>OX596173.1:12500-10012500 GCA_951394245.1 Cyclophora punctaria | reverse complement strand
ATACAAACTCAAATACTTCACTAGAATATATAATTGACACCCGACGTTGTCCCCACTTTAACTGGTATTAAAACTTCCGATAGAAGTAGTCAAATAAGCTTCATATGGCTATAAGAATGATGACTGGCTGTTCCACAGATTAGCGTGTTCAAACAAACAACATACTCTTTAGCTTTATTACATTAAGAAATCATTTAAAATTAGAATAGTTTCTAAACTCATTTGAAATGCGAAACACCCTAGTAAGGACTCTCTTTAGAAATAATAATAATACAAATTGAACCGACGCTTAGAAGTTGTTAAAAAATACTTTCACACAGTTTAAAGCGAGATTAAAAAGAAAGATTCCCTTTACATTTATTTAACTAAGCCGATAAAAAAACTAATTATAAGGAGAAAAGGAAAGCGGTGCCATAATTAAAGAAACGGCAACGCCGCTTTGTGGAAAAGGGATGGCGAGAAAAATGCAACGTCGCATTTCCACCCCCTCTCTCCCTCGGTCCACCCCCGAGTGACTCATTCAACCTTTCAACTCGGCACTCCGAGAGTTACTAATTTGTTCAGATATATTCTAACGGATCGTTAGGAAAACCTATGATTCATACGGTTTTATGTGGTTGGACAATGGTTTAATTGTGGAATTCATCGTAGGGATAATGTTTACGTGTTTTGTCTTTAGTTGCTGATTTGACTTTTTAAGTTTCATCGACAAAAAGAAGTCATATAATGTTTAATTTTAACGCTGTTATGATTCATTTAAATAACGAACGCTTTTTACATTATAGTGATAGAAACATTCGATGAGTCTTTGATATTTTTCAAATTTCCAAATTCGATTTTCAAATTATGATCAAATAAACTTCTTTTTATTTAAAATGACTAAATATTTTTGTCAAATTATAACCTAGCTCAAGGTTTAAATCATAGAAATAATACAAAAATAAACATCTACGATTAATTAATAAAATAAAAGGTAGTAAATGTAAATAAAACTGTTTACAGAAGCTGTATCTAACTCTACTGTACCTCGTAATTTGTCGCCATCTCGCCTTGTTTGAATGTTGCATTCTGAAAGAGTTTTGACTTACCTGAAACAAATACAATAAATATAAAGATATTTGTCATATTTTAAATAAAGCGATTAAGTGTTCTCGTGACGTCAATAAAATCGACAATTAATTAACTGACGTAATTTTACATCCTCAAGGAATCATATCAATACAAAACGACTCAAAATGCTCGAATTGAAACAACCCATAATCTCTAACTACCCTTAATCTGGAACAAAGTGCAAAAGCTAGTTCATTAGTGGATTCCAATGACGGAGTAACTCTGTGGCAGCTCTACCAATGTAAGCGAGCTTAATTTAGCTGTTGAAAATTAGGTAGAGTATACTGACTTTCATAGATAGAACTTGTACATATAGGCAGATGTCATTTTGGTGTATTTAATTTGACTATGTGTTATTTATCTATAATAGTAAACATTCTTAAATGTATTTTAATTGCTCTCAATATCAATATATAAAGCTGCATACAAGAAAAAACCAAGGTTTCGACTCGCTTATCGCGATTTAATCACACATAATGGTACAATGCTATAAATCGGTCTTTGCAGCTGACAACCTAGCATATGGTACGTCACTGCCAACTGTCAAAGTTCAAATAGAGAATAATGGACGGTAAGTTCCAGTTTTAAGGTTGGTATTAGTGGAGCAATCTGATTGGTTCCTGGTTTTACCTGCGCGCGCAGCTGCCAACGTAACGCGTGCGCATAAAAGGTTATGTCGAAAGATGTGGAGGAAAGGTCAGCTTAATTTTCTCGTGTTTAGAGAATTTTAAAATATTTTTAATCCATTCTAGAACGTGGTTTTAAAATGTAAAGAAAACTTAGCTTAGCTTTTATGTATTGATTTAATGTCTAGTATTGTTATTCTGAATGCGAAATGTATTATTCTAGTCGCTGAAGTACGTTATACTTTTAAATATCTTACGCCCAAACGTTATACGTGGTTATCTAATAGATTTCCATATCATGTTTACGTATTATCAACTTGTGTTTTCGATAACATGTAAAAAATGAACATCCATTCAAGAAACCTATGTACATATTTCTTTAATAAACAAAATTCAGAAACACTTTTAAAGCCAGTTAAAAAAATAATCTATTTCAAACTCCTTTGTCATAGACAAAGATAGAAGATTCCCACAAAAAACCTCACATCCTTTTAACAAGATCCTATGGTTTCGTATTTTTCTACCTGGCTACACCATAAAGGAGGTCAACGACCTGAAGACAGCTGCATGAAAATGGCGGCGTTATGTCAAAAAATTAATAAATGCATGTTATATGATGGATCTACTGATTGTTCATTTCGTATGCGCCGAGGCATCGATAAAATATCGTTATGTGTTTGTGATGGGTTTTTTATAGTTATTAAGTGTTATTGTTTAAATTGAATATTGTGTTCTTAATGGCGGGTAGATTTAATAATACGATTCGTGTATATTTTAATAAAAAGATGGTATTTTAATGAAGTGGTGTGTGAAGGCAAAGTTACACAATTTTCAGAAACTGTAATGGCAGCTATAATTTTGATTATTTTTCTTGTTTGATTTTAATATTATTACATTTATTACTTTTGTATAAGAACACATCTGTCGTTACGAGTGTCATCTAAGAATAGTACTTAATAATGTTTATTTTAATTGTTTGAATTATCTATAACAAACATTCCCTTGCAATGTATGCCTATATTTTATTATATTTATTTTATTAACCGACTTAAATCCAAAGGAGGTTCTCAATTCGATATGATTTTTGCTTATTATTTATTGTAAGTTTGTTATTTGTTATCGCCGTCGTATATGACCAAATTTAGAAAAATATGCTTTCGGCGTATAAAAGATCATAATTATGCCTACAGAATGGTCCCGTTTTTAACAAATTTTAAAAGTGGCTGTTTTCATGAAAATTATTTTACAGTCGGTTTATCGATAAAAAAAAAATATACTCGTCACTGTACTTATAAATACTATAAAATAGAGTTAACTTCAAACAGACATACATGACACATGCGTATCAAATATATCGATTCGATATAATTACTAATATTATAAAATGTTCCGATGGGAACACACGTACAATGGACATCACAAGTTTGAAACCATTTGTTACAATAATGGTACAATGATGAGTTGGACGTTTGGTTCGTGACTGTACCTAATTATTTTAATGCAACACGTTAAGTGACATGTTGGTTAGTAAATTAATTATTTCTTTTCGAATTTAAATTATGGTTTTGAATTTGGAACAGAACGAACGAATTCATTATTTCTTTTTAATTACAAATTATGGTTTTGAATTTGGAACAACGAGCGAATTACAATTTCTTTTTAATTAGATACATATTATGGTTTTGAATTTGGAACAACGATCAACGATCGACTTATTTATAAGTTTGTACTAAAAAGTATTAAACTCACTACTGCTACTTATAAATGGACTTTAAAATGCTACATAAAAAAGTCATAATAAGCTTTCTGATTACACCTAATATTCCTCACTGGATTAATATTTTCAGTTAAGCCTAATCACATTGGAAAATAACATGTATTACTTATTTGTTGATCTATAATAGTTCAGATGAAGTGCTATTTTTAGGCATCAGCGAGATGAGAGGCCTTTGCCCAGCAGTGGGACATTACAGACTAATATTTTTTTAACAATATAATTTAGAAACAACCTAATCTTACCTTCACGACGTAAAACTATTTAGATACGACTGTTAGACAAGATGAGAAATTATGAAGAAATTATTGAGCTGTAAGTCGGTGGTCTGAACGTTTTCTTTGACTGGACAATTAGAAATAGAATGTATCAACTTATTTTGAAAATGTACTAAAACTTAGAGCACACGTATTCGTAGATTTTGCGCGCGCGTTTATGTCTTTTCTAGGCGATATGTAGATCTATGATGACGACACTTAACGACAGTTAATTATTGACATGTTTTGTTTAATAATTATTTATATAACGTATAACTAAGATAAGCTTGCTGATCTTGTTTCTGTGTAAAATGATAACCGACTAGCACCGCCCGGCGGTTTTAGCCGTGTTGTGCCCGTTCCCTTGGGAATTTCGGGATAAAAATAACCTATAATCTTCTTGTTGAATGTGGCTGTGCATTTTGAAAATAATTATTTCAATCGGATTGGCAGTTTTAGATTAGCGCGTTCAAACGAACAAAACATCAAACTCTTCAGATTTATTATAATAATAATAGTATACATAAAGGATTTCTCAAATATAGTAATTTTTTGTGTATGACTAATATCGATATGAAAATATATTCTTATATCGATTATTAAGTGATATATTTTAAACTAAATCGATTACTTACCATATCGATAATCGTAATAGTTGACAAGTAACTCTATACCGGCGGGAACTTTACTCTGTAATTTATGATTCGTTCCGAACGCTTCCGTTGCGTTCAAACATTGTAACTGTATCCGCAGCACCTTTATTTGATTTATGCTTTTATTTTTTTATAATATATAATCGAGTAGGCTTGGGAACACTTGGCGACAGTATGTTTTAACTCGAGTTACTTATCGTTTCATTGAGAACGACGGAAAAGATGATTTATTACGAACATGTTGCAGTTAAATTCGTTGGTTTGCTCGATGTGAACTTTATGTTAGGTATAATATGTTGCGTTGGTGAAGTAGGGAAGCTTTTAAATTTTGAATTTAGAAGGATTCGATAGTTAAATGTCTTGCTCAATTATATGATTTAAATTCTAATTTTAAATAATTTGAAAAAAGAAGATAGATACCATATTCATTTACACCTTTCCAAATCTTGTTTCGTAATTCAAATAAAATAAATTAAAAAATAAAAGGTACAAAATCTATTCATAAGTTTAGTCTATACCCAGTTATAGACAATTATGAACCCTATCCGCCATCTTGGCGTACTATTTACCTCGATTACACCTACGCCCCTATCTCCCGGTTCCTGCATAAAAAACTGCAATTTGCCTATCATTGCTTGGGTCACAATAAACTTGAGGATCCCCTACCAGTTAACGTAGAGCCCTGACTTAGTGTAGACTTGTTAGATCGAGTGTTAGTATTGAGGGGTCTGGGGAGACTGATGGTTGCTGAAAGGGTACGGAAGGCTTGAAACTCGGGGTCATTAGCCCGGTGGATTGTTCAATGAGTGGTGCAATGAGTCTGTGAGTAAATAAACGGGATGTAGGGAACGGAGGTCAGTATCAACACGAGAATATATTTTTTAATTTATTTTTTCGGACAGGTTCAAAAATTACCTGAAAATATTTTTATTTTGTTAGAGCGAATAAGCTCTACCACTAATTTGCTCAATTCTTTGCCTATATGCCCTACAAAAGATAAAAAATTGATTTTAAAACATTTTACAGACAGAAAGCCACCACTGAAATTGATATACTTTTACTAAAAACATATTTACAGCCAGTCATATAAAAACTCAACATAATCAAACTCTTTATAAATAACTCAAACGTGAATCAAGTAATACCTCCACGTAAAACTAATAAATAAAGTACGGAACACAAGCTAATCCGATTCATTCTTAGCCGGTTTTCCAATAGGCTGTAATATAGGGTGTGCGTTCAGTAGGTTACGCACCCCCCTTTCAGGTGGCTTGGCTTGTTTATGCACATACCCTATGTAGGTCCCTCAACATTACCTGTATGGAGCTACGCAGGTAATTTACACCGACAAGTGTTTTTAATGAGCATTCTATTTTAATTTCTAAATTCTACTTTTAGTTATTATTTTTAAAACGAAATCAGTGTTTTATTTTTAATTAAATCACAGTTTATGCGATGTGTATGGATATTTGAAACAGTTACTGGCCATCAATAAAAGTAAATTCGTTCGATTTTTAAAACAACAACATCACTTTATAACATTTTTAAATTATTCGAAATTCGAATGTCGTTTAAAACCCTAATCCGCAAACGACAGTCATAAGCTGCCAGTGATAATTGAAATGAAAAAGAAAAGTCCACACGAAGCGATTTCACCGCGAAGTTGCGACATAAAATTTTATGTAATCTATGGTTAAAGTCGTTTTTCCTGTGCTGAGTGGGAGTTAGATTTATAGGTTACCCGCGCAGGCTGTGCCCTAGAAAGGGGCGGGCTATGTACTAGGTATATAATGTACCTACTGACGCAAAGCATACGCACTGAAACTCGGCCGTTACAGGAAATTGTGCGGAGTGTTGTGATATAGTACTTTTTAATGGCGAAGAATATTGTTTTATGTATTTTTTACTAAGCAGACTGTGTATGTTAACTTGCCTTTCAAGTATGACACAAACATGAGTATCAATTACAAAATGGTACAGAATTTTACATTACTTTACATTACTAAAAATAAAGATTTTATAAGTTAAACATGTCTGAACAAATTTCAATTATTAAAGATGATTTTGTTTGGAGTATCTGCTATAATACAAGAAAATATTTCCTAATTAAATAACTAAAAAAAATCATTTAACACTATTTCTTTCCGTCTTATTTCAGTCACAATACATTTCGTATTCCAATTAAATACAATTACCTATACTTTCAGACATATTCTAAAAACATATTATACTCAAACCTGTGATTCAAACTTATAAGTGTGACGATAGGGTGGTCCTAGGGGTTGTTGTTAGGGGGCGTTCATGCTGCATAGCGCGTGCCGACGCTAATGAACCGTATACACTAACATACCTGCGTAGATGAACACGGTAGGGTCGGGTATGTAGGTGCCTTTATAAATATAGATTTATAGTTACCGCAGAGAGTCGTGAGACTTGAGTTAATATTTTATGATAGTTTTAATTTATCTATTAGGTGTTATTTCTTCTAATCAAACGAAATCTATAAATATTTTAAATTTATTAGGCTCTAAACTTGTATCCTGGGATAACCTAATCTATCCATAAAAATAAAACACAAAATTTATCTATGTTTTCAACATAAGCACGGACTGCATTGTAGTAAGTACTATAACAAATTCTTCATGTCACAATCTTCAATTTTCACGACTATAATAATAAAATCATAATACCTGCCATATCTCTTTCCATAGTACCATCTAACCAACATCCAAAAAACTAAGAAAACTGTTTAAGCCCCATGAGTAAAATAAGGCAACAAAACCTATCTTCCACTAAACAAAATAAAACTCCGTTGCCAAGTGCGTACCAACCATTACGTTTGTAACGAGTGGGGTGTATGCGTGGACACGCGCGATTTTACCACAACGCTGCATGTGAACGCACCCTTACCACACATCGGTTAACATAGAGCACGAGCATTAAGGTAAACTATGCCAGTTAGAAAAAAAATAAAAAAATTGTCTTTGAATCTAGAACTTGTGTTTGAAAAGAGAATGTTTTAAATATGTCAATCTATGAAAGTTGAATGCGGTTCTTATCTATTATTTAAGCTATCACATGGTTTGTCCCTTTCCGACATACGCTATTTGCCAAAGAGCGAAAGAGACAAAACACTTAAAAACACTGTTTAAATTAAATATCATTTATGAATAAGGCGGTTTAGGTACCCTTTACTAAAAATTAAATGTGAAGCGTTTGTTTGTTTCAACTTGCTAATCACTACAAGATAGATTAGATTTTTTTACGCATTGAAGAGAACGGTCACTTAGGGTACTTTTTATTTCAAGTCTCCCGGGAATGTTTACAATGCGGGTATAACGCGAAGCTCCGTTAGAACATAAAACATTTGACAGTAAAATAACTTTCGGTATCAATAATTATATTAATAGTCCATCTAGTTCAATACAATATTCCAACTGTATCGAACTCACCAAAACCCCATTCAACTAAACCGGGTATCGATTTAACAAACAACTTTCTTTCCAACAATATAAAATTTAATATATTACTGTGTCTGTCCAACGCAGTAAAACCAGATTTTAATATAATAAAATGCATCCACTCCCGTTTATGTGCGGTAAGGGTGCAATCGCACCCCTCACGCACTAGCACACACACACGCACACGCACTCTACATATATTACATCGTTTATTTGAAACTGGGACGCCATTGGTTGATGTAGCTACGCCTGTGTGCGTATTTAGCTGACGTATTCTATAGGGCTGCGGTTTAAGGTTTTTAATAATAATATTTTTAATGCATCATTTGTTGTGTAAAGTTTTGTTATTGTTGTTTTCTTTTCTTTACTGTTGAGAACGTTTGTTTAAACGGCTGCATTGATATATTAAGCCTATTTAAGATAAAAAATCTTTATATTTTACTTAAAATAAATAAATCTCAAGCTGTTTATCAATTACATTTACCAATAAACAAAACTTCATTAATCACAAAACTATTTTAATTTTAAATAATTAATTATAGTTTTCTCTAATCTACGCCATATTTTTCTGCAACTGGCAACCCTATTAGAAAAGAGGTCGCATCACATAGTTATTTATATATCGTAGGCAGTATGAATTAGTTGCGTGCATTAGGGTAGTTGTTAGAGAAAAGTATTGATTCGATGCACGCAGTGGCTTAGATCTCGGCGAATTCACAAAAGTATGTTATCATTTTATTGAGACTCGTAGTTTTACCCTATTCGTATACGTTGCTGTCAACATTTTGGGGGGAAAAGGAGCATAAAACCTTGTTCTTGAATGTAACTATATAATACAAGAATAATGATTCGAATATAACTGGTAGCTGTAGACAGGTTTAAAAATAATAATTTAAGACTTAATTATTATCCTACTGATATTATAAATGCGAAAGTTTGTGAGGAATGTTTGTTACTCTATTACTAAAAAACTACTTGACGGATTTGAATAAAACTTTACAGTAATATAGGTTATACATCAGAATAACACATGGGATACTCTTTAAATTCCTCCGAAATTCCCGCGGGAACGGGTGACACCGCGAGGCGCGGGTAGATGTTTTATAGATCATAGAACTAGAATGCGCAGCGAAGAGGTTTCTATGTCTGCATAGATTGAGGGATAATAATTTAAGAACCCTGGCATAAAACAATAAATTATGAATTTGGAATCCTAAGAAAGATTTTTAGAACACTTTCGATATTGATTTACAATCTATAGTTTTACTTATATTGAAGGGGCTTTATTAATAAATGCGTTTTTTGTGATCATTTGGTTTGTCACTTTCTGACATACGCAATTTTCCGAAGAGCAAAAGAGACGAAACATACTGGTTTCTTAAGTTTAAGCGAACATAACAGTCTTTTTTGACTAGTTTCAATTCAATTCAAAATGAGACTAAATTATACCAGTGTTTAGTTACACCTCGTTTATTCTTAAGGCGGTAGAGTTTTAAGTAAAACTATGTTTATTGATACTAGATACCAGAGACAATATTATTCTAATTTTGTCTTTGAAAAACATACCTAATTTATAAAAAGAAATCCGTTATCCGTGATATAACGTGTTAGAACATACTTTTATTTTCTCAAACAATTAATTAATCCATGTTTAGTTTGAGAACAGCAGATGTCTAAACCAGTTTTGAGCAATTCTAAACATTTGAAAGAACAACTTTTATATTAAGAGAAGTCGTTTCTTTATGGTTATGTAATTTACATTGAAAAAAGATATATTTGGTAACCCCTTTCAGTAAAACAGGTAAAAGTTACTTAACTATTTTGAATGCATTAGAATATGATTCAATGCGAATAAATAAATTAGAATATGATTTATTCGAAAATAATTCATGATTTTGGATCTGATTCTATTTTTTTAGATTATTTTGATAGAAAAATGTCCTTTATAGTAAATTTATAGTAACTTCAGTGAGAGTCTTTTACCACAGTACACAAAGAAAAATGCTTGCTAAAGGTTTAATCAGTGATTTTAACATAATTATAATGTATGAAAAAATACGTCTATTAGTTAATTGTCGATTTAATGAACGCCTCCGGCATTAGTCTGACAAAGTACAAACACGAATTGAAAACATTCTGCTTTTTTGAAGTCGGTTAATAATGAAGTAATATACAAAAGTACTACATAAAACCTTTTTGCAGTTCCACTTTTGTTTGCATCGCCCAGTGGTCCGTCAACGCGAAGCGTAGAACAAAAAAAATCTAATTTTAATAACACACCGTCGAGTTAGAAACAAACAACAGTTCGCATTCGTTTTAACTGTTTGTTTTTTAAATTATAAATAAAAATGGACGTATTTTCATTTAGAGCTGAAACTTTTTTTTATTTTCTACGTAAATATTATCCGGAGCAGTAATATTTATGGAGATAACTCCGAAATAAACACTCGTCTGTGCCGCATCCTGTTAGTTTTTGTGAACAAACGAACATAGATGCATTTTGCTGTTGACATTAAAAACAACCCGCTAATGTTTTGTTGAATTGAACCGTGTTCTTAAAAGGATAAAGTCTGAAATCCTTCCGAGCGTGTTTGTACAACGCATTTCGATTTGGTACGATTCATTTACGCATATGCGTGTGAATTGGTTCAATGTTATGAAGTTCAAGTTCTGACGCAAGGTTAAAGTAAAACGCAGTAACGCAAATTATTTTCATGTAAATAATACATTCAATCACTAAAATGTCGTTTATATTGAGCACGATAAAGTAGCTTTTAATGTAAAAGCTTTTGGTCGACACCAGGAATACTACTAACCTCTTAAAATTCATTGTAGTACAGAAAACCATTCGGTTTAACTCGTGCCACAGAACAAGAAGTACATTTATTTTTATCAAATAAGTACTTACTAAGGTAGAACGTGTCAAAAAATAACTATAGAAATGAAATCATTGTTTCAATGTGTATGGACATTACGTATACGTATAAAAAAACATAATACTAAAGCAGCATGGCCATGCAATGATTCCTGTTACATTGAGCGCGAGCGTGCAGGATGCATCATTAATACGTCGATCGCCGTTACGTCAGCTGATATCACAAAAACCTCGCATCAACATCTGCCGCCCGAGAGCCCGTGAATCACCGGCCCTTGGCGCGTGCCGGCCGAAAAAAAACAAAAAAAAAGAAAAGTGTAAAGTCCCACAGACCGTTATATCAGCCGCCTCAACCCACGTGCTACAGGGGTCCAAAGTCCTCCATTGAACCTGATTTTTTATCTGTCGTCGTGCCAATCTTAATATGATATCCGATGTTAATTGTGTCAGTATATCGTATAATACTTATATGTTTTGTGTCTCCTTGTTTTCTCTGAACATAAAACAGGACATTTCGATACAACAAAAGTAATACAATAAAAATAATGTATCGTCTAATATTTCACAACTAATGGACAAATATTACAATAATCTCTGAAATACATAATACAGTAACAATTACAAAAGCAATCCAAAGACGTTTTATTAACAACAAAGATAAAAACGTAAATTATTTCTGTAGAGGTACGTAATAAATTGCGTATAATTTTAAGATGGCGACATATTTTTGGCCGTTATAGCAAAAGCGAAAAAAAATTCGATTAATGTAAAGTAAATGTATGTATATTGGACAAAACAAAAAAGCCATTAAAATAAAAGCGAGCGAAGATTTATGGGCGAGTTTGTTGATAATATATTGTTAGCGAAGATTGAAAACACTATTTGTGTTTGCGAGTAATTTTTGGCTTAGAATTTCGATGTTTGGCCCAGTGTGTTAGTAGTTATATCTATTAAAGATGGAGTACTTAGTCGGTGTTAGTAATGGCCATTAATCACATATAATTGGTTTTGTTTAGATTCAGCAGACGGCAGTCTAGACGGAATTATTTCAGTGTCTGTCTAGGTGCGAGCGTCATCTTATTGAATCACTGTTACTTTTAAGAACACATGCGGTTTTATTGTGATTTGTATTTGAGAATAAATCTGGCTACGAAACGACTAGACGACTTAAAACATTAGTCAATAAAATGTTCTTCATAGGTTCGTTTCGATAAAGCGAATTGACCGCGCTCACAAGCTTGAACTTGTTCGCTTACATTACTAACGAGCGAGGTTACAAGCGATGAGCCGGCGAATTCAAGGCGAAGTAAGACGCTAGATTACTTTCGAACTCGCCGCTCACACAAACGTAGTTCCTCTATGGCTCGCACTCTGATGAATCTCTCCAATATCAATGAAATTCTTTAATCAACTCCAATTTTTTACCGACTTCAAAAAAAGAGGTTTTAACCAAATCAAAGTACTTACATAAGCACCTTTCCTCAAATAATAATATGTCATAAAATTACATCAAATAATAATAATATTTTGTAAACCGATAAGCAACACCTTTTCCTTGAACAATAGACTACCGATCGCCGATAGCATCCTAGAGCCGTCGCGATTGGAGCACCCTGCGCGTGCGCATCTGCCGCGCATGTTGACGCGTGCCATAGATAATGTACTCAACTAGTTTGTGATAGAATTGTTTATGGTGAACTAATTCATATTTATTTAGAAATATGTTTTTGAATATATCACATAGTTTAGTTATGGAATAATTATTATAATAACTTTTCTATGTTTATGAAGATGAGTAAGAATTTACGTACAATATACCTTCAAAAGACAATGCGTTCTAAAGAAAAAAGTGGTAAGGAAAGAGTGAATAGAAATATTTTTTCATTGGAAAATCGGTCTGTTTTTTACACTGAAGAGTGAAGACTTTAAGAAAGAAATAGATCGTATGGTCGTATGCTAAAATGGCTGAAGATATTATTAAAGAAAATATCAATCGAACGCGAGTAAAGCAGCGCACAACTAGTCGTAGCACACAAAGTGATATAAGAAACCATCCTTGCCATAAAAAATCAAGTTCATTGACACGTGCTAAGTGTTGCCATACAATGTTTAGCAGCTGTCAATGAGAATATTACAATACTCTACACTCTATGCATTACATTGAAATGTCAATTCTTATGCCATCCCAGCTGTCATACTAACACCTTTATTTAGACACCCGTCAAAGTTTCAGGTATAAGCCATTAATTGTTTGTTTTAAGTATAAGTAAATTAATACTGGATACTTTCCTCAGTTTGGTTAGGGCATTGCAGGCTGAATCACCTGATTGCTCGAAAAGTAAGATGATTCCGTGCTTCGGAGGGCACGTTAAGCCGTCGGTCCCGGTTACTTTCTACAGATAGTAGTCGTTACATGAGTCATGTCAGAGGCCTTTGGCGGCTCAATAACTCTGACACCAGGATTGGTCAGGTTGGCCATCCACTCGATGAATGAATGAATGAATGAACTGGATATCAGATTACTTTTGATATTTGCGTTTATGTCAATACCCAATATTGACCATTTAGTTAGTTAGTCCTAACATAACTACTAAAAATCATTTATCAATTGTTGTAAGGCGAATGTTCACTCTCTCTCTTTCTCTCTTTTTCTCTCTCTCTCTCTCTCTCTCTCTCTCTCTCGTGTTCGTTAGTGAAAAAGCTACCAAAATCCATAATTCTCTTGAATTAATTATATTACTTAACTTAGGACCGTTGAAAAAACAAGGCCTCTATCAAGTTAAGCATTTTAAGTCGTCCGGCGACTGTCTCCGCGCATATTCTTTTGTTTTTCATACAAAATGCACGTAGCAGGGCGACTGTAAACGCTTAATTTGAAAGAGCACTAACTGCCACACTTAGAGACGTCCATTAAATCGACACTTTACCATTTGATATAATTTTTCATGTCAAAATCACTCAAAATTTCTACTAAGGAAACATTTTACTATTAATTGAAACGTACGTTAATGTCATTATTATTTATTTAAACGGGAACTTACGTACGACGGGTGCGGGGAGAGACGCTGTCGCGAGCGTTTTACCCACCTCCTGATGAAGGCCACCGTATGTGGCCGAAACGTGTCGAGGAACTCTCGACAGTAGTCTCCGTCGTACGTAAGTTCCCGTTTAAATAAATATTAAGGAAACATTTGACGACTCGGAGTACAGGCGTTATAGTTAATACAAAGTTTATAGTGTAAAGAACCCTAAAAATCACTTAAATAAAGAAAAAACTACACCCAACAAAGAAATTAATTACAAATTAAGAATGTAGCTCTCACTACGCAGCAAAAAGCTCCTGTAAATACGAATACTGTAATAAATTCCTATACCCGATGTGCCGTACCCTCAAAAGCTTTACGGGGCTTGTTTTAAAACTAATTTGCCGAAGTTACTTCGTAGCTGTTAACTTATAATCGTAAATTAAGTCGAGAGGTAGATAAGTTTGCGTCAGAGTTACGCCTAACGTAGGCCTCCTATTTTTTATTGGTCTAATTCTTTCATTCCGTTTCTGAATACCGTATTGTGAGAGAATTTGTTAATTACTTTTGAATTGTGCTGTAGCTACGTAGTTAGTGTCTTCTGTTAGTGTCTTTTTTGTTTTAGAATGGTAATGTCTCTCGTTACTTGTAAACTTTATAAAATATTTTATGTAGCTTAAATATCAATGTAGTAATCTATACATATATGAAAAACAAAGTCTCCAGAAGCTGTCTGTCTGTGTGTAAATTACTGAACGGATAGTAATGTGGTTTTGATTAACGTGCAGAATGATTCAAAAGGATTGTGTGTGACTATTTTATATCCCAAAATTTTCTTAGGAACGGGTACAAAGCGTGTAAAACCGCAGAGCACTGCTAGTCAACTCTTACACAAACTAAAATGTTACTAAAGCGATAAAGTCAATTCGAGTAGTTAAATGTCAAAATTAAAGTAATCAACTAAGAAAACGTATCCACTACCACACCACTGCACCACTAAAGGAGGCTGTGTCATTATTTTCTGAATAATACGACACAATATTACAAGCAACACGTCCTGAAGTATAATGTCACAAGAGCGGCAAACGATGTTCATACTTTTATACGGACTATTAACTTGACGTTTTATGTTTTATATATCTATTTTACGACAAAATCTTTATAATGGCCGCTTGCTTTTAAATTAAGACTCTGGATTATATATAATTTTGTTTGTTTGAAAATAAAGAAAATATTTAATGGAATCCGTAAGATAGCAAAGTAAATATCTAAATGTGCAACATTATTTTTATAATTATAAGTATAATTTACAAAATCAACAAACATTTTAAATTGTTAAATGTCAATGTATGATTGTCAAAGTCATTTAAATTAGTTCTATAAGACGTAAAACATCGTATTTGGTCGTGAAATTATTCACTCACTTTTCACATAAAAATACGAACTACTTAAATAAGTTAATTGTCCTGCATTTAATTACCCCAGTTATTAATTCTTATCACAAAATTTCCCTAAACATCTTTAATCTAATTAATAAACAAAACTAACGTCCGCCATTTTGTGAACCCGTCAAAACAAAATGGCCGCCCGTTGTATAAATTACTTATGCAAATAACGTGTCCAGTTTACACAAGGTTGTTGCGTCATAGCATACAAAATATTTTTTACAACTGAATTGAAATTCATTCATGTTTTAAACATATATTTTGAGCTTGAAAGATATTGACGTTGAATTGGGTGTTGTTGGCAAGTATGATATAAAACTTGATGTTTATGTAAATTATGTAATGTAAAGACTAACTTAAACTTCAAATAGAGATGTTAATTTGTACGATCGTAAAGTACTTAAATGTCATGTAGCGAAGTAAGTCGTTCATGGATGTTTGACGTTTAAACGTGACATTGTAAAATACAAACGGATCAACCGAATTAGTTTTTGATTTAAAATGTGACTTCATCGAGAGTAGTACCAACTATCATCATTCATCATTACATTCCGGCTATGACGTCTGTAATTTCCCTTTTAGAGTTTATTTACACTTGGGACTCTTATTTTGCGTCGGCGCTCATTGATAGATTGGTAGAGACATCGAAATTTGGACCCTACAAGTAGGATCAAGCTCTGACTCAATAGTCACACTACTACATTGTCACTGTATCCCGCGTGAAACAGCTTTTATGAGCAAAAGCATGTAAAGGTAATCGCGCACGATTGCTCGTACAAGCATTCCGGCGCGCAATCCTGGACGGTCCTAAGAAAGCGCGAGTGACTGTATAAAGATGACTATTGACTCACCTTGTGCCCATATCTGTGAGATTTTTTAGATGAAAAATAGCTTATAACCTTTCCTCTGAACGTGGCTACCCATTACAAAAAGAATTATTCAAATCGGATAAGTACTTTCTGAGATTAGCGCGTTCGAACAAACTAGAAATCAAACTCTTGGGCTTTATTAGATTAGTATAGATTTTTGATGTCGTTTTCCTTGTACAATAAAGTAAGTAGGTACCTGTACTTAAACCTACCTTCTTCTCGGTGAGTTTCTCACACCGCCTCTGCTTGCATATCTGGTGCGACTTGTCGTTGCGACACGGCGCGCAGTCGCCGCAGTTGTCCTTACGTTGGCATCCTATGCATTCACCGCAGCGTTTCCGCTTCTTTTTGGTCTGTTGGGAAAAGAATAAAGATTAATTAGATGTTGGTAAATCAGGAGATATTTAGAATGTGGAGGATCAGGACTCACGTGATTGTATTTGTAGGATTATTTGATACTAATTTTTCTTACATCTTTTTTTTTTGTAATAGCGAACACTACACATTTTAAACTGAACCAACGTTTATGGATATACTTCGGTTTGATTTAACATTTTTATGTGACATTTCAGTCGTTTTACGGAACCGTGGTCACAGAAGATTGAGGTGTTAGCGTCGATAAAGGTAAAAGGAAAATATCGAAACTACCTCCTTATTTTTTTTTAGTTAGAGGACGTTTCGTTTTGCGCATAGAACTGACAATATAATTAGTAAAATATTTAAAGAATTGATAAATTACTGATCTTAAAATTAAAGTTTTCACAAAGTCAACTTAGTACTTCATAAAATAAACGATGAACTTAACCATTACTAATAGGAATATTGTTCACCATGAAGACTTGAATAAACACGGAAAAGAACTTAACAAAAGAAAGCCTACAAAAGCTTTCACTGAACTTACAACTAAGTTCCGACATCGCCAATAAGCTCTATCAAAGCTCAAGATCGACATTAAAAAGGGTTATTTTAATTATCAATGTTATGTTACAATTTGATGTACAAACATTTTTACCGTTATAAAATTATTTTATCAGATCCAAATTGTTGCGTGCATGGATCGCTAATTAGGTTCCGAATTGGGGAAAAGCGTATTATCTACATCAATGTCTTTGTTTCAAAGAAAGTTCGACCATATTTTCTATGTTATTTTTTATCGTGTAATCTGAGAAGTGATTTGTAGCTTTGTAATACGGAATTTAAAGTTAACTAGGTTTGAAGTCAGTTGTTTTTGTTGCATTGTTTTAGGCGCTCAACGGTTCAAAAAGTAAGTAAAAGTAAAAGTTACTTTTAAATAACTTAAGCGATATTTAAATTAAATATGGCTATGGGATTAGAACTCTCAATAGGGTTAGCCGATGTCGATATGACATTTTGCTGTTTGAAATTGGAATTATTAAAATGAACCGATTTAAGAAACCCCTTTTATGCAGCCAGGTAAAATTAATTCCTTATAACCGTTTAAACCTAATTCCATATCAAAACTAATGTATGCAAATAGGTATAACATGAACAATGAATAAAATCTACTATAAAAAGTGTAACAGCTGTGATACGTACGTAAAACGAAACGCTATTATTCGGCGCAATTTTACTTCCTTTCGGGTATGTTCGGCTATCTTCGGGCACGATCGGGCGGCCAACAGCTGACGAATATTCAAATATGGAATGAATTCTATTGAATTTATTCTATCGCAAATTGTACCCCGCCATTTGTGTGAAGTATTTTTCGTTTACGAGTTCCTAATCTGTACGAAATATGGAATGTTTGTGGTAAATACGTTTTGTTTCACGGCTGTGTGTTAGTTGTTTTTTGTTTTTTTTTACGCTGACGTAAAAACGTAGAACTCAAATAGTGGGATGATTTTTGGGTATACATATTTGTATTTGGGAAAATTTAATACTTTCATTTTAGTATAACTTACTTGAAAGGTAAATCGGGCAAAAAAGTGTATCCTTAGACATTATCAAACATTTTCTTAGTGAGAATTTCGGCTTTTCTTTCGGAACAACAAATGCTTATTAAAGTTTACTTTACTCAAAGGTTTATGAACTTACTTTGAAAATATTGAGCTTAGATCTTTATACTCTAGTTTTTCTTAGTATTTTTCTTTTGAGCTTTTTATAGGCTCTTGCATATCTAGAATTGTATTGAAACCTAATGAATAGTTTTCTATAATTATTCTTTTCTATTCCGAACAGATGTTATTTTTTACAAGAACTCGATACAATAAGTGACCTTTTAATGTTTTCTGAATTGGATTATGTTACCACTACTCGTATAACACAAATAAAATCTAATACCCTGCTGGATGGGCAGCCAATAGTGGCATTTCTATCTGAGCGCTACCGTGCTTCGGTACTGCACGTGCACGTTAAATTTCGGTCCCAGTTGTTTCAATCGTCGGACCATGTCGGAGGTCTTATGGTGGTCTATAAATTCCACCAGGTTTGGGGGTACATACTTCATAGCATAATAATATATAGTCATTCGTGTCATTTGACTTACTTCAATATCTTTCGTTTAGTCATACAATATATGTAATTTCAAACATTTCCGAAATAATTACTCCTTAAAAATCTTTGAAAAGTCAGACATATTTATGAAAACCACGATATGCAACGTGAATAAAACCGTAGGCCGCAACCAACACACAATGAGATTATATCAAATCCAATTGTATTTGCGAGTAAAATGTAGAGGAATATGTTATCAATGTTACCTATGTACATAATATTATAGTGACAGTTAAATATTCAATGTCTTCAGCATTTACTTTCCGTTCGCCATTTCCCGGAAGTGTAGGATTTTCCCACTTTGACTCATTCTTATAATGAGTAATGGTAAAAGCTTTGTCTAACGAAAATGTGCTTTCTTACTTGATGCTAAAACGTTTTTTGGGCTGGCAAATTTTTGGACTCTTATTATGTTCTTCCTTTATGTATGACGGTTACATAATGTTACGTTATGACTTAATTTTATTTTTAAATTTGCTGTTTTCTGCACTTTGATTTTTGTGTGATAAAGACTATGGTTTTCGTTGCGATATTTTTTCTGCTTTTCCGACTTTTAGTAGACAATACAATAGCATGTAATACAAGTTTTACATAATATTTTTATATTTCAATATAGGTATATTCTATCTAACAGAAGAATACTTGATGTGGTTGTATGCACCTTGTTACTGCGGCGACGTATGATTGCAATATTTATGAAGACAAGCTAATTGAAAAACAAATGAAAAACAGTCAATTTAAAACAAATGAAAGCCGTCAATTTTCCCGTCATATGCCTCATATTAATAAGCACGGTTTTAAGAACTAACGGTATATTCAGTGCAAGGCGTAATTTTGCAAGACTCGCGTGCTCCTAATGAGCTGATAGAATCAGTTACACTTACAACTTTTATTAAACCAAATTAAAGTACATTCGGTTTTTGTTTTTCTTGTTTTGTTTTGACGGCGACTTCACAAGGAAAGTTTTAGTAACATTGTAGAATTATAAGCAGAGACGACTGATGTAATTGGCTTCGTAAAGGTGATATAAATTAGAACAACAACAAAAATCTTTTTGTTGGTTACGGTTGATTGTGTTGAGTTTTGAGTTCGATGAAAGTCTTCCTAGATTAACGCCCGGACTCAGAGATGACAAATACTTCCTAAGTAGAGATTTAATGAGTGTTGGCATGTAATGTATGTACGTCATATAACATTACGTCAATTAGTAAAGTGCTGATTTAATAGATTTAATAAACTCTGAGTGCGGAGGTAACAAGTGACAATCGCTTCACATCCTTAGATATAGTGTTCTATCAAAATGAATTTGAAAGTGTCATGTCCGTGTAATTATCATGCGAAGCGATTACCACTTGTTTCAAGATGACTGCGAATAAGCTTTCCTCGTTTCATGTTAGTGTACCTTTAAGCTTAGTCAAACAACGTACAAGCGATGCACTCTAACATACAGCTAATCGTTAGACCCTTTTACAGTAATAACAACCCTATCATTATAATAATAAATATCAAAGTCTAATGAACATATTACTACACGAATCTGCATGTAATACGTAATTAATAAAAGTCTTGAATTGAATATTAATAGAAAAGTGAATTAAATGGAAGTTGATCGATGGTGATGATTGCAATCGACTAGTCATCGGCAGCTGGACAAGCTACTGTAATGCTTCGATACAATATTAATCGAGTGTCATAATACGTTATGTAAACGATAAGTTAAGGGGTGTGGGTAAATAACTTTATGATAGAACAATAGTCTATTTTAAGCACTCAGATACGTCAATTAAATTGAGACAACTAATTGACATAATTTTCCATACATTACAAGTGAAAATCACTCTTTAAATTACTTCTAAGGAAGCATTTGATGTGTCTACGGCCGTTGGGCACATATAAACAATAAACTTTTAGTTAAAAAGTAAGGACTTTTTGCAGTCTGCCCGCTACCACGTGTGGAGAACTTTAATCGTGTCGGGAAGTCGAAGTAGGAACTCCACGGGAAAAAATATTTGGACATTGATTGTAGAATGCTCTATAATCTAGATGTGGTACTTTATTTCAAGGTTTTGAGGGGGCCAGGTTGCATCAAGTTGGCAAGATATCGTCGCGTACACCATGGCACCGCCGTTTGTGATAAAAATACTTTAAAAAAATCTAAACTTATAAATGAATACGCAAAAATTGACTCTTTTGATGGTTAGAAGACGTTCATAATGTATTTTTTAAAAGCTTCTTTACAGATGTCAATGCAGTCTAGGTATACATATGTATCCCTACTAAAATCCTAATTGCAACTTGGAATGTTCGAGAAATATTTCTAAGACCACTTATCAATAAAAGCTATAAAGTAATTGAGGTTCAACGTTTATAAAAAGCATCTAAATGCTAGAAAGATCCAGAGCAGGTCGACATTCTTAACACAATAAATGTCAGTAGACTAGAGTAGCACCTTTTAGCAGCTGCACTCATATTAATTATGAACAAAATACCAATACAGAATGCTTAGACGTTAGTATTTCATAATATTCTTAAAGCAAATTGCATAAGAGTTTAAATAATTATTATGTTCGAAAACAAAAGACATCCGTTAAAAAGTTAAATTTGTGTTAAAAGAAACATTCTATTTTCAACTTTTGTTTTTTGAATTAAGTTAAGCGATTATTTTCTTTAATGTAAATAAAAATCTACTTACAATTTAATTGAAGAGATAATTTGGACGATAAAATAATGTGTTTGTAGGAAAGACTCTTTTGCGTTTATACCTAAATGAAAAAGTGATAAAATAAAGCAAAGAATGAGTCCCTTATAAAACAGGCGCCGCCGCCTTGCTCTCATAAGTTAGCGCGACGTATCCTACGTTGCTAATTGTAACGTAATTAATTCGCAGTTAACGCCTAGGGCTCAACGAAACTGCCTCCTAATTGCATTCACTGAAATTTCATAGTCATAAAATTTTCTAAGCAGGACACGCGTAAATCGCCAGACTTTAATTTGTGTTTTAAACGAGAGAGGAAGTTAATTTATTGGCGGAGCAAGAGAATCGGCTAACTATTAAATTTATAGCCGCGAAGACAGAGAGTTGGGCCATTTCGAAACTCAAGACCGGGAATAAAAACTGCTCCCCGAATAATAAAAGGTGGAATTACGGGGAAAGTTTCTCTTTTTCGGGTGCTTTCGAATATCCACTTTCTTCGGCGTACAGTCGAATGAAAATTCAGAGAATTCTCATATCTTTCGTCGAATATACAACGCTTCGCGAGTCCCGGGCGGCTTGTTTACGCAATTCACCAATTCGTGGGAAGGGAGATTAGTTGTCGTTCGCGATTTTATTGTGTTGCTTTGAACTTGTATGTATGTACATCATTTTATTCTCATTGTTTTAGCCGATTAGTTTCAAGGAATAGTCGCGTTTCTTAGATGAAAGGGACGAATGTTTGGCGATGTCGAAACTTGGTTATGATTCGATAAATATCCATGGTAAGTCATGGAACAAGAGTGAATAATAAGGGTGTGTATGTGGTGGTGGGACTGACCTGTTTCTCGCTGGAGATGTCGTCGAGCTCCATGGGCCCGGAGGCCATGGGCGGCGCGCCGTGCAGCGGCGACTTGAAGCCCGCCGTGGAGGACACGGCCGCCACCTGCCCGCTGCTCTCCGACCCCACCTCCATGTTCGAGCAGTCCGACTCCGAACTGTTCGCTCTCATTTTCCGTCGCTCCTTCTTCCGAAAATCTGATCTCGTCGGCGAAGACCCGCTCCCGAAACCGTTGGTCTTCTTCTCGTAACCGTTGTCGATCAACATCGGATTTTGGAAATTACTGTGATGTAACCCGTTGGGGGTGTATTTGTCTTGAAGGGATTTCACGTCGAAGGGCTCGTTTTTGAGCACGTGGACGACGGTCGGGCTCTGGATGTTTTGGATTATGCTCCCGTTTTGATGGAGCAGCGTCCCGTTCTGGTGGAGGATACCATTTTGTGTGGGGAACGCGTTGATAGTCGCGATGTTGGGTTGGTAGAGCTGTATGTGCCGGTCGTCGATGTAGGTCTGGCCGGCGGGCGCCAGCTCCCTCGCCTGCAAGGGCGCCGGCACGATGGGGTAGCTCCGCGCGTTGACGGCGGTGAGCGTGTGGAATGTGGTCGCGTTCACCGGCGACAGCGTGGTGAGCGTGGTGGAGAGCGGCGTCACCTGCGCTAGCGTGGTTAGGTGCGCTGGCGAGGACGGCGTGGTGAGCTGCGTGAGCTGGGTTAACTGACTAGGGCTCGCGCTGGGCGTGGGACTCGCGGTCACCGGCACCGGGGTGACGCTCGGCAGCCCCGTCTCAGGGATCACCGTCGTCTCCGGGAACGTCTGGAACTGGCTCTGGAACGAAGGCAGCTTGTTGGGTATCGGCTGCAGCGTCACCGACTGGTAGTCGAGCGGCGAGGAGAAGCCGGCGCGCAGGATAGCGTCCTTGGAGTTGACCGTGATCGGCATGGACTCCCAGGGGCGGTATTGCGGCTGGCTCGCGATCACGGACACGGTGTCGCCGGTGCGCTCGTAGTACTCCCAGCCGGGGTCGAGCAGCCGCGTGTCGGCGGTGATGATGCGTTGCTCGTCGGCCATGTCGCCGAAGGTGGAGAACGGCGGCAGGTGCGCCCCGTCCGCGCCCGCCTCGCTGCGCAGCGCCTCGCTCATGGCGCGCGCCCGCCCCGCTGCCACATCTCGCCGCTCATCAACACTCTCTTACTATAATAAGCTCTTAGTCCTACTCTTGTACTGAACACTCCTGCTCCTATTTGTACTGCGACAGTCCTCAGTCCGCGATCACTTAACTTACGATACGGCACACTGGTTTACACTAAACTAATCACAATCGTATTTGTTAACAGCTACGGAATAAATTATTAAAAAATCCTTATCAGGCAGTAACTTATTCGAGTCTTAACGTCTAATATTATAAAATCTTTGGCTGACTCTTTACTCTGTTACAAATGCTCGAGGTTTCTGTTCTTATAAACTTCAACGATCGATAAATATTTGTGCACTCGTTTAACGATTTCTATTATTTTGGAACGTTTAAATACTGGTCGTTGGTTTCATTAAAATTTTCGAAGGCTTTTTTATTGTAAATACCGATCACTTCAGACTTAAATTAATTTGTACTGTTTGGGATTTAGCGTATACTATTTACGATTTTTCTCGTAAAAAGGTTAAAAAAATAGTGCTTATATTTAGTTGTTTTTTGAAACGAAAGATATGACTGGAGGCTTTGGTTTGAGGGTTCCGTGGTGTGGTGGTGTCGAGCGGCGGACGGTCGCGTCACCCCTCACCCGCGCACCGATCTGCGGACAAATAGACACACACTGTACAACTAGAAGAGCAAGATCCAGTAAGATGGGGACATTTAGGCTAAAAGTACAATAAGGATGACTTAACGTAACTTTTATAATAAAAGTATATAATCTATGGTACCTACACTACAGTTGCCGTTAACACTGGGCGAGCTTACAATAGCAATTCCAAATATGACATTTGACATTTGTAACTCTTCTGTTCTATTGACCTTACCAGCTATCGACTTGTAAACTCGCTCAACATCAACGGCGCATGAAGGATGGAGATTTCAAACCCAATCCATTTCAAAAACATGCAAAACTTAATCCAATTTCCAACCAAACTTGTAAGAAATAAACTTTTTCCATGCCACTAACTTAACGCAATAAATTGCTGTATCCAATAGAAAGAACTTGGGCCGTAGTTTATTGTACAGATAATGTAAATTCGAGAGGAAATAAAAGAAGGTAGGAAAATTGTCAAGTTATTACTGGAAGACATGTTTACTGCGGCGAGCGCACGCGCCAACGTGTTGTTGAGGGAGAATCGATGCAGTTGAGCAACTATTGTTTTATTAAAGGTTTTGTAATCGAATATATGTAACGTTTAACAAATAGATAGTATGTATTTGAATTAAGCCTTAAAAAGAATAGGCACTATAGGCAAAAATAGTACGCGAAAAACAAACATTTTTGGCGATAGAACATTCATTAATAGGTATATAGAAAATTCGACTGATGAAAATGTCCTAATTTCTATCTTGAGGTTTAACATGGGTTAACATTATAATACATAGATTTCGTATAATTTGCCAGCTTACCATATTGTTAAAATACTTTTCACTATCAAATCAAAACCATAAAGATGAAAGTGACTCATAGAACTACGTAAAACATGATTCAAAAAGCTCAACTATTCAACATCAACAAACTATTAAAAATAAGATTGTCTAACACGTCAAAAAAGACATCTATTTCCAAGATTTCAACAGCGCTACATAACAACCACAGATAGCGACAAACACCAACCATAGATAAAAAACATCAACTCCGTATATTCATATTTGTAAATAGAATACCGTTGCAACGGAGTTAGCAAATCGTTTGCACCATTAACGCCTGATAAAACGGGCCGCGATTATCGGTGTGTCGTGTTACATCGTGGCATGTGACGTCATCACCCCCCTCCTATAGGCAGGGGCTAAGTCACCCCCACCCTCGTAACCTGACCCCGATACTGTGCGTGCAACCTTTAGCTTGGAAAAGCTGTGGAAATGAAAATAGATGGATACGTATTAAGATTTTAATTTTATTTCTGTATACAGTTTTGTTTGATTAATGAAGTGTAGGCTAATTGGTTGCAGAAACTCTTGACATTTTCAGAGGAAAATGTAATTATAAATTGTAGGAAAAATAATTTAAAATTTGACCGTCATAATAAAACTGTTACTGTAATGTTGAAAGTTATGGAATGTGTTCCATAATCAAAAGTTTAAATCTATTAAAAAACCGTATTTGCAAGCTTTGAAATAAGAACAACTTCTTTTTAATTCAAACTGAAAAATCGGCAAGGAATTCGTAAATGTTATTCCAATCACATAAACCATAGACGTAGAAAACACACTAATAATAGAAGGGTAACTAACTACGCTACGCTCTATTTCGGTTCGACTATTTTAAGGTAACACACTATTTTTGACTGTTTCAATTTAAAACATTTCTATTTTCTCTCTGATACTGATGTTGTTGGACAGGTCTTATTTTAAATTATTTATTTTTGGATGCGGGTTAGTTATAATTAGTTTTTTTATTTGTCTATGGCCGCTCAGTGATTTGATGACAGAAGCTTTAAATGAGCTTTCAAATAATAATGTCTTTACTTTTGAATAGAAACGTACACATTTTTGTCTTTTATATCAATCCTATAGATTAAATTAGATTTGAAGTTTTTTGATTGAAAGGCTAAAAATAAAGTATTCATAAATATGAATGAAAGCGAAAGAATATAAAATAAAAATGGCTACTTCGTAAAACGTAATAAAATATTGATTGTTAACCCGATGAAACTGAATGCTTATTCATTGATTAATTCACGTGTTTCCAAAAATAAAACATGGGTTGTTCTATAATTGAAGAGCCAATGAGCCGTGAATAATTAAAATGTGTATTTCAAGACATATCTGAATAGAATTCGTGCGTAGATAATGATGTATATTTCTGTAAATATTTAGATCGGCGGATTTTATAACTGAACCTACTTACCTATGACTTGTTTGATTTAACTTCCTTTAAAAATCTGTGCTAACATTTACTTCATAATCATAAGTTGTGTTTTTTAGTAAAATGCTCAATAACGATTTGAAAAAACTGCGTTCGAATTGACATTACTGTCGTTATTCGATTTTTGAATTGGAAATAACTCTTTCGCCATGTTAAATTTAATGCAAAAAGAAATGATTCTATTTTTAAATTAAAAAATATCCTTTTCTTTTAATGTTAGCGGAATACTTATTCCCCTTGAATAGAGTTTTTCAATAGGTAAGTATCTAGGTTATACCTCCATAACTAACTATGTTTGAGTGGCAACATTGATATCTGTATTTCTAAAGGCCGCACATCAAAAGAATGTCTTTTGTTTGTTGTACAAAGAGGGAGTAAATTGCAACGCTCGTTTCGACTTTTTCGCCTCCCCAGGAGTACTCGGTAGATTTACCTCGGGGATAAATTTGAAACAGTGTAATTTACGTAATAACTTGTTAGGTTTTTCTATTGTTTCTACGGCGTTTCATCTAAATTAATCCATATTACCTAAAGTTCAAAGGATTACCAAAAAGTTTGCTCTATCACAGACTCGATTATAAAAAGACTTATTCAATCCAAATCTAGTATTACGTCATCGATAACAAAAGAAGCGATCATTCGTCTCGATGGAACGCGATTCTTTGTACAGGCCACAAAGAACCGCGAATAAAAAAAAGTTGAAAAGCTCACTCGAATTTCGAACGAGATTGCATGTGTTGTTGCAGCTGTAACTACAAATCCGTCATTTGTGAAATATTCTATTTGTTTGTTTACGTACTTTTCATGAAATGGCAAATCTTAATTAATTATAACAGTTTATTATCAGTCCAAAAAAACAAGTAAAATTTTCTATCAAACTACCAATTATCAAAAAAACATTACGAAACAGCATAAACTTCCACAAAATAAGCTGTAACCGTCCACGCGTCTGCCTCGAGCAAGCCATTCAACAGAACAGTTTATTTCACAGTCCAGCTGCAACATGGCATATGTGTGTGTGAGGATCCAGTGTGTTACACGAGAATTGGGTGTGTGATACAAGGATCGTATATGTGTGATAGCAGGATCGCGTGTGTGTGTGTGATACCAGGATCGTGTGTGGGTTACTATCTGGGTTTGCGTTGTCAAGGGCGTGTGTACGAATGCACCGAAAGCATAGCTTGAACTCTAAGCTGCATCGTATTTTTAGCTTCATGTTGTCTTTTTGTAAAGCGAGTGTCGTTCGAATCTGGAACGGCTCGGTCCAATGTTTACACGCGAATCGGTCTTCGGAGCTTGTTAGCGTTTGTCTTTACAGTTTATTGGTGATTAGTTGGTCACTAATCTTAATCATTGTACTGATATTGTAAGGGATATGCTTACGTCCTGTGGCTATGATCCTTCAGTGGATAAAGTCCTTTACTTCATAAAGCGTCGTTGATATAAAGCGTATTTCCTAGCGTACAATCTGCGTATCGGCGATTTCTAAAGACTCGGAGATTTGACGCGTGTCGCTCGCTTCTATTTCTCGCTGGTCTGACTGAGAAGCTTGTAAGCTCTCTCAGAGCGGATTGCACAAGCATTCTTAATTTGATTAACGCCTAAATATATTTTATTAACAAATGACGATTGTTTTAAATAGTGTTCCATTTCGTGCAATACAAATTGGATGGAACAGTTTTTGTTTTACATATTTATGTGTAGTATTTAGTCTATGGTTTCCTATAAGGTCTCCTCCTCACTGTACTGATATCTTCGGTGAGACGAGAGGCCTGTGCCCAACAGTGGGACATTATAGACTAACCTAGGTACGTACTTCATTATACGTTAACTTTAAAATATGCAAGTTTCTACAAAAGTTGAGTGTAAGTTGCCTATAAGTTGTAGGAATGTGAATAGTGTTACAATTTTCGAAATAACTAGTTATTTGACTTTTTATAGCTACCAGCTGTGTACAGAGCGATACATCCGGCGCCTGCGCATAATACCTGTACCGGAAACTGATATCTTGGTCATAGTGATCATTCTATTGATAATGATCTGCCGATAAACGGACTGGTAACAACTTGTCTACACCTTCCTCTATAATGTCTATGCCGCCTTCTATAATGTCTATGCTGCCCTCTTCAATGTCTATTATATATATATCTACTCTCTACAATGCCTTTAAAATGTTTACATCTATTAAAATAGGTATTCATTATTCTTACTGTTTTATTATAAATGCGAAAACTATCTGTCTGTTTCGGTTTTACGAATAAAACTCACAAAATAAAGAATACACTAAATATTACCTCTTCGTGCCTAAACCAGTAAACCGATTTGTATGAATTTAGACATTGATATAGATTAAACGTTGGAGACTTACGTGAGTTAGTTTTTATCATGAAACTCTTCGGGGAAAGAGTACTTTTGGAGATAAACAAAGTCTTCTTATAATCCCCAAATTCACACGGGAACGGGAACACTAAGTCAAAACCGCGACCAACACTTCACTACATAGTATAAAACAAAGTTGCTTTCCACTGTCTGTCCCTGTGTATGCTTAGATCTTTAAAACTACTACGTAACGGATTTAGATGCAGTTTTTTTAAATGGATAGAGTGATTCAAGGAAGCTTTATAAGTTTATAAAAATTCCCGAAATTCCCACGGGAACGGGCACAACGGGTAAAACCGCGGGGCGCTGCTAGTACTTTATAAAAACACTAGCAGCGCCCCGCGGTTTTACCCGCGTTGTGCCCGTTCCCGTGGGAATTGCGGGATAAAATGTAGCCTATAGCCTTCCTCGATAAATAGACTATCTAACAGTGAAAGAATTATTCAAATCGGTTCAGTAGTTTCTGAGATTAGCGCGTTTAAACAAAAAAACAAACAAACAAACAAACAAACAAAACAAACTCTTCAGCTTTATAATATTAGTATAGACTATAGCCTTCCTCGATAAATAGACTATCTAACAGTGAAAGAATTATTCAAATCGGTTCAGTAGTTTCTGAGATTAGCGCGTTTAAACAAACAAACAAACAAACAAACAAACAAAACAAACTCTTCAGCTTTATAATATTAGTATAGATAAACACTCCAATTGCGACTTTCAACAGTATAAATAGTATAATGTCTGTATAAAATAATAGGCAGTGGAATTGAATCCGCAACAGTGTTACCGGCAATCAGGCTGATGTACATATCCTGTGTTCTATATCATTACGTTATATATTACTTGCGAACATAGAATTGTGTGAGAAACGTTTATTGTCAGTTTTACTGATTGTGAAAGGTGTTCTTTGTAGTGTAAAAAGTGTGGTGACAAGTTTGATGGTGTGTGAATGGGCGGTGGAAAGACTACTCATTCATTTGGAATAGTGGCCAACCCTTGTGTTGGAGTTTTTAGACCGCCGAAAGGCCTTTAATGGTCTATTTAGACTAGATATGATAAAAAGCAACACGCGTACTTAAACATTCAAATCTAACTGTTATCCGTGGTACTTATAACTGATATTAATATTTATAATCATTACCGTCCTATTACTGCAAAGCACCTTCTTTAATAGTATGTCAATATCGTCTAATTTTGTATGAAGAGAAATAGCAATATAATACAATAGAGTTCTGGGATACTTTTTACGAGAAAATCCGTAAGTCTCAAAATCTTTTTTGTCGTGATAACTGAAAATGTATGAAACGATTTTGGTACGGTTTTTACCAAAAGAACAATAATTCTGCGTGTGAGTTTGTCCGGGAATATTTAATCAATTCTTTAATTCGTAAGGGAGGTATTGGGACTATTTATGTAGATTTTTTTACAAGAGAATATGTTCCAAGAGGTATGTTCCTAAGGGTTATAGAGGGAGTTATAACTTACAATGATCAGCTAGACTAGATTAAGCAATGGTTACTTATCTGCCATTGAACGCCAGAAGTTATCCTTGGAGGATAACTTCTGAAAACGGGATATAACAGATTTAAATACCTTAACATTAAATAAATACCTATTTTTTTAAACCTCATTACTGATATGTCGATGATGCTTTTGCACAGTAGTGGCACATTACAGGCTTATTACGGGCTAATCCTTTTTACTTTTTTTGAATAGAATTATTTTTAGATAAACAACCTATCCCATAATTGTGTCAGGATTAAATACCTACCATTAGAATCAAGAAAGTCCCGATATAGAGTTACATCCCATCCCATTCAGCCCGCGCCGTTGAATAGAGACGCAGATGTGGCGTTTTTTATCGCCATCTTTCCCACACTACCACTTTTTTTGATGCCTTAATATCCCAACAAAATCAACGCTGAACTTTCACACATCAACGACTACGACTTTGATTCTTATTCCAACAACAATAAGGATTTGAATTAACTCCATAAGCTCATTCAAATGTAAAATGAAGTTGGTCGATACAGTTTTGTAAAGATTTTTTTGAAGCACGTCTGTCTCTGCTATCGGATGCGACGTAGGAAATTGTAAGTTTTTTGTACTTACACCTATGAAATGGAATTATTTGAGGAAGTCACATGTGCATGATTATTGTATGATGTAATGTACACAATGTTTTTTAAACAATCCATTTCATTCCAAAACTAAAGCATTCATACGAAAAAAAATGTGTATGGGATTCAAATTAGTTTAGGAACCAATGGATCGTGAAATGAGCAAGTTAACATGAAACAAATTAAACTATCGAGTGCAAACTCCGACGAACCCTAAGCTGAATCCTTTAAGTCTGTTTCAAAACTAATAGACTTGAGTTTTTAATATAAAAATTCTTGAACGATTTACTGAAGTTTGAGAGCTGAACTAATACACATTGAGGAGAGAGCGTTCACCGTCGCGACTACACTCTCCAAATAAAATATCAACCGCAATTACATTTCCACGAAACTTTTCGCCGTACACTGCTTGTTCAAAGTTTTAGTGAGACGAGAGCGAGAGTCCTCCAGGTTCCGACAAAATTGAAAGACTCTCACTGAAAACTCGAAGCAATAAGATGGGGATTATCCCACAGTGAAAGTATGAATCAACTTATGATATTACTTGTGGCAATAATCGGGATATTCCATGGTAACGACGGATCAACAACGTTTGATCTCGGGACTTAGACTTTGAGACAACATTCGTACTTTATTATCTGCTGGAATGTGGACAAAATTGATGCGTTGAAACCGTTGGCTGAAGAGGCCGTTTCATTAGTTATATTCTTCATCATGTTTGCGTTTTAAGGATATTTAACTACTTATTTTATGCTGAATGAAGAGAAGACATTTTTGAGAGACATGAATAATTTGGATGTCGCGTTTTATAGCAGGAAGGATTGTTACCCGATGCATGAATCAGACGCGCTCTCGTCGTGACATCGACATCTCAACAAATCATAATTGGCGTTAACTACCAATATGTGCCAGAGGAAACATAACTCGCTTGTTCAACTAAAAAGGAAGCGTGTGCGTTGCACAATCCGTGCGTTCCGAACCGCGCCGCGGCGAAATTGGCCAATTTGTTTATTTGTTTTCATTGGCCTCACTGAACTTGAATCCCATTATCGCATTCACGGGAGGAAGGCGTATTATTTATTCGATTATTCCGTGGGACCGGGAACTGTCGAATGAATCTCTTACGGCCTCATCTTTATTATGTTCAAGGATGCTTAGTATCAGTTTGGTAACGTTACAACTAAGAATACTTAAATTATTCCTATTTGTATAGGTTAGGTTAGTTTTGGTGACGGAGTTTTGAGACCGCCTAAAGGCTTCCGATATGTTCTAACTAATATCACTTTTGGTGACTCAGGGCGAAATGAAAGCGTTTACAACATCGTCAATTCTACATCTCATAGAATATCAGCAGTGATCTGTTGCTCTAAAATTACTTTCATGTTGCATGCATCGACGATCAATAATGCTTGTTGTAATTCAAATAGGTATTGATGAAATGCAATACATTGAATAGTCAATGTTGTCAACAACATTTGTCATTTCTCATGCTTTCACTTCGCCCGCTATAATTAAGGGTTAAATTACGTGACATCATGCACATCAGGAACAATGTGAGTCTGATGCGTCATCGTAATATTAATGTTTTCAAGTTCCCACTCTCCTGCCACGGTTGAAATCATCATTGAATTACTACAAAGAGAATCTTATCAGATCGTGAGTGATGCAGACAACACCCCAAGGACCAAGACTCAACGCATAGCAGGAAAACAAGCATCGATTCGCGAAAGCGCACAATGAAAGCTCTGGCGGAAGCACGCGAACGCGCACCGGACTCGCGCCACGCTCCACTGCCACTGCTCTACATAACTAACTATACAATCCACTAAAGAAGCTTCTATAACTCTATAACCACTACTTCCAAACACTTGCACACTTCGAAAAACTTTTGTTTCGCGAATTCCGTACCTTGTCCGGTAGCTCGATCCATCCGCGCCTCGTTTTTTTCTTCGTCTCACTGCTTCGGAAACGGAACGGTCCGAAGGACGCAAGCGAAAAATAAACAAAAAGGGAATAGTGAGTTCGCGATCGCGTGGTAGGCGCGTGTCGCGTCGCGCGGCGCGGGGATGTGTGCGCGAGAGTGCGCGGCGACGGTCGGCGGCGGACTGCCGGCCGCGGCGCGCGGGGCCGCGTGCTCCCCCCGCTCCGCCCGCCCGCCTTGTTTACAAATAATAATAATACGCGCCCCCGCTCCGCTACAGCTACACGCTACGCGCTACGAGCTACGCACAGCTGTCGTTGCATTTGGCGGGATTCGATTCGGCCGAAAGCTTCGATCTGTTTACTTGAAGCTTTCGCGGCGGCGTTTTATCGATCGGTACGCAAGTTTGCCGGTCGCGGCGCGTATCGACGCACTATGGAGCGATCGTTATATTTTTGTATTTTTGCTTTTCTTTGATAAGTCTGTTTTAAAGTAGAAGGGGTTAATAAGGTGATATTTGTAAGAGGGTGCGCAGTGCGTCCCCGGTTTTGCGACAGGTTGGTGTTTCCGATTGTTTGGTGTTTAGGATGTAAGGTGTAAAGAGGGCTGGCCCCCAGCGCCCGGAGCTGCTGCCCCTCACGCTGGCGGGACACTTGACGGTCTCATTTATAATCGAACCTGGCTCGGGCGGCCCCCGGCTCCACACTTCCACAGGTGATACTGAGGCCCACTTCTGCGTCCCCTCTCCAAATAAATAAACAAGTATGAGGAAATCGAGAATGTAAATCAAACTCAAACATGAAGGGCACTCGCGGCGTAAACAACGTTATTAAATAGATAGCTACGTGTAATTGACGTTCCGATGCTTCGATTCGAATCGGTTCGAGAATCGGTTCCAAGGTCCAACGAGTAGTAGGAGACTATGACTACCGTCGTAATAAACGCAAAATTCGTAGGTAACGTTTTACCGATTCAAATTTTATTTAAATATTCCTTGCCTGTCTGTTTGCATAGTGACATGCGTTCTTAAATGATTTACCATAAACTCCATTTACTTATTATTCACCGATTCAACTATTAAAATACCAGTTATTTCAAGTAATTCAACCACATTTGTTCACAAAGTCCTATTTTTGAACGTAGGCTGTGAAAAAATCTCACAATTTGAACACCTGCCTGTCCCGCACGCGCTACCCGTAGATCGAAAGATTCGTTATATTTTTTTCTTTAAATATATTACTTTTAGTCATAGTATAAATCCTCTTTCAATACACATATGCAATAGTAAAAAAAAACTTAACAATATGGACAAAGAAATGAAGATGACATACGGTTTACAAAATAGGAAAAATAACCGTTTCTTCTAAGCTGTAATATTCTTTATTTAGGGCGAATTGCACAAGCTTTCTTAATTTTATTTAACGCATATGTTTGATTAACAAATGACGTTCGTTTTAAATAGTGTTCTATTTCGCGCAATATACAATACAATTTTGAACGAACTTCTTTTGTTTCATAAACACATTTTGTGATCATTTTTAGGTGCTTAATAGATTTAGGTTTTGTGCAATCCACTCTATAAGAAAATGTTAAAGGTTTATTTAAATTAGTATTGTGGACGCTGAAAACAAAAGCATTTCGTTCCAAATTTGTAATAAGCGTTAGAAGAACACAATTAAAAACTACCGTCATTTGTTTTTTTCCTCCTATTTCACTAGAAAACATTATGCAGGGCTAAAATAAAATATAACATACATAGCTTTGTACCGTTCACTTTAGGAACAAAATAATGATCAACAAAAACAGGCTTAGGTATAATAAGTTATACCATTGAATTAACATTCAGAGTTTTTAAAATGAGTCACAGTAAAAATAAAAACACCATTACTGAGATACTAAAAGCAAAAGCTACCTACAGATAGACGGTATAAAACCTTCTACTTATCTATTCCATGACTAATAGGACCATTTCCCCGAAAACAAAATAGACTAACGTTAATAAGAAAACCCCATATTTATAGGTTTTTGGCAGTAAAACGTCTTTTCTTAGAAACGGTTTACTAGTAGAGTTTTCCAAGAATTGCGTTACTCAGAGGGGTTTTCCTCGGGCCGAAAGTAAGTATAGACAAAAGTTAAAATATAGATGGTAAGTGTTGTTTGTGGTTTACAAAATAAGTAGGTATATCGGCATTTGTTGTTGAATGAACAAATTGAAATACTAAGCTGCATATTACATACCATATTCCCATTGAGTTATATAGTACATATAACTCAATGCATATTCCCTTCTTTTTATTCCCAAATCATCCCTTATTTAATTAATATAAGAAAATATAAGACAAATCAACCCAGATTTTCATTTTTAGAAAGTACTAAGTATCTAATAAGCTAAACAGCGTTGCTTTCTATAACTAAAACTATTGAAATAAATGTTTAAAAATGTTAAACTATTTTTGTAGGTATATTAAAAACAGGAATAGCGTTCTTGAAAGCTATTCTTTGTCATATTAATTTAATTTTAGTACTATAGGCACAATAAAGAATAACTTTAACATTACTGTCATAAATTTTTTTTTAAAATTAAGCTCACTTTTCAAATCAATCTTTTTTAAAAGCTTGATAATCATACTGGATAGTGTAGAGAGACACGAAAGGTACTTAAATCACTTTTATTGAGCTTTCTAATGAAAACTTACTTAACCTCTTCCAAAGCTCCAAAGTTTTATTTACGGCAAATTACATTCTAAATGTGTTTTCAAATCGTCCTAAAATATATCAATTTTAACTGAATCGAAGCTGGATTATAACCTCAAATAACCAAAACATATCAAAAGATTGCATTGCGTGCAGAACTTATTCTTGCATCGCGCGCCAATTCTATCGCTTCAAAAGTGCGTAATATCGATTACTTGCTCCCTACGTGTTTTGTCTCGCTCCCTCAACGCACACTATACGCTTCGCAGAACAATAAAAGCGTAAAAGAGAACGCACGCGTCCCGCCACGACTTTGCGCGGGAAACGTAATCGCCATTTTGTCAATTCTTCGAGTGATATAAGACCTTCTTTCTCGGAGTAGTTTCCCCCCGTCGCGGTTGCCATGGCGACCGATCTGTCACACGCACAGAACATAAAACGCAAAGCATTGATTTTTTCCCGCTTCCTCTTTACTTACGCGTTGGCGAGTGCTGCTGCGTTTAGTTTTAATTTTTATTTTTAATTTGAGGCGTTCGTTTGTTTTTGCGTTTGTAAAGGACGTGTAACTGGGTCAGATTAATAAATTATTAAGAACTTAAGTCGGGAAGATATTTAGTGATTTGGTTAATTAATACTATTTTATATTGATTTTTTAATTATTGATAAGAAAATGATAATAATGGTATATATGACTAGAAAATATATTTAAATGCTTTGATAAAAAACCGAATGCTGCAGTTATTTAGTTATTATTAATGGTACGCTTACAGAACAATAAGTGTGGTTGCACAAAGATTATTAAGTTTTATAATTATTAAATCATTTTATGATACTGATAAACTAATAACAACTTATTTTTCTGAAAAAATACAGCAAGGAAGCTTCTCAATGATCTACCTAATTGATTCCGTAACAAACAAGAAAGTGGAAACAACTTTTTTTTTCAATCTTTTAATTATTTCAAAGGAAATGCTAGTTCAAAGAAAAATGTTGGTTTATATACAGTAAAGCTTAAGGGTAAATTTGTTAAGGTAGGCTCGGCAAGGGTGCGCTAAGGGTTGCGTCTTCATCCCTCAGGGATCGACCCCCGCTTGTTAACTTTATTGAAGGAAAATATGTTACCTCACGGGGCCATTTCCGAGATAAATCATCCGTGGATAATCGGACAATCTGCAAAATAAAACTAACGCGACTTTTAATGGAAATTTAGAAATGGAGGTTGATAATTAAAACTCTGCACTATACAGGCAGCTTATTTGATACCAAAATGTTAAAATTTTATAATTTTATAATTATAGTAGCTGTGCCCTGCGGTTTCATCTAAAAGGAAAGGTTGGTAGGGCAGTGACGGATCACTGCTTACCGTTAAAACCTTCCTGCACTGCGATAAACATTTCAAAATCAGAATCAACTAAATCGGTCAAATTGTTCTAGAGTTTTCGCGAGAATAACGAACCTCGATTGATTTATACATAGATGAGAAGCAATAAGGTGTTTAACATTTAATACATTATCAACATTGCATACAACTATGGTAAGAAAATAGTCGAAATTATATATTATTTATTTATTCACAATAATACTCAGATAAAACTGAGAGATCACAATATTTATTAACTAAATTAATTACATAAATAAAATATTATGGATAACTTATTTATATTAGTATAATATGGTCTTTAATAATCTAAGTTTGTTTTAAGTATATCAAGATGGACATGTAGTCATAACATAATTTAATTTTAATTTAAAAAAACGACAAAAGAGAATTGATAGAATATTGCGACAGATAAAAAACATCTTAAGTAAGAGCTTATTTCTTAAATTATTTACGAATTTTAAATTAGACTACAATGTATAGGTAACTAATAATTGCTTCAACTTATCACCTAAGTTCGAAAAATAAGTATTTCTAAAAATGATTATAAGGTAGTAACATAACATTAATAAATTATAACTCTATATTTTTTTACACAAACCATAAACTACAGAAACTAGAAAAGACAAATGAATGTTATTATCACTAATATTTACATGTCAGTGATCAACTTATTATTATCACAAAATATTACACTTTACGAAAATGTCATGTTAAAAATTATTTTTTAGTTACGGTAACGTAACGCCATCTAGCAGCGAGTGGTAGAACAACACTTCAACAAACATCCTTCAAAATCACAATTAGGATGTAGGATAAAACAATATTATTTATTTACTGATTTGTAGGTATAATAGTGCACTGACAACAACTAGGAATCCAAAACACATCCGTGTACAGGTTTTGTCCATTCTGTTGAAGAGCGACCAACCGTTTTTGTATATATTTCTGCTCACATTTCGATGTGTATCCTGGAGGAACTGTGCATAAACCGCTGCAAGTAGTGGACCTGAAACCAAAAAACATTTTTAATGACTATTGCCTAACTTACTACTAACTACCAACCTAACTTGTTAAGACCACAAATAAAATTAATTTAAAACTACTAACGCCATCTATGATCCAAGTTACGAAGCTTTAGTTTTGCTACCCACTAATAGATGGCGCGAATCCACATCAAACACATGTAAAACCAAACAATACCAAACATTTTATTACGAAACTCACGTGCAAATCTCAGCTCGTACAAGCTGAGTCATATTATCTGGCATGTTGACGACGTATTTCCAACTGCCTTTGTTGTTGAGGGCGGCTCGGGGGGTGATGAACTCGGTTCTGACGCTGCAGAGGGACTGACTGTTGTCGGCTTGCCTTCTGGGTCGTTCGGCTGTAGTCTCCGCACTGTAACATAAAAATAGTAGAAGTAAGTAATAAGCATCTCTAAAGATAAAGCACCGGGTGTAGTAGCATCCTTCAGGGTGCTACTATGAAATATGTGTTATAGCAGGTAGTATACACACACGAGCACTCTGTAGCTAGCTACGTACCTAATAGGTAATCATTTAATAAATATCCTAATGATTCAAAACTCACCGCTGCCATAGGAAGGCCGTAGAGGCTTGTGAATGTTACCAATTACCAAATTCAAGTTGGATTATGAAAATAAACTTAAGAATCTAATGTTTATTACACAACATGTTAGTTTTCGACAGAAATCAGAGAATAAATGTAAAAGCACACCTCTCAAGTGCGATTGCCTTGGTTTACGAAAACTTAAGTGCATATTCCAAGTTTTTACTCAATCGGGTTTGCAAGAGTTTACTTAATGTTTCTGCAGCTAGTCACCAGATGGCGCTCCTTAAATTGTATTCATACTAATGGTTAAGTTGTAAGTATCTTTTTAATGTACTGTAACATTATGGTTATATTTTTCTTTTTTTTTTCAGAAGCAAGCAAGATCGAAAGAATCAGTCGTATTAGTCAGTGATTTTAAACCGTCTAAAAGTCTCCAACGTAGAACACACACTATAAATCCATTCTCAATAACACCCAACACAAATCCTGCCACGCCTCTTGAAGAAAGAACAGGACAGGCAAGAAAAAAAGAAGAAAGTGACTTGTTGGACTCTAGCTCTCTATTAAGCATTAAAAAGTGGAAAAGTTCAACAAGTCCTGGTGAGAGCGGTCTCACCTCGCCAAACCAAGTGCTATCCTCAACGCCTCAGCTCCAGTGAGAGTCCTCTGCGAGGCCGCTCGAACCAGTTCAGCATTTCGCCTCTTTCTGCGACGAGAAGTCGTCCTGGTAGGAAACGTTATGGACCGCTGGATGGTGACGTCGGAGCGGGATGGCGATACGTATCTGAAGAGAAGAGAGAGTTAGAGATAGAAGGTTTTGTTATGAAGAAGGGTGGGGAAAGTCGAGGTTTTCATGAACCTTTCAAAGTTCTTAGATAGATGTAAAAAGGGTTCTATTGTAATAATTGTAAGTTCCTAAAAGCTTTTGTTTAGACTCATTTATCTGTCTCAGTGTATGTAAAAGGAATCCTTTGAATTGGCAAGAGACTCTATATAACTTTTGGCTACTTCCGTAACATTTTCATACAAGCTACTTCTAGATCTAGCATCTACAAGAACAACCAAGAAGTTTCATCTCAATCAACTTACTTCCACCATTCATTCTGGTTATAAGGAGTGACAGCACTATCACTTGTTCTATACCAGTTCTTCTGATCGAAGTTGGGGTAAAACGGTGCAGGGTCCAAGAAGGCATTGTACCCATTCCTGAAGACCTTTCTCTCAAAATCACCGTTGAGGTTGTCCTGCGGCCAGTAGCTGAACGGAGAGTAACCATGGAAGCCGAACTTAGAAAAATTTGACGCTTGATATGCGTTGACGTTGTATGGCATCGGTTCGGATAGTGAGGGCAGCTGGAGCGGGGTTTTTTGGTTAAATATATCTGGAATGTGAATACATTTATTAAGCTTTCATATATCTTCGAAATTGAAAATAATCAGCTAATTCATCTCCATTCAGCTGAATTTAGTTAGGGTTGATTTATGCCGGATATACAACTGAGAGAAAATCAGTACTAATAATATATTTCTGCTTCCGATAGATGGAACAACGATAGTAATTTAATTCGTCGGTACCAAACACAGTGCCCCGCGGTTTTACCCGCGTTCTGCCTGTTCCTGAGAGAATCTAAAGATAAAAATAGCCCATAACCTTCCCGTTGAATGTCGCTATCCATTACAAAAATAATTATTCAAATCGGATTGGTAGTTCCTGAGATTAGTGCGTTAGTAGTTCAGCTGTTATATTCTACTAATATTATAAATGCGAAAGTTTGTGAGGATGGATGTATGTATGTTTGTTACTCTTTCACGCAAAAACAACTGAACGGAATTGGATGAAACTTTACAGTAATGTAGGTTATTATACATTTTATCCCGAAATCGGTTCTAGTAAGTATATATTTCTGACGATGACTTACCATGATTATATCTTGTATTGAACTTGTTATAGTTCTTATTCGGGTTCTCCGGTTCGTTGACGATGGAGATCTGGTCCACGTGGGGCAGCGAGTTGGGCCCGTAGTCGTAGGGGTAGTCCGACTTCTTGGTGGAGGAGAAGTCGTCGCGGGTCTCGTCCGAGAGCAGCGTGCGGATGTCGTACTGACCCGCTTCTATCAGTTGACGGATGATCTTTCTGGAATTTGAAAGATAATGTGCTTAAATACTAGAATGTGATGTAGATAATTGTACATTGTCATATCGAAAAAAATCTAGCTCTCTCTCTTTAATTTGCAGTTGTTGTCCCAAAACGTTCGTAATTGCTGTCATTCGCCTGCACCCAAAAGTTCACGGATTGAATCACTGATAGTTACAGACGATTTCTTATGGATCACTAGGAGCGGGCGGAGACGTTGTCTGTCCCAAGAGAGTAAAAATTAATAACTTTAACAGGCTGTCGTTTAAGTTACGAAGCAAGGCTTTGTATTTAACAGATATTATACAGCGCACTTAATCAAGAACTTTTAAGAAACGTACGAGCATGTTACGATAGCCAACCGTTTGAAGCAACCCACGCCAAAAGTTGCAATTATATTTTATTTTACAAAGATTATCACATTAAAATAGACTTCTTGGATTATCACATTAAAAAAAATCTTCAGCTTTTTTAGATAATAAGTGCAACTGACTCAGGATAGGGGTCCGGATGCAGGCAGTAGGTAAGACCGGGCTGTGCGCAGGGCGGCGCCCGCCCCGGCGGCGCTGGCTCGAACCCGCAGTTCTGGCCGTAGGGGCAGCTGTACCCGTCTCCACTACGCACGAAGCTCCATATTAACTGGAATAACAAGAAGACTGTCACTTCCACATGGTTATAAAAAGCGAAAGTCCTAAAACGCCAAATACAGTACTGCTTTCCCCTTATTAATCTGATAGTCCGTGCGAATAAGATAACTTTTATAAAATACCACATGGTTAGGAAAAACGAAAGTCCTGAACTGTAAAATACAGTACTGTGTTGTTCTGTTTGATCTGATAGATGTAGTCTCGGTGCGTATTTCGATCAACATCAGTCACAGTCGCTCGCTATGTTCCATGCAGTGATTGATTTACTGTGATTACACCTTGGAATAGGCGCACAGATAGTTTACATTAAGCCCTCGGAATCAATATCAAAACTTGAAAGACTATCTTCTAGAACAAAATACACGTAATAGTGATCATTATAAAGCTATCAATTTCCCAAATATCAACTTTCTAGTAGGCGTGTTAATTCCACCAGTGAGTTAGATTAGTCGCCACACTCACTTTCATTTACGTGCCCTGCATCGGTCACACAATAAATTAGCTTAGAACCACTACTATTGTACTCTTACTCGAGCAATTCTCATCTCTAAAAGTCGATTTACCTGAACGACTTTAGTAACAAAAACCACAAGTAATACCAGTAAGGAAGTAAGTAGAAGTAAGAAAAAGACAAACATCATCTTATATCTTCTTTATTTTGAAATGCTGGGTCGATTTTACTCCTCGTATCTCACCGTTGCATTAGAGCTAGTGACCATATTTTATTAAGATTTTTACAAGATAATATTACCAAAATATACATGTGTAGTTCCAATTACAAAATATTCAATTTACCTAGATTTTATGGATTACATTTGGGGTAAAACTTATTCACACAAAAGACGAAACTCATTCACATTAAGCCCAATTACGAAACCAATCTACTTCTGATCGAGAACAAGTAGTAAGATCCTATATTACGCATTCAATCGTTAGGTGTGAATAACAACGTTATATTTTTGTGTTTTCGTGATGATTCGCAACGTCGCGGGTGTCTTAGCCGATTACTTGGACATTTGGCGGCGTTTGTGTGTCGCAACCTTATCAAATAGGTCGATCGTATTTACTACCGATGAATAGTAATCATGTAATCTTGTGTGGTAAACATTGATGTTGCCGACGCTACTTCCTTTGTTGACCTTACACGTAGAGTTTAAAGGCTGGACCTTTAGTTAGACCAGTTAATAATAATGCTAGGTACTTTAGTACTTTGTTAGCATCAGCTGAGACGTGTCCTTTTGCTGAATTTAGTTGTAATTTTGTATACTGATTTTATTTTTCTTGTAATAGTGGATACATTATTATTTTACTTAATTTGATAAGTATAATTGACATGTTAGTAGGTCTAAGCTACAGACCAATCATCAAACATTACGATATGTAATGTAATATGTGACTCGGCGGGCATTCATGCAGTCAGTACGTATACTACGGGAAAGTCAACGACTAAAGAGCTGTTCGATGCTCGCCTTGCGTACTAACTGTTTTTTGGCATATCCTTTGAGTGTTACGCGGTTCAAATAAATATAAAAGGTAATAAGGAGCACAGATTAATCGAGCATGTTACACTGATTTTAAAACACCGCGTAATATGTAGTGTCAGTACCCAGCTTTAGTAAAGATTGAGTAAAAGAAGGTTCTTTTGCTTGACATTTTCATCGACTGACTTTACAAGTTCAAGTGACTGCAAGCTGCAGTCAATACTACAGGTTTCTATGAAACTGTTTTAAATAATAAAATTGATACTAAGGTAGTAAGTTCGAATAGGTTAATGGCCAACCAAGGTGGACAACAAGGAGTTTTTAGACCGCCTAAGGCCTCCGACATGATCTATCGATTGAAACAACCGGGACTACTGCTCAAATGTTACTGCAGTGTGTAGTTACTGCATAATGTAGATGCAGTGAGACTACGCTTTGAATCAAGTTAATAAAGTTAACTTACAATATGAATAGAGTATTTTATTAACTTTATTGCTCAAACTAAATCTACCCACAATAAACGTTATAAATGGTCTTAAGTACACATTGTTATATTTTCATCTGAACCTGATGCAACTTTACGAAGTCATTTCATTTCTTTAGAGCAAGGCCAATGACATCTTTAGAATTTGACAAAAGTTAAAAGAACAATAAAATTTCAAATTAACGAATTGTAATAACGATATTGTTATGTTAAATTAGTGACAATTTATCTTACGAGTGACAATTTGACAATATGACCAAGTGACACGAACTTTATCTTAGTGACCTGTCTAATGACAGATCTGTCAAATGTATTATAAGAATGATTATCATGTCATATTATGGTTTATTACAATGATGATCGTGTTGTGTAAATGACATTATCGTGTTCTGCGAAATTTTCCTCGGATTTAGGTGACGGTCGCTTTATTTTGCAGAGTCACAAATGAGATGTTTTTCGTATAATTTCGTTATTTTTCACTTTCTATTGACACATCACATCTTACATACCTACTTTGGCTTTACCTTTGACATAAATAAGATGTTTTTAGATCGCCTTATCTTATAGTTAGGCTCATGTAAGCCCTTAATAATCATGACGGTTTTTTTGGTATAGTTCTTTACTGTTTATGACAATCTCTTCTGTTTATGAGTCTCTCTTTAATTCTCTTTTCTACGAAACACTCTACATTTCAAAAAATATCAATATTAATTAATTATGATTTTTCTTGTTGCGTTTGACATATTTTTACTTCTACGAATCTCAATTCAAAATGTGTTGTACTACCTAAGTTACCAGTACGTAAATATGTGATAACTATTTTGCCTTGCAAATATTTACCTGCCTATATAAAACAATATCTAAGGTGGTTTATGTAAGAGTCCGGATGTTAAAGTGCCCATGAACCAGTTTCGTCAGTAGAGAATTCTTATACTCGCTACATAGTTCGGGTATGTACACACGGACAGCCTGAACGACAATTAGTCACATTATGAAACTGTTGACTGAGTAAACTGTCTCGGTTTGGACTGAAATATTTGTTTAAATATGCGATTATCTACAGCTTTTCAATGTACAGAGAGTGTATCTTTGCCTTTAAGTAGGCCGTACACGCTACGTTGATCTGATGGAATGTCTTTATGTCCAAGACTGAGGACTCGGGTTCAATTCCCGGGTCGAGGGAAACATGTATTAAAAACCTTTAAAATATGGCTCGGGCTTGAGATCACCAACACATATTAGACAAGTATGGTGATTATGTCTGATCCTCCTTACTGTACCGATATATTCGGTGTCGGTGAGATGAGTCCTTTGCCCAGCTGTGGGACAATACAGGCCAATACATTACTTTTATACACTCTACGGTTCTGGTGGTTTAATTGTAGTGATAGAGGCCTAGGTGTACAATAAGCAATATGCCTGCAGAGTGTATAAGGGTGTTACCAGATCAATCAATCGATCGCCGATCGATGGTAGAAAGGATTACTCGACCGATGTTATCGACCGGCAATCGATTGATTGGTAAGTCGAGCGGTCCGTCAATTAATGAAACCTACCAGACCAGTCGATCAATTTCGATCGACGTTGATCGATGCTGTCAATCGACAACCGATCTTTTGGTTTCGTAACATCCTCAGTGAGCCTGTTAGAGAATAGACGATGAATTTTGATGCGTTACATATTACATAAAAGTTCCTTAATTACTGTAATCCGTAAATGACAGCTGTCCCAGCACGTGTCAGCAGAATCAAAATTGTGTCAAACAAGGAAAATTAACCAAATTGATATGTATCATTTGCGTGATACCACAGTAATAACAGTATAAGTGTGAAGTGATTTCCTCTTAGGTTACAGTCGATTCAACAGGAAGTTCGCCAAGATAAGTGATGTAACGACACAATAGTATCACATGGTAACATCGGAAGTAGAGTAATTTATAATTACGGGGTAATTACGAAAGAACTCTTATATCATAACGGTGATTGAATAAGTACTTGATATATGTTATCGATTTCAAAGTTGCATTTATAGAAATGGCACGTTAAGCCGTCGGTCCCGGTTACTTTCTACGGATGGTAGTCGTTACTTGAGCCGTGTCAGAGGCCTTTGGCGGCTCAATAACTCTGACACCAGGATTGGTCAGGTTGGCCATCCACTCGATGAAGAAGATTTATAGAAATTGCGGAGTTACCATCTAAGTATACACGATCCAAATTGAATCCAAGACAATTTTATTCAACTCTATGAGGCCACGATTCTTAAACGATATTTTTGTGATATATACTAATGTAATGAAGCTTAAGAGTTTGATTTTGTTTGTTTGTTGCGCTAATTTCAGAAACTACCAGTCCGATTTGAATAATTCTTTTTGAAATGGATAGCCACATTCAATGGGAAGGTTACCGACTATTTTCTATCCTGAAATTCCCTTAAAAAATAAGCACATCGTGGGTAAACTGCGAGGCGCTGCTTGTACTTATAATAAAGTGCAAAGAATTGTTTGAACTGACTTTAAAAATGGAGAAGATCCTATTTTTGTTTAACGGAAAGAATAGTGTTTATATTATCTCTTTTTTACCTCGTTTATAAATGTTTTTTTCTTCTATTTATCGGTTTTCCCGCACATTATCTTAATTGCAATCTAATATTTATATCAATTGTAAACCCATTAGTAGCTTATAAGGAGCGGTCCATTTCCAAACGTTATCATTAACATAATATAAATAACGATAATGAGACTTAATGGATTGAATTATGTATACTAAACTTTGCATTGTTATTTACAATAAATGAACACTTTTTATCTCTGCTCTGTTAAAAGTAACATAAACTAAACTCTATTAGGTACTTAGTACGATAAAAGTTTTAGTATTTGTTTGTTTGTACGTTGCCGGTTATCTGTGGAAATACCTGTCGGATCTGAAAAGCTAGTAAAAGCAATAAATGCTAGTCGTAACTTACTGGGTGAACTTAACTGGGTTAACAGCCTCCGTGGTCTTATGGTTTGAGCGCCCGGCTCACGACTCGGAGGTTCCGGGTTCGATTCCCGGTGGGGATATCTCACAAAAAACTCTTTGTAAGACTTTCCTCAGTTTGGTTAGGGCATTGCAGGCTGAATCACCTGATTGCTCGAAAAGTAAGATGATTCCGTGCTTAGGAGGGCACGTTAAGCTGTCGGTCCCGGTTACTTTCTACGGATAGTAGTCGTTACTTGAGCCATGTCAGAGGCCTTTGGCGGCTCAATAACTCTGACACCAGGATTGGTCAGGTTGGCCATCCACTCGATGAAGAAGAAGACTGGGTGAACTTACATTAGGCGCAACGACTAAGCCTTATTCATAAAAACTCATAAACAGCATTTTGTAGTTAGTCCTTTTCCGACATCAGCTATTTTCCAAACAGCAAAAGAGACAAAACACTTTATAAGTGTTTTAGTTATAGAGTTTATGAATGAAGCAGTAAGACTAGTATGTGATATTAAGCAGTGTGAAGTGACATGAGCCCTGCTTAGTATTCAGGATACACTTAGATGTAATCTGAAGCCGATTTCAAGGAGATTTTCACGTTTATTGCACTTTTTATGAGACAGCTTTCTACACAATTCGTGTCTAGAAAACTGTGTTAGATGGGTGATTCTCACGTGTTATTACCGAATTGTAAAGCGACGGGTTTTGTGTTAGGTAACGACAGAACTTGTAGTTTAATGTCTTGATTTGACCAGTTGTGGGATCGAGTTTTTGGTAAGATGTGGGCCAGTTTTTGAAAGCTTTGTAAGTGATATTTTGTAAGCTACATTATTGTACGTCTTGTCAACGTAATTTGTGGTCCAGTATCGGACATGATTTGATCTTGTACTTGATTTGCGAATTTAAAAGGATCTTAATTAAATCGAAGAACATATTATTATGACTAATAATCCTTTTTTATATTTCGGAAAGTTATGGTTCTGTGATTAGCACTTTCAAACAAAAAAAAAGGCTCTTCAGATGTTTATATGTATTATATAAATAGTAGCCGCGCCCCGCGGTGTTACCCGCTTTGTATCGGTTCCCGCGAGAATTTTGGCATAAAATGTATCCCATGTGTTATTCTGATGTATAACCTATATTACTGTAAAGTTTCATCCAAATCCGTTCAGTAGTTTTTACGTGAAAGAGCATCAAACATACATCCATGCATACAGCGCATACATGCATACGAATGCATACATGCATACGATCCTCACAAACTTTCGCATTTATAATATTAGTAGGATCCTATCCAACTGATAGGATAATCCATTTTTTTTATTTCGTATTGATTTGTTCTGAGATAAGCTCGTTCAAATAAAAACAAAACAAAGGCTCTTCAGCTTTTTTATACTACATATATATGTACTAGCAGCGCCCCGCGGTTTTACCCGCGTTGTACCCGTTCCCGTAGGAATTTCGGGATGAAAAATAGCCTATAACCTTCCCGTTGAATGTGGCTATCTATTACAAAAAGAATTATTCAAATCGGTTCAGTAGTTTCTGAGATTAGCGCGTTTAAACAAACAAACAAACAAACAAACAAACAAACAAAACAAACTCTTCAGCTTTATAATATTAGTATAGATAGAACGGTATTACATAAGGTATTGTTTACTTATATCAATAACTTATTAACAATAAAAAAAATTGCTATATCAAATCGTTATGTTATATTGTTTTTGCTACTACAATAAAAATAATTAAAGCATGACGTCACGAGACAACGCCCAAACAATCAAACAATCGTGCTCATTGATATATTAATATTCAATAATATTATTATTAGTTAACGATTGTTTGTATTGCAGTACATTCAGATATAAAACAATTAACGAATTCTGATAACGTAATAATTTGAACATGTTAGATCATATATCCATATATTTACGAGTATGTAGTACATATATCTTTTCCAAAACAAAATCTCGGAATCCAATATATTCTTGAACGTCTTCAGAAACGAAAATATACCATGTATGGTCAAAAATGACAAAATTATTCTCCGGATGGTTGTACTTAATGCTTTAAAAAATTAAGTAAAGTATTAGCCTGTAATGTCCCACTGCTGGGCAAAGGCCTCTCATCTCACTGAAGATATCAGTACAGTGAAGAGGATTAAGCGTAATCACCACGCTTGCCCAATGCGTGTTGGTGATCTCAAACCCATGTGAGCCATACTTATTTTATTTTTTTAATCTCGATTTTCTTACCATCAACATCTCATGAATATACAGTTTGGGTTGCTCTTACAAGAAATGTAAAAAAAAATAAGTCAGTAGGTATGTCCCACTGTAATGTCCAAAGGGGCAAAGGGCTCTAGTCTCACCGAAGATATCAGTGCAGCGAGGAGGATTAGGCGTAATCACTACGCGTGCCTAATGCGGGCGATTACGCCTCGCTGCAAGAAGCATAGTATAAATAGTTACTAAAACTTAATCGGTTACGTAACACTTGTGCGCGCGAGTGTCCAGCCTCGCTCTATTTGCATACATTAGTTGACAATGGAACGCGACAGTACATTACAACTGCCTACGAACTAAATGGCGCACTTCCGGTTTAATTCTGCGAATTATTTACTTATTATGTACTGTTTCAATTAAATTGTTGAGGAAAATACTTTGGTAATTAAGCTGCGAGCTGATAAGTTCATAAGAAAGCGAGTATAATACATTTCAAATTATTGAGCGCTACCGTGCTTCGGAGGGCACGTTAAACTGTCGGTCCCAGTTGTTTATCGTTAGAGTATGTTGAAGGCCTTAGGGCCTGTCCTCATCTCCACTTCACGACCGGTGCGGTAACGTGGCACGGTACGTTTCTAAGAGTGCGTACAGTTTCATCCAAATCCGTCCAGTAGTTTTTTCGTGAAAGAGCAACAAACATACATCCATACATATATCCATCCTCACAAACTTTCCCATCACTACATAGTATAAAATCAAGTCGTCTCTGTTTCGTGTCTGTTTGTCTGTTTGTCTGTATGCTTAAATCTTTAAAATTACGCAACGGATTTTGATGCGGTTTTTTGTAATAGCTAGAGTGATTCAAGAGGAAGGTTTTTATGTAAAAAAAATTCCCGAAATTCCCACGGGAACGGGCACAACGCGGGTAAAACCGCGGGGCGCTGCTAGTTTATAATATTAGTAGGATTCCCCGAGTATCTATTCGCAACAGAGTTTTAGTCTAGCCTATCTAAAATATCCCACTGTAGAACCTCTACGCTCCCATAAGACCAGTACAGTTTAGAGAAATAACTTTTAGCCGCCACACGTTTTGATTCAGATTTGTGAATCAGGAAGTTACTAGTGTAACGTACTGGTTTCATAAGTTTACGCGAACACTACTCATTTTACAATCAGACGACTGTCTTCTGTGACCACGGTTCCTGTAAAGTAGCCGAAACATCAGATATAAATCACTACATAGTATAAAACAAAGTCGCTATTTTTGTCTGTTTGTTTGTGTGTTTGTCTGTATGCTTAAATCTTTAAAATTACGCAACGGATTTTGATGCGGTTTTTTGAAATAGGTAGAGTTATTCAAGAGGAAGGTTTTTATGTATAAAAATTCCCGATATTCCCACGGGAACGGGCACAACGCGGGTAAAACCGCGGGGCGCTGCCAGTGTAAAATAAAAGCGAAGTCTATCCGTAAACGTAGTTCCAATTCAAGTGTATCTTACTCGTAGATAGTATTAGTAACCACGCAGGTTCTCTTGATCTTGTTTACATAGACCTTTAGGTTTGCATCACGCCAAGTTTATGTGCCAAGTTGAAGGATTGCGACATTACCTTTGGAACTTGATATTCCAGCTTCATTTGGTTGTAACTCTCACTTTATGCTGAGCAGGGGAAATTGGATTACGACATTGGGGATTCTTAGTGAGTAATAGTACCTAGATAAGTAGCACTTACTAATAAGTACCCGTACTAGTACTTATTTATAAGATGTAAAGAATTAAAAATGGTTAATATTATGTCTTTGTGCATGGGCGTAGCAATAGTTTTGTGAAGGGGAGGTTTTGGGGACTCAGACAAACTTCAGTGGTGTTTACCTATGCTAAAAACGGGGAGGAGAGAGGGGGAGTTCCGAACCTCATTTGTATTTATTTATTAAGACATTTATGCAATAAAATCACATATAAATACTTTAAAATGTACTTGAAACAATTAAGTATTCAAATATCGACAGGTGGCGTAGGCAGGTAGGCGGGTCCAGACTTATTATGAAAAAATGTAATGGAGCGCACACAAAAGACAAGGCACAGTTGACAACAGTTATTGTCGTATCGAATTCTAACGAAAACTGTATTTAGCTAGAGTGACTAATGACAGTTTTGTTTGCATTAAAGTCAACTTTAGCCTCGCTTGCCTAAAAGCTGTTGTGACTAAGCGGCCTCCTGCAACCTCTGTACGATTTCAACACTCCAAAATAACCCTAACAATATATGATTAACCAACGAGCTACTTTACAGAAGGTTATTGACCCGGAATTGAATGCTAATCGAGACTAAATAGCCTCTGTACCGATAATGTTTATTATACGCTAATTACAACTAATGATTTACTAAATTACTCATATGATTCCATCATGAAACAAAAAATAATTAGTCACCTATAAAAATAATCTGAATGAGTAGATAATCACAGATATAGTTCGTGTTTCAACGTTGTAAAGTAAAGGAATACGCTATAATATCCCACTTTTGGACCTCTCACCTCACTGAAAATATCTAATTGAAGACAGGACAGTCAGGAGGATTAAGACTAATCAATAATCACGTTATACACATATATAGCGACTGAATTTGAGAATATTTACTGGCTGCGACAAAGCACAACAAAATGTATGGGCGCAATCTGAAAATAACGTAAGCCTGCACAACAAAAAAATCACACTAGCGATATCTATTGGATCGCACACCTTTCTTAATTTAAATGCGGGATGCTTAGGTGATGCACTAGCGGAAAAAAGAGGACATTGAACAGTGGGCCGTCGTGCTATAATACAAGTATAATACATCCAAAGTTTGAATTTTGACATGTGTGAAGCTCACTGTCATTTTTCATAAATAATATCATAGAAGGTAAAGTTGACGGAAAGCGAGGTAGGGGAAGGCCTAGAATCAGTTACATGAGTCAGATTAAAGAAAAAGTGTCTGTCATGTCGTATAGAGATGTGAAGGAGCTTGCACTGAATAGGAATAGATGGAGAATTCTGCATCGGACTCACCGACAAGAACTTTGCTCTTAAATTTATGATGACTAACAATACCCTCAATTATATCTATTAATTCATAGACATCAAATGTTTTTTGTCACCAAACCCAAATTACATTCTGATTCAGCAGGAATGCTATCAGTCACCTGTCATTATATCATTAGTAAGACAATTACTTATCTGATGATATGTCCGTTTGTTCGTTACATGTAATTACGCACTAGGAAATCCGCCTCAAATAATACCTATAGGTGACCGAAAAAATTACTAAATATGTTGCGGAGACATATCAATGACAAGATAGTTTTAATCTTGTTTTAATTGCATTGTTATTGTCTCAAGGTGGTTAACTAAAAAAATATTTACAATTAAGTTTGGTTAGGCAGTAACTGGACCGCTAAAACTTGACCGATGTATAGTAGAGATTCGACTGAATTGCCACCTTACACAAAACAGTAGTATACAACTGGCCCAAGAAGAGAGTTAAAATGTGGACCAATGTGGTTGATTTTCCAGCCGAAGACAATTCCTTCTGAAGAGGGAAAAATATATTGATTTCATTATATTCTTATTCAATCACTGAACCCTTTTCCTCCATGAAATAAGTGTCTTTGGTAAAAAAATAAGTCAGCTTTAATTACCGTAAGAAAAAATTGAATAATTATAATTAATACGAGCTGCAGCTTTAAATTAATCAAACACCATAACACCATTCTAACGCCAAATGCTTTGTCGTAGAGATTTAATAAGTGATTTTCACATGTTAAGTAAGGAAAATTAATTAAGTGTCGATTTAATGACGTTTCTGAGTGCGTGAAAGATTGCTCTCTCAACGCAGATAGCATCAAAGAAAGCTCCTAATATTTTATGTCACATCGCCAAGCCAAACCAACCAAACAAATTTTTCGTCAAAACTTTCTAAATCCTCTTCAAACCAAATAGTTGTAACCAATTGACAATATACTAAGGAATTTGTGGGTAAATACGACCGTGACCTTGTGTGACTTTCTTTTCACGTCTCTCACACAGTGCTTATGCAACCCACAAGGTCGTCAGTTCGAGTCCATTGCAAGACGTCTGCCTCTTGTGTTTAGATGTCAATAGCTTTGTCTATATATACCCGTTGTAGGGTGTTGCATTAGAATTATGACATTACCTGCGTTTTTCTAGTGGTTTTTAATAATATAAAGCTTCTTTAAAATGATTTAGCGTAAGTGCGGTATTTCAGATGTGTCATAATGTGTTTGAAGTAGTTTGTTTATTGGCTAAGTAAACTGATTTTGTTATTCTTTTAAACTGTCATAAGTGACATTTGTAACTATTCTGTATGTTTGTGGCTTGGTATATTCGAAAAGAGTGAAGTCGTAATTGATTTCGTTTTTACTGTTTGCTTACACTTGAGTGAGAGCGAGAGTTAGCCTTGTTATTTCAATAAATTATTTGTTATTATTATATTATTATAGGCCGAGAGTAAGTGCTCTCTTATTGAAGTGTGTATTTTCAGTTCAGTTCAGTGTACAAATAAAAGCGTTCCTAGCCGGCTAGCAACTAACCGCTATGGTATGTAATATGTTATTCGTTTTAAAGTGAATGAATGTGGGATTGTGCTAATTTCCACCTTATATAAAATGCTAATAAATTCAAATATTTATTAATTATTATGCGTATCGTTAACGCATCGTCCAACCTTGATAATTAGCCTTCCTATTTCGTAAACTTTCATCAATGATAATTACAAAATTGTATTAAAATTCGGACATGGTGAAGAATCACCTCTCAGCCCGCTGGCGCCGAATTATGAATATTTTCTAATAATAATTTAATCAATCAGTCTAGAAATTGTTTAATTTATTAGTAAACATTTTATTAATGTTTCTATTTCAATATTTTATTTGGAATAAACGTTTGTCAAATTGTTTTGTAATGGCGTCGGCGTTGAGATAGGTCGAAGCCTTGCTTGATAAAACTAGATTTGATTATTAACATTTCTCGTTTTAACTACTTACTTAAGATATGCTAGTCTCTCTGGAATGTTGGTGTTTCCAAATAAAATACGTTTCTGATTCTTGTTGCATTGTTCAGTACCAGTTTTTGGAAGTGACTTTTCATATGTTTCATTTATTTTCATGTTATCTTTGTTTTGGAAATGGGATTTGACATTGTCATACAAAATTAGCAATAAGATTTGTTTTGGCCTGTGTGTACGGATAACTTTGGTGAGCGAATCTAGCAAGTTGTTTATATACCAAGAATTCTATCTGAACGCTACCGTGCAACGAAGAGTCCGTTTAGTAGCTGGTCCCAGTTGTTTTAATCGTTAGACCGTCAGAGGCCTTTAGGCGGTCTAAGAACTCTGACACCAGGGTTGGCCACTACCCTACTCGAAATGAATGAATGAACCAAGAATTCTACATTCAAAATCATTTTGAGTGTCTTGATGAAGAAAGTACGTGCATGAAAGTGAAATAGATAGATAGTTAAAGTATTTATTTAAAAAATATCAATTTAAACTTGGCCAGCTTGTATCAAGGTCTCAAATCTAAAACGGCAGTCGGTGTGGATTTGTGCAACTTTATAAAACACCAGATATTTGTCTGTTTGCGCAATTAAATGAGGCGTGTTCACTCTTTTGAAATTTATTATGTTATAGTGATGATTGATTTTTTTGGTGTAACTTTTCGATATCTAGTACGGGAAAAAGAAAAGATTTTTCTCACAGATAGTCTTATGAATATTTTTGACCTGTAAAAGTAAACCTAACGACATACTTTATAATTAGACTAAGGCAAATCCATACAATCAAACGTAACTACATATTTATTAATCTGTAGTTATACAAGTGTTAGTGTGTATTGCTTGCTACATATCTAATGTAATAAACCTGAAAAGTTTGTTTGTTTGAACGCACTAATCTCAGAAACTACACATACTATTCGAATAATTCTTTTTGTAATGGATAGCCACATTCAACGGGAAGGTTAGGATAGGTTAAGATAGGTTATAGGCTTTTTTCGTCCTGAAATTCTCACGGGAAAGGGCACAACGCCGCGGGGCGCTGCTAGTAGGATTATGAAAGCTTTACAATGAATATTCCCCACTGCACCACACATTGGATGACCGTTTAGCCTTTGGCCTGCCTTATAACGGGCCACTTACGTATTACAAGGTGCATGTTACAAGTACAAACTACAGTTAATTCCGTGTATTCGTTTGCTAATTGAGTTTGCACAGTTTACTTAGAAATGCTTGTAACCTTTTAAACAATAGCGTTTGGGAGGTCGAAAGGCAAGGGCAGGCACATCTGTGACTCTCATTACAAACGCGGTTAAGTAAGCTTCAAGTCATGTACATACTTAAGTTTTTGAGTTGGGAAAAAATGCAGTGGAAATTTAGAGCATTGAAATTGAAGCGACGGACTCGTGGTCACACCGTTTTGCTACACCAGTGTGACTACGAGTAATTTATTTTCCTCGTGTTTACACTACTCTGAAAAGGATCGCACTTGACTGAATAGTAGGTATGTAGTGAAGTGCCCGATAGATAAATTAATTACGATAGACAACCGTAGGTTAACAGTAGGTTAGGTTAAGTTTTTTTTTTTTGTGAATGTTTCATTAATTACTGTTGATCACACCGCAGTGTGACCACGAGGAAAATAAATTACTCGTAGTCACACTGGTGTAGCAAAACGGTGTGACCACGAGTCCGTCATCGAAATTGAGAGTAGGTACTTGTAGTGTTATAGCTCTTTTGCACTATGATCGTGTAGGCTAGATTTTAGTCCCATTATATTATTACTTATATTGTAAAGGATCTATTTTTAATTTATTTCATAAATCAGGAGGGGGACAGACATAAAATTCATTTCAATATGTTTTCAATAAGAAGAATTTCCCCTCGGTGCGGTGCTGTACCCGTTCATGTACTTAAGGATAAAAATTAGCCTATTTCCGTCTGCAGGGTCTAACATACATACATACCACTTAAAGATTCCTAACATTTTCGCTTTAACATAGGGACAGTGGCGGATTAACGTATAAGCACTACAAGCACGTGCTTGGGGCCCCTTGTCTCCAGGGGCCTCCATCCTCTGCTGGCGTTTCATTTTATACCTACATTTTATCGAGATTCATCCATAATATGTCCGAAATCCAAATCACAAGGCGCGAACAGTCCGGGAGTGGCCCTGACAAATTCCGCATTGAGACTTTCAAAGTAATAATTGACACACTTAATGCTCAAATGCAAAGAAGAGGTGATGTATACCATGAAGTTTCACAAAAGTTTTCATTCCTTGCGGATCTAAATAAGACATGTTCAGAATATGAGAAAGATATCCAATTGCTCTTATGGACCAAGAGCCCGTGAACCCCAGACCTTCGTTATTTTATAAAAGCTGAAAGTTTGTCAGCGCATGCTCCCAACACAGGTAAGAACGATGGACTATTATGAAGTTTGGGTTATCGTGGCTTTGGCAGGTAAACGGTACTAAAGGTCAATGGTCGAAAACACCAAGTTGGCCATCGATTTCGATATCACCGTCAAAGGGTGACTTGTACAACTCCTCAAGAGCTTTCAAATGACATAGGTCATGTCACTGTTGAGCATTAGCATCAGCGTCCATGGCATAGGCCAACTCCAATCTTCGGTGGTCGAAAACACCAAGTTGGCCGTCGATTTCGATGTCACCGTCAAAGGGTGACTTGTACAACTTGTCAAGAGCTTTCAAATGCCATAGGTCATGTCACTGTTGAGCATTAGGATCAGCGTCCATAGCATAGGTCAACTCCAATCTTCAATGGTCGAAAACACCAAGTTGGCCGTCGATTTCGATATCACCGTCAAGGGGTGACTTGTACAACTTGTCAAGAGCTTTCAAATTATATAGGTCATGTCACTGTTGAGCATTAGGATCAGCGTCCATAGCATAGGTCAACTCCAATCTTCAATGGTCGAAAACACCAAGTTGGCCGTCGATTTCGATATCACCGTCAAACGATGACTTGTACAACTCTTCAAGAGCTTTCAAATGACATGCGATGGCCGTAGGTTCAATTGGTGTAACTGACAAAAGTAGTGAAATGACTTGAGTATATAGGTTTTCTTAGTTTTTTCCGCTCTTTCGAATGGTATAGTCAAAATAAATCTAGCTTTAAAAAAAATACAGATACATCACATTTTTTGGGTGTGCACTTTTCAGATTTTCTACAAAGTTATGGTGCAAGTGACATGTTACTTATATATACAAATCAAATTGGTGTAAAGTTAGAGTAAAACTCGAAAAAAATTAACCTACACTTACACCAAAATGACTTATCCATACAATCATAGGGCATTTCTCTCTAAATAACAGCGATGAATAATGCCCACAATGCTCTTTACATCAGAATGAATTAGTTAATTTTATTTTTTAACGTCTGCCGCATGCCAGAAGAGCTGTGGGCCAGAACAGCCACTGAGTGGCAGCCAGATCCGGCGAGCAGGCGATGCGGCAGACCGAGGCGCAGGTGGCGGGACGATCTCGACGCATACCAGACCAACTGGAGAGAAGTGGCCCAGAACAGGGATACATGGAAGGAATGGGGAGAGGCCTTTGCCCAGCATTGGGACACAAACGGCTGATAATAATAATATTTTTTAACAAGTCTTACACCACTTTGACTATTTATTTCTTTTAAAAATGTTCATCAAATTGATGTAACCAACAACCAAATAAACTAAGGTAAAATAGGTGGGTGTAACAAACAAGAGGACAGAAACACATTGGTGTTACTGACATTAATTTATAAAAATATGGTATATAGCGTCTTTATTCTTATATAAGCCGAAAGCCCGCAGAATTCTAAGCATTTTTGTCAAACCAGATCATAAAAAAGATTCATACATCAAAAGTTATGTAAGATTTAGTACTAAAAAAAACTTTAAATGCTTCTCCTGAACAATCGTTTATTGTCAATTACACCAATTGAACCTACGGCCATCGAATTATGTCATGTCACACAAATCACACTTTATTATTTGATGAATTTAGATCGGTATTTTACACACCTTTAGTACCGTTTACCTGCCAAAGCCACGGTAACCCAAACTTCATAATAATCCATCGTTCTTACATGTGTTGGGAGCATGCGCTGACAAACTTTCAGCTTTTATAAAATAACGAAGGTCTGGGGTTCACGGGCTCTAGGACTATTAGAATCTTATCCAGAAGACTTCAATGAAAACTTCCTCGGCGAATTTAATCATTTTCTCAAATATGTTCGAATAAAATATGAATCCTCAGAAACAAAGGTCACCCATTCCGATCTATATGAAATGATTATTAAAGACAAAGTAAAGTGCGTTTTTCCAAATATAGAAGTGGCGTTTAGAATCTTTCACAGCTTAATGATTACTAACTGCTCTGTTGATCGATCCTTCTCACAACTAAAAAGATTAAAAAACTCCGGAAATAACAAAAATCCGTCCAGACAAGCTTAATTCTTTAGCATTAATGTGTATTGAGGCAGATATACTTCGTCAGATAAATTTCGACGATGTAATCTCGGAATTTGCTCTGATTAAGGCAAGGAAAAAAATGTTTTAAGTTTTGAATTATACCTACTACACTTTCTATTTTGATGAACTTTCATTTTATTTTTGCTACCTTCCATTCCATTTAAGCAATAGAGGGCCTACACAGGCTCTGTGCTTAGGGCCTCGGATACTCTTAATCCGCCACTGCATAGGGAGTATCCAGTTTTGAAGATTTGATTATGGGTTTCATACTTTTGAAACTCACACGTTGCACTCATTATACTACATGTCATCCCGTGACCACGAGCGGTGTTATCCGTTCGAAACACCGGGTACGTATTTTAATAAATCCTACTAATATTATAAATGCGAAAGTTTGTGAGGATGGATGTATGTTTCTTGCTCTCTCACGTAAAAACTACTGGACGGATGTGGATGAAACTTTACAGTAATATAGGTTATACATCAGAATAACACATGGAATGCATTTTTTTCCGAATTCCCGCGGGAACCGATACAGCGCGGGTAACACCGCGGGGCGCGACTAGTACGTTATATATTCTAACATGATATAGACCCGTTTCATTTAGTATGATGAATACTTATGGGTTTTGATGGCTTAATACAACTGTTACCATACAAACTATTTGGACCGGTTTGTATGTTTTACTACCCATCTCAAGTTTCTTTTTACCATAAAAATGTAATAATAATCCATAACACGGATATCAGTATTAAAATTCTTTAACCTTGAATACGGAAGCTTTAAATTCAAACATATTCTTGATTATTTATTTTATTTGTGGAGAAATTTGATACCGCCTCTAATTAATTAATAGGTGAGAATGTTGAACATCTGTGCGAATTAAAATTATTACACTACTATTATTAGTATTAGGTATAATAATCAATAGCAATAACGAAGTTTGGTTTCTAAGTAGCAACTTTCAGTGGCGGAGGTGATCACATAATGTTTTACTGTCTATGGCACAACGACTTACTATAGCGACTTAATACGATAAGATATAAACTTTTACTCATCAAATTCACTATGCTAGTAAACTTGCCCATAGTTAAAAAGACAAAAATGATTTAAAAGATAGTAGAGTTGTTCAATATCGGCTAGTCATGATAAGGTTATCGGGTCCGACCGCAGTGGTCCAGTCCAGCCGCCCAGCAGGGGTGTAACTAATGTTAATCGAATTATTACCGGCCGTAACCATGACTGATAGTATCCGTCTCGAGTCTACTCGCCTCAGTATATAAAATTAAAAATAACCATTCGATAGGTACAATGGTTAATTTTAATTTTGTTCGTGACAATCCCCAAGGTAACTCAGTCTGGAACACTCACCAGAAATAGCTCAGTTTGTTGCTTAAGCATTCACGTCTCAACACTGAACCAATCGATTTAGTATCAGGTCTTTTTTTAAGGTTTACCAAACTGGACTTAAACACAATATGATAATTTTGTGTTTAAGTTTAGGTGAAAAGGCAATCTCTAATGTCTTACTGCCACGTATCCTGCACTGTGGACGATCTTTTGAAAGCGAATGATAGTGCAATAGAACTGGCCAAAATCTGGACTAAACAAATATAACGTATCACATATATCTCGACTTGAGATTAAGAATGACCTTCTGCTGGGAAAAGGACTTCTTCACTGAAGAATAGTAACAAGGATAATATACGTAGTCACCACCCGTAGGTACTAGGAGACGTCATTTACTTCCTTAGTAGAGATTTAATGAGTGATTTTGACATGTAGTGGATGAAAAATTACATCAATTAGTTAAGTGTAGATTTAATGGACATCTATGAGTGTGGCAGTAAGGCTTTTGATAGTGAAAATACTAGAATTGGATCGTAAGATAGTAAATAAAGTCTTCACTTACCAATAATGTTATCCGAAAGTTCATACCGAGTCTTCTTATTTTAATAGCCATTCTGTAGCGTCAATCTGAAACAAAAATTGACTTCAGTAAACTAAAATATATAAACTATAATATACTAAGACGGTTATTAATATTACACCGTTTACATTGTTTTAAGCTTTTAACTAGTCACGGTGCAAAGTTCTTGTACAAATATTATTTTATTTATTATTTTTCATATGTATTAAACTACATATTTGCAGCCAACGATTTTTTATACTATCTACAGATACCGCCAATAAAATTCGTGTTTTTATGGACACGCCTAGCGTGTCGTTGACATCTAAAATTAAATTTACAGTGACACACCAGGTGTGACGGTGACATTGAACGTGTTAAGACTTTTGTTACTAATATTTACTCCCTATTTTCCTCGTTTCACCTACGAGTAAGTTGTAACTTGGCCTAAGTGTTCTTTTATGTATAAATACAAGGATAAGTGACAAATGTATAGGTCATTGTCAGAACTGTACTTAAGGGCATGGTTTGGTAATGATAGCCGCTTTAAATGGGCCACACGTATGTTTGAGCAATTTAGGATTTAGGTACTTTTCTAATCAAATGCATGAACAAAATTGTGTAGTTAACACCTAAGTATGGCTATACTATTCGATATGTCGAGCTATTTTGTTTTTGATTAAGATACAGGGGCTACTCTCTCTTTAACGTCCCTAAATTTTGGCAAATAAGTGTCAAAAATTATGTAAGACATACTTGCTAATAATCTGGGAAAAAGACGATCTTGTACCTCATCAAGACCTCATTCGTACAAATAGTACAATATACCTACATTATTTTCAAAATGCCGTCAATAACAAAAAGCAAGCTAGTAAAATATCATCAGGAAATCTTGTTAACACATTGAATCAGGAAAGGAACAAGTTATACTTATACTCAATTTGCATGTATTTCGGTAAATAGCAACCAAATTAAGAAAATGACTTGGTCTCAATTTCTCCCACGAATTATGAACTTTAAAATATTTCCGGAGTTAAAAATTTGAAGGTGATCTTGATTTTTGAACCCTAAAGAGTAAGATAGAGGTCATAAAATGAACTATTGGCATTATACTGAGAAGAATACCAAGTAATCGTGATTTGTACGTATTGAAATCTCATCTAAGAAACATACTGTTAAAGTTGACATTAGGTAAGGTCTGTACAGTACAATAATCTTGATTGTTTTTGTGCTATGATTAGGCTATGATAAAAATCTTTGTACTAATTTGTATCGATCAAAACTCAAGCCACATTTAAATTTTATAAAAAACACTTTATTATCTAACTGAATTTGTAATCCGTATCACATTAAGTTTAGCCGAAGTACCAGGAACACATAACAACAAAGAGATCTAATCGTTAACTTATGCCGGAACTAATTGTAACATAAACTTGTCATAAACATTGTAATTAAATTGTAACCTCATTAGTAATTCGACATATTGTTTAATTTGAAGTTCAGTTCTTGGTTTAGTTTTTTGTGGCCAGTTGTAAAATTTAAAATTAGAATACGGTTATTAAGCAAGTGTAGAACCTTATTTGAAACATAAATGTTTTTGTAAGTTTGAAATTGGTTAGACCTTAGCCCAACAGTGGAATATTACAAGCAAGACTTTTGTCTTTACTTATAAAACAATCACTAATTATAAAAATATATACATTTTATTTCATATTAAAATTTGAGATTGCAATGATAATAATATTAAAGTACTAAAAGTCTACGAAATTATTTTCGTCAATGCTCTAACAATGGGTCGTATGTTTTCTCACAGTAACGTTTCGGTTAATATATTTTGCACAATTCGGCCTGTAGATAATATTTTATAGTTAGCAACATAGTCAACTTTATTGTATAATAAATTGAATGTTTACCAACGCTTGTAGACTTAGAATTCTAAGTTTGAATATATGAAAGAACCTGTGTGGATCTCAATCGACCAATCACACAACACACTGAATTTGTCAAACAACACATTGTGATTGGTCAGTTGAGCTCAGCACAGCTCCACTCTGCTCAATGGAGATGCACCCTTAGTATAGTTCAGTTTGCACGTGATATAAAAGTCGCACCGTCATTTGCAAGTGTCTCGATACTTCGCGCCACACCCAGATGTCCTATTTTTAGGTCACAAATAAGTATCCTGATAGGTCGGCCCGAGGTTCAAATCGTGTCTCATTATTTTCAACCTCTCTTCCACTTATGTTCAATTTCAATTCATCAGATTTTATTATTTATGGTATTATTTTAAATGGATTAACTATTTTACTGTAGAGTTATCACTTTAGATAATTATGTTGGCAATTTTTTAGATTTTTATTTTTTAGTTGCCACGGTAGAATGGGATACAAAGAGCAATAGATACTTATCACTGACGTGTGTGTATTCTAAGCTATTCTATGTTGCTTTTAGCCTCTTATTTATACAATATATTAAATTATTTGAACTGAATGACTAATGGATCAACGCAAAAGGGTTGGAAAAGGGGGCAATGTTTGTATAGGACAACGTGATTCCTTAGTCGAATCTATTTCAAATGTTGTTTACGCAGTCTTAACGGAATTTATGGAAGTCGCGTTTGGTATTTTATTTAAATTTAAACTAACGCAGTTAAAAATGACAAAAGTAATGACGGAAAGAAGCAATATAAAATTCTATCAACTATTTTGAATTCTACGCGAACGAAGTCGCGGGCAATAGCTAGTCTCTCATTATATCATTGAACCCATTTTGGATTATTTATAGGTGAATTGATCAAAATTAAAAAGTATTATATCTATTTCATTCAAGAAAAGGTATAAGTCGTTTAATAAAATATTGCACTTTATTATGCAATAGGTAAGAGGTATAATACAAGAGAAGTTGAAAGAAGAGAAGCAAGAGAAGCAGCTGCGTCTTCAACTTCTATTCGTTACTTGTCATTACTAATGATAACGTTTTTTCATTTTCTTTTTCCTCTCTTATGCCTTTACTAGCAGCGCCCCGCGGTTTTACCCGTATTGTGCCCGTTCCCGTGTGAATTTCAGGAATTTTTATACACACCTTCCTCAAAAATCCGTGCAGTAGTATTTGAGTTTATCGCGAACAAACAGACAGACGCGGCCGGGGACTTTGTTTTATAATATGTAGTGATATTTAAGCAAATTGTGTGGGACTCATATCATAAATCTTCATTAAAATACAGTATTATTTCCCTACCTGTTGCATAAAATATTAGACATCACTTTCTAATATTGATTAGTGACATATTTTATAGTTTGTAGTTTTACTTTCGTTTATAGACTGAGAGCAGATATAGAAATGTGCTCAATTGTACAATGTAGTGATACTAATGTTATTAGAATTGACTTTCAAGAGTTTGAGAGTTACTCGAAAACTTATACAAAAAAATACTTTTAAGTAAAATAGAGTACCTACAGTTTATTTCTTTCAATCTCATCTGATATGTAGACAAACTGCTCATTACTTTTCGAAAATAATTTATTCCGAAAAATATCTAAGTTCTAAAACACTCTCAAAAACTCTAAAAACTCACTGAACCCTATTTCTTAACTTTAAAACAAAATTTAGAAATCGAAACATGAAATTGGTAGGAAAAGTCGATCTTTTTAGTTTCTATTAAAGTTATTTTAAAAAAATAGAATATAAATACCGGTTTCTTAAGTTTACGTGAATTGTAACTCCGCTTACGCTTACGATACACTTCGCTTTAATTTACATTTTTATCTGACGTTTCGGCCCCTTTACGGTGTCTTCAATGAGCACGGTTCCTGTAAGGTGCCGGAATGTCAGATAAAAATGTAAAATAAAAGCGAACTGTATCCGTAAACGTAGTTTAAATTTAAAATATAATATAAATGTAAATTGTCCATTCGTTATCGTGTTTAGTCGGAGCACCCAGTTTTGTTCGTCTGTGGCTAAACTGCCGTATTATTATTTAAATGTGTTGTTTATTGTTTTGTTCAAAAAATAGTTACCGCGGGGTCGTCGGAAAATCGTTTGATTTCTAGTTTTCAACTGTGCGAGTTTTGTTGAAATATTTACAAGAAAATGTTAACTGTATATTGGTGAATACATGCAAGCTAGGATTCGGTCTAAGCTTGCATCAGCTTGCCTAATGTGGGATGGTGATCTCAAAGTCCTGTTATTTCGTTATAACACTGTAAAAGTATTCATATTCTTAGTAACTACTAGTAAAAATACGTTGGTACTTGATACAGACGATTGGGATGTACGATACATCCCAATCTTTTGTACATTAATAGGCCAAGTAAATCAAAAACTTTTTGTAAATAAGAGACATATTCTACGTGTAGTTAATGGTTGACTCTGTCCCAACAACAGAGAAAAAGTGGAGATGAGCCATGTGGAGATACTTTAAAAATCACAAATGACATTTAACGAGAATGCCGTTTCATCGCATAAATCTCAATTATGTCGTAAGTTATAATATTCATCAACATTCTTGGGAAATATTGAAAAACTGATTCAAATTGAATTAACTGAGCTTTTCGCAGAAAAGGATGATAATGCATTCATTGAAGCAGGTCTAAGAACTAAGAACTTAGTCTTAGTGGGAACCTCTGTCCTAACTAATCTTGGAGATCATTGTTATTTTCAATGGAATAAATAAATAAAAATCCAATTAATTTTAAACAATTTACAAATAAATAAATATTCATCTAAAGAAAGAAACTTTTATATTTTTTACTACAATAGTTTCTGAACATATTTTAAGATAAGCTTTAGTTAAAAAAAAGTAAGTTCCACACTTCAAAGGAACTATGGTTACAAAACTTAGTTCCATGTAAGCAGTCTCAAGTTAAAATAACGAATTTGCATTAAATCAAATAAACAGTTTTCGAAACAAACTGACGACGGCGCCCGTTGATGTCTTTTATATGAAGCATTTGATAAGAACCGCCTTTACCTATTGAAGTAGGGATTTCTTTTTTTATTATGTATAAACAAATTTAATTATTTATTCAACCGTTCATTAATTAATAGTTACTTGTAATATTTCACGTATTACCTTATTACGAGTGAAATTATATTATTAATTGATAAGAAACTTGTAAGAAATGTCTTACAAGTTGTTTTTCGTTGAAACTAATCAAGTAAGTATATATTTTGTTTAAAAAGCTGCACATTTATTTAAATAGAATGTTTATTGGGTAGTAATAGGTGAATTCCGATTAAGATTCTAATGAAAATTAAAACAAAGTATATAATGAGACTGTTTTGAATTCATTAGATAAATGTATAGGTATGCTTTTATATCATAAATCCTGATGTATTTTATTGCTTGATTTAATAAATTAAACCGTTCAGGATACCTTAAAATGAATAAATTTCAACCTACCACAATTAAGGAAACCTAAAACTCTTGAATTTAAATGACACGATTAAATTATATAAGAGAGATTATTATTATTGTCTTGTGACAAATATTTCTATGAATATTTTTAACATAAAAAAATTCATAAACAACACTCCTTAAATTGGCAATACAGAAAACAATACAATACCTTAGCTAAACACAATTCAGTCCACGAAAATTAAAATAGATTTGATAACACTTCGTAAATGTCAAGCTTCGAAGTCACAATGTCGAATTTTCGCACAGAAATCGGTTTAGTCTCGCGCATATCTGCATTCGCGTGGTTGTGAACGTCGGTTACGTACGTTCGATGCTGCGTCGCGTTCGTAACTGGCTGTCAACTGGCCGGCCGGTCAAACATGTGCTAATCGGAACGGGCGCATCTAACATAATGATGAGGATGTGTAAAGAGATGATGGTACCTCTATATTGATGTATTGATAGGGTAGGGTACGGACTTAATTTTGTATTTGTATTGTTGTGATTCCAGTCATACGAGTAGTACTATGTACTTATATTTTTATTTTTTCTATCATTTGCTATTATTTAACGGCCTCGGGCCTCTTTTACTAAAAATGTAATGAGTTAATGACTTAGGTATTTGTCAGTACAATGGATAGGAAAAAGCCTTTTTGTTTTGTGGGTGGAATAACGACTATGGTAGGGAATGTTTCTTTATAAATAACTAGCAGCACCCCGCGGTTTCACCCGCGTTGTGCCCATTCCTGTGGGAATTTCGGGGTGAAAAATAGCCTATGTCACTCAGGGATAGTGTAGCTTTCGAATGGTGAAAGAATTTTTTAATTCGGTGCAGTAGTTTCAGAGCCTATTCGAGACAAACAAACAAACAAAAAATCAAACCTTTCCTCTTTATAATATTAGTATAGAAGTATAGATATAGTCTTCTTATAGCCCAATGGAGGTCGTTGGTACATATTTTTTTAATATTTTCCCAAAATGGGTAGTTAGAGTATATTTAAATCACTGAACTCAAGTACGGCTAATTCACACACACCTGTAACACCCAAATAAAGGTTCAATAGGCTTTTGCTATGAAATCTAGGTAATACATTTTATTAAACTAACTTACACAATAACTTAATAACTTACACAAAAACATTTAGACCTTTTTTATTTCTTCTCCGGTATTACCAACTCTAGCACGATATGCACCTGACATAACATCGCAACCTACTTACAAGGCAAAGAAAGCAATACCTAACGAACAATATAGAAGTCTTCAAAACTAACTTCATCATCTGTCCCTGTCTTGTAAACGAAGATTGTAGTAAGAACAACTGAGATAGCAATAGTTATAGATAATAATTTATGAGTTTTGGTAATTGTTGACCTTTTTTGGGTGTTGTAGATAAAAAATAGTCCAAAAATTGTTTAGATTTATATAAATAATGGACCTAGTTAAGTGATAAAAACTGCAAAATATTGGTCCAGTCTCTAAAGAATACATATGCGGGATTTGACGAAGTAAATGCGTGTAAAATTTATGCAATAACTAGCATGCTGTTAACAACACGTGAACTTCAATGAACACTGGTCAGATACAGGTTTACAAGTTACCATATACCCGTGCCATTAAGTAAGCACGTGCCAGCAGCTGGTAAGCAAGTATGTATTCCGACTTTAAACCTAATTGATAGGTACAGATTAATGAATATTTAAATTGGTGAAAGGTGATCGAATAAATTTATGTAATTTTTGAAAGGCCTAAGTTCATTTGGAGTCGAGATCGAGCCCCTTCACTTGATTTAATGTCATCTAAGTATAGCTTGAATCTTACGTGACTCCCTTAACGTGTGCCGCGGGCCAGCGATTTAAATACGATAATTACCAGAAACACTTAACAAATTACAGAGGTATACGCATATTTTAGTACCTAGCTGTTCCTCGAGGTTCCGCCCGCAGCGTGCTCGTTTCCGTGGGAATTTCAGGATGGAAAGTAGCCACTGTCCTATTTCAGGCTCTAGACTATGTAATCTTAGACTTTTGTCAATCGGTTCAGTAGTTTATGCGTGATTGCATTATACACAGACAGAGTTCCTTTCGCATAAAACAGCTAAGGGAATCATATACATTTTTGGGAACAATATTATAACGTGAAATTGAAGGACATGTATGTATCTTTATACATACATATAAAGAGAATAGATATTTCGAAAAATGGTGTCTGAGGGAAAGAACATTATTAAGACCGGATTGCTTCAAACGGTGGGTTATCGTAACATACCTTCGTTAAAAAGTTCACGATGTTTTACACAGCTGTTAAATGATTTTATATACAAAGCGTTGTTTATAAAGAAAATAACAAAATAACAGCCTGTCAAACTTATTCGGGTGGCCAGTAACAAGCCACGATTTTCAATTTGTTTATATCTGTTGAGACTGATATTTTGTGTTAACGGTTACTGGTGCGTCAGCGTAAGCTGTACCAGCCCGCCCTAAGAAAAAGTGTGTAATGAGAGCAGATGGGTGAGTTTGAGATTTGCTGTGGTTGGTAGGTACTATGGTAAATAACTATGTAACTAATGGCAGAGTCAAAATCTTTGTTTTGTTTGATCTATACCCTATGAAGGTACTCACTAACTTATTTTATAACTTTCGTGCCGTTACTACTTTAAGGAAGAGAAACTGTGTAACAATTGAATGTAACATTTCCTTGTGCAGTGTTGTGTTTACGATTAGCATTGATTTCTAGGGATGCCTTTCACTATTAGTACCCTAATACCTAATACCTAGTGCATGCGAATGAAATACATACGACGTGCAAACAACACTGCAATCTTTGTAACTAGGGTTGTAAATGAATAGCACTCCAAAATTTCTGACACCAGTGATGGTCACTAACCTAATAACGAATGTTCGACCGAAGTGGTCCGACCGTTGGTGGCTGGGTGTCAAATATATATTTATATAAACTATTTGTGTAAGTATATGTAATAGCACAGTCTAAAAAATCCTACAGTCGTCCGACGAAGCCGTCTAGACAGGGCAATCGTGCGGGGTGTGAGGGGCGAGACGCGGGAAAGCCGCTCCCGAACTGCGAACAAAACGATGTTAGTAGTTCGGGAGGTATCATTCAGGGCTAACGCGTATTTGTGTTATATTTGTTTTATTTAAAATGGTAAATACGACGTGTGCTGTGAAAGATTGCAAGTCGTCATCTTTTATAAATAAAGATTTGCGGTTTCATCAGTTTCCACGCACAGAAGAAAGGTAAATAAATATCTTATGTTTTGTTATTGTAGACTGCATAGTTTTATTTGTAATGTCGTGTCACGTTGATAATGGTAACAAAATGGCCGAACGGCGGACGATAAAAAACATTTTTTAATAGGACAGGTAACCGCACAGAGCATGAGTGTTTAGAATATTATATATTTACAACCTTATTTTATAAAAAGTTTTTTTTTTATCCTAATATGGTATATTCCGTGTATTAAATGGCTAGTAATTATAACTCCTAAAATATTTCTTGCTAACCATGTTGATCTGCAATAAATAAATAATTTCATAAAAATTGTTTACTTGTGACAGCCCTGGCATCCATAAACCGTTGCGAAATTGTCTAGACTTTGTCGGTATTTTTCCAGAGATCAAAGGCGTCGTCTTACTGTATTAATATTTATACTGTGGTAATAGTATCAGTTGGTTAGATTGCTACAAGCTTAGAGCTTAGTTTAGTTCTGATGAACCGTATGTGAATTTATCCTGTAAATATTTACTATACTACAATATATATGAATACTACACTATAATTACAGTAACGTGGGACCATTGCGCTACAAATTACAATAGTCTCCTGCTTAAAAATGGTGTTTAAACTTCTGTATCTTGTCTCATCCCTCCATATCGCTTTATTTGTGATTCTCAAGTGTATTTGATACAAATCACAGACGCATCGACCTTGGCTCTAGTGTGACGAAGTCCTAAAATCGCGCTCCATCGCAACCATATCTAGATGGCGCAATTAATTGTGAAAGCGAATGAATCAGTGTACCCTTGTGTGCATAATACGTATAATTGTACATATTAAATCATCCTTCAGAGATAGATGGGTTATGAGTGACATGATGTACTGAAATCAGGTCAATTGCTTGTAATTGTCCTAAATATTGGCCATTATAATGTAATAGGGTCGATAAGTTATGTTTCTGATTGACGTTGGATTTCTGCAAAGCGGTTTAGAGTAATTTTCATCATGAATTAGTTCTTATAGATTAAAAAACTTGTAGGTATCTTAAAGCTCTTGATGATTACGAAAACAGATTCCGATAAAGCTTCGTTAGGATATTTTATATCTTAAAAGTGACTAATATGTAACTTAGAGAATACAACAAACAAAGGTTTTTACTTGACCGCATTTCCATTGATTATTTATCACTTTTATTACCTACTAGGTACATTCCCCTAGACATGAATAATTTAAATAAGTGTCTCCACTCCATGAGACTTAACTAAGTCCCAAGTTCTTTTAAAACTTTAAATTCAGATACAGAATCGTTCCAAATTATAATTTCCGTAATGTATTCTCCACCACGCCTGTCGGCTATTTGTTCAGATGTCGCATTGGATTTCTTTTATCTAAGTCAACGTAAAAGGAATTAAGTGCTTTCCCTTTTATTCCGATCGCTTCCGACGCTGTAAGAATTATAAATGTTATCTTTGCAATACTCTTGATTGTGCGCGTTTACATTGGTCAGTCTCGTGAAGTGAAGAAAGACAATATAAAAATCTCTTATCTAAGTATATAACTTAGGTTAGAAGTACAAAGCAATACCGTCGCGTCTATCAGTTTGTTAAAAACTTAAAAACTACTGAAATTTCGTGCGGTTTTTTATACCTACTAATAAGTATGTTAAGCATTATGCAGTACTTGCTATAACATATAACATTCGCATTGACATATTACATAGGTGATTTATTAGTATTTTTAATCAGATTATGTTAAGCACGCATAATGCACTTTTTTTTTGCGGCAGACAGCGCAGGCTGTGGCTGGACGAACTCGACGCCTACAAGAGAGACTGGCAACTCGTGCCTTCAAATCGAGAAGAGTAGGATGATACGGGCTTACAGTAACATTTTCAAGGCATTCTTTCTTCACGTTTTCATTATTTCATCTGATATATGATAAGCAGAAATTACTTTTTCCTTTGCGACGGCCGTTACCGTAGCGATAGTCAATGGATCCACAAGGCATCGCGCCGCATTTGAATCAAGATCCGTTGCGCAAGCGACGCGTGGGAACCGAGCACATGTACCGTATGCAAAAACAAATGACGTTAGTTTGATACGGAACCATCTTCCGTAACGTACTGTAAGCTATAGTCTTCTTCTTCTTCTTGAAGATAAAGTAAAGTAAGTTAGTACTTATATGTAAGAGTCTATACGACCTGAGAGTACCTACGGCTGGGCCCAAAGGCCTTTCGGTCATTGACCACAGATAGGTACTTATAAGTAAGGCCGAAGTTACTTTACTTTCTTACATGCTCCTAAGCACCCTGGATCGACTAAATGCAAGGGACTAACATATACCTCTCGTCACTACAGTCGTGTTAGTAGCCATTGTTCTTTTCTAAGACATTAAATGTCATCCTATTGTCTCCCTAGTCTCAAAGTCAACGGATGTCCGATCAGTGTTGAACCTTCGAAATTAGGAAGAGTCCATAATTAAACAATGACCGTTAAATCTAATTGACAGCTTCCTTTAATAATAAGATTATGTATGAGTTAATGACAATAGTGATTGTTAGCTTTGGATGGACAGTATTTATAAAAATGCACACGTATTAAATAAGCTAAGTACGGTTTTTAATGATTTCCTACTGACTATTCCCCGCTGTTTATCCTCGGTCCCGGTCACTTTCTACGGATAGTAGTCGTTACTTGAGCCATGTCAGAGGCCTTTGGCGGCTCAATAACTCTGACACCAGGATTGGTCAGGTTGACCATACACCAGGATTGGTCAGGTTGACCATCCACTCGATCTTGGCCTGTATGTACGTATGTAATGGAATCTTTGAACATCATTTTCACCAACTTCCAGAAGTCTGATTAACGCAGTGCATTTTACTGTAGTTCATAACTATCCTCTCATAGATACCAATGATGATTGTAATATTTAAAAAAAATATTAAGCACCCCACGCTTTTTACTCTGAATTGAATCATTGTGTTAATAAGTAACTTAAATTTTATTATAATTTTGATTTGAGGTGAAAAATTATTTTCTAGTTTTTAGTTCAATTTGCAATAAAAGCGTGTTTTTTAGTTTTTTAAACTATTTTTTTTTAATCCGTTGTCGGCGAAATGAAATAAAAGGTACCTAAGTTATCTAGCTAGCTTGTAAATTATTACACTGCTCTTTTAAAATATGTCTACCGTTTTTACGACACTAAAGGTTGTTCGAACAAATAAAATCACTTACATTGATTCCACGACGTTCTGAGCGGATGAGACCTCTCGTGGTCGCGGACAGACTGAAGATATTGGAGTTACCGCTGTAATGTGAGGGTAGGCGGGCCAAGTTGAATTGAATCTACCCTCACATAGTAAATAATAGAAATATGCGCGTTCATATAAGCCTAACAACACCGACACTATCCTGGCACTTGGTCTTTTGGGCATGTCACAAAACCTTTTCATTACTTTTTTGTGTAAAAAGTTTAAAGTGACGAGTAGGGCTGCATAACAGGAACATTTTCGACCATATTGACCTTTATCAATCAGACTCTGTCAATACCACACAGTAAAATTTCTGTCTCTTTCGCACAATGCGTTGGTCTCGTGAAACAATACTATCATGTACATGTACATAGAAAGAGACAAATAGATAAAGGGACACGGACCAAATTCTCCCTTCTTCGCGACAATTTTTTTTTGTTGGTATTTATCACAAAGAGTAAGAGCGTTTGTCCACCGCCGCCGGCACCGGACCGTCACCGGGAAAGAGATGACGGCGCCGAAGTAGCGGTAGATACATTTAGAGCGTTTTGCTTTAGCCGCGTGTCCACCGCACATCCGTCACGTCATAATAAACTCGGGCCGAAATAATCTCGTTCCCGGTGACGGTCCGGTGCCGGCGGCGGTGGACAAACGCTCTAAGTATCAAAGTATTACCCTATAATGTCTGACAGCTAGGCAATCTCATGGCATCGGAGATATCAGTACAATGAGAAGGACGAGAAGGATAACGTAATCACCACGCTTGTCAAAAAATCAAACACAATACACATTAAGGATTCCATTTATTTACTTAGGTAAATTCACATAAACAATAAATAATTTAATATTAAGACATCTATCACTACAAATACTCCCACGTATTTATATTTATTATAATCTAACATCAAAATAAGGTTAATAACCTACATCAAAATAGGCGTGGCTTACGGAAGGTTCAGGTAAACATTACGAGCATTACACACGATGTCGATGAGTCAGCAATACGATAACAATAAATAATTTGACATGATTTTTCTTTTTAAATAACTATCTGTTAAGGGCCAAGTAAACGATAGGAATAGTATATAGTAGCAATAATTTCAGTACACACGTGTGAATGACATATGTCATTACGAGCTTCACTACACATATGTATACGACAAATTAAGTTACTTAGAAAATATATGTATTTTTATTTTCCTGTATTTTTTTGATTGATCATGTTATTTGCGATGTTACAAGTTGTGAGTTGTGACACATATTTTTTATCATGCATATTTTTAGGATCGATACTAGATAAATATAATATTGCTTGATAATGCTTGCCCTTAACATTAAATATAAGTTATCACATAAGTTTAAATATAAGACAAGCGTGACCACACATTTTATACGGTGCTTGTTTCAAACATACAGTATAATACTATTTTATTACATATACGTAAAAATACGGGAATATAATAACAAAGTGATTTTGTCAGGAAATGTATGGGTGAAGCCGCGTTTTTACTATGCTCTAAGCAGTTTCGAACATATGTCTAGTCTTCTAGAGTAAGCGAGCGCATGTTCTCTTTAACTGAATGAAAGAGTGAGTAAGCAATATGTTCTAACTGTTAGTGACACGACACTTAGATAAAACGTAGTTTATTCTATAGTCGTTTAAGTCAATTTCTCCATCTATTATAGCTAGAGCAAACTTTACTTAAGGATATTTTTAAATTATAATAGTATTTAGACTTAGTTTCAACTAAGTTCGATTCATATCAGTGAAATGCCACACACAATAGGCTTAATTTCATAAATTTTTGATAGCCTTTTGTCAAATTCAGCTGTAAAAAATTTACGAATTTAAGAACTCCTTAATTTGAGTAGCGGTCGAGTATAGCAGGGTTTATCATCCATACATTTCACCACAAAATCACACAATAAATATATGAGAACAACTTTCAAAATCATTTAACAACGAGCATTTTGTCCTATGGCAAATAAACTTATATAATAATTTAAGCTTTAATCTTATAACCACAAAGCTTCAAGTTGAATGCAAGTGGATTGCTTTATTGGTCCTTATTGACAGGGTTGTAGCAACTATTTGATTTCTAAAATAAATAAATCGTAACACTCATTACTTAGCACCTAACTTATGTAGGCCCAATTTCCTTTTAAGTTACGATTCGTCATAAGCGACAGCGGATTTCGGCGTTTTGAATTTCCTGTTTTGACTTTACAAAACTTTTTAATTCACAAAAGATATCAGTACCAAAATCAAAGTTATAGTATATTAATTTATATTCTGCCTTATACAATAACTGATACTGTATCTTGATGTCGAAACTTATGCCTACGATGGCGTCGACCACAGTCCAGTATACCTTCGATCACAGTCAAGCTTCGACCACAGTCGCCATGGTTTCGATCATATCTTCGACCATAGTCAAGCATAGCTTTGACCACAGCCCATCATAACTTCAACCATAGCGGCAGCGGACCGGCAGCGGATTCATTAAAATAAGTCCCGAAATACATTACCATATAAGGAAATCAGGCCTTAGTTAGTCCATCTCTTTCTAACACATACAATTTCCTACATTCCCATGCCTTTCACATAGATTTAAATCGCAAACAAAACAAGCACATATCTATTCAATAAGAAGGATATTTTTGCCACATGTAAAGTGAATTTAATCTTATTTACATCTATAAATAAAGTCTAATTTAGCGTACGAGGATCGTAGTCATCTTTCTATTGATTATAACGCCATAAAGTTATATAATTTTTTGTGAGTTAATTAAGCATGATCGATAGTTAGCGTTTTGATTTCTAAACAACTTTCGATTCCTCAATAGATTTTTTACCATAAATAAATCCGAAGTTTTACGACTAAAGATCTGAAACATATATCTACATTAACATCTAACCACAGACAAAATAAAAATACTAATACGCAACAGAATTTAAAGAACAGTTTCTATTACGCTACAAAAATGCTAAAAACTATTATTCTAGCGAACGAGTACTTTTTAAACTAAAAAAAAACAAATCAACATAACGTAAATCACATTTTACATCACCATAAACTTAACAAAATATAATCTGTTTCATTTTCAAAATAATATTATTGTAAGAAAAAAAATATTTCTTTATTAAATTCAATTTAAGCAATGTACATACTTTTTAGATGTAGCAAAAGTCAATTAATTCAATAAAAATTTGACAATATTTTTGACATTTTGCTTAATTTTTTCCCCTCTATATGTCAAAAATCAAAATGACATTTTAAATAGTTTAAATCTTTCAAAAACGTTCTTCAGTAGATCGGTTCAATTTTCGTATAGCGACTTTTGTCGATTACTTTCGTCAAAGTATACAGTTACAGTCAAAAAATTTAGCACAGTAAAGCAGTCGTTTGTTAATCAGTCTGAAGCATAAAAAGAAATGCACACACATCCCTGTCTATTCCAAAATTAAATATTTTTAGAACATCATTACGAAGAACCAGGGATAGTTAAAAAAAGAGGAGGATACGGTGCGACACGATGGAAGGTATATCTTGATTTTACGTAATAAATCAAATGAACTTTATATTAGAATTATTCTTTATCGTGCTTAGTAAGCACGTACCGTGTCATCATTATTTTGAAACTATCCCTGGGTAGAATACTTTGATGGACAATTGAAAAAGTAAAAAATAATTCGAGAAAAAACATAAAAGTTCCCACAGATAATAATAAACATTTATTTTTAATTCGAGATAATAGCACATTTTTTTGTTATTTTTTCTTAATATTGATTTGATTCAAAACACGTATTTTTAGATAATTTTCGTATTAATTAATCTTATAATTTGATTTTTTTATTTTTATTTTCGTAGTAATATAATTACTGCAATAAATATGAAAACTTTACATTTTTTTACTTAACATTATAACAGACGAATTTCACTATTATGTTAATATTTTTTGTAGTTGAATAAAAACATCCGATGTTTTTTCAACATCATCATCTTCATCAGCCTTAGTATTCCCACAGTTGGGACTGAATCCCACTCGTTCAGTTTTTATTTAACTACAAATAATGTTATAGGTAAAATTGCTTGTAATTTAAAGTTAATTACATTACGAAACATATATTCTTATATGCTAAAATTCCAATATACCATGTCAGGTAACATATATGAAGAGAAAATAAGCTATGTATGTAATGTGTAGTTTAATTACTGTCATAACCATTTGTATTGCAATCTTTGGTATATTAAATAGATCTTACGTTATATTATTGCATTGTTATCCTTTCTAACACATGTAAATAGAAAGAGACATGTGTTTAAAAGCTGATTATAGTAGTGGCAATCAAAAATGGCTTTTATATTAATAAGATAGAATATAATGTTCTGTTCATCAATACGAATGGTTAAACAGGGGACGACTAGAACGCAATCGTATTACATTAAATACCCGGGATATGTACCTAATAATAATTAATTTATCTAAGGGAGTTGACACACTAAAAAAAGATCAATCGATCGGTGTCAATCTATGGTGAAATAATTGTAGTATACTTGCACTGTAGTATGACACAACTTACAAGTGACAATTGTCATGTCAGTACAATTTGATTAATATTATGACTGTCCATTACACGAAACAATGCAAAGACTTTAATCAACATCATATCAGTGTGACTTATAGATTTCCATCATCAATCGATCAATCTATCGTTATCTGGTAACACCCTAACGATGGAAACACTGCCTTTTACTAAAGTAACTGACCGTGTCAGTGATTTAACTTATTCAAGTCATTTAACTTGAATATTCAGTAGAGTCTGAAGAGTACTCTACGAAATCATTGTTTAAATATGTTAAAGGCAGAGTTTCAATCGACCTTTCCACACAAAAACATGATTATATTTATAATAGAATTTAATAATTTAAACGATACCTCCGTCTAGATTTTTTCTATGAGTTATTTAAGGTACCATGTTGAGTATATTCCTGTGTTCAAGCGATTCTTTGAGAGCGTAGAACAGTTGCAGCTGTTGTTCCGGTTTCAAATTGTATACCTGAAAGTGATTGGGGAGTTTTATGAGCATTTGTTGATTTGTGGAGGATGATTATGAAATGATATGGATGTGATGTGATGGTGATATGATCATAATTTAATGCTATGCTTTGTTAGATTTGATTCGTAATTTCTAAACGTAGCATAGCAGAGCTCTAATGGCAACATAATAGTTGACCATGTATAGATAATATTTGTGCTCGCTATCTCTTAATAATTTCTGAGATGAACAAGCAAGTGTTGTTATATGAGGAATCCGAAAAGAGATTTAAGTAAGGGTTGAACATTATCATAATGATTGAACGTTCTGCAAGATAATGAACGCAATACATAAAAGTGAATGAACATTGTGATACTCAAAGAAAGAAAACTTTGCGTGAATGAATGAACTTTATGCACAACAATGAATGAACAACGAGCGACCATGACAAAAATATAAAAAGAACAATAATTACCACCTGTTGCAGCAGTTTCTGGGGCGTGGCGGTGCGAATGAAACTAGTAATGTAAACGTTTACGAAGGTGGCCATTAGGAACTGGCAGTCGAATCGGTCCATGATGCCGCCGTGGCCGGGGATTACGTCGCCGAAGTCCTATAATCACGAACATGGTATATGCAATGTATTAGTCTTAAGGGTTTTATTAATAAACGCGTTTCTTACATTTTAGCTATCAAATGGTTTGTCACTTTCTGACATACGCAATTTTCCGAAGAGTAAAAGGGACAAAACACAGTGTAATAGTGTTTTAGTTACACGGCGTTTATTAATAAGGACCTAGCGGTTTAGGAAAGTAAATTGTTTCTCAATAGATGGCTTTAACTTTATATAGATCGCGTTTACGTTATTTTCTCGGGTTTGGTAGGGTTGCGCTCTCAATAAAATGCATAAATGTGATTCTAAACTTTACTTATATGTGCCTTATAGTCCTCCATTTTGTTTTTCAAAATGACGCTTTCTTATTCTGGTTTAAAAATAGCCAATAACACATTTTTTTATGAGTATTTATCAACAAACATTCTTACATACATCTTTCCATTCTCATAAACGTCGGTATGCGTAATGCTAGTACTAAATCCTACTAACCTTAATTTTGAAAGCCCTCTTGAATCCCGATGCAAAGAATCCGCCGAACGGGCCGATGACGGAACTGAACACGCTCAGCGCCAGCGAGTGGATCATGAACGGATACATGTTTATTTTCTCCATGCCGATCTAAAAACCAGGATGAATTCAATAAATTAATTGTTCTGAAATGATTGATTTTATTAAAAAACTCTTTATTTTAATGACCCAAAACGCCTTTTTAAACTAGATGAAAATATAATCTACTAGCTGTCCCGCGCGGTGGTTCCACGCGCGACCCAATAGATGTGGCAAGTGTGAATCTGAACCAATCGGTCCAGCCGTTTAGGAGGAATTCAGTGACATATTTACACACGTACAGTAAATTATTTAATATAAAGATAATCCAATCGGCCTGAATGACAGAACCCTGTAATGAAAACAGTTTACTCCCACCTGTTCTGTAGAGTAGTTCTGTTGACAGAACTACTGGGACTTTTTTTACCATTAGTTTTGTCCACAAAACAATTAGGAATACAATTCTCACTTGTTCTGTTGAGTAGTTCTGTTGACAATACTAACTATTCGGTAGGTTAGGGTTATTTTTTTTTTACTAGATAAAAGCCAGGTGTAAAGCATAGTCTTTTAAGTCACAGAACTAATGGTAAAAAAAGTCCCAGTAGTTCTGTCAACAGAACTACTCAACAGAACAGGTGGGAGTAAACGATGAAAATGGGAGGTTAGCTCTAAATAAGTCAATTGTGCTCTGTACTCAAATACGGCTTAAGCTTTGTGTAACGAATAAGAGCCTCGAACTTGCTCAATGTTGGATATAACCTTTGTGTAACGTACAAGACCGTCGAATTTTGCTCAACATCTGATTACTTGGACATGGAATTAGGTACTAACACTTACAATCTTCATCAAAGGCTGCACGAACTGCGGCGGGGTGTACTCCTGAAGCCGGAACAGCAGTGAAGGTTCACAATCCATCGTCATACGACCCAGGGATTCGGAGTACTCGATGGGGCACACCAAGTACGGGTATTGGGACATCAAGTAGGACAGCTGAAATATAATATTTTTAGGAATAGAATATTAGTTAAATTAATAATGCTCCTCACTGTACTGATATCTTCAGTGAGATGAGAGGCCTTTGCCCAGCAATGGGACATCACTTTACTTACTTTTTTAATAATAGTTTTATACATAGTTCAGATCAAATAACAACACTATAGCTACCACCACACCATTTAGTTATCAATGGCTGTTGTTGCCTTTAGTTGTGATCCTCGCACAAAAAGGACATATAAGTACAGCCGATTATTCATTGTAGTTTATCATTAAAGGAGGTTGGGCTTTCAATTAATTGAGCGAACTCATATAATGGTTGTTTCAAAGCTCGAGATAACTAGAGATAGAGATTTAGTAGCCCGAACACGGTCATCGCAGTACTCATTGACGGAAATTGTAAACATTAAAGGCCTTATTGGCCGCTTACTAGCAGCTTTTTAGCTATCAAATGGTTTGTCCCTTTCTGACATACGCTATTTTCCAAAGAGCAAAAGAGACAAAACACTCACTAACAGTGTTTTAGTTAGAGAGCGTTTTTGAATAAGGGAGTATGACAGCAACGATTTTTTTAACAGTTGCACTTATTTTTTAGGTACAAGGATAACTCACCACCAATCCAAAGACGACAGTAGAGAAGCCACCTCCGATGAATCCCTCCCAAGTCTTCTTAGGACTCAGTTTGATGAGAGGCGTCTTGCCGAAGAAGAATCCGAACACGTACGCCATCACGTCGTTGCATATTATCATAGAGACTGGCACTATGAACCAGATTAATCCTGGGACAGAAGGAAAAATACTGATTTAGTAGATACAACTTCAAGTAGCAAAGTGAAGTGAAGTTCTACGCCGAGTTTGTCTGTATGTTCGAGCTAATCTCAAGAACTGATGAATAGATTTCATGCGATTTCCACCGAATTGAAGCGAGATAGGTAATATTATAAATGCGAAAGTTTATGAAAATGGATGTTTGTATGTATGTTTGTACTCTTTCACGCAAAAGCAAAAAGATGAAACTGTACAGTATATAACACTATGGGATACATTTTATCCCGAAATTCGAAACCGCGGGGCGTGACTAGTCATTTATAAATGTACTAGCAGCGCCCCGCGGTTTTACCCGCGTTGTGCCCGTTCCCGTGGGAATTTCGGGATAAAATGTAGCCTATAGCCTTCCTCGATAAATAGACTATCTAACAGTGAAAGAATTATTCAAATCGGTTCAGTAGTTTCTGAGATTAGCGCGTTTAAACAAACAAACAAACAAACAAACAAACAAACAAACAAACAAACAAACAAAACAAACTCTTCAGCTTTATAATATTAGTATAGATTCGCATTCTTTCGTAATATTAGTTAGCGAAACATTTACGATTTTGTTTAGGCTATTCGAGTAGGTATGCTTTATAAGTTAACAGAAAGAAATTTACTACGTTTAGAGTACCTATCAAATTATCCCGTAGGTGTAGGCGAATCGATTCGTGCGTAGGTAGAGATCCCAAAATCTATTTTCCTTTGTTTATTTATTTACCAGTTTAATGAAGTTATTTTTACTTGGTAATTTTTTTTACTACGGCTATGCTGATTTTTGTGTACTCTATTTTCAAATATATAAATAACAATTAACTTCCAAAACTTTTTAGCAAATAAATATTATTAATTCACCAGATTACCTGATCACCAGTTAATTGTTAATTTCATCCAATAAATGAATTATTCCGCATCTTCAATCTTTATCATTCCACAAAAATACTTGCGTTTACTCCAGAATCTTAGTATAGAGCTGTCTAGCGCAATGGTCTACTCATCAGGCTATAAATAGAGTCTACAAGTTCACACCAAAGCGTAATCATAACACTGACAACTGGCGAGTGAGCAATTGGTAAAGTAGCTATGAGCCCGGTTGTCAGGGAATGCCACTGGAGCGACCTACTTACACAAGTTTTTGAACTTTGTGTTTTATGGATTCTTTGATGGTTTTGCAACTGTTACTAATAATACGTAAGCGTAGATTTTAGTACTGCGTAATAGCTCGTGAGCTTAACTCTCCTTTTACTAACGCAGTCAGTTAATTAAAATCTACTTTGATATCAGTATCCCTATTTTTACTGCCATGATCAACAATGTCATTACAGGGTAGAATTATTGAGAGGGGAATGTGAGATATATAGAGAATAGAACACATTAATGACGATTTTTTATGTCTTATTAAAATGCCAATGTCAGGTTTAAACAAGCAAAAAGGTGTTCATTACATAATGCAGTTTAACAATGCGTAGGCATTGCAAATAAACAGCGGCTTCCAACAGTGTACAGTTATTTATAGACTTAAGATATCTTTGGAATCCAAAATCTTGTAGTATTTTGTTATTATAGTGCCAGTGAGAGTAGTGGGATAGATGAATGTTTGATTTCATATGTTTAAGGAGTTGGACAGCCTAATATTAAATTGGCAATAGCACAACACTATCTAAAGTATAGAATCTCAACTACTACAAAGCGTAGATTGTTTGTTTCGACTTTGTTTTGTTTGTTTTACTTGTCAGATTTGTATAAAAATATTTGTATACGATAGACACATTCAAGGTAAAGGTTGGGAATATGACGAAATTCTCACGCGCTGCTAGTTACATCAAAAACTGGATTCCAGACAGTGACATACATATAGGATATTCTTAATATCCTACAATGCATGAATAAAATAATTGCTTGAAATTACTAGTCTTCTATACATACTTTAAATATTTAAATATCCCCGCCATTCACAGTAACAGTAATTATTACCAACGACAAATTCAATTCGATTCCACTCCTGATTATTTAAAGACTTAATTAACATGCAAACAAACTTTTAAACAAAGGATCAAAGTTCAACGAATAATTACAATGTTAATTCCGAACAAGTTCAGGGACAACGGGCTGTTAAAGATAAGTATACATTTCAAAGAAAGATACCTACCTACCATATAAATACTCTATCTGAGCGCTACCGTTTTGAAGGGCACGTTAAGTTGTCGGTTCCGGTTGTTTTAACCTATAGACAAGTAGAAGGCCTTTAGGTGTTCTAAAAATTCCGACGCTAGGATTGGTCACTAAGAGACCTAAACTACAAGAACTTACTTACAAACCATTAGGTAAACTAATTCGCAACAAAATAAGGTTAAAGTTGTCACATTGAAAAAATGGCAGGCTGGTGACCTAGTTCGAAAAACACCGATAAAAATTTATACATAAGTGATGATCCCATTACTGTCCTACGAAAATAACCTTTAAAAGACAGGCGTAAAGTTCCTGATCGTTCGCAGCCAATTTTCCAGAGAATCGAACAAGGGATTTATTCTATTTTGGTGCTTACCCCAATAATGCGTGTTTGCTTCAATTTTGTACATATAAATTGACTTTTATAAAGATGAAGAGATTTTATAAGATACTTTGGCGTCCTTCGAAATACCTACCTACGTAATAAGTAATTAAACATGATAAAGACTATGTAATTAGAATTGCAAAATAAGTCAGGTAAGAAAGAGCATCGATTTACTTATTGCAAAAAACCTCTGTACTGATATCTTCAGTGAGTATAGAGACTTTTGCCCTGCCGTGGGACATTAGAGGCTAAGCTAATAGAGCTTGAAGATTTTTGTTTCTCAATTTGAACACGCTAATCTCCGGAACAACCAACCCGATTCAAACAATTATTCTTTTTATATTGAACTACATTCAGGATGAAGGTCATGGGCAGATTTAAATTTAAATATCCCGACATTCCCCCGGGAACCGGCACAACACGAGTAAACCCGCGGGGTTCGGCTAGTACACGACGTGATATCTATATCTAATAAGTCCCTTTACATAAAGGTGTACATATACAACAATAGCATCTCCACTATATTCGATTGCCCCAGTTAGGTCGGTTGAGAGGTTTCCCTGTCCGTGACAATGTTGACTTGACACGAATAGACCGTGTACACAATCGTATCTATTCGCGTAACTAGGTAGGTGTAGGTATGAGTAGGTAGTTACAGGTATGAGTAGGTAGGTATTGGTAAGTAGATTAGATATAGGCACTTGTTACGAGGGTAATGTGAGAATATAATTTCCCATAGTTTTGGGATAACTATTCATCTATTAAAAAAGTAGCTATCAATACAGATTATATTTACATATTTTTCTACATAAGTTAAAAGCTACGTTAACATTAACAATTAATGAATGAACCTTATTTTAGCAACAGATATTGATTTTGTCACATTTTACTAGCCAAAAAGTTGTTACATAATAAAAATAAATGAGTTTAAAGATTCTGAATACATGGCTGTGTCATGACCACATCATGACTATGTCTGGTCATGCTACGGACACAGCTAATATGTCTTAATGACATGCTACAATCCTGAAAGACGATTAGTGAAGTTTTCAAATTACTGTGTTATACGCATACAGATTGCTATATGCGCATGTTATCATAATCGCTTCTTATCGCATTGTCATGCTAAAGGGGTAGAAGTTAAGATCTCAGACGGAAAAAAGCGGCCAAGTGCGAGTCGGACTCGCCCATGAAGGGTTCCGTAGCAGCGAGTAACATAATAAAGAAGTTCTTGAAATAAATGTTTTTTTATTTACATTTGAGTTATTGAATGAATAATCAGTATTTTTTTGCGGTTTACGATTTATGTCGTAAAAAAAAAACTACTAACTAGACCTCGTTCAAACCAATTTTCGGTGTTAGATTACATTGTTATGTACATCATATATTTTTTTTAGTTTTATCATTCTCTTATTTTAGAAGTTACAGGGGGGGGGACACACATTTTACCACTTTGGAAGAGTCTCTCGCGCAAACTATTCAGTTTAGAAAAAAATGATATTAGAAACCTCAATACCATTTTTGAAGACCTACCCATAGATACCCCACACGTATGGGTTTGATGAAAAAAAAAAATATTTTTTTCATTTCTATGTATGGGAGACCCCCCTAAAATTTTTTTTTTTTTCTATTTTAGTGTGAAAATATTAATGCGGTTCACAGAATACATCTACACACTAAGTTTCAACAACATAGCTCTTATAGTTTCGGAGAAAAAAGGCTGTGACATACGGACAGACAGACGGACAGACGGACAGACGGACGGACAGACAGACAGACAGACATGACGAATCTATAAGGGTTCCGTTTTTGCCATTTGGCTACGGAACCCTAATTTTCGAAAATTCTACCCCCAAGGGGATAAAATAGGGGATGAAAATTTGTATGAAACTTTCGTCAATTTTAAACCGATCGGGCTGAGACATTGCATGCATATAGTTGCTATGAAGTAGGCATCCCCTAAGAAAGGATTTTGATAAATTCTACCCCCAAGGGGATAAAATAGGGGTTGAAAGTTTGTATGAAACTTTGTCAATTTTAAACCGATCGGGCTGAGATTGTGCATGCATATAGCTACTATGACGTGCGCATCCCCTAAGAAAGGATTTTGATAAATTCTACCCCCAAGGGCATAAAATAGGGGTTGAAAGTTTGTATGAAACTTTGTCAATTTTAAACCGATCGGGCTGAGATTGTGCATGCATATAGCTACTATAACGTGGGCATCCCTTAAGAAAGGATTTTGATAAATTCTACCCCCAAGGGGATAAAATAGGGGATGAAAGTTTGTATGAAACTTTGTCAATTTTAAACCGATCGGGCTGAGACTTTGCATGCATATAGCTACTATGACGTAGGCATCCTCTAAGAAAAGATTTTGATAAATTCTACCCCCAAGGGGATAAAATAGGGGATGAAAGTTTTTATAAATATTCTTATTACGAAACTTAACGCGGCAGACTAAATTCCACGCGAGCGAAGCCGCGGGCAAAAGCTAGTGAAATGATAAAAATCATACGATATGACGATATAATTAGTCTTGAAGTACTGACACCCGATAAATATATAATAATCGTTAAAATATAAACTATTTGCCATATCATAAAGCGATTACTCACACAATATCATTATCATTGTCATGCTGATGTATTTGGTATTAGAATCACTACATATTATTAAAAAAAGTCCCCGGCCGCGTCTGTCTGTCTATCTGTTCGCGATAAACTCATTTCGAATAACTATAGTTTTTTATTTATTAAAATATGGATCGCAAACGACTACACACTAATAATAATTTCAAAACATCCACGCCATTCAATGTTAACTCAACCATCCGGATAATCTTACAAATTGCACATACAATGAAACATTTATATAAAAATGGAGGTTATTTTTTATCGCCCAACAATATCCACATAGAGATAACACATTTCATTAAAGAATATTATAGCAGATTGGTGTAATCGGTCACCGATCTTATCTAAGTAAACAAACGTAATCACTGGAAAGCGTCATCTTCCAATTCCGAAATAATATTATATATCATTCAGTCACGGCGTTATGTATTGAGTTGTAATCTTAACACGTAATAGTGTAGTATCTTACGTACTAATTTAATAAAGCTGTAGAATTGTTTGTTTGAAAGCGCTAATCTCCGAAACTACCAATCCGATTTGAATAATGATTTTTGTAACGGATAGCCACACTTGACGGGAAGGCTATATAGGCTACTAGCAGCGCCCCGCGGTTTTACCCGCGTTGTGCCCGTTCCCGTGGGAATTTCCGGATAAAATGTAGCCTATAGCCTTCCTCGATAAATAGACTATCTAACAGTGAAAGAATTATTCAAATCGGTTCAGTAGTTTCTGAGATTAGCGCGTTTAAACAAACAAACAAACAAACAAACAAAACAAACTCTTCAGCTTTATAATATTAGTATAGATTTTCATCACGAACGTATTTTTCATTCCTACGGGAACAGGCACAACGCAGGTAATACCGCGGAGGGCTGCTAGTCTTCTACTATTAGTGGTTTCCTGATATGCAATGTGACAAAAAATAAACATGGAAAAGATTTTAAATATGGTATGTTTGTTGCTCTCTTAAGCTAAAACTGCTGAACGAATTTGGACTGACAACTAGGTACTCAACTTAACACAATGTGGTATTTGTCAGATGTCTTAAAAAGGCCTCTTCACTATTCGTCGAAGTTAGGCAATGACACTAATTTCATTATGACATTACATACGGTGCTGCTAAAACCATTGATATTAAAATCTATACTATTATTATAAAGAGGTCATTATAATAATTTCTAACTTTGTTTGTTTGTTTGTAAGGTCTAATCTCAGAAACTACCACTCCGATTTGAATAATTATTTTTGTAATGGATAGCCACATTCAACGGGTAGGTCTAGAGGTCATAGACTATTTTCATCCCGAAATTCCCACAGGAACGGGTACAACGCAGGTGATATCGCTGGGCGCTGATAGTCGCGAAATAAAGTAGCTTTGTTAAACTTAGAATAACAGTGTTACAAGTTGTGTAGTCACACCGCGGCAGTATAATACATTTTAATAACCTACCGCAAGATTTACATTCGTACTTTTATACCGTTGCACCGTGCAAGATAAGATCGCGACATTATTGATCGCACCAGTGCAGAATACAATCGTGGCGACGAAGTCTCGACTAGGTCCGTAGTTCATTGCAAATCATGATATTACACCGCAACGTTTGATAAGGTAAACAAAACTATACTTTTGATATTGTAGTTTCATCAGTGTCTCCATAGCCATGACCGAAGTTAATTTTCTATATAATTTGTATGTTATCCACACTAATGACTGATCTAGGGTAATCAAGTATTACTTGATGAAATTGATTAAGTTTCGCCTCATCTTTGGCCTAATTCATTTGTTGTTGTGGACTGTATATGTAGTGGTTAGTCAAGATTAAAAATCCTTAACATGAGGATCTCTGAGGATCTAAAATAACTCATTAATTGATTTTTAAAGCTTAAATAATAAAAGTAAACGCTTTGCTATATAAATCGAGCTACCAAAAGCTTGATAAAGCTTGCTTAACATATAAAAATCGACAATTACAGACTAGAGTATTTTCTGCACATAACCCTACCTTATATTCCATTGAAATCATACAAGTTCATCTACCAATCAACTACTCCAGCCAATCCTAAGCCTAAATCAAGTTAAGCCCTGTCACTCACACAACTACAACGCCACACTTACCTTCAAATATGTTCTGTATGATCAAGTAGCTCTGCGTCACAACGATCAGCAATGCGACATGGGTCCAAGCGAACAGGCTGAACTGTCTCATGTAGTACTTCTTGACGAGCGAGAGCACGAACCAGACGAAGCCAACACAGTAGAGACTGAACGAGATGAATCTGTGGTACGTTACCAGGAACTTGAGGTAGTCCTGTGGACAAGGGATGTAATGTTAGTGATAAGATTTCTAAGTGAAAAACCTAATTTTTATGAGAACTATTAGCGTTTAAAGTCACTTATAAACAAGATCAATCCCTAAGCATAACCTTTGATATACCGAAACAATTAAGTACTTTTAAGGTCTACTAACTACATAAAAGGTACATATTTAGAGATCAATTTAGATCACCGACCTGCAATAGAGCTAATCCTCCTCACTGTACTGATATTTACGGTGAGATGGAAGCCTTTGCCCAGCAGTGGGAATAATTACAGGCTTTTTTATTAGTTGTCACATTTAGTAGCAGTAGCGGCATAGGTATAGCTTATTAGGTAGATAATTGAAAAGACCACATTAAGACGAGTCTATATTGAAAGTGTGTGCGCAGAAATTTAAATATAATATGAATGGCTTTTTAGTTGTTTATAGCATGGCGGAATACAATATTATAGATTGCAGTTCACATACTTTTATTACACTACGTAACAATTGCGAAGGTTTTTACGACAAAAACCTACCTACCTATATTGATAAACAAAAAATCCTACTAAATTATAAATGCAAAAGTTTTTGAGGATGGATGTCCTCGTATGTATGGATGTATGTATGTTTGTTACTCTTTCACGTAAAAACTACTGAACGGATTTGAATGAAACTTTACAGTAATATAGGTTATATCTCAGAATAACACATGGGATACATTTTATCCCGAAATTCCCGCGGGAACGGGTACAACTCGGGTAACACCGTGGGGCGCAGCTAGTCATCTATATAGTAATACATGTTTACTTCTAAACTAAGTAGAAACTATTAGTAAAGTATACGCAACGTTTTGTCCTATTAGTCTAATCGCAAAGCTAATTGGATTAGTCCAGTGTATACCTACATGTATATACATTACGGCCTAGTTTAATATTACTTAAGTACTATGGGTAGTTAAATGGAAAGGAGACCATCAATATAAAACTCGTTAGTTTGATTGTTTCAGGTTAACTGCCGCACTCAGAGACGTCCATTAAATCGAGACTTAACTAATTGGTGTAGTTTTTCATTAGTTACATGTCACTATCACTTATTATATGTCTAGTAAGGAAGCAACTTCCTACCGTCTGATAGAACAGAAAGGGTTTGCGTGACAAACGACAGCTTTTTAAATTGTTAACTTTAGTTTTTAAGGAATGTTTTTTAAAACATTCAACAAACTTATACCATTAAAGCAGTAGGTATTCTGTAATTAAATACATAGATACATATGGTTCATTGTTCACAGAATAGGCACCTTCTATACTGGTGGTATATTGAGGCCGGTGACCAATTGTGACAATAACGACGTCTGAATGAACTCAAACATAATGTACGCGATGCATTACAATAAACAATACGTTTATCAAGTTTGGTCATCGCAGTATTAAGTAGTATGATTTTTAAGTGGGCATTTATTTAAATACTTTATCTATTAAAATACTTGTTCCCCGTTGTTTCTGTAGCATAGTTTAACACTGAGCGCTACCATGCTTCGAGGGCATATTTAGCAGTTGCTTCAATCAACAGACCATTGGAAGTCTAAAAACTCGGACGACCAACCTACTCGAAATGAAGGAATGGCAGCAATCCTTCCGAATAAAATGTAACCTAGTATGTCCTTTCCCAAGGTTTAAACTATCTCTGTACAAAACTTCATCAAAATATCTTAATTACTCTCTACTCCGCCCACTTTTGGATTAAGTTAAAATATGTATCTGTACCAAAATTATTGTCGATCCAGCAATGAATCGCGATTTACCTGTATCACTAGGAATTTCGGGATGAAAATATCTATTACCTTCCTCTAGCTCGATCGAAAATATCTATCATGCACAAACACAAACATGCATAAACATACATCTATACTAATATTATAAAGCTGAAGAGTTTGTTTTGTTTGTTTGTTTGTTTGTTTGTTTGTTTGTTTGTTTGTTTAAACGCGCTAATCTCAGAAACTACTGAACCGATTTGAATAATTATTTTTGTAATAGATAGCCACATTCAACGGGAAGGTTATAGGCTATTTTTCATCCCGAAATTCCTACGGGAACGGGTACAACGCGGGTAAAACCGCGGGGCGCTGCTAGTCTACAATATAATGGTGAATTCCAAGGCATTACTTAGTTTCACCGCACTTCACTATAGTGTCGTCAATATGGCTCCATCCACCATAGCAGTGTCAGTTGCATAATTACACAAAATAGCTGGTTTGTGACGCCTATTAGTGTCGCAATCTAACAGTGTCAAGTCATTTTCTAACGACCTTTGTGGTTTACTTATCATATCTGGAGATTGTATTTGTACTCAACTTGGAGCTAAAATCAAGTACTAGGTTATGGTATAGTGATATTTGTATTTATGGTGATCTAAGAGCGAAGCGAAGAGAATTCGACATGTCTTAAATACAAATATCACTGTTAGTTCAAGTCACTCCAGGAGGTCATCTAAGGGGATTTCGCTTTTACCAGAGCTATGATATGCGACCTTTAATATGATGAGTGGAATAGATATCAAAGAAGCAGTCAGCATATATATAGCTCTTGTGGAAAGGTACCCTTATAAAGTAACTAGATGTGATTTTTGGACATGTTATAGAATGTCTGTACGACTTGATACCTGTGTTAAAATATGTCCATTCTCTATTCGTTACATTCCATTTAGTTCCCTATAATTCCTTATTCACTATTATAGTTACTTTCGAATATTCCCTGTCAATTTAACCGGTATTAAAATAATATGTTAAATTCGCGCTATTACTTAATAATTGTTTGAGGAAAATATCTGAAGGAAATAAACGACATTACTACTATTATTATTATAGCTGAGCTGTAATGTATTATCTCACCAATAAAATCTAGACATATAAAATGCTTTGTCCTGAATGACTGATAGATAAACGCACAGCCTAAACCGCTAATCCTAATAAGCTGAAACTTGGAGGCTGTATTCTTTGTATGACGTAAGCATCCGATAAGAAAGGGGCAAAATTAATATGAGTCAACGTGATTCCTTGGTCCATTCTATTTAAAATTTTGGGTACCTAAGCATTCTTTGGCATAATAAAAGGGAAGACGTGTTTTGTATTTTTTATCCCAAAATTCCCACGGGACGAGCACAACGCGGGTAAAACCGCGGGGTGCTACTAGTGAAATATAAAACCGTATTAAACAGTGCCTATATTGTAAACTGCTTTAGAAACAACTCAACTTTATTCTAAACTGCTTGCAATTCTAATAGTACCAACTACTAGACCAAATAGGACAGAGTCCTCTGCTCAAAGTACCACTTAAAAAGTTATTATGTTTAATTTCAACCAAAATATATATCTAAACGTGTAATCATAAATTATGATTACACGTTTAGATATATATTTTGGTACTAAAGAATAAGAAAAGTACTAAAGAATTTGTTCATAATATTATGATTCATAATATTATGAACAAATTCTTTAGTACCTTACAGTTAACATTATTATTTAACTCAAAAATAACAATGAAACAATGGAATATTTCATACGAATTAAAACATAATAAATTGAGTGATCACTATGTATGATAAATTGTAAATTTATTTTTAGTTCCTACTAATATAATTAACTAGCAGCGCCCCGCGGTATTACCCGCGTTGTTCCCGTTCCCGTGGGAATTTCGGAATGAAAAGTAGCCTATAACCTTCCCGTTGAATGTGGCTATCCATTACAAAAAGAATTTTTCAAATCGGTTCAGTAGTTTCTGAGATTAGCGCGTTTAAACAAACAAACAAACAAACAAACAAAACAAACTCTTCAGCTTTATAATATTAGTATAGATTAGTTATGCTACATTAGTTAATCAAACTTCACTTATAAAACATAAGGGGAAGAGTATATTTTTTGTTTCATTGAAGAAGCTATTTCAAGAACTAAATCGGAATCGGACTCGGGAATTTCTGAAGGGTTCGATTCGATTTTTTTATTCTTTTATGGATTTTGAATAGCGACATTCAACAGGAACTTGCCCATATATTATCCCGAATATCCAACGGGAACGTGTGTCAAACACGGTTAAAACCGGTAGGCACGGACATTTTTTTATATTTTCTTCAAAGTACCGATTATTCGGAAGACTGTAGGGAACAGAGAAAATAACGATAAAGAGAGAAGGTTGCATTTTTCTAAATTTTACCTTTACAAAAGAGCCAGCTCAAACCATGTTTGAAAAAACAATTGAACGAATATAGGTCATTCCGACATAACGCAAAGTAAATAATGTATAAAAACCCATCTAAAAGTTCAGGTGTCATTGATTTTCATTTCAATGAAATTTCAGGTCATTAGCATTTGAAATTAATGCTAATGTTTGAGACTACTTTTTTACGTTTCATAATTTGAATACCGCCGAGCTGCGTGAATATCAAGCCGTTATTTACACTTATCAATATTTATTAGGCCACTTGTTTCATAAATACATATTGATAAGTGTAGCCCGGAAACCCTTAGTTAAGCTATGATTAGAGTACCTATTCCCGAAATCAAAACAATATGAACTTTTTTTATTGGTCATGCCTTTCCACTAGACCTATATTGAATTTGGTACCAAACTTATATTATATAGCATCGAGTGGAAAGGTATGAAGAATGAAGAAGAAGAAGAAGAAGATTATATAGCTGTGACGATGGTAACAACCAATCACACATCAAATGTCACATAGCAATGTAACATATACAATTACTGAAAGAAATGAACATAATCAATCTAAACATAATTAAAACTCACCGTCCTATTAATAACGACGCCAAAGTAATCGATCAGGTTCTCTCCATAGAAGAAGTAGTTGGAAGTCAGTAAGAAGTACCAGGAGAGGGAGCGGAACCAAGGGAGGCCGTGCACGCGGTACACCGCGTAGCCGATGTTGATGATCTCCTCGAAGCATTTCACTTGGACACATAGTACCTGGGGAGAAGGTGGCTTTGTCAGGGAAAATATATATTTAACGAGCCTCAGAGAAAGAACAGATGGCAGATCCGACCGATCCGACTGGTTTATGTCTCATCTGTGGAGGCGTTTGGACTAAGCTCCTTATAACTTAGCCCACTGTTCTTTCTATGGGACCATTTCAGATCAATGTATACATATTTCTAACCTCAATGCCTCAAATACTGCACAATAAGTAAATATTTTTTGAACAAGAACAATTTTTAAAATGTTACTATATTTATAAATGATAAATTTAGAAGTCAGAAATTCCTCCTGTTTTTTAAGTGTGTTACCAATAGAATGACTAAACTAGAAAAACCTACCAGATAACACATTATTTAAATAAATACTAAAAAGTGAGACTGAGAACTGCAGCCTAAGAATTTTTAAGAATAGGTTCAAGGTAAGGTAGCTTGTTGATAAATCATCAATGATAATTACCACTTAGAAACACTTCTACAAGGCATTACATAATATTTTACTACAAGCAATAACTTACAGTGATCATCAACGCGAGAGGTCCTCCATAAATCAGCAAGCAGAAGGCTCCGATCATCAACCAGGTGAAGATGCCCCGGATAACCCAGTTCCTCCATCTGGATAAAAATAATAAGATTTAAATACAACCCTTGGCTCTCCTGCCAGTCGTTTTGTACCTATGAACGGTTTAATTTGCTCAGAAGGTTGAATAATTTTATTTATAATACATTTTAAAGTCAAATGAAAGCATGTTTGAGTTGGGTCAATTCTGTGTTCTTGCTGTGTGACCTCCTTGCTAATGGGACTACTTTTTTAATGTTTCTTAATTTGAATACCACCAAGCTGTGTGTATTATTAACACTGCTTAGTGGCCTCCTTAATAGGGTTAATAATTGAAACAGCTGTGTCTGAAAGCATGGTACTTGATATGCCACAGTCGGCCATCCATCCATTTAGTTGCTGAGCTGCATGTTACTTAACAAGATGAGCTAACTTTACTTAATGAAACTATGCCACAAGCAACAAATTACCAAAGTGATATGATCCCAACTAATTTATAAAGTCAAAAAAATATTTAACTATCTAGAACTGCAGCTGTGTATCCACGGCAAGTTTGAATAAAGAATTGATATGACTAACAAGAGGGTTGACCTATCACAAGCCAATTAAGTTTTTAAGTTTAAATGTAAAAGTAATTCTGTAGATTTGGCTAGATTATTTCCGTAAACATATATAATTATGTTATTTTCCAATAAATATTTCAAGGTTTCCAACATATTGGAAATGATATGTATCTCACATTTTATACATGGTCTTATAACTATTTTTGTCTAACTCTAATCAGCTGATTGAATGTCAATGACCACAAACATTGACTTGTCAGTGATATTTCACCTGTTTAATCTAACATTTATCAATAAAACATTTATTATAATGGTAATTTACATAAATGTGGATAGTTACTTCCTTATAAAAGTAGACAGATGCGAAAGTAACTCTGTCTGTTACGCTTTCATACAAAAACTACTAAACCAATTATAAAGAAATTTGGTACACACTTAGTCCAGAGCCTGAGAAAGGACATAGGCTACTTTTTATCTCGAAATTCCTGCGGGAACGGATATAACTCGGTTTAAACCGCGGGGCGCGGCTAGTCATATTTCATAATACTTAAAACACCTGTATTTTATTAGATCTTATAAATAAATATTTAATTGAATAATATTGAATTGGGTAAAAATGTTCAGTTATTATTACAGTAATTGTAATCATACAAATAAACAATTACTTTTATTTAATTAAAACTGCTTTTGTTATTCAATGTTGCTTAATTTAATTAGGAAAACACTTGGTTAATCCGACCTTGCTGGTTGAACGGGTTTCGCAACATATCCGTTAAAGAATGTTATATAGGAAATATTTAAATATTACCTTGAGGATAGTCCCGAAAGCGCAGAGTCAAGGATTTCGGGAGTTTTGTCCGTTCCCTGGGGCAAAATCTTCGCCATTTCATCCACATATTTCTCTTCTAATACCTTCTCCTCCTCAGAATCGACCTAATAATATTAAATCGCGTTAATAATAACAACAAATACGACGTTACAAACAGGTTTTAATACAATATATTACGAAATAACAAAGCATTTACATGATCAGATTCTCCAGCGGTTTCCATTTTATCATTTCCGTCACCCTCACCCCGGCGGTGTCTCAGCTCGCTCATTTCGAACAAAAATTCACTTTTTACACTGCACAATTTTGATTTGACATACAAGTCGCGATTATTGGATAATTTTTAATCCATAAATCGAAAGAAAAATAGACGACGCGATGTTTTCCATCGAGCGACTTGTCAAACGAAACGAAAAAATCAATAACTTCTGGCTAGCAGTGTTGTCATTTTAAGATTTATACTTTGCAACGGTAGAATTTTATTTGTAGTGTTAAGGATACGAGTGAAATCTAATAAATGCAGGATAATTACGTATGTATTTAATAATATTATATAATTAAATAATATTTCACACAATAATACAAATTATTACATAAAGTAAACAATACACACATTTGACACAAATTAGCTATTTATCAATCTAATCAGGTCATAATTATTATTGTAAATTTTCATATTGGTCATGGTTGGGCGGCGCAGATCATTATAGACATTTGTATTTAACAGACATAATGATGCGCATGATCGTGAATGCCTGTAAGCAGATCGCGATTTTTTAAGTAAATAAGTACAAAAACAAATGTTTCTCCTCCTAGCTGTTGTGTTGAACTTATTTAGTTTAGATGTTACAAGTTCAAAACGCTAGAATACGTTGTCGAAGAAGTAGTAGAAATTGAACCAAAGAAAGTGGTATTCCCGTATTGATAATACCATGACATATACATCTTTGCTGTCAAAGTCATACTATCAAAGTCAAAACAAAATCATCAGTGTTACCAGCTTAGAACTTTACCCTTAAACTAAGCCATAATTTTAACAATGTTAATGTTAATAATATTGGTGTGTTCCAGGATTATGTGATTATTGTGATAAAAAAAAAATACTGTTTGCATATTACATAAACTCAAAACATAATTAAGATCTTTAGTTAATCTAGTAACAGTTCTTTGCTCTACATTTAACGAAATAATGAGTAATTTAATTACAATTTACGCCGTGTTGACTTTTAATATTATTTTATAGATAGTAGACATTCGAAAGTACATTTTGTAAGCCTACGAAATAGGTGCAAATACATAACATGCAAAAGTATACCTAAGTTTGCGTTTTTTTTTGTATGCGCTTAAGGCATAAACGATGATGAGACTTGGTAACCCTGCAATTCCACCAATCACAATCATCACTTCATTGATCTTTCATTTCTTTCTTTCTTCCTACTTCTTTCTTGCCTTCCTTTCTTTCTTTCTTCCTAAAAAACGTAAACATGGCGAGTGATACAGACGATTTTGATAAAAATATTGAGAATGTATGTATTTTTATAGAATTAGTATTTGTACAAAAGATAAATAAGTTATTTACTAAAAGTTTTCATTTATTTTCAGTTAAAAGCAACTGTCAAGAAGTCATTTACACAGATCTACGCTACATTGAAAGCTAGGGAATTAAAAACTTTGAGGCAGCTCGATGCAATTCGTAAACACTGCGAAAATGACAAAGACTTAATGAAGAATTGTGTTCAAGATATAAGTATATGTTTTGATAGTGAATCCAGATTGTTAGATAACATTTGCAGTTACGGTGCTATTGATTTCGAGAAGCTGAATTTTGATAGCAAGATATTTTCCTTAGAAGATTACGTGAACCCTGAACACGATCATTTGTACTCGTATAAGACTATAGAGGATATCTCTAAAGAGGCTCTAGAAATAGAAGAAGCAGCTTTAAAACAAATAACAGCTACAGACAACTGTGTATGTATTGTAAATATAAAACCCGATGAGGTGTCCAAACAATTTAGAGAGGAACCTCCTTGCTCCCCTATAAAATTAAATAGTTCCACTCCTGTAGTTGAAAGTAAGGAGGTTGAATGTAATAGTACTGAGGAAGAGAAGAGTTTGAGTTCAGAATCAGAGGGTGAGGTCAAGAAAATAGATCCGACAGATGATTGGTTGAATTCGATCAAAGGTCAGATTGAAACCGAGCCTTCTCAGCTAACTGATGTGATGGAACACAGCACTATAGCATGCTTATAGCGTTTATTATGGGTATGTCTTATTGATCACTGGTACGTAGATAAATTAGTGTTAATAAAGTTTTTATATTTTATCTAATACAGTAGTTTGAATTAAACCTCTTCCTTTATTAACTTCTAATATCCAGCATCTTAATTCATCAATTGAACCTTGTACTGTTAATTAAATAATATTAAGGCTATTATTAGGTCCATTTTTTGGTGCACATACACCAAAAAATAGACCTAATAAATCATTGCCCTAGCAGTGCCTCACAGTTTTACCCTAATTGTACCTGTTTCCATGGAAATTTCAGGAAAGAAAGTTGAATAGACCCTACTTGAATGTCTTGAATGAAAATATTATGAATACTAACAAGTATTTCAAGATATTAGTGCTTTCCAACAAAGAAACTAACTCTTCAGCTTCATTATATTGGTAAAGAAAATTATTTCCCTTGTCACTAGTTAGCTTTTTCACTAGTCTAGATATTTCATCAATTTTATAGTTATACATGAAGGTTGTGGTTTATTTGTAAGAACATGTAAAACTAATATATGTATATTATTGTGATAGTTCTAAAAAAAATATTCCGTTGTAAAAGAATGACTCAATTTCTCTAACAGTAGTAAATAATAGTGAATTATTCATACCTACATTGATTACTTTTTGTTATTTGTATAATGACTTAGTTACTGTGTCATCATAACTCAGGTGGTAAAGTATAATAATGTGTTTGTTTAGATACGAGCAGCGCTCCGCGATTTTACCCGCGTTGTGCCCGTTCCTGTGGGAATTTCGGGAATTTTTATACATATAAACCTTCCTCTTGAATCACTTTATCTATTTAAAAAAACCACATCCATTGGGACAGACAGACAGTGGAACACTTTGTTTTATACTTTGTAGTGATACCAACAGTTTCTTCGCATAGTACCTAACAAATCGGAAACAAAAAGTAGATAGAAGTAGAAAGTATTATCACAAAACAGGTGGTGGGGTAAGTATTATTATGGTTTTTAAGGCTCAACTAATATTTAGTACACCTGATCCTCTACCCTTTACTGCTATCTTCAGTATGAGAGGCCTCTGCTCAGCAGTGGGTCACTACAGTTGCATTCATTACTGTAACATCTTTTGTTTCACCTATTGACTTCAAAACCCTTTTTTTTTTATCACAAGATTTCCAGTCTCTTTCATTTGTTATTGGGCCCATCCAAGTGAGTAGGATTTGAGTTACTGTAGTCATATAGCCATTATTAGGCAAAGGGCTTGTTTAATTTCTTTAAATAACGCGACAAGAGGTTAATTTGTTGGCTTAGGTGTTTAGACTGCCTAAGATGGGCCAATGGCATCTAAAAATTTAACCCAAAATATAAAATAAAATAAAATATTAATTTTTAGATAATTGTTAGTTTATGAGGAAGTAAGATTTAAACTACAAATCTAGAATGAATGGAACTAATGCACTACCTATGTCTAAAAGAAGCAATCTAATGTGCAAGGTACCTTTCCTTCAAGCTATGCTATGCCACGTTGCTATGCTAGCTTTGATAATAATTAATGTAGGTATGATTGGAATATACAAAACAAAGCTCTCATGGAAATACACTACATATTATGTTCCTATTTCCAATGAGATGATTAAAGATATCAAAGGAATATTCTTTAAGCCTATTTTTAAAGTACTTATAGGTACTTAAAGGTCAGTAAATAAAACAATACATATTAAAGCATCAACTTATATTGTTAATATTTTTTACAAATGGCGTTACATGATATTTAAACTAATATGCATTGACTTGTGATTATATTCCCTAATAATAAATATACCCTTTGCTTCCATACAATACAGCAAATTCTAAAATTCAAAACAATGTTAAGGATTATGTCTTTAATTTCTTTCCATAGACTCGCGTGACCGCGTCTTTGCTATGCAGGCACAAACGATGATAGGTAAGTACTTAACCAAATATGATGAGTTTTAATAATGAGTAGATATGTTATTTTAGTATATTCTATTATGATTACAATAATTTCGAAATAAGATAAATTCAAAAGATTATTTTTCTATATTTTCATATTTTTTATTCAAAGTTGCGTCGGATTTTGTCTAATATATTTTGTTGTCCTGCTTTCATTTGAAAGCCCGCAAGCCCTCAGTTTTCACTTCGCCTACAAGCGTAATACTATGGTTTATGGCACTTAAAATGACATACACACTTTACAAATCCTATTTTAAATTCCCATTGCTGGATGGAATCTGTTTGGAGTCAGGTATTCTAGTTTGTACTCGACCTTTCACTGGATCATGTGATGGCACTTGGAACGGTGCTAGGGAAGGGACAAATTTAAATTATCGTTACCTAATTACGTGATGCCAACGGTAGGATATAGTGACAACTACAAAACTACTTGTTATTACAGTTATTACTATTATAGGCACTCGTTTAGTTGTTTAGGCCACTTCAAGTATTTTATTTTATTGTCTTAAAAGTGAGCTACAAACTAAGAACGTTCGATTGTATAATTGAATACGATTACTAAGTCTACTCGTACATTGATATCTTTTCAGTGATTAACGTTAGTAGTCAATGAGTTCAGTAACGGGATATAAAGGTATAGGGAGTACAAAATCTTAAAGTATTCTAACTAGTATGTAGTGCGTATCTAAACAGGTTAAAGTAGTTACGATTAAGTTATAGAGCTACCTTATCACGATACTATTGTACATTTAGACAGATATTATATAAGTACTATACAAGACCGAAGTCCGTGCAGACAGCGGCGACGTCGCGGTTGTTCTGCTTCTCTGCGCCGGTGGCGGCCATGTTGAGCTCCACCAGCGTGTCCACACTATTTATACTGACCCCTTTCAATATCTTCTGCGCCGCCAAACTCGTAAAATTAAAGCTCAAATCGCTCAAGCTCGGAAAATTGTAAAAATCCTGGTTCTCCTTCTTGCTTTCTTGACTGAGACTGTATCTCTTTTGCTTATTCTCTAAGCAGTTTAACTTTTCCGCCGACATGTTGATGTCCTTCAGCTGGTCCTGGTTCTTCAGCGCCAGATTCGGTTCGGAGCCTAAGACCGTCGGTTTCTGGTCGATCGCTTTCGTCAACAGATTCGCTATAGAGTCGGTGCTCATTCTGTTGTTTACGTTCGGAAGTCCGTTTAACATTTGCAGTGCAGCCGCTTTCTTCAACAAGTCGACGCTCTTTAGTTCGCTGTTCGAGTTTATATTCGTTTGAAGTCCACTGTTCGCTGATGACAGTGAATTCTTCTGGTACCGCAGACTGCCCAGAGATCCGATGATGTTGTCGTAACTCTTGGTAGGCGTCGAGGGGATACTGTTGGCAGTGGTTTCTAAATTATGGATATTGTTGTGAATGGCTGGGGAGGCGGGGTTGGATGCGACCTCGTTTGTGTTGTTCAACTGGTTTTTGTAAACAAAACTATTATTGTTAGTGGCGCCTATTTGCAACGAAAGTTTACGATTGTTATTCATACCCGTGTCGTTGATCGAGTTCTTATTGAATTTGTTTTCTTGCACTTTAATGGGTTCTGACTCCTGATACTTTTGCTTATTTTTCTCAACACTAACATCGAAGGATGTTTCGGTCGGGTTTTTTGCCGTTTGGTTCACCGCTCCGTTTTGTGATACGGATACCACTTGTCTGTCGTCATTTATGATGTAAATATTACTGCCGTTGCTCGTCTCTGTGACTTTGCCATTCTCGAAAGTGATAACGGACCTTACTGGTGAATTTTGTACATAGACTTTGGTGTTAGTTCCGCCACCGTTTTGAGACATTGTGTTTGTGGTAACTTTTAGTGTGATCGAGTTGTTAGAGTTGGAGCTCGCTAACATGGTCGTCGAGGGGTTCTCCACCTTGGATCCTATCGTTTTGTTATGCAAAGGGGTAGCGGTTTTTTTGGGAGTATTTGGACAGTTTTTTGGCGAACTTTTGGGTGATGTACTTTTACCATTTTTGACTGTTTCCCCGCCAACCATCGGTGGTTTAGTTCTGTACTTGTGCAAACTTTTTGGAGAGCTTTGTAAGCTCTGTACTTTGACAAGGGACTGCGCTCTGCTGAGGCCCGGCGCTCCCGGGGCGTTGCAATGACTAGGCGAAGGTTTCAGCGTTCTGTCTGATATGTGGGACTCCAGACTGGAGTGGCCGCTGCTACTCGTGTGGTAGCTCCTCTTCATCAACGTGTTCTGATCTAGCATCCCATTTTTTAAATCTTTCCTTGGTGTGCGATGAGTGGTCGTGCTTTCTAAGCTAGACGGTCCGCTTGTGGTCATTATATGATCCGAATTTGAATAGTCCACCCTCCTAAGGCTTCCACTGGGACTGTCCCTTAATTTTGGATCGCAATTTCTTTGTGGAGAGCCGAAATGATCAAGAATAGTTTTATTTGTAGAACTCCTGCTTAAAGTAGATCTTGGAAGACTTCCCGAACTAGGGCTGGAGTGTCTCACTGGCGAGTGATCGTAGTTGCCCACTGAACCGGCTATGCCTGATTCGGTTGACAGGTGCCGCTTGTGTCTTCTGGGCAGCGTTGACGACCGATTGCTGATTTCTGAACCGTCGTAGTACGATGAGTTGAACGATGTTTGGCTCTGCAGTGACTCCTGGAACAGAGAAGCAGGGAAGTTAGTCTACAATGTTTATCGTTTGAATAAGTATTGCACAGATACGTGCCTTTGAGTTGGTTTGTGTGGCGACACAATGCAGGTGCACCGCTTTGGAGTTGAACCACTCGGTGGGCGGGAACTGGGCAGAGAACGTGCTCATCGCGCGCGTCTGCTTGCTGCGGCCGCTTCGTCTGAATAAGCGGGAGAGCAGGGACACTTTTTCTGAAAAAGAAACATAGTTGGAGTTAATCACTCAGCATCGACAGCAGTACATACATCATGTTATGGGAAATGGGACCGTAGATGTACAGAAGTCATTATTATCTTCTCTATCTATGTGTCCTCCAAATACCAATTCAATGCACCGTCGTAAAATTGACTTTAACTTTATTCAGTTTAATGAAACCTGGGAAATTGCTACAAAGGTTAAAAGCAAAAAGGGTTGCCAACTGGTCGACTACTAAAATTATATCTGTCTTGACTTACTGGGCGACGCAGATTCAACGCTCGGCGGGTAATCGGTGGACGACGAACTGTCAGTGGTGTTCGCGTGTTTATGGTGAAGACTCCTGGTGGACGCGCATCTCTGGAGGTACTTGGTCGAGGAGCCGAAGATCCTCAGCGAGTGGCGGCGGTCCAGCGACCGCGGGGCGGGGAATGATGCGCTCCGACGCTTATTTGGTCTTCCGTACAAGATTTTGTCGTTAGGATTTCCTGGAATAATGAAGTTAATATTTTGTTAAGTAGGTGTGTGTAGAGAATGGAGTCTTTTTTAGGCATCTATAAAGCTTGAGTTTCCTTAATTTGGTAGTTGATCAAAGACTTCATCAAGTTCCATAAGCTGTTTACGTTTAAGCTTTCATTTAACGGTAGTTGGTACGGCAGTGATTTCCAGCTTTATGCATCTATAAATAAATGTTACGATCAGGAGCTAAAAGCTCAAGCTAAGTGAAAAAACCTAACGGAACCTCAAGTATAAATGTTAGAACGAGGTAAACAGTCACGTGCAATTATTTGACCCCAACTAAGATTCCCCGTAAATAGTTTTAGATAAAAAAGCCATAGAAGAAACTTGTTTCTGCAGATTTTAAAGTGCCTCTGAAGGTTTTATGTCGTTAGCACGTATGCTAGATAGTACGAAGGAGGTTGAAAAACATAGTAATCTTTCGTGTTAAACGGTTATAGTCTCAAATCGTTACGTATGGAGATTTTAGTGCCAGATATAAGATTACCAGGATAAAATACTTGATATTATGTTTTCTATAAGAATTGCTATAGAAAAAATATATACCGGATTTCCCTTAAAATTATAGAGAACTTAACATACAAATCCTTTTTTGGAATTGAAACTTAGTTAAAAAACGTCAGATTAAAAGACATCTGTGTCCACGCCATAGAAAACAGTATACAAATCTATACTAATAAATAAAGATGAATAGTTCGGCTTTTCTATTTTTTATTGCTTGTTTGAACGCGCCAATGTCAGAAACAATCTCTCCAATTTCAATAATTATTTGGTAATTAATAGCTTCATTCAATGGGAAAGTTATAGGCTATTTTTCGTCCCGAAATTCCAAAGGAAACAGGCACAACGCAGGTAAAACCGCGGGGCGCTGCTATTCTACTATGTACTGTATTATCTATACAGTATAAAGATTCTTTTCATAGTTTAATTTGGAATACTTCACCGTAAACAAAAACGACAAAACGAACATATTTATACAAATTATTTTGTCATAAACTTAATTTAGAGGCAAATGGTGGACACAATTTAGTTTGCACAGTTCATTAAGTTATACGAAATATGTGCACCTACATTAGTTACAGGATAGCTGGCTGGACCTGTGTCGTAAACATTCAGCAATTTATTACACGGGTTTGCAGCTGTTGCCTTTCCTTTAATTTACACACGTTTAAGTATTTAGTATGTGCATTGTGTTCAGTTATTTTTGAACGAGCATAAAGCCGTTGATTTGTTTCGGTCGAATGATATCTGTGTTTCATGTTTTTATGATTTTGTCAACGTTGTTGTTGGTTTCAATTAAATTATGATGCAGTGTTACAATATAAGCTCTAACATATGTCTAACATTTATATGCTCAAACGTTATTAGCAAACGCCACAGCTTTTATGATAATGAATAGTTATGTTCGTATAGTTGAAAGTTTTACGAGTATATCTTATGGAAAACTTTGTTGCATATGTTTTCTTTAATAAGCATCAATAATAAGACATAGGTTCTAAAATTTATATAGTAAGTATATTATTTTTAAAGTATATATTTGTTTTTCTTTTTGTAAATATATTTCGAAAATTCCCGTAGCTCTAGATCGTTTCTAGATTCGTTTTATCATAGACTTTTAATTGATTTTGTTATAGTAGGTTATCCATTTTTCCATGATAAATTTCTAGTAACAATATTGCTTAATAATGCAACAGTAACGTATGTATACAAAGATAGATACATTAGCTGCAATACGGTGTAAATGAACGACACCGTCGATATATCAAAGAGACAGCTCGGTCCAGCCATCTCGGCGATTTTCTCCTTTTGCTCTCATTGAGATGCACAGGAATCATACACGCTATGACCACGATAACTTTATTAGTATTCAAGCTATTTAGGATGTAATATACGTTGATCTATCTCTTGAATTATAGGTTGGTTATTTTGTTTTATGTCTGTCGCATTGTAGTTATGCTATGCGATTAAATGTTACTATAAAACTATTGCTAGGTGTTAAGGTAGGCCAAACAAATTATGCCGTCTTTTTTGCAATTTGCGTCGGTCCGTACCCAAGACTCCAAATAAATTACAGGTCTGAAATAGCAAATTATTAGTCCAAAGCAGAATAAGTAAAGTTGGTATTGCCCATTTGTTTGTCAACAGTTATTTTAAGGAGATTTTTTTTGTTTCTTAATAAAGTAATTTACCCACAAATGTTTTCTTCGTAGCATTCGTTAACTGTTCATAAATTCAACTAGAACAATTTTTAAATACACGTCTTACAAACATCAAAGGAATTCCTGTTTACTTCACAACAAACCGAGACAAGTTCATAGTCAGTTCCTAGATTCCATATAGGTATAAGTGGTTCACCTTAATCAAAACCATCTCGTTGGCAGCGAGCTACCCGTCGGAATCCTTCGCCATTAAAATACCTTCCATGCCACGTGTCCTCATGTCACAAATACACAAATAAACTGGAATGTCATGCATAATTTTAGCACACCTATACCACCGAGCTTGATTTCCAAGAAACCCTACAATAGCACCAAAATTTGAACTGTAAAATAACTACCTAAGGTGCAAACTGCCTTGATTGAAATGAAGTTATAAGTACCTATAATAAGGGATCGAAATTATAAATATTATTTTGCTGAACTATTGGCTCTTATTTCAATTCTACTTACGATTGCAGAATTGTAATATGATTCTTGTTTCATTGGATTACGAAGTGAAACGAACTTGTTTATTCGTGTATGGTATCTACTTGTTATCTAAATATAGCTCATAATTGCAGATCATTACAGAGCCTTAAGCAGCATCAGTATTGAAAACAGCAAATTGAATGCTATTTTAAAATGCAGATAGACTTTGAAAGGACGGCGAAACGATAATATCATCCATAAAGCCAAAACCGAGAAAAATGCACGGATCAATGCGATTACTTGCAATTCAGTATCGGCCAAGTGGTTTCTTATCTTGATTGTACTGAACCCACACGCCCTGAAGGAAAGGTGGACGTCCGATCCACAGCCCAAGGAATGCAGTCGTATTTGCATACCAGAGAATGTGGTATTATGTGGACGTAAAGGCACCGCTGCACTTCACTTTGTTTCGGTGTTTTCAGACCGCAACAATGTTGTCGTTCGTTTTGTATTGTAAGTTGTAACGACCTTTTATCCTAACGTAAACATTCCTCCACACAAACCTCACACCTTTTCATCTCTTGCACTGCGAAAAAAATACTGTTGCTAAATATTTTTTAACTGAGGACTGTTCGATTGAAAAGTATTGCTTCAAAAATTGCCGTCTTTCAAGGGTTTAATTTATTACAGATTGAGTTTCAAAATAACGTCAAAGATACTCGTACCAATCAATGAGAGTTTCAAAATTACGCCCAAGAAACCAATCAATGTAAAGAACTGAAGCTATTTCTGCATACGTATTGCAATTAATAAAATTTATTACCCTCATATAAATAGGGATCTTAAGCATATAAATTCGAGAGTACCGTCTATTTCGATCATAGGGCATTACGAAATCATCTCAATCTCGAGCACTATGAAGTTCAAGTATCAGTTGGATGTTTCTATTTCTGTTCGCGTTGTGTTTATTGCTTCCGAGTGATTTGAGTAGCGCCCAGCACGTGCCACTTGTTAACGCCCCTACTCTAACGCACCGGTATGCGTCCGCGCATTATTATTATCACTGTCGTACTTTCTTTATTTGGCTAATTGACGGGTGCGAAATTGTTTGTGGTTTATTGTTTTCGTGTTAATCTGTATCTGTTTGCAGAGGAAATTGGGTTGCAAAAAGTTGCTGCATTGTTGTCTGTTTGGCGACGAGAAATAATTTTATTTCCGTATTTTTGTCACACTACTGTTATAGCATAATGAATTGACAATGTAAATTCCTAAGATTCCATCTTACACAATAAGAATCAACAACAATATTTCTTCACATTTTCGGCTAGAAACTAAACAACCGTCACGTTGTTATGGCCACAAACTTGAAAGAATCGTATCCTTTCCCCGTCCATTAGTAAATCAGAGTGGAAACATTCTCTTGTGTCGGCAGCTTCTAATTAAATTAAAATAGAACGCCGTATTGAGGAAAGCAAAGCACCTCTCGTAAAATGAATTGATGCAACATAGATGCATTTGGATTCCGGCGGTTGACCTATATTCTGGGTTAGGCGGACATAAAAATAGCTGTCTCATTAAAAAGATTCATTAATTATTGGTGGATATCGATTTTCCGTGTTGCAGTGGGTCGTTATTGGGATTATGTTGGTTTAACTGGTTTTGAGAATGGGTTTGAAAATAAACTGTATTTTATGAAAGCTTACTTTTGACCTCTGCGTCATAATTTCCAAACTAACTATGTGCCATGTTTTCTGGGTACCAAAATGCTTAAATGAATAAACAAGTATCTTCCCAAACATTGCAATGACGTATCAAACTGGGAATTCGGTTACCATGACCAGAATACAAAATGGAAGCACTAATCCGGTTCGAGACGCTTGCCTAAACTGCTAAATGTATTGTCTGGTCGATCAAACGATATGGATTATAGTGCCGGCGATGATATCTTGTCATGGTTTGAATTATTTATTGATATTATTCAATTCCACTACTCTTGTACAGCGGTTTTGCCCATTGTATACATTGATACATTAGAAGATTTTGCCAAAATATATATTACTTAATATGGGGACTGAATGCATAGTATATGATTAGTAATAGTTGCTCCCCAAAGTTTTAATTGCGTAAGACAAGCTCTTGTGAAAATTACGGAGTATACATTTCTTAAGGTAGATACGTGTTACTCGCGGTTATTCCTGTGGCACAATTAGAAAGTAATAAAAAAAGGTTCAATAAATTGAAGAAGCTGATTTATTATTATGTAGCCTACAAAATTAATGAAAACAAATAATATCGATCAAATAAATCAAATTATACAAATTGAATCCCAGAAACCGACTAATGATGTCTTTAATCGCCGGAAACGCAGCGCTTCCAATATTTATGGAGATCGCCGACAAAGAACGAGCACACTGCACGGAATTTATCAAACATTTCCGATTTCTTCTACAATAATAGAATAACATATATCGTGGCTAATACTGACAAATATATTGTCCCGTAAAGATGAAAGGACAGGAAAAGATAATTTGATTTCCTTTAGATGGCTACGATTCTGGTAGGGTATTTAACAAAATGATAGTAGTTATAAGTTTAAGTGATATTTTTGTGATGAAAACAAAATTTACGCAACTATTAACTTGAAAAGACTCATAAAAATTGGTATTAATAATCACTTATAGCGTAATCATAAAGTATATGAAATAACATTTGCAAAACTTCTCTTTTTATAGACACTATTAACTAATAACACTTTAACAACATTACAATCATCAATAAAACGTCATTATTATAAAAAACTGCCATCAATTTGTCAACATTTTGTCTTCATTTTAATATTATTGTAATCGCTTGTCCTTCCATTGCATTGCGTGAGGCTAAGTGTGACTTCACAATCATTAAATGATTCATCAATTTACAAGACAATGGTAATTTTGTATAAAAAGTGCTAATCAACGATGTAATTGAAGGCTTGAGTTGTGTCCACATTGAAACGAGAATCGTTTAGCTTTTTTCTGTGTGATTGGGCGGGAAGAATAATATACTGTGTCTAGAGTAATTTTCTGCTTCTTCTGTTTTTTTGTTGTCTTGGGTAAAACTTCAAACATTCAAGTTCTTGTCTCGTTCTTTAAAAGTTTAATATAATCTTAATTCTCATCATTGTCCTGATTTCTTCAACGAGCGAATTTAAACTTGCTCTACTGTGGAATCACAATAATATCGGATTTCTAATAAGATAACTGAAAGATCGGATGTGTTTACGGCAAATCTTATGTACGTAACTTAAGAAGAATAATGTTTGTCTTCTTTTGGACTTGCTTGTTTGTGAAATTAACGCGAAATGTCCTTGACGGATTTGTAAACTTGTGACTTTTAAAAGTCAACAATTTCGTATTGATCTCCGTGTAATATTTGTGTTTACATTGATGTTGCCGGTGTTTATGGTGTGCTCATAAACTTTATGAAGATATTGTATTATATAGTAAGTTTAGTTACTACCACGCAACTTAATCACTAAATTATTTTTATTGCACTAATATTTTCGGGGATGCTATAACTCGTTTGCAGATCTCTGAGTGAATTGGAAGGAATTGTTACAGTTCTGTAATATGATTTTCTTCGGCATCATTGGATTTGGATCCACGAATTGCTAAAGCAAGAATTTATTTAATAAATTATATAAATACTGGCGGTGTTCGTATGTTTTCTATTTCTATTTATTTACTTTAAAAATAACCGTTAATGAGCTAAGAAATCGAAATCATGTAATGGCTACAAATAAACACATTATACACTATCGCTATCACCATTTCTCCGTCATCTCTCATCTATCCACAAATCTGGCACGGACGATTAACCAACTGCAATCTACTAGAACATTATGGTAGCAAAAAACATTGTAATTTTCAACTCTATTGCCTTGAAAGAAGGACTGACGTGCTCGAGTTTACCAGAAAGACAGAGTCATCGCAAGAAATTATGATAAAAATGATGTAGATATTGCTTTCAATTCCCTTTCGCTCAGATTTGTAGTTCTCTTTGTTTTTGGATGTGGATTATTATTTGTGTGGGTAAAGCATTTAACTTTAGTTATACTTAGGTTCTTGTGTTATATTATCCAATCACTATAATTTTGTCTTAAGTATTATTTTTTTGCTGCAGAAGTGATTTACTTTCATGTTTGACCAATTAGGTTAAGAATAAGAGCAACTGGTTTAAAAACACTCGTTCAGGACAGAAGAACAGAACATACAGAATTCCAAAACCCATACAAAAAAGTTATCTATATTACAAAACAAAGTCGCGAAAGCTGTCTGTCTATGTAATCGATTTTCTCAAAAACTACTGAACGGATATTCACGCGGTTTTCGCCAACATACAGAGTAATTCAAGAGAAAGGTTTGTGAATACTGCCAAAGATTTTGTCATGCAAAAATTTCCACAGGAACGTATACAATGCGGGTGAGCCCGCGGGGCATTGATACTCTATAACCAAATACGAGTTAGTCTAAGTAATACACCTTTTATCAAAACTGGGGTAAATTCGCACGGAAATGCTGCAAACACGCGACGCGACGTTCTCATGACGCAATGGCCCCAACTTGAATGCGATTACCCTCGATGTGGCCTGTAAAAACTGACCTAATTGGATAGCCTATGTCCTAAACTGATACGGCTCCGTAATAAGTATGTTTGTAGGGCCGGTGTTCCTGCATTGCGGCGGTGGTTTATGACGAGGCTTTTTGTATTGTTAAGTTTATTATATTGATGACATAAATGAAACCAAATCTGAGATTCTTATTTTTTTTAGTTTAAAGAAATGGCTCGTGTGTTTTTGTCGTTTAGCAAAGAGCTTTTGAGATGGTGAATTGTGTTTGGGGCCAAAACTAGCTAATAAATTTTTTTTTGTGAAAAGCTTATGGTCGGTTTTAATCCCTAGAGCAAAAGTAACGATTTTATTACCTTGACGTTTCTGTGTTATACATATATTTTTGTGTTGGTTGCTTACAATTTCCACATTTTCATATTCGCTTAGGTACCTATACTATCCCACATGCTAAAACTGAATCTGAAGTACTGACATACCTATTTAGTTGGTTCCAAGCCTCTAATTATAGAAATATAGTAATACTTCATTATCCAAACCTACCACTGCACTTCCTAGTGATACCTAACGCAGGCTATTATTAAATCGCTTATCGGCTATTAAAAGGTATTATAATATTTAATAATAGGCATTTATAATAGTAGTGGCTAGCATTCTGGTTTACCTAGGTGGTCTTTTACGATATTTTATTGGAAAGACGTTGGTGGCTTCTAGAAATAAATGTGACGTAGAATAAATATTATTATCCGTTTTATGGCGGTTGACTCTAGCTATTGTCAATTTATCATGTTAACTAGCAGAGGGCCATGGTTTTACTCGCGTTGTGGCTGTTCCTGTGGGTATCATCTTCCTCTTGAATGTTAGGAACATATATTTTTATATACTTTATACCCGTTCCCGTAGGAGTTCGGGGATGTAAAATAGCTTAGTAAAGTAAAATAGTCTTGCAAGTGACTTGACTATTCAATCTGAGTGCGTTCAATAAGCACGTTCAAGCAAACAAAAACCCTAATACAGCTTATTAGTATTTGTAGCTATTTTAAAATTGAAATCTTATAACACACACTTTCTTTTATTTAATATGGTGTAATAAATTATATTAATTCTTATTAACAGCATCTTCAAAAACTTGCTCAGTAAATCTGGAAAAGTTTAACAAAGCAAGTTCATTACTTAATGAAGCGTTATATCTCTAACTATCGCTTACAATCGCGGGCGAGACTAAGCGATCATTACCTACCGCCCCTTACTGAGATAATATCGCTAATATCGCCAAGCTATAGATACTATGTATAACTGGAGAAAATTGATTACCTTTATCGTTTCCTTGTAAAGTTTTATGCAAAACAGTCAAGGCATTAATTTGTTATTATTACGCGCAATACGTTATTGGCTTTCCAATTATTTGGGTCAGAGCTGTTCTTATTATTTGTTGGTCATTATTTTGTCCTGATTGTATAATTTATTATGAAAACGGGTGGAAATGATCTGTACTTTTCTCATTACTCGATTTAATTTCTAACAAAGCTAACGTAATTTAAGTTATTAGGGCGAATTGCACAAGAACTCATAAATCTATTTAGGGCCTAAATATGTTACAAACAAAAGCACAGTCTGTTTTAACTTTATATTGCACCAAATAGGACGAAATTTAAAATGAACGTCATTTGTTTTTAAACATATAGCCGCCCCCCTACTTGTATGGTGGGCCATAGTGGCTTTTCTATGTGAGCGCTACCGTGCTTTGGCATACCATGTCGGAGGCCTTTAGGCGGTCTAAAAACTCCGACACCAGGGATGGGCATTAACCTATTCGAACTCATTACTTACTTCTTATACTAAATGAAACGGGTCTGTATCGCGTTGGATAATTTAACGTATTTTAATAAAATACGTACCCGACGTTTCCCGTGACCACGAGCGGTGTAATCCGTTCGAAACGTCGGGTACTACGTTAAATTATCCAACGCGATACAGACCCGTTTCATTTAGTATAATGAGTGCAAATCGTGTGAGTTTAAAAAGTTCATTACTTACTTTTTTACCATCATCTGTTCTAAACTCTATCAACAAAACCAATCTTTTAATAGACACATGTAAAGTGTAAACACACTTAATAGTTCTTAGATCAGCCATTATGATTACTAAAAGTGAAACCCTGTTCATTAATTGGTAACTGCAAACAAGTTACTGTGCAGTTTAAACAAAAAAGTGCAAACAGTAGCCGACCGGTGGCTAACTGTGCACCATTTTCTACACTCGAAAGTTACATAGAGATGGCACTTTCCATATTATATTACCGTGTATCAGTTATGCTGTTATTTATGGAAGATGTTAGAGTATTATGTGCTGTAGTGTTTGCTTTTAAAATTATGTAATGTAAATTATGTTTATACTTATAGATCTTTTTTTGTCTGAGTGATGTATCGTGAATGTTGTTACAATTGACTTTACAAATAAAACGCTCGTACGTCAATTTCGTCAGTTATAAAAATCTTCATCAGGCTTGGCCCAGTGTTTGGCTTTTAACGATTGTTATTTATTTTACTTTATTTTTTTAAGTGATGTAGAGAATATTTTGTTTACTTTATATAAGATAAACTTTATATCCAAGTTCTGATAAAAACAACTCAACCCCAACTGGATCACTGACCGCAAACTGGTTTTAATTTATGCGAACACATCAAATAAAGATGTCATCGAATCAATTATACAGTCAAAAATGTCAATAAGATGCAAAATCCGGAAAAGCAGTATTTAAGGTAAAGCAGAGCGGAAAACGGACTTAGGTCTTCAAGAAGGAACCTACATGAGGGACCAAGGCCGGTATGTGACCGTAACTTCGATAGCGAATCTAAATGTACCTATAAGACCGTACATTAACATACTTAGTTGTCTATGTGAGACAAAAAACATGAGAGTTGCCTTCGCCATCTCTAAACAAACTGGTATCAATATCGCATTTTTTGTCAGCATTAAATCGTACGATTCCATATAAATCAACTTTTACAACACTCGCCTTTTATATATTGACATAAAGTTGAATGTTCTGTGCAGTAATTTCACAAAGAAGCAAAGAGTTAGGACTGATTGGAGCAGTTTCCTTTGCGGACTTGCTTTCGACTGATCTCTTTGAGATTGTGGGATTTCGTGTTTCGTCTTTATGTCGGTGCGTTAGAGTTTAATTTGACATTGCCTCTGATTATAATCGTGTGCGGCCTTTGCAAGGTCCATAACTGCCAGTTATGAAATATGTAATGTATATAAATATAAACAGTACTTAGTTACGGTATACTTAAATAATTCTTAGATTTAAAGTAAGCCGCCCCTACCATTCCTAGTCTGCTATATCCATTTTTACATAACAAAAAGGTTATCGTGTGAGAATACGCTAACATTCAAACTAGAAATCCATACTGTCATTTGAATAACTATCAATTCGATTTATTGTAAAAATTAATCGATTACAATCGATCACGAATAATCGTTAAAATTATATGGGAAAAGTACAAACTTGACAATGGAATCGAATGGAAACCCGAGTTATATTGTGATAAAATTTGGACCGTATCCGGACGGACGGACGTGTTCATATTTCGCTGTTTATTTACCGTTAAAAGATAGTTTCCTAAAACAAATTGTTGGAGTCACGAACCGTCGTGTGACCGCGGTGACCTTTGCGAACCTCTTTCACAAATATGGTTCAGATTTCAATGTCACTAGATAGAACACCGGCCGCTACCGCACTCCAAATTCAAATACAGTTGTTTTTTTTTTTCAATAGGAAGTTAACCTTTCGAAATACTGGCTAGTTATTATAAACTATCAGAATTTGGAATCTAGAATTGAATTTAACTGTGTTTTATTCGTCTAGACGGGCGGAACGTGGTGGGTCTAATCCTGCTGTTTTATCGTTTTAACCATTGAATGGGGAGGATAGGAAGGCTTTTACGAGTGGTTGGAAAATGATAACAGTTTTAGCGTCTTACGTGCATTTCTAGTATTTAACTTTCTCAAATAAATGCAGCAGTAACTTACCGATATCTTAACTATTAATTCCAATGCGTTTCTTCAATCAAATGATAACCTCATTAACAAACGTTTGATATCATCATTAAAACTCGACACTCAGAATCGATGTAATATTTTATTCAAAATATACAACTTAATCAAGCTGTAAATATTAAAGTAAAGTACATGTGAGACTTCGATCACCTTCGATGTACTCGTACGATCCGTGTTCGAGTGCAAACTTCGCAATCAATCAAATGGAGATGAATTCATATCGGTAGACGGCCGTACGTTTAAATTCCCGATAGCAGACGTTTTATTACTACCATTTCCATCATCCACATTGCACATAGTATATTGAAAATCGTAGTAATAAAATGCCCATTCGCCTTTAACGAATACTTCTACATAAAGAAAACTTCAAGATCTTTATCAATCTATTAAGTACAGGAAATCGATTCATACTTATACAATAAAAATAGTATAGCAATTTCACCAGAGATTTTCTCTATAAAATTTCACCGTGATAATGTACACGCTAGCATCTTCTATGAAACTAACACAATCATCAATCTTGCTCATAAAAGAAAAAAAACCTGAAAGTGTATCCGCTCAAACATACGATGTACAGGCAGATACTACAAATTCTCGATTGATTTACGATGTTATTGGATAAAGCGATTATTTACTATTAAATTAAAAGACTCTAGACTGGGACCTTTTAAAAATTACATATAAAGGTTAGGCGCTAGCAAATTTTATAAACGAGCATTATAATACGTAGGTATAAGTAGTGTAAGTAATGAATATTTAATAACGGTATTATACCGAAAAGAATATAGGTTAAACATATTGTAAGTCCTAAATGGCAGACCTAACGTAAAACATATAATACATTACAAAAACTAACCCAATTAGGTAATTGGTTTTTCGTGTACCACAAACAACTGTAAAACAAAAGACAATACACAACCGAATCACGTAACACTATTCGTAGAAAGAGACTAGGTCGAAGATTTTTGCATTATACAAAATGTAATATCACAGAATCAATTTAAATAATTGTGTGTTATACACCGTGGTACGGGTCAGAGCGATGCAGGTTGGAATGGGCTAAACCAGGCCATTGCAGGCCTGCCCCACATTCCACATCTTTTGTTTTTCAGCAGCTTTCATCAAGGGAATTTAGCCTTTATCTTCGTACCAAGCTTAAGCTTTTCAAAAGATTTTCCCTCGACCATAATAAACAAGTAGGGTTCTCGGAAGCAACGTTTTCGTTTTATTCAATTTTGTCGGTTTTACTTTGGTGGTGAGCGCGGTTTTGTTGGTTAACATTAATAATATTTTAGCTTTTAGACTATAAAATATATTTTACTTATGGAAATGTGTTAGAGAAGTTATATAAGCTTTACAATTAATATGTTGTTTGTTATTTTATATCTAGATCTGCCATAAAGTGTTACGAAATTCACAAGTCAAAATGTCAAGCTTTTTGATTACGCCAAACGTCCTCACTGTCTTGATATCTTCAGTCAGATGAGGCCTTTGCTCAGCAGTGGGTGAAACAGTACATTCTAACATAATACAAGACAAAACAGACCCTCAAGACAATTCTTTTTCTGGAATAAAAATGGGTTTATTTGGAAGTTCTCGGCATGCAAATCAAGTTATTCGTGTCGTGACATTTCCGCCGCCACTCTGCGACCTAACAACCGTGTAAGAACACTTCTTTGCGGTACTTTATAACCCAGTTAGGTTCCATCAACAACAAAAAAATTGCCGACAAAAACATTCGTTACACTTATTCAATATAAAACAATAAAATATCACTTAATAGGAGCCGGTTCATGACTCACGGGTCAGATGGTGACCTGATGTTCGAAATCGCAGACGAAACAGTTTTGCACTAATTGGTTTAACTTTTCTTAACAATAGCTCCTTAAAACATAAGAACGGATCGCAGCTACCGTTATGAAAACAATTGTATATCGTGAGAAATCTGGTCATTCAAATGATAAATCCTCCGTGTACAGTTAAGTGCAAGCTTCGTTACAGAATTAGCAAAAAATTGTTTTGCATTGTTTAAGACGAGCGGTACGGTCCGTAATCAAATTATAGTTATTATTCGTGTAATTTATTGAATCAAACTACTGTTATTGATAAAGTTAGCTTGAATATTTTTCCGGAGTTATGTAGGTATCATAACTGTGCGTTCAGATTTTAAAACTTTTTTGATTTTCCAGATGTTATATGAAAATTTAGAATCTTTTTGATTCAATATATATCTATGTGCTAACCTCATGTACCCTGTAATGGTTAGCATAAAAAAGTAAAATAAAAAATTTGCTTAACCCCAAGAAACAGTCCTCTATTTTTAATTGATCAGCCTTTTTATCAACGGTGGTATTAAATCCAACACTACCTTACAAATTTACATACAACTTACCTCCACAAATAACATCAGCCAGATTAGTCTGGACACACTGGTGCGTGACTGCCCCATCTCTGACGGTGGTGATCTCCCCATACAGCTGGTGCAGCGCCTCCTGGTCAGACATGAGGATGGTGCGAGGAGACTCATCTTCGTAGCCACCGTGGTGGCGCGATGAGGACCTGGATCTGGAGCGGCGACGTCTAGGAAAAAAAGTTGATAAGGTGATAGAGTTCACGTTGACTTGGAACGGAATCAAGGATCAAGGGAAAGTAAACAAATAACCAGTAATAGTAAGGGATTGTCATCTCACCGATGATATTAGTGCTGTGAAGAAAAATCAGGAATCATTAAAATAACTAGAATCAAGTCGGGATACGTTTAGATCAGGATTATTCAGGACACATTTGGATAAAAATACATAAAAAAGATTAAAGATATTTTTCTATGCACAGCAAAAGATGATCGAAATAAGAAACAAAATCGTGCCCAAAAAACAACATCCAAATCAACTAATTTGCAATTTAACGTTGACAGAGAACCAGTCGTGATATTTTTACGACTAAAGCCACAAAATTACACGTTATTTTTTGCTAATAAGACACATGACTTTGATGACTTCGGGAAATAATGAAGTTTTATTATTGTTTATTTATTGGCGGTACAGTAATTGACTTCATAAAGGTTGTATCTTCCAAAAGGTGTTTTATTGCGTAGACTATTAGGTTTACAAGTGTTTTCGTGTGGTCATCCTAAACCGGATTTCAAGCCTCTTGCAATTTTGTGGCGTCAAGTTTTTTCGTCATTAGGAGATTATGTTTTTGCTGTCAGTTTGAGTAGAAAAACATCTTCATTTCATGGTTGTTTCGTTACTTCATCCAAACTGATTGGTCATGTTCCTCACTAGCCTTTGTTGGATTGTTTTAGTTAGATGATAAAACGTTTTGTTAAATTAGTAGTGGGTAGAGATTATCTCTTCACATCTATACTAATATTATAAAGCTGAAGAGTTTGTTTTGTTTGTTTGTTTGTTTGTTTGTTTGTTTGTTTGTTTAAACGCGCTAATCTCAGAAACTACTGAACCGATTTGAAAAATTCTTTTTGTAATGGATAGCCACATTCAACGGGAAGGTTATAGGCTACTTTTCATTCCGAAATTCCCACGGGAACGGGAACAACGCGGGTAATACCGCGGGGCGCTGCTAGTTCATGGATAAAAGCGTGGCTGCTTTGTGATAGGTGGTAATTTAATTATTGTTATAACATATTATATTAGCAACATCACTTTGACATTAAGCATACTTGAAATGGTTGTTCCTATCCATCCTATCCAAACCTATCCAATCCATCAAAACCTATCCAATCCTTGAGTCAAAACCAGAATTTTGAACTTAATTTGTCCAACGACTCCATTGCAGCTTGACCACTTATGGAGATTCGCAACATCTGACGTGACTCATGTAATTCGAGAATAAATATTCAACACGCAATCTGTTACGTGTTTGGTCTTGTTCAATTACATGCATAGGTTTTAACAATCTGTAAAATTTCATGTGGGTGACTTACCTACCTTGAATTGAAGATAACTGAGTGTTCACGTAGGCAATTATTAGTACCTACTGTTTTAGTACGTGCGATTTCAAATGGGTGGGAGATAATTTCCACGGCGCTTACAAAATAGGTATATTTAATCTTTTTGGGTCCTATAACTATTGAATTTGAAACTTTTGTTATAATCCTGTCAGTCTTGGTTTGATTTAAAGTTGTAATACTTACTCTGGTGTAACAATGAAGAAACCCCTCGAGGTCTGATATGTCTTCCCCTCCTGCATCAGCTGCGCCAGTGTGTCGTAGACCACCTCCTGTGATGGTGTTTGCATTGATGGGAACTTGGCTGTCAGTGATGTCCTTATGCTTTCTAACGTTGCAGCTTGCCCCTGTTTGAACAAAAACAAATAGTATTTTTTAAACATACGTAAATTGATTATCTTAGTATTTTCTGTTATCCAAATTGCCTTAGTGTTCTTTTAGTAATATTCTATTAAAGCTAGAGTTCATTATCAAACATACCTCCTCGTTTCTCGCAACTATATCATTTTTCCCATAAATCAACGCAGATTTAGGTTACTCTAGTTGCAGCATTGCAATACAAAATTCAAGCATCAATCATTACAATCTAGATTTCCTTATTTGGTTGGATGTCTTTATACGAGACCAGAGCGACCTCATACATTTCTCGTTGGTTGGCATTGAAATATATTTGGCTCAGATAAACATCGATGTTCGTCAATAGTAAATGAATTATTCATTCGGATTATGTTGTTATTTATGTGTGATTGATAAGATTAAAAACACCTGCGTATTGCCTATTCATTAGTCGAGTATCACCTGCTAAACCTACACTCGTATTCGTTACGGTACTACATTCAGTATGAAGCGTTGATTATTTATTTGCATTAGTAAAATCAATTACGGAATATATTCAGTAACAGTATAAAAGCTGGAGCGAATCCAAAACTAATGATTTAATTTAAATGACGAAAGTTTACCTGTAGTAAGTTTTATGAAGGTAAGGCACCGAATTCTAACCTAGATAACGGAGACAACAAAACGTAATGAATTAGTCATGAGGACTATTAGCGGAGTATTGCCACTGGCCCAATAAGTCGTTTAAAATGCCTATCCATGCAAATTTGATCTTGTTATTTTATCAGACGCTGATCATTGTTTTGTAAGTCAGCCTTCGACAGTGGAATGTGGCAGATATTAATTCGATTTGAGCTGTGATTTATTCGCTCAGACTTCCTATTGGGAATATCCGAATGGCGAAATAAGCTTGTCCGCTTTACCCGATTGCTTGGATTGAAATGCTAGTTGATTAACCGTGCGATATGGACGACAAATTGACCAAAGATTGGAATTCAACCTCTGACAGGCGTGGGCAGATACTGACGTCCGGGTGAAATGTCTAGTTATTGACAAACTAGGTTAAAATTTTGATCAGATAAAATTCAAACACACACAAGGAAGTGCTTTTGTTTACATAAAATTGAACTAGATTTCTACTCATTGCACATAATTTACATGTTTTCTAAACAACTTACTAGAATATAGTCTTGTTAAACACATTAAAATGCTAATCGCTGTAACAGAAGTCCTTGATTGGTCCAGAGAGCAATCGCCAATTGCATTACACAGTCTCATTGTGTCATCTACATTCTACCAGCTGTCAAAAGTCGCAAGCCTCGCCCATTAACTGATCGCATAAATTTAAATTCAAAGGTCTTAAATTAAAGCAGGTTGCAGAGTTTATGAATGTCGTCTACAAGAAACAACTACAGGGAAATTACTCGAACAAGAGGGCGCTAGTGCCAATTAGTGATCGTTGTTTTTAAACCATTGTAATTAATCGTCATTCGTTATCGATATTTCGTTAAGAAATCCTTTGAATTTTATTGTCTTGTTTGACTACGTGTAAGAACGTAGATGTGAATGTGGCAATCCATTATTTATTCAAAAAACATATATTAAATTAATATAATTAGTATGTTCAGGCTTCCTCAGAGTTCGATTACAAATTGTAATGAGCATTGTAAAGGACATTGTGCTTAATGTCAAGTGTAATCGATATGGTACCGGCCTACATTCAGTTTAATGCTGCAATTGTCTATGTGACATTCCAAACTATGGATTACAACGTCTTGACTTGTTTCTAGTGTGGCAATAATGGCACTTGACAAATTAATCGAGTAACAACATCGATTGTCTGTGACTAATTTTGCAATAATAATCGTGATCTTATCCTAATTGTGTTTGTAAGTAGTTGAGAATTAAACTGAATGGTTTGTTCGTGTGTTTCGTCTTTGTGCTTTATAGGTAGGTCATTAACTCTTGTGGGTTTCCGATGCTTTTGAATGATACTATGTATTTGTCAATAGTAGATACTTAATTAGGATCGACTAAATACGATAAGAGTAACGTCAAGAGAACTAAAGTCAAATAATGATAGATCACAACTAGCTATTTGAAAAATGGTAATACACGTTAGTTAAATACAACGTTGCCAAAGCTAATAAAGAGAACTACCACTAATAAAGCACTCGAAATTCATAGCAAAAACCAAAATTGAGACGTTAACATCACATAAGACGTAATGTATGCAAAATAAACTAGAATTAATTGAAACAAACATCGTAATGACCACTTCGAGAGTTATTATTGCCGTATGAACTCACGAGATTGCTATTTTGGGAGTGTTTCTTAAAAAGACCATGACGGTTAAAAATTCTTTAGCAAATCCTATATGATTTGTTGATGAGGCGTGAGTTAAGCGCTATAGCGATGGTAGTATAATAACATTAAAAATAAAGTATCCTTTTGAAAACCAAAAAAAAAGAAAATAACTAGGTACGGATCTACCATATTATTACAATCTGTAATAGTTATATAGAAAATATAGGAGCAGAACGCAATTTAGTGAGTGGAAGAGTACAATATCAAGAAAACACTTTTGAAGCTGAAAATGATGATTTCAATTATATTACCATTCAAATGCATTGAAAAATAAGATGTTCTGAAGGAAATATTTACAAAAAGATTAGAAAAAACACCAAAGCACTCAGATTTATTGTATACATATCATTTTCTTCTATCATAAAGAACAATCCACGTGAATTCTTGTTTTCCATTCACCTCAAATTATTTTTGTACCACGCACCAAAAAATAATCTCCAAAACTGGTTTCGCACACACTCAAGGAGCTTACGGTTTTTTGAACATTCACGGCCAAGAGCCTTCGTTGACCGGCGTTAGACCACAACGGATGTAAAGCATTTCATATGCTAATTCATACAAATTTTACCCTTGGTTGGTAAAATTTGAATATGTTTTGTATTAGCGTAATTTGAAGGTGTGATTAAGGAATTATAAGTTGAGAGGCTTTGATTTGATAATTAATGTGGTCGTGTGCTTTAATGGATTGGTGGTTAATCACTGTTGTGCTTAAGACTGCCCAAAAGTCTATAAGGTATTTGAAATGTCTGATATTGTTATACGAAATTCTGCATTTACAATTTAGTCTGCTTTATCATGGCGTGACCTTAATGTATCAAAAAGAAATTCTGCATAAACCAAAAAATGTACATTGTTTAATTTTTCATTAAAACTATGTCAATTTATGTGAAAGTCGAAAGTAAAATTTGAAATATTTGCTTCAACCGAATTCCCAATGTCTCTAATCACGCATTGTTTGGTTCATTACATTGAGAAATTCAGATAAAGAAATAACTATGAAAAGCTTCGTTAAGCTTTACAAATAATTCAACCTTTTTTTTATCGAGGACATGTTTTTATATTTTCAAACATTTCATAGAAGTCGCAAGTAAAAACGTAATCACTTTGTATAAATCCTAAAATGATTTATTGTAACGTTAAGTGTTAAATAATAATAACTAATGAACTTTAACATGACGGATGAATTTTGAGCAAAAAATGCAAGATTATACTACGTAGTACGTATTACACATTGTACTACCTATTCATACAAATAATATTTAGCAAAACTGGCTAGATCCGTTATTTCGTAATATTATGTGATATACCTACGAACAATGGACTATTTATATAAAAAAATATGGCAGGAATTATGACAACGTCATCCAAAGTTCGTTTATTAATCCCCTTCCTCGTCTTGAAATTATTTGATAAAAGATATTTTACACATACAATCTATCTACATATTATGAACTAACTAGATGAAACTTAGGCCATGTCGTAGGTCTTTCATTGGTCTAAATACTCCAATATCAGGGTTGGCTTCTTACATAATCAAAGCTACATACTTATTCTCGCTTGCGTAATCCAACTAAAAGTATACATGAACTGAACTGAATTACCTGTGAAGTTAAATCCATAATACAGTCGCATAGCGCTTCAGGAAGGGGCGTGAACTGGCCCTGGTGCGCCGGTGTCACGATGCAGTCTTCTATATCACCTGAGGACAACAGACATCCATTAGACCATGATTTATGGAGCTCACCCAACGACAGCGCTTCGACTGACGTAATAAATAATGATCACGGTTCGATGTTCTTTTTTCAAAATAAGGACCTAATGACTTCTTTTGGCTAAAGCTTAAACTGCAGTAGTCATTTGGTCCTGGATGGGATGGACATCTATGAAAAAGCTTACATATATATCGGGTTTGACTTTTTCATACAAGTACCTACTTGTAACAGGGAAACATATTGGGGAAAGAGAACGGAAAATGTTAGAAAAAGTATTTTTCGTTAAACACTATTTTCCAAAGCTTGGCTTGAACTTTCGCTGTTCCCAAAATCTCTTCTAATTAAATCCACCCTTTGTAATTATTTATCTTGTCATCCGTCCAGAAGCTTCTTGTAGGTGTTGATTTTTCCTTCATTCACATTTTGCGTTTAAACTCTTTGCATCCAGTGGCTTTAGACTCCTTCGAAAGGCCTTTAAAAGAGTGAACTTATAAAGGCTAACGAATACGTCCAAATTCCCACATAACGAAAGCTGCAGTAGTAAGCGGTGTTTACATAAATTGCAGAAATGTCGCGTCGGTCCCTCCCCAGGGACGCCATGCAACGTTGGACAACAGCCAAAACTGCATTTATGGTACAATCCATACGATTCAAACTTTATGCGCGTGTAGGACTTGTTTAAAAATTAGCAGTATTTGTTTCTGTGGAAAAGTTTTGATACATTTCTTTTAAAAAAATATGTCTGACGTTAGAAAAATATGGCTCAGTTAGAGCTCATTTAAAATTAGATTGTCTTTTCTAGGGGAATGATAGAACTGATGTAATAATTGTTTCTTTGAAATAAACATATTTAAGTGAAAAATCTAGTGGAGAAATGATATGATAATCAGTATCGATTATTGGACATCATTCCATAACTTGGACCAGAACCTATAATATGCGGACACTGTAAAAATGTTAGCAATATCATTCCGTTTGTTATGAGCTGTCGAAATACGCGGCTAATCCTCCTAATGTTCCAAAAACCACAACATTTTTTCAGCTCATCTTTATTATGTTTTGACATTTCCTGTGTGAACTTTATTACGTCGTGACTCCAAATAACTTTGTTGTTTATGAATAAAACTCAAGAATTTTGGATTTTTTACTCCATTATCTTGATTTGATTATTTGAATATTTTGTAACAAATGTCAGAGTTAATTTGCTCAATAAAATAAACAAGAATTTGTCAGATGGCTAGTGACGATAGTGGCAAACAAGAAACAGAAATAAAATAAAATTTTAATGGTTCTTCCTGATTAGCCCATTACGAATCAAGAAGATACAATTTATTGATATATGTCATACACATCAGAGAAGGCCTTAATCCATTGGATTAAAAACTTACAAAAATAAATTATAAATCATTATTTCATAATTGACGAAGACAGATTCCAAAGCTTTCAGTGACCTTATTAATTTGATTGCAGCTAAACAATAATTAAACAATAGCTAAGTCACAAACGTTAAGTTCGGTCCAGTGCACCCAGGACGGCAGTTTGCCTGCATGTAACAGATAAGCTCGCCAGAATGGGTTCACAAACTGAATGCTGAATATATTTAATGGTGGATGATATATTTTATTACCGAAATAAAACTGCAAAACATGAATGTTTTAATGAAATACCAGTATTTTGTAGCGTGGGTGTGAATTACATTTTTAAGGATTTTGTGCATTTACGGTTAAAATGTCTGTTTTATGATGTAATTTTTTGGTTGTGTTTTTATTGTGAGGTCTTCTGCTTTTATTGTCGGGAAACCCGTAAGTTTCAGAGACGACATTATTAACTGTTATTTTATTTTCTGAAATTGAGCACACTGGATTTGGGACAAGTTAGCTGGCGGTCGGCCATTTTGAAGCTAAAAATTCATAATAATGGAGACGTTATTATGTTCACACACTCAAATCTTCAGCACTCAAGTCAAGACTAAGTCAATTTAATGGGTACATTTTGGGCCACTGTTCAAAATTTAAGGCTACATTGAGTATTCTAACATGGACTAAATATAATAACACGACGAGAAAAGTTTCGCCCAAAAGACGTCAACAACCCTACTTCCATAACCCTATCAACCATACAATACCTTTAATTTCAAATTCACAAAGACGCATATGTAATGTGCCTACACAAAACTACCAGGCAAACATGAGCGCAGAAGAGCTTTACGAAGTTCGCTAGCGTCGTATTTGTTATCCACAATCGCTTCCTATTGTCGCGTCAAGTATCTACCAGGAGTGCAGGAATGTTAATGGCTCTAATATAGAGTTTGCACTTAACTTACAAGACTAATGAGGAAGTCCTTGCTGTGGGTCTAACGGTCGTATAAGGGTGCTTGTCCATTGTACCTTCAGGTGTGTGTTGCGTCTGGTTAGATAGGATTTTGGAAAATTGGGAAGATTATTACTAAAATTTGGCAGGCATTTTGAATTTACAATAAGTAAGATTTTGTGTTACAGCTTTTTAGTAAATATAATAGATAGATATAGTTTACGTTAATTAAGTATTTTAGTGATAATTCATATGTACCTCGTATTTAAGAGTGGGCAATATCTATTTTCCACTTATTTCCGGTACTACGGCGTGCAGGTCATTAATTTAATTACTTTAGGCACTTATCTAGTACTTATGCCGCTAATGGAAATAGTAACTTCACAATATTATTAGATACTTGAACCCTTCTATGATAATTAAATAATTTTATTACATAACATAACATGAAACTCCTTATAAAATGCATCGGCAGATATCTTAGATAAGCATAAGCCTTATTTGGAATAGATTGGTATGATTAGATATGATTATTTATCTTATGGTATTTGACGTCATGATTTAAAGGTACAAGTAGAAAATAAAAGGTATCGTCTATATTTAGTATTGAAGCCTTGGTTAAATAACTACCGCGTTAGGAATACCCGCGGTTAGGAAATTAATGCCAGTTATTAATTACCTAGTTTTCGAAAACCAATAAATCTATTAGTAGCCAGCCACACCTACTCATTTTAATGAGTACCTGTATGTACTTATATTCTTTTATACCTAAGTGGTGGAATAATAAAAACAGAAACATTACCAAAAAACTTAAATTTTAATTCCGAACGCAGAATAGTTAAGTTTACATACGTTTTAACCCTATTTCAAAACTAAGTCCTAAGTAATGAAATATGAAGAAACCTCGCATGCACTAGACTGGGCTAGAATAACCTGAATTGCACATAGTACTGAAGCATTGTTACGGAGTATGTCAAGTGGTAGTTCCAACCATATTGCTGTCATGTTATTTTATTTGCACATTGACACTGTTTTAAAAGGTATCTCCAAAAGTTTATAATTATTATACTTACTGTCCCCGCCGTTTTACTCGCATTTTACCCGCTCTGGTAAGAATTTGGCGATCAATATAACATGAATTTCCTCATTAATGTAGCTATCCAATACAACAAGAATTATTGGAATCGAGCTGATAATTCTGGAGTTAGTGCGTCCACAAAGGAAATCAAACTACGTATTTAGCTTTATTATTTACTAAAGCTTAAAGGTGTGTTTTCAGCTGCAGCAGCAGACGGCAACTGCTGACAGCAAGCAGCAGTGTCGCCGCGCTCGAAATTCATAGAAACCTGCAGTGCTTGCGATCAGCTGCGTGCAGTTACTGCATGCTGCCTACCGAAAACATATACCTTTAGATGTTTGGATATTCTTGGGAGAGCCCCTAGTAAATCGAACATTCTTCTTTCTCAATGTTCTACATTATGCTTAATATGCAGTAACCTGCTTCATTTGATTGTATTAAATATCAAAGGGTTTTAATAGTAGCAGTGTCGTATTTTCAGCGTGGGTTGTTGTATCAAGTTATATCTACCATATTTTAATGCAATAACGGTCATAATCTTGTAATAATAAAGTTGGAAGTTTTACAAGTTTGGATTGCTCTGATAATAATCTTATTAATTTATAGCTTTGATATTAACATTTACAACGGGTTTTTATGTAGTAAGTATTACGTTTCAATTATTTGACTCAGTTTTTCAATTCATGCTTTTTTTTTAATTCCCTTGATTTTTTTGCAAGTTTTGGTGGGAGTAGTAAATAATGTCCAAAAACGTTTCGCATGTTCCAGACTTATTTAGTTTTGAGCCGGATAGAAGCGCAAAAAATGTTTTTCTTAAATCAGCACTACTTTTCAAAACATACAATTACTTATATTTTTTAAAGTTACTCAACGGCATCGAGCCACGGGCCAAGGTTGAATCGAATAATAACGATACGTTAAAATTAATGACATTACATCGCCAATGAATCATTATCATTAAAGTGATTAACACAGTAATGGATAATATTAATCGATAATCCGTTACGCAGCGGTCGCTTGTGTTATTAAATGTTATATTTGCGAACGCAATGAAAATTAATTGGTTTAGAGATATTGGATATCGTTAAGTTTGGATTAAGTTGGCATTGTGAACATAACTTAGGATAATTATGTTTGTCTGAAAGCTTTTGAAGTTTGCCGACTCGATTTTAAATCATTTTTTAAGTGATAAAGTTGCTTTTACTTTTCGTTGCCTTCTAGTTGCTAAATAATAACTTAGCTTTGTCTTTTCAGGGTTTTTTCGTAAAATCTCACTGTACTTAAAATATCTCAATCACTTAATATCGCTTTAGTTTCAGACAAGAATAAAGTTATTCAAGTAATATGATGAAAGCATTTCTAGTTTACGTTCCACTTAAATTCAATTTCTCCTTTCGAGCATATATATCATAATGACAATAAAACCAACTATCCAGTGTTAGGGACTACGGATCACGCTATATCGTAAACTACAACTCGAACGATTAATTACCAGTTGGTTGGAAATTTCTTGTAAATTTTGTTGCCGTGCTAACTAACTGATTTGCATTTTATACGTCAAATGGAACGTATTGTAGTTGGCGTGAGTGTTAAGTGTCAGATGTGGTTACTAAACTTTATGCCGACTTTAATGGTTAGCTTGGAATTCAATTTATTAGTGCGGTAGCGTACGAGGGTTAAGTTGTTAGTTGTTGCGTGAGTGAATGATTGACTATAAAGCTGAGCTTAGCAATATAATTTGATTTATTTGCATTGTATTTTATTTTCTCATTTAAGTAACTTTAAAAAACTTTAATCTCTAACATTTCATGAATCACTAAATCAGTACGATTGAGTTACCGTTCTTCATTAAAATGCTCCACAATCGACCTATCCAAATGCTTAGCATATAAAGTGCCTTGTCGTATTCAAACTTCTACAATAATAACATGTTAATGAGGGTTTTAAAATGTTATGCTTAATGTGACAAAGTGCCATAGCGTACATCTTTTTCAAAAGCCCACTGTGCTCTAACTTCGCTCTGGAACCAGTTGAGTGCAGTCTGAAGTGCGGTTCAACTGTAAACTATATCTCCATTTCCTAACAAATAGCTGCAACAAACTTGTGCTATGTTCCTTAACCATTTCTATTGAATTCGCTAGAGATCGCCTGTTCGGCCACTTTGTACTTGGTACTTGTAAGATTTGTCTCTCTGAACTTTGTCTTTTAACACCGGAAAACGTCTTTATTGCTCCATGTGGAATACACCTTTACAATTTATTAGTGTGTGACAAGAAGAATTGATATCTTATATCTTTTAATATATTCATTTTAAATCAGCACAGTGCGGAGGATCCTCCTCACTGTACTGATATCTTCAGTGAGATGAGAGGCCTTTGCCCAGCAGTGGGACATTACAAGCTATTACTTTACTTATTACATTTATTTTTGTCTTTAATAAAAGTGTTTATTAACACTATAATGAATAAGTAATTTATTGATCTACTGGGTGGAAAATGTTAAATTAATCTGCAGACTCCTAAAACGTATCTAAAATAAAAATATGAAAAGATTTATTATTCAACAAAAATACATCTTTATTAGCTAACCTAAGCATAGTAGGCAGTGAAACTAATCAAAAAATAATTAAAATAACAATCCAAAGTAAAGGCTACATCTCACAAGGACGAACCAACTTAAAGATTAAAAGCATACAATTTTCTGTTGATGAGCATTCAAGTGTTTACAACAATAGCCAATTTGTACAGCAAACAGGAATATAATGAAGCAACTGTAATAATCTATCATTTGCGTCAGTTATTATACTTAATTAATTGTATCCCGTTATTATATGTGATTCTTAGAACATACATAGTAGCCAAGAGATGAACTATAATTTATACATGGTAAAGGCTCTTTACAAAGGTTTAAATAAATTCAAAATCACGGGTCATCCGTTTAATATATTTCGTTCATATACGTAACCTTAATTACGAATTTTGTAACAGGTTACTTTCGAAAAGCTTGCTGTAAAAATATGTTTCTACGTACTAGTGTGGGACAAGAAAAGTTATGTTCTAGTAGTAATCTGGTTATTAGTTTCGTACGAGTACGAATTACGCTTCGGTGGTAACTAGTTCCGAATCTTCGGTTAAGTACATTCCGAAACTTCGGTTACGAATCGGTCAAATCAGAGTCAAATCGCCCGTAGCTCGTTAATAATGTCATTGGACCCAAACAATCGATTCCAAATAACTCAAAGGGCAACTCTTTCTTTCATAAAGTCACGTTTTAGTTATAACCTTAGGCCATAACAAGGTGTTCACACATGTTCACATAACACAACATTTGTTTACACAAAACTACACGCTCGTAGAAAGCCGTCACTCGATAAGTTATTGAAACGGGCGAAAAATCATTCGCCTCCGGTAGAGAAATTGATTTAGAGCTCCCATGAAAAAAGTATTGTGACCTTTTCGTGTTCTGTTAATAAGGGCAAAGTCGATGTCATAATTGAGACGTATAACATAACAGAAGTACAGCTTGAGCGGTGAGAATATTTTATTGGAAGTTGGAATTGGAAGTTAGGTCCGATCGTACAGACAGACTCTACTTGTTTGACTTTAATTTATTAAAATCGGATTGAAATAACATCTTTGATTTGAATTTCACAAGTAAACCTAAGTTATGTTTACCAGACTTAACATTTTATACTAGTTCAATATGTTTATTAATAGCATAATAAGCTCATATGACCTTTATGTTAAGTAATTATGAGGTTCGCAGTTATGTAACGTCGTCGTGAGGCCGCGTCCCATTGGATCCTTCGATAACCTTTAGGTATTGTATGAGAGTTTAATTCATGCGATTCAGATCCACAATCAGAGACAAATCTTGACGTGACAGTAACGTTTGTGAAATTATAATCGTGATTTTGTTTCGTGACATGCTTATTGTGAATAATATAATGTGAAAATTGCTTATTTGCCCCTGGCTGATGTAAGATAGATACATCCTGCTCGCTGTACTGATAACTTCAGTGAGCTAGGAAGTAATTGTCCTGTTTCATAAAAACAAGAAACAAGTCACGAAAACATGTCTAACGTTCGAACACTCAAGAACCAGCTCTCAATACTCGTATACCGATCCAGTACTTAGGTAGTTTATATTTACTTCTTAATTAAATGTTCTATTCAAGCGTGCCAAAAAGCTGTAAGTAGTTTTTAATTAGCTTTTATTACTATCTACAAACTGAATACGACACCGACTCCACCTTAAACAAGGTAGGGTAATAAACTCGGTAATTGTGGCTACTACTCGTATAACGCATCTTAATTGCACCGGTCGCACCAAGTTTCTGCCAGCTTCCGAAAGTGGAGTACCCGACGGGTCAATTGTGAACAATATATTTACTTTCATTCCGCCGGGTCAGCGGCTCACACGAGATACCGTACTCCATGACCCGAACTAAAACAATGGACTCACCAAAAATGCATTCGCCTATAAAACTGTACCAAAGAAAGTTCAAGCGAAATCAGAAGCATTTTCATAATTAATGTGTGAAGGAATATTGTGCACTCATTACGGTTTTGGATTAGAAACTGTATGAGAACCGGGACATGATACGCGATTATTGTTAACTGACGTTTATTGTAACGAAAACAATACTTTGTTAATGATTTGTTTGAGTCCCATATCTTGTTAGTTATTGATTTTAATTAATGAAAAGTAAAGTTAGAAAGTCTAGATTCAGTCGATTAGATAGAACTACTTATAAAAGATAATAATGCATTTGTAATTAAGAAATTCAGTATGTGTGTCACCCATTATGACTACAGACGGTAAAAGAAATTCTCTTAGTAAATCAAGTAACATTAAAATTGTAATTGCTTAGGAGTTCCGACTTTATTTTTTGTCACGAGTGAAATTTAGTGATAGTAGTTTATAAGTAACGAGTGTTACTAATGCATCCTAAGAGGTAATTAAATGAAGGAAGTGGCGGGCCATTGAATTAGGTACTTAGTCTGTTACTTCAATGCCAAGGTTGGTAACAGTTCATTCATATTAATTGAACCGTTTTAAGTTAGTTTTAAATAATTATATTAGGTCAATTTATGAAGCTTTAGCAGAGTAGTTTTAGTTCAATAACCTTCTTTAAGTTTAATATATCCTTTACGTTTTCTAAGATTAACATTAATGAAATGATACATGGTTTTTGATACTGTAGATAGACTACTATTTTATTACAAAATTTCCTCTTAAATACATTTAAAACAGCAGGCAAACGTTCGAATAACATAATCCTAAAATGCCGCTCAAATATGATAAAAAAGCTGCCAACGCGAACTGGCCATGCATAGTGAACGTTAACAAGCTACAGTAGAAAAAAACTGTGTTTAGTCTAGTCATTTACCTACAGCTTTCTGTATAAAGTAGATGCACATTTATAACTGATACCTACGCCTTTGTACAAGAGTGAAATGTTATGGAAACCCAGAGAACTATTGTGATAGGGTAACAAAGGAATGACAGGTCTTGGTTCGGTGGCTCGATGTTCACAGAGTGAGGAAATCAGATGGTACCGTGTAATTAGATAGTGTTTTGAAAGATCAATTCAGTTTATTATAACTGCTGTATGTAGCCTAGATATTGTGGGATCGTTGAGAGCATTTGATAATGGTAGTTAGTAGTAAAAGTTTTACAGTGATTTCTTTTATAGTTCCAAGAATCAGTATAGTCTGGTCAAACGTCAACAGATTTACATCTATCCTAAGAGACTTTTACTCCAGTCTAATTGCCACACTCGAAGACGTCAATTAAATCGACCTTAACTATTACTTAACGTAATTTTACATAAGTACATTACATGTCAAAATCACTCATCTACGTGTATACTAATATTATAAAGCTGTAGAGTTTGTTTGTTTGTTTGAACGCGCTAATCTCAGGAACTACTGGGCTAATTTGAAAAAATATTTTTGTAATGGATAGCCTCATTCAACGGGAAGGTTATAGGCTACTTTTCAACCTGAGATTCCCACGGGAACGGGTACAATGTGGGTAAAACCGCGGGACGCTGCTAGTCTTTAATAGGGAAGCATTTGACGTCTCTGTTACCGGCGTAAATAGACTGAATTTCAACTTCTTTCCAATTTATGAAAATTATGATAGATTTGCATATTTGCGGCGTACCTTAACCGGATTATAGCCTCTTCACAAAACAATAACAATATTGAATAACTTTAATCTATCAGCAATTATTGCATCAAAAGTAGCAGTTCAATTTAATTGCTGTTCTCAAATGATTTTAATTAAACTGCTATCGTAACCGCTGATGATATGTTTGTTACGTTACAAGTAAACGATTAATCATTTTAATTTTTAATACTAAGTGACCTTACCTTTCGTAATATAGGTTTATAGGTGATTGACGGATTAGTCTAGATCTAACATTGTAATTATGTACTTGACTATGTGAATTAGCTTGAGGCGATGTTTAATCTGTTGTTAGTCAATGTTAAAAATGTCATTCAGTAGTTTTGTAGTCGGGGTCGAAATGTTACAGCGATGAGTTTTGTTTTGGTCTTTGTGAAACATTTATGTTACCTAACTTTATAGTTTGGGTCACGTGTAAGGAATGTGTAATACCGTACTGTATGCTTTGATACAATAAGTAAAAATATTGCTGAGATATATTAAAGTTGTCTCCTAATGATGAAGTGAGCGAGGTCCATAAGTAAGTAGTAAATATTAGCCTGTAATGTCTCACTGTTGGGCAAAGACCTCTCGTCTCACTGAAGATATCAGTACAGTGAGGAGGTTTCAGGCGTAATTAGGTCCATAATGGTTCCTTTTTACCAGCTACGTTTGATATGATTGGTGGATACCACCTTCGCTGTTACGTTGCTATGCTATTGCTATATACGAGTATTAAACGTTGCACACCTCTGATGGAAATGCAGTTTCCAAGTCAACATGTAGCATGGACAAGCTTTCGTAGCATCGTAAAAGTTCTATCGCTAGTTTAACTTTAGAGCTTTTCCTATTACCAATTTCAAACGTCCAACTTTTCAAAAAGTTCCAAGTAGGTACCAATTTCAAAATTTCCAAAACTAAATTACATAACACCGCTTCATACAGCCCGACCGGCTGTAAAACTGGTGATAATTAGTAAGCCAATAGAACTTACTGCAAAATGGGTCAAGAGACTTATCTACTTGCATCTCACGTGTGGATCTAACGGTGTGCTAATGTCAACAGAAACAGGTTCCAGTATAGGATACGTTGGAAGGGCCACTTGGTACTGATCTTCATTGGTTATCTTAGATTTGATGAGTTAAGTTTGAAACACACCTATAAGTCAGTCCCGCTAGTTTCAACCGATAGACCACATCGGTACAAAATACACGTAAACTCGTCGGTCCCGGTTGTTTCAATCGATGGACCAAGTTGGAGGTCTTTAGGCGGTTTAAAAACATCCGACACCAGAGTTGGGCACTAACTTACACGAACTTGCTTACTTACTACAAAACCTACGTTTAATTCAGTGACTTGCACAGTGGTTTTATTGATATAGAACAACTAGCAGCGCCCCGCGGTTTTACCCGCGTTGTGCCCGTTCCCGTGGGAATTTAGGGATGAAAAGTAGCCTATAACCTTCCCGTTGAATATGGTTGTCTATTACAAAAAGAATTATTGGAATCGGATTGGTAGTTCCTGAGATTAGCGCGTTTAAACAAACAAACAAACAAAACAAACTCTTCAGCTTTATAATATTAGTATAGATATGATTTAGCTGTTAGTTTTTTTTTATAAAGCAATGTGCGTAAAATATAAAGCTACATATTACAACTTCTACTTTTGTATTAGTTAAAATGCTATATACTCATGAAGTATATTAATATGTTAGTGCCTTAAAGTAATTATGTTTCATTATAGAGGTATCTATTCGCACTTATTTATACTGAATAAAGATTCGTCGTATACTTCAATAACGTAACGTTTTCCTCCTTCCAATCAGATAAAACGAGCAGCACAACTAACAGATAGATCAATCTAAATCAGTCCAGTGTTAGAAATAAAAAGACACTTGTCAAAAACCCACACCTACCAACACGCATGCTAATCACATCCCGGGCACTCTTGCTTTCTTTCGGATCGCCGATCAAATTTCACATTCACTTTCGTCAATATCGATCACAGACGTCGTCTCGATAACGATCTCCATATATCAGACGGTCGGTCCTCAATTGTTACACCAATTACATATACGACAGACGATACATAAAACTAAAACCATCTATTACTCAAACAATAAAGTCCAAAGTTGCTCTCGAAGAATCACCATACTTTATTCATATAAACACGTGTTTGTTTACGTCCATTCTGTCACAACAACATTCAGTGTCGTGACAATCGTTGACTAGGGAAAATATACGAGAACATGTCTCTAGATTTGCATCCTACATTTAAATACCGACGTTGCGAAACAGGAAAATCGAGAGGGAAAGCGCGGTTATCTGCAGAAAAAATAGTAATTTTTATGATTCGTTTTCAATGGCTAATTAGGCAGTTTGGGTGTAATTAAAGTCTATTCTGGTGACATTTTCCAGTATAATCGGATTCCTCGCATCTGGGAGTTGAATTCCATACAATTACCACACACTTTCTCGCGTTCGGGATCGCTTTCAATGGGCGAGTAAAAGCCAGGGTCATATGTGATCATGTCGTGACAGTCCCCCACATTTATGGTACTAAGTACTAGTTGCAGGCGGTGGTTATTGTTTACCTTAAACGACTGAATTCAGGCTAAACGCATACGCAGCAATTTAACAGAACATGAGGAATTTTTAATGGACTCGGAACTGTTACAGACCTCACTGCTGATTATAATGCACATTGCACCTTGATTACTGCTTGAGACATACATTTTAATTGTAACCTGCTGAATGAAGCGGAGAAACCTGATAAATGCGGATTACCTAGAAAATTATAATGTGAGCTGAAAATATGACCGAACTGCCTGATGACACGTACAGATTAGCAAAAAAAAAATGAAATCAAAAGCAGGACTTTCGACTTTCAGAAAAAAATACACAACAAGTTTCTTTTAATGCATGAAAGTACTGAATGAATTTAAGCTCCTATCACGAAATGAATTAATTTTGATTGATAATTGGCCAGTTCTGACCTTTATTTGTTTTATACCTTTTGATGATGTGAAAGTCATCTGAATGAAGTCTTTGTGTCTCGTGATACGCGTTCGATAAGAAAGTTTCGCTAGTTAACTCACATTGGGTAACTGGCGGTCATATCAGCCATGTAACTCATAGAGTATCAAATGAACTGCTTAATTGAACACCACGCCCGCTTCTTATCTGCACTCTTTCAATCACCTATCACGGCTAATACGTCCAAACTAGACAAAGCCATCGACTAATTTGCTTGTCAGTACAAAATAATCAACATTGATCTTGCCGGCAATAATGTCTGATTCATCAATCGAAATTGGACCTTACCGATTGATGTCACAATCTAATTTGCCGCAAGATTATTAAGTTCATCGTCTTCGTCGCGGCTGCAATATTTATGATTGTTCGCTCCGATGTGGGGAAATTTGTTCTCAGTGGGGAGGTGATAAGAGTAGTTTTCCTTTATTAGGTGTTGTTGTGTTGTGTTCTTCTAGTCGAAAGAGTGTGTCAAATGAGAGTCAATTTGGTGTTTGGGGTCGGTGTATGTGTATGCCGTCAATAGCCCGCGGTGTAGCTCATTAACAATACTTTCGCTCTCCTCGTGACGTGAGTTACTCGTTCTTTTATAACTGTTATAACATCTAGCTCCGTTTCGGAAACAATTACACGAACTGCGTTCTGTTTCCTGTCTTGTTTCGAAACAACAAAATCCAACTTGACACACAGACTGACAATGATTGAAGAAGCAAAAATAACGTGCGAACCGACTCACGATTTAGGTACAAATACAGTTAGCCAATGAAAAGTTTAGCACTGTAATTCTTTGTGACAATATAAAATTTACAAATTCTCATTGATATTAAATGTAGACGTAAGGTTAAGTATGAGTAGTTAACCATTTTCTTGGACTCCCTGTACATACATAGTTTATCTAATGTTATTTCTGTAATAAAAGACATTCGAAGTTCAATAACTTATTCGCTTTGAAGAGTCAAATTATCATTTTTTCTAATGACTCCGATACAGCAATAACTTGAAATAGCCAATCAGCTTCTGCGGAGATCAAAGGCACGTTAGATTTGGAAGTCACGACATGATGGTATCTTTGAACTTTGTAGAGATCTGACGCGTGATCTTGCACCGCTTCTGATAGTAATACCATTTACAGTTGTAATAACACTATTTATGCTAACATGATCTTTAATTTCTATGCAATAAGTGGTAAGTTTTTTCTATGTTTTCAAGTGCATTTAACTTTGCATTCGCGTCTGATTTTGATGGATGGGATGCAATACAAATGGCGACAGGTGATGTGCGACCACTTTACTGAAACTTCATTAGCCATCGAGCGAAACTCAACCTAATTACCATCTTACCACAATTTACTTTCCATTTACGGGCTAATTTATTTTCATTCTAGTGTTAGTCTAAATTAAGAGTCTGTTATCATTGATATGTTTCAAAAATTATGTAACAGTTAATTTAACGTTTATTAATGGTTTGGCTTCTTGTTCTCGGTTATGTTGTGATCTATTACATATTAGGTAATTATTTAAAAATATGACGAGTAATTGTAATTTAAAACTTCTCATTAAGTACTTAAGCAATTTTTATTACTAGCTGTACCCCTACGCTCACGTGACGGTACTACTAATAGACCTAGAGCCCGTGAACCCCAGACTTTCGTCATTTTATAAAAGCTGAAAGTTTGTCAGCGCATGCTCCCACACACAGGTAAGAACGATGGACTATTATGAAGTTTGGGTTATAGTGGCTTTGGCAGATAAACGGTACTAAAGGTGTGTAAAATACCGATCTAAATTCATCAAATCATTAAGTGTGATTTGTGACATGACATATGTCATTTGAAAGCTCTTGAAGAGTTGTACAAGTCACCCTTTGACGGTGATATCGAAATCGACGGCCAACTTGGTGTTTTCGACCATTGAAGATTGGAGTTGACCTATGCTATGGACGCTGATCCTAATGCTCAACAGTGACATGACCTATATCATTTGAAAGCTCTTGACAAGTTGTACAAGTCACCCTTTGACGGTGATATCGAAATCGACGGCCAACTTGGTGTTTTCGACCATTGAAGATTGGAGTTGACCTATGCTATGGACGCTGATCCTAAGTGACATGACCTATGTCATTTGAAAGCTCTTGACAAGTTGTACAAGTCACCCTTTGACGGTGACATCGAAATCGACGGCCAACTTGGTGTTTTCGACCACCGAAGATTGGAGTTGGCCTATGCCATGGACGCTGATCCTAATGCTCAACAGTGACATGACCTATGTCATTTGAAAGCTCTTGAGGAGTTGTACAAGTCACCCTTTGACGGTGATATCGAAATCGATGGCCAACTTGGTGTTTTCGACCATTGACATTTAGTACCGTATACCTGCCAAAGCCACTATAACCCAAACTTCATAATAGTCCATCGTTCTTACCTGTGTGTGGGAGCATGCGCTGACAAACTTTCAGCTTTTATAAAATAACGAAGGTCTGGGGTTCGCGGGCTCTTGGTCCATAATATAAACTACCTTTTAACAAAACTTGGTTTAAGTTCGACCATCCATTTAAGCATGAAAACCCAACAAAATAAATAGATACTCGTCTATACTAATATTATAAAGCTGAAGAGTTTGTTTTGTTTGTTTGTTTGTTTGTTTGTTTGTTTAAACGCGCTAATCTCAGAAACTACTGAACCGATTTGAATAATTCTTTCACTGTTAGATAGTCTATTTTTCGAGGAAGGCATTTTATCCCGAAATTCCCACGGGAACGGGCACAACGTGGGTAAAACCGCGGGGCGCTGCTAGTTATTAGATATGTCTCGTTGCGTACTTGCATTTACCACAACAGTAAGGTATCTCACACTTAACAGCATATGGTTTCCCAAACCCAAACAATAAAAACAATGAACACATAATCCACATAACAAAACACTTTCACTAACTAATAAGCTTTGCGGCCAATTTTCCATATTAGTTGACAAAAACACGCCTTCAGAGGGTAAGGTGAAAGCTAAATTTTGTTTTAAGTACACGAGCCTTTTGTGACATTAGTTGTGGCCCTAAATATGGTTCGGGCTTTGTGCTTTGTGGTCATGCCAGCGTGGGTCAGAGATTACAATATTTCGGTAAGAGTACTTAGTCTAAGTGCGTAATGGTATTACGGTGAAAACTTTGTGGTACGTTGTTGTTGCAAAAATGAAACTGGCGAGTAACGAGTTAGTTATGAAACTACAGTTTTCGGGTGAAAAGAAGAATGGGGAATTCCTATTTCCTTTTCAAAATTGTTCTGTTTAGGTATTTAAAAAAATCTTGTGTGATTTGCTTTTCGCTTCCAAATGGATGCACTCATCTATTTATGTATTTATATTTATCATAAAAAATTAGTTTTGGTTATCTTTTTTTCTAAAGAGAATAAACACAAGATTTTCATCGCTTCAGTTTTCAACACCTCACTTTCATTCGCTACTAAGCAAAAGTACTTTAACAAATCAAATGTGGGCGATAGTCATTGTCATGTACGGATATGCAAATAGGCGCAATAAAGATAACATTAGGATAGGCTTTCTATAGTCATTTGTAACACGCACTGATGTCTTATTTGTCTTATGCACTTTATTATAAGCGCAGTTTCGTTTCTATTGCAAATGTTGCAATACGCTTTTACTCAAAGTTTCTCTTGTGAAAACTGGAGAAGACATGTTGTTTATTTTTGGTTTGAAAAATTTCACAGTGAAGTTGTGGGCTGGTAGTTGAAAGATTATTTTAGTGGTGGCTTTCATTTTGACTGTTATCTACAATTTTCGATTGCTCCAGTAATTTCCTCTTCACTGTACTGATATACTCAGTGACATGAGAGGATAATACAACTACATATTACTATTATAATATTACTGTTACTATGCTACTACCTTCATAATATAAAACCGTTTTCCCAATTTGGCAGCCAGTTTCCGATTTGGCACCCATCTCATTTGTGTCCAGCTTTTGCAAATTACTTGGCACTTTCAATCGAACAGTTGTAGGTGTACACTCCTTCCTAACACTAATTTACATTAATTGCTTTCATTTAAATTCACTTCCTTACAAACCAGCTTGATTCAACTACCGATATTTATAGCCAAAGGTTAGACTGATTTGCAGTTAATTAACATTTCATCGGCTGATTGAGAGCTTTGTATAGTTTATTGTTCCTTTGTCCACTTTCCAATGTTAATTAAAAGCTCGAATATATTAAACGCTCTAATAAATAGGTAATTACATTTTGCTCGTTTAATATAATTATATGTATTTGATTAGGATGTAAAAAATGATGATTGGAAGAGTTAGTAGTCTGGAGAAAATAAATTAACACAATGTTCGTTTCTTTAACAATGTCTTTTAATAGAATAACATTTGAAACGTTGATATGTTTTCCTGTTTTGAAACATAATATGCCTTCTTCACTTTGGACCAAAATTACATACTTTCTGTATTAAACTACAAAAGTAAAATATTGCCTGTAAATTTCCTACTGCAGCAAAGGCATTTCGCGTTCTGAAGATATCAGAATAGCGAGAAAGATTTGACGTAATCACCACGTTTAATTTACCTGCTACTGCTTCTGTAATCTCAAACCCTAAATATAGTCTTTATAATAAAAAGTTTTCAGTAAAAAAGTAAAGTATTAGCCTATAATGTCCTACTGCTGTGCAAAGGCTCATCTCACTGAAGATATCAGTATACTGCGAGTATTTTAAGACGTAATCAGTCTCATGCTAACCCTAGTCATCATAGTCTAACAACGCACTTTATAATTCGCAATCATACTAAGAAAGCCCTTTCCAGTTCTAATTGTTAACGAGCCTTGTGAAGACGTAGTTAGTTTGATTTATATCGCCCAGTCCGGCTAGGTGTGATGTATTATTATCGTTGTGTAATATGAATAATGGACCCGAGAAAATGATAAGATTCCAACAAATGATAGGTGACGCTTTCACGCCATATTGCCGGAATATATCGCTAGATATTTGCAAATGGTTATTAAGATTAATTGTTTTTGTGTGTGTTATGTGAATTGGTATTTTGATTGTTTTGTTGTCTGGGACAAATCTAAGAACATTTAACTTTGATGAACTTTAATTATACGGGTTTCTTAGGTTGAATTGAAACTAAGATTACGGATACACTTCGCTTGTGTTTTACATTTTTATCTGACGTTTCGGCCTCGACAGGAACCAGGGTAGAAGGCGTCTATATTTTTCTTTAATTGTTTTTATTTTGGTTTAATCGATCTCTTAAAAGCCTCTCATTTTACTGATAACATAATAAAAGAATATTATTTAATTACGATTTCCGAGTTAAAAACTATTAAGGAAAAGTAATTTTAGTGTAGTGTAAAATGTAAACTTTGCCAACTTATTTACCAACTTTTTGCCGCAAAAACTTGTGGCTTTTACAAATTGGTGTCAACCTAACAGTTTAAAAATCTCAAGTTTTTATGAAGTAATCCGACCTTCACACTGAGAGTGCTTGAAGTGCGAATGAAAAATATTTATATAAGCTTGTAGAGTCAACATAAAGTATGAAATCTTGAATATATTTACTTAGTTGTAATAACACAAAAGTAATAGATATTTGAGTAAATTCGCTCTTTCGATGACGTAGTCTTAGTATTTTTGACCTTAGTATGTATAAGAAGCTTGCATTATTTTGCATAATAATAAAATATTATTTATTTCGTATAAGACATTATCAACAATAGTTAGGCTGAAAAACTTAAACTACTGAAAACTGTTTTTCACAGACTAACGTAACTACTTAATGTACTTGCTGACTCTACCAGTTGTCATCTTTCTCCATAGTTTCTACAAAAGTTTTGGCGCATGCGCGAAGTGTCGTCAACAAGTTACGAAAATTACCATTCATATGAACGTAACGTAATAATTCCGTGCTAATTGACGGCCTTCAGAAGGCTGTTCCACCGTCTGGAGAAAACAACTCGTCGAAGCGACCGTGTAGCTAACAAAATTATCAACTTCGACTACAAGAAAGACCAGTATTTTAATAATAGTAATTTTATTAATAATATTTCTGTAATTGCACGGCTATTTGACTGGCGGGTTTTATAAAGAAATTATGAGATAACAGATCAAATTGGTAGGTTTTGGGAACGTGAAAGATCATGCCAGTGTTGTTAAGGCTTCTCTTTCCATTTACGCTAAATACCTTGATGATTTATGGATATTGCTTACTGAACTTTTTTATGTGAAACTTTTTTATACCTAAAGATTTATCATAACAACTGAAATGGCCTGGTTGATCATGAAACATGTTAATACAAAATGTGTAGGTAAGTCAAGTGACGACGGGATGTGTAGATACATATCGCTTCGTGTCTGTCAGATCATATCTTAATTTTTGCATTTCTAGCAAACAGTTTATTTTCACACCATACTAGTTTGTATGTAAAAGTTGTCGGATCTAAAAGAAGCTATCAAGATATAAAACTACGACTTTTTAGATAATCTATGATGACTCAGAAAAAAGGACACGTTTTAAAAAATCTGTACTGTTTACGTGTTGCCAGTACAATAAGACAAAAATAAATGAGCTCGGTACAACAAAAGTATTTTTTGCAATTTTTATTTATGTGAAAACAAAACAAAGTTACCTAACAATCGTTAACTTTTTAATAAATATAGTAACAATTAAATACTTAATTGGTAAACAAATGAAACCTTAATACTACGAGTTCCGTTATAAAAATAAAGCAAGCTACAGTTTGCTGGCAATTAATTGCGCAACAAATACAGGACAAACGCACCGCACTCCGTGGGAAACAGTTGAATGCGTATAGGAAGCATTCTTATTCGTGTATTACCAGTATCCGTACAGCGGACAAATAAATCAATACGAAAATGACATAAACGATTTCCCTGTAATCGAACGTTGTATTCAAATGACATATGCCAAAACGGAATTGACAATTGACAACGTCAATGTCATTAAGAATAACTCAACATGGTCGGTTATTAATTAAAAGCTCACGGAAAAATAAACTTAAGAGTATCTACCTACTAGGTTCTATGAAGTGTTTAATGCTTTTGGTTTTATCGGTATGCGTTATGCGTTTCACGTGATTGAATAACGAATGGGTGTAAAGAAAAGATAGTTATTTTAAACTTGAAGAAACGATTAACTTTCTGCGTTCAATAGTGAATTACACAACACATAATCTATTACACGCATCAAACACACATAAACACGGTGATAAGAATCATCACACGCCAAACTTACAAGATACTCTTAATGTTCAAATGTAGCTAGAAAGCTTGACATTTAAGTTTTCATAAATAAACTGATAGATATGAGACTTTCTATGTTCGAGGTTGGATGTGATAACATGCTATTTGTGATCAGGTATACTAATATAATAGGATTCGATTGTCTGCAAGTCAGAGGTTAAACAAAGATAGCTTTAGTTTATGTTTCTAAGATGAGTATTTGTCGATGCCATTATTTTGTCTGTTTGATTGAAAGCTAATTAAAATGGTAGTTTCACATTCTTTGGTTATACAAACGGAGTAAAGCTTGAAATTGGTTTGTGAGACATATGAATGCGCTTTCATCTTTATATCATATTCTTCGTCTATTTTGACCAGGTATATGAATGGAATTAAATAAACCTTTTTAAAGAACTTTCGTCCAGTCTTTCTAAAGAGCTTGAACGTGAATAATGCTTTGTACTCATAGATATTCTGACTAAACTATCTTAAGGATTCTTAACTTTACAATATCTCCTTCTAAACCACTAACTGGCTTAAGTATACATCCTCACAAAACATTCGCAATTATAATTTCAGTAGGTTATTCCACTTACTAAAACAAGGCACAGAATAACCGTAAAATAGCAGTTAGTTGACATTAGCGTGTTCCATTGGGGCCCAGCGGTTCTCTTTGCGTCCCTTATATGGCGGAAGGTCCGCACTATATAATACAGTACGTGAAGGTAGTTCTGATTAAGTTTTTGTTCTAAATCTAATTGGAATGCTCAGATATTTAGGTGAGTATGTTCTAGGAATGCAGATAAGTAAGTGGCGTCTTGGGTGTTAACTTTTAATTGGACCACCGCACTCAGAGACGTCCATTATAATCTATTTTTCATCTCGAAATTCCCACGGGAACGGGCACAGCGCGGGTAAAACCGCGGGGCGCTGCTAGTTTATAACACTTAAGTTATGACGTAATTTTTCATACATTATGAAAATCACTTATTTAATCTCTACTAAGGAAGCATTTCACGTCTCCGAAGGCGTTAGTAACTTTGTTGTAACGTGTATTGCTTGCAGTAGACAAGCAAAGGTTTAATTTGTCGGACGACTCGTATTGAATATTTTGTAAGAAAAAACTTTCAGTACAAATAAATCATCACGGTATGGTATATGGTATGTTGAATCTTAATTTATTTTTAGAATATTTATTTTTTAGAAACGTTTGATTCTCTTACGCTTTACGTCGCACATCATTTCATAAAACCTTTTGTCGGATTACAGACTATAATTCATACAGACAGACATATTTTTTCTACATATATGTATTATGCTATTTATAAATTATGCAGTGTATACCGATACAAAAACTTTTCTATCGATGTTCGAATTGCATTTCAAATTATAACTTTTCTTTGTTAAACTTACAAAGCTAATAAGTTAAGAAAGCGTAAAATACTTTACATTGATAAATACCATCAGTGAAAACAACTTCTCAAACTCTGTAGCTTTAACAAAACAAAACTTTCTTTAAATTAAATTAGATAAGTACCTTAAATTCTCGGTTCGATTACTCATTATCATTCCGTAACGATTACCGTTTGTTATCCGTATCAGTCGTGCGTTAACATTATGTATTTTTATGCGAGAAGGTCCAAACGCATTCACTTTTACTTTCTTCGAAAATGTGCCCTTTCAGCAATACGACTTGACAGATAATAAAGCGTTCACTAATTGAAAGTTATTAATTAAAATTGATTGTTACAGTGCAACTGTATAATTAATACGTGTCAAAATAAACCTAAATTGATTAATTTATTAAAACATTTAACAACTTACTTAATTAATATGTGGTTTGGGAACGGAAGTTAAGTCTTGTGAAGTTCGATTAACGCTTATTGTTTACTGCGGAATTAAAATGAGAAGGTTTAATCATATGGTTTCAGTAATTATTGGCATTGACGGTGAATAGTATAGTATACTGTAAGCAAGTACAGGTAATATTTAACATTGGTAAGTATCAATATACCTATACCCTAAGAAATAAGAAGTAAAAAAACTAAGCTCTAATCTTGTACTAAGGAATCAAACAACTATTTAACTATACCACTTGGAATATAGCAAAATGTTACGAGCTTAAGTTTTTTTGATGGCTCAATAAAACTAAATCATATTTAGGCTGAATATTGGGCTCAAAACCCAGCCCCATTTTCCAAGTCAAAATTAAATAAATTAATGTGTTCACTCATTTTAAGATTTACGACTCAATTTTGAATTAAGTGAATGTAATTGTAGTGTAATTTCTGTAATTTTGTACGAGATTGTCAGAAAATTATTGCGTATAATTATTTGCACAGTTATGCAATAAAAGTACGTTTTTTTGCGAATTTTATATAATTATAATAACTCCGTATGGTGTTGTTAAGTTATTTTCCAATTTAATGACTCTGGGTACTGTTGGATATTTTTTACGATAGCAATTTGTTTGAATTAACTTCAACCCATGGTTTATCTGAATTAACAACGACCGTTAGTACATTAGAAGACGAATCATAAGTTACTTACTCTATGAAATATATCAATCATAAATAACAGTTTTGTCAAAAGCGGTCCAGCCGTCTGAGTGTAGCGGAAGCGAAAAGTATAGATAGACAGTGCAATTTTTATATTTATTTCTATTTGAATCATTTGTAATTAGGTTTGGTAGGTACGTTTTGGTATGATGGTACACTCACGACGAATTCCAGTGACAAACGCATTACTTAGCATTTCTCCTTCTCCATTTTGACATTAACTTTTGACAAATTATTGCATTTCAAACTGAAACGCGCGTATTCTTTTGTCCACGAAGTTCTAAAACACTACTTTCTTTTTGAAGTGACATGTGAAATTAACGATCGTAACGTTCCTTGTAAAGAATTATTTTTACTGACATTTCACTTGTCAAAATTGACGTTTGGGTGTTCGTATTTTGGGCTTGACAGTACTTGCCGGCTCTACTACTTGTTTCGTTTATTTTAAAACCACTGCATTGTAACAAAGAATGATGGTTAATGTGCGAGCATGTAGCGTATCTAATAATTACACCAAAATTGTCTTAAACATTTGCAATATATAGGTTCATATTATTACTCTACGTATTTTTTCGTGAAACTAAAGATTGTGTTTAGCAAGTAAACACTTTTATTCCAATGGAGTCAGGTGTTTCAATCCTTAGTTATAGGAGAGACATTATACTTATGCGATTGTAGCTATTCAGAGCATAAACCTATTTTGAATTGAAACTGCGTTTACGGATACACTTCGCTTTTATTTTACATTTCTATCTGGCGGACTATACAGAAGACTATAATAAAAGCGAGATGTATTCATATAGGTTCAATTTAAAATGATTAGTGTGTGATGATAGGAAACCAGAACAAAAAGCTACTTACTCATGGTTTGTTTTACATAGGTCCTTCTGTTACGAGAACTAAATCGTTTTAGGATAGATAGATTAACAAAATATAGCATTCTAAAGACAAAGGCAATAATAATGATTAATTTGAGGAAGGAAACATATTAATAGCTACAATAACTATTAATATTATCTCATCCATCTTAAAACTTCCAATTGCATTTTTATTGCATCCACTGAAACGTACCGGTAGTTTTTAAATTAAAACAATAACACACGATTGACTTGTCAATGTCACATCTTAATAATCTATTATGTCAAGTCACGAACTAAACAATACATTGTTGTAATAATGTTAGATAATTTGACGCAATGTGAAGCTAAAATGGCGGGCATTTGCATATTCGATGAATATAACTTTAATGATTATGGTGATGGCCCCATATAATTATTGAAATTGATTATTTTATGCATTTATTTATGGCATTATGAATATTCTATTCCTTTGAAGAACTTTGTCGAGCTGGTCAGAAACAAGTGACAATTGCTTGCCGTTCCCTTCGTTTCGAAACTATCTCTGCATTTACATAGAAGGGGTCCGGAGCTCAATTGTCCAATCACAGCGCATTAAAATTGTTAAAATGTCATTGTAATGCGCTGTGATTGGTCAATTGAACCCCGCAATGGTATGCTCCGCTTCTATGAAAATGTACCTTATAGTTATACATGATAGTAACGTCCTCATGATAAATTTCCTTACATTTGATAGTAAGTTAGCGAACCTATACAAAAGTAGCTGACGCGGCAAGGGTTTTTGCCGTTTTTGCTTTATTAAAATTAAGGAGTGGACCTCTCTAAACATTTAGGGGTATGAAAGATAGATTTTGACCAATTGTCAGCCCTACAATCGTGCATACAAAATTTCATGAAAATTTGTCGAGCCATTTCGGAGATGGTAACTAACATTGTGACACGAGAATTTCATAAATAAGATATACCACCTCCCTGTACCCTTTGATGTCTTTATTGAGCGCAATAATTGGTAACAAACCTAAAATATTACCTCACAAACCGCAAATTATTCACAGCTTTTTATTAAAAACAGCTGTTGCTAAACAGTATTCGCCTGACTGATTTATCACAAACGTTTCCTGCAGTCAATCTAAAAATCCAATCTACAAAAACATAGACTGTCATTGAATAAGTCAAGCGCTAGTCAATAAACAGACAAGTTAGACTATAAATTAAAGTAATCTAATTCGAAGTAATGTCGGTTCTGTCATAAAACATATTTATTGTGGAGTTAGCCTTCGAGTGCGAGATAAATCAGTGAAAACATTGTTCCTGTACAGATGTGGTCCTAGTGTTTCCCACGAGGTGTTGCGTTGCCTGTGTGATGCCCACGCGTCGCGGGAGCTTTGATTGACGTAGGGCTGTTACTACAGGCTATTGTTTGTGAAGTAATTGATTTGGATATACAATCAAAATGTTTTATTATGTCTGGATGTGTAGTATAGTGGCTAATTTTGAAACAGGATCTTGGTTTAGGCTCGTGTTAACAAGTCAAGTGATAACCGCTTTATAGGAAGACCAAAGTTTACATTAAGTATACAAAAGTATGGTACACCTACTGGTTTGTATAGTATGGATAAAAATATTGCGGTCTGATTTAAAGCTTTTTGTGTTGAAAATAACGTGTTGATCATAACAAGTTTATCTTTTTGTTGTTTACAGTATTCAACTCAGTGCTTAAGTTTTTGTCCTGCAGTTCTAAAGGTCGTTATTTAACATTTAATCTTACTTGCTATTTACGAAAGTGGCAACCCTCGTCACCTCGTGAAGCGCGCCTGCGCCTGCGCCTACATTTCGACCTTGCAAGGACGCATCGCTCAAGTGATGCATTAACAACCAATAACAAAGCATTGATCTCACGTTAACAAATGAATTAATTGTGATTGAGAAATAGTCAGCTATTTGTGTTCATTCAAAATATCCTATAAGTACTTGATTTATGATGCCGTTAGTTATTGCTTTTCATAATAACTTGTTACTATTTATTATAAAGTATTAATATAAAGTCATAATTTATTTATATGTTTCATAAATAACGGTAAAGGATTTAGTCTGCCCACGACTTTGCATATTATAATTCCTTGAAGCAAAATTCCACGACACCAAAGGCCTATTCGAATAAAAATAGTTTTATTACATATTTCAATCATGCACTATTTAGCATTTACGACGAGAGAAATACTCGTATAAACCATTCTGGTAGTGTTATGTGTTATATGTATGGAATAAGGATCAAGGTACCCGCCAAGGCCGTTGTTGTCCTCTCTCCCCTAACTTTTATATCTACCTACATTTAATATAGAAATATCGATAAGACATACCACATGTCTTTAGTATTTGTGTATGATATGTAATAGTATCAGTAAGTAAAATTTCATAATAGTCTAGAACTTAGTTTGGGTTTAACTAACCGTGTATGAATTTGTCCGGGTGTATTGATACCTGAATTGTACATTCCAAACTGACAAAACAGACTTACAACAAACCAATCACTAACAGGATAATTAATGAGGAATAATCAGACTAAGAGGAATAAACAGACTTACAACAGACTAAAGAGGAATTACTAAAGAGGAATAAACAGACTTACAACAAACCAATCACTAACAGGATAATTAATGAGGAATAATCGTCTTACCTAGACCGCATATCAGATACGTAGGTGGCGGTTTGAGCACCGATCTGGAGTAGGCACAACGGACCGTCTCCAGGGCCCGCGGAGCCCCGGCCACCAGCAGCATGCCGGGGCACACGTAGCCGGCGTAGCGGAGCTCCGCCGTAGCGGCTGCTAGGGCTCCAGCCCACCAGCATTTGGCATTTGCTGCAAGGAAACTCTGTGGAAAAAAGAAAAATAATTAGTATTTCGGGAAAATTGTATAAAAATATAATTAGTATACTTTCATTCTTATTTTTAATTATATAATGTTGGCACCCTAGGCTTTAAAATAGGTGAATTTGTTGCCACCTATCCAATTAGGGGCCTGCTCCTTGTTTTACAGTAAAAAATTAGGATATTTTAAGAGTAAACATAATATTATGTTAATTATTTGGTAAACAACCTTCTATTTTACATGTTACTTAAATCATATCGCAAGTGGTCAAAAGCTCTACATTTTAAAAAGCATACCTAAAATTAAAAGAAAATGATTTAACAGCATGACTATTCAAATCAATCTGCTCAAAACATTATCGATAAACCATTGATATTTGCATTATTTAATAACCATCATTAAAGTGACGCAACCACGTAATCGCAGCTTTCATAAAACACTATATTTTGTATTACCAAACAAAGATTCAAATCTGTTTATTGTCTAAACGTGATCTCTTTGAACCGACCTTCTTTGTAATGACTAAATATTGCAACTGATATAATAATCAATAAATATTGATTTATCACTGATATTGGCAATCTCTAAGACCTTAGTGATGTGATCAAAACCAGAACTTATTTATTATTGGTTCCTCGGTTTCACTCGCTCTCTTTGTTGAAAGGTTCGGATAAAGATAACTGTATATACGCCAAAATTAATCAAAACCAATTTCTCTGAATGCGCCTACCACACGTGCATGCTTGACCACAGTTTTACTTGCGCATGCCAGCTGGTACACTGAACACTGTGCGTGTAGTTGGTAAAACGGTAGTATGCGCAAACCCCAAAGCTTGGCTTGATGGTTTTTAAACTTGCTTGAAATTCTGGCATGCGCAAGCTATACTTGTACAAACTTGTCTGCGCGTGTGGTTGGTAGTTCAGTGTTCAAGCCGCTCTCAGTTAAGTCGGGTGGAGTAACTTTGCGCGCACGGTCGTAAAAATGGCGGATTTACGTACATACAATCGACAGTTCGCTACTGAATTCATTGAATTATATAAATAGTAGATGTATACCTATGTGAATGATTTTTTCTATTCAACAGCCATTTTTTTGTCCACTTTGATCGTTTACACTTTGACTTTTGTATTTTCTTTTTTTTCACTAGCAAACACTTGAAAAATAATAGCAGAAGAAATAGCTCTTCATTGGGAAACATTGTTTCCACGCCGACGATGTCGACAAGAATGTGGCTTGCGCGTACTTAACTGTGCCGTGTGGTAGACACGTCCGTGTTCAGTCTTTTCATGCGACAAGCATGCGCAAATAAAACTGTGGTCAAGCATGCACGTGTGGTAGGCGCATTAGTCCAAAAATAACCGATATAATTTATCTAAGTAATTTAAGCGGGACCAGATAAAATTAATATAACAGTTTCACATATTTTTTCCAAGCAGAATACTATCTGACATATTTTACCGAAATTCAATTGAGACTCAATTGATATTTCTATCTGAGCGCTACCGTGCTTCGGAGGACGAGTGAAATTGACGGCACTGCTTGTTTCAATCGATAGAATCCATGTCATGTAAATGCGTCTTTAGGTCTAAACACTCCGACACCAGGGGACAGCCACAAACCTGTACGAACTTACTTTTTCAAGCCTAATTTTTTTAATTTAGTTGTTTAGTCTAATATTTATTATTCCGAAATTGTTTCAGGTAACTCTGAAGCTACTATTTACCTTCGCGAAAGTCTATTTGAACCAGTTAATATCAAGTAAGTGGGTACATTAAATCCATCCAGCGATATTCCGGTTTAATACTCATAAAAGTAGGTACTTACTACATTAATAAGTCGTATAGCTTCATCTATTACATATCGTTTCACCCTTGATTCATAATGTTAATAAGAAGAATAATCATTATGTCATTTTATTTAAAGCAACTTAGTCGTTACTACAAAATCAAACCAAGTTTACACTAATTGGTAATACATGAACAATCAAAGTGAGCGACCGAAATAATTATTAAATCATACTAATAAGTATAGTTAATTGGAAACAAATTAAGGATCTATTTATTTAATTACAATGTTCCTCTTTCATGCAAACACTATTGACGTGAATGAAAATTGGCAGATAAATAAGAGTCTAGAAGACACAGGCTTCTTTTTATTCAGAAATCACATGGGTGAAACCGCAGGCGTTGCTAGTATTATAAGCGAATTACATTTTAATTAACAAGTTTAATGGTTTGTATTGAAAACATAAATAGCATTATGCTAATGAAACCCGCAATGCATCAGTATATTTCTCAAAGCACTGATTCATAAAAACGAAGGTTGTATCAAAATGACGTTCTTCAATCAAAGTGAGTGTTAATATTTTATGAAGCTAAGGCTGTTTACACACCACAGCTATTCCGGTCCGGGGCGGTCCGGTCTTGATGGAAAATGCCAGTGGTCTTATTACGATCATAAAAGGAAAATATGACTGCTGGGCGCTGGCGGTTTTAGTGTGTAAATAGATAACATTATACTTAAATAACAAAGTCCCCAAAAACTGTCTGTATGTAATCGATTTTCTACCTAACGAATTTTTGTACAGTTTTTAACTTAGTGCAATTCTTTAAAAAATGCATTGTGTCATCATCCCTACATATTATAAAACAAAGTCCCCGGCCGCGTCTGTCTGTCTGTCTGTTCGCGATAAACTCGAATACTACTGCACGGATTTTGACGTGGTTCATAATATCATCAGTAGTGATCCATAAGAAAGGTTATATGCAAAAAAAATCCTAAAATTCCCACGGAAACGGGCACAACGCAAGTAAAACCGCGGGGTGATGCTAGGTTAATATAGACACTAGCAGCACCCCGCGGTTTTACCCGCGTTGCACCCGATCCCGTCAGAAATTTGGGATGAAACGGAATATAACTATCATATACAAAAAGATTGTTCAAATCCGACTGGTAGTACAAATTAGCTTGTAGAAACAAACAAACAAAAAATAATCATTTTATTTTCTTCAGCTTCATTACATTAGTGTCGATATAAATCAGTGTACCCACAGTAAACTTCTGTTCGACTAACCCTGACCCTCCGTTGCACAACAGACATTAAGTCCCTACACTTGTGAAATTAAGGAGTAAGGCCATCGGGCATCCACTCAATTATAAATTTAATACGCGAAATTGCAATTTAATGATATCTTTTTGATAAATTGCGTTAAGTGCCTTTATGTTGATTTATTGATATACAAATATGTTGTTTTATAAATTGACCGTGTCAAGCAAATACAATGAGTAACGTCTATTAATGATGTAAGCTTTAGCCTTGAAACTGATATATACTATATTATTTGCATACATATAAATGTCGTTAAAATGTCTATAATGTAATTAGAATATATAAATATAATTACTCAGTTATTCTGATCAACAGAAATATATAGGTATTTAAAATTACTTATTTTTACTTATGTGTCAGAGTAAATAACCATCAATTTAAATATTTGGTATATATACCCAAGGAAAGCATTATAACATGTAGTATTATCCTATCATCTCACTTGAAATGCCACTTTTGGTACTTTTGGTACACTTTTTGAAATACCATGATCGCTACAAGTATATCACTCTAAAGATAATTACGAGTTTACGAGCTCAAAACTTACTCAAGTTATATTGCATCCTACTGCGGAAAATAACAGTCCATAGTTTTGACCATAATGACGTTAAAAGACAGTGAAGTAACTACAGTGATTTATTTCCTATACACTTGTTCAAAGATAATTACCAAGCTCACAAGCTCGCTTTTTCCCATTAAAAACCCGGGTTTAAACTAAAAAGTTGTGCGGAATGACTGATAAATAAGTAGTTAGCATTTGATAGACAGTATCATTAGTTGCACCGATTGTGGAGAGAAATCTTGTCAGCGTTATAAAGAGTAAATTACTACTTACAAAATGTAACATTTATTAGACTAGTTTCGTTTAAAAACGTTACTTTTACACCTCGTTTTTGAACAGCAGTTGATTTTAACTGCTTTATCCTGGTGTAAAGTGCCACTAGGAACTTAAGTTAATATCAACTTTTAATATCAATAACTAAAGTCTTTAGACCTTGCCTCGTCAACTATAATAATAACGATTATCATGGAGAAAGTTGTAGGATACATAACTAAATTAATTTGCTTCGACCTCAGTATTTTAAATTTAAAACACATAGCTGACATCTGGTTTCTGAAATAGATACCAATACATAGGTACAAATAATTTAGACCACGTATAAGCTGCGTACTACTTTATTGTCCTACATTTTAATAAATACTGGACACCAGTAGGTAAACCAGAGTCCGCGGAATGGCGAATAAAACACGTTAACAATGAATTAAATAATTGGTCTGTGAAGTGAAAGTAAACATTGCGGGGTGTAACATAACACACGGACACATTATCCTAACACTATGCCTATGACCTAACAATTATCTAGCGTTTATACCCACGATTAATTTCTATCATAACATTTTACGATCTCCCACTAAACACGGGTTTTAAATATCATTTTAAAAGAGGTATAAAACACCAACGTTCGTTTTAAATATAATGTTTAATACATTTTTTCAACAGCTTTCTGAGAAAGCCTTATTTGGTTAAGATTTTCATGAGAACCACCCAATTTTCTTTAACGGAAAGTCTAAAGTTATTTTCAAATTTAAAGCAGAAGGTATTGTTTAAGTAAAAGCTTTTGTTTAATTTTAGACAAAATTTATACTTTTTTACATCCCCATTTTACAAACATATCTCATAACCCAAAGAAATAAAAGTAAGAAAGAAGAGCACTTTTCCTGTAGGGCAAGGAACTCTCATGACTGAAGATGGTATGGCAGAGTTATGGTATGGTACCAAGCTTGTCATCTATAAAATGGTGATCTCATCTTTAGGAGAGCCCAATAAGTTATCTACAGTACAAACTTCTATAAAGAAAATATATTTTTATACAAATAGTTTCAAAATAATGCGCCCACAGAAATCTAGCCCAATTTCCTTCAATTGGTACGTAAAGCATTCCTTCGCATTCCTTCTACTCGTATGTTTCCTAGCAGTAACAATTCAAACATTGCCACAAGCCATAACATACAATAAAGCTCGTCGCTCTACTCTCATATCTTTCATTTTATTATTAGAATTGATGTAACTTGTGGTCATTGACTTATTATAACTGTTAGAACCACTTGAACGTTAAACTAAAACTTATCTATTACAAACCTTATTTGCTTTTTTGTTAAAGGTTTTGAGAGGTGCTAAATGTTAAAACATGATTATAAATGAATAAGATAATAAAAAAGACGTCAAAAGGAAAATTTTAATAAGCTTTTAAGAAGATTTGAGTTGCGTAGATACTTGAAATAAATGTTTTATTGATGTTGTTATTGTAAAATTAAATGGCAATCATAGGTGAATGAACACTATGAGCATTAGTAAAAGTTTTTTTGTATTACACTCATCATATCATATTGTATGCGTAAGCTTTTGAAGTAACAAGAATATTTGTTGCTTTTCCAATACTCATATTATTATGGCATACTTAGTTTATAATAATTATCTGGACTAACATATACAAGGTATTTTATGTTCTGAAAATGACAAGGGTTCAACGCCTATGAAACTACGAGAGTAAATACTGAAAGAAAATATTTTTGGTCGGAGTATAACTATTTGTATGTTTTTCCGCGTCTGGACCTTGTCTGAAAAATGCTGGTTGTAACTAAAAAGACAGGTAGATAAATGAGAGAAGTTCCCACGAAAGATCTTGATTAACCAAAGAGAATCGAGGGCAGGTTAATCATTCGCCATATAAGGATAAGATTTGGTCATACCCAAAAACTTTACATCTTATCTTGAACTCAAGTTATTTATTCTAAACTTGGCGATTAATCTCAAAAGGCAAGGTCAATGGAATCATTCCGGTATATCTTAGAAACGACATAAACCACACCTCGTGTCATCTGACAACAATTTGCTAACAACTTGACCTCCAATGATGTCATGATGACTTCAGGATGTTTCAATAACACGATGTTTGTGATAACCAACTTATTTGTCGAGGTTTTGATATTTGACGGAGGACTTTGGTAGATAAATAATGTAAGGTTAATTGTTTTGATTGTCGTAATATTTGTTTTGAGCAACAAGCTATGAGGTTGTAAAAGGTGAAGACCAAAGTACTAAATTGAATACGTAAAAATATGTAGTAGTATGTGATGGAAACCCCTAAGTATCGTCGTTTCTTGTGACTTTTTAGACAAGTCACTACATAGTATAAAACAAAGTCGCTATTTTTGTCTGTTTGTTTGTCTGTATGCTTAAATCTTTAAAATTACGCAAAGTATTTTGATGCGGTTTTTTGTAATAGGTGTGTAATAGAGTGATTCAAGAGGAAGGTTTGTATGTAAAAAAAATTCCCGAAATTTCCACGGGAACGGGCACAACCCGGGTAAAACCGCGGGGCGCTGCTAGTTATTGATAAGGCAAAAAATTTGATAAATTGAGGACCTCCATTTTTTTAAGTCGGTTACATTAAAAGTGACTGAGTTACTTTTAACTGTTTTATATTTCGCTGATTTCTACCAATATTCGTATTAGTGAATTGGCAACACTGATAGTCAATATTAGAATCCGAGGGTAGTTTTGATGCAACTCAAAACGCTTACCCTCATTAGATCGATAATTCCAACGTTTTCAGTCTCCCCGCGACCACGAGTGGAGAAATTGTTTTGAAACGATCGGGAAATGATAATAGTTTTATTAATTTGTTTAATAAGCTATGTTCCGTGAAAATGTTGTTTTACATAGTTAAAAATAGTGGCTACGTCACTGAAATGTCTTACTATTTTCCAACTACGGCAACATATAAGAGAGTTTTAAGCGGTATGTATTTATCTATTCCAATATTTCATAAACTTGATATGCAAAAGCTTTTAACCGACTTCAATAACAGAGGTGGTTATTGTATGAAGCAAAGTCAAACAACTACGGTTTCCTTGATACGGTTTCTTCCTTCCATTCCAACAGAGCTTTGCCATACAATGCTACGTTGATACGCTACGTTTGATATGTTTGTGGGTACCAAACGTAGCATAGCATGGCGCTGACGAAAATACAACCTTCATGATATATGTAGCAAGATATCAATACATTTCGTCTCTAGTGCCTTGGCGCTGCAATTGTATCATCCAATACACTTGTCAACTAATGCATATTAATTTGTCCAGTCCTAATTCTACATGCACAAGCACAATATCCCGACTTCACACGGGAACGGTCCGCGGACCGTGACGACATTGTCTGTCTGCCAGTAATGCAGACTTTTTATATTAAGATCTAGACATCCGGTTCCCACATTCATTTTAATTTTGAATGCAATTTGTTTGCAATTGAGTTGTTTTTGTTCTGTTCCTGATTGTAGAAATGCAAAATGGTTTTTGCACATTACAAGATGATTGCTGGAAATAAAATTGTAATAAAGATTTAATGAATTCTATGCAACTTGCCATTGTGTTATATAATATGACTTATGTGTTTCACGGTTATGGATGAGCAATTGTATAACAACTAGGGTTACTTGAATGAGCTCATTTGTCATAAGTTCAGTTTTTATTTGGTTTATCCGTGTGAAAAGCGATTTCATAGTGAGTTGCATGGGTACGCGTCTTTATGTATTCTAAAATTAAAATAGGTCTCTTCATGTTTGTTTAATTCATTTTAGCTACTATGGCACAAAAACACACACACACACACACATTTTAAATAATTTTATCCATCAGAATAAAATAAGCAAAAAATTCTGCCTATTTTCCGAGTATGTCCGTAACGACTGAAGAAATCTTCTACTATATAAAAATAAGTCGGGTTTTCCTTCCTGACGCTATAACTCCAGAACGCACAAACCGATTTCCACGGCATTGCATTCGTTGGAAAGGTCTCGGGCTCCGTGAGGTTTATAGCAAAGAAAAAAAAATCCCACGGGATCGGGGGCGCTGCGGGTGAAACCGCAGGGCACAGCTAGTTATCTCTAAAATCCTTAAGAATTAAGTTAATCTAGGGTAATACCATAGGGTGCTGCTACATCCTCTTACGTTTATTAAATAAAATATAAGTGAATTGCAGTACCTTATTATAAACGTCCGTTCCAATCGGACCGTTTCGTCACGTCATATTAAATGACGCGTGCCTGTTAAAAGTAATATCCTGTAACTATTTCTTTTACGTTTAATGGTTCAATTATATAATACCTGATTATTACTAACTTCAACCGCAGTACCGAAAAAGGCAATGTGTGAGATTTCATAATTTTGTTTTATTTAAGTAAGTATGGCACTTCCCGTATTCAATTGCGCAAATAAAACTTTGTATCTGAAAGTCCAGACAGAGAGAGAGTTTACGATCCATCTGTTTTTTTAATAACTAATCTTATAGAAGTACGACTGAAATGGTGATAGTTAAAAAATCTCATTTCTGGTCCGGTTTTCGCTTACAATTGCTTTAATAATCTTTAACTGACAGAAATAGGGCAACTAAGTCTAATATGCGATATAAATTTATATAAAATACTAGCTGCGCCCCGCGGTTTCACCCGCTTTGTTCCCGCGGGAATTTCGGGATGAAAATAGATGTTGTCCGATTCTCAGACCTACTCAATATGCTCACAAAATTTCATGAGAATCGGTCAAGCCGTTTCGAAGGAGTACGCGAACGAACACTGTGACACGAGAATTTTATATATATGATAAAAAAATATGTATATTAATTACGCGTCGTGATTATACCTATGAGAGGCCTTTGCTCAGTAGTGGGACATGACTGGCTATTACTTTCTTTGTAATACATTTAATTATTATTTATAATATAATCATAATTCCACATTAATAAATGTAGAACATAAACGTCAACTAGACAGCATCAATAAAGCCCATTGACTTCACTTACCCAATCTATTAAGGGCCCTACCACTTGATTATGATTTACGAACACAATTACGAAACGGTGAGTTTGTATTCTTTCCGTTTATTATGTCAATACAGCTGACCTATGAACTGACATTTATTGTTATAACCGACTTGGAATGTAATCTCGTTAATGTTAGGTAATTGGACGGTTTGAGTGTTGTAATACTTTTAGATTTCATAGATTAGGTTGTTAAGCAAATAGGGTTGTTGAATTGAGTAATTTATCCGTTACTAGCAGCGTCTCGAGGTTTTACCCGCGTTGGGCACGTTCCCGTGGGAATTTCGGGATGAAAAATAGCTAATAACCTTCTCGTTGAATGTGGCTATCAATTACAAAAAATCGAATCGGATTGGCAATTCTCGAGATTAGCCCGAACATACAAACAAACATAATATATGTAATAGAAAAGTGCCGATGTTTTGTACGTTTGTTAATTTTAGGATGGATTTATGTTTGTAACGTTTTATAGGAACACTGATTGAGATTGGACGAGTTTGTTTGAAACCTGGAATCTATGCAGAATACTATACATTACTAGCTGCGCCCCGCGGTTTCACCCGCGTTGTACCCGTTCCCGCGGGAATTTCGGAATGAAAAATAGATCTTGTCCGATTCTCAGGCCTACCCGATATGCTAACAAAATTTCATGAGAATCGGTCGACCCGTTTCAGAGGAGTTCAATTACGCACCCCGTGACACGAGAATTTTATATATTAGAAGTATTTTAGGCCCAGATAATGCTACCGATGTCTTTAATCAACAGACTATCACAAAATATTTTTTTTTGGAGTACCTTAGTTCGATAATCTAAAACTGGTAGTCATGACTATACGTTAATTATTTAAGATGGAAGGAAGGAAAGCTTTCCAGTACGATAATGACTCATAATTGTTAACATGAAATCTCTCAACTTGATATTAAAAAACATAGTTTAATATCCGCTAATACAAGTAAATCAAGCCACGCCCATATCAAACAATCATTGAATAACAATGTCAAGCAACTATGCGAAAATTGCACCAATCAGCTTTTATAACAAGCTATCAAGTTACTTCCAAGTTCCAATGTAGGATCAATGACCTAAAACTTTCATTGATAAAGCACACCAAGTTATCAATGAGTGAAAGTCCATTGATATATATTACCCCTTAAAGGTAATTACAGATTGAACCGGCATATGTCAGCATTCTTTTCTTCAACCGTGAACTAAAACATCGACATCTAAAGGAAGCTATTAAAGCTATTACTATATTTTCACCTCTTAAAAGGTTTTACAGCCTGATAGGTTCTCACTTGTGTAGGTACTTTTATGGGTGTATGGGAAACCTGTTGGCTCAATGAATCATGTTAAGTAACCGTTTCGCTAGTGGTTTTTAATCATAGAATTTTCGGAAAAGTGGTGATTAGAATTTCCATGTTCGATATGATATATGACAGATTTTAAAAACCGTTAAGACGACGTGTGAACACGCTCATCGCGTTTGTGAGGGGTGAGGTATCTTCCCCCCGCGCTTTATGTTCGCGGACCTGTCACTTTTATAAATTTATGTTACTGGAAATCTAATAAGGGTCCCCGTACACTTGATCGGCTATCGGTATTGTCTTTTACAGATACCAATTTATTTTTCATCAGTATGAATGAGTTGACGTGTTATCGGTGATATCGGTATTGTTATCTTAGCGCAGTCGGGGCAGACATTTAAATAAAAAAAAATCCAGGGAGCGATTTATTTTTTAAACGTCAGGGGGGGGTGTGGTTGGGAGTATAAATCTCGATTTTCGAACTAATCCCGGTAGAGGGTTCGCCGCCATCTTGTTTTAAAGTTAAATTTTTTCGTAAAATTTAATAAATTTTTTACGCTAGGATAAACTTGGTAGTATAACACTGCAAATATTGATCCTAGCGTAAAAATGATAATGGCCAAACTTGTGGAAAATTAAATTTCCAACAACTTTTGATAGGACCATTTTTGCTCTAAAGTTGAAAATTAACGAGTTATTTCAGAAAAACTAAAAAAATTAACTTTTAAACAAGATGGCGGCGAACCCTCTGGTTCGTCTTCTTGTTCATCTTGTTTTAAAGTTAAATTTGTTGAGAATTCATTGAATTTGTTGAGAAGGCATTGTATTTGTTGAGAATTCTGCATTACTATACCATGTTTCAAAATCCCAGATCAATTATGTAAACAAAGTTATGTCAAGATTTGACACTGTCAATGTAGGAGGTCAGATGTGTCGAACCTTCGGGTAATTTCATTTAAAAATATTGTTGCCCAGCAGTGGGACAAACCTGTTTTCCTTGGTCACGGTATCACGCGTGAATGGCTGGACCGATTTCATTAATTCTTTTTTTGTTGTATTTGTTATCATTAGAAGGTTCTTACGGAAAAAAATATTAAGAAAATCTCTCAGAAATATTGAAAAATATACATTTAATTTTGCATATTTAAAAAAACACGCGTAACGAATGTCAATGTCATTCACTAAGGCGGTACGAAGTTCGCCGGGTCAGCTACACGGATTTTATGTGCGCCGGACTTTTTGCGCGTTGTGTGCGTTACTGCATATAATTACATAGGTTCTATTTTCACAGACTAAAAAGTGCGTCACGGATAGTCTGTCGTCTGCGCTGCACCTAAGATATTATTTGCGATGTTCGTACAGAGCGAGCGTGCGCGACGAAGCAGTACGTGTCTACTCCCAACAAGGCCCCGCGGCCGACTGAGTGACTAGAGCACCGTCAACGCGAGCGCTATAATTATGTTTTATTTCATTGAATAAATTAACTTCAATTTAGAGAAAAACCATCTGTACTACCATATGGGATTTGATGTAAGGTTTATGAAAATATAAATTTTGTACTTGTTTTTTCTTTACAATCGCCGTGAAACTGTAAAATTTCAATAAAATGTCGATTTTTTACGATTTTCACGATTTTTTTCTATCGAGGCAAATCACTCTAATCGTGTTTCGAAGTGTATAACAATACAAAGCATATTTTTACCTTTACGGCAGTAGGAATATCATTCCATAAATTTTAGCGGTTGATATCCAAAAACTGTTTCTAACACAACTCTTTCGCGATGTTTTACGCTTCTGGTCTTACCACTTCGTCTTAAGCTTCAAAACAATATCACGTGTTATAAAGGTTTATTGCCTACACAACTATCTCATAACAACGATTTACTAGTAATACCGAGTAATCTAATCGAATACGTTTAGAATATAATCACAGCATCGGTACTGCATGCGAATCCATTGAGAATATCCTATGACAAAATATCTAGATTTTTAAACTCTTCAAATTCCATCAAAGTGTAAACCTATTAAAGTCCAAACCGTAGTTAAGCACTAGTATTGATAAATCACTATCCACACCAACCATCCAAATAGATCCAATATAGAGACCAACCGAGCTCGGACGCATCCGCTCTACAGAATACTCGAAAAAGGGAACCGTTTCATCTATACCCAATATATTACCATTGTAACCCGAACCAATCTCGACTCACGACTTCGGCAATTGAAACGAGTTTTATTCGCAGATTTATTGCGTATTTTGGGCGCCATTTGAACTTGGAACTTGAAGTTATGGACTGTCTGCGACTTTGTTCGGAATGTTTATGGTTATGGTTATGGTTGAATTTGCAGTTCACTTTACTGTTTATTTGTGTCAATAGGATTGATTTATTTAGTGTGTGAGAGACATTTGGTCTGTGGTGGGATCTTGTACGGAGATGAAAACCTCAAACTTTAAGCGGACTTAGTCATTAAAGGAAAAAAATCCTTTCAATCCTATAAATAATGCCAAAAACTTTATCAATAGGTACAACTAAAAATCTCACTGACAAAATGAAAAGCATGACCACCTACACACTTATATCAACCAATAAGCATCAACTTTGCCCAAGTCAACAACACTATCCCACCAATCACTGGCCGTAAAACTTTTCCCATTCAGCTAGACTGTCAACGAGAACGGCAACAAATAGTAGCGACTCCGGAATCAGACGATTGCTCCGATAACGTGTTACTGCTAGAATTGCAATCAATGTATACAAACATGTATTTTGCCCTTATTTCTTGCAACATAAGGGTGATTTTTCTTTCCGCTACTGCCTCGGCAATGAACTCTATAGATAAAGATTAATATGAGACGTTTTCTGGTTCTTGAATTGGATGGTCTCGATTGGATTGATTGGGAGTTTCATCGTGATGATATTTGTTTGTGGGCTGCTGTGGTGGGACATATTGTAATAGTGTTAGCAATACGAGTTTTACAACTAACCGCAATAGCAGAACTTTTCATCCTTAAGTAATCATACTTTTTAATACGAATATAGCTTTTATATTCCAGTAGATAGTGCAGTGTAGAGGTATGTTGGTTTTGTACCGTATGGTACCGTGCAGAAAATACCTCAAAAGTGCATTATAAAATATAAAAGACTAGCAGCGCCTCGCGGTTTTACCCGCGTTGTACCCGTTCCCGTAAGAATTTCGGGATGAAAAATAGCCTATAACCTTCCCGTTGAATGTGGCTATCTATTACAAAAAGAATTATTCAAATCGGACGGATAATTCCTGAGATTACCTCGAACATACAAACAAACAAACTTACAAATTTTACCTCTTTATAATATTAGTATAGAAAAATGTCGTCTACCTCTCTACTTTCGTTGTTAAACTTGTTAAATTTAAATTTTCACCTTTAGAAACGTTATAATATACCTAACCGATTCTTCAATAAAGTCTCAAAGGTTTTACAAGAACAACATGTCATATAAACTGATATAAGTCCCTCTAACTCGGTTAGTACAGAGCTTGTATTGATTGCAGTAACTCAATACACGGGAGCTGATGCAAGGCCTGCTCTCGGTAACGACGTTAAGAGTACTGCCCATAAAGTGGGTGAGCAGGTGGCGCCACTGTTGTGTTTAATGGAACCGTGAAATTATGAAAAATAACCTATTCCAATGAATTTTTTCTATTAATTTAAAAAAAACCCCGATTTTATTGGTCTGTGGGATCATCTAGGTATTAATGTCTTTGGAACATAAATGTATTCTTAGAATATGTCCATTATGGACAGAGGTAAAAATCATAAGCATGAGCACTTTTAATAAACAAAAAAATAATAGACCTAAAAAATTTATAGAATATTCCATTACAAAAATTATAAATAACACTTTCACATGTAAGCCACGCTTAAAAGCAACATCAATTTGAACTAAAGGCACCCGTTTGAAAACTAATGGTAGACCACCACGACCACACTTGTCTGGCGCGCTCTTACATCCCCATCCGTCAGTCAGACCTTTTAAACCGGCTTTGACGTTCGAGTAGGGTGGATAACTTTTATTTACCTCCCTCAAATACTTTCAGAGATAACGTCCACTGTCCAGGCCCTTAGCAAAGCGAATAAATAGAATAAGACTGGATTTGAAAAAAACTGTGTGTTAATTGGTGGAATATTTAAAATTAGAATTTTCCTACACATGAGGCGATTATATGTGATTGGTGGAAAATTCTAATTTCAAAAATTTTACCAATTAATACACAGTATTTATCGTATCATATCGTATGTCATGTTTGGTCCGCTCCGGCTACGGATAAATAGGAAATACTATTTTCATTGTAATGTGGTACAAAGTACATAGTAAATACTACCAATTATCTTAGAAAGCATACATAATGAATCTAAACCAGACCAATTCCGCTAACAAATCATTCAAGTATTACATCTTATCTCGTACAGCCATTAACATAAATCCTATCATCAGAACCGTGTATCCTTGTAAAGCAAAGGCCCACGGTACACTCGCAACACTTGAAGGGTGCCTAATGCTTTATCTGTCAGATACAAAACACTGTTGACAAATGTACCGCGCCCTTTTCTGCGGGTTTTTGTCGAAGTGTCGATTTATGGATGATATTGATATAGGTACAGTATCAATAACAAAAGAGGAACTTTGATATTTTTATTATTTACAAAAATGTTATTTTTGGTGCAATTGATGCACTATAAGAGTAAAGTAAGAGGCCAAAGGCCTCTCATCTTACTGATGATTATTTTTCTGTATTTTGTTTTTTCAACGCGCTAATCTCAGAAGCTTCTGATACGATTCTAATAATTATTTTTATAATAGATACCGACATTCAACGGGAAGGTTATAATCTCGAATCGAAATTCTCACAGGAACGGACACAACGCGGGTAAAACCTCGAGGCGCTGCTAATAAATAAAATAAGCACAACACTATAATAAATTACGTACGTACCTATGTATTGGTACTTGGTACCTACTAACCTTATATTAAAGTTTCTTCAACTTTATTGTTCCAAAGAACTTTCGGCAAAGGTCATTCCAAGCCACAGTAGCTACTAAATAGTAATTAAACGTTTCTTTCTCCAAACTGCCATAAAACACATATTTTCACCACTTTCTTAAAACCCGCTATTGTCTTAATGGAAAAAACATAGTTTACAATAAAGCAATTATATCTTTAAAACAATAACACAAATATGCATGCCAAAATAACAATGGATATATTTCCTGTGGTTTACACTTTCACACGTAATCTCGTGACTATAAAATAGTTATAGTAATGGAGATAAGTTACGGCCTTTGATATCCCACTGCAGGGCAAACGCATTTGTTACTGAAAATAACAGTATTGTGAAGAAGATTAGAGGTAATAGCGCCCGGTAATATTGTGAAACTAGCTGCGCCCCGCGGTGGCCCGCGTTGTGTCCGTTCCCGTACGAATATCCGTATGAATTTTGGTTGTTTAACCGTAATGTGACCGTAATGATACTAAAATACCCGAATACGATACCAAATTAGTATTATTTGTTTAACTCACTTAAAAGAAAAGAACAAGCAAATACATGCATTCTAGTCAAATACATAACCCTCCTTTTGGGCTTCGCCGCAGTCGGGAAAAAAAAGAAGGTAAGGTATAAGTGGTTCATAGAGTTATCACCATAAACAATATTTTAATATGTTTTTATATCAATGAAGTACCTGTTAATAATTTAAGTGAATAATGTATTTAGGAGATAATTATATTAAAACGTTTGACCCACATGTTGACAACCATGTAAAAGCTTCTATCAAAAAACAATGATTAATTTTGCTCATAAAACGAAGGGACTTTCTTGAATAATTTAGCTCTTATTTAAACGGAATAAAGTTTGAAATACAGATTTTGACAGTTGCATAAATTAACTCGGTGAGCCTTGTTAGCTTGTCAGATTGTCGGAGTTGTGTCAAAAGGTGCAAGTGATCGCTACCAGCTAGCGAATGTGAGTGACGGTACAGTGCGAGACAAATTAATGGGTGGGTTAGGTTATTTTGCCATATTTTGACGGCGGCGGGGGGAAAGAAATTTTAGTTTACGACTTTACTTCTTTAACTTTACTTCTACTTAAGTTCTTATATTTTTATATTTAGTTGGGTAGTATTTTACATAAAGAGTATAATTAAATGCATTATAAAGCCCTGTCACTATAATGGGCAGACGAACGGAAAGTGCTAATTATAGTATCCTTTTTTATTTTTTCCTACGGGTCACGAAACCCTAATCGCGTTTCTTATTTTAGTATATTTGCTACAAAATATTCCTTTGATAGACAGACAGATAGAAATACTTAATAACAGGGTTTCCATTTTAGCCTACCCCACACGAACCTAAACTGAAAGTGTAATGTATACATTTTTTGAATTTTATTAATATTACAAAAAAAAAGCAACACATTTTAATTACAACTAATCTGTCCTCGACTACACAAACAGTATTCAGTACAATGTCAGTAGCTGACGCCATTGACATACGAAAGCTTGTGCACATAAAACTTTCTTTGAGATATTTTATGATATTATACCACGTACAACTGTGCATATATTTATCTTGAAACATTTTGCAAAAACACTGTCATAAGCTTTTGTTTACAAACAAGTATGTCAATTGACATGTTTACTCATTAACAAGGACATTTTAACTGTACGTGCACTTGGTTGCAACCTGAGTCTTTTAGTTCTTTGTAGGTCCATTTCGACCCGATTCGTTATTACTATGTTTTATTTTCGGAATGGCGGTTTAAAGTGAATATTGTCTTAGCAATAGCCATAAACTGTACTACTCGCAAAGGTCACTGTCTTAGCTTTTCATTGACCAAATTCGACTAAAATAAGTTTGCAAAATCAACTAATCACTACGCTCGTGGCCTCATCAAGAGCTTCGCCCACCCTCGCACATCATTGCCGACTTCCCTCGCTATTTGTCTTAACACTCGTCGATTTTGTAGCCTCGGGCTAAGAATCATAGCTTTCTAGAGAAGTTCTCTAACAATAAAAGTAAAAACGAGAATTCATCAATGAAACATCTAGTTTTACCTACCGCAACAAGCACTTACCGCAAAGGTCATAAGGTATATCACTAAAATAGTTTAGCAATAAACAAAGGTCCTACTGTCTGGTCCGTGATTTATTTGTGTAGAAAGCGACCTCTGCATGCGACCTAGTACCTAGTCATAAGTAATTGTCCCATGTACTCTTGTGGTTCGCCACAAGCAGGACTTAGTGTTTTCTTTACAATATAACTCGAAAATAGTTATGCTTTTGTCAAAGCAATAAATAAATAACTGCTCTTTGAATCTAGCAGTTGGTTGGTCGTAAATTGTATGTTGTTTTTAACTTTGAGTTGGCAAAAGATAAGGTGGCGTTTTAGCAACTTTTTGTTCAATTTTCTTGAAAGCATTTAGCTGTTGACTCATTATCCGTTAACTTCCATTTGTTTGATAAATGTTCTTGATAGTTTCAGTTCATATAGTTAAGGGCACGATGGGTCCGACATGCCTTTGTGATAAACATGCCATGGCTGACATACCTGACATGCCTCTAAAATTTCAGAGCATTCAGCGTTGAACAGTAGGTATGTTTCCTAACAAACAGTATTAAAAATAAATTAGTAATATCTTTTTGCGTTAAGCTTTTTGTGCTTGCATTTCTTATGTATCGTAATGAAATAGACAGCCATAGAACTCAGTGCAGCAATATAACTTAGATCATAAATTATTCTCGTCGCCTGTTTGCAAACATTTTTATACTGAAATTGAAAGAAAACACGTAACAAAATAGAGCTAAAAATCAAAGGTTCCGACAGAAAATGGTCTGGTGCACTTATCACTTTATTATTGTTGACGTTCGTGTAAAGAATCTTGAAACTTGGCACAATCACAATGGAATTTGAGTCGGAACAGAAAGCCATTGTTTTCAATCGTCACCTAATACTGTGTGGGTATTTGAAAGCATTTTCGATCCTTTTTCCAATTTCTTTGTTTGGCTTGGAAACGTTTGGCTGAAATATTAATTTGAAATGTGATTGTTTGAGAACAAATATCTATACTAATATTATAAAGCTGAAGAGTTTGTTTTGTTTGTTTGTTTGTTTGTTTGTTTGTTTGTTTAAACGCGCTAATCTCAGAAACTAATGAACCGATTTGAATAATTCTTTCACTGTTAGATAGTCTATTTATCGAGGAAGGCTATAGGCTACATTTTATCCCGAAATTCCCACGGGAACGGGCACAACGCGGGTAAAACCGCGGGGCGCTGCTAGTGTACTTTATAAATACATTTTATTAGCGCTCATTTTATGCTTTTTTAAATCGTAAAATAATACACTATTAGTCTATTTATTCTGCTTGGTTCGCTTCAAGCAAGTCAATCAAAATATTGTAACTATATTGGACTCGGTGGAACAGATTACTTTTATGATTTTAGAAATGTTCAGATTCTTTATAAACATTTTCTGAAACTCATAGTCCATCTAAAAGACCATCCATATCTCCTTTAAATCCTAACAGCCTCTTAACGTCCACTATCTCCACATTTTCTCCCGAAGTAGTTTCGATAAATCTGTCTTAGACAGTATGTTTGACTCGACAGAATAAAGACAAAGGGTAGTTACCCTTTCAATTGATTTTCCGGCAATTATAACTAAATCTGAAGAGTGTTAGACGCGTTAGAAGTAGGGGAAAGATATTGAAAGAGGGCTGAGATTAGGTTAGGGCGTATGAGATAGACTTTAGCGATTTGATCTTTTAAACTGTGAAATGTAAATCTACCTTTTATACTTTTAGTTCATTGATTTTCTTTATTCTTCTTTAACTGGAAATCTTTCTTTGTCAGTCCTGATACGTACGTTGATCACATAATTTCGTAGGCAGTTAGGTATGGATATATACTTCGATGTATTCTACAGTTTCGGCCACATACCGTGACCCTCAGGAGTTAGAGCGATCTGCAACCAATTGCGTCTCGCCCCGCACTTTTACGTGATATTGTTATGATAAATTCCCTATGTGTTAATCTAAGGCTCTACATGTGTTATTGCAATGTCTTATACACAAATCCGTTTAATTGTTTACATAAGTAAACATATAAATCATCATATATATATATTGATATCGATCGAGGAATAGCAATCATTATTCCACTTCTGATATCGGCGACATGTCACATCAGGATAAGCACGAGCATTATACCGCCAATACAACATCAGATATCTTAGGATTCCTAGGTCTTGATCTTGAAATAATAACTCACAGGGCTTCATTACAATGACATTGCTTGTATTTTACATTACACACGATCATCATGGATTACAGATTACAGTTAGGATACGTCTAGATTCAATTAATTGATGGAACCTAAACGACCTCCCTTCACCCCATTAGTCGTCCTGTCCACGCCATAGAATATCTTATCCACTATAATCGATTCGCAATACGATCGTGATGTCGTCAACACATCATTCTTCTAATCCACGTTTCCAATCTAATCACAATTTCACAATCCAACCATCTCCATTTCCTTCGTAAACTCTAATAATGCCGCCTTTTTCATATCATAGACTATCATCCCTCTATCCAACAACTGTCATAGTGCGTAACACCACAGACTTAACACAGTCTATTCTCATACCACAGACTACACCACGAAGGTAGAACTCACGTCACGGAATAATAACACTACAGATTCCATCAGTCAGCTGAATTTACAAACTACTCTTAAACTTCTATAGCTTTATTATACTTCCATCCCCGACACGGCCTTCCTGACGTTTCACACGTCCTCGTGTGAAGTATCTGTAAAGAAAATAAGTTTTGCCACAGTAATTTGCACTCGCTCGGTCAACCTGACAAGCTATGAGTAGTAGATGTAATGTTACTGTCATACAACTATAACTGTCTCAGAATAAAATAAAAGCGTGTGTCCTTTCGACCACTCATGGACCGGACGGCACCTTTTTCTAATCACTCAACAAACATTGCACTCTTTAGCATCAATTTTCACACAGTATCAATTTGAACCGGACGGGTGTTTCCTTTCGACCAGCCACACGTGCATGGCCCGGATGACACTGTCCCTTCGACCAATGAACACTTGAGGTTGTACTGATGAATGTGTCCCTTCGACCAGCCGCTATAAGCTGCATGGCCCGGACGACATTCTGCCACCTTCCGCACACCACATTACTCGATTAAGGTTGGACCTGATGAATGTGTCCCTTCAACCAGCCGCTATAAGCTGCATGGCCCGGACGACATTCGGCCACCTTCCGTCATCCCTGTGACTAGCTGTGATCATCCCAGTGATCACCCATAACCCTGATCATCCCTATGATCAGCCACTCTCGTGATCATCCCAGTGATCACCCATAACCATGATCATCCCTGTGATCAGCCACTCTCGTGATCACCCAAATTTAAGACTCAAGAGGACACGCACAACTAGTTACCACACTATGTAACACATGAATACTAGGTACCACGTCATTTTCAACTTTAACTTCAATAGACTATTAATCTCAAATGCACATTACAATATGAGCCATGAGTAAGTAACAGTAAGCTTGTCTAGTCACGTCTAGTCACGGCAACCAGCCAACCAGCAATCACATTGCTCAACAACACACGGTCAATCCAGACCACAACCATCGCCGAGTTCGAACATTGAACTCAATAAGTCACAAAGTCACATAGAAACCCTTACTCATACTCTCATATTTTAAAACGGGATAAACATCCAAAATACTTTCAATAAGCTTTCTACTTTATCGAGTGGTACGAAGATTCACTACAAAACTCTCAATGTTAACTGACTCAAATATCACAAAATAGCTCACCGGATAATTCCCAACTAAGATACTTCAGTACGTCAATCATTACCGCAATACATCACCAATTTAACATCCAATGTGAATTTGTCGTGATAGATTCTTGAATAATTTGGAATACCGCAATCCCTCATATTCCTCAGGTAACAGGATTGAGAAGAGAACCACGTTCTTCCCTGGACGAGGTTCATCAATGCTCACAACAATTACCAGCATTGAACCAACATGAAAATAAGAAAACATATTAGAACATATCACATTACGTACAAGATTACACTTGACTCTTTCGGAAGCTCATATTTACCTTCTTAACTCCACAATAGAATAGAGCACTAACTAACTATACTCACAGAACATTCCAAGTTTTATTACCAATTCATTGACCAATTCAAACATTCTCTACTGGTGGCTCAGTGGGCAAAATAGCGATCTTTATGATTGTCTGCTGTGGGCTCAGTGGTGATTCATCCCACTTCTGATATTGATATCGATCGAGGAATAGCAATCATTATTCCACTTCTGATATCGGCGACATGTCACATCAGGATAAGCACGAGCATTATACCGCCAATACAACATCAGATATCTTAGGATTCCTAGGTCTTGATCTTGAAATAATAACTCACAGGGCTTCATTACAATGACATTGCTTGTATTTTACATTACACACGATCATCATGGATTACAGATTACAGTTAGGATACGTCTAGATTCAATTAATTGATGGAACCTAAACGACCTCCCTTCACCCCATTAGTCGTCCTGTCCACGCCATAGAATATCTTATCCACTATAATCGATTCGCAATACGATCGTGATGTCGTCAACACATCATTCTTCTAATCCACGTTTCCAATCTAATCACAATTTCACAATCCAACCATCTCCATTTCCTTCGTAAACTCTAATAATGCCGCCTTTTTCATATCATAGACTATCATCCCTCTATCCAACAACTGTCATAGTGCGTAACACCACAGACTTAACACAGTCTATTCTCATACCACAGACTACACCACGAAGGTAGAACTCACGTCACGGAATAATAACACTACAGATTCCATCAGTCAGCTGAATTTACAAACTACTCTTAAACTTCTATAGCTTTATTATACTTCCATCCCCGACATATATAAATATTTGATGGAAGATTAACCTTATTGTAAACAAAAACATGATATTTTTACAAACTTATTTAAAATTCGACCCTATGATAACGTAAGTAGGTAAGGAAAAGCGACCATAAATCTTATTTACATTTCATTTAGTCCAACCTACTTCGTACGACTTTTTGATCCCCATTTCTTTTATGAGTGCACTTTATAATATGACATACATTAATAAAATAAATATACTAATATTTTTAAGATAACAGCTGCGAATTGTTTAAATTAAACATTATCATAGAAATTATAGCATTCTGTTTGTATATTCGACAGTTTATGAGGAATGTAGACGTATGTTAAAAATAGACATTGAGACAGGTGTATGGATGCAAGTTTGTTGCGCTTTTATACTGAACAGCGTAATTTGAATTTAGCCCACAATTAGACCATAATATTCAGTAACACACAGGTGACTTTTATCTGAAAACTTACTGCACCCTGCGATTATACCCGTTCCCATATAACCCCATTCCCATAAGCTTTGAAATAAAACGTAACATAAAACCTTTTTTTAAGTCGGTTATTATTTACAATCATATTTATTGAAATTAAACTAGTAATTCCAAAATCATCAATTCAAATTAAAATATAAAACATTTCAGTTTAATTGCAATTATAGGTTACGAGTAGTCCCAGTATTCCATGTCTGATGCTGACGTATAAACTATATTACTGTTAAGTTTCATCCAAATCCGTTCTGTAGTTTTTGCGTGAAAGAGTAACAAACATACAAACTTATATAGGTACATACTCACAAACTCTTTAGTAGAAATTCCAAAACTGGTACAACAACGCGAGCAAAACCGCAAATTTCTATAAATTCTACTCTATAAATGATGTATGTTATTATTGGCTATGGCATGAGCTGGAATGTGGCACCTGGTGAACCAGCTTGGGGCTTCCAAAGGTCACATACATACACCGGCATACATTATTCAGTGAATTAATAACCCCACTCTTTATGGCGAATACAATGGGAATTCAATACTCAAGAGCGTTTATTTATAGTGTCGTTACGATATTTAATTAGTTTTAATTATAACTAATTGGCTTAATTGTTAAAGCTCATTAAGACTAAAAAGCTTTTATTGTTCAGTTGTTTTGTAAGTTTGGGCGTAGGATTATTATGGTAGCTTTTAACCTACATCAAAAAAGTTGGTTTTGCTTTTGAGCTGTTGTAGTGTTGTTTATTCTATTAGATGACTTAACTTCAAACGTTCGAATTGAAACCCACATTTTTAAAGTCTTTAACTGAATGTCCTATGTGACAGACGATGTGTAATGGTGCGTTTCCACTGAAGTGGAAAGCTCTCCAGACCCCAATGCATTACGTAAAGATTTTGATTTAACGGATAGCTACATTCAACGGAAAGGTTAAAGGTATCTCATCTCGAAATTCACACGGAAACGGGCACAACGCGCGTAAAACCGCGGGCCGTTGCTACAGTTACAGTATCACGTCTTTTCACGTCCATTTTTTATCACTTCCTTATGAACTGTTTCCTCGCTCTATCTTCTGACTTGCACCAATCCCGCCCTACGCGTTAACTTGAAAAGCTCTGAGTGACGCTTCTAATGACTGCGCTACGATTGACGTGCGTTGGTCACCACCCACGACGTACTCATTACTACTAAATGGACTTAATACTGAAGGTGTTAGATCACAATCTCCCCTGAGCGTTGATACTGCTGAATTTTCATAACCTTAAAATATGGAGAAACTAGATTATAGCTGTCATTTGATTATTTTATTTTATAAGGGATTTTTTTTAATTGACTGTATTTATTCGCGTACCTATCGAGTTATTTCAATCAATGTTCTTCTCCTTAACTCATATTTTACCTACGTATATTCTGTTGAACGAAATAAATGCAATTTCATAGTAAATACATCAGAACAAATAAAGCTAAGAGCTAAGCTTGTAGGTATACTAAGCAAAAGTTTAAGTAGTAGTTTTCATCTCAAAATTCCTACGGGAATGGGCATAGCATGGGTAAAACCGCGGAACACTGCTAGTAGTGTATAAAAAAAACTTTGAATTAGAGAGAGTTTCTATGTCGGTTTCTACTGTCATCATAAAACTACGGATCTGATTACTATCTGACTTGTTGATCTAAGATTAAGTAATGATCAGCTAATCAGTTAAGTAATTACGTCTAACTGCCAAATTTAAGTGATGGATCACCAGTGGCAATAGTTACGAGCGTGTGTATTAAATAGAGAAAAAAATATTAACACGAATTTAATTGCGCATAAAATTCTTTAACTTTGCTACTAATACACCAATACTGCACTAACCAGTTTATAAAAGCATAAAAATAGCTTTATAACGCAAAACACAGTTGTTAATTACTCTACAACACGTATTTTGTACAAAAATTCCAACATCAAGCTTAAAAGCTCTAAAATGGCGCATCGCGTTTCAAATCAAGCGCCATAAAATGGTGCATCGATTAGGTTTCAATAGTTACTCGTACCACTCTTGTAATCAGTAGTTTGATCGGAGATATCTAGATATGAATTATTCGCGGTAAACATGCGATTTTCTCGTAGTTTACTAAATTGACTGTTTAACTCTTTAACGGATGGTTAGTAACTGCTACTTAAAGTAATTACTCTGAGTAAACTTGTTGGTAATGATTTGCGTTTAGTGATGTGGGTTAGTGTGTATGTACGTCCGTAGGAATTATGCCTGTTAGAGTTGATTAAGGGATGCGCTAATGTGAAAGTGATGCTATTATTGTTTATTAACTCTTACTCTTTATACGGAGCTTTTTGGTCTTGTGGTTTAAACGCTCGGCTCGTGATCCGGAGGTTCTGGGTTCGATTCTCGGTGAGGACAATATCTCGCAAAAATCTCTTTGTGAGACTGCCCTCAGTTTGGTTGGGGCATTGCAGGCTGAATCACCTGATTGCCCGAAAAGTAAGATGATTCCGTGGATCGGAGGGTACGTTAAGACGTCGGTCCCGGTTATTTTCTACGGATAATAGTCGTTACATGAGCCATGTCAGAGGCCTTTGGCGTTATCTTTCGTTAGAAACCTGTTATCTTTTGCATACATTAAACAAAGTCGTTAATTATTATTTTACACATTTTTAACATAAGCACTGCTTGACTGGTTTCCACTATTTTGATTTTGCTTATTTTTAATACCCCGAATATCAGAATAACAATCAAGGACTGCGGGTAAAACCATGCGGAAAAACTAGTTTTGTACAATATAAAGGTTTTTAAAGGCAGGTAAAAAGTTATCTATCTGAAATATTAGTAGCAAAATATTCCCACACAGAGGTTAGCTCATCGCTCATAGGGTAAAGGCACCGATAGCCGGCCACACAATGGCCGGCCACCCGGGCGATAGGCGGTCCGTAGGCGTCATCTGCAGGATATATAGCGACCATTAAACAGTCTGATAGCTCTATTTCGTTTTGTTTCGCTACAACACTTGTACCAGTGTTCATGCTTTTACCCATTAAATTGTTTTCAATGTTTAATTGCATTTTAGTTGCCTCATGTCTTCCTTGGTTGTGCAGTTACATCGTTGCTATTAAAATTGTTAACTATTATAGTGGTTCTCTGTAGAATCAACGTAATATCAATTTTATCAAATGTTATATGAAGAGAAATGACACAATATACTAAGGAAAGTTTTATATTTACAGATTACTCTATCTGAATAATTATACTCCGAATAAATTAATAGTAAAACTGCTATTTTTCATTTAGTTTCTAGAACATATTCAAAAGCTGTCGAACGTAATATTAACGTTATTACGTACATTACGCGGCCAGTATTACGTGTAGGTTAAATGGCAATTTGTCTCTATCATCTATATGTAAAAGTAAAGTGCGTTGATAGTTGATAGCAAGGTGATCGCGTGTGATGTATCATTATAGCGACGCCCGCGGCTGCCTGCGAAAGGTTAATCTTGAAAGTTGGTTCCGTTCTACAATATGAGACTATTCTTTAAGTGTGTGCTTTTTAATTGAATGTGTTTTGTTTAGTTTTATGTAATTGTGGTGGAAAAACTTTCCTATGTTAATTAGCTGAGTTATACGAGTGTTGCGCTTGAGTCGATTACCGGAGTTGAATAGATGTACAAATTTACGCTATTTAAGCTAATGAAATTCTGACGATAGCTATCACTAGAATGGGCAGTTTAAAGAGCCACGTAAGTTTAAATGATTCTTATGATTTTCTCTTTAAGTTCCAAAAATATTAAGTACTTAATAATTATTCCCAGAGCTTTAGGGTGCTTTTGACTTATAATGCCTAAGTCAACAAACAATACCAATTATTGACTTATCACCAAAGAGCTTACCTAATCAATTAATTTCAAAAAAAGAACACTTGAAAAATACTCGTCATTAATAAAACAATTAACAGTCAGTTGCACGAAAGTGTCCATTAAGTGTACATTAATTAATGCACCTTTAAAGTTAATGTTTCCATTAAGTTGCTGCTTGTTGCACGAAGCCACATTAGCGTCCTAGCCTCCTTTAATTAACTAATGAAGAGTTTAATAAAATCATTAAAAAAAGAGTGAGTGAAATGAACGATTGCGTTCCGTTACAAGCATAAAACTTTTTTATTCTTGAAAAACGGAACGTTTTATGGAACAAAATGACGTTTTTACAAAGTGACAATGACGTATGAAATTTTTAAACTTGTTTTCCATTCATTGTTTGTTAATGTTTGTTAGCTATGCTGTGACATTCTCGCTGAGTAGGCATTTTTAAATACTTAAAAGACAAAGAAGCAATGGCATTCGTCACTTTTTGAATGATTCGGCATATAGTAGCCTTGTCACAACTGATCAAATAAGCAAGAACTTCTTGAAAAGAACCAGTTGCATAAAACCTGAGTGTGATCAGCAATTGTGTTCTTGTATCAATAGCTTTCGAACTTCTGGTGATAGGTTTTATTCGATCGTTGATTTTCTCCAGTATGGCTTGAACAGTTGGTTTTTCGTACCTAAATCTTGACCGAAATTCACTATTTTCATATTTGTTCCATAAGTCTATTTTATCAGGTACACGTCTAAACACTACTTCTTCATCTGATAATGACGAAAGGGATGATAGAGACATTTTAAGGAAACGCAATGTATTTCTCACGTGGTGTTTCCTTGGGTTCACTTGCGTTAATGGGGGTTTAATGGCACCAAAGGCACCCATTAAATTTTTACTAAAGAAAAGTCAAAATAATCCTCCATTAGGAAGTTGTATTGTTTCTTGCAATGCAATATGGCGCTAATGACGGGTTAGTGACGTCCGAAAATTAGTTTTAATGAACATTAGTCATTTCATTAAATTAATGATTCTTGCAATAGAAAAACGGATTTAATGTGTCATTAAAATTTTAATGCCGTCATTATTATTTAATGGACTTTCGTGCAACTGGGTGTAAGTCGCCGAAGCACCAATCGGTTCTAACGACCAAATAAAGTTGTTACTAACAATGACAGTTGTATAATACAAAAAATTATGTAGTTATATATAAATAACAATAAATAGTGCTGCGGCCCTCGGATAGAAAGCCTCGGGTAAGTCACGAAGTGTGAGGGGAAACTTACGAGTATAAATTGCACATTGAATAATTGTACACTGCGCTCATAATTGAACACAATACCGTGAACTGTGACATCATTATATCTCTTTGTAATCTAAGGGCCGTGGAAACTGGTAGCTTTAATTTCCTTTTTCCCCTTTTTAAATAAACTTTAGTCTTTAACCTATAGGGTCGTTGCCTCGCTGGTATTTAAAAGATAGGATCGTAAAATTATTAGGTAATGAAAGGGCAAGGGCCAATAAAAACGACGATTATAGTAATTATTTTACGACGTTAATATTGTTTTTTTAGTATTGTACTTAATTACGAAGAATTAACGAGAGATAGCTGGGGTGTTACGGTGCATGCGAGCGATAGAAACTAGCAAAATATTTTAAAAAGTACATGAGCTTGTGTTCTTTTTTATAAAGAAAACCGCTTATTTTCGAGGGAGCTCTTCATTAGTTCTGCCCAGCAATAGAAAGGCATAGTAATTTCAATTTAATCTAGATTAAAATGTTGAGCTAAACTTTGGGCATATTTTAGACCATAAAAACCTTATCTTCAACATGAAAACGTATATACAGAAAACCTAAAACAATATCAAAGCTTTCTTCTTAATGAGATAGAACCCAGAAGTAACGAAGCTTCCGCGCTAATTCCGAACATAATTACGAAACCGTGATCTTCTCATAATGTCTATTAAAACCAGCCGCTTTGATTAAATAAACACACAACGTTTATGATTTTAATTATTACTTATATAACTTTTGCGTGGAAATAAAATGAATTAGTGTACGAAAACTGATGATATTTTTATTCTATTAAGATGAACAGATCTTCAACCACAGCGACTTTTGTACTCTTTTATTTTTTTAAGTTAAGCATTATATACATATTATGTCATGTCGTATAGAGATGTGAAGGAACTTGCACTGAATAGGAATAGATGGAGAAGTCTGCATCGGAATCACCGACAAGAGATATTTATTTATGTATCGAGGGCTGATTGGGATTTTTTGTGGTTATACTTTTTGCAGATTTTTGTGTTATGGGCAAACGTTATACTAAGCTTGTTTAATATATACTTATGGCCCTCTATTTTATCTATTTGTTTATGCTAATGGTATGTGTAATATTGTGGTAATTGAAAAAAAGTTAATAGAAATGAAGTTGAATAGTTTTTGTCCATAAATTAGATTCATGCAGTCTTGACTATTGCGTGAGTGTTTTGCAAATGCATTTCTTTTTATTAGATAGCTAAGTAAGTGACTCTTTCTTTATTGATGGTTACAGCGGAATTTGGAAATTGACATTGAAGTTCATATCTTTAAACGAGTTTAAATCTAAAGATATTGTCTTACCAGAGCAAGATCTTTTTAATACAAACGCTTTCGAAGAGTCTCATTACCTGTAACAAAATAGAATGATTTATTAGTAGAGCCAAATAAATAGTCATTTCAGTAGAGTATTATAAAATTATTATTGGGAGGTTCCAGTGTATAGCGACGATGACACCGAATAGTTTAATTTATATAATAAATGCTAATATAACGATAAATGCTATAGCTCTTAGACTATAAGTAAATTGTACGTCATTTTTAGAGTTATTTGCTAGTTACATTATGTTTGCTGCCATCATGGCACCATCTTATCCATTTTATTCTTTACCAATAGTGCCTGCAAGACGAAAGCTTTTCAAATCACCACCAGCTTATTAAGCTGCGGCTCTTCGCAAGTTAATTACTAACAATATAAGACAAACAAGCAAAATAACTATATGATATTAAGTATGTTCTGTCCCACGGTTCGGCTGATGCTAATCACAAAGTTAGCGAACGCTCGCGTGCGTCGATGCAGCGATACGATTCTTTGCTTTATTTCGTCTGCAGGTTTTAATGCGATGCTTTGCAAGTTTAGACATTCATTTTATTACGTCGGATTTATATTTCTGGTATTCAAATTTTTTACTTTAGTAAGAATTCAACAACAGTCTAGACTTAGGTCTGCTTTAATATGTTTTCATACATAGTAAACTGCTTCTGGTTAATGTAAATATATTGGATGAGTACACACTAGATACAAGAACGCCTAACCGGACAGTTTTATGATAAACTAGCCGGGCCCCGCGGTGTTACTCGCGTTGTACCCGTCCCCGCGGAAATTTCGGAATAAAATGTATCCCATGTGTTAGTCTGATGTATAACCTATATTACTGTAAGTTTCATACATACATCCTCACAAACTTTCGCATTTATAATATTAGTAAGATAGTAAGATAGAGTAAGATAGTAAGATTAGTAAGATAGAGTACAGAATAGAGACAAGGACGAGTAACAGGACAGTCCTTCTTCAAAAAATATCTTATTCTAGCCATAAATACTATGCAAACTCAAATAGCGCATATTTTATGGCAAAGGTCTTTAAAGATACAAAATTGGATATATTCAGTTCCACGTAGGTATTACCCTCCAGGGTAAATGCGGGAAAAATGCGTGTCGTAGCAAGATTAATTACGAAATTAAATTAGCATATTAGAATACCTTCCTCTACAGTTGAAGCGATACGCCGCGAGCAAATTATATGATTTTATTTATTTCAAGAGAAATCACTCCCGAGAAAGTGATAATATTCATAATTGAACGCTTAGCTAATAATTAATCTCTCATTCATTAGTTATGATAAACTTTATAATGCTTAATTGGTCGGTTCTGCAAATAGTGAATATTAAAATTAATTAATATTACTTTGTTTTACATATTAGATTATGGGGTAACGCGTAACTTATGGGTACCTACTTAAATAATATAAAGTATTGAAAAACGCCTTCCTCGTTAATTTGGGTATAATTATGTATTTAGTTAAGCTTATATGATTTAAAGTGGAAAGAAAAAGTGTGTATATAAAAATCGATTATCTAATTTTTAATGGATATTATACTTCTAAAGTGATATTGATATTTATGAATATTAAAAGAGCAGCTTTCATGAGATCAGAAAAAAATATGTTTTTTTAATCTGGTCTGCGCACGCGCATGTAGGGTTTTATAGAGCAAAAGTCAGTCCAACTGACTATCTATACCTAGTCTCTCGTCAGTCTTAAACACTTATAAAGGTTCGTACATAGTTCTTGTTTGAGATGATGAATGGCTGCGCCGGCGCAAATAGTATTAATTAATGCAGTTATTAATATAAATCATCGGTTAGAAAGTATGGAAGCTGAATATTTGATTGGTATTTAATTTAACTACAGGTGGTCTTGTTTACTTTTCAAAAACTTTTACGACTTTTGTAATGTGGCCATTAAAGTTAATGTAATGAATGAAAAATAATATTGTAGATTAAATTATTTTAAAAAATGGCTTCTTAGTACTTGATTGGAACACTTCTGGGTGCCACTTGAGTTATGCTGGTCCGACGATTGATACAACCGGGACCGACAAATAAACGTGCCTTCCGAAGCACGATAGCGCTCAGATAGAAATTCCACTCTCGGCCACCCATCCAAGTAGGGGCCGAGCTGCACGTTGCTTAACAATTGCAATGAGTTAACACTGCTCAGTCAAACTACGCCACGAGCGCTACAATGCATGCTATATTAATATGCTACGTTGATATGCTACGTTAATATGCTACGTTAATATGCTATGTTAATATGCTATGTTAATACGAGTATGCTACTTTGCTATGTTATGTTGGTACCACCATCGCTATATTTATATACATACATACATTGCTATGCTGTTCGAAATAATTGGGGACCAAACGTAGTATTTTATACGCAATAATTTGAGTAGATTGTTTGTTAATGCTTATGCATGGCAAATAACTTATGGGCATAAATGTAATTTTAATTGAATGCAGTCTTAAATAAATAATTCAAACAATTAGGCATCTCGTATGCATTCAAAGTAAAGCCTAAACCTTGAAATAAAAAACACCATTACCGTTTAATAACTGTAATTGTTTTACAACAATACAGATAGAGGAAGCTTACGCCATTTGTGATAGGAATCTTATGCGAAAATCACAATGAGAAGATAGGGTCTAGAATACACGGCTTCATGTATGGACATGCAGACACTGTTACCCAAGAACGAAGTAGTTAAGGAGGAGTCGGGGAATGGTGACTACTTGATTCATAGCGATGTTTTGAGCAAAAGCACAAAATGAGGATGTGAATCTTAATTTAAATATTTTTTTTACATATCTGATTGTTGTCTTCACCCCGTAAAGATGGAAGTAGCAAAATATGTATGTGACCAACACGTCCCGCTAAATCTTAGGTATTCTTAGCCAAATTATTAATTTGTTCAAAGCAAAACATTAATATTCAAATGATATCACGTATTGATTGACACATTCCTATACCTATGAAAACCAAATGCACTGGTTGTTTCAATCATTAGACCAAAACTCCGACACCAGGGTTGGCTACAACTTGCTGGAAATAAATGAATTAAAAAAAATACACTGCAGAGCGATTGCCACTTATCTACAGGAGCCAAAGATGATGAAAAAACGATCTCAGTCGACGGGTAATCCTTATGACCGGTTACTATACGGACATTGTATGTATGTTTCTCATACATGGAATGATTTCGTGGGACAGCCGAGTGCGATTATGTCACAATAAAACTGCTAATTAAAAGCCTTGTTTAGAGTTTACGCAATACATTGTAGTTGGCGTTAGATAAGTGGCGGTCTCTTTACCTGCGTTGTGTTGGCATCTTCCATCAGTGGGTCGAAGTATATGTCTAGGAAATGCTTGTTAGATAAGTCTTGGGTGAAAGAAGTCGACGGCAAATCTTTTTAGGCGAATATCTCATCAGTATCAACTACGGGAGCTTACATGGACGTGCACACGGTGCAACGAAGAACAACGCAAAATGTTGATGTAAGAGGCACTGGTAAGAGCTAAGGTTAATACTCTTTAAAAAACACTAGTCACTGTCGATGCCACATTGCACATGTCACAGTAACACTACGGAATAGACGGAAACAGACAACTTCACCTGCAAGCACCTAGCCCCCAGTTCTAAATAGAAGTTTCCTTAGTATATTAAGTTCCGTCTTAATCCAAAAAGCCTCAAAAATATCAATTCCTTACTTCCATACTCACGTAACATCCATCAATCACACTTTCTGAATTTGCGTGCCAACACGATCTGTTCGCAAATTACTTCAACCCAAAAACCTGGCAAAATCAATCATAATCCACAATCAAATATCACTCTAATTCCTTAACATCCAAGTCACATATTCGCGTGTGATCTTACCGTGATCTACTGGTGTAAAGAATCTCAAGAGTGTTCAGTGTTATATATTTTAATTAATTCGTGAAGATGGTTATCGGTGTGTTATGATGCAGACGTAAGAAAAGCTATAATAAAAACGTAATAGCTGTTATTTTTTTAATGTTTCAATCTTTTTGTTTATCTGAATTGTTTGAAGATGCGATTATTTGAAATGTCTATTTAATTATAACTCTAAGGAAGACTTTTTTACTACCAATAGCATCGCGTGGCTTTATCTGCGTTGTACCTATCCTCTTGGGAATTTCGGGATGAAAAGTATAATCGACGTCTTGTGGCTATCGTGTCAATTCTTATAAATCAATCTTATCAATAGGATACCTCTAAAATAGTTTGATACATTAGGTCCTCACAGAATAACAAATGTTTCAATTACTATTCTATCGACATCCAATTAAGCCTCAATTGAGACACAACGAGTTGACCCCCAAGATAATCGAAGTTTAAAAACCATCTGACTCTACAATATTCAGCTATAATTGAATTCTTAACTGAACTGTGGACTGTCAGTCAATAAATGATGAAACATCACGAGTTATATAAAATGATCACACCACAAATAAGGTGAATGCATGAGGTGTATCTGTACCAAGGCTCGCGATATCACGAAACCAGCTAATCGATGTTAATAGAATCGGGACCATTTGTTTTAATATCGATTATTTACTTATCTAGATTACGCCTAATCCTTCGCACTGTTCTTTAGTGAGTGGCCTTTGCCCAGCCATGGGTAATACCATGGGGTAATTTTGTGCTTTATTGTTATCTTACTTACTGAAATTAACTAAGTTTTCGATATAAAGTATTTGTTTAACATGGGTAATATTTTTTAAAGTAGAGTTTCATGTAATCGATAAATCTCTGCCAATATTTGGAACTAGAGTTTCAGCGATTATTATTTTGAAAAGGAAAAACTCTACGTAACTAACTAACGTACTAAAATTCTCTCAAATCCCCCAGCTATACCAACAATCAACGATCAACTGCTTCCCCAGGGTATAACCGACTCTTATTAATAATAATAAATAATAAATAAATCATTTATTTGTTGAAAGTAGTTACATTTACAATAGGAACTGGAAACCTCCCTTTTAAGTTACAAACCTGTGTTAGGAAGGTCCCCTCTGCACTGTGAATTAACAATGGTTTACAATGTTTTTCTGAGTATAATACTATGAGTGTTTATTATTATATAACTTTATAATTCAATTTGAAGTTGAAAATATTTTATTTGCTATTTCGTCACACAATAATTACAACTTTACTATTAATATGGTAGTAATATTTCAGTTGATGCAATTGCATTTTAATGCTTTTTAGTCTCCAAGTTTATAGCAAACTTCTGTCATAACACTCACCAACCACAAACTACTCTTTAGAGTTATGATTTCAATTTAACAAATTATCACCACAATTATTCAAAAACCTGTTATCAGATCGTCAAGCGATAACGATCTCTATTACTATGACAAATGATCTCAATTCCCGTGGCTACCTTGTAGGAAGCAAGAGTCGACAAATAAATATTACTTCAGTTACGTAAATTGCGATCGTTTGGGATTAATATTGTAATAAATATTAGTTTATTGTGAAGTTAGTGCGTATATTTATGTGTTTATATGGCTTCATAGTGCAGCGATTAGGTTTGATCGACTACATTTATAATGGTTTCTTATTGTATATGAGCATCGCTTGTAGCGTAGTAGGAGTAGGGGATATAAACATATTGCGATTGTTAAGCAATGTACAGGTCGGCCACTAGTTTTCCGTGTGGTAAATAGTAGGTATCATAACTATTTGAGTTTATTATATTTTTTATCTGAAATATGTGTATTAAATCCTTCTAAAGTAGAGTAAAAAGCTCAAAGGTACATTATAGGTACACCTAACAAAACTTTAAGTAAGGCTTTTTTATAAGGTTAACTTCATAAACGTTATACGGTAACTTTGTACGCGTTTTCACTGTAACTGTACCTACATCAGGATAACCCCAAGTGGGTTAAACCTCTGTGACCGATTGTAAAACAATCATAAAAATAATGCGCCGTATAACAGTACGTGTAATTAGCAAAAATAATTCGAGAACCGGCTCATATGTGCAGAGACCGTTAACTCGACATAAGAGACTTTGTAGACTTCGGTTCAGGCGGTTCTTTAGACTGTCTTCTGTTAAGATGATGTTGGCCAAGATATAAGATTTGCCCTTATTGTATTTTGTGTATCTTTTCTTTGCTTTAATATTCTCTGAAAACAGTGTATCTTAAGACATCTCTTTCTTTTAATTTGCTTATAAAGAAAAGAGATACAACGATAACAAAAATATATTCGGCATTTTCGCCCTGCTGGTCTATTAAAACCCTATGAAAAATCGCTCACTAAAGACAAGACTTCTAGGACACTTTTCCATGTGTTCCAAAGTTTTTGTTTGGTAAATAAAATAATAATGACGACAATTGTTGTTGTACTATAAACATAGTTAACTGCGTCCATCAAGTCGTGCTAAAGACTACTTGATGTAGTCTACAATGGTCCTAAGATTGAGGAGGTTGTTATCATTGTGTGACGTATGATATGCTTAGTTTATGTTTTTGTGTGTGTGTCTATTATATCATTTTGTTATTTTTTTAAAGCACCCTCGTTCTATATTTTTTACGTGACTCTAACTTATTGTATTGTATACTTAGTAGTTTTTACAAAATGTATATTATATGTATAAGAAAAAACACATATCTTTATATCTCGAACTAGAGAGCCCTGAATTCTATGAAATAATTAATCATGATAATTAATTTATCATTCGCAAATAATCTAATTGAATACTCATACTTTTTCTTGAAGTACTAAATTAAATGACTATTCATTTCCATTACGACCTTTCACAAATCCTACTTATATTATGAATGTATAGTGGTTTAGGCAACTGTTTTCAATAAATATAGGTAATTTCACTGTACCTTTTCACATAATTTCGAATACAAACAAGGTAACAAATCCCGCATTAGGCGAAACGTTAAACTTCTAAATTGAGGTCAAGTTCAATCACTTACAAATTCTATACACATCTCCGCACAGTATCTTATGTATACACTTCATTTTCACCATTATTACAATGGCATAAGGTTAAATATATGATGTTGACTGTACATAATACAAGCAGAGTCTTGAGGTGTGTTGCCAAAACCTATGAGTCATTGTTGACCTCAAGCGAGGTATATTTGGCCAGATTTTTGACCAGCAGGAGGTTAATTAATGCACCTATTCTTTGGAGACCTCGACTGATTGTTGATAATTCTTTTCTTAAATCAAGGTTTGGTTTTCGAATGTTAGGTGGTATGTTATGTATTGTTGAAGAATGAATGTAGGTATTGTTAAGAACTTTTGCATTTCAGTACGTTGTTTGTGTTAAATAAAATAGAAAAAAAAAAAAAATTTACTTTACCCACTGGCCCGCTGGTGGGCAAAATTCTCCCCACCTCTGGTTTTCGTGTCTCTCTTTCCAGTGCATTATTTATTGCGAGAAAAATAATAAAAATACAATCGCAAGTTTTACTTAAAACTAAAATAAATATAGCATAGGAGGCTGTCAGCTGATGTTTTACTGAGACCGTGAATACAGTAGTAGGTAGTAGTAGTAGTAGTAGTTTTTTTTTTTTTTTTTTGAGTAAAACGCTGGTTTTCAGACGCCCCTTCATAGTTTTTATAGGCTACTTTATTTTTTATAGATACATTAAAAATTTTGTCACCTAAAGGTGAAAGTTGATGGAAAGTTAAGCTTACAATATTTTATCACTTGAAAATTAAAATGAATATCTGATACTATCTTGGAATACTCGTATCTTCAAAGAGAAGAGAGAGTAGGTATCCGGAAAATCTATTACAGAATGAAATTACATTAATATTTTCACTACTTAATAAATGAAACATAAGTTCCTATTTCATGAATTTTATCAATTCAACATCGATTTATGCTCATTGTGGCTTTTACATCTTTGAAATTGCAATATTTATTGAATTCAACGACATCACTACATACTATAAAACAAAGTCGCTATTTTTGTCTGTTTGTTTGTCTGTTTGTCTGTATGCTTAAATCTTTAAAATTACGCAACGGATTTTGATGCGGTTTTTTGTAATAGGTAGAGTGATTCAAGAGGAAGGTTTTTATGTAAAAAAATCCCGAAATTCCCACGGGAACGGGCACAACGCGGGTAAAACCGCGGGGCGCTGCTAGTTAATTTTATACGTCCATTTTATAAGCATCTTTCAATTAGATACCGATGGTTTATTTCATTATTGTTACTAACTATCGAATCCTGATCAAAACACAATATCCGAGCATTCCCAAGAAGCTGTTTTGTTTATCAGTAACTTAAGATTACATCAGCGGTGGCAACTAAGTTGCTTCGATTTACCGGTATCACTACACTGTATGATTTATAGACGTTTTGCTGCAATTTTCTGCTATTATGTATAGGATTTGTCCCCGTTTGACACCTACACAGTTATGCGAAGGGTATGTTTGAAGCTTTTATAGATAACTAGCGTCGATGCGCTGTTGTTCCGCTTGTAACAACTGTGGGATTTTTAAGACCAAAAGTAGCCCGTTTATTTCTGATGCTATATGGAAAACTTCATCAAAGTTCGTTCCGTAGATGTTGTGTGAAAGGGTAACAAACCTCTACTCATACACTTAGATAATCTTTACATACTCGTATTATACGACAAAGTCCCAAAAGATTTCTGTCTGTTTTAATTTATTTTCTCAATAACAACCGAACGGATTATCGAACGAATAGTAGTCCGTGACCAAAATTCTCATAGGAACGGGTATAATCGCAGGGTAATATTAGTTTATAATAAATATTGGTAGAATTTACTTTGTACCACGGTTGTTCCTGCTTAGCACTCGTACAAGTAGGGTTCCAAGATTTAAATAATTTATGTCGTTGACATTTGAGCGAGTTTACTAACTAGCTCGCTTTCTATTACTAGTATTAATAGATTTCAAAGCTCCACCCAGGTTACCTAAATTAAATAAAGCGTAGCATTTATGTAACACCTTTAGAGCACTCAATAATAACGAATACCTGTTTGTGACCTAAATACCTAACTAAGTACCTAAATATTCTGAATAAAACCAAAGCTATTTTAATACTAAAACCACCATACAAGTCGTAGCAGGTTCCTTGAAATGTCTTTACATAATTTTGTAATTTACATGAACATTAAGCTAACAGACCCGACGATTAGTTCCTGGTAGTTAGAAGCTTATAGAAAGAAACCGTTTTATGGAAACTTAATTGAGAACACTGATCAAATGTGCTGTTTATTGATTAGACTAGCAGCCCTCGCGGTTTAACTCGCGTTGTACAAAAATTCGGGATGAAAAATAGCCAATAGCCTTTAAATATTGCTATATATTACAAAAAGAATTTAATTGAAAATTGGTATTTTCTGAGATAAGCGCATTCAAAACAGACACAAACTTCAGCTTAATAGCTTTACCTATAGATAAAATCTTTACTACTGTACATCTTTTAATGTAGTATTTACATTCAACCAATCTCATTGCGTATCGCTTAGTAACGTTACCGGGACATGTAGAAAAATTATGTAACTAGATCTAGATATTAAGTACAACCGCAATGAAATACTCCACTTTACAACTTTATCTGAAATATCTGAAATAATACTACACAACTTTATGTGAAATAAGTTAATTGTCACTTCTATAATCTTAGCTGTCTATCTCAATCTTGGTGAACTGTCGATATAATTTAATTACGAACAAATCGTAAAACTGTAATCGGTATCTAGATTATAGATTAACTTATGTAAATATGGATTAAGTGTTATGTATTTCACTTCTGACATAACTTTAAAGTAGGCTAAGTTAGTGTGCTATCAGAGAAGTTGGCAAAAGACCAGTGCGAAAATAGGTTTAAGTGCAAACATGTAACTTTTTCTAACTAGGATTATTTGTGATGGAATGATTGAAATGAAAAGGTTTGTAGATTGAGGTAGTTTTGAAATACAGGAGCATAAAATATCAGACATTTTAATACTATCAAACTTACATTTTAGAATTTGCCGGATTTTACAAACGAAAGCTAAAATACCTTCTTAGGTATTTTAAATTAATGTGTGGACAAACTTTCTTTATATATAATTAATCTTTAAATATATTAAGTTACATAAATCACTTGCAATAAACATCAACCTAATTGTCACAAAGTTCAATCAAAAACCTTGTTGTGACATTCAATCATAAAGTACTTACTCTACATATTGTGAAATAACAGTAACGTGTGTAATTAATTTTAATTCATATTAAGTCATAATTGGACCGGCCTTTGTATTTAAATGATAAAGCATATTCATTTACATAATATTTGTAATGTTTGCTTTGTAAAAGTGGTGTGTGAAAAATAAGTTTAGATAATACATACTTTAGGATCCTACTTACGGCAAGTTGGCACTTGTCGAGTGTTGGTTCGGATGTTCGATACTATATTCAATCTTGGCCTCTGCTTAGATCGGTGGCCGATAGTGGCATCTATCTCTACCGTGCGTCAGAGGGCTCGTAACATTGTCAGTCCTGGTTGTTTCAATCTCTAGACCATGTCGGAGGCCTTTATGTGGTCTAAAAGCACCGACACCACGGTTAACCATTAGCCTACACACCTACTTATTTATTGGTCTATAACGACTGATTATTTTATCAACGAGAGACGTTTACTCTGCAGTTGAAAGTATCTTACATCAAAGAGGTTGTAAAGCTTTTTTTGACGTAGAAAATTTGTAGGAAATAAACCAAAAAATATTAGGAATCTTGAGTTTCTTTGTCGATGAATTAAAACCGGGTTAAAATCCATTTGGTAGTTCTTAGACTAGCGCGAACATTCGGACAGTTATACTATGCAAAGAAAAAAATATACAGCATGTATTTTTAATTCTCGGTGACAGCCACACTACCATTATTATAGGCACTTAAAGGACCCATTGCGGACTTTAAAAGCTTTTATTTTAATTATATACAAGGTGTTTATACGTGACCTGTAAGTAAAGTGAGTATGTCGGGCAATTTCTTTGAAACCGATACACTTATAATAAAAACGCGTATCAATTTCATTTTAAAAGTCAATAAAACGAGTAAACGGTATTTTAAAACAATATTCATTACCATATGGAGCGGATTGCAAACAGGCTGCTTGTACAAACTTACCCATTTCATATTTTATGAAATGCCCGGTTTTACCCCCTTTGCTTGATTTTCTTGATAAAAAACATCCCATGTCGTCTCCCATTTCTATTTTGTTTCTTTGCAAAAATTCATCAAAATCTGTTCAGTAGGTTTTGCGCGCTTATAAAGCCAATTTCATTAATGCTCTAGCCGTATTTATATTACTCGACTACTAGTAAATTAAAGTAAAGAACTTGCAGCTCGGCCGATGAATGGGTGGCCGATATATGTATATGGCATTTATATATGAGCGCTGCCGTGCTTCGTATCGTAGGGCACGGTCAAAGTTCTTTCTATCTTTAGACCATGTTCGAGGCATTTTGGTGGCCTGAAACCATTGACACCAGGGACTGCTAATAGCCTATTTGAACTCTTTACTTAAGTAACAGTAGTAGGACATCAGTAATGAAATCTATACATTACTTAAACTTGTAGTTACAAAATAAAACTGTACCAGAGGTCGGAATGTCACTCTCGCGCTCGGAAACAATCCTTATCGTAATGACAATCGGTACTGCAATAAATAAACAGAAATAAATAGGTATGTAACCATTAAAATTAAAGCTGTTATGAAACAAAAAAATGTAATGATAAATTATTTTGAAATCTTATACTAGAAGCTTGCAATGTTTATTTTTCTTAGTATATCTAGCGTTTCATGATTGGTTATACTCTTTTTATGATAATTTTGGATAAAAACTATCCTATATCCGTCCCTAAAGACTCATCTATATGTTTGCCAAAATTCCTAAATTCAGTTCAGTGTTTGAGGCACGAAAGTTTATCAAATTCATCAAAATTAATTCAGTTATTTACAAAAGTAACTTAAGACTGACTTAATTATTTAAGAAAGCGGAGCTAGAATAAGTAAAGTTAGTAGTTGTAGGTGTAAGAACATTTCATAAGCTAAAGGTAACTGAAAGCCAGAAGAGTAGATTACATAATATCAAAGTTTGCCTGAAACCAATTAACTCGAGGCGATGCAAACTGCATCGCAACAACACTTCATACTGAAATTTATCGGCAACTTTAGTACCTGAAATACTTGAGGAATCCTTGTTTTCATTGTAAAGAAGCATTTATTACATTATCCATCGATTCTTCTTTCAAACAAGTCAAAGCTTGGTCATAATTGGATTTGTATGACACGAACACATGCAATTAAAAGTCAAATTGAAAATAGTTTTCCCAGATTTAGTGGGGTAGCGCCCAAACCTTTTTTGAAAAGAAAAAATCTTCCTCTTTTTAAAATTAACTATTAATTTGACGTATGTGTCTAGGTATACCTACGTCAATCTATTGTACACTTGGTATTAGGTACGAGATTGCCACCTGACTTGCAAAGCTTTGCCAATAAAACTGAATGATGCAAAATAACAAGGCAGTACACATATGAAGACGCGTATTATAGTTTTTGTTAGCTTCCTCTAGGTTACGTAACTAATGGATTGAGTATTGTATCGCTTTTAGGTTCTAGTTCCACTCCTAGCGAGAATATCAAACTGAAAAACTCTTACGTCGGTACAATGTGAGGTAAATATGTGTACCACTAACGAGAAAAAAGGACTAAAAAAATACTGAAAATGAATGAACGAATGTCATTGCTCTTGTTAAAGGGGTGTCACAAATTACATTGTAATTTATTATGTAATATGTGTGCAATAAAGATTTGATTTGATTTGATTTGATTAAAGAGATGTCGTAGCCATCGCTGAATTGAGCGCCTTCCTACTGAGCATACTTAAGTCAAGCATGATTGTAGCTAGACGTAGACAGTTTTCGGGACTATAAAAATACTAGCCACGCTCCGAGGTTTCACCCACGCTGTACACGTTCCCGCGGGAGTTCTGGGATAAAATGTCTCGCATGTGTTATTCTGATGTAAAACCTATTACTGTAAAGTTTCATACAAATGCGTTCAGTAGTTTTTTCGTAAAGGAATAACAAACTTACATACGTACATCCTCACAAACTTTCGCATTTATAATATTATAGTAGGATAGGATATGAAAAACTGGAGACAAGACGTCTAATAAACTATTTTGACAGTTTTGTTCGCATCAAATAAGTAAATTGTGAATATAGCTATAGTGAGCTGATACTGTAAGTTTCTATCGCCGTATGTGGAACTATAGCTCAATCTGCGGTTTGATACAACACACGGAAGACGCAAGTTATGCCATTTGTCTCACCGCAAAACCGTAGATCGTAGTAAATCACGGTATTATAGCAATACCTGGTTAGCGTAATGTGAGGCTCTTTCATCGACTCCAAACGAAGCGGTCAATTTGAATGTTACATCTTTTAGTAGTGATTGTGATATCGCAATTTGGTTACGCACTCCTCTTATAATCTCTATACTCGTACTACGAGGTGCTACGAGTACTTCATCACTACATAGTATAAAACAAAGTCGCTTTCCGCTATCTCTCCCTATGTATGCTTAGACCTTTAAAACTACGCAACGCATTTTGACGCGGTTTTTTAAATATATAGAGTGATTCAATGGGAAGGTTTATATGTATAAAAATTCCCAAATTTCTGACGAGAACGGGCACAACGCGGGTAAAACCGCGGGGCGCTGCACTGTAATGTAAGATAAAATATAAACAATAACTAATTAGCCTATCCACTTTCAAGTGATGATACTAAAGACAGAACGCTTTCCAAACCACCTAGAGGCGGTTAACCGCCGGTCAAATGAAGTGCTTAACATCTATTTATTAGTAATAATAAATAATGATTGAGTGTGTTGTAAAATATACTGTTGAAACAATCCTTAAAGTCATCACTGACCTCAGTAACCCAAACACCATTTTTGCACCCCGAGGCAATGAGTAGCCTACTCATTAATTAGGAATAAACAAGTACTTAAATCTTAATATAAAATAAGAGCCCGATCACACTGTAGTCACGACTGCAGTTAGACAGGCAGTCTTCTGGTTCATGAACATATGTGAAGGAGCACACACAGAGACTAGACGTCGCCTTTTACAACCTTTATTTAGTTTCACCTGTCCCGATGTTTGTCTGTTATTAAATCTTGCAAGCTTTTGACCCACTTCCCGGTTACCGATTGCGCTGGTCGGGATGATAATGTCAAAAAAATGACTGTATAATATTTATTGTCAAATGTGAATATGTCTAAATTTATCCATAATGTCTACTTAACTATGTAAAGCTACCTACATCCTGCAAAACCTAAACAAACTTGCATAGGTTATTAGCTCACTGATGTCCAATCTATACAAACACCATTGTGCAAAAGAAGAGGCATTCTCCTATTAATTACACATTGTATTGTTATCCTCTATCCCACTCTTCAGTAATGAAGCAATCAGCTTTCTCTCTCACACCAACAGGTGTCACATAATTTATGATTAGATAGTTTATTTCTTTAGCCCGAGGTTCCTTTTAATAACTCCATTGTACTCAAATGGCAGAGTTCAGGTATGAGACAAATTAAAATAATTTATCTATATTGTTACGAAATCCTGATTAGTTAACAACTTATTATTTCCTGATGAGTACAGAAGACTTTGTTAGGTAAGCTACCTAATGCTTAGAAATCCATGACAGTATGTTGACAATTATGTATTTCATAATCACTTGGTCTGTATTTTCACTGAACATAAAAAACAGCATACATTATGTGCGATATTTTTTTACTCTCTATACTTAATTGCTGAGCGTTTGGACAATCAATTCAAATAAATAAATTCAGTTATGTACGCAATTTATTTAATGTCAAACTTAATCTGACATCGATTGAACTTACAAAGAATAAAGAAGTGTGATCTAACTATGTTTATTTTCTTCAACCATTTAATAGCGAAAGATGTCTTAGCAATAAAAGAGTAATTTTATTGCGAGCTATCACGAGCCCTTGTAGTTACCGAACCTCGCGGCAAAATCGTAATCGATTCGATACGATTTAATCGATATCACTTATGTTATCGAGTTGCGCAATTCGATCTTCCATGGTTTTTCTAATTTCGTAATTCGAATGTGGATGAATTTGCATTTTAAATGTTTTTTGTAATTGGAATTTACGAATTTAATCGAAGAAAAAAAACTATATTCTAGATTTGAAATACTGTAAAATACAGTTCCACTCGCTAATTGAAACTCCACCTATATCTCAAATCTCCTTACTGGATTTACAGATTATAACAAAAAAAGAAAGCAAGTTTACTACAATTTGAAATTAGAGATAAATTCTAAAATCCCACGCGTAATGAGTGTGTCTCACAATTGCATAAAACTCATCGCACATTGGAAAGCGACGCGAGTGTTACCGATAATATCGAAAGATCGAGTTATCGATATTATAATACGTAGTTAATCGCAGATAATCGATTTAAGCGATTAGTTAGGATATCTATTGTGATAATTTTATTTGACAATTAGGTAATTATTAGTCTTTTTTAAACTTACACGATTTGAACACATAATTTAAACGTACTCAGACGGTTTTAAACTCTCTGCGGCTTGGAATCCGGTAATAACTTAAAAGTGTTCGAGACGTGCCCAAAAGACCAAGTGCCAGGATACTGTCAGTGTTGTGTGTCAGTCTAATGTGAACGCACCGTTAAATTCTAACATTGACCATGTGAGGGTATTTCCAACACTTGGAATGCCTACCCTCCCATCACAGCGGTAACTACAATGTCTTCAGTTCACCCGCGACCACGAGAGGTGCAATCCCCTCGAAACGTCGGGAAATAAAAAGTAAATTAATTATTGTTTGTCACTTTTAATTTCAGTGTTTATCACTCCTTATTTGGATTCTTGTAAGATACTAAAATGCTTTCTAATTTGTTGTTTTCTAAAACTATACCTACATGAGTTTTTAGAATTATCATAAACTTATTCAAAATCGTGTCTTCTATTGACGCCAAAAAATCGGTTTGTAGTACCGGCGGCTACGGCGCACAACGAATTTCTTGATTATTTAACACAAAATTATCGTGTAAAGTGTATTAAGTTAAAATTCAACAATTTTTTTTCTAATCGCTGCTGCTACTTAGATTTCGTTAGCATCACGCTTATTGAATTATGATTTTGATTTTAATTTATATTAGGCATTGGTCAAAGTCTAGCACTAAGTACTGAAGCAATCGATTAAAGACCGTGGAGACATTGTTCTAGTTAACGTAAAGTTATTCAATTAGATATCATTACACCCCATTAGTAACTCGTTGATGAAATGTTGCCCTTGGCGCGGAGAGCGGAGATAATCGTTATTGGAAACGTCATCAAAATAATGTGACTTTGACTTTAATTTTGGAAATATTGATTGTGAAAAGGAGGCTAATCGCTAAATCACGAGTTGCCATCGCTGGCTTCCACCAAAGCCTGTTCTTACACAAATCTAGCTCATTACAAAGATTAGTTTATTATACTTATGAAGCTAAAAAGTTTTTTTTTATATGTCTGACACTACTATCCGAGTTATTTAAGTACATTCAAGAGGAAATTTATAGTCTACTTTTTATCCAAAAATTACAACAGGAACGGTTATAACACAGGTAAAACCGTAGCACGCTGCTAGTAATTCACATAAAATCTAACGCTAAAGGTAAATAAACATCATGTCTTGCAAACCGGATTACGTTTACCGCCGATATGATTTACACAAAGGAACCGCTTGACCCAAGACCCACACTGAACCGATGTATTAGAGCCCGAGCACACTGCAGTCACAGCAGTCTTTAAGCTGACTGCTTCGACGCGTACAAAACTGTCTAGCAACAAAGACAATGGTATACAAAACAGTAAATTTATTTTTGTCTATTACTCACATGAATGTCTGTCAATCTAATACTATTGGTCTTGACACAGAAATTTTGTTTTGTGTGTAATACACATACAATATGCTTGTTAGACATCTTGTCTTAATATACGAAAAGTCTTTGATTCATATAAACATTGTTAGACAGTCTTATCTACAGTATGCGCAGTGTACTTCAATCTCACGTATCTCCAATATATGAAGGAATATAATATTCATTGACCAGTCAGTCTACCTACAATACAGTCTTGACTACAGTGTGCTCAGGGTCTTACCTGGTATTACTTTGAACTTTCTATGCGGTAGCGAAACCAACAGTTATATGAAACTAAACTTTATTACAAATGGAATAGTGATGTTTTCAGAAGATGATAAAGATGAGAAATGACCTATTTCTTTTGTAAGTTGAAGATGAGATTGTCATTCTCAAGTGTTAAGTTGAATCACGGAATGTTTCGATCACGCGTTCGGAATAACATTGAGTTTGAATTTAGTCGCAATATTGATGATATTTAAAAATAGACAATATTGATGATATTTAAAAATAGACTATAATTGACTTCGAAAATTTTTATTATCTTCACATCAAACGTAGGATAGGCCCTACGCAGACGCACCCTAATTGTCAAGTCTGTCAAGTCTCTTATTTTATTATTATACCAAACAATGAAACCTAATGGCCATTTACTTATAGCAGAACAAAGTAATTTAGGCACAATATACTGTTATATGTAGGAATATCTGCTTTTTGCTATTTTTAGGGATAAGACTAAAACTTCCGAACTTTCGGCGGGTCAAACCCTCATTAGATTTAACCACTAACAATTAACTATTCAAAAAGCGAACAAGCAATAAAGTTAAACTGCAAATGCATAATCCAGTCACACACTCCGTAATTTCCCTATCTCTCTAATGGAATCGAGTAAAAGTACATCGATTAAACTCAATAAAGTCATTAGGTATTAATCGATCGTTCGATCACATCCTTGTGAGGTTTTCACGTTAATTCTAAATCAGAATCCATTAGTTGAATCAGTGGATTTTAAATCGGAATCGATTGATTCTAAACAGCCAATGGAGATGTATTAGTGATTCAGGTTAAAAAGATACAGTTTTACTTTCGGATCGGAAAGTTAAACTTTATAAACTAATTCAATAAATTAACTAATTTTAAAATGTGTGTTGTATGTAACTAATACGTTTTGTTGCTTAAATGTTTGAGCCAAGTTCATGTATGTCCAGATATTTTTAGTTTATACTTGTTTGTTAGATAGAGATATAGATTGGAGACCGGTTTTCCTTCTTTCAAGTGATATTGTTGATTCCCGCCAAAGACAAAATCTTCTAAGACGAAAAAGGTTTACTGGCAGCTTAAATGCTTACCATGGATTAAATCACAAATATAGTTTCTTCCCTCAGATTGTCTTTAGTTGAAAATCGGCTCGACTCTATTTGTTTAAATGTAAACTTGTTTAAAAATAAATTAATGTCATTTTACATGCAAATATCAAGTGTAAACAATGTATTCAATTCTTAAAACATTAAAACGGCGCCAGGATGTATTGATATGAACCTAAAATTGCAGACGGAGCAAAATATCTAGCCTGAGATGATATTACAATTACACAAAGCTACACAATTTCAGCCCTTCTTTTGAACCTAATAAAGACTGAAATTGCATGTACCTATATGTTCATTGGACTAGTGCGGTTGTGAAACCAAATATACTTCTTCTTTTAGACAAATTAAAGTATATTTTTGCGTGTATTCATTCTATGCGCTGTGCACCTATATGATCGGTATACTAATGTGATTGTTTAAACAAAACTAGCATTTATTTTTAACTAGTTATAGTATGTTTTTGCTTGTTCTAGTTCTATAATTGTGTGAACTCTGTTCACAGCTGACCAGCAAGTATAGAATTACGAGTGTTAAATTACTAGGTCTCAAGTCATGGGAGGGAGCGAAAGCTTATTTACGTGATATGCATTACATTTGCATTAAAATTATTGTTTTTTTAACCTACTTCGGAAAGTTTATTGTATTGTTTGTTATAGATTATCTTTAAGAACTTGTTTTATTAGCATAAACGTAAGTATATAGGGGGTTGTGAATATCGAATTTAGTTTCATTTCATTTCAATTTTTAATTTTCATCATTATAAAATACTATTCGGAACACATGTTATAATTTACTATCTTATAAATATTTATTAATGTATATATCCTTTACCACATTGACTTAACAAGAAAAAAACTATAAAACGAATAATTTCTTTCGTCATAATTATAGTAGGCATATTTTTTATTATGTTTGACTTACTGAACCTATTCACATAAGCTACATACTGAAAAGTTACACGGATATCGAAGTCGATTGGATTCGTGTTACGACTTGTTTTAGTAGATGCGAACAACTCTTTTCAATACATTTATGACGCCACAAACACACACACACACACACACATGTAGTTACATCCACGAGTTGCACCCTTCCTCTTTTATTGATATTCTTATTTTAGTTTCTTCCTGAACTATTCGTCCGTTATTTATAGCCAGTAAGCATTGTAAATATCGGTTTTAATGCGCGTAATAAAGTTGCTATATAGTTTTTTGGTTCCTGATCGTTAATTATGCCATATCCGCAATTTTGGTTCAAATTGAGTGGAAATTGGTTAACGAAAATGTGTTTTCAAATATTTGTTTAGACTAACTGGCTTCCTCGTTTAATTAGTTTTAAAATCTATTAGTAATATATCATTAGAACTTTTATTGCTGGCATTGTGGTTAAACAGCACAAGAGCTTTCAACAAGAACTATTTAAAAAAAATTTTGGTCCACCAATCAAAGTAACTGCGCGATGGCAGTAGGTATCCGTACTAACATCGTTATGCTACGTTTCCTTACTTGCTACATGCGATATTGTTGGTTGAAACTAAACGCAGCATAGCATACCTATATCTAATGGAAAGGCAACCTTTATCTATTACGGACTTCTGAAGAAGCTTTGAAAACAAATTAAAGAAAACGAAGTAACTTACTAACTTTGTTTATTACATAACACCTCTCAAAATCACCGTAATTAAATTCTTATACATAATCAAGTTATTCATTATTCATTCAGCCAATCTATTAACACACCTAAACTAAAACCACAACAAACCTCATTCACAAAACATACAACCACGGACAATTAAACGGTTTATTTGAATTATCCATCGGTCAGCTGTTTACTTACACTAAAAGTGTTTAATAAAAGACCTGTCAGAGCCCGTTTGTGGCTCGTCTTTACACCGCAAACTGTTTCACGTTTGTTTGAACTGTAAACTGGTGTTTATTCGAAGTTATGATCGCAGCTGCGTCGCTTCGATCGCACAATAAACAGAATCCGACAGTTAGTGTATGGGCCCTTAATAGGACACATTTTAGTGCGGTTTTCAATCGGTTGCTTAATACGACTGTGGTGTGAAGTTTTGTAATTTGTCGATGTGATAGGATGTTGATTATTGTTAGTAAAACGGTCGATTGTAAAGAATCACTTTTGAACCGCAGACTGCACCAACAATGTTCTCGAACCGGTTGCAGTTGCGGTTTTTAGATGAACTTAGAATACCTTACCACATTGTGTCATTTTTAGAATAAAAATCGACTGTTACCTTCCTTGACTCTTCAACGTACACTACTACTCGTATTATTGTTGAGATAGTACTAACCTGGAAGAGCAGATAGCCCGAGTCGTACATCCAGAAGTCGTCGGGCGCGTTGCCCGGCTTGGTGAGCTGGATGGCCAGGCAGCGCTGCAGGATCAGCTGGCAGCGCTGCCCCCCCGCGCCGCGCCCGCTCATCCCTGCACCGGCCAGGGCATGCTCTGCGGCAGAGAATCGATAGGTTAGAAACTAGTATGACATGACAACCAATTGGCAGATGAGAAACAAAACACATTAATGAGACGCTCAATGGGGCTCTTTCCATAGCCTGCCTTCTCCTGACTCGCAATTCATTCCTCTGAGTGGCTGATTTTCCAGTCCAAGACAATTCCTTCTGTTGAGGAAAAGCGTTTACCCACGTTTATGACCAATAAATAATTTGCATTTGAATTTAATTTTGACTCTTTCACAAATTATTTTGTTCATAAAATCCGGCTTCATAAATTTTGAATTTAACACTCGAAAGAAGAAAATTATAGCGTTCGAGCTTTAGGTAATCTCATAAGAAAAGCCTCAAATCACAATACTCCTAAATTACACAATAACAGAATCAATCTGAACTGCAGATAATAATAAAAACAGACCAGACCCTTGACATGACAGTTTTAGTACAAGGCAACACTGAATATTGTTTACAAAGACCGTTTGCGGTCACAATCGATACGTAACACTGTATCAAGTTCCTTATTTTAAACAATTACTGGTTGGAGTTTTAGTCGGACATCTTGCGGTAGACGTGGTGCAGGAAATATTAGCAATTTGCAACTCTGGGGTGGTATTAAAAGAGATTAATTGTGAGGTTAACCTCGATGGTGAGAGGAACCTCTTTTCATTTGAGACCTATTTTCTTAAGAAGTATTTGAATTTTGAAAAGTAAAAAGGTCAACGTTCTAGTATTTCCATTGTATGAGCAATTGGTTGGAAAACCAAACGAAGCTTAATTGGGAGAAGTGGAATTAGATATTCCTCATGCATTTAATATAAAGGTAGCCATTACGCGGCCTAAAAACTCCACCAGTGTTGGCTCCTAACCTATACGAAATTAATGAATAGAAAAGTAATCTGCGACAGAAATCAACACTATGAACATAAGTACAACATTTAATAGGAACCACAGTAGCACTAAGTTTACGCTATGTTGTCCATAGTGTAAACCACAGAACACATAAACAGAGGTTAGAATGGCGATCATGCGCCGTTCGTATGAAAACCGGTGTCGCCGAATCCGCCCCACCTTTCACCGCCAGTGCATCTGTGCGTAATAAATATGAAGCTTACGCACATATTTGCAATTTCAAATCTAGCCTATCTTAGCGCCGCGCCATCACGCGATTTCAAACGGAACCAATCATGCGCATGCACGCACACTGATGCACATTTTATAGCTTATCGCGTTGTCGTACAAATATGAGCGTTCGCTCATATCCTTGGCGCGCCTGCCCCGCCCACATCGCCTTTCTAACCTCTGTTTATGTGTTCTGTGGTGTAAACTGTAAACTCATCCCGTACAAATACTCCAATTAACAACCAAACGCCGTGGAATCACGACCAATTAACATCGCGACGAAATACGAATAATTACATAAAACAACGGTTTCAGCGTCAAACTAACAGCTTTTAGCTGCCACTGTATTACCATAATCAGATACGACTAGTTTCTGAACCTTAAGTCGTAGGACTAAGGTTTGGTTTCCCGCAGAAAATGTGGTTAAAGTTCTAGGACTGATAAGTCGAGTACAAAGACATAAGTAAGACACACTTACATAAGTCGGTTCGGTTCGTTCGGTTGATTTAGTTGGCCGGGAAGAGATTGCACTCTGCAATATTGTTTTATGATAATTTGTTTATTTATTTTATTGGGTTTGTATCAATGTTGGTATTGGAGGGAAAGTCGGTTTCCATTTTGTTTTGATTGTGAAAAGCGTATTGTGATAATTCGATTGTTTGTCCTATTGTCTTGTTGGAATGCGTAAATAGTAAGTTTGTATACGAAGATGCAATGGTGCAATGGTGGTGACTTGCGAATGTATTGAATTATGAACATTGCAATATTAGTAGGTACTTGTATTGCAAATTTCGTAATTATTTTTAATATGCTAGTCGCCCGTTGTCCATAGAACGCATAGAAAAGAAATGCCATTTTGGTACATACCCAAAAAGGTTTCATGGTATAAGTTACATACGATGAAAAGGACAAGTCCAAAATTGTATGCTCGTTAGTATATTTGTTTTTGGAACTTCAAGTTTAAAAACTCGATACAAATCTCCACGCAGCCATAAAACCCTCTTACTTCCGCTTTCTCCAGCACATCTAAATCATAAACTACCTACATATTTCCTTTAGCTTCACCTATCGCGTGCGTTTTTAAATCGCATTTAAAATTACGATAGCACTCCATTTTGGGAATTAAGGTCGTGCCACACTGGACATCTTTTATTGTCGGCTATTATAACAGCATCAGAGCCAATTTGGATGTTGTGTAATGTGCCTTAGAGTTACGGTGCGTTTACATCATCTCATTGTATGATGTTTGTTTTATAAAGTGCTTCATTTGAGAATCTGTGGGAAATTGCTTTTGATCTTGAGATGAGACGTGCTGCAGCTTTGTTGTGGATTGGTTAATATTTTTCTATTATTGGTCGCTTTTAGTTTATAAATTAGGTTTTATTGAAGTTATTTAAAGCTTCCATTGTTTTGGTGTAGTATCATCTTTAATGTTCTAATATATTCTAGGTTTGCTTTGCAGATGGGCCGGGCGTTTTTACTTTGCGTATCCGTAACGTCGATCGCGCAATTTCTTGAAGTCAATTGCCGCATGCAACATACGGTCACCGCACCAGTTGGTCCGGTGGAATACGGTAGTCGGCCGCATCCGGCGCGCGACTATCACGCGATGTAGGTACTATTTTATAACTCAAAATATTGTCTATATGAGAGAGTTAAGAGTATTATTTCTAAAGAATATCAAACGGATAACATTAAACACAACGTTAAAGTCCAATCAAATATTGAACTGCCAAACCCAAAACTCAAAACTGATCAACCTAAAACAAAATGATCGATGTCCAAACATTGACGCGATGTATCATTAACAATTATTGACAATAAGAAAGCTTAAACACCATTCAATCACTAATGACAGTCATCACACTATAATAACCGAATTAAAGATTAATAAAAATGAAAGAAAACTTTTAAAATCCCCGGAAGGCAAATAGTGCGCCTACGCATCTATTATTACATCTTCTATAATCAAAATTGACAAACAATATAAACCTTACTGCAACGCAATAAAGACTACAGTAGAGTATACTAAAGCACTATTTATTTGTAGTGAATGAAACTTTTGATAGTAGTTATAATGTGTGATTCACGTGTGAGATCTTATTAATATTATAGATTAGTGTGTAGCTTTCTCCGTGAATAATTTAAAGTGTGTTTTAGCATCATTTGAATTAAAATGCATAGCACTCAAAACACCCTAGTTCTGAGGAGGTTAAAAGGTTTTATTTAATTTGGTATTATGAATTTATGATACAGGTAATATATAGGTTAATTGATAATTGATATCTGCAGGAAAACTAAAACGTTTAATCATACATTTCCATGAATGCAACTGGGTTTTTACCCTGAGAATATCTCTGAATCTCGTAGGTTCTAAGAAATAGTTGCAATATTTTATACATTAACAGTAACAGTTACTATATTAGGAACTGAAAGGCTTGGTATTGGAAACTTAAAAAATATTCACATAGTATCAAATTGATACTTCTACATTTATAAAGTCCTTTTTTCATAAACTACATATCGACGGGGAAGTGCGAACAACTCCTAACTTACATTTTTTACGAAAACGACTTTTGAATGCAGTTCGATAGAGAATGAATTTGCGCGTCTACTGATATATGAATTAAGTTGAAATTCGCAAAATTGACGTAGCTAGGCATCGAAGAAACATCTCTTAAGTTAAGGTCCAACATAACCTGATTAATTTTGGCAGGAAATATATTCTAACTTACAAATGGAAACATCTCGTAACTTCATTTAAAATAAAACTTTGAGCTAATATCTCCTATCTTCATACGCAAGTACAGAGTTCCCGCTCTAGAGCGAGACAAAAACGGTGCGTCTCTCGCAGTGTGAAAGGGACACCGGCTTACGTGCGCGACGTCTCGTCACTAAGGGCTGTGTTTTTAATCTATTTGCAGCGTTTTTGATTGTTTTTGAGTAAATAATAGTTACAATTACTATGTAAATTGTGCTGGACGACAAATATTTTACTTGGATTCAACAACCTGCCTCATAAAGTTTTTTTTTTACGTAACCTCGCTGTTCCCCTGCTGGGCAAAGGTCTCCCCCAATTTTTTCCATTTATCTCTTTCCATAGCCAACTCCTTCCAATCCTTATTAAAATCGCCCAGCTCTTTCCGCCATCGAGTCGGAGGCCAACCTGGGGGCCTGGGGCATCCTGGAATTCCCATTCCGTTGCAATCTTTGCCCATCTGTCCGGGTGTATCCTGCTTACGTGACCAGCTCAATTCCATTTGAGCTTGACAGCTGTAATTCCCACGTTTGCAATGCCTGTCATGGAACGCAGCATGGTGTTTCTGACGCGGTCTTGTCTCTTGATACCTACAATGCTGCGTTCCATTGCTATTTGACTAACCTTGAGTCGGGTCTTCTGTGCTTTGGTAAGTGACCATGTTTGCGCACCGTAGGTGAGGATGGGCAAGATGCACATGTCAATGAGTTTGCGCTTCAGAGAGATTGGCAAATCTCCCTTCATTAGCGTTTTCATGGACCAGTAGCTTTTCCAGGCGTTGTCTATTATTATTATTATTATATTAGCCTTGGATGTCCCATTGTTGGGTAACGGCCTCCCCCCATCTTTTCCGCTTCTCTCTATTTAGAGCTCCACGACGCCAACCAGCCAAAAATTCGTTTAGTTCATCTCGCCATCTCCTTTTTGTTCTGCCGCGGCATCGTTTCTTTGGGTCTGGGTCCCATAAAGTGGCGATTTTTGCCCAAGACTCATCAGGCCTGCGACAGATATGTCCAGCCCAGTTCCATTTTAGTTCAGCAGACTTGCGACCTACATCGGGAGCGCAGTTCGGTGTTTCGGACTCTGTCCGTCAGCTTGACACCCAAGATGCTGCGCTCCATCGCCCGTTGGCAAACCTTGAGACTGGACAAACTTGAGACTTTTTATTTAAGCTTATCTTTGATTTTTTAAAGGATGTTTTTTCAATAAATGTTACAGTAATTATAGGATTATAGTTTCAAACACTACAATAAAAATTGCAAAGGATAAACATTGATTTCTCAGAGTTATAACAGTGTTTCATTTTGAAAATACCTCCTATCTTAACCGATATAGTGACGATGATGTTGATATTAGAAGGCAATAACTCCTATCTTCAAAAAAATCGCCTAGTTTGAATATTTGGTCTATTTTTAGTAATTTTTAGATTCCTTTGTTATATTATTACCTAATAAGATTGAAAATTTCAACGAGAAATGATAATTTTAAATGATTTCTGTTACTTTTTTGAAGTATGGAAAATACTCCTATCTTCAAAATTTTAGCCACACGAGCTTGGTATACCTCCTATCTTACATTATCTTGCTAAATACTTATTCCAAACAAATTTTGATTATTACCTTACATGCGGGTCTATTTAAGTATAAAATTACCATTTACTTACACATTTTTTCTTAAACATCTGGGAAAAATAAAAAACGGTTTTTTTCGCCTCCTGTAAAATTTGGTTTTTGTAAGTTAGGAGTTGTTCGCACTTCCCCGTCGATATATCGTTCCATTGTTGGGTAACGGTTTCCCTCAAACGCCTCCAACCCGGGAGGAGGCAGGGATGCCTTGCGATCTCCCACAACTCGGTTTCGAAGGAACAAGGTTGTCCCGCCAGCGAGAAGTACTTAGATGTTTAAAGTTGATGCCTTAATTGTTTGTAAGCCGATTTAAGTTATCTTTTTGAAATATAGCGAAAACTTTACATTATGAATGTGGATTAGGTATTATCATTCTGTAAAACTTCGGTACCGACAACTTAACGTGCCCTTCCAAACACGTTACCTTTTTAATTAGTGAAAAAGGTTAATATGTGACTTACTGACCCAAACGAATTTGACCATTAATCTGAGCAGTAAAAGAGGTTAGATTACTCCAGCCGTGATTACGAGAGATATATCACATGACTCATGGAGAACTGGTTATCAAATTAAGGCTGAACTGAACTAGATCATATGGTGCTGTAAATCAGCGTGTTCTGAGTTGTGGGCGAATGTCACTCTCGTTCGGGTAGCCGTCGAATGTTTGTGTCCGTTGTTGTACGAGATACAACTACTAGGACAGACATTACCTGACATCCTTACGTATTACAACCTTGCTTGAAAAATAAGTAAACTTTGTATTTATGAAAACTCCGTTTAAAAGGATTGGTTGTGTATATTTTTTTAGAAAAAAGCGGATAAAGTGTGACAAAGTTATATTGGTCGAATATAGAACCTATTTGTTTGAAGTCGCTTAACTATAGCGACTTTAAGAGATGTACATTTTTAAAAGTTTCGTATAAACATTTGTAAAAAAATAATTTAATTACATTTATCGCATTTGAATCTCAAGAGAATATAGTTATATTTTGTATTTGAAGTTTAGTTGTAGAAAATATGTCTATTATACCAATTTAGAGAGTACCTACGTAACTCTTGCGGTAAAATTGCCATGCAAACATAAAAACCATGTCGTATACAGCAACGTGAACGCACAATACATCAATAGCGCAGTCAGTCTCTGTGAATGAACTTGGGTGGGAGTATTCTCAGAAAATAATCGTGTCAATTTACCGTACTCTACAGGCAATCATAACAAATCTGTCACTTTTATAGTATCCACTTGAGCTTTATCCTTTATCATAGTAGAAAGCTAAGTAAGTAGCTACTCTTAATGTACTTAGTTTTAAACGCAAGTAGAGCATTAATAAGTTATAATAACTTAATACGCAGACTAAAAAAGAACAAGATCTAATTACTAAAAAACTAAATCTAATCCGACATCTGTCATTTTGACATACCCTTGACAGCCAAGTGACGTTTCAATGACAGATCTGCCGCTACAATTTAAACGAGGAACAATTAAAGTCCTTGTGCGTAACATTGACATTCATATCACGAGATCGGATATAACTGTTATTGTATCCTGCGTTGGCCAGGGAATAAACGGTAAGAAAATGAATACGAAATATTGCTTTTATACTATGTTTGGGCGGTAATCGGTTAACTGTACACATTGCGGATTTGTTTGTGCCAAGTATACTATAAAACCTCTTTTGTTTTTGGACAGACCCTTTTAAAGAATGAGGGGTTTCAATATAGAATTGGTTTATGGTGACTTGGTAGGGGTCTCCCCATGACCTGTTTTCTATGTATGACTTTAGCAGATAGGAACCTATTTAACATCAGTATTATAATGCATACTCACTCTATAGGTAAATAAAGTATGCAGTATTTTTTGATAAACTGTTTTCGAGAATCGATTACGGACTAAATACGAATTCCATATTTGAACATTATACACTGGTGCATTGCAGTACCACAGTAGGTCTATTTTTCAATTTTTTTGCATTATTACCCAATACTAAGCGAAGGGTGTCGGCTATTTCTTGATAATGTAGATCAAGCATGAATTAACCAAAATTGGTTATTAAAATGATAATAAAAACAAAATTATGTTAAAATACATAATTTTGTTTTTATTATGTAGGTACCTATTCACTTATGATATCATAACAATATTGTAATATGCAAATAAACAAAAAGCGATCGGAAATAACGATGTTAATGAAGATAATTAAATGAATTACAAAATATAATAAGACCAAGGTTATAAATATGAAGTACAGGCCAATCGAAAAAATTGCCAAAACATTTTGTGCGCGACTTTCTCGGAATGTGGCACCATTTTGGTGACATTCCACTGAAATTGGGCAATTTAAATCGACTGGTAATGTGCCAAGATAACGTTTCAGATAATATTTAATGTTTGAATGAAACCTTTTTAAGTTAAGTACGAAAAAGTAGTGTAAAATGATAATTTGTATGCAAATTAGTGCAATGTAGAAGGTACAAAAAATTAATTTTATGAAGAAAGTTCAACCAACTTAGCTAATAACTTATTGGAACCGCCAAAGAAATGTTCTCCAAACGCATTCTCGTTTTGAATCAAATATTATTAAAGGTACTATATAAACTGGAATGGATGTGTCTTATCTATTTATATTTATTACTAACTTTATGTTACCCGCGTTTTACACTGCGGGAATTTCGAAACGTGTTATTCTGATGTTACAATATATTGTAGTTTCATCCAAATCCGTCGAGTAGCTTTTTCGTGAAAGAATGACAAACATACGTACATCCATACATACATCTATCCTTTCTTATAACTTTCGCATTTATAATATTAGTAAGGAAACAATGAAACTGAAGAGTTTGGTTTGGTTTGTTTGTTAAAGCTCTATCTCTGGGACCACCAATCTGATTTGAATAATCCTTTTTGTATTATATACCCGCATCCAAAAGGATAGACTATTTCCCTTTCATAGTTTCTCGATACGTCGATCCGTGACAGTCACCACGCTTTTATTCCCGCTGTAGTATTTTTCATATCAATAAAAAGAAAACTAATTATTAAAATATTTAGCTTTCTGCGACGAAAGCTCTCTCCATAACACAAAATATGTTCACCAGCAAAAACTTAAACCACAAACTTAATATGAAACATGAATTAAACATGACGTCTCAACCAGCCCGCCGGTGACTTTAATGAAACTTCGGCTGAAACTCATTCATGTTCGCATAGTTGAGACTATCTTTCATAAAACTGAGACAATTTATGAGCTCGTTTACTAGTTTATTCCTTCTTTTAATTCAAACTTTTAATCCGTTTTAATATTGTTCTTGACACGCGATGGAATTTTTTTTAAATTAAAATTAATAGGGTAAAGTTAGTGGTATTTGTTATGTTCTGTGATAGTAAGAAATTGATTTATAATTATTATATGGTATTTATAATTACAAGCTGTTATAGTTACTTGAGAGCCTTTTAAAATTGGAATTAAAGAAGTTTTATAGGACAGGTATTACTCATATATTGGCAAGATACTTGTTTTTCTAGTGGTCTTGATACATTTGAATAAATTATATTTCAGTGACATCTGCATTTACGTGTGTCTTGCAGAAATGTCACAATACCAACACTTGAAATGCGTAAAATATTAATAAAACTACAAAAATCTTCTGAAAAATCAGTTTAAGATATCTGACGAAATCCTTAAATCCTTTTGATATTCACATGCCGTATTCATGTCTGTATTGTGCGGACTCAATGAGACGCCAAGCCCAGGACCTCGCGCTTCATATTGAATCTCATAGACGAACGACTTCAGATCATATTAACACTGTTTGAATTATAATTTATATTCCTTTTCAAATCGGATTTTATGAAGCGGCGGAGTGGAAAATGAAATGTCTGCGTTTATGTATCTTTGGAAGAAGTGTCGTTTCTGTTGGGCGAGTAAACAGACGGCGAGTTCAGTAGTGAATGAACCAAATAATTAAGTATTGTACTAAAATTGTAGATTTTGTACTAAAATGATAGCTATAATTGCCAACTCCTTTTGTTAAACATTTGTTAGAAACCATCTATCTCCCAAAATTAAAAACAAACTAATACTTATTATAATTCAATGAACTCTTTACATCAACCTACCCTGAGCAAATTAAAACTTTAACTACAAACACAACTGTTCAAATAAGTGTTACCATTTAACCAAAAATAGCGCACTGCAATTTAGGAAATGGCAACATAATTCCATTTTGTATTACCATTTTAACATGAGTGTGTCAGTTTTTATTGAGTTTCCTGTATTATGGCAAGGAATCTGGCGTTATTCCTGGTGGTCGTGCCAAATCGTTTACAGGACTCAGAGTTATGGGGACTAGAATTGGATCTGATACTGTGGCAACTCCTTAATTTATGTGCTTTTCTTCCTAGACTTTAAATAGGTTTTGGGATTGGTTTGGAAGATGTACAGCGGTTGCGTAACTTATAGTATATACCTAATACTGTAAAGTGGGCTTTATTCGAGCTTTTTAAAATTCCGTGCTTCGGGGGGCACGTTAAGCCGTCGGTCCCGGTTACTTTCTACGGATAGCAGTCGTTACATGAGCCTTGTCAGAGGCCTTTGGCGGCTCATTAACTCTGACACCAGGATTGGCCAGGTTGGCCATGCACTCGATGAAGAAGAAGATTCGAGCTTTTATTAACTGTCTACCGTTTTGGCCCATATGGAAGAGTTAAGTACTTTAATCTTCCAAAACAAGAATAGAATTACAAAATAATAATCTATACTAATATTATAAAGCTGAAGAGTTTGTTTTGTTTGTTTGTTTGTTTGTTTGTTTGTTTGTTTGTTTGTTTAAACGCGCTAATCTCAGAAACTACTGAACCGATTTGAATAATTCTTTTTGTAATAGATAGCCACATTCAACGGGAAGGTTATAGGCTATTTTTCATCCCGAAATTCCTACGGGAACGGTTACAACGCGGGTAAAACCGCGGGGCGCTGCTAGTAGGTAGAATAAGTAAGTTTACATGGGTTAGTTTCCAACCGATGTTTTCGACCGCTTAGGACCTTCGACATGCCGCAACGATCACATATATCATTTTATATAGCTTGTTGAGAAACTAGTGTCGTCTTTATGACCTCAAATACGACACTATTTAGTTAGCAGACGCTAATTACTAACTCATGTAAGTAGGACATGCCTCCACTTAAATAGTAATAAAATAACATTGCTATGTAAATAGTTGGTTAAGAAATTACGAGTATTTGTATAAAACGATTCCAAGATGTCTGATGATCTTACAGTATCTAGTAAAAATCCAGTGCTGACCAGCGACTAATAGAGTAAAAATAATTATTGAAGAATGTCTATGCTAATATTATAAGAGTCTGATTTTTTTCTTTGAGCACGCTAATCTCATGAAGTCCCAGTCCGATTTGAATAATTATTTTATATTCAAGAAGAAAATTATATAATTTTTATCTAAATATTCCACGGGAACGGTCACAACGCCAGCTAGCTTTGAATACCAACATTGACTGTTACTTATGGGTATTAGGTAGTTACGTAAACCTCCATAATATCTAGAACGCCGAACCGAAGCCCAATCTTTAAAATTCAAGGCAATAAAAAGTTTAAGTGAACTTAACGGCTGCTAATTAGCGACGTGTATTCGAATAATTAATTTTCCATTTTAAGACATGTTCACACTGGCGACAAAACCGCGCGAAATGACTCACGTTGACGGAAACGACGTCAAGGTCAATCCACACGCGGTGACGCGAAACGAACTATTGTTTTACACACTATTGTAGTTTTTACTCCGCTCCTCTATTACTGAACCGTTTAAATCACTTTAATTGACATTTTCTACGAAATGTAACCGGCTTAAGGATAAACGAAACAATGCAGTGTAAGATGATGGATGAATGAAAAGTTTTGGTATTGTGGCTGTCAAAACAAAGATTATTACGGCGGCATTACATTGAGCGATTTGGCGAGTTTAATAGATCAAGAGCGTGATACTTGTCAAACTACTCTCTCAGTCATTCGCCGCCCGCCAACTAAACGATGACTCCGATATATGCTTCTCTATACTCTATATATGCTTCACTATTAAGAACGAAGGGCACGATCCTTAAGTTCTTTAGAATAAAAAACTATTAAGCCAAATCTCAACCTTAACCCAAAATAATTCGTTGTAAATCATACTTTTTAAGCAATTACAAATCAACCAATACACGCTTTATCCAACCAGACGTAAATCCTCATTCAAAGTCTAGTCGAATCGGATATCGAGTTACGAGTTGGAAGGTGTAGCTAATTACGGAGTACATATAATGGCTGGGCTAGTTAGTAAAGCATGGTGTAGACTAGACTAGGTGCAAGGTCGGGCCGCAGTGCGGCTCAGACGTGCAGACAGCGGTATCGATCGCATCCCGCGGTAGACGCGGCCTTTACGGCGCACGATAGTATAAACCGGGCTTTAAATTTATAGAACGTTTATTGTTTTGTTGACGATTTAGGTGTCTGATGTTGGGTGTGTTTAGTTGGTATTATGTAGGTGATTTTCAATTTGTTATGTAGATGTTTATAAGTGCATTAACAACGTGGTTCACTATTAATGTAGTTGGAGTCTAGTGAGCTGTTTATCGATGTTGAGAAATGTCTAGAAAGAAGGAGGAGGATCGTAATTTATCGGAATAATTTCTTAAATATCCCAATAGCAATTTATAACAAGAAAAACGTGTTATTTATATTAAATATAATTAAAAACTTGTTGACATAAACTACTAAAATGTTATTAACATAAAAATCAAAACACAGAAATCAATCTGTTAAAATCGTGCACTATAAAACTCCGACAATTTTCTCGAGAGGTTTGGTCCGTAGGGTGGCTATCAAGGTCAAAGTTACGGGAGAGTACGCTTGTATGTAGTATCCTTAAAGACATGTTTAAACTACGACATAAAATATGACAAGACACAAATAAACGACATAAATTTCTGAGCTTTTATAAAAAAAATGTGTTCTGTTTATAAATGTATAAAGCTAGTATTAAATTAAACTCTATTTTAGATAGGAACCTCCATAAAGGGACACAGGACAAAGTGTGCGTACGATTATATGTTGCAGTCAAAACTCTTATCCAGTCAAAAGCAGATTATCTTCTTAAGTGTCTAGTCTGAATCCTGAACTTGGTCAAAACTTCTTCCAACTTTTTCTAATAGGATCTAAATTGTAAACTAATATGACTGATTTTGAACTGAACCGTTTCCTTTTCGTAGGAATTTTATTGGGTATGCAAATTAAATAAATTATTTTAAATTATAAATGCCATCAAAAAAAAGATTGACTGCGACACCCCAGTCTGGACCAAGCTGACTCCGACACCCAGCGTTAGCTCCAACTACTACAATAATTCTGTTTACTATTCCGACGAGACTACTTTTATGAGCTCTAAACGGCAAACTGTTACTCTATTAAGTTTTGTAGTTCATGAATGAATGAGTTTACTACTTTGAGCACTATCATATGTTAAGAAAATGGCAGCATTCTGCTTTTTAATAAGCATTTTTATCACGTTTGTGTAATATGGTTTTTTCGCTCTTGGATTAAGCTCTAAGCTCTAGGTATGTACTATGGAGTGGGCAAATATACTTATTTACTCTGCTTAAACTTTAAAGACTTTGTAATTAGCGAAGCGAAGCGGTTTTATTTGTATGTGTGTCTATGGTAATATTAATAGTGAAATAAAGTTACTTCAATATATGAATAGGCTATTGAATTGGGGATATTCGGCGATCATCAGTCTATAACACTAGGCTTGCTAAAAAGTAGATTTTTCTCGTCCCCGATTCTCAAAACATTTGTATTAAAATTTTAAAAAATCAATCCCATATCATAATGCCTCGAATACACTGATACGTTTTCTTAATGCGATCGCCGCCGCGCCATTCTTGTTCGTCGCACCTTTTCACAAACATGTCCGCCGACATTAAGATCCGCAATCGTTCATCGGTAGCGGTGGACTACTGTAATTATTTTCAATAAAACTGTCCCCTCATGCTGCAGCGAACGATTCACTGTAACCGCGTCTTTATAGTTAATGAGCTATGCATCACAATAGAGGCAGTTAACTGCTATTAATACACTATTAAATATTAAGGCTAAGTTCACACCGGACCGAATATCCGCAGTTCTCAAGGTATTATGTCAATGACGGCTTTACGCCTGACAGAATACGGTAATATCTGGCGTAAATATCGTACATTGACAAGTCATTCTGAAGTAGTGTCTTTCACCTACTTAGATAATAGCGGGTTTTAAAAGTGGAACTCTTTAACACATTATTATGATACTTTACATCATATTACAGATGCGTAATGAATTATTCATGTAATAGTATAAAAAGTATGCTTAGTACAATGTAAGGAACAACATGTGGGTTTTATCATGTTTATAATTGTAATTAACCAGTGACTAGTGGCGAAGTTTAAATTGAGCGAGTGTACAAGCTATGTGACAATTTAATAAATAAAACATGAACTTGTGGCGTTCGCTTTCGCTCTTCGCGCTCGCTCTTTTCAAAAACAGGGGTGTTATAAGTTTGGCGTTTCTGTCTGTGTATCTGTCTGTCTGTGGCATTATAGCTCCCGAACGGATGAAGTGCAATTTAGTCTTTTTGAAACTTCGCTTTGGATTAGCTAACTCGTATCTTATGCCCGCTTTAAACCCTAAGATTATAAGTTTTAAGATTACTAAGCTGTAAATTGAAGTTACCATTAGTTATTTAGTCTGATAAAAAGAGCGAACATAATTATTACTCGTATCGTACTAATTTTAAAATAAAGATGGAATTATGTATGACGTGACTAAACAAAGACACATCATCTGCCCGTCATGACCATCAATAAGTAACATGGAAGGTTAGGATATGATAGCCTCTTTTGTTTCCCCAAGGTTTTTAAGAAAATAATAAGTAATGTGTTGTAATAAATTCTCTCAGACCAGTGATTAGTGTTATGTGAATTATAACTTCCTTGGAAGTCATGATTTTGTTTTATGCGTATAGTCATAAAAGCTTATGATTTTGTAACTATGTATAATGTCAGCGTATGAAACTGTTAAGTACTTACAACTTAGAACTTTATCATACCTAAGCTTGTATAATATACTTGTATATTGAGATGTCAATGAGAACTGTCGAAGTTTATAATGTATTAAAATGTCGATGTTTAGAATTATGTACTTAATATTTTATGTACGAATGTATTTGTGATCTTATACGAGTATGATGAATTGGATTTATTACATTTCATTTCATATGATATTGGATGTATTTTCGTCTCAGTATTTAAGACAGTTTCTTTTTTCAAAATGGCGTGATGGCGGGACCTTCTAAGACCTGAGATAGAAATTCGGATAAAGGAAAATCAAAATTCATCAAACTACAGGACTCTCCAGGTAAACCTGTTCTTTCACCTTTGTTTACTGAACTATGATTATGTGCATCTACTAAAATGGAGAATTGGTCAATTTTATGCAATATTCACCTGTATTAGTTTATGGATTTATACTTGTGGTTATGCCAACTAACATCATTACGCTTTCTATGCATAAAATATAGAGCTTAAATATTAGTCGACAACTAACTTGACAAGTTATTAATATTAATAATTAGGTAATAATGTCTTATCCACCTTAAAGGCAAACTAGAAAATTCATTTCACAGCTTCATTACCTAGTAAAAGTAATTGATAAATAATCACGACATACCTAGTAGATACCTATAAAACAAAGTCGCTTTCCGCTGTCTATCTGTCCCTATGAATGCTTAGATCTTTAAAACTATGCAACGGATTTTGACGTGGTTTTTTTAATAGATGAGGTGATTCAAACGGAAAGTTTATATATATAAAAATTCTCGCAATTCCCACGGGAACGGACACAACGTGGGTAAAACAGTGGGGCGCTGCCAGTCTAAATAATAAACTGAGAAGCACTAAATTATAAATCCATATTTTCTACGTCACAGCCAGTAGAAGTACACGGTTTCCAAACAATATTTTCACCATTTAAATCAAATATTTACATTATAAACGGGTAGATCGTATCTTTGAGATCGGAACAGCGTTCTATAGTAGTCTGTGTTTTGTACTATCACAGTATAAAGTAAATTGCAGTAGGCTTGTGCATACTGCGTGGAAAATGTTGGGTTTTTATACAGTTGTCATCAGGAAATCAGTCAGAGATACGTTTGTTTATCTTTAATAAGTTTTGTTACTTTGGATCCCAAGATCCCACTCCAGGACAAAAGCCTTCCAGTTTTCTCCTCATTTACGTCAATTACCTATCAGTAATACTTGTTAATATATTATATTTCATCGAACAATTATGGCTTGGATAACACTAGAATTTCAAAATAGTGTTATCGATTACTTTGCTTTTCTCTTTTGAGTCTGGTGAATACATGCACGGATACTGAGGGTTTTTTCAATAAACACATTACTATCCAAAGACAATGCACCTTACAAAGTACTTACTCTATGACAATGCTTACTCTGTGGTCCTTTAGTTGTCCCTTGGAGCGGTATTCTAATGAGATAGAGCGATTTGAGTGATACCGAGCTAACTCGCGGTGAAAGTAAGAGGACAACACATCAACTCTGTCTACTATAGTGGTTTAGTGCGAGTTACTGGATACTGGCGGGCTTACTGTTTCGTTTTTACTGTGGGTATTGCGAAAAATTAAAAAAACGTATAAGTAGAAGAGAAAATCCTGGATCTGAAGTGAAGTCATGTTTCAAACAGTATAATATTTTTTCACTAGCACTACAGTTATTGTGTGTACTATACTACATATATTGCACCCCTCTTAATGTCTTCGTCATCATCGGGGTTAAATATAAATATGTACATTATTTGACAGTTTGAATACGTAGTTGTGATTGGTGGAGCTCCACTCCGCTCCTTAAACCTCACCCTAAAAGTCATATCACTATGACGTAACTTCTTTCATTAAAGACTAGAATGAAACCGTACTATGTTTACAAATAGTGAAATTCAAAAATAAAAGGGTTATCAACATTCGCCATTAACTTGCAGCATAACCCCGCGCGTCGTTCAACGTTTTCCCTAAAAGGACTTATCTCAGAAAATACTATACAGTCTCACGTAACGTAGCTTTGTTTAGGAGGAAGTACTTAACCGTTGCGAGTGTATAAGCCACGAGCCGGCTAGTTCAATAGAAAGAAAGTTACACTGGTCTCGTTCAAACTTGTCTATCTTTTGAATTTGCCAGCAACTTACTAAGTTGTTCAATGTCAACGACCATATTTAAAACTTATTCTGTAAATTCCATAAATACGTATTCAAAATAATAAAATTGCTAATCAAATAAGAAGAAATTCAAATAGTGTTATTAAAGTTAACAAAATGTCTTGAATACTTGTCTTGTTTAAATATTGAAACATCAATACATCCTTTCAATACATTGCATTGAAATGTGATACAATAATAATTTGTATATTTTTTGTTTCCCACGAGCTGTCGTTACGCATATCAATTTAATGGCACAACTGATCTTGATACTTGCTCAATTTACTCACTAGAGTAAATAATACTGTAACAGTACATGCTTTGTATGTCAAAAGAGACAAGCAAAAGTAGTTCCTCTTAAATGTTGCTCTCATGTATACATAGATACAAACATAGTTTTTCAAATACGAGATACGTCTCTGTATGTGACAGTTAGAGGCTTTTAAATTTTAATTAGTTTTTCTAGATCCTAGATAGATTATAAAATAACATACACAACTTATTTTTTTATCATACAGGGATTTACATGCTAAGAAAATTACTTTTGTCTTTGATTTTCTCTCCACTTTTAACATTTTTATCTCTATTTCTGTATGAAGAGAAGAAATAAAAAATCGAAGAGAGAGATAGAACAAAATCTTACACTTACAGGGTAAAAAAAATGCTCAAGACAACTTTTCAAATGCAACATTGAGTATCTCTGTTTACGTTTACTCAGCATTGCTCAACTATTGACAACGCGGCAAATGACACTATGTCACAATTGAAAATACTTATATCGTACAACAACATTACATTTACGCAGTTATATCAATACACAATCATGATAAATTATGTTTACATATGAACAAATTCATTTTGTAAGGTGTGACAAGTTGTAATGTATATTGAAATACGATGTTATTTTATGGATGTACTTACTGGTTTAATGAGTGGTCGGGTGGTAGTATTACTACACGTCTTTGTTAAAATATATGTAATTGTCATTTTTTGTACCTGTAAGCATCTGTAAGTTACAATAAAAATATTAAGTATGTGTAAATTTTAATATACAGAGTTCAACGTGTATAGTGTCTGGATTGACCCCCTCTTTACATTCTGTTGAGTCTACTATCAATGTGTTAAAATTACAAATTGCTCAAAATAAATTTGCCATTCTCGAACAAGGTGTTACATACGGACATTCCGTTCATTCACGTAAATATTTCATCAACAGTTATTAGTAGGTCATGATTATTGAAAAATATACTAAAATAATAGAACAATAAATCACAAGACATCAATTAGCGTCTGAGCGTACAATCGTATGGAGGAAACAAACTATGAGCGCAGCACAAGGAGCGAAAGTTTATTCCGGTTCGCTTATAAAGTTGCAAGCGAGCTTTGAGCTTTATAGACACGTAATACTTATTCTATTCACTTGTTACTATTAGGAAACAAATAGTGTTTTTAAGATATTGTTTTAAAACCGATTCAGTATAGCTTGAAGATATAAATACGCTCTATAGAACTGAAACAAGCAGACTATCTTCCTTCGGGAGCCTATGAGCGAAACATTTCGCTCATACTTTTTACTAAATAAGTACAAATATTCCTACTACATAATTAGTTTGCTACGAACATGTACGTTGTGCTAATGGCGTACTTTGACTAAGCGATGATATAAGCAGCTCGGCCCCTACTTGAATGGGTGGCCATTAGTGACATTTCTATCTAAGCCCTACCGTACTTCGGAGAGTAAGTATATTAAATGTTGATCTCGGTTGTTTCAAATGATAGACCTTGTCTGAGGCCTTTAGGCGGTCCAAAAAATCCGCCACTAAGGTAACTAACCTATACGAACTTTTTTTACCACTTTTTTTTAATAATAAATATTATGAACTACCGGTTTGGTGTTCGTTCTTCATTCGTCCGTCCTTTCCAATTAAATCTTCGGTATTCGTCATTCGTTTATCCTTCGTAATAATTACATAGAAGACCACACGCAAAAATATCAAATGTCCGACTGATAAAACTTCAAAAAAGCTAACTAATCAAAATGCGACTGGTTCTTGGTACAGTATTATCTTGCAGTGTACTAATGGCACATATTTAAAGATCGTATTACCAGCAAACATAATATTAGTTTCATTGTATTGTTGTCCATATTGGATTCCAATGTCCAAAAATCTGTCCAAATTAAACATTAAAATAGTATTTACTAATTATATAAACTTTCATATTCATCAAACTTAAAAAATCTTGTAAACTTTCGCATTTCGATAAAGCTACGTCTGCAAAATAAGTATTCAGCTACCATCATAGTTCAAACAAACACTTAATAAAAACAAAAGCATTCCTTTCACACGATTTTAATCGAATGCAAATCAGAAATGGTATAATATCTCTTCCGTTTATGCAAATGAATTCCTGACTTCTAATTAAAACGGCTGAACAAAAGATACTGGAATTGAGAACACAAAAGATGACTGCGATTCATTAAAAATTAAAAACCATCTTGTTTTTATTGTGGGATATTTGGGAAAGTATGAATGACGAAGTTCACACTGGCAGCGTCCTGCGGTTTCATCCCGCGTTGTGCCCGTTCCCTTAGGAATTTCGGGATTAAAGCCTATAATAGCCTTTCCGTTAAACGTGACTATCCATTATAAAAATAATTGTTAAAATAGGACCGGTAGTTCCTGAGATTAGCCCTTACAAGCAAACACATATAATTAGAAACTTTACCTCTTAAAAATATTAAGTGAAGATTCTCTTTCATTTTTAGTTATAGATTAAGTCCAGGTTTTCTGTATGTAAATTAACTTACATGTCCTGCAAGCATGATATTGACTTATGTACTTATTATTTTACAAAGGTCAATGAGTTTGATAGAACTTCAAGTAAAAACGAACCAAGAAGTCGCACCCAAAGAGAGTATCAATCAAACAATAAAACGCATTTTAAATTAGGTCGTTCACCTCTCCCATAACAGTAGCACCAACAAGAACAAAGTGACATAACAATAGACAATCGACACTGACATTACAACCATTGACAATCATATGAAAGCAGAAAAACTCATCTATTCCATGCATTTCTCATTGATAATGCATTATATCCAATTAGAGATACAAACCGCAATATCCTTTACACTTAGCTTTTTCTAAATGTTCCCATCAGTAAACTAGTCATACATTACTTTTTTAAACAAGAATTTAATATAGATATTGGTAGCAAAGAAGCAATGTACGTTCTATATATTGTATTGAACGTAGAAAGGGAAAGGGCCCTAGTAGGCAGTGAGGAACTTAAAGCAAATCGAAGCGGAACTAATGGTGATATTTCGATACAATGCATCGTTACTGCTTTCTGTGCGATATAATCAGAACATAACGTATTAAGGTAGTATTTATATTATCGGTGAGATAAGTTCGAGACAACAGAATACCTAGGTGTGTACTGTAAGGTACGAAAAGGTTGGACTCTGTTAACTATGTTTATTGAGAAGGCAATGTCCTTTACTAATGCTAAGAAAGTGTCTAAAGATTCTGTCTTGCTTTTCATTTATTAGCGCACAAATTATTGTGACTACTTATTACTTAAGATTGACTTTTACTCCACTCTGAAAACCTATAAACGTGTGACCAATATGGAGAAGGGGTCGCACAGATAGCATTATTATGTCTTAAGATTGATCTGATTGTAGTTTATGCTTGCACTTATTAACACGATATTGACTAAACATTAAGACTATATTTTACGTTTATAACTGTTTATGTATTTCAGAATTGAACCTAATAAAAATTTCGGCTTTCTTAAAAAACTCTACGAAGTTCTCAGCCCAATTTACATCATTACCACGGTTAAGGAAGTAACTCATTCATATCAATCATTCATCTTTAGTTCAATAAATTGCGCAGGTTTATTTAAAACAAAAATAAATGTTCAAATACACTTATTTCAAGATTGCATGGGAATGAATACGAGTATGCTTAGTACAGGTAAAATCTGCAACTTGTCTGTTTAATGTAGGCAATGTAACATGATATGATATCAAGTCAACTGCAAGCTAAGTAAATGGCCGTGAAGGCTGTAGAACGACATTGTTGTATAAACAACGTTAGGTATAACTTAAAGGAAGGCATAGATTCTAATTAAAGGTAACTTAATAACACTTACCCACATATGCACATCCCAAGCGTCGATGACATTAACGATTTTAACAGAACTCAAACATCACTACATAGTATTTGTACATCTTTAGATTTCATCAATTCATGTTGTTATTTTTGAATAAAAGAGGGATGTACGGGGCGGAATAGATCTAAATGGTTTAAATAAACCGGACACATTTACTAGTAGTAAAAAAATATTAGCCTGTAATCTCCCACTGTTGGGCAATGGACTCTCATATCACCGAAGATAGCAGTAGATTGAGGAGGATATTTACATGGATGAACCGAAAAAAAGGTTTATCCACAAAATACTTCGATATTGCATTCGTTGCAGGACGCTACTAATAAAATTTTGAACACAACCGCTACCAAGTTGCCAAAACATACACAGATATGCCGCAGGTAAATATTAGTATGGATACGGTTTTAGAAAGGATGACAAGATAAAACTGGATGGAAACCGGCGGACATGCTGCGTTTAGAGCCATGAACCGACCTTGATATTGAAAACGAGAGAAGCCAAAAATGAAAGTGAATTAGATTTGTTTTCTCTTTTAACGGTTACGTCTGTGATGACTTAACTTCAATTCAGACGGTGGACAATTTCCTTTAGGCTCAACATAGCACCTATTAAAAGTCTTATATAGGTAACGCTAGGTTGAATATATTGAGGTATGTACTAGCAGCGCCCGCGGTTACCCTCGTGTTGTGCCCGTTCCCGCAGGAATTCCGGGATGAAAACTGACCATTTCCAAGCTTAATCGGGAGAACTTATTTTTGTTAGAATTACTGAGTTCCAAATTCAAGTAAAAATTACAAATACCAACTTCTTATTAATAAGACAACCAAAACAAAGTATCCGACAGCAAACCTCAAAATAAAAGAAATAGCCGACCACCGTGACAAATACTCATCGTTTAAACATCCATCGAGAACATCAACACATCATTACATAACCGATTCAAACTTAACTGGCTGTCATTGTTCGAATACAACTCGAGATCACGTCCATTGTAAAACAACTTGAAAATCGAGTGAAAACAATAGTAGGGTACTTTGTCGCCAAACAATTTCATAGCTGATGACCTTGAGTCGAATTAGTCCACAAACAGGTCATAGAATTCTCGAAATAATTACGTAACTAATCAAAATTAACCCTTACCAAGTGTCGCAAGTTTCAGGTCTCGGCCGTTTTGAGTTTTAATTAGCTATTTGACCGTGGACTGCGGCCCGGTTGGACAATGTTATTAGAAGAATTGAATCCTTTTTCGTTTGATTAGTGAATGAAAATGTGTTCGAATCATTAAAGTGTGAGAAGATGCCACGGTCCAAACAGACTTTGAAATAAATAGCAAAGCTGTTTAAATAAAACTAAACAAATATATAGTTTAGAATCTAATGCTTAACAAGATATTTGTGTTTCTTTTTTCAAAAATATCTCTAGTTTCTGACACCGGCATTGCTTGTACAGTGGCTTGTTCAAAAATTATAAATTTCGTTTTTAGTAATCAAATCAAGTCAGCGACCTTTGCTTTCTACCGTAATGCCATAATTTCCCATGCTCTATCAGAATCAGTTTTCGGTACATTCCAATTAAAAGTTCCATAACCTGTAATAATGTAAATTAGTACAAATAGCATCCAAAAATAGGCTCACTACATGGACAAGTAAATGTGGGCGCTTAAACGTTTGACATTGTTAAAAAGTCCTTTTTCGACCGATTCTGAATAAGGTTGGTAATTAAACGTGTCTGACCATTTTAGGGCTCTTCTAATATATGTCGCAGTTTTATGCCTAGATTTAGAATTATTTACGAACTTGATTTGTTTTTTGATCATTAAAATCATTAGCGCTTGTTAAGGAGATTGTTTGATTTTGGAAAATGTATCTTAGTCTAGATACATTTTGACGATACAATTACTTTAAGATTCTTAATTAAGTATTTTCCTGAGGATGTTTGTATCTGGTGAGATGAGAAATTCCTAATATTCAAAATAGTACTTCCTAAAAGATGTTTACCTGAATGTGTAACAACGCCTATAGAAATACCTTCAATTTCCCCTCACTACATAAGCATCCATTCTCTAACCGTGTTCGTTCAGAGTTCAGACTCACAAATGATATTGAACTGCATTTGTTCCACAAATTTAAATAAGGACAAGCTTTCAAAAGCGATAATCAATCCATATATAGCAATGTTATTGTACGTCTGTTATACTCTAAACACGGGTTGACCGCCAAAAAGCCCTTCGTATGTCGGCCAAAGCATCGCTAATCAAATTAGTGGTAGAACTAATATAATTTGAAGGGAATGGGAACGAAATGCTTGCAATTAGCAACTGGAAATATGGTTGGATTGAAGAAATTATCTCACTGCGTGTACTATATATACATCGAAAGATTGGACCCGATAGCACTCTTTAAAGGTTTATAATTATGCATGTATGTGTATGTGTCGGTAAATGTTTTATATTTCATCTTATTAAAACCAAATTGGTTTTTAGCCCCCGTTGTAAAGATGGGTGATTTATTGACTCTGTGTAGCTCTATAGCATGATAGATAGCTTATTTTTAAGTATGAAAGATGATTGAATTAAGAATATTCTTAGAGTCCTGAAAATGTTTTCAATTCATCAAGTTTACACAGAATGATAAATTTAATCAAAATTACAGTTTAAGAGTGGATTACACAAGGCTTCTGAATTTGTTTTGGCGCCTGAATATGTTTAATAAAAAATGACGTTCGTTTTAAATTGTGTTCTATTTGGTGCATTATAAAATACATTTTTGAGTTATCACTTTTCTATCTTAAACATATTTAGGTACTAAACAGATTTAAGAGTTCTTGTGTTTCTCTCTTCGCCCTATGTTAACCTAAGTATATTTCTATTATAAAAATATCCACCATATAAATAAGAACGGTTCCCATAATTTTTCTCACTCAAAATAATGCCATTAAACTCTTTTTTTCGTTTCCAATTACCAGTAATGATACAGAAGTAACAATACCTGAACACATGGTTAGGAGAGATGATCGAATAATTTTGTCAATGCAACACTTTCTCCAATTAACTAGAAAATTGTAGCGTAGAGAAGTTGTGAGAACAAATACTTTGGCGAACAAATTTAAGTAGGTACTTGAGAAATAATGACCCAGACATTTTGCCAGCGTCGCTGATATTGGGCGAGTTTACAATTACAAACATACCGGCGAGCTCAGAATACAGAAAGTACCAGAACCCGTGAGCGCGCCTAATACTGTTGCTACCCAAACTAGCCTTAAATAGTGTAGTTTGACGCGCAACCGATCAGTCACTTTGTGACCGTCGGAACGCGCTAACGTGTTTTACCCGTGACCAATTTCACGAAACTATGCCGTCTTGTGTCGTTCCTACCTGTAAAAATGCAGTGGGTCTGAAAAAGAAACAGGATGGGATCACATTTCACGTGTAAGTATCGCATTTAGGTATCGTCTTATTTAAATATTTAATTATTTTCTCAGATTTCAATTGGCATAGAGAGTGATACGTCAATCTATGTTAGTGTTGCCAATATAAGAGTTTTGATTTACCCTTATTTTTATTACCTTTTGAGGGCTTTAATTCGTTGTAGAATATTAATAAGTAATATAATAAAAATTAACCAACTTGAAAAAAGAAAGTATAAAGCGTAAGTGTGGCTCGTATGTACCTAACCTAACAATCCTATTAAATAGTAAGTATGTTAGTCTACAGGATTTCTAAACAAATTTTTGGTGTGCGTGTGGGAGAAGGGGAGAGGGGGAGCGGGTATTACATTATGTTTCTATATTAGCCATCTTAAATTTTAGCTTCTCTGCTGATGAGGAAAGCGGTGTGGACAAAAATTATACAAAGAGCACGGCTGGAACAGTTCTGGAAACCATCGAAGCGAAGCGTAGTTTGCTCGATGCATTTTGACTTAAGTTATTATTCTTTTTTTATGTAACTCTTGTACCTAGCTGTAAGTTTTCCGAATACTTTAAAATAAAATAAAAATATATAATTTTTCCATCACCCCTTAAAAGTGTGCAAACATCCACCTTAACACCGTGTTTTATTTAATATACATTATCTATTTCTTGAGATAATCAGGCAGGTACATAGTTATATAGAAAAGGACAATTTTTATTCTATTATCATATTACCTCCGAAACTCCCAAAATTTACCCCAAAAATGGGCAAATAATGCGAGAGCTAACAACACTACGCGAGGGACTTTGTTCTGTTTTTGGACACAGCGTGTAGCTTGTAAATACATTTGAATGCCGTTTCTGGTACTTTCTGTATTCTGAGCCGGCGAGTATACACACGAGTATAGAACACGAGCGTCACTTTTGTCAAATCACAAACTTTAAGCTTTAGTGCTTTTTCAAATTATATGTTTTCAGGTCGTCCTGCTACGTGGGTTGTGTATGAAAAACAAAAGAATATCCGTGCACGTGGACCTTGTTAATGCTCGTACAACTTTTACCCTCGGTAGTATAGTAATGATCAGAATAAATATCAGAATACCTTTGCAAAGCAATGTCAATTTCTTTATGAAGAGAGTAAAGTTTTTGGAATTTTTGTTTTTAGAATTCGCTGGCTCCCAATTTGTAAACAAAGCGTTGGCATTATACATCCAGTGGTAGTGTGGGTTTCCGTTCCGATATTTCTGTAGTAGAATATTAGCTCCTGTAACTGTACCTGTAATTCCTAAATTATGCTACGATTGAAACCGCAGGCAACAATCAGTTCTCTCTAACCATACTCGTAACATAACAACCTCATCTAAAGTAAACTATCTCGATTGCACAACGATAAAGGACCTTCGATACAAAGTTCCATTCAATATTCAATTCAGTCTGTGTAAACAGATGTTGTCTGTCTGTCGGTCAATATTTACAAGACATTCTATACTACAGCGCTACGAAGGCCGTTCACAATGCATATATATAACTCTTTTGTTAAACTCCTAAAATTAGTAGTTAACATGTTGAAATGAAAATTAGCAACATTTAAGTTCCCATCAATAGCAAATATTTCTTAGCTATTCATTTAAGTATCGCATTTTGAAACCTAACTGACTATTTCGTTTTATGTACAGAATTCCGATATTGTTAAATGATTTGCAATTACACTTAACATTTTGCAAAATGGGCACTTAAAGTTTATTGCATTCCTTTCTCTTTCTTATTTCGATTGATCAGTGAAGCTAAATTAAGTTGGTATCATTTAAACAGTTCGCTGAACTAAACACTCGCTTCATATAATTACGCTTTACTATTACATCTCATCCTCTTCACTGTATTGATATTTTTAGTGTAATGAGAAGCCTTTGCCGAGCCTTCACCGAGGTGCTATGATTCAAGCTTAAAGAAAGAGACTAGCGAATTTTATGACACTGTTGTACTCAGAGACGTCCATTTAATCGACACTCAACTTATTGACGTAATTTTTCATGTATTACAAATCAAAATCACTCATTAAATCTCTACCTACAAACAAAACATTTGATGTCATAGTTGCTTATCAACATTACCTGCCCGCACCGTGACATTGCCGTTTTAGTTCGCTTTATACGTACAAAAAGAAACTCTCAAATATTATTCACAGTAAAAGGGTATATACAACATATACTAAGTAACTAATAATCACTTAAACATCTCAACGTACCTACCTCTCTAATTACACTCAATAAATCAAACTTCAATCTATATTTAGCAATCACATTTGAAAGTAAGTCTTGAATGGCACCAGCGGATCCGATGCGCTATTTGTCGAGTGCTATCATAATAGTGGGTTATCAAATGACATTCATTATGATACTCTATTGAAGGTTCATACTCCTATGTGTCAAGGCGTTTGCAGTTTTAAGCTTTGGTTGACATATTGTTTGTATTACGACATGGGTTGTGTTTTGTTTAAGATTGCAATAAAGACTGTGTGCTGCTGCTGAGATAAAGTTGAGCAAAAAGTTTAAAAATGTAAATGATATATCATTAATCTCAAATGCTCAAATTGGTCCTCTTTAGATCGACTTAACCAGTGGCAGTGTCAATGTCGATGTATATATTTACGTAGGATACTTGCATATTATATGAAGTATCTTAAAGTAAATAAATAAAAATAAAATAATTAATACATATATTACCCGGACAAATTCACACACGGTTAATTAGACCCAAACTAAGCCTCTGGGCTTGTATTATGGAATAATACATTTAATAATATATTTAATTTAGTAAACATACATGTATATGCAGCATATACATGTACATAATTATGTTACATGTATGTTAACTGAAGCCTGAAATGGATTAATATAGGGTGTTTATCATAATATGCTAAACATATTAAACGTTATCATAATGATGTTATTTATGTAAAAAGCAGTATAAAGTAATTGTTTTAAATAGATATATTCATAGATTCGATTCTAATGTTTCATAACAAAGCGTAGCTCAATATACGCTCAAATAATAACTATACAGTTAATTATAACCGCCTTGAACCGATTCACGTTCATACACCTCTTATTAATATTGATATTACTTAGGTATCGACAGAATAATTGATTTATCTGTATGAATCTAGGTTCTCAGAATATTATCTATCTAGATGCTAATAAGGCAGTTTTTGCGGTTTTTCTCGTTACATTATTAGTGTTACTGTAATAAGTAAGTATTATATGGTAACATAGTATGATAGATTTGTTTCCAATATTCTTAGAACTTATGGCTGTTTCCCACTTCTGTTACCCACTCCTAAAGGTATGTCATTTTGGAAATATTGGATTTGTTTGCGCTATAAATCCGAAAATAATTTTAGTTATAGAGCCTAACGACTATTCAAATTCGAAGTAATTTATTTGCAATAATGTAAATAAATCACACCTTGCTACTATAATAAAAGCTGCAGTAGTTTTAGGCAAGGTGTACCTGCCATTTACCGACTATTCCTATATTAAATTTTTTAACCAAACTAATTTTGCTACATAGTTTACTTTATTTTCTCCAATTACTTACATCTTTCCAAAAAAGTTGCTACAGATATAACTGTAGCCTCATGACGAATCTTCGTACTTGATTTCCTCACATCATTATTTTAATATTGTTCTTAAATATCAAATGAACGGAGATCGAAGCATTTACTTTTACCAGTCAAAGAAATATTTCTATTGAACAGATGGCGACTACTGATAATATTAATAAATAATAAGTGTACCTCAAGGTCGGTTAACTCTGACAGTATTTAAAACTGAAATGATTTATTAAAGTTCAATAGTTTCAACATTTATTTTGCAACTGTGGACGGTATTAAAATAAGTAGACGGAGCAACGAGGTGGTGAATGAACGTTAGTCAACGTGTTCTAGAAGTCATTAACTAATTGACAACTTAAGTCTATTCTTATTCAATATATATAAACTTAGATGACAACTTATCGAGTACTTAAATTCTTACATAAACTAAAATTGACTGGAATAACATTGATACAAAATGTTATAATAAGTCAATTCTATCTTTGAAAAAAATATAACTTACGGCATATTATTTACCCTTAAATCAGACCTAAGAACCTTGCCACTTGGAAAAGGCATACCTTATATCTTTAAATCGTTTAAAAAATTCCATCTTCACTAGTCTACCTGAACATATTGACAACCGCCTCCATTGTAAAGTAAAATAAAACTAAACAACTTTTCTTACACTAATTTACACGGGACTTAATCGCGAATAAATGAGTACCCTCGTGAACACGGCCGTTGCGACACGACCGAAACGTTGAGGTATGCATTCAATGTTTTATTTGCGAATAGGTCCCGTCTAGATTGGTGTTTACAATGTGTTCATATCGAGATAGTTTAAATAGTATAACTTTTCTTTAATTGTTCATTGTTTCTCTTTCTTTCTATCCTCCGTCTACACAACTTAACTCGCTCTACGGCATTTAGAACTTGGCTAACTGTTCTGTCGGTTTACTAGCATTGTTTCGGTTTCCCATATCCATGACCCCGGCGCAGTCATGCTAATTTACGATTCGAGACGATTACGGGTTTCAATGAGAAACCTTTTGGTTCCCGAGCCTCTGATCATATGCCACTGTAGTAAGAAATTACAGCTGACAATATGTGGGTTGTTTTTTTTTTGCGTAGGTAGAGTAGGAGAAGGTCTTTACTGTCAAGCGGGACGTCACAGGATAATACTACAACTAATTTCCAAAATATGTATATCGTAAGAATCCTTTGCACAATAGTGGGACATTAGAGGCTAATACTTCTTTCATACCAAAAGTTTCTGTAATAATATTATTCGTATTTCGTACCTAAATACTCAAAATTAATAGGAAGTACTATTTTTTATTCGGCGCTTAAGTATATAATAAAATGGCGCTTAAGTATAAAATAAGTACTTATAAGATAAAATAAAACCCCTTTAAAAAACAACGTCAATTTAAAAGCAACAAAACAACTTGCTATCTTTATCTAAATCCAATTTCAAACAGGTGTGTATGAAAGCGTTATTAATTGTATTAGTCATACGCCACACATGCACACTCCGTACAACATGTATTGATGGGATTGTGATCGATACGATATGCTCTTAGATACGCGATAATATGCTTCGATTACTTAGCCTTTGATCTGTTAATCTCTAATATGTTATAACAGTGTGATATAATACTTGTAACCTGATTTATATCTTTGTCTTGAGGTTATATTGTTCAAACAGTTTCAGAAAAAATTAATCGTGCTTCAGTAAAATTGCAGCACTCGTGCCGTAGTTTGACTACGCGATGTTAGCTCATTGCGATTGTTAAGCAACGTGCAGACCCTTCTTCGATGGGTGGCCGTAAGTGGCATTTCTATCTGAGCGTTACCGTGTTTCCGAAGGCACATACAAATGTCGGTACCGGTTGTTTCAAGTGATAGACCACGGTGGCCTTTAGGCGGTCTAAAAACTTTGACACCAGGATTGATCACTGACCTACACGAACTTATATACTTAGTAATATTTCCGTACTGTGGGGTAAAAAAGGTTAATTCAATGTACTCAATAAATAGCTAGCTTCTATCACTTTTTTTATTATTGTTAGTACGTCAATAATATTGAAAAGTGTTAGTAAACCAACTGTAACTTCTAGTGCATGCTAATTTTGTATTAGTTATGGCCGCAAGCAAGCGACATTGAAATTTGTACATTAAATGCGTTTGTTTATAGTTATTCTAATGTTTCTAACACTATCATACATTATTCATACATAATAAATAAGACCATATCTATACAAATAAATTAAATTGAAATGTTTGTTTGTTACATGTTTAAATGCATGTTAGAGTTTCAAGAAAACTTATTGCAAATAACGATTTTAGTTCGACTGTTTTTGACAGGACTTTCACTAGTAGATAGTTGAAGTTGGCAGGAATGGAAAGACTCATTCAAGATAAGTATTATCAGCCAAGTTAGGAGAGTATGCCATTGTTATTTATCTTATAAAAACAATAACTTCCTTTGTACCTTTTATCTCAAATCCCCGCATGAAAATATTAAACGCAGTTTTAGCGTCAGGAAAACTGTAACTTGATAAATTATAAATATTTCATATAATATTCATATTCAATCCATAAGCCTCGCATTTCGTAACAAGCGATATTATGCCGATAGTTCTATTAATAGTAAAACAATTTACTGTAGAGGTGTTACCATTTTAACAAATACCTTTGGGAAATCGTAAGATTGTATCTAATAAGGCCGGTGGTAATTGAATTACGACAACTGGCAATGTTTTATGCGTTAAAATACATTATTTTGAATTAAACGGTTGGATAAACTTACTGTACGGGAAGTGATCGGTTTCGATCTCTAGCGGATGATAAAATAATGTTATTTAGAAAATCTACTAAATGATTGGATAAGGTGTGTTTCCATTGAAGAGGAGAGGAGCTGTGCGGAGCTCAGCGGACTAATCACAATGCGTTACGAAAAGATTTTGACAATGTCAATGAGTTGTTTGACAATCCCAATGCGCTGTGATTGGTGAATCGGCCTCCGCGTCGCTCTGCTTCGCTTCAATGGCAACGCAACCTTATCTTTCAATTCTTTGGTACTACAATTATATAATTTTTTAAGGAAACGTATAGATATATAATTTGTACATAATGTAAGGTTACTTCTGATTCCCAAAGTTTCGTAGCAAATAAGTAAATAATTATCTAACACAACCAATTTAAAAAGACAATTACGCACGATAATCAAATATTTGTGTACCAAAAATCAATTTGTGATCAATAAAAAATGGCCTTCGGTTATGTTAAAAAACGTAATTCAATGGTCACGGTTCGTTATAAATAACATAAATATATTACTTACTTTGGTGTTAGGAAGTTTGCTCTATTGATTTGTGTGTTTATGCTAATTGGGACAAATACAACTTATTATGAACCACTTAATAAAATAAATGCCAATATTTGTGATAGGTACGAGCATGTTTTGCTCTTCTTAGGGTGACTTAAGATTGAAGAAAACCGGAGCTGTACAGAGCTCAATCGACCAACCACGACGCGTTACGAAAAGATTTTGAAACTGTCAATATCTTGCTTGGCCTTTTTAATGCGTTGTGATTGGTCGGTTGTGATCGGCACAGCTCCACTCCGCTTCAAGGGAATTGCACCCTTATGGAACTCACCACTCGCAACTTGTAAGCACACTCAGTATCAACGACGGTTTTGTGCTAAAACTAATCAAAGCAATTACACTTTCAGTAAACGAATTATCTCTTTCTCTTAGTATCTCTATCTCTTTTTCTAATCAAACTAATGATGATGACTCTGTAAACTTACTATCTCCTTCTCTTTAATCGAACTATGTAATTATAATAATGATCAGGACTAAAATAAGGCTTTGTGATAATTTTTACCTTTTCTAATGATAAAGGGTTAATGCGTGTGATACCGCGGACCTCTACTGGTAAGATATTAATATGAGTTGTCAATATTTGTGATAACGATGATGTTATTCCGTGGTTTTTCAAGTATGTGACTTATTGATAAAATCGAACTCAAGGTGATTTGATTAACGTCGTAGTAATGTACTTTGTTATAAAAACAATGTTCGGTGCCGAAGATTTTATCTTAAAATAGATTCTTATCAATATAGGAATCGGAATATTTTAACATTTAAATAAAGTATGTATAAACTTGAATATGAATAGAAAGATTGCCCGCTAAACCTTTTTTGTAAAATTTAGAATTTTCAATTTTGACGCAAAAATTTGGATACCTAATTAAAAGTTTGACGTGTATGACTGAGGCTTAAAGCGTCCAAACTGGACCTAAAATACAGATTTTTATTCTAAACTTTGTTTCAATAGTGACATGATAGCTAAAGCTCTTAGCTTTTGTAAAAGATTTCAAGAATCAGAATATAAAGAATTGTAAACTCTTCAGCTTAAACAAATTAGTAGATATACCCGTAGCCCGTAGATAATGCACAACAAATAGACAGATACACTTTCGCAATGACATCCATACTGGCCTTCATATGACCTTAAAAGCATCACCACTCAATACTCAAAGATTTATGATTCAGGAAGTAGTATCACCGGAATCGAATAAAAAAACCAAACCAAAAAGGCAATATTGCGAATTGTCATTTCTCTACCGGAATGATAATGTTGTGTTCCACCTTCACAGTGAAAGTACTGAAACTGATGTACAGAAGAAGGCAATGTCTCTTGGTCGTCGGGGAGTCGGCTAGTCTTGGTTTTTTAAACGATTTCAAATAGTTTTGTTCTAACTTCTAATAAAAATCTAGTCGGTTTTTGCCTTAAAAGTTAAGTAGAACATTATGTATGTCACGGAAACTACATAATATGTGAACTTTTGCCGTACTGGTAAAGCCACCGTCGGACCATCAAAAACTCGAGTTGTGTGACGGAATCATCATCATCGCTTTACAAAGCTACGAAACACACTATCTCCCTCCTATACTATACACTATCTCCCTCCAAAGGCCGCCGAGCAAGACATGTCGCTCTTTGCTGTACAAATATTTGAGGCTCAATCATTTGAGGTCAATATTGAATACATCACTGTTGTAAAAAGTATAAAAACTAGCCCGTTAAAACCTGAGGGTGCTGAAAAACACATCAAAAGTGACCCGCGCGCAATTTTTTTTATTTCTTTTTGTCTGTCAGTAATTTGATCAGATGATCGTCATTTTTTGATCGACGCACGATTGAACTGCTCCAAAAGTATCTTTTTGGGTTACAAATTGATTGTAATTGAAAGCGAGGATTGGGTTAGAAGACTGGTTTGTTGTTTCAAATAATTAAGAGGTACAGGCGTCGACAAGATAACGGATTTGGTGAAGAAATAATTGAGAAACGTGTGGTTGTACTTATTATAAAGTTGTAGCTTTTTTGTTAAGTTTCATCGTGTTTCGGAGGTATAGTTGTAAAGTGGTTAAAATCATATCGCACGCCTTTAGGCTGTCTAGAAACTCTGACACCCGAGTTGCCACTAACCTACTCGATTAACTTACTTACTTTACCCAATAACGCAGAGCGTTATTTTTTCTACTCAATCAATTATAGTTTTTGCGTTTACTGGCAACCTTTGGGTTGGGTTGAGTACGTAAAAGAATGTAGTTTCCATTTCAAAACATATCAGTATATAATGATATTACAAATATCTTTCTGTAGAGTATTATAAGACTTTTTATAGAATCACAGTTGGTTTATCACTAGAAATATTAAGAGCACAGTAACATGAATTACTCAATACAAATTTTACAATAACTAATAATGATTTATCATCACGTAGAGCTAATATATGCGTATTTAATTACGATAAAGAAGCAGTAACTGTGACTTGAGATTTATTCCGAGTATAAAACTTGATGATGTATTAAATCTATACGACATTTGGATTACGAATCGTAATAATTCGTACAGTATTTTGTGCTTATTGCTCGGTCATTGCTGTTTGCTTGCAAGTTTTTTGAAAGCAATGAAAGTGCCTTAAGATTTCATTATCGATACGAAGTAGCAAGGTTAACACTCTTGGATTCATCATGATTTACAGATACCAAAATTCTTCTACCTTATTAACATATTGTGCCAAAATAATCATGTCTTTCTCTCGGAGAAATTATTCTGTACATCATTTTGGAATAAGAAAACGGAATAAAAAACTTGGAGTAAAATTTTACTATAACCGTGTATCTTGGGTCATTTCACTTCTGCACAATGAGATTTTAGTTATGAAATCAAATAAAAAGAGCCTCGCAACAATTCCCTATAGAAAATGAATTGAAATATGACAAAAGGTGCACTTACAAACGAACAAAGTTCACCAAATTGGATGCTTACAATTTCTCTATAGTGTAAATAAAATAAGACAACAGCTGAGAGCGAATTTGGCATTGAAGCAAAAAGTCCAAGTTATATTACTCGAACAAAATGTTTGCTTGCTTTTTTGGTCATTTTTTTGCTCATCTGTTTTGGTCTCGGTTGAGCTGAAACACATGGTACTTTCGACGCCCGCCAGCCATTCATTCTAATCTTCAGTATTGTCGGCTGTGCTTACCATTTTTACATTTTCAAATTACATTTTGCTGTTCCTTGGCCTTATTTTCAGCAACACGAAATTTCCTTTAATTGTTCTCATTGGTAAGATTCAGCTAATTTAGTTTCGATTGAACGATTTCAACTCCATCCGTTACTAAATTACTCTTATCTCCAAGATGGATATTAATTGAGACCCTAATTGTCAATTTCTTATTAGCTTTTTCATTAAGAGAAACTAAATAATCTATTGAAACCGAGTTGGAATTAAAACTCGTAATACATTTCGTAATTTTTCCACCATTGTTGGCATCAGATTAAGTTGTGTTGAAAATCATTGATTCTGCTGATTACTATTTAGATAAAAGAGGTATTGTTTACTTCGCGGTCGAAATTCTTTATTTTGTAAAGTAAATTATTCTTCGAGTTGGATGCAATGTTGGTAAAGTTTTTGCGTTGACAAGGGCAAGGACTGTTACAATAAGCGTTAGACCATGTCACAATCGCACAACCATTGTCATGCAAAACACAAGTTTTTGGTCGCAAATTCGTATTATATTTTTAGAAACAGACGTTGAATCATAAGAAAATTATAATAAAGTAAAAGGCGTTTCTTCAATAAATATCAACGAGTTTGACTTTCAACGTTTAGCAGTTGACATTGTGATACTTACGCGAAATTTTAACAGCACTTTTACAGCGGACCCTTGTCTCTGTGCACTAAGTCCGGTCCATCCACGTGCAGGACAAGTGATCCAGTCACTGACACTTTACACACACAGAAAATCAAGTTAGCACTTCACAAAAGTCCTGTCTCGACGGGTCCAACTAAACCCGTTCCGGAGGATACTCAATTCCGGTTTTGGAAGGTCACTCGATCGCGGGGCGCGGCCGGGGGTCGTCTTCGACGGGTTGCCGTCAACTTCGAGGGTTGAAAAGAGAGTCTATGAGGGAGAATCGTTTGTAAACTTTTTTCGCGATGTCGGAGGTAGGTCGTGTCGGCGCGAGCGGCACGTGCGTCGCGGTCGGGGGCTCACTGCGGACTGACACGCGAGGCGGCGCACCAGTGTGCATTCGAAGCCTCCTCGTCCGACTACAATTTTTCCATGTGTGCGTCTCTTGCAGATTCCTCTACTGCGACACGGCGCCGACACGACGCAACTTCCATTTTCATTTCCATCGCCGCTTAGGCACAGGTGCGGGAATTCAGCTCGAGCGTTAATGTTTCAGTAGAGTTTAAAGTAATCGTGGAGTTTCCCGGCGCAGGCGATAGGTAAGTGCGAAAGAGGTATCAGGTTGGTTCATTTATTGTTATGGGTGTTGCGTCGTGTGCATGGTGCATAGTTTTATGAAATTGGCTTTTTGTTCGAGCCGTCTGGTTTCGGTCCCTGGGGAGACTCGTAAACAGCCTGGGAGAGAGCGCGGCCACTTTTGATCATCATTTTATTAAGCACAAGAAACTGAACGCCTGATCGTTATGACTTGTGCAGTATAATGGTATTCTTTATAACTGAAATGCGAAATATAACTAGTTTCTCGCTGTTTAATTAATGTTAACAGTCTAACAAGTAATAAACGGGGTAAAATTGTATGCAATCACCATAATTTTGAGCCATTTATTAATTTATATTTTCAACAATGAATTAAGAGGTTGGCTACTATTTAGGGGTTCATTTCCCTCAGCATGCCTTGGCTATGATATATTTGGTGGATATCAAATGAAGGATATCATATCTCCCTTAAGTTACCTAAATCTAAACTCAAATCCACAAAATTATACAATTTCGTAACACAAAACACTGTATTTTGTATGTAGATAACTGAGTGTTATTTTAACAAAACATAAATCGCCGATCGCGTCTGTAAATCATCTAGAATGGACTTTACAACTTGTCTCTACCCTTTTTGATAAGGCGTGGCACTTAGGATAAACATCTATTTTAAGCTGCTTTAAACTTTTGGTCTAAGGTTAGAAACCGTCAGTGAATAGATTCTTCTTGGAAATATTTCATAAAAAGACGAGACGAATTGAGAACGAAATGTTAAAAACGGACACACTCGTAAGACTCGTAAGCTTTTGGCTTTTTTGTATTATGTAAGTTTTCATAAACAAAATTAAAATAATGACAAAATGGTGTAAAGTGTATTAAAATCAAAATTTTAAAAGAAAAGAAGAAAGCTTTTATCCTTCAGTCCATCCACTACCTTTAACTACCTGAAACTTACACTTTTGATTGTACTACAAAAAAGCTCATTATTATTATTATTATTAAAGCCCTAAGTGTCCCATTGTTGGGCAAAGGCCTCCCCCCATTTCTTCCATTCAGCTCTGTCAAGAGCTTCCTGACACCAACCGGACAAGTACATGTCAAGCTCGTCTCGCCATCTCCGTTTTGGTCTGCCGCGGCGTCTTCTGTTAGAGTCTGGGTTCCACATGGTGGCAATTTTTGCCCAAGACTCATCAGGCCTGCGGCAGACATGTCCTGCCCAGCTCCATTTGAGCTCAGCAGCTTTAAGACCTACGTCGGCGATTTTAATAAAAAAGCTCATATTACAGATAAATCTTGGTCACCCTACAAAGTGTCGAAATATCAATATCCCACGGTCTACATAACTCTAGTTCATAATAATAAAATAGACTAGTTACTGCTTGTGACTTTCAGCCCTAAATAAATGAAATCAATACATTATTTTATTTTATCAACATATTTCTACGATTATATTTCGCATTATATTGTTACATAAAGCTTTGTTCACATTTAGCGAGTAAACTGCGAGCCGAAGATTTTAACAACAAATGAGCGTCATATTTAATGTCATAAGCTCACTGTTATTGACTGTACTGTAAACTACTTTGGATCTTTATTTAAATATACTAATTATAGAGTTCATTTTTTTTTGTTTAAACGCGCTTATCTCAGGAACTACTAATCCTATTTTAATAATTCTTTTAGTAATAGATAGCCACATTCAACGGGAAAGTTACATGCTATTTCCATCCCGATATTCTTACGGGAACCGGCAGAACACAGGTAAAACCGCGGTGCGCTGCTAGTAAATTGATGGATTGGACAGATTGATGGATTGCGCGCTGCGAATACAATTTTGAGGTTCTTTTTAAATTTTCAAAACTGGCCAGTTAGCAGCTTGTAAACTCGCTTATTATCAACGTGACCTTATTTGTAAAATACACTTACGAAATTCATTACTCGTATAATATAAACATTATTTCAGTAACACTGTAGGCACTAAACAGAACACCAAACACTGATTTATTGGTTGTAAACCGGATTAATGTCAATGAGTATTGACTGGACAGTGCACATTACTGGCATTAAGGGATCAGCGCGCCGTGATACACTTACATACAACATCTACTTGTATTTATTAGAGGTACAGTAGGGGCAGTTAAAAGCTCCTCCATCCTCCATAATAAGCGACAATTGTAAGAGATTAACCTTAACAGCAAATTTCATAGCTACGATATTAATATAATCAACGGACAACGAAACATCGGTCTTAAGGTTATTGACGATTCCAAATTGTCTTTTTACAAAGTTCAGTTTTTCAATGTCATGTCATTATGTTTCAGTGTAGTCTACCTCAGCTCTACCAATGTACTTTTGCATTAAGTTTTGCTTGGTAGAGCAACAATTCTATAGTAAATGGATTTTATATTAAATCCTATCAATTTATGTAATTTACGTAACTTCGCAATAATATTGAGAATGTCTATGTAATAAAATAAATGCTGCTTGTAATTACTAGTTGCAAGTATTGCTGCATTGGCTGCAATGCTGTAATGCCTTCTCCGAAATGGGTCCTAAGAGTTTATCATTTTAAGGCAACAATCGCTTGAAGCCTTGGATTGCCGTATGTAGCATATACATGACATGTCAGTATGATAGCGTCCCGAACGTCAAACGATTTTTGCCTAAAACTGGTTTAACGCCAACTTCCCTGACAGTACACTGTAGGTGTTGGTCATTGTTCAAACGACATAAATTAACTAAAACCAAATCTCGTGTAGGTGGTCATCCTGGTGTGATAATTTGACCGCCCATCGGTTAGCGAGCTGGCATGTATTAATATGGTCATGAAAATACTTTTTTATAATATACTAGCCGTGCCTCGCGGTGTTACCCGCGTTGTACCCGTTGCCGCGAAAATTTCGGGATAAAATGTGTCCCATGTGTTATTCTGATGAATAACCTATATTACTGTAAAGTTTCATCCACATCCGTCCTGTAGTTTTTTCATGAAAGAGTAACAAACATACATACATCCATATGATACATCCATCGTCACAAACTTTCTTATTTATAATATTAATAGGACAGTGAATTAATAGTATTTCATGTCATTACATAGGGTTGAAGCACAATACATTCTGTCATTCGCCGCATGCGACAAACAATGTAAAGAATACCGTAGTCGGCATTCGGCGAGCAACTGCAGAGCAATCTGCCTTATGTAAATACGCATTAAACACTAGGTTTAAACAACCCATTACTACCGTAATAAACTATAAAGTATGAGTGTTAAGAAATAGTGCGGATCCCTTCACCGCTGGACGGCGCCTGACGAAATGTCTCGCGGGTCACACGCTCCTATTGTTCACAGCCGACCCGGAGTCACCTCCCCGCTCTTAATACCTTAATACGAGGGTAAAGGATGGAACTGGGCTATTTTGGTGTTGGCATAGGACAGATAAAAACAGTAAGCTCAAGAAGGTTAGTGGCCAAGAATATCATAAGGAGGTATCACGTGAATGAAATCTGTACTTAGAGTTAAAGTTATTACTGTTAGAAATGATCTATCATCTGTCCTTGTAAATATAATAAAACTGAAAAGTTTAATTCTTTTTATGGTTGTTGAAATAAAAGATGTAAATCTTGACTGAATATTTTTCTTTAATTGCCAAAGGTTCTATTTCCATTGAAGCAAAGCGAAGTGGCTCCAATATCAATACTATTGCATAGCAACACAATGTCTATTGAGCTATACTCGGCTCGGCTCCTTTTAGCTAGAACGCATCCTACTTTACCATATGTCATACACCTACTTGTAGAACAAAACACAATCAACATTTACAAACCCCTGTAAGTACAATACATACCAACAAACTGAACTCTGACTACTCTCCACAGGGCAAAGGCCCCTTCCTTAGCGTTCAATCTAATTGTTTCGTACCAATTTCTTCTATAACAACGTTTATTTACAAGTCATCTTATAAGGAAGAGCATGTAACTACGTAACTGTATGTAATAGTCGGGTTAATTGTGCTCACGATTAACGACTAATGAGATAACCCGACCTGGTATTTGAACTTAATGCTTTGCTATCTGTTTTGTGGAATTAATAAAATTGAAATGGATGCTCAGGAAATTGTAATACACTAGCAGCGGTTTATCCTCGGTAACTCGCGTTGTGCGCGTTCCCGTAGGAATTTGCGGCTGAAAAATACACTATAACCTTCTTTTCATCCCTAAATTCCCACGGGAACGGGCACAACGCAGGAATAACCGCAGGGCGCTGCTAATATTATCATAGTCGTTAGGCGTTTGCTTAGACCGAGTGATTTCAACTTTAAAAACACTTATGTTACAATTCATTTAGTACATTAACCAAACAATTTCCGTAAGGACTTTAGATTGAGCCTTAAAAATGAAGTACTACTTATCTGTAATTGAGTTGAACAATAATGTTGCGACACACGCGCGCTCAGTTTGAGCGACATGTTGTGAAACAAGCAAAAAGAAAACATCCGAGGTATTCCCAGACAATCACGCTCGCGTTAATTATTATATGCACACCGTTTAGATATATTGCCATTGAGATTGACTAGCAAAATATTCGCATTTTGATGTGAATAATAATTTAATAGACGTAGTTTACTGTAAAGTACTTCCATAATGAAGAACAATAAGGACTCTTTCATTTCACTTTGTGAAACGAAACGCAAACGTCTAATATTTTCTATATAACTAGTCAATTTTTCTACTTAATTTATAAGTATCGCTAAAAATATTTAGAAACCTTTTAAAAATATCGATGTTCAGGAGTCAAATATTACGCGTGACATACATTGCATGCAATGAATATCTGCTATTGTCCTATAAAAAGATACTACTAACAAACCTCTACATTACTCAACTCACACTCTAGCTCTCTCTTTCTCTTCACTCACCTTTGCGATACTGCAAACAAACCTCTATTTTATAAAATCTCGCAGTCTAGCTAGCTACCTTTGCGGCCTGTATGTATCAAACCAACAAATTGCCTTCGGGTTCAGCAAGTATTATGCAGTTCCTTATTGTAAAGTGACAGAAATAGGGAAACTCCACACGATCTAATCTTATTTATACACGTAACTAGTTTTTATTCTCAACCTTATGTCGTTAATCATATAGTTGTGAATATATTGTTAGTTATTGAGAAAACGCATGCACGGAGCTTTGAAGTTGATTAAAAAGATTCTTTCACACGAAATGAGATTGTGGAGGTTATCGGTAAACTGTGATTAAGATTAGCATCTAGAAAAGGTGTATTTGTTCTTGGGTATGTTATAAAAGAGTTGCAATATGTAATGAATGAAACAATTCTTTCAATGATAACTGAAGTGTGTGTGTTAGCCTGTAATGTCCCACTGCTGGGCAAAGGCCTCTCATCCCACTGAAGTTATCAGTACAGTGAGGAGGATTAGGAATAATCACCACGCTTGCCAAATGCGGGTTGGTGATCTCAAACTGAAGTGTGGATTATTTTATTCGTATGATGCACCCTTTTACTTACCCTTAAAATAAAAAGGGGTCAAAAGCTTGTCTATGATAATGTTATTATGACTATTCAAGTTAGCTGTACAAAAATCTACCCGCCTATTCTCTATGCTAATTATGACACTATGACGTCATTATGATTTGATGTCTTTTCATAGTCCTACGTCACAGGCTAATACTTTACTTTACTTTTCTTCGATCGTGCTCTAACAAGGAACTAAGTTTAAGCAAAACTTTCAACGTCGATCCGAACAGGAACTTTCGCTTATTTGTGTAGTACATTGTATGAACAATATTGGGTATACGTCATAATTCAGGGTACAATCTGGGTGCATTAGTATTGTGGTTATCTTGGTTCGGAGCGCCGCGCCTTTGTTACATTACCCGTGACTCCTACTACTGGCTACTGAATCTTCAGGGACAATTGATTTTGTTTTCGAGTCAACATCTAGCAGTGATCGGGAAGTATTTTCTTGATTTTCCGAATTTATTCATCTTTTTTCGTTCTTTTTTCCCATTCTGCTTCAACTCGAGATCCGAAGTTGTGAATTGTTTTCAAATTAGTACTTCTTGAATGGAATTCACAATTTCGTATGAAATATGTAAACCACTATAACCTACTTATACTTATCTAGTTTTTTATTTATTATATCTAGTTAAAAATGCGTCCGTGACTTTGATCTGGTATTCCCATTACACTATCTCAAACAGATCTGTACGTCTTTGTCTAATCAATCACTCGTAGAGTCATCGATTGATTACAGAGATCTTCAATCATCTACGCATTGAGATAAAGCGATATTATTTACCTCAAAATATACAAGTACTTGCGTATTTACATTGGATTTGATTTGCTTTTTGTTGTTTTACCTTGCAAAGTATAGCTGTCAACCTAAACTGAAATTCATTTTGATGAATATCTGCTAAGTATTTAATATTTAATTTATCATTATCATTAACCGCATTTAATCATTAAGTCGTAAACACGGGTAAAACAATTGAAAATAATTGCTCCAATTCTAAGTCCATTAGTACAATTAAAACCATATTCAGAGGGTCGCACTTGAAACTTAAAAGCCCTACCTGATAAAACCCTCTAAAGGTACCAAAATACATACTTACCTATTTTAATGAACAGTTATTATTATATATACTTACTTATTTATTTAGTGGTATAACTACACCAACATTGTTTGTTTCAAATGTAATCGTCTGAAATCATTAAGCAATACATTTGTTTCGATCGCCCGATTAAACCAACTGCCTAAAGGCGGGTCAAAGTTGTCCACTTGGTGACTCACACAATGTTTGTTTAATCTCGTTTAGTCTTAGACTTATGAAACATTTAGACTAAATGACGAAACCGATAGTAGTGGTCTGTGTGTTCCCATGAAGCGACTGTCGGCCATAGGTCCAGATCGTGACCGCATAGACTGACCTTTGTCAACTCAGGACAGCGCAGATACAGGCTTGTTAAATCTCGCCTCTATCACAAAATAGGTATTAGGTACCCTAGTACATATATTAATCTATTACTAGACCTATCTGGACCGGATGGCCGCATATTAGTCATGGCTTTTAACACACACTTACATCATTTTGGCAAAGAATTTAAAAAAGGAATAATATTAGTATGAATTAAGAATTCATTTAAGATTTGTAAGTAACAAATGAAGTTTATTCTTTCACAAGAAGGTCCGTTGCACATTCCGAATTCAAAATCAAAACACGTTTTACGAACAGGAACATTTCGCGTTAAGTTTATATTTAGAATGCGAACTCGATTTAAAATCTTGTCGTTTGCCAATAACGGCAGAACACAAAGAGATGTTTAATTTTTAAATCGACGATATATCATTTCCTTGGAAAATTCTGCACAGTTTTGGTTATACATATCGCAGAACCTTTACGTTAGTCAAAATTGCCTTGTTGGGAAATGATTATCTCGTGAATTACTCTATTTCAAATGTAATAGTTTTCCAATGGCAGAATGCGCATTTTGAAGCAATCACAAAGAGCTCTGCACTTTAAAAGTAGTAAAAAAGTATAAGCCTGTAATGTCCCACTGTTGGGCAAAAGCCTCTCGTCTCACTGAAGATATCAGTACAGCAGGTTTCAGGCGTAATGCACTTTAAAAAAATGGGTAAATTAAAATTAATAGTTGCTTCAATTTACTCAAAATTGCTTTTTCTAAAAATTATTTCACACACCATACATATTTATGACTCGTCCAAAAAGACTACACCGAAATACGTAAGTGACCCATCTCTTAGTGATTTAGTATTCGCGAGGGAATCTTCGTGAGTCAGAGGCGAACTCGGCGACTTTGTGATTCATTCCTGAAATGTGAATCAGATACTATACTTAATACCTGGATTGGGTCATTGGTCTGGGTTAGTAGATGCTTCGAACTTAATCATAGAACTAGCGACCCGCCTTGCTTAACCGGGTACCTAGTAAAAAGTCATAGTAAGTATGTAATTTTATTTGCTCAAACAATATTTAGTGTCGCGAAAAGCCGTGTGATTTGCCGTAATGGTTATGGGTATTAGAAACCATACTGAATTTCGATCAGAATCCAGAATCTGAATTTCTGGACTCAGGACGCCCAGTATTTCTCTCAAAAAATTTAAGTTCCACACACATTCTGATTTTTCAAAACGATCTGTAAGAACGACTAATTTGTCTGATTTTCAGACATGTACGAGTCGAAGATCCCGAAATTCAGTTTATTATTTCAGAAACTGAATTCAGATCTCAATTCGGTTCGAATGGTGCCGGCGTTAAACAAAGTATTTAACACAAGTTAGTCCTAATAAAAAACAGTTTAAAACCAATGTTACTTTAAAAAGTCACGATGAAGAAAAGTCCCTTGCGAACAGATAACAGAGTTAGTCTGCGCAGGCATTTACGATGTCCATTTACCTATTTTAAAAAGGAAAAAGACGGTTAGAGCAATACGAGAAAATAACAAGTTAATCGAATAACCAATTAAGTTGTTAACCATAAATTGAATATTATCTCAATGATTATTTTATTTACTTCACTTATCATAATTTCCACTTCCCGGATAGTGAACAGGTCCGATAGATTTTTGATTAGAAAATTAAAAGTAATGAAAGTTGACTTTGATCGCGTGTCGCCAAGGCCAATGCTATCGGAGAGAGTTTCATTTAATGTAAACGGGTAAAATGGTTCAGTTCTGAGCTGGTCTCAACACTTCGAAACATTGCATCTTCTTTATTTACGAGGTAAGGTCAGTTCGAGTAGGTTAGTGGCTAAATCTGGTGAAGGAATTTTAGACTGCCTAATGGCCTTTGACAGGGTCCAACGGTTGCAACGACCGGGACTGTCAATTTTTAGTTCCTTCCGAAACAGCTGTTAAATTGGAGTTAGCTTTTAAAAAATTTACGAAATTAATTAAAATTTGGAAAAAAACCTAATTATTTGGCAGCTTTAATCATTTTCACGCGACAATAAAGGATTATTGTCAATTAAATGAAGAGGAGTAAGCTTTGAGTAGTGAACGGGCTGTGAGCTGGTGAATTTTAAAGAAAACATTCCAGATTGAAATGACATATGCATGCAGCCGGCAAGTATTTAGCACTAGCTAGCTTGTATACTGTGTACTTACTCAATTTCCACGCCTGAGGTTCAAGGGCTAAAAATACTAAACATACACCCGTATATTTTTATCCATCTTTTTATGTTCTTATGATTAAGGAGTGAAGCCGAAGTGATTATCGACGGCGGCGCGGCGCGGGGTGCGCAGGCGCAGGCGCGTGTGCGTAGAGAAATGTGCGCGCAAGGCGAACGGCTTGCGTTTGCACTTGTTATCTCTGCAATTTGCGTAGGGGGGCCATGGTTTGGAATTCAATAAATAAAAAATAAATATCGAAATCGTATCCAAGACAACAATAAGACAAGAAGAAAACACAATCGCAGTCCAGACTGCCTTTAGTCAGTCAAACAGTTGTTGGACAAGAAAGTCTGTCTGAAAAATTGGACGACTTGTCTCTGCATTGCGCTCCATCACAGGTTTTCATAGACTTACAGAGCTAAGACACACGGTAAAAGCTTTTATCTTCCTTTTCCTCTCTTATAAAGACATAATTATTAAGACATTAAATGCATTATTTATTTGCTTATGAAGAGGAGAGATAAAAGAGAAAATCTAACTTGAATTTTAGCCCTAAAGAAGACAGTTTAAAGACTATTAAGAGACTAAATATGTCATTTAATATATTACTAGTATATGTTTAATTAATAATGAACTGTATTTTCTGGTCACCCCATTCGAGCGACAGGTTTAGTAGGTCGATAGAATAACCTGCCCTTATGTATGTCTGTCTGTCTGTCTGTACCCGCCAACATAACGCCGGGTTACTATAAACAACTACAGTTACTTTCAATGATACAATTACTAACAAGAAATAGTTAATTACTTTTATTTTAGATGCATTTCTATTTCTTACTTGGATGTTAGTACCAAGACTGATATTATACCTGTTTAACTAGTGGCACCCTGCAGCTGTGCTCGCATTTAATCTTTCCTTTAAACATATTTATGGTAAAATAGCATAAAGTAACGAGTTCTTTCTAAACACCAGTGAAAATGAGTGAAATCTTGATACAATTTATCCAGATTTTCTGATTTCCCAAAAAGAAACAAGGTTAGAAATATTCTAAAATGTCAATACGAAGCTTACGCATACTATTATACTTTAATGTAACACTACACACACATTTTATTATGTAAAGAAATCATTGAAAACTTGACTACGTTTACAATAAGTATTAAATAGTCAGAATTGCGAAAGAAAAAAATATCATTAATTTACATTAAAAGCCTCCCATGGCTAAAGCTAAACACCATTTATTAGTAAACAATCAATCTTCTACCAAATATTTGGCGAACCTGTCACATCATTGACACACAAACGAAACTAGACCATTATTAAGATAAATGATGCTCAAGTCATAATGGACTTAATATGAATGTACTTACAATTATTACTAAGGCACCTTTAAAACCAGAAAAATGCTAAAATCAACCTTAACACAAAGGCATTAGAGGCTATACGTTAACGTATAAGTATTAGAATTAACTTGGTGATAGTAATTTGGATGTACTGGTAAGTATAATTGTGTAAAGTTGCGCCGTAGGGGTGCTAAAAATGACATTTTTGTGTTACAATCCTATGGCATAACGTAAACATTGGACGGTTTATATAACTGTTTGTATGTAACCATTAAAAGTCCGATTGAGTAATTGGATGACACTACATAATAAGAGTCTTCAAAGTACTGTAGGTCCATCGCTTCATGCAATATGCGTGATCACACTCTACAGTACAGTCGTTGTACATACATTGTTAAATAAACTCTGGAAACGGTAGTTTGCACAACTACAGCTGTATTTTATTTGCCTTGTACTGCAGTGAGACTTGAAAAGCTGATCAGTTGAAGTGGTGGAAGTGGAATACCACGATTGCTATTACATCTTAGAGTCTTCCAAAGTTTTTTTAAATTTTCGTAGGGCTACCTGGGAATTGAACACAGGACCTCAATCTGGGCAGACGCATGCGCTCCTTTACTCCAACAAGGCGCCACAAATTTTCTAAAACGTGAACATTGGTGGTGCAGTCTGCAGTTGCGATCGCATATTAACGTTCGTAAACTGGTACTTTTAAAATACAATCAGTTCTAGACTTTGAGTACACCATTTTTTGTATCAATCGTAAAAGTAAAGTAAAGTGTTAGCCTGTAAAGCTAATGATGAGATGAGATGAGAGGCCTTTGCCCAGCCAACGGCTGGGCAAAGGCCTCTCATCTCACTGAAAATATCACCATGCTTGCCTAATGCGGTTTGGTGATTTCAAACCCGAGCCATATTTGAAAAGTAGGTATCAATCGTATTAACGTCAAACGTAATCGTACTGTTTTAATGCAATCGTATTTATCAAATTACGCTCATAGCCTGAAGCTTTAGGAAGCGTACCATTTAGCGGACATTTTTCACAAACCAAAGCAGCTTGCCGACGTATCATTAGACCTCGTAACTACTCGATTACTTGTTACATTCATATAATCAACTTAACGTACTATTATTATTAGTATTTAAAGTAGGTGTGTAATATCTGGTACGATCCCAGGCATTTCTATAACTTGATATAGAATACGAAAGTTGGTGACGATGGATCGATGAATGAACCGATTGGCAAAATATTTAAGTTGTCTCGTGGATTTGATGAACTTATAGAATCAGAAGGGTCCCATTTTTAATCCATTTCCAAAGGCGAAATTACCTATTAGAATCTAGTTTAAAGTATTAAGTGAAAGTTTTGTAAGTGCAAATAACGCTGAAACTCAAAGCTTTGGAAACTGGGCCGAGCTTTCAGTATTTTCAGACCTTATGTCAATACTATCGCAATAAAAATATACCATAGTATACAGTGTTCACATATGTTTTGGAAACAGTTCCCATAATGTACATAAATATGGTAGATACTTACTAGAAAGTGAAAAACAAATTCAAAACCTGTCCGAGCTTTATGCAAATACAGAATCAATATTATAAATAATACTTTCGAAGTCAAATCCGCCCTTTATTAAATAATCCAGCCAAACAGCCCGCAGCGAACAATTTCCAATTACCATTAAGTAAAACTATTAATATATTTACATTGTAAGAAGACAGACAGGTACACTCGGGGCACTAAATATGTGGATAATTTTGCAACAATGTATTGAATCGACACAACAATCTAAGCTCTACAAAGTTTACCATTTACAAGACGTTGATATCTCTTTCTGGGCGCACTAGTTACTTTATATTATTACTAGAATAATGAGACGCTACAGATTCCATTCACATACTTTTTTGTAAAATAGAGTTTTTCCTTAATAGAAAATTTCATATAAATGATTGTAATCAAAAATCAATGAATGAATTACAGAAAACTTTTAATTTAGCTCTATATACATGATATTTTCAAATTACTTCTTCACTGTACATAATATTTATGTAAGTATACCAATTAAACATAAGATATCGTATAAACACAATTTTGTCTGACAGTACAATATGTACAATCAATCTTGAGGTAACATTGTAAAGTTGTAATGTTGTAACAGTTGATCTCTTTATAGTTAATTGTTTGAGTCGATCCAACGAACGGTTACTTCCTCTGCGCTGATTGTTTGCTATTTGATCGGACTGTACCCGCTGTTACACCGAACAGTAGGAAACGAATGAATTATAGATTAATAAATTATAGATAATATTCTAGAGAACAGGAATTCAGTAAAATAAGTATGTTACGGTCCTATTTATTACATTAATATACCTATGGTATATATACATCGGCATGTACACATACATAATTTATACAATATACATAAATAACATTATAATTATTATGTGTTATTGGTAAATTAACGCTAAAAAGGGTCTAGCTGGAAAGCTTCATATCCAACCATACATTCTAGAGTTTTTTACATTTGCTCGATCACGAATTGTCACAAATGCTCTGTGTAGCTCAACTGTTACATTTCGGTGTAACAGCATCCTGAAGTTACTATTTAATTAGCATATTATATCGATGTGACCGACTGCGACCTATCAATCATTTATTACTTAACAAATCGTTTGGATTGTTGTTTTGTTGTGTATGTTGTGTAGGGTGATGCGTAATACGTAAGTTAACAAGTAGGTAAAATTGGTGAAATGAAAAGGTGAAATCGTTTTCACTAAAATACGGTACAGAAAATATAGACAAACTCGAATAAGACATACGATTGAATAGAAGAGAAAGTGAACAATTAACACGATACCTACAACAATTAAGAAACCTATATCGTAAAATATTGTCATCCAAAGTCACCTTTAAAACAGCAAAAAACTAAATCAAATCCGTTCTTCCGATTTACAATGCTAAAGACATATGTCCAACATCAACCTCTTCGACACCAGCACTGTAAAAAGTTTATTATTTTATTTTATTTTACGTAACAAAACACATGGGAAACAAGAAATTCACACGATAATTTTTGAAAGTACTAAATAGTACTTTGAGACAAAACTTTTTGTGTGTCAGGTCAGATTTGTACTTATTCCGCGATTTTAAGATAACGGTGTTCTTAAGTACTTACGCTTATCGATCCAGATTGAATAATTAAACAAATACCTTGATACTCGTATAAAGTTAAAGTGATACAATAAAAGTTAAAAGTTTTCGTTTTTATTAATTTTTTTGACGAGATCTTTTGTTATACTATTTAAACTATCACGATATGAACACATTGTAAACACTAATCTAGACGGGACTTAATCGCGAATTAAACATTAAATGCATACCTCAACGTTTCGGTCGTGTCGCAACGGCCGTGTTCACGAGGGTACTGGATTGCGAGTGTTGTTTACACTATTTGGTTGAAGGGGCGCAATCTACCCACATCAACCAAAATGTTGTTAGGTCCGTACTCCACTGCACTATTTTTTAAGGTCCACGACACACTACACTGACAACGTCCGAAGGTGTCCTACACTTAACCCCGCGATGTGTACACTTGTTTATCACTGGATTCCATGCAGGCGAAAGTTTGAAACCGCTTTCCCGGTTGAAATTTTTGTGTTTCTTAATTTCAACCGCTTCACGTACAAGTCTTGAGAAATAGTGACGTTCGTTGGAAAGTACTTTCGGCCTGTGGAGTTCGATCCAGTGGTTAGTGCCAGACTCCAGCAAGTGTTCTGCCACCGCGGATTTTTCCACCTGGCGATTCTTGACAGCTGCGATATGTTCCTTGACCCGCTCGGCAATAGTTCGCTTGGTCTGTCCGATATAAGAGCTACCGCAACTGCAATCTATCTTGTAAACGCCCGGTGTCTGGTAGGGTATGCTGTCCTTGGGTGTGCCCACTTGCTCCGATACTTTTGATAGGGGGGTATAAATGGTTTTAATCGAGTACTCCTTGAGCAGCGATCCGATTTTATCCGTTACCCCCCTAACATACGGCAAGAATGCAGGTTTCCTCAGGACCTCTTGCTGTTTCACCCTCGGTTTGTGTCCAGAATGCGTTTTCCCTATTCTGTAACCATTCTTCTTGAGTACCTCCTGAACATGAGCCAGCTCCTCCTCCAAATGTTCAGGGTCACACAATGCATGAGCTCTATTTATTAAAGACGTGGCTACAGAACGTAAATGTCTCGGGTGGTGATGAGACAACGCATTCAGGTATTTGTCTGTGTGTGTAGGCTTCCTGTAGACCGTGTGCGATAAGGAACCATCCGATCTCGCCATTACCTTGACATCCAAGAAAGCCAAGCTGCGGTTCATCTCCAGTTCATATGTGAACTGTATTCTTGGATGGATAGAGTTCAGGAGTTCAAGGAACTGTTCGACTTCTGGCTTATTACCTTTGAAAATGCAAAATACATCGTCTACGTACCGCTTCCATACCTTAATTCTTGTCCGTGGTATAAGAGTTTCCATATGTTCCATCCAGATGTTGGCCAATATCGGTGCGACGGGGCTTCCCATGGCGACACCATCAATCTGGAGGTAGTGTTGTCCGCGGTACACAAAGTAATTGCCCTCTAAACAGTTCCTTAATAATGTGATGAAACCATCAGGTATTGAGTTTTCCTTAAACTTTCCTCTAATTAAGTCCACACATTCTCCTATGGGAACATTAGTGAACAACGATTCGACATCGAAGCTCACCATTAGTTCATCTGGTTCCAGGGTAATGTCCTCAATTATGTCAATGAAATGGCGAGAATCTTTTACGAAAGAAGATGTATTACCTACTAATGGTTTAAGTACAGATGTCATATACTTTGCGAGCTTTGAAGTAGGTGAGTTAATTTGACTCACAATTGGTCGCAGTGGTACACCGGCTTTATGTACTTTCGGCAAACCATATAATTTCGGTGATTGGACGATACTTGGCCTGTGCACTCTGTCATAATCTTCCTCCGTAAATAAGCCCCTGTTGTCTCTGATCACCGCGCGTATACGCCGCGTCACTCTGGCAGTTGGATCATATGACACTGGTTTGTACACAGCTGTGTCACTCAACAACCCACGTACCTTACAGTCATAGTCTTCGGCGTCGATTACGACTGTGGCGTTGCCCTTATCAGCCTTAAGAACATGGACTCCAGTGTTGTTTCTTATGTTCTTCAGGGCTGCTCGTTCCTCCACGGTAATATTGCTCGTAGGTAATTTTGCTTTGCGTAACACTACTGCAACATCTTGTCTTAGTGTATCCGAGTCACTGGGCGGCACTTTGTTGCAAATCAACGCTTCCTCCACACTACTTATAACTTTTTCGTAAGGAATTTTATTGGGGGTAGTTGCGAAATTCAATCCTTTTTTCAAAACGCTTTGAGTTGCATCGTCCAATGCCATGCTAGAAAGATTAATCACATCCGTAACGTCCGTATTTTGAATCACCGTGTTTCGATGTTGCCGAGCAATCAATCTCTCCAACTTTCGCTCATGGGTAACATTGCACAGGTCATACACTCGTTCGGCTTGTAAATAGGTTATCCTGTCGCACAAGTTGAAATCGTCATAGGATAACACAGCACCGCACTCACAATGCAACTTGTATAACGCACTATTGATCAGGTTCAACTCACTGTACTTGTTCCTAATTAACAGTTTTAACAAACGAACACTTGCACTGCTTAGGATAACTGCCGAATGAGCAATATCGTATCGCGGCGTAATTCGAACACAAGATGGAATTATGTTATTGTCACGACACTTTTTTAAAAAGTTCAACGATGACTTTAACCGCACGATTTTCTTTCGGTAGTTTCCAAGATCTCGAACTGTTCTAACAATCTCCGGCCCGTACCGGGTTGCAATTATACTATTTAAACTATCACGATATGAACACATTGTAAACACTAATCTAGACGGGACTTAATCGCGAATTAAACATTAAATGCATACCTCAACGTTTCGGTCGTGTCGCAACGGCCGTGTTCACGAGGGTACTGGATTGCGAGTGTTGTTTACACTATTTGGTTGAAGGGGCGCAATCTACCCACATCAACCAAAATGTTGTTAGGTCCGTACTCCACTGCACTATTTTTTAAGGTCCACGACACACTACACTGACAACGTCCGAAGGTGTCCTACACTTAACCCCGCGATGTGTACACTTGTTTATCACTGGATTCCATGCAGGCGAAAGTTTGAAACCGCTTTCCCGGTTGAAATTTTTGTGTTTCTTAATTTCAACCGCTTCACGTACAAGTCTTGAGAAATAGTGACGTTCGTTGGAAAGTACTTTCGGCCTGTGGAGTTCGATCCAGTGGTTAGTGCCAGACTCCAGCAAGTGTTCTGCCACCGCGGATTTTTCCACCTGGCGATTCTTGACAGCTGCGATATGTTCCTTGACCCGCTCGGCAATAGTTCGCTTGGTCTGTCCGATATAAGAGCTACCGCAACTGCAATCTATCTTGTAAACGCCCGGTGTCTGGTAGGGTATGCTGTCCTTGGGTGTGCCCACTTGCTCCGATACTTTTGATAGGGGGGTATAAATGGTTTTAATCGAGTACTCCTTGAGCAGCGATCCGATTTTATCCGTTACCCCCCTAACATACGGCAAGAATGCAGGTTTCCTCAGGACCTCTTGCTGTTTCACCCTCGGTTTGTGTCCAGAATGCGTTTTCCCTATTCTGTAACCATTCTTCTTGAGTACCTCCTGAACATGAGCCAGCTCCTCCTCCAAATGTTCAGGGTCACACAATGCATGAGCTCTATTTATTAAAGACGTGGCTACAGAACGTAAATGTCTCGGGTGGTGATGAGACAAAAACTCAATACCTGATGGTTTCATCACATTATTAAGGAACTGTTTAGAGGGCAATTACTTTGTGTACCGCGGACAACACTACCTCCAGATTGATGGTGTCGCCATGGGAAGCCCCGTCGCACCGATATTGGCCAACATCTGGATGGAACATATGGAAACTCTTATACCACGGACAAGAATTAAGGTATGGAAGCGGTACGTAGACGATGTATTTTGCATTTTCAAAGGTAATAAGCCAGAAGTCGAACAGTTCCTTGAACTCCTGAACTCTATCCATCCAAGAATACAGTTCACATATGAACTGGAGATGAACCGCAGCTTGGCTTTCTTGGATGTCAAGGTAATGGCGAGATCGGATGGTTCCTTATCGCACACGGTCTACAGGAAGCCTACACACACAGACAAATACCTGAATGCGTTGTCTCATCACCACCCGAGACATTTACGTTCTGTAGCCACGTCTTTAATAAATAGAGCTCATGCATTGTGTGACCCTGAACATTTGGAGGAGGAGCTGGCTCATGTTCAGGAGGTACTCAAGAAGAATGGTTACAGAATAGGGAAAACGCATTCTGGACACAAACCGAGGGTGAAACAGCAAGAGGTCCTGAGGAAACCTGCATTCTTGCCGTATGTTAGGGGGGTAACGGATAAAATCGGATCGCTGCTCAAGGAGTACTCGATTAAAACCATTTATACCCCCCTATCAAAAGTATCGGAGCAAGTGGGCACACCCAAGGACAGCATACCCTACCAGACACCGGGCGTTTACAAGATAGATTGCAGTTGCGGTAGCTCTTATATCGGACAGACCAAGCGAACTATTGCCGAGCGGGTCAAGGAACATATCGCAGCTGTCAAGAATCGCCAGGTGGAAAAATCCGCGGTGGCAGAACACTTGCTGGAGTCTGGCACTAACCACTGGATCGAACTCCACAGGCCGAAAGTACTTTCCAACGAACGTCACTATTTCTCAAGACTTGTACGTGAAGCGGTTGAAATTAAGAAACACAAAAATTTCAACCGGGAAAGCGGTTTCAAACTTTCGCCTGCATGGAATCCAGTGATAAACAAGTGTACACATCGCGGGGTTAAGTGTAGGACACCTTCGGACGTTGTCAGTGTAGTGTGTCGTGGACCTTAAAAAAAAAATAGTGCAGTGGAGTACGGACCTAACAACATTTTGGTTGATGTGGGTAGATTGCGCCCCTTCAACCAAATAGTGTAAACAACACTCGCAATCCAGTACCCTCGTGAACACGGCCGTTGCGACACGACCGAAACGTTGAGGTATGCATTTAATGTTTAATTCGCGATTAAGTCCCGTCTAGATTAGTGTTTACAACGAGATCTTTTGATTAAAATCTTGGGTCCTTAAGATTGCTTTGGTTATTCCGCCAAGGAAACGTAAAGTCGACAATTAAAATTCCACACTCCTTAGTACCTTGTCATATTGAAACTTCTACAATAAGTACTAAGATAGAATAGTATAAAAGCATAAATTTGACAAAATACTAAAGTGTCGTCATTTAGATTTACCAACGCCTTTTTACAAAAACATGTCATGAGACGTTAATGAGAGCTTTTAAGCAAAAAATCTATTAATAAAAATTACTTCTATTAGTTAATTGTCGATTACATTTACTATGATTACGGCAAATAACAGTGCAATAGACCTTTCTGGTCTAAACATATTTAACTTAAAATAACCGTCTTGACTCGAAAAGAAGAAGTCAAGCCACCTACTTTAAGCCAACAAACCCATATGATACATAAGTAAACATTTATTGCAAAAGTATGTTTGTGAACCAAAGCTTAAAAAGTTAGCGATATGTATGGTGAAACATTATTGACCAAACAATGGTTTCGCAGATAAAACCACATATATATATTAGTAAATGATCGTGGGTGGACCCCGATAGATTGGGACGGTATGTGAAATTTGACTCCACACGATTTTGCATGGAGCAACGATTTGCGTAATTATCTTAATCCTAATTGATATAATGTGTAAGTATTGAGAAATTATCGGCTTGTTGTATCAATGTTGACTTACTTTTCAAACTATACTTACTTGGGTATGTATGTACGGTAGTAGTAAGATCACTACTTATTTGTATTATACTGCTACATACTAAGAGCAAATTCAATTATGTGACCTCCTTAAAATCTACTTGTTAGAGATTAACGAAAATTATGATCTCTTCAACGCCGCGGCAGACCAAAAAGGAGATGGCGAGATGAACTCGACGGATTTTTGCCTGGTTGGCGTCATATAGCTCTTGATACTTACAGACAAGTGGATATAATAAGGCATAATAATAATAATAATTACCAAAAGGATCACAGTTTGATTTGTTGTTAATAAGTAAAACACCAATACCAAGCAACGGATGAAAATTATAACCGAAACTTTAATTGTCATTTTCAACTACTTGTAAGCTTAACTACGTATACAGAGTCTTAATGGTTATTTAACTTGTCACATGCTTGACCTTGTATTTATTTCCTTGTACCAAATACTCATAAGTAAATATTTTCCAACAAACATGAAACCTTGACGAAGACAAAACCTGCCCCATAACATATGTGTCAAACCATGAATATTTTCAATTAGATTCAGTTTTACTAGCACGTCACCGTTTAAAAACACGGTTTACTTACAATCAATGGAAAATGTATATTTTTAATTTGACATGGTGTTGATTGCCCTACCTTCACTAGTTCTTGTAATATGTAGATATCTTGAGGTAGTAAAGTTAAGAATTATATTTTGACCGTAATGGCTGGCGAAAAAAATTGATTACACTATTTAAGCTATCTGAACATTGTAACAACATTGTAAACTAGACGAAAAAATCGAGTTGGTTAGAAGGTTCTAAAAATGTGTTTACAATATTAAAATTGAATGAAAAGACCAACATTTTGTCCATATCATAATGAATTGCTTATTTACTTAACTAAATGAGAAGTATTTGATTCAATCAAAACAGAAAGTAAGAAAGTAACCCTCGAAACTTTCAGGGCTCAGTTTCAGGATACGTCTTCTAATAATAAGTTTATAGATAAGATACTGTACTGTATTCGATACCTTAACAAACCCACAAAACTTATTTTTATAAGGGCATGGATGTAGTTTATTTCTTAGAGACATACATAAGCTACTTTTCTCGGAATCTCGTACGATGTGAGTAAGACCAGGGGGCACTAAACTCCAAAAATGTTAATATCCTCCTCAAATCCGGCCCCTCGTTAATCCAACGAGTACAGAGTACCGAATACTTTCGCTGGGCAAAACATTCAATAAACAATCGCCGGGTTGTCTATGGAAGAAATCAATCGGCTCTTAACATGTCTAAACTTATGGCCATAGAGTAATCAAGTGCAGAAGCTATTCGACTTTGAAGCCCACGGTTTCGACTTTGGCTAGGCAATAAGAATACTAAAATAAACCAGAAACTATAATAATAATAAAGCCCCTAAATAACAATAACTCATAAGTACTATAACTTTAATTTAGTCGGTCCCGGTTGTTTCAATCGGAAGACCATATCGGAGGCCTTTAGGCGGTCTAAGAACTCCGACACCAGGTTTGGCCGCTTCCTTCCTTCATCGAGTGGATGGCCAACCTGACCAATCCTGGTGTCAGAGTTATTGAGCCGCCAAAGGCCTCTGACATGACTCATTTAACGACTACTATCTGTAGAAAGTAACCGGGACCGACGGCTTAACGTGCCCTCCGAAGCACGGAATCATCTTACTTTTCGAGCAATCAGGTGATTCGGCCTGCAATGCCCTTACCAAACTGAGGAAAGTCTCACAAAGAGATTTTTGTGAGATATCCCCACCGGGAATCGAACCCGGAACCTCCGGGTCGTGAGCCGGGCGTTCAAACCACAAGACCACGGAGGCTGTTTGTTTGTTTGGCCGCTGACCTACTGGAAATGAATGAATGACGAGTACCTAGCTATTATCTCTATTCGGACTATCGTTCCCAAAGTTCCTTGTCCCCTCTACGTCGTTTTCGTTACTCCATGCCGCCAACATACTTTAATGGCTATTACGTGTAGATATAATAATTTGATAATGGATCGGTAATTGTTAGAAATTGGACATTTGACCGGGTAGAGCCGTTTAGTGATCGGCGTTACTTTTTATTTTCAAATAAACGATTTACCTCGTTAAGTACGGTAGCCAATTCTATGGGACTTTTCTTTCACTGTCTATGTACTTAAGTTATATACTTAGTTACTCGTATACTTAAGTATTACTCGTATACTTAAGTATTGTGGCTTTTCTATCTGAACGCTAAAGTTAAAATCCGTCGAAGGGCATTGTCAGATCCAATTGTTTCAATTATTAGACCATTAGGTCTTTAGTAGGTCTAAAATCTCCGGCTCCAGGATTAGCCAGTAACCTACTCTTTATTTAACTTTTTAAGTTATTTACAACATTTTTTACGGGTTTCTTTAGATGTCTTCTGTGATCACAGTTCCTGTACAGGGGCCGAAACGTCAAATAAAAAAATTTAAAATAAAAGCGAAGTGTATCCGGTAAAGTTTTCTTTAGTCTAAGTTTAGTTTAGGACACTGCGTCGTGAAAAATAATTAAAGATTAGTTTATTTAGTATGTTTATCGTAAACAATACGTATTTGTTTTTAACGTTTACTTTGATAGCGTGAGTGCTGAACAATTTGCTTTGGAGTGCCATATTTACTGACTTATAAAAAGGTACAAGAGTTAGAGCTAACTGTATGTCCTTACATACAGTTAGCTCTAACATACCTTTATGTAGAGTATATATACTCTACAGAACCCTACACCAAATGTACACTCCTAACGTCAAAATCGTGATATAAATACACCTACTTAGCAAACTGCTTAAACGACGTAATAACTTATTATAACTTAATCATAGTAACTGGATAATAAGCCTATGATACTTATTTTTAAATAATGGCTTCATTTTATTTAAACTCTTATGTTCCGTACCGGAAGAGTGGGTTTAAAGTTAAACTGTGATAGTTAAGTGAAGAGTTTCCTTTTTTTGAGAACTTGAGTTGTGAAATTATTGAATACTTAAGCTTAAGATAGGCATAGTGTACAGCGAGCTTTATTAAGTAAGGTGTACTATGGAGTGAGCTTTCCAATCAAAAGGACATATTATCTTTTATAATTGTCCCTTCCCCATAATTATAGTATTGCTCCTTAGAGTCCCGGCACATGACTGCTTGTTTTGTGAGGCACGCAAGGGGATACAGATCCGACTTGTAGAGGTCCTTTGGAGATGGGTGATAGTGACAGAATAGGTATAACAAAAATATAAACGGTTTCTAATCTGGAAACGACCCTAGCAAATCAACCATGGTTAAGTCTTGTATTTTCACCAAAATGTTTACTTCATCTACTTTCACTAAAAAAAGAAAATGTATAAAACCTATGAAAATTTTAATGCCCCTAATAATATTTCGTTAATAAATAAAGATTATCTCATATCACTCGAGTGTGGGAACATTGTGAATACATAATAGTTGACGTGTGATTCTATTTCACAGGTCGTCTATCGATCCACTTTCATTTTTAACTTCACATCACTTCTGCTAACTACTTGAAAACATCAAAAAGATATTTAGATTTTGATTTATTACTCTTATAATTATTATTTAACTGTTATGGCTAACGTAATAACGTTATAAAACTAATTTAATTAACTATGGGTATATTGAATTTGATTAATATACAATCTGTTACACGGGGAAAGTTTTTACGTCGTTTCGGTTTGTAGTGTAGTACTTTAGGATTTATTCATAGGTAAAACCTAGGAATCACTAGCCATCACTTATTTTGGTCCATAGTTTAGTAATTAAGGGTTTATTCATAGGTAAAACCTAGGTAAAGCTTAAAGCTAGCCTTCTTATATTTACTTAGTTTTTTTCCAATTCGACTGGCTCAAACTAAAATAGACAAAGTTTTCAGCTTTATTATATTAACTCGTCTAGATAGATAAACAAAGTTAACATTATTTTAGAACGCTTTATCAACTTTCCCACCATAGAACACTGTGGGTAAAACGTTTAGTTTACTACGTAGGTTTTAGTAAAAAGTTTTTACCTAATACTAGGACACTAGGCGCAGCCCCACCCACGTGCAAAAACTAGTCCAGCTCCTACACTTTAATCAAACAGATCCAATACAATCTAAATAACCGGCAAATGCCGCCATAATCTCGCAATTTACAAACGCATAAAATATAAAATGCGTGGTCGATATTAGCAAGATTATGCTAAGCAGAAAGAGGTGACAGTATTAGCAAGAAAACGTGAAATAGCAATAGCACTCGTGGCGTTTCACTCAACAATGTTAAACAATTGTTAAGCAACGTACAGCTCGACCACTACAGGGATGGGTGGCCGACATTTCTATCTGAACGTACCGTACTTCGGAGGGTAGGTTAAAGTGTTGCACCCGGTTGTTTAAATCATTAGACCTTGTCGGATGCTTTCGGGCGGTCTGACGCTTCTGACAATTCAACGTGCCCTCCGAAGCACGATAGTGCTCAGACAGGAATACCACCAACAGCCACACAACCAAAAAAGCCCCGAGCTGCACGTTAATTATCAATTGCAATGACCTACATCAAACTACGCTACGGGGACTACAATTAATAAATATGTATACACGATTATTGAGACCCAACATAAGATCTAAGTTTATTCTGGTCTTACCAATAAAAAATATATAGAGCATACAAAGATTATAAAGAATGTATTACGTTGTAGATTTTTATACCTAGGATATCGATGTTATTAGTGAAACTGTAACAATATAGGAAGACGACTTTTATACCATGTTATCGCTCTATTACATATCAGTGAATACATAACCATTAAAACCATACATTAAATAAAGCATAAGATACATGGGAACAATTGCATCACAGAGGAAGTGTGAATGAAACTAAATCTGATACTATCTATACATTCACAAATCAGTTATGTCATTCGCAATTGGAACACATCGGTAAACTGTGTAATAATAAATTAATTGCATTTTATTATTTAACTGCTGGCCCATTTGTCTGATCTGTAGTGATCAATAGAGATATACGAGAGGCACGCGCGTATTTTAATGATCATGGGTTAAGTGGCCTCTAATTGGGTTTGATTAAAAGCTCATTCATTCATCCATTTCAAGTAGGTTAGAGGCCAGCCCTGGTGTTAAAGTTTTTAGACCGCCTAAAGGCCTGTGACATGGTCTGACGATTGAAACAACCGGGATCGACTGCTTGCCGTTGCCTACGAAGCACGGTAGCGCTTAGATAGAAATGCCACTATCGGCCACCCATCCAAGTAGGGGTAATGAACTAATATCGCTTAGTCAAACTACGCCACGAGCACTACGATTAAGCAAAAGCAATCAAAACTGCCTTACTTAGACTACTACGACTATGTTGGTAGTGGTGTGAATGTGTGAATGTTTCATTTTAGTAAAGTGTAAGCCTGCCCTGAACACTTCATCACTTCATCAAACTAAACAAAATTGGAACAAATTAAGGTTAAATTAGGTGGTTCTTGATTGTAAATATGTCATGATAAATAGGAAATCGCTTTTCGTGCTTTTCCTGCCTGAAACTGGACTAAACTGGACTAAAGAACTAAAGATCCCTTGTTCGCTGAAGATTTGCTGTGAGGAGAACCTGACCATTCTCAATCACTGTCCCTATACTATTTCTAAGTTTCATCCATCCATTGCCTTACATTATTTTATTAAGAATACCTACAATCCATTTGAATCGATTGCCAACATACCTCCTTCCATTTAAGTACTTATTTATCCACTTTTCAACGGACGTTGCATTACATTCAAACTGAATGAAAGCTTCATGACATAACGTTCGTTCCCACAGATAAATCACAGGTCCTATTTAGATGTTGCCTTATTTAAACCATAGACTAAACATGTTTTGTACAGAACGATGTGTATTGATGACTGTTTGCCAAAAACTGATTAGGTAGATGTGATCGTGGGGTCGAATAAACAATAGAAAGTTTAAGTTTGTGGTGCACTGAGCGGGAATACTTTGAGCTATTTATCCAAATGTAAAGAATAATGAAATTGAGCTTGTTATATTAAAACCTAAGATTTATAAGCTTCTAGAAGTAGATTAAAAGCTTGTAGCTAGTTGTGTACGGAACTAATATTTTTTAAACCTAAAAAATATATAACATATCTATTATCTAACAAAGCATTAAAACATTGTTTAGGTGTAACTGAAAGATATAACAATTTTGCATATGAATATACACCTACCTACATATATACCTATAAATATACTTACATAGGAATTAGGGTTAAAAACGGATCACGAATCATCAAATATTTTAACAATAATCAGACAGAGCAGTAAATCCCACTTTAAAATAAAATAGAATACATAAACAAATCATAATACAAAAAAGATTGTCACAATTTTATTGCGGTCGTTATTCTAATATCGAAATTATCTGCGAACCATAAACAACAATCGATGTCAATTTAAAAATCAATTCACAGACAATTCACTGAATGCAAACACTCACACAATTTAATAGACATAGACTAGCACTGGGGAAGCAAAGAGAGCAATACAAATATTATTTATTAGTTATTGCTTACACAATCGCATGATATGAGTACGCAACCGTTTGTTTATTTGAGACAAAGTAATTGTTATTATGTTCTTAGTTTTATTGTAGCTAGCTTACAGATGAAGCCTACTTTGTAAAGGTTACTTACCTACTTTAAATTAGTTATGTAGGTCTATCACAATAGGTATGAATGAACGTGACAACACAGATTAGATAAGTTTACAGAATGTGAAATAGTGGAGATGTGTAGCAAGTTTAAAAGTCTTTTATGTTTAGTGAAGCCAGTTATCTATTCCATAGAATATACGTTATATTAATCTCCTGTGCATATGTCCATAACCTCCGTTCTTAGAGACGTTACCTACTTAAATCGACAATTAACTAATCGAAGTATCTTTTTATAAAAGTCAAAAATCACTCATTAACTTATCTCAAGGGATCATTAATGACTTTGAGAGCTGCGGTAGTTGGTTTAGTAATTTTAATCCAGCCCCTTAATCACGTTTTAAGATAAGTAATTAATAAAAAAAACACGATAGTATTTTGTGATGAGATATTATTATACAAATGTTAAACTCCCATAGGCTTTATACTTATTTTATCATAGCCGATTGGCACAGTGGCATGTGAGAGCGCTTGCTGTGTTGGGGGTTGCGGGTTTCATTCCCGCCCGCTGTCAACAATATGCGCAGGCATAGTTGTTGGCGACGACGTCTGGGTGTCAACTATCGGTATATTCATATAAAGTATTTTGTGTATGCATATGTAATAGTATCAGTTAATTAGATTCCATAACACAAGCTTAGAGCTTACTTTGGGTCTAATTAACCGTGTGTGAATTTGTCCAAAAAAAAAAAAAAGTTAGATTCCATGATACAAGCTTAAGCTTAGTTTGGGTCTAATTAAGTGTGTTTTATTTTTTGCGGGTGTATTTATTTATTTATTCACAGCTTCCCCTATTCTCGGTGTACCTCTTACCTAATGTCATAAAGAAGTAATTACATAACGCATTGTGTCGGAACAGGCACATGCTATCCGGTAATTAATCTATGCAACAGACGAGTGGGGAACTCACGCGCATGGTGCCACATAACACACCTATTTACTCGTAACTTTATTAATATATTCGTAACTGAGTACTAGAATTATATGAAGAGCACTAATCTATATTTTATATCATAAAGAGGTAAGATTTGTAATTTTGTTTGTTTGTATTTTCGAGCTTATCTCGGGAATTACCAGTCCGATTCGAATAATTATTTTTGTAATGGACAGCCATATTCGTGGGGAACGTTATAAGCTAATTTTCATTTCCACGAGAACTATATATAACTTTTGTGAGCAATGTAAACTTGATTTTTACCTGATGATTGAATTTCGCTCTGAATCATTTAAATAAAATAGGTCGATCCGCCCATAACCTCACGTCACTCTCCGTCAAGACGATCAAGTTACGAAGGAACGGTATTTAGTCCAAATACCAAAAATAAAATAAGTTTCCGTCTATTTTCAGAAAATGTAGGGTGACATCTATAGTGTTCTTTTTATTTACAATCATAAAACATAGTACACATTTTCACTTATACTCGTACATAATTAAAAAAATAAAGACCCCCAACAAGTCTGTCTATCCGTATGTTTACGTAAATTCAAGAACTACTGAACGGATTTTCATCCAGTTTTAATGAACAGCCAGAGTTTTTTGGCCATATCTTACAATTCCTAAGTTATAACTATTATCTTAATTAACCGAAGCAAAACAAGTTCTCACCAGTTCAAAAATAAAATACAACAATCATTGCTGTCTGAAATTCAGACTGTTCAACTCCAAAGAATAGCCGAATTAATCAAACAAAACGCAGATTTGGCACGGTAACTCGGACTATTCGATTCTTGACAAGCGTATAATGCTGTATCACAATATTGTGGAGTATCGTGCAGATCGCATCGAGACCCCAGGGGTCTGACTTGACCCTCAACTTGACCCCAAGGGCAACTATTGTCCGACATGTCAATATGCTAATGCAAATCATGGCGCGAGTGGGATTTGAAAGTGAAATGGTTTCTATTCTGTCTTATGTTTACTTCCTACGCATTGATACTTATTAAGATTTATTCGTTTTGAAAATGCGTGACCTGTTAAGTACCCATTTTTAAAGTGTTCTTAGTAAACCTTAGTAACCATAGTCGTAGGATCAGGGTACAATTCTGCTAAATCAATCGGGTGACAAGTTGTTAATTGAGTTTCAATTGAATCCCGATAGGCAATATAATTGTTCGACACATGTTGTTCCTAGCAGTAAATATTCTGTCAAGATCTAATAATGAAGACTTAACTGACACATAATATATTTAACAGAATTTACCCTCTGAAGGAAAGTCTTTATCATGTATTTTGATCAAAATTGTACGATTAAATAGGACGATAGAGGTGACCTCGACATACTTATATAAGGTCCTAGACATCAAAGAAATCTATCTATACTAATATTATATAGCTGAAGAGTTTGTTTTGTTTGTTTGTTTGTTTGTTTGTTTAAACGCGCTAATCTCAGAAACTACTGATCCGATTTGAATAATTCTTTCACTGTTAGATAGTCTATTTATCGAGGAAGGCTATAGGCTACATTTTATCCCGGATTTCCTACGGGAACGGGCACAACGCGGGTAAAACCGCGGGGCGCTGCTAGTTTTTAAATATATTAAATTCCCATGGGTAAGAAGTTTTATTTAAGCTTTTACCAAATGACTAAATTCACAGGGTGTTGCCATCATAACCTTTCCCCTAATCATTCCGCCAGTAGATAATGTTACATTCGAAATCATTTCCTACGCATTGCAAACCCACAAGCATTCTCTTTTCATAAAGATGAATTTACATGTGTCGGTGTCGACCGCCCATATCACGATGCTAATTAATTATTATTTTGTTATTATGAAGTTGGACAACAAATCCTTAATTTACTATTAAAAATTGCTCAATACTTAGTGTTGGCTAGTAACCTACACGAACTTACTTAATTCTCTAAGTATGTACTTAAAGTTTCCTATCTACTTGTAAGTTAAAGTAAAGTACATTCCAACCCTTCTGTCAGGTTTTAGGCTACCCTAAAAATGAAAATTTTGTGAATCCTTTTAAAAACTTATTAAAAACATTTTGATCTTTAGACGAATACAAGAATTAAGTTTATATGTGTAAGTTTTATAAGCCTAGTGCCTATATAACTTTTCTATAGGTAAAGCTTTTTGCTTATAAAACTTTTCCAACGATTAAATATAGTTAACACTACAGTATTTTCCTGTCAAGTGTAAATAAATCTTTAGTAGAAAGCGGGGTACAAATATGTAACGTTAGAAGATAGAAAATAACACTATCACCCTATTCATATGTCGGTTAATGAAATAAAACCGTTTGTCTTTACAACATGAAAGTGAGAATCGGATCTCTTACTTTTACTTATTATTTACGTCCTAGGCACTAAAGTACATATTTAGTGCCTAGGTTACTTTTCCTACTAGGCACATAAAAGTAATTAGGTTAACTAAATCAGCCAGTATGGGCATGTCACTGACTTTAGAGATAAACAGAACTGCATCAGTTAATTTTTTTTTTTTTTTAATGTAGTATGAAATTAAAACTAACCCACTGATCGGATTAAAAGACACCCTGTGATGATTTGGATTTGGACAGGCCCATAATAGCTAGGTATAGGGGCAGCTGCAAGAAAGGAAGAAAGGCTTTTTCCCTTAAGTGGGACAAAACAAGCTGAAAATAAATAAATAATAGATATTATATTTGATCTGAAGAACGAGTGGTGATCCCTGAGTGGGTTAAGAACTATGAGACCGTGCAGGCAATCAACGAAAACGGAATCAACGGAACATACCTACAGGTTATTCTAGTCTTAAAAGATACTTAAGTGAAACAGTAGATACAGGTAGGTAATTATAAAACTGACAGATCCAATAACAGTTAAAGTAGCATTCCTTAATTTGATTGTTGCGCAAGCGGCTATAAAAATTAAGTCATTAATCGTGCAATTGATTACATTCCTATGTCTGCACTTATTACGACTTACTTTCCTATGACTGCGGGGGGAATCGAATCTGCAACTCCAGAGACAGTAAGCGCTCCATTTGCCACTTCTTCTTCTTCATCGAGTGGATGGCCAACCTGACCAATCCTGGTGTTAGAGTTATTGAGCCATTATTAGTTATTTGCCGCTGTATAATGCCACTAACTCCATCGTCTTCCGATGGCTCATTCCACATCTACACACATGTTAATACCAAACGGAAGTTCACATAATTACAAAAGTTAATTACATTTTGGCAGGTGCCGCTAACAATACGCTAATACGACAGGTATTAAGAACTAATTGTTATATAATATGATTTATTTGCGGCACTGGAAACTACTTGGATTGAGAAAGTTTTTGTACGGGTTCTCAGGTTAGCGGGCTAGGCTATTGTAGTCCATTTAATTGTGAATTGTTATAATTATCTGTGGTTTGACAAGGTGGTGTTTAGTAGGTTATGAATGAGGCAGGTTGTGGACTACGGCGTTTTGAATTTTATTTTATTTAGTACTATTGATTAACTAACTCGTGCCCCTTGATGGGACCTGGCCTGGCTGTGGTGGGAATAAACATGAGTGTATCTAGTCGAGCACTGTATACAAGTAATTAATCTGTGCAAAAATGTTTCATTCAATCATAATATGTCTCTTTATACTCAAAATGCAAAACCTAATCGAAATTGGTTTATAAAACATCCCTCGTTTAGGGTGCTCTACCACCTAAGCAAAGCTATGTTACTTTGGTTTGCAACGTTTGATATGATTGGTGACACCTACCAAACGTAGCGTAGCATAGTTCTAAAAAGGCACCCCTAGCTTCATAATAAAAAAAACTGATGAAAATAACCTATTATATTTGTTGAATCGTTTTGCAATAACACTCGTAATTAAGTAAGGAGGTTGCATATTGCACAATCGTATGATAAACTAAATAACAATACAGTATGGCTGGAGGTGATCACGACACAACAACAGCCGACCGTCCCTTTATAAATCAAATACGCGAACATTAGATAGCATGAGTAAACGATAATCGAATTAATACGATTACTGTAATTACACACTCTACTCGATATTAAATCGATGTACGATTTATTGGGTTTATGATTTCGATCTATCTTACCTAAGTACGATTGTTGCATGAATTGAATGTATTGAGCGTTGAGAAATATATCTATTTGTTAGTTAGTAGATACATGCATGTGAGTGGCACATACATAATACATGATTGATAATACCTAACTTAGATAATATCAAATTCACTCATTAATTTTGAATAGCCTATTGGCCTAGTGGCCAACCCTAGTGTTGGAGTTTTTAGACCGCCTAAAGGCCTCCGACATGGTCTCACAATTGGTACATGTTGGACCGACTGCTTAACATGCCCTTCAAAGCAATAGGTATAAAGATAAAGCACATTCAAAACAAACAATCGAAAGTCTTCAGCTTAGTTAATTAGTAAGTGAGCTTGGCTACAGATACTAGTGATGAGACATATAGCTAATTAATGTATGTAGGTATGTACTCCACATATTTTACTACACAGTTATAGGTTTCTATGTAGGCACTTTACATTATTTGCTATAAAGTTAAGTTTCCTAAGTCTACGTTTCAAGTTATATGTTAAAAAGTTCTCATACAACCATGCCAATATTCTCACGGTAGACTTGTGTAGTTCCGCTCACTTCCGCAGGCGGGGACGCTTCAACCATAAGATTGCGAAATACTAAATCCACTTGTACAGAATGTTTTATTTCAGCTTCTCTCTTTTCCCGTCTCGCTTCGCACTCCTCTCTCCTGTCTCCAGCTCCGACCAGCACAGAAGTAGACAAGTGACAATCGCTTCGCATTTTACTAGGTCGTAGGTCACGTCGTAGGTCGTTTACTAGGTAGGTAGGTATTTTACTGACAAAGTTTTAGAATCTCCCTTACGTTTATGGTCATGACACATTCCCATAAATTTGAAAGGAGATAGGAAAATAGAATGTAGAGCGATGCCCACTTGTGGGCTCCAATCTATTCAATTTGTTTGCCTACTTATTATAAGTTAATACAAACGTTTATTGAATAACCATTATTTCATTTCAATACCTATTTAATTATAACTAGACATCTATAATCACCTAATGTACTATTTCAAAATAATAACGACCTACAAAGCTTTGATATCCAAACCAATGTATTTCAATTATGAAATTTTCAATTAAAGTTGTGCTTATATTATTACATATAATGTTTCGTGTTTAGATAATATCTCGAGGAAGTGTTGTAGGCATGTGTTGTCTGTTTATTTAGTACAGTAACACCCTAATCGAATGCTTAAATGATTTGCAGATTTGGTATTGCCACATTCGTCATCGTTGGTAGATAGAGGTGTGACCTTTTTCGGCAACATCCGGGCATACCTGTGACCATAACCCAAGGAGAACATTGGGCTGAAGTCTGCTGTCTATGACCTACATCGTAGTCACTGACTATAACCTCTTTACATTAAACTGGCAACAAATAAATTTATGACTTTAGATTCTTGTTTTAAAATTTGAAGCACGGTATATTTAAGTCTGCTATAAATTAATCGATTTCTAATGACTTCCTTTACTAAAGTTTTATGTCTAAGTGGGTACCTCATCAAGTGTGGATACACGATAGCCTTACCCAAGAATTACAATTATGCATACTCGTAATCCTATCGTAAAGCTAGCGACAAGTAATGACTAATAGGATTTGAAACGTACAAGTAGATACATCGATCGATTTCAAAGATTACATCACATAACGTACAGCTTCAGTGAAATCGTAAAACAAACAAATTCATAAATTATTTATTAAGAAATGAACACCTTCTGCCGTCACATAGCATCATGTCAAACATAATCGCTCCATAATCGGTAAGCATATAAAGTAGATTAAATATGCTTCAATACTGTCATCGTTTACGGTTTGCGGTTTCGCAAAGAGTATTCTATTGGAGTGTACTTCCTAAGTTATCTAATATTTTTTTAATTAGGTATCATATCTTTGATTTATCTATACTAATATTATAAAGCTGAAGAGTTTGTTTTGTTTGTTTGTTTGTTTGTTTAAACGCGCTAATCTCAGAAACTACTGAACCGATTTGAATAATTCTTTCACTGTTAGATAGTCTATTTATCGAGGAAGGTTATAGGCTATTTTTCAAAATTCCCGAAATTCCCACGGGAACGGGTACAACGCGGGTAAAACCGCGGGGCGCTGCTAGTGGTTGATATTCTTACTAGGAATTTGCGTTTTGTTCGATTTGTTTACGCGTTCGTTTTCAATATCTACTTTATAGTCTTCGGACCTGCGAAAGAGTACATGACTATAGGACATATTTTGACTGTTTGACTTGTGACACACGTGTGACTTGTTACTTGTTACTTGATTGGCTGGCTCAGTCAATATTATTAACAACTCTTATCGGAGCGAAGAGAATTCTTTTGAATCGCTAACTCACATAATATACCTATCAAGGTTATACATATTGCTTAGTTAGTTAAGTATAAAGTTATAATTATGGAAAGTAGTTATACATAATATACGATTAACGAATTCTATACGAGATTAAATACATACTCGTAAGTACTTAATACATGTTAATAATATGCACCGGTTTGTAATTGCTTCACTCATTCATAAAACATCATTCCTCCAGTGCCTGGTAATATTATGTGAGCAAACATTAAAAGTAACATTAAATAATTGCTCTTAATAAAAGTGATTCTTGCTTTTGAGTCCTTGGATCTACAAAGCTAACTAAATCCTTGTTTCGAAGTGTAATTTTAATTTAATTATGACTGGATAAAATGTAAAATATTATCGTTAATATGTTTTTATTTTATTATCGTTAATGGGTTTCATATTTAGAAAGCCTAAAAATATATTTATATTATGTGCCTATTGACAAAGTAATAGCAAATCACTCAACATATTCGTAAGGCGTTATGTGACAACCGCCTACTGCCTTATACCGGGTAGCTTGAACCATACATATTTTAATTTGCTCAGTCAACCGCGCACTCTATCGCTCATACAGCCGCCATGTTGACTAATACTTTCCCACGACACTAATCGTGAAAGGGCACTTTATTGCCATCTCGAGTTACAAACTGTTTCAAAACTTTACACTTCACTGCTCTCTGTAAACTGCCATAGTGTATTTGTAGCAAAACTGCACATAAAATTAGCATTCGAATAGTAAAACCTGTGTGATTCCACTGTGTCCTACCAAGATGTTTCACTAAGCGTCAACGTAAAAAAAATTGAAGTTGATTTGGTCCCGCAAGTACTTACCTACCTTCCTTAGGTATTAATTTTTACCTTGGACCTGAGTTTATGAAACAATAGCCCTAACCTTATTACACATTTTCTATTGCGGTTATTTTTTACCTGAGACCAGTATAAGTGGAACAAAGTCATCTTTAAAGTTTTTTGCGATCGCCTTTGACCTACAGGTAGTGTAGTACTCGTAGATTGGACTGACTGATGGAACTTAGTGGAAGAACCCTAAAACTCTAGTTGCGTTGGATGAATGTTACCACTGCGTCTACAATGTTACTCACCTCAAAATATGCAGGAACAATGAGCTATAAAGTTTTATATTTTGCTCCGTAAAATAAAACGTCTACTGAGCAAATTGTGTTGGGTTGGGATTACATCGGTTTGTTATAAAAGTAATAAGTAGATGGTTGGGTTTCATAAAGTAGCCACTACTCACTAATATTACATAAAGGACCTACCTAAACTTAGGTTGTTCAAGCACTAATGCGATGAAGCAGTGGTCAGAACTAAGCCATAAGTTAGGTAGCGACATCACGACATACATAATATAAAAAGGTTTTTTATCAAGCATATTTTTTTTTATAAAGAAACACACGAACATTTAAAACCTGAAGTTTTATCGCACCTTCAATTAAACATATCAATTGTCCCCAATTTAACAAGTGTAAGTAAATTAAGATTATGTACAAGTTTTAAACATTAGTTTGTATATCGTCAAAGGTTCATAAAAAGTACTAACAAAATATCAATTGGAGTGCTTAGGTACGTCGTCGAGTAGCTTTTACAAACAATAAGCACTAAACTCTTTAAAACCCGGCGCAAAACAAATTATGTTAAAAAGGCTTGTCGAATGCAGTTCTATCATATTTTAGAGAGAGGTTTGATTCAGGAAAATGTTAGTCGTTTTTATGATCTAGTCGATAATAATAATAATAATAAGCCCGCAGGGCAGCTTGTGGCGAGCTGTTGGTGAGTAGCGACACCACGGGCGATTCCCGAGTGCTCCGGAGAGTCGGTCAGGGCCCTCGTCTCCGGCGAGCCTTCACCGGTCGGAGTGGACCCCAAGGGGGCCCGCAGGACTTTCAGCTCTGGCTTGCCTTCACCGGCCGGCCAGAGGGGGGTCGTTAGAGGCACAGTCGATGTCGGCTGTGTGATCCGGGGGTGGAAGTGTTAAAGGGCATAACGCCGCGAGTAACGTAAGAGAAAGCGCAGCACACCTCTCTACACCCCCGAGTCGCCCGCGCCGATGTTGCCCCCTTGCCGTCTCTACGTCGCGTCGGCTGTTTCGGGGGGCCCATCCAGCGGGCGGCGAGCCACGGCCTGCCGCCGATAACTTGTTCACCACTTGTTATGGCAGGTGCCGACCTCTTTGCAATATCCCATTTCCAGTCCATCCAACCTTCATTTCCATAGCCCAGTCTTTTTCTTTCATTTTTACTTACAATAGTCCCTACTTCTGCAGGTACACATTCCCGGACATGTTGTACTGATGTGGTCGGGAGTGTGTCCCTGCAGTTGTAATCCATTACATTAAACATCTCCAAAGGGCCTCTACGAGTTGGATCTGTATCCCCTCGCATGCCTCTCAAAAAGACCGGGCTTGTCCCGTGACTCCGAGGAGAAACACTATAATAATAATAATAATAAGCCCGCAGGGCAGCTTGTGGCGAGCTGTTGGTGAGTAGCGACACCACGGGCGATTCCCGAGTGCCCCAGAGAGTTGGTCAGGGCCTCCATCTCCGGCGAGCCTTCACCGGTCGGAGTGGACCCCAAGGGGGCCCGCAGGACTCTCGGCTCTGGCTTGCCTTCACCGGCCGGCCAGAGGGGGGTCGTTAGAGGCACAGTCGATGTCGGCTGTGTGATCCGGGGGTGGAAGTGTTAAAGGGCATAACGCCGCGAGTAACGTAAGAGAAAGCGCAGCACACCTCTCTACACCCCCGAGTCGCCCGCGCCGATGTTGCCCCCTTGCCGTCTCTACGTCGGCTGTTTCGGGGGGCCCATCCAGCGGGCGGCGAGCCACGGCCTGCCGCCGATAACTTGTTTACAACTTGTTATGGCAGGTGCCGACCTCTTTGTAATATCCCATCTCCAGTCCATCCAACCTTCATTTCCATAGCCCAGTCTTTTTCTTTCATTTCTAATGACAATAGTCCCTACTTCTGCAGGTACACATTCCCGGACATGTTGTACTGATGTGGTCGGGAGTGTGTCCCTGCAGTTGTTCCATTACATTAAACATCTCCAAAGGGCCTCTACGAGTTGGATCTGTATCCCCTCGCATGCCTCTCAAAAAGACCGGGCTTGTCCCGTGACTCCAAGGAGAAACACATAATAATAATAAAACTTTATTAAGCACACATAATTATACACAAATTCAATGAACTAAATCTAGTAGTACAATCAGCCGTAGTAAGTGATCGTTGGTATCCATAAAAGTTAAAAACTGTGATAACAGATACCAGCGCTTCCCGTATTCTTACAGACTACTTTTAAACATAATATCATGACGTGAACTTATGTACGCTATGATAACAGAAAAAAACTCGTAGAAAAATTGAACAATTCAATGATAAATATATATAAATATAAATTAGAATATAATACATAAATACAATAAATACATAAACATAAACGTATATTTACTTGAGTACATAAAAATAAAAATAAAAAATAAAAATAGGAGTAAAATAAACTAGGAATAGGAACGCACATACGTATTATATCGCTATCATTTCCCAATGGTGAGGAGTTCTTCAATATCATCGTAACTCTGAGTCTGTAACCATTTTGCTAGGGTGCGCTTAGCTTGCATTTTTGCCATTGGATGAATTGACGTGATTTGGTTAATGCGGTTGTAGATAATTGGGCTGAGAACTTTGAAATGATGTCTGGCCAGAGCAGTCTTATGGGAGGGGCACTTAAACACCATGTAGTTTCGTCGCCTACTTGGTGCCATTTTATCAAATGGAAGAGTTTTATGAGTATGTAGGGTCATATTTAGGATGTAGAGTTTGCGAATCGATAATACATTAAATTCGTCATAAAGGTTACTGGAGGGGTACAAATATGGTTTTTTTAAAATTATGCGTAAAAGAGCTCTCTGCACACGCTCAAGTCGCAGTAAATGGGTTTTATACGTCCCACCCCACGAGACAATGCAATAGCTAAAGAGAGACTGAGCGAGCGCATAGTAGACCATGCTGAGCGTGCTCCTATCAACCGTGCACCGAAGTTTAATAAAAATGCGAAATAGTTTGCGGATTCTAGAAATAAGGTAATCTATGTGTCTGCTCCACTTGAGGTGTTGGTCAATGAAGACTCCTAAATATTTAATTACCTGAGCTCTTTCAATTGGGTGACATATGCATACTGTTTCGGGTGTGCAGCTATGGGAAGTGATGGAAAATGTTACTGGTGGTTGACCAGCAGAAGTAGGTGAGAATGCCAAATACTTGGTTTTTGAGAGATTCAATGTAAGTAAATTGTCAAAAAGCCATTGAGAGACCACCTTTAGGCACACTTCAGCATGATCACGGACTGAGTCCCAGCTTTCACCCTCCACAAGCAAAACAGTATCGTCAGCATAAGATACAAGTTTACAGTGTGGGAGGAGGAGTGAGGTAAGGTCATTGATGTAAATCAGGAAGAGAGTGGGGCCAAGCACACTTCCTTGCGGGACTCCATAACTTAGGTATTCATCTGTACTGCAATGGGTTCCCACTCTAACGCACTGACTTCTCCGATGGAGGTAATCCTTAAAAATTTCAAGGGCCAATCCTCGTATTCCAATAGCTTCCATTTTCTTAATTAAGATGGGGATAGAAACAGTGTCAAAAGCTTTGCAAAGGTCCAAAAATATCCCCACCATTTTTAACTTATTGTCCAGGGCTTCGATGATGGTGTTGGTAACATCAAGAACTGCATCATCGGTCCCTAATCCGCCTCTGAACCCGTATTGTTTGTTAGAAAGTATATTATTTGCTTCAAGAAAACTTATCAGTCTTGAGTTCATAAGCTTCTCAAAGATTTTTGACAGGGAGGAGAGTATAGAAATGGGCCTATAGTTATTGACACTGTTTCTATCTCCATCCTTATGGACTGGATGGACAAGGGCTTTTTTAAAGACAGTCGGGAATACACCTTTATCTATGCATAAATTAAACAAGTAGGAAAGCGGTTTCAAGAGAACATTAGCCGACGCTTGCAAAATTTTGGTTGAGATACCGTCAGAGCCAATTGCACAGCTCTTGCGCAATTTATTTAGAATAGAAGATATCTCATTTTCATCCGTCGGTAGGAAAGCCATAGAATTGGCACAGGCTTTAAGAGACGAAGGCAATATAGGGGAGCAATTCCGAGAACGATTGTGTAATTTGGTTGCAAGCTCAGTGCCAACATTAACGAAGAAGTGGTTAATCATGTTGACTGAAGATTTAGGATCCGCACAACAACTAAGCAGGTCCACGGAAGGTGGGCCACGGGTAGGCATGGAGGCAACTCCTTTCAGAATGTTCCATGTCTCCTTTAAGTTACCCTTAGCCTTGGTAAGTTCTCTCTGGTGATATTCGCGTTTGATTTTTTTTAATAAATTGTTACAGAATGTTCTATAACGGAAATAAACAAGTTTATTTAATTCAGTAGGATATTTTTTAAGTTTCTTATATAATTTATCTCGATGCCGAATGGATCTTAATAAACCAGGAGTGATCCATGGTTTAATCGTTATTTTTCTATATGGTATTTTAATATGTTTAGTATGAAGCAGAACAGTAGATGATATTTTATTCACTAATAATTGCGCAGCTTTGTTGGGATCGGGTTCAAGTATAACATCCGTGAAATCCGTTTTGGCCAGGTCCTGTGAGATACTGGCGTAGTCGAGCTTGGGGACAAACGTAGGGTAAATTTTCCGAGTAGATTTTTTAATTATTAACGCGACTGGTATGTGGTCTGTAAGAGGTGCATCGAATACTAGAGTGGTGGTGGGGATCGTACTATTTACAAGGACATGGTCAAGACAGTTATCTAGACGAGTTGGGAAGTTATGAGTGACGGTTAGCCCATGACTCGCAATAGCGTTCAAATAGTCCTCACAGGTTTTATCGCAATTCCCTTGTGCAATATTGACATTTATGTCACCTATGATTGCTGTGGTCTCTGCCCTAGGTAAGGTTGAAAGGATGCCACTTAAACAGGCCAGATATTTATCGGTATTACTGACAGAAGGGGAACGATATATTGCCAACAAGTTCAATTTTTTACCAATTCTTAGTAACAGACAGTTAGCATCAGACAGGACAGGCTCCGTTACAGAGTAGTGCGGAATAGAAGATCTAATCAAGAGGACTACACCGTCATTTTGATTAGTAAATGTGGAGGAATGTAAATTATACCCGGGCAAATGTGGGAGAGTTGATACCTTTTTTAGCCAACACTCCGTCAATACTATTATATCAAATTGAATAGACGCACGATGTAAAAGCACGCTCAGACTGTTAAAGTTACAATTAATGCTTCTAATATTAACGTGTATTATTGATAAGTTTAAATCGGAACTAACATGTTGATCACATTGTTCCGGAGTGCAAATGACAGCAGAGTGTATATTACTTGCCTCGATATCACTTACAATATCGTCTAGATTAGCCATTTATAGTTGAATAGAATAATAATGACAGATTAAGTATGAAGATAAGGATAACCAGTTAGTGAACCAAGTTTCCAACAAAAATTCTATGCAATGTAAATAAATTACAAGTAATAACAAAACAACAGCATTTAAATTATAATAATAGCAGTTGAACCAGGCATCAATTGATAAGAATGAACCAAACATAAGACATAAGGCATTTATAATTACTAGAACAATTATTAGTATTTCTAGAAAGACATTACAAAATAAACAATTAATACTATTATTATGTGAGGGTAAGTCAGAGAAAAAACATCGGTTACAAAAAAAGACATCAATTTGTAGATTGAGCGTAAACATTCCAACAGCTGCATAAAGTAAACAAACGAATATTTTACTATAAATAAACTTAAATAATATAAACTTATGCGCGATTTTCAAGAAATTAACACTATAAATATAATTAATTATTATCAAAATACATATATTATTAAGAATATATAGAATAACATAATCTAACATAATTATAACTTTATACTAAGTTAATATTAGACTTAACTAAATAAAATAATTTAAGTACGTATTAATTTATTTTGTGTAACATAAACCGTGTCAATCTATTCACCAAAATTGTAAATATAAATATAGGCACCTTCTAATACGACAAGTTATCAATAGCAAATCACAATTTGATTATGAGTTAAGTCATTTGTTGTTTTGACCGAGATTATCCAAATCACTTATATCATTGATTTTAATTAACGGACTACCGTCTTTTTTACGCATGTAAACAATACCGCGAGATGTCCAACAATATTGATAACTATTCGATTTGGAGTACTCTCTGGCCAAAAAGAATAGTTTTTTCATTGCAGCGGTCAGACACTCGGATATAAAAATAGGCTGCCGTGGGCCATCTAATTTAATCTGTTTTGTTGATAATTTGTCGTTTACATTGCGTTTATTATACGTTCTAGTAGAGGAAATCAACTTGTCTTTGATTATGGCACTAGTAAGTTCAACAGTGATGGGGTGGTTGGTTGTATTATTCCTGTACATCCGGTAGACGTCCCGGACTTCAGCTGATTGTATAGGTACTTGTAACACGGCGCCAATCTCCTGTACGTAGTTCACGAGGTCCTCCTTCTTTTCATTAGTTTTAGTGGGGATATTTCGCAACTCAATACTGGTGTATTTCATGTTTCGCTCAATAGAGTGAATCTTTTGTTCCAGAGATCGGATGTATGCCTGGTCCGCAGCTCGATCTTTTTCTAGGGTTTGGATTTTTGAAACCATTTCATCATATTTTTGGCTTAAAAAATCAATAGATTTGATAATCTCGCCATTTTGATCACTATTTGACCGGATGCCACCCTGTACGGTTTCCATTAGCTTGGAGAATCGCTGATCTTGGTCAATCTTAAAAGACGCGAACATATCAATCATCTCCGCTTTTGTTAAAAATTCCTCACGCTTACGTTTACGAACAGCAGTATTCACGTCGCTGCCGGATTCGCTGCCGGAGCAAGGGGCAGCGGGGGCACGAGCTGGGGATGGCGGCGGGGTGCGGCGTAGTGACATTGCGGGATGTTACACGCACTAGAAGAATGTACCAGGCGACTATGAGGCAGTGGGAGTGGTACGCACACGCTTGGTGTGGCGGCCGGCAGGCAGGTCGAGCGGGCCGGTCGGTCGGGCAGTGAGCTGCGGGCGGCCGCTTGTGGCAGACGTTTTTACCGGCCACTTGTCAGACGTTAGAGAGAGATAGGGCGATCGCTATGAGTTGTAGTTAGAGTGCGATAGGTGATCAGTATAATCGCCGCTAGTGGTGGTGTGGGTCTCACCTGGATGCACACAGCAGGCCTCGTACAGTCGCACTGTCACTGATTTATGCTATCCTAATATTGCGACACATTTATGTTACTCAAGAATTTAGAATTAAATCATTATAAATTAGACGTAAGGTAAAGAGCAAACACGTCCGTCACTGACGGAGTCCAAGGGGGGAAGGATGATGACGATGACTTCTGATTTACTGGGTACCACGATGCAGCGATGTTGCCGGCGACTTGCGATACAAAAATAATAAAGCAGTAAGCAGTGAATATACATACTTGCTCCAATTTTGTGCGTTTTTAAAAACACTGATTGGTGTCGCTGTCGCTGCATCGTGGTGCTCCCCTATTAGTAATTTAAACTTCACCTTATTTTGATTAATTTGCGAGTATGCCTTCTCGTATCCCATTTCCAAGATTGTTGTTAATCATAGAGAAATATTTAATAGCCCGACTTTGAATTTGGGGTATGGCGTTCTTTAAACTATCGACTATATTGTTTATTAGTCTGTCTTTGGCATCCTCAGATAACTGAGTAAAGAGTTCACTAGCTTGATCATAGTTATAAGGTAAAGTCTGAAATAACTCAACGAGACGAGTTTTAGTAGAATCCATATTAGTATAAGGACCATTAAATGAATTAGGAAAGTAATTGGGGACTCCATTCATGTTGTCGTTCGCAGGAGGTACACCATCTCTGTTGTAAGTACCGTATTCGGTCCGGAATGGACAATTCACCGGTATCTTATTGAAATTCGTACCAAGACGATAGTTCTGCGCATCTCTATAAGAAAACCTTCTAGCTTCAAATATTTTGTCAGGAGCTCCGAGGATACCAGGAACGATGTTTCCAGGACAGAATGCTAGCATCTCAACATCAGCGAAGTAGTTTTTAGGGTTCCGGTTCAGCGTGAAATACCCTATAGGTCTCAGGGGGTATTTATCTGTAGGAAGTATTCTTGTGACATCAAATATATCAAAGTCAGCGTTTTGAACATCAGTAACGTTCAAGACTTGCCAGAAAATTTGCCATTTAGGAAAGTTTCCTCTGCCGATCTCATCGTATAGATCTTTTATGAGATAATCAGGATTGGTCCCAGCGACTTTAGCCCCTTGTGACGCGTTCATATATTTGATTTGTCCTTCGGGTAGGTAGTGAAACCTGACAAAACGGGCTTCATCTCTGTTATTCACTACTTGGTAAGTATGAATGCTGAAACCAGGCATCAATCTGTAGCTCAAAGGAATGCCTGAATCACCAAGGATCCTCATAAATGTGTACAAAGTCTCAGGGTGCAAAGTAAGAAAATCCCAAAACATGTTCTGATCTTGCAGACGCGTTGCTGGGTTCGGTTTTTGAGCTCTGTTGAAGCTTGGGAAGAAGATAGGGTCTTTTATTGCGAATGTGGGTGTGTTCAGTCCTACAATATCGAAGTTTCCTTGCCTGGTATAAAACTTGACCGCGAACCCTCGTCCATCGGATACTGTATCTGCTCCCCCACCTGCTGTTACTGCGGAGGAAAACCTTACAGCAATTGGAGTGCGCTTCCCTACTTTATTCAAGAATTCTGCTTTGCAAACATCTGTAACGTCATGGGTTACTTTGAAGAATCCGAATGCTCCAGCCCCTTTTGCGTGGACTACCCTCTCTGGGATTCGTTCCCTGACGAAATGAGTTAATTCGTCCAGGAAAAGCTGATGGTTTATCAGATTTGTATTCAGAGAGTTGACGGCGAAGCTGTTGTCTACTGGCTCACCAGTGCTGGTTGCCATTTGAACTATTTGGCCCTAGAGAAAAGATTGAAAGCACATTATAGAAGACGATACACGCAATACGGTTTCATTCATTTTGAACAGGGATTGAAAAAGTACTCTACCTATACAATATACACATAAAACTTCTACTTTATGCTATTGTTTTGTCTTAACATGCCATTCAGCCATTTACAATGTGTGGATAGGTTCAGGACAGCCCAAGACTGATTCACACATTGGTATGTTGGAACCAACACGGCCAATGTGAAGCATCGGCTTTAGACACTTGCATATAATATCCGCGGGCTTATAGGCCATAGTGAAAAAACTGTGAGCACATTAATAATTATACTAAGTACAATAATACTTACACGAGTCCTGTTTCTATAATAAACCATCTGCAATGAAGAAGGATCCATCTCAATAGATCCCACAATTTGTATCATCATAACAATAAACATCATCCTCATTTTGGATACTGATAGTAATACTACATACACAAATAATTAAAACAGTTTCTAAAAACTTCACTTTATTGGACTTTGTGTCTCTTTTCCGTTAGTTAACTATGATAACCACCTCTAATTTATGATTAAAATCAACGGAATACTTTCATTATGGTACAATATATTCGTGTTAATTAGACTGTTCGTTCAGGCTCAAACGCCTACCTTTCACTGACGTTGCTTCTTCCTTGAAGCCAGAAAACTTTTGTCGATATGTTTACCCGTGTGTTAAAATAAATACGTTATTAATGTAGATAGGAATAATGACATTCACAGTCATTATTCCAAATAATTTTAGGTCAGTGGAGCATAAACAGTATAAAACAAATTATTCGATTACTTAAAGGTGGGTACAGACTGGTGAAACGTAACATGAAATGTATTATTCTGCCTTTCTTTGAATGTTCGCTGCAAGCGTGGACGCATAGCGCGCTCTTAACGCGCATTCACTACGAACCTCCCGCGTTCGTCTGTTTCCGCCCTTTGTGTTCGTTCGAAAAACCGACAAATCACGGATCGCTCCGCGCGCGGGTTGTAATGCTCGTAGCGTGCGCGTGAAATGCACATTTCGCGCGCACAAGACGTCCAAACTATGAGAAATTGTTACAAAGTGTGTTACCTTTCATGATACATTGCAGCAATGTGTACGGTGAATTCTTTCATTGCATGACACATTGCATGTTACGTTTCACCAGTCTGTACCCACCTTAACATACACAACGACATTATCTACTTATTAAGATAAAATAAATAATTTTAATTTAGTCTATATTACAAATTGTAAAGCTGCTCTCCCTTTATTGTACTCTAAGTAACACAAACACGTATTTTATTTGAACTCATCTTCTTCATCATAATGGTAATACCCGACAGTACGGTTTGCCTGTAAACCCTGCAATATTCTAGCACCAAGGTCTGGATGAATAATCTTGAAATATTTCGCTGCTTTGTCTTGCAGTTCTGACGTAGCTCCTCCCAAACTGTAAAGTATGTTTTCTACCAATCTGCTGCGCTCTTCTTTTGTCATTTCATTTGTATAAACATCACTGGCTTGTTGGAAGTTATCTGGATCGTCTTGGTAGATTTCAACCAACTCAACCCTTTCCTTGTCAACGAAAGGTGCGGGCCCATTAAAAGTATTGGGGAAGTAATTGGGAATGTCCTTTTCGTTATTCTTTACCGGTGGTTCACCATCTCGATTGTAAGTCAGCACTTCGTTTTGTATCGGACAATTCACCGGTATCTTATTGAAGTTGCCGCCAAGACGGTAATTTTGGGCATCTCTGTAGGCCAGCCTTCGTGCTTCGAACACTTTGTCTGGCCCTCCAAGAATACCAGGCACTAGGTTACCAGGACTGTAAGCCAGTTGTTCAATTTCGGCAAAGTAGTTTATAGGGTTTTTATTCAGCGTGAATCTGCCTAATGGTCTCAAAGGGTATTTGCTCAAAGGCAGCACTTTAGTAACGTCAAACACGTCAAACCCAGCATTCTTTACATCGTACAAGCTTAGAACCTGCACGCTTACTTCCCAAGTAGGAAAATGACCGTTAGCAATAGCGTTATAGAGGTCTCGTGTAGCATAATCAGGATCGACAGCAGCAATCTTCCTAGCTTCTTCAGACCTCAAATTCTTAATACCAGCTTCAGGTGTGAAATGGAATCTTACGAAGTTTGATTCGCCATATCGATTGACAACTTGGTACGTATGGATACCGAAACCAGGCATGTGTCTATAACCATCAGGGATTCCTCTATCACCAAACACTAGTAAGAACATGTGCAAACTTTCAGGTCGCAGAGTCAAAAAGTCCCACAACGTGTTTCCATCTATTAGATTAGTAGCTGGATTCCTTTTCTGTGCCCTTACGAAGGTGGGGAACAGTAGTGGATCTTTGTAAACGTACATTGGAGTGTTGAATCCTACGATGTCAAAGTTACCGTCTTCTGTGTAGAACTTCAGAGCGAATCCTCTTGCATCCCTAGAGGTATCGATGCCTCCTCTTTCCACAACTACAGGGGAGAATCTGGCAGCTACAGGAGTTTTCTTCCCTGGCTTGAACAATACTGCTTTGCAAATATCTGTGATGTCATGAGTTGTTTCGAAGTAACCGAAAGCCCCTCCAGCTTTTGCATGTACAAGTCTTTCTGGGATCCTCTCCCGTACTAAGTGGGTCATGGTGTCCATGAAATATTCGTTAAATATCAATGGTCTGTTCAGTGTGTTTGTTGCATCTTTGTATTCTATTGGTGCGCCGGCGCTGGTTGTCATGATGCCAATGGGTTTCTGGTAAAAAAATGTATTTTGAAATTAATAATGTTTTCTCCAAATACTCATGACTGTTTAGTATTTACACTACCTAGTGATTCTGCGTAAATTTTATCCCTCCTTTTTTATCCCTCTTTTAACAATAACAGATTTTAATTAACTGCATTGATTCACACATCATATTATGTAAATATTTAATTGCGATATCAGCTTTTATTGCTTGGTAAAATAATTATTAGAAGTACCTTGGTTTTCTCCTTAAAATTGACTATTTGCTGCGAAGCTGGCTGCGCTTGCTGTTGTTTCGACATCACTGTCCCCGCCATAACTATAAACACCAAAATCGCTTTCATTGTCACACACATTATATAGCACTTTATCAAACTGAACTGTTTTTATTATATTTTATTATAATATATTATAATAATATTATATTATAATAATATTATATTTTATTATAATATAAATTATGTATTTTATTATAATAATGAGATCAACCGCAAGTGCAGTTCACATGTTTATCGGCTCGAAACAACCTGACAGAAATCAGTCTATTACGTTATATACTTGGAAACGGTGACCTCGCACAAATTGTTCTGGGTCTTTGCTGAAAATGTTTCTTAATCAGTGAACGAGCGGCCAATGGCTTTTCATCTAAATACCAACTCAATCATAATATAATTATAATGAACTATACTGTGGCGATTTCAGGCTAGTAATTGCTTCATGTAGTAATAAAGTTATCTCACTTGTAAGTTACCTAACGTGACCTAACTTGGCTACTTACCAATACTCGTGATTTATTTAAATTCATAATTAATTTAATATTTTATAGGAAAACGGAAAAATGCCCCGGAAGCAACTTTAATGAGAGTTGAATCGGTTTGGTATTTGGCTTATCCCAAAATATTAGCGCAAAATTTGGGAGGTCGATGAAAAAAACACTACAAGAGCTTTGCTCTTTCAACTTAGTGATTATATTCTCTTTGGCTCTATCTAAAAAGAAGAATGGGAAGGTTAACCTTACCTATATGTAGGTAGGTAATATCCACTTGAGGAAGTAGGCACCTAACCTAGATACTTATACAGCGTATAATAAAGTGCTGTAAGATAGACTTATAAGAAATTGATACAACCAGCCATGGTTGCCGTATAACCACTTTTTAATCGACTTCAAAGAGGGTCTCAATTTATACGTTGTTTTGTTACGTCATCTGTCGATTATGGACCGATTTTAAAAAATCTTTCGGCAGATACAAAAAAGCAAGAAATGGTCCCATTGTAACCGTTTCCAAAAATAGTAGAAGTTTATTCGAAAATCATGGTTGAGATAGTTAAGTACATTGATACCTACGATATTATCATTAGAGGACTCTATCTACGCTACTCGTCATATTGTCCAAAACAGACACATTTTAAAATTAATCACAATAGTCATTTATTGTACTAATGTGAGTATTTGTTAGGGCATCAATAAATACACCAGTTTATATCACTTTAGTTTATTAAATAATAATTGTACACAAGAACAACAAGACAAAAACAACATGACATAGAGTCATCGAGTCATAGATCACAGATCTTCGTATGACCTCAATAGTATTTAATTAGTCAGTTAATTAAACTAATACTAAGGGTCGATTTCACCAAACAAGAGTAAATCTTACTCGAGAGTATACGAGCAGTTACTCCTAGTATAACATGTTTTTACGTTTCACCATAGACTTTATCCAAGAGTAAACGTTTATGCTGGGGTAAATCTCTACTCCGCCGATTTTTAAGGAACAGCGAGCTTAAACTAAGGATAAGTTCATTATGGCGTACGAGTACCGTTGTTTTGACAGCTGATTTTATAAATGGCGCGCTGGTATACATGTATTAGTACATATTAATAGGTATTGTTTTTGTGAAAAGTGAAAATAGTTTATATGAGCCTGTGTATTGTCTAAAAATGGCAGATCGTTTGAGAGCATTAATTCAGGATTTTGATAGTGACGACGAGTTGATTATGAAAACTTTGAAAACACAAGCAAATCTCAAAAATACAAATAATAATCAAATACAAATAAATTCTAATATACAAACACCACGAAATATTGATAAGGTTATTAAGGTTTGTAGACAGAGAATGTTATTGAAGTTAGAATTTCTGTTTTGACAGTTTTGGCATAGGTATAACCCTACCGAATAGAATAATACGCAATACACTTTACTTATTAGAGGAGAAACGAGCAATTGGATTTGGGTGGGTTATACAGTCATTCATTTCAATCATTCGGACTCACTCACTGTCACGGAATATCTATCCGAGAGTATATTTACTCCGGTGGAGAGTGGTGGAACGTGGTCGAAGTTATCCGAGAGTAAAATTTAAGAATAAATATATTTTGTGGATAGCTATTCTCGATTAAAGTCATGTTTGGTGAAATCGAACCTAAGTATTAGTTTAATTAACTGACGAATAGTGTTGAGTCTGGTCTAACTTTGTCGATTGTTACTTAAAAATGGTAATACCTACTTAAGTATTAGATAAGATTATAGTAGAGGGCAACTTGTATTGCTCGTCTGTAGCTGGAGGGATTTGGCCGGCTAGTTTCGATTATGTAGAGCGTTATTTCAATCACACTACCCATGTGAAGTTTGATGTAGGTTAGATACTGACATAGACACTGACAATCTTCACACCAGTAGCCCGATATTAAATAATAATCTAAATATATTAATATGGAGGGTAAATGTCTTATTTTACTTGTTTGTATATTCGGGCTAATCTCAGTAATTATCAGTCCGATTCGAATAATTGTTTTTATAATGGATAGCCCCATTCAACGGGAAGCATATAGGCTATTTTTCATCCCAAAATTCCTACGAGAATGGGCACAACGCGGGTAAACCCGTGGAGCCACTGCACTGCTTAAATAAAATTGTACCAAAAATACCGACTTTTTTCCTCCAAAGAGGAGCAAGACGTTTAGCCTATTCCTATAATACCAAATAATTATATACTTACTTACCTATCTATTTTGCTCCTTCATGCATCTTGATGGCCTTTAATTTAGAATATGATCAAATAAGGTGAACGGCGCAGTGTTTTCTAATATTGTCACGCTCTAATGAATTGTGAAATAAATGTGGAAATCATAGTGTAACAGTTATTTAATGTCTTAATTTAACTGCCTATTAGATTAATAGTTCAATGTCGTGCCTGCATGTACCGAGATACCTTGGGTTTATATTGTTTACTATAAAAGTAACTCTTTTATTAATCACTGGCAAGATTACGGAAATAAAGTTAAGTCAACTACCAATCAAATTATTATAAACTAAAAAGGCAGTACCTACCTACTCTGATTAGGGTCGTGAACCCTTGGATTACATAAAATCTTTTCCCTTATAAATTATTATATTTAAGGTATCCAAAATATAATCTTCCAAACGGCTGTGGGCTGAGTTAGTTCATCTGTTTTATTTTTAGGTACCTATAATTTTCCATTGTAAGTAGTTTAAAATATTTCTGATTACGGTAACATGATATTTTTAAATATTTGCCGCCAAAACAGAACGGGTGGAACAGAAGATGTAGTAAAAATAACAATATACATAGACAATTTACTTCCTCCGATACGACATCACGGAAACCTGTCGCTGTCAAAAATGACAGTATTTGACCTAGTTAGTACTGTCAATGTCAATCGATCCAATCCATTGTCTATGATCCAACTGGATGCGAAAAGCGTCAAATCGTCAATAAAATTACCATACACGTTTTTATCCACTTATTTTCCAATTTAAAAATATTAAAATGCAAAATCCTTGAGTTAAATAATATACATTTACAAGGTGCCAGTGAATATAAATGTTTACTGTGTTGTTTGAAAACTAACCCAAAAATGGCAAGGTCGCCAAAGGATGATCCAAGATTCTTTGATATGAAACACAATGCATGGAATTACCGCACGGATGCTGCTAAAAACTGTGCACCTGGTGGTATGACGGAGAGGAAACCGACGCCTATATCGAATGTTAACGAGTTGGCCGACAACAGTATGTACGGAAACACGAATTTCGTGAACGATGTTTATATGAACAAACATCCATTCAATGTGCCGACGGGGGACCCCGCAGCGGGCATGGAGGATAAGATTCCGTTCAACAACGTGCCGAGGCCGAGCCAGAACTATGGGAACGCTACTTTGAACCTTGGGAACGGGCAGTTAGTGCGCGTGTTCTACGACGAGAACAATCAGCAGCTCATCTTCCCGATGTCAGGCCAATACGAACTGTTCAACCACAACCAGAGCGTGCTTGACTCGCCCATGCAGGCGCAGCCCTCGCACCTGTTCACTCTGAACCATGACTACTCCATGAACAACAACAATGTTCATACCAACAACCCTATGCCCAACAACACTTTTCAAGAGAGTCTCAACACTCAACAGCAGTCCATGCCCACCTCTAACTTCTTAAATGACCTGTTGGGCAATCTGGAGCCAAACTCTACTGGCACATACTCTCCTTTCGGCCAGAATTATCCTCTCAATCACCCAGATGCTTCTAATCTGAACATTTTATCCAACAACCCTTTACTTGATGCCAAAAACTTAACAATTAAACCTGAGAATTCACCAAAGAGGAATGAAAACAGTCCTCTGGCAGATACTAGCAATAAAAAACGCATTGTTGCTGAAGTGAAGCCGATGCGCCCTTCATACTCTGATGTTCTTGCCAAAAACACCAAAAATAATACACCGCCTGAGCCAGCACGTAAGACAAAGCCACAGAATATTGAGATTAAGCCACTAAACAAACCGAAACTTGAGAAGCCTCTGACTAACACCAAACATGAAGAGAATAAGCATAAAAGTGAGAAGAAACAGAGTACTATCTCATCAGGCAGTGAGTCTGGAGATGTCAACACGGATGACAATGAGAAGCATCCAAAACCAACCAAAAAATCAAAGAACAAACGCAGCAACATGTCCCGGAAGTGGTCCTCGCTGGATGACATAACTAACGAAGAGGACACACAAGAGAATCAAAGCCAATTTGTGTTCATAGAGAACCAGGAGAAACCTAAAAAAGAAAAGAAGTCCGATCATAATAAGTCAAAGAGTTCAGACAAGAGCTCTATTCTAGAGGATGACTTCAAACTCGATGAAGAGGATAACGACTCCTCATTCATTTACCAAGAGCAATCCGAGTCTAAGTCTAAAAAGAAGAAGGATTCACGGATATATCATAAGACCAAACCCTTGCAGGATAAGAAGAAGGTAGTTCAGAGTAAAGTGAGGAGGAATAAGCCGGGGTACCTCGGGCTGGCTCAGAGTCAGTTGGAGCACTGGGGCGGAGCCACGTGGAAGGCACTGGTCTGGTTCTTTTACCTGCTCTCCGATATCTGTGGAATGAGCCTGCACTTGTCATTTGATCTGTAAGTTATAGTTTAGATCTTTGCTAAGGTTACTTTTCTCTCTGGTTTTCTGTGATATTTTGTATTTAACATGCTTTTCTTATTGGATATTTGGTTTCACTCTGGACCCTGTATAGTTATTAGTTACTGAATGACTTTTGGTAAAAAATTAGATTATGACCTGAATTTCCACAAGATACTTTTTTATTAAATAAAATATTAAAATAATTATAAAGACTTATCCAATATTAGCCTTCAGTTATCTTTCATTTATCATTCAAGGGCAAATATTGACTTCCTTATTTGGCAATCCCTCATATATTTACTTATCATTCATGTTAATTTTTATAGCAATTACTTTATCTGTTTCTTAATTCTTACTCCCATAATGAGTATTTAGTTCCAATATAATTGGACTCTGGTGAAAGTCCAGTAACAACATATTATTACATGCATTATTACCATTATTTTATTACTTACTAAAATTGTATCAATTTTCTTGGAAATTTTAGGATGAATGGCCTTATATTTTACTTTAGGCTACAATCCATCTAAATACCAAACATCGGTCATATTCAACTAGAAATGTTTATTTATCTAGCATGACAGAGCAACCAACATACATCCATCATCACATACTTTCCTACTTATAATATGAGCTGTTAGTATGATTATATTATGACCACAATGCCACCTCAGTTGTTGATAACAACAGAGATATAACTCAGTTCTCTCTATACTTACCTACTCTACTGTAGCTAATCTACTTTCTTACAGTTGTTTACTTAAACAATAAATATTGAATTTATATTATTTATAATATTATTATTTTGCTCGCTGTATGGCTTATCTTTAGCGAGTTGAGTGGTTTTTGCCCAGCAGTACGATATTCCTGTTTAATATGTTTTGTTTTAAATGAATGTTTTTAATCAATAAATGCGTTTAAACTGGCGAGTTGTATGTTTGTTGCTCATTTTGTTTAAATAACTGGACAGACTTGTTATGCACTTAATTTACTCAGTTAGCTCATGGACACATTTCACAGAATATTTCCTGAAAAAGATCCAAAAAGCGAGAGGCTATAGTTTAGACTTTGACTTTGTCAAATATTTTTATTCCGTTTTGGCTCCAAAGAGGCGAGAGAAAATAGTAAAATAATTTATATAAGGAATCCTACATTGTTAATTGTCAATATCCGATCCCTTTTTAATACTAGTCAAAGAATTAACAAACTAATCCATAACATCCATCCCATCCAATGTTAAACCTACCAACTTTCTTTACAAGACGAGTATAGCCCGACTTCGTTTCAGTTGCACCTCTGTGTTCACCCAAACATATGTGAGCTCGCAAGCGGTATGGCGCAGCAGCAAGGACTGGTTCTCCAAGCTAGCAGATAACAAGTACTTGCTCTACATCGACAGGAAGTTTGGACACACTAAACTAGGATTTTGGAGGAAATTGAAATGGTTTAAAAAAGGTACTATAATATACAATTTATAAGGAAATAATAACGGAATTTGATTTTAAAATTCTATCTCTCATGTCTTTTGTAATACATTCTCAGATACAGATTCTGACAATGGAGGCGAAGATAAACTGAACTCGAATATCCCACTGCCCGCGACCGGTGAAGAGGCTATGAAACGACTGCTAGCGTGCAAGGGGAAAGATCCTTACAGGTAACGTTTTATCACAGTTATAGTAACTGAAGAAACCTCTATATATAACCCCTGTATCATCTAAATATCATAAATGCGAAAATATACTTCCTACTTTTTCATTTATAATACCTATTAGTAGGATGATTATAAATCTTAGTATAAACATTAAACCGTGTTGGTTGCAGCATCCTGGGCGTGAGCGTGTCGTGCAGCGACGAGGAGATCAAGCGCTACTACCGGCGGCAGGCCTTCCTCGTGCACCCCGACAAGAACCAGCAGCCCGGCGCAGAGGAGGCCTTCAAGATCCTGCAGCACGCCTTCGACCTCATCGGGGAGCCCGTGCGTACCTCTCGCCTTCCTATTACTCTACTACATTTATCATTATAGTTTTTGGAAAGGTCAGCCAATGCTGGTGTCGTAGTTTTTAGATAACAATTGAAACACCTTTAGCTAACAATTGAAACAAGCGGGACCGACTGCTTATCGTGCCCTCTGAAGCAATATAGCGCTCAGATACAAATGTCACTTTCGGCCACTTATCTAAGTAGCGGCCGAGAGTTTCCGCTGAGGTTTATTCTGAAATTGTCACATATAAATGTCATTAAAATTGTTGATGTTTATTTGAAATGCCCGATATATTGCAGGAGCGGCGCGAGGAGTATTCGCGCCGCACGCTGGAGTCAAAGCACGCGGAGGCGGCGTGGGGCGAGTTCAGCGAGCTGCTCGCACAGCTGCACGACAAGATGGAGTTCGCCGCCAACACCATCCGGTGAGCGGGATAGCATTACTCTAATGGACGTTCCCAGTCATAGTTTTGTCGCAGGGGATTCTGGAACCTTCAGTATTTTTGTCCATTCTAAGGGAAGGTTCGAATCTCTATTGTCTGATGGTAAATAATAGAGATCAAACATGAATAATGTATTCACGGGCCTGGACCGGAGGTCTTGACCTTCCGTAACCGAATACTATGTTTCTTCACACGATTACGTAATGTAACTAAACCACCTGACTACTACCACTGTGGTCTATCTAATATTATCCGTGTTAGTATAACATATCTTGTGTCCGCAGCTGCACGAACTGCGGTCGTCGCCACAAGCGCGTGGCTACGGACCGGCCGTGCTACGCCGCGCGGTACTGCGCGCAGTGCAAGATACGACACTCCGCGAAAGAGGTGACCCGATCACATTATTATATCATATACAGACCTATATTATTACAAGTGGATACACTAAAACTGCGGTATAACATTCGGAATCGTTGCACAAGATGAACAGCTTGTTGTTAAACATAAAATGTTGATTTGATAAACAAACATTCCGCGGTGTTCAACGCTTTTGAGCATGATGACCACATGTTGTGCGCAAAATTGTTGCCTAGTAGGATATGAGACTCGCGATCTCACGAACAAAAATAGACGATAATCTGAAGTTCAAGCGCACGACCACACTCTTTCGCTCGACAATCATTTCTTAGTGTGCACTTACGTCACTTGAAGAACCTTCCTGCCAAATTTGATGTTTCTAGGTGAAGCGGTTGAGGCTGTGCGTTGATTATCAGTCAGTCAGTCAGGACTTTGAATTTTATATATATAGTTAATAAAGCTGAAGAGTTTGTTTTTTGTTTGAATATTTATCTCTAATAGATCTCACATTCACCGGGAAGGCTATAGGCTATTTCATCCCGAAATGTCTTCGCGAACGGGTAAAACTGCGGGGAACTGGTAGTAGTGTATATTCCATAGTGTCCGGAGTGAGTGCGTGTTGTTCCCCAGGGCGACATCTGGGCGGAGTCGAGCCTGCTGGGGCTGCTGGTGATGTACTACGCGTGCATGGACGGCGCCGTCTACCAGATCACGCAGTGGGCCAGCTGTCAGGTACGCGCGCCTACTTACCTGCTCTATATCATTCAATAGTTTTTGCGTGAAAGAGTAACAAACATACATAAATACGTACATACATCCTGACAAACTTTCGCATTTACAATATTAGTAGGATTCACTGAAAGACATGATTATTTGGTAAAACGGGAACGTGTACCTAAGACGGAGGTTAGAAGTTAGTCCGTTTTTTAACTGAAAATCAACTTTTGAATGCGGTGGAAACGGTATGGCTGATGCAGTGTATATAACTGTATTAAGAATATATTGCTATTAAAGCATATCTTCGAGTGTCTCGCGGTATAAATCCTACTTCCTACTAATATTATAAATGCGAAAGTTTGTGAGGATGGATGTATGGATGTATGTTTGTTACTCTTTCACGCAAAAACTACTGAATGGATTTGGATGAAACTGTACATTAATATACGTTACACATCAGAATAACACATGGGATACATTTTATCCCGAAATTCCCGCGGGAACGGGTACAACGTGGGTGAAACCGCGGGGTGCAGCTAGTAATCCAATAAATCTGAAGTTTAAATGTATGTATATTATTAGAAAAATATTGGCTGTATGGTTTCAGAAAAAGAACCTGAAGCAGCTGCGGCCCGACTGCCACGCCGTGCAGTACCGCATCGTGCTCGGCAACAAGGCGGCCGAGCCGCGCGTCGGCGCCGGGTGAGCGCGCACTTTGTATACACCTCGCTACGGACATACTCATTTAGTGACGAATATTTTTGAAATTTTCTGAATAATCGCGGTCTGAAAATTTTCATGCTTACGTAGTCGAATATATATAAGGGTATTTTTTTATTCGGTTAAAATTGCGGGAGAACACTCTTCTATTAATACATTTCTATATAATGCTTGATTCACACTCCATGAAAGAAGTTTTGCAATCTTCACCTGTAGTGTCGTTTGTATGTCTGTAATTTTTTCAGTTTAAATTTTATTAGTTAAAGACCTACTTTATTTTATTCTATTAGGGTGCCTGTCCATTGACGTGGAGCCAGCTGGCGGAGCGGAGAAAGTACAAATATAAACCAATAGACTTGCATGAAATCTGCGATCAGATATTTACGCAATGAAATCTGCAGTCAGATATTTTACGCAATGAAATCTGCGGTCAGATATTTTACGCAATGAAATCTGCGGTCAGATATTTCACGCACTTAAATCTACGGTCAGATATTTTACGCAATGAAATCTGCGGTCGGATATTTCACGCAATTAAATCTACGGTCAGATATTTTACGCAATGAAATCTGCGGTCGGATATTTCACGCAATTAAATCTACGGTCAGATATTTTACGCAATGAAATCTGCGGTGAGATATTTTACGCAATCCTATTGGTTAATATTTGTCCGTTTCTTCGCTCCGCCAGCTCGCTCCGCGTCAATGGACAGGCACCCTTAAGTTGGAACTTTGTAGACTGAAAATTGGTAACAATTTGTTTAAAATTTAATATTCTAAAAAAATAAAAAAATTTGGTAATATGTTGATGAATAACATTCCAGCCACGATCCGAACCTGGAGGAGTTCCTGAACAACCTGTACAAGTCGAGCGCCGCGCCCGCGCCGCCGCCCGCCGACCCGCAGCCCGACCGGAAGCGGCGCAACAAGAAGAAGACATAGACACTGGCGGGCAACAACTCACACTCACCGGATATCTCGCATACATACTGAAACAATCATGAAACACCACCATACATATGCGTACTGAAACAAAAACAAACAGGAAAATAACTTCCAAATAAAAACTTCAAATTGACAATTAATAGGAACCAATATTTACAACTTACTACTTTGAGTAAATGAATATCTGATATACATGTTGAATTAAAAAAATTACACGTACCGAATTGGAATATGTCTAACCGTTTATCATGAAAACCAAAGTTTTACAGTCGATTCCTACTTGTCAGCTTTCGAGCATCCCAGTCGCAGAACATTTTGTATGAAACTATTCACACATATCGGACTTATATTCGATGTCGACGACAGTTAGACATAACGAAAGCGCCGACTTGATTATAATCTGGTTTCGATAACTGACAAGTGGGAAAATGTTAACCGGCAAGTTTATTGAACGGAACCAATATTTTATACCCAACAATAAGAACACGGTTACATAAGTCCGTTAGACCGAATTCGGCTCGGTTTACCGTAATCGGTGACAAGAACGAGACCGGATATGCTCGATTCGGTTAAACCATATGCGATTACCCAATTCGGTTAAACAAGATTCGGCAAAACCAATATACTGCATACAAGATTCGAAATTCACACCCTTCCACCCGAAATTCATTTATGTTGACAAAACATAACACTTCCCTCCAATTAAAGGACAGTTTATTTTTATAAAACTCTTAATAAATAAAAATTGATTATGAATTACGCATAATGTGTAAAAGAAATGCTAAAATGCAGAAAATATTATGAAAAAGCAACCAATGCAGGTTAAATCACTTCTGCATAGTTTTTACAGCCATACGACGACCGAAGTATTAGTTATTTTCTGAAAGCCCATTGTCCTTCATCTTTACATGCGATTTTAGTTATTTTCACGCTAAATAACAAAATACTCTCGTTGTTAACAAATGCCCTTACTTGCAATATAATGTATCATTAGTTTATGTTATAACATCCTCTGGCGACTCCATCTAGGGTTGATTCAAATAAAGAGCAAGTTTCTGACACCATGAATCATAAAAATACACTAGTTGACAATTCAGTTGGTAAATGTGTTAGTCCTCAAAGCAATTTCACTGGTTTTGAAATAAAACGCCCCGATCCTATTGAATTGCTCACTACAGTATTTTTGATCATGTTACTAACTGATGAGTCATTATAATGATGACATTAATTTGTAGTGTTTGACCTTATATCTTAATGTTTCTGTTTGCAATATTCTAATGTGACCAGCCGTAACACACAATATTATTTTATTGTTAACTTTGTCTTTAACCCAATTTAAAACAAATAAAAATCAGCTCCCGAATTCTAACAAATAGCTTTGCCATAGACTATGTGACGTAACCATTTGGTCGAAAAAAAAACTGGACATATAAAACAATAATAATTATTATTTGTATTTTTTTACAGTTTTTGTGATAAAAAGAAAGATGGCGAGTTTTTTGTAATATGTTTTGTGATATTAACTGTCAAGTCGAGTTATTTTTTAATATTAAAATTGACACATCATGTAGGAAATAGAATGTTGATGAGGCGCTGCGCAAACGTGGACACTTTTTGCTGCCGTTATGACACACCGGACACTTTGGCAATGTGTCAAGTGGAAGAAACTGGACACGTATGTGTAGAGAGCTGTGGATTAAATATAGATGTAACCGGTGGTTATATGAAAAAATATTCACTATCCTTAATGCATATTGAAGTATCATGTATGCGCCACAAGACACGTTAGCACAGCGCCATGAAGTCAACACACCGTAACGAAATGCACAGTACAAAAATAAGCGACCAAAAAGGAAAAAAACATTTTAACCCCAGACTAATTTTAATCAGTTTAATCAATCCATTCAAAAATAGATTATTAAATTAGATTATATTAATTCAAGTATGTGCCTACATTTGTTATAAAAGCTATGATGCCGCATAATACACACACAGCTGAACTTCTACCACCCCTCGTTGCGTTGGGGGTTAAGTATAAAAGAGTATGATATTTTTGTGCTGTGCGTTTGCACCGCGGTATGTGCGGTCTACAATCTTTTCAGCTATGTGACAGCTGGGTTTGAATCGCGCTTACCGGTGTATATTGAATGTACTATCGGTAATTCAGACAAAAATTGTTAAAAAGATGTCACCCAGTGGACATAGCTTACCACTATCTGAGAGCATTGTTGAATGACTTAAATCGTTTATGTTTATTTAAAAATCTCTGTTTTATATTTGCTTATGCCTGTTATGTACTTCAAATCATTTTACATCGACAAATAAAATTGAACTGTTTCGAAAATTATCTATCGAATAATATCTGATTTTTAAAATCATGTTGAGAAAATGGTGCCATCTTATATCTTGACGTAGATGGTATAACTACTTTGAGTGTAGTGAAACATCTGAAATCAACGTCTTTACACTAAAATTTCGATATATTTATACAATAGCAGAAAATTCTGCGTTTTTTTGAATTAAAGTAATAACTTTTTAGATGTTATTTTAATATAATATCATTAAATTCACCGAAAAGTACAATTTATGTGTGCATTTGTATAGTATAAAAGATATAATAGGTATATATTATAAATAGCAGAGAATGTGAGATTTAATTTACTTTCCAACGAGTAATGTTGTATTTTGTTAAAAGAAAGAAATTTCTCTGAAAATATGTTTTTTAATTGTATTGAAAAGTTGGGATTTTTAACCGACCGACTCTAATTTTTGATGTTATTAACATTTTGATTTGAGGTCTTTTGTTAACCGATAGAGTTTGTATTTGTATGTAATTTAATGAATGAGTATTTGTGCACTTTTCACTGCCTTATCCAGAGATTATTAATGTTAGGCTAGTGGCAGAGCATCGAGTCCTGTTTGCGTAGGGCCTTCGCGCTTCATGTGTCAATAAATGATGTGGAAATTATATTGCCCTTTTATTTATTTTACTTTGATACCTTAAGGGGACACGCCCTCGCTTTGCTTCAATTAATCAATAAAAAATCTTCAAGTAACAAAGCGGTAATTTAAAAGTAAAATACAATACCTAACTACCTAACTTTTACTAAATGCAATCCAACTGCATTCAACTCGTAATTTGAACTTTGAACATAAAAAAGAGCACCTATGCATAACCTATATCTGACTCATTACAATTTGTATTCAACTGGCGAATAAACAGGTGCGATAGAGACAAATATATACACGTTGAGCAACGAATTTAAAATGTTCAAACTCAATGACACACGCACAAGTTTACACCCACTCATCTACGACACACTCACGCAGTACGTACGATATCCCACATAGTTACGTACGAAACACCCAACCACAGCTACGGCACACCCACACATCTACGACACACCCCACATCTGCGACACATCTATGATACATACACCCTACATCTGAGACACACTCACACATCTATGACACACGCACACAAAATAAAATATCTAAGTGGACAACCTCTTGGTGAGTGATGTTCGCCTGGTACTTTGCATTGCGCCAAAGATAATTTTATAGTAAGCGCATTATTAGCTGTGTCGTCGGGCCGCCGTAAATAATGTCTTGCTCGATATTGCTTACATCACGAGCTGCCGTCAGAGTTAGACGACAGTTGTTCTTTGATACAAGTAACCTCTTGGTGAGTTATATTCGCCTGGTGAATGAATATGAATTTAGTTGACTGAATTTTGAACTGTATTTGTGAATTGGTGGTAAGTAAGTTACACTATGGAAATAACGAAGTCAACTGTCATCGGTGCTTTACAATACGTAAATCCACCTGAGAGCTTTGAACTTGATAACCTCTTGGTGAATTATGTTCGCCTAGTACTGCGGGATGATTATTTTCACTCTCGTTATTTCCGTTACCCAGTCTAGAGGAAATAATGAAGTCTCGGGACATATTTATTTCCACTGGTCAATACTAACTTGACCTCGCCCATTTTCCGTCATTAGTATAATACACTTGGTAATGAAACAAAAAAGTAATTATTTTAACAACGTTTATTAGCTTAATCTATGTAAAGTCTACATAATTTATTCCGTCATATCTTCATTGGATATCTTGTCTGTTACAATACAGTTTTCGTAGTTCCATTTCGGGAACATTCTCTTGTATAGGTTGAGAAGAACTGTGTCTTGTGATTTCAGCTGGCCGTCGAATACACATTTCATGTGACCATGGGTTCCTGAAATTCAACATAAGTGTATTAATCTCTATTTTCTCTATTATAAAACTCTACATAAAATCTGTATTCACAAACGACTTGCATGCGCTTTAAAAAGCGTTGAAATAAAACAAACGTTATTCCAACCATATTTTATCTTTTTAACGAGGCCTTTTTAACCCTGAGCGTTGGGAATAAAGCATGACACGTTTTACTATTCTTCACTCGAGTACTTATAAAGCGCTCTGGCGAATGAGGCATATCCCATGTGGTTAGGAGACCTTTTCACCGGTGCGACCATATAGGTAAAGTACAAAAATGAATAATTTTACCTAAAGGTTCCTTTATATGTCCGGACCGTCCGTATTTAGTCCTCAGCTTGCACGGCTTGAAATAGACGACGTCTTCTCGGTTGAAGAACATGAATCGTATCACAGCCGACCTTTTATTCACCTAGAAAGAAACAAAACAATTTAAAAACAAAACATTTCTCTAGATTAGTTTAATTTTAAGAAAGACAATATGGCTATCCAATATACCAACGAAAGCAATGTTATGTTACATTACATTGCTGTGATGTTTAAACATGATTAGTGGATACAAAATAGAGCATAATAAATAACGTATATGTTTTATTCCACGAGCACCCTTTTACCAGTACATGCACATTGTCTTTTTGTGCATCTTTGAATTAGCGACAGCAAGGAAAGTAAACGGAGAAAAGTTATTCATAGTGAGTGATGTCAAATGCACAACAATCAGGCGTGTGGGGGCGCTCCTGACATAAAAACAATTACAGCAAAGCATAGCTCTGATTACTAATTAGATTTCAGATTACTGGTTGGATAATAGGATAATTTTTAGTTAGCTGTTATTTCTTCATAGGCCCATATTTTCGATATCATCATAAATTTAAGAGCAATGCTCTTGTCGGTGAGTATGATGCAGACTTCTATATTTTCTATGTATTTTCGATAACTGGTATTAATTAATTCGTTACCTTATACGGGTGTCCAGAGAGTACGATTCTCTTTATTATTAGTCTGTCTGGATTACAGGATTGTAAAACTCCCGACGCAACCAACTGCAATTTTGTATTCCTCTTTTCCTGAGAGAAAAATAAGATAAATGTAGTTGGCTAATAACGCTAGTTGACAACATTTTGGAACTTTTTAAATATCTGTGATTTTAAATGTCCTTAGGTGATTGTACGGCTAGATTATTATAGTGACAGGCGACAGGCTCAGATCAAAGGCCACAGCACAAATTTGTCCCTGCTTTTCGACCAGTTTTTAGTAGAAGAACGACTTACTTTGAAACATAGTACTGATGATGGGCTGAACTGTATGGGTGCATAGAATGTGGCCACGCAAGTGGATGCCGGCTGGAAGAATCTTTCGTACTGAAATAATAACATTCGAACTCACGTTAGTTTACAAATTATTTTTAGATTTTGGTAGGTAGTCAATAACTTTCATCGTGACTGTTTGTTCTTCATATTTATTCAACGAATGACCTATTAAATGTACTTTAGGCTGAGGCTCTACTGCAGCTAAACCACCCCGATTTTTTTTCCGCAAGCTTTTCTAATTCAAGGAAACATATAGATTACACTTGCTGGTTTTCTCGCAACTCATAAAGTATGTACTCAAGCAATTTATAGAGGAAGGGAACTCTTCTATAATAAACCCAAAGAAGAAATTCACAAACGACAAATTAAGACTCATTCATTGATTAATTTCGAATAGTGACCTACCCTGGTGTCGGAGTGTTTAGACCGCTTAAAGGTCTCCGACATGGTCTGACGAGTGAAACAACAAATTAACTAACCTTATGCTTGCTCCCGTTAGTATGTTGACTGAATATAGGATTCACAATAAACCTCCTGTACCCGACTTGGAACACCAATCTCTCTTTACTCTTGATCGGCTCATCGGTCGCGCCCGTGCGTTTCAATACAACATTCATCAGCGACATTTTGTGTTCGTGAGGTAGAAGTCCGAACACGGAGAGGGGGGCTTTAGGATTAGCCGTGTGGAAGGACTTCCATAGGTCTTGACGGACACCCTTTATGTGAATGGTGATGTAGAATCCGTACTGAAAAAATAAAATGTAAAATGATTTATTAGGAAGTAGCGCGCGTGGCGTAATTTGGTTGGTTTAATATATTAAAGTTTTCAAATTAGTTGTAGTACAAATATCAAGAATTTTCAAATTTTAGTCTTAAATCAAAGTAATTTATTCAAAAATCTTGCTTATGAGCATGATGAAAATCTGTACTTTTAAAGTTTTTTTTTTATGTATTCCTTTAACAAACTATTTACATGTGTTAAAGTAAAATCCTCACCATATTAACAAGACTATCCTCAAGCTCTTTAAACACCCTCTTCCTTGTTCTATCATAATTCTCGAACTGGAATATCCTCGCATAATCCTCAGGCAGATTCTCTTTTGCGTCCCACTGAGAAGTTCTAAAAGACTCCAATCCTCTGTACCTCATGAACCTTTCTCTTGCCGGTAGATCTCGGGGCGTATCCACTTCATCAGGGAACAGTTTATCTTCTCTTGCCTCAGCTAGTTTCTTCAGCATTTCATGTTCTTCGTAAGCATCTATTGTGGCGTCGTATTTCTCGTCTGTAGGCCCCATCTCGGACTCAGCCACTGACTCAAAGTCGTTGGCTTCCTTTTCCTCCTCCTGGTCTGAGGTTTCATCTTCACAAGACATGAATTCCTCATTCTCTTCATCATCGTCACTGCCGCTTTCCTCATCGTCTTCGGCGTCAGATTCTACTATCCATGCTGCTTGGTAGTCGGACCAGCCTTTAGGCACCTTTTTTATTTTTTTTGTTTTGGTCTGAAAAAAGAGTTTAAGATGTAATGGGATAATTTTGATAGTTGTGTAAGTATTGGTAGATGCAAAGTAGTCTAGGTATCCTTTCAGGTCTAAGTAGATGTTATTGGAAGTTATGTCTGTATTTGTTATTCAGTTACTACCAGCCTTAAGTAGGAAATTCTGCTAGGATGTATTTTGGCAATTATATTTTGTGTATTAATATAATATTGTTGTGTTCAGGATGTGTGCAGTACATGAAACCAACATTCACATAGTTATATCTGTATTACAGGACCTGGATTGATATTTAAATACCTTTAATAAAACTGAGCTTATACTCACATCCATATTAGCCTGTTCAATCTCCTGATCAGTAGGCCAGGTCTGCTCCGCATCCATGGGATCCGGAACATTCTCTGACACTAGACTCTCTTGCTTAGCCGGGTCTGCTACCTGGAGCACTGAAACCTTCACCACCTCAGAATCCATGGTATCAGGCTTGGTATTCTCTTTGCCCAAGATCAAAGGGTGAGGGTCATCTAACCCATCAATTCTGGACATCTGGAAATCTCCCAAACCAGTGACATGGATCAAACCATTCACATTCAAAGGCATTCCTCGTAAATATCCACTGACTTTCAATGTCCCTTCTTCCCCTTCAGCATCAGGCACATATTCAACCTCTTCAGCTAACAAATATGGCCGTTTTTCTCTATGGTGTAAAACATTCCTTTTTTGATTTCCAATTCTTCGAAGCAGGTTTAGACCATCAGAACTCTTGTCCAGTTGCATTATTTTTTCCTCGGGAAGCCATTTGGAGACCAGTTTCTGGACATTTTGTTTCTCTGTGGTTCTTTTCTTTGGGTTGACACCTTCTATGTCCATGGCAGCTACTACTGGTGTTGGCATGCCTTGAGCCATAGACAAAGCTAGGACTCTTTCCCCCCATTCGTCAACTGGTTCATCTAATGCGGAACTGACATAGAGAACAGTGTCAGCTACTTTCAAAGCATCGAGGAGAGCAAAATCATTATCTATTTCTGGACAGATGAATGAGAAGCGCTGCTTGAAGTTTGGCAGGCTGAAAAAGAAAAAACATAAATAAAAACATTGGGTCTAAAGATAACTTGATCAGTTGATGGCAGATAGATAAATGAAAAATAATAACTATTAAAAATAATTTATAGTCCACAATTGGACTATACTAAAGCCAATACAAAACAATAATTAGAACTTATGAGAATTACTAATAAATTTTTTTTTAACATTAATTCATTAATTAGTAAAAAAAACAAAGTGTTCAAACTTACGCAAGGTGTAGAATGCCATTAGGAGATTCAGTAAGAACAGTGCCTTCAGAACAACTCCTCAGGATAGCCAGCGCAGACTTCACATCCAGTTGAGCATTCAGAGGCACCACACAAACCAAAAATGGCGGGTTTCGAGTACCCCCTAGTGCGCGTTTCTTGGTCAAAACCTCCTCGCGTTTGTTCTTCCGTATTTGTAGAGCTTGATGTCGACGCTCATCCTTCTTCAACACATGACGGTTTCGACGAACAAACTCTTTTACGTTTACTTTGCCTGTAAAATAAAGTCTTTTTTTATGATGGGGATTATTTACTAACAAAACAAAACATCGTTGCAGGTCACTTCTCAAGTCTAAAAGCTTAGAGAGCTTCTAATATGAAGTTTTAATTGAATAATACGTTTTCAAACGCAAAATAGCCGCAACTGTATTGTATCTAACCTTTAGAAGCAGCAGCTATGCCCCGTTTAGAACGATGACGAGACTTATGAACTTTGTTGCTTTGCTTCAAGTTTCCGGCGCGATGAGCTTGCTGCATTTTTATTGAATTTATCTCAAAATATTTACAAAATAACACAGCACATGGTTAGCGAAAACATGAGGAATTTGATTTGAATCAAATCGGAATTGAATATAGGAAACTGTCAACTGTCAACTGTCAAGCTGGTTCTTATTGTCATTTTATAAATTGTCAGTAACACTTAAGTTTTGGCATTAACAGTTAAGAAAATTGACATTGACATAATTTCCATTTATTTCCTACCTCCATCACAGTAGTGATGTGTTGTTATCCAAAAAACAATTTAATTTCGTTCAATTCCAACAACATAGCGAGGTTCATTGTTGCTGCAAAATGTGACAACCCAGCTTTGGGTAAAAGCTTGCAAAATAAATTACAAATAAAAAACTCTGTTTTGGGACCAAAATCATGAAATTGAGGTAAACAAAAAATAAATGGCAGCCCTTTTGGCATGGTAACATTTTACACGCCAACATCACAGGTCACGTGACATGACGTTGTGGACGTGTCATTCGCGGACAGCTCGTTGGCGGCGTTGTGCAGTCCTTTCTCGCGAAAAGTCCTAGTGGAGTGCTACTAATGAACAAAAGTTGAATGGTTTTAGTCGGAATTAATTGTTAATGTTATAGTTAGGATAGTTATAAAGCAATAATTCAAAATGGGAAGTGAGTATCCTTCGTATATTTCATAAAAAATCCATTTAGACCTCGACACGTATCAAATTAGATTTTAGTGAATTTTGGGTTTTAAAATGGTTTTTCTGTGATAAGTGTGTATTTATATGGTGTATTTGTTATATTTGCAGTCAAATTCCTCGAAGTTATAAAGCCGTTCTGCAGTATATTGCCAGAAATAGCAAAACCAGAAAGGAAGGTAAGTGAACATATCATACGTATTTTCTCATTGTCCACCCTATTTTTAGATTATTGAGTGCATTATATAGTCGTAATTACTTCTAAGTATCGATATTTCACCTATATGGGTTAGATTCCACGTCGATAATAAGTGAAAGTCTAACCCCAAATCTTTGGTGAACATAACTGTAAAATATTGTAAGTCTTTTGGACACGTATTTTATAATGAATTCTAACATAATGCTTTGTATTTCAGATCCAATTCCGCGAGAAAGTATTATGGACTGCAATCACTCTATTTATTTTCTTAGTATGTTGCCAGGTAAGCATATTTTATTTACTTAATTTCATATTCTATTATTCAAAGAACTTTTGGCTAAAACCTCTTTTATGAGTCGTAGTTTTACTTATAACACATCTATTAATACAGATTTATCCTTAAAATGATATACAGCCATTCTCTTTGTTACCTTATGTTCACCTTAAAACATAATATTTCTACATGATAACTGTACACAAAACAATTTCATATTCAACCAAAAAATATTTACCATTATATCAGTAATTATTTAACACTGATTTGAATATTATAATTATGTTAATTTTATCCTTATTAAGTAGCTTGCGGAACAACTAAACTAACAACATTAAGTATAATTTATTGCATACTTGTAATAAATATAAAAATGAAAATACCCTAAAATATTACTTTTTAAATATAATAACATATTATTTAATTGATGATGTGTCAGCCTCTGTTATCAGTTATCAATATTATGTTTTTCACATAATATATCTTATCTCATAACAATTTTGGCAAAAGTCTTAAATTATCTGTAACATTGATGTAATAAAACTTCCTATATCAATTCAACTTTTGAGGCATGTAGCTTTAATAGCTAATTAAATAAATTAAACCAGAATCATCATTACCTGGTCCTATTCTTACACAATACCTAACTAATTAAGTAATCAGAATGAAGGCAATTAGGACTTCATTCTTTCTTCATTCAATATTATACCCCGGTAAATTTAGACATTCGAGTTTGCATAAAGTCCCAACAAGCTGAAAATCAGGAAAATTGTTGAAAACATAATTATAAACAATGTGTAAAAGTTCCCCATCATTCCCGTGTATGGAATTTTTTTTATTCAAGGTCAAATGTCAAAAAATAGTGTTTTTCGCGAATATCTGAAAAACGATGCAATGTAGCAAAAAAAAGTGTATGATGAAATGAAAGCTTATAAAATTCTCTATAACTTTAATTCTATCCACTTTTTCCATATTCCAAACCGTTATTGAACTACACGCTCCAGAAATGTCAAAATTAAGGACCTCGGGCAGGTAACTATGGAGCCTGCCCCAATGCTCAACAGTGACATGACCCATGTCATTTGAAAGGTCTTGAAGAGTTGTACAAGTTACTCCTAGACAGTTATATCGAATTCGATGGCCAACTCGGTGTTTTCGACCACCGAAGAATTACCACTGGAGTTGCTGTGGAGCCTGGACGGAATGCTCAACAGTGACATGACTTACGCATTTGAAAGCTCTTACAAGTCACTTTTTGATAGTTATGTCGAAATCGACGCCAAACTCGGTGTTTTCGACCACCGAAAAAAACACTAGGTGTATGTGCAATAATGTGCAGTTGACCCTGATCGTATTGCTCAACAGTGACATGACTAATGTCATTTGAAAGCTCTTACAAGTCACTCCTTGACAGTTATATCGAAATCGACGACCAACTCGGTGTTTTCGACCACCGAAGTATCGACACTGATCGTATTGCTCAACAGTGACATGACACATATCATTTGAAAGCTCATAAAGAGTTTTATAAGTCACTCTTTGATAGTTATATCGAAATCGCCGTCCAACTTAGTGTTTTCGACCACCGAAGAATGGAGTTGGGCTATGCCATACCGAAGTATCGACGCTGATCCTAATGCTCAAAAGTGACATGACCTATGTCATTTGAAAGCTCTTGAAGAGTTGTACAAGTCACTCTTTGACACTTATATCGAAATCGACCGCCAACGCGGTGTTTTCGACCATCGAAATATCGACACTGGGTGTATGTGCAGTTGACCCTGATGGTATTGCTCAACAGTGACATAACTTATGTCATTTGAAAGCCCTTGAAGAGATATCCAAGTCACTCCTTGACATTTATATCGAAATCGACGGCTAACTCGGTGTTTTTTAACCAAAAATAAAAAAATATATGTACACATTAGTTAATAAAGGACCTTGAGAAAATTCCATTCTTCGGTGGTCGAAAACACCAAGTTGGCGGTCGATTTCGATAGACATGTCAAGGAGTGACTTGGACATCTCTTCAAGGGCTTTCAAATGACATAAGTTATGTCACTGTTGAGCAATACCATCAGGGTCAACTGCACATACACCCAGTGTCGATATTTCGATGGTCGAAAACACCGCGTTGGCGGTCGATTTCGATATAAGTGTCAAAGAGTGACTTGTACAACTCTTCAAGAGCTTTCAAATGACATAAGTCATGTCACTTTTGAGCATTAGGATCAGCGTCGATACTTCGGTATGGCATAGCCCAACTCCATTCTTCGGTGGTCGAAAACACTAAGTTGGACGGCGATTTCGATATAACTATCAAAGAGTGACTTATAAAACTCTTTATGAGCTTTCAAATGATATGTGTCATGTCACTGTTGAGCAATACGATCAGTGTCGATACTTCGGTGGTCGAAAACACCGAGTTGGTCGTCGATTTCGATATAACTGTCAAGGAGTGACTTGTAAGAGCTTTCAAATGACATTAGTCATGTCACTGTTGAGCAATACGATCAGGGTCAACTGCACATTATTGCACATACACCTAGTGTTTTTTCTTCGGTGGTCGAAAACACCGAGTTTGGCGTCGATTTCGACATAACTATCAAAAAGTGACTTGTAAGAGCTTTCAAATGCGTAAGTCATGTCACTGTTGAGCATTCCGTCCAGGCTCCACAGCAACTCCAGTGGTAATTCTTCGGTGGTCGAAAACACCGAGTTGGCCATCGAATTCGATATAACTGTCTAGGAGTAACTTGTACAACTCTTCAAGACCTTTCAAATGACATGGGTCATGTCACTGTTGAGCATTGGGGCAGGCTCCATAGTTACCTGCCCGAGGTCCTTAATTTTGACATTTCTGGAGCGTGTAGTTCAATAACGGTTTGGAATATGGAAAAAGTGGATAGAATTAAAGTTATAGAGAATTTTATAAGCTTTCATTTCATCATACACTTTTTTTTGCTACATTGCACCGTTTTTCAGATATTCGCGAAAAACACTCTTTTTTGACATTTGACCTTGAATAAAAAAAATTCCATACACGGGAATGATGGGGAACTTTTACACATTGTTTATAATTATGTTTTCAACAATTTTCCTGATTTTCAGCTTGTTGGGACTTTATGCAAACTCACCCTCATTTTTTGGTTTAATTTGACCGGATTATTAACTAAGTATCCTATAAATATATATCATGTCTTATATAAACTTACCTATATGTTTCCTATTAGAATTTGAACACTTTTAATATAAGTTAACACAATACTTTCAAAACAAAATAGGATTATTCTTCTGAAATATATGTCAACTTTTACCACTCTCTTATTTTTAATCAGTTGAAGAGCCATCTATCCAACCTTTCTCATACACCCATATAAATACCAAAATAAAAATGGCTACAGTTACTTGAACCAACCCCTTAATTCCAGATACCTCTATTCGGTATCATGTCATCGGACAGCGCGGATCCGTTCTACTGGATCCGTGTGATCCTCGCCTCCAACAGAGGTACCCTCATGGAGCTCGGTATCTCTCCCATCGTCACATCCGGTCTGATCATGCAGCTGCTCGCCGGAGCAAAGATCATTGAAGTCGGTGACACTCCTAAAGACAGAGCTCTGTTCAACGGTGCACAGAAATGTAAGTGTATTTATGTTTGTCTTGTTATTTATTTATTTACAGGTTGAATTAGGAAGTTTTGAAGAATTCTATATCTAAACTTGTTGAGAAATTTGATTCGTCATTCAAGTTGACCACATGCAATCACAGGCATCCAATTATACTTACTCACCAACAGTAATTAGTTTGGAACTTCATAGTAAAAATGAATAAAAATTAACAAATGTATGAAAATATAAATTTAATAAAACTTTAAAAAGTGCTGAGTACAGTCTGATCTGTTCTACAAACCAGCTCACTTAGATCCAATGAGATCTTTAGTTACCAATCATTTCCAATAAAAAAATAATTCATAGAAATATGTCTATCTTTTACAACATTCTAATTTCTAACCCACTCAATCTCTCCACAGTATTCGGTATGGTAATAACAGTGGGTCAAGCTATCGTGTACGTAATGACTGGTATGTACGGAGAGCCGAGCGAGATCGGAGCCGGAGTCTGTCTACTGATCATCATCCAACTGTTTGTGGCCGGTCTCATCGTGTTGCTGCTTGATGAGCTGTTACAAAAAGGTTTGTGTTCAAAATAGTATGTTTTGCTTATTTATGGTTAAGTTTATTTCCTGACTGCACCAAGTATCAACAAAGAAGAGTAAGAATAAGAGAAAGAGAGAGGAGAATAAGTTTTTGCTAGAGTTTACCACTTCATTTCGCCAATATTTTTTCAGTTTAACTTATACTAATGTTGATTAAAGGAAATAAAACAAGAATTCAGTTACAGCACAGACTTTTATCATTACGTTCAACAAAAAGGTTTTGGCTATTTTTCATCCCGAAATTCCCACGGGAACAGGGACGACAGGGGTAAACCGCGGGGTGCTGCTAGTATTTTATAACCTTGTGATTAAATGGAAAGTTAAATCGAAAGGTGAAAGGGTCAAGGACGCATAGCTTCATTTTACATCAAGATATGTTCAATAAATGCGCCTTACATGTCTAGCTATATTTCAAGGCCTTTTTGAATATCTAAATACTAGCAGCGCCCCGCGGTTTTACCCGCGTTGTGCCCGTTCCCGTGGGAATTTCGGGATAAAATGTAGCCTATAGCCTTCCTCGATAAATAGACTATCTAACAGTGAAAGAATTATTCAAATCGGTTCAGTAGTTTCTGAGATTAGCGCGTTTAAACAAACAAACAAACAAAACAAACTCTTCAGCTTTATAATATTAGTAGGTATAGATTAAATAAATAGATACTCATTTAAATATTTTCCGAGATTTGCATTAACATGTAAATGTTTTTTAATTTCAAAACAACCCTAAATTAATGGAGAGAATTAATAAATAAATGAATTTCTTTACATATATTTTTTGAAGAGTAAAACTAAGAGTGCTAGTATAAGGAAGTAATGAAAAAAAAATAACTTCATTAATATCTATATACACCACTATATAGTATATTTTTTCTTAAATGCACTTGCAATACATTATTTTATTGATTGATTATGTTTGTTCTCAGGATATGGTCTGGGATCCGGTATCTCCCTGTTCATTGCTACAAACATCTGTGAAACCATCGTCTGGAAAGCATTCTCGCCTGCTACTGTCAACACCGGTTAGTACAACATTATTATATGAATATGATTACTGTTTTTTTAATCTTATCATATTCGTAATAAATACGAAGACATTTATATCATTTTCAACCCATCTCCATTCCATACACAATTCAGTGAAGCAAGATAAATAATTTTTTTTGGGAGTCCTTTCAAAAACAAGTAAAAAGTGCAAAAGCTACGACTCATAGCCCACAGCAACCAAGATGGATTAACTTATTGGCCTTTGCTAACTAAAATATAAAGATACATACAAATCAACGTTAGTTGAACTTTCTATAATTAACTCTGAAGTCTTGGTACTATAGTATATTTTGTACCTAGATGTAGTAGTATCAGTTAATTGATATAATGCCATGAAGCAGTTATTAAAAGCTATCGTTCGGCAGGGCGCGGCACGGAGTTCGAGGGCGCGGTGATCGCGCTGTTCCACCTGCTGGCCACGCGGCCCGACAAGGTGCGCGCGCTGCGCGAGGCCTTCTACCGCCAGAACCTGCCCAACCTCATGAACCTGCTCGCCACCGTGCTCGTGTTCGCTATAGTCATATACTTCCAGGTGAGAGGCGGTGGCTTTTTAATGTTATTTCCATCATTTTTTTTTCTTAGGTTTGGTAATGAGGTGTTGAAGGTTTTTAACCTAAAGGCTTCCAAACTATTTCTATCTAATGTCTAATTGTCTTACGACTGTGACGAAATTAATGATTATTATATTTCTTTTATACAAAATAATTCGATCAAAACACAATTATTATCACTAGAATTCAGAAGGTATGTACAAAAGAGCCTCTTAGAACCACAAAGATAATACATAATTGAATAAAAATCTTCGGATGATTATGACATTTGTACTAACCCGCTGGTCCGCAGGGCTTCCGCGTGGACCTGCCCATCAAGTCGGCGCGCTACCGCGGCCAGTACTCCTCGTACCCCATCAAGTTGTTCTACACCTCCAACATCCCCATCATCTTGCAGTCGGCGCTCGTCTCCAACTTGTACGTCATCTCACAGGTCTGTACTATTCTATTTCTTATTGTAGTCAGTAGATTTGTTTTTTTTTGTTATGTCATTGTTTGAAAGGTTCTTATCTTGAGATGTTTCAATACGCTCTTAATGATAGGAATAATTTCATTAAATTAAACTTGAAATACAATTTTTCTCGATGGTGAGATGTTTAGAAGGAACAAAGATTTGGGACAAAAATGTTAAGGTCCGAGTTTATGTATGAATAGATCTTACTAATATTATAAATGCGAAAGTTTGTGAGCATTGTACGTATGTATGTTTGTTAATCTTCCACAAAAAAAAACTACTGGACGGATTTGGCCGAAACTTTACAGTAACATAGATTATATGTATCTCAGGATAACACATGGGATACATTGTCTCCCGATGCTAAGCATCGATTGTGTTATTGTTTGGTGACATGTCGTCTCGTCATTGTCAGATGCTGGCGGTGAAGTTCAGCGGCAACCTGCTGGTGAACCTGCTGGGCGTGTGGGCCGACGTGTCGGGCGGCGGGCCGGCGCGCGCCTACCCGGTGGGCGGGCTGTGCTACTACTTCAGCCCGCCCGAGTCGCTGGCGCACATCGCGCGCGACCCCGTGCACGCGCTGCTCTACATCCTCTTCATGCTGGGCTCGTGCGCCTTCTTCTCCAAGACCTGGATCGATGTCTCCGGCTCTTCGGCTAAGGATGTAAGTCTTCACTGATATATTTGACTTGTATTTTACCATAGAGGCTGGTCTCTGTAACTTACGAAGATAGCCTGTATCAAGTATTATTTTTTATATTTTTAAGCAGCCAAAAATGGCGTTTATTTACATAGAAATCATGTCAAAGTTCGATATGTTAAGTAGGTTAAGCTAATCCTGAAGTTCTATTTACCTAGATACCTCTAACGTGGTTTATCAAAATCGGTAAAACCGAAACCGACAATTTTTACTATGCCCATATACTAATAAAATTGTGTTATCAAATCAGGATCGCACTAAATATGATAAAAGTACAAAAATCTTTGTTCCACAAAGTGGTTCATAGGTATTTAGAGATGTGAGTTGCTCTCGATTGTGAGCTAGATTGATAAAGTGAAAGTCAACGGTTGCGTAACGTGAACTTCGTGTTCATAGCGCTTCGGGCGATGTAACCGGCTGGTTTTAAGTGTTTTCTGTGAACTAATTCAGTTCTGACACCATAAGAAGTGTATATTTACAGTTGTAGCCTCAAACAAAAGGACTTGTCGTATTTCGCAATCTCTACTAGCCAAAGCACTCCTGGAAAACATTCCTTTATCTTCTAGTTTAATGAGATTTATTAATACATAAACTATGTCTTCGGCAAAACGCTTCTGTAAAACATCCCCTTATATTATAGTTTTATTCGTTATGTTAACACAAATTATTTGTCTATTTGCAGGTTGCGAAACAGTTGAAGGAACAACAGATGGTGATGCGCGGCCACAGAGACAACTCCATGATCCACGAGCTGAACCGCTACATCCCGACGGCGGCGGCGTTCGGCGGGCTGTGCATCGGCGCGCTGTCGGTGCTGGCCGACTTCCTGGGCGCCATCGGCTCGGGCACGGGCATCCTGCTCGCCGTCACCATCATCTACCAGTACTTCGAAATATTCGTCAAGGAACAAGCGGAGATGGGCGGCATGAGCACGCTTCTCTTCTAAACTCGTTGTAGGCCCGCGGCCCCGCCCCGCGGCCACCAGTGTTCGTGTGCGTGACGCAGTGTGGGTTATGTGCTATTTATATTAAATGAACTTTATAATAAAATAATTTACAAGTACAGACTGCTTTTTCATGTCCCGTGCATTGTAATTATCATTCGAGTTGTAAGTTTTATATTTTTTATGTTGTTGTTCATGTTTATCCAACTTTGTTAAGGATGTCTTGCAAGGCTTAAGTTAATTAAGTTTGTGTTGGATCGTTATTAACATAAGATATGTAAGTTGAAGTAGATTAGTGCACGTCGGTTCTGTGTCGTGGTCAGAATTCATGTGTGATAGTTTATAGGATTTTTCACTTTATCACATGACAGTAAATTAAAGAATTTAGAATGAACTCTCTCGTATTAATTTCAATGTTGAGTTACTAACTGCCCTACACTAACTTCGGAAGGAAATGGCGTTGTGCATCAACACAAGCCAATAAAATGTCTCACGAACGTATTACAGTAATTGTAACTTTATTCTCCTCACTAGACATGCAAATACAAGAAGAAAAAACAATTCACATTACCCTTAACAAAACACGACTAAATATGGTAACAAACTTATGTACAGAACAAAATGAAAACGTGTTGAACTGTGTAGTATACATAGTTACATACAAGACATTGAGATCTTAGGAACATGGTAAGAGATCGCAAGTGATCGTCACAACATGAGAACAGTAATGGCACGGACTAAACGATTACAAGTAATAGGCACTTCGGAGGAAAGGCGCCGATCGCGGTACTAATTCAATATTATAGGGCCAAGGGTAGGTAGCACTGATGTTACTAGTGGCAAAGACAACCCTTACGAATAATTTGTCATCGATCGGAGTAGTTACACACTGGCAGGTAAATAGCCTAAGCTAGTTCCAATACACATATGTGAGAATTCACACAAGGTTGTTAAGACCTAAACTAAGATCTAGGCTTTACTATGGAATCTAATACATTACATATAGTTTTCATGAATTTATATTGACACCCAGACCTCAATATACAATAGGTAATTTTAATTAACCATTGTCTAGTCTTATAACATCCGTATTCACAAACATTTCTAAGCTAAGAGCATAAGAATGCCACGCAATTAATTCCTATTTCTACTTTAATTTAGAAAATGGTTTTGTACTGATATGCGTTCGGATGACGCAGTGTCGTTTGTGAATACGGTGGTTAATATTATAATTAAAAATAGCCTATAATTTGATTTGGTTGATTATACCCAGACAAACTTTAAAACCATACTTTAACTAACCCAACCCTTATCTAAAAATATATTAATAAAATGCCTGATTATATAAAAAAATAATTCTAAATAAAGGCACCTGGTAATACATAAATTTGTACAGGGTCTCTGTATTAGCATAAACGGGTCACCGACGCAATTGAAGCGCGTATCGAAGACCTTGTGGGTTTTCTAACAATGCCGTGTTTACGTCAAGATAATCGGTTCTATTCTGCAAAATAACGAAGAACGCTACTTCATAAGACCGTTAACTGGCTAGGGGTCTATTGTAGATGTTTTCTTCAGATTATATTACAACCATTATAGGTTGAGCTTCCGTCATCGATCAATACTTCTTTTTCCAATGACCCCTAGAGCCGCATACGACTAAATATTTGTAGTTCTCATCTTTAACTACTCATCTATGTCTACAAGGATACTGTATGTATATTTACGTACGTTATTTCAAACCCGTGCCATAATCATTATATTTTGTGTAAAAATTCTGTCGATTGGTCCCTTACCAACAGAAAAATCAAAGAAATTCAGATGTAAACGTAAACGTAATATTTATCTTGGACAAAAATGTAATATTCTTTATGCAAGTATATAATCTTCAAAATTATTCAAGATTAACATAAAAATGTCCTCAATAAATCATGATTACACATCTCTATTATTTACTACAGCCCCATTTCTATATCATTTGCAATATTTCAATATAAATTACGCAGAAATTTGCGACGTAACTGTGATTAATGAAACTCGTCAAATTATATGCTTTTCCAAGCACAAAATTAAATGCAATGAAATTTGCTTTTTGTCCCACATTGTTCGTTTCTATGCAAATAAATTACCATTCAAGAGAAGTATCCACGTCATAATGTCGCTATATTTTTTCCTTTCCAAGACAATATTACACAAATTAGAACTGAACTGTACTTTCAATATAATTATTTTTCAGTTAACCATCTGTTTTGAAACTCACAGCGCTCGATTACGAAGCAAATCAACAATAAAATATATTTTATATAAAATCGACGAAGTTACATACCTATAAGCAGTATAATATATCACTATAAGTTTTTGCAATAAGTTATATACAAAGCTATATCTATTTATTATAATGTCCTAGTCAACCTATACCACTGCTCATTATAGTAAGTTATTGCATTATACTTTAAATTAAGTGTGAATGTTCCATTAAGTGTATTAAGATAAAAAAATAATCTCAACAAATATAAGTTCATGCAGAAACATTTTATTTAGTTAACAACATCTGCGTAAGGAGAAAAAAGAAAACAAATAAAAATAACCATAGGAATAACAGTGCCAATTATAAACTAAAAGTGGGATAAAATTACTTGACTTAATTTAAAAATTAAATTCACACACTCGACGGGGCGTCAATAACGATGCCTCCTTGTTACCCCGTTACGCTATAACCCCTGCAATCAATATCATCAACAGTTACTTTAAAAATTATACTATTTAGATACACATGTCTAAAAGATGACTCAAACCGATATAATAAAATATAATCTAAAAAATATCAACAAAAAAACTATTTCAGAGTCGCGCCTCGCTCCACCCAGAGGTCCTCAGGTTACTATCTATTCTATATCCTAAACTAAGTGATTTCGCTAATTCAATCTTGTGTCATTTGTACATGCGTATAATAGCACTTAACAATTACAACTATATCTTTAGAATATGCATATTTATCGATTATAAAAAACGCATTGAATGTTACAAGCTACTTTCAAAATCATTGAAACCAAATTATATAGATGTTAGTAATGGTTACAGTTGTATTTCAAGAGTTGCTCTTACAAACAATAATGTATTAGCATAACATCAGCATTTTGCATATGAGGAAAACATTTATTGTCCACATTGTATTTCACTTTCAAACAGAACATTGAGTGAAAGTCGGCACTAGTGAGACACAATAACTGTAATCACTTGTAGTTTCCAAATGCTGAAACGGGAAGACTTGTGAACCGTGACACTGTCGGCAAACTGCTGAAATCATTTCATACACAAGCATGACAAAATGGCGGCGCACCGTTCCGTGTTGTATACCATAAAAGTGTCGTTAGGCGACCGTTTCGATTTCCTCCTGAATGGGCGCTTGTTCGGGCGACGGTAAAGTTTTAGGCGGCGCACTGTAAGGTAGAGTTTTCAGTTTCCGAGCTTCGCGCTTCTGTTTCTTTTGTTGCATGATGAGCCTTAGTTGTTCGAGTTTGCATTTGGTCTTGGAGTTTTCCATGGCGAATGTTTTGGCGGTGTCGCATTTCTTGCATTCGGCGTGTCTCGCGCAGGCGGGTTCGAGCCGCGAGCCGCACGGGCACTCGCCGCGCTCGCGCCGCCCGTGGCCCTCGCACTGCCCGTGCCCGCACGTCGGCTGGCTGCAGCTCACACATTTAGAATCTTCCAAGCTACTCGTAGAACATGAATGCTTTGTCTCCTTCTGGAAAACAAAATTTGGCTATAAGACTCAAGGTCATGGTTCTAAACACATGTTGATGGCAAGGCTCGTTATTGTCAGTCTTGGTTACTTTAGTACAGACATACACCTAAAAGTATGAACAGGTGATATAAATAAAGACATCATTAATTAACAATATTGGAGGTCTCTAAGTGGTCTCAAATACCATAGTAATTTACCTGAATTTTAGTTGGTTTATTTTATTAAACTTGTTAATTTAACTACAACAATTTAGACTTCGTTAAGTAATGATTAGATTACAATAATGTGACATTACATTGTGCTGTTACTCACAAGATAATCATAATTTCAAACAATATGGTCATTTAGAATACATTTGATACTATAGTCAATAGTTGTTTGTTTTTACCAAGTTAACATAGACATAAAAGTAACTACATATTTACCTGTGCTAGGGTGATGGGTGGGGCAGCACACAGCAAGTCATTTAATATGTGTATAATAGTAGAAATATCTCTCTTTGGTCGGCCATATCTGAAAACAAAACATTATTTGCTTAAAACTTTAAAATGCAATAAAATACTAAAACAGTGTAGACTTGTTTACATTAAACATTAATCATTTCATCTGATAAAAGAATAGTTTCCTTTATTCTTAAAGCAACACCATGATAAGGGACATTTGCAATTTATAAAAATAATCTTTGATTATTTGTCTGCAAATTTATGTTTTGTTATACACCATCAACACACCAGGGTTTTACCCAGATCCTTGTAGGAATTTCAGGATAAAAAGTACTCATAATTCTTGGTCATGCCTATTGATGAAATTCGCGTAAAAATACTTTCAGTTATGAGTTTTATCACAACACAAACTGATGCAACACAAAGACAAAAGACAAAGGAAGGAATTTTGTTTTATAAGAATTGTAATTTAACAATAAACACCACACATTGCTCACCTGTCTTGCAGTGCTGGATTCAGTGTGCCAGAGAAGGTCCCTGAATAAATCCCTTTGCCATGATGTTTCATGGACTCTATCACAGCCCCGGAACCAATCTTGGAGCGCACAGCCTCTTCTGTTGCTCTGAGATCTATTTTATTAGTCAAAACCTCCTTCGATAACTTCTTTAATTTCTGTGTCAAATTCTTGGAAGCCTCTATCAAAGCTTTTGTGTCTACCACAGGGGTGGGAGATGATCTCTGTGGTTTCTTTGGAGCTTCGGGCGCTTTGAAGGTCTGCTTTGATGTTGACGGAGAACTCTCATCACTTTGACTACTACTAGGTTGCAGTATCAGCTTCCTCGAGTTGGTAATGTATGGCTCTGTTCGCGAGGTAGATGCTTGAGTCGTATTACTGTCTTGGCGACTCTGCATTCTTTTCTTGTGTTTATTCACAACTGACTGCATAAATGCCTTCTGCTTGTTCTGTCCTATAGGGTGTTTGAACTTGGAGGTTTTATGCAACAAATATTGGAAGCGTTTATTTTTGAGAGGTTCATTTATACTTTGGAAGGATGGCAGGGTGGTGGCGTTCATTTCCTGGCCATGACTAGTAGTGGCCAGGTTGGATATCTCCCTGTCCATCATAGTTTCATCTTGATCCTCAAATAGCCCTTTGTCAACTGCACTGTTGAACAGATTCTCCATAGGATATTCATCTATGGTGCTTTCAGCAAGGAATGAACTTTGATCAGTGAAATTATCTCCACTGTCATCACTGAGGGTGCTGTCAGGGGTGTGAGACATTGCAGGGCACGGCTTGTCACTCATGGCACTTGTGGAGGGTATCACATCATCAGTTAACTTATTTTGGGATAAGAAGTCTATCAAGTTATTTTTGACAGAGTTAACAATGGCTGCCTCTCTCTCTGAGGCAGTTACGTCGATGGGGTTCGAGACCAGGTTTGACAGTGATTTAATAGGCGACTGTTCATTTTCCATTGAAGTTTCTGATAGGTCTGAAAGTGTACAATTTGTTGTATCTGCAGATTCATCTTTGTCTTCGTATCCTTCCATTTTTTCTCCAAACTTCTCTTCAGCCATGGAGCGGTACAGTTCAAAAGCATTCTGTAACATCTCCAAGTCATGTTTTTGGAAGAGAACTGTTTGTGTTTCTTTATTTTGCTCTTTGGGGACATCTTCGGGAAGAGGAGGCGGTGTTGTTTTCTGTGGGGTGGTCTGAGGACTGGGCGTTTCCCTGCCATCACTTTTTGACCTGGTAGATGTAGATGTGGAAGTGGAAGCAGTCTTGGTAGGTGTGGAGGTCCGCAGGGAGCGAGAGCTACTCGATGATCCCGAGTTGAGTGTGGACAGCTGGAGCTGGATCAACATCATGTGGTCTCCTAACCGCATGGTCAAGTTGAGGGGTGATTTACCACTCAAAAAATCATTTACTTGTGAATCATTCAGGGACTCAAGAGCTTGCATTACAGAATTTTCAGGCCTTTGGCTCTGGAAACAATAAATGACACACAATGTTAGAATTGAACATTAGTAGAGATAGCTGTAATCAGTTTGATTAGTTTCACTTTGTTGTGAAACACGTGATATCAAAGGTGGAGGATAGTTTCGAAACATGGCACTCACCAGCAGGCCTGTCTCGACGCTCGGCAGGAGTATGACCCTCGATCCATCCAACAGACCATTGTCTTCCAACGTGCCCTCCCTCAATTGTCTGCGAAGATAAAAACTAACGTCAATACCCTAGTCAAATAATGCTGATGCGTCATCGTATCGACATATTTCCGTGATATGTTTGACAATAGAACGCTTGGCGTCCGCTCCATTATCACCCACCTTTCGCGATGCAGCAGGCATATTCGATCCTTGGACACCTTCAATTTCTTAGACACTAGTTTCTTGAGATGTTCCACTGTATTTTTAACGTTCAAACTGATAGAGAAATTACCACCCGTAGTCGTTTGTATATTCAGCGTTATGTCCGTAGTTTGGGACGAGCCACACCCGTACACTTCAGTCCCTGTAGCGCGTTCCATGATTTGCACATATATTATACTACGATTATTCGATAAAACACTGTTTAAAACTACGGATGATCCCTATCTGGGAATATAAAGCTATTTTATTTCAGGGTAGAATTAACAGGGTCACGCCAGACCCCCAGTTTTTTTGATGTGGCCGTCAGTGTGACCAGTTACATTCGCGATATCCCGTTATTTTTTTTTTACAACAGCTGATGCGAATCGCTGTGCTTTTTACGTTCCATTCCACTTTTATTTTAGGTATCATATTGATTTAAGGACTACAACAGGATAGAAAATTTAATGTATTTCTTATTTTATGGAAAAGAAACTAATTACAATTATAGTAATGAAGGTAAATACTTTAAACCATGTCATAATATTACTACTGTTTTAAATATGGATACCTATTATGCGTTAAATATAGCGCATCGGATAAGGCAAAATGAACGGAACAAATAAATCACATGACGTCATTACGACGCACTCACAGAAGTTTGTGCGGCAAATTTAAAAGTTGAAACTATTTTTTACTTTTGTTAGCTCAGGTGTCATAAGATAAAATCAAAATTTTATTATAATGAAGCTTGAGTCATTATTATGAACTTCAGTACATTTAAAATATATCCGCGGTTAAAAGTAGATCTTTAGGTCATATTATAGTATTGCCAGCCAGCAAGCCTCACCCACGTAATAAGGGAATCCTAGCAATGACGTAAGTAAGTATGAATAAGATGACGAATGTATGACGCGTATAGACATATTAGAACGGCTTCGTTTCGCATTACCATATACACACATAGATATAATAGGTATTATACATGGTGACGGCTAATCCCATTGCTAATGGAATAACTAATATCGGATGATGTTGCAATTGGAAAACGCGAAACGCAAGATTTTATAAAGATGGATGTATGTTTTTGTCTCTTTCAGACAAAAATTACTGAACGGAAACCGAAGGCTGACTTTGGCAGTAAAGATGCTAAGTATATGAACGATATGAACAGAAGCTGATTTTATTCCGTCATACAGGGTGGAAAAAGTGCGGATGAAACTGAAACGACTAGAAACCAATAAAACAAGATGATTATCCTCAACCTCTTTATTTACCCAGCACCTAACATTGGTAAGAACAACATATTAAGTGGACTTCTATCACAGCATCATTTCATAACACATTTTCTTAATAAATACATTTAAATTAATTATTTTATTATACTTACATATTAGAATAGTCATTAAAAATAGTACAAAATGCGTTAATTAATTCTTACGACATAAATTACCATTTTGCCGACAGGAAAACAATAAAACTATACTTTGATAAATATAAGTTTACATGAATTTTGATAAAATAAATAAAGAGTAAATTGTACATAGGTTAACATTGTATTGGATTAATAGAATACTTGAATAAAATTATTACAAGTTTGTTAAAAATCACAGACAATAAACTCGTGGTTATACCACTTATGATGTAGAATATAATGAAAATAAAAATAAATAACAAATTAGCTATAACTTTATTGTACTAAAGTGCTTGGCGCGTATTTGAACAATACTTTAATTTTACGTACACATTTAGCTTTAAATTTTGATGTTTAATTCCAGCTTTTCGCGCCGTTTTTTATGTCAGTATTTAAAATCGTAATAATGGCAATGCAGTGGTGATAGCACTTTGCAACATTACGTGCGAGTGATACTATAGGTGTAGCTAGCATATTTTATATCATGTTTATACAATAATAAGAACTAAGTGATTCCCTCAAATTATGCTACATTCATACAAGTACATACACACCGGTACTTTTCGATCAATGATCTAGGAAGGTGTAAACTATACTTAAAATTGTATGTTCCATTAATTTTGACACTTTATTGGCCCCAAAGACAACTAAAATAAAATATGTAGTTTACAATTATAGTATAATTGGATCAATGTTATAATTTTTTTGATTGTGGCTTAAATATTGTAAGGTTTATTAAAACTTAACATTAACAATTCATGACGTAATAAAAATGAGTCCAGTCAAGGTTATTTAAGTTTTACAAAGGAAAATACTAAAATTATTTTGTATAATCTATTTCTTTTGGATTGGCACAAAATGTGGTTAAATGTCGTCAATTTTCCAGCCGAAGACGATTGCCTCTGAAGAGGAAAAAGGGTTAGAGATAGGGTAATAATGAAATAAAATTACTAAACCTTTTCCCTCTTCAGGAAAATTTACGACATTGGTCCACATTTTGTGCCAACCCAAAAGAAATAGAGTAAGTACTTATAGTAATTCTTTTCCATATTCTTAGCTTGATAATTTAACTCATGTTTGCCGTAAAATTTCACTGTTTAAGACTAAGACAGATAAAATATATTAAATAACATAATTTGTCCTCTTAAATAAGGTATCTCTCGTAACATGTAAAAAGTATGTATATAAACGTTAAATTACAGCAAAAGCAGGACAAATGCTTTAAAATAAAATTGTAAAATGATTGGTAACAAAATTATAGGACAGGTCTACTAAATATAACCTTTACATTGAACTGTGTGCCCAGAATAAATATATTATCTAACTGATATTGTAAATGCGAAGTTTGTGATGATTTCTTTTGTTGCTCTTTCTTTTTTCATTAAAATCTTTCTTTTGTGATCATTTTGTTAGTGTGGTTTCTACATCAAAATCGCGGGTAAAACCGTGCTAGCTTATTCGCTATGTATGCTTTTTCAATAATCTTTTTTGTACGCGAGTAGAATTCCGAAGTTTCTATTACTTTTATTGTTTAGTAAATTGTAGGATTTCAATCGTTTGATTGAGTATAATTCAGGATCCGAACTCCGCAGTTTAATTACAAATATTATTTTTTGATTGTGTTTAGTTCAGGAGTCAAACTTCATAGTTTGCATTTTATTATTTTCTTGATTGTGTAAGTATAGCTCAGGATCCGAAGTGGTTGGTGTCGTAGCAATTTAATTGATTATGTATAGATATAGCTCAGGATCCGAACTCGTCAGTTTCGTTGTCAATTTCAGCGAATACGTATCCGCCGCGGCCGTCCATTTGTAAGTAGTGGTCGTGATGCTTCCATAGAGACTTGCGATGAGACACCGTGAACAAAGATATGCCCATCTGGAAACAATAACATGGTATTTGGTGTATCGAGAATATTATGTATTAGTGAGATATTGCCTTGTTATTTAAATTATATCGACGAGAATAGATGGAAGAATTAGGTTATGTAAGATTTGATATAGATATAAATAAATAATAATGCATTTATATCTTAGAACAAACCAGTTTAAGATTAAGATTATAAATTACATTGTAATGGGAACAGATAATACAGATATTTTTATATTTGCACCAAGCTATTGAGTTTGTGCCTGAACTATAATGCCTTATAACAAAGTAAATTTCGTTTCATTGTTATTTTCTAAGTGTCGGACAATTTTTTTTTCACTCAAGAATCTATACTTTTCATCACTCACCTCTCTACAATATTGGTACATTTGTCCTTCCACATCGACGGAGACCGCGCTGGTGCACTCGTCCAGAATCGCGAACTGGGGCTCGTGGTAGAACAGGCGCGCCATCTATACAATACAATGCATATAAGTATAGGTTAAGTAGGTAGATTTATTCTGAAGGAACCTCGATTTTGTCAGATTTTATTGAAGCAATGTTTTAGATGAGTAAATTTAAAATTTTGATAGTTTTGGTGTCGGATTGTTTTATTAAACATACCAGGAGCTGCACCAGAGAAATTATATATTACAGAATTCACCCTTTAGAGAACCGTCACAGAGGACTTTCTTCTTTGTCTATTCAAAACCAAAATTGTAGGCACATCTAATCTTCTAAGTAGGCAGCCACTTTTAAACACTTTTTAGTCCCCATAATGGGGCTTAAAGTGTTTGTCTGTATATCGCTGTAGGCGTGTAATGTATTAGTCTATGGCTACAGGTGTGAGGTGTGTACTATACTAATGTATGTCTGGGTGCAAGTGCGGTCAGTTGGCTGCAGTAGTAGTGTGTGGGTGCAGGCGTGTGCTGCCCTAGTATGTAGGTACGCACGGCGACGCGCTGCTTCTCCCCGCCGGACAGCACGTCCATCCAGTCCTCGACGGCGTCCCAGGCGCCGTCGCGCCGCGTCAGGTACTCCAGCTGCACGCGCTGCAGGTACGACCACAGCTGCGCGTCCGAGCGCCCGCGCCGCGCCATCTCCTCGCGGGTTTGAGGGTAGATTATCTGAACAACATTATGTGGAGCGCTGAGTATTGCTTTTAGTACAGTAAAGCCCCGTATTCATGGTAAACATTTGTTTAGCAACAGAGTTGAATCAACGCGTTGCAGAGTTGCTGTCAACATGTTGCTGGCAACACTGCGTGTTGCAGAGTTGACAACGGCATGTTGACAAGTTGTCGCCCGACGAGCGTAAACATCAGTTTAGCAACAAATGTTGACGCGTGTGGACGAGTTTGCAACAGTTTATAAACATGGCGGCATGGATAAAATTATGCAATTAATTATTTTTTTCCTCGGGCAACATTTTGGCGTGTGGACATCCTATATTGATTTAAACAAAGTTTAATCAGCATTCTCCCTGTTTCATCAACAATGTTTATCAACTGTTGCTCAACAAATGTTAACTATGAATACGAGGCTTAAGGCAGCGGTCGGCAACCTTTTGGCGAGGCCACAAGATGGCAACATGAAGTAGGGACCGGCTGCACTTGTAAAATTACATCCTACTGGGCCAATCGTTATTAGATACAAATGGACAAACTAAAGACAGGAACAAGTAATTACCTGGTCTCTGAGCGTTCCGAGCGTCATGTAGGGCCTCTGGGGCACGTAGAACAGTTTTCCCTTCGGCGGCTTGGTGAGGGTGCCTCCGAATATCGGCCACAGCTCGCCCAGCTGTCGGAACATGGACGACTTGCCGCAACCGTTCGGACCGCACACTAGTACGTTGATACCGGACCTGGGGAATTTAAATTATTTATTTGTATTAGAGACATGGTCATTAAGTATTTGTATGAGTCATGGGACAAAAGCGATCTTTTTGAGTGGGGATACAGATCCAAAACGTAGAGGCCGTTTGAATATGTTTAATGTAATGTGTAACAACTGCAGAGACACACTCCCGACTAAATCAGTACGTGTCTGCCAATATGTTGATGTAGAGATAGGGACTATTGCAGGTCATGAAAAGAATAATACAGGAAAGTGGGCTATGGGACTGAAGTTTGGATGAACTGGAAGTTCCAGTCGGTTAGAGGCTAACTCTATGGGGCTAAGGTATACGCTAAAGACTAACCGGTCTATAATTAAAACAATGGTATAAAGTGTTTTGTCTCTGCAAAATAGCGTATCGGAAATGGACAAATCATTTGATATGTAAAGTGCTGTTAATACACTTTAATTAATAAAGCATTTAGGAAAGAATATCTCTTAAATTGTATCTCTTCTCTTCACTTCTGCATTGCGAAGAGAGTAAGCTTATATTGACCAAACTCTATGGCCTCTATGACCTCTATGACTCTATGACCAAACTCTATGAATGATCAAAACATATCAGTTAAGACTGGCACTAACTTGACTTCAAAAGTAAGTTCCTTGATGAGTATGTCCCCGTTGGGAGTGACGAGCGGCACTTTGTCGAACTTTATGATCTTGTCCTGGTAGATGATGCGGCCCGCGCCCGGCGTCAGCGCCAGCTGGCCCTCTGGAATACATAGACTAAGTTATATACTTGTTGTACATAAGGGAATATATAGAGTACTACAAATAACAGTTAAGACAGAGGCGAACGCAATAGACTCTTGTGTTGTATTTTGTGCTGGTTTATCCTCCTCATTGATATCTTCTGTGAGATGGGAGGCCTTTGCCCAGCAGTGGGAGAGTACAGGCTAATACTACTACAACTATTTGGTGTGTTTTTTTTCTGGTGAACCAGCGGAAGCTAGGGGAAGCTCCGAGCTTATATTTTAGATTTTTTACTATAACTTCGTTGTGATTTCATATAAATTTTATTAAATTCAGGTGTTATATGTACAACATTAATTAGTGGTAGTGTGTGACAACCAATATTGAGTTTTATTCTTTATTTGTTTCAAGGTTAACGTCTTCTCATAAATAAGCCACATTCAAGACTAAGGTTATAAACAATTTTGTATCCCAAAATTCTCACAGGAACAGCCATAATACGGATAAACCGCGGTGTACTTCAGCATCGTATTCTAACCTATATTTGTAGTCTGTTTTCTCAATATTTTCTGACAATACCAACAAAACACTTAAAGAACGATCGTTACCCGTGTTCCCGTTGGCGACGGGTCGGTCGACCATGGTGCGCGAGTAGTTCCCCCGGTTGATGTCGTCGAGCACGACGCGCAGCTGCGTGACGCGCGCCGTGAGCCCGGCCAGCTTGCTGAGCTCGCGACCCGACAGCACCAGCCGCCCGATACCTTCCGCCATTTTCACTAACATACGGCCGTATGTGTAGTAATGCTGCAATGAGATTTATATAAATATCATTTATTTAAGAGCAAGGCTATTGTCGGTGAGAGCGATGCAGACTTCTCCATCTATTCCTATTCAGTGTAAGTTCCTTCACATCTCTATACGACATGACAGACACTTTTTCTTTAATCTGACTCATGTAACTGATTCTTGGCCTTCCCGGTTCCCCTACCTCGCTTTCCTTCAACTTTACCTTCCATGATATTATTTATGTATCTGTCATGTCGTATGAGATGTCCTATCATCTTCCCTCTCCTATTTTCTATTATATAAATAAATAAAAATAATAAAAAAAAGCCTTCACCATGCTAAATAACATCTTAGTTACATACTGTTACTTATTTATTATTTTCTGCTTATACATATATTTTTAATACTAATACTACTTTAATAATAAAACGTTTATTGGGCTTGGTCCCCAGGTTGGGTAAAGGCCTAAATGAAATAAATATAGGTTAATATTCAATATTATAAATGCGAGAGATTAAATCTTAAGTAAATACGATTAACAATAGACGTTTTAATTCGTCAAACCAATTTGCATGTCATGTTTTTATGATATTCTTTATTGAACAATTTCTATATTTCACTGTCTACATAATAGTTCATATTATAAATGCACAAGCCGGTATTTCAGGATAAAAAGTATAGGAAAAGTATGTGCAAGTAAATTCACTGGGTTCTCCTATAATCTTTCTATTACATTTCACCATCATCGATTTAGCGGTTAATCCATGAAAGCGTAACACACAGACTATCGCACTTGTAATCTTATAGTAAAAGCAATTCCCGTATTTGTATATTATAGTAGTTATCACTAAGTTACCTTAAACCGATCATTTTCGCTGCCAGTCGTCAACAGATTGTGGTCTATAGCGAAGAACGGTCGGGACACCGCGTAGAAACCGACTGTGATTGCTATGTCTGCAACATTCAAACATTAAAACATTTAACCTCTGTATCTTTTGATCATCCAACATAATAAGTCCACTCAAATTGGACCGATGCAATACGAGTACGTTAAACCCGTAGTTTTTACAGCTTGTTGCTATATAACCTACTAGCAGCGCCCCGTGGCTTTGCCCGCGTTGAGCCCGTTCCCGTAGGAATTTTCGAAAATCCTTTCTTAGTGTGCACTTACGTCACTTGAAGAACCTTCCTGTCAAATTTCATGTTTCTAGGTGTAGCGGTTGAGGCTGTGCGTTGATTATCAGTCAGTTAGTCAGTCAGTCAGAACTTTGAATTTTATATATATAGATTAATTTATATCATGTTGGTTTGTTACGAAATCTACAATTTCAAGAGTACTATGTTTTAAACCACTTAAGTTTTTAAACATCTAATTTGTGCACCTTCTCACTGCACTGCCATCTTTGATGAGATGAGAGGCCTTTGGCCAGCAGTGAGCCATTACAGACTAATCACTTATTATGGGTTAAAACCATAGACTAAAAATCAAAGACAATATTCAAAATACTCACATTTAGCGATGATATTATCTATGAATCCCATAAGCACCCTGAAGTTGAGGAAGTTCCGCAGATGTCTGGTCAGCTTGTAGAAGCTAGCGAGTAATGTCAGTTGTTCACGGTTGTTACCCTGAACAAATATGAAAGTAAGTTTGTGTGTTGAATTTTGAACTTATGATTCATTTGAATAGGTAAGTGGCAAGTGAAATGTTCCCGGGATAGGATATGGATTAAACGATCTTTCTTTAATCCGGGATATCTGCAGATTCGGATTATTGGTGTCGTGATCCACGGATATCCTTCTCCTTTCCCGGATGTCGGTCAAACCACTTGTCAGTATGAGTTTATATTAATTAAGATTTTTTTTAGTTGAGAAAGGTTTCATGGTAAATTTCATTTTAAGTTTTGATAGATAAAAGGTAACGTAAATGAATAAACTGGAATTTTGGTTTATAGACATTTTCGTTTCAATAATTTACCTGATAGAAAGCGATCTCTTCCGAGTTAGTTATAAGCCTTGAATTGACGTATCTGAATTCTCCCTCCAATTTCTGTTCTTGTACTGTCATACGAGCTGTAACAAACAAACGTAAATATTTGTTAGTATCATAGAAATAACATAAGGTGAAACGGTTTCTATGTCTATGTAAAAAAACATGACACATTGACAATATTAACATCTTTAAAATATTATTATATTACGAAGTATATATTATGTTTGATGGTGATATTTCTATCCGATAGAAATAATTAAGTGGGTTTTTTTTGGGGCCAGGTTATTTCAATCGTTAATAACTTCGTATTGTTATAGGCAGATGCTTTTACAATGTTAAGGGGTCGTCTGAAGTTGAGACAGTTTAATAATCTATGTTTAATAAATAACCTTGGGTCAGCCATTATTCCCTGTTTTATTTTTGGTCTGTTACATTTATTTATTCAGGCACTGTATTGGAATATACAAGTGCATTAACCGCATCGAATATATACATTCTATGTTGTATGTTAATGTCACTCTTGTAACAAAAGTGACAAAAATATAGAAATTAAAATCTAGTTGTTATTTAATTACTTAGTCCTCTAGGTTTTTGTGTCAATGGAACTAGATAGAATACTTTAACACATTTGGTGTCTAGCGTAAATTTTTTCAAATAATATAATTTCCCTTAAATGCAAATTAAGATGATTAAAAAAATGAATTACCTGTCGGTTTCCTGAGGTAAGTCAAGAATACTCCAGAGACGAGAAGATACGCCATCATTATACCAGGAGTCTAGGATTGAAATAGATATGTTAAATATTTCAGCAATTAATTATAATGATAATATGTATAAAGTTTGTGGAGATTTTTATTCAATATTGGGATAAGCCAAGTGGAAATAATTCTGCACTCTATATTCTCTTTAATAATGTATAGAAGTGTCACATGAAAGTCATAGTTGCTTCTTTGTCCACTGTCACAATGACACATTGTGACACTGGACAAAGAAACAGAATGCTAAACGTATGCAACCAGCTGACTTAAGATGCACACCAAAGACAATATCTCTTCCATCTTTCATCTCTTTTCTTCATATAGAGCGAGAGAGATGTTTTCAGAGCCGAGAAAAACGAAGACAAAACCATTGTCTTGGCTTGTATATCTGTAGATGATCTTAAGGTGACGTGAGTCCAGCTCTTACCTACTACAGAGGGGGTAAGGTGCGGGGCCTGCGGTCCGACCGCGGGCGATCTCCCGCTCGCGCGTAGTTTGCGCGCTAAGTTTGAATATGTCACTCATTGAGATGCCACAGTGTAGTGACTACAGTAAAAAAAGCCTATCAAGCAAAACTAATCGTAGATATTACGAAGGTTGGTATTATATTGTAGGTAGCCTTGGGAAAAATAACTAAAAAGAGATAAAAGGTTTTAAAAAAAATAACGGTCTTAACCCTGGGTGAAATCATTTTTATTGTCTAATATTACGAGCAGAAATATTTTAAAGTGGCGGTGTTCATACACGTTTTAACAAACAACAGTAAAGTACACATAACTGAAAAATATGAATATCTACGTATTGCTAGGTTTCAGTGGCGCCACCTTCAAAAGTAAAAACAAATAAATACCTATATTGTATCATACCTCTTATTTCACTCCTTTTATTTAGGACTAGGCAGATAATATAAATTTCCACCGGCCGGTTTGTGATAATATACTTAATAATTATAATAATACTAGCTTTTGCCCGCGGCTTCGCTCGCGTGGAATTTAGTTTGCCGCTTTAAGTTTCGTTATAGATCGTTTAAAACATTTGTTTATCGTAGCAATCTCTGCATCGTTGCAAACTCCCACCTCCGCATCGACAAGAGGAGTCAAGTCTTGTCCTAGGTATCCCCACTACCAACATTGCAGCTGTATAGTTGATCTGCTGATATTCTTATACTGTGACACAACATATTTTTTTGTTTTTTTTTTCAAAGCAATAATCTACTAAATCTATAATACTCCGGTCAATTTAGACATTCGAGGTTACATAAAGTCCAAACAAGCTGAAAATCAGGAAAATTGTTCAAAATATAATTATAAACAATGTCTAAAAGTTCCCCATCATTCCCGTGTATGGAATTTTTTTTATTCAAGGTCAAAGATAAAAAAAAGTGTTTTTCGCAATTTTCAGCAAAACGGTAAGATTTATCATAAAAGTACCTGAGAAAATAAAAAAGCTTATAAAATTCTCTATAACTTTAATTCTATCCACTTTTTCCATATTCCAAACCATTACCGTACAACTCTTTAATACCTTTCAAATGACATAGGTCATGTCACTGTTGAGCATTGGGGCAGGCTCCATAGTTACCTGCCCGAGGTCCTTAATTATTACATTTCTGGAGCGTGTAGTTCAATAACGGTTGGAATATGGAAAAAGTGGATAGAATTAAAGTTATAGAGAATTTTATAAGCTTTTTTATTTTCTCTGGTACTTTTATGATCAAACTTACCGTTTTGCTGAAAATCGCGAAAAACTCATTTTTTTTACCTTTGACCTTGAATAAAAAAAATTCCATACACGGGAATGATGGGGAACTTTTAGACATTGTTTATAATTATGTTTTGAATTTTTTTTCTGATTTTCAGCTTGTTGGGACTTTATGTAACATCACTCTAAATTTTTGGTTTAAATTGACCGGATTATTATTCAGACAGTTCTTATTTATATTAAAACCTTATTTTCACGCAACCGTCATAGTTCAAATTTATTACCACGAAAAAAGTTTTAAATTTTGCATCTCCGCGCTCCAGCAATATTTGGCATAGGTCCGTCCTCCACAAGCGCTTGAGCGCGACCAAGGAATATAATACTCTCTGCCGAGAGCGCGACTGATCACGCCCCGCGTCACCCGCAACACGGCAAATTCTCGAAATTTATTAGGTATTTTGAAATTGTGTTTAAGAATGTAATGAAAGGTTACAAAAAAATACCTAATGCCCTAGCTCATGCTACGACCTATATTATAGTTGTTTTTCTTTGGGAAAAATCTGTTTATTTTAGCCAAATAATTATTTTTAAATTAATAAAAGAGGCAACTTTGTGATTTTTTTCTATCGAGGGAAATTAATCTAATCGTGTACTGAAATACCTTTGCCACTAGAATATATCCTCAACTTTAATATTATAGTTTTTTAGAATCAAAATTGTGACAATTTATATGAAAATAGTTGGATGGAAAAACCGCGTTTTGCGAGTTGCTGGACTCACGTCACCTTAAAATCTGGTGGCAATCGTTGAGATAAAGATAAGGATTACTGGCAATTTTTGCCAAAACTTTTGCTCAATAATGGGGCAGTATAGTTTAAGTAACACTTACCGAAGCTCCCAGATTAACAGTGAGTCTGTACAGATAGATCCCGATGTCCAACAGCGGTTTGCTAATGTTACTGTACAAGTCCACCACGGTTTCGCAGAACTTGTCAATATCGGTTGTCAATAGTTGATCCGCGTTAGATATTCTGTTGTCTAAGTTTGACACTTTGTAGTATGTGAACCCTCTGAAAATAAAACAATATTGAAATAAACCTTGTAATATCTATGCCCTATTCTGTAAAGGTAATAAAGAAAAGTGCGAGTTGTGTGATAGCTTTATTTAAAGGAAATTATAGGCAACTTTTTATCTTAAAAATTCATACAGAAATGGATACAAAGTGGATTAAACCAAGAAGAGCTGATAGTGTCTGATAGTGACAATTGTACACTAAACAATAAACATTGGCGTACCTATATAATATTTTGGAGATGGAATCTTGCGCCCTGACCTAAGTATACATTCGTATAACATTTTATAGACAATCAAATTATTTAACACCAATTTTTGCATAGACAATAACTTCGAAGATATATTATGTAACAAATATATGTATAAAAAAACATAAAATAAAAACGATAGACGGACACATTTTTATATAAACGGGAAATCATTTGCATAAAGATGATACAAACAGTAGTCATATCGCCTTCAATACAATGGTACCTATTGAAATTATTTAAAGATCTTTTTATCTTAGTTCAATTACTCGTTTAAAGATACCGGTTTTGTATTTGAATGAGGAAACGTATTGTACGGTACACTAAGTTTCAAGTTTACTTAAAAATAAGTATTTTTGTTACACGCAAACCTAAATAAATATTATTTTAAGCCTATCTATTGTCTCGCAGCTATATTATAATGAGGTATTTTTTTTAATTTCGTTTATTATTAATCTCGGGAATTACTAGTCCAATTAGAATAATCCTATTTGTGTAGAGTAGCTATATTCAAAGAGGAAGGTTATAGGCAATTTTTAAAATTTACTTGGAAATGGGCACGAAGCGGGTAAAATTGCGGGGCGCTGCTAGTTTAAAAATAAGGTTGTAATTTAATATCTTACACCTGGGCAAAGGCTCTCATTTGTCAGAGGATATCAATACAGCGAGGAGAATGTCGTAACGCTTGCCTAGATCGGATTGGTGATCTCAAACCCGAACCAGGTTTAGAAAGTAAATTGAAAACATGTATCAAAATTATGTCAAGAAGTAAATGAACCGAAATAAACGAAATAAAATATAATTTCGTTTAATATGCCAGCTTTTACTGATATCTGTCTCTTTGGATAAATTATAAAAAATGATGCAAACATTAACGTCCGGTTTCCACCGCAAGCGGAGCGGGCTTATTAATAACTCCATTTAATTACCATTGCGTTACTTGTATAGACGCATAACACCTCACTTAACAAAATCACGTAATGGCTGCCAAACGGAGTCATTAATGAGCCCGCTCCGCTTGCGGTGGAAACCGGGCTTATAATCTTCATTAATTTCCAGACAAGATTATTAGTATTATCGCACGAACAACATTTATTACTTTTATTAAGTTTGTTCAAAACTTGGTCACACTTCGTAAAGTGTTCCCACTTGATCGCAAAAAGAACAAATGTACCTAAACAATTTATTATTATTTTTAGAATTGATCATTCTAGAATTCGTATTTTGATCTACCCAAGGATGTCTGCTTTTTGTACTAAATAACGTACCTACTTTCAACATTTATATTATGAAATTAATTTTGGCAATAGGTTATAGGTTTTCGTAATAATTTTATTTAAGCCATGATTGCATAGTTTTATGGACTGTATTATTCCACTGCAGGATAAACACCTCTCTAAAGTTACGAGTATAGTGTTGAGGATTAATGCATTACTAACAGAGCTATGCTAAGATATCTAATCTACCAATGTTACTTAAGGTTGCATAGTAACGGAACACCGTGATGATGGTATCGGTCACTCGGTCGTATCTAACGTAGCATATAGTTCTGGTGGGCAGGTTTGTATGAAATATACATGAAAATGATAAATTAATTATATGTAAATTGCAGCTTTTAAAGTAATTTAGTTTAAAGTATTCCTATTGGAATAAAACAGATATTTAAATCAAATAGGTTAGAGTTCACGGCCAATTTGAAAAACGTTTAACTTTACTTTTTTGTTTTGTTTCTTTAACGTTTATTATGAAACGAAAGGACCAGTATATTTTTAACTGGACTGGAATACAATATACAACGAATTGTAATAAATAATATTGGTTCTTAGGTTAAAGTGAACCGGTCGTTTTCATTTAAACTACGTTTACGCACTTTTGACGGTTCAGCCCCTTTACAGGAACCGTGGTCAGAAGATCTCCTGTAAAGAGGCCGAAACCTGTAAAACGGTTAAAGGTCGAAACGTCAAATAAAAATGTAAAATAAAAAATAAGTGTATCCGTAAACGTAGTTTCAATTCAAAATGTATTAATAATGTTGGTTATAAGTAGGAAGGAATTGGGCTTTTGAAAAAAAAAAAGAATTTTTTTATGTATTTTAAAACTTTATTATTAATAATATTGATATTTAATGCAAAAAACTTAAAAAATATATTTTTTCAATTAATTATAAACAATTAAAAATTGAATAAAAATCACGTGACTAAACGCGCCATAATTGGTCACCGTGGTTGTGACATGATAATGTTATAGCTATTTAACCATAAGACGTAGTAACTTTTTTTTCAAAAGCCCAATTACGGCAGATGATGAACTTCTACTTCCTGTTAACATTCTATGGATGAATGGATGTTTATTGCTCTGCTAAACCGGTAAGATGGTTGGTTAAATAATATTGTGTGTGATTTTATGTGTTAACGCGATACAATCCCGTTTCATTTATTTATCACGGTTACATGGATTCGGGAAAATCTTTACAATAATTTTTTCAACGAGGTTACTTCTAAAATGGAAATTACATTAAAGTCTCATGAAATGTGCATTGAAATCGGTTGATTTTTTCGAGTTGGTCGTTTCATTGAAAAAGCTAAACAGAGTCATTTTTAACCAAAACTTTTCCAAACTAGTAGTGCTCAATTTAACCGGTATGTTACACCGGTCATTATCCAAACATCCTACTAATATTATAAATGCGAAAGTTTGTATGTATGGATATATGGATGTTTGTTGCTCTTTCACGCAAAAACTACTGATCGGATTTGGATGAAACTTTACAGTAATATAGGTTATACATCAGAATAACACATGGGATACATTTTATCCCGAAATTCCCGCGGGAACGGGTACAACGCGGGTAACACCGCGGGGCGCGGCTAGTTAAGTATAAGCTGCCATTAAATCGGTAACAAAACCGGTTGCTCTGCTTTACTTGACGAGTAAAAACATACCGTTGTCCTTGGCACTGGTAAAAATATTTTTACAGAATGCAATTTAGTAACTAAGTACAAGTTCGAGAAGGTTAATAACCGACATCTTACTTTGGGCGCTTGACACGGTCTATCGACTGAAAGAATCGGGACCGACAATTAAACGTGCTCTCCGTAACACGATGATGTGGTATATCGAAGAGTCGCCGAGCTTGGTTAACAATGGGAATGAGTTAAAATTGATTTTTTATACTACCAGTATCGAGGGGGCCAATTCTGCTATATCAATACACTAGCAGCGCCCCGCGGTTTTACCCGAATTGTGCCCTTTCCCGTGGGAATATCGGGAATTATTATACATAAAAACCTTCCTCTTGAATCACTCTACCTATTACAAAAAACCGCATCAAAATCCGTTGCCTAATTTTAAAGATTTAAGCATACAGACAAACATACACGAAACAGAGAAGACTTTATTTTATACTATGTAGTGATATATACTAACATGTCTGCTTATACTTTGCACCGAATCAATCTTGATAAATTGAAGATTTCAAACTTCAAGGTCGAATTCTGCGGCATGACTTCATATATATTCATATGTTTAATTGATGAAATAAGAGTTGATAAGGATAAAGTAATAAAGGATATAGGTAAATATTTCATTTCATTTATATCCTGTTTGTGTTATTAAAATGTGCATCAGCTATACAGTACTTTACATTATACAACTTATACAGCTTTCTTCGCTCTCTCTCTCCGATATTGGCATTTAATCTGAACGCTCTACCGTGCTTCGGAACACGTTAAATTGTGGGTCCCGGTTGTTTCAATCGTCAGACCATGTCGGAGTGTTCATGGTTAATCCACTAAACTGATTTTTCAAGGTTTGTTATTAATTCTAATTAGTAATTACCTAAGTGACGTAGGTACTAATTATATATGGAAGCAAAAAGTTAAAAGTGCCAACTAACTACCAAAGTAATAACCAAGTAAATATTACAAGTATATAATATGTGACTTTAGGTAAATATAAAATAGTCGAAGTGACCGTTTCAAAACATAAAGGCTACATTTGCATATAATGTCAGGGGACTGTTGTTCGAGAACGTTAACGAATTCACGTTTTTACATCCAACCGAATATCACCTTAATTATTAGCAACTAAATCATCATGCATGTTACCAAATAGTAAATAAAATTTTAATAGAAACATTCCTTTTTTATGTTCCTTGTAATCGAATTAAATAGTTGTTTATTAACTACATATTTTTAGAACCGTCTAAATAAAAAAATATATGTATACAATACACATAATAAATCTTACGTTTAAAATATGAACAACAACAATTAATGTGTGCAGATACTTACTAAATACAAAAGAAACAGATATAAAAAGAGAGATTATAATATTATGTTTTTAATCTATACCTACGAATATAATATAGCTAGCGTTTAATTTTATTTTGTTTGTTTATTGGAACGTGCTATACTTAGAAAATGCAAATCCAATTACAATAATTATTTCAGTAATGGAAAGCCACATTCAACGGGAAGGTTATATGTTATTTTTCATCCCCAATTTTCCATGGGAAGGGGAACAACGCAGGTAAAACCGCGGGTCGCTGCTAGTTAGCATATATTACGACATTACATTCGGTCGGCAACCAATTAACATACATACATAGTTGAAATCAATGACCAAACGTCGTTCAAACATTCACAGTCACGGTACAGAGGTCGACTAGAGGTGGCCTTTGATCGTTCAATATGTAGTTTAAAGTGAAACTTTAATGATTTGCCTTAATCCACGTAAATCAGAAAATAAGGTATCTAAAGAAAATGTGCGAAATTCAATTGCAAATAAAACTCTCTTCAAATTTATTATATTAGTAATTCTTCTTCATCGAGTGGGTGGATGGTCACCCTGACCAATCCTGGTGTCAGTTATTGAGCCGCCAAAGGCCTCTGACATGCTCATGTAACGACTACTGTCCGTAGAAAGTAGGAGTAATACTATTTTAGTATTGCTGGGATGACAAGGGGATTTAATTAAATGAGAAATATTTCAAGTAGTCCAGAAACAAGCGATCAATATTTTATGAGACTTTTGAGACAATTTTTGGCACCTCAAAAGGTATTTTTTATATATTTTTTTAATTATCTTAGTATTGAGAATATGACAAGGCAATTTAATCAAACGATCAAACGAGTCATATTCTAAAGCCCAGCAACTTAAGAGGTCAACTTCATTCAGACACGGGATTTTATGAGACTATTGAGACAAATCTTAGAACGTCAAAACAAAGGTATTGACAAAAAAATAGTTTCTCATCTCTGATTGAGAGTTGCTAAAGAGCGAAAGACGGTAATGTGTGTTACATTCTCTTTGATATAGAATCGCAGTAATCCATATTATATTTATAAATAATTAATGATCTAATTTATAATATATACCTTGTTCAATTATTTGACTTAATTAAGTAAATTCGCGTAGTTTTATTAAGTAAATTCGCGTAGCGTAGTTTGTTTAATCAAGTGGGCACAATAATTAATTGCCGTCTACTGTTTACCTACTTATAACCTACGTATCATAATACGTATGTAAAATTTGTTAGTTTGTTTGTATGTTCGAGCTAATCTCGGGAATTACCGGCCCGATTTGAATAATTCTTTTTGTACTAGATAGCTACATTCAATGGGAAGGACATAGGCTATTTTTCATTCTAAAATTCCCACGTGAAAGGGCAGAACGGGGCTAAAACCGCGGGGCGCTGCTAGTATCCTATATTTAAAAAGTAATAGCCTAGCCAGTAAAAATCTGTTGCCACGGGTACAACAAGGGTGAAACCGCGGGGCGCTGCCAGTTATTACAGATACAGATATAATACAGATTGATGTGCATCTATTATGTATGTTCAAAGTTCAGTAATGCTCTTGTATGCATAAAATAGATACCATTACAGGGTTATCAGTATAATGTCTAGATTTATCACGTGAGTCCTATCTACTGTAATCACTGTATTATAGGGATTCATTTAATACACGTTGATATTACCTGCTATAGTATACTATAGTATTATACTAATATACTAATATTAAGCCGTCGGTCCCGGTTACTTTCTACGGATAGTAGTCGTTACATGAGCCATGTCAGAGGTCTTTGGCGGCTCTATAACTCTGACACCAGGATTGGTCAAGTTGACCATCCACTCGATAAGAAGAAGAAGACTATAGTATTATACTAATATACTATAGTATTATAATATTTATACTAATCGATCGATATTAATACTGTAAGTAAAGAGTAAATTGTTGTCATGGACTTAGAAACTTTTGGCCGGGATCTTGGTGATATGTATATGGTTTAAAACATTTTTTTATTAAACCGAAGCAAAAAGAGGCGCCTTTTGCTTTCAAATTAGAATCGGTCCAGCCGTTCTCGTAAATGCTGTAACTAATATATCTCTATCTGTCCGTGTATTAAACAACTAGCAGCGCCCCGCGGTTTTACCCGCGTTGTACCCGTTCCCGTAGGAATTTCGGGATGAAAAATAGCCTATAACCTTCCCGTTGAATGTGGCTATCTATTACAAAAAGAATTATTCAAATCGGTTCAGTAGTTTCTGAGATTAGCGCGTTTAAACAAACAAACAAACAAAACAAACTCTTCAGCTTTATAATATTAGTATAGATATCAAACAATCTATATTATTCTCAACTAGAAGCGCCCCGCGGTTTTACCCGCGTTGTGCCCGTTCCCGTGGGAATTTCGGGATTTTGTAACATAAAAACCTTCCTCTTGAATCACTCTACCTATATAATACAAAATACCGCATCAAAATCCGTTGGGTAATTTTAAAGATTTAAGCATACAGACAAACAGACCAACAGACGACAAACAGACGCGACTTTGTTTTATACTACGTAGTGATTTCATTTGTATTGGCTCGGTAAAATAAATGTCAAATAAACATTATATTAAGTACTAGTATAGTTCACGGAACTAATTTGAACATCGTCACGCGGTCGAAGCGTGAATTAATTTCCTTAGCATATTATCAAGGTGAGGAGAAAATTTACCTAATAGAATGTTATTTTTCCTTTTTACAATTAAATATACTAGCAATGCCCCGCGGTATTACTCGCGTAGTGCTCGTTTAATTAAAAAATAATTATTCAAATCTGATTGGTCTAGATAAGATAAGCGCGTTCAAACAAACAAAAAAATTAACTCTTTAGTTTTTATATATACCTATATGTATAAGTAAATACACAGTAGATAGGCGGTCCATTTAGTTAACTAATAGTTATATTTTATGTGTATTATATTTTGAGTTATTAACACCACTAATTTTTTGCCGTTTACTTCACATGATTAAATTAAAATAAACGAGTACTTACTTCAAATACTGTTGATACAGATGCAGCGACAGATTGGTTCGTATCCTCAGCTTCATTTCACCTATACTCCATTTGAGGACATTATTTACTAGAGAGATCTGGAACAAACGCATATCTTAAGATCTTGGAAAAATTATCTCGATTCACTGAAGATAGATATCAATACAGTGAGGAGGATTGGGGTACGTTCAATGTGATTGTTAAACCTAAAATTTTTTGTGTTTTAATTTGTATGTTGTTACTGTGCCAAATAAATAAATAAAATAAATAAACCTACCACCATTGCTGCGTTACTATGAAATGCTACCATGGATTTGATTGGTGGAAATCGGATTAAATGCAACATAGCATTGTTGTGGCGGGGGGCCAAGCCACCCCACAACTAATTAACAATTACGTATCTATTAGGTATTAACGTATTACTACGGGTTTTTTTGCGGCACAATGGTTGTTATCGAAACGTCGGGAAATCAAAGTAAGTGTTTTTACTAACTAAAACAACCTTATGTGCTGCGAAAAAACCCGTAGTAGGTAATACGCTAATAATGTGCAAAGATCGCGAAAGTTTGAAAAACACTATTACGTACCTATCTATTTATGAAATTACTTTGACATGACTTCATATACATGACTTATAAGTTTTGTTATTTCGCATAGAAATTATAAACTTTATACATAATGTTAATCAGAGACTTACCATAGGCATAGCAGTGAAAAATTGTAACAACAATCTTTTGAATTCCTTGTGGTTCATTGATATAATTGATCTGGTGGAAAAAACAGAATATTATTTCATAACAAAAAAGCATTAAAAAGTTAGAATCTAACCTATCAACGTGGACTATTATAGTCTAACAAATAATGTTATGCAGTCATCTGTCTTGTTTTGGATAGCTTCTGTTTGAGATAAAAAATTGTAAACAAAAACAATAAAGGAAATTAGACGAAACGTTTGCCCAGCAATGGGACATGAAGGTTAAAAAAAACAATCACCATCATTACATGGTCTGATCTCTTGTCTTCTACCTAACCTTTTTTGGTCAGACTAACTAAGGGTCAATTCATTCCCTTCCAGTAGGTCAGTGGCTAACCCTAAGCTGGTATCAGAGTTTTTAGACCGCCTAAGGGCCTCCGTTAAGGTTTAATAAAAGGCTAAGGGTTAAAAGACTATTTACTAAGGTTTAACTCACCCTTCAACCAAAGTCGTGTGTTGTATAAGCCACAAATCGCACATAGATCTCGATATCAGCGACAAGGCAATTAGAACCATAAAACCACTCTCCTTGGTCCAAATTCCAGGAACCATGATCTTCCATAGCGCCTTGAATTCGGCTATGAAACGGGCGTCGACTTGGGCTTTGGGGCTTTTTTTGTTTTTATCCTTTATCATGTACTGAATTTGTTCCTCTGGAGATAGTCGGCCCGGCTTTTTTGTACTTCGGCTTATGTTTGTTCTAGAAAAGAAGAGATGTTTTAGTTATAAAGCATTTATGAAAACAGCGGTTCAACTTTAAAAAATAAATTAAGTGTGGCTAATGTATGTAAGTCCTATCAATGGACCACCAGCAAAAGCTGCAATGAAGGATTTGTGGAAGGATAGTGATAGCCCAACAGAACTGGCCGAATGCTGGTCCAAGTTCTTTTTAAAAATAAGTAGGAACATACTTAAAACCATTTTATTTCAAGAAGAAGTAAATGATAATTTAATTCACAGCTAATAGGTATATTAAAAATGATTGATAAGTTTTATAACTAGGTAGATAATATTTATGCAGTGACATGATGAAAACATAATGAAATAAATAAATAAAATACCCTATAGGTGTTTAGGTAAGTAATGTTGCAAAATAAATGATAAATGTTTAATTGTTATGCTAATCAAGCAAAGTGGAATTTTAATGAGCATTAGTATAATAAAGCTCCCAGTAAAATTACACTTTATATTAAGTAGTTATATAACAAAGTGATAATAGGTACTAATTATTATATAGTGTGCTACATTGAATATTTTTACTGACCTTTCTTTTCAATGGATGTTTTTTAAAACATTTGTTTTTTTGTACAATTATGATTTAAAAATCTAACAATTTTGGTACAAGTGTATTAACAATAACACAAACATCAATTTGCACGGCTATGTGTTCATGAAGTTGGTAAAAAATTTGACAAGTTGTCTTAGAAAATAAGTATAACGAAGAGCGAGAAGACCGAGGGTCTTTGTTTTACTGCTTCCTTTATACTTGAACATCTAATTACTCTAGTAAAAGTAATGTATTAGCCTGTAGTGTCCCCCTGCTGGGCAAAGGCCTCTCATCGCACTGAAGATGTCAATACTCTAATAAATAAAGTTAATGTAGATGTGTCATTAAGTTTATATACCTACTTTGACTGCGACTTTGTCTACAAGAAAAAATAATTTTAACATTTTTAGAGCTCCTTACAACAAAGTTACAAAATAAGTTTATACCTAAGTATATATAAAGTTTTCTTATCATAACATCTGTTCATATTAAAGGTAGTTTGTTGTACAGAACACACAATTTTGCTAATATTGACACACACCCAAGGTTTATTTACAGTATTACTAATACAGGTATTATAATGACCACTTGAACTTTGATATTCTTATTTAATAGCCAATTGATCAGTCAACACACAACTATTTGCAGGTGATAACTACGCATTGCAAAAATAGTTCGTTTTATTTGTAACGAACACAATTTAAAATATAATTTAAATGAAACTAAAGTCAAACTTGTACCAAACTTTTAGCTGTCAATTTTAGGTGATGATACTGTAATTAGAGTAATGTACGATAATAAACATTTTCTATGTAATGTTTCCGCAGCGCTTACCTTGGCTGCTTCAAAGAATTCCGTAACCACCAAGCACTAATAGCCGCGGCAGCAGCTATTGCAATCTTTACATCACTCCTCTCAGTTAATTTACTAAAACTCGGCGCCATGGTTTTATATTAATTTTGATATAATTTAATTATAATAAATAAATTAAACCGAACACAGTCCCACGTTACACGGGCACACCATTCACTTATCACTTCATTGTCTTCACAAAACGTAAATCGCCAAAGCTGAACGCACAAACCCACAGTACAAAACGAAACGAAGCACAGACCAAGAAAACGAAGTGTCTTTTGGACTCTCAGTCTCCTACTTGTTATTGGGCTGGGTCAACGTCAAAATGACAATTCATCAGCTGCACGTCACGTACGTCATCGTAACAGCGCTGTTTTGTGCTACCAGTATAAGAAATAAAATGTGCCGTTAAATAAAAATAGTGTGCTAGTGCGACCAGTCCGCACAAGCCAAAATCAGTTATGAATCTTATAATACTCATAATATTCGTATCATAAGTTATGGATTCTAGATGTGTGTGACCATAACCGATGTGGATCATACATCGGCTTAATACGAAAAATATAATTATTGGTTTCTTGTGACATATAAAAATTATAAGTACCTCTAAAATGAATTAATAGGCTAGTTGACAAAATTTGGAAATTAGTTTAAAACTATAGCTTAGCATCTATTTCACCCCAAAAATATATTACTTTAAGAAAAATAGTTTTTTTACGTTAGTATTTTGAGTTTTAAGAAATGAAATTGAAATTGACCGCGAAAAAGGCCAAGACTGTCATGCCGTCTTGAATGACGTCACATTCCGCAGAACAGCCGTGTTTGTGTATGAAAGTCAATTGTGTTTTTTAATAAATAATGAATATCTCATATTATTAATACTGTATAGTGCCCCAATGTAAAAGTACAACGACAAATTATTCATATACGTTCCAAACAATAAAAAAATACGAAGAAAGTCATTATCAACTAATTCCACAATGTATAGTCGATTTCTTTCGCATTGGCGAGACGTATGTACAAATAAATATGGCCGATTTTCTGAACAAAGATAATATAGAGGTAAAGATTGATACATTAGCCACGGAGGTAGGAGTTCATAATTATTTTTATAGCAGTGATAGTTAATATTCTATATTAAAATATGACTGATATTAATTCAGAAGTTGCTTAATGGCTGACATAGTATCTGTTCATGGGTTTATACCTACATTAATTAAGTTTATCAGTTGGGTTTTTAAGTTTTTCTTTTAATCACGCAGATACAACGCTGATAAAAAACCGCGAATTGCTGTCAGTCGTATAATATCCTACTATCCTATCCTACTAATAAATAACACACCAAATCACTAAACAAATCGAAGTCCAGAGGGAAAGCCAAGTTGTTAAGGAAATCGAACATAGAGGAGCACCCGTAACGTACGACATCAAGCAAACGAGACGAATGACGAACGAAGCATGGCGGCTGACTAGGTATCGGCCTGTCTTGCCAGCATAATGACAGTTCTTAGTTAACCAACAGTGGCAATACCGCTTAATTATCTCAAAACTGAACATACAACAAAAATATAATCGCTTTAGCGCTAGTATATTAACGTACGTTGCTAGTATATTAAATTAAAAATAATGTCGTGAGTTTTCAAAGTAATACGATGATTTATTTTAATTTGCCTTTTTGTGAGTAGAAAAAGTTCAATCACTTAGTTGATTTCATACTCTGTTATATTTTTTTGCTTGCTTTGCTCATCACTATAGCCATAGTCAAAAAAATAGCATTTTACTATCTGTATTTTCACAACCTCACTTTTTTTCTTTTTGTTAAAATATGATGTTGAAAATTAATAAAATTCATGAATTCCGTGTTTAGAACTTAGGAAAAAGTGTATAGTGTGTGGCAAACTATTGAGTGTGTAGTTTAAGATAAATACGTGAATTTCGTAAAATCAAAGGTTTGTTAACATGAATTGCCAAAAAATTAGAAATCTACTATACATCGTAGTTTTATCCGAAATGTGACGTCACGCTTCTCTGATTGGTGTTTAATGTCACGTGATTAAACGCCTCATTTTGTCGATTTTATTTTCCAAAAATATTATTAATCTTTTATTATTTTAATAGCAAAGTTGATTATTTATTTACTAATTATCATGGTTAATCATTAGAAACTAAAAGCCATCCGATTCATTCTTAGTGGAAACAAGCCTATTATGCATTTATTTAATGTATTGCAACTACGTTTACACATCGCTTTTATTTTACATTTTATCTGACGTTTTGGCTCCTTTACAGGAACCGTGGTCACAGAAGACTCAACCACTTAAGAAACCAGTATGTCTATGATGTATGGGCGCTAAGCTTCCCAATTTTTATTTTAACTGGTTTGTAACTAATTTATGGGTTGGTTCATATCTGACGAAACACGCATCGCGTACTATCGGTCGCGGTCGCGTAAGAACAGACAAATGTATAGAAAAACACTCAGCCATTATACTCAACTGATGATACGTTAGTGCGTCGAGCGCACAGCGTTTCCGTGAATTCATTATCGGTCGTAAGAGATTGATGCATTCAGACTAGGTGTAACATCAGCAGAGATACTAATGTCAAGAACAAAAGCAGTTATTATTCTACAACTTACCTGTACCTACCAGTGTTTCTCGAGGCTTAATTTTATAATTAATATCACGCGCTCGACGTATCATCCGTCAGCTATGAACCGGCTCTAAGAACAATTTTGAGGTAAATTCTAGATTGGCAGCACAGCCGAATAGTGTCATTTGTTTAGATACGTCAGTCTTGTTCTTTTTTTTTTATCTTGACATTGACAGAACAATATACCTACAGATAAAATTATTTGGTCAATGTCCAAACCAGGGTTGGCCATATATTTAAACCATTTAAACCATTTATTTCCACATCAAAAATATACAATTTACAAAAATAAATATATCTAATGAATACGATTTTACCATAGATTATATTTTATAAAGTTTTGTTTTAAGGTCACAAAGTAGGTACCTATACATGTGGTAGATATGTATAATGTATGTAAATCACATGTAAGTAAAACGAACCAAGTTAACATAACGTAATTTTCATTTATTTCTCTTATTTACATTACGATCATCTGTCGGATATGGAATGATCCACTTATTACCTAGATCCTTACAAACTAACAATAAATTAACCGCGTATCACTAGGAACATTTTTTTTTTGAGTCTTACATAGTAGGACTAGTGCAATCTCTATGTCTATGGCGTGAGATCTTTCTGTATTCAGGAGGTGATGCGGCTAGTCGACCTCCTCGACGGTGGGGCCGGCGCCGGCGCCGGCGCGCGGCTGGCCGCCCGGCGCCGCGCCTGCGTGCTGCTTGCTCATGAGCGGCGCGCACACACGCTGCAGCTCCTTGAGCCGGTGCTCGTACTCCTCCTTGTCGGCGAGCGTGTTGTTGTCGAGCCACTGCATCGCCTCGTCGCACTCGCGCCGCGCGCTCGCCTTGTCCTGCTCGCCGAGCCGCTCGCCCGCCTCGTCCAGCGCCTGCTTCACTCCGAACACGTACGCCTCGAGCTGGTTGCGCGCCGCCACTCGCTCGCGCTGCCGCTCGTCCTCCTCCTTGTACTGCTCCGCCTCCGACACCATGCGGTCGATCTCCGCCTGCGACAGCCGCCCCTTGTCGTTCTTGATGACGATGTTCTTGCTGCGGCCGGTGCTGTTCTCCTTGGCGGACACGTTCAGGATGCCGTTCGCGTCCAGGTCGAAGGTGACGTCGATCTTGGGCACGCCGCGCGGCGCTGGCGGGATGCCGGTCAGGTCGAACCGGCCCAGCAGGTTGTTGTCCTTGGTCATGGCGCGCTCGCCCTCGTACACCTGGATGGTGACGGCGGGCTGGTTGTCCGCGTACGTGGTGAACGTCTGCGACTGTTTGCACGGGATCTTGGCGTTCCTCTCGACGATCTTGGTCATGACTCCGCCAGCGGTCTCGATGCCCAGCGAGAGCGGCGCCACGTCCACCAGCAGCACGTCCTGGATCTTGCTGTGCTGCTCGCCGCTCAGGATGGCCGCCTGCACCGCGGCGCCGTACGCCACCGCCTCGTCCGGGTTGATGGACAGATTGAGCTGCTTGCCGCAGAAGAAGTTCTGCAGCATGCTCTGCACCTTGGGGATGCGCGTGGATCCTCCGACGAGCACGACGTCGTGGATGGAGCTCTTGTCGAGCTTGGCGTCGTTGAGCGCCTTCTCGACGGGCGCGAGCGTGCCGCGGAACAGGTCGGAGCAGAGCTCCTCGAAGCGCGCGCGCGACACGCGCGTGTAGAAGTCGACGCCCTCGTGCAGCGCGTCGATCTCGATGGCGGCCTCCGTGCTGGAGGAGAGCGTGCGCTTGGCGCGCTCGGCGGCGGTCCGCAGGCGGCGCAGCGCGCGCGCGTTGCCCTTGATGTCTCGCTTGTACTTGCGCTTGAACTCGTCCGCGAGGTGGTTCACCAGCCGGTTGTCGAAGTCCTCGCCGCCGAGGTGCGTGTCGCCCGCCGTCGCCTTCACCTCGAACAGCGAGCCCTCGTCGATGGTGAGGATGGACACGTCGAAGGTGCCTCCGCCGAGGTCGAAGATGAGCACGTTCCTCTCGCCCTTGAGGTTCTTGTCGAGTCCGTAGGCGAGTGCGGCGGCGGTGGGCTCGTTGATGATGCGCAGCACGTTCAGCCCGGCGATGGCGCCGGCGTCCTTGGTGGCCTGCCGCTGCGAGTCGTTGAAGTAGGCGGGCACCGTGATGACCGCGTCGCGCACGCTCGTGCCCAGGTACGCCTCCGCGGTCTCCTTCATCTTGGTCAGCACCATGCTGCTCACCTCCTCGGGCGCGAACCTCTTCGCCTCACCCTTGAACTCCACCTGGATCTTGGGCTTGCCGCCCTCGTTGATCACCTTGAAGGGCCAGTGCTGCATGTCCTGCTGGATCTTGGGGTCGTCGAACTTGCGCCCGATGAGCCGCTTGGCGTCGAACACCGTGTTGGTGGGGTTGAGGGCGACCTGGTTCTTGGCGGCATCTCCGATCAGCCGCTCGGTGTCGGTGAACGCGACGTACGAGGGCGTGGTGCGGTTGCCCTGGTCGTTGGCGATGATCTCCACGTTGCCGTGCTGCCACACGCCGACGCACGAGTATGTGGTGCCGAGGTCGATTCCGATTGCTGGCATTTTGTTTGATTTTTATTCAATACAATTATTCTTCAATATAAACTGGTAATACTCCGATTTAAATTCTCCAAGAAGCTTGTTGTGTATCGTAGATAATTCGTTTGACTTTGGTGATTCCACCGAATCTCCTTCCCTTGTGTTCACTCGTAAGCGTATTCAAATACTGAATGCTTTGCCGCGCTCGACGGGGGTTTATATACTCGACCAATAAGGGCCGAGAATATTCGAGAACCTTCTTGCGCTGTCCAATAGAAAATAATCTGTTGTAGAATGTTCTGGATCTCTCATATTGTTCGACCAATAGGAATATACTATTGTGGAGACAAGGATAGCGATATTGTCGGTAGAAAGAGATGGAAACCATAACATAATACCCATCGCGAAAATTACCATATTTTGTAGGAGCTCAAAGCTCAGCAATGGGAAAGGGAAATTATAAAATTGATGATTCATATAATATGTATTGTAGAAATAATGTATGAGTTAATGTAAGATGGTACTCCAAAGTCTTCGGTCTTGAGTTGAGTTTGTAAGGAAAGGGCACTAATACAAACTCAACTTTACAAAGGTTTGCAAAATAAATCGTTTAAGTATTTGTCTTCATTCAGAAACGATAATTTAAGTATTTAATTTATAAAATTGTTAGATCAGCGGCATTTACACATTCAAAGAAATCCAATTGAAGTTATTTTTCATACATATCAAGTACAGCGGAAATATGTATATAGGCATTATATGCCAACATATTATGTTGGTCCCCAAAACGCGATTTGTAGATAATTATAGGGTCCTTTATTGTCCTAGAATTTTATGGCATATTTTAATAACATTATAGGTTTTGGTACTTACTGAATTACTTGTTTAGGAGTAAATTTAAATTAACTGTCACAGATATCCATTTTAAATTAATAAACTCAAAAAATAATTTCTTACTGGTGAAGCAATTAAACTAGGTACTTAATTAATTCGACCAACGTTATAATTGAATGATTTTCCGAAGGAAATTTTATTTCGCTGTCTTGCAACCCTTAAGGTAGTCCTACCCGACCTTCCAGCCCTCCGCGAGGTCCAAGTCTTTCGGGACCTCGTTCGCGTCAACGCTATTGACGCATGGAGGGCGCGTTTGGAGCGCCCGAGTTACGGCACCCGCACAGTCGAGGCCATCAGAGATGTCCTCGACGGGTGGCTCAATCGGCAGCATGGCAGACTCAGCTTTCGCTTGACGCAGGTTTTGTCGGGACATGGTTGTTTCGGCAAATACCTGTGTCGCATAGCTTTGAGGGAGCCGACGCCGATCTGCCACCATTGCGGCGCCGAAGAAGACTCGGCGCAACATACGCTGGAGGTGTGTCCGGCTTGGTCGGACCAACGCATGGCCATGGCCGCCGCAGTCGGTTTTGACTTCTCGCTGCGGGCCGTAGTTCACTCTATGGTCCAAAGTGAGGAGTCCTGGACCGCGGTGGCCACCTTCTGCGAGAGCGTGCTCATGCAGAAGGAGGCGGCAGAGCGCGAGCGTGAGGCGGTCTCCGACTGCCCCATGCGCCGCCGCCGAGGAGGCCGGCGTAGAAGGGCGTACGCGGACGCCCTTCTACCTCCTTAGTTGAGGCTGCGGTGGCCCCCGGGGTGCGGGTGTGCCACTGCGAAAAGGCCTCGAGGTGGCGCGCGCGCGGTGTCTTCCGCGCGCCACTTGACGAAAGACCGGGGGGTGTTAACCCCTAACACCCCCCGAGGAGGGGGCCCCCACCCCAGGGGGCCCGGCGCTGTCGGGTTCGGTGGATGAATCCCCGTTTCCCACGTTCCCGACACTAAGCGCACTGAAGGCACAGCAGTGGTTTTAGTGGGTAGTCACTGCGGTAGGTGCGATGAGCCCCGGCAGCGGGGGGAGCTTGCCTACCGGGTTGAGCCCCACATACCCCTGCCGTCTGGCACCTCCCGGACGGCGGGGGATGCGTAAATGCATTTCCACTGCTAAACAAAAAAAAAAAAAAAAAAAAAAAAGTCCTACCCGACCTATTCCAGAATGTTCCATGTTTGTCATTGTTCCAGAAACAAACTAAACTATTGCTATCTCTGTCGTTTGTAAGGGTTCATTTCATTCACACCAAGGGGTGGAATTTTCTGGAAATTTTGAATTAGCCTGGTGGTGCCGGGTGTATTTTTCCACATTTGACGTTTTATTTGTGTATTACTTGTGAGGTCAGTCAATGAAATATGAATGATTCGTCCTCTAAACGCAGTTTACGTATGAAAATAAACATTTTATTAAAATAAACCTCTGGAAATAGATGTTCAGATTGTTCTAATCTGAGCTCTGGGATTGAAAAGTGGTTAGTCATAATCTGTTTTAGTTCTCTGAGTTATTCGTGGGATTAGTACTTATACGTATTTAGGAGTTAGCTAGTACGAGTAGGAACTAACTTTGCCAGAAATAATAATTAGTACCAAGGTACCAAGGTAGGAAGGTACTTATACATATTCTAAGATGAATGTTAGTTTTCGAGTCAGAACTTCGAATTTTAATAAAATTCGAATGTTAACCATTGAGTACGTTAGTACATATAACTCAATGATGTGAACACATTTTATCCTTTGTTCGAGGGTAGGTGTTTTGGTTTTATTGGTTTGTCATATTTCATAGTACTAGCCGCGCCCCGCGGTTTTACCCGGGTTGTACCCGTTCCCGCGGGAATTTCAGAATAAAATGTCTCCCATGTTTTATTCTGATGTAAGTATAACCTATATTACTGTAAAGTTTCATCCAAATCCGTTCAGTAGTTTTTGCGTAAAAGAGCAACAAATATACATGCAACATCCATACATACAATCCATCCTCACAAACTTTCGCATTTTAATATTAAGAGCCTTATCACACTTGCGATTTACAAGCGTATTGAAAGCGAAACGTACGCGCGGTGTGTTCGTCGCGTTCCCGTAACCAATTCGCCGCGAAGGCGTCGCGATTACGCTGCGACCGCGTGACGAATACGCCGCGACTGCGCAGCGAGTTCGCCGCGTCAAGAGTTGAGACATCATGCCGTACATTCGTCATCGAAATTCATTTCTACCCACTTTACAATCTTAAACGCGAGTTTTCACGTCTTATATCATTTTGGATCACATTTAACAACTCGTAAAATGTAAGTCTTGACATGCGCAGATAGGAACGAAATTTTTTGGGATTATTTTTGATTCGTTTACGAAACAGCACATAATAGTCGCTCTCTTGCAGTCGATTACTTAAAAATGGATCCTCCCAAACACGCCGTTTCTGCTTTTGTTTCCGTATCTTATTTCTTCGAAGCAATAAAGCTAACAGAAGTGTTTCCTCCGGAATCCATTATGTAAGTGACTGTCCAAGACTCAGATCACTCTCAGCGATTTACTGACGGCTGCGCAGCGTATTCGTTACGCAATCGCGGCAAAATCGCGACGCACTCGCGGCGAATTGGTTACGGGAACGCGACGAACACGCCGCGCGTACGTTTCGCTTTCAATACGCTTGTAAATCGCAAGTGTGATAAGGCTGTAAGTAGGAAGGAAGTAGGATAGGATAGAAATTAGGATAGGATAGGATAGGATAGGATAAGATAGTAAGTAGGATTTGGTGTGTCATATTCATAGTTTTTCGCTACAAGGAGGTTATTGAAGTTAGTTCCCAACGCTAAGACCAATTCTTCGTTTTATGGTTCGAAGTAATATACTTAGTTTTTGTTCACAATTTTTTTCTTATATTATGTCACGTCCAACGTCACTTTAAAAAATATAACAGTGGTATTGTATAAAAAAAATCAAGTAAATATTTAAGCTAAAATGCTGTTTCGATTGTGGTTTTACTATTCTGAGAGAGTTTGCATTCTACGTTTCATTGCTTTTCCGACTGCAAAGCTACTGCAAGCAATGGCTAAAACATCAGCATCCTATAGCACCCCGTGAGATGAACTCCGGACCCTACCTACGTTAATAAACAGAGGTATTTTGTTCATTTTGTATGTACATATATGTTATTTATATCTAGTCTATATAATAAAGCTGAAGAGTTTTTTTTGGAGCGCGCTTATCTTTGAAACTACCAATCCAATTTGTATGATTATTTTTGAAATGGACAGCCACTTATTAACGGGATGTTTATAGGTTAATTTTCATCCTGAAATTCCGGGGGAAGGGGTAAAAAACGGACACACCGCGGGTGATACCGTGGGGCGCAGCTAGTTGCTAATATGCTTACTTCTACCAGTATTAGGTACTTAACTAAACCTAATTTTCTATATGTTGAAATTGTATTGAAATCCTTATTTCTGTTGTGTTGTGGGGCATTGTAGGGTGTTCTTTAAAGGGCAAGGCCACGAAATCTCCTGGTAGAAATCTTTCGTTGAATAGTCTTGACAAATATACATTTTCTCATGTCAATAAGTATTTTTTCTTAATGATATTGAAATTGGCACTATTATAAAAATTGCGAAGACTGCATAATTGTTGTTCGCTTTTAAATATAACCAGCTTTGTGAGTGTTGTATTATAAATATGATGAGTTTACGGTAGTACCTACCGCAGGGCACCTGAATATTCGTGGCGTGATTTCAGGAAAGCACAAAAAGTATCGAATTAATAATGTTTTATTAGACTTACTACAGCACAACCTGATCTAATATCGCCCGGAAGACCTGATTTGATGATTTTGTTTATCGTAGAGTTTATTTAGCGTAGGTAGCTTCCTTAATAGTAGTTACTCGTTCATACCGTTAACATTCGATTTCCATTGCAAGTATAAATAGCATCAGTCCACTCCGAATTTAGAGGAGATGGGAGTGGGCGCGATACAGTCATTTATGAGACCTTTTGGGAGATACCTACAGTTACTATCGATTGAACGCGCCCACATATTTTGCACACTGAAATATTATTTTTAAATTTTGTCTCTATTTTAACCCATGAGAGAACGAGAGGAGGGATACGTTTGCTTAGGATGAGATGTTGTTTTTGAGTGCACAATCCACTGTTCTTATTAGTTCCATAACGACTTTTATAAATGTGTTTTTAACGAATAATGACACAGTGGACATTAGTCACAGTCAGTACAATTCTTAGCGTAGGCTTACGCCCGTATGAGACGTCAAATGCTACCCTAGTAGAGATTTAAAGAGCCATTTGGACACTAATGCAGTAAAAATAACATCAATTAGTACAGTTAATGTCGATTTAATGGACGCCTCTGGGTGCAGTACTTAGATAGTTACTCACCAGGGGGCGTCTCAATCAATATTTCATGTCGTGGGTTATTCAAAATGTTTATTTTGGTCTCTTGTGTGGAAATGGTTGAATGTGTTTAATTATTGCAGATTTGATTACTGTGGCTTCAAGTGTATAGTCGTGTAGAGTATATGGGTATAGAAATAAGGAAATGAAACAAATCAAGTTAACATAACGTAATTTTCATTTATTTCTCTTATTTACATTACGATCATCTGTCGGATATGGAATGATCCACTTATAAACTAGATCCTTACAAACTAACAATAAATTAACCGCGTATCACTAGGAACATTTTGAGTCTTACATAGTAGGACTAGTGCAATCTCTATGTATATGGCTTGAGATCTGTCTGTAGTCTGAAGGTGATGCGGCTAGTCGACCTCCTCTACGGTGGGGCCGGCGCCGGCGCCGGCCCGCGTCTGGCCGCCCGGCGCCGCGCCTGCGTGCAGCTTGCTCATGAGCGGCGAGCACACGCGCTGCAGCTCCTTGAGCCGGTGCTCGTACTCCTCCTTGTCGGCGAGCGTGTTGTTGTCGAGCCACTGCATCGCCTCGTCGCACTCGCGTCGCGCGCTCGCCTTGTCCTGCTCGCCGAGCCGCTCGCCCGCCTCGTCCAGCGCCTGTTTCACTCCGAACACGTACGCCTCGAGCTGGTTGCGCGCCGCCACTCGCTCGCGCTGCCGCTCGTCCTCCTCCTTGTATTGCTCCGCCTCCGACACCATGCGGTCGATCTCCGCCTGCGACAGCCGCCCCTTGTCGTTCTTGATGACGATGTTCTTGCTGCGGCCGGTGCTGTTCTCCTTGGCGGACACGTTCAGGATGCCGTTCGCGTCCAGGTCGAAGGTGACGTCAATCTTGGGCACGCCGCGCGGCGCTGGCGGGATGCCGGTCAGGTCGAACCGGCCCAGCAGGTTGTTGTCCTTGGTCATGGCGCGCTCGCCCTCGTACACCTGGATGGTGACGGCGGGCTGGTTGTCCGCGTACGTGGTGAACGTCTGCGACTGCTTGCACGGGATCTTGGCGTTCCTCTCGACGATCTTGGTCATGACTCCACCGGCGGTCTCGATGCCCAGCGAGAGCGGCGCCACGTCCACCAGCAGCACGTCTTGGATCTTGCTGTGCTGCTCGCCGCTCAGGATGGCCGCCTGCACCGCGGCGCCGTAAGCCACCGCCTCGTCCGGGTTGATGGACAGGTTGAGCTGCTTGCCGCAGAAGAAGTTCTGCAGCATGTTCTGCACCTTGGGGATGCGCGTGGATCCTCCGACGAGCACGACGTCGTGGATGGAGCTCTTGTCGAGCTTGGCGTCGTTGAGCGCCTTCTCGACGGGCGCGAGCGTGCCGCGGAACAGGTCGGAGCAGAGCTCCTCGAAGCGCGCGCGCGACACGCGCGTGTAGAAGTCGACGCCCTCGTGCAGCGCGTCGATCTCGATGGCGGCCTCCGTGCTGGAGGAGAGCGTGCGCTTGGCGCGCTCGGCGGCGGTGCGCAGGCGGCGCAGCGCGCGCGCGTTGCCCTTGATGTCTCGCTTGTACTTGCGCTTGAACTCGTCCGCGAGGTGGTTCACCAGCCGGTTGTCGAAGTCCTCGCCGCCGAGGTGGGTGTCGCCCGCCGTCGCCTTCACCTCGAACAGCGAGCCCTCGTCGATGGTGAGGATGGACACGTCGAAGGTGCCTCCGCCGAGGTCGAAGATGAGCACGTTCCTCTCGCCCTTGAGGTTCTTGTCGAGTCCGTAGGCGAGTGCGGCGGCGGTGGGCTCGTTGATGATGCGCAGCACGTTCAGCCCGGCGATGGCGCCGGCGTCCTTGGTGGCCTGCCGCTGCGAGTCGTTGAAGTAGGCGGGCACCGTGATGACCGCGTCGCGCACGCTCGTGCCCAGGTACGCCTCCGCGGTCTCCTTCATCTTGGTCAGCACCATGCTGCTCACCTCCTCGGGCGCGAACCTCTTCGCCTCACCCTTGAACTCCACCTGGATCTTGGGTTTGCCGCCCTCGTTGATCACCTTGAAGGGCCAGTGCTGCATGTCCTGCTGGATCTTGGGGTCGTCGAATTTGCGCCCGATGAGCCGCTTGGCGTCGAACACCGTGTTGGTGGGGTTGAGGGCGACCTGGTTCTTGGCGGCATCTCCGATCAGCCGCTCGGTGTCGGTGAACGCGACGTACGAGGGCGTGGTGCGGTTGCCCTGGTCGTTGGCGATGATCTCCACGTTGCCGTGCTGCCACACGCCGACGCACGAGTATGTGGTGCCGAGGTCGATTCCGATTGCTGGCATTTTGTTTGATTTATTCAATACAATTATTCTTCAATATAAACTGGTAATACTCCGAATTAAATTCTCCAAGAAGCTTGTTGTGTATCGTAGAATTCGTAAATAATTTGTTTGAGTTTGGTGATTCCACCGAATCTCCTTCCCTTGTGTTCACTCGTAAGCGTATTCAAATACTGAATGCTTTGCCGCGCTCGACGGGGGTTTATATACTCGACCAATAAGGGCCGAGAAGATTCGAGAACCTTCTTGCGCTGTCCAATAGAAAATAGTCTGTTGTAGAATGTTCTGGATCTTTCATATTGTTCGACCAATAGGAATATAGTATTGTGGAGACAAGGATAGCGATATTGTCGGTAGAAAAAGATGGAAACAATAATATAATACCCGGTTAAAAATATACCCCATTATTGGGGTGTATATGTTACGGCTAATACCTACCCAAAGTGCGGCTACACCTAGTTCTAACCGGCTAAAACTAGGTGTAGCCGCACTTCGGGTATTAGCCGTAACATATTATACATAAATTGTAAAAATTATAAAACGGATTTCAAATTAAATAATATTAATTTGTGGATATCTCATGAAAAAAACTATTTTTTTGTATCGAGAGTTATTCGATGAAAATCATTTTTTCACCATTCATTTTGAGGTTCTTATCTAACAACTATCAGCGCCCCGCGGTTTTACCCGCGTTGCCGGTTCCCTTGGGAATGTGATGTGGCTATCCATTACCAAAAAGAATTATAAAAACAGATAGGTAGTTTCTGAGATGAACCCTTACAAACATGCAAAAGGTAAAAACTGTACCTTTTTATAATAATAGTATAGATTTAACGTTAGTTATGTCATATAATATTTAATGTTAATAGACGCGTACCCACCTAGCGCACAGGCTCGCGAGCCATGGCTCGCGAGCCTGTGCGCTAGGTGGGTACGGAGCTGAACAAAACTACTGAGGCTGGCTCGCGAGCCTGTGCGCTAGGTGGGTACGCGGCTATTAACATTGCTCGCCATGGCTCGCGAGCCAAATGCTCGGCTGGTGTGGACGTGCCTCGGGCTGCCTCGGGCGCGCGTTTGCTCGGCTGAGCACGGCTCGGCCCCGAGCCATCTGTTGTCGCTCGGGGCCGAGCCGTTGTCAGCCGAGCAAACGCGCGCCCGAGGCAGCCCGAGGCACGTCTACACCAGCCGAGTGCGCTAGGTGGGTACGGTTATGTTTTGGCTCGCGCGCGAAGCTAGGAAAATAGCTGCAGCTGAATATACACAACTTATGATGGCTCAGCCTGCCTCGCGAGGCGGCCTCGTGAAAATTGAACAAAACTACTGAGGCTGGCTCGCGAGCCATGGCTCGCGAGCCTGTGCGCTAGATGGGTACGCGGCTAATGATAAAAAAAATATTATTTTTTATTACAATGTATTATGATAATTTAATATTTAGTCCAAGCATTTGGTAAAAAAAAAGGGGGTTACCTGGAAAGTTTTCCGGGAGTTTTGAAAATTGGTTTATTTATAGATTTGGGTATGCTCTTTTCGAATTTCAACTTTGCCACCTCGTAACCCCGCCGCTCGCGCCGCCATATTGAAAAAATGGCGCCTAAAAACGGTTTTTTGGAAATATCTCTTTTCCGACGCATTTTACGACAAAAATATCTATGTACAAAATTAAACTAGAGAAAATTTCCTACAATTTATGTATTAATATTTTTTTTCATAAAATCAATCATCTTTCATCACTACATATTATAAAACAAAGTCCCCGGCCGCGTCTGTCTATCTGTTCGCGATAAACTCAAATACTACTGCACGGATTTTGACGCGGATTTTTTAAATAGATAGAGTGATTGAAGATGAAGGTTTATACGTATAAAAATTCCCGATATTCCCACGGGAACGGGCACAACGCGGGTAAACCGCGGGCGGTGCTAGTCTTTCATGATTCATAATTTCATTTGGTTTACTCAAAGCACAACCGGGTCTTGTATACATTAAACAGTAGGTATAGTACATATTAACCGCGAGTTAACGTTACTCCGACTTTATATTAGAACTCTATTGACCTACAAACGTCATAACTATCCCGGTTTTATATATGGAACAATTACACCATCATATGTTTGTATACACTAGCACCGGCCGCGGTTTTACGTGTTGTATCATTTCTGAAGGAATTTACGGATAAAATATCCTATCGTAGTAATATTATAAATGCGAAAGTTTGTGAAGATGTATGTATGTATGTTTGTTGCTCTTTCACGGAAAAACTACTGAAGAGATTCGTATGAAACTTTACAGTAATATAGGTTATACATTAGAATACCACATGGGATACATTTTATCCCAAAATTCCCGCGGGAACCGGTACTAAGTGGTAAAACCGCGGGGCGCGGCTAGTTGATAGATATAACTTTGACATTTGTAGTCACTGCAAAACAAACAATGCTTAGATCTTTAAAACTACGCAACGGATTTTTATGCAGTTTTTAAAATAGATAGAGTGATTCAAGAGGAAGGTTTATATGTATAAAAATTCCCGAAATTCCCACCAGAACTGCCACAACGCGTAAAACCGCGGGGCACAGCTAGTTTCAGATAAAAATGGTAAAAAAAAGCGAAGTGTGTCCGTCACGTGTTGTTACGCGCGTTGTACCTATTCCCGCGAGAAATGCGGGATAAAAAATATCCCATGTGTTATTCTGATGTATAACCTATATTTCTGTAAAGTTTCATCCAAATCCGTTCATTAGTTTTTGCGTGAAAGAGTAACAAACATACATACATCCTCACAAACTTTCGCATTACAATTTTGTTAGGATTACCATAGTATACAATGTACAGTGAACAACGAGATCATAATTCCATAAATACTTCCGAACACAACGCATCAAGGTCGCTCTAACAAGGCATTAACTAACAGATTGTAATAATTATCCCACGTGAAATCGATTGGACTCGACTGGATTATACTAGCAGTGCCCCGCGGTTTTACCCGCGTTGTACCCATTCCCGTGGGAATTTCTGGATGAAAAGTATCCTATAACCTTCCCGTTGAACGTGGCTATCCATTAAAAAAACAATTATTGAAATCGGATCGGTATTTTCTGAGATTAGCGCGTTCAAACAAGCTCTTCAGATTTATTATATAAGTACTAGCAGTGCTCCGTGGTTTTACCCGCGTTGTACCCGTTCCCGTGGGAATTTCTGGATGAAAAGTATCCTATAACCTTTCCGTTGAATGTGGCTATCCATTACAAAAAGATTTTTTTAAATCGGACCAGTAGTTCTTGAGATTGGCGCGTTCAAACAAACAGGTGGTGTGGAAATGAGTTTTTTTTAAAAACGTCTATTGAAATCTACTTTGTGGCGCTCGTACGCCAAAAACTATTGATTTTATGAAAAAAAATATTAATACATAAATTGTAGGAAATTTTCTCTAGTTTAATTTTGTCATAAATATTTTTGTCGTAAAATGCGTCAGAAAAGAGATATTTCCAAAAAACCGTTTTTAGGCGCCATTTTTTCAATATGGCGGCGCGAGCGGCGGTGGTACGAGGTGGCAAAGTTGAAATTCGAAAAGAGCATACCCAAATTTATAAATAAACCAATTTTCAAAACTCCCGGAAAACTTTCCAGGTAAAACTACCAAATGATTGGACTAATTATGGAAGTTGCATTTTTAAAAGGATTAATTTGCTTGCTAAATATTTCTTTTCACATGATCTATTCTGAAAAGTTTGGGTAGTATATTATATTTACTGAATGGGTTACAGTGACTAAGGTTGCAAGTTGCAACTGAAAAATATATGATTTTTCATGTTATTATTTTTCATTAGGGAGTCAAATTATAGATCCTGCAGAGTTTTTTCTTTATTTAGTTGCCTTATTCTTGTAAGTAACATTAGAAAAAGTATATTATAGAAATTGGGCAAATAAAATGTGGAACTTATTTTATTTTTCTGGTAACACTCACTACTATACGTCATTAGATATGTCTATATCGTTCTCTGTTTAACTATCATGCTCTCTCCTTTACTCGTTAAACAAAAATGACAGATGCTTCTAGAAACGTCACGAACTGTATTTGCCATCTCTTTCTTGCTTATAGGTCCATCTCGTTCATGCGGATTTCGAAGGTTCTAGAACGGTTAACCAACCCATTCGAATTTGAGTTGAATGTATGTGGGACAGTAAAGTGTGTAACATTTATTATTAGTTGGTTTATATTTTGCAGGCATGGTGCGCTGAGTTTGGAAACGCATATAAAAACAAACTTGGACCGGTTCCATTGAGAATCGTTTTCCAAGTCTAGTGGTGAGGTTTAGATCAGAAGTCATGTAGGGGAATATAGTTGAAGGAATATTTTCCAAAATGTAGGCTGCAATGAAGTAAAAATACTTATTGAAAAATGTTTATAATACGGCATTTAATGCGAAGAGGTGGCAAGTCCCGTTAATAAATATAAAATGGCGGATACATCGCCCGGTTAACACTGCGTAGAAACCAAAATTTACCGAATAGTGAGGTCTGAGACGAGAAGCTAAGGATAAATATGTAAGGTATGTTGATTTTACTGAGTTATTTGATTATATTTACAAGTATTTGCTTGTAAATTAGTTTTAATAGTTTTATAGATATAGGAATTGTGTTGCTTTGTCTGGAAGACATTTTGGGTTGGCAGCGGTGTTGTTCCCCTGAGGCGTGACCAGACCTCAGGTGAACACCATTGCTGTGAAAAAATTGTATTTCATTAATATTACCATGGAAAATGGTATTAAATAGTTAATTATGTTACCGAGTACAACATATATTGTGGATTTTACGATATCTGAGGAAGGAAAGGAGTTATATCGAAAATTATAACTGGGGCCGGCCCGGCCCGGCCGCCATCTTGAAAGGTATTCGCAGACATTTTCAATCGATAAACATTTTACGTAATTTATTTTGTTTATTCAGCTGTTTGTTTCAATTATGCTTGACGGTGATTGTGGAATATTCCATTGTTTTAAGTTTGCAATTTGTTATCGCTATGACGAAGGCATAATTATGTGCCAAGATAATGCATTATAGGCGTGCTGTTGTTAGGCAGATAGTAGCAGTAGGTAGGTAATGTGATAAGGTTTTATTTATTTCGTTTCGTGTACGTATCGTATTTCATAATACATAATTACATACCTAAGTAATTTTATACATAGTAACTTTATTTTTCCAAAGTGAACTAAGTTGTGAAGTAGGTAGTATCAAAAATTAATCATTGGAGATAAGCTGTTGTAGATTTTAAAGTCATACTCAAAAATAGTATTTTTTACAAAGAAAACAAGTCAAACGTGGAAAAACACGTTTTGCGCCACGTAGCAGTTACGGGCTGATTCGTTCGGAACGCAAAAAAAAATCAAGTAATTATTTTACAGCGCAATATAAGGAAATACAAGTTTTTTATTTATATCTAAATTATATTGAAAATAATATAAAAAATAATTTACGTATTATTTTGTAGGCAAATATTTAACAAACATATTTTTTTTGACATTACCTAGTAACAACGCCAATCCGTAATAATAATATAATAATTAATAATACACCTAATATGCGCCATGACTTTAATTATTTTTTTACCATAAAAGGGAAAAATCGATCGATGCGCAGGCAGTAGGTTTAACACAATATTTTGCAACGTGTAGGCAAGGAAAAAAATCGTTTTTCGCGAGGAAATGACGTCATTAGCCATATTTTTAGACAAGGCTGCACCAACATGGCTATACCTAACTACGTAGTTAAGAAAATCATCTTATGATAAAGAGGAATCCTAATGAACATCAATTAAAGTGATATAAAACAAGACTACATAGGTATAATTTTACATTGTCAATTGACATCGGGTCAAGAATGATACGAAGGCACAGAATAATAAGTACTGTTTTACTTTACTGCCTCAGAGACTAATTTCGAAAATCGAGTGTCTCCAAAAATTTAATAAGTTTGGACTTATTAAGTGGGTTTAGGTAGGTACGTTTTTTACATTATGTTCTTTTATATTGAACAAAACAACTATTTCAATGATAAAATAGGTATGTATTTAAACTATTATATTTTAATAGGTAGGTATGTATTAAATTTGTATATTAATAATGTGAAAATAAAGTGAGGTGCATAAATATTTTCATCTATTTAAGTTCTCTATTTTTTTTGTTAAGTATTTCGATTTCATTTTGAGTTTTTTTTATTTCATTAAGTACTTTTATTATTTTTTTGATGAATTTTTTTATTCGTTCTTTTTTAGTTATTTTTATTTCTATATATATTTGGCATTGTCATGCAGGTTAGTAGAAGTTGAGTTTTTCAGTGGGTATTTATTAATTATCGTTATCTAAGAGGTTGGTTGATCTACAGATAAAATTGTACTTTATTTCTTTTAGCTTAGGATGTATTTTACGTTGATTGAATAGTGAAGGTTAAAATTTTATATTTTTGCTCGTTGTGTCGTTGGTCCCAAAATGCGCAATTATGAACATAGGTAGTTAGGGCAGTCGGAATTGGCCAATTTGAATTTGATAGATTTTGATTTTAATACATGTAGCTGTTTCTACTCAGTAGTTTGGTTAGTCTCTAACTAGGTAGTTTTTTACAGTGTTAGTTCTGTATAAATATTTGATAATATTACGGTTAATTAGGTTAATATCGCATACTTAGGTTTATTTTGAACTACGTCTTTTTTATTTGTTATTTCTCTGTAAAACGTTTTATATTAATATTGGTCTTGTTCAGTATTGGTGTAGGTATTGAGAACAAAAAAACTATGGAGTTGTTACTTCTACTGGATTTCTTTAGTAATAGAAATAAAATGGAAAGCATAGTAATTTTTTGATTATAATATTTGTTCTCGATGTATTTTTCGTTATCTGGATTTTTTTGTTTAGTTGGTTTATTATAAGTATCTCTTTATCTGTGATATTCGATATTTATGATAAATACCTATGCGCAATGCGCAGTATGTTATATGATAAGGCTATAAGAAGACAATGAACACAAAACTAAACTTATCCATTCAATAAGAACAACAACATGAAAAAAGCAACAAGATATTTTAAATCTGAATAATAGAATAATACCTAGTTTAAGAAGGAAAAACCGTAAAAATTATTACAAGATACTTATACCTATTTACAGAATTGTGATGTGTATTACATTTAATTATTTATGTAGGTACCTATATCTTAAAAAAGGAGTGGAATACGATAAGGCTTTAAGCAGAAAATGAAATCATCAAACTAAACTTATTCATTCAATAAGAACAATAATATAAAAAGCATAACAAGATATTTTAAACCTGAATAATAGAATAATAGTGTTCAAGAAGGATGAACCGTAAAAATTACAAGATTATTACAAGATTCTTATAATTACAGAATTGTGTTGTGCATTAAATTTAATTATTTAAGTAGGTATAACTTAAAAAAAGAGTGGATCAAAATAAGTCTACCAGATACACACATGTATTACTGAACCTACACGATAATTAAGCAATGATTAAGAACACTTCTTGCTAAATTGACAATTGCTTAAAAAATATAGATAATATGAAAGGTTATTGAATATAAGCATGATGCCACGCATTGAATGCATACTATTCATTACTCAATAGCACAAGAATAGCATTTCTAAAAGCTTCAAGATCCCACGGCTAGTCAAAAGCCTTTACCTCACTGAAGATTTTATAACTACGAACATAATTTGATATAAATTTTTTCACCTAAAAATAGTCAAAATCTCAAGCCGCCATGTTTGAAAAGATATGAAAGATATTACAACTAGGAAATACAATGAAAATATGAATAATTATGTTTAAACAGAAGAAACTAAATTATGCAAAACAAATTAGTTTTACATAACAAAAGGAATTAATGAAACAAAGGAAATAATAATTAACTGTTAATTCGTATACGTTTGGAGAACAGAAAAGATATGGAGAGTCATTGTTTTAGAAACTTTACAATTTAACGAAGATAAATGAAACTGAAGAATACTGATTAGTGTTTCAAATAAACTGACTAAGGCAGAAACTGAAATAAAATGAACAATAACGTCTGTATTATAGATGCATAGATTTATTTCATGTATGTAGGTCCGACATGCAAATGAATTTGAAGAACAAAAACCCGTGGAGAGTATTGACCGTCTGATAATAATTTAGAGTATATTATGGAACCGTGAAACATGAAACATTATAAAAGAATGACAAATTAAAAAATAATTTTTGTGATCAACAATCTAAACTTAAAAATTGTTTGACTTTGTCTGAAGAATAATCTTGATTTTAAAGATTTATGATAAATTGCCGTAAAGTGATACAATTGCACAGGGAAAAAGAAAATCTTAGGCAAAATGTCACTTTAGAACTGTATTAGCCTGTTTACGCCCCACAATTGGGCATCTCATAAATTTACATAAATTTAAAATTGTTAAGATTCATACAAATACAAAAAACAAGAAAAGAAAGCCGATTTTGACAATTTGTTAAAGGCGTCTTATTAAATGAGAGATAGATTATTGAATTAGATTATTGAAGAAAATCTTCATAATCGAACATACTACGACCGGAACTGTAAATAAACTAGCAACTCCAGGGTTACATTTACTTGTTCAAAATAAAAATCAATTGCCTTAGTTTGTACCTTAACGGTACTCACTCAAAATGATAATAGAACCTGATTTTTAGTGTACAAAAATATGCTTGTTGTTTTTGGGAATACATAAGCATTAAGATGATTTTGAAAAGTATTTAAGAACTTACATGTACTTTTTCTTATCGCGTAAACAAATGAAAGAACCATATATGTAATTGGAAACTTAATTTCTTTATAGGCAGATGAAGACTAAGAAAATACATATTCTGAAATAGTTATTTTCATGACAGATAAAGCACACCTACTAAATTAGCCGACATTGATTTTCAAGGACAAAAAACAATGGAGACGTTATTGATATTACAAAATACAAAAACAAGAAGAATAAAGTCTACAAAGAAACTTGAAATTCTAGCAATAATAAGACTTGTTTTATTTTTAATGGACGTTAAATATAACCTTAATCAAGATTGCGATTTACAATACAGATTGAAAGTGAACAACCTTCAACAATCGAACTCGTCTCGAATACAAAGTGATTAAAACGAGAACATAAAGCAAGAAGTTTTGTAATCGATTAGATTCGGTTTTAATTTTAAGAAGGCTTTTTATATTTAGAGTTGTTTTTAGTTAATATCGATTCATTTAGCAGTATATGCGATAAGAAGATACAAAGAAATCATTCGATATTGATTCCATTTAGCTTACTAAGTTGTTTTAGACGTTTTATCGATTTATTTAGCAGTATATAAGAAGATCAAAAGTAATTATTCGTTATTGATTTTATTTAGCTACTAAATAAACTTTTCTTACGAAGAAAAATAAGAATATTATCGTTAAGGTGAAAGGTCTTTTGAATCTAGTACAAGCACACATGCATATTTTGATATTCAGATTTATTTGACTAAGTAGGTAGTTTATGTTTAAAATTTTTAAAATGTTAGGGCATTATGGGACTAACTTTAGGTACTTAGTGTTAAAAGTTACTAAAAGAAATATATATTTACAATATTTAGTTGTCTGGGCTCTATATATTATGTATATTTATTGCTTAATGAGCTCAGAGTAAATGCAAAACTGAAACTAAACTTATTAGGACTTAAATAAACTTAGACACATCAAGTTATAACTTAAATATAATATAAAATATAGCACAGGCACAATGTTCTTGAATACTAAGGAATCTTGAATACTTAAAAATAGGAAGGAGATTATAGTAAAACTTGTATCGTGTATTTATTTTATTGAAACATACGTTAGGGCAAAATAAAATGAAATATAGGACCGAAATAGTTATTTAAGTAAAATTAAAGTAATTTGATTTAAAATAGTCTTGTTAGTAGGGTTATTTATTTTTTTCAAACTTATTCATGGCGAAAATGACGCAATAAGCCATAGAAATAGACATTTTACTATGATATTTAGGTTTAGGTGAATAATCGGTTGTATAACACAGATTCAGAACAATTTAGGTTATTATTCCGTTAAATTACAAAGGTACATAATGAATATAGGAGATTATTTCTTAAATTATATTATATTACTAAGATAAATAAGTAATTAAGATGGCTATTTTGTTGGTTATATTACAGATACAGAATTCGTTTTGGTGATTATTCCGTTCGATGCAAAGTCAAAATAAATGCAAAGCAAACATCGTTATATCTCAAAGCCACTTAAACAATCTATTATTAATTATCTATATTCTTTAAATATTAAAATTAAAAGATACGTAATACTATAGGTCAAGGTTATTCTAATACAAAGATTTGGGGAAATACTTGGTTAATTATTTCGATACTGAAATTACACTCATACTAGGTTGGTGATAAAAACTATGTGATACATATATAGAGTATGGTTAGGTGATTTGATTATACCGTTAGTTTTTATAAAGGCACAAAGTATAATTTCTAGGTCTGGTTTTCCGTTAGTTTTGAATATCAAAAATGTTTGTAGGTGGAATGATCCATAAACTAAGTACATATATTACAAAGGTATAGGTGCAGGTGAATAGTGCGAAAGTAATCATGATACAAAGTATGTCTAGGTGAATAGTGCGTTACTTATACAAACACAGAGTATGTCTAGGTGAATAGTGCGTTAGTTTAACAGACACAAAGTATGTCTCGGTGATTATTTCGTTAGTAACAAAGACAGAGCGTATGTCAAGGTAAATAATGCGTTGGTTAATAAGATACAGAGTATGTCTAACTAAGTGAATAGTGCGAAAGTAATAATGACACAGAGTATGTCTAGATGAATAGAAAGGCACGAAGTATGTCTAGTTGATGAGTGCGTTAGTTATAAAGACACGGAGTATGTCTAGGTCAATAGACAGAGAGTATGTCTTAAGTGAATAGTGCGTTAGTTATAAAGCCTCAGAGTATGTCTAGGTGAATAGTGCGTTAGTTATAAAGCCTCAGAGTATGTCTAGGTGAATAGTGCGTTAGTTATAAAGACATAGTATGTCTAGGTGAATAGTGCGTTAGTTATAAAGACAGAGTATGTCTAGGTGAATAGTGCGTTAGTTATAAAGACAGAGTATGTCTAGGTGAATAGTGCGTTAGTTATAAAGACAGAGTATGTCTAGGTGAATAGTGCGTTAGTTATAAAGACAGAGTATGTCTAGGTGAATAGTGCGTTAGTTATAAAGACAGAGTATGTCTAGGTGAATAGTGCGTCAGTTATAAAGAAGGAGTATGTCTGGGTGAATAGTGCGTTAGTTATAAACGACAGAGAATGTCCAGGTGAATAGTGCGTTATTTATAAAGACAGAGTATGTCTAGGTGAATAGTGCGTTATAAAGACAGAGTATGTCTAGGTAAATAGTGCGTTAGTTATAAAGACAGAGTATGTCTAGGTGAATAGTGCGTTAGTTATAAAGACATAGTATGTCTAGGTGAATAGTGCGTTATTTATAAAGACAGAGTATGTCTAGGTGAATAGTGCGTTATTTATAAAGACAGAGTATGTCTAGGTGAATAGTGCGTTATAAAGACACAGAGTATGTCTAGGTGAATAGTGCGTTATAAAGACACAGAGTATGTCTAGGTGAATAGTGCGTTATAAAGACACAGAGTATGTCTAGGTGAATAGTGCGTTATAAAGACACAGAGTATGTCTAGGTGAATAGTGCGTTATATAGACACAGAACATGTCTAGGTGAATAGTGCGTTAGTTTAAAAGACACAAAGAATGTCTAGGTGATTATCTCATGAGTAATAAAACGGAGAGTATGTCTAGGTGAATAGTGCGTTGATTATAAAGACAGAAAGTATGTATAGGTGAATAGTGCGTCAGTTATAAAGACACTGAATTTGTCCAGGTAAATAATGAGTTATAAAGACACAAAGTATGTCTAGGTGAATAGTGCGTTATAAAGACACAGAGTATGTCTAGGTGAATAGTGCGTTATGAAGACACAGAGTATGTCTAGGTGAATAGTGCGTTATAAAGACACAGAGTATGTCTAGGTGAATAGTGCGTTATAAAGACACAGAGTATGTCTAGGTGAATAGTGCGTTATAAAGACACAGAGTATGTCTAGGTGAATATTGCGTTACTTACAAAGACACATAGTATGTCTAGGTGAATAGTGCGTTAGTTATAAAGACACATTAGTATGTCTAGGTTAATAGTGCGTTATAAAGACACATTAGTATGTCTAGGTGAATAGTGCGTTATAAAGACACATAGTATGTCTAGGTGAATAGTGCGTTATAAAGGCACAGAGTATGTCTAGGTGAATAGTGCGTTATAAAAACACAGAGTATGTCTAGGTGAATAGTGCGTTAGTTATAAAGACAGAGTATGTCTAGGTGAATAGTGCGTTAGTTATAAAGACAGAGTATGTCTAGGTGAATAGTGCGTTAGTTATAAAGACAGAGTATGTCTAGGTGAATAGTGCGTTAGTTATAAAGACAGAGTATGTCTAGGTGAATAGTGCGTTAGTTATAAAGACAGAGTATGTCTAGGTGAATAGTGCGTCAGTTATAAAGAAGGAGTATGTCTGGGTGAATAGTGCGTTAGTTATAAACGACAGAGAATGTCCAGGTGAATAGTGCGTTATTTATAAAGACAGAGTATGTCTAGGTGAATAGTGCGTTATAAAGACAGAGTATGTCTAGGTAAATAGTGCGTTAGTTATAAAGACAGAGTATGTCTAGGTGAATAGTGCGTTAGTTATAAAGACATAGTATGTCTAGGTGAATAGTGCGTTATTTATAAAGACAGAGTATGTCTAGGTGAATAGTGCGTTATTTATAAAGACAGAGTATGTCTAGGTGAATAGTGCGTTATAAAGACACAGAGTATGTCTAGGTGAATAGTGCGTTATAAAGACACAGAGTATGTCTAGGTGAATAGTGCGTTATAAAGACACAGAGTATGTCTAGGTGAATAGTGCGTTATAAAGACACAGAGTATGTCTAGGTGAATAGTGCGTTATATAGACACAGAACATGTCTAGGTGAATAGTGCGTTAGTTTAAAAGACACAAAGAATGTCTAGGTGATTATCTCATGAGTAATAAAACGGAGAGTATGTCTAGGTGAATAGTGCGTTGATTATAAAGACAGAAAGTATGTATAGGTGAATAGTGCGTCAGTTATAAAGACACTGAATTTGTCCAGGTAAATAATGAGTTATAAAGACACAAAGTATGTCTAGGTGAATAGTGCGTTATAAAGACACAGAGTATGTCTAGGTGAATAGTGCGTTATGAAGACACAGAGTATGTCTAGGTGAATAGTGCGTTATAAAGACACAGAGTATGTCTAGGTGAATAGTGCGTTATAAAGACACAGAGTATGTCTAGGTGAATAGTGCGTTATAAAGACACAGAGTATGTCTAGGTGAATATTGCGTTACTTACAAAGACACATAGTATGTCTAGGTGAATAGTGCGTTAGTTATAAAGACACATTAGTATGTCTAGGTGAATAGTGCGTTATAAAGACACATTAGTATGTCTAGGTGAATAGTGCGTTATAAAGACACATAGTATGTCTAGGTGAATAGTGCGTTATAAAGGCACAGAGTATGTCTAGGTGAATAGTGCGTTATAAAAACACAGAGTATGTCTAGGTGAATAGTGCGTTATAAAGACACAGAGTATGTCTAGGTGAATAGTGCGTTATAAAGACACAGAGTATGTCTAGGTGAATAGTGCGTTATAAAGACACAGAGTATGTCTAGGTGAATAGTGCGTTATAAAGACACAGAGTATGTCTAGGTGAATAGTGCGTTGATTATAAAGACAGAGAGTATGTATAGGTGAATAGTGCGTCAGTTATAAAGACACTGAATTTGTCCAGGTAAATAATGAGTTATAAAGACACAAAGTATGTCTAGGTGAATAGTGCGTTATAAAGACACAGAGTATGTCTAGGTGAATAGTGCGTTATAATGACACAGAGTATGTCTAGGTGAATAGTGCGTTGATTATAAAGACAGAGAGTATGTATAGGTGAATAGTGCGTCAGTTATAAAGACACTGAATTTGTCCAGGTAAATAATGAGTTATAAAGACACAAAGTATGTCTAGGTGAATAGTGCGTTATAAAGACACAGAGTATGTCTAGGTGAATAGTGCGTTATAAAGACACAGAGTATGTCTAGGTGAATAGTGCGTTATAAAGACACAGAGTATGTCTAGGTGAATAGTGCGTTATAAAGACACAGAGTATGTCTAGGTGAATAGTGCGTTATAAAGACACAGAGTATGTCTAGGTGAATATTGCGTTACTTACAAAGACACATAGTATGTCTAGGTGAATAGTGCGTTAGTTATAAAGACACATTAGTATGTCTAGGTGAATAGTGCGTTATAAAGACACATTAGTATGTCTAGGTGAATAGTGCGTTATAAAGACACATAGTATGTCTAGGTGAATAGTGCGTTATAAAGGCACAGAGTATGTCTAGGTGAATAGTGCGTTATAAAAACACAGAGTATGTCTAGGTGAATAGTGCGTTATAAAGACACAGAGTATGTCTAGGTGAATAGTGCGTTATAAAGACACAGAGTATGTCTAGGTGAATATTGCGTTACTTACAAAGACACATAGTATGTCTAGGTGAATAGTGCGTTAGTTATAAAGACACATTAGTATGTCTAGGTGAATAGTGCGTTATAAAGACACATTAGTATGTCTAGGTGAATAGTGCGTTATAAAGACACATTAGTATGTCTAGGTGAATAGTGCGTTATAAAGACACATTTGTATGTCTAGGTGAATAGTGCGTTATAAAGACACATTAGTATGTCTAGGTGAATAGTGCGTTAGTTGTAAAGACACAAAGTATGTCTAGGTGAATAGTGCGTTATAAAGACACAGAGTATGTCTAGGTGAATAGTGCGTTAGTTATAAAGACACATTAGTATGTCTAGGTGAATAGTGCGTTATAAAGACACATTAGTATGTCTAGGTGAATAGTACGTTAGTTGTAAAGACACAAAGTATGTCTAGGTGAATAGTGCGTTATAAAGACACAGAGTATGTCTAGGTGAATAGTGCGTTATAAAGACACATTAGTATGTCTAGGTGAATAGTACGTTAGTTGTAAAGACACAAAGTATGTCTAGGTGAATAGTGCGTTATAAAGACACATTAGTATGTCTAGGTGAATAGTGCGTTATAAAGACACATTAGTATGTCTAGGTGAATAGTGCGTTATAAAGACACATTAGTATGTCTAGGTGAATAGTACGTTAGTTGTAAAGACACAGAGTATGTCTAGGTGAATAGTGCGTTATAAAGACACAGAGTATGTCTAGGTGAATACTGCGTTAGTTGTAAAGACACAAAGTATGTCTAGGTGAATAGTGCGTTATAAAGACACAGAGTATGTCTAGGCGAATAGTGCGTTAGTTTAAAAGACACAAAGAATGTCTAGGTGATTATCTCATGAGTAATAAAACGGAGAGTATGTCTAGGTGAATAGTGCGTTGATTATAAAGACAGAGAGTATGTCTAGGTGAATAGTGTGTTAGTTTAAAAGACATGGAGTATGTCTAGGCGAATAGTGTGTTGATTATAAAGACAAGAGTATGTCTAGGCGAATAGTGCGTTAGTTATAAAGACACATAGTATGTCTAGGTGAATAGTTCGTTATAAAGACACAAAGTATGTCTAGGTGAATAGTGCGTTATATAGACACAGAGCATGTCTAGGTGAATAGTGCGTTGATTATAAAGACAGAGAGTATGTCTAGGTGAATAGTGTGTTAGTTAAAAAGACAGAGAGTATGTCTAGGTGAATAGTGCGTTAGTTAGAAAGGCACAGTATGTCTAGGTAATTATTCCGTTAAACATTAACTCACAAAGTGTGATAAGGTAATTATTTTGTGCAATATTGTCAGAGTATGATTCAGTAATTATTCCGATAGATGTTAACTCACAGAGTATAACCAGGTAAACATTCCGTTACATAATGTAGCGTGACTTGTTTTTTTTTCCCGTTAGATATAAAGTCACAGTATAACTTGGTAATTATTCCTTTAAACATTGTCACAGAGTATGACTAGGTAATTATTCCGTTAGATGTAAAATCATAGAGTATGATTTTGTAATTATTCCGTTAGATATAAACTAACAGTATGACTAGGTAATTATATCGTTAAATAAAAAGTCACAGAGTATGACTAGGTAATTATTCCGTTAGATGTAAAGTAACAGTATGACTAGGTAATTATTTCGTTAGATAAAAGGTCACAGAGTATGACTAGGTAATTATGTCGTTAAATAAAAAGTCACAGAGTATGACTAGGTAATTATTCCGTTGGATATAAAGTCACAGAGTATGACTAGGTAATTATTTCGTTAGATAAAAGGTCACAGAGTATGATTTGGTAATTATTTCGTTAAATATAGGGTCACTGAGTATGACTAGGTAATTATTTAGTTAGATATAAGAAAGTCACAGAGTATGACTAGGTAATTCGTTAAATATTAGGTCGTAAAGTATGACTAGGTAATTATTCAGTTAAATATAAAGTCACAGTATAACTAGGTAATTATTCAGTTAAATATAATGTATCAGAGTATGACTAGGTTATTATTCCGTTAGATGTAAAATCATAGAGTATGATTTTGTAATTATTCCGTTAGATATAAACTTACAGTATGACTAGGTAATTATATCGTTAAATAAAAAGTCACAGAGTATGACTAGGTAATTATTCCGTTAGATGTTAAGTAACAGTATGACTAGGTAATTATTTCGTTAGATAAAAGGTCACAGAGTATGACTAGGTAATTATTTCGTTAAATATAAAGTCACAAACTATGACAAGGTCATTATTCCGTTAAATATAAAGTCTCAAAGTATGACAAGGTAATTATTCAGTTAAATATAAAGTTACAGAGTATGACTAGGAAATTATTCCGTTGGATATAAAGTCACAAAGTATGACTAGGTAATTATTGCGTTAAATATAAAGTCACAAACTATGACAAGGTCATTATTCCGTTAAATATAAAGTCTCAAAGTATGACTAGGTAATTATTCAGTTAAATAGAAAGTAACTGAGTATGACTAGGTATTTATTCCGTTGGATATAAAGTCACAAAGTATGACTAGGTAATTTTTGCGTTAAATATAAAGTCACAGTATGACTAGGTAATTATTCAGTTAAATATAAAGTCACAAAGTATGACTAGGTAATTTTTGCGTTAAATATAAAGTCACAGAGTATGACTAGGTAATTATTCCGTTGGATATAAAGTAACATAGTATGACTAGGTAATTATTCCGTTGGATATAAAGTCACAAAGTATGACTAGGTAATTATTTCGTTGGATATAAAGTCACAGTATGACTAGGTAATTATTCAGTTAAATATAAAATCACAGAGTATGACTAGGTAATTATTCCGTTGGATATAAAGTCACAAAGTATGACTAGGTAATTATTTCGTTAAATATAAAGTCACAGTATGACTAGGTAATTATTTAGTTAAATATAAAATCACAGAGTATGACTAGGTAATTATTCCGTTGGATATAAAGTCACAAAGTATGACTAGGTAATTATTTCGTTAAATATAAAGTCACAGTATGACTAGGAAATTATTCAGTTAAATAGAAAGTAACTGAGTATGACTAGGTAATTATTCCGTTGGATATAAAGTCACAAAGTATGACTAGGTAATTTTTGCGTTAAATATAAAGTCACAGTATGACTAGGTAATTATTCAGTTAAATATAAAGTAACAGAGTATGACTAGGTAATTATTCCGTTGGATATAAAGTCACAAAGTATGACTAGGTAATTATTGCGTTAAATATAAAGTCACAGAGTATGACTAGGTAATTATTCCGTCCGATATAAAGTCACAAAGTATGACTTGGTAATTATTGCGTTAAATATAAAGTCACAGAGTATGACCAGGTAATAATTCCGTTGGATATAAAGTCACAGAGTATGACAAGGTAATAATTCCGTTGGATATAAAATCACAGAGTATGACTAGGCAATTATTCCGTTGGATATAAAGTCACAAAGTATGACTAGGTTATTATTCCGTTAGATGTAAAGTAACAGTATGACTAGGTAATTATTTCGTTAGATATAAGATCACAGAGTATGACTAGGTAATTATTGTGTTAAATATAAAGTAACAAAGTATGACTAGGTAATTATTCCGTTGGAAATAGTCTCAAAGTATGACTAGGTAATTATTGTGTTTAATAAAAAGTCACAGGGTATGACTAGGTAATTATTCCGTTAAATATAAAGTCACAGAGTATGACTAGGTAATTATTCTGTTGGATATAAAGTCACAAAGTATGACTAGGTAATTATTGCGTTAAATATAAAGTCACAGAGTATGACTAGGTAATTATTCCGTCCGATATAAAGTCACAAAGTATGACTTGGTAATTATTGCGTTAAATATAAAGTCACAGAGTATGACCAGGTAATAATTCCGTTGGATATAAAGTCACAGAGTATGACAAGGTAATAATTCCGTTGGATATAAAATCACAGAGTATGACTAGGTTATTATTCCGTTAGATGTAAAGTAACAGTATGACTAGGTAATTATTTCGTTAGATATAAGATCACAGAGTATGACTAGGTAATTATTCTGTTGGATATAAAGTCACAGAGTATGACTAGGTAATTATTCCGTTGGATATAAAGTCACAAAGTATGACTAGGTAATTTTTGCGTTAAATATAAAGTCACAGTATGACTAGGTAATTATTCAGTTAAATATAAAGTAACAGAGTATGACTTGGTAATTATTCCGTTGGATATAAAGTCACAAAGTATGACTAGGTAATTATTGTGTTAAATATAAAGTCACAGTATGACTAGGTAATTTTTGCGTTAAATATAAAGTCACAGAGTATGACTAGGTAATTATTCCGTTGGATATTAAGTCACAAAATATGACTAGGTAATTATTGCGTTAAATATAAAGTCACAGAGTATGACCAGGTAATAATTCCGTTGGATATAAAGTCACAGAGTATGACTAGGTAATAATTCCGTTGGATATAAAATCACAGAGTATGACTAGGCAATTATTCCGTTGGATATAAAGTCACAAAGTATGACTAGGTTATTATTCCGTTAGATGTAAAGTAACAATATGACTAGGTAATTATTTCGTTAGATATAAGATCACAGAGTATGACTAGGTAATTATTGTGTTAAATATAAAGTCACAAAGTATGACTAGGTAATTATTCCGTTGGAAATAGTCTCAAAGTATGACTAGGTAATTATTGTGTTAAATATAAAGTCACAGGGTATGACTAGGTAATTATTGTGTTAAATATAAAGTCACAAAGTATGACTAGGTAATTATTCCGTTAATTATAAAGTCACAGAGTATGACTAGGTATTTATTCCGTTGGATATAAAGTCACAGAGTATGACTAGGTAATTATTCTGTTGGATATAAAGTCACAGAGTATGACTAGGTAATTATTCCGTTGGATATAAAGTCACAGAGTATGACTAGGTAATAATTCCGTTAGATATAAAGTCACAGAGTATGACTAGGTAATTATTCTGTTGGATATAAAGTCACAGAGTATGACTAGGTAATTATTCCGTTGGATATAAAGTCACAGAGTATGACTAGGTAATAATTCCGTTAGATATTAAGTAACAGAGTATGACTCTAGGTAAATATTTCGATAGATATTATGACGACACCAAGTGGGCCCACATTGTAATTTAGTTAGCTATAAAGATATAGAGTAATTCTTGGAAATGATTCCGTTAAATGTAAAGACACAGAGTTATAGATTATATTGTCAGGTAGTTATTCCATGAGTTATGCTACGAAGATCTAAGACCTAGTTTTAGAAATAAAAGGATACCGTTATCCGTTAATTATAATACAAACTACAAAATATTACATTTAGAAGGTGTTGAATTATCCTATTATATTTATTCAGCGAAACACAGTTTTAGAATAACCTTCGCAGTTAACATAAGTTAAATGCATTCACACTACCAACATTTCATGAAATAAGGTAAACGAATAAAGTCGTATTAGATACCTGTTGAAATCACTAACGAATTAGGATTATAGTACTTATTTGGTTTATGAAAAAACCTTATTTTTATTTTGAAAAAATACTTAATGTTTTTCTAGGAATATAGGAAATTGCGAATAATTACGAAACATTGCGATAAATTTCGAAATATTGCGAAATATGTTCAATGACTAGTATCTTACATCCCATAAATTAAGTTCTATCTGAGTCATAAAGAGTCATACAAATTGATACAATATTGTGAAATATTACGAAATTATTATTATTATGTTAAATCATTTTTTTATTTAATTTGCCGAGTCAAGAATTATTGAACGTATCCGAGAGTTTGTATATTATCGAGATGTCTTAACGTTCCTAGTTCGGTACATAATATAAATAAATATGCATAATTCAGGCAGCTTTACAATAATATTTTTTTTCTTTAATCTTTAGCTAGAAAAAGAATTGAACATATAATCATTGCGTATAATTAGAAGGTTGAAAGACATAACCTTATTTTCTAAGGTACCTACATAAAGGATTTTATTATTGACTCTTTAACTACTTTTAGAAGTTCTAAATTATGAGTAATCATGGTAAAATAATACAGTTGCGAATTATTGCGAAATTGCAAAAAATTGGCAGATGAATATTTAATCAATTAACATTTACATTTGTTTAAATAAAATTTAAAAATCGAGGGCACTACAATAATTATTGCAACAGTTAAGGATCTACACAAAAACATTATATTATAAATATTTTATTATTCAATAACAACTAAATAAATTAACAAAATTATAAATTATTTTTACGATTAATAATAAGTAAATAAGGTTAATTTTATTATTGAAACCAATTTACTCTAGATAATGGGCAAATATTAAAACGATTCCATTATTTATTATTCAGTAAACAATTAATCATGTTGTTATTAGTTAAACAAATGCTTAAATTATATTTCAAGGATACCTAATTAGTTCATAATTATCAGGTCGGTGTTTATAATTCATTAATCATTGTTAGCCAACGTTATTAAGAAAATTACGTACAATTTTATTACGAATTGAAAATTAAGGAAAACGTTTTTTTGGAACCATTATAGAAACGAGCGGAAATGTTTAATTGAATTTTAGGATAATATTTGGATAAGGTTTATAAACTTCGTCAAAGTTACAATATACTATCAAAAGTTATAGCCAATCCAAGCTCTTTATGCTTTAAGCTTTCAAAGATTAGTTATAATAAAAGTTATCGAAATTTAGATCATAACTTTCAGGTTTAAAAAGTTACAATAACTCCCAGGTCAATAATTTAGCAATTTACAGTCGAAAATATCTTATCTATCTAGATAAAAAACGTAAATATTATTATGTATAAGCTCGATAAGCTATTTCATCGTCGAAAGGATAAATACTATCTAAAGTTACTTAGGTTATATATCTATAGGTACTTAAGCTTAAAATAAGCTTTATAAGATTCGTCTAAGTCACAATAAAGGTTATCAAACGTTACCTTAAACGATCATAATTTTTAGGTTTGTAGGCTTCGTCGAAGTAATTATAACTATCTATAATAACCATTTTATAGTCGAAATTCATTAATTACAGCTTTATAGCTTAGTCTTAGTCACAATGTGACTTAAAATCTATAGTGCGTTAACACATACGCCTATTAAGTTTTCTTTAATGTTCATATAAATTATTTTATGCTATCAAAAGTTGTCATTACCGACAATAGGTACTTGAAGCATTTTGAAAATAGTTCAAGCTTCGTCTAAGTTACAATATGCTATGATTAAATATTCCATGATACCTACTAACAGTGTTACCACCTTTTTAGTACATTTTTGATCGATACAGTGTTAAAATATATTTATTAGAAGAAAAACCCGTAACGTTATAAAATCTGATAATAAATAATATTCCAGTGCTATCAAAAATATAATGATAATATGTTAATTGTGTTGTATGTAATGTTATTGTGCTGTTTAAAGTTTTGAATATGTTTTTGTGAAGTTTTTATTTTATTTTTAAAATCATACAATAGAAAATGTGTTTCGATGTTCTCTAAGTGATACAAATCAAATAATTTAATAATTCTGATTTAAATGATACCCAATAATGATATTATTTAAAATTATATTCGCAAGAAGATATTAGAAGATAATAATATTTACAAGAAGATAGTGATATAAAAAGGTTTAGTTCATGTAGGTTATTGTTATCTGAATCATGAAGTGAATTCAATGTTATGTGAAATTTCAATAAACAACTCCAGTTCTGCTATAGATTCTAATAACAAATATTAAGCAATTGGCCTTAAATGAAAAAAAAATGTAAAACAAGAGCTGAATTTTTAATATATATTTTTAACTAAAACAAGAAAGAAGCAAGATATTATGTTTTATAAAAAATATTTTTTTTAAGTTCTAACAAAAGTAAAAATTGTAAAAGTTATGAAAGTTCAAAATGATAAACAAATTTAAATATTTTTGTGAGTAAAAGTTCGTAGTTCATGTGGTGTTAATAAGTATTCGTGATACCGTGATACACAATTGTATTGTTAATTTATTTTTAGTGATTCGTGAATTTTGAAACTTAAGTTATAGTTATACATAGTGCAGTTATCAATGAAGTATCGAATAGTGAAAAAGTGAAGTATATTATTAAACGTCATTAAATTATTTCAAATATGGAATGAGTTTTTGTCTCGAATCTTATTCAAGTTTTAGGAAAAAGTTACTTCCTTGATATAATTTAATTCCGGTTTTTTATTAATATTCCACATTTTTAAATTTAGTTAGGTTTACACGACATACCATTTATTCTTGCGGATATTTAGATACTTAATATATTGTGTATATTTATATGAAAAGTAATAGATTAAGGTGTAAGTGCTAATAAGTACATATTAATACGTTATGCGGAGAAAATAAGAAAAGGAATAAGTTATGATTATCAGGTAATCGGAAAGTGGTGAAAACAATAATTTAAAAACTATAAGTACTGACAAACTAAGTTATACAGATAGATATACGACAGAGTTATAAGTAAAATTAAGAATATGACATTACAGTTTAAAATTTCATTTTATGTCTAAATATCTTTATCGAAACGCAGCAGATGAGAATAATATTTATTAAAATAATAAGCGGAATTGAAAATTGTCATTATATGTAGGTTACAAGAAATAACTATAAGTAATTTAAATAAGGTTCTAAGGCAGAGATTAAGATGAAAAATTTCAATAAACAAATGAAATAGGTATAAGATGAAAAAATTCAATAAACAAATAAAAGTTAAGATGAAAAAATTCATTAAGCAAATGAAAAGTTACATTATTAAATTAAGGTATAATACGTTATTTATAAGTTTACCAAACTAGGAAAATGTCTCCTTACAAAGCAACACAATTGTTAGGGTTCGAATGCCACCTTTAGGAGCTAGAAGATTATTATATAAAGTTTATATAACCTGAGCACCTGACTTATGGGACCAATAATACTTAAGTATTATAGCCTAGACGTAGACTAAACACTATTTATATTAGGAATATATAAGAGTTGAGTGAAGCTATATCTACAATTTGAGTTCAATTTAAGGTTTAGACAATGTGATATGAAAATTTAGACTAATTTCAAATATGTGTTATTTGTTATATAGAAAGTTATAAATAACCAAAGAGTTAAGTTATAGGAAAATTATAGGAAGAAAGGAAAGGAAAGTTATAAGTTAAGAAATTATACGTTTATAAAAATCAATATGTCTTCCAAGAAAGCAACACACTGGTTAGGGTTAGACGCCACACTTAGGAGCGATAATATTAATAGGACATAAATCCTGGGATTAAGATCATGCTCGTACACTTAGGATTGACTGACTAAAAATCAATATAATAATTACGCAGTAATTGGTGGAAATGTATCTTAAAGAAACTAAGAAAAATAAAAAAGGCTTAATAAAAATATGTACATATTATCCTGTAATGTCCCCTTATTATATATATTTACAATTTAATTCGATATAGGGTATATAGGATGATAACCACAAAAAAGTTATTTCATGATAAGTAAGTTATGATTCGAATAAACAAAGTTTATGTAAATACGTTATATTAACACAAAGGTTAAGTTAGGTACAGACGCACCTATCAGAGTTATTAGATCAATCATTATGCAGTTAAATGGCTAAGTTTAAGTAAAAGTTATAAGTTGAAAATAAAATATCTACTAAAAAAAGATTAAGTGATTCAGAAACATAAGAAAATTTCATCCTTTTATGAAGTAAAGTTACAGATTTATATCAGAATAGATAATTATAAGAATAGCGGTATTATTTTCTGAGTTAAAAAAACAAGGTTTCCCTGAAAGACAACGAATGAAATTAGATTACCACCTTAGGAGCTATCAAATATAGTGTAATATCTAAAATAGGATACGTATTGTGTGATTGAGTTGAGGTATGCGACTGAAGAACATTAAGAAAAAAATATACAAGTTTTGAGGAAAATAGAATTACGGACAAAACATAATTATACAAAGTATAATATTAAAAAGTTATTAAAAAAATATTAAAAGATGAAGCTGATGATGATTAAGATAATTAGGAATACAATGAAAAGGATTTAAGAAAATAATTACAGAAGATAAAAGTTAGATGCTTATATTGTAAAAATTGTAACAATGAACAAATTGATAGGGAATTATGGAACATAAAAAAGAAAGTTAAAAGATGAGCTAAACTAGAAAGTTGAATGATGAAGTAAGGAAGACTTAACATTGTTTTTATGTAAAAGAAATTGGTTTTATGAATTATTAGACTAGCTAGTGCATAAGTAGCGTAGTGTAGTAATTGCGTAGACCAAGAGTGTATTAATAATATTTGAAATAAGCTGACATGATATTATTTTAAAATGGATTCAAATTAAATTCCATTTGGTTTTAATAGGTAAAATTTGAATTGAAATTACACGTAATAGGGTCATAGGTGAAATGAGATTTAATTTGAATGTTCATGAATAGGTGTTTAAAGGTAAAATAGATAAATAGGTGAAATGAAATTACATGCAATAGTGTCATATATGAAATGAATAAAATGAAATAATGCCATAGATGAAATGAATCGAAACAGGTGATATTATACAAAATTGAAATAGGTGAAATTAAATTTGATTGAAAATATATAAAAGTGGGTGCAATGAATTGAAGTGAAATAAAATTGTATTTGAACATGAAATATGTATTACGAAATGGAAATGGTAAAATTCGAATTAGGGAATAAGAATCAAAAGAAATACTTGGACTGATTGAATTTTTAAAATAATTGGATTGAAACATGTTTCACCAAAATTACTATCACCAGATTATTTAAAAATGGCCAAAAAGTTGGTACTTAAAAATAGGATATGAAGAATATTTGACCAAAGGTATTAAGCATAGAGCTAAAATTTATAGAGACTGCAATTTCAAACTATAAAAAATCCTTACAGCGAATACACAGATTGTCTACCTACGCATTTCGATTTTTTAAAATACTAATTAGAATATAAGTGCTAAATTAAAGAATTCGTTTTTATAATTAAATTAAGGAAGGAATAATTAATATGAATTAAGACGTCTCTTAAATAATTTGATTTTAAGTAGCTTGAAGGTTAATTATTATTACACAGCTATATCACGATTATACATAAAAATAATTACGTATTTAATTATAATTGAAGTTAGCAATTAAATTCTGGGAAAAACCAGTATTTTGGCGACTAGGAAACTAAACAAGTTATTAAGTCCTAAACACACTGACAAGATAGAACATTATCTTATAATTCGTATTTGTATACTGAAAAATCCAACCCCGAATTTTTTTAACGACAGTATTAAAATAGCTTAAAACACTATCATACGCCCTCAACTATGATTTTATGTTTACACGAACGAAAACTCTACAAGAATTACAACCAATTTAAATATATCTATATTTTATTATGTTTTTCTATAAATGTTGGAATATACATACCTGTAAAACGAAGCATTAGCTTGCATGCCAGTTGACAGCAAATGCAAGAGTAGTACATTCTCATGAGATATAGATAATATAGACAAAGACAGCATAGTAGGTGATAGTGCAAGCACTTACTGCCAAGTGCTTGCAAGTCGTGCAAGCTGGCATGCAAGTGTGCCAGTTACAGCCATGTGTATTCCCGCATTTATGTTTCTTCCACAAACACCATCGTTATTTTAATTTACCAAATACTATGTTTTAATTTACCTAATACTACCTCCAAAATAAAAAAAAACTGTAAAAACAATAACTAATGTATCTACAATTTAATTCCATTTCAGGACCAGTGCTTAGTGTTATCTAATGTTTCAATCATCGCTTGTTCAACAGAATGTTACGTTCGTTTGACACCATGGCCGGTCTCCCCGTCGACATAAAACGCCAACTTTTTAACCCGGACTAAAACGCCAGAGATACCAATAACGCCAGTTAAAGATATGCCTCAGTTAATTTGCATATTAGATTATACAGGTATTATTTTGAAAGAATTTTCTTGAAAACTTAACATTTTTCTGTAATTTTCATTAATTCTGAAATATTCATTGCAAGTTATAATTCTGTAAATTTCATCAAAAGTTATAAATAACTTAAACAGTCATAAGCTATTTTCATTATATATATATATCAAGTTTAAAACGAGACTCATTGAACATCTAAGGGTCGTGGTGAAAAAACCTAATTTACAGAAATTAAAATATGAGATTAAAATTCTCTGATACATTGGGATAAAACTCAGTGGACATTATACGGTTTAAACATTGAAACGAGGTCAAAATACATTTGCTTAGATTGCAATTTTGTACCCGGAAAACAAATACGGCTCGAAAACCGATTCTTCGGAATCTCGTATTGAAGACCGATCAATAGCAAATAGCTTGATTAGACCATAGAATACTTATAATATACCATAGAATACTTAAATATTGCAATATTAAAGAATTAAAAGAATAACATTTCACATAGTTATAATTGAATGATATTTCTCATATCTTAACAGAATATAGTCTAGTTATTTAACAACGTAGGGTTAAGTAATTGCACAAATTAATTAATTTTCAGATGTTTTTATTAAATGTCGGCGTTCCGGTGGCAGGCAGGCTTTATACCATCGCAGCTAGGAGCGTTAGTAGCTAGAGGCAGGAAGGGAGCCGGGATATTAGACTATACATACATACACCACAAAACATTAAATTTATAAATTAAATATATTTTAAATCCGTCTTACTTTACACCATGTAAAAAAGCCGTTTTCAACAATGTAAAAAAAACAAATTTCTCACTATGTAAAAATCTCCGTTTTACACCATGTAAAAAAAATCCGTTTTTCTACATGTAATATAATAACCGTTTATATTATGTAAAAAACTCAGTTTTTATTATATGTATTTTTATTTTTAGGTATATATATTTATTAATTGTCTTGTAACATAAGATCTGATAATGCGCTAAATAAATTAAGGGGATCAGTTATTTTATAACGGTATTACATAAGACGTTTACTTTTCAATGTTATTCTTCGTATAAACACACAAGAGTTCCTTTTCGTACTATATTAAAAGTATATATATTGTTAGGTATATATATTATGTATGTATATAACCGGGCGATGACAAATAGTTTTGTATTTTAGATTTAATTTAGGTGCGTTCAGTGTCCAACTGTATTCAAATTAGTATTATTTGAATTATAAGTAGGTTAATAGTAATAGCACTTAATGCAGTCTAGCACTTTATATAGCTTAGCATTTTATTTACATAGCATTAGAAGTAACTAAAAATAGTAACGGGCTATATATTCTTAGATAATGTTTTATTCTTTAGTTTATTCTATTGGGTCTGATTACTGATACAGTTGTTTAAGAACCTTTAGGTCGTAGCCCCTGTAAGGACGGGTCGTTAGATTCAAGAGGTCTAATAACCTCCTTTGACGAATCTGGAAGAAGCCTAATTTGTTGGCAGACCTTAGGACTTAATCAGGTGCGGCTTAGGACTCTAGGTACTTTAGGATAACTTAGGACTTAAAGCTAGGCTTAGGTAGTTCGTAACATTTAGTTATATGTTGCCTGTAATAATAGGTTATGTTCGACTATATTCGTTCGTAAATAGATTTATGTCATACGCTACGCCTTTTATTTTTAATATTTTAGAGCTCAAAACAATCTGGCTCAGGAACTCGATGCGAAGTAAAAAAATAAAGAAAATACACAAATATCTGTCCCCTTATAATTTTTATTTTACGGTGAATCGAATTGTTTGTCGCATTCCCTTGTATAGTTTAATATGAAAAGAAATAAAAGTAGATTTACTACAAAATATTTAAGTTTATGTTATTTATTGTCTTGTCTTGCTACCTGTACCTGCTTTTGTTGAAGTGGTTGAGCTCGGAGCATGATGGATTCCTTAAAGCCATGTCTACAAAGTGCTAAACACATTCTCACGTGAGCTGTCTATTTCGCTTAAGACTTGTTGACTTGCGATCACTTCCATTTTAATTAACACTGCGTCTTGTAAGAGGATGTTACCTAGTTCACGGATATTCAGTACTTTTAAATACATTTACATTAAAACTACTAACCCGTTGCACTAGTTAATAATGAATGTGACACAAAATAGATTATTTTTAAATATTTTTTATTCCATTTGTGTTGTGAACGAAGTTAATTTGTAAGGAAAGCTTTTTTATTAACATATAATTATTACATCAAAGTTTCTTGTGTAGCAAGCTTCAGGCTGGAAGTGTATCTAATTCATGTACCGGTATTTCATTTAGCGCATTCTGTACACAGCTCACAGACACACAACACGGAAATGACATACACAAAGCACACAAAGAAGATACAACTTGTTTGAAAGCTGATTCCTTTGACATGGCTTATGTGATGTGGTTAAACGCCTCTCCAACTTAGCTAAACCCCTTCTCACTATAACAACGGTAATCCAAGAGTTTAGTTTGTTTATATTACAGCTAAAACCTTTTTCATACGCTTAGATCATTGTTTCAAAACACTGGTTGATTGTACAAATGGATTTTTTTCATTGAAAAGTAGAAGTTGTGTGATAAAGCATGATTTTTCTTGAACGTTCACTTTAGTTTGTTTAGTAAATAACAGAAGCAATTGGATTGGTTTAAAAGGTTGTTTGAGCAGTATACTTATTGAGGAACGCATATGCTTAATTTAATCATAGACATTAATAGAGGAAGTGTGAGCTTATCTGTTGGAAATTCGGCTGTAATTCTATGTGGACCTGCGAGACGTCTTCTAATAACATAATAAACATCTGACTGTGATTCCAGAGCTTCAAGGACCTGCACAATGTTATTAACAAAATTAAATTCTAAATGGGCAATGAGCATGTTTAATATTTAAAATACGGTTTATGGGAACATTTGTAACTTCTAGTTATTCTTCAAAATTCTAGAACATGTAGCTTTTTCTCAATATTTTGATAACACATTTATTCAAAATTCGTAGGTACAGATCTAGCTTTTTTCTCTATATATTTCGCCAAAAGCAACAATGTTTGTTTGTGTAGGCACCTGTTGAGTTTCTTGTCGGTTCTTCTCAACAGTTTGCAGGTTCTGAACCGGCGGTAAACGTGATAGTTAGGGCCAAAATATAATGAAAAATATGACTAAATATGACTTCATTTTGTTCCCCCTTTCATTTGTATTGTATGTAACTTCTTGTCATTGCATTAAATACATAATTGTGTTGTGTATTTATTTTTATATCATGTCCTTGGATTGTTTATTGTATTTTAAATTATATGCATTTTTATGTGCGTTTTTGATGTCTCTTTATATTAAAGTTATATATGTATATGCTTTATATCATCGCTTTACTCAAAGCATTGTAGAATCATTCCTCTAATGTTTAATTTTTAATGTCCAATTAATTCTGCATAACATGTATAATAACAAGCATTGAATTGTATAAGTTATTTTTTATTGTGTTTACATATAATCCCTCTTAATTCGACAGACTGACAGACAGAGGACTAAAATAAATTAGTAGCATCTATACGTTAAAATAAGCTCATTAAAACTTGCCCATCAAAACGAAAACTAAATAATCTAAATAAATATAAACAAATAAAATGGTTGAAAAACGAAATAAATGATTATTTTGAAGTATTCTGTGGTTTGATTTCCTATTCCTTTTAAATTCATTGAAATACTAATTTGACTTAAATACTTAGATATCTATGTATATCTTGGCACTATAATATTTATGAAATTAGTAACGAAGACTTTTCTTGAAGAAAAGTAAGTCAAATTACTTTCAACGAATTTATATGTAGTTATATCCCAAACCTAGATTTAATATAAGTATTTACTATCTAACCTACCTCAAGAACCTTCAGTGTTGAGTTAGGTGAATAAAGGGAGCTTATAAGGGTAATTCCATTGTAGTACAGTACTAGGTTCGATCCCTAGTTCAAGCAATACCTGGTAAATATGTACTTGGGACATATACTAAATTAGTAAACTTAATTAGGCAAGAGTTAGGTAAATTTGAAAAATGAATCATAGGATTTCATGAGTTACTCCTATTCTGAATAAGAAAGAGTAAAACGAAATTAGTTCTACATACAAGAAACAGTCTAGAAGAAGATAAGTAAAGTCTACAGAAAAGTTAGAGAATGCACAGTCAATAACAAAAGTTGATGAACACAATTCAACTACAAACCGGCATAATATAGACGATTTGTAGGTTAAAAATCATTAAGTGATGAGATGTTTTGTACCTATGGTAATTGATTGTGGTCATCAACTTTTATAGTTGACCATACCGATTAAAGGAGGTATAGTAATTTATAACCTCTCCGTGCAAGTACAAAAGGATAAAATACAATGAATTCAGTGTCTATAATAGGCTTTTAGAAATATTTTAGGGCGAGTAACGGTAAAGTAATGATCTCGAATAGGTACATAGGTACATGGAGATTGTCTGTCGCACATGACCGCGGCTAATTTGAGCCTACACCATATGTACCTACTAGTAGCGCCATCTATCGGGTCCGTGGTACACTATTTGCCACAAAATAGTTCTTGGATTTTGTACAGATGTCACTACTTGGAATTACTTTTAAGTTAGTGCTTGCAAGTAGATAAAGAAGCTTCTTGTAGCTGAAACGTATTTCTAGAGACTTTTTTCATTAGCCTTAAATAAGTTTGGGGTAACTTAGTATTTTAATAAAACAATCAGAAAAAACACTATTTCGGATGCAAAATAGCGGAAATTAAGGAGTAACATACGGTAAGACCAACTGATAAAGAAAGGATCCTAAAAGCATGCCATATTCAATATTTTCCTTCCGGTTTTCTCTTCTCTAAAGTTCTGTGTAAATGTTAAAGAAGAGATGAAATAATATAAAAGATATTGGCTTTAGCTTGCAAATTATCCTCCCCTTCAATCAATTATGTAGGTATCATAATTTCGATGGTGCTCCCATCTAAGTACTTAAAATTGGCTGCATGCAATGCAAGCAGACTAGATGATGGCAAGCGCAAGCATGCCAATACCCGTTCCTAATTGTCTTACATCTCAATCAATCCCAAACAAATGCAGTCCTCTTTCTAGAATTATGCTGGGGATTAAATAAAGCCTTTAAAAAATATAGCGGCGGTATGTTACATTGATGATACGATGTAATTCAAAGTGATATCTCGAATAGATTGTACAATCAGTGTATTACAATAGTCCACAAGCCGCAAGTCACGGCCCAGTTCCTTGCTTGCCTCAGAAAGTGTCAAACTTATGACTCGGTTGCCTTATTATTGCAAAGTGATATGCATATTGCAAACTATGTTTGTAATATTTATTAACACCCGCCTACGATTAATGTAGATTGGTTAAAAGAGTTTGTAATAGTTCACGTTGTACGCCTTTTTAAAAGGCTATATTCTAAGTATGCTGTATTTGGTGGCCATCAATCTCATCAAACTTGGCACGTACCGACGTTAGGTAGGTACGTAGCATAAAATCTCTGGTGGAAAAGCACCCTAAATATTAGGAAGAGTCACGATCTAAAATTTGGAGGAATATAGGACTCTACGGTGGCATATCTTGCACCTGCAACCCAACTCAACCTTGAAACAATATATTTGTTAATTTTTACAACTTACTATTGTGACCGTTTTATCAACATTTCAAGAAAATGGGTCCGACGTTCGAGACGAGACGAGACGAGCTACACTGATAACATCAGTAGAGAAATGAGATATCTATGTAGAGCGTAGAGCATAGTTCCAACTCTTTTGAATATACAGGACCTTCTTATTACAGGCTTTTCAGATTCTTAGTTTTTAGCAAATAATCTACGAGAGAAATAAAACAAACCAACTAAAGTTATTTAATAATAAGTATGTATTATAATAATAAAAATTGTCACAACAAGGAATTGCCACGATCCTAACTTACACAAATACCTCTTATTTTTTACTTGGGATACAGTGCAAGGCAAATTAATAGACACAAGATAGCTGCAGGCATGAGTATGAGTAAACAGTATGAGGATTAGTAAGGCGAGGGTTTACACTTTACTAGGACCTAGATTTAGTCAATTTTTTTGCCTTGTACTGCACCTTACTTATTCATAACTTAAGTAACTAAATAGACTTAACGTTACATCACAAGTAGATCGAGATATCTTTTTTTTATAACATAAGTAACAATGGCCGTCACAATGATTCGTTTTCTCCAATAGTTATCGATTATAATATAAATTATTTTGATATAAAGTTGTTTTATTTTGTATAATCAGTTCTTATTTTAATAAATGTATATTGTAAGTATATAGGTCTCGCAAATATTCTAACTTATCTACATATTTTAAGTAAGGTAATGTTAAAAACCGAAGTAATATTCAAGAAAATCAATCAAGTTGGTTACTCGACAAGTATTGACAATTAGTTAATTCTAATAAAATTTAAATACTAGTAAATTAGTTAGAGGTCTTCTCTGGTCAAGAACTTTAGGTCCATCTAACTAGAGGCTCCGACATCTTTGAAAACCTCTTTGAAAGCATCTCAATCAGTAGAGGATTGTCTTGAATATTAGCTTCCGCAGCTACTAGCAGTTCCGCAGAGGTCCCACGAACGATCCAATAGATGGCGTTAGTGTAGAAATGTTGGAGATCGTGCTTACTTCATTTTTCCAGATTGGGTGGAGCCGCGCCCATTTTGATAGGCAGAATAAAATCTTCCTCTTTTTAAATTAGTGTAGATGTTAGTAGACAATACAGTTCACAAGTCTCCTGATAAAACCATCGATATATAATCCCTAAGACTTAAAGTTAAGTATAGTATTCAATTCCAATAAATTACGTAAAGTAAAATATGATTAGCTGATACTTCCATATTCACAAACTTTACATTACATTAAGTTACTTTCTGGGTATTCCTAGGAACATATTTCATCCTACTCGTTTGACAGAGATCTAGTACATAGGTTTAGTATTGTGTATCATATGTAGGGATACATTTTAATTACTATACAAACAAATACATTTGAGTATCAAAAGCTGTTGACAATAATTACGTAGTTGTCTATGATAATAAACCAAAATAATAAAAATATAGCATATGCAAACAGTAGCTGCCAAAATTATTTCTTTCTATTGAAACTTTGCAAACATGACTAATTGAATGTAACACTACTGGGCATTCAAATTGAATTAATTGGCTTTATAAATGTGTGAATAATAATGGCACCCATTCCAATTTGTCTACAATTACATAAAGCCATTATAAGTTGAGTTTAATATACGCTTTTAACAAACTAATTAATTATTAACGTGATAAATTGATGTAGGTACATACTTGTAACCTGTTATTATTTTAATTAGTATAGTTTTATAGTTTACGTAAATTCAGTTGAGTATACAAATATAACTATCAAAATTCAGTAGATACAGATACAAAAGCTTTTCTAAGTAGTTAATTGACATGAAAATCTTTAAATTTTTAGAGCTTTTGGTGAAAACGTATCATCGTGTGTGTCGGCTGGAGATAGGTCTTATCTCTTGTTCTTGTTCTTCATGGTGAGACGCCGCCAGAAGCTGGTCTTCTGGTCGGGCGGCGGGTCCTCGCGCGCCTCCTCGCCGCGCGTCTCCCCGCGCAGCATGTCCAGGAACGTCGGGTCATTCTTCTTGACATTCTTCTCGATCTTGACCGCCTCCGCGCTCAGTTCCGCCTTCAGCTTCTCCGGGCTCGTGTTCTCCACCTTAAACTCGTTAGGGTCTTCCACGAACGCCTGCTGGAGGTCCCGCATGATCTTTTTCCTGATCGTCTTCTTCATACTGAGGTGCCGCTCTAGAGTCTTGACATCCCCGTTCCCGTACGAACGGTAGTCATCCTTTTTCTTTCTCGCCTTCTTCGTTTTGTCGTCGTCATCGATGCTCTTGGCCTCGTACTGCTGGTTGAGGCCGAAGATGTCGCGCAGGTGCGGGATGGCCCGCTCCGACGTCATCGCGACCGCGAAGCTCTACAGACACCTCATCGTGAGACCTGAAATCGAAAACGTTAGAGATAAGCGACTTTTTGCGGAGATAATGTCGTGACGATTGGGACCCGTTAAGATTTAATAATACGGTGCGTGCCAATTGTTGCGGCGGACAATCTCGTATTTATTGGAAACTCGTGCGAATATCGTGCGTCGAGACAATCGGTCGCTCCTTTCTACTGTGAAAACTGATAAATCATGATGTTCGTGTGGTTCTTGATGAATATGCGCCAGGTGTTTTTGCCAAGAGACGGATTGCTCGCGAGTGTGTTACATACAATGGCGATAAGAACACCCATGGGCCGCGGTCCGTAACTGTTACACCGCCGCTGACTGCAGTAACGACTTCCCTTCTTTTACAGCTATAAATTATTACCCAACATTTAAAAAACACTAAGCTATACGTCTCAGTTTCTTATTTAAGTCTTAGTTATGACCTTAGGACCAAATAACTTAATAAAATATCCTTTAACGGAAAAATCCTAGAAGCATGCAGTGACTTTGTAAATATATTAAGGACACTGGTTTTACGTGGGCATATTTCGAAAAACTTAGGTAGATGTATTATTATGATTTTCCTCCTTATAGGTAGGTAGTATTTTATATTTTGCCTTGCTTAAAACCTTGAGAATTCCCTCGAACAAATAAAATTCAATCCCGTGTGATAACATAACTATCAAATATTCAATCCGAACCCAATGTGTAACATAATCTTCAAATAAATCCAACTTTAATCCTGATTAGAAAGATTTACTGCAGTAAGTATCACATCAATACAGATCACAGGTAGTAACACACCAGAAGTTCAATTTGAAACGAGTGCAATAAACTAAGTATTGGAGCGTAGTGTTGCGTGGGCGAGTGTACATTTCTTTATTTCTTTTAGCAGACCATTAACTATGGATAATGGATAGAGTAGTTGGTAACGAGATCTTTGCTCCCTTCCGATTACTTCCCATAAATTTAGGGGAGCCGATACATTACACTGTGCGTTATAGTTCAGTTAACATATATATTGATTACGGTGTGAATCCACTGGTGGCGGGACGAGCTATGGGTAGATACAATTGCAAACAATTCAGACTGTCTTTGGCTAGGAATCCAGTGATAAGTGTTTGAGAAATGCCCAAAAGACCAAGAGTCAGGATACTATGAACGCGAATATTTCTAACATTGAAAGTGTGAGGGTAGATTCAATTCAAGTTGAGACGCCAACCCTCGCATCACAGCGTCTCCAATGTCTTCAGTGTACCCGCAACCACGAGTGATGCTATCAACTCGAGTCTTTCGGGAAATAAAAATAAGCATTTTTAATTGCTTAAACAAAATCTTATGCCGCGAAAAACTAGTTATACTTTAATAACGTTGTTCTTATTTTGTGACACGCTTCAAGGTTCCGTATAAAAGCTCGATTAAGTCCCTCCTACACTCGAATTAAAATTTAGTGGATCTAATAAATCAGGGTATTTTGGTGCTGCGTTCGTAATACGTAAGTAAAGCTATAAGTTTTAATGGTTGTGTAACGTGGAAGCGGCTTTACAGCTGACATTAACATTGTGAGGGTCAGTGCTCTTTACCTAACACCACACATGATCGCGCGCCCGCCATTTTGAAATAGTGACGTCATTGCACTGTTTTTTGTTTTCTTGTTTTGTATGTGATTTGAGTAACCAGTTCCGTATTCGGAACAAAGTAATGTTTTCTTGTGGTTTTGTAATCGTGTATTTTGATGGTTGAATTGTGTGTATTCTATTAAGTCATGCACTGATCAATCTTCTGCAATTTTCCTGTGTGATGTGATATTGTTTTTCTTGTCTTGTAACTATATTATTAATACTTATCATTGGTTGAAAATTTCTGTCACTTTTACAATGTAGAATAGATTTCATCTCAAAACACGTCATAGTTTAATACAGATAGATAACATCACAGCCGTTACTAGTGATCTTAACAATCGACACTTTGCCTCATTGTGATCTTTCATCTCAAAACATAAAACCACATTTATTATTACCATGAGAGATACATGCTAGTACCATAATACTATTCATACGCCCTACTTATTAAGGGCCTACATAACAGTGTGTAACTCTGAGCAATGTTTACGGCGCAGATTAACTCGCACTCTATTTACATTGTAGAGCATGTCGCTTGATGAACAATTAATTGTAGTGTTTACTGCTAGAGATGTAACGATCGTTAGCTATTTGTTAATTTATTATCTGTTTAGTTGTACACTAAGGGTGCGTCCACATCTGGCGAATGCGCCGCGAATGTGCAGCTCGCCAGCCATGTGCGAGCTGCCCGCAAGCCGCGCGCGTGCAGTCACGGCAATGGTTTGGTGCGCCTCTTTAGTGCAACTCATGCAAGGCTCGTAAAAGGCGCGCGCGCAGCGCGCGCGCGGCCCGCGATCTGCGCGCGCTCAATTATCGCGCTTACAATTGCGCGGGCGGTAGGCAGACGCGAGCCGCTAGCGCGCCGCCCGCGCGCCGCCCGCGCGCTGATCGCATACGGCGCTTAGGTTGCGAGCGAAATGCGCGCGAGCGGCGCAAGAGCGGCGCACGAACAAAAATGCACGCGCGCAGCTCGCGGGCAGCTCACAAACGGTTCGCGACCTGCGCATTCGCGGCATATTCGTCAGATGTGGACGCACCCTCGGATTGTTGGGAAATAAGAAATCGTTAAAATTTTCATGTAGGTAGGTAGGTGTATTGAATTGGCGACTTCAATAGGAACCAACAAGATTAAGGCAGCCTTTCTATCAGAATTTTGGTAAAATTTAGTGTAATATACACATAGAATATTTCAGTTCATTTTACTTCAAAACTATATCATAAAGTAAGGTATACGATACGGACTATATTAAGTCATACAAACATACATTTGCTTTCCAACGTTCATGATTGTAGGTACTTCAAATACGTTTCGTACCAATTTAATTATAAATACGTGCAAAGTTTCAAAAACGTTTAAAGACGTAAAACTTATCATTCAAAGCCTTTCTTATAGAAAATAATATTATTTTTCACAAACCAACTTATCTGTAATTGCAATTACTTAATACATTTGTGGTGACCGTAAAAGCAACCAACCGGACTGGAAAGTGGTACATTTAGCTTCGTACAATAATATTATGTGTTTCAATAATAAATTGCGTAGACGTGGGACGGACCAGCGGACGTTTATGTCAGTCAACATTATGATCGGACCTTATTTCATAACGCACACGACTGACAAAAATCGCCGAAATTAAAGTTGAGATTAGAATACTTATACTGAGACAATAATAATCTGTCAGAATGATTTTGACAATGTCAATGCGTTGTTTGACAATCCCAATGCGTTCCGATTGGTAAATAAGGCTGCGCTCCGCTGGAAAAATACCAGTGTCGTTACAGCCCCTTGTCCTGCACTGAAGAGGATCTTTTGAAAGCCAAATGATTCGGGTGTAAACAAATATAAATAATCATGGAGAAGAAAATAGACTCTATGGTCCTCTGGTCCTATCTTGGATTCAGCCGGATAGACTCAGTGTCTTTCGTCTGCACAGCCTCTCTTTATATTGCTGTCAACAAAAACATATGCAGTTCTCCGGTTTTTAAAGCGACAAAGTTATTAAATGCAGTCAAAGAAATATTAAAACTCGGACGGTTTTTAACAATCTATTTGTTGATAAAATGCATTGTTAAGTTTGTTTAACTTTATTGTCATATTGGCTATATTTGTACAAGTGTTAAACAAAGTAAGCAGTCTTCTGTACATTTGATATCGATGGTTTCCGCAACAAAGGGCGTATCTCCATTTTGCATACTTTTGGCAATGAGCAAAAAACGAAAATAAAAAACTTTTTTTTTCGATATTTCTTTTGTCTTTATACTTATAAAAAAATGTAGAAGGGAATAAGTTCTTAGATTTTTGCGGTCTTTTGCCTCATTTAATTGCAGGCCTGTAGGAGCCTTATATAAGAAGTTAGCTTGGAGTTACGCCCCTGAAAATCTAATAAACAAGTAGTTACACCTCACAAATTTACAGTCTAGAAAAAAATGTCTATACTAAAAGCCATATACACATACAACTACTTGTTGTAAAGGACATTTTTTTTTAACAAATGTAAATGCGCCGTGTTATTGATACTATTGCAATGGCTCTACGAGTAAAATAATGAGCTACTAAGGGTATAGTCAAGACAATATACCTAAATATAGTTAAAAATAATAAACCCTTATAAGTTGCGTAATTATTTATTAAAGACAACAAGCAAAAATATTGAAAAAGTCGACTTAGATCACGTTAGCATACCTAATCCATGTCGTCTTCTTAGATCATGGAGTAGGTATGCTATTACAGCACTAGTTAACAGTTAACATTAATATAACAGTACCTACTTATTAAAGTTAACGCTAGATTTTTCTTCAAATTTCACGTAGAAAGTAGTTTAACTTATTAATCTAGATTTCGGGGTAATAATAAATCAAAATAATTAGGCTACCCAACCAAAGTCTTGTTATTGATAGGCAAAAGCAAATTATGCTGCCAACTAAACATCGGAAAAATCTTATCTTTAAAAACTTTCAAACCTAATTAATTATTTAGCTATCTGTCTGCTACTAAGGGTAACAATAACATTGTACTGAAACAATTTCTATAAAAAGTATCAAAATAATCTTAGTTGAACCATTTCTTGGTTAGAGACATAGATAGGCTACTTATTAACTTAATACTTAAATCAAATAATCAAATTAAGCTATGTAACCTAACCAACTAAAACAGTAATTAACTTAATTGGAATTGAAACTTGAAAAGTAGTTCTGTACGTTTTTTTTATTTAGTTTAATTTTGACTTTAAACCTTAAAGTTAGCTCATGAATTAGACCCAATGGTGGGACAATTGCGTCGGCTAACTTTAAGGTTTAAAGTTAAGATATAAAAAATAAAAAACGTGCAAAACTATGTTTCATGTTTCAAATCAAATGTTCAAATTTCAAATTAAATCTAATCAGATGTGTCATCGTCAGTTTTCATTTCATCTTCTTCGTCGGTCTGAGGTAGAGTCTCAATCACCTCAGATTCAATAACTTAAACTACTTTCTACGTGAAATTTGAAGAAAAATCTAGCGTTAACTTTAATAAGTAGGTACTGTTATATTAATGTTAACTGTTAACTAGTGCTGTAATAGCATACCTACTCCATGATCTAAGAAGACGACATGGATTAGGTATGCTAACGTGATCTAAGTCGACTTTTTCAATATTTTTGCTTGTTGTCTTTAATAAATAATTACGCAACTTATAAGGGTTTATTATTTTTAACTATATTTAGGTATATTGTCTTGACTATACCCTTAGTAGCTCATTATTTTACTCGTAGAGCCATTGCAATAGTATCAATAACACGGCGCATTTACATTTGTTAAAAAAAAATGTCCTTTACAACAAGTAGTTGTATGTGTATATGGCTTTTAGTATAGACATTTTTTGCTAGACTGTAAATTTGTGAGGTGTAACTACATGTTTATTAGATTTTCAGGGGCGTAACTCCAAGCTAACTTCTTATATAAGGCTTCTACAGGCCTGCAATTAAATGAGGCAAAAGACCACAAAAATCTAAGAACTTATTCCCTTCTACATTTTTTTATTTTCGTTTTTTTCTCATTGCCAAAAGTATGCAAAATGGAGATACGCCCTTTGTTGCGGAAACCATCGATATTAATTTTACAAAGTGGATTTACGCCCCTTGACGTTTAAAAATTTAAAAACGTAATGTAGATACATCAAATATATTTTCATAATATTAATAATTGTGTTTAATGCCCTGATTTTGTAGTAAAATAAACTTTATCTCTTGAAAAATGTAGGTCGTAACAACATTTTTTTTTACCGTAGCGAAAAGTTAAAAATATGGATCGATAGAGCTTCGAAAACTGAACAAAACTGCATTAAAAAGTCAATTTAGCCAAAATGGCATTTACGCCCTTTGTTGCGGAAACCATCGATATGTTTTGTTAATATGACGTAAGACGAATGTTGTTGACGAAACTAATGCGTTTTTCTTTTGTTTCTCCTATTGTTATATGGAATTATCTTTTGATGTCGTATTATTTAACTCACAAAGAAACTGTTTACTCAATAACAGTAACAGTTTGTAGGTATTCGTATGTTTTTTTATTATTTAAATTAAGAATATGGGTATTTCCCATTGGAAAGTACTATTAAGTACAGTCAGATTATTGAAATGGCATTGATATTATATAAGTAGATAAGTATTTTTGTTCACTGTAAGTTATAAAATGCAAGCCAATTATAAGTCCATTAGGGAGTCGAACAAGTCATAAACTTAGGTAAAAGTACAGATAAGTTTCGGTAACTTAATAACTTAACCCTTGTACCTTACATACTAGGAAAATGTCATCTTCTCAACCTCTACTTTTCAACTTTCATCATTACATCTTTTTGTCTCAAAGAGACCTTCATCTTCTAATGAAAGTACCTCCATTAATTCATAAGCCAATCAAAATGTAAAATTCCTGAAAGACAGGCCACGAACGATCGACCGTGCTCAATTAACGTGCGCATGCGAGGTGCGCAGGCGCAGGCGACCGACATGCACTGATTACGCCCGCATCGGTTGCGCAGGAAAATTGTGAAAATAACTCTTATTTTCTAACATATTTGTGTGTTTGAGATGTGGAGATCGGATCAGTATTAGGTTATACGTTTATGTTTGTTTATGGACCAAGAGCCCGCGAACCCCAGACCTTCGTTATTTTATAAAAGCTGAAAGTTTGTCAGCGCATGCTCCCACACACAGGTAAGAACGATGGACTATTATGAAGTTTGGGTTATGGTGGCTTTGGCAGGTATACGGTACTAAATGTCAATGGTCGAAAACACCAAGTTGGCCATCGATTTCGATATCACCGTCAAAGGGTGACTTGTACAACTCCTCAAGAGCTTTCAAATGACATAGGTCATGTCACTGTTGAGCATTAGGATCAGCGTCCATGGCATAGGCCAACTCCAATCTTCGGTGGTCGAAAACACCAAGTTGGCCGTCGATTTCGATGTCACCGTCAAAGGGTGACTTGTACAACTTGTCAAGAGCTTTCAAATGACATAGGTCATGTCACTTAGGATCAGCGTCCATAGCATAGGTCAACTCCAATCTTCAATGGTCGAAAACACCAAGTTGGCCGTCGATTTCGATATCACCGTCAAAGGGTGACTTATACAACTTGTCAAGAGCTTTCAAATGATATAGGTCATGTCACTGTTGAGCATTAGGATCAGCGTCCATAGCATAGGTCAACTCCAATCTTCAATGGTCGAAAACACCAAGTTGGCCGTCGATTTCGATATCACCGTCAAAGGGTGACTTGTACAACTCTTCAAGAGCTTTCAAATGACATATGTCATGTCACAAATGACACTTAATTATTTGATGAATTTAGATCGGTATTTTACACACCTTTAGTACCGTATACCTGCCAAAGCCACCATAACCCAAACTTCATAATAGTCCATCGTTCTTACCTGTGTGTGGGAGCATGCGCTGACAAACTTTCAGCTTTTATAAAATGACGAAAGTCTGGGGTTCACGGGCTCTAGGTCTATTACTCAATAGGGTGATATTATAACAGGCCCGTTATGACATAATACTATGTCATTCCAATACGATTTCAATTAAATAATTTAAAGTCAAGTAATAGCTGTTCTTGCAACCTTTGGTTCATTTGTTCACTCAATATACTAACATTGTAAAGATTTTGATAATATACTGTTGGTAAATTGCCTATTTACCTATTACCTATTTTTTTTTCATGATTTCAGCACCTAATTTACTAATACTTTTCCTAACAATAAACCCTATCTGATACTATTTAATAGCAAAATAAATCAAACAGACGGAAACTTTTAAATGTTACAGACCAATACAAGATATTTATTTTATTTTATTACACAATAAAATAAGTACAAAAAGATTCTTCAACATAACAAACATTGTTTAAACTTAGTCACTGCATTAACAAGTTGACATTTATCAATGAAATGCTATAAATCATTAAATGACTGACATAGCGATTGGTAATTAACAGCGATCTAATGAATGAATGGTATTGAATGAACTATATCACACTACGAGTATGTAGTGGACTAGTAGTACAGTGGCACAGTTTGTTGAGGTACAGTCGGTTAACTAAATGTAAAGGTAACATGAGTATCTTCTTCCGTTAATAATGTAGCACCAGAACATACGAACTATATTTTTTTTGTAATTTATTGGATTAGGCATTGGTCAAATCGGTCGGATTCTGCTTCATTATAAATTTAAAATAATAAACAAATCATTAAATTATGATAATGATATTGATCACGTCATTTTATAGTAAAAGTAGTTGGTATCACTACCTTTTAAACTAAGTTGTCGAACACTTTTCGTCCCTAACAGTACAGTTAACGCATCCAGTGCTACCTGCTACAGGATATTGCGTGTTTACGGACCTTTATTTTCAGTTTTGTCCTCCTAATGGTTGTAATGTTATCAGATGGACGAGTTTCTAACGATTTGTCAATGTATCTGATTAAACTATGGTTTATTGTCACTATCTGCAGCGAATACTCAGCAATTTGATACGTTCAAAAGTTAGACTAATAGTAAATATAGTCTTATTTACTTTATATTTTTATCTCTAGCAGTACTGCGTATTTAATTTCGGTGGGAAATAGCCGTCCCGTTGAATGTGGCTGATCAATTACAAAAATAATAGTTACAATCAGATTTGTAGTTTGTGAGATTAGAAATGAGTCCAAACAAACATAAAACATACTCTTCAACTTCATTATATTAGTATAGACTTAAGCAGTAGTTTAATAAGTAGATCCGTTAACTGATAAAGACCCAGATAAAATGATACAAAGAAATAAATGAATTATGATACAGACAAGGTCACACAACCAGAGCTTAAGCCCACACCACACTCTTATCGATCGATTGCTAACACTCTGTATCAAACATATCAAGTAGGTTATTGGAAGTTATGAGGCACCATAGACCTTTAAGCAATAAGCATACCAGAAGCACGTCAAAAGTGACTTACTAGATGCATTCTATCATCAATGTAAATTAAGAGCAATCGGAAGCTTCCATAAAGATGTGTGTATACCTAACCTAATCTTAACCACTTCCTTGGACCATAACCTTGAACTTAAACTTCAAAGTAAGGACATTCCATAAGGGCAGCCTTGCCAACCATGAAGGAATATAGATACACCATAAATCCCTACTTCAAAGCTAAAACCACAGCAAACCGAACCGCATTATTAAAGTATAAACTTTAAATAACCTCAAACAGAAAACACATGAGATAAAACTTGAGGTTAATAGAATAAACTGAGTGTAAGTGTTCCCACGGTTTGGGTTGGATAATAATGAGTTACTTAACCACTGCGGTTGCGCAAACCCCAAGGTTCTGCTCTCAGACAGTGCTCATTGTCAGCTTGTCACAATGGAGTCACGTGGTGCGGGATACACTTGTAGATACTGGTAGAGATTGTAGATGGAAGCCATGTCTAACATTCAAACTTCGAACTCTCTAACCATAACCATATTAGTAAGTTTAAGCGAAAATTACTCATTTTCAATTGAAACTACGTTTACGGATACACTTCGCTCTTATTTTACATTTTTATCTATGGTTTTGCCGAAGTCTTCTGCGACCACGGTTCTAAGGGAGCCGAAACGTCAGATAAAAATGTAAAATAAAAGCGAAGTGTCTGTAAACGTAGTTTCAATTCAAAATCATATTTGTAAGTTTGATCGGACAAGTAGGAACATGAGCTGGTAACCCGACACCAGAAGGGATGTATTTGAAGGGTGTGTCTGTGGCGTCGTAGCTTTTAAAAGTTTGTTTGAAAGTTAGTTTGATCGCAGTATGCATAGCTTCTTACCCATGTTTACGGTTTGTTAGAGTCATTAATTTTCGGTTTTTTGGGATATTTTACGCTGTAATTCTAGAGAAGTGTAAACTAATTTATAAATTAATACTTTATTACAATTTTAATAATAAGGGAAGTGTCTACGTACACTAATTTATAAATTAAAAAACTTATATTTAACGTAACTAAAGGAGCAATTAAAATACCTATTCGGAAAACTAAGCTACTCACGGAAACAAAGATACAAGAAAAAATACGTAACAAAAACCACGGTAGACCGTGTTTATACCAAAAACAATAAAAATAGAGGCTCAGATTGTGTTCATAATTTGAATTTTAATCTAATAATGAACAATAATAGAATAACAATGGCTGCCGGGAAGTTATTGAATTAGCATTAAAAACTCATCTGATGTGAGGACTCTGTGAAGTAAGGGCGTTATTTAACACCTATAGTTAGTCCTTCACCATAATGGACATGCGGTGACCGAAGAATACGGTACCCACATGCATTCGGTGACCGACACTCTAATTTCCTAGGCATTTGAAAGAGTATGCTACCGAAATGGTCTCAGTTTCATCTTATTTCTATTCGCACTCAGTTTCATGATAAAAAGATACAATGGTAATATCACTACATAGTATAAAACAAAGTCGCTTTTCGTTGTCGGTCCCTATGTATGCTTAGATCTTTAAAACTGCGCAACGAATTTTGTTGCGGTTTTTTTAATAGATAAAGAGAAAGGTTTATGTATATATGTATCTGTAAAATTATTAATATTATATCTATAAAAATTCTCCAAATTCTCACGGGAAAGGGCACAACGCGGGTAGCACCGCGGGGTGCGGCTAGTTACAATATAGGTACTATGTTTGTCCAATTAATACAAAAGCAATCACCTTGACTGGATATGATTGCTTCATCCAAATATTATCGTGGATATGATCTGATAAGCTAATAGTCAGATTTAATTATTTATATTGGATGTGTGCCAATAATATTAAGCTTATCTCGCATTGATTGAGATAATATAAGTGATGGTAGATTTAATTGGATTTTGTTGTTTCTATAGTCAGTTCAATTAGTGGTCAAACAACGATTTGACGATCAATTTAAAACTTATATCGGGATACTCTATTAAAAAGGTTTTTAAGTGACCATGTTAGTAGTTAACTAAGTACTAATATTATCTACTTTACCGATTAAAGAATCTTTAATGATTTTGAAACAAATGTTTATTAAGTTATATATTTAGTTATAATTGATTAAACATTATATCTTTATTAATAAGTTATAATGATTTAGGTCATAACTTTATTTCAGGTCATGAAAAAATACGGGTTTAAAACATAAAAACTTGCTCTACTTAGCGTCAATGTATGTCACACAAATATAATTCTATCGGTGACAGTTTACTAAGAGCTAGGTATTATGTCTAAACTGTTAGCTGCTATAATGCCTAACTGTAGTCTTTGTCTATATAATGGATTACAAAAGAATAATAATGCATTGTAGTGGTATCTTATGTTTAAGTGAACACACACACATTGCATTTGAACTACACTATAACCGGAGTTGAGATAAACTAAATTTTGATTTACGCTCGTGGCGTAGTTTGTCTAAGCATGTTAGCTCATTGCGATTGTTAAGCAACGTGCACTTCCGCCTCTACCTGGATGGGTGGCCGATTGTGGCATTTCTATCTGAGGGCTACCGTTTCGGAAGGCACGTTAAATTACCAAGGTTGACCACTACTACATGAACTTTCTTAATTTATCTACAGTTCCTTTATCAGCCGTTTACAGTTAAACTAAAGGGGTCGAAACATCAAAGAAAATGCAAAGCGAAGTATATTTGTAAAAGTAGTTTTAATAAACAAAAGAGTTTTAAAGGCCACGAGTGGGTGGGTACGAGTTGTCTATGTATGTTCTTTACAAAAGGCCGTTTGAAAAGCCTTTAGACTTAAAGGTCGTTTTAAAAGATAACAAGCGATTAGTTCAGGCCATCCTGGACAATGACCTAGTTTACTCCGATTCGCGAGTTTCAACACATCCTACAACCGAATGTTGACTCAAATGGCTTTGTTTTAAAGTTTATTATCATTTGAAGGTTATATGGTAATTTAAATTGTTTAATTTTTATCGGACAGATTAAATTAAAACAGGATTTAACCTAATTTAAGAGTTATAAACACGTTTATATTAAAACAATAAGCCTGTGATAAAAATAATTTTACCTTGTGAAGTGTATTAAATTTAAATAAAAAATATCAACCTATTTTATAACCCATTAAAATAATTCACTCTGGATTGATTTATCTACAAATATGTATAATTCTGATGTATAACCTATATTACTGTAAAGTTTCATCCAAATCCGACAAACTCTTCAGTTATATCTTATATATAAAATTCTCGTGTCACAGTGTTCGTTCGCGTACTCCTCCGAAACGGCTTGACCGATTCTCATGAAATTTTGTGAGCATATTGAGTAGGTCTGAGAATCGGCCAACATCTATTTTTCATCCCGAAATTCCCGCGGGAACGGGTACAACGCGGGTGAAACCGCGGGGCGCAGCTAGTTATATTAGTATAATTGACACCGAAATGTACACAATGTCTGTACATATTGTTGACTCTGGGTGGATCGAACCCGCAGTCCCCGACACAGTAATCGCTCTCACTGCCACTTTTCCAACGGGCTTGTCATATAAGTATGAAGACATGTGTGAAGCTCGCTTTCTTTCACAGCCTCGAGGGCCTCTTGTAAACAGTAAAAACGTGTAAATTTTCCATGACATAAGTTCACAGCTCTTCGCTTTTCAAGTTCAGATTATAGATAAGCAGGATTAATGTTATGTTCGTGGGAAAATCTTACCAACTTTATGTACTTAAAAGGAGGTAAATGTCAATGCGACGTGATACTAATTAAATCCGTTATTTGTAATTAATATCAACAAACAAATAATTAATTTCATTAGAAAAAAAATCATTTATTCATTTATTTATTTTTTAGAACCTTCGATGTCTGCTAGTTGTAATATTCTCGATAGAATATGATAGGCACAGTCAACGAATTAAATAGCTGTGCCCTTTAGTACCTTGTCAAATTATAAAATCGAAAAGCTCATTGACATGTATGTAAGTATATAGTTATAGCAAAGATTTAATAGAACAAGGTTCTATACAACAAGTATGGACGGGTCGACCATTAATTTCCACACGTTTACGAAATTTGAAACACGTACTTAAATATGATTTATTATGTAATAGAAATGTAAAACCGTAAACTTTATCCATAGAAATAACAGACGTAAACAAGCTTAATGAATAATCATAATATTTTGAATTGAATTTATTATCACATCGTGAACATAGACTCTCAACAATATTAATTTAAATCAATGACTGCACATGTTTATGGTTTACAGCCAGCCAATTAAAATTAATTTCGTCTATAAATACGTAACAATAAAATTGGTAATAATGTTAAATAACTATTACTAATCATTTTTAATTGTTATTATGTAATCATTTTTATGCACATATCTATACTAATACTAGCTGCGCCCCGCGGTTTCACCCGCGTTGTACCCGTTCCCGTGGGAATTTCGGGATGCAAAATAGACGTTGGCCGATTCTCAGACCTACTCCATATGCTCACAAAATTTCATGAGAATCGGTCGAGCCGTTTCGGAGGAGTACGCGAACGAACACTGTGACACGAGAATTTTATATATAAGATTATAAAGAATTAGAACTTATAAGTTTGTTTCTTTGTTTCTTTGTATGTTAGAGCTTATCTCAGAACTACCAGCCCGATTTGAATAATTCTTTTTGCAATGGATAGCCACATTCAACGGGAAGGTTATAGGCTATTTTTATCCCGTAATTCCCTCGGGGACAGGCACAATGCGTGTAAAACCGCGGGGCGCTGGTAATTTATAATAAGGTAGAGACATGTTTTAAGAAGACATCTTGAAATAACTACAATCAAGAAGCGAATGTTTAGGAAAAACCCCAGAGAGAAAGTCTAGTCTAGTTTTTCTAAGACCTAACAGTATAACAGCATCCTGCGGCAGGACCCGCGTTGTAATAAAGATGGAAAGTAGCCTAAAACCTTCCTCCTTATTGTGGTTATCACATACAAGATATCGTTTTTCTGTCCTAGTCTAATCTAGCTATAGCCTAGAAAAGTGCATCATAATTTCAAACTGAACGCCCTACTTTAAGCATCTTGATAAATACATAAAATAATTAAAAAACTATTTAAAATAATTGATGTTACAATTTCTTTGCTACTTAATCTAAATACTTCCTTTCTGCGCGTCGGTTAAGGTCACTAGTCTGTAGTTTCCGGTTGAATACATTACACATTCAATGCGCGCGATCACGTTATCATTGAAATCTCTCTTCTTGAGTAAATAGGAACATTACTACTGTTCTTTTCTTGAAATATAAAATGTTCTGATGGTTTAAAAGATGTTACTTGAATTAAACTGATACCCAATCACTTCTCTTCGGTAAATCATGACTTCACGTTGTAAAATGGAGATAAAAATATAAACTTAAACTGTGTTAGTCATTTATATTCTATTTTTAATTTAATTGCTCATATCAATTAGTTTTCGACATAACAAAAAACAACAAACTTTGTAAGATAATATGGATTAGATATTTACAAAATAATCATATTTGTCATTCAAACAGTTCAGCTACAAATTGTCAGTTTGCGAAATAACCATATTAAAACCTAAGTATATAAAATACATCAACAATTGTTAATATGACAAACTAAATTAACAATTCCTTGTAAAGTTTCTTAAAATACCCGCACGTCTTGCTAATAGATCATCTTCGGATCAAAAGACATCAACGCGCGCTTCCAGTTTTCTAATGACAGAGCTTGTGACAAACATGTCTTTTCTAAAGATTTTACATTAGTTATACGTGACGTTCTTCAATATAATGTTAGAAAGATCAAAGAAATTTGCGGTGGCTCTCTTATTGGCTTTATTTAAATTCGCTAACTCTACTAATACTCCGCCAACTCACTGTACTGATATCTTCAGTGAGCTGAGAGGTCATTGTCCAGCAGTGGGGAATTACAGGCTAATACTTTACTATTTTTTACACCGCCAACTCTCGTTTTTCATTTACTAGTGTTAACTTTAACAAAACCATATAAAATAAATAATGTTAACAATACATGATACCTGGTTCGTTAAGAGATTGTTATAAAATATTTATAGAATAACATATTATAATGAATGCTCGCATTTTTCTCAGCCAATTAAAAGTGCTGCAATAGTTAGATGTAATCTGGGTATTGAACATGACTTGATGGTATTGTACAGATATGAGGGGACAGTTTTATTGTTATTCGTAGCTACCTTTAAATGTTATGAGATCATTCTACCGTCGCCTGCATTGTGATTTTAACTGGAGTCTCACTAAAAAGAAGTTTTATTTAATTAATCCATAGGTTAATCGAAGTTAATAACTGGTTTTGAATACTTAATATTAAAACCCTTTTAGCTACAAACGTACAGAGAAACACTCAGTTTTATAATATTGATATCAATTTTATTCTTCTTCTTCTTCTTCGAGTGGATGGTCAACCTGACCAATCCTGGTGTCAGAGTTATTGAGTCGCCAAAGGCCTCTGACATGGCTCATGTAGCGACTACTATCCGTAGAAAGTAACCGGGACCCACCGCTTAACGAGCCCTTCGAAGCACGGATCAATTTCATGTCCAAATTTAAGGAACCAAGTAATTACCTTATTATTAAGGCGGAAATGAACATTTAAAACGGAATAATCGTGTATTATTCAATAACAATAATCAATTACACACTTTAAAAACCGTTAAATTCGCATTAAAGCTTTTTAATTAACCAATTTCCGGCTATTATTTCTGATTTAAACTCGTTATATTTCTTTCAAACAACACGCAAAATGGGTCCTATTTTAAACCCTATAATAAATGTCGTCTTAGATCCTGCATAGGCCTACGTCCAGACACGCTTCAAACTATATGAGATGAGAGAGAATTACGATTTAATTTTTTACCAACACTTCGAAAAAATAATTTAGTTCCAGACTGCAGCGCCACGGCAAAGGCTTCTGCGATCACTGAAGGCATCAATATATGTGGTGTAACCATGTACTTACTTATAATATAATATTATATATCAAGTAAAGAAAGGCAATTGAAACCAAATACTCGAAGCTCACTAATGCGATCATGTATCTTTTGCCCCGCAAATTTGTTTCTTATATCGTTTTGCTAAGAGTTATATTCGCGATAGATCGAAAGGTCAAGAGAGAATGGAAAGTGTTATTGAATGAAATAAAAGGACGTCAAGCGAAGACACTGCAACGTTTCAGTTAAGAAACGGTTGGCTTAATGTTGAAAGAGCGAACATCTTTTGTGCGAAATTAGTTCTGTTACTTAAAAGGTTTGGTTTGTAATATTTGTGTGCAATAACGAGAGGCGCATCGGGGGTAGAGATGACACAGAGTATAATTAGTTCTTGTGACATTTGATTGCAGAGCATAGGTCTCAGGTCACTCAATAGGCGAGATTTAAAGACAACATCAGAAGTATGTTTAATTGTACGACGCAGTAAGTGCTTCGCTCTTCAGTGTGTAATTGTAACTAATTTAATCACTTTGGCCTAACAACCGAAACTAAATTCAACTCTATGGTATGTGGAATTTGACTAATAGTGTTTTCCTTTTTCTGAGAACAGAAACCGATCACAAAATTATCATTGTTTTAATTTCATGAAGCCTATTATAAACTACTAGCAGCGCCCCGCGGTTTTACCCGCGTTGTACCCGTTCCCGTAGGAATTTCGGGATGAAAAATAGCCTATAACCTTCCCGTTGAATGTGGCTATCTATTACAAAAAGAATTATTCAAATCGGTTCAGTAGTTTCTGAGATTAGCGCGTTTAAACAAACAAACAAACAAAACAAACTCTTCAGCTTTATAATATTAGTATAGATTTATTGGGTAAAATATTTACATATTGTAGTGTTATTGTCACTTATAATATGGTATAAAATAGGTTGACTAAAACATAGTATCGTATTGTCATGAAAGTAGGATAAACATCCATTATCACGGTTTTCACAATCTATTCTACAAAACATAAATCACCATCTCATGTCCACGAATCGGTTTCGCATATCAAGTGTGAACTCTGCCTTCTAATGGGACACTTTACACAAATGTGAACGCGGTCTAATCATAGTGTAATGACAGTGAAAATATCTTTAGATCACACTTTAACTTTCACTAATAGATTATCGTTTTTTGTCGCCTTACGTTGAATAGTGACCAAAACCGTGCGACAGATATTGTGATAAATTATTTATTATTAACATCAAAATTATAGATTTTAGAAAGCTTGTCTAGACTTTTACAGGTCTTTCAATTTAAACGCTTTTAATGGTCCTGCTACGCGCAGCGGCGCGCAGTCGGCCACGCGTATGAACGTTCTTTTTTTTTGTTCTAAACGCACGTAGCCAGACGTTCGCGTAAAGCGTATAAAGCGTTCAAATTGAATGAGCCCTTGTAGTACTCTCTTTAAATTGGTCTACTTAGAGCATTTAGAACTATTAAAATACGAAATAAGCGAGCGAGAAGATGTGAGCGATTTCTAGACAAAATTTGAAATTTGACATGTGTTACTTTCGCGTTCTATTACGAATAAACAGTCGGCTCGCAGCTTGTATTTTCGCTCCATGTCAAATGCACTTTACGTAGAAGAACTGTAACATTACATAAAATGATTTTCATTTCATAGATATCTTAACTTAGTACGTTACAAAGCTTTTCACCACGTTGCGGTCAAGACTACTTAAATGTGAACATGTTATTTTCTAAACAAACCATTAGGCTATTGCCTCTGCTACTATCACTTTCTACTGCGGTCACAATTACGTATTTGTTATGCATAAAACATAATATGTATTATATATTTTATCATAAATATTATATAACATGTTTTTGAATATTTCACGAATCAACGTGTTTATAAATAACTGTTGATAGGAGTGAGATACTGTATTCTGTTCAACTGATTATAGGTAAAACTGTTGCGATATATTTGATAAAAATATACGCGTAATAGAAATAAGTTACGTTTTCAATCATATCCTTTATTTTTTGGCTTGAATACACAATTTCCTTTTTCAAAGTTGGCAAACAGAGGATAAATGTTTCTACGCATCACCTTGATGCAACCAATAAACATCAAAATTGTAAAAACTGTAGGTCACCGGTATTTTCCCTATCAGAAGTCATTGGCACGACCTCACATCAAAACCACAAAACTAAGTACTTTTAAATATATATGAACTTGATATTTTTATGGCGAAAGGTCATCGCTATTACCTATTTACTCTAAATGACATAACAATACTAATAATATATAATGGGGCATGTCCTCGCGTTACCAAAATGTCATCTAATGTCGTGAATCTAGTTTGGATGCAAGGTTGTTCCGTTATAACATGCAGGTAAAAAATTATTAAATACTAGCAGTGTGCCGTGGTTTTACTTGTCGTGTACCCGATGCTGAGGGAATTTGGAAATGAAAAGTAGTCACACTTTTCTCTTGAATCACTCTGTAGGTAAAAACAGCTTGAAAATCCGTTCAGTAGTTTTTGAGAAAATACTACACACAGCTTTTGAGGACTTGGTTTTATAATGTTTTTGGATTATTCGTTAATATTTTGGTCAGAGTTTCCCAAACATTTGTTTCTTTGTAGTAGTCGTAGTCGCATTTTTTCCATTGTTCAATATACCTACCTATCTTTTTATTCTCACTAACGTTTTAAGATCACATTTGTTTACACGTGCGTCTTTCAAATTGATTAATTACTTACACAGCTACTGACAGACTAACGACAAAACAAACAAACAAAGACCAAGGGTAGCGTCTTCGCTTTACAAAACGAAATTAACCAATACTTCTTGACAATCCAGATTATTTGTTAACTCATGCGTCGTTTCACGTTTATCATTTACTAGCAGCGCCCCGCGGTTTTACCCGCGTTGTGTCCATTCCTGTGGGAATTTCGGGATTAAAAATAGCCTATGTTACTCGTGGATAATGTAGCTTTCGAATGGTGAAAGAATTTTAAAAAACGGTCCAGTAGTTTTTGAGCCTATTCAATACAACCAAACAAACAAAGTTTTCCTCTTTATAATATTAGTGTAGATACAACCACTGACACACTAACGACAAGGGCTAACGTCTTTACAAAATCGAAATTAGCCCATAATTCTAGTCAAACAATCCAGATGTCTAACTAAAACCTCAACATTCAAACTCCTTTGAGTACTTTCGAATAAGTATCAATAACATTAATTTCATATCATCACCTTTCACATAATTAAATTCAAACGATCGTCTAAACTCAAGTAACATCCGATTTTAATCACTCAGCACATTACCTTCCGAGTAACTTTAATGAGAAAACTTGTAAATAATCAAGAATTTATTAGTTTCATATAAAAATTAAACTAATACATGAATATTGAACACGAATTAATATCAGATGCAATCAAATTAAATCTGATTTATTCATATTCATAAATTAAAGTTATAAGAGAAAGCTGTGAGTCGTTTAGGTGTTTGAAGACGACGGACGGTCCGCGGGGGACTTTTTGTCCGTCAAATAAGACCCTGAATGACTCATGAGAAGGAACAAGAGTGTCTTTTTTGCGGGCTTTTCCCCTCCACGGACTACAATCTCTCTTGTGTAAAACCTAATTGAAAAGGGGGTAGACTGAAAACCAGTGCTGTGAGGGGTAAGAACCCCATAGTGCACAATGAGTCTGTCCTCTACACCACTGTCACTGTAGGTTTAATTTTATATTTCATTCGTTATTTTGTCCATAGTGCTTAAGTATTACATCTTTTCAGATGTTTTTTTATCGTTATACTGTGGTGTAGAAATAAATCGTTGAAATAGTCTGCTCTTTAAGGGTCATTGCAGATTATAATTAATCTAGTCACAAGACTGACTTTAGCTAAATGAAATCCTATGAACAAGTCTGTAAGACTTCTTGTCTCCATAATATACGCACTTTCTGGTTTTCATAGATTATAACTAAATGTTTAGACTGTTGTGGCTACATACTGCGTTCATCTTTATGTTACTCTGCCGCCATTTTAGTTCAATTTATATCTTCACAGATGGTTCATTGTTTTGTATAAGGAAACATTTATTATAAAATCGCTGTGTTCGTGTTTATCTGGCTAGATCGAGCACGACCTAGACAGACCGGTTCGGCCTAAAAAATAGGTAGAGATAAGTACCTCCTATTCTAAGCAATTAATTGATGTTAGAAAGAACTAGAAAATAATGGGTTTAGTCTTTAGTTGGAGGTTGTCTATGATCATAATTAAGATTAGTTAATTAACTTACAGTTAGTTTTGTATATAAGTATGGGTTTTACCCTAAACGTTTAGAGGTGTCCTCAATTTTTTCTATGAAAACCTTCGAAAATTCTTCTCAATATTCTTTCTTTCGCTAAGACCAGAAGTATGTTCTATTAATGTATTGCTTAAAACAGGTCGACAACCAACTTTGTGTTGTATGTGCACACGACTTTAAACGAGTAGGTAGTCCATAATCATAAACACCAAATAAAGGAGTTAGTTCTCTTTATTAAAGTAAAAAAAACAATAAAAATCAGATATAGCTTTATAACTTAGCAATTTGAGGTATGGTAGTCAATTAAAAAAAGTACAAAACCGGTAACTCAGTAGGCAGGTGTCAAACATACTTAAAACTTGTATCGGATTTGTTTGTATATTTTCGCCTTAATTTACTCAGCTTGGTAACTTTTCACTATTAAGAATTCTTATTTCAAAACCTTGGTTGAGCTAAAACGCACAGGATTGGGTGAAATTCGGCAGATCTAATGCTTATCCTATACCAATTCGAACTGATCCATATTCACAGTAAAAAAGGCACATCTGCCTTTTAAATTCCCGAGTACTGTATTATAGAAACAACAGAAGTAAGCTGACGCAAAACTGCTCGCATTGCAAGCACTTGAGATAAGCTCCCAAACCCAAAACATTCACCTTGTGTACGAAGGCCGAAATGAAACACTCAATTGACAATAAGGTTGATTATAAAGTTAAGGAAAGTTTTGATTTTTAATAGGAAAAAACCACTGTTGTTATTGACAATGGCATCGGATATATAAGTCGAAGATTCTCTAGTACTAATATACCTATTAGTGAAGGGAATGAAAGAAAGATTTGATACTCTACTAGCTATCCTGCGCGGTGGTTCCACTCACGACCCAATAGATGTCGCTAGTGTGAATCTAAAAGAAGTTCAGTGACATACACACGTACCTACAGTATAATTATAAAGATTTGATATTGCAGTTTAGGCAAACTCATAGTCAAATTTCATTAAGTTGTGTTAAGTCAATATCATGATTAAAAGTAAGTAAGCTCGTGTATGTTAGTAGGCTAGGCAACCCTAGTGCTGGAGTTTTTAGACCGCCTCAATGCCTCCGACATGGTCTAACGATTGAATCAACCGGGACTATTTGCCCTCCGATTAATCTATACTAATATGTATTATAAAGCTGCAGCAGAGTTTGTTTGTTTGTTTCAACGCTCAAATCTCAGGAACTACTGGTCCGATTTCAAAAAATCAATTTTGTAATAGATAGCCACATTCAACAGGAAGGTTATAGGCTAGTTTTTATCCTGTAATTCCATCTTGTAATTCCTGTAATTCCAACGGGTACAACAGGGGTAAAACCGCGGGGCGCTGCTAGTATATAATAACAATTATATCACCCTTACAAAATTGAACATTAACAATTTTAAAATAGGTGTAAATATTAACATTATAATGGTTAGCATTCATCAACTTTATTTCTTCACTTTTTTGGCGTTTTAGGTTTTTCGTTTCACATTTATTGCGATATTTTGACGTTAATTGCAAGTAGAATATGCAAATATGGCCATCTGCGCGGAAACATTCATGAATATACATAAATATTATATTTTAAATGGTGTTGCAAAGCCGATTGTCTGTTGTGTATAGGTAAATCGTGTTTTTATTTAATTAACTAGCAGACTGACCTCGCTTCGCTTCCAAGTATCAAGATACTGAAATAAAAACAAAAAGCATTGTCTTTCTCCGCGAGGAGTATTCAATTTACATCCCAAATTTCATAATATTAGTTTTCTATTAACAGTGTTTTATTTTGCATTAACGTAAACTCGTATTTACTAAATAAAAGATTGAGTTACGTTAAGTGGAAGAAGAAGAAGTCCACTACCCAAATATTATTCAAACAGTTTGTAAAACCAACAAGCTACCTTTATAAGAACGACCGTCAAAACTCATTTATTTTCGGCAATTTGAGAAACAAAAATCAACGGTCATTTTAAAACGACCGTTGATATAAAACGATTCCTACCAAAAACGGTATTATAAACTGGTGCAAATTTGGTACTGGCAGGGAACTTCGCGTTAGATCACTTTAGGATTTAGAGCTCGCGAAGTTTGCTTGCGAATCGTAGCGTAGTTCATCTCTCACAAATAGTTATATAAAATACTAGCAGCGCCCAGCGGTTTTACCCGCGTTGTGCCCGTTCCCGTGGGAATTTCGGGATAAAATGTAGCCTATAGCCTTCCTCGATAAATAGACTATCTAACAGTGAAAGAATTATTCAAATCGGTTCAGTAGTTTCTGAGATTAGCGCGTTTAAACAAACAAACAAACAAACAAACAAACAAAACAAACTCTTCAGCTTTATAATATTAGTATAGATAAAAGATATTGTTTTGTATAGTAGAAACTGTCAGGAGTTATAGAGATCAAATCAATAAGACGCAAGTCAATAAAGTAGCGGATTTCCAACTGGATCTCCAACTTTATCAATGTTAATTAAGTAGTGTTACTCGGTTTCGCCCAAATTCGCTCAAGTGCAAACGTCTCTCACAGTACTACTCGTTTTATTGTTACTTTTTTGAATGTTGCACCTCGTTTCGGAACCAGTCAGTGGTCGGGCGGAGCTGTCTCGTGACGTGTCGAGAGCTGACATAATGTGGCCTTCGACAGAACTGAACTAACTAATTATTGTAAAATCATCGTTTAGATGGCGCAGCCTTTAAAGTCGCGCTGTCTAAACTCTTATTAAACATCACGAAATAGAGAAGCAGTAAGTACTTCGCTCTTCCGTGTTAAACAAATCCAAACTAGCAGCGCTTCACGGTTTTACACGTGGTATGCCCGTTCCAATGGGAATTTTCGGATGAAAAATAGTCTATAACCTTCCCGTTAAATGTGGCTATCTATTACAAAAATAATTATTCAAATCGGACACATAATTCCCGAGATCTTGAACATACAAGCAAACAACCAAATTTACAAATTTTACCTCTTTCTAATATTGGTATAGATCATTGAGCAAGGTTATAAGATGCGAGACAGAAGGTTCAATAGTATGCAAGCGTCTTTTAAACTTTGTAGGGAATAAAGAAACTGCAGTCGTTGGAGCCCCAGTAACAACTTTGTAGTTACAATTCATCAACTTGTAACTTGGTAACTCTCTCCTAAACTAAATGACAAAGTATACGAGTACTATACAAACAGAAATTAAGCCCCAATTGAAAACATCTTGAATGAAAGCTCATTTAAATTTTGGAACTTTCAAATAAAGTCGTTTTATGCGATGTCACAGACAGACACACAACTACAGACACACCGCACACGTCAAACTTTTAACTTACACCCTTCCACAAGGGGTGAGTATAAATAAAAAAGCTACCGAAGTTATTAACTAAATTGGACTAACTTTTTAATGTTACAACCATTATAGTTATGTGTTGTAGAGGAAATATCACACTGAATATTGCTCAGAAGTAAATGAAACAACCCAAGGAACCTTCATCAAACTGTCACTTAGGCAGAGGCACAGACAAAAACTAATTACAAATTCTATTAGTTTATTGGCTAACGCTAGCGTAGACATTTAAGACAGCCTAAACGCCTCCAATAATTCATGTAATGATTGTACCAACCATAGACACAGACAAAGCGAAGAAGTTTGTCTATGTATATTATATATCTACTATATTACCTACTAGCCGCGCCCCGCGGTGTTACCCGCGTTGTACCCGTTCCCGCGGGAATTTTGGGATAAAATGTATACGATGTGTTATTCTGATGTATAACCTATATTAATGTAAAATTGAATCCAAATCCTTCCATTCGTTTTTCGTGAAAGAGTAATAGTGGCCATATACTCTACGAGAAATCGCTACGATCAGACTGTACAGTTCGAACGGTACCGATAAATCGCTACATGTATGTTATAAAACTGTACAGTTTCGTCCGATTTTTGCTTGTATTCTATGTACGATAAACTGTACCGCTCGAACTGTACAGTCTGATCGTAACGATTTCTCGTAGCGTATATGTCCACCATAACAAACATACATACTCCCATAAAACTTTCGGATTTACAATATTAGTTGGTTATACGTGTAAAATATATTTATCGATGATATTTATAAAGATACACTTGAGATGCACATACAATAATTGACGAAACGTTTTACAGACTTTTCCATACATTTAATTTTCTCTTCAGACCGACTTTTTGAGATGCGCTCTGCGGATTACTAAAGGCAAAGGCAAATAATATATAATTTATGCCAATTTAAAAACAAGTTTGATTCAATATTTTATTGTCCTATTTAATCGGACCGAGGTCCGAAACTGGCGCCTTTACCTTTTTATTATCATTGACTCCATTGAGGCAGTTTTATCAACTTTGTTACAAGAAATAATTTCTGAACATTTGCCGCCTCTAATAAACGCGGTAACTTAAATAATGTATTTTGTCTCTGTTGCTCTTGGGAAAATTGCGTATGTCAGAAAGTGACAAACCATTTGATAGGTAAAATGTTCCTAATACACGTTTATTTATATGTTGTTGAATATCAGACGCGTGTGTAAACGCCTTTCCTATTCTAATTAGAGTATATAAATTGCTGGAAGGTAATAATATTTTGATTATTATTGTACAATAAGATTATTGAACCACAATAATGTTATTATTGAATTACTCTCTGGGGAGAAAACACAGTTACTATGTAAGACTGTGATAATGCTTGCTGACAGTCTACGAGGGACATTTTGACCTCTTATAAACTGTAAAGCTTAGCCGTAAGCAAACAATCTTTCTACCAAACGTTTGTAGAATGTGTCGTGACCACGTGCCCATCCCATACATTCTGACAGTAGATAACCTAATAGAATATGAAACGTTTGTCACTTGTTCAGGTATTCAAGTCAAGTGTACAATATTCTTATCTTCTAGGGACTATAGGACAAAAACGTCGATAATATTCTTAAGTCAGTACTTAAACCCACTAAAATAAATGAGGTAGAAAATAATGGAATACACACCTAGGAAAAAAAGGAACTTCAATAAATATCAGTCTTGTATCAGGCACTGCCTCGGCAGGGTCAACACATGGATCTGAAACAACAAAACAAACATTTTTAAACTTCTCCAACGATAAACTAGCTTGTTTCCTGAAAACTTAAAAAATTAATCACCGTTTTTTAATCTGTAGAGTTTTGAAAAAGTCATTTAAAAAATGCGTATCTCCTGATTTTTAAAGTCATGTAACAAAACATTATAATTCCAGAAATCTGCTCTCAGAATCAATTCAACCAAAATATCACCAAAGAGTTCCTTGTTCATTAAATCTTCATCACAGATAGTAAAAAACAGTTTTAACTCATTTAAATATAGATTTACATTATGTACAACATCTGTGATAACATAACATGCCGAGTGTTTCGAGGGTCGTTATTGAGTTGTTAATTATAGCTGTTAATTAAGACAAACAATATTCAACGTTAATGTGTACACAGTAAAATAAACTAACTAATTCATCCAATAGGTTCAATTATATTTGTATTTCTGAAGGTTTTGAAGGAATTAATTGATTTTAAGCGTTAGCTTAATTCATTCCATTAAATATAACTACAAATCTGTAATCTGTAGTTATTTATAATTCGAACTTATATGATTTTATTTTAAACTAGCCGCGCCCCGCGGTGTTATCCGCGTTGTATCGGTTCCCGCGGGAATTTTGGGATAAAATGTATCCCATGTATTATTCTGATGTATAACTTATATTACTGTAAAGTTTCATCCAAATCCGTACAGTAGTTTTTTCGTGAAAGAGCAACAAACATACATCCATACTACATCGAACCTCACAAACTTTCGCATTATAATATTAGTAGGATTCATACAAACCTTTTGCTGATAATAACGAATACATGAAAGAAAGAAAGATTTAACTAATTTGGTGCTGTCTTTTGGAAGCTATGCGCGTTCAAAGAATTCGGAGATTCATTTTATGTAGATTATTAGATTTCGTTAAATGATTTTCAAAGCCAACATGGAAACGACATTTCCTGGAAAAAAACACGCTCCTTTCCGACTAAGGCTAAGGACTCACGAAGCGGTTTTCACCCGTGCCCGCCGCGGTTGCGGGCCCGCAGCCTTTGTAGAATACAGATATACAGGGTGTAATCGTTAAGTGTGCACAGGCGATTATTCCGTAACTATTGCAGATATCAAAAAACTTTAAACTGATATCGAAAGTACTTTACCTAATGAGTAAAATGACATTAATAACTTTTTAAAAATAAAACGAGAAATATCCAAAAACAATACATTAATCACTCCCATACATTTTATTTCATAGTAAGTACAAAATTGACCTTACATTGACATAATTATTGACTAGCCAATTGCAATAGACCAGCCGACGAGCAGGATCATCATTGTGCAGCGTTTGAGTAGGTTTTATCTTAAATGCTTTGAAGTTGTGTTTTTTTAATAACTTGTGTACATAATTGTGGGACACTGGAAATGATCGGGCCACTGAACGCATTGATTCTTGTGGATTATCTACTACGTAGTTAATAATATTGTTATCTAAGTCATTATCAAATTCCGGAGCTCTTGTTCTCGAACCTTTTTTTGTGTTCCGTTCAGTGTCATTTCATTTCCAGTGTCCCACAATTATGTACACAAGTTATTAAAAAAACACAACTTCAAAGCATTTAAGATAAAACCTACTCAAACGCTGCACAATGATGATCCTGCTCGTCGGCTGGTCTATTGCAATTGGCTAGTCAATAATTATGTCAATGTAAGGTCAATTTTGTACTTACTATGAAATAAAATGTATGGGAGTGATTAATGTATTTTTTTTGGATATTTCTCGTTTTATTTTTAAAAAGTTATTAATGTCATTTTACTCATTAAGTAAAGTACTTTCGATATCAGTTTAAAGTTTTTTGATATCTGCAATAGTTACGGAATAATCGCCTGTGCACACTTAACGATTACACCCTGTATATGTAAAAAATTAAAGCACATTTCACGACGCGTTTTACGCCCGCGGCGTGTGCGATTGTTTGCGGGTCCCGCTGCTCCAGCGGTCATCTTGTACCGGCGGGCGCGGGTCGCGGTCCCGCAGCCGCGGCGGGTCGCACCCGCGCGTTCTGCGGTCGGTTGGCGGTTTAAGTCATTAATAAGAGTAACAAATAATCCATAACGATCTCTTTCCGCAATCAGTGGATGTATCCAGAATCTTTTAGGCCTTCTTTTTTTAATTCTTCTGTGAAGGAAGTATAACGCAACAGCTCGTTTCTGGTGTGCGTCCATGACGGTCTGGAACTCAACTGATCGTTTAACCGCCCGTCTTGCGATTATCAACCGCCAAGTTTGCGGGCGATAATCGCAACCGCGACGGCTGCGTAACCGCACAAAACTCCGGTCTCGTGAGTTTTGGAAATAAAACTCCATTCCGCCACCGCGGCGGGCACGGGTAAAAACCGCTTCGTGAGTCCTTACTCTGACAAATGAAATAAGATGTGTACACCTTTCTTGACAAAAAGGGTTCAAAGTTGAATAAGGATTTTCTGTCAACAATTTTATTGAGCGAGGACAGTTAATTACGGTAATTGGCTTTCTGGGAAGGTTGCGACATCCCTTGTTCCTTAGCTTATGTCTTTAACACCTTCTAAACCAATTAAGCCAGTTACGGTTACCATTTAATCAATACCCATTATATTAAACTGCCTAAACGACCATAAAACAATTTCCACACAATTTTTATGTATCGCACTCAATATTTGCACAAAAACACTTATGTACAAACAATTTCGGTTTGTTCAAATTTGATTCGTAATTTTTCAAGCGAGGCAGTGAAAGGCAAGGCCAGCCAGACAATGGCCAGAATTATGGGCGATACAAATAATGTCCGATAGACGCAGGAAGACGGTCCATTCATAACGGATTCTTTGTCTTGAAGAGCCTTCTCGAATGGTATTAGTGGTGAATGCTGCAGGCGATGTCTACCCGAATGCGTTGGTAAAATAATGCTGGTAGCTGGTACAGCAAACGATATAGTAAGCTCTCTTTTTCCAACTATAACAATTGAGTATACTTGCACTATCTTGAAAAATATACATATCAATAACAAAAACGCCATTAAAAAGGATCGGTATAACGATAATAAAGACGCAAACTAAGGGGCTTTTTCATTAACGTTTATAAACAGGACATAAGCTATCAAATGGTTGGTCCCTTTCCGACATACGCTATTTGCCAAAGAGCGAAAGAGACAAAACACTTTAAAACACTGTTTCAGTTATATATCGTTTATGAATAAAGCGGTACGTATATAAGTAGGATCTCCTTGTTTTTTAAATGCTTTCAAATTGCTAAGAAAGGGATGGATTCCCATTTAAAAAAAGTAAGTATTAGCCAGTAATGTCCCACTGCTGGGCAAAGGCCTCTCATTCCACTGAAGTTATCAGTACAGTGAGGAGGTGTAGATAATCTACGCAACCCTAATTTCATAACACTTTCCTAATCCTACATTTACAAAGTATCAACCATACTAGACTATAATTTACAAATCAAATAGCGAACCAATATGTATTTCAAGTCACACGGCGAAAGTATAGCCCTTAGTGTTAATTATATAGAATTTATCCAAATCATTATGTAAAACATGGTAATAGGAGGTAATAATATAGTGATAGGTGTGTATGTTCGTAATTATGCGGGTTATTATCGCTTTAAAACTCGCTTGTTAAGGTAATTGCTGATTTAAATACATACATATGTTTGTAATATGCTTGAAGAAATGCGATGATTTCGACTCGATTGGATTGAAGCTTTTGCATATGTTTTACGGCGTTATTTAATCAAAATTGTAATCGATCATCTTCAAATTGAATCGATTTCTAATCTTGACCTTACTTGGTCAGTTGATTAACTAACTAAGATTCTCAAAGACGTCTTTCTTTAATTGCGCTTGGACATAATCTTTTTCGTGATTTTTACTTGTCTATTTCTCGGCCGCGACTGTCTCTCTGTCTGTTCGCGATAAACTCGAATACTACTGCACGGATTTTGAAACGGTTTTTTTAAATAGATAGTGATTCTAGAGGACGTTTTATATATATAAAAAATCCCGAAACTCCCTCGGGAACAGGCACAACGCGGGGCGCTGCTAGTATATTATATTTTAAGACATTATTCTGTATCACAGTGGTTTTGAAAAACTTATCTTACTATAATTCACTGAAGTTCTATCTGATGCGTCAAGTATTCGGGTCATGCGTCATGTTTCTTCAAAAAAGCATTGTTTTATAATTAACATTCTTTACTTACACTTTCGTTCACTTCCTTAATAATTATGTAACAGTTGAAAAGTTTTAATCATACGTGAAATAAAGATTTTACGCTTATATTTTTCAACGTCTTGTAGGGAGAACCAAAGAGAAGTTCTGAGGCAAAGATATGCAAAAGAATGTATAATATAACATTGTAGATAATATGTAGTATGTATAGACATATTATGTATATTACACTGGGCAAAGGTCTCTCATCTTACAGAAGATCACCACAGCGAGGAGGAACATACATAATTATGTAGATGAAAATAAAAATGAATGGCTTAGGATAAAGATTTCATAATTTTCAATATATTTGTTGTATATTTTGTTTTTGAGTGAGATCTCAATTTAAGTTTACACTAAGTATCAGGCGGATCTAGTTTAGCCTATGATTCATTTCTTCGAGGCCACTTTGAGAACAGATTACATTTACGTTCATTTCCGTTTCTAAATCAATCAATATAAATCATCTGCTTGACTGTAATTGTTATTAGATGCATTTTGATTCCGGATTTATTTAATTTATTATTAGTATATCTAAAAGAACATTTATAGTAACTTTTGTTACAAATTTAATTTACTGAGGTTATCAAGGTAAGGTTTAAATCACGGGCCAAATAGATTAACATTATTTGGAATTCACAAAAGTGATAATAGAGCTATACCCTAGTACCATCTTTGCAGGATTAAATCCATCTCAACTGAACCCAACAATTTAATATAATGGCAACAATTACAGCGGTTTGACGCTCTGCCTTCGCGCCGTCACGACGTGAACAAATAAAACGATCTTACCGAAGCTCGTGACCGCATCGCCCCATTTTTCCCCTCGACCTCACTTGGTTTCACTTGAAAAATCAAACTCAAAGCGAACTCTAACATCTCTATTTCCTGTTACCTAAAGTCTATAATAGAATTCAGTTCGAAACCTAAAAGTATTTTTGTATTTCCATTGTTCGACGCCAGTGTTCCGCAAGGCTCCACTCTCGTGCCAACGTTATAGAGTGTGTTTTAGTTTGATGCGCGGTGAACTTTGAATCATTAGTGAGTTCACCTGATCCTGTATAATGGAGCTTACATAAGTAATTCACATTGTTTCCTGGAGGCTGCCGGGAGTATTAGAAAGTGGATGTTAAGAGAGCGACTAAATAATTGGTAAACAATCCAATTTGTCTTCTGGTACTCTGGCATATTGTTCTAAAAATCCATAGAAAATTGTGAAATAGCAGTTGGTTTGAAAAACTTGAATATTTCTGAAAACTCTTGACGTGACCGTTTACGAACCGTTTTTGCTGCATAACGATAAAAATTATGACAAAATCACGTGACTTACGACACGCGGTAGTATCCACTGACCAGTAACGGTTACCTTCACCAGTAAGTGAGATAAATATTGCTTAACGTGTAGTTGACATTGAGCGAGTTTACTAGCTACGAGCTGGGTACGAGCCGAGCCGTACGAGCCGGCGAGTTCTACATAATAAGAGCACATACGAGCATCACGTTCCATACAAACTTTATCTTTAGACTTCACCAATATTTCATCAACGCTTATCAAACATGTTTAGGTTTATGCTTTAACCTATTTTACAGTCACTATGTCTCACGTATAAAGATAATTGAACTTTTATTGTATCAAATTAATAATAGTGTCGATCGGATTGATAGACAGACGTGTTCACACAAACAAAAGTGAAAACTCGAGTAAAGGTCAGTCCACAAAAGGGACCACAGACTTGTCATTGAACTTAGCTTTCAATTGTTATTCTTACTAGCAGCGCCCCGCGGTTTTACCCGCACTTTACACATTCCCTTAGGAGTTTCGGAATAAAAAACAGCCTACAGCCTTCCTCTTGAATGGGGAAGCAATTAGATATCCAAAGATTAACGAGTTTAAATATATAAAAACAAACTCTTCAGCTTTATTTAGCATACATATATTTAACTAGCCGCGCCCTAAGGTTTTACCCGCGTTATACCCGTTCCCGTGGTAATTTCGGGATGAAAAATAGCCTATGTTACTCGTGGATAATGTAGCTTTCGAATGGTGAAAGAATTTTTAAAAACAGACCAGTAGTTTTTGAGCCTATTCATTACAACCTAACAAACAAAGTTTTCCTCTTTATAATATTAGTGTAGATTGAAAAAAATATTAACTGTATAATGTACATCCAAGATTTTTTTATTAGAGGATAACATTTTCCATTTCCGGTTCATGTTATCTACTTCACTGCATCAATTTAACGATGGCCAATAATTGCATCCTGATAATTATTCTAATAACTAATAAAAATAAGAAATAATAATCGTTCAAATCGTGAGCGATCGAACTTTGCCACAAGCCATCAAGGATAACCGGTCGCTTGTGTTCAGTTTTATGATGTAAACTTCACAACATATAGTTTAAAGAAATCTATGAATTGGGCAAACTTATTAATAAATATAATGAATAAAATTAGTTGGCATTTTGCTTGAAATGTGATACCTTTGTGAAGAAATGTTTGTTATTCCTTTATGTTTTGTTATTGTTGCTAAAATTGGAAACACGTGTTGGTATTGATGAACATGCTTTATAATATGTTAACCTACTTTAAAAAGGTGAATATTGAATTGTCCGATAGGCTCTAGGCTCTAACGCATATGAGATACGATCTCGTATATATGTATTATTATTATTGTAATACCTACAAATAACGAAAGTGAGATGAGAGGCTTTTGCCCAGCAGTGGGACATTACAGGCCATATAACGAATAAAGAAACGTTAAGTTAACAAAGCATAACATACACACAATAAAATTCCAAAATTATTGATTTAATTAATTAATTTACATTTTTTAAAGCATAAACTTGGTTTGTCTAGTTATTTTTTGTGATTTTATATACAATACAAGTATGAAAATGTAACAGCCTTGTAGAGTCTATTGTTTAAGTAACCGGCTCTTAATGTGAGGTTCAAGTGTCGATATAACTCAGTTTAATAGTCCAGTGTTAAACGTAAAGGTATTTTAGGATAGGAAGCCAATCCTACTAATATTATAAATGCGAAAGTTTGTGAGGATGAATATATATATGTATGTTTGTTACTATTTCAGGAAAAAACTACTGGTCGGATTTGGATGAAATTTTACAGTAATATTGGTTATACATCAGGTTAACACATGGGATACATTTAATCCTAAAATTCCAGCGGGAACGGGTACAACGCGGGTGAAACCGCGGGGCGCGGTTAGTGATGTCTATAGCAAAGTTGGTACTACAAAGCTTCACTCCTGTCTGAACATATATTTACCAAAAAATACATAACTACCTTCCATCGATTATGTTCGGAACTTCCGAAACCAAAACTCTTGCCAAATATATGGTCACACACAAATCAAACTTAAAGCTCCCTCTTTATGACTGGGTGGTGTAAAAGCTTATTACAGCATCAGTAATGTTACCTACTTTAATAATCTAAATGTAAGAAATAAATGAGTTGTTATTATCATGATAATCTAATTATAGGATCATTTCATTAATTCACAGAACAATGTTTAACCCTATTGTTTCAAAACCTCCGTCTTAATAAGATAGCAAGGTCTTGGATTCTGAATTTGACTTTATAATTTGAGAATTTAATTAATAGCCTAGATTTCTTAATTAACAACATCTTGTCTACTTCTCATAGCAAATAACTTCGTAAGTAAAATTAATTTACTAAGAAAATCTTTGGTATTTATTTAAAATTTTCCTTATGATTCAAAAACAGGTTCCAAATAAATGGATTCTTAGGTTTTTTCCACTGTCTAGTCAGGAAAACCACAACGAAATGAAAAATAAATATTATTTCGTAGAAATTAAGATATACAGGCAGATCCGACGTAACAAGAAATAACCTTATTAAAATGTTCAATTAGGTTGAAAAGTAAATTCCACCTCTAACAGTTTCACACTAAATGATAGTGATATTATGACCCATCGACCACACAGACAAACTCTTTAGCTTTAACAGTATACTAGCAGCGCCCCGCGGTTCTAATCGCGTTGTGCCTGTTCCCGTGGGAATTTCGGGAATTTTTACATATAAATCTTCATTTTGAATCACGGTTATTTAAAAAACGGTCGATGTTATGTTATGACCCATTCAAAAACGTAAGACAAATTTATTTTAAATAGAGTAAATATCTTACTAACAAGGGCGATTTTTCCCACCAAAGTCACTTTTGACATTACTTTTATATAGGAAAAAGGTAATGTAGTAGTAGGAAATAATGCAATCAAATCACACAATAATATTATTTCTCTACAGAGATTGATTGGCAAATCAGCCTAATTAGGATAGATTTTAACTGTTTAAAAACAAATTAAGTACATATGATATGACCTATTCTAAATATAGGTATGAATATTAATGTAAAATTGCACATTTGTTTGTTTCAAAACAATGTCACAAACGCGCATGTAATCGCACACACAGTAAACAAAGTAGGTAATATTACGCACTTATTAAAAACTGCATTTGCTTCAAATAGAGTCCTTGAATTCTGTCGAGTAAGTAAATGTTTCTACTTATTAATATATCTAGACACTAGTGTTGGGCGAAACAATCGAATCATTCGAATGATTATTCTATGCAACACTAACTGAGTAATCACATTTTTACTTTTTGTGTTGCTCGCTTTTATTACTTAAGACTATTTGTTTATTAATTTGCAAATATAATAACTATTTGCTATTTTTCTATGATTTGCATATCTGCTTCAAAACGTAGTTTATAAGCAATATAACGCTTTACGATTTATACATGGTACTTATTTAAATTGTAAGAGAGGCAATCAACGATTTTGTCATTTATAAAGATTCGCCATTACAGTTATTTTCTACTCGATCAGTTCGGGAACTACTTCATTTGATTGAATCATTATCATTCGATAATTGCCCATCACTAGAGACACAAGCGGGCAGTAACCGAAGTCCGCAAATAGACAACTTCTCTTATTTCCACCAATAGCATTCGATACCCTCTGTCTACAGTTACAAGAGCAACGTATTCTTAGATTAGGTTCATTTTCTAATTCACATTTGCTTCACTAGCTTAGACATGGGATTCTGTCTGTGCATATAATAAAGATCGATGAACATCTGTGGATTTGACGTCATATCACACTTATATCTGTCTCATCTACAACTACATCATACTATGTTCATAATAAATTCGAAAAGAAAATCTTATCGGTATTAAAAATATTTCATATACATATTTTAAAACAAAGTCCCCGGCCGCATCTGTCTATTCACAATAAACTCAAATACTACTGTACGGATTTTAACACGGTTTTTTTAATAGATAGAGTGATTCAAGACGAAGGTTTATATATACAAATAATCCCGAAATTCCCAAGGGAACGGGCACAACGCGGGTGAAACCGCGGGGCGCTACTGTTTTTGATTAAAATTTTATTGGAATCTGACGTAAATTTACGAATAATTCATGCAGAAGTTTATGACTATGGGTTCGATTAGAAACTACGATAACATAGATAGACAAACACATCTACATTCTACATACATATGTTGACATATGTATATACCTAGATGTGTTTGTTTGTTTGAACAAACAACTTTTTGCCATGAAAATTAAGATTTTAAAAGATTCAAATAAGGGTCCATTATTCAGTGACGAAAAACATTGACTATTCGTATAAAAACTGTTATAATGGAGTGTAAATTGGGTCATAATAAACACTAGCCTATTATAAGAAACATCTGGGTTCCGAATCAGTTGTCTTCGGGACGAAAAAATGATAACAAAAACTGATTCTATATTCAGATGGCGTCGAGTCGTTTAAAAGTTTTTTACTCGTTTGATTCGGTCTTCTTCGCGACAGTAACGAGATATTTATGTAGGCCATCTCATCACATATTTTTTTTTAGTTAGTGTTGTATTGTTTAAAAATTAATATATAATGTATAGATTACTGATTAGTCTATGTAAAACTATATTCAAAAGGGCCTGGTCCAAAATATCATGAAAAATATGACCTATATCACTGAAAATTACTTTTCAATTATCTTTAACTAGAGTTAGAAGATACAAAACATTTTATTTTAGATTTAAGGGATATATTGTGCCTCTCGGCTCGGCCTCTGGAAGTAGATAGTCAGCTTAGTAGAGCAATAACGATCACACAACACTTGTACAGCGCTGTACGCTGTACGACCGACAAACCGAGAAATTGCTGGTCAATGACCAATCGTCAATGGTTGTAGCAGTGCCTAACTTCAGTAGCATGAGACGAAATAAAACTCTACAAAACCGAATGTAGCCTTCCTTCACAAGCGACATTTTTCGAATTTTCGCAAACTTATATGTAATATACTCATAAAATCCACATTAATATAAAAGTACAGTTAACAGAAAAATATAACATACATATAAATTAGGTCAGCCCGAGTTCAAGTGTACGTCTGCGTGTCACATATCCGTCAAAGCCCGAGGGGCACTTGGACTATTATCCGAAAACTGGGCCAAACGGGGAGTGAAGTATTAATGGCATTTATATGTTAATGTCAATCATGTGGGCTGAAATAGGGAGTGCCTTTTTTGCAAGTCGTACTAATGTATATTTTTTATAATTTTCACGTACTTTTTAAACATGGCTCGGGTAACTCGGGTTTTAGATCACCAACCCGCAGAAGGCCAGCATGGTGAATAATTGATTATAACTAATCCTCCTCATTGTATATTTGTGATATCTGCAGTGAGATGAGAGGCCTTTGCCCGGCAGTGCTGCAGTGGATCATTACAGGCTTATAACTTGACTATAAAAACATACATATCTTTGAACAGGTACCCAGATAGTCGAGTACGTATTAAAATATGAATCTATCATAAAAAGCTACATTTAAACCATAAATACAAGATGGTAATCTAAACTTCTATTAATAATTTGCGATGACTTGGCTTATTAACAAGTCTTAATCACAAGTGCACACAAACATAATGGTTTAAATTATAGGTTATATCAACATATGCATTTTTAATTACGTTCATAACTTAGTAACTATTTACCTGCCTTAACGATTATTATAGTGTCACGCCGTTTTACCCGCGTTGTGGCCGTTCCCGTGATAATTTTGGGATACAAATATTCTATTTATACTAAATGAAACGGCTAAATGAAATGTAGTTTGTGTGGGTAATTGGAAAAAACAATATTGTGTACGCAGTGAACATTCGCCTCTCCAGCCAGTTATCCCATGACCACGACCGGTGTAATTCGCTCGAAACGTCGGGTACGTATTTTTTAGTAAAATACGTTAAATTATCTAACGCGATACAGACCCGTTTCATTTAGTATAATGAGTGCAAATCGTGTGAGTTTAAAAAGTTAAATATTCTATAACTTTCCTCTTTCAAAAGGCTACCCAATACAAAAATAACTATTCAAATCGGACTGATAGTTCCTAAGATTAGCACTCTCAAACAAACAAAAACATCAAACTCTGCAGCTTTATTATATTACTGTAGTTAGATAGATGATAATATGTAGCTTTAACCATCCATGAGGCAAGAGGAATGGCAGTTTCAATGTAAGTACTTAATTTGAATTCTACATGTTTTATTTTTATATTAGAAAACAAATTGTCCTATAATAGAGAAAGCTTTTATAAAATGATCTCAAACTTCAATCTACAAAAAAACTGTTCTTTCGAAATTGTGTTGCTAAATGCACTACAATATGTGCACATATTTAAAAGCGACCGTCATCTTTCTTTCACCACTTAATTATGTACCGAATAAAATTAAATAATTAAGTTAATGTATTAATTAAAAACTAAGAAACAAAATACATAACTTACTTAATTAAGAACCAAAATCTATTCCCAAATTCAGTCATTCAGAAATCTTAACTACTTAAATAATGTTACTTACAAATTAAGATTCCATTCTCTAAACAAGCAGTATCATTAATTTCCTTTCAGAGTGACGCCATTAAATTTTACCATCGCATTAACTCACTTGATTATATCGAGAATCGAGACTTTACCGAATTGAATGCAACCATAGACTCACAGCATAGAGTAAACAAATATGACGTCATCAACACAATATGGCGGCAATTCGTGTAATTGTCGATGGCAACATGTTCAATCAAATTGTTCACATTCTTTTAACATGAAACTTACAATTATGGTCTTGTTAGCAGATTGTATATCAGCTGATGGTGATTAACGATGTTTTATGGGCTTCTTTGTTTAACGACTGTCAAAAATAATTGGTAACGGAGATAAAAATATAGAGGTAATTGAATTGCGAACTCTGTCCACTAACTTCATTGTTCTATTAAGAAAAAAGTCATAAAAACTATAAATCATAATTTTAATGGGTTATTGAACCCAAGGTTACAAAATATTATGATGAATAATGTATTTGAGTTATATGTTTACGTTTAATAATTTGAATATTTACCCAACTTTAAATAACTAACCGCATATAAACAGTTATTGCGTGATCCACTCCCTTTATCAATCCTCCCCTTAGTAAGTCCGTCACAATAATTATTCCATTATCCGTAAGATAGCTAAATGAAAAATTAAACACGCAAATTACGTAATGGTTGAAATTAGGGTAAAGTTATGGTTTTAATGATATTTTAACTATAAAACATGTGATGCTTAATGTACTATTATTATAATTAAATAGATCATTATTTGGGCACCCCATTTATTTGTTTACTAGAAGTTACTTGGAGCATCCCCGGGGGTTCAAAAACAAACAAAAACATTAAAATAATTACTTTTTAAGCGAAAAACCGCCTTCGAGCCACACTTTTATAAAAACTACAATAATTATTTTGATGGCAGATACCTATGGCACATACAATCGGTTTCTTAGAATTGAGAAAAATAGTAGTTCCTCCATAGATTTTTGTAGTCTATCATGTTGATGTTGAGTTTACACGCTGCGAGCTGGCGTGAAAAATAAAAGCAAGCGAGCGAGCGAATAACAAGACACGAGTATCGGAGCTAGTCGCACAATATATTCTCCCTTATTTTTAGAGAGCATTTATTCTAATACCAGCTGTGTTTTAATTAATTTTGACATGACTATTACTTTTATCCTGAATGGACCGGACGGAAATAGAATTAAATTAAAATAGATTGAATATCTTATTGTTCGATCTTTGCTCATTTTTAACTAAAGGGTAGATAAATTGTGTTTGCCATCCGCTTTTTCTGCGACTGCCGTCGTTTGAAATCGGTGGTTGAGGCCCCCCCCCCCCGCCCTCGCATCATCCTTGCCTGCGCGGGCGCGCATCACCAGTGTCCTTGGACGACCGCCCTGATTCGGTCGTGATCTCATCCTTGAGCTGCTATCCGTGATAGCCAGGATTACGAATTTCATACATATTCCTGCCGTGCAGACAATATTGTGTGTGTGAGACGTTCTCGCAAACAGTGCTGTGCCATTTTCGATACCTAGCTGGTGTTTGGACTTTACAACGCTGCTCCATCATCTCCACGCCATCCAGAAACCTCTCTGTGCCGATCCATCTTTACAGACGACGTGTGGAAGCAATAAGGTTGGTGGTGGACTTGATTTATCTACTTTTGTGAGCAAAGATCTTTTCCAAATTCTAGTGGGTATATCGTTTATGTACAGGCTTAAATTTTACATACTTAGGTCCTTCGAATCTTCCCAGCCCTAACAGACTCCACATTTTGGTCCTTCGAGCCGGATAATTTAACCTTAGTAAATCTCATACTTAATTTCATACTCAAGTTCTTCTATCCACGTTGGTTAGTTAGGACGCCATTTTGAATGAACCACGTTGCCGTGTAACCAATTTATTCAATTTGTGCATACAAGCCGTGCTTGTTTCTTAATTAAATATTTACATTTGTCTTAGTTTCACAACTGTTTAGGTTTTCAAAATGCCTAATTCTGATGAAAAAGCCTCTGACAAAGCTCCCTCCAAAAAGGAGTTAGAAATTGCTCGCTACATTAATAAAGCCATTGCTAAAAGGCAACGTATTTATTCTCAACTTCAGCAAATATTTGATTTATCAAATAAAATTGATACCCAATCGGATGTTAAAATTATGTTCCTCTTGCGTGCCTCAGAGATTGATTCATTACGCGATTCATTTGAAAGCACGTGCATGGAAATTTATGATTTGAAATTGACTTTAGATCCCGATGCGCAATTCAATGACAGCGATCTAAAGGCCTTCGATGACCTGTACTTTCGCATAAAGCTGTGTAAATCAAAGCACGCTTCCAAAATGGCGGACGTTCCTCCATGCGCTAAAGATAATTCTAACGCCGAAGTACGGCCGCGTTTACCCAAATTAGAATTGTTCACGTTTGATGGGAATATTGAAAGTTTCACAACATTTTATGAAACATTTTGCTCTTTGGTGCACAATCAAAGAGGTATCTCCAATATAGACAAATTTCATTATTTGCTGTCGTGTACAAAAGGTTCCGCACTCAGCATCGTCAAAAGTGTGCCTATAACATCGAGTAATTACGAAGTGGTATGGCAGTCATTGCTTGATAAATATCAGGACAATAGAATGCTAGTAGGTAAATATCTAGATAAAATGTTGAATTTTCCCGCGTTAAAAACTGAGTCACCTTCCAATTTAAATAATTTTATTGAGACTTTTGATCATTCATATCGCGCAATAAATGCTCTCAACATCGATAATTTATCTAGCTATGTACTTTGTCATATAGCATTGAAAGGGCTAGACCCTAATACCCGAAAGACGTTCGAACAAAGCATTGACCAAAAAACTATACCTACTTACGAACAGCTGATGTCTCACGTACATAACCATATTAAAATCTTGGAACATTCGCAATCTAGTTCTACTGTTTCGCAAAATAGGAATTCTACACCTAACGCTAATTCAAACAAAAGAACGAGTGAGAATTACATAAGAAAAACCTTTTCTTCACAGACGCAATCTGTAAATAACAAACCGGTTTGTTTACACTGTGGCCAAAATCATATGATTTTTCGCTGTGAACAATTCCGTGAATTGACACCCGCGAACCGACTCAGCCGTGCTGATCATTTAAAATTGTGCCACAACTGCCTCAAACAAAATCATTCGTCTGCCGATTGTCGTAGTCAGTTCAAATGCTTTGCTTGTAATCAGCGCCATCATGCGTTATTGCATCTAGATACCGTAATTAATACTATCGATGCACGATCTATAGATACACATAGTGCGCACGCGCATACGAAGCTATCATTCTCGAACGTAAACAATATAAAGAACTATATGGTTCTACTTGGTACTGCTATAGTTAATGTTATTGACTCGTTTGGTAATTCGCAAGCTTGCCGTGTTCTTATCGATTCAGGCGCTCAATCGAACTTTATTACAATGGAATGTTTAGAACGATTAGGATTGTCACGACAAAAATGTCCGTATAATATTTTCGGCTTAGCCGGTAACAGCGTGAAGAATTTTGGCATGACCTCATGTACCATTAAACCGAGACACTCCGAAAATCCGACGTTTAAAATCGATGCTATTATTTTGCAAAAAATTACTTCCGACTTACCTTCGGTGGAAATTTCCGAAGAAGTTTCCCACCATTATAAAACCCTTTTGCTGGCGGATCCCTCATTTTATAAAAAATCCCCTGTTGATATTATTCTCGCAGGTGACATATTCCCTGACATCTACGACGGGAACAAAATAATCGTGAGCCCCACACTACCCGTAGCACTAAGTAGTGCCTTCGGGTTCGTATTGTGTGGAAGAATGGAAGTACCGTGTACTTCCGATGATGTCACTAACATTGCAACATTATCTTGCAATTTGGTGTCGTACACCAATGACAGTGACACCATCAATGCATCCTTAAAATCGTTTTGGGAATTAGAGGAGTCGCCGTGCGACAACCCTAAGCTCAGCCCACACGACGAACTAGCCGAGGAGATTTTTTCTAAGCAGCACTATAGGGACGAGAGTGGTAGGTACGTATCACCTATCCTGCTCGACCCGAACCGTGCCGCCCTCGGTGAATCACGTAGCCAAGCCGTGCGAAGGCTACACCATTTGGAGCGACGTTTCGCTCGAGCCCCTGAGTTGCGTACTCCTTATGTTGAGTTCATGCGCGAGTATGAAAACCTCGGACATATGCGACCATACACCGGCACAGAGCCGAGTAAGTACACAATTCCACACCACTGTGTGGTAAAAAGCTCAAGTACCACTACGCCCGTGCGAGTGGTATTCGATGGCTCAGCGGTCACTTCGAATGGCGTGTCATTAAATGACACATTGCTCACAGGTAGGAAGCTTCATCACGATATTTTAAAAATTATTTTCAATTTCCGCCTGTATGATATTTGCCTAACAGCTGATATAGCTAAATTTTATAGAATGATATCTATAATTCCCGAGGACCGCTGTTATCAACACATTCTTTGGAGGGAATCCCCCTCTGAAGAAATCAAAACGTACGAACTTCTCACGAATACCTACGGTTTACGTTCATCTGGTTACGTAGCTGTGCGCTCCTTGCAGCAGTTAGCTCAAGATGAAGGTAAAAATTACCCTCACGCTGCTAAGGTTTTAATGGAAGGTTTTTTTGTCGACGACCTGTTGTGGTCTACACAGGACCTCGCCGAGGCCTGTACGTTACAGGATGAGCTCGTAGCTCTATTGAAACTCGGCCGCTTTGACCTGCGCAAATGGGCGAGTAACTCCCCTGAGTTACTCGCGAGAATAGACGCTGAGCAATCCGTCGCTATAAACTTTGGTGACGACACCGTGTGTTCTTCACTAAAGGTACTAGGACTGATATGGCTGCCCTCTGATGATTGTTTTTCATTCGACTACAACATGACGGACGATACCTACACTAAACGATCGGTGCTAAAACTTCTTGCAAGTATTTTCGATCCTGTTGGATTTCTATCTCCCTGCACATTTCTCGCTAAATGTATAATGCAAGACTTGTGGAAGCTTAGTCTTGGTTGGGACGAGTCCCTCCCAACTCAATTGCGTGAAAAATGGTCAATGTATATAACATCATTATCGAGTCTCTCGTCTATAAAAATCGAACGGCACTTGCTTATACCGAAATTCTGTGAGGTACATTTAATTGCATTTTGTGACGCATCAACCCGTGGTTATGCGGCATGTGTTTACGCTCGAAGTGTCGACCCAAATAATAAGGTGAAAACCAGACTGCTTATCAGTAAAGGCAAGGTCGCACCAATAAAACCTCTTACGATTCCACGACTCGAGCTTATGTCAGCTGTTTTGTTATCTAAATTAATTTTATTCATTCAACAAAATATAAAAAATATAAACCTTCAAGTAACGGCTTTGACTGATTCCAGCGTTGCACTCGCTTGGTTACAAACACCTCCTTACAAACTTCAAACTTTTGTGTCTAATCGTGTCGCTCAAATAGTGGAGGTAGTTCCGTCGAACAGCTGGTATCACGTGAGAAGCGAAAACAATGCCGCTGACATTTGTTCGCGTGGCGCCATGCCGACTCAGCTCGTAGCTGATTACGAACAATGGCTTCACGGACCAGATTGGTTGGCTGATGACGTTCATCAGTGGCCAATCAGTCCGTTTTACATAAAAGATGACTCGGAAATATTAGAGTTAAAATCAAATAATGATACTTTCTCCTGTCTATCTCAAACCTTAACTGACGATTTTTCAAAAACGTTTTTTGAAAGGTATTCCTCATTCACGAAACTTCAACGTGTTCTTGCATGGTGTTTACGATTTGTAAAAAACTGCAGACTTATAAAAAATGAACGTTTGTTTGGACCCTTATCAATTGGCGAGTTGAATGTGTCGCACGATCTTATAATTAAAACAACACAAAATACCTATTTTCGTGACGAAATAGATAAACTTAAAAATAACAAATATGTTCCGTCGTTACGGAAGTTAGCACCCTTCGTCGATTCCCGTGATTTCCTCAGGGTGGGGGGTAGGTTATCCCAAGCTAAACTACCTTACAATAGCAAACATCCTCTGCTATTGCCTAAAAAATGTCACGTAACCTTTCTAATAATAAATTATCTTCATATCATGTACCTACATGTAGGACCTCGCTCATTACAAGGTATATTGTGTAAACGTTACTGGATAGTTTCCGCGCGCAATGTAATCCGTAGTGTGTTGTCGAAATGCATCGTATGCTTTAAATGTAACCCTACATCGATTCAACCCCATATGGGTACTTTACCCGCCGAAAGATTGATACCTAACAAGGTTTTTGATCATGTCGGTTGTGACTTAGGTGGTCCGTTCCTCATTAAGTCGAGTATTAAACGTAACACAAGGATTCTAAAATGCTACATGTGCCTTTTTGTGTGCTTTTCCACAAAGGCCGTGCATATGGAAGTATTAAGCGATTTATCAGCTGACTGTTTTCTAGCTACACTTGATAGGTTTGTAGCGCGGCGCGGCCTATGCTCGTGCCTACATTCAGATAACGGTACAAATTTTGTCGCCGCTGCAAAACATTTGAAGGATGTGGTAATCTTTTTTAATAAATATAATGACACGATTGCTGAAGGCTGTGCTTCTCGGTCTATCGATTGGAAAAATATTCCACCTACAGCTGCGTCGATGGGCGGACTGTGGGAAGCCGGGATTAAGTCAGCCAAGCGTCATCTTCTTCAGGCAGTAGGAAATAAGGTGCTCACATACGAGGAGCTCACTACTGTCTTTTGTAAAATCGAAGCAGTATTAAATTCACGTCCTCTGTGTCCATTGTCTAACAGTCCCGATGAGTTTGAAACATTAACACCGGGTCATTTTTTAATAGGTCAAAGCTTACTTGCCGTACCCGAGTACAATGTTGAAGATGTGAGTGTGAACCGGCTGTCACGTTGGCAATACGTTCAAAGGATTTCCCAAACGTTTTGGAAAAAATGGTCCGATGACTACCTACATACATTGCAACAAAGAGCAAAGTGGCACACACATTCTCCAAATCTCATGGTTGGCGATTTAGTTCTCATTAGATCTGATCTAACTCGCCCACTCAATTGGGTTCGGGCCAAGGTAGAACGTGTTCATAATGGTCCTGATGGGGTAGTTCGTGTTTTAACTTTGAGGACGCAAAAGGGACTATTAAAGAGACCGGTAAATAAAATCTGTCCTTTTCCTTATTCGAATTGATAAGTTCATAAACTATACTAAATAAATCTTATTCATCTTATCATATTTACTTATGTAGCATCTTATTATATTTACTTATGTATAATTAGTAATTACTTATAAAAAAATATATATTTAGGTACACTATTCTGCCTATTAGCAACATTTCCATTGCCGTAGAAATTTCTTTCTTATTTCATGTACATTTATCTACTGGAAATTATCATGATAATTTCGGTGGGGGGAATGTTCGATCTTTGCTCATTTTTAACTAAAGGGTAGATAAATTGTGTTTGCCATCCGCTTTTTCTGCGACTGCCGTCGTTTGAAATCGGTGGTTGAGGCCCCCCCCCCCCGCCCTCGCATCATCCTTGCCTGCGCGGGCGCGCATCACCAGTGTCCTTGGACGACCGCCCTGATTCGGTCGTGATCTCATCCTTGAGCTGCTATCCGTGATAGCCAGGATTACGAATTTCATACATATTCCTGCCGTGCAGACAATATTGTGTGTGTGAGACGTTCTCGCAAACAGTGCTGTGCCATTTTCGATACCTAGCTGGTGTTTGGACTTTACAACGCTGCTCCATCATCTCCACGCCATCCAGAAACCTCTCTGTGCCGATCCATCTTTACAGACGACGTGTGGAAGCAATAAGGTTGGTGGTGGACTTGATTTATCTACTTTTGTGAGCAAAGATCTTTTCCAAATTCTAGTGGGTATATCGTTTATGTACAGGCTTAAATTTTACATACTTAGGTCCTTCGAATCTTCCCAGCCCTAACAGACTCCACACTTATTTTGTGCCCTTTTAAGAATTAATAGAATTTCTTGAAGAATGACAGTTTCGTTTATAAATAACAATTTAAAATTTCCGTCAACAATCTAATTTGAATTCAAATAGTAAATGTAACTAGATTTATTAATTTTGTTCGGGAAGGTCATTTTTATCTAGGAATATATTTAAAACCAAGAGAACAAAATAACCTTGCACACTATGTTCCTTGTAAGTAATATATAACTATAACGCTAGGTTTAATAAAAGTGATAGCATCTTAGGGCGGCCTTGAAATGGAGCGTTTTAACAAGCGGCGAGCAGATTAATTCTAAAGACGAACCGCCTCATAAAAAATGTTTTAAAGTGTTTTTTCTCTTTTGTTCTTTGTAAAATAGCCTAAGATATCGAAAAGGGACAAACAATGTGATAGTTAACAAGGCCCCTAGATTTTAATTTGACGTTTGACATTTGACATTTGAAATCTATATTATATATAAAATTCTCGTGTCACAGTGTTCGTTCGCGTACTCCTACGAAACGGCTTGACCGATTCTCATGAAATTTTGTGAGCATATTGAGTAGGTCTGAGAATCGGCCAACATCTATTTTTCATCCCGAAATTCCCGCGGGAACGGGTACAACGCGGGTGAAACCGTGGGGCGCAGCTAGTATAATATAAAATTCAAAGTCCTGACTGACTGACTGACTGACTGATAATCAACGCACAGTCTCAACCGCCACACCTAGAAACTTGAAAATGGGCAGCAAGGTTCTTCAAGTGACGTAAGTGCACACTAAGAAAGGATTTTTGAAAATTCCCACGGGAACGGGCTCAACGCGGGCAAAGCCGCGGGGCGCTGCTAGTCATATATGAAATTATACATTCCATGGACCTCACTGCTGGTTCGCAACCTATTTTAATAAACTCTTTAAAAGTCAAACACTAGCTAAAGATTCTGAATAATCTCCAATCTTAACACAAATAGGTAACCCCAATATGAACTACAGACGGTATTTATCTCCTATCTGTTGTATTGTGGAACCAGTTTTAGTTTGCACAAGTGTGTTGGTTGTTACACCGGCCGTTTCGTCACCGCACCTTGATAACAATGAAATGCGTTATCTCGTCAATATGAGATTATGACAAAGAGAAAGATTTTGAGACGTGAGAGTGTATATTTCTTCTAGATTTCTATAGGATGACATATTTGTGACTGTTACTGGCTTTTTGCAAAAAAATATCATAAGTTCCAGTTTATTAGGACTTTTTGTGAGTCGTGATACAGAGTGGTGATTTGATCGTCGAAGGAATGTCGAATTGTTCATATTAGGAACGACAGTTTTAATACTTTATGTTTAAAATAATTACATTATTAGCACCCAACGCTGAAAGCTTAATGAAATATCGGAGCAGGTTCATCCATTATCCTCTCATTTCCCTACTGTACTGCGTACGGGTACTGGTGTACTGCTTCCATCAAACAAAAGTCAACGAATGCTTTAAATTATTCAACCTTTTATGAACTAATAAATGCCATTTCAGTACAACTTACATTTTGATACGCAATTTTGTTAGTGTAGTAAAATCTAGGCGAAGCTCTTTTATTAATCCATAATATAGTATCACAGCCTAGAGCCACACTATCTGCACTCTACTTGATAGAATATTCTAGATTACGGAGCTTCTTAAAGCTCTCTCGGGCGTTTTAAACTTTGTATTTTTATTGGCTGTTGCCGTTGGCAGAAAAAAATGTATTGCATTTTTAACATAGTATAGTGTGGATTTGTGGTTTGTTTATCGTAGACGAGCTACCTTCTTTTAAAAAGCCTACTCTAATAGAGTATCTCACTCTCAAAAATAATGTAAAACTATTGCCAAATATCATTACTTACTTAAGCCTGAGTAAGTAGGTAAGTGTTAGAAAGCAATATTCCACTGCTGGCCAAAGACGTGTCATCTCACTGAAGATATCAGTATAGTGCTTGTCTACTCTGAAGTAGAAATGTATATGTTTGTGGTGCGGAGAAGCCTTAAAACTAGTATGAATATTAAGGTGTGACTACACTTTCGACTGCGGTCGTTGACTGATTGATGCATACGGAATCTAGGTATCACCGTTGTGTTTAATCCGTAACATTGTTGTGATGCAACATTTTATATTTTACTATCCAATATATTTTGTATCCCATACATTTTATATGGGACGTTCGTAAATGTCGTCGCGTAAATTTTTGTACGTCGGGTTATAGTGGTAACTCAATTTCCATTATGCAGAGGTAAAAATAATACTAAAAAAGGAAATACTTGTATACTTATTAGTAATAAGTATACAAGTATTTCCTAGTTTTTCCTACAGCTATACAAGTAATAAGTTATTACTTGTATAGCTGTAGGCAAAACTACGAAAATTGTTGATGGTAATATCTTAAAGTTACTTCACTTTTTTAGCGCAATGAATCCACTTAGAAACTTCTTGTTTTAAGAGTTGAAATAGAGACTTAGTTAAGTAAGAAGCAAGACCTAACTAAGGCTTACTTGAGATAAAGATAAATACTTGTCACTTAGATAATAAGATTAGAACACTAAAGAAGGCAAACCTATTGTAAACACTCAGTAGATATTACTACACATCTTAAGAGCATCTTATAAAACTTCAGCCAAAACCACAGTAATCTCTTTTACAAACATCGAATACAGAAATCTCTTCCATAAAACTCACCCAAGAAAATGATTTCAGTGTCAATATAGTTGGTAAAAGACATACAAACTCAAATCTATGTATCGAAACCGGTCCGCCATTGTAGGCGTTTGCGTTCTACTGCATATTGTGGCGGGCTGTCGTGTGCAACGTTACTTATAAACCTCCTATTCAGTGTACGACAAATGTTTTAAAAATTGTTCGAACTGAGACGTAATTATAAGCACTTAATAGATATTGATTGTGTCTAACTCAGTGCAAGTTTTGAGAGAACTTCGTTGATATTGGGCTACTTTACAAGCTACGAGCCGGCGAATTTTGATGACATTTGAATTTGGAAATAAGTATATTTGGACATTTACGTCTTTCTATTAAACTATCTATAGTTATTATATAAAGTAAGTTTATGTATTAGTGGTCTGAGTTTTTAATCCGTCTATAGGCCTCCGACATGGTCTAACAATTGAAATTACCGGAACGGACAACTCCGAAGCACGGTAGCGCTCAAATAGAAAAGCCACTGTCGGTCATCAATCCAAGTAGGGGCCGAGATGCACGTTGCTCATTAATAGCAATGAGTTATCATCGGTTAGCTAAACTACCCTACAAGCGCTACTAACTGAGAACTATTCTTTGTCTACTAACTTGTCAAACAAAACATTCTTTGTACAACAATGTGTAACGAAACGTCTCTAAACAGTCTAAGTAGTCAGTCTTGTCGCATCCTTTTGTCGCGTAGTGAATACTTCGCTTTATTTCAGCTTTGCGACTCGGCTGAGTCATCGGTCAGGTGGACTATAGATAGTATAGTTTGGTGTAGTTTGAAGTAAGGTATGATTCAACTGACTGATTCACCGTCGAGAGTTCTATCCTGGAAATGTCTCGCTCTTTATCCTGTCTGTTAATTGTAAGGTGGTAGTCTTAATGTCAAGGTGGAACGATTTACGTATTACATGCCTTTATTTACGTAGTAGCCAGGAAATTATTGTTCCTAAATATCTTCGAAAAGATAATATGAGAAACTTTTCTCCTTTTAAGCCTTAATATGGAAGGTGATTGTTTACGTAGGTAGGAAAAATACGTTTCAATAAGTTTGTGTCAGGTAGTGGGTATTACTATTGTTTTAGACCGCCTAAAGGCCTCAGATACGGTCTAAGGTAAACGATTTATTTAGTTTAAATGAAAATGAAGATTGAGATTTAAAGGGCCCTAAGAAACATTGTGGCGTCAACTATCGTCCACTTATCCAACCAGTGTCCAAGCTATAAATAGGACACTAAGCAAAATCATAACAGTTTTACGTGCAAAGTAACTTGTACTTAATATTAATATATAGTTGTAGTACCTGGTCTACAATTTATACTTACTAAGTATAATGTTACAAAGGAAACATGCGCACAATACCTTCCAAGGTGCGGTGACATCAACTCTTTATTTATCATCTAAATATGAATTTAATTATGCTTTTAAAGGATCTTCCTTGTCTTATAGAAACAGTAGATATACCGACAACGACAATGGGTTTGTATTTCTGGGTGTTGTTATTTATTATATTAACGTCCCCAATTGTCTAGTGGTATGTGCACTCGCCTGCCAAGAATGAGGTCCCGGGTTCAATTCCCAGGTCAAGCTAAATGACAAACATGACTCGGGTTAGGAATCACCATCCCGCATTAGATTAGGCAAGAGTGGTGATTACGCCTAATCCTCCTCACTGTACTGATATCTTCGGTGAGATGAGAGGCCTTGCCCACCAGTGGGACATTAGAGGCTAATGCTTTTTTTATTAGCGACTCCCCGCGGTTTTACCCCCATTGTTATAATAGAGAGATAAAGTAAATAAGTACATAAGCAGGCTCGCGCCTTACGTGTCAATAAAATGCGGTTATTATTTTAGTTAAAGTGGATTTGTAATTCTAAAATCAAATCCAACTGGCAAATCTAGAGAAAAGCTCGTTGATACAAACATAAACCTCATCAGCTTTTTATATGAATATAGGAACACAGTTTAATTCATACAATCTATAGCTTGAAGTCTATTTATAGAATGGACGTAAATACAATTTATGTATTGTTTATTTACTTTAACTATAAATGGGTAATGTATACGTTTATGGAATATAAATATATGTACATGTGGTGTAGTGCCCACTACGTACAACAACACACAACAACAAACAAACACTCTTTATTAAAACCTAGACAAATCTAGATCAAACTTCCTCACATGTGGAACAGTACAATATAAACATATTAACAAATTATCAACACTCGATCGATAGGTATTTACAATTAAACTAGGTTGTATAGGTTGTAGAACATTGCCCGGTATAAAAGTAGGTTGACAGCAAACATACGTTTGGAAGTAAATAAAATTCGTGTATAGATAATTTAGCAGTTGACCACTTTTGTCAATTAGAACACACAAAAGATGAGGGTGCCGCCATGCCGCCCGGATGCGGGACGGGTTTCCCGCAACGGACCAGTGTGACACCTTTTAAGGAATACAACGTCACGCGATGCAACCGGACCCGCACCCCTCCCGCACCTGCACTATGTGTGTCTTGCACTTTAGGAAAACTGTTGTTAGACCGACTAAAGACAGTACGAGTACATTATCTGTTATACTAAGCCAACTGAACTCGATCATTCAAATTAATCCAAGTTCACCAGCTAAACTAAGATCAAAACTTCATTTTCACTAAAACCGAGTTCAGTTGATCGTGGTTTGAGATAGAAACGGTGAATTTGGCCCTACCCGCAACCATCTTCTCATATAATATTTTAGTAGCAGATGTGTAACATTTGCAAAATGGCTTCCATTCCGCAAACGAGCAATGCTGCTGCGATTTCCGTGATGGTGGAGATTAATCACAGGTTTAAGAATCGCTTTTGTGTATGTTTTTGATGACGGTGAAAAAGGTGTACGTCGTGTCTAAAAAACTCATCCGCATTAGGGAATAATTAGCAATTATGTCATTTCAAAAAAGGTTAATAGTTTGCCATTGGTCTGTACTTTTGGAACTCTTATCACTAATGAACCTTTTACAATGTATTATCTAATTATTGTGCGTGAAAAAATTTACAATTTTACATAAAAATATGTATGTGTGTGCCAGGTAGCTTTTGTTAATGAACGAACCAGTAACGGTACCTTAATTAAAACAGAAATAATTGTAGGGATACACAATAAAGCCGTATGTAAAGAACACGTATAAAAAGGTAATATTTAGTCCTTAATCTAATATTTCTAAATCAAACAAACCCCCTCCCCACCATCCTGAGCATGTAAAACATTTAATTTGATCACCGTACTTCATCAAACCCTTTCAACGCCCGCGGGGTATTCAATACCCGACCCTCGTCCAATATTCCCATTTAATAATATATTAAGTACTTTATCGGACTCAATAGACTCTAAATTGGATTTATTTGAATAATTAATTTTATAGTAAAAGGATGCTGTTAATATGACGTGCTAACAATAATATCTTCTCTATTTATTTGTTTTGATGCGTAAACGTGAGGCGTGGTATAAAAATTATACATACAATAGGAATGCCTCGTGGTTTTACCCGGGTTGTACTCCTGTTGTGGAATCTTAGCCATTTAAAGTAGTCCCAATCTTCCTTTTGAATCACTTTATGCGTTGCTGATAACTAAATGCAAAATCGTTTTTGGGGACTTTGTTTTATAATATGTATAGATGTTACAAAGTTCACATCATTAGTTAATTAAAAATTACTACGAGTATAAGAATAAATTTTTAGTTTTTATTATTAAGTAAAAATATGTTTTTCAAACATTTACAAAATAAACGATTATGCTGCAAATTCTGAGATCTGAGACAACGCAATTTGAGCCCTAAATCCTTTTACAGCCGTTCCGTCCTTTATTTCAACTCTCAAATTATGCGAGCACTTAAAGAGCAAGTGTACCCGCCTTTGTTTGCCAATTAGTTCGTTGACACACGTTGCATGACTCTATGGTAATAGTGGCATGGCGGGAATATCAATGTATCGGAAACACGTCGATACGTCATAATTTATAGCGGCGCTCGTGGGGTTAAAGTAATGGCAAATTATTTGCCGTCTGCCGATTAGTGATTGAGTTAGACGCACGGGTTCGACACTTATTTTTCATCTAGAGTAGAATTTGCGGTAGAGTCTCTATAGGAAAAAGGTATTCTTCTTCTTCTTGTCGAGTCAATATGGTTATTTATTTTATTTATATGTGTCCGGACCAGAATTTGGCCACCTCTATCGCATTGTTATTGGCTTTCCATAAATCCTCCACAGTGCAGGACATGGGGCAGTTAGGGCATTGTAGTATGTGTTTCATATTCTGGATGGCGCCACATTCACAATTTCCGTTCTCTGAGAAACCCCACTTGACACGGTTTTCGTGGCATCTCCCAACACCAGTTCGGAGTCTATTTAAAGACTTCCAAACCGTCCAGGGGAGATCACCACCCGGAGGGAGCTTCTCAGAGAGCGGAGAGAGATGAGATGCAGGAGGGAACTTCTTTTTCTTCTTTTTACATATATTATACCTTTTGATCTAGTGGAGTTTCCGGTAGAGTCTATATACTCTATCTCTCTATATCTTCTCTCCGTCTTTTTCAAATTGTCGCGATTTTAGGAAGTGTTTTACTAACTAAAACAATCTTCTGTGCCGCGAAAAAGCCCCTAGTAAAATATTCTTATAGTATGCTTAATATAAAGACCGCATGTGTATTTGTCCGGGTGTAGGTACCTATATATTTTTTTATCTCGTTAGATGACTTTGCTCGGCCGTGGGACATTACAGGCTAATACTTACTTACTAGGAAAATTTAAATTACATCATTTATAGGTATTTAAGTTTATTCTACAATCTAGCTAAGCAGTAAACAATGATTTGGTAATATATTTTGCTACACTCATACCTACTAATACCTATCGTATGCTTGATCGGCACTTGTTTTTGTGTTCATTTGCAAATGGCATTAAATCAACTGAAAACAAGCGTTTTTATTTGATTTTTTTAGTCAGATGACGTAAGTGTATGTATACGTCTTTCAATTTGTTTTCAATGGTTTTTCATAAGATGTACAATCTTACAAATTGGCAATTATACTATTTTAGGCAGAGAGTATTGGTAATCTTACTAAAATCTTATTCAATTTCAATTATTCCATTTAATAATTTATTTCTTTACGAAAGAAGATACATAATTAGGATCCTCTTTTATATAACTAGGATCCTCTCTTATATAACTTGGATCCTTTTTTTTAACAGATAGAAATTGGGTATTCCTTCTAACGCCCGTACTCACAGACAAATGCTTCCTTAGTAAAGATGTAATTAATGACTTAAAAAATTAAAACTTACACCAATTAGTTAACTGTCGACTTAATGGGCATCTCTGTGCGGCATTAGTATTTATAGAGTTAAAAAATATCTTGATATCTGGTGCAGAAATAGCTTAAATTATGTTGAAGGGCAATAGCCCTTTTTCTCAAAAGTCATACCAGTGAGCGGTTAACTTTAAGATCTTATGGTAATTTAGTACCTACAAAAGGAAAAAACAATATTTTTTTTGTATCACGTAAAACGAAAGTTCCACCATTTACTTAACTTATTACATATTAACTTATTACATAATTAATCGGTTAAGTAAATATATAAAAAAACAACATAAAAACGTTAATAAATATCATATTTACACAAAGTTTTATGAGAAAAACACGTCAGACTCGATCTTATATGTAAATATTTGCACCGAACAAGATCGCATACAATCCAATTTTATCTCGATTATTCTTAATATACCGAAAAAAGTAGCAAGGCGACTTTAAATGTTAATTCAATTCAAAATACAGCTTTTAATTACGTAACGAATGTAGAATTAGAATATATTTATGAGAAGAACGGATCCTGATTTATAACATTTTCTCTTGAAAACAAGCGTTAGATAATCCTTTTATCTGTATCACTTTCACACAATGTTATGATGTGTTTTTATATGTTTACTAGCTGTGCCCTGCGGTTTCACCCGCATTTGTTCATTCAATACCGTTTAAACCTTCCCTGGACTTTCATGAATTTTTCAAGACCAAAATTAGCCAAATCGGTTCAGCCGCCCTCGAGTTTTAAGCAGACTAACGAACAGCAATTCATTTTTATTTATATAGATTTCTTTCATTTGGTTTTTAATTGTGTGTTAAATTACATAAAATGTACCTAAAATTATTTATGATTGTTAATAAGACCCAATTTCACAGTCACATTTAAGTCGATCACGATCACGAGCTAAACTGAATTTAAAACTTCAAAATTGCAAGTCAAATATCACGATAAATTTAGGAAGTTTTGATGTCTCTGAATACAGGCGTAAGTGTCAAAATAAAGGGGTTGTATCATTAACTTCCATTAGTAAAATTGTCAGCTAACTTAACTTCAGTTATTCTGATTGGACCAATTTAAATATGTGAAAGAAATCCTTCCTTTTTTAACCGACTTCCAAAAAGGAGGAGGTTCTCAATTCGGATATTTGTATTATTATTTTTTATTGAACCAATTTTTTTAAGCCAATCTCGAGAATTACCAGCCCGATTTGAATAATTCTTTTAGCAATGGATAGCCACATTCAACGGGAAGGTTATAGGCTATTTTCATACCGAAATTCTCGCGGGAACGGGCACAACGCGGGTAAAACCGCGAGGTGCTACTAGTAAGTATACATAAGAGTATATCTATGATGGCAATGTCTTTAACGTGACCACGGTTGTAAACCTCCGTATCGCTTGCCGAAGCACAAAACAATCCAAGTATTAATTAACCCAGTTAAAGTTTTGCAATTATATCTCAGCAATTTCTGTAATAGTATCAAAATCATTACGTTAAACGTGAACTCATTATTTTTTTCCATTCTTTCGGTATCTAATTATGTATTTCTTATGTGCTTGGTGAGCATAAATGGGCTGTAATGACCACATAACTATGACTAGCAAAATATGATGTTTCAGTATAGAGATAGAAAATGAATATGATGAATTTTCAACAGTGTAGTGAAGTACGTCGTCTAGTCACGCTGTCAGGGACAAGAGAGGATATTTTTTCACATCTCTTCTTTTGATATACTTACTTAATACTTTATACATACATGTTCTATTAATTGTTAAAAAATGTACAGAAAAATATCAAAAAACCTATGTAACTTAAAGTATAACGAATACAAAATAAAATGCCCAAACAATTTTCTAAATAGGACAGTCCAGGCACCAGCTAAATCGTGACCATTTTATCTCAAACTTTCACCGAAAAATACTGAAAAAAACGACCAGATATACTTACAGGGAGACAAATCCAATGTGTTTTTGTGTAATTCTAAGCACAGCACGTGTTTTTTATGTTATAAATTGTGTTTTTTGAACGGCACTGGTTTGTTCGCGGGAGTACGTGTTTCCACCGTGGTTCAGTGAGGACTGGAGCCCTCGCGAGCAGAGGACCGGAGGGGCAGAGCGCCCCCGCACCGCGGCACGTCTAGCGAGGACTGGACGACATTTACTCGCATTTGAGTTACATTGCCGCTTCGAGTGAGAAGTTTTTTAAATGTAGAGGTTGAAGTAAATATTCTTTTGTGTGGAGATTCGTATAATTTTATATTAATTTGATATGAAAAGACTCCATTTAAATAGAATGAAGTATTTAGCTTGAATCAAAATGCTTTTGTTTCCTAGGTGATAAAACAAATAATTTTTCAAACAGGCAAGGAATTTTCTGGTCATAGTTTTTGTAATAGAATTTACATAATCCTTTCTTAAAAACGTAATCCTTTAATTTATTTCACTATTAACATGTGTTTTGTAAGGCGAAGATGTTAACAATTAGTGACAAACATTTCCTTTACTTCTTATTGTGAAAAAGAGCAATGTATGCTCTACACTTTTTTTGGGTAGCGACAGGTAACGATATCATATTACAAGGCAGGCTGCTGCAGTGCCATAGTGTAAAGACTTCAGAATAGAGATGTATGTTTATAATAACTGCACTAAACTGCAATTTAATTAAAGAACGAAAATAATTACTTTGGTTTATATTTGCTGAAACACATATGTTTCTATACTGTATGAAACTTACAAAAAAACATTATGTTCCAGTTCTACCTATATTGTATAAATGTATACCTAATTTCAGATTGACCAAAATTGCATAATGCATTGCCCATAATTAGAAATAATTATCTACTTTGATTTTGAAGCAGTAAGCAATAACGTTAGAATAGAACTCTTGGACTTCGGTATCTGGCAGCTTATGAATTGTAAGCGCATAACACAATTAAATCTAAACTAAACGTCTAAGGGCCGAAAGTGCGTTAAGCGGTTTGGCCCGCGCGGTTTCATACAAAAGTGAACCGTTGCGTGCGCCCGCTTAACGCAGTTTCGGTCCTAAGCAGTGCCAATCTTTTTGATAATTGCAACGATATATATTTTTATTTAACTATTTCATATTTCTGCTTCTATGTGTGTTGTGGTCCATCTGTCAGTGTTTGCGCTACGTAAAGGTCGGCGACACAGTTCGGAGCCGGGACTCGAACCCAGATCCGTGCACAGCTGTATTTGTAATTACCTAACGCGATTCAAGCTGATGTTTCCGTGTGCATATCATCTGCTAATTTGATTATTCTGCTCTTATGGTGAAGCTCTTTTGAGTACTCGACGAAATTGAGCGAATCATGTTTGTAAATTACCTTCAAACCGCCGCCAATGAAAAATGGCAGCACTGAACAACACGCGCTGAAACGAATATGGAGTCTTTATGATAACAGAGCTGTTAAGAGAAAAAAACAATATATAATTTTCAATTTCAGCCATCTCTGCAATTTCAATGTATTTAACTACTTACATGTACCAGATTAGTTTAAAAAATCGATTTGATAATATTTCCTAAAAAAATTGTCGTGTTCAAAAGATAACTCTACGAAAATGAAATAATAGCCTTTTTCAAGTTAGCACAGGGTTCATTGCCGATATCGAAATATGGTTACTGTAATTGTAAAAGCAACTATGATGATTACGGCTGGGACATCCTCAATGTACTGATATCATCAGTGAGAAGGAGAGACTATTGCTTTGATGTATGAAAACTGTCAAAAGCTTCTAGCCAAAGCTATCTTCTTTTCAGTAGTTGGACTGAAAATATCAAAATATAGGACGAGAAAAAAGTAAAATTCTGTTGTTCAAACTAGGCATGAAAATCCGTAAAGACGTAAGACGTAATTGAATCTACATCCATCCATAACCTAACTAACTTGAAAACACAAAGAAAGTGTAGGTATTGAAGTGTATGATTCATTTAACACAGAACTCATTACTCATCAACACTTATTTAGATGTTCAAAAGTATCAAATCTTACAACAATACTGATAGATGACACACAAAGCAATAAAAAAGACACGATTTTCAATAACTAAATCTAAAATGAACTTTATACCCCACAAATAAAGAGCAAAAACTTACAAAAACAACTTTTTTCGAAATAATACTCAATTGCAGCGAATCTGATTGTAAAATAACTGACGTAATAATTTCAATTATTTATTATCGTTTGTATCACGTTTTGCTTATCAATGTTACAGTGACTTAGTGCTTACCAAATTCAGTTTCTAGGCTAGATTTCTTTCTAGAAAACTAGGTACGAATTGAATTAGTCGCGGGTTTGTTAGCGTCGTAGTTACTGCTACTTATTCTACGACCATGTTAATGATTTTGAGTTAAATAGCTATATTAAATGTTAATGCTAAAATCTATTATAGTGCAATATAAACTACTAATATTCTATATACTGTTGCTTATTCTGTAGCCAATGTGTTGGCAACTTTTACTGAATCTGTAAACAATATTCTAGTATCTGTTGCTTAATAACTAACCGATATCGTAACTGATATATATTCTGTGACCAATATCATACTAACTGATACATAATCTGTAATCAATATAAAAAAAATAAATAAAATAAAAATGTATTTATTGGAACAAAAACAAAATGGAATACAAAAAGCAATAAAGTAACGATGATATCCGCAGTAGTATAACTGTGTCGCGGATATCAACGCCCACCTCCTGTGTAAAGGTTGAGAGTACAAATTAATCCATATTAACAGTTACAAAGGAATATACAATCAAAAGTTTGTAAGGGTAAGTGGTATCTTAGTAACTGGTACATAATCTGTAACCAATACCGTAGTTACTGCTCCGTAATCTGTGAAAAAATCTTACTAACTATTACTTATTCTGTAACCAATATCTTAGTAACTATTGCATAATCTGGTGTCCAAGACCATGACCTTGTCACCAGCGAGCGTGGAGAATGTGAGACAAATGCTTTCGTCTCGCAAGACGCCTTGATAGCTCGGTACAAAATGTTTATTATTCAAACTTAAGAACATTGGAAATACCCAGCGTTTTGGCTGAAATACTGACATATTGTATGGGTTATACAACATACTAAATTCTATCCGACAGTTCTATCTATACTTTTATTAAAAAGAAGGTGGTCTAAAAACTCTGGGTTGACCTCTAACCTACTCGAAATGAATGAATACATTTTAAAGAGGTAAAGTTTCTAGCATTGTTTGTTTGGTTCCTCTCTCTCTCTCCCTCTCTCTCTCTCTCTCTCAGACTGTCTCAGAAACTAAAGGAACACAAGGCAAGCTTTAAGAAAGTAATACCCAATTATAATTAAATACTCCATGTTGATAGCACAAAGTTGAATTCTTTCAAACATAGACATCAACAGGCCACAAATAATAAAACAATAAACTAATTTCAAGAAACCTCGTTAATATTTTACAGTTTCTTACTATTTCAACATTTTACGGTAGGAAATAAAAATAAAGTGAGTTAAAGTGACGTTTATGGGTCAGAAAGGAAGATGGCGGAGGCTGACTTTAAGAGTGCGTTCTTAAGTCGTGACTTGGTTAATATTAAATGTTACCCCGACGGAAAAAAGGTGTTATCATTTACCTTCATTGTAAGTGCTCTCGAGATTGTACGTATGTATATAATATAATATAAACCCAGACCAATTCACATACGGTTATTTAGACCCAAAGTAAGCTATAAACTTGTATTATGGAATCTAACTCGTATACATACACAAATAATTTATCTATACTAATATTATAAAGCTGAAGAGTTTGTTTATTTTGTTTGTTTGTTTGTTTGTTTGTTTGTTTGTTTAAACGCGCTAATCTTAGAAACTACTGAACCGATTTGAAAAATTCTTTTTGTAATGGATAGCCACATTCAACGGGAAGGTTATAGGCTACTTTTCATTCCGAAATTCCCACGGGAACGGGAACAATGCGGGTAATACCGCGGGGCGCTGCTAGTAAGTATATATAATTGACACCCAGACGTTCGTCGCTAACAACTATGTCTTCACATATTGTTAATTCCAGGCGAGAGTCGAACCCGCAAAACACAGTAAGCGCTCTCACTGCCACTGTGCCAACAGATATGTATGCCTTGCTGATGGATCTTTTCAACTTTTCAAACCACAATGAAAACGACATTTTCAATTTCAGCTGAGAACATTTTCGATCAAACAACATTCATACAAAACAAAGTAAATTGAAATCGTTTTATTTACTCTAAAGATAGACTCAGTTGTCATCGTTAGTTGGACCATCTTTGGCGGCCTTTAGGCGGTCTAAAGACTCTACCATACTTGACTAACTAACTAACCTAAAAAATTCTTCTAACACACTTTCATATATAGACTTCTTCTTAAAAGTCCGGTCAAAAAAATCCCGCGAAGAGTATAACGCGGCCTTAACATTAAGCTTGACTGTGGATAGTTTATGTGCTTCTGTGTAACACGCTATGACATTTTTACGGTTCAACAAGCAAGGGGAGCATAAGTCCTTATTCATGTAACTTATAGTTCAATATAATAGGGGTTTGGAGAGGAATGCCACTGTTTGGAGTTTTTATAAGAGTTTTTGTCGGAAATCATGACGGATTGCTTACGGTTTCTTAAGCTGTGTGAAAGTAAGTAAGTATGTTTGATCGAATTTTGATGTGATTAAATATTTTTTCTTTAGTTGTAGCTGCTGTGTTGTAGAACCGAATTGTACCCACTTAAATTCGAGTAATTCGGTTATCACTTATGTCATAAAATAATAGGTTTTATTTCTGCTCTTACAGAGTAGCCCAATTGAAATGCGCACGTGTTACAATTGTCCTTCTTCTCGAGTAGAGATGGTCAAGCAGATTTTCAATAAATATTCATAATTACATATATTCATATATTTACTAAGTAGTACTATTCCTACAAAGCAGAAATCATCAATCATCGTTGACATTGAGTGGGTTTACCAGTGGCTTATTTCCATCCGTACCTTTTCAAATGGAGATATAGGTACCTACCTAATGGTTCACTTCAACCGGATGTTATTAAGATACTTTGCTTTGAACGTAGTTGAATTCGCACCCTCTATGTAATCCCAAAATTTTCCAATTAACTGAATCGATACTAACTCAATATACACACTTCATAGAATCTAACTCGATTAAAGGATGGACATCCATTAGGAAAGGGAACATTTGGGAAACGCGTTCCACAATCGATACAGGATTGGTTATTGAGGAGGGGTCAAAAAGTCGATTACAATTACAAATAGAATCGATTTTAGATTGGTTTTGTGTAGCATAGGGGATTGCACAATGTGCGTTTGACGGGTCATAAATATTTTATTGTGAATCATATGTCTGCACTGTAGCGTTATTTGATAAAATGTGGGATACATTCTGTATTTATGTATGTTTACTTTATACATTTATTTAAAGTATTCGTGTATATATCAGTCAGTAGTAGTATCAGTTAGTTAGATTCCATAATACAAGGTTTGAGCTAAGTTTGGATCTAATTAACCAAGTGAGTTTTTCCGGGTGTATATATTTTTTTATTTTGTTGACACTTGACAGTTGACAGTCGAGGAACAATCTAGATAGCTAGTTTGAATACGACGGTCAGTCTACCAGATCTGTATCCACGGTTCCTGTAAGATAAAAATATAAATTAAAAGTGAAATGTGACACAACTTCGGTGATCGCATTAGATTGGCTTTTGCGACCCTAAGGGACTTATTATAATTATTAAGAACGCAATAACATCTCATCTATCACTATACTCACATCTTATTACTTAACAAAATAAATCTCCAAGTATCTGTTACCATAATTAGCTCCGCCATCCAAAACAAGGGGTGCTGAACAAAAAATTGGAAGCATCTATCATCCGTTACGATTTGTTAAAAGAGAATTTGTTCGGAAGTGTTTGTCTTCGGCCCTAAGACAGGGCACTGTTCAAACAAGCCGAATTATCTATATCACCCTGTTTTTACCAAACTTAGCAAAAACAGGCGAAAATGAACGTTATGCCTGTAAAAATAAGGGACGTAGTAAGGAATATGTATGCTGGTGCTGCAATATAAGGGGTGACTATGAAAACAAAGCTGTTTTTGTTTTTAGACGCCTGTGGTTAAAATAAACTGAGGGAGATTGATAACATAGCGTGAATAACAGAAATAACAGTGAAATGTAGGATACTATCAGTGTAAAAGGTAAGAAGGTTGGTTAGTATTTTAAAGAGAAATTGTGGTAAATGTGAAAAGTATAAAACTATAAAGTTGCTTAGAAGGTGAAGATAGTGCCTAGAACAATTGTTATAGCAAATATCTTCTACAACATTTTCATGAACTATTTCAATATACACGTGTATTATATTAACGCTGAAAGTTTTTGAATAAGTTTTTATTCACTAGATGAATTCTACACAGCCAAAACAACTGAAGGTTAGGTTAGGTATGTAACATAATTCCCCTGGGACTTGGAGGCGCAGGTTCTTGCGCAGGTGTACCACTGGCGCATGAACCTCCGCTCCCAAGGAGATGATCCAGCCCTCCGCGAGGTCCAAGTCTTTCGGGACCTCGTTCGCGACAATGCTATTGACGCATGGAGGGCGCGTTTGGAGCGCCCGAGTTACGGCACCCGCACAGTCGAGGCCATCAGAGATGTCCTCGACGGGTGGCTTAATCGGCAGCATGGCAGACTCAGCTTTCGCTTGACGCAGGTTTTGTCGGGACATGGTTGTTTCGGCAAATACCTGTGTCGCATAGCTTTGAGGGAGCCGACGCCGATCTGCCACCATTGCGGCGCCGAAGAAGACTCGGCGCAACATACGCTGGAGGTGTGTCCGGCTTGGTCGGACCAACGCATGGCCATGGCCTTCGCGGTCGGTTTTGACTTCTCGTTGCGGGCCGTAGTTCACTCTATGGTCCAAAGTGAGGAGTCCTGGACCGCGGTGGCCACCTTCTGCGAGAGCGTGCTCATGCAGAAGGAGGCGGCAGAGCGCGAGCGTGAGGCGGTCTCCGACTGCCCCATGCGCCGCCGCCGAGGAGGCCGGCGTAGAAGGGCGTACGCGGACGCCCTTCTACCTCCTTAGTTGAGGCTGCGGTGGCCCCCGGGGTGCGGGTGTGCCGCTGCGAAAAGGCCTCGAGGTGGCGCGCGCGCGGTGTCTTCCGCGCGCCACTTGACGAAAGACCGGGGGGTGTTAACCCCTAACACCCCCCCGAGGAGGGGGCCCCCACCCCAGGGGGCCCGGCGCTGTCGGGTTCGGTGGTCGAATCTCCGTTTCCCATGTTCCCGACACTAAGCGCACTGAAGGCACAGCAGTGGTTTTAGTGGGTAGTCACTGCGGTAGGTGCGATGAGCCCCGGCAGCGGGGGGAGCTTGCCTACCGGGTTGAGCCCCACATACCCCTGCCGTCTGGCACCACCCGGACGGCGGGGGATGCGTAAATGCATTTCCACTGCTAAAAAAAAAAAAAAAAAAAAAAAAGGTATGTAACATAATGATTACCAAAATGTTTTAAAACTAACATTCTTAGATTAGATAATAGTTAGTAGGTGACTTCGATATTCCGTTAACTAACTAAAGCGCAAGAAACATTATAATGTAGTGCAGTAGTTGTATTCCTTGTATTTGTAAGAAAAGCGTAACACAGGCCCGCTGCGGGCCAGAGCGACGTTTATATGAATCTAGCACAACAGTCTATCAAGTCCTGTAGCCTAATAGTAAGTACCTAAAGATGACATAAAATGAGTACGTAAAGTGCATAAGAAAAATTATGGTTTTGCATATAACCACGCGTCCTCATCTATACTAATATTATAAAGAGGTAAAATTTGTAAGTTTGTTTATTTGTTTGTTTGTATGTTCGGGGTAATCTCAGGAATTATCAGTCCGATTTGAATAATTCTTTTTGTGATAGATAGCCATATTCAACGGGAAGGTTATAGGCTATTTTTCATCCCGAAATTCCCACGGGAACGGGTACAACGCGGGTAAAACCGCGGGGCGCTGCTAGTATATTATACAAATGTTTATCACAAAACTCAGTAGTAACATGTTACTATACCGTATCACTGTGTTTTGTCATGGCACGTGTTACTACTGCGTTTGTCATGACAAAACTTCGCCAAAATACCTACACTTCCTGGGTAACATCTTTAATACTTATCTACTAAAATATACATACATATTTTAACCAAATGATACATCTCAACAATGTCGTGTTTTATTTTATGTACCCAATCGAATTGTTTAATATCTTCAAGAATATCCGTGTAATATCCGTAAAGTATGTATTCATTGTACATAGCCGTATATAACAGACGGTGACGGAGTTGTCTACTCATTTGCTAGTCTGAAAATGGGATTATTGGTTTGGTTCGGTTGGGCTGTGCTCGTGGTGAGGATATGTGATATTCTGTGCTAATTTTTTTTGGTAAAAACGAGTCTTTTATATGGTTTGGGACTTGTTTTAAAAAGGATTTAATGGAGAAGTTATTGGGGTGGTAGAACAGTGATTAAGGGGTGGTTTTGCATGATGGGGCTGGAATGTTTTGCTTGTGCATAAAAAAGGGTTAGTCTAACGAGTGGAACCAGGTTATGATTTGGAGTGAAGACCTGAAAACTTCTTGATTCTTCAGTTTGTTTATACTGATTGGGTTCCGCAATTACTTTTGTAATTGCAGTGATTCTATAAAGTTCCATTTGTATTTTAACTAATTTGAGAGGAGACGGTGATGTGTTAACGCACGTGGGAACAAATTCGATAACACGTGGTTTAATATCGTCTGGACATTTTATTTTGTCTTTTGCTTTTGTAACTCTTCATTATTTCATTTCAGGTTCTTCTTTCGAACGAAAATGAAGGTTAGTTCTGTTTTAATTAGCATTTACGTTTTGCAGGTAAGATTAAGTTTTATATAATATATTAGGCTTTAGAGAATATTAGGAAAAATTGTGATTTCCATTATCTGAAGACTTTTTTTGCTGATCACTTGTCCATTAGGCTAAAAAGAGATTAATATTCATGAAACCGTAGTACCTAAGCTAACCTACAATGCCTATCTAATATGGTACTATTACTTCACTAAAAGAAACTCCGCGAGATCTATCCTATCTAAATGGTAAGTTCCTATCTACCTGTAAAAAGTAATATCCCACTCTCCTTAATGTAAAACCCACCTCTAAAACAGTTTAGTATTAGCCTGTAATGTCCCAATGCTAGGCAAAGGCCTCATGTTCACTGAAGGTCACAAGTCTTGCCTGCTGCTTGGTGAAAACATGCTTCGCTCGACCAGGGAATAAAAGACACGACCCTACTTCGGTAGAATACGGTAAGCCTATCCCGTGATTAATAAGGATAATTAATTTCTCCTACATATCTGAACTGAAAGTGAAAATTACTAAAAGTTTCAGTGCTATTCAGTATCCTACTCCACCCACCAATATTATATTATAAAATTTAAACCAACATGACTGATTCAACAAAGATCACTTCTTCCATTGAGGAAGAAAGAGGGTTCACTGATGGGATAAGAATGGAATGAAATCGCTAAACCTTTTTCCTCTTCAGAAGATACGTCTTTGACTGGAAAATCGACCACATTAGTCCACATTTAACTTATAAGAAAAAATACAGTGTATCTAATGTGTGTACTGATACTTTGAGTCCTTGAAATGCTCAATGAGGCCTTTAACCCATAGCAGAATATTACAAAGGCCTAGTATTAGATAATGTACCTACCTTGTTCTATTCAAGCTATTCATATTACCCACTTGCCAATTTACATGTTGTACTTAAAATCTTTTTGAAATACATTAGGTAGGTACCTACCATAAGTTCTCTCTTGTTTAAAGTCACTGAACTGTTTCCATGAAATCTCATCATCCTGAAAGTCATCTTTGCAAACAAAGATTTCAAAAGATATTCAACGTTGTTAACTTTGAATACTAACTAGGTACCAATCAAATCACTTTACATTTCGTGTAGTAATAGTACATAAATTTGTATGTTATACTAGGTGCGCCCCGCGGTTTCACCCGCAGCGCCCCCGTTCCCGTTGGAATTTCGAGATTTTTATTACTTATTTTCTTATATAAAAACCTTGTCCTAACAATAAGGAACACATAAAAGGAATAATCATTCAAATTTGTGCAGTCGTTCTGAAGTTATGCGCTTAGCAACACATTTAGCGATTCATTTTTATATTATAGATTTTTTTACCCCCGACGCAAAAGGGGTTGACGTCGATGTCTGAGTGTGTGTCTGTCTGTGACACTGTTGCTCTCAAACGAATGGATCTATTTCAATGCAGATTTTTCATTTGAAAGCCAGTTTCCCTGCGGTGCTTCTTAGCTCTGTTTAGTAAAAATGGTCTAGTCGTTTTTGTAAGTTAGGTTAGGTACATACCGTCCGTTCCTCTGCATTGTCATCTCTACGTCATCTGCTCAGACAGGGTAAAACAATAACGATGCCTTTCCACTAGAGCAATGCCACAATATATAGCAGCCCTTGTGGCAATGGTATGCTATGTAGCTCAGCTGATATTATTGGATACCGCACGGTAATCGCTGTTGCATTGCTATGCCAATTTGATATGATTTGTGGATCGGATACCAAACGTAGCATAGCCACGTAGCACACGTAGCCACTTAGATAGCTTAGGGGAAAAGCACCCTAGATAGCGTTTTGAATAAAACTCTCAAACTTAATCATTTCATCTGACTGCAGCGAAGCCCACAAGGTTATTTAGGCAGGTAAAGTTTTAACTACAAGAAGCTTTTCAGCACACAAACACTTAACCTCCTTTTTGAAATCTTTTTAACTACATTTGCTATCTGTTCCAGTCCACAGCGCCCCCGCCCCCGCCCCCGCTCCAGCCCCCGTAGACCCTTGCATCATCATCGCCACCATCACCGGGAAGAAGTTGAAGACTACCACCACCGAAGCACCCAAAGAGAAAGTAGAGCTCTTAAATCTGACCGACAAGAAGTCCAAGTACAAACAGATTGAGAAATGTAAGTCCAGGTTCAGTCATTTTTGGTACAAGTTCACGTTTCAGAAGTGTTTAGTACCTCAAGTATAGAGATTGAGGAATGTAAGCAAGTTCAATTTTGTCACATCAGATTGATTGGTATATACTCTTGTTCGAGTGGAATAACTTTAAATTTAAATATTGCAGTTTGGGAAGAATCTAGATATACTTTTATTACTACGAGTACTTCTTCAATGTACAATAACTCAGTCGTTATCTTTCTTGTTACAGTGATATCGGATCTCGGTGAGTGAATTCAATATTTTTAAGTTCATTACTTACATACCAACTAGAAGCCAGGATAAGCCGGTTAATGAGAATCTTGACTAGACTTTATTTATTGAACTTGACGACAGAGATTCTTAATTATAAAACTTTGTAATTCCAGTACAATTAGAAGAACAAACGACGACAGAAAAAGCAAAACCGAAAAAGAAATCCAGAGCAAGATCCTATTTTACCAGACTCTTGAAGGGCTACTTCGATTTCCTGAAATTTTTCGTGAATTGGTTCTAAGAACGTTCAAATCATAGCTTTAATTGTTTGTTTGTTTTAATACATTGGTTTTCTATATATGTATATCTTTTACTGTGACAAAATAAATATACTCCAGCATGGCTTCACATCACACATACATAACTTAGAAATTCAACTAGCTATGGTTAGTAAGCCATTACTTTGTAAGTAAGTAAGGAAGGGAAAAAATGATACCATTTAATAATTTTATAATTAATTTAATCAGACTCATTTCAAACATAAAATGAGAAACTCAAAGTTTGATTCATTATACAATATTAATCGAATTCCTTAAAAACATTAATCTACGACGACTACTACTGTATAATCAATCCCCAAAAATCACACCCCACACACAGTGCGAGGTAAAACAATATTAAAACTACCGACGGGGAAAGAGCGCTGCGATGGCAACACAATGGTTTTGACGTTTTCATTGACAGCTGTCAATCAGCTGTCATCCACAGCGCTCTTCCTTCGGCGGCGAACCCTCTATACATAATACAAAAATCAGTCGCCGACGTAATAAATTAAAATTGCACACAGAACGTCGGAACTTGGAATATTTCGAGCAACACGTGCTGACTGGATACAAACACTACAGCGATGGATTGGCGGGACGCGCCAGCCCTGTATTTTAGAATACCCTTTGTTTAGGCAACCTTATTGTAACACTATGATGACCTAATGTTGAGCTAACGTCTTCTGTGTCCACTTCACACACACTCGTACACACATCCTATTGTCCTTCGCACACATTCACAGTTTACAATTCGTCGTGCTCCTCCTGTAACAATGAATTCGTATGTTAGTTATTGTTATAATATTCACATTATACAGTGTACAGACTAATAATAAGAGACGTTTTACACAATGACATTTATCACCTTGTGTTCACACCTATAAAACAAAACAATCAAATATCTGTGTTGCTATGTTGGTATTCCCAAAATATGCGCGATGAGAGACCTTGTAAATTGTAATCTCTAGGTAATTAAGACTATCAAGCATGACTACAATTTCATCTGATGATCGATATTAATTATTTTTGATGGCACCAGTATTGATACTAATTTAAAGTAAAGAGTATCTAAATATATTATTATTTTCATTGTCAGTAAACCAGATTTTTCTATAAAAAATTAACTGCATTTTTTCCCTGAATTGTAATATGGCCATTAAATTAATTATCATTAGCCACATCACCACATGCTACATGCGTTGAAATGTATCTGTCAATGCATGGAGCATGTGGCGGACGAGTGACTGCCACACTCAAGTCATTAATGATCTGTTAAGAGTGGTTAATGTGTAATTTTTTATATGTATTGAGAATTACATCATTTACTTAATCGTCAATTTGATTAACGTCTCTGGAGTACAGCAGTTAATCCCTAAAGCTATAAATAAGTAAAGCGAAGTGTCCGCTACTCACCACAGGCGCGGCCTCTCCCATCTCATCATCCAGATCCTCGTCATCCTCCTCATCATCAGGTTTCTCCGCCTTCTCCTTCTCCCTCTCCGCCTCATCCTGTTCCGACTTCATCTTCTTCTCTCCTTCTTGGGTCTTCTTGATGATCTCTCCTCTTTCCTTGGCGATGGCGGGGTCGTCGGTGATGAGAAGGTTGTCGAAGATGGTTCCGGACTTGACTTGCCATAAGTCGAGACCGACAGAGCAGATCTCGTCGCGTTTGTAGAGGTTGGCATCAGAGGAGTACTCCGGGTTGTCGATCTCGGGGTGCACCCAGGGACCTTTGTAGGCGGGGTTGTCGATCTGGAACGGTAAGGAAATGGAATAAGTAATGTGCAAAGATAAAACTATAACGTAAAACTAAAACGGTTTTGGCAGGAGAGGAGACTGAAAAAGTAAAACGTGAATTGTGTGTAAACGTAGATTATTATTACATGGATTGCTTTAATTCTCAGTATACCTAACTGTGAATGTAATGTGTTGGTTTAATGAGATTTTTGCTTCAATTGATCAACCTCTTTCCTTTATGACCGTACCTACTATTCAGATTAACACAGCTCAACAATAAGTAAGATTTTAATTAAAACGCCTTATAGATAACTCCATTCAATTTAACATGAAAATCTCATAACGGTTAAAAATAGCGTCACTACACTATATTTATTTGCTAAGCAAACAAACGCAACTTATTCGTCTAGCAAACGACAATTATCACAATATAACGGTAAACCTCTTCCATGCGTACGACTAGGGTCAATGAACAAGATGTTTGAAGTTTAAGATCAGTGCTCTTGGCTACGTCACTATGTGGCGGAAATATTGGCCATTTAACTTGCTAATAATATCTAATTGGAAAGTAGATACAATTTCAGGCGCATGTAAAGTCAGTAACCTTTTGAAGTTTACTTTCAAATAGTAAAGAAAGAGACAGTAATATAGTATAACTATCTCTTTCTTGCACCGTTTTTTGTGCAATAATTTTGCATGCGTATTGACTTTAAAACTAGTAGTTACGCCTGTTAGATGTATTAGTAAACGTGGTACAAGAAATAAAAAATATTGCGAGAATAATTTTGAAATTGGTTTTAGATTGTAAATTGTGAACCAATAAAAAACAGTTTGAAATCGGTTGTTAACAGTATCGTAGAGTTATCGATTTACAAGTAAATATGTACCTACTATGATAATTTGTAATGCCTACTAAAGCACAAAAGTGGTGGGAAATTCCTACATAAAAAAACCTTAACAGTTAAGTAATGTCGAGTACAAAATACGTTGAAAATAACAACTAATACCGCATACAGTATGTACCATAACCTTGGAAAAAATACATTACTGCCGTTCAAAGCAAAAAAAATACCCTTTGTATAGTCAATATTCACCTACTAGGTATTCACTAAGTGATAATGTACTTTAACTAGTTCGATAGGTCAGCTTTTATTACTGGGTCAATACTATGAAGTATCCACGCCGATCAATAAATGTTGTGACTTTAAATAAATTATATGTATGCTATGCACGACAGTAATGTGTTTTACATGTGAAGGACTTTTTAAATATTCATGTTTGATAGCAATTGTTTTTTATATCACAGATAAAGCTATATATATATGCATCTCCTATTCCCACAGGAACGGGTCGTTAAGCCGTCGGTCCCGGTTACTTTCTACGGATAGTAGTCGTTACTTGAGCCATGTCAGAAGCCTTTGGCGGCTCAATAACTCTCGACACTAAGATTGGTCAGGTTGGCCATCCACGCGGGTAGCTACTAATAACTAGTATATTCACCTGCTTAGGCGCCCAGACACCCTTGAAGTCGGGGTTGTCGATCATGGGGGGCTCCCACTCGCCGTCCATCTCGTCGTCCCAGTCCTCGGGCTTGGCCGCGTCGGGGTCGGGGATGTGCTCGGGCTTGTCCCAGTCCTCGGGCTTCGAGTCGTCCGGGTCGGCGATGGTGGGCCGCTCGTCCCAGTCCTCGGGCTTCTTGGCTTCGGGGTCCTAGGGGATTTGTTAAGTCAGTACAAATGTAGCTAGATACAAAAGTAGGGGGTATAAGTACTGAACAAAGAATGTAGGGGTAGTAGAGTTATAGCTTTTTATAGAGTTGTAGCTTTTATGTGTAGTGTACGAGTAATTAGCGAATGAACTCGCTCCAGTACATGGGCTCTTTCTACAGCGAATGAGTGATTGTATTGCCTTTAAGGGTCAAAACTGCATAAATATATTCGAGTTTGTATTCAAGATAAACCCTCTTAAATCTCGTTATAAACCTTCGCAATCTGATACTAAGATGACTATCCCAAATGAATTATGTGGATGCAATTCATTGTAACCCAAATATTTTGTCTTCTATTGTAAATCGTAGTCAATTGTTAAATATTGTTTTTGGCACACATTTCAGTAAATAGGTTATCATTATCATGAAGAACTTTAGATTACTTACGTAAAGTATTTTACTTTATCAATACTTTTTTATTACATATATTGGAAAGATAGCTTTTATCAATTATTTTTAGATTACACCACTTTTTCTTTCCTCATTTTTTTAAAATAACTACAACAATGTTGACCTCTAACCCACACAAAGATAAATGTTTTTTCATCGCCGTTACTAGTAAAAAAAGACTTTGTCTTAACCACTAACGCCTCTTAGTTTTAAGGCCCCTGAAAGTCAAGTGATCGGTGGGCACGTCTAAGCCTGTATGCCCCACTGCTGGACAAAGGCCTCTCATCGCACTGAAGATCAAGCATAATCACCACGCACCATTTTTCATTAAAACATAGTATTTTACCATGATTGGGCTAAATTAGTGAAGAGTTTCAAGATCATCCAAAATAGTCTGCTTACCTTGATCTTCCTGGGGGCAAGGAAGTCCCAGTCAGCCTCGAGCTCTCCAGACTCCACCTTCTCATTGTCGATGAGGACCTCGTAAGTGTTGTCGGGCTTCACAATCAGGGTGTACAAGTGGGTGTAGACGTCGTCCTTGCAGCGGATGTCCTTCTTGATCAAATGGTTCTTTCCTTTGTAGCTGAAGATCACGTGGACCTAGCAAGAAATATGGGGTTTAGTTTTTAGTTGTGGTATGTAGTTTGGTTATAGTATTGGTGTAAGATGTTGGTGTATAGATTCGATCTTTGGACAGTTAATAGATCTACAAAGCAATATAGATAATTAGGTATTATTCGTTTCAAATATTTGCTATTTTTCTTTAGACATTTATTTTTTGTGATGTTCTACAGATGTCTATTTGTATATCAGAATTTATAATTTGAATAACCTGTTGTTGCCTTACAATAGCATCTTATAAGTCATTTCTACTTTATTGAAATGGATAAGTAATGTAGAACGCCTTATCAAAGTATTGATTTTTGCATCAATATTTTGCAGAATTCATTTATAATAAATATCGTAGTACTATCAATCAATATTAGGTAGACTTTACTTATTCTTATCTTGTCACCTTGCTATTGTCACAAATTGTGAGCTTATCTATTCAGCCATACTTTGAATACGTACATCCAATTACAAAACCATTGCCGTGAGCAATTTCACTTATCAGTTGTACTGTACAACTTGTACTATGTAATGCAAAATTGTTTTTTTATCACCCACTATATGAATTTTAAACTCGTGTAGGTACATGGAATCAATTTCATGAATAAATATTTACAACGTTTTTCACGTTCACGGTATAGACAATTGTGCAATATCATTAAACGCACGAAAGGATATGGCATAATTTTCCGATAATGCGATTTTACCGATGTATAATGCGGATTACTTGAATTATATCAGTAATTAGAGTTTCCATTTTATTTTTAAGCTTTTTGTTCTATCGCGGTGATTAAGGATTATATGTATGCATACATAATCCTATTAGCCTAGATGATTTAAAACTTAGTACTTAGTTATTCATCTTACTTAGTCACTCATTAATATAAAAAAATATAAAATTCCTACCGTGACATAACGACGACGACCAGACATGACATGATAAACATTGCCTGTTGATTGGTGGGAGGCTCGAATTTCAAATATTTGGCCAATCAATACACAGTTTATATCATGCCTTGCCCTTATTGGTCTATTGTATCACAGTTTATATCATGTGCTGTCCTATTGTATTAGGTTCTTATCATACCTTTGGACGAAACGAAAATAGGGGTCTGGTTCCATCCTCTTCTTAGTTTAGATGGACAAACGCGACGGAATACTCAATAAGAAAGACTGAATTCTCCGAAAGCTCTTCGAAGAAGATAAACTTAGATTATATTACTTTTCTTTTCTTTTTTGTATTAGAACAATGACTATTTCAATGAATTGTTCTGAATTAAATTATTAGTTATTTATTATTGATGATTCAATTTAAATAATGTAATTTATTAATAGGAATCTATTAACTTAACAAATGACACAGAAAAATGTCTTAGAGGTCAACATCTGGTATTTAATCAAATGTTTTAAATGACATAAGAAGGTATATTATGTATGCAAATGTCATATTGTCAGTTATAAAACATTACTTATTAATTTATTTTATGATAATTTTATTCACTATTGTTTATTTAAAGTTCTACATGACCTTTTATGTCTAGTCAAAATTTTTAGGAGTTGGATTTTTTATAAATTTCATATTAGACATGCATGTAATTTTTTGTTTGTTTTTCTATTTTTCTGTGATTACTGATTATCTAACCTAGCTATCAATATTACTTTTAGTATAAGCTCTCAAACAGATATATATGCATATTCTTTTCTTGATATTATTGAAAGAAATACATACATATTTCATTTAGGAGTTACAATGTTATAAATTTTGATCTTGAGTGTTATATTTTTATTGATTAGACTTATTATTTGTAATAATTAGTAGGTATCTATTTAATTTATTTTGTCTTTAACAGTACTACAGTTTTATTATACTGTTAACAAGTGTCAATTACCACATTTGTGACAATTGTTTAATTAGGTAAACACTAATGACTAATTAAGTTATGGTAAAGAGGTGAAGTCGTTTTGTTTTAATTACAATGACTCATTTTGACCATTTTAGTTTTGATTAAATTATTTTTTTATTTTTTATCTACTTAGATGTTTTTATTGTGAAAAGTATTTGCTTCTATTAATCCTAACTCAATATTGGGCAAGGTATAAACAAATATTTCGACAACTTAGCAACCTGAAAAAAAACTTCTGAAGGAACTTTCTGGAAAGAAAAAAGGCCAAACTCTGAAAGAAAAGGCTTAATAGTATCTCACCTTCTTGGTGCCAGGGCCGCAGATGTCAGGACCAAACATGATCTCATAAGGAGTCTCTCCGTGCATGTCCTTCTGTTCAAGCTTGCAGTCGAAGACCTTCAGGTAACCACCTCCGCAGTCAATGTCCTGTTCATGTTTCACCGAAAACTGAACAACCAGGGGCTTGCCTTCGTTGCTGAAGGGCTTGAACTTGCGGGACAGGGCGTAGAACCTCGCGTCTTCAGAGGTCTGCAGACCTAGAAGTACCAGGAGAACATGATTGTAGTGTAGTCTAGCGTATTGGGTTAGTGAGGGTCGGTAAGGACGGTTTTGAAATACTTGAGAAAAAAGTATATTATTATAATGTAAAGAGTAAAAGCACTTTCAATTAATGAAAGTAACTCAAAATAAGTTGCTTTATCCATTCAAATAAGACTAATTTCAGTGTGTAGGAACGTCGGCGTTGGCAATTTAGAAAGGCGTTGCTTACCTTTATCTTCCTCCGGGTCATTGTAGAACTTTCCAGCAGTCAACTTGAATTTGCCAAACTCCTTGCCGGGGTGCTCACTGTATATCCAGTTTGATTCCCACGAGTCTAAAATACAAGGAAAACTAGATTAGAACAACTAAAAACCCAAAATAAACCGGCTTCCGAACGCCGAGGCGATCGATCGGCCCAGTACACGCGGCAACCGGCAACACAGTCGCATTCATTAGCTTTTATTTATAACTAAATATAAACTCACCGTCGGGGAATCTCTCCTCAAAGAACACATCACAATTTATTGTTGAGATAGCCAGTAAACTGACAACTGCCACTACTAAATATTTCATTTTGATTCACAATCACTACCTTCGTTCTCAAAGGACTGGCCACGAATAACTTCAAATTTTGGCGTATTCCCGACAATGACTTCGACCGGTGATGATCGTGACGTGGATCTTCCTTTTCATTTACGGCAATGGAAGTTTTGAATGAGTGACTGAGATAGAAAGAAACACGTAATCAAATCGGCGATTGCGTAACCGAAATAGCGATACTTTCACAATCCATTGAAATCAACGTGTGCAACGGAGAAAGAGTATTACGTGCTCGCATTAAATTACGACAGACAGATGGAAAGCTGTGATTCGTTGATGTCAACGAATAGGAATTGAACACACTGCAGGCCGTAATGACTTTGTTGGCGGGAATACTTGAATGGGGTTTGATATTGATTTTCCTCTTTAGATTATTTATGAATAATATTTGTTGCATGAGCACTTTATTTCAACACAATTAGTTAAATTGATATGTATTTAAGTTATTTAATACGTATAAATCTTTTTTATAAAACAGGGGGCCACAAAGAAATAAAATCATTTTAATATTTTTAACTCACGTCAATTTCATTCATTTGAAGATTGTCTTTATCAGCCAATCACATTCTCACATCGCATTAGAGCGGGATGTTGCTATCATTTTCAATAAAAATGAGTGGGATAGAGTATGTGAATTTACGTGGACTGAAAAGTTGGCGTGTACTTTGCAGAATGGATAGCAATTTCTGAAGGTTGTCTTTGTTATTCAGAATTTAGAAATCCCAATTTATTATCTACTTACTTTAAATATTCATATAAAGTATATACTAGATATTAATTGCGGGAAAATAACTTAAAAAATGTTATCGCAAAACTTCAAAGTATGGAATTACCAATTAGTATTTAGTAGATTACTTCATAGTTTGTAGATATAAGTTAATGCTGGGTGCTTTAGGCCTAAATAAGTATCATCAATTTAATAATTAATAAATCACCAGGAAATTATTAAAACTAACTGTGACCTGGCTTGGTACCTACATAATTAGATAAATATCAATAAAAAGGTCATAAATTGACTAAGCTTGACCAAAAGGAACGATGGGGAGATTAATTCATATCTCAACCCACATAGATAATCTCATCAAAACAATCGAAATTTTAGATCTTTATGTTAATTTAGTAAAAAGTTAGGACCCTAGATTTCTCTCTGCTTAGGTGGAGATAAAAAATCCTGCTTTGGGGGAAACCCTCTTCCACTCACTGAAGTACCTAATATTACATACCTACACTACAGTGAGAAAAATTAGATATCTCGGTACCTAACTCGCTCCTGAAGAACTGTTGGCCTGCCCTCGTAGTGATAATTATTGGACAACTAGCTGTGCCCCGCGGTTTCACCCGCAGCGCCCCCGTTCCCGTGGGAATTTCCGGAATTTGCTATAAACCTCACGGAGCCCGAAACCTTTCTAACGAATGCAAAACCGTGGAAATCGGTTCGTGCGTTCTGGAGTTATAGCGTTAGGGAGGAAAACCCGACTTATTTTTATATAGTAGATTTCTATCTAAATTGATCAGAACTTAGATATACGACTGATCAATGCAGCCTTTGCAAAGATCACGATAGATTAGTAAAAAAATAAGAATTTATCTTTTAACTTATTGGGCTTATATTTTTATGACAAATAGCGATACTTTTCTTACATTCCCATCTCGTTTGAGTTTCGGTATTGAAGTAGCTTAAATAAGACAGAGTACTTGACAACTGTTTTCATAACTAATTTAGTCATACTCTGTTCTGGTTCAGACGTTTAGCCATGTAATGTTAATGGAGATAATTTGGTCAAGTACATATTGATAATTTCATGTTTTTTAAATAAATATTGTTAGTAAAATGATACAGTTACAGTCAACCCGTATCGCCTCACTGTTGGGCAAAGGCCTCCCTCATTTCCGCTACTATTCTATTCAAAACTACCAATTGCCGGTAAATAATAATTATTGAGCCATTTCCCATTTCCATACAATATACTTTTGAGGCATTTTACTGCAGGGGAATCGTTAGTAACTTTAACTTTACTATTTAACCCCTCAGCTGTGATATGCAAAATGGCCGATCTGCCGTGTCTGTGGCGCCCTGAGCGGGTTTCGCCACAGGCAGAGGTTTCTAGACGCCCAGCATACACTAAAACTGCAATTTCTTGTTCCTTGGTCATGCAGAAGCCCTTATAAGGATCTGAATCATTTTGAAATTAAATTTTCTACCTAGAAAATAGTACTTTTGTAATATATTTGTCGGTAATAAAGTTATACGGCTAGCATAATTACTGGGGTACCTAAATGTTCAGTAGATTTTGGGTCATATTTTAATAATAAACCACTATTTAGTGAACCAAAAGTATTTATTTATAATCTTATAATACTATTCACAAAATAATATCACACAGATCATGACTCTCATACAATTATTTTTCATAAACAAAGTTTTAAGTACAGAACAAAGTGCCTTGGTCTCGACGCGGCCGTTATTTTACTGGCCGTTTCGCGGTCATTCCTTCTTTACCGAGAACTCAAACGACGCTTGCTATCTGTCTTGCTCTACCATAAACGCGTTTTAATATGATAGACTAAGCCAAAAGTAGTTTTATCGCTGTGTTTGCACATTAAACATGTGTGCGTAGACAGCGCCCCTGAAAGGGTCGCACCACAGACGCGGACTTTTCACGTGCGACCCGTTGCGGGGTTGGCCACAGTTGAGGGGTTAAGACATAAAAGAGCTAATATGTATTCTAAAAAAGGTAGGTACCTATTTAAACATTTATCTTCATCACTAAATTTCCTCATAAAATTGAAAAACACTCTAAAACCTGCATGTTATCGCTTCTCACTCTGTTATCAGCATTAAAAAGTTAATTAATTCAAAATAAATGGTAAACCACTTTAATTATATTCACTTTATTTTAAAAACAAAATCGTCGATAACAACTCTGTTTACTTTCGTACAACTTTTATTCTTATTAAAAAGAGATACGGTACATAATCCTATGTAGAGGTTTATAAAGTGTTGCCAAGCTAAAGAGAAAAGTCTTCTTTGAAATCGTAGTCATCCTTCTTGGTGTAAGTTGTCAAAGTGACATTTTCTAAAACTCCCGCCAAATTGATCGCTTGTTTCTCATCCTTTGCTTTTTTCTTCTTATCTTTTTTAAATTGTTGTTTTCTTAATTTATTCTGCTTTGTGTTTCCTTCTAGGAGCATTTCAGGGTCCTTTTTGGAGCGGTCAGCAGATTTTTTCGATTTGTCTAATTTGGACCTTATATTCAGTGTTTTAGGGAGCAAACTTGATTCATCTTCGTCGACTTGCATGTCCTCTTCCATTGCCTTTACTGGTCCTGTACTTGAAATCTAAAAAATAAAAATGATATTATGTTAAGTTGCAAAAACGTTAGAACACATTAAAGTGTAATTAAATAATTAACTCATAGTCATGGTTTGAGGCACAAATAAAGCCTTTTGTGGGAATGATAATATGCCCTATGCCATAGAATTATTTGAATTAACTATATAAATTACTACCAACTATTATTAATAACCACCGCCTTATTATTAACCTCGCTTTTCATAGAACCTATGCGAAGAACCTAAAGAGGGCAGATTGTAAGTCTTTGTATAAGCCTAGGCCTAGCAAAGGTAATGATTTTATAAATAAAAACTGCCATAAGATTCAATGCACATAATGCCATGGGTCACTATGCTCATTCTACACTAACGTAATAAAGCTCAAGAGTTTGATTGAAGGTGCTTCTATCTATATTCTATAATATTATTGTAACCATATTCAGATCCGGAAATTTGGTGTCACGAAACGGATACGGATATTTTCTCCCTTGGATATCCGCGGTTTCGGATATCCGACACATCACAAAACAATCTATACATACCACAATCCCGTCTATCCCGGTGCTGTGTTCGTCCAACGCGTTCATGGCTTCAGTCTCCATAGCCTCAAAGGAATTGATATCAAACTCTTTAGCGAGTGACGTCACGATCTGAGCGTCTACGTGGATGTCGGATGACAGGATTTCTGGAGGCTCGGTGAAGTAACGGACCTGTGAAAGTTAATGACAAATTACAGATTACAAATTATTCATTTCCCATAGGTATACTAAATGTTTCTTGATTGTCTCAAAATTTGGACCAATGTCATTAATTTTACAGCCGAAATCGTTTGCTCCAGAGGAGGAAAAAGGTTTAGTGATTTTATTTCATTCTTACCCTATCTCTAAACCTTTTTCCTCTTCAGGAGTTGTCGTCTTCGACTGGAAAATTGACGACATTGCTCCACATTTTGGTACAACAAGAAAAATTTTAGTATAAGACAGAATATGTTTCGTTCTAATATTCCTATCAAATAAGTACATGCCTACCCATCCGTAACAAGTACATTTATAAAGCTAATATAATGATTACGAGTAAACTAAAGCTACCTTGCCAGTATTCCAGTCGTTAAGCAGTATTCTGGCGGCGGCCTCTTGATCAGGCACGCCTCCTTTCTTATACCGCCCCATACGAGACGCGAGGCTCGCGAAGAATTCCTGGAACAAGACAAGTATAATTATTATAGTGTTTCTCATCGGAGTCACGGGACAAGCCTGGTCTTTTTTAGAGGCATGCGAATATACAATTCAAACTTTTAGACGCCCTTTGAAGACGTTTAATGTTTACAACTGCACGTTACATGTTTACAACTGCAGGGAAAAACTCCCGCACTGTTATTAATATTTATTACATTTACAGGTTTGTTATACCATTGGAAATGTTATATATAATAGAACAAGATACTTTTATAACCCCCGTAAAAAAACGAGGTGGTAATAACTGTTGAGTAGGTTTTATCTTTATGACATCATACAAGTAGCTTTTGATTTTGATGTTTTTAATATGCAATTCATAATATAAAATTATTTATTTATTTTATTTGGAAAACAAACAGTGTAACTTAAATTAAGGAAAAAACAAAGTATAAATCTAAAACACCATTGATTAACCCCTAACAAGATAGTTATCACGATCCCTGTCGTACAGGGCCAATACTATATTGCTACACCACCTATAACTTTATTTTGCTAAACAAACCCACCTGTGGCTTACTAAACTCAGGTACACTGTACAGCTCGGTCAAGGTATGTTTGTTGGCCCTCATTAATATAGCAGTGGCCGGTGTAACAGGGTCCTTCAGTGCACCAACTCTTATAGCGTTCTTGAGAGCCACCGTGGAGTCACTCTCGGGCCCCGAGTGGAACACTATGCCCGGACTGTCGAGGATCTTAATCTTGGAGTCTAGCTGGACGGTCTGCATTTGTCTGTAAGAGTAATAATTAAAAACATGAGTAATAAGTTTCGTCAGACAGTGAAACATTTGTCTGTGCATGAGAATCTGTATGTGTGTATAAGAATCTGTATGTAAAGTATTTTTAGTTTTAAATGTAAGTTGATGTGTATAGGTAATTTTTGGTTTTGGCAAATGTTACTAATTTTTAATTTTTCAGTCCTAATTTCAGATCCTATCCTACTAATATTATAAAAAGAAAGTTTGTGAGGATGTATGTTTGTTTGTTACCCTTTCACACAAAAATTCTGAACACATTTGAATGAAACTTTACAGTAATATAAGTTATATTCAGAATAATACCACGGCATACATTTTATCACGAAATTCCCGCGGCAACGGGTACAATATGTATGGGTAGGACCGCGAGGCACTACAAGTAGAAAGTAGTTCAAAAAGATTTGAAGAGTAATTGAAGGCAGATGAGGTTTTGGCTAATTTTACTTTTTTTTCCTTTCCAGTCATAATTTTACATAGAAAACAATTAGACTTACTTAGTAACGCCTGGTGTGCTGCCAACGTTACACGCTTTGGATCTATTCAGGCTGTTGATGATGGAGCTCTTGCCCACGTTGGGCAGACCGACCACGCCCACTGTGATGGAGGTCTTGATGCCCTTGTTGCGACAGTAGTTGCCCAGCAGACTCATTAGCAGCTCTGCGCCTACGCATGCTGAACCTGTTGATAGAACAACATTGAATTAATAACTCCAGCGCTTATGGGGAAGATTGGCTAAGCTTTAAATGATGGTAATGAAATTATATTTAGCCCATACTACTAATATTATAAATGAATGAAATTGAATGGATATTTGGATAAATATATGTTATTGTTACTCTTTCAAGCAAAAACGAATGAGTTGTTTGTGTTTTAAATAGCCATACAAATAAACATAACAGGGTTTCTATCACAAATCGATGTTAATTTCTAAAAATTGCTAATAACATCAATATTTTCCAAACATAACCCACCTTTCATCTCCTTCTCCTTCACAATATGTTTCATCTTCCTCCTTCCCAAATTATGCTGTTGATCCTGTGTCGAAGCTTTGAATGGTACAGCTGGAGCTGTTCTTCGAAGATACTTGAGCCAAGCAGAGAGGTTCTCGCGAGGGACCAGGTCAGCTTTGTTGAGAACTAGGACTAGACGCTTGCCAGACTCGCGGACGGCTTCTTCAACTTGTGTGCAGCGAGTTCCTGAATGGATAAGAATGTATTAAATGCAAAATGGTGCTTGTTGTATGATCCTTACTTATTTAGTTATTTATAAATGGGAAATTAACTCTATATGCCTGTCAGTTATATATTCATGCCTAAGATACTACTCTAATTATGTTGAATACCATCCCATAAAACAGGAAATAGCTTATGTTTGATTTTGAAATACTCACAGAAAAAGTTACTTAGCCGGTAAAAGCGCGAGGAATAATGAATACACAATTTTGTTATGTATTTAGTTATAACACCTTTATGATATATAATATTGACTAGGTACTGATGCAAATTTTCTTTAGAGACATTAGTATCAGTTAGAACCTTAAACCCATCTAGGTGACAACAGTATATCACTACATAGTATAAAACAAAGTCGCTATTTTTGTCTGTTTGTTTGTCTGTTTGTCTGTATGCTTAAGTAAGTAAGTAAGTATTAGCCTGTAATGTCCCACTGTTGGGCAAAGGCCTCTCGTCTCACTGAAGATATCAGTACAGTGTGGAGGTCTGTATGCTTATAAATCTTTAAAATTACGCAACGCATTTTGATGCGGTAATAGGTAGAGTGATTCAAGATGAAGGTTTTTATGTAAAAAAATTCCCGAAATTCCCACGGGAACGGGCACAACGCGGGTATAACCGCGGGGCGCTGCTAGTAATATTATAAATGCGAAAGTAACTCTGTTACGCTTTCACGCCCAAACTACAGAACCGATTTGAATGAAATTTGGCACACAGTTAGTCCATAGCCTGAGAAAGGAATAGGCGATTTTATCGCGAAATTCCTGCAAAAACGGGTACAACGCGAGTGAAACCGTGGGGCGCTGCTAGTAGACTATAGAACAGTATAATATCTAATCCTATCAGTAGTACAATACTTAAAATAATATCTCCTACAATAATTTCATTTAACAACTAAAACAAAGATTTCTTCTCACCTAAAGGGTCCCTTGCATCAACAACTTCCAATATAACTTCAGCTTCAGATATAACTTTCTTGAATTCTCTGTAGTAAGTTTTGAGTGAGTTCTCCTGCTTCCTGTCTTTACCGAACTCTACGTCATCTGTCTCATTGTCCGCTCCTTTGAATGCATCATGGACTTTGCCTCTGGCTTCTGCGTTGGCCACCTACAATAAATAAAGCTAATATTTAACATTAACAGTTACTTTCTTTACTTACCTAACTTTAGATGTGACTAGTAGCAAACTATGTGATATTACTGTCCCTTTATTTATCAATTACTAGCAGCGCCCCGCGGTTTTACCCGCGTTGTGCCCGTTCCCGTGGGAATATTGGGAATTTTTATACATAAAAACCTTCCTCTTGAATCACTCTACCTATTACAAAAAACCGCATCAAAATCCGTTGCGTAATTTTAAAGATTTAAGCATACAGACAAACAGACAGACAAAAATAGCGACTTTGTTTTATACTATGTAGTGAAGGGTTGACAATAGCTAGAACACATTAGTGTATAATTATAGCATTTTAAAATTATTCAAATGTGTAAGCCATTTACAGGCATCACATACAACATGCACAAATTTTACAATGTTTGTCTATAAAAAACACATAAAAGTCCCTTGCCATGTATACTTGCCATGTATTGGTTTAAAACCCTATTATTTAATCTTGTACAGTGAATTGATATCTACATTTTTGAAGACCCCCCACCAGTATCAGGGTGCCAGAAATGCTACTACAGCCACATGTTTACTACATAATAAAAAATCGTTTTATTTTTGACTCATTGAAATAAGAAAAGTTAAATATTTTAGCTATTTCATTAAATTTCTATATCTGGAGGTAAAACAAGTTATTTTCAATGATTTTACCATGATTGTTTAGTAAGTAAATGCAAATGTTAGGCATGTCTCACATACCAATGTATTCATGCTAGCCCCACTAGTATTCTTCTTCTCTTCCATCTTCCTCTGTTTCTCCAGCTTCGCCTGTTCTTTCCTCTTCTGCTTTTCTTCTTCTTTATGTTTCTTCACCGCCTCTACTTCTTTCAAGATATCTTCTTTGAAAGGACATACATTTGGGATCTGTACCGGCTTAGGTTTCTTAGATTTAGGGTTCTTCTTAGCTTCTTTTTTGAGTTTTCGATTGTGGTCCTTTACTTTCTTCTCTATTTTGTAGCGAAGACGAGCTGGCTGCCTCTTGGAAGGCTTCTCTGTAATGGTGGAGGTGAAATTATGACTACGAAAGTATTCATGACAGTTGAAGATGGTAAACGAAGGTTTCAATGTGGATAACTGAATACTTCTACGGAACGTGGGATAAGATGCTTTTATTTTCTAAATGTTGGTCAGAGAGTTAACATTAAGGGTTCTTTAGCTATAATATTATTTGTTTATGTACTTCATCTTCAATTTATTTCGAGGTGTTTAGGTTATAAATACATTTTTTGCAAGAATTGTTTCTCAATACTCACTCAATTTAAACTTAGCCATATCTGAATTGTAATTTGTTCAATATATAAGTCGAATCTATGAAATTAAACTGTTTTTATTTAAATAAATGTGATTCAGTTCATTACAAAACAACACAACATAACCTCACTTTTGGCTCATGTGAAGATCGAACCTCAAATTGAAATTTAGCTTTAATGTCACTGTCATCAATTGACGATGACAACCGCAATAACTATCATTATTTAAACAAATTAAATGTCAAACGTACGTCATCTATGTCATACAATTATGTCAAAATCAGCTGATCTGATGTTTATTTACATAAAAAAATCTAATTCAAATGTTCAATTAAAAAAATGTAATTTTTAACTATTGGGTTATATTATAATATCTGTATTAACTAATAGGGGTAGGTAAACAAATGTTCTGTACTTGAAAAATATTTATTTTAATTTTTGACCGTCGTCACATGTTCTTAAATCGTCGGTATCTTAATATTAAACAATGTTTAATGTATTGAAGCTAGTTATAGCCTAGCTCGACTTGCTTACATAATACATTTCCAAATAGAAGGCATAGATAGGTACCTACTCAAGAAGAATTTACTATTTAGTCTCAGGGAGATAGGTACATCCTAAACATCCCCCGGAGGAAGGAACTTACCTATACATAGCTAAGTACAAGTATAACAATTTCAAAAATAATTTGTGTAGGTACGGTCGACCAAGAAAGTGGTCTACCACTTTTGACAAAAGTTTCTGCGAGATGTAACGATCGCTAAGGTTGACTTTTCTATGCACAATTATGTTATGACAATCTTATTGCCAGGGAAAATTGACCTTGTTGTTTCATGACGTTCTAATGAATCTCAACCGTAGGGTGGTAGACCACATTTTTGGCTGACCGTACATAGGTACCTATATTTTTTACAATACAAAATAATCAAGAATAAGTATACATACATGAGTAGGTACATAAAAAAGTATTAACCTGTAATGTCCCACTGCTGGGCAAGGGCCTCTAATCTTTATGAAGATATCAGTACAGTGAAGAGGATTAAGTAAGAGTAATCATCACGTTTGCCTAATGTGGGTTGGTCATCTGAAACGCGAGCCATGTTTGAAAAGTCAATTGGAAGTATTTTTCGCTCGACCCGGGACCCGGGACCCTAGTCATGGAAGGGGGGGTATGCACGCACATGGCACTTATAGATCACCGAAGCGTGGTCTAGGGTGCTGAGGGTGCAGCATGTGCATTATTATTATGCCTCTTATTAAGTATTTTATTTATTGTAGGTGATCATTTTGATATAAAAGTAAGAAATTGTTCAATAGCTTTTTTAAAATTCTTCTTTAATATTTATGTCGGAAGACGATTGATTTGAATGCGGTGAATCGGCATGTTCGTGACCGTACGAATTAGAAGGCAAGTCCACAAACAACGGCGTTCGAATCACTCTACTATTACAATTATTATCACATAAATCAGTTGCTTCAGTCAGATTTTTCAATAAACCCCTACGTAAAACATTGTTAATTATAGATTCGGCGTAAATCGCTTGCACTGGGTCCATTTTGGATAACTTCTTTGTGACACTCATTCCTGTGATGTCGAACTCTGAAAGGTCCTTGGGTCCGCTGGAGTCTTGGATGTCCGTGGTCCCGCTGGTGGATGGCTTCGGAGTCGTTTTGTAGCTCTTGAAAGATTGATTGAGAACTCTTGGCGGTGGCGATGCCTTTCGTTTCATTGATGCTTTGGTCCTCTCGAAACTGGTTCTCTCTTGTGACTGAAAAGAAGAGAAAATTAGGTTATACAGTGTAAACTCTTACAATTCTTATAAAATTTATAATTTGTTTATTTTTTAACTAATGTAATTTTTAAAGAATGTACTTAATGCTTTTAGTAAATAAAAATTATCATTATCATTATCAAGAGACTGAGCATTTTTTGTCGTTATAGAGAGTTATCGTTATATGGAGTGAACAAAAAAACAACCAAATTAACAAGAATGTTTAATATGTATGTCTTAGATAATAAATGCTTATAAATTATTGTTTACACATATAGTCTGATATCTTTGTCTGACGTTTTTTGCTATGCCAGTACTTGTTTTGTATTATTTTATGTATTCTATTCATATCTAGATATGTGGTGGAATGGTCTTGATTAAACAAAAAAAAAAATCTACCATCTTAGCGGCATCTAGGGCTTGTTGAATTGTTGGTGGTGATTCGGCTTTGTCCACTTGATCATCTTCTTCATCTTGATTATCGGGTGTTTCCTGACTTTTTGACACTACATCAACAATTTCTTCATCTGTAAATGTACCAGTTGTGGTTGTCACATTCATATCGACATCCCGCGCCTCTTCGTTCACTTTACCGTACGTAATTTGGTGACGGTGCTTAAATTTTCCGAGCCAACCTTCAGATGCTTTAAAGTCAATTATGCCAAGTTGGTTGGCAAACTTTTCAGCCTTAGCTTTTACAATTGGCCCCGAGATGGGTACATTATTCTGGCGCTGATTGTTGCACCACGACAACATTGCCTGATCTAAATCTTCGAACTTTGGCTTTCTTAATTTTTTAGAAGAGTTTCCTTCCAGCGCCGCCTGTAGAATTGTTTTTTGGTTTTTCCAAATGGTAGCAACAGTGGATTGACTTAGTTCAAAACGCTTTCCAACGTCACTTTTCTTTTCTCCCTTTTCAATCGCACGTATCACACAAACTTTTTTGTCGACACTAATCGCTTTCCGTTTACTGGCCATGTTAACAGTTTCGAAGTAGGTTTACGACTGATAATACGATAGGTACCCAGTATGCTTGGTCGAAGACCATCACTTCAGAGAAAACAATGCGTCATACTGCACGTATTCAAGGTAATTATAACAAAAGCTAGACCGACCTCGGATGTTTCGGAGCTTCAAAGTGTTTTGTTACCTTATAACATAACATAAACAATAATACCGATAATAAATATTTACTGTCTAAAAATATGAATACATTTCTTCGTAATAGAGAATGGCGTATAATATAAAGAGTGTTTCAATATGTGGGTTTTAACGCAAACCAACCAAGTTGGGCTCACTTCAACGTTACAGGGAGTTTATTGTTATAAAGGATAACGTTATAAAGAGTTTACACTGTATATCGAGATTCGATAATCAATAAAATGTTCTAGAAGGTTTTAGTCAATTGCAGAAGAAATCAATTGAGGGGAGCAGACGGTTAATGGTAAAAATGTATTAAAAAACACATTAATAACATTTTTATAGTTTTTAATTAGTAGGTACTTAAACTAAGTAAGTATGAATATTTTATTTACAAATCTAATTAATTTTAATTACATTACTTACTAAATATTAACATGCATAAACAACACTTCATCATATAGATATTATCACAAACTTTCAATCAACAATACACAACTAGATAACGGGTCACGTTCAAAATCAAAGCCAAACCGCGTGGATGTATAGGTTACATTAAAAAACCTGGCCAAGTGCGAGTCGGACTCGCAGACGAAGGGGAATAGATAATGGTACGCATTATCTATTAAAAATTATTAGTATCGAGCAAGAAACGGTAAAAAAATCACGTTTGTTGTATAGGATGCCCTTGAATATTTGTTTTACATAGGTATTTCATTTATAGTATTTGTTGTTAAAGCGGCAATAGAAACACAGAATCTGTGGAAATTTCAACTGTCTAGCTATCATCGTTCTTGAGATACAGCCTGGTGAGAGACGGACGGACAGACAGCGTTACTATGATTTTGATAATTGTTTTTTAATGATAACTGTTAAAAAGTTTTTAAATTAAATACTTGTATTTCTCTTTAAATATGTATAAAGAAGTAATATGATTGTCATAAAGCATCTTGAATATTGAGGTAGGTACTACACGTGCTGAGTACTTTCAATAGAAAACTAGTACCACACATTTATCTGAATCATTTTCAAACCCTATTACCTAATTTCCTGTAAATAAATTGAGTTTATTGTACTCTTGTCGTTTTGATTTGTTTTTGATATCTCCCGTTTCTTTTTTACATTATAATGTACCCTAACTCAACAACGGATTTGAGCAAATTAATTTCGTGAATATTAATTACTGTACCTGTAATTTAGGAACTGCTGTTTTAAGCAATCGTTGTCGGTTAGTATTTCCAGATATATCCGATTTATCAAAGTGATCCGAACATATAACCGAATTCTTAGCTGGCGTATAAAAGTCATCTCTTCTCTCATTGGCGACAATCGAAATCCATTCTGCACATGTATACGGGTCGCTCGGAAAGCTAAAATAAATAAATAAATATTTTAACGAACCGACTTCAAAACCTCTTTCTTTTTTGAAGTTGGTAAAAAAGGAAAGCCTAGTCTCATATGAGAGTCCAACAAACAGACACAAAAGTAGTATTAACCAAATTTAAAGTTCTGGTAACAAATAAATTGTTAATTCAATTCAATACAAATCTACTCCATGAATCTACTGTTCTGTTTCACAAATTTATGCGCAACGTTGGCCAAACATTTGTAGCGGTGGCTTAAAATTGGTAATTATTTGTTAGTTTAAAGCTTAAAATAAAACTTATTCTACATGTACTTACCGAAAGTAAGACACTCCGACCGTTAAATTGTTTTTCCGGGCATTATTTTTGCAACTTTTGAATACACATTGTGGCATTGTGATTTGTGACACGTGTTTACAGTGGCTGTGCTTCAAGCGAACTAGATAAAATAAGAGCTCACGGCCTCACGTTTCAAGTGCGCTGTTATTCACCGAGACGTATTTTTTGCGCCGATGCGATATCTAGTTGTGATTATTCATCGAAGATGACGTCGAGCGAGTTCCATGAGAAGCGAACCACGGAGCGCTACTAGTTCAGTCATATTACCTATAACAAAATCATTTTAGCTAATAGACGGATTTTAACTACAATTGAAACAACGATTCAAAATCACAGGAGAGTTCAAAGTGCGTGATTACATCATTTCGTTACAATATAACGTTGGTAGATAAACATGAGTTTATTATACACGGCACGTTGTCATCCATTCATCATTGTGGTCCGTAGGGTTGGTCCTTGGGTGAATGAGCTTCCTTGCACCGTGCGCCCGGTACCCGCCATATGACTGCTTTGTTTGCGGACGGCAGCTGCGTCGCGAAACGGTCACGGCGACTATTTACCTGAACAGGTAACAGAAGCAACAGGTCATTTCTCTAGCGCGGGGCGCTCCGCCGCCGACTCGCGCCAGTCGCATTCAACGCGCCGCCGCGAACGGTCTCCTCCGCCCGCGTGACACACGCTCCGCGTATCTCGAGTTATGTGCGCAAACGCACGCTTCGGTAGTTTTTCCATCGGTATCCATTCGTGACGGCACAAATGTCTCCCAGTCTCGAAGGGATCATGTTTAACAGGAATGCGAATCTGTCGTCCCGCAGGCCCCTCCTGGCCGAGCCGCAAAAGCCTGTCGTGGTGCCGCCGCGAGCGCCGCCCCGCGACACGGGCCCTCAACGACCTCTACCTGCGCCGAGGAACCTTCCCACGGATTACTCCTACCGACCGGATTACTGGAAGCCTTCTAACGTCGAGCTAGAAAAGCGATTGCAGGAGACTAGGGCGAGGGAGAAAGTCGGCTACTTTCAAGACAAAGTGACTCCTCCCGAGTTGAATTTGGATCGCAGGGAGGCTGAGCTTGTTTTCAGGTTTGATAACAATGCTTCTGCCGAATACTTGTCGAGTCAGTATCGGATGCCCAGCGTTCAGTATGCAAAGCCTCCTACACCGGCAAACGGGCGGCCCGTGCTGGACAAGAACGGGCCGTTCGTGTTCGGGGTGCACAGCCCGAGCCAGTTCCCCGTGTCCCGGCGGGACGATGACGACTACGACTACTCCGAAGTGGCTGAGGACAACAACCGCACTGTGATACGAGACGACGTCTCCGAGGACTTGAACTGCTGTGATAAAATGAACGAGTGGACGGTACGAGACAAGAAAGCTAGGCGGACTTTGAATAGAATGTTTCAGATTAAGAATAGGACTGTGAAAGGTAATAAGAAGGAGAAGATAAAGTGTGTGTTGGTGGGTGATGGTGCTGTGGGGAAGAGTTCGTTGATAGCTGCGTACGCGCAGGACACGTTCCGGGAGGAATACACGCCCACGGCGCACGACACATTCAACGGTGAGCCACTAATCAAAGTAGTATTCATTGACATTATTGGTATTCATGATAACCTTATTAGTCATAATATTTGCCTCCTCTATAAATCTGTACAAAGATCTAAGTAAAGCAGAAACGCCTCGCACGGAGACCTATTTGCGTGAGTTATCGCAAATGGCCCTGATTTGTAAGATAATGATTATCGTGATTAGCACACAAATTATCGTTTTTTGAACGACTGCTTGCATCGTTTGGGAGTTCGGCGACGTGATAATAATTACTTTTGTTATTATTGGCGCCACATTTCTTTAGATAATGCAGGTAAAATGGAAATCGCTTTAAATTCCTGTTCATACAACCGTTGCTCTTTGTTAGTTGATCTCTTGTACTGATAATATTGTAATTGCCTGAGGTTTACTATTGTTTGTCAAATACAAACAATCCAAAATACAACGGAGCATTTTTGTTAAATTTAAAGATTTCCTCATTTTAATGGCAAGCATATATATAAATGTAAAAAAGTGTCTGAGCTTCTCAATTACATAACAACACAGTTATAAATGCTTCCGACACACAATTAAAAGACAAACTTAAATCATGTGGATCAGTTAACCAGTTTCATTACATTGATAAAATGTTAAATTGTTAATTAACGTCGCAATCTCAAGTCTTTAATGTCAAAATAACAGCTTTTTACTAAATGCATAAGAAAGTACGAGTTCAAGAAACGAGTACAGTTATATCTACATATTTTTTACCTGTTTAAGCAGATTCGGACCATTTCTTAAGGGGAGACGCATTCCTGCTAATCTTCAAAGCTACAGAAGTTCCTAGTTTGAAAGGACTTTTGACAGTTAGGTACTTAAGGATGAACTTAGAGATTACTTTGGTCCTGTCAATTTTCGTGAACAGTTCCTAGCTGACAGCACAAGGCGTTGCTAGTCAAACAAAATGTTTCTTCTATCCTGTAGCTATTAAGCATTTTGTGCTTATATCATAAAATTAAACGCCCGGGCCAAGTCAACGACACCGCAGTCGGTCTCCGTAGCGTTATCAACAAAAGAAACTTGTTTTCTCATAACTTACATACCTATAACACAACTTATACAACCGTCCGATGCATTGGTTGATTTCTTATTTAAAATATCCGATACGCTTTCTTATTTCGATTTACTTCGGACGAAACGATATTTTCCATTAATAAGTTTGAATACCAGTTTAATTTAAACGATCGTTATCTAATTGGGTTGCACCGATTTTTGAGTGACTTTGTTGCTGCCACAGTTTTAAAATGACGACGATAAAAATAATAAGTGGAACCTCTAAATGCACTAATTTACCTTAGTTAGAAAATATAGGTAAATGAAATTGAACCCAATCAGTACCTACATTAGTTTGAACTTCAAAGACCAAAATAAATATAGAAAAGATTCTATGTTACTAAGATACTATAATGTTCATGTTCATTGCATATCGGCACTTATTTGGACAGGTGGCCGATAGTAGCATTTCTATCTGAGCGCTACCGTGCTCCGTAGGGCACTTTAAGCAGTCGGTCCCGGTTGTTTCAATCGTTAGACCTTGTCGGAGACCATTAGGCGGTCCAAAAACTCCGAAACCTGGATAGACCACCTTCTAGAAATGAATGAATATATGAATCTACAATAATATTTGTCGTTTGTAATAAACTAAACCCTATTCAATAATACGTGCCTTTATAGCATAATAAGGAAATACCGAAACCTTTAACAGCTGATTAGGAAAAAGTTAGACCGCGGTCCGAACATGCACGTTGAGGAATGATCTTGAAATATTTCATCTACATTTTGAAAGTGCTTCGATAAGATTTGTTTGATAAAATTATTTGTTATTCTTTACTAAGGCATAATAATAACAAGTTAATTGTTTGATGAAACTGATGTAACCATATAAAATACTAATAAAAAAGTAATTCTGTTCTGGTAGGACAGCTATTACCCAAACTATGTTTTATACTTGTAGTTAAGCATTGTGGTTGCTACATAGCTTTGTTTTATCCAACAAAACATGTCCTAATACAGATGAGACAGTAAAGCAAGGATTGTTAAATAAATAAAGAACCAGACTAAATGACTCGATAATCGATGTTTCAAAAACTCACCATATTTTTATTGTTTGTGACAATATCTCATTGATTTGGCTTTCTATTAAAAGTACGAGTTGCATTGCGTTAAACAATCTCATTGTCACCTGATATGAATCATACATAATACACATTATTGAATATCTGATAAACATGACTGTACCGGAAACACTTACAAAGATACCTAAAAGTAAATATCATTTGTGGTTTTGTTTTTCCTGTGGAAAATGTGGAACAATAAGAGCCTCCTATGTTGGAATGAAGCTGCGAAGCTGGCGATATCCCCGTTATTATTATTGGGGACCAAGCCCACCAAAAGTTATGTTTTTAGCGTGAATCAACTTAAAATTATATACGAGTACGTTTCACGTGATAAAAATATTTCTACTCTGTAGTATACTGTTAGTGATTTTATTCTGTTAATGTAAAATATTTATCAAAAGCTATCAAAACGTTTTAGATAGATACTTAAAATACTGACAGAGAAAGTTAGACAAAGAACGAACTCGACTAATAAATAATTACAACTAATTTATCGTTTCATCTTTTTAAAATGTCAGATGCACAGATACGAACATTATAAACATAAATCATTTCAAATAGAAACGTTTATTATTCAAAGCGTGTATCAAAACAAACTGACAATGTAGACATATTAAATACTCGAAATCGTATCCAAAAAAAAAAGAAAGATTCTCACCATACCTCCACGTAGATAAGGGTCTTTGACCCTATTTAATATTTAGTCGCTGTACCCGAGACCAATTAACGTTACCGTGTTTTGAGGTTTGAATACAAACTAGACAATCATCTCAACTATTTGTATTCATTAATCAAAAGGGATATAAAAGTAGAGCAACAAAGTAACAAGTAGTCTTGAGAATAACGATCGTGAGTAAGACAAGAAAACAAGAACAAAAACACGCATGATATAACAGTGCGGTCCTAAGTTCGAGCCTTGAGGAACCCCAACTGAGTCATCCTATTACCGGCCAAATAAATCGAGTCGCGAAGAGCAATATGAATAAGCGTGACAGAAATAAACACTTCTTAGTAATAAACTGCCCTCGTTTGATATTAACTAATTATATTTATTGCCACTCTATAAATCCTTTATCCAAATCGGAGGACTTTAGGCGGTCTATTAACTCGCACTAGGTTTGGCTACTAACCCACATAGTGTATGTTTTTTTTCTACATGCCATAAATTAGTGGTACCCATATAATTCTGTATTCGTTGCATATGTTCCCTAGGAAACTCTTTCATCAGTTTTTCTATTTTTTCCGTAGAAACCGGAATAGTAGCAAGAAGTGCTTCCGCATTCAAATTGATTTCCTTCTATTAGTATCGGAAGTGGTGTCCTCCATTTACGCTATTTTAGGACAGGAAAATGTACTAAATAAACACGTTGAGCAAAAGTGACTTGACTTTTAACAAAAGAGTCAACTGGACATGATTAAAACTTGACAACTTCTTTATAACATTCATGAAATGTCACATTTTTAATAACGAATTTAAAGTGATTTACTGTTGGTGAATGTTTATTAATTCCTGTCAGATTGTGGCATTTAAAACTTGAAATTACTTCACTTAAATACTTTCATTCGAGGGAAACCAACAAAAGAGTAAAATCCCTTTAACGGCTGTTGCGCGAAGCCGCATCGTTTGCTTACAGTGAAAGTGCAATGCTTAAGATTAAACCAACTTCACCTTGAGTTTGTATTTATGAACAACTTCGCCCCATTTCGACATAATGTTGGGTGTCAAGAAGAACAAATGGAGACAATGATTTTACAATCGATGTAACATTTATGAGATGATGACACACCGGCGAAAGATATTCAATACAATACTTTGGAGTTTGGACCATGGAAACCTTTAGTCTATACTTTGTAGGTAGTTCGAGTATGTATGCTTGGTTTTATAATTCCACTGTCATCTAAGCTTAGGTATAGTTACATAGTACATTGAGAAGAGATGAATTAAATATTTTTTTAATGATTTTAATTACCAGTCCCTAAAGCTAAGCTATTCAATACACTATGGGTGGCGTAATAATTACGGCAGTAAAATAACCCTAGCGTAGCGGCTATCATACCACAGGGCTAATGCATGTTATGCAATTAGGACATACTCGGCAACATCTAACGAGGAATAAAATGACCTCTGACATGTTTACAACACAACGATATCATTTGTGAAATATTTATGGACTTGCAGATAAATTATTGTTCTACTAGCAGCGCCCCGCGGTTTTACCCGCGTTATGCACGTTCCCGTGGGAACTTCGGGATTTTTTTTACATAAAAACCTTCCTCTTGAATCACTCTACCTATTACAAAAAACCGCATCAAAATCCGTTGCGTAATTTTAAAGATTTAAGCATACAGACAAACAGACGCGACTTTGTTTTATACTATTTAGTGACTCTGTAAGAAACTTAACAACTGACCTGTAAAATCACACTGTAAAGCAAAGTACTCCGAGAAAGAATATTCTTTAAAACTGTATTTCACAAATCAATGACCTACCTACGTTAATTTTCTTTATTGTAGGTATGTTATGAAAGCCCATTATTTTAAAATGCTTAAAACTTATATTATTATTATATTCACATTGCCACGGGTATTAAATTACATAGAATTAGTCGCTTATTGAAATGATTACATTATTTTTCAATTTCAACATTTTATATTGCTTATTTAAATGTTTACGCATGTTAATTTCTTCTTTAAAAATAACGATTTCAGTATTTTTTATGCGGCGAAAACATCGTCTTGAGTAGTAAGAGTATAACCATAGACATCATAGAAACTGTCCGTCAGTCCGTTGTAAAGCCGCTAATTAGCAAGTTGTTACTTTCTTTACAACAACGGCTTTCCATTGCATCTTTGCCTTGCACTTGTATTATGTATTTATGCAGTGCTAATACATATTGAAGCAAAGTTATTATTAAAGCCATTTCCTGCGTACATTTGTTACGTCTGCATACAAATGAAAGCATACAAGTAATATCTTTGCAAAGTAAGTACTGGTTTGCATTGCGAGTTACCTATACACTTCCTTAGCCTTAACAAAAGGTTTTAAATATTGCCATGTGCAATAAAGAATAGTAAAATGGCAATAATAAACACAGCTTTTGATTGGGAACGTGCTGCGATGCCGTTGCTTAATACAAGTATTAACCAATTAAATGTCTAGCTTCTTCAATAGGTATTTCAAAATGTTGATAGATAGCTGAGAAACAAAATTCTTGATGATCTAAATCTAAATTCTCGATGATTCTTGAGATCATTAAAATTATGAAGTTAAACATAAACTCACTTACGTAAGGCCACATACTCGTGTTTGTATAGCAATGTTTAATAATAAAAAATATTTGAAGTTATCAACACTACGGTTGCTTACATAATAACTAAGCCGATCTTAAAGAAAATCTAAAGTTATTTGAAAAGGGCTGCCAATATTTCGCAAACATTTTAAAAATAACATCTCTCACATGTTTTATTTTCAGTTTAATTTCAGTTGATGGTTACAACATTTTGTCCTATATTTTACCGATATCTCTGACGGGAAAGTGCTCTTACAGCAATCATATTTATTGGTAGATGTTCTTTAATAAAACCCCTGTTCCATTGCTCTCATTTTTAAGCGATAAAGAAAAGTAATGCTCTTAGGATCTGTCGATTCTGAGTTGTTTGTAGTGTGAACCATTTCACAGAAAGTACGAGTCGTAGAGATCTGAAACTAGGTCAATCCATTTGATAAGTACCTATATACTCGTATGTTACCGGTCATTTTTTATTTGACTTCAGAAGTGAGGACTGCGAAATTTCTTCACATGTCCTAACAATTCAATGTCTTGCAAAATCCATATTTTCGTTCATCTTTAAAAATAAATTTTCTTTACATTTTTATTTTCTATTGTATTTGTTTTTAGATGTCAGTTTCTTTTGTTTTCCATAACAGTTGTTAATAAGAGTGATCTCATTTTGTTTTGCATTGATTTATTATTTTGGAGTTGACAGCGTAATATTAGTCACTGAAGTGCCGACTTCTTTGTCATCAATATTTATGTTGGCGATTGCTTAAATTGGCAATAAAGTTTGCTTGTTAAACGATATTAGTGTATACTTGAAGTACTTACTAAATACCTATTAATTAATGCTATCAGCGGCCCACGGTTTAACCCGCGCTGTGCCTGTTCCTATAGGAATTTTGAAATGAAAAAATTACCTATAACCTTTCCGTTGAATGTGGCTATCCATTACAAAAAGAATTATTCAAATCGTCTTGGTAATTTCTGAAATTAGCGCGTCCATTAAACAAAAAAATACAAACTTTCAGATATTTTATAGAACCATAGCTATGTATAATTAGCTATGGTTCAAGAAAATATTTTCACTGTTCAGTCAGCGCATAATATTTTCCATTTGATCCCATTCCAACTCACAAATAAACCGCGTTTAGGTCAACGTAGGTAGTCATAGGTCCTTCAACAAATAAGAACTCACTATCACCTACTTGTTTTATCAAATATGTGTCACTAGGCGTTAATTCAGTCAGTTCATAATAAAAGTTATCGGTATTGATAATGTGTAGGTAATTTAATGCAATTTATGGAGCCATGTCTATATTAAACGATCTAGTACTTAATGGCATTGGTTCTAGTCAAGGCAATGACCATGAAGAACTAGATGTTGCTAAATACATTGATATAAAAAAGCTAAGAGCCTTATTCGCTTTTTAACAGCATTTTAGCTATGATATGGTTTGTCCCTTTCCAACATACCATATTTACCAAAGAGCAAAAGTGACAAAACATTATGTTGGTTAAGGAGCGTTTATGAATAAAGCGGTAACTTGCAATGTTGCTGCTGTTTCTTCAATTTTGGGATGAAAGGGTATATTGTATACTAGCAGCGCCCCGCGGTTTTACCCGCGTTGTACCCGTTCCCGTAGGAATTTCGGGATGAAAAATAGCCTATAACCTTCCCGTTGAATGTGGCTATCTATTACAAAAAGAATTATTCAAATCGGTTCAGTAGTTTCTGAGATTAGCGCGTTTAAACAAACAAACAAACAAAACAAACTCTTCAGCTTTATAATATTAGTATAGATTGTTTAAATTTCTGCGATTGTGCCTTTATAAATTCAAGATTTCGTTCAAACCAAGTAACGTTTTCCAATGTTTAAGTTCGAAAATCTATAGTTCTCAGTTTCTAGTTAACCCGCAACGTAAAGCATACTACGGAGACAGCCAGAGCAACCGACATAAGTAACTTACTTAGTCAAAATGTTACTTATGCTCTATCAAATAAGGTCGGTTATCCAACGTTGCGTTAAATTGTCGGCGGCAGCCGGCGGGCTGGTTGTGTATTGCGCTTTATATGAGGGTTGTTTTATTGGTGCACCCAAACTGGTTTACTGGATTCGTTTTTTTTCTGTTTGGATAAAGACGAGTGTGATGAAAGTGTTATTAAATCTCAGCTATGTTTTTAAAAGCAGTGACGGGTTTATTAATGTTAACAAGAGATTTAACAATTTAGGTAAATAGGTATTTGTAATAACTGAAATATTGATTATTCACCTCACCCGCCAAGACTTTTATACTTAGTACACGACCATAAAATGTTATGTAATGACATACTCGTAGCACTCGTACCTACCGTTTGATACGAGTAATCAATAAAAACAAAAATCTGATTTTCAACTTACATTATCGCTTTTTAATTGTATTGGCGTATTTTTTTCTCTCAGAAAATCCAATGCTTTATAAGCAAACCACTTCGGTTCCTGTACATCTTCCCCTGATCTCCGTAACTCTTCAACCTTTTTTCTTTCGCGAAAATAATGAGACGTAATGTTTTTTAACTTTCTCTCTACTTCGCTTCTGTCAGTGCAGAATAAACTTGCGATCGAATGCACCGCTTCCATACGTTTGAATCTGTGCTTGTAATCTGGATTGTTAGGGTTCCAAAGCATTTCGTTTTCGCGAAACTTCTCAATGAGAAGTAACACCGATTCGTCGCTCCAGTTGTAAGACATTACCTACTGTTTTTAGTGAAGAAATACACAACACTGACTCCCACAGTCACTGTATAGACGCGATTCCTTACTTTCCTGCCAACATTTGGCAAGCAGCGCAACGGTTACAATTTAACACAGGTTGTTACTACCAGGGGTATATTTGTTTACAGTTCTACACATTTGTTGTAACTTTTACTATTTTTCGGGTGTGCGTCACTACTTCACCACATGACTTGTAGGATCGAACTGCGGACTTCGCCCCGCGCTACCCGCCGGCACGCCCCGGCGGCCGTGCCGGCGGCCGTTGGTGCGCACGCCTGACAAAGTATTCACGCCATTATGCCACAGATTATGCCAACCAGTTAGGGCGATGCCCGCCGGCAAAATATGCAGCGAGCTTTAATCAATATCCAACCGTATTGGACTGTGATACAGTGTATTATTTTGTGGCAATTGTTCCAGCCATCCTTTCCAATGAGTATTTAACTATATTTTGTGATAAAACGGACACTTCCGACAGTTCACCGACACGGTTGAACCGAATCTATCTATACCCGTTCTTAACAGTTGACAGCTAAACCATCGAACCTATTTTGATAAAATTTTGCATAAATAGGTAGTTAACCCGAGGTCCAACAGTTTCGAAAATTAAAACCAGCGCTTTTGGCACGATACATCGCGGGAATACCGCAGGGGTTCAGATTTATAAAATTACTTACAACCGACATGGTCACATCATGAGCAAAAACAGTAGAATACTGTACATCGCTGTTATACTTAATTCCCTAACGTCATTGACAAATGAGGCTGAAGTAATTACTAAGATATTTGTGCCATTTTGCACTTGACCAATGATGCAGAAAATTGTATATTAAGTATTACTAGTAAAAGCGTAGTAATGTTAGAAAGTACTTGTAAGTTCAACAAATATAGTGAATTTACTGTTGCAACTCATACAACATGCCGTAAATATATGAAATGTTATGTACAGTTGTTATATAACCTCTTTGGAAATCGATTTGACTTATTATAACTTATTTTTATTATAACTTTATATCTTTATGTCACGACTTTTATATTTCTCGGTGAGATTACATATTTTATCTAAACTTATTTTTCTTTTATACATTATATCATTTTTGCTTTTAAACCAGTTTGGAGTATCTACAGTAAGTACATATAAAATTAAGTTAAAATAAATAAAAATAAATGTGAGACGTATTGAATTATTGATAACGTCAGCTGTTCTTATCAAAGTACTATCACGCCACCGGGCTGATAACGATTGGATTCAAATATAAAATGCATTACGATTGATAAGTACCGTAAGGTTAATAATAAAGGACACTAAATAAGAACTTCTGCCACCAGGCTCAGTCTTGGTGACATACTCGAAAAATGTTTTTTAAGTACTGTAAGTGTTTTTTCACCTAACTATACTAATATAATAACGTTGAAGAGTTTGATTAATAATTATTTTTATAATAGATAGCCACATTCTACGGAATGTAATCTTTCCAATTTTATCCATAAATTCCCACGAAAACGGGCACAACGCGGATAAAACCGCAGGGCGCTGCTAGCGTTAATAGTACATATCAAAACAAAAGTGGTATAGTGGTATACCATTCATACCACTTTTGCTAGTAGTGCACAACTCGGCTCGAAAGACATCCGTACGGACGTCCAAATTGAATTTAGCATAATAAAAGTACCCAGTTCCAATTAGATCTGATTTAATGGCATATCTCGTAACAAAACCATGAACCGTGTTAAATAAAAATAAGTCCAAAATACAAATGAGTCCATAGAGATAATAAAGAGGTATTTAGCTCAAATATACATGTACTATCTATATAAATACTCTGTATACTCAGACGAGTATTAATTACAATTACAACCGACATTACCGTTGAGTGCATTCCGGCGTGATAAAAAAGTACCCGTGTAAATCCAGGTGATTAACTTACCCTGATAAATGCATAGCATAAAACGAGGCAAGGTATATTCAGCTGTGGCAGCTGCCTTACCTCTTTGTCCGTTCACCTTCGTACAAAATACGAAAAAAACGAAAGCCTCGAGCGATTACCTTATAGAAAAGGTTCACTCCGCCCTTGGGAACCTCCATTCCATTTTTTGTTGGCGTCCCGTCGAACTCATTATGGCGGCCCATTTGACGCTCATAGTTTGTACTTTAAAATGTAGAAGAGTAAGGAACTTGTAAACTATTTGATTGCTAGAACCTTCGGGAGATACTTTCATGCTTTGTTTTGGTGGCCTTCATACTATTTCGATCATACTCCCGCACGGCTGTTATACCTACATGTTTACAAACATTTTCTGACATGAATACATTTACTAACAAATGTTGAATTGCATTCTCTTATAAGCTATCTCAGTGCAGAATGCAAATAATTCATTCTGGTACTTTTTATTTACTACGTTGATGAATTAATTTTATTTTATGAATTATAAATTATCTCGCAAATGACAACTGTCATCCAATACAATTTTAATCAAATTAAAGTCAACTAAATTCAAGTTTATTTTATTGGCGTTTGCTAACTTGACGCAATTCCGGCTAAACAATTTCAATTTATATAGCAAAATTACAGTCATTCGATATTGCGTTGAGTTGAAAATGTTTACAAACATATTTTATAACATTTGTTACTCCGGCCGCGGCACCGGACCCCGTCTCGCGTGACGTCATTCGTCGTCTGACGTCTATCTTTCATTTTGTAGTCACTATATTATGTCCTCATTTTCGCAATCTGATAATCAGAAAATAAGGTAGGAAGATAGGAAGACGAGAAAATAAAACTCACTTGCCGCCATTCCTTATCAGTTGAACTTGGCGTTTCAGTACCCATTAGGAACATCAGCTTGTGAAATGCAAACCATTTAGAGTCATAACCTCCAGATTTAGTTTTACATTCTCTATAAAATTGACCAATGAGAGATCGCATTTTTCTTTCTATAATAAATTTATCCATTTTGAATGCATTAGCAATTTCTATCCAAGCGTGGTGTTTTTTATTCCGGTTTTTGAAGTCTTCTGATACCGAGTTCCATAACGCTTCTCTGGCTTGGTACATATCAATGAGTTTGTAAACATTTTCTTGAGTCCATTTGTAGGCAGACATGTTTTTTGCTGATACCTAACAAGTTGGGCTATGTTGTATTCGCTAGTGGATTTTCTCTGGTTTTCACTTCTTTACACTTTACAAGTGGCAATGACGTGTTCTCGCGTATACGCGTGCGCGGCTACTAAGCGCCTCGCCGGCCGCCCCCCTCTCTCCGTCACCCTAAATAAATGTTCACGAACAATGTTCCAAGTGTTCAATAACATTATCTAACATAAAACTTACTTCTAACATTTTGATCAAACGTTTGTTACAAATTGTTTGTTAACATTTTTAGTGATGTGCGGCTTTTCTAGTTGTACTTGTAGTTTGTTTAAAATAACGTTTATATTTACAGTTTAGTAAGAAAGTTTCTTTACGGGACAAAATAAGAGCCATAAGTACGTTACCGTAACATAAAAACTAATAATCATGCTTTCACAAATCTTTAAAGTGTTAATAAAATAGTTCTTTAATAACCAACCATTTGTTACCGATGAGAGAAAGCTGAGTGAACCATTTAATATCATTTCGTGAAAGAAAATATTGCTTTATGATAATAAATGATTTTGCGTTAATGGCGTCTTGTCCGGTCTGTTATTTATTGGAAATCTATCAATTAAGTCAATGGCTAATGAAGTAATGACTCAGTCACTGGGTCTGAATGAAAGTTACGCATGTTATTTATCATTATTAAATCAATTGATATTATTATACGATTTGATTTGACTATAGCTTGGTTGAAGTATTGATTAATTCTGACCGTGTTGTTGAAATTAAAATAAATAGCGAACGTAGCTCTGTTTTGATTAATCAAAACTCTCCGTTCAACGTTAAGAATGACATTTTGTATGATTCTTGTCTGGAATTACGATTGGTCAAATTAAAACCAGCGCAATCACAATCAACCAATCACAGATTTGATTATTTTTACATTCTTACTTGCATTCGTACTTTGATAGTAAGTACTTCGTTCTTCCTTCATACGTCTTTCTATACTATACAAAATGATTAGAAATTCTCACATGAGTAGATACATATAGATACATAATACATATAAAAATGAATCGCTGAATCTGTTGCTAAGCGCATAACTTCAGAACGACTACACCAAATTGGATGATTCTTTTTTTAATGTGTTCCTTATTGTCAGGACAAGGTTTTTATAAGAAAAATAAGGAATAAAAGTCTCAAAATTCCCACGGAGCGGGGCGCTGCGGGTGAAACCGCGGGGCACAGCTAGTAACGAATATAAGTAGTAGGTATGTATAGTGTAATCTGTGAAGTAATTAAGATACGCCACGGTACAGTGCGCTCTACAATCGAATGGTGCAAACAGGAAGATGCAGCCAGCACGCGAAATACTGCTCTCGATTGGAATCATGTAGGTTAACGTAGTTACGTCGATAAAAAGATAGTTATTGCGATGCATTTTAATTGGAAAATACACTATCGGTTAGGTGTAATTACTTGCTACCTACTTCTTGTTGGTATAGCTTCGTTATTGCATGATACAAAGCGCTTTATTCATAAACGTTGTCTACCTAAAACGCTTTAAAGCGATTTATCTCTTTTACTCATTGGCAAATAGCATATGTTGGGACAAACCATTTTGATGATGTTATTAAGCGTTTATGGATATATGAATAAGTATCTGCAATGTTTTGCATTTATGCTTATTTATTCCTAACGTCGTATTAAGAAAAAGGCAGTTTGGTGCTGTATCAAATCAATGTTTGAGACGAAGAAACGCTGCAAAAATTCAAGAAGAAAGATCGACAAACAAAGCTATAGAAATCTACTAACAAGGTGACGAAAATATAAGACATTAGCTATTACAAGCTTTTTATAATCACTATTTACAATGCAACATCTACTAATAAGAGTAACGTGAAATTAATGATTGTTATCAATAAACTTTCACGGAGTATTCTCGGAGATAACGGCCGCTGGCAGACTGAATGGCATGTTACGCAATGGACGACTAGTACCTCGGATTGATTTGACCAGCAGTCCGGAAGGTCGTGGGAAGGTGCTAGGAGATAACTTTGGAAACATTTGTATCTCGTTTTAAAAAAGATTTTAATGCACTAACAAATAAAGATAGGTTTGCTTTCTGTTTGTATTTCGAAGTTATAACGGTTAAAAACAAATGAAAAACGAAATGAGATGTTTGAGGTTCGCAATGTGAGGTTTTTGAAATCAGTTACAAACACTGACCTGTATTATACATACTGTATAACTTCTATGCCTGGCGGCTAACAAAATTTTCGTGGCACCTCAGAGGCGCCCAACGCCAGGAACTATGATGGCACCTCTGGGGCGCCATCCGCCATGAATAATACTTATCGTGTTTTCTTTTTATTTTTACGTGTTTGTAGTTCAGTTGCCATCCGAAATTGATCATAAGCGGTCGATTTATTGATTTTGTGTGATTAAAAGTGAAGGAATCGTGTATTAATCGATATGGAAGGTATGTAACTTAGTTTTATCAGAAGTCATAAACATTTTGTGACAAACCTAAATTGACAACTGCGTCCCGCGTCCTCACTAACATAACTGGTCCTACTAAGACGTGATAAATAATTAAATGGTATTATTTTACATATCACTAGTAGGTACTCGTCTAAACCAAGCTTCTTTTTTCTAATTTAGATTTTACGACAACTCTACATATTGCCATAAAATACACAATCTCTTCTGTGTTGTTGTATGATGTTTACTGTAAGTAGCTAATTAATATTTCTCTTGAAAAGGTTTACTACCCCTGAAGTTTGCTATTACACGCAAAATTAACAAACGAACACTGTAGGCATACAGTATAAGCCGAAATAAGACACTTTTATTTAGGGAAAACGTCTGGAAAACAACATTTAAACCGAGTTGTAAAGGTATACATTTTGGCACCTGTCGGGTGCCACACGCCAGTAACTTATAACATTCAATGGCGCCTCTGCGGTGCCATCCGCACTGAATCGGTTAAAAAACAGACTTATATTTTGAAGAAATTGAGAGTATTTAATAATAGCAACATTATCGTACTTACACTATTTAAACTATCACGATATGAACACATTGTAAACACTAATCTAGACGGGACTTAATCGCGAATTAAACATTTAATGCATACCTCAACGTTTCGGTCGTGTCGCAACGGCCGTGTTCACGAGGGTACTGGATTGCGAGTGTTGTTTACACTATTTGGTTGAAGGGGCGCAATCTACCCACATCAACCAAAATGTTATTAGGTCCGTACTCCACTGCACTATTTAAGGTCCACGACACACTACACTGACAACGTCCGAAGGTGTCCTACACTTAACCTCGCGATGTGTACACTTGCTTATCACTGGATTCCATGCAGGCGAAAGTTTGAAACCGCTTTCCCGGTTGAAATTTTTGTGTTTCTTAATTTCAACCGCTTCACGTACAAGTCTTGAAAAATAGTGACGTTCGTTGGAAAGTACTTTCGGCCTATGGAGTTCGATCCAGTGGTTAGTGCCAGACTCCAGCAAGTGTTCTGCCACCGCGGATTTTTCCACCTGGCGATTCTTGACAGCTGCGATATGTTCCTTGACCCGCTCGGCAATAGTTCTCTTGGTCTGTCCGATATAAGAGCTACCGCAACTGCAATCTATCTTGTAAACGCCCGGTGTCTGGTAGGGTATGCTATCCTTGGGTGTGCCCACTTGCTCCGATACTTTTGATAGGGGGGTATAAATGGTTTTAATCGAGTACTCCTTGAGCAGCGATCCGATTTTGTCCGTCACCCCCCTAACATATGGCAAGAATGCAGGTTTCCTGAGGACCTCTTGCTGTTTCACCCTCGGTTTGTGTCCAGAATGCGTTTTCCCTATTCTGTAACCATTCTTCTTGAGTACCTCCTGAACATGAGCCAGCTCCTCCTCCAAATGTTCAGGGTCACACAGTGCATGAGCTCTATTTATTAAAGACGTGGCTACAGAACGTAAATGTCTCGGGTGGTGATGAGACAACGCATTCAGGTATTTGTCCGTGTGTGTAGGCTTCCTGTAGACCGTGTGCGATAAGGAACCATCCGATCTCGCCATTACCTTGACATCCAAGAAAGCCAAGCTGCGGTTCATCTCCAGTTCATATGTGAACTGTATTCTTGGATGGATGGAGTTCAGGAGTTTAAGGAACTGTTCGACTTCTGGCTTATTACCTTTGAAGATGCAAAATACATCGTCTACGTACCGCTTCCATACCTTAATTCTTGTCCGTGGTAGAAGAGTTTCTATATGTTCCATCCAGATGTTGGCCAATATCGGTGCGACGGGGCTTCCCATGGCGACTCCATCAATCTGGAGGTAATGTTGTCCGCGGTACACAAGGTAATTGCCCTCTAAACAGTTCCTCAATAAACTAATGAAACCATCAGGCATTGAGTGTTCCTTAAACTTTCCTCTAATTAAGTCCACACATTCTCCTATGGGAACATTAGTGAACAACGATTCGACATCGAAGCTCACCATTAGTTCATCTGGTTCCAGGGTAATGTCCTTAATTATGGCAATGAAATGGCGAGAATCTTTTACGAAAGAAGATGTATTACCTACTAATGGTTTAAGTACAGATGCCATATACTTCGCGAGCTTTGAAGTAGGTGAGTTAATTTGACTCACAATTGGTCGCAGTGGTACACCGGCTTTATGTACTTTCGGCAAACCATATAATTTTGGTGATTGGACGATACTGGGCCTGTGCAGCCTGTCATAATCTTCCTCCGTAAATAAGCCCCTGTTGTCTCTGATCACCGCGCGTATACGCCGCGTCACTCTGGCAGTTGGATCATATGACACTGGTTTGTACACAGCTGTGTCACTCAACAACCCACGTACCTTACAGTCATAGTCTTCGGCGTCGATTACGACTGTGGCGTTGCCCTTATCAGCCTTAAGAACATGGACTCCAGTGTTGTTTCTTATGTTCTTCAGGGCTGCTCGTTCCTCCACGGTGATATTGCTCGTAGGTAATTTCGCCTTGCGTAACACTACTGCAACATCTTGTCTTAGTGTATCCGAGTCACTGGGCGGCACTTTGTTGCAAATCAACGCTTCCTCCACACTACTTATGACTTTTTCGTAAGGAATTTTATTGGGGGTAGTTGCGAAATTTAATCCTTTTTTCAAAACGCTTTGAGTTGCATCGTCCAATGCCATGCTAGAAAGATTAATCACATCCGTAACGTCCGTATTTTGAATCACCGTGTTTCGATGTTGCCGAGCAATTAATCTCTCCAACTTTCGCTCATGGGTAACATTGCACAGGTCATATACTCGTTCGGCTTGTAAATAGGTTATCTTGTCGCACAAGTTGAAATCGTCATAAGATAACACAGCACCGCACTCACAATGCAACTTGTATAACGCACTATTGATCAGGTTCAACTCACTGTACTTGTTCCTAATTAACAGTTTTAACAAACGAACACTCGCACTGCTTAGGATAACTGCCGAATGAGCAATATCGTATCGCGGCGTAATTCGAACACAAGATGGAATTATGTTATTGTCACGACACTTTTTTAAAAAGTTGAGTCCATGTTCTTAAGGCTGATAAGGGCAACGCCACAGTCGTAATCGACGCCGAAGACTATGACTGTAAGGTACGTGGGTTGTTGAGTGACACAGCTGTGTACAAACCAGTGTCATATGATCCAACTGCCAGAGTGACGCGGCGTATACGCGCGGTGATCAGAGACAACAGGGGCTTATTTACGGAGGAAGATTATGACAGGCTGCACAGGCCCAGTATCGTCCAATCACCAAAATTATATGGTTTGCCGAAAGTACATAAAGCCGGTGTACCACTGCGACCAATTGTGAGTCAAATTAACTCACCTACTTCAAAGCTCGCGAAGTATATGGCATCTGTACTTAAACCATTAGTAGGTAATACATCTTCTTTCGTAAAAGATTCTCGCCATTTCATTGCCATAATTAAGGACATTACCCTGGAACCAGATGAACTAATGGTGAGCTTCGATGTCGAATCGTTGTTCACTAATGTTCCCATAGGAGAATGTGTGGACTTAATTAGAGGAAAGTTTAAGGAACACTCAATGCCTGATGGTTTCATTAGTTTATTGAGGAACTGTTTAGAGGGCAATTACCTTGTGTACCGCGGACAACATTACCTCCAGATTGATGGAGTCGCCATGGGAAGCCCCGTCGCACCGATATTGGCCAACATCTGGATGGAACATATAGAAACTCTTCTACCACGGACAAGAATTAAGGTATGGAAGCGGTACGTAGACGATGTATTTTGCATCTTCAAAGGTAATAAGCCAGAAGTCGAACAGTTCCTTAAACTCCTGAACTCCATCCATCCAAGAATACAGTTCACATATGAACTGGAGATGAACCGCAGCTTGGCTTTCTTGGATGTCAAGGTAATGGCGAGATCGGATGGTTCCTTATCGCACACGGTCTACAGAAAGCCTACACACACGGACAAATACCTGAATGCGTTGTCTCATCACCACCCGAGACATTTACGTTCTGTAGCCACGTCTTTAATAAATAGAGCTCATGCACTGTGTGACCCTGAACATTTGGAGGAGGAGCTGGCTCATGTTCAGGAGGTACTCAAGAAGAATGGTTACAGAATAGGGAAAACGCATTCTGGACACAAACCGAGGGTGAAACAGCAAGAGGTCCTCAGGAAACCTGCATTCTTGCCATATGTTAGGGGGGTGACGGACAAAATCGGATCGCTGCTCAAGGAGTACTCGATTAAAACCATTTATACCCCCCTATCAAAAGTATCGGAGCAAGTGGGCACACCCAAGGATAGCATACCCTACCAGACACCGGGCGTTTACAAGATAGATTGCAGTTGCGGTAGCTCTTATATCGGACAGACCAAGAGAACTATTGCCGAGCGGGTCAAGGAACATATCGCAGCTGTCAAGAATCGCCAGGTGGAAAAATCCGCGGTGGCAGAACACTTGCTGGAGTCTGGCACTAACCACTGGATCGAACTCCATAGGCCGAAAGTACTTTCCAACGAACGTCACTATTTTTCAAGACTTGTACGTGAAGCGGTTGAAATTAAGAAACACAAAAATTTCAACCGGGAAAGCGGTTTCAAACTTTCGCCTGCATGGAATCCAGTGATAAGCAAGTGTACACATCGCGAGGTTAAGTGTAGGACACCTTCGGACGTTGTCAGTGTAGTGTGTCGTGGACCTTAAATAGTGCAGTGGAGTACGGACCTAATAACATTTTGGTTGATGTGGGTAGATTGCGCCCCTTCAACCAAATAGTGTAAACAACACTCGCAATCCAGTACCCTCGTGAACACGGCCGTTGCGACACGACCGAAACGTTGAGGTATGCATTAAATGTTTAATTCGCGATTAAGTCCCGTCTAGATTAGTGTTTACAATATTATCGTACTTATTATACAGGAAGTGTTGTGTAATCTCAACGTGTAATTTTACAAACTAGTTCAACGTGGTTCATCTCGATTTGTTTATTTAGATAAAGATTTATTTAGTTATATTTAGACTTCATTCCTGCTTTATTCCGGTTATTATAACGATATTTCAAGTCGGCATCGGCAGTTAAATAATGAGAATATTCGTTGGATGGACTTTTGGTTCGTTGACACTAACTAGGGCGATGCTAATAAAAGTAAAGTTAGGACTTGGTATGAGAACTAAATGTAGGAACACCTAGTTCTATATTTTCTAGACGCTCTTCTATACCAAATTTACTGTAAACAAGGAAATGACAGCTAAATGTAAAGTGTAAACGAAACGATACCTATCAATTCCATGATCTTTACTTATAATAAAGCTTAAGAGTTTTTTTAATTGTTTGCTTATCTCAGAAACTACCAATTTGATTTGAGTAATTCTTCTTGCAATGGATAGCCACATTCAACAGGATGCTTATAGGCTATTTTCATCCCGAAATTTCCACAGGAACGGGCACAGCGCGGGTAAAAGCAGCGCTGCTAGTTATACAATAGTCTGAGATTGATCTTGCTAGCTTTATACATTGCTTTGCCTACTCTAGTCCGCAGACATTTTTGATCTCACAGTCAGATTGAACGTTATCTAGCTCACAGTTGTTCGGTCCAAGAGCGTGTTCCTCGAGACCAGTCAAACCAGTTCCTCCACGTGCTACCCTGTCGTGACTCCTCACTTATTATCTCACTGGCAACACTGCTCTGTGTGGCCATTGCCTAACATCGGTGCATTAGACCGCTCTCATATTTCATTGATAATCGATTTTAGGAAAGCTCTCTTGTTTGTCCGAGATTTTAAGTTTCTTTTGCTTTTTGTTTTAATGTGTTGTCTATTGTGCTTCGGTTCTGATGTGAGAGTGTTTATTTTCGATTCGAATCTTTTGTGTTTACCCAACTGTTTATGCGATGCATACTAATGATACTCGTTGCTTTGAATATCATTTAGTGAAATGTTTTCTAAAATTAGGTTTTTTTATAAAAAATAAATAGCAATATTGGAAATTATGCCAGCCTCTATAAACTACAGTCAAATGGCAATCACGTCACTTCTATTTAGTTGTCTTTTGTCACTTATCCAGACAGCCTAAGCGAACTAAAGAATGTATCTAAGTAGCATTAAGTACGTCAGCCAACCTGGTGTCGTAGATTTAGGACACAACTGAAATCAACTAACATTTGAATAAACATATATGATTTACGATACCTCTTACTTTGATGGTAAATAGAGTTGGTAGTTCAAGTGATGAAGTGTACAAGCAATGTGTCGATGTTATAAAGGAGAATGCTCGTCTAATGAGTTCAATTGCTTAATGTCGAGGTCCCGAGTTCACGTGTTATCCAATTAGTGGAGCATCGCAGAAAATTAACTTAGTAAATGTACCTATAAATAACTTTTATCTGTTTACTTTTTATCGCGAAGTGGATTAAAAATATTGAAGTCGTTCAACTGTTAGTTGGGGTATTATTAAATGTATTAAAGTGTCAATAAATGGTTATACTTTTTGAGTGGCAACGAAAGGAAAGTTTTTTTCATAATTTTAATTTAAAAATTTAATTTCATATCAGATAAAGTCTAGGAGATTGTTTCCTAACGAATAGTGAGTAGCTACCAAGTTTGTAGTAACAAATACGAGTAAAAACTCAAAATCGAAATCTTAACTAAACCCGTTTGGGAGCTACGATAGCACATAGAGGCAACCCTGTAACATACCTGTTTATACGTTTAGAAATTAGACTCTTCAAACAATATTTTATCTACACAAACATAGTTGATTCATAGTTTTGCTATGTGCATAAACACTTGAATTTAACCATCTTTAGGTATATCCCCTTCTCTACCATAGTATCTACTCTACTTAAGTTAATAATACTAGGTTTAAGTAAGTATAGATAATAATGAACTTGTTAACTTGAACATGTGTAATGCAACGTGCATAGCACGTGATTTTGCAAAGTAGATATTTCATGGTCTATCACCATTTATAAGAATACTTTTTGTTCAAGGTGATTAGTTAAATGGGGTTTTGTGTTACCTTGATACGTTGGTATATACCTACGCTAAGACAATTACCTACATAATATTTCTTTAGAACTTGACAAGGAGGGAGGTGTAAATTAATTTTTGAGATCATTACCATGCCATCAATCATGAAAATATAATTAGCGTAAAAACGTAGTAGCCTGTAGTGTCCAACTGATGGGCAAAGACCTCTCGTCTCACTGAAGAAGTCAGTATCAGTACAGTGAGGAGGATTAGGCATAGCAATATAAAAATTTGATAGAATCCTCACGTAGGTACCAACTAGATTTTTGTATAACTACGTAAGCTAAACGATAACCTGCATTATATTTCTTTAAAACTTAACGTGGAGTGTATTCATATTCGAGACTATTACAGTGCCATCATCATCAACCATTACAATAAAAAAAATATCATTGGCCAAAATTACACTGATTCCACACGTACTGGTCAGCCATTGTTCAGATCACGCGAAATGAAGTTATTTGGAGGCCTCTAGAGTTCAGCTAACAATATTCATCTAACAATAGATGAAACAATGTCCTCGGATACGAGGAAGTTGTCAAAAGGTCACGACTAATAAACCTGTCACGGTAATGTCAAGTCATGTAATGGAACCATTACCGATAATGTGGAAAATGGCGCCAAACAGCGTGATTGTCTATGATACTTTGTTGTACGAAAATGTATTTGTCCTTTATGATGGACAATAGTCAGATTTGAAACTCGGGACATCTTTTGATCTGGACCGGAAAGTTTAATAGGAAAATTAAATTATCTTTCATATGAAAAAATGTGAGATCTAAAAAATAAAATGTCATTTATGATGGACAAATGAAAATTAAAAAAAAACTACTATCGATATAACTATCTATCCGATACGAAGCAAGGCCTTTTTCAAGTACTTAATTTTTTTTTAGTACTTACTTAATATGAACAAAATAAAAAGAGAAAACTCAAACCAATAACACCAGTCCCTAGAAAAACGTTTGAATCCAAAACGTTAAAAGTGTTGGCGCGGCAGGTGATGATCAATACTGGTTTGGAGCGGTTTGTCTAGTTGTAATCCATTTACAAGAAACATCTGTTGATCTGTTGGAAACACCTGATCGAGGGCAACATTCAGGTTGTTATAATAACAGTTTGTTACCTACTTTTTGTTGTGACTGGGTTGAGAACTAAAGTACCTATAGTTACTTGTGAGTAGGATTGGCACGTAAGGAAACTATGCAAAATCCTAAATCTAGAAAATAGCATGGAAATATATAACTTTACGATCACAAACATAATATAATAAGTTACTCCTAGTTTTGGCTATGCCGTAGTAGAGTAAATGCATAGGATATGTTTCAACTTAACTACAAATTTTATTATTCACCTTTGGGCAACATACCTCTAAGTTGAGCTATAGCAGTGAGTCCATCTCAACTCATCAGCCGGGAGTTGTGACGTGTTTTATATATTATTGCAGTATACTTGTATAGAGAGATATCATAGATTATCTGGCACTTGTTGATCTGCTATCTTAGATTGCTGATCGCGATCGGTTATTGGGACCAGCCGTTAGATGAACTTGACTTTATATAAATACTGAATTATAATGCTTAATTTTATATGCGGTTTTATCTGGTCTTAATCTGTACGTCCTTATAATTGACTTATCTGTATGTACTTTACTTATAAATTCAAGTAACCACAGATATCTATGCAAGTAACGAACCAAGATAATTCTGGGTAAAATGACAAATGCAGGCATACTCGTATTATGCCGAATATGACAATTTATGTTTGAGGAAAACTGACGCTTTTATATCTACATACATAATGCCAACCGATTATGTTATTAATATTATCGTACATTAATTGATTACTTTCATGTATGCATTAAAAATAAATTGAATTGTCTTTTGTTTGGTGACATGTCACAGAAGTATTGAAGTATGATACCATTACAAGACAAAAGAAAGAAGCTTGCTGTTGTTGACAGTGCAATGGAAAAAAAACAAAAGCCTACTATACCTACCTATAGTTTGCTGAGATTCCCAGTGATATTTATGCAAATATGTAAAGATAATGTTACGGGAAGCGTAAGAAATTTAAATAACAGAAAGATTCCACGCCATATCCACAAAAACATTAAAAAGGTATCGAGAAAACTTCATTCGATCGACGATCAATCTATAAATCAGTGCTTCTTATTGCTTGAACATTCAGCGCATAAGGCGATTACCCGGTTCTTTTATATAACACACTTTGTTGTGCTGTTCTCTATCTCTTATGTCCATGGAATAAGGTTAGTTTTAGCTGTGTCCCGTGGCAGAGAGCTTGGTACACGACTAACGGTCGCCCAGGCTGTGTGACGGGTATACACCAGTCATTTTCATTATGGTCTCTACTTATGCATTCCTACGTTACCTCGAAGTTTGACTGCAACAATCGCCACTTCATAATAATATAAAATGCTTCTTATATAAACAGGGATAAGGGTCATAAAGTCCAGCAAAGGTGCGATGAACGAACAGCTTTTTTCGAGCTCAGTTCCGAGGCTATTGTGTGTGCGTTGTATGCGCGAACGCATAGCTTGATTGCGCCACTTTCTTGGTTGATTTATTAAACAAAACGACCGGTTTTATGATTACACGGAAACTCGAGGTATGATGATAATAATATTAAGTTGCGAGGGACAAACGAGACGCGTCGAGAATGATTATAGACCGGATCGATTAATTATACGAATTGTTTGAAGCGTTTAACAGCTGAGCAGAGTAATAAGACTTGAGTGCTAAAATTGCTTTTAAATGGGTCAGTTGTGTTTTAAATTAAATATATCTTTGGTTCGATCTACCGACCAGTAATGTAAAGTACTTAACTGTCACTTCACTTACTGTCAGATTGGCTGCAGGACAAATATCTTACACACGATGATCTTGATAAAAGGGGAAAAGGATAAGACATTTTATCCAAACTAGTTTGTGTGATAGGGATCCAAGTTTAAAAAAAGTTCCTAATTCAAATCATACCAGACCAGCGAAACACAGGATCTCGGTGATCAGCAGTCATTCATTCATCCATTGCGAGTAAGTTAGTGGCCAACCCTGTTTTCGGAGTTTCAAGACCGCCCATTGCAAAGGCCTCCGACATGGTCTAACGATTGAAACAACCGGGACCGACTGATCAGACAGAACATTCCACTTCCAATGAGTAAGAGAAAATATTTAACCGAAACCTTGTAACAGTTAATCGTTAGTAATTGTTATTCCTGGCAAAGGGCTTCCTGCATTTAGCACGTTACTCATTACGTCGTCCCGTACAATGGTGGGGAATTGAAACAAAATAAAGAGCTTGGCGCCATCCACTTTTAGCTGAACTTCGATTTTATCAGTGTTTGCTGTGAATAAGTCACGTTTGTTGATTGCTGTTTGTTTTTCTGATCATTTGTAGAAGTATATGTATTCCTCATCTCGCTGAAGGTATCAGTAGATTTGCGGTATAATTTACCTTACTAAAAAGTATTTTTTTTACTTTACCTCACGATATTTCACTTATTAGGATTAGGAGGATAAGGCGTAATTCATTGAGTTGATTGAGACGCCTTTGCTCAGCAGTGAGACTGGCTAGTACTATATTATCTATTCCTTGGAATAAGATTGACATTTTATTACAATAAGATTATTTACAAGAAACTGAAAAGAATTTTGAAAGATGACTGGCAAACCTTGTTAGTCAACCATTTGCAGGCAAATCATTTCTCTATATATTTCCAGGTTAACTGAGTATACGTGCTTATTTTATTCCAATATGTTTGCATGTAAGGGCAATCGACATTCACACATCCTTTCTTCGACACATTTCCTTGGAATGACAGAGGTATTAAAATGCAAGACCTCATAAATCAAACACTTATAACGGTAAAAAAGACACCAACCTACTTACTTGTAATTTGACTTCAACGGATTCGACCTTCAGCTTCGTACAGAAATCGGTTAACTTGGCAAAAACGCGGCAAATTGCCTTCTTTATACCATTCATTTAATCTATACTAATATTATAAAGCTGCAGAGTTTTTTTGTTTGTTTGAACGCGCAGGAACTAACGGTCCGATTTGAAAAATTCAGTGTTTGGACAGTCGACTTATCGAGGAAGGCTATAGGCTATTTTTCATCTCGAAATTCCTACGGGAACGGGCACAACACGGGTAAAACCGCGGGGCGCTGCTAGTGATCCTATAAAAGATTATGGCATATCGCTTAACCACTAATTATAATCTTTATTTTGCATACAAGACAAAAACAGCCGCTTTGGGATCTCACGAACAATGAACATATTTTTTGATTTACTTACAATACTGATATCTTCAGTGAGACGAGAGGCCTTTGCCCCGCAGTGGGACATTACAGGCTAATACTTACTTACTTACTTACTTACTTACTTGAGGATCATTACATATACTCGTATGATCCTTTTACTTACTAACCAGGTTCTTCTATGACCCAACCGTCCAATTATTTCCCCACTTGTCCTTAAAGACAATGACTAATACTCAACCGCTTTTTCTTTGTTATTTTGCGGTTAAATCTATTTTAATTAACGACACATGTTAATCTCTTGTGCATGAATTACTCGCGGTATAGTTTTAGACTTCTTTGTTTGGTTTCGTAGTTATTGTTGCTATTTTTATAATGTTAAATATGCTTCGAGGTTAGCCTGCGATAAGCTGTTTACGTATAGGATATTAGCAGCGCCCCGCGGTTTTACCCGCGTTGTGCCCGTTCCCATGGGAATTTCGGGATGAAAATATCTAACCTTCCAGTTAAATATGAAAATTCCCGAGATTAGCTCGAACATCAAACAAACTTACATTCGTCTTTATTATATTAGTATAGATTATAATATATTAGTTGGATTTTTATAAAGTATCGTAACAGATTCTATCTGAAGTATTATTTTATTAAATAACAGTAGCCTACTAACATGTTATTACAAAGTAAATAAAACTTAAAGTGTTATGAAAGTCGTGCGCCGCCAAAACGGTTCAATATGTATGAAAATTTCATTATTTATTTTGTGTCGTCAAGTAGTAATACTTTCAAGGTTGTCTCTTGGCTTGTGTATTTTGATGAATATGAATTTTCATATAACTTTAACTTCTCTTAAAAGTAGAGATCCTGTAATATTCCACTATTGAACATAGATGTTACTGAAGATATCAGTACAAGAGACTTAATCACTCCGCTGCGTTTACCTACTGCGGGGATGTCCAACTCGAGCCATGTTTGAAAAGTAAACTTCATTCTTTTAGAGTAGGTTGGCTAACCCTGGTGTCGGAGTGTCTAGACCGCTTCTGACATGGTCCGACGACTAAACCGACGACTAATAGGGATTAACGTGCCCGTCGAAGCAGAAGTAAACTGGAAACTTTGTATAATTTTGAAAATGCTACGGGCGATGATTCAAACATCCGAAAAGGTTGGTTCTCGTTATCAATGGTTATCGTTATCACGCGCCCGTCTACGTGTGTCTACGTATTATTCCAGTGTTATTATATCGCAATAAACACTTGACATTTGATAAAATTGTATTCAAACTGTGTGCATTCGTCATTTAATTATTTTGAGGAAAATTTGCTTTTGTGAAACGCCGCCGCCGTTGAAATATAAACAGCAAATCTAAACTACCTCGTGGATGACCCATTCTACCTTTTCAGTTAACTAATTTCGAGATATACCTACATGGATAGTCTCACTAGTCTTATTTCCGATTAAATATCTACTGTATACTTAATTCAATCATCCGTTTATCCGTTCATCAGATGTCATCCGTTAATCCGTTGGTCAGTGTTAATTTTAAGCGCATCGCTCATCTATAGCCCTGGGAGTCCCAGGACTCGCCTTGTGGATCCACCCGCCTTACACGACGTCATCGTACTCTATCCTTCATTTTGTAGATTATTTATCTCCATCTCTTTTTGAATCACGGGCAGTAGGTACGTTAGAAAGAGCAACTAACTTCTACTCCAGTATACGAGTTTTTGGGCTGTTTAACTCAAATCTCTTGCGTATTGCATTGCGCATTAAATGCGTAAGTTCCAAAGCAAACTACGTATTATATTTTTAGTTAATCTTCCTTTAGCAATTAGTTAGTTAATCAAAAACCTTGTTATTCCGAATCCATGACATTACCAATAAAACTTTCACAGCAACTGCTCTTTAAAACTTTTAACACCTTATAAGGATTATAATTAAGAGTAATTTGTACTTTCGAACCAAATACTTCGACGAAAAGAGATTTAAAGCAGTTCTTTACAATTATGTTATTCAATATTTTATTGGAACACAATAAAAATGTTTCCAAATGACGTTTACGTCAATTTTATGGAGAATTTTTAGTATCGAAGATAAAATACGATTTCGCTGTTTTCTCGGAATGGGTGCGAGTTTGATAAGTTTTAATAGATACCAAACTACTTATTTTTAACCTTATCAATAACTAGCAGTACCCTGCTGTTTTACCCGTTCCTGTGGGAATTTAGGCATGAAAAGTAATCACAAACTAATCTTGAATCAATCTGTGTTGGTGAAAACCGCATGAAAAATTCGTTCAGTAGTTTTTGACAAAATCAATTACAGACAGACAGCTTTTGGAGACTTTATTTTATAAATAAATAAATAACATTATTTGGTATTTCCTGTCTTAATACGTATTTCTTCAATTGCACAGACGTAGATTACACAAAAGTAAAATTGAACCTTATACAACGTTCAAATGGATACTCCTTCTAGAAACTATCTAAGTGCACAACCTAATCAAAATTCATCCAATATCTCTCTGTTCATTGAAAATCGTTCCGTCCGTTTAATTCCGGCAAACGCACCATGAATAACAATCTTTACTCCAAGTCCAAGGTGCCTTAAATAGCCCACGGAATGTGTATTAATTAAACATTTATTATTGTTATGGATGGCCAAATATGTGGACATCATTGTTCTTTAGCTTATTTAGAAGACAGCTAAATTAAACTTGCAAATTAGGTGTAGTTATTAGATAATAAACTCCATAGCTGAAACAAAAGTATAGTTTTTAGGCATAGCTTTATGGCTCAGTTAGTTAAATCACTTTTTAAGTAGTTTAAACTATTCCGAAAGTCGTAAATTCTAAATGCTACATAATAAATTGATTCAAATAAAAAAGAAAACAAATGAAATGTCAACAAATGTCAAAACAACACATTCGAAATTTAAAAATATAACTGCAGCACGTGTCCGTTTGAGATCTAATTTTAAAACTAAGGGTATGAATACACCGGAGCTTACTTTTATCAGAACAATCTCTATTTGTATTCTCCAACCTTGATTTCTAATACCATCGAATGTATTAGTATCTATCTCATTTTACCGAAAGTCCCGAAAGACATGACAGCCTAAAAGCACAAGTAAGATCACCAATAGTGCAAGCAACGCAAGACAGGAAACAAAATGAGAGACTCACAAATATAGAGCATAAAGTAGAGCTCCTGCAGTAACGTTACACAATGTGAAAGAAGCATCAAATGCTCGATAACTCACTCCAGTCAACACTCATCCTAACTTAAATATGGCCGATTCATTGTGCATTAGTTCAATGCAAGTGGAATAAAATAATATTTACAGTATTAAAGCAATGTTATTATTCTGCCTCCTACGTAAAGGTTTTACGATTATGAGCCATAACATGGGGTTTACTTTTGTCTTATGGAGTTATTGAATATGTATGTAGGTTGTAGTTGATTGTTCTGCCCTTACTTGGATGGGTGTAGGTTACTCGATAGGGCATTTCTATCTGAGCGCTACCGTACTTCGAAGGATACGTAAAATTGTTGGTTCCGGTTGTTTCATCGTAAGTCTAAGTCGAAGGCCTTTAGGCGGTCTAAAAACTGGCAACACCAGAGTTGGCCATTAAGCTTAGTTGAGTAAGTACTCAAACTTAATTGATCAATCAAACCAAGAACTTTTGTATTGAAAGTAATCTTACATCGAAGACTAATAAAATAATACCCGATACTCAATAGCTACATAAACAAAGCAGTCTCCGCATTCCGCTGTTCCGAAGTTTACTTACTTACTAAGCCCTAATTTCACAGTTCAACTTAATCCTAGTTCACGAGGTAAATTGAGATCAAATATTCGAAATTAATTCTCTCTAACCGAGTTCAGTTGATCGTGGTTCGAGATAGAAATAACGAATTTGGATATAAGCTAGCCCATATCTTACTAAAGTATAAACAGTGCCTAAGATCTTTCCTACTTAAGTTATACAACACAGAGATTCGCAACACTACCCCGGGCGTATAATTTTAAACCCATATCTGGATCATACATCCTAAGCAAATTATATATCTGTGGTCGCCGATAAACGCTACACCCAAATATGGAATCTACTGGATCTGGTTTATTATTCAACCACTTAGGTAATCTGACTGTTCTATTCAAGCATTCTTTAGAAGCGGAGGGAAATGTGGGGATCTCCATCGACCAACCACAGCGCATTAGGAAAAGATTTTGACAATGTTACAATTTCAATGCATTCTTCTTCATCGAGTGGATGGTCAACCTGACCAATCCTGGTGTCAGAGTTATTGACCCGCCAAAGGCCTCTGACATGGCTCATGTAATGACTACTATCTGTAGAGAGTAACCGGGACCGACGGCTTAACGTGCCCTCCGAAGCACGGAATCATCTTACTTTTCGGGCAATCAGGTGATTCAGCCTGCAATGCCCTAACTAAACTGAGGAAAGTCTCACAAAGAGATTTTTGTGAGATATTGTCCCCACCGGGAATCGAACCCAGAACCTCCAGATCGTGAGCCGGGCGCTCAAACCACAAGTCCACGGAGGCTGTTAATCCATTGTGATTGGTCGGATCAGCTCTGCACAGCTCCGCCCCGCTTCAATGTAAACGCACCCTTATCACTGTCATTACGTTATACTATAAATTAACCGACAATATTGAATACTTCCGTTATAAAATGAATATGGCTTTAAAAGGAAGTTTTAATCTCATATCAATCTGTTGTAAATGTCAATACGTTTAATAGTTAATACTAGCAGCGCCCCGCGGTTTTACCCGCGTTGTGCCCGTTTCCGTGGGAATTTCGGGATTTTTTATACATATAACCCTTCCTCTTGAATCACTCTATCTATTAAAGAAAACCGCGTCAAAATCCGTGCAGTAGTATTTGAGTTAATCGCGAACAGTCAGACAGACAAACGCGGCTGGGGACTATGTTTTATAATATAACGTGATTAGTCTAAGAATGTTGGCGCCATGTTCTTACTACACAATGTAATTGAAATAATGACCGTTTATTTTAAATAAGGCCCGGATAACCTATACGGACATTGATAAAGGTGCAATTTGACAATCATGGAGATGTTAATTTTTTTATATATTTTTAACTCCTGTGCAAAAACAAGAGTGTTTATTAAAAGTGTTACGCGTGAGTCATTAAACGATATTGTAATTTTAAATTAAAATTAATTTACCCACTTTTTGATCCATTACATCCCTCGTTTTTTTCCTCCCTAGAAGGAATTGTCTTTGGTCAGAAAATCTGCCATAATTATTCGATGTAAGTTCATATTACGAGTAAGCATAGGACTTGGCCGGTTTGAGATCACCAACCTGCAAGCGTGGTGATTACGTAGGTATAACCCTCCTCACGGAACTGATCTTCGTTGAGATGAAAGACCTTTGCCCAGCAGTGGGACATAGCAGACTTATACTTTTTTTAAATATTTAAACGACTTGTAACAAGAAAGTGTTTCCGTCTATTCTTGTGATAGATTTCAATGAAAAGTAAGTGTAACAAAGTGTAAGTAAAAATAAGTAATTTCTACTGAAAACGTGTAGTTAATAGATAGGATATTTTAAAAATAAGTAGAAACTCAGCTCAATGTACCATAATATTACTAAGTAAGTGTTGAATGAACGATAATATTGACATTAAGTAAATGAGATATTGTCGGGAACAACACAATGGATATATATTGTATGAACTGGTCTGCCTAACTACATATGTACTTGTGGTATGAATTTAACTCAAGTGACTTCAATATTTTGTAAACATAGCCTTGCAATAAGATATAGGAACCATTTCCTGAGGAATTTACAAGAAAGTAAAATAATATTATTTTTTACTTAACTAGCAGCGCCCCGCGGCTTCACCTGCGTTGTGCCCGTTCCCGTGTAAATTTCAGGAAAAAATAGCCTATAACCTTCCCGTTGAATGTATGGCTATCTACCTTATTGTGGCTATCTCTTGTTTGTTTGTATGTTCGGGGTAATCTCAGGAATTATCAGTCCGATTTGAATAATTATTTTTGTGATAGATAGCTACTTTTCATCCTGAAATTCCCACGGGAAGGGGCACAACGCGGGTAAAATCGTGGGCGAGACTGGTAAATACAATATATATTTACATAGCTATAAAATAATGACCATTTTGGATGCTTTCAGGCGGTCTAAAAACGACAGCAGGGTTGACCAATTCATAAATGGACGTCCCTGAATGTGGCAGTATGACAATATAAAGAGTAATGTAATATAACTATATACGTTGGTTTATTAAGTTCGTTAACCCTACAACGTCCAGGTGTCCATTTTATACACGAGAGGATGGTCATTAACGCTTTACGTGCCATTTGTAGCAACAACGAACAGTCGTAAACTATTCTCTTCTTAACCACGCTCGTAAACCTGAGACTTCAACAGGTTATTATTTGTTGATTAAAAGTTTGTTTCATATTTATGTAGTAAATATCGGCGTCGTAAAATCAGTTCCATTCTATTTTAAAGTCGAATGGCAAGTGTTTAGTGTTTGACTCATTCAGAAGAACTTCAGCAGAGAAGAATTGATAAGAAACTGCTGGTTATTAATTTATTTAAATAATTTTCATATCACAATAAGGGCCGTAATATCAATAAGAGTTTAAACTACAGATTTTGTAATCTAAAGTTTATCTTAATCTAAAGTTTAAACCTTCCTCATAAGATCAATGACAAAACAGAGACAGATTACGAAATCTCCGATCAGTCTTTAACACATAGCAACACTCTACGTTTTACTCATTCATCATTCAGTCACTCGTTCATTATTTATGCATTACGTTTGCAACATTGGCGCCAAAAAAAGTAAACTGTCATTCATTGCGTGCGTCGTTCGTCCACGCATGCGTACTCATCAGCAGATATAACCTAATCAAAATATAAACAACTACAATGACACATTGACACAATGAAAATCAGCTGACCACCGAGTGAGCGCCATTTTAAAATCGTCAACCCTAGTTTAACTGTCCGATGTCGGCGGTTTAGTCCAAACTGTAGATTAAACTAGAATTGAACGATAAACCACCATTGATCTTAGTAAATAATCGAAGTTAAAGGTTTAAACTGACTTTCCAAGTTTAACCTATGATTGATATTACGGCCCTAAGTAATCCTAACTAATATTATAAATGCGAAAGTAACTCTGTCTGTCTGTTACGCTTTCACGCCAAAACTTCTGAACCGATTTAAATTAAATTTGGTACCTACACAGTTAGTCCAGAGCCTGAGAAAGGACATAGGCTATTTAAGGAACATAGGAATTTCGGGCTTTTTAGCCCGAAATTCTCGCGGGAACGGGTTCAACGCGGGTGAAACCGCGGGGCGCGGCTAGTATTTAATATTTCAGGATTTAATAATTTAATTGATTCAATGCTTTTTACGGTAGTTGGCAACACTAAGTATTTTAACAATTGACATTTTAATCACTGTACTCCGTCTAATTACTTCTCCTGTAAGCTATTTTACATGATAAATGGTATTGGATATAAATATAGGTGATTCGATTCACCTTTTGCCTGTTCTATTCAGGTCAGGTTTATTGTTTGCTGTAGAAGGTCGCAGTGGCGCCATCTGTCCTGGGTCAATCGGGACATAAAAGACATGTCATTGATACAGTCGCGTATCGCGTATATAAGGGTTAATTAGATTCACGTTTTAGGTTTATGTTTATGATGAAAAACTTTTTTAGCGAAAAACCGACTTTAACCAGGATTTTAAGAGAAAACCCACCAAGAAGGCGCCATTCTGTAAGCAAACAAACTTATACCGAAAAGAAAATTTTGGAATTCGGTTAATATCATAAACGAAGTTACTATTTAATCACAACGTGTGTGAATACATATAACACAATAATTGAAGAAAATAAACATTTAAAATGTACCTGTTCATTTATTTCGTCGTATGAGTTCAAACTGGCGTTCGGGTCATCCCTTCCATGAAAGAAGTTTAAATATGCATAAGCAAACCATTTTGGCTTATATATATCTAAAATCCCAGAACCTGAAGATTTTGAGTCCGCGATTTTCTTCTTTTCTCTTCGGTGTTGAGCCAAAATAATCTTCCATTTTCTCATTACCTCAGTCGAGTCACAATTGAAGCTTTGCGCCAACTCTTGAGTGGCGTCATGTTTTTTGTTTTTATTTTTATAATCACTGTGACTAGAATCCCACAGCACAGGATAAGTTTCAATAGCTTGAATAAATTTAATAATTTTATCATTCGTCCAATCCATATTTAATTTGGTGAATTAAAAATGTATGTACGCGCACAAATAAATGTTTTCACTCCGGTAGCGGAAGAAAGACTGAGTTCGCGAACAACAGGTTTGTACAGGTCGACGCGAGTCCACTGCCTGCATGTGTGCGCGCACAAAAGTATACAAGATGTGTGCGAACATACCCAGAATGTTCGTGCACAATTTGTTATTGTATGCTTTTATGAGTCGACCAGAATAAACATTGGTCAGGTTGACCATCCACTCGATAAGAAGAAGAACATTTGTGTCGCACAATGTGCATTACAGTGCCGCACAGTTCGGCACACTGGCTGAATATGAAGTATAAAAAACCTAGATTTTTGAATTCGGTAACAATAATAAACTTCTTTATAATTGCATCTTAGCGCCTTCTAAATAAGAGAAACTTTTAATAACACTTCAAATAAACTTAGGAGTGGGCTGTTCATTTAATTTCACAATTCGTAATAAAGAAATAAAAGCTTATCATTATGATTAACTGGTTGCATAAAAGTAATTCGTCAAAATCCCACGTAATTTTTACGAGACAATTAAATAAGCCAGTTAAAGCCTCGTAAACGTCAGTTATATCCAAATAAGTCTGCTTTTGACTACTGACTACTGAAAATAGGTATTATAAATGAAACGGGGAATGCGACCAAGAGACATTTAAGACCGTTACTTTATTAAATCTTAGGCGGTACTCCAACAGATCACTTTAATTAAAGCATTATCAAATCCCGTCGAAGTCGCATCGAGTCACATGTACCAGTAATTCATCAGTAGGTAGCATCTAATCACGTGATCCGATGCCACTGCTTTCATTCACGCTCAAACATATCTGTGCAAGTGCTCTAGAATTACATTTCACCTTACTTTCGCTAGTAGGAAACCATTAATTAGTTCCACACAGTAACTAGAAGAGCAATTAAATAGATTATAGTATTTTAACACGTCATTTTGCGCATCTGATGACTGATATCTTGAATCTTTGCATGACGACCGATTGGTTTGTAGATTATATATTGTTGCTCCTGTAGTGTATGTACACCTTTATCAAGTTACATCCTCAGAGTTACATCTATAAAACCCAGTGTATCCTTTACAATAGATGAGTCTTATACCAGCATTCAGTTGTTTAAGTTCTCTCCTAAAATCCCCTCCTTACATGGCGACCCTGCCAGCGCGTACCGAGCGCGTTATTTGAGATATAGCATTCCATTGCTCAAATATGGAATAGTCATTATACTTTGACAGAAAACAGATTTTTATTAATAAAATAAATTCAGTGAATAAAACACCAATATGCAAAAGAAGATTTTGAAAATAAGAATCACATTTAGCTAAGGGAGAAAGAGAAAATGGACCCATCAGTGAAGTTCAAAATGAAGAATAAAGCAAATCAAATCTATACAACTTCTACTTCACCGCGTGTTTGAGTAGTAGGAAAAGGAAATGAATAAGAAAATAAAGAAGAAGAAAAGACAGGAGAGAGGGACCAGCCAACCAGCTAGACTTGGAGAGGATGTGGCCACCATACTACATCAACGAGCCACGAGCTGCGAACGAGAACAGCACGTCGTAGAAAAAAAAAAAAGAAGATAGAAAGTTATGTAGTGCGGAAACAATGTGTTATAATAAGTGTTGTGAAGTGAAAAAACAAAGTGCGGAAAGATAAGTAAAGACTATTTAAAGACATTATAAAGGGTTAGTAAGACAAAAATAAAAGTTAACATGTAATCCAAAAAAATATCTTAATCATTTAATTAATAAAATTAAAAAAAAAAAAAAAAAACTTAATGTTAATTTCAAAATATAATCTTTGCTTAGCCAAAATATATAAAGTTGGTAAAATGTTAGTAAAAAAAAAAAAATATGTAATCAAATCAAATGTTAGTATGAATATAAATTTTATGTAATGTTACGTACGGAAAGCATTCTTAGACAACATTTTAAATATTGAATAGGTACAAACATTTATGAAACTTTTTTGTATTTTTTTAGAGATTTAGTACACGATGTACACACTGAGAAGGAGGTAAGTAGTTTTATTTTTTTTTATACAAGGAATCCGGTAGATGTCAGCAGAAATAAAATGGTACGTACATAATTTATTATTTATTTTATGAAAATGTTAGACAGAGCGGATAAATAGTATATTTAAATGTTTCATTTATTAAATCAAAATCATTAATTTTTATTTGGAATCATTTCTATAATTAATTTGATATGGTATCTATGTTTAATTATATTGCGAGATATATTATTTTATCAGTTTCTTAATAAGTAATTGGTTAATGTTACCGATGATGCGACATAATTGTTGCTAATGCAACTTATAGTTAAGTACTGCATTCCATACCATATAGGGAGAGTTTGGATAGGAGTAAGATGATAGTGTGCTAATTATGGTATGATATTGTTGTTTGTTTGGAATGTTTGAAAGTTTTTAATTCAAATGAATAATACTTTGAATGATTTATAAAGGCTTATGTATGATAATAGGAGAAAATAAGATGATTTGAAATATAAGTAAGAATAAAGTTGATGTTAGGAATTAACGATAGGATAGAAGAAAGATTTGGATTAGGATTTGTTACTTGTTTGGTTTACAATGTTTCGATAAATCAATGGCTTGATCACCCAGAGATAGTTGAAATATTTGGAAACGAAGTGCTATGAATTAGTTCAGTTAAAAGTTGTTGATTAATATTGATACGTTTCTCGATCATGATCCATGCGAGACGTAGTCGTGAGGGATTTCGATTTTATTGAATGAATAACGAATGAATATAAAATAAAGGATAAAGATAAAATTATTCGTATTCTCGATTATGATTAACGCGAGACGTTTTCGTAAGAGATATGAAATTATGAAGTGAAAATATATAATGAAGTTACAAATGATATAAAAAAAAGAGTATTAATGATAATGATGAGTATATCATGAAATATAATATGAAATAAAGGAAGAAGAGTTATTCGTATTCTCGATTATGATTCACGCGAGCCGTTTTCGTAAGAGATATGAAATTATGAAGTGATAATGAAGATATATTATGATGAAGAATATAATAATGAGGTAAATAAAATGATATAATGAGGTAATTATAATGATATAATGAGGTAAATAAAATGATATAATGAAGTGAATAAATGATAATAATGAAGTATTATGAATGAAATGTGACAAGAAAAAAAAAAACAAACATGTCCTAGAACATGATTTATTTTTAGATATAACGTGACAAGTGAGTGTAGGAGATGATTTAAAAAATAATGACGATGATAAAAGTATAGTTAAAAAAAAAAAAAGTATTGAAAAATACGTTGACAAAGAATGGTAATGAAAAGAAATCAAAGTTAAAGATACAAAAGTAGGTATTTAGTTTCAGAAAACTATGAAATGTATGCAGTATAAAACAGGTAAGATTTCTTTTGAATTTTTGTATTACAATGTATCTGCATGTGTACAGATTTCGCCTTGGCAATGACATAGAGGTACGTATAAATGGAAATTATAGTACATACTATTAAAGTATATCTATAAAAAAAAAATAAAAAATAATAATAATCTGTGAGTGCTTTCCCTACACTAGTATTTTGTATTGCCTAGAATAAGATTTTATAGCCTTAATTTTCAATATTATTATTATTGTGTTTACTGTTTTAACTAATTGATGATTTTAGAAATATTTCCATTTATTTTATTTTTTGACATAATGTAAACTTTTAACTTTATACATTATTAGTATGTAAGTATTATTAATTATTTTTTTCTAAAAATTTAATTGTGTATTCTTTTGTTTAAATCTAAGGTATATTTTTTAAAATATTTTCCAAATTTTAATTTTCATATATTGTAATTGTTTTATAATAACCATATTTCATTTATTTTTATTTGTTTGCAGAAAAAAAAATTCAATGTAATTTTTTTTAGTTTTTTGGGAAGGAGATGTAGTGTATGTACACCTTTATCAAGTTACATCCTCAGAGTTACATCTATAAAACCCAGTGTATTCTTTACAATAGATGAGTCTTATACCAGCATTCAGTTGTTTAACATGGTCAGTTTTTTGTGGTACTTTCATATTCTCATATCTATCGAGCTGGATTGTTCCAGTCAAGTATGTATACTATAAAGCGAATTAACAAGTTGCGATTCGCCGCTGACACGCATGCTTAATATATACCTACCTATTAGGTATCCATTTTGTGTTTTTAAAGTTAAACATTGAACTTACTTTTGTTTGGATCGGTGGAGGTACTAATCCTAAGAAGTTCATTTCGTGGAAATACCACAAAGTTGGTGTGTAGACGTCTTCCGAGTCTGATTCAGTCTGTTTCGATGACTCCACCTTGACAATAATATTGATGTAATTATTATAACATTTTAGTAGGTAATCATCTTACAAACTGTCCCCTAAATTAAACATGCCTACCTACTTACAAGGAAAAACGCGTTAATAAGTCGTATTGCTATGTATTTTTCCCCTTTTTTTCTGCAAAAAATATTATGTTCGAATTCTGAACTGTAACACCCCGTATAAGGATCACAAAAATAATTCGCAAAAGAAACTAGGTGTGCGATTAATCTATTCTATCTTAGCTCAACTCAGACAAGACAGCCCTATAGGGCTCCTAGTAGGCTCTAGGCCAGCCCTATTTAATATTAAAATTAAAATTGGCCAGTCTTCTCAGCTTATTATCATTCGCACAACCCTTCACTCCTCAGCTTCACTCAATCACTCAATCAAACATCAATCAATGATTACTCTCATATTTCATGTTATGACATTGACAATGACATTGCAGCAAAAAATGTGACAGTTGACACATTCCATGGTCAGTTTGTCTCGTGCGCGGCGCGCGGCGCGGCACACTATCACCATTTTTATAGGCTGTGGATGAATGAAATCTAACCTAAATTGGATACAATTTAGCAATGTTGACAAAATGAAAAACTATATTAAAAATTCTGTAAGCTGACTCAAAAACTATGTATCAAAGCAGTACTCATGCTTGAACCATGGGCTCACCTTTCTCCACTCCCTATAGTACGTCGTTTTTAAATTCTCAATTTTTTTCTTTAACATTTTTAGATTTGCGTTTTTGTCATAAGTTAAGTAGGTTTGCAACAGCTTATCAAATCCTTCTTCTCGCATAATCTTGTTATAATAGTTTTTGTCGTTTTTATCATACAAAAAAGGCATATCTCTGTACTCTCGGATTACTTGCAACAGAACTTGTTGTACATTTATTCTTTCCGCCATTTTGTTTTACGTTCTCCCTCGCGTAGCCACACAACACGACCGACCCTAACAAAGCGTGACCGCTGACTGGTTGGTTGGTTTGCACACATGCCTAGATTGAACCGTCCTAAATGGTTTCCCTAGTTAGGATGCTAAATTGTTTCGATTATTTGGAGCCATATATTTTCTTACTTATGGATGATAATTAGGATCGTAGCCCCCTAAATGCTATTTTCATTTAGTTTATGAGGAACGAGTCATGGTGGAACAACTACTTTAGTGAGCAATGCGATTACACTCATGTATAACAGACAGAGACGATTTAGGAATGCGATAGGTAGGTAGGGCCCTTAATATTATTAACGATCGAAACCGGTCTACCCTACCTGTGATTGCGGCGACTGTTTTTTATTTCTTACGTCTCCCTAAATTTCAGAGTAAATTATAAAGTCAGTACCAAGATATTATAATGTTTTGCTGCACATTTTTTTTGCGATATTCGGTTATGTCTACTCATATTACAAAGCCAAAATTACTAACATCGCTATAGTTCGTATGAGACCAACCATGCCGCGCATAATTTGGTCGGGGTGTTTAAAAATTTATTAAGTACCAAATAATGGTCGACCGGCAACTTACCTTATTGTACTTTTAACAGTCTATGCACCGTGCTATGTGTAGGTACATACATAAAATAAAAATGCTAGAACGACACTTATCTAAGTCGAAATTGTTACATTCTTTAACGGTTGTACAATAAATGTAAATGTTACATAACATTTACAGTTTCAACGTGCAATAAAGACACAAAGCACTTAGTTTCTTCTAGACATTTTGAGGTTATGACTCACACCTTCCAAAATTCGTTCCATTGTGTGATCTGATTCAGATAACACTTTCATTTTCGTTTAACTCTTTTTGCTTATAAAAACGTTTAACTAAATGTTTTGTGAAACAGCTGTGACGGGACCGTTATTTATTCGTTTTCTGCTGTAATTACTGTTATTAGACAGACCTAGGTCATGCCATCTTTTTAGCCTCTCTCTCGATTTCTTAATTTAATGGTCTGAATGTGAGAAGCTTCTGAAGCTCTCAAGGCAAAACTGCTGAATTGATTTTAATTAAATTTAAGTAGGTTGATGATAGTAAAAGGTTGAATTAAAGTCTCATATGTATCCTACGAGAGCGGGGAAGTTCAAAATTAAAATTAGATCGCGTTGTAGGGTAAGAAGAAAATAAAAAAAAAGTACCTACTTAACTTGATGCTGACTGAATTCTCGATTCTTTCTGAACGAAATTAATCAGTGATACTTAACCCTATTATTTTAATATAGGCACCCTTAGTAGGTACCTATCAAAACATAGCTGCGTTATGAAAACTTTGTACATAATAAACATACCCAAAAAAAGTACCCAGAACAATAAAATAAACTGAAACGTGACCTTTAGCCACTGGTTGACTATTTCCCAGTGAATTGTATCATATTTGAGTGTACTCTGACCGAGCCTGTTCTCACAATGGACAGGATGCGATGCGGTGCTGTTCACCGCGTGAATCCGGCGCGAGGACTGACCTGGTGTCGGGTGACAGTTGTCTGTATGGAGAATTAGCGGGACTGGACTAAACATTGTTTGGCATAATAATGCGAGGCGAAAAAAGTTCGAACTGGACTTTGATTGAAATTGCCAGGCAAAAAAAGTGATTTCTATTGATGATTTTTTTTATCATAAAATGGTAATACTAATAGTAATAAGTAGACTAATCTAAGAGACTAATAGATAAAATTCCAACGTAATTTATTATGGGTAGCGCGGGCTTTGGTTGGACAGACATACTTCAAAGTCTATGGGCGAGACTTTTGCCCAATAGTGGTAATTTGTTTTCCTGGTCTGTGGTAAGACCATAACAAGCGCCATTTGTAGCTGAGTTCAAACTTAAAATCCTCACCAAGTTAAAATCTGTGTTTAAAATATATTCCAAGCATTCATATTGCTATCTTAGCTGATAGTTTCATAATCATAACGTTCTAAAATCTTGATGAATGTTGTTTTTGACTTATTTTTTGTTTTGTTTCAGTCGTGGTGGACGTGGACAACCGGCCAGTCTGTGTGGAAATCTGTGATACTGCGGGGCAGGTGGGATATACCTTCATTTGTTACTTAGCAGCCCACTAGGAAAAAAATTGCAACCCTGACTGAACATAATATTTCCTTTAACATGTTAGGGACAGTCTCGATCTTGACCTTTATCTATGGATATCTCTACTTCTATCTCTTTCTTCTAATCGAGTCGCTATTCAATGCACTAAGTTGATAGTACCTATACAAAAATCAAAATGCTTCTGTTCTGTTTGTAACGCAAGTTTGCAAAAACGCTAGGGTTATAAATTAAAGGTATTTTTGGGCAAAGACACAACTATAATTAAGTAAATACACTGTGTTATCTCTATTGGCAAATAATTTAGTGACGATTCGTTCCCAACCATTGCCTAAGCAAATATTCTTACTTTATTTAAGTATCTATACGAACGATTTAATGTCATTATTTGTTTAATATTACCTACCTAAGTATGTTAAGACTAGGTATGTTTTCCATAACAAAATCTGACTATCATTGCCTATGTTTATGTAAACAATTAATTAGGAAAGTGTATCTATTTAGCTACGAGTATATTTACGAAGTATGTGATTAATATAATTAAAAAGGCTAAGTGAATAAAGAAAATTGGATTGGATTAGCCTACCTTCTTTTATACTCATAACTACTTAGTATCACTAAACATAATTATACGCTGATTAACAGCACTTTAGCTATTCAATGTTTTGTCCCTTTTCGACACACGCTATTTGCTAAAGAGTAGAAGAGACAAAACACTTTATAGCAGCATTTATGATTATGGCGTTTAGAACATTGGAAGAAATATCTAGGATACCTACTCTATGGTACCTAACTATTAAACTGTGAATTGAGCTAAGCCCCTCGTATATGAAAACCTTGAAGTTTAGAGATAATTAAAAAATCCTACAGTACCAATTTTATAGGCTATGTCATATCTTTATAGGGACTGTTACCTATATCACATCACCTAAGCAGGTGGTAAACTTCAAAGACACGTGTGTCCATATCCATAAAGCCAACCACCTTTGCAACATCAGGTAGAGAACGGAGAAACTGTGAGAACCTTATTGTTGAATGTAATGCTATTAAAACACTCCCGATCAAATCTACACGACTCCATTCAGACTGCACGTGTTTTTATGGAAATATAAAAATATTGTCATTTTTCTGTGTGAAATTGTACGACAGATGTGTCTTTTTATTGTGAGAAACACGAGAAACACGTATGTTTGGATTATAAGTATTTATACGTCAGTCTGTACGTTATAGGTTTTATCTATACTAATATTACTTATTACTTATAATATATAAAATTCAAAGTCCTGACTGACTGATAATCATCGCACAGCCTCAACCGCTGCAACTAGAAACATGAAATTTGGCAGGAAGGTTCTTCGAGTGACGTAAGTGCACACTAAGAAAGGATTTTTGAAAATTCCTACGGGAACGGGCTCAACGCGGGCAAAGCCGCGGGGCGCTTCTAGTTACTTATAAAGAAGTAAAATTTATAAGTTTGTTTGTATGTTCGAACTAATCTCGGGAATTACCAGTCCGATTTGAATAAGTAATTCTTTTTGTAATAAGATAGCCACATTTAACGGGAAGGTTTATAGGCTCTTTTTCATCCCGAAATTTCCATGGGAACGGGCAAAACGCGGGTAAAACCGCGGGGCGATGCTAGAACATAATATAGTAGGTAGACAAACATAGACTCTATAGGTGGGAAAATGAAATGTTTATAACGTAGGTATATACAGGGCGACATCTGGGTCGTGACTCTAACTTATTGTTTCAAACTCAGTTAATTATTGCGATTTCAGTGATATAACACATAATTTTTAAAAAAATATTCTCTTTTAGGTCGTGTAGTCACCCTACACACCCAACCGGATAAATGTCTAGTAAATGAAAAACTAGCTTTATAACTGAAATCCCAATAATTAACTGAGTTTGAAACAATAAGTTAGTCACGACACGACCCAGATGTCGCCCTGTATATTCACCTGCCAACTAATGCGGGTACATAATGCGTAATAAGATAATCGATTCATGTTTTCAACGGAAAGTTCTATGTTTTTAGACATTTTTGGTAAGTTGTTGATATTTATAAGATTTGTAAAGTGGACGTCATTAATAAAACGGACTGTATAGGACTAGTTAATACAGAGGAGCCTACAGAGGAGCCTATAGAGGATACAGAGGAGCCTAGTATAGAATCAATTTATTTATATTCAAGTATTCATTCATTCCTCCTCACTGTACTGATATCTTCAGTGAGATGAGATGCCTTTGCCTAGCAGTGGGACATTACAGGCTAATACATATTTAAAAAAAATTATAGTTTAAAAAAACTAAAAAACACGCTTTTATTGCAAATTGAACTAAAAACTAGAAAATAATTTTTCACCTCAAATCAAAATTATAATAAAATTTAAGTTATTAACACAATGATTCAATTCAGAGTAAAAAGCGTGGGGTGCTTAATATTTTTTTTTAATATTACAATCATCATTGGTATCTATGAGAGGATAGTTATGAACTACAGTAAAATGCACCCCACGCTTTTTTACTCTGAATTGAATCATTGTGTTAATAACTTAAATTTTATTATAATTTTGATTTGAGGTGAAAAATTATTTTCTAGTTTTTAGTTCAATTTGCAATAAAAGCGTGTTTTTTAGTTTTTTTAAACTATAATTTTATTTTTTATTTTTTAGTAAATCTGGCAAATCCATATAACATTATATGCAACTTTTCATCCCGTAATTCCCACGGGAACGGGCCCATCACGGGACGCTGTTAGTGTCTAGTACCATTTAGTAAAATAAAACAGAACTCCTGTTCCGTCCCACAGCGAGTGCCCGTTGATGTCTTTTATATGAAGTAATATTTTTTTAGTAAATCTGGCAAATCCATTAAGGATAATGGGAAACTGTTATTAAATTATTGCATTGTCATCGGTCCTTGATACGTATGCAAAGTTTCAAATTAATCAGACTTCTGGAAGTTGGTGAAAATGATGTTCAAAGATTCCATTACATACGTTCGTACCTACGTACGTACATACAGGCCAAGCTAATAAAAGCGTGTTAATAATGGGAAACTGTTATTAAATTATTGCATTGTCATCGGTCCTTGATACGTATGCAAAGTTTCAAATTAATCAGACTTCTGGAAGTTGGTGAAAATGATGTTCAAAGATTTCATTACATACGTACATACATACATACATACATACATACAGGCCAAGCTAATAAAAGCGTGTTAAAAATACATATATTCCCATAAAAAATGATTAACCCTGCCCTACCCGTGAAGTAGTTTTTTCAGAAATTCTTGAACTTATATAAGTACTAGTTGATTTTGGTAGTCAAATTAAAAACAAAATTCTAATTATGATTTCGAAAACAAAAGCCTAGGTATTTTATTACCATATTTTTAATATGAATGAGATTCAAACCCGGTATCACACGCACGTGTCCACAATAAAATTAAATATGAAAGTGAAAATTGACGTTTGCGTCATAAACGCTGTAGTCTATGCCAGTGAGAGATTTCTCTATGGAATAGGCAGCCCAACAAGCGATGATACTTGTGAATATTCATGACGTTATAACGAAACACTCGGAAAACGTAATTGGTCGTTGCAAATTCAATTTATTTTAATTAATGGATTAAGAGATGGTGAAAAATTTAGTAATTTCTGTTACATTGATTTATGTAATTTTATATTTTTACTGCTTTTGTCACGAAAGCGAGGAAAACTGACTTTAGTAACGTTTTTAATATAATAGTTCTAGAATAGAAGATAATTTTTAGTAAGAGATGCTCTTTAATTTAATCACAATAAATGATTTAGGTATTCAATAGACAAGTTTAATCTTCGATAAATAATAAGATGACCATTTATGGCAGTTCATTACTGCGCAAACGTTTGATTTGACATTCGATGATCAAATCTACAACTACAGAGTACAGACAACTACATTCAAATATTTGAAATGTTGCCATTTACAGAAGGTTTACGCAATATTGCAGTGTTGGTTATTAAATAAGTATTTGCTGTGCGCCTCTGTTGTTGCGCTTGGCTGTTCTACTCGTACGAGCTAGTAGTTAAGTATTGTCAACTTTCACCCATGTTGACACTATGGTAGGCACTTCAGTATTCACACCTCAATTTGCTGGGCATTAGGTTTGTAAGTTGATGTTTATTAGTGGTTAATAACTTCGTGCTTTTGTAAAGATAAAATGAGAATTATGCTTTGGTTACGGAGTCGTTAAATAGACTAGATTTGTTAAGTCAGACTACGACCGGATTGCACAAAACCTCTTAAATCAATTTAGTACCTAAATATGATTAAGAAACAAAAGCTGTCCCTTCAAAATTGAACTTTATAGTGCATCTAATAGAACACCATTTCAAACGAACGTCATTTGTTTTTAAAATTAAGTTTAGGCGCTACGTCAAATTAAGAACCTTTGTGCAATTCACCCTTAATAAATTAATTGCAATGAGTAGATAGCCTAGGTTTATTCTCTTACTAGATAGACAAAGCCTAGCATAAATCCAAATATGGTGTGTTTGTACGTATATTTTCTATTTGAGTATTTTTACTGTCTAGGTTTGGTATGTTTGTAGATACTTATATTTTCTCTTAAGTATTTTATCGTTTGAGTTTGAGAGGAAAAGTCTTAAAGATTTCTTCTTGGCGCCTACCTGAGGATAATATTTAACATATTGGGAAAAATGAACCAAGAGTGTCGTAGAGGAAAACAGTGCGTCGAAAGATGAGGAAAATATTTAAAAATCTTTGGTATTCTTTATTAGTAGAACCATACCACCACCAATTTGCAAAGAGTTTTTCCTTATAGTCCCAGCTATGTCTGTAGTCCCGGCATAGGTCAAGCCCAGTATTTTGATAGTCTAGCCAGCGAATACAAATCCAACGTAGACATTTATTAAGCCATGAAAAGAAAACCTTTTTTCTAAACTATGAAAAGATGACATGACCCACCATTAAAAATATGTTCAGGCGAGCAATAAGGTTTAACGTAACACAAATCTACGGAAAGCCATTTCCTTATTTTTAAAAAATCCTTCTAAAAACAAAACTCGTTGGAAAAAAATCATCTAAGTATGTTTTTTTATTTTCCCAGGACTCGATGTCAGAGCTCCGCGAGCTCTGCTACCCCGGCACCGACGTGCTGATGCTGTGCTTCTCCCTCGTCCGTCCAGAGACCTTCAGATCCGTCGCCGAGAGGTGGACGAAAGCGGTCGCCAATGTGAACGCACCTTTAATACTAGTGGGTACTCAGAGTGACCTGGTGCAGGACTCTAGAGTTGTACAGAATTTGAGGGTTAGTATTCGATCTTTTAAACTCCAAGTGGCATAACGATAATGCAAATTTGTTTCAAGACTTGCAAATTTAATGACGTTTTTTTTAATACTTACTCATATTTATTTTTTATAAATTTTAATGCAATATTTTTTGTCAATGTACACTTATACTTTACTATAAGTATAATATCCTTTTTTTATTGTACTTTTTTTAAAAATTATAGTAACTTGTACAAAAAATAAAAATGTAGTTGTAGTACACAGGGTGTATAACGACCGTTATTTTAAGTGTTACAATCGTCGAAACAAAAATCGGTACAATCAAATTAAGGGTTAACTTTGTTTTTTTATTATTTTTCAGGCCCGTGGTGAGCATGTGATCACAGAGTTCGAAGCGAAAGCACTAGCGGCCAAGATCAACGCAGTCTACATAGAAACATCATCAAAAACTAGAAAACAACTGAAAGACGCCTTCGACGCCGCCATCTTAGCGGGGCTGCCAGTAATAAATAACAAAAAATCATTTTGGAAAAAAATGTGTTGTATAAAATAATAAAAATTAATTTAATTTAATGTGGTAACTAGCAGTGCCCAGCAGTTTAACCTTCACAGAACCCTATCCCATATAAATACTGGTATAAAATAGCCTATTTTAAGAATGTCCTTACCTTAGCTAATTTAAACATACATAAATAAAAATATTTTCTTTTTCATATCCGACTGTAAATCTCTTCACCTTATTGTATTAGCATAAATGTACTACTTAATTAAAATTCTATAGATGTGTATTTTTGGATTATTGTTGTGTACAGTAGGAGCAGTAACTTATAGTAGGAGCTCTTGAAATCGACGGCCTTAACTAATCCTATTTTAATTTGTATTTCTACTTCTTAATCCATCAGATTTATTTAAATAAATCCCACTAAGTGCCTTTGAACTTAAACGTTTCTCGATAATGAGAATAATTTTAATTTAATCAAATGTCTAAATGTTGCCTTTTTTTAAATATGTGTAACTATTTACAAAAATCTTTACAATTTAATTAAATTTTATAAAATGTCAGGACTTTTGTTTTTAAATAGAAGTCCGATGATTCTACCACCCATGTTATCGCTTATCATAAATATTATTTTAAGATAAAATGTAATGTGTATATACGGCAATTAGTTTAATTCTAGTTAGTAAAATGTAATAATAATTTGATACTCAACTCGAACTGACTATAAAAAATAAAATTATTATACTTAATGTCATATTGGCTTTTTATTTTATACCTAGCTACATTAATATTACTTCACTTAGTATTCCTAAAGTATCCTTAAAATAGAAAAGATCCTACATATTTAACTAAAATTATACCACCATTCGCATCCCCTTATTTACAGTCTTAGTTCCAAAACTAAGACTTGATAATTTACAATAGAGCTTGAAAAAAACAATTGAATATAGAACCTTCTTTTTGAAATTGGATAAATTAAAATGGCCTAATTTAGTACCAAGGCCATTCCCATTTCCCCATCCCTAACCTCTATATACTACCTCCATGTCAAAGATTACGTCTGTCACTGACAGTGATGGCTCTAACATTGTCTCTTATTGCGAACTGTCAATGGTCAAATATATCATTTTTCGATTTTCTCCGCCAAATCGATCGAGTTGTTTTGGTGCATGCATGGTGCATGTTATGTTAATGTTATTCTCAATTCTGTTTTAAATCTTTATAATAAACTAATAAGCTGTAACAAAAAATGGCAGAGGAATCTTTCGAAGATGTGGACATATCTAACATTATTGAAGATACAGATCAATACTTTACAAGCGACCATCGAATGTCTGAGATTACGGAATCTGAAAACATAAACAGTATTCCTAACTCTGAAGTCTTGGAACCTCAGGAGCCGGTGGCTGCGGAGAAGAGGCCAGCCCCTCAGAAACCAGAGGTTGTGAAGACTACGCAGCTTCCTTTCTCAAGGATAAAGAGTATTATGAAGATGGACCCCGATGTCGGAGTTGTTAGCGGTGATGCTGTGTTTCTAGTTACTAAAGCTACTGTAAGTATTACCTGGGTAGTACTAGAAGTACCACTAGTTCCACCCTCAGTGTATCCGGACCCTAAGATTTCGGTATGATATCCAATGTCCATTTTTATGATCCTAAGACCTAAAATTCATCAAATTCGATTCTGTAGTGAAAAAAATCATAACACATAGACGAAATAATGCCTAACCTTTATCTTTTTATGAAGCTGTAATATATAAATTGATTTATTGAAATCTGATCGGTGATCCCTGAGATAGTGAATTTTTGCACCTCCATGGTACCTCCTGCCTAATAGGCGCCATGGCGAAACCTTAACTCAATCTAGTGTAGGGGCCATGTGTTCTGTTATCAATTGTGAGTATGTATCTCCAACCAAGATTTTTAAAAAATATTTTTCTTGAACTGACTGTCAAGCCTAGTAGGCCAAGTGTGTAAGATAGACACGTAGTTAGATAGAATATTGATGTGTACATAGATAGATAGACAGATTGGAAAGTAACTTTTATCTTTCTTATTCCAGGAACTGTTTTTGGAGACATTAGCCAAAGAAACCTATGCTTACACTTCATCAAACAAACGGAAAGTAGTATCTAAGAAAGATTTCGACACTGTGATCAATAAAGTTGACTGCTTATGTTTTCTAGAGGGAACTATGGACTTTTAAATTTTATAACAAAAATAAATTTATTTTTTACTTGAGGAAGAATAAGGGAGACACAAAGACCATAAAGCACAAATATAACTGCTGTTATAACGGCTGTTCCACAGTGGTTTCACCCGTGACCCAATAGATAGCGCTAGTGTGGAATTTTTGTGCATCACTCTTATTTTCTTTAATCGCGTTGGGCCAAGCCCATACATTTTGTAAAACAGGAATAAATCTCCCCCTTTATAAAATACTAGCGACCCGCCCTCGCTTCGCTTCGGGTAATTAAGATTTCATGTAGGAAAATCGGGATAAAACATTGCGTGTCTCCCGCAGGAATATACACAATCAAAATTTCAAGTGGGAAATTGGGGATAAAATATTACATGTCTCCCGCGAGTATATATGTATACACAATCAAGGTTTCATGTGAGGAAGAATTCGGGATAATACCTACATAGCACGTCTTCGTCGTTCGTAGTTCGTAGGTAGTTCGTACCTATATCCCCGCGCGCTTTGACCGTACGAAACAGTAAGTAGCCATAAGAGACCCGCCATCGAGCATTACTATTTTGTAAGCAGCGCCCCGCGGTTTTACCCGCGTTGTGGCCGTTCCCGTGGGAATTTCGGGAATTTTTTTACATAAAAACCTTCCTCTTGAATCACTCTACCTATTACAAAAAAACCGCATCAGAATCCGTTGCGTAATTTTAAAGATTTAAGCATACAGACAAACAGACACGAAACAGAGACGACTTTATTTTATACTATGTAGTGATATTTCTCATCATAACTCTGAAACTAACTGTCCGATTTTAATAATTTAAAGAGGTACACAAAGAAACATGAAATCGGGATAAAACATTGCGTGTCTCCCGCAGGAATATACACAATCAAAATTTCAAGTGGGAAATTGGGGATAAAATATTACATGTCTCGCGCGAGTATATATGTATACACAATCAAGATTTCATGTGAGGAAGAATTCGGGATAATACCTACATAGCACGTCTTCGTCGTTCGTAGTTCGTAGGTAGGTACGTATATCCCCGCGCGCTTTGACCGCACGAAACAGTAAGTAGCCATAAGAGACCCGCCATCGAGCATTACTATTTTGTAAGCAGCGCCCCGCGGTTTTACCCGCGTTGTGGCCGTTCCCGTGGGAATTTTGGGAATTTTTTTACATAAAAACCTTCCTCTTGAATCACTCTACCTATTACAAAAAAACCGCATCAAAATCCGTTGCGTAATTTTAAAGATTTAAGCATACAGACAAACAGACACGAAACAGAGACGACTTTATTTTATACTATGTAGTGATATTTCTCATCATAACTATGAAACTAACTGTCCGATTTTAATAATTTAAAGAGGTACACAAAGAAACATAATTAACCTTGATTGTAGAGCCATTTATTTTGATGTAGATTCATATCATCATATGAATATCATCAACTTAAAATTACACTCCTTTTTTAACTAATTAATTTTAACTTAAAACGGTTATTGTGTCTTAACTATAATAGTTAGACATATGCCCTCGCGAACTTATTTGTTCGCAATGATATGTACTTTGATTGTGTAGAACATTGTTTTTGTGTATCATCAATAGATTTAGTAGCGCACGCCAATAACCAATTTTTTTAGGCATGTTTTTCATACCTTGGGTTACATATACCCGCGTTGTGCCCGTATATAGGATTTCGGGAATAAATATAGCCTATGTCACTCAGGGATAGTGTAGCTTTCGAATGGTGAAAGAATTTTTTAATTCGGTGCAGTAGTTTCAGAGCCTATTCGAAACAAACAAACAAACAAACAAAAAATCAAACCTTTCCTCTTTATAATATTAGTATAGAAGTTAAGATCTATCAATAAAATCGATATCATTTTCTCTTAATTTTGATTGTCTTCACTGTTCTGCCACATCACTCTACGCTGATGACAGGCATCTTATTTTCCACCAGAGCTATGCCAAGCTATTTGGTATACACCAGAGCTCTGGTATAAGGGCATCCCATGGCTCTGTTTGGTGATCCATAGTTAAGATGATAATTGATTAAATTGTACATAACAAATAACTTAATTGTCATAACTATATTTTTTTGCCATTTTCTTTATTGTACTGAAAAAATCCGACCCCTAGGGTGCCTGACCATTGATGCAGAGTGAGGCTGCAGAGCGGAGAAACGGACAAATATTAACCAATAGGATTGCATAAAATATCTGCCGGAGATTTTATGCAATCCTATTGGGCATCAATGGACAGGCACCCTTAGTCCTGCATTATGTTTCTTTCCAAGATAAAATCATTGTTATTAAATAGTAAGTTTTATATTAAAGTGATTGTAATTAAGGTAACAATAAAACTATGTATACGTTTATGGAATGCTTTTATTTTAACATGGCTCAATACTTTGGCTCCCTTTTAACAACAGTTTGCTTTAGACAGCAAGACTACCGCTCCGTGGGCAGAAATAGGGATGTTGTTCTTATTCCTCTCCTCGCTGAAACAAATTGTTATCTTTAGTATATCAAACTCTGCTAAGGTGCAAACGTCTATGTGTACTTGTGTAGTCCTCTTGTGTAGCCCATTTGTTAAACTGGTGTAAGGGTTGCTAATGATTTCCGACATCGTGTAATGTAACTTTAATCAGCTAATGCACTGATATTCAATGCCACTCAAATTGAGTAGCCTCAAATAAATAATAATATTTTGAGAAATGTTTGAAATTAAGTATTTTATAATTTGAGTGATATTAGAGTATTCGGGGGTAAGGATGACTGACAATACTGTGTGAGTCCACAAGGCTGTTATTCAAAGTAACAAGCACTTGCCAAGTATAAAGTACTAGCAGCGCCCCGCGGTTTTACCCGCGTTGTGCCCGTTCCCGTGGGAATTTCGGGGTCAAAAATATAACCTTTTCGTTGAATTTGGCTATCCATTGCAAAAAGAATTATTCAAATCGGGCTGGTAATTCCCGAGAATAGCTTGAACATACAAACAAACAAGCAAACTTACAAATTTTACCTCTTTATAATATTATTATAGAGTATGAAATAATATAAAGTATGAACTGTACCCACTAGACTAGACCAAAACCGCCCAATACTAACCCTTTCTTCAAAGAAGCGCTGACTCCAGCCGCGGCGACCTGTAGAGTTTCCGGCAACAGTCTGACCGAGCTGAGGTCAACGACCTCGTCCTTGTCGGAGAAGCTGCCGATGGCCACTATGGCTGGCTGCTGGGGCAACAACCTGAAAGGAAAAGTACATTATGGGCGTGAATATATATTTTTTCCGGGCTATCACTTGTCCGAAATTTCTATAGCTTCGAGTACAACACGGATAAAACCTGCTACAGTCGTGTGAGTAATGAATTTGATTCTAGAACCGAGAAGAGAGAGAGAGAGAGAATTTAGGGGTTGTATGTATTGTTGAATATGTACCTGATAATAACAAACACGTTTTCGCTAACGGCTTTAATTTCCAAGTCCCCGAAGCGGCCGGCGGGTGATCTCTTGATTGCAGCAACGTCCTTGTAGAACTGCAACATACATTAATTATTAAGCTACATTATTAAGCTTTATACATACTTTTCCCCCTTTTTTGTGCCTACCATAAAGCGATGGGGATCCACTGATACTAATAAACGTTATGCTCACATCGTAGTACAGCATATCTCTAGCAGGAAGGCTATATAAAAGAAATGTTGCTTTTAAAGTACAACACTCAAACTAATTTTTCACCTTGTAATGGCTATTATTGGCTTGTATCTCGGCAGCTAAGTTCACAGTCTTGTAGTTGGAAGCGACTGGTAGCCAAGTTTTGCCAGTAGTGTTGGAGAAGCCGGCGTTTCTGGTATCATCCCAGTGGAACGGCGTCCGGGTGGGGTCGCGGGACTTCTTCCAGTAGTTGATGGGGTCCTCGGTGTTGCAAGCCTGAGGGTCTTTGGTTTCCTCCCAAGATATTTCGCCGTCTGTCATGCCAAGCTCTTCGCCCTTGAAGTGGACAGAATAAGAAGGTAAGTAAGCTTTTAAGGTCTTATGATCATAATAATTTCGATATAATTTCGGTGGTCGGAATACTTCGGTACCAGGGTAGGTCACTAAATGACTTGTCACAAACTAGTAACTCATTTTGAATTGCAACTACGTTTACGGATTTATTTTACATTTTTATCTGACGTTTCGGCTTGTCACAAGATGGTAAGTGGCACAAAGTGGCATGTCGAGTACATACATACATCAACTGCACTTACATGTGCCTACGTGTACTTACTTGATAAGTGATAGTTATTCCAGGCAGCAGTAAGGCCAACATGTTCATCGCGTCCACTCGGTTGACTCCGTGCCGCGTCGCCATGCGACTCTGGTCGTGGTTACCGTTCTGCAACAAACAATACGTGCTGATAAATCGAACGATCTTGTGCTAGTTCTGCTACATCAGCGTTTCCATTGATGCTAACTAAGCTATGCACAGATCCATTTCGCTTCTAAGACTACTAAACCACTAAGCCTTAGTAGACCAACTAATTGAAATTGTCAAACAACGCATTGACATTGTCAAAATCTTTTCGCAATGCGCTGTGATTGGTCATTGAGTACAGCACAGCTTCGCTTCAAGTGTCCGGATTGTGTGTCAATTAGATCTCCATACTAGTTTGACAGTGTCTTATTAAGAAAATTTCAAATTTAGTTCTTCGAATCTCGATTGCATCTTTTTTAACACATTGGAAATCATAAAGCTTCTAACACACATAGCTCTAAATAAATAAAACAATATACATACCACCCAATTAGCGACCTTCCCATTAGGCATATAGGTCAACCACTTGTCAACAACTGTTTTAACGTCTCTTGCATTTGTTAAATTGGACAACTGTTCCAAGTATAGGAAGTTGAAAGGCACTGATCCGTTTCTCTGATCCGTTCCGTAGTAACGGATCATTTGGGGCAGGTCAGCGTACGCTTCAGTCATCATAACCTTTGACTCGCCGTCTTTAGCGGTGACCGCGTCTAAGAGGTCTCGCCACGAGTAAACTACGTTATATGTTTCGTCCAAGTTTCTTGTGTATATGTGGTTTAAGTATTCGTAATCATCGGGAGTTGTGTTTGCGTCTCCTGTGAGTGAGAAAATGGGTTAATTTTGTTTTTATTAGACCTTTGTAATATTTATTTTGTATTGAAAATGTATACTTAGTATAACCATTTAACTTATAATAATCCTTCATGTTCCAAAGTAAGTTTTCTCTCCAAAGACATTCTCTGTCTATTTCTACATGAAGTGAAGAGAATAAATTAGACAAAATTGAATTTCAACCAATCCTTATCAGCACCTACAAACATTTCGGTTCACTATAATAACTTGTATCCATTATAAACTATATTAGATTAGTTTGGTTCTGACCTGAAAGCGGCTCATCGGGGTATTTACCCCCGAAGTCTTTGGCATCGACCTCGTACATCATGTTGATGGCGTCCACACGGAAACCAGACACACCTTTAGCCAGCCAGAAGGACAGCACATCCTGGGAATTATTCAATGTTACAAGTGTTGGCCTATAACGTCTCATACAGCTGGGCAAAAGCGTTTCTTACTTTATTAATCATTTTTTTTCTTAAAAGTTAAAATTAAAATTTAAACGATTAATTTTTCAACCAAAGACAGCCATCGGTTTAAGAAGTAAGTTGGGTAACGTTCAAAAGAGTCTATTTGGGGTCAAAACTTAATAAAAATAATTCAGTTTGAGTTTTCAAGGTTAAACAGCTTTATAGTACCTTCATCTCCTGTTGAACCTTAGGGCTGCGGTAGTTGAGGTCGGGCTGTCCGATGACAAACTGATGCAGGTAATACTGCCCGCGGTCAGCGTTGTACTCCCACGCGCTTTTACGGAAGATGCTCACCTGAAAAAGAAAACGAATATTTCTTATATAAAAATATATATATAAAAGTAAAGTATATTATAAGCTTTATTATTACAGGGACATTGTGTCCCACTGCTGGGCAAAGGCCTATCATCTCATAAAGATAAAAAATAAATAAAAATAACACGTCATAATAATAATAATCAATAAGTTAGTAAAACTAGAGAATAACAGCAAAGTCATTCGGCCGTTTTTCGAACCATACCAGACAATTCTTATAGGCGTTTTAGTATTTCACAAAACTCATCACAAGCACGTCTCACAAACGAACTTTATATATCTTACCCAGTTGTTGGGCGGCTGCAAGTTGCCCTGGGCGTCCTTTTTGCCGTCTGCCCATATGTAGTAGTCGTCGTACCCGTCCTGCCGCTTGGCCGACTTGACGAACCACTCGCTCTCGTTACTCGTGTGGTTGGGCACGTAGTCCAGGACCACTCGGAGACCTGTAGTCATACTCGTAAAATAGACTAGCTGGCTCGGCACGTTGTTTTGCCATATACAAATTAAGGGTAGGACCACCGTAATCACTATACATTGAGGTGTAAGGTGTAAGCTATCCTGTCTTTCGAGTTGGATCAAATTGCACACGGTGTGCAAATCAAACTTAAAATCGGTTCAGTAGTTTACGGGTCCATCGCGGACAAACAGCGTGACACGTAATTGTTATAATATGTAGTACTGTGATGAGTAATGATGATTTTGTAATAAATCTAAGGGATTTTGGAAATCCTACTAATACGAGTATTATAAATGCGAAAGTTTGTGAGGATGTATGTATGTATGTTACTCTTTCACGCAAAAACAACTGTACGGATTTGGGCGAAACTTTACAGTAATATAGGTTATACATCAGAATAACACACTGATACATTATATCCCGAAATTCCCGCGGGAAAGAGTACAACGCGGATGAAACCGCGGGGCACGACTAATCTGTAATAAATCTAAGGGATTTTGGTAAAGATATACTGTAATTCTTCGTAAACTGCTTTATAAGAAGGATAATATACATGTACCGCGTTACAGTTTTCTATAAATCTTAACTTACCAAGTTTCTTGGCTTCAGCCATGAGCGCATCAAAGTCCGCCATAGTTCCATACTCGGGCGCTATTTGTCGGTAGTCAGTAATATCGTATCCAAAGTCGTACATAGGAGACAGGTATATAGGAGACAACCATATCGCTTCGAATCCAGTGTCCTTTATGTAGGACAGTTTTTGGGTGATACCTTGAACATAAAGGTATGTAAGTTCTAGTAGATTAGTGGCCAACCCTAGTGTCGGAGTTCTTAGACCGCCTCCGACATGGTCTGACGATTGATACAACCGGGACCAACAATTTAACGTGCTCCGAAGCACGGTAGCGCTCAGATAGAAATTCCACTATCAGCCACCCATCCATGTAGGGGTCGAGCTGCACGTTGGTTAACAATAGCAATAAGTCAAACTGTAAAAGTAAAAGAAATGTCCCAATGCAAGGCAAAGGCTTCTCATCGCACTGAAGATATCTGTACAGTGAGGAGGATTAGGCATAATCACCACGGTTGCCAAATGCGGGTTGGTGATCTCAAACCCGAGCCATGTTTGAAAAGTAGGAAACATGTTTTTATCTCGACCTGGGAATTGAACCCGGGACCTCAGTCTTGGCACGCGAGTGCACAGACCAATAGACTACCGAGGAGTACTCATAAGATAAGTTAACTTATTAATAGCAATAGTAATAGCTTAATAAAATCTCAAAATGACTTACCATTCAAATCCCCGATGCCGTCCCCGTTGCTGTCCTTGAAGGAGCGCGGGTAGATCTGGTAGATGAGGCCCGACTCCCACCACATGTCCACGGCGGCGCCCGACGCCACCAGCGCCGCTAGCACGGTCAACCACACTACACGCATCGTCACTTCTGACGGTCAAATACATACAATAAATAAATCTTTACACAAATTAACTTTTATTAAATATTATTACACCTAGCATAAACATTTATAGATAGGAGTAAACATGAGAATGAACTAGGTTGAAACCTGTGTTTTAAAAAACAAAACTTTATCTATACTAACATTATAATGAGGTTTGTAAGTTTGTTTGTATATTCGAACTAATCTCGGGAATTACCAGTTCGATTTTAATAATTATTTATTTTAATAATTTTGTAATAGATAACCATATTCAACGGAAAGGTTATATATAGGCTATTTTTCATCCCGAAATTCCCACGGGAACGGACACAACGCGGGTAAAACTGCTAGTTTGAATTAAACTGATTTACTGCCGGATTTGAATAATTATTTCTTTGTGAATTCACGGAAAAGGATCCAACGCCTATAAAATCGCAGCTAATTATAAACCAGAGACAAACATTGTTGAGAAAGAAAATTTGAAAAATGTTCCACACTATACTGTCAACACGTTTTAGAATTATATCAAAATCCCGAAATCACATTGGTACAGGTACAGCGCGGGCAAAGCCTTTTAATTCCGGTAATAAATTAATTCAAAACGTCTTACCTCTTAGATGTCGCAAAGAACACAAGCGTATGTGATCTCATATGCTCCTTTTAATAGCCGGAAGACAAGTGGTTAAAGATAAGAACAATCATTAAAACAAGTGGACAGTCTTTAAGTATTTTCATCAACAATAAACGTTCCCATGATCAAGAATTTAGATTGCATAATATTAAACATGATTTACTTACATAAGGATATTAGTTTTTTGTGCCATAATTATGTATGCTCGTAGGGTACTTAAATCAGAGCTATGCTGTGCTACGTTTGATTTTGGGACAAAGACCCTACGAATGCGTTTCCAGATCCGCTCCGCTTCAAGAGCGGGACTTAAACGACCAATCATGACCCATTGAAATTGACAAACAAGATACCTATTGACATTGTCAAAATCTTTTCGCATTGCGTTGTGATTGGTTGGTTGAGCTCCGCACAACTCCGCTTCGCTTGTAAAGCACGCTTATAATGAAAATTCCTTTTTTCAAACCAAATGAATTAAAACTGCAATATAAATTAAGGGTTAATGACGCATTAGGAAGTTGCAACTAAGGTAACATGCGGGCGGCGGAGGTAGGAAACAGAATTATGTTTAAAAAATACAGTTTTGTTATTGGAACATAAGATATGTTTTATAAATATAACGGAAGATAATGTTATATGAAAAAGATTAAACGGCAAGCACTTGTTTAAAATGTAGAATAAATCAAAGATCTTTCAGATTGACACCATGTTTATTCATTTGTCTCATTTGATTTTTAAATTGTTATCAATTGTAATGTCATTGTAATGTCCATCTTATTTTTAAACACCACTAATACATCAAATAAAGATATCTCTATGTTATAAAAATAAAACTGACGGTAAATGTGTTTTCTCTCTGCATTTACAATTTGAAAAACATAATCTCCTTTTGGATTTTACGGCAGTCGGGTAAAAATATACTCAAAATAATTATAACCGATAAATATATATTATTTGTAGATATAACTGACCTATACATACATGTTGACATAATGTCATGTAAAGATAACATAACTTATTTTTTTTAAATAATTACAACATAATTTACATATTTTTTCTTTTGTTTATTCAATAAGTTTTTTTTGTGTAATTTACTGATATCGAAACACGGTGGAACTTACAAAATGTAAAGAAAAAACGCATTTATATCATGTTCTCAAAATGTACTAAATCGTTCATTAGAAATGGACACGTCAAAATATACACAAAGTATCGTACAGATCTAGTCACATTCATGATAATTTTATTATGAAGATTCAAACATAATGATGCTGATTACTACTAAGGTCTATCATAAATTGACACAAATTTAATACAATATGGAGATGACAATACAATCTCATACAAAAGCAGGCAAATTATATATATCTATGGGAATGGATCGTCTTCAAGTAACAATTTGTGTTACAATTTTCTGTAAAAACTATTTGAACAAACTTGATCATGATAAAAATACCTATAATTTTGCGTTAACACGGAAAAGCTAATGTTTTTCAAAATACAATTTAAAGTCTGGTGACATGACTAAATATTTAATTTAGTTATTGTAAGCATCGTAAGGTTTATATAATAAAGAATAAAGCGTGATTTCCATCAGTAACGCTGCGATACGTTACTAAGATATGTTTGGTCTAATTGTATCAAAGGTAGCTTAGCAACATATCTTCGCTTCCAAAGAAAGGTGCATGAAACATTATCGTATTGTCATCCCCACCATACAAAATCACTTGCCCTTTAGGTTAACATAAGTATGCTACCTTAGGAATCTAAAAACACCATCGAAATATATGGAAATGTATTTATTAAAACATCCAATATGTATTCAGAAAAGACATCAATAATTTGACCAAACTGTTGTTTAAAGGTATGTTTCTGTCATAATGTATGTCATATGTTAATGTCATAATTACATAGTTGACTTATAGTATGGATAATTTAATGTAATTGTGCTTAAAGAAAAACAAGAGAGCCTTTATAATTTACAGAAATCATTAATAGGATATGAAAAAGCTGAAGCAGATTAGAATAGTCATAGAAACAAAAGTTATAGATCTTTTCAAGGAAAAATAAATCTGAACAGAAACAAACCTCCAGACAAACAGGTAGACCTAAAAAAACATCGAATACACAACAATTTGTACTTTTAAAATGTACCTACTTTTATATCTATTACAAAAATATTGGATTGAAACATACATATTAAATATAATAGGGAACTTCTAGTCAGGTCATTATCGATCTCACAATACGTTTTTATATAGCAGTAAATAAGTGTCACATAATGTCACAAATATGAAAATCAGAATTGTCAATCCCAATATTGCTAAAAATATCCGTAAGTACTTTGTGATATCGACACCCGTAAAAATAGAATATTTTCATCTATGTACCAGAGTTCACTATAACTTCACACCAAGTTTTAAGGCGTCTGGTAGATTAGTCGAAGTTCCCTGTATTCATAATAGTCTGAGAGAAATATATTATGCAGTACTTGAATATTTATTATACGGACTTTTATGTTAAACAGTACATTTATGTATGAAATATGTAGATGAAACGTTCGAAAGCAGCATTTTAGTTCATAAACCACTCCTGTATCAATTAACACACTTTAGGTGTCGTAAAACACGAAAGTCCTATATTGGAGTCCTTTGAACTTACATAGCGTTGTATATAAGTAGTTTGATTAGATTTACTCGAACATTTCAAACATGTTGAGGCGTTAAACTCTCTTGAAAAGAATAAGTTTCAATCGAATTTCAACTGTCGTTAGTTCTTTGAACAATTCATGTCACTGACAAATTGAAGATCGAACTGGAACTAAAATGATGCTTCACATAACATTACGTTTATTAAAACACCTATCGATATAAAAAAGAAACTATAAAAATATATCGAGGAATAGATCATAACCTCAAATTACTCAATAAAACAAAAAATAATGATCACACCAAGACATAGATTTTATATCACTTCATTATATTTACATAATGTACAAGTTTTTAAATCTATATAAGAAAAGTCATTTTATATAGTGATATTGTCACTTCAAATTTTTATGTCAGATCTTCAATTTTTATGACACTAAAAGTGGTGTAATGTTTTTTCGATTTTTAGTGGTGACAACATTGGTTGATTTTATAATGGTGTTGTCATTTATTCTATATGGAAGGGTAGGTTAGCGGCTATTCTTGGTTTTTTCTTCTTTATTGGTTTGGACGATGTTGTTTTTGGTTGTTGAGGGACCTGGGAACAATTTAAAGACATATTTCTCTCAAATAAATACACAGCTTTAAACACAATAATATTAACGTACATATATGGGCTCAAATCGCGAAGTTACAACAGTAACTCACGTCATACTACACATAAAAGTCGCCGCTAAGTTTGGGTTAAAATAACACTTAATTACTTATTAAAATGGGATTATGTACAAGTAATATATACAAATACATAATTACGCATATTAATCAAATATGTTGATGTACTTGACAGTTGAGTGCGGTGGCGGATCGCTCTAACTCCTGGAGAAGGTCACCGTATGTGGCCGAAACTTATGGGTACAACGTACGTATCATTTTATTTTAAAAAAAAAGACATTCTTTGGAAGTAACTAAGATAATAAAAGGACAAATATTTACACTAGGAACAGTAGTCGGAGGTTCAGTTGGCACAGTTTCCTTAGGTTCAGCCGAATCGTCTTGTTTCCGTCGGTTCGACTGTCCGCCGGAGTTTTGCATCCTCCTATAAAAAAAGAAAAGTATAAGCCTTTTATTTCCCACTGCTGGGAAAAGGCCTCTCATCTCACAGAACATAGTACACTGAGGAAGATCAGACGTAATCACCACGTTTGCCTATTGCTGGTTGGTGATCTCAAGCCCGAGCCATGTTTGAAAAGTAGGAAACATATATTCGCTCGACCTGGGAATCATACAATATAGTTTGTTTGAATGCGCATCTGTAAATACTCGGATTTGAACAATCTACATTTTATAAAAGTCCCCAATAACTGTCTGTCTGTATGTTACTGATCTTCTTGAAAACTACTGAGGATCAGGTTTTTTCATACACACAGAGTGAAACAAGAGGTATTGACGATTTTCATGCCCAAATTTCTACAGAAACGGGTGCAACACTTAAGAATCCGCGGGACGCGGATAGTATTGCATATATTGTTTTATAAGTGACAATAAAGGGTACCGCTACTTCTAATATAGGCATTGTCATTAAAGACAATTTTTCCATCGTTCAGATAAAGTTTATCCATTAAACAAAGTCCAGAAAGTTATTTTTCAAATCAGGTTATAAGTTAGGTACAGTGTAATAATGGATTTTCCTTGAACAAATTCTTGAGATACCTCATTGAAGTAGCGTCCTTACAAGTGCACCGATAACCAATGTTGTTTCCAAACATTCAAGTGTTTACCGACGCGCCTCACAAGTACTTTATTATGAATATAACGCCATGCATTGTAAAGTACCTGTGTACTTGGTTATGATAATATTCTTAGCAATCACGTAAGATAGCTTGTAATTTGAACTGTCATTACTTAGTAGCGATTAGCTTTGATATTGTTATAGGTATTTTTCAAAACATTCAAATACTATTGATGCTGTATTTGAATGATTATTTTTTGTATAGCCATGGTTAGATAGATTTTGTGTTTTAGATTACTTTTTATCCCACGAGAACGCCTACAACGCGGGTTACTTTCTACGGACAGTAGTCGTTACATGAGCCATGTCAGAGGCCTTTGGCGGCTCAATAAATCTGACACCAGGATTGGTCAGGTTGACCATCCACTCGATGAAGAAGAAGAACGCGGGTAAAACCGCGGGGAGTTGCTAGTTACTGTATTTTAATTGTTCAAACTCACCTTTGACTAGTCTGTACTTGCAGAGGTACGAAAGGATTGTTCACTTTGTCTCCGCTCTGTTGCGTTGGGTTGTTAGGTTTGCTGCCGCTGGGTTTCGCGTTGTTCTGCTGTTAAAATATATGGATTTAGTTATTCAGCATTGTAAAATGATTTGGTGAGACAAGAGTGTAGCGGCCGCGACGCACTGGAGCGGGCTCATTTGAATTTTTGTGCCATCGATACGAAGAAGAAGAAGAAGAACACCCAAAAGGTGCCGATGTGGGTTTTCTGAGCAGATAATCTATTTAGTCATTATTTCGTACATTTTGAGGCACGAAAAAAATAGAAATTGATTGTACTCGTAAAGATAGACACACCGCAGCGTGTCAAGCCAAGTTCAAGTAAAGGATCTCCTTTTATACATTTATGTTTTTTTGTTAGATATAGCTCACTAAAGTAACGAGTTTTAATTTGTAAGTTCTGCAGTGATGACAATAAGGCCATCCATTGTACAAGTTTTAAAATTATAATTTTTCTATTTTATGTGTATGTTAATGTGGTGTACAATACTGTGTTTATCGATTTATCTATAGATACCTGTGCCATCCAACTGGGTCCTAGAGTGACGGGTTGCCCGACAGAGGGCAGGTGCGGCGGGAACGGGGGCCAGCCCGCCGCGCGGGGCGGCGCCGGCGCGGGCGCGGCCGCGGGCTGACGGATCAAACACACTTTTTAATGAACACAACCTTGTAAATACATACAAAGTATGAGACGAAACGAAGAAACGCGTATTAGAACTGGCCCATCAAATATAATGTACGAGAAAGAACTTTCTTGTAATTTGCCAACATGTTTTTTTTTGGAAAAAAGCATCTTGTCGTTGACATGTAGAATAATTATTAGGTAGAATTAGGCATCGCTTAATTTAAGAACCCTTTGATTACTAATTTATAAAACCCATCTAGAAAGAACGAATTTTTGCGACTTAAAGCACGAATTGTCATCTGTTTGTTTGTGAAATGAAATACTAAATGTGAAGTCGTTTTTTTCACAAGACAATGATGATGAAGTTTTCATAACAAAGTTATTGGACAATCTATTCAAACGTAGTGCCACATACTCTTATTATTTCCGCTGGGGTTTTAAAGCCAAGTTACTTCATCTCATGGGCCTTTAACACACACGCATATAACCTTTGATTAAAAACAACTATATCTATGACAGTGAGCTTCGAAACGAATATGACTCCCAATGGTCCCTGAGAAACAAACCCTCAAAAACTCTACATCTAGTAAGTACCTGGTGTAATCACTTGTAAAAATATCGTACTATGTAACGTCCCATTAACCTAAGAGCGCGCAATATCTGCAAATAAATTTGGTAGAATAGACCTAGAGACACACATTATGTACAATAACAAGGGCAATAAACTAAGTAGAGTACAGCATTGTACTCATAAACGTATAATATAAATATTATTGTTTTTTTAGGTTTAAGCAAACACTACATATTTTAAACTGAAAACTATGTTTACGGATACACATTTATTTTACACTAGCAGCGCCCCACGGTGTTACCCGCGTTGTGCCCGTTCCCGTGAGAATTTCGGGATTTTTTTTACGTAAAAACCTTCCTCTTGAATCACTCTACCTATTACAAAAAACCGCATCAAAATCCGTTGCTTAATTTTAAAGATTTAAGCATACAGACAAACAGACAAACGACAAACAGACGCGACTTTGTTTTATACTATGTAATGATTTTCATCGAGGTTACCCAAATAATTTTGTTGACAGTCAGTTAAAATTGTAAAATAAAAGTTAAATGTACTCCTAAATTAGTAAAATTGTAATAATAGGATACTGAACTTTACCCCTTTGGGTAAAACGGTAGGAAGTTTAAGCGGTAGGTTTTTCAAAGTCATGTGGCTGGTTGTACCGCAAATACTATACTATACGGTTACCTATACGAATAGGAATAGAAGGCTTAAGTCTAAAATTGCGTAACAAAAGTGTGAGCTCACCTTGAAATTGCTGTTTATCCATTCGTTAGACTGAGGTTGAGGATGTCTTGTGTTGTTATAACTGTTTTCTGAACGCCAGCTTTGTGGTTGCACTCTAAATTGAAAGAACATAAACTTCCAATGAATTTGTGGCTAACACTATGATACTAATGCATGCCAAATACTCTTCTATCTTTTATCACTTTTCCTCGCATAGATTTTCAATGAGAGAGGTCTTTAGTAAAACAAAGACAAAACCTATGTCTTTTGTGCATCTTTGCCCTGCTAATGTCTAAGTTTTTAAACAGCCTAAAAGTATGTGTATCTGAAATTTGTTTCCTTTAAAAAATACGACCCTCTAAAATTTTAAAGGTACCAATATTTTACTTAATTTTGTGTGGTAAAGGATTTATATAAGATGAATACATTACCCTGTATTACATATCATCCAACCAGGAAACGCATAGCTGCTTGCAAAACAGAATTATTCTTTACGTATTTCAATATTTTTAAGCTAATTTCCGAATCAAAATTAAGATTATATGTACCTTTTGTCTAATATCTATCTTGATAATGATGCAAGATGCAAGATTTTTATATATAATGATCTTAAGATATACCTTTTATAATATTAGAATGAAAGTGTATTGACCGTACCTCGGTGGTTTTTGATGTTGGTTCGGTAGAACATTATCGTTCTTTGCTCGCCAGTTTTGGTTCTGTTCTGGCAAATTCTAGAAAGAAATTCCAATATATACTGTTTACTCTAACAAAGTACATTTTTGTTAGCGTTTAACATAAAGTTCAAATCAGAATAGCTGTAAGGAAGGTTTCCATTCAAGCGTAGCTCAATCGGCCAATCAGACAACGGGCATAATCTTTGACATGTCAAATATTTCGATAATGCGTCGTGATTGGTCAATTAAGCTCCGCACCGTTGCTATGGAAACCCACCTAAGAAGGTTTCTATCAAAGAAAAGAAGAAGCTTGTGCAAAACCTGTGATATCATCACAATCACACTGCACGGTCTATGTCTGCAAGCTAATAGCGTTATACGCTATTATATATTTAAACACGCTAATCTCAGAAATTATTAATAATCCGATTTGAATAATTCTTTTTGTTATGGGTCGCCACATTCAACGGGAAGGTTTAGACTATTGTCATCCCGAAATTCACGGGAACAGGCACGGGACACTGCTAGTTAGATAATAAAGAAGTATTTAGAGCTATATCTTATTACCTTTTTAGACTTATTCGTGTCTGAATCGTTCTCGCTTATTTTCAGTAAGCTCTTCAGAAGATGTGTACCATTGTCCTATAACAAAAGTGAAATTTTATTAATATATCAGCCTCCTTCCCACGACTACAACGCAAAATAAATGCACTCAAAAGTCCAACTACATGGCTCAAGTAACGACTACTATCCGTAGAAAGTAACCGGGACCGACGGCTTAACGTGCCCTCCGGAAGCACGGAATCATCTTACTTTTCGTGCAATCAGGTGATTCAGCCTGCAATGCCTAACCAAACTGAGGAAAGTCTCACAGAGATTTTTGTTAGATATTGTCCCCACCGGGAATCGAACCGGGCTTTTTTTACTGATAGTGACTTACCTGTGGCATGGGTGGTAACGGTAGTCCATTGTTAGGCAGTGGTAATTGCGGGGGAAACTGAACGGGCATAGAGTTGCGTTTGTCCATGGGAGCTGGGGACGGCTTCTTGTCTACTGGTGGGCTGCGAGGAAAAATCGAAACCGTCTTAAACAACTGTATGTTTATTGTCATATATGTTATGGAACAAATTAAAGGTTCAAATCATGAGCTGCGAAAAATACCCCTGGGCATACACACCCATATATTTTAATATAAAATTACATTTAAATATTTATAGCTTGAAATATGGCGTCAATGATATTATTATATTGTTCTTAAAATACCTGATAAATTCAATTTACTTCACTATTGTCAGCTTTATCTTTTGTGTTTTATTTCTTCCGAAATTAGGTTCGACTTGACCGAAATGCATGCATTAACCGCCTTATTAATAAGCACAGTGTAACTAAAATACTGTGAAACTATTATGTCTCTCTTGCTCTTTGGAAAATTGCGTAGGTATGTCAGAAAGTGACAAACATTTGAAAAAGTTTTTTAATACATGTTTATTATTAACTAGCTGTACCCCGCGGTTTCACCCACAGTGCACCCGTTCCCGTAAGAAATACGGGATAAATAGTATCCTATATCCGTCTCCTGGTTGTAAGCTACCTCCCCACCAATTTTCAACCAAACCAGTTCAGCCGTTCTCGAGTTATATATAGTGTAACTAACACGACTTTCTTTTATATATGTACTCGTATATTAAGATAAGGCCAAATGTCTAGACGCGTCTAGATTAAGCCCGGTTTCCACTGCGAGCGGAACGGACCCATTAATGACTCCGTTTGGCAGCCATTACGTGTTTTTGTTAAGACTGAGGTGTTATGCGTCAAAACAAGTAACGCAATGGTAATTAAACGGAGTCATTAATGAGCCCGCTCCGCTTGCAGTGGAAACCGGGCTTTAGAGTTAACATACCTGTAGTTAGCGAACGCCGAGTGATGTCCATCTTCTCGCCGCAGTACATTCGGCGTGTAATTAAAGTTGTAAGCCTCCGTATCGTTTACGTTGTTAGATTCACGGAGCTTACGTCCGTACGATATGTTCAGCATATGGGTGGGTTGCATTCTGCAGAAACAAAATAGGGTTATATTGTGTCGCCGTTTAATATTGTACCTTATGTGATTGCAATAAGGTGAAAAATTTAAATCATTTATCCGGTGTCAACTACAAACTACATTACATCACCCTACATTTCTGAAGGAGTTTTAACGCTACAATTGGTAATATTTATTAATATGAAGATAGTAAAAAGTTATTTTTAGTATATCTTACCTATAAAACCTAGGTTTGTCGAAAAGTTCTTCAGACATCGCAGTTGCGAAAGGCTCGTCAAACATCACCTATAAATAATTATGTAGGTATGAATAAAAAAATTATATCACAATGTTTCATAGTTATATGACACTAATGATAGTGAATGTACCAATCTCTGAAGGGAGATAGTAGGCTGTTTATGTAGAGCGTTAACTGTTATGTTTTTTGTCACTATGTAGTGTGTTAGACGCTTTCAGTGTCAGACGCGTTGTGAATGTGTCAACTCAAGAACCACTAAACGGATTTATAGCTCAAACATCAGAATAGTACGGCTAACTTTTGCTCTAACTCATCTCGAAATTGTCACAGGAATAATGTTGTTAAACTTGCGAGTCACTATTGTTTATATTGTGAGTATCTATTCCAATTTATAAAGAGGAAGATTTATTCCTTCAACAAAATGTATGGGCCCAACTAAATCTGAGAAAAATCTTAAGCGCAATTTACAAAATGTTCACAGTAGCGCCATCTATTGGATTGCTGGTGGAACTATCGCAGCTAGTACCTGATAAGTATAGTCCGCATTGAGCTTGTCGGCCAGTCGCACCGTGTTGTGAGTCTGCGGCGGGTAGAGTGCGGTGATAGTGCCCGTGAGCCCGCGCGGCGCCGCCACTTGTGAAGACACGCACACCACGCGGTCCAGCAGGCGGTAGGTGGCCGACAGGTCGGGCTGCGTGTTGCCTTCGTGCAGCTCGGGCTGGGGACAAAGTTATGGAACAACTTTTATTTGTACTATGTCGAAAATACAAGCTTAAATCTTCATGAAATTAAGTACTGAGGTGTTAAGCGCCTATTCAAGAAAGATTACAAATATTACACGGAGAAGAATTTAAACATATTAACGCGGAAAAGGGATCCAATCATCGGATAGGAATCTATAATGTAAAAATGAATCGCTGAATGTGTTGCTAAGCGCATATCTCAGAAACTACAAATCAGATTCGAATAATTCATAATTCGTTCATCAATTTGTAATGGATAGCCATATTCAACGGGAAGGTTTAGGCTATTTTTCATTCCGAAATTCCCACGGGAACCGGCTCAACGCGGGTAAAACCACGGGGAGCTATGTTCATAAAAAAATTTAGTGATTTGTTACCTTGTACAATAAATTCCACTTGACTTGCAGCGTGACTTTCTTCTGCTTGGGCTTCAAGTCAGCCAGCTGCGTCTCGATGGAGTCTGCGAGCGCCTTCATCTCTTCGGGCTCCAGTACTTCGGCGCCGCACTCGCGCCGTTGCGCCTTGTGGTGCGGCTGGCTCTTCAACCACTGAGCTATCTCTTGGGGCTTATTTTGACTGTCAAATGTGTATAATTGTAATGTTAAACATTGATTTACAAATAGTAGGAATGTCTTTAGACTGGAGAAAAACGGAGACTCATACTGCGGCCGTCAATAATAATTCCTTAAGAAAATGAAAGATTTTTGACATGTAACGTATGACAAAATACGTCAAAATAGCTAATTGCCGCTTTAATTGACATCTCTGAGTACGGCAGATAGTGTCGTAGTGTCGTAGTGAGTATGGCAGACAGTGTGATAGTGTCATAGTGTGGTACGCACCCGATCTCGTCGGGCCAGATGTCGGACTCGAAGAAGACGTCGCTGTGTATGAGACGCGGCAGGCGCTCGAACAGGCGCGGGCAGTACGCCGCGTACGCGCCCAGCAGCGCCACCACGCGGGCCGAGTACACCCAGCCACCCGCGCCCGACCGCCGCGTGTAGCCCGACACCTCCAGGTTCTGCAAGGTATCACACATGTAACCTGCCATTAACTCATTTAGCCTGCTGTTTTTAGACCGGCTAAAGGCCTCCCGACATAATCTGACGATTGAAACAATCGGGATTGACTGCTTTACGTGCCCTCCGAAGCACGGTAGCGCTCAGATAGAAATGCCACTATCGGCCACCCATCCAAGTGGGGGCCGAGCTGCACGTTGCTTAACAATCGCTACGAACTAACATCGCTTAGTTAAACGCCACGAGCGATGTAGCCAATGTAACCTGTAATATCCTAACGCTGGGAAAAGTCTTCTTATCTCTTTGGAGATCAGTATCGCTAAAAGTAGAACAAACTTCTGCACCAAGACGTAAAAAGAAATTTCAAGAGCCATGTTTAATCTTAAGCAAAACTTCTTATTTAAGCTTGAAGGAGTCAAATATTCTTAAAATATTTTGAAGTAAAAACACTTTATTGTATATGAAACACTTACCTTTTTATTGAACTTCAGATTGAGTCCCAAGTTGATTTTGCTCGACATTTCCGTTGGGTTGTTGTGTCTTGTTCCCGGTATCACGAAAACAGAGCCCGTGATACGCGACAGCAGCTGCGGTGTTATACCTGGAACGTTGTCATTGAATGTAAGATGGTTGGTGGAACGAAGTGAAGGTTCAATAATCCAAACGAATTTGACGACTGAAAGTGTACTTAGAAACATAAATACAAAACAAGCAAGAGTATCTCAGTTTTTGAAAATATTGACAAATTATTGCTGTAGTGGAAAATGTTAAAAAACTCTATACATTAGTGTTCCTGAAAGTATCTTCTCTTCAAGTCCTAAACCTTATATTGTATTCCATGTCTGTACCTAAAGAAAACCTTCGGCTAAGGCTTAATTTTGTCTAAGCCTGAGTTTTAGTCCATGAAGCTGTCATTGACCGAAAGTGCCCGAAGCCCGATCGCAAACTACAATTAACGAACTATTTCACCCATCGTGTTGAATTACTTTATGATGTATGTAAGTGTTCTTTCAATTTAATCGTTTGAAGTCGTCCTGCTACGTGTGTTTTGTAAGAAATAATATTCTGCACGCACATGTGTGCGTACATGCGTGCGTGCATGTACGCGTATCTTTTATTTTTCATACAAAACGCACGTCACAGGACGACTAATAACGCTTAATTTAAAAGAGCCCTTAAACTAGTCGACGTCTTAGCAAGACTTACCACAAGCAGCCGCCGCGTGGTTAGCCGTCAGATACTTGTTAGTCATCTGTGACGTGATTCCTCCAGTTTTAGGTTGTAGATCCTCTTCGACGCACACTTTTATACGTCCACTGCGAATACATTCTGTGTCTACCACCTGGAAATATTACTCGGTTTTAATCTTTGTTAACCAGACAGATTTGATTATGTATAAACTTTCTGTATCTTTAAGGAAGTTCATCCCCATGAGAGCTATTTAAGGTAGGAACCGTAGGTACAACATACAGCAAAACAGCAACGAATACGGTCATTTTCTGCAATTAATTAGTTAAAAATGTATTTGTTTCGTATTTTGCACTTAGGACATATGTAATGTTACATTAACATGTTAACATAAGTTTGCAACACGTTAAATACAGCACAAATGCAGTTTGTTGAGAGTTTAGAAGAAGTAGACTTTACAGATACACTTCTAACATGCATCCTTCATACACAACGATTCAAAAATCAACTCAAACAACACTTACCGTAGCCTTAGCCCCATAAAACTGTCCATGGCTCAGCAGGAACACTGTATCTCCCACAGGATAAGCCTCCTTCGGCGAGCTATACTTCCCCGGAGCATCACTGATATAAGCAGACACGTCTGTGACGATCGCTTGTATAGCGTAACCGCAGGGAACGGTGCAGAACTCCATGTCTTGGACCATACGGGCATTGTCCTGTACTACGTATTTGTAGCCTGAAATATATAGACATAGTTATAAAAAAGTAGACAAAGAATACAGTATAGTATCCTAGGCAATAATCGAATCTCACGTGATGTTTTTTTTACAAATTCGCACACGTTCAATTTGACCCAAACTAAGCTCTAAGCTTGTATTATGCAATCTTACTAATTGATACTTATACATATACATACACAAGTACTTTATATTCATATATAATATGTTCGGCATCGTCGCACAACAACGTGCAACGTTTGTTTGCAACATATTCTATCTAACAACAATTCATGCGTCATGTTGCGTGTGATGCACAATGTTTTCAAATGCTGTCATACGTGTTGAGAGTCAAGTGTTGCACTTGAGTGGTTGCCTAGTGCATACGAGGCTTTAGGCTGTAATATCTCACTGCAGGGCAATGGCCTCATCAAAACAATATGAAAGTAACAAATTACCAGCTGTTGTATAATTAAAGAAGCAGCTATTTTCTTAACATACTTAAAGTTATAACATACCTTTATGATTGACAGCGTGAACAATAATTTTGACGTCGCCCAATTCTATTCCGAGTCGATTCATATTACTGAAAGAAAACAGTAATTTTTTTAAATAGAAACTCTGAGATATCTGTTCGTAAGATCACAATTACTGTAATGTATAAATACAAATGGGGATATCGTAGAATATTTTACCTTGAAATTCACACACCACGACGCACTACCGCTACTATACTAAGATAATAAAACTGATAGCTTTGAACGCGCTAATCCTATGAACTATCAGCGTCATTTAATAATTCCTTGTGGTATAATTTAAACATACTCACACGGGTTTTTTCGCGTTGAAAAGTTATTTTCAACGTCTCGAAAGACCGAGACGTGCTCAAAAGACCAAGTGCCAGTGTTGTGTGTCAGTCTAATGTGAACGCACCAATAAACTCTAACATTGACCATGTAAGGGTACTTCCAACACTTGGAACGCCTACCCTCCCATCACAGCGGTAACCCCAATGTCTTCAGTTCACCCGCGACCACGAGAGGTGCAATCCCCTCGAAACGTCGGAAAATAAAAAGTAAGTTATTTACTTGCTTTCTAAACTTTTCAACGCGAAAAAACCCGTGTGAGTACGTTTAAATTATGTGTTCAAATCGTGTAAGTTTAAAAAAGACTATTCCTTGTGTTAGTTAGCCACATTCGAAAGGAGATTATGGACTACTTTTTATTCCAAAATTACCACAGGAACGGGCACAACACAACTCGATACAGTCGGTAGTCCGAATATAAAAGTCATAAAGCTTAAGTAAATATTTAAGTAATACTTACTTACTATAATGCCCGTGATGTCCCAGTGCTGGGCAAAAGTGAAGATGAAAAAGTATATCTTACTGTTCAATAATGGTAGCTCGTTCCGAAATCCATTGTTTGTGCAGGTTTCCCGCGTTTAACTCGGTGGTGAAGCTCGGCGGGCCGCTGATGTTGTTGTTCTGTTTGTCCACGTGGTGCAGACGCTTCTTCTCGTTCGATACAGATATTACTCTGAAATTGACGTGGAGTGTTACTTCGAATAAAATAACTGAAGAAGAGGAATGTAATGTTAGATTGAAGAAAATGTCTTTGACCAATGTTCAAGATGAACATTTCCAATTAATATTTCTTTTAAATCATTTCAAAGTCAGCTTTAAAATAATTTCATTATTAATAATAAAGAGTTATACTTCCCTTTGTAATATAATAATGCTGAAGAGTTTGGGATTTTGTTTATTTGAGCGCGCTTTTTGTAATGGATAGCCACATATAACGGTATATCTACACTAATATTATAAAGAGTTTTTTTTATATGTTTGGTTGTAATGAATAGGCTCAAAAACTACTAGACCGTTTTTAAAAATTATTTCACCATTCGAAAGCTACATTATCCACGAGTAACATAGGCTATTTTTCATCCCGAAATTCCCACAGGAATGGACACAACGCGGGTAAAACCGCGGGCGCTGCTAGTAACATATATAACGCATGGCACTGCTAGTGCTTAAAAATAATACACTTCGATAAAACTATTGCTTGGCTAAAGCTTGGCTGGATGTGAATGTGTGGGTTCGATGTTGAATAGCGATGTTTAGATTTGTACTAACTTGGCCCGGGTGAGATGCGGCCAGCCTGCCCAAATAACTTTCCCGAGCAGTTCCTGAGCCACCTTTTCCAGATCACGATCCTCTTCATTACCTCGCACCAGCTCTACGATCATATTCTCGTTGCGAGACGGCTGATCGAACACTTTCACTTTCGCTTTCTTTATGGATGTCTGTTGAAGAGTAATTTGATTAATGAACAGTCTTCCGTGACCACGATTCCTGTAAAGGAGCCGAAACGTTAGATACAAATGTAAAATAAAAGTGACGTGTATCCGTAAACTTAGTTTCAATTCAAAATGAGTAGTTTTTAGTTTTTTAGCTCGGCAAAAATTACTTACAGATATTTCTGTCAGACATAACTAAATCATTGTTTTGAAACAACTACAAATATGCACCATGTAGCTCAATGAGCCAAATCGGCTGAATAATGGATACTAACAAAGTATTTAATTAACGATTTACAACTTCTTACATCTACAACTTTACTTTTATTCTCAACCTATATCATCCCACCTGAGCAAAGATTTTCACAACCGTTTCTAACTTCTCCTGCCCTTCGGGACTGTTATTTTACTAACCGTGTATTTCAAATGCCTCATAGTAGGAAAGCCGGGGAAGAGCAGATGTGTGTTCGCGTTCGGCAACACTCCTTTCTTGAGTTTCTCTTCTGGCACTTCTAACTCTTGTCGGAACACGATGCGTTCGGACGCGTGGCACTCGGCGATGGGCGGGAAATAGGCTGGGGCAGTCACCAGACCTGGGGGAAAAATATGGGTGTAATCTATAGTAATATTATAAAGAGGTAATTTTTTTTATTTTGTTTGTTCGTATGTTCAGGCTAATCTCAGGAATTATCTGTCCGATTCGAATAATATTTTTTGTAATGGAGGCCACACTCAACAGGAAGGTTATAATAGGCCCAAAAATTCGAAATTCGAAAAAAAAAATTAGAAATTCCCACGGGAATGGGCACAATGCAGGTAAAACCGCGAGACGGTGCTAGATATAACAATAATGGGATTAAATCTTAGTATACATTGGGACTTATTTAAACTCATTGCCCGATAGCTTTTTATCATCTTCAATATTATGAAACCAAATCGTTAGTGTTATTACACATTTATAACTGAAGAACGTCTGGACAGATATTTAAGTTTTTTGTGATATTTGTTTTATTTTATACTGCTTAATCATGAGTAGCCACTGAAATATTCTCAGGGGACTGCGAGCTGCGGGTGAAACGGCAGGGTATAGCCAGTTTATTATTATTAAGAGTAAAGTATAAGCCTCTAATGTCCCACGACTGGGCAAAGGCCTCTCGTCTCACTGAAGATATCAGTACACTGCTAAAATGTATAGTAAGTACCTAGACTCTGCGGCGACCAGTTATAAACCAGCATCGGTCCGTGAGAGTTACGTTTCATCTCCTCTTCAGTTAACCGTTGATAACACGGCGCCATAGCCGATAGTAGATTTACCTGTGAACAAGTTAAATATGTTTAACGACAAACCCTTGCCATGAAATTATTGAGATATTTTGGCTTTTCCTTATAATTTCTGATTTTGCCTTCCACGCTCACTTAGTCATAGAGTCATAGTCGGCATATTAGCTTACGTTTAGTATTTTAGTACATAATATATTTATACATGTATATATGAATGAGAAATTCACCGACACATTAATCACGAAATTTCAGAAACTATAAGTGCTAGGAGCTTCAAATTTATCTTACTCGCTAAGAAGGGATTTCGTGAAATTCAAATTGTTGTTTTTCATTTTTGAGAAAATTCTTTAATCTACCCTTATCTCGATATACACTTCCTATACCTTATCGAGATCATTTCACAAAATGGTCACATCCCTTTTCATTAAATTTTTGACACTATCATAAAAAAATCTATGACCTAATCTATTCTATGGCCATGAAATAGTCACAACAAATGTAACTCACCTCGTCAATAAAAGGTATAAGTACTACTGCCTCCCAATCGTTGATTTTCCCGTTGAGATCAGTTTCAAAGTTGATGGGGTAGTAATGTACTATCGGTGAGTCTTCATCTGTCATCAGACTGTGGAACGGAGACGGGAGGAGATGTTTGCTGGCAGCTGGCAGTACTGCTAGTAGCTGTGAATATTCAAGGGATTCAGTATTTATAAGTTGCTCTCTGCTGTTTTATGATGGCATCTTAACTCTGCAGGAATCACATAGTAGGAAATATTTTAAATTAAACTTTGACAGTTATAGCTAGAAAGCTAGGCTTATTGATTGATTTAATACAATCAATACGCAACCAAATTACCTGTTCACAAGGTTTAAATTACCTGTTCAAAAGGTTTAAATTACCTGTTCACAAGGTTTAAATTACCTGTTCAAAAGGCTTAAAAGGTTCGCCCAATTCGAAGTCAAACTTGATATCCTTGAAGCCCTTGATGTCCGACATGTAGGGCGCGTAGTGGTGCGGGTAGTACCAGCACCACGACGGGCAGCCCTTGTAGTAGTAGTACAGGTTCCACTGGATGGCGCGCACGTAGCCCTCCGCCTGGTCCACCAGGACTTCCCTGAGGGTGTGGCCATCATTATGATACTGGTATGGGAAAATACCTTTATACTTATTCGACCCGGCATTTATGAGCGTAGCTGAACGGCAATACAGGACCGAATAAGTGTTGTAAATGCTGTGAATATCTACTGTAGAAAACCTGGTCTACGAGGACTTCCTTGAGTATAATAAGGAATTATTTAGAAATTGGTATGTATGAGTACACAAATATTCAATCCGGTATTTATTGGCCTAGCCGAACGGCAATACAGAACCGAATAAGTGTTGTAAATGCCGTGAATAATTACTGCTGAACACACTGCTTGTTCAAACACATGTGTGGCAACTCTCGCTTTTTCCCAGGAAATATTTATTTTAACTTTGATAGTGGAGTGTTCATATTCCTCCTTTGTTTTTAAAATAAATGACAGTAAACTTCTACGGCTGATTCTATGCTATGGTTGGAATTGGAAGTGTTTGTAGAGCTATAGTTAGCATGTAACTTAAACTGATATGCCTCTTTTTATATCACGAGTGAACAATACTGAAAGTGTGGACAACAAAGTTCAACTCACTCAGTAACATTTGAATAATCCAACTTATTCATGTAATAGTCTCTCTTGTGGAGCCTGAACTCCATCTCAATGTTCGCTTCTTCATCGCTCGTGTCCTCCAACTCCTCATCGCCATAAATATCGACAATATCATCTAATAACTGAAAAATAAACAGCAATTTGGAAACACTGAGAATATGCTTTAGTAAGAGTATGCCGATACTATTAACTTACACAGAAATACCGACCAAATTTTGAAGCTTCTCCCTCGGTTTTTAAAGTCGGTTAAAAATGGAAACTGTGTAAATGGGACATAAGTCTACGTAATATTAATACTTCTTTAATAGTAATGGAGATAACGTACGTTTTAATCAATAGTAAAATTGTATGCCGATTTTTTCTGACTGTTAATTCATCTTTACAGAGATATGTATGTCTACTTGAGTCTTAAGTTTTTAAAATTAGGCCTTTAGTTAGACTGAATTCCGTAACGAAGAACAGGCTGCAACTGAATTCAGTCTTCCTTCATCAGTCAGTTGAACCGTCTTATCTATCCCGTAATTCGGTTGCGACATTGTATTTAGTGAAATCAAATTCGGTTAGCTACGATAAACAGTCAAATTCGGTTGATCCGAAATTGATCACAGCATTCGGACTTACCTAATGTAAACAAGCCAGAAAATACTTGTTTAATTTAAGACTAAAACTTACCATATCATCAGTAGCATTAATTAACGCTTGTAGATCATCGTCAGGTTTATTTTCCTTAATATCTTGAATATTTACATTAAATGTTTCATCATTGTTCGGTTTATACTGGAAAATAAGTATCGTTTTTAATTTATAGTCACAGTAGATAATCAGAATTAGATTACAAAGTGAACCATAATATTTATTACATCTTAGATATAGGTTATTAGCTAGCTATATAGATTCATTAAAAGTAAAAAAGATTTGAACAAAAATAGTTGTTACCTCCTTCCTTTCTAACATATTAGGTCTCCTTCCAGTCTTGGCTTCAAAATACTTTAAATCAGCGTAAGTATCATGAAACTTTTCCTTGTCAATCTTGGCAAGTTCTTGCATAAATATCTCAAATCTTTCAAGATTCAATTCACCTGCTTCATTAATATAACCTAAGAAATAATGGAGGTGATTAATGTGTATCCTAAACATATTGGGACTGAATAATGTCCCTTGAGGAATACCATAATTGATAATCTAATATTTTACTAGAAAATGTACCTTTTGTAAACTTGAATGTTCAAAATATAGATACATATCTGTAATATACGACCGAAATAACACAGAATTTTTATAGGTACACGACCACAGTATGGTCAACATGGTCAAAAGCGTAACTAAAGTCTTTGAATATAATGCCAGAAATTTTACTTACCACTTAAAGTAGGTAGCACCTTCATATACGTCTTATATAACAATGGTAGCGCATCATTACCAATGTGCATGTTAGGTAAATTCGGAATAAAGTCGTTTCCAACAAGAAAACCCATTAGTACCCAGTCATCGACAACTTTTTCTATATCAAAGGGGAACGAGAGTTGCTCCTTCATCCCAATAAACTCCTGCTCCAAATATTCTTTAAGAAGACACAAGTGGAGTAGGTAGAAGTTTGTTTCTTCAGGGCTTGTCGCGCGTTGGGTATTTCTACCGAATTTCACCTAGGTAGAGAAAATATATTGATAAAGTATGACTTTTAGGATAATTTAAACAAAACTGGAGTGATGAAGAAGTCTCCCCTCTGCATCTTTAGGTATAGATATACTTTTTATACAATAAACTAGCAGCGCCCAGCGGTTTTATTCGCGTAATGCCCGTTCCCGTGGGAATTTCGGTAATTTTTATACATATAAACTTCTTGAAGCACTCTATATATTAAAAAACCGCATCATAATTCGTTGCGTAGTTTTTTAACAGCGGAAAGCGACTTTGTTTTATACTATGTAGTAATTATGAATTTGAAGGTTTCTAGAAAATAAACAACTTGAAAACTCACCTCCTCTCTCAATAAAGCGAAATGCGGTTCATGAGTACACATCCCCAACATAATCAGATCAGCGTCGAGACCGTACAGACAGTGTCTCGTGTTGGGATCGTACTCGGGCTGCGACCGAGCCCATCTGATGTAGTCCATTATTTTGTGTTCCCCTTCGCCAGGCGTCTGAAATGAATCAAATTAATTAATTGGTGGTGCACTGGAGCTATGTAAATAAAAGCTTATTGTGCTGTCGATATGGAGAAGTAGCACTATTAATCCTTAGTGGTTACATTAGGCTATTGCGTGCTATAAGAAAGGCTGATTCAGAATTTTAAGTGGTCAGTTTAGGGAACTGCAAATTGTTGCATTATATTATATAGTGCGGCAATTTGGTGGCGATGTCGCACCTGCACAGCTGTACAGCAATGTATCTAGTTGCTGAGATCTCGCATCTATGCTTAAAAATCATTTAGAAAGTTAATGTGCTAAAAAAAAATAGCCAATACCCTTCCCGTAGAAAGTGGCTATCCATTACAAAAAGATAACTGACCCTACCATATTTTGCATGCGCAATTAATCTCCAGTTATAAATAGATACAAAGAAGATAACATCCACACATTTACATTAAATACACATAAAGTACCAAACCTTACCTCATGTCCAGATAATATAACTTTGACCTTGGACCACAGAGGGTCTGTGGTCACCTTCTCCTTAATGAAATACTTGAGCTGTTCATGTAGACGAGTCATGAACACCGTGCCAGGTGTGATGCAGTTGCTATCAAACCGCTTCTCACTGGGAAGTGTTTCACCTATTGTGAGACAAGTTTAATTAATTATGTGCAGACATATTCACATAGGTTTGTCGTAAGTCAGAATGAATCTAAACTTTAAGTTAGTTTCTTGAAGTTAGAAGAAGATTCATCAATCGGTGGGAGAAAGTAAACCATTAACCTTATTAACATTAAAGGAAGAGTTAACCATGTTTGGGGGAGACCTACGAGATCTGATCTCTGTTCTGAGAGAATTTATGCAGAAAATCCATTACAATTCAACAGGCAAGGACTTTCGTAATGATAATAAGAAAATTAAATAGCTTTAATTCACCTTTAGATCTAGCCTCTTCTTCCAGCTTTTCAGCTTCCCTCGCAGATCGGAATCTATGAAAGCCAAAGATAATATAGAACAAGTATAATATAGCAATACATCTCTCAAATAGCTTACATCACAGCTACAACACACAGGTCTACTACTCTTAAAATAAACACCCCTCTTTGCTTTGAGGGTTATAATATAACCTACTAGCAGCGCCCTGCGGTTTTACCCGCGTTGTACCCGTTCCCGCAGGAATTTCGTGATAAAAAGTAGCCTATGTCCTTTCTCAGGCTCTGGACTAACTGTGTACCAAATTTCATTCAAATCAGTTCAGTAGTTTTGGTGTGAAAGCGTAACAAACAGACAGACAGTTACTTTCGCAATTTATAATATTAGTTAGGATTCCTGAGATGGAGATCTTAACAGACATATTTGATTATCTCATTAGTCAAGCCTAATTGTAATACACCTGCAAAGGAAGTGAATGAAAACCTGAAGTGATTATCATTACTTTTATAAAACGCAACTTATGTTACTTTGTGTACTTTAAAAGGAATGCATGTTGTTTTACTTATTTATAATATACATAAAATTCAATCAACATTGCTTTAAACAATATGATATGGCTACAATAACCTTTTATCTTAAATAACAAGCTCATATATATTCGCTATGCATAATATTGCACTATTGTTTCCACATTCACTTTGCTAGTGAACTTAAATAAACATTTTTGTGTCTTTGAATGGATTCTTGAGAGGATATAGATTGTTTTATCTTAATTGTCCTAACAGAATGAAATAATGTACAGATTGTCATACCTTCTTCCTCTCTGTTGGTTCATCTTAGCCCTCGGGGCTACTCCATCAATAGCCATAAAAAACAACTTCTTAGGCTTAATAATTTGAAACAATATGCTTAAATAATGAAAGATGTCTTGGAATATCTTCTCCTCAGTAATACGGAAATGAGGATTCGAGTCATCAGGGTGGGAGCAGTTGTGTATGATACCATTCATGTCCAAATACATATTGTCAAAATCTGGTATCTGAAACAATAGATTATTGATATTATAACTAAAATTATGCAATTTAATTGCCATGGGAAGTTAACAATAATAACTTATCAACATTTTATAGATAGCGTGAATGAATTGTGCGTGATTTGGTCACAAGTTTCAAGAATAATATGTCAGCAAATTAGCAGAAGTATAACAAGTAGCACCTATAGTATGTTTGACTGAAAACTATCGAAACCAACCTGATACTGCTTCACCAGCTCGTTGAGGCATGGGTACCTCTCACTAGTGTACCTGAAAAACTTAGGTACACCCATTTTCACTAATAGATTTGAAGATAATTACAAAAATCTTGCTGATTTTTTTGTTCAGTGACCCCAAACTGAATAACCTCTGTCAGTGATGAATGGCTGAACAATCTTACTGTGCCGGGTTTTCTGCAAGGCAATCAAACTGCAACGGTGGCGGTGGTTCGGAAAAGATGAGGAATTTTGATTGAAATGGAAAATTATTTTATTCCTTCAACAACCTACATCGCGAAACGGATTTTTTATTTGGCCTATTGTGTTGCCATTTTGATTAAGCCAACTTGTATTGTTTTGTTGTTTGATTGATTGATGAGAGATCATGAGAGGTGAGAGATCATCTTCACCATTGATAACATTGATTTGATAAAGTAGTAAAGAAATAATATATTTTTCTATGAACTTGTGGGTTATGCATTCAACATTAAACCATAATCTATTGGCTTGGTGGCTTGGATTAATAAAAACATTTTATTTTTATTTTGGCAATACAAGCATTGATTATTGACATTTTGCAGTTTTCAGTCACCAGAGCAGTTACAGAGACAGAGCGTTAGTCAGATGTCAGATTTGTGATCAATGTCCAATTTGATGCTGCCGTCATTGTCACCACAGATTGTCACTGTCAAAAGGTCAAAATGTCAACAGGCAAAAATGGAAGTAAACATGGATACATAAATAAAATTTAATTTTAATAATTTTATTTTTTAGAAAATAAAACACTCGAAAGATATCTAGGAAGAGTCTTCCTCAAAATAAATAAACAATAGTTAGCATTCTCAAGTTTACCGGTCTAGTTATATTTTAGCGTCGAAGAAAAGATCTTACCTATAAATTTTTCTTTAACTTTGGTTCTAAGTAAAGAAAATAATTATAACTCTGTTGTGAATTTGTTATAATTTGAAGAAAATGTCTATAAATTATATCCCTAGAGTTACCCAGGTATGTTTTAGTCGTTATCAAGACTGATTACCATGATATTTACGATATTATTTGTATTTATTTTAGAACTTCTATAAAGAATGGAATCAAGTGAATATTTTTATTTTTCAGCTCGATGCTTTTCAGTTGGATAGTCAGGTGGAAGAATTATTCAAACAATTAATATTTCAAGCGACGAAATACATAGAGGTATCATCACAATATATTTACAGTATTATCATCTTCTTTACTTTATGTTTTGGTTTCATAAACTAACCGCTTGTTCCTATATTTTTCAGCCGAAGTATTATCAGCCCATTCTACCAGAAATAGAACTCATAATAAGAACATGGATATTCAAATCTTCAGTTTATGACAAAAAAAGTACATTTGGCCAGCAAATGTTGTCACTTAAATATAGACCAGATAATTTTTCTAAAAGCAAACTTTATTGGTACTACGGTTATACTATTGGCTTGAAATATTTGAAAGAGAGAGCTATGTACAGTTTTACATCTAATAATAAAGTACAAAATGTAGTTAATAAGCTGGAAACATTTCAATTATTTGGGGATATATTTAACTTTATAAGGTTCATACACACGGGTAGATATCCTGTGTTGATTGATTTCATTTTGGGGCTTCAGTTGACAGCTAATAAGTTGACCAGAGAGAATCTGACAGATTTTGCTTGGACAAGAGAGTTGCTGTGGCATAATTTTATTGTAAGTTTAAGTAACATTAAAGTTCTTATTTAGTACACTTTAGGAAAGATGTGTTAGTAATGAAATGTAGAGACCATTATTCTTCTACTTTACTAATTTAAACTATTGTTTGTATTCTAATATCACTATTCTGTGCTATAATATAACAAACTATAGAAATGAAGCATAATCTTTCTTTATTACAGGAACTGATAGGCACAGCAATATCTTTAATGAACATATTTGGTCTCCGGACTAAACTGTCCAACATATTGAAGTTAGTATGGTGGAGACAACATGTCAGGACGAATACAACTTCGGCTAATGCAGTTATGACACTGAGCACAGTGTGTCCTTGTTGTCAAATGAAGCCAGTGTTGCCGCATACAATGGGCTGTGCCCACATATTCTGCTATTATTGTATTGTGGTAAGAATTTTAATTTATTTTTATACTTTATTTTTCAGCATCTATTTGCCTACTGTTGTATTCTTTGATTCATTATTCCCAGTAATTAATAAAAAAATAGATATACTAAAATGTCAATCTACAGATTCTAAATTTTAATTCAGATCTAGACTATAAGTTCTACAAATACAAATATTATAGGTCATTGTCACTGAAATCTTTATTGAGAATTTTCGTATATTTCTATTTGTAGTCTTAATATTAGCCTATAATGCCTCACAGCTGGGCAAAGGCCTCTTACCTCACAGATCAGTACTTACTTATTTTAATTATTTCTGTTTTTATGTGTCATTCATTATGCCTCCCCTGATTATTTTTGCTATGGTGTAGTTTAAGCCCCTTAATCTTCCTTGTAGAAGCTATAATGTAATATCTTAACCATGGGTGTAATTTTTGCTGTTATTTTTTACAGGCGAATAAAATGGCTGATGCAGATTTCGCGTGTCCAAAATGCTATTACGTCGGAACCGAAGTGAAGAAGTATGTTATGTAGATATTTATTCAATTTTGTTACTTATTACGTGGTATTAAAGTAGCTAGTTTATTGGAATTGGAAAATTGCATTTAGAAATGTTGAAATAGCCCCAAATATTATACTGTATATCTACCATATTATATCTCCATAAGCCAAAACGTAATTTTGTTGGAATTATACTTAATAGGTAAATATGAAAGATAGATAAGAATGTTATTTGATTTAAATAACCGTCACAAATAAAAAGCAGTTTTAAGACTAGCCAAAGGCTTACTGTAACACTCGGAGACGCTCATTAAATCGACAATTGACTATTTGTCATCATTTTTCATACATTATGTCAGAATCACACATTAAATCTTTACTAAGCAAGCATTTGACGTCTCTGAATACGATTCTTAGTTATTAACATAAGGCCTTATTAAACGCGTATTAAGAACGTTTTAGCTATCAAATGGTTTGTCACTTTCTGACATACGCAATTTTCTGAAGAGCAAAACAGACAAAACATAGTGTAACAGTGTTATAGTTGCATCGCGTTTATTAATAAGGGCCATAGAGTTATAGGTATTCTAGTAGCTTTTGTAAATTAGAATTTAAGTGTTATCTTGTTTTAAAGTTTAATTATTAAGGCTGTGCAATAACGTGGACTGGTTAAAGGTTTTAAATGAAATAAATATTTATATTTTTATAATTTAAACGTATAGTTTATTTGTCTCATTTCTTATACTGAAGTAACGGTGCAATGCATAGAGTATTTAGAAATTGATAAGAGTAGTTGCGGCACATTTAAAATGAGCCAATCTCCCGTAGATCCTAAAATTACTGAAAAAATAGACTTCAAAACTATTTCCCAGCGTTTCATCCGCATACCTAATAGATGGCGCTATAATATAAGAAGGAACACGCTATCGTTTTTCTCTCAATTCGGTGGAGATGTGTATTTATGAGCACTAAAGTGCTACTTTAGGGTTTCATAAACACTTATTAACAGCATTTTAGCTATGAAGTGGCTTGTCTCTTTCCAACGTATGTTATTTTCCGAAGAGCAAAAGAGACAATACACTTTATTGCAGTTTTTTAGTTAAATAATAGTTATGAATAAGGTTAGTGTTCCTTCGAGTCAAGGGACTTCGAGCCTGGTCTTTTGGAGACGTTCCAACTCGTAAAGCCTCATTGATTTAATGAAATTAATTATAACTGTATTTCAGAGAGGCATATTATTGTTATTAAGCAAGTAGAAAATAAAATCCAAAGTAATTTTATTGAACTTTATTACAAAAATATCAAATATAAACAATTCATAATTATGGCTACTTAATCTAATTTAGAACTAAGGTTCCCTTAAAATTACTATGTACTAAAGTAGGGACGCGAAAATTTACAAATTTATTTTAAAATACAAGATAAGTAAATTATTGACTAATGGCACATTTTACTATGAAATAGTTTCCAGTTTGTCTTAACTAAAAAAGTTAATTGAAAGGTCACTGGGCATAATCCGACCCGGTCAGTGAAATATTTTGTACAGTAACCAAACTAGGTTTAAATTGTCAAATTGTGTCTGTCTTTCATTTTCTGTAAATATGTATTTTTTAAACCCTGTCTGTAAAATATAATTAATTAATTATTTATTAATATTTTTGTTCATAACTTGCCCTTTATTAATTAAACATTTATTATCATTACGCCATTCTACTAGCACCTACTACGGGGTTTAGAGTACATACCTACACGTCGCGAAACGAGTCATGAGCGCTGAACTTGTCGGGTTTATAGGGGAAGGGGAGGGGGGGGGTAAGAGGACGCGATGCATGGCTAGCACTACGCGTTGCGCGTTGTATTGCCTAATCGCTTGCCTCCTACACTACCCCGCGCCCCGCCACTTTCACCCCCCAATCCACATTTGCCGCGCGACGTATTTATCTGTTGTCTCTCTCACACAGCCAGGTAAGACACCGGTTTGGTGATTGTTGTTGCGCTCGCGCACCGATAAACCAACATCGCAGTCCTTCGTCATTTGTCGTTGCGATCTGTGCGTTCTTTGAGTTTAAACTGTTCTTATCGATTACTTTAACAGAGATAGATTAAAATATTAACAGAGAGAATGAACTGGCGGAATATGTAAGGGAGCACAACCTAAATAGGCAAAGAGTAGCATTCGTGCCAATTGATGCCAACAATGAAGCTTTCAATGATTTCCCACAACTTACATATGAGGATTTGATCTTATTTACTTTGGGAACATATCATTTAAGAATAGCGAGATCATACTGTTATGAGCACTTACGGCCAAACGGGCTCTATATTGTGGAACTATATCGACACCAACAATTGATCAACAATAAAATATTAATAAGAGGGAGAATTCAATCGAGACACACGAGGAGCAAACAATATTACACGTATATATTGGTGAATCCGAGAGTAACCGATACGACGACGGTACGACGGAGCATTGAAGGATATTATTGCTCTTGCATCCACGGTCGCCGCACCATTGGAAGCTGTGCTCATATAGCCAGCGTGATTTATTATTTGTCTTGGGCCAGACACCAAGACCATACAGATGCACCTGCGGCCTTTTTAGACAGTACAATTGTACCTATTGATATCGACAATGTCGAATAGATGAGATATTGGATAATTATGTTGTGATTCAAAGTTAAAAATACAAAATGATGAAAAAAAAGTTTTTTATTTTTTGCCTAGACAGACAGTACCCACATTAATGCGGCCCATATTATCGTAAACTAGACACATTTACCTATCTACCTCACCTTATTTTATTTCTGTACAACGTAGGTATGGATTTCATACTATGGTGCCCGGTGACCTTTAAACAACGTTTTTTTATTGGTCTCAAAAAAGGGATGTTTAATTTTGAGGTAAAGTAAGTAAGTTTGAGTGTGAGTGACCAAACCTGTCGGAGTGTTCAAAATAAAGGTTCAAAGTACCAATTAAGTTTGAAGGAAGAGAAAGTGCGAGGTTATAAATTCTTCGTCAGCTTGCTAAAGGAAGGCGAAAGTTGAACGAGCCTTACCTTAAATAAATTTTGTGAAAGGACCAAATAGTGTTGTTGTAAAATAAAGTATGACAAAGATGGTTTCTTACTCGTGCCTCAAAAAAGAGGGTAAATATAATGTGTATGTGGTGTTGTAGTGATGAATTTGATTTGATTTTTTTGGGGATGGTGGTATTATGATAAATAGATAATAACTCGCCTTTAAAATGGACATTAAGGCATTTTTAATAGGGCTTTTAACCCCTCTTATGCCGGAACGCGGATCCAAGCCAGCCAGCCAGTCACAATTGATTTTCTATTGTTTCTGGTATCCCGGCAAACAAAAGGTTAAGTATTAAATATTGTGGCATATGGTATCTTTTACTAGAACGTTACCTTCATACGTTGTATCAGTTTACTTAGTTCTAGTTTTTATCATTTAATAGAATACAGCGATTTCATATCCAGAACATTGTTTTTACCCGTTAAGGAGATAATTATTGGTATGCATTTATTAAATATGAAATTAAAACCCAATTAGTTCATGTCCAAAAAAATGTTGAACTACACTGTAACTGGTTATGATATGTACAGTACGCTACGTTCGTAATAAAGACCATTTTATAGTTGTACTATGGAAATCGGGGTCAACTGCTTTCGGTAATATGAGGTGATATCCAAGGTCAGTTTTTAAGTTGATGATATTTTTGTTTTTTGGATATTTTGCTTAATACACAATTATAAAATTAAGTAATAATCTGTAAAGTATCACTGCTGTGCAAAGGGCTTTTACCACACTGAAAATGTCATTACATGAAAAGTATATTTAATACAAAAATAAGATCAAAATAAAGTAAGATGAATGAGATATGCAAAATGCGTTTTTCCGCTTGCAAACTCTTAAAATGTATAAATTAGAAGTGATCGACCTTTTTTGCCTACATTACCTATTTAGTACCATTAACTTGCTTGAATGAAATTACCAATAGGAAACCGACACACCGGTGATAAAAAAACTACAACAAATCTAGAATTTTCGTGGTATTTCCACGCTAAACCGATTAGTGTTGCAATGCAGTTTCCTTTAATTAACTAAATTGATTATTTAGGACCAGTAGGTACCTACTAGATAACTATCGATTAGTTACGTAAGGTGGTAATGTGAGCTTAATTGATAGATATCGATGTTAGGTTCTAGGCCTTAGAAAGTACTTATAACCGGTAATGCATATAGGCACTCAAGTAACTATGGTCTATCATGAATCATTCGGTCCTAAGTTTTAGTAAATTGGTGTTGATATGTACAGATGATTTCAATTGGTGTTGATATGTATTATTAACCTATTCTATGTTATTTTGCTCTACCAATTAATGCGAACGTTGATGCTGTTATTAGCCAAACAAAAAATAAATATTGTCTAACAATTGTTAATCCAATTCACCACTTAATAAAGCTGAAATACTCAAGGTCGCTCAATTCAATTGATCTACTCATAGATTAGCCTCAAACATTAGCTATGGTTTACAAAAGCTCCTCTCTCGAACAATATAAAAGATTGAGTAAATAAAAGTTAATAGTATGGAGGGCGACTACGTGTTGTATTCGAGATACAAACATTGCGAAATGATCGTTGTCTTTGTTACACATTCACGCCCGAAATGATGTTAAAACAAGTTTTTTAAAGTTTATTTCTTAAGACAGATTTATCGAGAATTTATCTGGCGGTCCTTCTACGAGTATTGATATAGTCTACGCGTCAATTTTACGAGTATTACTCGGTAGTTTGTTTGTAAAGAGATTTGATTAAGATTTTTTCTGATGGCTATAACTACTTTTCGTTATGTACTGATGATATGATGGATAGATTTTAAATTTAGAATTTATTTAGCTTTCATCTGTTCTGAGTGCATATGAACAGATGCATAAAGTTATAAAATTTGGCAAATACTTTATGTACACGTAAAGTCAGCCTTTAAAATGTTGAGCATACTTAGAACCTTATTCTATTTAAACTTTTATAATACTAATAACATTAAACAATGAGAATCGAAATGTTTATAATCTGACAAAGTAGAAAGTGCTCAACATTTAATTGAGCTGCCTTTACTTATCGGTTTCCTGTGCCTCGAATAACTAACAAATAACCTTAAAGTTAGTGCTGGTCTTTGCTGTTTTTCACGGTGGCATAGAATCCGTTTTCCCAGTCAGCAACGTAGTCCACAGTGCGGACTGAACCGTCGGGCTCTACTAGGGAATATTGACCTGTAACAAAGTACGAGAATAAGTATTAGGCTGTATAAAGAACAGGTATTGACGTCTGTCAAGGATCACTGTGTTGTCCGTCACACAGTCAAACAGTCAGATGAGGATCGTAAGGGTTTCGATTTGTCCCTTGTGTGGAACCCTAAATCTGGTAGACTGCACCTACAATAATACAATTTGATAGACTGCGAATGAGCGGTGGTATATTGGTGAGTTTCAACCTGCTAGTGGCGTTAGGAGCTCATCAGTGTTGGCTCATTGTATAAAAAATCGGCAAGGGCTTCGATTCAGATTCGGATCGGATCCCGATTTTGGAAATAAATGACAGTTAATTACCATTGATTTTTATCGCCACGGAACTTATATCGTCCTTATAAAAGCACCTATCCCTATGGAAGCTATCGGAAGATCATTTTCCATTAAAAAGGGTAGATCATATAGATAGAAGGATGATCCTATCAAAAACTACTGGGTAAACATTTCAAATAAAGTAATTGGTTTGACCATTTTCATTCCAACTCGATCTGCAGTGAGAGGGAATATTTCAAATACCTACTTGTTAATCAAACATTTAATAAATAAACATTAGTTTGGAGTGGCTATTTGAATGATCTGAGAGTTATGCTCCAATTTACAAGGCTCTGTATTTGGTTGGCGCATAGTAAATGTATTCGGGTATCTACCTATTAGCAAATGTGGACCACAACAGTTGCTGTTAATTTGGAATTAAATTATAGAACTAAATTGTATAGTGAAATACGAATATCTTCCTTAAAGGATAGCTGTTTTTTAATTTAGCCAAACGTCCTTATATAAAGTACCCTATATACATGTAGGGTAGTTTTAGGCATCCTATAGAGTAGGGTACCAATTTAAAAAAATATCTCTCTACTTGTCAACATTTCATTGGATTCCTCGATTGCGAGCGGTCGAGAGTGGACGTGTGTGAGCCCGTACTGTCTTGTTTGGCTGTGATTTTTGTGATTGGTCCGTTGAGGTGAAATTCAATTCCTTGTCGCACCCGGGGCGATTGAACGAGTGGACTCCTCCCAGTGGGCGTGACTAGAGCGAGACGGTTGATTTTTGTGGGTCTGCGATCGTGGGGTCGACGCCGGTTGGTGGGATTCGAACTCGCGGCCGCCGGGTCGGCGATCCATGCGCCGGACCATTCGACCACCAGAGCGATTAACGTAGCAGTCGAATTGATACAACTACTCAAGACCATCTTCTTACATTGAACAAATATGCCAAAGGTAACACGCACACCGCCGGGTTATTTTAATGCCCCGTTGAGTAATACTCAATCTGAACCAGATATAAGTCTACTACTGGAGTCGGGTAACACATCTTCACCAAAAATCACTGGACGAAGGAAGAAACGTCAAAGAATTGAAGAGTCTCCAGTAACCGCGGGGAGTAGTAGCCACACGGATTTTTCTTTGTTTAAGGCCGAGATTATTGATCTTCTCACAACATGGAAAAATGAACAAAATGTGACCTTGAATAACCTTGTTGGTGAGATTGCTGAAATAAAAAATCAACACACCCATACTCAAAATACCTTGAAGGACTTTGAAAAAGCGATGGAATTTATGAATACTGGCTTCGAGGAATTCAAAACCAAAATACTAATGCTCGAAAATGAACGGAAATATCACCTAGACGTGATAAAAAACCTCGAAAACCAAGTTTGCGACTTACAAATTCAGTCCCGATCTTCGCGTGTAGAAATACGAAACATACCGGCAAAAGAAAAAGAAAGTACACAAGATCTTAACGATATTGTTACCGGTATTTCAAAAGTTGTGCAATCGGATATTATGGCGTCAGATCTTCGGGATATTTACCGGATTCCTGGAAAACCTGGGTCTAACAAAGTGATAGTCGCCGAATTTTCCACAGTGTCAAAGAAGAACAACTTCTTATCTTGCAATCGAAACTACAACAGAACTAAGAAGGATTACTCAGATAAGCTGAACACTGTTGTTACTGGTATATGCAAAGAAAAGCATCGCATATATATTGAAGAGCACTTACCACTTACACTTAAGAAGTTATTATTTCAAGCACGCAAATATGCTAAAGATAAAAACTATGAATATTGCTGGGTATCGAACGGAAGAATCTTCTTACGCAAGGATTCTAACTCTAAACATTTTCACATCAGAAACGAAGCCTGCCTGTCAACACTGGAAACGCACAACGAATAAGGTCTCAAACGTTTTATGTATATATTATATTTTATTACCAATAGTTATAACTAAAATCATTAGCTATCAATCTGTTTCTATGCTTAATTACTTGCCAATAGCTAAAATTTTCAACAATTACTATAAACATCTAATACTTCATAAACACCACATCGCTTATACTATAATATTTAAAGACCATGTTATCTCAAATTACTCATTTCCCTTAGCTTACCATATTAATTGCTTGCAAGTCGATCTGCTTTCTATTTTTTGCTTCAAATTCCAAAATATAATTGGTTCGGTGTTATACTTCATTCGTTTGGATGCCATGTTGGCATGTTCACTAAATTACCAGGATGTCTGATATAACTAGTGTTCTCTCGTGATGTAGATATCGTCGGTGGTTTAACAGAGCAGACGTGTACTCAGTTATTTTAATAAAATACAAATAGTGATACATGCAAAAATACTTGTTACCGTTCTACGTAATAGGATCCAATTTCGTTGGAAACTACAGCCAAACTAACGGCATTGTAACATCAAGCAGCTGCAACAGAAGCGCCGCGCACCCCCGTGAGTGAAAAAGACCTCCTCTTATTTTTTGTCCCGCTCAACTATTTGCAGTGCGCTTACGCACACTAATACGATATAGTGACATCAGAGGGTGTGTGGTCCAAGTCATGAACTCAATGCTCCGCTCACCAACTCGCCATAGTGGCTCACTAAACGATTTAACTACTAGTAACGAATTAGCAAAAGACCATCAAATTACTTATAGAAAACGCAAACAACCAGACTATACGTGCAACTGTAACTGGAAGGATGAACTTCAAGATTTTCGTAAGGACATTATGTCGATGTTACAACAGTTCACTACCTCACAAGAGGCCACTATGAATTTTATGCGTGAAAGCGTAAATGAAATGAAGATACAACTTAACGACATAAAACTGTCCAATGAAGCACTTCACAACGAGCAAATTTCGATTAAGTCTAAAATAACTGATATAAATGCAAAGGCTGATGAAACCCACACCAAAGTTCAGTTTCTAGAATCAGAAATAGATTCGATCAAAACAAACATTTCTACAAATCCATCTACTTCAACTTCGAGCATCAATGAAGATCTTCTAAATGAATTGCGCGAACGAGAATCAAGAGCAAAAAATGTTATTGTAGTCGGCATACCGGAACACAACACATCCGATATTAATGAAAGCCGTGAGCTAGACAATAAAGAAATAAATTCTATGCTCAACAGCTTAATTCCGGACTGTCCAAAACCACTTCGTGTATTTCGCCTTGGAAAATATAATCCTACAAAGGTCCGCAGTATCAAAGTATGCTTTGATTCAACTCGCACATCTAAGACGCTGCTTCGCACAAAAGAAAAACTCAAAAGTGACATAAAGATTTACTCCGACCAAACACCTGCTCAACAGAATCTAATGAAAAATCTACGAAACGAACTCACACAGAGAATGTCTAATGGAGAAACGGATATCATCATCAAATATATAAAAGGTATCCCTAAAATAATCTCTACCAAGAATACAAAAAATTAATAAACCATCCCGATTCTATTCAAGCATGCAATAAACAAGAAGAGACTACACATGAGGTAGTAGATGATTATCAATGTATACACAATTACAAGTCAGGCCTCAATTTTTTCTATGCCAATATAAGAAGCATATGTAGACCAGGAAAATTTGAAGAGTTACTATGCATCCTCCATTCTTTAAAAAAGCAGATACATATAATTATCCTCACTGAGACATGGATTAGATCAGATGAACAAGCCAAACAATACCACATACAAAACTATTCACATTACTACAATATTAGACCTGACATCATCGGAGGAGGTGTGTCTATTTATGTACATAACGATCTGACCCACGAATTACCTACAGGATCTTTTATTGATGGAGTTAACTACCTGAGTGTAAATATTCGGAAGTATGGAATAAGAATCGGGGCCGTATATAAACCAAACCACGTTAACTTTAATAATTTTCTTGAAAATTTCGAAAATGAACTACTGCAAAAACAAAGAACTATTATATTTGGTGACACAAATATCGACTTACTAAGTGCTGACAACACAACAAAACGCTATAATGCTCTTATCCATGAATCTGGATACAAAATAATCAATAAAATTAGACACAAGTACTGCACTCGAGAAACATCAACGACCAAAACAATAATCGATCACGTCTTAACTAATGTAAAAGAGTACTTTCATATGGCTATAGTGGACACGGCTCTATCGGACCATAAGAATATATACCTTGAGGTTAAAAGACTGCCACCCCCGCCAAAACGAAAAGTTATGTTTGAGACAATTGATTACAAAAAACTATACAAAAGCGCAGAAACGTCAGATTTCAGCAATGATTCCAATAATTTTGAACTGTTTGGAGTTTGGAGGAGTTTGGAGGAGCACAATTGTACAATAAACTTCCCAAACATGTAAAGGAGTCGAGTTCGTTATGTATTTTTAAAAAAAGATTAATTACTCACATCTATCAAGACGAAACTATGTACTGATCATTATTACACAAACAACACTATAAAATATTAAAGTTCATAAAAAAAAATATTAAAAAAAAAAAATATATATAAATATGCGACACGTAACTTTAATCATAATTTAATTACCTATTTGGAAATTAAAATACTAAAAACACAAATCGTGTAACTTGTACCACACCCTTAGATAACGAAACGAACTCGCTTCTTGTTTACTTGTCTTAACTAAAACTACAACTTGCAAATACTTTTAAATACTCTGTATATTATGTTAAACCACCCGCAAAAAATTGTATTTATTTAATGTTTTTTGTTCTCATGTAAGTGACTTATTATTGTCTTAATGAGAAATAAAGTTCTTTAAACCGAACTAGTGTTCTCACTGAAATAGACGACTACCAAGTGGCCTCCCCCTATTCTTGCAAACCTGAAGAATGTCTACAAATTGTCTCTGATCTTAACACTCCTACCTTTAATATAATACATATGAATATACGTAGTATAAACAAAAATCTCGACCAGTTCACTGCCTTGATAACAGAAACTAAACTAAGATATGACCTAATTGTCCTCACTGAGTGTTGGCTAAAAAATACGGGAAATATACCCACAATAGAAAATTATACATCTCATTCTACATCAAATAACCTTCTTCAGAACGATGGGGTTGTTATTTACATTAACAACAATCTGAATGCAATGGTAAAGGAACCTAAAATACAGGATGCAAACTGTCTTACTTTCCTGCTAGATAAACTGGCTATCATATGCATATATCGATCCCCATCATATAAGAACATTCACAATTTTCTCACTAGTTTAGAATCTATTTACAACAATTTAACTGGTTACAGTAATATTATACTAATGGGTGACTTAAATGTAGACATAAAATCATTAAATAATATTGATACAAACTCAAATGAATATCAAACTTTTTTGTCTACTTTAGGTCTCTTTCCGGCACACACATTACCCACACGTCAGTTAAATTGCTTGGATCATGTATTTTTCAATAAAAAGTTAAATTCAGCTATCCTAATTGTTAATTCAACCATAACGGATCACTATGCCGTAATAACAACAATTGAAAACGATTTTAACACTGGGAAGCTTAGTAACCGAACAAAATCAAAATTAAACATGAATAATATTGTAAACGAACTTGAAAATACTGACTTAACTAACATAATAACATCCAAAGACCCGAACTTAGCCATCAACCTTCTCATATTGACTTTACAAAATATAATTCACACACACATACATTTAATTGTCACACCTAAGAGATTTCGAATTATTAAACCCTGGATTACGCCCGGGATGTTACGTTGCATTCGCAATCGTGACTCCCTTCATATGAAACTAAAGGCTTCTCCTGACAATACAATTCTAAAGACTACTTATAAAAGATACAGAAATTTTTGTAATAACATACTAAAAAAACTTAAAATTTCTTTTGAAAAGGATCAATTTGTTAAGGCAAAAAATAATACTAAAGCAACTTGGAATGTCATTAAAAAAATCTCTAATAATTTCAAACAATCAAAGCCACCGGAAGAACTCTTAAAAATAGATTCAGATCCAGGAAATTCTATAAATAAAGTCAATAGTACATTTGCAAACATTGGTAAGGATTTGGCAAATTCAATAGCACCGAATATTAATGCACAAGAGCCCTTAGCATCACGTGAAAGTCACGGCTCAATGGTAATTCTACCAACGGACGAAGACGAGGTCGCTTCAATTATAAGAGAACTTAGATCGGATTGTGCCCAAGGATGGGATAATATTCCTGTCGCACTCCTAAAATCAGCGAGTCACATATTGGTACCTGTTATAACACACATCTGTAACCTGTGCATTGAAAACGGAACGTTTCCGGAAACTCTCAAAAAGGCTCTAGTAACACCAATCTTCAAATCTGGAAGCAGGAATAGTGTTTTAAACTACAGACCGATTTCTGTTCTTCCATCTATTTCAAAAATTTTAGAAAAAATTCTTAACAATCGTCTCAAACACTACTTAAATAAAAATAATCTATTATCCAGAAACCAATATGGTTTCAGGGCTAAAATATCCACTGAAGACGCTGTTCTTAATTTCACTAAATCAGTTGTTGCCAAACTGGATAGTAAGTTAGCGTGCTATGCCATTTTCTTAGACCTATGCAAGGCATTTGATACCATCTCAATTACCAAACTGTTAGCCAAGATGGATAGGATTGGCATTCGTGGTGTTGCTCTCAAAATTTTTAAAAGTTACCTATCAAACCGCTCACAAAGAACAAAAATTGGGCTACTAGTGAGCGACGATGAAACACTTAACTGCGGTGTGCCACAAGGCAGTATTTTGGGCCCCACATTATTTCTTATCTATGTCAATGACCTATGTAATATCAAGCTACCACAATGTGAAGTCTATGCGTACGCAGATGACACTGTCTTGTTAGCCTATGGACACGACTGGCACTCCGCCAAAACTACCGCTGAATCATCTCTTCGGAAAGTCATGGGCTGGTTATCTAGTAATTTATTGACTCTCAATGTGGAAAAGACGAAATTCATTAGATTCAACATATCTAAACGAACTAAACCACCACCACCGAGTTCAGAAATTACTGCCCATTGCTGTGACATGACAGCCACGGGATGTAGTAGCCTGTGTAAGTCGATACAGCTAGTACCATGTTTCAAATACTTGGGAGTGTATATAGATGAGAGACTTGACTGGCACTATCATATTGAACACTTATGTGCACGTATAAGAAGGCTCACGTATATTTTCAAAAATCTACGGGACTCTGCTGACCAAACCGTTTTATACATGACGTATACAGCTCTGTGTCAGTCGATTCTCTCATACTGTATACCGGTCTGGGGTGGAACTTTTAAAACTAGCTTCATAAATTTAGAACGTACCCAAAGAGCTATTCTAAAAATAATGACCTTCAAACCAAGGATATACCCTACATCCACATTATATTCAGAATGCAAAATACTGACGGTCAGACAGCTGTTCATTCTTCGTTCTATTCTAAGTAAACATCGTGAAGTTGAATGTCCAAAAAACCTTCCTCTTAGGCGCCGATCTCTACCTCCATGTACCACTCCAACTTGCCGCACTGTATTTGCCACAAATCAGTACGAGTCGCTAAGTTCGAGACTTTACAACAAGATAAACAAAATCTGTGGAATTGTCTTTCTCTCTAAATTTGAGGTTAAGCGCAAAGTTACTTCATGGCTGCTAGGATTAGATTATATTCAAACTGAAAATTTACTTGTGTAACATTGGTGTTTATTTAATTTATATGTTACCTTTTTTGTAAAAGTATTAGATAATGTATTAAGTAAGCTTGTAAAAATAACATAATGTAAACTAAAACCATAAGTCGACCGCAATCATTCAATCATTCATGTTAATTTAGTTGTCATATATTAATTCTGATTTTAAAAGGAATCAACTGTCTCCCATAGTACAGGGTAACCTAGTTTGGGGGACAGGGACTCCAGTTTATGGCCATACAACTATAACAAGTAATTATGTAATTTTTTTGTAATTAGTTTATAAGTCAAATTTGTAGTAGTTGTAGATTTTTTGGAAATAAATATTTTTATTATTATTTTTATTATTATTATGGACCAAGAGCCCGTGGACCCCAGACTTTCGTCATTTTATAAAAGCTGAAAGTTTGTCAGCGCATGCTCCCAACACAGGTAAGAACGATGGACCATTATGAAGTTTGGGTTATCGTGGCTTTGGCAGGTAAACGGTACTAAAGGTCAATGGTCGAAAACACCAAGTTGGCCATTGATTTCGATATCACCGTCAAAGGGTGACTTGTACAACTCCTCAAGAGCTTTCAAATGACATAGGTCATGTCACTGTTGAGCAGTAGGATCAGCGTCCATGGCATAGGCCAACTCCAATCTTCGGTGGTCGAAAACACCAAGTTGGCCATCGATTTCGATGTCACCGTCAAAGGGTGACTTGTACAACTTGTCAAGAGCTTTCAAATGACATAGATCATGTCACTGTTGAGCATTAGGATCAGCGTTCATAGCATTATGTCAACTCCAATCTTCAATGGTCGAAAACACCAAGTTGGCCGTCGATTTCGATATCACCGTCAAAGGGTGGCTTGTACAACTTGTCAAGAGCTTTCAAATGACATAGGTCATGTCACTGTTGAGCATTAGGATCAGCGTCCATAGCATAGGTCAACTCCAATCTTCAATGGTCGAAAACACCAAGTTGGCCGTCGATTTCGATATCACCGTCAAAGGGTGGCTTGTACAACTTGTCAAGAGCTTTCAAATGACATAGGTCATGTCACTGTTGAGCATTAGGATCAGCGTCCATAGCATAGGTCAACTCCAATCTTCAATGGTCGAAAACACCAAGTTGGCCGTCGATTTCGATATCACCGTCAAAGGGTGACTTGTACAACTCTTCAAGAGCTTTCAAATGACATATGTCATGTCACACAAATCACACTTTTTATTTGATGAATTTAGATCGGTATTTTACACACCTTTAGTACCGTTTACCTGCCAAAGCCACTGTAACCCAAACTTCATAATTGTCCATCGTTCTTACCTGTGTTGGGAGCATGCGCTGACAAACTTTCAGCTTTTATAAAATGACGAAGGTCTGGGGTTCACGGGCTCTAGGTCTATTAATATCATTCAGTTTGAAAATCGCGAGTTTAACGCTTTTGAAAGCTTGTAAGACTGAGACTGTAAGACTGTGTAAGACTTTGATCAATCCTTAGACGAGACAAGATTGATGTTTATTAAGTACTAGCCGTTCCCCGCGGTGTTACTCGCGTTGTACCTGTTCCCGCAAGAATTTTGGGATAAAATGTATTCCATTATGTTATTCTGATGTATAACCTATATTACTGTAAAGTTTCATCCAAATCCGTTCAGTAGTTTTTGCGTGAAAGAGCAACAAACATACATCCATTCTCACAAGCTTTCGCATTTATAATAGTAGGAAGTAGGAAGTAGGATAAGATAGGATGTAAAGTTCGAGTTGGTTAGTTAGTACCGATATTAGAGTAGGTATTACTTAGACTGTTAGATGATTCTTACCTCTGACTACATCTCCATCTCTGGTTTCCTTCTGATGCTTCACATCACCACTGTGGGGGTCGTTGACTGCGTATTCGTAAGCGTATTTTGGATTATGGTTCTGAAAGAAAAAATAGATAGATATTTAATTGAATATACTATGCGATACTAGGTCCAGCTTAATAGAAAAAGGTAGAAATATGAATAAGAGAAAAGACTAGCTGTCCCGCGCGGTGGTTCCGCGACCCAATAGGTGTCACTAGTGTGAATTTAAACCTTCAAGGGTGTCACCCAAACGCATAAAAAACATTCAAATCGGTCCAGCCGTTTAGGAGGTCCAGTGACATACACACGACAATCACTACATATTATAAAACAAAATTCCCGGCCACGTCAGTCTGTATGTCTGTCTGTTCGCGATAAACTCAAATATTACTGCACGAATTTTAACGCGGCTTTTTTTAAATAGATTGATTCAAGAGGATGGTTTCTATGTATAAAAAATGCAGAAATTCCCACGGAAACGGGCACAACGTGAGTAAAACCGCGGGGCGCTGCTAGTAGAATTATATAATAAAGATACAGGTTTGTCCAATTTGTCCATGATGTATATTTATTAAAAATATTAGTACTGAAAGTATTTATGAATTCGACATTATTTTGATTTTCTTATGAATATATGAATTTTAAGTTCGATGTCGATAAACTGAATCTTAGTTACATTATTTTTAGTTACTTTTAAACTACCGAAATGGTACCAACACATTTAAGTCTTACCTAACCTAAACCTCTAAATGATTGATCGATTATGTTGACTACGATCATGTAGTTTAATAAACTTAATACCGTGAGAAATACCACTTGAGTTCAATAAAATATTGGCATGAACTTTGACTGTCGTGGTTTAAGCAATACGCATATTTGTTCTCTATTTAGGTACTTTGTTATAGCAGCTTTCTATTGTTATCCTTTAGACCTTTGGAGCGCAAGCTTGGAGCTTAGTGTGTCTCAAACAACAGCAATAGCAATACAATGAAATAAATTAGATTAGACCGTTTGTACGTAAATGATGTACGGTGGTTGTGGTAGCTAAGTATCTCTGCGACTACCGCTATAGTTCACTAGAACATAAAACTGACAACCGAATTAGTCATTAGTACTATATGGCTTTAATATTTGCCCTTTACATTTTATTATTTACTAGCAGCGCCCCGCGGTTTTACCCGCGTTGTACCCGTACCCGTGGGAATATCGGGATGAAAAATAGCCTATAACCTTCCCGTTGAATGTGGTTATCTATTACAAAAAGAAATTATTGAAATCGGACTGATAATTCCTGAGATTACCTAGAACATACAAACAAACAAACTTACAAATTTTACCTCTTTATAATATTAGTATAGATTAACATAATTGTGTCCCACTGCTGGGCAACGGTCTCCCTCATTCAACGCCTACTCTAAGTAATAAACTCGAATAATCAACAGGCCAAGTCGGAGGCCTTTAGGCGGTCTAAAAACTCCGACACCGGGGTTGGCCACCAACCTTCTCGAACTTGCCTACTTACGTTATCGTGAACTTGTACATTCGTTTTGTCCTTATTTCAATTTATGATTGAAAGTCCGCATTAAAATTAAATGGCCTTTTTATTTTAAAAGTAAATCATTCAATGTTTTATTACGCCCATAATATTGCGTTGAGAAAACAAAATTATCTTTATAAAGTACAACCAATAAAGTATATTAACCTTCAGTTAAAGTTACTCCCATGATATGTTACATAGAGCCCATAAAAATTCCAAAACTATTCACTAATTAATGTTTTTATGGTATCATTTTACTATAAAGATTTGAGATTAATTAATCTGCACATTACTTATGGGAAAGTTGTTTATTTCAATCGTTAGACCATATTGGAGGCGTTTAGGCGGTCTAAAGCTCTGACACCAGGGTTGACCACTAGTCGACTCGAAATGAATTATTGAATGGGATTGTTTGCAATATATTATACTCATATCAATTTACCCTGAAGCCGTATTAAACCTTATTGTACATTATATTACGTACAGTCAGCCAAAAATGTGGTCTACCACCCTACGGTTGAGATTCATTTGAACGTCATGAAACAACAAGGTCAATTTTCATTTAATAATAGAGGTCCAACTAAGTCATCCAATGATGTCAAATGTCAGGCATCTCAGATAACAGACAAAACGTCATAATTGTGCATAGAAAAGTCAACCTTAGCGATCGTTACATCTCGCAGAAACTTTTGTCAAAAGTGGTAGACCACTTTCTTGGCCGACTGTACATAGTTCGATATCTATCTCAAGTAACTATCATTCTGTAACACGCCACTACAGCTCAAAAGTCTATCACTCACTCATGATATCTGTAGAGTGAGAAGGATAGGCGTAATCATACTCGATACAAATTAGTACACATAAATAACAGCTTACCAAATCAATCTTATCTTCATAATACGAGCAATTAATTATAAAATCATTTATCTGAAATGTAGAACTGGACAAACACTCCAGTTTTTGAAAGTACTCGTTAGGACATATCTAGTATAAATAAGATCTTTGTTATGTAACCTAAGTAGACTATTAGAGACCGATATTGTCGAGGACATGTCATTGGTCACGAATTAATGGAACCGTTACGTTTATATGAATATTTTGAGAGGCTTGAATGGATTGGCTTGAAGGTGATTAATAATTATGTTGATATGATTACTTAATGCTATGACTTGAGAGTATATGGTTTTATGATGACTATATATGTTTTACTAGGAGCACCCCCAGTTTTATTCGCTTACTTTGTGCCTGATCCCTTTGAAAATTTGGGATGAAAAATTGCCTATATACTTTCCGTTGAATGTGGCTATCCAATACAAATAGAATTATTCCAAGATTAGCGCGTTGAAACAAACAGAAAATCAAACTCTTCAGCTTTATTATATTAGTATATACATTAGCTATAGTCATAAAAGTTGAGGTAATATCTTGGTTTATGTGTTCAATGTTTAGGATTTCAGAAATAGGATTGTGGTGGTAGCGCACTGGGGATTCTACTTTTGTCTAAACATGTTATGAATCATTCGCTGTTCCTCTTCCAAATGTGGAGATATTTTTTGCAGTTCAATATCTTAGGTAGGATACATTCAAGGTTATTCAAGACTAGCAGCGCCTCGCGGTTTTACCCGCGTTATACCCGTTCCCGTGGGCATTTCGGGATAAAAAATGGCCTACAACCTTGCCGTTGAATGTGGCTATCTATTACAAAAAGAATTATTCAAATCGGATTGATAATTCCTGAGATTACCTCGAACAAACAAACAAAAAACAAACTTACAAATTTTACCTCTTTATAATATTGGTACCTATAGATTGCAACTGTGCTAATATTAAAAGTTCAGCTTTTAATACCATATCGGTGGTTTTCAGGCGGTGTCAATGATTTCAAAAGATTGACCCCAGACCTCAACCAATCTATACCCGTTCTCTACTGTTGACTAATAATCGGAAAGGACACGATATAGTTTTTTACAATACATTTGTCGATATCAACGCTATGTAAACTTTAAGCTCAACTTATGCATCGATTGCTTTAGCACTTTAGAATGGCAAAATAACTAGAATACCACGATTGTTAGTTATTGTTATCTAATAAAATTATTATTACTGACTTTATAGCGTGTAGGTTGATTGTAAATTTAGATTTCATTGGTATTTATTATAGACTAGCTGTGCCCCGCGGTTTCACCCGCAGCACCCCACAAATAGAATTATAAGAGCTCTATTTATCTTATCAGTAATCTATAATATAAAAATGAGTCGCTGAATCTGTTGCTAAGCGCATAACTTCAGAACGACTGCACCAAATTGGATGATTCTTTTTAATGTGTTCCTTATTGTCAGGACACGGTTTTTATATAAGAAAAATAAGGAATAAAAATCTCAAAATTCCCACGGGAACGGGTACAACGTGGGTAAAACCGCGGGGTGCAGCTAGTATAATATATATCTAACAGCGAGTACTTATTAAATGTTTGAAATGTTAGTCTATTAAAATTTATCGATGCAGTGAAACTAGTCGATTGCAGCTAATTGATGATCAGTCATATATGTTACGTCATCACTTGAAGGGATACGAATAGACGTTAGACTATTTAATATTAAACGGTGACTTTACTTAACTGGTTCATAATTGTAGAAAAACTAGAATTGATTATGTTAGGGATTTCCCACCCATTCCCAGCTGTGAAGTTGGGAATACACTCGCTAAAGCCACACTTAATACAAAATCAATGAAAACTTAAATCCCTTAAACCTTTATTTCTTTGAAGGTTAAAATTTACCATAGTAACCTCTTCAGTTTTTGTAAGTGTGTTTAAATACTATATCATTTTAACACCCACATAATTGAAGAATCATTTATAAGAGATTTATTACCCGACTAGCAGTGCCCCGCGGTTTTACCCGCATTGTGCCCGTTCCCGTGGGTATTTCGGGATTTTTTATACATGTAAACCTTCCTCTTGAATCACTACACCTGATCTGACTGCGTCAAAATCCGCTCCGTAGTTTTAAAGATCTAAGCTACATTGGACCGACAGACAGACAGTCAGGGAAAGCTACTTTCTTCTATACTATGTAGTGATAATATTCATACATAGTTGTTGGCGTCGTTAATTGGCAGTATCAAGATTCGTAATTGAAATGTAAACTTACGTGGTGGTCTTGCACTGGGGCTGCTACTTGGGCCAGATGAAACACTTTAGCATGAGCACTGTGGTTCACCGATGTTCCATATTGGCTTCCTTGTAAACTTGAGTACTGCGTCACTGGAGGAGATGAGTATTGAGTCACCGATGCTGTTGAGTAGTGTTGAGTTGCTGTCGGCGTGCCATACTGCACAGATGGAGCTATATATTGACGAGACGTTAGATGGGCCACAGGAACAGCGTGCTTTTGAGTAATGGGGGCGTGCTGAATAAATTGTGTGGTAGTTGGCGCAACATATTGGTTTACTGGTGCGGCATATTGAACCACTTGCGGAACATATTGAGAGGCTATTTCAGCAGATTGCGTTTCGTCATGTGTTACGACTGATGCTGCTGAGGAATGTTTAACGACATCTGATTCAAAGGTTGGGTTCTGTGGAAGTGTTGCAGCATACTGCACGATACGCGGTGCAATGTTCGGAGTGAAGTACTGCTGCTGTGCTGATGTAGCAGATGAAGCATACTGCTCTTTCAAATTCACTTCGCTGTACTGGATCCCGGGGGTCGGTTGGGTGGTTTTAGTCGATGTGGTGTATTTGGCATTTGCAGTCGGTTGAGCGTACACTTGCGATACGACTGGTTCATTCGAGTCCACAGTATTGTAGGAATTATAGGAGGATTTCGAGCCAGTCGAGAGGGACTGTTGAGTGACGTATGTCGTCCTCGTTGGCGCTGAGAACTTGGCTATTAATGGTGTTCCAGTCACTTTGGCTATGATTGGCGCTTTAGCGTACGTCTTAATCGGTTCTCTTCTTGAGGTAGCGGCCGATAGTCCAGCAGATGTCTTGTACCCATGCACTTCATTAGTGGCTTTTACATTTGGAAAGAAGTAAGTTATTGGTGTTCCTGGTGCTGCTTTTTGTACGGGTGGCAAGTAGCCGACGTCAGACGGGAATCCACTGTTTCTGACCGTGGTTGAGTCTGTCTTTACTCCAATAGAGCTCCGCAGGGCAGGAACGGGGTAGACGTATCCATGGTCGCCCTCAGTGCTTATCACATTTTGCACTTGATCCAAATGGTAATTTAAATCGAAACTATGATAACCGTACACGCCTGTCACCGCAACAAGGACACCGACAAGTAACTGAAAGAAAAAAATATAAATAAATCCATCCACCCATTAAGTAAATCAAAAATTAAAAATAAAACAATTTACTTACCAATTGCATAATGTTATTTAAATAATTATTTCAATAATTTAACGTAAATAGTCTAAGCAATAGTTTCGTAATATTGAACTTGTTTTGTGTAAGTTCTTAAATGTATTTGCCAAAGTTAAGCGTCCGTCGAAATGAGAGCAGAGTGGGTCCGCAAAGTCTTATATAGCGATCTCATATGTGTAAGAACAGGTCATACTTTTTCGCCGTCACTATATGTATAGTACACACATGTATTTATGTACTGGAAGCTGTGGGCGCGGTTCGTTTGGCTAAGTTCGAAACTAGCTGCTCAATGCATTGGATTAAATCTATTTATTGAACACCAGGTATTACCATACTGACCTACATTAAAATAAGCGAATACAATGCTTGCTACCTTATATAAACTTGTACTATATTTACACTACTTGCACTATATTTACACTAACTTAATATAATATTCTTCAAACAATCGCCTTTATTCCCTTACAAATAAAATACATAATAAAACACACTTTATTTTATTTGATGATTGTTCATCGATTTTTTTCTCATAACATCGGAAAAGATGTTCAGAGAAGTGAAGGTGACACAAATGTATTTACACATTTAACAATTAAACGTGTATGTTACGATTACTTAAGACAAACTCAGACCGTGACGGTATACTTAAGGATTAAGACAAGGAGGGACAATGCAGGTTACATCACAGATGTACATCCCCTCTTGGTACAGGTGCTGTTTAATTGTACTTTCGAAACTAATCCCTCAATTAAGAGTAACATTTGAGCAAAGTTTTAGTAATAAACAGAACACGGGTTCCGGATAAAATTCAAAATATTTAAAAGGTGTTCCGTATATAATAATACTGGCAGCGCCCCCCGGTTTTGACCGGGTCGTGCGTGCCCAATCCCGTGGGTATTTTGGGACGGAAAATAGCTTATAGCCTTTCCGTTTAATGTGGTTATTCATTAAAAAATGAACAATTCAAATTGGATTGGCAGTATTAGTACATTCAAACAAATAAAAACTGTGTGTTTGTTCGTGTTTGAATGAATCTTTGTAAATACTTGCTGGATGTAAAAAGTTTTTTTGTATTTGATAGCTCAATTCATGAAAAAGGTTATAACTACTTTTAGTCCCGATTTCCCGAAATTCCTATGGGAAAGAAGGAAGGAAAACCCACGAGTGCTGTTTGTTTAATATTTCTCTTCAATCAAATCAAACCTTGTTCTATTGTGGGTTTAAGTTGTATACATATTTTGAGTAATCTATTTCATCCCACTGCCTGTCAGAGTAATATCCTTTGCGGCCACCCACTATCCCACAATTTGACGTTGAGGGAGTTGGGTTTGTTATAATTGTGGAATTTTTTATTTGAAGTAAAGATGGTAGACAAAAGTATTTCAAATTAAATTACATTACACTATACAGTAGTATGTTTTACATTTTCGGCTTTAGAGTGTCTTTCCACTATGGTACGCCCGAAATAGAGAAGCAATAAAAATTATGTATCAATCGTATTTCAATGACGATTAGGGTCATATTTGGTTGTCATACTCGTGTTTAATGATTATTTTCTTAATTATTGAATTAAAATTAGATAACATCAAATTATTGAATTAAATTTAGATCTATGATGGCAAAAACTGCCCATATGAGATAGATTTTTAATTAAGCCCTAATAATAATTTTAAATGCGTTTATTTAACTTTAGTCATACGTCTTTGTCTTGTGATAGTCAATCAGCGGGTCATTTTGACAACTGTATCGTGAACTCAATATGAACTTCAAAAATTTACACAAAAAGTGGCGATAGGGCTCTCGCTCTCTCACTCCTTCCGTCCCGCAGTAAGTTCTTCGCTCTTCCGTGATGGTACTCTACTAAACTATACCATGTGTAAAATGGGTGCACCCACCAATGAAATGGAACCCGTAATCAAAACAACTATTGTGCCATTAGCAATCCAAAACAGAATAATACAATAATATACTTAGAGCAAATTGCACAAAAACTCTTAAATCAATTTAGTGCCTAAGAAACAAAAGCTGTCCCTTCAAAATTAAACTTTATAGTGCATCAAATAGAACACCATTTCAAACGAACGTCATTTGTTTTTTATATAAGTTTAGACGCTAAATCAAATTAAGAATCTTTGTGCAATTCACCCTTGATATTCCAAAAGTTATCAAACTCCATACTTCATTATTATTTTAAGAAACATTTGCAAGTTTCCATCACCTTTTCACGGAACCCGCCGCGTCATTTGATCATGAAACCAGTTTCCAAACGATATGCAGTTTTTTGCGTCAATACCCACGTGCTGCTGTAATCATTTACTTATAATAAAATTGCATTATAAAGATTGCTTTTCCAAACTGCAAATAATATTATTATTGTTTAATCGTTTTGATAATTAAAACATTGTGAAAAAAGGAGACTCGCTGAAGAGTCTGAAAAGCCTCTCATTTAGTCATGATAACTATAAGTACAGGTAGGATTAGGTGTGATCAAAATGCTTGCTTAAGTTTCCATATAGAACGCGGCTCATCAGCGCTTCTTGACGCCGATAGGCGGTGGTAGATCGGTGACTTGGATTGGAACCTGCTGGCGTCGTTCGGCACTTATCGGTGCAGGCTCAACGCCGTTTACCAGCACTGACTGGTGCCAATAAGCGCTGGAACATCATTGCGGAGTACCTGATTTCTTTCTGCAAGAGAGTGAACGCTTTACTTATTACTAACATGAGACCAGATGAGTAATTTGTAAATCGATATGCTTCCATAGACCTGGTTAAGTCCTTAGGTTTCTTGTATGATGACGAATGATTATTATGTTCATAGCAAATCACAGGTAAGGCGGATTTTATCTTGTAAAACACTAGCAGCACCCCGCGGGTGTACCCGCCTTATACACATTCCCGTGGAAAATTCGGGATCGAAATAGCCTATAATCTTCCCGTTGAATGAGGCTAGTCATTGCAAAAATAATTATTAAAATCGGGTTGGTAATTTCTGAGGTTACCTCGAACATACAAACAAACAAACAAACAAACAAACTTACAAAATTTATCTCTTTTAATATTTACTAGCAGCGCCCCGCGGTTTTACCCGCGTTGTGCCCGTTCCCGTGGGAATATCGGGAATTTTTATACATAAAAACCTTCCTCTTGAATCATTACAAAAACCTATTACATAAAACAAACATAACCTAACCTATTACAAAAAACCGCATCAAAATCCGTAGCGAAATTTTAAAGATTTAAGCATACAGACAAACAGACGCGACTTTGTTTTATACTACACACATCAAAAGTGTCTAGGGATCAGGTATGTTTTAGAGCATTGCTGCAAATGAGGTTTGTTATAATAACTTTTTGGGTCGCTATCGGTTCTATTGAGTGAATTTCATTATTTTGATTAAAAAAAAAGTTTAAATTTCGAATATAAAAAGAAAATCAGCCGTCAGTAAGGATTTCTATAAAAGTGTGAAATCTCGTTTAGACCAAATCATTACAATTTCTGCATCGTAACTGAAAAAAACTGCATTGATATGGAGCGACGACGTCACTTGACTCGAGAAGAGATGATAAGAGCCATCGGAATGTTAGAAGCTGGTTCCAGGCAACGTACTGTGGCTATCGCTCTTGACACTAAACAGAGCGTTATAAGCCGCCTCTGGACACGCTATCGTATCACGGGCAGCGTGGCCGAGCGGCATGCAGGACGATCTCGCATCACCACTCGCAGACAGGACCGGTACATCCAAAATACGGCTCGAAGGAATCGTACCATGACCGCCATGATGTTGGTTACAAGGCTCCACGCCACTTCAGGCTTGTTGCTAAGCGACCAAACCATCCGAAATCGTTTACGTGAAGTGAATCTGCGTTCCCGAAGGCCGCTGAGAGTTCCACCTATAGCACCCCGCAATCGTCGGGCCCGTTTACAATGGGCTCGCGAACACAGATATTGGGAGGAAGAAGACTGGCATTGTGTGTGCTTTTCCGATGAATCTCGTTTCGGTATGAGACCAGATACAAGACGTACTCGAGTTTGGAGGACCTCTGGACGTCAAGAACGTTTGAGATTTTGTCAGGAAGTTCATCCATATGGTGGGGGAACAATAATGATATGGGCCGGTATTTGGATTGGTGGGAGAACCGATCTCATTTGGATCAGGGGCAACCTCAATGCTCAGATTTACGCGGAGAGAATTGTTACAGACGTAATCATCCCTTTACGAGACCAGTTGGGTGATTCGTTTCAATTAATGCACGACAATGCACGTCCACACACAGCTAGAGTCGTAACTCGCACACTTGACGAAGCTCATATCAACATTTTGCCGTGGCTGCTCGCTAAGGTCTGGCGACTGAGCAGTGCTCAGTCGCCAGACCTTAATCCAATTGAACACGCATGGGATATGCTCCAAAGAAGGGCTCTGCCGAGTACGGATGCTGTGAACACTCAACAACAACTTTTTGACTTGTTAGAAAGGAAGTGGGCGGAAATTCCTCAAAGCGATTTTGATGAACTCATTTTAAGCATGTCAAATCGCTGCGATAGTGTGATTCGAGTTCGTGGTGGTAACACAGATTATTAATTGTTTTATCTGTACAATAAAAATGCAGGCCTGTCTTCATTTCGACTTTTTTTTGCCATTTAATCGACGCCGTTAACTCAGGTAAATTTTCCACAATTTGCAAAAGCTGCAATTTTTCATTATTTTTCCAGGACAATAGGGGTATGTTGCTAACTTAAACATAAGAATAAAAATAAAAAGCCAGTCTAGAAGACTAGATTTGGTAAATATGGACTAGATAATTTTTTATTGCCAAAAATGTACTTGATCCCTAGACACTTTTGATGTGTGTATGTAGTGATAATACTTACAACACCAACCAAAGTAAACGTGCTTCGGAGGGCTCGTTAAATTAACGGTCCTGATTGATTCAATCATCAGACCATGTCGAAGGCTATCAATGAGGAAGGCGGTCTAATAACTCCGACACCTCAGTTGGCCACTCACCTCGAACTTACTTTAGTACCCTTAACTAATTTTATTATTAACACAGTTTTATTGTAAAACAACTTAATTAACCGATATTTAATAATGTTAATACCACGTTTAAGCCCTAAGTTTCCTCATGCGTGTTCTAATACTGATACGCAGATCAAACCGCATCTTGCATAAGACTAACCTCTAAGCTCTCGAGAGCTTACACGCGAATTACGAAACTCTGGTACTATTCTAGAAGTTATTAAACATGTTACAGTTTGCTTTAATTAAATTTGATATTATTTTAATTAAGTACTTTTTGTTATACATTAACCTCCTCACTGTACTGATATCTTCAGTGAGACGAGAGGCCTTTGCCCAACAGTGGGACATTACAGGCTAATACTTTACTTTACTTTTATACATTAAACATGAAACAGGATAGGAAGGCAAGTAGAATCCTTTTTATTGTAGGGGCCACTACAGGCTCCTAATTTGTAACATCGGAGCCGAGTAGATGTATTCGAGAAGGTTTTCTTTACTTAATTATTAAAACTTAAGAGTTAGATTCCATAATACAAGCTTAGAGCTTACTTTGGGTCTAATTAACCGTTTGTGAATTTGTCCGGATATGTTAATAACACGATAATTAATAAAGTGCTTGTTAATACCTAATTGTTTAAGTTGCCCTGTTATTAAAACTATATCTACTTTATGTTTCAGTCTTTTAAGATTGGCACTATGATTAAACGGTATGACTTCTGAGACAGCTACTTCACGCTCGTGGGCTAGCTTGATACGATAGTAATCGAGAATGTTAAGCAACGTTTAGCAAGGACATTAGTTTGATGGATGACCTATACTAGAATTTCTAACTAAGAGTTTTTGTATTTCTTTGGGTATGTTAAATTGTCGTCCACGGCTGTCTCTATGAATACGTCTTGTGTAAGTGGCATAAAGTTTCTTTGACAGTTTTTCTCATATACATATCTAAATTCTTTGTTTATTTTTTCATATTAAGAAGAAAAAGCTTTATTTTTCTTTTATATGGCGTTTTTGAATTTCCGTTTTGAGGCAGTACGAATATTCTGAACCTTTGTTATTTTCTATTTTTGACTATTATCCTTTCAAAGCTTTAGCGATAAGGCCGCTCATTGTACATCTTTTTTGTTTTTGCTTCTAATTTCTTGTTTGTTAAATGTTATGTGGTGTACAATAAAGTACCAATTTATCTATCTATCTTCCCTTGAAAATGTTGTTCCTAATTCATAATTATATCTTCAAATTGATTTGTTATGCGTATTACTAACACTCCATGATCACAGCTTTAATCAAGTGTACACACAGTGCTTATAGTCATGTCAAAAATAATTGACCTAGTTGCAAATCAATTATATTGACAAGATGATTTTGCCACACTCAATTCTGGTCAAATTATCTGTGCGCAAACCAATCAGTTGCCGAAAACAAGTTATTTAATTACGTGTACCAGTCTATTTGTTTTATTAACCAGTTTTTTTAAATAAATACACTCATGGTAGAGTTTGTTCAAAATGAAAGCCGATCTAATTTATGAAAACAACTAAAGATTTCTTTAGAGCTCTCTCTCTCGGCACAGTATAAAAACAAAATAATAGGCTTTGTGCTAAGCATGTACGCCGATTTAGGTAGAAATCATTTGTGATCTTTTCTTCTTTCTTCTAAAGTAATAAATGTATGCACCAAACCGTCTCACATGTCCTCGGCTTAAGCGTAATAACAACATCCATCCCCAATTGTTCAATTTTATAATAATACTTATAGGTTATACTTACGTTCAGACAACAGAATCACAAATCACCCTCAATAAATGGCGGCCCTTTTTCCGAACAGGCTTTACAAGTACTCCAATTTTACGTAACTTTCTAATATGTAGCTCGAGGTTTAATGGACGTTATTGTATGTAAGGTCGTTTCGATCAAATAGGTTTTACGTACACGAGACGACTCGAATTGTATAGTATGGCACTGCAATAGAGCCCTTACGGAATAAAAATCAATTGTCCAATTGTCAAGAGAAACATCCTACCAAGTGTAAACATGTGCGAAATTGAATGCCTTAGCTGACGTTAGTAACTACGAGTATTTATTAATCTGTGACAGTATATAGTTATATAATAGTACCTACAGTCATAATTAGTGATGGTGCTCGCGACGCAATTTGATTAAGTAGCGTTAACTCATCCCCATTGTTAAGCAGCTCGATTCCTACTTGGATGGTTGGCCGATAGTGGCATTTCTATCTGAGCGCTACCGGGCTTCGAAAAGCACTTTAAATGGTCGGTCTCGGTTTTTTCAATCGTCAGACCATGTCATGAATTGAGGCGATCTAAAAACCGACTCCAGAGTTACCCACTGACCTATACATGTACTTACTTAAGGTGACGTGAGTCCAGCAACTCGCAAAACGCGGTTTTTCCATCCAACTATTTTCATATAAATTGTCACAATTTTGATTCTAAAAAACTATAATATTAAAGTTGAGGATATATTCTAGTGGCAAAGGTATTTCAGTACACGATTAGATTAATTTCCCTCGATAGAAAAAAATCACAAAGTTGCCTCTTTTATTAATTTAAAAATAATTATTTGGCTAAAATAAACAGATTTTTCCCAAAGAAAAACAACTATAATATAGGTCGTAGCATGAGCTAGGGCATTAGGTATTTTTTTGTAACCTTTCATTACATTCTTAAACACAATTTCAAAATACCTAATAAATTTCGAGAATTTGCCGTGTTGCGGGTGACGCGGGGCGTGATCAGTCGCGCTCAAGCGCTTGTGGAGGACGGACCTATGCCAAATATTGCTGGAGCGCGGAGATGCAAAATTTAAAACTTTTTTCGCAGTAATAAATTTGAACTATGACGGTTGCGCGAAAATAAGGTTTTAATATACATAAGAACTGTCTGAATAATAATCCGGTCAATTTAAACCAAAAATTTAGAGTGATGTTACATAAAGTCCCAACAAGCTGAAAATCAGAAAAATTGTTCAAAACATAATTATAAACAATTTCTAAAAGTTCCCCATCATTCCCGTGTATGGAATTTTTTTTATTCAAGGTCAAAGGTAAAAAAAATGAGTTTTTCGCGATTTTCAGCAAAACGGTAAGTTTGATCATAAAAGTACCAGAGAAAATAAAAAAGCTTATAAAATTCTCTATAACTTTAATTCTATCCACTTTTTCCATATTCCAACCGTTATTGAACTACACGCTCCAGAAATGTAAAAATTAAGGACCTCGGGCAGGTAACTATGGAGCCTGCCCCAATGCTCAACAGTGACATGACCTATGTCATTTGAAAGGTATTAAAGAGTTGTACGGTAACGGTTTGGAATATGGAAAAAGTGGATCGAATTAAAGTTATAGAGAATTTTATAAGCTTTTTTATTTTCTCAGGTACTTTTATGATAAATCTTACCGTTTTGCTGAAAATTGCGAAAAACACTTTTTTTTTACCTTTGACCTTGAATAAAAAAAATTCCATACACGGGAATGATGGGGAACTTTTAGACATTGTTTATAATTATATTTTGTACAATTTTCCTGATTTTCAGCATGTTTGGACTTTATGTAACCTCGAATGTCTAAATTGACCGGAGTATTATAGATTTAGTAGATTATTGCTTTGAAAAAAAAACAAAAAAATATGTTGTGTCACAGTATAAGAATATCAGCAGATCAACTATACAGCTGCAATGTTGGTAGTGGGGATACCTAGGACAAGACTTGTCTCCTCTTGTCGATGCGGAGGTGGGAGTTTGCAACGATGCAGAGATTGCTACGATAAACAAATGTTTTAAACGATCTATAACGAAACTTAAAGCGGCAAACTAAATTCCACGCGAGCGAAGCCGCGGGCAAAAGCTAGTATTATTATAATTATTAAGTATATTATCACAAACCGGCCGGTGGAAATTTATATTATCTGCCTAGTCCTAAATAAAAGGAGTGAAATAAGAGGTATGATACAATATATTTATTTGTTTTTACTTTTGAAGGTGGCACCACTGAAACCTAACAATACGTAGATATTCATATTTTTCAGTTATGTGTACTTTACTGTTGTTTGTTAAAACGTGTATGAACACCGCCACTTTAAAATATTTCTGCTCGTAATATTAGACAATAAAAATGATTTCACCCAGGGTTAAGACCGTTATTTTTTTTTAAACCTTTTATCTCTTTTTAGTTATTTTTCCCAAGGCTACCTACAATATAATACCTTCGTAATATCTACGATTAGTTTTGCTTGATAGGCTTTTTTTACTGTAGTCACTACACTGTGGCATCTCAATTAGTGACATATTCAAACTTAGCGCGCAAACTACGCGCGAGCGGGAGATCGCCCGCGGTCGGACCGCAGGCCCCGCACCTTACCCCCTCTGTAGTAGGTAAGCGCTGGACTCACGTCACCTTAATAGAGACTTGTACTATGTAGATAAGATACTTTTATTCTGCACTAGCGGCTATTGTTACCGATTAAGTCGCTTGCAAGTTGGTCCGTATGCGTAAAATCTTAAACTTTAAAAACAAAAATTAAGTAGTCTCGTACATTCGATCGTCTTGTTACCTTGCGATGAATTTTGATGTCTCTTTCATTTTTTATCCATCTGAGGTCGCTCCTTAAAAAGTTGATTTATGATTAACATTGATTTATTTATTATAATGGCTTTAATGTTTTGTGTTCTGATTTAATTGAGATATAAATACATTAATATTTCATTAAGTATTAGATATTTATGAATTTCTCTAATTGATCTTCAATCGTTAGTTAATTTACGAGTATAAAATGCATACAGACATTGATTTACGTTCACACGAGTCAACAATCTCATCAACAAAAGTTGATAATAAAATTAAGGTTGGGCTTGTATGTTGGTTTGTTCGATATAACATCACTATCGAAAATCTAAAACAATTAATTCTACCTCATGTAGGTTATGTCTTTTAACTAAAGTTCACTGGCTAACTTATTGATACGACTATCGAACATGAGTAGAACACAATTAGTGCGGCTTATCTGTACCAATATATTTACTTTAAAGATTTATCAACAAGCATTTGATTGGTACATGGTATTTGTATTAGATACGCTTGTTTATATAAAACTGTCAGCGCCTCCCGGTTTTACCTGCGTTGCTGAGGGATAATTTTCGACTTTTCTCCAGAAAACAATATTCGTTTTCGACTGGTCAAAAAGACTTTTCTATCGAGCCGAAAAAAGTGATTTCAAAAGGTTATATAAATTGCTTAGAAGATAATAATATAATAAACCCGGACAAATTCACACACGGATAATTAGACCCAAAGTAAACTCCAAGCTTGTGTTATGGAATCTAACTCACGGATAATACTACAAATACATACATACACAAATTCTTTTTAAGAATATATATAATTGAGTGACACCCAGACGTCGTCGCCAACCACTATATCTTCGCATATTGTTGACTCCGGGCGGGAATCGAGTCTGCTTTGCGCTGCGTTCCTGCGTTACCTGATTGGTGTCCAATGCGGGCGGTCCAAAAACTCCAAACATAAATTGACTACAAAATTACTTATACAACTTTTCTGTATATTATTTTAGTTTTCCACGCCTAACTATAGATAAGCTAAGTAAATCACATCCGTTAGCTAGTTGTAATTTGTATCTCTCTATTCAAATGTCAAATGTGTAGACAATATAATGGGGCCTTTTGGCGTTTTTGATATGTGTCCGTTCAATATGGGCGCGCACCGCCAACACGTTACTGTTGATACTATTCAATAGAAGGGTTTAATGGATCGATTTCAATGTAATGTAGGTACATGAATATTTCCAAAATGTATTTTAAAAAATGTTCTAGGCTAATTTTCATGTCTAAAATTCCTACGGAAACGGTCACAACGCGGGTAAAACCGCGGGGCGCTGCTAGTAATACAATAAAGAGGTAAAGTTTCTAACATTGTTTGTTTGTAAGGGCTAATCTCAGACACTACAAATCCGATTTCAATAATTATTTTTGTAATGGATAGCCTCATTCATCGGGAAGGTTATAGGCTAATTTTTCATCCTGAAATTCCCACGGGAACCGGCAAACCGCGGGACACTGCTAGTATTTCATATAATAATACTGAATACGTTTGAATTTATCTTAGCTTCTTAGTCTCTCATCAGTCTCTCATTTTTATTAATCTGACGATTAGTATGCATCTTGCTTAAAAGAAACTTCTGCATGCATAACATATTAGCGCAATCGCTAAATGCAATGCTTACCGTTATCAGGACCCATATCACTTGTTATATAATGTTCAAACTACTGGTTAATAAATAAGGATCTATATATATCTTGAATCAGACTGCGACATCTATTAGGCAATGATAACAACTTGACCGTGATAAAAACGGGTTGATTGGACGTGACTGTTATGAGATGATTCTAATTGTATGGATGAGCGTAGATAAAAATAGACAATTTTATAATATTAGGCTATATATTTCTCATGATGTAACAGAAACATATTAATGGTATGTTTATCTTAAAAATAAATAAACATTTTATGATTTAAGGCCTATTTTAAAACCGGAATGTAATGGAGGAACATAAGCAAATATTTCACTAGTACCTAGAGAATATTTTTCTTTTCTTCTTAATAATTCCTATACTTAGGTAGGTAGATACATTTTCTATATATGACTAGCTGTACCGGCAAAGCTTGTTTTACATTTAGGGAGATGAAAAATAGATGTCCGATTCTCAGACCTACCCGATATGCACACAAAATTTCATGAGAATCGGTCAAGCCGTTTCAGAGGGGGTTTACCTACAAACATCGCGACAAGTAGGTAAGTTCAAAGTAGCGCAAACTTTAAACGAAATGTGTACCACTAACAAGCTGTACGTATTCTTCTCATAACAAAATTCAGTTCATTCAGTCTCATAACAAAAGTAGAAATACGTATATCATGTAGGTAAGTGTAATCTCAATATCTCAACCCTGCCCAATTGAACGTAACTCCGATATGTAACCAACAAGATTACTAAATCTATTTCATCAGTGGTCGTAGATAAAGGTAATACAACAGATAACATCAGACAATTCATTCTAGTCTGAATACTAGAATTGAAAGCAGGTGCGGTGTCTGCATGTCATGACTTCGTGACGTGTGCGTTTTGTACGAAGTATGATTTATAGGCTGGTTCAGGATATGTGGTAGGAAAGATAATGAAATCGTTTAGTCATAGTGGCTCGCTGTTTTCCCCGTTCTAGCACGAATTTTGTGATGAATACTTGCTCAAAATATTCAAATTTTGGTATAGGATTTACAATCAAAAGTGAGCTTTACAATCTGCTTATAAAAACAATCGGACAATGCTCTCAATAAGTAATTGATTGCAGTAACTTGCTCTAAGACTGCCCTTTTTTATAGACTAACATCACTCCGTGGCTATCCCAAGGGAATTTTGCCCACTATAGGAATAAAATGCTACAACTTTCCCCTCAAAGGCTATCACAACAATCAACTTCTTAGTACCAAATAAGTGATAAAGATCGATCCACAAAGCCTCATAGCTGGTTCAAGGTAGACATGACACCACACTTATATCTACAACCTTATCGTTCACACGTCTTCATTTCTTAAGAAACAAAAGGGCTCATACTCACCTAATTAACTATTAAATGTTTACTTAACTTTATTTGAAAACAATTGTTATTGTAACATGATACGCTTGAGAAATTAACTTGCTTATGGTTGCTTTATGTTGTTGGAAAATAAAAATAAAATGCGAATGATTAAGATAAGTATGCTGCTTATTTTATATTCTAATTTAACTTTATGTAAAAACTAGTTCATCTTTGAAAAATAAAATAGATCAAACCAAAAATGCAATATATACTGGGAGTAACAACCAATATTATGTATTAGTTTTTTTCTATTAACAAGCGATCATATTCTGAATTAGTCAATCTTCTTCTTCTGAAACAAACAATGTCCAGAAATAGATAATTATTCATAAATTGCGGCGAACTCAATTATTCACCAGATAAACTTTTTATGTTACTCCATGAACTTTTAAACCAGAATTCTGATTCAGTTCAGTAAACATTCAGTTACAACTAAATACTTATGTAATATGATTTACATCGGCAATGTTCGTGTAATGCATTATTCACATGTATTGTAACTGAGATATCATGAATAATACAGTGGTGACAGGATTACTGATAACTCTTAAGCCGCGTTTTCATTAAGAGTTCTGGGCGAACATTTGTACGGTCGTGCGGTATAAAAATACTGGCGCGAGCGAATGTTGGTTCGGTGATTGGAGCGGAACAATTTACTTTTGTTTTCTACTTCGAACATTTGTTTTGAGCACATTTTCGTTTCGAATGTAAAAACGCGGCTTCAGTTTAGAGTGAATACGATAAGCGAATGTTCGTCATTGAACGTTCGGGTCGCAACGTTTGGTTTTTACAAAACTTTGACTGATTTCAGGGAAACAAGTAGATAATGTTGTTACGAAGATCATACATTGTCTAAGTTATATATATCTTTGAGATCACTTCAATAGTTTCGCCGTCAGGACAGAACATCATTCAACTAAGTAATATAATAATTATGTACTCATTCAACGACTAGGCGCTAAATCACAAAGATTCCAACTCTACTCGAATGTATACACTTGGAATTAATTTGAGCAGAGTTGGTTCATAAGTTAACACTAGTGTCATTATAGTGCTGTAAATCTCGTCACGTAACATTATTGTTACACCTAAACGTATTAAGTCAATCTTCACCTTTAATATAGTACTCGAATAACAGGTTGGCGTTAGGTTATCTGCTGTGTAATATATACTGTAGTTATTAACATTATAATGAGGTGAACTTACTTTGAATTTAACCGACACCAAGTAGGTAGGTGGTTGCCTTTAATAGTTTGTTTACTTCGCTATATGAGAATATAAAAAGACGTGTTATAGTTTGATATCAATTTTTGTGACAAATGCTAGGTTAATCGGTTTTGATTTATTTTTGTTTGTAAGATGACTTGCTTGATTTTTATTGACGACGGTTGATAAATCGCTTAAAATCGGCTATTCCTTTTTAGAAGTTACCAGGGCACAAAAAGACTTAGGTTGGCGATGTTTAGGAGAGATCTTTGCCCAGCAATGGGACAATATGTATATAAAAGAAAGTCGTGTTAGTTACACTTTATAACTCGAGAACTGCTAAACCGATTTGGCTGAAAATTGGTGGAGAGGTAGCTTAGAACCAGGAAACGGATATAGGATACTATTTATCCCGTATTTCATACGGGAACGGGTGCGATGTGGGTGAAACCGCGGCGCACAGCTTGTAGGTTATTAAAAAGAGTAGTATACATACGAGTAGATTTTCAAATATTTGATTAGTGTCAATTAAAGCAATGAAGGCTCTAATTATAACATAAAAATTACAAAATTACACATACTTAGGTATAAGGTGTAACAATATACATATGAGGTGCAATCAAAGATACCCCCAGGCGTTACCTAGGTGATAAACGTTGGACTGATATAGTTTACAATCCAGCTCAACTAGTTTGGACCAATTTAATTACTATTAACTATATTTCATCACACGTGACCAAAATATTGCACTTTATCTCAATTTATGCATATTGGTACCTTTTTGCAATTGATTTAATTTCGCCAGCGGCGTTTGAATAGACTAGTTGCTTGTTAGGTGTAGCGTTTCGAAATCGTAAATAGAGTAATTTTGCCAAATTGTAATTTATTTCTGACTAGCAGTGCCCTGCGGTTTTACCCACCTTGTGGCCGTTTCCGTGGGAATTTCGGGAATTTTTATACGTATAAACCTTCCTCTTGAATCATTCTATCTATTTAAAAAACCTCGTCAAAATCCGTTGCGTAGTTTTAAAGATCTAAGCATACATAGGGACAGACAGACAGACAGCGAAAAGCGACTTTGTTTTATACTATGTAGTGATATTTAGGTTACTTTTTTCTACTATTGAATATAGATTTTTATATGTTGGATGTCTAAACTCCATCTAGGTATACACTATGTAATAAACCTGAAGTATCTATTTTTAAAGCGCGTTAATCTCTGGAACTATCAGTGGTATTTGGGGAAATTATTTTTGTGTGTCATCGCTATAAAAAAAAACGTTAAAAGCACGGGGAATGGTATAACACGGCTAGGTAAGGCAGGCACGCCTACTTGTTTTCATTTACAACTGTATTTCTTATATTACTGTAAAGTTTCATCCAATTCCGTACAGCAGTTTTTGCGTGAAAGAGTAACAAACATACATACAAACTTTTGCATTTATAATATTAGTAGGGTATGGTTTTCAGCAAGTATTCCATAGATATCTAATTAAGTTTATATTGAATCAAATTAGAATTTAAAATACGTGTTAATAACTATGCCGGCACAACATTTCAATAATAAGGTGCTACTAAAGCTACATCTATGGTTGTGTACTCATACTCAGTGTCAGTGTGGTTGGTAAATTGTACTTTGATTGCCTTTCCCTAGACTCCTGTAACTCTTGTAAGTACGAATGGATTGAATTTTAAAATAGTTACAACGTTTTCCGCTAGAGGGCGGTTTATGTTTTATTAATTATTGTCTTAAAGTTAAGGATAAAAATATATACCATCTGTACTAATGTAATAAAGATTCGCTAACCTCAGAAACGACCAATCCGATTTGAATAAACGGGGGGGGGGGGGGGGGCACTGCTTATAAAGATAACTTTATACACATTTGTATTTATTTTATTAATGACGGCAAAATCATTATTATAAAATGATGGAAGCCAGATCCGGTTAGTAGACGACGCGGCAGATCATGGCGCAAGTGGCGGGACGATCTCGACACATACCACGCCGACTGGAGGGAAGTAACTCAGGACAGGGATGCATGAAAGGAATGGGGAAAGGCCTTTGCCCAGCACTGGGACACAAATGATTGACAATAATAATAATAATGACGGCAAAATTAAAGAGATAGGTAATTCACTTTTTGAGGTTCTCAACGTAACTGGAACCACGCCAGTAAAGTCAGAACGTTACTAGAATAGACATTACTTATTGTACTATTTGGTATTTAAAAACACAATTCCCAACACTAAACGACCTAAACAACAAACAAGATCTCATATAGTACGCTAACGAGCTCAGATTATGACAGCATTTTTACATATTCAAGTTTTTTCCTCCCTTTACATACATTGTTATCAACATAATTGACTTTGACAAGGACCTTTGTCGAAGCCTCGCATCCGGTGGAGTAGTATTGTTTCATATTATCTGATGAACTGACCCTATAAAATGGAGTTTGATGTGACTGCATCTTCAATACGATTGTGTACCGTTATAATAGTGATCATGGAATTTGTTTATTTGAAGGTAACTATTGGTTTCATGTTGTTAAAACCTGTAATAAAAAACTTATTATTTACTTATGTATATAAGAGACTATAGCTGCTATGTAAAAAGAGAAGTAAAACGAATTATTTATTGCTATGAATATAGACAGAAGAAAGACAAGAGATCAGAGGTATATCAATCAAACATGAAAGTTTGTACAGATTTGCTAAGGAGCAAATTAAACACTATACTATATTGTGTCTTGATTGTCCCAAAATGTGGACCAATGTCGTAAATTTTCCAGCCGAAGACGACTACTCCTCAAGAGGAAAAAGGTTTAGAGATAGGGTAACTTTTTTCCTATTCAGGTGACTTTTGCTCCCAGATCCTGCTAGTGATCAACTGGTGGCTGTTGACTGGTGCAGCCCCTGTAGCGATGGTGCAACACGCGACATCCTCACAGAGCTTCGTGTTCCATTCGGCGCAGTCGGACTCTTCCACGGGATCTCCAAGTATGACATATTAGTTCAAAGAATAGTGTCTTCTTCTGAAAAAAGTAAAGTAAAAAGTATTAGCCTGTAATGTCCTACTGCTCGGCAAAGGCCTCTCATCTCACTGAAGATATCAGTACAGTGAGGAGGATTGGGCATAATCACCACGCTTGCCAAATACGGGTTGGTGATCTCAAGCCCAAGCCATGTTTGAAAAGTAGGAAACATGTTTTCCTTCGACCCGGGAATTGAACCCGGGACTTCAGTCGTGGCAGGCGAGTGCAAATACCACTAGACCACCGAGGCGTCTTCTTCTGAATCTTGTTAAAATTCCTGTGATGAAGTTTCAGTGTTACCTATTAGTTTGTTGTACATACCCGTAGAAAGTAGGGATTTCCGTGACATAAACACAGACACGCATATTTAACTTAAGCATCTAAAGAATCATGGATTATACATTAATCAATTTGATGGAAGGATATATTGAGAGGTAGATAAATGCCATATAGAGCTAACCTGCATTTTGATCAATATGAACGGTACAGTTACTTTTATTTTAACGTATGTTTACAGGTACATCAACCATTGAAAGATATAACACGAGACAGGTATGTTACGTATCGAATTTATGATATAATCTTTATTGAAAACTAGCTCTGCTCCGTGGTCTCCCGCAACAACGTTCCTGTGGGAATTTCAGGATTTTTGTTACTTATTATCTTAGTCCTGAACAAGATTAATAAAATAGAAAAGGAGTCATTAAAATCTGTTCAGCCGTTCTCGAATTATAAATGGTGTAACTAACACGACTTTCTTCTTTATACATCACATCTATACTAATACTAGCAGTGCCCCGCGGCTTTGCCCGCGTTGAGCCCGTTCCCGTAGGAATTTTCGAAAACCTTTCTTAGTGTGCACTTACGTCACTTGAAGAACCTTCCTGCCAAATTTCATGTTTCTAGGTGTAGCGGTGGAGGCTGTGCGTTGATTATTAGTCAGTTAGTCAGTCAGTCAGTCAGGACTTTGAATTTTATATATATAGATTATAAACAGGTAAAGTTTCTAACTTTGTTTGTTTGTAAGGGCTAGTCTTAGAAACTGCCAATCCGATTCGAATAATTCTTTTTGTAATGGAAAGTCACATTTCGATATTCGACGGGAATGGGCACAACGCGGGTCAAACCGCGGGGCACTGCTAGTATTTTATACAACCTAACACACGATTGGTCGATTAAAAGTAACAATGTTTATAAATATATTTTTAGCCAAAATACGAATACAAGTATGAAGTATCAGACCATCAGACTGGTGATAGAAAGAGTCACTGGGAGACTCGCGAAGGAGATAAAGTTAGAGGCGTGTATACACTGTACGAGCCGGACGGGGCTCTGAGGACCGTGGAGTACACTGCTGATGCTGTGCATGGGTAACTAGCTTTATTTATTTATTATGATTTGTATACAGTCAGTAAGATCACCTAGGGTGGCAGAGAAAAGAAGACATCAGTGAAGTGAGGTAGATTATGGTTTGAAAGAATGTATATTTTATTACTACGCCCTTTTTAGGGTTCTGTACCCGAAGGGTAAAAACGGGACCCTATTACTGAGACTTCGCTGTCCGTCCGTCCGTCTGTCACCAGGCTGTATCTCAAGAACGGTGATAGCTTAATATTCCAGTTTTTTCTTAAATTTAATGAGTTGGAAAAACATCGGACGGCGCGATAGCACGAATGCTCAAAATGGAGAAGTTACGTACTTCGCTCCACACAAACTCACCCAGAGTTTGGGTAGTCGGCGTCAGAATTGTATTTTATCTACGCTAAGCAAACAAGATTCTTTGTTCGTGTCTTTAACAATCCACGCAGTGTAACCTACAACACGGATTCCTTAACAATGGAATGTATCTAGATATAATCATCTTGTAGTGTTATATTCAACCCGTTTTCAATGGAATGTTTTCCATGTTCTACTAATCATGTTACTAATCATATTAATTGGTTTGAATAAAAAAGTTATAAACCAATTCCATATCTTATAACCACCAGATTCAACGCAGTAGTCAAAAGGAATGAACCAACCAAACACCAGTTCCAAGCCAGTCCATCTTTCAATCGACCTGCAGCAGATTACCACAAGGACCAAGACAACTCATACATTCCTTCAAGGACTTCTTATGTAGGGAACAGGGTCAAGGAAGGTGTACCGAGTTATACAGGAATTACTGGGAATAAAGCGTTTGGATCAGATGTGGAGTTTAGCGTCAATCATGTCAACCATGTAAGTAAGTTTGAAGATGGTAGTGGCTTTTAATTGTAGATTGTGATGAAGATTGTGCTGTTGGGATTTGAATCCGGTAGTTGACCAATAATAATGACAGTAACTGTTGGTTAAGTTCTCAATCACAAGCCTTGTGTAAGCTAAATACACATTTTCTTAGACGATTTATAATATGAACTATACTCGGAATTTTTATTAGATTCCAGATTTGACATTAGCTACTGTCATTTTGTGAAATAATGATACCACATTTATTAGTGTAGTGTAGTGATACGAATATCTTATTTCATTGCAAATCGATATTTTGTATCCGAGATGTATCCGATGTATTTTCTCATTGTTTTTTACTTATTATTAAACTAGATATTTTTTGACACCAATATATAATTACTTGGAATGAACAGTCTAGCACATTAACCAAAACAAACAACGTTTTTTTTCTGTTTTATTTGTCATGTTCCTTCAAGATCAAATTTTTTTATTTATTTCACACACAATTATAAAAGAAAAGTCTCAGATCGTTAATTAATCGTCAAAACTAAATTATCGGTTCAGAAATATTTAATTTCCTGATATACTTAGTTTACGAGAGTAAAATTATAAACGAGAAGAATCGATCCGGAAATATTCCATTTCCATATCGAATAATTTCGCAACGTCACTATTTAGTATTTGTCATAATGTTGCAACACTGAAATTGTCAAATCTGGAATCTAATTAAAATTTTTAGTATAATGTAATCGATTTTCCAAACAAAGACGATTCCTACTAAATATATTCGTTAAAGGTAAACAATATATTTTCTTAAGATGAGGTTGAAATAAAATTATCGACCTTTCTCTTCTATAAAACTAATATCTTCCAGTCATAATCATTGGATGACATAGCATCATTATAAAATTGATATCATTGATGAAACGTAGCATACCATCGTCGTAGCAAAGCTTTGGTGGAAAGGCATCCTACCTGTTGGCCAATAGCAAAAACAATCTGTCTGTATTTTTGAATCGGATTCGAATCTAAAATGTACCTACGAAAAACTGTAGACATAATATTATATACTCATAAATCTATAACTTTATATTAATTTTATGTGTAATGCTTCTAATAAAACAAATGCAAGACGTATTTTTATTCGTTTCTTTTCCTACCTTCTTCCTACACATACTTTTCATAACACGCAGTATCAATTAATTTGATTGATTGGTAGAAGTTTTTATTCGATCGACTGCTTAGTACTTAACTTCCTTAATTACAGGATGGATGTGCTGGTATCATTTACATAATTAATGCAATTTTATGAATCTTGAGGTGTTGTGTTCCAAATATGTTTAACGGACAAAGTATATGTTAGGATAACTGGGCGACTCAATAATTTTTTTAATGTACAATGTATACATTTGAAAGTCAAAATTAAATAAGAAGAAGAACAAGTAGAAGAATTGTAGTAGTCGTAGTAGTTTGTAGAAGATTACTGTTTTAAGTAGTCTTCTATGGCATCTTTAGTAAGTAAAATTGTCATGGTTGGAGGAGTCAGCGACTGATAACATTAGGGTGAAAATAGCTTGCACTCTGGTATGAATGAAGAAGTAATTTTACTTGTGTGACGTTAGCAGCTAGTATAAACGGTTTTAGTCTTAATATGACAGTAGTCAATCAATCTGTTTAATTACCTACTGGCAGATTATATTAGGTTGGAAATACAGTTGGAAATATCATGAAAATTCGTTGATTGTTTTTGCGTTGTTTGATCTCGATTGACTACACATAATATTATAATTTTTATGGTACAGATATCAGTGTTCAAAGTCTTAATAGAAGTTGATGGTAATAAAGAATGAAACTTCGCTTGTAATTGAATAAGTTTATTTTTTGGGCAATGTACCGCTAATAGGTTTAAATGAAGTAGTCAATAAATATAACAATCACATATACGTAGTTAACTAATACATACATCGTTTACAGCAAATAATACATAATAACATACATATAAATTAAAGAAAGAAAAACATTTAAATAGATAAAATACGTAGAGTCGTAAAAGTATAACATATTTCATCTGGTTCTAAGTGAACATATCAAAAAGTTTTCTAAAGAAAGAACCTATTCTAAACAGTATTCAAAAGTTAAACAGTACATTTATTGAAGAGTAAAAGTACCAGTCCAAATTGGACAACCACAGGAGTTGCAGCTTGCAGTTGCATGATGTTCACGAACTGCGGCAATTTGCAGTCCAATTCGGACTTGTACCAACATTTAATTAACAAGACAATAGTATTTAGTAAAGGTGCGTTTTCACCGAAGCGAAGCCGAGCTGTGTGGAGCTCAATTGACCAATCACCATGCATTACGATGAGATATTGACAATCTCGGTGCATGGTTTGGCAATCCCAATGCGCTGTGATTGACGAATAGACAGCACAGCTCCGTTCTACCTCAATGGAAATGCATACTAAGAACTGTTTATAACTAACCCTGCCACCATTGATCTTTTTCATCTTTCTTTACTTCAACATGAGGGTTAACACCATCTAATCTTTGTTCAATCGTTTCTTCTCCAGTAGGCATAAAGTAGAACGGCTTCTGTCTTTCTTCCAAAGTCTTCTGCTTCAAGTGTTCTATCAGTTCGTCGTAGTCCTTGAATTGCTTCTTCTCCTTTGTTCTGACGCCTTTGGGAAGGATGAGGATTTGACCGCCGGGGCCGCGGGTGTAGTCGCGACCGCCGGTCTTCAAGTAACGGTAGTCGAGAACCCATGTTGGTTCGGCGTAGTCGGGACTGTAGACTCTTTTAATTATTCTGGAATTGAATAATTGATTTATTGGTTAAGGTGTTGCATTACTTAGTACGAGTATCTGTATGAATGTAGTATAGAGTAAGTATTTTATTGCATTACATCAATCGTGTGGTGTAATCCACTAAAACATTTTATATAAGTTTAAGCGCGATATAGTTGAAACTTCCTTTATTGAATATACATTAAGTACCGCTGCTACGCTTGGCTTTTTGTTGCCTTTCGACAAAGAATAAATAAGAGTAAATGTAGGAATAGAAACAGAATGTGTTTCTTTAGATAATTTACTATCAACAATAACACTCACTTATCTTGTTTGGCAATATCCGGGTGATGCTGTAAATGAAAATACATTGTTCAGAAATGTATACAAAAATCTATTGAACATTTTAAATCGTATATAAGTTTAATGATTCATTTGCTTAATTAATTAGCTTCATACTGTTTACTTTATACTATTTAAAGTATTAAAACTCACATCATCATGAGGTCTAATAGTCCTCAATATGAGAGGGCCGTGGTCTTCCAAATGGTCATCAGGATGGTCATAGTGGTCAACATGGTGATGATGGTCACGCCAATCCTGACGGTGTCGGACCCCGCCTCCCCTGTGTTCGGGGCGATGCCTCGCCTCGTCTCGATGGTAGTCTACCAGCACCGGAGAGGCGGAAGCCTGGGCTACAACCTCCTCATCAGCTAGACATGCCGACAGCAATGTCGCGAGAACTAATATCTGAAGATAGCTTGGGATTAAACATGGTCATAGGGGTTGCAGGTAGTTTTTAAGAAAGATAGGATAAGAAAGAAAGGAGTGATTAGTCAATGTGCAGAATATTGCTGATGGAAATATTTATCTAATTATAGGTAAGGGACAATGCATGTGTTTATCAGGGTTTATTTTAAAGTTTTAAAGATTATGGTAGAGACGAATTGGCGCGTGACGATACAAAAAAACGAGTCTTTAAAAGAAGTCTAAAAAGTGTAAAAACACTAGTGTCTATTATAGAAGTAATTACTATTTACGCCTCACGTATTTACAATAGAAATATTTCAATGAAGCCAACTTGCAATGGGATTTATGTTAATCTTACTGGACAGATTTATCTGAATTTCAAAAGTGAGTAAGTTTAATATCCCTTACTTTTAACATGTTGACGGCCACACTTCCAAATAACGACTAACAGAACAATATTTCATTTAAAACCAATAAATGGTTTATATTCGCGTAAAGAACATCATTGTTTCTAATTATTTTAATATGCATTTGCCGGATTTACGATTCATTATCTATCAATAGTTCAGTTTAACTGCGAATCTGACTCGTGGGCTTATGCTATTGGTTTATGTTAGTTGTTACTTGCATAACTAGTTTTTATGATACTTAGATGATGCTAGAAAAATTGAAACATCGGTCTTCTGTTGCTTCGAGTGTAATGAGTAGTTCACATTATTTGGGTACTAGCAGCGACCCGCGGTTTTACCCGCATTGTGCCCGTTCCCGTGGGAATTCCGGGATGAAAAATAGCCTATAACCTTCCCGTTGAATGTGGCTATCCATTACAAAAAGAATTATTCAAATCGGTTCAGTAGTTTCTGAGATTAGCGCGTTTAAACAAACAAACAAACAAACAAACAAACAAACAAACAAAACAAACTCTTCAGCTTTATAATATTAGTATAGATTGACCGAATTCATTTCCCTAATTGGATGGGTGGGTGATAGTGGCATTTCTATCTCAGAATTACCTTGCTGAAGGCACGTACAATTGTTAGTCCCGGTTGTTTCAATATATAGGTCTAAAAACTCCCGACACCAGGGTTGCTACAAACCTACTCGATCTTACTTTGGCGGCTGTTTTCAATTTAACTGGATCGTTTAGTCGAATTGAGTTAGCTTGGTCGAAAGAAATCGAAAGGATACGAGCGTATCCGATCCCTCGTCACCAAATACCGCCAACCGAATTCCTGTTCACATTATTCGATTACCAATTACTTGTTGATACGGTCAACCTAATAGCAGTTTACATTAGTAAGTTACTGCGTACGGGCTGTAACTGTAATCGGTCGAATTATTCCTTCATAATATCCGTAACAGCTGAAGATGATGGCAGAAAATAGAGAAAGATGAAAATAACTCTATCGACAAGAGCCCAGCTCTTAAGTTTAAGAAGAAGACGGGACTGGGACGGTCCAATGGACCTAAGATGCATACCAAAGACAATATAATTTCTATTTTTTTATCTTTATTCTTCACTAGCTGTGCTTCGCGGTTTCACCCGCAGCACTCTCGTTCCCGTGGGAATTACGAGATTTTTAAACGTTTCAGACAATTTTTAAATTTTTCTCTCTTTTAGAACCATCCTCGTTCTTCAAGGAATATTATAAAAAAATACTACGAGCTGTTCCACATTTTGTAGGTCGTGATTACGTTATTTTTCCAAGATTTAGCGGCGTCGCCTCAATACTTTTGAAGAACAGTGTCAGTACAAAATCTTCCATAATATAAATTTATATTTACTATGGAGACTATGGAGATGACAGAGATAAGGTTAGTGTTGATGACTTACATAATACCATTGAAATTAAATCAAATACTTAACGCTGATAATATATAACGTTATAGTGCTATTTGTACTGCTAATAAACATGATAGTACTTAAATATTTATTTTACCTTAGTTTTTTATATTTAACTTTCCGAAATGTTGAAACAGACAATGAAGAGATCTGATAGGAAATTGGTGCTCATTTTCTATTATTTTCGCCGTAGAAACTCTTGTTATTAATGTGTTAGCAATCCACATGGAGCGTTTTGCTCGTGATTTAATCTAGGCTCTTATGTGGCTAAAAGTGAAATGCTCTTAGTTTTTGCTTAGAAATTACAAAGAATTAGGAAACTGATCTATATTTTAAACAATTTAATAAAATTTACATACAAACTTGTAAAGATATAGTGTTTGTCCTTAAACATAACAGTTACTTTATTTCCATGTATGTTTGAGAATATTGTCCATAATAGTATTTTATATAACTTCTTTATTTAAGGGCACAAGATCTTTTTAACCTATTTAGTACCTAAATATGTTTAGGAAACTTCACTTATTTATTTACTTTTTTTGTATTTGGGTTTGAAAAGTCGTATCAAAACATGTTCTATGTAAGATGATTAGATGCCTACTTTAAAAGTAAGTGAAGGGTAGATAAATCAATCAATTAAAATTCGTAACATTTATTTCGAAATAAATTGGCTCTTATAACATTTTTATTGCTATGTAAAATAACAAACTTATAAAGGTATCAATACACCACACAGTGCTACGACTACTTATGACTACGTTTAGTAACTCGTACGGACAGGGGTTATTTTTGGGTATACGACTCGAACGGGGATCTTTCTCGAGGGTAAACCTCGTCTATCTTCTCCGCGTCGACTGACCAATCTTCTGCCTTCGTTCCTCTGCCGCAGTTCGAATCTACGACGATCTTCTTTCAACTTTTCGTCGTCAATGTTTACTTCTGTTCTGCGCGTTTCTTCTTTCGATTCTTCTTTGTCATGATTGTCTTTATCATGGTTATCTTTGTCATGCTCGTCGTGCTTATCGTGTTTGTCGTGCTTGACCCAACTGTAATATCTGTTCCAAGCGCCGTCGTCTCGGCGTGCAGATTTTGTTCGTCCAGGCCAGACCCAGTCGTTGTCATGGTCCTTCTTGTTCTTTTCTTGAATGTCGCCCCATTTCAGGTATCCTCTCCAGTAGTGCTTGTCTGTGTGATCTTCTTTCTCGTGTTCTTCCTCTTGTTTGATTTCTTCTTTCTTTTCCTCTTCTTCGCGACGTTCTACTTGTTCTTCACGAACTTCTTCAATCTCTTCTTGTTTTGGTTCTGGTTCTTCCTCTCTGACTTCGGGAACAGGCTCCATTTCTCTCCTCTCCTCTTTTATTTCCTCACGTACTTCCTCCATTGGCTCTTCTCGTACGTTTATTATTTCGAACATAGGTTGCTCTTCAATTTGAGGTTCCTCCTGTTTTTCCTCCTTGTTCTCTACTTCTTTTTCCCCGTCGTCTTGGTTGTTATTGTTGTCTTGCTTTTCTTCATGGTTTTCATGATTTTCTTCACGATCGTCATGTTTTTGGTTATCATCATCTTTACCTTTATTACGTGTCATGTAGACTTGGTACTCTGGCGCGGAGTAGTTGATGTCAGCGGAAAAACTGTGTTGGAAAAAATATTTGCAATTAAAATCAATCCATTTCATCTTGTGCCCAAACCTTTTTGCATTCATTTATTTTATGTCTATATGTCCTCATGTCCTCTTGCTAGACCATGGCCTTCCTACCTTTTTCTATCAAGATCTATATTGGATCATTAATTTTCCTACCAATATTTATAATAAAAATAGACTCTTAATCACCAAAAACCCTTTTAACAACTTCTTGACTCACCCGGTTTTGTCATCAACATGGTAATTAACAGTGCGCTTTTGACCGTCTTTTTGTATCAACCAGTAGGTTCCGGTTACTTTGTCACCGTCTCTGGTCTCGTGTTGGCCTTTCTGGTCGTGTGTGTCAGGATCGTCCACTTTGTATGAGTATTCGTATGATGGATGCGACGAGGCCTGAAATAAAGCACTTTTTTGAAGAGGATCTATGTTAATTTAATGAAAAAGATCAGCCAGTGCAAGTAGCTTTAAAGGTAGCTAACTAACAGTGAATATGGATTTATACTAAGTAGTTTATTGAAAAAGTAAGTTTGAGTAGGTATTGGCCAACCCTGAAGTATGAGTTTTAGACAGCCTAAAGGCCTCTGACATTCTTACGATAGAAACAACCGGGACCGACAAATTAACGTGGCCTCCGAAGCAAGACAGATAGAAATGCCATCTACGCATCAAAGTAGTGACTGAGCTGGACGTAGCTTAACAACCGTGACTTAGAATGACTAGGATGTCTTTCCATACGTATCCATCATGATGCTCATTCTTGACGTGGTTGCGTTTCACATTTGTTTCTGAGTACGCAGCTTTTTGCTCACACAGCACTGACGTCGCCAAACTTAGCAATATAATCTCCTGAAAGTTTAGATTAATTCTTATTAGTAACTACATATACTAGTATTAGCGAGACAAAGTTCCGGCAGACCTCTAAACAGACTCGACGCCTAAAGAGGGACTGGTAATTAGTGGCCAAAATGGAGAAGAGTGATGGGAATAAGGGGAGACTGCTGCCCAACAGTAGGACGATACGGGCTAACAGTAACAGTATTTATTTACTAAAATATTAATGGAATTACTTTGAATATAAGTAAGATTATCTTATGTTTTAATGTGATGCATTATTAATGTGTGCAAGATTTGGTTTCTTCTGGACACTTATTTAAGCTATGTAGAGCTTTTTTTTGTGAAATTATGTGACAAGTTACCTAAAGCCAGCTGTAAAAAATAAAATAAGCTGAAATATAAAGTATCTTTAGTGAATCTTCAGTATCAAATGTCATTGTCAATGTTAATATTTCAGTATTTAAACTGAAAAAATCTTGTATACGCCTAATTTATAAATTTATTGGAATTCCAAAATGTAATAGACAAATAATCTACTAAAACGAATGCACTATATATTTATCACTTAGAATTTGAACAAACACTTTTATTTAGATCACTTTTGGTGTACACTCACTATAACCGACTTAAAAATGACTATTTTAAGATAAAAACCCACCTTCCAAATCATGTTGAAATGTTTCATGAGCCACAAAACTGAATTGATCATCGATCTAATCTCATCAACTATTTATACCTTAACGATTGAATTCTTAAACATGAATATCCTGCAACAGTTATAGTTAAGTCCAATTATCTATCATTTTTGTACATTTTCTCTACGTCTAGATGGGTGTGTATAGCATCAAAATCAATGAGCAGAGGAAGTTTATGTTTAATAAAATGACTGAATATTATAATCATCCAAGGATTTAGGCGTTGTTTTTAAAGGTTCCTTTTCTATTATCGGATTATGTTGTGTTATTAATTTAATTAATTGAATCAATTATTGTTATGGGTTAACGTATGAATTATGTTTGACATTTCCGCCGGGAGATTGATTAAGTTTAATGCTCATTTATGTATGCATCTTTATGTTTGAATGTTCGTGAAGTGTTTTATTCGTCTTTATTGATTCAAATTCTTTTTGCGGTTGCTAAGTTTTCGTGGAGGGGTAAAGCCGCTGTCACGGCTAAGGATACGTGGTTCTTTCTATATTCTGAGTGTGACAACAAGGAAGTGAGTTCGATTAGGTTAGTCGCCAACCGTGGTGCCAGAGTCTTTAGACCGCCTAAAGTCTTCCGACATGGTCTTACGATTAAACAACCTAGACTTTTACATGGCCTTTGGTGAACGGTAGCAATGTAGTCAATATTATTACGAGCTGCTGATGACAATGTTTGAAGTTGTTTGAAGAACTATAGTGTAACCCTAGAGTCACGAATCAAACCCGGTCTTATATTAGAGGCATGCCAGCCAGGTGATACAGATCTAACTCGTGGAGACACCCTACCGAGGTGTTGCATGTAATATGTCCTTCTGCAAGGCAAAGCCCTCTTAAGTTCCCTCTAACTTCTTTTACTCTACCCTCCATGACCTTGGGCGATAGATTGCCAATCTTTCAAGAACTAATCAAGGTCGTCTCACCACCTTCTACGTTCACCTTCTTCTTCTACCGTCTCTGTCGAAGCCAGTTAAATATTGTTATTAAGTATAGGCCTGAAGGAGGCGCTTGCACGTACTTGAACACACACAACTTGAACTCTCAAAATAAAACAACAAAATTACGAAATCAGCGCTAATTTTTTTAATTTGCATCTTAAGATATATTATAAAGTCAGTCTCCTTTTCTTCATTGGGTCGTTGATTGGGAGCTTCTCGTTTATATGTGGTGGTGGGCGTGATGAACATGGTGATGAGGCGATGAATGGTGGACGATGGCGTTGAATCTGGAAAAATTAAGAAAGTATGTAAGTATTAGCCTGTAACCTACTGGTGGACAAAGGCTCACATATCTCAAAATATTTCAGTACAGTGAGGAGGATTCGGTAACAAGTTACCTTTCAGAAACCTCATAAAACTCAGTTAATTCGTTTAGACTAGAATGTTTCTTCTCAGGTGTTCACCCAATTAAACAAATCTCTTTAATTTTTTGATTGCCTAAGGGATAAAAAATATATGCGCTAGCAGTACCCCAAAATTACAAACGCTTTTCCACAAAAAAATCTTCATTAAACACTACCTTTAGGATCATCTAACCAATTGGGTCCAATTTCTTGTTAGATGCGTTCATTCGAATTTAATCTGCTATCTATATTTTCAATATATCATCATTAAGACTCTTAATACTACTAGTTCTTATAGTAATGTTATCTCACCCAGTGTGATCGTCAGCCTTGTACTCCACCTTCCTGTGGCGACCGTCAGGCTCCACCAGCTCGTACCCTCCCTTCACCACGTCTCCGTGGCGGACCTCGTGCTGGGACTTCACGTCGCCCGTGTGGTGGTCATGCACGGAATACGCGAACTTGTATTCGGGGAAGGCCTGTGATGTATAGTAATACATCATATGAAACATCTCCAATAGTTCCAATAGATAATGGTCATCTCTAATAGATAATAGTATTAATTTTTTTAATTTATAGTAGTTACATTAAACATCTCCAATCTAACCTAACTTAACCTACTATCTCTATGAATGACTTTAATGGCGGGCAATGTTCGAATCTCTTTATTATATCAGATCATTACCATCATTTATAATCGCGGGACGATTGGTCTGTATATACTGAAACAGAGAGCTAATGTCGTGTCGTATGAACAGCTAATGAAGATAGCAGAGGACAGGGAAAATAGGGGAAAACTCATTCGGCCCAGATCTTTAGATAAAGGAGAAAAACCGTATAATATTTTAGGAAACGTATACATTGTTATGACTTGTCAAGGTATCCTATCAACTGATATAAAATTACTTTATACGGTTACTTCCTACGCATAGTAGTCGTTACATGAGCCATGTCAGAGGCCTTTGGCGGCTCCATAACTCTGACACCAGGATTGGTCAGGTTGACCAGCCACTCAATGAAGGAGATATAACATCTAAAATCTTAATAAGTGTTTCGTGACCGTGATTTGAAAACATTTTAAAATCATAGAAGAATATTGGAAAAAGTCTTTAAATCATAAAACAAATTATATTGTGATTTAAACACAGGATATCACTTATAATATCCTAAATAACTAACACTTTAGTACTTATTATTTTCGTTAAGTACATAATTACCGTACGAAAACAAAATTTAATACTTCATGCAATCAACTACTGTCAAGTAAGCAAATTAATGTTAAGTACAGTCATTACTTAATATTAAGTTGGTATTAAAACTATGAAATCCACTTATTTGATCCATTTTAGTTGTAGGAAATTGATACTTTGCGCTGTAACACGTTTTACATTCGCTTTAGAGCAATAAATATTGACAGGCGATAAATGTAAGGATATTTCACATACCTTTGTCAACTTTGAGTAATTGCAACGTGCCGTGTGCGTTTATGGGACTTTCAATACAATAGAATGTTACTTTGAAAGATTTATTGAGAATTTCAGTGCCTAAAGGTATTTTAGAAAGGACGTGTAGGAATTTGATCTAATTATTCAGATTACAAGTATTACAATGGAATTCAAAACAATTGCTGAATAATTATAGCACACATTCAAGAATTATAATGAATAAGGGCAAACATATACAATTACTTTAAATTTTGTTGAAAGAAAAATTCACGAGAAAAAGTTCCGATCAAAATAATATAAAAATGGCAAGAAGTATGTTCTCTAAATGTTTCCATACAAAAGACATCAACGCGCTCATGCCTCTTGCCATATTTGTCAACTGTATGCTTTATAACCGTCAACAAAGGAATACATTATCTGATAACATAGGAAAAATAAAGTATTAGCCTATAATGCCTCACTGCCGGGCAAAGGCCTCATCTCACTGACGATCAGTACAGTGCAGTGAGGAGGATTAGGCATAATCACCACGTTTGCCTAATGAGGGTTGGTAATCTCCAACCCGAGCCATGTTTGAAAAGTAGGAAACTAATTGAAAATTGACATCTTATATACTACTAGCAGCGCCCCGCGGCTTTGCCCGCGTTGAACCCGTTCTCGTAGGAATTTTCGAAAATCCTTTCTTAGTGTGCACCTACGTCACTTGAAGAACCTTCCTGCCAAACATGTTTCTAGGTGTAGAGGTTGAGGCTGTGCGTTGATTATCAGTCAGTCAGTCAGGACTTTGAATTTTATATATATAGATAGAAAAATACTTACATAATGATCATGGTGGGGAATATGGTGGATTGGCACGTGGGGTACATGCGGAATGTGGTGTACCAGTGGAATATGGTGGTGGAACGGCACGTGGTGGTGAATGGGCACCGGGTGGTGAGGCCCCACGTGTCTCTCGATCTCCTGGTGGGATATAGCCGGGTGGTGGTGGTGGTGATGGTGGAACGGGAAGATGGCCTGGGTGGCTGATACCACGGCCAGCAGTGATAGAACCTGGAAGAAAGTTTTTGTTAAAGAAAGTAGGAAATTCATGGATGTCTAACATTTAATACCCTGGTCCCGACAGCCTGGAAACAAGCTGTTACCAACACATGGGGAGGTCAATATAATTCTTCTTATTTGTCACATAATAGAGTTTGATCTCAGATTAAAATGATATGTTTCTTGTGTTTTTGGGATATGATTTTTTGAAAAAAAGGACTCTTAATTATCTCTGAATAGTATTTCAATACTGTTAGGGGTCTTCTGCACTGTGACTTAAACCTTTTCTTCTTATTTTCTTATCTAATATCACTGCACTTAAACACTTACTTGAGACCACATTATTAAAGTTTAATTATTAAAATGAGCTGTTAAACTGTTTCAAATCAATTGATTCTGAGACAATAATGCTCTAAAACGTGTAGTTCATTAGTTTATATAGAGGTTTTAATTGTGGGAATTAATAGAGCAAAAATTCATTGATCAATTTCCCAGGGTTTGCCAATGGCCCTATCGTAATATATAAGTATATATTAGTGTGTACGTACACAGATTGTTAAACCGTTAGCTAGTTAGTTATTTTTTCGGTCGTTATAATGAATGTGATGATTATCGACATCCATATAGCGTGACTCCTGTTAGTCAACACATGTTGCCACTTGCCAAATATTAACCACTTATTTGCTTGTTTATTAATTATATAGATAGCAATTTAATACTTAATTATAATTCTAATTATCTATTTTATGATCTCTTTTATTGTCTAGTTTGTAATTAATGTTAACACAAAATTAGTTCTTATTAAACCTAAACTCAGTTACGCTTTCCGTTCTCGTAGGAATTTTGGAATATCTACACATTAGTGTAGGTATAAGTAGTAGTATAGTTTTCCTGTTTATAATATTAATTATAAAGAGGAAAACTTTGTTTGTTTGTAATTAATAGGCTCAAAAACTACTGGACCGTTTTTAAAAATTCTTTCACCATTCGAAAGCTACTTTATCCACGAGTAACAAAGGCTATTTTTCATCCCGAAATTCTCACAGAAATGGACACAACGCGAGTAAAACCTCGGGGCGCTGTCAGTTATATTATTATATACGATCATCAACTATCTTGCTATTTAATTACATCAAAATCGGTCTAGTTGTTGATAAGAAAGACGTTTACATTTTCAAAAAACGTTTTAGCAAATAATTTAGCTGAAGAAGAAGCCGAAATAGAATTAAGCATCCTTCCTACCGGCGAGTAAAGCTTTTGGATATTTTATGACGACATCAAATCAAACCGTTTACACCAAGTTGGGATATCGTCATAGTCGCTAAACATACATTAAGAAACAGTAATACCTAAACTACAATAACTGGCCCACAATAGCTCAGGATAGAGATCAGTGGAAGGAGGATAGGGAGGCCTTTGCCCTGCAGTGGGAAATTTATGGCTAATTAATAATAATAATACCTATACCTACTGCACAGTAACATAAACTCTAACCTTAACATCAACAATAGATCTAAACTAAACCTAAATCTAGGTCATAAACCAAATATCGTGTTCAACAAGTCCTTAGTTCTCAGACACAGCTTCTACACCTGACCGTGTATTTCTCAAGACGATCTGATATTGCATACAGTGTGAGAATGCAAGTGAAACACGTAAAAACCATGACAATATGACACGAATACATGTTTATCGTGTACGGTGGTATTGTTGTGAAATGTACGCGTTAGGAAACGGAAGAAAATGTGACGGCTGGGAAATCGGTGGAATGGTTTACAATGGATCAATCTACATAGGGGTTAACTTGTCTAGATAGTGTTGTTTGCTACTATATTACGCTTAGAATATTCTTTAGTAGTTATACGAGTAGTAGCTTAGTTCAGGAAAATGGTGACTTAGACCCAATTTTATAAATCTTGACTTTCCGTTCACCGAGACCTAAATCCTAATTGCCTAAGTAGGTCTTTGTTTATGACATGTATAATAACTAAACATAATGTTATAATATTTTTTTTATATTTTTCTAAATTTTATTTTCGATGTAATCGTACTACATGTGTGCTTGTATCCCTGAAATAAACAGATTTTATTTTATTAATTTATTTAATTTTACTTTTACAGAACTCGATCAGTACAACTTGATCCGAGAGAGAGAGAGAGAGAGTTAAATTGATTAATTGATTGATTAACAAAAACTGACTGCAGTTGATCGTGGTTCGAGCGAGAAACGGTGAATTGGGCCAAAAAAATAGTAACTGATCTTTTACGCTTCGTTCAGGGAGAAGCGTTTGAACAAAGCATTTTGTCGTTTGAATTGAACGCATGAAACGACATCAATGTCGTCCTAAAGACAGGTCAAAAAAATCTATTATATAAAAAACTATATAAAAAATACTAATAACTATATAATAACTATATACTATATAAAAAATCAAAAAAGTCTTGACATCATCTGCAGTACCAAAGTAAAGTCTAAAGAAACCAAAACATTCAATTTTTGAAACAATATAATCTTTAGAATCTGCCTCGTCGGCTACAATTCAGGTAGAGATACACCTAACGTTAATACGTACCTATATTTTCTTCAAGAATCAGACCATTTATTTAATTGTTCTTATGTGCAAACAAGACATAATTTTAAAACTTACATAGTTTCATGACTTTGACACAGATTTCTATAAAACAAAGATATCAATCTTAGTTATTAAGATCGTAGCTACAATTAAAAAAAACTATATTGAAACTCAAAGCAAAATGTTTATAAAAGTACCTTGTCTATTGCTTATTTGTTTATGTTGCTCTATAATTATTGACTGTATGATTAAACTATTTGATTAGGCTATTGCTTCAATTATGGTTTAGTAAAATTATAGTTTGTAGATAGAACATTCGATGTAAATTGATTTGATTTCATGTACCTACTAATTGTTTTATGACTGGTGCAATCCAAGAGTTAAATCTTTTATGAAGGTTCCAATTATATACAATAACCTGTCCTGCGCGGTGGTTCCACCCGCGACCCTATAGATCTCGCTAGTGTGAATCTAAACCATCCTGGGTGCCACCTAAACGCATACAAAAAATCATTTAAATCAATCCAGCCGTTTAGGAGGACAGTTCAGTGACATACACACGTATAGCAGAATTAAATATATAAAGATTAAATACAGTGACGAGGGACTTGGGACCCTTACGACCTACCTTTTAAAAGTGCCCGTTCGACCCAGTTTAAGTGAAATTGTTATTTGTGTTATTTGAAAAATAATAATATTATTAATTCTGGCCAATTTACTGCTAATTAAACTACAATGTGTGTTTGTGTTTTTCTTTGTACTTAGCTATGTTTTGTCAAGTACTCCATTATTACTCGTAAACGAGCAAAGTTACTCAATGAGAACAAAGCAATGAGCGTCTCTGGTTCTTAAACTGTTTGCTAAGATACACGTTTATTTATGATTTTACCTTATGCTTTAAAAATTATCCAGTATTAAGTAAGCGTGGTGATTACGCCTATTCCTCCTCACGGTACTGGTCTTCAACGAGATGAGAGGTATTTGCCCAGCGATGGGACATAACATGTTAATACTTTAATGTTTACTTTATTCAAAATGTAACTTAATATTCATTCTAAAGTCAACACAAGAAGATATTAAGAAAATCGTGTCAAATTACATTGCAATTACAAGTACGGCCCAGGAGCGTTCTTAAAATAAAAGTATTATAGATAATAACTATATCTTAGTTATACCGACCTCTAGTTTGTAGTATGTATATGATTGTACATAAAAACTATTTTTATATACTATCGTAACAATAAAATATTTTAAAATTCTATTAAAATTAGCAAAAGTTTGAGAACCGCAGCGGTTTATAGTATGCCATGCGTCGTAACTGTAACACTTAGATTGTTTTCGGGTCAATGTCTACATGAAGCAGTAAAAAGAAGGTAAATAACTTGGTGGTCAATTTGACGGTTACTGTTTACTTACCGCATTATAAACGTTGACTAATTTTATGTATAAATAACCTTAATTATGACGATTTGGTTAATAGTTTTGGTTATGTGACATTTTTGAATTTCGTGCTGTTTTTAAAGTTAAGTCTGCGTAGATTTTCATGGGTTGTATTCTGCTCTCAGTGTATTAGCATGTAATGTCCCTCAACAAGTCCAAGCTTGCCAATGATGACAGATTTCGAAGGAAAAAATGGTAGGTATATTAAGTAGGGTGGCATACTATACCTACTATTTTTTTTCGTAACTGTCCCTATGCATTGTCCTATTTTTTTCGTAACTTGGCCTCGGATAGCTTTAGCTCCTTTATGTCCAGCGAGGGGGTGACGAGACCCAATGCGCTGGTGCTAATACCTATCATACATCCTTACTTATATTATAAATGGGAATATTTCTTCATGACCGACAAAAAATAACGAAGGCGTAATTTCCTTTACACACTATAGAAAGTAGTTTACGCACATCGCCGGTAAAAACGGCTGTTTCAAATATTGTTGTTTCAAACATTGTTCACATATTGTTTACGCTATAGTAACTAGGAAGCAAATAAATATAAACATTAGTATTAACATCTTATTAAATAAAGTATTAGCCTGTATTGTCCCACTGCTGGGCATAGGCCTCTCATCTCACTGAAGATATCAGTACAGTGAGTAGGATTTTGTGTTGTTTCAAACATTGTTCAAATATTGTTTACGCTATAGTAACCAGGAAGCAAATAAATCCAAACATTGTTATTAACATCTTATAAAGAACCAAACAAAATTCAGTTTTACACCAATTTTTATCGCATTTACCTTCGTGTATTCTCGTTTTTGTCTTCAATACTTTACGGTTATTTTAACTGAAAGATTGAGTGATGTAAAGTAATTGTTTTTATTATATCAAGTGTTTGTCTATCTGTTTATTATTCGCTTTGAATATTGCGTTAAATGTTTGTTATTTTACAGTTAATGAAGGAATAGAATACTCTAAGCAACAGTGACATTGTTGGCAATTGTGTCATAATGTCACTTTATCCTTTTGAGTGAAGAAGCGAGTAATTTTGTTGAAGGATTAACGGTTAAACCGTTTTAAGTCTTATTATATTGATAATTTTGGAATAAGTTTGCTTTTCCACGTGAGGAGATACTATATTATATAATGTTGTTTACCGCCTCAACTTAATAACAATCATGTTAATAAAAATCTTATTCTTAGAATTAGCTTAGTGGTGAGCGAACTTAAAGTTAGGTAACAAAACTTATTGTATCCAAAAATCGTAGTGGTATGCGTAGTTTATGGTGTAAAAAACAAAGCTTAGGCAATGATATGCAAATATACTACCTCTATCGGCATTTTAGGTCATTTTAACACAACGGGAACCCCGTATCCCCAATCTCGGGGACAGCGGTGCATTCATTAAATAAAATTAATGTTCGTTATTCCCGTACCCTGTAGGTAGAATTTGGTTTGGCACTTACCAGCCGCTGCCACGACACACTATATTTTTTTACCCGATGCAATAAATAAGGGTGTTGAAAGTTTGAGAGTGTGCATATATGTAACATACATGTTTGCATTGAAGTTAATTTATGTTTTGATAAGAATCATGATTTTTTCAGTTGAAGGTTACAAATTTATTTTCAGTTATTAAAACACTTAAGTAGAATAGAGATTTACTTAGTGAAACGAATACAGACTTGATACAATTGGTACAAGTATCGAAACTACAAACATTAATACGGAAATAATTATTAGTACTTACATTAAAGTATCTATATTTAAGCTGATGTAGAAACAACTAAATGCATTATTGTATTTGATAAAACAAAATGCCTTTATCTCTAGATATGTATCATTTCCTAGTAGATAAGTACTAAGTAGGCACCGCTAAATAGTTTTTTGTTGATCTAGAACAAAGACTGCTTGTTTTGACTAGAACGAATATACCTACATACGTATTATTTATATTCAATTCAAGGTAACCAATTTGTCTAAAAAACTTAAATACTTGTAGCCTATTTTATTCCTGTTCCAATTCCAACTCCTTCGCATTAGAAGGGTTTGACATGTGTGTGTGTGTGAAGATTTCACCACTAAATTGGTTCAACACACATGAGAGTTTTTCAGTTTTTGGAAAATATTGGCTTAGCTATAATTTTGTTAGCGATTCTGTTAGTTCTAGTGGTGTCATTTTTCCTATCCGTTAATTTTAATATAGCTGAAATTTGGTTGTATTATTACGACAAAATTTAACGTTCATGCGATAAAGAAACTATTTTCTCATCTGTGACTTCTCTAACCGCTGCCTACGATTATTATCTCTATCTGGAGGTCAGGATTTGTACTTATAGTTAATCGATTTTCAATATAATTGAACCCTGTTTTAGATATTTTAAATACTTAAGTAAAGTATTCTAAGTAATATACATTTTTTATTACGTCATACGTGAAGTTAATTCCTACTCATGGAAATGTATTATTTAAATTTGATGTCACATAACTGTTTAACATTTAGTTATTTTTATCAAACCTATCCAAAATAGGGTCGAAATAGCATATCTATAAATTGCATGACCTATTTCTCTCAATGAAATCTCCACTTCTAATTTATAGCCTAGCATGTCCCGTCGAAATATATAATATGGATTAAACTTAGGCAGATTGTTTAAAATCTAAACCAAAGATAATAATATTTCTACACGTATACAAGTTATTAATTCAAACAGTTTATCTATCAAAGGTTTGTCACTTTCTGACATACGCAATTTTCCGAAGAGCAAAAGAGACGAAACACAGGATAATAATGTTTTAGTTACCAAGTTTATTAATGAGGCACTTAGGTTTCAGTGTTCCGTTTTCAAATCATATCAATTAACAAAACAATACTACAAAGTGAACATAGTTTTCCTTAAGTAATTACATATAACAATCGCAAGTAAACTTCTTCACTTAATGCTATAATGATACTTAATAATCCTTATTAACCAGCCCATAATCTCTTTAAAACAAGTATTAACCTAATTTCTAGACTAAATTATTCAGCCTTCGGAAATACAGTGAGAGAATCAAACGAACTTATATCAATTTGATACGTTTACTACACACTTATGTTTATTTAACCTATATCTTTGAATTAAATTGTGTTTAATAACCAATTAAAATATAAATAGCCGAGCCATGTCAGAGGCCTTCGGCGGCTCAATAACTCTGACACCAGGATTGGTCAGGTTGACCATCCACTCGATAAGAAGAAGAAGAATATAAATACCGTTAATAAACACTAGGAAAGGAACAAATCCCCCTATAAATGTTTAGTGTGAGTTAGCTGGTTGAGTTGGCTTTAAACTTATATTTTTGGATGAAATTGTGTTAAATCAAATTAAAATATAAATACCGTTAATAACAACTAAGAAAGGATCGAATTCCCGCTTATTGAAGATAAGTGGTGTGAGTGAAGTCATCGACAATTTTGTCTATTACAATGTGATCTACATCTATAAATATAAATCAATGCCATTTTTCGTTGTAATTTTATATTATAACTCAAGAATGGGGTCACCTATCTGAATCAAATGTTTAGGCTTTGTTCGGACTATTTAGCAGATGGTTTATGTGAAGTTTGCACAAAGTTCTTAAATTGCCACGGGAACGGGAACAACGCGGGTAAGACCGCGGGGCGCAGCTAGTTTTTCATAAATTTTACTTTGTTCATCAATTAAATACAAATTTGTAAATCAAACTGTATTTCCTCTCTAGTTAATCGTTTACGTTCAACCACGTTTAATAGTTCCGCCAGTTACATTGATATGTTAGTAACAACGTCCTTCGCGGCTAATAATGGATTATATTAGAATATATTTCAATTACTTATATTGTAACTTAACCATGGCACACAAAACTGACCAAATAGTTAATGAATGTAGATAATTAATTACGTTCTTTCATTTTGTTTCGATTGTTAGAAATGAATAAAATAACATTGGTTGCACAATGCAAGTAGAAATTATAATGTGGTAACTTGTTTTTAATAATATGTAAATTAAAATGGATTCGATTAATTATGGTAAAGTAAATAACTGAAGTAAAACCATTGATGTGAACTTTAGGATCGTGGAAAGAGGTTGACCAGTTCATCTAGATGACATTTGTACTGTTTACGGATTGAGGAACATACCTCCTAACTATATAGGTTAAAAATGTAAGGTACCTTATATTATTTGCTCCAATTTTAAGCTCTTTGTGAATTGACAAACCTCCTCACTATATTAAGATGAGATGAGAGATGATCTTCAGTGAGATGGGAGGCCTTTGTCCAGTAGGGAGACATTACATTCTAATCCTTTACTTTACTTTTGTGTATCGAGGGGATACGTGAATGCGTACTTATATTTTTATCTCTAAGCATGGCAGTATATATTGCCTTTCTACTTAAACAACGCTATATTGCGTCAGTATCCTCCTATCAAATGCAGAGCATATCATAGCTCTGGTTAAAAAGCACTTAGGTATAATTCAATACTTATTTCCGTTGACTTAGATTTGTTAAGCTTTTATATTTACGACTGGCAGCGTCCCGCAACTTCACCCGCGTTTTGCCCGCTCCCTTGGAAATTTCGGGATAAACATGAGCTATCAACCTTCCCGTTGAATGTGGCTGTCCAACACAAGAAGTATTGAAAATGGACGAGTTGTTTCTAAGATTAGTGCGTCCAAACAAAACGAAACAAAAATCAAACTATTCACCTTTATTATAGGTATTAAGTATATATCAGTATTTATTATGAAAGCCTACAAAGATATTATTAAAGGTACAACTGGTCTTTTGTTTTACGTGATTGATCACCGCTGTTCGTAATATAGCTGTATTATGTCCACATACAACCTTATCCAAGTAGATATGTTTCGAAGCAATTGTAAGCAATTTATTATCATTATGATTTACACATAATGTCGTATGTTTGTGTACAATTTGTGGTCGTTATAGTGATTGCGTTTAGATTGGTGCCTTTTTATTGCTGTTTTATAATGTTTGTTGATAAATATAAAAATTTAATTTACTGAATTAAATGAAACTCCTGAAATTAATTGACTCGCAGTATTTCGCTCTTCTTCTGTGATCAATACTAATAATGCGAAAGCATTATATTTCTCTGTTTCTTATTAAGTTCAAACCACTGAATTTATTTAGATGAACTTTGGTAAAGATGAAAGAAACGGACGTAGAGAAGTAACGGCTGGAACTTTACCGTCGTTATCATTTCGTTTCACAGAACGTTGATTATTGTGATAACCTATTGCAGTGGGTGCCACGTCCTCGTTTTCTTCTTTGACCTCTAGAGGGAGATAGGAGATAGTTAGGGTTTTGTAGAGCGTTATCTCTGTCGCACTCTATGTTAAAGACGTCCTAACACTACCACTAAAATTCTAGTGACAATCTTCCAACAATATTCATAAACGTGGTTGTCTGACAGAGCCTTCGTTCTACAAAGCTGAAACAAGCAAACTATCCAGAGCATCACATATTGCTCTTAACTACGAGTATACGCAAAGCTTTCATGTATAGAACAATTAGCATCTAATTACAATTGCTTCAAAACTAAGGTGCAACAGCTGATTTGTGTATTTTCTAGGTCACACAATACATGTACTTTAAGTAGAAGTTTGCGTAACTGTTATTGTGCGGTAATTATCGTTGTATTGCCGATGGAATGTTGAGACACTTCAATATTTCGGTTCAACACCTTTGGTGTAAGTTAAGTGGGAATAGCACGCGGTTTTAGCCTTATTAACCTAGTTCTGATTGACTTCTCCTCACATTGTTTTGACTAGACTAAAACTAGCCTTAAGCGTTATATAATGGACCAACTTTTTAAACTAAAATTATTCCTACATAAAAACTGCTACATTAGAAATAAAATATTTGAAAAACCGCTACATTCAAACAAACTTACAAACTAATTCTCCATTAATATTAATAAGCTTCGTGAATACACCTCGCGTGTAGCCAGGTGTGGACACGCAACCCGTGTCCACACTTATAACAACATGTAATTACACGGGCCCAATGTCTCGCTATCATTCAAGGGTATAACTTAATTACCTCTATTCATCGTGAGCTTAAGATTTTTGAGGGATATTATTCAAAGTATTGCATTACATAGATTCCGATGTGGATTGATACTTGTATTTAAGTATGCGTAGATTTGTTTTCGTTCGGTATCATTATTAAGGTGCTCCAAATTGGTAGTAGTAGTGTTGTTGTGTAGTTATTTATAGTTGAGTATAATTGATTTTGGTATACAGTTTATATTTATGTTTCTTATGTAACGATATCCATATTTGAAGTAAGTTTTGCTGTATTTTTTACCGACATCAAAAACCGAAGGAGTAGGTTCTCAATTCGGTGGGTATTTATGTTGTTGTATTTTTACAATATAATTTTATTATTAAAATTGGAATAGTTATGATTTTAACAAGATTTTTGCAAGACAAAGACTACGATGATGAACGAGATCTTTAGCGGAAAACATAGTGCGGATGCGGGCGGGGTGCGGGCCGGTTGCGGGTCGATTGACGTTGTATTGTATTTGTATTATGAAAGGCTCATTACACTTAAACAATCTTAGGCGTACCTATATTAAAGTAAAGGTGATATAATATTAGATTTAACTGTAAGAAAGAGTTAAATGAAATTCCAAAAATATTTTTCAGCAGCTGAGTATTTATTTACATCTGAGTATAAATTCATTTCATTATGTACACATAAATATCACATTCATCAGTCATCCTTCACAAACATAAAGCACAGAGTGGTATTGCTAGTTTAGTAGTGGTAGAGACCATGATGGCCGGCGAGGGCGAGGGGAGCGGCGTGGGCGACGTGGGCGATGGGGGCGATGTGGGCGATGGGGGCAGCGTGGACAACCGGGGCCGGGTGGTGGCCGGGGGTCTTGTGGACGACGGCGTTGAAACTGTTGGCGAGAGAACATCATCAGTACAAAGACAAAGTAAAGCCTTAGTATTATGAAGAAGTAAAATTCTTTTGTAATTTGGTTTGACCTAGGCTAGAAAATAGGAATACTATAGGTGAAACTCAGGAACTATATGCTAGCGTATCAATGTTTTCTATCTATTTACAACTCTTATCACTTACCCATGGTGGTCGTCAGCGGTGTACTCGACCTTGCGCACGGAACCGTCGGGCTCCACCAGCGAGTAGCTGCCGTGGACGGCGCCGCCGTCGCGGGACTCGTGCTGGGTCTTGTGGTCGCCAGTGTGGGGGTCAGCCACGGAGTACGAGTAGTCGTATTTGGGGTGAGACTGATGGAAAAGAATACATAATGTATATCTTCGTATGTTATCTGGTGTATTCTGTATCTTATCCTGTTTTCATCCAGATATGCATGTGTATTTTTGCGTGATCCTAATGAATATACTGATACCCTGAATGATATGACTTTGCCCAGTAGTGGAACATTATAGACCAACAATTTTCACTTTCTGTAACTTACGTATTCGTGTCCATGGGCGAGAGCGATGGGGGCAGCGTGGACGACAGGGGCGGCGTGGTGGATCAGGGGAGCGGCGTGGACCACGGGGGCGACGTGGGCGTATTGGGCGGACGCGTAGTGGGCGGGCGCGTAGTGGGCGGACGCGTAGTGGGCGGGCGCGTCGTGGCGGACGATGCTCTGCGAGGAGACCGCGCCATGGCCGAGCAGGCCAGCGTTGGCAGCCGCCAACACAGCGCTAAGGGCGAGCACCTATACAGAACAAACACAAGTCAAAACCAAAGAAAAATCAATTCTAAATATTTAACTAAGACCCTAAGGTGCTGGATATTTTAATGTATCCTTTTGCCACCACAAACTTACTTTGGTGAACATTTTGCACTAGTTAATCAGGTAGGTGACTGATACTATTATCGGCCTGGACTGTGACTTTTATATGAAAAGCAAAACGGAGCCGCGGTCCTTTTCGTGGAGGGGAGCGCGGTCACTTTGAGTTCCGTAACTTTGACACCGCGAGGTCGCGCCTGCATACCTTCGGCTATACTCGTAATTCACAAACCATCGCACTCGCGTAGGCAAGTGCCTGCCTTCATACACTAATACCATTCCTTGATATTACACGATCGTTCCATACACCGCATTGCGTGAGCCCATTTAGATAATCAACGTTTTGATTATAACTTGGCTATTGTCCTAGAGAACACGTTCGGGTGTGTTTGTTGTTGATTGGTTTTCGAAGGTTTGTTTTCAATTATTGACCGTTAATTGGTTCAGTATTATTGATGCTTTCGACAAATATTTTCTTTACTGATGTTTAAAGTAAGGTACATGATTAAGCCTAGCAGTAGTCACATAGGCTGTTAAAATCATACTACTAGTTAAATCTCAGTATGACCAACTTTTCGTACGAATACATTTTCAAAAGACAAAATATTGTAACTGCGTATTCTATTAAAGTAAATAAACCATATTGTTGTATTTAAAATGAGCGTGAAATAAGCTATTCATTGTCCACCCGGATTCTGTGTGATTTCATGGTCGATAATAAATCTAATTACTGACGACTTAAATTGAAACGCTAAAACACCACGATTCAAGTATGTACCATACACAACTTTTCTATTACAAATCTATGGTCAACAGGACAATTCCGCAATTTTTTTATTAGTTCTTCTCAAATAATTTATATCTTTCCAAGGATTTCCCATAACAAGTCTCTGGACTCTTAACAGACTAAAAAAGGATGTTTACAGAATGGTCTCATGGTCACATATTTTCAAAAGCGTTAGTTGTTATAATAGTAGTTTATGCAACTGTCATATAAAGAAGGGTATTAAAACACGAGTGTGAGTTTATGAAACGAGCGCAGCGAGTTTCATAATAGTAACGAGTGTTTTAATACCCGTGTTATATGCAGTTGCATACACTACTTTATCTTCACTAAGGCCGGTTACAGTGCTCGACCGACCGTCAGTGCGTACGTCAGTCGCGCTTGTCATATGTATGAAAATTCATAAACCGTACAGTGCTAGACCGACCGTACGCACGCGTATTTTCATACATATGACAAGCGCGACTGACGTACGCACTGACGGTCGGTCGAGCACTGTAACCGGCCTTATGCAATTAATCAAACAAAATTTTAAAAACATAACTCTTTGCGAAACATTAAATTCACGCGTACGTGTATAGTCACTGTGAACTTGGCGCCATTAAAATCTAACCAATGAGAGCGCAGCTGCGCGCGCAGGGCCGCAGGGCGCGCGCCGCGCAGGGCGCGATGTTATAATGAGATTTTACGATATCGATGTGGATATTATAACATCATGTGCAATTGCTTAAATTGAGTGTTTTAGTTGTCTGCGCTATAATAGTAGTAATTATAAGTCAAGTATTGGAAACATAAGTAGAATATTACAACATTAGTGTAGATAAAAGCATTTATACGATCCAATTGAGAAACCTCCTTTTTGAAGTCGGTTAATAGGAACTAAATTTTTGCTTTAAAATGCTATTTTATTGGCTAAGGATCTATTAAAAGATACATTTAGTCCAATTCAGAGGTGACGCAAAACTTTAGACACCACTCAATTGGTCTATTACTACGGAATGTCGCTGTTGCAAATATATGACAAGAGATATGTAATTACAGCAAACAATAATTATGTTTCAAATTCGTTTGTCCAAAATTTTATTTGGAGTGGACGTGTTAAAGATATAATTAGGTGTTGCGTGCTCTAATTAACCTTAATGTTTTTGAATTAAGAAATAGGTGCCTGAAATAACTGCTTCGTTTCGGTAAAGTAATTTAGGTCTTGAGGAGCTACTGACATTCAGACAGAGTTTTGCTATGTTGCTATGCTACATTTGGTATTGAAAATCATTCCATTTATGCAATAATAGTGGGGCTCTGATGGATATGCCCTTAATATATTGAGTTTAGTAATATCTTGAAATATGTTCGTAATAAGGCTCGATTTTGAAAATACACTCATTTTAATAATAGCCCTGTACATAGTAAAGAGGTAATTTTATACTGAATAAAGGAAAAGATATAAAAAATAAAATATTTTTTGTTGACACTACCTTCAAATATAAACAATAGAGTTAATTTGAATTTATCAATATAAAATCAAACTTAATTTTAACTTATCAATCATATTATTTTCTAGTTTTAATAGAGAGAACTTTCAATGATTAGTTATCCCTAAACTTCTATTGATCCAAGCATTATCTTCGAAATACCTAATCAGTTACTGAAAGTTCCAGTATCATATTAATTATATTTCGCCACACCGATATCAAGTGCACTGTGAGTTAACCGCACAGTGGTTAGGTACTATATCGTACACTTTTCGTTTCACAATCTATGTAAATAATATTAAACCAGTGGTGTAATTAACTCGCTACTCGGTCATAAGTTACTGGCGATGTTTGTCGTTTTTTCACATGGTTGAAGAAAACGTAAAGATATTTTCAGTTGAGGCTTGTACCCTTAGGTTATTCTAGTTAAGTTATCTATAGGTGATGTAATAAAGCTAGAGGTAGTTTGTTTTTGGTTTGAATGTGCTAATCTGTCAGATTTGAAGAAATATTCAAATTCAAATTTATTTATTTGTAATGTAATTACATCACATCCTGTTAGGGCACTGCAAACTAAAATAAAAAGTTACTTAAAAATTAATATTAATATAAAAAATGCATAACTAATAAAATAAAATAAAAATCAATTTATTGCCACAAAGAAAGTACAATTCAGAAAAAAATTAAATTTAAAATTAATAACATTTGAAGCAAATGGGCAAAAGGTAAGGGGCTCAGCTGTGTGTTGTGCGGACAGAGTCTACACAACGCTGTTTTTCAGCCCTTCCTGTCTCCCAGATACAGATACAACTATAATTTAATTATCAGGGCATTGCATAGGACTTACATATATTGACATATTAGCCGCGCCCCGGTGTTACCCACGTTGTACCCGTTCCCGCGGGAATCTCGGGATAAAATGTATCCCATAAGTTATTCTGATATATAACCTATATTACTGTAAAGTTTCATCCAAATCCGTCAAGTAGTTTTTGCGTGAAAGAGTAACATACATCCATCCTCACAAACTTTCACATTATAATATTAGTAGGATGAAAGCAATAGTCATTGTTTTCCTGGTAAACAGCCGAAATCGAATCGGAGATCCTGTTAAAGAACCATTAAAGAACCCAGAACAACAGAGAATGTTATGAGCTTGTTTTCAAACGTAGTTTCATTTAATTTGCTTAAAGCAAAACTATAAATATTATATTGCCTATTGATTGTCTCTTAATGACATTTACACTGTTCATGTTTAACAGTACTTGCAACACAATTAAACAATGTTATTGTTCTAACCATTTAACTAACCAAGCCAAATGCTTTAATTTAAGTCGAACAATAAGTTGCAAGCCGTATGCAGTAATATGTAAAATACCTAATTACTAATTTCCGTGGCAATCTATGTTACTCAAATAAAGTCGTATTGGTTTGCATAATAATTAGTGCAGATAACGTCATAGCTTCTGCATCTATACTCCTATACAAAAACTAAGAAGTTTGTTTGTTCGTTCAAAATTTTGGAAATTTGATTTGAAAAACACATTTGATTTGAACATTCACGTATGTTCGTTTTACTGAGATAATTTCTTTAGGCTCTAGGCCGAGCAAGCCGACTGCCTGTGCATTAGGCATTCATTACCATACAGGTTAAAGGCTTTAAAAGGCCTCTGACATGGTCTATTGAAACAACCAGGATGAACTGCTTAAAGTGCCCTCAGAAGCACGAGCACGGTAGCGCTCAGATAGAAATGCCACTATAGGCTACCCATCTAAGTACAGGCCGTTTGTTGTTCTGTCGCTACAGGCCGTCTGAACTTGCCTTTAGAATTCCCTCAAGAATCCCTAGGTTTCGCATTAGGTAACTATACGCCTTTCCCCCCGGGATAGGGGGGGGAGCCTCAATTCTCAGCCTTCTTATACGGTAAAGATCACGACAAGAGAAACTGCGTGGTACAGCTAGTGTTTCTATACAAGACTCATTGTGTAGCTTGAAACGGATTTGTAATTACAGACTGAAGTTATTTAATATTCATGTTTTTGAACGGCTCTCACGAACTGTGACTTATTTGATTGTTGCGGTTTCAATTATAAAGCTACTGCTGTTGATTCAATGTGAGTGAATCAGATCCGGTGAAATACCATTGCATTGGTGTTACTAGGCATATTGTCTAGAAGCAGTTTGTATGATTCTCAGGTTGAAATTTACAATAAATCCTAGGATGAATTTGATACTGTGATATAGTGATGTAGTGAATCTATGTTCATTTATTCAATTTTTAAAATTAATTAAGACAAAGACGACGTGCCAAATCAAAATTTGTTCACTACAAATAGTGCCCTCTTTGGGCGACTTTGTGTAGTGATGTGATGCGGTATCTCTACAAACGTGCGTTAGTCGCATTTGCAACACGCTACGGAACCGATATTTATTATGATATAAATTGTCTCATCTCTGTATTTGTGCACGTCAACTTGCAACTAGTATATTGCTTGCATCAATTAATATCATGGTTCAGTTGACAGCAACAATATCATAAGCATAAATACTGAACCTAAGACCAAAATCGCACATTAACTTTTACTCTACCTATAAATAACCAACCGTGACAATAGGCTAAGTTAAATTCGTGCACCAAGACCGTTCCGGAAGCCAGACAGTAATAATATCTATATTACGTCTACAAGGCTAAAGTTAATACAAAATCCATTGAAAGGAGTAATTCCGATAGTTCATGGGTTAGTCACTGGCACAGTTCAAGAACATGTACTGGACTATTATTATTGTTACGGACCTTGTAGTGTGCGGCCACTACAATGACTCCGAATGAAACGAAAACTAATATTATAACTTTCAACTTACTATATTAATTTATATTCAATCATAGCTAAGATTACTTTCTATTTAGGCATTTTTTCAATAGCTGTACCACTTCAGAGCAAATGGCTCTCTCAGCGTCTTCCAACCTTACAAACAATAAATATAAAGATAAGATAAAATCGGCCAGTTCATTATAGTAGAAAATACGATGCTACGGTTATACAGATGCGTCAAACTTCAAACATTGTTGTAAAGCTTGGTAGTGTATTCGCATGTGCTCTCGACTGCCCAAAAAGCAAAAAAGTTTCTAAGCTATGGTTCGAGAACATCCACCCGCAGTAGGCAGGCGCAGTGATTATGCCTACCGGGTGCGTTTTCATTAACACGCAGCGGAGCTGTGCGGAGTTCAATCGACTAATCACGCATTGTAAAACATCGCATTGATATTGTCAAAATCTTTTTATAATTGCATTGTGTTCCATATTTGAACTCCGCACAGCTCCGGTCCGCTTCCGTGGAAACGCGCTCTAATCCTCCCAAATTGATTATAACTTAATTATATTACTAGCAGCGCCCCGCGTTTTTACCCGCGTTGTACCCGTTCCCGTGGGAATTTCGGGATGAAAAACAGCCTATAACCTTCCCGTTGAATGTGGCTTTCTATTACAAAAAGAATTATTCAAATCGAACTGATAATTCCTGAGATTACCTCGAACATACAAACAAACAAACAAACAAACTTACAAATTTTACCTCTTTATAATATTAGTATAGATTAGTATAGATATACTGCAGTGAAATTATACAGGTTGATACTACTAATATATTTTTAATCACCGACTATTGTGTGTAACACACTGCACAGTCCTTATAACCTTGACTTATGACAATAAGTAATATATATACTAATAACAAAAGAAATCCGACAGAACAATTGAAAACACCCAAGTGTCATTGAGACGTGCCAATAAAATCCGTGAAATATATTCAAAATTCGTTACGTTTGGAGGTGTGTTTGTAGATGGTAATACTGGGAACTGTGGTAATATTTAGGTAATTAAACTTCAGGTTTCGCAAATCTGCTGGTCACTATTTAACCCAGTTTTCTTCGAACCTGCCAGGCCTTTTTATTGGGGTTTGTTTCTGTTTGACAGTATTTGAATAAAAAAAATATTGAACCATATTGAACCGAAGATGTTTCGGGATTTAAGATGACTCATACAATTTACCTTTTCACCCCAATCAATGAATAGTAATTCTCTACAACTACCTTGTATAACTTCAGCGAACTTAAGTATTTTGCAAAGATATAGAATTTAACAGGTTGCCTTGTAAGGTCCTTAATACCTTCCCTCAGTATAAAGCATCTACATCCTTTTCACACGAATGAATATTCAGTTGCATGCAAAATGAAACAATACAAAAAACCTTTAACGCTTTTTAAATGCTACGTTTGACCAAATAATTACGTGAGAACCAAAACAAGTAACGCACTTAGTAACAATAAAAACGAATTGTAGGCATTGAGTGAGACGTTATCAATAAAATATGCGTTGCATTGAGGTTTATGTAAGGTATTAAAGGTATTTATTATCTGATGCCCGATATGGCATTCGATCGTGCCCACGTTGATTACTAAATATTTGTTTTAGGTCAATTACAATACGAACAATACTATAAATTAATTTATTTCACTTTCGTTAACGTTTCGTTGTACTGTCGGTGAAAAAGTTTTACTATTCAACTTTTTTTTTGTGAACACAATTTCTTTTTAGACAATAACTAATTATTTTGGTAAATTTAGCATTGTAAGGATGGGTAAAGTAGATTATAATTTTATTTGGGTAATCTTGTATTTTGTTTTTAATATACAAATGAAATATTTGTTGTTGTATCTATTACGTCAATCAAATATTTTCACGTACCTTGCATAATATTATATGACATGGCCGGAACTGTTTTCAAAGTCTTTTTTTCCAACTCTACCAATTCGATTTTTGAAATACTGCCCTTGATACGGATATTGCAGGACACAATAACTCCATAATAATTTTATTACTTATTAAAATAATGTAGGAAAGTTAACAAAAGTGTTCGAATTATTATCTCTTTAAAAACCTTGTAAATTGCAATTACCGTAACGATTCGACTAGAGATAATGCGATTCAATGCGAGAGTTTAGCTTCATAGTAATTAATAAACATTAACGCTGTAATTTTCGTAGTTTAAATAGGCTATTTAAAGAGGATGCCAAGTTTTTAGATTAAGATTTTTATGGTCGAGTTTATCTGCTAATTTCAATAATACAAGTCATGTTTAGCGGTTATACACATACTAAAAAGAGGTTTAATATCCAAGTGTTAATTAGTTATGTTAATTATAATAGATAGTTGATCTGAGGAATGGTTTAATTTGATTCACCTACTTGACTATAAAATGATGGTATACATATATTTAGCATGTAATAATTATAGTGATTTTGATACTTCAGTAAAAGGGGGTTTTCGATCTATTTAAGTACAACCCTACTAATGGAAAAATGGGAAAGTTTGTGATGATGTGTTTATGTATGTATGTTACTCTTTGTTGCTCTTACTGCGGATAAAATCGCAGGGCACTGTTAGTGTCTGATAATATCTTCCTTCTTTTTAAGTTTCGGTACATGACTAAAACACAACATAAAAAAAAAAAACGTAATAAGAAGTAATAAAAAGTAAGTTTTTTAAATTCAATGTTCAACAGCAAAACCAATCAGTTAGTGAGAACAGTGAGAATTAATAGACGATTTTATAGTTTCCTCTCTCAAGTAACTGATCTAAAAAGATATCAACCATTAAAACAGTCAGATAACATAAAACACATCCTGTAATAAACACGAAAATAAATTAAACGCCATCAATTATTTTCACCAATATTACTTAAACACAGCAAAGTTGTATGCAAATAAATCGAATGGTTTATGCCAAAGTGCCCTAAGTCTGCAATTAGATTATTATGACACACTGATTCAGGAAAACCTGATTGTGTGACAGTGGCGGCCCGAAGGACTTGAGAAATTACTATCATATCCGCGGTTTCATACTTGTCTGACCTACTGTATTTGTTAACAAATTTGCTGTTACTTACTGCCGTTTACGCAAAGCTTGCACCCGTTTGTGGAAAAGCTTTTATCTTTTTAATAGACTAAACTAAGGAAGTTAAATAATGACTATGTGTGGGTTATGTACTTTTGTCTTTGTACATCCGAATTAACAAGTGTCATTATTTTTTTATTTTTTAGAAAAGTAGTAGTATGGAGCATATTTCATAGAATTTGTAACATAGTAACAAGGTGACATTAACTTGTAAAATTGTCATCTGCTCGCACAGTTTCGATAGAGATTGCATACGGTCATCAGGGAGCATCAATCATTCGATTGTCACTTAACGTGAACTTTCGATAGATCCTTAACTAAATTAATATCACGCTTACAGTGTAATGATTATTATTTGTATGTGTGTTGCGTAAAAGATGAATTACTTCAGATAATTGTATACCCCCATACAATTATCTGAAGTAATTCATCTTTTTTCTCTTCTAAAATATACTTTAAGAAGACATACTATTATTTAAATATAATAGATACTTAAAATACTTTTTTTTGTTGCTAATCCTAAAATATGGCATACATATGTTAGTTCTTATCGTAACATTAAGTTCGTAAGTCAGTTTGAACAAGCTAGTGGCAAATACTGGTATCGGAGTTTTTAGAACGCCTCAAGGAGATAAAGTTGATATATTATTATTCACTCATTTCAATAATTTTACGAACAAACTCAGTTTAATGATTCCATTCCTACTTTGTATGAATCTAGGTTAAGTATGAAATAACACTGTGTATTCATTGCATATAGACCGTAAAAAGTAAAGTAAATTGAAAAGCATTATTAGAAAAGCATATTGGAAACATGACCCGGGATTTGAACATGGAACTTCGGTCTTCACCACCAAGAGTATACACGTACTATTATTTTATACACTACCGAGGGTAAAATAATATTTTAGAAATTCTGTCCTAAAAACGCGCTTACTTACTAAATCTATAAATAACGAAAACAAACCAAGCATCCCTTAAGTTTATTAGAAGCTCACTTCAATAATATATTTATTAGGTACTTTTATTTCAAACTTGATGATACACACATACTCTGATATTAGAACGAATAAATCTCGATTTAACTACCATTACACCTTAATGCAATTTACGACACCCTCAGTAACTAATGGTTACTACACTTGATATATTTAATGTATGTATCAGCTGATCGGTGGCCTAACGTTAAGGTGGAGATTGAGTGGTAACGTTACGCGTTATGTATCGCGTAACTACGTTGTCGTATAAGCGAACGTTACAGCAATAAGGGTAATTTTTTATGATATCATGTAGTGGCTTTATGACAGTTTCTTAAAAGCGTCCGATCGATTTTTCTATTCATTACATACACTTTAAGCTATTGGCCAATAAATATTATTATATTTTTCCGGAGAAACATAAAAAAATCGATTTTCATAATCCATTTGAAACACTACTCGTAACTTAACTAGCAATGACGCTCAATTAAGTTGTAATAACTAAGTTTGTTCCTGAACCCTCTTTTTCGCTTACGAACACTGCCATCAAAATATTCTACCTAATCGTTACAATTCAGTCATCGCCTTAACGTTTAGAAGCGTAATGAGGTGTCTTAATTGATTCTTATCGTAGTTCTATTTGTAGGCGAACGCGAAAAGGGGTTTTTGTTCATACTCACACGCGAATTACCTAACTTGGAAGTAAAACTACAACTACGCTCCCGGCATTGATTTGGTGATTATATTTTTGTTAAGCTATTGCATAGCTTCTATCGCGGGCCTTGAGCGCGGCGACCGAATCCAAAAATTCCGTAACGAAAAAACCTCACGCTCCCCACTCCGACGGGCAAGGAGGTGTGGCTTGAAGGCCGTGCATCGTCTAACGTCGTTTCAGTTCGGCAGTCTTCGACACGGCGTTGTGTGCGATTGTGCGTTGGGGGTGAGAGAGAGGGGTGAGAGAGAGGGGTGAGAGAGAGGGGTGAGTGAGAGGAGTCAGAGAGAGGGGTGAGAGAGGGGTGAGAGAGAGGGGTGAGAGAGAGGGGTGAGAGAGAGGGGTGAGAGAGTGGGGCGAGAGAGAGGGGCTAGAGAGAGGGGCGAAAGAGAGGGGCGAGAGAGAGGGGTGAGAGAGAGGGGTGAGAGAGAGGGGTGAGAGAGAGGGGTGAGAGGGAGGGGTGATAGAGAGGGGTGAGAGAGAGGGGTGAGAGAGAGGGGTGAGAGAGAGGGGTGAGAGAGAGGGGTGAGAGAGAGGGGCGATAGAGAGGGGCGAGAGAGAGGGGCGATAGAGAGGGGTGATAGAGAGGGGCGAGAGAGTGGGGCGAGAGAGAGGGGTGAGAGAGAGGGGTGAGAGAGAGGGGTGAGAGAGGTGGGTGAGAGAGAGGGGTGAGAGAGGGGGGTGAGAGAGAGGGGCGAGAGAGGGGTGAGAGAGAGGGGTTAGAGAGAGGGGTGAGAGAGAGAGGGGTGAGAGAGGGGGGTGAGAGAGAGGGGTGAGAGAGAGTGGGGTGAGAGTGGGGGGTGAGGGAGAGGGGTGAGAGAGATGAGATGGGGGGTGAGAGAGGGGGGTGAGAGAGGGGGGTGAGAGAGGGGGGTGAGAGAGGGGGGTGAGAGAGGGGGGAGAGGGAGAGGGGTGAGAGAGAGGGGTGAGATAGAGGGATGAGAGAGAGAGAGAGAGAGGATGGAGGGGTGAGAGAGAGAGAGAGGAGGTGGGAGGGGTGAGAGAGAAGTGGCGGGAGCGGTGAGAGAGAAGAGGCGGGAGCGGTGAGAGAGAAGAGGTGGGAGCGGTGAGAGAGGAGGCGGGAGGAGAGAGAAGAGGCGGGAGGGGTGAGAGAGAGAGGAGGCGGGAGGGGTGAGAGAGAGAGGAGGCGGGAGGGGGAGTGAGAGAGAGAGAGGAGTCGGGAGGTGTGAGTGAGAGAGAGAGGAGTCGGGAGGGGTGAGAGAGAGAGGAGGCGGGAGAGGTGAGAGAGAGGAGGCGGGAGGGGTGAGAGAGAGGAGGCGGGTGAGGTGAGAGAGAAGACATATCAAATATATCAAATATAATTGCATAAGTTGATACAAAATGCTATGCAATAGCTTCACCGCGGCAGTCCCCGAGTGCCACACGTCTTTTTTTTTTAAATTTATTTGTAAAGACTTGAGTTGTCTGCCCTTTTGCAGAGTAGCCTAGATAGTTGGCAAAAAAGTTTTGAAATTAGTCGGGATTTAGGAGAGATTAAAATGAGAAGTGTAATAAAAGCGGCCAAGTGCGAGTCGGACTCGCCCATGAAGGGTTCCGTAGCAGCGAGTAACATAATAAAGAAGTTCTTGAAATAAATGTTTTTTTTATTTACATTTGAGTTATTGAATGAATAATCAGTATTTTTTTGCGGTTTACGATTTATGTCGTAAAAAAAAAAAACTACTAACTAGACCTCGTTCAAACCAATTTTCGGTGTTAGATTACATTGTTATGTACATCATATATTTTTTTTAGTTTTATCATTCTCTTATTTTAGAAGTTACAGGGGGGGGGACACACATTTTACCACTTTGGAAGAGTCTCTCGCGCAAACTATTCAGTTTAGAAAAAAATGATATTAGAAACCTCAATACCATTTTTGAAGACCTACCCATAGATACCCCACACGTATGGGTTTGATGAAAAAAAAAATAATTTTTTCATTTCTATGTATGGGAGACCCCCCTAAAATTTTATTTTTTTTCTATTTTAGTGTGAAAATATTAATGCGGTTCACAGAATACATCTACACACTAAGTTTCAACAACATAGCTCTTATAGTTTCGGAGAAAAAAGGCTGTGACATACGGACAGACAGACGGACAGACGGACGGACAGACAGACAGACAGACAGACAGACATGACGAATCTATAAGGGTTCCGTTTTTGCCATTTGGCTACGGAACCCTAAAAAGGAAGCTGGGGTGAAAAGAGAACAAAAGATTGCGTTCGATTGAAGTGCCTCCAGATTAGGGAATAGACAAAAAGTAAGATGATTAGGAATTAATTAAGAGAACAAATTAAAAGTTCATGCTCATAATGAACTTATTTTTAAGTGAACACTGTCACTGTCTTCGTTAAAGTATTGACATTATTTTTTAATTATCATCACTGAGGTACTGTCTAACTATTTTACATCGATATAGTCCAGTGAATATCTTTAATATATGTAGTATGTAATGTACATATTTTATTTTAATACTTCTCGAATGTTGAAAAATCTGTGTTAATTGTCTAGCTGCAATAATTAGCTAAGTTAATTTTATGTAGGTAAAGTATTTCCAAATATTTAACACATTTTCTTTGTTTCACAAATAGTTTTATGTTATTTCTGAGATGTTCTATATTCCTCGTGTGAAAATGAGATGACATTGTTTGATACAAATATTACGACACGAATTTTCCCAACATTATATTTACTGTACTAGTATGTTAGGGACTTAAACAATGGTCATGGGTCATAAAATGTCATAGACAGTAGTATTTTTTTTAGTGTCACAGATCAAACCGTCTTTTTGATAGGCTTGACGGGTGATTGACGGTGATTGATCCAACTCCTAAAGACTCTTTGAAGAAGTTTAAAGGAGAGTAAAAGAGTATACAGTAGGGTTACAGGAGCAATTAGGTACAACCATAATATACCTAATCGTTTTTAGGGGACTATTAAAAGATTTAAGAAACATATTGTATGTTTTATATTATTTAATGACTATTATTATAAAAACAAAAGTACATTAAAAAGATCACAGCGAGAATAAATATAAGGTACAGTTTGTGGTTTGTCTATGGTTTTGAGATCTTAGTAATGATGGTATTGAGATGAGTAGACGTGATGGCTGGGGCCGGAGTTGTGCACGACGGCGTTGAAACTGGAAATAAAAGTAAATGAGTTTTAAAAAGTCGACAAACGCTTGGGAATATTTTCTACGCAACCGGATAAAGTCTAAACAAAACATTTCTCAAGTGACGATTTCTTAAAATTAGAATGCTTTCATTCTATTTCATTACAAACGAAAATAACAAATCCCACACATCAATTGTTTTTGTCTCGAATAAAAAAAAGTCAGAGTGCACATAAAAAGTTTGACAACTTACGTCAAAACAGGTTTTATTATAATTGGAGCAAAATCATTTGTGTCGCGTGTTGATAAGGAAGCAAACGGTAGGGTCGAGTGAGGTCAATACTCAGTACCAGTCAGTACCAGTTTAAGGAACCTGTTTGGCCACCATATGATCGGACATAAACATTGAACGTGTATAAACAAAACATAGCACGAAAGTTATGGGTAAATATGACGTTTACGCAAGGAAAGTTATGGAGTTGACTATGGTATGTCATTTTTATGTAATAATGGCGGGGATTTGTGTAGCTTTCCAGTAGGCCATGACTTGAGCCTCATTGAACCCAAAGAGGTTTTACAAAAAAGTTGCAGGACTTATTGCCGCCAAGGAGTTTGTGTTTTCTTACCCATTGTGGTCATCAGCAGAGTAGGAAACCTTGCGGAAAGAGCCATCGGGCTGGAGGAGCGAGTATTCTCCCTTCACAACATCACCATCACGGGCCTCGTGCTGGGACTTGTGGTCTCCGGTGTGAGGGTCCTCCACGGAGTAAGAGTAGTGGTATTTGGGGTGAGCCTGAAAAAGCAATAGCATTAGAAACCAAAGAGTCTAATTCTAAAAACTATGACTAAAAACAATTGGATAGAGAATGAAAAGAAAATTAGAACTCTATTAAATACTGGAATGATCCAGAATACTCACGTAGTAGTCCTCATGACCATGGCTAAGGTGGGCAATGGGGGCAGCAGCATAAACTGGGGCGTGGGCAACAGGGGCGTGGACGTAGGGAGCAGCGTGGGCCAGGGCAGCTCCATGCACCAGGGGAGTACCGTGGTGGACCAGGCTGTGTTGAGACGAGACGGTGTAATCGTGGCCATGTCCCAAGAGACCAGCCTGAGCGGCCGCCACCAAGGCACCGAGAGCGAACACCTAAAATAAATCACCATTTTTTAAAATATTTTTTTGGTATTATTTTTGGACTTATCCCTAATTTCTATTCCATTTATTTAAATCCACTTTATACATAATTTATTTACACTTTCCACTAGTAACTCAAACTTACTTTAGCGAACATTTTTTGTTGGGGATAGAAGTGCGTGACTGACATACATTTGATTACAGCAGTCTGGTTTTATAAGAATTGGCGTCAGTGGTCGGCTGTGGTCGGTGGGGCGTCGAAACCGTCCCTGCCTACGAAGGTCGGCTCTTTGTCTCACATTCACGTATAACTTTAATAAGCACATTATTGTTACTTAATACAAACACTATGTGAACTAAGGTATTACTTTGTTTTGCTATACTAGGTCAATGTAGATGATAACGTTTATTGTTATATTAGTTGTGCTTGAAGGATATGGTTTGTGTGTGAATTTGAGATTAGTTTTAAGAGCTTTTAAGAATTATGGTTCCATAAAATTTTATTTTTAAAAATCTCACCAAACTTTACTAAAATAGCTACACTTAAATTTTGTGGGGTCTTTGCTTGTGGCCGTAGCAGTATCCCTTGGAACATTTGACTATTTAAGTACCGGGATGTTGAATTATTTAAAAGCTTAGAAATTGTTCAGTTTACATTTTTTGTTAAAGAATTTTTGTAACTAAAAATATTACATCGCTTTCAGTCGGGTAACACAGGCTACAATCAATTTCATTATTTTATGTATTGAAATTTTAAGTATGTTGTTTTCTGTGTTACGAAAGTTTTTATAAACGTAAGATTGGATTTTCAAGGAAATCCAATCTTACGTTTACCTTTATTAATTGCAGTGGGCGTACAACAATTTGTTTCAATTACGTATTGGATAACGAAGGTATTTCAATAGGCTATCGATCAGGGACTTGATTACCTAAGAATTTTCATGTTTATTTATAAAATATGATTACAGGAACGAACGCATTGACGGTGATAGTGACCAAACAGGCTTAGACAATTTCAAAATATCTATTTAATTACTTTATGTGGGTTTGTTGATAAGCAACAAGTAAAGCACTAGGTTATGTAAGTGTTTGTGGAAATTAACCTAGATTTTAATTTCCTCTAAATAAAACATGCAGTACTGAGAATTATTACGTTGGGACACGAGTTAACATAAATATTTACAACTTAATGACAGTTACATCGAAGTTATTTATAGGATTTCCTTTAAGTTTTATGATGTACTGAGAAAAGTTGTTTTAGGTGGGTGCTAAGGTGATATTAATAAATAGAACATCGGACACTATTCGACACCGCTCAAAACTCAGCAGTGATCTGACATATCGTATTGTCAAAACCTAAAACAATCTTTATGTTCTTTTTTCAAAAAATGACAATCACTGTTGGTTGCTTGTATCCATGGTATCGCCCAAACCTTTCCAAGGGATGTTGAAGGTGGTCTCTTTATTGAAGGTGTTTTCTACGTTTAAACTTATCCCAAAAGTGATTTATAAGTTATGGTTTTAATGGATCGTAAATTAACGCCTATTTATTGAAATTAATCGCAGTCGAAGGTTACGAAATAAATTGCTATTGTTTCTATAATAGCTACAAGACTTATTCCGTATCCGTGTTATAAATGAAAATTGATACAGTTTTTATTAATTACTAGCTGCGCCCCGCGGTATCACCCGCGTTGTACCCGTTCCCGCGGGAATTTCGGGATGAAAAATAGATGTTGTTCGATTCTCAGATCTACCCGTTATGCACACAAAATTTCATGAGAATCGGTCAAGCCGTTTCGGAGGAGTCTGGGAACGAACATTGTGACACGAGAATTTTATATATTAGATTATTTTTGTGGATTAGATTTCGAACAATTATCCCTTGGAAATTTCCGGATTAATAGCTTAAAATATTGCTGAACTTCCATAAAATAATCATCTCTTTATATACTCTTGCATATGCATTTAGTAAAAACACCGTTTTGGCATAACAGTTACTTCATTTTATTTTTTTGTATAATCAAACGCTATGTATATAAATAACACTAGCAGCGTCCTGCGGTTTTACCCGCGTTGTGCCCGTTCCCATGGGAATTTCGTAATGAAAAAGACGGAAATAAAACGGACAGGTAATTTCCGAGATTAGTCCGTACATACAAACAAACTTACAAATTTTACCTCTTTATAATATTAGTATAGATAAGGTAAGCTGACCTTACATTGTAATGCACCAATCAACACTAAAATGCTTATCAAATTGTATGTTTGTGGAGATAATATGCGTTTAATTTTAATAGATAAGTCTGCTTGCCATTGAGGGCGCCACTATAGAAGAGCAGTAGAAGAGATTTGGAGATCATATCTAGTAACTGGGTACTAAATTGATGTGACATTGGGGTTTGGGTGGAGAAGTATTAGGAGACCTATGCCTCAATCTTCGCCAAATTTCAATAAATACTCTTTGGTCAACAATCAACAACTGTCGTTGAATTAGACTGCATCCGCCAACAGCGATCACCGAATCATGTGACAGCTGACAGCTCGCTAAATGCGACCTTCTATATTTTTTATTTATTTCTTTCACTATTGTGGTTACAGAGTTGAATGTAGCGATCAAATTGCAAAGAAAATAAATGTAAAAACGAGCTGATAAAAGTCTTTTTTGTACAGTCCTATTGTAAAACAGAAGTTTTCTTTGGATATTATGAAATGTCTTATGAAGTTCATCTGAAATAACGTAATGGAATATAAAATGGCTGCCACTATACAGAAGAACTTGGAAGAAACCTAACTATTTGTTAAATTAATAGTTCCAAAATTGATCACGCGCACTGTTACTTGGCACTTACTTCAGTGGGAACGAACAAATATGAATGAAACCTCATAGCAATGAACAATAAACACGGCAATTTCTATGGATGCGGTGCGATTGCAACACTCAGCTATTATCTATGACTAAGTGCAGCGTAGAAATATTTGTTTTTGTTCCGTTGCAGGGTTGATTAGTAAGGCATTTTGTCTGTATTATTCTCACTGTACTAATATGTTCAGTGTGATAAGGGGCTTTGCCCAGTGGTGGGACTTTGTCTTATACTTTTGTCTATACACACCTAATTTCAACTCACAATTAAAACATTGAAGCCGCAATTTGAGTCGTTTGCCATACAACAAGCGTCCACCGAACAAGAGTGCAGTGTAAGGAACTATCGTTCTTCAGAATCAGCGAACTTCCACCGATATCGACTATTGTGAGATAGTCGATATAGTCGGTAGAAGTTCGATGATACGGCCTATGTAAATTGAAGACTACGTTCGGTGACCGAAGTAGATTGGGATAAGTACGGTGACCGCAATAGGTGACCGACTTATTGTAGTTACACTATAATTAAGTAATGTTCAATCAATCTTTATGGCTTAGCTTTTAAATCAGAGCAATGATTCTTGTATATTAATACAATTAGAAAATAGTATAAATGAACTTGAAATAGGAAACGTGAAGAATTTATTGCAATACATTTCCTAAGTACCTAAAATAAAAATTAATCAAATCTTTCTAACAACAAGAAATTAAATTAAATCGGACATTCACATTAAAATAAATCGATTCATTGATTTAATCTGTACATTGAATTTATAATCGATCATGTTTAAATCGAATAAGAGATCGAATTAATATACGTAGAGCCGGAATCACGCAAGTGGCGTAGCCTTGTGGTTCTTAACGATTTTATCTCGACGTCCGAGAACAATATCCGTTGTTACGTTGCTAAATGTTTAGTTATTTGGATGAAAGCCCTTCGATGTTATCGATACGAATAGTAATTAAAATCTACGCTCACAGCACTATTATATGGAGCAATTAACTTTAAATTCGGCATGAAAATTATAGTGTTGTGCGCGTAATTAGCAATGTTAAACTTTTGAAGGCTTGATAGAGTAGTTAGGAGTGTTGTAATTAATTTGTTAATTTGAAGTGATAATATAAGTGTAGTTTTGCTTAACATTACGTGAGGTTTTTTGACATAGCCTTTTAAAATTGGAACTATTACAACTGACACTGTTTTATGATAGTCTAAGTAGTTAATAATCCATGCAATATTATTACATACATACATTATTTACTATATTACTAGAAATAGTAATAAATAACCTATTAAAATCGAACGATCTTGCGTATCTAATAATATAGACGAAAGGACATATTATTTATATTAGTAAAAAATGAAACAGACAAATAATTCGTGGAAAAGTTTAATAAATAATTTGGTATCATTAGCTTTTCACAGCATTTCGTTTAGTGTATTCGAGTTCTTTCAGTAGTAATGGTTGTAGGGGTGGATACTAGGAGCCGACTTGTGTACGACGGCATTGAATCTGGAAAAAATGGTAACATTAATATCCGATGCTCAGAATATGAATTAAATACCAGTAGGTCTAGTAGGTAGGTAGGTCATTTGTTTTACTGTCAAGCCTATGCTTAGAAGTTTTTTTAAGGATTTGTATAGATTTATATTAGCAACACCCGGTAGTTTTACCCGTGTTGTGCCTGTTCCCGTAGGAATTTCGTAGGAATATCTATAGACTTTTTGTTGAGTGTGGCTATCCATTCCAAAAATATTTATTCAAATCGGTTCAGCAGTTTCTGAGATACGCGCGTCAAACAAACAACAAATCCAACTCTTCATGTATTAGTTTAAGAGTAGATTATCTTACCCATTATGGTCATCAGCAGTGTACTCCACAACTCTGACTGAACCGTCAGGCTCTACCAAGGAGTATTCTCCCTTCACGACATCACCATCACGAGTCTCGTGCTGGGACTTGTGGTCGCCGGTGTGGGGATCAGCCACGGAGTAACCGAAGTCGTATTTGGGGTGGGCCTGGAAATGTAGTTTAAGGGTTAATGTGGAATGGTAGAGAGGGCCAGATGGGTTAACATTTGGAGTGTCACCTATACGATTTGTTTTAGACTAATTCTTTTTTGCTAATTTTGGTTTTAGTTACTGTATACTATCTTGACGAAGAAGTATAATCATTATCTTGACGACTTTTAATATACTTTCGTATGTACAAGTAGACGTTTACCTCTTATTAGTTGTATCACATATGTAAATCTAGTAAGTGTCATAAATCTAACAGTAAATCTTTAAGCACATTATAGCTTCTACTTACATTTTCATAGTGAGATTCATAATCATTGTACGGAGCGTAGGCGACGTTCGCGTATCCGTCATGTTGACCACCATAACCGCCATCGTAGTCCCCATCATGACCTCCGTAGAGACCATCGTGACTATCATAGTCACCATCGTGACCACCGTAGTAACCGTCATGACCACCGTAGTGACCATCATGGTGTACAATGCTTTGGGACGAGTAGGCCGGTCCATAAGGGATGCCCTGGACAAAGGCCGCCAAGATAGCGCCGATACATGCTACCTGCGAAAATGATATGAAGAAAGTGATAATTAAAGGAAAAGTAGATATTTAGGGCCAAAACTGCGTTAAGAGGGCGCACGCGTCGGTTCACTTTTGCACGAAACCGCAAGCGACGGGCGCCCGCGACGGTCCACTTTTGTATGAAACCGCGGCGTGCGCACGCTTAACACAGTGTCGGCCCTTATGATGTGGTTGAGTTTAAGAAAAAGTTAATACATGAAAATTCATCTCCTGATGTGATCTGAATGAAAGTTTTAGAACATTTTATTCACAAATATTAATTAGCTCTAAGAAACATTTAACATGTATTAAATAGGCAGTAAACAAAGATATATAAAAAGCATATACTACACTAGTGATGAGTACGAAGCCTAATTTATTGAGTACTCCACTGGGAATTTTATTTTGTATTTTACCCATACAGATAGAACACAGTAGGTATCATTTGTAAATTCACAAACACAAAAAGCAAATTATAAATTCACTTACTTTGCCAAACATTTTGTGTTATTCCAATGGAATCTATTGACTGATTGATATCAATTCCTAAATCGATCTATTTTTATACAATATTGGATACCAATTGGGCCTTAACGTGGGCAGCCTCGCGGTCCTAAAAAAAGGCCTGGAGGTCGCAGAATTAGCGCTATATGTGTCACGGGTACCGTTATTACTCTCTGTCATGCCATGTGGTTTTAAATTCATTGTAGTTTAGTAAAAACTCCGACAAATGGTAGCATTGACCTTGCATGCTCATTCAACACGTTACGACAAAATATTCGTGTGTTTGAGTAATAGTAGGTAGTAACTTGATCTGATTTGTTTGGCTGGTTATGTATCTTTAATCAGATTTGAGATAGCAGGAAATAGTGACTAATCCTTTTCATCTAATCGTTATCGTTTTGATATCTTCAGTGAGCTTCGAGCTCTTTGCCAGCAGTGGGATATTACAGGCTTATAATAATGAAAGAAAGAAAGTTATGAGATTAATAAACTTACAAAATATTTGGCAGCACAGGAGAGATTTCGTCCTATTTTCATCCAAAATGATACTAACGGTATTACAACTCGCTTAATCCTCAAGGGTATTCGCCAAAAAACCAACAGTGGTTAGGGTTGCCATCTCTATGCGTGTTTCTGCTCATTTCCAAGAGCTGATTGCACGAACGAATGCTCGCTGTAATTATGTTAATTAACATCTAAACGGCATAGGTCAGTGCCCATTATGGGTTTTTCAACAGGCGATAGATTTGATGAAAGTCTGTTCTAATATAAAAATCTGAAGAGTTTGATATTTGTTTGTTTGAACGCGATGAACTCAGAAACTATCAATCCTTTTCGAATAACTCTTTTTGTAATGGAAAGCTTCTTTTAACGAAAAGGCTATTCATCTCGAGATTCCCACGGGAACGGGCACAACGCGGGTAAAACCGCGGGGACCGCAAGTAAATAATATATACGTATACCGCAATAACGATGAAATATGTCCTTGACTGCTTTAACCCACCGTGGCCACAACAGCCTTTGAGTAAATTTTAATTGGATGTCGTTTGTGAGACGTGAAGCCCAACAGTGGGACATAATAGGATAACAAAAACAATTACATACATACTACGAAATATTTACTGCGTAAGGAATCTGAGCCTTATATCTTTGCCTATAGGTAGATTTTTGCCTATTATATTTTTTTATTATATTACTAGCTGCTCCTTGCGGTGGTTCCAGCCACGGTCCAATAGGTGGTGCTAATGTGATTTTTTCTAGATAGTGCTTACGTTTTCTTCCCAAATTTGGTGAGCAGGAAAAAAATCTTCCTCTTTGAATTATTTTATTTTGTTATACTGGTCAGTAGAGGTGTATTTAGTAGCTAAAGAGAGAAGCCTCATGATCGAGACTGGTAAGTGATGAGTCATGATTACAATACAAAATATGTTCTTCGTATTTTGCTTCAGAAATTGAGGTCAATGGTCTTCTAAACATTTAAAACACTATGTAATAATATGTCACAAATGTTTTTTATTACCTACTTCACTAATTCTTATAAAAGAAAAAGGAATACTCCTATTAGTTTTACCAATTCTATAAAAACTGCATTTTAGATGCAAAATTTCGAAATCTTTTGAATTTGTACCGTGTACTTGCCAATGGATTAAGTTTAAAGGAACAGTTTGAAAGATATTTGATGTCGATGACTCAACCACCTTGCGTTATAAGGGGCAGGTTTTAAATACATGGTGTTGTAAATTTGTGAGGTGAAACAATGCCGCCCTATTTCATCAAAACTGTTGGATATATTGGATCGCAGCCAATTTTAATCTGTGGCGAGTTATCTGTCATTTGTCTTTGTCACCATTTTACCGCCTTTTGCATATTCTCTCTGCCTCGGATTTCCGTGTGAGTAGCATCATTTTAATAAGCCAAGTTGTAAATATTAATTAAACTTATTATTTACCACAATAACTTAAGATCCCATCAGAACACACTAAAATAAAACTTATCAGTATAATCGATGAAGTGATTCATGTAAAGAATTGTTATTTTTCGTTCCATATCTTTCTTCGTCGTTCATCAAGTTCATTGACAGCCTCCGTGGTCTTGTAGTTTGAGCGCTCGGCTCACGATCCGGAGGTTCTGGGTTCGATTCCCGGTGAGGACAATATCTCACAAAAATTTATTTGTGAGATTGCCCTCAGTTTGGTTAGGGCATTGCAGGCTGAATCACCTGATTGCCCGAAAAGTAAGATGATTCCGTACTTCGGAGGGCACGTTAAGCCGTCGGTCCCGGTTACTTTCTTCGGATAATAGTCGTTATATGAGCCATGTCAGAGGCCTTTGGCGGCTCGATAACTCCAGACACCAGGATGGGTTAGGTTGACCATCCACTCTATGAAGAAGAAGATCATGTTCATTCATCGTTTAAGTTCCTAGGCATTTATCGTGTCATGAAAATAGGTCAGTCTCTATTTCTTAAGTTTTGAAGTAAGTAAGTATGTATATCGTTATAGTGAAAGTATAGTGCAATGCAATACTAACTTGTCTGACTTGTATGGTTAGAGGTTATTCATTTAGGTCTCATTTAGTTTTGCTCGAATGATATTATGTTCGTATTTAGTAACATGGGCTTATTATAATATAGGTAAGTAGGTAGAGATCTAGCCAAATATCCTATTTATTATCAGCCTATATACATGGATCATAATATATAGTGTAAGGTCGCGTTGGCTACCTTTTGATTATCTATTTCTCTTAGTATTGGGAAGAACGAAAACACGTGGACAAAGCGCATACGGGTTTATTGTCGAGCGTGATAGGACAGACTGACTCATCATGCATTCATTACAACACTTATATTATTTATATGTGTGTGTTACACCGCTACATCAGCCCCCCTTACAAAAAATAAATTTTACATAGTTACTTTTGGAAAAAAAAAAACTTAAACACAAACCAACATAAAATTTCTTTCTAAACAGAATACAAATCAAACGTTATACATACATCACATGTCACATGATAACACATATCGTTAGTAATCCGACCCTGCATTCACTATATAGGTACACTCGTACCTACTGGGTAAGTATGCACTGTTAGGTACAAGTAATAATAAACTAACGCATTACTTATTGCACTGGTTTTACGCGTACTGCACGGGATTTCCCACTGTTACCGTAGCGGGATGCGCCACTTGCTGCACCTGTGCAGCTGAGGGTGGTAAGATGACTGTTAACTGCTTCTTCACCCAACTCTTCGCCTTGCTGCGGCATGAGGTCAACATCAGGTATAGTATGATAAGTGCCATGAAGATAATTATGACCACCAACATCATACTCTGCTGGTTAATCTGCGCCTCGACCTGACTGCCGTTTTGAGCTATCACGATCTCTTCAGTAGTTTCTTTGCTCTGGGTTTTGCCCATCTCGATGGTGAGAAATAAAAGATAGATGTCTTCACAAAGAAGTTTTTAAAGACTTTAAATTCGTAAAGTACCTAACGTGAGAATTTATATATAAATAATGATTATCCAGTGCAATAATTAATGCTTCAATACATTATAACGTTGACTATGTTGTAATTTGTTCCACTTACAATAATGCTAATACTAAGTATTGCAATTCTTGCAAGCTCGCACATTGTTTACATTAAGGATTGAGCACAGTGCAAAAGCTATAATATTCAATGATATATTATTCTAGTAAATCTTAATTACCTACACTATTACGTAAAACGTACAGGTCGCTTAACGACTCTACCACTTCGAGTAGTAACTACATTATCATTAGTTTTTTCTACACAATCCGACACATTATTTTCATCCAATATATAGGCCGGCTTAAGCCTATCAATAGAAATAGCTGCTTCCCTAGTGGGAAACTGGATAACAAAAACTTTATTTTGTCTTTTGATGACTGGGTAAGGACCATCATATGGCACTGTTAGTGGTTTCCGTACCGAATCATTACGAACAAATACATGACTACACTTATCTAAGTCGGTATGAACGAAAAGTGTGCGTGAGTCTCGCGCCTTACATGAAATGGGTTTTAAGTTACGTATCGTTTCGCGAAGGTTAGTTAAAAACTCATGAGAACTGTCAACCATTCGTTTATCAGAGACATTGTAGAAGTCTCCTGGTAAACGAATGGTTTGACCATATACATACTCCGCGGGACTCACCCCATTGTCGTTCCTACCTACCGCTCGCAACCCTAGCAACACTGTAGACAATTCATTTACCCATGAATCTGAAGTCTGAAGTCGGGCCGAAAGGGCTACTTTCATAGACCTATGCCACCGCTCTACAATACCATTACTCTGTGGATGGTATGCTGTAGTGCGGATGCGTTCAACGCCTAACAGCTTCAATAACTCTCTAAACATGGAACTCTCAAATTGCCTACCTTGGTCAGTGGTAATTTTCTCCGGGCATCCAAAACGGCTGATCCAATGGTCGTAAAATGCTTTAGCTATAGTTTCGGCTAAAATTTCTTTAACTGGAACTGCCTCTGGCCATCTAGAAAATCGGTCGATCATAGTTACCAGATATCTAAATCCTTCTTGTGACGTAGGTAACGGTCCGACTATATCTATGTGCACATGATCAAAGCGTTTTACCTTCGGAAATTGCTGTAAATCGGAAATAGTATGTCTGCTCACCTTTGCTTTCTGACACTGGATACAAGCCTTTGCCCATCGTCCAACGTCTGCATTCATATCTGGCCAAAAAAATCTTTTTGAAACCAGATTTCTGGTCGCCTTAATACCAGGGTGACTACAATCATGCACGCTTTCAAATGCTAATCGCCTAAAATTTTCGGGTAAATACGGCCTAAAAATATTAGTAGAGCATTCACACCAAATAGGTAATTCATTATTTAAAACATAAGATTGTTTTAATATAATGTTACTTTCGTTGTTATGCTGATTTACAAGTTGCGCAAGTGTGCTGTCATTTTGCTGGGCGCATGCCACTTCCGAGTAATCGAGTGACGTAGGGCAGTATACAGTTTCAATGCGCGATAATGCATCTGCTACATTGTTACTTTGCCCATCTAAGTACCTAATGTCTGTAGTGAATTCGCTAATAAACAATAATTGTCTCGTTCGTTTAGGAGTTTCGCAATTACTGTTTAATTTACTAAATGCGTATATTAAGGGTTTATGATCGGTGAAAATTATCAGCGGTCGACCTTCAAAAAGATATCTAAAATGTTTTATGGCCATGTATATCGCTGTAAGCTCTCTGTCATAAGTTGAATATTTTTGTTGCGCGTCACTAAACTTTTTTGAAAAATATCCTAATGGTCTCCACGCACCCTCCACCCACTGCTGGAGCGATCCTCCCGCGCAGGTGGCCGATGCGTCAGCCATCAGACATAGCGGTACATCTGACACCGGATGTGATAACAACACTGCATCTCTGAGACCACTCTTACATTGCTCAAATGCTTTAATTGAATCATCACACCAATTTATTTTTGTATTATCTTTTCGCTTAGCATACTTACAAAATCGGTTAAGTAGTAATTGGTGTTCCGCAGCATTGGGAATATTTGTCCTATAAAAATTTAACATCCCTAAAAATCGCCTTAACTGGTCCACGGTTTCGGGACGGGGATATTCGATGATGGCCTTGACCTTGTGGTCTGAGGGTCGAATTCCGTCTTCCGTAACCTGATAACCTAAAAATTCTAATTGCGATTTACCTAGTTCACACTTTGAAATATTTATAGTTATACCAAATTGTCTAAATCTCTCGAAAACTAAACGTAAATGTTCTCTATGCTGCGTAGGGTTGTCACTCGCTATAATGACGTCGTCAATAAAATTAAATAAAAAATCTAAGCCTACCAAAACCGTAAAACTCATGAATCTTTGAAAGGTTTGGCTTGCATTTCGCAAACCAAACGTCATTCTGGGAAATTCAAATAACCCAAAAGGTGTTATAATTGCGGTTTTTTCTACATCTTCCGGTGCTATTTTTACAAAATGATATGCCCTATTTATGTCCAGTTTAGAAAAGATTTTCTTACCTGCTGAAATGTAAGTGAAGTCATGGAGGCGGGGTACGGGATAGCGGTCTGGTTTTGTGATAGCATTGAGACGTCGGTAGTCGCCACACGGACGGATTTCACCATTCTTCTTAGCCACCACATGCAGAGGACTCGCCCACTCACTCTTAGATGGTCTGCATATTCCTAACTCCTGCATAACCTTAAATTCCTCCCTTACCTTGCGATATCTGTCCGGCGGTAACGGGCGCGCTTTTGCGTGTACCGGCGGACCTGATGTCTCGATATGGTGATAGACAGTATGGATGTGATCGTTATCTCTAAAAATGACAGGTTTGGTTATCTCAGAAAATTCAGACAAAATATCTAAAAATGGGTGATTGTTGTCTACAGTGTTAACTGAGGGTTCCGACCAATTCATTAAGCTACCTATTGTTAACAAGTTAGTTTGCTGATCAATCAATTTTTTGGCATTTAAGTCTACAAGTAATTTATGATGTTTTAAAAAATCTGCCCCGATGATAGGCTGTTTAACATCTGCTACAATAAATGTCCACCTATAAGGTCTTCTTAAATTAATGTCTAAAACTAGGTTCTTTGTCCCGTAGGTCCTAATTACTGTTCCATTAGCGGCATACAATTTGTAATCTGAATATTCACTATCACGATACAGTCTCTTTCTAACAGGAATAACCGACACGTTAGCACCCGTATCAATTAAAAAATGTAAACCACTACTTTTATCTAATACACACAGACGGTGACTTGAAAAATCGGTGCAGTTTCCCGCCACAGACTGAACCGAATCTAGTTTACCTGCTCACGCCTGTTATCCCAATTGCATGGTTTCACGCACTTGGCAGCCTTCACACCGTACCGAAAATGATAAAAACACAACCACTCCGGTGACTTCGGAGAACGCCGCTGCGTAGATGAACTTCGCGATTTGGAACGGTCGACTCGGCGGCTGCTCCCCTTGCGCCAGTTCGATCTGCTTCTCTCCAGGTTGTCCATTCTCGTGCACAGCTTGGCTATTTCACCAATAATCCGGTCATCGCGGGACGTGGATGGTTGTTCAACCGACGCTACCGAGTGTGATAAGACGGGATGAGAAGCTTCTATCACTTTATCAGCCATATCTGCTAGTCTCTCTAGGTCGGTCACCTCGCTTACCGTGAGTATAGCACGTACAGACGTCGGTAGATGTCCAGTCCACAGAATGCGCAGCGCGTCGTCGGAAAACTTATCCCTCGCCAGGTCACGCATTTTACGCAGTAGTTGAGAGGGTTTCTGCTCGCCTAGGTCGATCTCACTCAGAAGTTTCTGTACTTTCCTTATCTCAGATTCTTCATATATCGATAACAAGCGATCTCTCAGCGCGGTGTATCTATTTTTCTCCGGAGGCTGTAGCAGTATATCGGTGACTTGTTCAATGCTGTCCTTGGTGAGCTTGGTGATGACTAGATTGTATTTAGCTTCATCTCCGAGCTTTTGATTCGCCAATATTGCATTAAATTGTATAAACCATAGTCTCGGCTTATCTTTCCAAAATTCTGGCAATCGTGACGTAACGCTTATTTGTGCTAGCGTTTCCTGCTCGTCTCCAGAACCCGAAGTATTTCCCGTTGGCGCAGGAGCGGGTGGCGCCGGTGTTGGTGGCGGTGCTGGTGTCGCTTTACCTTGCCCTTGCATAGGAAGCATCCTTGTATGTTTTCTTCACTTCTCTTCATCACGTCGGGGTCACCACTGTAAGGTCGCGTTGGCTACCTTTTGATTATCTATTTCTCTTAGTATTGGGAAGAACGAAAACACGTGGACAAAGCGCATACGGGTTTATTGTCGAGCGTGATAGGACAGACTGACTCATCATGCATTCATTACAACACATAATATTATTTATATGTGTGTGTTACACCGCTACAATAGTATAACACAAATAGTAGAGTTGCAGGCCAACTTTTTTGTTACTTTTCTGTAATTTTATTACAGAAAAGAACATTCAAAAATCTCGAGAATTAGATATGGTGTAGTCCTTATAACTTTATATACAAAGACTATATAAGTATTATAATTTATTATCAGTAAATAATTTTAAAATAGATGTAAATTTCATTCACTTATATTACTAGAGAAATAATAAGAAATATATAATTTGATAATATTTATTCAATCATGCACTATTTACAGAACTCATTCACACTTATGTACAAAAGTATAAATATTTAAGTAGCAGTCAGTTGCACAGGGTCGCATTCAGTAGTGGTGGTAGGCGTGGGCGGGGGCGGCGTGGACCGAGGGGGCGGAGTTGTGGACTACGGCGTTGAAACTGTGGAAACAAACAACTCATATTAGAAAAATGTATTTGTTGATAGTTGTATGCAATATCATCGCATTTGAATAAGCTTTTCTCTATTTTTAATATTTTCAGTTTTTCCCTTACCCATGGTGGTCGTCAGCGGTGTATTCAACCTTGCGGACGGAGCCATCGGGCTGGACAAAAGAGTAGCTGCCGTGGACGGCATCACCATCGCGGGACTCGTGCTGGGACTTGTGGTCGCCGGTGTGGGGGTCAGCCACGGAGTAAGCGAAGTCGTATTTGGGGTGGGCCTGGAAAAAAACAAATGAACATTAGTCTTCGGGTCATAAAAATTTGAAAAACGAACATCTTTCTGGTGTTTGTTCAACTGGCGTAGTATAAAACAATTTGAATATGGAAAGTATCTCATTTAAAACTTACGTATTCATCATGACCATCGTAATGGGCAGCGGGTGCGGCGTAGTGAGCCACAGGGGCGGCGTAGTGAGCGATGGGGGCAGCGTAGGCCAAGGGGGCGTGGTGGGCGATCGGAGCAGCGTAGTGCAGGGGAGCGTGGTGGCCCTCGTCGTGGCGGACGATGCTCTGGGAGGAGACGGCGTGCCCGTGGCCGAGGAGACCAGCGTTGGCCGCGGCCAAGAGGGCGCCGAAAGCTACGATCTGGATCAGATAAATAAACAGTCAGCATATTTATCAACACTCCTTGATAATACTCCTGGAATAGGAAGACTGTAAATTGGGAAGCGTATTAGGCTGTTCCCTGTGGAGATTTTTCCAGGATATTCCGTTAATTCGGTTTATATTTTTATAAATTTTTAAACTATAAAATAATTTCACATTTCACCATATTTTTTTAAATAAATTAGAATATAATATTTATTTTAATATTAACTTTAAATAATTCGAATAAGTATTTCAACTCACTTTGCTGAACATTTTGATGTTTGTTGAATTGAAATCAAATGTTGATTATAATATCAATGGTCCCGGTGAATGGTTTTATAGAAGTGCGGCGCGTGCGCATACGAGGTGGGGCGAAGAAATGCGAGCGCCCACCTTGACTCGGTAACTTTGACATAATCAAGGTCGCTTCAATACGCACTAATGTACATTGATTAATACGATTCGAAATTAATACCTGAGGCCGGAATAGATAACTTGACGAATGGAAAACATTAGCACTTAATACGGAACCAGCTCTAACTATGACCTACAAATTAACTATGAATGACGTGTGTTCAAATAGGAAATTCTTGGAAGCAAACTAGATATATAATGATTAGCCGCATCAATGAAAGTGTCAAAGCAGGGTAAACGATTATATTTTTAATACATACATTTCAAAACAAATATTAAACTGTTTTTTTTTATGGTGGGTTACTAAAAATGTGATGTACTGTATCACCGTTTTGTGCTTTAAGCGACATTGGGGCTCCGTCATTCGCCGTGTTATCTATCACGTAGTTTTCCATCGTGATTCAATGCTACATTGATTGTTAACGGATTTAATAAAGGAAAGATTAATACGGATATTGATTGCTTAAATTATTGTTTTGTTATTGCCTCTGTACGAAGTTCCGTTTCGTGTAACATTGAAAACTATAGTTATAATTGTATTGGATTTTTCGAAGTAAATGATTGATAATGTATGTCGAGCGCTTTGAATGAATGTTGTAAATTGTTTGAAAACATTATGTATTTTTTTGTTTTGTAAATTGACAACAAACGAACTACCTACCAAAAAGGCATACACGTGAAGAGCTATTTCAAAAAGTAAAGGATTGCCCTTACATATCCCAGTGCTCGTCAAAGGCCTCTCACTTCACCGAAGATATCCTTCTAAGTTCATAATATAACATATCAATAACCTCGATACTCTCATTTTGCTAATATAATAAATATATAGTCTATATACCGTTTAAAAAAAATATACAGACTTACTTTTAAGTTTGGTCATCAACTAATGATCTTAATTCGTGAGAGTCATATCTACATTATTATATTTTGTTATCAATATTACCCGAATTAATTTCAGATGTTTTTATCTAAATACCTATAAAGCTCTGTATTCATTGTAAAGATTTGTTTACAAACATGTCGCAGTTGTAGTCAACATGCTGGCTTCACCGAACTTTCATTTTGAGAAATATAGGTGCTGAGCAACAGTTGTGCAATATGTTTAGAATTAGAATATACATAAATGTGATATTTTTAAACCAATATTTAGGAACTTTTACACAAGGCAAGCCCCATCACAAAAAAAAACAAAATATAAAAACACAAGCTTAAAAAACATACTAAATATGTGAAGCTATCACAACCATAAACCCCGAAATTCCGGCAAAGAAGGTTAATTGATAAACTTCAAAAACTGTTGCTACGTAGGATTTAAACATGTACCTACTCACTATAAATGATTTTGCATAATAATTCGTTCATGGACATTACTGTCTCCATTACCGTAATAACAATTCACTTATTACAACAATGTTAACATGTTAAGCGGCCTACTGTGGTAAAAAAGTAAGTAAGTTCTAGTTGGTTAGTGGTCAACCCTGTTGCCGCAGTTTTTAGGCCGCCGCAGTGGTCTAACGATGAAAAAACCGGGACCGACAATTTAACGTGCCCTCCGAAGCACAGAAGCGCTTAGATATAAATGCCACTAAGGGTCTAACTAACTAAATCGCCTTTTTCACTTCAACTTTTATTGAAAGACTAGCAGCGCCCCGCGGTTTTACCCGCGTTGTGCCCGTTCCCGTGGGAATTTCGGGATAAAATGTAGCCTATAGCCTTCCTCGATAAATAGACTATCTAACAGTAAAGAATTATTCAAATCGGTTCAGTAGTTTCTGAGATTAGCGCGTTTAAACAAACAAACAAACAAACAAAACAAACTCTTCAGCTTTATAATATTAGTATAGATATCATTATCTGCGATGCTTAGTAAGTGTTAGCTGCAATTCACACATGTTAAAATAACTCTTTCTTCCAAATTCCCTCACTTGCAGCTTGTAAACTAGTTAAATCAAAACAAAACCATATGTTTTAGTGCTGAGAAATAAGTGACATCCATATTTATAACTTTCATGCATCTTCATTAAATATTTTTGCAATTAAGTATTGCTAAGTAAATAATGTTTGACCTACGTTATTTTTCACGTCCTTTCATTGACTTTGCTTCATACATACGTTTCTATTCATGAGTTTATTCACACTCTCAAGTCTAAAAAGTAGTCGGAGTCTCTCAATTATTATGTTCATAATAAGAAAATCTTAACGTAAACATTAATATGTTAAATACTTTACATTTAATAAATATTTACACCGAACAAGAAGTTAAAACTAGATTAACAACAATACAAGTAGTACGAAGGCCAATTACTTATTATTTAATAAGAACAAAGCTTATCACTATCGTAAATTAAATCTTTGCTTACACGTCGTTGCAAAACCCTTTTATAAGGACACATGTTTGAAAGTAGAAAAAACATTAAAATCAAGTTTGTTTATTTTATTACATTTCGAGAAATGCAATATCTACATTAATATTATAAAGAGGAAAACTTTGTTTATTTGGTTGTAATGAATAGGCTCAAAAACTACTGGACCATTTTTAAAAATTCTTTCACCATTCGAAAGCTACATTATCCACGAGTAACATAGGCTATTTTTCATCCCGAAATTCCCACAGGAATGGACACAACGCGGGTAAAACCGCGGGGCGCTGCTAGTTTATAATATAAAGTAATATGTTTAATTGATGTCCTGTCCATTGATTGTAATGTTTTTCAGATGTTAAACTAGCTGTGCCCTGCAGTTTCACCTGCATTGAACACCTTTAATTATTCCCTAAACCTCAAAAAGAAATAAACGACTGTATCGGCTTTTGAGTTTAAGAGTGAGACTATTAATATTATGAAGTACTGCATAGCTCATAGCAGCGCCCCGCGATTGTGACCCGGGTTGTATCGGTTCCCATGGGAATTTCGGGATAAAATGTATTCCATGTGTTATTCTGATGTATAACCTATATTACTGTAAAGTTTTATCCAAATACGTCCAGTAGTTTTTACGTGAAAGAGCAACAAACATACATCCATACATACATCCATTCTCACAAACTTTCGAATTTATAATATTAGTAGGATAGATTATCTGCATGTCGAAGTATTTAAGTCACCTTGCACTGACCTACCAGATTTCTAAAAAAATTATGTTGTATTATATAATCTGTATGAGTCAATTAGTTCTCATACAAATCTTACAATTCTTAATTGTCATGTAGACTAGTTATGCAAAAGTGTCAAGTGTTAAGAACAAATATTGGAAACTGTTTACGCTTCTCTTCTCTTTGTGAGTACTGCAACTTACGAGTATGTGCTGTATTCGGCCATAAATTAGGCAGATGCTTCTACTTTTTAATCGCAACTCGTAACGTCTTATGGACTTTAGCTTAGGTTTGTTTAATCCTGGATTTCCCATCTAGACACGATCCATGATTGAAAAATTCAAAGCCATTTTAAGCCATTCGTACGGCACTACAGTCCTATACCATGTTACGTTTATATCATTAAGATATAAATTCAATGAACCACGAACTATGTCACGTTCTAGCATCGGTTCTAAATGCCAGTCTTTGTTAACATTGCTAATGTTGATCCAATTCTAATTTCGTTTGAATTCGATTGTGTAGTGCTGTCACTGACCACTGTACATGAATGTCAAATATGGGATAGTGACCACAATATTTACTAGTTGTTGCAACAATACATTCAAGGTAACATTTACTGGTTAATCAAATGTTCCTACAAAATTATCATCAATCTAAATTAAAAGTGAACTTAAAAGGTTGAACACGATAATATCTATTGACTAATCTTACAATGCACAATTCATTTAGGCATGGCCAATTATAACAACGATTTAGAATAATAACATTAGGTTATACTTTTTGGAAACTTTATTTATTGAAACAAAATGAACACCAAATACTTAAAGTAATTACAATTTTAATAAGCGTGATGAAGAAGAAATAGTACGGTTAACGAGAGCTGACATCTTGTACAATTGAGGCACACTTGCTCTTTTTGGTACAAAGTATAGAACTGACGTCAAACTAGCATGGAGTGACATAACAAAAGTTCAATTGCATCTGTGTCAATATTGCAAACGTGTCGGCTTTTGGCAACCCTGCTCGTTTAAGAAATGTGGACTAGATTTAGCACGGTTTGTTGAGGACGATGTAAGTTAGAGGAGATTGAGCTCTATGGACGGGTACTCCTTGAGAGCCTCGCATGGCCGCTTCGATGCAGCGAATAACATCTTGATAAGGGACCAATACGTTATGGGTAGGCATAAAAGGAGGATGGACGACCTCGTGGTTCTCCGGGACTAGTTCAAGTCGTTCGAAAGCGTGGATGCCGTGGTGCTCTGGCTCTCCGAGTTCATGTTCAGGAGATTCATGGTGACGAGATTCAGGTTCGGGATGTTCATGGGATTCATTATGTTCAGTCGTGTCATGGTGAGATTCGTGTTCGTCGTGAGCAGGCTCATGGTGCTCGCTATGTTCTGGCTCATGGTGTACCTCGTGGTGTTCTTCATGGTGTTCCGGTTCGTGATGTTCGGGCTCATGTTCAGCAACGTGTGCGGACTTTCCTTCGTGGTGTTCTTCGTGTTCGAGCTCTGGGTCTTCTTTCAGTGCCTCGTGGTCCTGATGAGCTGCTTCGTGATGAGCTGGTTCATGATGAACTGCTTCGTGATGAGCTGGTTCATGATGAGCTGCTTCGTGATGAGCTGGTTCATGATGAGCTGCTTCGTGATGAGCTGGTTCATGATGAACTACTTCGTGTTGAATTACTTCGTAATGAGCTGGGACGTTGTCGTCGCAAGGAGGCTCTACGTGCCCGTGTCCATGAGATTCAACAGCAGCATGATGAGTTTTGACCTCTTCAATACGAGCTGGCATGAAGTTTTTGACGAAGGCGTTGAACCTGTATAAGAAATATAACTATTAGATGATTCAGTCTCAATAGAATAATACTAAGGTATAACGATTTTTTTATGTTTGCGGGGAATTTAAAAACGAGTCTAGTTTTATAACTAACCCAATATTTTCATCAGCTACATATTTGACTTCACGAACGTACCCGTCAGGTTGCAAAAATGCGTATTCTCCTTGGACTAGAGATCCGTCTCTCATCTGCCGCTGAGTTTTGTGGTCTCCAGTTCCTTGGTTGAATATGGCGTAGGAATATTCGTAGCCTGTGGGATCCTGTGGGTGGGAGAAGGGAATACAATAATTAGATTATGTCTTTTAACACAGTATCAGAAATAAAGGAATAATAAAACTTACAGTAGGTGCAAGAACCAGTGGTAGATTTGCAGGATGGGCATTGTAAGAGACTAGGTTAGCACTGGGTACTGAAGCTACTGCTTGACCGGAGTAGAATGGCAAGTATCCTGCAGAATATTCAGGGTAAGTGTTGTAAGGAGCTGCAGCCAATCGAGCCAAGTGAGCGCCTCCGTAGGTGGTAGCAGGGTTGTATTGCAAGTATTCGTAATCAACAGGCAATGCTTCGGCATTATTCTGAACGAACACTTTGGAAAAGGAAGCACCAGAGGCATAGTTCACCCAGGCGACGATTACAACACATAGTGAAATCTGCAACATATTTGATATATAAAAAGAACTGAAGCTGAAAATATTTCTTGGAATAAGGATGAGCAAAATTTGACTTACTTTAGGAATCATCTTGCCCGGTGATCGATTGACTACTGATATTTTTTAGATGTAACGTCGGTTTATAAGAGGTGCTTTGTTCGCTTAAAATTATGCTATTCGGTAATACCGAGACAAACCATCAATGTCGCAGACTGGATGAATAGCTCATGACAATTAAAATGTTAATGAAGATTTACCGCGGTCTCTATCGCCCCAGTGTGTTAAGTATTCAAAACACGTGAGCAACAAAAGTATAATGGTTGGGTGTGAAAATAGTTTTTGTTTCAGCTGGTCTGGTGTACGGCAAGTTTGTCATCTTAACTGTGTGTAATTTTATGCAACACTAAGAAATAGTGTTTCCCCCAGAATATGCAAGATTTTAGCGAGTATTGGTTACGACTTACGAGTGAGTCTTCTGTGATCACAGTTCCTGTAAAGAGGCCGACACGTCAGATAAAAATGTAAAATAAAAGGGAAGTGTATCTGTAAACGTAGTTTCAATTCAAAATACTGGAAAGAAATCTAAGTTAGCAACTAAATGATTGGGCTTAAGATTGGTGACTCCTAGCTAGTTACGTTAATTAAAATTTAATATGAGCATTGGCTGGTACACAAGCGTAAAAAGTTCCACATGTAGTATTTGAGATTTCTTCACTTTAACTACGAAGGAAAACTTTCCTCTCTGTCTATTATTGAAGCTGTCTCTTTTCAGCGCTCCCGCAAAGTTGAAGAAGTGATTAAAACAGCAGAAATTTCCCACTCGTTTGAAGAACAGAAGTAGTAATACTAGTAGAGTATCAGGAATATCTCGTAACAGGCAAAAGCCTTTTCGATCACTAAGGATATCATTACTGTAAGAGGGATAATCACGGTGCTGGCTAACTTAAATTAACTAACTAACTAATGCGTAAGGCATACAAATACAATGTCACGCGACCCGCCACCAGCCCGCACCCGACCTCCAACCAGCCCCAGCAGCCAACCCAGGCCGCACTAGGCCTACACCGTTAGATGCACCGATGGCGTGTAAGCCAAGAAGTAGAAGAAAAGAAATGGCGTAAATATAATGTTTAATTTAAAGAATGAAATCTGACTAGCATGCATGTTATTATAATTCAGTACTCAGTTCAAATAATGGTATAGCAATTTGCTAAATTAATTTTGCTGAACGCAAATTTTTAGGGTCTCAGTAAAGATAAAGTTTATGTGGTGTAAATGAGAGTTATATGTATGTAGGTACTACTAAGAAATAATTTATCACTCACATCACATCAGTGGGTCCCGAAGGATGGCGACATCGGGTTCGACCAAGGAAGCGTGGCGGGACGAACGAAAAATAACATAAACTTTTTAGTGTATAAAAATATAGTACTGAAATAACTGAAAATATTAGTATTATTTATTCCTTTTCCTATTCCTTTTTGAGGTTTTGTTCATCCAGTTTTATGAATCGGATTTGGACTCTATTATCAATAGGATCCGGCATTAATTACTAAACTTGCGATATTGTGGCCTATGTGAAGAGTAAGTTATATTAAGAATATATTAGAATAAAATCAATCTATAATTGTTTTATCTTATCCTATCTTCTATCTTCTATATATTTAAAAATCTATCGTGATTAGTCGATAACATTCGAGAATGGCTTGACCGATTTAGTTGATTCTGGTTTTTAAATGTTTGTCGTAATCCATGGAAGCTTTAAACAGTAAGCAGTGTTGGAATAAATGCGGATGAAACCGCAGGGCCCAGCTAGTGTTTTATAAATTGGAGTATTGTTCGTAAACGCCTTTAAAAATAAACATAGCAATATTCTCACTTTTTAAACTTGCACGATTTGCACTCATTATTCTAAATGAAACGGGACTGTAACGCGTCTGTATGACCGCTCGTCGTCACGGAATGACTGTCATCTCATGATCACGAGCGGTACTAGCTGCGCCCCGCGGTGTTACCCGCGTTGTACCCGTTAAAGAAGCCTAAGTTATTACTTGTTACATCAGTTATCTGCCAGTGAAAGTCCCATCAAAATCGGTCCAGCCATTTCAAAGATTAGCCGGAACAAACAGACAAACCCACAGACAGAATTTTTTTTAATAAAATGTTTTTTTGGTATATATATCGTGTATCTATATGCACTTAGTAAAAAGTAGTTATTTTAATATTACAAACAGACACTTCAATTTTATTTATTGGTTAGATGTATAGATAATAATGATAGCAATATACTTTACCTATTACGTATCAATACGTTCTGCCGGTTCTTTTAACAGTTTTTGACTGTTTTCCTTTTTCCATACATTATCAAAAAAACATCACTAGGCCAGAAAATACCACAATTTTACGCCCCTAAAGAATTACCAACAAAGAAAACAATACTCTAGTTACCTTTCAAATTAGTTATGTTTATATAATTTTGTTAACATGTGTAACTAATTTGTTTGTTTGAGTAATGATGCCCAAGTACCTACAGCGTAAACATCTGTGACAAGTCACCAAAATATCCTCTTTTAACGTAAGGAGAACTCTCCCTATTTACGTAGTGGTTGATAAAACAATGGTCACCTCATTTATTTTATGTACTTTATTTTTTCTTATTTGTCCCAAAATGTGGATCAATGTCGTAAATTTTTAAGCCGAAGAACTTATTTTTGTGTACAGCTCGGCCACAACTCGGATTGGTGGTCGATATTGGCATATTGGCTTTAGAGGATACGTTAAGCAGTAGGTCCCGCTTGTTTCAATCGTAAGATCATTACAGAGGCCTTTAGGCGGTCTAAAAACTCCCGGCAGAGTTGACAACTGACCTATTCGAATGAATGAATGACCGCATATTGCGTGCGGCCATTGACTTGTAATTATGTCCATGACAGGTTTAAGTATTATATTATCTTACTGTTTTCATCTATGTTTTAGACGTGTACTTTCCCGCGGGAATTTCAGGATAAAATGTATTCCAAGTGTTATTCTGATGTATAACCTATATTACTGTAAAGTTTCATCCAAATCCGTGTAGTAGTTTTTGCATGAAAGAGTAACAAACTTACATCCATACATCCATTCTCACGCATTTATAATATTAGTAGGATAGGATTTGTCTGTCCTCATAACAATTATGGTATAATTTTATTTCTATTGATACCTTGAATTAAACGTAAGTAGCCATTTAATTCAAGGCACATGTTTTAGGATCTTACAGGCTACTTCTCTTCATTACTTATTTGCTTCTTGTGACAACAAATAAAACAGAACATTAGTTTTCAAACAGTTTATTTCGCCGCAGTCTTAAAACATATAACATTGTCGACTAAAGACTATTTAATAATAAGGGCTTAATATCACATGAGGCAGTGGCTAGGCGCCGGAACTTATTTAGATCAGTGTTCGTGGATCACCGGGGCGGTGTTGTGCACGACGGCGTTGAAACTGTGGACGAAATGCAATATTAGTGATTTCTTTTGTAACGAACGAACCAAGGAAGTAAGTTTGGGAGGGTTAGTGGACAACAAAAATAAGAAATATTTATAAATCTATACTAATATAACAAAGATGAAGAGTATGTTTTTCTGATTGTTTGTTTAGACGCGCTAATCTCATATACTAATAATCCGATTTGAGTAGTTCATTTTGTAATGAATAGCTACATTCATCGGAAAGGTTATAGGCTATTACGACATACGCTATTTTCCGAAGAGCAAAAGAAACTGAACACTTTGTAACAGTGTTTTACATCATCTCCGAATAAATCGGTAATACTTTTTTATAGTCTTACCCATTGTGATCGTCGGCGGTGTAGGTGACCTTACGGAAGGAACCGTCAGGCTGCAGTAGCGAGTATTCTCCCTTCACGACATCTCCGTCGCGGTACTCGTGCTGGGTCTTGTGGTCTCCGGTGTGAGGGTCTGATACGGAATACGAATAGTCGTATTTGGGATGAGCCTGGTAAAAGAAATGATGATCATTAGTGATGAAAGGCTTGGATGGAATGGAACGCAATTTGAATTTGAATAAGTGTCAATTCGAATTTCGAATTTGTTTGATCGATTGACGTATATAAAAACAAATGACAATAGAGACGCTTAATAATGCACAATACAGTTTGTAAACGGACAATATCTAGCAGTATTGTCATTAAAACTATTCAATGAATTGAACCATTTCTATAACACTTACATACCTACTTAAAAGTAAAGCTATACAAATAGACGTTAAGAAAAACAGCTTATTGAGATAATAATCGGTTGTATTTATATGTATCTCATATTCTGTAACAACCACTCATACCCCACACTTCCCATAACACAAACCATAAACTCTAGAACGTTCCGAACTGTCAAACATTTTACGCAATCCAGCATTTGGGTCGACATAAAACGAGCGTGAGTTTATGTTAATAACCTACTATTTTCCACGAGTACGCCGTCATTAAGTCCCGGGCCAATAGTGTCGCAACATCCACACTCCAGGGGCTAACAGTCACGATTAGGATAAAATGTTACGTAACCCTGATTACTTTGAAACACTTCGATTTATGACGTAGGAAACCATTATATCAAGTTATGAAGTTTAATTCTGACGTAATCGTTATTCAATGCAGTGTTGGGAATAGAACGCTTCGTAGAAAATAGCGTGTTTTGTTGTAGCGTTAATAAAGTACTGTTTTTAGTGTGTTTTGTGTTCTAGTAGTTAGTTATGGTATGGTTACGGGGCGGTTACGCGCGATGTCACTGCGCCGGTAGAAAAGACATCAACGCGCTCCGCGCTGTTAAGTTTTCTTATTGATATAATTTTCTTGGAATTTCATGTTTGGTTTTCTTTATGAGTTATGTTATATAACACACAATTTAGATTTAACTTTTTTCATTATAATAAGTAAAGGTATTAAGAATATAATTACACTGTTTATTACTTGCTAGTAATGTTACGATATCCTATTAGAATCGTCGTAATGTAATCGATCGTAGGAGATCACTTCAATGCAAAGCGATTTGTATTTCAACACCTGTATATAATACTGGGAAACAGTCTGTTCCATATACGTCAAAATATAATTAGCATACTATCACTTACGCGTACCAAATTAATTGTGAATGAAATTGCGAAGCGTTGTATAATAATTAGCAATTCAGAACGTCTAGGAAACAGTTTTATGCTTCAATGTGCGAGTTATATAATCGTTTACATTGTTTGTAATTTCCTGCTGAAAACGTTTGGTTATGATTTATTTGATTAATGACATTTTTAGATGTAAACTTTTACTATTTTTTTGTCTGTTTGGGAAATTATAGTAGACTTGTAAACCTCATAAGATATACGATGAATATGTTTAAAAATCGAATAGATATTTATTACAATCATTGTATGATTATGGAGTACCTTTTTAACCGACTTCAACAAAGTGAGTTTTGGTATTTTACTCGTATGTATAAGAAAATAGATTTTGATAGGTTTTCTCAAAAACTACTGATCCGATAGAGTTAAGGAATATCAAATGTTAAGATTTAGATCGTAGAGATTAAAATCGAAATAATGACTGCTAAATATCACATTATCGTGTATGTAAAGCGTATAATTAAACAGTTGAAGGTCGATTCGAATTTCGAAACCCGTCAAATAGGCAATGAAACAAAAGAATGGAAAGTAAATTATTTCATGTCATTAAAAGTATATTAGTCGTTGAAGTTTGTTTGTTTGAATCCTTGACCAGATTCCGCGTGTGACAGCAAGTGGGTTTTCTTATGAAACTGTAATATTACGATTACTGGTTGCACTTAATGTGCGGAACGTTGAAGGTAATCGCTTCTTTAACTTTGATGCTCATTTGTTTTGCAATTTAAGGGCTTATGTGGATGTACAGAGGTTTATCTATTGTGGTACAAACGTTTGTGACTTTTGTAACATATTTGAGGAAGAATTTTTTAGCTTTTCGTTAAGATTTAATGTATTATTTGTTTTTGTGTTTGTTAAGCTCTTTATTGTTATTAAAAAAATTAGATATTTATTTATTTTAATCACCGTTTCATGTTTCTATGAATTTTATGACAATAGTAGTTCTTTTGTAATTCAACATAATATGCAAGACTTTATAGTTTTCTTTGTTGGCATTGTGTTGTAATAATTTAATTGAAACAACTCGTTTAAAGGTTTTATGGCGTCGTTATACAAAAAACGTTGCATATTTTAAGTGTAATTGTATTTATACTACTTATATAATAACGAGATTAACATACCAACAGTACCTCACTGTTGCTATGTGCGTAATACTTTGGAACATATGAAGCATTTGTATGTGAAGTAAATCTGTTTAATATTGTTTGTTCTTCTACACTACCATTATAAAGAGGAAAGCTTTGTTTTTTTGTGTATGTTTGTAATGAATAAACTCAAAAACTACTTGATCGATTTGAATAATTCTTTTTGTAACGGATAGACATATTCCACGGGTAGGTTATAGGCTATTTTTCATCCCAAAATTTCCTCGGCAAAAGCACAACGCGGGTAAAACCGCGAAGCGCTGCTAGTTATGCATACATTTTATTGGGGATTTTATTTTATTTCTCTGCGTTTCAAAAAAGTTAATGAGCCTTAGTAACCTAATCCTAGGCTTAGGTACAAACCTAATTATAAGCTTTTTAACTATTTCTCTTTAGTATTTCTTTTTTCAAACAATAGGGTGTAATAGACTAGAATCTTACACTGAAATTGCTTCTTTTTCGTCAGTTCATTTTCTATTTCTAATATTGCATATAGCATTAGATGATTGCACTCTAAACATTAATTGGTAAGCTCACTACATAGTGTTACAACAATTTAGCAGAAACTCACTAAATATTAGGCAAAGTTGATGTTAATTAGAGACTATGTTGCAAATGTAGCAATTTTGGTTTGCGAAGTGAGAATCACAGGCCTATTGTTTTTTGTTTTCGACTAAACGTTTTGATGGGTTATGTAACATAACCCGTCAAAACATATCCTGTCATGTTTGTTTAATTATAAGTGCATATTATTTAGCGTATATTTGTTTATTTATAAGTTTACTCAAATACTTAGTCTGAGCAAAAAGAAACAAGTAAAAAATATATTATCATTAGTCTTTGTTATTTAATTTTCATTTTAGTGACTTCACAATCTGACAGACTTCAAAAACCGAAAGACTGATTCTCAATTCGACAATGCTGTTTAAGTAAGTATGTAAGTAAATATTAGCCTGTAATGTCTCACTGCTGTGCAAAAGCCTCTCATCTCAGTGAAGGTATCAGTAATGTGCTTAATCCTCCTCACTGTACTTATATCTTCAGTGAGATGCCTTTGCCCAGTAGTGGGACATTACAGGCTAATACTGCGACTTTAATAAGACTAAAATGTCTAACATGACTTACATGGTAGTCGACATGTGTGTCCTCGTGTCCGTAGCTGGCGATCGCCGCGTGTACGGGGGCGTACGCTACTTCGTGTCCATACGACTCCCCGGCGTATCCGTGGATGACGCCCGCGGCCGCGACCGCGACTACTGACAGGATTACTGCGGCCTGTAATATGAGGTAATTAGTAGGAATCAGGTGAAGCTGTTTTAAACGTATTGTACTGCTTATATTGCAATAATTTCTAACTGAAGTTTGGAGGATTGAGACTTATTGTACTGTAGTTACGTGGATTGTTTTTTTTCTAGAAAAGAGAATTAGAACTTTTGAGAAGATGACTGCAGCGAGTTTTTGGGAAACGAAAAGCTGGAAAATTTACTAAAATTTAAGTTTATTTTTTTGGTTTTTGTCTTTAAGTTTTTAAATCACTTGTTGATATATTCCAAGGAGCAAAAGGGGAACACTTGCTTTGAAACTACATGAAACTCTTTTTTCTAATAGAACTCGATAAACAATACTAATTATTTGAATTTCTGGACTCTTCGACTATTTGTTACAAGCCTCCGCGAATCCTTTCACCTTCCCAGGATTAAAATACACTTACTTTCGAGATCATTGTGCTTGGCTTAGGTTTGCTTTGAATGCACGACCACACACAACTGGTGTCGAGCAAACCGCCAGCCGACTTATATATTGTAGTCGACTTGAAGAGATGCGATCCACGCAGAGTGTACGCAAGAATACGGTAGTTTGATAATGATACAGTAATTACATAAAATTACATAGCGTTCTCAGTTCAAGGTGAAAAAACTATGCGTAAACAATTAAGTTGAAGAAAGTGGATCGTGTTTGTTAATATTTTGAGTTGTCTTACGTTTGTTTTGGTGGTTTATTGTAGACTAGAAGTAACAGACGGTTTCTTAAGTTTATGCGAAGCGAATAAAAATTTAATAAAAGCGAAGTGTATCCGTATAATATGAAGTTTTAATTCAAAATAAGTACCTACTCAGAAAAGAATTCAAAGTAACAGCTTGGAACTCTTGTACGTATAAGTTAGTTACTTTATAAATTAAAATTTTCTTTGTATATGGATTGTATGAATAGACCCTTGTTTCGAATGTTACGATTTTTAATGGACGCATTTTTAAGGGTACTATTCAAAGCCGGAGATTTTCGAAGACAAATTGATAAAATTCGAGATTTAATAGCATTGATTCCATTCATTTTATTAGAAATATATTAGCTATGGCGGAAAATGCACCTTTTATTTATCTTATATCATGAGAACTACAATCAACACATGCAAACACATAGACAAACAACAAACAAAATAAAAAGGTTATATTGATTTTTTTTGTTTAACTTCTAACTAGAAACGTGTCTCTTCGTTTTTTTATTGAAGTATTTCCCATATTATTGTTATATTTTCTCTCCTAAGACAATACATATACATGGCTACTTTGTTCTAAACAATAAATATACTTATTGTGTATGGTATAAATAATCTGTCTATACTTTTTACTATGATCCTGAAATTAATAACATCAATTGAGAGCAAGGAACATATAGTGAGGTTGCAGGTCGGTTGTGGGATGCGCACCTTTTTTTTGCTTAATTGAAGAACTTGGCCCGGGACAGCCTCCTTCATCGGTCAGCGGAGGGAGAGACGTTGTATTCCTTGTATTTGTATGAAAAGCTTCACATTGGCCGGCAATGGGCTAACTAAATAAGTTGCATGTTGCATAAAAAACAAGATAATGAACTCGCCAGATCACATCACAGATTGTAAACTTGCTCGCTAAGGACTCGTACACATAAACTAATTTATTAAGGGTCAACACTGCGTTACGCGTGCGCCCGCCAAGTGCGCACGCGACGGGCGCACGCGACGGTTCACTTTTGTATGAAGCCACACGCGGCGGGCGCCCGCGACGGTTCACTTTTGTATAAACCGCGGCGTGCGCACGCTCAACGCAGTGTTGGCCCTAAGAGTACGTATTACAGCAACGTGACGTAACATAGCCTGGGTGGAATAGCACCCTTAAGCATCGACACATTTTGATTAATCTAAGTATTGTACTTAATTATCTATTCCTTAACAGAAGCGTAGTGACAAACTCCTTGGGTGCCACGGTGCAAACGGTGGTAATGGCGACTAATGGTTTTGCCTGATTCTTATAGAGCATGCATGTGGTACCTCTTTTAAATGATTTAAAAAGGTGGTAGTATGAACCTGGCTCTAAGTCCGTTTTTCTCTTGAAATGATATTTAATTCGTTTATCATCTACACTGGACCAAGAGCCCGTGGACCCCAAACTTTCGTCATTTTATAAAAGCTGAAAGTTTGTCAGCGCATGCTCCCAACACAGGTAAGAACGAGGGACCATTATGAAGTTTGGGTTATCGTGGCTTTGGCAGGTAAACGGTACTAAAGGTCAATGGTCGAAAACACCAAGTTGGCCATTGATTTCGATATCACCGTCAAAGGGTGACTTGTACAACTCCTCAAGAGCTTTCAAATGGCATAGGTCATGTCACTGTTGAGCAGTAGGATCAGCGTCCATGGCATAGGCCAACTCCAATCTTCGGTGGTCGAAAACACCAAGTTGGCCATCGATTTCGATGTCACCGTCAAAGGGTGACTTGTACAACTTGTCAAGAGCTTTCAAATGACATAGATCATGTCACTGTTGAGCATTAGGATCAGCGTTCATAGCATAGGTCAACTCCAATCTTCAATGGTCGAAAACACCAAGTTGGCCGTCGATTTCGATATCACCGTCAAAGGGTGACTTGTACAACTTGTCAAGAGCTTTCAAATGACATAGGTCATGTCACTGTTGAGCATTAGGATCAGCGTTCATAGCATGTTAACTCCAATCTTCAATGGTCGAAAACACCAAGTTGGCCGTCGATTTCGATATCACCGTCAAAGGGTGACTTGTACAACTCTTCAAGAGCTTTCAAATGACATATGTCATGTCACACAAATCACACTTTTTATTTGATGAATTTAGATCGGTATTTTACACACCTTTAGTACCGTTTACCTGCCAAAGCCACTGTAACCCAAACTTCATAATTGTCCATCGTTCTTACCTGTGTTGGGAGCATGCGCTGACAAACTTTCAGCTTTTATAAAATGACGAAGGTCTGGGGTTCACGGGCTCTAGGTCTACACCATGAATAAGCGAAGAGATATATTTTACTACTATCATCTGAAAGTCCTCTCTCAGATTCAACCGGGTAACTATAATGCAACACAGAATCATAACGATATTTGGTTTGCTCACTATCTTCCTGTAACAAACGCATATTAAGATGTAGATAAATTCCAGAACAGAAATCTGATAAATACGTGACGCATTCGAGATGCAACTGGGAACTAAGGAAAGTGCTCGTATAAACAACATTAGTGTGCATTTGGATCACATTATTTAGATTAAATCGAGACGTGGTTAGGTTGAAAATTGGAATAGAGATATAAATTTAGGATCAGTATGTAGGTAAACGAAGCTGGTTGCTAAGCACTGGAATACTCGTAGATGGTAGGATAACGTTTGTACCAGGTCTAAAGTTTAGACTAGTCAGTCTAAAAACTGTCTAGTTTGACAAATTCAGCTCAAAGCCTGAGAAAGGACATAGGCTACTTTTTATCGCGAAAACAGGATGGAAAGGGGTTGCAAGAAGGGTTGAAAGTTTGTATGGAAGTGTGGTTATTTTTAAAACTACTGGACGGATTTGGATAAAACTTTATAGTAGTATAGGTTATACATAATAACATAATACAGAATAACATATGGAACGGGTGCAACTCGTGTAAAACCACGGAGCGTTGCAAGTATCGTAATAAATGTCACTAATTTTGTAATTAAAACCCAATAAAGTTTTTTTGGTACTTAAACACATTGTAGCAATAGATGAACAGTGGGTCATATCAAAGTTTAAATAAGGCATTAAGATAATAGCATAATTATGTGAACTGAAATCTAGGTCTTTGCCTAAAATAAATATAACAGAATATTATACTGTTTTAATGTAACTATTTATAGAAATAATTACGGTTGTCGTTTATATAGAGATTTTTATTATGATTATAATATGTAGTATTATTTAAATATCTAATTTTCTAGTATTCTTAAATTATAAAATAAAATAAGGAACATAAAATTTATGTTTATTTTATAAAATATAAATATTTATATAAATATTATATTATATAATAAAAATACCAAATAAAAGCAAGGAAGATAGAAATTACATAAAAAGAGCATATACATTTATATACAGCGACTTAGTATATTATCAGAACATAGTTTGATAAAAGACATTCAACCGTCCATCTTAACCCTGTGTGCTCAGGTTCTTATGACACTAAGATTATTACTAGATTTTTTTGTATCATTGCATTAATTTAACAAAAACTAGGGTCATTCATTACACATGTTTGTTTCTCCCAAAACATTTATCTCATCAGTTAATTAATTAAACCAGAATTACTTAATTAGAGATTAGCACTTAGTAATAACATCTCTTACCTATCATTAAGTTTCGGTCATTGTAATTAGGCTGTAAGTAGAGCGTCTCGTTCCAATGATATACGAGTATCATGCGAGTGTGCAAACGTTAGAGACGAAAGACCTTGGTTGGTAAGGTAAAAAATGTGCTGAGATGATGCCTAAATGCGATGCTGTAGTACGCAATATAGTATCGAGTTGATAGTGCCGGCTTAACCACAAGATAACATTATGAATGGCGCATATTTATAAAAAAGGACTGGAGATATTAGTATCTCATTAACATTATAGCTACCAATATGCTTAAGTCATGCATGTGTGCAAAAAGGGAAAATAAAATTTTACACTTGCTCAAAATTAGTTTCAACCGCTGTTTATAGCCTAAATTAATGCAATCATGTCTTTTTTCAATATTATGTTCTTGTAACTATACGATTAAAGTAATGCCAAATAATGTTTTTAAGAACACCATATTGTAGAAAGTATATTAACGAAACTCAAAAAATATCATTTTTTTTACGTCGTAACCTCGCTGTTCCCACTGCTGGGCAAAGGTCTCCCTCAATTCTTTCCATTTATCTCTTTCCATAGCCAACTCCTTCCAATCGTTTTTAAAATCGTCCAGCTCTTTCCGCAATCGAGTCGGCTAGGCCAACCTGGGGGCCTGCAGGCATCCTGGAACTCCCATTCCGTTGATATCTTTGCCCATCTGTCCGGGTGCATCCTGCTCACGTGACCAGCCCAATTACATTTTTTTATTTTTTTTATTTTAACATTTAAAAGTTAAAATAAAATTACATACCTAATAAATGTCGAAATCAATTTGAATTCCCTGTAGGCACAATAAATTAATTTTTATTTTGGTTTTATTTAAATATCTTTCATTTGTTTTATGTTGCTTCTTGGCATTAATACGATCATAAAGCGAAATTATCATTACGGAAGACAAATACGTAACTTATGATAGCATAAAGATATCAAAATGGATCGTGAAACTGTATGTAGGTTACGAAAAGAGCATGGTCACGGAATGAGCAATAAATTCCAAAATTTGAGTTGAGAATTTTAAAAATTTCGAGTTTCTAAACTCTTACTGACATTATTACTCGCCCATAAAACGTTTGTAACTACTTAATTTTATAATAGTACCCTGCTCTACTTAATACGTAACGCGACATAACAATCATCGTTATCTAATTTAACTTGGTTAATCCCTTATAAGTACCTACTTCTAATAGTTATTTGCAATCGAATCAATTTTGTTTATGTGAAATATCGTGTGAAATAAACGAATGATGATCGATATTCTGCGCAGTAACGATGTGTTGATCGTTGTGAATTTATAGAGCAAACTATTGGTGGTCCAATTGTGAAAGTGGTTTGGAAATACTGGAGCGAAGTTGCGCAGGACATAGAATGTTTGTTGCTTCGAATAATGTAGAATGACGGCGTTCATTTGGTATTAATTATGTTGATTTTAATGTATGCATCTCAATCGTGTTCCTGTTTCTTGGACGTCTGAGTGAGTAGGAAGCTTTAGGTGTTCAAGTCTGTTAATTATTTTACTTAAAACAAAACAAAATCAGTCGTCTTTCCTTGCTTAAACATCAAACAAAATCAGTGTTTTTTGTTTGAAATAATGGATTGTGTGCTGCTATTGCCGATTTTCTAGTAATAATTTGGGTTTTGTAAAAATTTCAGTCTTAAAACACTCTGTTCTGACGTCAGGGTTGTCTATTGACCTGGTTGAGGTTTTTTAATTACGTAGTCAATTAGCAGACATATTCAAACATTATATGCAAACTCAATTCATGGTATACCTTCACTTATTACGTTATGCATACTTTTAAAGAAACTTTAAACCTGCCAAAAATAAATTAATGACAAATTACAGTTTTATCTCACTTTAATTCGTGAAACTGTTAATGAATAAACCTTCAACAAATATAAACATATAAAATATTTCACTTTCGATTCTGCACAGTGGTTTCATTGCGAAAACTTAAGCCAAGAAAGATTAAATTCTGAATTATTGTCTGTATAATTTCACCTGCATTGTGTTAATGTAACGATGCGTAAGCATTTTTCAATACGTAAGGTTGAAAACCAGATGGACGGGTATACCGATTCTTATTACGTGTGCGTCGAATAGCTTATTAGCAATTATTCGTTACTTAACGTTGCACATCCGACTGGCGCATCGCTTGCCGCTATTCGAAGAATTTATCATTGCGTGTTGTGTTGATTAAGTGTCGTGTTTAAGACACTTTACTAAAACGAGCGAGCTTATAAGCGATATGAGCGAGCTTATAAGCTGCAAGTTCTAAAGATAAAGTTTATCTTTTTTTTTGTTTTAATAGGTATATTTTCTGGCTTGCAGTAAACTTGCCGGCTTGTGACATAAAACTTGTCCAATACCAATCACACTATCATCAAATAATCAGATGCAAACCAAAGCTTACGTTTGTTTATGCATGCCATAATAAACTTGTCTTGTGTTGTGACTATACATTTAAGGTTAAAAATAATAAAATTATGATTAATGTCAAAATAACCTTATTTTTCTAATATTGTACTGAAATCTTCAATAAAATTGTCTTTAAAACACATTTCCCATGCAAAGGGACATTACAAAAATATTTTCAGTAATATACTACTAATATAAGTAGGCTGTAGGTACCTAGTAATATAATTTAATACAGTTACCTAACCGAATACGACAGGCGCCTGTCAGTAATTAGCTAATTTAATTGTTTGACACGGGTTAGTTCGGTTACTTTCATAAATCATGAATAATGTGCGCGGTTCCTTTTGACTGATGCGTTAAATTACACTAAACAAACCAGAAATGTAATTACTGCCAGCATTTACCAAATGAAGTGAAATAGGACACTTCTAATCGATCTAAAATATTATATTGCTAAAAGCGCCCCGTGATTTTACCCGCGTTGTGCCCGTTACCGTAGGAATTTCAGGAATTTTTATACGTATAAACCTTCCTCTTGAATCATTCTATCTATTTAAAAACCGCAACCGCATCAAAATCCTTGCAGTAATATTTGAGTTTTTCGCGAACAGACAGACAGACAAATAGACAGACGCGGCCTTTGAAATTTGTGGAACGTAGACTTGGTTTTATAATATGTAATGATTTTAATGACCCTTGCTCAGAGTCTAAGAGTCTTAACTATTGGATCTTTATTATGCTATGAAGCAATTACAAGCAATTAGAAGCAGCATGACTAGGAAGTAAAAAGGAAAGGTACATAATGAAAGTGGTGGCCTTATATCGATATCATAGGCTATAAAAATAAAAATAAAATATTTTATACTAATAATTAATAGTTTATTTAGTTACACATCTAAATAGGAAGATTAAATACATTAACAGGCATAAGAAGTAATTAACAGTCGTTGATTTTAGTTTAGTGGTGAGCGGTGTAGTACTGAGGAGCATGGATGGTTTGGACCACTGGGGTATGGACACTGTGTACGGCGTGGACTACTGGGGCAGAGTGAACAATCGGGGTAGCATGGACCACTGGGGTAGCGTGGACCAGAGGGGTAGCGTGGACCACCGGGGCAGAGTGGGTAGGCGCGGGCGGGGCAGCATGCGCATTCGGCTCTGAGTTGTGCACGATAGCGTTGAAACTGTAAACAAAAAACATACCAAGTGTACCAACTTCACCGGCAACAACGGAGAAAGTGTTTTATCATAATTGAATCTATCTATAACAGTATTTATGTAAATACTCGTACTGTAGTAATGCAATCAAGTTGTATAACCTAACCTGTTAAAGATAGGCCAGTTCATCACAATAAGGTTGCAGAATAGAGCAACGATTTTATCTAAGTTATCGACTGTAACAGCTAGAATTAAGATATAAAAGTTTAGTAAATTGCCGTATTTTGTCTGTCGGTTGTTAGTCACGCCAGTTCTTCACTAAGCTTGGCCTTAACATAGTGTTGCGTAATCTGTGCGATGGCTTGCGAATGTATGAATGGACCCAACCCACGTGTGTCCATTGATATCGATATTATTCATGCTATAATATTGTAAAGCAAGTTTTATAACTGTATTGCATTTGAATGATATGTTTTATTTTTTCTTTAAACTTTGAACTTTAATCTCTAAATTGTAAAGTTGTTTTTTGAGTTTCGTTTTGGAATTAAGTATATTTTTTTAATAAGTATATTTTTTATAGAAGAATCTAATACATATGTCTATACCTATACTAGATTTTAATATTATCGACCAAAATTTTGAAGTGAAAATGACAAGGACAATTACTAAAAAAGGGGTCGTATACGTATCTTGTTACTTTCTTTTTACTATAAATAACTAAATGTGAACCTACCAATTCTTGTAAACGAATTATAATCAAAATGGTATTCAAACTAAAATAGTTATACTCCTTACCCATTGTGGTCATCAGCGGTGTACTCAACCTTGCGCACGGAACCATCAGGTTGGACCAAAGAGTATTCTCCCTTCACGACATCACCATCGCGAGTTTCGTGCTGGGACTTGTGGTCTCCGGTGTGAGGGTCAGCCACGGAGTACGAGAACTCGTACTTGGCAGGAGCCTGGAGGAAGAAGGAAATTGATTACTTACTGAATAATAAGGAATGAATGGCATTCATTCATTTTGTGTAGGTCTGTGGTCAACCATTTTTTGTCCGCTTCCGACACTAATTGAAACAACAAAGACCGATAGCTAAACCTTCTAAAGTACGGTAGCGCTCAGAAATGTCAGTATCTGATGGATGGCCATCCATCCAAGTAGGGGTGGAGTTACACGTTGCTTAACAATCGCAATGAATTAACATCGCTTAGTCAAACTTGGCTTGACTGTTACAGATGTTGTTGGTAGATCCAAAGTAAGTCCTACTTCAATATGTATGCAGATAAAAAGGGGTCGATTGAATGAAATAATTTGAACATATTTAATAAAATAAACAGTTCAAAATCTCCTTGAGTCTTTCATATCGTTCGACAGCTGCCTAGATCGAGTTTACACCAAAAACACGGAAGCTCTACACTTACACTTAATGTAACTACAACCACTAAGGTACATAACTATTACAGTGACTCTGTTAAGCAATGCGCGGAATTATAGGGCTAGATTTTGTTTATATCACAATCTATTATGCCCTCTCGATATCATGAACGTGATAATTTAAAGCAACGATTACATAAGCGACTAGCAGCGCCCCGCGGCTTTGCCCGCGTTGAGCCCGTTCCCGTAGGAATTTTCGAAAATCCTTTCTTAGTGTGCACTCACGTCACTTGAAGAACCTTCCTGCCAAATTTCATGTTTCTAGGTGTAGCGGTTGAGGCTGTGCGTTGATTATCAGTCAGTCAGTCAGTCAGGACTTTGAATTTTATATATATATAGATTTGGTGAGCTGTGAATAAGCGAGTTCAATAGTCATGTCATAAAATTACTCGCTGGCTCTCTAATTTTTACGAGTATTATATTCGCTAACTCACTACTTGCTATCTTTAAATCTAAACGACGCTTAATGATAGAAATTTAATTCTGTTTTACGCTCAAATAACTAGATTTTAATAAAGAGTACATGTTACATGAGAACAGTTATCGGATTTATGAGGCAGATATCTGGGTCGTTTCAGTTTTGTTACACACGTTACTGATACGACGTTCGACCAACTTAGACAACCATCGAATTTCTAAAACTAACGACAAACTTCACATATTAAAACTGATATAAAAACTCCGGCTAATCTATTACCAATGTGTTGTTATACTTTAATAATAGAATTAAGACAAGTATTAGCACACAAGACACAGGTTGTGTCTGTTACTCCATCTTAATGATATTTTTGATAAATAGTTATTAGAACTAATCACTGTATGATAGATTGCATTCACATTGCAAAACGCAAAGTTATTGTAACAAGGAGCTTACACAATTATATTTAATTGGGTTATAATAAACTGATCATTTTTCTAACATAATAGTTATTAGCCGTTTGGCCTTTCACTTTCGTATGAAAGAGATCAAATCATTTCTTGAAATGGTTGTCTCGCCAACTATTTAGTTCAAGTGTAATCTTATCAAATCTACTTCGGATTTGGAAACAATTTTAAACAAACTTTAGTACAAAGCATATTCGAGACAGTCATTTCTCTTTAAAGTCTTTTTTATTCTGCTGTTACAAGCAATCCTAATCGGGGATTACTTTCCAAAACCAGGATTACTTTTTGAAGTATGCTCCAAGCCCTGAACTTTCTTCATACATATTATGCAATGATTTTGCCAATTGCTTTATGATTGGAACTGTACACTGATCACTGTGCATAGATCTCTCAATCGGTCCGTTTTCCCTACGTTATGATAGTAAAAGATAGAAAGAACTTACATGAGCTTCTTCAATGTCGGCACGAGCGACATGTTGCACCAACGGAGCGTGGACAGCGGGAGAAATATGTTGGACCACTGGGGCAGCATGGACAATAGGAGTGCTGTGCTGCAGGTAGGAAGTCTGCAGGATCGGGCCTGAGTGTTGGATCAAGGGAGCAGAGTGTTGGAACAGATTGGCAGAGTGGATCAAAGGGGCAGAGTGTTGGATGAGAGCAGAGCCATGTTGGAGTTGGATGGGGGTAGCATGCTGCAGAGTGTAATGCCCTTCACGGGACGGCTCGTCATGTCTGATGATGCTTTGGGCGGATAGAGCGTGGCCATGCTCGGGGATGGCCGCTGATTGGGTGAGAGCCACAAGGGCGCTGATGAGGGCGATCTGAAAAAATAAAAGAGATTTTAGATTTTTGTGACGTAAAAAAATATAGTGTCTTTCTAAGCACTGATGACTTTGATGAGCTGATTATGATTTTCTTTTGGAAAGATTCTCAGTAGCTAATTTATATTCCGATTTTAAACGCAGAAAGGAGATAGTGAGATGAAACGTAAGATCTAGAACTCTGAGTAGATGACAATGTGAAAGTATTATCAATCCTAATTCTTTTGTTACTAAATCTTAAACCAAACTCTTTTTAAACTTTTTTTGAACTCAAAATCAAAAACCTTTTTCCTACACTCACTTTAAAGTACATGTTGATGTGTTTAACTCAAGTGTAGGACTCGATTGATGGTTTCCAGACCTGGTGGTAGATTATATAGTTGGAGGAACCGTGTGTCACCCGACACCGGACCGGTATAACATATGACACGATACTCGATCACCTTTACACTTTACGTCATGAGGAATAAAAGTTTTATTTTCATTCAAGGTTACTGGTGTAAGGGCTAGGGTACTAGCGAGCTTGATACCTGAGCAAACATAATATTTCTACAGAGTCTGAGCTTTTTGAAACAGGAGTTATTATCCATTGTAAACATTTATCATGGTCTTCTTTTGACCGCTAAGTATAAAAGATGTAGGTTAGTTGCAAATATAGCGCAAATTCTTATTTAGTATATTTCATATGATTAAATATTATAAAAAGAACTCTGTTTTATTGACGTAAAATATAATCTTTCTTACCAAACTATAGCACTAGTCCATTGATCTTGTCACCTTGAATAGACGCAGCCAATACTGCAATGTCCCTAAGAGTAAAATAACCATAGCATTACAAACGTAGCATTATCCTATAATGAAAGTGAATTTCCATACAGGTATGAACGAGCCCTTGCAGTATCGATTTGCAAGAAAGTAGCTCTTTAGGTTGCACCAAGTGATCCAGTAAACTGTTGCACAATAATAAGGCTGAAACACACCGAGCTGTGAGATCGTATTGCTTGTCTCTATGCAGAAAATTCAGTTTGAAAAGTATTGTGAATTATTTTGTGATATAAATTTTTTCTACTCAATATGTTTCGATTAGTATCGCATAATAACTGCATTTATTTTGATTAAAGTAAAGTTTGTCACTGACATAAAGATTAGGAGTAAAATGGTTTACAATCAAATCAAAAGATGCGTCAGTTTTCAATATTTAAAAAGGTAACTAAACGAAAATATAATCAAACAATGCATTCATTCACATTAACAATACGTCAAACTAAGTACAAGAAAAAAAAAATAGGCCTTAAACTTTTGACATAACCATCACACACTAAGAAAAGCTTTTTAAAGCTCCCACTACATCGCCACCCCTACCTCACCATTGCATGCACCCGTCCGGTCACATATTTCCACTTCAAGCAACCCCGAAGGTCATCACTTACCATAATTACGCGCTCATCTTTCGACAATACCATTCATTCATATTTTATCCTCAACATTTACTTTTGAAAGCGAAAACTGGTGATTTATCAAGTTATTGACAACAATGCGATGAGTTTAATGTACGTTATTTATTGATTTAATCTGGGATGAGATTTTTATCTGTTGGTTACAGTTACAGTTGTGCTGGATGTAAGGATCGCTGAGTGCAAGATTTCCGATGACGACGTCGACGAAAGAGCGAAGTGGAGGAGAAAAATAACGAAGGCTGACCCCACCACCATGTGGGACACAAAGCCAGGTAGAGAGAGAGAGAGGTTACAGTTGTGTGAGGAAATGGTAAGATGATTGAAAAATATATGTTATCATAATAATCATGTTTTTTTTTATAAAACACCAGCAGCGGCCCGCGGTTTTACCCGCGTTGTGCCCGTTCCCGTGGGAAGTTCGGGAATTTTTATACTTATAAACCTTTCTTTTGAATCACTCTATGAAATTTGAAAACTGCATCAATATCCGTTGCGTAGTTTTAAAGATCTAAGCATACATAGGGACAGACAGACAGACAACGGAAAGCGACTTTTTATACTATGTAGTGATATAGGTAGGTGTTATTGAAAATCAAATGAGAGTTACCTCGTAATAGTAATGTTTTTCGTTGATAAATTGTTTGTTAAAATTTCATTTGTATTTTGTTAATTTTATTCGTTGAGTAACTCAAATATTTTTTATTTATATAGGTCATATAAATATTGTGCTAATTAATTCCGGATTAAATTTCTTACTTAAAAGCTTCCAAAAGCTTAAAATTAAAACAAATTTAGCACTAAGAACCAGTTTCGATCCAGTTAATATATCACTAACAATGCCAAGCATTTACAACCATCAATCAAGTTTCATCTAAGTCAAGTGTATTAACCTCAGACCATTATCTATTGATGTCTATCTTATAATACACGAGGTAAATCCATCACCGTTGTAAGATCACACGCATAGTTACACTAGTAGCGCCTAGCGGATTCACCCACGTTGTACCCGTTCTCGTGAGACTTTTTAGGTAAAAATTCGAGACACGTCTTTCATAAATTTTAGAATATCTATGAATAATAATTCTATTAAAAATTTAAGTAGATTAGACCAAGGAATCTCCTTGTCCCTTACAAATGTGACGCCCTATTTCATACTTTTAAAGGTAGAATTTCGGAAAATCCTTTCTTATCGAATAACTACTTCATACACCATGGTATAATAAATTAAGAATACTTTATTTTTTATTTGTGATCGAGTGTGTATAGATATATGTATTATAATAACGATTTGGGATTGTTCCAAATTTAAAGTTACCTAGATTGACCTATCATCTTGGATTCCTTTTTCAAGTTATCAAGTACAAATTAATTATACCCTAAAGGTACAAAATGATCGAAAATGTAAGCTCGTTAATACACCGATCAACAAAAAGACCGTGACGAATTCTGTTCATTTTCGAAAAACATTAAAGTGTATTGCATCTGTGAATCTTAAATTACAAAATAAGTGGTTTCAGTTTGATGCGTTCCGAACTCGTTAAGGGTCGGGTGTCGTAACCTCGGAGTAACATTAATAAGTTAATAACGAGAGGTCAAGAAGATGCCGCCAGATTTATTTGATTCAGGTTCTTTTATCGTCTTTTATTGTTTTACATGTTCATGTATTCATTATTGAATTAATTTGATCGTGTGTTTGGTTTTCGAAAGGTTTTTTGATCTGATTTTAGTGTAAAACTCAGCGAGGCCTTTATTATATTAGGCCTCTTTTGAGTTTAAAATAGAACTTGACTGGAATTGTAATTTTTTTAGTTATGTTTCATGTTGAACTGAAGTTGAACTAAATGAAAAAAACATCTTATAAGATCATCTTAGTTTATTTAACTACACTGGGGTTGTTGGCAAACGGATGGATGTACATGCCAACGTTAGCGCAGGCTTATATGAATACGATGAGTTATGCAAATATTTCGTTCGTATATTATATAACTAGCAGCGCCCCGCGGTTTTACCCGCGTTGTGTCCATCCCTGTGGGAATTTCGGGATGAAAAATAGCCTATGTTACTCGTGGATAATGTAGCTTTCGAATGGTGAAAGAATTTTTAAAAACGGTCCAGTAGTTTTTGAGCCTATTCATTACAACCAAACAAACAAAGTTTTCCTCTTTATAATATTAGTGTAAATATAAAGATATATCGCCTCGTGCCGGTAGTTATCTCAATTGCCTAACAGAATATTAAATAGCGTGTAGGGTTTCAGTTAGACCTTAGTGCTTATTCTTGCATGGCTTGCGCACTTTCACTCCATATTTCGACCGTACATTGTATGTTAATATCGTGTTCGGATGAGATTTCTCACGAACATTTTGAAATGTACTAACTACCTATATTATGCAGTTTTATTTCGCATATCCTGTGATTGCTTTTTTTGAAAGTTGTTCGTAGTTTGTCCTTGTTACTCTTAATTCGTTATGTAATTGTGATATAATTAGATTTGTACGTGAAAGGTGTAACAGTGTTAACAATTAAATGAGAACGTTTTGCGGTGTTGACTTTTGTGGTTAAGTGGTAGCCTCGCTTTGTATCTATACTAATATTATAAAGCTGAAGAGTTTGTTTTGTTTGTTTGTTTGTTTGTTTGTTTAAACGCGCTAATCTCAGAAACTACTGAACCGATTTGAATAATTCTTTCACTGTTAGATAGTCTATTTATCGAGGAAGGCTATAGGCTACATTTTATCCCGAAATTCCCACGGGAACGGGCACAACGCGGGTGAAACCGCGGGGCGCTGCTAGTCTAAGATAAATTGGTTTGGTTTTAAATATCTATCCTAATATATTAAAAGCTGAAGAGTTTGTTTTTTTGTTTGTTTAAACGCGTTACTCCACGAAAATACCAATGTGATTTGAATAATTATTTTTATAATCGATAGCCACATTCAACAGAAGGTTACAGGTTATTTTCCATCCCGATTTTTTTACGAAAATACCCATAACGTTGGTTAAACCACGGGGCGCTGCTAATTTATTAATAACTTAAGTTGTATTGAACTTAAACGTTTTACCTGTTACTGTGAGAGTTTTGGAATTATAGGTATACTTAAACAAAAGTTTTCAAATTAGTAAAGTAAAGTAAGTAAGTTTTTAAATTACAACTTCTTGAAATCAGCGCATGGAAACAAATATAAAAGTAACTTTAGCTATTACTGAACATTATGTTATAATGTCATGTAAATGTGTGTAAATGTGTTCGGGTTTTATTATTTTGTATTGTTTCACTGGTATATAATACAAAAGTATGTGTAAAATTAAGCTATAAAAGTATGTAAAGAGAATAAAACAAAGAAACTTTTTAATTAATTTTCTTTATTTCAACAGCAAAGCTCTGCTATATACAATTGCATTGCCCAAAACCGACCATTACACAATTCGTAGAAGTATTAAAGAAATAATAACGAGGAACAAGATATTTTACAGAAGATTTTTGAGAAATTTTAAATCTAACAAGAGATGGAATTACCATGGGTACTATGCGTAGTTAGTACCTGATATGTTTGCCAGCAATCAATGTCACTACTGTTGCATATTTCAATAGAACAAAAAAGTAATAGCTACAAATTTGTTCAGCAGCTAATAAGTTTCAATTTAAACCGCATACAAACTTATCTGGTGTCTATAATGAAAACTAATGGAAGGCTTGATGATTGGATTACTACAAAAACTAGAACATTAATACTAATATCACAGATTGGGTAAATACATCGTCCTAATGATGATGGATCACTGGCGGCGAGTTGTGGACGACGGCGTTGAAACTGTGGACAAAGTGTTGCGTTAGGATGGAGCCTAAAGGTTACTCATTATAGGGTAATCAGATTAGGTTTGGACATCATATAACATGAGGAATATAATTAGTGATGGAATACTAGGTTCGTATTGGTTGGTCAACTTTCGGCTAACCCTGGCCAACTAAAACGCTACTCTAAAAATTGTGCTCTGCATTCGTATATTCGTATGTTGCACAAATCTTTAAATTAAGAACGTCAAATTAATATGTAATGAGGATTTTATAAAACGTTTTAAAAATATTTTCTTACCCATTGTGATGGTCAGCGGTGTAGGTGACCTTGCGGAAAGAGCCATCAGGCTGCAGCAGAGAGTATTCTCCCTTCACGACGTCTCCATCACGAGTCTCGTGCTGGGACTTGTGGTCTCCGGTGTGAGGGTCCTCCACGGAGTAGGAGTATCCATATTTGGGATGAGCCTGGAAGATTAATGAAAAAAGTTTTGGTAAGGAAGTTCCTAAAGAAGTAACTTTAAGCCTTGGCAGTAAAGTAGTTTAGTCAACCACTTACGTATTCATCAACATAGTGGTCCTCATGAGAAGGAGCATGAGCGATAGGAGCGGCGTGGACTGCTGGGGCAGCGTGGACCAACGGGGCAGAGTGGACCACCGGGGCAGAGTGGACCACCGGGGCAGAGTGGACTACCGGGGCAGAGTAGTGAGACTGTTCCGAGTAATGAGAAGGTTCCGAGTAGTGGGCCGGAGCCTCATGCTGGATGGACTGGTCATGACGGTAGATGTTCTGGGAAGAAACGGCTGGTGCCTGATGCAGGTATCCCGCCTGGCACACAGCCACCAGAGCGCAAGCGATGACGATCTAAAAACAAAATTATACAGTTAAACCACACTGTCACAACTCTTAACAACCCCAAATAAAGATTTCAAGCAAACGGTCCACATCCCGCCAATTGAGAGCAATTTCAACTTCGATGAAGCAAATTGTCCTAACTGTCGTTATGTAATCGTTCTAGTTTAGCTTTTCGAAATGTAAAGCTTACTTTGGAGTACATTTTGCTTTAGACACAAATGCCTTGACTGGTATTACTGTGATAGTGCACTGTTTTTATATAACAAACAAAACACAAGAGGCATTGGAGGGGCGCTATTCCTGAGATATCCGATCGGATCGGATCACAGTAATTGCAGCATTGCCAATCTGCCAGCTTTATCGAATGTCGTAACATGATACGGTTACAATATGTAAAGAAAATCGATGCTAAGTGAGAGGTTGTATTGTTACACTTTAGTCTAATTAGAGCATACTTTTAATTATTTGCTAATCATGTTTACGTTTGCAAATAATTTACAGGCAGTTAATTTGCCTGGCTTGGAGATTAATTGCAAAATTGCTTTGAAGGATTAAGAGTTGTAATGACCTTCATTGTAAACGGTTAGTTAACATTGTTAACGAAAACACTTAAAAAACTAAGCATGAAAACTGACCAAAACATTTTTTTTTTAATCTACGGCATCAAGGAAGAGTGATGTGAAGTACATACTGCTTACGCTTCTCTATGTCGTGTTTGTCACAGGTTTATTAATTAAAGTTATTGGGACAGCGCAGACATAAAAGTACAAATAGATATTAATATAAATCCTGAACGGAAGGCATTATAGTGATTAGAATTATTATTGATTTTGAAATCAATTTACCTAACAGGAAGTTAGAACTCGACTCGTTTATATTAACGAAACAGTATCGAGTAAGATTGTAGGAATATCGATGTGGTTTCATAAACTATGCAATTAATGCAATTAATTTAGTATGAGTTGTTTTACTGTAGCGGTAGTGGAGCCTCGTAACAAAACGAGTATTAATTTAATAGTATTTGTTTTTGTTTTTTTTTGTCATATGGCCAACCTACTCTAGGTAAGTAAGTAAGTAATGCCAAACATAGGGATCCAAGAAAGTCGAATTACACCTAATCCTTTTCACTGTACTGATATTTTCAGTGAGAAAGTTTAGAAGTATTGAAAGATGGATGTTTATTTAATTTTGCTTAGAACGGATGCATCAATCTGGAAGTCAAATCCCTGGGATTAGATAATATATAAACAAATTCAAAACATTAAAGTATAAAGTATTAGCCAGTAATGTCCCGCTGCTGGGCAACAGGCCTCTCATCTCACTGAAGTTATCAGTACAGTGAGGAGGATTAGGCATAATCACCACGCTTGCCAAATGCGGGTTGGTGATCTCAAACTCGAGCCATGTTTGAAAAGGAAACATGTTTTCGCTCAACCCAGGAATTGAACCCGGGACCTCAGTCTTGGCAGGCGAGCGCACATACCACTAGACCACCGAGGCGTTCAAAACATATTCTTATAAAAAAACTGCACATATTTTCTTGTAGATACTTCATGCATACCATTTCTTTACACTCAATCTTTTTGAAATGTTACGTTAAGGCGTTCCCACATCAAACTTGTTGGTACATCAATACAAATCAAGTTTCAACATGTCATTAACGTGAATTAAATATCCATATAAAATGAAAACAAGATTCCTTAAAAGATATTCGTTAAATGTTTTCATTTCTACGCTGAATGAATCGGCAGTTCACTTTATTTGGGGAATGGATTCATGATTTTTATAATTAACCCTTTTAATAAGGTCGGTCAACCAAACGTGGTGTACAATGCGATTAAAATAAGAATAGGACCGGCCTAGCGCCATGTTGTGACGTCACAACGGGAACTTGGTATAGTGTGCAAAAAAAGCAATGTTAAAAAATATTGGCTTGTTTTATACTGTAATAGCACGTACTTTTTTTGCACACTATACCAAGTTCCCGTTGTGACGTCACAACATGGCGCTAGGCCGGCCGGTCCTATTCTTATTTTAATCGCATTGTACATAGATGTGTACAATCCTGGGTAAGATACAAGCCGAGACAAGTTTCACACGTAAGTCAATCCTACTTACTGAAATATGACCTAGTTACTCAAAGCTAGAACGATGCCCAGACAATTATAAGCGACAATATTTTAAGTGTTGAATGGAAACAAGAATATATTATGTATACTAGCGCTGCCATCCCTTCGCTCTGCATGTAAGGGCTACCCCATATTGTTGTGGGGTTGAATTTTGCAAAATCCTGTCTTAGTGCTGTCTCGCATCACGAAGGAAACCACTGTACCAAATGCCAAGTCTTTAAGTACAGTAGTTTCAGTTATGCGTTGCTATAAAAGTTAGTCAGTAAGTTAGTCAGGTTGGTGTTTCATATAATGTATACCTTATCCTACTAATATTATAAATACGAAAGTTTGTGAGGGTTGATGTATGTATGGATGTATTATTGTATGTATGTTTGTTATTCTTTCACTAAAAACTACTGAATGGATTTGGATGAAACTTTACAGTAATATAGGTTATACATAAGAATGACACATAGGATATATTTCATCCTGAAATTCCCGCGGGAACGAGTACAACGCGGGTAACACCGCGGGACGCGGCTAGGGTACTTGCATATTACGTCATTTTTAGTTTGACAGCTTTAAATTTGTTAGTTAGCTAGTTAATTTAAACTAGGAATATCGTTTGCAACTTCAATTTGTAGGTATGCCGAACAGAAACTAGTTAATTACATAACTTAATAGACTATTTATATAGGTTCTACTAAATCTATACATGGACTTTATTGTCTCTGTTTAGTTGTCTTTACATATAACAATCTCGACTCGAAAGAGTTTATGCAAGATTAAGTTTGAATTGCGATAGTACTAACGCATGCGTCTAACGCAAAATACGACGTTTTTAATTGCTGTTTCATAAAGTGTAATTGTTTGCTTTGTTTTTTTTTGACACAATTATTATTATCATGTCATGAAATTAGAGTTTTTGAAACAATAGATTCACAAGAATCTATTGTCTATGTTAAGAACTCATTTTAAAATAATTAAAGAAGTTTACATAGTATGTTTATGATGCTGGATGTGTAGTTTTTGGAAACCTTGAATTTACTGAAATGTTCTTTATATAAAGCATAATTTAATTATTTTAGGTGGTTTTGACCTGATTTTAAAATAAATTTTTTAAAAGGTTTTATTTATCTATCCTACTATATATACTTTAATATAATAAAGAAGTAAAATTTGTAAGTTTGTTTGTTTTATGCTAATCTCTGGAATTACCTGTCGGATTTGAATAATTATTTTTGTAATAGATAGCCACATTCAACGGGAAGGTTATATAACCTTTGGTAAACTTTTGGTCCTAACCTTCCCATGGGAAAGCTATTTTTCATCCCAAAATTCCCATGGTAACGGGCACAACGCGGGTAGAACCGCGGGGTACTGCTATCAATGTATATGTTTACAAGTCTTATTACGGTTTGTAAGATTCCATTTAGAAGAAAATAAATCCAAATAACAAGTAAAATAGTAATACTGGTCCATGGTGATATCTTTCCATTGTATTTTACCAGTTTACCGCGATTGTTATAGCCAGTTGCGTAGATTTGGCTAGTTATTAAACTAAGACTAAGAATCATCACCATCATCACTTCAGCCGCAGGACGTTCACTGCTGGACAAAGGCCTCCCTCATTGATTGATCATGCAGCCTTCACCAAATCATCAGACCACATCGTTGGTGACTTCTTTATTACTAAGACTTTGCATTAGAGTACAGCTTTCAGTCTTTTATCTAGTACACCTATTGTACACGCTTGTACACAAATCGACGCCTAATAAATTCTGAGCGAATAAAGATAGTGTGTAGTAACTTGCACCCTAGCGCCATCTGTTAGTCACAAGTGGAACCTTTGGTAACAGCAAGTATAAAGTTACACTATCAATGGATACGTAACATCTCATAACAGAGACAACTGAATCGATACCGGTGCAGAACAACTTGAACAAGGAAATACTCTACAGACCCTTCAGTTTGATTAATGCTATAACGGTTTACTTCAAACTTCCATTTGCATTTTATATTATTACATGAATAGTTACTTGCAGACTTGAATTAGTTTGATTGGGAGATTTGCATGCTTAGTAGCTTATCTTAGTCAGATATATCGTATTTCTCGCCCACTTGCTTCTTCTTCTTCTTCTTCGCGAGTCGAGAACACTGTCCCCGCAGATCCCCCGGGCGGGCCGGAAGCACACAGCCGGTTGTGGTGCGTCACACGCGGAAGCTCCTTTCATGCACCATACTTTCATAGAAGCCTTTAGGTGTGTCAAGACCAGGAGCAGACCTGGGCTTTGAAGCGGAGCAAAGCTGTTCGACAGCCAATTCAACAATCACAGCACATTGTGATCCACAAACAACGCGTTGACGTTGTCAAAATCTTTTAAAGCCTGTAAAAACTGTAGTTAGACAGTTTGTTGACAGTTGGTTTGGCGTATGAAAACATTATTAAAGAGGAATGTACACTTGAAGCAAAATATATACAAGAATTTTTAATTTAATTAATTAATTTGTACTAACAACTGTTGGATTGATCAAAGCCAGTTTTGTTATGACGTAATTTTCACAGTTCTCTATTTAAAATTACTTCTTATAATCGCTGTAATATGTTAATTAATACCACAATTATAACGTTAAAAGTTTTTTACGACAATACTTTAGAAAAGTTTTCTTTTTGTGTAACACGTAATAAAACATCTGTAAGTAAGTTTTTAATGTATAGTTTGTTTTATTAGCGGGTATAATAAACTATAGGTATAGTTATTATAATATGCAAGAGTTTGGATGTGAACCAAAATTTCTCATAATTTGAAATATGTATGTTAAGGAGTTAGAAGTATACATATTTGATGTTTGTTTATATTGGGGTGGTTTTGTGTTAGTGTGGACATACCCTTAATAAAATGATTTAAACTACGTTTTAATTGAAAATAAAAACAAAGGTTCTGATAAATAGTTTATTAAAACAGTTGACTAATAAAAAACTTAAAACAAGTTAACAAACGAAACTCAAAGCACTTATATAATCTAAGGTACATTCAATAAAATTGGCAGTCTACCTATTTCAGACAAGATTTTGCTTTAATATGTACCTGTACTACTTTATGGTATACAAGGTACAAGCAAATGTCCCCTGGATGTGGTAGATCGTCAATTTTACTGATAATATGGCAATTTATTAGCTAAAAACCGTTTCAATACCCTACATAATAGATTTTAGAATGATAATAAGATGATGATGAGACATCTGAGTCAGTTGGTTCAATTTTTTCAATCACTTTTTCTGGTTGAGGAGTTTCAGCATGAATCTCCATTTTGGGAAACTCTACTTTGGCTACCTCTACTTTGGGAAAGTCTTCGTTGACTATCTCTTTAGGCGTTACTACTTTAGGTATATTTTCTTCGTGGCCATCAGCCTTCATAGTCATCATTGTTGGCCCGACAATAACATTTTCCATCTTGTCACCTTCATTTGTTTCAAAAGGTTTCAAAATCATCTTTTCACCATCAACCATCACTATCTGTTCATTTTTAGCACTAATTTCTTCAATGGGTTTTGGCACAGTTTCTTCGTTTTCGCCTTTAGTAATCATGTTTTGGTAATTGGAGTACTTTTCAGGGAAGTAGTGGTTGATTTTGATTCCATGGCCGACTGGATAGAAGTGGCGAGTGTGGTCAGATACGGAGTAGGCGTGGTCACCATGTTTGTTCACTGTTTTGCTGACGATTGCGTTGAAACTGAAAAATACAATTTATTTAGCTTGAGATAATAATATCAGGTTTGTAAGTAAGTTAAACTTGATGTAGAAGTTTTTGGGCCGCCTAAAGGCCTCCGAGATGGTATATCAGTTAAACAACCGGGATGAACAATTTGATGTATCCTCCGAAGCTATACAGCTATTGGAAAGTATTAAATCATTTGTCGGTTGCTTTTTGGAATAATAAGAACTTTGACATTTTTTTATGTTGACTTGTTCTGGTTTCGTTTGAGTAAAGTAAATCGTTGCGCGGAGCGCTGCTAGTTAATAATAAAAATACATGATGTTGATATTCACCCATTGAAATCATCGGCCTTATACTGTACTCTCCTAGTAGAGCCATCGGGCTCCACCAGACTATACTCCCCGTGGACTCTATCCCCGTCCCTGGACTCCTGATGTCTCTTGTGGTCACCAGTCTTGGAATCTGATACCGCGTACTCGAACTCGTATTTGGGGTATGCCTGTGATGTTATAATTAGATTAATGTATAGGAACATTTACAATCTTGATTATTTGTAATCGTAATGATTTTGTTATACATCCTACTTGAAAATTTTCATAATTCCTACTAGTGAGGACAGCTAAGTGGGTACTATGAGAATTTACCTATCCTACTATTCCACTTAAAATAAATGTGAAGATATATGTTTTTTTTCTTTCACACCAAAACTATGGTTCTAATCTGAATGAAAATTGCCACATCAGAAGATTAGAGTCTGGAACATACAGGCAACTTTTTATTAATACGGAATCAGGTATAATTTAGGTGATGCGCGCTGCTAATTTTAATAATTATTTTTAATACTAAAAAACAAGGAAATTTAAAAAAATTCCGACTAGGTTAAGGTCTCCTGTAACTTACTTTGGACTTATTGTTACTATTTAGATTGGGTTTTATAAGTCTTATTTTATTTATTGTAGAGCAAATGTAACACAATATACTCACATAGTGTTCATATTTTCTTCCAAACGCCTGTGAGCTAGGCGGGTGATACACAGTGCTTTCTTTCCATTCGTTTGTTTCTTTAGGCGCTTCGTTTCGTTCCTCATTCGAACTTATAACGACAGCTTGGACTATGCTTAACATGCAGGTAAGGAATACGGCCTGTAAGTTATAATGAAAATTAAGATTAAATTTGTCCGTCACGTGTTTACTTATTACAATGCATAACGTGAAAATATGTATTTAAATAGAAATTACGTGTTACGTTGTATGTCCGCGATGGATTACTAAACTACTGAACCGATTTTAAATTTAATTTGCACTCCGTGTGCAGAGATATCTTACATCTCAGTTTATAGTTCATTTTATGCTGAAATTCCCACGGGAACGAGTACAATGCAGGTAACACCGCGGGGCGCGGCTAGTGTAAGTATGTATAAATGACGTGGATTTTACTTATGTATTCTATTTGACATTTGGGTAAGGATCGTTATATTTTATTGTAGGAAAATTATAATAGTTTTACAAAATGGTCAGAATTCACAAAAAGTTGTTGAAGACATTTCCAGTAATATGACTCTTAGGTTCAGCGTTATTCAATAAAAAAACGAAATAAAATCAAATACCTTTAAAACCATCATGGTACACTTAAGATGAACTGTCGCTAACGAAATATACTAGCAGACTGTTGATTATACCCGAAATAAAGTACCATTATATACTTTTCTAATTCTTATTACATAAAAATATTAAATTGTATTGTAGATATCATTGTTCGATTGTAAAACGAAAGAATAGAGCGGATGACCCTATCGGGACATCAGATTTAGAATTGGAATGGTCGATTTGTTCCGGTACTTATCTTGATAAATACTATACTAGCACCGCCCCGCGGTTTTACCCGCGTTGTTCCGCGCGAAGAAGAAAAATTACGTATAACCGTCCCGTTGAACGTGGCTATTTATTACTAAAACAATTATTCGAACAAACAAACAAACTTACAAATTTTACCTCCTTATAATATTATAAGTATAGATTAGCGTGGCTACCTTCTGGTCCAAAATCTAAATATATTAACTTTCGGCTCATTGAAACGAGAAGAAGAAGAAGTAAAGATTATTGAATTCGTTTCAAAATCGGTGAAATAAAGTTAACATCGCCCTAAACTATCCCTGAACTACATACTTGACAGTGTTCTATAAGCAACTCTCATATCTGACGTTTAAAATTGCATACGCCATTTTGCGGTATGTCCACAATTTTAACACGCTTTAATTAAACGTAACCTTTAATACTTAATCCTATCATCACATCTGGGTGTATTCCGAGAGGAGACGTGGCAAATATTGGCTGCAATTGGTCGTTGTGTAATAGAGTAGTAAGAATTATAAAAAAGTCTACAATTATTTGACTACAATCAAATATTGTTCATCAATGTAAGAAAATACCCAAATCTTACTGCTATGCCAATCGAATACAGATATGCTGATTATTTCATTATATGTAAAGAGTAGTCAATGATAACCTCCTTTATTATCATTCTTAATATGTTATAGTTCATTTCTCATATGAATAACAAAAAAGTACACCCATATACCCCAGAGTCCCCCTAATTTCACCTACTTCCAAATTTTTAATAAAAAGTGAATGGTGTCGCTTATCGATATTACCATCAACAATACAATTCAATAGAAACTCTCAATTCTATAATCAGATGAGCATCTCTTAGGTGCTTATAACACTTATTCGAATTATAGCTATGTAATGTATACTTTTAAATACTTTGGACAAATAAATAAACCTGCGAAACATGATAGGATAAACGGAAGGGTTTTTGAATTAAATAAGTTAATTAGGAGAAGATGCCTTATATTCCAAGTAATAAATAGTTAATAACTATCATTTAGTTAACAATGAGTTGTTTGTTTAGTGGTGGTAGTATTGAGGGATGGCAGCCTTGACGATGACGGGGGCGTGAGTGGGGGCGGTGTTGTGCACGACGGCGTTGAAGCCGCTGTGAGCGTCCGCGGTGTACTCCACGGTCCTGATGGAGCCGTCGGCCTCGTGCAGCGAGTAGGAGCCGTGCACGGCGTCGCCGTCGCGGCTCTCGCTCTGGGACTTGTTGTCGCCGGTGTGCGCGTCAGCGACCGAGTAAGAGAAATCGTATTTGGGGTGAGCGTATTCCTCCACCTGGTGAGCGACGGGGGCGGCGTAGTGCGCTACGGGGGCGGCGCGGTACACGGGGGCGGCAGCGTGGTAAGTGATGGGGGCGGGGGCGGCGTGGGTCTGGTAGGCGACGGGAGCGGCGTGGGTCTGGTAGGCGACGGGAGCGGCGTGGGTCTGGTAGGCGACGGGAGCGGCGTGGGTCTGGTAGGCGACGGGAGCGGCGTGGGTCTGGTAGGCGACGGGAGCGGCGTGGTAGGCGACGGGGGCGGCGACGGCCAGCTTGGCGCCGTGGGACTCGTCGTGGCGGACGATGCTCTGCGAGGAGACCGCGCCGGCGGACGAGTAGTGGGCGGGCGCCTGCAGGAGACCGGCCTGGGCCACAGCCGCGAAGGCGCACAGAGCTACGATCTGGAAACATAAGACAATATTGTTATTACAAGGTATTCTTTACTCCACTCTTTATATGTCGATAGTAATTATAAGAGATGTCAACTCACTTTGGAGAACATATTGATTGTTTGATCTGAATGTGAATGATGTCAGGTCCGAGGGAGGTATAGTTTATATACCTTAATATTTCTAGAGTGATAACTCGAGTACGGGGAGTGGAAGTTGTCAAACTGGCTGACCAACTGCGACCTTGTCTCGTGTCGCTGCGACCGGTGCTTTGATTATAATTAAAGTGTAACTATTAATTAGCGACTGAATGAACCTATGTGCTGAACTTCTATGCCTGCTAAAATTGGGTTCCTGAGTTCGATACACTGGGGTAACAGGGGCCCTAAGTTCCCGGGACGAACGAAGCATGTTTCCAGATTTTCTTTCAAGACATGGTTTGGATTTATAATCACTAACCCGTAGTACGCCAGCGTTATGATTATACCTAACTTTCCTCACTGTTCTAATATCTTATGTGAGATAGAGGCCTTTACCCAGCTGTGAAAAATTACATTAATTAGCGTTTGAATAAATCTATGTGCTGAACTTTTGTGACTTCTAAAACTGGGGTCCTGGGCAGGGAAAACCATCTTTATTAAGATTTAAAAAAAATACAAGGGAATCTTTGTCCCACGAGAAAGCATTAATTGATAAAAGAATCGAGACCAGTAGTTATGAACAAAAACTACTACATTTTTACAATTCAGAAAAATGTTTCTGCGTAGGTATACAGTAAAAAAATTAAACGAAAGTAGAAACTGATCCGCACCATTCATAACCATTGACATGCTTCGAGGTCGTCGAAAGCTACTACAAATATGTATCAACGAGCTTGTAATGTGTACAAGTATATAAACTTGAGCTACTTTATGTCAGACAACATCAGGTCTTTGATCAAATAACACATTAAACATGTTCTCCAAAGTATGTATTGGAATAGTTTAATAATGTGAACATATCAATAAACAGGATTGCCTAAGTATCGTGTTTAACCTAATATTCTTGTGTTTGCAGATCGTAGCCCTGTGCGCATTCGCGGCTGCGGCCCAGGCCGGCCTCCTGCAGGCACCCGCCCACTACTCGTCCGCCGGCGCGGTCTCCTCGCAGAGCATCGTCCGCCACGACGAGTCCCACGGCGCCAAGCTGGCCGTCGCCGCCCCCGTCGCCTACCACGCCGCTCCCGTCGCCTACCAGACCCACGCCGCTCCCGTCGTTTACCAGACCCACGCCGCTCCCGTGTACCGCGCCGCCCCTGTAGCGCACTACGCCGCCCCCGTCGCTCACCAAGTGGAGGAATACGCTCACCCCAAATACGATTTCTCTTACTCGGTCGCTGACGCGCACACCGGCGACAACAAGTCCCAGAGCGAGAGCCGCGACGGCGACGCCGTGCACGGCTCCTACTCACTGCACGAGGCCGATGGCTCCATCAGGACCGTGGAGTACACCGCGGACGCTCACAGCGGCTTCAACGCCGTCGTGCACAACACCGCCCCCACTCACGCCCCCGTCATCGTCAAGGCTGCCCTCCCCGTACAACAGTACTACCACCACTAAACGTGATTGCTTCACCAAAATTGTTGTCTATTCAAAATTGTTGTATATTTATCGTAGAAATAAAGGTATGAATGAATCGTAACATGATATTTTATATTATTTACATTACCTAACCAAAAACCTGCACCATCAAATTTTATTAGGCATTTAATACCTAAAAAAGTTAAATAAGAATTTACATTTGTTAAAAAAATTCTAGTATTGTACCAATCTGTAAGTACACCCTCTTTTATACTTTAAATAATTTTTGGATCGGTTCAACTACGACTGAGATACTAGGTAACAAACATAAAAGAACAAACAGATGAATTGAGACGCTTCTTGAAATTGATAAAGTAATTATATAAAAAAAATAATGAACAGGTTCTGTACTAAGTAGATTTAAGAATGCTTGTGCAATCCCTTGGTAGCGAATTAAAGAGTTATTTTTAGCAACGCATAATTTTTACTAACACCTTAGCTTAGTAATAGTAGACATAAGTTTTTAATTTTTATGTGAAGTATCCTTATGTCGCGTATGTGGCACCTGTAGATTTAGATGTAAGTTTAGTTCTAAACTTTATTTATCAAAGTATCTTTCAATAGTTATCCTTAAGAAGGATCGATCTCCCGGACCTTGTGAGATCAATCCTTGCGGATCAACTATCATAAATGTTTTTAATTCTTGCAATTTAAATTAAAAAAATACTGACACCTTATTTTCCGCCTAATTTCTCATCCCGATTAATTAACGTATCACCATAATTAATCCGTTACTACATGTCTTACACTCAAAATCGTTATCAATAGATAATACGAGTAAAAACGTCTTTTTTTAAGCGAACCCGAGTCCAAAAATGCTTTGACCTTGAAAATGAATGGGAAATGTGAATCGATGATAAAAAGGGTGAAAATAAACAGTTTCTTTGATTTTAATTTGAAGACGAGAGGTTGGTTCATTACATCTTTAGTGTATGTTAAAAACTTAAGAGCAACAGAAAACAGACTTGTGTTGCTCACTTCTTCCCGCATAACCAGTTTGCGGGTAAACCAGAGTACTATTTCATGACTTTTTAGTTACCAAGGTTTCGGATACGATATCAACCTCATTAAGATGATCTACAAATCTATATCCTACAAAAAAATTAGCAACAAAATAATTTGCCCACAAACGGTTTGCTACGACACGATACTGTAACCAAAGAATTGCTACGAATCTGTTTTCTGCCGCGAGATATGCTACGAATTCAATTTCCACCAAAAGATTTACCTCTTGTCTACCAAATGATTTAAATCGATTAAAATATTCCTAACTACCTAACTATAATTAATAACCTAAACATTTGCTAAGAATCTTTTTATAGAACATTTTTTGCTACCAATATTTTATATTTTCAATATTTTGTATTTTCATGCAAGAGATTTTTAACCAAAATGTTTGCTAGGCATTTAAGGTTCGTATATAAATACTTTTGTAGATAGCATTGGTATACTTTCACATTTATACAATATGTAAGTGAAGTAAAGAATGATGAACAAAAATAAAAAATCATTCGCATCTCGCAGGGTCTAAGGGATAAGTATTCTTTCTCTTGTCGATGTTTTTTTTCTAATTACCTTTACTTATTAAGGGTAATTGTTAAAATTAATTAAAATGTGTCAGTTATTATTCTATTATCACATTTATTTATCTCAGTAATAAATAGTTAACATAACCTCACAGTTGTTTGTTTAGTGGTGGTAGTACTGGTGTACGGGGAGGGCGGCCTTGACGACAACGGGAGCGTGAGTGGGGGCGGTGTTGTGCACGACGGCGTTGAATCCGCTGTGAGCGTCCGCGGTGTATTCCACGGTCCTGATGGAGCCGTCGGCCTCGTGCAGCGAGTAGGAGCCGTGCACGGCGTCGCCGTCGCGGCTCTCGCTCTGGGACTTGTTGTCGCCGGTGTGCGCGTCAGCGACCGAGTAAGAGAACTCGTATTTGGGGTGAGCGTATTCCTCCACCTGGTGAGCGACGGGGGCGGCGTAGTGCGCTACGGGGGCGGCGCGGTACACGGGGGCGGCAGCGTGGTAAGTGATGGGGGCGGGGGCGGCGTGGGTCTGGTAGGCGACGGGAGCGGCGTGGGTCTGGTAGGCGACGGGAGCGGCGTGGTAGGCGACGGGGGCGGCGACGGCCAGCTTGGCGCCGTGGGACTCGTCGTGGCGGACGATGCTCTGCGAGGAGACCGCGCCGGCGGACGAGTAGTGGGCGGGCGCCTGCAGGAGACCGGCCTGGGCCACAGCCGCGAAGGCGCACAGAGCTACGATCTGGAAACAAACACAAATTAGTTAGTACAAGGTATTCATGATCTCAGTCATAACAATATAACCATTGGATATGTCAACTCACTTTGGAGAACATATTGATTGTTTGATCTGAATGTGAATGATGTCAGCTCCGAGGGAGGTATAGTTTATATACCTTAATATTGCTAGAGTGATAACTCGAGTACGGAGAGTGGTAGTTGTCAAACTGGCTAACTGCGACCTTGCGCCGTGTCGCTGCGACCGGTGCTTTGATTGTAAATGAAAGTGTTTAATTATTCCTATTAATTAGCCTCTGCACTTTGCTGCCTATAACTTAAATATTTTCAAAAATCTTTTTGTACTGATTGACGGGGTACAATGCACATCTTTGAGATTAATTTATTTTATACTGATTATAGCGACTTAAAAAAATAATCAAAAATATTCCTGAATCGGTATTGCAACTGTAGTTAATAATTAAAGTTAAACTGTATAATTCTCACAATGCCTGTATATTAGTAATTACTAAATATTTGTTGTTTTTTTCTATTTCTGTTTATTGAAAAGTCGACGAGTAATTTACTTTTTACTTTGAATGGCAGATAAATAAACATTTTGCTTATCAGTTAATTTTCAAGTTAAAAAATAAATATAAACATAAAACTCCTTTTTTAGAGAGAGTCGAGTAAAAATTTATCGATATTTCCAATAAATCTTCGTTATAATTACATAAAACGTCAGTCAATTTCGAATATTAGAACATGACTTACCTCACCGACTCCATGATATAGGATGTGGGCAACTGGTTGCTTGGCCTTTCATTAAGTATGAAATGTACTAGACTAAAACTAAAAATACTAGATGTCGGCGTACACTAGTTTATCCTGATTCAACCTATCGGACCTAATCCCAGGGTTTTCTCCCAATCCATTGTATTTGTATATGCTTATTATCTATCTGAATATATATGTATACTATGTTCTAAAAATCACAATTATTGTCGTTTTGTTTTACGGATCACTAGGTATCATGGTACTGATGTAAAACATCGATCGATATCGAGAAAACGTATGAGATATTGTTATTGATATGTTTTTCTGTAATATACTCGTAGATAGAAAATCTCAATACTTTCAATGTTTAATTTTTTTAAAATAGGTCAAAATTAAAACTATTTCAAACAGTAAATCCCTCATATGTACTTGTAGTTACAACTTCATTGACCAGCGTCATTCATTCGATTGACATGTCATGTTTCAAGGTCGTCGAAAGCTTTTACTTTTACAACAGATCAGAGAACATGTAATACGTATTAGTATAAAAACTTGAGCAACTGTATGTCATATATCAACAGGTCTTTGATCGATTAACACCTTTAAAAATGTTCTCCAAAGTAAGTATTATAATGGTTTAATTATGTGAATTTAATAATCCTCCTCACTGTAATGATATCTTCAGTAAGATGAGAGGCCCAGCTCTGGGATATTACATGCAAATTTTTATGTGAACATATCGATCAACAGGATTGCCTAAGTATCGTGTTTTAACCTAATATACTTGTGTTTGCAGATCGTAGCTCTGTGCGCCTTCGCGGCTGTGGCCCGGGCCGGTCTCCTGCAGGCGCCCGCCCACTACTCGTCCGCCGGCGCGGTCTCCTCGCAGAGCATCGTCCGCCACGACGAGTCCCACGGCGCCAAGCTGGCCGTCGCCGCCCCCGTCGCCTACCACGCCGCTCCCATCGCCTTCCAGACCCACGCTGCCCCCGCCCCCATCACTTACCACGCTGCCGCCCCTGTGTACCGCGCCGCCCCCGTAGCGCACTACGCCGCCCCCGTCGCTCACCAGGTGGAGGAATACGCTCACCCCAAATACGAGTTCTCTTACTCGGTCGCTGACGCGCACACCGGCGACAACAAGTCCCAGAGCGAGAGCCGCGACGGCGACTCCGTGCACGGCTCCTACTCGCTGCACGAGGCCGACGGCTCCATCAGGACCGTGGAATACACCGCGGACGCTCACAGCGGCTTCAACGCCGTCGTGCACAACACCGCCCCCACTCACGCCCCCGTTGTCGTCAAGGCCGCCCTCCCCGTACACCAGTACTACCACCACTAAGGAGGACCGAAGACCTAACTTATTCTAAAAATAATTGTTGAATATTTATATACTTTAAATAAAATAGACATCATAAAAGTGATGTTAAGATACTTTTGACTATTAATTTAACAACAATAAGTAAGAGTTCGTCGCTTACTATTCGTGTAGTAGCGGTAAAGGCATTAGCAGTTGCCTTCTGGCTCTAGGAAATGGTCATGTCTTCAATCAAAGAGAGAAAACAACCTAGCAGCACCTCGCGGTTTTTTCTGCTTTGGACCCGTTCATGATGGATTTTCTAATGTATCAATAAACTTTCTTTTTAGATCTCTCCCGGAAAAAAGTGTAAATAGGGGAGCAGTGTAGAATGTTTTTATTTGGAGAGTGATATTACCTATGGTTAAGATAGCAGTCTGACCTCAGCCGCAGACCAAAACTGCAGATGCCCCCCGAAAATCGTTGGTGTGGGGACTGCACTCGTTAACCACCATACTAACGGGCGATGACGTGGTTTCCAAGAAAAGGTCTACGCATTTCTTTTAGTTTCAAATTTGCCCATTTTTCAGCATCGGTTCATCGGTATAAAACGGTCACCTTATAAAACGAAATCATGTTAGTAATGTCGTGGCCATATCGTAGATTTGCCCACAGGATGTTTGATAATTTCATGAAATTCTTCAATGTTTATTAGCAACATCAATTATGTGCTCTGGACAGATCAAGGATAGGAAATCGTTTGTCGATATTATCAATTAAACAATCAATTAAGTCAAAAAATATTCGGCCAAGTGCTGTGTGCTAGTGGCACGCCTGCCAAAACTGAGGTCGTGGGTTCAATTCCTAGGTCGAGCGGGAACACGTTTCCTACTTTTCAAACATGGCTCGGATTTGAAATCACTAACCCGCATTAGGCAAGCGTGTTAAGATAACATTATGCCTATTCCTCCTCACTGTACTGATATATTCGGTGAGCAGAACGGCTTTGCCTATCGCTTTTGACATTATGAGCTAATAAGTACTTACATGGTACTTACTTAATTATACACATCATAAAATGCACCATTAGGGTGCTTTACCGGTGCGGCGTCGGTACCGCGAAATAATTTTAGTACGCACTGTTGCCGCACTGCTCGATTTGTATGAAAACACACGATCGTACGTTCACAATACGACAAACGCACCGCTTCGGCACCGCAGCGGTCCGACACGAAACGCATAATTTGAAAGCACCCTTAATCATCGAAGGAGGCGCTGTAAGCGTTTTGTTTATGTATCAACATTGCGATCACTCACAACAATATAATAAAAAAACACTAACCTAAGTTACTGATACAGTGTTGATTTCCATTTTCTAATCCTCAATTTTGACACCGTGTTTTTATTTCCGTACAGTAAACGGCACGGTGTAAACAAGGGTATGTTTACGATACGGCTTACGATACGAATCGTAGTCGACAAAATCGTGAAACTTTCACGATTTCATGATCTGATCAAATTAAGTTAGCCATATCATGAAATGCGGCAATTTCATGAAAAAATAAAGTTCTTGATGTGGGCAAACCTACCATATAGCCACGATACACTACATAAAACCAAAAAAGCTCAAGTCGCAATGGCTGGACCAATCTTTAGGTTTTATTTGTTTATCTTCCTTCGGAATAGAGTTAAGAATTAGGGATCTGTTATTGTGCATATTCAACAATCAGTAATCCACTGTTAGTGAGAACGAACTTCGCCGGGTCAAGTGATTACTAAATGTTTTCATTTCAGGAATTAAATGAAATGTTTGAGTATGTTTAAATATCTCTTTTAATGTATTTACAATATCCTAAAATAAATAAATCATTTTCATTAACTTGGTTAACAATGAGTCATTTGTTTAGTGGTGGTAGTATTGAGGGATGGCAGCCTTGACGATGACGGGGGCGTGAGTGGGGGCGGTGTTGTGCACGACGGCGTTGAAGCCGCTGTGAGCGTCAGCGGTGTATTCTACGGTCCTGATGGAGCCGTCGGCCTCGTGCAGCGAGTAGGAGCCGTGCACGGCATCGCCGTCGCGGCTCTCGCTCTGGGACTTGTTGTCGCCGGTGTGCGCGTCAGCGACCGAGTAAGAGAAATCGTATTTGGGGTGAGCGTATTCCTCCACCTGGTGAGCGACGGGCGCGGCGTAGTGCGCTACGGGGGCGGCGCGGTACACGGGGGCAGCAGCGTGGTAAGTGATGGGGGCGGGAGCGGCGTGGGTCTGGTAGGCGACGGGAGCGGCGTGGGTCTGGTAGGCGACGGGAGCGGCGTGGTAGGCGACGGGGGCGGCGATGGCCAGCTTGGCGCCGTGGGACTCGTCGTGGCGGACGATGCTCTGCGAGGAGACCGCGCCGGCGGACGAGTAGTGGGCGGGCGCCGGCAGGAGACCGGCCTGGGCCACAGCCGCGAAGGCGCACAGAGCTACGATCTGGAAACATAATACAATATTGTTATTACAAGGTATTCTTTACTCCACTCTTTATATGTCGATAGTAATTATAAGAGATGTCAACTCACTTTGGAGAACATATTGATTGTTTGATCCGAATATGAATGATGTCAGCTCCGAGGGAGGTATAGTTTATATACCTTATTATTTCTAGAGTGATAACTCGAGTACGGGGAGTGGAAGTTGTCAAACTGGCTGACTGTAACTGCGACCTTGCCTCGAGTCGCTGCGACCGATTGTAATGAATGTAGGTGAACTTATTAGCCTTTGAACTTTCTACAATCATTTTAATATCAATAATTTTTAAAGTCCTTTTATAAAATGATAAAATCTGATCTTGACATGATTATCCATGCAAGCGAAATAACTGTATATTTGCTGTTTCAGTTGCTGGATATAAAAGATGTATTTTAAAACAATACATATATTTAACAGTGCGTGGTACCAAATTGTAATTTTAAAGCCGTTAAAATAATAAAATCATTTGGGAACAAACATTTAATTTAACATGAGCCTACAGACAAGCAACTTTCATATCACTAATCGCTGTGTTGGGTTAAAATACTATATTTTTGTTATTCAAACAAGAACTATATGCTACAACTAGCCGCGCCCTGCGGTGTTACCAGCGTTGTACCCGTTCCCGCAGGAATTTCGAAATAAAATGTATCCCATATGCTATTCTAATTTATTTATAACCTATATAACTAAAGTTTCATTCAAATCCGTCCAGTAGTTTATTCGTAAAAGAGTAACAAACATACTTACATCCATACATCATCCACCCTCACTAACTTTCGCATTTATAATATTAACTAGAAGTGCCCCGCGGCTTTGCCCGCGTTGAACCCGTTCCCGTAGGAATTTTCGAAAATCCTTTCTTAGTGTGCACTTACGTCACTTGAAGAACCTTCCTGCCAAATTTCATGTTTTTAGGTGTAGCGGTTGAGGCTGTGCGTTGATTATCAGTCAGTCAGGACTTTGAATTTTATATATATAGATAGGATAGGATTATCAGGAAGGTGTGACTCTAGGATCTGATCCAAGGTATCGTTTCATTTCACTTAAAGTTTCATGTGGTCCTAGCGTCATTTAATTCACGGGGTCATCTGGCCCAGTGCGTTATCTGACCCTGTATGTCACCGGAACGAAAATATAAGGGATATGAGCTACATAACTTTAGACTTTATTCAAATAGACCAGTCTTTGGTCAATTATATATAACTTTTAAGTATTTGTGTATGTATAAGTAGTAGAATCAGTTAGTTAGATTCCATAATATAAGCCTAAAGCTTAGTTTGGGTCTAATTAACCGTGTGTGAATTTGTCCGGGTAATATATTAATACTAGCAGCGCCCCGCGGTTTTACCCGCGTTGTGCCCGTTCCCGTGGGAATTTCAGGATAAAATGTAGCCTATAGCCTTCCTCGATAAATAGACTATCTAACAGTGAAAGAATTATTCAAATCGGTTCAGTAGTTTCTGAGATTAGCGCGTTTAAACAAACAAACAAACAAAACAAACTCTTCAGCTTTATAATATTAGTATAGATTATTATTATTTTTATATTTCATTTCCTTCAATATTATGTTTTACTAATGTGGTCAGTAGTGCGTCCATGCAGGCATCCATTACATTAAAAATCATTAAAAATCTCTACAAATGGCCTCTGCTTGTATCTCTATCTCTATCACATTTTACTCAAATAACAAGCCTTATTACATGAGTCTGAGGAGAAATACTATATCTATACTAATATTATAAAGCTGAAGAGTTTGTTTTGTTTGTTTGTTTGTTTGTTTGTTTGTTTATTTGTTTGTTTGTTTGTTTGTTTGTTTGTTTGTTTGTTTGTTTGTTTGTTTGTTTAAACGCGCTAATCTCAGAAACTACTGAACCGATTTGAATAATTCTTTTTGAAATAGATAGCCACATTCAACGGGAAGGTTATAGGCTATTTTTCATCCCGAAATTCCTACGGGAACGGGTACAACGCGGGTAAAACCGCGGGGCGCTGCTAGTGTATGTATATAGAGTGGCTTTTTTCGTAATAAGTATGGACAAGTCTGAAACCACAAGTTTGGTTTCGGGTAATCTAGGCCTATTCAATAAATATTGGGAAAATTATAATCGTACTTGTAACTTGTTATGATTTGCTAATTAACTTAATACAGGCGTTATCGCTCAAGCGGGTTAAAATAAAGTATCGGATAGGTTTCATGCATAAATTTATTACTACAATAAATAATACTTAACAATTTGTTAATATAACTATCATGTTTGAAATATTATATTTAGTGGTGGTAGTACTGAGGGATAGCGGCCTTGACGAGGACGGGGGCGTGAGTAGGGGCGGTGTTGTGCACGACGGCGTTGAAGCCGCTGTGATCGTCCGCAGAGTACTGCACGGTCCTGATGGAGCCGTCGGCCTCGTGCAGCGAGTAGGAGCCGTGCACGGCGTCGCCGTCGCGGCTCTCGCTCTGGGACTTGTTGTCGCCGGTGTGCGCGTCAGCGACCGAGTAAGAGAAATCGTATTTGGGGTGAGCGTATTCCTCCACCTGGTGAGAGACGGGGGCTGCGTAGTGCGCTACGGAGGCGGTGCGGTACACGGGGGCTGGGGCAGCGTGGTAGAAGGGGGTGGGAGCGGCGTGACGCTGGATGCTCTGGGAAGAGACAGAGTGAGCGGGAGAGTAGTGGACGGCGGGGGCGGCGTGGTAGGCGATGGGGGCGGCGACGGCTAGCTTGGCGACGGGAGCGGCGGCGAGCCTGGCGCCATGGGACTCGTCGTGGCGGATGATACTCTGCGAGGATACCGCGGTGGCGGACGAGTAGTGGCCGCTCGACGGCAGGAGTCCAGCTCGGGCCACCGCTGCGATCGCGCACAAGGCTAGAATCTAGAAACAAACCAATCAACTTATTAGTTTCATAACAAGTAATCTTAATTTACGCAGAAGCTTTGGTTTTAGGAAAATTGCCTTTGTTTGCCTTTCACGATGAAATGTTTTTTTTAATTTAATTTTAAACTTACTTTAGGGAACATTGTTTTAAATGGTAATCGATCAGAAACCTATTGATATCTGACGTAAAATCGATTGAATATTTATATTTATTCGTGATGTAAGCTCATTGATAACTTGTATTGATAAGAGCTTTCAATGACCTTGTATTTTGAACGAAAGATTGTGATCGTGTGAGGCAATGTGCAGTAATTAGTAATAAATGTTATTCTTAAAAGCATAGGAATAGTTAGTTCTTTTTAAAGTTAATTAATTGTGTGGTTTCAAAAAATCTTTGGACCATAAATTTACTGATTAATCTTGAGGCCTTTTTCGATGAATACAATTTGAAAGTTTTAAATTGTATTAGATTTTAGTTATCTATAAATATAAAAATCAATGCCATTTTTCGTTGTAATTTTATAGCTCAAGAACGGGTTCATGTATCCAAACCAAATGTTTAGGCTTTGTTCGGACTTTTTAGAAGATGGTTTATGTTTGCACAAAATCGGTCGAGCGGTTTTTAAATTCCCACGGGAACGGGTACAATGCGGGTGAAACCGGGGGCGCAGCTAGTCATATATAAAAAGGAAGGATTTCTAGGGACTCGTTCTATTTTCACCAAACTCCTACATGGAGTGGCTCTACCCGTCAAAATTTTTTTTGTCTTTTTTGTGTTAAAACTAAGAAAAAGGATTGACCAAGGGGGGTGGTTGTAAGTAAGTAGATATTTCATATCATTCAACACTTTGTCACCGCCGGTGAAATAAATCTGACAAACGAATTTGTTGAAGTCGGTATACCTTAAAATTTGGACTTGAAAACTTGTAACGCCAAACTCCAATTTAAACGCAAGGGTTAAATGTATACCACCCGTTTTATTGTTCATAGGCTTTGCAGTCGGTGCATTATTATTATTAGTATATTGCGATTGTTAGTAGTTAAGATGTAGGAGTTTTAAAAATAAGCCAAGCATACATAGGTTTAATTCAGTTCAGAGGTTAAGTAGTTCAGCTACTTTCCTTTTACTCCGAGAATGCAGTGATTCGTGGAAGTGACACGCCCGCAAGGTCGCAGTCACATTCAGCCTGTTTGACAACTTCCACTCCCCGTACTCGAGTTATCACTCTAGCAATAATAAGGTATATAAACTATACCTCCCTCGGAGCTGACATCATTCACATTCAGATCAAACAACCAATATGTTCTCCAAAGTGAGTTGACATTTCCAATGATTATATTGTTATGAATGAGAATACCTTGGACTAACGAATTTGTGTTTGTTTCCAGATCGTAGCTCTGTGCGCTTTCGCCGCGGTGGCCCAGGCTGGCCTCCTGCAGGCGCCCGCCCACTACTCGTCCGCCGGCGCGGTCTCCTCGCAGAGCATCGTCCGCCACGACGAGTCCCACGGCGCCAAGCTGGCCGTCGCCGCCCCCGTCGCCTACCACGCCGCTCCCGTCGCCTACCAGACCCACGCCGCTCCCGTCGCCTACCAGACCCACGCCGCCCCCTCCCCCATCACTTACCACGCAGCCGCCCCCGTGTACCGCGCCGCCCCCGTGTACCGCGCCGCCCCCGTAGCGCACTACGCCGCCCCCGTCGCTCACCAGGTGGAGGAATACGCTCACCCCAAATACGATTTCTCTTACTCGGTCGCTGACGCGCACACCGGCGACAACAAGTCCCAGAGCGAGAGCCGCGACGGCGACGCCGTGCATGGCTCCTACTCGCTGCACGAGGCCGACGGCTCCATCAGGACCGTGGAATACACCGCTGACGCTCACAGCGGCTTCAACGCCGTCGTGCACAACACCGCCCCCACTCACGCCCCCGTCATCGTCAAGGCTGCCATCCCTCAATACTACCACCACTAAACAAACAACGTGTTGTAAACTAAGTTGATAGAAATGATTTATTTATGTTAGGATATTGTAAATAAATACTCAATATTACCTAGAATATTTCCTTTCATTATTTTTATAGAAATATTTTAGTCCAAGGCAAATTTCCAGACAATCTTTAGCCGACATATTCAACCCGGTGAAGACTTACTATTTTTGTCGGCAAAACTATCTAGTTATTACAATTATTCAGTAGACATACAAAAAGTCTATGATTAATAAAAATATTTTGTTATCGGTTGTATCCGCTCCTTAATGGTTTTCAGACGAAAAAACAGTCTAAAGGCCGTTAATACTGAAGTTCACACGCGTTCTAAATTATTTGACCGACTTCAGTAACTGAAGGAAGAGCTTATTACTTGACGCACATTATACATATATTGTACAATCTTCAAGTCCTAAAGTATGGCCCATTTTCAACCTGAAGAAAATTGTGCTGTTGTTTTATTATATTTGTATCTCATACAATATTTAACCCAAACAAGTTATAAGAACTTAAAAGTGCAATTGCTAAAAACATATCAAAACTTATAATAACCGTGTAAATTTGTACAAACGTTATTACGGTTATTAACAACAGTTATTAAAATTGATGATTCTGTTAAAAACCTGTATCCCCAAATAAATATAAACCAATGATTGGGCTCTACATACCCTGGTCTGATTTATTTGATATGCTAGTACGCGAGGTTGTAGATTAAACACTGATAATTGATTAGTTCTTTACTTATTATATTATTATGTTTCATTAGTGATGGAGATCTTGGATTGAATCCACTCACAGACTTCACGACGTTTTATAACCAACTAGCAGCACCCCCTGGTTTTACCCAAGTTGTGCCCGTTTCTGTGAGAATTTCGGGATGAAAAATATATAATACCTTCTCGTTGAATGTACGAGTAAGCTATGTATTACAAAAGGAATAATTTAAATTGGATTGGTATTATCTGAGATAAGCGCGACAAACAAACAAAAATAAAAAAATAAGCTCGGCAGCTTTATTATTTATGTGAATGACGAAAAGGCGATCAGATGCGTAAAAGTCAAATAATCAATCTTTTTTCTTGTGTTTTTTAGTTTATTTAGGTGTCGCATCGCGGCCTGTCGCATCGAGGCCTGTCGCATCGCGTCATGTCACATCGCTTCGCGTCGGGTCAACGTCACGCATGACATCGGTAAAGTGTAGAGTCAACTTTACCCCCTTATTTGGCTGTAAACAGTTCATTGAAGTTTGTCGTGGAAACTGATCAATCAAATTTTTAAATTTTGCACTGAAACGTTATTTTCATTGCCGTAGAATTGATCCTTATATGATGGAGAACGGATTCGCGTTAAAAATACTTTGATATTGCATTGGCATTGACCAAATTCTTGGAATCATAATAAAATTCTCTTGTCCCCAAAGACAGTAATATTCCCCAAATATTTGCTATGCTTCTATTCTGGACGTGTCAGAATGTAACATATTGTATAAAAGAGTTTTCCGAAGAATAATTTTATGACATACCAATTTAAAGAGCTCCTGAAACACTTAAATTTTACAGGAAAGCGTAAAATCGTAGTGCTGCTAAGAAGTTTACAATAATTCGTATTGTGTATTGACAGCCTACAATTAAAATCCACTTACTATTAAATGGCTTCAATGCTACATGCATTGTTGCTAGAATAATAGATAAAATACTTTTACATCTCTTACTTGATGTTATTTTTATTTGGCGTATAAATTATCAACAATTATTTTGGCAATAAGTTAGATTTTCAGTCAGCCTTAGTGGTGATAGTATTGAGGGATGGCAGCCTTGACGATGACGGGGGCGTGAGTGGGGGCGGTGTTGTGCACGACGGCGTTGAAGCCGCTGTGAGCGTCCGCGGTGTATTCCACGGTCCTGATGGAGCCGTCGGCCTCGTGCAGCGAGTAGGAGCCGTGCACGGCGTCGCCGTCGCGGCTCTCGCTCTGGGACTTGTTGTCGCCGGTGTGCGCGTCAGCGACCGAGTAAGAGAAATCGTATTTGGGGTGAGCGTATTCCTCCACCTGGTGAGCGACGGGGGCGGCGTAGTGCGCTACGGGGGCGGCGCGGTACACGGGGGCGGCAGCGTGGTAAGTGATGGGGGCGGGAGCGGCGTGGGTCTGGTAGGCGACGGGAGCGGCGTGGGTCTGGTAGGCGACGGGAGCGGCGTGGGTCTGGTAGGCGACGGGAGCGGCGTGGGTCTGGTAGGCGACGGGAGCGGCGTGGGTCTGGTAGGCGACGGGAGCGGCGTGGTAGGCGACGGGGGCGGCGACGGCCAGCTTGGCGCCGTGGGACTCGTCGTGGCGGACGATGCTCTGCGAGGAGACCGCGCCGGCGGACGAGTAGTGGGCGGGCGCCTGCAGGAGACCGGCCTGGGCCACAGCCGCGAAGGCGCACAGAGCTACGATCTGGAAACACAACATTAATAGGTAAAATATGTTCCGAGCCAATTCTGATAATCTAAAAGTTCACATTATTAAACTATTCCAATACATACTTTGGAGAACATGTTTAATGTGTTATTTGACCAAAGTTCTGATGATGTCTGGCATAAAGTTGCTAAAGTTTATATACTTATCCGACTTACAAGTCCGCCGATACAAATCTGAAGTGAAAACTTTCGACAACCTTGAGTCATGTCCATAGTAGTCGTATCATTGTGAATGAAACAAAGCATGATCATTAGTTTATACTGTTTAAATATTTGTTTAATTTCCAGATTGGGTAGAGGGTGTGATTTGTCTCCTAGAAAATCTGAGATAAAAACATTTTTCCGGCACACGACTTATTCTTAAAGGAAGATAGCAGAAAGAGGTGGTTTCTAAATCAGCAGTTAATAAAATATAAATAATAATACTAGTTATCCATAATAATTATTAGTAATCCATTATATTAAACATCTCCAAAGGGCCTCTACGAGTTGGATCTGTATCCCCTCGCATGCCTCTCAAAAAGACCGGCCTTGCCCGTGACTCCCAGGAGAAACACTATAATACTAGTTACACATTTTACGAATACACATTTTTTGTGACTGTCCCTAATAATTTGGCAACCCACTGTACATTTATTTGGCGTGTGGCCAAACCACCTGCCAAGCAAATGTAGTTTACTGTACTTCAGAATACTTCAAATACAGCCAATTTAATTACATAATTATTTCCTAAGTGTAAGCAAACATTCCATATTTTAAGTTGACACTCGATTACAAATACATCTCTGTTCTCTGGGATCGTACAGGATACGTATAATTTAAAAGAACAGTTGCAAGAGGTTAGTGAAGCTACCTAAAGGTGCGCGTACACACGAACACCACGGTGTTAAATATAATTAAAGACTGCGTGTTACATGTGATTCCCATAGCACTTTTATGAGCCAATTTTTATTTATCGTCATTTAGATAAAATTGAAGTCATTACACTAAACAATATAAACAGTAGAATACTTAACTTATTTACATAGATAAGCAGACAGTTCAGAGGCTAAAAAGTTCACATTATTTGGACAGAATGAGAGCACCGGTCGCAGCGACACGGCGCAAGGTCGCAGTTAGTCAGCCAGTTTGACAACTTCCACTCCCCGTACTCGAGTTATCACTCTAGCAATAATAAGGTATATAAACTATATCTCTCTCGGAGCTGACATCATTCACATTCAGATCAAACAATCAATATGTTCTCCAAAGTGAGTTGTCATCTCCTACAACGACTATTAAAATATTAAGATTGAAGTGATGAATACCTTGTTCTTACTACTTTGTATTATTTTCCAGATCGTAGCTCTGTGTACCTTCGCGGCTGTGGCCCAGGCCGGTCTCCTGCAGGCGCCCGCCCACTACTCGTCCGCCGGCGCGGTCTCCTCGCAGAGCATCGTCCGCCACGACGAGTCCCACGGTGCCAAGGTGGCCGTCGCCGCCCCCGTCGCCTACCACGCCGCTCCCGTCGCCTACCAGACCCACGCCGCCCCCGCCCCCATCACTTACCACGCCGCCGCCCCCGTAGCCCACTACGCCGCCGCCCCCGTGACCCACTACGCCGCCCCCGTCGCCAAGGTGCTCGCTCACGCCGAGGAATACGTAAGTATCCGTCGCCGCGCCAGTGACCGTCAGTGAGTGGTGCCGCTGTGCGCTGGATTCGACCCTAACAGGCCGTGTGTTGGTTGCAGGCTCACCCCAAGTACGAGTACTCGTACTCCGTGGCCGACGGACACACCGGCGACAACAAGTCCCAGAGCGAGAGCCGCGACGGCGACGCCGTGCACGGCGAGTACTCGCTCGTGGAGGCCGACGGCTCCGTGCGCAAGGTGCAGTACACCGCTGACGACCACTCCGGCTTCAACGCCGTCGTGAGCCACTCCGCGCCCGCCCACCACGCCGCCGCCCCCGTCGTCGTCAAGGCCGCTATCCCCCAGTACTACCACCACTAAACAATGAACTGATTCTGAATGATTGTTAACTATTTATTATAGACATATACCTAAATACATGTGATAATTGATAACTTACTTGTTGTATTCTTTACGAATGTTATAACTGGTACCCCAGTCCACCATTCAATCATCAGACTCCCTTGTGCTCAAAGTAAAAAAATAACCATTTTTGGCTCTTTTGAACTTATCATCCATTTGGAAGACCATCAGCAGAGATGCATGAGCAAGAAACCCTGCTTGTTATTTTCTTAAATAAGATTTACTACACAATTTAGATACTCCAAAATATAGATTACAAATGTCATTAACAGGTCGTGTTGCAGTTGCAGGAATTTGACTCCAGACATCCTTTTATTCCTCCAAACATCTTTAAGGAACGATTGATATTTACCTTCACTGATCCCAGTTGCATCCGTGGGAATCTTGATATGAAATTGAATACACCAATTAAAGATTTCCCGGTTCGCGCTAACCTGGACTTAACAGCAGCAATCTTATATTTATATTCCGTTTAAAATTAATGACGATCTCCGCGCACCTTAAAACTGCTCAAGTTTCGGCGGGCATTACATTTTCAAATGTATACGAGTATAACGAAGGAACGGTAAGAATTCGACTAGATTTAAAACGTTTTCTTAGTGACTCACGTGACCTCAGATTGCTGCCTTCGGAATCATGTTGATGTGAGCTGTACATAACTGCTGTCTTTGCGTGAGCATGCATTATTAATTAATAAAAATCTTAATTATTGTTTTCGTCGGATATGAGACTCAAATGAAGAAATTTATTGTTGTAACGAAATAGGATATTATTGTACAGATATAATTCCACGGCGATGAATTTGTAAACAAACTGGGACATAAGGTGATGAAAAAGAAAAATAACAATTAGTAGAAAAATATACGTATATGTTACATACTTGCACTTATTACATTCAATAATTTTACAAAAATATATCCCACATCTTATGGGCTTCTTCAAAGTATTTCCGATAGGGGGACTCGCATATCATGAGATCCATTTTAATTTAACACAATGGTTATTCTAACTTCAAGTGCATAGAAAGTTATATAGTTTCCGAAATGTTAATAATTAAAAGTAATTACGTTTGAGATCCTGTATAGGATATAAGACAGTAATTTTGTAGGGATTTTCGACTTTCTTAAGAAATCCCTGACTGACCCGACGATGGTTGAACTTTAAATTGACAATAGATTTTATATTAACAAATGGCTGATTTTCTGTCTCGTGCTTACCGTAAACTCGTCTTATATTCAAATGTATGGTTGGAGTTTTTGGTCGTATAGGGTAATGGGCCATAATTTTCTCTTTACCCTCAGGAATTGCTTTCGACTCAATATTCGGACTGAAATCATACAATATAAACCAGACTTTTAACCTACGTGGGAGATTCATTTGATAGAGAGTGTGGAATATATTTATTAGAGACTAGAGGGGCTCCAGGGGCCAGCTTGGTGTAACAAGTATTATAATGTCCCACTAGGCTAAGGCCTCTCAGCAGCGTTGTAGCTTAATGGGTTATCTATACGAATATTATATAGGGGTAAAATTTGTAAGTTTGTTTCTTTGTTTGTACGTTCGAGCTAATCTCCGATATCGCCTGTCCAATTTGAATAATTATTTTTGTAATAGATAGACCCATTCAAGGGAAAGGTTATTCTTTAAAATTCTTAGGGTGCATTTACATCAGGCGAACGAATGCTCATTCTAACCCCACTCTATAGATAGGGGATAGAATGAGCATTCGCTCGCCTGATGTAAATCAGCCTTTAGGGGAACGTAGACAACGCGGCCGCGGGTAAGATCGTGGGGCGCCGCTAGTTAATAATATAATAGTAGGAAAATATTTACATGTTAGTTGATGTTTCTGGATACCCTCCCATCACTGGCCGAGCCTCTTTGTTCGTAATCGTATATAATGTAGGTGACTCATATCGCTCAGTAACAGGAGGCATGGTACTAGTTATCTTTTCTGTCTGAGGTTCCACAAACCTAAAATATTTGTAACCGTTTTGCTGTAAAAAAGAAAACTTGTTAAAAAAATCTTTGCTTACTAAGTTTATGATTAATTGCTGTGCATCATTATCTACAGGTTATAAGAAAATTAATGTGCGTGCGTATGTAACTGAATCAAATAAGATAAAGCTGAAAAGTATCCTTTTTGTTTGTCTACTAATCTCTGAAACAACGGGTCTGATTTGAAAATATCATTTCATCGGAGAGGTCTTTGGCGGCTCAATAACTCTGACACCAGGATTGGTCAGGTTGACCATCCACTCTATGAAGAAGATCGGAACTGTTAATCTTAAATTCTCCGAGTAACGGGGACAACCCAGGTAAAGTCGTGATGCTATTTTAGTAAAATAAGTGCAAACCATCATTGTTGGATATGAGTAAGGTAAGACAGTCGTTTGATACATCTGAAACAAAGCAATTTTCTATTAAACCGAGTAGACCTTTAGAACCATCATAGAGTATATTTCAGGCATGTTTGCTGTTGAAACAATAGATATATTGGATATTTGAGATTGTTAATATTCACAAAGGTAGGTCCCAAAAAATTGTCACAGATATGGGTTTAAGCTACTTGTGATTGACTACGTTCTTTTACTGCGTTTGATATTATGGATACCACTAGAGTAACTTTGGTAGGCAGTGGCTGTTTGTTATTTGAAACTTGGAAGGCAACGCACTGATGTGCAACTATTAAGTTAGTATGACGTAATTCTCAGTGGAGACACTGCAGGTTAATTCCAGCATTAACAAATTCGCTGCCCAGTGTGCTGCACCGAAGGCTCCAGGAAGATGGGGAATTGAACTTGTTAATAAGCATTTACCTTATTAATGGAATATTTTTCTGTTACACCACTCTTCATTGAATTCTTACACCTAATTTTAGTAATTCCATTCCCGTTTGGCTGCGCCGATGTCCTCACTATAGGTTTAAGATAGTCCTTCTTAACTATATTATACCCAAGAATAAAAGATCTGTAAGCTTCTTTACGAGTGGTGTGGCTCTCACTTCCCTCGATTTTCGGTTCCAAGTGTTTGTTACTTTTTTCCTTCTGTTCTAAGCTTTCAAAGGAGTTATTTATTTCATCGTATTCTTCTTGTCGATCAACGTTATTACTGGTGACTGGAACGCTGACCAATGGAGCGTACTGTAAGGGTCTTCGTGGAGTGATGTGGTAGCTAGAGAAGTCCACAGCAGGAGAAGTGAGTGAGGCGAAAGAAGTTATTCGATTCACTTCATTGGAACTTAAACTATCTTCGCGGATTATAGGTTCTATGTAATGCCGAGCTAAACTTCGTTCTATTTGTATAGCTGTTATGAAAAATAATATTAGCTGAAAAAAATTTTTAGATGTTACGTTTTTGTAATCGGCCCACTATAAAATTATGACGTTTTGATCCCAGATTAGCTCGTGAACTAGGATAAAGTTGATTAATCGAGTTCGATTGTAACTGAGAAATTGGAGCTTACTTGTCTGATGTCAAAAATAGGCATTCTTCGTGAAAGTCACGAGGTCATAAAACAGTCTACGTTTTGATAGTAGACAACCAAATAGAAAGTGAAACGATTGCCATTTGTACTTGAGTTGACTATATACTTTTGTTTGCAAAGGATTAACTCCAATTTTAATGAACTGATCGACTAGGTTTCTCAGAAGATCTTTTAAACATACGTTCTGACGTACCATTCGGAAGAAGATGAGCAGAGAATAATGTATAAGAAGCTCTTAATATTAAAAAAGTAAGCTGTAATGTCCAACTTCTAGGCAAAGGCCTCTCATCTCACTGAAAATATCAGTACAGTGAGGAGAATTAGGCGTAATCACCACGCTTGAATAATGGAGGTTGGTGATCTCAAACAAGAGTCATGATTGAAAAGTAGAAAACATGTCGCTCGACCCAGGAAATGAACCCAAGACCTCATTATTTTTTCGCAGGCGAGTGCACATACCATCAGACCACCAAGGCGTTCAAAATATTAAAACCCCATTTATGGGTTGAAACGAGACAAGCTCAACGCCGGCATAATCAGAAGGAATTTCATAAACTCCACCTAACTTTATGTTAAATATTATGATAGTTACATATTAGGACCAGCACAATATTATTCAATTTATGTAATTCCCGTGCAAACAAAAATATAAATAAGTACCAGAACAGATTATCATAATCGAATTTAAACTTACCTGCAGCCCCATATTGCAAACCACACTCAACAACTTCAATTATTTAATCATATTACATAAACCACTTGAAACTGTTACATAGTAAAAACATATTAAAACAGGAACGTAGGTTTAGCTTGAAACCTAGACAATGAATGAAACTGTCATCGGTTATCCAATGTTTACATTATTGAAGAATGGCGTCAATCTTTACATTATAATCGTCTGTTGTTTTTCAAGACAATTGCTGCGTATAGAGTTACACACCTACATGATAGTATGTTAAGAGCAATATGTGTACATGGCTAGTTGAGGTTCACAACGGAATTAGAGTTATCAAATCTGCAGAGATTTTTAAAGCTTTTAAGCTGTAAAAATGGATGTGAATTAATACTAAATCCTAAACCAGAGTGGCTACCTACTCCAACTTATAACCTCTAAGGTTACTAACCTACTCGAATCTAGAAACACAAACCTATGGTCTTTAAGCTTTTCTTACAAAGGTCCTCTCAAGCTCTCCGTGCCTCAGTCAATAGTGATTAAGAATAGTGATTTTTTAATTTATAATTGTTTTATTTTGTGTACAACAATATTTGTATTGAAATTCGTGATCATATCGTTAAAGCACAACTGGTGTTATTTATGAGCTACCATACTACCTACAGATATAGATCTTCTTCAGGAACTTCCATCAACTATAAGGCCTGAAACTACGTTAAATGGGCGTCCGGACGGGCAATCGTTGTGTATCAACGCGCTTGGACTCTGTGGGAACGCGATGTGCCCCATTACGAGCGGGCACTCGCGCGGTTTCATACAAAAATGCTACGTCAGGGAGCCACGCGGGCGTCCGTCGCACGGAAGCGGGCCCCGTTACGCGGGAGGAAGCCCGCGCGGGTGTCTGGACGTAGCAATTTTGTATGAAACCGCGCGGGTGCTCGCTTAACGCAGTTTCAAGCCTTATAATAAGTACTCATTTGATAAACCGTTATCCATCTTTCGGTGTGAAATCAGCTTTATTCCTAATAAGCCTTTGTAATATTGAAGTGAGTCATTTGTTATTGTCCATACTAACAGTATTAGGTATACTTTAACTAGAAGAATTTTATAGTTATAATAACTTTGATTGTACTATTCACAATATGGATAAAATTGCAAAACAGGAGAATATTTTCTATGTGAAGTTATTAAATTAACTTTATATAAGAAGATCAATACTGAACAAAGGTTGTAGCTGAGGTTCCCATTAGAAATAATTGCTGTCTTGGTAACATAAGTAGACATAAGAATTTAAAGATTGATTTTATTTATTACTAGCAGCGCCCCGCGGTTTTACCCGCGTTGCCTATGTAAAAAAGCCTATGTTACTCGTGGATAATGTAGCTTTCGAATGGTGAAAGAATTTTTAAAAACGGTCCAGTAGTTTTTGAGCCTATTCATTACAAACAAAGTTTTCCTCTTTATAATATTAGTGTAGATCAATAGTAATTTTATGAAGAGGAAGAGTTTAACTTCCTCAACAAAAAGTACAAGCGCAATCTCACTAAATCTGGAAAAACTCCGTAAGCGCGATCTTCAAAATATTCACACTAGCTCCATCTATCGAATAGCGGGTGGAACCACTTCGCGGAACAGCTAGTAATATACAAAACTGAAGAGTATATGTACGTTAAAGAGAAAGGTTATAGGCTGTTTTATATTCCGGATTTGTGACAGAATCAGGCACAATGGGTAAACTACTAGCTAAAGGTAAAATAATCTTTTTCACTGATTAAATCACTCAGGTGACCTTTCTTAGCACCTTCAACTAAATATAGTTTGGACCTAGAAATCTAGATACGTAAAAATGTGTACCACTTGATGTAATTCATGTATTTTACAATACGCGTATGCAAGAACTTGTAGCGCAGAAGGCAAGTTGTTGACACCCAGAGGCTAACGCCTGGGGCGTGTGTGGGTTAAGTAATAGGAGAATGTATTGCCGTCAAACATATAAGATTATTTTTAATCATTTTGGGGAATTAAAGTCTTTAAGTGAATAATCTGAATATCATAATCCTGTCTGAATATTAGTGAAAAACAGAAATTGCCGTCAAAATTATAAGATTATTTTTAATCATTTTGGGGAATTAAAGTCTTTAAGTGAATAATCTGAATATCATAATCCTGTCTGAATATTAGTGAAAAACAGAAAAAGATGAACAATGTTTTTGTTCTTTGACTAAAGGAGCTAATCTCTTGAATTACTATCTTCAAAACCTCTAATCTATCAGTCAGATTTGGAAACATAATAGCCCAATTTATATTATGTCCTGGGATGCAAGGACACAGAAATGAGAATCTACAGCGCAAGCAAACCCGTGGAAATAGCAATTAAAAAAGTATAACTATTTGTAAATTTGTATTTAAATAGTATAATTAATTAAATTTACTTTCATTACTACTACAACTTAAATAATGTATAACCTTGTGTGGAAGAGCGGAGAATCCCGATACAGGTATTTATTTACTTAAAGGGTATTCTCCAAAAATGTAGTAGTTATAAGTTTATGGTAAATGAAATAAATATATTTGAAACTAATTTTTTCACAGTCACTAAGTACAGAAAAACGCAAACTCGCTATCGCTTATAAATCACAACAATAAATTCTCAAAATAAAAATAAGATTTGTCTTTATGATTGATATTAGTAACGTAATCCGACTTGACATGAATTAACTGCAACCCGTTGTCATTGACCTTATAATTAGGCCATTCATTTTGGACCTTTCAATTACGCTAATACATCAGCTATGTCATTATATTATTGCTCTTAAATTGTAACATGAGTTTAAGTAACCTCTGATTATGAATAAGTTAACAATGGTTTTTTATATCGAAGACAAGGCACTACAATTTATGACAATCGACTTTTGAGTTTTAAACATACAAAAAATATATTTTATACATCTGTTTTAAGCTAGTTAATTAATTGTGTATTTCCCAAACACATTTCAATACATACATCATCAAAGTGCAATAAAACTTCAAGTAAATTAGTTTATTAATCTCGTGGCTTACTTTGACTAAGTTATGATAACTCATTGCCATTGCTAAGCAACATGCAGCTCGACCTTTAATTGGATGGGTGGCTGATAGTAGCATTTCTATCTGAGCACTACCGTGCGTTGGAGGGCACGTAATGTCGGTCCCCGTTGTTTCAAATGTCAGATCATGTCTAAGGCCTTTAGGCGGTCTTAAAACTCCGACACTAGTTGTCCACTAACCTACTTGAACTAACTTAACTTGATATTCCTTTAAAACATAAAACTGACCTGACCTTGTTATTAAAAAAGTAACCCAATACTTGCTGTAACAAAATATTTCAATAAAACTCTGATTTAAAACGAGACCAATTTAAAAGTTGTTAACCTAAATATTACAAAGAATGGGATTGGTTTACACGCAACCTTCACATCAAACTTGTAATTCAAGTTCAAAAATTACGTGTAAAGTTAAATAACTTGAGCCACCTTTGAAACTTAAAGGTCAAAATCTTTTGGTAAAATTAACTTAAAATACAGTAAATTTTACAATCATTTGTTTTATTATTTGGTAATCTGATGTATTACGAAGGATTACTGTCAATTTTCATGGATGAAATTTTTGCCAATCCGTGCTATAAGACTCAGAGCAAACTTAAGTTAAATCATATTATTATGTTATATTATAAATCAGTAAGTATTACATAACACGATATATTATTATAACCTATGAAGATGGACTTTACTCTTAAGAAAAAGTATGACATATCAACCAAATCTTAAATGTATTATAATGTTACTTACAAAACTTATTGTGATTAATTTGAATGATTTTGGGATTTCTGTTCAATAATAATATTTTTTAGGTAGCCAAATCGTTACGTATTTTAATCTTTTTCAGTTAGCTTAAACGTGAAATATCTGTACTTTGTGGTTCAAGAGTTTGTTTTTTTGTTTGTTTGTACGCACTTAGAAACTGCCAATCTTTTATTTCATATGGACACCTACATTAATTGGGAAATATATTTTATCCCGAAATTCCAACGGGAGCAGGTACAATGTTGGTAAAACCGCGGGGCGCTGATTATAAAGCAGCCACACTATAAATATCAGATCGCTTGTAAGTACTGTAAAATGTCATTAGGTATATTATTATCTAGTATCTACCTTATTGCAAAATGTTATTAAATTAGCTAATAATATGTTTATCATTTGTATTATTATCAATAAGACATAATATTATATAATCACAATGTGTTATGTAGCCATATTTGTCAATCAAACACAATGTTAATTATATAATCATATGACAAAAGATCTTAGACTCAATTCCCATCAGTGGTGTGAGTAAAGTCTACCTTTGTCTTGCATGTTACATAGTAATTTTTTTTGGCAATGTTAATCTTATAGGTTTTATAGGATTTCATGTTGGGGATGAATGACTATTGATACTTAACAAAAGACGTAAAAAAACCGTTTTTAGGGTTTGTACCCAGAGGGTTAAAACGGGACACTATTACTGAGACTTCGCTGTCCATCCGTCTGTCACCAGGCTGTGTCTCAAGAACGATGATAGCTAGACAGTTGAAATTTTCACAGATGATGTATTTCTATTGCCACTATAATAACAAATACTAAAAATAAAAAATAAACAAATATTCAAGGGCTCACATACAACAAACGTGATTTTCTGCCGTTTTTTAATGTACGGAACTATCCGTGCGCGAATCCGACTCGCACTTGGTCAGTTTTTTCTAAGAGAAAACAATAGTTAGCTAACAGACTTAAAGAAATATATTATATTGTTTTGGTCGGATATCATTTGATATTGAAATCTAAAACATTCATTAAACTAAATCATTTGATTATACAAGCTCAAATAGAAAGTCTTAATGTATGTAAGGTATGCTATGTATGATGAATCGAGTAACAATTTCATGACCTGTCGTCCTTGTCGCGCCCAAACCGTATTAACAACGAGTATAAAAACGGTTCTGTTTGTTTGTACCGACATCAGTTGCAAATTGATACACATACCAACATGTTCTCCAAAGTGAGTTCTCCAAAAAAAGAGTTCAATCAAACAAAGAAATTAATGAAGTGAAATAGTGATGTGTTGTGATGACCTAATATTAAAATGTGTTCCGTTTTTCAGATCGTAGCTCTGTGCGCTTTCGCGGCTGTGGCCCAGGCCGGTCTCCTGCAGGCGCCCGCCCACTACTCGTCCGCCGGCGCGGTCTCCTCGCAGAGCATCGTCCGCCACGACGAGTCCCACGGCGCCAAGCTGGCCGTCGCCGCCCCCGTCGCCTACCACGCCGCTCCCGTCGCCTACCAGACCCACGCCGCCCCCGCCCCCATCACCTACCACGCCGCCGCCCCCGTAGCCCACTACGCCGCCGCCCCCGTGGCCCACTACGCTGCCCCCGTCGCCAAGGTGCTCGCTCACGCCGAGGAATACGTAAGTACCCGTCGCCGCGCCAGTGACCGTCAGTGAGTGGTGCCGCTGTGCGCTGGATTCGGTCCTAACAGGCCGCGTGTTGGTTGCAGGCTCACCCCAAGTACGAGTACTCGTACTCCGTGGCCGACGGACACACCGGCGACAACAAGTCCCAGAGCGAGAGCCGCGACGGCGACGCCGTGCACGGCGAGTACTCGCTCGTGGAGGCCGACGGCTCCGTGCGCAAGGTGCAGTACACCGCTGACGACCACTCCGGCTTCAACGCCGTCGTGAGCCACTCCGCGCCCGCCCACCACGCCGCCGCCCCCGTCGTCGTCAAGGCCGCCATCCCCCAGTACTACCACCACTAAAAACCAAACAGTCATTTAGATCATAAGATTGTTGAATTTATGCGTATTTATTGACTAATATAAAGCAACAAATCCTATTTTTTGTTTTGTTTTCTATTCATGGCAAAATGAAACCCAAAGTCAGCATGTCATGTCCCACTACTGGGCAATTCCTCTCATCTCACTGAATATGGAGGTGAGTAGGATTTGGCATAATGAACGGGTCCCAATGATGTTAAAAAGGATTACGATTCAGGAGTTCTGCAATTCTGACTTGGTATCGAAAAGACCGAGCTTAGGTTTCAATCTCGACTTCTAAACTTATAAAAGTTAGTATGAATATGATGACAATAGAGTCAATCTAATGTCATATAGACAAATAAACATACTAACAATGGCTGCATATTGAGGCAAAAATAAAAGAAATACACGGAAACAAATCCAATTTAATAATAATGAGCTAATTGCTTACGAAGAACCATGACATCATGACCATTGGCTTACGAAGAAATCGTCGAGAAATGACATCTACATTTCTAAATACTCGTAATCATCAAGTGATAAATATAAATGGATAGAAGTTTAATCTTTTTCAGGACTCTAAATCTCTATGGCATCGATATATGTTTTGAATTGAAACTACGTTTACGGATACACTTCGCTTTTATTTTACATTTTTATCTGACATTTCGGCCCCTTTACGGGAACCGTGGTCACAGGAGACTAACCTGTCTTCTGAGTTTCAATTTTTAAAAAGTAGTGTTCGCTTAAACTTAAAAAACCAGTATCTTTATAATGTATTAATTTCTTGAGCTTACATTACATTACAATCCCATATCGCTTTCTGTCTCTGAGGGTTCCATTCAACTTTTTTGGTAGCTTCGGTGTTGTAAAGTTATTTATTGTTTTGGTTATACATCCTAATCCTAACTTTCCTAACTAATATTATAAATACGAAAGTAACTCTGTCTGTCTGTCTGTCTGTTACGTTTTCACGACAAAACTACTGAACCGATTTGAATGAAATTTGGTACACAGTTAGTCTAGAGCCTGAGAAAGGACATAGGCTATTTTTTATCGCGAAATTCCTTCGGGAACGAGTTCGAACGAGTCTTGACGTGAAGTATTTTCGTTTGAACCTAAAAAGGCTATTAGTGTAACTAACTAACTCAGTCAACAAGACATCGAAAGAGAAGTTTGGTTCCCAGATAATATTACTCCTAGACTCCAGACTATTTTCTCCTCTCAGCTCAGGCGCAGCATATTATTTGTGGTTTAAGTTTATTCTGAACTTTCTTTCCTAAAATAACAGTCGCTGGGGCTCAAATCGGTCAGGATAAATGAATGAATGAAAGAGAGATTTTTATCCAGCCCCAAGCACTCGAAAGGCCAAAAACAGATCAAAGAATCAAAAACAGAGCATAATATGTTATATACATACTAATACGACCTAATATACCTCATAGAGGTGAAAAAACTTCCTTTTGAATAGAAAATATTAATTCTTCGTTATCTACGTATTTTTCGGTATTTATGAAGGCTTCCTATCTTTTTAGAAATCAGTTATCAGAAAATAATATTTCTTCCTTTGTGGTAAATCGATAGCAAACATAGGATATAATAGACCACCTAAAGGCTTTCAACATGGTATAACAATCATAGCGAACAGAACCGGGTGTAACAGTGTGTGCTTCAAAGCACTCCAAAATCCTCAGATAGAAATACCTACTCCTCACTTTCTATGTGTGACTATGACAAAATCACTTCGTCAAACTACGCGACGCTACAACCGCTGTTAATAAAATGGTACCAGACCATTTTGTAGAGAAAATATATTTATTCTTTGTAGCCTATTTCAGTTGCTTTCCTTAGAGGCAAAAGTCCTTTATACCATACAACTAGCTGCATGGAAATATGATTAATTCCTTTTTGTTCACTGGTTAGCAGACTTGGCTTTGTGAAGGACCAAATAATTGAGGCGTTTAATAGTAGTGGACTGATTGTGTCTAGAATTTTGAAGTATGAAACACCTAAGGACAGTTTTGAAGTGGTTTACAATATTTAAACACCTTTTTATGTATATCAAACCATGATTAAATAGGTTGGCGTTTTTAGTTCACATTTTGTTGTTAAGTAAGTACTAAGTACATACTTGCTTACTTATTTTTTGTTTTGTTGGTAACGCCATCATGGTTTGCTATTGGAGTAGAGCAATTTTTGCGTTTGAACTCTCAGGCTTGGCAATGTGTATGAGTTTTTATCGATATTGAAATTGTACACTGACATTAAATAGGTAGGTAGTAAAAATAAAAAAAAAATTGGATTTGTTGCTTTATATTAGTCAATAAATACGCATAAATTCAACAATCTTAGGATCTAAATGACTGTTTGGTTTTTAGTGGTGGTAGTACTGGGGGATGGCGGCCTTGACGACGACGGGGGCGGCGGCGTGGTGGGCGGGCGCGGAGTGGCTCACGACGGCGTTGAAGCCGGAGTGGTCGTCAGCGGTGTACTGCACCTTGCGCACGGAGCCGTCGGCCTCCACCAGCGAGTACTCACCGTGCACGGCGTCGCCGTCGCGGCTCTCGCTCTGGGACTTGTTGTCGCCGGTGTGTCCGTCGGCCACGGAGTACGAGTAGTCGTACTTGGGGTGAGCCTGCAACCAACACGCGGCCTGTTAGGACCGAATCCAGCGCACAGCGGCACCACTCACTGACGGTCACTGGCGCGGCGACGGATACTTACGTATTCCTCGGCGTGAGCGAGCACCTTGGCGACGGGGGCGGCGTAGTGAGCCACGGGGGCGGCGGCGTAGTGGGCTACGGGGGCGGCGGCGTGGTAGGTGATGGGGGCGGGGGCGGCGTGGGTCTGGTAGGCGACGGGAGCGGCGTGGGTCTGGTAGGCGACGGGAGCGGCGTGGGTCTGGTAGGCGACGGGAGCGGCGTGGTAGGCGACGGGGGCGGCGACGGCCAGCTTGGCGCCGTGGGACTCGTCGTGGCGGACGATGCTCTGCGAGGAGACCGCGCCGGCGGACGAGTAGTGGGCGGGCGCCTGCAGGAGACCAGCCTGGGCCACAGCCGCGAAGGCGCACAGAGCTACGATCTGAAAAAGGGATCACAATTTAAACAATCCTCTAGGACCACTTATCACTTTTCACATAAACTTTTAAATCACTTCACTTACTTTGGAGAACATGTTACTGTTTTGAATATCACTCAGTAGATGATGTATTGGTTCTGTTATGCCCCGCTTATATACTCTGAGAATTTTGGTATTGACAAGGTCGACGGGTCAAAGCTGTTCAACGAGATTCAGTTCAGAAATTATGTAAGTAGAGCAATAGCTTCAGGGCACACTGAGATATGAGTTATGTACGATACATGTCGATTAATTCGAAGATCCTTCATGGTACAATCTATTAATATTATAAGTTATTTGATTGGCTATAGAAAAAAAATTAGAAATAATCATTTATACTAATGTTCAATTTATTAATATCATACAAACTTGTTTCGTAGCATAACATACAAGTTGTAGTCCGATCGTTACATTACGTTGCATTCGTAATAAGTGAAAGCACAGTAAGAAAAGCGCCTACAAATAATATTGAAGCAAATATCTAAATCAAAATTCGGCATTACGAATCAGTAATAATCTTTGCTAATGTCATAAACACAGGCGCGCTCCGGGATAATGTATTTTCTTACTAACAGTTCCTGTGGATTTACCCGCGTTGTGCCCACAGGAATGGGAATTTTGGGATAAAAATGGGGGAATTTACTATGGGAATTTTGGGAAGAAATTAACCTATGACCTTTTCGTTGAATGTTGCTATCTATTACAAAAAGAACTGTTCAAATCGGACTGATAATTCCAGAGACTAGTTCGAGCGTATAAACAAACTATTATTATATTAGCCCCAGTAGACAATTAAAAATCGTCTCGCATTCTATTTGGTGGTCGAATGTGAATGTCACGCGATTGTCCGTTTTCAAATAATTCTACGAATATCACTGCAGTAATAGGAATCATTGGCGTACCTTCTTGTTCTTAATATTTATATTATGAATTTATGACTCTACGTCATGTTAATGAGAATTTTAATCAAACAAAGAACTTATTATCTTTTCAAAGAACTAAAGTGTGTAATTTTTTTGGTAAGTAGGTTGGAGTTTTCCTCCTCCAAAATGAGAGCAAGCCTCCAAAATGATTTAACAATTGAAACGAAAATTTATTAGAAATCATAATATTATACATTTTAATAATATATATATTTCTATAACATGCTACTCCAAACTAAAGTCAAAATAAGTGCAACAATTTCTTATGACGGTCTTATAGAGATTATAATGAACGATACACGCGATCCTTAAATATGTAATAAACTGCTATAATTGATTGTTTAATGATTTAAAACTGATTGTTATAGCATAACTGCTAAACGGATGTGATTACAATGCCATTGAAATATTAACTGGAGAAAATCTTAACTTAAGGCTTCTGAATAGATTGTTTACAATATAGATATTGTGAGTTATTGGATTGCTTGCTTTAAATTGCTAGTACCAGTTATAGACTCTTCTATAAGCGAAGATGCTTTCATCTTATGGTAGGATATTGATAATGTTGTTCATACATAATGCGGGCAGCGTTCACTTTGACCTGACCGCTGACCGCAGAATGCATCCAGTGTGGCAAATCCTTAAAGCATAGTACATTATGTACTCGGCTATAATTTAAACATTATCGTCTCTATTTAGTATATATCTAGTATCGTTAGCAGCCAACTCTGGTGACAGTGGTTTCAGATCATGTCTCCATCACACATTAGACTCCGATATAATCTACTTCGACATGATTGGAACAACTGAAAGTTATAATTTAACCCCTTTTTCACTTTTTGCAAGGCAATACATAAAACATACGTACATTGTTTCAAATAAGAGCATAGTGTAATGGAGAGCGACTGCAGAGATAATAGTTAACCTAGCGATGGCACCGATAATACCTGCGACAGTAATCCGTCAGTTGCACCTATTTGGAGCCCAAAGCCTACCGAGACAAATTAAAGGTGTTAAAATAATGGGCGCGTGGGTGAATTGAAGGTTGCATTTCTTATGTCACCATAAATTAGGTGCACAACAACTGGTTTTCGGAACTTTTTAATTACGAAAATGCTTTTACCAATGTTCAAAGTAAATTATAAAAGAGAAGTTGAATATCGGAATAGTATCAGTTAACATTAAGCATTCACACCAAAGGAAAGACATACAAGTATCCTACAAAATGAACAAGGTAATGAATCAAACAGTTTATTATGAAGCAATCACTTGGAAGTTAGGTGATAACAATTTTTAGAATGGGTACTGAAAATCATAAGCATATTGGTTGGTGACTAATTGAGTGATGTTACAATTTAAAAATGACATAAAGTGCTGTCCTGATTAGTCCGAGTACTTTACTTAACATTCAAGGTCAAAATGTTCAGTCGAAACACTTTAATTATATCGGTGCTATCTGAAAAACTATGGTACAGTGAGAGTGAGTGTCCTGAAAAAAGATCAAAGTGATCTAAACTTTAAAATTGCATGATTGCGTGGGGCCTTAGTAATTGGCCTTATTTTGCCGTTATTTTAAGCAGATGTTATTTAAATTATTTTCTTTTCAGTTCATCATCATCGCAGTTTTGGCAGCAGCGGCGTGCGCTCAAGCCCAGCACGAACACGGTCACCACGGAGCGGTCTCATCCCAGAACATCGTGCTCCACCAGACCGGGCACGCGCAGCACGGCTCCGTGCACCAGCACGCGGTGCCCGTGCTCGTCAACCAGCACTACCAGCATCAGGACCAGGGTCATGACTACTACGTAAGTGTTCAAAGGAAACTCACTCAAGTGTAGCAATATTAAACTTTTGCTGAATTCCACTTTACGTTGGATTCAGTTTGAAGGTATCAAGTTCGGGTTGGACTGCAGTTTGCACCCACATAATTATTGATGATCTAAAAAACATGAATACACCACTAATGTTCTCAATCTGCCTGCTGTTGCAGTTTGCAGCTCCAATCTAATTAATACCGAGAGTTGTTGAACAATTCAATGCCAGTTTAGTATGAGCATTGTTCAATTCAAAAGCTAATTTATTGAATTCAAAATACATAAAGTCATACTTGATTCTCAGTCTTCTGTGATCATGGTTCCTGTAAACGAGACGAAACGTCAGATAAAAATATAAAACAAAAGCGAAGTGAACCCGTAAACCTAGTTCAAAATACATAAAAGTCACTGACCGACCTGCTTCTATGAGCTCTTTTTATACTTGGAGTATATCTCATTACTCACTGTTTCTTCTCTTTGCAGGCTCACCCTAAGTACGAGTACTCGTACCAGGTGCAGGACCCCCACACCGGAGACAACAAGTACCAGCACGAGACGCGCGACGGAGACGCAGTCCGCGGCGTCTACAGCCTACACGAGGCCGACGGCTCCGTGCGCACCGTCGAGTACACCGCTGACCATCACAGCGGGTGAGTGTCGTAGGAATAATATTGGTACCAATTCAGTACCCATGGCATTTGTAGAAGATGGTATAAAATGGTAGAAAAGGCGAATCTTCTCTTTCACTCTTTTCTATCATAATAATAATGAAGTCAGAAGTTGGTATCAGATGTTGGTACAGAGCAGTATTAACATCCACTTGGGATGAGAACCACTGGCTTGTCATACATTGTGTAAAGATCTAGACTCAAATTATGAACCATCCGATCTTACTCAAACGTTGGTCCTCTATCTTTCAATTACTGTGGCTTACTTTGGATATGATATTTGATATAAACACGAACTACAAAAGCCGCAGTAAGTGCTTCGCTCTTTCGTGCATATAAATCACTATGTATGAAAGCTATATCATAGAGTAGAGAGTTGTCGAAAATCCCCCAAAAATGGGTGGAACTGAATAGCTAGTTCGAGTAGGTTAGTGGTCAACCCTGGTGTCATAGTGTTTAGACCGCCGCAAGGCCTCCAACATGGTCAACGATTGAAACAACTGGGACCAACAATTACACGTGCCTTCCGAAGCACGGTAGCGCTCAGATAGAAATGCCACTATCGGCCACCCATCCAAGTAGGGATCGAGCTGCACGTTGCTGTACAACCGCAATTAACTAATATTGCTTAGCACGAGCTCTACACTGAATGAAAATGTATGATATACTCGTATGCATTGCTAACAGTTTTGTTTTGGTTCCAGATTCAACGCCGTCGTCAGGAACGAAGGCCACTCCCAACACGCTGCTCCTCAAACTCATGACTACCACCATTAAATAAACTTATTATGTCTTCAACCATATTGTGATAAAATGAATGTTTGTTGTTAATTGTTACGTTTTTAAGATATTGAATAAATTCTCTAAAATAAATCTTTTTATTTTATTTGTAATAATTAACTTAGAATTAGTTCATATTATGACTAAAATGGTCTACTAAAATTATAAATGCGAAAGTTTGTGATTATGTATGTATGTTTGTTTGTCTTTCACGAAAAAACTACTTTTACGGATTTGAATGAAACTTCACAGTAATATGGATTATACATTAGAATAGCACATGGGATACATTTTATCTCCCAAAATTCCGGCGGGAACGGGTGCAACGCGGTTAATACCGCGGGGCGCGACTAGTCCTACTGATATTATATGAGAAAGTTTGTGAGGATGGATGTATGTATGTATGTATGGATGTATGGATGTTACTCTTTCACGCAAAAACTACTGAACAGTTTTCGATGAACCTTTTCAGTAATATAGGTTATACATCAGAATAACACCTGAAATATATTTTATCCCTAAATTCCCGCGGGAACGCGGGTTACAATTGAATTACAATTGGAATACTTGAATACTAAGTACTTGAAAAGAAGTCCTCTCTTAAAGTTTGCTGTTTGTTTATGCATACTTAACTAACATAACCTATGTCATTAGATTAGAAAAACAATAATTTGGTAAAAAACATAGCTGATTAAGTTATTAATGTGCTTAATGATTCCCTAACTAATGCAATTTATACTGATTGCTGAAATAAGCAGTCGAACTCTAATGCATTTACGAAAAACCGATATAATTGGGACATAAATTACACCGAACACACTATTTTGAAATTAATTAGAACCGTAAAAACGGCAGCCAATTATTAAATAGAGCTTACTGTATAGGCTAAGCTATTATAGGTATCCGGGCAAGCTGCGAGCTCTTACAAATAACCTAAAATACAATAGCCTATATCAATTTTCGTAATGTCTACTACCTGTCATCAATTACACGCAAGGCAATTAGATTAATTTATTTTTTTGTGAAATCCACTGTTACCTTGGTTTCCCTCATATTAGTTCTAAATAAAAACCCTGAAGATGTTCAGTATAGCATCAGTTAATCCTTACAGTTTGTTTGAAACACAGCAATCATGTTTACTAAGGTAATTTGATTGCAGTTTCTATTAGAAAATTATTGTCTATTATTTTAGTGATTTTATTGTGTTGTGTTTTGTTTTGTTTATTTGATTTTTGTTTTCAATCATTGTTTCATCTATAAGACCTTATTGTTTAAAAAAATATGATCTGATCGGCTGATCATAATACTTAAAAAGAAATATTTCTCAGAAAACCTGTAAAATTCGTCTTTACGGAAAATATTTGTTTTGGTCCTAAAATATGTCAGCACAATGGACGTTGTGCACAGTGAATAAATCCTAAAAAATTCCTTGACCAGTCTAAAAATGGCCATCAAAAATTACAGGTAACGTTATTAGCAGCTTTGATCTGCGGAGTAGTGTCCCACGGTGCGATCTCATCTCAACACGTGACCAGACATGATGGTCACGGTCACCTAGTCAAGGTGGATCATGGTCATCATCACGATGGTCACCATGGCCATGATGCTGGTCACCACGCAGCGGCCATTGGTCATGGTCACGACGGACATCATGGACACCACGAACATCATGTTGACTATCATGTCAGTATGGTTTTTTTATTGTATTCGAAGGGCTTATATAGTTGGCTCTAAATAATAATATTTATATAGTAATGTAGTAGATGTAGTAGTTAAGATGCAGTGTTTAATACAGATATTGCTAATTTTATCAATACTTGACAAGTGTTGTTTGATTTAGGGTCCTATGGTATTAATCAGGACCTAAATCATCGCATACTAAACCTTCGTGACCAACTTAAGACGTGTAATCCAAGATTAATCAAAGATCACAATTATTGTTCCACGTTTTCAACATTTTTCTTTTCTTACAGGCGCATCCCAAATACGCCTTCGAGTACAAAGTAGAGGACCCTCACACTGGTGACAAGAAGTCACATCAAGAGGTCCGCGACGGAGACGAAGTCAAGGGATTCTACTCCCTGCAGGAGCCTGATGGTCACATCAGGGAGGTGCATTACCGCGCTGACCACAAGACTGGGTAAGTTACATTTCTTAATAATCTTATATATTAATAGTGTGAGCCATTTTGTCGTAATGGATTTAATAGGACGATAGTTGCATATAAAATTAGCCACGGTTATGGTCTCATTTTGAAGAGCGTCAGACGTAGATGTGCAGGAATATAAAGAGGATCATAAACGCAACGTTTTGAGATTATGAACGCGTGGTTTTTAGACGGCCTTAGGGCTCTTAATGGTCTTACTATTGATACAACTGGGACGGACCCAACTTGCTCTCCGAAGCATGATAGCGTTCAGATAGAAGTGATGATAATGGCCACCCATCCAAGTACGGTCATGCATCCGAGCTGAACGTGAGATAGTAATTACTTATAACTAATTTAGTTTTCTTTTGTCCCCAGCTTCCACGCTGACGTGAAACACAGCACCCACCACCATCACCATCCCCATCATGATGTACACCATCATTAAACGCCGCTACCTCAAACGTCACTCTCATAGTTAAACTATAACAACTCCTTGTTAGTTTAACTTTAAGAGCTTTATCGTAATTAGTATTACAGACCGATACTATGACTATACCTTCTTTGACTTGAGAATTCTTATTAAATGACTTTTTCATGATTATACTTTTTTCGTTTTATTTTGTACTAGCAGCGCCCCGCGGTTTTACCCGCGTTGAGCCCGTTCCCGTGGGAATTTTGGGATTTTTTTTACATTAAACCTTCCTCTTGAATCACTCTACCTATTACAAAAAACCGCATCAAAATCCGTTGCGTAATTTTAAAGATTTAAGCATACAGACAGACAAACAGACAGACACGAAAAAGAGACTACTTTATTTTATACTATGTAGTGAAGATTACATTTTAATTGCTCAATAACCATCGATTTGATAAAAAGAAGAACAGTGGGGCATTTCAGGCTATTTCTTAACCTTAAAATTACTGAAAGTAGACCAGTAAAGATACAATTTTCATCATATTAAGGTGGTTAAAAAATTAAGGATGAATTGCACAAATATTCTTAGTTTGATTTAGCGCCTAAATTAGTTAAAAAACAAAAGATTGTCGTTTGAAAAGGTGTTCTATTTGATGCACTATAAAGTTCAATTTTGAAGGGAAAGCCTTTGTTTCTTAATCATATTTAGGTACTAAATTGATTCAAGAGTTTTGTGCAATCCGCTCTTAGAATTTTTGTGCGGTTTATTAAACGGTTGCAATTATATTTGCTGAAAATGCCTAATTAAGGCTAAAAAACAAACAGAACTAGCAATTGAATATGCATTTGTTATTCAACCGTAAATATATGAATGAAAGAAAAAAACTGAAGATAATTATACCTTTGCGTCTTTCAGCAAGTAAGTACTTATTATTGAATTTCAAGTTGCATCGGTTCATTATTTTTTAGAGAATTTAGTGTTAGATTTCCGTTATTAGGCGAAGGTTAAAATAAAGTATACATTTTCAACATTACTTAACACGAAATGTACTCCACAAATATTCATGAATTTTCACGGTTGATAGAGTATGTTGTGCGATATAGCATGTTGAAAACTTAGGTACTGTGCCGTATGATGTGATGTTAATAAATGTTTGTTAGCAATTGATCTGTTTGTGTTTTACTACGGGTATGGACAAACAGATGTTGATGTATTGTTTCTACCGTACCAATTTATATGAATTCGAGTGATCAATTCTACCATCGATCGTTGCAAGCGATTATATCAATTGATAGAATATTGATATAGTGATTGATATATCAGCCTTAGATAAATATCAATATATCTGTTACTAGCAGCGCCCCGCGGTTTTACCCACGTTGGATCCGTTTCCGTGGGAATTTCAGGATGGAAAATAGCCTATAACCTTCCCGTTGAATGTGGCTATCTATTGCAAAAATAATTATTCAAATCGAACTGATAATTCCTGAGATTACCTCGAACATACAAACAAACGTAATCGTGAAAGTAAGCCACCATGACACCCCTATTATGCATTTGCATGTAATGAATGTATAATGGTATAATCAACTTTCCTACTTGGTAGACTTTTGACTTTGCTGTCAGCTTTTTATCATATAAGGCGAATTTAATTGATACTTGTAGTCCAATGGAGATAAATATTAATGAAATTACTTAATTTTAATCTTCCTTATGTCACATTAATCAGTTGTTACTTAACTGTGTTAACCTTACGAAATGTACTTTTACTTGTATCGTATATGGTTTGTTTACTTACCTTCCAAAAGTCATGAATTTCATTATGACTTCAGTTGTTCACTGTATCAGTTAGCAGATGTGTTTAATTATGCTCTCTCTCTCTCTCTCATTAAAACTTGGATGATTTCGGATTGAGAGGAAAATTGTCTTTGTGTAGTGTTGAAATGCGCTTCGATGATCATTAATACTGATTTCGCGTTACACTTATAGAAATTAGAGACTATTTAAAGACAGTTTTGTAGGCGCCGATCTAGTCAGTCTAAAGATGTATGTTCACGGCAAGCTCCTACTGAATGATCGACCAATACTTAATTCCACCTTGATTGAGGACAGTAACAATATTATTTACGTACAGCATAAGAAGGACATTGAACTTGAAAACACATATAGCATGTTTTCAACACTTTAGAATAAAAAAGTAACAGTTTACAAAAGCTAATTAAAAATCAATGTCTGTTTATCATGCAATGTTTGCTTTCAACACCATGGAGTGTAAAATAACTATAAAATGAAATGAAATGTTATACGGGTAATAAAATTCTTTATCTACACTAATGTTGTAACATTCTACTTATGTTTCCAATACTTGACTTATAATTACTACTGTTATAGCGCAGACAACAAAACAATCAATTTAAGCAATTTCACATGATGGTATAATATCCTAAAACATCGTTATCGATATCGTAAAATCTCATTATAACATCAATAAAACGCGACCAATTAACCTGGCGAGCCTTATGTCAAAATCCTCATACAAGTTGTATCAAATTTTGATAATATTATGCTGGCTTTTGAAAACAGTTGGGTTATACGTGATCTCGCTCGCTCCTGATTGGCCCTACGCGCAGCTGCGCTCTCATTGGTTAGATTTTAATGGCGGCAAGTTCACTGTGACAATACACGTACGCGTGAAAAACTATTGTCAGCTTTTACTCTTGTTGTTTGATTAATTGCATTAGTGAAGATAAAGTAGTGTATGCAACTGCATATAACACGGGTATTAAAACACTCGTTACTATTATGAAACTCGCTGCGCTCGTTTCATAAACTCACACTCGTGTTTTAATACCCTTCCTTATATGACAGTTGCATAAACTACTATTATTTATCTCCAAGTGTAATAAATATTATATTTGGGTGACAATTTCTTGTGGTATATTTTGGGCTTGTGGCTTCGAGGGTGATTGAAGTGGTAGTCTGGTAGGTGGTAATGTTTGGGGAAATGAAAAACATGGTCATGAGAGTCATGGGGGATATGATGATGATGGTCATATAACTGACCATGGTCATATAAATGATCGTGGTCATTGATTTGATGTTTGTGAACATAAGGTTTTCTATGTGGATGTTTGTGAATGGTAGACCGATGTTTATGGATGTTTGGAAGAATATCAACGTGATTATGGTGTTGATGGCCGTGGTTTAAATAATGCATATGCATCGGTGCATTTTGTACCACATTTTGTAGAGGAAATCCAACGTTTTGAATCACTGGATTATCAAAATTAGGTAAAATTGGAGTATCAATTTTGATAAATTCACTTTCAAGCGGTGGTTTAAAGGGGCCTCTGTTATGTGGTTCCGTATAAGGGCGAGTTTCTATTTCAGGGAACGCATTTTGAATAGGACTTTCGTCATGATGATGTTTCTTTGGTTTTATATGATGAGTACTATGCTGTACATCTGCATGGAACCTGAAAGATAACAGTTTTAACAATTAAAATATATAAAAGGTGTTAAACGTAGTAATGAAGTTGCTCTTGTTTTGTCGTTTCTAGCAAACTCACTATGCAGTGGACTGTTATTCCGAAATAGCAGTCACTAATGACATTTCTACGCCCTTTCGTGTGTCAGCTGGCTAATCAACTCTTAATCATTTCTCATAATATTTCTTGAGAATTTTTTTGAAGAATGTAATTTAGTATGATTTATTATTTTAAATAGTCTTACCCAGAATGATGATCAGCTTCGTAATGCACATGTCTCACAGACCCGTCGGGCTCGTGCAATGAGTAGTAACCCTTCACTTTGTCCCCGTCTCGGTGCTCGTGGTGTTCCTTTATGTCATGCGTATGAGGGTCCTTCACTTGATAACCGAATTTGTACTTTGGATACGACTGAAACGATATTAAGTTATTACCATAGTCTAGTAGCAATTCCAATTCTAATTTCGCTGTTAGGCCAAAATTTGACGTTGAGGATTGAAGATATGAATTTATGTTCTTTAAGATCTCACAGCAGGGCTAAACCACTCGCATATTGATGTTATCAATGCAGTGAAGGTAAACTTAGTTACTGCGCTTAAAATAGTCTAACTGCCACACTCAGAGACGTCCTCTAAAATTGACATTCAACTAATAGACGGACATTTTTCATACATTAAATGACCAAATTACTCATTAAATCTCTACTAGGGAAGCATTTTGATCTCTCTGAGTACGGGCGTAAGGCTTGGAAAAATATGAATATGATATATAGTACTTACAAAATAATCCACGTGTTCATAATGATGCACATGACCATGTTTGTCTTTGTGTGTGTACGGGACTACTATCTTATGGCTATGTCCTTCATGCTTGAACAAATGCTGCGACGAATGAGCTATTTTCGCGGCTACCAGGCTGACTATTGATGATAATATTATTACCTGGAAAAGGGATTTTCACTGAAAAACTGTTACGTCTGCGTGATATTTAATTATTGAGGCGTTTGGAGTTCAAGCTGCGAACGCGAGCGAGCGGTTAATTTGACATACTCGTATGTCACTCTCGCTCTCCTCTTGTACTTGTACTGTACTCGTCGGTTTGTAGCCAGCAAACTAGCTCAATCTCAACGTCTCAATTTCATATGACTCATGGTAGTTGACTAAGTTTGACAAAATGGAATGAATAGCAGATGGATTTGTAAGTATAAAACAAAGTATACAAACAACTACCTTATTCAACATGTTAACTGTATTTTCACTTGTCACTATGCTAAGCTCAAATAAAACTGAACAAATATTTTATATTGTAAAACATTTATACACATATCACATTCAAGGTTTTCGATATTTCACAAAGAAATTAATCTCTTTTTGTCTTTGCGTGTTAAGAGTTTGATGATGAAAGTTTTTTTAAACGGTATTTTGCGGTTTGGATGGAGTTGACAGTATAAACCGCAATACAAGTTAAAAAAGTTCGAGGATAGACACACATTTTGCTTCTTTATAAACATGGTTCGGGAAAATCACACAGGTTACATTACTGGCTTGCTTACTTGCATTCTATGGGCATCGCTGTCTTATAGTTTATGTCTGGATTAATTTTACCAAAGTTTTTCTGCCACACACAAATACACCGTCAAATTCACTCATTAAATCTCTGCTAAGGAAGCATTTGACGTCTCTGAGTACTGGGATTGATATATATAAGGCATAAGTTTATTTGTTGTGGAAAACTAAGTGTATTAGTTGTATGTATGGTCTTTATTTTCCATGGCTTTCAATAAGACAGAACGCCTAGGCCGCCATTTTAAGGCTTTTAAAGATGTGTGTGTTACATGTGCCATGAGGATAAACAACATCGTAGTTTTTCAAAGTAGAAATATTAATGTGGTAATCTTAAAGTATATTGAGGAGATGAATAAAAGTATAAAAAATATTTAAGAAGGACTAGTATATTATTTACAAAATCAACAATAACAAGGAACACATTATTTAAACAGGTGACAAGATTTGATCTTCCTAATTACATTTAATGGTGGTAGTTGTGTTGTTGGGGAACCGCGTGTTGGGAATGGCCTTCATGTTTCACGATAGCGTTGAATCTGCAAACAGAATAATGACATTAGCGAATATGTATTGTGGTACGCCCAATTTTTTTTACCATATTTCACAATTCGATGTCTGAAATTCCATGTAGATGCTTATAATCTAAGCACTCACCCGTTGTGATGGTCGGCGGTGTACTCGACAGTGCGCACGGAGCCATCGGCCTCGTGCAGGCTGTAGACGCCGCGGACCGCGTCTCCGTCGCGCGCCTCGTGCTGGTACTTGTTGTCGCCGGTGTGCGGGTCCTGCACCTGGTACGAGTACTCGTACTTAGGGTGAGACTGTACAGAGAAGGAACATTAAGCATATAGAAGATATAAATGAAAGATGGAAGACATGAGAGTCAGAGACCTCTTATAAAAAGATAAGCTTCACATAATTTTTATGAGATTGCATTATGAGGTTGCAACAAGAGGCTGCCTACTTCTACCACTATGTTATTTCAGAGTAGATATGCAGTTTGTATACAACATAGTTAATTTCATTGATATGCGCTTGTCAAATTGCAAAGCACAAAAATCAACCACTAAGCTTTGGAGCTTCTTCTACACTAAAGACAGGTAAGATCTTATGGATCATACTACGCTGTGGGTTTCCACACTATATTTTCGTTTTTGTTGATACTAAAAGTGTCAAAAGAATACGTACATGGTAGTCATGACCCTGGTCCTGATGCTGGTAGTGCTCGTTGATGAGCACGGGCACCGCGTGCTGGTGCACGGAGCCGTGCTGCGCGTGCCCGGTCTGGTGAAGCACGAGGTTCTGGGATGAGACCCCGCCGTGTCCATGGCCGTGACCACCGTGGTTGCCATGGTATTGGGCGGCAGCGACAGCGACAAGCGCGACAAGTAGTAGGATCTATAAATATTTTATAGTTTGAGGTACATATTTGTCGCTTAGTTTTCTATTTTCAATTATTTATTTCGGTTTATGGTTACATTATCACTAGGGAAAAATATAAAAATTAGTGAGTATGTTTGTTGCTCATTTTCTATGGATCTAAATTTTATTTTTTTATTTAATATTTAGCACATTTAGTTTGAACATTTCACTAATTGTAAGCTTAGTTTTTATCTCAAAGATCTAATAGAAACCATTGAATTCTAAAATTATTGGTATTATACCACGATTTTTTTTGTTAATATAGTTAATAAGTTAAGTATTATGTATTATTTTATAAGTGTTTTATAAAGATTTCGTACCTTTGTGTACATTTTGAAACTGTGTACAAAAAAACACTTGATAATTGGATAAGGGATTAAAGTTAAATGATGAATGAAGTACAACTTACAAAGCTATTTATACAGAACTTATTTACACTGGCCCTACTATTATGCAACCCAATCCAGTTTGAGAGAGGTGTTAAAGTAACCTTCTTAAATCAATTAATCGAGTTTAAAACAATACCTTTCTTCGACTTTCGTTATTTTTTCCGTTTCAATGATTTTGTGAGAATTTCCTACGAAATTATTATTTATTTAAAACCCCGCACTCACTTGAGTGCGGGGAGAGACGCTGTCGCGAGCGCTTCACCCACCTCCTGATGAAGGCTACCGTATGTGGCCGAAACGTGTCGAGGAACTCTCGACAGTAGTCTCCGTCGTACGTAAGTTCCCGTTTTAAATAAATAATAATGACATTAACGTACGTTTCAATTAATAGTAAAATTTCCTACGAAAGTTAACATCTTATCTCAATACTGTCGAAGATTTTAATAGTCTATCGAATAGTAAATCCACTGTGTAGTCTTTGCTCGTGGTATTAAATAGGAGTTGAATCAAACGTTTTAACTAAGTAATGGGATTGGTCCAGTCTAGCACTCAATAGAGAAAGGTGGAAAGAGGGTAGGGAGGCTTTTGCCTGCAGTGGGACAAGTCAGGCTGAAAATAAATAAATAAATAAATAATAATAATAAGTTTTTGATTTAGACTACATATTATTGTCATTTAGTTTTCAGGCATTATATTTTTTAGGTGTTAATAAGTAATTGAGTTGTGACAATTGATAGCTTTTAGCTAGTAGTAATTTTTAATACAACTGGGTTTGCTACTAATGGCTTAAGTAATAATAAAAATAATTTCAATAATTTTACATGTTTATTAATCAAGGTATACACACTAAATAACCATTTTTACGAACAAAGCTAACAAATCACATTTAAACTTAATCCTCATCGTCATTTAAAGCTAACGGATTATAGTCATCGTTGTCATCATCGGCGTTTTCAGCAAAGTACTGCTTATAGTCATATTTGATTGGATCTTGTCTTTCTTCCTCATATTCATACTGAGGCTTAGCTTCATACTGAGGCTTGGCGTTATATTGAGGCCGGGCGACATATTGAGGTACTTTGGCATACTTAGGTGCCTCAGCCTGGGCAGTTTCATCATGATGATGCTTCTTGTGCTTGATGTGGTGGATGCTGTGTTTCACATCAGCGTGGAAACTGTAAACATAATACTTTAAATTAGTTAAGAGTGTTTTAGAGGTATTGGAGATGCATTTAATTTTGTAGTGGTTACTAGGTAAGGACTTTATGGGTTGGTGTTACAGGTCATTTTAGTGCATCCCCGTGCTGTACGTACCCAGTCTTGTGGTCGGCGTGGTAGTGCACGTGGCGCACGGTGTGTCCGTCGGGCTCGTGCAGCGAGTAGTGCCCCTTCACCGTGTCGCCGTCGCGGTGCTCGTGCTGCTCCTTGATGTCGTGCGTGTGCTCGTCCTTCACTTTGTACGCGAACTTGTACTTTGGATGAGTCTGGAACACACCACAATTTTATTATGGAACATTCAATCGTAGTAGTAAAGTTGTATACAGTAAGAGCGGAGAAGCCCTAGGTGGAAATTGGTCTTCCACTTTACTTTCTTAGTATTAATCATCTTTTAATAACCTTCAATGAGCGTGAGGACCTGCCATGAACTTAACAGTCAGATACCATGAGAATATAAGCTTATAAGGAAGGCGAAAGGAAAACAGATATTATACGCCTTTGTGTAAGAAAAATATACAATTGAGTTGGACTTACAAAGTAGTCTACATGGTGATGGTGATGCTCGTGTCCATGTTTGTCCTTAGTTTTGTACTCCACGTGCACCTTCTTGTGATGTCCGTCATGTTTCAGCACGTGTTGTGAAGAATGCGCGTGCTTCGCTGATACCACGTAAAGTATGGCTGACAGTATCAAAATCTGCAATAAGTTCAATGATATGTTTAGTTTCACTGGGTTTGATACAATGAGTACAGAAAAATGTACTATGTGTCTGTTAAACAAGTCCATTCAGGAAGTTCTACTGCACTCTTTTTTAGGCAGAAATATGAACGGTTTCAAAAATGAATAGTTTATTATTGCTAGATGACGGTTTGTAGTTTAATGCTCTTTTTCAAAACTACAGCAAAGCATAATCTACTAGCAAGCTAGATACTATTGTGAGAACTGTTATGTAAGTGTGACATAAGTGCTTTCAACCCTTTACTAAATAAAGAAAACCTATTAAATAAAGGGGTAAAAATATTATTTAAGAAATTAAAATTCTCCCCCGTCTAAGTTACTCCAATCTATTCTTATTACTCTTGTTAGTATTTTATTTTACTTTACCTTCGAAAACATTTTCCTTCCTACCAACCACTTCTATTGTCGACAGTTATGTATGAATTGATATGTAAAATCTAATCACCTCAGTTTTTATACAAATCCATATTTTATTACTCTCAAGGTCCCAGTAATAAAGTATTAAAGTTTTAATAATATGTTGCATGATAGAGAAAAGTTTACGATAGAAAACTTTCTAATCTGTTATACGTATTGTTAATCGTTAAAAAATAAAAATGTGAAATAATATGATACCAAGACCAATACCAAGACCAAGACCAGTACCAATACCAATTCCAACATCAATACTAAGCCCTATTACATAAGAAAGGGCTCATCAAAATCAAACCATGGCGAAAAATTCAAATCACACAAAGTATATTTCATTTGTCCCAAGAATTAATTGCACTGAAAGGATGATTAAAACATCTTTATATGTATGTATATGAAACTTATTTTAAAATGTAGTTATCATGTAATTTTTTGCCAACTTTAGAGTCGAACATATAATTATATAAATAATCACTACATAGTATAAAATAAGTCGTCTCTTTTTCGTGTTTGTTTGGTTGTATGCTTAAATCTTTAAAATTACGCAACGGATTTTGATGCGGTTTTTTGTAATAGGTAGAGTGATTCAAGAGGAAGGTTTTTATGTAAAAAAATTCCCGAAATTCCCACGGGAACGGGCACAACGCGGGTAAAACCGCGGGCGCTGCTTACAAAATAACTTACTGTTTCGTGCGGTCAAAGCGCGCGGGGATATACCTACCTACGAACTACGAACGACGAAGACGCGCTATGTACCTAGGTATTATCCCGAATTCTTCCTCACATGAAATCTTGATTGTGTATACATATATACTCGCGCGAGACATGTAATATTTTATCCCCAATTTCCCACTTGAAATTATGATTGTGTGTGTGCGGGAGACACGCAATGTTTTATCCCGATTTTCCTACATGAAATCTTGATTACCCGAAGCGAAGCGAGGGCGGGTCGCTAGTTATTAATAAAATTCGATCATTCTTAACCTGAAAGTGTGTTGGATTTTAAACCTTAAGAGCAGCTGATTTGTTATGACGTTTTTAGAGCGCGCTTCCACCAATTGCTATAGTTCGGTTAATAAGATTGGTAGCTAAATATTACTTTGAAACGTAGCATCATATTGGCTGAAAGGCATCTTTGTAGCGTTTATTTGCAAAGTATGTTAGAGAAGGCTGAACGCCTGTTTTTCTCAAATCTCAGAGCTACAGTTGCTTGTGTTCCAGATAAGACTTTGTTTGATTAAAATTGTAAAAGATATTTAATGTAGCAATAAAACAGCTCTAGACATAATGGGTGGTGGATGATGTTTCATCAAACGGTCTTTTTAGAAACATAAATATTTAAAACTTCTATCCACCGTGTTCCTTGAAGAGTGTTTGACGTTGTAGCTCGGTTTTTGGTTATATAAGATTGAGATTTTTTTTGTGCAGTTTGCGTTCTAATGCCCGTACTCAGAAGTCAAATACTGCCTCAACTTAATGAACCTGTCTGAGTGCAGCAGTAAAGAATTGAGTATAGAAAAGTCCTGCTGCTTCGATGGATAGTAAATATAGAATAAGATAGTAATTCATGTTAATAAAGTTAGTAATGTCTCAATGTTGAGCAAAGGCCTCTCATCTCATGGAATACTCGTATATCGGAACAGTGCGTAGGATATACAGTTAGCGTTTTGTCAATACTACCAGGTATTTCAAATTGTTCTGACATTAATTTACGAAAAAAAATGACAAAACTTAGTATGCTATTAAATATAACTGGGATTGTGGTCGTACTAAGCACGGAAGGTACTTATAAGTAGAGTATGAATTAATGTGAAAGTGAATGGTAAGTGAGTAACCTAAGTTTTAATAAAACTACTTACTTACTAAACTTGTTTGCGATAGCTGCAAAACATTTTAAGACAATAGGTATGTAGACAAAATATAGCCAACTGCAGCAGGTAGCAATAACCTATACTGGCTCCATCGATAGGATCCAGATAGATTCCTTATCCTACAGCGTATTCTAGAATCTGCTCAATAACGTTGATATTGAGATATGTTTGGTCGACTCGCTTCTCCTTTGAGGAAAAAGAAAAAATATTTTAAACAGAATTAAGCTTTATGCTTTGTTGCTTGTATTGCATGATTCAATATACACAAACCCCTTTTCATATTCAAACTTACAATACCTCAATATCATCAAACATCAAATCAGACATCAAAATGCTTAATGTATAACGCACACTAAAGTGTTTGTCGTTTTCGTGGACTGAATAAACAGGCTTATTCATAAACGTTCTTTAACTAAAACACTGCTAAAAAGTGTTTTGTCTCTTTTGCTCTTCCAAAAATAACGTATGTTGGAAAGGGACAAACCATTTCATAGCTAAAATGCTGTTAAGAAGTCTTTATGAATAAGACCCTGTAGCCATACCATGACCTCTTAGATAGCGTCTCAAGATCCAAGCAGATCAGTTTAGGTTAGCGTTTCAATTCGTACCGTGACCTTATTTAAACAATATCGCACTTGAATCGCCATCTCTTTGAATGAATGAACAAACCATTTTGCTGATCGGCTAATTGCGTCACTTCCTCTAAGAGAAGTTATTAAGGTGCGTCCGAAAACCTTAATAATTAAAATGACGGAAAGTTACGGTTTTTAAGAGAACCTCTTAAAAATCATAAGTATTATTCAAAACGAACATTGGTTTGTTTATACACACGATAATTATTGTTATCTAATTTGTAATCATAAAATGTTAAAATGTTCAATTTATGTTAGAAAAATGTATCTTTTATTGAATTGCTAATTTTGACAGCTGAGACGCTTTACCAAAGCCGCAATAGACGCTCATGGTACCAAATGAATGAACGAAAACATATTTAGTATGACAAATAGCGAATCAGTTTAGGTAATCTGCAAAGCAACTACAATTTGTCACTTATTGATGTCATGGTACGAAAACTGACAGCGAATCAGTTTAGGTCCGCATTTGTATCGCGCTAAGAGGTCATGGTATGGCAGCTGATGATCTTAGATGTCTCTATTTTATCGATGGTATGTAGGATATAAGGAAGCTTTATTCTATTTTTACTGTTAATAACAACATCAAAATAAAAATATAAAAACATTTATTTACAACAACTTAAAAAAACAGATAACTATTCGTCATCATCAAATTCGTCATGACCATCTTCGTGTATCACTATGGGTTCGTCATCGTCATCAAATCCTTCGTCAAACGGCAGCCGGTCGAGGTGTGGTGGTCGGTCTTCCTTCACTGGTGCTGGAGCAGGAGCCTCATGATGGTGATGCTTCTTTGGCTTGATGTGATGAATAGAGTGTTTCACGTCAGCGTGGAAACTGTTGGAAATATTGTTAAGGTTAAAAGAGTAAAGTAAAATAAAGTAAGGTCTCACTGCTTTGCAAAGGCCTCTCATCTCACTGAAGATATCAGTACAGTGAAGAGGATAAGGCATTAAAATTTCAAAAAATATTAGTATGAAGAAAATACAAGTATGAAGTTGATTGGTCGTGCTGTGTAGCTCCGGAGCTGGTGTTAGAGGTGGTCACTTTAGTGTATCTCCGGGCTGTACGTACCCAGTCTTGTGGTCGGCGTGGTAGTGCACGTGGCGCACGGTGTGTCCGTCGGGCTCGTGCAGCGAGTAGTGGCCCTTCACCGAGTCACCGTCGCGGTGCTCGTGCTGCTCCTTGATGTCGTGCGTGTGCTCGTCCTTCACCTTGTACGCGAACTTGTACTTTGGGTGAGTCTGGAACAAGATATAATGAAACAACGTATCAATAGACGTGAAGCCTCGGGTGACTATGGCCAACTGCGAATGCGACCGAATGAGTTGAACCTTAGAAGGTGACATCGATGGAATTACCCGCTCTAACCTGGGAAACCTTGTGTGTAATGGTCATCCAACTCTTTTCTCACAACAATAAAAAGGTTAGTCGCGAACAATTCGTAGTTGAAAAACATAAGCTCCATTGTTCCTGAGTTCCACCCTTAGAGAAACAAAATTGCAATGGGTGCTTATAATAATTTCATTGTTAAACAATGAATTCTATGTAATTCATACAACTTACGAAATAATCAATGTGATGATGATGATGCTCGTGTCCGTGTTTGTCCTTCGTTGTGTACTTTATGTGCACTTTCTTGTGATGACCATCGTGTTTTAATACATGTTGTGATGAATGAGCGTGCTTTGCGGAGACTATGTAGACTACTGCTAATAAAATGAAGACCTGTGAAATAGAATTTCAGGATTACGTTACGGGTTACAAATTAAATTTTACCAAAAAAATAATAACAGGAAAATAGAAAATATGTGTGCAACGAAAAATTTTACCTTCAAATACATTTTTTATGTATCTGTTTCTATCTTATTCATCTAAGTTTTAATTCCCAAATGATTCATGATACAAATATACATTGTTATTTATACCAATCAACACATTTGATCCAAGGTCCCAAGATCTCACATATCTCAAAACTTTTATTTCAGAATCGCGTGATTTATGAAGAAAGTGTTATTATTTCATATAACTATCTAAATATCAAAAACACTCAAATCATTTTCGACATCATATCAGCCTTGGTTATCTACTCTATTGATTTTCAATATATAAACGAAAATATGCTTTTATTAATATCATTTCTTTTTGCTACGCAGAGTCAGTAACATCATAATGTATTTAAAGGTACAGAATACCAAAAATATATATCCAAAAACTTTTGTCTTGTCTCTTGAAGGGTTTTATCTTAAATATCTATCCTGTTTTCGGCTGTTTAGCCAGATTTTAAATCAAATGTCCCAGTGGCGAAACATTAAATACTAAAAAGCTTTTGTAATCGCTTCTAGAACTTCACTGTTACCCACGCTTAACCTTCTAAAATCCGAATTCAACATTCGACAAGTGTGAACGAAATTTTACAGTTCAATTCTTGCTTTCTTTTCAGGTACTGATAGTATTATCGATACTCTACGTAGTTTCTGCGAAACATGCCTATTCGTCACAGCATTTGTTGAAACACGATGGGCATCACAAGAAAGTGGTCATAAAGTATAAAACAAAAGACAAACACGGACATGAGCATCATCATCACCATATTGATTACTTCGTAAGTAACATATTATGGTATATCTTCGTATTGTTTATTTGTACTGATAATCTGACTAGTAAGTACTACCTAACGAGCAGTCCAGATTTAATAGTTTTGCCGCCGCTTTTACGAGCTCATCCGCTCGTTGCTCTGCAGACCTTCGTATGTTTTGATCTATAATAATGAAACCTTAGTTTTAAACTGATCTCCAATCGAAAATTAATTTGCTATAAGTGTGCTATTTGTCAATATGAGAGTGCACCAAGTAGTAGTATTTACTAATAATTTGTAATGTCAATGAATCTGACAAACTAAAACCTTTATAATTATTGTATTTTATTCCAGACTCACCCGAAGTACAAGTTCGCGTACAAGGTGAAGGACGAGCACACGCACGACATCAAGGAGCAGCACGAGCACCGCGACGGCGACACAGTGAATGGGCACTACTCGCTGCACGAGCCCGACGGACACTCCGTGCGCCACGTGCACTACCACGCCAACCACAAGACCGGGTACGTACTGCACGGGGATACACTAAACTCAACACCAGCTCCAGAGCCGAACGGGCGGACACCTTGCGACACTTGACCACACGATCTTTAGATTGATTGATCCATGGATGAATTGATGGTTCCCATGATTATGTTTGTGACCACGAAAAGTCATCTCAACGGAATCAGGGGAAACGTTATTGATAATATTGTAGCACCTAATTTTGAAAGAACCACCTACTATCGTCTCGAAATTCCCGCTAAGACATAGCAAACTTAAAGTTTACTCTTTTTAATATTTGCAGCTTCCACGCCGATGTGAAGCATGATACTCATCACTACAAACCTAAGAAGCATCACCACCACGATGAACCTTATAGACCTCATATAAAGAATCCTAAGCATCAAGATTATAAGCCAGTCCAAGAAGCACAAAGTCATTACGAATATTACCGATACGATTAAAAGAAATTGTTCAATAATGAAGTGTTTCGTTAAGATTTATTAATAAATGAGTAAAATAAGGTGTTTTATAAACCATTGGTTTTATTTCATTAGGCAAGCGTGGTGATTACGCCTAATTCTCCTGATCATTGTACTGATATCCTCAGTGAGCAGCCTTTGCCCAACAGAGGGACATTACAGATATTACTTTACTAAAATAAAACTACGATTATTTATGTATTTAGATTTCATTTCATTTTAATACCGATAACTATTACTTAGTGTGTTTTGCATTATACAGGGTGTAATCGTTAAGTGTGCACAGGCGATTATTCCGTAACTATTGCAGATATCAAAAAACTTTAAACTGATATCGAAAGTACTTTACCTAATGAGTAAAATGACATTAATAACTTTTTAAAAATAAAACGAGAAATATCCAAAAAAAATACATTAATCAATCCCATACATTTTATTTCTTAGTAAGTACAAAATTTTGTATTCAAAGCATATTATGTTCGAAGTGACGTCCTCCTTGTGCAATACAATGACGAGCTCTATTTACAGTTTCTAAATGAACTTTCCTTAACATTTGCGGAGTAATTAAAGCAATTGCACGACGTACACGATTCTGTAACTCTTCTAGGCTGTGTACTCTCTCAGCGTCCACGTGGTCTTTGACAAATCCCCGTAGGAATAAATCACAAGGCGTGAGATCCGGGGACCTGGCAGGCCAAGGGGTTGCACTATTATTGGCTATTAAGCCATTATAATTGTTTCGTAAGAAATTCATTACAACATTTGTATTATGTGCAGGTGCTCCATCTTGTTGAAAAATTATTTTCCTATGGGGATTTGTCAAAGACCACGTGTACGCTGAGAGAGTACACAGCCTAGAAGAGTTACAGAATCGTGTACGTCGTGCAATTGCTTTAATTACTCCGCAAATGTTAAGGAAAGTTCATTTAGAAACTGTAAATAGAGCTCGTCATTGTATTGCACAAGGAGGACGTCACTTCGAACATAATATGCTTTGAATACAAAATTTTGTACTTACTAAGAAATAAAATGTATGGGAGTGATTAATGTATTTTTTTTGGATATTTCTCGTTTTATTTAAAAAAAGTTATTAATGTCATTTTACTCATTAGGTAAAGTACTTTCGATATCAGTTTAAAGTTTTTTGATATCTGCAATAGTTACGGAATAATCGCCTGTGCACACTTAACGATTACACCCTGTATATCTTAAAAACTATAACAGCTACAAGAATAAGAGTAAGACAGGTTTAAAGAGCATGGAAAGCCCATTCATATTATCGAATACAAAAAGAACTACCAAAATCGATTTAGTGACTTTTCACTCTATGGGGACTAGGTATATAATCTAACGCGATACAGACCCGTTTCTTTTGTCATCTCTAAGTACAGGCGTTAGACAGGAAGTCAAACTAAAGTGTTGATTACTATAGTGTGCTCAATCTATCGACAGATGAACCTTAGGGCCTATGCACACCACGTTTTTTAAACGCGCCGTCGACGCGCGTTTTGGGAACGCGAGTCGCCGGCGCGTTTTTATCCTGCAGAGCAGTTTGTTGTCGTTTGTATCGATACAAGCACGCGGCACCGGCGCGTCTGTATCGATACAAACGCGCGGCACCGGCGCGTCTGTATCGATTCAAACGCGCTTGTAAATGGGTGTACCCAAAAACGTCGGTAATTTTTTTTCTTCTTTTTTTTTAAAATTAATAGCAAAGCGCATGTAATCAATGCTGTCTCGACCGACGCCATCTTGCTACTGTTGACGAGGTTCTGCTTAAAAACGCAAAATGCCAGCGCATTTGTATCGATACACACGCGCGTTTGCATCGCGTCTGCATCGCTACACACGCGCGTTTGCATCAGGTGTGCAAAGGTCTATAGGCTGCGTCTGACTTGCGTGCGTATCGCGTCTGTATCGCTACAAACGCGCGTCGACGGCGCGTTTAAAAAACGTGGTGTGCATAGGCCCTTAATTATGCATTTTGTATCGATATTTAGTTGAGCAAATAATTTAATGGAGCTAATAAAACAAATTGAATACTTAAAGAACAATTTTATTTGTCATACAAAATGTTTTCACAATCGTCATAGCAATGTGATGTATTATTATTAATTAATTAGTATTAACACTTGTACAAATACTCCGTTGACGTACTTAATTTAGTTACATGGTGTTTTAGGTTGAGTTCTGTTCTATCCATAGTTCTAACCAGCTTAGAAATAAAAGGTACTCAAAGATAGACTGATTAACCTAAAAACTAGGAACATACTAAGAACGATGATCCTACTACTTAATGCGAAAATTTCTGAGGATGGATGTATGTTTGTTGATCTTTCACGCAAAAACTACTGAACGGATTTGGATGAAACTTTACAATAATGTAGGTTATACATCAGAATAACACATGGAATACATTTTATCCCGAAATTCCCGCGGGAACGGGTAACACCGCGGGGCGCGGCTAGTATGTTATAAACGCCAAAATACGTACTGTATGGTTAAATGACTCATTTACTAACTGAAATATGAATTAATTTAACAGTTATTGCGACAATAATGTTACCAATGACTCAAGCCACGAACCTCCATGCCTATGACCATGGGGTCTATGACCATGAGGATCATGATCCTTTCCTCCATGTGGTCCATGATGGTCATGGGGGTGATCATGGTCTTTATGCCCGCCGGGACCATGTTCAAATGGACAATGGAATGGATGATGTTTTTTAGGCGTTGCTGTTGTTGGCGTCGTAGTTGTTGGAGCGGTTGTGGTGGGTGTTGTTGTGGTTGGCGTGGTTGTGGTTGGTGTGGTTGTAGTCGGAGTCGTTGTGGTTGGTGTGGTTGTAGTCGGAGTCGTTGTGGTTGGAGTGGTTGTAGTCGGAGTCGTTGTGGTTGGAGTGGTTGTGGTAGGGGTTGTTGTGGTTGGAGTGGTTGTCGTAGGAGTCGTTGTGGTTGGAGTGGTTGTTGTTGGAGTGGTTGTTGGAGTGGTTGTGGTTGGAGTTGTAGTGGTTGGGGTGGTTGTAGTCGGTGTGGTTGTAGTTGCCGTAGTTGTTGTTGTAGTGGCAGCAGTTGTAGGGTCTTCACATATTGATCCAACAATCAATGTTGATACGATCTGTAATAGTTGTTAATTTCAATATTGTTGTTGGTTAAGCGACTGGTTTTTTTAAAGAAACATAGGATTGATGCGATTATTGTAAAATATGAGCTAATTTTTCATTTTCAGTATCCTTTTAAAAAAACCATATTGCCATTGCTGCACTCCCGTTTAAGTTAGTGGCTATAATTTAAATACTTTTTTCTTAACCCATATTGTCCCGCTGCTAGACAAAAGTCTCTGTCCTTCGCAGTGGTATTACTCAACTTAAAAGAAAGATATCTATCTAAGAAATATCCCCATTCTTCTATGAATTTTGGTAGTAATATTGTAGGGCTTACATTACACTTGTAGGGCTCGAGGCTTGAATAAGCGGTGTTAGTCCATTACGATTGTTAAACAAGCTCGCTCCCTACTTGGATGGGTGGTCGATATTTCTATAGTGGTCTTTGTATCTGGGTGCTATCGTGCTTCAGACAGTACGTAAAATTGTCGGCCCCGGTTGTTCAATCGACAGATCAAGTCGGAGGCCTTTAGGCGGTCTAAAACTGCGACACCAGGATGGCAACTCACCTATACGAACTTTCTTGTTTTATTTACTTTTAAATTCACACAATTTGCACTCATTATACTAAATGAAACAGGTCTGTATCGCATTAGGTAATAAAACGTATTTCTAACAAATTACACCGCTCGAAACGTCGTTTGCGTATTTTTAGAAAAATACGTTATATTATCTAACGCGATACAGACCTGTTTCATTTAGTATATTGTTTTTTGAAAAACAATGAATACATTTGTATTTTATAATTTTATATTACTATTCATAGAATTACTTTATAAAGATTTATTTAAAATTAAAATGGACAATGGTTACAATGCAATGATTACTTACCAAAACGATTAATTTCATTTTATACTCTTTTCAATATTATTAACTATATTCAATAAGACACTTGTCTCACCAGCTGCCTAATTAGTAATGAATAGACTGAAACTTATTGAGGTTCTAGCAAACATGTGTTTTGTCCAAGAAAATTAGTAATATTGTAAAGTTAAATATTTTCGACGTGTATGTTTTGCAATCAATTACAAAAGTTGATGTACGTCTATTTATAGGATCACGCAAGAACAGCTGTGCAAAATAGGCTAAATAAGTAGTTTTACTTTGTTCATAGGATATTTCTTTCGGTCTACTTTAAAACTAAGAAAGAGGAAATCACTCAATCAATCTAAATTGTTTATGAAAATACTTCCATTCAAGCATATTGTTTAGGACAATCTAAACATACAGATAAAATATATTGTATTAATTTATTGTCTTTGGATGTATAAATTAATACAATATATTTTTGTTTAGGACAATCTAAATATACAAATATATTGTATTAATTTATTGTATTAAGGTATGTAAATCGATATAAATGTTAAGGAAAATGGCAATAATATTGTTTGGTGCCACTTTTTATTTTGTGTGATGGCAATTTTTTTTTTTTTCTTCTAATGCTGGGGCCACACTTACGCTCAATGTCAATGCCCATTGAATGCAATAATTTTCAATGCAATATAGTGGGTGGCTACACTTAAACTGTCAATGTCAATGTTCATTTAATTGGAAAAAATTGACATTGACAACGGCATTGAATTTACTTCAATTCAGGCAAGATGGACGTCGACAGAGCTCTATATTTCATGAGAGTTAATTTATATTATTTGACTTTATTAAATCATTATCGAATAAAGAGACCATGTTTGCAGAATCTCAAGAAAAGTAATAATTTTGTTGTTACTCCACTCTGTCGCCATAGTACGTATAGACAAAAACGTGCGATTTTGAGGCAAATCCGTCGTAATAAGCAAATACGTCCGAACCCGTTGCGCTCTCGACGCACACTGACAATACGTAGTGTGGCCGCTTCATGCATTTAACTCTCGCATTAATCTCTTTGATGTACCGCCACTCGAGCTATCGCATACGCCAAATGGCATTGTCAATGCTATTGTCAAATTATGACGCATAGTCGTGGCTACACCTACGGTTAATGTCATATTCTATGGCATATGGCATAGGTGTGGCCCCAGCATAAGCGGCGACGCGGTTGATTGCTGTTGATTTGCTTCACTGCATCTTTATATTATAAATTAAATAAACCAATAAGTTTAAATACAGTTTACCACGCATTTTATTTCGTACATGCGTGCGGTGGTCCTTCGAAAAGTGAATAAAATCAGTGCCGAGCAGATTCGCAAGTTGTGGAAAGATTCTGTTCGTCGAAGCCGGCTTGCCATACAAGTCGACGCTGTTGGCGGGATTAGTACGAGGCCCGTAACTTCATTCCATGCAAAGCTAGAACGAAAATCAACGAAGCATCATCAAGATACAGCATCACATCATCGAGTAATCGTAATAATTACGATCTTCTGGACATCGAGTTTGGCTTTTGTCAGTCACCCACATTTTTATTTGAGTGGTGAATTCGGTGCGTGCGTGACGTCAGTACCGTCGGCGTCGGTGTTGGCAGCACTGAAGAGTGAAGTGAGTGCGGTCCATATCCGCCCGGCGGCCATTGCGCCGGAGTCGTTCACTCAGCTATCATTCACTCAGCTGTCAGTGTCATCGGTTTGTTTTGTAAACAAACATCGTCGTGCAGGCTCCGTATTTCGTTCAACAAAGTTCGCATTTACAACGCAGAGTGTTCGTAAGTCGTAGGATAAATAAAGCGTTACGTCTTACACACGTTCCACCATGGCGGAGTCCAAGGAAACTTTGCGCAAACATCGACTTCTCCGTGGGCAGTGCAAAGCTACAATCACGCGCATCGAGACGTTTGTGAACGACCCCATCAGTTTTGCGTCTGCTACCGTGGATATCCTGGAGGCTCGCAAAGAGAAGCTCATCACGGCGCTCAAGTACTATGAAGCGGTGCAATTGGACATCCTAAGTATCGACGAAAACGACTGCGAACAGGTTGGTCAAGTAGAAGAACAATATTATTCTGTGCTAGCTAAAATTAATGCCTCTTTAAAACAGATAGGTAAAAAATCAGTCTCAGAATGTCATAATGTTTCCACATGTAAATTGCCAACCATTGATATAACACCCTTTGATGGGAAGAACTTCACTAAATTCAAACCATTCTTTGATTTATTTATGGCTGTTATCGATAATAACAGATCATTATCTGATGTGCAGAAGCTATTCTATTTAAGAAAATATGTAACAGATGATGCATTGGCAGTCATTGTCAATTTGCCGTTAGTTAATCAGTCTTACAAGGAAGCACTAAGCTTGTTGGAGAAGCGTTTTGATAACAAATCACGCTTAATAGGAAATCATATTAGCGGTCTATTAGATTTACCTACAATGCAAAAAGGCACTGCGGCCTCAATAAGGTCTTTTGTGTCAGATGTACAGCAACAGCTGCATGCATTAAAAAATCTAGGACAGCCCATCGATACATGGGACATGTTGCTTATTTCCATTCTAACAAGAAAATTAGATCAAATAACTAATAGGGCTTATCAACTAGATAAGGATCTAGAAAAATTGCCTTCCATGGCACATTTTTTAAGCTTTCTCGAAAAGCGCGCTATAGCGTTAGAGGATAGCTTGCCCACCAATTATAGTACTTGCTATGAAAGTACAAGTAGGTTCTATAAATCTACCCCATCAAAGGTGACCAATGTTGCCTCACAAGTAAAAGAAATGTGTAAACACTGTAACAAAAGTGACCATGCTCTGTTTAGATGTCCGGAGTTCAAGACAGCAGCACTAGAAATCCGCCAGTTATTTGTGCGGGACCATGATTTATGTACCACATGTCTAAGCAAACACAAGGGGAAATGTAAGTATAATTTCAAATGTCAAATATGTAAATTAGGGCACAACACTTTGTTGCATAAAGAAAAAGCTGCTCCTATTGAGCCTGCAGTGACTTTGTTGTCTAACCCTGTTTCCAACAACATTTTGCTTCCGACTGTAAAGATTAATTTATTAAATCAACATGGTGAAAAGGTTTCCGTCCGAGCATTGCTCGACACAGGCAGCCAGGCATCTTTTGTTACAACCAGCCTTGTAAATAAACTTGGGTTGATTACTATGAATCAAACCCATAATATTATAGGTATAGGAAACAAACAAACACAAATCAATAAACTTGTGAATATAAGTGTTTATCCATGCTACAATAATGTAAAATTGAATTTAAAATGTCACATTGTTGACACAATAACAACAAAATTGCCCCAACAATTTATAAATGTATCCGGATGGAATTTACCAAAAAATGTAAAACTTTCAGATGAGGAGTTCAATATCCCAATTGAGATTTCTGTGTTATTGGGTGCGGATGTTTATTTCAATGTTTTGCTAGATGGTTGTATTAAAATTCCAAATGGACCGGTATTACAAAACACCCTATTTGGGTATGTAGTTGGTGGTAATATTCCTGAAAAAGTGAGTAATGTAACTTGTAATATTGTATCTAATTTTGCTATAAATGATCACAAAAAATTAGAAAATGTAATGGAGAATTTTTGGCTCTCTGAAAGAGTACCCGAGCCTATGAAGCCGAGTTGTGATGAGTTTGTAAAGGCTGAAGAAAGTTTTCAGAGTTCTATGAGCCTGAAAGATAATCGATTCTATGTTGACATACCTCTCATCACACCTCTGCAAGAATTACAGCTTGGCGACTCGTTTTCAGTTGCCTATCAAAGATTCCTGATGTTAGAAAAAAGGTTTAAATCAAATCCTTTGTTACTAGAGCAGTATAAATTGTTCATAGATCAATATGTAGAGCTAGGACATGCTAAGGTGGTAGAGATTGCTAGTTACGATATTGATAAAGATCCTGCTTACTTTCTAGCACACCATGCCGTTGTCAATACGATGAGTAAGACAACCCGACTTCGCGTTGTGTTTGACGGGAGTATGAAGTCCCGCAGCCAGGTGTCCCTCAACGACGTCATGCTGAATGGTCCCGTGGTACAGAGTGAGCTTTTTGATATTCTTATCTTGTTCAGGACCTACATTTACACAATAATTTGTGACGTTCAGAAAGCCTTTCGCAACGTGATGATAAATAGCCACCACACTTGCCTTCAAAATATCTTATGGCGAGATGATCCTAGGAAGCCTATCAGCTGCTTACAGCTTCAGACTGTCACCTACGGACTGAAAGCCTCTACATTCTTGACCACTCGATGCCTACTTGAATTAGCTCAACGCTATAAGGATAAATACCCACTCGCTGCTGAAACAATTATTAAGAATACCTACGTTGATGATATACTGGGTGGGTCAGACAATATAGAGCAGCTGCATGAGCTAAAATCCCAATTGATAGAGCTCCTCAAGTTAGGTTGACATACCTCTCATCACACCTCTGCAAGAATTACAGCTTGGCGACTCGTTTTCAGTTGCCTATCAAAGATTCCTGATGTTAGAAAAAAGGTTTAAATCAAATCCTTTGTTACTAGAGCAGTATAAATTGTTCATAGATCAATATGTAGAGCTAGGACATGCTAAGGTGGTAGAGATTGCTAGTTACGATATTGATAAAGATCCTGCTTACTTTCTAGCACACCATGCCGTTGTCAATACGATGAGTAAGACAACCCGACTTCGCGTTGTGTTTGACGGGAGTATGAAGTCCCGCAGCCAGGTGTCCCTCAACGACGTCATGCTGAATGGTCCCGTGGTACAGAGTGAGCTTTTTGATATTCTTATCTTGTTCAGGACCTACATTTACACAATAATTTGTGACGTTCAGAAAGCCTTTCGCAACGTGATGATAAATAGCCACCACACTTGCCTTCAAAATATCTTATGGCGAGATGATCCTAGGAAGCCTATCAGCTGCTTACAGCTTCAGACTGTCACCTACGGACTGAAAGCCTCTACATTCTTGACCACTCGATGCCTACTTGAATTAGCTCAACGCTATAAGGATAAATACCCACTCGCTGCTGAAACAATTATTAAGAATACCTACGTTGATGATATACTGGGTGGGTCAGACAATATAGAGCAGCTGCATGAGCTAAAATCCCAATTGATAGAGCTCCTCAAGTTAGGTAGTTTTTCTCTACACAAATGGTGCTCAAATGCCCTTGATGTCCTAGATGGCATTCCAGATGAGCAAAAACAATTTGAACAGGTAGACATGAGTGGGGTTAATATAGTAAGGACTCTAGGTTTAATGTATGATATAACTTCAGATAAATTCACTTTTTCAAGCCCCAATTTTGATGAGGAACATAATTTAAAAACAAAAAGAAAGATTCTGAGCTTTATAGGGAAGATGTTTGACCCTCTCGGTTTAATAGGCCCAATAATAGTGGTAGCCAAAATATTTATGCAGGAGCTATGGTCTTTGCAAATAGGATGGGACTCCATAGTACCCAATGACCAGTTAATATACTGGAGTAATTTCCTAAACAATTTAAAGTTAATGGGCAAAATAAAAATAAATAGGTGTGTCAACAGTAAAAATGTTTCCTCTGTAGAGTTGGTAGGGTATTGTGATGCATCAATAAGAGCTTTTGGCTGCTGTATCTATCTAAGAATTATAAAAAATGATGGTTCAGTGCAGACAGATCTACTCTGCTCCAAGTCCCGTATTGCTCCTTTGAATAGAAGTAGGACGATTCCCCAGCTTGAACTCAATGGCGCTCTCCTTTTAGCCCAGCTTGCAAATAGGGTTGGTAGAGTCCTGGTGGGTAGGTATTCCCGTCTAGAGACATTCTTGTACAGTGACTCCCAGATAGTGCTAGCTTGGATTAAGTCAGGCAATGTAAAGTCAAATGTTTATGCCAATAACAGAATTAAGCAAATAATAGAGTTGAGCGATCAGACTCAGTGGGGATTCGTTAGGACCTGTGACAACCCTGCAGACTTATTGTCGAGGGGCGTCTTGCCGCACAAGTTGCAGCAAAGTGAGCTATGGTGGCACGGGCCAACTTACCTATCAGACAGGAAACATATACATACTAATTTTGAAAATTATAAATCGTCTGATTTGTCCACAGACACTGAACAGATTGATGAGCTAAATGTGCCGTGTAACTTGACACAGGTAGAGCCATCGTTTTCAACAAAGCTATTTGAGAAATATTCTAGCGTTTACAAATTACAAAAAGTGATAGGATACATTTACAGGTTCTATAACAACTGTTCGAAAAACAAAAATAAAATAACGGACAGTAACCTATCGCCTCAGGAGCTTCGCGACTCTATGTCAGTCATCGTGCGTTGTACGCAGATGCAACATTTTGCTATAGAGGTAGAGTCACTTTCTGCTGGAAAAAATATAAAAACAGGAATAGGTAGCCTCTATCCCTTCCTTGATAAAATAGGTATTATGAGAGTAGGAGGTAGACTCCATAATGCTAAGGAGATGTCTTTCGATAAAAAGCATCCATCTATCCTTCCGAAAAACTCTCACGTAACTAATCTCATAATAGAAAGAGAACACTTGCGACTCTTACACGCAGGCCCTAGGTTAGTCTTGAGCTCTCTATCTCAAACGTACTCTATAGTCAGTGGTATTCGAGAGGTCAAGAAAGTAGTGCGTAAATGCGTCAAGTGTTTTCGTTTAAAAGCTGAGGCTGCTAAGCAGTTGATGGGTTCCCTCCCGCAAGAAAGAATCACAGCGTCTAGGCCATTTCAGCATGTCGGCGTTGATTTTTGTGGACCCTTCGATACGAAGGTTGCTAGGATTAGAAATCCTATCGTTAAGAAATGTTACATCGCGCTGTTCGTTTGCTTTGCGATAAAAGCTATACATGTAGAACTCGTATCGGACTTAACAACTGAAGCCTTCTTAGCATGTCTTAAGCGTTTTATTTCAAGGCGTGGCATGCCCACAAATATATATTGTGACAACGCTAAAACCTTTAAAGGAGCGTCAAATGAAATGAAAAGGTTGTATGACCTACAGTCCTCCAAGAACCACAGGAATATTGTTAATGGTTTTTGCTCTCAACATTATATAAAATTTAGGTTTATACCCAGTTATTCACCTGAGTTTGGAGGATTGTGGGAAGCAGGTGTTAAAAGTGTAAAACATCATCTAAAGAGAGTAGTAGGGAACCAATGTTTAACCTATGAAGAGCTCAATACAGTCATTGTACAAATCGAAGGAATCTTGAACTCTAGGCCTCTACTCTCTGCAAATTCAAACGACTGTACTTATTTAAGCCCTGCACATTTTCTGATTGGAACAGCTCTGGCTAGCTATCCTGAAGTTGATCTAACAGATGTTTCAGTTAATCGTTTAAAATTTTGGAATCTTTGTAACAAACTTAAACAAGATTTTTGGAAATTATGGTCAAATGATTATTTAACACAACTTCAAAGCCGTCCCAAGTGGAAATATCTTCAACCAAACCTTAAAGAAGGTGATTTGGTAATTGTAAAAGATATGAACACTACTCCATTGAATTATAACATGGCTCGAATTGTAAAAACTTATCCAGGTAGAGACAATCTAGTAAGAGCGGCCGATATCAAAATGAATAACAAAGTGTATAGAAGGTCAGTAAAACGGCTATGTCAATTACCTGTAGAGTAGGTTACTGCCGGCCCCAATTATGTTTAGGACAATCTAAACATACAGATAAAATATATTGTATTAATTTATTGTCTTTGGATGTATAAATTAATACAATATATTTTTGTTTAGGACAATCTAAATATACAAATATATTGTATTAATTTATTGTATTAAGGTATGTAAATCGATATAAATGTTAAGGAAAATGGCAATAATATTGTTTGGTGCCACTTTTTATTTTGTGTGATGGCAATTTTTTTTTTTCCCTTCTAAGCGGCGACGCGGTTGATTGCTGTTGATTTGCTTCACTGCATCTTTATATTATAAATTAAATAAACCAATAAGTTTAAATACAGTTTACCACGCATTTTATTTCGTACACATATATATATATATCATTATTATACTAATTTTACTAACAGAAAGATTATTTTCTGCTAGACAAATGTACGAGCGCGATTCCACGAAATCTGGTAAAATATCGATCTTCAAAAATCGCGATTTTCAAAAACTCCACACTCACGCCATCTATTGGGTCATGAGTAGAACCAGCGCGCGGAAAAGCTATTCATTTATACGAGCATCTGCCATTACGACTTCTTTACAAGAACCATGATCACAAAAATTTAGTCGTAGAACAATTACGGAATATGTAGAGATTGCTTAAAACAAAGAAATGAAAAATTCCTCCAATTATACGAAATAAACAGTCATTTATTAAGAATAGAAACAGAATAACAAAGTATGAGTATTATCACAGTAAAAACCGTCGAATCAATTTGATCACCGAAATGATATTTAATAATGGTGATGATGCTGGGGCACGATGTGGTGTGTGCTGTGCTTCACATCAGCGTGGAACCTGCGAACAACACGACATGATCATAAGTTTACTAGCACCACTATGTTGTTTTATCCGTATTAAATGATTGTAATGATCTGATATAATAAAGAGATTCCCGTGGGAATTGTGGGATAAAAATTAACACATTCCTTGAATGTGGCTATCCATTCTCAAGTATATTAAAAAGCTCGTATGACAATTCCAAAAGGGACCGAAAGAGAACACAGATCAGCCCCCGAATGATTACCACTTGACTATATTAGTTTTGTTTGCAGTTTTTGGCAGACGGAATAACAGAAAGGAATATCAGAGAACGATAGCCCATTGAAGAAAGGCTTACCCAGAGTGGTGGTCTCCGTGGTAGTGCACGTGTCGCACGGAGCCGTCGGGCTGGTGCAGCGAGTAGTACCCCTTGACGACGTCGCCGTCGCGGGCCTCGTGCTGCTCCTTGATGTCGTGCGTGTGCGGGTCGTGCACCTTGTACGAGAACTCGTATTTGGGGTACGTCTGGAAACACAAAATCGTCACTACTATCAAAACATTGTTTTATTGAAATAGCTTCATTAAAGATGTAACGAGGTAACATGCTGTGAAGTAAAGAAAATGTTTGCCTTTTGAAATTATGTGGTGTAGACACATATGTCAGATGACTCAGAAGCTCAAAAGAACGCTTTTTAGGGTTCCGTACCCAAAGGGTAAAAACGGGACCCTATTACTGAGACTTCGCTGTCCATCCGTCCGTCTGTCACCAGGCTGTATCTCAAGAACGGTGATAGCTAAATAGTTGAAATTTTCACAGATGATATATTTCTATTGCCGCTATAACAACACATACTAAAAATGAAATAAAACAAATATTCAAATATTTCCATACAACAAACGTGATTTTTTTGCAGGTTTTTAAAGTACGGTACCCTCCGGGCGCGAGTCCGACTCGCACTTGTCTGGTTTTTTTTGTTTAAGTCACTTCATAGCCTGTAAACTGGATAAATCTAGCTGCTGTGTATACGACGCCAAGTAGGAAATAAGCTATAGAGTGTTTGGAAGTAGACATACGAAGTAGTCCTGATGGTGTCCATGCCCGTGACCCACTTCCTGGTGGTGTCCGTCGTGTCTCGAGATGTGCTGCGACGAGTACGCGTGGTCGTATGCTGACGCTACGCACGCAGCAGCGATGAGGATCACAATCTGAGGAGATAAATTAAACATTTTTAAATAATACAAAAAATAGTATTCTACCCAATTGAAGACTGGGATGAATACATGACAGGGACCATTGATGTGATTCTTTAATATAATAGAGGATTAATAGTGGGATCTTAGACCATCTTAGATAGTCTTTAGCTAGCAAACCCCATAACCCACAAGGGATTCTATAATCTATAACCTATACTATATCTAATACTAAACCACTTAACAAACAAAACTGAAATAATGGCCAACTCTACTGTCACAGATTTTGGTAGACTTTTTAAAAGCCTTCAAGGCCTGCCGTTTTTAACAATTTCATTGAAAATTTTATGTGGTGTTCTAAGAGCGATTAGGCACCGTTCAGATAGAAATACCAATAGTGGTCTCCCATCATTGTGGTGTTTTAGATAAACGTTGCTTAACATTCGCTATGCTTTACCAGGGCTGTCAAACTAAGCCACAATCTAATAAAACATTATTAAGACGGTATAGAAACAGCTTTGATTATAAATGTTATGGTTATAGAGAAATATTTAAATCGCACTTTCTTATACAAATTATACCTTAGAAATCATATTGAAGTTTTGTTCCTGTCACAATCTAAAGTGAACTGATACTGATACCGTAATAACCACGTCTTTTATATTATAACAAAGTACAAATCAGTACCCAAGGTGAGTGTTTTCACTATTGATATGTAATTACTCCAATTTTTTTGATTTTTATCACCTATTGCATGTCAGATTGTAACAGTTACCAAATATTAACGAGGGTTTTCAATGTTATGATATTAAATCACAATTAATTGTTATGAGCTTTGTAAGTGGTGTTGAATGTGCTATGCGTATTGAAAAACTGAACCGGGTTCGATTCCCGGGTTTAGCGTTGTATGTTTATTTATCATAAACTAGCTGTGCCCCGCGGTATTACCCGCGTTGTGCCCGTTTCCATGGGAGTTTTGAGATAAAAAAAATAGCCTATAACTTTGAATGTGGCTATCTGTTCCAAAAACAATTATTGAAATCGAACAGGTAAATCCCGAGATTAGCTCGAACATACAAACAAACAGACAAATTTTACCTCTTTATTATTAGTATAGAATATAGAAGATGACTGAAGGATCCCTAACATGCGATGAGCAAGTGCGGCAACTTCGCTATAGATATCATAATTATTTGTAGTGAATTCTTCAGCTTTTCAGTCGGACGATAAAGTATTTTTTTATAAATTTAAGGTATTAATATTATTATTAAGTTCCTACAGTAGACACAGGAAATGTTCTAACTAGTTTTTACCCAAAATAAACTAAGCATAACTGTGTATTCGTAGCACTTGCGGCGTCTTCCGACTCTAATTACAAATCCCGAACTAGTGCGGATGGTGGCCGGGCGCAGGTCGCGTGACGTTGTATTTCTTGTATTTGTATTAAAAAGCGTTAAGCCGTCGGTCCCGGTTACTTTCTACGGATAGTAGTCGTTACATGAGCCATGTCAGAGGCCTTTGTCGGCTCAATAACTCTGACACCAGGTTTGGTCAGGTTGACCATCCACTCGATGAAGAAGAAGATCAAAAGGCGTCTCACTGGCCCGCAGCGGGTACGCACCCGTATTATGTGTGTCTTGCGGTTTAGTAGAGGCATGATAAGTATTTGGTAGAGTAAATTGATATCAATTTACTGGGCTCTACCAAGCAAGGTACAGTTAGTAATTGTTTATTCAAAGAGATTTAATTTCAATCTGATGTAAACTCTGGTATAATTTATTTATTTTATTATTTTATTGAAACTACGTTGTAGTACTTAGTATACATAACTATACCAAGGCAAAGGTTACGTTACCACTAGAGATGAGCGAGGCGAGGACGTTTAGCCAAGACTGTGTTTGAAATAAAATGGCTTATTAGCGTCGGCCCGCTTACCACAACGCTTGTAGTATCGGCTCAGTGGAGTAAAGTTTATGTCCTTACATACAAAACAAAAGAAGGCTGCGAGGAATAGATGTATAGGAACTGGCCAAGATGAAAGATGAAAGATGATGATAGAAAAACAAAACCGTATCGTTGAGCTACCTCGCACATCTCTAGTGTAAATGCTACGGTTTTGTAATAAGGTTTTATTTATGTCCAACTATTTTTATTCTAATTAAACTGTAATTATCAATAGGTGTGGTATTAGAACGTACTTTATAGTAAGTATACATTGATAACAATTTCTATTATAATATTGCACACAAAATCATATTCACGGACACCGTTAAATGCAAGTACTTATCGTTATGAAACTATTGGTAATTGTCATACGCAGAACAAAACTGTGGACCGCAGACTTGGTAGTGAAATCAACGTCTCCTTGGACCCCTGATCACAATAATATAAAAGTGGACGCCACCAAGGTGCCTGTATCAGTCAGCTCGGCGACTAGTTCCTCACCGTACAACTCACATCATGATTTCCAAGGTATGGGACAATCGAATATACGTAATAAGTATAGATTTAAATATCTGTACTTTGTTAACTAATGCGTAACGTGTTCTTTAGGTGTTGTGTCTGATGGCGCTCGTGGCAGCGGTGGCGTGTCAGTACGGAGACTACGGACACGGGCACGGGCACGGGTACTCCTCGCAGCACATCTCGCGGCACGACGGGCCCGCGCACCCCGTGCACTCGCACGGACACGGGCACGGGCACGACTACTACGTCAGTAATTACACATACATACAATATCCTTGTATAATGATTTGACTGGAAATCATTTGTTAACCTGACCGTTCTTTTCAGGCGTACCCCAAATACGATTTCTCGTACAAGGTGCACGACCCGCACACGCACGACATCAAGGAGCAGCACGAGGCCCGCGACGGCGACGTCGTCAAGGGGTACTACTCGCTGCACCAACCCGACGGCTCCGTGCGACACGTGCACTACCACGGTGACCACCACTCCGGGTGAGATACACTTTGTACACTACGTTGATGATAGATGCCTTAGCCCGAAAGCATGATTATGAAGAATACTAATGATATATTTTCCTTTGACAGGTTCCACGCTGACGTCAAACACAGCACCCACCACATCGTGCCTCATCATCATCACTACTGAATAATTGTACACTGTTATTGTTGAATGTTATTATGGCTTTGTGAATAAATGAAATTCAATGTATGTAACATATTATTTTATACACGGAAGAGCAAAGCATTTACTACGTAAGGATTTATACTCGTACATGACCCTTAAAAGTAAGCTTGAGTAAATCAGTGGCTAACCTTGCTGTTGAGTTTTTAGACTACCTAAATGTCTCATTTTTCAAGCCTTATTTTTGTCGCTATAAAGTAGAAGTTTATATTCTAGCTAGATATCATCTAAGATTCTAGGCTGCAATGATCATGCCTGCACAGGCTGAAGTCCTGGGTTTAATTCCCGGGCTCAGCAAACTATACAAACCTGTTGGCACAGTGCTTTGTGATTGCGCTTTCTGTGTTAGGGGTTGCGGATGCGATTCCCGCCCGAAGTGTGCAGACATAGTTGTTGACGACGACGTCTGGGCACATGAGTAAAAAACACATAATGTGGTCTGGGTGTCAATTATATATTGGCATAAAGTATTTGTGTATGTATGTATATTGTTTATTAGTATCAGTTATTTGGATTTAATAATACAAGCTTAAAGCTTAGTTTGGTTCTAATTAACCGTGTTAGAATTTGTCCGGGTATATTTATTACGAAGAAGGCCCCGCGTTTAACGGGATAAATATAGCTAATATATACGAGTACTATACTAATATTATAAATCTGTAAAATTTTTAAGTTTGTTTGTTTGTTTGTTTGTATGTTCGAGCTAATCTCGAGAATTACCAGTCCGATTAGAATAATTCTTTTTGTAATATATAGTCACATAAAACGGGAAGGTTATAGGTTACTTTTCATCCCGGAATTCCCATGGGAACTGGCACAACGCGGGTAAAACTGCGGGGCGCTGCTAGTACTCGTATATAATAAAGCAACATTCCCGTTGAATTTGGCTATGCGTTACTGAAAGAATTATTTTAATCGGACTAGTGATTCCCTAACAACTACAAACAAAGTATTTTATTATTTATTTTGAAAATGTAGAAAAGACATCTTGTATATTCAGGAAACGTAGCGAAATCAGCCGTGCAAAATTATCGGCGAATGGACTTTTTTATTTGTTTTACTTTGAGCATAGAAAACAAACAAAAAATCCTATAAACTGAGTCAATGCCCATTTTTTTCTGATTGCTTGTTCAGTTTAGAAATAAACGCTCATGGAACACAAACACTTTTTATCTCTATTTTTGTTACCAGGTCAATGTAAGTATTCCATCGTAAGATAATAAGTTGTCGGTAAAGAAGGAAAAACTTTATAGAGACTAAGGAATTAGTCTCTCTATGGAGGACTTAGAAAATCCTAGAGCAATTGGAAGTCGCTAGTTATCATTCGTTTTGTAAATTGTTAGCTTCAGATCAAAAGAATTGGGTGAGAATTTTGCCCATCAGTGGTTCAACACAAGTTCAATAAAAAATGAAAACTGTATCAAAATCGGTTTACCTGTTTATGAGCTATGGTACCATATACGTATACTCATAACTGTCATCCATAAATAAAAATGAACTCGACTTGTAAAACTTCCCGATTTACTGCAAATACTCTTGCTCAATGTAAACAAATGACTAACGAAAGTATAAGGTTCAATTTTTATACAAACGCCATTTTGTCCATGTCATGGACCGCATATTGAAATGTGCGGGAATTCCGGATGGACGGTCGTGATGATGGACAATGAAACGTTACGAAAAGATAATCATATATACAGAGTCAATAGGTGTACTTAGATTTAGAAATAAGTATATAGGTTTCTTCGATTGAGTGTTAAACTTCCAATACTGTATCATAGTGGCTTCCCCTACTAGCTTTGTTGGTTTTATTTTATTTAATAACTCATCTATCTTTAATATAAAATGAACCACTGAATGTGTTGCTAGCGCATAATTTCAGAACGACTGCACCAAATTATTGTTTTATTTTTAACAGGACAAGGTTTTTAAGTAATATTAAAAATCTCAAAATTCCCACGGGAATGGGGGGAGGAGTGCTGCGGGTGAAACCGCGGGGCACAGCTAGTAATTTAATAAAATTTATGATACACATTTAAAGTGCTACAAACATATTAATAGTTTACAAGAATTATTGAATTGAATTGGCATAACGGCATCACTAGTTATCACTATAACAACATAGTAGGAATAAAATCAATTCGCTTTCCGCTGTCTGTCCCTATGTATGCATAGATCTTTAAAACGGATTTTGATGCGGTTTTTTTAAAATATAGAGTGATTCAATAGAAAGGTTTTAATGTATTAAAGTTCCCGGAACTCCCACGGGAACGGGCTTAACGCGGGTAAAACCGTGGGGCGCTGCTAGTGGTAAATAATTCGTGTTTTCGACATTATTGTACTCTGACCTCATATTTACTATATAATTATTTTTATTTCAAAGAAGTATTGAGTGTAAGTTTAAGATAAATGAAAACCATAAATAAATGTATACAAATAGTTTATTTGGCATATTATAAAGGATAAATAGGAACATGGGTATTACAATCACACAAGAGAAGCTCTTAGTAATGATGTTGATGAGGCACGATGTGGTGGGTGCTGTGTTTGACGTCAGCGTGGAACCTGTCAACGGAAAATATATAATTAGTATTCTGTACAAATATTGAAGAATATACCAAAATCGTGCCTTCTTCCTAGGATATCTATCATCAACGTAGTATACAAAGTGTATCTCACCCGGAGTGGTCGTCTCCGTGGTAGTGCACGTGTCGCACGGAACCGTCGGGCTGGTGCAGCGAGTAGTACCCCTTGACGACGTCGCCGTCGCGGGCCTCGTGCTGCTCCTTGATGTCGTGCGTGTGAGGGTCGTGCACGTTGTACGAGAAATCGTATTTGGGGTACGCCTGGAAAGAATGGTCAGGTTAACAAATGATTTCCAGTCAAATCATTATACAAGGATATTGTATGTATGTGTAAGTACTGACGTAGTAGTCGTGCCCGTGCCCGTGTCCGTGCGAGTGCACGGGGTGCGCGGGCCCGTCGTGCCGCGAGATGTGCTGCGAGGAGTACCCGTGCCCGTGTCCGTGTCCGTAGTCTCCATACTGACACGCCACCGCTGCCACGAGCGCCATCAGACACAACACCTGAAGAACACGTTACGCATTAGTTAACAAACTACTGATATTTAAATCGATACTTATTATGTATATTCGATTGTCCCATACCTTGGAAATCATGATATGAGTTGTACGGTAAGGAACTAGTCGCCGAGCTGACTGATACAGGCACCTTGGTGGCGTCCACTTTTATATTATTGTGATTAGGGGTCCAAGGAGACGTTGATTTCACTACCAAGTCTGCGGTCCACAGTTTTGTTCTGCGTATGACAATTACCAATAGTTTCATAACGATAAGTACTTGCATTTAACGGTGTCCGTGAATATGCGTTGTTTTGAAACGGTGATACAATTACTATTGTCAACAAAGTTTAATGAGAATGAAATACATTTAAATGTTCGATTAGATTGAACAAGTTAGTGAACTATGAGTTGGTAAGTTCTATTGAAGACAAGCCTCTTAAAATATGTTAAAAGGCTTCGGAAGCTACAAGCCGTACAGGACTCCAAGCCGTTGTTCAACCCACTTCATGAAATTGAGCCATATTGACATCTTTGTTAACAGTTGTGTCTATTCTGACCCATGTTTCTATCAGATGAAACGCAGTTCCAGGTATCCAGACACTAGGGAAGTAGGGATTGATGATATATATATATAATTTTTTTTTGGAATGTTTCTCACACTCAACAACTCTAAGCTAAATTTAAACGAGCGCCTAAAGAGCCTCCAGCAGCTATCTATAATAATATAATAAAGCTGTAGAGTTTGATTTGTTTCTTTGAACACGCTAATCTTAAAAAACGGACAATCCGATTTTTGTATTAGATAGCCACATGCAACGGAAAAGTTAAAGGCTATTTTTCATCCCTAAATTTCCAGGGATACGGCCACAACGGGGGTAAAAACACGGGGCGCTAGTTTAGAATAAACGCAGTGCCTGAAAAGCAGACATTGAAAATTAACCATATAATGCATATCACTTTACACACGCAAAAGTCATCAAACCACATTAATCGATAAATATTCTGTGATAGCAGCGCCCCGTATAGTTAGTATGTACACAGAATACATAGAATATTATTTTTTTACAGCCCTATCTAAATAAATTTTGAAATCAACATTTAAAAAACAAAATACGGATCTCGATTTGTATTTGTATCAAAATGTTGTATTGATGATTGAAACACATGGACACCGAAATTAAACAAAGAATCATTTCTATACTGACATAGTAAATTGATTAATTTTTAAATGGATAGCTACATTATTTTTTTATCCTGAAATTCTCACGAAAACGGGCGCAGCACAGGTAAACCGCGGAACGCTGCTAGTTCTAGGAAACTTTTTATTGAAAAAACTATAACATCCTTAATACGCTGTAAGCCGTTAGCAACTGTTAACCTACTTTATTAAGTATTTAATATTAATTACTTAATAGCACTAAAATATCCGAATACCCTTCACGTGATCAAAGTTAGTATCCGTCCACGCGATACTTTATATTTTGGCTAATTAACTGCAGAGAAAACGATCACCTTGATGAAGTTTTATGAATATAAAAGAGTTGAATGTGTTGTTACAGTTATCAGTTTTGTGTTAGATACTGAATCATAAACAATTCAATATGTTTTCTAAGGTAAGGAAATATATTCGTAAAATAGATACTCGAAAAAATACCCACGAGTTCAATTCTATAATTCTCGCCGCTGACACGTCACGTGTTGGAAACAAACCATGGATTTTATAATATATATTTATCGTTCAGTGGACTAGTAAATTTTACATTTAAATCTCTGCTTTATATGGATCAATTGAAAATAGTAAACACTTTCCACATTCACGCATGTGGAGGTGCCGATGATTATTTCTTTATTCATAAGTTTCCAGGTGGAAAATTCGTTTCGTTTCGAAAAACAAATTCGTCTTCATAATAATAGACGAATTTGTTTTTGTGAAAATTTGTATTTTTCCGAATGCAATTAGTAAAAGACTTACCTACTTATTGGGCAAATTGAACCCTTATCGCCCCATAAACTAATCTTTAATTCACTTTCAGGTTTTCCTTTTCGTAGCTACTGTGTGCGTAGCGTCAGCATACGACCACGCGTACTCGTCGCAGCACATCTCGAGACACGACGGACACCACCAGGAAGTGGGTCACGGGCATGGACACCATCATGACTACTTCGTATGTCTACTAACAACTATTTCCTAAGCCTTTGAGTATTTAAAATCGGAGCAGACTTTAGTCAAAACTGAAGGTAGACAGACAGCCATCTAGGAGAATCTAGAACCATTTAGAACACATGAAGGTGCACTAGCAACAAGACACCTAAGTATCGTTATTTACTGAATTTAAGTAAGTTTATTTCTTACACTCTGAACAGCTTTCTAAAGATTTCACTTAGGTCAACCACACTACAGAAAAGCCTCTAACACATTTTATAAGATGTTAGACTGAAGAATTTGAACTGACTACTATCTTATAAGACTAACAAAAGACAGTTTTGTGACGGTCGAAAAAATTAGTCTAAAGACTATAGTGGCTAAAGTGTACGGCGTACTTTATTCAAACAGAATGTATGTATGAACTTAATTGAGTTGTTTTTCCAGACGTACCCCATGTACGAGTTCGAGTACAAGGTGCACGACCCGCACACGCACGACATCAAGGAGCAGCACGAGGCCCGCGACGGCGACGTCGTCAAGGGGTACTACTCGCTGCACCAGCCCGACGGCTCCGTGCGACACGTGCACTACCACGGAGACCACCACTCCGGGTGAGATACACTTTGTATACTACGTTGATGATAGATGTCCTAGCAAGAAGGCATGATTTTGGTATATTCTTCAAGTATAGTATTGAATACTTATTATATATTTTCCGTTGACAGATTCCACGCTGACGTCAAACACAGCACCCACCACATCGTGCCTCATCATCATCATTACTAAGAGCTTTTCTTGTGTGATTGTAATACCCATGTTCCTGAGTTGTTATAAAATGCCAAATAAACTTTTTGTATACATTTATGTATGTTTTTCATTTATCGGGATAAAACATATTCACTGATTACTTAAATAAAAATAAAAAATAATAAAAATAATTAGTACAATCTCCGAAAATTTATCGGGATAATATGGCCCTATTTTACTGATTTCTTCAATAAAAAAATCTCTCGAATATCTCTATACTTTTCCCTTATCCTTCTCGTTTCATTGAGAGATTATGACTTATAGTTCTTACCATATATTATTATTTTTAAAGTACTAGCTTTTGTAGAAAGACATGCTATAGATACTTCTGTTATCTTGTATTTTTCTTGTATTATCCATGTAATTTTGTTAGAACCTTTTTCTGAAATTTAAGTTTAGCACTTATTTTTGCTTTGGATTTATTCCCTTTTCCTATCCCTATCTTCTGCCATACTCTTGAACTACTTACTTACTTCGCGATATTTGCCTTCTCTATCCCTTGACCTTCTTTCTTCTTTCATTTACTACGTTTTATTAATTATAGATTCTACGCTTATGTCAAGCACAGCACTCATCTGATTGTACCTCATTAAGTCACTACTCTATTACCTTTAATAACGTTATATTTTTATATAATCTGATTTGAATAAATAGTAATGCATACTTAACATGAACTTGATTTATTTAATTTATTATAGTGATTCTCCTTAGAGTTACGGGACAAGCCCGGTCTTTTTGAAAGGCATGCGACCCCTCGCAAAGGGCCTCTATGAGTTGGATCTGTATCCCCATACAGATCCAACTCATAGAGGCCCTTTGGAGATGTTGAATGTAATGGATCATTTCTTAACATTATTAAGAACCTGTAGTGTCCTACTGCAAAAGCCTCTCTACTCCCTTTTAATCACTCTCGGTTTTATACGACGGAATGCGAATCTGGGTTAAGTTTATCAGTCACCGCGGCACCTCCCGCGGGCTACGCCGAGTGGTTGTCTCCCATAGTAACTATAATAATACTTACAAATCTGAGTAATAAAATCAATTTTGAATTGAAACTACGTTTACGGATACACTTCGCTTTTATTTTACATTTTTATCTGACGTTTCGGCTCCTTTACAGGAACCGTGGTCACAGGAGACTTCTGTGACCACGATTCAAAATGAGTAGTGTTCGCCTAAACTTAAAAAACCAGTATTATTAATATTGTTGGTATGTTATTAATTTTATCTTATTTAAGATAAAATTAATAACATACCAACAATATTAAACCTAACATTTCATACACATATCACACTATAAATCTCTTTACTCTGTATATCCATTACATAAGTAAATCAAATTGTAATGCATCATCAATGAATGGAATACTATTCTACATAACATCCGTCAGATTACCGTTATCAAGGTTACGAGAGTTACCGCTGAGTTTGTTATTTCATTTATCCGTAGATTTCGTTGTGGTGATTGCGTAATCGTGTAATTGAAATGTTTACTTAGTTGTGTTTTTTTACTTTTTCGTGATCTTCATCGTGTTAAATTGGCCAGTTAGTACGTTTTTGTTACATAGCTTCTTTTATTTTTACTTTAATGTAGCTTGGCTTTCAACTTTTATTTATAAATAGTTAAGTTAGAAAGATTTTTTGATGGTGTTTTTACCAAGTTGTAACGTGTAAACTTTTTATTTATAAAATTAATTTGTTTGGATAACTCAATCTCCTGTGACTACGGTTCCTGTAAAGGAGCTGAAACGTCAGATAAAAATGTAAAATTAAAGCGAAGTTTTAATACAAAATTAGTTGAATAATATTCAAAGAGACGTGGAACAATTTTTCATATAGATAATATTTCTGAATGTAATGTAATATTATCAATAATACTTAATTAAAAATAAAACATACGAAAATAAAGTAAAAAAAATTGTATTTGGTATTATAAAAGATAGAAAACAAAATAACAGTTATAAATCACAGTTGAAATAACGCAATCGTATTAAATCGTATACAAAGGTTATGATTAAAACAATGTCCTAGTGGTGATGAGGGACAATGTGGTGAGTGCTGTGTTTCACGTCAGCGTGGAAACTGAAAACAAAAGAAAAACCGGTTAAAATAGTGACATGATATTTGATATTGCAATATATGACATGAACTAGCGGCTCTCCGCTTGCTTCGTTTCGGGTGAAAGGGCCACCCTCTGTTCGGGGTTGCATTTCGCAAAATCCTAAGTGCTTACACTGACATTGTGAAAAAACCCTTGTACCAATTTTCAAGTTTCTAGGCAGTCGGGGGTAACCACGATCGTGAAGTTGATCGCTCGCAAGTTGCTTCTAAGGAATCGAAAATTTGGTACCATGACGCCTTCTAATTAGTGTCAAATTAAAAGCGCAGCCATGTTTTAAAAAATACAATGCCACGCAATTATAAACCCTATTACAATGAAAAAAAATGTAAACAAAGCACATAGTACCTTTTCGAATACAACGAGTTGTCAAATTGCAATAAGTCATTAGAGTGTCTATGATGCCGTCAGTAGTTAGGATACGTTCCAAATAAATATAAGTAAATTAATGTCAGGGCTTTATATTTATTATTTCCTCAAAACAGTTGAGAGTTATGATTTGAAAAAATACACTTATAGTACTAAATTAATCATTGTTTATATTATTTCTTGATTATATCAATTACTTGATGCTTTAAATGATTCACGTCTGCGGTCATGGACGCATAAAAAAGGTCTTTGCGTGAAAATATATTTTTGAACGCATCTGTTACAACCGATGAGTTGCTAAGAGACGGACTGACAAGACAATACAAATAAATAAATATTCATTACAGGGATTCACACATGGTTTAAAATACTTAGTTTAAATATTTTAGTTAGGAAATTAAAATGTAACGACTTCTATATCATTACGGATAAACTACGCTTGTGCTCAAGAAAACCTGCCTAATTGGTGAAAAAACACAATGAATGGTTGTCTAAATGATAGCCACAAATACCGACCTGTGTGAAACTTCCCGAAATATATAGAATACCTAAAATACATAAGTACGTACTCTAAACCAAATCTATTCTCCAACTAATAGATTGGCGCAACATGTGGCAAGAAACTTTTGTCATTTTCTGTGTAAACCAACATAGAGAAATTCTTGAATAACTTGACTTTTCATCACCATCCAAGTCAGCTACGTGGGCCAGTCACTGTTTTAGAGAGCACAATATCAAGTGCAATATTCCTTTGGATTATACTGTATCTTTGAGATTGGCTGTGATTGAGAACTCTCCTCTATTGGTCAAACGAAGCGGAGTCCAGGGACCAGTGCGATGAGGAACACAAACCATAGCTGATGTCAAACAGCGACGTAATTTGAAAACGTTAGTCCATACTTTGGATAAGCACAGTCATCACCTCAGATTTGATGAATCCCAAATGAATTAATTTAAAATATAACAAAAGTGTATCCGTAATCTGGTAGTTTTAATTTCTAATAGCTTATTTAATAGCTTTTATCAATATAGATGTTAAACATTTAAAACTACATCTCCACTTAGTGTTTTCCAATTTTAACCAGTATTTCTTAACCCTGTATTTGCTTTAATAGAAAACACAAGTTTCCATTAAATGGATAAAGAACCAGCCTATCATTAATGAACGAACATGCGTTATGATTTATTTCATTAACCAGCGATTTGTAACTCTGAACTATTCAAAAAATTAAGGAGAATGATGAAGTAAGGATGTTTGTATGTGAAGTTTCACACCTGAAATGTCCCACTGCTGGGCAAAAACCTCTCATCTCACTGAATATATCAGTTCAGTGAAGAGGATCAATCACCAGGTGATTACGCCAAATCCTCAAACCCGATCTGTGATGTCAAACCTGAGACATGTTTTTAAAGAAGGAAACATGTTTTCGCCTGACCTGGGAATTGAACCCGGAATCTCAGTCTTATTAGGCGAGTGCACATACCACTAGACCACCGAGGCGTTAAGGGAATGAATGAAATGAAAAAACCTCTATAATGTGAAAAATATTTATTAAGTTTTATGGCACTGAGGTCCATTATTTAGTTCACTTTTAATCATTTAATTACAGAAGTGTGTAAGGGACTTTGTTGTCCATGGCTTGATTACCACAAACCCATGTTTTTCAGACTGTTGGTACCTATACCAACAGTCTGCACTGTCAAGATAGGATTAAAGTTCTTATTAAGAAACATTTCTTTCTTTCGAATTATCTATCTATTATTGCGTTACAAATGATGCACTATTACGTTTCTGTTCCATTTATGTACATCCTGCATTATATATAATGTGCTAGAATATAAAAATTAAGGTGCTGTAGGATCACTGAAATATATATTTTTTCTTTTTTTTTTTCTTCAACCTGTATCATCCCACTGCTGGGCAAAGGTCTGCTCCAAACGCTTCCAACCTTCTCTATCCTTTGAGGTTTCCCACCACTCGCTGTCGAAGGAGTTAAGGTCATCCCGCCAGCGTTTCCTCGGCCGTCCTCGGCGCTGCGCTCCGCTCGGGGCCCACTGGGTGTTGATGTGGGCCCATCTCTCGGGGGCCATCCGCGACACGTGCCCCGCCCACTCCCACTTCAGCCGGGCGGTTTTGGTACCAACATCGGTGATGCCGGTAAGTGAACGCAGCGTGGTGTTCGCACTCGGTCGACTCGTTTGAGTCCAAGGATGCTGCGTTCCATCGCCCTCTGGCAGATCTTGAGCTTGGACTTCTGGAGCTCTGTTAAGGACCATGTCTGTGCACCGTAGGTTAGGACGGGCAGGATACACATATATATAAAGGTAGAAAAGTCCTGAGATATTAATCATGCATACCAATGACATGATTTTTTGGTTTCAATATTAATATAGGTAACTCATCGATCTTCATCTGATATCAACAATTCAGTCTGATTTTTGCACATGCCTCCATGTGGAGGAAACCCGCCGGTGGAACCCTGGAATGAGATTAAGCCAAGCTAAATAGGTTGCAAAATAAAATAAACAAGGCATGGGGTAAAAATGGAGACGTGATCACCTAAGCGGGAACATCAAGACACGAGGCTATAAAAATATTAAAACTGCAAATAATTAGGTTTAATGCAAGGCTTAGGTTTAGTGCATTGTGCAAAGGCTAGCCGGTGATGGATGAAGTGAATATTAAAGGCCTAAGCGTCCCGTAAAGGAACCATGATACGCACACGCGGCACACACACATGTGGTTACCCGGCGTGGTTCCGCAATTCACTTCCCATCCAGAATAAGCACAAGATGGATTGATAAATGGCACTGAAATACTAGTAAATTCACAACACTGATTAGTTTTAAAGGGAATCTAAACGGGGCGAAAATGACACAACTCTTACCTTACCAGTAAGACTGGGTTCCAAAAAGGCGAGCGAGTAAAAAAAGAGATGATATTATCTTTATGTATGTATGTAGTGCTTCTATTAATTGTTGTTCGAAGATTCAATTCAATTACATTTTATTCTATTATACCAACCAAGTTCATTAGCAATAGCAATTAATAACAAACTGACATTACAACTGTCAAGTAACTTTGACGTTTTTATAAATAGTGAAACAGATTATATAATTAAATGAAAGCTGTGTCGACGGTTGCTATAATAGGTACTACAAATAGTGTCCGCGCACTATAAAATGAATACCTTCATACATTTTGGCGGGAAACAAAAAACATGGCGGCCACATGATTTGAGTGACAGATCCCGCAAGTTCCTTAAAAGTTACTCCCTATTGCTAATAACACGATAGGTACGTGACGTCAGCATAATGCGACCAAGTTTGAAGGTTGATATGGTGTTATAGATCTAATTGTGGTTTTTTAATTTAGGCGTATTATATTATTGATGAAAGTATCTGTCAAACAATGTCCGCGCAACAGAGTGCAGTACAAAATTTCACGTTTTGGCGGTGGATCGGTAAGGGAATGACAGGCCGGTGAATCGACCGGTCAACGATTTCGATCGTGCTTGTAGTAAGGCCCCAGGTTTGCCTTTTATATAATACCTAGACATTTGATCATTTTATCGCGCCCCACTCAATAAAATGTTTGAATATGGTTTTAAAATCAGTTTCTGAGTTTTCAGATCACAAGCCTATAACTTGAGTTTATTAACTGTTTTCATATTAGTTTACTTGTATTTAAATAATTTAACATGTTCATTAGTTATCATGTCATCTTAAGCCAGTAACAGATTTCGCCCCTTTTGGAGCACAAATCATAGAATACTTCAGAGGGTTGTATCAACTGCTCTACTCAAACACAACTACTCTCTATGTGAGACTTACCCGCTGTGTTTGTCACCGTGGTAGTGCACGTGTCGCACGGAGCCGTCGGGCTGGTGCAGCGAGTAGTACCCCTTGACGACGTCGCCGTCGCGGGCCTCGTGCTGCTCCTTGATGTCGTGCGTGTGCGGGTCATGCACCTTGTATCCGAACTCGTATTTAGGATACGCCTAGGGAAATAAAGAAAGGGTATTAGCAACCTTTATTATGAAAAATATTATAAGTTTATCGATCGTTTTGCACGCAGACAAATACAGCATGAGGTTTCCTTTATGTTATGTTCATTCCGAGCAGTATAATGACTTAACTTCACTTATCAGCATGCATTTTTCAACGTAATTTTTTCACTGGTTCCATGCTAATAACACTGTACTTACATAGTAGTCATGACCTTCATGGCCGTGTCCATGTCCGTGCTCTCCGTGTCCGTGCGAGTGCACGGGGTGCGCGGGCCCGTCGTGCCGGGAGATGTGCTGCGAGGAGTACCCGTGCCCGTGTCCTTGCCCGTGTCCGTGGTCACCGTACTGGCAGGCTACAACACCCACTAGGGCTACCAAGCATACCACCTGAGAACACAGAAATTATTGATTATTATCTTTGTTTCTATTTGTTTATTTAAGCTCGCTAAGGCAGTAGGCAAGCATGGTGATTACACCTAATCCTCCTCACTGTACTGATATCTTCAGTGAGATGAGAGGCTTTTGCCCAGCAGCGGTTGATTTTGTTTTTAAGGATCATATTGTAACCAAGAAAATGTTAACGATAATTAAATTAGTGGTTAAAGGTAAACGCTCAAATAAACTTTAGAATTTAACTCGTTGAATAAGTATGTAATTGTGAAGTTAATATTTTGTTAATCACAGTTTTCATTCACCTCAACAATAAGGGTTAATTTTGAAAATAGATGTCGATTAAATTATTTATTATTTCTTATTTCATATCTATTAAATTAAACTAACTGTCCTTTACAGGACTAAAGGTGTATTTAAGATAAAATAAGTATTAGAATGTAAATAACATATTTACCTTAGAGAACATTATTCCAAATTAATAGTTGTACAAATTAAACAAACTACAAATGTTTACTGATGCATTCTCAATAAAATCAAGCACTTTTATATTGTTAAAAGGTACTCCAAGGTGACAATGATTTCACTCTAAATATTATCAAGTGTCTTTGAGTATTTGTTATTCTTATGCAGTTTTTGCAAGAGTTTTGTAATCAATACCTACGCTACAGAAACTGTAATGGAATGTAATATTGGTCTTTAGATTTGGTAATTGTTTATCATAATGAGGTTTGCGCAAACATTCATTAACGTTTGGTTCATTAAACGAAGTATAAGGTCGATGGAAATCTGGTGGAAATATGAGATTGTATGATAAGGGAATAGGCATAATCTTGTCTCGTTGGACAGTTTATTTGGTAACAAAAACTTGTGTTAAACATCTGTATACCTCATATGTCATAAGTACAGCAAACAGTGGAATATTTCTTGCTAGTCGACCTCTGGGGGAACAGATCAGTTCTAGATATTATTCTACAAAACATAAAAATAATCTACCATATAATATCCAGATACCAGTATACCTTGACCCCTGATATCTATGTCTACTAATACGAGAACGATCTCGTAAAGCTGATGAGTTTGATTTTTTGTTTGAACAAGCTTATTCCAGGAACTGCCAGTTCCATTTTTATATTGGATAACTAGTAGTCGTTACATGAGTCATGTCAGAGGCCTTTGGCGGCTCTATAACTCTGTCACCAGGATTGGTCAGGTTGACCATCCACACGATGAAGAAGAATTGGATAACTACATACAAGAGGAAGATTATCTTGATGTTCCCACAGCGCGGGTGATACCGCGGGTATACTGGTACTACATATAATATTTATATTTAGTTTATCTTTAACAAACGAAGTAAAGTCGACTTTTTATCGTAAAAGAGTATAATGTGTATCTTTTTTTTTACGTAACCTCGCTGTCCCACTGCTGGGCAAAGGTCTCCCCCAATTCTCTCCATTTATCTCTTTCCATAGCTAACTAATTCCATCTCTTTCAACTCTTTCCTTCCTACCTTATGTATTTTTTATAGTAATAATACAATTAGTACCAATTGATTACTTCTTATGGCTTCTATGCTAATTTAGAACGGATTTAATTAAATTCTAATCAAAAATATCGATATAATTGTACTTTCATGGCTCAAGGCATTCATTATAGCAATTGTTAAGCGTTGATTACATAATGGTATAATTTAACTATAACTGCCAATGCTCAACGGTTGCAGGACTAGGTATAGTATTTCATATTACCTATAGTGATGTTACTTTTTATTAATCTACTGACGCAGAATTTCTAGGTAGGAAGTTGAAATTTATTAAAGAAATTAATTCATTGTCCCTTTGAAGCTGTATAGCTTTAGAACTGTCGATTATTGTTAGCTGTTGTTTATTTGAACTGGCTGAGTTGAACTACCTTTCTTGAATAATTCTTTAAGTATTGGATAAAAGCATTTAAGAGAAATGCTAGGTATTTTTATCCTAATATCTCCACGGGATCAGGTAAAATGTATAAACGTAGGTAGTAAGCTATTAGTGAATTATACAAGTTTTTGTGCCTGTAATACTATTTTAGCAATAATTGCGCAAATTATTATTTGTTCAACGCATATTACTAAGTTATTGGGCTGGTGTTGCTAAAATGAACTGTTGCTGAAATAAAGCAAGTGTTTAAATTATGTTTAGTTTTGGCTGTACATATCTAACTCCATATTATATTATCTAGGTATCAATGAAAGGCACATACTCAGACACTTCAAATGCTTTCTTAGTAGAGATTAAATGAGTGATTTTGACATGTTATATATAAAAATTACGTTGGTTAGTTAAGGGTCGATTTAATGGCTATAGGTATGTGACTGCAGCAGTTAGAACTCAATATTGGAAAATAATCGCTCTGTGCTTAAGATTTTCATGATAATAATCATGTATGAAATGAATGTGAATGAAAAAATATTTTATTTATCTTTATTATTTTACTATTACTCAGTTTAATTTGAAGACTGGATCAACATAAGTTTAATTCTAATGAGTATCATTTAGATTTATACTAATTAAAAAAGTGAACAAAATTTCTAAGTACCTACTAAATTATACATGCAAAGTAACTCTTTCGGCTTTCTGTCTGTTACGCCTCAAAGATCATCAATTTTGATAAATTCACGCTACAGAGATAGATTATACATAAGTACCTTACATGCACTACTTTTATTTCTTCTACTTCTGTAAACATCGTTTTATATTACGAGAAATCACATAAGAAAATTAGCATTATGAAAACAAAATTACCAAGAAAATAATAGATAGGCTTAATAATTAATAATCAGTTTGTTCATATTAGTTTGATCAGGAAGAGACTAATTGTTACAATGTTATGTAAACACTAATAAAGGAATCACGCAACCTTTCATGTAACCAGTTGATTCGTTTTGAACCGTACCTAATTTGGAACAAAGTAAGTTTTACCATCTCATATTATGCCCTTACTTTCATTAATTGATTGCTAAAGTTATCCTCAAAATGAAGTGATTACATAACGTTTTTGAAATACTCTGGTTTATATTGAACGAGATTTTTCAGATGTATGCGTAAGACAGTTGCACACATAAAAAGTACATATTAAGTTCAAAATAAACGTAAACCAGTTATGGGTTGATTTTTTAAAGTATAAAATAAGGAGCTTTCTGTACATTCATTACCAGAGGTGCACCTGATCTTGTAAGAATAACAGCCAAGATGTTCGCAAAGGTAAATTAACAATTTCATTTTTTAATCGAAAATTAAGGTACGGTACATTCAACAGGAAATAATAAAACCTTTACTTTATTTTCAGGTCGTTTTTGTAGTTGTGCTTCTAGCAGTAGCATACGCTGGAGAGATATCTCAGTCATACGGCTTGAATAGCCTGAACCTACACAACGTACAGATTGCACCTAGCCAAGAAATCTATTCTGGATCTTACGGCTCTTACGGCCATGGTCACGCCACATCATCTCAAAGCATCATCCGCCATAACAGTGGTCATTCTAACAATGGTTACTCTAACAATGGTTATTCTAACAATGCTGGTTACGTAGTACCTGCTCACCAATCTGTTGGTATTATCGCAGCGCCTTCTCATGGAGTATATGCTGCTGGACACTCCAATGGTCACGCTGTCTCATCCCAAAGCGTCATCCGTCACGATGGTCACCAACAATCCCTGGGCCATGCTCAATACGCTGTAGCTGCTCCCATCCAAACCGTTGCTGTTCAGTCAGCTCCAGTCTATGCATCCCATTCTGGATCTCACGGTCATGCTGTATCTTCTCAGAGCATTGTTCGCCATGATGGTCATCAGCAATCTTTGGGCCATGCTCAATACGCTGTAGCTGCTCCCATCCAAACCGTTGCTGTTCAGTCAGCTCCAGTCTATGCATCCCATTCTGGATCTCACGGTCATGCTGTATCTTCTCAGAGCATTGTTCGCCATGATGGTCATCAGCAATCTTTGGGACATGCTCAATACGCAGTTGCCGCTCCGGTCCACACCGTTGCCGTTTCCTCTGCCCCAGCTTACTCATCTCACTCTGGATCTCATGGCCATGCTGTGTCTTCTCAGAGCATTGTACGTCACGAGAATGGACATCAGCAATCTCTTGGTCATGGTTCATACGCAGTCGCTGCTCCCGTTCAAACTATTGCCGTCTCTGCTCCAGTCTACGCGTCTCAATCTGGCTCTTACGGACATGGTCACTCTGGATCGGGTCATGCTGTGTCATCTCAAAGCATTGTACGCCATGAGGGTGGACACCAAGGCTCATATTCCCTTGGTGGTGCTAGCCACTACGCTACCCTCCAGCACCAAGCTCCTGTTCACCAAACCATTGCCATCGCTGCCCCAATCCAAACCCACTCGGCTATCGGAGTCCACTCCGCTGGTATCGGTCATGGCGCAGTTTCCTCCCAAAATATTGTCCGTCAAGCCGTCCACGCCACTCCTGTCCACCAAACTGTAGGAATCCATGCTGCACCTATTCAGCACATTAGCCAAGGGTCTGGTCACTACCAGCAGTCTCACCAAGATTACTACGTAAGTAATACTACTTTCCTATAATGCTTCTACAATGCTACAGGTACTTTTCTGATTTAAGTTATTCTAATTGGATTGGTTGGTTCACAGTCTCACCCCAAGTATGAGTTCTCATACAAGGTGCAGGACCCCCACACCGGAGACAACAAGTACCAGCACGAGGCGCGCGACGGAGACGCGGTCCGCGGCGTCTACAGCCTGCACGAGGCCGACGGCTCCGTGCGCACCGTCGAGTACACCGCCGACCATCACAGCGGGTGAGTGCTATAGGAATAATTTAATACATCGTGTAAATTAATGTCAGAAATGGTCTACTGGTTGAATCAAAAGAAGATGGAATTCACCTTTACGTAGGTCAACTACTATTTACTATTCAAAGTGATAATTTATATGAAGTGACAGCGCACATTGCCACAATAGTCCTGTAATAACACCTTTAATTTGATGTAAATTTTTCCTTGCATTTTAATCTATTTAAACTATTGTTTTACCATTTCGCGTCTCTTTCCCAGGTTCAACGCCCACGTTTCAAACCACGGAGTGTCCCAACATGTTGAAGAATCCCGCCACCACTAATTGAATCCACTAGCCTTAATAATGACTGTTACTAAGTTAAGTTGTTATTACCTGCTTATTAAACGATGATGTAAATAAGTCAATTATTTTATTTCTACATACCTATGACCATTGTAAAGCTTTCCAATAAAACCAATAATACGTCGAATTATTCAAATCGGATGAGATTAGCCTAATAACTTTGTAAACCTGTCAAAACTCTTTTGTACTAATATTATAATTATGACCTACAAAATGTATTACTCATTATACAAATAGTAGAGCGAAAGATTCAACACTATTAAAATACTAAGCATGTGATAAATATGCTAATCGTTCAAGATTGAGATTAAAAGTTACGAAATGCGAAATACAACAAAAAATTAATCAAATATGGCTCATGGCGATAACAATGCGTAAGTTGGCGATTTGAAGTCGGCCACAAAAACTTGACAATGACATTATTTGTCACTTTCGATCTAGATTGGAGCTATTGGGCTGTTACTTAATAATAATCATTGAACAGATTACATTCTGCAGTTCTTGTAATAGGACGTTTACGTGTTTGATGTGCTAATTTAATTCAAAATATATCATCTTGATAAGCTTTAAGATTTTTTAGGATCTTCATAATTATATTGAATGCACTTTAGATGTTTCAAACGAATTAGGTTATTGTGATAAACTAGTTCATTATATTTCAATGCTAATGTACTAGTTCAAAAGTCTAAGCTGTCAAAAGTTTCTTGTTGCAAAGAGCTTGAGTTGCTGAATTAACAATAAGAAGAAAAGAGTTTTGGCAAAAATAGAAATTACATTCCACAAAGAAAAAATGCAAGGCATTTGGCCAAAGGATGCAACTCAGCTGTTACTTTACGGGATGGAGTCCTCACAGAGGTGGTTTTCAGTTGCATATAAATTTAATTCAAGTTAAATAGAAATGCATTTTTTCCTGTATTCGTCTTGTGTAACTTTTGCGTATGAAAAAGAAAGCCAGTCAACGATTTTCTGCAAAATTATGCATATTACGGCAAAATTGCGTTGATTTTTGCACAAGGAAGTAAAACACTTTTACATATTAAATATCATAAATGAAACAAAAGTGTGACAATATAAATGCCGATTATAAATATAAGAGCAATAAAGACTTTATTTAAATAATACTCGTATTTCGATTCATTTCCGAAAGTATTTTTATGACTTCGATACGTTTTGTCGGTCAACTGAGGGGCAGTTGACAAGCCAACACATTATTTCCGGTTGCAAAATATTCACAAAATCAGTTCACTTTTCAATCAGAAGATAACATCAAGTAAGAAACAACTGCATCTAAAAGATATTAAAAACACAATACTAGAATTTAAAACAGAGAAATTTCCAATAGACATTTTAGAATGCCTAGCGAGTCTCTACTTTAAATCTAAAACAGAAACTATAGTTCCTGAACACAAACCTCATTATTATTAATCAGAGCATCTAACGTACTACTTTGATGGAGTTAAACCTTCACATTGGTTACATAAATTACGTCACTTGTTCTGCGCTGTGCGTTCCAAACATGACGCCTAAGCGGATACAAATTGATTCCATACTCTCTCGTAACGTCTCCGGTATATATTGAGCTAATGACTATGTTAATTCATCAGTTCCACTGCGGAAGTCAAAGAAGAAAGATCAAAATGTTCTCTAAGGTGGGTGCTCCTACCATTGTGTGTATCTACGTCCTAACACAACCAAACTTACCTTCACTTTTCTTTGCAGATTCTTGTTTTCGCTGCTGCTTTGGCGGTCGTGTCTTGTCATCAACCTTACCCCATAAGAAAGCTCTTGCACCGTCAACAGCATCAGCAGTACAGTCATCCTTACGAGCATGAGATCAGGGTGCAACCAGAGCCTTCATCTAGCGAAGAATACAAGTTCCCGGAAAGTCATGGACATGGTTTCTCTGCTCACAGTCTCCACCAAGGATTGACGTCTTACCAGGCATCTCACGACAGCTCTGAGCATATTGCTCCAGTGTACGAACATGGGGAAGCCATTCTGAAGCATGAAGTTCCTAAGAAGTACCAAGTTCAGTACCCAGTGCCTGCTGTTCATGAAGTGAAGACCGTCCGAGTGCCAGCTCATCACAAGGCCCCAGTACACTACCAACCCGAGCTACATGAAGCGTACCACCATGAGGAATCCCATGAATCCCATGAATCCCACAATGAGCCAATCGACTATTATGTAAGTTACTTCTGACGCATATAAAACACCAATATAAGGATTTTATGAACTTTCTATTCATTTATTCTAGTCACTAGATAGTTTAAATCAGACTGGTTAGGTCGAGCATATAAAGTAAGGATTTTTCTGTGCTATAGTGTCTCGTTGCTCACCTGAATAGTTAACCCTACGTACTCGTATACCTTGCACTGCGTAGATTACCGTAGTATATAAGTTAGATAGCTTACAATATTTTAGAAATATAATTTCTTTGTACGTCTTCTTATCTAAACCTATCATTATCCCACTTTCAAATCGCACATGATTTTTCAGATAGCCATAACTAGATTACACGTAGTTAAAGTAAAACTATATAGATATTATTTCCTAACAACAATGGTTTCTTCCCCAGGCTTACCCCAAATACCAGTACGAGTACAAAGTAGAGGACCCTCACACCGGAGACAACAAGTTCCAGCACGAGTACAGAGATGGTGATGTGGTCAAGGGAGTGTATGGACTGCATGAGGCCGACGGCTCCATCAGGACTGTGGAGTACAGCTCTGACAAACATCATGGGTAAGAATTTACTATTCACGTTAACTTCTTTCAAAAAACCTTTACTACATATATTTTACCAGTTAAAAACGCCCCAATTGAAAATATTCTCGCAAGTTCACTTTCAAATCAAATTAAAAAAACAGGTTACCATTTTAGGCTTTACGAAATCCATTGACATATCATACCTAACAAAACTTCACAATGAGGTTCGTTTCAAAAGTTTGAAAGCATTTTGAAGCAATTTCAAGCATCATTGATATTAAGCGAAATTACCAGCTGACAGCCGGTAAGTTCAATAGAAAGTGAGAGTAAGTTGAAAGTTCAAACTACGCTTAACGCAATAGAAGGACTTTTCCATTTGTTGCTTATTTTATTATTTTTCCTTACAGTTTCACAGCCATCGTCAAGCATTCCGCGCCCGGCCAACATGTGCACATCGAGAGTCATCATGAAAACTGAAGACTGAGTTAAATTATAAAAGATAAGCCTGTCTTTGTTACCTAGATGTGTATTCCTATTACAGTAATAAATATTATTTATTTTTCATAATTTTCTGATTTTCATTTCATTACAAATTATGCTTAGCAAGCTTGACTATGTTACATCCATCCAGATTCTGGGGGCAATTGAATTAGAATATAAAAAAACTTTAATAAAGATCTAATGGTGATATAAATTAATAAAATCCGTCATTATAATGTCAAAAAAGCAATATTAACTCGAGTAAACTTTTTCATAAAAAACCGCAGTATTACACAATACTTCCTAGGGTGATCATTTAAAAGATTCAACACATAGTTCAAATCAAAAGTTCAATTGTTGAAAATAATGTGGGTCAATCGTATTACCATGTCAACAGAACTCAATAAGGCCTCATTTCGATCACTTATCAATCAAAACACAATAAAATGCTATTACGGAAGTGATTGGCGCAAATGTTATAGAAACATTGTGAAATGGTTATTATGAGTTCCACATTTAAAATAGTTTACATAAATAATTTATCGTTCTGCTCTTAAATTATGAACAGACATATTTTAGTGTCTGATTCAGCAATTCTCAAAGGTTTTTTGACTAGCTCTCCTTGTGAGTAATTATTAACTTAGGTCCTAAAATACACTCGCAAGAAAAATTTATTTTATTCTTATTCTTATTCTTAAATGTAGTAGCTAACGTTGAAACTGATATAATGACAGATAAAATAACAAATTTGATCTTTTGATTAGCACATTAAAACAGATCTTATAGCTCAAGATACTATATAATATACTGCGCCTGCGGGCGGTGACGTGATATTCCTTGTATTTGTATGAAAGGTAGAACTGGGTCAGCCTGCACCCGCACTATATGTCTTGCGTTTTTTTTTAATTTTACTCAACTAACTTTGAAGATCGCTGTCTAATTATAAGTTGGGTAACAGCGGTAACCTTATTACGTAAAGTGTAATTATTTAACAATTGTACGATGATAATATAATTACTGTCCGTAATTGTTATGAATTATAACATTAAATGGTACCTATGTAAATATATACTTAATTAAATGAAAACATAACCAAAAATAAAGAGACTAGATTTTATTGACAGAATAAAATGTAACAGTTGAAAGTAACAGTGATATGTAACGTTATATTAATAGGTATTGGTAATCAGTGACTGTGGTGATATTGGGGCTGGGCGTGTTGCGATACTCCAGATTTGTGCACTACGGCATTGAAACTGTGAAATAAATAATTAACTAAATTAGTTTTTGAATAAACAATTTTAATCATAGGGTGCTCCAATTCAGGAACGACCAGAAGGTAAAAGGGACCAGCACTAGAACAATTAGATGCTCACAAACTCTATACGCTTTGCCTCCGGCCTCTGTCTATCATGTAATTAAATTGTAGATAATCGTTAGTGATGACTGAAGTGATTAACACAAATATCTCAAAGAAGGCCCAAACTCGTACAAAGTCGTCTTAATATAGGGATTAGGAGGGACAAACAGATTATAATATTACCCGCTATGATGGTCGGCGGTGTACTCCACAGTGCGCACGGAGCCGTCGGCCTCGTGCAGGCTGTAGACGCCGCGGACCACGTCTCCGTCGCGCGCCTCGTGCTGGTACTTGTTGTCTCCGGTGTGAGGGTCCTGCACCTGGTACGAGTACTCGTACTTAGGGTGAGCCTGTATAAAGAAAGATAGTTTTATTTTTGCTAACGTTTTGTCTTTAGGGTAACTGTATTTTATCCGTTTTTAACTGTCCCTGTATTTCAAGCGTATCTCCCATAGCATTAAAAGCTACTCCACTACACAGAATGCCATTAGCATATCGTGTAAATGTTACATTAAAGAAGGAAGCTAATCTGGGAAAGTGCTGAATCGTTTCTGGCGCGTTGCCATGAATAGGATGTGTTCTGAAATGGTTCTTGAAAAGAAAGTTAAAGTGAAATCAAACTTACATTATAGTCAATGTGTTGGTCTGCGTAATGTTCATGGGCATTTTCATAAACAGGGGCAACATGTTGAATTCGTTGAACCGGGGTTATATGTTGAATTTGGACTGGAGCAGCATGGGCAATGTGAACGGGTGCAATATGTTGAATAGCGTTTCCATGGTGAACAGGGGAAGCTTGATAGTAAGGGGTATGTTGCACGGAAGCTATCTGAACCGGAGCAACAATTTGATGAATAGGGGCGTGTTGGATTTGAGAACTCTGGTGTACGGTTACTGGGGCTGAGTGGTAGATGGGGGCTTGATGGACAGGGGCTACTTGATACGCAGAGACTTGGTGTTGAGGGGTGGCATGTTGGACAATTGATTGAGAAGAGTAGGCTTGGCCGTGGTCGTAGTGTTGGGAGTAAACGGCTGATACCAATACAGCAAGGATTGTTATCTGGAAAATAAAGATTGATTAGAAATGAAATAGGTTAACTAGGCTAATAAAGTACAATCAAACATATTTTCAAAGCACAGTCGTAGATATTGGTATTTTTGTATTGATCTTACTGTTAAAACTAAAGAAAGATATAGCTCATTAAACTTACTTTGGAATACATATTTGTATAAGTTCTGAAAACTGCTGTGAACGAATGATATTGTATCAATACTTCATCTGTTTTTATACTCAAAAATATTGTTACTTTTTAACATTGGGTCAATGTATTACGTATTTAGCCCAAATAATCCTGAAGTACAGGTTTTTGAAGCGATTTTGAGTTCGTATTTTGGAATACAGCGAAACTGGAATGATTGAATAATAAGTGGTAAATAAGTACTCATGACGGATATAAATGAAGAACGTGTTACAGAATATTTGCACATAATATTGTGACAAGGAATATAATTAATACCAATATGTGTCAGAAGTGTTTTCAGGTTTATTTAATTGCGTTATACGCAAAAATATGTCTACTTTAAAAAACTCGTAAATTCATTCATTAATTTCGAGTAGGTAAGTGGCCAACCCTGGTGTAGGAGTGTTTAGACCGCCTTAAGGCCTTCGACATGGTCTAACTATTGAAACAACCGGGACCGACTGCTTAACGTGCCCTCCAAATCACTCGTAAATAAAACCAAAAAAATATATGAAAATAAGTATATTTTACAATAATATCAGTCAAAAACATTAGTTTTTGCTCATCACCCTGTAAGCATTGCGTCTAACGTTTCACAAAATGTAATTCAAAGACAGAAAACTAGAAGTCAAAAAATAAAACTTTCAAAAAAAAATAGGGCCAAAGTCCCGAGGATTACAGATTATGAAACGCTGATTTGAAACGTCAGTAATCCCGTGTCGTCATTCCGTCGAAGCTTAGGCTAGTTATAAATAATCGGTAGATGGTCGCTGGTCCGGTGGTTGTTTCTAACCGAGGATGTGTCCATGCGCGAGGGCTGGTGCAGCTAGGACAGTTCTCGCGGGGTGGGCAGCATGGCCTTGCCTGCTTACTACGGCGTTGAATCTGGAATAGTAAAATGTAAACATAAACCTTCTTATTTGAACTATCACCATATTAACATGTTCTAAGCACTTATCAGTACCTTCGTAAACACGGTCGTTGCAACACAACAGTTTAATTCGCGATTAAATCCTGTCGAGATTATTGTAAATAACAAACTTTCTTGTTACTTAACCGTACTAAGGAGTTCTTGCTAATATTTTTTCTGATCCCGCCACCTGATCAGCATCGCTTCATGCAACCATCATATTATCTTTACCTTCATTTTGTGAAGTCTGTATATCCCATCTCAAAAGGTGGGAAAGACACGCAAATGAATTTGAGTATTTGAATAAAGCCATATTCTAGCGATACGAGATTCTAGCTATATCACTTGTTTCTTAAAAAGACTGGAATTTACTGGACCCTTTCCACTTATATCGTCAGATCATGTTGGAGACCTTTAGGCGGTCTAGAAACTCCGAGGGTTGCCCACTAACCTACTCGAACTTACTAAGGAGACACATTAGGTACACTGAAGCAAAACTGCATTCAATATAAAACAACTTACCCATTATGGTCATCAGCAGAGTAGTTGACAGTACGCACGGTGCCATCAGGTTCTACCAAGGAGTACTGTCCCTTGACGACGTCGCCGTCTCTGGCTTCCCATTGGCTCTTCTGGTCGCCGGTGTGTCCGTCTGTCACGCCGTAGTTGAACTGGTAGCGAGGGTGCGACTGGGGTGGAAAAATGGGGCAATGTAAATTGTTAAATGTAGAGTAGATTTCCAGATGTTACTTGTATCTTTGTAGTAGTATCTTTTCTTCACTTTATGTAATATTCAAAAGTATAAAATTTGCACACATACGGTTTTTAGCCATGGATATAGAAATCCTGAACTTTAAAAGATTTTGAACAACACTGATTAGCTGATATACAATCCCATAGTTTCATCTATGTTTAGTGGTACGATCCATGGCATTTGTCATTCCACGCTCGCAAAGTTTGCACTCGAAACCAATGCTTGCTGGCGATGTCGTATCCTTTGGGACGAGTATGGATCATGTGAATCATTAATAGTTGTTTGTAACTCACGTATACTTCAACGGGGGCGTGCGCTACAGCTGCCGCGTAAGGAGCTCTTAAGACGGGAGCCGCGTGTGCTACGACGGCGCTGTGTCCTGAAAAATAAACATAATATTTCAGACACAGAGATTCAGAAGATAAGAGTACACTCTTTTTTAAATCTGAACATCATCGCATAAATCTGCTTCTTTCTTTCCTGGTTCAGACAGCCTTTAGATCACGGAAGAGCGAAGCACTTACTGCGTAATTTAGACGACTTGTTTGACATAGGCAATTTTGTCCTTAGTTACTTAGAAATTTTTGAATTATTTAAATGAAATAACTGTAAAAATAGTATATTATATATCAATTGTTTTGTGACCACTGCATGTGTGTAAAAAAAAAAAAAATATTATATTATTATTAACTCACCTAACCCTAACCCATAAGGTGCCGCAGCCGCGTAGCCTCCTAGGGCTCCGTAACCTCCATAACCTCCATAACCTCCATAGCCTCCATAGCCTCCCAGAGCCGGCGCCCCGAGCACTACGCTTGAAGATGACAGAGCGCCGTGAGGAGCAGCGATCAGGCCCGCACTGGCCACGCTTAACACCGCGCAGGATACGAACAACTGGAATGATAGGAGGTTTAATTAGAAGGCGTTTAGGGGTTAGGGGGTTATTTTTCACTAGTGAAAAGGTTAAGGAGTTTTCTTTCAAGGTTATTGGTGGAAGAAAGAAGTGGAGTTGAAAAGACTTAGATACCGTATGAACTTATGTACAGGTCGACTACTTACGAGTATACGGTTAAAAAGTAATTAATATATTAAGTAAATATATCGGTTAAAAAGTAAAAAAGCGTGAAATTGGATGAGTTTACGAGCTGCAAGTCAGCGAATTTTAATTTAAAAAATTACATTATTTGGCATTTTCTATTTAACTCTACTAAATACCTAAACACCGACGGGTTTTAGGAAACAATAAGCTTAGAATATTGAGACTCAGTGCATTGAAAAAATATCCTTGAAAAATGGATGCTTATATTTACAAACATTTTCAACAGCAATTTTCTGTGTATTGGAATTCACTTTTTAATTATACTGTCAATATAAATAATTATCAATTAAGTTTAATTATCAATTAACTTATTAAAAACAAAACTTCTTATCAACAAAAGATAAAGTTCAAACCACACAGTTAAAACACTATTTACCTTAGCGTACATTTTCTCTAATTTGACTTAGCTTAATGTGTACTACAGTGCGCTCTAGGGCTGGTTCTGTGCCTAAATCTAAGATAACTGGCGTTTATATAGAGGTTAGATATCCTATAGACACGAGCTGGTTTCAAAGGGTGTGTCTTAGGAACACTTAGGTATATCAAACGTTGGTATATTAGTGGGCGCTGCCCGCAGATAAACTAGATTGTAAGGTTGTTGTGGATAAGACTTAGGCTTAGACCTATGAACATAAAAGTAAAAACATACTTATAACGTCTAATAAGAACTATCCCTGGAGTCACGACACAAGCCCAATCTTATTTAGTCACATGAGATGGGTTACATATACTACTTGTTGAAGCCATCTAGAAATGTATTTTCAGGAAAAATCGATTAAACGAAAGAAAAATATCGATAAAGTATTTTGTTCACAATTGTGCCTTTCGTTTAAGCAAGAAGAGTCTACGTAATTTGAAAAAAATGGCAATAAGCATAAATTATTTGGCGTCGGCTAGCTATTGTTCATTGCTAAACCACGAGAAAATCCAAGGAAAATTTAATACATAACACATGATAAAGAAATTGTTAAAAGCTTATCCACATTACTCTGTTGCGGTCAGAGTTTGAACAAGAATCGGTATTGAACTGAATCTATACGTACATTAATCCACATAGTTAAGCTCACAGTAAAATAAATTCAGTTGGGACATTGTGCAAATGGTACATTGTAGTTTATGGCCCAACTTATTATTTATTATTATTCAATTTTTTACTCTAATTGCCTTTATGTGACTTTATTTATAGTGTATTGTACTTTTAGGGCGGCAAAGGTCTAACAGATTGTTAAAATCGATTTTGGTGACATATACGAGTTAATGCATTCGTTCCGTTTTATTTTATGGTTATAGAACTATGCGTGCGGTTTAAAGCTTTCAATAACATTAAATATAAGTTTATATAAATATATGAACGTATTTACTATTATGTAAATATATTAGTTAAAACTTGTTATATAAAGTCAAATTATACAAAATCGTATAGTCAAATTATACAAAGTTATACAAAATCAAATTAGACTTAATTTTTCTGCTGATTAATTCTCTGATAAGTATTATTCAGCACAAAAAGCAGCTGTCTTACTCAACCTCAAAAATAATAGAAGTTTAACTAGCTGTGCCTAGCAGTTTTTCCCACGCTCTGTCCGTTTCCATAGGAATTTCGGGAAGAAAAATACATAGGTACCCTTCCCGTTGAATGTAGCTATGCATTACAAAAATAATTATTCAAATTGGATTGCTAGATTCTGAGATTAGCGCGCTTCAAACAAACAAAACATCAAACTCGGCTTTATCATATTAGTATTGTATAGACAAAAAAATAATGATTCAAATCGCACTGGTGATTCCCGAAATTAGCTCGAACATACAAACTTTAAAAAAAATTACCTTTTTATAATATTAGTAGCTGTGCCCCGCGGTTTCACCCGCAGCGCCTTCGTTCCCGTGGGAATTTTGAAATTTTTATTCCTTATTTTTCTTATATAAAAACCTTGTCCTGACAATAAGAAACACATTAAAAAAGAATCATCCAATTTGGTGCAGTCGTTCTGAAATCATGCGCTTACCAACACATTTTGCGATTCATTTTTATATTATAGATTAGTATAGATAGAATAGATGAATCGATTACATACTTCACTTATCATTCTAAAAATAATTGTAATCAACCTATTATCAGCTCATAAATCATAAACATGAAATAAATTCCAAATGCGAAACACGTTCTATGTAGGCTACATATGAAACCATTACAACAGATTCCTATCGGCATCTTAAAAGGAAAAACTTGGTGTTGACAATTATCCGACTAATATCATAAATGCGAAAGTTTGTGAGAATGTATGGATGTATATTCCTCTTTCACGCAAAAACTACTGATCCGATCTAAATGAAAATTGGCTGAGAGATAGATTAGACTCTGGAATATCTCATAGGCTACTTTTCATCCCAAAATTCTAACGGGAACGGGTAGAAAACGATTGAAACCGCGGGCGCTGCTAGTAACTCGTATAAGGCCTTGATATCAAGACTGTTCGAGCACAATGGGTCGTGACGGAGTCATAATCAAAGCTGTGAGTAATCACGGGTACGCCTACGATTGTTTGGTTTTTGGGCTTGCAGTCTAGACTTTAGACTGAGTACTTATTTGGGTACTCCATTATTTAGAATCCGTGTTTAATTTAGAGTCTCTAACTACAAAAGTATATTCGTTTCATCATAAGGAAGCAATCTTAGTCAATAATGACATTACTATAAACTACATCAAATTATTAAAAAAACACTCTTTGCTGTGCGTTTCTATATTAAGCGTTTTTAACAAAAATCTACACTTCCTTCTGTCGCTATCAGAGATGTTCATTAAATTGAAACTTTATTAAATTATTGACGTAATTTTTCATACATGTCAAAATCACGCATTTAAATATCTACTATAGAAGCATTTGACATTACTGAGTACGGGTGTTAGATTAGAATAGTCTTATTTGATGTGTGGAAGTTGTCAAGTGCACCTTTGACCAACAGTAGGATTGCAATTTCCAGTTAATTTAAAGATTGATATAGCGAGTATATACTAAAGTATTGTATCAAACTATAGTGTTGCACTGTACTATTAAAGCCATGTATACTCACTACAGATAACAGCATAGAAAGATTAAGAAAAGTACGGTTTGTTTCACCTATTAAAAAAGAGTATGGTACAAAAAGGTCTTATGTAATCCGCTCTTAATTTATTATAATTCATGAATCATGACGTATAAATCTACCAGCTGATTCGCACCGTTAATCCAATTCTAATGTATTCTGTTCAGTGAACTCAATTATCATAGTTCCTAAAATAGAACTCAAACTTGTTAACAATTCGCGTGTTATGTCACTGAATATTTTCATACTAGCAGTACCCCGGGGTTTTACCTACGTTGTGCCCATTCCCGTTAGAACTTCGGGATGTAAAATAGCCTATAACTTTTCTGTTGAACATGGCTATCCATTACAAAAAGAATTATTCGAATCGGATTGGTAGTTTCTGAGATTAGCGTGTTCAAACAAACAAAATTTTCAGCTTTATTATATTAAGTATATATAGATGACATGAATAATGCGAGTTACTGACCGGAAGTTAAGCTACCTAGTTTAGCGAAGATTGCTAAGATGTAGATTTAATATTTTAGTACATTATTTATATGCAATCTGTACTCACATAAGTATTAAAAACTATGTCAGTATAGCAAAATATTTTATTGGTCAATCAAAGAAATTGGAGTTGAATTTACACATACGAGTACAATTTTCTATTCGTTTCATAGAAAGTGTCAATGAATGGCAGAATCACAGAATGTTATTGCTTTCCCATCATGTGATGACATGTGACTTGCATCGATTTGATTTGGACCCGAAAAATTGTGAATTATATACGCTTATGACGCTTATAACCCTTTTTACAATTACTTGCTTCCGTTTCCTTACAGTAAAGTATGTGATAGTGATATTCTATATCTGTAACTTTTTATGTGCTACAGTATCCATACTGTAACAGCTGACAGTTGACATCTGCAGTTTAAAATATTTTATATTAAATGGATGAGCTTACTGTTATCACACCAATTTTTTTCTCAATTAATTTAGGTTAGTGCTGGCGGGGTTATACAAGAAATTAGCCTTATTTCCCATCTACATGAACGCTGATATGTATTCAGTAATATATTACCAAACTTCCAAATTATTGTACTCCCACATACACTGACAAAGGAACAATGATTAATCTAACTATCAGTTATTTATTGGTGTATTCAATTACATCCAATCAATAGACAATTAGGCATTCAATTTGAATTACTTAATGTGGAAATAGTTAAGAATTTAGGATGTTCATACAGTGTTATGATATATACATTATATTTTTTCTTACCAAAGTTGAAATGTGGACTAATGTTAATTTTCCTTCTTATGAGGAAAAGGTTTAGTGATATTATTCCTTTCTTACCCCATCACGTAATCTTATAGTACATCAATAGAATAATGTCATAAAATCGGAGTATACTAAGTTTAAGCGACGAATACTTCGCAATTCGAATTGAATATGGCCCCTTTACGTCAACACTGGTCATAGGAGTCTTCTGTAACCAAGAAACCTTGGTAAAGGGGCTGAAACGACAGATGAAAATGTAAAAATCAGTTTTTACTAGTAAATCAATGAATATGAATATGAAAGAAAACGCCAATAAAGCCTATCATACCCTATTAAAAGTATCCATGTCACTATTGAAACAGCTTTATAACTTGTACTAAAGACACGTATCAATTCAAAATTACGTCATACGAACATTAAGTTGATACATGCGCCGACAAGATAAGCACATTGCTAATACGCGCTGTCACAACATGTATCAGGGGTAATTTATTATTTAACATCTATACATAGAGAACAAACACTCTAAGAGTTATAATTTTATAGTGTGTATATTATATGATTACGATCATGCTAAGCAAATAGTTGAAACTGTGGAAGGCTCTCTTTGTAATACGATACGATTTATTGATATTTATTTATAACTAGCCGCGCGTTATTACGTCCCCGGTCGCGTGGGAATTTCGGGATAAAATGTCTTCCATGTGACTTCCATGTCTTCCATGTATAACCTATGTCTCTGTAAAGTTAAATCAAAATCTGTTCATCAGTTTTTGCGTGAAAGATTAACAAACAAAAAAACATATATTCGCATTTAAAATATAAGTAGGATATCAACCATCTTTGTATAAAAATTTGAAGACTTTGATGCATTAGGAAAGTAAAACCAATAATCGCTTTCAATCAACAACTTTTTTCAAAACTTTTTTCAACGATTTTAAAAAAATGTCATCTTCAATCACTGTTTTTCCTCTCAAGCGGATCAAAAATCATCTTTTTTCTTTAACAGGAAAACAAAAAGTATAAACTTCCTACAAACAAAGTCATACACATGCACTAGTTAGCTTTAAATATTGAAATATCGTTTAAATATTTATCATACATCACGCATGAGCATGTTCATTAATGTAAGCATAATGTTCATTAGTTACAACAATTTGTACACGACATAATACTAATTATAGTTCATAATTATCATGCAAGTAATACGCTCTTTATTGACCGCTACATTTACGGATACCATTTACCTTTTCTAACTAAATATAATTAAATTACTGAAAACACATATTTATTTACCTTACGAAGTCAAAGTCAAGTCTCAATCAAATATTTTTATTCAGTTTTCGCCCCAAAGAGGCTCTTTTGAACGTACCACCCATTCGGAACAACATCAGCAAAGAAGAATGGGCAAGAAACTCTGCAGCATAGCTCACAGAGCAATTGTGCTATTTTAAAAGGTGTAGTTAATAGTGATCGTTGGTATCCCTTGAAGTTATAATAATAAGCCCCCTAAATAATATCCTGCTAGACAAAATGTATGGGCGCCACCCCTACTAAATCTGGCCAAATAACGTAGCAAGCGTAATCTACAAAACGTAAGCTGAAGAGTGATTCTTTATTTGAACGAGCTGGTCTCAGGAACTGGGGCCTTTTTGTCCAGTAGTGAGAAATTACCAAGATCGAGAGATTACCAATCGAGAGGCGATAACCAGTAGCCACTATACAGTTCCAGTAGCTATCTACACTAATACTATAAAGAGGAAAACTTTGTTTGTTTGTAATGAATAGGCTCAAAAACTACTGGACCGTTTTTAAAAATTCTTTCACCATTCGAAAGTTACATTATCCACGAGTAACATAGGCTATTTTTCATCCCAAAATTCCCACAGGAATGGACACAACGCGGGTAAAACCGCGGGGTGCTGTCTTAAGTTTTATCACAACGTAAACCAACATTAATATTGATGTAATAAAATATGATTCTAGACTAAACCACTGCGACATTCCCTCCCTTGAGCTCATAATCTAGTTCATACATAGACTTTCGAAATAGGAAACTATTATTAGGTATGTAGAGAACATGTCCTTACACGAATTATATTACTTAACTTAAATTTCATATCAATTACATTAATAACTTAATATGACTTAGGTTGTGTTTAGAAAGAAAGCTTATTCTGACAGGTGCGAGTTTGAACCTGTCAGGGACGTTTAATGCAGCAATTATCAGTCCCTGTGACGTTGTTACACTAAGCGATGTAAGCTCATTGCGATTGTTAAGCAATGTGTAGCTTAGCTCATATTTGGATGGGTGGCCGATAGTAGCATTTCTATCAGAGCGCTGCCGTGCTTCGGAGAGTACGTAAAGTTGTCGGTCTCGGTAGTTATAATCGATAGACCATGTCGGAAGCCTTTTCGACGGTCTTCAATCTTCGACACCAGATTGGCCACTAACCTACACGAACTTACTTATATTAAGCCAACGCAGGCTACCATATTTCATTCTGTATGCCACCTTATGTTGAAATACTTGTCGGTTTATTCTAATCTATACTAATATTATAAAGCTGAAGAGTTTGTTTTGTTTGTTTGTTTGTTTGTTTGTTTAAACGCGCTAATCTCAGAAACTACTGAACCGATTTGAATAATTCTTTCACTGTTAGATAGTCTATTTATCGAGGAAGGCTATAGGCTACATTTTATCCCGAAATTCCCACGGGAACGGGCACAACGCGGGTAAAACCGCGGGGCGCTGCTAGTTTACAAGATAATATTCAATTTCATAGCATACGGTCGTTATTAGAAATCATACTTGTTGAAAGAAAATTATCGCATTAATATCTTATTTACCTTGCATCTATACTTAATGCATTTCATATCTCTTTCATATCACTCATATCTCAGTACCTAGAGAGAAGTAGCCCGGGGAATGCATGCACGGATGTGGGAGAGGCCTTTGGACAGCAGTTGGACTGTACCACTGGTCTTTACTTATCTTTATCAATATGACAGCTACATTATATAAAAATATGCTAGTTACTTTCATCTATTACGGACCTGTTGTGGACCAGTGGGAAACTTTTCATCCAAATACAAGTAGATATAGTCACAAGACCCGCACCCGGCCTGCACCCGTACTATGTATGTCTTGCGCTTTTGGAGGGAGAGACGAAGTTCCTGGTATAAAGTTATTTAATTATTTCTTAAAGTAAGGCTGTACAAACACTTAATGACATTTAAAATTGTTGTGCCACCAACGCTCGACGCACAACGCTCTACATTGTAACATTGTTGCATTAAAATCGATTTAATTTTTTGATTCGAATACTGTTACCTCAATAGGTAGTTCAAGTTTTTTAAGGATATTATCAACATACTTTGTACTGAAATTGCGTTTCATAAAAAGTTAATGTAGTTATGATGTTTCATTATGAATCTGCCACCGTGAAATAATAATATGCCTTTTTAATAAGTAAACTAGAAACTAATAAGACTAAAATATCAATATGTAGGTATATTTTTTTATGCCCGTTCCCATGGAAATTTCGGGATATACAATCATTTAAATTAGTTTGTTTGTGCCTGAGATTTGCTCGTTTAAACAAAAAAATATACGTCAATTAGTCAATTGTACATTTAATGAAAGTCTAATTGTATCATACAAGGTGATCAGTTAAAACAGTATCTTTCTCTGCACTATTTATGACGATTAAGGTAATGTTTGCATTGCGACAATACCGGCCATGTCACGGCCGGCGTCAGTGAATGTCCAATGTACCGTTGAATTAAACATGGCATTCGTGAGCCGACTGGCGTGTACTTACACTGTCTAGACTATGGATTTAAATTGTTATATATGTATCTAGCCGCGCCTCACGGTTTCACGCGCGTTGTACCCGTTCCCGCGGGAATTTCGGGATAAAATACATCCCATGTGTTATTCTAATATATAACATATATTACTGTAAAGTTTTATCCAAATCCGTTGGGTAGTTTTTGCGTGAGTTACAAACATACATACGTCCTCACAAACTTGCGCGTTTATAATAATAGTAGGAATTAATTCGAGGACTAACTGACGTAATTTTTCATACATCACATAGCAAAATCACTCATTAAATCTAATAAGGAAGCATTTGACGTCTCTAAGTACAGGCGTGAAAATTATATTAATTTTAATATTTTACTTAGCTTTTGAATTATTAATGTACTAGCAGCTCCCCGCAGTTTTACCCGCGTTGTGTCCGTTCCTGTGGGAATTTCGGGATGAAAAATAGCCTATGTTACTCGTGGATAATGTAGCTTTCGAATGGTGAAAGAATTTTAAAAAACGGTCCTGTAGTTTTTGAGCCTATTCATTACAAACACACAAAGTTTTCCTCTCTATAATATTAGTGTAGATTGTACCTATTCTGTGTATTTTGTATATAATATGTGGATTCTATTAAAACTTTTTGAGTGATGTTCTATATTTAAATCTCGCTACCAAATGTTTATTACGGAAACCCTGTACTAAATAAAATAACAAAGCACTTCAACCATTAAATAACCGCTAAACGTGTCATGTTCAGTTTTAAATTGTATTTTAAACGTCCTTGTGAGGTAACTGACACTCCCATTTGCTCCATTTCATTCATTACTTTCACTATCATTGTGAGATTGTTTTGCGTAATCGGTACTGCGAGCCGCATGTTTTATTAGCTGTACGTTTACACTTGTTTTGTTAATGTTCTATTGTGTTACGTTTTAGATTATTTAATTATTTCAATATGGTGATTTTGGGCAGGTAAAACGGTGTAACGACAGCAACTTGAGATCTTTTTGAGAAGTATCGCAAAATAATGGAGTTAATGAGAGAGAGCTATTGGAGTTAAAATCACTTGTAACTGTTGCAGACGCTGCATCCTGGTACCCGTGTCGAAACTGTCAAATATATCACATAATGAAATTCACAAAATGAAGAGAACTAATTTTGGTAAATAATCATAGACTTGCTTTTAATATTTTTATTATATTACAAGAACATATACAACATCCTAAGAGAATATTACAAATAACTTATTACTAAGCCACCTGAGATTTTTGCTGTTCTAAATTGTAACTAATAGTTTTCTCAGTAAAATAATTTAAAATCACTTTTATGTACCGCTAAGTCTCAGTCTATTTAAACAATAATAGGTACTTATAAAACGATCATCACCTCCCCTTTTGGGGTAGAATAATAATCTAATTTGTAGCATAAACATTTAAATATCGAATATGTCTAATAGGTTGATGACCGGTGGTCGCTTTTTCTTGACAATCTTTTTTATCACTTCTTTGGGTACTGAATGCTGTCCTCTGATTGGTCGGAAGTCTTCTTCATCGCCGTAGTTCGAATAAGGTCTGTCTTGATAAGGACGGTCGTAATCTTCATCAACCTCATGTCTGTAATCGTTCGGTTCAACTACTCTTGTCGGTTTATATTTCTTCTTAGGCACTAAGATGTAGTCGTCTAAATCATCGCTAGGATACTCAGGGGCTTTGTGAGGCCTGTTCTTCTTTCTAGGACGAGGGGGGATATCGTCAGAGTAGTATTTATCAGGAATATCAGGAACGGTAGGGTAATTATTGCCATATTTAGTTGAAGTCGAAGGTCTTGGGTCTTCAAATTTATGACCCTTATAATTACCGTAAGGTTTAATTTTCTCAAATGCAAAATTAGATGCTTCGCTGTTATATTTGTCGAAAGTTTCTCTGAAAGAGTCTGGTGGGAAATTTGGGTATTTCGATTTGCTTAGATCATAGTCAACACCGTTCGCATACAAATCTCTGTTGTCGTTACTTTCCTTTTTAGTTTTAGTTTTACAATTTGGGTCGAAACTGTATCCTACGTGACTGTGCGCTTCGCTGTCTTGTGACGATTCATCACGAGGATGTTTGATGGTGATACTATGCGTGTATTCACTGGGTTCCATGTCTGATCCGAAAGGAGGTCTTCTTTTGCTAGGAAACTCCCTGAAAGGATCAAAAGGACGCTTGAACCTTCTTCTTTCATAATACTCTTCCTCTGGTTCTTCGGGGTAATCGTAAAACTTTCCATAGTCCCTTAGAGCTTTTTCCTCTAAAATGATCGGTTCATCAGCAAAGCTTCGTTGAGTAGCTTTTGGTTCTGGTAGACCGTTATCGTTGTTGACTACTGCAGTGAATCCTGTTTTTGGACTTGCTGAGTATTCTACTGATCTTAGAGTGCCGTCTGGTCCTAGGACACTGTAGTGACCTGGAATATGTCAATAATAATAAATATTAGAAGGAACATAGACCGAAGACCCAGACTGATTTGAATTATTATTTTTGTTATTGTAGTTTTTATCTTGAAATAGACACAACGCTAGTGAAACCACTAGTATAAAGATAGTTGTGCCCGTTCAAGTAAGAATTTCAGGACGGAAATTACAAAAAGTATTATTCGAATGGGATTAGTATTTTCCTAGATTAGGTCATTAAAACAAAAAAAAATCAGCGTTATTATATTGATATAGTCTAGATTAATTGTAATTATTATACCTTTTACAGTGTCACCTTCTTTTGTCTCCCACACTGCCTTCACATCTCCAGTCTGAGCGTCGGACACGCCGTAACTGAACGAGTAACTCGGTTTTCCCTGTCAACAATATTAAAGATAACTTTAAAGTCCATAAGGTTAAAGTTTACTTTATAATTTACTTTGGATACTGACGCTCCTACTCAGAGACGTCAAATGCTTCTTTAGTAGAGATTTAATGAGGGATTTTGACAAGTAACGTATGAAAAAATACGTCATATCGTTAAGTGTCGATTTAATAGATGTCTCTCAGTGTGGTAGTAACCTTTGATGATTTATCTATCTAGATGATATATAAGGTGTCGCTTATCCTTTAGTTTCAACATTTGGCTGCATAACGCCCAAATAGCCGCATAATGATAAACAGTTCCAAATTTGAATAGTGTTTGAGTATCCGGGCCAATTGTTTGTAATTCGTTCAAACAATTTGCGCACAATTTCTAACTCCGACCGCCAATATAAATTCACTGTCGCATCATTAAAAAAATAACGATTATAAATTAATGTGAAGCGTTTGTTCGCGTGAAATTATTCGATATTTTATAAAGTGACAATTCATGCATGCTTGACTATTAACGTATAGTATAAGAAATGAAGTTTAATAGTTTCCATGAGTTCGGTATGCGAGTAATTGTAGGTAGTTGTGTCCGTCTGTCTGTCATTAAGTAAATCGAGTTGCATTTGTTACAATAAATTACCACTGATTACTTAACGTGTGTTATAGTATAGTTGCCACTGGATTTATAAAAATGGAGTTAATGTACTGTTAGCGTCATAAAGCCCTTTTGAACCCAAACTTGATGGCATTTATAATAATTATACTTTTCAGACACTTCCTCAAACCAAATTCGTCTCCTAGTTGAAACTGGCATACAGTGACAAATATGTAACCAAAACCTGTTTCCAAATATAAAATTGTCAAACAAACAAGTTTGTTAATGTTTACAAACATCCGTAAATGTCATAGTGTTTCAAGTTCAAGATGAGTTAGTGACGCGCAAACGAATCGCGTACCGTTACTCAATGTCAATGACAGATATAACTTTCACTAGTTTCCGGTACTTCGTTACAGTACAAAAAATATCGTGAGCATGCAAAGTCAAACCCACCTTTTTTTATCCATTGGAAATTTAATAATACTAATTAAATTTGCACCGGCTATTCGTGTGTAATCAATATTTGCATAATACAGTGCTATATAAATTACGTATGAGTATATTAGTATGTATGTATGTATGGCGGTAGCTTTGGGAAAAAGTAGGTGAACGAGATTTAAGGCTTAGTGATTGCGTTTCGTCATTTGTTTTATAAGCGCCCGAGGAGAGTGGGTGTTGATGTAATTAATTGGTATTCATTAAGTTATATACGTGCACAGGAATTAAGTTTATTTCTACATGTTTCTTTAACTATACTACTTATAAAGAATTCCTTCCCGAATATAACATAAAATCTCTAGATCGTGAAAATAAAAATATTTGTACAGTTATTGAGAAAATGCGTATCTACATACTTTAAACTCTTTTTTTCTAAGTAAGAGATAGAGATAAGGATTACTAATAGAGGTCAAGACGAAATATTTCTGAAGTATAGTTTTGTTTATTGGCCATCCATAGTTGACCATTCGCACGATTAAAATAACCAGAACTGGCAAGTTACCGTGCTTTGCAAGAAAGCACTCAAAAAAGATATTACCCTCGCCTAAACTACCCATTCATTCAAGTTGTAGCCAAGTTGCATGTTGCTTAATAAAGTAAAGAAGATGTTCAGTGAAGACTTGAGAACATTAAGAACGATTAATATGAATTATAACGTTTTAATCCTTGTAGGTGATATAAGTCTTATACATGTCATGACTAATACTAAAAAATAATGTTGCATCATATTAAAATATACTAACGTAAGTGGATTTTGTACTAAGAGGCTTCTTCTTTACGTATTTCTGCTTTTTTTTTCCTATAAACTTACTAGAATATGACTTGAAATAAGTTAAAATAGAGTATAATGGTGTGTTGAATTTTTAGACCGCATAAAGGCCTTCAATGTGATCTAGCGATTGAAATAACCGGGACTGACCATTTTACGTACCCACCGAACATTAGCGATCAAATAGTAATGCCACTATCGGCTAACCATTCAAGTAGGGGCTGAGCTGGACGCTTTACAATCACGATTGGTAAACATAGCTGAGTCAAAATACACCACGAGCGCTACCGAATTGAGTGTGGAATTCCACTACATAGTAAAAATTCATTGTATTAAGCCCGGTTTCCACTGCGAGCGGAACGGACCCATTAATGACTCCGTTTGGCAGCCATTACGTGTTTTTGTTAAGACTGAGGTGTTATGCGTCTATACAAGTAACGCAATGGTAATTAAACGGAGTCATTAATGAGCCCGCTCCGCTTGCAGTGGAAACCGGGCTTTACAAATTCTTCCCATTTTTTCACGTTGTCACATTAAATTATGTATGAAACTCTGATAAGCTATACAATTACTGCTTCAACACCGTCTATTATTTGACATTTGTTCGCGTGAGTTGCATATGTGATAGTGAAAATCGCGTGCAAACGTAGACTGATGAGCTGCTCAGTGAAATTTATTCATTTTGTAAACAATGTTGAGTTGGAAACCAGTATTAATAGGCGCAGTTGGGGAAAATACTTAGGTAATTATTTTATACATTGTTGTTTAGGAAATTAAGTGGAAATTAAGTTTAATTATGTCATAAATTACTTTTTAACGTGGGTGCATAACATAAGCAAAGAACTTATTATCCAAAACCTTAAAAAACAGCTGCTTAGGACGTTTACATACAGTGACTGTACTTTATGCCATTAAAACCTTAACTACCTTAAGAAGACATAATGTTGTGCTTTATTTTTGTTAGTTGTGTTACTTTCTACGGATAGTAGTCGTTACATGAGCCATGTCAGAGGCCTTTGGCGGCTCAATAACTCTGACACCAGGATTGGTCAGGTTGGCCATCGATGAAGAAGAAGTTAGTTGTGTTTAGTTTTATTTTGTAGATTAGCATTGAAGATTTTTTTGAGTACAACTGAGAAGTTCAAAACAAGTAGAAGTAAGTAGAAACAGTTAGCTATCCCGATAGCTAACTGTTTCTACTTCTTTTTATACAGTTATCTGCTTAGTTAGCTAAAGTATAGACTCGACAACTGAATAAATTTGAAACTGACTAAGATTTACCTGATATACAATTTCCATTAGTTAGAAGGCATCGGCATTAGTACGGCTAAATCAATATGTACTTACATTGGAATCCGATTGTTGTTGTCCATGTACTACATTTAAAATGTCCTCTTCATGACAATTCAACGCCAAAATATTCGAGAAGAGGACCTGAAAACCAATATTTCAGTGTAATTATTATTAAAACATTGATCATTTGTCGTCCCCACTGAATTGACAACATTAGAGAGTGAGAGTCTTTACCATGCAGTGGAATTTATAGTATGGGTTACTGGAAATGCAAGTTAGTGTTGCTTTGCTGTGACACTGTTATCGTAGACCACGTCGGAGGCCTTTAAGCGGTCCAAAAACTCCAACAAAAGGTCTGGCTACAAACCGACATGAACTTACTTCGCCTGTAATGTCTAGCAATAGCAGGGCAAAGTTCATCTTACTGAAGATATCAGCGCAAATAACTCAATTTTATATTCCTTATATTGAACAAAATAATGAAATAAAATGAGACTCCGATTACTATGAACATACTTATTAACTCAATCAGAAAGTAAAACAAAAGCATTACATTATCGTTCTCTACGTCTACAATTTTCTGCAATTTTGAACATAAGTAGAAAACAAATGAATTAAATTACTATGTACCTATTTTTGTAATAAAGAATTTGACATTTGATTTTATTGACTTGCATTCCAAAATGTCAATTTACTTTCACTTCCATCACAGAATTTACAGGACCGGTTTACAGGACCGTACCATTAGCTGGTTCGTTCTAATTAGTCTTATTTTCTGTACTAATATTATTATGCGTAATATTATCGTCTATAACAGCGCAACTTTTGGGCGTCCTTTACATTGCAAGTAAGCAAATTTACAAATGGCAAAATGATGAGTTTAAAATTTGCTGTCTAACGCAGCTAGTATTTTTAAACAATCACGATTTCTATTGCACTTATCATCTTGCTAGCTTATTATATGATACTTACTATATGAAACAGTTTTTGAAAAAGGTACAATAATTACAAGTTTAATGTTTTGTAAATTACCAAACATTGAGTCAAAGTTTACGTATAAATGTCTCTAATGGAGTATATATAATATTTAGGTGTAGACACATTTTGTCTCACCTATAACATCAAACCAAAAGGTTTTGAAGAAGACCATGTATCCATTATCAAATAATATGTATAAAAATAAAAACTTACCAATAAAATAAATTCCTTAGCCATGTTTAGTCCAAAACCACCGTAACTTAAAATTAGAAAAGCTTCACCATAAATGCAATATTCTTTCAATCATAAAAAACGTATTATCCTATTCCATTGCCAAGGTTGAAACAAGAAGACGTTCTATTTTAATGCACCACTTTACTTTATACACACGCACACATACGCAACCCCTGTGCGTGGTCACGAGGGACGCTCACGCACACAACATACAATTGTAAAACCAGGATGCTATCGTAAATTAGATCCCATTACTAGCCGGTAGTAAGCATTTCTTCATTATTAATTTATATACTTTACATGCCATGATAAGACAAGAAAAAAACGTGGAAAATGTATGTACTGGTTGATATTATTTTAAAAAAACGAATGCCTATAATTGCTTAAAACACAATTTGATTTAGTAATGTCCTATAATATCTCACAGCAGCGTAAAGCCCTTTCACTGCTGAAAATAAAAAAAGGCCCATAAATATGTTAGCATTTTCTCTAAATGTCAAATTAGCTGTGTATTTTAGCTGCCAAAATTAGAAATTAATTTTCATACTATTTTTCATATTTCATATTATTTTCTATTATCTGCTGTTTGAAAAGAAATTTATTTTCATGAAAGTACTGATCGTAGGATAGTACACTGAAGTAAAATGCTAAAAATATATAATTGAGGGTTTTCATGGAAATTGTTTTAAGCTACACTCATTATGTCGTATCGAGTTTCTTCGAATTTCAAATGTGACATAAAATGGTACGTCAAATTACTTGCATTTTATTGTAATTTAATTTCCGAAGCAGAAAATCTGATAAACTGTAATAAATCTGTCTTATGCATGAAGTTGATTAATTAACTTCAAATCGAGTGAAAACGTTGCATTAGTCACTCAATGGTGTCAGTGAAAGAAATATAGGTTTTTTTCAATACAGTATACAGTACTAGTCGATTTAATTGGTGGAGAGATTTTGATAACTTACAGCCTAACGACACTAACCGTTGGAACTGGATACACAAACATAGTATGTGATACAAGAGTGATATTTATCAAGCACAACATTATATTTAATAATTCTTCATCGAGTCAATGAATCTTTATTTATTTATCTAAATATGGTCGGCCTTGAAAGAGACCGATGACATTGTCCTGCTTATATTGGTCTGCAAGTCCTGGGGCGAACAGGCCTCCAGGCAGCTCGTGCACGCCACTTAGTGATAAAACAACTAAATAGTAACCCGGGGATAAATATTTTGACAGTTGGATACGATGAAAATACACTGCAAGTAAGAAATTGAGCTTGGTCTTATAATAATAATAATAATATATCGTTTATTTCAGCACATAAGCTATAAATCTGTGCCTGAACTTGTGTTTTATGCCCCATCTCAAATCTACCATATAAAGTCCCTATTACTGTAAACTAAATTCAATTTAATAATCACAAAGTATTAAATTATCATGAACATAATATAGTTTTATAGTCAATAGGCAACTCAACTATTAAGATATCGACCACTACATATTATAAAACAAAGTCCCCGGCTGCGTCTGTCTGTGATAAACTCAAATACTACTGCACGGATTTAGACGCAGTTTTTTTTAAACAGATAGAGTGAATCAAGAGGGATGTTTATATGTATAAAAATTCCCGAAATTCCCATCGGAACGGGCATACCGCGGGTAAAACCGCGGGGCGCTGCTAGTCTCTTATAAGATGCATTCACTTATGATTTTTTTTTATCATCATTGAATATGTAAATAATTGAAAGTGGTAATAACCAGCTGATCATGTTCAACATTGATCGTAAACTGCCATACAAGATGACAACCTGACTTTTATTGATATTATTAATTTATGCAGTCATACAAATAATAGAATTGAATTATTTGTAGTGTGTTATAGAGGGCAAATAAAATGCTTGTGTATAACAGACGATCTCGTCGCCTTTAACAGTGATTGGTGGGTAGTCGCGTAGCGTTAGCGATCCTTGGGAGAAACCTTTGCCCAGCGGTGGGACAATAAAGGTTAAAAAATAAGTAAAAATAATAATAACATACTCTTTGACCTCTGCAGCGAGATAGACGGTTAGTTTCAGTTTTGTAAAGCGTTGCCTCTCTTCAAACAAAATAAAGAACAATAAATTTTGGTAAAAATAAGGGAAACTTATCCTGTATATTATCAAGCATAAATTTTACTTTTTATGACAACGGGGAAACCAAGGGGTGTTGTAAGTAACGGATATAATTAATAATAACTAACTCAAGACAAACATCAAAGCAATCCCGGATAGAATGCAAACAAAGATTAAACGATAGCCGCTAACAAAATGAGGAAATAACCAGTAACAATAGGCTAGCGATAGTTTTTACGAGACGCTTGATGAATATGCTGTCAAATGAAAGTAACATGATTGTGTGCTACAAACTTTGTTTCAAATGTAATACTGACGTCATAAAACTGAAATATTTACACTACAAAAATTGTTTTATATTAATAATTGTTTTTGTATTGAAATTTGTGATTTTTCTTTAAGTATGAAAATTTACGTTGTACTTAAGTTAAATAAAAACTAGGTTAACAAAAAACAAAAGTTTGATTAGTTTCGTGTGTGAATTTATTCTGTAAATTTTAATATTAATGAAAGGGGTTGCTATATATAAGGTGTTTCAAAAGTGACTGAAAAGCTATACCTCTTTTTTCAATTGACTACATTAATTTGAAACATGGAACAACACGTGAAATACATTTTTAGGCAACATATTGTAGGAAAACACTTTTCCTGTTTACTGGAATATGAGCTAATAGTTTTGAGAACTTGATTAATATTAATCGATACATAACTACGACTGTAATGGCTATTTCAAATTTTTGTATGCTACGTACGTTTTGTATGAAACTCAAAAGAACCTCCATGCCTACGGACAACTGCACACTACTGCAGTGTATAGATGACGTCTATAACCGCTGAATTGGAAAGAGCTGTTACTAAGCTGTATATAAATGTCTGATTATTGATGGAGTAAGTTTTTAAGTTAACGCCTGGAATTTTTCTTGCGGCACATAACGTTCGGACAAAACTTTTGTATAGTATTTGCGGGGCTATTTTCTTTTAAAATTAAGAGTATTACACATATAAACTTAAATCTTAACTTAAATCATAACTTAATAAAATAATTAGTAACATTAGTCCAATAAAGACGTCTATTTTATGACCCATACTTTATTGGCAATAATTTACTGAATGTTATGCAGTTTGATAATTATATCGTCATAAAACTGTACTAACGAACGAAAGTGAAATTAATAAAGTTGGCGATATCCGTATAATATCCAAATATGTAATTATAATAAATCTGAAGAGTTTTTTAGTTTGCTAGAACGCTAATCTCAAGAATTAATAACAGATATGGTTTTATTTTATTTTCTTGGATAGCCACATTAAAAAGGAAGGATATATTCATCCCAAAATTCCTACCAAAATTGGCACAACGAGGGTACAAAGCGCGGTGCTGCTAGTACTAATATTGAAAGCTTATTTTTTTGTTTGTTTGAACGCACTGATCTCAAAAACTAATAGTTCTATTTGAATAATTATTTTTGTATTAAATTTACATTAAAGTTACCACATTAAAAAGGTAATAATGTATTTTAAGAGAGCACACTAGAACAGACTGTATAGTACACTGAAAAATATTTACCGACTGTCGTTAAACTGAAAAGTATCTCGTAGTTTTGTTCACGTTGAACAAGTCACAAATAGTTCGTAAAGGGACACCTAGCACATAAGGTTGACCCAAAGCGCAATACACACATAGTGGGGTTGCGGACCGGTTGCGGGCCGGTTGCCCGTTGCGGCCCGCATCCGCACTATTTGTGTCTTGCGTTTTATTACAATCCATTTTCACTTTCGCAAAAATAGTATTAATAAATTGGAATATTCATTTTTAAAAATCCAAATGAAATCAAGTGGAAAATTCAAACTGGAATTAAGTAATTACTCATTAATAATAACCACCGATCAACAGTATTGGTTTCATGCTTGGCAAGGTTAGGTAATGATGATGGATATTAACAGGAAGAAGTTTGACAATAAATAGTAATGAATATGCGACTACATTTGTGATACTCGGTACTAGGATACTTTTTCATTAAATTTCTATGCTACGTTCGTAATGTCATCCATTAACGTAGCATCTGTGGGATTCGGTGGAAATACTTTTTTATTTAATAGCGAAGGTCAAACAATTTTTTATATAAAAAGTAAAGTAATAATGTAATGTCCCACTACTGGCCTCTCATCTCACTGAAGATATTAGTAGAGTGAGGAGGATTGAGCTTTTCCACATGACTGTGCAAATAAATCATAATAATTTTTCATAAACACATAGTACATCTTTGCCAAAACATAGTTGTCGATGTAAATATTTAAAACCTATTTATATAATTATATAAGATGAGTAGATGCATGTTATGCAAGATAATCTAGCCACTTCACCATCAAATTGTGTGAATATTTAACCATCAGTCAACAATGAAGAAAAAACATTTTTAAACAACCGTACTTTATTAAACGATCGCTCGCAATACCTTAAAAACTATTCTGTCACGCCTACTTTGGAATAGAATCAATTTATAAATATACAAGAATATCACAGTTTGGTGCTGAACAAGAGTACCATTAGCAGTATACCGGTTTCAGAACACATTCACCAAATGTTAACAAGTACTAAAAATAAGTTATGAGTGAGAACAAAACAATCAAAGTGAAAATAAAAGTTAGAACATAAAAAAAGTCTAGTTTTCTTAGTAAGAAGACATAGAGCTCATTTTATCGTACTCTACAATGGTAGAGCTATACAATGGAATAGATAGTTTAGATTGGTAGAGCAACGGTAGAATCTACTAAGCAAACTTTACTTTTAATCTCTACTAATGAAAACTAGCTTATTATAATATACGATCAAATAGATAAAAGGGAAATGTTTGGTGTGAATGCATTCTTCCAATTGACATCAGCGCCATCTAGTTGCCGTAATGAGCACCATATTACTGGTTATGATTGTTGTAGACTTGCGGGTGGTGAGCATGACCAACTCGTTTCACGATCGCGTTAAAGCCGTGGAGTTTGTCAGCGGTGTACTCCACTATGCGAGTCGTGCCGTCAGGCTCGGCGAGAGAGTAGCCTCCTGCAAGTTAGTTCAAAGGTTCATTTGTAGATGGCGTTGAAATTAGCTTTGTGGTACGATCCATCATAACGAGATGCATCGTTAATGATTTTGTTGATTGTGTATGATATGTATATATTTACCGTCTAGTTTTTGACTGTAAATAATTATTGTGTATTCAAAGTCATTTAAAAACAATGTTATTGATCCAAATTACCTTTCACAACATCTCCATCACGGGTCTCCCATTGTGATTTGTGGTCTCCAGTGTTGGGGTCACTGACCGCATAATCGAAGTTATATTTGGGATGATGCTGTAATATAGAAAACTCATATTAATGTCTAGTTCCTAATTTAAATCATGCTGTAACTTAAATCTTATGACTTTGTTTATATAAAAGACATCAACGAACGCTAATCGGATTGCGCGCGTTGAAGTCTTTTGTATGTAATGTAGTACAAATGAGTTCTGTTGTAAAATTATATTAGATTATGTTTTCTAATCATTATTAAGGTTTTGTTTCTGAAAAGAAAAAAACAAGGAATCCTTATTTAGGATTATTATTGGTTTATATTCATGTTTTATGAAGTTGAGATGAAAATATTCGTAGAGAGAATATATGATATTATATTAAAAAACAGCAATCTAATCATCATCATGGTTTTCATATGAAAAAGAGTTATTTTTTAATTGGTATATTGCGTAAATGTTACGGAAATACAGAACCCATAGAAACGCAAAACTATGCACCTTTGTACTTGGAACAAAACTGAGCACGTTCTATCAAAAAAACTGTACCTTGATAACACCGATCAACAATGGTATTATAACAAAATATGGTTGACAAAAAACTGTATGAAGTAATCTATATACCTCAAGGATTACAGAACGGTGGTAAGCGCCAATATTCGCGGTAGTGTCGCAAGTATGGGACGGTATAGTGGCTAGCCACCATAACCGTTACGCAGTAATTTCTGCTATTAAAGAACAGGCTACTTACAATATTATACTTGTGAACGATTTTCTTTTGTGTACAAAGAAAATTGTAATGGTTTGTCAGATTATGTTGCGTTGACCAACGTTTTTCATCACGATGAGAGTAAGATTTATATTTATGTAGTTCTATTTTTGTGAAATGAGATAAGTCTTTTCCCAACAGTGGGATATTATCTCCGAAGACAGATTTAATTATAAATAATCATCTTGACTCGACAAGAAGAAGAACAAGTCATCATTGATAGTATCAACAATATTTATAAAATTTGAAAATATATAATAATATATTTCATTAGGTTTAGCTTACATCGTAAGCCTTATTTGTCAAACATGGTATCTCCTTTCTTTCAATAACGTGTAACCTTTTCAGTTACCAATACTATACAAATTTTGCTAACGCCTATCCTTCCAAGTGTACAATTAGACCAGTACTTAACTCTCAAAGTAACCACTTACATAGTAATCGCCATATCCATAGTTGTCACTATGTGGAGAGTTGTCACTGTGGGAGTAGACGTCGTTCACGTACCCCGCTTGCGGGTACGCCCCGTCGTAGTCGGAGTACGCACTGTACCCGCCATACCCGTGGCCAATGTAGCCGGCGGAGGATAGGGCGCAGACAATGGCAAGGATGAGTACCTGGGAACAGATTAGGATTGGTTGATTGTTTTGATTAGTTCTTTGGGAACGATAAAAGAACACATTTTTGGATTGAAAAAAAAAAGATTGGAAAGGAGATGAGATGAGAGCTTTAATTAAAATTATATAGATCAATATATAATAGATAGATAGGTCAACTTTTAACAAAAACAGAGTGGTACTCTCGGTGGTTTTTTTAGGACAATCAGCATGAGTGAACAACATTTTTATTTTTTCGATAAAACTACATCATATTTAGTGTTTAATGGGGAGAAAGACCTAGTTCTACAATTTGGTCATTCAACTGTTTTCGATTTTGATGATGATTTTTTAGTACTATGTGTGTCTTAACTAACAATGTTAATCTCTATAATATTTGCAAATGGGTAATTTACAATTAGAACCATTTGCAGCCATAATAACTACAACTTTTGTGCTTTTTTCTCAGGAAGTTATAAAAACATAACATTTATAAACCCAATCAAAAATATGGCTCCTCGTTAATGAAAAAAAAAATCGTTCATTGTAATTAAAATCTCATTTCACGTACAAACAACAATGCAGTATAAGAGTATGTATACTTGATACAATATTCTCAAAGTTAATTAAGATATTGGATTTAAAACAATAGTAATATAAGAACAAACAGAGGAAGTATAAGGTCATTATCTTGTGACTATCTCTCATTGTTACGTCGCTCTAGATTGACATTACATCAAACATAGTATACATATCTTAATTATACTGATATTGTATTTTCAAGAACAAACAATATTTAAATTACGAGTTTTTAAATTGCATCATTACGAATTATGTACATTATGTCATTAATCCTTCTAATATTATAAATGCGAAAGTTTGTGAGGATGGATGTATGGATGTATGTTTGTTGCTCTTTCACGTAAAAACTACTGAACGAATTTAGATGAAACTTACCAGTAATATAGGTTATACATCAGAATAACACATGGGATACATTTTATCCCGAAATATACATCCATCCTCACACTTTCGCATTATAAATGAGAAAGTGTGAGGATGGATGTTGGATGTATGGATTATAGGATTATAGAATACTTTGTCATCACATACTACTTCAAAGGTTCTCTACGGGTAAATGTATCAAACTTAACAATTCTAAAAATAAGTATTTGTGGAAGATATGTATTTTCAAATCCCAGTATTATTATCAATTTCGCTCGTCATAACTTCAAAAATTGAAAAATGATTTCGTTTAATATCACGTTATTATTTAAATAATGTCAATAAGCTCACGCACATGCGAAAGTTTCTTACTGTGTTTACGACACACAATAATCAAATCATTGCCAGAATGTGTTGCTCAAAGTGACATTTTAATCGGAAACCGATCTATGATTCTAATACAATTAATTGTTTAAAAATTACATTTGGTAACATCAAGTTTGAAGGAGTTATTAACTTATTACCTTTGTTAGTAAACGATGTGTTAACTGTTAATTGTGTAGTTATCTTTTATTGATTTGAGTTAAGTGATGTTAAGTTGTTGGATTTTGAAATGCTTGTTACATTTATGTTTTTAATGGTGATACAATTATTGTATTTTTTAATGTTAATTGGATTTCTATCATTTTTACAGATCTGTCATTTAATTCTAGAGGTTGCGAAAATTTCTACCAAATTGATAAGTTTTATTTATGTTGAAATTGATTTGATTATAGTTGAATGACTAATATGCTGTATTTTTTGCATAAAAATGCATGAAAAGGTATATAATGTACTTCATAATTTTTTGTTGTAGGCACAAGTTAACTTGTAAATATCACACAAATCTTTTTTTGTACAAAAAAGAAATCGTTACCAAAACCAATTAAATATTTTTATTCTTTTTTTTACTATTTCCTAATTTAAAAGCACACAGCCAACACCAATTAAAACGTGCACAAAACTTCACTTACTTGAAACGAACGCATTTTCACAATTCAATTTTGGAACAACTTTTTTATAACAAAACTCTTTTCCACACAGTGTTAAATCTTGGTATCACTTTCTTCCTCTTCTATGTGCGACAGGAGAACTGATACTGATGCATGATGCAGGCGGCCACAGTATTTATAACTATCATTGAGTATTGCACCATTGACGCCTGTTGCCTTGTTATGACGTAGTGTGAGTACTATGGGATATTATGCGATACATTTTTTTATTTGATTTGTTTCAAATGTGGACGGTAGGCGGTAGCGGTAGGTAGGTGACATGTGATTTTGATTTTGATTTCTGAGGGATAAACTTTATAAATAGTCTTTTTTAAACTTACACGATTTGAACACATAGTTTTAACGTACTCACACGGGTTTTTTCGTGTTAGAAACTTAATAAAGCAAGTAAACGCGCGCCCACGAGAGGTGCAATCCCCTCGAAACGTCGGGAAATAAAAAGTAAGTTATTACTTGCTTTATTAAGTTTCTAACACGAAAAAACCCGTGTGAGTACGTTAAAACTAAACTTTATAAATGATTTATTCATTGTTTATCTATTCTATACTAACATAAAAAAGCTGAAGAGTTTGTTTGTTAGAACGTGCTTATCTCAGAAACTACCAGTCCGATTCGAATAATTCTTTTTGTAATGGATAGCCATGTTCAACAGAAAGGTTATATAGGCTATTTTCATCCTGAATTTTTTACGGACCAAAACCGAACTGAGAATGATAAGTAATAATAGTTTCTACTTACCTTTAACCCGGCGAGGATGTTGTAGGGTCATTTTGACCCTGACAATTTTTAAGCGTCTGTGGTATTTTTTCCCGCGACCGTAGGGTATTGGGCGTCTTAGTAGCTGTTGCTAAGGAACCGGCGAGTGCGCCACGCACCGATATTCAGTCGGCCGGCGCCTGCGACGGGAGTAAAACGTGCGCGAAGTCGAGAAGGGTGAATATGACCCCGCCACAACCGCGGCGTAACATTTTTTGTGAAGCTTCAAAAATGTTTTTTACCGAATATTATTATATTTTCAGGTGTTTCTTCTACAAAATGAATAACCCGGAGCTTGAGCAAATGTTTGTGACGAATGCCATAAATAAATTTGTCCCGAACACACTATTTCGTTCTGCCAGAATTGTGCTGCAACCACAGACAATAATGACATGTAGTTTATAAGACTGTAGGGGAAACTGATTGATCTCTACAATTGTAGGTACCTAATTACGAGCTAATTGATAAAAAAGAAGTTATCAATTTTTGTTATTTTAGTGTTACATAAGTAGTTTTATGAAAAAGTTTAATTGTGTAGTACTTTGCCAAAACTGATTTAATTATAATATTTTGTATCATTATATGCCTGTTTTATTTATCAATTCATAAAAATAATATGTAATTTACATAATACCTATTAAAGCTTTAGTTTAAAATTAAAAATCTAGCTATTTTGAACCCAATAACATACAGGGTCAAATAGACCCTCGACAACCTCCATGTAACTATTTTCACCACATCCTCGCCGGGTTAAAGGAGACCTTAGTTTTTCCTAAATCATAAGTAGTAAAGTAAGAATAAGAGTTATCAATAAGGGTTACGTAATACGCAAAGTTTTTAAAATAATGTATTTGATGAAACTAAGTATATACATTATACATATAACATAGTTCAAACTTTCGTAAAACAATCTTAGTTAACCTTAAATGATAATATTTTTATCTTACATTATTTTAAAATCTATAGGTATTGTATGTAAAAGAAAACTAGATTGTAGAACTACATTAAAAATAGGAATCTAGATATCATAACAGTTAACGCGTATGACGTTATTGAAGACACACTCAATCGTATATCGTAATAGTAATAATACTTCTACAATAAAATTACTATATAAATTCAAACACGTCTTGGAGTTTGTTTAATAATAACAAAATTAACTAAGTGTAATAAGTATTATTAATCGACTTCAAAAAAGGAGGGAGTCTCGCAGTTCAACCGTATGTATGCTTTTTAGGGTTCCGTACCCAAAGGGTTAAAACGGGACGTTATTACTGAGACTTCGCTGTCCGTCCGTCCGTCTGTCACCCTGGCTAGTTATATAACAAGGAAAAGTGGCTCGGGTCCAATCGATATCATTTCAAAGCAGTACAATAAGCAAATTACAACATTGGATTGCATGAATTTTCTAGGGAGTTACATTATTAATCAAGGGTCTACTCACAACGCTAATGGAATAAAATAGCGGTGGATGCGGTCACCACGCCTGTTTTTCCCACTAGTGGTGTAGGGCCGAAACCGCGTTAAGCGTGCGCCCGTCGCGGTTTCATACAAAAGTGAACCGTCACTGGCGCACGCGGCGGGCACACGAGACGGACGCACGCCACGGTTCACATCACATAAAACCGCACGCAGCGTGCGCACGCGGCGGGTGCACGCGACGGGCGCACGCTTAACATAGTTTCAGCCCTTAGATTGATTCCTAGTTTACTAATTACACTTACTACAATTGAAAAATAGTCTATAACTTTCCCCTTGATTCTGGCTATTCATTACAAAAATAATTATTGAAATCTGATCGGTAGTTCCTGAGATGAGCGTGTTCAAACAAAAAAAACTCTTCAACTTTGTTATATTATGTAGAAAAGATTACGTTGGGAGTTAGTGTTGAAAATGTAACCATTGGTTAGTCATAATATTATGTTAAACGAACTTTTATCATCATTTTGAATAATTCATTCTGGCGTCGGAGTTCTTAGTTTGTCTTATTGTCCTCAACTTAAATTGAAAAATGGGAGTAAAAGATATCGGTTACTTAAAAATGGTTGCCATTATTCTAGTAGCTTTCAAACTGAACATAGAAGTGAGCCGAGAAAGAATTATATAAGACTAGCAGCGCCCCGTGGCTTTACCCGCGTTGTGCCCGTTCCGGTGGGAATTTCTGGAATTTTTATATAAAACTTCCTCTTAGATCACTCAAACTATTGAAAAAACTGCATCAAAATCCGTTTTATACTGTGTAGTGATAAGAAAAAAGTCGAGTTATAATTAGTACAGCTCAATGCATACAAGCTATAATGCAGCAAATAATAAAACAGCAGAGAATATCATAATTATTAAATTCAGATAAGAGTAGGTGATAAAAAAAATTAAAATGATTAAAGTATTTCCTTTGCTTTTTGATGGTATCGTTTTGCATGATCAGTTTATTGGTCAATTTGCTGACTAACTTAACTGTGTCTAGAGTTGCAGATTCGATTCCCACTCAGGAGTAATCAAGTATACAATATTTTTTTAACCAAAGATAACTCCTTCTTAAGAGGACAAAAAGGTTCAGTAATGAAGTCTCGTAGTATTGAATTAAATTACGCAACTGTCCAGTCGTTTTTACTTTTTTAATTGTATCGATAACTAGTAATTGTCTATTAAAGCACCATTATATATTTCCATATTAATTTTGCAATTATTAGTTTAGACATTCAATATTACATATTATAGTGTTTTGATTACATAAGGAACTCGCTGTGTAAATAAAACGTTCTTTGTATTGTTGAAATGGAGTGCGTAAATGATTACATTTAGACACCTGCTCCCCTAGGTAAGTGAAAATCATTACTTTACATTCTATTACGATGTTTACTAGCGATGTCACGTGATAGTGTAGTCATTACACATTCCCATACACTTAGATAGTAGACAACTAAATATAATGTGAATTGATAAACCATTGTATGTCTATAGAGGCAGAAAACATAGATAATTTGTAGGACAGCTCGGCCCCTACATTAAAAATGGGTATGTTTATAGCTTTTAATATTTTTAATTCAAAAATAAATTCAAGGGATAACAAACTATAGCTATAAAGAAAGCTATTGAAATGTTCGACAAACTGCTTTTAATTTCAAAACTCTAACGTCTGTAGTTTAGGAGCAATAACAATTTTAAAAGTGTAGTACTTTCTTATGGCGTTCAGTATATTGATTCCTCACCTATTGTATATTCATTACTCTGAACCTAAATATGTGTACGTATCTTTATAAATAAAAATGAATTGCTGTTCGTTAGTCTGCTTAAAACTCGAGAACGGCTGAACCGATTTGGCTAATTATGGTCTTGAAATATTCATGAAAGTCCAGGGAAGGTTTAAACGATAAGCAGTGAGGAAAAAAATGCAGGTGAATCCACAGGGCACAGCTAGTACTAAATATATACTTAAAGAAAGATGTAAAGTGAAGATATCACCTAGTTTCGATGTTTCGAACTGAAACCAATTCCACTAATAACACACTGCGGAATGTAGGCTGAATAGTCTTTATAAAGATTGGCATCAATTTATTATTTCGCCCTGCAATATTGTAGGCAATATACTCGTAAGTTATTGAGTGTGGTCGATGATTCGAAGCGATTGTGTTTTGCAACAAATACGTACCAAATCGTATATTATGTTGTAGTCCAATCGTAGAATTGGCAGATATATGATATTTTTTATTTTAAAACTAGCAGTGCCCCGCGGTTTTACCCGCGTTCTACCCGTTCCCGTGGATGTTCTATTGGATTTCAGGATGAAAAATAGCCTATAATATAAATAATTTATTTTCTATCTATGAAATTACTATCCGTTACTTTCCCTATATTTCTATACTAATTATAATAAAGCGGCAGAGTTTGTTTGTCTGTTTGTTTGTATGTACGCGCTAATCTCAGGAATTACTGGTCCGAAAAAATCTTTTTGTAACGGATAGCCACATTAAGCGGGAAGGTTATAGGCTATTTTTTATCCCGAAATTCCCACGGGAACGGGTACAACGCGGGTAAAACCGCGGGGCGCTGCTAATGTTAATATAATTTAAATGGCATTTCGTTCACTTCAATGTACTGAAAATATTCAGTGAGATGAGAGTCCTTTGCCCAGCGGTGAGACATTACAGGATAGTACTTTTTTCATATTACGACCCGGCAGATCATGAAATGACCAATTCTACCAGTAAGCGACCACATTATTATTTGACGATAAATTGTAGAACTAGGCTAACGATACTTATTATAACTATAACGTTTTTGTAATCGATTTGGGTTACATCTCTTAACAAATTCAATTTTTAAGACATTCAATCTCTATTAATTGACTTGTTACTAACAAATTCATGCAGACAAATTATTCATCTTTTATTTCAATGAGATTTTTTTCTTTTGTAGTTAACATATATAATTTAATGAAACTATTAAGAATATAATAAAACGATTGCAACCGTTACGATTTATTCGCATATAATGACAAGCCCGTTGGCACAGTGGCAGTGAGAGCGCTTACCGTGTCGGGGGTTGCGGGTTTGATTCTCGCCCGGAGTCAACAATATGTGCAGACATAGTTGTTGGTGACGACATCAATTATATATTCTTATAAAATATTTGTGTATGTATATGTAGTAGTACCAGTTAATTAGATTCCATAACACAAGCTTAGAGCTTACTTTGGGTCTAATTAACCGTGTGTGAATTTGTCCAGGTATATTTATTTATTTTATTTTATTTATAATTGTTTCAAAGATACAAGATTATTAATATGTATAACTAGCCGCTACCCGCGGTGTAACCCGCGTTGTACCCGTTCCCGTTGGAATTTCGGGAGAAAATGTATTCCATGTGTTATTCTAATGTATAGCCTAAATTACTGTAAAGTTTCATTGAAATTCGTCGAGTAGCTTTTTCGTAAAAGAGTAACAAACATACATACATCTATCCTCACAAACTTTCGCATTTATAATATAAGTTGGTAGTACCAGTATTTCACTCATTAACACTTAAATAATACATCATTTCTTTGAATTATAACTTGTTATACATGACATGAAAAAATATACTCCATTGCATGTATGCAATGGAGTATATTTTTTCATGTAATTTTTTTCAGAAACATATTCAAATGCAAGGTCTATTAGTGCCCTTACGCACTAGCGGCTAACCGCGCGGTTTGCCGCTTTTCCATTTTAATATGCAACCGCTTATGATTGTACGCCACAAAATTTCAAATTTCGGCAAACCGCGCGGTTAGCCGCTAGTGCGTAAGGGCACTTAAACTCAAGGATAAACAAAACTAGTTTAAAACTATAAAGTTAATAAAACTGACTACATATTTTCCCTATAAACATTTACGTATATTAACTCGCCTACATAATTGTCACTCATAGTCACGTAATATTTAGTGTAATAATTATTTGTACTACAAAGAACAATGTCAGACACAAGTAAAATATCAATTAATATTCTGTGAGGGCCGAATTAAATTAGTTTTATGACATTAGTTGGACAATAAACCATTTTTATGGCATAATTACTTTGTTGTGGTCAATTACGTGGTAGTTTAAAATGATGTATACTGTTGGTATAGGGTGGAAATATTTAGTTGTCAAATATTATGGAACTTAACAAATGGTTATCAAGTCAACTAGATTCTAATGATCAATCGTTGTCAAGGCCTACGTCTAGTAAAAACGCCAAGAAAATTATAAAAAGCTTAGCCTATACTAGCTACGTGAGAATAATAATTAAGGCTTGATAAATCTAGTTCAAAACCAAAAAGCTACAAAAAAAATTAGGCTTGAAAAATCTAGTTGCTACAAATCCAATAAACAACGTTAGATAAATTCTGTTAAACATCTTTCTAGATATTTCACAAGTAAGTTTCATACACAAGAAAAACAATCTAAAAATGGTTTGAACTAAAGTCATCACAGGCTATTATCGACAAGGTTTAAATGCTCTCGCAATCAGTTCAAACACTCTATAAAAGTGGATAAAACTGGATTTTATAATTTTCCTAATACTATATTCTAAAACAATACGAGTACAACAACATAGTTCTTCATCAAACCAATCCAAATTAAAACGAAAAACAATAAACACCAAAATCTCGGAGGAAACAGATAATTATACCAATATCGATCGTAAATACTGTATTTTTATGTTTTATTAAAATGGAACGGATGTTGTACTTTACAATAATAGATAATGACGTAAAGCAACGTAGTGTCATTCACAAATTTAAGTCAAATTAATGTCTTTGTTTTGCACTGAAATTAAAGTCATTATTTTTTTACTTTTTTGAACCAAGGCACCGATATCCGATTTGGTTGTTATCGCCCCATTAAAGAAATTTTAAAGTTTTAAATAGCAAGGTCAATCTAAAAATATATAGACTAAGGTATATTTTTGGTTGCATTACCTTGCTCAAATCTAAATCCGTGCTTAATTCTGTTAACCACAACTCAAATCAAGCAATTATGAAAACCAAAATGCTTCTATATCGGTTTAGCACGAAAATTTTGAGCGGATACTTAAAATGATAGTCAGTTATTAGGATGGATCAGGGCTTAAGGTTTCACAATCTGTAACAAAATCGTTCATTAATTTAATAGTTTCTAAAAAACGTTCTATGGGATGCTGAATCAGTAGAAAGATAAACTTTATGGATGTATTAAGGAATTTAAAATATTATGGAATAGAAAAAGTTATTAAAGAACTCCATCAAAAAGAGACCAGCATATGTTTATGAAGAAGAAAGAAATATTATTGAACGAAAATTAAAATTCATTTTGTAAAAGTAAAAAAAATGGTCTTTAATGTCTTGTATTGGGCAAAGGCTTCTTCTCACCGCACCGAAAATACATATCAGTGTAGGCATAATCACCACGCTTGACTAATTTGTATACTTATTAATCTATACTAATAATATACAGAGGTAAAATTTGTAGGTTGGTTTGTTTGTATATTCGAGCTAATCTCAGAAATTGCCAGCCCGATTTGAATAATTATTTTTGCAATAGATAGCCACATTCAACGGGGAGGTTATAGGCTATTTGTCAACTCAAAATTCCCACGGGAACGGGCACAACGCGGGTAATACCGCGGGTTGCTGCTAGTTATAAATAAGAATGTAGTATTTTTATGGTCATGCCCAGCAGTAGGAGGACTATGTCAAACAAAAATATACGAGATTTGTCACATAACTTTAACATACACAATACAAAACAACCTATGGTACTCTAACAACATGTACTAATGTAAGACACGGCCATTCGTTTCAAGTACGTCCCTGAAGTTAACTGCGAGGTATTTCTACTGAACCACTCATTAGGGCAGTCGATGATACGAACTGAGCTTCAAACTATTGAGTAAGGTTTCGATTTGCCTTCAATCCGCCAATTTTGACCTAATAATTAGGTGATAGAATCAATTTTTGAACAAAACTAAAGTATCAATTTAAAATTGTTACAGTTGTTTCAATCGTGTCCGAAGCTCTTAGGCGCTATAGACTTCGTCACCAGAGTTGGCCACTAACACACATAAATATTTTTAAACTTTACTGAATTATTGTTTTAATTTTACGTAAATTAAAACTAAATTCTACTTTGAAAACTTAAGTATCCAAATTCGTCCTGCCGTTCATAGGTACATAGGTACCTTTGAGGGCGACAATGTGGGTATCACCTAGTTTTATGAACTAAGCAAGAGCTATGAAGAACTCACGCACGCCCTCACTCACTAGTATTGGCTAATATGAATTACTGTATTACTGCGTAGGGCGCAACGGAAAACCTTAATAATAATACACAATTGAACAAGTTTGTGACAAAACTATATCCGTAGATGAGATGTAAGTCCTACAACTTTAGGTTTTGTGGGTGGATAAGCGAGCGAATAATTAAAAACGTATTACGCTTGTGTTTTATTAATCTAGCCAGCTCACAGCTTGCTAGCTCGTTTAACCAAGCTTAAGCTTAGATTGATCTAAACTAATTGTAAATAAGCTAAAAACATTGATGATTTTGCAATAAGTGGCCCAATATTACACACTGATACATCGGTACAGTCGCTACCGTTTGTTATCTACTATTTCTTTATTAGCAAAACGTATAAAAAAGAACTTATCAATCCACACCTCAGTTAGCACAACGAAATCGTATCGCACATAATTGTTGCAAAAACTTTAATTTTGACTAAAAAAACAACATGATTGTGGGCCAAGGAATTCGTAGAAGTAGCACCACGTTAATAAGGCTCGAGTTGAATAGGCATTGATCATGTATCAACAGTCTAATGTCTAATTAACTTGAATTGAATAAAATGATCTTATCAAAAGATGATTCAATGCAAGTGAAAATATTAAATGACTTAATATAGCGACAAAGGCGAACTGTCTTTAAATTATCAATCTTTGAAATTCCATTTTTAATTACAAACTATTTGCTAAGTGACACGGAAAAAAGGACAAATAATTATTATAATGAGAGCCAATAATGTAAGAGATAATGATCAGTTTTAATTTTTAATAAATGTACCAGTTGCCGTCGTTGTTATAGCACTGGCATCCCTGAAAAAGACCTCTCATTATTAAATGACAGATATTGATGTTTCAGTCAGAAAATCTTCATTTAAAAAGGTGAAAAAGGCTATTATAAAGATATCGATAACTATCACAACTATGTCACCCAATTGTAACATCAAAAGTAACACTGTCACAACTTAACAAAAAAACCTGTCAATCAGGTACTTTTGAACCGTTAAAGACCCTACACAAAAACCATTCATTGATTTTTTTTGTGTCGTAAATTTTATTGGTTGTGACAAAACTATCAATTCTATAATTGTCGACAAATCGCGTGTTCCCACTTTGTTGTCAAGAACATTGTAGTAGGTACGTGTTTAAGGGTACCTTTGATTAATTATGCATTATTTTGCAAGGATAGTTACTTTTTGTGTATTTGTTTCTATGTTTCTAGTTATGTACATAAATTTAAAGTGATGTGTCTGATTAGTTCTGCGTGTGCGATACAAAGCACTGTTTTAATTGGAACCCTGAATGTCAATAATAAAAAAGTATTGGAATTTCATCGTTGCATGCAGACTTATTTGTATTATTCCAATATTTTCTCCTGTTTTAATGTAGAATTCAAAACCGTGTTATTATATAAATTGTGAGCAAAAATCAAATTCTGTTAAAGACGTGACTTGAGGAAAAAAATATGTATAAATATTATAATTGTATCCGATCACATTTCTTAATAAAACATAAAACTAACTTATATTATCATAAAATTATAATTTATATTTAAACTTTCATGTTGGGACCGTATGTGTACCACATTATTACCAAGATGTTTCATTAGACAGATAATCTGTATAACAAAACATAGTCATATCAGCTACCTAGTTTCATAAAAAGCCTTTCAAACAAAACATAGCTTGTTAATGCTAATTAATTTGTACCTCAAATGACTGTACTGTTGCGTACAATGTTAGCGTGAAATGAAACTGGGGCGTTAGACCCGCCAGCAGAGTTCTCACGGTGATTGTACCAAAATGTGACCTTCATTTGTATGACTGTTATGGTTTTATGGATGTGTTTATACAAGTCATTATATGGTGATTAGGTAGAACAGAATACAGTCTATATTCCGTAGGTAAAATTTCTCGGCAACCCTAATTAGAGGTTTTAGGCAGGCCTTCGATATTGTCTAACAGTTAAATCCGTGAGTCGAAGTATTTGGACCGTATACCTATAAGATCCTGCCTACCCAGAGTAGCATACTCTGTGCAGCACAAACTCAGCTTTCTCCAATTGCTTTTTATTATTTTTAGTTTTAAAAGCTACGTAATTTTTGTGTTCTTAAAAAGCAATAACTGGCTTTTTTATGTAACATGGAACTATTGGACCGATAATTTAACGTGTTGTTCGAAGTACGGTAGTTCTCTTCGTGCTGTCGGCCATCCAGGCCCTCTACTGACGAATCCTTAAATACAACCGAATTTTAGTAAAATCCAGGATCCAGATATGAACAAAGTAGAGGTTATTGTAAGCATACATTGAAGCAAGCGTGGTGATAACGCCTAATTCTCCTCATTGTACTGATATCTTCAGTGAAATGAAAAGCTTTGCCCAGTACTGGGACATTACAGGCAAATTTTTCTTTATACATTTGATTTGAAAATTCCTTCTACTATATAAAGTGACACTTTGGCATCCTTAGCCAGATAAGGAGCTCTCATCAACATTCTACAAGTATATATTGACTGCTGAAAAAAGTAGAATGTTCCGTGAAAAATACAAACCGAATAACGTTAACTATAAAGATCTGCCTCATGTAGTTTAATATTACAGAACTCATTTTGATGTCCAACTAAAGCTTTTAATTACAGCGACATCTACAAACAGCTTCTATAACTACTTCGAAATGCGCAGAAACCTTTGCGTTTGCGCACCATTCTCTTTCAATATACACACTGTTAAGTTCATCAACTGTTAGGTTGATCAAAGTTTAAACAAAGTAATTTTTACTCTTTTCAATAGATGTCGCTACTTGTATGATACATCCAATATTACTAAGTGCTACGATGCTGTAGAGGCAAGCACAATTCAATTTTAAAGAGATAGCTTCGTATATTAACCAGCACAAATAGCTATCCATTGATTGACCTATTTGGAGGGTGTCTGAAAACCAGCGCTGTACCGAGACCTCGGCCTCTGTCCAGCATCAGCTGAGACGTCTGATATTGCCGCATTATTTTAATTTTGTACCTACTTTGTTTTTTTTACTTTGTGTCAATAAAAGATTATTTTATTATTATTTTTTATTTTATCAAAAAGAGTCGAATAATTATTGTTATGGGGTTACTTCTTTAACAAACTAACAATGATAAGTATGTTGCGCTTAGTGTATCATTTGTCACAGTCTTAGTGCACAGAGTGGTGTGTCTTCAGTGGTTAAAGTCATTATTTCTTCATGAATTTAGCCTTCCATTTGAGCTCCAAACGAGATTGAAGAGTAATTGTATGGACCTAGTACTAAACCTCATTGTATCTCCCTATATGCACTAAACGAGATGACGCAACATCCAAAACAACTTGCATCATGCTCTCGTTTAAAATTCAATGTCAATATAACTCAGGAAACCATAAAGTTGCATATTTTTCAAAAAAATATCAAACAAAACTTATATATGTAAATGTCGTACTTGATAAACGTGCGCGATACAAAAGTGTTTAAGCAAAAATGGTGATAATAAGGCATTGTGTTTACAGAACGGTAGCTGCGATTGATGTTTGATTAAGATAGGCTTAAAGAGCTGTAAAAGTGTATAGTTGTTGCGAAATTGTGGCATTGAAGCTTAAAAAGGGCTTTTGAAATTAGGCACTAACAAAAAAATTATTAACAAATACTAACATTATTATTTCCAGACCTCGTTTTAGGGAGGCATTAGGAGTAGCCACACGTGTCAAATATATTTAATGTATCAGAGTATTCTTGTGAAAAGATCGAACACACGCGTTTAGTGTCAATACATTTTTGCAACACAACTGGTCTCCAAGAAGTGCATAATACAACGTGTCTCCCTGAATGTGACCACAGGGTTTGTCATAAATCTAAAAAGCCGCTCTTCTGTTGCGCATGCGCATCCCTTAGGATCTAGCTTGACAAATGGACTGCATTTCAATTGCCCTTCGACTGCAGTATACCATTTGTAGTTTGGGTGCAGTTAGGACATAATATGTATGCTTATCAACTATACAACCTGATTGCTGTGAGTATGCAGATGCCATGCAGTTTCAATGACTGCGAGCTAGCTGCATACCAGCTGCATTGATTTGCAGTCAATTACATCCTGAGAGTATGCAGATGCCATCCAGCTTCAATGACTGCGAGATAGCTGCATAGCTGGACTAATTGAAATACTACTGCATTCCAAGTGTTGCATTTGTAAACCATTTCAGTTCTAGCTATCATTAGAACTGCATTTATAGAACATTCTAGCTATTTGGTTTGTTCTAAACTCACCTTAAGAAATCGACTTAAATAGCAATTCTAAGTTACCAAGTGTTATTTTCGAAGAATTTCGCAATCACACTTGTAATTCACCGATTAAGTACCTTAGTTTCAATAAGTACCTTTTCTATTACGCCCTTGATGCTATCCATCTATCGTTATCTCCTAACACCATACATTACTCGTAATTATCTCCCATTAATCTACATATACACTCACGCAGTTCGACCTAATTGTACCAAACGATATAACTGCACAAATTACTCTAAGTAGGCGTATGGATATCAACATCAATGGCAATCAGGCGGTACATATTGTATTAATGACTAGCAGTGCCCCGCGGTTTTACACGCGTTGTGCCCGTTCCCGTGGGAATTTCGGGATTTTTTTTACATAAAAACCTTCTTCTTGAATCACTCTACCTATTACAAAAAACCGCATCAAAATCCGTTGCGTAATTTTAAAGATTTAAGCATACAGACAAACAGACGCGACTTTGTTTTATACTATGTAGTGATTGGCAGTCGTATACCACTAACAATGATCTACAGTTTTAGGTACTTGACTAACTTTTTTTACTTAAGTTAACTTTTTTAGGGATTTACCCTTCAATCGGTGAAATTCACACGATACTTCTATCAATATTTCTTTAAGTATTGCGTCTATAAGATAAACCCACAGACGCAGCAATTACTTTGCTTTCTTATGTGCAAATATTAGTAATTCATATTAGTATTATATTCTTTACGTTGTGCACGATGCATTAGAATAGCTCAAATTAAGCAATTTTCCAATTTAAGCAATTTTTATAGTATTGACATTGAGACCAGCGCTAATATTCATATATAAAAATGCATAAAAAGTCAAAATGCATCTAACAACTGTGTCGATCGAATAAAACTAATGTCAACCAGTATTTTAATACAGTACACTTAGTATCTGCATTGAAAATTAATAAGAAAATTATTCCAACTCCATCTGTATACGATATTGAGTGGTATTCGCATAATAACTATTTGCTTCACTTCACTGTATCAAAGATATTTATAGGATTACAAAACTGAGTTAGAGCCTGAACACACTGTACTGTCACAAACTGTCATACTGTCATAAAAGTCTGTCCTTAGACTGTCTTTAGACTGACTTAATGGATGTGTACAAAACTGTATTTTTAGCCGACATCAAAAACAAAAGGAGATTGTAAATTCGTGTTTATTTTTTGTGTTTGCTACCTTGTATCTCCATTGCTTCAAAACGCAAAACATATTTCAGTACATGAAATGTTGCTTACAAAATGGTCCCATTTTTAGACGGTTCTATTAGTGTAGTGATTCCTATAAACATCCAGAAGTAGCATTTTTGTTCACTCTAGAGACAAGACGTGTTTTGATTACACTCGTCTCAAGGTAGCACTTTTTCTCATAGTTTCACACTAGAAGACTGCCTAACTAGAGTCTTGACTGTGTGCTCGGGCTTTAAACTTCGCTTTGAGCTAATTTTGAATTAAAGCCTTTATTAACAAAATGAAATACCTATCTTAATGAATTCATTGGGAAAGTAAAGGTTTTGTATGTACCTAGGTATATAATCTGAGAAATAACAATTACATTTTACGCTTAAGTATTAAAATAAATATACACATTGTTTGATATGAAAAGAAAATAATATTAATTAAGTTTAATTAACATTGTTTACAATTCATTTCAATAACTTATTCTCATACATATATCTACATAAGACCTCCGTCCCTTTAATGCGAGATTATAATTACCGTATCAAGAGATCGCTACTTTTAATCTTATACGTAAAAGGTATGTAAACGAACTTTTACAAGGCAAATTAATAAAAATGAAAAATTGCATCGGTAATGACCGCAGACAATACGATAAAATTGGAGCAATTTATTTTAAAAAGATTAATATGCTATCGGTAACTGTTAATTAAAAATGCGACAGTTGATTAGTAGATATTGCTTCTAAATACAAAATGTTGAATAAGTATTTTTGTTCAATAATAGCTCCTACCCATGAAAGAACTTAATTAAAATCAGTTCAGAAGTTCATGCATAGACAGACACACAGACCAGTCAAACTTACAATACTGCTATTGCACGGGGGTTAATAAAATTATACCTCAATGTCATAACAATAAAATAAATGGATCATAATTGCGCCATTTCAGTTGCCCGTGTAAACCACCCCTTAACTCTAAGTAATGTATTTAAATCTCGAAATGATGGTGAAGGTTTGTTTACCTATTTAAATATAGCATTAATCTTATATTTCCTTCTCGGTTTTTTGACCTTTTGAAAAATGGTTGTTTATGAATGTATCTTATCAAAACATCCGCTATTAATAATAACGCTAGTTAATTATATTAACTAATCCATCCAATTATGTCTAACAACATAATTTATCTATACTAATATTATAAAGAGGTAAAATTTGTAAGTTTGTTTGTTTGTATGTTTGAGCTAATCTCAGGAAGTATCAGTCCGATTTGAGTAATTATTTTTGTAATAGATAGCCACATTTAACAGGAAGGCTATAGGTAATTTTTCATCCCAAAAAATCCCTTGGGGACGGGCACAACGCGCGTAAAATAGCGGAGCGCTGCTAGTAAATAAATACTCGTACAGAAGCGCTCGAGGCTTTGCTTTGACTTTGACTACTTGAAACTATCGCACATAGAGTCACTAATGATCCCTTAGGAGAGGTTAATAAGCCCAGAATAGAGAAGAGTAAGTACATAATTCACTCTTCGAATCAGTGATTTTGACATGTAATGTATGGAAATGACGACAATCAATAAGTTTATGGTTTATTCTCGATTAAATTGACGTCTCTGAGTACATCAGGAAGCGATGTTAATACATAAGGTTAAGCTACGTACAGCTAAATAAAAATTAAACCCCAAGGTAAGTTAGCCCATAGTTTCTGAAGAGATAACTTTAAAAGTATTTATATAGTACATAATTGCTATTTCGTGGTTGACATACATAGATCATCAAAGATTTATCAAACATCGTACTTGAAATAGATATTGAGAGTCAATGATTGTAATTAAGTAGTATCTAAGTATCTACTTGTATTAAGTGTAAGTAAGGAGCTAAATATTTAAATTAAGGCGGAAAGTAATCAGAACCTTTAAGTGGGTGTGTTAAACGACCATAAAGTGTTAATCTCAATCTTCTATGAGAGGTCAAAAACGCCCCTAATTACAAGACGCCTTAGAACACGTTTCTGATTATTTTTATCTCTTAAAGTTAAACATATGCATACTTTTAATAATTTCTTACAAGCCAATAGGATTGCATAAAATATCTGACCGGAGATTTTACACAATCCTATTGGTTTAAATTTGTTCGTTTCTCCGTTTTTCAGTTTCACCCTAAAAATCGTTATTTTAGTAAATAATAATAAGTTAAAAACAAACAGTTATATAAAGTAAGACATTCACATTGAATCAACGTATCTATTTCAAAAACACTTTCAGAAATATTACTTAAATTACTTAAACAAATGTCGAGTTTTCAAGTGAAGGTCGTTTTGCAATTTAATCTTATCTGATCATGTTTTAACATTTTCATCTAATATTGCTTAATACGATATAGATATTCAAAACAGATTATTAATAATGGTGTTAGTAGTTATGTAACCTTTATATCAATGGAGATAAGATATCTGCTTCTGAATTTAATAAGGTTAGCTTATGTGTTGTCACTTTAATAGTGCGTAATTAGGTGTGTAGAATCAAGATATGTATTGTAGTCTAACTTCATTAAAACGCAAGACATAAATAGTGTGGGTCGCGTCACCTTATCTGTTCATTCCTTTGTAAAGTCAAGTTCCAGCCAAACCGCAAGATACACATAGTGCGAGTGCGGAGTGGGTGCGGGTCGCGTGCCGATGTATATCGACTTGTTTGACGCGAACAAAACTGTCTTTTGTTGACAGTTTACCGTAAAAAAATTACTGTAAAATATCTGTGACACACAAAAAGTCTCTAGTGTGCGTTCCTTCATGATTTTATAGACTAGAACACTAAATAACTACAATCATAGCTGTAGTGTGTTCTGTCTCTATGTTGCCTTGGGATAGCTACGTACATACTCGAATAAGATGCGCTTCCGACATCTACACGATACATAAATGAACACATAAAAAATAAATACTTGAAACCTACTAAATATTCACACGTTGTGCAAAATTTCGTTCCCATATTAGCCGTCGATCCTTCAAAGGATACCGAGTAACGCCATCTTTAGTAACACGCACTTGTTAATCTAATGACTATTAATTACTGTCCCATTAAAGGGTGGACTGGTAATAAAAGTCACATTTGTGCGGGCAATAAATAAATCAAGTTTATTAAGTACTGACTAATTGACGGTAATAGCTGACTATAAGTTTTCAAAGAAGAAACCGACTTAACATTTGCATAATATATTGCAAGAACTGCATTACTTTTGGGTCAACAACTAAGTATTCTGAACGCATACTCTTGCATATACTGATTTATCGGGTCATAACTGACGTAGATAAAAGAAAAGTCATTGTTATTGAGCGGTTAACAACCTGCAAGTTCGATTAAAAGCAAGCATCACACATGTCCAAGTTTTGTCCTTAGAATTCAACTTCTTGCAGCATGTAGACTCGCTCCATAATATAACAGACAACACAGACCATGCCTGAGGTCATTAGATGGTCTTAAAACTTCGAAGACATATAGGTAAATTCTTCTTATTCTTTATATCCATGGCACAAAAATTAACAATTCAAATGAGCCTGCTCCAGTGCGTTGCTACCCCTTCGCCCGTTGTTGGCGGACATGAGGTCACTCAAGGTACAGCTTTGAGGGTTCAAGGGAAAGGTCAGAAAGTGCTGCATGGTCTGTTTGGGCGCCCGTAGTAGCACTGGGTCTGACACGGATCTATCATTAATTAAGTCACAACTTACTCGTCCTTTTTAAAGACACTTTACGCTATTTAAAGATTCATTCATAAAATAAGTTTTTAAAATTTTCTATTATTATTATGCTCTAATTCAAAACCCTACTCAAGACCAAACTTCACGTTCCATTAAACATAGTTTAACGCCAAGTTCGAATCTATTAATCTATTAGTCTAACCTTAAAAACATCAATTTGCATACCATCCTACTTCGAACAAGATAACATACACATTAACCTCGCTCAGCGTTGGTCAAGTTGTTATCGTTCATCAAAAAATGTAAAGCATTTTCGTAAAGTTGTTTATGACCTAGAACCATCGTTATGGTCCATCAGTTTATCGTTTTAGGAAGGTTATTCACGAGGCGACAAATGCTTCACGTCTCTATTTATGATGTTTTTTTCTTTCACAATCCCATTTTTTTTGTATAACAATAAATTATTTAAAAACAGTTTTAAAGTATACATGTGTACCTGTCTGTTTTTTTGCTTGTGACAAAAACAGTTAAGTTTCTTTAAAAAACGCGGAAAAAACGCACGAAATATATAACGCTAACCGACAAGTAAATGAGTACATTTACAATATTTGAATACAATCGCAAAATTAACACCCTGCTCTTTCAATTGTTTTTCACTAGTTAGCGATACCGTTAAAAAGAACAATATGATGATGTGCTCACTAAATGCTCCAATGCTCTTTATTTAAAAATAGTCAGTGTGGCCTTCGCTTACACCGTAGCACTCCCGCCGTATCACATACTAGTTGCTCCCCGCGGTTTTACCCATAATGTGCCCGTTTTCCTGAAATTTTGTGGATGAAAAATTAGCCTTTAACCGCCCTGTTGAATGAAGCTATCCATTAAAAAACGATTTATACCAATCGGTCGAGCAGTAACTGAGATTACTGAGTACTTACGTTCAAATAAACCAAAAAATATCTTTGTAGTAAGTTCTCCTGACCTTCATATAACTAATACCAATAGCATTTGTGGCGTCAAATCGCACCATGAATATATCTCATTTGAGCTGCCCATCAGTTGTCATTTGGCCGTATGCCTACTTATGCAACGCGACCGGCTAACAGACCTTGTGCTCTTTTCTATTGTATGCGACACCTCACTAGAACGTGGCTACAGTAATGATGTGCTGATTATAATATGATTACAACTAGTAGCGAGATCCAATGATTGACTTTTCAAATGGTGCAGATTTCAATTTGGTTGTAATAGATATAATCTCTTCGCAGAACAGTTACCTTTAGAAATACACCTTGGCTGACTGCATTCTGATAAAAAGGGGCAGTTAAAGGATTAAATATTATACTAAGCCTAATTAGGGCTCCATAAATTAAAGAAAATTATTAAGATTCTAAAGAGACTAACTGTTGAACAACATTTTACAAATGCGAGACAATAATAAACCAATTACGAGTATAATATTACTAGAAGCGGCCGGCGGTTTTACCCGCGTTGTCAAAAATATCGGGATGAGCTGTATCGTCCTCCTTCCTTCCTCTTAAATGTGGTTTGACTCATTTATGCACATTTGCAAACTAGTGGTTCCAAATATTAGCACATTCAAGCAAACAAACAAAAAACAAACTCTTCAGCTATATTAGATCGAATTACATGAAACTCCAGTTTGCTTGCCATTTCACCGCAAAAACTGAAAACTAACAATGTACCACTCAAATATAAAACACTACAATGTATGTCAAACAAAAGTGAGACTGAATGAAAGTTAACAGTGGAGTAAGTGATACAGTTCCGATTCACTTTTCATTTCAATTGATCTGAAGATAACATGAATCTTTAATGGCAGTTGTAAAGAATAAGATATTAACGGTAAATAAACTATGTAAGTTGTTCATTGTCTAATGTTAAGATTAATTATCACATATTTTATCTTTTGTAAGAACTAGCGCAGACTATAGTTATAACTCTAGACTCTGCTTTATGAAAACAAAAGACCTCTAGAGACAAAACGTGTAGGTATTTTCAGAGGTTTTTATAGAGAAAAAGTCTTACCTAAAACTGACTTGCTTATAATCTGTGCTTGTCCTAATGTTTTGTTTATTTTAACAAGAAATGCAAATTATAATGAAAAATGTGATGCGGAATAATGCACTTTTTTTTTTGGAGGAAATCTAATTATCACTTTGCACCTCACTATGTCTTATAGAAACCCATAGGTTAAAACCCATCTACATAGTTTAATGGTTCCTTTACAAACCAACAAGGAAAAGAAAAATAAAACAGTTTTTTCTTGTATAGACGCACAACACCTCTTATGTCACCACAGTTCCTGTAAAGAAACCGAAACGTCAGATAAAGTGTAAAAAAATATCTAAAAGTGTATCCGTAAACGTAGTTTCAATCCAAAACAACTTTTACCTATAAAAGTTCTGACGTAGCGATACGTCAACGAAATATTGAGGTAGGTTAGTAAAACTTACACTTTCAACGAAAGTGAATTTGCGGAAGTGCCGACTGACGCGTTTGACGTCATTTAATACCGGTCGAAAGTAAAATGACATTTGACGTCAGCCATCGAGAGTGAAACTGACGTCAGTCGTAGAAAGTGTTCCGAAAAGAATTGACGTCAGCTGTGACGTTTACTTACGTTTTTAACGTCAGTTGGTTGGACTCGATTTATTTTTCAATCGATAGACTATGTAAAAGGCCTTTAGGCGGTCTAAAAATTCCAACACCGGGTTTAATCATTACACTAATTGCAAAGAATGAATGAACGTCCGTTGTTGACATTACGCTAATTCAAGCTGCAGTAGTTTAGATGAAAACTTTATTATGATTCATCATATTTCTATCAAATTAAGCCTGTAATGTCCCACAGCTAAGCAAAGGTCTCTCACCGAAGACATTAGTACAGTGAGGAGGATTAGGCGTAATCACTAAAAAATTGCTATTGTTCTTCAGGAGAAATATTTTCATCCTTATTCCTATTTTCTTGATTGTCTTTCCGGTGTTATTAAGGTTTTAATAATGACGGAAAAAGAATAATAACTTTGCGTAAAAATAGAACGTTTATCCTCTACAAACACCATAAAATAGTAAGAAAAAACCGTAACTAATATAGTTACTAAACAATTTAAGTAGATTTAATTAAATAATTGTTCCACATGGTTTATAACTTAACTTAAAACTGTGCTTACAAAACGAAATTTATTTCCCCAGTGACCCGTCGATAAATTGAGTGAGCTTGATTACTCAAGTAACCCTAAGGTTTATTTTGTTAAATAACTCAACAATTATATAAATCTTGTAATTAAACGTGACATCTGGCTCATGTGAGCCAATTAAGCTCAAGTTCGCACTTCTAATGAATTTCATGTTTGCTACAAAAGGGTCATAATTGGAAATAGTAATTTTAACTATTGCACTAATAGACACGAATTCCTTTGTGTACTGAACTGTAGTAATATATTGACAATTTATTGTGAAATAATCTTGCTAATGACATTCTTTTAAAGCACAGTGATGAAGTTAAAATGTATTTTTATTTGAAATATATTTCTGTCTAGAAATAAATCTAAAAATTAATCCCATCGTGATATATTTTGAATATGTTTCTAATAATATGTTCCTTTTTGAATATAATGATTATTTGAACAGCACATTTAGATTATACATTGTATAGTGTAACATGCAGCGCCCCGCAGTGTTACACGTATTGTTTCCGTTTCAATGGGAATTTTGGAACAAAAATTAGCTTACTTTTCTTCTACTGAATACAAAAATAATTATTCGAATCGGACCATTAGTACCAGAGATGAGGGCGTTCAAACAAAGAAACAATGACTCTATTCAGTTTTATTATATAAGTATGAATAGTATAGTAATTTTTGTACCTTGTGTACGAGTATGACTGCAGAATTTGAACAAAGAGCATCTCTATATCTACACTTTATTATTTTATCATATAAATGATAAAAGTCTTGTATATTGCTTAACCTTCCTATACCCGCGTCAATTTTTGTAACACCTATACCCGCGCGCGGTCTCACAGTCCGAATGTTTAAAAGCTTTATTTATATGTTTTTACTTAGAAAACCCATAAAGGTATTGTTATTTATTTCAAGGAAAGGATTTAATAAAATAGATTTAAGTAGGAAAAGACTTTATTTTTAATTATTTTACTGACTATCAGTCTCTCAAATAGCAGTCTACAAAATCGAGTATTCTCTCTTAGGTTAAATAAAAATTAAAAAAAATAACATTTTTCTTCTAGAAAACAAAACTAAACTTTTAGAAACTAAAAAAAGACTTAATGTAGCATAACAAAATCAAAAATTTACTTAGTTGCTAGCCTCACCATAACAATCAGAACATACCATAACAGCATGTTCTAAACAAAAATATTTTTTGCAGTTGTATCGTGTTTTCCGATTTTTTTTCGAGGAGCAGTAACCACAACGACCTATTTTATTATTATTAGATGTTGCAGAAGACTCAGGACCATCTAGTTGATATACTTCGACCAGCCTCAGCCTCAAGGTTCTGGGCAAAGTAGTGATAAGAGCTCGTCGTCCATGCTAGCAGATTGAAATCTAAAATTAATGAAAATCATCAAAATCATTCATAACCAAACACAAAACAACACGTAATAAACACATAAGTAGTACAATACATACATTCAATACAATAAAAATTACTTTATAGCGCAAAAAAACACTTACAAAAATAATTTAATACTTACATAAAAGTTGCAAATATACCCGCGTCGGTCTCGCAGACCGATGGGGGCCAAAAACAACAACACGTGTTTATCGCACAAACGCGCGATGTGTACTAATATGAAGTTAGCAACAAATCCGGCAGCTAGCGAAAGACTCGAGTTGTAAGAGTTGCCAATAAAAAAAATAAACGAATAAATGTGTTTTGTCGGTCTCACAGACCAACGCGCGGGTATAGGAAGGTTAATAATAATTACTACGAAAAAGCTCTTACGAAAGCTCTCTCTTACTGTTATACATAATGTCTACAAATTATTCAATCGAGAAGCGATTAAAGCTTAATTAACTCGTCATTACATTCTTGCCATCTTGAGGAAGTATACCGCATCGTGTCACGATCTCGAGTAAATAGTCTAAGGTCTTTTAAGGTTATACACGTGTAGTACAGTCACGAACAACAATGCAACAGACAATGTGTAACAAAGAAGCGTTGTAAATGTCATCGTAACGTGCCATCTTTGGAATGAAGATTGTGTTCGTATCTGTACATTGTCATGTTTTTTCGTGAACTTTGGTTTCAGTGAAGTAAAAGTTTTTGTTGAATCTAAGCTGCATTGTACTTCTTTTAGATGTTATCATCGAAGTGTTAAATTGAAGTAAGTTTAACTTATTAAAGTCTGTGTGAGAAAAAATGTATTTTTCAAGTTCCAAATTTGATATAGGTTTTTGAATACTAGACTTCGTTATGCCATACCTACCATATTAGCACGCACATTTAATACGAGCATAATAAATTATAAATTAAGTCTGCATTCTCTTAAGCCTCTTATGAGTTAAGTGTTGTCATTACCCCTGGTCTCCACATTCGTAATCTAACATTTAAAACATTCTGATTACAATATTTAAAATTGTAGTAATACCAAGCTAATATCAAATCACAAAAATAGCACCAAAAAGACTCGCCGATTTACCTTCGTTGTATCCGTTCCCGCAGCAATTTTCAGATAAAAGTTAATATAATAAAACGGTCCTCTTAAATATAGCTATTTAATACAAAGATCTAGAAGAAAGAACTCAAGAAATGATCACGCTCAAACAAAACATAAAAAATTCTACCAACTATATATCATAGTTTACCTAGGTCCTAGGCATTGATTGGCATAGATGCTATTAATGCTTGCCTAGTACCTATAATTAAGGCTTCTTATTAATTCAGAATTATTCATTCAAGACGTTGTTTCACGATGTCGTGATACACATCGCGTGAGTAACTTGAGATAAGATTTTAAAATTTAATTTCAAATAACATAGTTCCAAAGATGTCAATAGAACAAGGATTATCTATTATATTATGAAGTTGTGGGTCTTGTTGTGTGGGAATAGGTACAGCAGTTGCTAAATGTGACATTCGAAAAAACAGAGTTTTAAAAGAACACTAGCAGCGCCCCGCGGTTTTACCCGCGTTGTACCCGTTCCCGTAGGAATTTCGGGATAAAAAATAGCCTATAACCTTCCCGTTGAATGTGGCTATCTGTTACAAAAATAATTATTCAAATCGGTTCAGTAGTTTCTGAGATTAGCGCGTTTAAACAAACAAACAAACAAACAAACAAACAAAACAAACTCTTCAGCTTTATAATATTAGTATATAGATTATATTTCTATCATGCATGACACATGTATGTCCTCAGGCTTTACTCGCGTTGTACCCGTTCCTAAAAAAAAATTAAGAGAGCAAAAAAGATTACATGAAAAGTAGTCACAAACCTCTTGAATCAGTTTTTCATCAAAACCGTATGAAAATCCGTTGAGTAGTTTTTGAGGAAATCTATTCTATGCAGAAAGACAGATTTTGGGCAGGGGTCTTTGTTTTACAATATATACAGATAGAGTTCTTTCTGGAACATTTATGGTATAATGTTTTGCTGAATTCCATTTTTTGCCAGAAAACCTAGACTAGTGTTGAAACTCAGAATAGTAATTGCTTTGCATTTTATTTGTTGGTCTATTATCAAAATGCCAGACGAATATCACGTGATCATTATGTGGTTATGACATATTCTCATACTTTTCGACCATATACAAAATAGAATGCGAAGCGATTTATTTAATACTAGCAGCGCCCCGCGGTTTTACCCGCGTTGTGCCCGTTCCCGACGGAATTTCGAGATTAAATGTATCCCATGTGTAATTCTGATGTATAATTTATATTACTGAAAATTTTCATCCATATCCGTCTTGTAGTTTTTTCGTGAAAGAGTAACAAACATACATACATACATGCACCCTCACAAACTTTCGCATTTATAATATTAGTAGGATAGGATTTTACGAGTAAAGAAGGTGATAAAATAAACACAAAAGTCACAAATTCTCGTTTATTTTACATATTTACAAGCGTAATTACAGCATTTCTCAGTAACAATAAGAAACAAATAAAATGAAATAAATGTATTAAAATTAAAATTAGCATAACACTAAAAAAATATAATAAAAGTAATAAATGGTATAAAAGTTATAAATACTTAAGGAAACGTTTCAAATGTTATAAAAAATACAAAACTTCAGGCAATTTTGATCGGACTTACTTACACGTTTATAGTATGACAGAACTTTTTTCAAAGTACACTCACAGATTAAATACAAAAATAAACAAATAAAGTGCATTTGCATACGTTTTTGATAAACACAAATTACGTACATAAAGTAAACAATTAAGTAAGTAACCTACAAGACGCAAGTGAATGAGTTTTACTACCAATATTTAAACATACACAAGTGTGGCCAATACTGACTTTAGATAGTAAAAGAATACTTTCGTCATGGTATCATGAGTATAAGAGTACGAAGTGGTGTGTTAATGATTGTATTATGACCCAAATTAACCATTTGATACACGAAAACTCTCACTTAAGCGTAACATGGTAGTACTAGTTATGGTGTAATTTGATTATAGCAATCGTAATAAGGAAAAATATTAGAACAAAAAAGTAATGGAATCTTTCTTTATTGTTATTTCTAAAAAATGTGATACTTATATTAAAAGTGTTTATTGAAACATTTGAACATAGTTATAGCTTAGCTGTTAATAGTGTTTTAGTTGTCAGAACGATGGTATCGAAATAAAAATTGACGGGTAAGTCACTGTAAGTAAAATATTGTTATATCCATTTTTGCATAAAGGTACTGACAGACGTGCTCAAAAAAAGCATGCTAATAAGCTTGCTTAAAATTAGCATGCTCTGCAAACTGTTCACATTTGCCAGAAATAAGCATGCTTGTTTTAATTAATGACATCAATTAATTGCATAAAACATGTTCAGACGTGCTCGGATCACGCCCCCCCCCTACCCGCGCCTCAGGTAGCATGCTCTAAATAAGCATGCTCATTACATTACACACGTGCTACTTATGAGCACTTGCTCAATAAAAGCATGCTTATGTGTTAGTAATGAGCACGTCTGGCAGTACCTTAACTAAGGCATCGTGTAGTAAGATTTTTAAGTCGGCCCCAATATCACCTCAAAATTGCAGACCAGATATTTCATATTGAATTGAAACTGCGTTTACGGATACACTTCGCTTTTATTTTACATTTGTGTATCCGTAAACGGAGTTTCAATTCAAAATGAGTAGTGTTCGCTTAAACTTAAGAAACCAGTATATTTGTTTTTCAAATAAATATCAAAAATCGATCTGAGATTGAATGTTACTGGGACCGGCCATTAGTCATCTGGGTATAGCTTATACAAAGAGGCCTTAATTACCCTGAAAATTAAACAACAAAAGGTAAAAGATTATATAATTCTTAAAAAAACAATGTTCGTTTTAATAATGGCATTTTATTATAAAAAATCTTATTCTAAAAATTATTTACAAATACTTAAATTAGCTTGAATACTTCGAAAATAAACGGTTTCATTGAAAGGTTTAGAGGCAAGCTGTGACGATATTTTTATAATAATTCGTTGATTTAAACCGTTATATAATAAAAAAACCGTTATTACAACTAAAAATTATTAAATGCCTAATATTCTTATGGCGATTTTTAAAAGGTGAGTTTCGAATAATAATGATTTATTTGATATCAATTCACTATTTTAAAAAGTTGTATCTGATTATAAAGAATACAAAGGTGTCCGTTGTCTGGAAAAGTGAAGTCAATTTTTATTTAAAGGAAATGATTTGAACTTATTGCAGCTGCCTCAGAGAAAACATACAATTTGCTACTGATGTCACGATAATAGAAATGATTGTTTTTGGTTATATTTGTTTATGATTAACACTTGTTTCAATTCATTTTGGTAAAGATTTCAAAAATAGCCTATAAGTTTTTCAAATCATGCTGGTTCTTTGTATGGAAGTTCGGTTTAAAATTAAAAAAAGTTAATTACAAAATCTAAAAACAATGACATTGTCACGTTGACGTCTAAGTGACAAAATCAGCATTTTTTAATGTCGAAAGCTTTTTTATAGACTCAAAAACCAAAGAGGAAATTAGGAAGGTTCAGTTATCTTTATCTTTATTCTACTATATTTGATTATAGTGACATCAGAAACAAATATTTTAAAACTATTGTTTGTATTTTAGTTCACTTCGGTCGTAATCATAATTTTCTGGCACGTTGTTGCTATTTTAAACCTTAATCTACGTATCAGTATTATTGAAAGCAGAGTAAAATATCGCCATGACAAAAATTCATCATGAACAAAATTTTCATTCCAATATTTTGTTAGGTTGTAAAAACACACAGTTGTTTTATTATTTCTTAACCCCGCGCAATTAAAGAGGCGTAATAAATTATAATGTTAGTGTATTGCGCTGGTGTGCACATAATCCCGAGATGGGTACATATCTTTTGGAAATGTATCAAATACTCTGCTCAAAGTAATACTTGCTAAAACTATTTTATACTACACTTAATTATGAGCGACGTAAACGGGCCACAGGTACGCTGGGACTGAAGGCTGTAACAAAGAGTTGCAAATTTAAATATTTTGTTATAAGTATCAGCTGACGGAGACTCTGTGGAACAAAATTTCCACTGTGTGGTGCCCGGAGACAGCGAGGCGACGTCGCCGCAGACCGCGCAGGCGGTGGCGGGACGAGCTGGACGCCTACAAGAGGGACTGGCAATTGGTGGCCCAAAATCGAGAAGAATGGCGGGAATGGGGGAGGCCTTTGCCCAGCGGTGGGACATTACGGGCTAACAGTAACAGTAAGTATCAGCTATCCGCTCTGACGGTCAAATCTTAACATGTATACTAATATAACAAAGCGTTTTGAATAGTTCTTTTTGTTATGGATAGCCAGATTCAACGGAAAGGTTATAAGACTACTACGCGGATAAAATCATATTGTGCTGCTTTAAGTCTCCAATTCACAGACGCTACCGCATGCCATAGCGGTACAACTGCACTAATCTCACTTTTTGCACTGTTTGACTATAGAGATATACATGTTATGTATCGCATGTGATAGCATCACAGAACTAGGGGCGTTGTTGATACGAAGTAATGTTTATTTTTTATTAAAAAGAAGTATTGCAGTATATTCCGTGGTTCTTACATTCCTTAATGCAGTTGTCTAAACATCACCAAATGGTTTCGTTTAAATTATAGGATTTATTCTTACCTTTTCCGTATGTCTAAGATTTCTTCTCGTAGCTTCCTTTTCATATGTCCATTGAGCGTCATGGCCACCTTGATTTCCAACATCGACTTCATTTGTTTCTATTTCATTCAACTTAGTATCGCCCTGCTGATTCGGTTTCTGTTTGAAATCAAACACTGGAACGAAGTATCTTAAACCGATTCCAGGAAGACTTTGGGAGCTAAGAATTTGAGCTGGAGTATAGAAGTTAGTGATGGGGTCAGCTTGGATTGGTCCGTGAGTTCTGGTAGGAATGTAGGAGTTAACGAATTGCTGGGCGCTACTGGTTGTTACTGGTTTGGTGTAAATCACTTGGGTGTATCTTGGCTCAGGCTTGAAGTAGGGAGGTTTCCTACGGAAGAAAATATCATTATTAGAAATTAGTCATGCCTTTTCTCTCTGATTTTTCTCTCTGAACTAATTCAAAACACAGATAAGATAGCAATTGTGTAACATTGGCTCTAACAATATTATATATAAAAACTATTCTCATAGCAAATCATCAGTTGAATGTAACATTTGGTGATTAAAATCAGCTATCACCACTTATCATCGCTCACAATCACCAATCAGCACTAAAACCTTACCAATTGACATTGGGGTCAGGCGCGTCATTGGATCGTTGTTCCCAGACCGGCGCAGGCGCTCTGAAGGGCTGCGATGGACGCAGCTCTGGCTCCGGCGTCGGCGGCACTATGGGACCGTCCCTCGTGCCGAACTTAACCCTGATGCCGTGTGCGCTAGCCACGTACACGATCAGGCAAGTCAGCAACTGCAACAACGTGAAGGTTCAATTTTAATTTATTTCCTATTTTTTATAATCATTACCTAAGAAACTAAAAATTTTATGATTTAGTTAATTTATGTTTTGTTTTAATAAATAATTTTTTTTTGTCCTTGGACTCTGTAAAAAGTTTAACAAATAATTTCCGCCCAACATAATTACTTAATTCAGATAATAAAACAAAAATTAGAACAATTAAATATGTAAATATCCCATTTAATTAATTACCAAAAAATGACTAAATTGATCATTAAAATGGTAATCAAGCAGCCTTGATACTGTAACAATGAGTTGCTAAACAAGAGGACGCGGCATTCGAATTATGACCGAACCGATTTACAGTTTAACTTAATAGAATCATCAAGATTTGAACGATAAGACCATGCGTTCTAAAATATCTTGGTTAACATTACAAAACATTATTTGCCAACTGTAAAAACAATGGCGACTAGCTAAATAGAATGCAATTGGATTAATAAATGAATGTTGCGTTTTTACTCGCAGAGATGGTCGTGGGAATTCCTTATTGCAAGGCTGTGAGTGCATTTTTATCGAAACTAATCTAAAATAACAATTTGACGTTAGATTGAAGATAGTGTTATGAGCTTATAGCCTTTCGTTTTTTATTAAGTAGACTGAGTTGGTTAATCTTAAGTGGTCATTGTATGTGTTATTGAGCGGAGATTTTTTCTCAATGAACTTAACATCAACTCAAATCTAAATCGTTGTAGATATTGATTGGGTTTACAAGCTACGAGATCAATAGAAGGATAGCCAGATAATTTTATTCCTAACTGTCCCTTTGGAGATCTTGGCCCCAAACAGCCCTAGCTCCTTCATCGCTCAGCGAGGGGGTGAGACCCAACCCCCTCGTGCCTTACAACTAAGTTTAGATTACCAAAAATTTGTTCTTAGGCTTCGAACGCACAGGCTTGCTTGGCGCATAGCCCCTATCAAGTGATCTTAGTGAAGCTTAGTAAAACGAATGTTCGAGAATATTCGCGACCGCACTACGCGTTTGGCGCCTAGCTTGTTGCTTTACTAAAATGCAAGCCCTAGGAGACAAGGAAGCAGCCTGCCTGTGCGTGTATAGCCTTAGAGTCCGCTTCATAGCAACTTCAACTCTTCAGTCATTTCAACGTGCAGCTCGACCCCTACTTGAATGAGTGGCCGATAGTAGTATTTCCATCTGAGCGCTACCGGGCTTCCGTGGTCGGTCATTGTTGTTTCAATCGCCAGACCATCGGAGGCCTTTAGGCGGTCTAAAAACTCCAAAACCAGGGCAGACCTACTCGAAATTAATTAATTAATTTCGCGTCTGGTTAGGTACATCACTCCGTAGAAAATTAACATTCATTTCAATTTAGGGTTTTTGTACTCCACAGGCAAGTCTCTCAACAGCACAAATCATCATTATTATTCTAAATAATACGCACCTGCAATCTGGTCGAAGAACTCATGTTGTGTTGATTTTGTAGATAGTTCTAAGTTATCATTCGGGTCTGCTCCCTGTAACAAAAGAAAAACCTTAATAAATACAAATTAAATAATAATATAACACTTATTCTAGTTTAAGGAAAATTATGTGTCTCGTTCATTGTTCACACTCCACAATAATATTATTCAAATCGTATAAGTGGTTTCTGAGATTAGCGCGTTCAAAAAAACAAACCTCAGATTTATCATATTAGTATAGATAGGTCTGGTGTAACTTCCGCGTTCTCGCATACTAACGAACGTATTATTTACTCTATATTAGTTACATGAAAGGAGAGTTTGGTTTCATTATCTCTATACTCGTATAATGATGAAAGATGTACAGTGAACTGTAGCGTGTCTCGTCAACATCACATCATTTCAAGTAAATAGAGCCTGTCCCTACAACTATGTGTACAATCGGCATACAAAATGTTGCACGCTTCAGAACTTTGTCAAATTACAATTCTAAAAATTCTTGTTGACATCGTATGTAGTTTATTGGATCAGTTTTAATATGACAAGGTTCTTATAGAAATCTATACAGCCCAAATAACATGTGCTAGTGGATACTCAGCATGAATCAGATATATTTCAATTGTTTTGTCATAATTTTGAAGAAATTGTCAATTGTTTTCGAACTCCTTGCAATAAGTAATGGTCGTTATTTTATAGGTATTATTACATTGCCATGGTTCTTCTTTTGAACTACCTAATCACCTATTAAGTAACAATACAAAAACTACAAAGGTTTCGAATTTATTTCGTAACTCGAAAATTAATGTTCTTGGATTTTTATGGAGTTTATTTACATTCATAGACAGATTGCAATATTCTGAAAAATGTGTTAAACATTTTAAGACAATTCATTTTGTAAATAGGTATTCACAATAAAATTAGTACAAGTATAAAATATACTGTTTTTTTAGTTTAAGCGAAGACCACGTGTTAAGTCTTCTGTCATTACTATTTCTGTAAAGGCGCCGAAACGTCAGATAAAAATGTAAAAAGCGAAGTGTTTCCGTACACGTAGTTTCACTCCAAAATTAGTATAAAATAACTGGAGATGTCCAGACTATAAATACCCTGTCATTTATAAAAAGGAATGACAGGGACACAACACTTATTTTATCATTTATTCAACCTTCATGAAATACTTCAAAACCCAATTGACTGTAAATTCTTTCACATTACAACGAAAGGGCGGCCAATTTACATGTCAAACTGTTTACATTTTATTGTAAGTGGGTAATTATATGACTTTTCAACGGATCTTGACACCATAAATTGCGAATGGACTGTCAAGAACAGATGTTCAACAGTTCACAGTCTTATATCCTACCTTGTCATATTAAAAATTTTGCAACAACTAATTACAAGTCAGTGATTTTTGTTTGAATATTTACTTAAGTACTTTAAGTGTGAAGCATTAAGATTTTTCGATGGTCCTCGTATCGAAGGAAGATATATTTAAAATTCGTTCGAATAGCTGTAATTATATTTGTAACTAGCAGCGCCCCGCGGTTTTACTCACATTGTGCCCGCCCCCGTAGGAATTTTGAGATGATAAATAATAGCCTATAACCTTTCTGTTGAATATGGCTATCGATTATTCAAATCGGATTGGTAGTTTCTTTGATTAGCGCGTTCAAACATACATAATATTAAACTTCAAGTGTATTATATTACTATAGATAAATACTCGTAGCAATTTATTGACAATAGTAACAGGGGCAGTTATAGCCTCGTTTGATCAGTTTTTTACAAGCAATATAATGAAATATCTTCTGTTGTAATAAAAAAAACTTTATTACTTGCAATCAAATTTTATTTTGCGAAATTGCTAAATATGATTACATGTAAATTATTTACCTAGATTTGTATCTATTTATAAATATGTTAATAATTCGTATCATAATTTAAACTTGTACTAAATATATTAGTATGTATCAAGAACAAATTAAAATTCTTAATCATAGAATGTCGTATGTAAACACGCATATAGGTAAAGGGCGATTAAGTAAACTAGAAACTAATGGGCGATTAAGCTATCATTAACATTAATAGAAACAGCTGATATAAGATACTGTGAATGTGATAATAATTTGTTAGTATAATTTTATCAAATGCTAATTACTAGGTGGAGCTTTTAAAGATTTTGCGCAGTTTATTTGCCTGTTGGACATGACTAAAATTTTACTATTAATTGTAACGTACGTTAATGTCATTATTATTTGTTAAAAGAATGTTTGAGGAACGTTCAACAGTAAACTCCGTCGTATGTAAGTTCCCGTTCTAACAAATAATAAGGACTAAAACAACAAACATAAATATTTGCAGTAATTGATGTGTTTTGCAATAAGGACTGTTGGTTATTCTACCTTACGCGAATTTCAACGGAAAAGAGTACAATGCCAGTTAAACAGTAGGGCACTGTTAGGTTACAATTAATATACACTAATAGGAGCTTCTAAAGTTAAAGCCCCCTTTCACACATTTTTTTATTTTTTATAGTGCTTCGGAGGGCACGTTAAGTAGTCGGTCCCGGTTGTTTCGTCGTAAGCCCATGCAGGAGGCCTTTAGACAGTCTAAAAGCTCCGACAACACCGTTGGCCACTTACTTTCTTATTTACTTTTATATTTTTGGCAATTATTTCTCAACCAACAGCACCCATAAACATAATCTTGCGAAAAAATATGAAATTGAATCACTTGAATAGTTCACTAGAGCGATACTAATCGCGTTGTCGGTTCATTGTCAACGAGGCTCTGATGCGCTCGTTATTAACGGCTGGTGGCTCAGCCATGAGCGGAGCGACTATTGTTCGAGCGATGTGATTGCTTTGTTATGCAATCGAGAGAAATGTGTGTTAAGTATACATTTTTAAGTGTAATAAGGTTTTCGTTACAATATTATTTTATCCCTTGTGTTATAATGGATTGTTAATGGTAACAATCCATTTACACAAGGGAAAAACATTCATATGAATGAATGTATATAAGAATAAATGTACCTACATCAGTGAAAAAAATATTATATAAAATGACTGCCTGCTATTTTTAATAAGTTTTATCTAATATTAACTTATACTATATTGATATAGTCAATGAACCGAGAGGCCTTGGCCCAGCAGTTGGACATTCCAGGCTATTTTTTTTTACTTATCGTATTTCATCATTATTATATTCAAGAATACATCAATTTTATAATGGAAAAAAATCTAAAGATTTACGTTATTATATAAATGATGGTGCGATTTTATTAAGCACAAGTAAAAACACAACTTAAAAAATGGTTTTCCTGTCAATCGATTTTACAATCATTTAATACACCAAATAGTTATAAATCGCTGTCTAATTCGACACGCTCCGCCTATCACCAAACGATATTACATAAACGTTTATGAACTTCAACCCGAATTCCACGGCTATTACTAAAATTACTTACTGTTAGTAAATAAAGAATTTCCTGATTACAAACGTAAATCTAGGTTAGAATTTTGCAAGTGCGTTTTGAAATAATTCTAAATACCTAACTAAAGGGCACTGGGCTTCGTAGAATATGGTTATTATAATGTTGAAAGCAGATTTTAAGTTCATAGTAATGTGTTTAATAACTTGCCATTATTTATCTTAGAGTGCAGTAAAGGGTAAACTTAAGCATCGCATTCGCGTTAGTACGTAGGAGGATTACTTATTCCTGAATAATTAAAGTCCTCTTACGAGTCATAGACTAAAACCCTTTGTACTATGCGATGACTGACAACTTTTTTGAAAAAAGAACGTAATCGTTCTATTGTCTTTTGCTAAAATAAGGTTCTTCTTTTAAAAAACCCTAGTCGCCATTACCAATACCTCCTTAATTAAACCGGAACCTAATCTCATATATTCTGAAGAATTATTGACAAATTATCATACAAACAAGTCGTGTTTCAGTTATTTAAGGCAGCATTTGAGCATTTTGGCCATAAGTTGCTTTTAATTTGCAGTTCAAATAACCTTACTATACAATTTTAATCAGAAACCATAAAGATTGTACAAACGATTTCAATCTCATGGTACAGAAATTCTAATAAATTGAATTAGACTCAGTTCAAAGTTGGTACACCGTCACCAAGTAGGGACTTGTTTCTTCTGTTAAGGGTATCTCAGTATTTGTCATTAATCACACTTTTTAGCTCGTATTGATGGCGGCAAATGACGGTTTTATGTTTTTGCTGACCATAGCCTTAAATGTGTCTTGACAGGCCACTGACAGACGTTATAATGTTACGAAACTTTTTGCTGTTAACTTTTTGGTTTGATGTAAACATTTGTGCCTCAGAATGGACACTCCAAAGAGGTTTATGATCATTGTAATTTGTAAATCGAATTTAATTGACTATTTATAGGATATTGAACATGTTATGAAAATGTTCGGTATTTTTATAGTTATTGATCGACGTAACTAGGTGAGTTGTTAGCATTTACGCATCATTAACATTAACCGTTAACGCTAGGTTTAGTTTTTTACATAAAGGTAGGTTTCCACTGTACATACAAAATACAACTTTAATATGTTTCGACTGTGATCACATAAAATTATAGCAACGTAGCATTGCATATCCCAAAGCATAGCATATCAGAGGAAAAGCATACCTAAACGCGAAAAAAACTGTTACCAATCTATTTCATACTCCAATTTAATTAATTTGAGTAAGCATATAGCTGTTATTTCAATATAAACTTCACAGAATTATTAATTACCATTACATAAAGTTCCTTGCAACAAAACCAGCCTATACATAAATCTATATAATTATTACATAATAGTGATATAAATAGCTAATATCTCGTTACATAACTCCATTAAAAATGATTAAAGAGTACTTAAATTAATCAACGTAATTTAGTAAATTAAAGCGTGCAAAATAGATTTATTGAGTTTAGGCTTGTAATCAATGGGTTTCGTATATACCTGTTCAATGGTCTATAAAACATTAATGGTAGTAAGTAAGTATAAGATTGAGTTTTTGGAAATGTATGGCTAATAAATAAATGGAAAAGTGATTTTGGAAATTTGACTATGGAAATTGATTTCTCATTACACTTTTGGCACAATTCTGGACCTCACGTCTCAGTGCTGCCACCTAGTGGATGTCATTTCAGAAAACCCTCATTGCCGTTGACCACTTAGAGTTACTAATTAAGAAACCAGTAATTAAGAGAGTTAATGAGTGATTTTAGACATTTAATGTAGGTTGTTTTTAACCGTTGGCTATCGTAACATACGTTCGTCAAAAAGTTCACAATTTCTAACGCTGGTATTGTCTGTTACATACAAATTTCCACCAATCAACTCAGAGTATTTATTATATTATCTCTTGTCTTGTTCTATGACATTTGTTGTGATAATATAATTAAGAGTTTCATTAATATGGCTCGCTATAGGGCCCAGCTTCTATCGATATCAGACCGCTCCGAAGCGATAAGTGTCGCTTAATCAATTCAAAATATACCAATAAACGATAAATGGTTTTCATAACGACATTCTACTAGTGATATTTACAGAACAATGAGCTGGATAAATTGCGATCACACTTCAATGTAAAAACACTTTATTGGTATTGTAATAGAGATTAACTTCGGTTGTTAATATGAGTTTATTGATACGTTTATTGAATGAGAGGAAGCATAATAATTGTTCCCTTGACAGTGTGTCAGTGACAAAGAGGTTATATTAGTTATGATGGATGTCAATTCAGTAGCGCCTACTCAATGTCTAGCTAAATTGTATTTACCTTTTATACCGCTGACGAGAATTATGGAAAGTGAAGGGTTTTTCTGTTTAGCAAAAAATGGCAATTGACTTTTGCCCAGCCGTGGAAATGAAATTTAATTGATTACACAATGTGACAGGTTATAGACTAAGGTCCCAGCTTCTATTCCCGAGTCAAGCGATAAGATCAAAACAACATCATTTGCCTAAAACGACTTGGCCATTTTTTCTGTTCCTAAAGCAATACTTTTTATAAGCATTCATATTATCTTAACAAAAACGACTCTATTTAAAGCTCAAGAAATAATTAACATATGAATTTAGCCTGGCGTTAATCCCTCTAATAAATTCTCTAAATAACTTAATATTCTCAACGTTAAATCTATGCAAACCATATAAGGTGAGAGTCACTTCTTATCTGATAAACCCTGCGACAAATAAGTAAGAAACATAATATTAGAATTTCATATTGCGTATTTGTTTAGTCAATCAATCGATCAATATGGATTACAAGGACAAGCGATGTGGCCGAGATGTTATCTCATTTTATGGATAAATAAAGAATAATAAACGTAAAAATCCTGCAATATAATTAAAAATATACCTACAATTTTCATACATTTTAAACGGATTTGGGATGTGTTCAAAAAGTTACAAATTCCCGAGGACAGATAAATATGTTTACCTTTGATAACACTTTCTATATCGCATTATGTATTATAACACTTTTTAGTATACTATATTTCACCTAAGGCAATCTTCAATTTAAACATTTTCCGTTCGGCTACACGCCGCAGTAGCGCGCTGTCATCCGCGCGTACAATCTTCTTTTGTTTTTCATACAAAACTACGCTTTATTTGAAAGAGGCTTAATTCTAGATACTTGTAACTTAATTAAAAATGAAATAAGCTCAGTTATAATGATTTGTCCAATCTAAAAAGACGGATGTTCTATATTTTAAAATAAGGCTCAATGTAAGCTCATGATAAAAATATATATTACAAACATTAATTACCATAACATTTGCATATTACATAACTACTTAAGTTAGCTTAAACCAATGTTATCTAAATGGCTTTACATGTCTGATTTCTAATTGAACCAGAATTAAAATTTGACACCTGTTATCTATATAGGCACCAGTTAGTCATGCGCCTTTGACACCCAAATACATATCAGTTAGTTTCACTAAGGTTTCTCTCGTATCCTAACTAGTTATATAAATCAAAGATTGTAATCATGTAATGTTTCATACGTAACATATTATAAGCAACATGTTTATAAGGAAGGGTCTATGCACCCTTTCTCTATCCTATTACATGTTCGTATCTAGATGATTATTATTACAAAGTATGTGGATGTTTGTAGAATCATATTGGATTAGGTTTTTGTATGAAAACTGAGATTGGAAGAAAATCATTGTATGCTGTGATTTTTATATTTATTATGTATGTATCTCAGATAGAAACAGAAATACACTACAATCAATTTTTTATTACGATAGTTAAAATATGGAATAATGTAGTCGATTTTCCAGCCGAAGAATATTCCTTCTGAAGATGAACAAGGTTTTGTGATTTGTTTCCATTCTTAACCTATTACTGAACCCTTTTAGAATCCTCAATAGAAGAACTTATCTGCGGTTGGAAAATTAGCCATATTGGTTTGAATTTTATCTCTCGTAAGTAACATGAGCTAGATTAAAGAGTGCGTGTCATGTGGTATAGAGATGTGAAGGAGCTTGCACTGAACATCGGACTGTATTGGACTCATCGACAAGAGCGACAAGAGCTCTTAAATGATTATGAAGAACTAGCAACCCGCCCTCGCTTCGCTTCGGGTAATCAAGATTTCATGTAGGAAAATCGGGATAAAACATTGCATGTCTCCCGCAGGAATATACACAATCAAAATTTCAAGTGGGAAATTGGGGATAAAATATTACATATCTCGCGCGAGTATATATGTATACACAATCAAGATTTCATGTGAGGAAGAATTCGGGATAATACCTACATAGCACGTCTTCGTCGTTCGTAGTTCGTAGGTAGGTACCTATATCCCCGCGCGCTTTGACCGCACGAAACAGTAAGTAGCCATAAGAGACCCGCCATCGAGCATTACTATTTTGTAAGCAGCGCCCCGCGGTTTTACCCGCGTTGTGGCCGTTCCCGTGGGAATTTTGGGAATCTTTTACATAAAAACCTTCCTCTTGAATCACTCTACCTATTACAAAAAACCGCATTAAAATCCGTTGCGTAATTTTAAAGATTTAAGCATACAGACAAACAAACACGAAACAGAGACGACTTTATTTTATACTATGTAGTGACTAACCGCGCTACGCGTTGTACCTGGTCCCGCGGTAATTTCGGGATAAAATATATCCCATGGGTTAGTCTGATGTATAACCTATATTACTGTAAAGTTTTATCCAAATCCGTCCAGTAATTTTTTTTGTGAAAGAGTTGCTAATATACATTCATACATACATAAATCCATCCTCACAAACTTTCGCATCACTACTAATAAAAAACAAAGTCGCTTTCCGCTGTCTGTCCCTATGTATGCTTAGATCTTTAAAACTACGCTACGGATTTTGACGCGTTAGTTTTTTTATTAGATAGAATGATTCAAGAGGAAGGTTTATATGTATAAAAATTCCCCAAATGCCCACGGGAACGGGCACAGCGCGGGTAAAACCGCGGGGCGCTGCTAGTATTATATAGTCTATAGCCGCGCCCCGCGGTGTTACCCGCTTTGTTCCCGTTCCCGCGGGAATTTCGGGATAAAATATATCCCATGTGTTATTCTGATGTATAACCTACATTACTGTAGAGTTTCATCCAAATCCGTTCAGTAGTTTTTGCGTGAAAGAGTAACAAACATCGATACATCCATACATCCATACATCCATACATCCATACATACAAACTTTCGCATTTATAATATTAGTAGGATTAGTAGGATATTAGTAGGATAGTAGGATAATATTATTATTCTCGTGTCACGGGGTGCGTAATTGAACTCATCTGAAACGGCTCGACCGATTCTTATGAAATTTTGTGTACATATCGGTTAGGCCTGAGAATCGGCCAACATCTATTTTTATCCCGAAATTCCCGCGGGAACGGGTACAAAGCGGGTTAAACCGCGGGGCGCAGCTAGTATTATATAGTCTATAGCCGCGCCCCGCGGTGTTACCCGCTTTGTTCCCGTTCCCGCGGGAATTTCGGGATAAAATATATCCCATGTGTTATTCTGATGTATAACCTACATTACTGTAGAGTTTCATCCAAATCCGTTCAGTAGTTTTTGCGTGAAAGAGTAACAAACATCCATACATCCATACATCCATACATCCATACATCCATACATACAAACTTTCGCATTTATAATATTAGTAGGACTATGTAGTGACTAACTGCGCTACGCGTTGTACCTGGTCCCGCGGTAATTTCGGGATAAAATATATCCCATGGGTTAGTCTGATGTATAACCTATATTACTGTAAAGTTTTATCCAAATCCGTCCAGTAATTTTTTTTGTGAAAGAGTTGCTAATATACATTCATACATACATAAATCCATCCTCACAAACTTTCGCATCACTACTAATAAAAAACAAAGTCGCTTTCCGCTGTCTGTCCCTATGTATGCTTAGATCTTTAAAACTACGCTACGGATTTTGACGCGTTTTTTTTTTATTAGATAGAATGATTCAAGAGGAAGGTTTATATGTATAAAAATTCCCCAAATGCCCACGGGAACGGGCACAGCGCGGGTAAAACCGCGGGGCGCTGCTAGTATTATATAGTCTATAGCCGCGCCCCGCGGTGTTACCCGCTTTGTTCCCGTTCCCGCGGGAATTTCGGGATAAAATATATCCCATGTGTTATTCTGATGTATAACCTACATTACTGTAGAGTTTCATCCAAATCCGTTCAGTAGTTTTTGCGTGAAAGAGTAACAAACATCCATACATCCATACATCCATACATCCATACATCCATACATACAAACTTTCGCATTTATAATATTAGTAGGACTATGTAGTGATATTTCTCATCATAACTCTGAAACTAACTGTCCGATTTTATATCATCATATGAATATCATCAACTTAAAATTACACTCCTTTTTTAACTAATTAATTTTAACTTAAAACGGTTATTGTGTCTTAACTATAATAGTTAGACATATGCCCTCGCGAACTTATTTGTTTGCAATGATATGTACTTTGATTGTGTAGAACATTGTTTTTGTGTATCATCAATAGATTTAGTAGCGCACGCCAATAACCAATTTTTTTAGGCATGTTTTTCATACCTTGGGTTACATATACCCGCGTTGTGCCCGTTCCCGTGGGAATTTCGGAAATAAATATAGCTTATGTCACTCAGGGATAGTGTAGCTTTCGAATGGTGAAAGAATTTTTTAATTCGGTGCAGTAGTTTCAGAGCCTATTCGAAACAAACAAACAAACAAACAAACAAACAAACAAACAAACAAAAAATTAAACCTTTCCTCTTTATAATATTAGTATAGATAGCCTATGTGTTATTCTGATGTATAAGCTATAGCCTATGTGTTATTCTGATGTATAACCTACATTACTGTAGAGTTTCATCCAAATCCGTTCAGTAGTTTTTGCGTGAAAGAGTAACAAACATCCATACATCCATACATCCATACATACAAACTTTCGCATTTATAATATTAGTAGGATATTATTCTCGTGTCACGGGGTGCGTAATTGAACTCATCTGAAACGGCTCGACCGATTCTTATGAAATTTTGTGTACATATCGGTTAGGCCTGAGAATCGGCCAACATCTATTTTTATCCCGAAATTCCCGCGGGAACGGGTACAAAGCGGGTTAAACCGCGGGGCGCAGCTAGTATTATATAGTCTATAGCCGCGCCCCGCGGTGTTACCCACTTTGTTCCCGTTCCCTCGGGAATTTCGGGATAAAATATATCCCATGTGTTATTCTGATGTATAACCTACATTACTGTAGAGTTTCATCCAAATCCGTTCAGTAGTTTTTGCGTGAAAGAGTAACAAACATCCATACATCCATACATCCATACATCCATACATCCATACATACAAACTTTCGCATTTATAATATTAGTAGGATGAATATCATCAACTTAAAATTACACTCCTTTTTTAACTAATTAATTTTAACTTAAAACGGTTATTGTGTCTTAACTATAATAGTTAGACATATGCCCTCGCGAACTTATTTGTTCGCAATGATATGTACTTTGATTGTGTAGAACATTGTTTTTGTGTATCATCAATAGATTTAGTAGCGCACGCCAATAACCAATTTTTTTAGGCATGTTTTTCATACCTTGGGTTACATATACCCGCGTTGTGCCCGTTCCCGTGGGAATTTCGGAAATAAATATAGCTTATGTCACTCAGGGATAGTGTAGCTTTCGAATGGTGAAAGAATTTTTTAATTCGGTGCAGTAGTTTCAGAGCCTATTCGAAACAAACAAACAAACAAACAAACAAACAAACAAACAAAAAATTAAACCTTTCCTCTTTATAATATTAGTATAGATAGCCTATGTGTTATTCTGATGTATAAGCTATAGCCTATGTGTTATTCTGATGTATAACCTACATTACTGTAGAGTTTCATCCAAATCCGTTCAGTAGTTTTTGCGTGAAAGAGTAACAAACATCCATACATCCATACATCCATACATACAAACTTTCGCATTTATAATATTAGTAGGATATTATTCTCGTGTCACGGGGTGCGTAATTGAACTCATCTGAAACGGCTCGACCGATTCTTATGAAATTTTGTGTACATATCGGTTAGGCCTGAGAATCGGCCAACATCTATTTTTATCCCGAAATTCCCGCGGGAACGGGTACAAAGCGGGTTAAACCGCGGGGCGCAGCTAGTATTATATAGTCTATAGCCGCGCCCCGCGGTGTTACCCACTTTGTTCCCGTTCCCTCGGGAATTTCGGGATAAAATATATCCCATGTGTTATTCTGATGTATAACCTACATTACTGTAGAGTTTCATCCAAATCCGTTCAGTAGTTTTTGCGTGAAAGAGTAACAAACATCCATACATCCATACATCCATACATCCATACATCCATACATACAAACTTTCGCATTTATAATATTAGTAGGATAATTAAATTTACATAGAAATTATTTGAGTATCTGATTTGATATAACAGGTGTTACACTTCACATGAATGAATATTCAATTAAATGTTATTTTAGTTTATTCATACCTTGCTCTTCTTCTAAACAAGTCGTCAAGGTCAATGTAAGGTCGGCTTGTTTCCTAAAGCCTCTTTAAAGGTCTGTAAGTTTGATATATGAGACAGAAAGAACATAAAACATTTTGTAAATGGTTCTTTATTTCAATTGACTACTACAGTTGCTTTTTACACTTAATTAATTTCAAATTCAGAGGCGTATCTTGGCGTTGGAGTTTTTAGACAGCCTAATTGTCTCCGACATGATCTATCGATTGAAACACCTAGGGCTGATGATTTAACGGGCCTTCAAAATATGTAATTTTCATAGGTTGGCTCTTTTAAATAATTATCCTACTAATATTATAAATGCGAAAGTTTGTGAGGATGGATGTATGTATGGATGTATGTTTGTTGCTCTTTCATGCAAAAACTACTGAATGGATTTGGATGAAACTCTACATTAATATAGGTTACACATCAGAATAACACATGGGATACATTTTTCCCGAAATTCCTGCAGGAACCGATACAACGCGGGTAACACCGCGGGGTGGGGCTAGTATCTAATAAATTGATACATAATATAGTCCTAAAGACTATGGGCCTTTTTATAGGCGCTTATTAACAGCATTTTAGCTATGAAATGGTTTGTCCTTTTCCGACACACGCTATTTTCCAAAGAGTGAAAGAGATAAAACACTTGTTAAAGTTAAATTACGTTTATGAATAAGGCGGTGTATATTCTGCCTGAGGACCCAAATAACCACAAACAAATTTAAAAACAACTATCAAATCGAAATGCCAATACATCAATGTCATCAATTATTAAAAAATCAAATATAATTCACTCTATTAAAACCGCTTCAATGTGCAATTAATCTTCAGAACACAGACCAAATTGAGCTCGTGTTAAAAGTTTTTGTCGTCTGTTTGGAACAAAAAGTGGCCTTCACATTTGAACATGTAAAAAATCATAGATGGTAGGATGAATGTAAATTAGAGTACTGGAATATAACCCACGCGCAACAATTATAATTGACAATTGAAACTGGTACATAAAGGTAATACGTGAATGAAATCAAAGTGATTTTCCTCAGTGATATAGGTATTTGCTTTGCACAGCTTTTAAGTGATCACTACATAGTATAAAACAAAGTCGCTTTCGGCTGTCTGTCTGCTTAGATCTTAAAATACACAACGGATTTTGACGCGGTTTTTTTTAAATAGATTGAGTAATTCAAGAAGAAGGTCAGAAGGAAGGAAATTCTCGAAATTCTTACGGAAACGGGCATAACGCGGGTAAAATCGCAGGGCACTGCTAGTTTAAAATAGTAGAAAATTTTCCCATTCTATTAAATATCTCATCTATTCATTAATAACTACAAAAAATGATAAGTAAAGAACTCAGAAGTAATTAGCGTATTTTTTTCCTTCAACTATTAATAATAGAGACTATTAAGAACTAGAGACTATTAAAACAGAACTATTTTATTACTTACAATATAAACTTCTTACATTTGCACCAAAGCGTCTCGAATCGACGATATCGAACTGATAGTTACTGGGAGAAGCACGGTCAAAGAAACAAGAAATCACACTGTTCAACTTGGTTATGTTAGTACACATAATGCCACTGTCACGAGCCATTATTGTTTAACAAACCATCGGCCATTCACCTTCAAACATAAAAGACAAAGTAAACACATAAACTGACCAATAAACAAAGTGACGTCATTGACATCTAGGCAAGGCTAGCTCCTCTATTATCTATTGAAGGTGTTAGACATAAATAATGCCTGGAGTTTAACATACATTTACATATTATTTGTAATCAATTATGTTGATATAATATTTGTTGTTTGTTCATGATCTTTACTCAACAACTTGAGTACAAGCAATAGTACGTGTGTCTGTGGCTGCGTACCTCTTAAACGGATGAACCGATTTCGATGTGGTATTCTTTATTTGAAAGTCAGTTTTCTTGCAGTGGTTTTAAGCTATGTTTGGTAAAAATCGGTCGAGCCGTTTTTTTAACTTTTCAGCTTGCAGCATGCAATGGCAATGGCAGTCATAATGAATACAAGGGTAGGTCTGTAGTAGTATACTTAAATAGTGAATATCAGATTTCCTAATATGGAATAAGGCCTAGGTTTTTCATACGACGTATTTATTACCATCTGTATATGATTACGTCTAAACTTGGTTGTTAATAAATTCGTTAACAATGTAGTGTTAGTTATCTTCTATCAGCAATATATCCAATTAGCCATATAAAGCTACAAGCTCATTGACAGAGGCATGAATGAAAAATAATGACTTCATTTTATGACATGTCCTTTTAAAATCGATTCAATTAGTTTTTAGTTCACCTTTGTGTTAGGGTACGTAAATTAGTATAATAACTATTAATTTTAAATAATTGTTTTTATGTGTATCATTTATTCCAAGTAATTATTAATAAAAATTGCAATAAACATAGATCAATAGGCTATAACAATATGAATAGGCTTTCACGCCTAAACTACTAAATTTATTTTAATGGATTTTTACTTTAGCATCGTACATAAGACACAACATGGACACAGTCTACTGTTTATGAAAAAAAAATGAAATAGGTACAATAAAATCGCGGTAAAAGTATTTTGATTAAAAATTCATTAATTTTGACTAGGTTTGCGGCCAATCCTGTCGGAGTTTAGACCGCCTAAAGGCCGCCGACATGGTCTAATGATTGAAACAACCGGGACCTGTCCGTCTCAGTTTCTTAACGTGCCCTCCGAAGCACGGAGGAATCTAACTAATTGATAACATATGTGTTAATAAAGTTAACTCTAAATCATAGACTAACATTCCAGGTCCACCAAGGTGTCAATCAATCATAGACAACAACTTATAACTTTATAACATAACATATAACACAAGGCCGATGTTATGAATAATATCGTTGTACTTGTCCTATCCAGCCTAGTTGTTATATTAATATTAAACACAAGCAATTATGAAGACAAGAAGGTTTTATAGAAAGCTAATAAGGGCGTGTTATAAACAGGAAAATGTATGGTATTGGTAATGTGATTAGAAGGTACTAAAAGAACTACAGCTATGATTGACTTTTTTGTATAACAATTAAATCTCTTTGACCGTGCAAAAGTACAGTAAAATGTCGAGGAAGGTTAGTGATTCCTTTTCATTCTTACCCAATTACGAAGCAGTTTTCTTTAGATGAAAAATCAGTCATGTTTTTTAAAAGTCTATTTTTGAAACTACTTAGTTGAATAAAATAATTCGACGTCCACATACAACGGTAAAAAATATATTAATCTGTAACCTGATGGTCATTGTACGTTGACGGTCATTGTAAGATTATATACTTGAGAGGACCTTATTATCTAAAATTCTTAAAAATCTGAAAATGAAAATCTTCCTTTTTCAGGTGGCTTATAGCACTCGTAGCACGTACGTTAAACCATTACGTTATAATTTAGATTTTATTTGACAGCTTGACTGTTGGTTAGGCATTTCTCAACTACTGTCATTTTTTGTCAGTCAGAATAATTAAAAAACAGTTCTGAGATATAAAGTCAAGATACTGTCGCAGGTAATTAATTATTAAAATAGTTAACTATGAAATGAAAGTACATACATGTTAATCTAATCAAATGTTTTTATGTAACGATGTAAAGTTTGTTTGTTAAGTTTAAGTAACGTTCAGGTTTTTTGGCAATCGTGGCAATCGTTTCGCATTCTATTTGTTTGTCCATAACTTGTTTGATAATATTCAGCAATCTCCTTTTCACGTAGCAAACATTTGTTCATGACCCATTCGCATACATATTGGCATAAGACAAGTTATAATCAACTAGCAGCGCCCCGCGGCTTTGCCCGCGTAGAGCCCGTTCCCGTAGGAATTTTTGAAAATCTTTTCTTAGTGTGCACTTACGTCACTTGAAGAACCTTCCTGCCAAATTTCAGGTTTCTAGGTGTAGCGGTTTAGGCTGTGTATTGATTATCAGTCAGTCAGTCAGTCAGGACTTTGAATTTTATATATATAGATGAATTAATAAATATACCTGGACAAATTCACTCACGGTTAATTAGACCCAAACTAAGCTCTAAGCTTGTAATATGGAATCTAACTAACTGATACTACTACATATATGTATATACACAAATACTTTATAAGAATATATAATTGACACCCACACGTCGTCGCCAACAACTATGTCTTCACATATTGTTGACTCCGGGCGAGAATCGAACCCGTAACCCCCGACACAGTAAGCGCTCTCACTGCCACTGTGCCAACGGGCTTGTCATTTTGGGATAAAAAATAGATGTTGTCCGATTCTCAGGACTACGCGTTATGTACACAAAATTTCATGAGAATTGACTTAGATTTAATTCCTTTTGAAGTAAACACTCAAATCCTTACATACATTAATATTATAAACGTTACAATCCGTATCGCCATCATAAAACTGAAATTATTACTGCATCGAAACATTATAGCTTTTAAAAGCTCAGTAAAGTAATTTAGCCATCATACTTAAGTACATAATTGGTAAGTTAACTTATTCTACGATCCTGGCCTGAATTACCAACAACTGAAGTACACGGTCAATGAGATTATAAATATTTGTTAATAACGATATATTAGTCACATTAATAACAGTACAAGTAACAGGGTATGTACCTGTTATTAGTAACAGGTTATAACGATAACATGTGGCTGTGAAATTCTATGGGATATTAAATTAATTACAAACATACGAATAACCTGTGGTTTCAAGCGTCTTTGATGTTGTTTTTTTGGGTAGAATTTGTGAATGGCGGGGCAATTCCCTTATATAATTTTTAAACTCACGCGATATGCAATCATTATACTAAATGAACTGTATTGCGTTCGAATATTTAACGTATTTATTGAAAAACGTACCCGACGTTTTAAATCATTTTGAATTGCAGTCATTCCGTGACCACGTTATATACTCTAACGGGATACAGTCCCGTTTCATTAAGTATAATCAATTCCCTTATGTAATTAGAACACTATGAAGTATATAGATCACGTCCCTCACACTTATGACATAAACTTTGCCTTCGGAGTTCGCTAAATAACAGCTCGTAAACTGGCTCAATAGAAACAACAACGGCTGTTGCAATCGTTAGATCATGTCGGAGGCCTTTAGGCGGTCTAAAAACTGCTACATAAGGCCACAAACCTACTTGAACTTATTTACTTTTTTAATGGACATAAATAGCTAAGGAAGGAATGTAAAGGTAGCATTCTATTCACTTAATGTATCATTAAGTCATTCTGACAGCGTTATATGTTAATATTTTATATCACAACAACAATTTAATCTTGCATTTCATACAAAACAATGGCATATTTGAATCAGAGATAGAAATAAAAAGGTACATTAATATATGTAACATACCTAATAAATTGTTTCCGCAATTTATAAAAGCACATACCTACGAAGTATTTATTAATTTTTTTCTTGCAGTACCTATATATTACGTTTTATGAGAAATTAAAATTTGTCAATAAGGTAATTAATAAGGGAGTGTTTCGTTAGCATGCCATTCATTATTGGTAGATTTGCTTAAATAAAATAATGTGTCGTTTATAAAGCTTTATCAATTAACTAGCAGCGCCCCGCGGTTTTACCCGCGTTGTGCCCGTTCCCGTGGGAATTTCGGGAATTTTTTTACATAAAAACCTTCCTCTTGAATCACTCTACCTATTACAAAAAACCGCATCAAAATCCGTTGCGTAATTTTAAAGATACAGACAAACAAACAAACATATAGCGACTTTGTTTTATACTATGTAGTGATGTCAGGGGATGGATTTCATCATCTTCTTGACAGAGGAAAAGGCCTTTTTGTTCCTCTATAAAAGTAAAAAAATAAAGTAATAGCATGTAATATCCCATAGCTAGGCAAAGGCCTCTCACCTTCTTACTATCGTCATCTCTATGTATGACAATGTGACCGATAGAAGGTCGAACGGAATCTACTAATTAAACAAACGCTCATCTCTAAACTGTTTTTCCATATCCATTGTTCAAACTCTGTTCGCAACGCGTAAAAACATAACAGGGAAGCTATTTATTCTACATTTAATTGTAGATTGTGTGAATCACATACCATAACCATAGGAAGACGTGTATGAGTGATGTTTGTTTGTATACAGCTGGAACATGTTTTGTTCGATGTTTAACATTTGCTCAACGGAAATAGGAAACCTTTTTTCGCTATTCGTTTTGTTTGTCTGTAAATGTTGGTATAGTAGGTTAGACTGTATATGTTCTATCTATACTAATATTATAAAGCTGAAGAGTTTGTTTTGTTTGTTTGTTTGTTTGTTTAAACGCGCTAATCTCAGAAACTACTGAACCGATTTGAATAATTCTTTCACTGTTAGATAGTCTATTTATCGAGGAAGGCTATAGGCTATAGACATTTTATCGCGAAATTCCCACGGGAACGGGCACAACGCGGGTAAAACCGCGGGGCGCTGCTAGTGTAACCTATTACTACTGCCAGTGTGGTCCAACCACAGTGGTAAAATGTGGGCCATACTAAGTATGTTCTAGTATTGTGGCCAACCCTGGGGTAGGAGTTTTTAGACCATCTAAAGGCCACCGACATGATCCGGGAAACAACATACAACCGGGACCGACAATTTCACGAGCCTTCAAAGTACTTTTGGCGCTTAGATAGAAATGCCACTATCAACCCATCCAAGTAGGGTCGGAGCTATAACAATCGCGATGAGCTAATAAATATCGCTTGCAAATCGCTCAAAGTATGCAACGAGGGCTACGAGCGCTACGGTCCATGCTAATACGTTTATAGAAAGAATAATTTTGAAACCTTGTCAAAATAAGGTCTTGCCTTTCCCGGCGGGTTTACGCCGGCCCGATGAAATTATGAGAGGACCTCTCCTTCTTAGGGGTTGAATTTCTCAAGACACTTAATCGTGAAAGGTCCAAATCTCATGTTTCCACGTACAGTGGTTTTGGCTTTGTGTCCATATACATATAAGGCAATCAGTTTTGCCTTGTATATACTAGGTATGTATACTTGTCAAATATTATATAAGTATTTATTACATAATTACCAGGAACGATGAGGTACTAAGGTCAGCCATGTCACGCGTCATGATCACATAAAGGAAATAATTGTATTGTCATCTAATCGCCATTGCTTCGTCCTATTATTTTAAACCTTCAAACTAACATGGTGTAATTGTTGTTAAATACTTATTAACTAACCTTCCCATATAAGGGTTCTGTTTGTTTTAATAAAGTTCTATCGTATTATTTGTACGTCTGACTATTCACCTGATACATATAATTTTCTCTCAATCTAAAGCTCGGTACACAAGCTCAGCTCCTCCTCACTAGTACAGTGAGAGTGTACTGATGTCTTCAGTGAGATGAGAGGCCTTTGCCCAGCAGTGGGACATTAGAGACTTACTTTACTTTACTTTAAAGCTCAATAGCTCAGTAGTGTTGAGGAACGCTCAACAGTAACCTCTGCCGTACGTAAGCTCCCGTTTTTAAAATAATAATCTCAGTAGATTAAGTTGAAAAAGGCTCACCTAAACAAGTGACAATCGTTGCTTTGGTGGTCTCATTTCAAAATTTAAAATAATGTCACTTGGTAATGTAAACAACACAATTGAATGCAAAATAAAACTATTGTCACAACTTCATAAAGGTTGGTATACAATAATGTATTTTGATGATCAAATCATGACCTGCAATTTTAATAGACTAATCTGTTATCTACACCATAGTACCTTGTTTTTGCAAAAACCTTAAAATTGTATCCGTTAACACAGTTTAAATCAACACCATAATATAAGATGCCTCGTTCAGATAACATACTAACCCTTGTGCACACTGTTCTAGTACACAATGGAAGGCAATTAAAAGGAGGAGATAATTAATCGAGTTACACACAGGCGAGTTCACGGTCACTCGTTATGTAAACTGACGGGTATTTCAAATTATGTTATAATTAATGGCAAAAACACACCGAGCTACTATTATTACTGTAATTGTTTTGATTGTTATTTGTTTTTTACTGATTTAAGACTTGTTAAGTGTGTAGCTGCAATTAATGGTTTGTTGTTACACGTTTTTGTAATAAAAATACACAGATGATGGATTGCAATATTTTAACATTGTTGTTATTGTTCTAAACTATGCTAACTAAGCTAAGAGTAATATCTACTGTGTAGAGTTACATCACAACGGAGGATTATCCAGATCGAAATAAAACTTATCGACTAATGACTATCCCAAACATAAATCGCATATTTGATTGTAGACTTGTTCGACGCGATCTTTACTTTTTGTCAGTTCAACAAAAGTTCTTACTAGAAATTCTCCAATCTTACAGACTTTGTCTCTTATACCTATTGCCTCTAGTGTGTGCTCCTTCACTTGTTTTCATATGCCAGAAGACTATCCAACCCAAAAGGTTCGACAGTCATGACTTTTATGTAAAACTAGCCGCGCCCCGCGGTTTTACCCACGTTGTGTCCATTCCCGTGCAAATTTCGGGAATTTTTATACATATAAACCTTGCTCTTGAATCACTCTATCTATTTAAAACAACTGCGTCAAAATCCGCATAGTAGTATTTGAGTTTATCGCGAACAGACAGACTGACGCGGCCGGGGACTTAGTTTACACTACCTATTACTTATTCAATTTATCGGCGTGGGTATCGGTAAACAATTAACAAACTAAGAAACAAATTGCGATCGCGTCTCAAAAGATACAATAAAAGCATTTCAATGTATCTTACAAGATACTCAACAGGTACACTATTAATTTTGTTTTTATTATAAAACGGGCCTTAAATGTAAAGGTCGAGACATTTTTAAAGAGTAATTGGTTATTTATAGAATGTAATGTAAGTAAAGATAGTGGTGTAAAGTGGTTAAACAGAATGACGGCATGAGAAATGACTAATATTATATAGCAGACTAGCTGTGCCCCGCGGTTTCACCCGCAGCGCCCCCGTTCCCGTGGGAATTCCCTGAATTTTCTTTGCTATAAACCTCACAGAGCCCGAGACCTTTCCAACGAATGCAAAACCGTGGAAATCGGTTCGTGCGTTCTGGAGTTATAGCGTCAGGGAGGAAAACCCGACTTATTTTTATATAGTAGAAGATGAAAGAGCTGAAAACTCACTTTATCTAAATGATGCTTGGTAAAATTAAAATAAATTAAAGTTACACTATTGTATAAGTAAGGTTTTATGTACTTTATATAAATTAAATTCTTGCATGAGAGAAATGGAATTTGTAGAATGAATTTATATATAAAAGGGAGATTAATGCAAAAAAGTTAATTTATGACATTAAAAGATCTGTAAATAAATGGCGACGGTTGAAAATGACTTTTTGTTCCCATAGCAACCAAATTCAAATTAGTTTTCAATTACTGGGTACTAATGTCTCACTAATGTCGCGTAGAATTGCAATATTTTGCGGTGTCTAGTCGACCACAAATCCTCTTGATAGTCACATAACGTACTTATTGACCGCAATATAGTTGGCAACGAATATTGCACATTAATTGGCAAACCATTTGGCAAATGTGATGTTGGTTAAAACTTCGATGGGTTTAGATTTTAGTGTTTGTCGAGTTTTGAAATCAGCAGAGCTAAGATGCTCACCTAATCAAAGGTTGTGTATTCATTCTTCTTCTCTAAAACTCTTTCCCTCTCTCTTTCACTCCCTCATTCTCTCCCTCTCTCACTTTTAATGGAAATATAGCAATATGAAGAAAAGGGCTCAAATGAATACGAGATCATATTCATGGAGAGCATTTTAACCTTGCACCATTCAACTAAAGTAAGTTTGTGTTTCAGAGTTTTTAGACCATTCAGCTAAAAAAGAGTCACTACTACTACTGTACATTTCTTCACACTGTGGTCATCTGAAGCTATACAGGGTGATTTCGGGGTCGTGATCCCAACCATTTTTTTCTGACTCAGTAAATAAATGATTGCGATGCTACTGTATTTATTTTAATTTAAACAACGATGATTCGTTATTTACGTATTTTTATTTAAAAATTACTATTGACTCAAAATGCGTGGTCACCCTACTTTTAATATTCCTTGACATAAGTTTTCTTGGGAAATAGTAGGGTGACCATGATCTCGAATTATCGCAGTTTTTTTTGCTGACTAAAATAAGTCGCTGTTGTACTGTTAGTCCTAACCTATCGTGATGCTTAGGAGAAAGTAAGTTAAATGCTTCTTTCTTGCTCCACGACCCCGTAATCACCCTGTATATGGAAACAATGTTAAAAATGAAAACTTGTTATTCGATAACCTAAGTGACATATGATTAAGAATAAATAATGGACACTTAATTGATAAAAGCTCATAATTTTGAGAACTGTAATGTCGTTAAGTGGCGAGTGTGAAAGCCAATCATTGTTGAAACTACATTTAATGACAATATCTGTTTTAACGATCATAATTAATGATTAATGATGGCCTTTTCAAGAAGAACAAGAAGAAAGTTGTATGGAATTTTAATAATGGCGATCGATAATTGACAATTATTTTCTTTTTTAAGGACAATTGTGTCTTTTTCTTTTTCCAAAAAAAAATATTTTATGAAAAAAGATATACATCATTATAACAAAGTTTATCCTAGGGTTAGCAGCAACCTATTATTATATTTAACCATCGTTGTGCCCGTTCTCAGGAAAATTTAGAGTTAAAATAGCCTATAGCCTTTCCGTTGAATGTGGCTATCCATTACAAAAATAAATAATTCAAACATCAGATTGGTCGTTCCTGAGATTAGAGCGTTCAAACAAAAAAAAACAAACTCTTATTCTTATCATATTAGTATAGATATCCCAATTCCAAGTTATCCCAATTATTTACGTTTTATAAGGCAAATGAATCAAGAGAACAGCGATAGTAAACTCTTAAAACAAACTCAGTACACTGTTAAAGGTGACTGAACTGGTTTGAGCTCTTATTAATTTCGCACGCAATCGATAAACTCGGTTTGCGTTGAAGTGAAGCTTTTACTGCAGACCTAACCTTTTATTAGTTTCGATAGAGAAGTGGTTGCATATTCTAATAATAGATAGCCTCTTACCCGAGCAATCAAATCGCTTTGTTCAGTACATAGGGAGCTGGGATTGCTTTACTGCTATTTGCTATTCTTGTGAGGAACTGGCACTTAATACTTCAGAACGCTTTATTGTAGGTTCAGCAGAATTGCAGCCTACGTATTGTAACTAGTAGTGCTTAGACATTTAACTAATTGGTGTAATTTTATATTCATTACTTCATGTCAAAAGTTACTCATTAACCTCTTTACTAATGATTCAGTAGCTCTAAATGCGCTTTCAATATTTGTGCTGAAAGGAAGCGTTGCACTGCAAGTTTTGCACTGAACAGGCCCTCTATTGTCATATCATAAGGGCTTAGTCACACCTACTACCAGTGTCCCTTTGACATTTACATTGAACCTACATTAAACACACTTTATTTTCTTATATAATGTGAACGGTTTATAAATAGGATTCTATTCGCATGGGAACAACCGAGTTACATCACTATTTATGGAGGTCGAGAGTTACGTGGGCTATGCGTGGCGACGGTGTCATGAACTCACTGTCATACACATTATTTATATACTTTACACATACATTAACAAGCTTGAGTGAGGTATTCCAGAGGTAGGTGGATCTCACTATGTATGTGTGAGTATGAGATCGTTCTAACGTTCGATCGATCTTTGCTAAGGTGTGATACTAAAGTAAATATTAATCTGTAATAACCCACTGAGAGGCAAGGGCCGCCTCTCATCTGACTGAAGATTAGTAGTGAGAAGGATTCGACTTAATCACCATGCTTGCCTACTACAGGTTCGTTGTTGGTGTCGCACTTACTAATTTAAAATGCATTTATACTCATACACGAAAAAACACACTCAAATCCTGTGAATTCAATAAACAACGAATACATCTGGCATAGTTGGGCATGGGCAGACTTGACGACACTAGCTAACTAGGTGACTGCAATAGCTGGAGATTTTAACAAAGTTGAAACATTTCGGTGACCGCATTAGGCAAACTAGTATTAGTACTTACGGCATAGCATTAAAGTCAAAGTCAATATTTTAGTCATTAAATATCTGCAATACACGATTTTACTACACATATGATTTCAAAATACGTAGAACATTTTATTAGTCAAATCACTAGGTCCCCACAGTTTGCTGTAATAGTTCATAGTTATCATAATTTGGATACTCGAACTTAGTATAAGTGTGAAATGTCACTAGCCACTCCTTTCAATACGTATGAGGGCTGTGTTTAGGCCTGACACACATCATCAGACTGACACATTTGACTTAGGGCACGCACACACAAAAGTTGCGGCAGCGCGCTGCGCCTCTTCTCCGCCCAAAACACGATGCAGCCCATGCCTAAACTTCCTTTTAAAAGAGGGGTCTTTTAAAAGGAAGTTTAGGCATGGGCGATACACCTTAGGGTGCGTTTCTATTGTAGTGTACCAATCACAACATATTACGAAAATATTTTGACAATATAAATTATTTGTTGGACATTTTCAATGATCGGTCGATTGAGCTCGCACGGCTCCGCTTAGCTACAATGAATACGCACCCTAACATTATATTAGCATAAATCCTGTTTACAATGGTCTTGTCCTGTACAATATTTGTTGATCGACGGTAGACAACTGTAATTTTTGTAATCTTTTTACTTGTTTGATTTTTATACAGAAGTAACAGTTAACCAATTTTAAGAGTGAGTCGCATTTTTTTAATTTCGTTATTCGTGACTAACAAACGTATGCGATAGTATGCACCCAGCTTTATTCTAGTGCGGTTATAAAATAATGTAGAAGACACAGACATGGTAATTGAGGTGCATTATGTTTGAGTAACCTCACTTAATGAGTACAACATTTCTTTGAAAATTAGTGCGGTATTCGTGTTTGTGAAATAGCCCTGCGCATCGCTTTAATTCCCTTGCTGTTATTACATAATTTCAGCTTTTCTGTGATATTATAATGCAGTAGGTTAGCATGGTTTACGACTAATGCATTGACACATTCACTAATCGAGATGACTTTGTTAGTCATTGGTATCTTAGTGGCTGTTATATCTTAAAATCCTCTTTATTATTATATAAGAGACATCAATGCCAAAATATTATCGATACTAAACCCAATAATATTTGACTATTCCGCACTGTACTGATATCTTCAGTGACATGATATTGTCACTGTAAATAAGAAGTTAACGAGTAGGTTAGTGGCCAACCCTGGTATGAGAGAATTTAGACTCCCTAAACGTCTTCGACGTGGTGTAAAATTGGCAACAACCGGGACCGACTATTTTACGTGCCCAGCGAAGTACGGTAGCGTTCAGAAAGATATGCCACTATTGAATATCGATCACCCATCCAAGGGCCGAGCTGCACGTTGCTTAACCTTTTGTTTACCGGCATTAGAAACACAATAGAAAATCAATTGTGTCTGGCTTGAAATCGCGTCCGCGGGATATGAGGGGTTAATAGTAGTAGTGAATTAACATCGCTTAGTCTAGCTACTTCCTACTATAGGATATATTTAAATACAGGCTGGCTTTTGTTCTGCTTCTGGTTGCAACTTCTTATTTAACAAACTATGTAACAACCATTTCAAAATTAAGGAAAATACTTAAGAAATAATTTGACAAAAGACTTTGTATTCCAATTGCGCTCATCCTTTACTTACATAACTGCAGTTGGCATCATCGCGCCACAATCCGTCAATTAATAACCAGCACAAGTATTAAATAGACAATTCAAGTGTTATTTTTCGACACATTCTAAATCATGACTTAACGGTTTAGAATTTAAGTTTCTGTTACTGGAGCTTGGTTTTTGATTTGTAGGAATTTAGGCTAAATAATGTGTTTAAAAATGACAACTAATATAAATTGTATGGCGTAATTTACTTAATAGGAAAAACCAAGCCTTAAGCCCGATTTCCACCGCAAGCGGAGCGGGCTCATTAATGACTCCATTTAATTACCATTGCGTTACTTGTATAGACGCATAACACGTCAGTCTTAACAAAAACACGTAATGGCTGCCAAACGGAGTCATTAATGAGCCCGCTCCGCTTGCAGTGGAAACCGGGCTTTAGGGTGCCTGTCCATTGATGCGGACCGAGGCTGCGGAGCGGAGAAACGGACAAATATTAACCTATAGGATTGCATAAAATATCTGACCGGAGATTTAATGTAATATGACATAATTTTTCGTGCGAGCCGGGTGCGAGTCGCGTGAGTTTATATTCCTGTTGTACTTGGACCAATGTGACACCATCTTTCGTACAACGGCACACGACTCGCTACCGTCATGCTCCTGCACTATTATGTGTCTAGCCACACACTTTTGTACTATTCTGTTTATTTAATGTAGTCATGCTAGTGCATTAATCCTTATTGCACCCTCTTTTACACACCTTTCGTTCGCCGAATGCTGCCGACTTCCGTATTCCTTACACTGTTGCGGTCACCGCACGTTGCATGCGGTCGACTACCGTAATTGCCCCTTTACCATTCTCTACATTACATAGCTACATGTCTAGGTATATAAATAACTAATAACACTTCAAACAGAATGTCTTGACTTCCACCCAATTTTGAAATACATAATCTCCATTTTGTAAACTTTAACCTTTCCAATTACACATAATAAAGTAAATAATAGACAATTATATTTGTATAACACCCGCGGGTAGCAAATTAGAACGCATTCACACCGATGTAGTAACACTCGCAACAAAATCATAGTCTCGTGAATAACTAAGAGTGATTTCTGAATTATACGATTTGTATTTTAACTTTCAACTACTAATCTATACTAATACTATAAAGTTGCAGAGTTTGTTTGTTTGAACGCGCTAATCTCAGAAACTACCAATCCGATTCGAATAATTCTTTTTGTAATGGATAGCCACTTGTTTAAAACCCACCAATTGTTAAAAAAAAATAACGAGATGAAATCAATACACATAAGTACCTAAACATATTTTTGTAGGCAAAATTTAAAGTCTTCATTTTTTAATGTAAATTTTAATTTACCTAATAAATAAATATAAAAATAAAGTTGCATAGCCTATTTTTAATTCAATACCCAATTACAAAAGTTTAGTTAAATATAAAACAAAACCCAGTCCTTAAACTCATACCGTACTCTGACATCACTATACGGTCATTATGTCAGTTGTACGTCAATTATGTCATAATAATGATGATCAAAACTGATTGCTGTCATTACGTACATCCTGTAATTGGTGCTTGTGAGTTCTTTGCTGTACAATTTATATGAAGTGTGTTTCAATAGAACTGGTTTTTCGAAGACTTATTATGAAGTCAGTGCTTGGAATACCCCGGTACGAGACAAAGACCTCTTGCTCATCTGAATCACTACATAGTATAAAATAAAGTCGCTATTTTTGTCTGTTTGTTTGTCTATTTGTCTGTATGCTTAAATCTTTAAAATTACGCAACGGATTTTGATGCGGTTTTTTGTAATAGGTAGAGTGATTCAAGAAGAAGGTTTTTATGTATAAAAATTCCCGATATTCCCACGGGAACGGGCACAACGCGGGTAAAACCGCGGGGCGCTGCTAGTGTATCAACAAAATAACGAATTCTTCAGCTTAATTATATTAAAGTAGGCCGTAATGTCCCACTGCTCGGCAAGGGCCCTCATTTCAGTGTAAATATTATCAGGTTTATCAATTAATAGTAATTAAAAGTAATCAATGTCAAAATTATGCGTAATCAACTGTCATGTCAAAAGATTTTTTTAAATCTATATTTATAACTGTCAAGATAAAAGTAATGCTTTTGACAGCTGATTACGCAAAAGCATGCCTTGATTATTAATCCATCGTTTATGTGTAGAAGTCCTAATGTATTACAATAGAGGATATTATTGACTAATGCTCGTAATATAAAGAGGTAAAGTTTTTAACTTTGTTTTATTGTTTGTAAGGGCTAATCTCAGGAACTACCGGTCCGATTTGAATAATTATTTTTGTAATGGATAGCCACATTAAACGGCAATGTTATAAACTATTTTACAAGCCGAAATTCCCATGGAAACCGATATGACGCAAGTAAAACCGATATGACGCAAGTAAATCAAACACAACATCGAGTAAAATAATCTTTAAATAAATCTTAATCTTTATTTCTTTTATCTTTTACAATCTGATATTTCACTAACATTTATAATAATACCACAGAAACCCACTCCAAATATCCATGAATAATTAATTTGTTAAAGAAATAGTCTAAAAATAAAACGTTATGACAGTATTATGAAAAATCTATTCCAAAGTTAACCTAAATTAGAAAAGCATTTATCTTCTCCGATATTGTTTCAACATTTCGGTTATCGGATTTTGTGATCTGTTGGTTAATAAAATGGTAATCAATTTATTCATTTTCGATAAAGGATTTCAACTATTTAAAGATATTTTTACATATAGATTGTTTCGAGTTGGAATGAAGAATTAAGAACGAATTGAGAATGATTAGAGTTAGCTAAGTTTAAGGGATTTTACTCCGCTTATCCTTGGAGTCCTTTTGTCCATCGAAAGGTTGATCTCGGCTATCTACCCAAGATATCAAATTCTTATCTGTTCATACCAAATTCTTGATCTGTCAGAATGTTAATATGACATTAATTTACATAGAACATTGATAAACTTGATCTGCAATCTTATCAATCTTATCTAATTGCCGTGATTGCTTAGAATCTGAGATCGATCGATTAATTCGTGTATAAGTCTAGACCGTCACAATACTATAAGAGTTCTCTAGTTGTATCAGAATTGCTAACGGCTATTTTAATATAGGCTACATATTTTGGCTACTGAGACGACTTCGCTTTGTCCGGCTACACTGAACGAAGCGCAGTCGTCCGCGACTGATGTTCTTTTGTTTTTCATACAAATCGCACGTGAAGTCTGATATCTATATAAACATAAAAGAGCCGTAGGAACTAAACTCTTTGTAATATCCTCCGCCGTCCTTTTCAACTCTACTCACGACACTGCATTCCCTCTTTCTTTCATCTAGTCGATATTTTTGATCTTCCTCTTGTTTATATTACTTCACACTTTTCTATTAGTGAAAAATCTTAGCTAATCTATTACATTACATATAATAAAATTGTAGAAAAGTGCTGTCTGTACATTGAAAATAAAAATAAAAAAAATAGCAGGGGTTATTGTTATGTCGATGTCGAACCCAAAAATGTAATCAACTTTTTTTTTGTCTGTTTGTCTGTTTGTCTGTTCACGCTAATCTCAGAAACGGCTGATCCGAGTTGGATGCGGTTTTCACGAATATATTGTGGTATGCTTCAGTTATGCTTTAGTGTTTGTTTCATGTCAATCGGTTCATAAATAAAAAAGTTATGTCAAATTAAAGAATCACGTCGAACACTATTCTATGCTTATACATAGGCACCATTAATCTCCGCAACTACGAGTATTTGACGGATTTGGTTGAAATTTTGTACCGACATATTTTAGAGCCTGGCGCAACATAAAGACTACTTTTTACCGCGGGAAAACATCAGTTTCCCATGGGAATCGGTAGTTTATTGTTTTTTTAACGCCTGTTCCGGTGAACGAACGACGTCGATCATTGTTACTAGATAGGTAAATTACAATCATTAATAGAATATGTTATAGCTACTTATTACCTTGGAATTGACTGGATTACCATGGGAAAAAAATTAAAAGGGCTCATCTAAATTCTTTCTACTTAAGACGAAGTGGTAAGACCAGAAGCGTAAAACATCGCGAAAGAGTTGTGTTAGAAACAGTTTTTGGATATCAACCGCTAAAATTTATGGAATGATATTCCTACTGTCGTAAAGGTAAAAATATGTTTTGTATTGTTATACACTTCGAAACACGATTAGAGTGATTTGCCTCGATAGAAAAAAATCGTGAAAATCGTAAAAAATCGACATTTTATTTAAATTTTACAGTTTCACGGCGATTGTAAAGAAAAAACAAGTACAAAATTTATATTTTCATAAACCTTACATCAAATCCCATATGGTAGTACAGATGGTTTTTCTCTAAATGGAAGTTAGTTTATTCAATGAAATAAAACATAATTATAGCGCTCGCGTTGACGGTGCTCTAGTCACTCAGTCGGCCGCGGGGCCTTGTTGGGAGTAGACACGTACTGCTTCGTCGCGCACGCTCGCTCTGTACGAACATCGCAAATAATATCTTAGGTGCAGCGCAGACGACAGACTATCCGTGACGCACTTTTTAGTCTGTGAAAATAGAACCTATGTAATTATATGCAGTAACGCACACAACGCGCAAAAAGTCCGGCGCACATAAAATCCGTGTAGCTGACCCGGCGAACTTCGTACCGCCTTAGTGAATGACATTGACATTCGTTACGCGTGTTTTTTTATATATGCAAAATTAAATGTAGGTATATTTTTCAATATTTCTGAGAGATTTTCTTAATATTTTTTTCCGTAAGAACCTTCTAATAATAACAAATACAACAAAAAAAGAATTAATGAAATCGGTCCAGCCATTCACGCGTGATACCGTGACCAAGGAAAACAGGTTTGTCCCACTGCTGGGCAACAATATTTTTAAATGAAATTACCCGAAGGTTCGACACATCTGACCTCCTACATTGACAGTGTCAAATCTTGACATAACTTTGTTCACATAATTGATCTGGGATTTTGAAACATGGTATAGTAATGCAGAATTCTCAACAAATACAATGCCTTCTCAACAAATTCAATGAATTCTCAACAAATTTAACTTTAAAACAAGATGAACAAGAAGACGAACCAGAGGGTTCGCCGCCATCTTGTTTAAAAGTTAATTTTTTTAGTTTTTCTGAAATAACTCGTTAATTTTCAACTTTAGAGCAAAAATGGTCCTATCGAAAGTTGTTGGAAATTTAATTTTCCACAAGTTTGGCCATTATCATTTTTACGCTAGGATCAATATTTGCAGTGTTATACTACCAAGTTTATCCTAGCGTAAAAAATTTATTAAATTTTACGAAAAAATTTAACTTTAAAACAAGATGGCGGCGAACCCTCTACCGGGATTAGTTCGAAAATCGAGATTTATACTCCCAACCACACCCCCCCTGACGTTTAAAAAATAAATCGCTCCCTGGTTTTTTTTTTATTTAAATGTCTGCCCCGACTGCGCTAAGATAACAATACCGATATTACCGATAACACGTCAACTCATTCATACTGATGAAAAATAAATTGGTATCTGTAAAAGACAATACCGATAGCCGATCAAGTGTACGGGGACCCATAATAGATTTCCAGTGACATAAATTTATAAAAGTGACAGGTCCGCGAACATAAAGCGCGGGGGGAAGATACCTCACCCCTCACAAACGCGATGAGCGTGTTCACACGTCGTCTTAAGTTAGTTTAGGCTGATATCATAAACTATAAGAATAATTTACCGAGGGAAATCATAGTACTCCCATGGGAATGAAAAAACATTGTTCTTTTACGGCTGAAGGTAGTTTGTAAGCTGTTGAATTTTAAGAATAATGTCGAACAGATTCCTTCCAGTTTCCCGTGGGTCTGAGATGTTATCCCGCGGTAAAAAGTAACATAAGTGTTGTTATTTCCAAGCCTAAACTAACTGTTTGCCAAATTTCATCTATATCCGTTCAGTAGTTTTTGCGAGAAAGACTAACAAATATGCGTCTATACAAAGTTTCGCGTTTATATTATTTAAAAAGTAACATAAGTGTTGTTATTTCCAAGCCTAAACTAACTGTTTGCCAAATTTCATCCATATCCGTTCAGTAGTTAAAGCTCAAGGTCAGACTCTACAAGTTGTGGGTGTAGATCTAAGTATCAGCTGTTTTTCGCACGGTCAATTGTATGTGGCTCTGTCCCGTGTTAGCAATCCCAGCAGCCTGTATGCTTTCACCCCCGATGGCCATACGTCTAATATTGTATACTAGAAGCGCCCCGCGGCTTTGCCCGCGTTGAACCCGTTCCCGTAGGAATTTTCGAAAATCCTTTCTTAGTGCGCACTTACGTCACTTGAAGAACCTTCCTGCCAAATTTCATGTTTCTAGGTGTAGCGGTTGAGCCTGTGCGTTGATTATCAGTCAGTCAGGACTTTGAATTTTATATATATAGATAGAGAAGCATTACAGTAAAGTAGGTTTTTTAGCTACCCAAAATGACTGTGATTATGATCCAAAATAAAAATAAGTATATATTTAAAAAAAAAACGCTGCTCATAGTCACTATTCCACGCGAACGAAGTCGCGGGCACAGCTAGTATAAAATATGTCTTATAAGAATAAGGATATTATGTGAATCTTCTCTAATAACATCAATGAGGTTTGTAGAGCCACGATGTTATCTTAATTATTCTAAATTGATATGTTATTTGGATAGCAATCTGTGATTACGGTCGGTTACAGATATTTTAGCAACTTTTTTGTTGACATCAATATGTCATAAGATGTAATATTGTATATCTCATGCAAGTTTTAGCGTTTATTAATTAAAAATTTGTTATCAATCTTACTTTCAGTCATTTTAAATCAATCCATCTGAATTTAGATTTTTTCTATCTAATACATAACTATATATTTTGACAAAGCCAAAGCTAGAATATAATTATTATCGTCACGAACAGACCGCATTTTTTCTGATATCTTCAGTGAGATGAGAGCCCTTTGCCCAACCCACTGGTGGAATGTTACAGACTACTTCTTACTCATTTTTAAAAGAACCACCCATTTCATACGGTTCCCGCGGGAATTTCGGAATAAAATGTATCCCATGTATTATTCTGATGTATCATCATTACATAGTATAAAATAAAGTCGTCTCTTTTTCGTGTCTGTCTGTCTGTTTGTCTGTCTGTATGCTTAAATCTTTAAAATTACGCAACGGATTTTGATGCGGTTTTTTGTAATAGGTAGAGTGATTCAAGAGGAAGGTTTTTATGTAAAAAAATTCCCGAAATTCCCACGGGAACGGGCACAACGCGGGTAAAACCGCGGGGCGCTGCTAGTGCTGAATAAAATGAAGTACCTACTTTATGCAATCTCGATTAAACGAAAAGAAACGTGGGCGGGATCGCTATCTATACTATCTTATATATAAAATTCTCGTGTCACAGTGTTCGTTCGCGTACTCCTCCGAAACGGCTTGACCGATTCTCATGAAATTTTGTGAGCATATTGAGTAGATCTGAGAATCGGCCAACATCTATTTTTCATCCCGAAATTCCCGCGGGAACGGGTACAACGCGGGTGAAACCGCGGGGCGCAGCTAGTAGTTAATATAATGTATATTCATATACATCCTCACAGACTATCGCATGTATAATCGTGTGTAATATTAATAAAAAAAGATTGCAATATTTTTTATATAAGTAAATACTTATACTACTACTACTCATAATGATAAAGTCATAAGATCTTCTTCATCGAGTGGATGGTCAACCGGACCAATCCTGGTGTCAGAGTTATTGAGCCGCCAAAGGCCTCTGACATGGCTCATTAGATTATAGGATCAAATAAAACATGGTATTTAATAAGCATACATGAGACGTTTGAAGACATCCATTCAATTAAGTTTCATTGAATTCACTTGCAAAAGGGCTCTTCCTTATTCGGCATAGATTTACGATAAGCTATCAGGAATCGTTATACGAAGAGACATGAATAGATTCAAACAATTTACCTGTTTTGGTAAACAGCCTACAGCTACACCCGCTTTGCATTTTCATTTTACTTTGAGGTGTATACTTGATGTATTTACTTTAAGAATTTCAGAAATATAGGATCGTATTTTTATTAATTGTAATGCGTTAATTTAATTTAATTAAATACTATCTGTCGCACTCAGGACATTAATCTCCATTAAAACGATACTTAACTAATTGTCGTAATTGTTCGTACTTTACATGTCAAAGTCACTCATCTATACTAAGAAAGCATTTGACGTGTCTGAGTACAGGCGTATGAAATATGAAGAGGATGGTCGAAGATAGAGAAAAGTGGAATGAACTCCATCGACAAAAACCCAGCTGTTAAGGTTAAGAGAGAGAGAACATTAACTCGATCTCCTAATGCGGTCGCCGACACTTCATATCTACTTCGGTTACCTACCGAACAACTTCTTTACATGAGATGTCCACCTTCTGCAAAAGCTTAATATGATAGCAGCAGGTGATGTCGATTGTCGAATGCGACTGACTACCGTATTCTCATTACTGTTGCAGTCACTGCATGTTACATGCAGCGAGTGATTAAAGGTCATTGGCAAAACAAAAATGTGTATGACTACATATTATAGAACAAAGTCGCTTTTCGCTATCTGTCTGTCCTTATGTATGCTAAGATCTTTAAAACTACGCAACGTATTTTGATGCAGTTTTTTTTACATAGGTAGAGTGATTCAAGAGGAAGGTTTATGTGTATAAAAATTCCCGAAATTCCCACCGGAACGGACAAAACGGGTAAAACCGCGGGGCGCTGCTAGTTAAATATAAACAAAGTATGAAATAACAATAAAGGATACACAAATACACAAATTAATAACTATAATATTATGCCCTAAAGAATAATTACAATAAACAAGTAGACATAACAGGTTAAAAAAAAAAAAACATGTCACACATAAAAACACATTGTAGTCTAGTCTAGATTGATAAGATCAAATCAGTTACGTAAAAAATAACATTATCTTATTACCATAATCAGTGTAAAAAATACTTGAAATGTATTATCAACAATAGAATTGATTAGTTACTAACTTACCTTCATAGTTCAGTAACCTATTCCATTAAAAAGATTCCGACGTATTGAATACCTCCTCGTTTTTCGTAGCCATTTAATAACACAGGTTTTATCCAAACAAAATATTTTTTTCTAAGTCCAATTCTATCGTATGTATAAAATTCTATACCTAATATATAAAACTAGCAGCGCCCAACGGTTTTACCCGCGTTGTGCCCGTTCCCGTGGGAATTTCGGGATTTTTTACATAAAAACCTTCCTCTTCAATCACTCTACCTATTACAAAAAACCGCATCAAAAATCCGTTGCGTAAATTTTAAGATTAAAGCATACAGACAAACAGACACAGAAGACAAACAGACGCGACTTTGTTTTATACTATGTAGTGATATAAAACTAGCAGCGCCCAACGGTTTTACCCGCGATGTGCCCATTCCTGTGGGAATTTCGGGATTTTTTGACATATAAACGTTCCGGAAGAATCATTCTATCGATTGGTGAACACCGCGGGTAAATCCGTCTATTAGTATTCGAATTTATCACGGACAGACAGACAGACAAACGCGGCCGGTGACTTTGTTTTATACTATGTAGTGACTCGTGTCGCGGTGTTTGTAGTTAAACTCCTCCGAAACGGCTTGACCGATTCTCATGAAATTTTGTGTGCATATCGGGTAGGTCTGAGAATCGGACAACATCTATTTTTCATCCCCTAATTAGTAATGGTCCACCCTTACTTTTTATATGGCAAAACAACGTTAACCGGGACAGCTAGTAGTATGTAATTTTAATTTTGGAATGTAATTAAATGTACCATATAACGTAATACCAGTATGTTCTCAAATCTTACGGAAGTCACCGATTTTAATGGAATTGTCGTAAATCAAAATGATATTTATTAAGTGTAGTTGATCTGTTATTAACATACCTATTCTATATATGTGCACGGTAGTTAAGTAATAAATAATTTTAAAATGGTAGTCTAGGCGTCATAAATTAACATTTTGTTGGTTTTGATTCGAGTTTTTTATCGCTTATTTTTTACTTTGTTTATAATTTGGTTGTACTGACTATATGACACGAACGTGATATTGACAAGTCGATAGAATTAAATTACACTACACAGAATAAAATTACACTTCTACCAATCCGATTTGAATAATTATTTTTGTAATGGACAGCCACATTCAACGGGAAGGTATAGTCTATTTTTCTTCCCAAAATTCCCACGGGAACAGGCACAATCCGTGTAAAACCGCGGAGTGCTGCTAGTAAACTTATAACCTTAGAATCTTTTACCAGATTACGAACTTGTCCTATAAAGTTAACTAATTAAATAAAGCAGTCACATGCTGTAACAACCGTTAAGAAACACAACAATTAAACAAACAATGAGCAAACAAGCTTCATTACACTATCAGCCTATCAAACATTGTACTTATCACATTACAATTGTGTAACATTAACATTTCTCTGGCTTGGGAAGAATACTGTCGTAATCTATTTGGGCACACTCACAATTAGATGAAGTAAGAGGCGAGGCAAGAGGCAACTGACCAAACTAGATTGGATTATAGGATTGCCAACATGCAGGTTGAAATTATTCTATAAAGTAACGTTAACAAAATTGTCCCATTGGGACAGTATTTGTGAGAGCACTTCGTCCCAATGCCACCGTTACAACTGAACTACGTCTTAATCCTAGTTCGTGAAGTGAAGTGAAGCTTAACTGTCAAACGTCACATTTTATTTACTGAGACTGAGTTCAGTTGATCGTGGTTCCAGATCTTCTTCATCGAGTGGATGGTCAACCTGACCAATCGTGTCAGAGTTATTGAGCCGCCAAAGGCCTCTGACATGGCTAATGTAACTACTACTATTCTTAGAAAGTAACCGGGACCGACGGCTTAACGTGCCCTCAGAAGCACGGAATCGTTTTACTTTTCGGGCAATCAGGTGATTCCAGATAGAAACGATGAGCTCATGGCTAATTCGCCAAAACTAAGACTGAGTTATTATACCGATACTCATAAACCTAATAATTAAGACTGCGACATTAATGTCCAAATGTCTGTCATTAGTCTGACATTTAAACAGTAGTTTCTGACACCTTTAAGCATTTCTCATGGCATTTCCTGATAGGACATTCATTAGTCACAAATCATGAACACAATTAGAACTTTCATACCTCATCATATCATACTCATATTGTAAAATATTATTTTTTTACAGCATTTTGGCTCTCAAATGGTTTGTCCCTTTCCAACATACGCTACTTTCCAAAAGACCAAAAGAGACAAAACAATCTTTAACAGTGTTTTAGTTTAATAACGTTTATGACTAAGGCCGAACATACCTTGCAGTGATAATCCATACAAAGCTTTAGTAACATAGCAAAGAAGTGTTCGATTGTTGATGATTCTGCGATTTAATAATAAGATAATAGTTTGATTTACGCGCCAATGTTGCTGGTAGCCACTTAAGCAATTATCCACAAAGAACAGTTAATGCGTAAACGTTTGCCCTTTGACTTCACTCTTGTATTTCGAAGAGATTCAGCTTTGCAATTATATACATGTCGGAGTGTAATATACAGTCATATTGCGTTAGTAAGGGCCGAAACTGCGTTAAGCGTGCGCCCGTCGCTTGCGCACGTCGCGTGCGCCCGTCGCGTGCGCCCGTCGCGTGCGCCCGTCGCGTGCGCCCGTCGCGTGCGCCCGCGACGGTTCACTTTTGTATGAAACCGCGACGGGCGCACGATTAACGCAGTTTCGGTCCTTAATCTTTGGAAACATTTATATTTGTGTTTGAGGTAATATTTACCATAGTGATTAACATAATATAAAACAAGTCTGTGTCAGGCTGTCTGTAATGAGTGACTGAGTGATTTACTAGCTAGGCTACTGTTTGCAATTCCTAAATAATTATAACCGTAGGAAGGCGAGGGTGGATCGCTAGTAATTATACAATGCGTATTTTGTACCCAGTTACATTTTCTTAATAGACATCATTAGATCTATACTAATATTATAAAGCTGAAGAGTTTGTTTTGTTTGTTTGTTTGTTTGTTTGTTTGTTTGTTTAAACGCGCTAATCTCAGAAACTACTGAACCGATTTGAATAATTCTTTCACTGTTAGATAGTCTGTTCATCGAGGAATTTACAATTTACATTTTATCCCGAAATTACCACGGGAACGGGCACAACGCGGGTAAAACCGCGGGGCGCTGCTAGTATTAGATAACGTCCAATACAGATACGCAACTAAAAAACTCTTGTCACCTTATAACATACTCTCTTCAGAATTACATTTAAAAAACTTTTAGGGAGCACGCTAAGCATTCGGTCCCGGTTATTTCAACCGTCAGACCATGTCAGAGGCCTTTAGAAGGTCTAAGAACTCTGACAACAAGGTCATTAACCTACTCGAAAAGAATGAATAGATTTTTAAATAACCATAAGTCAATGACTAACAAATACATGTAACAGTTGGCATCGAAGTATTCCCACGGCCTACTTAGAGCCACCAGGAAAATCCTATTCCCTATGAGTAACAAGCCTCATAATCGTACATGCAATAGAGAGCTTTTCAAACCCATACCATATGCGTGCAGGAAGTGAATCAACTGATTCAATCTTGAAGCCTATTTGTGGTCAATTTAAAATATATTCTTTGGACTTTATGTTAATGTTTTCGAAACGTAAGTAGAAGCCCTCTATCGCCCGTACTCAGAAACGTCAAATGATTTCTAAGTAGAGATTTAATGAGTGACTTTGACATGTAAAAAGTAAAGTAAAGTATTAGCCTGTAATGTCCCACTGCTGAGCAAAGGCCTCTCGTCTCACTGAAGATATCAGTACAGTGAGGAGGTTTCAGACATGTTATGTATGAAAAATTGCGTCAATTAATTCAGTGTCGATTGAATGAACGAGTGCGATCTCGGAGTGTGACAGATAATCAACATAATATTTTACAGATGAAAATATGAAGATCGTCATAGTTTTTTCTGTACCTTCGTTGAAAATGTAGGTTTCCAGCAAAGGTATTATTTTCAGAAATATTTTTATGTTTAGTGGAGATCCCACTCACCACAGATTACATTTTCTAAGAATGAAATTACTTATAGTAATACATTCTAATAATGATTCAATCTTAACAATTAATTGGTTCCAAGAAACTGTTGTAATTATTAACTTATATTAATATAACTAATGATTGATGGTATTGGAAACGTTACCTTTAAAACATTGATATTGTATTAGGTATCTGAGGTTTGAGGGGAAAGTTTCAACTTGTCAATTAAATTATAATATTATGCAAAGAAAACTAAGTACATTATGATCTTATGATATGTGTTTAATCCTGTGGTTTAATCCTTCTGTTTTGCTTGGCTAGGCATGTTATACTCAAATATGTTTTTAACATACAGATATATAATAAACATAAGATATTATTGACTTATTCAATAATAATTTTACGCTGTTTATTTATTTGTCTATTAACTTCTTCAAGCTTATAAATATTTAGAAACAGTTGTGCTACAATTACTCAAATTAAGTAACAACAAATAGCTATAATTTAGTAAATTCGGTTTCCAACTCTATTATTATGTTAGCAACAATGTTAGTATTTATTGCACACCTTGCTCGTGCTAAATAGAACAATGATTTCCCGGTGTTCGTAGCGATAAGTTGTTATAGAAATGAAAATGTATTTAGTTTACATTATATCGCATCGCATTAATATAATAACTGATTTAATAACTGATTCAGAGTTGCTAATTATTTTTTAGGTGATTTAATCAAATATTTTTGACTTATAGTGTATGAAAAATTACGATCAATTAGTTAATTGTTGATTAAATCGTCTCTGAGTTCGATAGTTAGTATACAAAAGGGTAAAAGCACTTTACTATTTGAATGAAATGATCAGGCAAGTGGCAATCGTTCCGCATTCTAATTAGCCATGTCAGATTCCTTTGGCGGCTCAATAACTCTGACACCAGGATTGGGCAGATTGACCATCCACTCGATGAACAAGAAGATTGATGTCTTTTATAATTTGTGGGAATGTGTCATAACCACGCACGCATATTTTCACGTACATGCGACCACGTGCTATTCCAATACATTTGGAACTAAATCATTTATTCAATTGTTTAGACCTACTTGGTATGACTAGACAGCCTCACATTTACAAGTATTAGAGTATTAGCCTGTAATGTCCCACTGCACTGCTGGGCAAAGGCCTCTCATCTCACTGAAGATATCAGTACAGTGAGGAGGATTAGGCATAACTACCAATGGACCACCGAGGCGTCATCTATGGGGTAAAGCCTAACTTAATCCATCACCTGCCTCTACCTCAAGTACATCCGTAAAAGGAAAACTATATCCTTATATTTCACGGAACTTTAAACTCTAGCCGGTAATTTCAGTACATTAGTCGGTCATTAGTGAGTAGATAATATCACTAGCGGTGCGCCGCAGCGGCACGCGTCGTTGAACACAGAACCCTCTTTATTTATTAAGTAATACGGTTAATTGCCATCTGTCAGCTGTGTACAGTGAAGAACGGATGAAGTTGTTTGCAGTTTTGCGTACAAATGTTTTTATAAATTTACTTCAAAAAAATTAACTTCAACGCCTCGGTGGTCTAGTGGTGTGCACTCGCCTGCCAAGACTGAGGTCCCGGGTTCAATTCCCAGGTAGAGCGAAAACATGTTTCCTACTTTTCAAACATGGCTCGGGTTTGAGATCACCAACCCGCATTAGGCAAGCGTGGTGATTACGCCTGAAACCTCCTCACTGCACTGATATCTTCAGTGAGACGAGAGGCCTTTGCCCAACAAGTGGGACATTATAGGCTAATACTTACTACTACTTCAAAAAGAAGTTTCTGTGTTTGATACATAAGTATGCAAATTTTTTCGCCTCGATTTTGTAAAAAGCAACCGAATGTGTTTTTGTTGACGAGAATAGAAATTAACAAAAATACTAGGATTTTAGTCTGCTTCCGTAAAAAATCAGTTCAGATTTTGAGCATAACAGCATTTGTTGCATAAAATGTCTTCATAAGTAACATACTTTTGCGGAATTTATGTTTCCGATTTATATCTTGTGTATATTTCTGATAAAACTTATATAAAATATTTTATATATTGACGTTATAAACCTCCATCCTCTGTTATTTAATGTATTTGATGCACTTAAGAAACATAAGTTATTAAAACTTATGAATTATTAAAATAGGTTATATCAAGTTATAATCACAACAAATTATGGAGCATTTATCAAATTCATGGTCAGTTTATGAATAAAATATATTTTACAAAGTTATTTAAATACATAATTAATTCAAAATGGTAATGTTGCTAGTTCTATATTAAGACATTTATTTAAAATTATTATTATATAGATATTTATGAATTAGTTAAGCATAAGATTCACATGAGTACTTCATGTGCTTTATTGGTTACAGATATCATCAATAATTCTTCTTCTTCTTCTTCATCGAGTGGATGGTCATCCTGACCAATCCTGGTGTCAGAGTTATTGAGCCGCCAAAGGCCTCTGACATGGCTCATGTAACGACTACTATCCGTAGAAAGTAACCGGGACCGACGGCTTAACGTGCCCTCCGAAGCACGGAATCATCATAATTCTTCTTTCTCTTAGGGTTATTTAACAAGGTATAAAATACTCCATGAACAGACTGGCTAAATTCCCTTGAATCTTTTGCGTAATCGTTTTAAATAGTAACCAACACATAATGCGAGGCGGGCCTGGGTGCGGGCTGGTAGTGAATAGTGTAACGTTGTATTCCTTATGTTCGTTAAAGTAAAGAACCGTTCAAAATATGTATTTTTAAGTTTCAAATTCTTATTCATGTATTTTTCGAATAAAGGTACGATAAGGTGTTACATTGTAAGTGAAGTTCCTCTTTGTCCTGCCTCATATATGAAGCTTATCTAACCAAGCTAATCTCGAGAATTACCAGGCCGATTTGAATATTTCTTTGTGTAATAGATAGCCACATAACACACACACCTTAGGGAACAGGGGTGGCTGAAAATCAGCGCTGCCCGGGGTGTCTCGCCCTGGGCAGCAAAAGCTGAGCCATCGCCTTTTGCTAAATGTTATTAAAATTGTGATTCTGTGTTTGATTTATTTAAAAAGCAATAAATGATTTTTTATTTTATTTTATTTTATTTATTTTAAACATGGCTCGGGTTTGAGATCACCAATCCGCATTAGGCAAGCGTGGTGATTACGCCTGAAACCTCCTCACTGTACTGATACCTTCAGTGAGACGAGAGGCCTTTGCCCAACAAGTGGGACATTACAGGCTAATACTTTACTTTACTTTACTATTTTATTTATAAAACCGGAAGGTTATAAGTTTATTTTTCATCCCAAAATTCCTATAGCAACGAGTATAACATGAGTAAAACCGCAGGGCGCTACTATTTCTTAATAAATACGTAGTTTAATAACTACCTAAAACATCTATTGTGTACATTATCGAACTTAATGAAGTAACATATATACATAACTAGCAGCGCCCCGCGGTTTTACCCGCGTTGTACCCGTTCCCGTAAGAATTTCGGGATGAAAAATAGCCTATAACCTTCCCGTTGAATGTGGCTATCTATTACAAAAAGAATTATTCAAATCGGTTCAGTAGTTTCTGAGATTAGCGCGTTTAAACAAACAAACAAACAAACAAAACAAACTCTTCAGCTTTATAATATTAGTATAGATTAAAATTTCAGCAATACCTAAAATATCCGATTTATGAAATAGTTTTACAAATATACTAACTAACATACACGCAATAATCGTGTTTCCTATCAGATAAAATTGATTAAAAATTAATTGCAATTCATTCAATTGAAGACAAGCAATGGGGTAATGACCGCTTTGTTTTATTATTTGCTTAAATGCGAATAAAATAAGCATAAAAATAAATAACGCAGCTGTATTTTAAATTGAAACTCCATTTACGGATACCCTTCGCTTTTATTTTACATTTTCATGTGACGTTTTGGTCCAAGATAAGACAAAGTCTTCTGTAACCTGCAAAAATGTAATATAAAAATATTATAAAGCTGAAGAGTTTGTTTTGTTTGTTTGTTTGTTTGTTTAAACGCGCTAATCTCAGAAACTACTGAACCGATTTGAAAAATTATTTTTGTAATGGATAGCCACATTCAACGGGAAGGTTATAGGCTACTTTTCATTCCGAAATTCCCACGGGAACGGGAACAACGCGGGTAATACCGCGGGGCGCTGCTAGTCTATACTAATATTATAAAGCTGAAGAGTTTGTTTTGTTTGTTTGTGTAATATAAAAGCGTAGTGTATCCACAAACGAACTTTAAATTCAAAATAAAACAGTATTTTACTTGAGTGAGGTATTTATGATGGTTATAATCATTATCATGACATTAAGATGTGATCATTTTCTATACGTAAGTCATATGATATCCTCGGTGAGATGAGAGGCTTTTGCCTAATAGTGGGACATTACAAGACAAGAAATTATGTACCTATGATATTATGACAAAACCTGTGTGTTAATTGGTTGAATATCTTATATTCTCATTTTCCACCAATCAGCACTCATACTTAACTGTATCCTATTATCATGTCTTATCGAAAAAGATGTCGTGAGAAAAAATGACACAAAAATTGTATGTCATCTACAAAAATAATGACCCATACACACTGCGTCAAAAATAATAATAGCGTTACGGCAACTGAATCCACTCGTTTCATACATTTTGTTATACAGAGAAAGCCTTTACGTACCCCTGTGTTGTGTAATAATTGTATATTATGTACTCTGAATAATATAGTCTATTTTAATAACTGTTTAGATATGTAAACTCTTTGTTGGATTTCTTTAGATGGGTATTATATGGTCTAGTGGGTTCGTTACGAAATTATTTGGTGGACTCTTAGTCTACCGTTATGTCTTAGTAATAACTTTTTTTGCTGTGGGTAATCTATCTTGTAAAATAAAAAGTAAAGTAGGTATCGGCTTTACTTACTGTATATTATACTTATTTAGCTAGGTCCTTTTGAAATACTGTAATGGATTTATAGACTTTCCATTGATTTATAACCTTGTTATTTATACACCAGTGAATAGGTACTAGAAAATAAGTTCATTAAGAAAAATCTACGAATAAAATTGTGACCAATTTGTATTTTTTTTTTGTTTGTACGCTGATTGGCAAAAATATGTTTTCATGGATTAATCAATTTAAGAGATAGGTTTAGTAATGGATATTATTCAGAAATTACCACAGGATCGAGCACAACGCGGCGCTGCTGTTTGTATAAGTGGATTGCCGATAGACAAAGTAAAAAATTTAACACAATAATATGGGATGCCACCTACTATATAATTAAGAAAGCTTTCAACACTATACGAGCAATAGTACAATGACACATTACGTCTCTACTCTATGGTCTTGTGTTAAGTATGCCATAGAGCACAATACATCAATAGCGAGATGACAATAGGATGAGTCTTTCGAAGTAAAAGTACTTGCTTATGATTTATTATGTGATTTAACAAAACGGTATAACACAATGGTTACTTTAAAAGTATATTTTGAAACAAAAACGGTGTCGGTTTGGAAACTTTTCTTAACTTTCAGAAGCTTTTGAAGTAAAAAGAGTAATTTGTTTGAAATTAAAACAACCCACTGTTTTCTCACACACTCCCGTCTTTCACACTCCTGTGAAATATCACGTTTATAATCCTCTTCATTTACCTGCACATCTACGGCCAAAGCTTTTGAAAATGAGATTGAAAAAATCTCAATAAGCAGCTTCCTCTATTAAAATATAATATGGATAAAAAAATGATCTTCTTTTATTATAGTTATGCAGGTTATCTAAACTACACAACAACAAAAAAACATTCGAAAAACATCACTACATATTTGTCTATGACATAAGACAAAAAGCGCGCGGAAATGCCCTTGAAAATAAACGACCGACGTTCTTCTTTTAAAAAAACTCCTTTGTTATAATAAAAAAGTAATAAAAGAAAACAAACGAACCCTTTATTCCAGTGTCTCGTATTCCAAATTTAAAATAAATTAATGAACACTGGCAACTATCACAAACACTCGCACGCGAATACTAGATGCGTCTTCCACGACGCACGATCATCAACTGCTCGACGCTTCGTGACTCCGTCCGGAGTGATAAACACCTACCATGGATAAAAAATATTGCAATACAAAAACTATTTGAGTAGCTAAATGTTTTTACATCACATGGCATTTTCTGTTGCATCTCCCATTTCCAATAAAAATATATTCGCATGAATAATTTTTATTGAACTCTTTTGTTATGTAAACTTTTTGCAACTGATCTTTACTGGTGAATGTTAGATTCTAATTTTGAATATTTTGATGAGAAAAAGAGGAATTAAAAACTTCAAAGTATAATTTACTTTTACCGCTTAATACTCGTAAAATTTTGAATCATGAAAGATGTTGCGGATTGTGTTATGATTTTCAATCAAACTATTAGGCAAATATTAAGCACCAGCTCTTCAAAAATTCATTAATATATTATGCTATGTTAATGAATTTTTAAATAATTATGGATAAATGCAAACTTTTGAATACTTATAGTAATAATTACTTTAATACTTTCAGTTTATACATAAATACATTTGTACATTAGTAATTTGTATTCAAAAGTTTTAGAGCTTTAAAAGTACCTTGATTATTATATTAAATATACTTTTAGTAAGAATAATATATTATGGTGCTAAATGGTGGGCTAATATGTGTATATTTATACATTTATTTCTAAATTTCCATATTGTACCTACATAAATATAGCTATAAGGGTGATGGACCTATGCCCGGCAGTGGGACATTACAGGCTAATTTTTAACTAATGTAATGTTTCATAAAATATCACTCAAGATCTAATGATTTACAAATGCCCAACCGTCGAAAGCTTCAGCTGGGCAAAAGATACTCGAGTATCATAAAATACTGTATTTTGTGCAAGCACTAAGTATAAGGTGTTGTCTCTCAAAACATTTGTCGTGCCTTTATAAATAAACTAGCAACGACCCGTGGTTTTACCCACGTTGTGCCCGTTCCCGTGGGAATTTCGGGATTTTTATACGTATAAATCTCACTTTAAAATCTGTTTCGTAGTTTTAAAGAACTAAGCATACATAGGGACAGACAGACAGCGGAAAGCGACTTTGTTTTATACTATGTAATGATAGAAACGATCGTGTTTACGGAAATTTCAATAAAAAACTCGTTTGTGTTTTGTTTACTTTGTTGTTTATGATATTATGTTTTAATTATATAGACGGATGATATTGGAGCAAAGAGGTTATAAAGGGCTGAATAAATAATGTGGCCTTTTTCGTTAATCGTTTTAAAAGAGCAGTTGATTATTGTTCCTTTTTTGAATTTACTTCAAGTTTGAACTGATGCAAAACTTGCATGCAAAACAAAGATGTAATGCATGGTTTTGTCACGAAGTTTTGTCATGATTATCTTTATGTTTACTATACGAATGTTTTTGTAAATTGATCCGCTGGTTGTAACAGAAAATATTAACTGGTTTTGGGTGTTTATTGTTTCAATAATTGTTATCGCATTTTGAAGGCGTTAAACTTGGTGCAATTTGATTACCATCCATGTTAAAAGCATCCAAAATTTTCGTAAACAAGCCCGCACTTTTATTAACTTTATCAATTAATGATATACGTAAGCTCTGTTAGTTACGTTATTTATATTATATTTCAGGGGAACCATTACAATTCGCCTTTTTGACAATAGTGACTAATTTACATTTTGCAGAGAGTTTAATAGTTCTAAAGTTCATTACCCTGACTTGCAAACTTCATACGTATTATGTAGAGTAAGCGAGTTGACGACTTAGGATCTGATTCATAAACACTGATCTACATCAATTTAGCTATCAAATGGTGTCCTTTTCTAACATACGCTATTTTACAAAGAGCAAAAGAGACAGAACACTTGATAACAGTGTTGCGTCTATGAATAAGATGGTTACCCTACAAAATTGATTTTACCGTCAATCTAGGATATACACGCCCTCTATAGGTCAAGAGATGATGTAGCTCATATACCTAATATAAATTTATTATAACACTAGCAGCGCCCCGCGGTTTTACCCGCGTTGTGTCCATTCCTGTGGAAATTTCGGAATGAAAAATAGCCTATGTTACTCGTGGATAATGTAGCTTTTGAATGGTGAAAGAATTTTTAAAAACGGTCCAGTAGTTTTTGAGCCTATTCATTACAAACAAACAAAGTTTTCCTCTTTATAATATTAGTGTAGATTACTGTAATAATTAGTTATAAAAACGACGATGGCTGTACGATCTTATCGCCTTCGATAGAGATTGGTGGGAGAAGGCGAAAGATAGAGACGGTTAGCGGTGTTTGGGGTTCCCCACTTTTGCCCAGCGGTGGGACAATATAGGTAAAACATAAAAAAACAAATCACAAAATGCTACTTACGTCTCATAGTTTCCAAAGGCCTTTAGGCAGTTGGCTACTAACCTACTCGAAGTTACTTTTGTGTGACATTGACGCGGAAACAAAACAATGAGATATAGGTATGCCTTAATTACTAGATAATCACGTCGTGGATTGTTAACATGTAGGAAATGTAGGAAATTAATAACAATCTATGTACAGACGTAGGTGACAGGTCTTACTCGCTAACCTCTGGGTATAAAAGGTGGCACTGAAAATGCTTTGTTTGTTGTGCTCTAGAGAAAATCGGTTAGTTTAGCGTGGTAGCGTGGACCTGACACAATCAGACAAGTTGGAGGCAGCGACAAAGGAGAATGAGGCCTGTTTTTCATATATTCATTATGAGAAACTATCTATTGCAGTATAAAAGTATAAAAACAGGCTTCTCATTCTCGTATAATAATATGTCGTTCTTATTGAGCCCAATTTGCTCATTACTCTTTGTCGCTAGCCTGTCAGTGGTTGTGTCAAAACGTTAAACGTGATAACACTGAAGTGCGAGAGAGACAACGCTCTACAAAACCGAATATAGTCGACTACCTATCTATCTCTCTCCAGAGGTCGATAGGCAGAACACATTGCCCTTTACTGTAGACGTTCAATGTACATAAAATAATATTTTTGTATGAAAAATCTTATTAATATATACATCTCTTTCTCTTGTAACTTTCATAGAATATGTTTTTTGTTTTGGAAAAGATATGGAGAATGTTATAACTGATAATGTATAACATTTAGATGTTAACAATTATGATGGATGGTTTTTCCAATCAATTAAAATGAGCTTAAAAACACTTGACATTCGGGGGTGAAAAAACCCGTGTGAGTACGTTGACTATGTGTTCAAATCGTGTAAGTTTAAAAAAGAATTAACTATTTAACGTAAGTTTTCATACATTTCATGTCAATATAACTCATTTGAATCTCTATTAAGGAAGCATTTGACATCTCTGAGTACGTGCGTCAAGCTTTTAAACAAAAAATATCCTTCGATCAACATTACACAACTAGATAACGGATCATCATTCACGTACAAAATCAAAGCTAAATGCTGTCCGCGTGTATACAATATACTAAATACAGCTTCATTTGTTTTCTACCGAACCGAAACAAAAGATTTAAGTTCTAAATTCAAACCTAATTACAGCCATGACAACTAGAAATAAAGTAGCAAATCTTATTGATAAAAATAAAACCTCACGTTTCAAGTGCGCTATTATTCACTGAGACGTTTTTTTGCGCCGACCCGATATCTAGTTGTGTATTGCTGATCGAAGAAAGAATCATATTATTTTTCAAACAACTGTTGCTGCATCTTGGTACCCCTAAAGTCATTTACACAACAATATATAATTTAAAAAAAACTTCCAACAATCTATATATACTAACATATTGAAACTACCCTTACATATTTCAACCACCTTTATGTGCACATGTTATTAGCAAATAAATAATGCATTAATTTCATACACAACCAAAATATATTTGCAAACAAAACCGTGGTCAGTTAATAACATTAAGAACTTCCGTTCGCATTGCGTATTGATTGCAACAATAAATAATTATTATTCACCAAACTCACTGATATGGTGTACTCAATGTAACGTGAAGTCATTAGCCGCTTCCACATTACATAAATGAACAGTTTCCTTTCAATATTACGTAGAAATAGTTAAATAATAAGGCTGGTTGCTTGTTAATTGTTAATGTTAATTGGTTTAAGTATTCGCTGGTTACTCTTCACTAAATTAGCTTTTCAGTATTTTGCACTATTCCGATGGATATTGTTTTTTTCGAATTCTTACGGACGTATTTACTTGTAGCTGTAAGCCGGAAGGTAGAAAAAGGAAGTCAAAGTCAAAGTCAAATATTTTTATTCAGTTTTGGCCCCATAGAGGCTCTTTTGAACGTAACACCAAGCTAAAAGCACAAGTAAAAGCTTTATCATTGTTTTGAATAACGTTATAAAAGTAAGTAAGTAATTATTAGCCTGTAATGTCCCACTGATGGGCAGAGCGTGACGTTACGTTATAACTTCATTAAAATAGAGGACTTAACTATACATATAACTTAACTAGCCGCGCCCGCGATGTTACCCGCGTTGTACCCGTTCCCGTGGGAATTTCGGGATCAAATGTATCCCATGTGTTACTCTGATGTATAACCTATATAATTATAAAGTTACGTCCAAATTCGTTTTATAGTTTTTTCATGAAAGAGTAACAAACATACATACATACATACTCACAAAGTTTCGCATTAATTATATTAGTAGAATGTTGCTAGATGTCCATTTTATGTGTAAGTAAGTGATTTTAACATAACATATTATCAGCTAACTGCCTTCCTAGATAATTGGCAATAGCTTCGAATTATATTTGGTTAAGTATTAAAACGTATAGGAACACCAGATGATAGTCACGTGATTGGTCACCCTAAATATTGGCCGTAGATACCAAATGGGAATGCGCTACGATTGTTATTTGTCTAGATGTCAACTAAATCGTCGATTGTCAGTTTCAGTAGATGAGCTATAAAGCTCATGTTCTTAAGCTCAGCTCTAGCATAAATTATATTAAATAACATAACATAACATTATTTATCGTGATAACTCACTTCCAAAACAGAAGCCATTATGTATTGTCCGTAATTTAATATATAGCTACCAAATTAACATATAATTCAATAGTAATTTAATCCATCTCAATACAAAATCACTTCGAGTAACGATCTCTATTCACAATGTCTAATAAAATCACAAACTAATTATTTTAACTTAATAACCGTTTGAAGAAGCATTGTCGAGGTCAAACTTCAAATCATAGGTAGGATACGGTGGGAAGGATAGACGGAATTTACTTATTAAAATGCGTTTACTTGCGTAAATCTAAAGCCTAGCTTTATATTTTAATACTTTTGTGGCCTTCGTTTTGATTCGAACTGTCTCTAAATTTTATTTTCATGTTCAATTCAATTTTGTAAAGTAGGGTAAGTTAGTCAAAGTACCAGTCAAACGGCGAAAGTTAGGATAATATCAAGAAGAAAAAATACTCTATTTGTTTTAAATATAACTTAAATGGAAACCAATGTGATCGACTTTCCCAATTTATTCATAAACAATCCCTGTGTTTCGTCTTTTACACTTATTCGAAAAGAGAACAGGTATATGATGAACCTGCAATATACGGCAATATATTGCAGGTTTTTGACATTTATCAATGTGTGTATTTGTACATAGTACCCATTTACCAATAGTATATAAGATAGTACATTTCAGACAAGTTCTAAACAAATCAGGTTCTGAATTCAAACATCTTTCAAACATAGTAAAAGATAGAAACGTCATAAAAACACACTCCGCCTATAATATTCGCTTACTCTACACACACACAAGGTGAGCGATGTGTTCGCGTCCTTGCTTTGTATCATCCATGTTTATTTACTAGCTCTAAATTAGGACAGTCTTTTATAAGGGTTATATAATTTATAGACACTAATTTTGACCTGACAGTTTCAAAGTAACACAAGATTTACTGCTTTAGGAACAGGTGTACGATAAGGTTAATTACCTACAGGTTTGAAAAGGGAAACAAAATTGAAACAGTAAAATTTTAATTTAAACTACTTAATAGAAGTTAGAATTGTAATGCATAAAAAATATAATCCTGTAAAAAATATAATCCTAAAAAAGTTCATTAGACCCAAACTAGTAAGCTCTAAGCTCTAGGCTTCTATTATGGAATCTAACTAACTGATACTATTATATATACATACTGTAATGAAACACGTCACGAGTTGGTTAAACACTGATTTTATTCTTACCCTCATACTAACTTATATTACATGTACCCGCACTATATACCACATCTTTCCCCTTACAAACAAAAAGAATGTTATCCAACAATAACACATGTTATCCTCATTATAATAACAAAGTAAAATCAGAGATAGATACATAATAGTTTTATATACGAGTTTCTTATCTGTACTAATATAAACACAAGTTTAAAGTTATCAATAAGAATCATACCTATCTTAAAAATAAAACATAACTGACTGTTTTCTAATTTAAAGAATAAAATAACATCAGTGATAGTTATATAATAGTTTCTACAAACTTCTTACCTGTACTATATATTTACTATAAATATTTACATACCTATTATAATAATAAATATCGATTAACAACTGTTATGACCAAACGGTTTTTTGCTAGAACCATTACACAATCCAACCTTATTAAATTGACTAATCTATTGATTTACCAAAAAACAAGCCTGTAAGCATTCGTGCAGTTCGCTCCGCAGACCTCTGCATAGGAACCAAATGCGGCGAGGGCGACCTCATGGTGTCACTACCATCACTACTGCTGGACCCGTTACCATCATCTGCTACTGGAGTGCACGGAGCACTTGCCTGCCGCGACGTGATCGTATGGCTCAGCTGATCGTCACTTAATATTTTCTTACGTCGGCGAACTCGAACATTTGGTAAAAACACTGACTTGTTCTGCGACACATAACCGGTTTTTACTTGGTGACTTTTCAGCGTATTATGTTTATATCTGTTTATTTCGTTATCTTCGGTGTGTGACCCGCGTAACACCAACTGACTTCTCGTACGTCGGTATCTGTTACCATTTTCATCCTCCACAATATATGAACGAGGCTCTCGTGCGTTTTCTACGATAGTCACTATTTTTCGTGGACCATTCGACACTACCGTCACTTTATCACCCAGTGTTAGTCTTTCGAGTGACCTCGCTGACCTGTCATGTTGATATTTACATTTATCCCTCTGTGCCATCAATGCCTGGTAATTATGTTTGTTGTTAACTGGCTCACCCAATAATTCATTTGTAATCGGTAATTTCGTTTTTATACGTCGGCCCATTAGCATCTGAGCTGGGGAATCGAATCCGTCACGCGGTGTAGCCCTCAAGTTTAATAAACTCAATGTGAAATCTTGACCTGAATCAACACATTTTTTCAACATATTTTTTATTGTCTGAACTGTTCTTTCACTTTTCCCATTAGATTGAGCATAGTGCGGTGATGATGTGATATGACGTATTTCCCATTCCTTCATAAATTGTTTGAATTCACCTGAGCTGTATGCCGGTCCGTTATCCGTTACTAATTCGGCCGGTATGCCGTGTCGCGCAAACTGTGACTTCATAAAGTTAATAACATGTATGCTACTCATTCCCTTTAACTCTTCTACCTCAACAAAGCTCGAAAAGTAGTCTACTAGAATTATGTATTTTTTTCTTTTGTACTCAAATATATCGGAGGCCAATTTGTGCCAAGGTAGGTCAGGTACTTCGTGCAATATTAGCGGCTGTCGGCGCGGTCGCGGCGCGTGCAGAGCACATGCCGCGCATTGCCGCACCGCGTTTTCAACATCCCCTGCCATGCCCGGCCAGAACATTACCTCGCGTGCCCGACGCTTACACCGTTCTATACCCAAGTGACCCTCATGTACCCGTCGTAGCATTTCCGAACGTAGACCACGTGGAATAAACACACACTGTCCTTTAAATATAACACCGTCAAGATAATGGAGTTCTTCACGGTACGACCAAAAAACGTTTATTCTCTCATTCACATCCCGCCTATTGTTAGGCCAACCGTTTTTAATATATCTTAATAAATATTTACAGTCAATATCTTTTTCAGTTTCGGACTTAATTAACTGTATTTTAATATCACTGAATGGCACATTTTGTATAGTAAAGCAAGTCTGTATTTCAACTTCTTCGGACACCCGTTCATCCATCAGTTCAGTCAACGGTGCACGTGACAAAGTATCTGCAATATACATATATTTTCCAGGTCTGTAAACAACCTTAAACTCAAACCCTTGCACTCTCATCATCATCCGCTGTAAGCGAACTGGTACTGAGACCAAAGGCTTGTTGAATAATGCTTCCAGCGGTTTATGATCCGTTTCAACCGTGATATCTGTTCGACCATAGATATATTGTCTGAACCGCTCTACAGCAAACACGATAGCCAGCATTTCTTTTTCAATCTGGGCATACCTTGTTTGTGCATCAGTAAGAGTAAGTGAAGCAAACTCTACGGGACGCCCATTTTGCAGCATCACCGCACCCAGAGCCACACTACTGGCGTCAACCGACAACACCACGGGCACCTCTGTTGAATAAAGCGCTAACACCGGTACACTAGTTAGTTTACGTTTTAAACTGTCCACAGCTTCCGAATGATGTTCATCCCATAGCCATTCTGTATCCTTTTTTAACAAACCCCGCAGTACATTAACATATTCCGAATAGTTTTGTATAAATTTTGACAAATAATTGATCATCCCCAAAAACCTTTCTAGTGATTTCCTGTCCGAAGGATAAGGCATATCTAATATCGCTTTTACTTTTGAATCATCCACACTCATACCATTCGCATCAAACTTATGTCCTAGATATGTAACCTCTGAAACTCCAAACTTACATTTATCACCATTGAACTTAATACCGATTTCTGTCGCCCGTTGTAATAGGGCCTCCAGTCTTCTGTCATGTTCCTCCTTACAGCGGCCCCATACAATACAGTCATCGATAAAGGACTCGACACCCTCCAGGTCTTCCAGGTGTTGTCTAAGCTTAGCATGGAAAATTTCTGGCGCGCAACTTATGCCGTATGGTAAGCGCAAGAACTGATAGCGACCAAAGGGAGTACCAAAGGTACATAAGTCAGCGCTGACGTCATCAATCTCGACCATCCAGAAGCCGCAGCGGGCATCAAGTACACTAAACACGCAGGCCCCGCGCAGCTTCACCGCCAGCTCCGTCACCGTCGGCAGCGAGTACTGCGCGCGCCTCACCGCTCGGTTCAGCGGTCTAGGGTCCAAACATACACGAATACTACCGTCCTTTTTAGGTACTATTACTATAGCATTTACCCAATCGGTCGGATGCGTAATCTTTCTTACCACCCCGAGTTTTTCCATTCTTTGTAATTCCCCTAACAATTTATCTTTAAGCCCTAACGGTATTTTTCTAGTGGGAGATATTACCGGTTGGACATCTTTATCCACTACAATTGAATATTTTCCTGGTAATTTGCCTAATCCTTTAAATAAACTTGGATACTTTTCTAAATAAATACTATTGACATATGTAATTAATCCCATTATGTTACATCCTTCTAAACCAAGTATATTGTGACAATTAAAATCAACAACAACAAACGTTAAATTGTAAGACTTATTACGATAAACAATACATAATGTTTCCATACCGATAACAGGTAACCGGTTTCCCGTAAAAGAGTGAACTCGTTTATTAAATGGTTTAAGTTGTTTAACAGAAAAGCCTAAATGCAAAAATTCAGTTTTTGAAATTACATTTATCATCGACCCCGTATCAATTTTGAGACAAACTTTTTTACCCATAATTTCAACATATTCGAACCATTCTTTAAACGACTTACTCAGTTTTTTATCCTCATAAAGCGTGTCCACATAAAACATATCGTCCTTATCACTTTCCGCCGAATCTACACTAAGATTTAACACTTTTCGCATCATTTTCTTTTCTTTACACACACGTGAAAAATGCCCATTTTTATCACACACAAAACACATGGCGTAGCGCGCGGGACACCGGTCTCCGCCGTCGCAGACCACTCCTCCGCAGGTGGCGCAGGGCGCGCGCGCCGCTGCTGCCGGGTGCGCGCGGGCTCCGCTCCCGCCGCGCTGCGCGCCGCGCCAGCCAGCGCGCCAACCGCGCCGGCGCCGGCCTCCGCGCCCGCCACCGCGTTCCGACACCGCGTTCACACACTCCTCAATGGTCGATTTTCCGTCGATACACACTCTTTCTTCTTTAGATATTTCGGCAGCCTGACATATTTGAATCGCCTTATCTAACGTTAACTCGTCCGTGCGAAGCAATCGGTCCCGGACCGTATTGTTTACGATTCCACACACTATTCGGTCTCGCAACAAACTTTCTTGTAACTCCCCGAATTCACACTGCTTGCTTAACAAACGCAACGCCGTTACGTATCGATCTATATTTTCACCATCTTCCTGATTCCGAGAAAAGAATTTGTAACGCGTAACGGTGATATTTGGTTTAGTACCAAAATAGTGATCAAATTTTTTCAATACACAATCAATATCATCTTCCGTTTCTCCGTCTCCAAACACGAATGTTGTGTAAACTTCGTATCCCGCTGACCCGATGAGGTTAACCAACAAGCTAGATTGAACTTCTTTAGGCTCCTTACTCACTCCAGAGGCCTTTAAAAACACCTCGAAAAGCTTCCGCCATTGCCGCCACGCCTCGGACCGCGCGGCCGGACCGCCGTCCAGAGATAATTCGGCTGGAGGACGTGCGTGCTCCATATTTTATTGACACAACTTTAAAGTTCTCGTAAATAATAAATTTGTACGTAATTAAGTTCGTTGTCACCGCTATAATCAATTAAATTTAGCCACTTCTGACACCATGTAATGAAACACGTCACGAGTTGGTTAAACACTGATTTTATTCTTACCCTCATACTAACTTATATTACATGTACCCGCACTATATACCACACATACACAACTACTTTATGTGAATACTAGCAGCACCCTGCGGTTTTACCCGCGTTGGGCCGTTCCTTTAGGAATTTTGTGATGAAGAACTAGCCCATAACCTTCCCGTTGAATGTGGCTTTATATTACAAAAAGAATTATCAAAATCGGAATGGTAATTCACGAGATATATTAGTATAGATATAGATCGTCGCCAACAACTAGGTCGGCACATATTGTTGACCCGAGACGGGAGCAAAGCCGCAACCCCCGACACATCAAGCGCTCTCACATGCTACTGTGCCAACGTATAATGTCATATTGGTGATTATATTATCTCATTAAATCTTTGATTTACACCACCTGCTTCCCATTAGGACAGTTGACAAATAGTCTCAATTATCTAACATTATTATAATTAAGTAAAGTACTCAATATTTACATAAAGATAAGTAAATAAGTAATGATTACAAGCAAGGTGAACCTTAAAATAGAAGGGAAATGAGTTTGATATGTCGCATACTGAAATTATTTTCTTTAAGCTTAGATACCTAATTTCTATGTGTGTGTCTGTGGCATCGTAGATCTTAAGCGGAAGCACCGATTTGTATGCGGTTTTTTTCATTTTATAGCCAATTTCCTTGCGATGCTTCTTAGCTAAATTTTCAAACAAAAAATCAATTGTTAATTAGAAGCTCCTTTCCGTTAATTATTCAACAATCAATTTGTGAAGCTGAAAATTTATAATTATGTTTACCCGGACGAATCGACACATTAGTAAGACCAATTCAAATTTATTTTGTGGGTATATTTTGCAAGTGTGATAAAGGATAGTTGCTAGTTTTAATTTAAAAGTATAATTTAACAATCCTGCCCGTCTTCACTGAGTGGCGGAAAGCCGCAAAAGCCAGAGGTTGGAAGCTTTGGGGAATCTTTTGTCCAGCAGTAAGACAACACAGTTCGAGAAAAAAATATTAACCAAAAAAAATAGATTATTCCTTAGCTTTAAATAACACTTTGAACACAAACGATTCTAGTATGTACATACTTAATATAACAATGACAAAGAGGATATTAAGGAAGCAATTTAAAAATAAGCATGAATAAGCAAAACGTTCCTTATTACGTTATTTAAAGGTTATTCGCTAGCACGAGTACAAATGACAACAGATTTAATGTAATTATAGCAATAAATACAATTATTTATGGAACGAGACGCAATAATATTAATACTTGGCTTACTGGAACCATCGCTTGCATCAGTAATAAAATTAATAGTTAGGCCGTCTGCGATTCAACTTGATTTGTAACTGCAATAAATATTTACTAATCTCTTAAAACCTTATTAATAAACGTGGTGTAACTAAAACACTGTTTTTTGTCTCTTTTGCTCGTCGGAAAATTGCGTATAACAGAAAGTGACAAACCATTTGATATCTAAAAATGTTTTAATAAGAGTTTAATATGGTCCTTGTAGTCTCCAAGGACTTATTTCAACAGCTGTTCTTTCAAAAGTACGAGATAAATCTATACTATATTATAAAGAGGTAAAATTTGTAAGTTTGTTTGTATGTTCGGGGTAATCTCAGAAATTATAAGTCCGATTTGAATGATTCTTTTTGTGATAGATAGCCGCATTCAACGGGAAGGTTATAGGCTATTTTTCATCCCGAAATTCCTACGGGAACGGGTACAACGCGGGTAAAAACGCGGGGCGCTGCTAGTCTAAAATGTTTTTAATACGCGTTTATTAAAATGGCCCTTATTGTCTCGCAGGACTTATTTCAACAGCTGTTGTTTCAAAAGTACGAGATAAATATTGAATATTTAAATCACGCTTCGTCCTTACTCGGTAAAGTGCTCTCAAATAGGTGCGAAGGTAATTTGTGTCTGTCCGCCCGCCGCCCGTGACGAGTACGTTTAAAATACATCGGAGTCATACTGATAGCGTATGGTGATCAAAATTAAATAGTCTTCGGCGCCGCGGTATATCACTGCGGTACTCGTATATCGCGGCGAAGGAACTACGGCTACTGATTCTTTTTTGAAATAAGAACATTGGTTTTTAATTTTTAATGTAACGTAAGTAACAATAGAATTATGTGTTCTTTAAAAAAAACTTATTATTAAAAATAAATTTTCATCATCATTAGTAAAGGATCTCCACAGGATCGTCATACATTTGTTCTATTACTTATGTTATCTATAAACAGAAAAGTACACTCTTATTGAGACTCTCTCTCTCTCCTTCACTGTGTGTCCCACGGTGGGGTCAGCCATCCTTGTTTTTCTTATCCACTTCGCTCTATCGAGACTTATTGAGACTCATGAAACTTAAAAAATATATGACAATATAAAAGTGTATCTACATAGTATTTTGTCACAACCCCTACTAAATTATCGCTCAATGTATGGACCAACCCGATCACATCAAACATGTCATTACCCGGCCCACGATGACCTCGAAGGCACTAAGTTTCATCCCGACGCTTCAGGAAATGAATATTTAGCGGACGTGTTAATTGATTCAATTTATATAGATCAGTATCGAATGAATTATTTAATTATCATATAAAAATTTGTAAAGTGTGTTAAAAATATGTTGGAATTTCTTATCAAGGTTTTAGATCGTATTCGCATTAAATGTCATAAAAGTATACTTTTTTAAATTAATTAATGTCGAAACTTTCAATCTGGACTCTAAATAGCGTTTTTTCTTGCAACAATCTCAATTAATCAAAAAATACAAATTGAATAAAAACTAAGTACCTAGTTGACATTTAAATTGTATGTAATACTTAAAGGTGGAAACATATCATCGGACGCAGGCGCGGCTGAACGGACGCGACTGACGGACACGGATGGACAGTGCACATTTTAATTACAACTACATTTTCAAAAATGACATTATTATCTCTTTAAATTGTAGATTTACCCGCGTTGTGTCTGTTTTTGGTAAATTTCAGGTTAAAAAATAGTCTATAACCTTCCCCTTGAATATCCCCTAATTTAAACCCTAATTTCAAAAATAATAATAAAAAATTAGATTGATAGATATTAAGTATGCTTAACATTTACATGGACTGGTAAATATATTAAAATTTGACATTTATTTTCATTAAAAATTACATATCTTAATCTGATTGCCGACTAACTTAACACTTAGATCGATTAGCATCTGTTTTAAACTGTGCAGTTCGTCGGATATAAATAATCCTTCCAAACAACTCTATTATATCCGTTTACATATCCTTTAATATGATTTCACCTTTAATTCCCAATAGTACATTTTGACATTACAAAGCACTTCTGCTAAGCAACAACTCAAAGTATATTGAGAGCAGGAAAAAATGAAAATGTCACAGTTTTTAACATTTAAATCTTCGAGTAACAAACTCGTTTATGATCGTGCTTTTGACATTGTGAATTACTTCCTTGTTTATCATTACTAGGAACGTGAGCGAGATTTAATTATGGAAACGTACTTAAAGCCGAGAGCAGACTATAATCAAGCAATCTGGACTGATTTTTGCTTTTAGAATATTTAAGAAAGTCTATGAGACATCTACCTTTGTGTACACAACTTTATAGGCTTTCATAGAGGAAGGCAGTTTTGAGACTGTTGTGATATAGTTTAGACATGCTCTACCGCCCATACTCAGAGCCCATACGTCAAATACTTCTTTAGTAGAGACTAGCAGTGCCCCGCAGTTTTACCCGCGTTGTGTCCATTCCTGTAGGAATTTCGGGATGAAATATAGCCTATGTTACTCGTGGATAATGTAGCTTTCGAATGGTGAAAGAATTTTTAAAAACGGTCCAGTAGTTTTTGAGCCTGTTCCTTACAACCAAACAAACAAAGTTTTCCTCTTTATAATATTAAAGTAGATTTAATGAGTGCTTTTGACAGGTAACGTATGAAAAATTACGTGAAACAATTAAGTCCATTTAATGAACGTCTCTGAGTGGCAGCAGTTAGAATGAAGCGTACTTTACTAAATGAAGGTGATAAGTGAGCTTTTTGATGACATCATACATCAAGGATATATTTCATTACCATACCACGAAGCATTGCTCGTACTTATAACAATAAAGCTTTAGTTAAATTTACAACTATTTTTATCAATAAATACTGAATAAAAATGGTGTGCATAGATAAATTGCAAACCGTGCTTATGGAAGTAAGCTTAAAGAAAACGTATAAAGGTATTCGTTCTTCTAATTCCCATGCATCCAACCAACACAGCCTCGTCTCTATCTCTTCTTAATATTTGTATCCTTAATTTGCAGCCGGTCCGAATAACCTAATTAAGAACGCAGACATTTTTCAAGTCATTTACATATTATAATTTGGGGCTAAAAAACTGATTGCAATATTACAAACTAGCCGCGTCCCGCGGTGTTACCCGCGTTGTACACGTTCCCGCGGGAATTTCGGGATAAAATGTATCCCATGTGTTATTCTGATGTATAACCTATATTACTGTAAAGTTTCATCCAAATCCGTTCAGTAGTTTTTGCGTGAAAGAGCAACAAACATCCATACATCCATACATACAAACTTTCGCATTTATAATATTATATTAGTAGGATACATTATGTTAAAACATCAAAAATCACCTGCTAAATATCTTCAGGTTATTAGGACCGACCAGTAGTGAAGGCACGTGAGAAAGAGATGAAGATAAAAAGGCTTTAAACGTTTTGTAATTGTTTTTAAACGTTTGACAATCGATTAGCCATTACTTAAGTCACTGATAACGCTAATCAACTGTCAAGAGTTAAAAGTGTAAAGTTGATATTGTGACATTGCGATTAAATAGACTATTGTTTAGAAGGAGCACTATTGGGTAACTATTTATTCATTAAGTAACTACTAATTGTCGATTTCAGCTGAAATTATTTTTCTTAATTATATTTTGTAGTGAAATTGAAAACGGCTTCCTGATCTACCTTGAATTGCGGAATGAGTACCTCATTCCTTATCAAAGTCAGTTAATAATCGAACAAGCAATTTTATTGTCAAAAAAAAACCCGTGCTTCTTTTGAGGTCCGCGATATCATTGACAAACAAAATATATACTAATTGTCGTACTCAGAGACGTCAAATGATTATTTTGGAATAGGTTAATGAGTAGGTTTTTACATACAATATATGAAAATTGCGTCAATTAGTTAATTGTCAATGTAATTAAAGTCTCCGAAGCGCAAGACACACATAGTGCGGGTGCGGGTCGTGAACATTGTATTCCTTGTATTCCACTGGCCCGCACATTGTGTGTATAAATTATTTCACTTGAATACGGTAGTGAAACGTTTATCAGTAATGTGATGAGATCTTGAGATGTAATAATCTCAGGAGTTATGCAAGTAGTAAATATTCCTACAAAAATGTTGTCTCATAAAAATAGATAAACATCCAATTAATTAAAAAAATAACACCCTGACATTTACGAGTATGTCCTACTCGAGTTACATAACATTCGATTCCTATATAATATGCAAAAACATAAAACGTCCGTAATACATCTGTATAGTACGATTACCTAAAGCTGGCACGAACTTGATGTATCGATTTGCACTTGTGTCCCTGAAGAAGTGGGTAACAATTGAAATTATAGAGTTATCTGTAAGTATGTAATATAAGTATTAGTATTAATGTTTACTAAGAATTACACAGTTTTTATTATGTTTTATGACTGAACCAGAGTGTGTACAATAACTGTTATGAAAGTAAGTAATAGTAGAAAATAATATAATTACTATGAAAACAAAGTAAACACTCCAACTTTAGTTGCAAGACCTATACTTATACTTCTCCAATAAACAGAACCAGTTGTAAATGCTAAAGCCAAGATGATAAAACACGCAATGTGTTTCAAGGTGAATGTTAACTATCAATTGATGTATCTTACGATTGACAATTAACCTTAATATGTAAACTACTTGGTAAGTTATGGGCTCACTGTAAGATATGCAATTACGTTCATATAAAGATTTTTGTAGGCTTGAACGAACGTCAAAAATGTATGGAGCATTGCTGCATTGGGCCGTTTGGTTTGAGACGCGTTGATGTCTATTGTATGGAGAATTATTATTAGTTATTTAAGTTCTAAAATTTGATTGTACATTTTGAATAAGTATATAAAATTACATATTAGTTTTGTTAGCGTTTTCTATCTAAGAGGTACTGTGGTTTGGAGGGCACGTGAAATTGTCGTTCCCAGTTGTTTCATATCGGCGGTATCATCCTTTAGGCGGTGTAAAAACTCTGATACCAGGGTTGGCCACTAATCTAATCAAACTTATTTATTTTTAGGTTATATAGAACATATTTTTTAAGGTTTAATTTAAGATTTGGATATATATTTGAATATATATTTATATATATCTTATATATAAAATTCTCGTGTCACAGTGTTCGTTCGCGTACTCCTCCGAAACGGCTTGACCGATTCTCATGAAATTTTGTGAGCATATTGAGTAGGTCTGAGAATCGGCCAATATCTATTTTGGAACGGGTACAACGCGGGTGAAACCGCGGGGCGCAGCTAGTATATATATAGGATATTAATAAGATATAAGATTTGGTCTAGCCAAGAATTAGTTTTAAAGTCTTATTATTGTCTGATTGTTTTTCTAACTTAAAAAAGAAAAAAGAAAGAATGTTTAAAAGAAAGTCAACTTTTCTTTCATTTTATACTAAATTATATTATATACTCTAATTAACGTCAAAACATAAATTAAATGGTCTTCATTTTTAACGTTAATTCATCACTTAAAAGACAATCTCAATTAAAAAAACATTCACCGCTTAAATTAAATACTTAAAAACTTTATACCGTAATTATTATATCATCAACTAAGTTATTATCACGACCACGTAAATCGTGATACGTATCACTTTCATTTGTAAAATGTTTTCAAAATAAAGATATAAGCTTATTTCTTCGAACTCAATGCAGGAGAAGAAATTGTTATGAGTATTTTCTGCAAAATACGGAAGCGATATTAATAATTTCGAATATTTTCTGCCATTTGGATTGCCAGTTTGAAGAGACGCCAGCGCTGATCAACCTATTACTTTACTTTGAAGCCTCGAGAGGTTGCCGCATAGTTTGGGCTACATAATCTAATTAAATGACGTAGGAGTATTTGAAATCATGCATTGAATAGTCCGATACTTTTAAAAACCAAATATTAACGTAAACGCAGTAACAGTCACAGTTAGTACCAAAAAAGTACTTCTACCGTATAAATTTCGCTTAATACGGTCAGTATTATTTTATAAATGATCCATATTAGTTGCGGCCTTGACTCCATATTTTTGATAGCGCAATTTTAATTGCCGGCGCAATGATTCACGAAATTGGATCGAACAAATACGCAAACACCTCAAGTCATAGTTCAACGGTCAGACGTGACTGTCTTTAATTAAGCAATTAATCGTGGTGAAAGTATCACACTATCTCTCTGGAGTTGGTTAAACAAATGTCGGTGGCCGTACCTTTCCATTGTACTTGACATAGCTGTGAATTTGCATGTTGCGTTGAACAATTAGCATGCGTGCTCGATTCTGTAATAGGATGTGTATGTGCTTTGAATTAAGTAACTCCTTAAGATCAAAGTAAATTTGTGTATTCATTTTGTATATCTTAATCTAGCGGCAGCCCTCACTCAGAGTGAAAAAACCGCCCCTTGTTTTTGATAGCGATAAATCCTTTCTTAGTGCTCTTTTTCATCGTGAAAGGTACCAAATTTCAAGTTTCTAGGCACAGTAGTTTCGGCTTTGCGTTGATATATAAGTCAGTCAGTCAGTCAGATTTACATTTTAGACATGTAAAATATAAAGTCGTTTTTCGCATATATGTGACTGCAATATTGTAAATTAAAAAAGGTTGGCGACTGCAAACAGATGAAACTGCATAAACTCATTTGTATTATTTGGAACATTGAATACTTGCTTTCTTTCAATATTAAAATAGCATTAAAGCATTGAAATAGTTTCAAAAGCTCAATCTTTCTACAACAAAGCTCTCATTTCAGAATATATCTTTGTATACAAGACGTTGCATGATTTCAGAAGATATAACTCTGGCTGCACAATTACAAAAGAGCTTTTGTCCGTTTTATTTTAGAAGGCTGTTTATACAAAAGCACATGCGTACACAACTTATGTTACTAATAATAGCCTCCGTGACATTTTAACGTCACCACACAATTAGCGTGTGTATTCATAAAGGCCTACGCACACCGAGGAATTATGACAGCAGAGGACTTTGTTTTTTGCCAAGCGACAATCAAACTAATCTAGTAGGAATAGGATATAAATTCCGTTACATATCCAAGGGTGAGAGGCCTTTGCCCAGCAGTGGGACAGAACTAGGATATACTGACTTACTTATTCCTAGTTGTAGTTAATATTGAATGTCAATAAAACAATCTCTGCCATCCCGCTCCCATGTACAGTCAACTAGAAAAGTCGATGAACACATTCAATATTACTGAACACACTTAGTTAAGAAATCTTTAAGTGTTCAGTTATTTAATAATATTGAATATGTTTATCAACTTTTATAGTTGACTGTAACATAGGCCTTTAAACACACATAATTACTACGCATTCGTTTAAATAACGCCAATTGTTCTCTCTATACATCCTTCACACATTAAACGCTAGTCATTAGTTGACACAAACCAATTAGTTTCCACAGAACAATACGAGAGCAAGCTATCAGACACCGTCAATCATGTCGTATAAAAGTGGCCAGCTTATCATGACCTTTAATAATTTGAATGTTACATTCCATTGCTCAATGGGAGTAAAGATCAGGAGATCATGTTAAAGTGGCGTGTAAGCAACGCATTGTGTGCGTAATGATGATTGCTGATGATAATTGATCTGTTTTGTTTGTTGAGTTGTTCTAAAGAAAAGTTAGGGTTAAGGACTTAATATCAAATTTATTGCCACTTTAAAAGGAAGAATTAGTTTGTCTCTGGCTTGAGTCCTTTTGTGCCAATGTTGGTTGTAAACATCAGTACTTCAGGAGTACTAAAGATGGCAACCGCATAATAAAGTCAAATCTAGTGACTCATACGACCTAAACACTCATTTTACAAGTAATATTTTTATATATTACTAGCCTTGCCCCGCGGTTTTACCCCCGTTGTGCCCGTTCCCATGGGAATTCCAGGATGACTAATAGCCTATAATCCTCCCGCTGAATGTGGCTATATATCTATTACAAAAAGAATTCAAATCGGACCGGTAGTTATCGAGATTAGCTCGAACATACAAACAAACAAACTTACAAATTATACCTCTTTATAATATTACTATTAGATCATGCAAGGGTATTCAAAATGTTAACTATTATTTATCTTGATAAACAAGAAGTGTAATCAAATATGCAAAGCTTGCATATTTGATTAGAAGTATTGCTACACTTTAGCAAGCAATTTATACTACGTCTATTTTAATTGAATTGTTAGTGATCGCAGAATTCTGGGTTCCCAAAATTCTCCCCATTCACCAAAATTTCCAAAATACCCAAAATAATGTACAAGTAAATCTTACGGGTATAGCTTGTATGTTAAATAGCTTAGTAATAAACGTTTGATCTTTAAGTATCCATAGTGAACCCACACTTCCATTACATCATATTATTTAAAAAACTGGTTTCACAACGATTGTTACAAACTCAAAATAACTCATTTATCAAAATCACTCAATCACTGCGTAAATTTCATTGTGCTGTTAAATTTATAAGGGGTCCTTAATTAAAGTTAACAGCCTCCGTGGTCATGCGGTTTGAGCGCTCGGCTCACGATCCGGAGGTTCCGGGGTCGATCCCCGGTGGGGACAACGTCTCACAAAAATCTCTTTGGGAGATTGCCCTCAGTTTGGTTAGGGCATTGCAGGCTGAATCACCTGATTGCCCGAAAAGTAAGATGATTCCGTGCTTCGGAGGGCACGTTAAGCCGTCGGTCCCGGTTACTTCCTACGGATAGTAGTCGTTACATGAGCCATGTCAGAGGCCTTTGGCGGCTCAATAACTCTGACACCAGGATTGGTTAGGATGACCATCCACTCGATGAAGAAGAATAATTAAAGTGTGTATACAAATTAATATTTGCTTATTAAAAGGCTACGGATACGGAAATTAACCATAGACGAAACGCGTTTGGCCATAGCTGGGATTACAACCATATCTTATCTGCCAAAAGCTCGATACTAAAAACTCTAATACCCGGGTACAACCTTATTATTAGCATAATAAAAAAGGCCAAGAAACGCTTGAAAAGATATAATGAAAACTCGATAGCTTCGTAGGAATGCATTTGAAAACTGAATAGTTACCAGTTGAATAGAAACCAATAGCAAAATTAATTTGAGAGCAAAAAATCACCTCAACAATGAATTCTTTTGTACGGAACCACTCACACAAATTCAACTTCACTTGACCGGAATACCCATAACTGATTGAATACTCGCAATAAACAATAAATAACAATTTAATAAGTTAACAACCTATTATTATTTATTTCCGTAAGTGTTGAATATTGGCTGTTGATTGTGTTCCATGAAATTGTTATTTACTTTGTTAGATGATGCGTGATTAATTTTACCGCAAAATGTTACATACTATTTGTTGTATCTTATGATTTTTTAGTTGTATACCTGTTCAGGGTGTTTAGAAAGTTGCGTAGATGTTTGCTATACCAAAACACAGAATTCAGTGCAGTTATCTGGCGTCTTGTAATGCTAGCACCTAAAGTAATGTGACAGAAGAAAGTGAATCATATATTTCGTTCAAAAAACATTACGCATTGAATACTTGCATTAAATGGTGGCATAACTTTTTTATTTCTCAGAAAAATGAGCAGCATGGAAATTACCTATCATTGCTGGGAAATATGTGTTTTAGTACAAGTTACCATTTAGTTTGTTAGTATTAGCGTGTTATGTCCCATTGCTGGGCAGAAGCCTCTCATCTCACCGAAAATATCAGTACAGTGATGAGGATTAGACGTAATCACCACGGTAATGAATTCAAATACTTCTCTGTATGTAAAGACTGGTGTAATTTTTATATTCATTTGTAACTGTCAGTGTAATTGTATTTGTACAATAAACTATACCAGGGTGGCCTGAAATTAATGAATCAAAAAACAACAGCTTTAAAAAATGTCATAAAAATAAAATTGTTTATCTTATTTAAATAATGTACCCAAGGTGGTCGTTCCACATACTACAGCACTCGTTTAAAACAATAAGAAACCTTAAATATTATAATCTTGCTGTCACAAGCGTGTACTCTACATTACAGCTGCAAAGAGTGTTGTAAATATCGTAACCAAATACGAAAAGCCATGGTCACTGGCTATTAATACGAAAATATAGGAACAAAATTATGTGTTGTTCTCCAATATTTATCTGAGTTTTAATGTACCATCTTGTTATAGTTTGATGTAACCTTTCTGTTAACTTATCACGACTGTGCAGTTTATTGGATGGGTATCCTTCCATTTGGCAAAATATTTTTCGCCTTACCTTCCACAAAACTAATCGCACTAATTTCATTTCCCAAAGGAATCTTTAACAAAATGTTTCGCATTTTAATCATTTGGTCAAATGTATGTTTCCCAAATTTTCATTTGGCACAAAAACATTTGGCAAAACAACTTTTCGCAATTTTACAGTTAGCAATACTATTTTCGGCAATTTATTGTTTAACAAATATTTACATAGCAATGTTTCATTTTACTAAGTATTATGCAGTCAATTATGGAATTATGGTTACATTTTAATTCAATATTTTATATAATTAAATTGCCGGCTTGTAACAGGGGCTAAATGAATCTTAAAACAGTAACCACAACTTCAAACCGCTACAATACTGTAATAAACCTACTTAGTATAACGAGCTGCACATATCAAGCGCCATTGTATGTAAATACAACAAATTACATATCAACTGTCGCCTCCCATTCAATGTACTGCCTTTTATTTAATTCCTTCTTACTGTCAGTAAGCAATCACTTTGTAAAATAATAGCGATCCGCCCTCGCTTTATCCTGTAAATAAATAAGGTTCGTAGGCGGAAAATTATGATGAATATATTTTACTTGAAAATCTATTCTTATAGGAAAAAGTTTTTGATACATACAGTTTTAAACGCAGCCTACAATCTTCACCTTTTTTAAAAAGCTAAGTTTACTGCGCTCGAACTGTGCACATTCGGATCGTGTCAACTTCCTTTATGATATACTCGTAGATAGGAAGCGAGAGCTTTCAGTAGTAACAGGATATTCCTGTAATTAATAGTGTATTTTATTATATCCAGTAAATGACGGTAAAGTGAAAATTTTGTAGATCGCGCTCACGTTATTTTCCTAGGTTTAAACGGGTCGGGTCTAGACATTTTGGTACGTAGGAATGTCCTAGATAGATATATTAAATGTTCTATGAAAGCATATATGAATATATGGATAAATATTGTTTGGGATGTAATTTTAAAATGATGAAACTTATTATCACATTGTGAATGTTTCATTAATGGATTTAATAATAAAAATACTTAACAATACCTTTCACTTCAAACTAAAGTTAGCACGATACTTATGTCATACTTAAAACCAAATCATTCCACACTTAAAGTAGATTTTAAAGTGGCTCTTAAGTAAGATATTTCTTAAAGTCTGTTCGCTTAAGGAAAGATTTATTTTTTTAATAAAGAATCCATATATTATTATGAAGTCCAAACGCTAACACTACAAACAGTCTGAATATAAAAATTGAATTAATGTAATTTTGTGTTCTTAAAAATAAATAAACGATTTTTTAGGCATTCTAGTTCATTCTAGTTAGAAAGTTTCCATCGGGAACATATGAAGGAGCCCACCACATACAAGACGTATAGAAAAGCTTAATGTCTAAAGAAATTGTAATAACTGACAACTGTTGTAAAACTTTTTTCAAATAACTTTGCATACGGTTATAGATCCCAACTAAGTTCAACTAAGTGATACTAAACAAAGTGATACCATTATATATACAAAAGTGATACCATTACATAAGCAAATGTGATACCATAACATATACAAAAGTGATACCATTACATATACAAAAGTGATACCATTACACATACAAAAGTGATACCATTACAGATACATATACAAATTACCCCCAGACGTCGTTACCTACAACTATATCTGCCTATTGTTGACTCCGGGCGGGAATCGAACCCGGTATCCCCGACTCAGTAAGCGCATATATTGTTTTCGCTTAAAATTCATAGTTTTGCTCTAAGTTTTATTATTATAAGATATGTATGTTGTAGCACCTATAGAAAGAGCACCTAGTTCATTAATTAAGTCGTAAGTTTTAATTGTCAGTTTGATGTATATTTCACTGGCTGTCCTTAAATAAATAAATACCACAAGCACATGCCACTGTGCCAACGGTCTGACTGACAGTTTGTTGACATCGAAAAATTTAATCTAAAAGTGTTGTAACTATAGTGGTACTTACTCGATTAAAGTCGTTATAATCTAACACATTAACAACTATAATTAATTCATTAAATGTCACAGTTTAGTTAACCTTATAATTTTTACCATGTACACCGACCAAGTTCAGCTGAACATAACATGCTTACACAACTTTAATCAAACCTTTAATACAGCAATAGATCTAATATGATTTATTGTTTATATTATTGGTATCAGTTGGACTTTGAAAAGGCCACTTGTACTGCCAAAGGGGCTAAAATTACTAATAATAAAATCAAATTATTAAATTAACTACTCTAATTTAAATGTGGAGCCATAAAAAGATTAGAGATATATAGATTAGAAGACCATGTAATTGCCGCTTGATTTTTTCATAATTTTTAGAACTAGATTTAAATTAAATTAATATTACAACGAATTGCATTTTGTTTAATTAATTGAGTTATTGGTTTGTTAACATTTTAATTAAGTGCATAAGTTGAAATTGTATTCGATTAAATCTCTATGTAAGATCGCAAGTGACGTTAATTAAAATGTTTACAAACTGCTAATAATCAAATAAATAGAGCGAAATTCGTTAGTTAAACTTATAAGGTATGTAAAAGCCAGCCCCACTTAGTAAGTGGCAATCGTTTCACATTCCATTTGGTTGTCTAGGCAACAGAACACCGACATATCGACAAATAGCTACATATTTACACCTATCAATCGATACATTAATGCACAGAAACCTTCGCAAATATACTTATGTAATAGATACATATTTGGCATCCATCCATACATTCATGCACAATGTTATTGGGCCATTGTATCTCAATATACAACGATTACTCTTTTAAATGCAAGAGCCTAAAGAAGTCGGTGGTGTACTGTACTGTTTCCTATACGTACTAATGTACAAAATTTGTACATTTGTACTATTTAATAGTACAATCGACGGACTACAAAATTGTTTGAAAAAAGAACATTGATCAATAGCGTTACCAGCTGAGATGTAGCCTATTGCCTTGTAATATCTGTTTTTGTTTTTAAAGTGTTTAATTGTGGTCTTTTTGTTTTATTTTGTGGCAATAAATTTATTTTTATTTATTTTATTTATTTATTTATTTACCTCTTCCATTTTGTTCTTTTTTCAAAAAACGCTCTACTCTGTGTTATTCGCCTGCAATATTGAGCATGGCCTTACAAACAATGTATCGCTAGCTCATTTGGTTAGGAATGTCTTAAGGCGTTTCTTCGTCAGCCGATCATTATTCAATCACAGGTATCAGACAAACTGAAGTTGCTGCTTTGATTGTACTATTATTAATATTATATTGCTACTGTTATCACTTTACTGCTACATTCACTATGTTTCGAAATAAAACGGAGTTTACATAAACAGAACGGTTTACATAAACGGTCTATGAGTTGGACGATAGTCATTCAAAGTAGACAAATAAAATATAATAACTAAATGTAAAGGACTGATAAGGTTGGAAGCGTTTGGGGGAGACCTTTGCCCAGCAGTGGGACGATACAGGTTGAAGAAAAAAAAACTAAATTTAAACCAATGAATCGAAAAAGCCTTTAGAAACTAACTTGAATATCCCAATAACATAACTGTATGGGTTAGGTATATTAATAAACACGTGTTAATAACAGTTTATCTATGAAATGGTTTGTCACTTTCTGACATACGCAATTTTCAGAAGAGCAAAAGAGACAAAACACAGTATAACAGTGTCTTAGTTACACCGTGTTTATTAATAAGGCCATATATGTTTAAATACGTATTTAGAAATTAAGAAGTTCATTATGTCATAGAGACCTTAGACTTAGATAGCAGTAGGACATTACTTTTTACTCTCAGCATTGGAACTATACACTATTTCCCTTTATTTTCTTCTGATTTATATATTACTAGCTGTGCCCCGCGGTTTCACCCGCAGCGCCCCCGTTCCCGTGGGAATATTGAGATTTTTATTCCTTATTTTTCTTATATAAAAACCTTGTCTTGACAATAAGGAACACATTAAAAACAGAATCATCCAATTTGGTGCAGTCGTTCTGAAGTTACGCGCTTAGCAACAGATTCAGCGATTCATTTTTATATTATAGATAACGCACCTACACATGTGTATTCACCTTAAATTGTATGTCAAAATTCACAAACACTTGACTTACATTTTATGCAACCAATTTTATTACTGGGCTCTACAATTATCTTGCGAAGTAAAATTTGATATAAACATAAACAGGAAAATTATGATTCTATACTTACCTTCTGGGCTTATTATTTATCTTTATGAAGGATCTTTAGTAAATCACATGTCAGTTTCGAGGCAAAGCTTTCTAGATTTATCTAAAATTGTATAGTATTTCAGTGTTATATTGTTTTGGTACTGCCTTAGTAATATATGTTTCACTATTTCAGAGGGCACGTTAAATTGTCGGTCCCGGTTGTTTCAATCGTTATGGTCTAACGGTGGAGGCCTTAAGGCGGTCTAAAAACTCTGACAACGGAGTTGGCAACTAAACTACTTCTTCTTCTTCTTCTTATCGAGTGGATGGTCAACCTGACCAATCCTGGTGTCAGAGTTATAGAGCCGCCAAAGGCCTCTGACATGGCTCATGTAAAACTAAACTACTCGAACTTACTATATGTTGATATACATTTAACGTTTGAATGCTTTATTTCTTTTGGTAATTTTCCTCGTTAGGCTTTTATTTTAACTTCAACTGTCGCAAAGGTCGACTGCAGTGTGCTTAGCGTCTACTAGAATAGACAATCTAGATTAAAGACTATCTGGACTGTCTGTGTCTGCGATAGTCCTTAGAGTAAGTTGATTATTAGATTCAATGATAATATGATAACTAACTTGTAAACTCAAAATCAACGACAAGCTATCGAAAACACATAGGTACAAAAGTACGATATTTTAACTTTATTCAATTCCATACCGATTTTGAATTACACCTCCATTTACAAACTCTCATGATTCCCATTCCGTAGTAAACAGCGCATCTTTCGTAAAGCAGATGCACTCAGATTGGCGTGTAATTTCGCCATTCCGATTAGAACCTACACCAGATTTAATGAGATCCCAAGCATCTACACGAGTGAAGCAATTTGTAAGAATCGTGATCCGCCAGTGACTTTGTATTTGACGTACATCTGTACCTTCTGTGTGAACTTAATTGGACTTGGCATGTTTTGGTATTTATTGAATCGATATTATATCGAAAGATATTTCGTGTGGAAGAAACCCAAATACGGATATATACTTACAAATATTTTTTTTTATTAATTTTAGCCTGTACTATCTTACTGCTGGGCAAAGGCCTCTCAGCTCACCGAAAATCAGTGCGGCGAGGAGAATTTGAAATCGTCTAAGATAGCATTTAACTTTTATCCATAACGAAGCAACAAGGGGTCGAAAATGACCTAACTTGTTTCGAGAAAAGGATGGTACGGCTGTGCAGCTTTTTGGTCCTTGTGTTCTGCTCGACTTGGCGGGGTCAATGACGTGTCTTTCATTAGTGCAGGTGGCAAGGCTCAGAGGACAGGGCAACAGGTGGGCTATATCCTGGTCTGGAGCACCACAGTCACACTTCCGCACAGAGTAGCCGCACTTGACTAGGTTTGTCCTGAAGCGACCTACTCCTGTCCGAAGACGGTTGAGCGTACGCCAAATAGGCCACTCAAATGCGCTGTGATTGGTAAATTGGACTCCGCACCGCTTCGCTCTGCTTCAATGGAAACGCCACAGGGTATTAAAAAGATGGTAACACCACAGGTTATTTTTACCATAGAGGAGTCAACCACCTACTTTCCAAACCCCACCAATTTCCTAACACCGCAAATGTTCTTTGCAATAACTCTAACAACGTGTTACATCTTCTATTCTATTAAATATTGAAATCTATAAACGTAACTATTCATCTTAAAATTACAGTGTTTAAAATCAAAATTATAGTTTAAACTTAACACTGAGTTGCAACAGACATACAGATGAGAGAATTCATTGATGCAATTTTATATGGAATCGTGAGTAAAATAGTGCTTTCAATTGCAAGACGTGCTCGGAGCGAGTCTAATTGATTGTCAAATACTGTTCAGATGAGGGGTTTGTAGCTGTGATGGATACTCGTACAACACCTTGGTGTGATTTTAACACTAGTTTGGTTCAAATTGATTCAAGTACCTATCAAAAATAACTGATATTTCATATTGAATTGAACCTACGTTTACGGATACTTCGTTTTAATTTTGTATTTTTATCGGACGTTTCGGCCTCTTAACAGATACCGGAATGTTAAATAAAAGCGAAGTGTATCCGTTAACGTAGTTTCAATTCAAAATGAGTAGTGTTCGCTTAAACTTAAGAAACCAGTGATAAATTCCATACTAAAACACCTAAAGTACGAGCTCTGTACAATATACATTTAATTTACCTGAAGATAAAAAAAATACAATATTTGGAACACAGATTTACAAGACAATTAATATTAATTTTCAATATGTATTTTGTACTTAATGAATAAGTTAATCAGTGAATAAGCCGTTTAGAATTTAAAAGTATAACAACCATTTACATTCAATTCAAATTCAATTCAATTCAAATTTATTGTTCAATAAACATGGGTACAGGGTATTTACAAGGTGTTATAGTAATACGAGAACAGCCACGTTTCACCATGGAGGTATATGAACTTTTAAAGGTTGGTTACCATACATATTAAATATTAACAACTTAAATACTTAAACAATTAAAACAAATACTTAAACAATTCAGGGATAACAATTATTGGACGGAGAGTAATCAAGTTAAGTTAAATTAAAAATAAAAATAAAAACAATAATAATAAAAAACAATAAAAAGTATTTCTTATTCTAATAAATAATCATTAATTGAGTAATAACACTTAGATATTAAATAAGTTTTCAGTTTTTTCTTAAATAAACAAATTGACGTTATATTTTTGAGATCCTTTGGTAGTTTATTATATATTACAATACTCATGCAAAATATGCTATTGTGAAATTTGGTAGTCCTACTGGGTTTAATACTGAGCAAATCACTTTTCCTACTACTCTTCACCTTATCATATGTATGTATGTTGGTTTTAACTAATAGCGCAGCTTCGAGAATGTATAGAGAGGGGAGAGTTAAAATGTTTAGTTTTTTGAAAGAATCAGTACATGAGTCTGTTTGTCTGAGCCCACAAATAGATCTTATGCATCTTTTTTGTGCTTTGAAAGCTTTCTCCTTATCAGTGGAATTCCCCCAAAATAATAATCCATATTTTATTGTTGAACCTACAAAAGCATGATAAGCGTTAAGGACAGCTGTAATATTGGCTACTTTTTTTAGCATATATAATGCATACGAGAAGTGACTTAATTTCGAGCAAACGGTATCCACTTGAGTCTTCCAATTTAAATTAGAGTCAATCTGTATTCCCAAAAATGTTATATCATGCACTTCTCTAATAATTTCATCTTTGTATTGAATGCAAAGATTCATAGGCCTATTATTGTTATTTTTAAATAGCATATATTGGGTCTTACTAATATTAATTCTAAGATTATTCGTATTTAACCATTGAATTATTTTTTCAAGTGATGTATTTATCTCTGCTTCAAACGTATCCTTATTATTTTCAACAAATATTACAGTGCCATCATCAGCAAACATTATCAATGGTTTGTCTATAATATTTGGCAGATCATTTATGTAAATAATAAATAGGAGAGGGCCTAGTATACTACCTTGTGGTACTCCATATTTTTGTAGTTTTGTGGTTGATTTATAAGTTTTGGTTATTTTGCTATGTTTACAAATTCTGTTTACGACTGTATATTGGTATCTATTGCTTAAATAAGATTTTATAAGTTCTAAGGCTACACCTCTGATTCCATATTTTTCTAATTTTTTTATAAGTAAGATGTGATCAACTTGGTCAAAGGCTTTTGTTAAGTCCATATATAACGCTAAAATCCTTTTTTTATCATCTTGTGCAGTCATCACTTGTTTTAAAAAATTGTATACTGCATCATTTATAGACTTCCCTCTTCTAAAGCCATATTGTTCGTTTACAAGTAGATTATTAGACTCAAAATAATTGTACAAATTATTATATATGACTTTTTCAAATATCTTAGCAAAAATCGGAATTAAAGCTATCGGTCTATAACATTTCAAGTCAGTTTTGTCCTTTTTTTTAAACAGAGGTGTAATAACTGTTTTTTTTAAATCCGTTGGAAATATCCCGTTTTCTAAACACTTATTAATAATGTAGCTGAGTAAAGGAGCTAAAACATGAGACACTTTCTTAATAACTACTGTGCTTACATCATCATATCCTGTACTTTGAGTATTTTTAAGGGATTGAATAATGTTGAATATTTCAGAGCTACTTGTCGGTTTCATGAAAAACGAGTTAAGGGTATTATGAGGTAAAGATGCTGGTTTAGACGGTTTAACTTGGTTTGTAATAGGTTGTATATTTATAAAGTAATTATTGAATTCTTCAGCAATATCTTTTGGGTTAGTTATTGTTTTGCCATTTACATTTAAGGAATCGATTCCATCCTTTGGTGGAATTATTTTGGAATTGTTTATAATTTTCCAGGTTGCTTTAGTTTTATTAGAGGAAACGTCTATAAAGTTATTATTTTGTGCCTTCTGGGTTTGTTTAATAATACTCTTGAGTCGTTTGGAGTAATTCTTATATAACGATTTATGTTCGATATTTTTGGTGAACCTATATTTCCATAGCATTTGTCGTTTACGTTTAGAACACAACTTAATTCCATTACTAAGCCATTTAGGACGCTTGTTCAATTGAATCCTAAGTTTTCGATTTGGAAAACATAAATTATAAAATAGTTTGAATTGCTCATAAAAATAATGAAAGCAATCGTTAGGGTTTTCTATATTATAAATATCATTGAATGATAGGCTCTCTAAGGCTTTTTTAAATTTACATATGTTAATATGATTATAGTCTCTTTGAAATTTAAACCAATGTGTCATTAAGTAAGTTTTTTTAATTGGTACTTTCAAAAGTTGTGCGGTATGATCAGATAGGGAAAGTTCATGAACTGAGCTCTGGCAACCTCGGATATTGTGGGCAATATTATCAATGCAGGTTTTGCTACTAATACGCGTAGGTTCATTAATGTTAAGTTTTAAATTATAACTAATTAGCAGTTGTTTAAAACTTCGAGCCACACTATCATTGTCCAATGTATTGATATTAAAATCCCCGCAAATAATTATCTTTTTATTTATGAAACTAATACTATTTAATATCTCGCTAAGATTTTTAAAAAACGTATCTGTATCTTGTATTCTTGTTTTTGGAGGTCTATAGATACACAAAATTATTATATTAAGCTCAACTAATTCAATTCCACAACATTCAATGACTCCACTTATATTTAGATTGTCCGATATAGTGATTGCTCTAACTTTATGGCGAGAGTTTATAAGAATGCATGATCCCCCATGCCTATTGTTACGAACAAAATATGAACCCAACTTAAAATTTGGAATTTTAAGTAATTTAGTATCACTAAGTGTCATGTTGTGCTCGGTAATACATAAAACATCTAGTCTATCATTAATTAATATTGAAGCTAATTGCACAATCAACTCATCTGACTTATTTATCAAGCCATTTATGTTTTGGTGTAACACAAACAAATGTTTAGTAACGAAATGTATTACCTCGGGTGTAAGTGGTGTGTGTCGAGTTCCTGGACTCATTGGTACCGACAGGTAGATCTTGAGGTCGTGATGATTCGCGAATAGGCTGTGAGCTCGAACAAACCTCTACATCAGTACATGGGTCAATGGGGTACAGAGAAATATCAATTTGCATATTGTACATTAAAGTATTCAAAATATGAGTTATTCCTATGTTGTTTATGAATCCTGTATTTATAGAGAACATATGATGATCTAAGTAACTATTGGTATCAAGAAAATAAGCATATTCATTGTTTACAATATCCATACACAACAGACTGTTAAATAATTCTACTTTGTAATTATATATTGGTGCTCCTTTGATATAAGTAGGAGTGCATATTACAATGTTAGTATGTGTCAATTTTTGTAGGGTATTTCTTACAGTATTTATTAATTCAATATAATTTTCATTTAAACGGAAGTCTCTTTCTCCTAATACTATGACACAATAATCATTCAAGTTATAATCAATCAATTTGTTTTTCAAATTAAATAACAGTTGCTTAAGGCTAATATTAGGGGTAATATACCGACAAAATTTAAAATGAGGGGAAAAAATATTATCTATTGTTTGAATTCGGCCAAGATAAGTTTTGTTGGTAACTATACACAGTTTTCGCTTTGTAGGAGTAGTAAAGGCTGATTTGCAGCTAGTGGTCGTAACATTCGTAGGTGGGATAGAATTGTTATCGGGATGCGATGCATATTCGATGCGCGACGGCGGCTGCGATACCGGTGACACTTGTGAGAGCGGCAACAGCGACTGAGGCGGCGACGGCGGCAGCGACGGCGGCAGCGACGGCGGCAGCGACGGCGGCAACGACGGCGGCAGTGATAGCGACATAGCAGGGGATGTAGTAGCTTCAGTTTCGGGAGGAGTGTCAAGGAGGGAGGGGCTCAAGTCCGTTATTGTTTTTTCTATAGCTCTTTTTTTATTCTTTTTCTTGCTATTGGTATCTGTATTGAAGTTTGGTTTTAACATTTCCATAGGTATTTAGTTACTTAGCGATAAAATTAGTCAAGACTTCATTTGAAAATGTGACCACACCTTAGAAATGTAAATGTATCAGAATGTAATCCGTAACCAGTCGTAATGTCACGGTCCGGGAAAACTACTAACCTTATGATGTTACATAGAACAAGGAAAAAAGAACAGATGGAAATATGTTCCATCATTTTTAAATGACAAAGATTATGTGTATAAATTTTACAAGAATTCTAATTCAAGTTCAAATGTCTTTATTATAACAGAGCATTACAATAATTTATTACCGTCAGCTTAAATTAAGATTACGTTAGTTCGCATCGCGCCACCTACTGAGAAGTACTAGAAACTCAGTGGGGTTGTCATTTTTACTAAGAAGAAATTAGTGAGTTCGAATTAATCATTCGTTACTTCATACAATCGCATAAAGACTTCTTAAGCAATATCGAAACATTTATTTTTTCAGCACAGTATCAAAACTGTACTAACTAGGTAATTCAGTAACATTAATTTTGTAATTGTGCACAGAAAAAAAAACTTTTATTTACATTTTTCATTTGATTTTTGGATCTGGATCACAAAATTAGCGTTCTTCGGTCATTAGATAAATTTGATAACAAAACAAAACTACACAATGCGCCAAGGCTTGCAAGGGACGTAATCGATGTATTGATTCAATAAACAGCCGAGTTGAGTAAAGACGGTGACAATAAGTGTCCATACTATGAAATACAGTTAATCCTTCTATCACATTTGTTTGGTTCTACTGTTTGATTGAAAACATAGATCACTTGTTTCATAATGTCCTCAAAGTTATCCCAAATGATTTACAAGTCGATTACCATTGCGTAACTTTACATACAACAGTTATATAACGAAGATTATATTTTCACTTACAAAATTGTCAAAATTTGGGAATCTATCATGACCACGTGAAATTTCTTACTTCCTGAGATGATAATAGAGAAACAAACAGAACATAACAAGCGATTGTCATACTAAATAGAATGAGGATTGATTATCACTTGTCTGTGATCATCCAGATGGTCTGGGAAAAAAGAAATCTAAGTACTCAGACTCAGTTTATTTTTAAGCTATTGCATAGCTTTTATCGCGGGCCTTGAGCGCGGGGACCGAATCCAGAAATTCCGTAACGAAAAAACCTCACGCTCCCCACTAACGCCATCTAGTGATACAAAAAATAACTATGCAATAGCTTTACCGCGGCAGTCCCCGAGTGCCACACGTCTTTTTTTTCATGTATTACATGTCAAAATCGCTCATTAAATATATACTTGACGACTCTGAGGACGGGCGTAAGATAACTTGTCGCCTACATGCTAAGTCTTTATTAAAATAATAATTAAAAATGCCATTTTGTCATTTTATCCTACTAATATTATAAATGCAAAAGTTTGTGATTATGGATGTTTGTTACTCTTTCACGCAAAAACTTCTGGACGGATTTGGATGAAACTTTACAGTAATATAGGTTATACATACATCAGAATAACACATGGGTTCCATTTTATCCCGAAATTCCCGCGGGAACTTGTACAACGCGGGTGAAACCGCGGGGCGCGGCTTGTCTATAATAATTGACAAGTTTAATTAACGACTATTCTTGACATTCAAAGTTTGCACATATTTTTTATTGCACTTTTAAATTAAGAGTGCAAACATTCAATATCATAGCATTAAAATAAAATTAGATTTATTTGTGCAAATATACCTGAAGGCGAAATCTATTAAGCGGCTCCATTTTTAATAAGAAGTGTGTCTGCAATTATATCTCCAAATACGATTCGAATGAATAGTTTAGCCTACGCGTTGAACAAAAAAGCAATCATTTTTTTCACTAAAGTTCAATATGCATTTCCGTAGTCAACAAAAAGCTTTAGGAAGCCAAATCGGCTTAATTCATTGATTCCTTAGGGCCGAAACTGCTTTAAGCGTGCGCCCGTCGCTGTTTCATACAAAAGTGAACCGTCGCGGGAGCACGCGGCGGGCGCACGTGACGGGCGCACGCTTAACAGTTTCGGCTTTTATAGCGATAATCATATCAGTTTAATTCCATATAGGTTAATGGCCAACCCTATTTGACCGCCTAAAAGCCTCCAATATATCGAACAGTTGACTGTCTATCCAAACATAATTATATTTACCTACTTCATATAATCGTTCCTCAAAAATCTACCTCCCAATTTGTCAGACACAAAAACTCGTCAAGTCTATTTTCGTCAGAATTTCTGTTATTTCACCATAACGAGAAGAACAACATTGTTTTAGTTTCCATTCGGGAGTCCTAATTCTCACAGACTTGCAGCGATGTTTGTTATTTAATCTAATTAAAGAGGTTTGTTATTTTACCTAATTATTATGATTAAGAGCCCACTTAAGTTACAGCAGTCTTTAGGCAGTCTTGTACGAATGCGACTACGAGCTCCTTCAAATATCATAAAGGGCTCTTAAAATCTCTTTATTTTTCTCTCTCTTTCTCACACTCCATCTCTTATCTCTCTCTCCCTCTCTATTTTAATCACTTAATGAATTCAAAAGGATTCTAATTCCATTTGAAACGCTAGCACCCTTTTAATAAATCATACAATATTTGTTTTGTTGAATTCTAATTCTCGACCATAATACCAATATCAATATTTCCTTTACTATAAATAATATAAGTTTTAAGATTCAGGATATATATTTCAATAATCCTTTATAAGGTATAATTTATTGGCGTGTTTGTTTGATGGGCTGCGGATAAGGTAGTTAATAACACTCTTCGCCGCACATCTCGACTCAGGGTCTCTGCAGACACGACGCTCGATTGTTGATCCAATTCATGACCTATCAGATGTATTCTATAGAAACTTTATTATAACTTGCTAAGGCCTGCGGCTATGCCCGCTACAACATTATAAAAATTCTTGGAAACTATTTCGCTTTTTTGACTCTTAAGAAAAGCAATCACAAAGAATTTTGGTAAACTGCAGATCCATTTATGCACATTTGCATAATTCGATTTGGTTCCTGATTCAAGAAATCAATTCCCGATCATGCGTTAGAGTCGATTTTAAATGTCAGTTTGACGTTAAGTTAAGTCCACAGTTTGAAGTTAAGGCCACGCATCCAAGTAGGGGTCGAACTGTACATTGCTTAACAATCGCAATGAACTAACATCGCTTAGTCAAACTACGCTATGAGCGCTAAAACAACATAAAAACACTGACACAAAGATGCACAGACCGATGTTTTATCTGAGTACTTATATGAATACTCGGTCATGGTGTACAAGAACTGGTATTCTAATTAAACTTGGAACTCGCAAATGGGTATCATCCTTTAATGGAGATGTTTAGACATTCATACGTTTTTTACCTTTTTTATAACTTTTTCTAGGCTATGCTGGTGTATAGGTGTGGTTGCAGTTTATCCCTATTTAACCAACTTATAAATAAAATAAAAAAATAATATGAAAATCACACACTTTGTAGAGATAGATGTTTTTCTATAAATTATCTATTTTTTCTTCTTCATTTTCGGATCCCATCTTATTATTTTACTATTACTTAATGTTACAAATGCAAAAGTTCATTAAAATATATGGGTGGATGTTTGTAGAGACGTATGTTCCTCTTACTCGCAAAATCTACTAAACGGATTTGAATGAAAATTTAAACATAGATAGAGTTAATTCTGGAATAACACATAGGCTACTTTTATCCCAACCTTCCCACGGGGCAGGGAAATGGGAAAGCACTGAACCCACACCTTCATGAAGAGCCATTAGGCCCATTTTGTATTATGACTGCAACTTGTTATACTGTACTGTAATAAACAAGGAACTCTATGTAAAATTTGCAAATCTATGGCCCCATGAATATTTTTGTTGGCAAAGTAAGTTAGTTACTCAAGCATCAACGTGGATATTGATGGAAATCATGTCACGTTCGAACTCCTCATGAATACAGTTCGATTACAAACTTTAATGTAACTTCGATTACTCTTTGTTCTAGTTAACTTGTGTTATGTAACTTAATTGTTTGTTTACTTTAAGTGTAAGAACATATGTGATGTCCAATTTTATCGGTCTAAATTCTGAAGACAGAAACGATTTCGGATCATCTATACTAATATTATAAAGCTGAAGAGTTTGTTTGTTTTGTTTGTTTGTTTGTTTGTTTGTTTGTTTGTTTGTTTGTTTGTTTGTTTGTTTAAACGCGCTAATCTCAGAAACTACTGAACCGATTTGAAAAATTCTTTTTGTAATGGATAGCCACATTCAACGGGAAGGTTATAGGCTACTTTTCATTCCGAAATTCCCACGGGAACGGGAACAACGCGGGTAATACCGCGGGGCGCTGCTAGTCGTATATATTATGGGTATCTCGCAATCGACAAAATATATCTAAGGATAGACCATGTCGGCCTTTGGGCGGTCTAAAAGCTCCGACACCAGGGTTGGCCACTTACCTACTCCAAATGAATGAATGAACCTCTAAGGATGATAGATTTACGTTGCAATATAATCCATCTAATTGGTAAGATGAGAAGAGGTAGTATGAGGTAAGAAGCTGCCACAACTAAAATATCGCGGCCGTTGCGGGCCAGCGTGACGCTTTTAATACAAACTAGCAGCGCCCCGCGGGTTTACCCGCGTTGTGTCCATTCCTGTGGGAATTTCGGGATGAAAAATAGCCTATGTTACTCGTGGATAATGTAGCTTTCGAATGGTGAAAGAATTTTTAAAAACGGTCCAGTAGTTTTTGAGCCTATTCATTACAAGCAAACAAACAAAGTTTTCCGCTTTATAATATTAGTGTAGATACAAGGAAAACAACGTAACGCTACCCGCAACCGGTCCGCATACCAACTATGTGTATCCTTATCTATTTCTACATTGTCCACATCTCAATTAAACAAACATAAGAATATATTAAGACATACATTACAATAATTAACTTATCCTTGCCATTTTGATGATAAATAGCATTTTTAACATGTGTATTAAATGTCAGTAACACTATTTAGAGTGTTTGCAACAATTTCATAAGTGACTAGACGCAACGTGTTAGGAAATGTAGAAGTAGTACCCAAAATCTTTGTTGAGGAGAGAGACTTACAAGGGAACTACAAAATGGTTTAGTAGACTTAAGTATTAATTTATAATGTCCCTTTACAGGGCAAAAGAGTCTACGCTCAGTGAAGATAGAATTAATGTTACAGTTGCATCAGTTTCAGCGAAAAGGAGTACATATATATTCAATCAATTATTATAGACTTCTCCGAAATAATTGATTGAATCAGTGTGTGTATGGCAAACCCTAGTGTCGGAGTTTTTAGACCGCTTAATATCCTCTGACAAAGTCTATAGATTGAAAACACTGAGTCTGACAATTTAACATGCCCTCCGAAACATGATAGCTCTCCAATAGATATATTACTGCACCAGTAGTGCTTTAAGTTGCTTTAAGCTGCTTCTTCTTCTTCTTCGAGTGGATGGTCATCTTGACCAATCCTTGTGTCAGAGTTATTGAGCCGCCAAAGGCCTCTGACATGGCTCAAGTAACGGCTACTATCCGTAGAAAGTTACCGGGTAATGGGATCTCAAAATTCCATACTTTTTCAAAATTCTGATTGCTCCACATCCCATAGATTATGCAAATTGTTTTGGACATATCGTAACTCTATTATTGTCATCGGAAGTTTGGGCTATCAAAAGTCAAGGGCGCTCCCACCAATGTTAACTTGTGTTATTTAAATACCAATAATGTTTGACTCCAACTGTCAGTTACTTTCGAAACTGTGCTATTATTTTTTTGCTTTATTTTATAGACGTATGTGGATTGCGGTTTTGCATGTATGTATAAAAAATATATTTACGAGTATATTTCTACTTAATTATTGAATGTCTACGGAAAATTATATTTGTTAAATTTTATTATTTCTTCGATGACCGTAGACCGGGGGATTTGACCATCATTGAGACATACAAAAGTGAACCGTCGCGTGCGCCCGTCGCGTGCGGTTTCATACAAAAGTGAACCGTCGCGTGCGCCCGTCGTGTGCGGATTCATACAAAAGTGAAACGTCGCGTCGCAGTTTCGGCCTAATGCTACTGGTTAGTACTGCTTTTTTCATATCAATATCATTTCTCGTATAGAATAGTCGCCAGTACTGACGAAGTAGACCGCCCTAAGACCCTAAGGCCGTCATTCTAAAGCAGGGAAAACAGAGTTTCTTTCATTTCAAAAATTGTTTCATTTATCTAAAATCTAGAAAGTCGTAAAAAAGCGTAAAATGAAGATAAAACACTGCACAAAGAGACATTGTTTTAAAACTATTTTATAACAAGAAGTCTTTACGTCTTAAAACTCAGATGAGTTACAAAGATATTTTACAGTTAGTGGCTAAATTATAGACAGATTAGCACCAGCCGCCAGTTTTATCTATAGATCCGTCTAGTAATATAATCTATCTAACATCAAGCCCTCATAAAAGCATCTTTTACAAGTAGCATATTTGAGATATACATTATATTCTGGATAAAAAACCATAAAACAATTTTATTACTGTACCCATTTTAATAATGATCCATGAGAGTTAAGCGTTAACTGCGAATTCAGGATTTTTACTAAACGGCTTTTTTACCGTAAAGTATTTATACAATCAGTAAATAAACCACTTATTTTTTATTCCCAACAAGACTCAGATTTTTTGACAGTTCTTAAACATATCCCTACATGAATGCAATGTCAATGCCCCAATTATTACATCCTCAACTGTAACAGTTTTAAGACACGTCTGATAGATCGCAATCGGTAGTAATTGGTCCATAAGCGCAGTGCAAGGGATATAAATCACAATCTCAACTGTATGCCTCAAATTGTTCAGGAAGTGAATTAGGAAGCCAACGTACATATAATGACAGGGTCTGTGTAGGAAGTAACAGAGATACTTGGTCGTTTTCGATTACGGTATCTTTTCAGAAGATATAAAGATAGATAATAGTTATGTTGTGATAGATACAAAGAAAGATAGATACATTATTTATTGTACTCCATATTATTTATAACAATACCGATAATTATCTTTTATGATAGATCTTTCTTAAAGATGATTCTTTAACCCTTAGATTACTTTATTAACGAAAGTGTATCGAAAATAAAAGTTTCTTAATGTTAGCTATTTCATAAATCAAAATAACAAGATAAGAAAGAGTTATCTTAAAGTTATAAAACACTAGTGCATAAATATAGTAAATCTTTTAAGCAAGTGCTTAAATGGCTGACTCACTAATCCACTTATCTTTTAAGCGCCTAATTTTTATGGTTCCGTACCCAGAGGGTAAAAACGGGACCCTATTACTGAGCCTTCGCTGTCCATCCGTCTGTCACCAGGCTGTATCTCAAAAACAGCGATAGCTAGACAGTTGAAAATTTCACAGATGATGTATTTCTATTGCCGCTATATCAACAAATACTAAAAATAAAATAAAACAAATATTCAAGACGGAGCTCCCATAACACAAACGTGATTTTTGCCGTTTTTTTAAGTACGGAACCCTCCGTGCGCGATTCCGACTCGCACTTCGCTGGTTTTTAAATTACAAGTTTAATTAACTGACCGATCGATGTTATCTATCAGTATTTGCAGAATGGAGCGACAAATTACTGAAAGGTGTCCAGTAAAGGTCTCGTTCACATACTTTTTAATACCATTATTACGCCTTGGGCTGTTACTGAGTGATTGAATCATCATTGAGTAACTTGTTTTTAGATTGAACACTCAGTATTTTGAATGTAGGTGTAAAACATATACTTATAAATACTCATATTAGACCAAAATGGTTTGGGCACTAACCCACATGAAGTTTGCCTTAATTAAAACATAGAACAGGTTAGTACAGGCCAGCCCTTAGTATTAATTAGCCGAATTAGTAACAATTTCCCATTATATCTTCCTTGGCTCACAAACACCATATTTCAGTGAAATTCTCTATAAATTGTGTTTCAAAACATGCAATGATTTATGTTGTATTTTATAAACAAAGTTGTAAACATGCTTGACAATTGGCAGCTGACAAGTAATATAACTATGACTTAGACGTACGTTATAAAGTCTATAGAACCTTAAGGCCTCCCACCGCCTAGGCCACCATCCAAGTATTGGCTTAGCTACACGTAACTTAGCAATCTCAATGAATTAACATACATAACTAACTTCGCCAGAACAGCTTAGTTAAAAAGAAACGAGTTAATTTCGAGTTAGTTAGTGACCAAGCAACCCCAGTGTCGGCCTTAGGGCCTCAGGGCGGTCTACAACCTTCGACAGTAATATAATTTGTCATAAAAAGTACGAGTATAGGCGTTAGGCGGGCTAAAAAACTAATTGGTTTTTTAGGCACTTAGTTACGATGCCTCCGCGCACTTAGTTACGATGTGTTTTCTTAGAAATGACTTAACTAATGCTCTAAGACAGGAACTGCATTAAACCTTCAAATTCCAGACGGATTCCGGCATTGAGACATTCTACAAAAAATATTGAAGATGATACGGACTGGCATTTCCAATATGATTGATACTCACGACTTTACGTTGATGCATTCTTGTGGTGGCACTCACTTTGTATACTGTATCAAAGTTGATCAAGGTTCCAAGGAGTAGTAATTAACCGTGTGATTAATAAATGCTATAATATAAATTTAACCTACTTCAAATATTTAAAATACTCCATCTTTAATGTTCTTTTACGACACGACGAATTTATAAAAACTATAACAGAACGACACATAGAGGCAAAGAGAGGAAGAGGAAGGCCAAGAAGGGCATATGTACCTAGACCAACTGAAGGAAAGAGCAAAAGTCGTGTCGTACCAACAGCTGAAGAGAATGGCAGATGACAGAGGAAAGTGGAAAGAGCTCCATCGACAAGAGCCCAGCTCTTAAGTTTAGAAGAAGAATCTATAATGTAACTTACTAATCTTTAGGTAATAAGTATCAGTTTAATATAAGTATGATTTAATTTATGATTCCCATTATTTAAAAAAAAAATGAATGAATTACTTGAAATCAATGGGTTAAAATGCACCTGAACTAGAGCGGGTTGTTCCAAACGGTTGGCTATCGTAACATCCGTTCGTAAATAAGTTCAATATCCTTTAAATACAAAGCGTTGTTTCATAATTTACATGTCAGTCTGTTAAAGTTATTTGGATGGCCAGTAGAAAACCACGATTTTTCATATGCGTGCTCGTAAGCTGAGTCAATCCGCCCAAAAGCGTACTTGAGCTCAAATACGCCTTTATATTTGAGCTTCATCTCATTATGTAAAATACCAACATATTCAAAGTAAATGCTACATAAGGTACGGTAAAATATTAATGCACGATTTTCAACAGCCTATTAAAATTATTTACAAAGTTACCTACTTTGTTATGCATGCTTGCCTAATGTTAACGTACCAAGTACTATCGCCCAGATTACTACTTAATTAATATACAATTTAGTATAATTCCTATTATAACAGCTCACGACCTGATTGTTATAATCTAATAACGCGTTCATTATGAACTGTAACTTACTGCAGCAATAAAACTAGACACTTAGTGTTATTGCAGTGCTTTTCATTCACTGTTTATTGTGTTAGTACCCATTTGATGTTATTCAATATGATAATATTTTAATATGAATATGTTTTAATAAAACAAGGAAATGTTGTGTCGAAAGGTGATCTGATGGTATTTAAATAATCACCATCATTCTAAACTTATTGCAATCGAAAAGAGACCATCTTTGAAATAAAACAATATTACTACAGTTAAAAACGCCTTCAACAATAATTATAGCAAACTCCTTGAATATGAACTGAAGTAAGAAATTCTGCAGGCGGCGTTATAATCTTATCAACGCCTGTTGGTTTTCTTAAAGCAAAGTCACATCGCTTTGTGTGTTATCTGAAGATTTTTAGCTATAGATATATTTATCTGTCTACTATTTTTTTATAGTAGACCACTGACCTCTATTATTTACACACTAGAGGTCAGTGTAGTAGACAGACAACTCAATCCCTCCTTATTATATTTTATGAGCAAAGTTAAATGTTATAAGTTTACTTCATGTGTCCTACAGTCCTACTTAATATTGGGATCGGCCCCAATATTGGATCTATCATACATTCATTCATTTATTTATTTTCGAATGAAGCTACGTGATATATTTGTATATAAAGTATATGATATCTATGGATCGATCCAGAAGTTTTGAGATTATTTGTGTGTAGGCGTAAATACATGAAATATTGTGATGACTGGAAAATATAACATAATTTGACATACAAACAATATCAAAACTTGATTTTTGCTATAGATTGCTGATCGCGATAAGTGGTTGTGAAATAACTTTACCCCACGTTTATTACTGATAAGATTGATAGATTAAGAATTTATTTCTATCTAATCTAATATATAAAATTCTCGTGTCGCGGTGTTTGTAGTTAAACAGCTTGACCGATTCTCATATTTTTTTGTGTAGGTATATCGGGTAGGTCTGATAATCGGACAACATCTAGTTTTCATCATGTTAAGGGTAGTCCAACACTATTTTTTTTCAACAATTTATATGTTATTGCAACGTATGCTGGGCCAGCTATAACTATATATAGGACTATAAAGCAGATACTTTGGCATGGTTTTATAATCCAACCAAAAAAGTATAAACAGACCCTATAAACGAAAACCCTATAAACAAGTGACAATCACTTGGTCGCTAAGCGCTTCGCTTCTATCAAGATGTACTAGTGATATCATATTGTGATATCATGATTTCTGTGTGATGTGACAATCCTACACATTTTAATACGAAACTAATATCGATTTCAATAATAGAACACCTCCAGACTAATTTTTACGCACTGATAAAACTCTGAATCGAAAGAGAAGAGAAATCATAAAAAGACAAAATATAATACAAACATGTTTTATTAATTAAAGCTACCTTACATAGTATCTTTGTACAATTGGTTAGAGTCTAATAGTATTGCTGCGATGGGAAGGGGCCCTCAAACTCGAAGTTGTCGTAATTAGGGTAGTTGCTCCTGGGGTACACTGTAATAAAAATAAAAAAAATATTTTAAAACTAGCAACACGCCATCGCTATGCTTTGGTTAATCAAAACTTTATTTTCGAAACTCGGGATAAAAGAATGTGTTACAGATTATATTGATAGTAATGTTTTTTAGCATTTTAAGACCCTTATTTTTTTGAATGTTTTTTTTACATACAAACCTATTGTTTTGTTAGTACATTTTTTAAATAACAGTAAAAACTGTATTTAAAATCTGTTGGTTTAAAAGAAGAAAACGTAGGAACAGACAGAAGCGGAGGGCTTTATACTACGAGTATGTAGTGATAGTGATGATAGTGAAATGTATATGGTAAAGGTGAACAATAAGGAGGGTGTAAGTGTTTCAATTATTAGATAAATTAAGATATTAGGCAATAATATGTATCATCACTACATAGTATAAAACAAAGTCGCTATTTTTGTCTGTTTGTTTGTCTGTTTGTCTTTAAAATTACGCAACAGATTTTGATGTGGTTTTTTGTAATAGGTAGAGTGATTCAAGAAGAAGGTTTTTATGTAAAAAAATTCCCGAAATTCCCACGGGTACGGGCACAACGCGGGTAAAACCGCGGGGCGCTGCTAGTGTATAATAAGGTCTAAGAATTTCAAAAGAAAAGGAACTAAACTACAGTAGTATAAATCTTCATTCGACTTCTAACTAAACAGATAAATTCCTAATAACATAACCTCTCGTCATAAAATGCGTTGAAACAAAACATAAATCAAGTTGTCAGCCACATCTCGCATTACCGCAAGAAGTATGTAAAAAAATATTTTTTAAGAAAACATATTCGTAGGAGATTAATCAAACAATACAACACAATGGCGCCACCAATCTCAGCTGACACTCATTATTAAGATAATGATGTTGTGTAATGTATTCCTTCGTAATGGTGTTATTGAGGATTGCTTGCATAAGCAACCTCTTTGCCAATGTAACTATTTAAGATATTTGTAATTAAACCTTTGTGGTATTAGTGGAGGTACAAACCTCTTTCCTAATAAAACTGTTTTTCAGATATTTGTCGTTTAAACTTTTTGGTAAGTATTTAAAAAGTATCTATCAACTACAAACTTATTGATTTTTGTGAGATATTGTTGTCCCCACCGGGAATCGAACCCGGAACCTTCGGATCGTGAGCCGGGCGTCTAACCACAAGACCACGGAGGAAGTGAATGAAACTATTTTATTATTATATTATTATTATTTAAACCATTCCTTAAACTTTTCAAAAAATACTTACCAAAGTTCTGAATAGCAGGATACGCCGGGTCATTGTACAAATTCCGGGGAACTTCCACTGGCACGGGAATACGTTGGGGAACGTAAGACTTAGGGATTGCATCATAAGAATTCAAAGGAATGGAATTAATCGGATACGTATTGGGCAAGATTGAATTAGAAGGAAGAGGAACTGGGATAGAGTTAAGGGAACCTGCGTTTGGCAGAGAGTTAGAAGGTATTGAAACTGGTACTGGGATGGGCGCATATCGAGCTGGCTTTGATGGTGCGGGTGTGTGAATGCTGGGTCCAGTCTTGGTGACGACAGCATTGAACCCGTTGACGGCATCAGCTGTGTAGTCCACTGTTCGGATTGAACCGTCCGGCTCTACGAGGGAGTATTGACCTGGAAAATTTATGAGATTTTAATGTAAGGTAACTTTGTACATACTACTTTATGGACCATATTAAACGCGTATTAAGTACCTTTTTGCTATCACATGGTTTGTCACTTTCTGACATACACAATTTTCCGAAGAGCAAAAGAGACAAAACAGAGTATAACCGTGTTTTAGTTACACCGCGTTTATTAATATATTAATACTAGCTGTGCCCCGCGGTTTCACCCGCAGCGCCCCCGTTCCCGTGGGAATTTTGAGATTTTTATTCTCTATAAACCTCACGGAGCCCGAGACCTTTCAAACGAATGCAAAATCGTGGAAATCGGTCCAGCCATTCACGCGTGATGCCACGACAACAAAAAACGGGTTTCATTTTTATATATTATATATATAGATAATATAGATAAAGGTGTATTTTGGTTGACTTATTTTACCCTGGGACATTACACGCTAATATTATACTTTTGTCCTTTTATATTAGCCTAGATATTTGATAGTCATTCTACCTTTAGTTCATCAAACTAGATTGTTAAGGACTTTCATAAATAATAAGTAACAGTTATCTACACTAATATTATAAAGAGGAAAACTTTGTTTGTTTGGTTGTAATGTATAGGCCCAAAAACTACTCGACCGTTTTTAAAAATTCTTTCACCATTCGAAAGCTACATTATCCACGAGTAACATAGGCTATTTTTCATCTCAAAATTCCCACAGGAATGGACACAACGCGGGTAAAACCGCGGGGCGCTGCTAGTTACTTATATACCCATCCGGTAGCTGTCCCGACCGCCTGCACGTGTGGGTCAACGAATCGATGTTACGCAGGTGAATCGGGGGCCAACTTGGAAAGCGGGTGTTAGGGTGCGTTTCGACCAAGGCTATGAGGTTTGATAAGTGCAAACGACGTAGCATAGCCTCGAAACATATCATAACTCTAGTGAATAGTCATCCTCAATGTATGGAACTCCATACAAAGAATCCTGCTCAATCATTCGCACGGAACATTCGCGTGCCGGGTTTTTATAAGCCACGACCTTAAATTTCCTTAACCTCATTTTTTCTACATTTAAATCGTTAGTTAATGATTTATTAAATAATTTCCTGAGATCCTTGGTTCAGCGGATGTCGTCTTATCATAACTGGTTTTAATTGGGATATTAACAAGAGGATGCGTCGATCAACTTTAAGTATGCCATCATTTATTATTTTTATAAACTAAAATATAGATAATATATGTATTTATACAAGATGGCCCATTAACAACGGTTTGGGTAATTTGGGAAATTTCTAGACTTACGAATATCTGAGGATGTCATCGATTTTAGTGACAAGAAACATTGTAATTAATTAATCAGACAGATCATCTATACTATACTAATATTATAAACATGCAGAGTTTGTTTGTCTAAACGCGCTAATCTCAGGAACTACTGGGCCGGTTTAAAAAAAAAACTTTTGTAATGGATATGCACATTCAACGGGAAGGTTAAGGCTTTTTTTCATCCCGAAATTCCTACGGGAACGGGCACAACGCAGGAACAATCGCGGGGCGCTGCTAGTATTCATTATAAAGGGTTCTTAAAATTTTCACATGAGGTCATACGTCCTAAGGCTCTCAACATTATAATCCTACTTCCTATCCTACTACCCTACTAATATTATAAATGCGAAAGTTTTTGAGGATGGATGTATGTTCGGATGTATGTTTGTTGCTCTTTCACGTAAAAACTACTATACGGATTTAGATGAAACTTTACAGTAATATACATCAGAATAACACATGGGATACATATTATCCCGAAATTCCCGCGGAAACCGATACAACGCGGGTAACACCGCGGGGCGCGGCTAGTTTAATATAATTGACATTCAGACTTATCCCCAATAACGATTGTTTGATTATAATACAACTAGCAGCGCCCCGCGGTTTTACCCGCGTTGTACCCGTTCCCGTAGGAATTTCGGGATGAAAAATAGCCTATAACCTTCCCGTTGAATGTGGCTATCTATTACAAAAAGAATTATTCAAATCGGTTCAGTAGTTTCTGAGATTAGCGCGTTTAAACAAACAAACAAACAAACAAACAAACAAACAAACAAAACAAACTCTTCAGCTTTATAATATTAGTATAGATTATAATCAAACAATCCTAATATTCAATCAATCATGCATATAATGTGCCAATCAATATACAGACTTGTAATTGCATTGTATTTATTAATCATCTACAATGGACACATTAAAATTTGCATCACCTCTTTATACTATAACGTCCCATTCATACATGGCCTAAATTGGACCAACATATTTGGACTATCACTATCATCAATAAATAACTTCCAGTCTTCATTTTTCACCTTGACAATCACACTTCCTTATTACTTTTATTGTTTTGCATAATGGATTTGCTATAAAATGTATCTATTTTGGAATGATGAACTGTTGTAGGTTAATGGATTCATATGACATTTAGGATGCCTAATATGATATGCGCATAATATGAACCTAAATGTCATATGTTTAAGTATCTTCTTTAAAATAACTTTATAATCTTACATAGTTAATTATGAAACCGGTCAAGTGCGCCTGGTTTTAAATAAGGTACTTAATTTTTTCATATCGTTTTAAATTTACTGAGGTCCCGGGTTCAATTCCCAGGTCGAGCGAAAACATGTTTTCTACTTTTCAAACATGGCTCGGGTTTGAGATCACCAACCCACATTAGGCAAGAGTGGTGATTACGCCTGAAACCTCCTCACTGTACTGATATCTTCAGTGAGACGAGAGGCCTTTGCCCAACAGTGGGTTACTTTTTTTTAAATTTACTGTTTGTTATTTGATATCTTTTCACTTTTTTATTAATGATCTTTTTATTAAATTGTATTAATTGATCGATTTAAAATCTAGGTAAGGATATTTAGGTGTTTTACATCACCCACATTGAATACATCATTGATATACTTGATTAAAGCACTAACTCATAAGACTTTAAAAAAAATTATTAGATAAAAATAGAGAAATAATAATAGAAAATTACCCAAACTGAGTTTCAGTTAAACTAACAATAATTATTTTTTTTACACAATGTCACCGTAAGTTATAAGCTGACGATAGACATACATAAATATGAATTGTACAAACCATTTACAATTTAATGCGTAGTAAGTTCGAGTGGCCAACCCTGGAGTCGGAGATTTGAGATCGCCTAAAGGCCCCCGACAGACATGGTCTGATGATTGATAAAACCGGGACTGACAATTTCAGTTACAGTTACAATAACAGTCAGCAAACCGTAGTCTAACGAAAAATTATGCGTAAACAGTTTGTACAATAGACATAATGCTCATTGGACTTTTTGCTTTGTTGGACGTTTTGCTACTTAGACTATCTGATCAGGAGCCAGTTCAATTGGTCAGTTCAGAATCTTACTAGTTGTGTTATAAACCCACGGCGTTTATTTTTTTCCGGTAACTTATAGAGGACTTACTGAACGTATCAGACGCTGCCCTCTCTCTTGTGAATTACTGTTCCGGGAAAATATAAATACTAAAAATTATTTTGCGCCATTGACTCGAAAGAAGAAGAAGACTTATAAAGAGAAGAAGAAAATGTATGTTTCTTTTCTAACCTTTGACAACATCGCCTTCTCTAGTCTCGCGTTGTGACTTTATATCTCCTGTCGCTGGATCGGACACTCCGTAGTTAAATGCGTATTTAGGTCCTACGTCTCCCTGAAAATGAATACGAGTATATTAAAACTTATCGTTAACTTATAACTTATCCTATGTATTAGTAGCGTAAGACAATCTTTGGCTCTGTGGTTATGGGTCGATAACTTCTTAGTGCCGCACTCACAGCCGAAACTGCGTTGAACGGGCGCACGCGAAGGGCGCACACCACACCACACTCAGAGGCGTTCATTAATCGAAACTTAATTAAATGACATAATTGTTCATATTATATGTCAAAATCAGTCATTAAATTTCGACTAAGGAATCATTTGACGTCTCTGAGTAGGGGCGTTAACTCCCCAATCTCCTCCGATTGAAACTCCAGCCTCCTCCAATCTAAATTTCAAGCTACGTTTTATTCTCTACCAACCATTCTAAAGACTTCTTGAAGTAATATCTACCAGGCAATCTGTTAATGGATAAGCTTTGCCAGAAATGAGAAACTCTAATCATGATTGATGAATATCGTAAGAGGGTCGATTTTATTTTAATTAAAATAGTTTAGATGTTTGTTCCTTGACATTGAAACTGAGAAACTGAGATCCAGCGAATTCCAAATACAAAGTTTGAGAGACATGTGTGATACTCGCTTTCTATTAAAATTTCAGCTTGTTAACTCTCTCAATGCCAACAACTATTAAACCAAAACGATTTTATTTTAAAATTAATTAAAATAAAAGTCATCAATCTGAGTTTCCATTCCTGGTAAAAGTTTTAAAAAGCATTTCGGGCCGACCCGCCAGGATTGGAGAGTATCCTTTTCTTCGCGTGTAAGACGTTTGGTTCATTGAAATATGCCTAATCATTTTTATGCACCGAGTGAGTTATTAAGGGCATATGAGTTCCTAAAACGGGCTACTATAAACAATTTTTTAGCCAAAAGTCTTAACGTTACAAGAACAATTTTTGTTTGTTTTTAATCTTGATCATATGTTTAATGATACTACTGTTTCCGAAACACGTTGACTATTAATTTCCTCGATAGAAAAAAATCACAAAGATGGGTCTTTTATACCTTACTTTCACACTTAGTTTGTTAAACAATTTCAAACGTATATTTCTAAAATTAATTTGAGTGATGTAAAATAAACTATGACTGAATACTGTTGGAGTAAAATTTCGATTCAATCCAACGAAAGGTGGTAATTCTTAAAAATGAGTCGCAAAATTCTACCACCACCATTTCCGCGCCGTAGTGTTTCTCGCTCTTTTCTACCCAGAGAGACAGTGACCGAAACGGCTGGGATATCCTGGCCTTAAGCACAAAAAATCTTAATACTGATGATTAAAAACTCTTTGGTAAACGCGATAAACATTATGGTCCGAATCGATCTGCCTAAGTGGACCCTAGGTTAGAAGTACTTGATGCATATGAAATTTCAAAAAGAAAAACTTCACATAATATCACTATCCTATCCTCACTATGTAAACTTCACTATCCTTCACTTAATAAAAAAAACTCACATCATAATTATTGTTTCCCGATTCTAATCCATAAGCCGTTCCGAACACAGAAAGCGGAACTCTCCCTTGTACAGAACACACCAACACCACAAAAACTAGGCACTGATTCAACATAATTATTTTTCTAATTTCTGATACGACCGTCCCTCACTGCAGTTGGATCCCTAGTAATGCAATAGTAGGTTGACGTCTCTTTATATGTGTAGTTTTAACGTACTCACGGGTTTTTTCGTGTTAGAAACTTAATAAAGCAAGTAATAACTTACTTTTTATTTCCCGACGTTTCGAGGGGATTGCACCTCTCGTGGTCGCGGGTGAACTGAAGACATTGGAGTTACCGCTGTGATGGGAGGGTAGACGTTCCAAGTGTTGGAAGTACCCTCACATGGTCGATATTAGAGTTTAAAGGTGCGTTCACATTAGACTGACACACAACACTGACAGTATCCTGGCACTTGGTCTTTTGGGCACGTCTCGAACACTTATAAGTTATTACCGGATTCCAAGCCGCAGAGAGTTTAAAACCGTCTTCACGATTGAAATTCGGATATTTCCTTATTTCAATCGCTTCCCGAATGATCCTCTTGTAGTAGTGCGGCTCGTTTGCAATAACTTTAGGGTCATGTAACTCGATCCAGTGATTGAGACCCGAGTCAACTAAATGTTCGGCTATAGCAGACTTGTTTATTTGACGGTTCTTCACAGCCGCTATGTGCTCCTTAACGCGTTCGGCGATCGTCCTCTTGGTCTGACCTATATATGAATGACCACAGCTACAGTCAACTTTGTAAACACCCGGCATCTGTAAGGGTATTACATCCTTCGGTGTTCGCAGCTGTTTGGCCATTCTCGTGAGCGGGGTGTAAATCGATTTTATTGAAAGACGTCTGAGTAGGTTTCCAATTTTATCCGTCACTCCTTTCACATAAGGTAAAAACGCCGGTTGTCGAGTCGCCTCAGCGTGTTTCAGCCTAGTGCGTTTCGTCTGCGGTCTGCCAGTCCTGTAGCCATTACGGTTCAGTACCTCCTGAACATGCTGTAGTTCGCTCTGTAAATGTTCAGGGTCACAGAGGTCATGGGCTCTGCGCGTCAGTGTGGTGACTACAGACTGCAGATGAGCGGGATGGTGGTGTGATGCAGCATTCAAATACCTGTCAGTGTGTGTTGGTTTTCGGTACACAGTGTGAGACAACGTACCGTCAGGCCTCGCCATTATTTTGATGTCCAAAAATGCTAACGTCCTGTTCTCCTCCAACTCGTACGTGAACTTGATCCTCGGATGAACGGAGTTGAGGTACGCGGTCACCTCGTCAACACCTCTGATTCTTCTGTCCAGAATGCAGAAAACGTCATCAACGTAGCGCTTCCATAATTTTATACCACAAGCTGTCCAATCGATCAGTTGCTCAAAATGCTCCATCCAGATGTTGGCAAGTGCCGGGGCCACTGGACTACCCATGGCGACACCATCAATCTGCAGGTAATACTGACCTTGGTATAAAAAGAAGTTCCCGTCCAGACAATTTTCTAGAAGAACCACATATTGGTCGGGTAACTCGTGGTCGTTTAGCATTCGTCTGACCACATTAAGGCAATCCTTTAACGGAACATTGGTGAATAATGACTCGACGTCAAAACTCACCATTATGTCATACGGTTCCAACTTCATGTCCTTAATAATCGATACAAAATGGCGAGAATCCTTGACAAAAGATGGCGTTCTTCCTATGTAGGGTTGTAATATATGTGTCTTTATATGTGTCCTTAACAGATCTCTATGCGGCCTTCATCCACACAGCTAAGGTGCCTTCCGAAAAGTGAAGCCGCTACTGTGATAATATTCACACGGGGTATAGGCATTCGTAAATTGAATTACACCAAGCACATTCGACACGAGCACGAGTTTCGTTGTCAAAAGAGATGATTTCATCTGAAATCGTTTGAGTGCTACGAAAGTTTTACACTGTTGTTGCGTTTTTGGCATGACAATGAAAATGTTGTTTTGGTTTAGAGATTCAGTACACGAATAGTGAAATTACTCAAACGCAAGTGTCATTCTGATACAATTTGAATGTCAATAATATCACATAATAGTACCGAATTGTAATTACCGTTTTTCGTGGATAATAGAATAACATTCCTGAAATCACTGCCATTTTTATATAACAGGTATTTTATTGTGTTTTTTTATTATAAAACAAAAATTATTGAATTACGACTTAAAAATAAACGCCTTTATTTACATTATTCATTAAAATAAACAGACAACTTCTATTATAACGTAATTAAAATCATGAATAAATAAATAACAAATTTTTATTTCAGATATTTATGAAATGCGGTAAAATAAAGGTTTGAGTTTTAATAATCACGTCCTGTTAGTTTTTTTAGGGTTCCGTACCCAAAAGGTAAAAACGGGACCCTATTACTGAGACTTCGCTATCCGTCCGTCCGTCTGTCACCAGGCTGTATCTCAAGAACGGTGATAGCTAGACCGTTGAAATTTTCACAGATGATGTATTTCTATTGCCGCTATAACAATAAATACTAAAAATTAAATAAAACAAATATTCAAGGGGGACTCCCATACAACAAACGTGATTTTTTGCCGCTTTTTTAAAGTACGGAAAACTCCGTACGCGAGTCGGACTCGCACTTGGCCCAGTTTTTTCATAACTTAGGTCTTAATTTGCGTGTGAACATTGGTTGTGACATGAGGTGTACTCGTATACGCTTACTGTTCATTAACTTATGTATGTATGATGTTGGTTAAGCATAAGTCACACATAATGCGGGTGCGGGCGTGGTGCGGGTCGCGTGACGGTGGGTTCCTTGTATTTGCATGAAAGGTCTCACGCTGGCTCGCAACGGACCCTCACCAGCACCATTGTATCAAGTAGTGGGCTAGAACAATTCCAGACTAGCCAGTAATCGATACTAATATTATAAAGAGGTAAAATTTGTAAGTTTGTTTGTTTTTTGTTTTTAACAGTCTAAAAGCAAGGTTGGCTGCTAACCTATTCGATCTTACTTACTTAACGAACTGTAAACATTAGTCAAATTCCAAATGAACGTAATAATATCCATTAAAATCATGAATGAAACTAACAATCGGTTCCGTCTATGTTTCCTTACTACTGAACAATGGGAGTCCTTCTCTACGAGTTAATATTTATTTTCCCTTTCGTAATGTACCATAAAGGTTATTGTCCAAACTACATTCGGTCAGTGCAAAGTCTGAGCGATTATGTTTATTTACTTGTAACGAGTATGGGAAAAAAAAAACATGCGATTGATTTTCATACAATATTTTAGGTAAGGTTCGTCTCAATTATTTGATGTGACTAAACCAAAAGGACCTACAGAGTATTTGTATGTGACAGACAGCTTTGGGGACTTTTTAAAATAATTATGTATCAATTACTGCGGTGCGAAGTCGCCAGTCAGCGGTTGCGTTAGTACTTCAAACTTTTCATTAGTAGTGGTAGGTATAGCGCTCTGCAGACCCAATCCCATAGCAGACTCCAAATACTACAAAGTTCGACGATCAAGTCATGACATTCACTGAGACATATGATTTTGCCAGTGTTTCTTATACCAATGTTCTTTCTAATAAAAATATTAAGTACAGTTTACACCGAAACTGTTATCATTCAATCTGATTTTAGTTTTCATTCACAAATAGAAACCACCTCATTCTTCACCGGTCAAAGTACTCCATAGTTTACAAATATCAAGCTAATAAAAAGGCGTGTACACCATTTTGATAACAATACGCGATAAGGGTTCATTTGCATATTCTTTTGTATTTTTATTGCAGGAAGTTGAATATATACAGATGAGAAGAATTAAGATGAAGGTGGCCGTTTAATGTGTAATTAAAAGCAGTTTAATGGCCACTTATAAAACACAACACATGTACCTAATACCTACTGAATTAGTCTAATAAACGAGGTATTAAGATTGACAAATATACTAATATCATCCTTACGAATTTGATTTTATGAGTGTTTGTTAAAATGCGCTTATCTCTGTAAATATCTAGGTATATCAAAACTTGATGATAATTTTAACATAACAACTAATTTTAACAATTTTAAGATTGAACCATGATATAATAAGACAAAATAAAGTCTTTACAAGATTCAATGTTATCTCAATGTGTTGGTTCTCACACTATTAAATAGATGCGAGTTATATGCATACCTACAATGTACCCCATACAACACACAATAGCAAACTTCCATAGCGTATGGTATAGCACCACAATGAAATTACTATGGGAAATAATAAATTAGTTTTAACGACCTTATTTGTGTTATGTTGTATTAAACTATTATTTAAACTAATGTGACTGCTGGCCTAGAAACGCGATCGTTTAGGTCTATTGAAATCGCCTACTTTAAATGAGCCGAGCTTCTATGGGCGTTGATGGAAATATATGGTGTGTTATATTAAAATAATTTTGATATATAGTGTTTTACGACAATCGGCCATATAGCTGTGAGCCCACATACAAGCCTAGAGTTTTACGAGTATCTATCTGACCTTAAGCGATATTAGCCTCAAAAGTTTCAAAACTGCATATTGCCGATACCCTAAATTGTATCAAGGACCCAGAAGTCGTTTAGATTGAGGGAATTGACAAGTTGGCGAGTTTGATAGAACGCGATTAGAACAAAATGTCAAATGATTGCTCGCTCGGTTTAAGCAAGATTGAATTGAAAACTCTGCTTGAATATGCACCGCAAAGGTAACTGAAAATAAGCGAACGCTTATAGTCACGTTGTCAACATGTGCTTTCTTTACTCACTTTCACGTGGCTTATAACATGTTTCCATTCAAGATTACGAGTGTATGGCCCCTTTATAGATGCCACACGGCGCTGACGCGTCGTCGCAGCTTTGACGCTCCATAGTTCTACATACAAATCTGTCCGTCATACCTCACAGTGCGCTGAAACAACGTGCATCGGCACAACGCACGCCCAGTGCACGAGGAGTGAGGCTGACGAGGCGGGAAGGGGTGACGAGGCGGGAAGCAGAGCGACGACGCCGCGCTGTGATGACGCAGGATAGCGCAGTATTGTTTACAATATCGAAGCTGTCGTTCAAAGACTACATACAATTTGTATTAAACGTCGTCGCACCGCTCGTTGAAGTCAGTGCGTTGCGACACGACGCAGTGCAGCGGCAGCGCCCGTGTGGCATCTCTCTCGGGGACGTAGCGAGTCGCGCGTGGCATGCGGCGGTGAATGGTGTTACTTTTTTTTCCGTTTACAGAGACGCGGCGCGTGAGGCGGCAATGTGCGATGTTGTTTATAGAAACGCGTGGCTGTAACAGACGCGTTGAACGCCGCGTCGCCCGCGGGCGTCTCAAAAAAATGTTGGGGAGTATTTGCGCACCGAGATTGTCGAAAGTAGTAGGTAGTAGTAGTATTAGCCTGTAATGTCCCACAGCTGGGCAAAGGCCTCTCATCTCACTGAAGTTATCAGTACAGTGAGGACCTTTTGAGATCAATGCTTGCGTTAAAAAGGTAAACATTTCGAAGTAAAAGATTTTGATGATCTGTTCAGGAAAAAATATTTGCACTTTATTTACAAAAGGAGACGGTCGAGATTACATCTACAACTATTAATACCACAAAATTACCACTTATGGAATCTTGATTAACAACTCACCCTTAACCCTAGTATAGTTAAAATGAAACAAATCCTTAAAAAAGGTCAATTTTATTGACAAAGAGTTTACATTTTAACAAACAAACCAACGAGCTATAATTTATATATCAGGTACATTGAGTGAAAATAATATTAACGGAAACAAAAAGACATTAACAACAAGAGATCAATTTTTTTACCATTTTCGGTTACAAAAACCATGGAGACTCTTTTTGATATTTTCTGTTTTTCACTAAGTACTAAAAAATCATAAATACTAAAACAACTCTAATATCTAGATAACACTATAAATGGCGCAGACATTTTAACAATTCCAAAAAAAAAAAAAAAAACTTAGTATTTTGATGCTTATTTAACCTGAAACATATTTAATCGACAAACATAACTTAAAAATTAAACTAAGTATATCGAATAATACTTAAAATATTTTACAAAAAATGATCAAAATAAAATTAATCATAAGACAGGTCCATAGTTTTTTTGTTCTAGTGATGGTGAAGGTGATACGCCTCGTGCTGCGATATCGGTGCGGTTTTGTGCACGACGGCGTTGAACCCATTGTGTTTGTCGGCGGTGTAATCCACTGTGCGAATAGAACCGTCCGGCTCTACCACTGTGTATTGACCTGGAAAATACACATTTTTTGAGGGCTACCGTGCTTCGGAGACAGTGCAGAGAGCACGTAAAGATACCAACGGTCGAGTTTTGTTTCAGCTTCTCTAAAGACACATCTGTCTGCCTCTCTACGTTTCTGCCTCTCTCTGTCTCACTCTTTTTCTATGTGAAGAGAAGAGATAGTATATAGAAAATCATTTTTCTTGGGCATCTACGCCCTACAGGCAAGGCCACTAACCTGCTTACACTACAGCTCCCACCGTATATAAAATCAATTATACATGAATGAGTTACCTTTGACTACATCCCCGTCGCGGCTCTCGTGGTGCGTCTTTATGTCTCCAGTGTGGAAGTCGTTGACACCATACTTGAACACGTACTTAGGGTAAGCCTGGAAAGTAGGAAATACAACATTTATTAATGCTCATTTTAATGAATTGAATAAGATTTACATAAGGATTAGGAACTATAAAATAAAATAAAAAAATAATATGTACATAATATACATAATATTGTTCGATCAGGCTATGTAGCTTGCGTAATGATAGTACGAGTATATGGTTGATATGATTTTGGATACACACAAAGGAGATGATTCAAATCGTACCCAAAAATTAAAGTGCCGGCCAATGAAAAAAAATATGTTTATCGTATGGAAAATGATGTTTTAAATATTTTTTATCAAGACGGTAAATGTCTACGACCAACTTTTGAACCCTATAGGCGACATCAAAAACCATAAATGAGCATATCAATATATCATCAATATAAATAATTGTAATAAACTATAAACAACGCTAGATCGCCTTCATATGCTTGGAACTACATGTTTGTTCTATATATGCATAAGCCCGTAATTGAATACATTCTATATCTTTACAAAAACTACAATAAGCAAGTGTAGTTAGACTTATGTACATTAGGTACAGTGTAAACTCTAACGAATCTCAAGGGACCGAACATTTTTTTATCGTTAATTTCTATATCAAATAACTTAAAAAAAATTGATCATAGCTTTTAGTTGTCAAAAGAAAAAATGTTTAGAATGTCATTCCCTAAAATATACATACATTTTTTTTTGTTGGCCGGCACTTTTTTTTTGGGTACTTTTTGTATGCAACTTGAATCATCTTCTTTAAATTGTCATCAATGATCTTTTTTTTTACTCAAATGAATCCAGTGTTGAAATCTATCGATTTATTCTTCGTGTGTCTATCGAAGAAGCCTGCATGTAAATCCGTCGAGTAGTTTTTTAATCTATTGCGAAAAGCAGACTGACGCAGTGGGAGATTTGTTGTATAAAAATATTATGTAAGGATAGACTAATACAAAATATCGAATTAAACCTATGATCTTTAAAAAAAACTTGAATTTTAATGAAATTTAATCATCTGTGATTTAATCAGTCCTGTCTTATTTAAATTAAGAAGTCAAGGATGTTTTAGATCCGCTATTGAAATTATATTAGATGTCAACTGTCAGACTAGTATTACAATTAATTTAAGAAAAATAAGAACTGATTTACATCATCACAAAATATAATGCCACACCTTAATATTAATTAGTTCTAATATTCTTATTATTTACACCATCATAATATTCTTATTATATACACCACCATAATTAAATAAAAAGCATACCAAATATCCAATGGTATCGATATTTGTTTACTCGCTCGTCACTTGTATTACGTTCCACGAATTGCCGACATCCAAGACGCGAGCGACTTTACACGTACCTATTACGCAATATGTGACAGTACAATAACGGAATTTAAGTAACAAGCGGTATGTGGTAGTTGTTATGATTTCATAACAAAGGGTTTGTTACTGACGCCCGTACAGACACGTCAAATGATTCCTTTAATGAGTAATTATGACATGTAAGGTATGAACACAACGCCAATTAGTTAATTGTTGATTTAATAAACGTCTCTGACTGCGTCTCAGTCTAATCTTGAAAGAGCCTATAAATAGTCACAACAGTCTTCAAACTGACTTGTTGGACTTACAAAAATGTATTTCAATCCAACTACATTCGTCAATACAAAAACTTTTTCAATAGAACAATGACTTTAAACAAGGTTTTTAGGAGAACTACTTCTGTAAGCACTTATTTTTCAATAACTCCTGAAATTTCAATTATTTGAAAGGTTTAATATTCATTTAGAAATAGGACTTAAAATTTTAAAATCAGTCTTAATATGTATTTTAAATTTAACTGTCGACAAATGGATCAGTCAACTCATACATTAAATTTCGTATTAAAGTCAAATATTATAATACAGTTTTGGCCACACGAGGCTATTTCAAACGTACACTTAACGTGTCTAATGTAACCTACTATTTGTCCTAACTAGTACTACAGCCAACAAAGATATAACAACAATAAAAAACGCCATAACAAGCGGAACGGCTGCAGGAAGTGCAAACATTCCCGTAGTAAACTTAATTACTATCGTATTGTATTACTTTTTGTTAAAGAATTAACGCTTCCATTGAACGAGCCATTGTTTTCCCATTAGATAAATTTAAAACTAGGCGTTAATAACACTCACTGCACTGATATTTTCCCTTTCATTGAACGTGAGATATTATTCACTGCGGAAGAAATTATCACCTCTACGATAGAATGTCAATATATGAACGAAACCTCGAAACCTCTATCGCCACTGCTTATGACTTTGAAGCATTTTAACGGATTTACCACTTATCTGACAAATCTGTTATTAATATATCTTGCCGGTTATATCCAAAATGTAGTATACTAACTAGCGGCGCCTCGCGATCTCATGAGAATTTCGGGATATAAAATAGCCTTTCCGTTGAATGTGGCTATCTATTATTCAAATCGGACGGGTAATTCCCGAGATATAACATACAAACAAACAAACTTACAAATTTTACCTGTTTATAATATGAGTAAGTATAGATATAGAAATATTGACGATGAGTGACTCAACTTAAACTAGTTTTGGTCACGGTCACTTTAAAATAATGTTATACTAATTTCAATAAAATCATAATTATTTTTAATTTCAATTATCTGATATTTTAACCTCTTCACATTTACTTATACTTTAGATTCTATTACAAGCTTAGAGCTTGGATCTAATTAACCGTGTGTGAATTTGTCTGGGTATATTTATTTATTTTATTTTGTCACAGAAGATTAAACTGACTGGTCTAGTAGTTATCCAATAGTAAATTTTAATAGTGTAGATAAATATCGATAAACGCATACTCGTAATTAAATCGTCGATGTAATTATAATTGAATCTTCTATAACTAATGGATTACGTGAACTTCCTATTAGATTATGCTATAATGGAGCAAAAAGTCGGGATGTTCATATGAGCGTAACTTGAGCGTTCTTTTAATTGGTATTACTTACTATCTTGATAATCTTGTTATGTGGTTTGATGCTTGTAATTGTACTGGTACAGTGGAGTGGGGTAAGGTTTTTATGGATTTTCGTGTATTTTATGTATGTAAAAAGTAAAATAAAATATTTGCCTGTAATGTCCCACTACTGGATTAAGGCCTCTCATCTCACTGAACATATCGGTACAGTGTGGAGGATTAGGCATAATCACCGCGCTTGCCAATTGCGGGTAGGTGATCTCAAACCCGAGTCATCTGTGTAATTTTATGCACAATCAAGAATTGATCTATCTACTTACATAGTAATCAACGTGATGGTCTTCGGAGATGAGATGATGGTCGTATCCGATCCGGGGTTGAGCATGCACGAGACTGGAAGCTGGAAGCAGGTCGGCTTTCACCGGCTTGAGGTAGGTGAACACTCGGGCATGCGTGCATGCCACCAGCACTGCTAAGACTGTTAGCTATAATGTGAAAATAGATGTCTGTAATGCCTGTAATGCTGGATCATCTTAATGAAGATATAATGATATAAGACTAGCAGCGCCCGCGGTTTTACCCGCGTTATACCCGTTCCCGTGGGAATTTTGGGATGAAAAATAGCCTATAACCTTCCCGTTGAATTCGGCTATCCATTACAAAAAGAATTATTAAAATCGGTTCAGCAGTTTCTGAGATTAGCGCGTTTAAACAAACAAACAAACAAACAAAACAAACTCTTCAGCTTTATAATATTAGTATAGATACAGTATCAGTCTGTAATGCTCCAGTGCTGAAAAGATCTCAAAAAGATCTCTCAAGTCACTGAAGATATCAATACAATGAGGATGATGCCGTAATCACCACGCTTACCTACAGACTGCTGGTTGGATCTCAAACCCGAGCCATGTATGTAGTTTAAAAACATAAATTTTCACTCAACCCGTGACCTCTTGGCAGGCACATGCCACTTTACTACCGAGACGCAATGAAGACAATGTATTGATTTACGATGCGGAAAATATGGAAGAAGATATTGTAAAACCTTTAACAGACATACTACAATAGTTGAACGACAGAAGACCTCGCTTTCCTCCTAATTTACAGATAAGAATCTATTGAAAAACCCAATCATCGTGACATGAACTAGTGATGTACTCATCGATGATTCAATTATTTTATTTTATGACTCCACTTCCTAACTATGACGTTCCACGAACTAATTCACTATCACTACATAGTATAAAACAAAGTCGCGTCTGTTTGTCTTCTGTTTGTCTGTTTGTCTGTATGCTTAAATCTTTAAAATTACGCAACGGATTTTGATGCGGTTTTTTGTAATAGGTAGAGTGATTCAAGTGGAAAGTTTTTATGTATAAAAATTCCCGATATTCCCACGGAAACGGGCACAACGCGGGTAAAACCGCGGGGCGCTGCTAGTTAACGATAAAGTGCAAGACACACATAGTGCTTTCATACAAACATAAGGAATACAACGTTACACTATTCACAACTAGCCCGCACCCAGGCCCGCCTCGCATCATGACATGATGCGAGGCGGGCCTGGGTGCGGGCTTTAATTGTTTTAAATAGTAACCAACACATTGTGTTGGTTACTATTTAATTTAACCAACACATTGTGTTGGTTACTATTTAAAACAATTACGCAAAAGATTAAAGGGAATTTTAAAAATTCCCGAAATTCCCACGGGAACGGGCACAACGCGGGTAAAACCGCGGGGCGCTGCTAGTACATAATTAAAACAAAAGTTTTATAACTGGAACAACAAACAACTAATAATAGACAAGAGCGAAGTTCCCATCAATGCCAATCAATTAGACAAAGCGCGAAGTTTTTCTAATATTTTCCCATTCATACTTTCGATTCTTCATCGTAATAGCGAGGTTCAATGTATTGTTGGACAGGTTTTTTAGTTATGTATTTACGACTATGTTACATCTTTGTTAAATAACTGCTATTTACTTTTGTTTTCACTTTAATTTTCATGTTCTGCTTCGATGGTAGCATGTACTGCAAATTCGAGGGAATTCATTTAGGTTGCTCAGCTGATTGGAACCTATATGAACAGCTCTGGGCTGGGTTAGTTGGTGAATCTTTTAGTCCTGGTAATTGAGATTCCGAGTTTAAATTCGATTCGGGATTCGAATTAAAATTTAAGGATATTTTAAAATGACGCTTTTACAAACATAGAACTTTACATCGATAATGTACAGTCACGAGCATTAATTTGGGACCCACCTAAGGTTGAATATCGTGTATAATTTGGGACCCACCTAACGTTGAATATCGTGTAGCAAACTTACGCTATTTAGACCTAATTTTATCGCAATATCAATGTTATATTGTTTACCATCGATAACTTTACGTTTCTATCAAACTAAAGTTTCGACCTTATTGCATTATGAATATTCTAACAACATTTGATGGAAATGGGTCCCAAATTAATGCTCGTGACTGTACATTAGACTAGGGTGGTGATAATGCCTAATACTCCTTGGTGAACTATTTATATCTTCGTTATAGTCCTAATATTCTGTTTTCCGATAAATGTTTTATATAAATAAATATTTTAAATATAATAAAAATAAAAATAAATTTATATCCTAATATGGTAAATTTTACAACAAAAGACCGAATTGTAGAATTGTTTTTGAAAAGGAAAAGATTTCATTCTAATCTTACCCTAACAATGACCTTTTTCTCTAATCAATAAATTGTTTTTCTGATAAATTCTGAGATTATTGTATTTTAGGACTCGTAAGCTTACATTATATCTCAGTAGGTCTAAAATTTTCAGTGAGAAGCATTTGCTCTTCAGTGGAATTAAGATTCCGATGGAGAGCAAAAGTGAAGGAAGGCAATAAGTTATGACTTATGACTAGTTTTTATGTAGTGGAATACATTAGTTTTAAAATATGTTGTGAATTTAAATGCTTTTTGCTACATTTTAAAAAATAAGGTTTTTGCAAATAACATTGTGACCGATGCACCATGCACCTAGCATGTAATTTAGAAAAGAAAATATTTTTTGCTTTGGTATAAATGTCTGAAGTAAATAAATAAGTATTGTTTTATGTTTGTCTATATTATAACTTAGAAATAAATGAGTAATAGATACACAAAAAACCATGGTACAGTCGGCCAAGAAAGTGGTCTACCACTTTTGACAAAAGTTTCTGCGAGATGTAACGATCGCTAAGGTTGACTTTTCTATGCACAATTATGTTATGACGTTTTGTCTGTTATCTGAGATGCCTGACATTTGACATCATTGGGTGACTTAGTTGGACCTCTATTATTAAATGAAAATTGACCTTGTTGTTTCATGACGTTCAAATGAATCTCAACCGTAGTAGGGTGGTAGACCACATTTTTGGCTGACTGTACCATAAAAGAGACAACAATTTCAAAACGCCTGCCAAAAAAAATACAGCAACGAAAAATAACCATCACAAGAAAATCTTTTCAAATTCTTACCTTAAGGGCCATTGCTTCAAATTTCGAGTACACTTTCGAACACTAGCACGAAAAATTAAATGATATTGATAAGTAGCACGGTTAGGAAGGCTTTGTATGAAATGGGTGAAGAGAAAACGGTGTGTGTGTATATATGGAGTTGGTGGAGGGGTGGCTGAGGAGTGGCTGCAGTGTCGGTGAATGAAAGAGGTGAAGAACTGTAGAAAAAACTGAGTATGATGCGTGCCTTTGTATTACTAATGAAAGTATCGAAAATTAAATACTATAAAAGTAATTTCAAGATGGCGGAACATCAACCAACGAGTATAAGCTAAAACCGATAGTAGCAAGTAAGTAAGTTCGAGTGGGTCAGTGGCCAACCCTGGTGTCAATAAATTATCCCTGATTTGACCCTTTGTGGTGATCATAAAAAACAAGAAAAATTATAACCATGTTATGTATGGACCCACTGTACGTCACAAGCTTCTCAGCTCGCTAAAAATCTATACTAATATTATAAAGCTGAAGAGTTTGTTTTGTTTGTTTGTTTGTTTAAACTACTGAACCGATTTGAATAATTCTTTCACTGTTAGATAGTCTATTTATCGAGGAAGGCTATAGGCTACATTTTATCCCGAAATTCCCACGGGAACGGGCACAACGCGGGTAAAACCGCGGGGCGCTGCTAGTATCAAATAAAATCAAAGCAAATACTGTTATTGACTTGCATTTAACTAGCATGCTAGTTACTGCTCCGTTTACATACGTTTTTCCGCAGATATGTACCTACATACAAACATCCTACTTACTTACTTATTATAACCTACTTAAAATAACAAGTACATTATTACTATTACCTGCCTCAATGTAGCGACATCACACAATGAATACAGAACACGATCATTAGATAGAGCAGTATTCAAGATGCACCAGTTATGTCACGGTGGCTATTCGCTTATAAAATGTGCTATAAGTATACTCCAATTATCTTGCATGTGTAATACTATCAAACACATGCAACGAGCTATGGTTATGCAGTTCGCAGTGTGGGGAATATTAGTTAGCCATCTATACTAAACAAATAAAGCTGAAGAGAACAAATGTTTGAACGCGCTAATCTAAGCAACTACCAATCCGATTTCAATAATTATACTTGTAGTGGATATCCACATTCAACGGGAAGATTATAGGCTATTTTTCATCCCGGAATTCCCACGGTAACAGGCACAACGGCGCGCTGCTAGTACTAATATAATAAAGCTGATGAGTTTGTTTTTGTTTTTGTGTTTGCACGATACTACCAATACGATTTGAATATTGAATTGTGTAATGGATAGCTACATTCAACGGGAAGGTTATACTCTCTTAATAATTACTGGTAATAGATATTAAAACATTGTACTGGCGATTATGTAATATTGCCTTTTCCGTTTTCCTCTGATCCTGGTTCAGTATAAGTTAAAAAGAGTTCCGGTATTTTTATTATCAAAATCTTTATAAAAAACTCTAATACCCCAGATATAGCGCCTATCAAACACTAGCTTTTGCCCGCGGCTTCGCTCGCGTGGAATTTAGTCTGCCGCATTAAGTTTCGTAATAAGAAAATTTATAAAACCTTTCATCCCCTATTTTATCCCCTTGGGGGTAGAATTTATCAAAATCCTTTCTTAAGGGATGCCCACGTTATAGTAGCTATATGCATGCACAATCTCAGCCCGATCGGTTAAAAATTGACAAAGTTTCATACAAACTTTCAACCCCTATTTTATCCCCTTGGGGGTAGAATTTATCAAAATCCTTTCTTAGGGGATGCCCACGTCATAGTAGCTATATGCATGAACAATCTCAGCCCGATCGGTTTAAAATTAACAAAGTTTCATACAAACTTTCAACCCCTATTTTATCCCCTTGGGGGTAGAATTTATCAAAATCCTTCCTTATGCCTACTTCATAGCAGCTATATGCATGCAATGTCTCAGCCCGATCGGTTTAAAATTGACAAAGTTTCATACAAAATTTCATCCCCTATTTTATCCCCTTGGGAGTAGAATTTCCAAAAATCCTTTCTTAGTGTGCACTTACATCACTTGAAGAACCTTCCTGCCAAATTTCATGCTTCTAGGTGTAGCGGTTGAGGCTGTGCGTTGATTATCAGTCAGTCAGGACTTTGAATTTTATATATATAGATTACTAGAACATCCACATCCACTCCTTCAAAACTTATTGGTACTACTGTAAACTTATTGAGATAAGTAGCCCGCGGTTTACCCGCGTTGTGCCCGTTCCCGTGGGAGATTCGGGATGAAAGATTTGTTCAAACAAACTATTCAACTTTATTATTGTAGTATAGAAAACCAGAAAATACATAAAGTTTAGTCAATGATTACCGCACGGACTGCAAGCAATATTACTAGCACATTACATGATATTACCATAAACTAATTTCTCTAAGACCACGTAATTACGGAGACATGGCTATCGTAGTAAGTTCCATAAGATATTTCCATAGATATTATTATATGGTCGTAGTTAATGTTAACCAACAAAGAACTTGTCAGTAGTGAAGTAATGAAGTAGGACACAGACTTTGAATTACATTATTCGCCAGAATGATAACAAAAATGGGTCATATCCCATGACACTATGAAAGAATTACAGATATTGAAATTACACTATTCTGTAGTGCCGTAAAAAGTGAGCTGAAAGCATGGGAAAGAGGCCAAAAGCTACCGAAATCAGTGTTTAATCTATATATATAAAATTCTAAGTCCTGACTGACTGACTGATAATCAACGCACAGCCTCAACCGCTACACCTAGAACCATGAAATTTGGCAGAAAGATTCTTCAAGTGACGTAAGTGCACACTAAGAAAGGATTTTCGAAAATTCCTACGGGAACGAGCTCAACGCGGGCAAAGCCGTGGGGCGCTGCTAGTACTACATACAATCAAATCACAACTCAAACTGAAGCTAAACTGACAAAAAATTTAATCACCTCTCATTAAGCGATGAAGTTTTAATATGTATTATCCATGTAACCGCATCCATCTCTACTAGATACAGGTATATTTTCCTATATTCTAAATTACTCACATTATACTAGTCGCACCCTGCGATTTCACCCGCGTTGTACCCGTTCCCGCGGGAATTTCTGGATAAAATATATCACATATGTTATTCTGATGTATAACCTATATTACTTTAAAGTTTCATCCAAATCCGTCCAGTAGTTTTTCATTAAAGAGTAACAAACATATATCAAACCCCACAAACTTTCGCATTTATAATATTAGTCGCATTATGGCAGGTTGACGTGAACTTGCGTAAACCAACTATCCGAGTAGCCCACTTTCCTCATCCAATCTAATTATGTGACAATACTTATTGAATCACATGTAATATCAAATAAATCGTGGTTTGTAACAGTATGTAATGATCGCTAATGGTAGCTTTTGTTTGAAGTCGGTTACAAGGAGCTTATTATATTTGTATGTAGTAGAGTTAAAAAAATCATTTAAAGACTTTGGTGCTTAAATGTATGTACTGTATGCATCAATGATCTTGTTATAGAGTGTTATCATTCTTGATAATAACTTTGAATTAACTGCTATAAAAGTTAATTGAACTGCAATTAGTGAATGTAACACATCACTTACTTAACCAACATGAGTTACTGTTACGGACTCGATATTATACAACATTTGAACTAAACCAACTGTACAAAATATAAGTACCTACTGCAAATTAACCACAATAATTATATTAACTAGTTGAATATGTTCCAAAGAACAGAGACAAGAACACAAACAAACAGACGAAAAAACTACTGGACAGATTTGGATGAAACTTTACAGTAATAAAGGTACATCAGAATAACACACGAGATACGTTGTATTCCGAAATTCCCGCGGGAACGGGTACAGAGCGACGTAAAACCCAGTCTACTAATCAGTATGATGCCTACGTCTAAAAACTATTAGGAACACTTATCGGTAACAATAGTTGAATACAAAATCATGTTATATCACCCGATCTCCTATTCTCTTTACAATTTACATTGTAGATTCAATGTATCGATAAAAACATCGGAAACGCTCCCAATGTCTATAATACTGGAACAATTACGTTTACGAACACGTCAACAAGGTGTTACTTTGTTGAAGAAATTATTTCATTTTCCTAACGGAAGTATTGATTAGTTAACAGTTTTGTTGGTAGTAAGGGTTGTTATTTTTATTGAAAAGCTATATAAACATTTTATATGTGGAATTTGCAATTATGGTTAATCGAATATTTCTAATCGCGTTCTTAAAAAATACTAATATCGAAAAATTATGTGTGATGAATATTGCGGAAAAAAATTATAAGCCAAGCAGTAATTTTGAGAAACTGAATATAGCCAGCTCTCTACTCCCCCAAATATTATTGAACAAACAAGTTTGTACCCCAACAAAGAGTTTTTATTGATAAATGCAACCTATTTTATAAAGCCATAATACGTCTCGATTCTATGTTACCAAGGCAACGGTTGCTACAGATTCCACATTTTGTTTAATCAATAACAACATTTGAATTAACAAAGTGAAGTATTCTTTCTGGAACTCCAGTCTCAAATTATTTCTCTCTCAACAAAATGGTGATTTTCCTAGTAAAAAGAGAAAATGAAAACCAGTTTCTTTATGAAACTGACGTCAACAACCCTGTTGATGATGTAGTAAAAGATATAACTGCGATTTTCAACGGGAGGCTGAAGGTGACGAGGATCGGATATGAGATAGAAGAGTTGGCGAAACATGGCACTTTTCTGCCTTTGGAGATGCAAGGGTTAACCGAGGAACAAGTAAGTACCCAAAGATACGCAGATATTGGTAGACCTGATAAATTATTTATAATCTTTTAAAGGTACATACAGGTCTAAAATTATGATTTTTAACTTCAATATGATTATGGTTCATTTAAGCATGGTGTTCTGCGACTTATCAGATAATTTCGGAGATAATAACGTAGGTATAACCTTTCTCTAGCTTTAACTGTCATATGTACATTAAATCGTATTCACACAAATTTAGATGGAATTTTATTAAAACTGTTGACCTTAATTTGCATTAATAATTAAATTTAAACTTTAACTTCTACAGATTGCTGAGCTGAAGCTTGAAGATCCGTGGGCTAAACGCTGTGCTCCTCCAGGTCATATTTTCCAAAAGGATGATATGGGAAGACGCTGCGGCCTAGCACCACCTCCCAATATTCAAGAAGTGATAAAGAAGGCTAATGAAACGGCTAAACAGTATATCAGCAAGAAACTTGTAAGTCACATTATTGTAGATAGGATCTCTCTAGGTATGCTCCGTGAGTCAAAGTATATCAAACACCAACCTATTTGAAACTCCTTTAAAACTTAGACTTGACTTAGGTGTGCCTAACCTTCTCGAACTTTCTTTCGGAAAATAATATGATTTTTATTTAAATTCTATAAAACACATAGGTACTTATATTTATCAGGTTGATGTCCGCCAATGCCTTACTCAAAAGGATGTAGCTAAAGCCCTGGACGAGCTCAGAGGAGCAACCAAGATCGCGTTCCCAGCTGGTCTTCCTCCCCATGACCCTGTGCGAATGGAACTAGATAACGTGGAGGATTTGAGTGGAACCCAAGCTGCTAATGACGTGATAGATCCTTCTAGAGCTTGTCTGTGGGCTTGTGGGAAGAAATTCCTCTCTGGGAACAAATTGAGTGATCATTTGGGTGAGATTTTTTAAACTTTTTATGTTATGTAGGTACTAGCTGATTCTTTTACCAGCGGCCATTCATTAGGAGTTTCTAAATGAAAGATACAATTTAACATTGGCCTTAGATCTTAAAGAATGTTATTGTGAAATAACATCAAATATTTTTCATATATATAGTGGCTTTCAAAGCATCACATGCTAATTTCATGCCAAATTCAATCATCATTCCAATCATTTAAATAGTATTATGTTAGAGTTTTATATTCAAGATAAAAACATTTATTTTTATTTACTTAAACAAAAATTCCAGGCAAGAACAATAAGACTAAAATAACAGTCAAACTGTGTTCAAGTGATGAAACCGCTCCTGGCAGAGAGCCGGTAATGACAGAGGATGAACGGAAACAGCTGATGTTGCATGCTTACAGGTACCATACAGCTACGTGAATATTCTGTTAGACCAAGTCATTGGTATAATAACAGTGGAAATAATTGGAATAATTGTGATTTATCGTGTGGTATTTTTTAAAATTATGGCACATTTTTTAAATCAAAGTCTGTTTTTTTTTAAATTTTATTTAACCTATATTGTCCCACTGCTGGGCAAAGGTCTCCCCCAAGCATCGCCAACCCTCCCTGTCCTTTGCGAGCACCCACCAATCGCTTTTAAAGGCGATTAGATCGTCCCGCCAACGCTTCCTCGGTCGACCTCGACGTCGCCCTCCTTCGGGGACCCATTGAGATATGATGTGGATGATTATTTACAAGACCTTTTTATTAAGTTTAATTAAAAATTGAGTGTTTTATCCATCTACGCTAAAGAGTTGATATTACAGCAAACAATATAACCCGGTAAGGTTAAACCAAAAGCAATCGCTGATACGGTGGCTGACTCGTTTAAACGATTCTGTGTATTTCAGAAAACAAGAGGAATGGAAGAAATTGGAACAAGACGAAGATGATAGCTATATGGACTCCAAGTGGGCTGATGGGCAGCATATGAAAAGACAGTTCCATGGACTGAGCAACATTTCCTGGAAACCGGCAGTTGGAAAATAAACTAATAACTTATTTTGCTATTTTCTTGTTCTAAGAGCTTTATGTAATAGCAGCTTATTGCATTTCATTTACTTATCATGTCCTATATTACAAATAAAAGTCTGATTAAAAAAATATATTTTATTTTGTTCAGATTGGTCTGGGTTAAAACTGATCACAATACTTTGGGACTTCAAAATCGTCTATTTCATCGTTAATTTCCCTCCTATCTTTCTGCAAGTATACTTTGACTTTGTCCTCAGCACAGTGCCCTTTTCCTAGAGGAACTTGAATTTCGTTTTTGTAAAATACGTCATAGCCTTCATTTGGTCGTCTAACTTTCTTAGCATGTTTGGCTCTGTTCTTATCCTCTCGTTTGTTTTCAATCGGTTTCACGGTATTTTGTGGTCGGGCTTCTATATTTTCTTTTGGTTTAAGTACGTCATAAGGCTGGGGGAAAGATGATCCCCAATTGTTTTGGAACAACGAACCACCTGACGTTTGCAGTTCAACACTGGAAATAGACACAAGTAAAAAATTATATTATTTTAATTTCTGAAATTTTGCAAATATTGATAAAGGAGTTTAAAATTCATGGTTAAGGGTGCCTGTCCATTGGAGCTCCGCTTCAATGCCCTAATGCCCGTGTTGGAATTATCTTAGACCATAGTCCGAGATGGTTTTCTAACCGAAATATTTAGTAATAGTGTTTAATTTTAAGGAATATAGCAAAATTCCTTCCGGTCATTTTTATTCTGTTCTATCCGAAAAGTAGACTTCCCAAGAGAAGCGACAAAATGCGATTAACAACGAATCTTGATTGGACAAGTGGGCACGCTTTAAGTGATAACTTGAAACTAACCCATAGCTCGTGTTATCGGCGAAATACTTGACATGAATAGGGTTCCCCTCAGAGTCCGTGTAAACGTATTTCCCTGTAACAGTGCCGTTCGGGAAGCGCACTTCATCTTTCAATTCTAAATTGTTATCCTCGTGGTCAATTGGAAATGCTGCAATAGTTTCATTAAATTAATTAGAAGTTCAAACCTAGTGATTTACCTAATGTGAAAAATTATGTGGTGACAGTAATTTCACTTTTGTTGAGTCAGTAAATTTTACCATACTCCTTCTTACTCCTTATAAAAGCGCAAAAGTTTGGAATTTTGAGGTTAGATGGTCGGTTGTTTCCCTTTCACGCGTTGACTGTACTTTCCAACAATAAAGTGTACCTACACATCAGATTACACATACTGAAATTGTATTCATCCCAAAATTTCCATGAGAATGGGGACCAAAGCAGGTAAAACTGCGCAGAATAACTTTTACCCGTAAGTAGTTAAATAAAAGAAATGTACGGCTTAGACTTACCTTCAGTAGATGAACAAAGGTAGATAACGCATCCAAGGTTAATTAAAAATAAATATATATTCATGTTACACAGTCATTTATTAATTATCACATCAACAAAGCATTAAAAATGTTTTCATTTTATATGACAAGAATAATTGTTTATCCACTATAGACAAAACATATAAATCAAATGAGTTGTGTGTACCTTTAGTACAAACTTTGATAAAGATCTTTTTGTACAATCAGCAACTAACTATCGTCATCAAATGTTCTAGTAAAGCTGTGTACAGACCGGCCCAACGAACGCCAATGAACGGGTTTCGTTGACCTTCGTTGCTGCAATCTGGACGGCTTAGCGAATGCCTAACGGAGAATTGAGGATCTAGATAGATAGGATAGATAGATAGATAGGATAGCATTTCGCTAAGCCGTCCAGATTGCAGCAACGAAGGTCAACGAAACCCGTTCGTTGGCGTTCGTTGGGCCGGTCTGTACACAGCTTAAGGCGATTCCCCGCTGGGGCGGTGCGTCCTGCCGCAGTGCGCAGAGCGGTAGATAACACGCATGTCGACACCGACGCAAAACTGCCTCTCTTAGAGCCGAAACACATAACCGCGTTGCGGCGCCGCGACGCGAGAATCGGCAGTAGCGGCACTGCCGATTGTAGCGGCGCGGCACCGCAGCGTGGCGCTAGTTTCAGCGTTATGATGTCATACTTGTTGACAATGATTTAGTTTGTTTGTTCTTGAACATTGTATTTTTGAAAGACTAATTAAAGTATTTTTCAAGTAAGTAATTAATCAATAAAAACTATCAATAAAAACGTATTTGTTTTACTTTACCTTACAGTCAAGCCCAACATTTCTAAAGCTGTAAGAGGTTTCCTTCCTTTAATATTTTTTTTATTTATATATTTTGATAACCCGCGTAGTAGCTCTTCAAATGATGATATACTCATTCTAAAGTAGGCGAAAAATTTATTTTCGTCTATTTTTAATGCTTTGTATTTTCGAGAAAAGTACTCGCCATCGGGATTCATAGCCTTATTAAATGGATGTATCTAGTATCTTCTTTGTCGTTTATTTAAAACAGAGTAATGTCTTTTTTAATAACAAATAAGCAATAAGTTTCTTACGATTGTCCATGGCAAAGACACGTCTATCCACAATAAAAAATCACGAGGAACTGGTTAGTGGTTACCCTACCGTAATGCTCTTTTTCGCGGCGCCGCAACGCCGCAACGCAAACCGCCGATTTTAGCGGCGTGGCGCCGCAACGCGGTTATGTGTTTCGGCCCTTAGCGGTGTAATCTGCTGCTCAGGGTGACAGTGTACCAAGTCTCCATACAACGTGCCAAGCCAACAACCACACGCGCTAAACCGCGCAAGGAGGTAATTTATCGTCTCCATACAATGTGCTAAACCAGCAACCACAAGCATCAAACGTCATTAAGAGTACTTTTCCACCAAAAACTTTTCTATGCTGTGCATTGCATAACTACGTTGCTATCTTATATTTAATATGATTGGTGGAAGCCACCAACACTAGACCTCGTGGCTATGCTATGTCTGATATGATTGGATACCTTCCAAATGTTGTTCTACCTTTGGGGCCGAATACGTTTATGCGTCCTATGTCCCAAACCATCGATCGACCCAATGGATCGACCACCACTTGTAGGTGCCAGTAAGTACCCGGTACCTACACTAAAATCCTTGCATGATGCAGCTTTTTTCTGTATGCAGTTTAAGATTTTTTTTGACTTTGTCATGTCTCCTATTTTACTGAATCTAATGTTTCAGGCTCTTAGCCATTAGGTATATTGTAAAATACTCAATTATTAAAACACTCAATTATTCTTTGCATTCAAATAAAAGTAACTATAATTAGGTATATATAAATATAATACATAAGCACAATCATTGACTGGAAATTGGACTAGTTAATAAGTAAAGATGACGGACGGTAATGGTTTACGTTGAAAATTATATAGTCATCAGAACAAAAGGTGTGTACCAAATATCAGATCAATTTGTCGACATAAAAAGGTCATAAAAGGAGACATAAAATCTCAATTACCTAAACAAGTAAGAAAGCAGAAAAAGTTTTAGCAGAAAAAATCGTCTAAACATTGTATAAATAAAATAATACCTATAACCTTCTAATAAGGTCTTATGTACGGAACATATGGCATAGGCCGTAAAATTAGATTGTAATCTGTTTCTGTGGTGATGGTGTTTTGCTTTTTGATCGGTCGATTCGGTCGAGTCCAAGTGATCTCGGGGTCCACGGTGTGACTAGGCACATAGTTCATGGGGATATGGGAGGTAGGAGTTGGATAAAGAAAATCAAAAGGATTGAAAAAGCGTTTCTCTTTGACGATTCTGAAAAAAGAAAATTGAATTATTTATTAACTATATCTGACATCTTCAGTGAGATGGGAGGTTTGCCCAACAGTGGGACATTACAGGCTTAAACTTAATTTATTTTAATTAACTGCAGCGCCCCGCAGACTTACCCAAGTTGTGCCGTGGGAATTTATGGATGAAAAATAGCTATCCCGTTGAATGTGGTATCCATTATAAAAACAAAAAAGACGTGTGGCACTCGGGGACTGCCGCGGTAAAGCTATTGCATAGTTATTTTTTGTATCACTAGATGGCGTTAGTGGGGAGCGTGAGGTTTTTTCATTACGGAATTTCTGGATTCGGTCCCCGCGCTCAAGGCCCGCGATAGAAGCTATGCAATAGCTTAAAAATTGTTCAAATCAGATTAGTAGTTTCTGAGATTAGCGCGTTCAAACAAACAAAAATACAAACTCTCCAGCTTCATTATATTAGTATAAATAAGTTTTGACCCACTACTGCATTGCAGGGTAAATTCCTAGAGATTTTTTTGACCTACAAAGATTTGGTTGTTATGTAGTTATTATCTGTTTTTATGCTGTGTAAATAAATAGTACCTGAACAATTTTAAGAGCAAGTTTCTTATAATGGATTCAATAGATTGCTCCGAAAATTTTACAGTCACAAGATGAATGAAATATTTTAAAAGATATAATGTGATTTAACCTATTTTAATCAATTTTTATTCAATATTTAATATAAACACTAGTGAGATATCAATCTACTGTGAGATTCCAGTACTTTACTCTGCAGCGAGATCGGATACGCTATAGGTACATAATTATACGATTTATCACTACATACCTAGTATAAAACAAAGTCGCGTCTGTTTGTCTTCTGTTTGTCTGTTTGTCTGTATGCTTAAATCTTTAAAATTACGCAACGGATTTTGATGCGGTTTTTGTAATAGGTAGAGTGATTCAAGACAAAGGTTTTTATGTATAAAAATTCCCGATATTCCCACGGGAACGGGCACAACGCGGGTAAAACCGCGGGGCGCTGCTAGTACGTTATAATAATTAAAAAAAATTTTTTTTAGCACTAGATACCTACTTTATACTCAACTCCTTTTAAAGAATACTTTATTGTGAACAAAAAAATTGTCATTTCTTCAAGAAATTGAAGTCGGTGTTACTTATTTAGATTTTGAACTCTTTTTAAAAATACGTACGTAAATACGTAAATTCAATACGTACCTATAGCCCCTCTTGTCGGCAACATATCTGTATCGCTGAGGGAAGCCGAAAGCATCAATAAGCCCATAGGTTCCTGTCACAGTTCCGTTCTGATACCTTGATTCAGTGCGGTATTGATTGTTACCGGTTGCTATATCCGATACGTCGTAGTTAAAAGAGTAGGTACCGTCTGCAATAAATTGTTGATATTATGATTATAAATACTACACAATACACTACATAGTATAAAACAAAGTCACTTTCCGCTGTCTGTCTGTCCCTATTTGTGCTTAGATCTTTGAAACTCCACAACGGATTTTGATGTAGTTTTTGTTAATTGAGAGAGTGATTCAAGAGGAAGGTTTATATGTATAAAAATTCCCAAAATTGCCACGGGAACAAGCACAACGCGGGTAAAACCGCTAGTATATAATAAAGTTGAAGTTTTTTTGTTTGTTTGAACGCGCTAATCTCAGAAACTGCCAATCCGATTGGAATAGTTTTTTTGTTATGGATAGCCATATTCAACGGGAAAGTTAAAAACTATTTTCCATCCTAAAATTCTCTCAGGAAGGGCATAACGCGGGTAAAACCGCGAGACACTGCTAGGTCTCAATATTTTCAAGGAAATGGGTATAATTTGAGTAAATCCGCGGAGCGATGCTAGTTTGTTGTAGTACCGTATTGACACTAACAGTAACAACAGGACGGTGAAGTTAATCACTATGTTTTTTGTTTTTACATAATTGTTTAGAAGTTAATTAATCGTCGATTATTATATCTGTGATTCAGGAACGTGTTATCATTGAGGTATGATGCTCTGACTGTGTTACGTGAAACGACTTTAGCAACAAAATAATATAAATATTTGCGAATGGTTCGTAAATATCCTGTGGCGGTTTCTTTCGTTGTTCACACGGAGACATTTAGTTGGAAGCGTGCTTTCCGGAACACATCAAACTCAAATAAATATACCTTTTAAACCCATTAAAAGACGGTTCCTTCTGACTTTAAAACACTCACTCAAAAATTGTTCGTATGACCGTATACTTGCCCGTTCCCTTGAAAATTTCGGGATAAAGTAAGTAAGTTCGTGTAGGTTTGTGGCCAACCCTAGTGTCGGAGTGTGTTTTTAGACACCGACATGGATTATCAATTTAAACAAAACCTACCTAGGCATAATATAAAAATGAATCGCAAAATGTGTTGGTAAGCTCATAACTTCAGAACGACTGCACCAAATTGGATTTTTAATGTGTTCCTTATTGTCAGGACAAGGTTTTTATATAAGAAAAATAAGGAATAAAAATCTCAAAATTCCCACGGGAACGGGGGCGCTGCGGGTGAAACCGCGGGACGCAGCTAGTAAGTCTATAAAATAATACCTTCCTCTTGAATAATCTTGCTATACATCTTTCTTTATCATAAAGTACATTATGAAATTATGATAGTGAAGTACATACCAACAATAATTATGTATCAAATCCAACTAAGAGTTCCAGAGATTGTCTCGTTCAAACTGTAAGGATCTTACAAACGCTTAATAAGAGCATTATAACTATGAAATGGTTTGTCCCTTTCCGACATACGCTTTTGCCAAAGAGCAAAAGAGACAAAACACTTTAAATCAGTGATTTAGTCATAAAGCGTTTATGAATGAGGTGGTTTAACCTTTTTATATTCGTTTGCATATAAATACTTGCCTGGACCCTTGCTGTGGTAAAATTTGTCTGTCATTGGTTCAGCTAAACTCAGTCTTTTGACTCTTACTGCAGGCGTTACAAACTGTGCGCTCAGTGCACATACGAGAACAACCTGGGAAACCAATGAAAACCATGCTATTATGCAAGTTTTATCCTACTATTAGGTATATTATATTTATGAGGATGGATGTATGTATGGATGTTGGTTGTTTGTTGCTCTTTCACGGAAAAACTACTGGACGGATTTGAATGAAACTTTACAGTAATATAGGTTATACATCAGAATAACACATGGCATACATTTTATCCCGAAATTTCCGCGGGAACCGATACAACGCGCGTAACACCGCGGGGCGCGGCTAATAATAAATAAAGTTAGAAAAAGTACTAATACTAATATTATTTTTGTCACAGGAAATATATATCTGTGATTCAGGTGTTCATGAAAACATATGCGCGAAAACGAGAGAAAAACTAGTCCTTTATAAATGCGAAAGTTTGTGAGGATAGATGTATGTATGGATGTATGGATGTTTGTTGCTCTTTCACGCAAAAACTACTGGACGGATCTGGATAAAACTTTACAGTAATATAGTTTATAAATATCAAAATAACTCATGGGATACATTTTATCGCGAAATTCCCGCGGGAACGGGTACAACGCGGCGACTATTGGTATACATTTACAATATCACTCTCGAAAACATTGCGGGGATTATCGCTAAACCTAATCTCATCGGGAAAACTCAATTTCCCACTCAACAGAGATTGATTAGGTATTATAAATTAAGTTACAAACATTATTTTCAATACTACAAACGACACTAAAATGAGCCCGATATCTACAAATTTCCCTGCAGTAGAGTGTTCAATAGTACAGTTAGATACTAGTTTCCTATTATGATTTCGGGCTCAAACCTAAATCCGTAGGCGCTTTGTCTTTTGTACTCAAAAAAGTTCCTTAATATTTGATTTACCAAGCATTAATATTTTTAAAAAGATCCTACTATGTAATGAAATAATCAAAAATAAACGAATTAATATTTAACTGTACCACTATTTAAGATACAAAAAAGAATAGAAAAGAGGAGAAACATACCTTCAAAATGAGATCCATATTAATCCTTTCCAATATCACAGAACAGTAAACCGGCGCGCACACATGCGTTACCTACGAACCCTTCCTTCGTTTACTAAGAACAAAAGTGTAGCCTACCCATTATACTTGTTTACGAAGGTGGGTGAAGTCTTTCTCCCATACAGCCATATCAGTAGTATGACGTCACCTTCATGAGACAGACATAGAATAAGCAGCAGTATGTATATCAGGACCTCGAAACATTAACTGTTGGCGTGTTAATAAATTGATGTGAGCAATAAATTGAGGAATACTTTAAAGGTAAAGAATTATATGTTATTATATTACATATTAGTATTATTATCTACTTAACAGCCAAGTGTATACGTAAATCGATGATGAGTAAGTCTTCGGAAGAGCGAAGTTACTAACATAGAGTAAGTGTGCCATATTTATTTATTACTCATAAATGTGTTTCAATTGTTTTAGGAATAACAATAAAAACAAACATAAAAATCAAAATTACTTTTATAGTAAGTACATATTTTGATAGCATTTTGTTTATTGTAACCGATTCAAATAAAGATTTTAGGATATTATGTTTTCGTTGGTGAAACAGTAAATTTTCCATTTGTGATTGCTTTTATGAGAATTTTGCTAAGGAAATCGCCCACGGTATGCTCAAAATGGTAGATCTAAAAGCCTTTGAACATTTTTATTGGGTATCTAGGAGGATAAGACCATATGGTAAGTTCATAAAAGTTAGTATACTGTGTTTGTTTTCGTAAATGCTTTTAACCAAAATAAGTACACAATTGGAAAGGTGTATAATAATAATAAAGATATTATATAAATATCCGGAAAAATTCCCACACGGTTATTTATACCCAAACTAAGCTCTAAGCTTGTATTTTGGAATCTAACTCACTGATACTACTATTTAAACATACAGAAATACTTTATAAGAATATATAATTGACACCCAGACATCTTCGCCAACAACTATGTCTTTACATATTGTTGACTCCGGGCGGGATTCGAAGCCGCAACCCCGACACAGTAATCGCTCTCACAGCCACTGTCCCAACGGGCTTGTAACGGGCAATAAATAAATATGTATTGTCAGTGTGGTTGACTGGTTATAAATTGTAGTCCATGATCGGCCACGATGACTGCCTTTTGTTCTTTATGTAAGTAAGTTCAAGAAAATTTGTCAAGAACCCTCATGTCAGAGATTTTGGCAGCTTAAAGGCCTCCGAAATGGTGTAACGTTTACAACAAGGGATTTTGATAATAAAATCAAAGTTCTTATTGATTATATTTAATGATAATCAAACTATGATTAAAGAAAAAAAATCCGAAAAATTGCGTTTTTCTAAATTATCGTGGTGTCTGAGTTAAGTAGTATTGTGGTTACAGAACGCGTTGATGTCTTTTATATAGAAAAATAAAACAATTTCGAAGTCCCATAATTAGTTTGCTAAATCATATTTTCGGATAATTATAAAAATGCTTTGTAGTTAATAGTTATCCATAAAACGTGTTTATAGGTAGGTTGGGGCAAACTAACCGTATACAATTATTTTTACTTAGTGTACAACTAGCAGCGCCCAGCGGTTTTACCCGCGTTGTGCCCGTTCCCGTAGAAATTTCGAGAATGTTTATACAATATAAACCTTCCTCTTGAATCACGCTATCTAATAAAAAAACCTCGTCAAAATCCGTTGAGTAGTTTTAAAGATCTAAGCATAAGCAGCGGAAAGCGACTTTGTTTTATACTATAATATAGTAATACCATAGAAAAAAATATCTGCTTCTTAATCAATAAAGGTAAAAAACATAAAAGATAAAACGACAATATTAACAGTTAACTGACTATCACCATTTACAACTCACCAAAAACGATTTATTACAACAATAAATCCAAAATCATATGTTAAATAAGAAGCCATTGAACTCAGAAAATACATGTTCAATGTACTAATATTATTGTCTGTTAGTCCTAACTTGGCTCTCACTAAATCACGTTTTTATTTAATAAATGTTGTTCGTGAATAGGCTGAATATAGGTACCTAGTTTATCTGAAAGAAAATGGATATTAAAATAGTAATATAAAAAGGAATTAAAAAGGAAGGCCTCTCATCTCACCGAAAATATCAGTACACAACATTTAACTTAAAATGAATACAAATACTTAAGCCACTTCAACTACGAAACTTCATTGAAAATAACCGATTCGTACGAAATAATCCTCTTTTTACATCCAATCGTCATTGCTTCATAAAACATATCAAATCAATCGGAACCGCGAGATATAGTTAGTATCATATTTAGGTAGGCTTAAAACGATAATGCTGATTAATTTGTTTCTTGTTTGGATTTACCTTTTAGAGACGGATATGAACTTGGGCCATTAATTTGAGATTTTGTGCGATTTTTTGTACCTACACGTGTTTTAGTAAGTTTAGTCATTGTACGGATTAGCTACAACATGGACTACTTATTGTTGAGGTTGTTAAGCAACGTGCAGCTCGACCTCTACTTGGATGGGTGGCCGATAGTGATATTTCTATCTGAGCGCTACCGTGCTTCGGAGGGCAAGTTAAGCAGCCGGTCCCGATTGTTTCAATCTTCAGACATGGTTTGCCGTTAGGCCTTTAGGCGGTATTAAAGCTCCGACACCAGTGTTGGCCACTGACCACTGACTTACTCGAAATCTATACTAATATTATAAAGCTGAAGAGTTTGTTTTGTTTGTTTGTTTGTTTGTTTGTTTAAACGCGCTAATCTCAGAAACTACTGAACCGATTTGAATAATTCTTTTTGTAATAGATAGCCACATTCAACGGGAAGGTTATAGGCTATTTTTCATCCCGAAATTCCTACGGGAACGGGTAAAACCGCGGGGCGCTGCTAGTGAATGAATAAATGAATGAGGTCATAGTTGCTTTCCGCCTTATTCATTAACGATATCTTAAATAGTGTTTTGAAGTGTTTTGTCTCTTTCGCTTTTTAGCAAATAGCATATGTCGGAAAGGGACAAACCATTTGATAGCTAAAGTGCGTTAATAAGCTTTTATGAATAAGGCCCATAGTGTATATAGTTTTATGGTATACAGTGTGTTATTGAACGAAGAGCAATCCTAATAATTGGTTGATGGGGCAAGGGTGTAGAACACAGTAGAATAACCAGCCCCCAATACATTAATAAGTGTTAAATTTAGAAGGCAGTTAACTGAAACAAGCGCAGTAAAACTTACTCTTTATAATTGTCATAAATTAAAAGATCGGGCATGTATGTACATACTATGACTTAGAGGAAAAACTATAATAAGTGCGACAATAAGTGAATGTACGGATGTTTTACGAGTCGTTCTAATAACAAGCAGTGTTATACTATTAAAATTTTACAATAATTGTGGTATTACGTTAAAATTGTATAATACCTACGAGTACTTATCTTATTTCACTCATTTATTTCTTACCCTGTTTTGAACTTATCCAGAAGTTTGATTTCAGATTCTTACCTCAAAACTGGAGGTAAATACCATTAAACATTATTACAAAGAAATGAAAAAAGATTCATGACATCATCATTTATTCGTAAAAGCATAATCCATTTTGCAAGTTGGAAATTCAGCCATTGAGATCTATTCTAATAGACAATCAATAAATATTACAAAGTATAAACTAGACAAGCATTTGTACTTTAGATGCTATACGAATATGGCAAACGATCACATTGTGATCAGCTCAAATAATTATTCACATAATAATATTTTACAAATCATCGGTAAACGTTAACGCGCCAAGTCGATTGCCCGTTTAGAGAATGACTATTTCTCTGCCAAGGCAAACAGTGAGTATTATTCTTTTGACAACCAAAGATTTAGATCTCCGCATCATTTTGAATCAATCTCTCACATATCAACATCTCTACTCTCACAATAACTAAACTTATCATAAACACCTAAATCTTTGGCCATCAGCAGGTTTAAACTTAGAACAGAGGTCGAGGTCCCAAAGGCGCCACACCAAGTGGTGCGAATGCTGGTGCCAGTGGTGAAAAGGGGGCGACTCTTGCGATAGGGGCGAATGGGGCAATCGGAGCTAAACGAGCTACTGGGGCAACTGCCACCGGCGGCGGGGCGTAGTGGGCCACAGGAGCTACTGCTACTCTTGGCTGAACCTGAAATATGTTGTACATTTTTGGGCGTATTCGGAAGAAAACAGTTCATTCATAGACATTATAGAGTATTCAAATATCAATTTATGAAAGTTTTGAATTACGAATGATTCCTAGTTAATTTCTGTCAGTGTAGTATTTGGAAATTATAGGAAGACTCTAACACACATGCCAGTAGATAGCATGCTTGCAAACTAGATCAATGCTTGCTGAAAATATATTCAAATACAAATAATATTCAATTTAGAACATTTGACCCATAAAACTAGTAATCATTCGATATGATGATTTTGCAAAACGAAGTGAAATTATTCCATCTCTCAAGGTTGTAAAGAGTTATGGTTGTGACAACAGTGGTTGCAGTCGAGCGCGATAATTTCTCTATGAAACGTGACGTGTCATCGACTCCGGTCAAGGTTAGGTATGGTTGATCAACTTGCCAACATTGTTGTTTACTTTTATTTAGGGTATTTGTTACAAAAAAGTTTCTACGTTACTCTGATTCTGAATTTACAAACCATTGATAGCATTTCTGGTCTGTTCCAAGTCCATATAACTATTGCAGGTTCCAATATACTATCTAAGATTTCAGATAGAGTTTTGATTTTTTTTCAATCTATACTATCCCACTTCTGACCAAAGGTAGGAGACCTGGCAAGCGTCCCTTTCCAAAGTTTTTGGGATTATCATTAGTTTTTACATAACCATGTAATTAAAACTTATGTCTTATGCGGTCTTAATAACCTATCTGAGATGACAGATTATAAATGTCAAAGTCAAAAAAGGCGGATTACAATTTGACATTTTTTACATATAAACAGTGTCAACACGACATGATCTGCTATCTGAGATAGCCAGTATAGATAGCTTATCTGTTAGTTGGCCCGTTAGAAGAATTCTTATTTCTATAAAGCCCAGTATTTTTTCGTTGCAAGGATATTGACCCCGAGACGTCAACTGATACTTTTAAATAATACAATGTAGTACAAGGTTGGCCATTAAGGACATCCGTTCATTAAAAGTTTTTTCCTAAATATATCCTTAAGTATGACTGTCTCTCGGTTGTGCAAGCGTCAATGTTTTCCTCATTTACATGCAATGCCTCACTTGTAATGTAATGAGTAAGAAGTATTTTAATGTCATTCAAGTACCCAATAATGTCCTTACTGCAAGTTATTGGAATGATGTAAAGTTTCATCCAAATCGGTTCAGTAAGTAGTTTTTGCATGAAAGGGTAACAAACATACATCCATACATTCACCCTGACAAACGTTCGTATCTTATTTCTCATTAGTAGGATAAATGATACCAAAGTTCTGATAAAGCGCTTTAAGGCACTATTTAGGTATGATTTAGCACAAATGAGCCTCCTCTAGCACTAAAGAGGACTTGCTAACTGCACTAACGGTATCAGACACTGCCTTTCGCTTATAAATTACTGGTCCGGGAAAATATAATTACAATAATTATTTCCCGTCATTGCCTCGAAAGAATAATGAATGGAACCGTACCGGGTGGGCGGCATGGCCCGCGCGGTGCACGACGGCGTTGAACCCGTTGTGGTCGTCAGCAGAGTACTCCACCGTACGGGTGGTGCCGTCCGGCTCAACCAGCGAGTACGAACCTGGAAACGTAAAAAACAAGTAAAGTATTAGCCTGTAATGTCCCATTGCTGGGCCTCTCATCTCACTGAACATTTCAGTACAGTGAGGAGGATTAGGCGCAATCACCACGCTTGCTCAAATGCGGGTTGGTAATCTCAAACCTGAGCCGATGTTTGAAAAGTAGGAAACATGTTTTCGCTCGACCCGAGAATTGAACCCGGGACATACGACATACGACTAGACCACCGAGGCGTTACGAAACGACGTATTACTAAAAATTAGTGAATAAAAGTAAAAGCTTTAGGTGGAACAGAATGGAGAGATGTCAGGACTTCGTGCCACGGTACCACAGTACCTCTAACCAGCGACGAGTCCAAGTGGTGACTGAAAATATTGGGGGTAAAATATATCGGTCTTCAGAAGTCTATGTGCTATCACGGTGTAAGTTGCTTGGAACCAAAGCCATGTGGTATGGTTACGGCCCTATGATATTGCAATAACAGTAAGATAGTATATGATACTCGTATCTCCACCCGGGCGGGTTGCCAAAAGCGATGTTTATGTGTTTGTAAGGGCTAATCTCAGAAACTATCAATCCAATTTCCATAATTCTTTTTGTAATGGATAGCCACATTCAGCGGGGAGGTTATAGGCTATTTTTCATCCCAAAGTTTTACTGAAACGTGCAAAATGCGGGTAAAACCATGGACGATGATATTTGGTTAATAATACGAAATTACGCTATATCGAATAAGTGTTCTAACCTCTAACGACGTCGCCGTCTCTCTGCTCGTGCTGCGATTTGATGTCTCCAGTGTGCGCGTCCTTCACCCCATAGTTGAAAGCGTACTTTGGATATGACTGCAATAAGAAGTTCAAAATTAATTGGCGTCAAAAGCTTACTTCCACTTCTAAGAGGAATCGTTAGCCACTAAAAAGTAAATTCGAGTAGGTGCCAACCCTGGTGTGGGAGTTCTTAGACAGCCTAAAGGCCTCCGGCATAATCTAGCGATTGAAACAACCAGGACCGACAATTTAACGTGCCCTCCGAAGCACGGTGGCGCTCAGATAGAAACGCCACTATCGGCCACCCATCCAAGTAGGGTTCAAGCTGCACGTTACTTAACAATCGCAATGAACTAACATCGCTTAGTTGAACTACGCCTAGAGCGCTACATAGCCACTGAAACGTCATGATGACTTATGTACAGGACTATTTGTAAACATTGTTAGTTAGATACAAACTAAGCTCTATTGCGGAATTTAACTATATGATACTGCTATACATACACAAATACCTTATATAAATAATTATGTAATAGACACCCAGACGTCGTAACCAACAACCATCTCATATTGGAGATGCCGGGCAGGAATCGGACCCGCAACCCGACACGGTAAGCACTATCACAAAACCACTGTGTCGAAGTGCTTGTCAAATGAAAGGATGAATCACGAAATAGAGAAGTGTAAAATACTTCAATCTTACGTGGAATTAATGCTCTTTTCACAAGATTACCCTATTCCTTCTATTCGACACTAAGTGTGCGTCTCCATTGAAGCGGAGCGGAGCTGTGCGGAGCCCGATTAACCAATCACAGCGCGTTGAGATTGTCAAACAACGCATTGACATTGTCAAAATCTTTTCGTAACGCATTGTGATTGGTCAGTCGAGCTCCGCACAGCTCCGCTCCGCTTCAATGGAGACGCACCCTAAGGGCCTTATTCATAAACGCTTACTAGCTATAAAACGGTTTGTCCCTTCTCAACATACGATATTGTCCGAAGAGCAAAAGAGACAAAAAACTTTATGTTTTTGTTCTAATCAAAGAGAATTCATGTATAATGTGGTTAATGTTTATACTGTACTCACGATGGGGACAGCTTGCACAGCCACAGGGGCGTGCACCACCGGCTGCGCGATCAGGCCCTGAGGCACCGCCACCGCCGCACTCACACACGCTAGAAGGACGAAGAACTGAAACGAATAGTTAAGAAATAGAACTGTTCTGTAAGATGCTAATCTATACTAATATTATAAAGCTGAAGAGTTTGTTTTGTTTGTTTGTTTGTTTGTTTGTTTAAACGCGCTAATCTCAGAAACTACTGAACCGATTTGAATAATTTTTTCACTGTTAGATAGTCTATTTATCGAGGAAGGCTATAGGCTACATTTTATCCCGAAATTCCCACGGGAACGGGCACAACGCGGGTAAAACCGCGGGGCGCTGCTAGTTTTGAATAAAACAAAGGCCTCTCCGAAGATATCAGTACAGTGAAGAGGATTAAGCATAATCACCACGCTTACCAAATGCGGGTTAGTGATCTCAAATCCGAGCCATGTTCGAAAAATAGGAATCATGTTTTAAAATAATGGTCATAATTAATATATGAATTGGACACTGTTAGACCGCACAGTAATAAAATAATTTCAAAATATTTTTCAACTCACCCGCATATTGTCGTACACTCGAGACACTCAAATTCAGGCTGATTTGCTCCAAACGATGTAGCCTTTTAAATATAGGGCCCCACCATATGCCCTAGGCTTAGACTACAACATACATACCTGCCAACCTCACATACGCCATTTTAGGTCTAAAATCTTAGGACACTAGAAAATAGCTTCCCACAATACAGTTTTAATTTATGTATGTGCACACATACCTTTGGGTCAATAAAATTCTATTTATAGAGTTATGCTATTATATTTCAAATTAGGTTAAATAAAGTAAAAACTCTGGTAGAACAATTTTTACGAGTGTAAAGGATTATGTGTACGGGAGCATATTTTGTGATAAAATATTATTATTAGAATCAAGTTAGTCAATTCATATTTAGTTAAATATTTACTTAATTATTCATATTTTAATAATTTTATTTTAAAAATATGGCCTATTAAAGAGGACAAGGGCCTCTTCATAAGTCACTAACTAAGTAAGGAAATAAGTCTAACTCACAAGACTGTCATTGAGTAATCATTGCGCTTATTTCTTTATTGTTTAATAATTAATATGGCAGGAAATTGGCATCGCATATTGAAACCGTTTACTTATTTACCAACTTAGACTCAGAATAATTTCCGAGACGTAATATCATGTCTGTCTAGGTAGGAGCTAGACAGACATGATATTTTTTTGTACACCTTTTTTGTTTTGTACCTACATGAACGACATAAAATTCGCTACTTCCGTTTTCCTATGTCAAAAGAAAACTGCATCACGAATGAATTTATGTGGGAAAGAGATAAAAAATATGAATTATTGCCATCTCTATTTTTATTGTTACTAAGTAATTAACAAAATAAGTTCACACGTGAAGCAAACTCGTATTCACTTACAAAGTTTCATTGAATGTTTATAAAAAGCTGGCACTCAGTCTTAATGTTAGCTAGAATGCAGTCTAGAGTATGTAGTACTACGCCCGAAAATACCATTCAATTTTCAATCAATTTCTATGAGTTATATTTTTTATTGGGCATTCCAGCAATGGGCTCAGAAGTTTGCCTTGAAGGTGTATTGATAAGAAACCATACGAGTTAAACTAATGAGCTCTAAATATGTAGAATTTATGAGAAGGAAGTTGCTGTTTTGAGTGATTTGTGCGATATGTCGGTACTGTTGTACATATTAGATTGAACGAGATTTTAAGAAGTCTATAATTTAACTGACATGATATCTGCTTTTGTTATGTTTAATATCAAAAATAGAAAAGCTTTTCCCAGTTTTGGTACAGTATACGTTTATATAAAAAATACCTTTAATTTCCTCCAAGTCTAAAGCATAGAAAAGCCCTTTTAACTAGAAAATATTTGCATCAATTTGGATATTAACAGGATTTGTGATCTGTGACTAGAATACTCCTATAACTACAAAATTATACTATGATATCAGTATATCAAACAACATTAGAACAAGAGGATGGTGATTTATAAACTATCGGACATCAAAGTCATTCTTCCAACGCAAATGTGATCTGAAATCTATTTGATCTAATTATTACTCTGACTCACTATATTATGTAGGTGCTTCTGACTCTTCAGCTATTGTTCTAATTATAGATGGTTGAAAATTAATATATTAACATTAATTATCAATATTTCCAATATTTGTTCAGCCGAATGAAACTCCAGACAGTAATGTAAACAATAAGATATTCACGAGATTATTATCCAAACATCCTGTTATGAAATAATTCCGTGCGCCAAGACAAACCTCGATGCCAATAAGCTTTCAAGAGCTTATTGGCATCGAGGAGGTGTGCGTCCAGAGCGAGCGCGCGCGCCGTACCGCCGATATGTCTGAAAGTTCGTTATTTATTCATTCTTACCGACATACTCCTTCACCTTAGTTCCAATATAGACACCGATTTGAAGACACCACTTTACATCCGAATGTTTTGACCACAATCAATGGTAAACCTGACCCTAACCCCCATGGATTTCGGTTGCTACGACAAGGACTCCGGCGAAGTGGAGTGCTACCTCGAAATACGTAAATACATTTTGACTAAACGCTATCGACGGTGATTTATAGCTTTCTTATTGTTTTACAACATCGCAATGTAATTTATATTTTTAGTTGGAATCAGTGTCGGTTTCGGGTCGTGTAAACAGCTGGACTTTTCTGACGGTCAGTTTGTCAGTGATCCGGTGCGGGGTTTAAACGGGTCATGCGAGCTTATTTAATTAGTTTAGTAACACAATAACAACAATACCGACGTTCATTCGTTGTGTAAAAATGCGCAGGGAATTCAGAGCGGTTAGCACGAGACGGGACAACGTGCCGAGTCGTGAGTAAACATAAACAAGTGACGATCAGTTTGTGAAATACCATCTAATTGAAATCATTTAAACATTTTAGATTGCGATACCGGTACCTCTTGCGGTATCAAGATACAGATGAGTAAGTAAATGATAAATTGAGCTTCGCAAAAACTTGAACATATCTGAACTTTTGAAAGCTTTATTGTTAACATATTATTATGTTTACCCGTTCTTATAGAAATATCGACCCTAATACCCATCACTAAAATATATTCATTAATTAAAAATAAAATGTAAACTAGTTGCTACGTGGTTAGATTGTTAGACCCAAATAGTTAAACCAAAACTAGGTTAAATCATTTAAAAAATATCGTGTGTTAAGGTGGTATAAGGTGCTTATTCAAATCGCGAAATTATAAAAATATGTGTGCTTTTTAGTGGTTTAGAAATGTGTATTATAAAAAAATATCATTCAAAATTTTTATCTTTGATTAAAAATATATTCAGATTTCTAGATAACTTTGTATTAAGATATGTTTTAGTTTAGTTTTCTGTGTTTTACTAATTAAGGTGAAGCTTCAGTGAGATGAGAGGTGTTACTGTGGTCAGTGGACATTACAGGCTAAACTACTATTCAACAGCCTCCGTGGTCTTGTGGTTTGAGCGCTCGGCTCACGATCCGGAGGTGCCGGGTTCGATTCCCGGTGGGGACAATATCTCACAAAAATCTCTTTATGAGACTTTCCTCAGTTTGGTTAGGGCATTACAAGCTGATTGTCCGAAAATTAAGATGATTCCGTGCTTTGGAGGGCACGTTAAGCCGTCGGTCTCGGTTACTTTCTGCGGATGGTAGTCCTTAAATGAACCATGTCAGAGAAATTTGGCGGCTCAATAACTCGGACACCAGGATTGGTCAGGTTGACCATCCACTCGATGAAGAAGAATAAGACTACTATTCATATGAGTTCAATTTGACATTCAGTTGTTTTGTTCGCAGCTAGTCCGGACTCAGTCGGTTGCGTTGAGAGATTAGCAACACTGTTCTCGTTCCTTCTAGTCATAATTACCTTTCCGTTTTCTCTTTTTGAATGTTTTAAGGTAAGAACTTTAAATACTCCTTTCAGATAAGAATTACTTACTAAAACCCTCAAACATACTTTTCATTAACAAAAATCCAACCCAAGCAGATCAGTTTCTTTAAGAAAGTAGCTGACAGTAAGTTCTAACCTGAAAAAGACTTTCGAGAAGTTTAATGTGATAGATTACAACTGCAGGGACATATCCCTTGGCACATCAGTACTACCAACATTGTCCACCAATTTGGATTTACATATATAATACTAGCAGCGCCCCACGGTGTTACCCGCGTTGTACCCCTTCCCACTGGAATTTCGAGATAAAATGTATCCCATGTGTTAATCTGATGTATGATATATTACTGTAAAGTTTCATTCAAATCCGTCCTGTAGTTTTTTCGTGAAAGAGTAACAACCATACATCCATCCTCACAAACTTTCGCAATTATAATAATAGTAGGACATTAGCTGCCGAAATAAGTTTAGACATTAAAACTAACTGAAACTGTAGTCCATTATTGTACCCCTCTCATTACTTCTTTATAGGTGGTCCAAGAATTTGAAAGAGCTGTCATATTCAGGCTTGGAAGACTTAGAAAAGGCGGGGCAAGAGGTCCAGGACTGTTCTTCGTGTTGCCCTGTATAGATACGTACAGAAAAGTGGACCTAAGAACAGTGTCGTTCGATGTCCCGCCGCAAGAGGTTAGTTGCAATTTTAAAAATTACTTCTAGGTAGTAATGTTATCTATACTAATATTATAAAGAGGTAAAATTTGTAAGTTTGTTTGTTTGTTTGTTTGTTCGAGCTAATCTCGAGAATTATCAGTCCGATTTGAATAATTATTTTTGTAATAGATCCACATTCAACGGGAAGGTTATAGGCTATTTTTCATCCCGAAATTCCCGTGGGAACAACTCGTGTAAAACCGCCGGGCGCTGCTAGTGTTCCGTTAAACGACTAACCAGATTGAATTTCTCAATTCGTGTGTATGTCTTTTTTAATGTTTCTTATAAAATATCAGTGTCGTTTAAAAACTAATAACGAAAACTATCCCTGTATGTGATAGTTACTAGCGCTCGTGGAGTGCACATTGTGTTATTGAAAATGCAGTTGACTGAGCAATACATCTTGTGAGCAAAATGTGGATATCACTGCTTAAGTAGTTGGTAGAGATATTAAAAGACTGAGATTTGACCACTAACCTATTTGAACATTCTTTATACTCATTTTCATCTAAAAACCACTGTGAATTAGTAGAAGTCCTTAATATCAGACTATGCCGGCCGGACTTAATTTAATATTCAGTTCCTTTCAAAATAATGCGCATTTCTAAATATCGCATACCAATGTACGAAACGATTATTTTCTTTTACCACCTAATGATTGTAAATGAATGTAATGATCTGATATATGTATGAATTTGCATTTTAATGTAATGAAACACGAATTTGTTGTTAAATATACATATTTCAAAAATTTAGATGAATGAAAAGATGCTACAAAGTAATCCAGTTAGTTAATACAGGTCCTTAACCTCTCTTTAACTGTTGAAAATTAACCTCTTTCCGAATTAGCGAGATTTAACCTGTTCGTTTTGGAGTTTTTCAATTACTCGGTTCGGAGAGCTCATTAACACAGATAGAGTTAATATTTATGGTTCAAAACGGGACGTAGGTGCATATTTATTGTGAATGATTACCTATACTAGCGTTTAAAGAGATATGTCTGTTTGTATGTGTTGCTATTAACCTAAATCACTTGATAAATTGTAATTACAGTGGATGCTTGAAGAATTGACCTCTAGTTATTGTTAATGATTTTGGATTCTCAAACGTAGGATTTATTGGATGAGTCACGCTTAATTTATATCGGATTATAATTTTATTCAATTCCTAAGTTTATCTATTGTTTCATAATTAAAACAAACTCGGGAAATGTATCCAGAAGTAAAAGACAATAGAGTTAGTTATATTATTACACTTTTTTATTTGGTTCACTCATGCAATCGATTACATTAAGGTGACGTGAGTCCAGCGCTTACCTACTACAGAGGGGGTAAGGTGCGGGGCCTGCGGTCCGACCGCGGGCGATCTCCCGCTCGCGCGTAGTTTGCGCGCTAAGTTTGAATATGTCACTCATTGAGATGCCACAGTGTAGTGACTACAGTAAAAAAAGCCTATCAAGCAAAACTAATCGTAGATATTACGAAGGTTGGTATTATATTGTAGGTAGCCTTGGGAAAAATAACTAAAAACAGATAAAAGGTTTTAAAAAAAATAACGGTCTTAACCCGGCGAGCGTAAGGTTGGGTGTGGTACACCCAGACCTAAAAAAATCCCTCAATATTTTAATAGCGAATTGTTATAACGTTTCGCGCGCCTGAGTAGCTGCGCGGGGGGAGGTACGGAAGCGTCGCCTGCCACTGATTCGGTCGCCGGCCGTCCGCCGAATGGTGTAGACGAGGATGAAGCTGTCAGCGGGTGTGTGAGACCCACCTTACGCTACTTGTAACATATTTCAACAAACACATTTTATTAATTTTTATTATTTTGTATTGTTTTATTGCTTTATTTTGAGGATAAAAATCTAGAATGTCGTACGAAGACCACCAAAACCGATTATTACGGCTTTTCGAAGAAGCTGAAGACAGTTCTGCTGACGAATCTGGTATTGACCAAAATATTGATAATGTAAGTGAAAGAAGCATTGAAAGTGACACAGAGCAGGAGTTGGATGACGAAGAACAGCCTGCAGGACTAGAAGAGAATTATAACGAAGGTAGTAGCTGTTTGCTGGGGAAAAATAGAACGAAATGGTTCACAGTACCAAACAGGTCTAATGTACGTACTAGGTCATTTTCGTCTGTGAAAACTGCACCAGATCTCAAGATGAATAAGTATTTTTTTATTAGTTGTATTATCCAGTATAAGTTTGTTTTGTTTTTATATTTAGTCTATTAGAAGAAAAAATACTATTATGTTGTTTTTACTTTAATATTTTTGAAAAAAAGTGATTAATATGTGCCATTACTAATAAATATAAGTTTGAATTTGTAATTTCATATCATAAAGAAAAATAATGATTTTTTATTTTATTTCACCCTTAAATTAGTTCAAAATATAAGTTAATATTAGTTTAGTATTCAATAAAATAAATAATAATAATAATAGTGTATTAAAACCACACAATCACTATCTGGGTGTGTCACACCCACCTAGCGCTTTGTGTTATATATTCTAACCTTACGCTCGTCGGGTTAACCCTGGGTGAAATCATTTTTATTGTCTAATATTACGAGCAGAAATATTTTAAAGTGGCGGTGTTCATACACGTTTTAACAAACAACAGTAAAGTACACATAACTGAAAAATATGAATATCTACGTATTGTTAGGTTTCAGTGGCGCCACCTTCAAAAGTAAAAACAAATAAATATATTGTATCATACCTCTTATTTCACTCCTTTTATTTAGGACTAGGCAGATAATATAAATTTCCACCGGCCGGTTTGTGATAAGCTATACTAATATTATAAAGCTGCAGAGTTTGTTTGTTTGAACGCGCTAATCTCAGGAACTACTGGTCCGATTTGAAAAATTCTTTCAGTGTTGGATAGTCCACTTATCGACGTAGGCTATAGGCTATTTCATCACGAAATTCCTACGGGAACGGGCACAACGCGGGTAACACCGCGGGGCGCGGCTAGTATACTTAATAATTATAATAATACTAGCTTTTGCCCGCGGCTTCGCTCGCGTGGAATTTAGTTTGCCGCTTTAAGTTTCGTTATAGATCGTTTAAAACATTTGTTTATCGTAGCAATCTCTGCATCGTTGCAAACTCCCACCTCCGCATCGACAAGAGGAGACAAGTCTTGTCCTAGGTATCCCCACTACCAACATTGCAGCTGTATAGTTGATCTGCTGATATTCTTATACTGTGACACAACATATTTTTTTGTTTTTTTTTTCAAAGCAATAATCTACTAAATCTATAATACTCCGGTCAATTTAGACATTCGAGGTTACATAAAGTCCAAACAAGCTGAAAATCAGGAAAATTGTTCAAAATATAATTATAAACAATGTCTAAAAGTTCCCCATCATTCCCGTGTATGTAATTTTTTTTATTCAAGGTCAAAGGTTAAAAAAAAGTGTTTTTCGCAATTTTCAGCAAAACGGTAAGATTTATCATAAAAGTACCTGAGAAAATAAAAAAGCTTATAAAATTCTCTATAACTTTAATTCTATCCACTTTTTCCATATTCCAAACCGTTACCGTACAACTCTTTAATACCTTTCAAATGACATAGGTCATGTCACTGTTGAGCATTGGGGCAGGCTCCATAGTTACCTGCCCGAGGTCCTTAATTTTTACATTTCTGGAGCGTGTAGTTCAATAACGGTTGGAATATGGAAAAAGTGGATAGAATTAAAGTTATAGAGAATTTTATAAGCTTTTTTATTTTCTCTGGTACTTTTATGATCAAACTTACCGTTTTGCTGAAAATCGCGAAAAACTCATTTTTTTTACCTTTGACCTTGAATAAAAAAAATTCCATACACGGGAATGATGGGGAACTTTTAGACATTGTTTATAATTATGTTTTGAATTTTTTTTCTGATTTTCAGCTTGTTGGGACTTTATGTAACATCACTCTAAATTTTTGGTTTAAATTGACTGGATTATTATTCAGACAGTTATTTATATTAAAACCTTATTTTCACGCAACCGTCATAGTTCAAATTTATTACTGCGAAAAAAGTTTTAAATTTTGCATCTCCGCGCTCCAGCAATATTTGGCATAGGTCCGTCCTCCACAAGCGCTTGAGCGCGACTGATCACGCCCCGCGTCACCCGCAACACGGCAAATTCTCGAAATTTATTAGATATTTTGAAATTGTGTTTAAGAATGTAATGAAAGGTTACAAAAAAATACCTAATGCCCTAGCTCATGCTACGATCTATATTATAGTTGTTTTTCTTTGGGAAAAATCTGTTTATTTTAGCCAAATAATTATTTTTAAATTAATAAAAGAGGCAACTTTGTGATTTTTTTCTATCGAGGGAAATTAATCTAATCGTGTACTGAAATACCTTTGCCACTAGAATATATCCTCAACTTTAATATTATAGTTTTTTAGAATCAAAATTGTGACAATTTATATGAAAATAGTTGGATGGAAAAACCGCGTTTTGCGAGTTGCTGGACTCACGTCACCTTAAATAAATCGTGAATTCGTCACGTTACTGAAGTCGTGATGTTTTCAATATTTGTATGTAGACAGTTCATAATATTTTAAGGTAGGTAAGTATTAGCTTGTCCCACTGCTGGGCAAAGACCTCACATTTCACCATAGATATGAGTATATAAGGTAATAAATTTAAACTACAAAGACAGTCGTTAATAAAAATATTGAAACATTGTACCATTTACTACTCTGCTATTTATCATAAATTCAATATAAACAGACTAGAAGCGCCCCACGGTTTCACCCGCGTTGTACCCGTTCCCGTGGGAATTTCAGGATAAAAAGTAGCCTATAACCTTCCCGTTGAATGTGGCTATCCATTACAAAAAGATTTTTTCAAATCGGACCAGTTGTTCCTGAGATTAGCGCGTTCAAACAAACAAACAAACTGCAGCTTTATAATATAGATATAGATTTAACACCTTCATAATCGCGGGCGTTAGTTAAAAAAAACACGAACTACGAGCAAAACCATATGAAGTGTAGTTAGAAATATTTCTCCGTAAGTGCTCCGATTGCAAGTAAATGTTATTAGTCGCAACTCAGACTAATTTAATGTAAAAACATGCCTCATAACTTAAACTTGAAGAATGTATACTTGTTTGTAACTTAGTAGTTCGATTGCAGTTATGATTTAAATAATAAGGTTTTTAATTTTATGATTGAAATAAGTCTGATTTTCCCGTTTAGAAATATATTTGTCATGTCCCAACATTGGACTAACCCTAACCTATAGGTATATGGAGTTATTCAAACTACTTATTTACATATTTTCGGCTCGCAGCTTTTTAAGCTTGATCCATATAGGCAAATGCCTTGATTTGGAGTGGCTTTCCCTATTATTGATAAACATTTTAACATTTATTATATGTTCAAAAATGTTAAAAAACTCGAGTAATTGGACACTAACAAGAAATAAACCAGTTCAAATTCCTGCAAAATACCTCAAGAAACGTGTAAAAATACTATTATTAGGCCGTAGTTCAGACAATTGGTTTACAACTAACGATTGTTTTACATCTCGTAAAACTTTGATTGATAGTTTATAGCCACATCAATTAATCTTTACTGGAAAATGGATTGGAAATAGGTTAACAGTTTCAATACCAATGCCGCACCTGATATCCTGCATGAAGTTAAATATAGAATGCAACTAATGGCGCCTTGCGGAATCTCCCATGCTGGGTATCTTTCCACCAGCATAACGTTTGGTATCCTATTATGTATATTAAACGTAGCTACGGGAGCCATGTTAAATATAAAAATTAATATCAATATACCCGGACAAATTCACACACGGTTAATTAGACCCAAACTAAGCGCTAGGCTTGTAATATGGAATCTAACTAACTGATACGACTCTATATACATACACAAAAAGTATGTAGGTACTCGTATGTTTGTTACTCTTTTTCGAAAAAACCACGGAACGGATTTGGATGAAACTGTACTGTTATATGTATAAATTATACATCAGAATAATACATGGGATACATTTTATCCCGAAATTCCCGCGGGAACAATTTTGCAATTTTCTCATTAACTTGCCACAATATTAATGCCACCATACATTCCATACCTGTCCCAAAGTTTATATTCGCTTACCATTTTTCTTAACAAGTACCTACTCCAAATATTTGTGCATGGTCAATATCATAATCCGGCATCGAGTTTATTTTTGTGTACAAAGTCGGTGAGTCGTGGACAGATGTTGAACAGAACTGTTGGTTTTAGATTAATGTAGTGTTACTTTTAAACCAGGTCGCATTATTCTTGGCGAAGACACTAAAAGTTTCGATCTGGCTTCATTAATTAACGAAGGGATTTACGATGTTGCATTAAGGGGTACTATGTAACGGCGACTGGCGACTTTTAAAAGCTTTTAAATCAGTATTGTCACACTGCTGGGCAAAAGCCTCTTATCTCACTGAAGGTATCAGAACAGTGAGTAGGACTATCATAACCAACACGCTTGCTAAATGCGGGTTGATGATCTCAAACCCGAACCATGTCTGAAAAGTAAGAAACATGTTTTCGCTCGACCCGGGAATTGAATCTACGAGCTAAGTCTTGGCAAAAAAAATGCTGTAGCCGTCGTCATCACTCTACTGCGACCCCCTGTAATTAGGTAGGGGGAGAGTTAGGGAATATGTATAAGTTCCCTGCGGTTTTACCCGCGTTATTCCCGTTCCCATAGGAATTTCGGGATGAAAAATAGCCTGTAACCTTCCCGTTGAATGTGGCTATCCATTACAAAAAAAAAATCGAATCGGATTAGTAGTTTCTGAGATTAACGCGTTCAAACAAACAAACAATGAAACTCTGCAGCTTTATAATATTAGTATAGATAATTTTATTTTTTTTTAGTATAGAGGTAAAGAAGTGCAGAATAAAGACATCATTCGTACTATACTGTGGTACTATAATACTTAATTTACTCCGATAAATCTTTTTAATAACACTTTGATCAAGACGTAAACGTCTATATCACTACAAAGTGATAAAACGCAGATTCCCAAATTGCCTCGGAACCTGCCCTTGCCCTAATTATTTAGAAACACAGTTAAAAGTTTGAACTGTATATATTTGTTAGTAGAATCTAAACGCTAATAGATTGATCGATGTTTGTGTTACCTATCCACACTCGTGGTTTGACGGATTTCGATAGAATACAGCGTATTTTTAAGGCAGTTAGCTTTTTCCTGGCTCATACCAAACTAGCAGCGCCCGCGGTTTTACCCGCGTTGTGTCCATTCCCGTGGGAATTTTGCGATGAAAAATAGCCTATAACCTTCCTTCATAGTTAGTTTTTGTAGCAAGTTGTCTATTTATATAAAAGAAAGTCGTGTTAGTTACACCATTTATAACTGGAGAACGGCTGGACCGATTTTAATTATTCATTTTTATTTTATTTATCTTAGTCAGGAATATGATAATAAAAATCCCGAAATTCCCACGTAACTAGAAATAGTAGATTAGTAATATATAAATCAATTAAGATATCAAAACAATATTCGTAAAAAAATCTGTAAATCACAGATTTAGTTGAAATAATAAAAAATAATTTATTCATTGGTGAATGACAAAAACCTTACGGTTCTTAGTCAAACATATAACAGTTACAACACATACATAATGAAAACTCGAGATTAGCTTTAAACCTTAGGATAGACATTGCCGTTTGAATCTTCCCACGATATTTCTCGTGTTAGCTTATTTGAACTACCAAACTTAGTGTTGTATCATACGTTGAAAATTTCTTGGAACTAGAATAGGCCAGGTATCGTATATCTACTTGCTAGTCTTCACTAGCATAACTTACGACTATTTCATTGTATTTTATTACTTCCAGGTGCTGACTAGAGATTCGGTGACGGTGGCTGTAGACGCTGTTGTTTATTATAGAATAAAGGAACCGTTGAATGCAATCGTAAGAGTTGCAGATGCAGGGTAAGTAACTACGTAAAACTAAGGTACCATTTCCACCTGCGGTTGATCGCAGACCGCAACCGCAAGCGTTTCACGAGCAACCCACAGTCGAGTTTGAGCTGCGGCAGATCTATTGCTACCTTTAAATGCCTAGTGACTAGACCAGTGGATGTTCTTAATTTTTATTGATCTCGACGCTAGTGTCTGTGGACAATACACCTAAATGTATATACCTATTTTTGTAATAAAACATCGAAGATTGATAACCAATAAAAAATAAAGAGAACATCTCTACCTCAAATTGTGTAAGGACAGATTTAGCCCAGTGAATCGCAAAGCAATGCAAATTCCAAAACTTCAAGTAGATATTATTTTTCAACTTATAAACAAAGCAAAGTCAATGACTGAGCAAATCTGTTTTAAAATACATTTAAGCACCAATTTATCTTTACACGGATTGAAATTGGTAGAGTGATGCCAAATTACCGGTAGTAAAATGTATGTGCGTATAATTTATGAATGCATTCAACATTGATGCAAGACGGATGAGATATGTGGGAGATGCAGTATTGATTGCAAGCTATTTTGGTATTTAATCACTTCGGCATAATGCATACTATTGTTTTCATTATAGGTGATTGGTATTGTTTGATTTATTAGTATAGCTTTTGTTAGTTAAAGGTTCCTACGTAGTAAGAAGTATTAATAGTTTATCATTGTTTATTGTATAAAAATGCGCCCACGAAATTACCTATTGATTGATTTTAAAAACAAGAAGGTTAGTGTGTTGTTTAACAACAGTTCAATCAATTAACAACTTCATGATCATACATTTAATTTATTAATATATTTTTATAGCTATTCCATACAGTTTCGACACCTTCCATATTATCTGTTTAGTTAGTTTTGACTTTAGATTTTCAGGTATAGATTTTCATACAAACAGATTCGACAGGAAACTTTGTACAACACGCGCACCTTAATACTATGTACATATTCAGCAAACAGCTGATCACTCCCTATGAGTTTCTCCACAAAAACCTTCGTTTCCAGAGCTTCCACCCGACTCCTTGCTGCTACAACACTTCGGAACGTGCTCGGTATGCGAGACCTGGCGCAGTTACTGTCAGACCGGGAGGCCATCAGTCATATGATGCAGGCCAATTTGGATGAAGCCACTGACCCCTGGGGCGTGGAGGTGGAAAGAGTTGAAATGTACGCTATTCTTACTTATACTTTCTTTTACTTTACGAATTTCTTTCCTATAACTGTAGTTGGTTTCACAAAGGTTACATACGCGCCTTATAATAGGGGTTAAGTATGTAAGACCGAAGTGCTTACCTTCTCTATTTCGTGGGTACTAGTCAGAGTTGCTATTAATCTGTACACTAGCTTTACGTTGTAAGTACTTCGCTCTTCCATGAGCTAGACTATCCGCCGACCGCGTCAAAGCAGATGACTACTGTATTCTACACACTGTTGCACTTGGTTTCATTAACTTCTCCATCACTCGTTGATATCCTCTCTGTTGAACAGCAAAGACGTCCGTCTCCCTGTTCAGCTACAAAGAGCAATGGCGGCCGAAGCCGAGGCTGATCGAGAGGCCAGAGCAAAGATCATAGCAGCCGAGGGAGAAATCAAGGCGTCCAAGGCCTTGAAAGAAGCTTCACTAGTCATGATTGATAATCCTATGGCTTTGCAGGTGAGTAGCGTTTAATCTTACCAGATTTTTGTTGCCTTATCACAAGTTTTACGCCCTATACTCTGATCTGAATGTTTGACATTTGCTTCATAGTCAGTTAATGTTGACTGTTACTGACTGATACAAATATTATTTCACTATACGCTATGTCTTGATTGAGTTGTTCAGGCAAATAAAATATATAGATCAGAGTCGGTACTTAGATGATATGATACTAAAATTATAAAAGGTGTTTTAATAGGAGTTTTTGCTGGGACTTTTCTACTACTGCAAAAATAAACTTAATAACAAAACTACTCTATCTATCTCTATTTTAGTCCGGTCCAATAACAAGTATCTTCTCTCCAATTTCAGCTCCGATATCTCCAGTCTCTTAACACGATATCAGCCGAGAAGAACTCCACCATAATATTCCCGTTCCCCATGGACTTCTTGAAGACATTTTTGGGAGTCCCATCATCAAGCACTTCACCTGCTTTGCCTATTTAGATAATAAATATAATTAAGTTTAAGAGTAGAGTTAATTATATAGTAAGAAAATTTAGAGATTCCTTGTATCTCCTTGTATTGCTTCAGAAGATCAAGTATCAACTTGGGTCACGAGATAACCTGAAGCCGGTTGCAGTATCTAAGATAAGCTACCTTGTACCATCAATCTCAGAAAGCAGAGTCTAATCTAGCCAGACTAGCAGACTAAAAATTGGTTATTAGGATGAGTTAGCGTGCCATGAAACCATAAATATGAATAGAAAAGTTTCTGATTAGTCAAGATTGATAATCCTATGTGATAAGCGTGTAAGTAATCTTGTCACATAGTTTTCAGCCTAAAATGTCTAAAAATTAATAACTACATGTATAACCCATGTATATTATGGGTATCCTGGTCCTATGTGATTTGGCCTAATTAAGAAGTGGCCCACATCCAAAGCCAAGGTCCAGTACCCGTTTAATATAATGTACTTTGTGGTCCCGTGGTTCCCCTCCGTGACAAAGACCACAGGTGTCATTCGGGTGTTCGGGTGCACAGAGCATAGAAGCACCGCCGGGCCGGAGGAGCGCGCGGTGCTTCTATGCTCTGTGTTCGGGTGTGTCATAAAACCGGTAAAAAGGAACAGAGTCCTATTACCCATATCTAATATGAAATGCAAAAAAATTATCTAGGCACATCTTTATTCTTCTATATTGAATTAAAATTATGTTAATAATATGATAATAATTGTATAAATGATTGTAAGAAAATAAAATATCTCCTTCTATGGTTAGTACTTTGTTTTACCATGGGATTAGCATCTCTCGTCGTTCATCTTTTCCAAAAAGTAGTATATTTGTTATCTTTGATTAGTTTATGGTAGTAGTAGTATAAATATTTTTATTTACAGGTCCGAAATTTTTAGATCATTTCTTTATTGTTTTAAGTTATTCAAGAAATTAATACAATCAATATGAGACGATTTGCCTCGGAAGATGAGAGAAGTAAAATCTTATTGATAACTAAGCTGGATTAAGAAAATATACTTCTAATATTATAAATGCGAAAGTTTGTGAGAATGAATGTATATGTGTATGAATGTTTGTTACTCTTTTACGAAAAAAATACTGGACGGATTTGGATGAAACTTAACAGTAATATAGGTTATACATCAGAATAACACATGGGATACATTTTATCCCGAAATTCCCGCGGGGACACGTACAACGCGGTAACACATTTAATAAAGTTGAAGTTTTTTTGTTGGTGTAGAACAATATGAGCATGATATTTTATCAATCAGTCATTGTATAATACGGTTTTCCTATTTGATTGTACATATTTATATTTCATTCCAGAGCTCCAAAAAGAGACATGCATAGAAAAACTGGCTCGTTATCTAGCTATACTATTAATAATAATATTTCCGTTCCTACTTTTTGTCTGTTTCAGAGTAAGTTATTAACAGTTGCTTTGCTTGGTCTATTATTCTTAGCCTCGTGTTTAGGGTACCTATACATGGACATTTACCGTCTGCAGGCATGTCTACCGGGCATCGCTCCTAAATATAGGTATTTGTAGTCTGCATACTGACTGCGATGCTTATACACTAAAAAGACATATCACAGGCCTATAAGGCTATAATTTCATTACATTATAGCCTTTACCTTAGGTCTCATAAAACAGAATGAGTTTTCGCTATATTTGTTTGTGAGACGAAATATTCATTACTAATCCTTTTTTTATAACAGTGATTACGTAAAAAGATTTAGGACTTTTCAAGTCAGTGGCTTCAAGAAAAGTCACTTTAAGAGGCGAATTAGACTTCATCAGTTTTTTGTTAAGGAAGCACTTTGCGGTTTCTTTTTATTAACCTGCTATGTCCCACTGCTGGGCAAAGGATCAATCGATTTCCAGTCACTAGATGACTGTCACTAGATCCAGAGCCCGCTGTGGCCTTTATCTCTACGAAATAAGGAACAAATTATTAATTTGTTATTATCATTCTCGAAGGTAGTGAAACAATACAAAAGGGCAATTATATTCCGTTTTGGTAGAGTAAGAAAAAATTCTCCAGCTGGTCCAGGGGTCATTTGGCTGGTGCCTTGCACTGATAGCGCAATCATTGTCGATCTGCGGACTCAGTCATACAATCTTCCTTCACAAGATGTAAGTATTATTCATTACCAGCCACACCCCGGTTTTACTTGCATTGAACCTGTCTGTTTCCGTAAGGATCAAAATTAACGAGATAAGGTCTAGAGTTACGCTTCAGAAATTAAGTCAATGTCCAAAGTTGGGTGAACACAAATAAACATAATGAACATATTTAAAATAAAATAATAATGAAAACAAAGAAACATATATTTCGACGGCTAGAGTCGGCTATGATTTGTAGCGAGATTCACTTGTACATTTTAGTAGTCAACTAAAATATATGTTCACGTAAGTTAATGGTTTTTAGACTGCCTCAAGAAATTACACGAGAACAATTAATTAATTAAGTAATTATTTAAAAATATAGGTACGTTTATAAAAGTTACTCGATTTTTTCTAGTCAAAAGTTGCGTAGCATTTTATTGGTCTGATAAACTGTGTTGTGGTAGTAATTTAAATTATTTATAACAAATATAACAAAGGTTTTTATTACAAAAGAACAGTTAAAAGTCAAGGCACTCTGTACTATCTGCGAAATATCGAAAGATGGAAATATTGCAGTAAAGAATAAAATCAATGAACTCCTTTCAGTACCTAGTTATTGAAGGTCTTAGTCATTATTATAGAACCTATAAACAATTTAACTCAAAATAACTAAAATTTTCTTCTTCCAGATACTAACTAAAGACTCAGTGACCGTCACCGTAGACGCAGTAATATACTTTCATGTGGTGAAACCTCTGGAAAGCGTACTCAATGTCGAAAATTTCGGGTAAACTAAACAATTTCTGACCAACTGAAATTTTTAAAATCTTTTTAAAATACTTTGTTATATCTTTAGATGCAAAAAGAAAAAAATCTTACACTTGATCTTGAGTGTCGCCTACTCGATCATTAAACGCTGAAGCGCTAGGTTCAGTCCCCGAGTCGAGACAAAATATATTTTTCAACATGGCTCATATTTCAGATTAAGTTATTAGGCAAAGACAGTGATCACACCTTTATCATTCTAACAGTGCTTACTGATATCTGCCTTGAGGCTTTAAATTATAGCTGAAAGCAATTCATTACATTATAGCCATGCAACGGAACTAATTGCTATTTCAACCCTGAGAAATATACTAGGACAGTACATTTTGACCGATCTGCTGTCGTGTCGAGAAAGCATCAGCCATGCAGCCAGGAGTGCTATTGAAGAAGTGGTATCAGAGTGGGGCGTTAAGATTGAGAGAGTTCAAATGTAATTTAAACTTTATTTTATCAATTTTAGACTCGCGAAGCAAAACACGGATGTAATAGGTTTGATTATGTCTGTTGTGGCATCGTAGATAATGAAAGTGCCGATTTTCATCCGATACTTCAACTGTTGGTCCCGGGTTCAATTCCCAGGTCGAGCTAACATGTTTCCTGCTTTTCAAACATGGCTCGGGTTTGAGATCACCAACCCGCATTTGGGCGTAGTGATTATGCCTAATCCTCCTCTCACTGTACTGATATTTTCAGTGCGCCTTTGGCCAGCAGTGGGACATTACAAGCTAATACTTTTTTTTAATTTGAATTTGAGTTTGAGTGAAAGTTCATTTTAATGGTACTATTCTTGCATCTCATTACAATGTTCATTATCATAAAATGGTTTTAGAAAAGACGTCTTATTACCTTTCGACTTACAAAAAGCAATGGCGGCTGAAGCAGAAGGCACTCGCATAGGTAAAGCTAAAGTCATTGAAGCCCAGGGTGAAATCAAAGCTGCCGAGAATCTGAAGATCGCTTCGCGCATAATGGTTGAAAAACCACAAATCATGATTGTAAGCTTATCATTCTTATTATAACATTGTTGTATCTGAACCTTAATAGCAAATCGTTGCCGTCGTAGCCCAGCAGTGGAACTCACCAGGCTAAATATCATAAAAATCTAAAATATAATTGAAAATTAAACGGAATCTTAGGTACGAATTTTGTACCGGTACTTATTGGTGGCTTCAAATCGAGGAAGAGTGGAGGGAATAGAGGCCTACGTCCAACAATGGGATGGAGGTTGCTGTCGCGAACACAACTCTACCCTCTAGGTCACAGCCGTCGAAGGTTGCAACCGAAACTTGTTGACGACTAATATCTTGATAAAACCCGTGCAATCATTCCTGGGTTCAATTCGCGGATCTAGTGAAAAAACATGTTACCTACTTTTCAAACATAGTTCGGGTTTGATATCACCGACCCGCATTAGGCAAACGTGGTGATTACGCCTAATCCTCTTCACTGTATATCACTGATATCTTCAGTGAGATGCCTTTCAGCCTTTGCCCAGGAGTGGGACACTAGAGACTTTTACTTTTCTTAACTTAAGAATCTAACAATGAATTTAAGAATGTGGTACGATGTACAACATTGCATTACGACATTACCCTACTGCAGGAAAGGAAAGGAAATGCAACAGTAGCCTATTACTCATTGAAGATAATACCGAATTATACTATTACCGGATATTGATGCAACATTGATGTGTGGTAGTCTTGGACTGATGAAAACATAGGTACCTACATATAAATATTTCAAATCATTGCAGTTGCGATATCTTCAGACATTGAGCTACATTGCTGCACAGCAAGACACCTCCATATTCTTCCCGTTCCCATTTGAAATACCAGAAATTGGCCCTCTATGATTCTTTTTGAACTTTCTTCAGTCAAGTAAGTTTATGTTGTAAAGTTACGCTATTTACCAATGTTCGTGGCACTAGCTAAACATGATTCAGAAACTGCCAGATGTGCTGCGACTATAAGTGCTGTAAGTGTGGTACCAACGTCAAAGATGCACAAACAGTGCTTTAATTTACTTTGAATTTTGGCACTTAGTAAACTATTCACAAGAGTTTGTACCAACCATGGATTTGTACCAACATAGGTGAAAATATTACTTAGGAAGGAGTGCCATTTATAATGTATCATCTATGGCGCTTGCTCCAAAGATATTATATTTTTCGAAGGGGTTAGAAGGTTACCATGGAAGTCCTTGGTTATGGTTAGCAAGGACTTATTATATCCATGGGTTAGCGCAAGAACTACAGATGCAGCTATAGATATGATATTTGCTCTATAAGTATAGAGAATAAATTTACTCTTATTTTATTTGATCTTTGAAAACCGAATGAAATGTGTCAATATCTGAAGTTAACCCAAATACCCTACAAATATCACTTATTCAGTAATATGAACTATTTTATTATTTGAAGAACACATTACTAAGAATTCATTAAAATTTAAAGCAAATATATTGTGTTCAAAACATAAAATCGCTAAAGAGGAGAGTAGATATGTTTAAGTGAACAAATCGATCTTGAAAAAACTCAAGTTGTTTGTTATGTATTCCGAGATTTGTTTGTAAAAGTATGTATTGTGAATGCTTCAGCTACTATAGCAAAACTCTATGTACGAACTGGCTATAAAAGTGACACATGTGTGTCTTAGGTTATTATTACTATTAAGAGCCTGAAGTGTCCCACTACAGGGCAAAGGCCTCTTTATACCTCTTCCATAATTTCCGGTTCTGTGCAACGGATTAATCGGGGTTGATCCTACCAAAGTCATCGCGCCACCTCCTACGGGGTGGTCGTAAAGTCAACCAAACAGTTATTCCTTTTGTCTTAGGTAATGTCTACAAAAGTTTCGAGCGACATCAAATTCAACGTAAAGCAAGAGAAAGAACGCACACCGCTGTTTATAAATTCCACATTACCATTTGAATATGGACGAGAGAATAGACCCACGTACAGAGAGAGTCTCTAGAGAAATCTATAAACCAACTTCCACTAAAACTTCGAGTACAGTTACTGATGATGAATACGTGCTTGCTGAAGATACCCAAAAAACTGAACCAGAAGGTAGATTTACTAGTTACTTGGTTAATATTAATGATGGCATAAGTAGTATCAAATAATACCTATTAACTTGCGAAATTCCGCTGAAGGGGAAAGGCTTCTGACTCTAAGCTCACTGAAGTTTTCTATACAGTGAGGATACTTAAACGTTATTTATGGTTACTCCGTGTAAATAAGATGTATTTTTTTGTTTTATTCACGTAAATTTGTCGGTCCCTTTGTTTCAATCGATAGTCCATGTCGGAGGCCTTTAGGCGGTCGAAAAACACCAGGGTTAGCCACTAACCTATACGAACTTACTTATTGACTTTATCATCCCCAAGAAGTTAATTTCTTAAAGACTGCTTTCTAAACCTGTGAATCAGACATCAGTAAATTGTACTTATGCATTGATGTTATTTTTTCCTGTTCTAGATAAAAGGAAATTCATTGAAGTTGTCTTTGTTGTTATGTCATATATATTGGTTATACTTTTCTTCCCATTTTCTCTATTTTGTATCTTCATGGTGAGTGTTCATTATATTTTAATTTCGTATGAATATTATTACTATCGTTTGAATCTGTACAGTCATAGTTGTATATTTAAAGTTTGGCAAAAAATCAATGAGTGCTTGTGCAATGATCATCTATTACCTACTAATCCTACTCACTCACCCTTTCGGGAATGCTAATCGTCGTCCTTTGTCTTTGCAGGTTGTAAGGCATTTTGAAAGGGTGGTTATTCTGAGAAATGGAAAGATTCACACTTCCCGCCCTTTAGGACCAGGCCTTACTTTCTTTTTGCCATGCATAGACGATGTGAAGTATATTGATTTAAGAATTATTTCCTATGCAGTACCGCCACAAGAGGTTTGTCTCCAAAATTACCATTAAAAATTAAAAACAATTATCGTTTAAAAAACACCATTAACCGACGGGACATCAGATCTTCTTTTTCATCGTGGGTTTTATTTAGGTAGTTATTTTTGTCTTTTTTAGGGTTTGACTAAAGATTCACTGACGGTCTCTGTCGATGCTGTCGTATTTTACAAAATAATCAATCCTTTATTTGCTGTTATCAACGTAATTAATTACAAGTAAGCGTACAATTTCTATAATATCTGTGTAAGTACTAAATTTTTTTAAAATATATAATATGTCTAACAACGCCCCACAGTTTTAAACGCAAATAACTTATCCCGTGGGAACTATGGTATAAGGTTACAGTTTCACGTCAAAAAAGTAATAAGATAAAGTTGCTGTAAACAATCTTTTTGGACGCTCTTTTTCACTTGAATCTACTCTTCCAGAACATCGACACAATATCTAGCAGCAACAACTCTAAGAAATGCTCTCGGTACCAGGAAACTATCGGAATTGCTAGCAGATAGACCAGCGGTCGCTCTCCATGTGTTTGAGCAAATGAAACGGATTGCACGGGAATGGGGCATCAAAGTAGTTAGAGTTGAAATGTAAGCCATTATCATACGAAATCTGTACTAATATTATAAAAGCTGCAGAGTTTGTTTATTTGTTTGTTTGAACGCGCTAATCTCAGGATAGTTCCTGAGAATGATTTGATTTTTTTTTTTGTAATGAATAGCCACATTCAACGGGAAGGTTATCTAGGCTACTTTTCATCCTGAAATTACTACAGGATCGGGTACAACGCCGGTAAAATTCATCTTCATTTACGATATGTTAGTCGTTTTAGTAGGTACTAATGGTAAAAGTATTTAATTGTGAGATTTGACTGAGCGATGTGGAATATTGCGATTTTTAATCGTGCAGTTCAAATTGGCCATAATATGGATTGGTGGCCAAACGTTAGGAATAGTGAGATTTTCTTTAATAAAGGTCTTAATTCAAATTTAAATTAAGCTAAAATATTGAAAATTTCCTTTTTAAGAAAGGATATTATGCTGCCACTTCAATTGCAAAAAGCTATGGCAGCAGAAGCGGAGTCAGCAAGGCTGGCGAATGCTAAAATAATTGTTGCTAAAGCTGAAATAGAAGCTACTAAAAATCTTCAGATAGCGACAGAGACTTTAATGGACAACCCTTATTGCATGCAGGTGAGACCCTATTTTTTCACTGTATAATTTAAATTTGTACAGATAATAACATTGTGGAAATGCCTCTATCCCACAAATCTGCCATTGCTGAAAGATATTGCCAATAATAATTTCTTACTTACTTTGTTATTCTGCCTTTTGTCAAAGTAGGTTTTTCAATTTGTTTCTATGTTATTAAATTTCATGTACTCTAGCACTTTTGTGTACCTACTACCTATGTAACGTATACCATGTTATTTCAGTTACGGTATCTTCAATCTATACAAATGATATCCAGTGATAAAACCCGCACGATTGTATGCCCGTACTCGATAAGTGCATTGAGGAAAATTTTCAAGTAAAATGTTCAACGACTTAAAATGACCAAGAGGCGGGATAAATGTCGTGCGCCCAACCATTATTACGGAGTGTTCGCAGGCAAATCAATATTTTTTAATTATTTTGATTGAATAAATTCAATTCAATTGAGAAAGACTTAAATGATAATTTATTTAATTTCATTTCATACATATGTATTAAATATTGTCATTGCAATACCTGAAACATTGGACATTTTGATACATGGATAAATAGTTTCTGAATATTTTCAAGTGCTATTTTTTCAATATCATTATTTTTGAGTGGTACATGTTTTTAGAATAAGACACATGCGTGAAATGGTTTGTTTTTATTTCAATGTAGAAAACAATAAATAGATAACAGGCACTTATCTAAATTAATTCCTAGTTGTGGTATTTTGACTAGTAGTCTCTGGACTCATCGTCGTCCTTCTGGTGTCCGTAATGGACGGGGGTCTGCGCTTGACCTCCAGCTTTTTTGTGAACGGTTGCCTGTTGAAAAAGAAATTTGTGATATTACTAGCAGGTTTGAGATCACCAACCCGCAGTAGTCAAGCGTGGTGATTATGCCTTATCCTCAATACTTGATATCTTTGGTGAGCTGAAAGGCCTTTGCCCAGCAGGTACGTAGTTACAGTGAATTTGGGTTATTTTCAAACTCTCAAAATAAAAGCTACTCTAGCTAACTTTTCGCCCAAGTTACTTTTAAATAAAGGATGGTGATTGTAAATCTTTTTACTCTTTTAGAACTACTATATAGACTACAAAGTCAAACGCATCATTATCCCTAATATCTATGTTTAAAGAAAGCAAAGGACGCTGCCTATTCAAGAACGTGAACATTAAACGTGAAGCTTTATGTTAAGTTCTCCGAGTTCGAGTTCTCCCGTGACCACGAGCGGTGTAATCCGCTCGAAACGTCGGGTACGTATTTTAGTAAATACGTTTAATTATCTAACGCGATACAGACCGTTTCATTTAGTATAATGAGTGCAAATCGTGTGAGTTTAAAAAGTTTGTTTATGTTAAATTCATCTTTGCTTTCTGGCGTGAAAAGGAGAACATCCGTCCACTTTACCTGGAATCCATTCTTAGGATCAGCAGTATACCGCACCAGCCTGATAGAACCATCAGGTTCAACCAGAGAATACTCGCCGCGGACTACATCACCATCTCTGTGTTCTTTATGATTCTGGAGGTTGCCAGTATGAGGATCTTCTACACCATAAGAGTATGTGTAGTCGGGTTTCGCCTAGAACAGAGGAATATTATTAGAAAGGCCAACACTGACAGACAGTATCTAAGAAGTACGCTTAACTATTACTTTGAGTACGTAAAACACATGGTCTTGTTAACGTAACCTAGTGTTTAATATGGACAAAATTCTAAAATCATTTATGAACATAATAAAAGGTAAAAGTCCTAACACAAACCCTTGCGGAACACTTACCACATAATCTACAGTTTTCAAATGCGCGTATTTGGAAGTGTCTGGGTGTATTTTGCCGGTCTGATGGTCGTATCCGTAGTCGGCATGCTGCTGTGCGGGTAAACCTTGGGCAGCCGGTACTTGGACTTCCACTATTTGACCGCTCACTGGCCCACTGAAGCGGTTATATGAGTAGCCACCAGGTTTGCCTGATAAGGCTAGTGAAGCCAGGGTGAGGGGGAGGAGAATCTGCAAATAATTACGTGGTAACTTTAGGTCTTATCTAAATTAGAACCTTTTAAACACATTTTGTAAAAGCTACCGGATTATGAATCAAAAGTCGCAATCGATACTATCCTTCATGTTTCATGTTAGGGTCATCTAATATTGGGAGCTAAATTAGCGAATTTTAGATGTAAATCACGTAAATGATTAGTTATGTACATAGAAAAGTAAAAGTAATACTTAATAATAATAAGTAAGTACCTAGGTAATTACATCTATCTATGAACACTTTATATTCATAGGCAATACACACTTCTAGCTGATAGGTACCTATAAGTATTTGATATGCTTTCTATTCTATTCCCGTAATTGGTGAACTTTAATCACAAAAAACGACCTTCACGGTCGACGGCCGCTGTCGCGTAACTCGACCGCAGTAACCGGTGACAATGAAAATTTGGAACAAGAAGAAAGTGGTTCATTGCGATATTACGGTTAATTAGTGATAATGGGGGGTCTAAGAATAAAAACTAACCAATTAAATTAGTGAATTGGTTAGTTTTTACTGTTTGTGTAATAATTTAATTTTAAAGACGGCCCATTATGTTTTATTTTTTATTTATGTTATGTGGTATAAGTAACAAAGTTACACATAGTAATATCAAAGGATTTTTATTTCATTAGGTTTTTTTGTTTATACAAAAGTTTTTGGCAATTACTTTTGGGTGAAAATACTCTAGGTACCTATTAGGTAGTCGACTTTAGTCAAGGGCAGAGTACTTGTCCCAAAAAGTTTTTTTATTGAACTTTAAAACTGACGTCCACATCTTTTATCAATTTAATAATCTAAAACGATCGTACCTTGAACAAGAAAGCCATTTTGTCGGTAGTTTGTAGACGTCAAGGATCCCTGCGGAACTGATGCCGTGTACCCTGGCTGCTGTGGTTTTATACCAATCTCCAACTCAAGAATGAGGTGCAATCGTGATGTCCGGTGCATTGACGCAAACTATGAATCAATAATTTTCAATATTGTGTTTAGTACGCTGTACGCAGCCAAACGTTACATAGCGAAATTGCGTAGGTCCAATTTCATGCTCTCAGGTTGTAGGCATTAAATGGCCTTTGTTGGTGGATACGGTATGTGTTTACATTATCAGTACTGTAGGCATAGAATTACAACGCTTGCCGTTGTAATTCTATGACTGTAGGTACCTAGTGTAAGTCTATCCATCTTACAACTACTTATCAGATTTTTGTAAGACCCTAGCCTAGCTAGACTTAATTTTTCGTTTTTCAGTTTCCACGCTCATTTGGTGGGAGGGGTGTTGGTCGAAATGTAAGTAAATTTTGATTACGATAATATTTTTTATTTAATAGATACTAACGATAGGTACCTCGTGGATGGACGGACACATTCATTCATGGAGGTGAATTTTGCGCGCTAAATTTTATTGTTTTCTGTCATCGCTAGTATTTGCCATTGTCATTCATACACGTGACACCTGCTATAAAAACAACATTTTGATATTTAATGCTGGCACCACACATGGCTATTTGTATTTGCGTATTTGCTGTAGGTAGGTATTTGACAAATAACTTCCATGTGTGGAGGGTATATTTGCCAAATTTATTGTTGTTTTTGCTTATTTGGCAAATATAGCAAATAACAAACACGGCTTACCGATCGTCTGTCGGTTTTTCAAGGCACATCAAAGGAGACAAATAGGCAAATACGCAAATATACTGGCCACACATGGTCGGGGTCGGGTCCCACAAGCTCGCGAACTGTCGTTACGGAGGGACTCTCTTAACCTCTAAATACTTAATTGTTTTTATTTAAATAAAAGAAAATGAAAATGAGAATATTTTGAAAGAAAATGAGAATATATTGGCAAACACGGCGTACACAAATAACAAATAGCCATGTGTGGATGGTTGTATCGCCTATTTGTCTGTACATCCAATATTTTGGCAAACACGGCGAACACAAATCACAAATAACAAATAGCCATGTGTGGAGCCACCATAATATGTTTGAGGAGTGTGAGTGGGAGTGTGTGTGTACTGTGTGTGGACTCTGTGGAGTGTTTCCTGGCTGTGGAGTGTGTTGACACTATTGACAGTTGAGTTGAGTTGAGTTGAGTGAGTTTGAGTTGGGACGAGAAAAACCGAAAACGATATCAAAACATTGCTTGCATTAATTACAATTATTTTCAATTTCTTAAGATTTTATGTGAGAAAACTAAATAATTATGAGTCCAGAACGAAAGAAACGTAAAACTTTAAAAGAATCTATCTCGAAAAAGCGGGAACACGACAGCGAAGAAGGCACAAGTAAACGTTCGAAATCCGTTAAAAATGCTGAGGATGATCTTCAAGCGAAACGACGAAAGAACTTCGTTACTGCATGTGAACAAGTCTCGTTCAAAGAATACACGGACTATCAAGCTAGGTTTCTCTTACTTTACTTACCAGAATGTATGAAAACCAGTGAATGTATTCATCAAGAAAGCTCAAATGTAAGTTAAATATTTCAACATTTTCCCCTCATCTTTCCCTATTTTTATTAAGACTCCATGAACTCTTTAAGAAGGAGAAGATGGAGAGAGTCCTTTGCCTTGCAGTAAACTCGTAAATACAACCTGAAATAAATAATCACACTCAGTGATTATAGTAAAGAATACTGAATGAATACACTCAACTAATCTCTTGAAACTTTAAAAACATTTCCAGGTAAACATAAAAGAGATTCCTCAAATCATTGAAGAATCATTTATGATAGATCTTAGAACAAATATGTGGTCAGAGGCTATTGAAGTGTGTGTGCTGTGCACTAGTCCTACACAATACCTGTCTCCTAAAGTGCTGAAGGAGGTGGTAGAAATTATACTGGTAATATTTTATACTTATTTTAGTGCAAGAAAATATAAACAGCATAAAGTAATAATTTTCCTAATAAGCTGAAGAGTTTGATTTTTGTTTGTTTGAATGAATTAGTCTCAGACACAACTACAGCCACCGTGGTCTAGTGGTTTGAGCGCTCGGCTCACGATCCGGAGGTTCCGGGTTCGATTCCCGGTGGGGATATCTCACAAAAATCACTTTGTGAGACTGTCCTCAGTTTGGTTAGGGCATTGCAGGCTGAATCACCTGATTGCCCGAAAAGTAAGATGATTCCGTGCTTCGGAGGGCACGTTAAGCCGTCGGTCCCGGTTACTTTCTACGGATAGTAGTCGTTACATGAGCCATGTCAGAGGCGTTTGGCGGCTCAATAACTCTGACACCAGGATTGGTCAGGTTGACCATCCACTCGATAAGAAGAAGACACAACTAATCAAATTTGAATAATTATTTTTGTAATAGATAGCCACAATCAAGGGGAAGGTTATAGGCTAATTTCCATTCCGAAATTCCCAAAAAAAGAAACTTAGGTTTCATTAGTATTAATAACTTTCACATGAATTAATGTTAATTACTTCTTCAAACTGATTCATTAAATAGCTCGTTATACCGTTCCAGAATGCTCATGAAGAAGAATCTGCAGAAGAACCAGTGTCCTTCATCATAGACAAATGCCAACAAGTTCTAATGCAGCATTTTGGACTCCATCCTCCTTGCTCAAAGAAACTCCGGAAATGCTACACTGACTTCCTCACTTCACCTTTAGAATTAAAAGAAAAAACTTTCACAAACAGAAAAGAGTTTGGTTACGACAAAGGTGTTGTCAAATACTGCCTAAACAGGTTGGAATATGAAATAAGCGTGGATAGTAAAGAGGAAAGTTTGATTGATAAATATGAGCATATTCCTGAAGAAATGAAACAGACAGTGAAAGGTCTTCATTGGCAGAAGGAGAAGTTTGAGATATATGAAGTTTTAGAGAGGACGGAAAGAATTGACAGGTTGATGGCTGTTCTGGAATCTATTGTGGAGTTACTGCAGTTTGATTTAGCTCTTTGGCATAGCAGGTACTTGAGATCTGGTTTGAATTGAACATCAGAGCCATCAGTTTTGCCCTCCAAATTAGACGAACTATTATGCCTACATATTTAATTTTTATGGCACAAAAGATTAATTTAAACCAACCCAGTGTATCACTTCACACCCTAATCCTTAGTGCTCATAATATTTCTAAGTCGATCTAAGAGATTTTTTTTATACTGTAACTAGCAGCGCCCCGCGGTTTTACCCGCGTTGTGCCCGTTCCCGTGGGAATTTTGGGATTTTTTTTTTACATAAAAACCTTTCTCTTGAATCAATCTACCTATTACAAAAAACCGCATCAAAATCCGTTGCGTAATTTTAAAGATTTAAGCATACAGACAAACAGACAAATAGAAAACAAACAGACACGACTTTATTTTATACTATGTAGTGATATCTTAACTGGCTATTCCATGACTAACTATAATAAATGGCTAACTATAGTAATTGAACAAATCAGGTGCTACTTAAGAATAAGAAGAATAAGAATAAAATAAATAATTGGTTATTGTACTATTTATTTTTCAGATACAAACAAAACTTAGGGACCCATATAATGAGATCCCATAAACCTTTAATGGCATATATTCTTTGGTCCAGCAATGTGCTATACACAGGAGTGGTAAACAACAATGTTAGGCAAATACTGAAAATATTTGCTCATCTAGTTCATTTACAGTACCCTGAGAAGTATATTAAAGTTATGATAGTAAGTGTAATTTTTATATACTTGCAAGAAAGTAGGTTCTTAATAGAATAAGGGACGGACCCTGGTTTCGGGACTTTATAGAGAAGTATCCGTGAGAATTTTGGGATGAATAAACTTTACGCCAATAAACTTTCTGTTAAATATTGCTGTTACATACAAAAGACAATTCCAGAGATTATTTATTTCAAACTAAGATAAAATACTAAAAAAGTATGCCTTTAGAAGCAGAACTATAAGCAGATTAATGTTCGTTTTTTTTTTCCAGTTATGGTTGAACACAGTTGTACAAACATTTTATGTTTGTGAATCTAATTCTAACTCTGACTACCCTAATATTGGAAAATACTGTATGTCTTTTGGTAAAGAGTTCTACAAAATAATTTCAGGTAAGTAAATAGATTATTCGACAATGTTACTAAAGCAATTTCTTAATTACTATTACTACTATTAAAAGCTTATTAGATGTCTGACCATGCAACACCCTGCTTTTTACTAAATGAGGCCTGTACTACTGAAATTTCAAAAATTCAACATTTATTTCAGATTTACCACACAATTCAATAATCAGGGTACTGGACCACATCAAACCAACATACATGAGGCACATTGTCGGCGCAAAACACTTGGAAAACATTCTCCTAACAAAGGAATCATGTATCATTAAAAATTTACTAAGATTCACTAAAGAATCCCAATGGAAAAATTACCAGGAAGTCGACAGTGAAGTCAAAATTACTCAGAAAAGGTTTTTTGAACCAATGAGTGCCAAAAGAGCATTACGGCAACTTTACAAACTGTTTGATGAATGGGAGAAATTGAATATTACAGAAGAAGAGATTGAAAGAATAATATATCCTAAAATGGATTCAGTGCTATTGAAAAATCAAAGGATGGAAAGTAATTTCAACTGTGATCATGTGATAAAAACTCTGTTTTTGACTTTAGAGGCTTATCTTAGTAGTTACAACATACAGAATGTTCAGGAAACATTGAATAGTTTGAATGACCAACTTGCTAGCACGGGAGACAGCTCATCGAGTAACATCGATTATCTAGGTGCCTATTCAGTAACAGAAACCTTTGTGAAAAAATACAGATCAATTTACCAAATGTTGAGAGACCTTGTTGTATTGTTTCAAGAGAGGAAAAGTGATTTACCTGATATGTTTAAAGTATTCAAGAGGATTGAATTGTTAGATTTGTAATGTATCCATAGTTTTAGTTAATTTCATACAAAGTATGAATTCACATGATATCTTGTCATTTTAAATGGCTCAAATATATAAGACTGAATGTATTATTGCATTTTAAGCATTGTGCTAAAATTATTAATTCTGATAGTAATTTCAATAACTGTGATTTTGGAATACTTAAGCTTTTGTCTATCCCTGCCATACTACTAGGTATAGAAGTTTGATTTTTGTGTTAAAGTAAGAGAAAATTAGGTTAAAACATGTGTGTTATTGAAATGATTTAAGAAGACTACATAGGAAAGCCACTGACCTAGTGGTTTTTGAGTTGGGTTTATTTCTTTTTACTAAAGACCTAGTCCAGGGACTTGTATGCTGCTGAACTGTCCCTTAAAATAGAACCGTAATAACATACACAATTAAATATTCATTTGAATACTTATATGTACCAACACTAGCAAACCTAAAAAAGGTTTTACTAGGAGCTTTGAATTTGAAGCAACCTTTAATGAAAGTACATCCAATTTTTAACTATGTATAAAGAAAATGTGATAGTATTCTTAGAATACCAAATTAATATAAGCCACCACTGTTACCCACCAAGTGAACCAGTTTAAATAATAAATAATAATAGATCAGGAACAAGTTGTACTTTATTTATTTACTTAGACTATAAGTTATAACTGAACAATAATCAAACATCTACTAATTACTTTGGTACAAAATGACCTCGAGACTTCTTGGATCGTTTTGCTTTTTCCAAGTCAACATTTGGGTATTCTGCTTTTAGAGCCTCCATGTCCATATCTGGGAACCTTTTCAGTAAATGTTGAACATGGTTCATGTCCCTATTCCTTTCCTTCCTCTTCTCATTATATTGTTTTTCTTTGTATAATCTCAGGAACTTTTTAACAGCCATACTGCTGATATACCCATTCTCTAGGTATGGCCTGACCCATCTACTGTTCATGAACTGAGGTACGTAGTATTCTTTGCGTTGATATGTTTCTGTTAATCCGAACATATTGACAACTTCTTCGACAGGTCGCTCTCCAGTTTCACCAGTCTCTAATTTATAATAAGCGATGTTCCGTTCCCGAACTACGGTCTCAATGTTGTCCATAGACTCCTTGACCTTATCAATTCTTTCGGGGTTGGGAAAAAGACGCATTTTCTGCTTACATTCATTTTCCATTGTAAACAGCATATTACGTTCTTTCAACAAGACATACCAAAGTTTATGTATGTCCGTGTTGGACTTGATTCTCAACTCGTCGAGCTTCCAAGCTCGGCCAACTCTGATGTTATTTTCAGTCCAGTTCTTTTTATTGTCGAAGAACTCCATCAAATCATAAGCACGGCTTGTTGTGTGTATTTCTTTTCTAGCACAAATTGAAACTCGGTTTGCACTTGTAGTATTGAAGGATTTGAAACAGAATGTTATTGCTCGTTTCATAAAACTATTCATTGTATTCATTTTTCACACAAAACTTCCCAATTTGAAAAACCTAGTCAATTTCGATTTTAGATCAATCAAACTATAAATAATTACATTACAAAAAACTTTGAGGTTAGGTAGGAGGATTTTTTTTTACAAAAATATTTTATGTCAAATGTGACACTGTCAGAAATTGTTTGTAGTAACACTGACATTGTCAGATTTAATTAAACTTCCAAACCTAGTGCAAACCTACAACATGGATGGATATTTGATTGTTAAGATTTGATTCATCATGAAATATAATTATAAATTTTAGACAAAACAGAAGAAATCACCCAATTGATATGAAAGTCTTTCTCTTATTATGGACCTTAAAAATTCTTGATGAAATCTGATAAATTGTAAAGCTGTGGAAAAATATTATGGTAATGTTTGCTTAGTATGCGCGATACATCTATTTATTTATTCCATGACTGTTTGTTTCGTTTGATTGTTTTATTTGTCGTCTGTCGGAAAGACAGACGCGTTTCCTTTCAATTCAACACAAAAGTGTAGCAAAACAGCAAAACATAGTGGATTTTTTAAGAAAGCCGTAGGTAATAAAGTGCCATAGAACATTATCTGTGATTTAAAATATACCGAGACTTTAAAAGTGTGTGTGATAGTGCTTCCAAGCTTTAGAAACCTGTTACCATCTAATAAGCACAAAAGGTACAAACAGCATTCCTTCCTACTTCCTGACCTTTTTTTATTTATTTTCTTCAAACTTTACCTTTGAGCATGAACTCGTTAGTTTTTCGTTGAATTTATGTTGCATATTACATGTTGAACTCTCAACTCACCGTCTAGTCTATTGTTTGGTACGTCTAACAGTAAGCACATCATTTGTTTATTGAGTTCATAAAGGTTAAGGTTAAAAGCTCTAATTCAATCTCTTACATGAGGAGATTATATGGAAACCATGTTATTATTATGTTGTAAGTACACGTCTATTTGCTTGATATACATCAATATAAATTACATACAACTCATACTACAAATTAAAGTAAAAACTTGTACCTATTCATTATTCAGCAAGCATATAGGCATTTTTTGTGGAACATTATTAACCCATAAAAATAAATAATTCAGAGCAATAAGTATTGTTATTGATAACATTTTTGAAATAACTGCTAATATATTATTTATTTCTCCTAATCAGTGTTAACGCTATTGTTAATTGTGATTGTTATCAAGGGAAGGGCACTGTCCGATAAGATAACAAAATATCAAAAGTGAAATTATAACATTTAACATTGAGTAATGTTTGACCATAAACCTTATATACTAGCTGACCCACCAAATGTTGTTTTGCCATACAGACCTCAGACCTACATGATATGCACACAAAATTTCATAAGAATCAGTTGAGCCGTTTTGGAGGAGTTTAATTAGGTACAAACACAGCAACAGGACAGTTGTATATATTCTATATAAATTTAAAAGCAAGGCTTTTTTCGGTGAGTCTGATGGAAACTTCTAAACCTTATATTGGATTTAAATTTTTATTTATTTCAAAAGGTATTTGGTTGTTATGTCCCTATGTATGCCGGGCCAAGGGATCTCATTCACTAAGATATTAGTTATTACTTGATTTAGATTAGCGATAATCACACTTACCTAATATCTGTTAATTGATGATCTAAAGCCTGGTCAAGATTCATATAATTTGATTATCGTTTAAGTTTTCTCTATTAAAATTGAAATAAAATAATAGCCTAGGTATATCTTAATATTATCACTTACATATTTGTTTTATTACTGTATTTATATGAAAAAAGCAGCGCATCGCGGTTTTAACCGCGTTGTGGCCGTCCCCGTGGGAATTTCGGGAATTTCTAAACCTTGCAGAAGAATCATTCTATTGATTGGTGAAAACCGCATGAAAATCTGTACAGTAGTATTTGAGTTTATTGCGAACACACAGACAGATGTGGCCGGGGACTTTGTTTTACACTATGTAGTGATACAGTAGGAATATGTTATATTAAATCAATACTTATAGATACCATTGGGGTCAATCCTGCTAAATAGATGTATGTCAATCAAGTCTTATTTTGCTTTAGATAGTTTATCACATTTGTTATTCTGCGCAGTGCAAAATCTGTCATACGCCCTGCGGTTTTACCGGCGTTGTGCCCGTTCCAGTGGGAATTTCGGGAATTTTTATACACATAAACCTTCCTCTTGAATCACTATGTCTATTTTAAGAAAACTGTGTCAAAATCCGTGCAGTAGTATTCGATTTTATCGCGAACAGACAGACAGAAGCAACCGGGGACTTTGTTTTATAATATATAGTGAAGTAGGAAGTAGGATATACAAGAATTTTAAAACATTATGATTAAACCATTGTTTGTATAAATAATTAAATATTCATAAATGTAAGTTCATGTAATTCAATTGTAATTTATATTCATTTTCTTTCTATATTTACCATGGTTACTTCAGATATAAATATTATATCTTTAACTTATTACGTAAATATTCTTAATCCATAAAAAATCTGTTTTTCGAACTACCAACAGCAACTAATCAATTACTCAATCAATCTAGTTCATACAGTTTTCTTGAAAAGCCTAATCTTTAGTAGTTGGCTAACTACTGTATCAATGTACATAATTAAGTACCTACATACTATAATAGGCAATTAATTAGTTCTGTAACATGTGATAAATCATGTCCGTTATCTATTAAAACAATGTATGTTATTCTGAATAAGGCAAGTAGGTAGGTATGTAGTTGAAAATTTCTACAGAAAAATAGAGTTTACCTGTGAAATTCTTTTGCATGACAAAGGGCTTTCGTTCACTGAAGTTATCAGTAGATACAGTGAGGTTTCCGTTGAAATATCAGTTATTTTCCTGACCTTTTGAAAGGGTATAAGTCAATGGCTCCGCCGTAAATAGTTTCAAGTTCCTCCATAAGATACGAGTTACGTCTCCAATTAGCATGTACAGCACAACATTAACTCTCCATATCGGAGCTCAATAAACTTGAATTACAGAAGTGATGTAATGCTTATCAAAATAACGCATAGAAAATTACAATATCATCCATAACTTAGATTAGTATTAAGCATTCGATTCTCGATTCGTGTTCAATTTATTGGTCGTATACATAATTTATCACCATGCACTATGGTTGGTATTTACGTCACGTTCCACTTACTATATCTGTCATCGGCCGAGTAGGTGCTTACACTGGATCTTCGTATAGAATAGTTGATTAAATCAAACGCCGTCGCTTTGTTTGGTCGGGACGCATTATCTCGCATGCTTGTCATTCACACTTGACCCGCTTGTGACGTCACGAGCTGCCCCAAAGCCCCGGATGGACAGGATTCTATTGCATTACTAATCCGTTTGTGAACTATAATGTAGGTAGATGTAGGTGATGGATACAGCTATGAGCTAACTTGATTAGTAAGTTCGTTGTCGTGGTTAGTTCAGGACATTAGGTTAGGTAGCTTAATACGCTGAATTGGGGTTTAAATTGATTGGTCATTGCGTGCTAACTAATTCAACTTATTTAGAAGATTACATTATCTGATAATTATATAAAATTCTCGTGTCGCGGTGTTTGTAGTTAAACTCTTCCGAAACGGCTTGACCGATTCTTATGAAATTTTGTGTGCATATCGGGTAGGTCTGAGAATCGAACAACATCTATTTTTCATCCCCTAAATGTTAAGGATCCACCCCTTAATTTTTATAAGGCAAAACAACGTTTGCTGGGGCAGCTAGTTACATATAAGATTTAGAGAAATCATCTGCATGATACAATACATACCATGAAACGTCTAAGACGGCTAACGTCTAAAGACCTATTTAGCATATTTACCACTGATAACGTATACGTACTGACTGCTAAACACTATTCATTGAATAATTATGTAAAATAAATACATATATTTTTTTGTATTTGTAAACTTAACTAAATATATCTGAACTCATTTACACATTTTGTTTAGACCAGTTTAGCCTTGTATTTACTTACTAATTAATTATCTTCACTATAATATACTTGCATAGAACACTGAATAGGTGAATGCAATATATGTACAGCGACTTTTTTATCAACGTTTTTCTCAAAAGGCATGTTCAATTTCCCGAAGGTCGTTTTGGTATCGGAACAGCTTGCAATAACATATGTTTGTCGACAGGTTGTTTGGAATGCGATGTGTTTACTATTCTAGTTCAACCTTTATTTATGTAATATAGACAATTATAGATGTATGTAAGTACTATTAAAATGCATAACTATCTCGAAAGTGAAACAATGTTCAAACTATAATTTAATCGAAAACTGTGTACTGTTACTTAGGTATAAAGTATTTAATTATGTACTACATATATGATTTTACTGGACTGGCAACTGGTGGCTTCGAATCGAGAGGAGTGGCGAGAATAGCCGTTGACCAACAATGAGAATATACAGGCTAACAGTAACAGTAATTTGAAATTACTTCCTACTAATTTGAGTAATTACATACCTAATGGTTTCAACCAGTTGATATGCTACGTTTGGTCCACCAATTATCAAATATAGCATATAAACGTATCGTAAAATAGCTCTGGCGACAATTCACCATAATTGTAAGATCATATCGGAGGACTTTTCGCGGTCTAAGAATTCTGACAAGGTTGACCACCCACCTACTAGAACTTAATAAATAACCATAATTGTTACACTATTATCTAACATAGGTGCGTCCCTACCTCGTAATAATAAGGTATACGTAAATAGACCAACTAACTACAAGATTCCTTTGAAGACAAAGGGCGCTCAGCGCTCACCCACTAAAGATGTCAGTGGTTAAAATGAGATTATAGTTACACATGCGTTATTACAATATAATATTGAATAATATCCAAAGCGATATTATTACGTTCAATTATCGTCCCGATAGTTTCAATCGGTGGACCATGTCAGAGGCCTTTAGGCGGTCTAAAAACTCCGACACTAGGGTTGGCCACTAACCTCGAAATGAATGAAAAGTTTCAATCATTAGACCATGACAAAGGCTATTAAGCGGTTTAAAACCTTCGCAACCAGGCTTCGCTAATAACCTCCAACTTCTTACAAAAATGTATTACGAAAAGAGTTTTCTTCAATCGATAAGGTATTTTTATGCGTCGAGATCAAAGCACATTCGCTTTGAATAACAACTCGGCTCTCCCGGTATTTTTATTATGAGACTGCTCAATATTCTTATCACTTTTATTTTTGTACTAGCAACGAGTCACGGTTTCACTCGCATTAAACCCGAGGGAATTTCGGGATATGACGTGGAAAGTTATGTGTTATGTTATTGTTTTATATACTCAACTACATACACCAAAATCCTGTTATACTCGACTTGAAGAACCAGGAGGTTTTCATTTCGAATGTTTTGTGAAAAAAGCATTATTTGAAGTAGGCTTCAAATAGCAATGTTAGTAGGTATACCGCATTTTCAAAAATGGAATATTTATAAACGCATTTTATAAGGATTTCCCACTTCAGTGACTAACGACTGGTCAATTTTATGTTCATAATCAATCACTTCTGTTCTTGTTATACTAAAGTTATAGTCAACCTAGTTACTTACTTTTGTCTGATTGGTATTATATCAGTTTGATTTTAATAACAATACGGTTTAAAAATTCCACTTTTTGCGATTACTCGGAATTTGTCATTGATTATTCGTGACATTTGCCCTGCAGTATGACGACACAGCGGAAAAAACAAAGTTTTTGTCGCAGTTTTGTTTTAATATTCTCCTATTATTTGCATACCTGTACAAACAGTTGATGCATAATATTTCGCGACACGTCCATCCAACACGCGGCGCGGACATTATTGTCGGTCGGTTTAATCGTTTATGAAACGCTTTATTCTAGAGAGGTCACACGTTATCTAAAACAGCTGTCGGACACGGCTCACAATGCTCCCGTTTGTATCGTGTAATATTTGTAATTTAAAGTTGTGGCCACGGGAGGTTTATTTTCCAGCTGAATTGAAGAGTTATCCGAGGCATTGTTACGTTGATTAGATCAGGAGGGCTTTGTTCCGAATAGAATGGTCGGCTCACGCCCGCCATCGTCTGTCGGTAGCACGCGACCTGCCCCTGAGTTTGCGGCTGCATGTTATATCTACCTGTACTTTCCACGTTGCCCCCTGACCCAACCACACTATACGATACGCGCCAACATTTAGACCTAACTACCGACCGGAAATAATTTGTTTCTAGAATCTAGCTGGTTCGTGTTTTCCTTTTTTCACTGTAAATGCACTAGGTATGTTTATTTTCTGCTTAACAATTGTATTATGTAGGTACGGGATTAATTTTTGTTGCCCTTATAAAACCTTGGTGTAATGAGTGCGGTCGCGGAGACGCCAACAATACGCTAATGGCTTATGCTTGCGATGACTGTCCCTCCCAGTGAACAAGCTCTATTATCACTGACGGTCCCTGTGCACTGAATTGGCTAAATGTTTTGTGCCCTCTGAAAAGATTTAAGATGACGGTGAAATTGTTGAGAAAATTGATCATTTCCACACGAATGAACTAGCTCTGACTTAGTTACGGTTGCGAAACGATAGCTTCCGGCGTAAATTAAAGTCTGCGCAGTCTCTTTGTTCACTTAATGTAATTGGCATTTGTATTAGGATCCAATTTCTGAACTCTTTATACTGCAGAATATATACTTGACTTTTCCTGCTTGGATTTCAATTAAGAGTAAGAAAATAAAGTAGGTTACTAACGTCTATAAATCCCACTTTAGGGCAAAGAATTCTCGCTCACTGAGGACTTTCAGTGCATTAGAGATTAGGGTACATAAGCTAGTGTTTTTATAATACTTTTGTAACACCAGCTTTATTTCATCAGACTGTCCAAGCTCCCAAGTTTATCCCGCCGAGAGAACTAACTTCGCACTTTAATTACAAATCTTGTCTTTTTTAATAAGAAATTCCTGTTGGACATGGTCATAACTCTTAAACTCGATTTACTTTGTGAAAAGTCTGTTCTCAGTGGAGCTCCTACAGTTTTTCTCAAGCTCAATTTCATTTTGGCTGATAAACCGTAGTGCGGAGTTATGAAAAGTGTTCGTTGATAAATTGAAATTGTCATTTACCTACTTTATTGGATGAAAAATGTCTACAGGACTAGACATGTATGTGAAGTACAGTGCACACTATTGGCATCCAACATGCGTACGGTTCCTTATATTGGAGCTATGTGAAAGCGGGCCCTGTTTGGTTATGCAGATTTTATTGGATAGATAGTTTACGAGCGGGTCAATGGTTTCGGAAAGTCAATAGTTCACATATATCTCCCAGTGTATACATTACGTACTCCACTCGCAGAGATAGAGCTTGAATTATACTTCCTCCTCCAACTTTCTTGTATAACAGTTTGTCATGATAACTTTTTTCAAACTTTACTTCTTATTCTAATGTTTCTAGATAAAGATGACAAAGTATAAACTTTTCCTCTTAAATATTTTTCATAAACATACAATTTTAAAATTATATTACATCTTTAGCCGAATCCCAGAAGTTTTCTAATAAAATCCAAATGCAATCTGTACTTACCATGCTAAAATACGGGATTTCAGTCTTAAGTAATACTTGCTCCAGGGATCTCCGCTTTTTCAGATACGGTTCGGACTTTTTAAGAACAGTTCTCTTTAGTTGAAATTTACTGGAATGTTTCTCAAAGCTACTCGGTCACAATTTTTATTTGACTTTACCAAGAAAGTCTGAAGATCAATGTCAGAGACGTAGCACGATAAAGTTTCAATAATTGGAGAGGTAATAATTCAGTTCAAATTCCGTACCCTCCCTTCAATAGTTGGTGTCATAAAACCATATATCAGTATCTACAGTTACGTAAATCCTCTTACCGCAGGAATTGCGTAGATCATAGACCATAAATCCGCTTCGGCGTTCACATTTATGGCACAAATTTGGAATGTGTGATGGATTACGCGCGATATCGTGGAGGCGATGTAAGCGATGTGTGTGCACACGTCGGTGGGGTGTGTCGATCAATCACAGATGTGGATGGACGCGCGACAGGCCATTAGGGTGCTTGTCGCCGGCCAGGTGCCGCCTGCCCGCGCCGCGCCCGAGCCGGCCGGGACCTCACCGCACCTTCACTAGTACTCTTCAATCACCTCACCATCCGACCGCCTCATTCATACACTCCATTCCTCAACTGACCCGTCACACATATTTGTTCACTCACTTATCACATTAATCATCCAGACGCCTCCACCTACATCTAACATTATATTGTCATAAGCCACCTATTTAACCCACAATAGTTATGACGCAATAACTTTAATTGTGCGCATTTATTCGTTATTTATTAACCTTTTACTGTAACAGACGTTTTAGTGCCACTGTTACCTACTTACTTACTATTATATTATACGAATGAGATCGTTAAAAGCGTACCTGGGGTACGATTTATAATCAATTGGTTTTCCTGGTGCAAACCTCGCAAGACGAATAGTTTGGCAATAAAACGAGTTAGGTCGCAGCCAGCTACATGGAACATGTGTTGCTGAAACTTGGGAGTAACCAATAAACGACTAATAGTAACAAACCTTTCAATAATCCGGTTTAGATGTACAGTTATAAAGTATACTTGAGAACTATGTGATACACTATGATATTGCAGCCAGTAGTAAAGTAACTGAAAGATATGAGAGCAAATTCCTTTCGCACATGTAGCAGATAATATGTGGGCAATAATGTAATCTAGAGTATTAAATTGACATAAAACAGGGCACCGCGAGTTCCGCGCTATACCTAATACACCCAGTCCATTAATTAAACCAACATGTTTCATAGTAATGGACATCGGTGACGCGTTCGGTAGTTCCCGTCCGTTTATACCGTGTAATTGATAGCCGCGCCTCCGATTGCCACACTTTGCCTAAACATAAACTATTAATGCAATTTTCTTCCATTTTTGAAATTGGACAATTTACTCCAATTATTTAAGTGGTTCATATCGTCCCGTTTATCGCATTACGGAGCCAGTTACATTCCTCAACACAATCTTAATATTCTATTTGTGAGGCGTGTATTATTTAATTTTCCTTTGCGTTTCCTTTTATACGTTTAGACGATACTATTCACCTTTTACATGTAGGCCATTAGTAGAAAGATAGGCTCGATATTGTAGCACGTTCCTTCCCTTTTGAGATAAGCCCGGAGCGTTAAATATGTGCCTCTTGTGGCTTGCGGTCGACGATAGCTACTAAACGTGAATACACCCATCCTGTTTATGATATTTTTTTACGCTTTAATCATAATTTGTTCTTTATGAGTGTATGTAATGTCGCAAGGATATGACACACGATCCTTTACTTCCAGGTACAGAAACCTGTGCAACATTCGCCCGTAACTCCAGTAATTAAGGTAACTTTTTACATGTTTTCAATTATCTTGCTATCAATGTTTTTTGTTGGGATTCAACTTCGTAACAAATACTTTGACCTAGTTCGTGATGCTCGATTGGAGTCCCTCCTACACGTAACTAACTTGTTATCTAACTATTTCAAACACTGAGCATGTTGTAAAAGTCAACCTCCAAAAACAACAGATACAGAAATTATATGGAATATTAAAATAAACATGAAAAATAATGATAGACGTATGTACCAATGCATGTTTGCGGCTGTCACCTCAAAAAGGCTGATTGATATGGATGGCATTTTACACACAGTTGTATTTTAACCAGAAATAAAATATGGTTTACTGTCAACCCGAAATTCCCATAGGAAAGGGTTCAACGCTGTTCAACCGCGGCTCGCTGCTAGTAATATAATATTCTGAATAATATTGTTAAATACAATACCTCACTCATTCTGAGGCGGGTATCAACTTCCAGAAATGTCAAATGGCTCGTCACTCAGAATTCCACGTTTCACCGAGTTTACACTTGGAATGTAGAGACAAATAGGGCACTAATAAATTCACTCGAATATCTTCTGTTCAAATACCATCGGTTAATCAAAAGCTATTCGGTGTACTGTAACTAGCAGTTTGCCGTTGTTTTTACTCGCATTGGACCAAGAATAGGTACTGAGATAGAAACATGAAAATATTTTTAATACGTCATCTTAGTTTGTGGACAACAACCGTCCATCCATTTTTACGCGATATTATTAGAATGAACGTATTTAAATATTATTCTGTAACATTAAGTAAATATCTCAGCTCTTTCAAAATATTTTCTGCATAATCAATGAGGTTATTTGTATAGTCCCGAAAATACAACTTCGGCTTCGGTATTTTGTTTTTGAATGATAAGATCTCTAATTGATATCCATATTTATTAAGGTTGAAGTTTCACCCGTGAGTATTAATGCTAAAATAGCCAGTACTGTAAAAGTATATAAGGACGAAATTCCGGTAGCAAAGTTTGCTAAATTATTCAAATGTTTAAAATTCAGACGAGTAAGGTTCTCTAAATACATTTTGAATGAATCCTATGAGAGAGGAAAAAATATATGATCCTAAGAGACAAGACAAGGACAACTAACTCCAGTTGATTTTAAAATCGAGACCTACAGGGTTACTCTCTATACACGATCCGGTCTTGATTTACGAATTCACAACAATCCTAATTCGTAATTGCGGTGCCAAAATGACGATCCTAAAACGATACCCTTATTGTCATACAATATTAATTTCAATGAAACACCTGCCAGGTCGTGTACTAGTGTTATTTTTAACCGTCATCAAATAAAATAAGTTTTTTTGTGGAAGTAATTGTTTTGTGGAAGTATGGATTATGGAAGTAATCAACTTCCACGATTTCGATTTGTTTTAAATTCGATCGTTAGCAGTTAGATAGTAACCTAGCTGTCGTGTTTAGTCATGGTTATTATAAAATAAATTGAATTTATATCCAAGACAATTAAGTAGCAAACAAGTGTTGTTCAACGAAATTAATTTCAGTGCCAAGTGTAACATTTTTGACTTAAATAATAATAATCGATGAACAAAAATATAATTTTCTCAGTCCTTATTAATGATCTCATATTTATTTTCCTTCCTCCTCGGTCCTTGAGGAATTTAATTGGTGTATTATATAATTCTTTTCTTCACTTCACCTTTATTTATAGATTTAATTGTCAGGCTACCATGACGTTAAAATACGAATATAAAAATAGTAAACTATTCACACACATTGTATATCGTTTATTAGTTCACTACCGTGTGTAACGTAATTAAATGTATCGGATAGGTTTAATGTAAATTGTAAGGCGGTTTCCATTGTGTTGCATAATGTTGTGTGGTGTATAGAAGAGCGGGCTCGGCGAGGACAGTGCGGTGCGGTGTGGCGAGCATGTTGTGGGCATTGTTCGCGGCGAGACGGTGTCGGAAGACCTTTGTTCTAGCAGGGCATGCCGCACTCCGGGCGTTACTTTATCTTATTACACGTGTCGCTACCGGCCCGACCGACCTGCCCGGACGCCGCAATTGTTCCACAACTCCCGAATTAATGTGTTTCTCGCCTTATAATAACCCCCCGGCCGTCCAACTATTCCCCGTATGTAACTATTAGCCCTACCCCTAAATATTGCGTCCGATCTTTATTCCCGACAAGACCGCACCAGTTTTCATGGCATGTCTACCCGTTTTAATTAACCCGATTTCATCTTTACGACTTAATCAGAGTATGGAAAATTAGGTGTCTATTTACTCGATGTCAGATGAAATTTCAGTTTCAGCGAGATATTGAATGAAATTATAAAAGAGTCAGAAGTCAAGACATGCTAATTGAACCCATAACACATACTCTTGTTTCGTAATATTAATTAATCTGGACGTTGGAACACAACAGAGCTAATAATTGTGTGGTCTCTATTTATCACTGCCAGAGGTAACTAGGTAACTTATTAGGATAAATATACGTGCGTAACAAAGAATATTTGTCTTATTTAAGCCGAGGATAAGGGAATACAACAGGCGACATAATCATCTCAGATGTTCATTTTATACGAAACATTTTTGTAACGATGCTTAGCCGAAATATAGTTTAAAAAAACTAAAAAACACGCTTTTATTGCAAATTGAACTAAAAACTAGAAAATAATTTTTCACCTCAAATCAAAATTATAATAAAATTAAAGTTATTAACACAATGATTCAATTCAGAGTAAAAAGCGTGGGGTGCTTAATATTTTTTTTTAATATTACAATCATCATTGGTATCTATGAGAGGATAGTTATGAACTACAGTAAAATGCACCCCACGCTTTTTTACTCTGAATTGAATCATTGTGTTAATAACTTAAATTTTATTATAATTTTGATTTGAGGTGAAAAATTATTTTCTAGTTTTTAGTTCAATTTGCAATAAAAGCGTGTTTTTTAGTTTTTTTAAACTATAATTTTATTTTTTATTTTTTAGTAAATCTGGCAAATCCATATAACATTATATGCAACTTTTCATCCCGTAATTCCCACGGGAACGAGCCCATCACGGGACGCTGTTAGTGTCTAGTACCATTTAGTAAAATAAAACAGAACTCCCGTTCCGTCCCACAGCGAGTGCCCGTTGATGTCTTTTATATGAAGTAATATTTTTTTAGTAAATCTGGCAAATCCATTAAGGATAATGGGAAACTGTTATTAAATTATTGCATTGTCATCGGTCCTTGATACGTATGCAATGTTTCAAATTAATCAGACTTCTGGAAGTTGGTGAAAATGATGTTCAAAGATTCCATTACATACGTTCGTACCTACGTACGTACATACAGGCCAAGCTAATAAAAGCGTGTTAATAATAGGAAACTGTTATTAAATTATTGCATTGTCATCGGTCCTTGATACGTATGCAAAGTTTCAAATTAATCAGACTTCTGGAAGTTGGTGAAAATGATGTTCAAAGATTTCATTACATACGTACATACATACATACATACATACATACAGGCCAAGCTAATAAAAGCGTGTTAAAAAGTGGCCACTTTATTTTTTGTCAGGTTTTGATTTATTGGGTTCCATACTTTTTATTTCCTATCTTTTATAAAGTTATATCCCGTGAGGAAATAACTGCGGTTAAGTTTTATATTTGTGTTGGAGTACGTTCCCGGGGGGATTCGCGCCTCGCGGAAGCTTACAATTCCTGTCAATTTAGTTATGTTCGTGTCGGTAGATTGTTCCTGTTGGATAGACAACTAGCGAAACTATGACAGCACGAACCGTTCGGCGGCGCCCGTTTTTCATGTTTGCAGCATGAGAGCAATATTGTGGTCGTTCCGGCGACCACAAATGGTGGCATCTGGTAAATTACCTTTCGTTAAGACCTGGATTGTGGCAGTTAGTCGAGGCGCGCAGCCGGCATGGCGCGATAATGAGTTTATACCATATGTGTCCATAGCTGAATGTCCTCGCATTATTTTAGCACATAACATTATATTGGATGCGGTGTGTTACGCACTTTGTTTCAGTTGTTACGTGTAATTCTCTTTGCTTATTCAATTAAAGCTTTTAACGATAATATGTATAAATAATATTAAATAGGACTACCTATATAATAAAAATTTCAGTATATAAATTGTAATTAATTAAAATTTCCATACCTTTAGTGAGTTGAAACAGGTGTAACGTTAGTATATTTAAAGCACCTGCCTGCTTATTTAATTAATCGTTCCAAGAACTTAACGTTAGTTTCTTTGAGATAATTAATACAGTCTACCATACCAGTAACCACTTACTTGGAACTTTTGGGTTCGACAAAGTTTCAAACTTTGTTATTTTTGATCCAACAAAATTTTATTAATTTATCAGCTTCCAAAGTTGCTCTTGTTGAACGCGGAATATTTCGTTTTACATAACGATAGTTAATTAATGCACCCTGGTGTTGTAGTGAATGTAGTGTAAGCTCGAGATACCCGTATTTTTAAGTTTAAACAAATATGAGTTCCTCAAGATCCATCAGCACCAAACGAATTATAACATCTCATTACTCGCACTCTTGAAGCCGGCAACAGATTTTCCGCTAAGCTACTTACTTATATATTTGTATATACTTTTCTCGTTGTTTCCCTTTTTTGTGTTCACGTATAAATAAGATTCGGGAAAAATCGGCTGTTCTTTAATGAGAGTTACATGTACGTTTAAAATTTTTGGTAAATATTTTTTGAACAGAAAAAGCAATTATTTTTATTAAGGATAATGCTCAATAACAAATTCTGATAAAATGTTCACCTTTTTTCAGTTTTAGTTATTTCATAGTTAGAATTCTGAGACGTTTAGGAAGCCCTTAAACACGACTGACCAAGTATTAATGAACCAACAATTAAATTATATAATCTTTATCCAACGTCTTTAATTACTATGTAGTACGTATTGTCTATAAACTCAAGTACAAAACAATAATGTGATTGTACGAACCCACGTCCCACATTATGCCCCGGGACCACCTTTGTGGTGGTCAAACGAAATCAACTTCATTTTGTCAGTTTCCTTGGTTGTATTTTCGTGGATAGAGTAAAACAGCCCCGGGAAAAATTAATCTAGTGTCCCGGTCCAACAAATATTGTTGTTTGGCCGGCGACTCCGCTCCGGAGGCTATAAGTAATCTCAGCACGTTATGCACTCAGCCCGCTAGCTTATTGGAACAGCAGATTCCATCCTCGAACGGTTAATGCTCTAAAAATATATCAAAACATCCATTATTTACCAAACTCGCTACATACCAAAACTATTATTGAATCCTCCATTAACGGTGGAAAGCTCGCCGCATACTTTATTCAATGTGTTCTCTTTTTGAATGAAAATATAAAGATTTAAAAATAAAAATGCATTCATTGTCATGGTTTTAATGAAAGGATTTTAATTTATCGCAAATTATATTGTATTCCATTTCCATAATGTTGTTTTTTATTAGTTCAATTCGATTGTGCGCGGTGTGGATGGAGTCGTTGCGTTCGTTTTGGTTCAATTAATTTATTTAATAAATTTCTTAGAGCCGTCTCTCCTCTCTCCAAGTTATGAATTTATATAGCCGGACGTGTTCGGAATTTATGCGCAGATGTGTTTCTTAGTTTGCGCTCCTTCAACTAAGGAATTCGAGATCCTCAGCAGATGCTATCCTCGTAATGTCTCTTAAATTGTATTGTAACTAAGTAGCAAATCGTTAAGGTAATTTAATTAAAACCCAGATATGTTTTAATTAAAAGGTCAGGGCGTCGTATGGTGTGGTGTCGAACGTTTGAAGTTAATTAATATGCGAGAGTAATGTTTATAATCTTCGTCTTGTGACTTTGTGCACGTTAAGCTGGCAGTGTTGAGCTCGTCAGTAGATCTTAGGTCGCACTTAGCGCAGCGGGTGTAGTTATGACGAGCTCGGAGCGCTTTGTTGTCACCCACAGCCATTGTCCCCCGAGGCCCGGTTTAGTTTTAATTAACATAGCTTTGAATGTTCATTTCCGATTGCACCGTTCTACTGCATTAACTCTTTTTCTCATCCCGTCCACTGTAAACTAGGTCTCCATTTCATTTAGCGCTAGTTATATTAAGACTAATGCCCAGAGGAAATACTTCAGCTCAACTGAAGGATTAAATAAGGAAGCATTCACTTTTTATTTGTTGGATGTTTAAGTTATATTCAGTCGCATCAAATAAACCTTCAAAAGCTTTATTATGAGTTAATTGCAAATGTAATTAGTTTGAATTATTGACGTGGAAACGGTATAGACATTTAACTTGAGCTTTGAAGGAACCGAGATGTAATTAAAATAAATATTTGGCACGAAATCCGGGTCGCGGCGGTTAAGCAGAGACATTTCCACCCTTTGAACAAGTTCTTGTTTATGTTTGCTCATTAAACAAATAAAAGTGGAAATTCTGTCTTAATCTGTGGAAACTTTTCCGTTACGCGGTAGGCTGACTTGGAATTATGTTGTGTTGTAATTTATTTATTTTGATGGGAGCAGCTGTAACTTATTGCCCAAGTATTTAGTTTTGATTAGTTTACTCGGTGTCTCCGTGATATTATCTTGTTTTATAAGATACTCGCAGCGCCCTGAGGTTTTTACCCGCGTTGTGCCCGTTCCAATGGGTATATCGGGATGAAAAATAGCCTATAGCTTTCCCGTTGAAAGTGGCTATTACAAGAATATATATTCAAATCATTAGCTCGAACAAAGTTACTACCTCTTATTAATATTTGTATAGTTAGATGAACATTTATTTGTAACCAAAAGAATTAACACAGTTAACGAAGTTGTTGAACATGCATTGGAAACAAGACATTGTGGTGGCAATTACACACTCGATTTGAATTCATAGAGCGTACGCATAATTAACTCCCAGTCAGAGGCGCTATTTGATTGCACATTAGCAGGCCAACTTGATGCCAAGTCACGACTAATAGCACAACAACACTCCCATCTAATGACCTCGCCTTGCCCTGCGTAGATTACAGGCTAACTTAGCGACACAGGTCACCATTTAAGCATAAGGTCACTCTGGGCGTTATTTGACACCTTACTCACGCGACACGATACACTGCAGTTAGTATTTACTCTTTAATACATTGCAAATTTGCGATGTAATGATTCCAAAAGGCTTTTACGCTACGTAGACAATTAAAATGCAATATTGGCGACATTCCATTCCGCCTGATAATGTGGAAAGCAGGAATTCCGTTATTTAATGCCTTTTATTTTATTTCGATTTTCTCGTCGGCCGCTGCTGTTGTCCAAACGGTTCGTAACGAGTTCAATTCTTGCAAATTGTTTTCTTTCACATAGACTACGCAGACTAATTTATTTCGCATTGGTTTCATCTATCCTCGCAACAAATTAATTCCGATTTCTAATAAGTCATGATTGAAAGTTCTTATATTAAATGTCAAAGCAGATACACAACTATCCAGAGAAGATTCTGTTTATACACTTGTATTACTCGCCTGTTTTCCTTGGAATATGTTTATAAGCCAGGAAATGTATTTCCTGAGCTCGTTGTTGACGTGACTTCGTGGAAAACTTGATCAGGAGAAAATTTTCCTTTTTACTCGTGTATTTTCAAATGTGTTTTGTTAAGTTTAATTTTGTTGTGAGCGCCGCTAGCTCGTTACTAAAGGCAGACTCTGTAGAGTCCTGGTATGTATATTAGCTGTTTCATAATTGCTTCAAACTGTCATTGACAAAGGGACAATAGTGAGACGGCGATGAATGCAGAGAGGCGTCTTTGTGATCTTGTGATTGGATTTTATTCTCCTTATTTTGATCGTCAACGTCTTCAAAGGTTCCGATGTCATTAATCGCTTTATGAGAGAGGAAGTGCAAAGTGGAGCGTACGAGCATGCTTGAAGCAGTGCCCCCTCCCCCGTCGGGCCTGAATTCATTATTGTCCTCCATCCGAGGATGCGCTTCAAAGAAACTGCTGACTTCAACTCCACTTCGACCTCTTTACTGCTTCAACGTTTTATTGCGCTTTCCGAAACTCGCTTTATTGATATCGACTGTACTAAAGACTTAAAACTAAGATTGTCTTACATATTTATTAACTCCTGAATTATTTGTTGCTTTCTGCTTTCAAGTTCTGAGACTTATGGACAAAGTTCAGTTTGAAACTAACTATGTATCTACAAATCATCTTGAAGTATGACTTAATATTATTATTTCAATATTATTTCGTATTTACATTATATTCTGTTATTACTCGACATAACCTGTGCTAAATTGGTGTTATAGCGTTTATTTTAATAGATTTTTTATAATTTTAATCCAACAGAATTTTCCTTCCGATTCTTTAGAGAGACTTAATTAAAATTTGTCCATCTTGTACCTCGAATTTTACGAAAATTTACGAGAGAGTAACACTTGACGAAGCCAGAGATGATTTAGTAAAATTATTCTGAAGACAGCTGCTACGTTTTTCTAAGGAACAATAATAGCACTAATAAAAATAATTATGAAATTCAAATTCCTTCATTTTGAGTGATGATGGTGTAAAACGTTTTTGCAAAAAAAAAAATCCAGTGATTTACAGGCCGAAATGTATCTCTTAAAATCAATTCATGTAAATCTCAAAACGAAAACAGATAGAGATACCTACTTGAGCATTTCCAACTGAATGTGACGTATAAGCCGAAAAGATAGTACCTATACGTGTTGGACAAGCATATACCATCTAACTACACCTATCCAATAAATATACTGAAAAACGTGTCTGTTAAGTTACTGATCTGTTAAAGTTATCAACCATAAAGAATATTGAGTGTTATAAATGGGAATTTTTGCCTGCACACTTAATACACCCTGAACACATACCTGCACACGAAGTCTTAATCATAGAATATTAGGTTTAAAGATATATTTATTTTACTCAAAAAGAACATTTACAGTGTTCGCTTATATTGAGCTTACAATCTAATTTAAATAAAGTAAAAAAATTCCAGTGATCTGGTGGACTTACAAACTATATGATCTATACTTCTATACATTGCTATGGATATACTGTGTTAGTTTATTTTTAAATAAAGGTAGCGTTTTACAGGCCTTCACTTCGTTTGGTATGTTATTAAATAATTGTGCACCCTCAAACATAATATTTCTTTTACCATAAGTAGTTCTAGGAGTTTTTACTTTAATTTTATCTGTTTTTCTGAGACTATGAGTGAAAGTTCTTTTAGTAAATTTTATTTGCGTTTGAGTTTCCTCCGTTAATATTTTCCTTATTAAGATACATGTAAAGTAAGTATATAATTGTTTAATATTAAATATTTTAGTTTCTTTGTAAATGAGTTGTGTGCTAGTTAAATAATTGTAGTGGAAGAGAACTTTAATTAGTTTATTTTGAGATGTCTGAAGTGCTTTCAGGTTTGTATAGGCAGCACAGCCCCAAATTTCTATAAGATATTGTAAGTGTGACTTTACCAGGGAATTGTAGATAGTCATCCGGGTGTTGTGTGGTATACATCCTGCTACCTTTCGCAATGCCCCTGTGACCGCAGATAGCTTAGATCTTACATGTTCAATGTGTGATTTCCAGTTAAGTTTATCATCTAGTCTTAGGCCTAGATACTTTTCTTGGTGTGAGCGATGAATTACTGTATTGTTGATGGTTAGTGGTGTGTATGGTGGTATTTTTTTGTTTTTTGCAGCAAAAATCATGTAGGACGTTTTTTTAGTGTTGACTGTCAGAAGATTACTTTGACACCATATGTGAAATTTCTGCAGGTCTATTTGTGCTTTACGGAATAATTCAGCAAGATTGGGACCAAAGTAGAAAAGACATGTGTCATCGGCATAAAGAGTAATATGTCCGTCTAAACCTATTTTACTAATACTATTCACGTAAATCAGGAATAATAAACTCCCGATTACCGATCCTTGGGGAATGCCGCAGAAGATTTTCTTTGGCTTACTCTTATGATCACCGATTTTTACAGTCTGAAATCTGTTTGCCAAATATGATTCAAACATTTTAAGTGCTTTATCTGTTACACCCAAGTCTTTAAGTTTATTTAAGAGGATTTCATGACTAATGGTATCAAAGGCTTTTTGGAAATCTATAAATATACCAAGGCAGTAGTTTTTGGTATCTATATTTGTTTTAATTTTTGTCACAAGATCTATGGTTGCAGCTAGGGTATTCGATTTGGGTCTAAAGCCATACTGGTGGTCATATATAAAATGCAATTTCGACAAGTGTTGTTCTAATCTTTTGTATAATACCTTCTCAAATACTTTTGACAACACTGGCAAGACAGATATTGGCCTATAATTTCCAGGTTCACTTTTGTGTCCCGACTTATATATAGGTGTGACTTTTGCTAACTTCAAACTATCGGGGAAGGTTCCTTTCTCAAGGCAATCATTAATACAAGCTGTTAGTGCTGGAATTATGGATTTAGCAATACATTTTATGGCTTTGGTACTTATGCCATCAAGACCAGTGCTAGAATTAGAATCTAACTTTTTTATTATTTTGCGTATTTCGTGGTCTGTACACGGGGATAGTTTTTGTAATATAGCTGTTGGTTCATTGTTAGTATAGGTCAATGTATAAAAAGTATTATTTCTATAAGTGGGTGGTATTTTGTTGGCTAATTGAGTGCCTATGCTTGAAAAATATGTGTTAAAATGATCGCATATCTCACTAGGTTGTGTTATGGAATTAGTTTGATTTATTATTATTTTTGAGGGTACTTGTACATTTTTAATTTTGTTTGTTACAAGGGAGTTTATTAATTGCCAGATACTTTTAGCCGTTTTACATCTAGAAAATGTATTAATATAGTATTTATTTTTCGTTTTACTAATCAATGAACCTGTTTTATTTCTCTCAGATTTAAAATCACGCTTTAGTTGTTCATTGTTTGGTTCTCTTTTGCGTAGGTTCCATAGAACATTTCTCTTCTTTATGCTTCCAATTATTGATTTGTTGATCCATTCTTCTCGAGGTAAATTCAATATCTTTGTCTTACTAACTCTGCTTTTTTCTATAGCAGTTTTAATGTAGGTTTCGAGATCAGAGAACGATACTGTGTTGTTCAGTGATGAAGTCACATCAAGTATGGTATTGTCAAGTGTTTTGTAGTCAATCGCAGTGTAATTTATTTTCCGTTTATTTTTGTTTTTGAAATGCCGTAATTCAATAAACATTTGTTTGTGGTCAGATAGCGGTGAGTCGACAAGCGTTAGGGCTCCTGATAAATCAGTGATATCTGTACACATGTGATCTAATATAGTACTGGTTTTACTCGTGTGTCGCGTACAGTAGTCCGAGTGTATATTGTTCACAATATGATATCCAGCCTCTTGTAACATATTTAAATACGACGAAGTATCATTTCCATTCGTTAATAAATCAATGTTGAAATCTCCCCATACGATACATCTCTTTCGTTGTTCTAGTTGTCCGGCATAAGTATCCAAAAAGCTTTGTGTGTTCCTTTTGTCTGGTTTGTATATAACGCCTATATTTAAAGCAAATCGGGGTAAATAAATCCATAGATAGTGTATTCCCTCCTTATATAGATCTTCTGTAATGTCAAAATTCAAACTGTTATGTATATAAATTGATACACCTCCTCCTTTTTTATCCTTCCTATAATTATAGATATGTTTGTATTCCGGCAAGTTATAGAAATTCGCTTCAGCGTCCGTCATAATCCATGTTTCTGTAAACATTATTAAATGTATTGTACAGTTATATGCTTTTAAGATGCATTTTATTTCGTCGAATTTGCCTTTTGTCCGAATACTTCTTAAATTTGCATAGAATAATTTAAGTGAAGCGTTGCTATCGATCGTGTTATAGGTTGTTGTCAAACAGTATTTGATTCTACTAGTGGGATGTTCAAGGTCGTGAGTCGATTCAGTTGTGATTATATTTAGTTTTTTTGAGGTTTTGTTACTATCTTCGGACATCCATTGACATACTTAATTGTTAGGTTTGATTCGCCATTTTGTTGACGGTGGGCAAGGTCCAATTTCAGGTTGTTTAAAAAACTTCTTTGTTTTGGTGTTTGATCGGCATATATACGAACGCCTTCAGGTAACTTTGACCTATTATGCAATAATAGCTTAGGAATGTCAGCTGATTGGAAGCGCACTCTAATGGGGCGATCTTTGCCATAAACAAACTTACCTAAGCGCATGATATGGATTGGCTGCGGAACATTTTCATATAAAGAATTGAGTATTTTCATTGATTCTGTTCGATCATACTCTAATCTAAGTTTTAGGTTCTGCTCAATTGTTTCGGTTACCCCCACAATAATAATATTGTTCGCTCGACGATGTCTATCCTGAAGTTCAAAAAATATTGTCTCATCCGTTGTATTAGGTAGATCACACAGTAGCGAAGTAGTGGCGGCTGAGGTAGCGGCTATATTTTTTGATACACTTATTTTCATAGATTCAATCGATGTTTCTAGGTTGTTAATCTTTTCATTTAAGTTCTTATTTTCTGTATGTATGTTCGTAACTTGATTGTTTAGATTATCATATTGTTGAGTTAGATTGTCAGAGATCTTCTTGACAGACTTAAATTCTTCTTTTATTTCGGTTAAATCTTGCTTTAAACTCAGAATATCAGCCTTTTGCATATTTCCAAACTCCTTTAAAAATCCCATCATCTCAGATCTAAACGAATCAAGTTCAGATTTAATGTCACAGTCTGGCTGTTTCCTTTTTCTGTGACTGATATTTCTGGCTGCACTCGATGAATTCCTAAGGTCAGGTTGTGACCCGCTGTCGCTTGCGCTACCGCTTATCACGCTACCACCAGTCGGTGAGTGACGTACGCTCATCTTTGTATTGGAGCGGGACGGCAATTATTGTATCCGTCTCGTTTACGCACCGCAGGTCGCGTTCGCGGCACGACTACTATGTAGTATTCCTTGGCACTACCGAATTTGTCACTGATGATGATAAGTAGTAAGATGCACTAAACAATGCAGTCCAATTGCACTATTATTTTAATGCGCACTTAAGTCCGTTTTTGTTTGTTTACTGTAAGTTTTATTTTATTAAAAATATGTACACACGTCCGCACCGTACGATCACCGGAGTAGTATTGCTATATTTTTAATGTAATTTAATTAAAATTAAAAATTAGACGCTGCTAGTCTAAAGTGACGGAACAAAGTTTATGTACTTAGTATTTTGATAAACAGTGTAGTGTAACAATTTATTACAGAGTGAAGTTCATAAAAAAGTGTGATATGTTTGAGCAGTCGGCGCTGCGGCGCGGTCAGAGTTGTTTGGCACACGAGCCGGACACTTGAGACGCCCTCTGGCCGCCACCCAATGCGCTTTATCTTAATGCACTCAACTGTCCTTTTCGTTCACACCAACCATAACTCGCTTTTCCACTCTACAATTGTCTTAGTTACACCGATATTTAATACGCGCTCGCATGTGCCGCGTATGTTCATTCAACGTACCGTGCTCACCCAAGCTCCACAATATAACCTAAATAATGTACCTAATTTTAGAAATCTCTCTAGAAATTTGCTGAACCCCTCATGAAAATTGTGCGGCGGCGGTACCTACGCGAGCAATGGCGAACAAAGCAGGAATTTAATTCGGGTGTTGCTCCTCCCAGGATGTGACGGCTTGTGACACGATGCGACGTTCTCCCTCCAAACGATTTTTCGCCACATTTTATTCCATGTTACCGACAGAGGGTTTTATTATACTGTTTAAATTCCTTTTGGTCTCAATAATATGAATTATATTGGTACAAATCTTGAAGTTATGTTTTAAAGATATTGATGGGCAATTTTAGATGCGATGCGAAATGCAAAACGAATTATCGTTTTGCATTTCAATCTTATGTCACTTTGAATAACTGAAATACTGCAATATTTATGCTAGTGCACGTTTCCCTAAACTCTCTGTAAGTAATTAAAAGTTATAAGAGGTTTTGACGTATACTTTTGGTGCGGCAAGTGTTTAGCACGTGCACGAAAACACGCGTGGAGTAGCTCGGAACGGTAGCACGTGTCGTCTTGGCAGGACGCCAAATGCACGCGTGCATCGCTGCTGTAGGCCGTATCGCGTGCTATAATAATGCATGTTCATTGCCTAAATTAAACTCGTTGAATCAACACACACTGTTCTATGAAATGAACAAACTTCGCACTCCAACGGAAACCACTGGCTTTTATTGTAGTTACATGGTAATTGTTGTATATTTTCTATGATTTTCCTTTACTGCACTATTGTAGTAACTTACCTTTCATGTTGTTTTTTAAACAGTGCAAGTTAGTTGGCATGATGATCAAATTAGTTTTGGTTAATATGTGGTAATCATTGTCGTGCCTAATAACTGTCTCGTAACTCAACGGATCGGATCGGAATCAACAATTAAGCTCATTATGTCACAGTTTACGGTTATTGCTTCGCGCGGCGAACATATTGGTTCGGTTACGCTCTGAACACAAGACATTAACTAATGGACTACTAAAGCAATCCATATCACTGATTACATCAACTGTTTGATCGTAAATTAATAACAATTATAAATACACCAGTATATCAATATATATCGAATTAATTTATTCACTCCTATTAGAATAATGCTTGTAGATTTGTACGCCGTTATTAATGATTATCAAATAAAGCTTTGTTTACCGAAATCTCTTGAAGTTGGGTTCTAATAAATCATAAACTTAGTTACGGGTGTTCCCTTATCTACGCTATCGGTTATTACGTTGGAAAACGCTGTCAGAGTTAATTTACTATGTCTGTATTCAATACCTTCGGAACAAACATTTGTATTCGTTATTAAATATTGGAGGATAACGCTCGTATTATTTATGGCGAATGTTCTAAATCAAAGTTTGACAGGTTTGGGTCCCGATGTGACGTGATGGTGTTGGCACAAACAATATTGGAAGTGGAATCACGTTCCATTTCGCGGCGGATATAGGGTCCCGCGTTAGGGGCCAATCCGGCGAGGCGTCGATGCTACGTCGACGGCTACGATTTCCGGCTCGTACGCGGTTATGCGCCACTTTATTCCATGTTCATGCCTGAAGTAAACGCCATTTAGCTCCAAGAGAGACATCAAAACAAGCTCTCGATATTTCGCGATCTTTCCACTTTATTTCTAGTATCGAACGGAAAGCGAACCTTCCGTTCACTTTGTTTAGCTTGAACCTAGTCACATTTTCATTCATTCTTTTCAGTTTATTATGAATTGTATTATTCTATAGAACTAATCTTCCTTGATTCTCATGCAATATAGAAACAAAATCTAACAATGGACCTTTTGTAGTCATAACATTATGACTACTTATCCTAAGCAAAGTTATGATAGGAAAAAAGTAGTAATACAAATGGAAAGCAGGTCGCATGTACGTACTCAGTACAAAGGTAAAAGGGAAATGGTGAAGTCGAAAGCCCGCTGAACAAACAAAAAATAACGCTGAGTCAACACCGAGCTTCTGAGCGCTAATGCATGAGAACCACTTTACCGCATCACAGCCGCTCTAATTGTAATACACACAGCGGTTTGTCAATAATAAAATCCATCCACATCCATATTCCACTAGTAATAGATGTGCTCCCAATATTCACCAAAATAGTTTGATGTAATCTTAGTAATCGCTTTTGCAGACATGACTGGGTGCTCTGCAGTCGTCGCAGACTTATCTACATGTAAATGCCATTCACGAAAATGCCGTGGGTAACTGAATATTCAGCCGTTCACAACAATGAACTGATTTACTACTTGTGATTCAGCGTGCGTCCGCGCCCTCGGCCGAGTCTCTCGCCACCAGTCGGGGCGGAGCACCTCGCTCCCACCGATACCCACTCGAATGCGGTTAAACATAAAATATACGCTTTTGTTATTGTGCATCATGACTGCGCAATGAATTCCGAATTCAAGCCAAAATAGGTCATGAAATTCTTGAAAGCGCTCGTAAATCTAGGTCGTTTTGCTCACTGTTAAGTTTAAATGGTTAAGTAAGATTATGATTCACTAAAATAAACATAACAGAGGTTACCCAAGACGGGGTCCCGTGAAATTTGCATGCGGAATGAGATTTGTCATCCTGCGTTAGGAGCGGGTAAGGCGAGGCTTACTGGAACGTATTTTATTTAGCCGGCGCGTGACGGACCGCCGCAAGATACACCCGGGGCTCTCCGCTCGTTTGTCACTCAACCTTTACAACACGCCGAGGCATTCATTAACGTCATTTTCACATAAAATAGGTAGCTAAGACTTGGCCACTAACAAAAAAGTAGATCTACTATAAAACCTTTAGTACCACCGAGTTAATTATGTAATACCCACTGCAAGATAACGCTTTTCTTAAATAAACTCATCAATCCATATAGGCAAGTGGCAATCGTTTTATATTGTCAACTGTCAAATGCGAATGTAACCACGAAATAACCACGTGACTCATGGGACACTTCTATACATTTACATAAGACAGCCAAATGCGAATAAATGAGAAACGATTGCCACTCGTCTGGGACTGTGTAGTTAGGACGGTGTATTTGAATATGAAACACAAACGTTTAACGGAAAAGAAAAGTAGAGAAAAACTAGTTAAAAACCTTAATAACACGTCCTTGGTAATCGGTGTATGTTGAAATTTCCTTTTTAGAGCACCAAATCCTATTAGCAGAAAATGTACCGTCAAGGGCTACAAATTGGATTCACGTGGAATGGACACGGACCGAAATAATGAGGCTTCGATGTTACCTACCTCTTTATTTGCCACTGTTTATAAGGTTTCCAAATTGTTCTTTTGGAACTACATTGTTTGTTGATTATAACGAAATTACTTATACCTTTAATGCTGGTTATAACTAAGGGAGTATCGAAAGATCGAATACCCTTGTACCTTGTACTATCACTACATAGTATAAAATAAAGTCGTCTCTGTGTCGTGTCTGTCTGTCTGTTTGTCTGTCTGTATGCTTAAATCTTTAAAATTACGCAACGGATTTTGATGCGGTTTTTTGTAATAGGTAGAGTGATTCAAGAGGAAGGTTTTTATGTAAAAAAAATCCCGAAATTCCCACGGGAACGGGCACAACGCGGGTATATGTAACCTAAGGTATGAAAAACATGCCTAAAAAAATTGGTTATTGGCGTGCGCTACTAAATCTATTGATGATACACAAAAACAATGTTCTACACAATCAAAGTACATATCATTGCGAACAAATAAGTTCGCGAGGGCATATGTCTAACTATTATAGTTAAGCCACAATTACCGTTTTTAGTTAAAATTAATTAGTTAAAAAAGGAGTGTAATTTTAAGTTGATGATATTCTTATGATGATATGAATCTACATCAAAATAAATGGCTCTACAATCAAGGTTAATTATGTTTCTTTGTATACCTCTTTAAATTATTAAAATCGGACAGTTAGTTTCAGAGTTATGATGAGAAATATCACTACATAGTATAAAATAAAGTCGTCTCTGTTTATCTGTTTGTCTGTATGCTTAAATCTTTAAAATTACGCAACGGATTTTGATGCGGTTTTTTGTAATAGGTAGAGTAATTCAAGAGGAAGGTTTTTATGTAAAAAAATCCCGAAATTCCCACGGGAACGGGCACAACGGTGTAAAACCGCGGGGCGCTGCTTACAAAATAATAATGCTCGATGGCGGGTCTCTTATGGCTACTTACTGTTTCGTTTCGTGCGGTCAAAGCGCGCGGGGATATACCTACCTACGAACTACGAACGACGAAGACGTGCTATGTAGGTATTATCCCGAATTCTTCCTCACATGAAATCTTGATTGTGTATACATATATACTCGCGTGACACATGTAATATTTTATCCCCAATTTCCCACTTGAAATTTTGATTGTGTATATTCCTGCGGGAGACACGCAATGTTTTATCCCGATTTCCTACATGAAATCTTGATTACCCGAAGCGAAGCGAGGGCGGGTCGCTAGTTGAACAATAAATTGAATTGGCAAATCAAGCTATTCTTCATTTTGCACTGTGCCGATTATACCAAAATATAATAAATCAAGACTTTCTTATTATGTGTAAGTTCGAAAGATGAACTGAATTGATAGGTAGAACTTCATAACTCAAGGTTGGACTCACACAAACAACCAACGAAGTACACAAACAACATACAGCACATAAGAGCACTTTCGTTCTAAATCAGTTTAATATAGATACTGCCGGTTTATACCACATTTAGCCCCGTTTAGATTTTAATGCAGAACTGTAATAAAGGCAGACCCACATCACGCCACTTAAGATAAAGAGTAAAAGCGGGTAAAGCGTCAAGCACCGAACGCGAAACGTTATTGCTTCAAGTCAATTGCTTGTTCAAACACACAGACGGAGGTGGAATAGCAAATGTATACGCGTCTGTTTGCAAACATTTCGCGTATGTAGGGCGAAAGATGAGCCATTATATCTCTACTAGTAACCCTGTGTGGGGAACCCTTTACTTTGGGAAATTAGGGATAAAACGTTTGTGATGTTTGAAACCAAGCTAAGCAAACCTCTTGCAAATCCTGCTAGTCATTTTAATGCCAGAGACTATATCTATCTATCCTCTCAAAATCAAAACATTACATTGAAAATGTAAACATTCGATATAATTTACATATCGAATGAAATTTGTGATTTGGGTAAGGCCGCCAAAATTGTCAATTATATCACAAAAGTAACACAACAGATTTTGTGTTACCGTCACACAAATGTAACCCAAAAGTAACACATCTTTTGGGTAAAGCTAGTTTCATACTGGTGAAATAAATAACCAAAAATAATACATGATATTATTTTTTGAATGGGCGGACTGCAGTGCTATTGGAGTAATGAAATACGATTTTTAAATAATGTACTTGCGTACTTTTAATAATAAAATTGAAAAAAAAAACATAACAAATCAATGAATTAAATAATAAAAAGAATACAAAGTTATTTTAACAATAAATGTTCTGACTTTTCTTTAACTTTTCGCGATATCTTCTCTGTCGTTCTGCGGCAGTTAACGGCATTGTCTATAAAAAATGGACAGTTACTATACGCACATAAATAGATTATATTATAATTGAATAGAAGAAAACAATTGACTGCTGAATACATTAGTAAAACATACTAAATTAGTTCGGTGCTAAAGAGCCTTTCGTGCAAGTTTAAGAGGAAATGCGGTCAGACATTCGACTGAATTTCCTAAGTAGAAAGTCATAATTCAAGGTTTAATACAAAATCACACTCAGATACATTAATTACAAAATTCAGTTCAAATACCACTATGCATGCGGTTTTATAGATCTACTGTGTTACGTAACACATACTTTTGTGTTACAATAACACAAATGCAACACAAAAGTGACACAAATGTAACACAAGCGTAATACAAATGCAACACAAAAGCTAAATTTTTACTACAATTTTAGGCTATATTTCGGTTATTTATTACTATTAGGTACTAATGGGCGATTTAAAAGATACTTTTGACCTTATCCTCCACAAATATAATATAACAACATTAAAATAACTGTTTCTTACCTCAGAAATCACATTAAATCATTTTTTATTTCCACACAAACAATAATGTGACGCGCACTTTAGGCTTCTTCACTGGCGAATAAATATAGCTCCCTTTTATTTATAATTATTTTCGATAACTGTGTTGCCATATTAATACTGTATTTTGCACTTTGGCTCTTTAAATAGTAGCTTTGGGGTAAAAAATCGTCACACAAATAAATCGTAACACAAAAGCAAAGCAATTGTTTTATTTTAAATTATCGGTAAAACTAATCAGTTACAGGATTTTCGCAACACTATTATTATTTTAGCAGGGGCATATCATGTAATTTTTTGACGGTAAAGATATAACTTAGATATATTCTACGATTTATTGAATATTTTAACCAAATGATACTGGGAAAAAAAACGACAAAAAGTCACACAAATAAATTGACAATTTTGGCGGCCTTACCCATTTACCAAAATTCTATAACTGATGTAATTGATTCTCATTCCTGAAGGTTGATTGATCATCCCTGCGCCTCCGTCTCTCTATCACTCGAAATACATCAAAATTGATATGAAAGTCGTTTGCATTAAGCGTTCGTGCTTGTTGTTATCTCAAGTGAGCAATGTCTCAAACTCTTAAGAGGGTTTCTCCCGTTATTGAAACAGTTGCTAGTTTGAATGCTAATTTCTCGCTCGATAAACCCATTAGAGACACTCGTATTAAAATATATAACACTTCAATCGAAAATGGCGCTTGTAATTTGTATTAAAATTGTAGTCAAATATTTGAGCAACGCAATCTGTTTACATAGTTCGCATAAATTGTTGTTGGAATTAATTTCGCGTTTCGAATCCATAAGTGTTAATGACGTCATCGTTGACTTTTCAACGTTCTCCCCGGTTTGTACTCGAGTGTATAAAAAGCGTTAAATAAATTGAAACTAATTAGGTCACTGTAAAAAGACCAATCAGAATGGGAGACAGTGTGACAGAGACAGCTTCATTGTTGTGTCTCTTACCATCGTGTTCATTTAAATAATAATAAAGTGCATTCATAATTAATTAATTAATTAATTTATGTTTATCGGTAAGGTATTATCTATAGCTATGTGTTGCGAACACGAGTGTGTAATAACATAAACAAATATATCGTAAACAATCATATACCAGTTGATTTTGCTTGCATATTGCGCCATGATTAATTAAAACGGAACCTGTTATAAGACGGGTTGAACCCCTGATTTGATTTTTGCCTTTTCATGACATGATTTGTATGGATTTGCTGGTGCGGGGTCCGTCGACTGAACATGTAGGTCGCGATAATCCGTTTGCAAACGTGTCAGTTGAATGGGCAGCTCAATTTCGAGGCTGTAATTAAGGAGTCACCTGCGTGAACAACTCACTCGAAGTAATTAAAGCTTTCAGCTTGGGTCGAGTTATGCCGACCCACCACCACCGGGAATGCGGTTTGTGAGTCAAATTTCATGCAGATAATAGGTCCTCTATAACTGCGCAACTTGTGAGGTTCACTAAGCCACGGTTTAATTGAAACCGTGAATAAACCGCTCCCAGTTTACACTATAAACAGAGTGGCTGCCCTTCAATAAATATAATTAACTTTTAACTAGTTCCTTTAATGGTTTTAGCGTCACAAGACCTCTACATTGAAATAATTACACCATAAATTGTTTTGTACACTACAATAATAGGTGTTGGGGGCGGTTATTAAGAATTTAGTTATTAATATTTCAGTGGAAAATGAAAGTATTCAATTAGCAGCAGGTTGTCGTGATTCAACAGATCGCGTTCGCGTTTAAAGAAATGAGCGATGCAGTGGGGCTGATAAAGTAATGGCGTTATTTCCACGCGAGCGGGCTGCGGGCTAGCGCCGGCGCCCGCCGCGCGGCACACTTGGACCCAAGCCAGCGCCGCCCACAGTTTGTTTATAACATTCAATTATACGACACATCTTAACATTTAACACCTCCCAACACCTCACAACTAAATTTCCTTATAGCAATATACCTTAAATAGTAGGCACCTTCCATTTCAACACAAAGAACCGGTCCTTTTCCTAATAAACCATTTGTAGTATCTAAGAATATTGGATTTGTTTCCAATTACAACCCGATGACATTGCGAAAATACACAATTTCTCCTGTATTTCTATTTCTAAGTCGGGGATAACAAGGAACAAAGAGTTATTATTAACTTTTGTATCGGAAGGAAAAGTCTGCTGGAAAGGTTTCGGCGTCGTGAGTTTATCTTTTTATTGTATAATTTAAATAGAGAGGGACCGTAACGAGATATAACAAGGACCTGCGCAAGCGAAATAAACATGATTAATATGTATGGAGTTTTCTAAACAAATATAATAGGAGGAATGTTTAATCACACGCACCGCGTTACGTCCGTGTTTACATAGGATTCGGAAACATCTGGTTTTGATGAACTGAATACTCCACATTCAGGTTGGCACCACTTGAAATCGTGCCAGCTTATTTTAAGTGGCGACGTCTGTTCGAGATTTGTGTCTAATGCCCCACGCTATTATGTTTTATGGCTCATATCGGAATCAATATCGAGTATCGCTATTATGTATTCACTTGATTTACATATGTTGTGTTACGTTCATTAGCGTTTTATCGGGATGGTCAATGATTTCACTTGCGTTGTCACTCTCTCCTTGCGTCCTCGCATCAGTGAACACAGTTCGCGTTCGTAAGCAATGTATTATTCATACCAACTCCTCAATTTTGTAATTTATTAATTAATTCGAACACACGTCGAGGTTGTTAACGTTGCAATGGAACAGTGTTTTCATTTGTGCGACACCTTTTGTGATATCAAGAAATTCAAATAGATATTGCAGTACTGACATACGAGTTGTCAATAAAGCATAGGTATTATGTAGTGTTAACTGTTAACAATTTAATAGTAGTTGCGTGGTTCCGGCGGCAGTAGTACTTGGTACCTACTAGTGTTGTAGCTATGGTAATGAACTGTGGCGGACCACAGTTTGTTCTCAATATCCTCGTAACGACGCCAACTAGACGTCGACTCCCGCCGGATACAAAGTTTGATTTAGTTTAGACACGACAATCCGTTTGTTGTAATACTAACGAATCCAATTATATGTGTATCCCTATGCGTACTCGCAGTAGATGTACATTTGTACACTTCACTGCCTAGCGCGAACAACTTTTGCACGAGATTTATTGAGTTTCCTATATTCATGTTTCATAATATATCGTGTCTTGTGTACCCTCCCTTTGTGATGTAGCTTATTTCTTCATGCAAATTGGCAAGATATTTTTCATTCTCTCAGTTAGAAAGATAAAACATGTGTTTCATATACAATAATATAAATATATTGTCGGCACTTGCGAGCGTCGTTTTGAATTTAGTTGTAATCCATCTCTGGGTGAAATAGTCAAAAAGCTATTTCCGACTTTATTTTATCCCGAATCAACAATTCTTTTATTCATATCGCCTTTGGCTAAGAGCGGGATTTACGAGAGATATGTACATTTTGCCTTTTTAACACATCTACCAGAAAGTCCTTCGCGTAGCTCGGGGCAGTTGTCAGCTGTTCGCTCACTCGTTTTTTACAACCTTTGCACATTTATGAATTAAGTATTTTTGTCTGCAGTTTTAGTAACGGTCAGTAAAGTTTATTTACGAGTCCTTCGTCGTTTTAAGCTTAGAGTTACTTTGGTATGATTCCAAGCTTTAGTATTCTAGTTTACTCGCATATCATCACGCTATATTTCAATTAAAACTGTAAAAATTGAGATATATTCAATGTTAACCAGATAGCAATAAATCAAATACGAGACGACAATGACGGCAATTAAAGTTGCATTACTCAAAGCGGCATTCCTTAACTAAATAATGTCATATTGTTGTATAAAAATTGAATTATTAAAGTTAATAAGTAGCCTCGACAAGTGTTCCGTGGGTTTGCCCACTTTCTTCACCGCCCACTGGCTCCGAGGACTTTTATGAAAAAAGTTTTCGCTCGCTGCACTCAACAATGGTCTCGCCTTTAGTGCTTCCAGTTCGCACAATAAACTTATGCACTCATTATTTTATAATTACCCTTTTGTTTTGGAAAACAACTACCCAATTGCCATAGTTAAAAACACATTTCTACTGCGATAACGAGAAAGAATTGCCTAGTTGTGTAAAGAACAAACTAAAGACTAGGGTTAGCGTTGTTATCAGAACAAAAATCTCTAACTAATCCAGTACAATAAATGTCTGGTTTTCGCACAACAATATAAATGTAGCTCTTACGCCCAGTTTGCCTTAAACAATGCTCTCGTGGATCTGAAGCATTTTAACCGTGCGGGTTGGCGGTAAGATCCCGGGTATAGAGGTCTGAGCCGCTTACCGGGGCCCGTCACGACACTCGCCCCCGGGAAGTGGGGGCTATGCACCGCGCGACGCCTGCCCACCTATCTATCCGTGCACACGTTCAATCAACCATATCGGATTTTCCCACTACAAAATATTTTTCCCATAACTCCAAATTCAATCCCATTTCGTCACTTATTGTAGCTCACCTTTTACCTTCTGATCTCACCCGGGTAATGTCCAAAATTATTTCCGCTTCTCTTGCTGAACGATAAAAGGCCCATTTGTTAAACATAATTACAAAATTTTCATGTTTTTCTGCAATAAATTTAAAAAATGTTATTCTGTAAATTTCGTATCAGTCCATTAGAACCGCAAGCCCTCGTCATGTAAGTCGTGGAATAAATCCCGCCCACATAGATGACTAGATAAGTGTGCTTGAGCAAATCTCTTCCACCGCGGCACCGGGTCGGGGTAATACAAACAGCTTATTCAATACTTGATTTATGTAAAGGCTCGTTATAAAGGCACAGCTATTGGAATAGACGTTGCCCTAACTGTGTCGAAACTGAAAGCTTTTCATAATTGAACGTAGCTCCGTCTCAGTGCAAGCTTGCTAAAAGCTCCGCCGTTGTTATATATGAAACTTTACACTTTGATGCAATGAAGCTTTCGACATGAAGTATTGAACGATACACGACGTGACGTTAACGTTTTTGTCGTAATCTCTTGTCTTTTATGATACACGAAAGCCGTTATTGGAAAATTTACTAATGGAATGAGGAACGCTTCTTTGTAAAGGAATTTCCTCTATTTTGCTTATAAATAAACTAATGGGCGTTCCAATACAAACTTCACGAATCCAATAAAACTCAAGATGGGATATTACAATCGTACTAAAATATACTTTTGTTTGCTTCAAAGGAAAACATCAATATCGAGAGTTTGTCGGATGTCTATATTGACTTAACAAAGTGTATCTTGGAGATTTCAATGGTGTCTTTTAATAATTCAGTATCGAGTTATTATTGTTTTACGGTCGAGTGAGGCGGATAGGGAGAGTGGTTCGTGGCTCGTGGTTTTACTGAGTCGCGTGAGGGTTTCACGTGTTCGAAGAGATAGCGTGGATGGTGAACGTACCGCGTGCATGCGAGCCGGGCGCATGCCTGCGATACTCTTTATTACCCCACACTCGCCGCTCGCCGCATCAATCACTTTCGTAGATCACGCATCGTTTTTATTACATCAAAAATACTTATTTTAACAACATTTATGTATTTATAAGTTTTTACTGCATTCTTCAGCGTATTAGAATGTGTTTTATGTTGCGTGTTTATTTTGCGGTTTAATTTCACAATGAATTATAGTTTAAACTATTTTCTAATATGTATCATTCATTCTTATCTTAAGGATTAATTATTTTATCACACAGTCCAGTTATAGTATTAACTTATGACATAATATATGCATAACGAAAAACTTGTAACAAAATTAAAATGCATCACAGTGTTACCAAACGACCAAATCAAATAGACACGCCCCAGTAATTATTTTTGATCAATTTCAATAAAGTTTATACCCTTTTTTATTACGAAACAATCATTAAAATAGATGATTTGATAATTTATCGTTTCCTTAAAGGCCTTGTTCAGTTTGATGGTGTAATAAAAGTGTAAGTATAGGCGGATAGAGTTAGAATATACTTAGAGAGTCCATGTAAATTCCGGCAGACAGCCGTGAGTCAACAGCGAAAGAGCATGTATAATAAAACAACACTTTTCCACGTGTATGTACGGTGAAGAGTATTTTTCCCGGTCCCCGGCTGGCGGCTGAGAGTTCAAGATGTAGCGTAGTGCATTGCGCGTTTTCTCCTAAACGCCACTTGTGCTGCTCACAACTTCTACTACTAATGCGTTATGTAGTTGCCTCGCTACGTGACATGATTCCTACTACACATGATTTACTACAGCAATGTTTAACTTTGCTCCTCTGTTTTATGATGTCCTGGTACCTTGTCGGCAATATATTTTTATTCCTGATTTTATTTTCTTGAAATTGGTTTTTACTTTTCAGTTATGAAGCTTAATATTAAACACTTTGCTGCCAAATATTTTTCTCAGACGAATGTTTATGGTGGTGTTTGTATGTGGAATAATGATGTTGAATATCAAAGTTTTATTTCAAAAGTTCCCACGGGAATCGCTCATTGCGAAGGTATTCTAAATGTCCAAATACCCGTACTTACCCACATCCCTAAAATCCTTTCTCAATTTTCCACCATAGTTACCATAAACGGGAAAGTTATTTTTCAAAAAAGGCACATGGACCTTTTCTTTTGAAGCTCATCGATCATTTAATTGGACCGCATTTGGTATTCACATCGCCCTATAGAATAGAATATTGGATGGATTTATTCAACCGTCTTTTGATAAAGTCCACATTCATATAGGGCAATTTATTTAGGCTGTTCTAACCTTTATGAACAACAATCAAAGAATGGGATTACATTGATATCACGTTTTGGGTCTTTCGGTGAGGCTCTGTACATTAATTAGGGGAGGATTTGTGTCCATTCGTCACGCTTTCATACCAGGATGATCTGTCGCCGCGACGCCGACACCCGAACCCCTTATTCAGTCCACGTAGCTACACCTTCACAACATTCATCTAAATCTATTCCCTCCGTCTATCTACGTCATTATTAATCCGTATCATTAACAAATTATGTTTTAATCCCGGTTTTGTATTCAGCTCCGCAACTATAGAGGGTTTAACTAAATTGAAATATTTGTAAACACTAATCTAGACGGGACTTAATCGCGAATTAAACATTAAATGCATACCTCAACGTTTCGGTCGTGTCGCAACGGCCGTGTTCACGAGGGTACTGGATTGCGAGTGTTGTTTACACTATTTGGTTGAAGGGGCGCAATCTACCCACATCAACCAAAATGTTGTTAGGTCCGTACTCCACTGCACTATTTTTTTAAGGTCCACGACACACTACACTGACAACGTCCGAAGGTGTCCTACACTTAACCCCGCGATGTGTACACTTGTTTATCACTGGATTCCATGCAGGCGAAAGTTTGAAACCGCTTTCCCGGTTGAAATTTTTGTGTTTCTTAATTTCAACCGCTTCACGTACAAGTCTTGAGAAATAGTGACGTTCGTTGGAAAGTACTTTCGGCCTGTGGAGTTCGATCCAGTGGTTAGTGCCAGACTCCAGCAAGTGTTCTGCCACCGCGGATTTTTCCACCTGGCGATTCTTGACAGCTGCGATATGTTCCTTGACCCGCTCGGCAATAGTTCGCTTGGTCTGTCCGATATAAGAGCTACCGCAACTGCAATCTATCTTGTAAACGCCCGGTGTCTGGTAGGGTATGCTGTCCTTGGGTGTGCCCACTTGCTCCGATACTTTTGATAGAGGGGTATAAATGGTTTTAATCGAGTACTCCTTGAGCAGCGATCCGATTTTATCCGTTACCCCCCTAACATATGGCAAGAATGCAGGTTTCCTCAGGACCTCTTGCTGTTTCACCCTCGGTTTGTGTCCAGAATGCGTTTTCCCTATTCTGTAACCATTCTTCTTGAGTACCTCCTGAACATGAGCCAGCTCCTCCTCCAAATGTTCACGGTCACACAGTGCATGAGCTCTATTTATTAAAGACGTGGCTACAGAACGTAAATGTCTCGGGTGGTGATGAGACAACGCATTCAGGTATTTGTCTGTGTGTGTAGGCTTCCTGTAGACCGTGTGCGATAAGGAACCATCCGATCTCGCCATTACCTTGACATCCAAGAAAGCCAAGCTGCGGTTCATCTCCAGTTCATATGTGAACTGTATTCTTGGATGGATGGAGTTCAGGAGTTCAAGGAACTGTTCGACTTCTGGCTTATTACCTTTGAAAATGCAAAATACATCGTCTACGTACCGCTTCCATACCTTAATTCTTGTCCGTGGTATAAGAGTTTCCATATGTTCCATCCAGATGTTGGCCAATATCGGTGCGACGGGGCTTCCCATGGCGACACCATCAATCTGGAGGTAGTGTTGTCCGCGGTACACAAAGTAATTGCCCTCTAAACAGTTCCTTAATAATGTGATGAAACCATCAGGTATTGAGTTTTCCTCAAACTTTCCTCTAATTAAGTCCACACATTCTCCTATGGGAACATTAGTGAACAACGATTCGACATCGAAGCTCACCATTAGTTCATCTGGTTCCAGGGTAATGTCCTCAATTATGTCAATGAAATGGCGAGAATCTTTTACGAAAGAAGATGTATTACCTACTAATGGTTTAAGTACAGATGTCATATACTTTGCGAGCTTTGAAGTAGGTGAGTTAATTTGACTCACAATTGGTCGCAGTGGTACACCGGCTTTATGTACTTTCGGCAAACCATATAATTTCGGTGATTGGACGATACTTGGCCTGTGCACTCTGTCATAATCTTCCTCCGTAAATAAGCCCCTGTTGTCTCTGATCACCGCGCGTATACGCCGCGTCACTCTGGCAGTTGGATCATATGACACTGGTTTGTACACAGCTGTGTCACTCAACAACCCACGTACCTTACAGTCATAGTCTTCGGCGTCGATTACGACTGTGGCGTTGCCCTTATCAGCCTTAAGAACATGGACTCCAGTGTTGTTTCTTATGTTCTTCAGGGCTGCTCGTTCCTCCACGGTAATATTGCTCGTAGGTAATTTTGCTTTGCGTAACACTACTGCAACATCTTGTCTTAGTGTATCCGAGTCACTGGGCGGCACTTTGTTGCAAATCAACGCTTCCTCCACACTACTTATAACTTTTTCGTAAGGAATTTTATTGGGGGTAGTTGCGAAATTCAATCCTTTTTTCAAAACGCTTTGAGTTGCATCGTCCAATGCCATGCTAGAAAGATTAATCACATCCGTAACGTCCGTATTTTGAATCACCGTGTTTCGATGTTGCCGAGCAATCAATCTCTCCAACTTTCGCTCATGGGTAACATTGCACAGGTCATACACTCGTTCGGCTTGTAAATAGGTTATCCTGTCGCACAAGTTGAAATCGTCATAGGATAACACAGCACCGCACTCACAATGCAACTTGTATAACGCACTATTGATCAGGTTCAACTCACTGTACTTGTTCCTAATTAACAGTTTTAACAAACGAACACTCGCACTGCTTAGGATAACTGCCGAATGAGCAATATCGTATCGCGGCGTAATTCGAACACAAGATGGAATTATGTTATTGTCACGACACTTTTTTAAAAAGTTCAACGATGACTTTAACCGCACGATTTTCTTTCGGTAGTTTCCAAGATCTCGAACTGTTCTAACAATCTCCGGCCCGTACCGGGTTGCAATTACACTATTTAAACTATCACGATATGAACACATTGTAAACACTAATCTAGACGGGACTTAATCGCGAATTAAACATTAAATGCATACCTCAACGTTTCGGTCGTGTCGCAACGGCCGTGTTCACGAGGGTACTGGATTGCGAGTGTTGTTTACACTATTTGGTTGAAGGGGCGCAATCTACCCACATCAACCAAAATGTTGTTAGGTCCGTACTCCACTGCACTATTTTTTTAAGGTCCACGACACACTACACTGACAACGTCCGAAGGTGTCCTACACTTAACCCCGCGATGTGTACACTTGTTTATCACTGGATTCCATGCAGGCGAAAGTTTGAAACCGCTTTCCCGGTTGAAATTTTTGTGTTTCTTAATTTCAACCGCTTCACGTACAAGTCTTGAGAAATAGTGACGTTCGTTGGAAAGTACTTTCGGCCTGTGGAGTTCGATCCAGTGGTTAGTGCCAGACTCCAGCAAGTGTTCTGCCACCGCGGATTTTTCCACCTGGCGATTCTTGACAGCTGCGATATGTTCCTTGACCCGCTCGGCAATAGTTCGCTTGGTCTGTCCGATATAAGAGCTACCGCAACTGCAATCTATCTTGTAAACGCCCGGTGTCTGGTAGGGTATGCTGTCCTTGGGTGTGCCCACTTGCTCCGATACTTTTGATAGAGGGGTATAAATGGTTTTAATCGAGTACTCCTTGAGCAGCGATCCGATTTTATCCGTTACCCCCCTAACATATGGCAAGAATGCAGGTTTCCTCAGGACCTCTTGCTGTTTCACCCTCGGTTTGTGTCCAGAATGCGTTTTCCCTATTCTGTAACCATTCTTCTTGAGTACCTCCTGAACATGAGCCAGCTCCTCCTCCAAATGTTCACGGTCACACAGTGCATGAGCTCTATTTATTAAAGACGTGGCTACAGAACGTAAATGTCTCGGGTGGTGATGAGACAACGCATTCAGGTATTTGTCTGTGTGTGTAGGCTTCCTGTAGACCGTGTGCGATAAGGAACCATCCGATCTCGCCATTACCTTGACATCCAAGAAAGCCAAGCTGCGGTTCATCTCCAGTTCATATGTGAACTGTATTCTTGGATGGATGGAGTTCAGGAGTTCAAGGAACTGTTCGACTTCTGGCTTATTACCTTTGAAAATGCAAAATACATCGTCTACGTACCGCTTCCATACCTTAATTCTTGTCCGTGGTATAAGAGTTTCCATATGTTCCATCCAGATGTTGGCCAATATCGGTGCGACGGGGCTTCCCATGGCGACACCATCAATCTGGAGGTAGTGTTGTCCGCGGTACACAAAGTAATTGCCCTCTAAACAGTTCCTTAATAATGTGATGAAACCATCAGGTATTGAGTTTTCCTCAAACTTTCCTCTAATTAAGTCCACACATTCTCCTATGGGAACATTAGTGAACAACGATTCGACATCGAAGCTCACCATTAGTTCATCTGGTTCCAGGGTAATGTCCTCAATTATGTCAATGAAATGGCGAGAATCTTTTACGAAAGAAGATGTATTACCTACTAATGGTTTAAGTACAGATGTCATATACTTTGCGAGCTTTGAAGTAGGTGAGTTAATTTGACTCACAATTGGTCGCAGTGGTACACCGGCTTTATGTACTTTCGGCAAACCATATAATTTCGGTGATTGGACGATACTTGGCCTGTGCACTCTGTCATAATCTTCCTCCGTAAATAAGCCCCTGTTGTCTCTGATCACCGCGCGTATACGCCGCGTCACTCTGGCAGTTGGATCATATGACACTGGTTTGTACACAGCTGTGTCACTCAACAACCCACGTACCTTACAGTCATAGTCTTCGGCGTCGATTACGACTGTGGCGTTGCCCTTATCAGCCTTAAGAACATGGACTCCAGTGTTGTTTCTTATGTTCTTCAGGGCTGCTCGTTCCTCCACGGTAATATTGCTCGTAGGTAATTTTGCTTTGCGTAACACTACTGCAACATCTTGTCTTAGTGTATCCGAGTCACTGGGCGGCACTTTGTTGCAAATCAACGCTTCCTCCACACTACTTATAACTTTTTCGTAAGGAATTTTATTGGGGGTAGTTGCGAAATTCAATCCTTTTTTCAAAACGCTTTGAGTTGCATCGTCCAATGCCATGCTAGAAAGATTAATCACATCCGTAACGTCCGTATTTTGAATCACCGTGTTTCGATGTTGCCGAGCAATCAATCTCTCCAACTTTCGCTCATGGGTAACATTGCACAGGTCATACACTCGTTCGGCTTGTAAATAGGTTATCCTGTCGCACAAGTTGAAATCGTCATAGGATAACACAGCACCGCACTCACAATGCAACTTGTATAACGCACTATTGATCAGGTTCAACTCACTGTACTTGTTCCTAATTAACAGTTTTAACAAACGAACACTCGCACTGCTTAGGATAACTGCCGAATGAGCAATATCGTATCGCGGCGTAATTCGAACACAAGATGGAATTATGTTATTGTCACGACACTTTTTTAAAAAGTTCAACGATGACTTTAACCGCACGATTTTCTTTCGGTAGTTTCCAAGATCTCGAACTGTTCTAACAATCTCCGGCCCGTACCGGGTTGCAATTACACTATTTAAACTATCACGATATGAACACATTGTAAACACTAATCTAGACGGGACTTAATCGCGAATTAAACATTAAATGCATACCTCAACGTTTCGGTCGTGTCGCAACGGCCGTGTTCACGAGGGTACTGGATTGCGAGTGTTGTTTACACTATTTGGTTGAAGGGGCGCAATCTACCCACATCAACCAAAATGTTGTTAGGTCCGTACTCCACTGCACTATTTTTTTAAGGTCCACGACACACTACACTGACAACGTCCGAAGGTGTCCTACACTTAACCCCGCGATGTGTACACTTGTTTATCACTGGATTCCATGCAGGCGAAAGTTTGAAACCGCTTTCCCGGTTGAAATTTTTGTGTTTCTTAATTTCAACCGCTTCACGTACAAGTCTTGAGAAATAGTGACGTTCGTTGGAAAGTACTTTCGGCCTGTGGAGTTCGATCCAGTGGTTAGTGCCAGACTCCAGCAAGTGTTCTGCCACCGCGGATTTTTCCACCTGGCGATTCTTGACAGCTGCGATATGTTCCTTGACCCGCTCGGCAATAGTTCGCTTGGTCTGTCCGATATAAGAGCTACCGCAACTGCAATCTATCTTGTAAACGCCCGGTGTCTGGTAGGGTATGCTGTCCTTGGGTGTGCCCACTTGCTCCGATACTTTTGATAGAGGGGTATAAATGGTTTTAATCGAGTACTCCTTGAGCAGCGATCCGATTTTATCCGTTACCCCCCTAACATATGGCAAGAATGCAGGTTTCCTCAGGACCTCTTGCTGTTTCACCCTCGGTTTGTGTCCAGAATGCGTTTTCCCTATTCTGTAACCATTCTTCTTGAGTACCTCCTGAACATGAGCCAGCTCCTCCTCCAAATGTTCACGGTCACACAGTGCATGAGCTCTATTTATTAAAGACGTGGCTACAGAACGTAAATGTCTCGGGTGGTGATGAGACAACGCATTCAGGTATTTGTCTGTGTGTGTAGGCTTCCTGTAGACCGTGTGCGATAAGGAACCATCCGATCTCGCCATTACCTTGACATCCAAGAAAGCCAAGCTGCGGTTCATCTCCAGTTCATATGTGAACTGTATTCTTGGATGGATGGAGTTCAGGAGTTCAAGGAACTGTTCGACTTCTGGCTTATTACCTTTGAAAATGCAAAATACATCGTCTACGTACCGCTTCCATACCTTAATTCTTGTCCGTGGTATAAGAGTTTCCATATGTTCCATCCAGATGTTGGCCAATATCGGTGCGACGGGGCTTCCCATGGCGACACCATCAATCTGGAGGTAGTGTTGTCCGCGGTACACAAAGTAATTGCCCTCTAAACAGTTCCTTAATAATGTGATGAAACCATCAGGTATTGAGTTTTCCTCAAACTTTCCTCTAATTAAGTCCACACATTCTCCTATGGGAACATTAGTGAACAACGATTCGACATCGAAGCTCACCATTAGTTCATCTGGTTCCAGGGTAATGTCCTCAATTATGTCAATGAAATGGCGAGAATCTTTTACGAAAGAAGATGTATTACCTACTAATGGTTTAAGTACAGATGTCATATACTTTGCGAGCTTTGAAGTAGGTGAGTTAATTTGACTCACAATTGGTCGCAGTGGTACACCGGCTTTATGTACTTTCGGCAAACCATATAATTTCGGTGATTGGACGATACTTGGCCTGTGCACTCTGTCATAATCTTCCTCCGTAAATAAGCCCCTGTTGTCTCTGATCACCGCGCGTATACGCCGCGTCACTCTGGCAGTTGGATCATATGACACTGGTTTGTACACAGCTGTGTCACTCAACAACCCACGTACCTTACAGTCATAGTCTTCGGCGTCGATTACGACTGTGGCGTTGCCCTTATCAGCCTTAAGAACATGGACTCCAGTGTTGTTTCTTATGTTCTTCAGGGCTGCTCGTTCCTCCACGGTAATATTGCTCGTAGGTAATTTTGCTTTGCGTAACACTACTGCAACATCTTGTCTTAGTGTATCCGAGTCACTGGGCGGCACTTTGTTGCAAATCAACGCTTCCTCCACACTACTTATAACTTTTTCGTAAGGAATTTTATTGGGGGTAGTTGCGAAATTCAATCCTTTTTTCAAAACGCTTTGAGTTGCATCGTCCAATGCCATGCTAGAAAGATTAATCACATCCGTAACGTCCGTATTTTGAATCACCGTGTTTCGATGTTGCCGAGCAATCAATCTCTCCAACTTTCGCTCATGGGTAACATTGCACAGGTCATACACTCGTTCGGCTTGTAAATAGGTTATCCTGTCGCACAAGTTGAAATCGTCATAGGATAACACAGCACCGCACTCACAATGCAACTTGTATAACGCACTATTGATCAGGTTCAACTCACTGTACTTGTTCCTAATTAACAGTTTTAACAAACGAACACTCGCACTGCTTAGGATAACTGCCGAATGAGCAATATCGTATCGCGGCGTAATTCGAACACAAGATGGAATTATGTTATTGTCACGACACTTTTTTAAAAAGTTCAACGATGACTTTAACCGCACGATTTTCTTTCGGTAGTTTCCAAGATCTCGAACTGTTCTAACAATCTCCGGCCCGTACCGGGTTGCAATTACACTATTTAAACTATCACGATATGAACACATTGTAAACACTAATCTAGACGGGACTTAATCGCGAATTAAACATTAAATGCATACCTCAACGTTTCGGTCGTGTCGCAACGGCCGTGTTCACGAGGGTACTGGATTGCGAGTGTTGTTTACACTATTTGGTTGAAGGGGCGCAATCTACCCACATCAACCAAAATGTTGTTAGGTCCGTACTCCACTGCACTATTTTTTTAAGGTCCACGACACACTACACTGACAACGTCCGAAGGTGTCCTACACTTAACCCCGCGATGTGTACACTTGTTTATCACTGGATTCCATGCAGGCGAAAGTTTGAAACCGCTTTCCCGGTTGAAATTTTTGTGTTTCTTAATTTCAACCGCTTCACGTACAAGTCTTGAGAAATAGTGACGTTCGTTGGAAAGTACTTTCGGCCTGTGGAGTTCGATCCAGTGGTTAGTGCCAGACTCCAGCAAGTGTTCTGCCACCGCGGATTTTTCCACCTGGCGATTCTTGACAGCTGCGATATGTTCCTTGACCCGCTCGGCAATAGTTCGCTTGGTCTGTCCGATATAAGAGCTACCGCAACTGCAATCTATCTTGTAAACGCCCGGTGTCTGGTAGGGTATGCTGTCCTTGGGTGTGCCCACTTGCTCCGATACTTTTGATAGAGGGGTATAAATGGTTTTAATCGAGTACTCCTTGAGCAGCGATCCGATTTTATCCGTTACCCCCCTAACATATGGCAAGAATGCAGGTTTCCTCAGGACCTCTTGCTGTTTCACCCTCGGTTTGTGTCCAGAATGCGTTTTCCCTATTCTGTAACCATTCTTCTTGAGTACCTCCTGAACATGAGCCAGCTCCTCCTCCAAATGTTCACGGTCACACAGTGCATGAGCTCTATTTATTAAAGACGTGGCTACAGAACGTAAATGTCTCGGGTGGTGATGAGACAACGCATTCAGGTATTTGTCTGTGTGTGTAGGCTTCCTGTAGACCGTGTGCGATAAGGAACCATCCGATCTCGCCATTACCTTGACATCCAAGAAAGCCAAGCTGCGGTTCATCTCCAGTTCATATGTGAACTGTATTCTTGGATGGATGGAGTTCAGGAGTTCAAGGAACTGTTCGACTTCTGGCTTATTACCTTTGAAAATGCAAAATACATCGTCTACGTACCGCTTCCATACCTTAATTCTTGTCCGTGGTATAAGAGTTTCCATATGTTCCATCCAGATGTTGGCCAATATCGGTGCGACGGGGCTTCCCATGGCGACACCATCAATCTGGAGGTAGTGTTGTCCGCGGTACACAAAGTAATTGCCCTCTAAACAGTTCCTTAATAATGTGATGAAACCATCAGGTATTGAGTTTTCCTCAAACTTTCCTCTAATTAAGTCCACACATTCTCCTATGGGAACATTAGTGAACAACGATTCGACATCGAAGCTCACCATTAGTTCATCTGGTTCCAGGGTAATGTCCTCAATTATGTCAATGAAATGGCGAGAATCTTTTACGAAAGAAGATGTATTACCTACTAATGGTTTAAGTACAGATGTCATATACTTTGCGAGCTTTGAAGTAGGTGAGTTAATTTGACTCACAATTGGTCGCAGTGGTACACCGGCTTTATGTACTTTCGGCAAACCATATAATTTCGGTGATTGGACGATACTTGGCCTGTGCACTCTGTCATAATCTTCCTCCGTAAATAAGCCCCTGTTGTCTCGCCATTTCATTGACATAATTGAGGACATTACCCTGGAACCAGATGAACTAATGGTGAGCTTCGATGTCGAATCGTTGTTCACTAATGTTCCCATAGGAGAATGTGTGGACTTAATTAGAGGAAAGTTTGAGGAAAACTCAATACCTGATGGTTTCATCACATTATTAAGGAACTGTTTAGAGGGCAATTACTTTGTGTACCGCGGACAACACTACCTCCAGATTGATGGTGTCGCCATGGGAAGCCCCGTCGCACCGATATTGGCCAACATCTGGATGGAACATATGGAAACTCTTATACCACGGACAAGAATTAAGGTATGGAAGCGGTACGTAGACGATGTATTTTGCATTTTCAAAGGTAATAAGCCAGAAGTCGAACAGTTCCTTGAACTCCTGAACTCCATCCATCCAAGAATACAGTTCACATATGAACTGGAGATGAACCGCAGCTTGGCTTTCTTGGATGTCAAGGTAATGGCGAGATCGGATGGTTCCTTATCGCACACGGTCTACAGGAAGCCTACACACACAGACAAATACCTGAATGCGTTGTCTCATCACCACCCGAGACATTTACGTTCTGTAGCCACGTCTTTAATAAATAGAGCTCATGCACTGTGTGACCGTGAACATTTGGAGGAGGAGCTGGCTCATGTTCAGGAGGTACTCAAGAAGAATGGTTACAGAATAGGGAAAACGCATTCTGGACACAAACCGAGGGTGAAACAGCAAGAGGTCCTGAGGAAACCTGCATTCTTGCCATATGTTAGGGGGGTAACGGATAAAATCGGATCGCTGCTCAAGGAGTACTCGATTAAAACCATTTATACCCCTCTATCAAAAGTATCGGAGCAAGTGGGCACACCCAAGGACAGCATACCCTACCAGACACCGGGCGTTTACAAGATAGATTGCAGTTGCGGTAGCTCTTATATCGGACAGACCAAGCGAACTATTGCCGAGCGGGTCAAGGAACATATCGCAGCTGTCAAGAATCGCCAGGTGGAAAAATCCGCGGTGGCAGAACACTTGCTGGAGTCTGGCACTAACCACTGGATCGAACTCCACAGGCCGAAAGTACTTTCCAACGAACGTCACTATTTCTCAAGACTTGTACGTGAAGCGGTTGAAATTAAGAAACACAAAAATTTCAACCGGGAAAGCGGTTTCAAACTTTCGCCTGCATGGAATCCAGTGATAAACAAGTGTACACATCGCGGGGTTAAGTGTAGGACACCTTCGGACGTTGTCAGTGTAGTGTGTCGTGGACCTTAAAAAAATAGTGCAGTGGAGTACGGACCTAACAACATTTTGGTTGATGTGGGTAGATTGCGCCCCTTCAACCAAATAGTGTAAACAACACTCGCAATCCAGTACCCTCGTGAACACGGCCGTTGCGACACGACCGAAACGTTGAGGTATGCATTTAACCTTTAAGTATGGACGTGGAGTCTCACAGGCTACTCGATGTTTTCGTTTTCTTAGTTTCACCTAATTCCCTCCACTCCACGCGATTGAGCGGCTCAGTAGCTTTTGTTTTAGTTGTAAAACTACCAACGAGGGAGGAGGTAGCGTCTTCCGATGAATATCACGTAAATAATAACCATCAAAATATTGACCGTAGCCTGTCAGGCTACACGTCCATTGTTGCCCTATGATATATTTTATAAGGGCGATTAGGCTTGTTTCAGATTTTTTAGTCCAAAATGTCAAAAATTTATATAACATGCACCAATCAAAAGCTGCGGAGAGATATCCTAAAAAAATTAGCCGTTTTCTTGTGGTGCCTCATGTGCAAAGGCGTGTTATAAATACACGATTACCAAGAGAGCTGAGGTTGACCATGACTCGAGTTTTAGGTAATGATATGGTTACAGAAGATGTCCAGGATCAGGAAACCAGTCAAAGAGCATGTAGAATCTGTCCCGCCAAAAGACATAGGATGACTACCCATGTTTGTGTTGGGTGCAGCAAACCTGTGTGCCTCCAATGTTCTAAACCTTTGTGCACTGACTGCCAATAAATTTACGTTATTAGACTGTTGTCAATTTTTTTTATATTTGTTACCTGAAGTAGTTGTTTTGTGTTTTTGGTTTTTTATATATTATATTTTGAGAAAAAAAGACTCATTTTGTTACAGTAGTTAGTTTAGCTGTTTTTAATACCTAAAAATATAAATTGAGTAGATTTAAACTGAAAAGTGCCATAATTTTTGGTTTTTGAAATTTCTATAATTCTTGAAATAAAAGTTGATTATATAAGCACGTTATTTTATTGCTAAATCACATAACTTTAATATTCAATCAGTTTTAAAGCGATCTTATATCAAATTCCCAAAAAAAAATGTGTGTGCATATAGGAGCCTGTGAGACTCCACGTCCACAGTAGTGTTAAGAAAAAATGACGTCCATACTTAAAGGTTAATGTTTAATTCGCGATTAAGTCCCGTCTAGATTAGTGTTTACAATGTGTTCATATCGTGATAGTTTAAATAGTGTAATTGCAACCCGGTACGGGCCGGAGATTGTTAGAACAGTTCGAGATCTTGGAAACTACCGAAAGAAAATCGTGCGGTTAAAGTCATCGTTGAACTTTTTAAAAAAGTGTCGTGACAATAACATAATTCCATCTTGTGTTCGAATTACGCCGCGATACGATATTGCTCATTCGGCAGTTATCCTAAGCAGTGCGAGTGTTCGTTTGTTAAAACTGTTAATTAGGAACAAGTACAGTGAGTTGAACCTGATCAATAGTGCGTTATACAAGTTGCATTGTGAGTGCGGTGCTGTGTTATCCTATGACGATTTCAACTTGTGCGACAGGATAACCTATTTACAAGCCGAACGAGTGTATGACCTGTGCAATGTTACCCATGAGCGAAAGTTGGAGAGATTGATTGCTCGGCAACATCGAAACACGGTGATTCAAAATACGGACGTTACGGATGTGATTAATCTTTCTAGCATGGCATTGGACGATGCAACTCAAAGCGTTTTGAAAAAAGGATTGAATTTCGCAACTACCCCCAATAAAATTCCTTACGAAAAAGTTATAAGTAGTGTGGAGGAAGCGTTGATTTGCAACAAAGTGCCGCCCAGTGACTCGGATACACTAAGACAAGATGTTGCAGTAGTGTTACGCAAAGCAAAATTACCTACGAGCAATATTACCGTGGAGGAACGAGCAGCCCTGAAGAACATAAGAAACAACACTGGAGTCCATGTTCTTAAGGCTGATAAGGGCAACGCCACAGTCGTAATCGACGCCGAAGACTATGACTGTAAGGTACGTGGGTTGTTGAGTGACACAGCTGTGTACAAACCAGTGTCATATGATCCAACTGCCAGAGTGACGCGGCGTATACGCGCGGTGATCAGAGACAACAGGGGCTTATTTACGGAGGAAGATTATGACAGAGTGCACAGGCCAAGTATCGTCCAATCACCGAAATTATATGGTTTGCCGAAAGTACATAAAGCCGGTGTACCACTGCGACCAATTGTGAGTCAAATTAACTCACCTACTTCAAAGCTCGCAAAGTATATGACATCTGTACTTAAACCATTAGTAGGTAATACATCTTCTTTCGTAAAAGATTCTCGCCATTTCATTGACATAATTGAGGACATTACCCTGGAACCAGATGAACTAATGGTGAGCTTCGATGTCGAATCGTTGTTCACTAATGTTCCCATAGGAGAATGTGTGGACTTAATTAGAGGAAAGTTTGAGGAAAACTCAATACCTGATGGTTTCATCACATTATTAAGGAACTGTTTAGAGGGCAATTACTTTGTGTACCGCGGACAACACTACCTCCAGATTGATGGTGTCGCCATGGGAAGCCCCGTCGCACCGATATTGGCCAACATCTGGATGGAACATATGGAAACTCTTATACCACGGACAAGAATTAAGGTATGGAAGCGGTACGTAGACGATGTATTTTGCATTTTCAAAGGTAATAAGCCAGAAGTCGAACAGTTCCTTGAACTCCTGAACTCCATCCATCCAAGAATACAGTTCACATATGAACTGGAGATGAACCGCAGCTTGGCTTTCTTGGATGTCAAGGTAATGGCGAGATCGGATGGTTCCTTATCGCACACGGTCTACAGGAAGCCTACACACACAGACAAATACCTGAATGCGTTGTCTCATCACCACCCGAGACATTTACGTTCTGTAGCCACGTCTTTAATAAATAGAGCTCATGCACTGTGTGACCGTGAACATTTGGAGGAGGAGCTGGCTCATGTTCAGGAGGTACTCAAGAAGAATGGTTACAGAATAGGGAAAACGCATTCTGGACACAAACCGAGGGTGAAACAGCAAGAGGTCCTGAGGAAACCTGCATTCTTGCCATATGTTAGGGGGGTAACGGATAAAATCGGATCGCTGCTCAAGGAGTACTCGATTAAAACCATTTATACCCCTCTATCAAAAGTATCGGAGCAAGTGGGCACACCCAAGGACAGCATACCCTACCAGACACCGGGCGTTTACAAGATAGATTGCAGTTGCGGTAGCTCTTATATCGGACAGACCAAGCGAACTATTGCCGAGCGGGTCAAGGAACATATCGCAGCTGTCAAGAATCGCCAGGTGGAAAAATCCGCGGTGGCAGAACACTTGCTGGAGTCTGGCACTAACCACTGGATCGAACTCCACAGGCCGAAAGTACTTTCCAACGAACGTCACTATTTCTCAAGACTTGTACGTGAAGCGGTTGAAATTAAGAAACACAAAAATTTCAACCGGGAAAGCGGTTTCGAACTTTCGCCTGCATGGAATCCAGTGATAAACAAGTGTACACATCGCGGGGTTAAGTGTAGGACACCTTCGGACGTTGTCAGTGTAGTGTGTCGTGGACCTTAAAAAAATAGTGCAGTGGAGTACGGACCTAACAACATTTTGGTTGATGTGGGTAGAATGCGCCCCTTCAACCAAATAGTGTAAACAACACTCGCAATCCAGTACCCTCGTGAACACGGCCGTTGCGACACGACCGAAACGTTGAGGTATGCATTTAATGTTTAATTCGCGATTAAGTCCCGTCTAGATTAGTGTTTACAATGTGTTCATATCGTGATAGTTTAAATAGTGTAATTGAAATATTTGTTGTGTTTCAGAATTAGGCAGGTGGGAACTTAGCTTTAGTTCTTATTTCAAAATGATTAATGTAATAATAATTATTTACTTAATGTAATACCTAAACAAACATTATATATTCTATTTTGGAATAATGAACAGAAATGATAAACAATAATTATTTCGTAACGATCTGTCTGAATAAAAGTGAACTCGCGCTCCGCCGATCCCTCCGTATATTAATTACGAAAGCAATAAAAAGGCGCCAATTTATAACATGTAAATGTGACGCGTTAACCCTCGCACAGACAATAAAATAACATCGAAACAAAGGAATGTGATTCCGGACTTGTATCGACGGAGGTAAAATACCTTAGCAATTTGTCAAGCAAACGTGAGCGTCCCATTAATATAAGAGAACGAATCTTCCGTGCAAGACAAAGAAGCTACTATCAATATTTATTGGTGTGCTTAGTATTAATCGGGTTGGATCGCGGCCCCGGATCGCATTTGGGCTAGCGTGGCCACGGGACGATACAAATGGACACGCCGCGATATCCCCCAAATATTTTCACCCAAGATTTTTATACCGTATTCAACAAAATTGCCATTTATTGAATACGACAGGTGTGAAAATGTAATAGTTGTTTTTGTACGTGATCGGCACTCGTACGTGATTAGGGTGACATTCGACAGTCGAAGTTATGATTGATTAATGTGCTTCTAGTTTATTTTACGTAGCAACAAGTTCTATAATACACAAGGTAAAATAATACAACTCTATTAGTTGAACGAAAAACCTGTTTAAAGCAAAGGAATATTATTTTTATAGACTAGCGGGTAATGAAGATGTGAATTTACTATTTGTTCAGTTTTGCGCCCCTCGTAGCGCGTAGCTCGTAGCCCGCCCAACTCGACATGCTACAACCGTCGGCTACACACCGGCTCCGCTACAGCGCTACCCGATGTTCAGACTTCAGTATATTCCGAACCGCGCGGTAGACAGGCCGTCTCGAACGCCGAGCGTCGCCTCACACACGCTACTCGCGAACGTAATGTGTGACAATAATAAGTGTTGCTTCCTCTTTGTTAACTAACATTTTAAAGTGTTTTACACAAAAACTGTATTGTTATTATGACGATAATGATTAGTGATTGTTGCTACTGATGCGGACGACCACTTCTATGTAACGGGTAAGATTTGTCACTATATAAGTTTGGAAATTTATGATTTGATCGATATCTTTTTTTTATTTCAAGTCAACAATAGATGGTATAACATTTATGGGGTTACCAAAATATTTTAGTTTGATCGGTATCGGCGCGGGGACGCCGGCACGGTCCGCATCACCAGACTGCCGCACGCACGCAATATTATGATTTCATCGCACATTACTTGTGCGAGTGATTTTCCACGTCCCCTACATCATGCCTCGATTACTGAATCACCACTTCCTTTGTTGTCGTATTGTTTGATTGACATGCGATAAAATTGCTTGTTAGTGAATAGAAAACAGAGCAGTCATTTGTAGAATTAAATTGTTACGTCTAAATAAAACTTGGCCAGTTGAGTTGACAAGGGGAGCGGTGAAAAAATTCAATCGTAATGAGGGTTATCTGTTGTGCACAAAAACCGGTGATGAATCAATGTAACTTGGATGAAAAAGCTTTCACTTTGTATCCGATTCGCGTACACTATTTCCTGTGGCCTAATCAGAAATCGTGGTGGATTTGGCCCCTTTTTTCTGAGTCGGATTCCAGTTTGTAGGTCGCCGTTATCGCTCCCTCCAATTCTGAACACAAATCCACTGGCTATGAGAAATAACTCGGCGTGTGAAACAATTCTATTAAGTTCCTGTTTTTTTTTTCATATTTCGACCTCAATATGGTCCCGTGATTATTCTATTGTTCTCCGATCCGGACTCGTGTTTCCCAGTTTATTTCGGCGACTACTCTCTGTTGATAAACAGTTTCCCCCGTATTTCGTTGGAACGAGTAAAATATAACAGGATCACTGTCGGTGCTTTCCTTTGTTATAATATATTTAGGTGTTAACGGTGTTTGAAATTCTTTTGTGATAAAATATATTTTTATGTTCTTTAAGAGAATACAAGATGACGATGTTAAGAAGTCTTTTCGAAGATGTTAATAATCCAATTAAATGTTTTTTCGCGTTGTAACCATTAACGTTGTTGTCACGAAAGTAATAACAATGACCTAAATATAGCTGGGTAAAGCTTGATACAATTTTAAATGCAAAGTCGATTAAATCTTAAAAATGTACATTTTAACGTAATCAGTCGCCGCTTGCGAGTGTTCTCACGGCTCGTCGTTACTTAGTAGCTCTTCTTTTATACTTACAACCGGGAAGTTTGTTCAAGAGGAAATTATAAAAAGGACACAGCAGTGGAGGATGGCGCGCTGCTGCCATTTAAGATGAGAAATGGGCAGTCGTGCAAGTGCGACAATGTCGGCGAGACACTAAGATTGCGGCCGCATTATGCTTATGCACTGAATATTCATTGTCGCTGGGACCCCGACTCTTTAATCAACTCCTTGCCCTCCCGCGCCGCGGCAGCACACACCTTTGGGCTGTTAGCTAACACCACATTACCGACACAAACATTGTCATATACATGATTACCCGTTGTTACCACCTTCACACTAATTGCTGGATTACACACAGAAAGGGTATCGACGCCTAGATAACGATCACTTCGTATTTATAGCACTTGTAGACTTCATGTATTATTCTGTTTATCGTTCGATTTGTACGGACTGATATCTATTCTGTTCGGAATCCGACAGTACAAATATAAAAGTGAAATTACTCGAAAAAATTGCCCGTGAAAGATCCCTGTGGTAGCTTTATTGAAAAAGGTCGACTTGATTGATATTCGAACTTTACACGTTGAAAATACGCTGCGTTTTGGTTTTTTCGTCTCCGACAAAAAAAAAGATTGACTCAATTTGTTCTTGTCCGTTGCGCAATAAACTCTACGAGGGGTATTTTTAACTACGGATTTATCTTCCCGTAGTCTGTAATCGCCCTAATTTCGGTCCCTAAGTTCGTAACGAAATTAGGATTCGGAGAGTTTAAAATGTTAGATTAATGAGTAACGTTAATGTTATGAGACCGCCACTGTAGAGTTCTATTTGGGTTCGTTATCTCAATAAATTTATCTGAAGGAAGTTGAACGAAAATACTTTGAAAATGTTAAATTTAATATTCTAATAGGACTTTAAGAAGAGCTGTATTATAAGTCTTTGAAACTAGTAATACTGGGTTCTTCAAACTAATGAATGTTATTCACAATTTGTATGTACCTAAATTAAATATAATTTGGGATTTACATTTAAATACGTCCCGACAAAGAGAAGCACATTAAGAACACGTCCACCCGTGTGAGTGCCTCATACGTGAACGCTTTCCAAAAACAGGTAAAATTAATGCGAATAAAAATGTACTTGAAGCTTTTCCTTCAATTAGTTTGTCCCGAGCAGACGTGCTTTAAATACACCTGCTTTTAAAACCCCCTCCAAAAAATATATTAGGTTGCTCGGTGGACGGTCGCGTCATTATTTTTAACAAAAATTTAATTACCTCAACTGCGGTGCTCCCGGGAGTCATTGTGCTTCGAATAAAACGTCGTACGCACTGCCGACGACGGTCACGAGAGAGCTCACCGTGATAGATGATATTCGAGAACAATTAATCTTGGGCAAAATATGCGGACGATTTGCGAGCGAGTGGTCGGGCCTAATGGTCGGGAGATTATCGCGCGTCCACATCCACCGATCCGCCCCACCCGCACTCATTAGCGGAAAATATAGCCATTGTATCACAATCTAATACAATCCTAATCGAGCTTTGATCACTAATGAAAAAGTGCCAAATAAATAAACAAGAGGCCCTGTCGCTAAGATTTATGGTTTCAGGTTCATCGCTAACGCTTTTTCATATGATCTAAGGTGTCGCTATTGTTTACATAGTGTCACATATTGTTCTTTGTAAAACAAAAAATATGGTAATGCATATAAAACATGTTGAGGAAAGCAATATCGTGTCGGCGCACGCCCATATATCACACGAGGGTTTTCATAACGGAGGCTCCAAGACTGCGCCGCTTGGACACCGAAGGCGTTGTTATTCGACGCCTATAATGTCTTGCATAAATTTACTCTAACCGTGTAAAACCAATGCCACTTGCATAATTTAATGCAAGCAATGCAGTTTATATTAAATGTGTCAGAAGCAGGATTTCATTTTATGTTTTGCATTTCCACTTTTAGCTGGATATACGTTGAAACTGTTTTTGCTAAGTGAATCCTCTAATTATTCACGAGCGTACATTCATTAGTAACAAGAATTTAATGGTTCAAATGTTCCGTTAATTGGAGATACCTGTTAGTTTCCAGATGCATTGCCTGGTAAACGGGGATCGGTTATTGCTGTTGCCTATTCGAAATCAATAATGGAACCGTACTCTAATTGCCTTTCATGTCTACTAACTTATTCATTAATTCAATGTCCATATCTTATTGGTAATATGTTATTCACAAAGGCACCATTTGCTTAAATTAATTCTCAGCGAAATCAGACGTTGGACATGAAAGATAAGTTACGCAAACTGTGGCGTACATTTTGTACAAGAGCAAGTACAACGTAAAAGTTTACTGGAGCCTGTGTTTGTTCTATAAAATTAAAATGAATATTTGAATGCAAAGACATTCGTACTTGGTATTGCCTACTAAAAGTTGAACTGTGGCAGACGGCAAGTCGTTGCTCCAATGCAAATTAGTGGAATCACAATTAGTGCCCGATTGTTGTTCGCCCTGCGCACCAAACATTTAGCGAACGAAACAGGTGAAAGATTTACCAAATAAATTATGAAGCAGAGTGGCCCATTTTACTTTTTACTTTCCTTAAAAATGGCAATGGAAAACGTAAACAATAAACAACTGACAAAAACATGGCTCGTAATATTTTAGCATTAACCATCAGGAGTTTATGTTGCAGGATCATTAAGGATGATAAAGCAACTAAAAGTTATTTGAAACAGTCGATGTACGTTAAGAGAAGTTAGTGATGCTCCAAACTGCGTACACTCAATCATATTAAACGTCGCCTTACTTATATCATTAAATTTAATAGTAGGGATGTGAAGGGACTAAGCACACAATTAATAATGTGTTACTAGTAGGACGTGTAGAGCTATTTGTACAACAAACAAAATTGTCCACGGAATGTACCGCGGGTTGACAGATGATGTTAGGGGCAATTAATCTTGACCAAATATGCGGGCGAATTGTGGGTTCGCCTCCGTGCCCTAATGGCGACGCTAATGTTGCAAACACTCGCGAACTACTTCCACGCTTCTCCATAAAAACCAACGCATTTAAAACATTAACGAAGTGTACATTTCATTTCAAGTTATATCATACTTTAGATCTATTTATAAAATGCTAATGTGTAGAACTTTATTCACAGAAGTTATCTAAGAGATAACCAAGTAATTGAGAAGACTGGTCGTCTATTAATAGTCATGAGTCTGCCTTGCTTGCGTACACTATATGGAGCTTTCTTATTCAAGAAATCGTATTTTTTTTTCTTTCACAAATGTATCATGGGTCAAAGAGCATTATTAATACACCAATGTCCTGTTTGAAAACATTAATGCTATTCGATGGACCCGTGTCATTGTCAGCGCGTATTTGCTGTCTGATTTCACACGAACCGATATTTTGGAGATGTGAATTACTATTAGTTTGATACGCGACATTATTCGGGTCTCCGAGTTCTGCTAGGTGAACGACCAAAGTTATAATAACTTAGTCCCTTCTCCCCTCCCCATTGCGATACTACTCCGTACGAATTCGAACTTACTTTGATATCCTGTCACACTTCTTGTTTACTCTTTGTGATCATGGAACTCTTTCGCATTTATGTTCTTTAATGTTATTTCACATTTGGGGTTTCCAACTCGGAGCTATTATCTAACTAATGTATAGAAAGGTAATAAAGTGAAATTCGTAGGTGACCCGGTTTAGTGTTTTATGTGAAAGGTCTGGGCCTCTATTAATTGTTTTCGGCTATTGCGCGTTCCGCTCCCGCAGCTTCTCCTAATAAATTGGAGGTCAGTACGTCTGATATAAATATCGCTTAAATCAAATTAGTTGCAAAGTAACAAATGTAGTTCGTAAAAATTAAACGTAACATTTCCACTCAATCGTAAACTTGCATAGTCAAAAATGCATAAAAATTTCCCCTCTATGAGATTATCTTTTATTTATGCATTTCCCTGTTCCAATTCGTATAACATATGAAAATAGTTTTGTTCAAATTGAATTCAACGAATTTTTCCATTTCATAGTATTCAGCGATTCATATTTTATAGTTCCATTCGGTTCCGAGTTAAAATTGACAAACTCGTGTAATAAAATATGATTTGTTGTGTAACGCGATATTGTTTAGGTATAGCTATAAAGTTGCCATCAATTTAGATCACAAATATGTCGGATCAAGATTGGGAGCATACCGTATCACACCTTCGACATTGGTATTCAAACTTTTATTCCAACATCCATGAAACCACGTACGACATGTAGGTTAAAGCGTTCGAGAAAAACGAGGTTAGTTCTTTTTCAATTTTCTTTCAGTCCCTACGATTTTATCTCGGGTGAGGGAATAAAGCACGTTCCGTCTGTGAGCAGTTTGAATTAACCTTTGGAGTAGCCTTGTAGATTCGTGGCCCGGTTACGGGCGGGTCATCTATTAGTTAATATTCAAAGGGTCGCACAATCACGGATTCCGGCTGCGTCTCACAGCCACTGACTAAAATGCCGCTGGCTCTTCTCGTACTATGCTCCACAACCCCTACATTTTTGTTGGAAAAACTAACTCTTTTTCTTTTCTGATTGAGAGATTGTTTTTTGAATACGTACCGAGGTTTACGTAACATTCGGCCACACTAGTCCTTAATTACGTTAAAGTTGATCCATTTAATTTCCTGATAGTTATTAATGAGTAAATATGTTGTTCATTTTCATAGTATAATTTTTCGTTAGTGCGCTGAATTAAAAATAAACTTGTTCAATGTTATGCAGGTTTGATGAGAGAACCGTTCAATTTTTTTTCATGTGACCCTAATATCATTTTCCTATATTCGTATGTATACCTGCACGAATCCACGTTACGTATATAGCCTTAGCATATTTTCGGACAATGGAAACGCCACATGTGTCCGCTCGATTACGGTTCAGTTCTTTGAGTCAGTAACAAAGACAGACATTCTTGAAATTTCACCAAGAGCGTATGATAACGTTATTATGTAGACACTCGTATAGTAAGTAATAACGGTGTATTGGCACTTGAACCGAAATTACCCCCGGTTTATGAGGTAATCTGGAGACTTGCTTCTTTGTATCGGCTTTTTTCAAGGGGGTTGGAATTTTAACAAATTCATAATGCGTTCCCCGAATTGTATTTAGGTAGGAAAGAAATTTATTTAATCATTGATTATACAAAAAATTATGCATTACAATTGAACGATGTTACTTTGTAAATATCGAGAACGTTAACATTTAATTTAAATTCGATCTGGGATTCATTACTTAACTTTTTTGATCAAATTAAATCGTGAATTGTGCGGATTGTTCGTCTAATTTTACGGTTCAATGGATTTGTTTCGGGACTGCAAAGAAGTATTCCGATGTAAGTCTACATTGAAATAACGCCGAGGGAAAATTTATAGGGCCAGTCGGCCGGAGTGAAGTATTCACAGACCAACGAATTCAAACATTTCCCAATATATAAAATGTACATTATAACACAACTGCTGCCTGATTTCGGAGAACGTTAAGCTTATTACTTTACAATTTTGAAGGGTTTACGTATACTGAACTCTATATTATTTTACTCAGAACACATTGTTTAATGTCATTAAAATAAAGCTTTTCTCCAATTGACAATTTAGTAGGTACCTACCCATCTATTTTAGATTTTTAGAAAGAGTGGAAATAATAATTGCGCCCACAGTGGCTTCCGTTGTAAGTCTTAAATGTTGATTGCATGGGATCCGTAATTCCCCTCAATAAGAGGGACGCGGAACGTGATTGCCTAAGGGATTTTAAAAATAAACGAGTTCTGATAAAATGGGGCCAATAATTAAAGACGAGCATTTACCCGATATGAGCTGTAAACTTAACTGAAGGTTTTACATTTTCCAATGAGTGTACAGGGTGGGAAACCGCAACATGTTATAAATGAGTAATGTGTAATGTGTTGTTTCAGATAATCTCGATGTTGTGTGGAGGGTGGCTCGTCGGCCGGTATCGCACGCGGATGCCGTGAGCTCTACCGCAGGGTGAGCACGCCGTCGCCGTGATGAGCACAACCCGCCATAATGCGTCCGCGGCCATTTTAAACCGGGAAAGGACGCGTTTGTCGGCTCGCGATGGCCGCTGGCGCCAGCGCACACACGCCGCCCGCGCACGCGCACTCACGCACCCCCTCGCAACACTATGAAATGTGGAAACACGGCAAGTGGCGACAGAAAACGTCACCACCAAGGACTAACGCGGCCGTCAGAGTGCCCAGATAGAGACTCGATCAACCAAGTAGAGGCCTAAGTGTTAACTGTTCTGTGTAAATATAGTTGTGTGTAGATAGATGGTAAGGATGATGGAGGGTCGAGGGGCGCGGGTGCCGCTGCTGGAGAACGGCGGCGAGTATGCGCACGCGCACAAGACGCCGCTGAGATGCTGCTACAGGCTCGTGGGACACGTCAACGTGAGGAAATGCGTCGCCGGCGTTATGCTGCTATCCGTCCTCACAATATTGTTCTACACGTATTACGTCACAGTGCCACTAGCCAGGTAAGCACCAACTTCAAACAGAAATTACTTCAGGAATTAAACTAGATTCAGTAACTTAGAGACCACGACCGTGATAAATGAGATTGACCCAACATTGATCCCGTTTGTCCATTATAAATGAGGGGTCAACTTTTTCCGATGAAAGTCAATTTAAATCGTATCATTTGCCTTATTTTTTTGGGTAAAGTATCGTCATAATTTGTCACATTAAACATTCTTTTTATTTGCTCAGAATTAGGTCGTTTGAACGATTTAAATATTAATTGTATACTGCATCAACGCTCAACGTCACATATAAACTATTCCGTTCATTTTGCTTTGTGTTTGGAGCCTGAATTTCAACTGCGCACATTATATTATTTGAAAATATGCTTCATCCGCATAAAATCCAATTTACCGCCTATCGGGAGCAAACACGTCGTTGATATGAATTAATAATATGAAATTATCGCGCAGGGACAACTCGCTTGTAATATGTAGTTATTATCGAACTGTTGTTTATTGGGATTAGCAATATTCATCGTCGCTTTTATTATACCTTTTATTTGTATTTCGATTAATACATTCGACCTGAAACTCCTGTAAACCGGTCAATCCTTGTGTCAGAGATTTTGTTTTTAGCGGCGAGAGAAGTTGAAAACGTTGGCTTAGAAGAATATTGCAAGACATTCCTTATTAATTGGTAAAAGTAAGTAAGTTCGATTAGTTAGATAACGATTGAAACAAGCGGGACCGACAATATAACGTGCCTTCGAAGCACGGTAACGCTCAGATAGAAATGCCACTTTTGGCCACCCATCCGGGTAAGGGTCGAGTTGCACGTTGCTTAACAATCGCAATGAACTAACACTGCTTAATCAGACTACGCCACGAGCGTTACAATAATTGGTCTGCTCACTCAAACTAAGCTCATACTCTTATTTGCTTTGATAATATTTACACATTTATGTTATTCAATTCAGTTGATGTTATTCGCGTTCGAAATCCCAATCTATTTTTGGGGTTACGGTTTGCGGTTTTCCTAAAGTGCTAAGTGATAAAGTTCGGGAATACACCTACTGTAATAACTGCCAACAAAGGTTTATATAGTATGAATTGTTTTGATTTCGTCAATAAAACTATACAGAGCTAGTACATTACTGGTGGACTCAGCGCCGTTACTATAGAGGTAGGCAATCCACCCCGACTCGTTATCGGGATAGTTTTATTAACTCTATTTTATTGTAGTAGTAAAGGTTAGTTAAGTTGTAAATCATGTCGTCGTAAAACGACTAAAACGTCCCGATTGCGTTTCTGATTCCACTGAAACATTCCTTTGATATTTTTAACATTCTTACGTATCCAAATATTCGCTAAATTGTTTGCATAAAGTCTTTCTATTCTTATCTCCTTTATGAATGTGCCTTTGAAGGACTCTCGTTTGTGCGCCCTCCTTCGCTCTCCGAAGGGCACGCAACATCACAGGCGACTCAACTTCAACTGACTGTTTACTTACATCCTTTTTATTCTAATATCAAAAGATTCGTGATATTACACAATTGGCTACTAATAGAGGAAAATGGCTCTTACAATATTATTTAAAGGCCTTTCACGTTACTTGTTAGTTTAATGTCGAGTATTTATTTTTATTTGAATAGAATGTCCTTCTAATATTTCATTAACAAGTTTTTCTTTTATTTCTTCTAAGTATGGCAAAATGAATGAACAGGACCAAGTACTTATCGAAAAATAGATGTTGATTCTTTGAATAAGCTTTCAAGTAATAATATTGAAAAGATGAAGAAGCTTCTTAAAAACAATTCAAAAATGTATAATACGAAATTGGGGCAGAAGTCGTGTTTCTGGTGTCGTAATATTTTATTATATCGACTTAAAATTACACCGCGTAGAGATGAGCGGCGGGCGCGGTAAGTTCCGCCGGCTCCGCTGAATTTATAGCAAAACTTGTGTTCTGCCTAATTAATGGAAGCTGCTTCGCTAACGCGCTGGGAACTTTCTGATTTAAATGCATATTGTTTTATGACCATCTATTTGCTGATAAAATATATCACTGAACCATTGTAAGAATTAACAAAAAAATTACAAAGTTTTAACTTGTACTTTAATCAATCTTCGTAAGAGGCGTAATAAATTTCTCTAACAAAATCCCATTTTATAGTGCCTTTGTCCTAATGAATATAATTGAAATACTAAATCAGTGTTAACACCCTTGAAGCGAGATCCATTTCCACTAAGTAATTCACTAATTCACTATAATTATGTTAAAGACGCTCAGATTATGTCCATTGCAGATGTTAAATTATGTCTGTTTAAAGCTCACAGTGAGGGTTTCCTCGTGATTTAAGCGTAGCTTTCATTATAGCAAAGAGGCCGCAAGCCTGTGCCGTGGTTCAGAGGACTCGCCGCCTACGGATAAAATATTTCCACAAATTCCTGCCTTTATTTATTTTACGCTATTGAGATAAACCTTAATGGCGCTTTGATGTGGCCTCTCGGAACGAACGCCTTAACTTTGGCAGCTTTTGATTGATTTTCTTACTAATTTCGTTATTAGTGCTAATAAGAGTTGTAAGTTTTGTTGTTGACATTGGCATTGATGTTATTAATAAATGAAGATGTGTTTTCAGCCTGGTGTGGCGCGACCGGGTGCCGCAGCCGCTGTCGCAGTGCTCGCTGCTGACGCCGCACACGCAGGCGGCGCGCGACCACCGCTCCGACGCGCGCCTGCGCATCGACGCCAAAGTACTCGTCATCGTCGAGTCCGCCTACTCCAGGCTGGGACGAGACATCGCCGAACTACTTGTTGCCAACCGCATACGGTGAGATAAACAACTCCTAATTTAATATTGACACCAAGTACTATACAAACATTTAGTTATGCTTTCACGCGTCCTTCTTGAGAATTCCAAACTCCATAATTCGATTTCCAGCTTAATCACAACGTTCCACTGTAATTATAATTTGTAAGAACAATTCCGAAGAACAACAGAATCATACTCCCTGTTTATCTTATAAATTTTCAATCTGTGATTCTAAAATTGAGTTCTAATACAATTTTGTTTTAAATTCGACTGTGCTGATACAATTTTAGATGTTGTCTTATAATTTTTTTTTAATGTAAATATTTATGGGATACGGTATCGCGTTGATGGGTAATGGCTATTATAGGGTAATGTTTGGTTTTGTTTGTTTTTACTTGTTCGGCGAGAGGCGATCGCTTGCGCCCGTTGACAGCTAATATGCGGCCCCGGTGATGTACGGCGCCCCGCGCCGGCTCGCCTCCAAACCTATCTACACTGCGCCCTCTACTAAAATACGAAGTGATTTCTCTAATAACGACTTCACCTTTTTGTAGGCGACAAATTCTCAGAGATACGAACCTAAAGGGTAGGGTCTCACATAAATTGTGGTGTTAAAACTTATAAGATTGTGAATAGTAACCGTATTATTTGTTCCAAGTTCGAAATTTCGTTGGCTTATTTTATCGTTATACTCGGCAAAGAATCTAGAAAAAAAATCGAGCTAAAACAAAACGAGGCATATAAAAATTGATGAAGTTGTTCCCCACCCTGTATACATCACATATATCTCGGAAACAGCCGCCTAGTTCCGTGATGGGAGTTATTTTTCCTCTTGTTGGGTTAAAATCGGTTTCGTCTCGAGCGAGTGTACTACGCTTGCTTATGAAATGTTTGACGGGCAAGGAATTAGTTTTCTTCGTGATATATATTTTTTCCACGCGAGACTTTTACATCGGGCCTCTTTGATATAAACTTTACGGATTTTGCACCGACATTATTTTTATAATCTCAGGTATTTTAAAAGAACTTTTTAATATTATCTTGTATTTTCCACTTTGTGAACTCGTACATTTTTACAGTTGTGGACGTAACTTTTGCGTTGCTTGTTTTCCACTCAAATTAACTTTGCCTCGCATTTTATGATGTGAATTTCTGTTTTCATAGGTTTGTGTTATTATTTTACATGAAACAAATGTTTAACCAACTGAGTTAAAAAAGTGTTTAAAAAATTTGGAAATTAAATAATATCAACATAACTAACTTCTCAACAGTATAGTCCCCATCACCAAAATAACAGCTTAAAACTGTAACGTTACGTTGAAAAATCAGAAAGTATGAAAAATATTAATGTTTTGCAACCAGTTTGATACATAAAACTTTCTGACAACGCTCAATTTCAGTATATTTTCTGTATTTCAACACGTAATACTGCCAGTAAAACTGCATTAGTCTGCTTTATGTATGAAACGTTTTAATAGAGCTGCCATAATAAGCGCGCGACACAATAATGCTTTTATTGTGCCATATTATAAAACACGGCAGAAAACATTACACATGGGCCTTTGGAGGATATTCTGCTGGATTTTGTTTTGGAGAGCTTTAAGTCTGTCACAGTACCTGTGTGTAGTTTGCAGCTAGTTTAGTTAGTGTGACAAACTTTACATCGGTTATTAACTCTTGCAGAAGCGAAACTACCGGACCAAGATCGATGGGTAATAATTTTACCGGTACTATATATATGTATATACAGGCAGCTGCATCAATATGTATTCACATTACACTTTATAACTTCATGTACACATTTATTACTTATTTTATTATAATTACTATATACATAGTTCGATATCCGACTAAGAATAGTTAGAGTTATATTCATAAACGAATTAAATAGTGTACTTTAGTAGAATTATATCAAACTTTATTATTGACAGTGAATGTATATTATTGCTGATGACTACTGGTTTCCGAGATTATTGTGCAATATATTTATGAATTGCAATGTGCAACTTATTTAGTTGCACTACTACTTGTTATACTAACATTTACACTGATTTCTGTATGAAAACTCGCGTAAATAAGTTCGCAACAAGATGTAAATACTGCACTTTATTGCCAGAGTCGAATGCAATCGACTTATAAATAAAGTATCTAGTTGATACTTGTGTGTTGTGGAGACTAAGAGATTGCGGCATATTACATATTTTGTGTTATTGTAATGTAAGCTGTGAAGTTTCCTTACTGTTTCTATCTGAGCGCTACCATGCTTTGGAGAGCACGTTAAGCAGTCCCGGTTGTTTCAATCGTTAGACCATGTTGGAAGGCTTTAGATAGTCTAAAAACTCTGGCACCAGGATTTGCCTCAAACCTACTTTAAAGGAATGAATTTTTTTTTGCGAACTTATGCGTCATCCAGCTGGGAATTTCTCAAACATTTTCTAAACTTTGATTAATGAATAATAATGTCAAACATATTATGTCAAAACTGTTTAACTCTATCATAATGTCAGTTAGAGATGCATCGTCGGACTGTATATTTTAAATGTTTGTCGTGCAAAATGTTGATAGATTTTTATAAGCATTGTTTCTACGAATTCAGTGATTGAGTGAATAGTGAAATAATGTAAAATTTACTTTTCTGCTAACTATGCCGCCAGTGTTCTGGAGTGAAAACATTTATTCTGCGCATAATTATATTTAGTCCTAGTCGAGAGTATTTCGCTTTAACATTTCTCCGGAGAACAAGTCGCGACGTTTTATTTGCTTCCGTTATCACTTCGTTTCTGCTTCTTTAAACATTTGATGGACGTTCTTGTAACCAAATTACATTTTTTTTCTCTTGTTTACATTGGGAAATTGTTTCATTATTACCGACGTAAAATTCAATTGGTATTTTTATTTTTAATCTTTACAAATTGAATGTTGGAAGGAGAGAATGTAAACAAACGCCGCGGATCGGGTCGGCGGAATTTAATTGTGTTTTAAGACTGACTAGTATTGTAAACAGGCGACAAGTTGTTGTTTGTTTGTCTCGACTCGCTTTGCGTTTGGTCTTCCTTTTATTACATTCAAATATTCTACTTTGAAAAGGTTTCAGTTACCTACTAATGGTAGACGGAAACGAACCCGATTTTGTCAGTCTGTTCGCATGTAGGTAAAACAAGTAATGTATATACAACTTTAAGAATACATGAAGTATTTTGAGCCTTTAACCATATACATAGTTTAATATACATCAAGAATTTGAAGTTGCTGAGATTATTTTAACTTAACTTCGTTTCTTCATAAAACACACCAGTCTTACTAGTTAGTTACTAGTTTTGATAAATGTTAATAATTTCAAAATTCTAAACTCAATTTCTCGTCTTTTATATAACGAAGGTCCAAGCTTCATCCAAAATTAAAATTACCTATCGTCTCAATTTCATTCTAATTACTAATTTACTTGACTGTAAATCGAGTACCGCGTGCCATTAGTAATTAACTGTTAATTAATCAACGCGAAATTAATTTATCGTTGCACTGTTGAATTATCCACTAATTCGAAACGTGAATAATTAAGCAAATTATGCTTAAATTTACTTCCATGTAATTTAATCGGTTGTCGAACCGTTTATACTCTATTCGATGTAACTTTGTGTGTAAGGTTTGATGACCTGAATAGGCCCTACCCTTTGTTATTTGTACCTGTCTGAATGTAGACATGACTATCAATTATGGATACGGTATCATTCAGCGGCCACGTTGGATGTGTTAGTGCATTGATATGTACAAATTTACACTGATGTAATTGGTGTTTGGCATATGTTTAGCTATATAAAGGCAGCTTTTAACTTAGTGAGCTTGTAAATGTAGATACGTATACACGTATGCTTAAGAAACGGAGTAGCTAGCTAAAATACATAATAGGTTACTATTCATCCCGATATTTTTCTACTGGAAGAGATACGCTGCTGATAAAGTCGCGGAAAAATGTAGTTACCCTCTAAAAAGTAATCATTGTAGAACATACGCTATATTTGCTATATTTGATATATTTGCTAAAGCTAACTCCACAATATGTAGTCCAAAAATAAGTCCATTGCACGTACTTTACAGAGGGTTTGTGCTTAATTCTCCGTTCTAATTAGCGTATAATTTGGAAACAATAGTCCTTTTCATAAGCACAGCTATAGACTTAATTAAATTTGGTATACGAGTACGTACTTAAACCAACGTGTCACATACGCAAATATGCGCGTACTTGCCTCTACGGAGCTCGGTGAATATATCATTATATTTATTGTACTTCGGTTTATTATGTGTTACATTTTAAATTGGTTATAATGTGCACAAATTGCTATATGATGTGTTGGTAAATATTTTTATTAAACGTATAATACACAATATAAATTCATGCAATCCAGTTGTTAAATAATAATCTAAATAATGAATCTGAATGTGTTCGTTGGTTTATCATGAATTATTGAATGGATTAAAGGGTTGTTGATTCATAAAACAAGCTTTAAGCTTAGTTTGGGTCTACCTAACCGTGTGTGAATTAGTTCTGTGCATATTTGAAAAAATAACTATTTTTGAATGTATTCCTTTTTTAGGGTTCCGCACCCAAATGGTAAAAACGGGACCCTATTACTGAGACTTCGCTCTCCGTCCGTCCGTCTGTCGGTCTGTTACCAGGCTGTATCTGACGAACGGTGATAGCTAGACAATTAAAATTTACACAGATGATATAATATATCATCTGTGATGATATAATATATCATATTGTTTGTTATCCACGTTAATTACCTGAGCTCGATCACCCAGGTGATTGTATGGGCCGATTATGTCTATTCGGTAGGTTAGGGTTATTTTTTTTTACTAGATAAAAGTCAGGTGTAAAGCATAGTCTTTTAAGTCACAGAACTAAAATGTCTAACTAATTATGTCTTCTGTGCTCCTGGGGGATCTCAGAAGACATAATCAATCACCTGGGTGATCAAGCTCAGGTGATTAACGTGGGTAACGTGTATATATTGCCGGTATAACAACAAATACTAAACATTAAATCAAACAAATATTCAAAGGGGCTCCCATACAACAAATGTGATTATTTGCCGTTTTTAAAGTACGGAACCCTCTGTGCGCCAGTCCGGCTGGTTTTTAATTAATCTCGTGTAAATATCTCCTTGTGCACCTCATTATACGCGTATTAAAGGCGCTGTAGTGAAATTAAACTGGCACCAAAACTGAGATGAACTGCAGTCATTCAGCGAATGGTGGCGGCGACGCTCCTGTTAGTTAGCCAGTAGTGCCATTAAAGTAAGACCCGCTACATCCCACCCCTTACCCCCTCATCCTCCATTAAAGCTCGTTTCTGTCAAAACGACTTAATTACTTTACATAAAATGACTTAATTACTTTTAAGTCATTCCGCTTCAGTCAAATCTCTCTTGTCAATACAAAAAATATTTCCAGCAAAGATTTGCAAATCAATGCAATTGATTCCTCAAATCGTGTTTTAGGACAATGGTCCCGAAATATTATGCAGATTGAAATAATTGAGAGGGGATGAATGTCTGTGTACGGGTGTTATTTTACGGGGGTGTTTTTGTTTTATTAGTATTAGGGGCACGTGTCTGTCCTAGTTGGCGCGTAGTTAGCGTCCTCGTGACCCGTATGTAAGGTGCCTAAACTTCTCCGTATCGTTTACCTCGAGCACACACTCCCTGGACCTCGCTTTATGTCGCACGAGGGGAAAATCGAATTTTTAATAGAGTGTTAATGGATATTCGACACTCAATAGTCCCGAGGCAATCCTGACCCTTCTGAGGGCGACTGCAATACACTATTTTCAAACGGGCGACCCACACAATACCCAAAAGAAATAATGTTAAGAGTCTGGAAAACTTGAACCGAATAGAGCGAGCAGGAAGTCACTTAATGATTAGGTATCGATAAAAAGAACTTTTTGAATTTACGAAAGCTTTTCAAATAAAACAGCGAAACGGAAGTGAATTTGATGTTTATTGCTCAGTTTAAAACTCGTAAAGTAAATGTTTCATAAAAATATCTTAAGATTTTACTATAGTAACGAGTAACTTAATAGTTATGGCAATATTCTGCCTGAACTGTTTGAAACCGACATTGTCGGTTTATAAAATTGTTGTTGTTTACTTCTAGCACATAATCACAGGTGGCCATTGAAGGCGGACGTAAAAACTCGCTTATATCTTGAAACTTGGCAGCGCATGTGTTTAATTTAGGCCATAGCGAGTTTGCTGGCAGTTGATAGTGTCGTTAGTTCAGTTGGTCGCTCTGTTAGTGCTGTACTGGTTCCATTAAGAGGAGCCGCGGTTTCTTATCTGCTGCGACCCGACATTTACATCACACTTACATAACTCATGCACTATTACGTCACTAAACAAAGACCCACATCACAACTCAAACATCAACATAGGGCCTAAACTTGAATGTAATTAGCGGTGTTAGACACATGAGTAAACGTGCTTTAACTCTCTTAGTGGTTTGTAAATACATTTAGTTAGTTACACAGTTAAACTCTATAAACTCGTTGCTGTGTTACATTTATGGTTCATTAATGATATTGGATGGTTTAACATTTGAATGTAAACGTTACTTTTTTTTCGTACGGCAGTTAACTGCTAAGCACCGAGGTCTTTACGATAACTGCCTTTATCCTAAGGGGCGGCAGGTTGAGGGTCGCGCGTCGCCGTGACATTGCTCCCCTTTATTGAACTTACTCGCGCTCCCTTATCACGAATTAGCCCTCGTCGCATTCGGTTCACGGACAAAGTAGGCCATTTTCCGCGCTCTAATTTAAACTGAACGCTCACTCGTTTTAATGGTAGGACACTAATTAAGGTAATTAGAAACATGTTAGCGTAAGTTAAATACTGTCGGCAGTACAGTGCGGTGTAGAATCGTCCCTGTGTCGCTCTGCGCTGCAATTGTGTTTACGTCTTAATGTTTGTATCTACCTGAATCTGCTTATTATCGGAGTTCGTATAGAGAGAGGTAAGCGAGCCAAAGTGAGCTGCCAACGAGTGAACCGTACATTTACGGAAGGAGACGAACCGGCACGGGAAGGGTAAATGCTATTTGCAAGTTGCCATTCGCCGTGGACTCGGTCGGTAGCGCGCTTCGTCTGCCAAATTGAAACGAGCCTTAACTGGAGCAAAATGAACGAGTGACTCGATACTTGTCGCTAGTTTACTACTCCTTTCGCTCGGTTCTCGCTATTGGTGGGCGCATTTTTCCGCTTCCGCTATCGAATGACCTGTATCGAATTCGAAGACTTGGCAGATTTCACCGATAAACACGCCGAGAACGGACGGTCTCGATTCAAAATTATATAGTGCCCTAAAAGAGAACGTTTGGACAGTTCAATTTTCAATATTGCCAATCAACTTGAGCGGCTCGTTCGGCTTTTGACAAGGGCAGCTCGTTGCTGGATGCCATTTAAATTGTACAATTTTATGACGAGGGTCGGCCTTCATTGCTTTGATTAGTATCTATCGCGAACCGTGGTTATTACTTTGAATATCAAATGTTGACATTTCAATAATAAACTTTCGATATGAACAAAATATTCCTTTGAGTTTGAATATTGTGTTATTTGGCACAAACAAGGCGTTTCGATCATCACGGGGTGGTGTTTTCAGGAGGGCTTTGTCAATCATAACAATATCGCCGCGGGGTCGCTCAATATGAACCCAAGGTGAACTGGAACTATATGAATCGATTAACTTTGAATATAATGTGTGTTCTATGCTAAGGGTTGTGTCACGATATTGCTTTACATTCACTTTCGATACTCATTCAACCGTATATAACTAGATGAACAATACACGGGTAACACATTCTAAATCCCACGGCGCCTCACTATTTTCAATTTAGTCTACTCGCTAGGAAGCTTAGTAACCATATATAAAAGTGTAATGTAATAAGAATTTATTCCCGCACCTGGTTGACTTTTCATTTTCTTCCCGCTTAATCCGTTCTATTTATAATAACCAGTTTTACGGTGCGAGAAATGAAAGCGAGATAAACCTTATATTTACTTTAATAGTACTTAATGGAAAACTATTGCAGGGTTCCATATCTGGGACTGAGATTTATAAATATGTGTAAGAGTATGTATTGTCTGTTCAAAATTAGAAGCGGTGTATAAGTTTGACTTATGTATATATGTATAGGTACAAAACATAGTAATGCGTTTCTGTCTTTCATTATGATTTTCGCACGGATTACGAAGGAACACCAGTGCTATACTGTTTGTAAAGTTTCTTCTTCTATATCGATTGGAAAAAATAACATGTTTTCAGTCTCGGAAGATATATTTAAATATGTCTCGCGACATTCGCGCGGCAGTTCTTCTTGAATGATCTATCTGTCTACGTAATATTTTATTGGGACAGCTTATGAAACAAGCTCTAAGTTATATAATAACAAACTCATATTTTCATATCACTTTGTTAATAATAATTGTTGCTATGTAAGAAGTTTTCTCAGCGTTTCTTCATTATACTTATTACACCCATTTTATTTAATTAAACATGTTTTCTCCATTATGTTACGGTCCCACTGTTTCCTGTAAAATTGATTAATGTTAATGTTTCACGAAACACGTGCTCATTTATCTATTCGCAAAATAAGCTGCCCTTTAAATATATTAAAAACCTTTTTCGGCACCAATTAACTTGAACAATTTACAAACCCGTTTTTTATAACAATGAATCTACAGAGGCGAAAAAAGTGAAAAAAAAATGCTGTAAAAGTTTTTTTCTGTTAAGGTTCCCTTCATAGATAATGTAGAAGATAAATAAGTTTTTCTGTTTACACCTTTAAAACTCAGTGGTAATTGCTTTATCTCGCTTAATTTACGCCAAGCCTATTCCTTTTACACTTGAATGATTTAATAACCTTTTTATTACAAACGTCTTTTATAATATTAATTACAAAAAGTATTTATAATTCTGTATATACAACATTGGTTCAGACGAGCTCAGACGGTACTTCTGGGTACTTGACCAGACAATTTAATAGCTTTATGAAGTGGCTTTTCAGCAGAACAACTCAATGATGATGCAAAACTGAGAAGTGAATGTTCGATCATGTTGTACAGTAACTATCATAGGTATTTTATCGCACAAGCACCCTTGAGTCGTACTTGTGTAGGTAATATTGTACATACATTTTATCTCAGTGTGCATCATTGTCCGCGTCATAATCGTAGTAGCGACAGCATGGTAGGTTGGAGTAAACGGAGAAATTTGGATAGCTATTCGCAGTGGGATGTGTCAAATATATATAAACAATGATCTTGCTGACGGTACTGATAGTTACGCATACAAAGACATAATAAGTAGAGGTTCGAACAATTTCAGTGATGCTTTTTCTCATTTGATTCTCTCTACCTTCGTTACCTACTTTTTGATTTTCATTTAAAACACACACATGTTAAATTGCATTATCCTTTCGTGCAGGTACAAAGTAGAAGTGGCTGGCAAGAGTTTGCCGGTCCTCACAACCTTAGACAAGGGTCGTTACGGAGTCATCGTATTCGAGTCCTTGTCCAAATACGCCAATATGGACAAGTGGAACCGCGAGCTTCTAGACAAGTACTGTCGGGAGTATTCGGTTGGTGTCGTCGGCTTTGCAACTCCAGGCGAAGAAACACTAGTCGGCGCCCAACTGAAAGGATTCCCGCTCTTCATGCATACAAATCTCAGACTAAAGGTGACTATTGAATATTGTACCTAACAGTACTTTTTATTTATCGTACAATCGCTTACTAATGTTTGCCGGCAAGTTTTGGCGTTTCACCGTTAAAAGTACAGTCGCATGCAATATGTTTTGAGTCGTTCTTTAAAGTTAATAATTGCTGTAGTTTTTCAGTAAAAGTTATATAATGTATTTTTAATTTAAATTTATGTTAGTGGCTTGAAACGTTAAAGCTAAAATTTAAATCGTACTTTACAAACATGGCTCGGGTTTGGCAGTGGGACATTACAGGCTAATACTTTATCTTTTTTGATGCACTGTCACGAAAATCAAACATGAAAACCAGACAACATACAAACCAAATTGGGTCGAACTAACACTGTGTCAATAGGTTTGGGTCTTACTTCTTCTTCTTCTTCTCGAGTCAAGGTACCATTTAGTTATAGACAGCAAGACCTGCAAGTGACTAAGAGCCTCTAAAAATAAAAGACTTCGTTCTTATAGGACGTGATCAAATAGAATGTCCTACGAGAGCTCGTAATGTGATAAAACTCCAATCAATTTTCTAACTGATTCCGTCCGCTACCTGTAACCCTAAAATCAGTTAAAAGGTTCAATTTAATCTCCTCCCCGGGGCGGCTATTTCCCTGATGGAAACCTAAACATTCATATCTATGATTGCGTCGGTTGTCGATTTATAAAATTGAAATATATTTCCTCTAGTGCAAATAGTTGGAGTTACATGTCGTTTGGAAAATTTGATTCGTTTGTTTTTGGTATTATATTTGAATACAAGGGAAAAGCGCATTTGCATGTTGATGTACTTTTGGTGTGTTGTATTTTATAATTTTTTATGCTATTTATAACAAAAGTTCTTTAAAAACTTCCTCTATTTTTTGTAATTCTTTCGGTAGCGTGTGACGGTGGTAACCCTTTATAAAACCAGAACTAACCGATTATCTCCCTCGGTCAGAGGGTTAACTCAAAATTATAGGTACTTTACTACACGTCTTGTAACTATAGTTTGACTTCAATTTCCTATCGTTTTTGTACTCATAACCTATCTGCAATTCGGTCGAAATGTTACTTAAACACGATCATCTCCATATATTATACCATTCAATTTCTTCGAATGTTACTACACCATTCGATCAATCTTAGATCGGCGGCATCTATTAATGATGGAATTGATCAATTGTTCCACGCCAACAAGTCCATTCTCCCATCCATCGATACCGTCGATCCACGATCCATTGGCGAAGTAACACCCCAAGAATTTGAATGGTAGACTTTCTGAAATGCTCAAGTTAATATAGCATTCGGAACACAAACACGTTTCCACTGGTTTCTTAAGTGTAAGCTAACGCTACTCATTTTGAATTGAAACTACGTTTACAGATACACTTCGCTTTTATTTTACATTTTTATCTGATGTTTTAACCCCTTTACAAGAACCATGGTCACAGAGACGGTTCCTGTAAAGGTATCCGTAAACGTAGTTTCACCTTTCGAGTGTCTATAACCACCTCTCCCACAGGATGCAACACTCAACCCGGCTTCGCCCGTACTCCGGTTGTCGCGTGCGGGCGAGACGGCCTGGGGCTCGCTGCCCGGAGACCACTGGGCGGTGTTCCGCGCCAACAGTTCCACGTACGAGCCTATCGCGTGGGCGCTGCGGCACAACGAATACGGATCCGGAGGTAAGGAATACGATCATTCACATGATAGCAACATTACAGCAGTACAATCATACGCTAGCGGTCTTAAACTGCGACACCAGGGTTGGCCTCTAACTTACTCGAACCTGCTTACATTTATATACTAACAATACAACACTACACCCCATTCATATATGAGCGCTCTAAAACTGACCTACACCAGGGTTGGCCAGTGACCTACTCGAACGCATACCTACGCCATATAAACTTGTTCTGTTCTCTTTCTTACATATTATGTTTAAGTCAACAAACAAACGAAAATCTGACCTATTCAATACATTAAATCAATAACAACGCTTTTACCTCAAGCTCGACTAACAAATGATAATAACTTCTTCCATATTCATTACCTAACAGTAATAATACTCATTCATTACCACAATTAATCCTTAAGCGCTGAAAACAAAGGCCACCATTTTTATAGTCGACTGGCGTAACATTACGCTCGCATATTTATACTCACTCTATATACACATCCATTAAACTAAGTGCCTGCAATTAAAAGTACGTAGTACGACGCAACTCATTGAGAATCTAGTTTTTTGCTCAATTTGGCAATGGAGCCGCGTCGTAATGGAACGGAAATGTATCACCATTACAGTTGACATGGGGATAGTTTGATATCACGCTAATTAATATTAATCGAGCTTTAGTTTAGCTGTCAACAAAGCCCTTGTTTAGAATTAATGTAGTTGTTTTCGAATCTGATTATTTTGAAATCTTTATCGTGGGAAATAGTTAAGTAATAGTATGTATGATCTATTTCTACACATGAAGACTCATTGACTCGATGAAGATCTATTTCTTCGCCGACAGTCTCATTTATAGATATGTATTAACTTTTAGTGATGGGGTAAAAATGAAACTTGGCCTTATTCATTTAGCTTTAAGTCTTTTAAGAAGAAAAATATGATATTTATCTGAATAAATACAAATGAAAAAAGACCTTTGGAGTGTAAGTAAGGCACCACTGCGAGGCCTTTCAATAATTTAAGATATCAATACAGCCACAAGGATAATTCGTAATCGCCATACCTACACCTTATATTTGGTAGTAAGTCAAAACAGCTATGAACAACAGTTATCTATAGAAACTCTTGGAATGTGTAACGCAATACGCATAACAAATTTCATTTCCTCGCGAACTTTTCTAAATAGACTAACAAAATGTTTTGTTATTGTACGCTGTTATTTCTGAACATCTGAATGATATTTGATAGAAGTGAGTGGGCGGTTAACGTTATGTTTTTACTACTGTTAAAATATAATAAAATTGAAGAGTTCGTTTGTTTGCGCGCGATAATCTTTGGTACTACTCGGATTTGAGTTTTAATGACGGAATTGTGAATTTGAAATTAATTGTTTGCATATCATTTGTTACTCAGATTTATTTAATTAGTTAATGTATTAATGTAGTATTAATGTAGTACTTATTTGGAATTAATAATATATTATTAATGTAGTATTTGGAATCAGAAATGTAATTACTACTCTATTGCATTGGGGTAACCTGTAAAAATAGATGTAGCTATGATAAATAAATAAATAAATAAATTACCGTCACGAGATCACAATAGGGAGTTCAGTTCATAGTCTACGATACGAAAAATAACAATTTTTAGTACTCACTTGAAATTATAAACTGAATGTTATTATCGTCGTAAAAAAATGCTAATGTTTGGAATGAAATGTCGTTTTATTTTAACGGTGCCTCCGACTCGATGGCCGAAAGAGCTGGTCGATTTTAATAAAGATTGGAAGGAGTTGGCTATGGAAAGAATTGTGAGAAACTTTTGCCCAGCTGTGGGACAGCGAGATTACGTAAAAAAACTTTTTTTTATCGGAGGTAATAATGTCTAGTTAGCTCTTTAACGGGTCTTTCAATTTCCGCGTTTTCAGTTTCTTGCTACTTGCGTTTTGTATGAAAAACAAAAGAACATCCGTGCGCGCGGACGACGGCAGCGCGTAGTCAGACGACAAAAATCGCTCAAATCGAAAGAGGCCTAAGAAAGTGAAATCACTTCTGATATTTTAGATCGACACGCTAGATTGAATTACCACCTACTTAATCTCTATTAATTACTCGTGCGAAACGCGATTCATTATACTCTTGTCTACGAAATCAAGAGTCGGAATATAAGATTGCATTAAGGGGCCTTGGAAGACATTAACTGAATGACGAATGATCTAATTATTCTAATTAATTCGGAAATAGGTGAAGAGGACTGGTCTTATCTTTATCTATCTAAATAGCGCTCGTGGCGTAGTTAGACTAAGCGATGTTAGTTCATTGCGATTGTTAAGCAACGTGCAGCCCGACCCCTACTTGGATTGGGCGGCTGATGGTGGCAATTCTATCTGAGCGCTACCGTGCTTCGGTGGGCACGGTCGGTCCTGGTTGTTTCAATCGTCAGACCATTTCGAAGGCCTTTAGCTGGTCTAAAAACTCCGACAACAAGGTTGGCCTGGCCACTGAACTACTCGAAATGAATGGAATGAATCACCTTACTAAAAACTCTTTTGTCCGCAGAAGAACGAGTGCCTCTATCGACAGTGATACAAGACCACGGCCGACTGGACGGCGTTCAAAGAGTGCTCTTCGGCTCAGGCCTTCAGTTCTGGCTGCATCGACTCTTGTTCCTGGACGCGTTGAGTTACCTGAGTCACGGACAATTGAGCCTGAGTCTGGACAGATGGATCCTGGTCGATATTGATGACATCTTTGTTGGGGAGAGAGGTAAATATGAGTTTTTAGTTTGGCCTGTATTTTTTTAGGTTTTCTTTGGCTGGTGTCATGTAAAGTTGTAATGTATTTTAGGCTTGGTATTCTAATCTCGACACGTAATATTAAAACGGCATTCCTTTGCAAAGTAAAGTTTTCTTTGACAACAAATTGATTTACTCAAACTAAGAATGGATGAGATTTCACAGAAAGGTGACTGAACCAATATCTATGAGTACTAATTGTCATATTTTTATCTCGTGGTATAGTTTGACTAAGCGATGTTAGTTCATTGCCATTGTTAAGCAACTGGCAGCTCGGTCCCTACTTGGACAGTTGGCCGATAGTGGCATTTCTATCTAAGCCCTACTGTGCTTCAGAAGGCACGAAGTCGTTCCCAGTTGTTTCAATAGTTAGACCATGTCGGAGGCCTTTAGGCCTTAAAACTTCGAAGCCAGGGTTAGCCGCTAACCTGTATCGAATTGGTATGAATAATAAAAGTAGATAAAGATTTACGATACTTTAGTTAACTTTACTATAACATGCAACTGTTTGACCTACATGCGATGTTCGATTCCGCCGATATTTTACATACCAATGTGCAATGGCTTGGTTCAATATGTGTACTGTAGCCCCCAGCTTCCTCTTTGAAAACCGCTCAAAAATCCGCTATTTTATTGCAACATATTTACTTTTTAACGGTTGAAATAAACCTGTGTTGACTAACGAATAGTTCTGTAAAGGGTCTTTGAAGTTTTGCGTTGCAAAATCTAAATGGAAAGTTAAAAGAGAACGAATGAAATACGGCAATCTGAACAAGATCATGTTTGTTATTTTAATTCAGATTAATATTAGAAATACAAATTAAATCAAACCATGCAAAAGTAATTTTGTCTATTCCGCTTTCATGCCTAAACTATCTAACTGATTTTGAAGAAAATTCGTACGCGATGCTTTGGAAAAGGAAACGGGCTAGTTTTTATCCCGAAAATCCTACGGGAGCAGTAACACTGCGACTGGAACTCTAGAAAATAGTTTTTATGAGAAATATTATTTAAGTAAATGCATACAGAAGAAACATGTGTTAAATATGTTAGATTAGGATAGTGGTCAACTCTATTGTCACAGTTTTTAGACCTAAAGGTCGCGACATGGTCTTACTAAAGAAATAATCGGGACCAATCTATACTAATATTATAAAGCTGAAGAGTTTGTTTTGTTTGTTTGTTTGTTTGTTTGTTTGTTTGTTTGTTTGTTTAAACGCGCTAATCTCAGAAACTACTGAACCGATTTGAAAAATTCTTTTTGTAATCGATAGCCACATTCAACGGGAAGGTTATAGGCTACTTTTCATTCCGAAATTCCCACGGGAACGGGAACAACGTGGGTAATACCGCGGGGCGCTGCTAGTTGTTAATATGTCCGATAGAACGAACATATTTCTTTCTCTTGTTATTTTATTACCGTGAGAAAACGTTATTAAATGGAAGCAGTGAGCTCTGTAAATGGATAAGTGCGACTCAATTCAGTTTTACTTTCTTTTAATTGAGTTATGATCGCGACTCATTTGAGTATTATCCGCTCATTGAGGTTACGATTCCACCCGTATCATATTGAGTGTAGTTTTAATGGTCATTGTATAATGCTCATTATATATGGAACTGAGATGTGGTATGCGTTTTTAATACGAATCGCGCTTTTAAATTTTAATTAAAGTTGTTGATTGTATGGTTATCACTTTACTTGTGTCATCATTTCCTACCTTAACGATGTTTATGTATCCTCTCGCAAACTTATAAAAAAGGCGTGACTTGACGTCTTGGAAAAACACTTTAGATACCTACTAATATAATAAAGTTATTTTCAACGCGCTCATCTTTATATCTACCAGTTGGATAAAAAAATGATAACAACGGCCCGCGGTTTTACCCGCGCTGTACCCGGAATCGGGAAATAACCTTAAACCTGTTGAACGTGACTTTCTATAACAAAAAGAATAATCAACTCTGATTGTCAGTAATCAAATTTCAACTTTATTATATTAGTATGAATTAACAAATACATACAGGACAAATAAACATACGGTTAGTTAGTCCCAAACTAAGCTTCAGCCATATTTATTTAGCATCCCAAAATAGCATCAAACGTCACTATTATTTTACACCCTAGTACATCGTGTAACACATTTGTAATTAACGCCGCTTCATTAAACAAGGATCATGTAAGGCGCCGTACTTAGTGTTACCTGCCTGTGGTACTCGTATTAGTATGCGTTGTGTACCTGTACACTGTAGTGGCATTGCACCTTAGTGCACTGTTTGAATCGTAATATGTGGTACTATTAGATAGAGAAGTTGTTAGGTATAATGTTAGATGGTAAGTTGATTTTGTACCGTTAGTAGTGATTGGGTGAAAATAATAGTTTAATCTGTATTGTGTTAGATTCGAGACTTATTGAAGATTACTTTAGATTATTTATTATCGTTTAAAAGTTATAAATGTTGTAGTAATGTTATAGGACCGCAAACACAACTTCTGGTTTGGATAACAGTGCCTCAGGAGTGGGTCTCAAATAATAATAATAAGACTTGTTGCATTTTATTATTGCTTACAAAATCCCGAAAGGCAAACAGTTAAAGTTAAAAACAGGCACAATAAGGTTGCAACATCCACCTTGGATTATATTCGTTTGATTATAAAAAAACTGAAGAGTTTGTATTTTTGTTTCTTTGACGACGCTAATCTCAAAAACTACCTATCCGATTAGAATTATTCTTTTTGAAATGGAAAGCCACATTTAACGGGAAGGTTATAGGCTATTTTTCATCCCGTAATTCCCATGGGAACCGGCACAACGTGGGTATAACCGCGGGGTGCTGCTTGTTTTTAAAAAGTCAAACGTGTCTAAAATGTACTTAATTGAATCTGTTTTCACAACACTATTTAATCTGGCTTCACGGCCCTTCGCACTTGTTGATACAAACCAACAACATTTAGAACATAATCCATACGCATTTCCTTGCGGGTTTCCACTTCCATATAAATACTTTCATAGAAACGAAACCTATTTGAAATATATTGGATATCGGATTAATACAGTATGGAGTTTTGTATTTTTCTAAGCTTCTCGTGCTTCGTTCTGTTATTTTTCGGTATATTTTTTTGTATTTTTGAAGTGAAAACTTCTTTAACGACGTTGTGCACTTTTTTGGGATGGGTAAAAAATGTTAAGCTCGCGTCAGGACACGTGAGCTGATCGAAAATTCGTTAGACGTTTTGACTTTAATATTGAAGTTTTTACTTCTGCCGGCACTCCCGGAGTGCAGCCCGTTTTTTATGCCTAATACTCCTTACTGTACTGATATCTTCAGTGCGATGAGAGGGCTTTGCCCAGCAAAGGGACATCACAGGCTAACACTTACTTCCTTTTTTATTGTTTGGTAGTTTATCCGTTTTTACGTTTTTAGTACTTTGATTGTTATTTTGTTTGTACTTACATCTATTTGTGTCCATGTAAGATATTTTAATAACTACTATGCGCCTTAATGTTTTGAAAATTAATGGATTTTCTGTGTAAGAGAATACATTTCAATGTTTTGAAAATTAATGAATTTTTGTGTTAAAGAGTACCATTTCAAAAACTATCATGTCATTTCAAAAGGTATTTCAAACACTTATCTAAACACTATCAAAACACATCAATATACAATTATGCATCCAGCAGTCATTGTTTTACATTGTAATATATGTAACTAGATACGTCACAGTGGCAACAACAATGCAACAAAGCTATAAATCCTTACAAGTACGTGAGACCACTACCTGACTTCAGAACACCCGTGTTAGGCCATTCATCAATTTGTTTTACACCCACTGTTATGCGTAAAGGGGACAGGGGACACATCTAGTTGTGTGAACCAACATCTATGTTATGTGTTGTGTTTTATAGCATAGATCGTATCACGTTGTGAATTGGGTGCGTACCATAAATACGATAGTTGTGTAAATTGTAAATATAATCGGAAGAGCTCAATTTAAAGTATGTTAAAGTCTTGTGTCGATAGTCAAGTGTAGAATTGTTCCGTCCTAAGAAAGTACTTTAAGAAAATAACATTATTATAGATTACAAAATAAAAATAAAGAAATAGCGTATTAAATGAATGTTTTCAATAACTTGTAATACAAAGTAAATAAAGTACATATAAATAAAATATAAAATAAATAACCATATTGACTCGATAAGAAGAAGAATACAAAGTAATGTTGCAATTTATTTGCACAATACAATAAAATGTATATCAAATACATTTTTCTTTCATCACTCAAAACTTAATCATACACATATTTCCTTTCCGATCCACACTACAACTTATTACAACAGTCCGTAGCACATTCTAAAACAATGTTAAGTACATTTTGAACAAGTGTTCGCTGTCATGTTACATGTTCTCATTATTTACTGTGCGATATCGCGGGAAATGTGGTAAATATGCGAACGTTCGCCTTGTGTCCACAGCGAGTGCGCTCTTATTAATCATGTGTTCTGTTTGTTTGATACAAGTATCCTTATTTATATAAGCTTCTTCTTATAAGTTATGTTATGTAATTATGTGAGTGTGTTATGTAATACTAACAGTCCGATTCGAATAAATCTTTTCTCATTGGGAAGCTGCATTCAAGAGAAAAGTTACTTTATGTATATGATTTCAAACCTTAACGATTTGGAGCTGTTTAATCTCGCCAACTTATCATAAAGATCTGGCTTGATGCCTTGGAAGAACACTACATTATACTCATACTATGTATACTTCATTGCATTTTTTAGTTTGCTTGTTTGTAAATTCGAGCTAGTCTCAGGAATTACCAGTCCGATTTGAATAATTATTTTTGTAATAAATAGCCATATTCAATGGGAAGGTTATTGACTATCATTTATCCCGAAATTCCCATGGGAAGGGGCACAACACGGGTAAAAACCGGGGCTATTGAATAAAAGCACTGCTATTAAATAAATATTTATCCACACAATTTTGTCAACAGGTACCCGTCTTCACGAAGAAGATGTAGCAGCGTTGCTAGCATCACAGGCGGCCCTACAAAGGCTAGTTCCAGGGTTTAGGTTCAACCTAGGATACAGTGCGAAGTACTATCACCATGGAACTGCGCTGGAGAACAGAGGAGACGACGCCTTGTTGAAGAATAGAGAGCACTTTACGTGGTAAGTGGAGCTTTGGTTTGGTCGATGAGTGTTTGAAGAGAATGGATTACAAATTTTTGGGCAAAAAACGTTTTCCAAAGTATCACATGCTAATGTATGTTTCACAAATTTTCATTTAGAAAAACCTTTTCGCAATTTTACAGTTACTATTTTCGACAATTTATTGTTTAAAAAAGTAATAATTGTCGAAAAATATTTTTCCAAACGAAAGGATAGCGAAGAGAACATAAAAAAGTTAACCGCCATCCAACATCACCTACAACTCCATCGATGGCATCCTTACCTGCTGTAACGGCACCAGAACTTTTACTACTAAAATCGGTTATATCAGTCATGTGGCGCACCAAAACGGATGTTTACTAAATTGAAAACGGTGATCGTCGCCGAAATGGCCGTAGGAATAATCATCATCATCATTTTAACGATATATTTGTTTTATTGTTGACTAATTGCAAACATATATAACAAACATATATTGTGCAATCATAAACGACATTCTAGAATATAGATTATATTAGTTAAGGGTTAAGGGTGCGTTTCCCTTGAAACGGAGTGAAGCGGTACGAAGCTCAATCGACCAATCATAACGCATTAAAATTGTCAATCAGTACATTGACATTGTCGTAATCTTTTCGCAGTGCGTTGTGATTGGTCGATGGAGCCCTGCACAGCTCCACTCCGCTTCAACGGACGCACCCTAAGACACAAATCGATAGATCAGTACGGTCGACCAGTTGATCGATGGTTCCCATAAAAGCCATCAATATTGATTGCTCAGTACTGATACATATTTGGGGAACTTTTCAAGACGATCAACCATTCGATTGATCGAGATTAAGATAAAGCGATCGTCGGTAGATTTCTTAAAGCGATCGTCGGTAGATTTCTACCGACGATCGCTTAATCTCAATCGATGCCATTGATCGTCGATCCATCGATTACTAAGAAACACTACAATATATCCTCCATAATCGATTTTGGCTGCCGGACTGCGATCTCTGTTAATTTATGAACTCGATGTAATGTCATGCGTCCTCATATTACTGATGTAACTTTCGCGGTAAAAGTGCGAGCACAATGATTACTCCATTAATATCATTATAAGAGACTAGCAGCGCCCCGCGGTTTTGCCCGCGTTGTGCCCATTCCCATGGGAATTTCGGGATGAAAAATAGCCTTTGCGTTAAAGATGGTAATCCATTACAAAAATAGTTATTCAAATCTGATAGGCAGTTTTTGAGATTAGCATAAACGAATAAATAAATAAACAAACAAACAAACAAAAGTGAGAAACTTTACCTCTTTATAATATTAGTATAGAAAACACCACACCCCAAAATAATCCCGCCATGGCAAAGAATACAAATAATTTTGTTTTCAAACATAGACTTTGTACGTAAAATGTATGCTTATTTTGATGTAATTAACACCATTAAATCAAACAATATCTCTTTGTTTGGTGATACAGAACAAGCATCAATAGTCAATACTGCTTGGTATAAATACGCGGCCCAGTTTTAGTTCATCAATTAACATAAAACGATTTGTTTTATTCACTGTATGTTATTTCAAATGATACTCGGACAATACGGTAAATGGCTCGTATTTATTACACGGAGCTTATTGTTCATTATGTTCGTTTAAAAAGATTAAAGGTATCCAACAGGGATTTAATTAAACTAATGGATTTTGTAAATAAAGTTTAATTTGTTTTGTTTTATGTTATGTTATTAAACGAAAGTCGTGGTTATATTCATTCAAATATGGGTTTTACATAAGAAGTGCCTGCGGTTTTACCCGCGGTGGCTGGGTGAATTATATATTCTTATGAAGTATTTATTTATGTAGTAGTATCAGTTACATTCCATAATACAAGCTTAGAACTTTGAGCTTCGTTTGAGTCTGATTAACCATGTGTGAATTTGTCCAGATATATTATTAATTAATGTGTACACAGGGTGTAGGCGTAAAAGCTTAACCAAAAGCCTTCAAAACAACCCATTGTTCCAGGTTTTGCCACATGTGGAACCATCAGCAGCCTCATCTTTACAGCAACGTAACGCACTTAGAATCAGAAATGACACTGAACAAGCAGTTCGCCATAGAGCATGGTATACCGACTAATTCTTCGTACTCGGTGTCTCCGCATCACTCGGGGGTGTACCCTGTGCATGAGCCGCTGTACGAGGCGTGGAGGAAGGTGTGGGATGTGAGGGTCACCAGCACTGAGGAGTACCCGCATTTGAGACCGGCTAGGTAAGTTCTAGTTTTTTGTTGTCGGTGATTTCGATGAGTATACTTTATTTCTTTTGGATTGGCACAAAATGTGGACCAATGTCATCAATTTTCCAGCCGAAGACGATTGCTCTTGAAGAGGTAAAAGGTTTAGTAATTGTATTTCATTATTACCCTATCTCTAAACCTTTTTCCTCTTCAGAAGCAATCGTCTTCGGCTGGAAAATTGACGACATTTAACCACATTTTGTGCCAATCCAAAAGAAATAGATTATAAGTTTGAGTAGGTTTGTGGCCAAACCTGGTATCGGAGTTTTTAGGCCTCCGACATGGCCAAACGATTGTACAAACGGGACCGACAATTCAACTTAGCGCTCAGATAGGAATGCCACTATCGGCCACCCGTAAAGTAGGGGTCGAGCTACACGTTGCTTAACAATCGCAATGAGTTAAAATCGTTTACATACATACATACATACGTAACATACTCGTACAAACATTAATCCTACAGATATGAAATTCATTAAGACTTACTCTGAAACAATTATAATAATCCCCAGATTTATATGATAAAATTGTATTTGAAAGAGATAGCTATTCAATCAAGCGTTCAGTAATAATATCCATAATCTATTCTAGATTATCCGTTACCTGAGAAATAACAACATAAGATCTAGCCTAAACGTTATCTAATGCCTAACATCACGCACAACCTAACATCCGTTTATACGCACGAAATAACAAAACGATAACTAATTACTACGCTGGATAGAGACTAAAATGATTACACCCAGAAGGTAATATACGAACATCTATTAAAAAAGACGCACGCACACACACATGCGCGCTACACGAGTTTCGAAAAGTTTCAAACTAATGTCAGTGGAGTTCGAAAAATGTGTAAGCACGCGTTAACTTCATTTACTTTACATACCTATATAGTAAAAACTTAACGCGCGGCGCGGGATACATTTTATCCTGAAATTCCCGCGGGAACAGGTACAACGCGGGTTATACGTGGCGCGGTTGATTAATTATATGTATGTCAGTTTTCGTAGCACGTCTTAGTAAACCCTCTGTGCGTATTTATATTCTAGTAGATATTGAATTGACATCATGTCAGCATTGATATTGTTCCGTACGGTACGATTGTGTGATACGGTAGTACGATTCAATTGTATCCGACCGCAAGCAGGTACGATTAACGGGTTGATAGTGTTACTAGCTCCAATGTCTGGAGAGCATCGTCTTATTATGATGCAAATGGTTTTCGCTCAGTGTGTGGAGTTATCTTAATTGCAACCGGGATTTGATGTCATATCAATTCTGGAATGGGTTTTGATGGTTTTCTATGTATGTGGTATAAGAAAAACACTTAATAAAAACTCTTAAAAATTAGGCATTTCAGATAGTAATAATAATTTAGAGTTAAGACTGAAAGCGCCCCGGATTTTACTGACGTAATACGGTATCCGAGATACTTTTATCTAGCACATTGTCTGTTATTCCAGACTTTATACTTTTGTTTCAATTGAAAACCTCGTTATTTGTCGGACTGTTCGAGTTCAAATCAATGCTACTCGGTTTTACCCGCAATGTGCCCGTTCCCGTAGGAATTTCGAGATAAAAAACCATCCCGTTGAATGTGGCTATCCATTATAAAAATATTTTTTCAAATCGGATTGGTAGCTACTGAGAATAGCGCGTTCAAATATAAAAAACAAACTCTTTGACTTTATTATATGAGTACTGTCCGATATAGTTTCACACTACTGTTAACTAACAACATGCGTACAGAAAACTAACCCTTTTCTCCATAGTATTAAAAGCTATACAACATTAGCGGTAACTCGACAAGGTCCGTATAGGGGGTGAATGTTTGCGGGTAGCCGTGTGGCGAGTTTCAGACTCCTAGTAGCCACAAACGGTGTACCGCCCACAATATCTCTAGATGGGGAAACATCCGGCGAAATTCCGGTAATTAAATTACTTGCAATGACTGTTGTTTAAAGTGGAGTGCACTTTGGGTAGAGTACAATGATAGGTTGTATATGGAAATAAAATATTGTCTGAATTTTTTATAACTATACTAATAGTATAAAGAGGTATTTGTAATTTAGTTTGTCTGTATGTTCACGTTAACCTTTGGAACTATTCAACCTATTTTAAAAATACTTTCACCAATATGCAAATTACAGTCACTTCAACGATACGGTACGAATAAACCAAATTTTGAAAAAAAACTTGTTTAACCCAAACGAAAAGGGGGTGGGTCGCTAATTAATAATAATTAAGAACAGTTGCTTTCCAAAAAAAAACGGCTAGCTCTGAACAAAATATGTATGTCACAAGTTCACTTTAGTTTACAAATTTTGCATAAGGGCGCAACATTTCCAACATAATGTCATGCTTAGTGTAACGGAAAAATACCAAAAACAAATTAGATAATACTAGCTTTTACCCGCGACTTCGTCCGCATTAGATTGTTACTTTGGACAGTAGTTTTATTTTTAACCTTTAGGATCTTACCAAAGTATGACTCAAGCTGCACACTCACCGGGACGGAACGTCTCGGGATTTATCATTTTTGCTTGTGAAAATTCGAACGTAGCTTCATAGAAATACAGCATAAATGGCTATGCATTCAAATGACGCCGCGGGATTGACAAATCCTTTTCGATGCCGTGGCGCTATTTTAAAGTAGGTATAGCATTTGTTTATATACGAATACGTTTGATTTTATATTAGCAAACCTTAAAATCCCTAGCCGTGCCGTCCCAGTGAGCGCGAAGCATCAAACAATTGCTTAGGTGAAAAATAGTAAACATAATATAGAAAAATAGTATCTTATCCGGAGGGAAATTCGGGATAAAAAGTATCCTATGTCCTTTCTCAAGGTCATATCTATGTCTATACCAAATTTCAGCAAAATCGGTTCAGTAGTTTTGGCGTGAAAGCGTAACAGTATCTTATCCGGAGGGAAATTCGGGATAAAAAGTATCCTATGTCCTTTCTCAAGGTCATATCTATGTCTATACCAAATTTCAGCAAAATCGGTTCAGTAGTTTTGGCGTGAAAGCGTAACAGTATCTTATCCGGAGGGAAATTCGGGATAAAAAGTATCCTATGTCCTTTCTCAAGGTCATATCTATGTCTATACCAAATTTCAGCAAAATCGGTTCAGTAGTTTTGGCGTGAAAGCGTAACAGTATCTTATCCGGAGGGAAATTCGGGATAAAAAGTATCTTATGTCCTTTCTCAAGGTCATATCTATGTCTATACCAAATTTCAGCAAAATCGGTTCAGTAGTTTTGGCGTGAAAGCGTAACAGTATCTTATCCGGATAATATTTCAATGCGTCCATAAGCTTTCAGATTACCACAAACCTTTCGAAATTAATTTCAGAGGCGAGCAACTATTAAACTGTCCAAAAACTTCCACATTGAACACCCACATACGTACTGAAACATCCATTAAACAAATTCATATTAAAACAACTTAACGCTCAATTAACCAAAACATTTAATTATCAGTAAATAAATAAATCAAGTTGAATTCTTTATCGTAGTGCGAATATAATTGGCGCGTATTAACTATTCAGTTCGGTTATCTACTTCGATGATCGTGCAGTTTTATTAATCCCGAGTGTATGAGTTTTTGGATGATATTGTGAGTCAATTTATAGCCGTGTGTGAAGTGTGGTGGGGCCTATCGGGGGTCGTTTTGCTCGTACGTGTGGGAACGTTACTTTAGTCATGGATACTGTGTGCGTGACTGTGCCCGGTTATGCATTAGATGTTCCGGTTAATGCTGTTTATACGTAGCTCTTGTAATGATACGGTGCGGGCGGACGCTTATGGTTGGTCGAGTCGAATTGTTAGTGATAATGAGTCTCTTAAACTATAAAAATCGAGAATTCTCAGGGCTTCAGGCAAATTCCAAAACGTTATCAACAAAAATTGGAACACATTTTTTACTCTTTGACTTACTCTTACCGATCGCACCTCTTTCAAATGCGTCACTAGGGCCAAACTAATTCTGCGTCCCAAAGGCTACAGGCTAGCCTAGAGGCCTTAGAGGCTCAATTATATTTATTTTACTCTTTTACCTTTATGAACTGTATAGTATATGTTACACCCAAACGATTTTCTTAGGGGCCATTTAATAATGTTGACTGACTCCTGCACGAATAATACCAAATATAGGTACTACTTTTAACTAATTCATCTTAGGGTCAAAACTGAATAAGCATATATGACGTTGACTCCTGTACTACACCATCAATTTTCCCACCAGGTTACGTCGAGGATTCCGTCACCGCGGTGTGATGGTGCTACCACGGCAGACGTGCGGTCTCTTCACTCATACTCTACTCCTGGAGAGATATCCTGGAGGCAGGCATCGGCTGGACCGGTCTATACAGGGAGGGGAGCTCTTTCAGACTGTTATTAATAATCCGGTAAGTTACGTAAGGGAACTGGACTGTCAATTATATTGAAGACTAGGTCCATCCCACGGTTTTACCCGCGTTGTACCCGTTCATGTAAGAGTTTCGGGATATAAAAAGCCTGCAACCTTCTTCTTGAATGTAGTTATTCAATACAAAAAGAATTATTCGAATCGGACTGGTACTTCTCAAGATTGACTCGAACAAACAAACAAAATTATAATTTTATCGCTTTATATTATTAGGTAGTATAGTTTTGAATAAGAAATAATAGTTTATTCAAAGAAGCCCCATTTCAATAGTGGTCAAAACTGAAATAAAATGTATTATTAAACAAAAAAGCTTAATTGAACGAAATCCAAAATCAAACGTTGTTCAATAATAACTCTACCCTAAATTATATTGTCCTATTTCATTGTTAATTCGTATAACCCGATTCAGTTAGTTCTCTCTGCATTAGGAATACCAATTTTCATTCACTTATTTGTCAAACAGCATCCCTCACAAAATCAATCAATTCCCAATCAATGCTCACTAGCCAAATTATTTAACGACTCTATTTGACTATCCGTAAATCAACTTTATACACAATCAATCGGAATCGATTGACTGCGAACTGATGCCTAAAATAACTGTGCTGATAAGGTTTTGTTGCTATAAAACCATTTATCTTACTAATACTTATTACAAATGCGATAGTTTTTGAAGATGGATGTATGTATGTTTGTTTGTTTGTTACTCTTTCACGAAAAAACTACATAGAACGTTGAAGGACTCTTACAAAAATAATATAGGTATAATAAGATCCTAGAAACTACAAAAACCAATCGCGTTCTTATTTTCAAAAATATTTCTGTTTCCTATCAAAACGTTTGAGGATGGACAAAAAGCTAGGGTTCGATTCTCATAACCAGTTTTTTCAAAATCATCCCGCTAACATTTCCTGCAATATTTTAATGCGATAGTAACATCGTACCGTTTAACATTAAAACAGTTATTGAGCCTCGCTACCTGCAAAGAGCACTTATCACTGATATTAATGGCATAATGACATCAACCGACCGACCAAATTGATTGAAAATTGAATGAAAGCAAGCACGCATACTCACACACTTGTAAAGTATAGTACCTGGTTGAAACAGTTACCCATTAAGTAACTGTTTCAACCAGGGAAATGAACGACTGGTATTTGTAGAGTGTACCTTTGACAGACTATAAATTGTGTATCTCACTGAAAATAGCTTAGTTCGAGTAAGAGATACAATAGAGTTAGACAAACTAGGGATAGATTTAACGCCAATAGTGGAATGGATAGTATTTCTATCTTATTGCTATCATATTTTAAGAGGCCGTTAAATAGTCAGATCCGAATGTTTTAATTTGTAGACCATGTCAGAAGTCTATAGGCGAGCGAAAAACTCGGACTCTAGGCTTGATCACTAGTCTACGTCAGCTTACGATACATACTTACGAGCACAAAACCGAAACTAGTCGGCTATCTCTCTCTAAAGTTCGATGAGTAAATGTCACAGCCGGGTACAGTATATTTATCCCTCTGTGTACATTGCAATGTCATTTGCACACACTCACAGAGACTCGTTCAAATATGTACAGTTTTGTGGACCCAATGTCGGTCGCACACACAATTATAGTTGTGTGCAAGTCTGGTTAATGTTTTTCAAGTTATTAACTTGTGTTGGGATCGATATTTAACTATTTGAAGTAGTATTAGTGCCTATAGATCAGAACTATGATATGCAACGTCGCCATACTTTAATATGATTGATGGATGCCACCATAGCAATGTTATATCGCCATTATCACTTATATCAATCGTGGTGGAAAACAAAATAGTTTAGTAAGGTAACATAGCATAGGACTGGTAAAAAATCAACCTTAAGGCGCTGCGTTTGGAATAACAAGCTATTCGCATTCTACCAACTCTTCATCAAATGAGTTGTAAATAATGAGACAAAAATAATCAACTCAAAGAAATTCTTATTTTTGCTCTTTAAAGAAGAGAACATCCTTGTTCTAGCTCTTATATATACCTATATGTTATTCGATGTAAAAGCACTTTAAAAAAACTTTACAAGATATTTCAGTTACTTTCAAAAACCATCGATATTAAAACTAGAATAAAAGTACTCTTAGTTTATTTGGTTCCATAAAGGAATTGCTTCGTTTGTTTGTACATTTTTTGTGTGTTCGGTGTCTCTTATAATAAAACGACGTTGATGATTCCTTTTGTGTTCAATAGGACTTACCTCAAGGGTCCTTGAGGAGAGACCCATTTATACAATATTTAATGGCGTCGTGCAGTTTTATTGTTGGTTTTATTAGTCAAAGAAATATCGTCCTCTATTTAGTCGAGGAGACGTTTTTTTCAGAGATTTGTAATTGGAATCGATATTAATGTAAGTTGGGAATAGACTCGGGAAGAGGATGGAATGAATAATAAACATATTAGTATCTACCTCACAAGATACTAGAGGATAAAGTAGAGTTCTTTTCCAACCAGTAGTAGGCTGTCTATATTAATGACTTAATCTCTGGGGTTTAAAATTAATATCAAATAATAGCCAATAATGCTTTTGCCTTATGTAAATAAGATATTTTCTAATACATATAGTAATAAAACTGAAGAGTTTGATTTTATTTTTGTTTGTCCGGGCTTACCTCAGGAACTACCAATCCGATTAGAATAATGCTATTTTTCATCCAGAAATTCCTACGGGAACGGCCACAAAGCGGGTAAAACCGCGGGGTGCTGCTAGTTCCATACAGTTTCACAGGTACAACGATACAAGTCTACATCACCAGTCCACATACTCGTGTATGATCACAATTCCATTGCCAACAGATCAACGTATTCATGACACACATGTCCAACTACGGTAACGACCGCCTCGCGCTCTACACGTTCGAGTCGGTGGTCAAGTTTCTGCGATGTTGGACGAATGTGCGACTCGCTTCGGCGCCGCCGCTCGCCTTGGCCGAGAAGTACTTCCAACTGAGACCTGACGAGCTTAACCCGCTTTGGGGGGTGAGTACTGTGTATTATATAAGTTTTTATTCAGTTTAATCTATACTTTAGGTTTATAGGTGGTCTACGAACTCTGACAGGATTGGCCACTAGGCTTGACCACAGAGTTGACAACATAAAGAGTTAAAAAGCGTGGTGAATACGTCTTATTCTTCTCAATGTACTGATATCTTCGGTGAGATAAGAGCCCTTTGCCCAACATCGGATAATACAAGCTAATACTTACTTTGGTTAGATAGTCGTCTTTGATAGTTTAAATTTCAACTCTATTACGGACAAATAGATTGCACACGAAGTACCCTTCTAGCTATCCATGCTATCATGGAAATCCGACGAGTATTTTTTATGAAAATCAATTACATGCAGACAGACAGGGCTTTTAGGGACTTTGTTTTATAATATATATTGAAGTGAAAAAGGTGAGGATTACTCATATAAACCTCTGATGATATGAATCAAATTTTACCGAATGATATTTCATAATAGCAATCAATCAAATCGGATTCAGAAATAACATTATATCGAGTCGTACTCGTATATGCAAATGTCAAGTCCGGAATCGTACTGTTCCAAAGTTTCTGTCTCGTAGGTTTCGTCTAATATTAGATGATGGATAGGCCAGGGTTACTACGAGCATCTACAATGGAAGTCTAGTTAGTTTACTGTAAAGTTTCGCATTAATAATATCAGTAGGATGTAGTATTTCTTTACCTACAGATGTAGGTAGTTGTCGAGTGTCGTCCCTAATTACCATAAAGTTAATCCTCCACACAAAATATAGACACAACTAACGCTCGACCAACATTTTCTCACACATGCACAAAGTAAATATTTATGTTCAGATAACATAAATAGCTCGGATGTAAAGTAACACTTTCACTTGCGCAATGTTTGTAAGGTTTACACAATTTGTCGTTGTACACACAGTTCTCAGTGCTCTACTACTTGATGTAGTTAGTTTGTTTTAAAAAAAATATTTTTGGAAAGCAAAACTTTCCAAAAAATATGTTTTTTTAGTAAAGCAATGTTAAGTAAACACTAGACCTGAAACACAGTACCTCATAAATATTCCAAGTCTGACTATGTTGATAGTTCTTTACGGCACTTATCTTTTAAGGGTGCGTATTGTATAAAAAACAGAACATCCGCACTACTGCGACTCGTACAACTAATAACGTTTAAGTTGAAAGCGGCCTTAGAATCTGGATTTCATTTCAAATGACTTGTTCACTTGCATGGAGATAACGATTCAATAAACACAGAAATCAAATTGTTTTACTCTCATCCTTTTGTATTGACCCAAAAAACAGATAGATAACGGAGGCAAACATCTTTAAGCGTACAGTCCGGCAAGTATAAGTTGGCGGTGGCGTTTTGAGGAACTAAAACGGTTATCTTGAAAATTCACTTTGAAACTTCCGAGTTCATAGTAAACATCGTTGCGAATATTTTGCTAACTACTGCGCTATCATCATGCCTAAAGTGATAAAAATTGGTACAAGAGAAGCAGTTATAAAAGTACAATGACATTGAACACAGCGGCGCACAGCCGCGCCAAGTTATACTTGCCGGACTGTAACTAAATTTTTTTAGCCGTCTTCAAACTAGCTTTAACATTATAACAATGCGAGTAAAAGAGTGAATGAAACTCGACATCTGATAGAATAATGCATAACGATCGATCAGTCGTTCCGGCCGACCGGGCGGGCAGTCGATCGCAATAATTGACGAGTATCACCTGTCATGTACCTATTGCACATTAATATATATCGATTCGCGCCACCGACTCGCGTTTCATACTCGAATGAGCTGTTTTCTGACATTGTTTGGTGTATTTGTTACTAACCACTCTCGCTTTGATTCGTTTAGTGCAATTATGAAATTAGATATCTATAGTAATAAAATAGTAGGGGTTGAGCTATATTTAAATAGCCTGCTTGTCTTTTAAACACATATCTACCAGGAGTACTAGTAGTGCCCCATGGTTTTACCCGCGTTGTGCCCATTCCCGTAGGAATTTCGGGACGAAATAGCCTATAAACTTTCTGTTAAATGTGGCTATGCATTACAAAAAGATTTTTTCAAATCGGGTGGTTAGTTCCTGAGATTAACGCGTTCAAAACAAACAAAAATCAAACTCAGCTTTATCATAATATAAACTGAGCTTTATTATATTGTACTCCAAGATTGAAGTACATAAAATAGGGGGATTATATTTTAATGACATCTGGAAAGTCCGGTCCAATATAGCTGAAAGAATATTTGAATCCGTGTGAAAGTTTCGATGGTTCTTCCTTTTTACTTCCAAGCTGAAAACTTTACCTCTTGATAATATTTGTATGGACTCCGGACTACTAACAATAAAAGTAGAGTTTTAAACTTTAATTTAGCCTGTGCAATGGTCCGTATAACAGGTATTTATTCCGTAGTCAGTGAAATCTATAATAACCACACTCTGTGATAACAAATCGAATCACTTTATTAATACTACATCGTATAATATTAATATCGGACGCCCAAACTGTTTGACAAACTCGTAAAATAAACAGTCAGACATTTATAGGTATAATTAAAAAACTCGCGTCATAAAACAAGTTATAAAATATGATAATAAACAAACTTTTATTGTAGTAGAGATTGCGAAAATTATGCCTTAGCTGCAACCGTTAAGTTTAACTGCAGTTAACGTAAATGATCGTAATTAGTGTAGTGACAAAGAGAACAGAAACACTCGAACAATGTTACGCCCCATCGTTCCTGCTCTGAAATCCGTTGGATTCAAGATGAAATTAACAAGAAGCGAGCGCGCAAATTCCCAATTTGAATGAAACTAAAAAGTATGCACTACAAGTTGTTCCTTTGCCGTCCCCAAGTTAAATCTTTGCCGGTGACGTTTTCAGTTCTAAAAGCTATTAATCAGTGATTCTATTTAACAAAGTTCGGAAACGGTCTTTTGACACAAATAAAACGGAATGTTACCCTTTGCAAACTTGGTCGGGCGCCATTGTCGTCGGATCAATTAACTTTCGTAACAGTTTGACAGTGGCCCTCCTTGTTCCCACTGCGATACGTCCCGGGTGGACCTAAAACTTTGGCCAATTTCACTCATCCCCTATCCCTGTTTACACTCCCTAATTGATTAGAACTACTACCTATATTATTTATGTGAAACAAAACACCATTATTTAATCATGACGAAGTATGTATGGCAAGAAGTCAGTAGTGTTACCTAGAAATCGTTATACCTACCTATTATTTTAAAATAGCTATCGAAAAGGGGTTCAAAGAAATACTTTACGCAGAAGACGAATGTTAGGGTGCGTTTCCATTGAAGCGGTGCGGAGCCCGATTCACCAATCACAGCGCATTGAGATTGTCAAACAACACGTTGACATTGTCGAAATCATTTCGTTATGCATTGTGATTGGTCAGTTGAGCTCCGCACATCTCCGGTCCGCTTCAATGGAAACACCATTATAGCTATCGGACATTTTGATCGAGAGTCGCTTAATTATAACTGAAAGAAATATTTTAAAAAAATATTTAAAATGAAGTTTATCAATACTAATATTATAAAGCTGCAGGGTTTGTTTGTTTATTTGAACGCGCTAATCTCAGGAACTCCTGGTCCGATTTGAAAAATTCTTTCAGTGTTTTGCATAGTCCACTTATCGAGGAAGGCTGTTTTTCATCCCGAAATTCCCAAAGGAACGGGCACAACACGGGTAAAACCACGGGGCGCTGCTAGTATGAAAATATATTAAATTAAATAGCATCCAGATTTTTAATTATAATTTCACCTGAAACCCTTGAACCTAATTATTTGATGTTCACTGTTACTTTCATTAGAGACTCAATTTAATTACAACAAGGTCAAGTGTTGCCATGGCGACAGACAGACGAATATATTGTTTTTGTGTTACATCAAGTTATTATATAGGACCTCCATAATTTATATATGTTGTAAGTACTAACAAACAGAATGAATGATGAAAGAACAAAGAAAATTGTGTATACTATTTACAAGAAAAATATTACATACTAGAATTTGAAAGTAGCTTTGGCCTTTAAGCCTGAATTCCTCTGTTATCTTACAAACCCTTAATTAATTCTAGAATATATTTTCTGAATGTTATTAAATTATATATGTACCTACTTACAAGCAACTAGTAGCGCTCACCGGTTTTACCTGCGTTGAGCCTGTTCCTGTGGGATTTTTAGCCTATCATCTTCCCGTTGAATGTGGCTATCCATTACAAAAAGAATTATACGAATCGGACAGGTAATTTCCTAGATTCCCTAACATACAAACAAACAAAATTACTTGCCACTAGCCACTTCTTCTTATCGAGTGGATGGTCAACTTGACCAATCCTGGTGTCAGAGTTATAGAGCCGCCAAAGGCCTCTGACATGGCTCATGTAACGACTACTATCCGTAGAAAGTAACCGGGACCGACGGCTTAACGTGCCCTCCGAAGCACGGAATCATCTTACTTTTCGGGCAATCAGGTGATTCAGCCTGCAATGCCCTAACCAAACTGAGGACAGTCTCACAAAGTGATTTTTGTGAGATATCCCCACCGGGAATCGAACCCGGAACCTCCGGATCGTGAGCCGAGCGCTCAAACCACTAGACCACGGAGGCTGTTAAAAACTAGCTACTAATATAGTCGAAATTACTTTTATAATATTAGTAAGCAATACCTATCCCTTAATATTGTTATGTTAATTACCATAATATTGCCCTTGTCATCTGCATATAATATGTTTGTTAAGCGTTCTCTAAGAACCTATTGATAATATAAAACATTTTGCCCAACCAATTTATTTGATAAAATAGTACTTCTATGAACATGTTTCATTTAATACGTTATATTTCTTTCCCATATTTTCATAACTTATTTACCAAACATTTATACTCAGAACTCCCATTTGATCACAATACAATTCCAAATAACATTAAGGATGCCTTTCCAGTGGAGCTATGCTATGCTACATTTATACATACACTAGCTGCGCCCCGCGGTTTCACCCGCGTTGTACCCGTTCCCGCGGGAATTTCGGGATGAAAAATAGATGTTGGCCGATTCTCATAGATACCGGATAAGCACAAAAAAATTCATCAAAATCGGTCAAGCCGTTTCGGAGGAGTATGGCAACGAAAACTGTGACACGAGAATTTTATATATTAGAAGATGTATGTATATATTGTAGTATCAATTAGTTGGATTCCATATTACAAGCTTAGAGCTTAGTTTGGGTCTTTGTGTAAATTTGTCCGAGTATTTATTCATTATTTTCTATTCGATTTAATTGGTAGATACCACAATTTCTTTTCAGCGTTAGGCTGCGTTTAATATGTTTGGTGGGCGCCGCCATCACTGTATTATGTTGCTTATCGCTATTGGTGGATACTTAACGTAGCTTAGCTTTTGTGAAAAGACGACCTAAGTGCCTACAACTTTTGTACTGATAATCCGAACATTAATAGAGTAAATAACTTTGTAAAAATGTGTTTGGAACTTCTTGCTAACTACCGGAGTCCTCTGGGAGTTAGTACGAGTACTTAGTTTATTTGTAACTACTATTTCAAACATGTTTTTCTTTCTTACTTTTTATCTGTTTCTTTGAGATATACTTAGTCCTACAAAGTATATAATGTACTGGTTAATATTGTGATAGTATATAAAGTAGGTACGGGAATGACGAGTATAACTAATATTATTTGAGGTTTTTCGAATCTGCTCAAGCGATTGATACATTGGTTGTTAGGTTATTGATTACTTAGAATTATATATGTACTAGCTGCACCCCGCGGTTTCCCCACGTTGCACCCGGTCCCGCGGGAATTTCGGGATTAAATGTATCCGATGTGTTATTCTTATGTGACTTATGTTTCATCCAAATCCATTCAGTAGTTTTTGCGTGAAAGAGCAACAAACATACATCCATCCTCAAAAACTTTCGCATTTATAATATTAGTAGCATAATCTTAAACAAAAATAACTGTTACCAACTAGTACATGTAAAAAAAAAATTGTAGGCTCTGAGTGTTATCTTATCATTGATTAATATGTGGTATTCTTTCTCTTGAATGCACCCAAAATAATTATTCAAATCCCGTTGGTAGTTCCATAAGTTAGCGCGTTCAAACAAACAAAAACACAAACACTTAAGCTTTTTCAATTGAAACCACATTAACGGATACACTTCGCTTTTATTTTACTGTTTTATCTGACGTTTCGGCTCCTTTCCAGGAACCACGGTGGTCACAGAAGAGTTCTGTGACCACGGCTCCTCGGTAATATAAAAGCGAAGTGCATCCGTAAACGTAGTTGAAATTAAAATGATTAGTGTTCGCTTGAACCTAAAAAACCAGTCTCTTAAAGTAGTAAGTAAGTATAAGCTTGTATTGTCCCACTGCAGGGCAAAGGCACAGGCCTCTCATCCCACTGAAGTTATCAGTACAGTGAGGAGGATTAGGCATAATCACCACGCTTGCCAAATGCGGGTTGGTGATCTCAAACTCGAGCCATGTTTGAAAAGTAAAAAACATATTTTCGCTCGACCCGGTAATTGAACCCGAGACCTCAGTATTGGCAGGCGAGTGCTCATACCACTAGGCCACCGAGGCGACGAACTAGTTTTTTAAGCTTTATTATATTAGTGTAGATATACTTTACTGAAAATTTCCTAAATATATTTTCTATTTCCCTTAGAACCCATGCGACGACATACGCCATAGACGGATCTGGTCGAAGACGAAAGTGTGCGGTACTTTACCAAAGGTCCTGGTCATAGGGCCTCAGAAGACTGGTAGTACTGCACTCTACACCTTCCTGGCGATGCATCCAACGCTGTTGGCCAACCAACCGAGCCCTACCACTTATGAAGAGTTGCAGTTCTTCAATAACAATAACTATTTGAAGGGACTGGACTGGTGAGTTGTCTTTTTTTATTTATTTACTAGTGGAGCCCCGCGGTTTACCCGCATTTTACCGGATTTTTGGGATAGCTATTCAACACAAAAATATTTTTTTCAAATCGGACTGGTAATTTTTGAGATTAGCTCGATCATACCAATAAAATTACAAAATTTGCCTCTTCTTTAAATTATACGATAGATTTAGTTTCATCAACAGCTTTCTGTTGCTTCTTTTAAGTACTGATATCAGTTCAGAAAATATAAATTTTAGAGTGATTAACAGATACTTTTCGGAATAATTTCATGTCTCACAATGAATGAAAAGCTTGGTAAACAATTACAGGGGTTGAAATAGTTATATTTCAACCCCTGTATTTATATAGCTTGAAGTATTTTTGGCCAGTTTTAGCATCTGTCAAAATTTCCGTGTTTACAAAAAAAATATCTTATCTCTTACCTTCAGCAAATATTGAATCTTTATTGAATATCAGAAGGCTCGACATTACGTAATCTTTCAACGTTTCAGTCATCCGAATAAATATAATTTGACTTCATCTGTGCGCTCTCCGCTCGGAATACCTAAATCCCGTGGGTAAATCCAAGTATCGACGTCACTGCATTAATGTGAACGAGCCGATACCAATTCCGTTCGAAAGCACGCCCTAATCTTTCAATTCATTCGGCGCGCTCTCTACACCGTAACGCAATAAAAGCGCACGTATACACCGCACAGAATCAATCTCAATAAATACAATAATAAAAATTCCCCATCGGCAACGTACACCGAGTTTTATTAACACATTTTACTGTTTACATTCCCAACTAAAACTGAAAACAACTTAGTTGTTAGCGGGCTATTGGATCCGAGTTTATTTCTCTGCGGGAGTAATCGAGATCGAACCGTAAACCTGCGTCGATATTTATGCATCGAATATAGAGCCACTAATCTTGATCCAATCAACTGTTTGGGCTTTTTACGATTTAGCGTTATTTCGGGTGAATTAGGGACCTTTGTCCGCCTCCCGCCGCGGCCCTGCTCCGACCGATCGAGCTGAAAAAACAATTTATCGGTTTCGTAGATTGACATCCGTAACTCGTAGCTGTCTCAATGTTTCGTGCCGATAAAATGTATTCCAACGTTCAAGATATAAAGCGCGTCTCGAACACACTGGAATTTACTTACCGTCAGTAAATGTACATTAATTAAATAATATGATTACTTGTGAGATGAACGCACCCGCACCGTATGCGAACGTGCCCGTTGATTGCGTGGAAATATTTACCGTTCAAGTAATAAATAACGTAATATAATCGAATATTTCACCGGTTTATTGGCTTTAAATAACTTTCAGCTTCAACGTTCGGTTAATGAATGTTTCGTTTTGACGTTTAAACGTAATTTTACGATGTAATTAGTGTGTGTTTATAGTCTATCGGTTGGTTAGAGTGGGTTGGAGTATTATGATGATGTGTTTATCGTTCGGTTATCGAGGCGAGGCGCGGCGTTCCGCCCTCGCTTCCTCGCGCGCCGGAACACCCGATAGATTACAACGCTCAATCTCCACGATAAATCCAACGTGTATTCTAATATCGATTACCGTTAACATATTTTTATTCGCACAGAACGTTTCGCCTCCGAAACAGTAATTCCAGTGTAACATAATCGTAATTCGGATCAATTTATTCTTCCCTTAATACACCAGAAGAAAGTTATTGTAAATTCAAAGGAACAATTTTCCTTTAATGCAATTTTCATGGGCGCCGATAAGACATTACCTATATCTCTCTCCCTTTCCTTATTCGCGAGGTATCGTTACGTTTCTTTCTCCTCACTGAAAACAGATGATTAAATTATCAATACAAATGAGATCTTCTGGAGCGCCTATGTCTGTTTTGTTTACTTTTAATTAAACTTTGTGTTGAATATTGTGGAACGTGACATTATAACGAGAAAACTTAATCATTTTGAAGGGTCTAAACATTTACTTAAGAATTAGGTTGGTGGAGTCTAGACGTGAATGTGACCTGTTAATATGCCGCGTCCTCATTGCCCTTAAGGTCGACTTCATTTAGCGGTCTCCTCTCATATGGGACGAATTAATTAAGTTCGTCCCACTAATAATAATATTAACGCCAGAGTTTGTAAGGATGAGTATGTATGTTATTATCTTGCTAAAACAGGAATTCGGAAGAAAATACATGTGTGCTGAATAACTTACATTGAGACCTATTTATCCTGAAATTCCTAGAGAACAGTCAGGTTTGAACTTTTTTGGTCAATATATACAAATTCAAAAGTGAAGGAAGGCAGTCCCGCTTCCCGAAATTCCTGCGGGAACTGATCACGCAACTCACATGAGAGGTTGTCTAAAAACCCTGACACCAGGGTGTGCCAGTACCCTATTTAAACTTACTTTACTCCTGCGTGGAGTACTTTGTAATATGTTTATGATTTTACTGTCTCCATATCAGATATCAAGTTTATATAATGTTCCCGTGGGAACGGGTTAAGGATCACGCCTCAGGGGTAGGTAGTTCCTGTAACATATCTATGATTTTACCGCCATAATATTAGCTCTAAAATTACACCCTCGACCAACTAAAAAGACCAGTCAACGTGCTATCAACGACTGAGTGAGGCCAGTTTTTTAAACATGTGTGCTCCACGCGTCTTTGTCGTCTTAAGTCTGATTAACCAAATCGAGGTGTAATTTGGTTGTTAAAAATGTTAGTATGTGAAGTTTACACATCGGGGTCAGGGTTGTTCATTGTATTGTTTCAGAGCCTGAAAGTTATAAACCCAATTTCAGATTTCTGATTAAGCTGAAATGCTGCATAAGCGTTTGCTGAAGAGCTGAAAAGCTGAAGAGCTGAAGAGTTTGTTTTATGTTTGTTTGAGCGCGCTAGAAACTACCAATCCACATTCAACGGGAAGATTATAGACTAGTTTTTGACCCGAATCCTCCACGGAAACAGGCACAACGCGAGTAAATCCAGGGGCGCTGCTAGTGCATGATAAAATAGAGAAATAAAAGCTTATTCATAAAATCTTATGAAATGCTTGTTTGGTTTGAGATTAATTCCACGTTTCCATTCGACAGGTACCTGAATTTCTTCCCGGCCAGCCCGAACAACACCACACGGATAACATTCGAGAAGTCGGCCACCTACTTCGACGGCGACCTGGTCCCTCGCCGTGCGCACGCGCTGCTGCCAAACGCTAAAATAATCGCCATACTTATATCACCAGCGAAGAGGTCAGTACTTTTATCTGAATGTTACGTCTTAATTTGTTATTATTAGTTGATTTGCAGATTCAGTTAGCTAGTATTCTATAGTCTTTCTCAATTTGAACACACTCGATGTATTAAACCATACTCACTCGGTTAGTACATGTAATCTGGTATACTTAACCAATAAAAAAAGTTAAGTGCACATCATTTAAATGGACTGACAATACCTAATCATATTCACAAGCTAACTAATTTATTTCAAACTATAACATAAAGTATTACACCTCTCTAACTTATCACATCTCTATTTGCTTGTAGTATCAACCTTGTTACTAAACACTTAGTTTAAATATATTCGATGACTTCAATAATATTTAAAATGCTCTAAGATAAAATGTTTAATAAGAAGGATGTTTCCGAACATACACATTGGCCGCCAAACTAACCACACACCTTAGTCCGCACCTGTAACCGCGCAATATAATTCGTAATACACTTTCAAAACTCGAGTTAAATTACTAGAACAGCTTGCTCCCAGCGGATAAGCATGAAATTAATGGTTCCTGTACACAAACGTGTACGTAAAATAATTAAGGAATTTGAATTAAGCGACGTATGAATAAATACGTTTGAGTAATAGTTACGATGGGATTAGTTCATGTTATTATGTTGTTGAGTATTACTTACAATATGCAGTGAACGGTGATTCAATTAATGGTTATATGTGAGGTTTGTGTACTGTGCGTTGTACTTGTTACCGTTTAGACCTAGAGCCCGTGAACCCCAGACCTTCGTCATTTTATAAAAGCTGAAAGTTTGTCAGCGCATGCTCCCAACACAGGTAAGAACGATGGATAATTATGAAGTTTGGGTTACAGTGGCTTTGGCAGGTAAACGGTACTAAAGGTCAATGGTCGAAAACACCAAGTTGGCCATCGATTTCGATATCACCGTCAAAGGGTGACTTATACAACTTGTCACGAGCTTTCAAATGACATAGGTCATGTCACTGTTGAGCATTAGGATCAGCGTCCATAGCATAGGTCAACTCCAATCTTCAATGGTCGAAAACACCAAGTTGGCCATCGATTTCGATGTCACCGTCAAAGGGTGACTTGTACAACTTGTCAAGAGCTTTCAAATGACATAGGTCATGTCACTGTTGAGCATTAGGATCAGCGTCCATAGCCATAGGTCAACTCCAATCTTCAATGGTCGAAAACACCAAGTTGGCCGTCGATTTTGATATCACCGTCAAAGGGTGACTTGTACAACTTGTCAAGAGCTTTCAAATGACATAGGTCATGTCACTGTTGAGCATTAGGATCAGCGTCCATAGCATAGGTCAACTCCAATCTTCAATGGTCGAAAACACCAAGTTGGCCGTCGATTTCGATATCACCGTCAAAGGGTGACTTGTACAACTCTTCAAGAGCTTTCAAATGACATATGTCATGTTACACAAATCACACTTTATTATTTGATGAACTTGATCGGTATTTTACACACCTTTAGTACCGTTTACCAGCCAAAGCCACTGTAACCCAAACTTCATAATTATCCATCGTTCTTACCTGTATTGGGAGCATGCGCTGACAAACTTTCAGCTTTTATAAAATGACGAAGGTCTGGGGTTCACGGGCTCTTAGTCCAGTTGGGATATTTGACGTATAAAATTTATAAATAAAAGAAAGTCGTGTTTGTTACTCTATTTATAACTCGAGAACGGCTGAACCGATTTGGCTGAAAATTGGTGGGGAGGTAGCTTAAAACCAGGAGACGGATATAGGATACTTTTTATCCCGTATTTCCTACGGTAACGGGTGCGCTGTGGGTGAAACCGCGGGGCACAGCTAGTAAGTTATCAATATGGCTTTCTGAACCAAAAATGTGTTTCCAAACTAATTTAATTATAATTAAAAAGAAACAATCAAAAAGACTTGAATTGTTTATTACTTAATAAAGTAAGTTCCATATACTAGCCCAAAATACACTTTTCCGATTTATTATATAGTAGAGTGCCTTAAGCATCTAGAATTGAAAAAGCTCGGAATCCAATTACTGTCAACGAATTATTATGAGACCTGTTGGATTGTATTGTTGATAAGGTATATTAAAATGTTTACCAATTAAAAATCGTTGCTTTTTATTTAATAATAAAAAAATAAATTAAGGCATATAATATAAGACATTACGAGCTTAACTAATTCTTTCAACCCCTAATTTACCCTCTTCGGGGTGGAATTTCCAAAATTCCTTTTGTAATCTTTAACTACGTTAAATAAAGAACCTACATGTAAAATTTGAAGCAAATACATTAAAGGAATTTAAAAAGTCATACAAACTTTCAACCCCTAAATTACCTTATTAGGGGTAGATTTTCCGAAACTTTTTTAATTAGTGGTTATTTTCTTTGTATAAATAACCTACATGCAAAATTTGAAGCCAATACATCAAAGGAATAAAAAGTTGCATATAAGCGATCATCCCCTATTTTACGCTCTTAGGGATGGAATTTCCAAAATTCCTTTTGTAATCTTTATCTAAATTAAATAAAGAACCTACATGCAAAATTTGAAGCAAATCCATTAAAGAATTTTAAAAAATTGTAAAACTTTCAACCCCTAATTTACTCTCTTAGGGGTGGAATTTCAAAAAATCCTTTCTTAGCGGATGCTTACGTCATAGCATCTACCTGCATGCCAAATTTCAGCTCGATCCGTCTAGTTTGGATATAAATATCAGTATTTCTTGAAATTAGTGTCAAATTAAGAAAAACAAAAAAGCAACGAAAAAAAATTGGTAAACTTTTTAGTAATTTATGTATAAAACATAATGCAGAAGGTCTCACATTAATACATTGACAGTAATTGGAGTCCGAGGTCAAACTCCCCAAGCACTCTACTAATAGCAGTTAAGACAAAACGTTTGCACATAGAAAACTGAAATTTGTATAAAGGATTTGTGTATGTATATGTTAGATACCATAATATAAGCGTAGAATATAGTTTGGGTCTAAATAAACGTGTTCCAATTTGTCCGGGCGTATTTATATTACAAAAGCATATCATTGTATCCAATTTATTAATTTTGTGCGTATTATAAAAGTAGCCCAAAGCAATAATGGTTGTTAAACCTTTAGTAGAATTGTAGGTATTATTAATTTAATAATTATTGTACTAAAAACAAGTGATCTAACCCACAGTGTAAGCATTCTTAACGTAATTTCGAGATTTTTATTACTTACTAGCAGCGCCCCGCGGTTTTACCCGCGTTGTACCCGTTCCCATGGCTATTTTGGGATGAAAAATAGCCTTAAACCTTTCCGTTGAATGTGGCTATCTATTACAAAATAATATAATTATTCAAATCGGACGGGTAATTCCCAAGATTAGCTCGAACATACATACAAACAAACAAACAAACTTACAAATGTTACCTCTTTATTGTAACATATTAGTATAGATTATGATATGACGAAGATAAATCAAAAGCCATTCTTGAGTTAAGTGGTATAGTAACTATCACGACTAACAATATCTATCCAACGCTTTAAATAACTAATTTTTATTCGTACCAATGCACATATTACTGCAAATTTTAACTGTTCCAACTTTTCATAAGCGTTTCCAAATGACGGTCTGAATTCAAATCAAATGTAGTTTAATTAAATCTCCCTATGTCCACCAACTAATCTCTAAGCTAACCAAGCCACGGTGGTACTCAAAATATACTTGATAGCTACGAAATTTAAAGCTGGCTAAAAGCGGGGAATCAATTTAGTGTTAACATTTCTTATGGAATTTGAATAGAATTGTTACGACGTTGATATATGAACCTTTTACGTTAAGACACAATATTTGAGTTAAGTGTATTAAATTGTAAGGCGACGATTACACGTAAAGTATTTACTGTGATCCAACAGTAAATATCACGTATCGTGGTATTTACTGAACGTGTAACCTAATGTATTGATGGATGACAGTATTTATTTATGGATTTCTAGATTTCTTGATTCTGTAATGATGTTCCGCCAGATTGTGATCGTGTAGCGTCAAAATGTATCACGTCAGTACGCATTACATAAAAAATAAATACTGTACGTGCAGGCTGGTGTATTAATCCATCAGTAAATACTGTATTGACGGATCACAGTAAATACTTCACGTGTAATCGTCGCCTAAGATAGTTGTTTTATCTCACGAGTGTCATAAGCCATACTTGAAGTTGTAATGTATTTAATTAGTGTGCGTAACTACATATTAGTACCGTTGGTAAGGTCATTCTTTATGTGAATCTGACATAACTCACTACGAATAAGTTTTCTTCTATTACTCCTACCTTCTATGCTGTCGCTACTTTAAAGATAATTTTGACGCAAACGAAGATGTAAACTAAGACAATATGCATGTACACATACTTACACAAGAATGGCCAAAAGCTCGCTCGTGAAATATCTATACTAAGTAATGATGTTCTCTTAATGATACATTAATTTCGGTATAAATACCGCCTGTATCCTATCTTACAATCTTTTCCTAATAATAATATAAGCTGGTGTCTGCGTTTTCAAACACACTGTGTCCGTTCCCGTGGGAATACGTTAATGACTATTCCAGGGAGATAAAAATCCAAATATCATGAATACTCACCGTCGTTCTCGAGTTGTGAATGGTGTAACTAACACGATTTGGCACTTCGTTTTATATAGTAGAAGGTAGATAAAATGTAATTATATTATAAGATCATTTATCTGAAATTCCAGTCTTTCAAACGTCTAGATTTCGAACATTATCAATTTATCTCTTAAATTAATGACCCCTGGTCGTTTATGAAGTCTAGAAGTAAAGCTATTACTTAGTATTATTAATATTCTCTGAATTAAACTGTACATTTTTGCGCACGCCATTTGATTCATTGCGTATAATGCGTTCGTTTCACGGTTTTTATTTTTAATTAAGTTGAGAACAATTACTGTTATTTATCTTCATTTACCTTCAAATACAGACAGTTGGAACTTGAATTTGCATTATTCGTATAAGAATTTGAGTCATGGATACTTTTGTTCTTTAGTCATAGCAGTATTTTCTCAACCTTCAACGCCAAATCAGGAGTTGTATGTGTTGTAGAAGTGTTAGGTGTGCCTTGTGCTGGTCTTAGCACATTGCCTCCAAACCAATAGACCGATCACATATGAGTTTCTTCAAAGATGCTGTAATGGGCAGTATTCTTAGCTATGATTGGATAAAATAAATCGATCGGGGTAACACAATTTTAATCATTTTATTTCTACATAACTGAAGTATAAGCGGATTCCCTTTACCTTGTCAGGACATCCTCTACAACAGGACTTTACCTATATATATTTGATGGCTAAACTGACCTACTTTATTTTACATCACTACCAAACCAACTAACAATGAAATACGAAATACATTCGACAAAGAACAACCTAAGATCTCAGTAAATAGAATTCTGTTTCCATTACAGATATACCTATGATAGCTATCTAGCTCCACAGACTAGGAACCTAGAAAATATTAGGGTTCGTAAACGTTATCGGCATGCGATAATCTAATTACTACGGACGGAAGTCTTGTCGTTAACGTGCTATTAGCGCCGAGTACATTTTCCCATTAATTAGTAGACGTAGTGAATGCCTCAGAGCTCCTTAGGCGAATTCGAGCTACACCTCAAAAGATTAGGTCGTGCAAATACACTGCTAAGTGCATCCTTGATACTGTTGAGAGGAATACACTTGCTTGGAACGGAGAGAATGGTTTGCCCGTTGTTCAGCCTTAGTTGTTACGTTCGTTAAATCATGTCGAATGCCTTCAGTTGATTATGTAACGAGTTCGGATACTACTTCTCGTAGGTGGGAGGCCGATAGTGGCATTTCTATCCGACTATCGATCATCTGTTTCAACCTCTTAAAATTCTCAAACTTTATGTTTTTTAAAGCGAAGGCAGGACAATCAATTAGATTTTACAGTTTGGGTCTAACAGCCCTGTGAGAACTACGTCCCATATATATTTTTTATTTACTATCCGCACCCCGCGGTGTTACCCCCGCTGTACCCGTTCCCGTAGGAATTTTGGGATAAAATGTATCCCATGTTTCATTCTGATGTATAACCTATATTACTGTAAAGTTTCATCCAAATCCGTCCAGTAGTTTTTTCGTGAATGAGTAACAATCATTCATACATCCTCACAAACTTTCGCATTTATAATATTAAGTAGTATTAAATGCACATTTATAGTTACACAGAGTTTGTTAATAGGAGAAGCATGCAAGTAACTGATACCAGTGCAAGTAAGCCAGCTATAGACATGTGTATTTCCTCCTTTATAGTTAGTAAAGAATAGTGTAACGTTTTTCTTTTAAAATAATATGATAATAATTTAGGACTTAAACTAAGGGCTCTTTCAAATTAAGCTTTTTCAGTCGTCCCGCTACGTGCATTTTGTATGAAAACAAAGAACATCCAAGCGCTGGGACGACTGCACTCTACTGCTGCGCTTAGCGGGACGTTTAAAAACCTTTAAATTGAAAGAGGTTTTGAATGAAAATTGCGGAGATTTTTTTCCAGTTGAGATTTTAAACCAAATTGTACGTTCCGTTGAGATTACAATGTTGCATTTCGTATTATAATAAGACCATTTGTTAAGTCGGAAGTATGTAAAGTGAGGCAATGTTTAATTTCATTAACTCGGCTACCGGGAGAGATATTCGGACTGAATGCGTATTCTTGTTTTCACTTTGTTGTCTGTTGTTTATACGGCACCGTGTTTGTGTATCAAAATAAATGTACATTATTAATTAAACACGATTTAACTTGGATTGTTGCCTCGTTAATTTCATATATAATGATTTCATTTGATGATCATGAATTAATGAAAATTTATTTGCGTGATGATCCTTTAACGAGTGAAAACGAGTGTGAATAACCATAATTTCCATTAACCATGAACCATATATTTCAAGTATGCATTTACACCTTATTGACACACATTTACACACTTTTATTTTTTAATCTTTTCTTAAATTGCCTATCTTTTGCTCCATCCTTCTTTTCTCCACTCAACCTTCTGTTCTCGGTACAAGTAAGTCTATGCAGTTCATTAACAAACTTCATAACTTTATACTTTGAAACGAAATAGAAAGTCAAGACAGAGTCCTGGAAAAATTGAAATGAAGTCGGTTTTCTTAATATGTGTCCTCACAATGAGGTGCAATTTGTATGCGTTTGTAAATACATGTATGCGAGTGACTATCTATGCACACAGTACAAGTAACTTTACATACTTCACTATTTTCTAAGTCTTAACTTTTTCTTTGTCTTTGCACTCACATTTTTTCAACAAAGCAGAACGAAAGTTATGTGTTTTGAATATCTAGGTTAATATAATTGTGTGATGCAGGGCGTATTCGTGGTACCAGCACATTCGGTCCCACGGCGACGCGGCGGCGAACAACTACACCTTCCATGCAGTCATCACGGCGAACGACTCCGCGCCCAAACCGCTGCGGGACTTGAGGTGAAATATTTAATATCATTACCGAGTATGGTACTTTGTTGCTTGTATTTATTTGGTTTAAGGTGCTGGTGCCGATATTCGGTTGTTTATATATTTGTGTTTATATGTCGAGTGTTCTAGTTCACTGGTATGACTTTGAGATCCCGGATTCAATTCCCGGTTCGCGCAAAGCATGTTTTTGTAATATATTTTTCAAGTATGTCTTATGAGATTACCAAACCGCAGTAGGCACTTATTGTGGTGCGGGTTCGATCCCTAACCGGATATGTGTTAACATACATGGCAACATGTACCCACATATTTTTGACATGGATTGACATTTACTAAATGTCAATTTTAATAACGATTTTGAGTTTTTGATTTGTATTAAATAACCATGTTTATTTGAACATTTTATTACATTGATAGGAATTGTTATAAAAAGTCAATATAAGACAAAAGAATAACCATAAATACAACCACATAACACTTTTATGTACACAATACTTAAATACTAAAGGCAACGGAAAGAATGTAATGCACAACGTTTTATGATCTCCATACAAATATATCATTACATAACGCGATATATCACACAACTCATAACTCTGTGTTTCGAGTATATTGTATCGAAATTATGGGGAGAATACACTGTTACTGTGACGTCATCCGCCCGAAGGACCAATAAGCATGATACCGATTTATTCGGCCCATTTATCATAGCTGGCATAAGTGTTTATATTTAGAAGATGTTTCTAATAAATCACTTTCCTAGAGCTATACGCTTTGATGTTCTAAGCCTTATTGTAGCGGACGTGTTCATCGAGTGCTTTTAAAGTGAGTGCTAGATTGATTAGTTTATGATGAAGTGACCGGTTTCCTTCATCAAATGATCTTATTTGACGGTTGGCCAACAATGTCGTTGTGAGTTAATCTTTAATTATTTTAAATTTCATTTAAATACCCGTTTTCACTGTATTATCTTTACTCTTTGTTTTTTGTCGGTCACCTAGCTTAGTGTCACACCGTAGGTTAGTGTCCATGTGTCGGAATTTTTGGAATTCTTAAAAATCTCCGATATGTTCTGACAATAACAACCAGGAACATCAATTGTAGGTGTCTTCCAAAGCACGGTAGCGCTCAGATAGAAATGCGTTACTATGTCGAAGGCATTCAGGCCACGCACTTGACTATAGCCTATAAAAATAACAGTTCCACGTGTAAAACTCATGTTTGCGAGAATAAATGAATTTTAATTTAGAAACTTATTCCCTATAGGAACCGGTGCCTGAACCCGGGTAAGTACAGCCACTACCTAGAGCGGTGGCTGGCGGAGTACAGCACGCACCAGCTGCACATCATCGACGGGGCAGTGCTGCGGACCGACCCGCCCGCCGTCATGAACACGCTGCAGAAGTTCCTCAAGATATCACCTCATGTCGACTATAATAAGTTACTCAAGTAAGTACCGAGTACGGTATAACACCTCGGTGGACTAGTGGTATGTGCACTGGCCTGCCAAGACTGAGGCCCTGGCTTCAATTCCCGGGTCGAGCGAAAACATGTTTCCTACCTTTCAAACATGGCTCGGATGTGTGATCACTAACCCGCATTACGAAATCGTGGTGATTACGCCTAATCCTCCTCATAACTTATTGAACGTATACACAAAACACCCTCCATATCTTAAACTACTCGTAAGTATAAATCATACAAATCTTTCGAATGGTATCATAAAATTAATATATAACACAAACCGCTACAAATCAAACGGTATTAAATAACGTAACGATACGTTGTTACATCAAACATAGAACTTAGACACTCTATTGATTTTACCGAAACAATATTATCTACACGTGGCAGAAACACGATCAAGATTAATGTACTAAGTTTCACTAGTCTCAAGTTTACTTTGATGTGACAATCCTTATTAAATCAAGTGTAAGGGAGTGTAGCGAGGGCCTTACTCGAGTGGGGTCCTCTCATAAGTGGTCGCACCGTAAAGTTACCCGCTTGGTCAGTTACAAAGTCTCGCCGATATAATCTCCGTAATACAAAATTAATTTAACAAACTGTAATCTCACGCTAAGCAATAACAGTAAGTAAACAGAGCCGGTTCAGGTGATAACAGCGGCACTCGTTCGGTTTAATAATCGTACGTTCACAACGGACTCTACAATCCAGGTACTCGCAATGGACCGTAACTTAAGTGCAATGGCCACTTAAACTCGAAGAGAACAACTTAGAGCAAGTCCTCGGGACTAATAACGTCTAGTACGATATCTACATAAACCAGAGTCGGTCTCTAAGCTCTCCTGAAATGCTGGCTATACAGACAGCGCTGCGGCTGCGTCGACTCTAATGCTGGACTCCCGGTTCTTCATTTAGTTATAAGCCATTCGCTTTGCTCAATCGAGACTCCACCCACCCTCTATTATAACTTATCGATACCCACCGCACAGACAGTGAACACGCCAAATTGTTGCAGTTTATTATTGCTGCGGTATTTAATACCGAACAGATGATCCCCGCCGATATTAATTTTGTATTTGGCTCAAAATATTTCTGTTTAATAATAAAAATGTCATGTGTTGCAAGAATGTGTGGAAATATTTTAACAAATTAAATTCGGTCGGTAATTGGAAGTGATGAGTAAAATAACGTTATATAAAATTCCGTTCGTTGGTTTGCGTAGCCGCGGGGCGAGATGTAACGAACAGGAGTCCGCTGAATAATAACATATTTATCTAGAATACCAATAACATAATGGCGCGCTCTATTGACTCGGTCAATTTGTCTAAATGGATGATGAAATTATTGAAAACCCCGCGGAATAATAGATGAATTCGGGAAAGGGCCGACATTGGCTGAAATTAGTCGTAAATTCGTATAATGTGCTTATACGGACGGATAAGAGCAGCCACTCGCCCGTCTAAACATTAACAATCATAATAAAAAGACCGCCTTTTGCATATCTTTGTTATTTCATGGGCGAATAAAATAACGTTTCTTGTTCGTTTATTGTGAGTTCTCAATACGTGAACATCGGATCCCACTCAGTCGGGAGGTATAAAGCGACCCCTGCCGGACGCCGCATTAGTTTCGCTAAATTATAACACAACTAGTGGTCGCTCTCGATTCACTTTTGTTATTAAGATAGGGAATCTGGAATACGCACATAGAGAGACATAGTACGTATTATACCTATTGGAAGTCCTATCTAAATTATTGGCTTGGGTGGCTTTCTTCGAAAGTTCTCTCACAGATTCAAATAAAGAATACCTACCTTATAAAAATATGAGGTGTTGTTAGTATAGTGACATATGGTGCAGATCAATACATGAATCGTTTTGTTCACAGATACGATCCGAAGAAAGGCTTTTTCTGTCAAGCCGTTGGCAGCGAGAAGACTAAATGTTTGGGTAAGTCCAAAGGGCGGATATACCCGCCCATGGAGGACAGATCGGCCAAATTCCTCAAGCGGTACTACACGCCGCACAATACAGCGCTGTCTAAACTGTTGGTGAGGTTAGGCAGGCCAGTTCCGCAGTGGCTGAAAGACGACCTCGCCTCCAACGGATAGCACAACTACCAACCGAAAAGGTTGGAACGAAACACGAAGCGTGGACTTATCAGAGTTTGCCTCCTAACAATCCCGTGATCGCGTAACAGTGACGTGCTTGCGACGAACTAACCACACCTTAAAAAAGCTCGACGAGTGCGCGAACATTGTCGATCGTCACGAACGTTCCAGTGCGATTGTTGTTGATCATATTATACATTATATTTGTCTATCGAATCTTGTAAAATATTTTAATTGGTGATATTGAATGTTCATCAAGTTGTAGCGTAAGAGATGTTGTTTAAGTTGATATTATTTTGTATATGCATGTCGTCTGGAGTTTATCGATGCTTGCCGTTTCAGTTGTATCTTAGCCATGGGGCGCGGCGTGACCGCCGGTTTAGGTGCTATTTGTTGATAAATGCGTCTTTATAACGTTATAATGCCGATAGTTAATTTTGCTTTCAGTCATAGATTAATTGTTGACGTCGAGCTTCGTCCGCCCGCGTTTTGAGGGCGTGAGTAAGTGTAATTTTGCATTTTGATTGTTTTCTTCGTGAAGGTTGCATTTCATTCCATGCTACTTGCCTAGCATTGTGCCACGCTTATTTTACTAATCGTTTTATTACAATATTACGTACCTGATGCAACTCGTTATGTAACTAGATAATTTTTGTACGTTTGTACCGCGGAGCTGGTTCATGTGTTTTGATCATGAAGCTACGAACAAATAATGTATGGAGTCGACTTTGTTTTAAAAAAAATATTAGTACATGAATTTACATTAACTGTAATAATAGTGTTGTTGCTTATTTCAATGCGTTTCTCATCAATATATTTTTGTATATGTCAATATCGATATCATTTATATGTAAATAAAGTTTTATCAATATTGTATCCTCCATTAATCATTCTAGAACATTTTCGTTCAAGTCTTTGAAACAAAAAACTGAATGGAATTTGCTTCATTTGTTTCAGTTACATAGCACTTAACATTTCAAACATATAACACTTTTTTTTGTGTCGGGGGATATGAAAACTATGTTGTAATCTGTGCCATATGAAACAAGGCACAACTCTATTCAGTTCATACTTTGAAATAGAACAAAGTACTAGTCCAAATAATTTAAGGAATACTTATATATTTTCGGCTGAAATTAAATACGGCAGATCTGAACCTTATGTCCATGTAAAATGATTTATTTTTCATTGAATAGTTTTACCAATTAAGTTGTTATTGTAATCCAAATCTTGATTAGTTTTATTTTTTATACGAATAGTTATTTTAATCGATGTTTGAATTAATTTTCTTAATTGAAGTACATACCTTTCAATAGATCGATTGAAAAAGTACAGACGGAACATTTGACATAGAGATAAGAAGAGTAACAGACAATCAATGCAATACAAGAAATGATGATGTATAATTGTATTTAATAAACTGCTAACAAACATAAAAACATTAACGTTAAGGGTGGGTTGTTCAAACGGTAAGTTATCGTAACATACGTTCGTTATAAATTTGACGATTACGTACTCTATTAAATTTCTGTTAACTATAAATCGTATTTTCATAACATAAATGACAGTCTAAGTTATTCGGACTGCCAATAGAAAGCCAAGATTTTTTATATTCTTACTATTAGTCTGTTGGGAATTTTTCATCTTTTTACATCGGTTAAAACTGATATTTTGTGTTAACGTTAACTGGCGCGTAAGCGTAACCTAAAGCAACCCGCCCTAAGTCAAATAATCGTTTCGTCTGTACGTTTTTACTTTGTCATTCACGATACGTTATGTTACCGCGCTAGCTAAGAACATCACATATGATATCATTGAACACGTATTTATTAATAAATCTATATCACTATCGACGCAATAAATGTATTTAGTACGTTATATATTTTGATACGCATGGATTTACCGGCGAGCTCATCACAACTCGATGTGGAAAATTCGTTTTTGTAAAAACAGAAATGATAAAATAAAAATTTATAAAAAAATAGAATTTTTTCTTAATGTTTTAAATAGACAGTACTTAAATATTGTAAAAAGAATCTTTTGTCATAAATATATAGTTAGATAGAGAAGTACAGAAAATTATATTATATATATTATGGAGGGAGATATTTGAATACATATAGTATTGGATATTAAATGTTTTTTATTGTAAATAGTGATTGTAAACATTTGTTTTTACGTTATGGTTTCGAGATGCTTTTGGAAATTGTAAGTAAAACTTCCGCCGCTTTACTTATAAGCAATGGTTAGCTTTTACTTTTTGAAAAAAATACGTTCAAGTTCATAAAATTATTTCGGAAAATATAACCATTTTTATAAGTAAAGTGTCTAAACGTGTTACGTAGTTATGGCCTTACGATGTTTAAATTGTTAAAGTAAAGTGTATTGTTTAAAACATATTAACAACCTGGCTTGCCATGTTCAATAAATAAATATATATTTTTCGGCTTAAAATATCATTTTCATTGACAATCCAAAATGATAAAAAATGGTTTATATAATTAATGTGATATTAACTTTGCTTTGACTAAACGGTTTAATAAATTAATCATTAACGCTGTTAACTGTTGATAATTAAAATTTTAAAAAGTAAAATCGACCGTGAGATGACAGGTCTTTGCCCAGCAGTGGGACATAACAGGCTAATACTAATAGTAATAAAAAATAACAATGTTACACTCAATAATTAAATAAACCATTTATATTAAACATGGCAACCTTATTTTAATATAATGCAGTGGTTTTTTACGGGCAATAAAATCAATATCCAAAATTGTTAAAACAGTACCATTTCTTAAAGTTACATAGACACACGAATTTGTTCTTTATGGCTCAAGAAATAAAGGCTACAAGTGTACTGACACCGCTTACTTGTGATAGTTTGTTTAAAATTAAAACGTTCTGTTTAAATAGCCAATGACTGCTCTTTGAAATGTGTTCTTAAAAATTAATACATCACTTATTTTATTAAATGATTTAATAATTTATTTTGTGTTTTTGTTCAACATTCCTTATACAAATAATACTATAGTATAATTTCATAACACAGGTCGGTAGCAACAGATAATTTTTGATGAAGTTAATGAGTAGCCAACTCTGTTGTACGAAGTTTTTGGACATCATGTATGGTAAGTAATAAATTACCAAAAACTGGACAATGCAATCACACTATTACGTCAAGAAACTTTAGAACAATTTGGATACCATAACAGTTTTTTATCAACTAATTAAAAGTAGTACATAACATACCTAAGTAATGCACATTAGCCATGCAACAAACATCAATTTATATATAACACCGTAATTTTATAAACTTCGTTAGTTCATAATATAACTAGCTCACTAACTAGATTGTAAACTATAGTACTGTACAAAATCATTCACAATTGAACGCATCATTTTTCGATAATTCATAATAGCAAAGACACATGTATAAATAACAGTACACATATCTATTACAACCATATCAAAAGTAAGTATATCATAAATTCAATTGACTGCGCTTTCGCTACATAAACTTCATTCGGAGTACAATCCTCTGACAGTAGTGCACTACAAACAACGTCACCCATATCATACCGAGCCAAGGTTGTGTTCATCGTACTACATAACATAAAATAAAGTCTGTCCCTATGTATGCTTAGATCTTTAAAAATACGCAACGGATTTCGATGCGGTTTCTTTTAATAGATAGAGTGATTCAAGAGGAAAGTTTATATGTATAAAATTTCCCGAAATTTCCACGGGAACGGACACAAAGTGTGTAAAACCGCGGGGTGCTGCTTGTATACAATAAAATAGTAAAGTGTGTTAGTTACGTCTGCCGTTGGCCAAGTTATGGGTGGAGCGACCCACCGGGGCGCCTTGAAAAATGTACCAGTGCATATTGTTCGATACGGAATATATTTTACATACACTCGTAATAACTTCTGATAACAATGCCCGGATGAAATGGTTAACCGAAGTCTGGTTCGAATAGTTTATGGAGCATATAACACCGAAAATGGAAAAATGGAGGTAGTTTTCTGAGAGGTGAAACAAAGGATTTTATTGTATAAGTGTGTTGTACTGTACGTAAGGGCCATATTAACAAAACCGTAATAAGAACGTTTTAGCTATCAAATAGTGTCACTTTCTGACATACTTACGCAATTTTCCGAAGAGCAAAAGACACTTTATAACATTGTTAAGTAACAGAGCGTTTATTAATAAGGTGATTAAGTGTTTAAATTTTTGTATAAATTGTGTAAGTGTGAAGTTGTGTGCGTATTTTAATACTTTAGAGGACATATGTGTGTGAAAATTGGACATCAATTAATTTAACCAAGGAACAACACATAAGGTAAGTACATAGTGCTATCTACTTTCTATCATGAAACTTGTAAGTGTCTGACTAAGAAAACAAGTGAACAAGCGGTCTAGCGTGTATTATGAAGATAGTAAATCAAAGCTAGATATCTAACCAAAATAATTTTAGTTCGAATCAAAGTTAATTGCATAAGTTTGCAACCACGTAATGAAACTGCAGTTAGTGTTGATATGTACTTACGTTAAACAGCACGTTAATTTAACTCGCAACTCGCGGTTTTGCCCGCGTTGAGTATATTTCCGCGTGGAATTCAGAATTTAAAATCACTAATTTCGTGTAGATTAGTGGCCAACGCTGTGTCGGAGTTTTTAGACCGCCTATAAGCCTTCAACATGGTCTAACGACTGATACAACATGGTCTAATGGCTGTTAAGTCATAAATAGCTCGTAAGTATTATAAATAATCACCATTATCGGTTGTATGTATGTTTAGGTGTCAAGTGACAACGAAACATAGTATATTTACCAAAATCATTGTTAGTATTGATAACCGTACCCCGCGGTTTCCCCCGCGTTGTACCCGTTCCCGCGGGAATTTCGAAATAAAATGTATCCATTTTATTATTACCTACATTACAGTAAAGTTTCATCCAAATCCGTTCAGTATTTTGCGTGAAGGAGTAACATCCATATACATCGTCACAAACTTTCTCATTTATAATATTAGTAAGATAAACGAAGAAGGTAAGTTTATTAGCTTTTAATCAAAACAGAAGACGAGATAGGCATCTGATCTGAGCGCACATTATGGCTTTTCTGTTAAAATAACGGACGTTGATCGATGACGGCGGTGGAAGTAATTCATTTATCCACGATTAAGGGCCGCCGTGCCCGAGCTTCATCAGACACGCTACAAATTGACACTCTCAACTTTTGTTTTAGTAAAACGTTTATAATATTCTTAGCTCGTGTTTGAAGTTAAACTTTTCATAACATAGGCTTCTTATAAACAATTATATTTAAGAAGTTATTATTACCGCTAATAGCTAAGGTCGTGCTTCATTACACGCCTATTGTTATTACATTAAAGAAAATTAATAGTTTAAGGCTGCCTTATGGGAAGTTAGTGAAACGGCCTGTCACTATCCCACTACAGGACACAGGCTTTTCAATCATGAAATATAGTATCCGACTAGTACTGTCAGCATTTAACTTCATCGCCACGCTGTCCTGAATTTCTCGGACATTACTAAACATTTATATTATTAATAAACTGAATCGTAATGAAAAAGATAGTAACGAACGGGTTACTACGAAAATCAACAGTTTAAACTGAATTGGCAATAAACATGTCTTAAAAGACAGAACGAGATGCATTTGCATCTCCCAATTATATGGAGGTATTCACGTTCTGTGCAGGCTCGAGGTGCGCACCAAATATATTTCGCAATTTTATGATGTGACGTCGAAAAGGTTTATTACAGTGCATTGCCTTACAGACAGAATGCAACCTTATCATCAAAGAGATAGGACCTATACTAAACTCCCGCTGTAATAAATCTAGAATTCCGAGTGGCTCTGATTTGTTAGAGGAGAACTGATAACGCGATTTTGATGAGCTTGCAGAATGGCGCATTTTATATCTTTACAAATATACGTTTCTTAATGCATTTTTATGCGCTAAGCTTAGGCATTATACAATCTGGTTTAAATTTTTGTTTATAATGAACATATTATTTGGTTAAAAATACCAAACGATCATTACTTTAACTGAATAGGTTGTACGGAAGTTAAACACAATGTCATTCTAATATCAAACAACATAGAGACTTCCGTTATTTAAAAACACGTCTTTTGTGAGAGACAAGACAGAAGGGTATCTAGCAAACAATATCCAAGTTCGTCGCTTTCCGTAATATTTGCCAAGACTCCCAAACCCCGGGACAGAGTTTGAGCGACTTCTCCAGCTTATTACTATTTGTGTTGCCAAAATTCCCGTGAGTACTCCACCTTCTAACGGATTGCCCAAACTAAAAACTAATTTTACGCTCCACATATCCATTATATTCGTAGTTAGAACATTATTCAATTTTATTTGAAAGTATTTACATAATAGCTGTTCTTGAAATAACGTCTCGGTAAGATATGGTTACCAAATAACAGGGTGCGATAAAAAATAATGAAACTCGTATCTCGTTGAGTAGAGCCCTTTGTTTGACGCGGCTATGTATGTATTGGAGCTAACGGCATGTGTTTACGTCGCGTAAGTAAGAATAATGGTGGTACATAAATCAGTGGCATCTTCACGACGTTTTGAATTCTCACAAAAGATGTCACCTCCCCGCTAAATAAGACTCCATTGAATGGAGACAAACGCGTCGAGACTGTGAATTACCTTCGTGAACCTATTGTGTTTCGTCTTATTAACCGCAGACATTTACCATTGTAATATAGATAACGTTTACTCACTGAGTACGACCTACTATTACGTTTTTGTGGCGCCTTTTGTCTAAATTGGATCTATATAAAAAGTGTAAATGTGCCAGTGCCTGCTCCTGCCGGTGATACACGGCTGAATCATTTACTTCAGTTTATAAGCAGTTTCCTGTACGATTTGGAACTGTAGGAATTCATTAACACTATTCATGTAAATGAAGTCGACAAGCAATGTAGTAAACGTTGGTCGAGGATGTAGTGACATGTGGGCAAATTAAGCTTTCTGTCGAAAAGTTGGTATGGAAGTTGTTATTGTTGGGCGCCAGAGGCGGACAGCGACCGCCGACGAACTTGCGCGAGTTCCAAGCGTTTATTGAGCGGAAAGCGAGCGAGTCGGCCGCGCGGCGAGCTGTCCAACTTTATTTTGTTTTGAAGTTTCTCCTTTACTTTTTGCAACGACAGGTAACAACGTATTAATTCACGTCCGAATTAAGCGCTCGCAGACTGCCCTAGATTTTTCCCTGTTCGAGTATCCACTATAAATTGATTTTCCTAAACATTTTGCAAGTCAAACAATGTTAAGAAAAAGGAGCAATTTCGCGCGTCCCTTCCAGGGAGAGGACTCTTATAAACGGCGGGGCCTCGGCAAACTGCTGGTGCCGTAATCTGCGCTAAACATAAACGTATGAAAACTTTAGTGTTCAATAAATTTTGGCAATACACGCGGTGCGACATCAGATATTTTAACGAATGTGTTGGCCTCAGACGGCGACGCGCGCGGTCACATAAATACCTATATTTGGTTAACTGTTGGCAAGCTTATTTATGAACGACTCCGAGCGGGATCTCGCTAGACTCGTTGTGGGTCAATTCGACTGCGCTGGTAATTAAAACCACTCCAGGAGGCAGCAGACACAAGAATTTCCATTCAGAATTTAGCCATGATTTGTGCGCGCGTGTTGGCAAGGTGTAGTGGACGGTCAAAGCCATCATTAAGCAAATATTTCCCTCCGGATGAGTGGGCCGACGCTCGCCGGCTACTCCATTAATTACACCTAGATCTAATTAGCTGCCGGCGATCAATCGAATGAACGACACGCTCTACGATTTGCATTTGTTTGAGGGATTTACTCGACGGTTCACAAGCAATGGAACACTTAGCTCATAGAGCACCGCTATCGGTTAATTTGATTAACACTATACCTCCATTATACATTTCCATCTCAGGCTTATGACAAAACGGTTCTCTAATAACATTAGTAATATGAACGTAAAATAAATTGAATTGCCAAGAATTAATCTAACAATAGATAATAAAATATAAAGAAAACGTATTTCCATTTCCCGGCGGCTGGTGCCGCGACGCGAGCATCCCGTCAATAAGTAATAGATTTTCGATCAACTAACGACGTCACCGCATCTCAGATGGAAAGGTTTTCGTTTCGAATGAGTTTCGTATCTATATTAGCAGTGGGACAGGCACGTTCACAATTTGCGGCTGCGGATTGGCACGAATGGAACGTGCAATATCAAAGTTGCGGTGTTCGTGTAGTGGCGCTTATTGGACTCGATCAACAGTGACGGACTCGTCGGGCTCGCCCAGCCCGCACCCGCACCTCCCGCTCTATGATTTGTAATTCAATTATGACTAGTGAAGACCGCCATTCCAGCTACACCAGCTCCCGGCCAAGCGTCCAATAAAATTCATGAGTCTATTGTTACATTCATGAGAGGAAAAATACCAAGTAAACAGAGTGAGAGGTGCACTTTTTCAATGAGTTTCTAGAAAGCCAGCTTTAAAATATTAATTCAGTTGATAGAATGTTTTGTATTAAAAAACCTAATGCAGTAGTGTGGCCTACGTCGTAGCCCGTAGCCGTAGCCAATTTCGTAGTCGTTCGTAGTAACTACGAAGAAGTCATTAGCACTACGGAATTTTAAAGTGAAAAATAACGATATTAAATTTTCGCATCTCGTCATTGTTTCCGGGAGCATTTCACAAACTTAATTTATAGCTTTGTATCGTATTTTAATTATAAAAGATTTATGTTTTCTCAGATTCGCGACTCAAGGGAGTTTAACGACTTTTTAAAGCAATTTCAAATTAGATTTATGGCGTAAAGACAAAAAGATAGGATTTTTATTTTGCAAACAGTCATGTTATCAGAATAATTTGCATGAAGTCGAACCAAGGAAGGTTGGCTAATGCGAAAAATGTTACGAGATGTGAATAATAAGAGGTACATTAAGTGCTTAATGACGTACACTAACTAGAGGCTACACAACTATGTTTTGCCTTTTTATCGTATTTTTGTTGGCGTATTTTTTACGATTTGAAATAGGTATCCAATAATCTTCTTATATATCGTGTTAGTTACACTATTTATAACTCGAGAACGGCTGAACTGATTTCGCTGAAAACTGGTAGGGAGGTAGTTTAGAACCAGGAGACGGATATAGGATACTATTTATCCCGTATTTCCTACGGGAACGGGTGCGCTGTGGGTAAAACCGCGGGGCACAGCTAGTAATACATAAATATGTTGTTATTTTCCAACCAACATTTTTGCTATAATCGAATGAAAACAAGGTAACTCAAAGATTAGTTTATTCTTTAAGATATTTAACAAAAACTTATCCCATTTTTACGAATGGGGGAAGATAATATATTTATTGCCATAAACTGGGTAACTTCGCTCGGCTATTGCGCCAAAACATATAATATTAAGAATATTTTTCTCACAGTTTATGAGCGTAGTTATGAAACTGACCTAAGTGGTTTTATTGTTCTTAGATTATGTCCATACGTATTCCAAAATGAACAGCAGTCTTTAATAAATGATAAGTATAGAATTAAACGTTCATATTCATATCTTCTGTGGCGTATTTTATTAAAAATACTTCCTTTAAATTGAACTGGTAACACAGGAAACATTACGTAGGAGCATAACATTATTTGAAGAAAACTTTTAAAATCAAAATATGGGTCGGCTATTGACAAAGGGAAAAAATCTTTACATTCTATGATTTTGTACTTAATAGTACTTCGGCGAATGAAATGCGACTGGAAAAGTCTCTTGTACTGTAAGGCAAGTTCTAATTTCGTCGGCATTTCGCAAATTACAAGCACCAACTCTCCGAACATAAATCCAACCTTTTCAAGTTAATAAAAATGATTTAAGTACGCATTAAAAGAATCTTTTTCCCGTTGAGAACATGGAATTTATAATGGTAATAACTCGGACAATTGTCCCGTAATTACGAGTATAGAACGATACCAATGAAAATTCTAGAGCTATAAGGGATTTATTAAAAAATGTAGGAATTAAAGTCAGAGGCCTTCGGAGATGTTTAATATTGTAGATTAATAACCGAGATTTGTGGTGAGTGTAAACAATAGTGGGTAGCGGGCGGTTCTAAACTGTGGGGACAGTTAGAGAATTGTGCGGGCCATGGTCTAGTTAGATAGCGGGGTGTGTGCGTGCGGCGCGGCTGTGCGGCGCTGTACTCGACGGGGCTCGGCGGAGCCCGGCGCGCCTCGCCGGCCGCTGCGGAAGTACCCGCCGACATCCATCCGAACAGGAAATGCTCTTTGTGATTCAACTGGTTTAGATATCTGATATTTCACTCCACGCTGTATCTCTGCATCTAGCGATAACAACGTTGTTAAGAGTTATTCAGCTCCCAGTTATCTCGACATCTTATGTTCCAATTAAATATAAATAGGACTCATTTCGAGAACGGCTTGGGAATACAATTTGTCAGGGTTTTAAAATAATTGTGACGTTATCTCGATTGAAGAAAGGGCCTACGAGAGCTTTTTCATTTAAGCTGAATAATAAATAAGCTGAGCACCGGGTTTCTAATAAAAACACATTCGGGTTGCTGTCAATGCGTAGCCGTACATTTACTCCGAACACTTAGTTTGAACAGAAGGGTCTCTCGAAGTACACAACAGCAAATAAATTGGATCACCCGAAGAAAATCAAATTAATGTTTGTCGATTCGAAAGCACCTGATACGGAACGTCGTGAGAAAGTAAATGGCCGAGGTTCGTAAGAGGTAAGGATATTATCGGAGGGTGTTATTCACTCGGAGCCCTGCATTCCTCCGGGGCGCATTTACAACGAAACATTTGCATACAATGTAAGGAACGTGATGTTAACCTAACATTCGGCTAACGCTGAATAACAATGTAACGTGCATTCATATTGGAAATCAGAACCTTTTATTTTTGTTTCTTTCGCACGTTATACACACTATTTAAATGAAATAAAATATTTAAAGGATAAAGTTATTTCAAACATTAATGAAAATATTTTACTTTATAATTAATTCCGCGATTTTAATGTTCAAAATTACGACAGAGTTATTTCTTTTGACAAAAATTTGTAGAGACGAAATTATGGATTCATAAAATCTGATAATCGGAGGTAAAATAATTTAAATCCCTTAATATTTATTAAGGTCAGGTAACGAATTCCGGGAAAATTTCAATTGTGTTTATAATTAGGATTTCACAATAAAGTCTTTAAGTACTAAACGTTATTTCAAGTTTATTTAGTAACCTCCTACTTACTTACTGGCCATTCGTTATAACTTTGAAATAGTCATTATGAAGAAAAAATAATAGTAACATTTCTCTGAGTAAAAACTCAAGAGGAAAAAGTTTACAAAGTAACTTTGCAGTAGTTTTAAAAATACTTTATTAAGACTGCATTTATTTTGTATTTAGTTAAATACAAACTTAGTAGGTACTTATGTTCAATAACGGGCAAACAAGTATTGCATGCAATTCATCGAACAAAGAAATCAACGTAAGAGAAGGAAAACTTTACGCGGAAAACTCACGCCTGTATAACATGAACTTTATACGATTTTCACGTACAGCTTTCTAAATTTTCCAATTGAAATTCAGGTAAGGTTGGCAGAGTAAATTCATAAAGGTTTCTTAGTAAATTGTGCATTCACAAAAGGTGCATACGTAAAGTGGCCCAATATGACGGCGAGAGGCGCCACCTAGCGGCGACGTAACGACCTCCTGCATTCACTTCATAACATATTGCCACTTCAACATTGAAACTGAGTATGTTACAATTTAATAATATTTTGTTATGGATTGGGCCTTGTTTTTCGTTATTTCTTTTTAGAAAAATTGATCAAGATATTTCTGTTATATTTTTTGTGGTTTAAATGTAAATAGGTATATAAACCAGATTTTTTTAACGATAATTATAAAGTTGGTCTTAATTATTGGTACAATAAGAAATCAAAAGCCGAAATACAGTTAAAATAACTTTAATATAAAGAGCCCGTAATACAATCCTCTGGCTACTTTAATGGATTTCAGAAAATATTACGTTTCATTTCACAGCAGATTTCAGGTATTTATTTCAAACGAAGTTGTGCTTTCATTTTCATTCAAGTCGGCATCCCTTTCGCGATACAATCTGCAGTAACTTTTCATCGTAAATTAATATTATAATTGTGGTTTTGTATTCAAACTTATTTATCAAATAAATACTGACAAGTTTGAAAAGTTGCTCAAAACTTTCTAATATAAAATAGACACCTGACTGAAAATCGAGTTACGGTGAACATTATTTATTTATTTATTTAATTTGTTTAGTAAAACACAATCTAACAAACAAAATCTAAATACATGTAAAGTAAGTAAGTTCGTGTAAGCTAGTTGGCCAACCCTGGTGTTGGTGTTATAGATCCTCCTTACCTAAATTCTTCTTAGTCGATTATTTTGAAGATACCGCCTACATCCAATCTATACTAATATTATAAAGCTGAATAGTTTGTTTTGTTTGTTTGTTTGTTTGTTTGTTTAAACGCGCTAATCTCAGAAATTACTGAACCGATTTGAAAAATTCTTTTTGTAATGGATAGCCACATTCAACGGGAAAGCTACTTTTCATTCCGAAATTCCCACGGGAACGGGAACAACGCGGGTAATACCGCGGGGCGCTGCTAGTCTATACTAATATTATAACGAGGTAAAATTTGTAAGTTTGTTTGTATTTTCGAGCTAATCTCGGGAATTGTCTGTCCGATTTGAATAATTATTTTTGTAATAGATAGCTACATTCTTCGTTAAATGTAACAAAGACTTCAAAAAATGTCAGTTACCGCTTCTCCTCGGATAGTTATCGATTTCCTTTACCAGCATTCACTTAATACCCAAGTATCTATTCATTTGGGATGAGGAAGGAGTACTCCATCTTAAAATACGTATCAGGTTAGATTATTCAACGGAATAGAGATTAGGACCGAACTACACAGTACAGTCAAACCAGATAAATGGTGAGTATGCTTAGAACCTTGTCATATTCAAACTATTATATGTGTCTAAGTAAATATTATCCACGAAATATACATAGTATATACTTCGCTCTTCGGTAGTATTACCTAACTGAAATATCACGTAATACCTACTATCAATGAGAACGCATCTCTCTGAGAGCTTTGGGAATTAAAGGACAACTTGTCATTATTATGTAGGTACTTCTAAGATTATGCGCTCTGAACTCGCTTCGACCGAAATATATATATTTTTTATTACTTTAATGGGTCGCTGACCTTTATCTTAGCTACTTTTAACTAATTTTGATTTTATTTTAACCAACTCTTGACTGTAATTATCAAAATAGTCAGAAAAGAAGTCATAACGACACATATTTCATGACATAAATATTTTATTTAACACAGTATATTATATTAATTAATGTATACTTATATAATAAAAGTGAAGAGTTTGTTTTTCGTTTGGTTGACCACGCTTATCTCAGAAACTACCTACCAATCCAATTCAAATAATTCTTTCAGTAATGGATAGCCACATTCAACGGGAAAGTTTTAGGCTATTTTTTATCCCGAAATTCCCACAAGAACAAGCACATCATGGGTAAAACTGCGGGGCGCTGATAGTGACAATTATTAGGTGCTAACACATTTAAAGTACTTATAATACTTCATATGTTTAACATCTACCTAGTTGCCATTTACCATTTCCAGGCCTCTAGATGACACAAACAGACACGTTATACTCTGAATCGTATACTTAGTATTGATATACTCTTCATATCCTGAACTAACTGTCAAACGCAATCAATGAGGCTTGGGGCCGTGATAGCTTCACTGACATGATACCCAAAGTGATAGAACTATACGTACTTTGATACTTTACGATGTTTAAAAACATGACATGTCATACTCGTTTTGGACCAAGAGCCCGTGGACCCCAGACCTTCGTCATTTTATAAAAGCTGAAAGTTTGTCAGCGCATGCTCCCAACACAGGTAAGAACGATGGACCATTATGAAGTTTGGGTTATCGTGGCTTTGGCAGGTAAACGGTACTAAAGGTCAATGGTCGAAAACACCAAGTTGGCCATCGATTTCGATATCACCGTCAAAGGGTGACTTGTACAACTCCTCAAGAGCTTTCAAATGACATAGGTCATGTCACTGTTGAGCAGTAGGATCAGCGTCCATGGCATAGGCCAACTCCAATCTTCGGTGGTCGAAAACACCAAGTTGGCCGCCGATTTCGATGTCACCGTCAAAGGGTGACTTGTACAACTTGTCAAGAGCTTTCAAATGACATAGGTCATGCCACTTAGGATCAGCGTCCATAGCATAGGTCAACTCCAATCTTCAATGGTCAAAAACACCAAGTTGGCCGTCGATTTCGATATCACCGTCAAAGGGTGACTTGTACAACTTGTCAAGAGCTTTCAAATGACATAGGTCATGTCACTGTTGAGCATTAGGATCAGCGTCCATAGCATAGGTCAACTCCAATCTTCAATGGTCGAAAACACCAAGTTGGCCGTCGATTTCGATATCACCGTCAAAGCGTGACTTGTACAACTCTTCAAGAGCTTTCAAATGACATATGTCATGTCACACAAATCACACTTTTTATTTCATGAATTTAGATCGGTATTTTACACACCTTTAGTACCGTTTACCTGCCAAAGCCACGATAACCCAAACTTCATAATTGTCCATCGTTCTTACCTGTGTTGGGAGCATGCGCTGACAAACTTTCAGCTTTTATAAAATAACGAAGGTCTGGGGTTCACGGGCTCTAGGTCCATTTCTTGGAATTCGGTAACTGAATATTTAAATTCAGAACAGTCATTAATTCATTTATTTCGTATAGGTTAACGGCCAATCCTGATATCAGATTTTAGACCGCCTAAAGGTTTACCGATTTAAATAACCGGGAATAACTGCTTAACGTGCCTTTCGAAGCACGATATCTCTTTCATAGAAATGTCACATTATATACATATATAGTAAGAAGAATGTGTTAGTTTGTAAACTTCTAGAATATTTATGTTAAAGCAAGCAGCTGTATTTAAGTCAGTAGTAACATCTACCCGCACCACACAGAGTGTTCAAGTGTAAAGTGCCCCATTTATTGCGTTACGAGCTAATTTAACTTGGTGACGCTTTTAACTTAGAGATAACTTGATTCTCTTTGTCGTATAATTAATATAAGAGATCTAATAGCGTCATTAGTGTCGCGGCGCCTCTCCCGATAACGTGCTCAAGACTTTTAATTCCATTCGTTGAGTAGCCATCAGAATGTCCAATGAGGTGTGAACTAGAAGCGTTTTTCTAGCGGAACTTGGAAGAAAATTCAATTAAGTTAGGTGTCGTTTTAATTGTTTACTCAGATCTTTATGAGTAGCTTCCTTACTACGAACCAAAATTGCCAAATGCGTTTTAACTATATAGTTGGTTTTATACCTAAACAAAACATAAACTTTTCACAAAGCGTTGTGTTAACAATAAACTGCGATCGCAATAATCTAAACAAGGTTTAAATACAAAATGAATATCCTTACAAAAACAAAGAAAATCCACATTAACATTTTTCACTCGGTAATCTGTTTTAATTAGTTCAGTATCGGTGTGTAAGGCAGGTATTATAACGTAAAGTGGACATTTAGAAATAAACGACATGGTTTCGTTCGTTCGTAATCTGGGATAAGCCTCTAATTTTCTGGGCTGTACGATTTACGCGCCGGCCCTCATACAAACTGAACGTAATACCATAAATGAGAAAACACATTATTGAAGGTAAAATTAATAGAGACCTTTTAAATCGCATCAAAATGTTACATTTCACCCACAAATTGGTCTATAAATTTGACAAATTTCAATTAAGGTTAATTCCTTTTGAAATTGTACTGTTATACTGAAAATAGTCGATGGAATGGACCCTTTATTTGTAAGATTTAGGGCCCTCGAAGGTTGCTACGAGGCGTTCGTATAAAACATAATGAGCAATGCTGCCAGTGAATATTTCATATTATTTTATCGCATCTGCGAACGTATTTACACAGTTTTTTCCTGCATTGGTTGTTTAGCTTGGTTTAGTCTTGATTTTGGTTGGCATGGCGTGTACAATAACACTCAGTATTCATCTCGCAAATAGTATAACCACTATTCTCACTATGCGCTTATTAACTATGCTGTTAGCTCATCCATACTAACATTATTCAGAGGAAATTTTTTTATTATGTTAGGGCTATTCTCGAGAATTAACAGTCAGGGTAGCTACAAATTCAAGAGGAAGGTTATTATATGTTTAAGCTTGAAAGTCCCGCGGTAACGAGCACACCGTGGGTAAAACCTACACAACAATTATATAATGAAACCAAGAAAAATCTACATTAAACATCGTTATGTCGGATCTTATCAGAACAAGTTTGTTTAATGCGTCTGTGAGTCTGTGTGTCATTCCATAGCTTTCAAATTGTTGGATCCTATACTCGTAGATTTAGCACTAACTTACAAATGTTTTAAAGTTGGCGCGATTTGACGAGTTAAAGAAATCATTTTTCAGTCGTAAGTAATTTTTTCTTTGTATTTTAATTGAGCGTGTTTACCGTTGTACAAAGGACTCTGTGGGTGGATACAGATACAACAGCTGTGGGCAGAACACGAGGGCGCACATTTCTTAATAAACCTTCTTTACAATTACCTTATTTGATAAAACCCACACAATTATTTAAACAGGACGTCCTTATTAGATGAAAAATTAATTTGAAACGGTTTGCTAAAGATTAATCTTCAAGTTTTCAGTCTGTTAACTCGAAAGGCTTCGAATTTGAAAGTTCACGATCCGAAAATAGCTTCGAAGCCTAATGTCGAGCCGAGCACTAACAAGGGACACCGGGACTTTCTACAAGTGGTTATACGGATTTATTGAAGAGTTTATTTATTTTTATTTGTTAACAATTGAAACTATTTGTACACAAATCAAAATAATTATGCAGCACATTGTAGAGTGTTCATATTTACATTCACAAATCAGAATTCATAAATTATTAAAACGTAAATAATCCTAAAATAAAATTTAGTCCCCGCAAACCTCATAACATTCCATTTTAAATAACGGTAAAAGCTACTATTACACAAAAATCCTAACAGATAAAGCTGAGCTTACAAAAACGTTACGCGATTGCCAACTTGGCCACGTAGGCTGCTTTAAATAATTTTAAGGTTCTATAACGGGCAAGGTTACCGGGTGGGTGCGAGTATTTTTTCCTGAACAATTGTGCATAGAGGAGTGGTGGAGAGATTGTGTCGGGGTGATGTGCAGCCGGCTGGAGGCGCGCCAAATCTCGGCCTCCAGGGAGCAGGACTCCTGCCAAAAGTAAACTGATCGATGGCCTTAGGAATTTGCAACCGGATTTGGTATACACTGCGTAGTTAAACGTTGACTCTATTATTACTCGGAGCCAAACAAACGGAACAAAAAGCGGGGTCAGACAATAACATATATTTAGATGCAATGCAGTGGTCATTCCGATATGGAGCGCGGGAGTTTGAAGCGAAATGAAACAGTTTTTGGTAGTATTGTAAACTTGTTCGTGTTTTGGATGTATCGTGGTATACAGTTAAATATCGCCTTTTGTTTCTGTTTTGATTTTGAATATGTCTACTTATACAAAAGGATACTCTATCTGAAGATCTTGCGATACCCAAATTTTAGCAAAATAGTGAAAAAGGTATTTTGTTACTGATTAACTTTGAAAAATGTGTACAAAATACGGGTGTACCACAAGCACTCCGTCTGGGATTTTGTAAAGTACATAAAAACCTTCGTGAAAGAGATCCCTATCACCGGTTGTTGGAATATTCAAAAGAATTAATACCTTCAGCGGGCGTAAGTAAGGAGGGGGTAAGATAAGGCAGTTAAAATATTCAGGAAGGCACGAGATCCAATAGGTACGCCGTTATCTCGTTACGGAGCCTCGATATCACAAGAACAGTTGCCTCCGCCCAGCTTTTGATGTTTCCACCAGCTCATATTGAAATGTATTACATATAAATCCCTTTGTCTTCCTTTTTAATAAAACCAAATTATTTTCGGTTTTCGAACCTATTCCAGGAATTTATTTACGTTGATCGGTAGTAAAAATTTAATTTAAAATAGATTCTTCTTTCGCACTTGGAGAATAGGGATGAAGTGATACACTTTGAGTTCAAATATTTGAAGGAATTTCATTCTCAGTTTCAAAGTACGTAGTATTTTCATAAAGCCGTGTTTGTGCTTCTAGTTAGAGTGAATTTTATCATCTGTTCGTGAGTAAATTCATGGAAGTCTGTATTTTAATTAAAACAGAATATGATGTAGTTGCTGCAAATCATTTTGTAGATGAGGTTATGTATGTAAAATAAATTAAATGTTTAACGTTATTAAATATGACTGTAAGAACATACAATATTTGAATGAATTCTTAAAAATAAATCTTTGTAAATGTATTGTACAAGTGGATCCGAAACAAAGGGCCTAAATATTCCAGTATTTACATCCTGCGTCGCTAACGATCTCATAAGTAAGATATATTTTTAGTAATCATTCTTCGGTAAGTACCAAAATATGGAAATCAGGGAACCTACTCTTTACTTGCGGCTTTTCCTTTTGATAAATCATAGACCTCATAGTCTTTACTAAAGTTGTTCGCGTATTATGAGTTTCCTTAACGCGAAGAACACTATTTCAAAATATTCTCAGAAATTAAATCATTTACTATTCAAATTAAATTCCACACACAAACCACTTTATCCAAGATATTAAGCGTTAATCACTCACTAAAAACCAACTAAGAAACGTCTTTGTACTTAATAGTTACTGACAATTGTATCATAACGAAATACCAGGATTTATCCAAGATGATAGATGAAAGGATGGAGAGATAACCCTCGGAAGAGATCATCGGTGGATCAGCTTACCTCGAAGCTCACATTTGTATGCTGTAGGATTTATACAGTTTATCTGGCGTCCCTTTTGTGCGCAGTTTGGCTTTAGTGCGAGTGCGGAGACGCCGCAGATTGGACCCGGATGATGACCCGCCGCCAGCCCGCGCCCAATATTCAGATGAAAGATCGGCCCCAGGATTGGGACATTTGAACCATGCTTTTGTTGTTATTCAGTTTGTTGCTTTATTTTACATAGTATCTGATTCTAAACCTGTTTGATCTGAAACTCAAATTCAAATACTAACATAAGCTTTTAATCCTTTGCATATGAATGGAACAGCAAGTCCGTGATTATAAAATGGTAGAAATCATTTGAATGAAATTCAGCACTAGTTGACGCCTAGGAGGCGCGCTAGTAAAAAGAAAAAAAACAGGTAACTTTTAAAAAGCCGCCCTAATACCCGCCGCTCGGCGAGTTCATAAGTAATGCGCTCTTTCGTTACGTAAGCTCATACTTATTATTTCTTATTCACATTCGCTCTCATAAAAAACAGTAGGTTCATAAATCTAGGCGGTTCTGGGAGGCAAAAAAAGGGACCCGCTTCGATATATCACCGGTCGTAGCTTCACCTTAAGACTCCGGCTCGGGTATCTCAGAGCTAACAAGCCATGTTTTGTCTACTAAATGTTCCGATACATAAAACTCGCTTATTGCGAAGCCACTTAGCTAAATAGGCTGTCACAGAGCCTCTCGAATAACAAAACGTTCACGTATCGAATACACTCGCACTTAGAAGACATAACGAAACGAAATCCCAACAAACAAACATAAACATTTAACTTGGGAACAAACATTAAATTTTAGATGTTCAATTTTTAGGGAACCGTTTCTGTTTGCGAAATACTTTTGTTTGTTAATCTTCTTTTTGATATGGCTCATATACGAGTAGGTAGAGTATCTTGTTAAATATTTAGTTAATACCTATATCCTAAAGGATAATCGGGCTTGTTGGATGTTTAAGTTCGAAACTAAAGAAGAACATAAACGTATCTCAACATATTTTTACGTTCATTGCGAACACTAAATTAGTTCATAAGCCACGGAACCCGCAGTATAATAAAAATAAAAATAAAATCCACGCACCATCTTATTTGGAATAAATATAAAAAGTTTTAACTTTACTCGCTTTGAAGACGAGTATTGAGGGGTTGTTTTTAATTAAAGTTATGTGATGTTGCACAGAGCGAGGCATCTGCGGAAACTTCACCCATCGGCGGTGTTCCGGACGCCGCTCACTCACCTTTGATGCAAGCGGACTTTTCTCGCCTCTCCTCAACTTTTCCCCATATCGATGAACCGAATAACTTGCATCCTTTAATTATAATTTCCTCAAACCGGCATCCATTACAAAAGTTGCTACAACTCACCTTTTTTATATCGCTTTAACGCACCTCATTTTTATGTTAATTATAGATATAGAAAATAACGAACTCATTACGTGAGGGAGGAGTGGAAAAAGTTTGTGAAATTTAATAAAAAGTTTGTAATTGTTCTGGTGAGCGGCGCGCCGTGCGTCGGCCGGCCGAGCGCGGGATTGGGACGATGTATGTGATAATTTGACGTGAAGTGTAAATTGTAGAGGCGGCGCAGCGCCGGCACGGGAACATGCAAACAAAGGTTAGCGTAACCAGTTGATTGCATCCAAACACCACAACGCATGAATAAAACATCCCCGAACTGAGTACTCGACAAGAAACTAGAGAGCAGAAAAGCAATTTGCATATATAAGTAACCATGTTCTTTACTTTGTAACCTGCTTCTTCGAACTAAGTTTGTGCAACTAAATTGAAGAGTTTTATATAAGCCACGAATCCGAGTAGTTGGTGGTGGTTGGCGCACGCCGGGACTGACAAATATCGGGAAGTTCCCGGAGCTCGCGCGAGCCCTACGTGCCGAGCACGACCGCGGCCCGTGCCGGCCGCCCGCCTCATCACTACACCACTACATTTTCATATTGAGTGCTTTATTCATAAATCAACCCGAGGCAGTACACATTCCTTACCAAGCAGAAACGGTGAAACGAGGACGTCGTTTATAAGCACAGGATCCCGCATAAAAATGGGATGCGTACTCCATAATATATGTAACCATATTACTACTTATCCTACAAACTATAAGGAAATAACTGGCGGGTTCCGCAGAGCTTTGCGGGCATTCCGCCGTTACCAGCGCACTTTGAGGCTACATTTTACTCAGAATTACGAATAATCACGTACGCCTCCGCTCCCAGTGGATACAAATCAATTGTAGAACTCACAATGAATTTTATATGAGAGTTGAAAACAAAAGTTAGTGACACCTTGTATGTGCGTCGAAATTCGCGCGAATAACTTTATTTAATTTCCCTGGTGACGATCGTAGGTCTTGTTTTCGATATATAGGTACTTTACGAAGAAATATGAAGTTGTGCTGATTACGTTGTAATTTATAATAATATCTTGTTGGATAGATGAGTGTTTGGTTAACTCGTGCCGTCCTCGACCGCCGGCTGAAAGTTACGTACGTGATCAGCCTGCAGCTTCCTGAAGGACTCGATCGCTCTACATTTCGTTTATTTCATTCCAACCCTTTGTGGGGAATACAAAGGAATCGTAATGTTTATAAGATTATGTATGTGAAATGGTTCACAATTGATAGGGAACTAAGCATTATTTGGGGATCGGAGTGACCTTTGTCAGAGGCACGAGTACGTGTTGTGTGTATAGGAGACCCGTTAAGTCCTGTAATACCCTTGTTAACAAAAAATCCCGACGAGAGGGTTCGTATTGTCGACGTTTGCGTTTATAATAGGAAGCAATAATGCTTGTTATGTTAATAATGCGAATGTTTATCGAATATATGAACAAAATATATATCCTTTTCTTTTCTGTTGCTTTTTGTGTTATTTAAGGACCATTAAAATAGTATTGCAATGGGGGTGCCACGATAAACCAACGAACTGTGTCGGTGACTGGCGATTTCTTTTAAAAAGAACGTTAATCATTATCTTATACTATAATGTTGCCATCGTTTAACATGGCACCTCCTAAAACATAACATAACCTTCACTAATGGTATTTAAATACTATTTAATTACAGAATTCATTTGAAAATGACTATCGAATGCCGCAATGCCGTGAAGTCTACAAAGCAAGGTAAGAATTCACGACAAAATTCCTGTTCGTGCAACTCTTAGTAAAAATGGTAAGTACCTACTCCTCGTACAGAGAGATTTTAGAATATCTTTTAGAGCAGAAAAAGTTAAAAAATTCCCACAAAATTACCTATAACTTAGAAAAATTATGCTTTTATATGAACTGACTATAACTGAATGAGATGAAACATAATTAATAACAGTCGATTAAGGATAGATGGGCCCTAATGTAATCAGTATTCAACTAATACAACACACCGTCTAAGAAAAGCAGCTGGTATCTGAAAAGTTATCTAATTACCGCAACCACAAGACTTTCTCGTCACGTAGGGGAGCCAAGGACAGTGCAGCGACGACAACTAGCGACGACTAGGACACTTAGAGCGGTATTCTTCAAATTACGCTTACGCACCAGTTAACGTTACCACAAAATGTCGGTCTCAACAGACAGTAACAGTAAGAAAATGAAAAATCGTGACTTTCTACTGGCTGCCCGAATTTAGCAATTAAACTTTAACAAACTGTCATTTAAACTAAGAAAAAACAGACATTTGACAGCGTACGTAGTCGTGAACTTTTAACGAACGTATGTTGCGATTACGAACCGTTTGAAATAACCCACTCTTACCGCCTTATTATAAACGCGGTGTAACTAAAACACTGTTATGTTATTATATTATAAGGCTATCTAATTATGTGGCAAGGCAAGAGAGAGATACGTAAGAGATAATGTTCAAAGTTCTTTTTTAAAAAAGCTCTCCTCACAGCACCGTAGCACCGTAGCACCGTAGCATCGTAGCTCCGCTAGAAAGAGAGTCGATCTCAACGAAAGTTCGATACTTCTCAAACAAAATATGATACTAACCTACACGGATCAGTACGAACGTTCGCTTCATTAATTGTGTACACAGAGCTTCAATCTCCCATTACCCGGTCCGTCGGAGCATTATAATCAAGTCAGGTCCGTCCTTAAGCCTGGGTATTGTGCCTGAGGAGTGCACTTACACCTACAATATACTTCAGATAAAGTAATTGACTGGGTCGGGTAACAGTGCTCATATCAGAGTCAGTTCAAAACTAATACAGCTGATGTAATTACTAGAACTTTTAGAAGAAAAATTAAATTTTATAAACATACGAACCCACGTTACAAGTGAAATAACATTTTCGTTGAACAATAACTTGAAAACATGCAACATTCGCTCATTTGAGCTTTAAAATAATTTTGGGGTAAGTATTCATAAGATTTTTATTGCGTAGACTTTCCTACTTAACATCTTTCCCAAACATTGGAAGCACGAAAATGTTCATTAACGTTAAAAACAATACGTGGATAGTGGAAATAAACCTCAAAGCATACATACGGTATTTACAGTGTACTCTGAAGTAGTGAGTATATCAGATCCAGCATTGCTTTCTTTCCCTCCTGTTATGTAGAGCTTATTTAAATATGCATACACAACTTAAAATTATGTGCTCAAGTCAAATAAGTAAACAAACCGCATCTGTTCTTTAATCGAACGCTGAAAAGTTGGTAAAAAAATTTAAAGATTTCATTAAAGGGACAAGTAAAACGTAGTCAGAAACATTGATTAAGACGACAATTACCTAACCTAAACCTAACCTAACCCGCGTATTATTCGACGTCTCAGAGTGGATGATAATGGCGGTTAAAACGAGTAAACCTATAACAAAATCATCGAATTTTCTACAACAATATTATGAAGGTATGAGATTTTACAATTAAGATAAGAGATTTGCACTGCAGTAGGTCAGGGCTAGATATTGTATCTAGTATTAAGGGTTTGCAGACCGGGGACTTTCAACTGTCTGAGGAGACTTTTTGTTTGCCAAAATTACCCCTAATCCTCCTTCAATAATGCAAACGAAAGACGAACCAAAACTCTCTTCGAAAATTTTAAAATAGTGTAAGCTCTTGCAAATTATTTTCTTCAAGTTCAGCTTAGCTTTCTCAGATTGAATACTGTTGATAAAATCACGTTTTGAAAAAAAAATCATTTTTATTTATTCATTTCGAGTAAGTCAAGTGGCCAACCCTGTTTCGGAGTTTTTAGACCGCCTAAAGGCCTCCGACATGGTCTGACGATTGAAACGTCTGGGACCGACTGCTTAACGTGCCCTCTGAAGCATTCCTTCAGTCATTTCTTTGGGAACTATAAATACATAATTTTGCTAATTATTATGTGTTCAACTTACATATCATTTAATAACAAAACGATAGATACCTACCTACCTACCTACGAATGACACTCCTTTCCTCAGACGGTAAAAATAACATTTTCCACTAAGACCTACGTTTCCGCAGATTTAATACCCTCGTCTGAACAAGCCCTAACAACATCAACATCTGGTGAACAGTTTACAACCCGAGAAAAGATACTCTTTCAATATTAGTTGCTTTTTCTTTCATTGTTATTTCTCCTTTCTAGTCGCTGTCTGTGAAATTAATATTTTTATTTATTGTTTGATCTTCTTTCTGTATTTCTTATGTTTCAATGTATGTTGAACTTGGAACGTATATTCTTAAAGGGCCATATTAACAGAACATTTTAGCTATTAAATGGTTTGTCACTTTCTGACGTACGCAATTTTCCGAAGAGCAAAAGAGACAAAATAGTTTATAACAGTGTTTTAGTTACAGAGCGTTTCTTTATAAGGCGGAAGAGGTTTATTATTGAGTTCTCAAGTCCATGGTTATACCAGTAATTTTTCTTCTCTGTAGTTTTTCTGTATAAGTTGATTTAATTCTATTTGAGTCTATAATTTACATATTTGCAGCTGTTAAAAACTAACTCACTGAATATCTCATCTCTCTTCTCACAGTACAGTGAGGAGGATTAGGCATAATGACTCCGCAAATGATACTGCAAAATAAATATAAAAGTATTCATCTACGAGTATTCGTATTTATTTTGATTCGTGAACTACAAGAAATAAGGTAAAATGTTAAATAATTTGCTTAAGGTAAAATGTTAAATAATTTGCTTAATTGAATAGGAAATAAATGTAGATTTATGATCTGTCACCACTCTGGATCAGGAGCCATCAAACGCTGGTGATAAATGACGAGACGTGACTAGCGCGCGCGCCCGGCCCGGGTCGGACACACACATGCGTACTGCACTCAAATCATAAATCACGAACGAACCTTTCAACAAATCGAAAAATATGCTAGAGCATTAGAATATTTAGAAAGCGTATGAAACGTAGCTCGCTCCCGGATACGAACATGTTATTTAATATTCCCTATACTCGTTTATAAGGAAGACGGCTTTGTTTTACGTTATCAAATATGAGAGAGGAATAAGCAGATCGTGTTTATTTATTCCAGAGGGCTCGTTTCATTTGGTTAATTTAACTTGTACTTAGTACAATGAACAGACATGAATATATGTTGAAATTGAGGCAACAAAGAGGTAGGTCTTCTTCATCGAGTGGATGGTCAACCTGACTAATCCTGGTGTCAGAGTTATTGAGCCGCCAAAGGCCTCTGACAGTGCTCAGGTAACGACTACTATCCGTAGAAAGTAACCGGGACCGACGGTAGGTAGAAGGGAGGTAAAGTAGGTATGTTAGAAACTAGAAGGTACGTTACGTAATATTGATAATGTCGTATATAATAATAAAAGCGTACCATCAAATACGGCGGCGAGGCTCTCATAACTGTCGGGTAAATCAAGCCGACACACGTCACGCCGGCACCCTTTGAAACCTTGCCAACAATGGCTTCTCGAAATCCTCGAAAAAACCCCTCCTGGTCTCATTTGAACACGTGACAGAGAAAGCTCTCTATCAATCTACGCTGTCGCCTATTCCACACAATATGTGCTACGAGCCAGCTTCTGTAATCATACATGTGCGATGTGTATCTTACTCTCCATTCATCCTTACTTCCCTACTTGTACTCGTCTGTGTGACTAAACTTCAGAAAATTAAAGCTGATCATAAAATAAGATCGAAATAGCCTGAAGTTGGTTTAAACAAAAAATCGTGTGATAAATGCGATGAGTTGTAAGGGAAGATAAGTACTTTATTTGTTACTATTTCACGTCTAAATCACTATTATTATTTCTTTGATAAGTTAAACCTACTTTTTATCATGAAATTAGTCTGAAACTGCGCAGAACAACTAGTAAGATATCAAAGTATAAAAAATACCCAGGAAACTCACTCTGATCAATGTTCACAATCAAAAAAATCTTCACAATTTGTAGTTTCAGACTTGCCTATACTTAAGGTACTGACAGACGTGCTCAAGAAAAGCATGCTAATAAGCTTGCTTAAAATTAGCATGCTCTGCAAACTGTTCACATTTGCCAGAAATAAGCATGCTTGTTTTAATTAATTACATCAATTAATTGCATAAAACATGTTCTGACGTGCTCAGATCACGCCCCCCCCTACCCGCGCCTCAGGTAGCATGCTCGAAAATCAAACGTTGTTTGATTTTTGAGCATGCTCAAAATAAGCATGCTCATTACATTACACACGTGCTACTAATGAGCACTTGCTCAATAAAATGACATAAGCATGCTAGTAATGAGCACGTCAGGCAGTACCTTTACTGATTTAAAAAAACACCCTGTATACTCATATTATTCGGAATAGTGATTACAATTAGACCTAATTATTAGGAAACGCAATAAGACCAATTACGTTACAGAGTTTAATATACATTATATGTAATACCTACCTATATAAGCGTTTGTTTCATCAGTACATGTTAATTACAAGACAGCGCATATCCTATCTCGTGTATCGCTTAAGTTATAGTCGTGTTCTGCAGTCTCAAGCCTTGTACTGCAAAATGTAGATTCAGATTACTGCTAATCCTATGTGATTGAAACGTCAAAGCGATGTCGCTTCGCTTCCTAACTATGTTTAAATTAATCGGTTTACGTTTAGCTCATTTAGATATAGGTTAATTAGAAATTAACTATATTTTCTGGGAAAATAAAAGGTAAAAGAGCGTAATTACATACTTATGCTAGGTTTGGTGTCCACCACTAATATCAAACGTAGCATCAACATAACTTAGTATTGCTCCGGTGGAAACGTACCTTTAACACTCGTTAGTATCATGGTATCCACGAGTTATTTTTTATAAAACTTATTAATAAGGCCTCGTTCACACACAATGCTTCCTCGCCACCATACGAAACCCTTGTATGACTGAACATGTTATTTCTGATTGTCCTTGTTGAAAGCATTCGTTTAAAACATCATCGGGCTATGTCAGTCCATCACTGCTCTCAAATATGTACTATTCAAAAATCCATTGAATAGCACGCCACTCCAATTTGTTTTCACGTTATTGTGATGACTTTAATGCGCTTTCATATACAAACTATGAGTTAGAAATACATACCACCTTTTATTTAGATTGATTTTGATATATTTTCGATTGATTTATATTTTGATATCTTTTCGATTAGCAACCAGTAACCACGGTTTTGCCCGCGTTTTACCCGTCTCCGTAATAATTTCGGGATGCAAAACAGCTTTCAACCTTTCCGTTGAATGTGGCTATCCATTACAAAAATAATTATTCGAATCGGATGGGTAGTTTCTGAGATAAGAGTGTTCAAACAAACAAACTCTTCAGTTTTAATATATTAGTATAGAGTATAGATTGAAACAAGTTTCGTTACTTGTCGACTAATCATACAGTAGTTTTAGCCACATAAATTAGATAACTTACGATACTTGAGCTTTACTTAGTAACATTTACACTGCTATAACATGAGTATACGGTGTAGAACCTTGTCACAGTGAATACCGGTTGTTTATAGACTGTCTGAGTGTATCGGATCAATTTCATTATGAAAGGGACATAGTTGCATGTCGTAAGTTTAATCAGCGTAAGAAGTCTATTATTAAACATTCTAGAACTATCGATCTCAGCAGCAAGAACTGGTTTTGGTCTTAACTTAGTAACGTGTTACTAATGTAAGAGCACGTAAATCCAGACCCAGTACGTAACCTATATATTCTGATATTCAACAATGTTCAGTTAAAATTGATTTCACATAAAGAACAAACATACAAATTCGTATTTATATTAGAATTGACCTTTTACCCAAAAAGTACACAGTAAGTCGGCATCCGAAAACTTTCATCATCATATCCAATGTTTTTCGAACACGGCTTTCATGTAAATGAATACAAGAAAACACAACTCAGACAAAATGTATATTCGTGTATATTCAGTGCCTCAACATTTCTGTCTATAGTTTACTAAATAAAGAGAAACCGAGATAAAAATATCTGAGCCAGAACCCTGTGACCTAGTAACGCAACAATTCCTAATATTTTTATTGCAGAATTTACTCAGGTAGTGCGGGCGGCGATCTGATGAAATAGTTTTATTGCTTGTGTTGTGAATCGTTCACAAACGGATCGAGTATTCGAATGCTATACAAATGTTGATGATTTAATATTGAAAACATTTAAACTATTTTAATTTGTAAATATGAAAACCGAAAGCCATTGTATGAGTCTTTTGAGTTGGCTGTTAATCATTGCTACGGCGTAGCAGTGTAGCAGGTCGTAGTAGGTTCATTGTGCACGGATGGGTGGCGCAGTGGAGTCGCCGGAATGCATCTCAAAGGGCAGGCCTACGCGGGCGCCGCGTCGCTTTGTCGCCGTGACGCCGGATGGCTAATTACAAACAACCTGTGTGTACCCCCACATATTACTTGCCGCTACCACTATTGTCTTCGTGAATCACGACTCCCGTACCTGTTATTAAAATCCTGTATTTTTCAGAGATTGCTTTTTATTTCTCTTAATACTTATTAAAAAAAAAACCTTTACCACCTTTAAAAAATTTCAATTAAGATCTCCATTTGATAAACACAAACAGAAGCTCTATTCGATTACAAATGTATTTTCGTTCGAAAACTGAAACAAAAATGATGACTCAAGCCAATATGTGTCGAGATATAAAAACGTTGTCATATGTTTACGTAACATTTTGTTACGACAATGTTCTGTATGAAAGAAGACAACCAATTTGATTGCATATTTTACGAAAAACTGCTTACAATAACAATGTGAAGTTGCTTGGTACAAAGGTCGCAGCGGCGAGAGACTCGGGGATTGACCACGTTATGGTGAGCGGCAGCCGTCTCCGGCGCGACATCCTGGCCCTTATCTCCATGTAAAGAGAGGTCACATTGGCATGTACGTTAGCAATTGAAGCGCAAGACAACGTGTCGTAAGTTCACTCGCACGCACCTCACATTGTTGGAGCGATGCGAGAGAAAAGAATGATTTTTCTGCCCGAAGCGTTTCTCCGCAATAATGACTCACTTGACGTATTGTCCCGCAGGCGCCATCTCGTCCAAATTACGAAGCTATTGTTACTAAGATATTGTTCATCGTCAGTGAATATGTGCGAAAGGAAATGAAACTGCTCCCCAGTGGCAGTCATCGTTTGTTGTCGCTAACACACTACACTTTATTTCCATTTCATACGAGTCTGTTAAATGAACTGTCAATTTGAACGTAGCGGAAAACAGATGAGGCATTTAATTAAAACATACTTTGATGAGCATAATTACAAATATGAAAGCGTTACGATTTGTTTCAACTCGGTTTATATTCTAAATTCGAATTTACATCAAAATCAAAAATTGACACCTAAAAAAAAACGAAGAAGTATTTGTTTGACAGCTTTTCAAATAATGTAGATGTTCTAATTTCGAAAACATTTACAAACAAAAGAAAAAAGACAGACAAAGGTAAAACAAAAAGCAAATTATTATTATTCATAGTTTGTCTAGAAATACATATTTTATTTGTTCAATTCACAAAGCAATATTATGAGAGCTGTTCTGTGTATCTTTGTATAATTGGATTTAGTCCATCGAAAAGTTACATTTGGGGTTGCGTTTTTTAGAGGACGCAATTTTATTTTTTTGATGTGTAGGGGGGGTCAGTGTAAAGCTAAAACTAAGTTTGTGGGGTCGCCACCCTTGTCCCACGGCCGCCATCTTGAAAATAGGGGTTGAAATGGTTTTTACGATATATCTCTTAAACTATTAATTTGATTTTTTTTTAATTCAACATTTTTGTTGCAAATTAAATTCTCTACAACTTTGGTCCAGTAACTTTTTGTCGTAGAACTATAAATAAAAAAGTTATAGGCGAAAATGTTCAGAAATTCGAAAAGTAAAAATAAGAGACATAAGGGACATTACAGCTGCTGCTGATCCTAATACCGATCTATCGAAGGTCGTAGTTCGATTAGGTGGGTTCCATTTGCTCATGTCGTTCATAGGTGCGATTGGATATATCATGTCTGGTAGTGAACTCGAGGATATCTTCAAATTAATTTATGCTGAGAACTGTGTACAGCACATAATGTCTGGACATGCTTATGGTAGGGCTGTACGTGCTCATTTGCTAGTGCATTTATCATTAACAAAAATATTTATGGATTCAATAGAATTTACAGAAGAAGAACGAGATTTTCTGGATGATAATAGTACTTTAAATGAGCACGTACAGCCCTACCATAAGCATGTCCAGACATTATGTGCTGTACACAGTTCTCAGCATAAATTAATTTGAAGATATCCTCGAGTCCACTACCAGACATGATATATCCAATCGCACCTATGAACTATGAACGACATGAGCAAATGGAACCCACCTAATCGAACTACGACCTTCGATAGATCGGTATTAGGATCAGCAGCAGCTGTAATGTCCCTTAAGTCTTTTATTTTTACTTTTCGAATTTCTGAACATTTTCGCTTATAACTTTTTTATTTTTAGTTCTACGACAAAAAGTCACTGGACCAAAGTTGTAGAGAATTTAATTTGCAACAAAAATGTTAACAATTTTTTTAAATCAAATTAATAGTTTAAGAGATATATCGTAAAAACCATTTCAACCCCTATTTTCATGATGGCGGCCGTGGGACAAGGGTGGCGACCCCACAAACTTGTTTTTAGCTTTACACTGACCCCCCCTACACATCAAAAAAATAAAATCGCGTCCTCTAAAAAACGCAAGGTTAGGCCTAAAAAATGTAACATTTCGATGGACTAATTGTCCTCGGCGTTATCCGAGACTGATATTGCATAGATACCGGCCTAATAACAATCCATCGAATTTAATACCTACCACTTCAATCGATTGGAAAACAAAATGGTATTCGATTTTCAAAATCAAGTTTTTTAATACTTTTCCATAGTTTGAATTTTAAATTCAGAATAGTTGAGTAAGTAAGTAAACAAATAAATTCCAGTAGGTAAGTGGACAACTCCTAAGTAATTATTCATAAGTCGTCCGCTGCAGGCAACATCATTGCGGTGACTGCAAAATTGTAGAGTTTTTTAGAACTTAAATATTATTTGGCTACAGGCAACAATTGATTGCAATTGTCACCTAATAAGGTGACCATGGCCGGTAAATAGTCTAGTCTGAGCATGAAATTCGGTAACCGAAGTAGATCTAAATAAGTACGGCAATCACATTAGGATAACACCCTTATAAAGTAGGTAGTTTCATAAGTAAAGGAGTAACCAAAAAAAACATTTTGATGCGAAATTCATATTAATTTTTTAATGAATGTTAAAAAGAATAATCTCCCTTTGGTTCCCCATAATTTCTAAAATACAATTTAATTACGATCTTAATTAAAGTCTTCTGTACGTTTCTTTTTATATCTCCGTCCCATAGTAAAACGTTATTAAAATAAACAAAGAATTTAAACACGGCATATAAGTATAAATCTAGATATATTTCTTTGAGTATAAAGCAACATTTCAATAACACAAGTATTAAACTTCATACAAGTATATTTCAAAGAATTCCTATTACATTTTGTATTTGAGAATGGGTCTCAAATGTAATAAGATTTTCCGTCCCGACATTGTCCTAACATGCATATTGCAAATGGCTTTGTACAAAATATATATTAAACCTTCCCATTTCTCACCAACGAGGCCATCCTTTGAGTACACGATTCTTATTGAACTGATATCGAATATTGAAAATTGTACTGTTATTGTACTATCGAAAACTTCCACCATTCGCGCACATCGGAAGCAAAGTAGCTATTCGATTCAAACCCTTTTTTTCAAAATCACTTTTCTTATATTGTATTACGTGATTTTAGACGCAGATTTTGCTGATGTTCTTTGAAATAGTTTTGTATGATATTGAATATTGTATTTCAAAATTGGTTTAGTTTTATGTTATTTAAATGTGTAGATAAAACCTTATTACAGTGATATTTATCGCAATGTACATCAATAATCCTTCTGAATTGATATGTATATAATCACTGTTTCTTCACTCAAAACGTAGTTACAGCTAATCGTTAATCGTGTAGACGTAACAAGAAACGTAAAGAATACACCAGCCAGTCACATTCAGCGAGCTACAGCATCTGTAACCTAATTGGGAATCTACCGTTGGGTAGTTTAGAGTGAAGACGACGTTTTTTGATCGACAAAAATTGAATTATTATTCCGCAACCAAAATAGGTTGACGCAATACTGTATGTAGGGCTTAACTTTTAACTATCACCCACACTATACTGATAATTATGAACGATCAAACAATATTTTACAACTAAAAATCCAAATAAACGTTTACTGAAATTTTACCCAGAAACCCGAAGAGATTTCCAGTAAAAATAATTTCAAACTACCGTAAAATATCAACCTCCAAATTCAAAGTTAATCCGTTGGACTTTAACGTTTACTCTTTAAGGAGTTTAACGTCCATTCTGGCGTTAAGTGTTGCTTAATGGAATGCATTTCCATATAAATCTGAGTTTTCCATTGATGCTATCGCCACCGTTTAAGTCAAATGGTGTGTCGCACTGCATATCTGGGCTATGCAACAAACATTAGCGTAATATCCCTCGCGAAACTGCGAGAAGCTGCAACCCGAGTGTGAATTATCGCGAACAAGCAGCTCTACGGCGTCACGAATTAAGCCGCGTCCAAATTCCACTTCATTCATTGTTTTATGCCAATGAACGTTTTGAATTAAGTTGGATTAATTTGTAACTTTACATACTTATTAACATTTTAATGGTTTCAATATTGACGGGCTTGCTGGTACGCTTTCTGTATAAATTGTTCGACGGTAATTAGTTTGGGTAAGTGTTTTAATTAAAATGAAGGGATTTTATATTTAGACTGTTATATACATATCTACTTTTAAGGTCAAGGACTACTGTTCTACAAATACCGATATTTTTAATGTGTCAACTAAATTATGAAGCTTATTTAAGTGGATCCTTTCATGTCTCGTACTCCACAATCTACATCTATTTATTGTCATGCCTGCAACTAAATTTTACACACACGACGAATTCCATAACCATTTACAATAAACTCGACTGCCCGTTTGTCAATGGTATTGCATTCAGCGGATACCGTTCACAGACCAAAATTTCAAGCAATTTTGTTGTGTCAACAGCATCCCATATTTAAAGCTGTGCTAAAAATACTAGTATTGAACAAAATAGTGAGTGTATATTGAACGTTGGTTCGCGTACATTGTACAAGTGCTTGTTCGGAATGTCGGACCAATGGTTTCAGGGCTGGTATTGGATATGCTAATTTTATTAACTTTGTCACAGTTTCGGCTTCAATCCTTGATTTGTTTTTTTTGTTAATAATGTAATTAAATCGTTTGGTGATGCAGTCGGAGAACTTGATTCACGTAGTATTCACACATGACTATCCGCTGGCGGCAAACGCCTAATTAGGTGATTTGCAAATGCGCCTCACCGTATTCTTAACACTGTTACGGTCACCGCATGTTACCTAACATTAGCCACTCGCCTACGCAAACTTACTTACTTACTGTGCATCACATAATAAATAATTTTACGGAAATAAGTTACACGGATGCATATCCGGCTGTAATTCGTTTGTCTAGCAGACCATAGACAAACTTTAAAATATTCTTATTTTAAAACTAATTAAGTTATTTAACAATTAAATAGAGCATGTTGCCAACCCTGCCCTCTGGCAGTGGTACATGGCATAGTGTCATTTACAACGCATAGCTTATAGAGGTTCCAACCACATTTGATGTTGTTCGGAATTTTCACGGAATAGCTCCAATGACCGTCCCATTGCCAGCTATTGTAGCTTTGGTTTGCTCCAATGAACGTACAGGAATTTAATTTACACATTCTTCGCTTAATGCAGTCTAATTTATATGGTGTTGTACTTGTTATACTCGTATGCTATAAATAACCGAGATAAATAAAATGCTTCTTGCAAAACAAAGTATGCCAAGTACACATGTGATATATTTTAGATTTTAAAGTGAGTATGGAATGTGAAATCACGAAGGTTTGCGGTGAGCGGAGCATGCGGTCCGAGTCGGCGAGGACTGGGCGGGCGAGGGCGAGGGCGGAGGGCGCGCCCAGGGCGGGCGGATGTCGACTCCGACAAACCAAACAGAACATAATGGCAAATGTACATTTTCAACTGAAAGCTTTATGGATCCCTCTCTTTTATTTTGATCCCGCGATACTCCTGAAATAAGCTGTGAAAATATTTTTCGATTCACATTTCTGACGAAAAATTATGTAGAATAATACACTGGAGATATGTCGCTTGTAAAATATGTAAAATAGAAAGCTTCATCTTTGCAGAGTCAGAATGCAGAGCTTTCAACTATCATACACTTGAAGCTTTTCGAAATAAAGCCACTTATTAAATGCAAGTCCGTATTAAATCCATTCCATTTATTTGTTGTTACGATCAACATTGAAAATATTACAGCAAACTAATCCATTACGCAAATAGAGCTTTATTCAAACCCGCATGCGTAAAATACTTATTTAAATAATGTAACCAAGTTTTTCGGCAAAATCAATTACACAAATGAATCCTAAAGTTAAATCAACTTGTCTGCCTGTTGGTCCCAGTAAATCCAAGAAACTGTTAGTTCTAACGTATATGCAAGTAACAGTAGAGCCAAGTAGAGTAGTCTCGTGTAGAGTCGGGACATTCCTTCACATTTCAGCGCACACTGGTGTGAAATTTAGTTAAAATTCCTGTCTCAAGTCTAGCGAAGTGTTCGAGGCCACTTAATAAATGAACTTCTCTGAGAATCGTCGACTCTGGATAAGTTCAGCTCGCGACACGGCTGCCGCTAACTAAATACTCGTACAGAATTTTAATGAAAATTTATTCGAAACATTTATGAATTAAGTTCCTTTTTAGTAATAGCGTTTTCGTTTGAGTCGCGATATTGACTTTCTTTCAAGAGTACCTAACAAAGTAATTTTGAGAGACAATTGTTAATATGCGTCGTCGTTTTATTACTTGTTTTATGCTAGTTACTCGCCGGTACTTCACTTGGGTGCAAGTCAATATTGTAAAATAGGACTTCATTGTTCAGTTACTTTTTGAAAATGGAATAGAATCACCTTATGAACGTTTTTTACGTAGCCCCGCTGTCCCACAGCTGGGCAAAAGTCTCCTCCAATTCTTTCTACGTCTTTCTTTCAAGTGCCAACTTCTTTTAATTTAATAAACACAACTTTAACCATGATATAATTTTTACATATTAAAACATTTCACCCTCTCTTGTCTTCTCTTCACCTTCAACCCCTTCATCCCCTGCCCGACCGGGATCTAATCTAAAACCTTTTTACTTTTCGTCCAATGCGGATTCGTTACCACTCGGCCAAAAAGTCGTATTTTGTATTTTTACTCGTAAAAGTAAAGGTACAAAATGGTTTTAGTAAGGTTTGAACAATGTTAACAGGTAGTTAGATATGTAGAGCCTATGACAACGCTTTTAAAACGGGTTCATTAGAAATATTATACTACTAGCAGCGCCCTGTGGTTTTACCCTCGTTGCGTCCGTTCTCTTGAGAGGTTCGGGATGGAAAATAGCCTATACCTACTCGTAACCTTCCCGTTGAATGTGGCTATGCATTACAAAATTATAATTATTACAAGAATATTCAAATTGGATTGGTAAATTTTGAAATTAGCGCGTTCAAACAAACAGAAAACAAACTCTTCAGCTTTATTATAGTATAGATAGATAGATATAAGTAGGTATATAAAACTACTCGTAATATATTAAATACTACTTTTTTACTTAAGTTTCTTTCAAAATATTGTACGAGTATTTAAGCCTAATAAGGCTCTCTCTAATATTCATAAGTATGTACCACATGTTAGGTTAGTCTTTGTATATGTGCACATATACAAAGAAGATAAAGATGAAACATATTCCGCTCTGTCTACTTATTCAAAGTTAAGTAGAAAAACTTTAATTTAAACTTATTTAGTTGAAACTTAGTGAAGCTCTTTGCACTGCACTTACGCCTCACGTGAACACACCGAATTAATAGGTAATTAGCGCAAATGTTCTTACTTGCAAGAAGTTTTAAACGTGAGACTTTAAACTGTTACCTAGGTACTTAGTTTTACTTTAAATTCATATAAATGAAGCGTTGCAGCCTTATTCATAGACGCTCTATCACTACATAGTATAAAATAAAGTCGTCTCTCTTTCGTGTCTGTTTGTCTGTATGCTTAAATCTTTAAAATTACACAACGGATTTTGATGCAGTTTTTTGTAATAGGTAGAGTGATTCAAGAGGAAGGTTTTTATGTAAAAAAATTCCCGAAATTCCCACGGAAACGGGCACAACGCGGGTAAAACCGCGGGGCGCTGCTAGTAATTAAGTAAAACAAAACACTGTTTTACAGTTGTCTCTTTTGCTCTTTCGCAAATAGCGTATATCGGAAAGAGACAAACAAACCATTTTATACCTAAAATTCTGTTAATAATCGTTTATGAACAGGGTCTAAATTCGTCTAATAAATAAATCAGAGGAAACCAAATATCGTTATATTTACTCGCAGCATAAACGTCCCAAATAAAACCTTTTATCTGTAAGCGATTTACCCGAAACTATAACATTAAATTAGATTATTTAGTTCACTACGAAAAACCTGAATTCCTACAGAAATTCAATTTCCTTCGCGACACTAGCTGCCATTATTTACTTAGAACTAAGCTTCGGGTGTTATACCTACAAAGGGTTTATCTCTGCTTGCAATAGTAAGACTATTTGCACAATTTTTTACTTATAACTTAAGCACCTTAGGTCTTATTAATAAACTACAATTACTTTATCGTGACGTAATGACTTAGCCTAAGTTAAGACAAATACGCTTTTAATAAATCGGGTGACTTCCCTGGCGATAAGTTTAGCATTTCGCCACTGTTTGATATCTTTGGTTATCACCACATTTTACAAAGTATGATGTGGCACATCATACAAATTTGTAAAATATATATTTTATATAGGCAAGTGTGGTGATTATGCATAATCCTCCTCATTGTACTGATATCTTCAGTGAGATGAGAGGACTTTGCCCAGCACTGGGACATTACAGGCTAATACTTAATTACTTTTATTTTAATTAGAATGACTGAATCGTTAGATGTAATTCATCTTATACCGTCTTATTAATAAAAGGGGTGTAACTAAAACACTGTTACGCTTTGTTTTGTCTCTTTTGCTCTTCTGAAAATTGCGTATGTCAGAAAGTGACAAACCATTTGATAGCTAAACTATGGCCTATAAGGTTTGATTTTTAGTTCATGATTACGCCATATGTGTTAAGCTGTGTACAGACCGGCCCAACGAACGCCAACGAACGGGTTTCGTTGACCTTCGTTGCTGCAATCTGGACGGTTTAGCGAAATGCTATCCTATCTATCTATCTATCCTATCTATCTAGATCCTCAATTTTCCGTTAGGCATTCGCTAAGCCGTCCAGATTGCAGCAACGAAGGTCAACGAAACCCGTTCGTTGGCGTTCGTTGGGCCGGTCTGTACACAGCTTTAGTAATGAGGAATAGTAACACATCTTCAATGGTCGACTGTCAGTCCTAGCGCGGTGCTTCTATGCTCTGTGGTCTATCTAAATACCTTATGTACCGTACTTTTTTTCTTCGGTTTTCTTTTCAAAAATACAAAAAATATGTACTGACAATTATTAAACAAAGCTCTAGCAATGATCCTAGAACTAAACAAGGATATAATCAGCGGCCAGTGATCGCAGTTCCTTAGAAGAGACAGAAGTTTCCGTCTAACCACTTTGTTATTGTGCTCGTAAGTTTGGGCGCGGGTGCGAATGTGGTGTAACGTGAAAACTTTCAAAATTGTGAAGGAAGCTGCCAGTTTGTACCATGTGTGTGCTCCACTCATTAGCGGAGCCATCTCCAAACGGCTCTTTAACTGCACGCTCTTGTGTCTAATGCAATGATTTAACGATGATGACGTGTCTACTTCGAGTTGCAATGTTTTGTTACGTGTGTAACGCCGTACTCAGAGATGTCAAATGCTTTAGGCGGTCTAAAAAATACCGATATAAATGTATTTGGACGAAATGCTACACTAAGGCTGGCCACCAACCTACTTGAAATGAATGTAAGAGGACGGAATGCTATAGACAATAGACTTAACTTTCTGTAACATCTTTTTGTATCTGGAGTTAGAAATAAGATATGCCGTTGTTTTATATTAACTATTTACTTATATTGTTTTAATGTTAGTTTAATTCTGTGGAAGTGTAGATATATGAAAGTAACAGCAGAGTTCCCACGTTAACCTTGGCCCGTAGTTATAAATGAGCAAAGTTTCATACGGCACCGTACGCGACCCTTAATATGAACGCAAATGTTTCGCCCCAACGAACTTTGACATTTCTTATGCATTACAAAAGTTATTTTTGCTTGAAACTCTGTGTGTAGAGTATAGTGAGTTATTGTGTGAGGTGTATTACTAGTTAAATTAAATATTACTCATTATCTTTAGTGGGGACAATATATCACAAATATCTCTTTGTGAGACTGCCCTCAGTTTGGTTAGGGCATTGCAGGCTGAATCACCTGATTGCCCGAAAAGTAAGATGATTCCGTTCTTTGGAGGGCACGTTAAGCCGTCGGTCCCGGTTACTTCTACGGATAGTAGTCGTTACATGAGCCATGTCAGAGGCCTTTGGCGGCTCAATAACTCTGACTTATGGATTGGTCAGGTAGACCATCCACTCGATGAAGAAGAAGAAGAAGATTATCTTTGGTATCGACAGTGAGATGAGAAGCCTTTGCTTAGCAGTAAGACAATACTTACCTTACTTATTTGGACGGAAACTCTTTGAAATGTTTTGGAAAATAAAAAGCAACATGAAACTAAGAAAAACGTTCTTCTATATCCAACTTTACTTATTCAAGTAAAACTGACTAAAAGTAGCTCAGAGGATCGATACGAATTAAATATCGATATTTTATATTTTTTCGTTAAAAATAACATTTAAAATATAACTTGCAATACTATTGACCTGTTATATTTTTTATACATCAAACGAAATCAGAGCTGATAGATTTATCGTTCGAAATAAATTTACAATTTATTCAATCGAATGTATTCCGAATGATATATTCGTATAGATTTCTAGTTAAATCAGTTTACATGTATGTTTTTGTTGTTTGTTTGTTGTACTTTAAATAGATAACCTCAGTCAGCCACTGTACTGGGAAATAGGAATGCACTTTAAGCACCCATACAATAAGTACTCACGTATCTTGGAATTAGGGTACTCCTTCTGATATATTACGTTGCTATACTATGTTATTTCGCTATACTATAAGTATGATAGGTTGCTGGGAGTGCGGGCGACCTAGTATTCCTTGTATTTGTATGACAGGTGTCACGCTGACCTGACGCGGGCCTGCAACGGCAAAACACGCACTATATGTTAAAATGTCGTTATTATAAAGAAATTGAACAACGCTATTAAAGTATACTTGTAATAAACTAGCAGCGCCCCGAGGTTTTATCCGCGTTGAGCCCGTTCCCGTGGTAACTTCGAAATAAAAAATAGCTTATAGCCTTCCTTGATAAATGGACTATCCAAAACTGAAAGAATTTTTCAAATCGGACCATCGTTCCTGAGATTAGCGCGTTCAAACAAACAAACAAACTCTCCAGCTTTATAATATTAGTTATCATAAATGTGTATCAAAAAGAGCAATGCTCTTGTCAGTGAGTCCGATGCAGACTTCTCCATCTATTCCTATTCAGTGCAAGCTCCTTCACATCTCTATACGACATGACAGACACTGATAAATAAATAAATAATATGTATAATGTGCCAACTGCCAACGCACCGACTTTCGTCGACGTGAACCAACTCTGTAGCAACCAACAGGGACGACTACATCACCTGTCCCACTAACCGGTATAAATCAACGACATCTGCTCTCTGTTCAAAAAGATATAAAAAAGCTATTTTCCAAAGTAATTGAGGAAAAAATATATCAAAAACCCATTATGAAACCAAATAAGGGGGTGTAAAATCAGCTGCCTCTAACGTAAGTCACAGATAATGTAAGTGGCTTTTCTGTTTTCGTCATAAATGCGAATTGGAATTTTAAAAATATTTGGTTTCGAAATTACGTCATTGAAAAGAGGATCAGAATATGCACATTGAGAAACTTTGTGGTTTTCGTCTTATTATTTAGTTAATTTAATACAAACACCGTCCCGCGGGTTTACCCGCATAGTGCCCGTTCCTGTGGGAATATCGGGATGTAAAATAGTCTATAACACTCCCGTTAAATCTAGCTATCCATTAAATAAATAATTATTCAAATCAGATTAGCAGTTTCTGAGATTAGCGTGATCAAAAAAACAAAATATCAAACTCTTCAGCTTTATTATATTAGTATAAACCTGCTAAACCACAGTATTTTTTCCACGCGACGCCAAAGATAAAAAGTTCACGTATTTAAACAGCCCACATCTCCTTACTTATCTTACATATACAGTATAAATAAGTACCTACGTAGAGAGAAGGTTGCTCCTAGTGTAGCAGCTATTTAATGAATTCACTCCATTTTCACAGTCGGAACGCTCGAATTGAATAACACAAGGCATTCCACTTACACGGCGACATCTACTCCAAGCATTACAGGACTTTGGGTCCTTCTTATAATAATTTAGACTTTGTCTAACATATGTTTCTATACTGATCTTCAGTGAACAAGACTTTTCTGAGAGAGTCTGCAATGTGATATTTCAGGTTAATTGGTACTAATATAATGACCGTGAAAAGTTTTTTGTTTGTTTGACCGTGCTTATCTAAAAAACTAGCTATCCGATTTGAATAAATCTTTTTGGAATACGTAGCTACATTCAAGGTGAAGTTTAGAGGCTATTTTTATCCCGAAATTCCCATGGAAAAAGGCACAACGGAAAACAGCGGGGCGCTGCTAGTGTTGAAAATATTACTATTATATATAGATATGATAGCATGGCCACACAAAAGCAGAGAGATCTCGCAGAAATATACGTAATAATATCTCTAATTAAACAATTTTAAAACTTATAGTGCGTGGGTTGTAGGTAGATACGTTGAAAAAAGCCTCTCGATGAAAATATTAAAGCTTGAATTTTAATGTTATACGATGTTTATTCCCAGTACAATGGTTTTTAAGGCTGTGTTCAGTTGAAAAATGTAAATACTAGTGAATAAATAAAGCTTTTTAAACCGAGTTGCGAACGTTCACAGACAGTGACAGAGTTTACGTATAGCCGTCATTATTTCACTTTTCCGATGTAAGTAGATATATCACTTCACGTACATGAAGCAGGGAATTTATTTTCTCTAAAAGAAATATATTTTGGAAAATACTGAAACCTTTTCCATAGGTTGTTATTGAAGTGTCGAGGCGCCTAAGGAGATATCTATTTTTTCTGAATATTGGCATACCTTGCGACATGACTTCCTCAACAGCTAGGAGGAGATAGTCGGTTATTTATGAAGTAACGAGATTATGTTACTACTAACAGTGCCTCGTGGTTTTACCCGCATTTTTCCTGTTCCCGTGGGAATTTCTTTAACTACTTAGAAAATTCCGAAAAATAGGCTAAATAGACCTTTTTCTTTAACTACTTACTGTATAGAAAAGTTGTGTTGATATTATTCAAATAAATAACAATAAACGTTTCCCATTCAGCGGTATTTTTCCTGAACAGACCATGTAGAAAAGAAAAAAGGTTAAGTTTCTAATCATACAATAACATGAAACATATATAACGATTATTATTATTAAAGTACCTATAGTAACATAAGTTATGTGGATACCTACATGATTACCTGTATCAGCGTATTACTCATTCATTGGCAGGTGGTATTTATCACCTACATATCTACCTATATAGTCGACTTGAACGTCAGACGGTAAACACACCGTTCGCTAATCAAACGTTCGTAATCAAAATTTGAGCGAAAGTCAACAGATACGATGCATTAGTATCAACCTCTCCTGTCACTGATGAAGATAAGTTAGGTATGTATATATTAGGTATATATTAAGTACTGGCCGCGGCCCGCGGTGTTACCCGCGTCGTACCCGTCCCCGTGGGCATTTCGGGATAAAAAATATAACCTAATATTATCTTCCCATTTAATATGGTAAAATCGCTGTGCGTTGCTATATAGAAATTTCAATATAGTACGATTCTAAATAATATTATGTATTCACGAGCTGACTGTACTAAATGCATATAGTAAGCACTCGATAGATAGGTATACACACTAAGCTGTTCTCTTCAAAGCGAAAACTTCCAACTTTCCCCGTCTCATCAATTGGTAATATTTGACGTGTGAACACGATGTCAGCGCTCCGTAATGGTAACATTGTGAAATCGATGGGAAACTTCAATGAAAACTTTTCATATCCTGAGATATTGCGTCTCCTACTCCGAGATATAGAACCTTCTTTTATGAGAAGACTACGTGCATGCGCTCGCTTGACTAACCAGGTACGCTCTTTGTGCTCTTTCTACCTATAAAAACTAAACTACCTAGGACCTAGATTAGATTCCTAGGTAACCTGTGTGAACGGACGGAATTCTATTCACCAACTTATTAGCTTTTTGTAATGTAACTAAGAATTGTTTTTTAATATTAAAAGGAATTGATACCTTATATAATAGTTACAATACATAAAACCTTAATGAAATATCGGCACAAAACTAAAATCTAAAATCGTTCACTTGGTGACGAGTAACAATAAGAGATAGCGCAGAGAGGCAGAATTTTGCTCTATGAAACATTAAAAAGTCTGTTAAACTCTCTAAAAACTGACTTCATTATAGGCAGCGCTTTGTACAAGTTGGCTCTATAAGGTAAACAGGCATCCACAGTATATAAAGCATAAGTAAGTATTAAAACAAGTATCTAAGTATCCATCAATACTTAGAAAACCACGATCCGACTAATATCAGTTAAAATAACTCGTACTAAACTTGCAAGTTGAAGTTTCATCGAGTCGAACCAACTCATTCTTATTACAACTCGGTTTGCGATCAGGCAAAGCACATACGAGTATTTGTATGCCAATACCAACCGCCTCTACCAGTATAAGTCAATGGGTTTCGACAAATAAACTTAAATAAGCGAATGAGGTAAACTTTCAAATGATGGCTGTGGAAAACTTTATCGGGAATGGATGAGGTTCAAAATAGGGACCCCAATGTACCTACTTACCTAGAAAAGTTCCTTAAATACCTACCTACCTAGTATATTCTAGTTTAGTCGAGTGCTTCTGTCGGAAAAGCAGTTTAATACGTTTTGTTTTTGTGACGGTAAGTATATGTTACATATTAGGTAGGGTATGGTCCTGTGACGTTTAGCGAAGCGAAGAGGTTGACAACAATGTCTATAATTTAGGTTCAAGGTTGGGAACATTCAAATAAAACGTTTATTGTGACGCCCACCGGTAAGTATCATAATATGATATCTATTAAAGAAGAAGCATCTCAGAAACCGTAGCGATCACAAACGAACAAACCGTCTTATAGCTCTCTCTACTTTATTGGGTAGAGTTTGAGCTAGAACAATTTTAGTTGAGGTATGTAGTATTTACTACACTATGTATATAGCAAGTATACATAGTGTAGTAATTATTCCCATTTGTAATGATGGTGAGTTGAATAAATTTATTAAATTATACAGTACTTGATGCGGACATTAATAACACGTCGTATCCGCTTCTGTGCGAATTCAGAAATGTTTATTTTTTAACAAATATTATGTACTCCCTAGCCGCGCCTCGCGGTGTTACCCCCATTGTATCCGTTCCCGCGCGAATTTCTGAATAAAATGTATCCCATGTGTTGTTGTGATGTATAACCTATATCACTGTAAAGTTTCATCCAAATCCGTTCAGTAGTTTTTTGGTGAAAGAGTAACAAACATACATACATCCATCGTCACAAACTTTCGCATTTATAATATTAGTAGGATTTTCATAGCACATCTTTTAGTCCATGTTCGTGCCAATTTTCACCCCAATCCGTTTAGTATGAGAGTCATTGTTACACTTTCATAAATCTTTATAAACTTTCGAATTTATAACCACAAGCAGGATAAGGTTACTTGTTATATCGGTACTTATCAACGGTCTCATAATTTCGATATCAAAGTTATTGATAAGAGCCTACATTTAGGCACTTATTTTAAACTGCGGTATTCGTTATTATTATTAATAATGGCAGTTTGCTAGTTGGTCCCACCGAAGTGTGCCCACTTGTAAATTATCACGTCATTTAGCCGAGACGAGACGGCGCAATTTCATGGTCGAACAAGCTACCCCTACCGTCCCAGGGTGGGAATAGATAATGGTCTCACAGTCTCTTCATTGTACCTCCACCTAACAAGTTACTGGCTTGATGGACACATAGCTACCGAATTATGGAAATTAACCTTAAAGCGAAATTGGTGGAAGAATGACCCCGAGAATGTCTCAGATTTCTTGTAAATACAGTAGGTATCTATGACTTTATTTTAGTTTTCTTATATAAAAAATAAAGAAAGATACTGCAAGATCCCATTGCTTTAACGTGAAAGTAAAGTTAGATATTAGCCTGTAATGTCTTACAATCTAAAACATCTATTAAACTTAATTATTAATGTGGAAACCATGATAATTTATGAAACGAATAATGACAGCAGTTTTCAATGCAATAGCTTCGCTTGAATGTCATCAGCACCAACACGAAAGGATCATTAAAGCGAGTAAGTACCTACATATCTAAATGAATTTATGCAATAGATCCATTTCCCATATACTTAGGACGAGAATCTACAATTAGCTAATGGCCCTACTAACATTACATTTGATTTAAACATCAAATCAACAGAAAGGTAGGTAGCCATCTTGGCCCGACCTACATTGTACCAAAGATACTGGTTTCATTATGAGAATCCCATTGCGGGAGGTAATAGTGGTAGTCTTACAGTATTCGGTACAAAGCGTCTCGATAAAGGGTCGAGAACTCGCCTACAGACATGGCTGAGGTTTTGTTCTATCATAATGGTTGATCCTCGCAGCGTTGCCTACCTATTGTCATCCATCCCTTTGTCTACGAAAAACTTGTGCCCCACACAAACATTCAACAATAGGTTTTTAATAACTTTAGAGTACCACCGAACTACTGATTGTTAAATTCACTATACTATCTATTGTACCTTCCAGCTAAGAACTTTCCAACTATCCAATATAACTACATGACGCGGGCTACGAGCAGCATAAATCGGGCTACGAATAGCATGACTGTGCTACGAATAGCATGACTTGAACCACGAATACCGTGTCTTGGCTACGAATACCGTGTCTTGACTACGAAAAGCATGCCCTGGGCTACGAATAGCGTGACTAGGGCTACGAATAGCAAATCTATCGCTACGTATAACATGACTTAGGCTAGGAATAGTATATCTCATATTATTATACTTAGATCATCTAAGATTCAACAGAAACTATAATCGGATCCCGACATATGTGTATACATAGCTTAATATGCCTACAGACTAGGGATTTACCATTAAAATCCGGGTCCGATAGGCGACAAGTAGGCTCGGACTTACATTTGTATTGGCAGCCCATACCCACTAACCTAACCTTACCTTACCTAAGCCACCAGTACTAAGTGGTAGGTAGATTCGTAACTAACTAAATTAAGTAAATAAGTAGGTACATCTACCTGGGTAGCGATACCCAAACTATGGTATATATTTCACCATTTCATATTTTCAAGAAAGGTGAATACGTGGAAAATAAGGTTAACATCGGTGAATGTAATTTCTAGAGAGGGTCATCAGGAAGATATAATGCCATTTCTGTACCCTTGATGTCTTTTTAAGTGCGGACCCACTTAACCCCTCCGCGCGGGCGAAGTTCATTCAGCGTCACCTTTTCTAACTAATGGAATTGTACTAATGTATGCTCGTATGTATTTCTTTAATGTTCTATGAAATGATAAAATACTAATTGGTACTTATAGTGGTTTGCAAAAATGGGGAGAAAAAATAAACTCACTTTGTTTCCTAACTCTATATTTGCTGTCACGAAACGAAATATGTACACCAAACTCATAGGTAGACTTTTTGTATAGGTACTTACTTATATTAAAATAAGGAAAATAAAACACATTAATGATGAAAATACCTATTATGATGAATGAGGGCAATTGAATTGAACATTATTTATTAACTGTACGTAACTAGCTAGCTGTTCCGCGTGGCGGTTCCACCACCGATCCAACAGATGGCGCTAGTGTGATAATTTTGTAGATTGCGCTTACGTTATTGTCCTAGGTAGGTAGTAGTAATAAGTAGGGTCGTGCCCATACATTTGGTTAAGAAGGGAAAAGCTTCCTATTTTTAAAATTAATACGTATACTTATTTATGTTTTACTGAATAGAAATGAACAACTTTTGCAGTAGCGTAACGCAATATAATAATTGATCTGTACTGTACGTACGCTTATGCCAAGGGCATTAAAAATTGAACTCTATTTCCAAGCGTTTTGCATTAAATTCTAATGGAAAGAGAGACATAAAATCTCCCGGAAAGAGTAGAGATAAAAAATATGTCTTCAGCTACATACTAGCCGGTCTGCTTTATTTTCTCGAAAGACTTGGGCCACAGCACAGACTTGGGATTTGGATTATGTTATCTATGCAATATGTTATAATCTGCTGCTGCTGCTGCAGCTGCTCCAGAACATTCAATGCTAAAATCGGCAGTTCCAAAGAAGTAAAAATCGGCTTTTTCCGGAAAATACAAAACGGAAATAACAGTGTTACCAGTAAATTCATTGCGCGTGCGTACTACGGTTTTATGACAGTTCGTTCATTCGTCGCGTCCCAACAGCTGTTTTACCAATTTGCTTTGAAAAAGCAGGCACGATTTGAAATCAGTTAGCTGCACGTGTTTATCTATTTCAATAAGTTTGTTGAATGTTTTTACTATAAAATGGATGAAGAGCTTGGTGTAAAAGGTAAGTCAGCTCTTAATTAATGGGTATTTGCAACGTTTTAAACAAATATGGATATGGGAAGCGTGGTCGGCTTCCAACGCGATAACATTATCACGCGCTCCATGCTTGCTTGCCGTTATTTTATCACATTTATTTAAATCATTTACTTATTGTTATTACTTAAATCAAAGAAAAAACTAATATAGGTACCTATAGTAGCGAACCTTTAACCGGTACCTTCTTTAATATATCGATATCATTGCATTAAAAATGTTTGAAACCTAAGCCTACCCTATAAAATTGTTTTATTTCTTATTTTATCCTTTTAATTGTGTAATTGGGTGTTTAAGTTGATGTTACCACACATGTAAATCTATAGCGGATGTAAAATATTTGATAAAAATCAATAAAATAGCCTGTAAATGCCTGTGTGGCACATATTCCGTCATACCGATTTGCTTAGTTACTCCCAAGCCACATCATTTGTATGTGCATTCCTTTCTTTACTTTACTCTTCCTTTCATAAAATAAATTAAAATACAATGCTCTATCTCCAAATAATAAACTCTGAATAGATGTTTGTATATTCCCATGTTAATCAAGTAAATACATCAGTTTTCCATAAAAATCTGAATAAATAACTTCAGACATAATTATGTACTTACCTAATATTGGAATATAATAATTATATCGCAATTATTAAATATTACCAGTGGTTTCGAATCGTGAATAACATATAATTGGGATAAAATAAAGAAATATTTCAAGATGAAGGTCATATTTATGCTAAGTATTTTTTTGTTTTGTGTGTGCTGATGGCATTATAAACTCCATAAACCTTAAGGTTAATATTTTACTTTGTTATTGTATATACAAAAAGATAAATTAGATATCTTTAGAAAGAAAAAAATATTTTAGAAAAATTCAATATTTCACATTTCACTCCTAAGGTTAATCTGGGCAATTCTAAGTGTTTTACTCATTTTCATATTGAAGCAAATATGATAAAGCTGAACATTGAAATCTATCTTTTTCATATTCTCATCTATATATAAAAAATAATTGATTAAGTACTTACATTCTCAATTCCATCAAGTCTTCAATACATTTTTAATTACATAGTTGTTGCTGAGGAAAACCCCATTATGACTTTAACATTCTCACATACAAAATAGGTGTATGAAATGTGCATTAAGAGTTAATATTATATAACTTTTATGTGTATGTCTGCTTGTTGTGATTGTGAAATCAATTTTTAAGGGAAAAAAAAAACCCATTCTAATGTGTGATGTTGTTTGTGTCCATCAATGAAGTAATGTAATTTCAATGTTTTGTTTGTTTCATATTTCATTAAGCATCCATGTATCATGGTTCTGCATATGCTGGTGATGGCTTGCATGGCTTCCTATAACATAGTATTATATCTACTTAGTTACAGTCACCAGATTGAGGCGGCGACTGTCAGTGGAGTCTGAAGACTCTACCAACTCGCCGTCAGCACCATCCACTCCTAAGAAGAGAAGCACTCGGTTGGCGGCCAAGCCACAACTGGAGCATATTGAGGAGGATGGTAAACATTTTGTTTATTTGCATCATGTACTATTAAAACTACCCCCTAATATACTTTTTAAACTCACACGATTTGTACTCATTATACTAAATGAAACGGGTCTGTATCGCATTAGATAATTTAACATATTTTACTAAAAAATACGATATAATATTTTACTAAATAATTGTACGTTTCGAGCGAATTACACCGCTCGTGGTCACGGGATAACTGCTAATTGCTCCAGTTATCCCGTTGTCAATTAAGATGCAATGTATTTAATACTAACATGTCATACTTAGCCCGACAATGCAATCTTAGAGGATATTATTTTTATAAAGCCATGATTTATATTACTTATGTAACTAATAAAATAGTTTACATAAGTGGCTTTTACTTAATAAATATCATTATAAATGATGATTAATTTACCTTGAAACTAGAAGAAATATAGACGAAAACACTTATATTTTAATAAAAATTCCCTGGCCTTTATGCATGGTTTCCCCTAAATAAGAATATAAATATATTCCCCTAATTCTTCTTACTATTTTAACCACCATCATAGCATCTGGAAATGGAAAATTTTATCCGAATTACAACCATAAGTTTAAAATAATATCAAGTTTTTATTTATTCACGTGACTAATCTATACCAGTACATCTAAAAAATATTAATGCATTTCCAGCAAACGAAAATGTACCCAAGAACACAAGAAGGCAGTCAGTCGCTAGAGAAGTGGCTGATATTGCAGAGGAGAAGGTCGTGACGCCGGCCCGTCGGAGCGCCAGGATCAGGTCCAATACAAGTCTGCTGGCAGACACCACTATCACCGCTGGCACGGAGTCACCACGTGCTAAAAGGGCTGCCCGACGGATCTCACAACTTGGTATGTAACAAATGCTTACTAATATTATAAATGCAAAAGCTGTGTCTGTCTATTTATTATGTTTTTATGTCTTGACTAGCCGTTTATAAAAAAAATTGGTGTAGGTTTATTAGAGGAAGATCATGAGCTACGTTTTATCCCAAATTTCCCAAATGCGGGCATGGTCACAGGTGCTACTAGCATTCCTTAATTAATCAAGTTTTGCAGCAGTACACCAACATTTGCGAATCGCAAGTATTATTCTTTTGTTCTCATAGGAAGTGACACAGAGACACCAGCTTCCCCTGCCAGACAGACAAGAAGAACCAGAAAGAATTCTATCAGCAGTGTTGACAATCCAGGTAAGATTTGGGTTCATAACCACTTGTGTTATTCATTGTCCCATATGTGTATTAAATCACCTAAATAATATCATGTAACAAGTTAGCACCCTTTGGATTAGCTGTTTTATATTGCACCACTAACCTAATCAGAATCAGAATTTCTTTTCCAAACAAATAGTTAAGGTTAGATTTTAGCTCTTGTTTCTATTTAATGAACAGAAAGAAACACTTAATTATCTTAATATTGACTCTTGGAAGCACTAAACAATAATTAAAATTTGTAACTCTTGATTATATATGATTTTTTATTCTAAATCCTGATAAAGTGATGTTGAATAATGTTTGTGTCCTGTTTGTGCTCGCACTTTTAGTCCAAAAATTGGGTACCTTAGTCATATAAGGGCAAAACATCCTAACAAAAATATCAGAGCCAAGTCACTGGAGCCGAAAACGGCTTGGTGGATATATATGACTGCCATATTTATAGATTCCCATTGCTTCCTAAGCATTTTTTTGTTCATAAAGAAATTCAAGTAACTTTAAACATTACAGCTGGTGTAACAGAAAACAACCCCGATAACGTAGTTATATATGTGGTGACGCAAGAAAATGCGCCAATACCTGAAGAGACGAACACAGACACAAATAAGAAGGAAACTGACAATAATGAAGGGGAAACACTATCTCCAAATGTAAGAAAAAGTCCAAGACTTACCATCAAAAAAGGTACTGTTAGTGAGAATAGTTCACCTAACACTAAAAAGCAAGTAGATAGTGATAAAACACCAGCTTTAGATAAACCCAACAATGAAAATCCAGCAGGCTTTGACCAAAAGGACCCTGAAAAGTTAAGTGAATCAAGCATTGATTTACTCAACCAAATGGCTAAAGATAACACTAAAGTAATCGTCCTCCTCAACAAAACGACCTCTGCTATCGATACTGCAAAGGGAAAGAAAAATAAGAATAAAAAGAATAAATCTTTAACTAGTTTATCTGATTCGACACATGAAGTTGATAATTTTGACAAACATAATAAATCTGGTGGAGGTGATAAAGTTGATAGTGCTTTAAACACGTCCAAAGAACCGAATTTGAATAAAACCAAAGATGACGGAAAATCGGGAAATAAAGAAAACATATTTTCAAACAAGTCACAGGATTCTGACGCTGCTAAAATGCTCCAAAAAAGTCCTGATGTAAACATACAGCCTATAATAATGATTGAAGATAGCGATTCTAACTGTGGAAGCGTTGATAAACTCGTTATGGATTTACCGTCGGAAAGTGGAGACCAATGCGTTCCTGTAGTTGAGCATTCTACTGTAAATGATACTCCAAAAAGGAATACTGTTGAACCAATGGATATTGATGAATCTATACCCGTAAACGTTACAATACACGATGATTATGAGAACGCAAACTCCAGCAAAGAAGAAGCACAAAATTCAAGTAAAACTGCCGAAATGGATAAGAACTTATCTAAACAAAACTCCATTATTTTGCAGTTTGATACTCAAAAACGAAAGTCAGCTTTGGTAGATGAAGTTGATAGTTCTAAAACCAATTTGAGCAATAGGAAGTCTTCGATTAATGAATCTATTTTTGAGAAGGATAAGTCACAAACATCAATCACAGTGGAAAATGCTGTTATTGAAAAAGATAAAACAATAGAAACTAAAGCAGATACTTCTAAAGTGTCTAGTGCAAGAATGGATGTATCTAATAGTTCTAAAAGACAATCTTTGGCTAATGAATCTCAAAACGCATCTACACTTGATGAAGAACCTAAAAATACTAGCAAATCAAAAAGGAAATCTTCATCGTCACAAGAGTCACAGAACTTTGAAAACAAAAGTACACTAGTAATTTCACAGTTATCAACAAACGAAACTGTCGCCAATTCTCCTAACATTACCAACAATAACCTCTCAAAATCTTTGAACGTTACGGAACTTAACAACAAAAATTTGGACAAAAAATACTCTACAAGCACGCCTCTTCAGCAAAAACCTTTGAAGAAGATTCGCGGTCTTGCTGGATTTGGGGATTCTGGTAAACCGATTAACACATCCCTTATGAGTCCCCATATTGAAAGCAAATCTGTTAGCAAAGTCAGTTCAAAAGACAACGACTCGGACAGCGATAGTGAAAATGATTCATCTGATGGTGATAATGCATCGAAGATTAAAAGCAAGATGTCAATCATTGATGATGAAGCTTCGGAAGCCAGTGATGACTACGAATCTGGCGACAGCAGAGACTCGGCTGAAAGAGAATATGAGGACGAAAATAACATAGTTGAAAAAGGAGAGACTTTAGATAGCGAGGAAGAATACTCTAACGATTCGGATTATGACAAAGATTCATTCATAGTTAGTTCTGACGAGGAAGACGATGAAATGTTGAGTGGGACAGGCGATGATCTTTCCCTCTCCGACAACGAGCTCAAATTGACAGCCAAATCTAAGAAAAAGTTTGATGAACGCAAGAAGAAACAACAAAAGAATGCGTCCAAAGAAATGTATGACGCTCGTCATCAGAATGACAGCAAAAATAAGCCTAAACTTAATCGAAAACGTCTAGAATCTTCATCAGATTCTGATGAAGATGACAAGCCGAAAAAGAGCAATCGTCTCCGAATCGACTCAAGCCAAGACATGTCCAACGACGGTAATGAATTTTTGAAGAAAAATAAAAAGGTAAAACCTCTACCGGATTCCATTTGCGAAGATAATGTTTCACAGACTAATATCGATGATTCTATAATACAAAAGAAGAAAAGGGTTAAACGTCTATCTGAATCTGTTAGTGAAGAAACGAAGCAAAATGAAGAGACATCGTTTAGAAAAAATAAGTCCAAACGCTTATCGCAATCTTTATCTCAAGAGAACGCTGATAATGAACAAGAAATGACTATTCTCAACGAAAGCTCAGCAGGGAAAAAGGATCCATTATCTGTGTCGTCCATAAAGTTAGAACCAAAAACACCCCAGAAAGATATGAATATTTCGACCGTACCAATTGTTGATAATGTAGAAGAAATACAATTAAACGCCAACGCTTCCATATACCAACCAAACCAAACCTCAGACCCGTTACAAGAAACGATGGATCAAGACGAAGATTCATCAAGCAGTGGCAATTCAGAAATTATGAACAACTATAACTCCGTTCTAGAAAACTTGAATAAACAAAACAAAGTGAAGACTATGGATCATTCGTTGAACTTTAATAAAGAGAAAGGACAGAAGAAAGAACCTATTATTGATCAATTAAATTTGACACAGACTAAGAAAATAAAGAATAAGAAAAATAAAGATGAAGTAACAATGCTTAATACAAGTGTTAAGAAGTCTTCTAAAGCTTATGAAGCTCAAGATGATGAGACTTCAGACTCCATTGATATGCGACTTCTATTCCCAGAAGACAGCAATGACAGTGAAAGTAATTCAAGCAAAGTTGCGACTGAAGCCTTCATACCTTTGAGGAAGTCTGAAGCTAAAACTCACATCCCCGAAATTACTAGTAAGTGTACTATTTTTTAAATACTCATGCTGATAAATGTATAATATACTAATAAGGCTATCGCTAACTAACACATTATGCGCGGTGATTACGCTTACTTTTTTCATACTTAAATGATAACTTTACTGGAGCAAAATCTTCGTATTTATAGTTGTACATACGTATATTCGGTTCCAGTCATGTGTAAAATATACTAAGAACCTTGTCATATTCAAACTTCGAATATATCTTCTAACATGGTAATAAGAATTTTCAAATTGTAACTTCAATATTTCTTTTCGTGGGCTCACTATAAATTAGCAATTACAAATCTATTTTAATTTAGTTTTCTGTAGATATAACTACATATAATGTGTAACAGCAACTGACATTACATGCATAGTGTTTACAAATTGTGTATTCAATTTCAGATACCAGTGTGGGCCCTAACGAGTCTTTGAATACTAGTAAGAAGAAGAACAAAAAACGCCTTTCCGAATCGATTACTTATGACACTGGTGAGTTTTCGGAAGTTCTTGTTGGGAAACCGAACCTACACGAAGTACACAACACATTAAATCACTATCATTAGTGTCCAATAACAATATGATTGAATTTCCATTCATTATTATCATTACATAGTGTAAAATATAGTCCTTCGCCACGTCTGTTTTTCTGAATGCTTGTGCTATTTAACAACTTACAAAGTGATTCAAAAGTTTTTGCTACTTTTTATTCCAGAATACAATTTTATCCTTAAGGAAGTCTAGTACATAGGTATTTTATATAATACTAGCTGTCCCGCACGGTGGTCCCACCCGCGACCCAATAGATGTCGCTAGTGTGAATCTAAACCATACAGGGTGCCACCCAAACGCATACAAAATAATTCATTCAAATCGGTCCAGCCGTTTAAGAGGAGTTCAGTGACATACACACAATACAGTAGAATTATATATATATAAAGATTATATATTAGTTTAATTTTATTAATCTTAATTTTACAGACCAAAACATTGAAACGCCATTCTTCATTGATTCGACGGGTACACACAAAGACGAGTCACAAGTTGAGTTAACAAGCAGTTCAAAGAAGAAAAAGAGAAACAAGAACAGCATTTCTTTCGTTAGCGATGAAACTGAATCTAATATACATGATGTTGTTACTGAACCAGGTATGGCAATGTGGGATACTTTTACACAAATTCTCATTCATAAATTAGATTAAGTAACGCCAAAGAAGTTATCATACTTTATCTTCCTTTGAGCATTCTTAAAGGTGGAGACCTTTATTCGGGAATGCCAATATTAGTCGTAACTCTGTAGATAAGACATACAGAGTCATCGATTGACAGCATAAATCGACGAGTTAGGTCTAATGGCGGCGGCAAAATAAGCCCAGTGATATGACCTAGGGTGAACAACGGTGTCAGCGGATTAATCCGCCTTCGTATTTTCTTCCTTAAAATGTGTCGTGTATGTTACGTCTCAAATTCTGATAATATAAAATAATATCGAGTCGTAAGTGTAATTCTGTCTGAAACAAAACTATGTTTATTTCAGAAAATGTTGCAGACGAACAGATCAATGTATCTATCAAGAGTGACAAGAAAAAGAAGAAAAAGAACAGAAACTTGGATGTGTCACAAGTTGAGGATAGTGTCACAGAAACATCTGAACAGTTGTCAACGTGTTTCACTGCTGACATTCTGTTTAGTAATATAGGTATGTTGATCATGGTCATTTAATATCTCACTAATTCGCAGTTTCAGTCCATTTTGGCACATTTTACATGCAATACATTCTATGTTATATTATACAATTCAAATGTATCTATCTAGCTTCTACATTACAACTGTTTAACACAAAGTTCGTGTCCATACAAATATGGAACTCAACTGAATAAATCATGGGCATTGCGTTTATCTCAAACTAACCGCGCCCCGCAGTTTCACCCGCGTTGTACCCGTTCCCGCGGGAACTTTGGGATGAAATGTATCCTATGTGTTATTCTGATGTATAACCTATATTACTGTAAAGTTTCATTCAAATCCGTTCAGTAGTTTTTGCATGAAAGAGTAACAATAACAAACATATACATCCTTAAAAACTTTCGCATTTATAATATTAGAAGGATATTACTTGAAAGGAACTTAATATGTTAATTTAATTATCATCTGTTTTCAGATACAAGTGAAGCTCCTAACGAGTCATTGAATACGAGCAAGAAGAAAAACAAAAAACGTCTCTCTGAATTTGTTTCTCAGGACGATGGTAAGTGCCTTTGAGATTATATTGATTTTTATATGATGATTTTTATTTTTATATGATTTTTATTGATTTTTATTCAAGTGGTTCATTTTGGTTTGGGGGGTTATGTCCTCGTGAGAGTAGGTATTGAGCTATCAAACTTAACATGTAATTGAAGGTCTTACATTATTTTGGGAAAGAGGGTTTAAAAATCATTATTCCTGCCCCCAGACACTGTTCAATCGGATACTTAACATAGAACTATTCAGTGTCTAATTATTGAATTCTTTTATATTTCCCAGACAAAAATATCAAAACACTATTTTTCAATGACACTACTGGTACTTATAAAGATGAAACGCAAGTTGAGTTATCAAACAGCTCGAAGAAGAAGAAAAAGAAAAATAAGAACAGTATTTCTTTTGTCAGTGACGAAACTGAATCCACTGTCCAGGATGTTGTTGCTGATGAACCAGGTATGTTAATAACTTTCATACCTAAGTTAGAATGCAAAAATAAGTTGGATTAGACCATGTGGAACCAAAACCCAATAGGCAATAGAATGGAAAAGTTATAAAATAAAGATAAGTTTAGTCAAAGTTGTGAAAGTCAAAAAAATCTTATTCAATGACCGTGTATTAATATAACTGTGTAATAAAGAAGATTAAACGATTCCCTCCGTTCGAAATAGGCTAAAAAATATTACCCAGTTTGGTTTGGACAGTAAACTATTAATTTTTAATTTAAAATTAAGTTAACTTTGATTTAATAACTATGTATAGAATCAAGTCTTATAGTATAACATTGTCTAAAGTAACTGTATGTCTATTTCAGAAAATGTCACGGAAGAACAAGCCAATGTGTCTATTAAAAGTGACAAGAAAAAGAAGAAAAAGAACAAAAACTTAGATATGTCACAAGTTGAAGATAGTGTTAATATTAGTATCGCTAGTGACGAGAAAATATCTAAGCAGTTGTCCACTAGTGTGTCCAGTGAAATGTCTAGTAATAAAGGTATGGTCCTCAACGTTTTTAATAAGACAATTTATATGAAACTGTAGCACTCGTATCGTAGCACTTGTGACAAACAGCTTATGTAAAACCTATTCAAAATATTCACCTTTGTCACAAGTTGTAATTAAATTGAACATATAGAAAGCAAGGTAATAAGCATTCCTGCTCTCTACTAAGTCAAATAATCGTAATTAAACATGAAGTTTTCTACCTTAACTCACTGTATGTTTCTTTCTTATTTTAGAAAACATTACGGAAGAAGAAGTTAATGTGTCTATCAAGAGTGACAAGAAAAAGAAGAAGAAGAACAAAAACTTGGATGTGTCACAAGTTGAGGATGGCGAAAGTAAAAATATATCCAGTGATAAAATATCTAAGCAGTTATCAACTAATGTGACCGGTGAAATTTCTAATAACAAAGGTGTATTGAAATTTATTTTACAGTTGCTAAATTTACAATTTTAACTTACCACTTGGTATTGCACGCACATGTTCTGAAATCCAAAAGAAATAGGTTCATTGCTATGATTTTGCACTACCTTGTGATGAAAAAATGTTGGTCTGAATAAGAATCATTTGGACGTTTTCATCAAGAAATAAAAGTCTCAAATGTTGCTCTTTTGTTGGACTGTAATTTTTTATAATCATGATCTCTCTCTCTCTTGTCTATCTACTGTACGTTTTACATAATGTTTAACTTTATATAATATCTATATTTTGATTAGATGAGGATTCTGAAGACGATGCTCCCGTGGAAATGACATATCAAAGCGAGAAGAGGGTAGAGGGCACAGGTACGAAAATATACGCAAATATATGATTTAATTACAATATTTTTGGAAAAATAGTGAAATTGACACATACTCTAACTGTTTCAGACTTATATGTGAGTACAGTCCCAGACGAAGAGGTAGCACAAACTGGAAGCAAAAAGTTCAAGAAAAATAAGAAGAAAAAGAAGAAGGCAACCACAGGTATTTATTTTTCTACTACATTTATTTATGGTTCAGGAACAGGAATAATCTGGCTTAGTAATTGTCTGTTCACTTGTTACTTTTTTTTAACCTTTGTTGTCCCACAGCTGGGCAAAGGTCTCCAAAATATCCCCTACAGTCCCTTTCGCCTTCTCCCATCAATTTCTATCGAAGGCGATAAGATCACTTGTTATTGATTTTTTAAGTCTTATGGAAATAAGTAATTTTCATATGAATTCGACAACTTTTCGCTTTCTCTATATTTGTATTTAAACTTAATTATTTGCTCTAGAAAATGCAGAGGATTCAAACCTGAATAAAAGAAATCTTGAAGAAGAATCAGGTAACATTGAAAATATTATTAAAACTTATAAACTTACAGAAATATATAAATATATCTACAGTCTAACAGTAAGCTATATACTTTAATAATCAGTATTTCTATACATTTGTAGGTCCATCAACCTTACTGGAAGGAAACCACAAATTACGCAAAATATTTACGTATCCCGAAGATGTACCTCAACAAGGTAAGCTATTAATATTAAGATTATATCTAGATCAGTGCTAGCGGGTTCACTCACTTTCATCTCGTTCCCGTGAGAATTCCATACCATAAACCATAAGCTATTTACCAAATTGTATCCATATGTACATATTATAATTTTGCATGTTCATTATGAACGGGGCCGCCTTACCCATTAACTAACTATAAATAAAAACTAATAACACTTATAAAACTAATAAAACCTTCTCCTCGCATCCATAAGATTTTTACCAATAGTACGATTTTTCTATTAATAAATTATCTCCACTTTATGTTCAGGTAAAGCAGTGAAAAAGAGAAAGGAAAGAGATGATGACAATGTTTCCAATAAAACAAAGGTACTAACTTATTTATATACAAATTATTCAAATATGGTACTTAAGGGTAAGTAATAAAGCTACTATTCAACACTTACCCTTATTTTTGTGTTCATAGGTTTCAAAACAGAATTCATCAGACAAAATTCACGTGCCCCGCTTACCAGACTCAGTACTTTCTCAGTTGAACGATCAACCCACCCCTGCAATCAGGGCAATAGCCACATCTCAGTTTGTGGTCGAACCATCGAAAAGGAAGAACAAACCATCAAATTACTTGGAACAGAGCGTATACCTGAACGATACTCCAAAGAAAGAGAAGAAATCGAAACATACTAAGAATCCTAAAGTATTACCCTACTTACCCACAGTCACTTTATCAGAAGAGGGATATACAAGTACATTCAAAATAAATGTATTACCCAACGAGACTGAATTTGTCGCTCATGCAGCCAATATTGTAAATTTCAAAAATAAGCTGTTGAAAAAGAACAGAAATAAAAAACTTGGTACGTTAGATAGATGTAAACGTCAAAGAATGCTGAAGTTAGCGAAGTTTTAATGTTACTTAGATGCATTCTGTTGTATCCGCCTTATTCATTCTAACAAACTAGGTAGGACTATATAGATATATTGTTATGTTTCCCTGTCGTTGCCTATGCCATGTTTTTTTACGAGTAAATAATTGTTCGGATTGTAATAGACGCTTAATTTTAATGGAACACCGTTTGACTAATTCTATGAATTGGATACTTTGTAATGAATGAAACAAAAGATTCGTAGAATATAAACTTGTATTTTAGGTATTGTTTTTGAGAAGAATTTTGCTGACAATCTGTATTTCACCTGTAAATAAACTTACTATCATGCAGAGTGCTATTTCTTGAATCATTATTGTCTGATGATTCAATAAATAAGCCTCATTTAATTGTTGTTGCCATTTATAATTTAGACACTACACGTTCTAAATATTTTTGACCTGCTTTCCAGTTTCCTGATTTTAACTGTTGCCTATTATATTTGTCATTTTGTTTCAGTTACTTTGTAGTTATCTATATCTATATTTTAATGATTATCTTATTTCATGTGTATTGTTTTTTAATATTTAGGGAGCATTGTAATATATAAAATGTTACGTTCTCTTTAAAACATTTTGAAATTCGTTATTTATTGTCGTATTTCATTTTCGTTGTAATCTTGTAATAATTATTCTATGTAATTTGAATTTTCGCGCCGGACGTGTATTGATCGTATTCTCAGCCGCCAGTCGGCGCTGGTATCGTTGTTATTGGTATCGTCCATGTGCTCATTCTTTGTAATAATTTTAATAAATGCGCGCTTAATATTAATGTTTTTTTCAATAAACACATACAGTAAATTGAAACAATGATTTTTACAACTATTTCACTAGGATTACTGCGGCATAAGCGGTGTAGATTCTTCCCGCCATATCATGCCGGTGTAAACAAACCGCCATGTTGTTGTGAATGAAGGTGCCATGAAAACACGTAAGTAATTGAGTAAGTATTTATTTTTCCAAATATTTCTTGTAAAACCTACCCAATAAAATCAAGTAAGTTTTTTAATAATAATTATTCTACTTTTTAATTTCGTTACTTGATGAAAATTATAAAAAGTAAATCAAACACTTGATGACGTCAATGGGAGTTGAGCTCTCTGCCAATGACAAGCGTTCATATATAGTCACGTGGTCAAAATCCACCAATGGCGCAACATAACATTCTTTGTGTACCTATTCACAGAATGAATAGTAGTAAAACAACATTGTAGTTTTATGTTGAGTGAGTGTGGTGTTTTATCTGTCAATCTAATGACGATAAATATCGTAAATGTGTGAAATTCAGGATTTTTCTATCGAGCACAGGGATATTTATCATAATAAATTCTCGGTAAGTCATTTTACATTGCTATTTGACTGATAATTTGGTTGTTATTGTGAAAACATGATATTGACAGTGGGAAAGTCTATCTTGATATCGGGTCCCGCTCTTTTTAGTGTCATAATTTTACTGACTGAATTATTTTTCGTTGTACTGTCCTAAATGATTTAACTTAATTATTTAAGTTGTTTTTACCGTATCGTTCCTGTATAATGAGTAAAAATTACGTAATATGAAACGAATTCTTGTGTTTCGGTTGGCGGGAAATGTTTTGACAATTGACAAATCAACAACAATGTCGGTTTGTGTTACCTACTTTTATTTTATGATTATAATTGAACTTGTGTGATGATTTTACCCAAAACTATTACTTGTAGACTTCTTCGGTTATTTTATCATTATAAATTAATAATTATGCCTATTTGTGTGTGTATTACGGAACAGAAAGTATATTTGTTTACAAAGTTATCGAAGATAGAAAAATGTTGATAAATAGTTGATAACGGCATCTAGGTATGACAGATGTAATTTATGACGTTGAAACATGGTGTCGATACTCAATAGAGTTTTGCCGGTAAATACCGAAAACCTTTATTTATATCCCTGGTCCCTGCCCATAGTCTGGACCTTTATTCCAAAATATTAGCACGATATTTTTGACAAACGTCCAGTTTAGACGAATTCACTTGATTTATTATATTACTAACCGTGATTTTGTTGCTCAATCAAAATATCCATCCACCCAAGTAATGGACCACCAATTCGATTGAAAGTTATTTTTCATTGATGGTTTTTTCAACATTTATCCTTCCCCCCGAGGGTTTTCTGTTTACTACTGGTACCTAACTGAGAAAAGTCCTTCCTGCCTACCATAAGTAAATTATTGAATTAAAATAAATTTGCTATCAATAGAACTGTGCTAGTTCACCATATAAGAAAGTCCTACGTAGGAGGTCTATCTATGAGTTAGGATTCGCTCTATTGGGTAGCTATTCCGTATTCCCTGAGTTATAGGGCTGGATAGGTGCTTTACATCGTACCTACCAATCGCCCGTTTTGATTTATAGGTACCCTTATAAACTGATTACATAATAAATGATCTACGAGACTTGTATAAGTAATTTATTAGGAAGGAACCTACTTACGGACTTACCTTTAAAAAAATATTTGACTGATGATGTTTTACCCAGTAACTTCAGGAATCCCCAAGACCTAAGCAACAAGCAGAAACCCTAGCTAAAAGTAGCTGGTTCACAAATAATAGCTATTATCATTTATCATAATAGATCTACGAGGTAATGTTGTTCCCACGGTCGGTTACGAACGAGCGAGAATTTCAAAAGGTTGAACAATGCACGCTGCGCTTAGACTGCATAGTATTGCAAGACGCAGACGTTTTTTGTGGGCTTTAGATTTATCTAATTAATGAATTATCGTTTAAAATGATCTTATACTTGATCCTTTTCACTCTCATCAAACACGTCCATAACTAAATAAGGACCTAAAATACATGGTATTATAGAACTTAGTTGGATATTCTTCTGAATTATATAAATGGCGGGAATTTCTAACAAGTTGTCTGTCTACTATTTCCTGCCTAAACCGTTTGAATCAATACTGAAACCCCACCTTAAAATGCGCGCGCATTCAGGATACATTTCCTCGTATCCTTTACAGACTCTTTTACGCGGGAAACTACTAGAATAAACTTTGGCTTTGATAACTTTATGGCGTGCTTAAAATTGAGAATTAAAAACATGTCCTAGTTATGACGGACTGGAGTCAGGACGGACCTACAAAGAGAATTAACATCGAAAGGATAAAAGTAACATTTCATAATTTACCTACTTTAATTACAGCGTCAGAAATTTTTAACTTTTACTAACCACTAGCTAAAATTAGTTATGAATGTTTTATTTAACCATCCAGGATAGATTACTTAAAATAGTTATAATACTGTGCCTCCTGCCAATAAACCTACATTGAATAGTTATCACTAGGCACCAAAGCAAACCTACAATAGAAAATAGAAACAGGCCAGCAACATTTTAATACAAATGCTAATTCCATCACAATCTTATTTTTATCTGGGCGTACCTAGTTAAAGCAAAGAAAATATCAACGAATCATAACCTGACAACCTATTCAAAATTTTCGTGATAATGTACATTTTTCTAGACGGCTTTTCGCGGTAGGCGATCATTGAGAAGGCGAGCGCGAGAGCCGAGTGTACGAGTGACGAGTTCAAGGCGACCGCGCGCGGTCAGGTTCGAGGACACGAGCCCCTAGCGGCGCCTCCTCGGCTCCCAACTAGACCATAACTATCAGACTATCACCGACGAACTGAGCAGAAACCACGACAAACAAACAACGGGCTGGTAGAGCCTATTGTAGGACTTAGGACTAAGGCCTTTCTAGCTCAATAAAACATAATTTATTGTGTTTTTCCCTTAAAACCAACTATCGGGTACTTAGAAGACTCCAAATAGAAGAGATTTGTAAGATCCCAAGAATAACATAGGATTCTGTTCTTTCTTGAAGAAATTCTTCTACTCAACTGGGGTTTACAAGATTATTAGATCTATGCCCCAGCCAGACCGAGGAACAAACCAGGCACTTAATACTTCACCTCAGCTATTCATACTTCCTGTATCTACAGCTTTTTTTAGTAGCATAAGCGGGTTCTGTCTACGCTGGAATGAGTATTTAAAAAAAAATTAACGTCTTATCTACTTATTTTATAATCTTGATTCACTAGTTAATAGTTATGTAATAATATCAAATAGGTATAGACTAGGTTTGTACGTGAATATTTATTAATGAACAAAAAATATCACAGTCCAGTGTAGTAGGTAGTTGTTCTTAGTAACTACAACGTGAACGTGAACTCTCGTGTATTAAAACTTGAGTTCATGGCCCTCTGTGACACGATGTCTACGTAGCCAACAGACACGAGATTTGTAAGCACTAAACTGTGCGGAGATCTCGACAACAGATGAATGCGGATACCGTGTTTTTACCAGACAAATATTTAAATTTTACTATTTCTGTTCAAAAAATAGATTCATATTTTCTACTTGCGCCTAACCATAAAGAGATTCTAGATAATATTTTGTCCAAATATATAGTACATAGTAGTACAAAATTAATTTTTAACAAAACAGTTGCTTATTGAATCATGATTTGGCTCAACACAGTCAAGGCAAATATTTTTTGTTCGAGTCTGAGAACCAATAGGGCTCCATCTACTTGGGTCTACTCGAGCAGGTAGAGCCCATAACTTAAGAAAAAACTGAACCCATATAAAATATTATTAAATGTTTCGTTATCTGACCTAAAATTTCTTATAAAGAATAGGTACCTACCTAACTAGGTTGGGTTAATCTGCACATATCTCCCAAATATGCCATGGGATTTGAGTATTGCTTAATTAATTATTAAAATATTTCGCATCCAGACGTAAATTTTGGTAAAGTGTTAGCTGAAATAGCCGGCGCGGCTGCGAACCACTAGGGGTTGATTCACCCTTCGATTATAGTGCCCTCTCTGTCTCCCACCCCTCCATTATGCTCTCTTTCACTCGCGTGGGAAGTGATACGACCCCACTGCTCGTGCTTGTGGCGGGAAAACATTTTATAGACAGGCTAGCGAACGTTGTAAAAACTTTAACTTCTTTCAACTTCGACAGCAACATTCATTTTACAGTGTCAGATTCTTATACTTATAGTAGTAGTAGTACATACATGTTTACAATAATATTTCTTATAGATAATTATTTTAAAAAAATGTTTATTCGTCTTTGAGTTGACTATCTACTCCATGAATTACGATTTTGCTTATCAGGCAATGCACTCGTAAATTTATATACCTATTCACTTTTAAAAGAGCGAAATCTAAATAGTCACTTTAAAGATATCTAAAGCTATTACACTTATCTTCTCTTCCGCAAACACTTTCGAAATCGTTATTGGATTGCGCTTCATACAAAGTAAGTTGGTAGGTACAAACACTATAATCGTCAAAAATATCCGTTCATAACAATGTTTAATATGGAAAAATCAGGATGACATCAAATTACCACTAAGAAAGTTCACATACATTATACAAGTTATACAAGAACATATGAACGATTATGAAATATACATAAAAACCACTGGATTCCTCTTCTAAAAACGTCTACTAAATATCTATTACAAACCTATTGAATTTCCATAATAAACGAAAGTAAAGTTGATAGTTGATACCAATATATGGATCACTCAAAAGCATACAAGAACAAGTTTATTTATAGACGAGTAAAAGTTTCAACAAAAAACATCGTCCCGAATGTTGGAAGCCTTCCGTTGGTTCCGATCATTAACAGGTGCTGAGTTTTTTATAGACGTCACTTGGTTAGTACGTTGTACTGTTCCCTCTACGCAACTAGGTTGATGTAGGTCTTCGTTCATGTTATTATGTAAAAATACTTGACAGGCCTCCGTTATAATTATATCTTGCTCTAACTATGACTAATGTATACTATCTATCTATCTACTTACATTTCATAATCGAAATTATTAACAAACTCAATCTATAAACAGCTCTAAATGTCTCAAATAGGTATCTATTATAAGTAAATTACAAGTTCCAATCCCGAGATTGGATATCAAAGGAACGAGTTTTGTGTAATTTTGTAAGAGAGTAAACAAAACAATTTTACTCCTTGACTGGGGTAGCGCATACCACTACCAAAACTGGTTTTGTACTACGTAGTGGTTTCATTGTGCCCGTTCGCCCGTCTCACTGTTTCACCTCAATGACTTGAATGTAATCTAGTTTTAACTGGTAATGTGTTGGCGCGAAAATACATTATTAGAACTTTACTTTCTAAAATATCTACAGGAATAAATTATTATGTCAGTTCGGAGAATTTATTCGAGGCCTCCCTTTGTCTCCTTTCTGACTAAAAACAAAGGCGGAAATGTATTGAGTTCTTTTGGAAAACAGTATTTTGTATTTTAGCCTTTAGATATTAAGGATTGAAATGCTTTAAAGGTTTGTATTAACGGTATAAACTGATTGTTACAGTGCTCAAACATGGATTTGTATATCACAGACTCGCTCCAGGACATGCTAGACATGGACATCAAAAATGAAATAGCAACAGATCTCAGTAGTATGACTGATTATGTAAGTATCGAGGCACTACGTTAACAACACTATCATATCATTCCACTAGAAATAAGCAATAAAAATCGCTATAAAATATAAAATGTTTTAATATAATTAGGACCGAGGGGAAATCCTGCTATCAAATGACAGAATCGAACATTATTATTATAAAAGGGGAATGATCGATTAACCGTAATGTTGGAATGAAAATGTAAAGACTACTATCGATTACTTGTCACTCGATGTAATCAAATTACCCGCATAAAGATAAAAGTTACGACTACGATTTCGAATGTATCAGTTTTCGTTACAAATTAACAAAAGATGATTTCTGAATAATGAATACCAAATTCCTGCTCAAAATCGTCTTAAAATACTAATCAAAGAAAATTTATCCTTTCAGGATTCGCTAGGATTAAATTTCAGCGAACTCCCGCCTTTACTAGATATGGATACAGATAATTCTTCGACATGGCTAAATAATTCTTCCAGTTTCGTCCATAATTTAGATTTATACGGTTCGGAAGCGAACGCTGTAATGGTGAACCCCAACTCTGTGATGCCCTCCACGTTTGTGGACACTCCAGTCAAGAGCGCCGTCAAAGAAGAAGCTTCCAACGTGTTGCTAACGTCGGCGGCGGCAGATAGCGATCTGAACGACTCCGCCACGGTACTCAGTCCCAAAGAAGAAAAGAGCCACTTAACGTTCTCCCCGAGCGCAATCAAAGTGCCAAAAGTGGAACCGACCGAAGAAGTCAAAGATAAGAAAAAGTTAGAAGAGGCAACACAAATGGTTATCTTGGTTAGGAAACATGAAAAAAATATAGTCAAAGATTTACTAAAAGACTTGGACAAACCCAAGACGCCTGCGCCGACTGTCAGAATAAAGGCGCAGCCAGAAATCATAAAAGTAAACAACAAGAACTGTTCCATTATCAACACGAATCAGAAAATTTCGCAACAAATAGGAAAAACTATTATATCAGGAAATATTCACATATTAGATTCTTCTCAAATAAATTCTAGAGCAATTATAACTAACGGCAACAAAAGTCAAGCAACTATATTAATTGATAATTCATCGTTAAATAGTAGTAGGCAAATTATAAAGACTTCAGTTAGTGGCGCTTTTACTTTAGATAATTCGCAACCTAAGTATGTAAATGCTTCGATGACGAATAACAATAATAGTAAAACAGTTCCTGGAGAATTCCCAAAGCCGGCGTATTCGTATTCCTGTCTAATAGCAATGGCGTTAAAGAACTCAAGAACAGGCAGCTTGCCTGTATCAGAAATATACAACTTCATGTGGTAAGTCACGATCAATTACCAGAACTGTTTCATAAATAGCGTAACGTTGAATAAACGTTTAAAATTATAATTATTTTTTCAGTCAACACTTCCCATACTTCAAAACGGCGCCAAACGGTTGGAAGAATTCCGTCAGACACAACCTTAGTCTAAATAAATGCTTTGAAAAAATAGAGAAGCCATCGACGAATGGAAGTCAAAGGAAAGGTAATGACGTCAATTCAGACTATTTATACTGTTCTTTAATCTTAAATTAAAATACATCGTTGTTATTATTTATCCATCTTTCATAATAATAGAATGTTTGGATGTTTTGTTACAGGTTGTTTATGGGCAATGAATCCCGCGAAAGTAGGAAAAATGGACGAAGAAGTTCAAAAGTGGTCGAGAAAGGATCCGTTAGCAATCAAGAAGGCTATGGTTTATCCAGGTGAGAATAACATCTAGTAAAAACTCATTAAATTGTATTAGCGCTCGCCATTACTTCGGGTGAATGAAATTGGTCCATAGGAAATAATTAGCTTTTATATATTTTGAAAATGAATTATAAATTGGTTTAAAATTTTCTTTTAATCGCATTTGTAAGATTGTTCGAAACGAATGATAGTAAGCCGACTTTGACTGAACATGTTTTTACATATACCTATTGGAACATTCCTCAAAAAATCGGTTTTTTCTAAAAAAAAATCGCCTACATACATATGTGTCGAATACACAACCTTCTTGCATTTACTAAAAATGACTAATACTCATAACTTTACTCCAGAAAACCTAGAAGCGTTAGAACGCGGCGAGATGAAGTACAGCGGAGTGACCGGCGACGTTGACGCCGACGACGAGGCGGACGCGGACGGAGACGTCGAGCTCGACGCCGACGTGGAGATAGACCCTGAGGTCAAGGAGGAACAGGAAGACACCATTATTGAACAGGTGAGACTCGCAGACTTAGCTGTAGCTAGGGGAGGATCTAGGAGTCTTCTATGGTGTTTCTTTATACAAAGGCGTGGCAGCATTTATCTGGAAGGTTTTTCGCTATTAAGAGTGTACACTACCTCAGTTCGCGTATTTAGATTTTCCCCTGAGCCGAAGCGGGACAGAAACACCTGAGCGCTTGGTGTTTCGGCCCGCGAATTGTAGGTATTTGCTCCCTACAAACATTATGGTACTCATTTGAAAAAACCGCAACATATGAATTGTTCTGTAAACCCTATTCAATTTACTACACTTTATTTTAATTCAACAACTTTTGTATTTATTGAGATATTAAGATTTTAGTAAAAATTTAGAGATAACTTTGCGATTTTTTTCTATCGAGAAAATTTCATGGAGTCGTGTTTTCGAAACATATGATCGATAGATTATATCATGAACTTTACCATACATACGTTTCAAAGTTAAATATTGAGTAACGAGGAATATATGGAGATCCCGCCGAGTTGAAAATAAGCGATTTGAGGTAGTATACACTCTTAATCTACCCAAGATTTAATTGTATTTTGTAGAATTTACGGGGTAGCAGCAGTAAATATCTGCAGTGCAGCGAAATATGTATACTAGTTTGGCAATGATTACTATTTAATTCCTCGCTATTTTTTATATCATATCGCCATTAATATTCACAATACAATCACAAATTTTAAGTTATTTGATCCTTTAGTAATTTAATAAACCTTTTCTTTCTAGGAGGGATCAGACCAAGAGCTAGAAGTTGAAGAAGTAGTGGAAGGCACGGGGATGGTGGGAGGCACGTACAGGCTGCTGGCCACAGGGCCGGCGTCGCTGACGTCGTACATTACTGACGTCGAGTCGGGGGATGATGTTAGTGATATTGAGGTAAACTTCAAGTTTGGCAATACGGCTCTTCAAATTAAGCGTTTTCAGACGTGTATGAAAAACAAAAGACTAAAATAACGCTTAAATTCGAAGAATGTACCAAATAATAGTATAGTATTTTATGTCGTCTGAGGTTAGTTCGGCCAATGTGTCACAAGTGACCCCATCGCGTCTCGACTTTAGGCTCTTTCATTCCCACGGAAATAGATACAATGCGGGTAGAATCTCTGGACATTGCTAGTGATGTATAAATAAATAAAATATGAACCTACCGGAATCCAAAATATGTCAAACCTGCCATTTCAGTTTAGTTTGAACAACCATGTGTAGTTAGCTCATATTTACTTATATTAACATTTATTTCAGATCTTAGAACAATCCTACGATGAAATCGACATTGATGTCCTGAAACCAGTGAAGTTAGATCTATCTATGACAGAAAATTATACTAGTAAGTTTAAACAACGTTATTTAATTACGACCACATAACGTGCGATCACAACCGTTTGGTTTAACATAAGAACAACAGAACGTGGGATTAAAGTTGACTTTTTATTAGATTTTAAATCATTATATGTAATTGTATAATTCAAAATATGTTAGAAAATAAATAATGTTTTCTTCAGTGTTCGATTAAGAACAAGAAACAATAAATAAATTAGTTACTGGTTAAAAGAACCTGTTTCGTGTTTAAAGTAATTAAAAATTAATGTTTTACAGTACATCAAGCAAAACGGGCGAAAACAAACTACATTTACCAACCGGTAACGACGCAATCTCACGCAAACAGACGCAAAACACCTCTCGTCAACCGAGTGGCATTAATTTAAGTTCTCTTTATAATTATTATAGTTATAGTAATAAAGACTAACCGTCTTAGAAAATGTGATCATATTGGGGTCAATATTATAGTTTATAACAAACCAGTGACTGTTCCATTTATATTGATAAAATTGTGTTTGTAACTCGAATGGAGTATCGTGAATTGTGTTAAAATGATTCAATTATTTTGTTGATTCCGAACAAGCGAAGGGGCTTAGACTTTATTAGGTTTTTTTTTGCAACTAAAATGTTTACAAGAAGGTGACACTTGTTACATATCTTACACAGTAGAAATAACTGCAAATTACTACAGAATAAGTTAGATTATAGTTTCTCAAAGTAATACCTAGTTCGTAAGTAGAATGTGTATAGAAACACTATAGAATGTTAAAAATGAAATTTATACAACCACATTAGTACAAACTTGAGTGCCGCTGGATTGACACATTGTAATAAATATAGGGTGTTAGAAATAATTTAGGTTTTATCTCGTGACTTGCGACTTATACAGTCTGATAGTGTTAGTTTCAATTCTTATATAACAATTATTCTTGCAAGTATATATATTCTTAAGATGTGGAATGTCTCAACACGGCGGCAGTAATACAATAGCGGGTAAATAAAATATGTATAATTTTTCCCACCGCTGATATTTATGTAAATAATCATATATATTATTTTATAATTATGTTGACACTGGCAGCTTCTATCGGAAAAAAGGCAAAAAGAAACAGCATCTACGAATAAGATCTCTGGCTTTTATGATGTTGATTGTAAAAGTTATAGATCTTTTGTTGTATGATGAATGCAAATCTTGAAGAAAAAATAAGGATCATGTGTGTCTTCAACAAAAAAGAATCAGTTTTCTTAAAAATTATCTGTAGAACTTATTTGTTATTGTTTGGCGGGCACCATCAGAGATATAAGAAGTGTTCTCTCTCAAATGTCACTGCTGGGAAAAGGCAAATGGCTCAGTGAGTATAATCTAAAACTGATTCCAGTGCAGTCAAAACGATATAAAGATATTTTTGGGTCTTGTCCATCATACAGTTTACAAATAAGAAAAAAACTAAATTATTTATGTATCGTTGAAAAATTTTAGATAAGTAGACAATAACACCACATAATATAGTAACTAAAGTACAATTTAAAGTTTGCTGTTTAATATCTATTTTTGTTAGTCATTTTTAGATGTTAAAAACCATAACTTTATATTAAAGTTTTGTATAAGTACTTAGTCTACTACAGCTATTATGAAAGGCTACGGCTGACAATTTATGTCCTATAAATGTACGCGGACTGTACATTCGATCGAGTTGAAATTATAATGGAAACGTTATGTTTTCGTTATTTGGTTAATTGTCAACATAGTCGATTCTACCATTTTGTAAGTAATGTGTGAAGAGTGGTGAAACGAATCTTAGATCGTATAATTATAAAAATATCATTATGATATTGGTTGTGCTTTAGGTATCTCGAATAAAGAGGAATGTGAGTGAAATTTGAAGTGAATTGTGATTTTGTGAAACGTCTAGAGTGATAACGTCATTGTATTAAACGGTAGACGTTCCTATTGTTTCGGAATTTAATTGTAGTAGTTTAATTTATTTAAGGAACGTCAGTCAATATGGTTAATTGAACTTCTACAGGTTTTGTCACTTTTTCTATAAAAACTTTCATAATATTTGCTAAATAGTGACTGTCAGAAAATGCATTTAATATTGTTAACTTTTAAGGTGGTTAAGTATTTGCATTTAGTTTTCAATGTTGGAAAGGCTCTAACAAATGTTATAATAAGTACATTCGAGACATTCTCATTGGGTATTTCCCTAGAGGCAAGTAAGTTAGGTGCTCTTTGTATACTTTCTACTTAGTCGAGTGCAATTTGTATATAAGTATTTTAATCGTTCTAACACGTGATTGCTTTTGTACTAATGCGCATGACTGTATGTCGTATAAAAATTAATCGTGTTTATTAATATGTAGAAAATGTAAGATTAGACTAGTTTTAAGTAAAATGTTTAGTCTTAAAAACAAAATAAATGATTAATTGATAAATTGATATTCATACATAGCCAATTCATTTCCAAGAATTTAATTGAACCAATGTACAATAAAATCTAAAATAATATATTTTTCCACTGCCAGTATTCCAACATACATTTTCATAGAATTTAGTATTGTAAACGTAATTTAGAAGTAGTTACTCGTAATTTCTGTGTTAAGAATGATAAGTTGAATGATTTTTAATAACTTTTTGTAATAAAAGATAATAAATTTAAGGCTGTGTTTTAATGTAATTTGCTTCCCTTGATTAGCTGTTTTAAACGGTTGGGTTAAACATTTGTGTCCAAAGAAGGTAAAACCAGGGACTCTCCTGGTTTGAACCACACTTTCCATTATTATTATTATCTAGATAATGGACGTTAACCGTAGGTGTAGCCACGACTATTAGTGTAGGGCCACATCTGCGGAACGTACGGCGCCGAACCTTCGGAACGTACGGCGCCGCACGTTCGGCTTTAGTTTCGCGACACATCTGCGGAACGTACGGCGCCGCACATTCGGCTAAATGCGGCGTCTTGTTCAGTGCGCTACGCGACGGAATGTTACGTGGCGTCGTCGTAGTCTGTATCGACACTTTGCGGTGTGCGCACGTGCCCAGAAACATGAATTTAATTAGATTAAAATAAAAATAGTTTTGTTATAAAACTAATATATGTATAATCTTTCGATTTATCACAATTTTTTTTTATTTTCAAAAGCCCAATTGCGCGCAAGCCGCACGTTCAGCTACGCCCGCCGCCCGCCGAACTTTCGGTCGCGCAACGCGTCGCGTGATGTGTCGCTTGCTATGCAAAATACATTAAATGCGTTTTAGCTGAAAAAACCGCCCGAAGGAAGGTTACGCACTACGCAGAACGCGGCGTAATTTCGACTGATGTGTCATAGATAACTTGAAATACACTACGAGCGTATTTAGTGGAAGGTTCGGCGCGGTACGTTCCGCAGATGTGGCCCTACACTTACGTGATAATTTGACAATGGCATTAACAATGCCGTATGGCGTAGGCGATAGCTCGAGTGGCGGTACATCAAAGAGATTAATGAGAGAATTGATGCGATGAAGCGGCCGCACTAACGCACTATGTATTGTCAGTGTGCGTCGAGAGCGCAACGGGTTCGGACGTATTTGTTTTTTACGACGGATTTGCCTCAAAATCGCACGTATTTGTCTATACGTACTATGGCGACAGAGTGGAGTAACGACAAAGTAATTACTTTTCTTGAGATTCTGCAAACATGGTCTCTTTATTCGATAATGATTCAATATAATATAGTCAAATAATATAAATTTACACTCATGAAATATAGAGTTCTGTCGACGTCCATCTTACCTGAATTGAAGTAAATTCAATGCCGTTTTTATTGCCAATAATGAGCATTTATGTTGACAGTGTAGCCTAGCCACCCACTTAAATGCGTTAAAAATTATGCCATAAATTATCTAGATAATGGCATTGACGTTAAACGTATGTGTGGCCCCAGCATCAGTGTGCGTCGAAAGCGCAACGGGTTCGGACGTATTTGTTTATTACGACGGGTTTTCCTCAAAATCGCACGTTTTTGTCTATACGTACTATGGCGACAGAGTGGAGTAACGACAAAGTACCTAATTACTTTTCTTGAGACTCTGCAAACAGAACCATGTTTGTGGGATCCGAAACTCAAAGATTTCAAGAATCGTGGAACGCAAAGTGATGCTTGGCGCCGAATAATGGAAATATTACCTTTTCAAACAACTGTTAACGAAATGAAAAAGAAGAACCCATTTGAACAAAATTAAAAAAATCTTTGAAGTCCGGAGCTGGCAAAGATGACGTAGGTATATACAACTAATTGGTTTGCATTCGAAACGATGGATAATTTCCTGCGAGGAGTATATGATAGAAGTTGCACATTAAATACAGAGGTAAGTAATACAATTAGTATACATTATCACAGATTCCGGTGAAATAAAGATACTTAATTAAAGATAAAAAATGTATGTAAAAGCTATTTTAATGACTTTAAGAAACAAATAAATTAAAGACATAAATACAGAGTACGTTGTTCTATTTTCCAAATAATCAAATTAAAATAATCATTTATGTGCCTAGAGGGAGCATAAGGAGCAAGAGGAAGTCTTACAAATTATTCATGGTCCTGAAATGTTCTGCGAATTTATTCCTAACCTGGATTGCTGTTAAAGCTGAACGTTCTGCAATACTCTTCATTGACCTAAAAGCGCCCTCCCCATTTCCAATGTCTTCTCTCCATGTTCCAGGATTTATTATTTCTCCGTTGACAATTGTGTCAGTGTAGCCTGATGGGGTGTACATGGACCGCGAGTTAGAACTTTTTCTTAAAAAGTTATGTAATAAAGCACACGCCATTACGACTCTTGAAGCTTCGTTTGGTTGTAGAGCTATAGGTTTTCTAAGTACTCGAAACCGTGCTGACATAACACCAAATGCGTTTTCCACAACAATACGAGCAGAAGAAAGTTTACGATTGAAGTTTCGTTGCGTACTTTCTTCAGGGTGGTCTCCGAGAAAAGGTTTCATTATGTTGGGGTGCAATGGAAATGCATTATCAGCAACAAAAACGTACGGCACATTTACATCGCCATCAGAAAGTGGTTTAGGTTGTGGTAAATGTAAGGAATTTGTTTCAAGTTTTTCGAATAAAACAGAATCTCTGAATACACCACCGTCACTGATTCTACCCTTGTTGCCTACGTCGCAAAACATAAAACAAAAATCGCGATCCACTAAGGCCATCAACTCAATACTAAACGAATGCTTATTATTAAAATATTCAGACCCACTGCGAATCGGTGACACCATGACAACTTGTTTACCATCCATTGCTCCCAAGCAATGAGGAAATGTATCTTTAAAATCAGATTCCTTTTGTAGCCATTCGTTTTCATTCTCAGGTAACTTAATCATGTCTTTCAATACAGATTTGAGAGCTGCACAACATTCCCTTACAATCCTGGAAATCACTTGGTGAGACATCTTGAACAAATAATGTAAGCTTCTGTAGCTATCTCCTGTAGCTAAATATCGTAAAGTAACTGCTAGTCGAACTTTGGAAGGTATAGTTACACGAAATTTAGTTTTTTGTTTCTCTATCAAAGGCCCAACTCTGCTTAAAATCAATTCGAAATCAGATGCTGACATTCGAACCAACCCCTCGAACTGGTTGCTTGGTTCAGCTGGTAGTAGTTCAGAAAATATTTCCTCCATAGAGTTCCTGCAATTAAAAAAAGTTCATTAGGTAGGTATGTTTATGTATTAGGTAGGTACTTCAAAAATACCTACACTTTGATGCATGGTATGAATAGCGCAGTCGGGGCAGACATTTAAATAGAAAAAAAGACGTGTGGCACTCGGGGACTGCCGCAGTAAAGCTATTGCATAGTTATTTTTTCTATCACTAGATGGCGTTAGTGTGCTGAATGTCTGCATCGCGCTAACGTTGTGTTCTGGGCATATACGTAGGCAATGTTTGAGGAGCGTGAGGTTTTTTTTTTTCTGGATTCGGTCCCCGCGCTCAAGACCCGCGATAGAAGCTATGCAATAGCTTAAAAATTCCGGGGAGCGATTTTTTTTTAAACGTCGGGGACCACTAGACCACCGAGGCGTTAATATTAGTATACATCCAAAAAAAGTACGTAATATATTATGTAGCTGTACCTGGGAAGGGTCCTTCAGGTATGTATCTGTCGGAGTTTTATTGACTATTTTTTCGATAAACTTGTAGTATAACTCTGCAAATATTGATCCTAGCGTAAAATGATAATGGCCAAACTTGTGGAAAATTAAATTTCCAACAACTTAGGACCATTTTTGCTCTAAAGTTGAAAATTAACGAGTTATTTCAGAAAAACTTTAAAACAAGATGGCGGCGAACCCTCTACCGGGATTAGTTCGAAAATCGAGATTTATACTCACAACCACCCCCATGGACTAAGAGCCCGTGAACCCCAGACCTTCGTTATTTTATAAAAGCTGAAAGTTTGTCAGCGCATGCTCCCACACACAGGTAAGAACGATGGACTATTATGAAGTTTGGGTAATCGTGGCTTTGGCAGGTAAACGGTACTAAAGGTGTGTAAAATACCGATCTAATTTCGTCAAATAATAAAGTGTGATTTTTTGGTATTACCTTCAGAATATTATTAAAAATCACGTTATTGATTGACAGACACTTAACATCGTGGCAACCCCTTGCCAGACACCCCTAATGTTCATGAAATTATAACTCTACTTATGTTATAGTATAAAAGCTGAATTTTATATATAATACTTGGGTAATAATTAGATGATGTTTCCTCATCAGCTAGACATTTTTGATAGTTCCTACCCCTTGCCAGATAATGATGTAGGGTCGCTGTAGGAGCGAGCGCGAGACAGTATATGTATGGTGGGTGCGAGTGAGATGGCGAGATTGGTCTATCGCCATCCCTCACTGCGCATGTTTAGTACATGTTTACATCAACTAAAATAATCTTATATGCTATCTTCAAGTATTAATTGAATAGTTATTATAAATTAACAACATAAAATATTTAGAATATATACAGACTATAAAGTATATTCAATATATTATTAGTGTATGATACGTACATTATATGCTTACAATTTGTTTATGTGATTTTTAAATGAAAGTGATTTTGTTTAAAAAATTAAGTCTTGGGAATTGAGATATAATTATGTACTACGTACTAGAGAAGTCACTTCAAACAAGCTTCGTGAGAGATTCGTTATGGTGCGGGGTCAACTGTTCACTTAGTCGATGGCCAGCTTTGGCCAGAACTACATGTGTTACAGCTATTGTTTTTTTTAAGCTATTGCATAGCTTCTATCGCGGGCCTTGAGCGCGGGGACTGAATCCAAAAATTCCGTAACGAAAAAACCTCACGCTCCCCACTCCGACAGGCAAGGAGGTGTGGCTTGAAGGCCGTGCATCGTCTAACGTCGTTTCAGTTCGGCAGTCTTCGACACGGCGTTGTGTGCGATTGTGCGTTGGGTGTGAGAGAGAGAGATGAGACGGGGGGTGAGAGAGAGGGGTGAGAGAGTAGGGTGAGAGAGAGGGGTGAGAGAGAGGGGTGAGAGAGGGGTGAGAGAGAGGGGTGAGAGAGAGGGTTGAGAGAGAGGGGTGAGAGAGAGGGGGTGAGAGAGGGGGTGAGAGAAGGGGGTGAGAGAGAGGGTTGAGAGAGAGGGGTGAGAGAGAGGGGTGGGAGAGGGGTGAGAGAGAGGGGTGAGAGAGAGGGGTGAGAGAGAGGGGCGAGAGAGAGGGGTGAGAGAGGGGGTGAGAGAGAGGGGTGAGAGAGGGGGTGAGAGAGAGGGTTGAGAGAGGGGTGAGAGAGGGGTGAGAGAGAGCTCTGCTCTAAACTGCTCTGAATAAAATAATATTTTCTTTAATACACTATAATAATAATCTGTAATGTCATCAATCTATTTTTTTTGCATTATAATAACTTGTAATGTCATTAATATATTTTCAATTAAATTTTTGAGTATTATTTATTTGTTTTTTTTTATATAATCTGTTATTGAGGGATCGCTATAGACCTATCTCGCCATCTCACTCGCACCCACCATACATATACTGTCTCGCGCTCGCTCCTACAGCGACCCTACATCATTGTCTGGCAAGGGGTAGGAACTATCAAAAATGTCTAGCTGATGAGGAAACATCATCTAATTATTACCCAAGTATTATATATAAAATTCAGCTTTTATACTATAACATAAGTAGAGTTATAATTTCATGAACATTAGGGGTGTCTGGCAAGGGGTTGCCACGATGTTAAGTGTCTGTCAATCAATAACGTGATTTTTAATAATATTCTGAAGGTAATAACAAAAAATCACACTTTATTATTTGACGAAATTAGATCGGTATTTTACACACCTTTAGTACCGTTTACCTGCCAAAGCCACGATTACCCAAACTTCATAATAGTCCATCGTTCTTACCTGTGTGTGGGAGCATGCGCTGACAAACTTTCAGCTTTTATAAAATAACGAAGGTCTGGGGTTCACGGGCTCTAGGTCTACCACCCCCCCACCCCCCCACCCCCCGACGTTTAAAAAAAAATCGCTCCCCGGATTTTTTCTATTTCTGGCTAGTTTTATGTCTACCCCGACTGAACTAGAATGTCTGATAAACAGACAGGAGAAAAAAACTGACAACAATGCAAAATAAAAAGTTAATTAAGTTTAAGCTAAATTTACTTATTTATATAAACGTATGTGTATTAGCCTGTAATGTCCCACTGCTGGGCAAAGGCCTCTCATCTCACTGAAGTTATCAGTACAGTGAGGAGGATTAGGCATAATCACCACGCTTGCTTATAATTATAAACTAAATTTAAACAAACAGGAAGACTTACAGTGTACGATTCCTGTGCATTTGTATCATCCACCATCTTCTTTTTCTTCGTTTCGGTTTTCTCTTTATTAGTTGACGGGGCAACCGAGCGGTTATTCGATAATGATTCAATAAAGTCATATAATATAAATTTGCACTCATGAAATATAGAGCTCTGTCGACGTCCATCTTGCCTGAATTCAGAATTGAAGTAAATTCAATGCCGTTTGTATCGCCATTATGTAATGAGCATTCATGTTGACAGTGATGTTGACCGTTAAAGTGTTGCCACCCACTAAAATGCGTTAAAAATTATGGCATTGACGTTAAATTAAACGTTAGTGTGGCCCCAGCACTCAGACTCGCCCATTTTCCCCTTGAAAAAATCAACAAGATTGGATCGAATTTAAAAAACTCAGGTAAAAATATCACATTCCTATTTTTGGGTGAATTAAGAATGACATTGACGTTATTATACAATTGAGTAAGACCACAGGCTATATTTATTTATGTTTTTGTTGAGTTGAGCTTTCGTTCGATCGAGAAGAAACAAAATAAATGATCAACAATTTAATTTAATTGTTTTTTGTTCATTTTTTCTTTTATTTCAAAGAATTGTGTTGCATTTCAAGTTGTAGTAAATAAATAGATAACCAAGATGACAACACGTGAAATTGTTACTCTGCAATTTGGTCATTATTCCAATTACGTTGGAGCACATTTTTGGAATTTACAAGAGCTAAGTTTTGATTACACCGGCACTGTGAAAACTGAAGTAAACCATGATATTCTGTATCGTGAAGGAAAGACGGCAAAAGGTGAAGTAACTTACACACCAAGGTTATTATTAGCAGACTTGAAAGGCTCTTTGAAATCTTTACCGGCAAGTGGCGGCCTTCCTGATGATCCTGGGATCGAGACTGAAAGTTACCCTTGGGAAAACTTTCAAAAGATAGAACAACCAGCTGAGCCGAAGAATGAATATCTAAATGACATCGACGCTGAAGAACTACCCGTTGCAGCAAAGGAGTACAACTTTGAGGAAACTGTTAAAACATGGACTGACTTTCTGTATCCAAGACTTCATCCTAGATCTGTGAATGTTGTGAATGAATATCAACATGGAGATGACACTGTAAGTATTAATAATAATTTCAGGTACTTTTTTCAAACTTCTCATATTTGATATGCATCTCCGGCAGTCATGTTTTAATTGACCACTTTACTAATTTTGTATTTTTTCTATTGCAGCAATGTTTCGATATCTTTCACAGTGGGAAGTCAATATGGAAATCAGACTATGGCAGTTCATTTGATGACAACATCAGAAAATATGTTGAGGAGTGTGACAGTATGCAAGGATTTCATATAACATTTGATTGCACAGATGGCTTCTCTGGACTCGCTCTAGGTTGTATAGAATTACTCGCTGATGACTACGGTAAATCAATACTTGCTCATCCAATCATAGCATCACACTTTCCTGACAACAATCCTGCAAACCAGAAAGAAAGAGATATTTCAACATTAAAAGACACAACAAGACTCATCAACACAGCTTTATCTATACAGGAGTTATCAGAACATGTAACAATGTTTGTGCCTTTATGCACAGGAGAGAAAGGGTGGAGGAAACCTGGGAATGCTCGATCATTTGACCACATAACTTACAACCCAGAGCTATATTATCATTCATCTGCTTTACTTGCTTCTGCCTTGGACACACTAAGCCAAAAATATAGAACTAAAAGCAACTTATTTACTTTATCCAATATATGTGCAGATATCACTGGCTATGGCAGGAAAATGGCTGCAGCATCTCTAGGAATGCCGTTTGCATTAAGAGAATCGCAATATTTAATTGATTATTTGAATGAAAGAACTAAGCCTTTATATTCTACAATAACACCTAGTTGTAAGCTTGCTTCTGATAAAATTTTCCAATTGATAACTGTTAGAGGTATACCCGAGAGTTATCTAAAAGCACCCCAAAAAGAAGCCAAAGAACAGATGAACCTCCCAGCTTACAGATGTAGCAACATAAAAGAAATGTTTGAATTATATTTCCAAGCCAACAACTTCTTGTCAGCAACTAATGTTACAGTATGTGAAAAACCTTTGGATTTAAAAACACCTTACCCTAAATTCTTCTCACAAGATTTGAACAAGTATGGATTTATAAAAGCCGAAAATGATATTGAGAGAGTAGAAAGTTGTGCAGTAATAGCAGGTTATCATAATGGCAATTTTATGGCGGATATGTTAGAGAAACTACACAGAGAAGCGAGCCGGATAAAGTTTGTCAAACTGCACAAGTTCAATGAGGAAGGCTTGGAGTCGGCTGATTACAGTGAAAGTTTAGATAAGCTTGCAGAGTTCAAAGACAACTACGAGGATAATTTTGAGCTATAAGATGTTAACCACATGTAAAACATGTAAATAAAACTGCATTTAAATTTCATAATTTTAATTTGATTTAGATAAAATAAATCATTCCATTCATACATCTTCACTTGTACATAAGTCTTTTCTACTACTAATCATGACGAAGATCGCTCGAGCGCTCGCTCCTTCATCCTTGTAATAAATGCTGCACCTTTGTTCTTTCTGAAATTCTCATATGGATCATTGAGATTCACCCCAATGCCTGAAACAAAATGTATATGATCACTTCCTATTTTTTGACTGAGTTAAAATTACCTGTGTCTTCAAAATTTAATAAATGGTAAAATACTAACTTGCTAACATGAAACTATGTATATTAACTTTATTAAAAACTTAAAACTGATCAGTAATATTTGAGTTAATTATTTAGAGCATAAATTAAATCCTGGGAAGTTACATTTTTAAGATTTACGTCAAGTCATAGCGGGTGTTGTTGTAAGTTGATGCGCCGTGACGGAATCCATCGAACTACTAAGTTGATATTTCCCTTTGCTTGAAACAAAAGTTTACCTTTGTACTGATCTTGTTTATCCCTGACTGCGCCGCCGCTGATAGGCTCCGCGATGCCCTGCCCGGAGGCGCCAAGCCCGCCCGCGCTCCAGCCCATCTTTTGAAGCAGCTGGTGTCCTTTGTTACTAGAGTCTAAACCACCGGACGATGTACTTGCGTATGCACCACCCCTGAGAAAATGAGAAATATAAAATCTATATGAATTAAATATAACAAATGCTACTTGATTCAATTTCGGGTTCAACCCGGTAGAAACAACAACTTTAAAAGAATGGTTGGCCATCTTCTTCTTCTTATCGAGTGGATGGTCAACCTGACCAATCCTGGTCAATTCTGGTTGGCCATCTGTATAGCCAACTAGAATGGTCTTTATCACGTCATACAATACAACCAATGAAGCTTCCGCTGTGACAAAACTTGACCAATCCTACTAATATTTCAAATTCGAAAGTTTGTGAGGATGTGTGTATGTATCTATGTTTGTTACTCTCTCACGAAAATAACTACTAAACAGATTTGGAAGAAACTTTACAGTAAAATAGGTTATCAGAGTAACACATGGGATACATTTTATCCCGAAATTCCCGCGGGAACGGCTACAACGCGGGGCGAGGCTAGTAGTAAATAATAATGATAAAATCATACATTATTATTCACTTACATAAAACTAGGAGGTGTGGGAGATCTGGATCTTTCAATGCGTCGCGACCTCGGGGACTCGCGGTGACGATCTCTAGACCTGCTGCGCGACCGAGATCGTGACCTCGACCTTGACCTTCTGCGACCTTCAATGACAAATTGTTTAATTTATTTAAATTTTGGTTATATCCTAGAACCTTTCGATAAACTATAAATATTTAGTAACTATTTCTTAATGAGGTTATTGGTGAATAAACGAATTCACAAGACGGTTATTTTACATGATTGTATTGGATAGCTACATAGTTCATACATCTTATACATTTCTGTTTGAACACCATTGTGCTTTGTTGAGGGTGCGGATGTTTAATGCTGCGGGTGCGGATGTGCCTCGCAATCTTTAAGACTCTTGAGACACTTGGCCACTAAAATTCAACCAAGTATTTACAGTATGTAACTTTCTTTCCTGTATTTAATTAACTCCAGGTTTTGTAAGTACTCATCTTTCCTGCATTCAATACTTTGTATTCTCAATGAATGTTAACTTACTCTCTCGATCTCTTCTGTTGTATGATTTCTTTCTAGGTGAAGGTGATTTGGACCGCGATTTTCGGGGAGGAGGAGTCAGTTTTTCTGGTGTTCTACTCTTAGATCTGAAACAAAAATGACAATCACTACATAGTTTAAAACAGTCGCCCTTCGCCTCTGTCTGTCTGTTTCTAAGCTTTCTTCTCTTCAACCACGCAAAGGATTTCGTTGCAGTTTTCACTGTTTTTGTAGAAAATATATTCCCATAGGTTTTTATGGACCAGAACATTCAAAAACATTAGGAGACCGTCCGTTCTCAAATTGCGAAAAAGTAACCGAAGGTGCCTAAAAATTAGTGCAAGAACATCACAAAATCGACAAAGACAATATACCTATATCTCCTGCCAGGCGGTGTGGGCTGTTTCTGCAAGTCCTTCGGTATAGGACTGGGAGACTTGGACTTCGGTCTGAACCCTTGCGCTATCGCCTCTTCCTTCATTTTTCTGGCGACATTCTTGGCTTTGTAGTACTCGTATAGTCCTAGTTTCTCCCATCCCTCACTGTAAGTAAAAAGTTATACTATAAGAATTTGGTTAGATATTGGAATTTAAAATTGTATAATAAAAATGTATTATCATGTTAAAATCCTCCTCACTGTACTGATATCTTCAGTGAGATGAGAGGCCTTTGCCCAGCAGTGGGACATTACAGGCTAATACTTTTTTTTACTATGTTAAATTTGTGAAGGTAGAAAGAATGAGGGTTTGATACTAGTGTTCAAATATTGGTCCGGATTATATGAATCGAAATGACACATTTTTAAGATTACCTCCTACAGTTTACTTCAGGTATTATCGATGTATGATCGATGTAAATGACACATGGGACAAGTAATAATCCTACTAATATTATAAATGCGAAAGTTTGTATGTATGGATGTATGGATGTTTGTTGCTCTTTCACGCAAAAACTACTGAACGGATTTGGATGAAACTTTACAGTAATATAGGTTATACATCAGAATAACACATGGGATACATTTTATCCCGAAATTCCCGCGGGAACGTGTACAACGCGGGTAACACCGCGGGGCGCGGCTAGTAATATATACAAACTTGTCTCTGGGTCGTTCGTGGTTGGGCGCGGCGTAGAACGCGTCGACGGCGGCCAACAGTCGCTCGTTCGGCGGCGCGGGAGGGGGCAGCCTTATCATTGCGGGCTCCAGCGGCTTGTATTTGTCATCTTCAAGCTGTGACCAAATTGTTTTGTATATACATAATTCAATTTACAGTTTTGGTGAGTAAAAGTATAAAGTAGTGTTATGTTACGGGTGCTACAAACTCACCTGTACTAAAGGCACCATCAATCCAGCAGGCAACTCAAAGTACGGTACTGATGGCATCAACTCTTCATTATTAATCTCATGGAACGGCGGGAAGCCGGGGGGAGGTTTACTAAGATCTGGAAGACCATTTTGGAATGCTAGTGGGGGCTCGGGTGCGAAACCAGGGGGCGGCTGCGAGAAATTCACGTTCGGCAAATTTGATAAATCTGGCTCATCAATATCATTCTTCTTAGAAATTTGATCAAACGTTTGACTGTCGTAACTGTTCTCATTGCCACTAACGCTGTTATTTGAAGGGTAGTTATCCCCACTCTCGCTCCCGTACTGATTGTTTGAGAAATTCTGATCGTAACCACCCATTGGCGGGAAATTGGGCTCATTGAAGTTGTTCTTAAATTTTGGCATATTAGGCTGGTGCATTTTGTCATTGTTATGCTCTTGGCTGTTCTGCATTTCGAGTGCCTGCTTCTGCATCTCAAGTTGCTGTATCTGCTGCATCGCATGCGAGACAAAGGCTTGGTGTTGAGACTGGTAACTGAAATGGTGATTAAATGTGTGAGGCAAACGTATTTTAAGTTCCCGAGCGAATGTTTTCTTTCATACATACTTTTCGAAGGTTGCCTTGGTCTGCTGTGACAAATGCGAGATCGCATTAGAGTGCTGCGCTATCAAGTTGTTCTGATACTCTTGATAAGAGCTGGTCGGACTCTTCATTTTCTCAATGACGCTGGACTCGAAATAATTGGACTTTGACTCCCAAAGTCGAAGAAGTTTATTCAGTTTAGCCTCCTGCTCTTCGGTGACGGCTGAAACAGCGAAAGAATGAAACCAATGTCGTACACGCCTGCAAACATCAAGCATACCTGACTCAGGGTCGATGATAAGATGATATGAACACGAACTATGCACAAACAAGAGAGACGTACATCTCGAGGGCATTATTATAAATATGTTACCTATACTGGCATTGCAAAACATTGGAACCACCACATTTTCCAAATTTTTCTTGAGATCTTCTGCGTTTTTGCGTGCACTGTAATTAGGAATAATTTGCATAATAGACAACAAATTTATTATGGAGGATTATAGGATCGAAACAAACAACGAAATAATAATGGCATACAGAAACATTTGATAGAAATATTGGATATAAACAACATAACACAATAAACAAACATTACATGTCACAAAATATTAAAGCTAATTAATAAAAGTAAACAAAATGAGTACAAAAGTTCAGGAAACATTAAATATCCATAAACATACAATATAATTAAACTTCTCACACAATAACTTTAAAAACATTACTCTTATTGTACTTAGCTATAAATATTAATAAGTGTAAATAATTTGTTAGTTATAATATAATATAACAAAGATGTAAGTTAATAATTCTGAGCCACCGCTTGCTAAGTCTTCCGAGAACACCAAAATTTCGAAGACATATTAAGACCTGTGGAATAAAGTCTAGGCAATATAGTGGTACTAACCAATGGTGGAGTACATCATTCACCAAGTAAATGATGTGTAGTTTCTGAGTGAACGCCGCGCCAGGCTGTGTCACTTTTCTTAACAGATGCTGTGATATCACTTTGCCGGCATCATGGGATGTTGAGTGCTGCAGGATCCATCCTTTACCTGTTACGATTTAATTAATATGATTAGGTATCAATAAGTGACTTGTCAACTTTAAAATGTTCCGTGAATGGCTATTTGCATCTCTCATTATAATGGATGATGTAACTGTTAGGTATTACTTGTACTGTGTAACAAATAATGACATAAATTTTAATAACTTACAAATAACTTTTTCTAATTATCTTTTAACAATTTAAAGATTAGATACAGTAAATGTATCAATTAAAGATTTGTAGATACTAGACTTGACTTATCAGATTGGGCTATATTGGTTATTTCTGTAATTATTTGTTGTTAGTTTTTACTTTACATTCTTGTTTTTACATTGCCTTATGACCACCATAATTTTGTTAGTTTAGCTGTTCTATTAGGGTGAAGACATATATTGAATGCTAGTTCATATATTATCACAAAACTTCACAAGTAAAAATTTTCGTTCAGTGAACAAAAGTGATTAGCATTGTTTTATATGGAACTATCAGTTCCTTACAGTATGCATGGGAATTTGGGATAAGAGTAGGTTGTGTATATCAGCAAGCTATAATTTATATAGGTATATGCCTAAATTCACCAAAAAGTTTAATAACGTTATAGAAGTACAGTAGGGATGTAGGGAAAAATGACAAAAAACAAATGGTTTTGTAGTTTTTCTACTTTATAATAAAGAAAATTACCTGAAGAAATACTGTCCTTGGTACATGTATCTATGATAGGTTGCAAGACACTGTCCAATTCGGATAAACTGATGTTGTTGTCATCGGCCATCAGTTGTATAGTTTCCACTTGAGCTTTGCTCACAAGCTCATTCATTTTAACTTGCTGTTGCTGTATTAACACCTACAAATAAACTTCGTTACAATTATATCTCGAATTGTGAATGAGTGCTATTGCATTGTTATAATTGAATCTAAAAATCTGAGCAATGTATTTAGGTTTTTAATGCCTAAATGCTCAAAGCCTACACAAATTAAGCACACCTCAATTCCATACAATTTTGACATCAAAAATGTATGAAAGTATCTCCTAATTTGGTGACACTTGAATAATCAAGGTACAGTTAAATTGTTCCGCAGTAATGTATTGTATGTGGTTTCATGAATGATCCTGAATTAAATCGGTGTTTTAAATGTGATGATTAATATGATATGCTGTAAATAAATTCATTTTATACAAAGAATCAGATATATGGTTTATTTGTAGAAAAAAAAGCATGCAATGAACAATTCTTGGGTATTTTGATACTATTTGTACAATATGTTATGTACATTCTAATAAGTATTTGATGGTATAGTTGTGCAGCTCACCGTATGCTGGGCATTGAGATTATTCTCAGATTGAGTGATCTGCTCTTTGAGCATGTTGATCTGAGCGGAGATGTTGTCGAGCTCATGCGAGTGGTGCGGGGCGGGCGGCTGGCCCGAGTTGGCCGCCAGCCACTGCTGGAGCGCAGGCGCCGCCGCCATCGACGCCGCGAGTCCGAGTTGCGCGGGAGTCGCGCCGCCCTGTTGGGGCATTACATATTGCCTGTTCTGTGCCATATAAGCCCCGGCGGGAGCCGACGCCTGGCCACCGGCGGTTTGCTTTAGAACTATAAACAGCGGAGGTTCACTTAATTCGGTTATAACGGTATCCATTGCAATCATTGCACATTACAACGTAAAGAGTCTTCCATTCAACATTTTACTATGCTTACTTGCTTGTTCTGTTGTCACTTTGTACTGATAATAGTTGAAGAAGTCGCCGCCGTACAGGAAACTAAACTTAGGATTGTTCTTTTGTTTGGTCTTGGTCATTTTCTCGAACTCGGGTCCATTTCTTGCGACAAACTGGGCTAGTTTATCGATTATGTTGCGTAGATCTTGATCTGCAACCATAACTCGAATTAGTTTATGTCAGTGGATGGTAAATTTCTTTGAAAAGCTTAATATAGCTTCATACAGAGTATTAATAATGAATTTTCAATGAAATTAATACCTTGCGGTGGTTGTGGGAGCTCCATTTTGATAGGATATTGAGGTTAGTTGCTAACAACATGAATTTGTTAGGAAATGAAACCACAAACATAAACCATAACTTTGTAACGGAATAAACACACTAATTACGATGTATTACGTTTTTTGTGCTTTCTATTTACAAATAGAAGCGCTAAATGAGGACACTAACAAACAGTGCGACAAATTCAGCCATTTGTAAATTTTCTGACAAATTGAATTTTCTCTCCTTTCTTGTTCATTCAATCATTCAATTCAATCCTAAAAGAATGTATTAAGTATTGCTATCATCAAAAGTTAACCCTGAAGTATGCTTCACCTGAATATTGTGGAACTTATCGGTTTGTTAATAAACTATTGTGTGTGTGATTTAATTTCGCCTACCTACCTATTATTATCCATCCAAAATATAATATTCTGATTAAAATAGTACATAGTGGAATTATAACAAGAATATATCAATAATCAATACACAACTCCAAACCTACCAACCCCCTAGGAAAAACCTGTCATTCCCAGTAAACCCAGCCCACCGCGGCACCCACCCACCCCTTTTCCAGCAGCAGCAGTATTGATCGGTCTGTCCTGTGTGCATCAGAGTTCCGACGTCAAATATTTTTCATTCTTCCTTGACTTTGTTAATTGGCAATTTGGCAGTATCGAACGAAAGCTAACAGATTACGTCAATCAAATCAAGTCAAATGTGTAAAACTGAAGTGTAGTGTGATGACAAATCATTGAAATTGTATCAGATTATTTTTACCAAAATATTTAGGAAAACTCTCAAAAATGTCTGGAATTGTAAGTTAAAAATATGTACTATAAATAATCTAATAATCCTTATATCTCATTTTGTATACAGCATTCTAAACTTTAATGTATTTCTATTTTTATTCAGTAAACTGATTATAAACATTGATCATTACATTCGAAATTATATTAAAATAATTATAATTATCAGTTTAATCTGCAACATGTATAATTCCAGAATAAGTACCTATTCGTTAATTAACTTTACGTTTCCGCAATTTTATTTTTGTTTATTAGATAGTGTGGGAATTTAATTTTCCATAGAAAAGTTAATGTTGACTGGTTTATTTATCATTATTTAAATTTATAGCGGATGAAGGCGGCGAAGTGTCCTTCGGACGAGCTGGCTATTACCAACTGCGCCCTCATCCACCCTGAAGACTTCCCCAGCGATACCAAGTATGACACTATATTCTAAATCTTACTATTTTGTGTAATAATTAATCATTACTCTCACTGACTACAAAAATGGCTTTATAAAATTATCCCTTAACTCTTTAAACATAGCCCCTCACCACAAGCCGAATCCGAGCATACAAGTTACACAATCAGATTCCAAATATAATGCTCTGGTCCTCCTCCACCAATATTTTACTGATGTAGTGATTAGGTATATAACTTATATTACATGGAAATTCTCACAGTGATGAACCTTTATTTGGTAATCTGTAATTGGAGAATGTGTATATTGCAAATGTACAGATTATTTTTGAAAACCTAATTTTAATTTAGTTTTTTGTAAGTGATCCCCTGTTTTGAGGAGTTAGTTTAAAATGTTCCCATCTGGAGAAATATCATATCAAGATTAACCAAATAAAGTTCTTAATCTATTTCGAGAAATAACTACTATAAAACCAGATTTTTTTATATTTTTCTGTTTTTATATTTTTATGTTTTCCTTTCTTTTCTTTAAATATAAATAAATGAATAGAGAGTTGTTCTATGTAGTTGATTAAATTAAAATAGGTGGTTATGACACATCGTTCAATACATCCTCTATATTAATATATATACCATTAATAAAACTATAACTTGTGCAAATGTTATGCAATCAAATGAACCATTTAGAATCTTCGTAGATAGAGCACTATTTCGAATATTTTATTTTCAGACATATTGAAGTGAATACTGGTCCGTCGCAGAACTTTGTGTTCAGTATCAGGTTCTTCAGTGGATTGGAACGTGGTACTGTGGGCTTCTCAGCTCCTCAAAGGAAATGGGCCACTCTGTCTCTTGGACAGGTAGGTGCTATACCTTAAAATAGGCGTAAGTATGGGTTTATGTGATGTTTAGTAGGTTTAGGTTGGTTAAGGTACCTTGAAAATTACTAAGTTTTATTGGACTGGAATGAAAAATTTCAGCTCAACTTGGGAAATAGGTCTAATTTAAAATTTTATGAAGATTTGATTACAGACAGTGACCAGACAAGTCACAGATAGGGTGGGTGATGATGTTAACTTAATAAAAGCTTCTAGAAAGAGGAGACTCAAAACTACCAAAATTTAGTTTTATTGTCGAATGATTAGGTCATAAGTTGTCTAGGTCTTATGACATCATAGTGAGGTCATCGGAAATGTGTAGTTTATAAGTATTAAAAAAGTTTCAATGAATATACATTTTCATGTTAAGTTCAATATAATACCTAATTATATTTTAGTGTATGTTTTACAACTATTTACTGATTGAAATAGAAATTACTTGATTTAGGCAGAACTCAACTATAACAAATAATTGTTTTTTTTCTTTTCTCTGTCTGTAGGTCTTCTACTGTCTTATAAATTATGTAAAAAATGCCTTATTTATATTTAAAAAAATATGTTATCTTCAAATAAAATAAGTTGAACTTAGAAAATGCGGTTCCGAGCAAAAACTACGATAAATTTGTTTTGTTCTACAGACAATAGTGGTAAAGCCCTTCAAGCCACAGTCTGCAGAGTGCCTGTGCAGTGTGACCTTGGAGGCAGATTTCATGATGAAGAAAATGTAAGTGGATTACCTATTTATAGATACATATATACACACATTATTATACATTTTATTACTTATAGATGTATTGTTACATTACTACCAGCGGTACCTGCGATTTTACACATCGTATACGGGTTCTATTAAGGAATGGGTTTCTATGATTATTTGCTATTATATTATGTTTTAGTCTAAACCTATATAGCCTGAATTAATGGTAATATAGACTAGAAAAATCAATAATAGGTTTTCGGCTTTTTATCTTCAGCATTTAGATGACATTGCCGAAAAAGATACAGTTTCAGTCAAATGATTCTATCATTGGGTCGGAAAAGATTCCGTTCAGTCAAATGATTCTATCATTGGGTCGGAAAAGATATGTTTTGACTTATCTAAGTGAGAGATGAAGTCCAACTATCAATAAGTGATAACGTTCGTGGCGTAGTTGGACTAAGCGATGTTAATTCATTGCAATTGTTAAGCTACGTGCAGCTCGGCCTCTGCTTAGAGGGGTCCCCGTTAGTGCCATTTCTATCAGAGCGCTACCGTACTTCGGAAGGCACGTTAAGCTGTCGGTCCCTGTTATTTAAATCGTACCACTTCGGAGGCCTTTATTTAGGCGGTCTTAAACTCTGACATCAGGAGTGGCCACTAACCTACTCGAAATGAATGAATTAGTGATATGCCAAATCACTACATAGTATAAAACAAAGTCGCTATTTTTGTCTGTTTGTTTGTCTGTTTGTCTGTATGCTTAAATCTTTAAAATTACGCAACGGATTTTGATGCGGTTTTTTGTAATAGGTAGAGTGATTCAAGAGGAAGGTTTTTATGTATAAAAATTCCCGATATTCCCACGGGAACGGGCACAACGCGGGTAAAACCGCGGGGCGCTGCTAGTCTTCCAATAAGACTCGTTTTTAGAAGATTTCTTCCACCAACCACTACTATCACGTATCAATTACCAGATAGATTATTAGGAAACAATGGATTATTCTCTTTTTGTCGAGTCTCAGAGTCCATTGTTCTTCAAATGTTGCTATGTCTACATGGTCCACGCTTCTATTTCCGATTTTAAACATGATCTTATTATTTTAAAACATGAGGTTACAAGGCCGCTCGTTAGTTGGATATAAGTCCAACCATCAATAAGTTTTAAAAAGCATATATTGCCATAAAATAATAAGAGAGTGGAATTTGGGAATATTAAAAGCCGTTTGTTAAGTCGAACAACTGTGACTATTGAGAATATTCCTTCCACTACAGCACTTCGATGGACCCCTACGACTCCGAGCAGATGGCCCGAGACTTCCTCATCCAGTTCTCCAGCCATGTGTTCACCGTGGGTCAGCTTTTGGCGTTCTCCTTCCAAGAGAAGAAGGTTCTGTCGCTCGTCGTCAAGAACTTGGAAGGTAACATAAATAATTAGCCGGGCTCCGGGGTTTCACCCGCGTTGTACCCGTTCCCGCGAGAATCTCGGGATTAAATGTATCCCATATGTTATTCTGATGTATAACCTATATTACTGTTAAGTTTCATCCAAATCTGTTCAGTACTTTTCGCGTAAAAGAGTAACAAACCTACATTCATATAGATTGACAATTATTAAAAGTAGTTATTTATTACAGCGGTGGATGTCCAAGCATTAGCCGCGGGCGCTAACGCAGTGCCCCGCCGCGTCCGCATGGGACGACTGCTTCCCGATGCCTGCATTCAGTTCGATAAAGCTGAAAACTCTGCTTTAAACCTCATCGGAAAGGCTAAAGGGTGTGTATGAGAATGCCTTAGTCGAATGGTGGCAGTACAAGATAAAAAAAGACGTGTGGCACTCGGGGACTGCCGCGGTAAAGCTATTGCATAGTTATTTTTTGTATCACTAGATGGCGTTAGTGGGGAGCGTGAGGTTTTTTCGTTACGGAATTTCTGGATTCGGTCCCCGCGCTCAAGGCCCGCGATAGAAGCTATGCAATAGCTTAGAATATCATTTCCTTTTTTCCTCAGCGCTTGTAGTGTAGTTTGACTGAGTAGTGTTACCTCATTGCATTGTTAAGCAACGTGCAGCTTGGCTCCTACTTGGATGGGTGGCCGATAGTGGAAATTGCTCTTTGAAAAATTGTGTTAAAGTGACAAACCATTTGATAGCTAAAATTTTTCAATACTCGTTTATTAATATGACCCATAATGTAAACTTAATTGTTTTACAGCAAACAGCCTCGTCAGTCGATCATCAATCCCGACTGGGACTTCGGTAAGATGGGAATCGGCGGTCTGGACCGGGAGTTCAACGCGATCTTCCGACGGGCTTTCGCTTCCAGGGTGTTCCCGCCAGAGGTCGTTGAGCAATTAGGTCAGTTGAAGGACAAAAATCACATTAAAAACTAGCAGCGCCCCGCTGTTTTACCCACGTAGTGCATATAACTGCATTTCCCATGGCAACTTAACAAAAACATAAAAATAATTATTTGAATCGAAGCAGTACCCGCTTATGTTCGTTTGCAAGCGTCCTTTATAATTTACTAGTCACGCCCGCGGTTTTACCCGCGCTGTATCTGTTTCTGTAGTAGTTTCGGAATAAAAAATTGCCTGTAACCTGTAAATACAAAAATAATTCCTTGAGATTTGAAACATTGAATGCATAGTTTTTTACCACTCAATATTTACATAATTATCACTTTCTGCCTTAGCCAAAATAAAATCAATTCACTAAATTTTAGACACTACTCAAACTTACTTTTTCCTGACTAGGTTGCAAGCACGTCAAAGGTATTCTCCTCTTCGGCCCGCCCGGTACCGGTAAAACTTTGATGGCTCGCCAGATCGGCAATATGTTGAACGCGCGCGAGCCGAAGATCGTCAACGGACCGCAAATATTGGACAAGTACGTGGGAGAGAGTGAGGCGAATATCAGACGCCTGTTCGCTGACGCAGAGGAAGAGGAAAAAAGGGTACGGAAATGAGGTTTTATCATACCATAGACAATATAAACCAATTGGTTTACTTTATGGGTTCGGAGTTACTCTTAGTAAAAAAAAGTCGCTAGCTTAAAGTTCCTAAGTCTGTAAGTCTCGGCGGAGACGTAAAGTGACCCTTGTGAGCAGATTAGTGGCGTGCTTTAAAAACTACCAAGTTGGCAAGCTTTGTAACGGGTTAGGTATAAGGGCTCTTTCAGTTAAGGCGATGCGGCAGCAGGACTTCAAAAACGTCTTAATTAAAAGAGTTTTAAAACTGTAACGCTTACTTCACGTGTTTGGGTTAGGGTGTGTGACATATTTAGAGAAAGATATATTGTCGTGTATAGTGATAATGGTATTGGAGGTTTTAGACCGCCCTAAGGCCTCTGACATAGTCTATGCTGATAATTCATTAGTATTGTTTTACAGTGCGGACCAAACAGCGGTCTACACATCATCATCTTCGATGAAATCGACGCCATTTGCAAGGCGAGAGGTTCTGTTGGCGGGAACTCCGGCGTCCATGACACTGTTGTCAACCAACTGCTGTCAAAGATCGATGGTACGTTCATTTATACTTTGATTTAAATAATCTATAATAGTTTATTACAGGAGATTGTCTACAATAAAGTTTGTGTGAATGGACCTTGTAAAACTTTAACCCAAATGCTCAATAGTGACGTAATCATGTCATATGAAAGACATAAGTACAGAAATTACGAGTCACAGCTTCATATCGAAATCGACTGTTACTACACCAATCGATCGATCGTGTATCGACGGATTAATCGGCATCAATTGTTAAGCAACGTGCAGCTCGCCCCCTACTGGGATGGGTGGCCGATAGTGGCATTTCTATCTGAGCGCTACCGTGCTTCGGAGGACACGTAAAGCTGTCGGTCCTGGTTGTTTCAATCGTGAGACCATGTCGGAGGCCTTTGGGCGGTCTAAAAACTCCCGACACCAGGCCACTAACCGATTCGAAATTTATGAATGAATCGGCATCGATCGATATGGTCTACCCATAGATTTAGAATTTTTTTCGCTACGCTAAAGATACATGAAGCGTGCGAGCGAGAAATCCTAATCAAGTTCAAACCGCCCGAGAGAAAAAGGGACAGCGAAAAGAGTACCGATATGTCATTATTTTCGCGAGAGATTTTATTTAAGAGCACATAGCGTCCCAGTCCGTTTCACGTTGTGGTGGAATTTGTGATTTTTTTACTAATCCCTCGATTAAACTTAAGAATATTACAATTTACAATTATGGTGACCTGTTCTGTACCTGGATGTGACGTTACAAGGCGATGTAATCCCAATCAATACACTTTTCACAAGAAAATACGATTTTGTTATTGGAATTTCTCGAACCATATTTTGCCAAATTTCTGCTCTAAATCGGCTCAGTAAAAGATGTTTACAATAGTTTATTGTTATCCATTGATAAATTTAAGTATATTTATTGATGTAATACAGAATTTGCGAAAAAAATATGTAAAATAGTAAATTGCTTGGCTACGCTAGTGCTTGACAAAGCGATGACGACACGAGTATCGATAAAAACTTGATCTTTTTTAGAGACTGTCAAGACATCAATAAAAGTTATTGAATCAAGCTATTTTGAAATAAAATTACAATTTACATTAGGAACTCATTATATATTTACGTGTAAGAATACAAAACTTGGTAATTGAGTAACTAATATTTTGTTCTAGATTTCCACGTTGTTTAAAATTGCGTGAAAAATGGTTACGGACTATAAATAGACCAGATTGGAACGCTAGTACTAACTCCACTATCTGTAGCAAACATTTTGACAACAAAATATCAAGTCCAATCTTTCAAATAGTCCATAATGTAAAAATGTATTGTGGCCAACACTATTTTTAACTCACACATAGACATTGTACATATTCACATCAACACATGTACATATTTTTTTTGGTGATGCTTCCAATCTGTCTATGTGCATCTTGTATATCCTACATCTATGGGTCTACCACTCCGATGTATATCGATAAATCACTCATTCGACGATCAATCGATACCGTCTATTAATCGATTGATTAACATTCTTTAATGCGTCATTAACTATTAAATGCTTAACTTTAAACTTTCTTTTCACCCAAGGTGTGGATCAACTGAATAATATCCTGGTAATTGGTATGACCAATCGTCGGGATATGATTGACGAAGCCCTGATGCGTCCCGGTCGACTCGAAGTCCAAATGGAAATCGGTTTGCCAGACGAAAAAGGACGTGTGCAGATATTGAACATCCATACTAAGAGGATGAAGGAGTACAAGAAAATCGCCGAAGATGTTGATGCTAGGGTATGAAGAAAATTTTAAAATTATAATATACCCGGACAAATTCACACACGGTTAATTAGACCCTAAGTAAGCTCTAAGCTAATTATCGCTTTACTAGCCTTAGTTAATCACGTAAGTTTCCTGTAGGAATTTCGGAATAAGATAGATTTAGACTCTGCTATCCGCTATTTATCGAACCGTCAGTCTGTGTGCCAGGTTGTCTGAGTATCTCATGAACCGTGGTAGCTAGACAATTGAAATATTATTTGCTGTTTTTTAAAGGTATTCGTGCGCGAGTCCGACTCGCACTTGGTCGGTTTATTCTTTTAATTGAAAATGATAGTAACTTTTCATTAATAAAAGAGACTTTTGCACAGTCAAGGCTGGCCAGTCACAATATAAAAACGCAAACATAAAATTATTGAGAAACATTTATATCAAAATCTTTGCCGCGTCTTACTCAAGAAAGTTAGGTGGAACTGAATAATAGCGTTGCTGGCTCAGGTGCCAAACAGCATAGGCTGCGTTCTGCTTTTAAAATGGTAGTAAACATTTATTTATTTATTCAGAAAAAGGACAGGCTGATACTATCTTCCTTCTCTTTCTTAGGAACTAGCAGCATTGACGAAGAATTTCTCCGGCGCTGAACTGGAAGGGTTGGTGCGCGCTGCCCAGTCAACAGCCATGAACCGGCTGATCAAAGCAAGCACCAAAGTGGAAGTGGACCCTGAAGCTATGGAGAAATTGATGGTCGAGCGCGGAGACTTCTTACACGCCTTGGAAAATGATATCAAACCGGTGAGATGTCTACTAACTCTGTTTGCATATCTACTTATTTTATAATAATGTTAGGCACTTATGGACGTTGTCTAATGTTATATAACTGTTTAGAAATGTCAGGTGCTTGTCTACTTGTGTCATGAACTTGTCTACTAAAATAATTTAATATGTCACTTATTTTTTTATGACGACGCGCGAATTTTATCAGCCTTAACGACGCAACATGCAAGAATTAAATACAAAAGCAACAACGCTGCGTCCAGTTTGCGTCCAATAACTTATTATACTATGTACACCTTTGTATGTTGAGGGAGATGGTAGGCTCCACTAATCTCGCCTGAGAGAAAGGGGGTGAGTGCCGTTGCACCCCCTTTCCTCCTTCTGAGGCGTGCTCGTCAACGCGAGCTGTCGACGCGACTGGAGAAGCGGAGGAATGCCGCAAGGTAGCTCCGTGACTCTTGTCAGTGAGCCGCTGACGATGGAACCCAGTAGGAGTCTTACTGGGTATTTCCCGGCCCGAAACGACCCTGGTTATAGGGTGATCGCGTCGGAGCGAGTTCCACATACATATGCATATGCATACATATGCATAAACGCATTTCTCCTACTCGCAAAAAAAAGCCTCCACTCTTCCTCCACTAATGTGGTGGTCCGGCAGGCGTTCGGCACGGCGGCGGAGGCGCTGGAGCACTTCCTGTCGCGCGGCATCCTGAACTGGGGCGCGCCCGTCGCCTCGCTGCTGGAGGACGGCCTGCTCTACATCCAGCAGGCGCGCGCCACCGAGGCGAGCGGTCAGTCGCACCACAACCTAATATTAAAACACTATAACTAAACATAATACATTTATGACCTTAACAATGGACTCCGAACTAAGAACAAATTTGTATCCCGGAAGTTCGATATCTGTTAATATTTAGGAAAACAACAGTGGGAACCAAAGTTAGATATAGGGATTTATATTATGCTGTTCCACGAGGTGGACCGCCATAGATGGCGCCAGTGTGAAAATAAGATGGCGCTTACATAATTTTTTTGCTGGTTTAGTGGGGTAAGCACTTTTGTTTGTCAGGATATGTACTTTATAAATTTAGTATTGAAATGCGAACATTTGAAAGTTCGAAAGTTCCGAAAATCTGTTTCTTACGCTTACAAGCCTAAACTCTACTATATTGGTTTTGAAGAAATTAAGTTATAGAATTTCCCGAAGGAATTGGTATATCGTGGGTAAAATATATACTAATAGGAAGTTCCAATAAATTATTTTTACAAAGGACCATTTTTTATCCCCATATTCTCACAAACACAACGCGGATAAACTGCGGGCCCTATCCGATATTATCCGAAACTTTTATTTAGGATTCGGTTATGGTTACGGATAATTTTTATATCGGATATTGGATAGTTTCGGAGCTCCCTTACACCCCTGGTACATGTGAGTGTATCCCTCAGGCCTGGTATCAGTCCTGCTGGAGGGCCCGCCCAACAGCGGCAAGACGGCGCTGGCGGCCGAGCTGGCCAAGCGGTCCGACTTCCCCTTCGTCAAGGTGTGCTCGCCCGAGGACATGGTGGGCTACACCGAGACCTCCAAGTGTCTGCAGATACGGAAGGTAAGGGAGGGGTGGAACACTTCACAAACGGACACAGTTTCTTCGACAGATTGGTTTAGTATTTGGTACACAAATTTTTTTTAGCTCGCCCTATTCATTTATTTGGGTCAGCTTTGACTGAACTGTTAATTGATACACAACTTAGTTACATTCTGTAATACAAGCACAAACTTCAGTCTCCGTCTAGCTAGTATAAAATTATAAGCCTGTAATGTCACACTGCTGAGCAAAGGCCTCTCAAGTAACTGAAGATATCAATGAGGAGGATAATGAGTAATCACCACGTTTGCCTAATGCGGGTTGGTGATCTCAAACTCGAGCCATGTTTGAAAAGTAGCAAAATATATTTTTCGCTCGACCCGGGAACTGAACCCGGGACCTCAGTCCTGGCAAGCGAGTGCCGTCTATCTAACCGCTTGTAAATTAGTAAATAGTGAGCACATATCGGTTGGTTGTCAGTACTTCGACGACGCGTACCGCTCGACCCTGTCGTGCATCCTGGTGGACAACATCGAGCGGCTGCTGGACTACGGGCCCATCGGGCCGCGCTACTCCAACCTCACGCTGCAGGCGCTGCTCGTGCTGCTCAAGAAGGAGCCGCCCAAGGGCCGCAAGCTGCTCATACTCTGCACCAGCAGCCGGAGGTAACTGTTCATGGACTTTTGTTCACATTTTTTTCTTAGAAACACTATTTTTTCTTACTCTAGTTAAAATATTGACTGATGTGGTCAATTTTCCGGGTTAAGGGGCGACTCATCCCCTATACAAACTCGACTATTCGGCCTCTATCAATAATTTAGGAATTTCAACAGTTGCAATAACTTTTTAACAGTTGAAACATTACTTTTTAACAGTTGAAACATAACTATTTAACAGTTGAAACATAACTTTTTAACAGTTTATACATAACTTTTTAACAGTTGAAACATAACCTTTTTATAGTTTATACATAATATTTTAACAGTTTAAACCTAACTTTTACACAGTTTATACATAACTTTTATCCTAATTCTAACAATAATTTTACGCATACTAGATACGACCGAAGCGAAGCGGTCTTCTAATACTCAACTTTATAATCTTTTATTCAAGGCAAATGCTCGAAGACATGGAGATTCTGTCCGCGTTCACTGGTATCTTACACGTGCCTCAACTATCATCGCCTGAACACGTGCTCTCAGTACTGGAAGACAGCGAGGCGTTCACCAAGAAAGACTTACATAAGATACAGAAAGAAATGCGTGGAGCCAAGTTAGTATTCATCCTTTGATTCACTATAGTAGCTTGGATAATGTATTTATTTATGGGTCGCCGCTACAATCCTACTAATAGTATAAATGCGAAAGTTTGTGAGGATGGATGTATGGACGTATGTTTGTTGCTCTTTCATGTAAAAACTACTGGACGGATTTGGATGAAACTTTACAGGCATATAGGTTATACATCAGAATAACACATGGGGTATATTTTATCCCGAAATTTTCGCGGGAACAGCGGGTAACACCGCAGGGCGCGGCTAGTACATTAATAATGCTAAAAAGGTAAGTTCGAGTAGATAAGTGGCCAACCCTGGAGTCGGTGTTTTTAGGCCGCCTAAAGGCCTCCGACACAGTCTGACGATTGATACAACCGGGACCGACGATCTATACTAATATTATAAAGCTGAAGAGTTTGTTTTGTTTGTTTGTTTGTTTGTTTAAACGCGCTAATCTCAGAAACTACTGAACCGATTTGAATAATTCTTTTTGTAATAGAAAGCCACATTCAACGGGAAGGTTATAGGCTATTTTTCATCCCGAAATTCCTATGGGATCGGGTACAGCGCGGGTAAAACCGCGGGGCACTGCTAGTGTTAAATAAAAGCAAAGTGTATCCGTAAACGTTATTTCAATTCAAGATCTTTGTCTTTTTCGCTTTATTGTAATGTTTAATGTTACAGAATCTTCATCGGCATCAAAAAGCTGCTTGCACTCATCGACATGGTGAAACAGACCGACGAAGAGTCCAGGGTGATGAAGTTCCTCAGCAAGATGCAAGAGGACGGCTACCTGGACCTCGGCACCACCATACACTAAGGGTCGCCGCAACCTTAGGGATTACACGCGCATACCACATCACCCTCACACGATTTGATTACACTCCACATCGCTAAACCAACCGAAAGTTCACCCTGCCCTTCAGATCTACGTAGCTACGAAATCGACTATGACGATATAAGCGAATGCACCGACCATCACAAGAAAGGAATGACGGCGAGAGGCAACGAAATCTCACCGGCAAAAATGCCGTTAATGAGAATCCGAAGTGTAGAAATCGTTTTCGATGATGAAATGTCCACTTGTACCGACACCGGTTTGTTGGATAGAAGTATCGAGTTGATTGTTTCAGATAGCAGCGATTCCACTAAATGCGTAGACGATTTAGAACATTTGAACGCTGATAAGGAATGCGATTCCGTCACTTTGAACGCTGATGATCTCTCTGAAGATAATTCAATATCGAAAGAACATGAAGTTGCTGAAATAGCTCAACTGCGAGACGATAGTACTCAAGTACAATCAGAAAGTTTGGCTCTTCCTAATCCTTGTAACACTGGAGTGTCTCCTAATGTGTCTGAAATAGGTGATTCCGGGCGTTTCACAGAAGATGCTAGTTCGTCTCACTTTGAATCTACGGGCATCGGTTACGATGATGCTTTGCTATCGCATTCCCAAGACATAATCGATGTTAACGAAGCTTCATCGGTGTATACATATGAAATGGCAAGTTGTAGTAATTATGCAGATAAACCCAAGTTGTACGAATACATTGATAGTAATAGTGAAAGTTCGGACGATACAGCACCGTGCGATGTGGACAATTCCATCAAATCTCACACGTCAACCGCTTCCGAAGAACATACCGTAGACGGATTTGAACAATACGATTCCTTTATAGACATGGGGAAATTCTAATTTTAAATCTAAATGCATGTTTATTATTAATTACTATGCAATATTATAACGCTTCTGTGTGCATATTGTTATTATGGATTTGAATGTGTAAACATGAAAATTGTATTTATATAATTACGTACTGTTACAATGATGTTAATTGTTGCGCCCCGGCGGGTTGTTTGTTTGTTTAGTTTGTCCAGTACGGGTACACTTTAGTGAGCTATCCTGACACCTTTTAGACCTTCTTTACACAGCGAGTGCACAGAGGGCGCTGGGTGGTATGCGGCTCGGTAACCATGCCATGTATCTTGTTACGTCTCCTTAGCTTTTGTAAATATGTACATTTCCTTTGGACAGTAGGTGCAATCTATTTAACAATGACATGGTTACAGATATCCCTGGGTTGTAAGTTTAGCCAATAGCTCAATGTACTTTACATTGTATTATATTGATTTTATAGACAATTTTTATTATTTATTTTTAAATGAAATGTGATCCAGCTTGAGCTGAATTATTTTTGTTAATGTTTAGATATAATTTGATCAATATGTAATAAATATTAATGTTTTAGATTGTAAGATGTTGTCAATATTATCAAACAAATTATATTATATTCTCTAACGGATATTGTTAAGATTGCGTAGGATGCAAAGCTTTTTTTACTATAAAATGTTAGTACAATTTTGTCATAGAGTTACGTACTTAAATTAACAATTGCACCCTGTAGAGGAGCCGTCAATTATTGAAGCACGAAATTAGGAAAATTCTATTGGCAAGTATGGAAGAAAAATTTAAAAACTATATCAAAATAACGTATTACATGACAAAAATATATCTTATTAAGAATAAAAGTATTACTAAGATAATAATCATAATGCTTGCTAAAGAGTTGTTTTATTTAATGAGACTATTTAAATTATTGATGGAGTAGCTATGAATACATTCCAATTTAATAAATGTTCTAAATATTTTATCAAGTCTAGTATGTGATGTATGAATTAGCTATCAGTAGTGCTTGCAACACCGTTAAATATTATATTTATAACACCGAAATATTTCAATAATAATGTTACTGTTTTAAGTCATCAGTTAAGCCATGTAGTACATAGTGGATTATGTACAATTATTGTTGCGAAATAAAGTGATTCATAAAAGTTTAATTTGATTACTTATTTATAATTAAACCCTATATACAGCTTTCAACATTTCGTCTTATAATTAACCCTATAAACAGCTTTCAACGTTTCGTCATGCCTGGCTTAGGTGAATCTTCATTCTAGGATCCAATAAACATCGCCAAAAATGGCACCCTTAAGTGGAATTGGGCTGGCAATGCTGGGAAACCTCTAGCAAAAAAACAAACAGTTTAGGTTTCCCAGTGTTATTACATTTCCACAACAAGATGTATACTAGTAAAACTGGGGGGTCGGCAGTAAAGGTGCAAAAACCTACATTCAAATATGTGTATGGTTGTAGAAATACATAATGAACTATAGACAAACCTATTGGCAAATGGGTATGCAATATTTTATAAGCTGGAAACTTGATAAAGTGCAGTATGTAATGAGAAACTATCATACTACTTAACTCCACATAGCCCAGGTCTATGAGAGAAATATAATAAGCTGACTAGGTAGTATTAAGGACAGAGGATAAGAAAAGGTAAAAGATTTCCTTAATATTTATAATAAAACTTAAATACAAGTATTCAAAATATAAAATTAATTAGCGCTTTCACAAGCATCCACCCAGTCATTATAAACATCTATTGGTTCAGATAAAACATTTGTGGTAGTCTGGAAGTCTTCTAAACAAACCCGACATTGTATTCGAGCTGTATTTCGAGCCCGATCCCTGCGAACAAAAATTACATTAGCCCACCATCTTGGGGTTAGGTAAATTATGACTTTTCTTTACCGTTTGTCGTAGTGCTCACATTTTTACTTCACATGACTTCTCGTGGTTGCAAAATGGGCAGTTAAACTGCTGGTCCAAGGGCTCAATAGCTTTCCTCTTTGGTGGAGGCTTTCTTTTAGACTTTCGGCGACCCATGTTCTGCGTAAACAAATTGGTTAATCATAAACATTATCATTGGTTATACTTGTCATTAATATTTCACAAGTTCAATTTTTTTTTCGAATATTTAATGAGCACATCGTTAGCATTAGAATTTAAAGCTTACTTTTAGATTTGAACTCTATATTTTCTTTATAAAAAATCTAATGAATCGAATACAGGTGAAACCGACAACCGACGACAAACGAACCACAGACTTAAACAAACAAACAAACACACACACACACAACAACTGCAATCAACAGCTGACAGGCGACAGATCACCACAGAGTGCGACGATTTTGGACAATTTGCTCCATCCAATCTACCTACTTTCTAAACTGGCCCAATTCTGAAAAATATATAGTTGGTTTGGTATTTCAAAATTGCTTTGCGCTTTAGATGCATGAAAAGAAACCTTGTGCCGCGTCAAATCAATAGATACAACAGCCCAAAATGATTTGCAACTGGTAAACGCAAAACAAACGTCTTAACCAGATTTGACAGTTAGATGGTTAAATACCAAATGGTTTCAAATTATTAATACTATTAATGAAAAGAGGCAAAAAGAAAAATATAATACCCCCCGTCCCCGCACTCAAGGCCCGCGATAGAAGCTATGCAATAGCTTAAAAAATACTATATTCGGATAGGATTCACAATTACTATCATTTTTTACTATGACGTCCAATCTGTGCGCACAATGGTGACGTCGTAAAACAATATTGAAAAACTGTATTCTATCCGAATATAGTATTTTTAAGCTATTGCATAGCTTCTATCGCGGGCCTTGAGCGCGGGGACCGAACCCAAAAATTCCGTAACGAAAAAACCTCACGCTCCCCACTAACGCCATCTAGTGATAGAAAAAATAACTATGCAATAGCTTTACCGCGGCAGTCCCCGAGTGCCACACGTCTTTTTTTTTAAGCTATTGCATAGATTCTATCGCGGGCCCTTGAGCGCGGGGACCGAATCCAGAAATTCCGTAACGAAAAAACCTCACGCTCCTCAAACATTGCCTACGTATAAGCCCAGAACACAACGTTAGCGCGATGCAGACATTCAGCACACTAACGCCATCTAGTGATACAAAAAATAACTATGCAATAGCTTTACCGCGGCAGTCCCCGAGTGCCACACGTCTTTTTTTGTTTTGGCCGGCACTCAATCACAATCATTAATTTTTGGTCCAAAATGAATTCAAAGATTGTACCAAGAACCACAGATCTGGAAACAAAGAAGCCAAGAACCAGTGCCAAGAACAAATAAATATGCTTTAAATATGTAATTTGAAAATTCATTCAATTCATTCATTCATTCACTCCTGTGATTCATTCACTGATTCTCTTTGTGCTTTCTTTGACTTGACTTTGTGTTGACTGGTGGTTGACTGACTTTACTTTACTAGAGAGAGATGGGTTGTACTAGGTAAATTTAAGATCACGTACACCTATTCCTAGTCCATACAAATACGCGATCCAAATACCTATTCCACCTAGTCTCACCTAGTATCGACTATGACTATGATTAATTCTCGTTGCGAGTCCTTCAAGTAATACGTATCAAAACGCAATAGAATATATGAAATCAGTGAAATACAATAGGTAGGTAATCTTATCTCTGAATTAAAATCTCTCCTTCATTCTCCTACAGGCTTAGGACTGTCAACTTACGAATGTGTTATGTTATAATAATTATTAATAAATTGTTAAATACAAAGACTTTGTATGGGGCACTCAATAATTGCACCTGTTCGCCATATAATATTTCGTGAACTATGCGAACTATGCGTGAACCTGCTGTGTGTGACCTGTACGAACCGGTTTTCGTGGCGCGAGAGAGCGAGCGAGATGCAAACAACAATGTATTGCGTTGTCTCGGTTCCTCCTGTCTTGAGCAAGATGACAGTAAAGCAACACACGTGTGAGTGAGGGAGACAATGAATAGGACGCGTAAGCGCTGTCAGTCATCGAGTGAACGAACGATCGAGTGATTGAACGTACACGATACTAGTTGCGAATATTGGAATAGGTACGGCCTAGTCTCGTTAACACGTTAGCTGTCCAGTGTACCGAATTCAGTACACGCCTAACAATTCTGACAAGTCCGTGTACCGTAAACGGTACACGCACCCCTACCTCGTTCTATGAGTTCTAATTTGATGGACTTCTAAGATAGATTGCTCTAATTGCCGGGACTTGTCGATAGAATACCAATGAATAAAAAAAGCCCGGGACATTACGAATTTTTTTTCCCTACTTCAAAAAAAAGGAGGAAGTTCACAATTCGTCAAATGTTCTTCTCTTTTATGATATTATATATTCTTATAATGTATTTCTTATTAATTTTTCAAGATCAATTGATAATAAAAAAATAGCTAACGGACCCTAGAAATAGAAATCGAAAGATTTTGACAGAATAGGTATATAATGTATCAGGAACCACCTTCTCATCACATAACTTCTCAATAGATAGAGATATCTTATAAAATTTCGGAGGACTAGGTGGTTTCTATTACCCTATTAGTTTTGATAATTAGCGATAGGCAAACATTACAGTTAAATTTTGAAATAAAAAAATAAAAATAAAATAATAGTTCACAGGAGAAAGTTTAGCACAGTACTGGGCAAAATTTGAAAATTTTCAAGTTGAATGCTTTCTTTCTTCATACTTGTCAAATTGACAGCATGAAAATGAATGGTACTTTCTCTCAATGTCAAATGGTTTTGAAAAAACGACAGCATAAACAAAAAATATAACGTTTTTTATATGCAGCCTATTCACAAGTCCTCGGTACACCTAAAGTGTACACGTTAATTCAACTCGATACGTCCGTGTACCGTATTCGGTACACTGACTTAAAGGGGGCTAGGAGGCCTAATTAGGGGTAGTTTAGACCCATTTATCAAAATTTTGTATTTATGAACTATTTGAAACTGGAATATTGCAAAAACTTACTTGGACATATGGGGTTGGAATTTTTTTTTGTATGGGGACAGCTAACGTGTTAAATACCTAATCTTCGGATCTGTTCTAGTAAATACGCCTCATCTCTACTTACTTACCTACTCTCACCTAGGTATGGGTCGTTACGTGATTTTTGCGAAACGTAACGTAACTAGTTATTGTGAAGGCGTAACCTGTTTTGAAAACTAGTTATAACTAATAACTAGTTATTTGTCAAATTCTATTCAGTGATTCAACATGGTGTTACTGAAGTTTTTGCGAAACGAAAATATAACTGGTTACCTACGTAATCGTTATTGTCACACACAAGCTTCAGGTTTTTTGAACGAATTAGTTTTTGTAGCTAGTGTAGCTACCATAAGCAGTAACATCATTAACGTTATAATGTATCTGAGCTGGACGACGAAGGCCCAGTATTTCACTTAAGTGAAATAAGTAATAAGTCCTAAGTAATACGTATGAAAATTATACGCATCATTTTGGTAGTTGGCGACTTGGTGTGTGCATGTTAGAATTTCATCGTGTCATCACTCGTGATTTCGGGAAGTCTCGGCTCGCTTTGCCGGTCAGTACCTACAAAGAAGTAGGCACAGAGCAGTAACAGTAACTATTACGCGCGAAAGAGACGACATACGCTCGCAACTAGTTTTGTTTCGTGTCTCACTTTTCATTCGATCACTGCATTGATAATGTAACTGGTTACTAAAATAACATGTTTATGTGTGACTCGAAACTAGTTATTCGGTTACATGCCCCATAACTAGTTATTGTAACTAGTGACGTGAAATAACGCCCATACCTACTCTCACCTCACTCACTCCCTCCGACTGTTTGGATTATTGTAAAAGTAAAACTATTTTGAAAATAATTTAACTAATGATTTGTGAATTAAATTTATTATAAAAATGCGTCGGAATACAATATTAACACAATTAATCTGTGTGTTATATGTATGGGGTATGTTTTTTGTATATTTTCTTAATAAATTTAAGCGGTTAACGCCCAATACAAACTTGATTAACGTATTCCTTCATTTTCATAATCCTGTTTTTGTTTTAGTTTCTTCTGTGAACTCCGAATGTACTATTCCTATTGTGTTAAGAAATACTTGGTTTTCATTAGAAAATGGAAAACAGACGATTACCGATATAAATGCTAGTGATATGACCGGAAAGTAAGTACTCTAGTGGTTATGTTTTGTAATATTTGTTCGAGACATAAATATTTACTAACAGGAATGGATGAATATTTAAGTAATAATAGTTTGCCATGACTGCTACTGCTTACTAAACTTAGAAACATAGTAATAAATTTTGTTGTTGTTTGATGCTGAAATGCTTCTGAAATGTGCCCTTTTCGTGATAACTATATTGACTTGACTATGAAAAGTGCCGCTTGGAAGACAAGTAAACGATAAGGCAATAAATCGGACTGAATTATGGTCTAAACTACATTAATTACAAGCAATTGTGAAACATAATCGCATGTTCCTCTGCTACAATATCGTGAATTGATAGTATTATCAAATTTAAAAATAGCATCAAATAAATAACAGTATCATAAGAGGTCAAGTGGAGAATAAGTCATGATAAGTCATATGTAAAGATAAAGGATTATGCAAACAAACCAAAAATTAATTTTTAACTATTATACATAATTATAAACCACTAGCCGCGCCCCGCGGTGTTACCCGCATTGTACCCGTATCCGGGGCAATTTCGGGAAAAAATGTATCCCATATGTTATTCTGATGTATAACCTATATTACTGTAAATTTTCATCCAAATCTGTCCAGTAGTTTTTTCGTGATAGAGTTACAAACATACATCCGTACATCCATCCTTACAAACTTCCATATTTATAACATTAAGTAGGATCTAGAGTCAAGCATAAATATTATTTTTAAAATAATGATTTAATATTTCAGAGGGGTTTGTGTAAATATCAAAGCCGACTTCAGAGTTAACTATACAATGGTATTTCAATATACAAACTGTTATTACTGCGTCAAATTGATTGTAAGGACAGTCAATGTGTTGGAGAAGATTGAGACTCCTTGTGTTGACTTAAAACCTAATGAAGAACCAACAGTAGAAAGAGTCTGTAGAGGACTGAATCCTGATCAGAATCTCATTACCTTGTTTTCGGAGAACTATGTTCCAGTAAGTTTGTCTTCATTGCATATAACATACTATGATTCTTTCATATTGTAATTTCTTTTATTGTTTATAGAATAGGCGTTCATCGTCAAGTGAGATCATAAAAGATGGTTACTTTTTCGTCATTACTTTAGTTGCTCGAAAGATTATTAATAATTTTGATATCTACAGTTTAAATTTGAAGTTATAACAGGTCCTGGAATCTAAAATATAACACTTAAAGTTAAACTACTTATTAAAAAAGATTCTGATGAATTGAGAACTTGTACTTTTAGAAAGTCTGTGAAAAATCATAGAATTGACCATAACTATTACTAACTTCAAATTACAAAATACATACCTTAATTTGCAGGTGAATTGCCGTTCGTCTCTTGAAGGTGTTTGGCATTTTGCCTACCAAAACCGGTTCCGTTTCACTGGTGAATGCAACCATCCCGACAATCAAATCAAGTCTTGCCAGACTGCTGGTACTCAGTTCTTAATCACCAATCAGAAGTTCAACATCACCTATAGAAGATGTCAAGGAATGTCCGATACATTTGACGGTGTTGTGGAGTATAGTTGTTTGGGTGAGTTCATAGTATTAAGTTTTATGTAACTAGCAACAGTTTACGGTTTTACCCGCCTTGTACCCGTTCCCGAGGGAACTTCGGCCCATATCTTGCCTCTTAAATACATTTAAATATTATTCAAAGTCTATGTTCTCATGAACTCAATAACTAATCCATGGATTTGCATCTACGATTTGCATGCATTCACTTTGTAACAATTGCTCTGCTTTTTTACAAGCAGCAGCTTTGCCAATATGGGATTTTTAATACTACATCTGCTGAATGAAACAAAACTCTAATACTCAAGACGAGTATGCAGCCATTCAAAAGTTTTTTATTTTATTTTTGACTTTCATTGTTATATTTTTTCTTTCAGGTCATTGGTTTGTTGATAAAAACCACTTCTTTGCTGTAGCAAATACTAAGGAATCTCGTAAAGACGAAAAGTACAGATGTTTTCTAAAGAACAGAGACGATGACCTCTACATTGGAGCTTCCATTACACCTGAATGTAACACCTTGAAGACTGTTGAGAGATCACCTGAAAGATATAGGGTTACTCCTGTTAAGGTAATGTAAATGTAGCATACTTACTGTTAGCCTGTATCATCCCATTGTTGGGCAAAGTGAGGGCCCTAGAGACCCCAGTTGGTTCAACTCTTAGATCATGTTAGACGCCTATAGTTTGTCTCAGAAAACTATGATGAAGAATACATAATCTATTGTTCACAGGCAGAAGTGGTGGAACCTGGTTGCAGACTGCCTCAGAACTTCTCCGGGGACTGGATCAACACAGCCAATATAGACGCAGATGTGTTCATCAATGAGACGCACATCATAGAGACGTACTACCCAGACGAGGGACGGTATAGGCGGACTATTTACGTTTGCAGGTCAATATCTATACTAACTTTTAAGGGGAATATCTTCCTGGCCAATTCACACTGGCGCCATCAATTGAGGTCGTGTGAGGAACAACCATGATAATAGCTAGTTGTAGACAAATCAAATATAAGGTCTTCTCAAAGCAAGGGTTGATCCAGGGGAGTAGTAATAGAGGCCTGACCACCCCCTGGGCGGAACCTAGGCGGACCACTTATTAAAATTGAGGAAATATTCAGTAGTTATTGAAGGCTTATTGGATTGGAGTGCTCTCAAACAAGCGTTATTTTGCGCATATACGGTCGTACGTCCTCCAAATCAATTGAGATGGACAATTGGTGGAAAAGTGAACCCTAAAAAACGGCCAAGTGCTTATTTATTTAGGTACATTTTATGTGGAGAAAGTTTCGTATTTTGGTTATTTGTAAATTTCTAAGGCATTTTATTATATTTTTAGAGAGCAAAGAGACAGCCGAGTTATGATGGCTCGACTGACAGTCGATGGTTGCCAGAAGGATTACGTTTGTTTTGACTTCGTGCCTCAACATCACAATATCATAAGGTAACGAACAATTCATATTGAAAACTTTTACAAATAATGATATCATGAAAGACGACATTAATCAGAAGAATTTTAGAAATATTCTAAATGTGTAACATAATCTGTAGGTCCATTATTTAAATGATAAAATAGTGCGATGAAATGTTTTCAGAATTTAGATGTACCTGCTGCAAAAATAAATTTTATGTTCTAGATACCGAAAAGGTCTGGCAATGATACAGAGCAATTTCCACACTGTCTGCTCTTGGGTACAGTTTCCCAACAAGCAGAAATGGCGGTACGATCTTTTCCTCAAAAGAGATCCGACACCTATCCGTTGTCCTGTGGCGGGAAAATTCAACTTCACACAACGGGGTGACGTTCGTTTTGAAACTAGAATATTAGGAGGAGTGACTCTTAGCCCTCGACCCAACTTATACTGCAAGTTGAATATAAGCGACTTCTCAGTATGTGATAAGGATCAAAAAACTATACAGATTAAGGAGAACTACTGTCTCTCTGTGGATCATTTGGGCCGGCCGGTTGATATCTACAGTGACCCTGACTACAAGATGAAGTGTATTGGCTTCTGGAAGGAGAATCTCAAGTCTTACTTGATAACCTATGACGAGTTGGATCCGTTTTCAAAGTACAGATGTTGGGTTTATCAGAGAGCTGATATTAATAGGTAAATATGATATGGTTTTAAGTAAGTTCGATTTTTATGATCCGTTACCGATTCGCTTCAGTTCCATACCAACTATTTCCCCTCGATAGCACCTGCAGTGTACCCATTCCCGTGTGTATTATGGATTTTAGTTTTAAAGCTAGTTACTTACATTCCCACTGTTGGGAATCGGCAGGAGTTTGCGCGATCGGTCGCAGCAGAAGCGCTTTGCAAGTAGCATAAAATCCATGCAAACATGAACCTTAATGTTTGTGTAGAAGTCTGATTTTACTTCAGCACAGTATGATATGTACTTTGGCTCGCTCCGCCGCCGCCCGATTGGTAGGAATTGTACTTTATAACAAGTGGGGAAAGGAATCGTTAAAATATTTGGTTTGAAGTATTGCGATATTTGTACTGAGAGCAAACAATTTATATACATTTTTCTACTCATAATTGATTCCATTATTTATTGTCCACAGAATCCTAATGTCACAAGCGCTAGGGCCGTACTGCGATCTAAATCAAGATGTCACATCTTGGAATTACACAGAGGGCGCCGCTGTCGCCGTTGAAATGGAAGAATATGAGAGAGAACGGGATCAATGCCCTATGGACTTCGACGACGGAACTAACCCTTGGGTGACCAAGAGTAACCAAGTCAAAATACTGACGGTCTCATTTTGGAGTAGTAATACTGCCAGTGTGAGCAGATTTAGTGCTATAGTCATGTTTGTTGTGCTGATAGTGCCTTTTATGTAAGCTATACACATGATATTTTATCATAACACCAGTTAGTTAGGAGTTAAGGCGATTTCTCACTGTAAATATCTGTTACGTTTAATTTGGTAAACGTATTGTGCACATATATATTTTGCTTAATAATCAAAGATCTAAGCCTATGTTCTTTATAATAAACTGTAAGTGCATTTCATGTGTAGTGTAAATGACAGTGTGACATCGTCGTTAGACTGAAGCTGCAATAACAGAACCGTCCATGTTTTATATAGTAGTAGCAATATTTCATAGGCTTTAACAATTTAGTATAAATAAATACAAGACTAATTGACACAAATTTGGTTAGACTCTAAGTTTGTTGTGAATGCTACTAAGACACTTTGTGAAAAGTGGTAGGCATATACATATTTATTGTGCCTTTTAGATGTACTTACAAGAGTTACAAGTACCAGTAAGTGTAATGAATACCATTTAAAAATATAATATTACATAGCTAAGTAAAGTTACTTTTCTATTAAAAATATTATCATACTTCTATTGAATCTCGCAGCTACCCTATATATCAATTCAATTGTAGAGTATACTTATTTCTATGTATTTTAATTTTAAGTTTTCATACCGCAACTATCAAACTATCCTATGATAGACTTTTTATTAAGAATCTCATTTTATAACAATTTAATTTCAATTATATACTTTTATAGCGCAAATAACGCAACCACTCACATTCGCAAAAATGAATGTTCATATTTTTATACAAATTGCGGAAACAAGACGTATCCTCCATATTATATGGACCATATATATTATATAGCTATGTATACATATTGTCGGAGGATGACATAGAGCCCTATTGTAATAAAGGATAATGGTTTTTTTTTATGGACTGTGGGCCCATTTGCCCATTGTCCTTTATGAATAGTTTCTCGTACTTTTACAATTTACAAAATTGATTGTATAGTTTACTTTCTTGTTAACCTCTCAATCATATTAACTAGTTAGTTTTACAAAATAAGTAAGTCAATACATAATAATATTTTTGACCGGCGATTATTTAGAAATTATATTTTAGGGGTCACAAAATCTCATATCTATAGGAAATACCAAATTGTATGTCCATTATAATTTTTAAAATATTCCTCTTAAGAATTATCAGTGAATTTAGCGTCCAATTTGTACTTTATATTGTGTTCAATATTATGAATAATAAATTAATTATGTTTTACAACTACATTTATTTTTTGAAAATTATCTTTTTCCCTAATATTAATAGCTTCCATACCAATCATACATACCAGTATAGAATTGAAGTTTAGTATGTAACATCAATCTCATCATCTATACAAATTATAGAGATAAAATTTGTAAGTTTGTTTGTTTGTATGTTCGAGCTAATCTCGGGAACTACCTACCAGCCCGATTTAAATAATTATTTTTGGAATGGATAGCCACATTCAACGAGAAGGTTATAGGCTAGTTTTCATCCCGAAATTCCCACGGGAACAGGCACAACGCGGGTAAAACCGCGGGGCGCTGCTAGTCTGACATGAACTTATCTAGATCCTTAGCCCCAATTTCACCATTACAACTGAACTTGATCAATAAACTTACCCTAGTTCATGAGCAAAACTGAGGCCAGAACTTCAATATTTTTCACTAAAGTTCATTTGATCATGTTTCAAGATAGACATAGTGAATTGGGATCTAGGAAAGTATTAAGGTATAATTATGTAGGAATGGTAAAAGTATAACAAATAAAAAGAACAATTTCTAGTATAATAGTTTATTTATCCTATAGATACATATATCCTACAGATATCCTACAGATAATATCTGTTGTTGTTATTAAGCCCCCATGGAAATCAGATGTTAATGAACAGCTATGTGTATCTGTCTAGCTGCTAGACTAGCATCCTTAACAACGGACCAATTTTTATATATGTAGTTATTTTAGAAAGGCGCTGACATAGGGATATCTTAGTTATGAATAAGTAAAAAACACCAGTTGGTAAAAATTAAGTTTTCATTTAACCTAAAATTCAACTTAAGCTATGTTACACCAAACCACATTCTGAAATTGTCACAGAAAATGGAGACACATCTCATTGTTGATGTGTAATATAACTTATTTAGTCCATGATACTTTTGGTATATCAAAGTGTTCAGTGAGACTGTCCAGATGCTGGTTAAACTTTTCCACTCGTTGTTTGTGTGTCATTTCTGCTTTTTGTTGTATTCTTTGTTTTTGCTGAAACAAAATAAGTTTTATTAATAAGTGGTACATTTACAATCAGTGACCTTAAGAGTGTGTCCATATGATAGACTACATTTAAGTGCAAAGTTAAGGCTACTTCAAATTCCTCAATACTCATAAATAAGGGTATAGTGTGGGTGAAACAGGAGAGTGCTGCTATTTGCAGAATCAATTACATATAGCATAATACATTATAATATGTTCATCAGAATCTTGGCCATCTCTTGAATTAAACAATAGATTAATTAAGATTGAAACTTTGAAGCGAGGAAAGGCTGATGCAAGCGTTCACTTACCATTTTCTCCTGCATTTTTTGAAATGCAATCTCGGCTTTTGTGCGGCAGTCAGGGTTCTGTTTTATATGTTGTTTTACGTCGTTTTCGATCAGCTTCTCTGTTTCTTTGTTGGATTTTTTCTTTTTCTTCTTCTTAATTCCAGAATTATCTTTGATTTTCAGCTGAGCTTTGTTTACACACGCATATTCATCCTCGTCAGACATATTTGTACTTCCAATATAATTCTGTTCGGTGTAATTTGTTGGTGTCTACAAATTGTAAAATAGTTATATACTTTTTTGAGCTTGTTTTAAATTAAATTTAGTACGTAGTAATTCAGCAAAGTTTTGCAATATTTATTTTGTATTTGTGACGTTTTTGCCATTCTATATTGCTTTACGTTTTTTTGCGCTGACATAACGTCAAAACTGACATTGACATATTATTATCATGCCACGGTTTTATTTTTAAGTGTCACCAAACGCATAAATGTCAGTGTCAAATGTTACATGTTTTAAACGCCTTTGTACACCTCATTACTTAGATTAGAACAGGGGTTCCCAACCTTTTTCACCTCGCGGCGCAGTTACAAGTTTAGTTTTTTTGACGGCGCACTACCCAAGCATTGCTATTGGTGCGGGCGGTAAGCTTGTAGGCGCGCACGGAGCGGCAACGTGCACGGAACGGCAACGCGCACGACGTCGGCGTAAGTAGTTATCTACCTACCGTCGTTACCTAAAACTTTATTCACGATGCAAGCGCTCAGAAAGGTGCCGCGAATATTTGTAATTTTAAATTCAAATTCAAATAATTTATTTGCATAAAAACATGGTTTTCAAAGTTCTTAGGTCTTAGATCATATTATATAATATTTCGGTTAATGATAAGGTTCAAACCCACGGCGCCCTTCTTTACTTCCTACGGCGCACCAGGGCGCCTCGGCGCACAGGTTGGGAACCCCTGGATTAGAATATATACCGTCTATATAAGTAGCGTTCGCGTGCCCCTTTTAGATAGCAATATATTTTTTCGGCAGCCTAACACACTGCATCCAACCATACCGTAAACTTGTTTTTAGCACAATCTTAACTAATGGAGTCTATATCTCATAAAATACACACTGTAATTTAAATTATAACACTGGCACAACAACAGAATAGCGATCACTTGTACTGTATGTCACAACTTTTAACTTGTGACAGTAAAAATAATGGGTTACGCGAAAGGGATGCACGATTAGTAGTTCTGTCTCATTCTTTCCTGGGCGAAGTTAAATATCTCTCGACCGTTCTAGCAATTATGACGTAAGATTCACTACTTCTATAGCCGTATATATTCTAAGCCTCATTATAATAAAATTGGTTGGGATCATTCCCACAGATCAGGAAACAAACCAAAGGAGGGAGGATCCAACCAATCCAATTTTGATTGAATTCAAGAAATTGAATGATCTAGGAACATTTAATTAGTTTTATTTAGCAACCACCGACCGCGCCTGACCGTATGTTTCGTAACGGTCGGGTAATTTTTTTCGGCCCGAGCACCGATCCAGCTCTGCAAACATCCCGAACCGTAGGCAGTAGTCATACTAGACCTCATACTAAGCCGCTTAGCGCTTGTATGAAACCTGAACTCACTTTCGTTGGCCTGATAAGTATAAAATAAAGTGACATAAATAAATAACTATCTTTTATTGCTATGATATTATGTATGACAAGAGGCGTTTTATAAACGTGGGAAAGTATGTAATACGTAATACTGTTAAATGGATTTAAAATAATACGCAATAATTGAGTTATGTATACACATATAATTCAATGTACGCAACCAACACAGTTAGTCTAAGTATTAACTTTATTGTATTATTACCGTTATTAGGTAGATAATTTAATAAAATTGATTCTCAATAAATATTACTATAACTAATTTAATAACAAGGTAACCGCTATAATTTTAAAAACAATAAAGTAGGTAAACTCTACGGGCGGCTACAAAATTTGAGCGCCCTTTTTAAGACCCTCTTATTGCGAACGATACAGCTTTAGGCAAGTTAAGTGCGCATTAAGTTACGCGAGGGTGGCTGCAGGTTAGGTAGCAAATATCATAAATAAATAAGTGATTGTTCGCGACAAAAGAGCGGGAATGAATGGCGTTTCTTGGTGTTATCAGGATGGCGCACGCGCCTTGTCCGCCGACGCGTACCGCGCGGAGATTAGTTCGATTTGCCGCCACGTGGCGCCACGTGCGCTACGAATACCCACCCAAATGAGATTAACGGATTTGCACACTACAGATTGCACACGAATGAGCAGGAAGTGTAAAGTGAAACTACGGTAATGAGATTGTTTGTTGAACTGCTAACACTTCAGCTGGGTGTTCGGGTGAAACAAAAGACTTGTTTCTTTGTAGTTCTTATTTGATTCATTTAAAGTTTGAATTCAACGGATCGTGGAAGTGTGGTACTAAATTAATTTCAATTTAACGAACTTTTTAGCAAAGTCCTTCTTCACGCCAAAGAAACTTTACTCTTAACAGCATCGCTCATCACTACATAGTATAAAACAAAGTCGCTATTTGTCTGTTTGTTTGTTTGTCTGTATGCTTAAATCTTTAAAATTACGCAACTGATTTTGATGCGGTTTTTTGTAATAGGTAGGCCCATCGCAGACGACAGACTATCCGTGACGCACTTTTTAGTATGTGAAAATAGAACCTATGTAATTATATGCAGTAACGCACACGACGCGCAAAAATCCGCGACCGAATTTTTGTGCGCCGCAGACTCGATCGCACAAAAAGTCTGTCGTCTGCGATGGGCCGTAGAGTGATTCAAGAGGAAGGTTTTTATGTAAAAAATTCCCGAAATTCCCACGGGAACGGGCACAACGCGGGTAAAACCGCGGGGCGCTGCTAGTGTATAATATACCACTACCACAGTTTTAGTAGTGGGGTAAGAATTAAATTCTCTTAACCTTTTTCCTCTACAGAAGGTTTATCTTTGGTTAGAAAATTGCCCATAAAAATAAATATTTTAAAATCTAAATTGATGCTAAAGCAACATCCTAGTTACTATTCCAAGCTTGTGGTAGCAAGAAGTCAGGGGTAGGTCAGGGGAGAGACGACACGTGCTCGAATCTTGATAACGAGCCTTCACTTTCGTTATCAGTACTTACAGAACTGCACGATCGATTTGTGGCATTGGCCTTGGAACCAAATCAGAGGGTCCAAGATGCACACCATAAACAAATACTTATTTCTTCATTTTTATCTTTTCTTAAAAACATTTCTTTATGAAAAGAAGAAACAAAAGATTAGAAGGTTACTGTAGTCATTTGTAAAGCCATGTAGAGCACCATGTAGAGCATCTCTTGTTAGGATATAAGTATTTTGATAAAACCGGACCCCAGATTAAATTTAATTAGGTACTACCAATATGTATGTACTAATACTAATCTTCTATCTCTCTCTCTCTAAAAACATAGATACTTTTTTAATAGCCTAACGATTGAAACAATCGGGAAAAAGTTTTTAGCGTATTCTGTCAAGCACTGTAGAGCTACGATCGCTAGTCTATATTAATTAGGTTACCTACGTACTTATAATTTGTGAAATATCTACCTCTACCTACCTTTATTTTCTCTAAAAAAAATAATCCTAAAGGCTTTAAATCAGAACGACCTACTTATACAGCTTAACAGCTTGCACCAACAACTAAAACTAAGTACTTGACTCGCATTATGTAGGATCCGTGCGAAAGTGACCGGATTATGTCGTCGCGTTACTTGTTTAAGCTAAATAAATCGTCGGTTCTAACGAAACAAAGCGGCCTTCCTAATAGACATTAATACAGCATTAGTATAAGGGCGATGGCACACGCCAGCGACGCCTTGTTTGCCAAACTGCCCTAATCCGCTATTTGTAGCTCGGGTGACCATGGGAGAGAGTGTAGTTGGGATATTTACCTATAGTTGGTAGTGAAATACAACTGATTTCAAGCTTAACAGCTGAAATAAAATTATAGTGAAATAATACTTACTTATTTTGAAGTGTCACAATGATGTAATGACAGCTGTTGTTGACAAGTAAATTATTTCTAATTGTTAGCGACTTCTTTCGTTGAAGACAGTATATTGTTGTACTTTATCTAGAGGTTAATGTTTGTAAATATGTATCCTTGATCTAAGAACGTAATAGAATAAGCAATCAATAAATAAATACATGCTCCTTTGAAAATTAGGCATTACATTTAAAAACATGTCGAAAAAATGAGAGTGTATACATACTTTAATTTATTAATTGTGAAGATAAAAAAATATTTCATTGATACCAAAATATTCATCGAGTTATTAGAGTAAGATTTCAGTATCTACAGATTAAAACTGTATCCACAATTGATGGTTACCCTAATTTGTTGTAGAATTCGCTTTGACTTCTGAGAGGAAATCCTTTTCCCACGAGCTTTATTCAAACATATGTAAAGCGTATGATGGATGACTCCGCGCCCTAACGCGGGGGTTAGCCGTTTAAATCACAATCGTGTGGCTCCCTAATGCATTTTTCCCGCTGGTCACTGAATGTTGAAATTTATAATGTCATTTTAGAAGTCGATGAAAGAGTTGGAATGGCACACGTCTAAATGATTGCGCTTTTTATTGTCGCGCGGCCAGGACTATTCGGTTACAAACAACCGCCTGGGAACACGTAACTCCATTAAAATTAAATGAAACAGCGCACGTAATGTCACTTGCGAACTGTTGCGAGTTTTGTAAATATGTCGGGAAACGATAGAAATTAATGTGGAGAATAAAAAAGCGTTAGCGTAAGAGGCCAAAGTTTTCCCATTCCGCGCCTCGCAGACATTAGCAGCCCTCCCGAGTTCATTAAAATTTGTCAGCTTGTCGTATAGGAGTAACTTGTAATGGATGTAGAAACTTGTATAAGTGAAACTCGGGTGACGTGAAAACTTTGTCGGATTTGAGTCGGCGGTTTTTTCGCCACCATCAATTTCTCGGGCCGTCAAGAAGATTATTCGCACTCGTAACGGAAAAAAGAGTAATTTAAGTTTTCCAGAAGAGTCGTTGCGTTAGAGTTATGATCTTTGTTTGAAAGTTAGATTGATTTATGGAATCCTCATTGTCTACTGGAGCGCTTAGAGGATCAACGAGACTTGGCAAAGTTTAATTTATAAGGCACGTTAGTACCCACCTGCGACTGATAACAAATTATAAAGAGTTGTCTTTTAGGAACACTTTATTATAATATATTTAAGTGTATACAACTACGTAGGTATTTATTTACAGATATCATGTGTCATTACCTGACAACACGTAGATACATAGGCAAGCTTGGTGATGTGTAATCTTATTGAGTGTTCTGAATGCTGATATAATATTTTCAGTGGTGGGCTTTACTTTTCAATACAGGCAAATAATTTACTATTTTGTACATGTTCCTACCTATTATATACTTTAGTTTTGGCTCCGACACTCAGTTCTATACCAGTTCAGTACTACTTCACACGAGAATAGGTTTTTTTTAAGGATCAATGTACACTACATACTAAATAATCCATTAATTCACACATCTGTAATGACAATTCGGCAAACATTTCCATACAAAACCATTTCTTAATTTAATCACAATTTACCAATTGAAGCTTAACTTTATAACGCCTGCGAGAAGTGTAGGAGCAATGTTCGTACCAGTCAATAGCCATTTTATACCGAGGGGCGCCACCCCTCGGTATTATAATATAACTGCGCCCCACTTAGGGGAGCCAAACTATAGTTTAGTTTTAAATAACAGATGTAATTGTCTATGAATGAGAAACTGAGTGGAACAATATCGGTGCACCTAATTAACATTGATACTGGCGGTTTTTTTAAATGTATGTTAGTGTGCGAATCGCATCAGTTTTCACATTCGCTATTTCAAGTTAATATTGCCAATGCCATGAAATACCTATCTACCTAATGAATGATACTAAAACGGTTTAATGGATGTAGATGTTTTTTAGCATACCTAAAATCTAGCTAGGTCGTAGTCTAAATTACTTTTTTAGTATATTCAAATTGTAACAGGGTAAGTTAATATTTTTCTCCACTACAATTTATCATGTTACCCTGTCATAACGAGGTAATATAGCTAGTACCTAGGTATTCACAAAATATCGAACACAATATTCTATACAGGGTGTTGTTTTTAATCGGTTACTATGGACAATTCTTAAACAACAGAAGTACATGTACAAGTATTTTATACAAGAGAGACACTTATCCATACTACTGACCCATTAAAAAAAAAGTAACATCCTGTACAGAGTGAGTCTATGCTCTATATTTGCTGGTATAGTTATGATAATCCCAATACCTACATCATAGTTAACCATCTTTGACAAGCCCGTTGGCACAGTGGCAGTGAGAGCGCTTACTGTGTCGGGGGTTGCGGGTTCGATTCCCGCCCGGAGTCAACAATATGTGTAGACATAGTTGTTGGCGACGACGTCTGGGTGTCAATTATATATTCTTATAAAGTATTTGTGTATGTATAAGTAATAGTATCAGTCAATTAGATTCCATAACACAAGCTAAGAGCTTACTTTGGGTCTAATTAACCGTGTGTGAATTTGTCCGGGTATATTTATTTATTTTATTTATCTTTAAAAACCAGTAATGTGCCTTCTAATTAGAAGATAATGAGTCATTAAACATACAGAACATCACTTACAAACAGACGTTATTGAAAATAAAAATTAATCACTATAAAAAAACTGTTATCGTTAAAAATTATGATCGTTTAGAATAACTTTATAAATAAATGTAAAAGGCATTTCGTGTAAGATGACACTAATTGTTAATTAATACAATGTAATAAGGAGAATTAATTAGAGAGCTCGCCGAGGTTATATTTAAACTAAAAAATATAGACACGACAATCGTCTATAAATGTGTAAGTATTTATAGAATTTAGAAAGTAAATCATTGTGTGCTTCCACCCCCAACAACCCTTTGTAATTAAAGAATCTGGTATTAATTAAGCATATTTTCTTCAGGACTAATTCACATTAGTTTTAATACCATTCCAGCTCTAATGTGAATTAGTTCAAGGCAAGTCAAATTATGCTATGTTCAATTACCTTGACGTTAAGTAGGTACAGACATACCTAATATACAAAAATAAATTATCAACATTCCACCTTTTTTTGAAGTCGGGTAAAAATAATACATATTTGTGTATGAATTAGATCTGCTAAAATGGATACGACTAGAAGTCGAATTTAAATTAAACCAAAGATTTATCGTATAATAAAAAAGCGGCCAAGTGCGAGTCGGAATCGCCCATGAAGGGTTCCGTAGCAGCGAGTAACATAATAAAGAAGTTCTTGAAATAAATGTTTTTTTATTTACATTTGAGTTATTGAATGAATAATCAGTATTTTTTTGCGGTTTACGATTTATGTCGTAAAAAAAAAACTACTAACTAGACCTCGTTCAAACCAATTTTCGGTGTTAGATTACATTGTTATGTACATCATATATTTTTTTTAGTTTTATCATTCTCTTATTTTAGAAGTTACAGGGGGGGACACACACATTTTACCACTTTGGAAGAGTCTCTCGCGCAAACTATTCAGTTTAGAAAAAAATGATATTAGAAACCTCAATACCATTTTTGAAGACCTATCCATAGATACCCCACACGTATGGGTTTGATGAAAAAAAAAATATTTTTTTCATTTCTAAGTATGGGAGACCCCCCTAAAATTTTATTTTTTTTCTATTTTAGTGTGAAAATATTAATGCGGTTCACAGAATACATCTACACACTAAGTTTCAACAACATAGCTCTTATAGTTTCGGAGAAAAAAGGCTGTGACATACGGACAGACAGACAGACAGACGGACGGACAGACAGACAGACAGACATGACGAATCTATAAGGGTTCCGTTTTTGCCATTTGGCTACGGAACCCTAAAAATTGCATACTTAAAAAAAAATTATTATAAAAAAATCATAGTCTTGTATTGCTAATAAAACAATAAGGTTAGTTATCAAGAGACATTTGCCACAAGAGAAGTGTCATTGTCATCGATGTGACAGCGCACGCGTTAAGCGTCCGCGCACGAGGGTTAAATGGCGGGATTTTCGCGCTTCCGCCCCACGAGTATACAGTTACACAGATAACACACGTTTAAAACTGATTCCATCTTTTTATTCTAAGTTTTTTGCTGATTTTGTATAGCTTTTAGAAACTAGGCTTGGGTTTTGATTTTTAGTCGATGGGTTTTCTTGAACTTCCTCTATAGCGTGGTGGATTACGTTACCTCTTATCCTCCACACCACAGCTCTTCACTGTACTGATATCTTCGGTGAGATGATAGATCTTTGCCCATTAGTCATATTACAGAATAATTCTTTTTTGCTCTAGATCTATTCTCTTGTCGATGGAGTTCTTTTCATTTCACTCTTCGCTCTCTCTTCAATTATTTAAGCTTACGAGACGACATAAGTCTTTCATCTGTCCATACTTAGGTCAACTAAACGCTAACTCTTTCTATATTTCTGCCTTTCTTAGGTAAACAAATTCATCTCGTTAACACTCAGGAAGACTAGACCGCTTTAGCCAATTTCCGTTTTAAATAGTAGGTACTTTCCTATATTATAGTGGAAGTCCAATCAGAGTTAAGATGTTTAAAAGCCACAGTAGCAGATTCAAAACCAATAAACCACTTAATCAGCAAACAAATAAACATTTCAATTAACGCACTTCATCGCACAATACAACAGATGTGTGATGCTAAACCAATGCGGTTACTGCCCGCACATTAAAGAAGCTGTGTTTACATTGTAATAGTCCCGTAGGAGTTGAGTTAGGGAGTTTATTGGCCGGAGCAGTTGTTTAACTTGCTCAGTAACCGCGGGGTGGGTTAATGAGACATGTATGGCGATTTTATTTGCGATACATTGGTATCATCTGTTGGTGATCCTATTTTAAGTGTTGTGGTGACAATTGTTTTTATGTTCTCTTGTTGCTATTGGTTAATCTGTGAACAATGACAGTTTAAGTACCTATCTTAAGTTATATGTTAAATTACCTATCTTAACCTATCTTAAGCTTATGGTTATACATTGTTATTTAAAAAATAAACAAAAATAGTAAAGGATCAAAATGGGTGACCATTTTAGAAAGGCCTGTCTCTATCGATTGGTCACCTCGGTCAATAATAGTTTTACTGCATTTCAGTAAGTACTATACCGATATCATCAGTGGCATGAGAGGCCTTCGACCAGCAGTGAAGCATTCATCCTTTACTTCATTACAAGATAAGTACAAAAAGTATTTATAGTATTAGTACACCCAATTATATTTCCAATAAAACCGATCAATATATTAAAATATGTTCATATAGGTTTAGTAATTAGGCGATACGTAGGGAGGAACGAGGGGAGCCGGAACCGGAAGCTCGCCGGAGATGAAGGCGCGATACAATATCCGGTTAGACGCCATTTCCGCCGCGAGACGACGCTCGTGTGTGATGCCTTTACTCTTTCACTGATATTATTATGGCGCTCTATATTGATGGTTTCGGTGCGGATCGCTTGTTTTGTATTTACTTGCTTATTTGTCTGATTCGGTCTTTGAATTGAGAACAATATACATATATGTATATGACGAAGATACTCGTTTATACAATAGATAAATAATACGTACACGTACTTAATCGTTAGTAGAGTTAGTGTTAGTTTTGTACTTAGGTACATATTGTTGTATGTTTTTCTTTAGGATGATTTGATTACTCAGAGATTAATATTAAAATTTACGTTTCAGTTAAGTATAACTCAAAATAGGATTTCAAATAACATGGATCATTTTTGTCTAGTATTTTACTAAAACAAGTGAATACTGAACGGATTTTAATGCGATTTTCACAAATATACAGATAAACTCAAAAGGAAAGTTGGTGACTACTATTCATATCAAAATCCATAGGAACAGCTACAATGCAGGTAAGCTTGCGGGGCACTGCTAGTTCTTATTAAGAGTGGTGTCTTTTTTTTGCCCCTCTTAAAACATAACATCATAACAGCACCAAAATCACCCATTATACTCACAAAAATCCAATTTTAATCACTCAGTACAACAAGGTAAACCACTCAAACCGATGACATCGATAAGACAGGCGATGACGTCACGGGAGTCCTTCTGGAGAGGCAAACGGATTGCTCTTGGATGGCATTATGTGATCCAGGGTTGAGGAGCAACCCTTGACGGAAGGGAGGCACTTGGGACACTTGGACACCATTATGTATTGGGGTGCGTCCAGACAAAAAAAACAACAAAAAATCTTCAGTTTTGTTATATACTTACAGCTGTACTCAGATACGTCAATGACATTTGTAATGTATGGGAAATTGCGTGATTTAGGTAAGTAGGTAGGGTAGTCGGTTTAATGGACGTCTTGTGCGGCAGTTGGTTGTCTGCTCAATCACTACATAGTATAAAACAAAGTCGCGTCTGTTTGTCTGTTTGTCTGTATGCTTAAATCTTTAAAATTACGCAACGGATTTTGATGCGGTTTTTTGTAATAGGTAGAGTGATTCAAGAGGAAGGTTTTTATGTAAAAAATTTCCCGAAATTCCCACGGGAACGGGCACAACGCGCTGCTAGTATTGTATATATGCGAGTTTTGTGAAGATGTTTGGATGGATGTATGGGTGTGTGTTCTTGTTTTACGCAAAAACTAGTGATCGGATCCGAATGAAAACTGGCACAGCGATAGATTAGAGTCGGGAAAAACATTAAAAGACATAAAGACAAGGTAACTTTTTATCCCGATTTTTTTACGGGAGCTGGTACAACGCGGTTGGACCGCGGGCGTTGCTAGTGCACCTATAGGTTTATTCTAGCAAAGAACTAAATCGCAGTTGAAATGTTTGCAAAGATGCATACATTATCCTCCTCACTGTGCTGATATCTTCGGTGAAATGACATCCTTTTGCCCAGTAGTGGGACAAACTACGACTCTTGCTTTTCAGTTGTTGTTAGGTTTAGTAAGTACTAATATCTACTTATCTTGATTTTTTTTAATTGGCTCTATTTTTATCATGTGTCCCTATTTCTTATTAAAGATACATAGTTATAATATTGAAGATAGTTAAATAAATAGGTAACAACATAGAGATTGAAAACTATAACACACAAATACACACCTTTTTACTGAAATAAATTCCAAATAACAGGTAACCTTCCGAACAAACCTCTATTCCCTCATTAAATTCAAATCAGGGCTGCAATGAGACGCACCGCACATGAAATGTGATCCGTATACATTATTATATAAATAGTAGGTACAGTAATAATTATTCGGCGGCGTAGAGATAATACAGATTTAGATAGAGTACCGAGAGCCGAGATAACCCCTTACATAGCTCAGAGCACATAGCGCCCGCCACCCACTGGTACTGCTCGCAGGCACAAGGGAAACTGCAACTGGGTTTCTTTGAACATTGTAATATTTACCTACTTATGTTTTATTGAATGGGATTTCAAATTGGGAATCTAATTGCCGGTGCCTGGAAAATAACAAAATAACATGCAAAATCCTAATATTATAAATGCGAAAGTAACTCTGTCTGTCTGTCTGTTACGCCAAAAGTACAGAACCGATTTTAATGAAATTTGGTCCATAGTTAGTCCGGAGCCTGAGAAAGGACATATGACATATTCTTCGCGGAATTCCTACAACGCGGGTAAAACCGCGGGGCGCTGCTAGTAATAAACAAAATAAACTAAATAATGAAAATATCAAAAGCTTATTAAAAACAAAAACACAGTTTTAGTTGAACGTGCTAAATGTATACTACTAATAACGCAATATTTTGTTGGAGAGAAAAAAAAATATTTTGTGGTTAATCGGGTCTAATTAATTAAGATAGTAATTTTAATGAGAACAAGTTGTTTAATGTGCATTTAGTTTCCATTTAATTATGTATTTTAGAGACCAGTCTGTAACGTTACTATAAATTAGATCGATGTTGCATTTGAAACATCATTTAGTTTTGTTGTTTCTATGGAGAAACATAGTTTTGTTGATAAAATGAAATCTGTAAGTGAAACACTTTTTAATTTACTATTGCGAAAAGAGAGATTTACATGTTATTATTTATATGTCTTTTTATTGTAACTAAGTAAGGGGATTTTTATTACAAACACATCTCTACACTAACCTATAAAACTTTCAAAAAGTTCCAACACCGTGTAAGAATTTTTGAGGCGACCTCCATAGTGTTTAAACGTTCCACCTCTTTTGAAAATGTTCCAAAAGAGGCACATCATAAAGGTTCTAATTTACAAACCTCTTTCCTTTAACAGTTCGTACAATATTTAAGCTACTGCAACAAAAAGTGTTAAAATAAAAATTACATAACCTCTTTTATCCAAAACTTTGTAGAAGTTACACCAAAAAGTTTTCAATACTAATCTTATTAACCTCTTTTGTCCTGCAGTTCGTAGTAGCTCTCTGCTTACTCGCAGTAGCCTCTTGTGCTCCTGCACCAGACAGCGGCGTCCGGGAGCTCCCAGCTATCAGACACGAAGAGGTCCATGATGAATATGGACAGTATGCCCTGCGATACATTACTGCTGAGAGTAAGTTGGTTTTTCTTACCTTTCTGTGGTGAACTTTGTTTTTTAAGATCTAAATAGTTCGTTCGGATAAAATCGATCGTATAGATTTCGGTAAGAAAGATACGGGCATCAATAGAATAAAAAAAATGTAATTACGTCTCAATGTACTGATATATTCCGTCCGTGGGATGAGACGTCTTTGCAGTGGGCCATAATAAGCTCGTACTTTCTTTCATCATTTTTTGCTTTCCCTGATACACGTACTGGTACACACCGAATGTCTACCCTAGGAACATATATCCAGTTAAACCAAAGCTGGCAAAAGATCAAGGGCAAAACCTTATCTTACTAATCGTACCCTACTTGTATATGTTCTACTATTTGTAATCAACCTTTTTTCTTTTCTTACAGACACCGTAGTATCGGAGCGAGGTCGCCTGGTGCCCAGCCCTAACGGAGCCCTAGTCCTGATCATCGAAGGGCAGTACTCGTTCATCGGAGACGACGGCCAGATCTACACCACCCGGTACCAGGGCGGCCCTGACGGATTCAAAGTGGATGGGCAGCATCTGCCTGTGAACGTGCCCGTCCCAGTTGTGGCTTGAATATAACGACTTTGGCTTGAGTGATGTGTTTGTTTTTATGATGACATTTTCAGTCCCCTAATTCCTTTTTGTTAGTCTTCTTTTTTCTTGTCTATGGTATCAATTGTCTAAAACATAGACAGGCGGACTGATTTTTTTGGTGAACTGTCTAGGTTTCTTGTATCAGGAAATATTACTTTTCTATGAAGTTAACCAACCATTGAATTTCAAGGCTGTGTTTCTGCTGGCCTACCAGATGCTGGCGCATAGAAGAGTATAGATGACAGCTTCTTATTCGCTAAAGAAAATCCTCGAAAAACATGAAAGCTTCTCATGCGAACGGTACTCGGCGGATTTCTGAAAGGATCTAAGGAGGGTGGTGAGAGGCTCCGAGGATGCGCCGGGGGCGCGGGGCGGAGGGGGCGCGTTGCGCTGTGACGTCACGTCCTATCTCGGCGGCCATCTTGGATTATCTCGTCGCACCTGCGGGGAGGGGGCGCTGTATCGACCCGGCCTTCCCTGCATTTTTCAGGCAGATATAATGTGCTACGATTTAGGTTTTCTCCACTATTAGTAGTAGTAAATAATCATGGCTCTAATCAATTGCTAGTTGGCCACATACCTACCCGAACTTACTTTTTACCGTAGCTTTCTTACATAGTTTGTTGAGTAAGTGATGTTTAGGAACCGACCTACCGATAGTGCCATTACGAACGTGACTGTATTTCGGAGGACCCGTTCAATTATCGGTCCAGGTTGTCCCTAGTGTTTGATCATATCGGTGGTCTTAAAGTTTACAACAGTAGCCCGTGATCTACATTTTACAATTTGTAACGTTTAGTAAACAGAGACCAGGTTTAGTCATTAAACTTACTTACCTAATAGTAGAGATCCTACAAGCCCTTCTTTGGTCATTGATAAGACAGATTCTCATTTCTCAATAATACCCGAAACTAATGCTAAAGTAATTTGTTAACTTATAGTCCTTAATCCGGGGGTTGTATCCTACGATTATAAATGCGTCAGTTTGTGAGTATAAGTATGTATGGATGTTTGTTAACCTTTCACAAAACAACTACTGGACAGATTTGGATGAAACTTTACAATAATATAGGTTATACATCAGAATAACACATGGGATAAATTTTATCCCAAAATTCCCGCGGAAACGGGTACAAACGGGCGCAGCTAGTTAGTAAATACCACAGGTCAACCACTTTTACATTAGTGGATATTCAATACTTCTATCTGAAAATCTGCTTAGTATCTAAAACAATGGGAAGAGAATCTAAATGGAATTAGTAGAGTGAATTCGTGTTTGATTATTCTGCATAATTCAACAAGAATGTGCTTTGATTATTTCACTGGTTGTACCTATTTTGTTGTGATCTTATATCTACTTTATTTATTCCAATAAGTATGTGAGTAGGGTAGGACCGTTGCTATAGTTAATTTTAATAGTATAGCACTAATTAACCCACAAAACCATCACTAAAAATGGTTCTAAAATACTTATCCATTAGTCATATGTAATTTGGAATGGAAACGTTAGCAATGAGCGTATTGATAGTAGATATAGTGGGGTCGCGCTGTACATTTTGTTGAGCAGGTCAAAAATTTTCCTCTTTATCAAATTAGTATAGGTTAGCTCTGCCTGAATCTTATTAGAAGGTTAATATATATAAACAAACACATATAAATAATTAATTAGTCAAAAACAAGACATCATAAATTAAACAAATACGAGCCTTACAAATTCAATTAAACGTTTAGTGTAACCGCACATATCTGATATTATATTAAAATTCGACGCACACGAGTCCGTTATCTGTCTGCGGCAGTTTGGTCACAGTGATACCATCTCACCCCCACCCCCGGGGCGGCTTTGTGCCCGACTTCAAACGACCCGCCCTACTACTATTTACAAAGGCCTAGCGCAAAATTTTATTTTTACCCGACAAACAACCATTTTCTGTGGTCTTGCTTTTATTGTTATGTCACTTACAGATTTATTTAGATGGTCTGGTGTAAATAATGTTTTTGTATGTTTTGAAGTGTGGCTTTGTGTATTTAAACCTGGATATGTGCTTAGAAGGTACTCACAGAAAAACATAATATGTGTATATGGTCTTGTAGGTTTTGGATGGAGGATAGGTAATGTTAACACAAGTTTAAGTAGAGGGGAAAGCGATACGTGCTGCTTGTTGGCTTCTGAATATTGGTCATCCTTTGCCGTGACACAAGTTTAAGTCCATTAGGCTATATGCATGTCAGTCTCTGGACCTAGGCCATGCTCTGAGTTAATGTAGCGACACCACCACTGAAAAACTAGTGGCAAACTTCAAAAGGGAACTGGAACACTGGAACTATCCAACCATCACCCTGAGATCAGCAATAATTCCAAATAGGAACCAATCAGATTGATTTCCCATAGGAATTTCAGGGCATAAATATTCTATGTACTTCTCCAAGTCCAAGAAATCTACGAAATAATCATCAAAACCAGTTCAGTAGTTTAGGTGAGAACACATAATACACAGTCAGGATGACAAACAAACGGACAGACAAAAACAAACAGCTTTTTTTCGCAATTTAAAATATTATTGCTTAATGCTTAGTAAATTAGAAATTTATTAGCACAGTACCAATTTTGAATATAAGATACTTAACCACCCATAAAGCATAGACGCCGGTGGTCAGACCACCGCAGTTCAGCGCGTGCCTCCGTTTACCATACTCTATGGCCCTCAACACATCCTGAAAGCACCCTCAACGCACGCAGCTGCAAGAAGCACGCGCTCTTAATGAACTATTGTTTTAAGAACTTCAAGGGCTCCTACATACAGTGTTATAACTTTAAAAGGGTGATATTAACCCTAAAACTTAAACACATTCGAACGTATTGTAGCGGTAACTGCGGTGGTCTCATTAACATGTTGATAGCCACTTGATGGCTTTCCTGTTGTTTGTTTTGTGACTCTAGGTGAAGAGTTGAATGGGTTAAGAGGACAGCTCTGTTTGTTGTATACTAGAATGTATTGGGTTTGGGTGAATGGTTAAATTGTGTGAGCAGATTCGTAAATATTGTGTAATTTCTTATATTAAATTGAGTATGAAATTGTCTGGTTAGAATTTAGAATGATATTCTACTAGCCGTGCCCGCGGTTTCACCCGCGTTGTACCCGTTCCCGCGGGAATTTCGGGATACAATGTATCCCATATGTTATTCTGATGTTTATATAAATTAATGTAAAGTTTCATCCAAAACCGTTCAGCACGTTTTTCGTCAAAGAGAAACATACATCCATACATTAATTCTCATAAACTTTCGCATTTATAATATTAGTAGGATTTACTTACGAGTGTTAAAATTAAAACTATCATGAATAATATTTCAACCAAATACCTACTTTCATTGAGGAAAAGGGTTCAGTGATGGATTAAGAATGTAATTAAATCACTAAGCGTTTTTCCTCTTCAGATGGAATCGTATTCGGCTGGAAAATCGACTACATTAGTCAATATTTTACTTCTTGTAAGAAAAATAGAGCGTAGACGGAAATGTAGTGTCGTCTGAAGAGTTGAAAACGATAGCAGAACAGAGAGAAAAGAGAAAAATGAAAAAAAAATCCTTGACCAGAGCCGAGCTGTTACGTTAAGAAAATAAATAATTTTAAGAAATATTTTAAATAATTTCTACTTAGCTTTGACACTCAAATATAAAAGGAATGATTAGAATCTAGTAAACCTATACTTTATAAATCAAAAATATGTTATAAATTATTTTCAGTAAGTATTAAGCTATCCAGATTATAAACTACTTACCTAATTAGATTCTCCTTTATTAAGAACTAGCCACGCCCGCGGTTTTACCCGCGTTGTGCCCATTTGGAATTTCGGGATAAAAATAGCCTATAAACTCGCTATTGAACCTAGCATATTATCACTTTAGGTACTTCATATTCACGAAACCACGTTTCCTACTTTCAAACATGGTTCGAGTTTGAGATCACCAACCCGCATTAGGCAAGCGTGGTGATTACGCCTAATCCTCTGATATCTTCGGTAAGATGAAAGGACCCAGCACTGGGACATTACAGGCTTATACTACTTCATGTTAATATTTATAAAAATACCAAGTTCATGATATTGAAGTGATTCAAACGATAACTCTGTCTACGAATACCCGGGTCGTTGCATCTTTTGTCTCTGGTTACGACGCTAGCGCCACCACGCCGTAGCGATCAAACATAACACTAAACTTATCTAAATTGACTTTAAAATCTTATTGGCGATGCTTGCGGGTAAACGCATTATTTTTATTGTTCAAAACAGAGTTTCAGAAATGATTTTGTTTAATGTTTGTTTTGTCTGCGAAGATGTTTTAAGAGCTTTAAAACCAGTGTCTTTCTTTTGCATTTACGCTATGTTTTAAAGCCCAGTTATGTACTAGTTGGGTACTTTTTGGTTCAAATGATATTGGTTTCGAACATGCTATAACAACCTCCCCGGTATTCACATCATAAATGAAGAAAAAAAGAGGTACAGAGTTCTTTTTACTTCTGGTTCGAAACATTATATCATAATGAAGTCTCCACTATTGTCTTGACAGTACTGAGGTACTAACATAATATTTCCTCACAACGTATTTGCATATCAAAGTAAAATGTCTATTCATACAATCCTGTGCAGGTGTGTGGAACATGATAATCACATATAAAAACCCATTTTATCTGTTAGTAAAAACTTTAATTGTGGCCACATACCTGTTCCCGCGATCTTTTCTATACAACAAGATAAACAGAATAATTTTATAAAAGCATTGAAGGCGCGAACACACTCCAAAGAGGTAAACGCATCGTATTTCAAAACAACGAATTTGATATCTCAATTTTTCGCATGTTTTATGTTGTGTTGCCGCGCGGATCTCCTTTATAACGTTTTTATATTTAATCCCCGCAATAAAATTAAAGATTTGAGGTGAAACGTCATTGTTGTTGATAATACCAACGTTACAACATGTTTAATTCGAAAACTAAATGATTAACATCCCGCGTTGAGTCATGTTGTTGTAATATTATAAAATATTTTATGTTTAAAGGTAATAACGCAGTAATCAACTGGAATACGAGGTGGTCGGACATTATTCACTTGATTGAAGTATATCAAGGAGCGTTCGAGGCACACGCGTCGAAAAAATAAATCAAACATTCTCCTTGCGACGCCTACCATTAATAAAACTCTTTAAAATATATTTAATAATGTCCACAAAGGCGGAGAGCACAATACTCGAGCCATAAAGGGGCAGCATTTATTATGGTGACAATATATCGAATACAAAAAGATATTGTGACAAAGACGCGTACTTTTTAATAATATTGTCATTTCTCAGCAGCAGTGGACTCTTTCAAAAACCCATAACGTAATAATTTATCTCTTTATAAGAGTTTTTTAATCTGAGAACGAAACCAGGTGAGCGCGGGTCAAACTAATCCTTTGATGTAGTTTACGTTTTAACGTACATACTTGACACGAGTATTCGAAACATGAACTGTTTGTACCATAGAGTAAAAAAAAAGTTCCGTAGAAAAAATTCGTTGTTATTGCACAAAAAAATAAAAATTGTCTTTATGGCTATCGACGAGACGGGGTTGACATCGGAGCCACAATAAAATCGATGAAATATTTAAGGTGCAGTCGATAACTCATAGAGTTAAGGGTCGTTGCCTATTGTGACAATGTTTGCACAGGTAAAGCCCAGTGGGTAGTCACTCATTGCGTTTTACAAATCACTATTTCATGATCACCTTGTATGTATGTAGGGTGAATTTTTAGTTTCGCATTTTTAACCCCCAACTCAAGAAGTGGGGTGGTAAATACGTATGTGTGTGTATGTGTGTTAATAGCATTGATAGCTCCAACCGGGAGAACAGATTTTTATACATAATAGTTTTTTTATATTTATAGGACATATAATATTTTACAAATTTTGGAGGTTACATTTTTTCTATTTACTGGGTACAATAAATCAAATTATTAAGCCTAGTTCGGTTTAGTTAGCAGAGTGATTGGTAAGTATATTGTTTTAAAGATGCTCCACAAATAAAAAATAATTTAAATTGATAGAGCAACTGTGGTAATTAAACCGTATCTTCCTAGAGGTGTTTGCCCAGCAGTGGGACATTACAGACTAATACTTCCCTAATAAGATAACTAATGCCCGTTTTCACCTTTTAAGTAAGGGGTCCCATACTTATGTGGTAGTTTAGGGGATGTCGGTGAAAACGGGCATTAGTGACTTAAAAGTCTATTGACTCTAACCCAAGGTTTTTCTCACAACCCTTTTAATAGTAAGCGCCATGTTGTCATGTTTTGTATAGAGTAGATTTGCCCACAAAGAAAAGTTTACGATCTAACTACATCTTCTATATTCTCGAGTGTTGTGTTTTCTTCTGTAATTAGCTACGGAATTAATGTTTGGTTCATATAAGTTGTGAAGAGGTACACACTGTACTGATATCTTCAGTGAGATGAGAGGCCTTTTCTCAGCTGTGTGACATTGCAGCTAATATGTACTTACTTTTACTATATAGATTGTAGTGTCATTATTTCGTAAAGATATTTCATTTAACACTAGCAGAGTCATTACATACAAGTACATTACATATCAAAAATCAATCATTCACTCTTAAGCTACGCCTACTCAGAGTTACTCTGAGTACGGCACTAAATCATTAACTTAAGGCGACACCAATTCCGTGCGTGTACCAAATCTGTCCCACATTGTTGGTTAGTTCAGTAACTAGAAGTAGGAGTGGATTGACCTCTGCTGCGTCCCGTGCAGGTACCACTGGGTTCCTGGAAGCTGCATGAAGTCGTCACGGCGGCACCCCGCCGGGACGCCGGTAGCTCGCGGGCGGTCGCCTCCCCTTAATTAATTTAAATTTACCTGTTCTGTCGTTTAATACACATACTTGTTTACTTTACTACTGGTGTTTGAGTTTTGGTATTAGTTAAGCGTTTTGGGCTTTAGGATCGCTGTTGACTTTCTAGTCTATAGACAGATTTGATCAAGACAGCCAAGTCCAGTATTAGTCGGTTTAAGTTTTAGGCAAACCGCAGATTATGTTCAGACAATATTTGAACTGACTTGTTAGAAGTAATCAAGTCCGGAATTATTCAGTTTAAGATTTGTGAGGATTTTTTTAAATAACAGAAAAAAGTCTGTTATAGATCGAAAAACTGTCTTGCGTCTTGTCTCTAGTGTTATCAAAGCTAAGATACACGCCAAGACGAAGGTTCTGTCTTGGCTTTACTGTTCTGTATGTTATTTACTAGCAATGCCCCGCTGTTTTACCCACGTTCTGTCCGGTCCCGTAAAAAAATCGGGATAAAAAATCCGCCTGGATGGGATTGAAAATAGTGGAATGGAAAATAGTCTATTACCTTCCCGTTGAATGTGGCTATCCGTTACTAAAACGAACTGGTAATTCCCGAGATTGAACCTACAAAACATACAAACCAAAATTGGAAATTTTACCTCTTTATAATAAATAGTATAGACATGCTAATAATAGAAACAAATGGAAAACATGCATCAGTAATAATGATGGTATTAGGAAATAAAATACCTATCTATATATGTATTGCCTTTACCATTAAACCCTACACAAGTAGATATTCTCGCTAACCACCATCTAATAACATCTCTCACACGACCCTAAGGGTCGCATCCCCGAGACATCCCCTACGTTTACCCGGTTCAAATCAGGATGACCCGTAGCCAATCGAGTTCCCCAAACAAAATATTATAATTTTGATTTTATTACTCTATGCTTCATTAGCGGACGTGTGTCGTTTAGTTTATGGAATTTGGTATGTGTCTGTTGTGATCAGAGGTTAGAAAAGTATAATTAAATAGATAAGTTTAAAAGTACAATCAGTAACAATAACATCTCTACATTAGAATAGGTATGTAGCAACAAATATTTAATATCGATACTTTTAAAAAAAATTAATATTCTGGTTTCTTAAGTCTACTCATTTTTAATAGGAACCGTGGCCGAAACGTAAGAGAAAAATCACTACATAGTATAAAACATAGTCGCTTTCTGCTGTTTTTCTGTCCTTATGTATGCTTAGATCTTTAAAGCTACGATCTACTAAACTATTTTTTGTAATAGTTAGTGATTCAAGAGGAAGGTTTATATGTATAAAAAATACCGAGATTCCCACGGGAACGGGCACAACGCGGGTAAAACCGCGGGGCGCTGCTAGTGTGAAATAAAAGCGAAGTGTATTCGTAAACGTAGTTTCAATTAAAATATTTTTGCGTTTTTTAATTTACTGTATTCAGGTGAATATAGAAACAGTCAAAATCAAGTTACAGTGAAAGTCTGTAACAATAATAAAAAAGTATTAATTTTTTTCGTTTATTTATATTTACTCTTATTTTGTTCTCTACTGTTGTAAGATCAGACACGCCATTATTGCACACAATAGAAACGTTTAATCCTTTCACAAAGGACTTTTTCTCTTATTTTACTTCAACATTTAATTACTTTTACGCAAAAATATTAGCCGGTCCACTGGAGACGTAATAAGAAGTTGTTATGTCAGTAGACAATAGAATTAAGCGCCATTTTTTATAAAAGCTTGTAGCGCAAGCTATGAAGATTTGAAATAAAAATTGTTTAGAATAGACATAACATTGATGTCTACGTTACTAGTCACATATGGCTTATTCATTTACCTACATACTTAGAAATTTTTCGAAAAGTTAAAAATTACCAAATAAATATTTCTAAAATAGTGTTGTCCTTATATTTAAAGTATTAAAAAGACTTTTTTGTAAGTATCTACGAAAAAACCGCATCATATAAATATCATTTGAAAAGAGAACAATGAATCCAAATATTTGTTCTAGATAACTGGCACAAAATAAAACAAATCCATAAACAATAAATCAAACAAGCTGTCACGGAATATGCAAAAAACAAAGTGGTTTTGCCCACACAGGGAGTAAAGTTTGGCTTACCCAATTTCATAGTCTATTACACCCATTTAAATTAGACACGGATTCGGTTGTTCCCTAACAACAGGAGAAACGACATATTTATTATATTTATTACAGTACACAGATAATTTAACGATGTGAATGTTCGGATAATATTCGTACAAAGTTTTAATTCCGTCAGAGTTTAATTCGACGACAAAGATTTGAAAACTCCCGAAATTGTTGAGGCGTTACATCGTAATTGATGTTCTAATTTTAATTGTGAGAAGGCACGTGGAATCGCCATTTTGTTTTCAAGTTATCGGAACCCGTGATGAAATTAATTTTGCCATATTTTATATTTATACAGTTTTATTTTAAATTAAAGTATTATCAATACGGGTAATCTTTAGTTTTCTTGATTTTGTTAGGTTAGGTAAGGTTAGTTTAAGACAAAATTTAGTTTAAAAAAATCCTACAACACTTTCCCACGTTTTTTTCATAAACTATTCTTAGTTCCCGAAACTCATACAAATACATTTTAAACATAATTTTATTACTATTCAGTAGCATTGCTACTATTGAAGCCACAATCAACAATGATGGTACAAAAACTGAGATCTTTTATACAAAATAATGTTACCATAACTACCCACTAGGATAATATAACTTATATTATCTTCAGTGTTACCACGTACAGGCTACAAAAGAAAACAATAAATATTATTATAACAATGTTATGTCACCGCATTTGTATGCAATTTATGGAAACCAAAGTGTTTCTATTATAGTGGACATCGGCGTGATGGTACGAATGATTAGGCCGTGATAAATTATGGGGCATAGAGAAGCTTGCATAAATAAAATTGTAGAATGAATTGATGATTATGATGGTAGAGTATGGAAATTGAAATAGAATATGTCATGGAATATAGTGGCATGGAACACTAGAACCCATCCGCGTTTTAATACCTTATAAAAGCCTCTGACACTTAGTTACTTCTTCTACACTTTAGTTATTCATTCAAAAAATTTACAGGACATGTTGGTTATTTTTAATGTCTGTCGATTCTATTACAAGTTTTTATTTGCTTTAATATAATTTTGGAATAGAGGAATTTAACAAAGGGATAGTACCTAGATACATAACTATCGGCTAAATAAAGGGATTATTTAAGCTGAAAGTAAAACTGAACAAAAAACCGTAGTACAAATTCAAAACAGTTGAGTCACTTGAGCTCTCATATTAGTATTAAGGGATCATTAGCTTGTCAAACGCCCCGTAGGTACCTGCCCGTACATTACCCTGTCAAAATATTTCGATGAACTAACATTTTTTCACGCAATAATTTCGGTGAATATATTCGATTGTTAGCCACAATGGCTGCGTGACATCTCAATATATCACAAAGGGAATCATTTGTCATTGTCCATTAGAATATATTGTTGGAAAACATTGTAAAATATTGTCATAGTGCGCAGCTGAAGTGTTTGAAAATTAGCCAGTTTGTTAGTACAATGTTGTGTAAATATACCCCGTGATACAAGAATAGTATGTAATCAATATCGCTGTTGGATATCCGTACATAGGTATTCGTATATTGGGGTGGTAGTGTTTACTTTTACAAAGCCATGTATCCGCGTATCACTGTATGTATTACAGGGACTACGTAACAGACATTATCCTACGAGTACTGAAGTAGGTAGGAAGCAAACATACCATGAAATAAAATCGCATTGTAATCCGCTATTGGCTATAGATAAGGAGGGCTTGTGACAAGGCAAGAATTATGTGCTCCAGAGGGCAATTTTTCTTTCCCGGGATTTATTCCCGTAATTTATAGAGGATCCGCCTGTATCTGGGCTAACCCGGCCGTTGGTTCCGGCGGAGCACGCAATTAAAACAACCTCCTTTCTAATTAAGATGCTGCCATCTCTTATATTATTATTAGAATCAGTTCCAACACCGACTTTCGGTACTCGCTTTGAAAATGTTTTACAAAAATGCTCGAATAAAACGAAGCAAATATTAAAATGTCATCACAGCGATAACGTTTTGTTTACTAGTAAAGTTTTACGTTGTGTCGAATTGATTATCATAAAAGATGGTATCTGGAGTATCAGTGGTGTTGCTCGATTGTCGAGTTCCGTGTAGCCGCGAGCTAGTCGACTCGTAATAGACATAAAACGTTCCGTAATGACACTCGATTTGCGTAATCGCGACATCAATCGACTGTTGAGTCCGCAGTCATTTGACACGCAAAATTTTTGGCGAACGTGCTTCGCCATGAATTGTCGGTGACAAAAGTGTCTGTCACAGCGAAGCGTCGAGAGTCGGCTTAATACCATCCCCCACCCTCGACCGCAGTCGTAAATTTAGGGTTTCATAAAACCAGATCCGAGATAAGACACAGTGCGGAGTGTACCGGATCAAATGTGGCTCTCCGAAGTGCGGCTGCCAGACAATAAAAACTACGCACATCACATCTGCCTGTGCGCCACCGCACCAAAACAAATTCTCTCGTGTTTACATAAAATACGCCCCGAAGATACCGATCGGGGATTCGTCAGAAATCGTCGCAAATATGCGAGTGCCGCGGCCCTCGCGCCGCAACTCGAAACCACCAAACTACACAAAAACGTAAAGTGAGCTGTCAAAAGGGCAACAAAAGCGCATTATAATTTTAACAGATTCTGAATTGCTCTACTATTATGAGGCGTGTATTATTCCTTTCAACTAGTGTAAGGGTATTTGGGAGCCTTTGTGGCTCGGTATTGACAAATAAGTAAGATTTACTCCTAAAGCAAAAATAATGGAGGATTAGGACGGCGGACTGAGTTTTTTTACGTTTCTACTCGAGATGGATGGCGCCTGATTATGCGTTGCATTATGAGGATATCTGGAGTCGGCGCGAACCCTAGCGCACAATACTGCGAGGAGATCAAGTGGAAACTCCTCGTGATTCAGAGCGGAGAAATGGAGTTTGCGCAACTACACACTGGTGCACTACAACAAATAAACTAAGTACGGAGTGAAAGAACAGCGTCGAATCAAACAGATGGATTAGCAATGTTTAATCGCTTGTTGTCTGTATTGTTCCATTGTACAAGAAACCTTCTCTTTATTTACTTGAGCTTTCTGTACACTTTCTACTGCGAACGTGAGCAGCATAGACTCCGTTAGGTATGTATGTAATAAAAATATAAGTAGGAGCACATTTCGCGTGGCGTCGCTATTGAAAGTAGGAACGGGTTGTAGGCATAACTACGTGTCGGGGACATATATTTAAAGCTTCAGTAGATAGGGGTGCAATAATTTTGACAATGACTAGCAGCCTTACCCGGGCGAGGCGTAGGCGCGGGGGGCGCGGGGCGCGGGGCAATCTGGGCACTAAATCACGCTACGAATAAAATTTATGGCGCCGAGATAAAAACTCGCAGCTTTTCTCTTTTACGTTCCTTTCCCCCCTCACCCCGGTCCCCGCGGAAAATCCATAGGGATTTTTCCAAGTGTTCGGGCGACGGCGTGTGTGGGGTCGGAACGATTTTGTTTTATGCTTATTGCCGGTTGCTATGTTTTGTTTGCTAACTTGCACTGATAACGGAGATTGTCTGCCGGACCTCGTATTCGCCCTTAAATTGCTTACGAGTCGAATTCCTTGAGACGTTTTGTTTATTCGTAAATAAAACGTAAGTTAAGCGATACATCATTTGTTAAGTCGTTTCAGCACGTGAAGAAAGTCATGAAATAGTTAATATCGTTGAGGTGAAGCGAGGTGGTATGGAACCTCGCATTACAGCGGTTATCGCACTTTCTCCACCACTACTCGGGCTCATGCAATCCCATAGTTATTATATTTATTTATTAGTAAATGTTCTGAGTTGACTTATAGGTTTACTTCAATGGAATGCAGGTTAATGTTTCTATATGAATAAAGAGCTGAGCATTTTAGTTAGTCACTAGAAGGGTTCTTTAATTAAAGTTCGATTACTTCTTAAAGAGTCTGACTCAACTATACTAGGTAGATAGATAAGTACTTAGATTTATTAGTCAATCTATAGTACCTAGGTTAATTGGTAGTTTTAAACTGTATTCTCCTGTATATTTAAGTTATATTTTATTTTTAGGTACTTCTTCTTCGTCGAGTGGATGGTCAACCTGTCCAATCCTGGTGTCAGAGTTATTGAGCCGCCAAAGGCCTCTGACACAAGTTTAACATTTAATAAGTTACTAATAAGTTTAACATTTCGACAATATAGTAGTATATAAACACTCTCTTAAAGAATTATTTTGTTTCTCTTGGAAAAACCTATCTAACCTATAACCTGCTGGGGAACAGGTCAAGTCTTCCAAACCATACACATTTCTCACTGAATATCAGTACAGTGAGAAGGATTAGGTGTAATCGTAAACCTAGCCATAATAAATAAATAATGTTAAGTTAAAATAAATAATGTCTTTAATTAAGTACATGAATTTTATTAAGACATGCTAAGTTGTCGTGACGTTAAGTCAACTTTTAAATAGCGTGATTCTTTACCGAGCATGAGGTCCATTATTACCTCTATTTGCTTTTTAATTTTCGATATACATTATTTAAATGTTATTTTAACAAAAAGCGACTTGACAAGTTGATGTTGAACTCGCAATTCATATGAAAGCAGGCTCATGTGTAATTAAAAAAAGGCGTACACCGAAGTACGGTTAGAAAGGAGGAATTTTCAAAAAGGGGCAGAGCTTTACTAAAACGGCGGGCCTTATGTACAATTAGTAGACAAAATATAAAAGGGGTAAATGGAGAATAGAGATCTTGGAATAGACTGTTCAAAATTTGTCACACACGGACGTCAAACAAACTGTCTTTAAACTAAGCCAGCTCGCAGTTTGTAAACTATCTCAATATCCACGACTAGCTGCGCCCCGCGGTTTTACCCGCGTTGTGCCCTTTCCCTTACGGGAAATTATTTTTCATTCTATTATTTCTATTATTCATCTATTATTTTTATTTTTCATGAAAAGTAGCCTTTAACCTTCCCGTTGAATGTGGCTATCCATTACAAAAAGAGTTATTGAAATCAGATAGGTCATTCCAGAGATTAGCTGAACAAACAAACAATCAAACAAATTTTACCTCTTCATAATACGAGTATTATAGTATAGAATAGATAGAACCTTGACCATCTTTCCCAATATCACTCATCCTTTACAACAATCAATATAGTTACTTACCCAACCAATACACTTAGCCAATCCACACTACATAGAGCACTACATAATACAAACGCCATCTCAATAGGCATCGTTATCGATCTGAGTAATGCAAGCTGTAATCAACGCGTATGTCTGTACATCAACTTAATTAAACTACAGGCATATTATTAACCTAACTATATATTGACACTAGCTGCGCCCCGCGGTTTCACCCGCTTTGTACCCATTCCCGCGGGAATTGTGGGATGAAAAATAGATGTCGTCCGATTCTCAGGCCTACCCGATATGTACACAAAATTTCATGAGAATCAGTCGAGCCGTTTCAGAGGAGTTCAATTACGCACCCGTGACACGAGAATTTTATATATTAGATAGACATACATGAAATGGTATGACTTACATCTGTCTGTCACACATAAGTAGGTGAAATAAAGCATAAAACCTTCTGGAGGTTGGGTACTTAGATTTAGGGTGCTTTCAAATTATGCGTTTCGTGTCGGACCGCTGCGGTGCCGAAGCGGTGCGTTTGTCGTGTTGTGAACGTACGATCGTGTGTTTTCATACAAAACGAGCCGTGCGGCGTCGGTACCGCGAAATAATTTTAGTAATTTAACTGCACACCTCGTTTCTAAACATCAAGCACAATGTTTGGATAAGCAGGTGGTGTTCTCAACCAATATGTAAGTACGTTTAACATAAGAATCGCCAAAAATACTTATCTACTCCTTGTCTTACTTATCTGCACCAAATCGGTGTTTACGTTATTGAAGCGGCGTGCTCCACGTCAAAATAATGTCCCTATTAGAACACAAAACGACATTTCCAAAGAATCATAGAAAAACTGACAAAAATATCCAAAGAGATTACTTTAGAGGCCATCTGTGGATGTTGGATCTCACGTTATCGTCCGATCTCGATTCTCTGAAGAAAAAGTTTAGAGAAAAGACTCGTATTTATAGTCTCTTCTTAGAGCACGCCACAATCGCATTAGCTGTCGAATGCAACGATGATTTGAATTTTGAATTCCCATTGTTTATGGTGGCAGACATGTGTCAAAGTTCGATTGGAATTTAAATTCGGCCTCTTTGTTATGTTGTTTTTTTTTTAGTTGTAAACACGGTACTGTGATGTTCCAATTTGGTTACTAGACTCTGCTGATGGGTGCTTGTATCTATGACTGTACTCGGGTCGTACGATGTTTTTGACGTCGGCATGCCGTATGAATAATTACGAATCATGTTCCTATTGACTTACAAAAACGCCGTCAATGTTATATGAGTATGGGATTTTAGTGGTATAGGAGAAATGACAATCTTATTGGTATTTAAGTAACAAATCTAATTTATGTTCATTTATTGTTCATATTATGTATTTGAGAATAGTTATAAAATACGTACAGCTTATAAAATAGAGCTGACATATAAAGTAGATACAACTGAGTATAAACCAATGTCAAAATGTCTCTAGAAATATGAATTAATTCTGCAAGTTACTGCCACGTTTATTTGTAAGGCAGAGTTGCTTTTCAGTTAACTTATCTACAGCTTACAAAGAGTTGAAAAGTCATATACTAAAAATGAAGTAAATCCAACATCAAAGCTCAAAGAACATCTGCTAAATTACCAAACTCGAAGGCAACCGAACCGAGGGCGAGACACAAAGCGACTACCATTTTGTTCCGACACTTTTCAAAATTGGAACGTGACGGTTGCAAGCGCTCTCCGACCAGAGACAATGACATGAAAAGGAAAAATGTAAACGGACCTATTTTAAATAGAACCATAGAGACGAATTCATAATTTAAATCGCATTCTGTCTACATGGGAATATGGGTGGTTCTATTTCTGGAATGGTAAACGTTAGGGTCGAGAATGGTGTGTGGGTTAGAGTGCGGTTGTGTTATTTTAGAATTGTTGTTGGTTAATTTAAAAGTGCGTTCTTGAACCCTTTCAGAGGCATTGTATCTTTGTGCTCTTTGTACGAGCGATGGTTTATCAGAGTCGCTGGGTACATAAGTGCTGTTTTTTCATTCCGTAATGCTTTTACATTTCAAAGGGGTTAAATGTTATTCAGCGACGGTGCCCGGATAGAAAATATGTGGGTGTCGTGGGGAAATGTAGTTGGATACCTATTTATAGCGCGATCTGTGGAACGGAGATCTTCCTCGCTTTATTTATGCCAGTGGAAGCAACGGTAGTTTAGGAATCTATTTACTCGTACTTCGTATAACACTAAGTGAAGTTTTTAGGTGCAATGCTGTTAGGAGAAAAGATACTTGCCTCGTAAGTCACTGCTTAGTTATATACTTAGCATATCTATTCCCAATCTGGTTCTGTTCCTGATGTACGAACATTATTTTTGACGTACAATATCTAGTCTGAATGACCAACTGCTAGCGCTAGTGTCATTTTCAATGTCAGTTTTGACACTAAGTTAATTTCGATTTGACATTTGATTCGACAGCCGTTTGGCTTTTTAAATCTTCTAACACTTTAAATACAAGGTATTAAAAATATTCACCAAACCATAAACGGCATACAATGTAGGTACCATAGGTACATACAATCGCATTTGTAAGAGATAAACCAAGAACGAAGTATTTCCCTATTCGCCAATAGTAGCCAAAACTCCTAAAATATGAATAAACCGACACGACCATAACTAAATAACTATAACATAATATTCACACGTTAAACTTATAACGCTATAACGTTAAAATAACGATTTAGCGGAGTTTAGTGTTGTGCCCGAGTGTTATGTCATTAGCCATTAAGGCGCAACACTAGCGATAGTGTTGTCCCGACGGATTTATGGCGGGGGGTGTTCGGTATAAATCAAAGGGGGGTTAGAAGGGGTGACGGGGGTTTTAAGAAGGTATTGTCTCATTTTTGTGGGGAAATTTGGTTATTTTTGTAGGTTCCTTTTGGTTTGTAGGTAAAGGAGAATATTAATGGTAGTATATATACAGTCATTGAATATTTAACAACTATATCTGTTATAGTTAAGTAAAGTAGGCTTTCATACAGATTAGGATTATTCTTCAAAAGTGTTTAAATTTTTTGAATATACAATGGCAACGTCCTGCCGTTTTACTCGTGTTAAGCCCGTTTCCGCGGGATTTTGGGATTAATCATAACCTTCCCGTTGAACGTGGCTATCCATTACATAGGCTTGACAGTTTTTGAGACAAAAAACAAGTACATATTCAGCTTTATAATATCTTATATATAAAATTCTCGTGTCACAGTGTTCGTTCGCGTACTCCTCCGAAACGGCTTGACCGATTCTCATGAAATTTTGTGAGCATATTGAGTAGGTCTGGGAATCGGCCAACATCTATTTTTCATCCCGAAATTCCCGTGGGAACGGGTACAACGCGGGTGAAACCGCGGGGCGCAGCTAGTATAAGTACCTATAGATTTCTTCTGTGACCACGGTTCCGGTAAGGGGGCAAAATGTCAAATAAAAATATAAATTAAAAAAATCATTTAAAATGAGTTGAGAGTTGAGAATATTCAATTCAAAATTAGTAGTGTTGGCTTAGACCTATAAAACCAATTCTTAATATGTGATATGTTGAGTTTACAAACCACGACTAGGCAATTTTTAACCACCGTCTTAAAAAGAGAGGTGGTGTATTTCGACCGCTATGTGTATAAGTTATCGGTCCCGATAGTTATAATATAATAATAATAATATTAATTCGGGGGTTGCGGGTTCGATTCAACGGAGTCAACAATATGTGAAGACATAGTTGTTGGCGACGACGTCTGGGTGACAATTATATATTTTTATAAAGTATTTGTGTATGTATATGTAATAGTATCAGTGAGTTAGATTCCATAATACAAGCTTAGAGCTTACTTTGGGTCTAATAACCGTGAGTGAATTTGTTCGTGTATATTAATTAACCCGCAACCCCCGACACAGTAAGCGCTCTTACTGCCACTGTGCCAATAGGGTTGTCCATCGTAAGGCCATATTGAAAGCCTGTAGGTCAAACAACTCGTGACTTACGCACGTGACTTAATATCTATACAATAACTATCAAATTACCTAATTCTCATATTAATTGGTATAAAAAATTGTGTATTGAATAACATAACTGATTTCAATATAAATCATGTATCAATATCTATACTAATATTATAAAGCTGAAGAGTTTGTTTTGTTTGTTTGTTTGTTTGTTTAAACGCACTAATCTCAGAAACTACTGAACCGATTTGAATAATTCTTTTTGTAATAGATAGCCACATTCAACGGGAAGGTTATAGGCTATTTTTCATCCCGAAATTCCTACGGGAACGGGTACAACGCGGGTAAAACCGCGGGGCGCTGCTAGTTAATATAATATTAAGCTAAAGAGTTTGATTCTTTGTTTGTTTGAACGTATTAATCTCATACGCGTATTAAAAACTGTTTAGCCATCAAATGGTTTATCCCTTTCTGACATACGCAATTTTCCAAAGAGAAAAAGAGACAAAACACAGTATAACAGTGTTTTAGTTACGCATTTATTAATATAAGGCCCAGGAAGTAATTGTCAGTTAAATTACAATAATCAATTATTTTTGTATTGGATAGCCACATCTAAAAGAAAAAAATATAGGCTTTTTGATATCCCGATATTTGTACAAAAACAGGTATACAACACGGGTAAAACCGCGAGGCACTGCTAGTATATTAAGTGATATAGCTACCGGTTTGACATTTTACATAAAAGTTCAAACACCTCTTTAAATTTGAATGAAACAAATGAGTAAATTGTAGAACATTATTAACGATTTTAATACAATGGACCACCCGGTAGCTACCATAACTAATATAATGTCATATTTTATTAAAGATGTAATTTTTACGCGACTCTATACTCGTGTACGACTATTATTTCAATGATAAATGGTTCCGGTCGTACCAAATATTAAAATGTGGAAGTTATTTTTATTAATGTTATCTGAATGTCATCTTCTTTTAATTTTGAAGACGATTCGCTTTAAGATATCAGTTTTTATTCAATGGAGCCTAAAAGGAGTATTAAATGGTCTAAGACACCTACCTATGTGAAGCTAGTTTAGTATTGAAAATAAAACGTCACTTAGGAGTTGACATGAAAAGACCCATCACATTTTCATACTCTTTCTAACCCAAAATGTCCTATAAAGTTAAATTATCGGCCTTATCACGAAGAAAACTAAGACTTAATTGATTCTTCAGCAAAACCAATGAGTAAAAGCTTAACTAAATCAATGCAAGAGTAAAACTTTTTATTTCATCTTATCTCTACAATTGACGTTAATCTATCTGAGAGCTCACTGAATAACATCATCTCAATATGTTATTCAGTATGCATTGTGATATTAATATAAATGTAAGTAGCAATAGTTCCATTAGCGGATTACGTATAGGGGCATCCATCAAGTAGCGAGCGCGCGCTAGCACTGACGCACACCACCACACTGCCCGCCCAAAAAGAGAAAAAGAAAATTTGAAAAGGGAACACTCCCATCGTGGGAGATGGCTCCGCCCCCTCCGGTAGTCTCCGCCAATCGCGCGCGAGTGTGAGTTGCGCCGGCGCGCGTCGTCGAGGGCGGCGGATCGCGCGCGTTCACAACAAAAAGTGACACGACTAGTTTAGTGTCGGGTTGCGTCCCAACGACGCCGCATCACGTACCGCACACCGCTGCGCTTGCGCCTTCAAATACTGTTTTTGTACTGTGCAATACACTCGTAAGATTAACACCACCTGTGACCTGTGATATACGATTGAAAACAGCTTTATTATAGTTATTAAAATGGACCCGCGAGCGGAATGGAGCTATTGAAAACAGTGTGTTTATATCGAGACCCAGAATATACAGTGTTATATAGTGATAGTGAGCCTTGTGATTCACGCGAGAGGACATTACAGGTAATTTTATATAGAAAAATAAACATATTATATTCAGCACACAGAGTAACATAATAAACCATAACCTGAGCCTTTCATTAGTTCAGTGGAAAATCGGCCTTCAAATAAAATAAAAATATTTGCATAATTTTATGTATTGAAAATAAAAGTAATAATTAGGCAGACAGAACTATATTAAAGAAAATCATAAAACTTAATAAAAATGTTTAACTAACTAAAATAATTCATGAATTTTGATCAACCACTGTACTGATAAGATCTAGCTTTCTAATTACCAGATGTGAGAGATAACGAATAGAAAATATACATGAATTAGATAAAACGTTAATTCACATCGATTTATTTACGTTTTCTAAAGGAATGGAACTTGTTTTTTTGCTCTTTTACGATCGTTTACGCGAGTAAGTTGGTTACCGTCGGTAAAGATTGCAAGCGCCAACACAGCTGGATACTCGATAAATAAAAAATATGGACATTTAGAGATAATTTAAATAAAAACGTTTGATAATATTGAATTATAATGAACAAGTTGTGTTCGTAGATATATCAGCCGATATGGTTCTAAGAAAATTTTACCTTTATTTGTATCTTATCGGTGCCTAATTGATTGTTGCAATGACATTATTTGGACATCGTTTTTAATTTATGTTACCTACGAACAAAATAATTTGGTGTATCAATTTGGAGTTTTGTCTTGATTTTATTTTAACGTATTTTTTTTATTTTGAGTCTTCCATACAAAAGACATTAACGCGCTACCTTATATTCATTTTGGAGGAAATATAGCAATTAGTAAATTTTGATTAATAATATTGTTTTTTTTTGTTTTTGAATTGAAATTGAATGAATGTGTTAGTATTTTAAATGTTTTACTGATTATTTACCAAATTAATAATAGTTTAGTTCATAATTTTGAAAAATGACTTTAAAGTAATGTAGTAATTTTAATTGCTTAAGAATAACGGTTTTTGAAGGATTATTGTGTTCTTTTTGAACATCATCTTAAATTAGAACAAAGTAAGAAACTACGGCAGTTAATAAAAACGCGAAATTAGAAAAAAAATACCTTCATAGAAAAACTGACAACTTACCTTAATATGATCTGTGATACTGACATATTAATTTAAATTGTATCCAAAGGCCATCACTATAACGGTTACCTTTCTCCAATTTTTCAAAAACTTCTAACATTAAAAACAAAAGTCTACACCACAATTAAGGCGTGGCAATGCCCCAATCCTACTAATTGTACTGATACCCTCAGTGACACAAGCGCCTTTGACATTACAGGCTAATGCTTACTGTAAGTATAACATGCAACCAAGCATTTTATTCCAAAGAATTCAATCATAAATCAGTCAGTCCATCGACAAAAACTCTAACCATAAACTAAAGAGTTAACAAGTATACTAACTTATGTTTAATCCATAAACCATTACATATGTAGACGCCACGTAAAGTTTACATAATAGGTATGTATTATGTAGTATGTAGTACGTTAAGGCACGCAGCATATATATAATACTAATGCCATTCTTTAAATATTCGTGTTCCAATGTCAATGGCGCATCCATTATTTTGGTGTCTATGGATTGGTTGGCTGAACTGCTCTTTGAATTATTGATTGTTTATGGAAACTAGAGGAATTCAGGGGATTTATTTAAATTCGATTCTGAATAATATCCTCTTGTACCAACTTACTATTCTTACTGCAAGGTGATTCTATTAATAACTAGCAGTGCCCCGCGGTTTTACCCGCATTATGCCCGTTCCCGTAGGAATTTCTGGAATTTTTATACATATATAAACCTTCCTCTTGAATCACTCTATCTATTTAAAAAACCGCGTCAAAATCCGTGCAGTAGTATTTGAGTTTATCGCGAACAGACAGACAGACGCAGCCGGGGCTTTGTTTTATAATATGTAGTTGTAAAGTATAAGCTCATAATGTCCCATTGCTGGGCAAAAGCATTTCATCTCATTGGAGATATCAGTACAGTGAGAAAGATTAGGCGTAACTGAGTTCTACATATAGGTAATAGTTCTAGTAAAGTCAAATAAAGTTGATCCTGAATTGGGATTATCTCATAACTTATGTTTAAATGCATAGGTTTACATAACAGTAATATAATTTAACCAACTCCTTAAAACAAAAGGAGGATTTGACTCGTAAAAAGTTTATTATTATCATGACTACGGACGATACGTATATCCGCCATGACACTTAAAAATTTGAATGCTCAAGATGCGCAAGCGCTGATTAACCTTCGATAATCGATCTATGTGTGCGTATGTGTCAGCCATTTCCGGTGGTTTACGTGTGTGCGTCCGGTCTGTCTGTGGTCAATACTTTTAGATATAATTACAATCAAATATTGATATTTGCATATTTTATTCATAATAATTCATTTTCGCAGCTGGAGGTCCGTTTATACGTGTTTTTCGGATATATTTATGCGTCACCTAGTTTTTAGTAGAGCGTGTGAAAATTTTAATAATTCAAAACAGAACAAATAATTAAGTGTGTTTACATTCGAATGTAAAATTTTAAATTTTTGGTAATAAAACCGTTCTTGAAATGTGTAGTTATACTTACCATCCTATTCGTATACTAAGATCAAAATTAGCCGTCAAAGATGTATAAAAGTAATGTCAAAATTGAACTATAGCTTCATCAGTCTTTGAATAACTTTTAACACGTAACACTGTAGGTTTTAACTAAAGAAAAACTGCTTTTAAAACAAACTAGAAGAACAAATAACATCTAGAATAAAACCTTCGTATTTACAAACAATGCTTAGGTAAGCGAACAAGAACTTCACTTAATTTAACTCTGATCCTACTAATATTATAAATGCGAAAGTTTGTGAGGATGGATGTATGTATGGATGTATGTTTGTTGCTCTTTCACGCAAAAATTACTGAACGGATTTGGATGAAACTTTACAGTAATATACATCAAATTAACATATGGGATACATTTTATCGTATCATATTTTTTTATACGAGTATAGCGCGGGTAACACCGCGGGGCGCAGCTAGTAATATATACTTCTACAGACATTATGAATAGTAAATTTTGAATTTCGAATAACTTTTTGTACTGCCTACGCATAGATACGCTTTTAAGCGACGCGACGCTTAGCATCGTTTGTAAATACAGCGATAAGGCAGATTTACGCGTCAAATGTTCTGTCATAGATTCTGTTAACAAGTTTTCTATAATGGATATTATTTATGATTATTCCTCTTGGTATCGTATTTCAATTATCTTGATCTATAATGTTTATAGATTCTACTTAGATAGCAATGCTTTGACCAGAAATTAGGTGGAGCGAAATTATGCATTCGGAAATTTTTCTTATTTTTGCATTCAAAAATCTTTACAGTTATTAGCCTTTTCAAAAAGATATTTGATATGTTTGTTGATGAATTCACATTTAATGCTCTTGATTAAAATTATATACTTATCTATACTAATATTATAAAGAGGTAAAATTTGTAAGTTTGTTTGTATGTTCGAGGTAATCTCGGGAATTACCAGTCCGATTTCAATAATTATTTTTGTAAAAGATAGCTACATTCAACGCGAAGGTTATGGGCTATTTTTCATACCCAAATTCTCATGGGAACGGGCATAACGCGGGTAAAACCGCGGGGCGCTGCTAGTGTATCAATATAATAAAGGTGAAGAATCAGGTTGTTGGTTCAAACGTTCTCATATCTGGAATTACTTGTCCGATTTGAAGAATTCTTTTTGAATCTTATACCCACATTTAAACAAAATGTTATCGACCACTTTTTATCCCGATATACCCATAGAAGCGGGTACAACGCGGGTAAAAGTACCGCGCTGGTAAACTTTTAATAAAGTTCGCTAGTCAAAAATGAAATGTAGTGAATTTTCAATTTTGAACGATTTATTTTGACCATAAGTAAAACAATTTAGAGAATTGAATTTCACCTGTATTGCAAATGCTATTACATCATAAATATCCGTCTCATTTTTCTTCTTCTTTTGAGTCAATGGCGCAAAATAATTTTTAGTATTGATATTGTCCCGGACCAGTGATTAATTATTAAATAATAATCGTCTTTTAAATAACTTAAACATAAGTCCTTAAATCAAACATCACTACATAGTATAAAGCAAAGTCGCTATTTTTGTCTGTTTGTTTGTCTGTATGCTTAAATCTTTAAAATTACGCAACGGATTTTGATGTGGTTTTTGTAATAGGTAGAGTGATTCAGGAGGAAGGTTTTTATGTATAAAAATTCCCGATATTCCCACGGGAACGGGCACAACGCGGGTAAAACCGCGGGGCGCTGCTAGTTATAGATATTCAGATACACTATGTATTTGTATAAGATCAATATCTTATAAATATTATTCACTAATCACTAAAAAAATAAAAAGGTCAAAACTATGAACATAATTTAAAATTTCACACATCATTACATAGTATAAAACAAAGTCGCGTCTGTTTGTCGTTTGTCTGTTTGTCTGTATGCTTAAATCTTTAAAATTACGCAACGGATTTTGATGCGGTTTTTGTAATAGGTAGAGTGATTCAGGAGGAAGGTTTTTATGTAAAAAAATTCCCGAAATTCCCACGGGAACGGGCACAACGCGGGTAAAACCGCGGGGCGCTGCTAGTGAAATAATAAATACATGTGTTTCTGTTCGCAGAACCTACTGTTTAAAATTACGCCTAAGATTGTGGGTGTAATTGCAAATATTTCAGCGAGTAGAATGCATGCAACAGCTTTTTATGGTTTAACCAAAATACAAAAATAGATTCATCCGTTTATATACAAAGTAAAGTAAAGTATTAGCCTGTAATGTCCCACCACTGGGCATAGGCCTCTCATCTCACTGAAGATATCAGTACAGTGGTCTATTGGCATATACACACATACATACATGAGGTCAAATACATAACCTTCCTTTTGGGCTTCGCCGCGGTCGGGTAAAAAGGAGTCAATCTTTTTGAATGCTCCTACAATCATCCAAGTCCAACAGTGTTTTTCATCCTCATGTTTTTAAAAATATCGTGTTTTTGAAGGACTTTCCCATAGTACACTATCAATCGTATTTCACACACATAACATAATTGATAGCTGTCATTGATTTTTATTAAACTTAATGTACAGTATTTAATGGAAAAATTATGTCAATCTGATTTTAATAAAGAAACAATTATAATTTGTCAGTCAAAGATCGCCTCTTCTGTTAAAATATTCCTTCTTAAAACGTTTGTCATGTTTTTGTTTCTATAATAAAACTATAAATTTTATCATTGATTTAATAATACGAACGTTTCTTTCTAAAATAAAGATTTGCACATGATATTTGATTAAATTGTTGACAGGTTTTATGTATTATTATTTATTTATTCATAGTATAATATATTTTAATATGATTATTTTGTCACAGCTATTTGTAAATTTTAAACGGCCTTTACTTAATAAATCGTTATCTTCGTTATAGTTATACTTCGTATAAAAGCGAACAAATAGCAACAATATTAATACTGTCTTTATATGGGTAAGTATTTTTTTTACTGAGAATACCTTCCTACTCATATCCCGAATATGTTTTTATTGTTTAGGCGTTATATACCGAGATATTACGTTATAAACAAAGATATTCAAATTCAATATGACGTTATTGAATAAAGATATAACGTTATATACCAAGACTAGTAGCGCCCCGCGATTTTACCCGCGTTGTGCCCGTTCCCGTGAGAATTTCAAGAGTTTTTATACTTTGAAACCTTCCTCTTGAATCACTCTATCTATTTAAAAAACTGCGTCAAAATCCGTTGCGTAGTTTTAAAGATCTAAGCATACATAGGGACAGACAGCTGCGGAAAGTGACTTTGTTTTATACTATATAGTGATATGACGTTATACCAAGTCTTAAAACCGAATTGATAGCCATTATAACTTTATAATGGCATGAGTACTTACTCATGCTCATATCATATATAGTTATCATAAAATCCAAAAAGATTATACAATGGTAGGTAGTTCCAGAAATAAGCGTGGCCAATGAAACAAAAATCATCCGGCTTTATAATATCCATAAAGATTTCATAATTCCTAAATAATCGAATCAAATCATCACCTTATTATAACAAAATTATTACACATCATATAAAACTTGAATGATACACAAAACAAACAAAAAATTATAAAAACCAACTCGTAACTTCTCTCTAACAATGTTTATAACATAAACATAATCTTAATAACCAATTAAATTACAAAAAAATCGTTTCAAACGATTCGATTCAATAATGTTTAAAATATCGATAAAATCGGGTCTCGGGCTTTTTCTCACTCGATTTAAGGGCCTTCTTCGCCAGAGTAAATCAATTAACTTAATTGTTTTTTCTAATCTTAATAGCTGAATTATATTTAAGCAGTTGATGTTCCCCTATCAAATATTAGCATTAATTTGTTTGAGATCAACTTACTATTTTTAAAGCTCCAATTCCATTAATATGTAGTTCTATAGAGGTTTTAATGTTTTATTTTGTTTATGGGAAACCGGGCTCTGTGTTCCTTGACACTTTGTAAGCAAGCTAGTTTCATCCAAACGGGAAATTTGTATAGGAATGAAGACTTCTATATACTAATATGTATAATAAAGCTGAAGAGTTTGTTTTTTGGTTTGTTTGAATGGCCTAATCTCAGAAACTACTTATCCTTTATGAATAATTCTGTTTATAATAGATAGCCACATTCAACGGGAAGGTTATAGGCTATTTTACATCTTGAAATTCCCTAGGGAATGGGTACACCACGGGTCAAATCGTGGGGCACTGCTAGTCTAGATATAAAATAAATACTTGCTGGAACTCGCTAGTCACAGACTGACTTGGTCGACGCAAAAAAACTGTCTTTCAGTCTAACGACAGTTGACGGTACATATTCTTTTGTCTTTCTAACAGACAAAGTCTTTTTTACACTCTTGTCTCTAGTGTGCGCCACTCCAGATATTTGACCTGTATGTAACTTAAAATAGGAGTGTATTAAATTAGAAATGTCTGTCTGTCTGTCTGTGGCATCCTTGTATTGATTGTAATTGATTAAATGTTGTTTGGATAAAAAAATATGGAGGATGCTCCTTCTTCTTCTTCATCGAGTGGATGGCCAACCTGGCCAATCCTGGTGTCAGAGTTATTGAGCCGCCAAAGGCCTCTGACATGGCTCAAGTAACGACTACTATCCGTAGAAAGTAACCGGGACCGACGGCTTAACGTGCCCTCCGAAGCACGGAATCATCTTACTTTTCGAGCAATCAGGTGATTCAGCCTGCAATGCCCTAACCAAACTGAGGAAAGTCTCACAAAGAGATTTTGATGAGATATCCCCACCGGGAATCGAACCCGGAACCTCCGGGTCGTGAGATGGGCGCTCAAACCACAAGACCACGGAGGCTGTTAGTTAGGATGCTCCTTAAAGATTCGTTTTATTAAGTTTCTCTTTATCTTTTCAAGCCATTAATATTGAATTATTTAAACATATCCATTTTTTTTATCTAATAAACATCTTAGACAGCAATTAACTCAGTCTACATAAAGTCTAAGATAAACATGTGTCTTATCTAAATAGACTAAAAAAGAAATTGTTCTATCATGAAAATGAAAGCGTTAATTTAAAATTCTTCTTGGATTAATTAGATGAAGTTTGGTAAAAGGATTTTAGATTTCTAAAAACACTAACAAAATAATTTATAGATTTAACATTATCAACATGATCTGTTGATGATATGATAACGACCAAATCAACATATAACTTAGTTCGATTCACATTCAAACCAGCGGTAACACATTAGTATTTAAATTTAATTGTTGACATTTCATAAATACATTGAGCATTTATATAAATATGGTTATTTGAACAAAATTTGGATAATTGGGCGAATAACACAAAAATTAAATTATAGTTTCTGTTAGAGCATCTGTTTCATTTATCTTTATACTGGTTTATTTTTTAAATATTTTCAACAAGCAGCGCCCCGCGGTTTTTCCCCGCGTTGTGCCCGTTCCCGTGGGAATTTCGGGATTTTTTTTACATAAAAACCTTCCTCTTGAATTACTCTACCTATTACAAAAAACCGCATCAAAATCCGTTGCGTAATTTTAAAGATTTAAGCATACAGACAAACAGACAAACAAACAGACAAAAATAGCGACTTTGTTTTATACTATGTAGTGATGAACAGAATTTATACTTCTAGGGCCTTATTAAGAACATTTTAGCTATCAAATGATTTGTCACTTTCTGACATATGCAATTTTCCCAAGAGTAAAAGGGACAAAACACATTGTAACAGTGTTTATTAATAAGTTTGATTATATACAGAAGTATGATACTTGCTTAGTCTATACTATCTATACTTCTATACTTACTATATCTATACTAATATTATAAAGCTGAAGAGTTTGTTTTGTTTGTTTGTTTGTTTGTTTGTTTGTTTGTTTGTTTGTTTGTTTGTTTGTTTGTTTAAACGCGCTAATCTCAGAAACTACTGAACCGATTTGAATAATTCTTTTTGTAATAGATAGCCACATTCAACGGGAAGGTTATAGGCTATTTTTCATCCCGAAATTCTTACGGGAACGGGTACAACGCGGGTAAAACCGCGGGGCGCTGCTAGTAATATAATAATATATATATAATAATATTATAAAGAGGAAATGTTTGATTTTTTGTTTGTTTGTCCCGAATAGGCTCTGAAACTACTGCATCGAATTAAAAAAATCTTTCACCATTCGAAAGCTACACTATCCCTGAGTGACATGGGCTATTTTTCACCCCGAAATTCCCACAGGAATGGGCACAACGCGGGTGAAACCGCGGGGCGCTGCTATTAATAATAAAACATCATTTAGGAAAGTTTTTTACAGATGTACAAGTGTGAGATAAAAATAACAGTATAACCTTGTAATGTCCCACTATTGGGCAAAGGACTCAGCGCTCACTGAAGTTATCAGTACCTTGCACTAGAGTACATGAAGAGAATTAGGCGTAATCACCACGCTTGCTTATTATCCATACTAATATGATATTGGTTGCAGAGTTTGTTTGTTTGTTTGAACGCGCTAATTTCAGAAACTACCATCTGATTTCAATAAATCTTTTTATTTATAACCACATTCAACGGGAAGGTTATTGACTATTTTTCATCCCGATATTCCCACTTAATATGAAATGTATGAGAGAATCACTACATAGTATAAAACAAAGTCGCTATTTTTGTCTGTTTGTTTGTCTGTTTGTCTGTATGCTTAAATCTTTAAAATTACGCAACGGATTTTGATGCGGTTTTTTGTAATAGGTAGAGTGATTCAAGAGGAAGGTTTTTATGTAAAAAAATTCCCCAAAATCCCACGGGAACGGGCACAACGCGGGTAAAACCGCGGGGCGCTGCTAGTATATAACAAAATAATGTTTAAAAGATAAAACAAACATTCGGACACTATACCGTTGGCTCTAGGCGCATTCTGTTCGGATAATTTATACAACATTTTATGCCTTTGGCTATAAAAAACGATTTAACAATATTTTTCAATTCACTAATAAGTGGTATAGAATAATTATTTTAGGATGAATCATTCTTATCTATCGACAAAATGTTATGTCTTGCTTACATCATTTTATAATTTAAAATTCATGTTTTTTAAATTTCCAGAAAAGAACATAACATAGTGTACATTTTTTTTTAGGTATTAAAACGTCTGTTTTGGCAAATTGACGAAAAGTTGATGACCTGCGTAATGTAAAACTCATGTTGAATGTCGTTGCTAGATATTTTTAACCGACTTCAAAAACCGAAGGAGGTTTTATGTATGTACACCGATTACTCTGGGGTTTCTCATCCGATTTACATGATTCTTTTTTTGTTCGATGCTGTAGACATTCCCATTGGTCCCGTTTAAAGTTTTATCCTAAATTTCCTTCGGGAACCTAACTAAAATTTAAATAATGTAACGGAGGGTATAGCAAAAATCACTTATCGGCGTGCTTATGTCGCGTGCGCTGCGAAAACTATAGATGATACATAAAAACAATGTTCTACACGTTTAAAGTTCTCATTATTCTGCACAATTCAACCCGCGACGGTATATGCCTATCTATTATAGTTTACGTACAATTACCACTTCTAGTTAAATTTCTTCAATTAAAAAACTACTGCAATAGTTAGCTTGTGATATTCGCGTAATGATATTAATATATATCAAAATAAATACATCTACAATCAAGTTCAGGAAAGTGACTTTCAATACCTTTTTAAATTATTAAAATTGGACCGTCCGTTTAAATTTAACGACAAATTAAAAAGTACGAAATATGCAGCGGGCGGGTTAAACAAACCGCTGCACGCGCTGTTCGAATCAATTGGAAAAAATAAGTAATTCACTGTTAAAACATTACCAAGAGTTATTGAATTAAGAAGCTAATTAACTAACAAACAAAGAGAGTAGACACTAAAAAGTAAAAAATAAAATTAAAAAAAACTACGTTTAAAAAAACCGACTTCAAAACTAAAAAGCAAAAAATAACTCTATAATCATAATGTGAGTACTACTAAGGTAGTAATAATTATTAATTATATACTAGTATTGTTATTTTTGGAGTCGGTGACAGCCTTAGTGAGATTGTGTGTGTGGATGAGAGAGAGAGAGAGGCGGAGAGAGAGAAGCTTATGAAAATAAATTCCTCTCTTCGCTGGATGTTCGCAATAAGGTTCGGGTAAGGTATAACTATAACGCGAGCATAGCTTAACAATTTTGAAATAATTAGTTCTTTCTTGGCTGTCACCGACTCCAAAAATAACAATACTAGTATATAATTAATAATTATTACTACCTTAGTAGTACTCACATTATGATTATAGAGTTATTTTTTGCTTTTTAGTTTTGAAGTCGGTTTTTTTAAACGTAGTTTTTTTAAATTATATATTATATGTGTAGCTTAGCGTTATATCCGAGTGTTTATAATATTAAAACTATTTCAATCGCTTTTGAATATTCAATTTGTTTTTTGGATCAAAATCACGAATTTAGTAGTACGCCTGAACAATGAAGAAAAAAATAAGATAGGTACATAAATAAGACCTTTTCCTGTGTTAAAATCCTAAGGGTGGCTTGCATAAGAACTATTAAATCTATTTATACATACCTAATTAATCTATACTAATATAAGGCTGAAGAGTTTGTTTCTTTGAACGCGCTATTTTTAAAAGCCACTAAATAGTTTTAAAAGTTATTGTGCAATTCGCCATAAATGACTTTCCTCTAGGCATTATTTGACCATTAAACATTAGTACCAAACGAGTAGTTATTTCACGAATACACTATCCAAGTTCAAACCTGACTTAGGCGTAATTTTGTCACCTTTATCGATCTTTATCAATACCCCGAATTCCAAAATCAATGTAATTTGCGATAAAGTTATAAAATGTGATTTTTTGATTATAGATTTATCAGTAAATCCGTATTTTCAGTCGATAGCCAGATATCAGTGTCGGTGGTTGTATTCCTCAAATCCGTTATTGCTTTTATATTGATTATTTTGGGATTATCTTGGAGATTTCATCTTATCTGTCCGGTGAGGATTAAGTACTTACACTTTACCTATATTTTCTAGATATTTTTGTAAACGTATTACATTATTTTCGATTGGGAAGTATGTGACTTGCTATCTTTAAAAAATCAGTGACATTTGATTTTGATTTTTGCACCGTTATTTTATTTTTAGTATCTATAAGTTTGTCTGGGTATGGTCTGTACTGACAAATAAAATATAATAGTTTAGAAGAAAATAGTTCTGTGACATTTGGTTGCTATTTTTTCTATTTGTTCTTTTGGTTTAAAGTTCCAAATCTCTTTACTACATACTGGTTCTCAGTCTCCTGTGACCACGGTCCTGTAAGGGACCGAAACGTCAGATAAAAATGTTAGATAAAATCGAAGTGTATCTGTAAACGTTTCAATTCTGTTTACTTCACTTGAGAGCATCTTATGGTCAATTCTACTAGAGTGACAGACTTGTAAGCGAGGCCTTAAGAACGACGACGAAAATATAATGTCTCTTACAATACATTAAAATATATAATTATATATAGAACCTCTACTCCAAAACCTTGTTGGGCTACGATTAGTATGACTGGTGGATATCACCGTGTTTATATTAAGATGGTAAGCTACGTTTGAAATAATTGGTGGATACAATCGCGGCATAGTGATGTACAATTGCATATCTTTTGTAGAAGCACCGAATTATCAACATCACTACATAGTATAAAACAAAGTCGCTATTTTTGTCTGTTTGTTTGTCTGTATGCTTAAATCTTTAAAATTACGCAACGGATTTTGATGCGGTTTTTTGTAATAGGTAGAGTGATTCAAGAGGAAGGTTTTTATGTATAAAAATTCCCGATATTCCCACAGGAACGGGCACAACGCGGGTAAAACCGCGGGGCGCTGCTAGTAATTAATATTACAGTGTCTATAAACCCCATTCACAATAAATATACAGTAAATTAATCCACATCCTTAACCTAAGAATTAATATTTGTAATCAATAATTATTATATCAAATTAATTTACAATCTGACGTATTGATATCTAAATTATTATTGATTTGATGTAGAAATGATTTGTTGTCCTTAACTTCTATGTTATCGTGGGCTTACTCATTGTAAGAGGCTAGGATAGGTAGAGTCAAATAAGTATAGTAGGCAATACATAGTACATACCTATAATAATATCTATTTTAAAAAGATAACACTGATCTGCTTAATCTTGAAATACCTTTAGCAATAAACTAACCTAACTATGGTCTTATTCGTTAGTGTGTTTTAAACACGGCTTAACAAGTAATCAAAAGATAACCAGCATATGTAAATGAATATCTTTCTTAAAGATCGCCGCGGTACTGTTCGCCGGCTAATATTCCAGTAGTGCCTCCACTCCGTTGCACTCCGCTAATCCGATACACACTGGTCTGTCAGACGTATTCACTAGATTATCTTTAGCAAGTTTAGTAGTAATAAAAATCACGGCTCCGTTAGCTAACAACGTTTAATGCGCGCTTATCGCTTATCGCGGCGGTATCGAGTGTTGTCGCACCTTATCACCTAATCGAATTGGGAGCGTATCGATATCGACACGTCGCAGATAGTGCAACACTATTATTTTAATTGATTGTCTTTTTCAACAAAACACCGGCTCTCCCTCTTTGAAGATTGTGTATCGAGGGCCCGATAACACGGTAGCGATCCGATACCGCTGCGTTACCCCGAAACCGACGTATCTTAACCAAAATCACATTATTTTTTTAAATTAACATTCGATTTTGTGATAACGTCACTCTTATCATATTAATTAATTAACGAGAGTGGACACATGTATACTAATTTATATGTTCTTTTCAGATTCGGTGCGCGTAGTATGAGGTGTCTGAGACTCTGAACTGAGACTGCAACAATGCTAAGACTGAACTCGGTCGCCTAGTGATCGGGATCCACCAGAACAGACTGCGGGAGATGGTGTGGACTCTGTGCGGTTGTGTATAAGAGCGATGCATGGTTTGTGAAGTGGGCGGTGTGGCCATGGACATGAGCGAGGGCGGGGGCGCGGGGGGCGCGGGCGGCGCGGGCGCGCTGCAGCAGCGCTGGTACGAGGGCCGCGTCAACGGCAGCCCCGCCGCCGCCGACGTCGACTCCAACGGCGACGGCTTCTTCCACTCGCCGCTCGAGGGCGGCCACCACAGCCGCGCGCGGTACTACCACCAACAGATGCACGCGCCCTACTCCGCAGCAGTCAGCTCGCACGGTAAGACACTCTATACAACTAAATACTTTATACCTCAGGACCAGCGACTTAAACTGTCAAAATTAAGCAAATTGCTGCGCGGACGGTAGCGGCCCCCCGCCCGCTCGTTATCGCACATCACACGATATCTCTCCCAAACTCGGCAATTAATTCCGCCGAGTCGCAGTCAAAATTGCCATTTTGTAAGTTGACAGCTTAGGTAAACATAATCTAAAATGGGCCTCGATCGTTAAAGAAAAAAATGATTCCATACCTTTGTTTTTTCTTTTGAGGTTTAAATTTTATAGGGGCAATAAAGTTTTTCTCGGGGACAGGTGGCTCTTTTTTATATTTTAAGTACACGTATAGTCGCGTACAAAAGTTCATCTACCGCGGGCCGTTTAGGGACTAGATTGGCGTGAGGCGCGGCGGCGCGGCGCGGCGGGCGCGGGGCGATTAGAATTTATTTGGCGGTCCGTCGGTAGTGACGTGACACTTAAGAAACTGTGTCACTTCTCGGAATCGGAACCGGGAATTGATTTCGTCGCGTTCACAGCAGTAATGTGGCGTAGTTTATGGCCGGCCGACGGCCGCGCTCCGGCCCCGAACATTTTGTAAACCCACTGCTTATCGTGTACTGTTTCTTTATACAGCTTCTTGTCACTCTGATTACATCTGCATCGGGCAGCGTTTGAAACGAGCAGCTTCGATTAGGTTACTTACACATAAAGATTGTGGAACTCCGATCACCGCCACGAGATAACAGAATTAGTAAATTAATGTTAAATTATTTTCGTTATCTGCTACTTACTTGTAAATAAAGTAGTTAACAAGAAGGTTTAAAAGTTGCATATAAATATAGACTTATCGCATGAATGTTTTATTTGTTTTTGCGGCGGGCGCATTGTCCTGGGAGCTATAAAACCTATTTTTAAGCATTGTGAGTCGCACATAAACTAGCCGCGATGACATCTCGCATCGTTTTCACTTTGACCACCAACTTTATCGCGGACATAAGTTGATTCCTCGCGTAATATTGTTTAATAAATGGTCGAGTTTTCTGCCGGTAGATTTTTTGATACAAAAGAAAGACAAATGTTTTATTCTTTTAATTTAAAAAGGAATGTCACCTTATTCCAGTAAGGGAAAGTGATTAAAACGATTAAGATTTTTTCTTAGAACTGACATTGTACGTTGGAATGCTGATGTGGGACAATCAAATTTAATGACAGGATAGGTTCCTTGGGGTTGAAGGGACGAGTGGCCCGAGTGGCCGGGTGGACGGGTGGACGAGTGGTCCTGTAACACGATCCCGCTCACGCGCGCCTCTCCTGCCTAATTTATATCAACCCAACCAATTGATGACACCTTAGAAATGGTTTATTCTTTGTTTTATTGTTATTTTTATTTGCTTACGTAATTCTACCTGTGATTTTATTCTGTGGGAATTTATGTGACATTGAGAGGTTGTGAAACTTAAGTTATTTTAGTTACTAAGACGGGTTTTTGTTCAGTGGATAGTTAGTTGTGTTTGTAATCGTTATATTATTTATGTGCAATGGAGATACCGTCGGGATGGCTCCGCTCTCGTAGAAACAAAATAAACAATTGCATTATTTAATACATCGCAGTATCGGCCTCTCATCGCCAATTTCACACCTATTGAGCAATGACAAACATCGCAACCTCGCCGCCATTAACTAAAGACATAAACTAGACTTTATCACTCGTAAAATAGAGTAAGTATTCCAATAGCAATTTATCTGTTAAACTTATAACTCCTATGATCGTGTTGTTGAAAATTATTAGGTGTTAGTCTTACACAATATTACTTGCATATGTAAACTAAATTGCTTCAGACACGTTATACAGCTTAGAGATGCGTAATTTCAATTTAAATCTTCAGTACTTGTGCAATAAGATCCAGTTTGCTTCGTTAAAGAGTCATGTTTGAAACGAATTCATAACAAATCGAATGGTTAAATGGACAATTTAAATAACAAAGAATTTTAATCGAATGTTCTTAGTGAGTGCGGAGGCAAGTTTACATTAGTCGTGTACAAATGAGATTTTTCCAATAATAGGAAGAATAGTAGGAAAAAACAAATGAATGACTACACCCAATGGTTCGTCTGGCGCGCCCGTCTGGTCTGCGCTCATCTACCTATTGATGGACCAAGCTGTCTTTTTGGTAATTTCATTCCAAAGTCAGTGACGAATATGCTGCAGACAATCAAAAATACACTCTCGGTTTTAATTGGTCTGAACAGATATTCCTGAATAGTAACTTTATGTTAGCTGTTTATCTATGGGTGGCCTATTCAAAGAGCATAATAAATAGATAGAGCACAGAAACGCATCTCCCTATCTTCCCACAATTTGATATGTGCACGTCTAATTATTTAAACCCCAACTACTTTTTTTATTAAAATTACGCATTTGCCGAAGCGTCTGTCATATCCATGTTATTACCATACGCATCTGTGCGTGTGTGCGTGCGTGCGTCGACGCAGATTGGCGCAATTAGCGAGGGGGCGGGGCCTGCGCGGGCGCACACGACATCCTCCCATACGCACACTGCGAAAGCTCAAATAATGTTGCCATCAACCGTTAATTATTTTACCCCAACTACCATTGGACCCCTCGACGGAGATATGCGCAGTTAAACATTTGTGTGAGTGAAATATTTGCCAGAATAAAAAATTAAATATGCAATTATAGAGTTAATTCTGCATCCTTCTCAGTAGGTATGTTTGAGTAAATGTCGAGAATGTTGCAAAGTTTAATGACTTAATCAAACTCCGAGAATATGTGGATTAAACGTCGCGAGTATCTGAGGCGTTATTGCTCAAAGTTTTCATTACGTTCCGAATTCTGCATTAAGATAATAAAGTCGCTTACAAAACTTCTATATACAGATTTACGAGCATGTCTTCAGTGTGCTTTGTAATCATATTAATTGAACCAAACATTTTATTACAGCAATTTGTTGAAGATAAACCATTTGCTAACAGCAATAATTTTGTACTTATCGATAATTATCAAAACGGCTTTTCAGCTCGTTGGTTTTAAGCTTATGATATGAGGAAGTTCATTTTACTTTGAAATACATAAACAACTAATTAAAAGGGTACCTACATGCTATAGGAAATATCTTATACATTTATACATGTACCACCGATACTTTGGCGTTTTACCCCTTTTGTACCTGTTCCCGTGGGAATTTCGGGATGATAAGTAATACATAACCTACCCCTTAAATGTGGTTATTACATATAAAGACGTTATTCCAAATTCAACTTGTGATTTCAGAGATAATCGGGTTCAAACAAAAAATAGCTCTCCAGTATTATTATATTAGTATAGATGACAATAGAAAGAGATGTGCAAAGACTCCCCCAATAAATATAGAAATGGGCCAGGCTTACATGATCGAATTTAAATTTAATAATTTTGTCTGTAACAGTACTCAATATCGTAAGCGGAACTTTGTACAATCTGTTCTTTCGCACGGAAATATAATATTGCCGCTGAAACGTTCAACTTTGCAGACTCAATTCACTGGCCTAATAGAATGGACTTGTAAATAAAATAGGCACCAGATACACACTGGTATATAGGCACTGTTTTTTAGTTTCTGTACGTAGTTGTCATTTGTGGTTTTTTTGTTTCTACTTTTGTTCATGATTGTACTAAAAAGTTATGTCCTTTACTTTCTAATATGATTTGAAAAAAAAACATAAAAATAAGTTCGATTAGTTTAGTGGCCAAACCTCATGTCAGAGTTTTTAGACCGCTTAAAGGCCTCCGAGACGGTAAAATATATTAAAAAAAAAATTAAAGACATAACTAGTATCACGTATGTAACTTACTATTTAACAATTACTTACGTAATTAAATCAAAGTATTCCGTTATTCATTATGTGTAACGTTTATTGTCCGTCACAAAACATTAAACAAGCGGCCATATTAAAAGAGGCAAAGTCACATGCATAAACATTATGTACTTATGAGTTTTGTTTGTGAATATTCATTATTCTTCATTTATTACGTTATTTTCTTCGTCTGCAGTAATTAGCCCTTTTATTGACGAATCTTTAATACGAATAATTGTCTTAAAATACGTACTTTCTCAGTCGGTTAAAAATGTTCACCCAAAAAGCACAGATCAGTTTGGAGATAAGTAGATGAATAAGGTAAATATACATAGATATATTCCATAGACAAAGAGAGACAAACGTCAAATTTGAAATATCGAATGCTTTTTCATCCAATTTTAAAAGAATAAATTCTCAATTTAAATCCCATGAAAAAGGTTCCAATGATCCATTACATACCAAAGACAAAATAGAACTAAGTAATAGCCAACATTCCAATTTCAAACATTTGAATATACACAGAAATCTAATTTCATTACAAGCTAATTAAAAGACAACGGCACTTTTCATACCTTATTTAACTGAGAGAATGTTGCTAGAAATAAATAAATAGTTGTCAGTTTGTTACAATTACAAATATCGATTGTGGGTTGGCGGCACGAAGTACACCACTAGCGTTTAGTTTTATTGACTTGGCTGTTAAAACTTTGCCCCGCGCCGATCGATACCAACAGGAACTGTTGACCTAATTGCTTCACTTTTTAAATTGTCCAATGAGTTTTCTAGTTAAAGTTTTTAGTTCATTCTGCTGTTAAGTCTTGGAATTGGATTTTGTGTTTTAAGTATTTGCATAACGAATAGGTATAAGTTAAAGTTAGATTCAGAGGTTTAATTAATAAGAATAAATACTTTATTGCTTACAGTATTTGCTTACTCTACCAAGAGCTGTTTCAATATTCCTGTCAGACAATAAAGTGATGTGTGTTGGCTATGCTCTATGGAGGGGGTTCGAACCTTCCAGATTTAAAACATGTTTTATACCTTGCACTTTCAACCTAATATCGAGAAATTTAGGGCCTATATTAATAAGTAGAGTTCGTATTTTTTACCCAAACTCTACACGGCTGAAATCGAGTAACTAATACCAAAGGGTCGTTAACCCAACAAAAAAAATAACACACCCAATACAACTATCCATGATTAAATTGTTCCATCTCTTGTCCAATCATAGCTAATTAATATTCAAATGCGCTGACGTCATCAGAACACACCACAATGAGTATAGAGTTCCCATTATTTTTTTCTTAATCGGCCATTATTAGACGTACTTAACTAGGCATAGTCCGGTGCACTCGACGGCTTTCAACAAAAAAAACGTAATGTATTCATTTTACTTTTATATCCTTCGCATGATTAACTTTGATTGATTGCATCCAAATATTGATATTTGATATTAAATCCTGCTCTATGCAAGACAAGGACAGCTGTATTCACTTTGTAAGGAACAGAAAGAGACGGAAAATGAGCAACCGTTTGCATGATTATGAATAATAATCGCGTATGTGACATGTTCGGAAGCGTTATTTTGAATTATGAATGGATAAAATGGTCGATATTGATTGTTGTTGCTTGGCGAGTTTAATATTAATGTATCAAATCAGCGGCAACTTAATATTACTTCGTTAGAGGTCAACGTTAAGAGAAAAAAATAAGTTGATACTTAGGTAGCATAATTGTAAGCATTTAATTGCATTTTCCCTGAAAATGTTTAACCGCTAACTTTTAAAGAAATCTTTTTACATACAAAACGACTTACAAACGAATTCATAATTGAGAGTTACTTACCTGACAGTACATACTTGCCTGCCAGTATTTTCCTCGCCGTAGACACAAACTCGACAAGTAAGTCATCTCTGTCAAGATACTTCCCAAGCATTATTTAATTAGGTACATTTACTGATTAGGGTTAGTTTCCGGCCCAGTGCCGGCCTGAAGGTGATGCGCAATGAACATGATGGATGGACCCGAAGAAGGCCCAAGCATGCGTCCTCACCACATGAATTCGTGTACACCAAAAACCAACACAACCATACCCGAACCTCTCAAACATCTACCTCTTATTACAACCTAATAAGACTCACTTTCCTTTACCCAGTTTGGACTTAGGGGTCAAAGAGTAAATAGTGTAGATGAGTTGGTGGTTTTGTCACGATTTGTCATACATAGATATGCGGTTGCGAGTTTAAGCAGAAGTTATGACAAAAATGCTGTGGGAACGGACAGTGAACGATGCTATGGGATCGGGGTTCAGTGTTTTACTTTTTAATTGATAGTTAGGCAAAGACAATGACAGGTGAAACCATCTTTATTCTGTGTCGCTTACTTCACAGTGAGCGTATATCGCATATTAGTTTTGATCTGCATTGGAATATTAAAAAAAAATATTGTTGAATATTGTGGTTGCAGGTTGTATTGTATTCTTCGTAGTTGTATGAAAGGTGTCACATTGGCTCGATGGGCCGCACCCGCACTATGTATGTCTTATTAGTAATTACGTCACGCTTGTCAGATTTCAAACTTTAGCGTTTCACCCACTCGCAGCTTGTTGCTAAAAGAAAGTCCTATCATTGAAAAGCTTATGGAACTAATAATGGATTTGTGTCTATGTCATTCTAGCGTAAAGTTTACGATTTCCATTTAGTATTATTTTATTTGTTTCAAAAGTTACCTGAGTTATGAAAATATTTCCAATTGAAGGCTTTTAAATACCTATATTTTAGGTTTATTGCACCTAATTTCATTTAAGTACCTATAAGGGCATTTGCAATGATTTAAATGTCTCCATAAAGTCCGTTATAGCAATCGTGCCTAGAACAAATAACTTATTAACTCAACCGCAGATTAATGACGACTTATTTTGTGCACGATTGCATACAACTGTTTATAATTATTGCTTCGTGATTGAAGTAAGGCACAGTCTTCTATAGAACCCGTTTTATCGGTACTACACCTACTACTAACTACACGTATTACTTACAAAGAGTGCTTTTTCTAAAAAACTCTTTTTGCAAAAAAGGATTTATTTCCCAGAATTTTTGAATAATTGAACTGTAACAGTATTTCGTCCGCATTTAAATGTTTAATTAAAACATTTTGTTTTTCGTAAACATCTTTAATTACCGTTAGCGTTTTTCATTCAAATGGAACACTTAAGGCAAGGTTCGTACCGTACGGGCAGAAGCCTATTTTCGCAGCACATTATGTAGGATGAATGATTTCCTGGCCGGCCATGATTAATGTTCCACTGTTATATGCGGCTACCAGCGGCCATAGACTCATTACCGTACCTCACTTGAAGAATGGACGCTCCATTGTCCGAAGAAAGTGACGCATTTGTCTCCCTTTCTTGCCTTCTGATCGGGATACATTATCATTTTGATACTTGAGACTTGACTCGATCGCTATCTGCTACTGAAACGAGTACTAAATGTCGTGGCATTATTTTGTCATTGTACGCCCGAGATAAATGCTCTTGATAAATAAATAAAAATTGTATATATTTTATAGGTTTCCTTGAATATTGTCAACTTGTATAATAATGTCAAAGATATAAATTATTTAAGAATTAAAGTTTTTTTATAATAATAAAAATGTGTTGATAATATGAATATTAAAATGTTAACAAAACAGAAAATGTAGAGGTATAAAATAAATGCATAAAATTTTATTTAATTAATGTTTATTAGGGTAATAGGAGTGTCGGGTCTGTGTGCTCTTTGATCTGGGGGTACTCGTAACGCGAGCGGCTGCACGGTCGCTTGCTTTTGTTTTCTTTTTGTTAAAGTTTTATATTCAAATACAGTTTAGAAATACAATTTAAATGTTCTTTTAACTACTCGCATATATAATAAAATGTTTAATTAATGACATGATTAATAAATTTAGTGTTAAAATCAGTGTTTTAATTGACTTGTATGTTGAAAGATTTGTTTTATTCACATAAAAATCAATGAATAGATCGTCGTTAAGATTGAAATTAATTACCCTAATTCAGAAACACATTATAATCAAATAATTGAATAATATTTTCTATAACTATCCTCGCACACCTAGGTATCTATAGGTACAAATCCTATGACCTTTTCCTGCACCTGCGTTTGTCTAGACAAGGCTTAGTACTTAGTCGGAGTCTAGGTTATAGTTGGACACTAAGTATGCATTAGATAGCCATCTAAAACTCTGGATAAACTAAACGACATTATTAACTTAAGATCTAACGGGAAAATGGTTTAATTAACTACCATGAATAATCTATGTAAAATGTTTTTGTTTATAGTTGCGGTCTTACGAGTAGTTTTATGATATCATATATCATAAGATCATATACCATATTTTTGCATTACAATTTGGATTTAAAAACAAATTGTTATTGAATTCTGTTGACTTTTCGTCGCAATTAGGTACGCCAGTATCTTTATTCACGGCTAGCAGCGCCCCGCGGTTTTACCCGCGTTGTCTCCATTCCTGACTGATAATGTAGCTTTCGAATGGTGAAAGAAATTTTTAAAAAAGGTCCAGTAGTTTTTTAAACTATTCATTAAAACCAAACAAACAAAGTTTTCCTCTTTATAATATTAGTGTAGATAGAAAAAAACGCAATGAGATAGGTTTGTAATTATATTCTACTAGCAGCGCCCCGCGGTTTTACCCGCGTTGTGCCCGTTCCCGTGGGAATTTCGGGATAAAATGTAGCCTATAGCCTTCCTCGATAAATAGACTATCTAACAGTGAAAGAATTATTCAAATCGGTTCAGTAGTTTCTGAGATTAGCGCGTTTAAACAAACAAACAAACAAACAAAACAAACTCTTCAGCTTTATAATATTAGTATAGATTATCGCTAACGTGTTTCGGAGGGTACGTATAATTGTTGGTCCCGGTTGTTTCAGTGGATAGACCACGTCAAAGGCTTTTAGGCGGTCTAAACTAAAACTCAGGGTTGACCATTAAACTACTCGAATTTACTGACTTAATCTTATTTACCAGTACCATAAACAATTCATCTTACCATGTTTATTTATCTATGCTCGTGCGCCAAACGTCATGATCTGTCATCAACTTCAGTCTGATTAAAATGTCGGCCACAGATTACAACATAGTCAATAAGCAACTAATGTAACTTTGATTTATTAATACTACTTCGCAATGTTACTGTAAAGTGGACACTTTGTAATGAATTGGATTTGTATTTTCTTTTACATTGGAGTTTAATGTAGTGGTTGATGAATTGGCAGAGAATTAGTTTATACTTCTTTGGCGTTAGAAAGTTTTTTGTGGTTTTAATTAATAAATGTCGTTTCACTATGTTTGTTTTTTTATCAGGAGGAAGAGGTATGTCTATGGATGAAAGACATACCATAGAGATATGTACGTTGTGTTCCATTAAAAAAAACTAACTTAAAAAAGCTTTGAGAAACTTCCTCCTTTTTTGAAGTCGGTTATAAAAAAGCGATTAAAATATACGTAACCTCTTTTGTTAATTTTATGTGTTGTTTTTACTTTAAAAAATTAAGAACAGTTCTAATGTCTTTAGCAAAATGTTTGTCGGTATATGATGGTTTACTGTTTGTTAAGATTATTCATTTTTATTATCTTAACTAGCTGTGCCCCGCGGTTTCACCCGCAGCGCCCCCGTTCCCGTGGGAATTTTGAGATTTTCCCGAATTTTCTTTGCTATAAACCTCACGGAGCCCGAGACCTTTCCAACGAATGCAAAACCGTGGAAATCGGTTCGTGCGTTCTGGAGTTATAGCGTCAGGGAGGAAAACCCGACTTATTTTTATATAGTAGATTAGGTCATAATATTGAATTATCCCTTTAGCTTATTTATTAGATATCCAATATCCATGGTCATAACATTTAATTATTTGATTAACACTGAACTAACACCTAACATTAAAAAAACAAAGACCAAACTAAGGGTGTTATAGAACCTCTAAGGTTCAACCTCTTTTTACTACGAGTTCTATTTTCGACCTTGACATTTGAAAACAATTCGATCGTAAATAATGAAGTAAAACTATATTGTTATGAAGTCTTCCTGCGTTGTTACAACCTTCTAAGTAAGTAACGATATGTTGTTGGCAATCTACAAACTAGTTAGGCACTACACGGTAGGGGACGGATTCAGGCGGAAACTAAATACGAGTGAAGTATTTTAGTCGAAAGAGTCGTCGAAAAATACTTTTTATTATATACAAGCTGTGCCCTGATATTTTTCTCGTCGGGATTTTTATTACTTATTATTCTATTCCTGAACAAGATGAGTAAAATAAAAAAAATCATTGAAATCGGTCCAACCGTTCTCAAGTTATAAATGTAACAAACAGAACTTTCTTTTATATAGGTATATCACTTTAGCTCACTTTAAAAAACTTCAGGAAATCAAAGTAAGTGATTTACTTGCTAAAACAACCTTTTGTACCACAAAAAAACCCGCAGTAGTACTTTAATATTATAAACAAGTTCTTTGTAATAACAATAATCTAAATCACAAATTACGGAGACATGATCTTTTTAAAATTCACAGTAAATTAATTATGTGTTGCTTTATTTGTGTTCATTTGGTAAAAAAGAGGGTTAATCTACATATGTAAAGAAATAACAATTAATCGAATGGCTAATTGGAATAGTTTAAAAGGGATAAAACTAATTGCGTTTTGTAATTAAATAATGTATTACGAAGTGCAACTTATTGCGTGATCACGCACATTTAGTTATTCATTTATTGACGCAGTTTGTTTTCATAATTAACAAACTATCGGTTTATTTAACAAATGAATTTGAATTAAAACATATTTTTTTATGTCAAATACTTTGAATTTTTTTTTTATCTTATTTAAAAAATATATATTTCATTATATTTTTCATTCAGTAATAACGTAATCGACATTTACTTTCATGGAATGTCTTTTTCGCCATAATAAAGTTAGTTATTCAACTTCATTGAATATTCTATTATATAACAAAACATTCAAAATTCAAATGTTATAGAACGTTCAGTACTCAACTGTTCTATACTCAGTGTCACAGAACGTTCGATTCGATACCAGCACACTCGAAATTCGAATTTCCTAGAACGTTCAATTCTAAATAATGACATATCTTCTCAGTACTCAGTTTCATAGAACGTTCGATTCGATACCAACACATTCGAAATTCGATTTTCATAGAACGCTCAATTCTACATAATGTCATATCTTCTCAATACTCAGTTTCACAGAACAGTCGATTCGATACCAGCACACTCGAAATTCGAATTTCATAGAACGATCGTATCTGAATGCTGCCCTGCCTCTGATTGTAGGACTCGTATTTTTCTTTGATACCGTAATGCGCAAGTCACGATCGGTTATGTAACCAGGCTGCCGGCCGGCCGTCATTATAGGCATTACAGGACTCAGGCCATTGTCAAGATTGTGGGGTCAGACTGGACCGAGTTGTAATTTAGAAATTCCTATAACTACGCTAACAAATACTTGGGTATGCTATTGTTTGGTTACTTGTTAAGTAAGTTCGAGGCTCGTGGTCAACCCTGGTATCGGAGTTTTTAGACCGCCTAAAGGCCTCCGACATGGTCTATAGATTCAAACAACCGGGACCGACAATTTAACGTGCTCTCTGAAACACGGTAGCGCTCAGCTAGAAATGTCAGTGGCCACCCATCCAAGTAGGGGTCGAGCTGCACGTTGCTTAACAATCCCAATTAACTTACATTGCACTTTTCAACGGGGATACAGATGTTGGTAACTAACTATAGCACTTAGTCACCAAAGATCCTTAATTGGCATCTCTGAATAGGTACTGCAGTAGTCTTTACTAAATTAAATTAAATTAAATTAAAAATTATTTATTTGGGAACAAATACATTTTTACAACTTTTGGAATTGATGATAAATAAATCCGGTAGTGTCCCGTAGGATTTTACAACTTATTTTTTCAAGAAAATTGTATCCTTTACTCCCCAAACGTGGCGATCTTTTTGGGGAAAAACGATCAAAGATTTACTGAGTATCACTCATACATAGACTAGGGTCATGAACTAAAAATATGCACAGATAAAAACTAAGATAAGAATTAGTGTTACTATTTTATAAAAAAACATATTTTTACACTAAATCACCAATTAAGTAAATGTCAAACCAGGATATTAGGTAAACAAATGATTATTGCCAAGCAAAAACTATCAAAATCAATAAAAAAATAAAAAGCACCTTTTATAAAAAAAACCTAATATAAAAAATTATCATTTCATTTGATTTTATTGAAAATACATTACTATAATGGATTATACATAAAAATTTATGTATCCAGAACTATTATTGATATAAAATACAAGTTTAATGTAAACACAACTAATTTGTGAATACATATTGGTTGTTATAATCGATATACTACATGATCGGAACGGTATACTAATGTGATTGTAACGATCTTAGATCACGGCTATTGATAAATCGTGATGAACCTACGGTTATTAATAATGCAAATTATTGTTAATACGACTTATTGTGAGTATTTCTTGACATTGGTTAAGGTAATGTGCTTTATGGTACTGAGATATAACTATAAACTTAGACACACGTTTGTAAGACTTAAACTAAGCTCTAAGCTTGTACTGTTGAATTGAACAACTGATTAAATGTAGCTAAAAAGGTTAGAATTAGCATATATAGGTATAAGTTGACGTTTGATTAAAATGCATTGTCTAATAAATCGAATTTGCATTTAAAATATATAAATTACTAGCTGTGCCCCGCGGTTTCACCCGCGTAGTACCCGTTCCCGCGGGCATTTCGGGATAAAATGTATCCCATGTGTTATTCTGATGTGTAACCTATATTGCTGTAAAGTTTCATCCAAATCCATTGAGTAGTTTTTGCGTGAAAGACCAACAAACATACATCCATACATCCATCCATACATATATCCATCCTCACAAACTTTCGCATTTATAATATTAGTAGGATTGTCTATGTCAAACTTTACAACTCTATACTTCATTATACATAGACAAAGTAAAACCTATTCACTCCTCTTTCGTCCTAAAACTGTCTTCAAACCGTAAAAACAAAAGAACATCGGTACATATCCAAACTATTTTCCCGATACATTCATTCGCCATCCAGTAAGTACTCTGTGTCGTAAACCACAGGTCAGATTCGGATCAAAGAATACCGATGTCTTGTACAGCATTACTCGAAGAATGAGTTCGTACAACCGTGTTAGACCGCGGATCTTCGAAGCTTGGTCTGATGCGGCATGGCTTGATCTTCCGGTACACTACACATTGACAGGTGATTGGTGCTGTACCGCTTTTGATGAGGTTGATTAGGACAAGTGCAGTACTGTGGTAGTAGGTTGGTATTGGTATTTAAGCATCGGTATTTTAGCATGACTACTTCGGGATTGTTTGCTTATGGCAATAAATGTTTTTATATTTATTGTTGCCATTTGAAAAATGTAATAAGTAGACCATATTTGATATGCTAATTGAGATTTTAGATAAATAAATACAGTTCTTATTGTAAAAGAGAATGGCGGCTAATTTTGGTGGGGTTTTTCCCACGATGAACTTATTTTGTGGTGTTGTCTTCATCCATCCACACACATGGTCTCATTATAGGTACTTAATCAAAATATAATACTTAGGATGTACTTATATATAAAAATATCTCCCAATACAACTTCATCCGTCATTATAAAACACTATCAGTGGGTGGCTGCCGGTATTCAACCGAACAAACCCACTTCCTTCCTAAATACTCAGAAACATCGAAAGACCAGAACAATTGAAAATTTATTAAAATGCAATAACAATAAAAAATTGTGTCCGGACATTAGTGATGTTAAGTTATTCTTCAAACGCCACTTAATGAGAAGTGATGGGTTCTAAAGAAAATAAAAATACAATGTGCAGTGGCAAGGCCTAGCGGTGCCCATAGCGTATGCAACGCGCATTCGCTTGAAATAACATGTCTTGTATGCAGGACATTCTTTTCACGGTCTCAGCTCCTTACAAACATCTTGCTCTACTACTTAATTAACTTAACTACGTCTATAAATAATAGCGGATTAATGTGATGCAATATTGGAGTTTCAATGACATTTTATTATGTAGGTATAGACGTTATAAAAATGCTGGTTTTGAAATTTAGATGAATTTTTAAAATACTTACGTATGGGATGTGTGAGGCTTGTGAGACGATTACGTTTCGACTAATTTTTCACATTAGTTTCAATGGAATACGATCACAAATTTCTAGTATGAAGCTCTTATTCAACTGTTATTCTACAAAATTTTCCATCTTCTATTCGAAGCGAAAATTTGAGTAGTCACATCGAAAGTCAAACGATGGTATGGTATAAATCAATGACACCCACGTCGACAACCGTACTATTGAAACTATAATCCGATCGGATTAGCTGTTGTGTCGAATCGAAAGTGAATTGACGTAATACGAGATTCAATAACAAATTAAATTGATTCGGATTAATGTACGATCGAGAACCGATGGTATTTTAAGAATGACTTACAAAATCTTTCACGCTTTTATGTTGTTAAAAAGTCAATTAAAAAAGCCATTAGAATGCTGTCTATTAGGTACTAATCTTTTTAATACATACAGTAGATCGAAATTTAGAGTACGAAAAAGATATTGCTAATTTCAATTCACATTGAGTCAGATTTTTTTATATAAAGTTAACTAAGTACATATTCTAAACGAACCGATCTAGATAATCACTTCTCACAATTCGACACACACTTAAACAAGTTGCATCGACTAAAATACACCCGAATCCACTTCGAATATATTCCAAGTCCATAGTACAACTAGTTGTTATTCCCCACATCAGCTGTCGCACGCTACTCGGTAGCACCCATCCGTAATAAGAAATGTAATATAAAAGCATTATAATCCAATCAGAAAGTAAAGTGATGTGTGACCGCCCGTGAGCTACGATTTACATTCGGCCCGCGATACGTTCCTCGTTAAATAATTTTAATAGTAAAATCTTGTAAGACACACACAGAGGCATTTGAACACAGTTAACTACGCCGCTTTACGTTGAATGTTTAATTTGTTTCAACACAATTTTAAGAAGTTAATTGATAACTCGTAAGTTAGTGATACGTCTTCGCTTAGTGTCATCAAAATCTGTTAAAACTTTCTTTTGTTTTGTAATCTTATCTCTTTAAAGGGCCCAAAATAGAGGTCATTGCATACCAAATCGACGGGCTTTCTGTATTCTTTGACAACGTATAATTTTCACATTTACGTACGTAACGAGTACATAATTCATTATTTCGATTGACACGAAATTGATATTCGCATCGTTGAAATCATATCGAGAGGTGAGTCAGGGGTCAAACATATAACCATTAATATATTAAACAGTTGACTGTTGCCCTTGTCGAAATAGAAACTCAGCATTCGATAGTTCATTGTCGTTTGAAAGTCGATCGCAAGTATCGATCAAACGGTAGTAGTACATTGTATGCAGGTTTAAAGCTTGCATGCAACTCGCTCAACGTAGACTAACTCGCTATAAATGCTATGTTTTTGTGTCCTTGATTCAACAGACCCGCCTAACAGCACCATTGTACAATTCGTTTGAATACTACCTATTGTAAATGCAAAACTCCTGTTTATCATATTATATATTAAAGAGCCTTATATTCTGTGAGTTGTAACGGACCGAAGGAACAGTTTGTCTCTGTAAAGTTTCGCTGCAAACAGGTTGAATCAAAGGGGCGATGTAAATGTTCGGCGACTCAAAGTGATGCCGGCGTAATTTGTTTCAATTTAATTTCCAAAAACACATGACGAAAGGCCCAATTAAAAATTTCCGAGACGTTTTAAATAAGCAAGCAACCTGAATCGGCTAAAATTAATTTGCATGCTCCCACAATAACGTCTTGCTACGGGAAATCCGGTTAATTAGCGAGCGAATATTTTCCCCGCGATCCTCCGTCGATTGCAGTGCCTTCAATAATTAACTAGGTATTATTATTATTCATAAATATTTTTATATTTTACATACAATTACAAAACTTAACTACCGTACAGTGACTTTTGTATGAGACTCGTAAAAACATAATAAAAGTGAGTTATATTACCTTCTGTATTGCATAACGTGCGATGAAAGTGTCTAGTGAATGAACACTCAGAAAAAGGCGGTCATAATGAAAACTTAATATTGTTTGAGTAGAAGCGTTCCGAGCTCACCAACAAATTACAGATGTTTTGTATTTCGAATCCACAACCAATATATTATCGAGAAACAAGAGAGACTGTAAATAAACACTTTAAAAGCAAAGCAGTGCTGTACGTTAGTAGGCACCTAAAATACTCGTCGTCGATACGACGATCAATAAATTAAAATTAATTCGGCGTGCGAACGCTAAGATCCGATACGCGATACCGACGCCTACATTTATCATTCGCTAACACGTCGGACATTTCACTGAGGGCGGTGCCGAGGGAATGTATCCTTTAAGATTAGAGCGGTAGAGGTGACCCGTGCGACGATCATCCGACACGTAATGATATGTCGCACGAACAAAGGATAACACCTTTAAATACAACTGGTGGAAGGGATAAGTTGGCGTGCGTATAGGTTGTTGTAAAGGCATGTACGCACGGGCACGCAGCTCGCATGCGGATGTCACGGCGCGAGTCCACCGCGGCAGACTGGCCGACGCGGACTGTCCGTGACCTTGAGGGCAGTTCTCACGAGTATCCTCATTCCTTAGCTACCGACCAATCTCAGTGAGCCACAAGCTTCAAAAACGTAGGGGAATTAATAGCGGAAGACGTCACGCTGCGCCTAACGTCCCTTATTAGTTTATTGCGTACATACGCACCAGTTACTAGGTAACTTCAACCGAAAGGGGCAATTTTCGCCGCCAGCTAAGAACGTTAAAATGGGGAGCTCTCTGTCGATAACCACGCCTTCCTGTTCTGTGAATGTAAATAGGGAGAGAAAATTGAATATGTATAATCGATTTGAAAGTGAATTATCGTTATTCGATTTTAGTGATAGTTGCATATCTAGCAGTAAATTACTATCTGAGTAAAAAATCTCAATACTACGATAGATCATTCTGGAATTTAAGTAAAAAATAACAATCTTTAACTGTATGTAAAAAGTAGTCACTGTCACAATATTCTTCGCAAAAACGGTTTCACAGCAACAAAATAATCAGCAAAAAACATACAGTTTATTATCAAGTCCCGGAAGGGGTTAAAAACCGTTAGAGAAAGCAAACAAGACGGGTGCATCGTGAAATTTAACAACACTTCGTCCCCCGGGGTCTGATAAGATCAGCGCTGCATCTGCCGAGGGTCCTCGGGTCCGGGGGGTAGGGGCCACCCGATGGGAACCAGATATGATGGCTTTAGGATTCAGTTATTGTCGACCTGAGATATTGATGAAAAAGATTGAATTGGTTCTATCAATATTTCGATGAAAACTCAATTGGTTTTCCTTCTTTCATTCTTATAATTATCATTGTTAGCATCAGTTGTATAAGTAATGCTTCCAACTTTCCGTTCCCAAAAGCAGTTCGCCTATAACAAGAGTATGTTTGCATAATTCAATTTCCGGCCCACATAACTACTTACTACAGTTTTTGTTTTCTATTAACCCCGCCTTGTACAACACGAAATCCCATAACAATCAAGGCTTAGTGGCACACAAACAGCGTATCTAGTACAATGGCCGAAACTTTCAGCCCTATAATGAATAAAAAGCGCCGGTGCCCCCGTACCACTTAACGAGAACGGGTGAAGTTTGCGATGTATTCTGTAATGTTTGGTTGTAAATACGTTTGAGTAGTCGTTTTCGGATACCGTGGTAGTAGGGCAGGTAGGGCATGTGGCGAGATGGTGCGATAACAGGAATTATTCATACGCACGTTATCGGCCCGCCATCGGTCCGCTATTGTGCACGGGGCCTAACGCGAGGGGTGGCTCCCGAATGTCGCGGACGCTGTCAAAACGTTGTGTGTGTACTCGGCCTAATGTGACGGCATTGATTCATTATTGTTTTATTCCGTGTTGTTTGCTGTAATGACTCTCGACAATCGATGCTCTATTATGATTTTCAGTATAAACTTGACAAGTAGTCATTAAGTGAGCTATACAAAACTAAAAGCACTGGAAGTAAGCAATCACACCGACAATTATATTGAAGTTCATTTACAACATCATTTGGGTGGATATTAACCAAAATATAGATAGATACCGTTCAAGTACAGTCGCTATCAAAAAGCTGTACAATAATAATTTACTTCAAGCACAAACATTCCCATGGCCCATGGCAGTTTGATCACCTAATAAGGCAGCTGTGACTAATTATTATGGACAAAACTGTAGTTCACTGTAGGCCATGACTACGGGTGCCCTTGTGATAACAATCGCTGATAATCTCGTCATCTACACCTGGTACATGCGGGCTTCGTTGTTATATTGTTTTGGGATGAATATACGGACAGATATACGTATGGTAGAGCTATTGACATTCAAATGTTTTGTAGTACCTGCCTACTTCTCTAGGAGTAATTGATTGTCAACCTTATTTGGTGTAGGGTTCGAAAAGGAGGGTTTATTTCATTTCATTTTAGGTTAGGTTTTGGTAGTTTAGAAAAGAGGTTCTGTATTGGGAGCTAAATTTCGAAAAAAGAACGAATATAAATCGAGCAGGGAAGAGAAAATTTTCTCTTTATTTATTTCGATTCTGAAGTTCTATGATGAATCATTGGAACTGTATTTAAAGTTCGTATTTGTAAAGAACCAGTGGGTGCCAATTGTTGGGAGCTCACAGGGCGAGGGATGTGCCCCACACGAACCGACCAATTGCAACCCCCAGACATACCCTCCCTTCACACACCAGTACATACATATGTTCGACTTCACTTTCAATAATTATTGTTAACCCGTCAGAGGGGACCACACGCCGCAACCAAAACAACGAATTTAGCGAAGCATCACATTAAACATTGCCTAAATGAGTAATTTAAAACACGCATTACTAACATACGAAAACATAATAAAAATTGTATTCAAAACCTGACACTACCGTGTACATAATTAATGAAATTTCCACCTGGCCTACTATTTTAATTGCCCAGTGTTGTGATACACCGGTTTTGAAACATTTTGGAAAAGTAAGGCCTTTTGTTTGCGGACGCAACCACCGAGACTCGCCTCCATTATTTGTTTATCAAATACACATTAGAAACGAGATTATTCATAACCGCAATTACATTTACGTAGATGAAGATGTCGTGTGAAAGGTTACTGGTTACGGACGCATTACATTTAATTTAGGCGGCAAACATGGGGGAGTAGATGTCTTTAAATTGAGTAAATGACTACAAACTATCGTATAGTATCACGATGATATCTGATGTTGTGTAATGATGATGTGGTGTTGTGCGCAGGTCGGTCGCTGGGCAGCAGCAGCGGGCAGGTGTGTCGGCCGCACTTCCACACGCCGTTGCACCCGTGGCTGGAGTCGAAGGCGCTGGGCGGGGGCGCGTGGGGCTCGGGCTTCCAGCAGGAGGCGCCCGCCGACAAGCCGCTGTCGCCGGCGCAGCACCACCACCCGCACCCGCTGTTCTCGTTCCCGCCCACGCCTCCCAAGGACTCCACGCCCGACTCGGTGGCGGCGGCGGCGCTGGGCCAGCAGGACTACCAGGCGGCCGTCGCGCACGCCACCGCCATGAGCGTCGCCTTCATGCAGCAGCAGCAGGAGCTGCCGCTGTGCGGGGACGTCAAGCCCATGATGGGCGCGCCGCCCTCCAAGCAACGCGAAGGTGCGCCCTCGGACTCGTGCGCCCCGGACGCGAGCCAGCCCTCGGCCGAGTACTCCGCGCAGTACAACGCCGCCGGCGAGTACTACAACTACCAGGGCAAGGGGTATAGCGGGCCGCAGCAGCAGTCCAAGCCGCGCCCAAACAAGACGCGCACCAGCGCCGGTGAGTCGCGCACCCGCCGCACGCGCCACACCGCGCCGCACCGCGCCCGCACGACACACGCCCGACGCACACCCCGGACACGCTTCTCCGATCACTCCATCGCTCGCACTCGCTTCGCCTTTGTTCTCGGTCTGCCCACCGTGCAGTACCTACGTGTACCGAACTCGCAGCAATTAGTTACTCACTTAAACTAGCTTTCACTCGGTATTTGATCTGATAATAAATCGAATAAGCCGAGGCTAATCGAAGCCTTCGGTATGGCAGTTGCGATATTCCCGAGTAATTAGAATCTCAATAGAGATCGTCTCATCGCTGATTGCGATTTATTAATTCGATACCGGTGGTGGGATTATTATTTCATTTGGTATTTCCTCGTGTCATTGTGGAGCAGGCGATGTGGTCGGATAAGCGCGGCCGCGGGTCGGGCGCCGCACGTTTGTCGGTGTCGGTGTGTGTCGGACACCTCCCCTCACTAATTACTAACGCTTCTCTACTAACTGTTATCATAATAGGTGAAGGTTTATTAACATTCGTTTAATTGAATTGGCTTATTTACAGCTGCAATCGGGTTGGTCTGTTAGGCGTAGAGGCTCCGTGTTGTGAACCGTTTCTCAGTTGCAATCATTGTGTGAACGCGGGTCGTCTGATGTTGACCAAACGCTAGAAATTTCTCATTACTTAATTGCAACGCGCCATTGTTTCACTCCGTTACCAATTAGACAAATGTTTTCGAGTGGATTTCTATTAATTTATCAAATTAGACACGTCACAGTTTGACGTTTCTGTTAACTTTGAGGTTTAGTTACAAGTCTCATCGATGCGATAGGGAATTAGAAAATGAATTGACAACCTTTTATAATTAGAAGTTTAGGATACACCATTCATTAAAAATTAACAAATATATGAATGACAAATATCAGGGGATATAAATATCATACATCACTTAAATAATAATAGAATAAAACAATATAACATTAAAGCAACAATACGAGCATTAAAACATTTTATGACTCAAAATAACGTCCACTAATTAAAACTCCAACTAGACCCATAACCGGCTGACCTTTAAACTAATACAATTGTAGCGCAACATTTCGCAACTTATGTTTCGCAACATTTATAATACAATGAATTACACAACAGTAATTATAATAACAGCGTTTTATTTTATATTTTTAAAAATGTAATTATGTTTCGTATTTTAATTTGACAATGGTGGGGAAATGCGTTCCCATTGTCTCATATTATAATGAGCTTGAAGAATTATATGGAATGACTTTTAATAAAACACTAGAGATTAGAGTAGTTAACTCTGTAATTATGTTTATTCAATATTTAGTGAAATTCTAATGGATTAATATGTAACGTGGTAACTGGCGTGATTATGTTGAGATAGACGCTTCTCAGAAGATAATTGACGAGAAATTATGTTGGTTTTAACTGTATTTATGAAGTTGTATGGTAATCATGGTAAAAGTTCACTTAGGAAAGGAAAATCACAATCACTTTTGAAAACATTGAATTAGTATGCAGTCATTTACTTATTTAAAATGTCACACGAAAAGACTTTATATATCAAACCGGTTTTGTCAAAAATAACTTTCATTTTTTCATTAACACTTGGAACTACATATTTATTTTTAGTAACAATATGCGTAACACACATTCCTAAACACAATTATATAATAATGATAGAGCCACACTTGCCGGCCCGGCACGGCACGGCAAAACATTGACCATAAAGTTTTATGTTATTTCAAGTTACTATGGATTATCATTTATCACCAATCTAGTTTATCAAGTAATACTATTATAACTGAAGTTTTTGGGTTGAATGTCAACTTGTAAGATTTAATTTTAGGTTCTATCTGTATATGTAATACGTATCATATATAATAGCTGTTTTTGAGTATATCAGACTTATATCAGAGCGAAGTTACTGCGGAACAAGATGTGTCGAGCCGGGCCGGGCCGGGCCGTGTGCAAATGTGGCATCATCCATAGAGATATATTAGAATGTTTACATAACGCAATATTCATAACTGCCAATATCTATTAGTGCTAATCCAATGATTATCGATCCACTATGTAAATAAAGTACATAAATAACTCCACTAAGCAATCCATCATGTTGACACCTTGAGTCCATTTTACCGGGAACCGTACTATTTTTTATAAGAATAAAATGAATTTCAACTAGCTTAATAAATTCGCAGAACTTATATAGTGTTCTAGTATTTTTTTCGCTTTAATTACTTAGTGTTGATATAATTAAGTGTATTCAAATAAATAATTTATTCTGTACGATAGCGCTTAGCGACGTTAATGAATTGAGTTCAACTTAATGAATAAACAATTGAATAACGATACTAGGTCTTTAAGTAAAGGCTATTTAAGTTATGTGCGAGCTTAACTCTCTTTAAGTACCTATACAGAACATTTTAATTAATCAACCGTTTGATCAACATACACATTATGTATTTTTAACTGAACTGACACATTTAGTATGCGATAAGGCCCTACTATGGGGTAAGTATTACACAGAGCTTTTGTTATAAAATGTTTTAAAAATTGTCTTTAAATAAAACTGAGATTGCTGTAACCTTCATGCGCGTTTGTTTGTGCCTCGACGTACATATATCTAAACTAATATAATAAATTAGAAATTAGTTTGACAACGCAAGCGAAACAGTGACCGCAACTTATGTAAGTATAATCAAACGAGCGCGATATAACAAAATATCCCATACCTTTTTAACAGCATACTATTATTATGCACATACCTAGTATATACTAGGTTATATATTATTCTCATTCTAGGTAGTACACAGTAGGACTAAGTACCTATCGTAAGCTAGGTTCCTTTAGACGCGGCATTATGATAATAAGAACCGACCGGATACCGCCGATTCCATTGTGCAGATTGACCTCGAAGGCAGCTATAAGAGCCAGACCACACTTTAGTCAAGACTGTATTTAGACAGGTTTCCAGTCTGTGCAAATATGAAGCAGCGCTAGACACAAGACGTCTAACAAACATTGTGATAGTAGCAAACATTTTAACAGTCACACATTTTTTTTCACAGACTTTATTGTCTGTTAAATTAAAGATCCTGATTTGACAACTGTTTTGTCAGACTGACAGTTCGCGTCGTCAAATCAGTCTCAAGACAGTAGCGACTACAGTGTGTTCAGACTCTTAAGTCTAACTTATACCGATGCCAGAACAAATTGTTATTACCACAATCGAAATATTTGTTAGAACAGGAACTTTCGTTGGAGGTTCATATGTAATGGACGGTTTTTAGGGTTCCGTAGCCAAATGGCAAAAACGGAACCCTTATAGATTCGTCATGTCTGTCTGTCTGTCTGTCCGTCCGTCTGTCCGTCTGTCCGTCTGTCCGTCTGTCTGTCCGTATGTCACAGCCTTTTTTCTCCGAAACTATAAGAGCTATGTTGTTGAAACTTAGTGTGTAGATGTATTCTGTGAACCGCATTAATATTTTCACACTAAAATAGAAAAAAAATAAAATTTTAGGGGGGTCTCCCATACATAGAAATGAAAAAAATATTTTTTTTTTCATCAAACCCATACGTGTGGGGTATCTATGGGTAGGTCTTCAAAAATGGTATTGAGGTTTCTAATATCATTTTTTTCTAAACTGAATAGTTTGCGCGAGAGACTCTTCCAAAGTGGTAAAATGTGTGTCCCCCCCCCTGTAACTTCTAAAATAAGAGAATGATAAAACTAAAAAAAATATATGATGTACATAACAATGTAATCTAACACCGAAAATTGGTTTGAACGAGGTCTAGTTAGTAGTTTTTTTTTTACGACATAAATCGTAAACCGCAAAAAAATACTGATTATTCATTCAATAACTCAAATGTAAATAAAAAAACATTTATTTCAAGAACTTCTTTATTATGTTACTCGCTGCTACGGAACCCTTCATGGGCGAGTCCGACTCGCACTTGGCCGCTTTTTTTCCGTATCGTATACTTAGGTACCGATAGATACTTAGATATTTGGTTCGTTAGATATTTGGTTTGGATAATCAAACTGAATTGGTTATGAAAGAAATATGATACGAATGTTCTGAAATTTCTTCGAATAAGTTGTAAAGTTCAGAATTCAGACGTGATAATTTGTTCCGAGAAAATGTCGTATTTTTCTGTGAGTTTCGCATAATAACTAAACACTTTAATTCTGATATTTTAAAGAATTGTGAAGTTATTGTATTGACTAACGTGAACTTTAATCTATATCCGTGATAAGTATTTTGTCTACAAAATATCTTAGAGTCGTGATATTAAACTATATCTATTTGAAGAATGTCATGAAAAGGGCAGCTCTAAATAACAGGCGGTCAGTTTGAAACACAACCTGTTATTATTAAAGGTACCAAGTGTATTTATTGACCCGCTCAACACTTTCTAAAACAATACTGCGTTCACTTAAATAGCATGCAAAATCAATGGTTGCACAAAGTACCTATAAATGTCTAAAGGACGGAAATGAACTTGACTTCAAATAGAATTACACTTCAAATGATGTAAGATTTGAGTAAGGTCATTTAGATTAAGTGACAACTCAGTCTAATACTGACCAACGTTATGAAGCGTAACGTAACATTGACAGCGCGCAACGAGCTATTTTTTCACAGCCAAGAGTTGCTCGATGCTCGCTATGAGCGTCGTGTTTCCCCGTACTGACTGCACGAACGCTCGCTGTGTAACATGTTACATAACTCTTTGTAACGTTCGGTCGGTACCCAGCTTTAGGTTCAATTCTATCGAGTGATGTGATAGAAAATATAGGTCGGGTTTGACATTGTCAACACATCATTAGGTAATCGAGAAGACTCGGCCTTGCCGTGGGATTTGACAGGTTACTTTGTAACAGTATTCTTATAACGTAAAATTCTTTAGTTATTTTATGCTCTGTACTCACATACGGTACTCAATCTAAATTGAGAAAAAACTTGTGGTTCGAAAAATTTGAAGGCTCAAAGAAGAAAGGTTTTTTACTCAACATGTACGTGAGTACTGAGCATAAAATTTAACTGCATATCACATTAATTAAGTTTATCTTTGCTTGTTCAATGTTCACCTCACTGTCGCTGTCCGTGTGTCACTGGTCTCACTATATAACTCATAATGTTTGTAACAACTACTAATTGGATGTTTTCGTATACTATTTCTTTGTCCGGCAACCCACTCACCGGACCGACGACTCCGAGGAATGATCAACCAACTACACTCTTTATTAATAAGTCATTTGGCTCAATGCAATTAGTCTTTACATACTCGTACATGTAACAGTTAACGCTTTACTAAATTACCAGAAAAATGATAAATGATACATCAACTGCGATTTAAGAATCTAAAAAACACGAAACATTTCGAAACAAGCTGTTAATGTATATTTTTGCTTTATAAAGTTGGTTAGCGAGGTAGGTGTTGTAAATTCGTTTCGGTCCGCGGAGCACATTGTGGGATACAATTGCAACATTCGAAATTTGCATATTTACGTTGGACATCCGCACCACTCCAGCGATTAATTAAATTACTAAATTAGAGGACAAAGAATATGTAAAAACGTAAAATTGCTTTTTATATAAAGGATATTGAGTCACGGTCGAGCGGCGCATGCAAATTTCTTTCATCGAACGCCAATTAAATCGTGCTTACATTAGAAAAATTAGTGGACCGGGTAAAGAGAGACTGCGAGCCGAGTGGATCTCATGACCGGAGCTAGCAATTATGTCTGGCCGGGCTGAGTGCGAGCTGCATCGCTCGTCACACGTAATTATCCGGCGGTATGCTAATAACGAATGCAAATGAGCCCGCACCGCCCGCCCGTACTACCCGTACGGCTCCCACTGCAGCCTCATGAAAAATGATTTCATTACATACGAACACTCCCGTCCAAATCCACTCCACAAACAACAGCTCCTGGCCAATAGCTCGTGTAATCTCTATTTAGGCAAATTCAAACGTTTCCTGACAACACAATGCTCAATAAAAATAAACCCCAAGACCGGGCTTCCATTACTTTTCTATTTGCATACGGGCATATAATTAAAGCGTAATAACAGCCTCTGTGGCGCAACAAAGAATAAGTTTTGAGCAATAATTTAATGGTTTGTATGCAAAATAGCCTCACCGTTACGTGTGATGGTCGGTGCGCCGAGAGCGTCACGGTACACGGGGCCGAATTAGTCCTTCATTTGAATTACATTACTTGTGATTACAGTGAACATCAGCGTCGTACGTGAGTGTGTCTCTCTCCGCAGTGCCTCACTGGAGGACAATCGAACGCATCGATAGATAGAGGGTGAGCCTCACTCGAGCGAGGTGTTTGTACTCGACGCTTGTTTTCCCCGTGCGAATGCCCCGTGTGAAAACTGCGAGAGCGCTCCACTAGAGACTCTCGAAATATAAACCGCCCACTCTCTACGTAAATATGGCAGATGAAAATCTTTTATCGCGGTCACGTAGCGCCGCAGCGTCACGACCGCACGTCACTCGGGGCCATAAAGAGCCGCATTCTAATTTGATACAAAACACTGGAATTTTTCATCTCAACCTCTCGTACTTTCTTGTTCAGGCACTCGCTCTCTCTGGACGCGGACTGTGAAGAAAGACAATAAAACATATCTTTACGATCGTCGGGATCACGTTCGGAGCTGCCGACGATGTAAATGAAGAAATAATTCTCATAGTGTGAACGTATTAAAACATTACAGTTAAACCGGATCGAACAATTAAACCGTGTAGTAATTAATCAGAGGAGAGTGGTGTGTAATAATACGTGTAATATCGACGTAGGTACGGGCGGGAGGCTGTAAATCTCGGAGTGGCTGCGCCCGCGGCTCGCTCCACAAACTTTCACGAATGTTTTTACCAATAGAGACGTTACTATTGAACCGAAACAACACTAAACACTAGAGACAGCAATAAAACATCGCCGTACAAGTAATATCCTGTTATTTTACCTAATAATCGTTATTGATGATTATTTATTACAAACTTCAAAACAAATTACAGGTTTATCGAACCAACAAAAAATATAAAGGGTTCCTCCAAAAAGTGAGTCGCCGGTTCGATCGCAATAAGTTTTCGATAAGGTCCGGCCGATTTAATTGCCGGGTTAGATCTGGTTTTACATAAAAAGATGAATGGTTGCATTGCCTAAAGCTCGTAAAACATTTTCGGTTCGTTTAACCTTTTTTGTACCATAGAACACTTTCACCGTCCATATGCGGCGGTGTTATTGTTTATTCAGTGCGTCGCAGTGTCTGGGGACTCGGTATTATAATCAGAGCTAGATGATTACCGATAATAGATATGTATCTACGTACTTATCGCATCGATAGATGTAATCTGCGACTAAATAAACTTCGTGAGCAAAACGAGGGTAAAAATAAATGTCGGACGGCGGGCGCGCGGCTCGATCGATTTTCCCACACTTAGATTATGTTGTATTTAAAAGAGGATGCGAAGGTAACGAGATGCGCTTCTAAATTCGATCTCTGTAAATCATCGATCGAGTAATCGAGTTTAGAGAAATTTAGTGGGCGGCGCAGGCGTCCCATCTGCGGAGATACCCCTTGCCCTGGACCGGGAGCGATCCCGAGCGCTGGCTCATCCGGGGTCTGTTAACCGCATGATAACTCCGCATGGAATTTAAAATCGCCTGATTAGTCGTTGATTAATTAGCTGTTATATTTAGATTAGTTTATCATCAGTAACGGTGGCTATTAGCAATTTACTACGGTTCATGGATGAAGTACTGCTTGCGTCCGACATTGTTTAAGACGCAATGCATAACATATAGCGAAAATTAGCATGCGGGTAATACTTTATAGCTCTTGTTATGCTCTGTTTATTGTTCAGCTCTCCACTATTTTTGCAACAACCATTTATTTTGATAGCAACTCACTTTTGTTGCGGCTTGGTTAATAGTTGCAAAACAATTAGAGTGACGCCTAGTGGTCCTTTCATCTCGACTATAACGACAAGTAATGCCTCAGAGTAATGCATGCACTAACTACAGGCTCGAACAAATACTTTCTCTTCGTTTTCCTTTGCGTGTAAAAAATCTTGATATTTTTTCTTGTAGTTTCTCGTCCGCTTTCCCTGGTTAATTGAATATTTTTATTATATTTCGTTAGTAATTGCAATTATGTGAGCTGATTGTTTAGATAACGTGTAGGACGTAGTTGGGGTAATGATTGAGGCATGTGTATTGTTAGTTATATATTATTGTAATGTATCTGAATGTGATTTTTCTCTGGTCTTCCCCAGCCTGCCAGGAGACAGGTAATCCTTCCCCCGTACTAACTCCACGTTCGGTTTTCTTTCTGTTTGTCTCTGACGGTGTTTGTTTTGTTCCCGCTACGTGTTTTGTTCCGCTTTCAATGTTTGTTTTTAGTTTAAGCACCTTTTACCTTCCAATGATATTACTCCCTAAAGTAATTTGCTTTTTACAATGATAAGATAAAGTGATACTTCATCTTTATCAAGTTTATCAGTGTCTTATGACTTCTTGATGGTAATTTGATTGATAAGAACTGATTTCGTATTGCGACCTTCTTTTGTTTTTGACCGACTTTCAAAAGAAGATTTACATTGTACATCAGGTTACTATCAAAAGAGGTTATAATTGCCTGTTTTTCTAGTTGTGCTGTATTGGAAAATTAACTTTATTGTTTGTGACAGAGGGTCGGGAGTGCGTGAACTGCGGAGCGACTAGCACTCCCCTGTGGCGGCGGGACGGCACGGGACACTACCTCTGCAACGCCTGTGGCCTCTACTACAAGATGAACGGACAAAACAGGCCTCTAATCAAGCCAAAACGAAGATTGGTGAGTGTAAGAATCCGACCAATTCGTATTCATTAGTTTCAAGATAGAATTGATATTGAACTTTTTGAATATTGGAAGGTTCAAAGTTATCTTTTAAATAATTGCATTTCACACTATTTGATAGAAAAAACAATGTTTCTTTTTACCCTTTCAAACAAGATAAAATACTCACGGTGATTGGTCCAAAGTAGACATAGTACTTATATTAATTCAAATTATAAAGAAGAAAGAGTTTAAAAAATATTCCTTGTACAGTTAGACTTGTTTACACAATATTTTGAAATAATTTACTCGCTCAATATCAATTCTAGTTCGTATCTACGTTTTCTCCAGCAAATTAAAAGTATGCTCGTAAAGAAGCAGATAAGATAAGATGGCTATCTTTTGTGAAATCGAACGAGTTTCCGCTTGGGAGCCGTACTTTTAATAAATTACTATCTGATATTAATGTCAATAGTACGATATTATTTATTCGGCAAGGTCGAAGTTTACGTAAATCAGTTCCATAGTATCGCTACAGCTACTAGTTTATAGAAATAAACCAGATAAGGGAAACGTGTTTACTGTAATTAATGCAAAACCGAAGATCTCACCATACTCGTACATCCGATAACACAGGAATGATATCTTACGACTCATCTCAACTAAATTAAAATGAATGCCGCCAAAATAATCACCCGCCCATTTGCTGTAACATTAACAATTCTTAGAACCAGAAGATTAAAAGAAAAATGAAGAATCGTAAAAAATATGTGACCACTGCGAATGTAGAAGTTGCACATTAAATTCTTGTTTTTTATTATCGTTGGGCGCTTTGTTTATGTCAACAGTTTAATATTGTGAGTCTTACCGACCGTCATCTACAAATAGCATTCGAGACAATATATCCGAGAATGGGTGTTGTTCACAGTTAAGGGGCAGTTATAAAAAGGCGGAGCATGCATGAGCATGCCTCGCGTCGAACACTGAGGCCCTCACAAATTGGACTCTTATGAAAGTTGAACGTTCAACGAAAGAGGTAGTAGGACGTAAGCGGACCGCTATAAATCTCGTTAACATTTGATCTAAGCCCGGGTACACATAAAACTGAAACAATGCGACATTCTGTGTCACGTCGGCGGCTAACGAGTGGCCCGTGCGGACAATTGTACCTACAATTTACTTAATACCCGTCTCACAGACATAAACTAGCGGAATGGACCCGAATATTTGCCTTTTGTTGGCCAAATTACGTAATGTTCGGGCGTTATGATTTCATTGCACCGTTCCGGTGCGCGTTAGCGATGCTCCGAACATGTTTATTAGCTCATTTGTGTACTCCTCTTATATCTATTTGTCAAAAAATACTGATTTCAATCTTTGTAACGACGCCTTCGCTGGTCTGGTAATGTAGGGCTATTTTGTAAAGCCATTCGTTTGTTGTTAGTTAGTCGAGTCATGGTTTTTAAACCCGGATGTTGTAGAGCAGTCTTCTTAATATTTGGGCTCGTTGTAGCGTGGCAGCGCGCGCCGCCAGCCGCCCGCGCCGCGCCGCGCCGCCGCGCCGGGCGGCCGCGACTCTACCGTTAGTACACCGGGGGAAAAGATTTAGTTCTCACTTTTAGTTTCATTAGGTATAATGTAATTTCATATAATTTTAACATCGTCTAATTAGCTACTTTACATTATCATACTTGATACACGGTTTTCCAGAATTTATAATTATTTTTACGGTGAATTAATTCAAAAACATAAAAGCTAAATAGAATAAATTGAATTATTTATTTTAGCAACAAAATTTTGTTAACAATGCAGGTGTTATGAAAATGTAGAGATTAAAGTATAATTTAACATTAAAGTAATTGGTATAGCCCCGTTAAATATGTGCACTTGACACGAATTAATGAATTTGGGTGGGAACATTCTGACAATACTAAATTAGTGTGGTTCTTACTGGTGCTTAATAGTTAAACCTCATTAAATAAAGTAACCTTGGTACTAGACAATGGGCTTTCATAACTAAACAATATCTTGGTAAATCGTCAGTTTTATTGAATAACACAATTCATGTTTTGAAATAGGATGAATGGTGAATAAATCTTAATTCCATAACTATAATGAGCATCTACGAGTAATACAAAATTTTCCATTCTTAACATTTTGTAGTTAATAAGTATAACTGACTCGGTGTGTCAGGTGGAAGTGGTTTACTTGTTTAAAATTCAAATACAGAAAATTGACTCAACTTTAACAGAATATTAAGTTCATAATCCTATTATTTATGTTTATTTTATAGCCGCGTTTGAGATTGTGAAGATGTTTAAAAATAAATGGTTTTGCCAATCGGTTACCAGCGGGAGACGAAGAATCTATACTAATAATATAAAGCTGCAGAGTTTGTTTTGTTTGTTTGTTTGTTTGTTTGTTTGTTTGTTTGTTTGTTTGTTTAAACGCGCTAATCTCAGAAACTACTGAACCGATTTGAAAAATTCTTTTTGTAATGGATAGCCACATTCAGCGGGAAGGTTATAGGCTACTTTTCATTCCGAAATTCCCACGGGAACGGGAACAACGCGGGTAATACCGCGGGGCGCTGCTAGTAATAATATAAAGCTGCAGAGTTTGTTTGTTTGAACGCGCTAATCTCAGAAACTTCCGATTTTTGTAATGGATAGCCACGTTCAACGGGAAGGTTATAGGCTATTTTCCATCTCGAAATCCCTAAAGGAGCGGGCACAGCGCGGGTAAAACCGCGGGGCGCTGCTAGTATGTAATAAATCCATATTTAACAGTACCTATTTGAATATAATACATTAATTAACTAGCAGCGCCCCGCGGATTTACCCGCGTTGTGCTCGTTGCCGTAGTAATTTAGAGATAAAAAAGCCTACATCCTTCCTGTTGAAAGTGGCTATCCATTACAGATATAATTATTCGAAACTACCTAATTCTCAAGATAAGCCCGAACCTACAAAGAAACTTATAAATACCTCTTTATAACATGATGAGTATAGACTAGCCGCGCCCCGCGTTGTATCGGTTCCCGCGGAAATTTCGGGATGAAATGTATCCCATGTGTTACTCTGATGTATAAACTATATTACTGTAAAGTTTCATTCAAATCCGTTCAGTAGTTTTTCCGTGAAAGAGTATCAAACATCCTTATAAACTTTCGCATTTATAATATTAGGAGGATAAAGCATTAAAATTAAACATAAAGGCTTGTTGTTCTTTGATGATTTTTTATTAGAATATTATCAATTTACATTTTGATAACTATATAAATCGAGAAACGAAAGCGTCTTGCGTAGTATGTCTATTTAAATAAGCAAATCCGTATTTTACGAGCAAGTCTTGTTATTTTTTATATTTTAAAAATGTTAATTATGGGAAACTATTTTAATCACATGCAAATCTAACATAATGTTTGCGAATACACATTTATTATTTCCTTTTAATGGAAACTTTCGATTATTTATGTAATTTAAAATACGTATATTGGACCTTATTAAAATGTAATAGTTACACTATTTGTGATTTAGATATGATAATAAAGTTAGATTTGTGGTAAAAACGGTATAGCGTTAAGATTACCTTATACCTTAACGCTATAAAGTATAGAGAATTGCGGAAAACCAAACCGATTGCGTGCATGCATCGCTTGTCTCAGAGTATCTAGGAATCTCTGGAGACACGCAATGGTATACTTACATCATAGACTCACAGTCGTTGTAGAACACCGCTGTATCTAAAGGCAGCTACAAAAACGGCAATCGAGACCATGTAGGAGGTCTTTGGGCGGTCTAAGAACTCTCGACCTTATTTTACTTTAATCGCAAAAATTGTTGGTTTTTTACCCTGAATTGCCCCACAGCCGGGCAAAGGACTCCTTACCATCTTTCCACGTTTCTCTATCAAGCCTTAGACTGGGCTTATACTGGATATAAGACTATATTACTCTTCGAATACAATTGAAATAAGTTCACCATAGTGTAAACCTCAGGACCCGCCTTGTAGTATCGCTCGTACCTAACGTACAGCCAAAAGCTCTAGGAAACAGAATCGAATAAAAAAACGTCGTCAATTTATTTTTATCGCCGTACATGTGCTTACAAAGAATACATAATGTAATATGAGTACATGAGTTTAAATATTTGAGGCGAGCTCGAACCAGGCGGTCTATGAACCTTTACTATTTGGCATTCATAAGTCGCAGTAGTGCCAAATAAACTATTACAATGAGAATTCTATGTCCTTGTGTGTGGAGGAAGGAATGGTCCCACACTGTCTGCTCTGATCTACAATCTCTATGATGTCATAAATACACACCAATTTATTACCAGTCACCGCGCATTAATAACAGTTTGTCGAATAAAACCAACACTGGTCGAATACCACGTTAAATTGGTCGTAATCTTACATTTTCTTAACAGAGTTGACTTGTCAACCGCATTCATACAAGTTTAATGACAACGGTAGGATCATGGTAGGATAGTAATGTACTGGTTTCAAATGTCAGGTTATACCTATAGAGATTTTGTTTGTGTCATTATTTTATATCAAGATATCGAATACCTAGTATCTGAGATATGATTAGGTACCATATCAGTAGGTAGATAATAGTTGGTACTTTTTGCGATAGAGTTTACCTAACATTGGCTGGTATATTTATGCATATGTTTACGAATATACCTGAAATTTCTGTTTGGAAGTAAAAGTCAATACCGCAAATCCTACTACAGGATAAAAATCCCCTTATCAGAACAAAAAGACTAGTCCGGCACTTGAATAAATATTCTGAATTAAAGCTGGTTGGTAATATCACGTAGTTTTGACAATATAATTAAATTATTTGGGTCGTGTTCCGAAGGTAGTGGCTAATGTCGTCCGTTGAGACAGTCATCGATCACCGCCGCCGAGGAATAAATCTCGCACGATATGGCCGCCGACAACCGACCTAAAAATTAATGACCATATAAAAATACTTTTTATTACCCAACACTTTTTATTTAATGTACAAAAATGTCCTCAAAGTTTTACTAAGTAAGTAAATTTTGTTTTAAACTACCTACGCCCTCGCTAAGCTAAGTTATTAATTAATAAAAAGTTTTTAAAGATTGCGAAATATGGAATCGGTTTCTTTGCCTTGTGTAGTTACAGCATTATCTTTACACTATTTCTTTCTTTACATCTTTATATAACAATTTCAATTCTTCACTGTTTTCTCTATAAATATTTTTACATAGAAGCTCTTTGACTCTTGAAATATCTTTGGCTTTGAGCGAGTCAGATATTATGGTACAAATTGCTAGTTCAAAAGTACACGAGCTTTAAATCAAATTGAATTTTTTTTCTTCTGAATTTTCCGGCAAGCAGCTTGTTAACTCAACGTCATCGAGCTTTATAAGGCCACATCCCATTAAATCGTTCTCTTTTTAGAATCATTTAATAACTTTTATCACCAGACAAAACTGTTCTTGTTGCAATAAAACTCAAAGATTTACAATCAATACCTAATATGTTAATAAAACTATTAATTGCGTCCATTTATGGCAATACCAATAAACCGATTACATTTCAATAATACAAATATTTATGTACCACTCAATTATGGTATTCAAGATTAATATAATAAAGTCCAATTTGATTATACTAATATTATAATTTGATTTATTGATTTAGTATTAGATCGGGTAAAGATTTAGTAAAAATACATACATACTCTATACATATATTTTCACTCGTTCAAAATTTGGCATAATGAAATCTTTTGAATTTCGATAGTCTCATTTTAAATTCAGAATACCGAGCCAAGAATACTATACCAAGTGTAAAGCCAAGTTTACAATAATACAAGTAGGAGTAATATCTAGAGCCAAGACACACGATTGCTCTGCTTAATGCAAACTAGTTTACAACCGTGTGATCCTAAACAGTTAAAATGATTTATCGTAATGTAAATGTCAATAATGATGTGTCAATATAAAACGCCCTTTTTCTTTAGCGCAAAAAAGCTTGGCTCTTGTCTTGAAGGAATGAGTGACACACACCTTCACAGCAGGGGTCGATGAATGTACCCTTGTCATACTACCTGGACGAACTTTGGATAACCGTAACCAAAACGTTTAGATGTTTTTAAGACCATTGCAGACTATAGACTAGTACAGACTGACTAAGGATGGGCTGTTTCTAACAGTTGGTTAACGTAACATACGTTCGTTAAAAAGTTTACGTTTTTTTACACTGCAAAATACAATACGATATTCGGCCAATAGAAAGCTACGATTTTTCTTTTCCTTGCGTCTGTTAAGACTTGTAGATCTGTTGATTCTAGTGTCTGGAGTCTAGACCTTTAAAGGTTTTCGCGAACAAGAAGATAGTCTAAAAGGTACACCTTAGTCCAGACAGGTTTTAGACTGTCAGACTCAATTTCAATAATAATCTTATTCATCCGTTAACGGCATCCGTTTATGAGTAACACACCTCTCAACATTAAGGTAAAGATAAACAAACAGTTTGAAAACCAGTTTTCTTTAATCACCTCAAAAACCAATAAGGTGTTGACAATTATGATAAATCGTAGTTTAACATAAATTATATAGTTAATAACTCATGACTACGACTAAAACTCTTTAAATATCTAATTGGCAAGCTGGATTTTATTACTATTCGAGTTTTTCTTCTCACGTTCCGTAAATGACTTTTGTCATCGCCTTGATGGATGTTGGGACCTTTCCTTGTTTTAGCAATACCCGCCCGAGCTCCTTTTTTTGTATCAACCCGTATATATATTTATTTGGCGCGTCGTACTACTTTGACATATCACTAAATTTTGTTAGAAAAGTATACTATTCTCCGGATTTTACACCGGTGGCCCGATGTTATAAATTTAAAGTTTTTTTCTGTGTCAGTGCTCATTGTGTTCGAGAATTGAGGGTTTTTTTCTGTATTTTATATGTTTGTGTACCTGTTCTAGGCGCCAGTGGCTTTGACATTAATGGCCAGGATATTGGGACACAATTAATGTCGATATTAATATTAAGGAAACGAGCGGAGCCCGCTCATAAATTCATATGACGTAGTGCTTGGGCCAAAACGTGTCCAGTCAAAATACGCTTGACATTTTTTGTCCAAAGATTTTTTGGCCACGATATTCTTCATTGAATTAAACACGCCTGTCGAAATAGGGGAAAGATAACCGATTTTACGGAATGATTGGTGTAAAATCGATCGGGCAGGGTCCGCTTAACCTGTTTAACTATCCTATACACAAACATAATCAAAATTAGTCTCGCAACCGGACGTGTAACGCAATTCGGATTAATTAAGGCATTCCTTTTGATGTAACAAGTAGCTCTGTAATAACTTAATAAAAGTAGTTGTTCTTGTTTTGATGTATGGTTGTTGTTGTAATAAGTCGCTTGGTGGTTATTTATCGGTAGCTGCGGATGCCATCTTCCTTGATTTAGAGGCACAAATTGCAACTCTCGTGATTCCCGCAATCATTTCGATTACCTTCATGTGCAATCAACACTTCAGTTTAATCTAAGCTGCGGTTATAAATTGACTGTGACGTGATTTGTTAGTGTTATTGACTGTAAAACGGTTAAGAAATATCTGTAAAAATATTTGTATGACCTGTATGCATAGTAATTTCTGTAATTTAATGCACTTTACGGCTGTTGAAACTGTTTTGAACATAGATTTAGATCTCAAGATATTTCTTATTTCAATTAAACAGTTAACTCACATACTTAAGCAATCTGCTCTAAAGATAGGGTAATTTTTTTAGGGTTTGTTCTGCAAAAAGTCTGCAAAACATAGTTCTAATTATCCACAGTCGATCACTGCGAATAATCAGGGCTAACATACAAATACAAATCTCTCTCGAAACATTCCATAACCCGCGGCATATGGTACCGATATCAATAATTGAAAAGCGTGCTTATTAAATATGCTTATAACACGTTGGCATTGTCCGGGAGTGGCATCATTACTCAGAGAGACGCGATGTTTCGAACCCAACAATTTGACCGGCCGGCTTACCACGCACCAAATTGCACGCTGCCACCTCGCACAGCATTTATTTATTTGTATTTATATGCTAGTCAAAGACTGGGGTTTTGCTCGTTATTTCGGTGGAGTTTTGGGTACAAATGTTAGGTTGAATTGTGAGGTGTGTAATGAGGTATGTCTCAGTGAAAGTCTAGTTTAAATAGGGTTAAATGATTCGGGGATTAGAAAAAAATAAGCAGATAGATGGGCATTACAAAACGATAAATGATATGTCTTTTTTGTTGACATACGCGTAGGCCTACTTTCATATGCCAAAAAGCAGTTATTCATACATTACAAATCCACTCAATGTATTCGTATCCTAATTACCATTGACTCTGTGATTGTTGCTTTTTGTAACATTTGGCGGTGACGGGTTAATGACAGCTCTGGCTTCCTGCTACGTTAATTGTCAGAGGAAGTGGATAGGCGCATCGCATATTAGATCGAGTTTTGGTTTTGTTGGCGGTGTTCGAGCACTTACGCGTCTGTCAGTCCGAGAGAGGCTTACTTATAACGTAACACGGTAGTGTGACGCGCTCCCATCGGTTGCTTAATACCTTTAATTGCTTTGCATCGACAAAAACAACCTTGTAGGTACTTACGATCAATTTGTTAATGACGTCTAAAAGCCACCGGTTTGAACGCGACCCCATTTTTTTCAGCTAAAAATAGATATTAATCTTATAGATAAATTGAGGTACCATCTGAGGCAATAAATTGTTTATACTGTTTGCATATCATTTTCATTTGCATAAGTAAAAATAGCATCAGAAGTTTGAGAAGAAACTATGTCAGATATTTTGGTAAACTAATTAAAACAATCTTATTGGAAATGAATGAGTTTAATGGCATAATAACTCTTGTTATTTATAAGTGTAGTATCATAGGTAGTGTTCTCATTAACAACGCATAGCAATTAAAATAATCAATACGTTTTATCCAATTCATTATGGATAATCTGGTTAATTTATGTAAAATAGTACTTTTTAATTACTCACCGGTCTGTGCTTTCCATTCTATGAAAATGAAAGGTTTTAATATCAGGCAATTATTTCGAGTTGCAATGTTAAGCTGTTTATTGATAGTAACTGCATATGACTACATTTACAAAAAGTCCTGAGTGATAGATATTTAAACAAACCATAGATAAACCTTAATTTTGTAAATCTATGTATTTTGATGACAACGGCTCTTTTCTCACGAAATAGTAGTAGTAGTAGTATTAGCCTATAATGTCCCACTGCTGGGCAAAGGCCTCTCATCTCTCTTTACGAAATAAATAATTAAAACATTTATTTATATCATCCAGTAAAACTATGTGCAATAAACAATGGTGTTCAACTTAATTGTCAAAATTTGCTAATTTGTGATAAAAATACTGTGGTATTATTTTTGATCATAGTATTTTTAGGTGCTTTAATATGCTAATAGGTTGTTAGGTATTTTCATTGTCTATATTTAGTCTAAAACTAGTATTTTTGCTCTAGTATATATAATAATATAATAAAATATTGTTAAAGAAGAATCAATTAAAGATACCAATTTAGATGTAGATGTTTATCTAATTGGCAAGACAAAACGTCATTATTATGTGACATTTAAATTATTTCAACAATTTTACCTAGTTAGCATATTATATTGTCATAAATTCGAAGGAAACCAGTGAAACTAATTGATTTTAGCACTAAAATACACTTAATTATATATTAATTATAATTAAATACCGTTTTACACAATTATCATATTTAGTGTGAGTAAGTTAAAAGCTTTTTCTAATAATACAATGAAACCAAAATAAACTGAAACTCTAATATAGTAACACATTCTTATAATACTTTTGATGTTTTTGTGTTAATTTTAAATTCTAAAAATATAACTTTTATTTAAAAATTCTGCATAATCTAATATTTATTTGGAACAGAAATATTTTAATAGACATGCCTCAGACTCTATCATTTTATTTCTTTATTCAAAAAACGAATGCAACCGAATAATTAATTAAATCATCTATTTTTAAAGAAAAAGGTTAGTGATCTTTGTCTGTGGATATTTTTAAAACTAGAACAGGATCATAGATAAACACTGGTTATAAGATAGTCTGTGTTTTTTATTTATATGCAATTCCTTTTCAAATTCCGAATATAAATCGAATTTAAATAATATTCGTTGTTCATTTTAAGGTGCAGTTCATACAGGCAGGTGTGACATTCTAATAAATTTCTTATTAGATACTTAATTTAAAAATATGAAAGTTCGTACTCAATATTATAATATAAAACATCAGAGGCCTTAAACAATCGAATATTATAAGAGATGCGGTACACGTTAAAGTTGTATGCAAAATAAGGGTACTTGCATACAATACGTTTGTTATGTATCGCGCGATCGTAAAGGCTCTCGTAATTGACGCAATTCGATACTATCCGCGCGATGTAGCATCACGCGTCACATCCGATAGCCGTATCGATTGAAACAGTATTTACTCATGTGAATTGTTTAATGATCTCCCGATTTACATAATGGCTTGTTTCGACAATAATTACAATTATTTACCTTATTTGTTGATTGTATAATTGTAGAGTCGGTAAGCTTATAAAGATATAACACACAACATAGTATAGAATACATACCAGTAAATACGGTTGGTTTGTGCAGAACATTGTTACGAACATTTATAAACGAGTTTGATCGCATTATGGCTAATATACGACTGTACTGGTTTCTTTAGTGAGTTGAAAGATAAATAGCGAGTAGGTATAGTATAAAGTGATCATTGTCCGCGTGTTAAAGACCGGTCGGTGGCGGAGCTGTAACGAGCGTCTCGTATACAATAGACCTTTTAACGTCATGCGGCCGAGCGTCAATCCGTGTTGACGCGCGGTCTACGACAAGACCGCCTCGGCAACAGTGTGCACCCGCCTTTACACAACATGTAGCTTAGCGTCGCAATCTGGGCCATTCTATGAAAACATACCCAATTAAGTAAGAGTTCGGATTCTGTGGAGCCATAAATATTATCAGTTAATTAGACAACTGATACTATCTCCTCATCAGTTTTATCGTTCTAGGTCAATGAAAGTGACTGCTCAATAATTAATTCATGATAATACAAATACTTGGTATAAGAAGCTATGCTTATTTTATTTATTTCGAAATTCTTCATCTTGAGATCACCAACTCGCAGTATAAAAACGATGTGATTATGCATAATCCTCTTCCCTAATCTCTTCAATAAGACTCATCTCGCCATGCCTTTGCTCTGCACTTGGACATTACAGACTTTTTATTTTGTGTCCGCAAAGAAATCTTGAAAAGCTTATTAAGACAATATAAAATGAGTAAAGATAAACAATTATAAAATGTCCGTATTAGGTACGAGAGTCGGATACAACTATTATAACAAAAACAAGTCGAGTCGGTTGGATTCGTATGAAAATAAAACATATTCAAGTGGAGTGACGTGCGTCCGGCGTCACTTACCAGCGGCGGAGTGATGTGACAGCCCCCGCCGAACCGAATGCCTTTTTTATATGACCAAATTAAAAATAGAACAAGAAAATTACGAAATCTCCGATTCTGTTCCATTGTGTTCACGTTTTGGAAAAATTTAAATGAGCGAACACTGGCTGGTTTTTTGAGAATCGGAATCTCGAATTTAGCGCTTAAATACATACAGTTTCGCGGTTTAGCGCCATGTTTTTTCCGTTTTCTTCGCATTTTGGCGCGTTGAATGCGGCGATGCGGTAGATTTTGCCCGATTAAAGTCTTGGTGGTCGATAGAGTAAGTTGTTGGTGTTAACGATCTAAATTGTTCTCACACCTTCCATTGATCATTTTCTTTGGAAATTCAGGTCGAGTTTTTAGTTCGTCTTTACATTGTCACTTGCAACTTAATTAACATTTGCCGTTTTATATCGAGCGCTGCACATTAAGAGCGTTCCACTAAATATCTTATTTTAAATATTGTATTGTTATTGCGCATTGGAGCATATCTTTCTAAGTGTTATACTTAGTGATATGTGAAATATTTCATGTTTTTCCCGCTGTCGGGCATAAGGGAGTATGCGTATTTATGTCGAATATTCAGAGTGGCAATATGAATGTATTTATTCAGGGCTGAGGGCGGTCTCGGTCTAACAATGCTCCGCTTGTTGTTGCCGCCGCGCAGGGTTGCCACACGCTCATAAAACTATGTAACCAAAACTAAAACAATTTATTCACAAGTGCTAAATTTGTACATCAAACGTAAGCGCTCTGTATGAAATTCAAATTATTTTTTAACGTATAATTAGAGCATTAATGACCGCGTTAAGGATTAATACATTTACATTTCATCAGAGTAGATTACAAATAGAGCTAAGATTGCCAAGTTTTGTAGTTAAGTAGTTCGCGGTTTTACTGTCAGTAATTTTGTTCTCATTGAAATATTGGGATAAATCTTACGCAGAAACTACTTCGCTCTTCCGATCAATCAAGTTATAGTGTAGAGTCGAAACGAAACAAAGCATCAATTTCAACTCAAAGTAAATTCAACCTTGTGGTTCTTAAAGTAAAGTCCAATTCAAGGTTGCTTATGTGTACTTTAGGATTTGAACTATTACTTAATTGGGTACAGCATATTAAGGATTTCAATAACTTGAGTATTCCAGCTTTCAGTTATAAATTTTATTCCTACTTAAAGTCTACATTTCTCAAGGTGTATACTAATGTGATGTGTGACAACCCTATCAGGACGTCAGTACATCAGGGTTGACAGCAGAGCCTGGTGGTCTGAGCGTCAAGCAAGACGCGTGTTACACACTGTACGATGTACCGACAGAAACGTTGCGAATAACCACTTTTTGAGACAATGTTTACGTAAAGTTTTACTAGAAAGAGACAAAAACGTGTAAGAGAGAAAAAAGCTTGCCTATGAGGTTGACTTATCCGGCAGTTAACTACAGCAAAAACCCCGTAAGTCATACATAAGTGCGTTTCGTAATATCGCTCGTCGGTATCACTTCATCATAGCTTACATTTATGCACCAAGCGATTTTGGCACAAAACTGTCCGACCATTTATTTCCATAACAGTACCATTCTTTAATACCTGAAGTAAATCGAATAGATTTGATCCCCACTTTTTATTCCACTACTTACCGATATTGACGTACGTAAAACCTTCAATTAGAGTTGTAAACGGGCAAAAAAGTACAAAACTACAAATATTTTACATCCATATGTGTTCACGTTTAGTCCGCTCGTTCGATCAACTTTTGCTTATTTTGCACCCGTTACCCATTGTGTTTACCGCTTTAACCATTGTTCGAGGGGTATATAAATTGGTTCGCGACATACTACATCAGTGACAGGTATATTTGACTCTTCGATTTTGATAATTAATCCGTATTGTAAGTGGAATGGCCCACCCTTGTTACGATGAGAAAAAACAGACGAGATTCGTACAAGTAGCTGCGCTTTCAATTCAATCTTCATTAACGGGTGGATTTTAAAAAAGGAATTCGCGCAATGGGTTTCGATTTTATGCTTAGACTTACATTTTAGCTTTACATTTTCGCTTTTTCGAAAAGCGAACGCTATTTATATTACAGCGAAGATTACCCTTTTGATTAAATAAGTGTAGTCTCGCATTAAACAATTATCTATTAAAACATTTACGTTAATTTATTTTAAATTAAAACTGGAATTATGGCCATAATTCAATTTATAAGGTATTTAACTACCTGGTAATCAAGTTAGTTTTTACACCTTATTCTTGCACTTCGTAGATCATTTGCGTTTAATTTATGTTGTACAAAAAATCCCCTTAAGACAATAAGTTCGATCGTAAAAATGGAAATTGCAAGAAGATTGTGGTAAACCAATTAAAGTTCAATTAAAACTGATGTACGTTCATTCACACAATATAACAGTTTATATAAAAAGATGCGCAAGCGCATGCAGCGTTGAAGACTATTGGATAAAACGATTCATTATTTTCTTTCTTTGTGTCTACTTTGAATTGTGTAAGATTAAATGTTTTTGTGGTTAGATAAACGTTTCATACTAAATCCGGCATAAACAATCCATACAACCATTTTGGTCGCAGTGTAGTAACAATTTCATTTGAACACAAAATCTGGTTGAAGTGTGGTAACAGTTACTACACTTTAGTGTCGACTTTAAAAAGTGGTAACATAGTGCACACATTGCGACCACTTTGTGACCACTTTGTAAATGTAGTAACATAGTGCACACATTGTAGAAACATCGTTACCGAATTTTTTCTCACACATTTTGGTCACACAGTGTGCACTATGTTACTACATTTACAAAGTGGTCACAAAGTGGTCGCAATGTGTGCACTATGTTACCACTTTTTAAGTTTGTATTAAGTGGAAACATTATTTTATACTCCTGCCCAAAATGTTCAGTGGTACTCAACTATTGGTGTAGAAATTATTATTTTTGTGTGTAGAAACGTGATAAAATAATTGTATTTTACCCATCTGTAAGATACACTACAATTTACTTACGGAAACACTTTTGTCTTCCCTGTACAGTGAAAGATAAATGGTTTCTATCTACCGATAATCTGGTAGTAGAAATGCAATACGTGGAAATCATTAAAGGAAATTTAATGATAGCTGGAAAAAAAGTAAAAATAACTTTTGATTTCTTTGAACTACCTATGAAATCTCGATATCTTAACATAGATGCAACTATTAAAAAAATTGAACAAGAAGAACTGCAACTAAATGAACTAACCAACGTAAAATGTGAATTAATTTCAATCAAGGATAAAAATAAAATAGTATTTTTGCCTATATTATCAACACTACAGCAGTCTCAGAAGTAATAATATTACGTGTTATTTTTTAGTACTTTGTCTCTCATATAATATTTTTAGATATCTCTTTATTTTCTGTAATAGAAATAGGTGATGTAATAATAAAATATGTAATTATTAAAAGTTTTTATTATTTAGTTGATTAGTAGTTGTAGACATTAGTTGATTATTTAATTTAATTAACCCATATTTAATTAGTTGCTTCTTCATTTTGTAGAACTACTTTTTCTCTTTCTGGTGAAGATTTGGCTAAATTGTATCTGCAAGAAACAATAAAAAAAGATTAAATGAGCAAGCTAAGTTTTTATTGGTTTGTAATAGAAAGGTACAGTAAACAGGTGTTATTCGGAACATTTTTGAAATTCAAAATATAATATATCGTCAATGCTATTTCAATATATACGAGTAATGGCATCGCTTGTGACCATCAACACCTAGCAAATTGTAGAAAAATGTGCAAATCAATACAAATGAATATGTTTTAGTTACGTAGGTACCTACAATTCGAATCGACCCCAATCTAATGTTATACGTTGGGAACCTCTGATTTTGGATTACACGGCAGCCATAGTGAAAGTGGTCACAAAGTGTGCGCTTTGTGTACACTTTGTGACCACTTTGTGACTAAACACTGAAAACCATCATAAAATTAATATTGTCTGTTTTACAACCTACAAATAGACTATTTATTAGACATTAACATTTCAAATGTAATTAAATTATATTTAAATTTGCAAGTTTTCTAAGTTACCGTCATTATTATCTACTCATATAATTTATTATTTGGTTTTCATATGTACAAATTTAGCAATTAAAATATTTATTTTGCTTACCTGTTACTATATTGAGGCGCTCTTATTTATTATGATTTTTATCAAAATTCCGTCGATGAACTTGATTTCGTTTTTGTCTAACACTTCACTTTCGACGAATAATCCGCATCAAAGAAATGAAATAAAGTTCAATCACAATAAAAAAATGGCCGCATATAGTTTAGTAAATTATAATGGCCGCAGTTTATTTAGTTTAGTAAAATAAGTTGACATTTAATCCCCAAGTTGACGTTATTTCTATCAGTCATTCGTTATCATTCGGTCATCATTCACTCGAATTGTGGTCACAATCCAGTAACATTGTGTACACAATGTTACTACACATGTGTACAAATTGCGACCACTATTTTTTTTTTTTTTGTGTCGTAAATTCCCCACTTTCGGTAACAAAGTGGTAACAAAGTGGTAACAGCGACTGATCTTGATTCTTGTGTAAAGTTTTAGTGTGGTAACAGTTACCACACTGCGACCAAAATGGTTGTATGGGTAAGTGAATACTATTGCCATATATTTGGTACCACGTTGGTTTATAAACTAGAATGAACGAAAGGTGATTAGTGATTCCTTTGATCCTCAAATTATTTTCTGAAAGGGTTCAATGACCGGAATTTTTCTATGTATAAATAAATGTAAAAATTACGCTTTTCTTTTCATCAAAATTTGTTCAGTTATTAGGAACAGTCGAAAGAGGCGGGTCGATAAAGTTAAGGAGAGTAAGATACTGTTTCATTAAAAAATGCTAATGTAAATAAACTCCTTAATGAGTTTTATACCTTCAATGCATCATCCACGTGTCATCGCAAAACCTGAAACTTCTATATCAGAATAAAAACAATTGAATTAATACGAGAATGTCATTTCACGGTCGCTTGGGTCGTGGAGGTTGAAAATAATTAATTGGGTACTTTAATACAATTTTGTTTTTATAATTATTAAATTAATTTTGAGTAGCTAATGTTTGTTAGTTGGCTAAAATTTTCGACGAACTTAAAATAAAATGAAAACCAAAAACAAGTATAGAGTACGGAAAAAATTAAGTTTGTTGTTTTGAATGACATAGATTATAAACTATAAACTGAACATAGCTACACACTCCTTTAGCTACAATTAATGTTTACTATAATCACTAACCTTATAGATATAAGTTTCTATAACATTAAAATATAGTCTTAGCCCTCAAAGAAACCGCATAATACTTCTAATAAAAGAGTATTAGAACCCTCTAATGGATAACGACTCGAAATATAAAAGTAAATGTCACCCACCTTGGGTGACCGACGGTGGCGCACACCTGCCTTTCTTTTACGTAACTTTGCTAAATATTATTCCTTAGATTTATATACTCTATAACATACTCTATAGAGAAACAGATAGGTACTCTATGGAGCACTCTATAGAATTACACGTACTCTATGGTATAACATATACTCTATGGCGTATTCTATTGAGATACATTTATTGTCTATAGCATACTTTATAGGCAATTATCTATAGATACTCTATGGAGTACTTGCTCTACATAATGCTCTACATATATGTATACTCTATGGCTTCGTTTAGATTAAGGATCACGCAAGTTGGCGAGCTGCGAGTTGGCGAGTCTGATAGAATACGGAACCTTTTGCCTTACTTATGTCTTTAATAAATTAGGGATAAATATCTTTGTTTGATCTCAGTTCATGTTTGTTTTACTGTTTAGCCTTGAAAACGTAGTTATAATACGTATTAACTTAGACAGGTTTTAAACAATGATATCGCTTTAATTAAATGCTGATACTGGTTCCTAATGATAAGTTGACAATCATTTAACGTTTTTGTCTTAGAAAAAATGGCGTAGAGTTATAGCACCCATTTTTAAGTCCAATACTACTCTAGCTTGGTACAAAAGAGGTTGGTCAACTCTACATTTTTTGTCTATGAAAAAAATAACAGAAGTCTATCAATGTCCATTCCTTTTAAGTCGGTACCATAGAGGAATTATTAAGGCCGTTCAAACATTATGTCGGAACTAATATGAGTTACTTGAAGTGCTGTCAGAGGGACGCGTTAGGCTGACTACCGACCGACAGCGATTCGAGGTTTGGGATGCTTGACCCGGGGTTAATCTGTATATTTTGAGGTTATCAATGGATTTATTAAGATTATTATTAGGTGAAAAGTCACAGTGATGTTTGGAGTTTTCTTCTAAGATAGCATCACAAGTATAGAAGACTAGCCGCATCCCGCGGTGTTACCCGCGTTGTACCCGTTCCCGCGGGAATTTCGGGATAAAATGTATTCCAAGTGTTATTCTGATATTATAACCTACATTACTGTAAAGTTTCATCCAAATCCGTTCAGTGGTTAACAAACATACATTCATACATCCATCCTCACAAACTTACGCATTTATAATAATAAGTAGGAAGTAGGATAGGATATCACGAAAATAGAAGTGTTACTTAGCTCTTCCGTGGTAGCTATATCGTATTTTTTAAATAGTGTGAATAACGTATGAGTTGTTTTTAATCTACTACAGAAACCGTAGGTTTTCAATTCGTTGCATATGTAGATTTACTTTTAGGTAAAAAACGAGTATGTCACTACGTATAGTTAGCGCCAGTAACCCAGTAGCTATAAGCTCAATATTGAATAGGTTACGTGGTCATACATTTATGTTATTGGTTAATAATAACAATATCCTCGTCAAATGAAGTTTCGATTCCGTGGTGAATAATCACAGGATGAATAACCCAGGACGCAGTAATGACGGTCCGCCGTACATCGTCTCTTATCATTTCTTGTTAAAAATGATCCAATTAAATGGCTTCAATAAGTTACCGAAAGTTTAAAATCTCTCGCACACCCATTGTAATAACGCATGCGCCCTCAATATTAAATTTTAACAAGGTATTAATTAAAAAAACTAAAGCGAAATATCTTTAAATTTTCTCATGCACGCTCGCCCCCTTGTTTTATTTTGTTTTTAATTCATTTTATTCGGCGTTCGTCGGAGTGGGTACGCCCATCGGTGATTTAAAATTTTGATTTATCGAGGCGAGCGCAGCGCGGCTAGTCGCCGGTGCCCGCGCGGTAATTATAAATATGACGCGGTGCTAAACTGTGCGAATTGACCCCTGGGACCCGCGCCTATGCACTCCTGCGCACTAAAAATAAACACGCTATTCACACAGTACCAGAAACATACCAAAATAGATACAATCACCCTTTCGTAAAACTTTATATGAATAACTTGCTGGGAATGAGTCCTCTCGGTTCAATCTAAGTAAAACTATTTGATGGCATCCCATGCCTATCTAAAAGATTCCATACAAACTCTCAGTTACCAAAATCTATTATTACGAAGAACCATAATTAATTCGGCCATAACACTATACGTTATGGGTCTCAATCCCTATAACGTATACAATTGTCAAATTAGCAAGTTAACGTGTACCTTAATGACAGTAGTTAGGTTACTGGAGTGTGTTGAGGTTATTTTATGAACTTTTGAATGTGTAATAATGATACAGTTATAGGACGGAAGATTGAAGATTGCTTTGAGCAATTAATCAAATGAAACAGGTGCAATGCTCCGTGCGTCGATGCAAAGCTGCGCCTGTGGAAGTCGTAAATACGACTCCACCTGTCTTTACAATACTTTAATGTACCACTCAGACTTTAATTCACTTGATTTGACGTTTGTATTGAAATTGCAACGTGAAATTGTATGTCAGAAACACATTAACTTACATTTTTAAGCTCCGGTGTAGATTTTAAATTGAGAATGCCATTTAGCGGCGTCAATGATAAGCTTCTTACATATTATCTTGACGTCGTAATTGTATGGTCTTAGTTTCATCGATTCTACTGACGTCAGGGCTATTAGGTATGCTATATATCTATAACTGTTTTTAGTTAAAAGTATATCGTATTCCTTTCAATACACGAAAGTTTTCATTTCAAAATGCATTACTTAAAAACACGGTTCACTAAAAACGAGGTTACGCAATCGAAAATTCATTCAACAATAACAAAACACAATCGAAACAAAAACCGCGCAAAGATTAACAAAAGTTAATGTACAGTCTACACTATAGACCATGCGCAAGTCAAAGTTTAATACATAAGCGTTGTTGGTAGCTCGCAGTGCCACTGTGGGCCCATTGAATGCAAATCCAACGTTATAAGAAGCGATACGACTCGATATTACCAACGTTTAGTCGCCTTCGGAACATAATTCGAACTTACTTTGTAATTTTCGTGTCATGCGGCCCTACTTTGTATGAGACTGAGAAACTATAGTTTATTGGGCATTTAAGTCTTTCTATAGCGAGTTATACTTGTGATATAAGTGTGTTGATTAAGTAATAAATCGTCAGGTGTGTGGTTTTTCTTACATATGCTGGTGATAAAAGCGAAACGAGTTAGTAGCTAAAATGAAAACTATGTATCAATGAAACAACGTAACATGTATTGAATTAAACATACTTATAATTACTCACTTTAAGCACAGACTTTTCAAGTATTTTACTATAAAGAAATTTACATTTTGCCAGTTTGCGAGCCGGCGAGTTTAATAGAAAACATGTCACAATATGTTTAATTTTTTTATAATTGTTTTTAGAACCCCTTTCTTTGTCTGCAGCTTTGTGAACTAGGCTTAATCACTACATAGTATAAAACTAAGTCGCGTCTGTTTGTCTGTTTGTCTGTATGCTTAAATCTTTAAAATTACGCAACTTATTTTGATGCGGTTTTTTGTAATAGGTAGAGTGATTCAAGAGGAAGTTTTTTATCTAAAAAAATTCCCGAAATTCCCACGGGAACGAGCACAACGCGGGTAAAACCGCGGGGCGCTGCTAGTCATATATAAGTCGATTTCAAAATCAAAAAGGAGACATAAAACAAAACCCGCAACATTTTATCCTTAAAAAAACAAGTACAGAACTGAACAAGATCAATAACGTTACGGGTAATTAATTCAACAATACAGGGACATCGCTCCCAGGCCCTAGTGATGTTACATTGACGTATAGGTACGATCGTCGCATCGATCATAGTAACGTAACTAAACTATCGAGCATGCATGCACGTTTGCCAATCCTTTAGCGCAGATGTATGTGAATACTCGTTTTTATATCTGCTTTAACAACGTCATCGGTCATACGGTTAAGTAGGGAATGGTTTAAATAAAGAATAGTAAAGGTAAAGCTCACTGCAGTTACTTGCTTAGCGAGAGAGACGCGTTAGGCGGTCGAGTTAAAAATACTTTGAAAAGACATCAACGAAATCGCATAGGCTTATCTGTGAACATAATCAATTGTTATTCAATCTCGAAAATATTTCGAAAGGTGTCTAATTTACTATAATAGGAATAGTCTGAAAACCATGAAAAGAGTTTTGGCACCGTAAACGGAACACGAAGTCGGCGTGATTACAATTCGAATGTATTTCGATGGTAATCTCTATCGAGCTGGCGGTTTGATGTGTCAATTCACCGTGAGCCGATCGGTATCAGCCCGCTGCTGCTATTGGGTAACCGCCACGCTTTGTTGTCCTAACCGACTAACTAAACGCGACGGCCCATCAAACAGATCGGACAATAACGTTACCACAACCGCCCATTAGTAGGGGCCATCACTACGGACTGTCTCCGCCAAATTAAAGGTGGAAATGAATTTCACGCGTGTCCCATTTCTGCCTGTTCGCGGTAATCGAGCCAGCGGCCGCCGCTCGCTCCGATCCGCACACAAATAAATCGTTATGCGAATTTCCCAACATGGCTTCCGCGGGTACGGCCAATGGCAGGAGGGGGGCGGGGAACACCGCGCTGCATCTTCGTGTGAAAATTTAAAAATTACGAGCATCGCTTTATTTTATGAGCGCGTCGACAACGCTCTCCGACGCCCGTCGATACCGCGATAAACATGATGTGACACGACACCCGAACGTTATAAATTACGAGTAATGAGTACTCGATACACGTCAATCCGGCTTTTTATATCGAAGTACTGCGTTACGGCGCTCGTATGTAACCTATCTCTTCATAAATCCATAAGCAGGCAGTAGCGCGGTTAAAAATAAATAAGCCCAACAAAAGAAGGTACCCTCCACACGCTCCGTTGTGTTGACCCTCGCTCTATTCCTAGAGCCCTCCATCGACATAACGCGCTCTATATCTAACCGCTCTGCCCACATGAAACACTCACACCACCGCGCGGCGCCGCTTCATAACTACACGACTGAAACCACCTCGGTGTGAGTGAACACGATGAAAATCTTTATTTTCACGCTCTATCTCTCTTTATCTAATCGCCCCGGTCAGATAAGGACGGAACGCCGGAAAAACTGGTGCGGGGTGAGGGGTAAAGGCTACATCGATTCCGCGCTTTCACTGCTAGGGGCCGTGTAAACCTTTAAAAACATCGTTTTTGCCGCGCGATTGTCATCTCTAACCTTATATGGATAAGAGGAAAATTTGAGTGCGGGGTGAGGTTCGGTAAATGGATTGCCTCCCCCTGGGGGCTCTCGTAGTGGGATCTAGATGTCGTAGATACGCTGATAGGCGGTGCTGTGTGCGTGAGCGGCGGACGGGCGCGCGTGTGTGCGGCCGCTGTGTTTTCCGGATACGAAACCGTGTAGTTATGTACTAAGAGAGCTTCTTCCGGGTGGGATAAATTCTGCTTGTGTTAGCAAATATATGAGGGGCCGTAGCGGGTATCCCTTTTTGTAATATAATTTTACGTTGCAGTGTAGATAGGTAGATAGATTAGGGAAGACGGAGGCTGTGATTTGATTTGATTAGGAGGTGTTTGCGAGGGTCGGGGAGATAAGCTTGATTGGATCGCGGGGACGGGCGCGTTATGGAAATATGTTTTTAATGTGGGTGGTTTATTGAATTAGTGGATACAGTTTGTGGATTGATGGGAGATTAGGCCGCCTTCGATAACTGTTTTGTAATCACAAAATTGCGTGTGTTAGTTTAATCAAAATTCCCTTACTGTGCCTTTTCAATAGAGGACGGATAATGATGCTCTTAATATTTTTTGTGAACGTAAATTGTCCACTCAACGCGGTCAGCATGAGGGGAACAATCGTCCTGTTTTCGAGTGAGATCACAACAAGAGCGACGTTTTGTTTGCCCGATACTACAATGAGACTCGGCCGTCGTCACAAGCGCATGCTTTGAGTTCACACAACGCTGAAAATTAAAGTACCAGCATAACAATAAATGTACTGGATTTTGTCTGTTTGTGATGGTTTTTTATCTTTGTCGGCTTGTTGTGTTTTTGTTGGCATGCAAGATATCGATCCGAATGGAATGTCGTTGACAGTGAAATGGGTTTAACAATTAATAAAACTCTTGTGGAGAGGGAACCAGGCTTACATACTTGGGATTTTTACGTTGGAGCGTACGTTAATGTGAACGTATGGACGCGCGCTACTGACTGACAGCGCTGGATGTTATCTCCGCGTCGGCTCCTCCATGATGAATTGAAACGTTATTAATATTTATCATTAAACATTTAGAGAGATAACCATCAGCTACTGCCTCTACACTCTACACGTACGCTACATACTAATAAATCCCCAAACGAACGTTTCATAATGGTCAGCATTTCAACGGGCCGGTTATAAAAAATGACCTAAAATAAAAATAATCCCAGCCATAAAATTTACGGGTTTTTCGAGCAATTTCAGCGTTTGAAGAGCGAAAGTAATTCGCCCATAAAATTACGAGTAAACAGCCGTTTTTCCACGGAAATAAAACCTCCCCTACGGGTGGTGAGTGGTGACTTTTGTAATCGGCTTAGCTGGGGCTCTGCCCCCGGGGGCGCTCCCCGGGGGCGCGTGATGCACCACCCCGAGGATAACTTATCAGCAGATTATAAAATCGGATTTTGGTAATTGAGTCGTAAACTTGCCGATACTCCAATCTGCGATATCGATGCTGGTACGAGTTTGAATATATTATTTTGTAGCGATGCTTATTAGCAATAACTTATAACTGTTATTAAAACCTTTACGAAAATTTCGTTCGAAAATACTCGAGATATTTCAACTGATATTGATGTTCTCATATATTATGGAAACTACGTGACGTAACGTAGGGAATGGAAAGTGGACACCCATATCTCACTCTTGGATTCATATTGAGTGTCTGTTTATGACACAAAGTAAGATAAATAAACAATTTATATGTATATCTTTATGAGTAGAATGTGTCCGAGTCATTCCGTCAGTGGGAAGAGAGACCCGGCTAATATGGCGAGCACTAATCTCATTCTGGCACAAAGGAGCTGCCATGACGCGGCGAATATTGACACAAACCATTTAATATTTAGGTACCTATTCCGATATGCAGCTGTTTTTTGCCGCTAAAGTACATTCACCGAAGAAAATGTTTCGTAGCTCCGATCAGAGATAAAGATCGTCATTTGAAGACTTGATATAAAATGTTTAAGTACTTGTAACTGTATTTTTTTAAAAGACAACTATTTATTATAGTAGCTGCATTATATTCGCTTCCTAATCTAATATTACTTGTCAATAAAATGTAGCACCAACATTGATTAAAGATACATAGAAACTAACACAACTCTAATTAAAGCCGTCTTATTTCTGTGTCATTTAATAACAATCAAACTGGTCTAATAAGAGAAAACCATTAGTTGTAACGTATTTTGTTGTCGACGATACCGTCTCTAGTACAAGACAGTCACTTACGATATTAAATCGGACAATACGCCGTGGTACAGTCACGATTATCTAAGATAGTATTCGATACTAGTTACCGAGAAACGAATAAATACACGGGCCGAATACGCAGCGGCCTTTTTATTCGACAAAATGACATGACAAATTAATGGATTTATTATGAGTACGATTGCTCAGTATCTTTTTATTTTCGTGTCGGTTTAGGACGAATGCATTTTTAATTGAGTGAGGCACTTTTGTGGACTGTATAAAACGGCCACCGCATGCCTCGGATGTTTTTTGTTTGATTGACGGGTAGTAATGGGCAGGTGCGTGGGCCCGCTAGCTACCTCGCTTTTTACTCGTGATTCACAAAATATATACAGTTTTTACCCCCTCACTTACATTCATGTCGCCACATTACCATATTTATATATAAATCGTTTTTGTTTTAATTTAATGAGGCTGTAAATTTTAGAGCAGTTTGCCATTTTTAAGTCATAAAATATGCTAATATATTTACAATGTTTGTTTTGGACGTCAAAAGTCAAGGAGTAATTATGCTTCAATAAAGTTGTAAAACATATTTAATATTCAATCGACGTGTTGCTAAAATTCAAGATTTGTATTAATATTGCGATGGTTATCTTGGGTCGACTCTATTTGCTATGCGACCACGAGGCGACTGATGTAGAGTAGAATGGGCTTATTTGGATACAAATGGGTACAAAAATATGTCAATAAAAAATGTGTGATGAAATGTACGTAAAAATAAAGTAGAAAATAACACATAAAAAAGAGTAATAACTATTTAACAATCTAAAAAAGGCAGACATTTTCTTTATTCGTTATTAATTCTATCGATGACTAGATTTTGCCCAAAACGTCTCTATTGACAATATTCATGATCCCAAGGTTTTTAGAATGTTTGTTTCCAATCTTTATGTCTCATAAACATCTATTTTAAGATCATTAACATCTCCTTTAATATCTTTACCTAATCGTTCTATATTGTCCACAGTCACTGCAGAGTGCAGCGCGACGAGCCGGCACCTCCTGTGCCAACTGCAAGACCACCACCACCACGTTATGGCGACGTAACCAGAATGGCGAACCAGTGTGCAACGCGTGCGGACTTTACTACAAGCTGCATAACGTAAGTACTATTTAGATAAGAAAACATCTAACGAGAGGTAAAATTCAAACTATTACGACTGATTTTTTCAAACAAAAATTTCTTTAAATGAAGAAAAGGGTAGTGGTAGGGTAAGAATGGAAACTAACTTAACCTTTTTCCCTTTGAGAAGAAATAGTTTTTGGTTGAGGAAATCACCCTGATTCGTCCATTTTAAAATATGACGAAAGGACGAATGAGGTCGATATATTAAAATATGGACGAATAGGGTCGATTTTTCAACTCTCATAAGGAAATAGCGTGTAAATATAAATAGAGTGTGTAACCTGATACTTTTTAAGCAAGTTGTAAGCTCAGATTTTCTGTGCCATCAGAGTTATTCGCAATCAAATTTTATCACCGCATCTTTTAATATTTTTCATATGAATAATATCGATTAAAACAGTACTTAATTACAAAATTTGGTAGGCAATGTGAGAAATATAACACCACAGAATGTAAACCAATATTTAAACGAGCATTAATGACGAACTGTGAAATTTTATTAGATTGTCATCATTGAATTACAAAATATGTTTAGTTAAAGTTAGAAAAACAATTAAAAGAAAAAAGTGTTAAATGCAATATAATTTATGGACATAGACAATTTTATTACCACGACATGTTTGAACGTCGTTTTTGTTGACAGAAATGTATATAAAATAATGTTATTTACGATTTAGTTTTTTATCTGTACATGGTGTAGAGTTTCACATTAATATTATCTGTGTTCTACAAACCCAGAAGAAGCGGTATAATTTTGTCCAAGCGACAGTGACGCTTCGTTTATAGATGTTATCTGTGTTGAATCCAACGTGTATGCAGATTGCAGATACCCAAAATAACTTCGAAAGCTATCATTCTGATACGACTATTTCAAATACTAAATACGACTATTAAAAAGCTATTAAAATAGAGGTCAGTCAAGACCTTAAAATAGAAAATCTAGATTTTAGTACAACCAATTTATGTTGCTTTGTAAACTATGAAGACAAGTTTAATAAATCTATATTAATATAAATGAATCGCCGAAATGTATGTACGCGTATGACTTCAGAACGACTGCACCAAATTGGATGATTAATTTTTTTAAGTCTTCTCTATTGTCAGGACAGTGTTATATAAGAAAATAGTAGTAAAAATCTTGAAATTCCCTCGGGGACGGAGTGCAGAAACGCTGCGGGTGAAACCGCGGGGCACAGCTAGTGATTATACTTATATGTATTTACTTTGCACAAATTCATTTAATTTAATGAGTAAGACCAGAAAAATATGATTATTGGTAATATTTATTTATAAATAATCGTATATCATTAAATCATGGTCGGTTATAATCTACTTGTATTTGTTTAAACAAGTTCCACCACATTTGAATTTCACTTTCGTTCATTAAATTATGTCATAGTAAAAGTTTATTAACTTTAAATAACGTTTGATTTTGTAAGCGTGGGTTAGTTAATGTTCGCGATCCGTAGGGAGGCATCCCCAAAGGACCGTTTGACAGTATCTTGGTGAATGATAACCGAGGGTACGCATTCGCCCAACATCCCCCTATGCCCAGCTAATGTGTCATAAAACCCAGCGCGATTGTCCCAAATGAATTACGATCTGTGATACCATCAATAAATGGTTAAATAAAATAATACGTCGTTTGGCTACTGATAAAAAAGATTAATTTTGCACAATGGAATACGAATTTTGTGGCTTAATTAAAAGGTACATACCACATTTTTAACCAGTGTAAACTAGGCAGGTTTGGATTTATTTAGGTTTATACTGCCGCAATGCGTTGGGTAACCAAATAGACTCAATTTCGACCGTCATTTGTTTTTAAACATATATACCGCCCTATTCAAAAACGATATTTAACTATAACAGTGATTGAAAGTGTTTTGTCCTCTTTCGCTCTTTGACAAATAGCGTATGTCGGAAAGGGACAAACCATTTGATAGCTAAAGTGTTAAGAAGTGTTTATGAATAAAGCCCTTGGACGCTATTTAGATTTAAGAGATTTTGTGCAATCCGCCCTAAAACCTAAGTAAGTTCACACAGTAGAGATGTGACGTCTCACTATTTTCATGTGGGATCAAATACAGCAAAATTATATCTTTAGTTGACAGTTATGATTCCTAAGTTTTCTTCTCGAGTCGAGATGGTTTTGGTAGGTAGGTTTTAGCCTGTAATGTCCCACTGTTGGGCAAAGGCCTCTCATCTCACTGAAGATATCAGTACAGTGAGGAGGATTAGGCGTAATCACCACGCTTGATGGTTAAGATGGTTTTATTAATTTTAATTTTTGTTTAGTCACAATTTAGCCAAATCTATTGAATGGTCATTAGCTGTATAAAGATCTGTTCTTTATACTAATTAAACACAACTTCTGCTTGCTCTCGTTTCGTTACCTTCCATTTCCGTAACGTGTCAACAATTTCTTCAAATTATTTATTTCTCTCAATATATGAGTTCCGTGATATTGCAGAGATAACCTAATGATAATATATATACCTTCTATATAACTTCTAATTCTTCTGTCAATGACGATTATTTATTGTATCTAGAATCTTTGAATGAAGAGTCTATTTTTGATCTTTCTACAATTGAAATAGTTTTAAATGATGTAGAACTGATGTTGTCCCAGCTTGACCCTTCTAAATCCGCTGGACCTGATGATATAAGCCCAATTTTTCTTATTAACTGTTCAAAAACAATTTGCGTTCCTATTTTTCAACTATTTAAAAAGTCTATTAGCACTAAAGAAGTCCCTCTATTGTGGAAAAAGGCGTATGTTACACCAGTTTTTAAAAAAGGGTCAAAAACTGACATATCTAATTACCGACCAATATCGAAATTATGTCTTATATCCAAGATCTTTGAAAAAATTGTTTATAAACAAGTGTATGCAACTTTCAAAGCTTGTATTGAACCGACTCAGCATGGTTTTGTGAGGGGGCGGTCTACAGTGACAAACTTGGTCCTTTTCAATGATTTCTTGTCGGAAGCGATGGATTCTAAGCAGCAGGTTGATGTGATGTACACGGACTACTCTAAATGTTTTGACAGAATAGATCACAAAATCTTACTTTATAAGCTATATAAACTTGGTATCCGGGGTGATCTTCTTCGGTGGTTCGCGTCTTATATCTCGAAACGTTCTCAAGCCGTGGTAGTGAGTAATTATGTATCTAGCTGGGTTTGGATTCCTAGCGGCATCCCTCAAGGCTCAGTTCTTGGAAGTTTGCTGTTTTTAATCACCGTTAATGACATAGCACAGTGTTTCCTCTATAGTCAACTTCTTTGCTTCGCTGATGATATGAAAATTTTCCATCCTATCAAGTCACTCTCGGATGTCGCGGAGCTCCAATCAGATTTGGATCGTTTGTCATCTTATTGTCTCAAGAACAAACTTGATCTGAATCCAGCTAAATGTTGTAAAATCACATTTACGCGCAAAAAGCACGTAATTCCATCAACTTATCATATAAATAATCATGCTATCAAAGAGTGTAACTATGTGCGGGATCTGGGAGTTATTCACGACAGTAAACTACTGTTTGATAATCACGTAGATTCTGTTGTTAGTAGGGCTTACAAATCACTAGGTTTCCTAATGAGAAGTTCGCAGGAGTTCAAACGTGCCAAGACGTTTAAGATATTATATTGTGCTTATGTAAGAAGTATTTTGGAGTACGCGTCGCAGGTTTGGAATCCATCTTATGACAAGTACGTGGGTAGGATTGAAGGGATCCAAATGAAATTTATTAAATTTCTATGTTTTAAATTAAAAATTTCATATTCATCTCAAAACTATTTAAATTTGTGTAGAAAATTCCACTTCTTGCCATTGTCCCAGCGCAGAAACATCGCTGATATATCCCTTGTTCTAGCACAAATCAATAACAAAATTGACTGCCCTGCCCTTCTTTCTAAATTATTATTTAGCGTCCCTTATAAGTCTGCAAGACGTTATAGCCCGTTACATTCAATGCATGCCAGTACCAACTACCGTCAAAATTCTTTTATTATTAGAGCGAGTAATAGTGTTAACAAATTTTGTGAACGTTTAGATCTAGATATATTTAACACGAAAATATCTACAGCTAAAAGGTTATTAAGTTTAGAGTTTTTCGAACAATAGGTGTCTCCTGTTCATTGAAGCCTATTATTATTATTATTTGTAGACGATATATTGTATAAATGTACCAATATATTTCTTGTTTATATCGCTTAAGTAGTATAATATCAGCTTTAATACACTGCTCAAGTTGCTAGTTTTAATAAGCTATGCGTGGGTATCTATAACTGGCTGCTGTATATCAACGGTAAGACTTAGGCTATTATGTAACTTGCTGTTGATACTCCATAAAAAACAAATAAATAAATAAATAAATAAATAAATAAATAATATTATTTATAAGATCTAACTTGTTTACTCCGTAACCTTCATTCAGGTGTTGATTTCCTTACGCTTATCAAAAATTAATGCAAATTATTATGATAGCTTGATATAAATAACGTTCACTTTAAGATAAGAAAAGTGTGAATATGGATAAATACAGAATTGGTTTTATTAGCATAGATTATTAACGGTAATTATTATAATTTTATGTGGGCATGGAAACTTCATGTCCTAATTCGAAAAGCTACCTCCGTTCACTTCACTATACGACCCAATTCCGCACATCTCTAAAAGTTAATAAACGTCAAAATGTTCAAAGGAAACAATTCTCACGATACTCCCAACCCCTGGAGCGAAAACAATGAACAAAAACGTACTCGAATACAATTTTAGTCGATACATTTAGTAGGAAAAAATGTACAATCGAGAAATCTCGATTCGAGAGCGCAACAATGACAAAAATTAACTGTCAAAACGACCCTTTTCGGGAGCACTTGACGTTTTTTCTGGATGTAATGTATACTTTATTCGATCACAAAGTATCAAGGCGAGTTGTTTGCTCTAATTATTCGGAAGGAGCGACAAAGAGCGAATGGGAGTGCCCGATACTTTATACTCGAAGGGATAATGGCAGGAGCACAATACGGTGGTACAACGGAAAGTCGGCGGCACACACGCCTTCTTATACATAGTCATGCATATTTTGTGCATTTGTTACTTTTACAATGTGATGTATTACTTACTTCTAGATTTTTTGGATCAACTGAATATTTTCAAAATTAACTAACTTAATGACTAACTAACGTGTGAAACTTATTCTATTATTAATTACTTTTCATGCCATTGAGTTTTAAATCACAGATTTTATTGAGAGGAGATGCATGGCTCTAATAACCAAAATAAAATCTTAAAGAATACACATTGCAATGAAAAAATCGATCAGAAGCTTTGATAAAAATCTGTATTACCTTATTACAAGTACCTTCTTTTGTAAAATCGGTTAGAAAGTGAACAGACTTCTAGTAACATATAGTGTGTAGTAATCTGTGTTATACGGATAGGTTCTTCTTTATGTTACGTGATAAAAAATGTACTTAACTTATTAATTCTAATTCATGCTAATATCCTGGTGTTAACAAGTTGACATAGTCCATCAAACATAAATTAGTATAGAGTACAAATCTATTAGAAAACATGTGTCATTAATAATCTTTAATGTACTGGAAGGAATAGTCAATATGTTAACACGAAAAAAATCTTAAGCAATAATTTAAGGTGTCAATAATTTGCAGTAGGTTTGCATAGATAGTTGTAGGGAATGTGGTAGAGACCAATCATATACTGTGAGCAGGATTTTAGAAAAAAATTAATACTCTACTATATTCTGTTACTCATTAAACTTTCTTAAATTGTTTGCAGCGTTTTCTTATACTTAGGGTGCTTTCAAATTATGCGTTTCGTGTCGGACCGCTGCGGTGCCGAAGCGGTGCGTTTGTCGTATTGTGAACGTACGATCGTGTGTTTTCATACAAATCGAGCAGCTCGGCAACAGTGCGGCGTTGTCGTGCGTTCGCGGTACCGACGCCGCACTGTTGCCGGTCTGCTCGATTTGTATGAAAACACACGATCGTACGTTCACAATACGACAAACGCACGACAAACGCACCGCTTCGGCACCGCAGCGGTCCGACACGAAACGCATAATTTGAAAGCACCCTAAACCATACCGAGTAGGTGTAGTAGATAAAGGATAAAAATATTCTTACATTCGATGAAGTAAGTTCCAGTAGGTTAGTGGCTAATCCTAGTATACATCAGATACCTACTAATAACTTAGCCGGTACCAAATCAAACATCGATGTTAATACATCGATTATATCGCTTAATTCCATTTTTAATATCGTAAGTAAATAAAAGAGGATAATAATCGGCATCTCGATTCGGTATTCGGGACATCGTGATCGATTTCAGAAACTCGATGCATACAACAAAGCAGATGAATATTGTGATTTACCGACTGTTCCTAACGTGTATAGTGTGTAGTGTGTTGATACTTTCATATAGTTTTTTCGTATTTATTTTATGAAACATTTCATTTTTATTTGTGTCAAAATCTTCTGACACAACAATCATACTAGACTAATTTTTTTTTCAATAACGAATAACTGAAATCTACACTGTGTATAAGTACCTGTATACCTGTATTTGATAGCATTGTAAATAATTCTCAGAGTTAAAGCACGGTAGCTAAGATTAAACCGGATTAAACCGGTAGGTAACCCGCATTTGTTTCCAAAAATCTTTTAATATGAACAAAAAATAAATGAATCAATAAATACAACTAACATCTGTCAATTAAAAATAAAAATCCAAAAATCTTATCTGATTTTCAATCGTTTTAACACAGACGTTTAATCGAGGCTCACAAAAAATGGCCGTGTTCTTATCTAAAACATACATGTTTTTACAAGATTCAATGATTGTTTTATTTAAATAAATATTTCGTTAATTTATCTGATTTAATTAGAACAAATTTAAATTATTCAGAGCAACATCTGTTCGCTGCAGTTACATTTTAAATCGATTTTATTTTTCAAACAAAAGTTGGCATTTATCGTTCCGATTGGCATTTAAAATAAAAGTTTAAAGTATCAAAACCAGTCTAGCGCAGTGGACACTTAACAAACAATACTGAAGTATGTTTACTTAAAATATATCCTTTATATCGATACGATTGTGTGCTACAAATACTTTTAACAACTTAAATTGCCTTTATTGAGTTTATCGAGGAGCCTCTTAAACCCGTGTTATTGTTTTAAATAAAAACTATTTTTACTCGACCGTTTTTGATACTGTTCACTTTGATTGATGTGAGAATGTTTTGGACAAGTTTTCTTTTGAATTGCTAATAATGTTAAAGTTTGTATGTTTTTATTAAAAGGTTTGCTAAGCGGTTTTTATTGTGATGTTTTTGGTTCGATAAGTCTTACCCACAGGGGACATCGATCCATTTGAAAGCAATCGAAAATAAATTATTTTTGGTCAATCACAATGGTTAATAGGATTATTAAGAGCGTGGGTTCTATTCCCGATACCTGCCGACCGCAAACCAACAGACCTTCTGTTAACTTTTTTATTAAATTTGTTTATTTAATTTATCACGCTCGTTTAAACGCTACTTCCCTTACTTTATAAACCATTCCGTTTTTGTGGTTAACAATAATTTATTTACGACAAACGGTTTCTAAGTTGCAATAAAATTTTATAAATATTCGAAATTGGTTGAAAAAACGTATATAAAGCTTGGTTATTCAAACAAAATGCTATATTCGATTGTAATTGTGAAACACATGTGTCATTTTGTCACTGAGGCGGCCGCTAAGTGCCTTCCATACAAGAGGATTGGATTACTGGTACTACCAGAGAGAGCACCCATAATAACAGCTCAAATGATACATTTGGAATACAATGGGGCGATCAATTCAATTTTTGAATCGAGTTCTCTTCTAGTTTTCTTTTTATTTTTTTCATCTAAAGTGCTGTTTTGTCCAGACATCCGACAGAATTTAACAGTCACTGTTTTTTCTAACAGCTTCTTATCCGATGTTATGGTATGTTTCATAGATAAAAGATATTTGAAAAAAGAATAGAAATCTGGCAATTATGAATGTTTGAGAAAGAATGTATAGTTTTTTTTATTTGACAATTCTGAATTTAAAATTTTAGATGATGGCAGCCCGTCGAAGTCGATATAAAAAAACGGCAAAGTTTTATTGTTTTCGTCACTGTATACTAATACACATCATGTCAATGGTGCGGATCTATAAATCAACGGTGTTTATTTATAAATTAGTTAAATGTTTTGCTTAATGCTCACTCAAACAGGTATTACTAGTTATGTATCCGACAGTAAGTTAAAATTCAATAAAAAATATGATGTTTCACAAGAATTACGTTAAGTTACGATAAATGCAAATATTATATAGTATCGTTATGAATCTTATTATTTTAAAAACTGTTCTGTTATTGCGGGTAATCGTGTGCGATTTAAGAAGGGAAGAAATGTTTAATTTACTCATTACATTACATATTCGGGGTGGCGCTGGCTGCCGGCCAAACGGCCAGCGAGTTGGCCGAATGTTATAATGACATCAATTTGAATATTCAACATCGAACAGCTATCCCATTTACATAAGTTCAACGGTTGAATTTTGTGGCGATGCAAATGCCCTACACTAATTGTGATATCCGTTGTTTCTGTGTTATATAAAATTTAAAATTATGTAATTACCAGTAATTGCTTCGGCTGGATTGTAGCCTACTTAATTGCGTACGAATTACTTTATTGCGTTAACTTATTTCATACTCTATATCGATAACGTCACTCTTTACAAATCCTATCAAAAACTAAATCGTCTATTATTCGGTAGTTGCACAATCGTAATAAAAAACATAACGCAACGTATAATGTTCTGAAACTGATATAAAATAAGCTAATTTCGCCAAAAAGTGATCAAAATAAAAAATAGAAGCGGGTGTCCGCGCAGTAGGCCGGAAAGATTTTATCTGTTGGCAATACAGAAAAAATGGCGCCCACCGGAAGTGTCCGAGCGAGGCGCGTTACTATTTTTTCTTTTTTGTTTTAAATGGCTTTTTCCCGGCAGCGCTCGAGCGGAAATGCGTTTGCGTAGAACTACCCTACGTCGCTGAATAGCAATATGTCCGATATGTTTATAGGCGATTTTGATTCTTTTTCCTGATAATTTAACGTTAATTATCGCTTGACCGTGACCGTTCTCCGGGGCCCGAGGACTTGGTGTAGCGCTAAATAGGATGTATTTATTCATGAGCCTTAAGCTCCCATTTTGTTTGGCGAGTGAACCTCAACTGATTTACTGCTTTCGTAATAAATTTTGAGAAAATGTGAGAATTATACAAAACAATGTATCTAAACGTTTTCTTAGAACATGGTGTTTAGTTTCAAAGTTTAACAGTTATGTTATAATATGAGGCGGAGATAGTTTGGATCATTTATATTAGTTGATGGGTCATATTAATAACTAGAGCCTAGGCAATAAGGTCCATTTTATTTTCCAGAATTAAACGGTTATTAATATCAAGAAATATATGCATTCCATCTTTCTCTACCAATTAATATAGCCAATAATAAAAACGCAACAGTTACTTAGACACAAAATATATACACAACAAATCTTTACATAAACTCGTAAGCTTTACCCAAACGAAAACTACCGTTGAAACCCTAATTGATTTACATAATAAATTAAACTGTATTTAATATTCTCACTCGGTTAAAATCGATTTATTATTCGAGTCTCATAAACCGAGATGCCATATTTCAATCAGATGTAAACGGACCACTGTGCAGCGCTTGAAGCGACAACCGATACAAACAAAATGTTCTACAACACCGAATGAATCATATTTCATTCTAAAATTATAACAAAAATAATGGTAAAAAGATTTGCAATTGATTCCTCTGCCTACTCATTAAAATTAGTTAGCTATGGGGCTCTAAAATAACTATTTTTTTTATTTTAATCTAGCGTAATGCTTAATAAATGGAAAGAGGGTAGTGGGGAGGCATTTGCCTTGCATTGGTATTATTCAGGCTGACAATAATAATATTTTACGAAGAAGAAGATACGCTCACCAAGATTATAATTATGAAGAAATAAATAAAGTTTCAACCTTTCAATTGTCGTCTTGAAAAAATAACAATCAAGAATGTTTTAAAAATTGGAAGGTACCTATTTTGTAAAGTAATTTAATTTTCTTTAAAAATTTGCTCTCCGAATAAAACCACAAAAAGCCTATGTTAATGTAAATTAAAAATATTAAACATGAATTTACATGTACTCTACATTTATATAAAGGGAATAATAAAAAAACTATAAGCACAAAAGCAGCTGCAAGTCCGTCTGATCGTCACAAGCGATATGAACCAACAAAACAATTATTACGCCTCCTATACGCGGCAGATTTACGAAATTGCTATTGTTACTAACATATTGATACTTTTATATAATGATATGATACTAAACAAATACAATACTAGTGTGGCTTTGTATAGAAAAAGCACAGTGATATTTTTATACTTGTCTTCTGCAGTGGATTTCTGGTATTTAGTTTGTTTTTCAATTGTCAAAGATTAAAAGAGAGGCTTCGACTTGTTGTAGGACTTATTTATTTTACGAAAAAGAAATGGCTTCGTACTAATAAAAACTCTGTACATATACTCAGGAATGGCAATATAAATAATAATGTAAAAAGAAATGTAAAAACATACACTTGGAATAACGTATAAATGGAATGTTTTTGCTGTCAATATTTTTTTGTTACTTACAATTATTTTGAATACACAGATCAATGCAAGTGATAATCTAGTGTTGGGTTAGCAACACAACCGTTGATCTAGTAATTAGGCGACGAATCTCAGCGACCAATCGCAGAACAGATCACTGATCTGGCTCAGCGCCACCGTATCAGCGCCATCTACCGTGATCTACGGGCAACAGAAATAACTCGCCCGCTCACCTCACTAAAAATACATATTAAAAAAATCAAATAACAAGTTTATTAAACAATTTGACTATAAAATCATTAGAAAATAATAAAACTAAGCGATAGCATAACATTATTAATAAAAAATCTATGTTTTAAATGTTGTGCGGTAGTTTATAACGGAGGTAATTAACTAATAGCGATGGGTAGCACATTAAGGCGGTATAGTACAGTAGAGAGTCTTTCGGCCGTTACCCTTGCAGTACATCTGTAAACATCTTGAGATAACATCTGACGTTTGACACAAAGCGCGATTGCTCGCGATACCATCTCGAACTATTCGAGCCCCTGCCTCACTTCCTCTCCTCTAATTATTTATTTATGCTCGACTATCATACCATCAGAGCGCGACAACGAATCTTCACCACGTTTACTCTAAAACGAATTTAGAATCCTTATCATGTAGGTGATCTTAGTGACAGTTCAATTTAAATTAGCACAATGTCTTCTCTTCAAATTTTAGTTTCGCTTCTGTTTGAGCTTTCCTTTTGTGTACGACTTTGTTGGGGATTTATAACAATAACATATTCTAATACACAGTATTTGTGTCTATTTGTGGACACAAAAGTATTAGTCATTGTTATCTGTTGTGCGTTCTATAATGGAACAAAGAATGAAAGAATGTCTCGTTGTCACCGAGATAATCGTCGGTCGATGATACAAATTTTTGTGTTTGTTGCTAAATTATTTCTTTGTCGTTTTTTTAAATACATAAATCGTTTAGTTCATAGACATAGCGATTACATAAGCTGACTATTGATGGTAAAGTTTAAACAACCATTTCGTAAATTATTTGTGGTCAAAATAACATAAATATGTAAAAGCCCTATCAATTATAATAACTGTCTCAATAAAGGCTCGACCACATATTCAAAGAACGAAATTGATAAAGTTCCGTTTTACACCGTTGCGTTGGCACAACCGTCGATTGTGTATAATTGGACACAAAAAACCTTTATGACATCTCACTCGTTCAAAGTGGCCGGGCCAAGGTGTAATTTGATTGAAAGCACCAAAAAAGTATTATAATCATAATAAGTGGTGGAATAATTATTGGGGTCCTCTAGACCCCTTGGCAGGTGGGTTCGAGTTATGGCCGCACGCGCCGCTTCCATTCGGACCTCATCATAAATAATATCACTTTATTATTATTATCAACGCTTTAAGAATCCTACAAAATTTACGAGCCCAAGAAATGTGCACACAGAACACCGTTAGAAACAGAACGTTTGATGTGTTACTTTTATTTTCGATTAACTAAATGTTATCTCAAATACAGAATAATTTAACAGTTTAGATAAGATAATACTAAATTATGAGACAGGTTTATTTGGAAGCCTGTTCAGACTCAAAATATAAATACCTACTGGCATTGTATATGACACACTATTTCGTTAAGTGAGTCGCGGGTTTTTGTAGCGAGGATGAAGGTACCTCATTTTTATTGTGGAGTAATGTTGAGAAAAGTGTATCGAGAATCGGGAAGCTGTTAAGAATTATGTCGATGTCGACAGTTACGAGTGGGGCCGGGTATGAATTAGTGTAGTGAGGTAGCCCCGCGAGATTTAGTGCAGCCCGGCCAGGGCTAATTGGACCGACTGCGGAGCCACGGGCGCTACACATTAAAATTTATATCTCCCTATAATTGTTTTCGAAATGTGAACTTTGTGAAACACTGTCACTATAAATCTTCCTCATCGTTACACTTTTATATCGATTAATCATCTTATCTTTACAATTTGACGCTAAACAACTGGTTTGATGAAATTTGAATTTATATCGGCTGTTAAATATATACATCATAAAAACAGGTCTTTGTTGAGGAGATCATAGTATTTTTATATGTTTTTCGTCAACGGGTGTAATGTCGATTGTCGTTGTAATTACTTAATTATGTAGGTATGTATGATTCATTGCCATTTTATCAATAAGGTAGTCAAGTTTACATTGATTAGATATGTATCAGTGGCATTCGAGCTTCCATTCCTTTGTATCGACGTTATCGATATGATTCTAAAATCTATTAGTGGAGATAATATCGAGGAGTTATATTGAAAGTAGAAATTAAGGTTTTTAAATGTATATAAGTTCGTGGTATAAATTTGTAGTGTCGATAAATTTGGCGGAGGAATAAATTGTCGTTTCAATTATCGCGGAGTACGAAGCTGTCGGCGGACAGCACTACCGGAATATTTATTTTAATCACGCGTTTACTGCAGCCGATGGTTTATCGATAACAAATCAAGCACATCCTTATTTACTTAAACCAATCAACTGACTATAAAGTATAATAACGGCCTATTTTTGTCTCACTGGAGGGCAGGCTGGGAGAATACGAAATCGACTAAAACAAGTTGGCAGTATTTTGTGATGAATGTGAGTTATATTGGCCGCGTAGTGTAGTAGCCAGCCGTTAACTACTAGATACCCTAGGGTCTTTAGACACACCCAATACAAAGAGAGGTTATGTATTTCGTGTATAACGTGTGAACCGGCATTTTGTTTGTAAAATGATGTTGAGTTTTAACGACCTTTTGACAAAGAGAGACAAAGATATTTCTGGTCAAGATTTTGCAATTTTGAGTTATTATAAAAAACGCCATTTTGTATATTTTGTTTGCAAAATAGTTTTAGCTATTCATGTAAGCTATCAGAGAGTAAGTTGGCTTTAAAACTTTCTCCAGGGTTGTATTTATCTTAAAACCCTGGTATGAACATTTAAATCCTATAGATTACTAGCTGCGCCCCGCGGTTTCACCCGCGTTGTACCCGTTCCCGCGGGAATTTCGGGATGAAAAATAGATGTTGGCCGATTCTCAGACCTACTCAATATGCTCACAAAATTTCATGAGAATCGGTCGAGCCGTTTCGGAGGAGTACGCGAACGAACACTGTGACACGAGAATTTTATATATAAGAAGATCTAACAATTTATATCAATCTCACCTCGAATCCGAATGTAACATTGAATTAAATCTTCACGTTACTATGAGATTTGCATCTTAATTATGTGATTATATTTATGTTTGCTGTACATTTACCGTGCCTGTCCTATGTAATATAATATTTGACCATTTTTTTATATTAATGAATTTTGTTTGGACATAAAATTAACATTTTTTGACGAGATTTTTGTATAATTTGACGTGTTGAAGATTGTCTAGAGGTGAACTCAATCTGTTAATAATTCAAACTATTTAATTCTTGCGCTTTAACGCACATTATATTCTTTTGAACTAGATTTTTGTAATATTTATAGTATATATGAGAATGTACGTCTTACTAATATTATAACTGCGAAAGTTTGTGAGGATGGATGTTTGTTACTCTTTCACGCAAAACTACTGAACAGATTTGGATGAAACTTCACAGTAATATAAGTTATACATCAGAATAACACATAGGATACATTTTATCTCAAAATTCCCTTGAAAACCGGTACAACGCGAGTGAAACCACGGGGCGCGGCTAGTATTAGGTATCATAATATCAGCATGGTTAATGAAGCACGGTAGCGCGCGGATAGAAATGTCACTATCGGCCATCCATCCAAGTAGGGGTCGAGCTACACGTTGCTTAACAACCGCAATGAGATAAAGCTGCAAAATTAAAACGTATATCTTCAGTGTATCCATATTATATACATAGTTCCTGATACATACTTGCTTATTTATATCAAACTAACTTAAAGGTTAAACTTAACCATACGGTTAACTGACACTGCCAAGAGGCGCCAACACGGTCCATTACAGACAAAACTAACTGCGGTACTAACTGTGTGGAACTAATTCTAACAAATAAAAATAGGTACTTTTGAAAAAAGGTTTAAAAAGACTTTAGGGTTCAGTTTGAAGAAACGGCACTGTCACGTAAAAGTAAAAACGCATTTTTTTGTTAATACCTCAATGACATTAATTAGATAAATATCATTTGAATACTAAAAATTGTAAAAGCGCATTAAAGATTTAAACTTATTTATTTTCTTAACTGTTCATAATATGATCTTATCAGGAATAACTTATTATTGATGTAAAAAAAACATATGAAAAATTACCAAAAAACCAGTTTATTAATCAATCAAACTTAAACACATAAACATATTCAAATATAGAATGAATTGACCATTGACACGAAATCGTTAACTTTTTATAGAAACAAGACAATCTGCTCTAAATCTGAATAAAAATCTATTAAATAAGTCTATTTACTATGCCCCCTGTGGCGTTTATTAATTAAAGTTCATATTAAAGTGGACTTGTACTGTACAGATGTCAACTTGAATAGATAATATGGGCCTCACTGTAAGTTATAGCAGTAAGGTACTGTTGGAAAAGTGAACAACAAACCAAGTAAAAATAATACATGCTTCTTCAAAGCGCGATTAACTTACATAACGTAAGAAAATGAGTTAACAACGAAGTAAAAATATGGTCAGAATCAAACTTAGTCGAATGTAATTACTTAAGTCTCATTCGTTGTTATTTATTGATAAAACGTTAAAATATGAATCAATAATCGTATAAAATTATCATAGATTAGAAATTATCAATTATTATATGAATAGAAAACTAATATTATTTTGATTTAATATTAACATCCAAGTTCTCCTTGTTGACATGGAACGATACTAGCATAACTGTGTTTTTGGTACAAAAACAAATTAGTTGGTTGTGAATTATGTTTTATAAGTATTTAACATTGTAATAAAATAATACATGTTTTTAAATTAATATTACAGACGTATTGTAATTATGAAGATATTTCTAGTACTTTATTATTATGTTATAAAAGATTTTATTGATATTATTCATAGTATGAAAATATTTTAAATGGGCAAACATTTCGAACTATCAAGTATAATCTGAATGCTACAGTGCTTCAAAACACTAAGTTATTAAGTTAGTTCGTGTAGGGGAAGGCCACCTTAGTGTTGGAGTTTTTAGACCACCACTTTACCATTTTACGTACCCACCGAAGCCCGGTAGCGCTCAGATAGAAATGCCACTATCAGCCACCATTTCAAGTAGTGACGTTGGTCCCAGCGTTTTAAAATAAAAACACTTCTATCTCTTTCAATCGTCATCCGGAGACTTGTAGGTGGTCTAGAACTTGAGTTAGTTAAACCTATACTAAGTTTGTATTGATTTACCACCCTTTATCTGATGTTATAACAAACAATGGCGTTTGTTTGTTTAAATGAATATTGTCCGGAACCCATAACTTTTTTAAATGATTGCATTCTCTAAACAAAAAGGTACGAACCCTTTTTTGTGACAGTTGACTAAGTTTTACTCGAGCAATAAATTGTGGTAACGAATAGAAAAACCTTTAGTTCTATTTTCGTAAATTATTATTGAACAAACAGACGCACTTTTTGTATTTTTAGAATTCATATTTAAAGTCTTGTTATTGTTGTAAATTGTTTTTGATTTGTTTTTGCTCTACCAAAAATGTAGAGAGGGAAACTATTAAATCTATAGATTTTTTAATATTTAAGTTATAATAATATTATAAAATACTAGCTACTATAATAATCCGAAATGAATCCAGATTAGGCTTTCTATGTTCTTTTTACTACAAAAAAGGCAAGCTAATCGTTGTTATTTTGTACCTAAAGTCACAGCCTATGATATCCCAATACAAGTTTAATTCGTCTGCCTCCTACTTACTGAAATTCGTAGTACCAGACTCTAGTATTTATCCTCTAGGTCCAATACAGAATGAAGTACTAACTATTTATAAATAAACTGATGACAGTCCAACGTCTTAGCACTTAAATACACAAGTGCTAAGATGTAATCACATATCACAGTCTGGACGTAATTCCCAGTACATGACCACCCTTGAGTAACACGGACCATTGAAAATGAAATCGCTTGCTTTAAATGTATCATTGCACTTTTACTTGCCGTGTTTGAAGCTATTTTTAACTTACGTGCTTATAAGTAGGTCAACGTTAGCTCTTTGTAGCATAGGTTAGCGTTCGATTAAGCTTTGTTAGTTCATTGCGATTGTTAAGCAACGAGCAGCTCGACCCTTACTTGGATGGGTGGCCGATTGTGGCATTCTGTCTGACAGCTATCGTGCTTCGGAGGTAACCTTAAAATCTCGGTCGGAAATGGGCGTTTTTCGATTGCCCGGCACCGGCACCGGCACCGGCGCCGGGGTTTCGTTTTTCCACTGCGCCGGTGTCGATGCCGGTTTACGCCCGGTGAGTGTACAGTACTGACACCTTCGATAAAATACTTTATTTGTAGGTCGTTAAGGTTGATTTCACACTAAATGTTGTATATTCGTTTCTAAGTGACAGGAGTAATTTTAAATATCTGAAGATTTGCTACTTTCTTGCTAGGTGTCATGGTTGTAATTAGGTTGAACTTCGAACTGTTCGACGGCGCCGGCAGGACTCAATGCCGGGCCGGCGCCGGTGCCGGTAAGTCAAAAAGCGAGCCATACATTTTCATACATTTTTGATTCCCCGGCACCGGCACGGCGCCGGTGCCGGGCCGGGTAATGGAAAAACGCCCATTAGCTTTAAATATTATGCAAATATCTAGCAATTTCAAATATATTTTTTTATTATAATACCTAATTTATTAAAAAATAAATGTGTAATATTTCATATGTAAAAAATTAAAAAATAAAATATTTTGAATAGTAAAAAACAAGGCAATCTTTCCAAAACTAGAAACTAGATTTTCTTGTATTCTAGGATTAGCATTAATAATTATAAATTGTCAATTTTAATACTAAAAAATATTTGAAAAATGTTATCTTTTGAAATCAATACATATTTGTAATTTGCGAGCATAAAATTTATGAATACAAGAATATTTGCAATAAACTAACTGGTAATGATGTCAACTAAACTGAGCCTTACATTATTATTATTATGAACATAATAGCTTACTTTGGGTCTGATTAACCATGTGTGACATTTTCCGGGTATATTTATTTATAGCTAACCCGGTTAACTTCGTACGGACATAATTTTTTATGTATGTACTATTTTTTTATATTTATCTTTTTCTTTTTACTAACACATAACAGATAGAATTATCCAATTTGGTGCAGTCGTTTAAAAGTTATGCGCGTACAAACATTTCTGTGGTTAATTTTTATTTATACAGATTGACCAGTACATGTACGAAATGGTCAGATTCCGATTCGAAATTTAAAAAAAATCTGACGTTCTTTCGAATTGTAATTTCATAATTAGTTGTAGTGTAAACGCAGCTTTTAATGACAGTGTTATATCCAAAAGCAACACCCAACGAACGTACAAAAAACGTTCCACAATTACTGAACATTATTGAAAGAAACAGTACCAAACCCGCAGTTACCTCACATTGTTAACATAGCAAAAACATTATTTCACACATTAACGTATTGATATAGCAATTTACTGTTTTTCTATCATTATTAAATGAATAATTGGTTCTATTAAACTAGGTTCAGTTCTTTTGTAATTGTAACTACGCTTATCTTAACACAGATCAAATGTTTGATTAATGACTTCATACTAAGTTAAGAAATGTTGCTTTTTGAACGTATTAGGCATGTAATGAATGCTTTTGAGCATTACAGTTTTGGGAAACATTAGTTACCGTTTTAATTTTGTTGACTGCCGACTGTTTTAAAGATTTTGAAGCTCGTAGACTATATTTAGTCAGTTTTTCTTAGACTATACTTAGTCAGTTGTTGTTAGACTATATTTAGTCAATTTTTGTTAGACTTTATTTAGTCAGTTTTTTTTCGACTATATTTAGTTCGTTTTTATTAGACTAAATTTAGTCAGTTTTTGTTGGACTATAATTTAGTCCGTTTTTGTTAGACTTTATTTAGTCAGTTTTTGTTTAGTCCGTTTTTGTTAGACTATATTTAGTCAGTTTTTCTTAGACTATATTTAGTCCGTTTTTCTTCAACTATATTAGTTAATTTAGTTAACTATTCTAATATAAGTTTGGGAACTAACCAGACTTTGGCCGATATTATCGTGTTTAGTTGGTTTTAAATAATATTGTTGAATTCGAGCGAGTCTCTAGTGAATAATGTGTTATTAGGTACATTTTTAAAAACAGATGTTTTTTTGGAATTTCCAAAATTAGATATTTTTATGATATTGGTAATCATAGTTACTGGAATTAAATATGTTTTTAAAACTAGTTTACCATCAGTAGACACATGTTCAGCTCACAGCAGGGAACTATCCTAAGAGAAACCATAAAAATAATATTCAAATCAGCCAGTAATTGTTTATGCAAACTTTTTATATTCTTAATTTCAATATTTGATTGACTTATAATAATTTATCGAAATCAATTTATTCAAGTCGTTTGCAAAGTTTAAAGCTTCCTAATTACTCATTTTGTCTTGTTTATGATAGATATATAAAACGGAATTTAATTAAGTCGGTGCATTAATATGGATTTGGTTTTCTACTGATTTTAATGGCACTGGTACTTTAAGTTGAGCATTGATAATGAAAATAAACATGTTCGTTTAATGTTAATGAAATAAAACTTAAGTTATAGCTGTTGGTCTAATTACCGTAGCAAAAAACGACCTATAGAACAGCTTACGTAGTAACTGCTATGTATTCTATAAGCGCAGCTTACCTGCTAACTATTGCCTATCCCTTTCGGACCCGCTTCTAAACTACAGGGAAGTTTATTGTTTTTATATTGAATATTAGGTAATTTGGGGTTGTAGATTTCGATTTTGACAATATTTCCCGAATTTCCCGACGCCATCTTGGAGAAAATGGTTACCAACAATTGTATCATTCTGGGCCTGTCATATCGTACGTACGATTGTGTTACCCACAATTGTATTAGGTTGAGCCTAATGTTTTCAATTTGATTGATTTATAGGTTTGGTAAAATAAACAAAAATACAATAAATTTGAATTTTTATTTATTAGAAAAGTACAAAACTTACAATTAAACACTTTTATGAGATCAATAATCAACAATTATAGGAAATAATCAACAATTATAAGAAACGACTATTAAATGTTGTTATGGAAACGGAAATAGCAGTTACGGTCTTTGGTGAGACACAGGTAAATGTCGCACTTAGAGCAGCGACATCTACTTCTGCTATTACAGCCAGGGGCACGACAACAACGTGGCTGCTTCAGCTCGACAAACACAGGCCAGTGGTCATCCGATTCTGACGACGAAGAATCGGACGAACTATCAGCTCCGTGGTCGGTTCCAGTGCCCAATAGGTCCGGTTCGTCATCGCTGTCTTCCCCACCAGATGCAAACAGCATTTGTGCGATGTCATCATCATTTAGAATGCTCAATTTTGAGTAAAAACCCTGAAAAAATGAAAACTATTAGGTACTCAAATTGAAATATTCGGTTTAGTTTGGCCCGAACTGACACAATTGAGACGGAAAAGTTCGTTACGTGATTACCTCGATGTTTTTTAACATAAAAGGGCTAGTATTTTCACTAATACGTTCTAAATTTATCCAATTAACTAATAACTAACAAATAATTTAATAATCCTACGCATATAATTCAGTATTATACTTACATTGGTAAAATCCGGGAGAGCAAGGACACGTGAAACCGCACAAGTCACTACCTGTTGGCCGACTGATGAACTTCTCAAAACTCGGTGCAAGCTCAAAGTTCGCTTTGCGCGCAATCGTGCGACGCTGGGCCCGTCAACTTACGATGTAAAACTAATGATATATTCTCGACTTTCTAACCCGCACAATTGTATTGGGGCGTTCCGAAAGGGATATTCTATGGTTCAGCTTCGGTAGTAATTGCGATGTATTCTGTGACGTAGCTTTCGTAGTAACTACTATGTATACTGTGGCGCAAATAACGTAGTAAATGCTGTGTATTCTGTGGTGGAAATTACGTAGTAACTGCTATGTATTCAGTGGCGCAGCTTTCTACTAACCATAGGAAACCGTTGCCCCGTACATTTTCCATAGCATTGTACTGAGCCCGTAATTTTCCCATTTGAGTGCTTTTATTGCAGTTCATACGGAGATGAGAGATAATGTTATAATTTGCGCACTCTCCGTCCTAGAAAGAAACGTAATTATTTGCACGCGAACGTTCGCGGTTTCGCCTCGTAACTGTTTCATGGGGTGGTATTGTTTTGTGTTTTCGAAATGTTGATTGTTTTCAATTGGATGGAAAATGGCACTTTACAAGAGTTTTCTAATACAAGTACCTACCTATCTAAAAGTATACCTAATATGTAGGTAGCTAAGAATTTGTAGAATGGAATCGTTTTAAAAACTTCTTTGAGGAACATTTTAAATTTCGAACGTTAAAAGATTTTCAAATTCAGTTAAAGTAATTATTAAGATAGTGTTTCAAAGAATTTATAAAAATTATGAAATAATAAAGTCAAAATCAACTTTGATTGTCTGTATTTCACGAAAGGTTACAGTTATTTAGTCTATTTCTGTAAAATATTTAATCACCAACATAAAGTAAAATTACTCTCAAAACCCTAGATTATCCGATAAAATGACATGCTTCAAACATCACTGCAGTATCAAGGACACATGCCATGTCGACATGCACTGAATGCATTTAAAATAGAGCACTATTGCATACAATGTTTCCTCACTAAATTATAGTTAACATCACTAAACAACGCGCTATAAACCTTGGAATATTTAACCAACCTTTTTGGTGATACCAACGCTGTGCGCGGTGAAAGTTAGAACTAATAATTTTAAAAGAGAAAACTGTTTTAAATAAAAGCTTTTTGTTTTAAAAATCTGCTTCAGTGGCGCACTCTATGATATGCAGACCTGTCAAAAAACTGTGTGTTCGAATTTCAATTTTCCTATCTTTGTATTGGTCAAAGCGGTTTCAAGCACCACAGAGCAGTAAACTTCAGTGTAAACCCAACAGCAATGTTGCAGTATATAAATTGAATATTTCCTCTTCGTATATACTGTGGCGATTTCTAGGGTGAGTGCACACGATGTAAATGTGGCCCCGCACGCCATGCGAGTTATTGTTCACAAGTAAGGGGTAGAACACAAGGCATGACACCTTGTTTTATAACTGCTTTTTCCTGAATATATTAAAATATCATTACCTTTCTTTGTTGGTAAAGTATGAGGCGTATTTTAATGTGATATGTTTATGTATTTATGTTTATAGGTCTTGAGAAATATATTGATATGTAGGTCGGGTCGTTTGTTCTGAGCAAATTAATTAATTCCTGACTATTTTTTGCTAGGATACAATTAATACTTGTCATTTAATAATAACCCTACATACAGCTACCGAAGGTCTAAAAAATGTATAAGTTATTTTTAGGTATTGAGTTCAAGCATTAGACACGTTAATAACGCCCTACCACCATTTTTTATGAAGGGTAATACCTTAAACAACTTAATATACCAAACTACGGCATAATAATTCAAACATACTACACCCATCGTACACCTCACCACTAAACTTTATACCACCATACCGTACTAAAGTATGGAGGTGTTTATGCACTTTTGACTCCCACTGTACGCTGCACGCAAAACATATGATATAGAGCCGGAAACTTCTTCTATTTACTGGTTATTATTATTAGTGTACAGAAGCGGTTACAGTGAGTCGTTCACTGCATACAACAGTCGATATAGCAATACAGTGTACGGTATGAGGGTGCAATTAGACTACGTCAATCGCCGCTCGCAACAATCGCTCACAGTTACAATATATACAAGATTACAGCATACCAGCTTAGAGCTGAGTTTGGGTCTAATTAACTCTGTGTGAGGTTGTCCTGTAAATATAATTTAGTTTTAGTATTTAAAAGTATTAGCGAGTATTATCGGAGGTAGAGCATAGTGGAGGAGACCTACGAGTATATGGGACTCCACTTCTATATGGGACACATAGCCAGGGAGAGAGAGAATATAATGTCCCACTGCCAGGCAAAGGCTTATCATCTCAATGAAGATATCAGTAAAACGAACGATAATTTCCTACCACTTTTTTATTTCGTCAGATGAACGCAGTAGTGTATTTGTTGCATTACTCTATTTGTTTGCCATGATATGGAAAAACGTAAAGATGTGCGCGGAATAATTAATGGTGTTGGAAAAAACCAATGAAATAGATACAGATACAGATGTGTTGTTGTTTACTCATCATTGTAAAGCTCTGTACTCACACTTGATCAAAGTCTAGATTTCGCTTAACATTGAGTAATTTAGGCCATAACTTCGTTTGACAGTCGAAATCATAACACTAGTAAATTTAGAGTCATTCATTCTTTAATAACTTAATATGAGTCATATGAATGTTCTTGAGTCATATCCATAGTTTTATTTCATAACTATTCCAATCTAGAATATATTTATTAACATATTCAAGTCTAGAATTTCTAATCTATAGGTAGTATATTTATTAATACATATATTCTAGATACATATATTAAATTAATATATTGTAGATATAATATTATTATCTACACTTTTACACTAATACGAGGAAAACTTTGTTTGTTTGTAATGAATAGGCTCAAAAATTACTGGACCGTTTTTAAAAATTCTTTCACCATTAGAAAGCTACATTATCCACGAGTAACATAGGCTATTTTCATCCAGAAATTCCCACAGGAATAAAAACAACGCGGGTAAAACCGCGGGGCGTTGCTAGTTACATATATTTTAGAGACAGAAGGATGGTATGTAATACTTTTCCGACTTACTAATGAACGCGTTGTAACTAAAACACTGTGTTTTGTCTCTTTCGCTCTTCGAAAAATTGCGTATGTCAGAAAGGGACAAACCATTTGATAGTTAAACTATTAATATAAATACGTGCTTATTAATATGGTCCTTTACCTATAAGATGAATAAGAGGTTCTTTATTCATCTTATAGGTAAAGGACCATAATAATTTTTGAAGTTGAAAAAATATTGATTTTCATGAATATTCAAAGATTACGCCTGAAACCTCCTCACTGTACCTCACCTCATCTTCAGTGAGACGAGAGGCCTTTGCCCAACAGTGGGACATTACAGGCTAATACTACTATACAAAGATTTATCAATTAATTAAGATGTAAGCTTTCAATTCAAGTAACTATCTTCCCAAACTGGTCGATTGTCGCCTTGGCTGATATTACGTCCATAATATGTCTGCAGTTAATTATCTCAGCATAATGGAGGCTATTAAGCAATTTCTGAGCTGACATGTCTAACTAACTAACATACAAGCTACCGTTAGTTATACGTCAGATTCTACGAGCTAGTTAAGTTGCCTTGAGGAAATCTTCATCGTCTTGTTAATAAGAGTGTTATATGTTAAACAACATATATGCAGCCACAGACTTCACGTTGTAGTAAAAACTATTCTATAATTCCTGGTTCTTAAATTATTATGTATCTACCGGCAGTATTACCGGCGTTGTACCCGTTGCCGCGGGAATTTCGGGATGAAATGTATCCCATGTGTTATACTGATGTATATCCTATATTACTGTAAAGTTTCATCTAAATCCTCCCAGTAGTTTTTTCGTGAAAGAGTAAGAAACATGGCTCTTTCACGACATACATCCATCCTCACAAACTTTCGCATTAATAATATTAGTGGGATTCTTCGTAAAAGATAAGATAGGTACCAAAGAAAAACAAACGAATAAAGTTTATTAATGGAACAAAAGTTTTAAATTCAAATTAGTTACGTTGCATTTAACAATGAATTAAAACAATAGAATAGGATCTAAGAAATAATTTAAAAAATACAATAAAAACTAAGCAGACCGTGTAATGCGTCTGCCAACGTAACTAATTAAAAATGCGGGTAGATTCGCATTGACCTAATTTAGTGCAGTTGGCAAATCTGCTGGGCATGTGGAATAGTGATGTTAATGCATTTTATATTGGTTCAATTGGCCGTCGCGGTATGCCGCCGTTCCCGTTGTGTGGGCGATTCTTAGGAACGCATTAGGGCCCGGCGGGAGTTGACACGCACTGCGCACTTAAAACATCATATTAATAAAGATTTAACACTGTCTGACGTCGGCCTTATCGTGTACGAAGTTAATATTAGACTGATTGAAGTCACTGGAATCCTAGGCACCCTTTTTATGGTCTTGAAATTCCAACATTGGTTAGGTAGAGCTACATGACGAACGTTAGGTGAGATTCGTAGTAAGTTCTTAATAACAACTCACATTTGGACTCATGAACAACTAAGTGCTCAAGACTGTTATCTTTTACTTTATGAGAATGTTCCAAAAAGGACAATCCAAAAACAAAACGGTACACAAACAAAAAAAAATCAGCAGATTATTAAAAACAGTTGCACCACGGAACGCATCAGAGAAACAAGGGCGTAGTCACATGCGTAGTGGCGAGAGGCGCGGACGCCGCGCAATCGTGCGTACAGTACCACATGCCTGCCGCCGGCTTCACGGAATACCATGAATAACGCATTGTCTGTCCGTCCGTCCGTCTTCGTGACGCACGCTTCTGAGAACACCACACGATGCAACCAGACTGACCTACATATTTGACCCTAGAATTTGGAAGACGAATTGTCAAGGAGAAAGTTTATGATCCCATAGAGTAGATGTAGCATCTACTAAAATTATGGGAAGGAACCTCTTCTCTGTAGATTCCTTAACTCTTCGTAAATAGTTAAAGAATCTGTACCTGCTAGTTACACATCGGAAAGATAGCAGTGCTAAAAAGACCGAACGCCACGCTATGTAAAGGCCTGAATTGCTTCGAGAACAGGATGGAACGGCCGTGGCACTTTTTTCTGGACTTGGCGGAGGCACTGCCGTACCCCCAGATAAATAATGTGTTATATTCAGCAAGTTTAAAAGTTACGAGTCAGTTAGTTAAAACAATTTAAAAGACCCGGGCGCCTAATAAGTACGAATACAATATAAAAATTAACTTGTATCTTTTCAAACAATGCTAATTCCTTGTCCAAGACTGATGAATGAACATTATCAATAAATTGATTCCCACAAAATGGTAACATCGCGTCGGCTGCATCCTTGCAGTAATTAGAATGCAACGAGCGCTTGCAGCGGCATTACATTCGCACAACTATTGTCATACCGCTTTATGGTTTCGGCACTCCTTTATACTGCCTAGTTAGCATTCAAAATTGGTTCTGTATATGTTTTTTCGTACCGCTAAAATGTCGTGTCACAGCAATAAAACGCAACGAGCAAAATTTGTGTGAGTCAGTACCTACGAGTATGATAGCGATTTATGTGCCTAAATAAGGATTCATGTTTCAATTACCGTAACGTGCTTCGGGTTATTATGTTCAAAATAAATAAACGTATGTCATATTAGCCGCGCCCTGCGGTGTTACCCGCGTTGTACCCGTTCCCATGGGATAAAATGTATTCGATGTGTTATTCTGATGCATAAACTATATTACTGTTAAGTTTCAACCAAATCCGTTCAGAAGATTTTGCGTGAAAGAGTAACAAACATACATTATCAGAAACTTTCGCATTTATAATATTATTAGGATATGATATAAATGTAGGTAAACTGTACATTTTAATGCAATTGCTATATCTATTTAATTGTGAGAAAAATATGACCTAATGAGAATTATTAATACGTTATTTTATTATCCTTTGATGCTATAAATGTTGTTATTAATGCTATATAATTAATTAGTGGAGGTCGCTTCGTTACTAACCCAAAGGCGAACTATAACTTTGGTCATAAAACATACCTATAAAAGAAGTTAGTACATAACATTATCTTCTAATTTGCATAAGTTTGGTATAAAATGACATAATTTGGAAACGTAAATATAAACCTCGTTTTGGTTGTTAAATTTTAGAGCTCATTCATCTTTTATGCATTGGAACGCACGTGTCATTCAAGATGAGAATAAGAATGCAATAATAGAAAATTATGGGAGTATAAACGTAACTAACAAGGCCGATCAAGATCCGCTTTGGAAATAATTCTATTTGGAGTTTTCTTTGACAAATTGTATCAAAACAGTGCTAAAAATAGCTAAGTTAATCTGTTCGTTTATAGAAAATTCAAACCGTTTTGTGGTATAAAACTTGGCAGTCGATCACATATTACTTAATATACAGTTAAAGTTAGTGCCCCAACGGAACGAAACAGCTTCTTACACTGAACATATCAGGATATGTGTACTGTACGACTATATTTTTCATATTACCAAAATGTTAACCCAAAATTTTCTTGTCAACAGGTAAACCGGCCTCTAACGATGAAGAAGGAAGGAATCCAGACCAGGAACCGCAAGCTCAGCAGTAAGAGTAAGAAGAAGAAGGGTGGTATGGGCATGGGCGGTGGTGGCGCATGCGCACTCGCCCTGGGCGGCGTCATGGGCGACATGATCAAACCGCTAGGGGACGCCACTAAAGGATTCGGAGGATCATCCTTCCCTTCGGCTATGGACTTCGGTTAGTTTAACACTTTATGATTCTCTTGATTGCGGACTAAATATTTCTTAGGTATTTAATACTACTGTTTCCTTCACTGTACCACTTTTATCTTCAATAAGTGCCGGTTACATATTGGAACTACTCGGTATCAGTCTACCTTCACAATCCAAAGATTGATAGCATATAGTGGTACATTCTTCAGTAAGTGTAGAAGCCTTGTAGTAAGTTTAAAGGCTAATACTTTCTACTTTTACTCCAACAAGTCAAGATGATAGGTCAAACTAGCCAACTGGTTGCTTTTAATCTTTATAGAATATAATTCTAAACGCATCAAAGCCGCACCTGCAGTTTTGCCTCTGGGTATATTGCTTTATTCTCGGTGACCTTAACATCCTGGGCAGAGCTTAGTGAATTTAATACGTAAAGTGTAAACCTTCGAAGATACCTCTCTCTTTAATAATTACCTATATTTGAGGTCAGTTTGATATTTGTCCAAAATGGTAAAATTCTATTTAGTACTAATGTTATTTTCAGTAAGAATGTCTTTTGATGATCTTGTGCGATGTGCTACTGCTATTGTATTTAGTTCAATGTTAAGAGAATCTATGCTAACAATGTTTTCTTTTCTATCTTTTGCTTTGCTTAAATCTTCTTTGTTTTTAATTTGATCACTTTTGTATTGAATCCTTCTACTAATATTAACCTATCATCAGAACTTATCATATTGCATATTGTACAGAAGAAAGTAGCGTCAAATGCACATATATCTTTTAAACAATTACTTTACTTGATTAATATTTTGTATACCTATTATTGATCCTTTAACTAAGTTTTTATCATGTCGCTCTTCGTAATTTGTTTATAGACTACATATACACTTATTGCAATACATTATATACGTTATTATATACTCGTACACTATAGAGTATAAACTCAAAGATTATCCATTACTTATTCCTACTCAATAATTTATTACACAACCGTCTCTAGATCTTCCATTAGTTTCTACCATTGACTTTCATTATGATTTTCACCAGATTTTAATATGACAACTATCATATTATCTACATGATATACACCCTGTACATTAATCCTAATTATGTTTAGTAGTTCTTATACCCTTGACTTATGTTATATTTTCTCTCCCCAGGTCAACACCAAGTAGGGCTGGTGCATCCCGCGGCGGCCCACATGTCGCACTGGTACGGAGCACCCCACCAGGGCTTCGCCCCTCCTCCCGCCTCACACAACCCTTACCACCATCATCATCTAGCGCAACTTAACTCTATGGTAAGTTTACTATGGTCTAGTTGAATTTAAAGAGTGAACTTGAAGGAAAATAATTGGGGTACGCTGAATAACAGTAAAAGTTCTTTGGCATTACTAATAATTGTTATTGACAAAAGGAGGAATTATTTTGTATCGATTTACTTTCTACTTATCAGGACACTGAGTTTTTGTTGTTTACTTACTTTAACTTACATACTTCAATTAAATCACTTCTAATTTCTCTGTAATCTATAATTTAATCTCCAATCATTACTTCTAACTAATCCTCTTTCTTCTTATTTGCAGACCGGCTGGAGAAGTGAATATACGTGATAAGTGAACCGCAACCAGAGTCCCAAACTAGGAACGATCAGTGAGACTCCTCTCACCAGACGCCGTCGGTCATACAGTGAACTATTCGAATCGGACTAATCGAATGCTGTGATTATAGTTAAAGTACTATCACACCATCGGATAATAATGAGACTGTAACGAATTGACGTTTGTACTCACATATACAGACATAAGGCAGTTATACAATGAACATATCTAAACTCCCAGTGAAAGATCCCAAAAGACTTTTATCCCGCGATCGCTCCCCCATAAAGTATTACAATTAAGAGTGTTTTTACATTAGCGAAATTGTACAGTATTATAGCAAGCCCTGTGCAGGCTTAGTTGCAAATAGTTCAAAACAATTTCTGTTTATTTTGTACATAGAATTAATTGTAAAACTATTCACCGTTCCTGTATATTGATTTTTTTAAATGTATTTTATTATGTTTCCAATTGTTTCGCTATAGGAATTGTGGTGTGTGAATAAACACATGATTATTGTAAATTTATTTTACTAGTTAATAATGAAATGCAATAGTAATTTATGTACTAGTACTATTAATTAAATGATAATGTAAATAAAGGTCTAGTTACATTCAGAACTGAATTTGTGAATATCGATATTGTAAATCGAGCTGGTCACGATATTGGTTATTAAAATAATGTTTTTTAATTAAAGTTATTTTGGAAATTGAAAGAATTGTAATATAATCGATACCGTTTGTCTTTACTGGTAAAATTTAAGATATTGAGTGGCCATAATATATATTTCATGAGACGATGGTTGTGGATCGGTCTGTTTCAGTTATTTCCAGCGCTTAGTTTGAGCGAGTTTACAAGTTTGGCGAGTGTGATAGTTCTTTCGCTCGTTAGTTATGACAATTGTGACAACTCACAGCTTGTAAGCTCGCTAAATCTGGAATCCTAAATGCTAGGAGCGATATCATTTACATAAAAATGTTTTTCAGTTAAACAAGCACTTTTTATTTTACTCGATTTTGTAAGCCATGTGGTTACAGAAACAATGAAAATTTTGATTCAAATTAATTACAGTTACAGATAGAAAAGTCCGCGCTTGACCAATTTAAAGGAATAAGCTCAGTCCTCTTTCCAAAGTCGGAAAGAATATTGCTTTATAAATATGGTCGAATGCAAGTTTGCAGTCTGTACTTGTTTATGAATTGATACATTTTGTGAGTCCATTCAATTATTACAAGAGACTCATTTAAAGATACCTTTAGAGATATTTTTTATTACCAGTTTTTAGTATTCAATATTGCTAATTTACAAACTCCTTTCTCTATGTAATAAAATATCTTTAAAGAAAATCATTTAAAACAAATAACATTCAACTTCAACCATGTCATACATGTTTTAATTTTCTCTCCCAAAATCGTCTTACGTAATAACTAATTGGACCACTACTATAGCATATTTAAAAACATATGACAGTCGATACAACTGCGAGTACAGTGTGAGGATTTTTAATGGAAGCATTAAACTGTTGTCTCTTCCATTCACAAACATCATCTCAAACCCCAAATTGTAAATATGAATTGTAAATGAAGGAATGTAGAAAATATTATGGAATTAATAAGACTCAGGATAAATTGTAATTAAGTTAATCGATGTCGGACACTGTAATGATATCCAATACCTAAAGTTTTTAGTTTATAAAACAAAACATTGTGAAGTTGTGTATTTTAAATGAAATTGTGAATAAATTATGAATATTGATATTACAATGTTTATTTATTTTACAAATAAAACTATCTCTAAAACTAACAACAACACAGTACTTAAACACAGTTAACCAAATCCGGGATAATCTCAAACGTCGTTTACTCAAACGCTATCAAAAGAGTCCCTAAAATTGGAAATCAAATGATCTGACCATTCAATTACTCCGTCTTATACCTCTCCGTCCACCATAAGTCAGCGGATCAATTCCGCTATTCCGCAGAAAAAGTCCTCCAAAACCGGAGCTTATCTCGCGGCAAATTGAAAATGCACTCGGCCGTATGATTGTGACGCAACGGGCCCGGGACATATGAACCTATTCAATTTTAATCGTATTTCAGAAGAATGGACACCGTATAAAGGCACCTATAACCCCGAAGTCCCCTTAATAAGTTGGTTTTATAAGCGGTAGGATTTGTGCTTTTGTTGGTACATCATTGTGCTAACTTGATCTTTTTGAGGCCCTATCTGCAGATTGTATGCACTCTCGCATCGTTAGCTACGGTTGTGGTTGTTGACAGAATATCTTTGCGGAATGAATACTTTTGTAGCGAGTTTTTTTGTTTGTGAAGAGGAAATCTGTATGTGGTTTTATATCCGTATTTAATGTTTGATGGGAAACGGTTGGGGATAATCTTTTAAGTTAAGTTTGGCGATACAATTGCTATTTGGAGTCGGTATTAAACTGCCCTGTTATAACTTTGAAATTTGTGACACAGTGAGTTTTTGTCTCGTGGGATTTGATTTAACTTTTAAATAAACACTTCCAAAACATATCTAAACCCCAAACTTGAGCAAAACAATATTAAAAACAATACCAAAACGAAACATTTGACAGCAAAACACGATTGCGTAGAGACATAAGTCACGGCGCAGCGCCGACCTAACTTCTCGTGATAAATGCCCTGTTAGCGCGGGAAAAAATGTCCTTCTACAAAAAGCCCGCATCACTCCCACAGATTTATAACCCACGGTTACACTGCGGAATATTTGAGGGCAAATATTCTTACACCTACAGTGGAATGTCGCCTTTACCCCCCGATGCGAGCGGAGTTCGCACGTCGGTTACGGCCTTACTCGCAACATATAAATAATTATGTAAGTGTCTTGTTGTCCGGCTTCTAGGAAAATTTAGACATTATTATTGCCTTAAAAGAGTCCTAAAACAAATGTTACTTTAGTGTTGGAAATAATTCTAGAATCACAGAAGCGCAAACTCTTTGACGGTGTTCATATAAATACATTCGTAGTGCAAAGTAAGTACATAGTTTATTTAGAATTTCCAACCACTTTTTAAATTGGAACTACGTTTACGGATACACTTCGCTTTTATTTTACACTAGCAGCGCCCCGCGGTTTTACCCGCGTTGTGCCCGTTCCCGTGGGAATTTCGGGATAAAATGTAGCCTATAGCCTTCCTCGATAAATAGACTATCTAACCGTGAAAGAATTATTCAGTAGTTTCTGAGATTAGCGCGTTTAAACAAACAAACAAACAAACAAACAAACAAACAAACAAACAAACAAACAAAACAAACTCTTCAGCTTTATAATATTAGTATAGATTTTTATCTAAAATTTCGGCCCCTTTACTGAAGCCGTGGTCAGGGAAGACTGTAAACGTTGTTTCAATTCAAAATTAGTAGTGTTACACCTAACAAACTACTATTCCCAAGCACATTATACTGTGATCCATCAATTAACTCATACATTTCTTAATGAAACACATACAAAGCTAAACTTTCATTTGTTTAAACGCAGATAAGCCTGATTTATTGGACAACAAGTTCAAGAGCTAACTCAAAAAGCCCAAAGTACAAATTAAGACGTAATCTCACATCGCACCAATGGAGGTGTTGAACAATTCTCTACAATTAAAAAGACAACAGCTTTACAAGTCCTTAACAATTACATACAACTTTAATACATAATTAAAGAATATTTTCATTCACACGAACCGTAAAGAGAATCAAATAGGAGTGAATCAGTCCCCATTCATTTTAGACAAATTGCAAAAGCTTGGGAAAGATAAAATTGAAATAGCCTATTGTCTAACGTTTCTGGTTTCCACAATACTAGGAAGGCTGTTGTTAAGTACATGTAAGACTGGACTGAAAAACACATCACCTACTTTCGTGATAGATAATTAAGCTCTTAGTTTTGCAATTTATGGTAATTAGGGGATTGAAGTACAATGAATAGGTGTCTGTTATTTAATTTTGTGTATTACTTGTACTCGTATACACTATATATATACCTTTCTGAAGAAGACTTACTGTTACTGTTAGCCCGTATCGTCCCACTGTTGGGTAAAGGCCTACCCACCCCCCCCAGGTAGAAGAAGTTTATGTGCCCAGTTGTCGACCACCTAAATTTAGGGGACCTTTTAGCGTTTAGATGACCCCTAACGGTTGGTGAAACGGAAACCATCTTTTAACGGCCCCCTAAGCATGTTTAGGGGATCCCCTAAACTTAGGGGATGTTGGTGAAAACGGGCATTAGTTATTTAAAAGTCGTCAGACAAACAATTATTTAAGCTTCATCAACATTGAGCGAGATTAAGAATTTTGACATGTCGAATTCTATAGTCGCTGTTTGTACACTTGCTTAATGACGCTTAATATACTCGTAATATAATTTTACTAAAACTTCAGTCATAATTAATATAACCTAATCTTATCAAATTACAACTTAATCCCATAGAAAAAACACACCTAATAAGAACAAGACGAAAAATATGGACTCTGAAGAATCCAATAGACCTTTTAAATCCCATAAGAAGAGTCATAGAGCAGTGAATCGTGAGTAAGGGATAGAGTACAGTCGAGTGCGTCGGATCCCGCTCCTCGGGAATCAATCTCGGACTTAGCTCCGCTTATCTGGTTGACCCCGACTGTACTTTGTCACTTCAGATTTGATTTTTGAACGTTCTACGTTTGAAATAGGGGTGTTATGAGAGTTATGAGACTTGAGCTGTGCTTTAGCTCTCGTGGCGTAGTTATACTACTATTTCTACTGGATGATGTTGGGCAAACGCGATTGTTAAGCAACTGCCAGTATTTTGAAGAGTGACCGATCGACAGTAGCAATTATATCTGACCGTTATAAGTTTAATTGTCGGTCCAGTTGATACAATGGTAAAGCAATGTCGGTGGTCTTCATGCGGTCTAAAAATTTCAATACCAGGTATTGGTCACCAAGCTACTCGAACTTATGTAAGTTCTGCATTTGTGTTTGTGGCATCAGGCATTGCAGTTACTCAACAAATTTAGCTTTTTATCGAGCTTTGAAAAGTTATTTTCATACAAGGCTCGTTTGAAATCGCTATGCCGTATTACCTAAGCAGGAAGGGTGATTATGTTTAATCCTTGTCACTTTTTCTATCTTTTCAGTAAACGAAGATTCTTCTATGTTAATTGTTTATCTTATTAGTCATTTCTATGCAAAAAGGAGAAGTTATATGCTTTTTATGTAAGTTAACACAACTTTAACGATTCCCGTTTGCCACAGTTAAAATGTTAGATATATAAAAAGTACATAAACAGTTATTGCTACAGATAAATATCGCTCAAAACTATATTCGTTTCAATCTCGTAAACACACTACTGGGAATGTTTACATTTATGACTTGGGTACAAATAAAGGTTCAGAAAATTTAAATAGTGTACACCCGATCATTAAACAGAGTAATAAACGATGACGGAACTCGCTCCATCTGATGTTAGGATCGGAGAATTCTGTTCCGAGAACTACTCCTATTAGATAACAGATCAACGGATCATTTAAATTAAACAAGAACGATTAACTCCCCGACGCACGACGGAATCTCTGCTCTGCCTGACATCTGTAATAACCGGCATAAAACAAGCGACAAACGACTCTCCGAATCTCACCGACCACTTTTAATTCGTTATTTACGCACGCGGCTAATCATAATAAACAAAGTGTGTGGGTATTGAGTGTCTGTGTGTAACTTAATAACGTTGGCTACACCTGCACGCGCCTCCCCCGCACATTAATATTAAAAAATACGAACAAGGAAAACGACCCTTTAATGCATTCGGCAGACGAACTCCTGTAATTATTATTTGGTGTAAACGTATTGAATATTAAGTCCAGTATTGGGGCAGTAATAATCTTTTTGTTGAAGCAAAAGTATGCTAATTATGTAGTAACGGTTCGGAAGAAAGGGCAGGTGACAGCGCCACCGTCCGCATTCTGATAATGTAATGTTCTCATAAATATTGTTTTTGGATGTCGCTACATTGTGTAAAAACACTTACCTTGAATAAACAGCTTTATCGTGACAAAAATTTTCGGTAAAAGTGACCATGATATAATGGAAAGTACTGTGTTTACACAAAGTGGACATTTTGCTACCAAAATTTCTAGTAATAGGTAACTACTTATTACAATAAGTTTTAGATTAAAATGAAATTATTAGGAGTTCACACATATTGTAGGCAAAATTTAAAGTACATCAAAAGCTGATGTAGTAGTTCAAAAGCATCATAATACTTTAAAAAACATCACAGAAAATCATTTTGTATCCTAAAAAAATAGCCAACATAAAAACGCAAACGTTCCAATTCGAAGTATGCTAAATAAACCATTAAAACACTCTATTTTAAACGTGTAATATAATTCGTATAAGATTTCGAAGCGAGCCATAAAAGGCACCTGCTAAAGGTGCTGCGAGACAGTTTATTGGTGGGCTTGCTTCCGAGTGCCCTAACGGAAGTTAGCTATACGCACCTTTTAGTTCCACGATAGGCGCTTGGCCTGATTTCAAGTATTGTTTCGAAGGACGGAACACTGGTCGATACTTTTGCCACGTTTTAAGTTTATGTACGTTTGAATGTTAGTTTTATTTATAGGTTGATACCTCTACATTTATTGGGAAAGCATTCTGAATATGAGACAATGGTTTTTAGACGTCTTTGCACTACTTACCATTACTTTTACTAAATCATGAATTTTACTAGATTGTGGTAAATTAATGTTTTAAGTTTCTATATGTGCTTTCAGATATTTATTTTTTATGGTCGATTAGAAGTCGAGTTAGGCAAGTGGAATACTACTGAACAATTGGGTCTGAGCACTGAACTTAATTCGCTGCTTCTTCTAATAAAGTAAGTCAAGAAGTTAATAAACTATAAGTATCGATATCGGATCGGTTGGTGTGATGCAACCTGATACATCTCCGGGTTACGGGTTTACGTCCAGGCGACTTGTCAACGAGACGCGTGCGCATAACTTGATACACTAGTTATACAGTATGATTGATAGTCAACTGTTTTGAATTTTTCCGGAATATCGATCGTGTGAAAGTGTTTTGGGAATCTTGTTAGAGTTGTTACAACTAACTTTTTATAGAAAATGGGACATTAGTCATTAATTGAAAAGTAAAAAAGATAGGGATTTTAGAATAATTATATGTAGTTCACATTCGTAAAAGCGCTTTTTTGAACCCGCGGCAAAAAGCCTGAAATAAACCAATGGTACCTACTAAATATGTATCCGTCATTCGTCTTAGTATGGCTATCAATTATATTCATGCAAAAATTACTTCTTGAGAGTACAACTTTGACTGATATTCAATAATAAATAGTTCTTTGTATAATGTATAATAACTCAATCATATTCATAAAAGTCTAACAACAATAACATAGAAAGTGAATTAATTTTATATCAGTCCTTGAATTGAGCACCTTGTTTAAGCAAATACACCTGATCAATTTTGTTACTTGCACCTTGCGCTTGCTCCGAATGTGAACGGTTGACTACACCCGTCCCTTTTCATTATACCACAAAATATCAGCCATCTCTGTCTCTCTATGATCAACTAATTATATAAGAATAGATATTAAATGTTAAAGAAATTGACTCCGCCGGCGATTTGTGGTAAAGTATCTAGGAAAACATTTATATTTTGTACTGTTAACCTTTTTAGTAGGCCTGTGGCAAGCCGAGTTGTTGGAATTTTTAGAACGCTTAAAGGGTTTGAACATGGTTCTAAAATACCTAATATGGATTTAGGTATAGTTTTATTCATATACAACGTTTTATACTAGGTTTCTTTTTAAATATATTACTCTAAAGCGTCATTGACATTTAGCTTGCGAATTCTTAGAAAAGCTAACTTGACGTATGTGGCACTTGCATTCTTTTGAACTTGCCGGTTTGCTCGTAAACTAGCTCAAAAGCAGCGATGCTTTATCAACGTTAAACTAAGGAATGTCTTTCTATAAAGAATTACTCCAAATAACGATATTAAGTGGACTTCCTTTCGAAGTTGGTATTCAAATTGTGTTTCAAATCGTTTCACCTCATTACTAGCACGAAATCAGCAACACCTTATAGATCTAACAGCATCCGTTCACGTAAAATCAAACCTTACCAATCAAAAGTTAGAACTCAATATCCTAAACACATTTATCACCATTTCCTTCCCTCTAACACTCGAGTCAGTAGACAAATTTAAACTCAATACGTTAGACTAGAAATTTCTAAATTGACTGATCTTATATCTTGTACGATTAAATTCTATTTGCCACTGAAATTGGCACCTAAACAGGACGATTCAGGGTGTATTTTTGCAAGTATCTCTGAGGTGTGAAAACGTTTTCTTGGAGTATGTCGTATCGTACATTGAGAATGCGAAAATTTTGCTCATTGGAATACAAAAGTGGGATTAATGGTGTGTTATCCTTTGTGTAGCCAATTAAAATTATTCTGTCGGGATTATAAGTAAATACGAACTTGAATAGGTGTTGCTATTGTGCAATGTATTGTTTCTGTTTGTCACATTAGGAAGATTTGTTGGAGAATATTGCAATATTGTTGGTCTTATATTATTTTCATGTAAAGCTACCGATATACCTAGTAACTAGGTATAAGTCAGTTTAGGTTCAATAGATTTATGAATGGTACTAGCTATTGAAAATATGTTGATATTTATACTAATACTAGCAGCGCCCCGCGGTTTTACCCGCGTTGTGCCCGTTCCCGTGGGAATTTCGGGAATATTTTTACATAAAAACCTTCCTCTTGAATCACTCTACCTATTACAAAAAACCGCATCAAAATCCGTTGCGTAATTTTAAAGATTTAAGCATACAGACAAACAGACGCGACTTTGTTTTATACTATGTAGTGATTATAAAGAGGTAAAAGTAGTCACTTTGTTTATAGGTATGTTGGGGTTAATCTCAGGAACTACCAATCCGATTTGAATAATCCTTTTCGTATTGAAAAATACATTCAAGATGAATGTTATGAGATATTTTTATACGGCAAAACGCGGGTAAAACCGCGTCTAGCTACTAGTGTCGTAATTTAAGAATATGTTTATACGAATATATAGGTTCATTTTCATCTTAAAATTCCCTCAGGATTGGGTACAACGCGAGTATAAACACCTGCGTGGTTTATAATACTAAAAATGTATCACTATTCCATTCAAATAGTAGCTGATCACGTAAAGTAACATTCCAAGCAATGTTCTACAGTACAAACTCGTTTTAATTAAGATATCCGTTCCGTATTCCAAAACCCAACGCCCATCTGGTTAACACTAACGAACGCTGATCAAACATACGGAATTAACAAAAATATTCGTGTTAATGCAAATTGTTCAACCACATTTTGAATTCGTAATCATTATAATAACATCCCAAAAGCAGCTACATACATGCAAGTTCAAAGAGCTTCGTTAAAACTAGTTTCTCTAAAAAGTACCAATTATACAAACATTCTGTCTAGATTTTAATTAATTGAGAAGTTTCAGTAGATGCGTGTAAAATTTGCATAAACAGAACGTTGGGTATCTCGTAAAAAGAACAAGATCTGGACTCGGGCTCACATGAAATAAATCGAATAAAAAAATCGATTTTAAACGTTCGATCGGCCAGAGTGGAAGCAATTAAAGGTTTCTGAGAAGCAAAGTCGAGGAGGGCACGATCGAGTCGAGTGTGAGTCGGGAGTAAAATAATATCGAGAAATGCGATACCTATATCTCTTTATTCAGAGATACGCTACTTTCTTCGTCCTATGCATTCTGTGGTTTGTTTTGAATTCCTTTACCCTTTTTAGGGAGGTATTTTTTTAACTTATTTCTATAACATAAGATTAACCACAAGATAACTTGACTGACCAAGTTAGCTTTTAGCAGTTAACATCAAGTAATCTGGAACCATTTAATAGTATTTCGTTACAATGTATGTATTTACTACTTCCTTAGATATTAAATTCCTAACTTGAGCATTTTAAGGCTTGCCAATAACACCTTATATTACCTTAATTTATTAATCCAGCTCGATATTAAAATCAAGAGGTTTAAAACGATCAAAATTTCGTCATAAACACTTACCACTCCGTTGTAAAAAATCTATATAATTATAAGAAGTTTCATCGATTATCAAACTCTTGGGTGGACTAAACAAGGTGTTTACGATCGAGATTGAGATCGGAGACTCGCCTCGAAACTAAATCCTTAGCGAATAAATTATAAGTACGTGTTTCAGTGTGTCCCCTCCTTAATTGGGCCGTGTTGAGCGTCGGAAAAAACTTTACATTTGTTAGGTATTCCAAGAATTGTTAGTTGTCCCTTTTCAATGTGACTCCGGGGTTGTATTGTTAATGAATTGGTGATTAACTGCTTTTGGTTAGACGGACGTCACATGTTCATATGCATTTTATCTACACTAATATTATAAAGAGGAAATCTTTGTTTGTTTGTAATGAATAGGCTCAAAAACTATTGGACTGTTTTAAAAATCTTTCACCATCCGAAAGCTACATTATCCACGAGTAACATAGGCTCATCCCGAAATTCCCACAGGAATGGACACAACGCGGGTAAAATCGCGGGGCGCTGCTAGTTCCAAATAAAGTAGTCTTATCTAGTATATTTTAATAAAATTGTTCTACCGTACCATAGTACGGTAGAACAATTTTTGGTCATTCACTGCTGCACTCAGAGACATTAAATAAATCGACACTTAACTATTTTTCATACATTAGGTAGGTACATGTCAAAATCACTCATTAAATCTCTACTAAGGAAGACTCTGAGACGGACGTTAGAAAAGTAAGAATATTTTAATTTAATATAAATTGTAATTAATACAAAAAGCTCTTACGCTACGTTAGAACTATTTTCGATTAGTATGCAACAAAATCAATATAATAATAATTATACAATCTAATAAACACAATAAGATCTCACACTTTTTATAAAATAATTGGTATTGAGAACATGTGTCGTCACAAGTTCTAGGTATTAATTATATGCAAATGTATTAACATTTTCAATAAAATAGATTAAGTTTTAATTGGACAGACTTGGGACATACTCATTTGTTTGTTAATGTTGTGTACTCATTATTATTATGAGATTTCAGTTTTATTTTAATCTACTTTATTTTGTTAGTTAATAATAAGTGAGCGGCTAACAGAATGAGTTTGTATTTAAATAAGCACAGTGTTGCTTATTACAAGACAAGATCAAAAAGGTTTTATTGTAAGCTTTTTTATTATATCATTTGATTTTAAAATGACATACATACATACAAATGGTATGTATAAAGCCAATACTATTTTAATCAAATTACAGTCGAAAAGTAGAATACATAAGTACTACTTTTTCAATTGAAGATATATTTACTGACATAATTTGCATTTACCGACTTCAGAATAAACCAATAAAAAATTAGACATTCAATTATAACCTAGTTAATTAAAATAAAAACGAATACTTAATAGTAATTGAACTATCATGTTGACAATATCAACACCTGTTATTTCATAATACTAAGTAAAGAGTTGTCAGTATAATTCTAGATTATTTTGCTTCAGTTAGCACCTACTAGTGTAGGGAAAATGATCCAAAAATAATAATCGAACTATTGGAATGATTACGCGTTATTTAATTGAGTCTTTGTAAATCATTCAAAAATCGAATGATCATTCGAATCGAATAAATGTATGGAAAGGCAACATTTTAGTTAGTTATTAATAAAGGATAGGATGTATTGTTATATGCCTATAGTAAAATTATTTTCCATTATAGATAAAACAAGTAAAAACTGTGTTAAATTGCTGTTAAAAAAGCGAAAAAGTTAAACCAAGGCGTTTTATAGCTATAAATACAATGAAGTTGTAAATTGATACTACCAAATTATATCAATTCAACAAAATGCAAAGAAACGAATTATTAGTATATTTATTACCTAAATTGTTAATTTGAATATTTATTATCGAATCCAATAATTTGCATGACCATTCGATTAATCATTAATATTCTCCCTTCACTAGTATTAACCTAATTATAATTAACTTAATGGATTGATGAAAAGAACCTAGTTAAGAACTGTAAGATATTTTTCTTCAATTAATTATAAATTTGTTTTTAATTTTGTTCTTATTAACCCAGTCTTTATTAATATTGTAAAGATATATTTTGTTGTAATATAAAGGTTTATCATTAACTAGTAGGAACCCGCGGTGTTACCCGCGTTGTACGCGTTCCCGCAGGAATTTCGAGTTAAAATATATCCCATGTGCTATTATATACCCGCAGTTTTACCCCCCCCCCCCCCCGTAGGAACAGCAAATTATCACCACTTGCTTTAACCTTAAAAACGATTCATATTGCAGATTAGTGATCTTAAATCTAACTAATGACAAGTTTGTTAAGTAAGTAAACTACCTTTGCGACTAACTCAGTCAAAAATAATTTAACCAGTCATCGAATTAAGCGCTTAGTGTAATGGTCGAAGTCACGTAACTACACAAATAAGTTACTAAGCAAACCTAAGCTTTAGGCCTAGTCTAGACTGGTAGAGTTCGAGACCGAGGAAATGTTACTGTTAGCTTGTATCATTCCAGTTTTGAGAAAAGACTCCCATAAAATGTATGAGGAATAATTTATTTATTTCCAAAAGAGTCAAAACCAAGACTATTATGGTCTATTTTCCAACCAAAGAATGTATAGAGGGAAAATGTGGAATGGAAAAAAACACTAAATATTATTCATCTACAAAAGGTCTTTTATTGGAAAATCAGGTTTATTAGTATTATTTAGATTTGGTATAAGTTAGATTCATCTGTTGTCAGAGGAAAATGATTGTACAGTTTCATGAAATAAGCATTTACAGGTTTAATTCACACACGGCTTCTTCGATCCAATAAGTCCTAAACTCATATTAAAGACTCGGTATAGTAATCAATTCCTTTACTATTTAAATGCCTATGCATTATGATTCTACTCATATATCAAGCTTCTGCTAAGAAGGTAATCCACGTGTATGTAAAAAATAATATATGTATAAGGTATAATACATATTTATTTAAGTAATACGAATATAATATAGGTTCGTAAAGAGTCCGTACGCCACCCCTATAGGCACATGTTAGGTATTCAACGTAATTTGAGAACTAACTACTCTACAAACATAAACGACCCTTTACCATGTTCACAAAATGCCTAAATTTCACTAAATTTCACCGAAGTGCCTGCTCGAAGGTGAAATGATGGAAAGAGCGCGTGTCAAAGAAAGTAAATTATTTATTATTTTTTATGAGTTTCCACGAAAACGATTGTAGGTCTCGTTAACTTCGGCTTGTTTGTACCGGAGTGATGTTACCACGAGATTGGATGGATATTGTTGTCGAAACGTGTTGTTTTAAGGAGATTCTTACAGCTTTGCTAATAAAAGAAGGAGTATCTCTCCATACAGACCAATATATCAAGAGTAAGGGTTTGATTAGTAAAGCTCTTACAGCTTTGAGTAAGTGGTATTTTTATGATCTCTACATTACACTAGATACCAAACTCTCGTATCCTATTAAATCCCAAACTACTGGCCAAATATCATTAACAGGAGATATCTGTTTAGGTAAAAATGCTTAAAAGCTTTTGTTCAAGTTATGTCATGAGACATTATTTACTTAAACCCAAAGAACTGTATTCAATGTAATTATATGTAAAGGTGTTTTGTATTGAACGATCATAATACGAGCCAGCATTCTCCACTTTTCAAGATTTCCTAAGGTGAAATCGCTAAGCGTCTAGATGTTTGAGTATGAGAAATGAGCGGAAGAAGGGGGGATGTTTTGGGGGTGTATTGTAAACACAATTACCACCCCGCCCGTGCCCCCGCGCCCCCGCGCCCCCGCGCCCCGGGCAACAAATAGCGGCTAAACGACCCATTCGGTTGTGATTTGTTAGCAATATGCTTCAGATTTGGAACAGCAACGCTTTTAAAACTCGCTCAGTGTGATTCCGAAGAAGTCACATTTTTGTTCGCCTCCGCTTAATGGCCTCGAGTTATTCTGTATAGACATTTATTCGCTATTTATATTGAACAAATGGTTTTTAGTTGTGATAATGACGCGGGTTTAACATAACTCTGTTGGATATCTCTTGGTACCGACGCGGTTTTGTGTCAAATCAAATCAGGCTTTTCAGTTTTCAAATACACCCAAGTAGCACCTACTTGTTAAAAAACCATATTATTTGTCTTGTAGGTGATACTAATAAGGTTAACATGGACGAGTAAGATGAGTAAGATGAAGGATTGCTTGGAATGAAGGATTCAGAGAAAATTGCAAACAGCAACAGAAGCAACTTCAGTCGTCGAAATACCTACTAGGGTTTAGGCTGTCCATAGCAGCGAAGAAACGGGGTATGATTGCATATAATCCCTCAGAGATTTGAATTACCCTTAGAATCTTCAGCGACTATCATTGGTTGATATATTACTGGAACTAACAAAATCCAAGATGGCTGACGTACAAAGTATTGAAGGCTGCGGCGACGACTTTCCATGGTTGCAGTTGCCTCTGAAATGACAACACGAAGATCTTGCTACTTTGTGCAAGCTTCAAGTTCACAGCTTCCGATCTATATAGTTCTTCGTATGGCAATCTGAATCTACACTAATATGATAAAGAGGAAAACTTTGTTTGGTTGTAATGAATAGGCTCAAAAACTACTGGACCGTTTTTAAAAATTCTTTCACCATTTGAAAGCTACATTATCCACGAGTAGCATAGGCTATTTTTCATCCCGAAATTCCCACAGGAATGGACACAACGCGGGTAAAACCGCGGGGCGCTGCTAGTTATATATAAATTCACGTGTCACAATGTTAGTGGTACTCCTCCGAAACGGCTTGAACGATTTTTATGAAATTTTATATGCATATTCAGTAAGTCCGAAAATCGGTCGACATATATTTTTCATACCCCTAATTGTTAAGGGTGGCCCAACCCTTAATTTTTAGATGGCAATACAACGTTTGCCGGGTCAGGTAGTATTATTATTAATTCAAACATATTACCTATAAAACATTCCGTTACTATCATTTAATACTTGTATTTTAACGTAGAGCAATATCGTCAATACTCTATTTAAGTACCTACTTTAAGGTCTTAATGTAAAGATCAGGAGACTACAAAGTCTTCTAGCAAAACTATAAAAGCTGAAATCGTCTTTAAATGTATCAGACAGGGATTACTAAGGGTTTATCGCTAAAGTAATCCCAAGTTCCCACGTGCAAACTTCAAATTCATCAGGAGCGAATTGTGCATGTAGTTATTCCTGTTCGTGCAACTCGTTAATACCTTAGCATCGGGCCGGGCGCCGAGCGGGGCGGAGCGCTAGCGCCTCTCCGATATAAACAACTCAAGTACAACATTTAATTATATTGCTGTTTATTAAACCAGACGCACCAACATAACGAACCAACATCGATATTAATCATTCGAAACGATAAGCCGATGGAAACGCTCGCTTCACACCTACTGACATTGCATTTTTAATCGAATTTGAACCTTCCGTGTTATTTGATTTGTTTTGGCTTGTAGTGTAACAAGACCTTAAATATGTTTCGGTCGATTCAATAAAAATTTACCTGTGTCCGGTTTTATCCTCGATTAATTTTAAACCATATTTATTAATCCTTTATGTTGTCAGATTCATTAACCCTGGTAATGAACCATGAACAATTGAACAAACCATAAAGTAAAGGCCTAATTATGATAATTTTGACACTGTTAGAGGTGTAAACGTATTCTTTACCAGAAATTATCAGAATACCTTTATATAAAACAACTGGGATAATTTTCATAGACGGCGGTGCGCAAACTTTTGGGAAAAAAATGCATTATATAATGTTACATAGACTTTTCTTACCAAAACGGGCCAACAAGTGAATCGATGGTGATATAATACCGGGCCAAATCCTTAGGTACTAAGTTAATTCTATTTATATACCTTCATTAGTGTGTGCTCTCGGACTCTCCTGAATATATCCTGAAAAAAATCATATACCTAATTGAGATTTCAGGTATCCGAGAACACAATGAAACTATTCTTTGATTGCTGGGGATCAATAGAAAAGGCCAATGGAGTGTAGGAGATGCAGCCATTTCTGAACTCAGGACGAGAATGACTTCAAATATGGAATCCTTATTCCCCTTCAAAGTAATTTTCAGAGTATTTATTGAAACCAACAACGTAAATCGGTACTGAGTACAAAAGGTACAAAAGATCCCATTGGGTTGAAGTATTTCCCAATTAATACCATAATTGGTACCCCAAGTAATTACACACCACTCTATGTACTAGAACTGTAAATAACCGTTATTTATATAACGAAGGTACCTAAATAAACGACTCTCTTTATCCTGCGAGCATCTACCAATGAGAGCTTAATATTTATGCTGATGATCTAGAGCCATTGCAAGCTATTATATCGATTCAAGGGTGTAAAGATTAACAGGAAAATTTACTTTACTGTCTAATATTTTACGTTTTATGAACAATTTTTTATTAAAATATTACTTACTAGCAGCGCCCCGCGGTTTCACCCGCGTTGTACCCGTTCCCGCAAGAATTTCGCGATAATAAGTAGCCTATGTCCTTTCTCAGGCTCTGGACTAACTGTGAACCAAATTTTATTCAAATCGGTTCAGTAGTTTTGACAGACAGAGTTACTTTCGCATTTATAATATTAGTTAGGATTAACTTGTGTTTTCTATCCACAGGTATATTATATATGCAACGGTTATTCTCACTTGTGAGATTTATATCTTTGCTAATTTATATTGAACTAGTAGTGTTTCGCGGGTTTGGAGCTTTGATCATGTACCTACTGATAAGAATGTGTTGTCCAGGTTCCAAATTAGCCAAGCGATAAATGTTTTCCGAAATTCATTCAGGTATATTTGCGTGATAGGATAGGGTATATTTATGATGTTAATTGAAAGTCACATTACGTATTTTATTTATATCTACTTACTGATATTATATGCTCTTTCCTATATGTATAACACTCCGCGGTTTTACCAGCGTTATGCCCGTTTCGGGCGTTTTTCAATTTCGGGAATTTTTATACATATAGCCCTTCCTCTTGAATCACTCTATCTATTTAAAAAACCGTGTCAAAATCCGTTGCGTAGTTTTAAAGATCTAAGCATACATAGGAACAGACAGCGGAAAGCGACTTTGTTTTTTATAATCTGTAGTGATTGTAGATTATAGTAAAAGTTCTTTATTGTCGAAACTATGCATTTTATTTGGACGTCAAACTTGATTAAGAAAGTTATATAGAAATACAGGCCAATATTGATGTATGTATGAGCTAGTACCTTATTATATCTAACAATAATTAAAACATTTTAAGTACTAAACCTAACTCCAATAAAAGGGCTCATTATCTAAAGGTGTTCAAGCTACAAAATGTTTTATTGTAAGGGATTTTTTTTTGAAAAATACGTTTAGAAGTGCGAGCGAGCCCGGGGCGCATTAGAGCGCAGTTTATCGACGCACGCGCAACGCGAACGCCCCGCGCCCGTGGGCCCACGACCAACACGCCCACACCAGGGGTGGACTAAGGAACGGAGGTAACTGGGATCCCGCCTTCGAGTTTCGGTTCGTTGAAGCAATTCAGCCCATCCTCAAAGAATAGCTAAATCGTACACATGGGTTGCTTTCGGTAGGTGCCTGTACCGATTGGCCAGAAGAGAGTCTTAAAAGAGAGCCTCTTCTCAGAGCCTCCATTATGACTGCACCGAGAATACCAACACCGATAGCAGATTAACTACTGCACTCAGAGACGTTCATTTAATCGACACATAATTTTTCACCATCAAAAATAAGTTTAAGAATAGTAGCGGTAATGGGGGGAGGGCTTTGCCCAACAGAGGGACAGTACGGGCTAACAGTAACAATACATGTCTATTTACGAATCATTTTTTCAATCAGGAATCATTTTTACGAACCAAAAGCTTTCTACATTAAAAATCATTACATTCAACATCTACTGTCACACCTTTTTCGTCCAAACTTGCATGTAAAGTCCGCATCGTTCAATTCCTATATTACAACCCCCCCCCCCCTCTCCTATTATAATCTGTTCGCCGGTGGAGTACCTCCCTGTTCAAAGAGCCGGCCCGAGCGCGTGAAACACAACGCGATCTGTGAGCCGCGAGCTGCCATTGTAATGAGATGTTATTTATTAAACAATCCTATAAGTAATCGACTTTAGTACTTACGTATTAGTAATGTTATGTGCTTAATTGAAGTATGTATTGAGAAAGTTGAAAGTTATCTAAAGTTGCATATATGAAAGAGGACAGTGAAGAAATAGAAACAATGGTACCTATCCATCATTCATTTAAAATATTTGTTATATTGCTTTCATACTCACACGCACACAAAATATTTAATTATTCATATTATAGATTGATTTAGGTATATTCCGTTTTTTCCGCGCGTGGAATAACTGCGCGGAATAGCTAGCTCGAATATGGTTGAATGAGGCGAGTACGAAATAGCAGATGCTATTGATCAAAAAGCGAACTATTTTTGCTATTTACTTGAAGTGTTATTTTCACATTTTTAAATAACAATAAACTGTCTGACAAGTCCAAGTCATAACACTCTTCTTTTCCGTTAAGGGTTAAACATAGACAAAATAATTTTTATTATTTTGTAAATCTAAAATATTGTAAGCGTGGATTTAAAAAAGGCAATCTGAAAAAATAGTCAACGACGCAGAAACATAGAAATAAAACCAAAATCCATTCAAATTACAATTTTAATGTGTTTACTTGAATAGTTCACATAAACATTGGAGTTTTATTGAAATGGGATCACTCAACACTGGCATTAATGTTTGACATCCAAGTTTTACATACAGACATAACTTCAAAATGTTATTGAGTGTAGAGGGACCATACATAAGCAACAACGATTTGGACAAATGTAGGAATATAATTAGACAACCTTTTGGTGGAAAAATGTATTAAATCAGCTGAATCTTATGTTTATTTTTCTTCAAATATGAAATGTTAAATACTGGCCTGTAAAATGCTGCTCTTTCACTGAATTGTCCGTACAGTGAGTGATATATTAAAGGACTAACACCACTCCGCGATTTTACCCGCATAGTGCCCGTTCCTGTGGGGATTTTGGGTTGAAAACGGATTATATCCTTCCCCTTGAATGTAGCTATCGATTACAAAATGAATTATTGAAATCGGATTGGTATTTTCTGTGATTAGTCCTTACAAACAAACATACAAACAAACAAAGTTAGAAACTTTACCTCTTTATCTATACTAATATTATAAAGCTGAAGAGTTTGTTTTGTTTGTTTGTTTGTTTGTTTGTTTGTTTGTTTGTTTAAACGCGCTAATCTCAGAAACTACTGAACCGATTTGAATAATTCTTTTTGTAATGGATAACTACATTCAACGGGAAGGTTATAGGCTATTTTTTTTATCCCGAAATTCCCACGGGAACGGGCACAGCGCAGGTAAAACCGCGGGGCGCCGCTAGTAATATATAATAGTATTCTTTTCGACTTATTCTATACCGTGTGCGGTATTTACCACAACTTTGGTAAAATCGGGGACGGTTAATGTGTATATAAAATTAATACAAATATGGCTCAATAGCGCACGTGTGATAAAACAGACATACATACACACACGTAGCAATACTCCACCAATCATAATCAATCGTAGTTAGTATAGTACTCGTATATCTCTAGTGGAAAAGCGCCTTTCCCTATTGCGAGTACTTTATGTCAAACAAATATGTATAATATAAAGTTGAATAAATGTTGTACAATGTGAACAATTAATAAAATCATTCAAATATGATTAAACATTAATAAAATTATTAATTATTCCATAAAATATTGCTAAGTAAGTTTTCTAAGCTCAATCATATTTACAAGAATCACTTCCTGCAATGACGATGCCTTAATGAAGAACAAGGATATAAAATGTAATGGAACGGGTTGGTTAACGATACTAACTACATTATATAACGGAAGTCCTAACTAAATGGAAGACGCATAGCAGATGCCACTTTATTTTAAGTTTCTCTCATACGAATATGTATATGTAATGCTGTTGTATACTTTGAAAAAAAAATGAGATTATTTCTACTACAATTCCTTATTACTTTCCAAGAATATATTGATTCGCAATGTTTTATTATGCCCAGGAATTAACCACTCAATTTCAAACTTTGCTATATTCATATAGTTTTCTTTGTTCGACAAAAGAAAGAGAGCCAGAGAGTATGTATGGGTGAGGAAGAAAGAGAGAGAGAGACATCCTATATTCATTTATTTTATTAATCCACAAATGAAAGAGAGCCAGAGAGTGTAGCTCTCTCACTCACATGAGTGAGAGAGAGGACCATAGGAAGGTAATATTTTAGAAACTTTATATCGTATCTAGTCGATCTATTTCAATGTAATTTGAAATCACTGAATCATTGCGTACCAAAAAAATAACAGGATAACATGGAAACAAAATTGATGTAATTAAAATATTATTAAACTTTATTTGAAGAAAAGAAAAAAGGGTGCTGTTTAATAAATCAGCAAAAACATAATACTTATGTATTTATATCATCATAACTTTAATTTAATTTTCTAAAACACCGATGCACGACTTCTCACACTATAACTAATTAAATATTAATTTATTATTAGATTTAATCATCATCCAAATCTGTCCAGAAATCAATTTTAAACATATATTTATTTAGACATCGGATGCATTTATTTGAGAATTATCTCCACCATCTCAAATTGCAAGAATTTACAACTTTTTATATCAGTGCAGACAGATGATATTTTATGACAACGGATAACATTAAAACTGTTGCGCTGACAACGTTCTTTTTTATTCCATTCTGTCTTTTTTAAAACGAATAATCTTAAACATTTAGTTATAATGTAGTTAAACGCAAAATATTTAGTTAAAAACAAACATTAATATAAATTCTACTTTAATAAACTATATTTTGAAATATTTTAGCATCAAATTAAAATCAAATTCGAATTATGTTTGAATTTAGTGTTGTTCCACAAGTTATACCATAAACATAAACAGCTGATCAATTGAAACCCGACACCTTAAAATCGAGTTATACTTTTCACATGACGCAACAACAAACAAAAATTGTATCCATTCACAAAACCTATTATGTTAATTTAAAACACATCGGTGTGACGATAGTATCTTGTTCACACCCCACCTACCGAAACAATAGTTAATAAGATGATTTATATCGATAGAACTTCGACACGTCTATACATCGATTTAGCATAATCTCGGGATCGGATCGGTGTACTCTGTAGAGATAGTTCACTCAAAGTAACTCATTTCATTAGTGATCTGTGGTTCAATGTCCAATAGTCCTGAAGGTTACATAGTTTAAATATGGAATGTTTTTGTTTTCTTAATAACTTTTTTTATAATTCGAATACATTAATTTTTTTTATTAAAGCTTTTGAATTTCAACGGCATTGCTTTCAAACGGGTAATCGAAATATATTAAGTTTTATAAGGAGGTTACCATATCTTCTATTTTCAGTTTTAGCGCATGTTTTGGTTTTTTTATGAAGTTTAAACAGCTTTCTTTACTTCTACTTAGCTGCGGCAAACACTAATTAAAGATTACCCACAAAATAAATAGTGAAACCATTTACAAACCACAAACACAAAAAATAACTGTAATTTTTAATTGGCCATTGTTATCCTAATAGTTTCGCGGAATCAACAATAGTGGTATTGATTCGCGGAGTGACGTTACCACACAGAAAGTACCAATTAATTCGGGTATCAAGTATAGCGTCGATGTTGTAGAGGTATTATGATCTTTGGGGGGTCGTGATAAGGGCGTGTTTGCGTGGCAAGGTTGTGGTTCTTGGCTCACGATGACTGGAGGTTTCTCTCGCCCTCCATACAAGTTATTATAAAATAATGAAAGCCGCACCGCCCGCTGCGATCCACAATTGCCCTGCTTAGCCGCCTGTACCACTACGTATTAGGAACAGCCTATTTTCTTATTGCTGTTGGTGTTGCGTATGAGATACAGCTTGTTAGAAGCATCACATTGTGTTGCCTCGTTTTAATACTCTTATATGGTGGTTGGTTCAGAAATCTTTATGTTTAGGCTTTTTTTATGAGCCGTAGAATAGTCTAAGGTATGAATGAAGTTTGGTGTAGAAGGAGTGTCTCAGAATATCATACGAGCAACTCCTGGCCTGAGCGCAAAAAATAGGTTTATTTCAGGTCCGAAGGGCCTAATCAGGACCACAGGAGGTCCACGTCAGCGAAGTATAGTCGACAGGGTTGCGACTATTGTTGGAACTGGTGAAGAGTACGAACGAGAGAATAACATTTTTGATTAAATCGCGAATATCAAGTTTTTATGAGTGATATTCTACTACAAAGGGGGTTTACCTATGCAACCTACGATAGTAGTTACATAGAACTGAATACGAGTACAAAGAAGACGAACGCGCGTGTACTTACTTACGATTTTTTTTAGATATAAAACGATATGATGGATGTTACTTATTATGCACGTAAGAAACCTGGTATAATCTATTAAAAGTCTGCTTTTTTCTTCATACACTTTTGGGTATATTTAATCTATCGAGTATTTTCCTGAAATGAAGGTTCTTTGTTAACTAATGCTGCCGAGCATTACGGGGGCTTTTCGAAATAATAAAAGCGTTATTAAGTACCAATAATATATGTTACGCAACGATGAAACAGCATTCTAAAGCTATCGACATGCATTATGTATGTTATTTCGTACGATGCGGTCCGCCTACGTGCGCTCGCGAATAGAGGATGGAACTTTCATTCATATGTTACAGCTAATTGTATCCAACAAGTTATATTGTGATTTTACTATTTTCGTAGCAACCGATGCAGGGCTTTCCATATAATTTTTGTTCATGTATTTTGTAATGTACCTTAATCTATCTCGTCCTGAAAAGGCTTTTACATATATCTGAAAGTCAAAAAAAAACTGTTTGCCCGTAAATTAATGTATACTTGCATAATTGAGAGGTTCGTTATACATTCACATACATACAGCAGTACTCTTCTAATTGAGAAATATTCACTAAACAAGGATTAGGTAGGGTACTTACCCTCAGCACCAATGATCTGGTAATTTTCTTATTTAACAGATATCACTCATGAACGGCAACGAACACTATTTTGATTGGTCTCTTGTCTTTAGATCCGTCACGGTATAACAATGAATTAAACACAATCATGTCATTGGGTTATTTAATTATTTTAAATTGTCTCTTCATTAATTCATAATGTAGGTTTACGCTTTGTTAAATGCAATTATTTTGAAACTACGTTCACGTTTACACTTCGCTTTCATTTAACTTTCTTATCTGACGTTTCGGCTCCTTTACAAGAACCGTGGTAAAAGAAGACTGAGGTGTTATGCGTCAAGAAAAACTAAAATATCGCACCTACCTTCAAGTACATTTTGTTAGTTAAGGAACGTTACGATTTACGCAAAATAGGTGTTCAAAGAGAATATAAATGCTACGTTACAGTGTCTTGAGATATTGCAGTGTTCGGACTTGCTTGTGGTTTAAATTTTCTGAAGATGAGATCCCAATGAGAGAGCCTTCACCTATCTTCTCTTTTCAAATTAGGGTTTTTATTTATTTATAATAGTTTCCCTTATCTAGGCACATATCAACACACCTTTTTCGAAGTCGGTTAATAAGTAATCACGCGAACGTTATGTTCTGCGCATGCTTAAGCTTTGGTCTGGTGATCATGACGCACAACGCTGCGGTGTGCGTATGCGATGCCCGGACACTCAATCATATGAAAAACGTCGAGAGTGGTCTCGTGTTCCGTCGCAGTATGCGTCAGCGGCGAGGGGCAAGCGCGGTGAAGTGCGGAGTCTGGTGATCATGAACCACAACGCTGCGGTATGCGGTATGCGATGCCCGGACACTCAATCATATGAAAAACGGCCAGAGTGGTCTCTTGTTCCGTCGCAGTGTGCGTCAGCGGTGAGGGGCAACAGCGGTGAAGTGGGAAGGTGTACTGCCGCACAACGCGGCGTCATTCTCGGTTCAACGCTGCGGTGTGCGGTGTGCGTCACGGGTCATTATGGAATTGTATGAAGACAATTTAATAGAATTAGTTCGCAGATATTCTGCATTATATAAAAACTAGCAGCGCCCCGCGGTTTTACCCGCGTTGTGCCCGTTCCCGTGGGAATATCGGGAATTTTTATAAAATTTCGGGAAATTTTATAAGTACATAAAAACCTTTCTCTTGAATCACTCTACCTATTACAAAAAACCGCATCAAAATCCGTTGCGTAATTTTAAAGATTTAAGCATACAGACAAACAAACAGGCAAAAATAGCGACTTTGTTTTATTATAGTAGTGATAAAGATAAAAAACTTTAAAGTTTAATAGTTAAAGAAAATTGCTGGAGGAGATAGCGAAGAAGTTAAATAAAACACGAGAGTATTTTGTATATTTCTAATTGTTTATTCGACAGCGGTAGGTACCTACCTAAGTTTAAATAAAAAATGGCAAACATTACTAGTGACACATGAAACATTTTGATGATTCTGAGGTTGGAAACTTGATGAACAATTTAATTTAAATTTAATGAACAATGAATGAATTCTTGTGCCGTAATAGCAAATTTCCGTTTTCTGGTTCTAGGCTGTGTGTCACTAATATCATATTTTATGGCCATTAAGGTTTCGTAACAACCTTTACTTCTCCGTTGTAAAAACATGTTCCTCGGAGATTTTCTTTGTCTATTCAGAAGCAGTAACAATTCTTCTTCTTTCTCCTCTTCAAGCAAAGCACAAATTAGAGAAAAATTGTTCATGTTGTGATGTTCACGTCTTCCTTGGTAGCTGCGGCAAAATCAACTGACCACCTCTCCGCAGGGACGCAGTACACTTCCCCACTTCACCGCGCTTGCCCCTCGCCGCTGACGCATACTGCGACGGAACACGAGACCACTCTCGACGTTTTTGATATGATTGAGTGTCCGGGCATCGCATACGCACACCGCAGCGTTGTGCGTCATGATCACCAGACCACCTCTCGGCAGGACGCTAAATGCTGCGTCGTGACGCTGCGTTGCGACGCATACCGCAGCGTTGTGCGTCATGATCACCAGACCAAAGCTTTAGGCCGCGTCATATGGACGGGGCGGTTGGCTATCGTGAGATCTTCACGCGTCGCTGCGCCGACGCACGAAACCCTGCGATTGGGTTTATAGCGCTTGCGACCAATTATTTTAAATTGAGTTTGTGAAAGTTCGTCATTATGTCTAGAAATAGTTTTAGAATGACAGGATTTGTTTATTAGATGTAGATGAGTGAACAGACTAAGGGTGAATTGTTTCAAACGGTTGATTATCGTTACATACCTTCGTTAAAAAAGTTTACGATTTTGACGCTGTTCAATGTCTGTTTAGTACAAAGCGTTGCTTGTTTCAACACTGAAATTTTTTCTATTAAAGTTATTCGGACGGTCAATAGAAAACCACGACCATTTTCTTACGTCTGAGACTGACAATTTGGGTTAACGATTACTGGTATGTGAGCGTAAGCTGAAGCAATCAGTCCTGAAGATTATCACATTATAAGTAAAAGGTCTAGTAAGTGGCCAATCCTGATGTCGAAGTTTTGGTAACATGATCAAACGATGGCAACCGGGACCGATAATTTAACATGCCCTCTGAAGCAAAGTAGCACGTAGTTACAAACTTATAGTAGGAAAACAGTAAAATCTTATTTCTAACCAAGTATTGATTACTAAATTGAAGCTACGTTTACAGAAACACTTCGCTTTTATTTAACACTAGCAGCGCCCCGCGGTTTTACCCGCGTTGTGTCCATTCCTGTGGGAATTTCGGGATGAAAAATAGCCTATGTTACTCGTGGATAATGTAGCTTTCGAATGGTGAAAGAATTTTTAAAAACGGTCCAGTAGTTTTTGAGCCTATTCATTACAACCAAACAAACAAAGTTTTCCTCTTTAAAATATTAGTGTAGATTTTTAAGTATTGATTAGTCAAACAATTTGGCTTCCCCAAAACTATTTGTAAAGTTAAGACGAACTATTCATCAATGTCACTTATAATAAGCTAAGTTAAGCTCTTGAAAACGTAGAACACTACAAATAAATACTTAAAAGTTCGATTAACATGAACTTTAATCAATGAAGTTATGGCGGCATCTTTGCGGCTTAACTAACCGAACAAATCAAAGAGCTAGGAATGCATTTGCATTGGCTTTGAATGGATGTGGCATTATTTTAGGGATAAAGGGAAATTAGGTGGTGAAGATATAATTTTGTTTCAGTTTTGTCAATTTATCTATCTTAATTATAAGTAATAAAAAAACAGTAATTAAAGTTAGAGTATTTTGGTTATCGTCATACAAATCTGAGACAAATCTAACCCACTTTAAGATCACACATTTTTAAATAACAGCAATTGTTATAGGTATCCAATAAAGAGAAGAAATAGAGTTTAATACTTGTTCGTAATGTTATTTTGTTCCTATAAATACATATTGGGATTTTTCCTAAAACTTGGCACTCATTTAGATCTCCATTCTTTTTGCGCCGAAGCCCATAGCCAAGCATAATTTTTGTATTGAACTTGGCTCTCCTTTTTTACATTTATGTTTTTGGTGGGATAGATGTTACAAAAAGGTTCTAACGACTGTCAACTACCAACACAATGCCACATCCAGCCTGTTCCCACCTCCTGGCCACATCTCAGCTAGTTACCAATCTTGTCTCACATTCGCTGACTCAGCGGCTCTTCTCGTATAATTCTTACTTATGATTGTTCCCCTATTGTCTGTCAATAGCCCCGCCCACCTCGGCGGTTAATTACTTTTCATTAGACTATCATTACGACACCGATGTTCCGTAATATTGTGATGGGACGTCTCATTCTTTGGATGTATGGTAATTTGGTGATTGGCCGTTTATTTTGAGTTAGTTGTGAGTTTTTATAGTGACTAGCAGCGCCCCGCGGTTTTACCCACGTTGTGCCTGTTCACGTGGGAATTTCTGGAAATTTTATACTTATAAACCTTCCTCTTGAATTACTCTATCTATTTAAAAACCTGCATCAAAAAATTTAAGCATAGTACATAGGGACAGACACCGGAAAGCGACTTTGTTTTATACTATTGAGTAATTTATTTTGTGGTATAAAATGGATATTATGTTTGTCTAAACTAGTCTGTAGGCAAATTTTGGATGGGTGCGACCACACTGAATTTGGGAAAATAATGTAAGAGCGATATATAGTATAACACCAGCGCCATCTATTGGATCGAGGGTGGAACCACTGAATTATATAAAATGGACATAATATTTGTTGAAGTTTTCTTATATAGGTACTTTGTAGTTAGGTTGTTGTTCGTCTTCTGGTGTATGAAATCATAATGAACACTAACGGAGACCAGACATTTTTGTCTAAATGAAAGTGGGACATTACGCGCTTACTTACTTTTAAAATATAATATAGTACATATTGACAATGTCTATATTGGCTATATGGGAACAGGATACGTCTGGCTCACTCGATTTCTAAGAATTACAATAAAGTGCGAATGGTACCAAAGTATTCGAGCAAATATTCTCATTGCATACTAATGGGACATCCGCGGCGGAATCTCAAGGTTCACAGTTTTTAAAATCGCATATTTTAAATATAAAAACGTAACAAAATATAAACTTAAAAGAAATTTATAGGAACATCAAATTTTTTAATCGTTTTAGTCGTCAAATTAGTATGTATTCCATTCTGTTTATTTTCACAAAATTGTAGAATTATTTGTGTGGGTGTGACTTGATTTTTTATTATTGTGAATTTAAATACTGCGAAATCTATAGAGAATGATTTTACTTACATGATTTATTAGGATTAGAATGGAATCATAAATTAAAATAACATGTATATCTAATGAAGAATCAAACTATTCATCTTTATTATATGTATTAGTGTCGATTAGACTTCTTTTAAACGGACGCGATTTGAAAACATAGTAGAGTTCACCCGCGACCATAATAAGTGCAATCCACTCGCAACGTCGGGAAATAAAATGAAAGTACTTTAACAAACTTTTATTATTACATGCTTAATAAACTGTTTCACTGCGACAAAACCCGTGCAAGTATTTAAAAACACCGGCCAAGTGCGAGTCGGACTCGCGCACGGAGGGTTCCGTACTATAAAAAACGGCCAAAAATCACGTTTGTTGTATGGGGGCCCCCTTAGAATATTTGTTTTAGCAATAGAAATACATTATCTGTGAAAATTTCAACTGTCTAGCTATCACTTGAGATACAGCCTGGTGTTTTTACCTTTTGGGTACGGAACCCTAAAAAGACCCACTTACTTTGTCAGTATCGTATAGTATTAACATACCTATATTATTACTGATACTACTATTTATTTATTGAATATTTAAACTATCAGTACCCCGTGGTTTTACCCGCTTTGTACCCGTTCCTGTTGGAATTTTAGTATAAAAAGTATCCTGTACATTGGTGAAAATCAATAGCATACAGACCGAAAGCTTTTTTGGGACTTTGTTTTGTTATAAGAGTATGTATAAGTAGATTTATCTACTGGTTGAAGATAGATAAAAATATATATTAAATTCACACATCCCTAACTATACATTTGTAATTATAATGCATCGTTATACCTATTACATTAAAGCAATTTGTTATAACATCTATTCAGTATGTTATTCATCAATCCGTGTCAAAGGTTAAATCAAAGTTATTCGTTCAGTGAAAGGAATACACATGTTACTGAGCCCGATCTAATGTTGTGCTAATTATTGCAATCGAATAAACATAAGCTTTCCAAGGGTTAGGTAACTTAAAGAAAGTTTGGATTTGTAAAAAGTGAGGAAATGTATTGAGTAATTATTGGTAATGAAGTATAGGTCAGCGATTAGGGCATAATTCCTTAGAAAAGAGTTAGGTTCGCAATTTTTGGCTAGACTTGGCCTAGGGTGTGGTAGCCTATTTAAAAAAGGTAGGTATAATCATTACTGACTATGGTGTTTTATCGTCACGAGTCAGTCAGTTTTCGCTGTACTGTCATTTAAGTTACGAATCTTTGCATTTAACAGACATTTAACGGCATACATAATTGTGAAACGTTTAACGAACGTATGTTACTATAACCACCCGTTTGAAGCAATCTTCCCTTAGCTTGGATATGACTTGGATTATGACTTAACTATTAACTTGGCTTTTACTTTTCTAGCTGAATAGAAACTAAGTTAAAACCTACATACAAAGACAATAAATTCAAGTCCACAGTTTAAGTACTTACAGTAGCACAATTCTACCTAGAAAGTAAGGGTAAACTCGTGCAGGGATACATTTTACTGTATTTGCATATTAATCGGAGTTAGGACGCGGTCATGCTTTAACAATGCTGTAGGGTAAACGACTTACTGTTTTATTATACACACTGTGACGTTATTTATTTGACATTTGTTGACTAGCTGCTCAATTTTGCTTGCGAGGGTGCGACAGCGCAAGCGGCGGCGACTGTGACAAGCAAATTGAAGAGACTAGAAAAAGAGCATTAAAACAGCTGTATTATTACAAATTTTTGATATTATTTTCAGAAATATAGTCGCTTTGCTCGCCAGTACCGTGGTGCCCCTCATAGACTTACTTATTTAAACTTATTTGCGGTGTTTTGAAGTTTTTTTTTTATCTTATAGAACGCTAGATATAAAAGTTGTAAACTTAGACAATAAAAGAAACAAGTTTAAATTGAATTATTCATGCTAACAGATTGTCATGTACAAAATATGCACGAGTGTGGGGATGTGGACGAAAATTGTAATTTTTAGCTATCGATTGTTGAAAATCTAAATATTCACCCTTTGTAATTAATAAAAACTATCCAATTAACAAAAACAAGACACAGTTTGTTGAACAAAATTTAAAATTAATTCACAACACTATCATAAATTGTCCAGCTAATCAGATCGGCTCCACTATAAGAACCAACCCTTAAATTAGTAGGTCATAAATAAAATGACTCAGAAAATAATTACTAACGTAAAGAAAATAAAAAGTCACTCGCGAAACTAATAAAAAGAACGTTTTACGCAGTTTTCATGTCAAATTTAAAGCAATTAAGTTTAATTTATCTTCATTATATGTTGAATACAGTTCGGTTTCATGTTGCGGGGTAGTTGTGTCTTGACCCGGTCGCTGTAATTAATTACGCTAGTGTAGCCAGCCCTTTAGCCGACTTGTACGTATAATGTCGTTAAAAGAAACAGGGAAAATCAAGGTTATGAAGAGTTCGAATTAATTGAAAAGGAGAGGTGTATTTTTTCTCATGTTATTAATAGTTATTTTTCTCATATATCTAATCTTTAATACCTAATACCTAATCTATCTTTAACAACAAAAAAAAGTTTAATACGGGAGATGCTTGTAAGATTTTGGTACCTACAATCTCAGAGTCAAAGAAAGAGTCAAAATGTGGTCCTTGCAGCTTAAAAAGGTTTCTTGTGAAAAGGAAAAAGCTAAACCGTTTTCCTCGATTTCATTCTATTATCTTATCCCATCACTAAACCGTTTTTCTCAATGAAAGAAGGTGTCAGTTGAATAATCAGTAAAGATGATTCGAGTTTTAACTTTCGTGAGAAAAAATTGAATATACGAGTATGTACATAGAAACGGCTGCGCTTCGCGAATAACCGGAGTCCCATGTCCAAACAAACATAAAGTAACAATTTAAAACAAGCCTCAAAATTGTAAAGTCAGATAAATAAATGTAGTAAAACAAACAATGCTGCGTGCTTTATTTGCGTCGGGCGGCGGGTATTCCGGCGAAAAATGCGAATTACTTTTGAAGATGTCCAGCGAAACAGAAATTCATTGTTATAACCGATAACGGATCCACCGATGCTCTGCAGTCTACAGCCTCTCTCACTCAAATTTATGGAAGTGGAAAAGTGCCATTTCAGAATAATATTATGTGGAATTAACTAGCTTTTGACGCGGTTTCACGCGTTTTTAAGCCCAAACGCTATAAAAATAACAAATAACCGAACCGTAAAAAGTAAGTTCGTGTAGGTTTGTAGTGGCCAACACTGAAATTGGAGATTCTACTAGTTTTTCGACAGCCTAAAAACCTCCGACATGCTCCTGCATGTTTTTATTTTGGTGTAATAGGTAAAATAGTATTCCATATTTAAAATCCAATTTTTTACTGTGTTGATGTCAAAGTCACAATGAAATCTCCTTTTACCATCCAATGATTGAATGTTCGGAATGTTCCAACTCCGAAATAAGAACTTTTTACGCGAGCCAGTGATTGTTTCAAATGGAATTGCCGAGTTTGTGACGATATCAACTTCCAAACACGAATGCACTTCCTATCACTTCAAAATACTATGTAGGACAAGGGAAAAGTACAGACATCTGTTATTAATACTTCCAATTTAATTGGAACTTCAAAAAGGTCTGGGGTAAACGGTCACAGAAATCATGAGCTTAATTAAAGCTCTTGATTTTCATAATGTTGTTTGAGATGTAAACTATAGCCATGAAATTTTCAGTGACAGAAAAAATTACAATTTCTATGCTCAGAATACAGAAAGTACCAGAAACGGCATTCAAATGTATTTACAAGCTACACGCTGTGTCCAAAAACAGAACAAAGCCCCTCGCGTAGTGTTGTTAGCTCTCGCATTATTTGCCCATTTTTTGGGTAAATTTTGGGAGTTTCGGAGGTAATATGATATTAGAATAAAAATTGTCCTTTTCTATATAACTATGTACCTACCTTTTTATCTCAAGAAATAGATATGTATATTAAATAAAACATGGTGTTAAGGTGGATGTTTGCACACTTTTAAGGGGTGATGGAAAAATTATATATTTTTATTTTATTTTAAAGTATTCGGAAAACTTACAGCTAGGTACAAGAGTTACATAAAAAATGAATAATAACTTAAGTCAAAATGCATCGAGCAAACTACGCTTCGCTTCGATGGTTTCCCGAACTGTTCTAGCCATGCTCTTTGTATAATTTTTGTCCACACCGCTTTCCTTTCCTCATCAGCAGGGAAGCTAAAATTTAAGATGGCTAATATAGAAACATAATTTAATACCCGCTCCCCCTCTCCGCTTCTCCCACACGCACACCAAAAATTTGTTTAGAAATCCTATAGACTAACATACTTACTATTTAATAGGATTGTTAGGTTAGGTACATACGAGTCACACTTAAGCTTTATACTTTCTTTTTTCAAGTTGGTTTATTTTTATTATATTACTTATTAATATTCTACAACGAATTAAAGCCCTCAAAAGGTAATAAAAAGAAGGGTAAATCAAAACTCTTATATTGGCAACACTGACATAGATTGACGCATCACTCTCTATGACAATCGAAATCTGAGAAAATAATTAAATATTTAAATAAGACGATACCTAAATGCGATACTTACACGTGAAATGTGATCCCATCCTGTTTCTTTTTCAGACCCACTGCATTTTTACAGGTAGGAACGACACAAGACGGCATAGTTTCGTGAAATTGGTCACGGGTAAAACACGTTAGCGCGTTCCGAAGGTCACAAAGTGACTGATCGGTTGCGCGTCAAACTACACTATTTAAGGCTAGTTTGAGTAGCTACAGTATTAGGCGCGCTCACGGGTTCTGGTACTTTCTGTATTCTGAGTCTCTATGAATACATAATTAATTAATAGTAAAATACAAGACAGAAATTGAACACAATATTCGAACAGTTAGAGTTGCTTTTGCAGTAACTTATACAGTAACTATCTGAACAGCTTTCACCAAAGAGATTTGCCATGGCTTCATATTTCCGTTAACTATGTATCTAGTAGTGTAAACATTATGGACATATCCTGTCAATAATTCCAAATACGATACAGCAAATAATCGCAACAAAAAAGAAATCGAATCTATTCAAATTTAATAGTATTTTTGTGTGCCTAGGTAATTTCTATTTTTAATATGCAATCAATTTATTTATTATTTATTTATTTTATTTTAAACATCTTCGTACGATTTTTATAGGACTTTTGATATTGGAACCTTTAATGACACGTCACAGTAAAGTCTCCGTCTGCTAGTTGCAGTGGTCCTGAGCCCCGCAGCGGCAGCCCACGTGCCGAGGCCTCTCGTTAATTGACTCGAGCTCCAAGTTTGGCCAGTCATCGTTCTAGTTTTATATTTTGGCGCCTATTCCCACCTAACAGCCCTCTCTATATTTTTTACAAGCCAGATCAATTATGATTTCGAATTGGTTTGATGAATCTGAATAAAATCCCATTGCTGTTGTTTAATTGCCTTGTTTGTTGTATGAAAAATGATTTAGTGAATGTATCCGGAGCTTTTTCATGTTTATTATTTGATAATTTAGGATGTGCGACTGTTGTGTCGGATTTGGTGAATTTTGTGTTTTTTTCCTTTGTTTCGTTTGAACAGTTGTTTACGCAGAACAACATTTTGTTACACCTTGCTTTACCTTCATTTCAATATAATTAGAACGCACTTTATTTTTTATTACGTTACAATTTTAATGAAATGAATTATTTTTGTTAATTGGATATGCGTCTTGAACATGCGTGTACGCATAGCGTAAAAATCAATTTCGATGCAAATGATGGACGAAAATTGCACAAAGCGAATTATAATTCGCTTTCGTTCGCGATGCGATCTGTTAATTGTTCTGTATCATTTTAAGTGATCTGTGAAAAACGTAGCGTTGCTTCCGGACAATGCAAATGGTGAAATTATTTCGATTACAATATTTTTTTATGTCGGCGAATATTTATATTTCTTCGTTGGGTCGTAAATTGTATTCACAGGCAGTTAAATTCACTAGACTATTTTGAATTTTAATTAGAGCGTGTGTGTGTGAGTAATTAAATGCAATTTTTAACCCTTTAAGAAAGACGGGTGTTGAATTTAATGTCTACATGTCTACGGCGGAGTGTAGCATCACCGCTCAAATAACTATTTAGAACGAAAAGCCGACTTTGTGAGAACTACCACATATTCTTTTAAATCTTATATAATAATATATTATAATTTAGTGGTTTCCTTTAGATTTGAGCGAATCCTTTAGAACGAAAGCACCGCGCACGCTTAATTATTCTTTCGCGCGCTCGCTTACTACTAAACATGCTCATTCACAGCTTATACGAACGCATAAATTAATATAAAGTCAGTAATCTATATATATAAAATTCAAAGTCCTGACTGACTGATAATCAACGCACAGCCTCAACCGCTACACCTAGGAACATGAATTTTGGCAGGAAGGTTCTTCAAGTGACGTAAGTGCACACTAAGAAAGGATTTTCGAAAATTCCTACGGGAACGGGCTCAACGCGGGCAAAGCCGTGGGGCGCTGCTAGTCCATAATAAAATAGTTTATAATCCACCAGCTGACCTGACTTACACTTTACACCCAGCAGGTGTTGTTATCCTATAAAATAAAACATTATTAAATTGTTAAAACACATAATTGCACTAGCCATTAATGTCAGATGCGTTGTAATCGATAAAATTAGTAAGAAATTGTTAACAAGATTGCAATGTTCTTTAATAATGTATAATAGGGTTGTAAGGAGGGTGTCATAAAATATATGACGTATTGGTGATATTATGATAGATGTAGGCTGCGAGCTATGTCATATTATGTTGCATGGACATTTTAATTGTCGTGTGTAATTGATAAAATAGTGATATACTTAAATATTTAGTAATTATATTCCTCAGGGGAAGCCTTTGTCTTATGTACTATTTTATAATTTTTCAGTGTACGTTCTTAAAAATATTAATGTATAAAGTAAGTTGCATGGACATTTTAATTGTCGTGTGTAATTGATAAAATAGTGATATACTTAAATGTTTAGTAATTATATACCTCGAAGGAAGCCTTTGTCTTATGTACTATTTTATAATTTTTCAGTGTACGTTCTTAAAAATATTAATGTGTAAGGTAATTTTATTATTTTTCTTACTTATTTCAATTCTTCAGGACAAATAATGATCTATGTATAAGTATATTGAAGTTATTGGTATGTTGACATAAAGAGTAGATATTGAGGTCTGTATCTGAAGTAAAAAACTATAATTTATAAGTAAAACAACATTACTATCTATTTTATTACGTGTTTCGAAATACATTACTTCATACAAGTTCTTTTTAATACTTTGAGGACAAATTACTATCATTAAAAGTGCTAAATTTTAACAAGCACTTTAATTTACGGTCTACGAAACATTTCATTCATAATCTATTAACTAAAAACTTTAACAAAATGTATTGAAATTCCTTCTACGAAACTAAAAAAAGCTACCAGATGTTGTGAAAAGCTCGCCCTCCGATCACGTGAGATATAAAAGCTCATGTTTTTCGCTCAAACTTAACATTTACACGTATAAAATACCTTAGGCATAAATTTAAATTTACTCTTATCGAAATAGTTGCACAATTTATGACTGCCGAGAATGTTAGCGAATGAAATATGCGAACGTTTCAAATGTTAAGCGAATATACGCATGTTAGAATCTAATTGCATATTTTGATTGTTGCTTACATTTTGAACACGAGTTTTGAATGTAGTGTTTGAAGGGGTTATGACTTTAATGTTCGTTAAATTATTACAATATTTTATGGAACGTTTTTCAATTGAAATAAATAAAATATTTGTTTGAAAATAAAATATACTTTACTTATGTTCGAGTAGGTTCGAGGCCAACACTGGAGTCGGAGTTTTTGGCCTCCATGCCTCCAACATGGTATATACTCGTAGATTGAAACAACCTGGACCGACAATTGAACATGTCCGCCGAAGCACGGTAGCGCTCCGATAGAAATGCCACTATTCAAGTTGGCTGCACATTGCTTAATAAAAGCAATGAGTTAAAATCGCTTATCTAAACTGCGGTACAAGAGAATATTAATTGTTTGTATTAAATGAAATATTTATGAAGTTTTTGATATTCCTTGACATATTAAACAATGTCTTTAGAAACATATTATATGAAGAGCACTTTGCCTTTTTCCTTCGCTTAGAAAAAACGCCAGATAAATGTGGCAGCTCCCTTTCCAATGCAGATTTGATATTACAATTCAAACGTAAATTTGCGGTATTGGAATGGAAATGAATTAAAAATGAGATATTGTATTCTGCTTTAAATACAGCAAAGCACTTACATTCTGAATGTTAAGTATACGGTCTCTATTATCAAAGAGATTTATACGCTAGCCCAAACCACAGTTGCGAAGCTTGAAACAAAAGCACAATTCAACCAACATAAATAATACAAACCGTTAATTTCTTGCTCTATATCAATTGAATATATCAAATTAATTGTATTTGTAGGGCTATTTGGAACTGGTTCAGTTTTCAACACTCGAATCGTGTGGTTTCCTCAATCGCCACCTCACGCGAGCCCGAAGACAACTGCCTATAATCAAATTGTCTTGATCAATCACTTGTATCGAAGTTGTGGTTGAAATATTCATTTGTTTTGATGGTGGTGGTTTAAATAAACTGTCTGTTGGCAGTGTGTTTGAGTTGCAATTTGTTGTGGAATGACATTTTATTATAAACTTTTTAGTTTGTGTGGTTAGGTATTTGTTGGGCTTTCATACATTATCAATATTCAATTAGTTGGTAGCTTTAAAATATTTTAAAATTGTTAACTGTATTGTAATGGTCGAACTAACATTAGCTGCTAATTCAACAAAAAATCAGACTATGGTAATGTTGTGATAGGAATATTACTACTGACCACCTATTAATATAGTGCCTGAGCTAAGCGTTACTGATCATTCATGACTATTCTTTACCATCTTGGTTAAAGCAAGCACATACTAAATGCTATTTTTGATCCCGAAATTCTTACGGGAACGAACACAACGCGGGTAAAACCGCGGCATGCTGCTAGTAACGTTATAATAGTAAAATGAATCGACTGATTGTCGCTTTTGAACAGAAATCCATTATCCTGATCGATTGATTCTGTTAATAAAAAACTGCGTATAATATACAGAAGCGACGGGACAGGTGCGACCAATAATATATTTAATGCACGGACGACATCCTGATAGAAAACCACTGGCGAGTCGATAGGCCAGTGTGATGGATTGCAATCATGCAAGTATCAAGTATGAATGAACTAGTAGCGACTCACGGGTGTACTTGGTTCGGCCGTTTTGCCTTGCGTACTAAAAAGTAAATTGTTAATTGACTCTATGTCATGTACATTAGGTTGTAGACAGGTCATGCAACTTATTGCTACGAGTGTTTTGGGAACTTTCTGGGCATTGCATTGATAATAAATAATTTGATTGTATGAAATGGTAATCCGGCAAGTTAGCACTTCTTCTTCATCGTTTGGGTGGTCAACCTGATCAATCCTGGTGTCAGAGTTATTGAGCCGCCAAAGGCCTCTGACATGGCTCGTGTAACGACTACTATCCATAGAAAGTAACCGGGACTGACGGCTGAACGTGCCCTCCGAAGCACGGAATCATCTTACTTTTCGGACAATCAGGTGATTTAGCCTGTAATGCCCTAACCAAACTGAGGACAGTCTTACAAAGAGATTTTTGTGAGATATTGTCCCCACCGGGAACCGAACCCAGAACCTCCGGATCGTGAGCCGAGCGCTCAGACCACGGGGACCTCTACTTATTAACTATAGGTATAATTATGTCACATTTAAAGAAAATCTAGTCAGTTATTTAAAGAAATGACATTTCGACGAACAAAGTTACATTTAACACATATATTACTCCCATTAATAACGTTACTACTGTGCCGTTTTCAACTGTACTCGCTACGGAATACAGTCCAAAATTGTATATAATTTTTATGATGAATTTTCGGGATAATTTGGCGATCCAGTGTTGCAATTAGCTATAATGAAGGAGACTCAATAGATACATTTGGTGTAATCACCAAATGTATCAAAATCCGAAAAAGCACTTACAAATTAATATTTGTAAGTGCTTTTTCGGTAATTAACTGTCCGTGATTATTGTAAACAGCCATACATACGGTTACGTATACGTTACCTTCTATAGTAGTGATTAATATAGATTATCTGTCGTAATTAATTAAATTGTAATGAGGCGTCAATTACATCGATGATTAAGTAATTACCATAATTACATTACTGTATAGTGCGTTTCGCTTTTATTTTACATTTTCGTCTGACGTTTCGGCCCCTTTACGGCTCCTGTAAAGGTGCCGAAACGTCAGATAAAAATGTAAACTGTACTGTGGTCTAGTCGTAAGAGGGTTAAAAGAAAAAAATATACATGATACTGTGGCGCCCCGCAGTTTTACCCGATTTTTGCTCGTTTCCACAAAATGATGATGAATTTCGGTATAAAGAATAGCCTATAAAACGTTTCCGGTGAATGTGAGAGACATTAAATGGGAAGGTTATATATATAATTTTAAAAGACAATAAATAAATTGCAATTTCACAAATCTTAACATTAATAAATTGGTCTTCACTGACCTTTGTTTTGTAAAATAAAAAGAGCCATTTTGAAATATGAACCATTTATCGGAAGATCTCACATTTAGCGCATTAATGATAAAATATTTGTCTCATTACGGTGCTCTTTCATTATTTCAGTAAATATTAATTAATTGTCATTAGCGTTATCTTTTTACACTGGTATTTCGATAAAGGTTGAGTTCTTAGATTAACTTCATTGTAATTTCTCGTATCCTACTATCCTACCCTACTAATATTATAATTAGATATTACTAAGATTATTACTAAGTATTTGGTATTAAAATAAAATATGAAACTATGAATACAATAAGGTAAGAACACACATAATTTCAAAGACCTCCCATCTTAGCAATTAAACTTGAAATGGTTTAAGGCCCAGTGTACACTGTGCACTGATGATATATTCTAATCATTCACTAGTCGCATTGTAAAAAGTTAGGGCGATGAGCGATAAGGCAGTGTCACACGAGCGCGGGGCACAAACTAGCGATTGTGGCCCGCACACGGCGTCTCACTTTGCATAACAAAGGGGGCAATTTGGACGAAAAATGACCCCATTCTTAGAGATCTCGGGTGTATCGAGACTTTATGATGCTAACTGATGATGGATGAAGGACCCAGTAATGGTATGATGGAAATGTGACGATTGTGTGTGATGGGCTTTTGTTTCTGGTGATGTGCTTTTGTTTGTTAGTTTGGATTTGGAATAATTTGAATTGATGATGTTTAGATGGCTATTATTTTGAGAATATGTTCTGAATTTCATGGGGTAGAATTAAAAAATAAAGAATTATGCCTAAAATTTTTTTTGTTAAATCTTCATAAATGAGGTTTCCATAAACAAGTAGAAAATTCATTTTTTAATAGGTAGTCAAGAGCTGAGACAAGAGGCCTTTCCCCGGCAGTGGGACATTTCAGGCTAATAATTTTTTATTGAGTAGTTATTGTATTTTTAACTTAGTACCTTCTTTTTGGTACTTACCTTTGACCTGACTTCAAAAATCAGAAGGAGCTAGAAATGTTTTCCATCTCATGTTTTATTGAACTCACCGGCTTTTGACTCCATTCTGAACTACGCCTTTCTTGCATCTAGATAATACTATCAATAAGAAAATATGAAAATGAGTGAAAGGATCCAACTCATAAAACCATTATATTTCATATTCCGAGCATGCTTCAGTTGATACAGATTAGTTCGCGATTAAAATCTTAAAACATTTATTATTCAAACTTGTACCACGATTTGAATTTCACCAAATGAATATTTTAATAACATTTTAATGGTAATGATGGCTGCTTACTGTAAACTAAATTAATGTGAGATATTCTTGTTCACGATTTTATAATTTCTGTAGGTGGACTTGTAACTAAAGCAGTATATATTGCAGTATAGCAATATAAATATGACAGTAAAACAGTACTTAATAGCATGTAATATATATCCAACTGTTGGGCAAAAGTACAGTGAGGAAAATTAGGCGTAACCACCACGCTTGGCCATAGCAGGTTGGTGATCATAAACCCGAGCCACGTTTGAAAAGTAGGAAACATGTTTTAGTTCCTAGGAATTGAACCCAGGACCCCAGATTTGGTAGGTAAACGCATATTACCACTAGACCACCGAGGCTAGGCAGTAAACAATATTTTTATAAAATCCCTACTTATATTATAAATGTGAATGTAAGTTTGTTTGTTATGCTTTCACACCAAAACTACTGAACCAATTTGAATGAAATTTGGTACACAGTTAGTCCAGAGCCTGAAAAGAACATAGACTATTTTTTATCCCAAAATTTCCGCGGAAACGGGCACAGCGCGGGTAAATAATTATTTTAATTATAGATAGCCATATTTAACGGGAAGTTTATAGGCTATATAATCCCGAAATTCCCATAGGAACGGGTATAACACAGGTAAAGCCGCGGGGCACGGCTAGTGAAGTATAATAATAAATAGGTAGGCAAGAAAGGTGTATGAAATATGATCCCTTGAGAGAAGTTAATACATCATTTTTGATATGTAATACGTACCTATATCTTAAAATTCGATGAATTGACGACTCAGAGTACGGCATTTAGTGACAATTTATTATTTCGACACTTCGAAACCTTAACACGAAATTACTGTTTTATAGTAGGTAGAGATTTTTGAAGATAAAATTGAGATACTTAACTTTTTATTACTGTACCTTTTATGAGATTTAGATGTCAAATTATAGTAGTGTTTTAATGCAAAAAAAAAACTAAGTATACCTAGTGACTACGAAATATACTAACGCCTATACTAAATGCTTCCTTAGTAGAGATTTAATGAGTGATTTTGATATGTAATGTATCGAAAATTACGTCAATTAGTTAAGAGTCGATTTAATGGTCGTCTGTGAGTGGTCAATGCAGTATATGTAATATAAAGATTTTATTAAAAAAATGCAGTAAGTGCATATGAAGAAATTCATCTCATTTTTCTTTACAGAGATCGTCTATAAATATACATGTTTCGAATTAGCATGATGTTCATTGCGGGTATTGATTTGAAAAAGAAACCTTTATCTCTATAGGTAATTCATCTTACAATATGACAGTTGGAAAGTTATGAGAATGTTCAAATACCTGAAGTTAACTTATCAAATCAATTGCAACGAAACAATGATCCCCATTTTTAACATAACCATATGAAAGCTTCTCACAGTCACTGCAAACGAACATAGATATAACCAGCATTGTTAACTTCGATGCAATCGTAGAAAATAATGGGTTTTACATAAAAGCCTAGCTATTGTCATTAACAGTTCCACGATATAAAGTTAATTAGCATTCTGCGGCGCCTGCGAGTGGTTGCCAGTGGTACGAGTTGCGACACCCACCGCGTGATTGTTTTTCATAACAATCGCTAGTTTTTACAATATTTGCATGCGAGAACAATGCCTCGAGGAGCACACTCGCTAATATCACTGAGAATTAACCGGCAGCGGATTGTCGCACTCGGCCACAATAAACAATACAAAACGTGGCCAAGCAAAAACAAACTATACAAACAGTGCCACAACAAGAAGAATAGGAAAATTGCTTTTGTTTAAAAAAATCTATTTGTTCGTGTCTCGAGATGAAATGAACGCGCCTACACGTTGCGTCGGCGACTGACCAATGGGGAGCGAGCGACCTCCCGCCCCCGCCGTCTCCGCCAATCCGCGCCGCCGTCGCAGTCGCAACACCAGTTTCCTTTTTTAAAAGTTTCGCCTTCGACTTCCATACGATTTCCCGCCTTAACTTCTAAGTTATGGATGCTGAAAAAACTTTAAATTATTTATTAAGATAATACTTGTGTCGTTACTGTCGTTTATGATCTCTGGGTGACCCTTGACCCGTGGTATTTAGGTCGACTTTCCTTTGTTGGCATGCGGACTACCTATAATCTGTATCTCCAATTTTAATGCTTACTTCATAAAATCATAATTTAGATTTTATGTTTCTTCTTGACTTGAAATTACTATTTTACAGACTCTAATACCTTGTCTACGGTTTAAATAGTTTTACCTTTTTTTGTTTTTGAATAAGTTACCAAAGCTCAAAGCAAAAGCTCTTGTAAATTTTGGATTATTAGAAAGAGGTTTGTACTATATTCCTGTTATAAGATATACACGTTATAAAATATACTTTGATCTTATTTATTGAAATTAATTATTAGTAATTGACAACAAATCATGATGGTGCTATTGATAAAACACTTTTGAGCAATAAAATGTCTTCTCAATCAACCAAATTTATACAGTCACAGAGTAGAAAAACAAGTATATAAACACAAAACACGCAATAATTGTGATAAATGTTCGTATTATCAATCTATTATATCAAGTTCGTTGCCCTCAAACAGATTATAAATCAATCATCTAATAGTTAAACTATCGGGACCCATCTTTGGCAGAAAACACATATCATTTGCCTAATTAGATTGGGCGCTAAATCGCCAAACAACCATTTATAATCTGTTCATTTAAAAATAATACTGCATAAAAAACTCGTCAAAGATATTGTCAGGAGATAGCGACCGAGCCGCGCTGGCGTCGGTAAAAAATTGGAAAAGAAACATACTCGAGGCGATCCGTGACTTTTATTTTTTTTGTTTTATTATTTTTAATTCATATTATCGAACGGCTCTCCCCTTTAATTTGGTTTTTAAGTATGACCCTCGATGCTGCCAGCGTTTATGGATATTCAGAATTCCGTGGTTTATCGACTAGTCTATACTCTATCTATACTCTATTCTATGTGTTTATGGTAATGTGCAGGTGCGGTTAGTGACAGATGCTGTGTTCAGAGTTGATGGTTGAAGCAGTAAAGGTTTATGGTTAGATAGATAATTTGATTAAGTATAGTGAATTACTGTAAGGAGACCCGGGGGCGGTAGGTTATGAGCTCGAATAACAAAAAGCTGGATATTACTTATGAAGCTGGATACTTTTGAAGTGTAAGCTGTTGGAATGAACCACAGCATATCCATACAAGTTTAAACAACAGTTTAAGTCTAAGTTGCTAACATAATGTGTGCAAATCAGTCTTGTACATAACCATGTATTTCTATCTATACTAATATTATAAAGCTGAAGAGTTTGTTTGTTTGTTTGTTTGTTTGTTTAAACGCGCTAATCTCAGAAACTACTGAACCGATTTGAATAATTCTTTCACTGTTAGATAGTCTATTTATCGAGGAAGGCTATAGGCTACATTTTATCCCGAAATTCACACGGGAACGGGCACAACGCGGGTAAAACCGCGGGGCGCTGCTAGTATTTGTATATTTTTGTATGTACCTACTAATAGGAAGGTTTAGGTATTGAGATAATAACACAAAGTTCTAGTCAACCAAAGTAATTGAGAAAAAACTTTGTTGAGCAAAGTCCCTACAGCTCTTAGTATTTTCTTTAAGTACCTATAATCTATTAGTACAAGTTGCCAAAGTTAAAGAATAAGTCAGCTTAATTTTTTATTTAAGGGAATGAGCATTTCATAGTCCAATCAATAAAGCACTTACTAGAGCAGTACTCTCTTTTCCTCTCACTAAAAAACGCAAGAAATAACAAGAAAAGCAAACTAATATCCAACATTACACGTTCATAACGTTCATAAACGGCTGTCAATAAAGAATACAGATTCTATTACGATGAGGCCCTTCAAATACGAAGACTCATGAGCCGCGATGCGCCGCCCCGCCCTGCGCCGGCGCAGGGCGGCGCGAATCGGCCGAGCCGTCTCGTTAAGAACTGGTGATTATCACCACTCAGCCTTATATGGGAGAGATTGGTATGACGCGCGAAGAGGGAAGAATTATCCTTAAAAAAACAGTTTTGACCGACTTCAAAAATGGAGGATGTTCCTCAATTATATTTTGATATTACTCTAGTTTTCACGGTTTTTCAACTTGTTACTGACGTGAACGTTAAACTTAACATGCTTTTTTACTGTAAAAGATAAAACTGTGTAGCAGAGGGCGACATTGTCTTTCTTGTTCGTAGGGGAAAATGATAATCAGGTACTTTTCGATCCGTAGAGCGATATCTGTCACATGATTCTCATGAGAAGTTCGATTTGGTAACCTGTGACCGAACCATTGACCAACTAGCGACCAACTCGATATCACATTGGTTGCTCACATATTGTTGCTCTTAAAAACCAGATGAAATGGCACGTTCTACGCAAGCCTATAGTACCTTTAACTATGAATACAAATATTACTACTTTACTAGCTGCGCCCCGCGGTTTCACCCGCGTTGTACCCGTTCCCGCGGGAATTTTGGGATGAAAAATAGATGGCCGATTCTCAGACCTACTCAATATGCTCACAAAATTTCATGAGAATCGGTCAAGCCGTTTCGGAGGAGTAGGTACGCGAACGAACATTGTGACACGAGAATTTTATATATAAGATTCAAAATACGGAAAACATACAATGTAGACACATTTAAACATAACATAAAACATCCACAAATCATATCAACGAAAGGGTAAGTACATCAGGTAAGTATTCTATAGATTATTTAAGTATATATTATTAATTAACATACTAAGTACTTCAATACGTCTGTAAAGAAAACGGAATCAAAAATTCAATGGACATTTACGTATCTGTGAAGCAAATCGTACTCCTACGGATCGTTTGCCAACATTAGCCGGCTCTGAGTGTTAGCAGATGCATCGGGCACGAATCGGAGTTTTCCAATAATTTCATACGGACGGGTATCGCCCTATCTGTCCGTACATCTGTGCCTTCGGCCACGAGAACGCTATATGCACTGCAAACCCTTATTAAATGCAAAATATTACATAACCAAGATCTCGTTAACATTGCTATTGAACGTTTAGCGGTCATGATCGGTAATGCCCACTGATGCAAATGTACCGCAGCTAATATGGATGGTATCTTTCTTTTTGTAGGCTCACACGAGGCTTTAGATTCTTGATAATTTAACTTTATAACAAGGTAAAAGTTTTCTTTGTTAATATTAGAAAAGTAACGAGTTCAGTGTTAGTTTTTGTAGCTTATAGTATAAGCGATTACTAGTCTGTAATGTCCCACAGCTGGGCAAAAGATTAATCTCTGTGAAGTTATCTAAACAGTGCGGAGATTTAGGCTTAATCACCACGGTTAAAAATCACAACATCCCTCGTTTTAATATCAGTGGCTTTGAATAGATACTCCTTGAATTGAATCCATTGCACAATGCACAAACAATTCTAACCAGCACATGTTAATCAAACACATTTAATATTCATTCAATGTCATTAACCCGATGCAAAAGCAGTAAGAGATGCGTTGGTCATAAATTAATAGGTCTGTATTGAAGGCCTGGTGTGGCATAAGTGTTGAGCCCGGGGCCTGGGCGGTGCCATCCGCCTATAGGTACCTTGAGTTGCCCAAATCGATAATTCATTTAATCTGTAATTAAGTTCGGCTGTATTAAGTTTCGAGCGATCACACCTAGATGTCCGACCGGTGCGATAATCGGCGCTTACGGATTGTAATTAATCGTATTGATGTTTTTATTTTGTAACGATTGTTTTTAATATTTAATTGGGTGGTTTGTGAGGTTGTAGTTCAATGTTAGAAAGAGGAATGTGAGGTGCTACGTTTCTGCTGCACGTTCCTGGGATTTCGTAAATCGTAATACAGCTTTAATGGTTCTATAGCAAAGTTTTAAATCCACTGGATTTTCAATAACATTTTTAGAATGAAAAAGATACGTCGACGATTAATTCAACAGTGGTTTGTTGGCCCAAATTAAATTCTTAACTTTTTATGATTTGCTTATAGTTGCTACTTAGGCTGCTGCCTTTATAATATTCCGTGCACATCTTAAATACCATAGAATTACAAGCGAGCGTTGTAATTCTATGTTAAATACTTTATATAAATGTACAATTATTGTCCGATGTTGCAGCCCAAAATTGTTAATGTCTGTACACTGTACATATTATTACTGCCGTGAGAATCCTACCCTCATCCCCAACACAGTAAGTGCTCTCACAAAACACTGCGCAATGGGAGTTACTTTAAATATTACAAAAACAAAGGCTAGGTTTACTTGGCTGCAGTGCAAAGACCGTGGGCTGGAAGTCATCAGTGGGAGACTTTATAGTATCTTAAACCTTATAATAATGTATAGAGATCTATTCACAAACTTATTTACATAATATACATAATGTACACAGAGTATAATAAACATAAAACATAGCTTAAGGTCAATCATCCCAAAAGAAATGCATCGCATAAAAATATTTTCATAAATAAATAAATGAAGCCGAATTTAATAACAAGCTTGACTCTAAGTAATGGACGCCAGAAGGCAACCTTACATATATTATAAACCTCTTCATTTTATAGCTTTTACGCACATTTCTTGGCGATGTATTAAATTCTTTAAACACTATAATTTGGAGACGAACCGAAGGGTGTAGGCACTTTTTGAGTATTCAAATATTTAAAAATGTTTCATAAAAAATATTGGAATGTGATCGGCTTTGTGCTGTGGTTTCGGTTTTAGTTTACTTATTCTCTTTTTCTATAGTTTTAAATTGTTAGGAGAAAATACTACATTAATTAGTAGTGTCGCTACGAAAGAGGATGCTATACTACAGGGGAGCGACAGAACACAACTAACTAGGTAACCGTGCTAAGTTTCCATGGCATTATAGTGTAAAAATCAAATGATCGATGTTCTGTAAAATTAAAACACTACCAACAAATATTTCGAAGACCATCGATAGCACTACCAAAATAGAGAAGAAGCAGTAAGTACTTTGCTCATCCGTGGTTTGCACCTTTTTAAAGGATCTTGGGCGGGTTACTATGGAGACTGGCCCAATACTCAACAGTGACATGATATACATATGTCATGTTAAATTTCCTTTGCCTTTATCTTTAAAAACCAAATGTAATGTACTAAGAAGGCAAATGTCGATTTCCTCCAGAAGCCGGCGAGCAAAACATACGAGTAACACTCTGAATATCCCAAAAACGTACCCCTTAATTATAAATGAACCCAAAAAACCCTAATTAAACAACTCATTAAACTGGCACAATTTTCTCACACAGAAGTCGTTGTAAAAACCAAACTGTAGCGGTGTCAGTTTGTTCGTTTGGCGATGCTATGTGTCGAGTCCAACACTCCTGGTGATGATATTTGTTACAAAAAGTCTTCATTCAACGGTTACAAATTATTTGGTTCTTCTTGTCGCATCCGTTTTAAAATATGCGTAAGTTGGAAGCTTCTCCATACTGAAATTGCTGAATGGATTGAACGTTTTAAAAAAAGAGGTTAGAAATGGGAGTTTGATATCAGCTTCCGTTAACTATCATATTGATAAATCTTTGCTTATCTATACTAATATTATAAAGAGGAAAAATTTGTTAGTTTGTTAGTTTGTTTGTTTGTATGTTCGAGGTAATCTCAGGAATTATCAGTCCGATTTGAATAATTCTTTTTGTAATAGATAGTCACGCTCAACGGGAAGGTTATAGGCTTTTTTCATCTCGAAATTCCCACGGGAACGGGTACAACGCGGGTAAAACCGCGGGGCGCTGCTAGTGTATGTAATAAAGCTGAAGAGTTTGTTTGTTTAACGCGCTAATCACTGAGAGTCGTTTGAAAAGATATCTTTGTATTTATTAGTCATTTCCAAAAATATATAAAAATAATTAAGAGAAAGGACCTTTTATTTCACCCTCAAAGACTTACGGAAACAGGGATGAAATCAATTTATGATTATAATCAATCGTTGTTGTTCTTATACTAACACAATGTATTATGTATTAATTTTTGTATTTCTTTTTTTAATTTACACCAAAAACCATAAACACCAATCAGTTGAATGATTTGGTCCAAATTAAGTTAAACTGAAAAATATTGATAACCTAACCCATACAACTGCACATAAACTGCATCCAATTCCCAGAACAGAAACCTCGAACAAAAATCACACATACATTAACCGGCTGAAAACAATGTCGTACAACTAGATAATCATTATTTACGGCGGCAAAAAAGGTGCATAATTGAGACATCGGCGTGATCACTAGGATGCCATCAGGAGTGCGTTCGGCAATAGCAAATAGTTCTCAAACGTTGAGAAGTTTATCCTTGTGAGACCGCGATCAAGATGCGGCTGCAGGCTTGTGGCGGCGATGGTATCGTAAAGTTGAGGCGACAATTGCCAACACTCCTCACCGGCCGGCGCCGATCAAACCGCGCGAATTATTCAAGGGCTTGCCGACGAACTCGCCGACCCTAACACGTCCACACAATACTATGAATAATGTTTTCATTAATTTTTTGAATCATTTGATTGTGTCGATGACTAAACGTAGCTACTATTTACGCTGCTCTTTAAGTACAACAGAATATTTAATAATAATATCGTTCATATGTTGCACTTCAACATACTTATTTGAGTTCCTAGAAAATTACTTCCTAAGAATTTATGAATTGTTTCAAAATTTCAAGCTAATACTTTATACTTACAATACAAATGGGAACATATAAATAAATATAGACAGGCAGGACTAAAATTACGCATAGTAAGTTGGACCTAAACTAAGCTTCAAGCTAGTTAGCTTGAAGCTTAGTTAGCACTTTAGTTAAAGTGCTTAACATTGTCTTGAGCTGACTGTACATTGAAAAATCAACAGAATAAAATAAAAATAAAGGAGTACCTAAACGTAACGACAATCCGCTGCAATAACTAGAAAGTCTGTCTGTTTATCGTTTTGTTTCTAAGAAGATTGCTGTTCGCGCGTGTCCTAGGATGAAATGGTTGGCGCGTGAGCACTTTCGGAGATCACCGCTTCATCTAGAGATAGTCCTTTTTATAATGCTTCATTTCTTTATGTTTTTGTACGCAATTTTTAGTGTCTAAAGGGTAGAGATAAGTCGGTGTAGGATGTCGGTTTACGGTTACAATGTTCACATTTGTGAAATGCCTACCTTTAGTTTACTTAGGTACTTTGTATCTGGATTAAAAGTTTAAAACTAAACCTTATAATGTAATTTGAAAGATGTTGAATAGTGAAGGAAAACCAGTAACACTTGAAAGATCTATAAAATATATTGGTATCTCAGTTATGATTTCAGAACCCATCTAATTAAATAATAAATTACTAAGTAAAAACTTAGTAGTACTTATGTTGGTGCATGGTAAATAATATCACCGTAATTTGCTTGACATGAAAACGTTCTCTTACTCAGACAAAACAAAGAGTTACACACCAAAAAAAGGTCACTTCAATCCCAGAAAAAACAGCATAAAATTCCTTAAAAACTCTAAAATCTGTATGTTATAGTTTGGGCGGCATCTCAAACATGCCGTCACGTGCGCACGCGCATCTGATAGCGACGCGCGTCGCCGACGGAATGCCGCACGACGCGACCAAATGACCAAATGTAGAGTTGGCCAATCGGGACATTTGGCCCAAAGAGATTAAGCGCCTACTTTTCAAATATGGCTCGGATCACTCAGATCGCCAAGTTAAGTACCATGCATGATTAGGTGGTAAAAACAAAACTCCGACACAAGGATTTGCCTTCAAACTTACTTAGGTCGGTAGGTGGTAGATCTAGTACTGTTTATTACCACAAGCGATCTCAAATCTTCGCATTTGTTAAGCAACGTCTGCTCTGTCACAACTATATCCAATAGATACTTTTATATCGCCAAGTTACTGACTTACTTGGACTTAGTACTGTGCTAATAACACCGGTAAACAAAACAAGTGACAGTCATGCATTAGATCTTCCATATTCTTGCTCTACCAGCTTCGCCCTTCATAAATAAATCTAAACTACAACATGTCAAACATAACGAACGCCACCACTTGTTGTTTTTCACCCTTAACTCGGAGTTATCTTCGAAATTTAAACTCACCATAACGAGCATCATAAAAATGTTAACACACAGAATCGAATTATATAAACAAAAGGCAATAAACAATAATAATTTAAGAGGACAATGTGTCTGAAAGATGAGTTCTGTCGAAAAAGCGTCACGATGCGCGGGCGGCGGGCGCGCATTCGAATTCCCGCCTTTTTACCTGTCAACGGATGTATTTATTGCAACACTGATGGTCTGATCCACGACCACCAGATACCAGATTCGACAACGATGCTGGCAACTCCGATACCGGAGATCCTATTGTATCGCCAATTGTTTTTCTCTAACGTCTCAAATATTCCTTTCGGTTGACTTCATATCTTGTAGCTTCACTGTTTTGAGTTTGGGAATATTTAGAAGAAATTGGTCTTTTGTTGAAGAAAGTTAAGTACCAATTTTAGAAAATGGACAATAAATTAATCTCGTTGATTATATTCCAGATTTTTGTAGGTTTTTAGTTCCTATTAGTATGATTTCATTATTTGATCGTTTATAGGACATAAATGACAACTTAGTTACACAACAAACTCCATAGCACCTAATTAATACCAATATTGATTCCTTAAACAAAACATCTACAAACGAAACCGAACCCACTACCATGTAAAGCTCCCCTGGCCACCCATTCACTGCACCACATAAAGAAATATGAATAAATTGTATAAATATTTATCAGCACACATTATGCCACCACCGGCCGCCGCCCGAAAGGATTCCCAAATACAATACAACATTCCTAAGAGACATAATTGTTTTTGCAGTTTGTCCTGGAATGATATCTGGATGGCGCACACCGTTAGTGCTACTTTTAAGACGTTCTGATCCGTATCTACCCAAATAGCCACGGGGATCTCAAATCTTTTGCCATTTCACTCATTTTTTTTTTACTTAAGCAGTTTAAAAAACTTGTCCGCAATGCCATTTAAATTTTGTTCCCCTCAACAGAATTAAATGATAAGAATTGTCATTTGCATTGTTGAGGGTTTAATTTTTAATTTTACCGTTAGTAGGTACTTGCTGAATTAAGTTGATATAGATAAGGGTATCTTCAATTGGGGAATGTTTTGTTTTTATTTCCCTTATGGGTCGTAATAATGAAATGAATGCTTGTTTAAGGATAGTTGAGACGGTACAGTCAACAAGAATAATAATAACGTTGATAACATCACGGTACGTTTCTCTGCCAATTCATATGTTAAATCAAATTTTCATTACTGCTGTAATGTTTCTTCCGCAGACGCAATAGACCAATAGGTAAAAATAAATATGTAGAAAGATGTTTGTGGAAGTATTCTTTGTAGATTAGTTTAAGATTTTAACATTGTTTTCATTATACATACGATAAAATTAAAGCACGACTGAAGAATTAATTTAATTTACTTAGTGAGAAATCTTGGTTCAAGCTTCCTATTGTCAGCGTATTTTAATTTCTTTACCAAGACTATTAAAAATAGACTCGTAATACAATGTGCCTAGTGCATGTCAATATTTAAAATAATAAACGATTTATGATATGCCAAAGCACTATCCCATAGTTCTGAAAGCAGAAATCTAGAAAACAATGTTTGTCCGAAACACAAGCAAATACATCAGTCATGTAAAATCATATTTATAAATCAAAAGTTTGCTCTATCCGTCGCCGAGTCGTTCTGTTCGAGTTTGGCTCCCCGCTGCTTCACTCACAAATTTACGATCGCTTCCATACACTACCATCGCCAATACGACATGCTACGATCGCATTCACCGAGTTATTTCAACAAAATTTGATTTATTTCAACTTATGGTATGCATTTGCAACGGTTGTGGAAAAAGCTACTCATGTTATGTTGGAAAATAACGTGTAAGAGAAAAATATGTTCAGACAGTTTGATTTTAGATATTTCATAGACGGTACATAGAAATTAGAAAGGTTGATGCCTGTATAAATCTAGCCTGTATACTTTGTAACGTAAACCAACGTATGATAAACTACTGGAAAATAATTTTCTAAGAGATTCCACCTCAAGACTACCAGGATAGTATGCAACGATAAATATCATTCTAAGAAAGCGAGACACGTGCTTTCGTGTCCAGCCCTGAGGAGATACGGACGAACATCCAACGCATCACAGGTTTCCACGGTTCTACACGAATAAATATTCCTTTTATTCCAATTTGTCAGCTAAGCCACTCTCAGAGGCGAGTTATCTCCGCATTCAGTAAACTCCCGTCGAAACAATACCGCAGTATCGTTAAAAAACGTGCTTGAATACTGCATTTATCATCGTTGATTAAATACCATTGTTTTGTATCGGCAGACTCGGGGTCCCCGGTATCGTGTTCGTTTTTCGTCTCTCGTGTCTCGCATTGTGCTCGGCCGGAGACAATAAGTCTGTTAAATTGGCCCCCTATTCTCGTTATATTATGTGCCCACTACCCGAAGACTCCGTATTTATGTCTCTCCGAGGAAGGCTTGCTCCGCCGCATTACATTATTATAACTCAACAGAATTTGTTTTTGTCACAATTGTTATGATTTGCCCTAATCTTTTCCCATCTCTGTTTCTTCCAGAGAAATAAAACTAAGACATAAAATTAAAAGTTAAATTGAATGCCCCGTCTAAAGTAATAAAGACTATTACAATGTCAAAATTTCACGGAGTAGATAAGGTAATCATTTGTCCAGTTTTTAACTGAGATGCTAGTTATAAAGTCTGGATCTATGAACTGTGCAGATTATCTCGAGTAACTGTACCTATGGGGTAGATAGCTTAGTTTGGCTTTAAATGTTACGAGTCAAGTAAAGTTCCCCGAAAGTGGAGACAAGACGAGAATAGCTAGCCGTGCGTCCGCCCACACGGCTTAGGATCACGTACTGCAATGTTCAAATCTAGATTCTGTAAGGTACGGGTCATTTCGTGTTAAAATCTGTATGCGTTTCTGAGAAAACTCTCAGTACGTGAGTACCAGTCCTAGTCGCGCACATCAATGGACACAAGCACGTGCCGACGACATTTTTCCAGTTTTTCCACTCAAAACCACATAATATTCTTCTCATTTACAACTGGCCGTTCTGCCACGTGCGCCTCAGCATGTAACTTCATTTCTGCCTCTAATATAAACTGCTTTTACCCGCAATGAAACGCTAACATTCCAAACGACTTTAATGGCGTATCAATCGCAAGCCGCCATCTGAACCGTCATAAAAATCATTCATAACTTTTATTATTGATAATTATGAAGTGACCAATGCGATATTAATTATTATTTCTTACACAGTTGGTTATAATTAAATCATGATCGTCTGTCACCGCATATTCCAATTAGGGCCGAGTGGGCTCCGCTGGTTCAATTCCCATCGTTACAATACATAAAATTCAAAATATGAACATTACAAATCGTGAGGATCCCTTATAAAGAAGGTTTGACAAAAAGGCGATCGCTCCTGTCTTCGATAAAAATGTAGTTCAGACAAATATGAACGTGGCAGAAGAAAAACCGGAATCGTCCGAGCGTAATATTAACATGGATAATTAATTTATTAATTAGCATCAACTAATGAACTAACGATATCGTAATGCATCGGCTGTGGTCGGCCGCGGATACGCTTCCACGACTTTTCCGACTAAACTTAGTCAGTTAGTTAGTTTTTAGATGACAATTATGTTTGCTGAGTTAGTAATACATAGAATTCTCAAGTTGCCGACGGGTTCGTTATGAAATTCAATCGATTATGCGCCGATGCGAAAAAACTTAATGCGATCTATACGGACTGAGAAATGAGCGGGATTCGTTTGATTTTCTTATTGTTTATTTCTATGAATACGCATTTATGTTTTACTATGTTGCTTAGCAGTTTAGTTTTTGGATTAAGTGGATGAAAGTTAGATTGGATTTATCACAATACATATTACTTAGGAAAAGTGCATCACAATGACAACATTTATTATTCAAGGAAGTTTCCTTGAGCGCTAAATCCATCCGTTTTTAGTGAGCCTACTGATTAAGGTATAGGAACAAGCGCCATGTTTCGATCAGCGCTAAAGCTGTTGAACCATCCACTTGTTGAAGCACTTGATTCATTAAACGTTTCTACAGTAAACAACAAAAAATTGCACTTTTATAACAACGGAACGCGAAGAAGTCGAAGCATTTAGCAAGGTCACATTTTTATTATATTTTTATCGACGATTAGCATAAAGTTCCTCGCGTCGAGGCGTTTCGTTTTATTGTGGTGTTTTATGTTTAGCGTTATAAATGTTGGCAGTTTCTTCCTTGTGGATATCTGTACGGCTATTAGGGCCTCACCGCCGGCATTTGTGGACTCATTTATGGATCGTATACTTGGTTTACCGACGCCGTTCTAGATAACGGCATATTGATGGCTTTTAGATTAACCTTTTCCTACCTATCACGAACGTGTGAACTCAAATTAGAGTTGCTCACTCCACTGACATTTGAGCTGCCTTGCCCGCTCTCGGCCCAGATCGATCTATGCATATTAGAAAGGAATTCATTAAATTAAATATTGTATGAGTAACAGTTTTAGTGGCTACTGTATCGTATCAGATTCGGTAGCGGGGCTGTATCTCGGCCATTACTTTATCATCTCTTATCTGTAATGTACCAACCCGCTCTGATACATCTGTCGATGCTTAATATCATAGATGGTTATGGTAGTTTTATGGGTGCGGTCAAAAATATTAAACGAACGTTTTATCTCGAAGATCAAGCCGTGTAACTAGAGGTTAGAATTCGAAAACTCCGGATAAAAAATATGAGATTGTTAGACGCTTTGCATATTTGGTTTGAGGTATGGACAATGCAACGGTTTGGTCACTTATTTTTTGTTTGATGACTGGCTAATAAAAAATCAGAACACCAATAATTGCCTATAAAAAACTTGAATTATTGCGTTTGAACTTTATTCTAATTTGAGAAAAAGAAGTTACTTAGTATCTAAGCTTAGCTACCATGGCCTTGCTTATGTTTGATTATGCTTGCTATTACGAGTATGAAACAAAGTCTCGAAAAACTGCCAATCTGTATGCAATAGATTTGTTCAAAAACTACTGAACGGATTTTCATGCCGTTTTCATCAATATACATCAATATAAAAGTAATTCAAGAAAAAGGTTTGAGACTACTTTCGTGGCAAAATTCTACAGGGTCGGGTTCAATGCAGGTAAGTCCGTGGGGCACTGCTAGTGTTTTATATTTTCAGTAACTATACTATTATTGACTACTCCTTCAAATATTGGCCGTAAAGGTAAGAGGATAGATAGGTAGTAAATCAGGGTAATTAAATGAGATATAATCTGTGTTGTGGAATTAAAAATGATGTTTGGGATGACAAGCCACGGGGGGTGGGGTCGCTACTGGACTCGAACACGTTTCGGGGCGCCAGGAGTCTCCCACGGCTCATCATATAACCTTATGGGATTTTTAGTTTTTTGAGCTTTTTGCCGACTTTATCTAATTTCGAAACGGAAGTTATGGCTCGGAGTAAAGTTCTGCTGTGCCTTGTAAAATGTTTTTTTAGATTGCTGCTTTTGGAGTCAGCATAGGATGAATTGGATTTTTTATTTTGAATGCACACAATGCAAAGCCATTAGTATTATTATTATAAAGTTTTATTGACTTCAGTTAAAGCTATTTTGTTTATAAAACAAAAACAAATCGGGAACTTTTCCAATTGTGAAAACTGTTCCAAAGTACTTAATTCAAATTGTTCCAAAGTTAAATCTACATTATATTTTTTAAAACCTATATACACAACCACCTAATAAAATACATAAAACTATAATTACATATTAAAAGTAAATAATGAAATGTCTATAATTTAATGTAATAACACTACAACATTATACGTTAAGTGATCGTTTCGAGCCACACAAAAAGTTCTTGGAATAGGCCCATAAGCGATCCAACGCCTCCCATACAGCATCGGCCTAACGGGTACTCCATCAGTCACTGCATTTCATTTATAATGATGTTAAAAATCTTACAAAACATGTCCACCCATTGTAACAATATTTGAACAAAAAGTTCAACTGTTAAAAAATGATTCCCAATTTATTTGGATACAAAAAAGGAACGATTCCCATGAGGTCCCGCTCTCCTCAATATTTCACCTTTGTTTTTTATACAAATAGCTTTGACATTCGAGTCGGGATGGTCGGGTCACTTATTAAATTAGGCTTTGTATTTAAATTTACTACAATTAATTTATATTTTATGTTCGCTTCTGTTCTTCGAGATGTTATCTTTGCGTTAAATAGTTTTGTGGTTTTTGATAATTATAAATAATTGAGGTTTTAACAAAACATTTGCATTTGTGTCATCGAATTAGTTTCATTATGATACCATATTTATGATAGATATGAAATTGTTTATTAAATAAGGGCTTAACGCCTTAGAAAAAACACTCTAGGTACCTACTCGTTGGGTAATAAACCTTCCTACAAACTAGTTTTAGTTAGCTAAGCTGAAAAAATATCTCACTTCCATGGTTTCCTACCATTTAGTCATGAAATATAATAAATCTAGATTAAATTAGACTATTACCACAAACATCGGTAAACGTAGCTCAAGAGCTCACACGATAAACTTTTATTGCACCCAGATAGAAGCATTACGATTTCCGTGAAAATCTATGTATGTTTCCCACCAAATTAAAGCACATTATTACAAAAAAATCTATAAAATAATTAAACCTACCTATTAAAATAATATTAAAACGTTATCTCAGTTTAAATTTCAACCATAACACTGTCGTAATACAGGTAGGTAAGTATGTTATCTGTGTATTAATATCGGACATCAAAAAACAATTCCCTGGTTGACATCCATTCAGTATCCCATTCCCATACGGGTTCCTAGAGGCCAGAATATTAAATGATGTTGAACATTAATCCTAATGTAGTGATCAGTTGGAAAACGTTCTTTTGATCTAAACAAAAATATTTCAATGCCCAATAAAATAATGTTTGATAAAAAAACTTGGAGCCAGTACTGGTGAGGTATTCAATGAGTAGATCCGAGTTCTGGGAAGTTATGCGGACCACTGTCATATCACGACTGGTAGTGATGGGAGAGACACGTCGATTTGGAGATATCGATGGTGGTCGGTTACTAGTAGGTATTTGGTTGTTGATGTAATAACGTATTGGGAGAGGCGCATTATTTATACTTACCTGTTCTATTTGGTACAGATAACCTCCATAGATCCTCATAGAACCTCATTGATGCCCTACCAAAATTATACACAGTGTAATCTTACACTGGAGAAGAAAAGTTCTATGCACTTATAGTTCTATGTAATAGTATGTACGTATCTAAAACAGGAAGGACTTAAAAGAAGAACTTATATCGGAAAAATCACGATAATATTGACTTGTCTAGCAAAAATATCGCAAATTATAATTAGGTACATAAGTGTAGAATTATATTTGAAAACAGTAAATAATCCAAAATTTCACACTAAATAATTTTTCTAAAAACATCGATACGCGTCCCAGCCCTAGCCGAACAGCGGCGCAAGCGCACGACAGATGATCAGTCATGCGCCAGATGCTGCGCGATAAGCGAGCGGTAGCCGCTCATTAATCTGACCCCCTCCCCCCTCCCCAGCGACCACTACTTACCAATTAACTGGACATGATACATAGATGCAATACTAAGAATGTTTTTAGTGAAAGTATTGCCTTTTTAGTCCACAGTGGGACAGTGGGATTACACTAAAGTCTCGGAATGGTCTCCACATTATTAAACATATAAACTCACACTATGGATGACGTTAACCAAAACTTATCAGAAGTAATTTTTTTAACAGTTCCTACGTTTTCGAATACACATACCTAAGCTAAAATGTCGTACAATTTAATAATCCTATTCCTAATCCAATTTTCTAATGAATTACGTTTATTGTTTGATCTTAGTTTTCCCTCTGAAGTTATATGTATGTAAGTACTATTAATGTCACGATGTTAGTAAACGAATTAAGATCGGGCACATAAGTACTAATAAGTACTGAGACAACATTCTGCGTTGTCATACTTCTTATAGCGGAATTTTCTGGAGAAATTGACAGTTCTAATCCTTAAGGGAATTTAAAAATGATCCACAGCTTTTAACTTGGAATAACGAACATCGAACTTAGGAATACAATCAAAAATCATAACATAACAGAATAAGAATCAAGTGATAAAATCAAGAGGCAGTATGTAGCAAGGTACGAGTACTTCAACTGAACAATGCTTGGTGTGTTGTACCGCTCAGAGATACCAAACCACAACACCAAGCACCTAATTATGGATAAATAATAGACCACTATTAATAATCTCATTACATCCAATATGTATACTCAAATAATCATACTTCATTTTAAATAATGTGTACTAAAAAACGTTCAACAATACCCATTCAAACAAGCGAAGAATCAATGGAGGCCCAACGAGGATTAAAAGAGGCTATTTCCATGTCATTACCCGAGAGTGTTTACAGACAGACGCACCGACAGCTTATTAATATCTTATAGCGGTCAAAAGTTAATCGCGTTTAAGTCGCCCACGAAGATTCATCACAATCGTCATTATTCACACACAAATTATGTAATTTCAATAAATGGAAGGTATTGAATAGCGTTGAGCGTCGGTAGGCCACGGCAGGACGCCCGCTGTGAGCCCGCTTCATTACTTACACTGTCATATACCACTTCCAAGTTGCGTTCGAGTTACAACCATGCTTTGAGGTGCTCTTTATCTTATTTTTGTACCTGTCCTATGCATACAGCACCTACATACGTGTGCTGTACTATTTTACTGAAATTATACCTATGCGAAAGAATTCGAGGATTCGTGAAATATATTATTTTTATTCCGATTCGTGAAAGTTATTGGAATAATTTCGTGAAAATTAGACATTAAGGTGATACTTGGTTGAATTCCCACGGGAGTAGAGACTACTCAACCCCGAGAAAATATTGATCAGCCATAAGGTACCTGCTGCTATACCTTAAGACAAGAATGTAAGGAATGACTAATCTAGTTTGAATCTTTTATAAGAAAAACCTGTTGACATAATACGGCTATAAGGTCATGAATATAAATCTCTGGATTTCCCACGCTCCTAACAAAGAAGAGTTTAACTAACGTCAGGTTTTCAATTTATAAAGTACAAAAAGATAATTTGGAAGAATATAACACATGATATTAAAGCGTTAAATGGTGAGCGACTCCCCACACGTCGGTAATTGATTTATAGGCAAATATTAAATCTGTTCTCACCAGGCTCCTCGATGAGTAATGACCGTGCCCAATACTGTTTAACGTTCTGTTTTCGACCCGTTTAATCATCCGTGCACTTGTTTGATTGACGCACTATTTCTTTTAATGAATCGTTTCGTATGCATGTTATATATAGATACAGGTACAGCGTCTGGTGTGCGTATGCGTCGACGCTCGGAGGGCATATCGATCACTCGTGTAGAGTGAATATAAAATGTCAACAAAACGTCCGAGCACAGCACCATCACACTTATCAAAACAACTAAACGCGGGATGTTATCGATAATGATCGCAGCGACAACCCTCTAACTCCATTTTTTGTGGGTTGACATCGTGCTAATAATACTCATGAGAAAAATGCGCGCCGGACCCCCGTCATCCTCCTTTTGTTTTTAATTTCTACCTCAGTGGCACCCATTTAATTGGGCTCAACTCGAGCGAGCGCACCTTCGTATTTCACCTCGGCTCGCTTCATTTGAATATTTAAAGCATTTCGGGTCTCCGTCGCATTATTTTGTTTATTTACACAATATTTATATATTTATTTGTGTGGAGCGTCATTTATTTGGTGACGTGACTTACCGATGGCACGTCCTTCCCAGTATCGACATAGTTAACGCGGTGAATTCTCTCGCGTTCCATTTAAAAGTTTGGAGTTGTTTGTTTGTGTGTCGTCTTTTTGTCCGGTCGCGACGGTGCCGCGTGTGGCGACCGCTGCTCTTCGTTGTTTTCTCGCCAGTCCTTATCTTGGACAAGATTGCTCGTTTTTAAATGAAGTTATATCGTTTCGATTGAACACCAGACGACGGAGGCGAAGCGAATTTTTAATTAGTTTCCGAAGATAGAGAATTTTAAAGAGGAATTTGAGAGTCGTGTTGTAGGGCGCGGATATCTTAATTGAGACGTAGACGCGCCGTTTGCAACTCGGCCTGCCGATTTGTTAGGAAGGAGAAGATTAATTATTAATTTAACACTAAATCGATGTCTGCCGAGTGCCCTCAGACCGAATCACTCGGCCTCCGCTAATGAACAGGATTAATGAAGGCAATTTTTTGCTATACAGCGAGTAGGTACCTATGTAGTTTTTATTTTATATCGAGGTATCGCGTGACGACGCCACTCAGATCATCATCAAGTGCGATTATTTCATTAAACGTATAATATTTTGTCAGCAAAAGCAATGTATATCAGTATTTAAAATAAAGACTTAGTATTTATCAGTAAGTAATGTATTCGAGAAAAAACTTAAAAGGAACATTACGTACTAGTTTGGCACGAGAGCGACCACTGTGAAACCGATGTTTTCAGGTTCTCTGGCGACGAATTCGCGGCAGACCTTAGCAGCGTCTACCAACAGGGTCTCGGGGGTGGTTGGTCCATGGTCGATAGGCGCTGACTTGCGCCCGTCCAGCTCAAACAACGCGCCATCTTTGTGTATAAAGGTGACGAAATGGTTGTTCACCACTTCATTGTCGGCCTCTGCTGTCCCCTGAGTAGTCTTAATAATTTCTCTATAAGCTTCTAAAATGGCCGTTGAGTTTTCTAGCAAAGCTCCTTTACCGGCAGCGTCTAACCCTTGGGCGTTATCCAGATATTTCTTAAGCAAACCATCTTCCAGTTTTATTTGAGGGGTGTTGTTGGCGATGCTGTGCACCAGGGCTATGGTCCCACAAACATTACTTACGACTTGTTTCAAGTGGAATACGTTGGTGGGTGCCTTTTTGGAGGCTAAGTCTTTTTCTTGCTCGGTCTTGTATTTTTCGTATTCATCGGACAGAGGGAACAGAAGGATGACAGCTAGTACGGGTTTGGGGACCCATTCGAGGGCTTCGCCTTCTAAACCAATCACGTCGACTATCTTCCACTCATCAGAAACACCAAGTTTCTTCAGATACTTGTTCATTGTCTCCGGGTTGGACTCCATAGGTAACGCAACAGCCATGGCGACAATATTAATATTATTCTCGATTTTTGCTGAAAAAAATCCTTCGAATAATTTGGTCGGTTGGTATCAGACTGACACTTTATTATTTTTTTGCACTACGGAATCTTCTTTGACGTTTTCTTTTCTTGAAAAGTTTTTATTCGTTTCTAAAAAGTTTTCTGTTTGATTATTATCTTAGTGACAAAATCTTCATATTTGAATACTTGGAATACTTAATATGCGAAAGTTTGTGAGGATGTATGGTTGTTTGTTACTCTTTCACGAAAAAACTACCAACGGATTTGGATGAAACTTTACAGTCACATAGGTCTATAGAATAACACATGGGATACATTTTATCCGCGAAACCGCGGGAACCGATACAACGCGGGTAACACCGCGGGGCGCGGCTATGTTATAATATAATGAAACTATCAATGCGTTGAAATCAAGTAAAAGAGTAATACAATCGTAAGTAATATGGAACACACATTTTAATACAGAATAATATCCTATGAACCTAATATTAATGTAAAAATATCTTGACAATCATACCTACAAAAACTCAAAGAAAAGTCCCGCACCAACTCATCATATAAAAACTAGCTTAGCATATTATTATGGGCCCTAAAAGCAACCTTCTCAATTAAGAGCCAACCATATTTAATACCGATATAACGACGTGCAATTGTTATTAATTACTGCAAAAAAGCAGGTGTTCCGCGTCAGTGTATTCTTAACGAGAATCGCATTGTGTTATGAATGATTTGCTAACAAATGCTGGTTAGCAATATTATTAAATTATGTAAGTAGATAACCTAGTTATTACTGTAGATATAATATTTTAATTGAGAGTAGTAGTCAAGTCATAAAGTGTACATAATGAGATATTTTATACGAGATCTTTCTTATTAATTATTAATGAATTTTATAAAGAGGTAAAATTTGTAAGTTTGTTTGTTTGTATGTTCGAGGTAATCTCAGGAATTATCAGTCCGATTTGGATAATTATTTTTGTAATATATAGCCATATTCAACGGGAAGGTTATAAGCTATTTTTCATCCCGAAATTCCCACGGCAAAGGGTACAACGCGGGTAAAACCACGGCGCGCTGCTAGTTTTGCTAGGTAATGTATGGTGGATGGATAACCATGATCGATGGAGATTTGGATCGCTTACGAACCTAAGACCTTCGAGTCGAAGGCTTCGTGGCACATTGCCTGTGGTTTGAATTGTTTTTGTTAGGTACCCATTTACATACATTCATCCTATCCTACTATTATTAATATAAATGCGAAAGTTTGTGAGGTGTTTATGTTTATGTTTGTTACTTTTTCACGAAAAAACTACTGGACGGATTTGGATGAAACTTTACAGTAATATAGGTTATAAGTACATCAGAATACCACATGGAATACATTTTATCTTGAAATTCCCGCGGGAACAGGTAAAACGCGGGTAACACTCGGAGCGCGGCTGGTATTACAATTGATCTAGAAACGATTGATAAACGACAAAACGATGATCAAAAGAACCTCGAGCTTATCCAGCAAAGTAAGGCAACTCTCATTGTTGAGGGCAAGCTGTTCCTCAGGATTTATCCTGAAGCAGGTTCCTGTGATCTCTATGCGACTAATAATCGCAGGGTCTTAAAATTAATATTTGTACCATTATTTTATTAAAAAGCCGTGAAGCTTGATCAGTCGTGACTGATGTGGAATCTTAAGTGAAATAAGGATTCAATTTTATGTATAGAAAAAAAGATATCAAAATGATAGATCTATATTTTTATTTCTACACACTATTAATATGAATAAGTTAAAAGTTGCAGCTCACAAGATGACTTGAATAGACTCCGAAGGTCACTAGTGTCAGGTATCGCATGCACCCTATATTATGTTGTCACAGATTGTCATATTGAATGAGTCCATTAAAACGGTCGGTGGGCGGGACGTATGGGCGGGTGAGATCACCACTGATGGCGATTCAACATGTAGTCAAAAAGAACCGAATGTTGCGAAAAAATGGATTAATATTTGATAATTTTAAGAATAACTAAACAACCCGCTAAACTTTAATAGATTAGACCAATAGGTGAGTATTTAGGAAAATAAAATAAAACGAGTAAATATTTTGAGAACTAAAATGTATTCCGCACTAGACGTATTAAATCTGAATAGAAATGGCTATAAACATCACTAGACAGCATCGTTTCTTACAATTAAACACATTTTGTACTGAATTATTTCATTCGACGGCCATCTAAACATCTACAGATCTATAGTACGCTAAACCGTAAGATTCCAATAAATATCGATGCATTATAGTTAGTTATTACATTTATATAAAAATAAGTGTCGTTTTTGGTACGAATAAAATATTAGCTTCAAATGTTGGGTAGATGTGTGCAAGGTTTATCGTTGGTTAAGTGTAAATCTACGTGAAGAAACACAAACATACATTCATTATTATTACTTAAACTCATAGTCATAACTTATGTTATCGCCGCTGGTCAATATTTCAAAAAATTATGAAGATTTTTGAATTATACTTATCTATGTAAAATTCGATACAAATATGTATGACCATTTTTAAAAACCTTACAAAAACCTTAAATTACTGTAAACACTTCCACACATCTACCCACACCTGAAAGGCTACATGACGAATATAAAACGTAGAACTAGAGTATATGTAACGGTGACACTTTGATTACACCGAGCACACATAAAGGCCTTGCAATAAAGCCGACGGCGGATTTACCCGACAGAATAACGCCTAGTTTAGATTAGGACATTTAAACACTGCTAGAACCAGTGTTAACAAATATTTTTTTTTTAGTTTGTGTGTCAAAAATTGTGACACAATATTTAGTGTCATAAGATAGATATAAATGTCACAATTGCGACGTGGAAGTCACAAACGTGGTCTAAACGTATCTTAACCTGCCGGACAGCTTTAGTGTGCAGGCCTAATAGAAGACAACATTAATTAAATTATAATTTATACACTATCAGTCATAAACTCAAACAAAGGTAACTTATTATTTGTATAGTAATGTGCGAATTTGTAAATCTATACAATAGGGTTCCGTATCATAATCAAAAATAGTCCACCATCCTGGTACAGATTGGTAGCGAATGAAACAATAACCATATTAAGTTTTAACATGTCAGATTAATGAATCACTACATAGTATAGAACAAAGTCGCGTCTGTTTGTCTTCTGTTTGTCTGTAATCTTTAAAATTACGCAACGGATTTTGATGCGGTTTTTTGTAATAGGTAGAGTGATTCAAGAAGGTTTTTATGTTATAAAATTCCCGAAATTCCCACGGGAACGGGCACAACGCGGGTAAAACCGCGGGGCGCTGCTAGTAGCTAATAAATGAACGGGGTAGTGTTTTTAAATGTTTTTGAGAGTGCCAAAACATCGAGCTGCATCTTCAGGATAAGTCGTTACCGTAAATGAAAAAAAAATTACTAATAATACGGAACCCGTTTCATTTTTCAATTCATATTTGGTCAGTTTACTAAAATAATATTTGAAACTCACACGATTTACACTTATTATACTAAAAAAACCGGGCCTGTATCGCGGTAGAATACATAACGTATTTATTAAAATACGGTCCCGACGTTTCCTGTCATCACGTGACCACGAGTTGTGTAAGTCGCTCGAAACGTCGGACACATATTTAAATATAGTAGTTTATGCAACTGTCATATAAAGAAGGGTATTAAAACACGAGTGTGAGTTTATGAAACGAGCGCAGCGAGTTTCATAATAGTAACGAGTGTTTTAATACCCGTGTTATATGCAGTTGCATACACTACTTTATCTTCACTAATGCAATTAATCAAACAAAATTTTAAAAACAAAACACATTGCGAAACATTAAATTCACGCGTACGTGTATTGTCACAGTGAACTTGCCGCCATTAAAATCTAACCAATGAGAGCGCAGCTGCGCGCGCCGCGCATCGCGCGATGTTATAATGAGATTTTACGATATCGATGTGGATATTATAACATCATGTGCAACTGCTTAAATTGAGTGTTTTAGTTGTCTGCGCTATAACAGTAGTAATTATAAGTCAAGTATTGGAAACATAAGTAGAATGTTACAACATTAGTGTAGATAAAATACTTTATATTTTCTAACGCGATACAGTCCCGTGTCATTTAGTATAATGAAACTACCTTTAATAAAAGAGTTAAAATACGTTACGCCAATTACAGCAGATTTATTGAGCATATTGGCCTACTTGGCACATATTGATCGAAACACTAATACAAAAACTTATATGGGTGACAATTGATTGAAAATAATGATAAAACATTAACAGTTTTCATCACTATCAGAATTAACAGTAAGATCATGATTTTATGCATTTATATTTTTTAAGACAATGGTTCCAAGCTTATAATTACAACATCTAGGATAACAGTATAAAATAGTGTACAATAATACAGAATACAAATGTGTATAACATAAATATAAAATTCAGAACTACAAGTTCAGTCTCATGTCAGTATAGTCCATAGATCAAAAGATAATATGACACAAAAATGCATTTAAAGATTGAGGTTCAGAAACAAAAAAACCATATAAAGAAAACAAATCATAGCCATAAGGAATATTTTTTTTTTGCCGTATTCTGTTTAGTTTATGTTCGCCTCATTTGTTTCAAACAATAGATTATGTTGGAAGCATTTAGGTAAATTACTATATTACCTAATTTACCTCAATTAACGTTTTCACAATGTTACGTACGACAAAAGTGAACGTTAAAACTTTACGATACAGGCAAATAAAAAAGCATTGAAACTAGGTATTTGTAAATCAAAGCGAAAGATAGTCCAATTTACAAATTAACTATCATTTCTATGGAGGACTAACGAATGGCGGGGAAATAGTTTCAACGATCGATTGAGGACGGGCGGGTAGGACTAAATCAACATGGACTGAACTTGCAATCTTCTTCTAAGAGAAACTTAAATAAAATTGTTCGTTGGAAATATAATCTTAACACCTACAACTTAAGAGCTAAAATTTAAAAAAGCTACGGTACGGTATAGTATGAAAAAATATCACTTTATCAGCGGATAATATAATCTTAAAAATATTGAATTTATATTTCATTGAATAATATCAAATTTGGAATAAAAATTACATAATTTATTATAAAATTGTATACTTTATTAAAAAGAATGTTAGAAAATGCTAATAAAATTTAAATTTTTAAAGAGATCAAAAAATGTTAAATGCGGCTCAAAATGTCGTCACGAATTCAAGTATTATTATGCATACAAATACAATTAAAAATGAAGTTTATGAAAACATGTATATTTAGACAATTTAGGAAACTATTTACTATTGTTTTTTAGTTATAAAAAAAGTTATTTTCATTTAAATATTTAAATACATTGGTACGAATACACCTGAACTATCATAATTTCAAATTCAAACATTAAGAAATGCAATTTACTACAGTTATTAATTTTACATTCAATTTTGTCCTAACATAATTTCCTTTTAATTAAATATTAGTACTAAAAATAATTACACAATATTTAAAATGCACAATCATTCCATACTTCCAAACGTCCATACAAAGTTTTAAATAGATAAAGATACCAAAAACTGTGGACGAAAAATAGCACTTTGCTTAATACAAGCTTTAGTTTTTTTCATGTCAATATTAGATTAATCTACGGTAAATATAAAGTAAAGAAATTGCACTGTTCATCTGCATTGTATATGAAATTAAAGTTAAAAATACTCTGTTCGGAATGAATACCGTCGTGGGACAAGGGAGAAGGAGAATGAGACAGCGTAAGAGAGAATGAAAAAGTTGTAGTTCTATATTACAATGTAGTTAAATATAAATTTAGAACTGGTCCGTCTTTCACGATAGCAGATAAAGTTTTGAAATGTTTCTTTGTTAATAAATCCCAAATTTGAATCCGTGTTTCATGTTCCCCAATCATAATAACAACGCAACGGTCTTTTCTCCGAACTAAGTGTAAAAGATTGCACCACATTGAGGTTTACATTAGTTAAAATTTTAAATAATTAATTTAAGAAAATGTATACACAATAAAAAGTTACATAAAATAGTATTAAAATATAATACTTTTCCAAATTCATAGCTGTATCAATAAAATAAAATATTCAAAAATTACATTACAAAATACCAAATTCATTTAATTTTTAATTATAAATAAGAAAATTGAAAAATTTAAACATTAAAATACGTAGAAAACTTAAAATAAATTTCAAGAATACTTTCGTTTTATTTTATCACTTGTTATGGCCCCGATAAAGTTTAAATTTTAAGGAAAAATTAAATAGCCAATTGAAAAATGATTAAAAGAATTTACAACCTATCAGAGCTAGTTATTTTCCATTATAATATTAGCTACTGACATTTACATGTTAGCATATTTTACGTATTAAAAAGTAGCACATGAGTTAAATTTTAAATAGCAACACTCCGGAATGCGACATTGCTATGCGTATTTCATCAGGCGCTCACGATCTTATTGTATTTAATTCCATCCAATACGGTCAACTTAATATGTATTACAATGATTGAAAATATAATTCCATCTTAATATTATATAAATAGTGTCATAGGCTTTTACTTACAGCAAATACATAATTAATTTCGCTTGCTTAGTCAATAATAGTTTTTGGGTAATACCAAAACCTTTTTGCTTAGTCGATAAACGTATCTACGAATAAAAAAGCCCGGCTTGCGTAACGCATATTAATCTATACTAATATTATAATAGTCCGGTTCCAGGTCCTAACAAAAATCAATTTTACGGTACATTCGTGAAGAAAGCATGAAACTTGGCATGAATGTAGCTCTCATGTATGTGCTTCAATCTCGATATGGGAAGCACGTCAGCAAATTAATGCTTCCCCCCTTTCCCCCCCATTTTATCTCCCTCATTCTGGTTTTTCGAATTTTCTACAAAAACTATACGACTAAGGAGTTTACTCTTCAGAGACCAAATCATCGTCGATAAATTGCCTACAAAACGATACTACATTTATAGTGGTAAGATTAATATATTTTTTAACCGACTTCAAAAACCGAAGGGGGAGGTTATCAATTCGGTGGGTATATTTTTTTTGTTTGTTTTATGTATGTACACCGATTACTCTGGGGTTTCACATCCGATTTACGTGATTCTTTTTTTGTTCTATGCTGTACAAATTCCCATTGGTCCCGTTGAAAGTTTTATCCTAAAATTCCTTCGGGAACCTGACTTAAATTGAAGTAATGTAACGCAGGGTATAGAAAAAACCTTCATCGACGTGCTTCTATGGCGTGCGCTGCGAAAACTATAGACGATACATAAAAACAATGTTCTACACATTTAAAGTACTCATTATTTTGCACATTTAAACCCGCGACGGCATATGCCTATCTATCATAGTTTACGTACAATTACCACTTCTAGTTAAATTTTTTCAATTTTAAAACAACTTCAATAGTTAGCTTGTGATATTCGCGTGATGATATCAATATATATCAACATAAATACATCTACAATCAAGTTCAGGAAAGTGACTTTCAATACCTCTTTAAATTATTGAAATTGGACCGTCCGTTTAAATTTAACGACGAATTAAAAAAAATACGAAATATGCAGCGGGCGGGTTAAACAAACCGCTGCACGCGCTGTTCGAATCAATTGGAAAAAATAAGTAATTCACTGTTAAAACATTACCAAGAGTTATTGAATTACGAAGCTAATTAACTAACAAACAAAGAAAGTATACACTAAAAAGTAAAAAATAAAATTAAAAATTTATGTTTTAACAGTGAATTACTTATTTTTTTTCCCATTGATTCGAACAGCGCGTGCAGCGGTTTGTTTAACCCGCCCGCTGCATATTTCGTACTTTTTTTAATTCGTCGGTAAATTTAAACGGACGGTCCAATTTCAATAATTTAAAGAGGTATTGAAAGTCACTTTCCTGAACTTGATTGTAGATGTATTTATGTTGATATATATTGATATCATCACGCGAATATCACAAGCTAACTATTGAAGTTGTTTTAAAATTGAAAAAATTTAACTAGAAGTGGTAATTGTACGTAAACTATGATAGATAGGCATATGCCGTCGCGGGTTTAAATGTGCAAAATAATGAGTACTTTAAATGTGTAGAACATTGTTTTTATGTATCGTCTATAGTTTTCGCAGCGCACGCCATAGAAGCACGTCGATGAAGGTTTTTTCTATACCCTGCGTTACATTACATCAATTTAAGTCAGGTTCCCGAAGGAATTTTAGGATAAAACTTTCAACGGGACCAATGGTAATTTGTACAGCATAGAACAAAAAAAGAATCACGTAAATCGGATGTGAAACCCCAGAGTAATCGGTGTACATACATAAAACAAACAAAAAAAATATACCCACCGAATTGATAACCTCCCCCTTCGGTTTTTGAAGTCGGTTAAAAAATATATTAATCTTACCACTATAAATGTAGTATCGTTTTGTAGGCAATTTATCGACGATGATTTGGTCTCTGAAGAGTAAACTCCTCAGTCGTATAGTTTTTGTAGAAAATTCGAAAAACCAGAATGAGGGAGATAAAATGGGGGGGAAAGGGGGGAAGCATTAATTTGCTGACGTGCTTCCCATATCGAGATTGAAGCACATACATGAGAGCTACATTCATGCCAAGTTTCATGCTTTCTTCACGAATGTACCGTATTTTCGGATTTGGACCCGTACTATAAAGCTGAAGAGTTTGTTTTGTTTGTTTGTTTGTTTAAACGCGCTAATCTCAGAAACTACTGAACCGATTTGAATAATTCTTTCACTGTTAGATAGTCTATTTATCGAGGAAGGCTATAGGCTACATTTTATCCCGAAATTCCCACGGGAACGGGCACAACGCGGGTAAAACCGCGGGGCGCTGCTAGTTTTTAATAAATGATTACGGCTAAGTGTCAAGCCTATTAATACCAAAAATACTGTATAATTACGGAAACAATAGCTGTCATTCTTAAACAGTTTTAATCAAGTCAATTAAGTTAAATGACTTCTCTATAATATTGTAATTTTGATATGACTTTTTTCTCATAGTATAAAATTAATAAAGTTACGCAACAGGGCTTAGTCTACAGTCCATAACATTAAACTATAAGTAAGGAAGATTATTCGAGGAAGAATCTTTGAAGACTGAAGTGAGATACCTACCTTTAGAGGTAGCTATGAACCTATTCGAAGTAGAATCTCAGTGTTTTCTTCACCAAGGGACCAATTCTGCTCAGTTGAGTCTCAATCTCGATTTACTTTAACGATAATATTCACGAGCGAATTTATCCTAACAGAATACCAAAAGTGTGGCAATTGAGCCTCTATTGTATCCCGAAAGAATACTTTCACACAATGTATCCTTATGCCTTAGGAGAACATCATATGCCGCGTAATTGAGACTGTCACAATTCAATAAGATCCAAGTGAGACCCAACTGGAACTCAATTCATTTATCTTAAATCAATCATATTTGAGCCACCAAAGTAGTAGACACCAACATTAATTTAGCAGAATAGACCCCCAGGTGTAACCTCTATTTGAAGCACTGAAGCGATACCTTCAACAGTGTGACTCAGTATTCTCATGGTGTCCGGAGTCGAAGCTGTTATGTCCTAATCCTTTCGGCGGGATGGGGGGCGGCGTCTCGCCCTCGTCGACTCGCAGCGGCTCTGACATCATAGATATGATCTCGTCATAGCGGAGAGATTCGACAGCTAAGTCTAGATCTGGAATAAGGAGTTATTTTATACCTAGGTAAAATGGTAATAGTTTCGTTGAGTTCAGGTCAATTTAAGTAGCTTTTCTCTACTCTAAGCGTGCAGAGCTGTTGATGTTTTTAAATGAGATTGAAAGGAAAATTGATGAAGATTGTGTTTGTATAGGGTAGACAGAAATTATGTCACAAAATTTACATAATAATGTCAAATTGCATAACTTATGCGTCTGTCGGTGTCAAATCCTAGATTGTCACTAAATAATTTGTGGTTTAATAGATTCGCGACACGACGCTAACTAAGACACTGTAAGGCAAAGATTAATGTGATTTGATTTTATCCATCGGGTCGCATTGCCTCACGCTGTCTCGATACAAGAAAATATTGGTTTGGGTGTCCCGCTGACGGGCATAGGAGTGAATGTAAATTGTTAGTCCCGGTGGTTTAATCTTTAGCCTCACCTTTATGTTCCCTATGCTCGTCTGCATTAGTATAGTGCGGTAAGTCTAGACTCAGTGCTGAGTCTCTAGCTTCATCCGCCGCCGTCGAGCGGCGTGGCACGTGCGGCGCCTCGCACCAACGCTTTTCTCCGGAAGATACTAAAGAGGTGTAAAGAGTTATTAGTATGAAAAGTCAGGAAATGTTAAGCTGAGAAAATAATTTGTTAGGGGTCATTTCAGTATAGTAGTAAGTGTTAAAAACAAGTCCATGAATACCGTTTCAATGACACTGCACTCGATCGGTAAAATAGCATAATGTCAAGTTTGATTTTTAAAATGACATATAATTTTTTGACAGCCAGATATAATTTTACTGACATTATCACAACGCGCGTTACATAGCTAAGCATGGCCACTCATACTTTGTGGGCACTGAATAAAACTGAGTACTGTTTACTCAACATGCCAAAAGAAGTTTTCTCAATAAAATGATGAATATATCCCGTATTACCTGAGACGCGGGGCGGCAGCGGCGGCGCCTCGCCCGGCTCGCTCCACGACGCGCGGCTGTGGCGACGAGTCTCTATGATCTCACCGTTGAACCCCGAATCTCTGAAAAATAACCACATAGTTAAACCTTACTAATTTAAGTGAAAAACATACTTCAAAGTAACTTTAACCGCTGACACTACCAGTCGGATATGAAAAAATATTTTTGCTTATGATATGACAGATTTAAAAGTTTATAGGCTACTTTTATGCCTAAGTTAACAATGGGAAATCCGATTAGAGGGTAAAATCACGGTTAGTTTCACTTTATGTTTGTTACCTATATATCTCGTGTGTGTGTCCAGAGCGAGGCCTGGCGGGTAACGGAGGCGCTGATTGTATCATAGCGTCCTCTATGCTGCGGTTGTCGGTCATTATAGCTTCACACGACACCTGTAAAACGGTTTCGTAAGTTAATAAGTAAGTTCGAGTAGGTCAGTCGACAAACCTGGAAGCTGAGTCTATAGACCACCTAAAAGCCTTCGACAAACTCTAGCAATTGATGCAACTGGAGCCGACAATTTAACGTGATGTGCTGACATTAGTGATAAATAAATAAATAAATAAATAAATACACCCGGACAAATTCACTCACGGTTAATTAGACCCAAACTAAGCTCTAAGCTTGTAATATGGAATCTAACTAACTGATAGTACTACATTTAAATACACAAATACTTTATAAGAATATATAATTGACACCCAGACGTCGTCGCCAACAACTAAGGCACTGATCACAACATTGGGTTAATTTTGGTTAGATATATATTATATAATTAAGAGTTTAGGGTTTATATATCACTATAATTGCCTGATAATCCATCTTTAACTTTAAACTTTCTAAGAAAATCTTTCAACGAGAAATACAACAATACAACAAAAAATATACAACAAAAAATTATAGAAAAAAAATTATCAATTTGTTGTAAGAGTATATGAATATATTTTTTATACAAAAGATTATATGAACTTACAGGCTTATCATAGAGATGTCCTTCTTCGTAATAGTTGTCGGATTGTTGGATACTGTGTGAGCGCTTGTCTAACGCCGGCACCGGGGGTAGGGGCGTGCTGTGAGAAAACAATTTTTATTAACAACCACGTAAAATACAATAAGGTAAGCCATCTACATTCTTCTCCCGAGCCAATGTTAAAATAAAATAAGCCTCAAATCAAATCAAATCAAATCAAAATTATTTATTTGTTCGAATACGGCTTACATTGTTTTTTTTAAACTCATATTCCGCCTTTTGGCATACAAATATAAAGAAGAAACTTATAACGTAAACATAAAGTAATTATGTAATAATATTATTATATAAAAATAAAAAATAAAACATAAACATAACTAATCATGAACAACTATAAAATATACAAAAAACTATGAAATAACTATAAACAGGAATCATTTAGGAAATCTGAGACAGATATAAACAAGATAATAACATTTTTCTAATAATAGTTTACTTAAATGAGATCTAAATTGAGTGACAGTTTTGTCTTTTAAACTACAAGGTAACTTATTATAAATGACTGGCGCCATACCCAAGATATTATTCTGTAACAATGTGGTATTATATCCTCCAGTACATAATAAATTTTGGTATTTAGATCTGAGTTGGGTGGAGCGGTTTCTACTATCTACAAGTGCTGGGAATAAATGTTTATTAGTTTTGACGAATATTGCTACTTCTAGAATATAAATACTTGGAAAGGTTAGCAAATGATGGCTTTTAAAAATAGGCTCACAACTATCTGTCACTTTTAAATTGAAAATTGCTCTAATATAACGCCTGTAATGCTGGGCAAAGGCCTCTCATCTCACTGAAGATATCAGTACAGTGAGATGACCACGCTTGCCAAATTCGGGTTAAGTGTTATAAACATAATAATAATATTTCGGAATGACGATTACTACACTAAGCATCATTGCTTCTACAGCTAAATTAGAACCGCCGCCGTTCATAGTATTTTGATAACAAAAATATTAGTGTGTAATATCCCAGTATTGGGCACAGGCCTGAAGATATCAGATATCAGTACAGTTATAAGGTCATATTAAAGACTCGTAAGAAATAGTTTTTACTGACGTCCAAATTACAGAATTTGACAAGAGCACATGTAAGAGAAATAACCAACTAAGAAGAAGTATAATAAAGCCAATTTTCCTTCAACTGAACTCACTTGACAATACTCTCGGACAGCTGTCGCCTAGCTCTCGCCATCCCGGGGCCCAGGTTCTGTCTCAACTGGTTGAACCTCTCGACCAAACGTCGATGTAAAGGCTTCACATCTTCCGGCGCCAATCGTCCATGGAGAGTTAACCCTGTAGGTAAGAGTATTTTGTTTAAGCCAATTATAAGCAATTTTTTAACATTACTAATAATATTAGTACCAAAAAATACGTTACCTGCATCAACAACAGCTAACTGTGAAGACACTAATCTTCTCAATTTGGCCGCGGCGGCCGCTTCGCGAGGCGTTGCGTTTCGCGCAAATTCCGCTGTCAAAAACGCTTGCTCGTATTTACTGATACCGCCTTGCACGTTAGCGTCGATGGTGCCTTGTAGTCGCATGGAAAATGGGTTAATGTTGCGCGTCGGGTCGACGGTGTATTGGGAAATTAGGCTGCGGAGCTCGCGTTCGGTAGCTTCCATAGTTTCACAAGCGAACTGAAAGTGAAGAAACAAGGTTGAGATAGGTTAAAGGTCTGAATAGTGCCTTGAAGTTAGCTAGTGAGCGGACGAATGTACGTTTAAGGTTGCGCTTTGTAAATATGTATGAGAAGGCCGGTGAATTGTGATGTTATTGTTTTATTTTGTTTGAAGATATCTTTCTCCATATTAATATACGAAGAGAAGAAAGAGAGATAGAATAGACATTAAACAAACCTTTCTTTGTAAATGCATAGAATAGACATGACACAAACCTTTTTTTTTCAAGAATTATAACTTACCTCGACTGGTGGTATTTCTTCAACAGTACGCGACACAACTTCTGACCATCTCAGTATCCCTGGTAGAGGACTTTCTGTCACTAACGTCGTTCTTTCAATCCATAGACTCTGTAAAATTAGACACTTATAACTAATCTTCCGTTTGTAATGCTATTCATTATTTTTTATTCATGCTTCGACCTCATTCATCACCACACAAGGCTTTTATAGTGCAATATACTAAAACTGAAAGTATTAATTCCTAACGTATTATGTAAGTATATGAAATTCGACACCAATGTCGGTATTTTCTACAAAAACATTCCCTAAATTAATACCACTAGTTGCGCCTCGCAGTGTTACTCACGTCCTGCCATGCCCCGTGGGAATTTCGGGATAAAAAAATGGCCTATAACTTTCCCGTCAAATGTGGATATCTATTACAAAAATACTTATTCAAATCTGATAGGGATTTTCTGAGATTAGTGCGTTCAACATAAAATCAATCCTTTCAAGTCACGAACTGTCGGTTTATTGTATTAGTACCGGTCACCTTGAACTCGTTGTCCTTGTCGATGGGCGGCTTGTGCAGCGGCCGGTCGCACAGGAAGGTGTCGACGTCGTTGCAGGCGTAGTAGCGCCGCGCCGCCTCGGGGCACGCCGCCGGCCACACGGAGCGCCGCGCCACCGGCTTCACGTTGCAGATCTGGATGTCTGGCCAGTAGGGAAACAGCGGGACATGGGAGGGGGAGAGCACGGAACGTGGCAAATGAAAAAGATATCGATTATAAGATATCTCGGTGAACCAAGTTCGGTAAAGTGAGCGTTTCGATGAAATACGGGTAATCTGATTTGAACATTTTTAACTATCAATCTGCATAATCTACACCTACAGATACGTATCTTTTATCAAGATTCTACTTTAACACTTAATATTTAACTAGATTCGGATTAAATTGATTGAGAAATTGTGTCTAATCACAGCGCGACATTCACCGCTTGCTAAACTATGATCGACTGCTGGAGGGTCAAGCGTGCCGGACTTTGATTCAATACACCCTTACTTTTAAACACTTTTTTATAAAAGTAACAAAAATTTAAAGTAAATACTTACATTGTCCTTCGTTAGCTATAATAGATTCATCAGGTGGAGTGTTTCTCATCAGAATGTGCGCGGCCACGTATTCCGCCTGCAGCCGTTGGGTGAACGCGCCGATGCGCTCGTATTCGTAACCGCGGTATACGAATTGTTTGTTCTGGGAAATATAATGAATAAATATAGAAAGGGTTTCGTCTCCAAAATTACTGATTTACAAGTTGATATTAAAGTTGGCAAATTGCTTTGAAATTATAGAGATATTTATATACTAAATAAGAAATAAATATACATAGACGTTTTTTGACATAACCTATACGATAACAATTTTGACTAAACTGTTTATCGACGAAAAAAGTGTCCAATAAGTTCGAAACATATACAATAAAATCTATCTGTTTTGAATTGAAACTATATAAAATGTAGGGTGTTCGCTCAAACTGACGAAACCAGCATCTGTGCGTGCGTCGTACCCGCACGAAGAGCGGGCAGCCCTTGCCGTAGAAGCCGACGCGGAAGTACTCGGGCTCGGGGCGCAGCTGGCCCAGCACGGCGTCCAGGAAGGCGGCGTGCGTGCGCAGCGTCTGCGCCAGGCGCACGTAGTCCGCCAGCCGCGCCTCGTACAGCGCGCTCAGCTCGCGCAGCAGCGGCAGACCTTTTTCCCAACACTAGAAAAAAAACACAAAAAAAAAAATAGTTTCTAATGTCTGTAGTGCGCACAGACGCTTACACTAAGGGAGGGACAGAAAAAATAGACAAATGAAAGTTTGGCACAAATCCGATAAGTATTTTATATATTTAACAAACTTTTTATCCACCAAATACAGTATAGCAGTAATAGCAATGTTCCCAATAATCCCAAAATCGTTCCCAGAAGCGTATTACTACTTGAGTTATAGTATCTTGCTGTACCCTTACCTTTCCCCTATCAAAGTATTGCAACACTTGATTGTAAATAGCCTCTTTTCTCTTCCATTCCGGCGTGTCAGGGTACTCCGGGTCGATGCCAGTTTGTTCACTGTCCCAGCTTAACGTTTCTGCATATAGCTGTAATAATGAAAATAAAGTAAAATAACGTGGAAAACGAATAACTAGTTTATGATTGGAACAAACGACTACAGAAGGTTATTAATTACAACGCCATCTATTGGTAAGAAAACGTACCAACAACGTGCAGCCCGCTTCGACGAAGTTATCGGAGGCGATGTGTAGATCGTGCAGTTTGTACACGTAGCGTAGGTACATCTCTTTGCGGTCTATTTCGTTCTTGTAGAAGTTCTGTAACAAAGTAAACGGTATTCACGGATATGTGATTTTTTACTAGATATTTCTATATGGTACATTTTGTCTGTAAAGTACGTTAAGATAAGTTAAAGTCTGACTGCCTAATTCATAATCGCTCTCTAACTAAACACTGTTAGTGAGTGTTTTGTCTCTTTTGCTCTTTGGAAAATAGTGTATGACAGAAAGGGACAAACCATTTGATAGCTAAAATGCTGCTAGTAAGCGTTTATGAATAAGGCCTCGAGGCTATTGATAGGCAGTGGGAAAATAAAAGCTAATAAAAGTAAAAATATTATCTTATATATAAAATTCTCGTGTCACAGTGTTCGTTCGCGTACTCCTCCGAAACGGCTCGACCGATTCTCATGAAATTTTGTGAGCATATTGAATAGGTCTGAGAATCGGCCAACGTCTATTTTTCATCCCGAAATTCCCGCGGGAACGGGTACAACGCGGGTGAAACCGCGGGGCGCAGCTAGTTGTATAATAAAATCTACGGATTATTCAGTACTTTAGTTCAATATTATGAATATCATTAATATTGTATCAGCAAGTGATTCGTATTATTCTACTACTATATCTTAATGAAAACTGCTGAAGTCATACATAGAATCACTGTTTTCTTTACAAGGCTGAGTTCAGTCGAAGACAATTGTTTTTGTAATCGGTTTGGTAATCGTGTAAGAAAGAAATGAAATACAAAAATACACAGCCAAAGTCTTTGGTTTAGAAAAAAACATTGTTTATTTAGAATTTTACTCTTTAAGAAGTGATACTTAATATTATAAATGCGAAAGTTTGTAAGGATGGATGTATGTATGGATGTATGTTTGTTGCTCTTTCACGCAAAAACTACTGAACCTACATTTTATCCCGAATTCCCTGCGGGAACGGGTACAACGCGGGTAACACCGCGGGGCGCAGCTAGTTGATCATAAAATTATGTACAATACTCACAAGTAAATTAACAGTAGCCGCCATTCGTTTGTCCCTATGCTCAGCCCCTTGCATCACAGCTCTGTAGTCCAACAATCTCTCCAGCAGTCGCGTCACACATCCGACAAACGCGGCGCCCGCTTCACGCCACCCTTCAGTCGATACTCGCTCCATTAGACTGGAAATATTAGACGGTATTGAAGTAACTGGTATGATACGGAAATACTAGTTGGAAATGTTAGCTGATAGCTGAAAATTAGTCTTGAATATAATTTTTGGTATACATATTAGGTATCTGACATAGGTATAAATACCTGACAAAGGAAACATCAGTTTATAATACTTTAGGTATAAGATTCAATACCATATAAGGTGTCAAATAAAAGAGATATATAAATATTAGCTAGAAAAATTTGTTGATAGAGATGTACAATGAATTGAAAAAATATTATAGAAATACTAGGTATTATGTCTATGGTTAGTAAATGGTTGTGATACTTACACTGAACTCAAATGCTCCCTGTTATAGTGGATGCGTAGAAATAAAATGTTAGTTAGTAAGACATAACCTTAAAGTTAGACGATATACACAGTAGACGAAATAAAAAGTGGAATATATTGACTTTGAATTAAGACAATAAAAATCTGTTTGCCAAACTCGAGCCTTGTTTTCGCTCGACCCGGGAATTGAACCCGGAACCTCAGTGTTGGCAGGCGAGTGCACAAGACCACCGAGGCGTTACTTACGAGAGCAGTACTTACACAGTGTCGAACAGGCGCCGGTAGTGGTCGTCGGCCTTGTTCTCCGCCACGAGCGAGTCCAGCTTGTCGACGAGCGCGGCCTCGGTGCGCGAGGCGCGGCCCGTGGCGCGCCGCTCGCCCGCCATGAGCCCGGCCAGCGCGGACAGCGCGGCGCGCCGCAGCGACGACACCAGCGTGATCTCCAGCAGCGCGCCCACCGCGCCCGGGATCATGTGCAGCTGCGCCGGCCCTGCCGCCACATTCATAGCATATAACTAGCTGTCCCGCGCGGTGGCTCCACCCGCGACCCAATACGTGTCGCCCGCTTGTGTGAAGCGGGATTTATATAACGAAACTAGTAATAATTACCGAGCATATTCCAAGTAGCCAAAATATGCGCAGCGGCCTGTGCCCTCATATCGTGTCTGTCGGGGTGTTGAGTCACCCTCGGCGCCGCCAAGGCACCCGCGGTCACTAGCGACACGCCCAGCTCCATGTAACCGGACCATACCTGGGATATACAGTACGGACTACAGTAAGTGCTTTGACAGGATGGCCCACGCAATCCTCATCTATAAACTTCAGTGTGCGGGCATAAGAGGGGACTTACTTCGGTGGTTCACATCCTATTTATTATTACGCTCTCAGGCAGTTGCGTTAAATAATTATATTTCTAGCTGGGTACACATACCGAGCGGTGTACCTCAAGGATCCCTCCTGGGACCCTTACTATTCATAATATTTATCAACGATATTATAAAGTGCTTCATACATACCAGTCTTATTTTACGCGGACGATATGAAGATATTTTTGAAAATTATGTCCGACTTAGATATTCAATTAATGCAACAGTATCTGCAACGTCTAGATGAATATTGCCTTACTAATAAACTGGACCTCAACCTCAACAACAAAGACACTTGACAAAATTTACCTCTTTATAATATCAGTATAGATGAACATCGTATTTAAACTCATACGTATGATGATAAAATGATGAACCACTAGGTGACAATATTCAATGGACAGAACAATTAAAATTCAGTAAAAATATTCTACAGCAACTTTTTACATTACGTCATGGCTGATATTTAATATTTTCTATTTTCTACATACCTGAGAATCGAACTGTGGCGGTTCATCTCCTAAAAACCTTTCTAGCAACGGTTGGGATAGATCTTGTAGAGCCGACAGCAAAATTTTACAGCTTTGGACTCTTAGCACCATCCAGTCGGAAGGAAATACCTGAAACAGGTCAAAGAAATAGTTTTGTTGTAAAATACTTGTGAGCAAGGCTTTCCATTCTGTAATAATATGCAAGAGAGAGAGACCTTCATATATAATAATAAATAATAAGACTTACATCCTGTTCAATAAGATGTCTAAACACGAGGAATGCTCGCATCAGGAAGTCTTTCAATGGTTTTCTATCGTGAGGGTGCGGAGCTAGATGGTTCCACAGTCTTTGATAATGTATGGGTTTCAGTAACTCCATCGCGCCGAGAAGAGCAGCTACCATAGAACCCTGTAATCGAGTAAAAGATATGGTATATTCATTCCAACGAGAGGCTTCAAAGTGCTGTGCTACTGAAAATGTAATTTGTCGGAAAATACATTGGAATGACATTAGTTATGACAGATCATGGCGGCATCTTAGAGTAATTGTACTATGGCACGTTGTCAACACAATATCATTCTGGGGGCGTGACTCACCAGCACGGGGTCGTTGCCCCCGATGAGGTGCAGCACGGTGTCGACGAGCACGTCGAGCGTGTTGAGGCACAGCACGTCCACGTCGGGGTCGGGCTCGTCGGGCTCACGCTCGCGCCGCCACAGCAGCGCCACCAGCTCGCCCAGCATGGCGGCGCACTGCGGCAGCTCGTCGCGCCGCGACAGGTGTGCGCGCAGGTGTCCGCACGCGCTCGTCAGCACGATGTTGCGCGCCTCTGTACATAGAGTAAAGAATCATTTGACGCAAGATCGCAAAGGAAACCGTAATCCTGTGCTTGGGCACAGGATTGAGCAGGCTCGGGTTTAAAGGCTCGTTAAGAACGATACTCGGAAAACTCGCATCTATTTTGCGGCACGGCGGCGTCAGCACGGACACGGAGGTGTACATACCCGGGTCGTCGTCAGCACGGACACGGAGGTGTACATACCCGGGTCGTCGTCAGCACGGACACGGAGGTGTACATACCCGGGTCGTCGTCAGCACGGACACGGAGGTGTACATACCCGGGTCGTCGTCAGCACGGACACGGAGGTGTACATACCCGGGTCGTCGTCAGCACGGACACGGAGGTGTACATACCCGGGTCGTCGTCAGCACGGACACGGAGGTGTACATACCCGGGTCGTCGTCAGCACGGACACGGAGGTGTACATACCCGGGTCGTCGTCAGCACGGACACGGAGGTGTACATACCCGGGTCGTCGTCAGCACGGACACGGAGGTGTACATACCCGGGTCGTCGTCAGCACGGACACGGAGGTGTACATACCCGGGTCGTCGTCAGCACGGACACGGAGGTGTACATACCCGGGTCGTCGTCAGCACGGACACGGAGGTGCACATACCCGGGTCGTCGCCGAGCGGCCCCTGCAGCGTGTCCTGCGCGGCGGCGAGGCGCGCGCGCGCGAGCGCGGGCGGCGCGTGCGGCGCGGCGGCGTCCAGCACGGACACGGAGATGCGCGCGGCCTCCACCGGCCCGAGCGCGAGGCACACCTCGCGCGCCACACTCGCCCACGACGTCAGCAGCGCCACCTGCCGCACGCGGGGGAGAGGGGTTACTTTAGTACACCCGGCTAAGAGCCTTGTCCTAAAAAACCGCGGTGAACACACGAACACCAACGCAGTAGAAACAACGGTTCGACAGTATCACTTGCCTCATAGATTCATTAAGAGGGCCCTTCCCGGGCCGTCTATCTCCAACGCGAACATTATTGAAAAGCTTGTTGTTTCAACTAGCGCAATGTCAGAAAAAGAGGCACTGCGAAAAGAGAGAGAAAGCGCCTGAGCGCTCGTTTGGCATTCGATAACTTTCGTCGCTCACTCGGGGCGGACGGCCGTTGACGATACGTACGATGAGATTCATGATAATATCACAGTATAGTAATACCAGTAATGTAACTCGGCTCTGTTCTTCAGTTAGATACCTACACACGCGCTGAACGCACAGATGCGATAGGGCTGCCCGCCTAGACTATTTTAATTGCATCTTGATATTTTTTTACACCTACTTGATATTTTCTTCTAGTTTTTGATTGTGAGTATTTTTTATTTAATCAAATAAAATGAATTTTAAATGAAACATTAAGTGTATAATAAATATGCATGCTGTTTTTTTCATAAGTAGATTTAATTATTCCCGGTAATTTATAAAATTTTATCTCTGAATGAGTTAATGAACAACTCAAACAACCAAAAACAGCACAATATAATCGATTAATGCAAAAAACGCTGCTTCAAAAATCATATATAAATTCAAATTCAAATTTATTAATTTAATACCTACTGGAAACTAATTTAAACTGTGATATGGTCTAGTACACGCGCCTCACACCTCGCTACTACCGATACTCGCTACTCGCTTCACGCACATTGCTATTATTCTAATATTATAAAGATGTAAAGTTTGTAACTTTGTTTGTATAGTTGTTTGTTTGTTTGAATTCTTTCACCTATTGGTAAAGTACTCGTACACTTTAGGTACGGACATAGGCGAGGTATTTTTTTTTAAAAAAGGGATCCGTATTCAAATTGGAATAATGTTACCCAAAAGGTATGAAAAACATGCCCACAAAAATTGGTTATTGGTGTGCGCTGCTAAATCTATTGATGATATATAAAAACATTGTTCGACATAATCAAAGTACTCATTATTGCGTACAAATAAGTTCGAGAGAACATACGTGTGGGATATTATGGAAATAGGTATACAAAAATCAATGCCACTTTTCGTTGTAATTTTATAACTCGTGAACGGGCTGACCTATCCAAACTAAATATTTAGGCTTTGTTCGGACTATTTAGTAGATGGTTTATGTGAAGTTTGCACAAAATCGGTCGAGTGGTTCTTAAATTTCCCCGGGAACGGGCACAACGCGGGTAAAACCGCGGGGCGCAGCTAGTAAATATATCGTAGGCACAATACAATAATACAAAGAACGAAGAACGTTATATACAAAGCGAGCGAGCGACCGAACTAGCGAGCTAGCGAGCGAGTGCGCCATTCATAGATAGACTCGTCCCCCGCATACCTCTTTCCGTCACTTGTCAACCAGCAAGAGAGACCGCGATAACGTTGAACAAAATATAGTGTGCGGAATCTTCATGAAACATGTTCCAGGATATACGTGTTTATTAATAAACCTTGCATGTTTGTAAAATAAATGATTGTTATTTAAAATCTCCATTATATTTACGATGTTTCTATCATAATATTTTCTTTAATTTTACAATTTATAAGTACAATATGACCGCCCAAAGTTCAGGTAAAATTTGTGCAAAAAAGCCGGTTTTCGGAGGCTTATACTGAATTTTTTTTTAAAAATTTTGATTTTCTTTTATGATAGAAACCTAGATATAGTGCATAAGATACTTATTAGCTAAAAATTTTCAAAGAAAGATCTATAACAACGCCGTAATCACGTAACAGCGTTTGTATGAAAAGTAAGACGGGTTGGCCGCTCTTAAGCAAGCAAGCCACATATGCTAACGAAAATGAACTTACCTCTCTATAACACAATAAACGTTACGAAAGGACAAGGTATGATATAATAATTTCCATACTGTAGGTGTATTGGTCATGGTCAATGGCCATGATGCGAATGCGAATATCTGCAGTCGACATTCACGACATTTTAGGGTGGGTTATGGTCAGTGCTCTATGTCAGTACGTCACAACTTACGGTTCCATCATAAGCCGATAGAACCAAGACTAATAATTTCAATATTTCCAGACGTGTTTCCAGGCTTAGCGTTCACACATCAGGTAGGCCTAGGCCTAGGCCTTCTAGGCGGTTCATTTGAGCGGCTGGCAGCCATGGCGAGCATATGTTGACATATTTACCTTACAGATGATTACCTGCGCGGGCGCCAGGTGCGGCTGGTGCGGGTGGTGCGCGAAGGCGCGCAGCGCGGCGAGCGCGGCGCGCACGTCGCGGCGGAAGGCGTCCTCGTACTGGTGGCCCGTGGCGCGCGCGAACAGCGCCCGCGAGCGCACGGCCAGCCGGAACACGGCGCCCAGCGAGCGCAGGCACTTGCGGATGGGCTCCTGGCCCTCCGCGCCCGCCGCCCACTCGGCGCAGTGCTGCACCGACGACAGCAGCCCTCTGCCACCGAACGAGTTGGTTACTACACTGATCTTGATCACTGAGCGACATATTACTTCAACCTCCACAATCAAAAAGATTTGAAGCTTTAAAATCCAGACATTTGGCAGTATATGAAGAGTCAGAAAATCGCCAATTACAAAAACTTCTAAGTGAAATCGAGCTCAGCGATCAAAAACCTTCGCAACTACTGAGATATATGCGAGATTTGGCAAGAGGCAAAATACGGGACGAAACTTTAAGTTTAATGTGGCAAGGGCATCGGATATGTATATTCACTATTTTGACAAATGGGTATTAATTTCAATAACAAGTACACAAAGTAATTTTCCATTTAATGTAAACAATATTCATTTTTGTCTTTTAAATATTGTTATGAAGGTCAGGACGCGGAAGAAAAGCCTCTTTGGGGCAAAAACTGAAAAAAAAGACTTGACTGATACAGTGCGTCCAAACTGAATGCGCGGTGGCTTAAGGTCGTAGCACACATATCAACTCGTAAACGGAACGTAAACGTATCAACTCGAGCCGTTCAGTATTCTTTGTATGAAACTCCCTACTGCAACGCACACTTATCGGAATCGTAACGTAATCGCCTCGCCTCGGGACAAGCTCACAAACCGCAGTACGGTGCGTGGTCGACTTGCCGTACCCGCGCTTACGTCTCTCCGTACGCTGTCTTACGACTCTCCGTACCCTAGCTTGCGTTTCTTCGTTCCCGCCCCCGGCCCCGCGCCGCGGCCTGCGCTGTGAACGTGCTTGTCATTCACAAGATAACTTGCCGGCGAGCCGGCGAGCCGTAAGCGCGGCGTCGCCTAGCCGTAGCCGAGTCGATTCGGAGCTGCTGATCGCACGGTGACGCGCTTACGATAGGTTGACGCCTGGTTGACGCCTGGTTGACGGCGAGGCGATACGGTGACGATCCCTTTCCGAGTTGATATGTGTGCTACGACCTTTACGCGGTGGCTTACGCGGCGGCGGTGGCGGAGGTGGCCACACTGAGGCGCGAGCTCTATAATAGCGATTATAGTAGCGATCTGACGTATATCAGGGGTTGCAAACAATTTTCGATCAACAATACACAACTAGATTTCGGGTCGGCGCAAATAAAACGGCAAGGTGCTTAGCGCCTCATTTATTCAAAAGTTGCAAAAATAATGGCCGGAAAAACAATTTAACGGCCGGAGTGTCTTACTTTCGGTAAGTACATGGTAAGTCACGCACACATAATTTTTTTGTGAAATAATATCGTTTTCATATTTATTATTGTAATTCAAAATGGATACATATTTCTGCATGTGATCGTGTATACAAATATCTGAAAACAACATGTGTCCATATTTTTGCACAAAAATGTATATACATTATTGTGAGAAACTCGGGTGGTTATATAGTATGAATTGTTAAGTGGCTATATTATTTGTTAAAACGGGAACTTACGTACGCGGAGGTTACTCGTCGTTACGTCTCTCCCCGCACAGTGCGGGGAGAGACGCTGTCGCGAGCGCTTCACCCACCTCCTGATAAAGGTCGCCGTATGTGACCGAAACGTGTTGAGGGACAACTCAACAGTAACCTCCGCGTACGTAAGTTACCGTTTTAACAAATAATAATGACATCAACGTACGTTTCAATTAATAGTAAAGTGGCTATATGTTTTTGTAATTTTCAGAGTGGACATTTATTTGAAAATCTACCCGTGTATACATTTCATTGCACGTGACTGTACTTTGTTATTAATTACATTACCATATAAGAGGAGTCACTCACTTGCTGTATTACCTCCTTGCCTAAATTTGTGACGACAAGATTGAATTTTGCCTCGTCGCTTAATTTTTGCGGAGACAATATCGCTTCCGTTTGCACGAACCACAGGCGAGGTTGGTCGCACCAAAACTCGGGAATCCGTGAAGAGACAGACAGTCACCGTTGCTAGTTCTGGTACTATGCCGCTGGTAGATGGATGATGTTGATCGGACGAAATCATTTTTATAAATCACGAACACAAATCTTGAGTCACGTTGGGGTCACCAATTTGCCTGATGGTGTTCGTGGTGTGTTGGTAGAAAGGTTGAGGTACAGGCAATAATACACTAGTTCACTTAGTAACGTATATTATTAGGACACATGTATTACCGTCAGAGGCATAGGAGCGACTCCTCTTATATGGTAATGTAATTAATAACAAAGTACATATTTATATGACGCTAGGCAACATAAGGTAGGTACAATGTTAAGATTACTTTTTAGTTAGCCGCTGCGAGACGTAGTGAAGTTCGATGTAAATTGCTTTTCTTTTTAACTATGCAACCTGAATTTCACCTTAACACATAAAAAAACAAAATCACGTAAACAAAAACTTACGAAACTTACTTACTTAAGATTTTTACTACTTAGGGCTAATAAAAGAAACCGCCAGGAAACTGGCTTGCAAATGAAAAAGGCCGCATTGAAATAAGTCCATCCGTTTGAGAGCTACAATGCCACAGTCATAAACACACGTTTGCGTCAAGGGATATAAAAAAAGAACAATAAAAACCAGCACAAATTAACTTACTTGTAAACTAATGCAGCTGAAAAGTGTTCTTCGATATAAACGTCAAGCACCGGCTTGAAATGTTGGAATCTGCTCTCGTCCAATAGACTGCATATCGATATGAGAACCAAAAACACTGTGCCCGAATGTGGCGTGCTGGAAATAAAGAAAAAAAAAACACATAGTTAAACACTTTTAGTACTTTTCGAAGTTTTTGAAGAAAAACAATGACATTTTAGCCAGGGATATGTAATTATTCATTGTTGTTTTCTAAATACAGACCCAAATATCGTCAACAATATAGAACCGACTCTTTCCATCTATAATAAAATTAAAAATGGGTAAAACTTGTGATTTTGTTTGTTTGTATGTTCAGGCTAATCTCGGGAACTAGCGGTCCGATTTGAATAATTGTTTTTGTAATAGATAGGTTAATTCAACGGTAAGGTAATAGGGTATTATTATCCCAAAATTCTCAAGGGAACAGGCATATAGTGGGTAAAACCCCGGAACACTGCCAGTACAGTATAAGACATAATATCAATTCATACCTATTCCCATCTTCAGTAGAAAACAGCGCGAACAAAGCATCCAGTACATCCCTGAGGAATTTGATCAGTTCTTCGCAACTTAATCCATCTCCTAGTCTCAGTACTCGGAGTAATGTCTCTTGAACTTTCTCGGGGTGAGCTCTCCATTGAAGTAGGGCTAGGAGATCCTCTGTTAATAAAATAAGTAAAATTTAAAAGGGGAAATAAATTACGGTTTAGCCGTTTTCCGATTCGATGGATGGTTCCATCCTGGCTACACTACCAATGAATGTCTCATTATATAAATTGTATTCGCACTAAACACGCATGTTTTTACTTCTTACAGTAAAGGAATACGCCGTAGGCAATCAGTGGTATAGTTGACTCCATAGTTATTTAGTTGTCTATTATGTGGGTGCGGCCTTCTAAGATATATGATGATGATGATGATGATGATAAGATATATACGAGTAGTATGGTGTGGACTTCATAAGACAGCATGTACTGTTATATATAGCATAAGGTGTAATAATATATGTAATATAATCTAATGTAGGTATAGGGACAAAAACTGTTTATCATATAGTTTTAGACCTGAACTGTTGAACCTTACCATTTTGCGTAAGCTTCGTAGAGCAGAGCAAAGTATTAATGATACAGTTTTCTTTGGAACTTCTTTGGAATGTGGGCACTATGCCGTTGGCGGGCGGCGCGCGGCCCGCGTCCGCGCCGCACGCCGCCAGCGACAGGTAACTGGCCGACGACAGTCTGGGGTGCACAGGTGAGGGTATTATTATCAACCACGATGAAATCCTACGATCTACTTACTTACGTTGCTACAAAGATTATAGGCGCGAAAGTTAGTGCAGTATATGTGTTTGTTCCTCTTTCACTTATGACGAAGTTGGCTTGTAATATTGTTTCACGCACGCCACTAGTAAAATATTTTCGCACCGTTTTGTTCGCCATGTCTGTCTTTCAGTCCACATGTGACAGTCAATATATTTAATTGGAACGAAGTTCCTTATCGCGGGTTGCGAAAGGGGGCTAGACGGAAAATGGTAACGACATTTTTTAGGCCAGAAAGGGACAGACAGAGAAACTTGCGCACGCCAGAGAGACAGACAGAGAAACATGCGAGAGAGAGACAGACAGAGAAACTTGCGCACGCCAGAAAGAGACAGACAGAGAAAATGCGCGAGAGAGACAGACTGATAAACATGCGCACGCCAGAGAGAGAGACAGAGTTTATCTGTCTGTCTCTCTCTCTCTCTTATAGAAAGCAAGCTAGATATTTTCGTTTCGTCTTTCTATTTCGCATTGAACAGTGTGGTGTCGCGACGATTATTTTTGTTGATAATAAATAAACTTCGTTCCATCCGGGTGTCCCTTGACACCTCTCAAGTTTTTATATATTTAACTGGCAGGCAGTCCAGTCAATCAGTTTATCAGTTAATTTTCTTTTATATATATGTCACTATCTTAAAACGAATAAAAATTAAATGCAACTTACTTAGTCGCGTCATCACACTTATAAACGTATAGTTCGTGAGCGCCGTCTCTGAGCGTGGCGCCGCTCGCCTCCATCAGCCGAGCGAACGAGAACCCGAACATTTTGCGCTCGTTCTTCTCTCGAGCTGGAAATAAAAATAATATTTAGTAAATTATCGCGGAAAGGCCTTAAATATTTGGACCTCTAACATTATAAATGCAAATTTATTTCTGTATGTAACGCTTTCAGGTTTGAACTAAAACAAGAATTTGCTTTACTCTCACGGATACGCTTATACGATTTTGATGAAATAGATTACACTGATAGATTCGAGCCAGGAACAAAACAAAGGCTTTTTATCCCTTAACTACCGGGATTGGGGTACGGAGGTAGAGATAGATTGTATCTTGGGAAAGGATACAGACCACATTTTATCCCTCAATTCCCACGGCAACGGGTACTAAAACTGCGGAGAACACTAACTTATTCATACGTATACGTACTCGAACAGTGTCTGAACTCGATCCGAACGTGCGCGTGTGTGAACGTCTCCAGCGGTACGGTGAGTCGTAACTGCTCGCCCCACGCCGGACTGTTGTTGTGGTAGAGCACTACTGACTCGTACGAAGTGGAGCTGTGCCCGCTCGCACCCCACACGCAATCCTGCAAGAAATTGTAAGGTCATGAATCTTGTATAATAAATAGCGGAAGCCGTTTTTTATCCTAGTGATTATGGGACTGTAGCTGCACATCTTCTTCTTCTTATCGAGTGGATGGTCAACTTGAACAATCCTGGTGTCAGAGTTATAGAGCCGCCAAAGGCCTCAGACATGGCTCATGTAACGACTACTATCCGTAGAAAGTAACCGGGACCGACGGCTTAACGTGCCCTCCGAAGCACGGAATCATCTTACTTTTCGGGCAATCAGGTGATTCAGCCTGCAATGCCCTTACCAAACTGAGGACAGTCTCACAAAGTGATTTTTATGAGATATCCCCACCGGGAATCGAACCCGGAACCTCCGGATCGTGAGCCGAGCGCTCAAACCACTAGACCACGGAGGCTGTTATCCTATCCTATCTATCCTGCTTCAGTCCCTGCAATTTGGACGACAAGATACATTTTGGAGTCTACAATTTTATTTTGAGTCAACCGAATCCACATAGTATACATAATTGGTGCAAAATAATCCTTAAACATTAAAGGCCTTATTCATAATAGCTTACTAGCAGCATTTTAGCTATCAAATGGTTTGTCCCATTCAGACATACACTATTTTCCAAAGAGCAAAAGAGACAAAACACTCACTAACAGTGTTTTAGTTAGAGAGCGTTTATGAATAAGGCAGTAAATACTCACATTTATAATTTGCCCCGTATTATCGTGCACAGTCACTGTGGCCAGAACATTTTTCGCCGTACTTTTGCCGCCCCTTTCGAACTCTGCTTTTTCTAACGTCAGGTAGAGGTCGTTTCTGACGTCACCCGGCATTATGACGTCAGGGAAGCCTCTTTTGGCCGTCACGGTGGCGCCAGAGGAAACCGCTTCAGATATGCTGCCGGTGTTGGTCAGAAGCTTTAGAGCTACTACTATTCCTGTAAGAATTTTATGAGCTTAGTAAGTTTATTATAATATGGCAACATAGAAAACTGTCATTTAAGAGCAACTCCTAATGTAAACCAATATTTACATTATTATGGCGAGAGCTTTGAAACTCCTTATCCCTAGAATCCTTTATTCTAATGGACATAAGATTGAAGTTAGCAGCGCTGGAGCAACGAAGAATTTTCAACCAAAACTGCATGGAAATGGTATAAGGCATACTCACCATAATTAGGTTGTCCAGGTAATATATTGCACTTGTTCGTCTGTTTCCTTATCAACATATCGTGGAGTTGATGGAAATCTTTCTCTTCACATTGATACACCTACAACAATAGTATTATTATAAATTACCAGAATGAACTTAATAAATACGATATAGAAATCTATGTATTAGGTGATCTAATTCTGCTTATTCTGGTAGTGAGACGATATAAATACAGAATACGTTCTTTTTAGTACTTAAGCCTCTTCATAATCGTATTCTTCTTATGAAAAAGGTGTCCAGGAGAATTCCTGGACACCTTTTATCCGAAGTGTCGAGACAAGTCTCTTATATTCTTAGATTACGTATAGCCTCAACTCTCACCTTAAAAGTATACTCCTTTTCCCCGGACAATTGAACTGGTTGTCTCAGGAACTCGGTTAAGGATAACACGCCGGCGCCCAAAGGTCTCCTAGCGATAGGTCCCCTTCTCTCCCCGGTGCCACTTCCGCTGTTGCTGCCGGGACCGGTCCATCTGCCGACTCTAACGACCCACGCGACTAACCAGAGTTCACGGGTTAAGTCTGTTGTGGAGAGGTCCTGAAAAAAATATGCACTTGATATAGTCAGTGGCACAGCAACGGTGATCAAATGTGATATATTGTGATATCATAAATACTGTTTGTTGATTGGTGGAAAACTTGATTTTTAATAAGTCATTAAAAAGGATATTTATTTATTATAATCATATCTAAGTCACTGTTGTTCCGCAAGACAAAGTTAGTGAGTTCTATTATTACTATAAAATATTATGGAATCGATTCAGTTGCATTCCACATTTAGGAAACATTACATGAAATTTCCTATTTCCCATGAAATTACTTAACTTAATGGCTACTTTCTTAAATACAGTAGTGAGAAAGGAAGAAGTTGTGATTTACATTACGTGAGCCTTTTATGAAACACAAGTTCCACAGTTTCCTAACAGATGGCAGCACGACTCTCGTTTTCCTTAAAGTTCAGTTAGTAGGTTTAGTTACTACATGCTAGTAATAGTTATTTTCGAGCGCGTTCATTAATTAATCTAATACATATTTGTAAATATAGATAAATATGGTATTTGTATAATGAACATATGACCCGGGAAGTACGTGATATAATATACATACCTATTACATTAAAATGCACATAAATGTCCTTAATAATAAATAAGCATAAAACACTAAACACTAGTTCATAAATAAACATAAATCACTAGTTCTATTTTACTATGAAGAATATTGGTCATTGTCTGTTTTATAAGCTTTAATAATTATATAAATATAAGTATGTTCTTGGTAACCACAACTTATACGTTCACACTATACATTCAAATATGTACGTACACAATCAGAAAGTTTAGCATTTGATTTTTGTTTGTCACAAGCAGATGGACATTACGTAGAATAGGTATGTCACTACGCAACATTGATTAAAAAATTTGTAGCCTAGGTTCGTAGAATAAATATGTGATTCCTGTATTTTATATGACATTAAACTGTCAAATACAATAGTAATTTAATAAATCGGCTAAAAAATGCCAGTATTCAAAGTTACCTAGCAAATTCAATAAAATAATAATAATAATCCAATTAAAAAGTAGAACTAACTCTAGCGACTGTACCACAGTCAAGTTAATAGTTACTACTACACAATGAACTCCTTAGAAGGATAAAAGTAAAGAATACAAGGCAATCTAATATTACATAAGGAATGCAAATGTAATGGGCTATGTTTAGCTATAGTAAGGACAGGGCACGAGCCTGGTGCCGAAGAACTGGTTCTGCCAGACGTCTAGACCTCGGTGTACACGCCACAGTGTGATGGTTACAGTAGTGTTACTCTTAAAATTTTTATTTAAACATACGACTTTAAGAGATTTTTTTAGTATACATAGAAGATTTTTATATTATGAAGAGACTAAAAGAGAAGCGTTTTCAATTTGATTTTTTGCCTTACTTCTCGGTCAGTCATTGACTACATATAGAATACTTAATATCAGTAATTAAAATAAAATAAGAAACTAAAAAATCCCTAAGATTCCTTTGACTTTTGATCCAGTCAAGGTACTTTTCGTCGTTTTAATATAGCTACAATAATTGACCAATATATCTTAAGTCCGCCTACTATATTCATTAGTACTGTGGCAATACTGTTCACATGTCCCGTGTTAGCTAGTTCATTAGAGGACAAACTGATCCGTTTTCTATTTATTTTGTTTCAAGGTGTGAATTGGCACGAAGTCTGTAATTTTCATAGTCTTCATTCTTAAGACACGGGTAATATTTTAAAGAATTGATGTTTTCTGCTAATTGTGTTTGTCGTTTTTGTTAGGACTTTGCTACGATTTTATTATATGACGTATATATTTGATATTTCCTTCTATAGATGAAAAAGGATTAATAACTGGTTTGGCTTTTTTTTCATTCTGCATCAACCAATAATAATACATACTTAGAGGCATCTTTTAGACATAATTTTTTAACATCTTTTAAACATATTTCTTGCTCATTTCTTAGTAGTTTGAAATTCTTCTTCATCGAGTGGATGGTCAACCTGACCAATCCTGGTGTCAACGTTACTGAGCCGCCAAAGGCCTCTGACATGTCTCATGTAACGACTACTTTCCGTAGAAAGTAATTGAACTCTGTAGATATCGCTGCTAAAGTCCATAAGTTCAATGACCAATTAACACAATCTTTTCAGTAATAGTGAACAACGTAAGGTATGCAGCCGTATATCCCGGAGATGAAACAAAACCTGACAAGAGCAATAGCCTCATAACAAGACGGTACAGGAAAATTGTTCAACGATTCCTTATCTTAGACCTTATTGCTTTGAGTTAGAGTACAATAGCAAAGTTTTCAAAGTGACAGAACTTCATAAACAACTACAATTATTAGTATTCAGGTTTATATCCCGGTAGAAATGGATTACGAGTGCGATATTAAGTTTTTATTAAATGAAATGTTTAAGCTTTTTATAAATAGACATATACTTTTTATTGCAGAGTAAATTTGGTCAATAATGCAATGGCTTGATCCTTAAATGTTCTGTTAAGTGCTTTAGGACGAAACTTATTGTAAAATTGATGTAAATAGAAAAATAATATTTCTTTTTTTTCTTTGTAACCCGACCATATTTCTTTAACATAAACACTTATTTATGACATTACTAAATACCAAAACAAATTAATTCACTTTTTCTTTTTCATTCAATTTAATAATAATTCAATACTCACAGCAAACAGCGTACTATTAGCGTGCAATCGATCCACGTAATTGGAGAATCCATCCCTTGCTATCCTTACTCGGAATCTCTCTGAAAATCGTTTTAAATTAGGTAAGAGTAGTAGGCAAACCAAAAAGTCGAAGGATTTTTTCGACCACCTAAAGACTTAAGACATGGTCTAACAATTGCAACCGGACCCGGCAACTTTACGTGCCTCCGAAGCATGATAGCGCAGACAAGTGCCACTACAGCCCACCCAGCTAGTAGTGGTCGAGCTGCATGGTGCTTAACAATCAAGAGTTATAACATTGCTTAACGTGTAATCAGACAAACAAAAGAGAAACAAAAAAAAGACGTGTGGCACTCGGGGACTGCCGCGGTAAAGCTATTGCATAGTTATTTTTTCTATCACTAGATGGCGTTAGTGGGGAGCGTTAGGTTTTTTTTCTATCACTAGATGGCGTTAGTGGGGAGCGTGAGGTTTTTTCGTTACGGAATTTCTGGATTCGGTCCCCGCGCTCAAGGCCCGCGATAGAAGCTATGCAATAGCTTCAAATCTCGAATGAATTCATTCGTGAACCGACGTTGTATATTTTCATTCGGCATCATCAATTTCCATTAAAAATTTACGACAAATTGACACCATATCGAAATAAACAGCGAATGAATGGTCATTTCTACGCCCATGTTATTTCATTTGAGTCGAGTGAACATGGATCGAAAGAAGTGGTGCATTCACTTGACTGAATGAAGGTTACCTGAAAGCGGTTGGGACTTCCTCGCGTCATGCAGCCAGAGTAGTAGTTCCGCCTCATCACCTCCCGCCGTATGCCCGAAGTCCCTCATACTGCACATGAGATGGTGTGACTGGACGGTTGAGGAGTTTGGAGTATTGGTCAGGGTTCCAGAGTTGAAACTGCTGCCAGAACCGCCGGCCCGACGGAGCGTGCCTCGCCACTGGGGAAATAAGGAAGGTTTTTGAATTTTTAGGATAAAAATATAAATGCTTGTAAGTATATTTTTTTTATATATTTGGCATATAAAAATGTATTAGCCTATAAGGTTTTCTTTTCTGGGCAAAGGCTTCTCATCTCATAGAGATAGAGAAAAATGGAAAGAACTCCATCGACAAGAGCCCAGCTCTTAAGTTTAAGAGAGAGAAGATAACCACATTCATACGGAAGGTTAATTTTCATCCCGAAATTCCCACGGGAACATGCCCAACACGGGTCAAACACAAGGCAATGCTAGTGGTCAATAAAAAATATCAAATAAAGCTTTCTATCCAACTAGTCATATAAACCGGCATAGCAACACATGAACTCACGATAGGTACGCAGCGCTGATACTGCAAGCTTGTCATGACACGATTATCCTTACTGGTATAACGAAATCAGCAAATCTAAACCAGTGCAGACGGGCAGCTTTTAAAAGTAAATAATTGTTCTTTTTTGAGGATTGATATATCAACAAATGTGTCATTGTATGTAAGTGTTTCTTTAAAACTTCTACTATCGTGTCAATGGCCGTAAATTAAATTTCTCGGTCTAATATTCAGTTAGCAAAAGGGTAGCACATCTTATTAATATTATAAATGCGAAAGTTTGTGAGGATGGATGTATGTATGGATGTGTGTCTGTGTGTGGATGAAACTTTAAAGTAATATAAGTTATACATCAGAATAACAAATGGGATACATTTTGTGCCAAAATTACCGCGGGAACAGGTACAACGCGGGCAACACCGCGGGAACAGGTACAACGCGGGCAACACCGCGAGGCGCGGCTAGTGATATATAAATTCTTATTTCTCTTATCTGTGTGTTGAAGACAATTGGATGAAAATTCATTCTTTAATTGTTGTGATTAACAGGCAGATACCGCGAGGAACTTTTATTACAACTAAATATAAAGAAAATTTGACTGCCCGTCTGTCCAGTTGTCCACTGTCCAGTCCAGTCTGTTACCTAACACACGTTTTTACCATAACCATGCAGCATGCACTGATACATACTCCTTGGTATCACCAGGTGTTTTATCTTGTCAAGTAACACGAATAGCTTACTCGATTCTTAACTGACTTTTAAAAAACTAGGAGTGTTCCGCGGTTTACCAATTTGGTACTCTATCTCGTGGCAATATCGGGATTAAAGTAGCCTAGAATGACATTGCCATAGCTTCTGCCCGTCTAGCATTATGAACGTGACAGAAGGCCAAGACATGATATGATAAATACTGTGTGTTGATTGGTAGAAAACTCTTATTTTAATATTCCATCAATCAATACATATTCGTCGAATTTATATTATATAACTAGCTGTGCCCCGCGGTTTCACCCGCAGCGCCCCCGGTCCCGTGGGAATTTTGAGATTTTTATTCCTTATTTTTCTTATATAAAAACCTTGTCCTGACAATAAGGAACACGTTAAAAATCATCCAATTTGGAGCAGTCGTTCTGAAGTTATGCGCTTAGCAACGGATTCAGCGATTAATTTTTATGTTGTAGATTTTCATCTCCTCCGTCATCATTGCATTAGCTAGTCGACCTGGTAGACTAGAAAGGTATTATGTATACATTCTACGGACTCAACAGGACACATGACATGGCACGTGTCATTCTCTCCTAGTCTCCACAGTTCCAGACTTTAATCTATGTTCCACCATGTCTATCTGTGCATTTGGATCCACACCTGTGCAGTTCTTGCGTGAAATACTAAGCAAACTTTCGCATTTCTAATATTAGTAGAATTAATTGCGATGTCAGGTGATAAAAATAAGTATAAAAGCTTTATGTTAAAACTAGCTTTTGCCCGCGGCTTCGCTCGCGTGGAATTAAATTAAGTTTTGTTAAAGATCGTTTAAAACATTTGTTTATCGTAACACACTATACCTCCGCATCGTAACACACTCCACCTCTTATTTCCTTATATTATATCTTCAATGTACAGACAGCGACCATTTACAATGTATTATATGAATTGATTAGGTACTGACAGGTTCAAACTAATACATTTACATCTTCCATCATCTCTCATTTCATATGGGGGTTGAATTTATGAAAATTCTATTTATGCGGACGTCGTCATCATAGTAGCTCCAATCTTTAATTTCAGTTCAATCAGTCGAAAATCTAAGAAGATTAATACAAAATTTCATCCCCTATTTTATCCCCTTAGGGCTAGAATTTATCAAAATCCTTTCTTAGGGAATGCCTACGTCATAGTAGCTATATGCATGCAAAATCTCAGCCCGATCGGTTTAAAATTGACAAAGTTTCATACAAATTTTCATCCCGTATTTTATCCCCTTGGGGGTAGAATTTATCAAAACTTAAAGGATGCTTATGTCATAGTAGCTATATGCATGCAAAATCTCAGCCCAATCGGTTTAAAATTGACAAAGTTTCATACAAATTTTCATCCCCTATTTTATCCCCTTGGGAGTAGAATTTATCAAAATCCTTTCTTAGGGGATGCCTACATCATAGTAGCTATATGCATGCAAAATCTCAGCCCGATCGGTTTAAAATTGACAAAGTCTCATACAAATTTTCATCCCCTATTTTATCCCCTTGGGGGTAGAATTTTCGAAAATCCTTTCTTAGTGTGCACTTACGTCACTTGAAGAATCTTCCTGCCAAATTTCATGCTTCTAGGTGTAGCGGTTGAGGCTGTGCGTTGATTATCAGTCAGTCAGGACTTTGAATTTTATATATATCTATACTAATATTATAAAGCTGAAGAGTTTGTTTTGTTTGTTTGTTTGTTTGTTTGTTTGTTTGTTTGTTTGTTTGTTTAAACGCGCTAATCTCAGAAACTACTGAACCGATTTGAATAATTCTTTCACTGTTAGATAGTCTATTTATCGAGGAAGGCTATAGGCTACATTTTATCCCGAAATTCCCACGGGAACGGGCACAACGCGGGTAAAACCGCGGGGCGCTGCTAGTAGATTATATCTATATATGAATATTAAAAAGCTAAAGAGATTATTGTTTGTTTGTTTGGCCGCGCTGATCTCAGAAACTAATAGACCGATTTGAATAATTCTTTCACTGTTAGATAGCCTATTTTTATCGACTGTATTTCTATTAAAGTTAGACCTGCCCGTGCCCGCTGAACGTTTGCTATGTGGCTGGTCCTTAAATAGCTGCACTATCTATTGGAATGCTTGGTAATATCTACTACTGCGTGAGTGAAACCGTAGTCGCCATGGGAAAAGTAGTATGGAGTCTAGGCCCACCCCTCAATAGTGACGTGTGATACACCGTTGGATAGGGCTTCGACTTTTAATTACGGAGTTCCTATGGCCACCTTCCGGTTCCATCACCAGACCCTGGTTACCATATAGTATCAAAGTACTCGTCAAAATGAATCAAATGAGCCCAAACTCGGTGGGGCTGCGTCGTTTATGTACGGATTTGCTAGAACCTACTTCCAACTCCATACAAACATTTATACCGCTAGTTTACCCTCTTAGGGGTTTTTATAATTCCTTTTAGTAATCCTTATCTACGATAAATAAAAAACTTACATGTAATATTTTAAGCAAATGCATCAAAGGAATAAAAAAAGTCATAGAACAAACTGTCTACCCCTAAAATAACGTTTTAGGGGTGGATTTTCCAAAATGTTTTTCGCTGGTAGTTATTTTTGTTATATAGAGAACCTACATGCAAAATTTGAAGCAAATACATCAAAGAAATAAAAAGTTGCATGTAAGCGATCATCCCCTAATTTACGCTCTTAGGGGTGGAATTTCCAAAATTTCTTTTGTAATCTTTATCTACATTAAATAAAGAACCTACATGCAAAATTTGAAGCAAATCCATTAAAGAATTTTAAAAAATTGTAAAACTTTCAACCCCTAATTTACTCTCTTAGGGGTGGAATTTCAAAAAATCCTTTCTTAGCGGATGCTTACGTCATAGCATCTACCTGCATGCCAAATTTCAGCTCGATCCGTCCAGTAGTTTGGGCTGTGCGTTGATCCCTCACTAACCACTTTGAGTTTTATATATATAGATAATAGATAGATAGATAATAGATAGATAATAGATAGAAGATAGATTAAAAAGCTAAAGAGATTATTGTTTGTTTGTTTGGCCGCGCTGATCTCAGAAACTAATAGACCGATTTGAATAATTCTTTCACTGTTAGATAGCCTATTTTTATCGACTGTATTTCTATTAAAGTTAGACCTGCCCGTGCCCGCTGAACGTTTGCTATGTGGCTGGTCCTTAAATAGCTGCACTATCTATTGGAATGCTTGGTAATATCTACTACTGCGTGAGTGAAACCGTAGTCGCCATGGGAAAAGTAGTATGGAGTCTAGGCCCACCCCTCAATAGTGACGTGTGATACACCGTTGGATAGGGCTTCGACTTTTAATTACGGAGTTCCTATGGCCACCTTCCGGTTCCATCACCAGACCCTGGTTACCATATAGTATCAAAGTACTCGTCAAAATGAATCAAATGAGCCCAAACTCGGTGGGGCTGCGTCGTTTATGTACGGATTTGCTAGAACCTACTTCCAACTCCATACAAACATTTATACCGCTAGTTTACCCTCTTAGGGGTTTTTATAATTCCTTTTAGTAATCCTTATCTACGATAAATAAAAAACTTACATGTAATATTTTAAGCAAATGCATCAAAGGAATAAAAAAAGTCATAGAACAAACTGTCTACCCCTAAAATAACGTTTTAGGGGTGGATTTTCCAAAATGTTTTTCGCTGGTAGTTATTTTTGTTATATAGAGAACCTACATGCAAAATTTGAAGCAAATACATCAAAGAAATAAAAAGTTGCATGTAAGCGATCATCCCCTAATTTACGCTCTTAGGGGTGGAATTTCCAAAATTTCTTTTGTAATCTTTATCTACATTAAATAAAGAACCTACATGCAAGATTTGAAGCAAATCCTTTAAAAAATTAAACAAATATTATAAATCTTTCAACCCCTAATTTACCCTCTTCGGGGTGGAATTTCCAAAATTCCTTTTGTAATCTTTAACTACGTTAAATAAAGAACCTACATGTAAAATTTGAAGCAAATACATTAAAAGAATTTAAAAAGTCATACAAACTTTCAACCCCTAAATTACCTTATTAGGGGTAGATTTTCCGAAACTTTTTTAATTAGTGGTTATTTTCTTTGTATAAATAACCTACATGCAAAATTTGAAGCCAATACATCAAAGGAATAAAAAGTTGCATATAAGCGATCATCCCCTATTTTACGCTCTTAGGGGTGGAATTTCCAAAATTCCTTTTGTAATCTTTATCTACATTAAATAAAGAACCTACATGCAAAATTTGAAGCAAATCCATTAAAGAATTTTAAAAAATTGTAAAACTTTCAACCCCTAATTTACTCTCTTAGGGGTGGAATTTCAAAAAATCCTTTCTTAGCGGATGCTTACGTCATAGCATCTACCTGCATGCCAAATTTCAGCTCGATCCGTCCAGTAGTTTGGGCTGTGCGTTGATCCCTCACTAACCACTTTGAGTTTTATATATATATATAGATATTGTGAAAGTAGAACTTACTTTAGTAGGTATATGTTAGGTTTTAACTTTCTAAGTTTAGACAACATTTATACGATTTCACGATGTCAATTAGAAGCTCGCAGAACTTTTACCATTTAATTGCAGAATTTCTCGTTTTAATCATAAAAAGTTTTGTCTCTTTTGCTCTTTGACAAATTGCATATGTCGGAAAGGGACAAACCATTTGATAGCTAGAATGCTGTTTATAAGTGTTTATGAATAAGGCTCTTAAGCCTTAGGGAAAATACCTTGTTTTTGAACCTACATGTCACTGAGTCAATAAATAAGGTATTCGTCACTCATTCGATTGTTTTAATATTATTTTAAACGTCAATACGATTTACTCGCATGTGAATAATGAGTAATGTGAAGGTTTCAGATAACTACTATTAAAACCCATTAAAAAGAAATTAATATGAAAATAAACGACATAAATATTTCAATGCATTTCTTTACTTTGTTAGGTACTAAATGTTATGCGAAGAAGCTGTTGCTGTGCCGTAATAAAGAAATATACATCTAAGATATATTACAATCGATTAAAGTTCATTCAGTGTAAGATAAAAATCGATACACTGATGAAGACATAGTACATTACAGTTGGTGACCAAATAAAGCAGTTATCAACGGTCAATTGTCATTAATTGAACCCTACGACTTCAAGACATTACGCAATTACCGTCCATCGAACTACAAGGTGAGGTTTTCAGGTGGCTTCCCACTGTACCGAACATGTTTTTTAAACCTAGCTAGTTATTTTATAAGGGTGAGTATGAGTATCATCAAAATCCTACTAATATTATCAATCCGAAAGTTTGTGACGATGGACGGATGTATGTATGTTTGTTAATCTTACAAAAAAAAAATACTGGACGGATTTGGATGAAACTTTACAGAAATAGAGGTATGCATCAGAATAACACATGTGCTACATTTAATCCCGAAATTCCCGTGGTAACGAGTACAACGCGGGTAGCACCGCGGGTCGCGGCTAGTCACCTTAGGTTACTTCTACTTGTGATCAGCCCTCGTTTAGTATCACTGCGCCATTTTTTTGTACTTTCTAATGTTTTAGCCGACGTTAAAAAAGGATAAAGTTTTCCAAAGGTCTCCGGAGTCTATCATGTAATGAGGTTTACTATCTCTAGTAACATCAGGATAAAGCATAATATGGTTAATGATTTTAAAGACACATCCCAAATCAAAAAGTACAACACAAACATTAAGTACCTCGTTATAATATGAGAATAGATCTCGGAAGTCTTTAGATATGCACAAGAGTATGCAATTACGTTAATAATGAGACTATAATTACTAAAATGCTGCGTCAGTAACTATTGACGTATAGTTGGAAGATACTATCGGAACAAAATTTGCCTCTAGCAAAAACACACTGCTTGTTTGAGTTTTAAATTACGATGCTGCGGAGAAACGTTAAATTTTCCCACGGAATATTACGACAAAGTAGGCGCTTACCTTTAATAGTGCTCTATTTATCAAAGACAAATAGTGATTTATTTATTTGTTTCAAAGGAAGGCATATTTCAGAGCGAAGAGCTACAACAGATTCCCTCAACCCACCTAATTGATTTTGATATAGGTATTTCTCGCAAAATTTTGAAAGGATGTCAAGCGATTTAAAACCGTATATTATAGCCGAGTATATTAATACATAACCCGACGTTAAGAAAGTGGCTCACGAGACAAACAAAACCAGTTTGGTCCGACCAACCGCATACAGTGCAATCCAGCCATCCCATTCTTTGCGATTCCGATCCGACATTCCTTTCCTCTTACTGTGCGAATATCACTTAAGACATCTATAGAAGCTAAGTATAAAACAAACCTCTCAATGTCTGTATATCTGCTTACTTCAACTATGCATCGGATTTTGATAAGATTTCCACAATTATTAAAATAAAATTTACTTCTCACTGTACTGATTTTAAGTGAGATGAGAGGCCTTTGACATTACTGGCTAATACTTTACTCACTGAAAGTACATATATGTATGTCATACAATACATTCAAATTGAGTCCTTAAATAAAACTTAAAACAATATTTAAGCTAGCATTTATCTCGGAAGCTAATCGATCCATTTTCATCCTTACCCAGGTAGTATTATGGTTGAATTTGGTACTCACTGCTGCGGCTCGTTCAGCGCTTTCAACGTGTACTTTGTACAGTTCCACCAGGCTTATGTCCTCAGGGTCCACGGCTTCGGCACCACGACGTGGGACCAATTCCAGGCCAAGTTTTCTGGAACAAAAAGATAGTTTAATTTGGCGAAGGTAATTGTAATATGAACTTAAATAAATTAAACTAGGTACACTAATGGTAACATTAAAATAAAGAATCATCCTCATATAGTTTATTTTACTATTTGCACTTGAGTTTCGTGGTTTTGGCGTCGTCACTTGTGATTCTTGTAGGATATAATGAATATTAAGAATAAATGCGAGTGTATGGTTTATACTTTAAGGTTATATTTGTTCAAATTTGAATAAACATTCATCCTTCACAGTTTTTTGGTGTATATATATATAAGTGAATACTGTTAAAAAGTTTGAAACCTAATATATACTTACAAAAAAGAAACCTAACTTAATATTCGTATCAGAAAAATTTGGTGAATTCCTTGTAAAAAACGTTAGCAAACTAAGCGGTATTTTGTGGGAACCTAATGAATCATTGATATTGTTGACCAAGACTTGCATTGTAATGGTAGGCAAAATAATATATAGTATACATACAATTATTTATTTTTTATACGTAGGTAACTATATATAAATTATGTACATTGTATACTGGTAATAATGCTTATAGATAAATAGCAGCGCCCTGCGGTTTTACCAGGGATTTTTATTACTTACTAGCTGTGCCCCGCGGTTTAACCCGCAGCGCCCCCGTTCCCGTGGGAATTTTGAGATTTTTATTGCTTATTTTTCTTATATAAAAACCTTGTCCTGACAATAAGGAACACAATAAAAAAATAATCATCCAATTTGGTGCAGTCGTTCTGAAGTTATGCGCTTACCAACAGATTCAGCGATTCATTTTTATATTATAGATTATCCTATTCCGGTCCAAGATAAGTTGAATAAAAAAATAATCATTAAAATCGGTCCAGCCGTTTACTCCTCGTTATAAATGGTGGTTACATGACTTTCTTTTATAGATTTCCACGAGATTAATTAGTTGTTGATATAATGGCACCCGTAATCAACTTACTAACTAAGGTTATAAACCTATCTATAATTTACTAATACCCTATCAGAAACAATATATGTATACGTACGACCGTACGTACAAAGTACGACTAAAACAACACAATTGTTATCAATCCAAAACTCCAATTACATCGTAATAAATACGGAAGCATTTAAAAAATAATAATTGGATATTACATTAAATTAACATTCAATTATCAATGACCTTGCATCGTGTACAGTCTAACAATTTTTGCAATCTAAACGTTAGAGTTAAATACGTAATAATGGGCTTTCTTAAAATATCTAGTCATTTTAATAACCAAATCAAAGAGGGGATAAACGATCACGTATCCATTTTGTTTCTAAGCTTTCAATCGAATCACGCTTCGTTTTGATACACCGTTCCTATTAAAAACAAAAAACACTTTACTTACAAGCAAATAAGGTATGATTTTCTTCAAGTGTTATGTTTAGAGTTACATGCAAGAATCCATGTAGTCCAGCTTGCGGTTTTGCATACTTAATGATGTAATTTAACGTTTGAATTATAATTTCTTGGAATATGAATTATTTTGTAGATATTTAAGTAGTTTTTACAATGAGTTGCCCAAGCTTTTTGTAATAGGTTTTTGTTTTATGAATGAAGCATTTGGTAGACGATTTACTCATTTAGGCAAGTCAACGTATTTTATATATGAGAATTATACTAACATCAAACTACGACGCCGTGCTGCTTAAAACTGGTGTGATCCCAATACTTCTTGTTCTTGCTCTCTTAACTAAATCAGCTGTATGGATTTCAATTGAACCTTTTTAGTTGTAACTTATGTAGTTACATGGTGTACTTTATTTGTTTCGTTATTACGAGTATTATTGCAAAATGAGCCAAATCCAACACCAGTCAGCAGATTTCAACGTCAAAATGCATTCGTTCTCATGAGAAAACCGAGATACACATATTTTACAAATTAACATGTTATTTATGTAAAGAAAAAGCCATAACTCCTCAAGCATACTCATTTATTACCAGACAATGAGTTTGCTAGCTAGAACACAAGCCTTATGTGTATGAGACGAACCGCGCCATACTCAGAAACGTCAAAAATTCCTTTGAAGGGTTAATGAGTGATTTTTGACTTGTTATGTATTGAAAATTACGTCAATTAGTTAATTGTCGATTTAATTGAAGACAAATCTGAATCTGACAAAGGCAATATGTCCTGATAAAGTAGATCTAACGATATAGTAATACGAGTTATAGTACCGTAATGTACCGGGACATTTTCCAAGTAATAGGCAGTACTGGAACATATAAAATACACGTGTGAACCGCTTACTACAAATAATTATATTGATACGTTTAACATCACGCGGTTTTGTTCACTTTGAATCCGTAAGAATTTCGGGACATAAAGTACTCTAAGTAATTATCCAGGCTATTATCTGTACGTATGCTAAATTTATCTCAAATATGTATTAGTGGTTTTAGAAAAAGAATTCTACGGATAGTAGTCGTTACATGAGGCCTTTGGCGGCTCAATAACTCTGACAACCAGGATTGGTCAGGTTACCCATCTACTCGATGAAGAAGAAGATCTGCCCCCATTATAGATGACACATTTATAATACGAGTGCAAACATTATTAAGTCCTTAAAATTATTCTCAAATATAGCATTTTAATTAAAAAACTATGCATGTTATAAACGTTTTCTAAAACCAAAGACAACGAAACAGACGCAACAGTGAGACACCGAGAATTTTGATCATTTTTTTCCTGTTGCGCTTTCAATAAATAAGAAAACCCAATGAGTGTTCGCCGGTACAGTAGAAAGGTCACCAAACAGGTTATATGAGCGTCGCGAACCGACATGTCTACCAGTATTATATCAGCGGACCAACGATCCGGCTGCCAACTTGAATAGGTAGACAAAAAATTAATAACCTACATAGACATAAGTCGTATATCATATTTGAAGACTTTCAAACAGATTTAAGATCACCAACAGGTACCTATTAGCATCAAATGGAACACTATCTAAATATTTCGTATGGGTAATTCTCAGTTGTGTACTGATATTTTAAGTAAGTCGAAGTCTTAAAGTAGGATCTTTAGGGCTTACAGTATTACATACTTCTAGTCTTCTTAGTGTTAATATTTCAAATGATCTAAACGCCATCGTTTCTTACATGAATTTACTCATGTCAAAGAGCATGCAAATAGGCATGACTAGCTAAATACCAATCTTATAAAACGTTAGGTTTTCCTTATGAATTGAACACTTGTATTGAAATAATATTTAATTATGAATCCACGCCGGCTCGTGCAACCAGGATGTGTGGATCCACCGTAATACTAATACTCTTAAACTTTAAGTCTCTTAAACTCTTAACTCTTTAACTCAAAAAGTCACGATTCGAACAATAAGAAAGTCTAATATTCATTTTTAGAATATCTAATGATGTCATACCGACGCTAACTGATTAAGCGTGATGCGCCAAACTACAGAAACCAGCCGTGGTCGTTTCTCCTTGTCATGGCGTTGTAAAATCTAATGGATGCGAGACGAGATATCAAACATTTTTATTTTAGTCGTATGAATAATTTAGATAGGTTGTTCACCTGGTGTTCAAGGTTATTATAACGTATTTTAATTAAAACAAGCGGTTTTATATTATTTTTGGAAATGCAACAAGGGCAAAGACTTTGACGAACTGCGAAACTATTTTAACTGTCGTTATTAGAGGTATATAAAATATGTTCATAAAGCTTGAAAAGATATTAAACTCAAAAGATACCGAAGGATTTAATAGCGAATGCTAAAATATCGAAACGATCAAAGGCCAATATAAAAGACATCAACGAAATCTCGACATCAGGAATCGATTGCATTGCAAATAAACTTAATTATATACAGTATATTCAAAACTTAAGTTATGCTAAAATTTTCAGTGAAGTACCTTTTATATTTAAATTCTTGGCACATCGACTTAGGTTTAGAGGTACTTAACTTTATTATTTATGGATATTTTGTCCCCAATCATACGTTTGAGCATAACAAATAAACAATGAATGACGCAAGCGCATATAAAATAAATATACCGTTTTGCGAGTACTTTATGTATATTCATTAACAAAATATTGTTTACTTTATCAACAAAAACATTCAGTGAAATAAATAAAATAAATTAATTAGCATTCGAAAAGGTTAAAGATTTACTACTCCGCCTGAAAAAGACAGCGAAAAGGTATGAATATAGCAAATTAATACCATAAGGATACTATATTTATAAAAGGGTAAATACAATGATTTGTTGATATCTGCAATAAATAAAAAATCATTATAGGCGGATGCACACTGTGCATTATTATAACACCAACCCGTAGAAGACAAGCGTGGTGATTACGTCTAGTCCTCCTCACTGTATGTATATCATCAGTGGAAACGAAAGACCTTTGCCCTGGAGTGAGACACTACAGGCTAATACTTGTTTCTTTTATGAATACCTGTATCTGTGCCCCTTTATAAGTTTGTAATGAACTATTTTTTTAACAAAACATCATTAAATTATCTTACACATTTTGGCAATCGCTAACCACCTTTATCAAGCCCTCAATATCTACCTGATCCTAACCCATTCTAACCCAAACTATGGTCAAGATTAAACATGTCTAATGACATTAGTTCTACAGTTTTGGTTTTATGAAATCATCGCAGCATTTTAAGGATATATTTAAATACCTCTTAAATACGTGAGTATAATTATTGAACTTCGTAGCGTCCTTGACTGGCGATGACGAATAGATTTGGATGTCTGTCAAATGATTTTTAACTATTTGTTTAACGTATTGATAGTGTACGTTACGAGTGTGAATGAGTATAACAGTTTTTATCACAGCGTTATCACAGTGATTTCAAACTTTCCACATAATTCTATCCAATCCATTGAGAATCCTGAGATAAAATTATTGTTCCTGTATCCTGTACCAACATTCTGCAGATTTGGGGTCATAACTGAACACGCAAATAGAGTTCCTGTCAGTTTTCTGTTGCATTTATTAATATAAGTAGTAGTAGAACCACAGTACAGTACTAAATATGGATTGATTGAGTTCATAAAAATACCATTTCGTCTCAGATTAAAGAGTTCCGGGTGATCCTCGCCTTGACCGAAGCTTAGCACTGACACAACTGTTTGGAATGTTAATACTTATTTGTTAAATCTTAACCATTTCTAGTTTTAGACGCTATTAAGTTGTCCAACAGTTTGTTGGACCTAAGCAGTTTTACTAATGCAAAAGTTTGCTAGAATTTAGATGTTTATTACTGTTTTATGTTGACGACTCTGCACTTAGTTGTTTGAAATAGGTAAGAGTTTGTCGATAAACTAACATGTAGACTATTTTTGGTCGGCTTAAAAAAGGGGCCAAAAATTTATTTCATCTTAAAAAAATTACAGAACCTGGATCGGTAGGCGGTTGATATTTAATATTTCTCAAGGTATATCTTTAAAGTCCTTTGTAAAGCGCAAATAAACAGCTATCATTTCCTTAATACCTAGACGCATACAAAGAACTAACAATCCAACGAGATGATAATGATCGACCAGCACCAGACAGCGGAATTTTGCTCTAAATTGTATCTACTTTAACTTCATTAGCCAATTATGATGTCGAGTCGAAACTCGCGTGTTTAATAATATGGAATTTTAGGTCAATCTGTCCTTGATCTTGAGACGCTTTGAGCAGAATGAGTTCAATAACAACATCGTGGAACAAAGGCAAAGCTCCAATGGTAAACACATGAACAAACTGATTGTATATCCGTAACTGTCAATTAGGAGGAAGTAAAAGTTCCCACGGGAAATACTTTTATTGTTATATCTTATGACTGTCAGTGATGATCCAAACATTAATTGTATCAATAAAAAATCGGGAAACATTTCGTTGCAGTGTTATTAATATTCTCAGTTTCCCACCGAGGCATATATCAAACATCTCACGTTGTTATCGGACACTTAACTAAACCACTGCAGCCGACAATGTGTTAATTAACAGCCTCAAGCTATCCTCTATACTTAAAACCTGCCGTAATACATCAGAAAAAATAGCATGTAAAAAGTGTTGGAACGAAGAAACGACGAGACGAAGTCAAGACCCTCGACAGAACTCGTTCAACTGAGCTTCTCTCGGCTACTGGCTACTGTGCACTTTGGAGCGAGGAGTCGGTTCGGGCCGCGAGTGCGAGCGAGACGGAGCACCGGCTGCGCGCACGCAGCGATCTCGCTCGACAATACAGTCACGCCAAGCGGCATCGACACCGCGCTTGCAGGAGGCAAATCGGCCCTTTCAGTTCGCTTCTGACTGACCCGCGAGCGACTGGTGTGTCGCTCGCACCCGGAACACATCTGCCACCCGTTTTACTCCAACCCGTTTTATTGACACATCCAGTAAAATATCATGACGTAAACCAATGTGATTCTGAACCAAGAAGACCGTTTACAGTGTTTGTGTTGTGTATAATTAAATAGCGTTAAGACATTCAAAAGTTACTGTTAAGTTTTAAAAGGTAAGTTGTGTCACAAAAGCTTTGTGGATCGAGAAACGCTTAACTCATATCGACGAGGCGAGGAATGTTGTTTGACAGCATACATGTACGGGAACAAAAGCCTTGTGCATAGTCATCCCATTTCTTTTTATTTCACCAGCTTTCTTGAAATGTAGAAATGGCGGGTATGAGATGAATGTTAGTGTTAGTTTTAAGTGTCAAGTTGCGGAGTTAATGAATCGAGTTCGTCAGGGTTTTTGGTTTATTTCTCACATTCACAGGTAGCCGCTTTGTCCCCTTTTACCTGAACATTACTGACATAGGGGCTAGGGACGCCGGTCTTTATTACTCGAAACTATATTTCAATGGAATGGACACAGAATGGGCACACGGCGTAAGGGTTTAGAACTATAAAACGAGAAATACCAGGCTTTAATTTACTTATTTCGAGGAAAACAATGAATGTTTTCATCTGGCGGTATGCTTTGCTGAATTAGTAGTACACACGTGATATTTTACGGTCGACGAATCTACATTGAAGATGCTCAAACCAAGGACACTAAAATAATGTACTAAAACCATTTAAATCCATATTGTACGTTTTAGCAACGTAATTCTCGTGTTTACCGGTACTTTTAATATTGAGATTGCAAAAAACCAATTCCTTGTAAACGAATATAGAAGTATAAGCATTATAAGTAAATTAATATGAATATTAATTGAAGAAACTAACGATTATGATCATGAACATTATTTTGTCGTCGTATTTTAAAAGACAATTACCTACTTCGAAAACGGTACGTCAACGAAATGAAAGCGGAGTTCGTGGTAGCGCTGCTCATTTGAATTTCTGGTCGCATTAGTGAAGTAGGAAACTATCGGATTCCCAGTGTGCATCTACTATCTACTAAGTGGGTGTTTATTCTGTATGGTGAGTGACATAAAAGGGGTCATCTTCGACCGGTCGAGAATACGTACGTATTCCAGTCACGGAACCGAACAACCGCGTAGTCGGCACCTGCACCAAGCGCCTGGCGATAACCTTTAATAACTGTTTGAACTTGCAAACTAGTTTTTATTATTCCACAAACGTTCGCATAACGTCTCTAGTTTCCCAGGCTTTTGTACTGATGTACACGAATCGTCAGTAAAGTCACGGACACGGTTATCTTCCCTAATTTGGTATCATGTAATCGAATGTTTGTTATTGTATTTGACCACTGACCGCTGACACAAACAGTGTAAAACACACAATGATTATGTGTCAAAGATAGCCACTAAAAATCATAATTAAGTAAAAATGTGTTATTTGTGTAATACAGATAAGAAAACTAGGTTCGTAAACCGATTACAGTGCGTTCTTATTACACAGTCAGCACACGCTATGTCAATTAGCCCGCATAACTTTTACAGTAAGCGTTTTGTTTACGAGCCAATCACACTGCATCTTTGACCTTTGAATAGATAATGCTGCTTAAAGCCCTGTAGGTAATCGCGAACAGTCATCGGGTAAAGTGAAGCAATACAATTATTGTACTTGATAATTGCGGAGTAGGCAGGTTATGTCGTATTTATAGCGTAGGAAACATGAAGCGAACCGCATGTGTCTAACCGCAAAGTGGGGAGTATTTCCGCACCACTAGTGAACTGACCATGATCGAAAGCCAGTCTCGACTCTCACTCCATATGATTGAACAGTTGAATACATCAAGCAAAATCTGTAGCGATCTCATCGTTCCCTATGATTGCATATTTCCGTTCACGTGGAAACAACCACGTGTTTTTACATCACCCCACGAAGTAAACAATGGTGGAATGCTCTGCGTAGTCAATGGGAGTTAATTATGTTAGATGAGAGACGTCATTGGCCGTGTGAAACGGACGGCGGGACCGAATCGCCGCGAGCAATACCCCGGAGACATACAGTGTACTCCACACGAGTGAATTACAACGAGACGACAAACCGGCCATTCACTTGCTCAAATCACGTTACCTAACGTTTAGAGCGGTCTTTATCATTGAGCTTATTACCAATATTCTTTTCGAACGTCGCTTGGATTTGAGATCGGTAACCCGCAGTAGGCAAGCGTGGTGATTACGTGTTATACGAATAACTTCAGTATGACAAGCGGTTTGGTCCAGCAGTGGCAGTAGCAGCATACTTTTGACCAGAACACGGTTCTGTATACGAAATTCTTTGATTAGGTACATAATCTATCAAAATTTAACTAAGCTTTTCCATACATACACATTTAAGTTTATCTATAGAAATGGTAAAAACATGAGGTCGAATATTTTACTCTTCCGCTATCTCAAAAAGTTTCTACATAACATCAGGAATGTTTAGCTGTTCACGCATGATACCGTCTGTAGCTATCATTTTAGATATGGAGTTATTGAAGCATATGATCATTATGAGGAGACAGCACTCATCAACCGCAATTAGTGAGCATTGACTCGACGCGTGCCGAGATGTTTACATCGTTAAAATAAACTATTTCCATACACAAACATATAGCTATTACATTAAATTATCCCCATTAGTACGACACATAATTTTTCTGTTAAACTCACATTCACGTCAGAGATAATTAAATAAATTAGCGGGTTCAAGATCTGCAATTAGATGAAATAATGTGTTTGTTTTACTTTAAAAGTATGGGACGTGGATGAAACTTTGAAGATCAATGTTAAAGATCCGAGGGTATACATTCAAGGATCGAACGCCAGCGCTAGAGCATGAACATTGAGTGGAATGTTCCCGATTGTCGCGGCTCCACTATTATCTAAACACGTTAGCAAACACTGATTACCCAAAATGGAACTAAATATTTGGGACGACTACTACTCCCTATTCTCGTAAGATAAATTGATATTTAAGTTAAATGTTTGGTTTATTTTAATTTACTTGTCTTCATAACTTAAGATGGCGTATTGGACGTAATGATGTAAAGTTAAGCGCGTTTAAATGTATATTTTACTAACCTAGGATGAAAAGTAGATTTGTCGTACGATAAACAGGTTTCTTAATAAAATTCGCGTTACCAAGCAATGCATCTGCCCAGGGTCGGTCGAGGTAAAGCCGAGGAGAGGGGGGAAAGAGGGGGGTTCAAAACGCAGGAGGCGCACGAGCAGCCGCGGTCGACGACCCGACACATGCCCTGCGCCGGCGCACCACTCGCTCCCACCGCAACCGATCCTACCAGCCATTACGATTACGTTAGCAAATTCCACAAAAATAACATGCAATTGATTCCGCATTACGCAACATGTATTAATTGACATTAAAACCAGTTCCTATTAGACTACAATTACAATCATTACATCTATTAAGACCAATATAATATCAATGTGATCACAAACGATGCTACGCGTTAATATTGTCCCCCGCGAGCGACCTAAATAGCATCTGGACACACGACACCGCGTAGGAACGGGATCAAGAAGTCGCCAAGGTTGGATCCATTTATCATGAATTGTTGACTACGTTATGAACCCACCTACCATCCATTCATACGACCACTGGCCAGCGCGAGCGTCACTAAATAAAAACTTGGAAACGAAAGACAAATAGTTAAGTCAATAACGAAGACCCGGTCTTATTCACATAGTGAGACATGCGCGGTCGAACTGTTAAGAAAAAATAATAGTTAATAAAAAGCGTCGAAGTTACAGACTTGAACGAGTGGGCGAGAGGTAAATTAAATTATGCTCGAGGTCATTGATAGAGGACCGGAGACTTGTGCATTTACTTGATTCTCACTTAACGGTCCATTGATTTAACGATTTCAAGTTGGGAAACTGTCCTCATTCTACAACCGGTAATATAGATACAATAAACCACGTCACATCAGTATTCCGACGTATCAATACCGACAGCTGTCCCGCACACATTTGGTATCAAAAACACGAATAAAGTTTACCGTTCAAGTTCTAATTCGGTAGGATGCGTATGGCACTTGTCACTAGTACGGACTAAACCAATTAAATATAGCCGGCTTTGTAGTTACACTTTTGCTTTTTTTGTTTCAGATTGTAAACAAAGGATTGAAAGATGGCGGTGTTTGGTATGGTGTCCGCGGTGGCGGGGTTCGTGAAGGTCCGCTACCTGATCGACAAGGCTATCATAGACAACATGGTCTTCCGGATGCACTACAGGATCACGTCAGCCATACTCTTCCTTTGCTGCATACTCGTCACAGCCAATAATCTTATCGGTAAGTCCCTTCCTCTGAGTAACAAAGCAAACACGTTTTTACACATGACGCGTTCCAGTTATCATGTCGTCATATGGTAGAAAAAATATTATTTATTGCGAATTTTTTCATCCTTTTGCGTGTTACGGCCAGAATAATATTCCATACAAAAACGTTAAAGTCATAAGACATTTTCGAATTTCAATTCTAATTTCAAATCTAGATCATAATAAAATAAATATGCGATAAAAGTAAGCATAACAAAATGATAAAAACATTAAGCTGCATCTCGTGAAAGCATTACATTAGCGCATAAAGAAAGTCAGTGAAAGTTACATTACTTTTAATTAGTTAAAAACCGTAATAATTGGCCTAGAACCTATCGAGTGGCATATATCGATGTAAACAAACCTACAAACACATTAACACAAAGAAGTTTTGATATAACAGTCCTTCCGGCAGACGTACAACACAGATAAAACAAACTATGAATCATTTTCAGGTCAATGTTCAGAAAAACCCCGTTCATGTAACAGTTAACCGAATTGAGACATTATGGCAATTGATTTTACAAACAAACTCGTACATACGTCATTAGTACGTGAGGCTAAAGATCTTTGATACTAGATCAGTTGGTCGATGAAAGCAAAACATTGGAATTTCAAATATGATGAAAGCTTTCGTTTTACAATGAGTATAATAATTATCTTGTGAGATAATTAGGTATTAGTAATCTTAGAAATAAGTTCTTGATCTTCGAGTCGGAATCGGAAGATACAAAAATTAATGAAATAAAAAACTGAGATAATTTGAGGAAAAACCCCAAATCTATTGCAACACCACTACCCAATACTCATTATTCAAATTGCACTAGAAAAATAACTACAAATAATTACAATAAATATTCCACATTCGCAGCGAGGCGTTCTTATCAATAGCTAGTAGATAATGAAGATGAAACGAAGGGCATTAATTAAATAATTGTTCGTATTAATTGAACTTAAACCCACGGCAATTGATATCATGATTAGTGCGATGACGCGATATTACGTAGATAGATCGTTTTATAGCTCTTTAAATGACTATTTTTACGATTGATGAGCTTCTTTACGATACCTCATTGCTTATCTGTAACTATAAAACTAAGTAAGCTAAGTATACTAAGTATTTGTGAACGTGTTAATGTTACTTCAATTGCTATGTAGACCTTGCTTAGAATTATCTAGTATAGATGGTTAGTTTAATATAATTTAGTAAACATAGAATTTCCTTTAAAACTTTTGTATGTGGCACGTAAGTTTATTTTTCATTTGAATTAATGAACCAAAAACAATCTAACTCAGAAGCTTTCTTCCAAATTTGGTCTAGTTTTGTAAACCTTTTCATGATTATAAATAAAGCAATTTAGTTAAATTAGATTACTTAGCGGTAGTAGGGTTATAACTAGGGCAGGAAGGAATGCCTCGTCGATCGCATTATATTTAAATATCAAACAAACATCCGCGTTTACTATTTAAATATACATATTACAGAACAAATAGAATCATTATTAAGTTACGAGTACATTTTAAGGAAACTTATACATATAATTGACTTAGTCAGTCCACGAAACTGTCAAGCATACTTGAAACCTTGTCGTATTCAAACTTTAATGATACCTTATAACATATCAATGAGAAATTTAAAATGATATATTGTGACAAAGTACTTAACATAGTTTACCCTGCACTGTATGTTGGTCGGGTCAATGAGACAACTACACACATGTCATTGTTTTAACTTTCCAATAAAGCGCTTCGCTTGTCATCTAACATAACATACAATTACACGTTGTGTTAAAGAGAAATGACTTCGTAGGACGATATAAACTTGTTTATTATTAATAAAATATGTCATTTAGATTACAAAACGACCTAGTTAATGAAGGTTTAAGTAAACTTTGATAAGACATGTGGTGATTCCATAGCATTGATAATTACCTATGTGGATCCATTATTTGACAGTATATTAAATAAGATTACTTGAAGACTTACTACTTTCTGATGTAACTTAGATTTATTTATTTATAACTTAGACTTTGTTTACCTACATAACTTTTACTCATTCACATCATTGCCAAACCATTACTTACATTATCATCTATGCTCACAAAACCACAAACAAATACAATGCAAAAATTCAAAAAAACATACCACAACAACCATCTGAAACCGCTGTAATTTAATATGACAAAACACATAACCATACATCGAACTAACCATAACAAATCGCTGGCAAAGTTTACCCATTAAGTCAGGTAGCGCATACGTTGCATTTTCACCATTAGCAAGTCCTGTGCATGAGGTAATGTTTATACGAACAATCACACATGCGACCCAGGTGCAAGCAATCAAAACATGACGATAACAACCGTTGGCAGGCTCATAGGAACATAAATAAGGCGTCGATAACACTATAATATGCAACTTTTACGATATTTAGGACAAAGTCGTAACTATTTAATAGTTTGTATGAATTGTAGTCCAGATTGATAAAAACACATGTTAAAGGTAATTAAATGGTGCGAGATCGATTCAACTTATTTTGTTTGATCAATAGAGATAATTATATGATTAGAGGAACTTTAATTAGACGAATAATAATCCTATTCCCTTCATATTACAAGAAATTGTGCAACAGACTTGAACTTTTACAAACTACATAATTTTAAATACCAATAGATGTACCTATAACTTATTTTTTCAAACACCCTCATTTTTCTAAATTCAAAATCAGGCATCGGCTGCTATCTTAAACCACAAATGCTATTTTACGAGTAATTTACCGCCAGCACCAACAAAACTTACAATAGTAAAACTTCGCTATGCCCTAGATAGATTGCATACATCACAGAACTATACCCTTTACATCCACATACACAGTCATACATTTTCATAGACCACTTGGTCACCATGACCTACTCATAACTTGAAGATTGTAACCAGAATATCAAGCTTGAACAAGTAAATAATTTCATTATGAAGTAACTAGTACACGTTTCGTCTGGATACATCCCACAGGCCACATTATTATTGTTTATTTCCATAACTGGTATAACTAGAGGCTATTACGCATATTGTCTGATTGATTAAGTTGATATTCATATGTCTTCTTCGATTAAACGGTTCGTCTGCACTTGGTATTATTATAAAGAGGTTTGAGTTTATAGGTTGCTTTGAAATTATCTTATAGTTTCAAGGAACACTTACTACTTACTTTCAAGGCCTTTGGCGGCTCAATAATTCTGACACCAGGATTGGTCAGGTTGACCATCCACTCGATGAAGAAGGAACACTTGGACAATAATTTATGTTTTAGAGCTATCTAACCAACCACCTCACCTCGCTTCGGATACGTTTGGTTCCCTTAGGAGTTCTAGGATTTTACTTAATAAAATTGTCCTCTTAAATCATTTGTCTACCTAAGTTTCTTATAAACGGCATTAAAATCCGTTCAATAGTTTATTTTTAAATCTGCGAACAGACGAGATATCATTGTTATCTACTGTGTACAGGTTTACCAAGATTTCGCAACAAAAAATCTTAACGGAGCGTGCCGTTTTGTAGATAAATAAATTAATACGTAAAATCTGTAAAAGAAGATAATCGACAATTAAAAAACTTCGATTTCAATCTTAAAAACACACGGTTAAGTTATCTGTCAAGTCAAAAGTCACGCGATTTGTAACAAAAAGTTTGATGGAATAATTAAACTTAATCTCGGAGGGATTGATAAAAAGGCGATAAGCTATTCATTCGCGCTTGGTTTGACTTAAGTTTAATAGTAGGTTACTGATATTAGGATAGTAGTTTTAAGGTGTATTTGGGGAAGGAATTATTTCAGTAATATTTAGGAAATACATACCAGCATCGATATCACTACATACTCGTAGTATAAAATAAAGTCGTCTCTGTTTCGTGTCTGTTTGTCTGTATGCTTAAATCTTTAAAATTACGCAACGGATTTTGATGCGGTTTTTTGTAATAGGTAGAGTGATTCAAGAGGAAGGTTTTTATGTAAAAAAAAATCCGAAATTCCCACGGGAACGGGCACAACGCGGGTAAAACCGCGGGGCGCTGCTAGTATACTTAATATAATAAAGTTGAAGAGTTTGATTTTTTTTGTTTGAACGCACTAATCTCAGGAACTACCAGTCCGATTTGAATAATTCTTTATGTATCGGATAACCACATTCAAGAGTAAGGTACCTATTCTATAAGTCTAATAAATAATTCCCAAGGGAACAAGTAATACAGTAAAGCCGTTATAATTACTTTGGTATTTACAATATTAATAGATACCACATGTCCGAGTCTCGTAAAATCGCAAGACAATGTCAATTGCACGTGCTAAATTGATCTTTATGAAGCAATTAGCATGTATATGACATCTGATTCACACGAAATGTCTGTTTGTATGATCAGTCTTTGTAACGGATCTGATGAAAGTAGGTTGGAAATGCCTTTGTTTTGGGAATGGAGCTCACTGGTGAAGTCTGAGAAATATTAAAGGAGGTAGAGTAAAGAGGAATAGAGGTTTATTTAGAAGAGAGTGTAGGGGAAAAAATACTTTAAAACTCAAAATAACATTACATATTTGTGTGTGTACCTATAGTTAAAAATCAAAAGTATTAATCACAAATCACAATATACATAAGTCGGTATAAAACAAAGTCGCGTTTGAGATATCAACAACATTTCGTGAATATCTTCTATACCTAGCCAATTATAGCTTAGATGCGGTTTTTATTTCAAATTGAATAGGATTCCGTGTATTCAAGTTGTTTTTTAAGCTCTGCATTACGAGAAATTACTTTATTACGTCATTTTCAAAGCAGGTCACTCCTTGCATTGTCGCCAGTTTTGTGCAACCATCACAATAATGTGGTTCAATGTTATTGAACAAAACCGCTTTTATTTGGATATTTCTACCTTTTTGTGAATAAATCAACATTAGAATACCATATACTTTTTATTGGGACGGAGTGAATAACTGTGTTGGGACATATTCTAATATTGTTGACTAGAGTCGAAGGTATTGGAATCACAAAATAGTTTTGCCGCTATAAATATATAGCGGTAATAATATCGGTAATAACCAATCATAATATTTGTTGCTTCAAAATATAATAAATTTCGCCTTATACTTTTGTGACGTAACAAAACACTTATAGGTATAAATCCTAAGTCACCATCAGTCTAAGTGATTCATTAAGATACCATTAACGACAAAAAGCCAATCCTTACTTAAATCATAAATACTAATTCTAGCATTAGCTAAAATACGTAATTATGAGCTCAATGACGCTAAGCATTTGAGGAAACCTAAAGAATTTGAACTGCAGCACAATACCAATTGTTTTTAAACTTTAATTACATCATGTAGGTATACATTTTATTATTCTGAGTTTAAATGCATTAGAGAATGAACATTTCTGGATGAAAAGTATACTATATGTAGTCAGGGTAACTATGTGTTTTATTAATTCTAATCAGTGCTTTTGTTATATAGTGTAAGAGCAACAACTTGCTTTCATCCATCCACACAAACTTTCAGAATGTTAATATGAATAGGCTAGGATACTATCACTAAATATAGTGTTGTACTCGTTGTTAATAAGGAATCGTTAAACATTTATGATCACATACACGCCTAAAGAAGATACGTTTTCGAAATTCCAAAAACAAATTTCCATTAAAATCTTATCTCTAAATCCATGGGCGTTTCAACAACAAATATTCGCCATATTTATTCAAAACCCTCGGCTCGGGCAAGGTGATTCAAATCACGGTCGCCTCAATTGCCGCAGGTAGAGGCAGCTGCACTGCTATTAAGGACTATATTAGCTCCATCCGCAGTCGCAATGTGCCAATGTCAAGGACACGTTTTCCCCTCTAACTGTATGCAATTATAGGTTTTAATGACAAATGATGGGGAATGCAGTTTTGAATTAGATTCAATATTAAAAGAGACATGTGTTGCATATATACAATGAGATGAAAGAGTTTTGCATTAACCCTTTTTTGTCCGAAATTTTACATCCAAATGAGTCATACTTCCTCTTCTGAGAAGGGATGCAACCTAAATTGATAATAGTCACAGTTATACCAATAAGATGCCATCGAACGACATTGAGAGACTAAATATTTACCGTAAGCCGTGAATGAGGCGTTAAAATATTGCGAAATCCGTTTCTAACTATCACCTACGTAGGTACAACAGTTCGGCATGAGTCATTAAGAATTCGAAAGGTTGACCGCAAGATTACTCGTTACTCAAGCGGATAAAGGCTATGTTTGAAATGGGCAGAAAAAACTGCAGCTTTAAATATTACCTAAAGCGTGAATTTGTTAACCCTTTTGCCCGGGAATTGGGTCAACTATTGCGATGATTATAATGGATACGTCAATAGTTGTAGATGTAGGAAATGTATTTGCACGAATTGTTAGAGATTGTGACAGATCTTTCACAATATTTTGAAAACTTTAACACAGATTATTTTATACCTAATTTTCTACGACAGCATTTCATTATCAGATGGAAAGCCAACCAGGGTCACCAATATTACCACTTATAACTAAAACCATATTATCTTTCCGTTTCCAGGCGACCCCATTTCCTGTATTAGCGACGGGGCAGTTCCTGGACACGTACTGAATACCTATTGCTGGATCACATACACCTTCACTCTACCCAACGCTGATCGCAAGGGAATGGTCCATCCAGGCTTAGGAAACGAATTTGAAGAAGAGAAACGCATTCATGCATACTATCAATGGGTGCCTTTCATGCTGTTCTTCCAGGTAAGAATCTATAATATCGGAAAAATGTGTCTGTTGATAACATTTTCAAAGTCATTGTAATAAGTGTAGATGCAAAAGAATATTTTGCGCATGGGACATAATCCTATCCTATAGCACACCACAAACCGGTTGAAAGTTGTGTCTGGATGAAACAATTCCGAGGCCACCAAAAGTTATAAAAACTTGTAAAAGCATCTAAAGTAACAAAGTGAGACAACAGAACGTAAAGTGGCTTGAAGCCTTTCAAACGTCAAATCTTACACAAGATCTGGCATTTCCGTTGCGTAAGACTTACTTAACTTTATGATTGAATTTCTGATTGATAAATCATTTGTGAACGCTGTTGATATGTGTCATTATGCCTTACAGGGACTGCTGTTCTACATTCCTCACTGGATATGGAAGAACTGGGAAGAGGGCAAAGTGCGCATGATCTCCGACGGAATGCGTGGTACCACTGCCAACATCGCCGACGATAAATCCAACCGCCAGGTATCATCACTTAGCAGTGCCTTAGCTCCAATTAACATATAGAACCTAACCATTAATTAATTAACAAAGGCATGCAGTATCTCATTTCTTGGTCCAATTGAGATAATTCCAGTTCTAATGAAACTTGATGAATGTCCTTAATAAGGCGCGTATCGTGTGACTGGATCACAAATTGCATTACGTAACGTTGAGATGATATTTTTTGTTACAGAATCGCTTGGTTCAATATCTTTTGGATACGCTGCATATGCATAACACATACTCGTTTGGTTACTTCTTTTGTGAAGTTTTGAATTTCGTGAACGTGGTAAGTATCCCATTAGTGATGCTCGAATACCTTCATACAAGGTCTCAATATCCTTTGGCACATAAGCAGCTCAACTTACCTTTCCCAATATCATTCCATACAATAAATAAACTTGGTACAATACATGGATACTAAAATACATTATATAAAATTTTCAGCTTGGCAACATCTTCTTCCTAGATACATTCCTTGGTGGTGCATTCATGACTTACGGAAGTGACGTAGTTAAATTTTCGAATATGAACCAGGAGCAGCGAACTGATCCTATGGTAAGTCTGAATTAAAAGTACTGTTTGTCCCAATAAAGCGGTATTAAGCCGCCGTATCTGGTGTAGTGATGAATGGAGTAATTAACAACGCTATCAATTAAGACCGAAATATCTCACAAAGCACAAGTAGGTTGTTTGATGTATGGATGGACGGTTTGCTACCTACATATAAAGTTTTGGGAACATTATAAGCTATAAATGAATGTTGGTCTTAATATATATGTTCTAAGTAACTGTATATATAAATAGAAATGTGTCTACTTTCCAGATCGAAGTATTCCCAAGACTGACTAAGTGTACGTTCCACAAATTTGGTGCTTCCGGTTCGATCCAGAAACACGATGCCCTCTGCGTCCTAGCCTTGAACATTCTTAACGAGAAGATTTTCATCTTCCTGTGGTTCTGGTAAGTTAAACAAATGTTCGCTAAACTTATATCATAGTATTTACGGATTTTTTACTATTAAATAATACGATATAGTGATGGCAAAAAGGATCAATATTACCCTAATATGCAGGTTCAAGTCATAACATGATAGACTACTTATATATTCCAAATATCATCAGAATTCCTTCAGACTTAGAATACCTAATAAATGCATTCATAACTCTTCATAAACATCTCTAAAACATACTGGCAGCTCTTCTCTGCCTATTGCTAATCCTAATTCATTTCTTTGCAGGTTCATAATCCTCTCCATCGTATCTGGTTTCGCGATCGTGTACAGTGCGGCGGTGATTATCCTACCCAGCACTCGAGAGACCATTCTCAAGCGCAGATTCAGATTCGGAACTCCCAATGGAGTTGAAGCTCTTGTTAGAAAGACTCAGGTAAATGTCGAATATAATTTCATGACTAAACTAAATTTCTACTGAAAAATCCTAAGGACTTGTCAGAGTCTAATCGTCTAATCGTCGGTGTATATATTTTTATTGCCTAATAATAGAATGTATACGTCATAGAGTAATACGTTTTCCTCAAGGAAACACTTCTATCGAAATATACATGAAATTTTCTCAAGAACAAAATATTTACGTCAGTTATGTCACGAATTCTCACCAGCGTGTTGAACTATATTTCCTCCCAGGATGTAATAAAGTATGATCTAATTGACCCCATTTAACCCTAATTTGATCGTTTTCAGGTCGGCGACTTCCTTTTGATACATCTCTTGGGACAGAACATGTCTTTGCGTGTGTTTGGCGAAGTATTGGACGAGTTGTCTCGAAGACTTCACCTGGGTTCCAACGCACCTTCAGCACCTTCAACCATCGAAATGGCACCGATATACCCTGACATCGACAAGTTCTCCAAGGAGACAGAAACATAAAGTAAGTGTGACGTGTCCTAATATGTAGGTTAGAACGAACGTGGTACAAGTTTATGGTTCGTACTGTTTTACTACAAATATTTCTTTTAGATTGTTTATTCTGGAATCGAGTCATGATTGAAATGATACAGTGATATATGTAGAAGCGTTTGTAGTATTACAGAATATGCCCCCACCGTGTTTAATGGGGACCAAGTTCTTTTCGAAAAATATTTTTTGATGTTTTGGTGAGAATAGTCTAAATTAAGGATCTCTGTAAGTTTTGTAACAAATTGTATGTTCTATCCACGATTTTTCCTGCTCTCTTTACATTACGGTTTTAATTGGAAATCAACTCTATATCATATATTTTAGTTAAGGGTCATATTTCTATACAATTTTAATTTTAATCACGGTGATCTGAAATTTTAAAATCAATTTAGCATTTAGTCATTATCTCGAATCAATTAGTGAATGTATTTTAGATCACTGTTTGTAAAATTAAATGGAAACTATTGATATTACTATGTTAACGCACTGCGAATACGTGCGATGCCAAACTAAGCATTTCACCCGACACCGTTCGGGTTTAGAATTATTATGAACTTCATTATACATTCCTGGATATAGTAAAGTATTCAAGCACAAGAAATAATTATTCCTTATAGTATAGTATTACCAACGATACTCTTCATAAATCAATAGATTATAAATACTAACACGAAGCACATATCAAACAGAAAAGCATATCAGGTACTAAGTATGTAAAGAAATATTACGTAAAAAACATTTTAATGGACTAATAGTTAATTTAATAATACTACCGATACTACTATTTAGAAAACTATTTTTTAAGACGCAATAAAAAGACAATATCGACTAGTATTTTAATACTTTTGACTTGCCTAAAACATGTAATGAAGTTAAATGTTCTAAAAATACTTTTTGCATGAAATATCAAACAAGAAGGCAGCACTAATTTTAATCAATCTTCTATGAATCTTTACTCAGCATTCGTCATGAAATTATATATAAGTTAGTCATACAAAACTGTTATTTTAGTTAGTAACTATATAAAAAAGTAGAATATAAGTAAAAAACAATAAACTTGATATTTGTCGGTATATTTTACTATTTTTAATAGATAATTTTAAAAGTAGATAGATCTTTTAAATTGTGAGTATGCATGCTAAACTTTTATGTATAACTATTTACATAATAAATGGATTTTTATATTTAAAAAAGAAACATAATGTCTATTGCATAATGTTTATAATCGTATTCTAGAACCCGTGCCTTTATTCACAAATATTTTGACAATAAGTTGTTTTAATTTAAGACTTGTGTCTAGGTATAGAGTATAATTCCGGTGATTATTTAGAATATGAATTGAAATGTAATGCTCCATTAAAAGTGCCATGTCAGTAGGCAACATTTGTCGCAAAATGCTGACTGAAGATCTTAGAATATTCCATTTTATTATGAAATTATAGTTTAAGTCTTCCATAAGCTAAACGGTGCGTTTCGTAAAGACGCGTGTTCACTTAGTTTTCTGAAATTAGTTGAGACTTAAGAGCGAGCAATTGTATGTGCGATAAATGAAGACTTTACCGAACGAACATGTTCGTTCAGAGATGAGCGATTGGGAACATTCGTTCATTTCCTCATTTATTGAAAAGATGTTTTTTATTTCGAGCAAAAATCAGCGAACATTCGACTACTAAGTGAAGACGCGGTTTAAAGCACCTAGTTATATTGAAATCATTCCTAAACGAATACAATGAGGAAGACTGTTTGTAATTGTGACACCCAATGTATGACATAGTTGCTTTCAATTATACAAATAAAAATTATATTGTTGTTTTATTTTCCTATTGTTTTGATTACGCTAAAGATTATTTGTTATTAATACGAGTAGTAATATATAAGAATTGTAAATATTTACAATACGGAAGGCAAACATTTTTTGTTATTGCAATCTGTAGATCTACTTTGAAACTGTAAGGGATCTTAGAATTTATAAAATTTAATTGTATCTCCTCGATCGATATCTCCAGTGTTTGCTACATTACAATACTTGGTTTTACAAGACTACTTTTGAGTAAGTAGTACCTATAAATTCAAGATGGAGATAGCTATAATAACACAGACATGATTAATCTATAATTACGGCGATACCTTCAAAGGCAATTTTTTTTACAAGACTACTTTTGACTAATACCTATAAATTCAAGATGGATCTAGCTATTTTATCACATGATTGATCCTATAATTCAGTCAGTACCCACTAATTATGTCATAATCACATCATCATGACAAATGGACAATAATATGACAGGTATGTCCGCTACCATTCAATTATGCTATGCATTATTCTTTTCAAGGTTAGTATTACGTCCACCATGATATTGACTCGATGATGTATGTGTCGTTTAAGTTCAATGTTGTTAAGCAGTCGGTCCCGGTTGTTTCAATCGTGAGACCATGTCGGAGGCCTTTAGGCGGTCTAAAAACTCCCGACACCAGGGGTGGCCAACTTTCTCGAAATGAATGAATGACAGTTTGAGCGACACTAAAGAAAAAGGATTATGAATGTTAAGCTACGTTTCGATTTGCCAGGTATTATCTTTTCTTCTTTCCCATCTAACGCGATCGAATTGAAACCGTATTGAAATCGGATCAAGTATGTCTAAAATGAAAACTTTTGTATATAACGATACTAGCGCACAATCAGTAGCGGCGTTAGGGTAGGGCGCGGTTGGGCGACCGCCCAGGGCGCCGAATATAAAGGGGCGCCGCAGGCGCCCCTTTATTTCCTCCCGCTCATTGAGCAAGGCCTACTTACTCGTAAATTCCCTAAATTTAGCGAAAAAATCGTTATGTTGGCAACACTAGATTGGAACGCAGTGTTCAAATCGGATTATCCATTTAATTTTACCGGGAATCCCCGACCATCGAGAAAAACATTAGTCTATCTCTTTTTAGGGTTCCGTAGCCAAATGGCAAAAACGGAACCCTTATAGATTCGTCATGTCTGTCTGTCTGTCTGTCCGTCCGTCTGTCCGTATGTCACAGCCTTTTTTCTCCGAAACTATAAGAGCTATGTTGTTGAAACTTAGTGTGTAGATGTATTCTGTGAACCGCATTAATATTTTCACACTAAAATAGAAAATAAATAAAATTTTAGGGGGGTCTCCCATACTTAGAAATGAAAAAAATATTTTTTTTTTCATCAAACCCATACGTGTGGGGTATCTATGGATAGGTCTTCAAAAATGGTATTGAGGTTTCTAATATCATTTTTTTCTAAACTGAATAGTTTGCGCGAGACTCTTCCAAAGTGGTAAAATGTGTGTCCCTGTAACTTCTAAAATAAGAGAATGATAAAACTAAAAAAAATATATGATGTACATAACAATGTAATCTAACACCGAAAATTGGTTTGAACGAGGTCTAGTTAGTAGTTTTTTTTTTACGACATAAATCGTAAACCGCAAAAAAATACTGATTATTCATTCAATAACTCAAATGTAAATAAAAAAACATTTATTTCAAGAACTTCTTTATTATGTTACTCGCTGCTACGGAACCCTTCATGGGCGAGTCCGACTCGCACTTGGCCGCTTTTTACGTTTAAATGAGAGAGAGTCGATGTTATTTTTGACTAAGCGGAACACACTCAGCTCATTCTCATTCATTACATTGGTGCACGCACTTAAAACACGGGCGCCGTATAAATCTCGCCCAGGGCGCTGGTAGTGCTAAAACCGGCGCTGCGCACAATAGGGCAGTTGTTTCACATTTGAACTAAATATGGTAGGGAATTAGAGTATAAAGAAAGGATGATCTCCGAAACACCGACCAGAAAAAAGAGATTCACATTTATTACTAGACTAGATTCCTATAAAAAAAAATTGGAAAAATTGAACTTTTAACCTACTTAAAAAAAACCGAAGAGGAGGTTCACAATTTACTCGGTATTCCTTTTTTGACGTATATTAAAAAAAATGTTTTATTTGGACCATTACCATATTACCCGTGATTGGGATATTTTAAATTAACCGCTTTTTTCTCCGCGTCTTCACCAACACTCTCAATAGATGGCGCTAGGATGCAAGTAAGCTTTCTCCCAGCTTTGGAGTCGCACCTATACATTTTGTCGGCCAGCATCATTTGCGGCATTTATAATATTGGTCCAATGCTGGTATCTAAGCGACGTTCAACCACTCTCGACAAGGTATGTCTGCATTGAACGTGTTATTTATATTTAGATAAGATCATATAAACAAACATGCCACCACTTACCTATTGCCCCAATCGAGTTTGGCCACCAGTTTCAATCTGAGCGCTCTAGTCTGGTCCTGGGTCAGTGTGCCCGCTAAAAGCGCTCGACGACCGCTGAGTAACTCTCGCATCACTTTCGCTACAGCGCTGAATCTGTACGTCTCACGTTCCTGTAAGATGACGTAAATAGTGTCATATTACAAAGGTGTATATATAAATTAGTGAAATAATTAGCCTAACAGGTGTATACATAAGGATTAAACTTTATTATTACACCGCTTGGTAAAGGCCTCACATTTCGCCGAACATAAGTAAATAGAAAACGTGATTTCGCTCGCTTCGGTAACTGACTTCGGGTCCCCGGTCTTAGCAGGCAAATGCACACACCACTAGACCAACAAGGCGTTCACAAAGGAATAATGTGGAATGAATAAGATCTATTTAACTTCATACATAAAATAAAATCGGGTTAGCATTAAAATCTTAACTGATGTCACCCGAAATATACCTAGGTACCCTATGTCAGTCTAATATGTATTGATTCATCATATTGCTAAAATTCATCAAAATCGGTTTTGTAGTTGCACGTGAAGTGTATCAGATAGACTGTCAGACAGGATTCCGTCAAAATATAAACACAAATTATGAATATTTAGTATGTAGGTTAATAAAACTTTCGTTATCAACATCTATACCAGATTTCTAAAATCATACATAACATTAATTTAAATAGCTTTCAACAGATACTATCCTCCTTATAGTAGTGGTATAGTATGCGGATGATAAATTTACCCATCGACATCTAGGTACATAGTCGGCTAGCATAGCATTTTCAAATGGTTTGTCCCTTTCTGACATACGCTATTTTCCAAAGAGCAAAAGAGACAAAACACTCACTAACAGTGTTTTAGTTAGAGAGCGTTTATGAATAAGGCAGTACGTAAACAAAGATTTGTGCCGGGTATTGTACCTAACTTGACCTAAGTCAGATTTGGTCGATGTGTAGTGGTTTCTGCCGGGCACTGTACGTTCATACTAAATGAATAATTTCCAACGATTTGTTCTACAACATTATCATAATTACATGTCTGAGTTTCAAGAACGTCTCGGTACACAATGGGAGTTATTTTAGGCTAAAACAATATACCGTGATTCATAGTTTTACGACCAGAGCGTTAAGGAAACAATGCGGAAAAAAGACTAATAAGGATTTTGTTAAAGTATTTACTTGTTGGTAACGCGGAAGGAGGATTAATCAGCATCCTGCCGTTTACTGCACTTCTTACGTAACTATGACAGTCCACATAAAAATTTCAAGCAGTCTTTAATTGAGCCATATCATAATCAAACTTCGATTATTATATATACCTACTAAAATGTCATAGAGAATTTTCAAACACAATGTACTTAAGTTGTACCTAAGCATTTTCTTGGGCTGACTGTACTTTACTCATATTGAGATAAAAATATAATATCTTACTAGAGTGCCCCGCGGTTTTACCCGCATGGAAACATCAGGATAGTTTTTTAAAATCGTATTAGTAGTTTCGGAGCGCGATTAAATAACCAAATAAATAATATAATACTCAGTAAAATAAACAATAATTTTCCTTTCTCTTCTCTTTAAATTAGTTAGTGTAGCTAACACTAGTCAGTATTTTCAGCCACCAATGGACTTTGATATTGTCTATTGTGTGTGAGGCCAATTAAGTACAGAATTATTATCAGTGAGTGAGTCACAGATTGGTAATACTAAACATTATGCACAAGTTATCCCCAACAAAAAGTACTTCAAATTTGAACTAAGAGGAATTTGAAATATTACTACTACTAAGGAACATGTTACAAAAATGGAACCGATCGAAAAAATACGAATATTAAGGCATGACATGATATCATGCCTTTAAGGTAAAAGCGTTATAATAAAGTAAATAAAGATAAATATATGCAATGTTCTTAAAGTAATCAGTGACGCGCAACTCAAATGCTATACAAAAACCTGACATCACTCAAATCATCAGACTTTGTGATTTGGAGAATTGCAGATAAAAAGAAGGAAAATAAACAGAAATTGGAAAGAAAAAATACTCACCACATACAATTTCTTCCATAACCTGGCCCATTCTCTCAATACACATGCTATTTCCCGGACCAGAGGATCATCTTTTATCTCAGCAATGGCCGATATTCCCGTCCCTTTAACCGTGCATGGTCGTATGGAGACCACACATGAAGGGAATATGCCCCAGGTGGACCTGTTCTTTGAGCTGAAACCTCGGTACCAGACTGAAAGGTTCAAGATTGAATATTAATGGTGACTGTTTTGCATTAGATAGTAAAACAATAGGTAATTAGAAATCAGAATATTCTTATAAGTTATGAGAAGCCTGTGAGTTGACACACATAATTTATGAAAGTAATATAGTAAGTTTTGAAAATATCGGTACAATCATATAAATATTACAATCTAAACAAATGAGCATTGTCTACTGCACATTTTGCTCCTACTACTCCCTTAATCAGTGGTTCTTTACTCCATACAATATGTAGCAAAGTGATTTCAAGTATTGGACATTTAAGCTCTGCTAGGCTACACTTCAGTAGTAGTAATCGTTACATGAGCCATGTCAGAGGCCTTTGGCGGCTCAATATCTCTGAGACCAGGATTGGTCAGGTTGACCATCCACTCGATGATGAAAAAGAAGTACAAACACACCAGTTAACTACTTACACCTTTACTGAAGTAGTAGTAGTCGTTACATGAGCCATGTCAGAGGCCTTTGGCGGCTCAATAACCCTGACACCAGGATTGGTCAGGTTGACCATCCACTCGATGATGAAGAAGTACAAACACACCAATTAACTACTTACACCTTTACTTAATAGTTAATTTACCTCCATGTTCCTCCAAAAGCTGAACCGTCTCTCCAATCTCAAGCGGTAAGCCTGATCTAACATCGCCCTTCCAGTTATAAACAGCTGAAATTTATGAAAAGGTATTATGTTATGAGATACTGAAGTGGAAGTGTGATTTAATATACATGGAGGGCTAAATTTAGTTTGAAATGAAAAATATTGGACATGACATCTTCAAATTTATTTACCAGTCCTCATGAGAACTTTGGGAACAATAGTACCCTAAGATCCCTCCTACTTAATATGCCTATGCATATACCAAATAATGATTTGATTGATATATTTTATAAAGTATGTGTATGTATGTAGCAAGTTCTTATAAAGTACTAGCCGAGCCCCGCGGTGTTACCCGCGTTGTATCGGTTCCCGCGGGAATTTCGGGATAAAATGTATCCCATGTGTTATTCTGATGTATAAGCTATATTACTGTAAAGTTTCATCCAAATCCGTCCAGTAGTTTTTATGTGAAAGAGCAACAAACATACATCCATACATTCATACATACATACATCCTCACAAACTTTCGCATTTATAATATTAGTAGTACATCCATACATACATCCATCCTCACAAACTTTCGCATTTATAATATTAGTAGGATTTGTATGTTTGTATGTAGTATACAAGCTTAGAGCTTAGTTTGGGTCTGTCTAACTGTGTGAATATGTTTGGGTGTATTTATTTATTTTGAATGTTTTAAAATCTAAAATACAAAATTCTCAGGTAGTGGTGTTTGTCGTTAAACCCATCCTAAACAGCTCGACCGATTCTCATAAAATTTTGTGTGCATATGGGGTAGGTCTGAGTGGTTCCGTGCTTCGGAGACCATGTTTAGCCGTTGGTCCTGGTTACTTTCTACGGATAGTAGTCGTTACTTGAGCCATGTCAGAGGGCTTTGGCGGCTCAATGACTCTGACCCCAGGATTGGTCAGGTTAACCATACACTTGATGAAGAAGAAGAAGGTCTGAGAATCGAACAACATCTATCTTTCATCCCTCTTATTGTTAAGGGTAGTCCACCCCTTCATTTTTATATGGCAAAACAAGGTTTGCTGGGTCATCTAGTAAATTATAAAAAGGTATAATTCCTGCATATTCATATAAATGAGTAAAAAATAAAAGATCTTTATTATATTGCAAGAAGTATGTAATATACCAGTATGTAAAAAAGAAACACTATTTTAAAAACTATTACTCCTGAAATCCCACTCTACTCATTGAAGGACTTGACCAAAGGCCTTTTTACCAGTGCAGTGAAGAGCATATTCATCAGTTTATATTTGGCATACAGTTTTATAAGTTATTTATACACAAAATCAAAAGATCGAAAATAAATTATGAATGAATTAAAATTTTCCCCACTTCTTACTTATCTTTAATGACCATACAAACTAGCTAGAATAGGCAAAATGTAATTTTTAATTTTTCAAGGCTATAAAAGACAATGAAAACCAACAAAGAATATAAATAAACATCAAAACATCTAGATTTTTATTCAGTCTGAATTCTGTTAGGACCTTAGGGGACCTAGGTCTTACTGTCACTATCATTCCTAATTTGCCGGTAAACCTTCCGCTGAATCATCTGGCCAATCACGACAATTAATTCTAGACTTATTGTTTGTTAAAATTCAAGAGACGATAAATACATTTCCGCTTTAATGACAGGATGTATAGCGCATAAATGCTGATTGAATAAAAACGTCAACTTACCGACTGCTACTTTCGGAGATTTCAAAGGAACCCACATTTTTCCACTCGCACTGTGATCCTCACATACACAGGACTGTACACAAGTACTTAATTATCAATTAGTAATTGAATAATAGTCATATTTATTAATAAAAATAAATCAATTTTGCAACAAAAGCTCCCCGACTTAATTTTTTTTGACAGCTGGTGCTGGTAGGGTGACCATGACCAAAAATATTAGTAAACAAACTATGTATATCAGTATTACCATATGACATATAAACATGTTTTTAGGAACAAAGTTATATTTAAACCCTAAAAACTATTTTGATCAAAGTTAAAGTGTGAATAGAAAGTCAATAGAAAGTAATTGGTGGTAAGAGAAAAACCTAATTGCTTAAAAATAAAAACCAAAAAAAATAGAATGTCTTGTGAATGTCATGCTGTCGTTTAAAACCATATGTCACTATTCACTGTCACTCAGTCAGTGATCTGACATTAGGAGCGATATATATTTGCCATTTTTTGGCATTTGGTAACCAAAACAAAAATAACGTGAACGTGAAAATAACAATTTACTTTGTTTGGATTGTTGTTAACTTTGTTTTAGCATTAAAACGGTTCTTTTATCATCAATATTTCCAGAAACATTGTATTCTAGCGCTCCCTATTTTAAACAAGAATGTCAGACGACTTTATTCCTGTGAACCAAAGCACCCCTAACACTAAAAGATGGCAGGGACAGGGAAAGTATAATAACTATAATCAAAACCAGAGGCTTAGCCTCAATGGTTACCAAAACAATCGCCAGAACCGCGGCAGGGATCGAGGATGGCGAGGGAATAGACGAGGGAATCATTCATGGAGCAGCAGTTATGGAGTAAGTGACATGAAGCAAGAAGGTTGCATACCCTGGGGTCAATGTTTATAGTCCTCTTACATGGTCAAATTAGTAGTAATATAGGCCCCATTTTTGTAGTGGAGCACTCTATGGATTCTATGTAGCCACTATGGCCCAATTAGAGCCTGGCAAAGTGAAAATTTTGTAACATTATTTATTTTACCATTACTCAGTCAAAACCCACTTAAAGGTGCTAGCCTCATCATTGCAGATTAATGTTCTCTTTGATAAGTTAGGTACATTTAGTATTACCACATACTTACCAAATACAACTCTCATACTTGCATAATAAGCCTAAGCATCTTTTTGTACCCTATTTGTCACAAGTCCTTACTATGAACAAGTACTATAAAGGAAGGTCTTTTATAACTTAGTTTTATTTTCTTACAGAGTGATAACAACAGTTCTAGACAAGACAGAAATCCAATAGACAATTATATAAATCCTTCAATGCTGGAAGACCCATGGGCTCGGCTGAGAGGCAAGAATATTGAAGCGATGCATCATTCAAATAATTATGATGAACAAAATGCTGAATAATACTGTTTAGGTATATTAAAAAAGGTTTAACATCTTCCTTGTATAATGGCGCACACCACACTAGTGTGAGAGATCCCATATACATATGATAAAATAGCTCGCTTCACAAATCCATGTACCTACCTACAGTACTGGTTTGAAAAATTAACTACCCACTGAAGACAGTTTGTGTGAACCAAACATTGGACAACAGACGATTTCATTAGGAACAAAGTTTTGTAGTTATAACTTGTAATGTACTTAAGTTTAAATATTTATGAATGTAAGTTTTATTAATACTGACATTTTGTAATGTAAGTTTTAAGTTAATAAAATAAGTTTATTATTGATGACATGAACAAATTGTAAATAAACTTGGTTAGCATTTTAATTCAATTACAACTACAAAATATTATCAAATGTTTTTTTTTATATACATACTACACTACGTCTGGGAATTGAACTGGAACTAACATTTCACTTTCAGGACATCATCGTTATATCATAAACATTGTGAATTAAAGAAAATAGTAAAGCATTAAACAAATCAAAATATAGTCTTTCACAAACAGAAAATAATGTTTAAGCAGTAAAAAAATTAGGAATTTACTGTTTCGTTATTTTTATCACCATACTAGCAGCGCCCCGCGGTTTTACCCGCGTTGTGCCCCTTCCCGTAGGAATTTCGGGATGAAAAATAGCCTATAACCTTCCCGTTGAACGTGGCTATCCATTACAAAAAGAATTATTCGAATCGTATTGGCAGTTCCTGAGATTAGCCCTTTGAAACAAACAAACAAACTCTGCAGCTTTATAATATTAGTATACACTAGCAGCGCCCCGCGGTTTTACCCGCGTTGTGCCCGTTCCCGTGGGAATTTCGGGATAAAAAAAAATAGCCTATAACCTTCCCGTTGAATGTAGTTATCCATTACAAAAAGAATTATTCAAATCGGTTCAGTAGTTTCTGAGATTAGCGCGTTTAAACAAACAAACAAACAAACAAACAAAACAAACAAACTCTTCAGCTTTATAATATTAGTATAGATTTAAAGTAATTACCTACGTGATTACACTTTATCCCTTAATTCGTTCACCAAAGAGTCAAACACGGGCGAAACCGCAAAGCGCTGCTAATCTGATTATTAAGATGAATATTGGAAAACAATTCCAAGCTGCGTTTGTAAAGAAACAGATTAATCTTAATTATAATGTTCATTAGTCATTGTACATTAATTACGTATAATATGACGTGATTCCGACGGTTTTTGTTAAGGTATTTCGTTCTATTGTTAGTGCTCATCTATACTGTGTATTTTCTCATATTTATGTAAATATGTTTGTGGATTTAGGGTTCCGTTTGTGTTTTACAAACGTTGAACTCTGAATATTACTGGTTTTATGTTTTATTTGGGACTAGCGAGCGCCCTCGCTTAGATTCTCGCTCGCTCATAAATCATTTTTCACTACTTTCTTCATGCTGATGCTTCGGTGGTCTAGTAGTATTTGCGCACGCCTGCTAAGACTGAGCTCTATGGTTAATTAAATTACCCGGGTCGAGTGAAAACATGTTTTTACCAACTTTTCATCAAACATGGCCCAGGTTCGAGATGACCAACCCGCATTAGGCAAGTATTGTGATTGATTACGCCTAATCCCTCCCACTGAGATGAGAGGCCTTTATAGCAGTAGGACATTACAGTCTTATACTTTTTTTACGTAACTCTCCCAAGACGATCAACTGTCACATTATACGTGATAGGATATAAACTTATTGAAAATAATTCAAAATAATCCCTAACTACAGAAGTTTCCATTAAAAACTTGAATCAAAACAAAAAAATCTCACGGAACCCTTCCCATTCAACCGACTCGCTTTTGACCGGTATTGGTAGAGACGTTTGTTGATAAAAACAATGTTTAAGGTCACACATATACATAGATACCTACTGGCCGGCAATGCGGTCAGTCGATAAAACACTTACATCAGGAATAAACATAATTAAACAGAGCTGCTCGGATTTATTTGATTTTAAAGATGAAGTACTGTTTCGTATTGTGTATCTTGGTTTTGTTTTTTGTTAACACTTTTGGTGAGTTATATCTTTTAAATTATTGTAACTATAACTATCTATTAAGCTGAACTTCGTACCGCCGTATTTTAAAAAAATTTGCTTTTCTTTCAACTAAACTTTCTTCCGACATACGAACACATAAAATATAGATTTATCAATGGTGCAGTCGTTTGGAAGTTTTCCGTGTACAAACATTTCGGTGATTCATTTTTATATATAGATATAATAGATTATGTAAACTAAACAAATTACTTACATGGTTTTACCATGATGACGAGCGGTATTGGTTGTGTATCTAATGTATGTCCTACTAATATTATAAACTAGCTGTGCCCCGCCGTTTCACCCGCAGCGCCCCCGTTCCCGTGGGATTTTTGAGATTTTTATTCCTTATTTTTCTTATATAAAAACCTTGTCCTGACAATAAGGAACACATTAAAAAGAATCATCCAAATTGGTGCAGTAATTCTGAAGTTATGCGCTTAGCAACAGATTCAGCGATTCATTTTTATATTATAGATTAGAAAGTTTGTGACTATGTATGATTGTAAGTCTTTCACGGGAAAGTTACTGAATGGATTTGGATGAAACTTATAATAGGTTATACATAAGAATAACACATGGGATAGGGATATGTTATTCTGAAATTGCAGCGGCAACGGGTACAACGCGGACATGACTGCGAGGCGCCATAGTTTTTAGATTGGGGATTACATTTAGTAATAACATATAATTAAAATAATACTTATGCAAGTTTAAAAAAAAATTGCTAATTAAAAATAGATTTTTTTAAACTAATACGCGTAATCCTACAACATATCTATCTACCTAAGTAAGTAAGTAAGTATACGCTGTAATGTTCCACTGCTGAACAAAGACCTCTCATTTCTCTGAAGATTTCAATATCAGTACAGTGAGGAGGAATAGGCTTAATCACCACGCTTGCCTAATGCGGGTTGGTGATCTCAAATCCGAGCCATGTTTGAAAAGTAGGAAACATGTTTTCGCTCGACCTGGGAATTGAACCCAGGACCTCAGTCTTAGCAGGCGAGTGCACATAGCACTAGACCACCTAAGCATAAATTAAAACAAAGTCCCCAAAAACGGTCAAACTGTGTGCACATAATAGATATTTTCCTCAAACACTTTTAAACGGATTTCAGTCGGTTTTACATTAGAGCCAAGAGGAAGATTTATGACGTTTCACTGTAACTTACTTTTCATTCCGAAATTTCCACAGGAACGGGTAATTTCATGAACATAGTTACGGACATTGATATAAGTAGGTAGATGTTAATTATTGCTTAAAGTTTCAAACAACCTACACATACTGAAATAAAACTGTACCTTTCCACTTTGTTAGACACCTTCGCCCACACTGGCTTCTTTTGTATCATAATCCCTTAAGACTGAAGCTTTGTCGAACAAAGCGCCGTTGATTTGAATAGGTTTCAAAGGTAGCTGCTTCGGCTCGCCCGACTTTGAATACTTACTTACTTCATTACTTATCTACACGTAAGAAAATAGGCGGGAAGTGAAGAGGTGCTTTCTATGGGAGGAACGGTTATTAAGGGTTTGACGTGTGCATGAATGTATTAAGTTATAAATTTAACTTGTATATCTTTTATTACTTTTTTATCTTCACTTATATAGGTACCTACTATCTACTTATATAGATTGAGTGAGTGAACGATTAAGAATGAGTGAGAAAAAGAAAAGAATAACTTCGTTTTTTAAAAAGTAAACAAAAAACTACTCATGAAGTTTTTAAAGTAAAAACCAAGTAAAACGTACCTACTGGTTTCTTTGGTTAAGTCTTCTGTGACCAAGGTTCCTGTAAAAAAGCCGAAACGTCAGATAAAAATAAGTATAAAATAAAAGCGATGTGTATCCGTAAGCGTAATTTCAAACCAAAATACGGTTAAGCAATGTTCAGCGCAGCACCTACTGGGATAGGTCGATAGAAACAATGCTACCGTGTGCTACCTTTCTTCGGGGCACTTTAAACTGTGGGGCCCGGTTGTTTCAATCGTCACACCACATCGGACACCTTTAGGCCGTCTAAGAACTTCAACACCAGGGTGGTATTACCTAGTGTAAATCTTAAGTAATGTAAAAAGTAAAATGTTGCTTTTATTTCCAGCGGAATGTCCTTCAGGCGAGTACGAGCCTGGTCCGGACTGCTCTTTCGAGGTGATATGCCCGAGGAGAAGCGCCCACGGAGCCCGTTTTCATTACTGTGACTGCTGGTGCAATCCCGGCCTCACAAGAGACTCCGAAACCCATACCTGTGTTGAGAAATGTCCATACTAATGTAAACTTTAAGCACCTTAAGGTCGTATTTAATTTCTCCCTTCCACGAATTACTTACGGCTTTTTGCGATTACATATCTCTACTGGCTATTGAAGATAGTAGATCAGTTTGACATTATTCCAATGTAAATAAAGGTCACATTTTATTCCATTATTTTAGTCTCTCATTGACATTTATTTCAGTAGCAGTAATCAGTTTCCCCAAAAAGAGCTTAGCTCTAAAGATTAATGATGATGAATCTCAAAACTTGATCAGAGATGTGGGAATACGTTATTTAAAACGCATCTGTCATATAATTACATGTTTCTCTTGATAAAAACCTATCCTCATTAAAGTCTATCCAAACTAAAAATTAACATCCTCTAATCTGCAACTGCATACATAATACATAATTATATTAAGTACTATAATATGTATTAGGTCACCAAAGTAACCTCTAAAAGTTGTTATTTTAGTAGAATTTAGCTATGTTTTTAATGTTACCCCTTTTGAGTACAATTTAAGTTAGTTTATATAGTAAGTAATTAGTTATTATAATTCTGTAGAATAACGTATGTAAAGAACATTCTATTAACAATAAGTAAATCAAGATTTATCATAAGTTAAAATATATTTCTTTAGTGGTTTATAATGTATTCTAAAAAGTGTTGCTAGTATCAATTTACAAATTTTATAAACTGACAAAGTACTAAATTGTTCAACGTTTTCATAGGCTAACTTCAGGTAAGTAAGTAAGTACTTTGTAATTTAATGTAGTAGTACCTGAATACTTATAACTATACTATACTATAACTACTTAGTTCTATTTTGTAATTAAATAATTAATACTTTAATACGTTTTATTTTCAAAAATATCCTGAGTAATCCAAAAGTAGCCTAAATTGAAAATACATCTATACTAATATCATAAAAAGGTACAATTTGTAACTTTGTTTGTTTGTATGTTCGAGCTAATCTCAAGAACTATCAATCGAGGATTCGAATAATTCTTTTCGTAATAGATGGCCACATTCAACGGGAAGGTTATAGGCTATTTTAAATCCCGAAATTCCTACGGGAAGGGGCACAACGCGAGCAAAACCGCGGAGCGCTGCTAGTATAAAAATAGTAAAAAAGGTATTAAATAAAATACTTCAGTATTAAATGCAAGCATTTCTTAAGCGGCTTAAATCGGATCGCTGCATTTTAAATTTCCTGTTCCAACTTTAGTTAAGTAGAGTCTTAATACAACGGCGGCTGTAAAAAGAGCCTTAAGTAAATTCAGTAATCAAGAGTTTTATGCTACTTTGCTATTTCGATAAACGTTCCGAATGATTAAGGAAAAGTGGATGGAATTTCTATTTCACTTATATTAGTGTCCTTCGTTAGATAGAAATGACATTTACTTGAATTCAATAATAAAAGTTATCCGCCCACCTGTACGTAGGTGTTGTCACGGTAGAGTATTTGCGTATCGTCACGGCTAAATTTTTCTTTTGTTTTTCTCATATGTATGTTTATTGAATTGAAATTAACAATACACTACGATAATAAGATGATATATATTTATCTGTTAAAGGATGACTAACTGATACCTAAGCTGGGACAGCCTGTGTTAAAAATATCAGTAATTTGTCCAAAACAATAATACATATTCGCCTCGCTGGTACTCGCCTGCCAAAACTGAGGTCTCGGGTTCAATATTCTATAGTTTTGGGTTTGACTTCGATACATGTGTACTGATTTCGATGCAGTTTTCTCATATGAAAGCCTTGCGGTGGTTTTTACCTATGATTTTTTGTATCGGACCAGTCGTGTTTATTCTCGCAGATCTTTAAAATTATTGAATTTCACTCGTTTCGTTTCAAAATTAAGCCAAGTACTCAGTAAATACACAAAACCTTTTTCAAAATGTTCTGCTTTATCTGTTACTATGAGCATTAACTATAAAAGCAATTGATCATTACCTAATACGACAAGGTATATAAAAGAAGGATAATATACCAAACTGATCATTAAAAAACAGACCAATTGAAAACTCATTTCGTTTCAAAAGATAACTATCGATTGACTTTAATCGATTACTCGATTTGGAAAATTATCTTAATTATTTTAACCTACTTTTTTGTTAAAGTGCGTCTTTTTACCCCGACGCCAAAAGAGAGGTATGTTATGTTTGACGTCTCTGTATCCTGTTTAGTCATAGTTAATTTAATATGTGTATCTGATGAGTCGCGCTAATTTCGTAAACTAATTGCCCCATTTGAATAATTCTTTTTGGAATGGATTTTCTTCTCTTCTTTTTCTTCTAAGCTAAAGCTGCAGAGTTGGATTGTTTGTTTGAACGCGCTAACCTCAGAAACTACCAATCCGATTCGAATAATTATTTTTGTAATGGATAGCCACATTCAACGGGAAGGTTATACTATGCCACGGGAAGCGACACAACGAGGGTAAAACCGCAGGGCGCTGTTATTCTATCATAATTGTAGTACTTACGTCAATGTAACTTATCCCATCCTATAGTTAGTTATCTAGATCTGCCTACACATCTCAGTTAAATGGATTGACGTCATCGCAGCGTTAACGCGTAGGGAGGCTAGATGACTAACAGGAATAAAATTAATATTTTACAAACTACAAAAATGCAATTTATTCATGTAGATATAGAGTTTCATGAGATCTGATGTAGGATTAAAATGTAAAGTCGTATTACGTATCTACCTACCAATCTAACCCAATATGAAAAGCTAAACAGATTTTGTCTTTGTTTGAATGCGGTGATTGATTATAATCGATTTATTCAAATTATAGAATTGGTACTGTTAATTCCAAATTTCCACATCAATGGGCGCAACGCGCGTAAAACCGGGAGAATTGCTAGTCTCTATAATAGGTACTCCTTCGCCTAGTTTTTCATTATAGTTACAGATACGTACTTAGAAGTATTTAGATGCTAAGTGCCTTGGCAAAAATTACAGTATCTACGTTAAAAAAGAATCGAGATTTCCACCAATAAACAAACAGAATTTCTTGTATTTTGAATTTATTTATTTATTTGTTGATCACCAACACAATGTACACTAAAACAAGATAGAAAATATATTTAAATAGACACAGATGTAGTTACATTGCAATTATAGGTGACAACTGCATGCATAGTCAACAATTAAGCTTTATTTAATTAGGTAAATAACAGACTATCGACAAAATAACATGATTTACAAAATTTTACAAAATCAAATTAGGATATTGAACCGAATAAAATGTTCTACCAAGGTCTATACCGTATTGTCACACTAATAAGGTAAAACTGAAATAATAATATTCTAAATTGCTATAATCAATTTTGGCACCACGCCATTCCGATATTAAGGGCCAAAGTGATTATAATCTAAATACTAATGCATAACTACTTATGGTTGACAATATTTCTTGTAACCTCTATAGTAAGAGAGACATTTATAGTTTAGCCAAGTAACAAATACATTATTAAAATTCTACGTATACCTACGATCGAGCCTTAATATACAGTAACTAATTACCAAAACTTATAATTATGGCAGACTAGCCGCACCCCGCGGTGCTACCCGCGTTGTACCCGTTCCCGTGGAAGTGTCGGGATAAAATGTATCCCAAACGCTATTCTGATGTATAACCTATATTACTGTAAAGTTTCATCCAAATCCGTCGAGTAGTTTTTTCGTGAAAGAGTAACAAACATGCATACATACATTCTCACAAACTTTCGTATTTATAATAGTAGGATTTACAAACAAATATAGAAGAAACCGATTTTGTTCAGCATATACTGAAATCACTACACATTTTCTTCAGGAACAAGTAGATTGTTAGTAAAGAAAACCTACATTTTATGGAACCTTTTCATCTCCATTCTTAGATCTTATCTATTCATCAAAATCGGTTAAGTAAAATCTGACATGAAATCAACATGCAAAGAACTTACAACATGCAAAGAACTAACATACCTACATACTTTCGCATTCATAATTGCATGAAAAAGTTTATTAAGATGATACAGATAGAGTATCTAATCTAGTACTTAGGTAGGTACCTCCACGTTTTAATCTCTCGCCTGCCGCAGTATCCAGGCTTTGATAAAAAATACAAAAAAACCTGTGTAATGCAGAGCAATAACTCTACCGAATAAAAAGCGGATTAAATCTTAGTAAAGTAAATCGAAAAGCTTACTGTTGCTTGTTAGAATATAGTCGGTATTTCAGAAATGGTAATATCAGGAGTATCGTATGTTACACGCGTCAACCTTTTGGCAGCATGCCCTACAAGCCCGCATGTGGTCTGCCGGACCCTTTCTGTGGTTACCACACGAAACCCACCCTTATTGTTATCCCTAAAACGGCTTGGCTTTTATGCCCCTTGTAATTATTATGACAGAAGTAATTGAGCGCTTCACAATACATCGCTGTATTAGCGGGAAAATTAGCCGTCACCAGATTCGGGGCTGATCTTTGATTTTCGTAATTAATAAAAATAAAGACCTCTTTGCCTTTACGGTTTTGTTTACCGGTTACCCTGTTCGATATTCAGCTTCTTCCGGAACTGGGTAAGTAGGTTGATCAGCTTAGAAGGTTTAAACTTTTTATAGGATGGGATAAGTGAGGTGCTCAGTACCTATCTGATAGGAGCGTGATAATGTCGAGTGTTTTTCTTTTTTTTACATTCGAAAACACTGAATAAACAGCTTCCAGTAATAATTTTCCATTAACAAAACTCATTTACGAAGACAATCATTATCCATAACCGTAATTGCCAAAATGTGCAATAAGAATAAATCCATACAATGGCACCAAATTGGTTAATATTTCAAGTTAATTAGCATTTTACAATTCGCAACGGTATCGGATGAGACAGTGACCTATATCTCTAAATAATGTTTGGCCTACATTGTATTGTGTGAAACGGTCCGCCTATCGAGTGGCGCTCTGAGGCGTGATGTCAGAATACGATTAATAGGTCATCTCTCGTCTCGACTGCACCGTCGAAACCTCGCACCGAATAATCGCATCGATCGCCAAAAAACTAACCCACATACGCACTGGCAGCGTAGCCGGAATTATTAATCGTGAGGAGTAAAGAGGGCGAGGGTGGCGGGTGGGGGCGGGCGCCGGCAGGGCGCGTGCGCGGGCTGCGAGCGGGCACTTCGCGAGGAAGGGTCGCGCGCTCCGGGCGCGTGTGTCGGCGCGATGCGCGACAACCGGGCCCCGCGGCCGCCCGCGCCGCGCTAACCTGCACCCATGCAGTGGCGGAAACTGACCAGGTTGAAGTCTTCGCCGGGCGGACAGTCGCGCGCTCGGAGGATGCTCTGCTGCGGCCGCAGGAAGGTACCACCACTCCATCCGATCGATAGCGCGCGCCGAAACCGTACCCCTCCCGGCCCGGACGCCCGACGCCGTTCGTCGACCCCGCGCGCTCGCTAACCTCTCACACCTAACCACCCAGTTAATCTTCTAACTCTCCATTTCTCACTTCAATTTTCACGATATACCTGATTCAGACCCTACCTTTAACCCTTATTTATGATGTAACATCCTTTTTGTCCTTAAATTAGTGTGCTTGTAGCGTCTCCCAGAGATTAGTTAGAATTTGTAAGTAGTTGTTAGACTTAGCTATTAGACTTATTTACTTTCAATATTGTATTACAATTGTATGTGATATGATGATATCACAAAATCCTCCAAAGACTCTCCCTAATAGTCATGCTAGTGTAGAACCTGTTCTATTTTTAGCAGAACATGAATGAAAACTTCTATATTTTATGATCAAACCTTCGCTAACATAAGTGGTTATGTCGAGAATCACGTTACTGAAAATGCCCCGTTTAAAATGTAGTTATAAATAGTAGATCTTAAGATATATGTTTGCGGGTAGTTAAGCACCGAGCGCCACTCGCAGTATCTCGCCATCTTGGCATAAAGACGTTGGAATTGACTTAAGGGTCGAGTTTGAGAAATTATATTTTCTGGTGGCATATTACATTTTTCATCTTAGCTTATGGATTTTGGAGGATTTTTCCGAGTCCAAACCAAGTTCTATGCAGTATCTGTTTAATTGAAAGGCAAAGCTGTTTAATTTTTTAGACGTTTATTTTAAATTCAAACTGTGATTTAGGACTATTGTCGCGTATATAGAAAAGGATCTACAGATTTTTATTACAAGAGTACCTATTCATGAAAGAAATAATTTCAACTCTTCAATTAAACCATACATGCAAAGAGATAACTAAACCCAGATCAATATTAAGGCCTTTGAGTGAATATGCGGGCTTTGTTGAACATGAACTTAAGAAGATTGGTAGTTTCTACTCTGTAAAATATTTCTCTATCTGATGATTTCTTGCTGTTTAGGTGTTCGTTAAGATTAAGCGAGCTTACAAGCAACGGCTTTGTGAGTTCTTTTGAACTGGCAAACACTTGGCTGCCAAAGCTCAATCGGAAAACACATGTTTTTTTTGTTTTGATATTTGTCGGTTTACCTACCACTGAATACATCTAGATACATACAATCCAAGTTCATATACAAGTGAAAAATGTATAGAGTCGCTATACCTATAGGTATAAAGGACTGTATTTACACACTCAAACTAGAAGGCCCTAAAGTTGGCACCACACTGTGGTCATGCGTAGTATTTCGGCACTTGAGACTCCCATAATCTTCAATATGTATAACGTTATATCACTATATCTTCTGCAAACTAAATTAAACTTCTATCTACTAACTATATCACTTAGTAGCGGCTCATCGTCGAGTTATTAGACAAGCCTAAAGCGCTATCTGTACTAACGGTACCGTTAACACTGCCCTGCGGTTTCACTAGAACCGCAGTTCAATTCTGATGAACACAACTATAATTGAACTCATATGTCCTTTAAACTTACTGTATTGGTATTAAAAAGGACATTTGCTTATCAATCATGGCTTAATGCGTTCTGGCTTAAAATGGTCTGGTTGAAATTTGACACAGATTATAGTCTGCACTAGCTTATACTGATTTACCTGTAACCGATATCTCTACATAAACTTACTAAGATCGATAATAAAACTTAAACCAAGTAGCTGTGTTAGATATAAAGAACTATTATTATTATACATACTTGTAACACTCCGTTTTTTCCGCCGAGCTGATTTTAGCATTTGGTTTTACCTTTTGCGTCCCGTTAAAAATATTAAATAAACCTAAAACTGAAATTCAGAAGTATTTCAGTAGCACTCAATTCCGTATCGAAGTATTTGAATTACTGACCTATATATTCTTGAAACTATTTTTCCATCAGTACCGAAGGACATAATTACCGCGACAACGCCGATGCCGTCGGTTGAAATGTGTGAGACCCATTAACTAGGTCATCAGGGTGCTTCGATCGAACTAATGATTATTTATAAACAACCTAACGACGCACTTTACCACCACAGATATACAATTTATTTTATATTCTAAGTTATAGAATATAAAATATATAAAAGTAAAGTAGTCGTTGCCAAGCAGTTGAAGATTACAGGATAATACGTTTTTACTTACTTTATAAATATTGTATTTACCATAATTAACTGTAGAGGCTCTTTATAATTTACGGCCATGTTGTAGGTACTGATGTATCTCAGCGGTTGTAATTTATAATTCAAAACATTAAATATCTCCAAAGGGCCTCTATGAGTTCTGTATCCTCGTTAGCTTTAACCGTAGGGCTTGTCCCGTGACTCTGAGTTGAAACACTATAATAATATGAGTTATTATAATATAATATACCAAAAGACGGTTTCAACCAGCTTTTTCTACGCGCGTATAAGCTCGGTCTTAAACCAGCGTTTTGGGGTAAAAGTAGCCTATTTCCAAGATCTAATCCATAACATAAATCTCATCTATTAAATAAAATATTACAAAATTACCTAAAAGGCGTGGCATTCAAACAGCCAGACAGAGTTACTTTTGCTTTATATAAGTAAGACAGTTAGGATTGTTAATTCAACAATCAAAAGGCAATTTTATTTGTCTTTCCAATCAGTACCATCCACCTCCTGTATAAATTGTATAATCTCTGCATATAACAACGTACATAACATACACACTAAAGTTTAACTATCTATGTAATACGTTTATAACGATGGTACTCGTATGTACATTGCAAAGTCCTCCCCACTTTGTAGGAGCTTACTCTGCATATGTTCAGCTGCTTGTTTCAAATTTATCGATGCATTCACATGCAAATGTACATTGAATATCGTATTTACGGATAGGTCTAGTTAGTTTAGAGCTTTTCGGGTTGTTGCTTTTCGTTTTAGTCCGTTTATTTATCGATTTCTATGCATTTATATTGCTTATGCATTTATGGGAGCTTGCGACAAGCGTGCCTTAATAATTAACATCGTGATGTATAAAATTAGTGATTGTTTTAATAGTATGAAATTCGTAGGCATTGCTACGAAATCTCGTAGTAGGAACTGCTACGAAATGTTACGCTACAGAATTCCGTAGTGGCTACGCGCGTACTAAATGTAGTAAACGTTTATTTCTCGCTTACATTTTTGAAATATTTAATATAGAAACTTGCTGACACTGCTTTTTAAACAAATGGAAATTCCTTAGATAACAGAATCTATCACAAAAATAATGAAAAAAACACATATTATGTAGGTGTTTAGTTCGGTACATAGTGCTATTGCACTTCAAAGTTCTGTCTATAAAATTACCTATGCAATTTCGATTCGTATCTTAGCTGGAAATTGGAATTCGTTTCCGAGTTGTTCCACTAGTAAATATGGAAATTCAATGCAATTATTAACCCATTAACTTTACAGTCGATTCGAATCCAATACGAAAACAATAAAATAATTATTAACATCATTTGATTCCTATTGTTGTTAGTGTTTTGTTTTCTTTATAAAAACAAGCATTTAGTTAATTAAAAATGGTGGAGAAATGTATTTTATTACTTTGTCTTTTTGGTTTTACTATTTTGTTTATTATATTAGCTCACTACTCTTAAACTGCGTTACTATACACATCTGTTTACAAGTCATCGTTTGTGCCACAATGACGATGATGACGACCACTAATGAAGAAAATTATATTATATATATTTACACTGTAATGTCAACTTTGTGGTATTTTTTCATAAATTCCCTAGTTATTGTCGCATTCGCTGCATAGTGACAATCCTTTATTTTGTCACATAAAATTGTAACGAACAATAAACCCAAATACATAGACCTGTAAAACAATACCTATTTCGTAACAAATCGGAAAATCAGGTTAGGGGTCCCCATAAAAGTGTCACTTTTAAAATAAAGCCGTTGGTTTCTATCAAATACCATTTGGCATTCACGATTTATTTTATTTACCATTACATACATCTATCACGTAGAAAATAAGGTTCATTTTTGCGCAAAATCTAGAGATTACTACTTGAAAGTGTAGTGTTTTTCTGAGTTCGAGTTGGCACCAAATTTTAGGTTTCAACGCTTCTCATTAGGCGACGCTCTGAGAGATAGTCGAGGGGGAGGTAGGGGGTGAGGGATGGGGTAAAAAGAGGGGGCTGTAGGCGTCAGACCGAGACTATTGTGATATAAGACGGGGCGTTTTGTTCACAGGCTTTTTGCTTTATTCGTTATCTGTACGTACTTCAACTAGTTTTAGTTCCTTCGAGTGTAGTTGTCAACTTTTATGGACGTTCATTTATGAACTAGCATTTATTTATTTAGCTGTTGTTGAAGTTTCGTTTATTGTGTCTTCGACAATTGTATGAAAGTACTTAAGGAATATATTTTTCGTTTTGTTATAATACAAGTTGAATTTTGGGCCAATTGGTAACATCTCTTACTAATAATATAAATATGCAAAAATAAGTTGTATGAATGCGTTTTCTGTTTTTCTACGTGCTTAGGTATTGTTTAGTTAGATTGAGCAAGTATACAAGCTGTAGGTACACGCATTAAATTACTTACTCGCTCACTAGCGAACTATCAGATTTCGCCAGCTTTTAGTTTGCAAAGGTACTCTCTCAATTTAATCGAATGCTTTTGGGATATTACAACTACGAAATAGAGAAGTGTAACCAGTAAGTACTTCACTCTTCCGTGGTCACAACGGCGATTCAAAGCTGTAACATGAAATAAAAATGGTAATATTTTGAAAAAGGAAACCGATGTAATAAGGTTCCCGCGCAGGATTATTAAAAATAACAGTCGAAGTGACCGCTTCACCCTGAGCCGCAATAAAACATTTACAACCCAAGCTTTCCCGTTACAAATTAAACCGATATAATTTATGGTAAAAAACATAAAAAATCTGTTTTAAAATTTCCGGTAAGGTTTCGGCGCGGCGGGCGTTGCTTTCCCGACGAACATAATTAGTTTTCCCCATAGGCCTTTTATCATGTACGTAGAGTAATGACTTAAAGCTTTGGTCGCTGTTTCATTTATTTGTCAATTAAAGGATTATGGATACTGAGCTACACCTGCCCTGCTTTAAGTGATAGGTATATTGAATGTTTTATTAGAAAAAGAGAAATAATGCGTGTGTGGGTGTATGAGAGAGAGAGAGTAATGTGTACTGTTTTTGTAAAACTTATTCAAATAAAAAAACATTGCAAGGAAACATTTTTGGTACAAAAATCTAAATCAATTAGTATTTCCGTTAACATTATAAAAAGTATATTTTCGTAAGTGTCAATGTAATTTCAGTTTCTAGTCAACTTCTTCTAAAACTATGTAACGGTAAAGTTTAACGATTTTCTAAAAATGTATTTGTAATATTCTAATTTCATTAAAATCAATGTTTCATAACCAACCAAACTGAATTATGAACGGGTCGACGATGTTCTATGAGTATAAAGAGTGCTTTGTGAATTCCGAATTCAAACATTCTGTAGGCTTTATTTGTTACCATCTGCGGGTTTTGGTTGACAATTGTAGGTATGAGTACGCTAGCTTTTAAGAAAATGTATAATGCTTTCATTATATCCGAAAATAGGTACAATACAAAGATACATTTTGGAATACGTAGATTAAACATAACTCCTGCTTTGTGATGTTCACAAATGAGGTTTTAATGTACTTTAATCGTCATTGTTTTAAACGAGAAACAATGTGTTTTAACTTATGTTACTACGCGGTCATTATTTCACTGTTTCTTTGATAGGTGATTATCGTTACTGATGGTTCATATTTACTTTATAACACAGATTAGGTATAGGTCACTTCCCTATGCGGTTAAGGTGTATCTGTTGTATGATTTAGGTGTATTCTGAAAACTGACGCTAAGCAAATATGAACATACACTTATTACGCTTAATTTACTAATGACTACATATTTTATCTAATTAAAATCATCGCCACGAACTTTTTTGTCTTCACATTTCTCTTTTTTTTTATGAAAATTGCCCTGCAAAGGAATTTGATAAAATACCACCCACTTTACTAAAGGTTTTCCTGTTTATTAAAGAATATCAAGGAATAATTCTCACCTACCTCAATAAAATGATAGGTTGTAAAGACGCGACTGAATCATAAATTATGAGCTCATTGTGGGCGTGACCGACTCTACCCGAGACGCCGGCCTACTAATGAGCCCACACAACCTCATCTTTATTCACTCCACATCAAAGTTTATTTTACAACGACGCACTTCAAAGATGATGAATGGTATTCAAAGTAATATTTTTTGTCGGTATTTGCTTGTGGAATGTGTGAAGGAAAAGTTTCGGGCACAAGATTTAATTAAAAGTTTTTGGTAATAATAATCTGGAGGGTGATGGTGTGGAGTATGATGTAATTTATTGTGTGCGTGGGCGGACTCGTCGAAAATATGTAGGTTTTTTGTGGGTAGATAAGCGTATGTTATCTTTGCAAAATCTATAACATACTGGTTATATAAAGTGAGTTTGAGTGAACCGAATGTAATTTAGTTTTTAAAGCTGTGTTCCAAGCCTATTTTAAAAAAGATGGAATTGGCTTTTTAAATTTCTTTGTAAAGTGGCAATATTGTTTGTCACCTATTTACTTTTCTTAGCAATATCAATAAGTTAAAGTTACAGAAGCTGTAAATATTAGTCTCATTTAATTTGTCTAACTTTTCTACTGTAAGTACAAAAAAACACAAGCTTCCCAAAGCGGTAGACACACTTCGACACTTTGTTAAACTTTAAGTTTAACATAATGTCAATTTGTTGCCACCAAAAGACTTGGGCTGTGATAAAAAGTTTGTAATGTGGGCGACGTGGCGAGCGGGCGAATGGCTTAATAGCACACTTACATGCCGAACTTGGGTGATGGTTTTATGTAGAAAATTGACGTATTTCAGAACGTTACAGCGACATTTTGACGTGAAACGTTACTGACAACGTGTTGGTGTTTAACAGAAATATTGGAGAAAAATGAGTCTGTAATGTTTGCCCGAAACTTTTAAATTGTCGAACGACAACTTTGGAGGATTTACTTCTACCTAAGCGTTTTTAATTTAACAACTTTACATATTTTCATTGTGATGAAATTCCACATTGCAATTAAGTATTCTATGTATATCGTTAATAGATATAAAATTGATGTATCAGTACTTGTTTTAAAGGTATCATCGTGATAAATGACGTCATAATTTCGTTTACTTATTCCTAGAGATTGAAACGGGTTTTATAAATATTCATAACAGACTTTACAGAAAACTCACCCTTCTTATGAGTCATTTTCTAACACTCATGTTTCAAGTACTTTATCCAGTGAGCTGGTAATCCCAGATATATAAATCACGCCATGACTAACACGTAGTGATATATTGGAGAGTATTTTAAGATACATTTAAAGGAATATCTATTGAAAGTTCAATGTAGTATTGTTTTTCTTAACCTATATCGTCCCACGTCAGTCGTCACGATCGTCACGATCGTTGACGGTGATTGGTGGGAGACCGCGAAGAGCAAAGAGGTTGTAAGCATTCGAGGGCGAAATTTGCCCAGCAGTGGGACGATATTTTATTTAAGAAGTTCAATTTAATATAGCTACAAAGCATATATGAATATAGCACTTCCTTTCAACATTTTAGTCGTAAGTACAGTCGGCCAAGAAAGTGATCTACCACTTTTGACAAAAGTTTCTGCGAGATGTAACGATCGCTAAGGTTGACTTTTCTATGCACAATTATGTTATGACGTTTTGTCTGTTATCTGAGATGCCTGACATTTGACATCATTGGGTGACTTAGTTAGACCTCTATTATTAAATGAAAATTGACCTTGTTGTTTCATGACGTTCAAATGAATCTCAACCGTAGGGTGGTAGACCACATTTTTGGCTGACTGTACATTTTTAAACACCACTCCTTTTAAGACATGCAAAGTTATATCCCCAACTCCCTAACGAAATATTGTCACTCACGTCACACACCTTCTTAGGCATACCATAAAAGACACCTTAAAAGCTAAAAGTATGTGTAAACGTCATTAGCGGCTCCGCTGTTCGTGTATATCGTTAACAAAGTCTTTGCGTCGACATACAGTTCCCGTGTCAAAATATTTTCTTAAGTTATGTTATCATTTTAACCACTGTAAACGTAAGTTAAATAAACTTTTAACACCCACGTAGCGTTTATGTTGAAGTTCGGTAGTGAAGCTTGTTGTAACCCTTTCGTCGAAGGAATTCCACCGAAGTTGTTCGTATTGTTTACAATATAAACCTTTTGTCATGTAAAGTGGTATACGCTTTGAATAAATTAACCGCATCGTGGTAAAGTTTGAAGAAAACCACATACTTGATGTTGGCAGAAGCGTTTGTGATTTTAATGCTATTATGAAATGTTATTACGTAATTTACGTTAGATATTATAACGTAGTTAAATGTAGTAACAATGTATTTACTTGCGCGTTATTGTTTCTCCACATCATAACTGGTTAGATACCTGGATAGAAATATCTTTAATGTTAGATTAATTTCGACAAGCCCGTTGGCACAGTGGCAGTCAGAGCGTTTACTGTGTCGGAGGTTCGATTCCCGCCCGGACCAACAATATATGAAGATATAATTGTTGGCGACGACGTCTGGGTGACAATTATATATTCTTATAAAGTATTTGCATATGTATATGTAGTAGTATCAGTGAGTTAGATTCCATAACACAAGCTTAGCGCTTACTTTGGGTCTAATTAACCGTGTGTGAATTTGTGTGGGTATATTATTATTAATGACATAATACAATATAATCTAATAAACCGTTATCATTTCGTATTTTATTTATTGTCTAATTTCATTTAATTAGGTATAGAAATCGACCCAGCTTACACACAAAGAACAACTAACCTTTTTAGTTAATAACAAAACTACCATCGAATGACAATCAAACTTTTGTTTTAAAGTACCATTAAATAATTTAACTTGTCGCTTCTTCATTTCACCTGTAAAATTTAAGTTAAGGTATTAAATATTCCTTCAAGCACATTTACTTCGCATCGTTCTTTGACATCAAACAATTGTAGAATCGACGGCTGTTAGAATATTTATACCTTTAATTATGCTGTTTAAATATTAAGCTTGATTATAAGGTCACAGTTTTCGTTTTACAAAGTTTCAAAAGGCTTCATATTACCTGAGTAGTCCAGGAATGCTGTCACTAGAAATGATATTCGAGTAGGTTCGTGTCCAATTATGTTATTGGAGTTTATTAGACCGCCGAAGGATCTCTGACATGGTCTAACGATTGAAACAAACGAGGCCTACAATTTTTGGATCGGCTGATAGTGGCATTTGTAGCCTAGCGCTACCATCGTGCTTTCGTGCTTTGGAGTATGCGTTTACTTGTCGGTCCCGTTTTTTAGATGTTGTAAAATTCTTTTGGCGGTGTAGAAATTCCTCTACTAGGACTGGCTATTAACCTAATTGAAATTGCTTGGTCACTATATTGAGTTTGATGTTTAACGTTTATATTAGGTTAGTAATATATCATTTACTTGGTAAATGGACTTGTCTTGACGCTGTCTCTCGTCTGAAGACTGCGCTTTCAACTCTAATGGATTTTTTGTTGCACAGAATTTGATTTAAACTTCAATAACGAGAAATTGGTTTGGCTTTGGAGGATTTTAGTTGATGTGGTGAAGATTTTTCTTTTTTGTTTTTGTAGTACATATTTTGGTGGTGATTTGGCGTTGAAATTAAAAAATAAAACACTTTACAAGATGTCATCATCGTCACTCAGTTTCTGTAAACTCAAACTTCATACGTATCTACGTAAACAAAGTAGATAACGTAAAACTAATTCACACACTATTTCATTCATTTACTAAATAAAACCGCATTATGTTCTTTACAATGATTAATGTTCAGCAAAGGCTTCTCATTCAAAGAGATTATCAGTAGATGGACGATAAGGCTTAACTCAACGCTTGATACGTGTTGCTGATCTCAAAAGGCTGGTTAAGTAATTAAATAGACGTGATTTTTATATGTATATTTGACCAGACATTGACTATCTCTCTGGCAATGTATCTCACATGAATGTTAGGTCAATTTTCCTTATTGGCCTTCACTACTGCTTTCGTTACTAAATAAAATATTTATTCGGCCATTTATTACATGGGGAATATTATCACGTTAACTGCCAACATGATATAATAACTAATTACTATCTTCCTCACTGTATTGATATCTTCAGTAAGATGAGAGGCCTTTTTCCAGCTGTGGGACATTACAGGCCAATACTACTACTACTATCTAAACAAATTATCCTAACATGAACCAGTTTTCTCATCTTCTTCTTCTTATCGAGTGGATGGTCGACTTGACCAATCCTGGTGTCAGAGTTATTGAGCCGCGAAAGGCCTCTGACATGGCTCAAATAACGACTACTATCCGTAGAAAGTAACCGGGACCGACGGCTTAACGTGCCCTCCGAAGCACGGAATCATCTTACTTTTCGGGCAATCAGGTGATTCAGCCTGCAATGACCTAACCAAACTGAGGACAGACTCACCAAGTGATTTTTGTGAGATATCCCCACCGGGAATCGAACCCGGAACCTCCGGATCGTGAGCCGAGCGCTCAAACCACTAGACAACGGAGGCTGTTAATTTTTCTCATTATTCACAAACAGTTAACAGATTATTCTTTAGAGATATATGTACGTGGCATTTAACGTGTTAAAGATAAGCGAAATAAAGCATAGAACGTTTGATATATCGGTAAATTATGTTTGGTAAACTGAGTTTCGGTCAAACTTCAGTAAAACAAGACCAACACACCACCACATTGCCTACTAACATCATTATCATTACATAGTATAAAACAAAGTCGCGTCTGTTTGTCGTTTGTCTGTTTGTCTGTATGCTTAAATCATTAAAATTACGCAACGGATTTTGATGCGGTTTTTTGTAATAGGTAGAGTGATTCAAGAGGAAGGTTTTTATGTAAAAAAATTCTCGAAATTCCTACGGGAACGGGCACAACGCGGGTAAAACCGCGGGGCACTGCTAGTCTAAATTATAACTGCCTTATTCATAAACGCTTTCTAACTAAAACACTGTTAGTGAGTGTTTTGTCTCTTTTGCTCTTCGGAAAAAAGCGTATGTCAGAAAGGGACAAACCATTTGATGGCTAAAACACTGATAAGAAGCGTTTATGAATAAGGCCTTTAACGTTTAACTAAGTCAGGCCTTCAATAAGTCGGTTGCATGTCATTTACTCATCAAGCGAATTAAAAGTCGTTTCGTTTCACCCGACTCGCCGCCGGTTGTCTAGACTTCAGCCTTGGTTACTGTCCTATTATACAAGCTGTATGTTCTAACTATATAAACTGGGAAGCTACAACTATGTCGCTCGTAATCACGTCTGCGATATGTAGGTCGCATCTAAATAAGGTTGCTGTATCCTTCGTGCTTTGAACGGCTTGGTAAGATTGTCAGATGCCCCTTGAAATAATATTTTTGATGTGAAACGATGCAGTTGGGTAAAAAAAAGGGAAAGCTGAAAAAATTGTTTGCAGGACAAAATATATAAAATAAAGTTTTAGAAAAATAACTGATTTCGAACTATGTTTTTGTAACTAAGAAGATTAAGTAATAGCCTGTAATTCCCCGCTGCTAGGCAAAGGCCTCTCATCTCACTGAAGATATCAGTACAGTGAGGAGGAATAGCCGTAATCACCTCGCTTGCCTATTGCGGGTTGGTGATCTCAGACCCGAGCCATATGTTAATGTTATTATAACCGTCTTTTTAAATTGGTAATAATCAGATCATGTTGTTAGAAAATATTTCACGTAACGAATCTGACATTCAAATCAGTTCATAAACAACAGAGTATGAGTTAACTACAAACACTACGCGAATCGAGAATCGCCACCTAGTTTTTTAAATAATTGAAAAGTTCCTTTAATTTAATAACATGATAAAACAATGAGTTTGTTTGAGTGGGTTTAACACCTATTAGTAAAACTTATTAGTTAATTTAAATGTTATCTAAAAATATTTTGTAAGTACTGATATTTATGTTTAATTTAATTGTGCTGTGGGCACTTAGGAAGATCCACCCACGTTTAACCTGAAGCCATTATAAATGTCAGTACATAGACATAAAAGGTTGCGTTATTTCTGTAAATAACCTTAACTGTGGGAGTACTTATTCAAGTGAATAATTTATACTGCGTACCATTCAGAGAACGAAAAATCTTATACATTTAAAGGTCACCATAGAAAGCACTCAACAAGAAAAATGATATAAATCATAGGTTACTGTTTACTTAGGCCAACTTAACCCCGGCCTGTTATCGGCATCTACTAGCATCTACTTAACCGGGCCGCTTCATAGTTGTAGTGTAGCCGATTTACTACATATATTGTAGTGTAGCCGATTTACTACAAAGCGGTCCCTTCATTACGTGAACCAATAGCGGTAACGAAGATCATTATCATACCGTATACATCGCTACCCACGCTACTATGCACCCTTGAGTGCAGCTACGAAGGTTGCGGCGGTGCATTGACTCCGGAAAACCGGCCGAATTGAATGTTACAGCCGAACTGCGCCCGCCGCGGACACGAGACGGCCATTGTAAATCGGTTGGGTTATAAATAGGCGGTAGTATTAAGCAACAGGTGTGATTTCTGCGCGTTACGTAAGTTGGGCGGCGCGCGCACGCCATTCAGGCGGTAGTACGGCCATATCGATTAGGCGTACGTTCCAGCATCGATCTGGGCCGTCGCGAGCCGGCCCGAACGTCTTTTAATGTACGTCTTGGGTTGTCTTTTTTTAAATCTGCAGCTCCAATTGGAGATCAGACCGTTTACTTAGTTTGAGATATTATTTTTTCTTGTTTGATGTCTTTAAGGAAATGAAGGGGGAATTTCTTTCATGATATTTTTAGCATGACAACGTTTAGTGGATAAAAGGGTATTTTGTGGGGTTATTTCACGTGGAGAGGTACGTATCCGGGGCGTCACCGCTTGCTTTTGAATCGTATGTGCATGAACGAATGAAATTGATGGGGTGGGAGTGGTTGTGAAAGGATCGTTTTGGATGCTTACGCGAATGGGGTAGATATGTCATCAAGGGGCATCGTAAAAGTAAATGTAATGAAAAAATTACGCGGGAAAAGCACGTTGTAGGTAGTAGGTAGGTACTCACTAAAGAAAGTAAAAATGATGCTTCAAACCATTATGTAGGCACTTATGTTCAAAGTGCCGAATAAATCTATTCCACATATGTCTAGTCTGGTAAAGTTAAAGTTATTTTGTCCGGCTATTATTTATTTACGTTTATATCAGACCAAAATAGCCAGTAGCACTTCAAATCGATACAGTATCACATGAGAAAGAACACTTAGTTAATTCATGGATAACTTTCCAAAGTAAATTAGCTAAATATTTTCGTTGCTCAACCAAACTGATTACTTTAACTTGGAATGAAATCATTTATTCACAGCTATTACTAAACTTAGACGCAAAAATAGACGAGCGGGCAATAATGGCTGACCTGAATCTTAAAGTTTTATACGCTGATTTATTTCATTCGATTCGAAAGGTTTATTTTGATATGACCTCTTTGATACGTTTAAACTTCGATTGGATTTAACTCCAAAGACAGTGAAAAGAAATCACTTCTAATCGCTTTTTATTTATTAATATATATGTTACGGCTAATACCCGAAGTGCGGCTACACCTAGTTCTAACCGGCTAAAACTAGGTGTAGCCGCACTTCGGGTATTAGCCGTATGTCATTTTAATGAAAAGAGAGAGTTTAAACATGAAAAAAAAAAAAACTCTAACCTACCGAATTACTTACTATTCGGTAGGTTAGGGTTATTTTTTTTCATGTTTAAACTCTCTCTTTTCATTAAAATGACATATATATGCACCTAGTTCTAACCGGCTAAAACTAGGTGTAGCCGCACTTCGGGTATTAGCCGTAACATATATATACAATACAATATATAATTATATTTCCTCCTCTCTGTATCTTCAGTACATCTTCTATATATCTTTAGTTAGTTAGAAAAGAAGCCGTTACCCAGCACTGGAAATTACCGGCTACTTTACTTTAATTAAGTATCAAAGTCCTTTTTACAAAAGATGTTAGTTTAGTGGAAAGGAATGTGCAACGTAAACAATTATTTAATAAATTAAGTTCAAAAATGCTTTTTTTATATGCGCAAGAGAGCATGACTGTAAAAATCTACAGACAAATCGATTATAGAAAGACACTTAAACGATATTTTTAAAGTATACACAATTTATTAAAATCGGGAATATATAACTGTACTAACTACTTTCGTCCAATATTCATAATCCAAATAAAAATAAGAAGCCTTTATTTAATATATATTCAATTTCAGTTAAACAGAAAATAACAGCGTTATTAGATTGATTAAAAAATTATGCAGTTGACATACACCGTATACACCAACATCAATATTGTGATGGTTATTCTATGACTAGCCAAGCCTAATTCATATTCATTACAACATGCCTCGATGCCAAAGATTGCATGACGGACGACACAACCCTATTATCGGGCACACTCCTGCTTACGAAAAGTACTTACTAACACTCAAGGAATAACAACCCTTATGCTCAACCAACAAGGTCTTATTTACGATGACAACTAGTTGGAATTATGCCGTTTTGTTATGCAAGTCCGCTACATTATAGGGTTGTCGTGTAATTGCTTTGCTAACAGAAATGGTTGAAAAAGTCACGTCTCACGGATTACGGTTTTTAATGGGATTTTTTTGTTACTATTTTAGTTTGCTAGATAGATTAATGAGCTTGGATTGGACATGATTTATTGAGTTAGTTGTTAGTGATTGTTACCAAAACAAACCTAACAGATTCTCTTTTAATTCAAATCATAAGTATAAGTATTAGCCTGTAATGTCTCACTGCTGGGCAAAGGCCTCTCATCTCACTAAAGATATCAGTACAGTGAGGAGGATTAGGCGTAATCACCACACTTGCCTAATGTGGGCTGGTGATCTCCAATCCGAACCAAACAAATGTTTGAAGGCAGGAAATTTGTTTTCGTTAAACTCGACCCGGGAATTGAACCCGGGAACTACTAGACTAACATCCACCACGACGTGAATAAATTATGTGATACTAATATATAATGAAGATGGTTGTTTAAAAAGTTTGTATGTACTTGCTGAAACTACAGGTGGAATTTAAAACATATTATACAAAAGTCACTTTAGAAGTCTTATATGATGCAGATAAAACCGCTTTGTTCTTCTATATTTTCCACTGGTCTCAATTCTGCTACTGATTGCCATAAAAAAAAGATTAAGGACTAATTCACTTGCTCAAACATTTAGAATACAGTATGAAATTTAAAAAGGGTTTCAATCCAACTAAAACTTAAATTGAATCCATTCCACTTCGCCATATTAACATGCATTTTGAATAAATCATGAAAGTTAATAAAGAAGACACATTTGCGTTCGTTGAACGTCTGTCCTTCGTAATAAAGGTTAAGATGTGAGTTCAGTTAACTCATTACTTTAGGCTGTAGGTTGTTTGATGTAATCAGAGGTCATACTGAATCATTTTTCATTTGAAATATACGACTTTAAAAGATTATCGTTGGGTTTTCTGAATTTATCAAGTCTTAAATAATTCATATTTTATATGACTAAGGTTAATGTAACAACCTTACGAATTGAGAACCTTCGTCTACTTTGAAGTCGGCTAAAATATGAATAAAGATTTACCAACGCCATCGTAGCTCGTAGCTGCCTACGAAAACCGTAGTACACTACGCTGCTACGTTCGTAGCACTAAAATTTTCGTAGCACTTTTGGTTTGGCTAGCTGAGAACAATACAGCGACAATGGATTCTCATTGTAGGATAGTCCAGTCACCCTGCGGTATTCGGAGGTTGCAACTGCAGTACAGTGACCTCGTGCGTACGATAGGGGGGAGGGGTCGCCGGAAACTGGGTCACGGCCCCCCACCCCTATACAGAGTCCACGCCCGCCGTCTCACTCGATCGACCGCCAAAATAACGCATGAAAATCACACAAATATTTGGGCTGTAATCTAAATACCGTAGTAAATAACTGGACCAACTTTTAATTAAGAAACTTTATAAATCAAACAGATTCATATTTATACCTCTGTTGCCTAAATCTAATAATGTGGTTTACTTTTAGGTAAGAAAATTTCGATTATAAAATAATAACTAAAACAAAAAGCAACATAAACACGGAGCAATTTCATTAGTAAACCGATATACAGCTTCGACGTTTATCGGCAGGATGCGGCGACAATATTGCTTCTCGGAAAGAGGAAATAGCAATTCAATACACATACACACACAGGAACATGCCACCTCGTAAATAACAACGGATAATGATCATTGTTTATTGTAAATTACGAAGTGTTTTTGTTTTGCAATGTGATTCCAATTTCAAAAATTAAGGTAGCTCGTGCAGAAGATGGAAAAAAGTTCCTTAAAATGAACTATGGTTTTCTATGGAACATTTTGTTTTGTGTTTCGTGTGTTGAATAATTATGAAGTTAATAAATTTAAAGAAGAAGTTCATCTCATTTTATGAGAACAAATGTCTATCACAGGCAGACGACAAGTTTCATCTAAAAAAACTCTAAAGCGGCGTTTTCTGTTAAAGTACAAAACTCAGTACAATCCACTTAAGACTAACGAAGTATCTAAAACATAGATATTCTCTACGTAGATTTATATCACACACTACGTGAACTACTATTTTCTCGCACGTATTGAGCAAGAACACAGCCTAAGGCATACAGAACACTACATCTGCCATGTTATAGATTATAAGGAAAATACGGCGTCGTATGTTTTCTGAAGGAAAATGTATTCTATAGAAATATGAGATAATTAAGTCAAATATAACAAGGGATTTCGGCTCGTCAATGGCGGTTTTATTGTGTAGGTAATGCTTGATCCATCATTTGTTATGAACCCTATTATGATGAACCATCTTATTTACTTGAGTATTTATTAATTGAAGAAATATTTCTTTGAATTTTATAAGTAACGATCCACAGTTTTAGGGTTAACACTGCGTTAAGCGTGCGCACACGCGGCGGGCGCACGCCGCGTACGCACGCTGCGGGCGCCCGCGACGGTTCACATTTGTATGGAACCGCGGCGTGCGCACACTTAACGCAGTGTCGGCCCTTACCCGCGTGTACCTGTCCTGAAAGAATTTCAGGGTGTAAAACTATTCCGTTGAATGTGGCCATTGCAAAAACCTAGACGTTCAAACAAACAAAAAAACCTATGTATGGGATAAAGCAAGAGTATGTATAGGTTTGATTTCATAGAAAAGTATATATGAAATCATTCCAATACATACTCGTACCTTCGTGTAAATAATTTTCCTGTATAAAAAAATAATAAACAGAACTTATAACTTTATTTTGTTTTAGGAAGCAATTTCATTAATTGAAACTTCGCTATAATAATTTTTTGCTGATAAAATCTTAATTTAATTATATTTTCTGTAAGCTACACAGTACGGGTGCTTTCAATCGATTTGTATGAAAACACACGATCGTACGTTCACAATACGAAAAACGCACCGCTTCGGCACCGCAGCGGTCCGACACGAAACGCATAATTTGAAAGCACCCTAAGGTACGTAAGTAGCAGTAACCAATCATGGCATGTCCAACTAATAATAGTGATTCGAAGAACAAATAAATTATATATTTTCCCCTCTGTTTCCATGTAATAACATACTCGTACTTAATTCGTTCTGGTGTATTTCAGAAATTACCTGAAGTATGATAATATGATATGACAAAAATAGAACAGTTTCTATTTCCCTACACGTGTGTTATGAGTTATTAAAATATAATCTACAAAAGTATATTGTTGCTTGACGTTTGCTTAGCAGATTTTAACGTAGATAGTTTTAAGACTATTCGGTTGGCCTATGAAAGTCTATGGAAGAGCACAGACTATATACAGAGGTATTCATATTATATTAGATGATATTCATATCATAAATAACGTAATAAGGAAGGGAGGGGTTGTACGGTAAAACGTAACTTAAGTTAATCCAATAAGGTTCTGTATTAATTGACGTTCACATTTGTAACGTATGTATGTGTATGCGCAGGAGAATGGCCGCGCGGCGCCGGATCTGACGGCGTCGCCGGGGCGCGCGCCGCCGCCCGCCGGGCCGCCGCAGCCGCCCCGCGCCAACCACGCGCCGCCCTGCGTGCTGCAGCCAGACTTCCGGAAGGTAAACACCAACATTACAAAATAAAAGTAAACACCATTACCATAATACAAATATACTACGGTATTGTGTAAATATACGTCAAAGACAACATGCCTTTTATGTTCTATATTTTTCTTCATGTAAAAATGGAGAGAGAGAGCGAGAAAGAGATGTTTTTGAAATGAGAAAATGAATATGTAACCTTTTATCTAACATTTTAAGTCATCATAAGCACCAAAGGTGCATGAAAGCATAACCCGCCATGACCAAAACTTTATAGTAGGCTATATCTTATTCGATGACAAGAAATATCAAGTACTTACGCTCTCATCCTATCATCTATTGAAATAACCGCGATCGTTATTACCCTATTCACAAACGAGAGACGTCCCTGCAATATCTCAGTTTTCCTTATAAATATTTTATCACGCCAATGAATTTCATTGCAATTTAAAAACTCTATTGACAACGAAGACGTCATTTGAACTGCTCAACTATTTTCAATATCCTGCGAAGTGTTCTAGCGGAATAGTTAGGAAATAGGAAAACGGAACGCCTTTTCCATTTGCTTGTATTTGCATTGAAGACTGTGGATATTATTTTGTAGTGATATTTTTATTGGATTATTTGAAAATAGAAGCGCCGTGGTTTAACGCGAGTTGTGCCTGTGTGAATACCAAAATCAATACTCGTACAAGACTATCTTAAGTTTTAGTTTAGGTGTAGGTTAACGGGGTCGTTTAAATTGAGCGAGTTTACAAGCTACTAGACGTTGAATTCACTAGAAAGCTTTACTAATGTCAAGTTACTTGCTCTCTCGCTCGCTAGCGCTTATTAATCTTGGTGTCTCCAAGCTTGTTATCTCATTCTATCCAAATGTTTTGCACCCGCCGTTAAAAATAGAAAAATGTTTAAAAAGTGCCTCAATGCATTTTAAAAATATTAATTTAAACGATACCGCGTACAACCACAGCACGGCAAATGGCTGTGACATCGCTAAATAAGTGCTGTTTTATTTTTTGGCTGAACACCAAAAGTCAGCTTTTATTATATTATATTTGAACACGCTTTAATGGGGCAAAATGTTGCTTGTTGGTTCATTGATAAAACCATAGTTATGCCAATATTTTATATACGAGTATACGTATAAGCAAAATAAAAATCGAGTACTTGCTCTGCGGTTTTACTTGCGTTAAACTCATTCCCGTGAATTGATTATTTAAAGAAGCCTTCTTCATAGTTATTTCAACGAATATATTACAATAAAATAACAAATTATTCAGCCATCAAGTTATAACATGGCCCGGAGAATAGAGTTTAGTTTTGGGATTATAGAAATGTCTAGGTCCAACATGGTGTATTTATTTGATCATCAATTAATAGTATAGGGAGATTATAGAGTGTACACTCTGTTACTTGATTTATAATCCCTTGTTTCTTTTCATATTTTTCGTAATCTCCCTAAAATTTTGTCGTCAAGTACTTCCAGGATTCAGGGAGACATGATAAGTTTTGGGTCCGAGTTGTTAGCGAACTATTGTTGAGCAAAGTGATCTTGAACTCGATCAATAGAGCCGAGACATAGATAAATATTTCATAAGAATAATAATATTACTTCATATCAAAGTATTTATGGGCGGATTGCAAAATAATCACTACATAGTATAAAACAAAGTCGCGTCTGTTTGTCTGTTTGTCTGTATGCTTAAATCTTTAAAATTACGCAACGGATTTTGATGCGGTTTTTTGTAATAGGTAGAGTGATTCAAGAGGAAGGTTTTTATGTAAAAAAAATCCCGAAATTCCCACGGGAACGGGCACAACGCGGGTAAAACCGCGGGGCGCTGCTAGTTCTTAAATATAATTAGTACTCAAATATGAGGAGTTTGATTCATTTTGTACGCACTATTCTCTTGATGTAGAAGTGCCACTCTGATAACATTAATTCTTTATTACTGGGCTATAAGTCTAAAAGAAATTACAAATAAACACCACCGTTCTCAGTATACTTACTTGAGTAACCCACTGAATAAAATAAAATAATGCGAACATTTAATAATTGATGAACCTCATCTAATTCCATTACAGGTATCAGGAGTAAGCAATGAAATATTCAGGCAGATTGAAATGGTTGAGAATGATCACGACCAAACTACGGCCGCGGCGCTCGAGGTTCGTACAAATAAATTAAATAACTTTCCGGCCCGTACATAACTCGGAGGTTGCGGTATCGTACCGGTATTGTACTCGCACCGGTAGTATATAGTAGCAGTACAATGCTGTTAAGATATTTGTTATAACAGTACCGGTATTTGTTGGAATATCGTACCGGTATTGTAACGAATTGTACCAGTATTATAAAGTCGCAGTAAAACAATATAACTATACTTTTATGAGACTAGTATGTGGGATACATCTAAATACGTCAGGCATAAGAGGAGCGTATCGTAACTAACCGATATTATAAAGGTATAGTTGCGTACCGGTATTGTACATACGTACAGCTATCATTCTGTCGTCATAACGGTTCTGCATACTGAACTATATGTACTGTACCGGTATCGGTTCGTTACTATACCGGTATTGTAACGGTATTACTCAGTCCCAGTACTATGAGATGTTGAGATGTAGGTCTACAATATTCAAAGTGTTGTAAACCCAATTGTACGAAAACCGCATTCGATTTGCTTCGGCGCAGCAACGTTAGTTACACGAATTGATAAGTTTGGTTTTGCTGAAAATAGATTTTAAATATAGAAAATATCAGTGCAGTATTTTTTTATGTGTTTTGTTTTAAAATGTTGTTTTTTGTAGGCGGTGGAGCGCCGCGGGGAGATGATAGTTCGAATATTGGAGCTGAGACAAGTCGGTCGAAACAATATTGAAGCCGCGAAGAAATTCTTTTCATTACAGGTAAGACTGGTAAGACTGGGGTGTTCCTATTAAAACCTATTAAATTATCATACAAATTATCTAGAGGAAAATACAAGTGTAGATAGATAGATAGACAAACAATCAGACAGCGAAATTTCGGCGCCCATTATAAGGAACCCAAAATTGATTGTAAAATAAAAAGTACCGCACATGCAAAATCAGTATACTTATCAAAGTGCTTTGCATATCGATACCCTTATATTCACTCCGTTTAAATTGCGCATCTACTGAATATCTAAGAGGCTTCACACAGAAGTTCACTTTGAGTGCAATTAGAATATTCCAGAGACTCCAGAGTTAGGAAGATATGTAAAGTTGATGAATACTTTCTAAAAACCAGGTAATATCCACGCTCTATTGACCTGGTTGCTTGCTCACACAGCCCTGTAAAGAACGCTACTCGGCTAAACCCTATTGTTTGGTAGGGTTGCCCCAGATCGCCGGAATGCGAAGGCAATTTGTACCGGTATTGTTAGTATGTGTGGTGCATTGGTAGCTCTATATGTAATATGCCAGGCATTTCAGAAAGAATTTGTGTTCAGGATATCACAGTACGGTTAGGGTTGTGCTGAAACCGTTTCAATGGTGTACCGGTTTGAATACCGGTACTTGATATTTTTGGGTATTATCAACATTTCTGTGCTCCTTAGAGTAGTAAAATCTATTCACACGTGCTTTTATATTCAAATTTTCACTTTCGTAGATTCGTCGCATGGATTAAGTGATCTTGTGACGACACTACATAATTCAATGTTGAGTTTTGAGTGTTATCACGTGAAAAAATACTAGGTGATTACTGCAAGTAAATGATTTTTTACAACAGACTTAAATATGACCCATCAAAGTAGGACATAAGATAGTACTTTGTATTTCAATAGTCAAAATGGAAAACAAATGAACAGCGAATACAGTGACTGACAATATAATATATTATATGGATATATGGAATTACTTAAAGTGAACACAAATAACCTTGGAATAAAGCTTTCAATAGTATAGCGGTGTTTGACACGAGCTGTCGGCTTATCATTAATATTATCTGATAATTTCAATGGTTTTCGAATGGTAAATCGATTCGGCCGTTTGAGACGTTATGAATAAATTATGTGAACGCACTTCAATCGGATTGGATTGTTACGTTTTTTGATTGTTTTTATTGATTTCAATGAATTATATGATATGAAAGCGTTCACAAAAGTAGTAGGTAGTATGAAAACAAAAATCTTTGTCCAAGTATTATATTTTGAAGTTCAAATTAAATGATTGAAAGTGAGGCTTCACGCTTCAGATCGCATAAATATTCTTATATATTATTTAACTCACAACAATTTAACTAATTATCTTCCTTAGGATTCACGCCACATAGTACAGCTGGTGGAAATAGTCAAAAGACCTGGACAGACCTTGGGTCTTTACATCCGCGAAGGAGATGGTGGCACCAGAACTGACGGAGTCTTCATATCAAGAATAGCGTTGGAGTCAGCGGTGTATAACAGTGGATGTTTGAAAGTAGGGGACGAGATATTGGCTGTCAATTTGGTGGATGTTAGACGCATGTCACTGGATGACGTGGTGATCATCATGTCCATACCGAGGAGGCTATTGCTGTGCACGAGGCAGAGGAAAGGTGAAGTTTGATTATTTTTAAGTAGTACCTTAAATGTAACAGTAAGAATTCGTTAATATTTGAAAACCACCAGCTGTTGCGGTTTGTGGTCGAACTCGGGCTTTTGATACACATTTTGATTCGCCATTTTCCTTAACAATATTCGGAATGGAATGGAAAATACCCAAATGAAACACATTTTTTTCAGTCAACTTTTATAAAGTAATTTGATCTAATCACTTTTTAAGATCACGTGACGTCAAATGATAAACTTTTGCCACACACAATGGTTTTAACAAGAACTTATCTTATTTATTTAATAATTTATCCGTCTTTGTCTAAAAGTTATAAAAATACTATAGCAGGTACTGATTGAGCAAGATTACAAGCCAACAAGATTAAAAGCATTGAAAAAGTTTTGGCCTACTCGCTAGCTCATTTGCTCCTAAATAACCTCATATCGTTATATAACTCCACACCTATAGTCAATCAGGTATAAATAACCCAAACCTTGTCACCAGGTAAATCAGGCCCGGGATCTCCGTCAATGCCTCGCAATGAACACAAGCCTCCGCCAGTCGTGGTGCTGAAGAGGGACTGCAGAGATGACGACGACAGAGACAGGGATCGAGTCGATGGATTGTATTCACAGTAAGTTAATATGTTAACTGGTTTAGTTTGACCAGTCTTTAATATAAGTAGGTCTTGAAAGCCTTTTAGATATCAGTGCAAAACATTTCACTCCAATAAATGAAAATACACCACTCAGGATGAGTATGTGTTATCGCCATGAACATTGAAAAAATATTTTTATTTCAAAACTTGCTCCCACAAAGTTACTACCTATTTACTAGCAGTAAGAAACCTTTTATTCTGAAATCAAACTTCTGACACTTAAAACCTGAAAATTGATAATGTGCCTCAAAATTTAGCTTAACATGTAAATTCTCCTCTTCCTGTTTCTCCTCGTTCGCTACTTTTACCGTTTTGTTTTATTCAATTTGCTGTTCCCATCAAGCGTTAATTCGAACTCCTTTCTCTCCAATCTTCTAATCTGCCACAAATCCATCTTCCAGACACGGAACTCTCCGTTCAACGGGAGGTCCCGGGAGTAGCGTTCGTCCCGTGGGCGATGGGCGGGAGGAGCGCAGTCGACTGCAGCTCGGGCCAATGTCACCGGACTCGAATGCGATTGATCTGTATTACAACCACAGACCGCCGTCTGATCATTCTTGGAGGTAAGCGTGTAGATATTATTATGTCTAAGGTAGGTATGTGTGAAGGTTGAGCAGATTTTTGTGAAATGTGTCAGGAGAGAGAAGTCAATTCTGACAGGTGGTAGATTGAGCGCATTTATAAAGATGGAACGTTTATAACATGCACAGTCCAAGATGTACACGTACTTACCAAATTTTAATGTGAATTAATGAATGATTGCATCATCTAACTTTAGACTTTTTCTCTCAGAGAACTACACAGAGAGAAATGGCTAAGAAGAAGTCATAAATAATTAATACACGTCTTTGAATTTGAACACAGCTACCGCCCACCGCCTCCAGTGATAACAGAACAGCCGAAGTCAGGAACACAGCACTACGTGCCGTACGAGAGATCTTATCCTAACACTCTTGATAGCCTCGCGGAAAAGGTGCATTCGTACTACCCTTCGGAAAGTGGAAGGTATGTATATGGATGAAAGAAATTGCTTAAATAATTGTGTAATTTTTTACTCTAAATAGCCTGAGTAATGATGATAAATTTTTGCTAATGTGGAATCGTAATTGTATGTGTTAAATAATGGAACACCGTTTTTTCTTTATATATATAAATGTCATAAGAAATGATGAGCGTTTATTGCTCTAAATTGGTATTGGAATTGTTTATTCTTTAATCTATACGAAATTACACTTTTCCTTTCAGCACTCGATTTGGTGGCAGAGTACCACGTTCAGGGTCAGAACAGCAGTTGCCTCGAGCGGAAACACACTCAGATTTCGGAAGGCATTCCCTGTTACGATCCAGTTTGAAGGCATCAGCTGCCTCAGGAGGTTTGTAACTTACTACATTCATATGCAATGCTGTACAAAAATATAAAATAATATGAGATTTATATCCCCTTTTGGTAGTTTCAGCATCAAGTCTATCAAGATACAATCAAAGATACGGAGGAGTAGGCAATACTCCCGGAATCACTAGTGGCTTCTCCAGCAATCTCACAGGATCTGGTCTAGGAGGTCCAGGGTTGCCATCAGGCTTATCTTCAACTGGTCTCAGCGGACTGACTGGATCCAGTCTCGTAGGTTCCGGACTGACTAGCTCTGGTCTAGCATCTGGACTATCTGGAGCTGGACTAAGTTCCACCCTGGGAGGAGGCTATGGAACTACCGGTCTAGGACTTTCCTCGTACAGCAAGTTCGGGACGGCCAGACGCAATCGGAGCTTAGACTATTCGTCTGACACAGAAGCTACTGCGCCAACAAGGACTCCTTATTATTCAGGATTGAGTGGATACAGAAGTAGTACTCTTGGAAGGGATATCGGATCGAAGTTCAACTCTTTGCCGAGGGACGTGAGGAATACAGGCCAGAGGTTGGTGACATTGTATCGTTGATGTTGGAAATTTTGTCTGTTATTGTGATTAATTGCTTCTTATTACACAGATTGGGATTGAGTCGAAGAGCTGGCAGTGTGCTGCAGGATGAACCGGAACCATTGTCTTCGAGATTAGATCTACGTTCTTCCAGAGGTAATTTTCGACACTAATAACACAACATGACTTGCCACTTTTTACAATTCACTTACGTACTTTGTCATCAAAAGCCATGAAGGTTGTGATTTATACCTATAATGTTTTTAATCGTCTTTACTACAATAATTTACACACATTTTCTAAAGCTTCCTTCTTGTATTTTGGTCCACTGACATAATGAATCATTCACACAGTATTCTACAACATATTAGAAAGTTATTCAAGCTTTTAATATACTTTATCTGTAATGTGTTCAAATCTCAGAATTAACTCACAATGTTACATTTTTCTTCATAATATAATTTAATATATTCACTGACAAAATAAAATCATTCACACTATATCTCACACTCGCAAAAACTCAATTTGCTTTTCCTATGCAACAATCACAACACAGCCTTTTCCTTGCCTATGTACCACATCATCAAAGCATATTATACCATCATCAGGTCGGCTTCCATCTTCACCGTCAATATTCACTTCAGACGAATACCGCGCGTGGTTGTCGCGCGCGCCGTCGACCAGTGCGTTGTATGAGACACTGCGCCCGCGGCTGCCAACACACTACTCCGCTGAAAATATACATGATGCGCTTAAAAATGTAAGTGTTAAAGCTTTTGGTAACCCTTTTGAGAACGACTGAATCGAAAGAGCCCTAAGTTAAAAAATAATGCGATTAATGATCCAACAACCATGTGCGACTGACAGATGGTTGTTAAATCTACGCTTAACTAAAAAAATTACAAATATTTTCGATTAATGTGACTGTATTTTTAGGTTGCCTGTTTTTGTGTTAAGTGATGGCCGATTTTTTTTTTACTTTACTTTCTATGCTAATCAACAGCCCATAATAAATTTCCTTAAACCTCAGATGGAAAGCGGCAGTCGTTTCGGCTCGTCGCTCGGGCTGGCCCGGCGGGTAGAGCGCCCCCGCCACCTGCCGGCGCGCTCCATTTCGTCTCAACACTTGGGAGTGAGCGCGGGTGCGGGCGGGGCAGCAGGAGGCTCCCCGTCAGCTCGAAGAGTGAGACAGCTGCTGGAGCTGGGGTCGCGGTTCAACTGTCCTAACCCGAGCCCTGTGCCCACGCCGGGGTCCAGACATCAACGGCATTTGGATATCAATCCTAATGGTAAGGCTTATTATACTTTAGCTTTCTTATTTCTGCTAAAATACCAAAAAAATATTAAAAAAAATTTTTACTAGCCTCAGAAAAAATCTCATACCTATGGATATTAAATGAAAGTTATCTGCAAAACATACTTTGTTTGTATTAGACTTGTCAAAAGTTGTATTTCACTTTGCAGATTCCCAATGATCATCAATCTCAACGTTTGAACATCATCATAATTATGCCTAATAAACCTTTTTTCACCAGATTTCCTGAAGTACAAAGTGGACAAACCATCGGGCGGGTTATCGGCCTCTATGACCGGGTTGTCCCGTATAGCCGGCGGCGGAGTGTCCGGCATGCTGTGGGTGCACTTACTTGCCGGGCGCGGGTTGAGGCCCGGCGGCACCGGCGGGGCCGGGTCGCCGGGCAGCCCGCCGTCATCGATAGTCCCCTCGCACCCGGTGGCGCCCAGGGATCTGTACTGCGTGCTCGAGTGCGATCGGGTGCATAAAGCTAGGACTGTGGTTGGTATTTTACTTCTTTAGAATTAAAGTCTCGTGCCTGTATGTTCCTGTACTTGTATGTACCTAAATGAATCTAAATGAATGGTCCAATTCACGAGGTGGGTTTTGGATATTATTTCCAAACGACGCGTACGCTTACAATTAGATTCTTAACGCAGGGATTTTTGATGATGGATGATAAGAGTGATGAAGCCTTTACTTATCTGGGATGGCGTTATTTATATAATTGTTTATCTATGTATAATCTTTTTTTACACGTACACTTAAACCACTACGCGTACAATTTGCGGCATCAAATTATGTTACCAGCATTTTGTTTCAGAATTAAAAAACGCTTCTTACCTTTCTCTTTCTCCCTCCAATTTCTTATATTATATCTATTTCATTCACCCATCTACTTCTTTTTCACCAGGTCCGTACCGGAGAGCTACAATTTGATTGGGACGAATCTTTCGAGTTGGAATTAGTGGACAACAGACAACTTGACGTGTTGGTCTACTCGTGGGACCCACAACACAGACACAAGCTTTGTTATAGAGGCGCTGTTACTCTGCCCGATTTGTTGACGCGGTCATCTTCGCACCAACTTGCGCTCAAGGTATGTTGTTTGAAAGATAAAGTTCTCATCCCAACATTAAGCAATATATAGCTATCTACTTGTATGAGAGACTGATAAAGGGATTTCCATGTCAGTACTGCCGTGCATTGTAATGCACGAAAAGTTTGTGAAATCTTATCCCAAGGCGCTAAGGGATCTAAAACTTAGTTTTAAATTATCTAGGTTAAGTGTAACCTTATAATTCAATGGAATGATTTTAATTCAATGGAATGATTTTCACTTACTAGATGATCTGAAAGTCTAGTATCCATTGGGACATCTGCTTGGTCCACATGTGAATCATCCCTTGTATTAAAATATCAAGGTACCAAAATTCTGGTAAAACAGTGTCTGACCCCACTTGTTCTTACCAGATGGAGCCCCGTGGCACGCTGTACGTGCGCGTGCGGCACACGGAGCCGCATGCCTCGTTCCGACGCGGCGGCGGCGCGGGCGCGGGCGGGCCGCGCGCCCTGTTCGGCGCCGAACTCGACGCGGTGGTGGCGCGCGAGCCGCGCCCGCAGCACGCGCCGCCCGTGCCGCTCATCGTGCGCCGCTGTGTCGAGGAGATTGAGCGACGCGGGCTCGATATTATTGGTAAGGAAATATAATTATGTACTTTATAGCGTAATTTGATAAAGTAAAATCCTCCGTAGACTTAAGTCCAGACAGTTTTATGAGAATCTATGAAGACACCTATTAGACATTTTGTCTTTTAGATTAAAGCTTACCATAAACTGACAAACGACATACTTGATAGACACTGCAAGCCTGTCTGGATGTCTTGATTATAGTTTGCGATAGTCTATAAAAAGGAACGTGCAAAAAGAATGTTACTGGTTGGATAGTCAATCAACATTACAATCTGAAAACGCCGTTGGGTACATTTACACGTGGGTCAAGTTAAAACGTGTCAATTAATATATTCAAGGGTTGGTTTCTGATCATGTTGGAGGATTTTCTTCAGTTCTGAAGTTAAGACTAAAGGCAGTACAATCTAAATATTGCAAGTAACATATGTAATCTCTTTCCATCTTCCAGGTCTTTACCGGCTCTGTGGTTCGGCGAGCAAAAAACGCATTCTCCGAGAAGCGTTTGAGCGTAACGCTCGTAGCGTAGAACTCGCTCCGGATTCGGTGCCCGACATCAACGTCATCACCGGACTCTTGAAGGACTACTTGAGGGAGTTGCCGCAACCGCTGTTCAGCAGATGCCTGTACCAGATGACTTTGGATGCTTTGGGTTAGTCGAAATACTTTTAGAAGTGGTCGATAAAATAAAAGTGTTATGAAAAATTATAAAAAAAATTGCATAAAATAAGATTGCATCTTAATGTCCAAAAACACGTAAACCTAACTTTGTTCCACAGGAGTGTGTCTACCTGATGACAGAGAAGGCAACGCTCGTCTCATGGCTTCTATAGTCGAATGCCTTCCTCGGGCGGCAAGAGCCACACTAGTGTTCCTACTCGACCACTTAGCACTAGTGGTTGCTGCTCAAGATAGGAACAAAATGTCACCACAACATTTAGCGGTTGCTCTAGCCCCACCACTAATGCTCCATTCACAACCAGGAAGCGATTTGGACTATCAAAGACCGATTCATGTACTGCAATGTCTTCTACAGATTTGGCCTGCGCCTAAACGTTCAGGTAATGTCATCTCTTATGTCAGTTGATGAGGCGGTGTGTAGTGTCTTCTTTTTTATGCTCAAACGACAATCTGCGTTAGTAGAAAAATATTTGTATAATACTTTGAAAAGAAATTTAATTGACTGCTTATTCTTGTTCATTTTAATAAAAGTCGTTTGTGTATATCATGATGAGTCTTTTTGCATGACTTTTCTTCATATCTCCTAACTTTTAAACAGCGGCCAACCTGACAATGCTCTTGACGCTATCATGAAAACCTTTTTTTAGTCATCACTAGCAAATGTGAGTTAAGAAAATTTGACTTCATCAAACGTTTGGAAACAGTTTTACATTAAGATAGTGTCATGAGCTTTGATCAAGTAAGGGTGCGTTTTCATAATAGCGGAATGGAGTGATGCGGAGCTTCTTTGACCAATCACAACGCATTAAAATTGACAACATTTCTCCATACTCATTGGTCCAGTGAGTTCCGCCCCATCCTTTCCGCTGCAATAAAAACTGTGGTAACGCACACAAAGCCATTGTTTAGAAGTCAGAAGATACCTTCGTAGTGTAGTGCTAGTCTATCTGTCGTATTCCTGTTTAAGCTAAGCGGTACCTTAACCCATGTCTGTTTGTAGACAGTTCGGCGTGGCGAGCCAGTAACCGTGCCGCGTGGAAACAGAGTCAGTGCGTCGCCAGCGGGCTCAGTCACGCACCCCCAAGGTAAGGGATACCGAGGACATTCGGCGTCATATACTTAACTAGCAGTGCCCCGCGGTTTTACCCGCGTTGTGCCCGTTCCCGTAGGAAATCCGGGATAAAATGTAGCCTATAGCCTTCCTCGATAAATAGACTATCTAACAGTGAAAGAATTATTCAAATCGGTTCAGTAGTTTCTGAGATTAGCGCGTTTAAACAAACAAACAAACAAACAAAACAAACTCTTCAGCTTTATAATATTAGTATAGATGGATATGTTTACCTTTTTAACTTATACTAATACAACAGCCCAGTCTTTACTGGTCAAAACTTGTTTGGTCAGAAAAAAAACTTTTGACCGAAAATACAGCCCAAACTACTTTTCGGCACGTCTCATTCCATACTACAGTTATTTCCTTGAAAAGTATTTTTAAATTGGCACATAAATCAGTCACACAAAACTAATCTGGGTCGACTGTCAGGATCCTTAATATATTTAAGTACTTCAAAGTATCATTGCGAATTTAACTGCAGACCACAAATGCTGGAAGTTCGCCAACAATGTCATTCCAGCTCCATCTCTGCTGGTCTGCGGCCAAACTTGGAATAAAGAAAATAAAAAAAATATTGAACGAAAGCAGCCTAATACAATAGAGATACAATGACATGATCACTTCTCACAGGCCTTGATGTCACTGACTGCGCCATTCAAACATCTTCAGTCAACCTGTTAAGCTGCCTTGATGCCAATGTCACTCATACATCTTCGGTCAACCTAAAGCTGAATATTCGTAGTCATGAATCTGTCACTAACTGTCCATTGGGTACAGGCCGAGCTCCGCCCTCAGCCAGTCCATATCGGCCTCAAGCGGCAGCATCAGCAGCATCTCCGCCGCCAGCTCTATCGGCTCGGCCCGTGCCCGACCGCTCGCCGCCCGCACATGTTAGTATGCACAAACAACAACTATCATCTTAATTTAATAATACGAGTATGACCACTATAATGTTTTAAACATGAAATTGCGTGTGTATTTTGTTTATAACATTCGTTCTGATTAACGTAATTAAAGTTGACATTGATATAACAGCTCGATAAAATTGAAGACACATTACCATGGCCTTATCCTTTGTTTCAATCCATAATTTCTACGCTCCAGGTTCTCTCATCAGTCAGGGGCGGCCCATATCGTCCGCAGTCGCCACGGGGCGCGGCGGTAGCGGCGGCGGGCGCGTCGCCCGGCTCGGGCAGTAGTAGCTCTGGCAGCCACAGCCCCGCCGACACGATCAAGCATGGCGGCTCGGCGTCGTCCATCCTGCGCGCGCCCGACGCGTCCGCCATCCCCGGCACGTCGGCGGGGCTGGCCGTGACGCTGGCGTCGCTCACGCCGCGGCTCGACTCCGCCACCAACCCGTTCCTGCAGGCCTACGACGCCGAGGCGGAGGCCGAGGCGTGGCGCGCGCCCGACATCTTCTCCGCGCCCGCCTAGACCCTATTGAATTTTTCTAGTCAATTTTTTTAGAATCGATGAGTGCTCCGGTTCGGCTGTATATTATGTTGTTTCGGGCGCGATTGGCGTTCGTTTGAGCGTCGGGAGGCGGCCGGGTGTTTTACACTTGAATAAATAAATAGAGAAAAAAATATATACTGGACTGATTCCCACACGGTTTGTTAGACGTAAGCTCTAAGCTTGTTCTGAATCTAACTTACTGACAATATTACATACACATATTTATGAATACTCGATTACGGTTCGATCTTGAATCGACTCGCACCCGGCTGTCTCCCGAGCGAGTTTGTTATATATAGAGCGAGTTACGATGTATATTACTGTGAGAATGTTACGCTGACGCGCCCGCTGTGGTCCCGCCTGTAGCCACTGTTAGTTTATGTTATTGTATTGTACATTGTATATATATCGTGTATGTAGGTACTCTCGTTTTGTACCGAGTGGTGGGACATCGGCGGTGGCCGCGGCGCTACACACATCATCCCACATATCAGGGGCTTGTGTTTGCTGGATTCTTAACTGTAAACTTCTTTAATTTCCCCTGAATTCTTTCATTACCTCTTATTTCTTAAATCTATCCTTTTTCTTGGGATTCGTTCAAGTAACTTTCCCTTCTATATTTTATTTGTGACAGAAAAAGTTGACAGTGTTGACAATATGTCAAAAATAAATAATCTAACTTGGCGTACTTATTTCTATAAGTCCCGTTATGTATTTTCTCATTAGTTCTGGTTTCCTTTATGAAGTCTGGTGTACTATTTACACTTCCAACTCACCTAAGTACTTCAATATTTTCTTCTTCATTGCCTCTCAAGTCTGGTATAATTTCCACAGCTGACACAAGCCAGTAGGTCGGTTTAGGGTGAGTGTATCATAGATCAGACGTATATAACGGACTGTCTTGAGACTGAGACCATATCAGTGTAGATCGTAGCGCTCGAAGGACATCCGTCGTAGAACCAGCGATTACGTCATTGTATAACTGTTCATTACCGTTGAACTGTGGCAAAGGTTTGGGAATAATGTCACTTTAATTATGACACTTATGTATTTTTTTCATAAATTTCAAAAACACTTTTTGATTTATCGATCAGTGTCATATTTTTTTGCGAATGTAGGTTACATTTAGGTAATGACAATTCTTTATAAAGTTTATGACATACTCGTAAGTCATCAAATTTGTGAAAAATTGTTAAATATTAATTTGAAAAACAGTGTAAGGTCAATAATTGTTAAAACACGTCAAAAAATTACAGTTCAAATACGACTTCAAATTGTTAAAGGCATGATTGTTATCTGACATTTCGTAAAGCTTTGCCGTAGTTCAGACAATGTGACGGTATCATAATAAATTAATAAAAATCTAGCAAATTCATTAATTCAATGTTACAAGTAAATTAAAACTATTTAATAAAAATAATCTTCATTCATTAATAATAATATATAAAATATTGTAACGATATTATAATAATAAAATTATATAATAGTGTTTAGAGCATTTTTACGAGTCGCTAATTCTATGAAGGAATGGTAAAAATATATAACCCGTATGGAACGGTCGCATTCTCAAGATCAGAGGTGCCATATTCAAACAGTTAATAAAAAAACTATTTAATCAACAATAATATAAATTAGTTTCCAAAATTGAATATTGCATCTCAGTTCTTATACCCAGCGTCTGTTAGACATATAAGAAAGCAAGATAAATCGACCAATGACAGCACTGATACTAAAACTCACTGCCATGATTGGTCCATTTTTAATAGAGATTATCAGAATATTATTATACACTTATTTATATGTCTGTCGGAAGCTATACGGTAAACTATTACTTTTGAGCGACACTTCAAAATGTTTTAATGTTTAAATACATAGTTGCACAAATAACACGACTGAAATGGGACACAAATTATAATGTTTTTTGATACTTTTAATCTCTTTGTACCTATCCATTTTTTACTAATAAATAGGCGTTTTGTTAGATCTCTCTTTGTACTCTACTGCTATTTGCCAAGTCGAATATAAATCCCTGTATCTCTCCTTTAATAATTTATTAGGGATTTGTGATCGAAATACCTTCTGTGAAGGTGGCAACTTGGCTTTACGTAGCATCGTTCTAAATTGAATTTGTTCTCGATTCAAACTGGAATATTGTTTCTTGCTCAGAGCGTTTGATGCAAGTAACTGTATTCCATGGTTTTTGTTACACGTTGCGCTACATTTATGGTGAATTTTACATGTTTACTTACATAAACGAACACCGCACCTAATATCACACAATGGCCGTGGAAACTCTACCATCATGCTCAGATCACAATTGATAAAAAGGTTTATACGGAAAGTACCTAAAACTGTTTACTAGGTATGGTAAACAGATAGTTTTCATTATAAATAAAAACTACAAACACTCGAATCCGATATTATCTAATCTATGACAGAACTAGACAGCCAATAGAATAGTCCACTACTGTACGTCATACTCATTCACTATTAATGTAGCGTGGCATTGCTATTTATATTTCTATATTACCAATTTATACCTGTTTACGAAATTCTTACACTAAACACACTTGATACACTGACTATACAAATACAAACAAACACACAAATGTATTGAATTTAGTAGCAAAATATATAGTAATTATTAGATTTTTTTTAAAGCAGTTTGTTCTTAGAAGTTTACAAATAATATTGTGTATTATAATGTTATGCATATGAATACTTTTTATTACTTTCATATTTAATATAGATAAAGAGTGGAAACGATAAGTTTAACTCGATTATTTCACAACTATACAAGATGTCGAAAAGGGACTACATTCCACTCGGTACCACCCGATCGATACCACCAGTAGTGTCTTTTTAAATCACTACACTACTGACTGTTAGTGATGTCTTGCAATTTATAATAGGTTAATTTTGAGATTGCTTCACAAGCTCTATCGAATAGTATCAATAATATATAATAAACTGTAAAATAATCTATGCAGAAATTCGATTCATTAGAATTATTAAAATAATTAAAGACTATAATCAGAATCATATCAAAGAATTAAACGAGCTAGAATATTATCGTTTCCACTGTATACAAGCGGTAATGTTGGTAATATACGAATGCATAGTGTGTTAATGTTGAAGTGTCGCTCGACAGTCCGTTAGCCCGAGTAGTGTGTAGTGACTACGGCACGCTTCGGTGGCTTGGCGGCATCGGTCCTGAGAGACCATACAATTATATTATAACCAATATATATATACTGTTGATGGCATAGATGTTATCTATATCTTGATTATAAACGCACTTGTTAGAAACTATTGAATGTTTACAGTAACTGTTTTATTTAAAGAGTTGTGGCCTAAGGAATTAACAAAACAAAAAATTTAAAAGGTTTGTCGTGGATATGAATGCGGAGAGTATTTATGTATAGCTAGCATAATTTGTTTGCTTGTAATTTAGCTTTGTAACGTTCTCGAATGACCAATGCCGCTGTGTTTGTGTTGCGGAGACGTATGGGTCTCTCAGATAATAACAGTATTTCGACAATTTGGTAAAAGATAGCGTTACGTACCTACGTGTAAAGTATTACGCCACTGGCCTCTGCTAGCGGCTGGAACACAGACGAAATAAAATAATACAACGTTCATATTGTGTCTCATTTACACCCTTCATCAATCACTCTTTATTTTATAATGTTTTTAAGCAAAAAATTACTTTTAAATAAAAAACTAACTAGATGTTATTGACATTAAAAATGAAACCACTGCAAGCAAATGTTTTAACATGCTACTGAAATAATGTTTAAAATCGGTCATATACGACTGTGATATTATGTGGTTATAAACAACTTAAATAGATAACATAATTACATTCCATTCAATTACAAATAAATAACATAATTGAGGACTTTCTAGTTTTTAAGCAGAAAATTACATACAGCAGAGAGCGACATGTCTTACTCAACGCTTTTGGGGAGATTTTCGGTTAAATTCGGATTTCTAGAACGTTATCATTGATTATTTGTCGGAAATTTTAGACAGTCTAAAGGCCTAGGACATGACCTAACGATTGAAACAACCTGGACCGACAATTTAACGTTCAGTTAGTCCGATACCATAATACAAGCTTAGAGCTTAGTTTGGATCTAATTAACCGTGTGTTAATTTTACTGGTGTGTGTGTGTGTGTAGTGACTACAAAACCGAAACTAGCGACTACCTTCCTTCGAACCCCGATAAGCACGATATTCTTGCATCTTCTATACAAACTTATTTTATTAGAAAAAGTGTCTTAAAAAAGACTAAAAAGGACTGAAGTAACGTATCATTAAACTCTACGTACAGTAGTTTTATAATCTCTTTGCGAAGCAATAAAAGCAATTGATTTTACTATCAATAGTGAAGTCAAGCGGAAATAGATATCGTTTTCATTTTCCAAACTACCATTCACGATAGGAAATCCAATAAAAAGAACCAATAAGGATTTAAGAATCTTTATGTGAAACAGTTAACTTTTCAGTTAAGTGCCTCTTAAAATTAAGTTTTCATACTAGTGTTGTTATTAGTTCTACTTTTAATAGTTATACGTCCGAAGTCAGAGACGCCAAATGCTTCCTTAGTACAGATTTAATCATTCATTTTGACATGTAACATATGATTAACTAGCCGTGGCCCGCTGTTAGTTACGCGGGAATTTTGGAATAAAATGTATCCCATGTGTTATTCTGATGTATAACCTATATAACTGTAAAGTTTCATCCAAATCCGTCCACTAGTTTTTACGTGAAAGAGCAACAAACATACATACATCCATCGTCATAAACTTTCGCATTTATAATATTAGTAGGATTAGTAGGATAGGATTAAGTCAAAAATCTAAAACTTTAGACCAAACTGAAACTCTTGTAAAAATTGAGAGTAGAAAGGTGTACCAAAATTCTTATAACCGGGTATAATTCCCAAGAATCTACAACGCTAATGAAACGATGCGGCTATTAAATTATAGACCTAGAGCCCGTGAACCCCAGACTTTCGTCATTTTATAAAAGCTGAAAGTTTGTCAGCGCATGCTCCCACACACAGGTAAGAACGATGGACTATTATGAAGTTTGGGTTATAGTGGCTTTGGCAGATAAACGGTACTAAAGGTGTGTAAAATACCGATCTAAATTCATCAAATAATTAAGTGTGATTTGTGACATGACATATGTCATTTGAAAGCTCTTGACGAGTTGTACAAGTCACCCTTTGACGGTGATATCGAAATCGACGGCCAACTTGGTGTTTTCGACCATTGAAGATTGGAGTTGACCTATGCTATGGACGCTGATCCTAATGCTCAACAGTGACATGACCTATATCATTTGAAAGCTCTTGACAAGTTGTACAAGTCACCCTTTGACGGTGATATCGAAATCGACGGCCAACTTGGTGTTTTCGACCATTGAAGATTGGAGTTGACCTATGCTATGGACGCTGATCCTAAGTGACATGACCTATGTCATTTGAAAGCTCTTGACAAGTTGTACAAGTCACCCTTTGACGGTGACATCGAAATCGACGGCCAACTTGGTGTTTTCGACCACCGAAGATTGGAGTTGGCCTATGCCATGGACGCTGATCCTAATGCTCAACAGTGACATGACCTATGTCATTTGAAAGCTCTTGAGGAGTTGTACAAGTCACCCTTTGACGGTGATATCGAAATCGATGGCCAACTTGGTGTTTTCGACCATTGACATTTAGTACCGTATACCTGCCAAAGCCACTATAACCCAAACTTCATAATAGTCCATCGTTCTTACCTGTGTGTGGGAGCATGCGCTGACAAACTTTCAGCTTTTATAAAATAACGAAGGTCTGGGGTTCGCGGGCTCTTGGTCCATTATATATCGACGATTTCTACGTAATTTCATATTCCGAATACCTCCGACAGATACCGAATTCATTTCCGGCGTCGGATTTCAGCTACAGTGATCGTCAGTAATGTCATTAAGTCGAACGTTACCGCGTTTTCCTTCAGATTTATTGCCGATATGGAGGCGTAATGAAATTTAAGGCAGGTGGTGCAAATAAAGGGGTAGCAAAAGTACTTTTAGATGATTGATAGATGGTAGAAGATAGAATAACAGGAAACTTCCATAAAAATAGTTTTATTCTAAATCTGTTCTTAGCATAGAGTAAACCTAAAGTGTACTAAAGGGTGTTGTCGGCGAGCTAAAGAGACTAGGTAAAAACCTTTAACATCAATTGCACCCATTTGCAAAGAGAAATTTCTATGCTTTTTTTGCCATCAGCGTGGGCGCTTCATAGGTCAGGTCCAAACAGTATAATTATTTTTTATAGAAATTCTATTGCATTGTAATGCAAAAACACACCCTAAAACTTCCAAACTATGAATCTAGAAACATCCCATTTCGTATCCACCTGATATCCCAAATGAGTCTCATTGCTGAAGGTATCTCAAGAATGCACCTCGTTTGATGTTCCGCCATCATTGGCTGGGTGTTTGACGAAGTTTCTCATTAAGTCGGAACTCGGAGAGATCCCGCCAAAGTTCTGCTTCAAATTGAACAACTTGTGTGAGGGTACTGACACTGAAATGTGGGTTTCGGTCTTACTTACTCATCAATAGTTTGTAAGTAAATACGTTCGTCTTGGTAATGAGATTAAGGTTTCATCAGTAGTAAGTTAGGAGTAGTCGTATCGTAAGTTCATTTGAAACTTTATATGTTTGTAACGAGCTTTGCCCTGCAGTGTTTCCTGCGTTACGCTCGTTACTGTGGGAGTTTTAGAATAGAGCCTAAATCCTAGTCTTACTAACTCTAACTCTTATCTCACTCTTGTGAATGTGGATATCCAAGAAACAAATGAATAGACGAAACCCAATGGTAATCTCAGAGGTAAGAGCTTTGAATCAAACTTTATTGAATAAGTAGTACTCACAGCAATTACCTTCGTGTATAACATTTTCAGTGTGTAAAACATCTAGTTACCAAAAGATAAAACTCATGTACCCGTTTTCGTGGGAATTTCAGTAATTCCTATCAAAACGGGTACAGTGTGAATAAAACCGTAGACCGCTGTACAACCAAGCGAAAAACAACGTCACCTCAATCAATAACCGTTGGCTACGATAAAGAACCAAACGACACCGTAATTCTTCAGTCGGATTCATTATAATTCACGACAAATGGTGAAACGAACCGCGACCCCGATCGGAAGTACCACCGAGACATTTTAATGGCAAGGAAAATAAATGGATGTCATCAAATGGTGAAACGTGACGTCGAAAACGTATTATTTTGTAATTTTTATGAAGTTAACGAAAAATACCGCTGATTTACGCCTGGTACATTGTTTGGATAGGCAATGTTTAGATTGGATGAGTTAACAATCTACGAGCTGGTAAGTTCAAACGTGCTGGACGTGGCTTAGTCCTTGGAATACAATATTTCTATCTACAAGACCTTCTATATCTTTTTCTATCTATTTCTCTACAGGTGTTGTGTATCAGTTCAATGTGGTTCAATCATGAACACGGCCTTTCTAATATTGACCATGAAAAAAGTAGTATCAAACTTAGAGCGGCTACCCTTACATCATAGCGGTCTTCAATGTCTTCAGTCTACCCGCAACCGCGAGATGTAAATCCACTCGAAAAGTCTTATAACAAAAACAAACTGTTTTGCTCGAAACTGCTTGAAATAAGCTTGTGTGATGATAATATTATAAAGTGTTCATGTCGCCAAATTTTAAAATTACTACTTAAATCTTTACCTATTTATTGTTATATATTGTAGACTATGTAGGTTAACGATGGTTAATGCTTTGATAGTTCAGTTACGTATAGGTACTAACGAAGCTTTAGTATAACCTACTTGCAAACATTGAGTTATAATGTACTAAGTTCGTTATGCCTCTAGTGTGGTTTTGCTATCAATATGACCTTGGTTATCAAATTCATTTTTTGGTATCATAGACATAAAGTCATTTACATTGCAATTTGATCAATAATGCAATTAATATAATATTTATCTATTTGTTTTTGGGAGTATCAACAACAAGTTACATAATAAGCCTAAGTTATACTATTGATATATTATAGCTTGATATACAGCAGTCAGTTACAGATACCCACGCATATGTACCTAGCTAAAAGCTAGATACTTCTAATAAAACAATAGGAACAAAACTACGGCATTAGTAACCTCCCTTGTTTTGTACGAAGACTAAACAAGTAAAAGCTGTATTCTAAGAAATTAGTCTCGTGCCGTACCCAACATGTTTTCAATTTCCGTTGAAGTTTTCCACTTTTAAAATGCTTGTAAAATAATTTTCACGAAAAATCAAAATTGAATCATTCATAATACTGTTTCGTGCTACAGATAAACACGATACCTTTAAAAAAAACTTAAAAATGCATAAGCTATCCATCACTAAGTATAAAATAATCTTCACTACAGTCATAAAACAAACATTAACCGAAGGCCGAAGCAAATATAAAAAGCGTAGCTGAACGAGGAAGCATTAAAAACACATCGCTTTAACAAACATCAGTATTCATTGTCCGCACAACGCCATCAATCAAATAATGTTTAATTTCAAAGGTATTTTAATAACGGGAAAATCTATTAATCACTTTGTAAAGTTATTATGAAAGACTTGTAATTATCTGTTCAAAGGAACTGTTTACGTCATCGCTTTGAGTTTTAAACTTTTGGTATTGTGTGAATTAAAATGTTTTAACAACCTTTTTTGTTTTGATCGTAATATAATGATTTTGAGAAGGTTTTAGGGCTGATACTGCGTTAAGCGGGTGTCCGCGCGGTTTCATACAAAAGTGAACCGCCGCGTGCGCCCGTCGCCTGCGCCCGTCGCGTGCGCCCGTCGCGTGCGCCCGTCGTGTGCGCCCGTCGCGTGCACCCGTCGCGTGCGCCCGTCGCGTGCGCCCGCTTAAGGCAGTTTCGGCCCTTAATGGTCGTCTATTGAATGCTTTTGGCAATCTATATTATTGTATTGTGGAAACGGCTAAAAATCTACGGTTTTGTGCTTTTATTTCGAACACCCGACCATGGCTGAAATTCCAACGTCATTTGATTGCTAGGTAGGTACTCTCCGATTACAAAGCCATGGGCAACGTTCATATCAGCGTCGTAACATCCGGATGAGGGTATATCTTTATAATTTCAGTGTAACGCCGCACTCAAAGGTGGCTTTGTCTCCATAACGGGACAGATGGGAAAAACAGTTTCATCATCCCTGGAAGCGTTGGCTAAGGCAGGAACGATGGTATACATCTAGTATCACGTTTGTATGCCGTTAGGAATACCATTATAACAGGGCAACATGATACTAGATCTGTACCATTTTCCCCGTTGAAAATCAATGCCCAGCGTCGATGCTACTGGGGACATTGGCAAAATATTTCCCTTCTGACCCGTTTAGAGGACAAAACTACCCGGACGGTTTATAATAAGTCATATATTTGCTGAGCAGTAAGTTATTGGGTACTGTTATTCGTATTTAATGTGCCTGTACAAATACTACTTGTATTCTGTACTTTGTATCTGTCCGTCGGGCTGTCTCTCATCTTTATCTCGAAAGCTATTATGATATAGGCCCTGCGGGTACGGACGCTCAATTTTATTTCCTTTCGACCCTTTGTCCAACTTCCATGTTTCGAGGATGTTTTTCTTATCTCAACGTTATTATTATTTCTGTGACTGTATTTCAATTCACTTTTGTATTCTCGTTTCTTTGAGAACATCAATGTAATTGGCATGGAATAAAACCTTTATGCAATTATGACTAAGTGATCGTAGTAAAACTATAATAGAGAGGTATAATGGACGAGTTAATTAAAAAATATTTTGATGTTCTGTTTTAATGTAATAATTGCTTGGGGACTAACGGCCGTACTCAGAGACGATTTCCAGAGTAGAGAATGTTTAGACTTTGACATGTAATGTACGAACAATTACGTCAATTATCATTTAATGAAAATCTCTGAGCAAGAAGGAAGACTGGGACCTGATTAGGACCTACTGATACATTATTACTAATAGCAGCGCCCCGCGGTTTTACCCGCGTTGTGTCCATTCCTGTGGGAATTTCGGGATGAAAAATTGCCTATGTTACTCGTGGATAATGCAGCTTTCGAATGGTGAAATAATTTTTAAAAACGGTCCAGTAGTTTTTGAGCCTATTCATTACAACCAAACAAACAAAGTTTTCCTCTTTTTAATATTAGTGTAGATTAATTCACAAATCAAACGATAGGCAAATATTAAGATGAATTCTTTTAAAAATCAGATGCGTAATTAAAAATAGTTTTAATGTATTCTACATAAAGTATAATTTTGCTCAAATTCCTGATATCACTTAAAGTCGACCAATTGTCGAAATGTACCCACAACGTCCATTAAACACCGTGTTTGTGCATCTATTCGATTTGGCAAACAACGGTATGTAGAATCCATTAGTGTTTCGCTCTTTGTCGACGGAATACTAAACTCTGAGTGGTTGCATCCTAGGTTGGGGTTGAAAATTCAATTGCTATAGTTAGTTTATATTCAATTAACAGCGGTCGTGTTGAAAAAGAAAACTAATACAGAAAGATGTACATAACTATTATCTAATTTATTCTAATGAGACCGGGACCATAGTTGATGAATCTTGTTCTTAGTTCAGTTTCTGAATAAGAAACTAAATTCCTAAGCGTTACACACATCTTAAAAGAAAGATTAATCAGTTATCGAGTCATCTTACAGATCATCTTGAAAAAATAAGAATTTCTTTTGAAAGAGAATTTCTTTTAGTTCTGCGCATTCTGGATTCGGAATCTAAATTACAGACCTTATGTTCAAATGTGGAACAGCGAGGTTACTTTAAAAAAGTCACTGCACGACAAATGCCACACGAGTACATGCTACTGAAGCTTTCTGAAGTTAGCTAAAAGCCTAAAATGAATTGACTAAAATTTACAGTTAACTTAAAGCCATACAATATGTTATACTATCCTCTATGAAACATACATATTTACTAGACATATTCCTAAACACCTACCATTATTATTTCCTCTAATGCACCTATCTCATTACTTTTATTTTAACATAACTTTGAAACCAGTATAAAATATTCACTCGAATCTGTTCAATTTCACCTTGAAGCAAATGAAATGGACACTATGAAATACAAATATACATCTACCTAATATTTATGCAGATTGAAGGGCGGGCAGCCGTCTATCTCCGGTTGGGCGGGCGGGCAAACAATATTGAAAATGCTCCTCTCGAGAACTCGCTGTAAGGTATTTATACAAACAACGGTATTCTGAACATTAATTTGAAATACCTATTAATCTTTTATACAGTTACTTTTAATTTTTTATACAGTTACATTTTTTATTTGCAAATAGATATAATAAATACATTCTTCTGTATTTTTGTAAAGACAAACAAGGTATTGTTTTGACTGAATTGTTGGTTTGAATATGCAAAAAATTATCCCAAAAATTTTTTTCACCACAAATTCCATATACAAAATGCGTGGTAGATAATTTGCAACGAACAAAAACGAGGCAAATATTAATAGCATGGTTTGGTTTGTATTGTGGCGCTATAATAATGCTTTTTTACGAGTATTTGTATCTTAACCTAGTCTGTATCTAGTCTTTTGTCTGCATACTGTACCCGCTTTTTGTGAATTATATGCAATAACATGTATTAGAATACCGTCGCGGAAGATCAGCGACGGAGTATCCGTCAAGTGTAGGGCTGGCCTTAATGAGTTTAAAATCTGCGATTTAGTAAACATCTTCGAACAAAGATTGATGACGTACATCATAAAAATTATTAAAAATATAACCCATAAAATGAGGTTTTAATTACGAGTTGTTACTATAAGATCCATTTTGTTTTATAATACGAAAAAAACAGAAATTATGGTTCAAAGAAACGAAGTCAAAGGTCGATTCAGAAAAATGCCCTATTTATTTTACCCCTTGTTTATATTTGTCGTTTATTTTATCAGTTCGTTAAACCTAATCAAATCAAAACAAATAAATAAATATTGTCACAAAAATACGTATACGAGTACGCGTCATCCATATGTATTTTTCTTGTAGCAGTTGTAGCTTTAGGTTGGGTTATATGTTTTAAACATTTGCGGTCCCAATGAAATAATATTGTGAACCGGCACCACAGTTATATACTTTAATGTTTCTAATAATCAAACTCGACCAGTAACTAATCTACATAATACATACACCTCTACATAATTTAGTTAAAAAGGAAGATAGTGCTATTTTGATAGCAACCCACATTAATCGACCCATTATTATAATAATTGTCAATCGTCATTTTAAAGAAACGGCCTTGATTTGACAAACATTCAATAATACTTTAAAAAATGTTTTTATTCTCAAAAGCTCAAAATTCAAATATAGAATCATCTGTAACATTGCTCAAAAGCTCCTATTGAACATGCTGATATTAATTTGTCAGAGGTTCTTCAAGAGCTTAATGTCGCGTGAACCCAATTATACTGAAAGCTATTAACATAATTAAGATAAAACGGACAGTTTATCATTTCAAATATTAATTACTTTTTAATTTGAATTGAGCACTTAAGGGCCATTTTATTATTGCAGTATAACCAATACTAATCTGTGGATATAATAATTCTATGTTTTAAGTAATTACACCATTGAAGACCATGAGTAGAATAACACGTAGAAATCTTGAAGTACTTACAAAGTAGTTGAGGAATAACACACTAAGGGTGCGTTTACATAGAAGCGGAGAGGAGCTGTGTGTATCTCAATTGACCAATCACAACGCATTACGAAAAGATTTTGACAATGTCAATGCGTTGTCATTGTTGGATTGAGCTCCGCACAGCTCCGCTCGACTCAGAGTAAAAAAGTCGCTTTACTTGAAGCTCCGATCAGAATGTCTACCTACTGGCCCCTAAGGTCACAGTTTATAGACATTTGAGTACCGAATATAGACGCCTTTACACTGATGTCTGTCATTTGTGTAGTGCCATTTGTCTAGTAAAAAAGTAAGTTATGTCTATTATATGTTAGCATGCACATCGCATGCCTCGCTCTGCTCAATGTCCCGCTTTGACATTCACTTTACGGACACTAGGGCTTGTGTTATGGCTTGCAATGAAAGCAAAGCCTTACTATGTTATGTGTATATTAAGACATACGATAAATTAGTTCAAAATTATGCGTATACCGGAGCACTTAATCCGTAACTGTCAGAGACAACACTAATTCACAAAACAATCTCGCCCGCATTATGAGTGAATCGTCAATAGTATGAATGCTTTGGTATACGATGCAATTCTATGAATAATTCAACATTGATATACTGCGCAGTCCTCACTAGCGGTCTACGTGAACAACCATACGAAATCTGATGATAGGATTATACTGTACGGCGTAGGCCCGAGGTTTTACCTGCTTGGTGTCTATTTTCGTGGGGATTAAAGGGTGAAGAGTAGTCTACATGGATACTATTATAACAAGTCGTGTGTGTGTCGCAACATAGGATCTACAGTTTGAACTTTATCTGTTTTTTATACTGAAATTGAAGCTTTTTATGCTGTGAATTGAAAATTTTTCAAACTGTCAATGAGTTACTGTAGTCTGTAATCGCATATTAAGCTTTCTCCCCAATTGTATATACGAAAATAATTATTTTTCGCTGACAGTGCCCGACGGTTTTATCCGCGTTATAACCGATCCCGTGGGAATTTCGGGGTAAAGAACAAAATACCACTTTTTTCTCTTAGTAGCGATGGAATACAAAAATGATTCTAATAAGACAACGATCATATAAATAAAATAACAACTGTTACCTCTTTATATGTTTAGTTTTCAAACATGGCTCGAGTTTGAGATCACCACGCTTGCCAAATGTGGGTTACATTTGGCAAGCGTGGTGATTATGCCTAATCCTCCTCACTGTACTGGTAACTTTAGTGAGATGGCTAATACTTACTTACTTACGTCTTTATAATACTAGAACAGAAGTATAGATTAGTGCATTCAGAGAATAACTCTTCAACTGAAATACTTAACACAGATATACGATGTTAGTGCAATGAGGTGGGTGTGTTTAACGACTAACTTAATAGCTTAGAATAAAGTAGCTTTACAGTATTGAAATCTAGGTCATTCGTAATATGAATTCAACTACGAACGTCAATAAAGCTAATAAAATATTTTGTTATGTACGATAATGGTCTTGTCATTAAACGGTTGTAATGTCGTCATATTCATTTGTTTTACGAAAAAGTAAGGCTTCTCATATTTATGCTCTGAAAATTCACTCAGTTATTTACAGAGTAATTTGACTCTAGATTGTAGAGACAGTGTCAAATACAAAATTACTAAGTGGTAATGGCAGCTTATTAAACTCAGCTCAGCTTTGAAGTTGTTATTTTTCTGTTTATTTTGTAAATCTGCAATAAAGTGTGTATAATAATGTTATAGCTTTTAATTGAATGTTATTAAGATTAATGACTAAATAGTGAACATTTTACATTTATTATCCATTCTATATATCTTAAGTAAATAACAATAGAGAAAACAGTTTTATATAAAATAGCAGCGCCCCGCGGTTTTACCCGCGTTGTGTCCATTTCTGTGGGAATTTCGGGATGAAAAATAGCATATATTACTCGTGGATAATGTAGCTTTCGAATTGTGAAAGAATTTTAAAAAACGGTCTAATAGTTTTTGAGCCTATTCATTACAACCAAAGAAACAAAGTTTTCCTCTATATAATATTAGTGTAGATATACTAAACTTAATAACAAAAAACTACTTAAGAAAAAAGTTTAACATAAAGTTATTAAATAAAGTAAATTACTCAATCACTGCAGGGTATTTTTCTTTGTATTTTAATAGTTATGACGTCACAACGACTGCACATGACGATCTCATAAAATTCACAAAAACAAAAGTTAAAACCTTCACTACTTTCAATCTAATGTGTCTGAAACTGAAAGAACAAAATAAAGGTAAGTCCCTTGTCTAGAATGGGTAATAAACATTAAAAGAATATAAAACTGAGTACTTATATTATTATTCATCGAGTGGATGGTCAACCTGACCAATCCTGGTGTCAGAGTTATTGAGCCGCCAAAGGCCTCTGACATGGCTCATGTAACGAACTCATATATAACTTAAGATTATTGCAAATCATGTGCGCGCATAATTTCCGAACGACAAATTGGAGCATTCTTTTTTGTAGGCAGTTATTACAAACTTATTTATTTATTATATATTAACTTATTTTAGGGGATGTTTTTTATATTTGTACTCTTAGGGTGCTTTCAAATTATGCGTTTCGTGTCGGACCGCTGCGGTGCCGAAGCCGTGCGTTTGTCGTATTGTGAACGTACGATCGTGTGTTTTCATACAAATCGAGCAGTGCGGCAACAGTGCGTACTAAAATTATTTCGCGGTACCGACGCCGCACTGTTGCCGCACTGCTCGATTTGTATGGTGTAGTCTTAGACAAAATCACTTGTTAATAGTGAACTTGGCTGTCATCCCACAGTTATATTTTGATAGAATGTATAACTGACTTATAAAATCACTTTTTAATACTGAAATTAGCTCTCATTCCACAGTTATAATTTGATGGAATGCATAAGCGTAAAATTTTGCATATTGTGAGTAATCAAGTACACATTTTACGATTTCACACAAAGCACAAAGCACTTTCATGTATGACGTAGTAATGTTAATTTTTCGCTATTTAAAACCACTAGCCGAAAATACATAACTGAAACCTTTAACAAAACATATTTTCCGCAACCGGATGAAAGCAACTGACGTTGAAATATACAAAAAAAAACATGCAACATGATTGAAATTCGCAATACGTGGCGTTTCCGCAATTTTGTTTCGGACAGGTGTCAGAAACAGGCTACGTTTTGCATCACTGAACATCACTACACACAATGTTTGTTTACTAATAACAATGTAATTTAACCCCTATTTTGAAAGCATAGAGTTCATTATACATAGTTTATAACAGTATTAAGCTCTAGTTATATGTAGGTGGAGTACATGTTATATATTATAATCTATTTATATGTTTGTCATCAATAATTAAAGGACGCTCAACTTTGTTGGCATGGCTTGAGAATAGTAACGATAAAGTGTAAGATTCACTTAGTGTTATTGCGGCCCAGCTGTGACACCTTTCCAACAAATACAACGAATACCACGTCCCGCACGCACCACTTCCGCAGCTACACTGTGTGTGTCTTGCACTTATGTAAATTGACTCGTCGAATTTGACTTTCCTTTAATAGCCTTATTATTATAAATAAACCCTCCATAACTAAAACACAGTTACAACGTATTTATCTCTTTTGCTCTTTGTAAAATAGCGTCTGTCAAAAAGGGACAAACCATTTGATAGTTGAAATGTTTTTATTAATATGACCCTACGTTACTTTACTTCTACGGATAGTAGTCGTTACATGAGCCATGTCAAAGGCCTTTGGCGGCTCAATAACTCTGACACCAGAAATGGTCAGGTTGACCATCCACTCGACGAAGAAGATATGACCCTAGAAGTTAAATGCTCGCAGCTATTAAACTCCCTCTATCAAAGACTATATACTCAGGAACTTGCCTATCTCTTGGGTTCTGACAGGCTATACTTAGTACCAGTCTATGTTTACATACTTTATTATATCAATTTCATTCACCATTGTTGTTGTAATAGCTTTTGTTCACACCTCATTAAACCTGCCAGTTAAGCTTCAATAAGGATAAAGAACAAACATAGCTATGTACACGTTGTAAACGAGAAATTTGAATTTACTTTCAAAATAAGTGGTACATAGATTAGATTGATAATGTCTATTTTAATAAATAGGCAATAGGTGTCGGCAACCGCATTCAGCGATCGCTGTAGGCATTAGTGTAAAAGAACTTTATGACGAATGAAACCAGACACACTACTACAGCTACGTTTATAACGACTGCTCATTACTTAGCTGCTTAAAGTGATTTTTCAAAATTGAACTTTAAATCTAAACGAATAGTGTATTTTTAACCAATTGTCGGTTCTTTCTTTGACATTCACTTGCTTGTAGTCGAGTAGTTCTATCGAAATCGTGGCCTGTTTTAAATACCAATTGGCGATACAACAATAAACCCTGCTGATTTATTTATTTGTTCAGAGGTATAGAAATACCATTAACTTACAATTTCACCTCCAATGTTTATTTACTTACATAAAGGCGACCGCCAACCAATATAATAGAAAGCTTCCGCGCAAAAAATGTTTTTATATTTTTATAACATGAAAAGCTTTCTACGTAATACGTTCTCTCGCATCCTTTACCGTACGTTTTACGGCGGTTTGTATCAAATGCAGAGTTATTGCTTATATCACTTGAATATGTTTTATATCATAATTTTAGTACATCGTAAATTAATATGCAAATGGAAGGAACAAATTGAAATATATAATATATTATTATCCTTTATTTGAAGTTATCTTTTTTTGTTTTGCTATACGTAGCTGTGATATTATGTCTTTGTTGAAATCGAAAAAACAATAGGGGATACTAAAAATCAATAACAATAAGAGTTTGAAATATCCACGGAATGGAGAAGCAGTAAGTGCTTCACTCTTTCGTGGTAACATCATTAAAAATTCTGGTAACTACCGTAGTATAAACCCATCGGAGTAACTGCTACGAGAACCGTAGCATAATGCTACGGCGTAGCAAGTATCGGCAATCCGAAAAGACGTTTTAAACCACTTCTAAAAAAGGAGGAGGTTTCTCAATTTGTCCGTATATATATTTTTTTATATATGTTCTACGATGCGGAGGCGGGAGTGTGCTACGATGCGGAGGTGGGAGTATGCTACGAAGTCGACTAAAATATGATTTCTATCTTTTTAGTTACTAGTATTTAAGTCGTTTAGATTTTTATCGATTTTTTTTATTATATTCACTTACCATAATAATATAAAAAATAGTTCATAATGGTAAAGGGGTAAAAATTATTATAATCATCCCCCTCTCAGTACCAATTGCTTGAATCAGTTTAAATACAAAAAAGAATCGGTATTTTTTACACTCACGGAATTTATAGTAAAACGAATTGATTCATGTTTCAGTGCCAATAACAAAACGATCCCCGATACGTTAGTGTACGAGTTTTATTAGCACGCGTTATCAAACAACAGTTACCTAATTCACTTTGATGTACGTTAGGACGTGTTCTAGTGACGGGAAAGTATTATTTATTGTAGTACTAAGTTAGTATTAGCCTGTGATGTCCCACTGCTGGGCAAAGGCCTCACATCTCACTGAAGGTATCAGTACAGTGAGGAGGAAATACTATGTCAGTGAAAATAGGTATAGGTATAGCTAGATTATGAGTTCCTTAGTCTTTTGTTTTTATACTATTTTTAAAAAGAGAAAGGTTTTTTCTTGCTTAACTAAATGTGCAAGCCCGACCACACAAATCTGCGACAGTTATGTAAGCGCGATTTACAACATTTTCACTCTAGCGCCATCCATTGGATCGCGGGTGGAACCACCGCGCGGAATAACTAGTCGTCTTATAGCTTCATGAATTTTGCTAGTATGGAAGAAGTGAATTGTCCTTTTGCCCACCAAAATGGCACGAAATTCGACTTGAATTGCAATTGACTTGCAGAACATAAAGTGTTTGTTGTTTGAAGACATATGTCATCGAACTGACTAAATTCTGTATTTAATTTTATCGACTAAAATGCAACAGCTCATACCCCATCACTATTCTGAATTATTTATATTCAATCTGGTTGGGTGCCGTATCGCTATTTCAGGCTATTTATGGGTAATAACGTTTTACGTTATCTGCTTATATTGCAGCTATAGCTTAACAGCTGTTGTTAACGTTTTAAACTATTCTACATAGAAAATAGTCAACATAAATTGTTAAAAAGTGTTTTGGAAATAGTTTCAAAAATAAAATGGTTACTTAAAAAAAGGTTGTAAGAAATCTACTGAATTTAAAAATAGATTCTTCACTACATAGTATAAAACAAAGTCGCTATTTTTGTCTGTTTGTCTGTATGCTTAAATCTTTAAAATTACGCAACGGATTTTGATGCGGTTTTTTGTAATAGGTAGAATGATTCAAGAGAAAGGTTTTTATGTAAAAAAATTCCCGAAATTCCCACGGGAACGGGCACAACGTGGGTAAAACCACGGGGCGCTGCTAGTAACAAAATAAGTCAGTACCTAAGTTTGTGTAGATCAGTTGCCAATCCTGGTGTCGAAGTTTTTAGACCGCCCAAATAGCCTCCGACATGGTCTGACGATTAAAAAAACCGAAACCAGGACTTAATGTTATGTACTCTGCGAAGCACGGCAGCGCTCGATCACACCATCGGCAAACCATCCAAGTAGAGGCCGAGCTACAAGTTGCTTAACAATCGTAATGAGCTAACATAAATGAAGGTGAATATCTAGAAGTACTACCTTTAAAGTTTGTCACGTTACTGAAAACTTTCCTACAGACGATACAAGCCCTTAATGAGTAAACTCAACCTCATAAAAGTATGATACTGATATTATTCGAAGCTGTTGTGGGCCCTACGTGGTCGTTAATTAAAACAGTGACCCAGATCGAGTGTGAGCCGGGTCAAGTGCCTCTTCAAAACACCAGGTGTCGCTACTATCCCTATATCGTTGGAATCACTATTACGAGTATATTGAGTATACTATAGAATAAATAGCTTGGACGTAAAGTCATTTATGTTTATGTATGAGAATTTGCTGTTGCCCGAAATTTTGTCAGCGTAGAAGTCGAAAATAGTTCTAATACGATTTATAATTGTTTTTACTTAATTTATAGTAGATTTGACCAAGGGGTCACATTGTCCCACATACATAAATGATAAGCCCTTTTTCACGTTAAGTAAGTTTTTAAAACTTAAAATTTACTACAATTACCACACGTTTTACCCACGTTATCCCAATTCCTGTGGTAATATCGGGATAAATAATAGCCTATATCCATATCCTTGAATGCAACTATCTCATTCAAAAAGAATTTTTCAATCGAACTGGAATGTCTTGAGATATGTACATTCAAACAAACAAAACAGTAAAACTCTTCAGCTTTATATATTATTATAGATATCTTTTCTCTTTATCGACAGGCAAAACCTCCCTCTATAGTCCCCCGTCTTCACAAGTTTAAAAGTATTCATTGTAAATCTACGTTAACAAATATTGAGCCAAATTCCAAATACAAAAATACAGAAATTCAATAGGCACTAACTTCAGCGATAAAAAGCTTTCTCGATAAAAAACCATTTAAAAGAAATTGAATTAAAATCACGGCAATATTTCTACTCCATTTGTTGCTCACGGTTCCACTGCCACTAAAAATACTAAAACTCAAAAAAAAAACTCTACGATTCTCTCGTGTTCACGATAAAACGAATACAAATTCAATTGGCACGATGTGTATTTGAGTAAATTTATTCGAATGTGTATCTTTATGAGTGCAATGGGGTGTAAATAACAGGTTACCTTGTAGACACGTTCAGTGTGCTTCAGATGCGTGAAATATAGAATTGAGATTATAGTGGTGGAATGTTTTTGCTGTTGAATGCAAATCTGATTTGTTACGTGTATTATGAAGTCATTGTGTGTTTGTCGGCTTTTAGAAGGATATATTTGGCTTGACTTTTTAAAGCCCAAGACATACATAGTGCGACTGCGGGCCGGGCACATGTCGGGTGACGTTATATTACTTGTATTTGTATGAAAGGTGACACACTGGTCCGTTGCGGGGCCGGTGCGGGCTCGTGTGACGCCTTCCATACAGGTGATCCGTACCCGGCCCGCATCTGGCCCGCACCCGGTCCGCACTCAGCCCGCACCCAGCCCGCACCCTGCCTGCATCTGGCCCGTAACCGGCCCACACCCGGCCCGCACTCGACCCAAACTCGGCCCGCACCTGGCCTGCACCCGGCCCGCATATTTGTATGGTAGTTTAAAAGAGTCATCGCTGTAGAAAACCGAAATTATCTATCTACGAGAATACAGCCTGTATCTAAATATCTCTCAATCCTTGCCGTCTTTTATACATAATCCACATTTAAAAAGCAAAAGCTTGATAAAATAATCCTAAAACGGAATGCTAAAGTGAAAACGGAAACACCAAAACGAAGCCACCGAATTGTTGAATCTTCAATATTTGCAATTCTTGAGTCTTTATAACTTTTTAGATTGTTACGAATAATTTTATATTAATTTATGGTATTCTATAGCTGGATCCCGGGAGGAGCGCCGCGCCGCGGGCGGCCAAGGAAACGCTGCAGGGACGACATTGTCTCCTTCGACAGCGAGTGGTGGGAGACCGCGATGGACAGGGAAAGATGGAAGAGTTTGGGGGAGACCTTTGCCCAGCAGTGGGACGATATAGGTTAAAAAAAATAATTCTATAGCTAAACCTTACAAGAAAAAATAACATTGTACGATGTAGAATATACGATTGAGAAACTTTACAACGCCTTTAGGAGATTTTTCACTATGACTATTTACGGTATGGACAATTATATATTTGATATCAACATTATCAACCATCTAACGCCATCGCATGTCAACCTAACTGTAATTGGATCACCTTAATATATTCTGGAACTAAAACCGTTGCTATAATATCGGGTGAAATCGCACAGAAAGAGTATGCTTTAGGATCGTACAATCAAATTTAGGTCGTTCTGAATCCATAAATTAGGATACCTATACTACTAGATCATGTATAGGAACCTCAAATACTCTATCTACTATCATTGACGTAAACCCTCAGTAGAGCTACAGTTTAGAGTAATTAAAACAGTTGATTTCACTTCAAGTATTGCGTCTAATTAGAATTGTAAATCAGTTACAGATTCACGCCTTGGCTTTTACCAAAATTGTAATCGGATAATTGAAAATTTGGTCGCATGGAGTGTGTTTCTATTTGGAGTTAAATAAATGATTATTTTCAATAAAATATTTTATAATACTGCCTGATGTATTAAAAGGATACAGTACACCTTACAAAACAACAGGATACCTTACAATATAATACGTTCAAAGTTGAATTTTATTGTAAGCATGAAGTATAATTTTTAGTTTCATTTTAGTAAACGAATCCGGAGTTTTTTTGTTGTAAACCAACCATTTTAATACCTACACTCTAGTTTCGGCACAAACATCGAACTAACCTCATGTGAACCTACCCTTACTGCCGCACTAAAAGACCTTCAATAAATTGACACTTAACGAGTTGACATCATTTTTGACATGTCAAAATCTCATTTAAAAGTCGTTTTAGTTACACCATTTATAACTGGCGAACGGCTGGACCGATTTTAATTATTCTTTTCTATTTTATTTATCTTGGTCAGGAATAGTATAAATAAATAAATAAATATACTTGGACAAATTCACACACGGTTAATTAGATCCAAAGTAAGCTTTAAGCTTGTAATCAAAATCCCGAAATTCCTACAGGAACGGGTGAAACCACGGGGCACAACTAGTGCCAAATAAAACCTAAGGGTACTTCTACTTTTAATATAAACAATCAAAACCATAATAATAGTGCTTGTTTCAAGTGTAGACACAAAATCTAAATAACTAAACCCTTGTCCAGATGTAGTAGTTTGAATATTCAAAAACATTTTGCATACGTTTACACCAGTTGGAAGGGAACCCGGTTAATTATTCAAGCGGACTTTCAGTTTTAGTACTTGTCTAGCTTTTTATTTTATCTCTTGTTTTACATATTAATAAGAGAACGGGGAATTTACATCGTTATTGAGTTAGGATCTGTATATTCTATTTTTTCTTACGACACTTAAACTTATAAAACTTATTAATATTCACTGTAAAAGTCATTGCTTATTACCTGTTAGTTTTGTTCTGATCATTCCTTTTAGATATATGTAGTTTTACGTGAGCTTTACACTAGCCTTCATTACATAGTATAAAACAAAGTCTCATTCTGTCTGTCCCTATGTATGTTTAGGTCTAACGTGTCCCCAGTGCGCGCGTACCTTTGCCAACAAAATCGGCTACGCGAGTCATGTTAGAGCACATGCAAGACGAGGAAGCTAGGAGTAGAAGCGGTCGCCGTGGCCGAAATCGGCTGGAGCACTATATATATTATTAGGTCTTTAAAACTACGTAACGGATTTTGATGCGGTTTTTTAATAGATAGAATGATTCAAGAGGAAGGTTTATATTTTAAAAATTCCCAATAATTATATAAAACTATTTTCGGTACCTACCTAACAGATAAACAAAATGTACTAGGTAGATAATTTTACGAAAACAAAGAAGTAATCTGTGTAGCGCAGTGTTGGAACTTTTACGGTACCAAAGGATATTGATCGTTTGCCCAAGCCATAAAGCGAACGAAACCATTCCATTTTAATCTACGGCCTGACTATTGGTAATATCCTATGGCTACCCCATAGATTATCCAGATTGGATCTACGCCGGCTGCTCGCAATGTCACTTTATCTTCTGTATCATCTGAAGTTTAATAAAGACCGAATATAGACTGAGTTTTGTTGTTGTAAAGTTAATACATGTAGTATGAAATAGACTTGAAAAATGTATGTAAGGTGAGAGGCTGTCCCAGCAGTGGGACATAACTGACTAATTACTTTCCTTTACTTTTGTGTAAGTTGGTAAACGATTTTGTGTTGACTTTAATGGTGAAAAACTTGAATGGTGTTCTTTTTTTATTGAAAACTAGCAGTGTGCCACGGTTTTACCCGGGTTGTGCCCGTTCCCGTGGGAATTTTGGGATAAAATTTGCCCATAACCTTCACGTTGAATGTAGCTATCTAGTATTAAAAGAATTAATCAAATCGGACTGGTAACTCCCGAGATTAGCTCGAACATACAAACAAATAAACCTACAAATGTTACCTCTTTATAATATTAGTATACTCGTAGATGACAATAACGTGTAAATATATGAACATATATATCTACATAATCAATGTTTTAGTAAATAAGGTTATATCGTCATGAAACATATTTTGTTCATTATTATTTTATTCAAAAAATATAAATACTTGAAATGTTACTGATATTAACAAGTATCTTGCTTTATATATAAAACGTTTAATAAGGTTTGGTAGGTTTCTTTGTGGGATGCCCTTTAAAGAATCTACCTAATTAGGAAATTGTTCGGCTTTATTGGTATCGAATTAACTTACATTTTACTTTCGTTACACGTGTTCCAGTTTATTATCGTACTAGCAGCGCCCCGCGGTTTTACCCGTATTGTACCCGGTCCCATAGGAATTTCGGGATGAAAAATAATCTACAACTTTCCCGTTGAATGTGGCTATCTATTACAAAAAGAACTATTTAAATTGGATTAGTGTTTTCTGAGATCCGCGCGTTCAAACAAACACACTTTTCAGCTTTATTATATTAGTATAGATAAAGATGATACAATATACATAATATGTCATGTTCCTCGAAATGTTGGTAACTGTACAAAAAAACATTTCTTTCAACAAAGAAATGGATTATCTTTTGTTGAAGAATACCAATTTCGGATTATGGAACGTGTTTCGGTTTTGTGTTCATGTCAGCACATTGTTGTTTTGGATTTTTATAAGTTAGTAAGTGTTTTGTATTGGTTCTACAATATATAATAGTTTTTATGATTAGTCTCATTTTCTTGATATTATTGTTATTCACTAGATCGTGTCGAATACTTATGGCCTTATAATGTACTAGCAGCGCCCCGCGGTTTTACAGGCGTTGTGCCCGTTCCCGTGGGAATTTCTTGATTTTGTATTACTCATTTTCTATAACACATAAAAAAGAATCATTAAATTTGGCACAGTCGTTCTGAAGTTATGCACTCAGCAACACATTCAGCGATTTATTTTTGTATTATAAATTATCTTATTCCTGACGAAGATGAATAAATTAAAAAATGAATCATTAAAATTGGTCTCGCCATTCTCATATTATAAATGGTGTAACTAACGACTTTATTTAATAGATATATACATAAATAAGGTATGTGCCGTATATATAAGTTTCCTATATGAAAGTAAGTTATTCAATCGATCATCATGACACACACGTCGAGCCAAAGAGGTCACAGATTCAATCAAATGGCCGAGCAAAATTATGCAAAGACCAATATTTGATCTCGGGTCTCGTGTGTTTGCGTCGATATAGTGCGGTTGTGTAAATAACGACACCCTTACATAGGTTGAATAGTGTCAAGCATATGCAGGCACATAGTCCGTCTACTAGGTATAAAAGGATTGTATTATAATTGTACTTTACGCGGTTTTACCTGCGTTGTGCCCGTTCTCGTGGGAATTTCGGGAATTTTTATACATAGGTATAAATAAACCTTCCTCTAGAATAAAAAAAACTGCGTCAACATCCGTGCTGCAGTATTTGAATTTATCTCGAACTGACAGACAGACGCGGTCCGGGGACTTTGTTGTATAATATGTTGTGATTTGTCATGTATAAGCATGTGAATATAGCGCTTATCGACATCGTATATTACGTTTAAGCGAGCACTAATCATTTTGAATTGACGTGTGAGTGACCACGGTTCCTGTAAAGGCCTCCTCCCATTACACCGTATCATACCATGACCGTGCTATGAACGTGTCAGGCAAAAAAGTATTCTTTGTATTGAAAAGTATGAGACTATGCTCACTAGACCGTTCCGTCACCAACCAACAACGTCGACTATTCTCGATGAGAATATTTTGCCGGTGCTCAAACGTTCATAGCACGGTCATGGTATGATACGGTGTAATGGGTAGAAACCTTAAAGGGGTCGAAACGTCACATAAAAATGTAAAATATAAGTCAAGTTTATCCGTAAACGTAGTTCCAATTCAAAACAAAAACCATTGTTAATTGATCTAAAGGTATTTTTGACACAACTCTAACCAACACAATACAAGCTTTCTCAGAACCCAATAAAAAAACAAAACCTAGAACATTAAGTATTCCAAAGGACAAAGCTCAAGGCGAGGTCAAGTTATTTATAATTGAAGAGACTGCGTGATAAAGAGGTCTCTCTGTTTTCACTGGTTCGTTATAAAAATTAATGACGGGCCATCCCCGTGGTTATTCCAGTGCACGAATGTAAGACTGCGGTTACACTGTAGTTTATGTAAATAAATAAATAAAATATAAACATACCCGGACAAATTCACTCACGCTTAATTAGACCTAAACTTAGCTCTAAGCTTGTAATATGTCTTGAATGTAACTAACTGATACTACTACATATACACACACAAATAAACTTATTATAAGAATATATAATTGACACCCAGACGTAGTCGCCAACAACAATGTCTTCACATATTGTTGACTCCGGGCGGGAATCGAACTCGCAACCCCCGACACAGTAAGCGCTCTCACTGCCACTGTGCCAACGGGCTTGTCAAAATGTAAAAGACTTATGCTAGTGTTAGGTCAGTTATCACAGTTATCACAGTAATGAAGTTATTGGATGGAATAATAGGTATTTTTTGAATAAGTAAGCGCTTACCTAAGACGGCACTATTGAAGCGTAATTGTTTCCAGCTTATTATCCGATAAACATTCAAATGAGGATCACTCCTTGCTTTTCTTTCATCTACGATATACTCTCATCTCTCATATAATATGTACACTGGTATAAAAAAGCTTTTTTCTTGTTTTTTGAACGCGTTAAGCTCAGAAACTACCAATCCGATTTGAATGATTCTTTTTCTGATGGCTAGCCACAGTCAACGGAAAGGTTATATGTTATCCATTCCCATACAAACGAGAATAACGCGGGTGAAACCGCGGGGCGCTGTTAGTATTCGAGTTTCTAAGTAGTTTTTTGGTGTGAGCATCTATAGATTCTATGTGTATAAAATATTTGTCGTTGTCTGGAGGCCTATGTCCAGCGTGGACGTCTGTCGTATGAAATCAATAGAAATATTGTTAAGGTATACTGTATGATATCGTGTCGTGATCTAAACCAGACCTTACGTTTTCTTGAGAATATGGTACAACGAGGTTTGAGTACTGTGGAGGGTGCTTCGGTTCCGTGTCACACTGGTTTATGCTTTTCGTGAATCGTGTATTAAAGTTCAAAAGAGTAGAAATGTTACTCGGAATATTTTACTTTTCATATAGGAAAAAAACTGTAATTCTTGAATTTATATCAAAGAAATTTTCTTTATCTAAAATTCGCAGGTGAATCAACTGGAGGCTAGTATAAAATAGAAACAATTAACCTATACTTTTGCATCAGGTACGGGTCCAAATCCGAAAATACGGTACATTCGTGAAGAAAGCATGAAACTTGGCATGAATGTAGCTCTCATGTATGTGCTTCAATCTCGATATGGGAAGCACGTCAGCAAATTAATGCTTCCCCCCTTTCCCCCCCATTTTATCTCCCTCATTCTGGTTTTTCGAATTTTCTACAAAAACTATACGACTGAGGAGTTTACTCTTCAGAGACCAAATCATCGTCGATAAATTGCCTACAAAACGATACTACATTTATAGTGGTAAGATTAATATATTTTTTAACCGACTTCAAAAACCGAAGGAGGAGGTTATCAATTCGGTGGGTATATATATTTTTTTTGTTTTATGTATGTACACCGATTACTCTGGGGTTTCACATCCGATTTACGTGATTCTTTTTTTGTTCTATGCTGTACAAATTCCCATTGGTCCCGTTGAAAGTTTTATCCTAAAATTCCTTCGGGAACCTGACTTAAATTGAAGTAATGTAACGCAGATTATAGAAAAAACCTTCATCGACCAGCTTCTATGGCGTGCGCTGCGAAAACTATAGATGATACATAAAAACAATGTTCTACACATTTAAAGTACTCATTATTTTGCACATTTAAACCCGCGACGGCATATGCTTATCTATTATAGTTTACGTACAATTACCACTTCTAGTTAAATTTTTTCAATTTTAAAACAACTTCAATAGTTAGCTTGTGATATTCGCGTGATGATATCAATATATACCAACATAAATACATCTACAATCAAGTTCAGGAAAGTGACTTTCAATACCTTTTTAAATTATTAAAATTGGACCGTCCGTTTAAATTTAACGACGAATTAAAAAAAGTACGAAATATGCAGCGGGCGGGTTAAACAAACCGCTGCACGCGCTGTTCGAATCAATGGGAAAAAATAAGTAATTCACTGTTAAAACATTACCAAGAGTTATTGAATTACGAAGCTAATTAACTAACAAACAAAGAAAGCATACACTAAAAAGTAAAAAATAAAATTAAAAATTTATGTTTTAACAGTGAATTACTTATTTTTTTTTCCATTGATTCGAACAGCGCGTGCAGCGGTTTGTTTAACCCGCCCCGCTGCATATTTCGTACTTTTTTTAATTCGTCGTTAAATTTAAACGGACGGTCCAATTTTAATAATTTAAAAAGGTATTGAAAGTCACTTTCCTGAACTTGATTGTAGATGTATTTATGTTGGTATATATTGATATCATCACGCGAATATCACAAGCTAACTATTGAAGTTGTTTTAAAATTGAAAAAATTTAACTAGAAGTGGTAATTGTACGTAAACTATAATAGATAGGCATATGCCGTCGCGGGTTTAAATGTGCAAAATAATGAGTACTTTAAATGTGTAGAACATTGTTTTTATGTATCATCTATAGTTTTCGCAGCGCACGCCATAGAAGCAGGTCGATGAAGGTTTTTTCTATATATAATCTGCGTTACATTACTTCAATTTAAGTCAGGTTCCCGAAGGAATTTTAGGATAAAACTTTCAACGGGACCAATGGGAATTTGTACAGCATAGAACAAAAAAAGAATCACGTAAATCGGATGTGAAACCCCAGAGTAATCGGTGTACATACATAAAACAAAAAAAATATATATACCCACCGAATTGATAACCTCCTCCTTCGGTTTTTGAAGTCGGTTAAAAAATATATTAATCTTACCACTATAAATGTAGTATCGTTTTGTAGGCAATTTATCGACGATGATTTGGTCTCTGAAGAGTAAACTCCTCAGTCGTATAGTTTTTGTAGAAAATTCGAAAAACCAGAATGAGGGAGATAAAATGGGGGGGAAAGGGGGGAAGCATTAATTTGCTGACGTGCTTCCCATATCGAGATTGAAGCACATACATGAGAGCTACATTCATGCCAAGTTTCATGCTTTCTTCACGAATGTACCGTAAAATTGATTTTTGTTAGGACCTGGAACCGGACAATAATATCCGTACTAATGAAATCACTCTTCGGGAATATTATGTAAAAACCATTGCAGATAGTAGCCCAAACAGTCTTTAAACTGGCGTAATCGAGTCTCTCTTAAGTCAATTTAGGCCTGAAACACACTCGCTGGATCTTACGCCATCTTACTTAACGCCAATACATATTGCATATATTGTATGCCGCAAAAGAGCAACCGATGTTCCCCGAAGTGTGATCGCTGTTGGTAAATTATATGCAATATCATGTATGACGGTCCGTCGCAGGAGATTGACGTCGGATGGTCCGTTGAGTGTAGCATTGGCTTAACAATAGTTTTCGATCAGTCATCGGTCTAACAGATATCAATTCAATTAATATTCGAGATTCAGTCGATGAATTGGTCTAACAATCTAATCAGGACTAATATTTAATAACTGCACAGGCTGTTTAATTACGAATACATGCTTTTAATAAAGTTTAGTTAAGAAGATTTAACACAACAATTTATAGACTTGAATCCCACAGTAACACGTTATATGCACACACACAACCACAGGCTCCCTGTGCCCGTTCCTGTGGGAATTTCGGGAATTTTTTTACATAAAAACCTTCCTCTTGAATCACTCTACCTATTACAAAAAAGCGGCCAAGTGCGAGTCGGACTCGCCCATGAAGGGTTCCGTAGCAGCGAGTAACATAATAAAGAAGTTCTTGAAATAAATGTTTTTTTATTTACATTTGAGTTATTGAATGAATAATCAGTATTTTTTTGCGGTTTACGATTTATGTCGTAAAAAAAAAACTACTAACTAGACCTCGTTCAAACCAATTTTCGGTGTTAGATTACATTGTTATGTACATCATATATTTTTTTTAGTTTTATCATTCTCTTATTTTAGAAGTTACAGGGGGGGGGACACACATTTTACCACTTTGGAAGAGTCTCTTGCGCAAACTATTCAGTTTAGAAAAAAATGATATTAGAAACCTCAATACCATTTTTGAAGACCTATCCATAGATACCCCACACGTATGGGTTTGATGAAAAAAAAAAATTTTTTTTTCATTTCTAAGTATGGGAAACCCCCCTAAAATTTTATTTTTTTTCTATTTTAGTGTGAAAATATTAATGCGGTTCACAGAATACATCTACGCACTAAGTTTCAACAACATAGCTCTTATAGTTTCGGAGAAAAAAGGCTGTGACATACGGACAGACAGACGGACAGACGGACGGACAGACAGACAGACATGACGAATCTATAAGGGTTCCGTTTTTGCCATTTGGCTACGGAACCCTAAAAACCGCATCAAAATCCGTTGCGTAATTTTAAAGATTTAAGCATACAGACAAACAAACAGACAAAAATAGCGACTTTGTTTTATACTATGTCTAGTCGTCAGACTAGACACAATTTAAGATGTTATTTCGAACTTGCCATTTCGCCAATATTGGTGGTTTAAGGCGATATACATTTTAATGTTTGCTGCTTAGCACATAAATTGCAGTGCACTGCAATATTGCTTCAAGTCCCAGAACATAATTTGCTAAAGGAGAGTTATATTATAAATTACAAAACTGCTTTGCAGGGAAAATGAGAAGAGATGTTTATTATTCTTTATGTGTTATATTGTAGAGGTAATTTGAAATTGCTTTTGCTGTTTGTAGTTTGTTGAACTGTGAGTCGGAGTAAATTATATTTTTATTTGCTTACTAGCTGTGCCCTGCGGTTTTACCCGCAGCGCCCCCGTTCCCGTGGGAATTTTGAGATTGTTATTCCCTATAAACCTCACGGAGCCCGAGACCTTTCCAACGAATGCAAAACCGTGGAAATCGGTCCAGCCATTCACGCGTGATGCCGCGACCAAGGAAAACGGGTTTCATTTTTATATCTTTAGATGTGTAGGTTAAATACTTTTTTCTTGAGTCAGATAAGAGGCCTTTGTCCTGCAATGGGACTTTGCTAAATTAAACTTTTGCACTTTTTAATTGTTCTTCAGTTTATTTAAGAGCCATATACAAGGCCTTTAGGCGGTCTAAAAACTCTGACAGCGGTTAGGCCACTAACTTACAAAAACTTATTTCCAAAAATAACTAAACAGAATTACCTTAACCAACTTTTTAACTTTCGCATTAAAGTTTCTTAGTATAAAAATTAGTGCATGTTTTAGAAAATATGTACCAATACTTTCAATATTATACAAAATACCAATGGAGTACACAAAACATTTAGAACCACGTACAAATGTACAGAAATATTCAGGTCTCAAACGTTCAATACAATAACTGGTGTATAAAACAGAAAACAGATGCTGATTCTGAAATTGCTTGTTTCATATATCCGGTACAAAGGGAATTAATAATTTGCTCTTTTGTCTAAAGATATGAAGTATTTTACCAGCTTGGGTCGCTTTTAATCATGGTTATTCGCTTTAAGCGGTATGAACTGAAAAAATGTGTGGGAGTTTTTTTAGATCATTATTTTTGGCAAGCGTGGTGATAATGCCTTATCTTCCTCACTGTACTGATATCTTCAGTGAGATGAGAAGCCTTTGCCCAGCAGTGGGACATTACAGGGTAATACTTTGCTTTTTTTAAAAGCGAGTTTATAAGCTGCTAATCGGCGATTTCTAAGATAAAGTCTAATATAGTGACATTATGTAAAGTCTTCTTTATTAAAAAAACCTATAATAGTATATATCTTTGTAACTAGATACTCATACCTAACTTTTTTAAAGATTATTTTGATTTGTTTTAATATGTACGCTCCTCCATATTTCAGTAGTCATGGATAGTTGTAAAGATAAGCGTTTTTTAAGCTGCGTTCTGCCAGTTCAATAGAAAGCTATCTTCGAACATGTAGTCGCCAAAGTTATACTAAGTAACCTTCTATACCTTGGTCCTGTAATCTGTATTCTGTCATACATGTCAAATTACTTGCTTGCCTGTGTCTCGCTCACAGATATTAACTTACTAGCAGCGTCACGCGGTTTTCCCAATATTGTCTCCTTTACCACGGGAATTTCGGGATGAAAAATAACCTATAACCTTCCTATTGAATGTAGCTATCTATTACAAAAATAATTTTTCAAATCGGACAAGTAATTCCAGAGATTCGGTCGAATATACAAACAAATAAAATTACAAATTTCACCTCTTTATAATATTAGTATAGATCTACACAAACGTTAAGAAAAACCAAATTGTAGATTGCCATCAAGCTTAATTTCCGAGGCAGAAATTCCGCTTCAAGAACAATTTATCATTGTTTCGTTACGAAGCGCCATATTTTGCTTATTTTTTATACTTATTTCCTTCACTTAATAGCGCCTTGATCCTTGCGCTCATTTATCAACATTTATTAAGGGTAGCGGTATGATGGACGCCTTTCTTACTATAATAATATGATATTTAGTTAAGGGTTTAAATTGGACGAGCATTAATGTCGATTTTGCTGTCGACGTCGGTGTCACTGTCGGTGTAATTGTCGGCATTTCTGTAGATATCGGTATAGTCACGAGTTAGCTGCGCTGTAGTGGGCTTAGCCACAGTTCTGTTATAAGCTGAAGAGTGGTTTTAAGTTGCTGGTTTCTTAACAGTCTTCTGAGACCCCACGGTTCCTGTAAAGGGGCCGAAACGTCAGATAAAAATGTAAAATAAAAGCGAAGTGTATCCGTAAACGTAGTTTCAATTCAAAATTGTTTTTAGTTAGTAAGAATTTCTAGAAAAATCCTTTTGGTGTTAGGTTGTGCTCCAAAACTTGAAAAACCCGAAAACTCCTTTCATCGATCACATTACAAAGCCAAGTTTTGCGTATGGAGTAGGTTACTAATGTTTTTCGTAGATGAAACTCTGGCTAAAGCAAAAAGATTGAACCAAGGTGTGACCAGATTTATTCGTTTCAAACGCAATTTGATCATGATCACGCCATTGTGAAAGCGATGAAAAACGACGATGACTTGTTTTAATCTGCCCGTCACCACCCCTTAATGGAAGTCCAAAAGAAAGCATAGTAACTAATGGTAATATTTGCGATAATGGTAGTTGATTTAATGCATAGTAACTGTTGGATAATCTGTGTAATAGTGTAGTTTAAAATACGTAGTATTTTTTAAGTAATCTGTGTCCTAAGATCATATTTAAAATTCGAAACTTTTTTATTCGTTTTCGCCACAAAGAGTTTCTATTGTATGTAGAGTTAGCATTACCTGCACAGTAACGCTAGCCAATCTGTTTCTAAAGTATTTACATCGGGGAATTTAGACCAAAGAATTTACTACCATGCGTTAGGTAGTATATTAGAGGGTGCCTCAAACGCATATTTACCATAGTACACGTTTTGCATTCTACCATAATCAGTTATTTTATATCTTGATTCCATTGGTAGACGGTACTAAAACGCACTACTGTAACAAAAGGACCAAAAAGGTATAATATATTTCATTCAGGGACAAAACACAAGCTGTTACCGATTCATATCAATTGTAAAGTTTGACAACATGGAAAGTTACGACCGATTATTGGGGAGCGTTCCAATAATTACTGTTTCAAATCCAATAATCTGATTTAACATTTTCAGAACAAGGTATTTTTGGAACGAAGTTCCTTATCGCGTGTTGCGAAAGGGGGCTAGACGGAAAAAATGTAACGACACTTTTTGCGTTAGAGAGAGACAGACAGAGAAACATACAACAATTATTTTTGTTGATAATAAATAAATACTAATATTATAAAGCTGAAGAGTTTGTTTTGTTTGTTTGTTTGTTTGTTTGTTTAAACGCGCTAATCTCAGAAACTACTGAACCGATTTGAATAATTCTTTTTGTAATAGATAGCCACATTCAACGGGAAGGTTATAGGCTATTTTTCATCCCGAAATTCCTACGGGAACGGGTACAACGCGGGTTAAACCGCGGGGCGCTGCTAGTAATAAATAAACTTCGTTCCATCCGGGTGTCCCTTGACACCTCTCAAGTTTTTATGCAGCACGGACGGTTACGGTTAATAATTTAAGCTAAAATAGTATTTTACGTAACAGTGATAGTAGAGTAGCGTAGTACATCAAGCTCACTCCAAGCATCTCCAATCGACAAATGACAAACAAAACTGGATCAAATTCCTATCTATATACTAATATAATAAAGCTGAAGAATGTGTTTGTTTGAACGCGCTTATCTCAGAAACTACCAATCCAATTCGAATAATTATTTTTGTAATGTATAGCCACATTCAACGGGAAGGTTATAGGTTATTTTTTATTTCGAAACTCCTACGGGAACGGGTACAACGCGGGTAGAACCGGGGGGGCACTGCTAATAAGAGCAATTAAATCGTTGTATTTGTAAAGAAAAGTAATAAATAGGAGTAGTAGTAGTTGGACAAAGAACAGTAAGTAAGTAAGTAAGTAAGTTCGAGTAGCTTAGTGGCCAACCCTGGTGTTGGAGTTTTTAGACCGCCTAAAGGCCTCCGACATGGTCTACAAAGAAACTAATTAGTAGTTAGTTACACACAGCCAATCGTAAAAAAACTAAAACACCCTGAACAAAACGAAACGACAATCAAAACTCTCCAATAGCTTCTACGTTATCAAACACATAAAACAGCCGCATAAAACCTTAAATTGAAAAAATATGACTATATCAAAACTTCTAACGATTGGGGCTCCGTAAATTACCTATCAGTGGTCAGAATAAAGCGATAAATGCACGGAACTAGAGCGTTAGGGTCGGGGCGAGCCGGGGGCGCTCATTACTGGCTATTCTGCCTTCAGGAGCATTCATTCAAGATAGGTATGATGCGAAACGCTGTTGTTTATTTTATGATTGAGGTTAGTTTTAGAATGAGCTGGCTGGAGAGATGCACTCTGGTTTTAAATAACTAGGTTAATAGGGAAATAACCTACTTATTACAACTTAGGTTTAATATGTAACTTATATGTAATAAGTAGCTCTACCAAGCAGCACTTTGGGTGATGAATATTTCTTGAAAATTTCAGGATATAATTTAGCCAACGACCATTGGCTAATATTCTATTATACCTATTTCTCTGCAATAAAATTCATCAACAGTTCAGTGTTTTAAGTGTTAAAAGATACCCCCCTAAACATGCCGCTCTCAGAGACGTTCATAAAATCGACACTTAATTATTTGACGGAATTTTTCATACATAACATGTCAAAATCACTTATTAAATATCTACTAAGAAAGCATTGCGTGTCTCTGAGTACAGATGTAAGAGTTTTAATCATTTTCAAGGTATAAAATTAATAAAGGAACATATAAAGCATTTTAGTGTAATACTAGCAGCGCCCCGCGGTTTTACCCACGTTGTGTCCATTTCCGTAAGAATTTCGAGATGAAAATTATCCAATAGTCTTCCTCGATAAGTGGACTACCCAACACTGAAAGAATTTTTAAAACCGGATCAGTAGTTCCTGATATCAGCGCGTTGAAACAAACAAACTAACTGCAGCTTTCAATTCAATTTATTTATTTTCAAATAAAGCTACAAAATATATTTGACCCAGTTATTGAGACATCAGCTCACATACTAGTGTTCACTGTGTCATGGAGCTTTTTAATATTAGTATAATTAAGGTAACTAATGTCTTCCCATCAATCCCCCTTGTTTATGACTAGCAACGCCATTTATCAAAGAGAAAGTATTCTATAGTCCTTGGACTATTCTACAAGTTCTTTGTAATAAATATGAACCGACCATTAATATTTATTTACAGCCTTCTAAATTACCTAGAAGTTATAAAGTTCACATTGTTAAGCCTAAAATATGAATGTGTTCCGACTAATATATCACCAAAAATAATACCTTCCTCCTCAAGACAGTTAAAAAGAAATATTATTCCATATTTCACCTAACAAGTATCCCTGCGTAACACCCTAAAGCAATAAATTTTCTATTGGTACTCTGACAAAACTACTCTTGTATGTCTAGTTTGATTTACAGTCACAATATTATGTAAGCTTGAGGGTAGAAAATGGCTTTTAAAGCTTAGATTAAAATTCTAATTTAAATAAAATATATAGATTGAAAGTGAAATTGTTCTTCAGCCATACGGAGATCTGGTCTTAAAGACAGCCTATAATCTTCATTTCTTCAAATGTTATTGAATCCTAACTTTAGTATTGGTACCAATCTACCATCCTTCACACATATAAAGCACATAGGATCTCAAAGGATTTCTCAAATAATTGAAAAGGAAAAACATTCTAAAAACATATTCACAAACTGGTTAGGTCCTATATAAAAAGTAATGTATGAGTAATCGCGCATCTCGCATCTCGCAAGAATAAAGATTCAATTACATTTTCATGTAAAAGAAACGCGCTCACCTTTTTAACATTTAATAAATGAGGAAAAATTGTTACGGAGCGTATCGCCTGTCACATCAAAATGTTATTTCCCGGCTTTTTTTTATCGCAGACAATTTAATTTCCGCCTAATGGTCGCTCGCGCCCTACGCAGTGAAAAATAAAAGATTTTGTGTTACAACTCCTGTGTAACTCATCCTTTATTTTATTATTCCTATTGTGATGAAATGTGACTCGTGTCACTAATTTTATTTTATGACGATGCGGCTCATGGTTTTGTGGTCGGTTTGTGCATGAAGAATTTTATTACCGTTCGTAGAAAGAGTTAAATGGTGATTGTCGTATGAAATTTGAATGGACTATTGGACATGCTTTCTAAAGTTCGAATTCGTCTATTCTCTGACATGATTTCTGACATTATAGTCCAGTCATTATAGTAAGTTCACCTCGGAATTCGAGATACCCAGCTGTAAGTCTGTAAATACTTGTATATTGACACCCTAAAAGTGGTCTCAAAACCTACCTATGGTAGGGTGTACGCAACTATTAAATTTCAAGGTCAAAGGTCACAAAAATCGGTATTTAGCGCTTTTTTTGTAAATATCTCATTTCCTATGGGTTTTTTGCTATTTGTATTTTTACAAATATTGTAGAATACAAAATTCTCTACAAATTATGTTAAAAAATTTTTCATACGGTGTACCGTTTTCGAGATAGAGGGCGGAGAGCGCGCGGTCACAGCATCACTATTGTATGAGGATTTTGACATAAGGCTCGCCAGGTTAATTGGTCGCGTTATAATGATGTTATAATGAGATTTTACGATACCGATGTGGATATTATACCATCATGTGAAATTGCTTAAATTGAGTGTTTTGTTGTCTGCACTATAACAGTAGTAATTATAAGTCAAGTATTGGAAACATAAGTAGAATGTTACAACATTAGTGTAGATAAAATACATATAATACGTACATAAATATAACTACGTCGGGCTACGTCGAACAAAAATCGTGAAGAATTTTTTTTATGACACTGACGGTTAGGTCTAGCTGAATGACTCGGATTCAAAAATAGAAATTATAAAAATCATCATAGAAAGCCCTTGTTTACATACTCAATCAAATAATAATCAACGGAAAATGCATAGCCTCCTTTTTGAAGCCTTTTAAACGTATGGAGCATTTTACCATAATTATTAAAAAAACCCATTTTAAAAAAACCGTAAAAAAATCTTGCCCAAATCGGATCAATAGTTTCAAAAAAATAGTAAAAAAATAGTACTATGTTTTTAAAGCTTAGGGTCAAACACAAAACCTCATTTTTGAAGTTATCAGTATTATTGAATAGATATAGATTTAATGCATGAAGAAAATGATATAAGTTAATAAAAATTGATAAATATTTATAATCGATTGATTTATCGATAGTTCATCAACTATATATGGCGCGTTTTCGACCGGAGGCACCGGTTGACCTGAAGTGATGCTGTGACCGCGCGCTCTCCGCCCTCTATCTCGAAAACGGTTCACCGTATGAAAAAAATTTTGACATAATTTGTAGAGAATTTTGTATTCTACAATATTTGTAAAAATACAAATAGCAAAAAACCCATAGGAAATGAGATATTTACAAAAAAAGCGCTAAAAACCGATTTTTGTGACCTTTGACCTTGAAATTTAATAGTTGCGTACACCCTACCATAGGTAGGTTTTGAGACCACTTTTAGGGTGTCAATATACAAGTATTTACAGACTTACAGCTGGGTATCTCGAATTCCGAGATTCTTACCTAATTTAAGCTTAAATGACTGCACTATTAGGTCTCCTATTGTCAGTCGTTGGCCATCAGCGCCAATGAAAACACGCGCAGTGAAATACAGACAGCTACTCATGTCAACTTGACGTATGCTGCCAGCATGCATGCTTTGAAATGTGTCTCATGTCTATATAGCATGCATGCATCAAAAAGTGTAAAGGCACGATTCCACCAAAACAGTGTGCAGCACATTTGTTTACAAACATTTTGTGCAAAACTCCAGCAGTGCGCGTACTAAGCTGGTATCGCATTTGGCTTCCATGTCCACTGGTAAGCCTGTGCGTAACTTTTGTAAGCGCACAGTTCAGCACATTTGTGCGCGAACATGTACACTGAGCCACAGATTACTAAATAGTTACTACGTAACTGAGGAGAATTTCTGGCGAAGACAGTTCAGTAGATAATATGGACGGCCAAAATAATCTTCCATTTTCTCATTACCTCAGTCGAGTCACAATTGAAGCTTTGCGCCAACTCTTGAGTGGCGTCATGTTTTTTGTTTTTATTTTTATAATCACTGTGACTAGAATCCCACAGCACAGGATAAGTTTCAATAGCTTGAATAAATTTAATAAGTTTATCATTCGTCCAATCCATATTTAATTTGGGTAATTAAAAATGTACGCGCACAAATAAATGTTTTCACTCCGGTAGCGGAAGCAAGAATTAGTTCGCGAACAACAGGTTCGTAGACGTCGACGCGAGTCCACTGCCTGCATGTGTGCGCGCACAAAAGTTACAAGATGTGCGCGAACATACCTAGAATGTTCGTGCACAATTTGTTATTGTATGCTTTAATGAGTCGACCAGAATGAACATTTATTTTATCGCACATTGTCGCACAATGTGCATTGCAGTGCGGCACAGTTCGGCACACTGGTGGAATCGTACCTTAACAAAGCTCGGCGAGTTATATTCAAATCTCGATTTTATTCAAGATCAAATTTCGAATTTGAGACTCGCAGCCTTAAAACACGTTCATTCAAAACAAAAGCCTTACCAATGCATCATATACAATGTAACCTTCAAAGTAAAATACATCTAAAACACCCAAAAATATATTTCCATTTTCGTTGGTACTAATAATACTTTCCGAGCCACAATATCCCAAAGTACCCCTGAGGCTCTAAGGTATCTCAAACCTTTACTCGAGAGGTGTACAACACAATTCCATTACGTTCACCCTACACCGGTCGCAGGTCATGAAAAGGTGCAATTTATAAGATTTCCAATCACATCTGCAGCTTAGACCTTTCCAATAAATTTCTAATCTTCAGCTGCCATACCATGACCTCTTAGCGCGATACAAATGCGGACCTAAACTGATTCGCTGTCAGTTTTCGTACCATGACATCAAAAAGTGACAAATTGTAGTTGCTTTGCAGATTACCTAAACTGATTCGCTATTTGTCATACTAAATATGTTTTCGTTCATTCATTTGGTACCATGAGCGTCTATTGCGGCTTTGGTAAAGCGTCTCAGCTGTCAAAATTAGCAATTCAATAAAAGATACATTTTTCTAACATAAATTGAACCATTGTTGATATTTTTAACAACAATAAGTATGTACTTTAGTTAATTATTAATGTTTAATTGTTCCTTACTATAAACAATGCATTTTTGCAAATAACTTAACGATATTCTACTGAAAGAATTGATTAAAATGTGCGATTTTACACTTTATAAATTAAATTATTTTTTATAAAATACGAGCTCGGGTTGTAGTACTGTATAGTGTGGGTTGAGCGCAGGGATGTACGAGTAGAGTACCAACTCGTACATCCCTGCGCTCAACCTACCTAGGTATTTACGAGGGTAAACATGACTATCAATATAAATATGCTTTGTTTTATCCCGAATTTCCCCAATGAAGCGAGAGCGACAAGGCTCTAGAATTCTGAGACTTAACTTATAAATCCTGGTAAATTCCTGGTAAATCCATAATAGAAATAAATCTTTAACAATCGCAATGTATATCAAACGAGCTTGAAGGTAATAATTTAAATGCTCAAAAAATATACCTATTATAATATAATTATTTAATCTATGTCTGTATTATAAATTATAATCTATGTCTATTTTTTAATCTATGTCTATTTTATATTCTATGAATTTTATGATCTTTGCCAGTGACATTCCGAACACTTAAATCGTAATTTTATTTTGGATATCTGTTTAAAATTATAAATAATATTGGTTTCTGGAGCAACAAATACTTTATAGTTCCAACATTTTATGATTACAAATTAGATAACAATAATTATCGTGTGTATAAACAAACCAATGTTCGTTTTGAATAATACTTATGATTTTTAAGAGGTTCTCTTAAAAACCGTAACTTTCCGTCATTTTAATTATTAAGGTTTTCGAACGCACCTTAATAACTTCTCTTAGAGGAAGTGACGCAATTAGCCGATCAGCAAAATGGTTTGTTCATTCATTCAAAGAGATGGCGATTCAAGTGCGATATTGTTTAAATAAGGTCACGGTACGAATTGAAACGCTAACCTAAACTGATCTGCTTGGATCTTGAGACGCTATCTAAGAGGTCATGGTATGGCTACAGACCTTATTCAATAAAAACGATTCGACGGAAAATCGGTCAAACGGTTAAATTTATATCACAATTCTTTGTGTTTACTATCGAATGACCGCGTCGATTTAGATGGAAGCTGATAACTTTATAGATTTTCATGTTGGTGTCATAGTTTGTAGGTTATGAGTAGAAGAAAAGTTAGTTACAGGAGCGAGCGAGCGAGTAAGTTGCTAGATTGCTCACATTCTACTGAATTCGCCAGATCTCTGCTTGTAAACTCGCTAAATCTAAATAATTTTATTAACAAACATCAATACGATGACCATATTTTGAACTCTTCTTTAAACTTAAGAGCTGGGCTCTTGTCGATGGAGTTCTTTCCACTTTTCTCTATCATCTGTCATTCTCTTCAGCTGCTGGTACGACACGACTTTTGCTCTTTCCTTCAGTTGGTATACATATGCCCTTCTTGAACTCACTTCTTGAAAATTGTGTTCTTGAAAATTTAAATAAAGCTTATTCAATCCGAGGTTACAGATAACATACTTAGAAACTCAAGCAAAAATAACTGCAAAATAGAAGATTAAAATGAAACCTTGATACTCCAGCAAAGTTTAAGCTAGATTTATTTCAAATATAAAACATTTGAACGTCAAATGTAAACAAGAATGTGGGCCAAGGGTGTTTGTTTTAGAAAACGCGAACTTAGATACTATTTACTTTGTATCAAGCGATGGAGCTAGAAGATACCATTACAGAACTAGAAAAAAGTAAAGTATCATCCTATAATGTCCCACTGCTGGGCAAAGACGTCTCACTGCGTCTCACTGAAGATATCAGTACAGTGAGGAGGTTTTAGGCGTAATCACCACGCTTGCCAAACGCGGGTTGGTGATCTCAAACCCAAGCCATGTTTGAAAAGTAGGAAACATGTTTTCGCTCGACCCGGGAATTGAACCCGGGACCTCAGTCTTGGCAGGCGACTGCATATACCACTAGACCACCGAAGCGAGAAAAAAGTATAAAAGAAAAGTATAATCCTGAATTGTCCCACTGCCGGGCAAAGGTCTCTCATCCCACTGAAGATCAGTACAGTGAAAATAATTAGTTATCATTACCCCGCCTACACAGAACTAGAAATTCATAATAAATAATACTATAATAATCCGAGAGGTTTTCTGGATATAAGAGTCTTTAAGGCTGGCATGCTGAATACTATCTGAATTGACAATATGAAATTCTGATCCTGAATTCAAAACGCCCAAAACTGCAGAAAATGTAATGTGTACCACACATATTCTTAATTTTCAGAACCATCTGTAATTTAGCTTCGTGGTAAGAATGACTCAATTACTGATTTCGACCCGATTTTTCAGACTTCTGTGAGGCAAAAGACCAAAGACCCTGGTTTCTTGAATCAGAAATTGAATTTCGATCGAAAGGCTAAACCTCAATTGAGCTATATACTCGTATCTATAAAACGAGGACAAACAGTCTTTTTATCCTGAAAATAGACCTGGAACATCCCAGAGCCAATGCCTCTATGCTTACTGTCGCAATATAGTTGGTAAGGAGGATAAGGCTTAATCACCGCTAATCTGAATACTATTTTTAACCTACGTCGCAAAAAAATCCACTCTTGCTATTACACGTTTGACGTATGTCAACGAATGTATGACGTACTGTCGAGCGTATAAACACGGACTGTACTTAACTATAATAGATGGTATCAAACCGTTTTTGCGTTGAACAAAACATTGTCTTTTGGGTCGCACCTTATGGAATTTAACTAAACCAAATAAAACCGGACGAATCAGGTAAAATACACCGAGATAGGGACAAAATACTAGACATTTGCACCAATTATTATAAATCGCTGTATTCCGATCCACATCGCTCAACTGCTACAATTCCTTATTCTTGTCCTGACACCATCCCTCTAATAACCGGTCTCGAGGTCCACAACGCTCTCGCTCATCTGAAGTATAATAGGTCACCAGGAGACGAGATAGGGACAAAATACTAGACATTTGCACCAATTATTATAAATCGCTGTATTCCGATCCACATCGCTCAACTGCTACAATTCCTTATTCTTGTCCTGACACCATCCCTCTAATAACCGGTCTCGAGGTCCACAACGCTCTCGCTCATCTGAAGTATAATAGGTCACCAGGAGAGGATGGAATAACTACCGAAGCTTTGAAAGTGGGAGAACCATCGCACCTGCCACATATAACCAAATTATTCAACACCATTTTAAAAACCGGTATATTTCCTGATAAATTTTGCCACTCCAACATTATACTCATCCACAAAAAAGGAGATAAGTCAAATATAAGTAATTACCGCCCAATCAGCCTAGTCTCCCACTTGTACAAATTATTTATAAAAATTATAGAAAATCGCATATCCAAACAATTAGATTCTGCACAACCGCCGGAACAAGCCGGTTTTCGTCGAGGACTATCTACCACTGACCACCTCCAAACTCTCAACGAAATATTTCAAAAATTTAATGAATATAATCTACCATTATACGTCGCATTTGTAGATTATACGAAAGCGTTCGATAGTCTATACCACTCCGCCATGTTTGAAGCCCTGCAGGAACAGCAAATAGATGAAACCTACATAAATCTACTCCGAATTATCTACAACAATAGTACAGCCTCGATGAAACTTCAATCTTCCGGACAAACCTTCAAGATAGAGAAAGGGGTAAAGCAGGGGGACCCACTTTCACCCAAACTTTTCACCAGCACCCTCGAAAATATTTTCAAAAAGTTAGCGGCTAAATGGAATAATAAAGGCATTATTATCGGCGGCAGAAGATTGACAAATCTTCGCTTCGCCGATGACATCGTCCTTTTTGCCTCATCGCCCGAAGAGCTACAATCAATGCTTCAAGACCTCAGCATGGCAAGCTTGGAGATTGGACTTGGCATGAACAGGGATAAGACCAAACTAATGACCAATCGCGCTGAGACCAGTGTAACGGTGGATGGAGAACATCTTGCATACGTCCGAGAGTATGTTTACCTGGGCCAAATAGTCTCCTTTAAAGATAGGCAAGACAAAGAAGTCACAAGACGATCTGAAAATGCCTGGAAGACTTTTTGGTCCATGGGCGATATTATGAAAGGAAAGCTCCCCTTGTCCCTTAAACGGAAGCTAATGGACGTATGCATCCTCCCCGTTCTCACGTATGGTGCGCAGACTTGGTCACTTACCCAGGTTCAAAAGTCTAAACTCCAAGTTTGTCAACGTGCGATGGAGCGCAGCATCCTGGGTGTGAAGCGTACGGACAGGATACGCAACACCGAACTGCGCTCCAGGACACGGATCATTGATGTAGCTCACAAAGCCGCTAAACTTAAATGGGACTGGGCCGGCCACGTCTGCCGCATGCCAGAAGAGCTGTGGGCCAGAACAGCCACTGAGTGGCAGCCAGATCCAGCGAGCAGGCGACGCGGCAGACCGAGGCGCAGGTGGCGGGACGATCTCGACGCATACCAGACCAACTGGAGAGAAGTGGCCCAGAACAGGGATACATGGAAGGAATGGGGAGAGGCCTTTGCCCAGCATTGGGACACAAATGGCTGATAATAATAATAATAAATAAAACCACAAAACTGACCGTGGTTGACCCTTACTTGCTCTTTCTTAAGTAAGAGTACTTAGAAGTGAATTTACACTGATAATTTACAAATTATTTCATATGTATTCTTTATAGCTTCATACTCTTATGTTTAACTTAATTAAACTCATAGTATGGAAAATATTGTAGAGCTTTTTTTTTAAAATTTATTTATTTAAGGTCGCTAAAACAACTTGGTCATCAGCGACCGACAACCAATATGTACTAATGATATGTATGATTAAATGAGATGATATAATGAAACGAGTTTAAGAAAATTTGTTGACCTGACATTCGATGTATTTAAGTCCAGGCTAGTTCAATAGAAAGCGTAAGTATAATAAGCAATGGAATTAGTCTTTCTTAGATGTTTAACCATATCGTTTGTAATCTTTCTCAATATTAAGTCAACGAAGTTAGTAAGCAATCCAATTATAAAGAAATCTATTCAAATTCAACTTTAAACCAAGATAAGATTTATACTACCTAATAATTTATGCACATACTGCTTCAAGCCATTGTTCAACCCAGTTTCAATTCAGAATGTTCTCAATTCGTCTGTAGATTTATTAAAGAAATTGAAGACGTCTTAAATCCCTAACATTATGGACTGAAGAATACCGTCTGAACAGAAAGTCAAACAACGTTCTGTTGGAATATGTTTGCCGTTGCATTATTCGGAGTCAAGTGGGGTCTCGTTTGGTAAAGTATCGTGTTGCAGATGTTGGTTTTCTGTCTAGATATCGAATGTTAGTTTGGAATAATCTTTAAGATCTATTGTATTGTAAAGTAGATGTTTCCTGTGATGTCAACCCCAGTGTAAGCTGAATGCGAAGTGTATCTGTAAATGTAGTTTCAAGTCAAAATTAGTAATGTTCGGTTAAATCTCAGAAACCAGTCGTTAACGAAGATTTCTGATCTCTTCAACCGGGTGCGTTGCGTTTCACATGATAGTAGCCTTCAAAATACATAATTACTAATATCCATGGAATTCTGTAAGTAAGAATCTTTTTGGTAAATTTATTTTTCATTTAATATTCTTGATAACGTCTCTGAACTCATAATATACACAGAATTATAGCGTGGGTATCCTACTAATATTATAAATGCGAAAGTATGTGAGTATGTATGTATGTTTGTTTCTCTTTCACGGAAAAACTACTGAACTAATATAGGTATAATAAAATATGGAATAGCTTTTATCCCAAAATTCCCGCTGGAACGGGTACGACGCGGGTAGCACCGCGGGGCGCGGCTAGTACTTTCATATTACGAAAAATTAACTACCACATTGCAACGTTACTACAAGGTGTTCAGTTCAGAACATAAAGTTGGAACAAAACACGTAATCTCCTCTATGTATAATGGCTATAACTTTGCCCGGTTAGAGAGACAAAAGCGCCAATAGGTTGGCTTCAGAATTGATCTGCGCCGGAACGTAATGACAAAGAGACGAACACAATGGTTACCGTTGAAACACACAATGGATTTTAGTTAATCGTTCATGCATTAGCTTTGATTTTTCAAGCTTTTTATAGATTAAGCTATCGTACCTCCTTTACCTATGTATCGTATAGAATAATCACTTTTAAAATGCTGTAATTATATAATAATTTGTTGTCATCATCGTAAATTTAAGAGCTAGGCTTTTGTCAGTGAGTCCGATGGAGACTTTTCCACCTATTCCTGTTACCACTATTTGTATATATGTACTATAAATAATATACCTACGAGTATTATATGTAGTACTGACTATGCAATATTACTTGAAAATGGAAAGAAGAAGCAAGAAATAAAGAAATATGGCGGCTAAACACTAACTTAAACTACTAACTAATCAAACTTGTCTAACACGTTTTTGATATTGAGTAAAATAAGCTGCGGGCTATTGAATTCTAAAACTGTCCCCATATTTGACGCCCGTTCAAAATCTGTGAGGAACTTCTTGTCTTGCTCTTTATCAACAGCAAGCCAACTAAGTATTTATACAACAAACGCACTCAGAGATGTCCTTAATGTCCATTAAATTGACACTTTACTAATTGACGTCATCTTTCATACTCTACTTAGGAAGCATTTCCTACGGGCGTAAGCCTCGGAAATAATTGTTGACTTCGATACTAAGTTTAACTTTACTTGTAAAACTTTATAATCAGCTTTTCAAAGCTTATGCTTCTGAACCTTTAAGAGTAGGTGAACCACAACAATTGCGCTTCAAATGTTAGCAGAAGCTTATGATATAACTTCAATTTATCCAGTTCGTCTGACAATACCATTAAGATAACTGGTACTTACAAAAAATAATGTTATTCTGGAACATTGACTGTCGCTTTCAGACACGTCCACTAAATCGATACTAAGCTAATTGACGTCATTTTTCATACATTACAATGTCGCAATCACTCATTAAATCTCTACTAAGGAAGCATTTGTTGTCACTGAGTCCCTACTCAGAGTCATATGTATAAAAGCTGACAAAGGTAGGTAAAACCTCCAGTATGAAGTCTTAATGACACTAACAGTATTGATTCAACACATATACGTTTCCAAACACGTATATAACCGTATCATTTAACCTCAACGACACCGTTTCTCCATTAAAAGTTCCAGTTTCCGTCTAGAACTATTTTAAAACTTCAATCACAGTTTGGTAAACGCAAATTTAAAACGCTCTGTTAGGTTTTACGAAGGTTTTACTACGTTTGGACTATGACGTCATTTTGACAGCAAGTTTAATAGAAAGCTTGTAAGCAAGTGACAAAAGCTATATATGTATACCTAGTTTAAGTTCTTTCATGTTAAAGTCATATATACATTAGTATTCCAAATTTAACGACCTAACATTAAAAAGCACTGCACTTGTCATAAAATAAAATCCAAAGCCTTTACTAGGCTATGCATTCGCATACAATAGATCTATGATATGACCTTAAAAGGGTGAGCTAACGATCCCTATTTGAATTTCAAGAAGTGTATTGATAGCCATGTCACGTTTGGGATCAATTGAACCAACTGAATGGATGGGTTCACCTCTATCGCTTTAGATTCTATGCAATGAAAAATATATTGGTGCGTGGTAAGACCCGCGGTTGGATAAAATGCTATTATTCTTATTACTCTATTCTTCCTCCGCACTGTACTGATATCTTCAGTGAGATGAGAGACCTTTGCCAAGCAGTGGGACATTACAGGCTAATATTTTACTTTCCTTTTTATTAGACGTCTCGTTTAAATTAAGCGTCTTTACAAGCTGGTAACCGAGGTCAATAGAACACAAGTATGTGACGCTAGTGAACTAGCCACTGCCACTGTCGATTGGCATTCCTATCTGAGCGCTGCCGTGCTTTGGAACACCTGAAATTGTTGTCCCAATTGAACTAATGTCGGAGGTCTGTACGAGGTCTAAAAACTCCCACACCAGGCTTATTCGCTAACCTACTTAAATATACTCGTACTTAATAAACATTGAAATTGAAACCTCTTATTCTCCCCACAGTATTATTACTTACTTAAGCACATGAGAAGATTACTTGAGACCACTTGCAAATACGGTTATACAACAAAGTTAAAAGCAAATTACTGTGGCAAAGTAGAAAACAATTTAGCCTTAGGTCATATTTGAGGAAAATCTACACAACAAAGCCGTATAACAGTGCCTCGGGGAAATTTTGCCGGACGCAGAATAAACCGCTGAGATATAATATACAGGACGTGCTTACACTTCTGTAACTACGCTGGCAGTGTCTCGCAGTTTCACCCCCATTGTACCCGACCTTGTTAGAATTTCATGATGAAAAGCAATCTATGATTTTTAAAAGGCTGTAATCTTTCTATATGACAATTTTCATAGAATTCAAATCAGTTATTTTGGTCTGCATATTAAATTAAATGATTTAAACAACCTCTGTGTAAAAACGACTGGACCCATATTTACCAAACTTAGCTAATTGGATTTCAAATGTAATGAAACGCATCGAAATTGGTCTATCCGTTCAAGATACTGTGCCATGGACAGATACACATTGACGTTAAATTTTGAAAACCTGTTTTTTACGTCAGAGGTTAAAATGAGTTCTGTATTTGAAATATTAGTAAGATGTGGTCATTTTAGTTAACGAGAACTTGGAAACGAATTGAAATGTGCAATATTAACGCCAATTGAGGGAACGCGTGACTGACATTTGATACCGTTACGTTAAGTTTTACGTTATTAACGAAAACGTGATACCTATTTTTAAACTCTAGCACGAATGGTGTCATAAGAATAAGTTGTGTCTATGGGCATGTGTGTATAAATGTGTTTGCGAACCTGCTCTAAACTAAATTAAGGGATCCTTTTTAAATGAGGTTTTGAAAAGTGTTTTCAAAAAATATTGTACATACAAAAATCAATCGTTGCTACAATATATAAATATTGGAAGAAGTGTGACTTTTCTTGAATAACACCAGAAGACAGCAAACATATTTCTTTCAAAATATTCACGAATACCAATAGACTTAAGTGAGTATATTGAAAGCAATCATTTTTATCAAAATATTATGTTTGTTCAGTGCTGAGGGCGGTGTGCGGCGCGCCTCGACAGTCGACATTCATAAACGATGGATGGGCAAACAAATGATGATGGAGCGTCGCCGCGGCACTGCGCGCGCCTGCTTCTAAACATTAGTTTAGGAAACAATTGGTTGGATGCCGACTTTTAAAGGAAAACTGTACCATATTTATCGATTAACAAAAGTTATAAGTCTCAAGTGCCTACCAAAATGCGATTACATCCAAGAATTTTAATACAAACTTTACACCAGAACCCATGCATACGTTCGGCCAAAGTTACGCTCAACTTTCTATTACAAAAATTCTTGTCAAAGAAGCGATTGTCAAACTTTGTCGCCATTGTTGGTTATGTAGGAAAATTTACATTAAAATCGGTGCCATGAAAAATGGCACAAGGGCATATCATAACACTGAAACATGTACCTCATGCAGAACTGTGATATAAGATAAAGATAAAGAGCATTGTGAAGTTACTATAGCAATGCCGTTCTCCATGAGTATTATCAATATCTGTTTTAGTACAACTTTCTCAATTGCCAAGATATATGGCACTAACTCTAAACATAAAAACAGTGAAATACTTTTGGGACTTTCTTTTATCGTTGGTGGATAAATTAAAATTTAATACAAAAGCTCTGTATTATTTCTTATACGTTAGGGAAAGCTTTTATGACGAGTTGTTTAGAGTTTGTCTAAATTTACGCTTACATCATCCGATGTTATGATATTTTATGTTGTGGTACTATTTGAATATATTACTGACAAATGCAAGGAAAAGTAAAAATTACAAAATATTTATGTGCAGGACTAGCAAGTATTGACGGCCCCGTTTTTACCCTTTGGGTACGGAACCCTAAAAAGTAACTTTTCTATACATTTACAATATGTAACCTACAATATTATAAGGTAACAATTTAAACACTCAACAAATTGTTCCAACGCCCTCAACCAACAGAAGAAAGCTGTTTAGAACAAAAAGCTCTTTTATTCTGAATACGGTAAGCTCAATGTGGACTCGAGTATTTTACGGAAACGCTTACCACAAAGACATTTGGGACATTTTTGAGAACAAAAAGGACTCGCGGTCACCTTCAATGGAGTACTTTAGACCCTGTTCTCAATTTTGTAACCTATTTTCTTCATATTACCTTTGATACTGATACCTAAATGTATAAGTGAAGTGATACCACGTTAATAAGTGGTAAGAGGGTCAAACCATGATTTTCTAAGCATTTTTTAATTGGCTACTTTAATTTGAAGAATCCCGCAATAGGCAACGTCTAGTATTTGTCATTGTACTGATATCTTCAGTGATATAAGAGACCTTTTGATCAGCAGTGGGACATTATAGGCACTTTTGACCTCTATTTTCAGAAGAATTACTTAACACAATTTTCGCATTTTTTTAAGTACCTACCCTAACATGTTTTATTTCACATACTGACCTCTCGAATCCAATTTCTCATCCATAGATTTCAATTGAACCGCTAAACGTTTTTATCTTCAGGGGCAGGGTCATGATTTTCGCCTTTGAAAAATTCTTATTACGAAAAGTCAATTTGAAAAGGGTCGCTCCACAAGAATAGCAATGTCTTTTAAAGTAAGAAGTTTAGGAAACCGCTGAACTAACGACATTGTCGCTTAGACGGTACGTACTTGGAATATAATTCAATAATTAGGACGCGATCTTACTCAACAAGTTTTATGTTTAACGATCTTTAAGGTACAATCGGGGAAATTTATTGAGAGTCAACTTTAGTAGAAACGTTATTAGTTTTAATACCTTACTACCGCTCTCAGAGACGTTCATTAAATCGACGCTTAATTATTTGACGTCATTTTTAAACATTACATGTCAAAATCAGTCATTAAATCTCTATCTAAGAAAGCATTTGAAGTCTATGAGTACGGGCGTTAGCATACTATACTTAATATTATAAATGAATGTAAGTTTGTTTGTTACGTTTTCACACCGAAACTACTGAACTGATTTGAATGAAATTTTACACAGTTAGTCCAGATCCTGAGAAAGGAAATAGGCTATTTTTTTATCCCGAAATTCCCGCGGGAATGGCTAGTAGTATTAATATGTATGTACAACGTCTTTTAGTATTTAATTTTAATTTTATTTTATAGCAATCGTATAATTAAACAAATGTAAAACAATTCAACGATGGTTTTCATGGAAACTCTTATGCCAGGTACACGATAGTTTATATATGTAACTGAACGAATGGAAGTAAGTTCTGAATGAAAACATATTCGAAAATCAAATAGGTGAAATTCCATTTCCTGACACGTCATTTAAGAAACCACGAAAACGACAAAACGAGTTCTGACTTCTGATTGGCTGAGCTCGAACAAAATTGAAATGCTACTCGTTAAATAATATGCAAATCACATCATACTACGGAGTTCCTTGTCGACCGAAACGGTCTGTTATGCGAACACGATCTCAAATTTAAGGGATTTGCAAATTTGCTGACGTACAAAATTTTCCTCGCACCGCTTGTGGTATTATGCTGATGTGAAATGCGTATTAGAGCATGAATTAACTGTGTTCTTTGGTTAATTGGTGAATATTTAGCACGGGTGGGTGTGTATTTTGTTGGAAGTCTTTTGTTTTGCTGCGTGGCCATCTAGATTGGGGGTCATAGACAAATCTAGCAAATCTATAAAATTAAGTAATTTGTGAAATGAGTTATGTACTTATCTTTGTTATGTATAACGTCAAATATTTTCTAAGAATTACGTAAATTTCAGTAATCTCTGTTAGTAATATTAATCTCTCTGTACTGAAATCTTCAGTGAGCTCAGAAGTCTTTGCTCTTGACACAAGTATTAGCCTAGTACCTTTACATTAGTTAGCCAAAGAGAGAACAAGCTTGAGATTAATTAATAAAGTTTATGTTACGCTTATCTCACTGAAAATGTGTTAGTAACTTTCAGGAGGGTGTATAAACTACTATTTCAGAATACCGAACACAGCTTAATCTATATATAAAAATCAATGCCATTTGTCGTTTTGAAATTTTATAAGTCAAGAACGGGCTCACCTATCCAAGCCAAATGTTTGGGTTTTGTTCGGACTATTTAGTGAAGTTAAGGCATTGCAGGCTGAATCACCTGATTGCTCGAAAAGTAAGATGATTCCGTGCATCGGAGGGCACGTTAAGCCGTCGGTCCCGGTTACTTTCTACGGATAGTAGTCGTTACACGAGCCATGTCAGAGGCTTTTGGCGGCTCAATAACTCTGACACCAGGATTGGTCAGGTTGGCCATCCACTCGATGAAGAAGAAGTGAAGTTTGCACAAAATCGGTCCAGCGGTTCATACAACGGTCACAACGCGGGTAAAACCGCGGGGCGCAGCTAGTATATATATAAAATTGACTGACTCACTGACTTATATATACAACAACGCTCAGCTGAAACTACTGTACCTAGAATCTTGAAGTATGGTAGTAGGGGTTTCTTTCATGATATAAGTGAGCTAAGAAAGGACTTTGTGAAATTCCACCCCTATCAACCCCTTTCACTCGAAGCGAAGCGATGGTGGCCGCTAGTTTTAAATAAAATGAATACCAATAAATAATAAAATAATACAAATCTTCACACATAATATAATAATAATGCACACGGACAAATTCACACACGGTTAATGGGAATCAGAGTAAGGTCTAAGCTTGTATTACGGAATCTAACTTACTGATACTACTACATAATATGCATACAAATACTTTATAAGAATTTATAATTGACACCCAGACGGCATCGCCATATTGTTGACTCCGGGCGGGAATCGAACCCGCAACTCTCGTAGTATCCGCTCTCACTGCCACAGTGCCAACGGGCTTGTCATAAAATAGAGATACGTTCTACTGTAATTCGATTGCTCTTTCCATAGCGACCAATCAAAGCAATGCAATTAACGGTCGACTCTACGTCTCGTATCGAGCGTAGCCCGCACGTAACGTCCGATAAACGAACAGTTTAACGAAATAAAACGATGGAAAGAGTTGGAAACTTTGTACGTTGGAAATTTGAATGTTCGGGTTATTTGTTCATTTGCTTTTGAGCCGAAATGTAAAAACATTTGATTGGGTACTTTGATTTATTTTGAACGTACTTAGTAGCTTTACTTGCAGCTCACCCGTTTCAATGGGAATTTTGGGATTATTATGAAATATTATCCTATTTCTGACCATGATGTGAAAATACGCCACGACGACGCTAATCTTCTACACTAATATTATAAAGAGGAAAACTTTGTTTGTTTGTAATAAATAGGTTCAAAAACTACTGGACCGTTTTTAAAAATTCTTTCACCATTTGAAAGTTACATTATCCACGAGTAACATAGGCTATTTTTCATCTCGAAATTTCCACAGGAATGGACACAACGCGGGTAAAACCGCGGGGCGCTGCTAGTTATCTATAAATTAATATGAAACCTAAGGGCCTTATTCATAAACGCTTATTAACAGCACCTTAGCTATCAAATGTTTCGTCCCTTTCCGACATAGGGTATTTGCCAAAGAGCGAAAGGGACAAAACACTTTAAAACAGTATTTAAGTTAAATATCGTTTATGAACAAGGCGGTTAGTGTTTATTCTTTTGTTTGTTAAAACGAGCTTCTTCTTCTTCATCGAGTGGATGGTCAACCGGACCAATCCTGGTGTCAGAGTTATTGAGCCGCCAAAGGCCTCTGACATGGCTCATGTAATGACTACTATCCGTAGAGAGTAACCGGGACCGACGGCTTAACGTGCCCTCCGAAGCACGGAATCATCTTACTTTTCGAGCAATCAGGTGATTCAGCCTGCAATGCCCTGACCAAACTGAGGAAAGTCTCACAAAGAGATTTTTGTGAGATATCCCCACCGGGAATCGAACCCGGAACCTCCGGGTCGTGAGCCGAGCGCTCAAACCACAAGACCACGGAGGCTGCTAAAAAACGAGCTAACCTCACAAACTGCCAGTAGGATTTTTTTGTAGTAGATAGACATTCAACGGACAGGTAATAGGCTATTTTTCATCTCGAAATTCTTACTGAAACGGGCACCACACGGTTAAAACCACGGGGAGTTGCTAGCATTACATAATATGACATGAAAATCGTTATATTTAAACATTAATATGTACACTTACTTATGAAACCCTTTTCTGTTTAAGGTAAAGCGAAGTCTACTTAAAATTTAATATCTAATTATACCTATCTATATCCATACATCACCCACAAATAAACCAGTAATTTGCATAAGAAATGATGCGTACCAGTCGAAAGTTCTACCATGAATTTTCGTAGCAAAATAAATCATTATTTTTTCTAGCTATGTACAAACATTTATCCACCGGCCTGCCTGGAGAGTTTACAACCTATAACTTGGCGGACAAAAAGAGACATGTTTGCCGTAGCCGACAAACTTGACAGTTCGCTGTTTATAATCGAGATAAGACTTAAAGAAAGCATTGCTATAGAATAAAGCGTAAGACGCATACTCATAGAAGCCCGCGCATATATACATAATACATACATGGCCTGCAACGGGCCTGTGTGACACCTTTCATATAAATACAAGGAATAAAAAGTCACGTGACTCACATCCGGCCCGCGGACAGACTATGTGTGCCTTGTTCTTAAGAACAAATATAAATTTTCCGTTACAAATAGAATGGAATCCTACAAAATAGATCCTGAATAAAAACGATCTAAATAAAAAAACGAACAGAAAAAACTGAAAACTTTCCACTAACAAGCATAAAGTATCGTAAATCCATAGTACAGCTACCGAATGGTATTGGAATGTATTTGTAAACGTAAATATACACCCATACGATTGATGTTGGGTGTATTTGAACCGTAGCTGTCAAGTGCTGGGTCTTGTTGGTACTTGATTGAAGTTGATCCGCTGTGACGGGGTCTTGTTAATTTTAACGAACACGCTCCGTATAAGTACGTGTTTTCAGTTTGGGAAAAGTACTGTGAAATTATTTTTTTAATTGGAGTACTGTATGTCGATAACTGGAGTACTTTATACAGATGTTGTAGGATTTGTTTATCTGTGAATCTTATGGGTTGATCGGTTTTGAGTACTTAATTTGACAGACAACATGATATAATAAGAATGTTATTCCGTTAGTACCTAACTGAGCTAGGGGTGTGGACATCCCTCTACATTTCTGAAGTAATTAGATAACCACAATGCCTTGTCAGCTACTATGTTGCGACATTCATGTACCTACAAGTTTTAATAAGCTCAATATTTCAGTTTTCTATATTCCATATTTAAATGTGTCTTATTGCTCCCGACGTCCATTAAATCGACACTTAACTAATTGACATATCTTTCCAAACATTGTATGTCGAAATCTCTCGTTAAATCTCTACTAAGGAAGCTTTTGACATCTCAGAGTAAGGACGTTAAAGTTAGTGAGTATACAACACTATTCCATAGCACATGTTTTGTTAACAATGCAAAACCAACTTCCACTGTCAGTCTGAAAGTCCCCCCATTATTATTACTAACCCACAACCCAAGATAGAGACATTCAAAACTCAACGATGGTTTATTGAAAACCTTCACATAACCACCCTGCATAGACCTCTCAATATATAGCTATTTTATCAGTAGCCGATATAATCCCCAAATCTCCGGAGGTCTGTATCCTTTGGGCGCTAATCCGGAATCCCTAACCATAATAAAAGAGCTATTGAAGATAAAAGTTTGACTTTACCCTTCAGCGGCTTGTGAATTATTTATTTAGCAAAACTCTCAAGTTTATTGGTTCGGCAAAGAATATGCCTAAATACTTGAATATTAAAGTAGTCATTAAAACTTCAGTTTAAATTGAAGCTTTCGAGATGAAGGATTTCTCGTGATTACGTCTCAGGCGACATTTATAGGAGCTTAATCCTCTGGCTTTACTCGAAATAAGGCGAAAATGAACAGATTCGTTTTAACCGCTCTGAGGCCAAAATGGCGAATTCCTATCAAGTTGTAGCATACGGTGACTGCAACCCATACTAAGAATACAATAGTTGGCCGCATTGGGCAAGTGACCGCAGCTGTTACCTTATTAGGTGATCGATAGTTTAACGTAGATCTAATCTCTATCTAATCTAGTCTCTATCTAATCTAATCTAGATCTAAGTCTAAGTTCAAACAAAATTACCTATAGTTGTTTTAATATTATAATGTTCTTTGAAATGAAAATATATTGAGGTAATATAACGTTTATTCTCATTAAAACTCGTTGTTCATAAACAAAAATAAATAAAGTGTCCAATTTCAAGATATTTTTCTTCTCATAAATATTTCATAAGTCACCCGATACCTATTTTATCCGGGAAAATCCACTGTCTTTCGAAATACCTTTTAGTATTTTATCAATAACAATGAATTTTGAAATTGCTTATTATGACTTACAGCCCTTACAGGTCACTTTGTAGGTAATGTTTGAAATATAAATAAGCTAGCAGTGCCCCGCTGTTTTACCCGCGTAGTGTCTGTTCCTGTGGGAATTCGGGAATTTTTATACATATAAACCTTCTCTTGAATCACTATATCTATTTAAAAAACCGCGTCAAAGTGCAGTATTATTTGAGTTTATCACAAACAGACAGACAGACGCGGCCGGGTACTTTGCTTTAACCCATTGATCGTGTCGGAGGCCTTTAGGCGGTCTAAAATTTCCGACATCAGGGTTGACCACTAACCCATATGAACATACTTAATTTGCAGTCATCTGTAACATCCACTACAGGGCAAAGGCCTCTCGTTCACTGAAGTAATCAATACAGGGTGTGGACAAGCTTAGTCCTCGCAATTAATAAAGCGCGTCGCAATTAATTAGGTAGATAATTAATTGTTGTAACCTCAAAATAATACACGCGAATCCACATTAATTATTAACAATCATTTAAATACCGGGCATTTGTAATTAAAATCTTTACTAATTTAATAAAGCTGAAGACTGTCTGTTTGAACGTATAATTTAATGTATCATACTAAAAGTCGAATTTGAAAAATCTTATTGAATATGTAATGCCAAATATAACGCCTCAATAGTATGTGCACTCGCCTGCCAAGACTGAGGTCCCGGGTTCAATTCCCAGGTAGAGCGAAAACATTTTTCTTATTTATGAAATATGTCTCGGGTTTGAGATTACCAACCCGCATTAGGCAAGCGTGGTGATTACGCCTAAAACCTCCTCACTGTACTGATATCTTCAGTGAGACGAGAGGCCTTTGCCCAGCAGTGGGACATTATAGGCTAATACTTATTTGTTGAATATGATAGTCACATTTAAGAGGTACACCACACTACACGGTACTTATCGTCTCGATTTCATACAGGAACGTGTATAATTCGGGCAAAACCGCGGGTCATAGCTAGTAGCTTTATATAATTATTATTAATTCAGGCCCAGATGCGCTAAAATGGAATATTTTATTGATCTCGGTTCAGTTGGGGTGGTCACGACTCACAATGTAATAAGTATTCTGCATGCTTGTTTGAAAAATGCTGTTTATTATAAAAGAGGAAATAAAGTTTGTGTATGCATTTGCTCACAGTTGCTGTTTTTTTTATTTTATCGAGGGTAACTGTACAAAATTTAATATGACGATTGTCTTTCAAATACTTTGCAAAAAAATGAAGTCCCTAATAATGCAGTCATTTAATGGATTCGCTTACGTTGCATTTAGATTTGGAGCATTTGACCTTCTTATTCTATGTTTCAAAAAGCACCAATCAGCATAATAAATATTAAAACGTCATTGGTTAAGCCTCTAAACGTCAAACGGCAACCAATCACAAATGGGTTTGATAAGCCGATTATTCTGACCTTCCTTTTTCAAACACTTAAGTATTAAGAGCTTTTCTAAAATGTTCTTTATGTCGATGGTTTTACCATAATTTAATAATCGAACGGCAATTTACCGGTCGCTTTTTGTTTTTTTTTCTTTAGGTAAAACATCTTATTATCTTGGGATAGTCTTTGTAATCTTGCTTGAACTTTATCTCTAGGTTGCTTAAAAGGATGAAGCATGGAAGAGACAGGTCAACGAAACCGGAAATGAGAACTCTGTAAAGTTTTAACCATGAACTGCGGCTGTCGGAAAGTAGCTAAGAAGGTTTTAGTTACATAAATGCAGGATGTTTTTGAAAATATTACTCTATTATTTGTTTAAACGGGAACTTACGTACGACGGAGGCTACTCTTGAGAGTTCCTAAACACGTTTAGGTCACATTCGGTGACCTTCATCAGGAGGTGGGTGAAGCGCTCGCGACAGCGTTTCTCCCCGCACTGAGACTCAACAGTAGCCTCCGTCGTACGTAAGTTCCCGTTTAAACAAATAATAATGGCATTAACGAAAGTTTCAATTAGTAGTAAAATATTACTCTATTCGGCAAATAGAGCTATATTACCTAGTCTATCTCTAATAAAGTAAAGTAAAGTAAAGTATTAGCCTGTAATGTCCCACTTGTTGGGCAAAGGCCTCTCGTCTCACTGAAGATATCAGTACAGTGAGGAGGTTTAATATTAAAGATATTTTAACAGCAAATTCTAAAGCACAAGACACACGATTTCAACATCGCATTATCCAACAGAGTCAAATCAGGTTGGCTACCTAACCTACCCGAGCTTGCTACTTAACTTACAGAGTCAAATAAAGATACTACAAGATATCACAATTTTTCCATCTTATAAGATTTATCCGGTAACTAGCAGCGCCCCGCGGTTTTACCCACATTGCGCAAAAACCCATAAGAATTTCGGAATGAAATAGCCGAATATACCTTCCTGTTGAATGTGAACGAATTGGATTGGTAGTTTCTGAGATTAGCGCGTTCAAACAAACAAACTCTTCAGCTTCATTACATTATATAGTACAGATATCCATTATCGTTATTGGTCATCGGAACCTCATAATAATCATGTATGAAGTCCCATTTTCAGCCAACTCATTACTGTAATGGAACAAATACAAACATTCAATCTACATGAGGGAAGTATCCTGAATATAATAACACAGTCGGACGAACAACAAGCCAGTGGTTGAAGGTATAATCAATCAATTTAAATGATGCTTCTAGAATCACTACATAGTATAAAACAAAGTCGCTATTTTTGTCTGCTTGTTTGTTTGTCTGTATGCTTAAATCTTTGAAATTACGCAACGGATTTTGATGCGGTTTTTTGTAATAGGTAGAGTGATTCAAGAGGAAGGTTTTTATGTAAAAAAAATCCCGAAATTCCCACGGGAACGGGCACAACGCGGGTAAAACCGCGGGGCGCTGCTAGTTTAGTAATAAAACAAAACAGTACATCTATACATACAATGGGAAAGGTTTTTTCCTGCTCTACAAAAAGTAAGATGCGACACCACATAATAAAATGTTCACACTAGCGCTATCTATTACTCCAAGTATTCAAGCTCTGTTTTAATGATATTAAGACTTGTCAACTTAATTAAAAGCAAAGTATAAAATTAAAGAATGGAAATCTAATTACTCTCTACTTACTAATTAACGTGTAACAATTTAATGGAACGAAGTTGAGAATTACAGTCAGGGATTAAATACCTTTTTATATATAAAAGTAGAAAACTCTCGAATTCTGTTGATTTTACCCCGAACTCGTTTGAAACAAACCTGTAATCAGATTAGTCTTTTGTTTATATTTTTCTTTGTTAACTATTTTCATTGGGATTAAAAGGGCTTAGACAAAAGGTTTTATACTAAGAAGGTTGATTATAATAAAATAACTTTATATACAAATCATGGTAGACTGAAGTATTTGCGTAAGAATGAAAGTACAATGTGACTAAGAAAAGGTATCGCCCGTTTTGTGACTTTTTGGACCGGTCATTGTACGGCAGTACCACTTGTAATGTCATCTAGAATTACACACTAACGTAGTGAAAATTATCTCAATTTCAAATATATTTCCGAAGATTACTTACTATTCCTTCATCGTGGTGTAGTATGACTAAGCGATGTCAGATAATTGCGATTGTTAAGCAACGTGCAGTTACTTGGATGGGTGGCCGATGGTGGCCTTTCTATCTGAGCGCTACCGTGCTTCGGAGGGCACGTTAAGCAGTCTGTTCCGGTTGTTTCAATCGCTAGACCATATCGGAGGTCTTAAGGCGGTCTAAAAACTCCAACACCAGGGTTGGCCACTAACCTACTTGAAATGAATGAATGAATGAATGAATGAATGAATGAATGATTTATCTATACTAATATTATAAAGCTGAAGAGTTTGTTTTGTTTGTTTGTTTGTTTGTTTGTTTGTTTGTTTAAACGCGCTAATCTCAGAAACTACTGAACCGATTTGAATAATTCTTTCACTGTTAGATAGTCTATTTATCGAGGAAGGCTATAGGCTACATTTTATCCCGAAATTCCCACGGGAACGGGCACAACGCGGGTAAAACCGCGGGGCGCTGCTAGTAACCTTATATAAGTGTTGAATGCCTGAATATTAAAAGAGAATCATATTTCATTCGCGATATTAAAAACCGCTAGACTTATTTTAATTTCCAACAGTTTTATATTGAAGTAAGTGTACAATAAACCTTCTGTGACAAACGTACTGGCAGGTGTATAAGGGCTCCGTACCTTTTAGCGAGAGAAACGCGTATATTAATCTTAATTTAGCATTAAAGAAGATTAAATACTTTCAAATCTCCATGTTCTTTGACAAAGGAAAAGTCCTTGTACTTTACAAAGTTTGATTAATATTATTAAAATCGATGTTCTTCGGTGCCGAAGATTTTTTCCTATTTCCTAATTTTCCTTGTATGATATTTTCCTAATCTATACTAATATTATAAAGCTGAAGAGTTTGTTTTGTTTGTTTGTTTGTTTGTTTGTTTGTTTGTTTGTTTAAACGCGCTAATCTCAGAAACTACTGAACCGATTTGAATAATTCTTTTTGTAATAGATAGCCACATTCAACGGGAAGGTTATAGGCTATTTTTCATCCCGAAATTCCTACGGGAACGGGTACAACGCGGGTAAAACCGCGAGGCGCTGCTAGTTAGGTTTATAAAGATGAATTCTTGTTTGTGCAAATTCTTTTTACTATTTCTTAAGTGTGCGAATGCTTTTTTCCTTATTATTGTTTCTTCAAATAAGAATAATTATGACAATATCAAACAGATAAAATTAAGAATTAAGAAGAAATCGTCGCCCCGTTTAATCGACGTAGGAATTTAAAGATAAACTATAGTAGTAGACTATGTTCGACCTAGTCTTGAGGTGACATCACTAAGGTTAGACTGACTTTATAGATAGATTCTACTAGATCTTTCTAGAACCTAGACAAAACCTAGCTCTACCTAATGGCCGGTGCGTGTCCAAGCCGGTAAGCCCTGATGACCAACCAGCTTAGGGTACCATTTTATTTTTAAATTCAGTTTTATTCATGGCAACCACAGAGCATAGAAGCACCGCCGGGCCAGCAGGAGCGTGTGGTGCTTCTATGCTCTGTGATGGCAACGCTACAGACTTTCGCATTCACGATTTAAGACAACATAGTTACTTATTTCATATCCCAGGCTACTAAATTCGAGAGAATACTTATTAGGTAACGTCCAAATATAGCAATGAATCGGTTATTCATAGAACCGTTCCGTTTTCGGTATTCTTCAATTTATGTAACGGTTTTCAGTCCGTAGGATACCTGGTTGATTTACATTCGAAACCCTGTTTCTATCATGCTGCCAATGGCATCAGAAAGACGATGCTGTTTGTTATGTGAAGATATAGTTTAAACTTTCACAGATAAAATAATTTAACGAGGCATTTAATAAGACATAATCTTACTATCGGTTGATTTGAATAACGTGTTGATGACACCCAATCACCAATAATAATGGTAAATTATAAGGAGGCGTTTCTTTTTTCAAAAATATTCTCAAGTCACCGTGATAGTCGCTGCCTGGCACCCCTGACTGTCTTTGTATCAGCTACAATAGTTAGTCACCTAGAGCTTTAATATTGTCAATAATATTGCTTGTGCGTAGTTCCTGTGGGAATTTGAGAATAAGAATTAGCTTCGAACGTTTGTCCTGAATGTAGCTCTCAATTCCAGATCCAACGGGTAGTGCTAGACAGCATGTGTAATTGTTAAAAACGTGACAACAAGAACACGTCAGAATCGTAAAAATCCGTACTATTCTGACAATCAAAAACCATTCACTGGAAGATAATAAGACGATCTCTTGAGCAGACTTGACACGTACCGAGGACCCAACAAACACCTACAGAAGGGCTTCAAACAAAGTCTTGACAATACGATGAAAATCAATCAAGTGAGATACACGTAGAGTCGACTCTGACACAATTCGTGAATCACATTGAGACGCGTAAAGCCGGGAACATATTATGGGGCGCGGTTTACGGATTTCAGTGAACAGATGAGATAGAGATAGGTATAATTAATGCACACTACTGACTACACTTATGCTTGAGTGATTAAACGCCATTTAATTAACCAGCTCTCAATTTCATTTTATTTGAGACATGGCTATCAGAAGTGTATAAAAATAAGTACTTCTTAATATTCCTAACACTGCATTATATTGTTTTAAGTAAAGTGTAAAGTGCAAAACCGTACAACGTAAAGGTATTTCTACGGACTGTCGTATGAGCCGCAGCTTACGGTCGCGCCGATATATTTCCAGCTTTGGGGAATGATACGCTGCGGATATCTAGGCACGTCGCATCCGCGGCCCAGGAGGCGAGCTCAGCCACCTGCCATCCCCTCCCCTCGCCTCACCCCCCTACACATCCAACTCTAGTTAAGCTCCGTACGCCACGCGAGACGCACGCCTCCCCGCCGCTCAGCGTACCGCGAAAACCGAAACATTTTCATGAATTAAAACACCGATTTTTCACCCCCTGTGTTGTGCCAGTGATCCTTCTAAAGTACATTATTATTATTGGATACTGTGAGTGTATTGTTCCAACCAGTACCGGAACAGTATTTGCTTTTCGTCCTTTTGTTTAGGGTGAGTTAATTAATTGAATTTCATTCGTCTCGTAATTAATGTTTTCATTTCGTTATTGATATTAAAATGGTTTAATTAAACGACAACATTAATTTAGATTCCGTTAATTAAGATGAACAATTTGGTTATTTGTTCACGGGTTTTATTTAAGACGCTGAAAAGTTAAATTCGCTGAAAAGTTAAATTCAGGTATTTCCTAGTCATAAATTCGCATATCGTTATCAGTAGTATTATAATCAGTAAACTAATAATAAAATACTACAATGAGATATCTGGGTCATATGATTTTATCTTTATAAACACAATAATATAAGTATTAAACGCTCAAATAGGCATATTTAGATAAGAATGCGAATTATAACGGTGAAAATTTTACCTTCGTACAAGCTGTTTTACTTGTTGAAAAAAACTACTATTTTTATCGCATCTATAAGCTACTTATAGACCATAATTTAATCCAAATTTGAGCATCAATTTAATCGCTTTTAAGGCAACAAACATCTGATTTTAAACTAAACCTAGGAGGTTCTCATTTCGTGTGAATATTTTCGTTTATGAATCTATTTTGAATTTTTTTTCGGTAAAGGATTAAGCTTACGCGGTAAGTACCTACGTCCTTACGTTACTTCCGTAAGATTAAGTAAGTATACCTACTCTATGCTCATAGAATTGACACACTTTTAAATAATATCAAAAATACTGGTCCTTTAATCAAAATATATAAAATTCTCGTGTCGCGGTGTTTGTAGTTAAACTCCTCCGAAACGGCTTGACCGATTTGTGTGCATAACGGATAGGTCTGAGAATCAGACAACATATATTTTTCATCCCCCTAAATGTTAAGGGTAGTCCACCCCTTTATTTTAATATGGCAAAACAAAATTTTGCCAGGTCAGTTAGTCTACATATAGTATAAAAAAACTGGAACAAAGTTGTTTTTCACTTAAATTTTGTGTCAATCGGTTGACGGTTGTATCAATCGTCAGACCATGTCGGAGGCCTTTAGGCGGTCTAAAATTTCCGACACTAGGGTTGGACACTAACCTACTCAAACATACTTGTCACATTTTGATCTCATTACAATTTTGCAAAGGTATAACATTTAAGATAAGATCGCATGACCGTGCACTACTGACTACTATTGACATTGGTATGTTTAACATGACTATAGTCAACAGTGTTATCAGTACACTATGGTAATTACAAGACATTATGTGAGCTAATAATAGAAGCACTTACCGTATCTGAGGTGTACACATCGAACATTGTTGAAATTCGTGCGTGTTTCAGTGATGTAACTAGCTGTTGATATAGACGTAAGGGTATTTCCAGGTGAACTAATATAATAAAAAGGGCCTTATATATCTAGGTAGGTGTATTATATATATACCCGGACAAATTCACACACGGTTAATTGAACCCAAAGTAAGCTCTAAGCTTATGTTATGGAATCTAATTAACTGGTACTACTACATATACATACACAAATATTTTATAAGAATATATAATTGACACCCAGACGTCGTCGCCAACAACTATGTCTGCACTCTGCACATATTGTTGACTCCGAGCGCGACTCGAACCCGCAACCCCCGACACAGTAAGCGCTCTCACTGCCACTGTGCCAACGGGCTTGTCAAAAATTATTATTAATTATTAATGTAATAATGTTATTAATGTATGTTTATATTTTAATCCATTTTGGTTAGATTTCAAATATTCCATGCATTTGATTGCCAAACTTGAAATTGCCATAGAAAAATAGTACCTATAATATCTAGGTAGGTGCATTGATGTAATAAAGCTTGTATGTTTATTTTTGTCAATTTCGGTTAGATTTCAAATAATATATGCTGTACTAATATTCTCTCATGTTACTACTTAGACGAAGAATTTTCTAGGAAAGAAGTACAAATATAAACAGGTGGTAAAGGGAAGAGCAACTGAAGATGCGTAAATTCTAGTTGTTCAATTGTTATCGCATTGTGTCTTATGTACATTTCAGTATTTACATAAATCATTATCGACTCTATTTACTACCTTAAGAAGATGGTACTATGCACTATAGGCACCTATTATCACGTGTGACTATTATTATGTTAAACTAACCTAGATATGTGTATACAAAACGATTTGCACGTCGACTTAAGGTGCGTTTCCATTTAAGACTAAGCAGAGCCGTGCTGACCAATCTACGAAAGAATTAAAAACCATTTTGACAGTTTCAATGCGTTTTTGTTAATATGAGCTAATATGACCTAAACAAAGGGTAGAACCTTTAGGTGCTCATCTATCAGAGCTGTACAAGCTGAAATCTAGTAGAGAAGCAGCTTTGGACCAGCAGTATAAAATATAATGTCAGGTTGCTTTTACTTACGCTTACGGTACGCGTACACCGAATCCGTCATCGGCCGAAGTATGCTCGGGCGTCATCGGCCGAACTCGGCCGATCAAATCAAACGTAAGTAAATGGAAGAGAGCGCATACACTGCTAATCGGACGACGTCGGTAGTAGCAGTGTATGCGCTCTCTTGCACCAATTAACGTTACAAAGTGCTCTCAACAAACGTAAGAATATTAAAAATTTGACTTTCTACTGCCTGCTCGAATCATTTTAACTGGCTGTCATTTAAGTTATAGAACAACGCTTTGTATTTTATAGACATTTTACAGCGTACGTAATCGTGATTTTTAACGAACGTTAATGTTAAGATGACCAGCCGATTAAAACAACCGACCCCACGAAAAACATCGTATATTACGAAGACCGAAATAAAACAAAACACTAATGATACGAGTATATCAATATGGTTTATATTTTTAATCTCATGACCTGCACCTTTAAAGTCAGAACTATTAGAAACCGTTCCTACTTGTCGGTTATTGAATCCGGATTTTGATCGGGTGTAGGCGTTTCTGTTATTCCTAATGCGCACTGACATTGAAGTATGATAAGTGTGACAATTTTAACGAACATATAAAAGTAACTTCAAAAAAATGTTCTACTACTGTGACATATTTATAAAAAAACACTAACAGCATCCCGCGGTTTCACACGCGTTATATATTTCCCGTTCCCATAGGATATCTATATATATAAAAGAAAGTCGTGTTAGTTACACTATTTATAACTCGAGAACGGCTGAACCGATTTGGCTGAAAATTGGTAGGGAAGTAGTCTAAAACCAGGAGACGGATATAGGATACTATTTATCCCGTATTTCTTATATCCTACGAAAACGTGTGCGCTGTGGGTAAAACCGCGGGGCACAGCTAGTTGTGGATAAAAACAGCTTAAAATAGCCTTTCCTTTTGAATGTGACTATTACATTTAAAGAAAATTATTCGAATCGGACTGAGATTAACATTCAAACAAGCAAAAAATAAACTCTGCTTAGCTTAATTATATTAATATAGGCAACAGCTAGGCTCTTGTCAGTGAAAACTTGCAGAGTTCTCCATTTATCTCAATTTTTGTGACATCCGATTTAAACCCGGTCCGCAGAACCGACAAGTTGGACGGAGCTACTCATAACTGCTCACCGGTTAAATAATATTAAATTAACATCTGCGTGTAAAGTATATTTATAAAGCTGTTTGTTTTTGATGGCTTGTGGAAGCTGGGCATGAAATGACCTAGATCTTAGTCCGCTCAATGTTTTAATGTTCTTTAAAGAAAGATACAAGAAATTATGTTTAGCTTTTAGAGTAGATGGTGAAAGGAAATATACGTACTTTCTTTATTTGTTTTTACAGTACGTTTTATTTCTTTTTGTAAAACCCCGGTGGTTTGTTTCTATTGTAGTAGATACTAAAGCCCATTTCACACTACGCTAGTATGAGCATTGTGGTCTAGTAGCGAGTAATTAAGTAGTTGAATGTGTTTGAATACCATTATTTAGACGAGTTAGTTAGCGAGTACTCTCTGGTGAGTATTTCAGCTACTAAAATACTCGCTTCTCGACTAATATACTAGTGTCAAGGTACTAGGCTTTAAGAAGACAATTTTTGATAATTTATATTGATGTCTTGCAGCGCCTTGCTTTTTTCGTAGTGACCATCAACGTGGAAATTTCTGGATGAAAAATAGCCTAACCTTCCCATTAAATGTGACTATCATATACAGAAAGAATTATTCGAATCAGACTGGGATAAGTGCGTTCAAACGAACCAAAAAAAGAAAAAATCGTCTTACATCAATTCGTCGACCATTTATCATAAGGTCTTTTTGAATACCGGGCTTTTCAACATTATTCTCATTTGCCCTGACTCATCGGTATATTAATTAAAATACTTTTAGTCTCTAAAATATATAACAAGTACCTCCCTGAAATTCAATAGACCCGTTTCAAAGTGAAGTCAGTTTAGTTTATAACGTTTTGAAAGATTATTTCTTGATTAGATTATATCCAGAGGTCAGGATTAACCTTTGTCAATCTTCATACTCTTTGCGGCGGACCTCTTTCAGCGTGGTTGATAGGGGTCACTTGGTAGTACCTTCATTTTGATTAATAGGACCACGGGACCTACTATATGAATTTCTTTTCAACCCTATATAATTGTACTAGCAGCGCCCCGCTGTTTTACCCACGTTGTGCCCATTCCCATGAGAATTTCTGAATGAAAAATAATTTATATCCTTCCCGTTGAATGTGGCTATCTGTGACAAAAATAATTATTCAAATCAGACTGGTAATTACCGAGATTAGCTCGAACATATAAACAAATAAATAAAATAAAATAAATAAATATACCCGAACAAATTCACACACGGTTAATTAGACCCAAAGTAAGCTATAAGCTTGTATTATGGAATCTAATTAACTGATACTACTACATTATACATACACAAATACTTTATCTTATATATAAAATTCTCGTGTCACAGTGTTCGTTCGCGTACTCCTCCGAAACGGCTCGACCGATTCTCATGAAATTTTGTGAGCATATTGAGTAGGTCTGAGAATCGGACAACATCTATTTTTCATCCCGAAATTCCTGCGGGAACGGGTACAACGCGGGTGAAACCGCGGGGCGCAGCTAGTAAGAATATATAATTGACATCCAGACGTCGTCGCCAACAAATATATCTGCACATATTGTTTACTCCGGGCTGGAATCGAACCCGCAACCCCCGACACAGTAAGCGCTCTCACTGCCACTGTAACGGGCTTGTCGGATAGACTTAAAATACCTATTTGTAATATTAGTATAGATTGGTACAAGCTGGATTAGTTTTAGTTAAAGTAATCTTACTTTTCACTTCAGTTTCCCAAAAAGTTATACATTATGAAGCTTTATTATTAATATAAAAGCATAAATGTTGAGTTTTCCATCCCCAATCCGCCTACATTTGCTACCTACAATCCTCATTTACACACCGTTGTGAAATTCATTGTGATAGATTTTGTATTGCTGAAATATATAATTGCTAGGGACAAAACATGCAAAAAATGTGAATAGGATAAAATGGTACCATTAAGGAAGCGTTCCCATAAAAGCAGAGCGGGCGGTGCGGAGCTGAATAGATAAATTAGTAAAAAAAGTAAGTATTAGCCTGTAATGTCCAACTGCTGGGCAAAGGCCTCTCATCTCACTGAAGTTATCAGTACAGTGAGGAGGATTAGGCGTGATCACCACGCTTGCCAAATGCGGGTTGGTGATCTCAAACTCGAGCCATGTTTGAAAAGTAGGAAACATGTTTTCGCTCGACCCGGGAATTGAACCCGAGACCTCAGTCTTGGCCGGCGAGCTCACATTCCACTAGACCATCGAGGCGTTAGATAAATTAGAACGCATTAAAATGATTTGATGTTATCAGAATTTCTTCTGAGCGTATTGTGATTGGTCAATTTGAGCTCCGCATCGCTCTTCTCCGCTTCTATGAAACGCCCCTAAGGTAAAGTAACCTTAAAGGTAAAAAACTTACCTCAACCTACGTCCTAAAATGATCCGAACCTAACTCTACCGAGGCAAAGCAAAGTGTTGAACAGAAACCTACTCAACCTTATAATTTCGGGGTGATAATTAGATTTCCTGTCGTCCCCTGAATGAACACAGACAGTAAGTTGAAATAATACGAACAACGAACACGTAAACTTAAAGGGGGTGTCTGAAAGTGTTTACTGTTGTTTAATTTTATGTTAATAATGTTTGAACAACGTTACGGTTAACTTTATTAAATAGATTAAGTTAAATGAGGAGTTTTAATCAAAAGTAAATATTGACTTTAATTAATTATTTGTTTGTAGGTTTAATGGAAAACTTTAGAATAAAAGGTTTGATTATAAGGTTTTGTTTCGATTTAACTACAAAGACTCACAGTCAGGTTTTAGAAATGTTACCCTGTATATAAAATCTTCATAATAATATAGAAAAGTTACTTAATTTAATACACTAATAGGCTCACTTATTCCTAATAAAATTAAGCTATACGAATGAATACAATCAAAAGAGATACATAGCTTACATCTATTTCAACGAACTGAGTTTTTGTATGAGTAAATTGAACAAGTCTAGTTTCACAACACAGGATCTGTTATGAAATAAACAAAGAATTGTAAACACAGTGATTCATTACGTCACAGATGCCAGATGTTGGCAGATCTGTTCTGTACAAAAACTAACTTTGCTTTACATTTTACTGTACAAAATAATGTTTGTTCAATTTCTGTAATGTGTACGAAAAAGCGGCGGAAAAAACTTTCTAGCGGCTTCAAAAAGGAGAAGGTTAGGAGAGCATTTCCTAGCAGTTGAGCGGAGTTTGGCGCAACTCAATTGACCAATCACAATTCATAACGAAAATATTTTAACAATTTCAATGCTTTGTTTGACCATTTCAATGCGTTGTGATTATTTTGATGACCGCTCCGTTCCGCAATTTAGCTCCACCACCGCACCGGTTCTATTGAAATGCACCCTAATTCGGGTTTGATAAGTATCAAAGGAAACCAGTTATCATGGTTAGTTAGTTAATATATTAAATGCGACCGAATTCATATGCTGAAGTTCAATAGTTCTCTTCGACTCTCTAACTCGCTGCTCACGTAGTCTAAAGGTGCGTTTCTATTGAAGCGGAGAGGAGCTGTGCGGAGCTCAACTGACCAATCACATTGCATTACGAAAAGATTTTGACAATCACAATGCGCTGTGATTGGTGAATCAGGATCCGTACCACACTACTCTGCTTGAATGGAAAAGCACCGTAGACGACGCGTGGCACTATCCGGAATAAGCCGATTAGCAAAATCGTTTGAGATGTAGAAAAAGCTATAAAATTTTAATGGGCTGTAATTCTATAAATCTTTGATTTAGTTTTGTTTCGTTAATATTAAATATCTAAGGTGTGAAATCGTATCAATTATTTATTATCGCTGCTGGTAAGCGGCCAAAATTGATATTTATTCGTCTCTTTGAAGTTGCGAATACCTACGTACGATGTGGAGAATCGGCGTTTCATTCAATTTCATAAACATAAACTTCCATTCAGTATATACTGATACTTAATAAAATTCTGTGACCATTGTTCGATATTACCTTCGATCGATATTACCTCTAAAGGCAGTTTGGACATTTGGTAGAACATTCATTTTTAAAATTTCGTTCGTTTTGAATAGTTCTGTTTTGTGCAATATAAAAAACAATCTTGTTCGAACAGCTTTTGCTTCTTCATCATATTTCGGTACTAAATAAATTTAGGAGTTCTTGTACTGGCCGCCCTAAGAGGTGATTCAGGCAGCCCGGCTTAGAGAGGTAAAATCGTTGTTGAGCGAACCATTTAGAAAAAAAACGACAATGATTGTCATTATTATACTCCTCTATCTGAGCCGGTCTTTCTGAATAGGATGGGGACCTATGCTAAATATAGCTTTAGCATATAAATTTCAAATCTGATGTTTGAAAACGAAATTAAAACAGTTTATCTAATTCACAGACACCCAGAACATAAAAATGTTTTTCAAATATCATTTGGTATTTCATCACCATTTCATTTTTATTGCACACATGTGAAATTAATTCTATTTTGTGACTTTAAAGTCTACTGAAGTTTTAGGTTTTTCATTTTGGCAAGTGGTGTAACACCTCACAGTTTTGGCTTAGCTACATCTGGGTTCCACAGACAAAGGATGACAAGGGTGCCATGGTGCAAGCGACCGGGTTAAAAACCAAGCGATGTTTTTTTAAGAACGAACACACACACACACACACTCAAAAACAAATTGATCATATTTACGAGTATGTATGTTTATAGTCAACCTCCGGCCCAAAACAGGGGCTTATAAGTTTAACATAAGTCTTTGTGTGTGTATCTGTCTTTGATACCGTAGCTATTAAACAAATAGCCAATTTCTATGCAAAATTTTTCATGTTTTTTATTAATTGCGTTTGTTTTTAGTTTGTTTGGTAAAAAACAGCCCAGCCGGTTTTGAGTAGAGGAATTTTGAAATTTTTAGGACTTGCTAATACTAGTCGCCATCACTCGTCCGTTGGACTGAACTGGACCCAATTAAAGTAATATTAAAATTAGGAGATTTTTTTCCAAAACTACAACTCCACAAAGACTTATTTAAGAGTTATTTTTAACCATCAATTCCAAAAACAAATTATTACAAAAAAAATCCAATCCTTATTCGGCTATCGGGTAAAACTAATCGCTTACGCACCGAATCAAATTATTATTGACGTACCAGACTAGACATTCCAACGACCTTGTTATCGAATAATAAATCAAAATCAATCAGGAACCAGTATAATATAAATACAGAACTGATGAATTCCGTCTTCGATATTATAAATAGATTTCTTTGAACTTAGTGTTTGAAAGATGGCGGTGTAATGTAATGTATATGTTTATAGGTTAAATTGCCCTTTGACAGGCAGAAATCTATATATATAAAAAGCGGCCAAGTGCGAGTCGGACTCGCCCATGAAGGGTTCCGTAGCAGCGAGTAACATAATAAAGAAGTTCTTGAAGTAAATGTTTTTTTATTTACATTTGAGTTATTGAATGAATAATCAGTATTTTTTTGCGGTTTACGATTTATGTCGTAAAAAAAAAACTACTAACTAGACCTCGTTCAAACCAATTTTCGGTGTTAGATTACATTGTTATGTACATCATATATTTTTTTTAGTTTTATCATTCTCTTATTTTAGAAGTTACAGGGGGGGGGACACACATTTTACCACTTTGGAAGAGTCCCTCGCGCAAACTATTCAGTTTAGAAAAAAATGATATTAGAAACCTCAATACCATTTTTGAAGACCTATCCATAGATACCCCACACGTATGGGTTTGATGAAAAAAAAAAATATTTTTTTCATTTCTAAGTATGGGAGACCCCCCTAAAATTTTATTTTTTTTCTATTTTAGTGTGAAAATATTAATGCGGTTCACAGAATACATCTACACACTAAGTTTCAACAACATAGCTCTTATAGTTTCGGAGAAAAAAGGCTGTGACATACGGACAGACAGACAGACAGACGGACGGACAGACAGACAGACAGACATGACGAATCTATAAGGGTTCCGTTTTTGCCATTTGGCTACGGAACCCTAAAAATGAAACCCGTTTTTTGTTGTCGTGGCATCACGCGTGAATGGCTGGACCGATTTCCACGATTTTGCATTCATTTGAAAGGTCTCGGGCTCCGTGAGGTTTATAGAGAATAAAAATCTCAAAATTCCCACGGGAACGGGGGCGCTGCGGGTGAAACCGCGGGGCACAGCTAGTAACACAATAAAGGTTGACTTTTATTTTTAATCTGTTTATTGGGTGGGGCTTGTGACTTATAAGTGAATGAAGAAGTCAAGTGAATACTTTTATGGAAAACTAGCCGCATCCCTGCGGTTTTACTCGGGTTATATCTTTCCCGTAGGAATTTCGGGGTAATAAAATAGCATATGATCTTACATCAGAATGTCGCTGTCTGTCTAAAAAATAATAATTCGAATCGGGCAGGTATGTCTAGAGATTACCACGAACATACAAACAAAATTACAAATTTTACCTTTTTATAATACTTATTAATATAGAATCAGATGACTTTGATAAAACACACATACAACTTATTTTAACGAGTCGATTAGTAATTTCAATAGCACATACCAATTATAATAACATAACAATTCAGCAGAAAAAGCAATTTACTTATTTAAATACACAGCAACAGTGTTGCATTATACAATTAAATCTAGAGTTACAGAGTACATTTCTGATGTGAACACCAATAACAGATGTGTACAGCATTCATAACAATTAAACACAGTACAATTTCATAGGAAAACATTTGACAAGATTGTACAATTGTACTTTTAAATAAAAAATAATTTTATTTTTCAGTCTAATGATTGATTTTCCAAAGTCGGAATTGTCGTGAAAAATAATTCCCATTAGTCCCTCTCACCTGAACAAATGAAAAAAACATTACTCGTATTACAGTAAAAATGTAATGTTTCTAAACATTTCGAATGAAATGTAAATACTTACATTTTAATTAACCAACTGTATTTGTAAATAATAAACAAATAAGGTTTGCATAGACCAGAATTATATCATTATATCATTATATCATTTCATTTAATCACTTACATTTAATTATGTTTGTTGTCGGTCGCCGATGACCAAGTTGTTTAAGCGACCTTAAATAAATACGTTTAGTCGATGGTGAAAAAAAGTGTTAATTGGCAATTTTATTCGGTTCGTCGTTCTTGTTGGTTACATACAGTTATTATTGGCGGACAAAAAGTCCGGCGAACTAAGTCCCTAGTCTGCACAGGCCATCGTAAACGCGTTGCCATCTTTAATCCGTTTTTGAGATAAATTTATTCTACAACTTGGATTTATATTTTGATTTCTTGGAATCTTTCTTTTGTTTTTTTTCTTTCCACCCTTTAATTTATACACCCATTAATTAGCTGAGGATATTTCAGGGTAATACTTTTTCTTTTATTTAAATTAAGAATCGACGGGGATTTTTATTTAATTGTATTGTCGCCTTTATCTTTCGATCAAACCATTTAGTAGGTTTTTTAAATTTTGCTACTGAAAATTAATACTTATTTTCGTGTTTTAGGTTCCATTTTTATTTGTTAGGTATCAATAAACGTGTAGATTACATTTTATAAGTTTTTTTCTCACTGCTAAGTATATCACTGGTATTATATTTACAAACTTTTGTCCGTTAAGAAAGTCCGCAGGGGACATTAAGGTACACAATGGACATTAAGTCCGTTGCGTCCTTGTTGCAAGGGTCTAATAGACTAATCCTGATCTTCAGAACTAACGTAAAGTTTCAATGGCTGAAGATTATGAAACTTATTTGAATTACAACGGTCTTGACTCAGATTATCGAAGAGAGAACTTGTGTTAGCGACCGTACTTACTCGAATACTTACTTAGTATGTAAACTTTAGTCATTAACTGTACCTATAGTCATATAGAATTGTATTGTATTTGCTTGATCTTGATAACTTTGAAATGTTGATCGTCGCTTTTATTCTATAACATTCTGTAACTAATTTGATGGTTATATTCACGAGGAAGGTTAAAGGCCACTTTTACATCCTGAAATAAAGATAGAGGACAGATAGAGCATAGAGATAGATAGCATGTGTTTATAGTGTTTATGGGGATAAACAGAGGAAGTAGATAGAGATTAAAACCGCGTGATGCTACTAGTGTTATCAATATACCAAGCCCACAAGCCCGTTGGCATATTTGCAGTGAGAGCGCGTACTTTGTCGGGGGTTGCGGGTTCGATTCCCGCCCGGAGTCAACAATATGTGAAGACATAGTTGTTGGCGACGACGTCTGGGTGTCAATTATATATTCTTATAAAGTATTTGTGTATGTATAGTAGTATAAGTGAGTTAGATTCCATAATACAAGCTTAGAGCTTACTTTGGGGTCTAACTGTGTGTGAATTTGTCCGGGTATATATTATACTAGCCGCGCCCCGTGGTTTCACCCACGTTGTACCCGTTCTCGCGGGAATTTCTGGATAAAATATATCCCATGTGTTATTCTGATGTGTAGCCTATATTACTGTAAAGTTACATCTAAATCCGTTCAGTAGTTTTTGCGTGAAAGAGCAACAAACATACACCCATACATACATCCATCCTCGCAAACTTTCCCATTTATAATATTAGTAGGATAGGATAGGATAGGATTGGATAGGATAAGATAGAATAGGATAACAAGGTATATTAGGTATATGTGAACTTTAGTGATACTGAAGCGTTTGCTTGCAGTGGCCTTCACGTAACTAATGACCATCTGGCTTTCGTTACAACCAATTACCACCAAATGTTAGACTTCCAAACTTTTACAGAATAAGGCCATATATAAATAGGTAAGTAAGTTGGCCAGCAAAGCGGCCGGGGTCGAATTAATTATTTATAGAATTTGTGAACAAACTGTGGCTCACTATTTTACCTATTCTGGTCCAAACTGTGTGTTGTTCGAGAATATATTCAAAATAAATTGGGGAGTACAATATTTATAAAATGCTGATAGGTTGATAGGCTTGATAGGCTTAAAGTTGACGTGTGGTTAGGTAATCTAGGTAACGTGTATTTTAGTTTGCAATACTGTAACAGGGTGGAAAATAAATAAATTTGAATTTGTGTCTTGAGTAATGCATCATAGGACGATATTATGTGTCTTTGGGAGGCCATTAAAGGGAGATGGTCGGCCATTTTAGGCATTTTTTTTTATAACAGTTTGTGCGTAGTTTGTTGCTAGTTTGTCAGTTGTTGTATTCTTGTTGGTATTAACGTATTACTGCAGGTTTTTTGCTTAAAATATTTTTGTATTAAGTAAATATACTTAGTTTGATTTCCCGTCGTTTTGAGTGTATAGCACCACCCGTTGTCGCGGGCGGACCCGTAGTAAGACGTTAATATCACGAACGTTTGAAAAAGACTGTTATTGTTAGTACTTCAAACTTCTTATAGAGTGCTACAAAACTTAAGCTAGCTGATTATCTCTCTTCAGAGGCTGAAGGTTTAAACAAGTCGCTCTCTCTACAGCGCAAGTGAATCTGAAGAGTCTAAAACCTCATTTAGTTTAGATAGAGGTCTGTAAAACTCATATTAAAGACAGTGAACGTACTAACACGGGTTTTTTCGCGTTAGACAATTTATTAAGCAAGTGATTAAATACATATTAAGAGTCTAGATTCCTAGGTATACAATCGAAAACATGTAGGTATACAATATACAAGATACTAGGTATACAATCGAAAATACTATTAATTCCATATAACTTTCAAACTCTACCATATCAAAAGTCACTTAAAGCGAAGAATTCGTTCGCTCGAAAACACTTTTAAAATGGATTAAACGCGGATTGTTTATAAACAGTAACCACTTCAAAGTGTTCATGGTCGCAGGTATTATTGAGATTTGGAATTCGGAATCTTATTTGCATATTAAAGTGGTTTTATACTTAAAACACATTGCGGCTTGCGGATGTGTGTTTGTTTGTAATGTTTCGTTCAATGGTTGATTAGATCATTTATATTACGTACTAGTACGTAATAGTTTTACCTGTCTTATTGAGAGGTGCGTTATAAGTTTTACGTCGATGTTTATGAGTGTGTGTCCGTGTGTGTGTGTGTTTGTCTGTGGTATCGTAGCTTTCAAAATACAATAATTTATTTATAAGTATAATACATACAACAGGTATAACGCCCCGCAGTTTTACCCGCGTTGCACCCGTTCCCGTAGTTTCGGGATGAAAAAATAGCCTAAAAATTTCCCCTTAAATATGCCTATACATTATAAAATAATATTATAAAGCTGAAGAGTTTGTTTTGTTTGTTTGTTTGTTTGTTTGTTTGTTTGTTTAAACGCGCTAATCTCAGAAACTACTGAACCGATTTGAATAATTCTTTCACTGTTAGATAGTCTATTTATCGAGGAAGGCTATAGGCTACATTTTATCCCGAAATTTCCACGGGAACGGGCACATCGCGGGTAAAACCGCGGGGCGCTGCTAGTACATTATAAAATGAATTATTCGAATCGGATAGGTAGATTCTAAGATAAGCGCGTTCAAACAAATGAACTATTTAGTTTATATATTACTAGCAGCACCCCGCGGTTTTACCCGCATTGTGTCTGTTCCCGTGGGAGTTTAGGGATGAAAGTAGCCTAATAACCTTCCCGTTGAATGTGGCTGTCTATAACACAAATAATTATTCAGATCAGACTGGTAATTCCCAAGATTAGCCCGAACATACAAACAAACTTACAAATTTTACCTCTTTTTAGTATAGATGAAAACATTTACTTTAAGTTCTATATGATTATCCGAGGATAACTTGTCCAGTCATTCGCCATATAGCTCGATATCGTTAAGTAATCCTCATTACTTTAAATATAAATTGCTTTAACAGCACTTTGAAAGCATTTTTACGGTTCAACCCTCAAAGCCTTTTAATTAGTTCGCTTGGGATAAATTCTTGAGTGGTTTTTGGAGGGAAAAGTTTGGAACAATTTCTATAAAGAACCTTTTTTCGGTTGATTGATCATTAAAGGTTTTATAATTATTATAGTTCGTCTCATCAGTTTTGTGTCTTCAAAATCAAATTAAGGTTCTGTATAAAAATAAACTTTTTATAAAGAATAAAGCGATTGCTTTATAAAGAGAAAATGTAAGAAGGCATGTTTTATACTTGAATGGTTAAAAAATGAAGCCTTTTACTTTAAACAAATAAAGTAAGTTCCAGTCGGTTAGTGGCCAACCTTGTGACGGAGTTTCTAGACCGCCTTAAGGCCTCCAACATGGCCAACAAATAAACCCAGTTTAATTTCCAACCCAAAAACACTAAGGGTCTAGACAGACGGACTGCAATTCAACTGCAATCCGACTGCCAAATGGCAGTTCAGATGCAGTTTGAATGCAGTTGGCTCGACTGCAATCAAACTGCACGTCGACGGGCAGTTGTATTGCAGTCCGAGTGCAGTTACAACCACTGCAGTCGTTGTAACTGCACTCAGACTGCAATCCAACTGCACGCCAACTGCCCGTCGACGTGCAGTTTGATTGCAGTCGAGCCAACTGCATTCAAACTGCATCTGAACTGCCATTTGGCAGTCGGATTGCAGTTGAATTGCAGTCCGTCTGTCTAGACCCTAAGCTATACGAAATTATATGCTAATTTCTAAATTTAGTGTTGAAGTTTTCTGGCTACTTGAAGCCTCAAACCTAAAATAAACCGACAATTCAACATATCACTTCAAAACAAAGAAGCATATCCTACTCATATTATAAATGCGAAAGTTTGAGATGATGTTTGTATGTATTTTTGTAACTCTTTCACGCAAAAACTACTGAACAGATTTGGATGAAATTTTACAGAAATATAGGTTAAACATTAGAAAAACACATGGGATACATTTCATCCCGAAATTAATACAAGAACGGGTACAACGCGGGTAACACCGCGGGGAGCGGCTAATATTACATATATGCCATACCTGTGGTATCTGAGCTGTTCACATTAACGATGCAATACCAATCACCTAGTTTGAGTAGAGTACTCCTATGAATGACGATGTAGCATATCGATTTGACGCCACAGAGATTTGGAACTACTGCACGTAACTTAAAGCCCGTTCACACTATACTCGAGACAATCTGAAAACTGACTGTTAGACGCAGACGAGGCAGTCTTTAGACCGGAGACACACTTGACGAAGCTTTTGGTACAATTCTTTAGTCTAACTTACCGATTAAAAAGGACAGACAATAAAAAAATTCAACTTCTTGTTTATGGTGTGCGCTTTTTGTATGATTTAAGAGTTAATAGACTAAAAGAGTGCCTTCATAAAGTCTGCTTAGGCTTTTAGTCACATTAAAAAGTCGTCCTTTTTCCTTGCTATTATAATTATTTTACAAAAGAAGTTTACCGTAGAATTTTTCCCGAGTGCTTCGTTTTATTAATTCCTGCTAATGGCTCTTAATTGAAACGCTCTAATCTCTCCTTTCGCAAGGTACCTATACATCTTAACAGCGACATTTCGGTGCTACAGTTACGTGTACTTATATATATTAACCTACTTTGTTATGTGTTGTCTATTGTCATCCTTTCTCAACTCAGCGACTAATCTTCATTACTTTGAGCACGTTTATGTTGGTCCATGTTTTGTGTAAACAAACATACGTTGAGCTGACAGTGACACAGTTACACCCAAATACCTATTCCTTATTTACGTGCATATTATGTAACGTTTCTTTCATATCTCGATAGCTTTAACTCGCTTCAAATTCGGTTGTTCAGCGACTGCCAACACCTAATTATTTGCCAGCTGCAGAGTGCAGTCGTTCATCGAATGATGCCAACGCATTCTTCACAAAGCTGCACTGCAGCAGTCACCGCATGTTGAATGCAGCGAAATACGCACTATGGCGATACTCTTTAATACAAGCAATATGTTAAAATGAATGTCTCAAAACAATTTTCAAGTATTTGTTAGGTATTCGATCTATATTGGTCCACCCTACACGTATAGAAAATAAAACGGAACTTCGTTCTGTAGAAACAAAGGCGGCAATATCCGGTCGACTCCTAGACGCAAGTGCTATCTCCGGTTGGAAAAATAAATCATTTCTTTATATAGGTTTGAATGCCTTTTAGTTTTCCTCAAGCAATATAAAGTTCGCATGTTGGATAGAAAAGTGTTTTTTGGACTAACTAATAAATCAAAATTCCTACAGATTGAATACGAATGTGAACCCATTTATTTTATACGAACTTTAGGTCAGAATTTCATTACAATATAATTTTATTTTTTTAAAGGACTCTTCCAATTTAAGTGTTTTAGTCACCCAGCTGCGATGCTGTAGAGCGTTCGTGTCGTTTCTTTTTCATATGACGTAGTGACTGCTGGCCCGCTGGCTTCCTGCGATCCTACTACATTTATCACATTTGAAGAGCATTATAGGTTATTCCACATTACCTGAAAATACTTATATATTAAAAATATAACAATGTATTATACCAGAAAAAGTTGCTATTAAATCATAATAATCATCATATTATCATCATCATAAGCTACATAAAGGCCAATAAGACAACAAAGGCCAATTTCTAACACAATGACAATAAAAAGTTTAATCACTAAAAAGGAGGTTGGAATAGCATTCGAAATTCAAACATTTGTATTCAAAATGGCTTTTGTGAACATTACACAGAGACAATGGTCAATTACGCTTGTCGACGACAATATATAACTGAAAAGAGCTTACCGAGCTTAAATTAAACGTTGATAACAATAGTATTTGGACCAAAGACGTTGAAGTTATTGACTTGCTGGACACGAGCTTTATCACTGTCCTTTGTTAGTTGGTAATACAGGTGATCGGATCAGCAGAAACTATAGTTCAAGAATAATTGACAAACGCTAAAGACAATTGACAATCGAGAACTAGTCATCGCATTATAAAAGTTATCAACTGTTTTAAGTTTGAATGGAAAACGGTCCATGCTAATATAATAAAGCTGAAGAGTTTGACGTATTCTTATTGTAACGCGCTAATCTCAGGAACTCATATTCGTTCGATTGCGATTAGGAGTTCCTGAGATATTTTTTAATGTATGCTACATTTGTGCATTAGTCGTGTGTGAATTTGTCGGGGTATATTTATATTTTTTTTGTATTTTTACTTAAAAGCGAGCTTACCTTTATCCCGAAATTCCTTTATACGGGTACAACTCAGGCAATACCACGGGACGCGACTAGTACCAGTATAATGTCATCAATACCATGTAATTAATGTCATAATGTAAGCAAACCGTTGAAGCGTTAACTGTGAAGCGAGCCGGAATGACATTAGTTTGTGTATCAGAATAGATTGATACCTAATATCTGAACAGATACATTGTGTTACACGTAATTAAGATCTAGTATATGATATTGTGTAGCTACTACGGATTCTAGAGATTCCGCTTACGTAATTGAGTTTGTTACGAACTAGCAGCGCACCGCGGGTTATTACCCACCTTATGCCTGTTTCCTGTGGGAATATATGGATAATAATAGAGTATAAGCTTCCTTTTGAATGAAGCTACCAAATAACAAAGTAAAAATTATTGGAATCGGAAAGATAGTTCCCAAGATTAGCCCGAACATACTAACAAAATAACTTTCACCTCTTCTTACTTTGATCATCTTGGTGAACAAAATAGACTCTAGTGGAAGTTTATCCTCGGAATATGATTATAGGTGATAGCACCATATATTAATTCAACAAATTACACCATTTATAAATCGAGAATGGCTGGATCGATTTTGATGATTCTTTATTTAAATTTTATTTAACTTGGTCAGCAATAGTACAATAAGTAATAAAAATCCCGAAATTCCCACGGGAATAGGTAAGTTGGGGATTAACCCGCGGGGCACAAGGCATATCTTCTCGCTGGTACAGTTAAGATCTAAATGTTAAACAAAAATTAATTTAAAATTCGTATCTAGAACATAATCAAAAAAGTTACAATGAAACACAGATTGATGGTAGCCCGTTAAACAGTAGGTCACAGTAACAAAAGAAATAGTACAATTATAAACAAACTGAACGTAAACTTTTCTATTTCTGCTTTATGTACCGCGGACTACACATGAATCATGTTTACTTCGTGCCACGTATTTATAATACCCGTACCACCGGTGAAACATTTCAGTGCGCAGTAAAAATGCATTTTAGATGCGAGTGCGAGAACTTTTGTTGGTAAAAACAATGGGGAAATGTATGGATAGTGACTGAGCGTGTGATGCAGCGCTGCAAAAGCGGTTTTAAAGATCTCTTTTCGGTAACGACCGCAGTAGCAGCAAACAACTGCTGATCGTAAGCACCACTACTGGTTTTGATGAATCTCTATGAAATTTCGAAAGCGGTGACACTGCTGCTAGCGTTCAGTAGTTGCTGCCAGCAGCTGCGGTCGCTAACGAAAACAGACCTTACTGCGCGATAGGTTCTACGTCGTTCGCCGTATGCGTCATGTGGTGACTGCTGCAGATGTAAAGAATATAGTAGTTGCTGCAGTGTAAAGTATATCATAGCCGCAGCAGATATAAAGAATATGGTAGTTCGCTGCATTCGGCGAACGACTATAGCTGTTAAATAGCTAGGCGTTGGTAGTCGATGATAGATTAAAACAAGATCGGTGGCCGCATTAGGCTAACCTAATTTGGGGTTATAAATCATTATTATTCATCCCGTGACCATTAGTAGTGTAATCCGCTCGTTACGTCGGGTAGGTACGTAATTTTTGCAAAATTAACTATAGTTTAAATGCAACACAGCTCCGATTTTTATTTATTATAAATAATATTCATTATTAGAAAATTATGATCTACCAGGCCCAGTGTCTCACAGCTGGGAAGGGCCTCTATTCACTTTCCTATTTTTCTGTTCGTTTAGAGAGTTCTAACATGAAACTTTTATCTTCCAACGAGATAAGGATTTTAACAAGACGTATAATTAAACTCGTAAAACTTTGTAGTCATATAGATACTTTATAAAGAACAAGACATTAAATTATTGTCTGTTCTACACTTTCTATGGCCAGTTTCCATTAGCCAGTCATGTACAATGTCACGAACTCACACATTCCATCTATCAACAAACTATAGACTATAGGTACGTAGTTAGGTATAGTACAATTGATTAAACCAGACGCATATGTATTCTGGCAACAGATGCTCATGTAATATCGAATGTCGAATATAATTATTAAGCTATTAGGCATTTCTAGATAACAATAATTATTGTCCAATTTAGGAATTCAATTGAAATTAATATCTATGTTAGGTATTTTTATATAAAGTGAGTTATAAATGAGATGGTAACTTTTTCTATTCGTTACTCAGTTTGTTACGCTTTTATGTTTAGATCAGTGAAGCGATTTTGATTAATTTTGGCACTGCTAAAGAAACCTATTCTGATATTTGCTCTGAAAGTTCACACCTCTAAATTGTAGATAAGCATCTATAAAAAATATCCCTCTAATTGGTTTCAAACTTTTCTTTTGCCATCTACACTAATATTATAAAGAGGAAAACTTTGTTTGTTTGGTTGTAATGAATAGGCTCAAAAACTACTGGACCTTTTAAAAATTCTTTCACCATTCGAAAGCTACATTATCTCATGTCAGTTATTCTGATGTAACCTATATTACTTAAAGATTCGTCCAAATCCGTCCAGTAGTTTTTGCGTGAAAGAATAACAAACATACATACTTGCATTCTCACAAACTTTCGCATTTATAATATTAGTAGGTTGAAATCTAAGACATGTACCTAAGATTCAGTTGATCACGTGGTAACATACACGTATGGTAATTACTTGAGAATTGGGTCACGTGGTGTAGCAACATGCTCCTACATTGTAGATTACAAATTGCATAATTGGACGTCCTAATAACAGCTTTAAATATGTTTACGTGATAGTTTAATACACACGAATTAAACGTTTATTAAAGTTACTATCTATACTAATATTATAAAGCTGAAGAGTTTGTTTTGTTTGTTTGTTTGTTTGTTTGTTTAAACGCGCTAATCTCAGAAACTACTGAACCGATTTGAATAATTCTTTCACTGTTAGATAGTCTATTTATCGAGGAAGGCTATAGGCTACATTTTATCCCGAAATTCCCACGGGAACGGGAACAACGCGGGTAAAACCGCGGGGCGCTGCTAGTGTAAGATAAAACGATAGGATTTAAATTACTTTTATGGAATAGTTTTTTTGAGAAATAGTTTTTTCTTTGATGTTATGAAAGGTCGTTAAGCGAACACTACTGATTTTGAATTGAAACTACGTTTACGGATACACTTCGCTTTTATTCGATTCAAATCTTCAACGTTCAATGTTCAATGTTCTTTTTTTGTTATTGCTAGTGATGGTTGTCGTGGTTGCAATAGCTCCTTGAATATTCTTCAATTTCATAACAACAAACACTATCTATTTCTTCCTCCACCATTTTGATTAAATATCCTATCCTTCTAATAGTATAAATGCCAAAGTTTGTAAGGATATAATGTATGTATGTTTGTTAGTTACTCTTTCACGAAAAATCTACTGGATGATTTGGATGAAACTTTACAAAAACATATTTTATCCCGCGTTAACCGGTACAACGCAGGTAATACCGCGGGGCGCAGCTAGTTCCATTATAAATTACAACAATAATTCGTTGTCTATCTCCGCACGAGCCCGTATGATTCCCGGTCCACAAAACCTCAACCTCAACCAAACCCAAAGACTTGATACTTCACATCAAAGCTTCTTGTTTTCTTTATCCGTTTCTAAGAAGAAGTGTGATAAATGTGGATATAAGTCACCACGACTTATTGGTTTTCATTCCGATATCAATGTGTGCTGGTTGAGAAATTACGACCGTATTCTCAAGCTGCGTTTTCGCTTAATGTTCTGAACATATTGTTTGCTCGTTCTATCATTCTGTTAAAGAGCGAGCGAGCTAGTGATCGGATTGTAAAGCACTATGTGAAAACACAGCTTACTGTTACGGGCAAGTTACAATGCCAGACCAGGTTGTTTTAATCATTAGACCATTGTGCAGGCCTTCAGGCAGTCTGAAAACGTAGACATAGAGTGGGCCTCTAAACTACTCGAACTTCCCTGCTGTATCGAACTCAAACTTCAACAATGGGTCACATGTCTTGTTCGTCGGTTTATGTAGGGAGAGATGCGGTTAGCTTCAAAATGGGTGTTTCCCCTGTGGGTAAATGGTATTTTTGTATATGATAGAGGAGAAAGAGCTATCGATTACTTGCAACCTTATTTTTCTACATCATCTTTTCATTATGCGTCCGCGAGACGATCAAGTGCACTTGACAAGTCTACGGGCTTCAAGTGAATATTGATCGTTTACAGCGTTGACTTGACAATTCCCGTCAAGTATCTACGTGCTGGACATGACTTGACAATAATTTTGTTTACGGCACTTGAACCAACTTGAGCTTGATGCGACTTGACGCGACTTGACAAGTTTTATTCATTTGCGACTTGTCAAGTGCACTTGATCGTCTCGCGGACGCATTAGACGAGTAAAACCGCAGGCCGTTTCTAGTTGTAATAAATATCTCAAACCTTTACAATATTTCAACACCCAACTGTTTCTAACATATTAATTAAACCTATAATTTTATTAAACGTCCGAATAAAAGGAAATTAAGAATTATTCTCACAACGCCTTATTTTAAGGCGAGGTTATCGCGTGATCGTTCTTATATGTAATAGCGAACTTACAGGAACCTTATCAGTGGGTGTTAGAGTGTATTGTCGTGTAGCAGGTGGGTTTAGGTATTTTGTCCGTGAAATATTACTCGTAATGAAGCAGGACTAATGTTTGTGACTCGTTAATGGCTTTTTTATAGATGTGTTTAAGCGGTGATTTATCGCTAGGCCGTGTTCCTAACGGTCTGATGGTACTTGCGTTTGTTATCCAGATAAAGGGAGAATTACCTATTAAGTAGGGATCGAGGCGAACACGAGCCGAGCCCGAGCTATCTCCTAGATGACTCCGAGCCGCGTACGAGGAGGCACTATCGTATGTAGTTTAGTTTTATTTAGCGTTTTTACGAACCATATCCATGTCTACAACCATTTTGAAAAAGTAGTTTACGTGGCAAGGTAATATAAACTGCTTAACATATAATATAAAATGTTAGTGACGTTCGAACCCGTACTATGCCTTTGTACGGTACTCCTTGTGCCTTCCATGGTCTAACGTATATCATCCTTGAACATACAAGTATAATGTCCCACTAGCTGAGCCCCGTGGTGTTATCCGGGTCGTACCCATTCCCTCGGGAATTTCTGGATAAAATGTATCCCATGTGTTATTTTGATGAATAACCTATATTACTGTAAAGTTTCATTCAAATCCCTTCATTATTTTTTGCGTGTAAGAGTAACAAACATACATACAAGATAGATAGTATAGGATAGACAAGTGTCAATCTTTTCACAAAATTTGAATTTGGTTTCCTGTCAAATGTATGAGAATGCGTTATGACCACGAAGCTAGAACAAAGAGGAGGTGTGGTAATTCAATTTCCCTATGAAACGACGCGTGATAGTTTGCGGGGTGAGGGGGCACTGAGGTGGTGTTAAGCTCCGCCCACTTCTCAATATTCCATCTATCGGCTAATAGCAAAACTACTAGTTTAGGTTGATGTTGATGTTACTACGTAGTTCAGCTACTTCACACTAGGTGTCAAAAGTCTTAATGTGATGGGACGTACTCAGAACTCAAAACTCAGCTTCAAAAAAATTTTATAGGGAAATAAATCAAATGAAAAGACTTTTTTTAAAACAATCTTTTATTATTTGTTAATAAAATGAACTAAAATAATAAAATAATAATTAAAACAAGATAATAAATGTATGCACTGACATTGCAACCTTTAACGAAAAATTAAGCTTCTTTGTCTTCGTCACAATAATATCGTAGATACCTAATTATCTAGATACCTAAGTATCTTTTACACCTTGTATTAAATCTTTGCGTTTTTATCACGTACCCATTTTTTGTTAAATAAAAGCATGTTACATTTTTTTATTTTGCAATCGCGATCACGAATATAAATAACGACAAAAATGTACACCGCCATTTTGTTAGGGCGGCCATTTTAGATTAATAACAATACCGACTACAACTAATTAATTGCATTGTCATCAGAACCAAAGATGTGTTGCAAATTTCAGCTCAATCGGTAACCGGGAAGTGGACCAAATTTAACTTGCAAGATTTAATTTCACACAAACATCGGGACAGGTGAAACTAAATAAAAGCTTGTAATAAAATAAGAGCCTTTGCACACGACGTTTTTTATACGCGCCGTCAACGCGCATTTGTATCGATACAAACGCGAGTCAAACGCATTTGGCGAATAATAATGAAGTGATAACGCGAATGATCGGAGGGCTGGTGAATATTTCTTCTTTAAGGGAACTTTTTTGATTTTTGAAACTTGTCGCCCAACCAAGTCTCTCATCTTTATATTTATCGATGATAAAATTTCTGCGTCCTCTCCCTGCAGAAGGTGTTTGCTTTCTAACTCTTTAATTACTTCAGTTAAATTTCGAACCTGAAACAAAAGCGAAAACGAAGAAAGGTCATGATTTGGAAAACAATCTTTGGTGGTATGTAAAGTAAAAGTAGTGGCAATAGATAAGTAATAAATAACCTTCTTTTTCAAGCGGTTAACTTTCATTTGTAGTCTTCTGATTTTCAATCCAGAATTTTTTTCTTTATATCGAAGGTGTTCTATTTCTTGCTTAAGCTTCTTTTTTCTAGGCGAATCATTTAGTATCAGAAATTCATTTAAATCACTTGTGGTAGGGTCTACAGATTTTACAGGCTCTGGTAATTTTCTTTTAAGCTGTAATATAAAAAATAATATGAAAACTAGTTGTTTTCCAAAATAATTAAAACTCGGTTACGCAAATAACATCCAAACAAACCGATAAATCCAGATTTAAACTAGGTAAAGTGCCCTTCTTTAATTTTTTAAGGCCTTTTTTTGTCACTATGAAGTCCGCATCATTGAAATGGCAAGAACAAATTTTTGTGTATTTTGTTGGTGTCCAATCCGGTCTATTAAGTTTTGTAATCCATTGCTGTTTTAAATTATCGTCGGATGGAAATCTAAAACGAACATATAAAAATAATTAAAATTACTTTTAATTAAATTAGTAGGTAAAATTTAAAAAAAAATCTGAGTACGGCCCTGGATATTTCTGAAGTTTAAAATAGTTATTCTAGTTGACGATAGATGGCGGCCCATTAATAATATAATAATAAAAACTATAAAAGTACTGTTTTAGCTACTAAAAGGTATTTAGGACTAAGTGTATAACAGTTTTTAGTATTTACGTATTATTATTACAATATAATACTGCAAAATTATACGTAAACTTATGTATTTTCTTCCGAAATGTGTCGCCATCTAGTGTCAAGTAGTAGAATTTTAACGCTGAAAGCTGAGAATGTTCTAGAACTTTTATATTTAATTGCGTATAAAATTACTTACGCATGAAATGAGATGCCAATCATATTATCAGAACGTCTGTCTGAGTAACTTTGACATAGTAAAACACAACACTTCATCCTTTTCTTGTTAAAAACGCAAAAAACACACTTTTATTGCGAGTCTCGTCACATGTGCACCTGAGGAACGCTGATAGCATACTATCAGCGTTCAGGTGGGCGGAGCCTAAGTGTAAAGTGGCTCCGCCCACCATGTGCAACGAAGAACTCCAGTGCAACGTTGCTTAGGGCAACCTTTGTTCTAGCTTCGTGGTTATGACGGCTCGTAGCTATTATGACATTTCTATACATCTTGTCCATAGACAACATCAAAATAAAAGCATGCAAAAGTATGATTAAAAATGTAATGTAAACAGTTCTTCACTAGATAGTTCAATATACTTTAAATATTTATGGAAAACTTTATTAAACTCCCGCCTTCGCTTTCCTACTTTTATAATAAAACTTACTTCCATACTTTATTTCATAAAGTTAACAATTCCGATCAAATATTTTATGAATGCTACTCAAACAGAACAGTGATTTCATTGTGCCAGGAAGCTTTTATTGGTATGCGTCCAATATAGTATTTCAATTCCGATAGGGAATGGAAGAATGTATGTACGTTATGTGTTTTATACCTTACTAGCAGCGGCCCGCGGTTATACTCTTCTCTTGAATCACTCTATCTATGTATGTATTTGAAAAAACTGCGTCAAAATCCGTTGCGTAGTTTTAAAAATCTTAACTACACTCGATGAACAACTTTACTCAGGGTAGTCGTAGGTAATTAGCCTAAAAACTCAACATAAACTTCCATAATATATTTTCATTTCACATGAATATGAAGACCCTTAACATAAATTTTCACAAACATACATTTCAAAAAGGACACCAGATAACAGGCTAATCCTTTTAATATAACGTGAAATTAATTATCATAGTCCCTGGCGCGTCGTTAGGGTGGGTACACACACACTGCGCTACCCGAGGGAACTTGTTGCTCGACCTGCCTATCGATCCGTGTCTAACAAGCCGTTATGAAACTACCGACACAATAACTGTGGTATACAATACTATCCAGCTAAAAACTTGCCCGGAGAACATTTTGTCATCCTGTGTGCAAGGGAACTTGTATGTTGGTTTTATGAAATAGGTTTTATGTACGATGTTTGCTCTTTTGTTTTCGTTAGCTTCAAGCGTTTTTAATGTCTTAAGGACTTTGTTTGCTTGTAGCTAGTATATAAAATTCAAAGCCCTGACTGACTGATAATCAACGCACAGCCACAACCGCTACACCTAGAAATATGAAATTTGGCAGAAAGTGTCGTAAGTGCACACTAAGAAAGGATTGTCGAAAAAATTCCTACGGGAACGGGTTCAACGCGGGCAAAGCCGCGGGGCGCTGCTTGTAGTATAATTATATAATTCATCTAACAATGATATAACTATAACGATTCGTTTTCATTGGAGTGGAGCCTTGCTGTGCGGAGCTGTATTGACTAATCACAACGCAGATTTTGACAATGTCGATGCGTCTTGACGATTTCAATGCGTTGTGGTTGGTCGATTGAGCTCCGTACAGCTCCACTCCGTTTCAATGGAAATGCAGCCTAAGACGATGTAGTTTTTTTCGATAAACAGTGTGGCACAAGTTTGATGACTAAAGGAGATCCTAGTATGTTTGTTACTCTTTTGCGCAAAAACTACGGAACGGATTTCGATGAAACTTTACAGTAATATAGGTTATGTATCAGAATAAAACATGAGATACATTTTATCCCGAAATTCCCGCGGGAACGGATACAACGTGGGTGAAACGTGGGGCGCGGCAACTACTGTATAATGATGGTCTCTTAGGAGAGACACAGATATTATATTCCCACGTTTTTTACTCATATGTATTTAACACCGTTCGTAATCCCGGTTTAAAAAAAGAATGTTCAAACACAAGTATTCGTACCTGCTTCACTCAATCCGGTAGATATTAACGGTGGATGAATGTGGATTAAAACGGGCAATAAAATATTTTAATCCAGTTGTATTAAATATGTGAATCAAATTGACCTACATTCTTTCTCTAATTAAATTTAAATACACGTTTAAACAGAGCTATATAATTTACTAGCAGAGCCCCGCGGTTTTAACCGCGTAGTGTCCATTCCTGTGGGAATTTCGGGATGAAAAAAGCCTATGTTACTCGTGGATAATGTAGCTTTCGAATGGTGAAAGAATTTTTAAAAACGGTCCAGTAGTTTTTGAGCCTATTCATTACAACCAAACAAACAAAGTTTTCCTCTTTATAATATTAGTGTAGATAGAGATACATATATTGTTATTCCTATACTATATAATAAAGCTGAAGAGTTTGTTTTTTTGTCTGAAGGCGCTATTCTCAGGAACTACTTATCCGATTTGAATGATTCTTTTTGTAATAGATGGCCACATTCAACAAAAAGGTTTAAGGCTATCTTTTATCCCGAAATTCTCACAGGAACGGGCACAACACGGGTAAAACTGCGGGGCGCTGCTAGTAGGCAGATAATTAATTAAATCTCCCTCACATTGATAGCTTCATCCATTCGTAGATTCGGAAATACATCAGACTTTAGTTAGTTAATCTTATTCAGGCGTTGCAGGCAAGCAGTGTCGTAACGATTACAAGGAACTATAGCTCTTATGATTTGGACAGTATGGTTCAGTGTGGCTTGTGTAATCAATTTCCCCTATACAGCCAACTGCAAATTTAAGTCAATTTAATCAATATTTTGCGAGTATGCGTAACGGCCGGTTCACACATGTCTCCGTTTTACTGTTCCGTTTTATCGTGTATGTAGTTTTATATTATTTACTGTATACGGAATACTGTGCCATGTGTGAAGTCGCTCATACAACTACATACGCCATCGACGAAAAAAAACGTACACGATAAAACGGAACAGTAAAACGGAGACATGTGTGAACCGGCCGTAAGTCCCCTTTGCAGTCCTACAACTGTGCTCTCTGTATAAAATACAAGCTCAATATGTTTATTAAAGTATGTATGTAAGAATGTTCAAGTGGATAAATAAACGACCCTGGTGTCGGGGGTTTTTGATCACAAACCTCTGATTACTTTACAACTGAAACAAAAAGCATATACCTACATGCCTTCGAAAACACAGTAGACTTCTGATAAAAATCAATCTGATCTGATCTGGACGCTATTTGATACCCACCAATAAGTATCTAATTTGGCACCATGCCTAACAAAAATATAAAAGGACTAGCTGATTCCACCCGCGATCCAATAGATGGCGCTATTGTAAAAAAATTATTAATCGCGCTTACGTTATTCTCCCAGATTTAGTTGAGTCACGCCCACTTTGTTGAGCAGAACAACTCTTAATGTGTATAATCTTGTCTTATATATAAAATTCTCGTGTCACAGTGTTCGTTCCCGTACTCCTTCGAAACGGCTTGACCGATTCTCCTGAAATTTTGTGTACATATCGGGTAGGCCTGAGAATCGGACAACATCTATTTTTCATCTCGAAATTCCCGCGGGAACGGGTACCGTGGTTGAACTCCTTTGAAACGGCTCGACCGATTCTCATGAAATTTTGTGTACATATTGGGTAGGCCTGAGAATCGGACAACATCTATTTTTCATCCCAAAATTCCCGCAGGAACGGGTACAACGCGGGTGAAACCGGGGGGCGTAGCAAGTATTAGTATAAAAGTATAGAAGATATGGGAACATTACTTAGTTAACCTACAGCATAGGCGTTACAATCACTTAACTATAACCCTACAACTTCGACAGAAAATACTGGTAACAGGATTTAGTGGAAATGTACGTAGAAAGAATTCTGCTCTGCGTTGATGGACGTATGTCAAGCAGAAACGGAAAGGGGGAAACAATTTTGATGGATTGTGTTGAAAGATGCGAAATAAATTGTGAAACTAAACTGCGAACGGTTTATTGAAATCATTTTATCGTAGAGTTTGTGATAATAACTAGGGGGAGTGTTATTAAAATTGATTGGTCTGGAAAAGTAAATTCTCGGTCATATAAAACGTTCATTGGTAGATATTCAAATTGTGTTATACATTTTACTATTAATTGAAACGTACGTTAATGTCATTATTATTTATTTAAAACGGGAACTTACGTACGACGGAGACTACTGTCGAGAGTTCCTCGACACGTTTCGGCCACATACGGTAGCCTTCATCAGGAGGTGGGTGAAGCGCTCGCGACAGCGTGGGGAGTGCGGGGAGAGACGCTGTCGCGAGCGCTTCACCCACCTCCTGATGAAGGCTACCGTATGTGGCCGAAACGTGTCGAGGAACTCTCGACAGTAGTCTCCGTCGTACGTAAGTTCCCATTTTAAATTGTGTTATACATGTTTGAAGTATAGCAAAAGACTATTTGATACGAGTATATGAGGGACTTATCTACCCACATATCAAACTAAAAAACCTATTTGTTGAATTCGAGATAAATAAAATACCGATTGTTAAAACAAATTATTTTTCTTATAATGAGTCAGAATCGATATCCGAAATGGAAACCAATATTGTAATGCAAAATAATGAAACTCAATTTATTTCATCGGTCTCGGTTACCTTTTCATTGTTCACGAATTTGAATAAACTTATTTAATCGAGCATAATAATCAAATTACTTATTCAAATTGTTTGAATGAAAAATATACGTCTCAAGAACTGAGGAGAGATTAAAAATGTATACTTATTTGTGTAGGTAACCTTTTTACAAAGAGAAGTAATTAAAAAAAGCACGTTTTTGAGCGTTCTAATATTAATTACTCGCAACTTTTTCTATGATGGTTTTACTCCTGTGATAATCAACAGGACTTCAACTGGTAAAACCGAATCGAAGTCAAATCGAGTTTCAATGGTAACTCTGCAGATTTTGAAACAAACAATAAGGTTACTGAACTCAGGAATAACAACCAGAATAAATTTGGATTACAAACCAAAAAGAAAAAACATCGTAGCTGTCTACAAAACACCAAAATTATAGATTGTCATACAAATCTCCATACACGATCGCAGTAAAAAAATATCGTCTCCGCCATAAATTTTATGCTCGCTTTATTTTCAAGGACCTTAAACAAACACGAGACTAAGTTTTCCTATTGATATAAATTCCGGATCGTGTTGACTGAAGTATATAAAAGTATGGATGTGAATGTTTGTCATCAAAATTTATAACCTGAACTTTGAACATCAAGGAGTCTTGTCTGCAAAAATAATAAACCCAAGTTGTTTATAACAAGACAGGAGGCTGAATAAACGAATACTTACTACAACTTTGTGGAGAATATAAAAAGTTATTTGGCTGTAACTAGAACGTATGTGGGTTAAGCCTTGGCTTTCATCAAATATTAGGTAAGGCGAGGTAGACGTTTTCTTTTGATTACATGTGACATTACAAGTAAGGTCAATGAGATAAATATGATTACTTCGCCCTTTAAAGACGAGAGGGTTTATAAGTACCTTTATAAGAGGTAAAGTACCTACTTAGTCTAGGTTTAACTTCTTTGACAGAAAATAAGTCGTTAATAATTGGCTTGGTATGCGATCAAAGCAACATGATTCTAACCTTAAAACGCTAATTAAAGATATTAAATATAAACATAAACTGGATTATCCATAAATAACAACCAAAAGTACTCTTAAGAGCAGTGATATTAAAACAATATCACTCTCTTAAAAAAAATAGACTATCATGACCGATTTTCCAACCAAAGACAGCTTCTTCCATTGAGAAAAAAGGTTCAGTGATGGGGCAAACATGGAATGAAATAATTAAACTTTTTCTTCTTTTTGCATCTTTGGCTGGAAAATCGATCTCATTAGTCCACATTATAACTCGTGAGAAAAATAGCATAAGTAAGACAAATTAAGTGCTGCAGAGTAGTGACAAATTAAAGTGCCACGATGCAATGACGAATACGGAGACTAGCGCTGATTTGAAAAACATTTTTGAACATTTAATGCTCCCTATGACTTACCATAATACACAGTATTTCGATAAATTCAAACCTCAGAAACAAAAATAACTCAGCGTTATAAAAGTTGCGTGTAAAACCTAGTAACGATATGTTATTCCTTTCCATATAACCAGCTCACAATTAAGTCTCAACATTTACCGTTTCTAAATCATACCCATTATTTTAATTAGCAAAACCGCAGAAGGCTATGATTAGAATAACATGTTAGTAATATTCAGAGCGCTGTTTTCATGGTACGGCTGAAACTACAGCTACTAAACGATGTCACGCACGCAATCTGACAATAACTGAATACAAAAAAAGCGTATTTTCGTGTTCCATTTGCACAAAAGGGACAAAAAATATGGGACGTAGCAAACCTTTTAGTACTCTTTTAGCGCAAGTTACGGTTTCGTAGTCCTAAGCTATTGTTTGTTCAGAGAATGTTGGTCAAACATTGAAGAGGCAATTTTTTGATTCGAAGCGTTTTGTTATTTGAAAAATAGCCGGCATTTTATCTGTGATGTTGTGATGGTAGGGATTGTTTTAGTGGGGATTGCGAAACCTGTTCAGGTGCAATCTTAGGTTTTTAGGATGTTTAAGGAACACCTGTGCTTTGTACTGTAATCTCACAGGTCGTAACTCTTACTTCAAGATACTTATAGGCTATGATTTTTATTTATAGGCCTTTGCTTTCAACTTTTTACTTGATGTGTATTAAAAACATAACATGTATAAATTGATCGGCTTATATTTTAATTAAACAAAAGCAAGATTCACAGAATAAATGATAACGTCCTATAATATAATCATACATGTTTGCATAACCAACCACCGACCAAATCCGGAACTTTCTCATATTTAATTCGGAACCCTAAAGCAGACAGAACGTTAAAAACAGACGTAACAAAGAACAAGGGTATTATAGTCACTACATATTATAAAACAAAGTCCCCGGCCGCGTCTGTCTGTCCGCGATAAACTAAAATACTACTGTATTGATTTTGACGCGGTTTTATAAGTAGATAGAGTGATTCAGGAGGAAAGTTTATATGTATATAAATTTCCGAAATTCCCACGGGAAAGGGCACAATGTATGTAAAACCGTGGGGCACTATTACATAGCCAGTATGACATCTAAACAGAAAGTAATTTATTCAGAATCAATTTCAACGAATCGATTGAAATATTGTTGTCATATTATAATTCTTCAATATTGTATGTTTCCTAAAATTCAGTACATTTATATTTATCGCCTTATTCGTAAACGTACTATAACCAAAACACTGTTAAAAAGTGTTGTCTCTTTCACTCTTTGAAAATTAGCGTATGTGGGAAAGGGATAAACCATTTGATAGCTAAAATGTCGATAATTAGTTTTTATGAATTAGGCACTTAGGCTTTATCGAAATGCACTGAAAATTCATCTAACATTTTTCAGCGAAAAACGCAGCAAAAACAGTCGAATAGTTGCCGTTAGTTATTTGGCGAAAGCTTTTATACCGTTTACTTCAGCCAAACGAGCTTTCACTTCCCATTTCAAAACACATCCTTCGTACGTGGAAATCGCAACAAGCTTCATAAAAAAGTATTAAAAATTACAACTAACAAGGGATTCTGTTACGACGTCATATCCATACATCCCGGCAGAATTTAATTAAACCCACCTCGCGGTCGAAACGAAACTGTATTATAGAAACAAAAAGCAAATAAAATTACCAACCGCGGTGTACCGCATTTACCTGGCTTCACGAAGCTAGCCATTTTTGTTCTTTTACTTTTTAAGTTTGATGCCAACTTTTACGCTTGGGAATTCAATTTTGGGTCCTTTGTTGTCGATTTTTCGTTCGATTTTTAAATGGATTACGTGAACACTGTTTTTTTATTAATCTGTTAACGTCTACGTAACGTTACTTCCACGGGTAAAAAGCAATACAAGTACTCTTTTATTCGTTTTTTAATTGCCTGGCAGGGATTAACACAGATAGGCATTGCTACATCCAAGATAAACATTAAGCAGAAAATCAGACAACAGATACTAAATATTAGTTAACTTTAAACGTACTATATTATTTAAATGTGCCTACAAAAAAACAATCCTTTTTCAATTTCATTCTCTTTGTAAACTGCAGTATAACAAAAAAAAACAATAAAGCATTGTTGATTCGCCCAAATGTCGACAGAACAAGCGTTACGTAAAGCTTCAGAGGCTTGTTTTGTGAATTTAAAACTTTACTGGTACTTAGCAGTAACGGTACCTACCGTTTCGTTACAGGTCGGAACATCTGACCTCATTCGATCCCACCCTCCCTTACAAAGGTAGAATCATTGCCCTTCCCATTATATTTCCATATTCCTTTCATTGATATTAATATTTTAGGCTGAAAACATCCAGCCGTTGGAAATCCTTCTTGTAAATATTTGCTAAGTTGAAATTAGAATGTCTTACGAGGTTTTTGGCAGTTGTTTTTTCTGTATCTTTTGCAGTAGGAATCATACAGTTATCTTTCATGGTTATTCATTATTCAATCACTCACTATCATCACTACATAGTATAAAACAAAGTCGCTTTCCACTGTCTGTCCCTATGTATGCTTAGATCCGTAAAACTGCGCAACGGATTTTGATGCAGTTTCTTTTAATAGATAGAGTGATGAAGAAAGTTTTTAAGTATTATGGGGACTATTTTAAATCATTGTGTATCAATAAGTTGGAAGTATTCTCAATAAACTATCAGATTATATGTTAGTCTTATACTTATAAAGAAATTGAAGCATTTGGTAGTAATTTCTACAACGTTTTAAACATATTTTTTTCGTTATTCGTATTTCTTCCATAAATTTAAATTCAGATGAACAATTCAAAAGTCCATTATAAAATCACATTAAAATCTCTAAAGTAAATATTGAATAAAAACATCGAAATGTAATAAACGTTATTTGCAGACACACGCGCAGTTTCGCCTTGTGTTCGTGACACGTTTATGACATCTCAGCTCTGTCACAAATGCAGACGTTTTTATTTATTTTTTCTCTTTGTTAAAAGTACCATTCTATGAATAAAGTATTATCATTTTTACTACAGCTACCACGTTACGCCGCTAAGCTTACTACTCTATGTTCTACTAGTACGTTTTGCACGTATAGCATAGGTGAAAACAGACTAAACTAAGCTATTTATTTGTATGGAAAGATGCGTGCCAAGAATGGTTGCTACGAATTCATTCTGTAGATGTGTGCTACGGATGCGTGCTACGAATGCATTCTACAAATGCATGCTACGAAGGCGTGCTACGGACATCCGTTGGACATTCACTTTCGTAGCATATCTCTGGTAGAATTAGGAAGGCTGTCACAGTTACCACTTTGGTTTGGCGGGTGTCGGACCCAGATTTTAATCGTACGAGCCAGTGGCATTATATTTGTGAAACACTTGTCGGACACCCAATTAGTATTATCCGATTGCGTAAATATTTTAAACATTTATTGCGAGGTGATCAAAACCTCTTTAGTTTTTGGGAATTCCTTTTTTCCTACAAGTACAAGAGCTTACGCAAAGAGAGCAAAGCAAAGGAATTCATGAAGATAATAATCTATTTTGACATATAGGAAAACTTCGCGTTTTGTGTGGTGTAGATACAAGACTAGACTGTATGTAAGTCAGTTTAATAGACTTGCATCTCAGCAAGTAATTTTATCAAAATTACATTTTCAGACCATTCATTCGTCATAATTTAAACTTTCACTAAGTTCTTATTTAGTAGTCCGAGAAGGGCAAAAAAGTCCATTAAAATTGTATTGAGAAGAGATCTCCAATTTTTCTTTTCAGCTTTCAATCGAGTTATAGGATTTACAGAAATATTTCTTATTACATTTTGATACCGTTATTATGATTGAGTTAAGGCTTAAGAATTGTAGGAGGAGTGATTTAGTTCTTAGAATGACAATTTCATTAGATATAGGTAGGTATATTTAATCTGTTTTAACATTTGAAATATATCCAAAAAAATAATAATGGCTTTGCAGGCTTTTTAGCTTATACTTACTACGGATAGTAGTCGTTACATGAGTCATGTCAGAGGCCTTTGGCGGCTCAATAACTCTGACACTAGGATTGGTCAGGTTGACCATCCACTCGGTGAAGAAGAAGAAGCTTATAAAGAAGTGACAAGACATATCCGTCCAGTAGTTTTTTCATGAATGAGTAACAAACATACATCCATCCTCACAAACATTTGCATTTACAATATAAGTAGGATAGTAGGACTTAATACATAATAGTATATAACTATGTTCGGTCCTTTATTTGTCGCAGGACACCTCTTAACCCTACCATTTCATCCCGATTTTCCTACAGGAACTTTAATGAATCGAAGCAGGGCGGGTCACTAGTGCATGTTATTCTAATATAACGTAGGCTGATGGCGTACGAAGCCGTGGGATCGATATCGTGCGTAAACTCCACAGGTGTGTTTTGCGTCATTTCACCATACCAGGATACTTTGCTGAACATTTAACAAGGAATAATGCGTATTTAAGTACATGTATATTGCTGTACGGTTGGAAATTGTGCAGTAACTGATATGCTTTCTTGGATGTTCTGTTCTCACTGTAACGGCGATTTCTCAGCTAGGGAAAACGGGAAAAGGCTTATTATATATTTACTTCAGTAAAATACTGGTTAATTAGAAATTGATGGGTCTTACTGGTTAAGGTTTAAGCAAACACTACTTATTTGCATTGAAACTATGTTTACGGATACAATTCACTTTTATTTGACATTTTTATCTGACGTTTCGGCTCTTTTACTGTAACCGTGGTCACAGAAGATAAGTGATAACACTAAGATAAGTATTTTTTACTCATCGTATCGACTGTCACTGATGATTATTACTATGCCAATGTAATAATCATCCCCGTCCGCCCCGTCCCGTCCCCATCCCGTTCTCATCCCGTCCTCGTCCTCGTCTCGTCCCGTCCCTTTCCATTCTCGGACAAAAAGCAAGCTAACTGGCACAAGCATTCGTTTAGATAGAGCGTTTATAAGAACGCAAGCGAACGAGCAAGTAATTTGGCGAGTGTCACCCTTTTACTTCGTATTCATAGTACCGATAGATTTTTAGAATTTAACTTTCTTAACAAATGCTTTTTCTAGAATCATCTTGCAACGTCGCTTAGTATAGATCAAGGCATAAATAAATGAGACATTTAAAGGGTATAATTAAATTAATTCCAGAAAGCATTAACGTACCTTTTCAACGTGTCTTGTGACGTGACGTGTATCTAAAGAGGTGTTTCTTAGCTTTCACGTTTTGTTCATCAAATGCTCCCTTTTTATATTATTCCGAGTCGTTTACTCGCTTTGTATGCCTGTTTGTAATCTATAGGTATACGGCTATGTTTATATTTTAATAAGTACCTATGAATTAGAGATAGCTCTGATTAAGAAATTATTGTTAGTTTATATGGCTTCAGAATATATGACCAATTTTGAGCCGTTTTTAAAAAGTCTCTTACTATCCGTTTTACCGTTTCTTGTGTGGTTTCATCTCATACACTTTTTACAAACACTTAATCTTATTTGTAGTGCCTTTAGAAGAAATATTTCTCCGAAAACGAAAAAAAATCTAATTTTCGCCTATCAAAGTGCAGTTCGTTTGACCTTCAAACTAAAAATCGCTAAAGTACAGCTAAAAGTTAAAAATAGATGCTTTGCCTTTACGATAGAAGATATATTGAATTGAATCAGATTACTTTCACAGATGCACTCCTACATCAATTTAAATTTTACAGATAAAGTTACTTAACAGCGTTAGTATATCTTACTGCCACGAGCAGACACAATAATAGTAGTTTATGCAACTGTCATATAAAGAAGGGTATTAAAACACGAGTGTGAGTTTATGAAACGAGCGCAGCGAGTTTCATAATAGTAACGAGTGTTTTAATACCCGTGTTATATGCAACTGCATATAACACGGGTATTAAAACACTCGTTACTATTATATACACTACTTTATCTTCACTAATGCAATTAATCAAACAAAATTTTAAAAACAAAACACATTGCGAAACATTAAATTCACGCGTACGTGTATTGTCACAGTGAACTTGCCGCCATTAAAATCTAACCAATGAGAGCGCAGCTGCGCGCGCAGGGCCGCAGGGCGCGCGCCGCGCAGGGCGCGATGTTATAATGAGATTTTACGATATCGATGTGGATATTATACCATCATGTGCAATTGCTTAAATTGAGTGTTTTAGTTGTCTGCGCTATAACAGTAGTAATTATAAGTCAAGTATTGGAAACATAAGTAGAATGTTACAACATTAGTGTAGATAAAATAATGTATAATACTGTTCTATATTTAAGCAATGTCGTTGTAGAATATCTTAGTATAAGAAACACGACGCGTATCATCCTAATGAATTATTCAAGTATAATTGTGCGAGGAATCTCACTGCCGAATTACTTGTACGAACTTAAGTTTGACACCTCATTTGAATATCTGAATAGGTATGTTAAATGTTGTGTGATTCTTGATTATGCCTCGCGTACAACTTGAATAATTTGTAGAATTCTCGATTACTTGACATTACAAATGCTACAAACAATTCGAATATCGAATTAGAATGTTACGAACATTTCGAATGTGACAGTTCATTCGAAACAAAAGAGAATTGATTATTTGATCGGATAATGTTAAAATTAAATTTGTAACGAAACAAAGACGTAAAATACAAAATGGTAGAAAAAATAGGTTCTTGATTAAATAAATAGGTACTAATATAACATTATATTGTTGCATCCTTTAGGCTGTTAGAGGAATAAGATTGTCATTAATCGATAAACTTCCTATCTATATCAAAATCATCGAAGAGATCAGTAAAAAAGCTATTTCGCCTTTCAAAAGATTCATAAAAAACATGACAACGTCAAGGCAAAGGCACTATTTCCTCCAATAACTAGCCATAAACCTACAACCTACAACTACATACTCACAGACTTGTAAACAAATAAATCTACATAAGAAATCGAAGTTATCACAAGTCCATAGAAATTCCTTACAATAAACAACTCCATCAGATACAATAAGAAGTATGATTTATCATTGGAATATTGCAGTGTCGGAAAAGTTGGCCGGCTCTCGCTCATTATAAGTTTCAAACTTATTAGTTGATATTGCGAAACTATGTTTAACAGGAGTTTGTATTAGAATCAAGTGTAATGACCGGTCGTCGTTTAAGAGATATCCTACTTCCTATCATACTTAATATTATAAATGCGAAAGTTTCTGGGGATGGATGGATGTATGTTTGTTGCTCTTCCACGTAAAAACTACTAGACGAATTTGAATGAAACTTTACAGTAATATAGGTTATACATCAGAATAACACATGAGATACATTTTATCCCGAAATTCCCGCGGGAACCGATACAACGCGGGTAACACCGCGGGGCGCGGCTAGTTTCTCTATATTAATGTAACGTTAAATGAATGATTATTGGTGTATGGTTTGGATTTTATTATCTACAACAATAATCAGAAATGTGGACGCAGGAGACTTCCTGACTTCGTGACTACGAAGCAGTAATATTGACAATGATTTTTAAATAAAGAACATTAAATTTAGCAGCTCATATGCTATAATTTTGTACTCCTGTTTGGATTGCCGAGAGGTAAGTTGTAACCACGGCAGAGCGAAGTATTTACTGCGTTTGAAACCACGGAAGAGCGACGTACTTACTGCATGTGCGAAAATTGATACGTACGAAGTTTATCAGTACAGTTAAGAACGTCTAACTTTCATCATTATGTAAATCTTAACTAAGGAAGCATTTGACGTCTTTAAGTACGGGCGTAAGTAGATAAAATTAAGTTCGATGATCGTATTAGGGTGCATTTACACCAGGCGAGCGAATGCTCATTCTATCCCCACTCTATAAAATTATTGTAAGAATTTTATAGAGTGGGGTTAGAATGAGCATTCGCTCGCCTGATGTAAATGCACCCTTAGGTGAACAAATTAGAGTCGCTACATTGTTCGGTTCAGAGCATTGCGAAACCACCCGAACATTACACGCAGATTGTTCACAACAACCTTCAGTGTAACTTAATAAACTTTCACACTACATCAACCAAGAACACAGGCTTTCATGACAAGCGAGTTTCGATAGAAATTATTACCGAAGGAACAATATTATACCTCCTTTTGTAAGATCCTCGTGTGAGTCATGAATATATTTTACATTATAATGCCTCCAATGAATAAGCAATTTGTATTATAAACTTTCTTTTATTACAATTTGCTACTGTAACGTGTGGGTTTAGATGGATGGATGGTTGAGTGCCGTTTATTATATTTTTGATTGGATATGTAATATTAGGCGTGATAAGACGTAGCTAATCTTCCGATATAGTAAGGTTTGTGCAAAAAAAGACGTGTGGCACTCGGGGACTGCCGCGGTAAAGCTATTGCATAGTTATTTTTTTTATCACTAGATGGCGTTAGTGGGGAGCGTGAGGTTTTTTCATTACGGAATTTCTGGATTCGGTCCCCGCGCTCAAGGCCCGCGATAGAAGCTATGCAATAGCTTAAAAATTCTATAGTATTAATTAAATGCTTAAAAATTGATTTTGCATTGCAAGTGACGATACTAAAAGTGACGTGTGTGAAGTGACGATACTAAAAACACTGGGTACCCTAATGATTATTCTATATTCATATAACGTACTAGCAGCAGCCCGCGACTTTGCTCGCCTTGAACCCGTACCCGTATTTTCGAAAATCCTTTCTTAGTGTTCACTTACGTCACTTGAAGAACCTTCCTGCCAAATTTCATGTTTCTAGGTGTAGCGGTTGAGGCTGTGCGTTGATGATAGTCAGTCAGGACTTTGAATCTTATATATAGGTATAGATGTATGTAGTATCAGTTAGATTTCATAATAAAAGCTTAGGTTGTGTCTAATTAACCGTGTGTAACTTTATCCGAATGCATTTGTGTCCGAATATTACCGTTCATTAAATAAATACTGATTATCAGAGTATTCAGTAACGCTATTGTTTTCACTATAAGCCTATATTAAAAGCTCAATACTGTTATTATTTTACTATCTTAATGGTTTGGGTATCGGAAATTGAAACCGCACGATAAAAACAATAACACAGCCACTCGCTCCTATCGAAATATTAATTTCATGCATGACGCGGTTCAAATTAAGAAGCAATTTGCGGCTAATACTTTACTGATAATATTAATAGGAAACCATCGTTTTATTTAAAGGGTTTAGGACCAAAACCGTAATATAGGTGAAGGTTGTATGTTCATGAGTACCTTCAACAGAACATTTGATAGATGTATTGCTCGGGAATTAGATGATATGCTAATTATACTAAATGAGACGGGACTGTATCGTGTTAGTATATAATAACGTACCCGACATTTTGAGTGGGTTACGCCACTCGTGGGTGATGTTAAGCAACGTGCAGCTCGACCCCTACTTGGATGGGTGACCGAAAAGCGCCAACATGCTTCACAGGGCTCGTTAAGCATTCGGCTCTAGTTGTTATAATCGCTAGCCCGCCTTAAGGGTGCGTTTCGATTGAAGCGGAGCGCAGCGGAGCTGTGCGAAGATCAATGAACCAATCACAACACATTGACATTATCAAAATCTTTTCGTAATGCGTTGTGATTGGTCAATTTGAGCTCCGCACAGCTCCACCCCGCTTCGACGAAAACGCACCCTAAGGTGGTCTAAAAACTTACTGATGACTTAACCTTAACTATCTTCAAACCATCTTCTCCGTTGTTCCAGAATGCCGTGGTGTAGCATTACCAGTGCAGGGTGAGGAGTCGCAATGAGCGCGCCCGAGCCGGCGGTGCTCCAAGCACTGCAGGGGTACACCGAGCAGAGCGACAAGTGGCCCGGACCTCGCGCTGTCAAGATATACGTCGCTTCGGTTTACAATGGTACGGTCTTCCGTTATGATTCACAGCCTCCCGATTTTAGCCGTCCCCGGGGAAATTTGGGGTTAAAAAAAATGGTAAAAAGTAAAGTATTAGCCTGTAATGTCCCACTGCTGGGCAAAGGTTTCTCATCTCACTGAAGATATCTTGCTTTCTCTGTCTTCTTTCTCTATTGAATGCGTTTAAGACCTCTAAAAACTTTCACACAAAAGTTGGTCTTACTACTTGATCTTTGTTCCTAAAAGATGCAAATTAAAAGACGAATAAATAATCATTTTGTAATGTTAAGACCACATACAGTTCTAGTAGATGGAATCAACTAGGACTCGGAAGAAAGGTGATCTATCAATTATAAGACGTACACATGCACGAAATAGAGAAGCAGTAAGTGCTTCGCTCTTCCGTGTACACATGTCTCCAATGACTAAGGGTCTACCATGACATCAAAGTTTACAATTCTAACTCAACTGCGGTATCTGAAATACGATTCTGTGGTTGGAGAGCCACAATAATGACAATATGCGGTAACGGTTAGCCTACAGATATAAGAAAATTTTTAATCGACATCAAATACCGAAGGAGCGGGTTCACTTTTCGACTGAATGTGTTTTAATATTTTTTATCCTATCCTACTAATATTATAAATGCGAAAGTTTGTCAGGATGTATGAATGTTTGTTACTTTTTCAAACAAAAAAACATCTGAACAGATTTGGATGAAACTTTACAGTAATATAGGTTATATATCAGAATAACATATGGGATACATTTTATCCCATAATTCCCGCGGGAACTGGTACAACGCGAGTAACACCACGGGCCGCGGCTATCTTATATCCCTGTCATATTTGGACTAAAAAGGCTAGTTCTTAAACGTGGTTGAAGACCGTTTTTCGCTTGAAATGTTATCAGACATCTCATCCACCACCTTTTGCTAGAACAAGGCTTTAAGTAAATATCCTTTTACAGATTTCCGGGAAGAGAGACGCCAGATCCTGGAAATGGTCGGTCCTGAATTGCAGTCCACTTACGACGACCGCCATATTGAGGTATATATGAATGAAACAATTTTTAACCTAACCTAACTGCCGTACTCAGAGACATCCATTAAATCGATACTCAACTAATTGACATAATTTTTCAATTATATGTCAAAATCATTAACTTTATAAGCATTTGACGTCTCTGACTATAGGCGTAAAAGCACCTAACGATTTTACCCGTTTTTCTAATTTCCGTGGGAAAATTAAAGTCACTAATCTCCTTTCTCAAGCATAATGTATCTATGTACCAAATTTTATCAAAATTGTTTCAGTTTTTTAGGAAAACTTAACATACAGATAGATAGAATTCCTTTCGCTTATGTAATAATACTAGGGGTGCTTTCAAATTATGCGTTTCGTGTCGGACCGCTGCGGTGCCGAAGCGGTGCGTTTGTCGTGTTGTGAACGTACGATCGTGTGTTTTCATACAAAACGAGCCGTGCGGCAACAGTGCGTACTAAAATTATTTCGCGGTACCGACGCCGCACTGTAGACCGCACCGCACTGGGAAGTAGAGATTACTGAGTTTCATTATATAGCTATTTATTACGACTGGATCTCAAAGATTGGTGTAGCAGCTAGGAGTAATAAAAGAATGTGCAAAAGAATTCCCCCATACATAAAAAGTAATAATTCTACCCAAAAATAAAACGATATTATATTTGTTTTTGCGGCATTTTTCCTTACGATTCTAGATGTCATATTCTTTGTGAAAGATCTATAATAATAAAAAGTAAGTTAATGAAAAAAGTATTAGCCTGTTATATCCCACTGGTGGGCAAAGGCCTCTCATCTTACTGAAGGTGCTCCAATATGAAAAGTAACTAAAATATAAGCAATCCTTCTAAATATAAGATGGCGGTTTTTTAACTATTCAAGTTCCTATAGTGCAAAAGCCAATACTTTATTTATCAGTAGTCATCATTCTTGACCGACTTTATACAAAGACGAACATTAAATCAGATGGCAGGGGTTTAGGCCGGCCCCCCACCACTACCGGCTTCCCGAGTACCTAAGGATAAGCTTTTTGTTAAACATTATAAATTATAAATAATAATACATTTTAAAAGCTGCCTTAACATAAAGTTATTAAATTCGTCGCTCAAATTTTGTCCGCGTGTCGTATGACACATGAGTTTTCACTTTAATAACGGTCTGTAGGTATATCCTAGACTGATATTAAAAGCTTGTGCGAAACGCTATTATCAATATTAGTGGTCTTGTGAAGCTCAACTTGGGTAGACGCATGTAAGAGTTAAACTACATTCATTGAAAAATAAGTAGTTATACCTGTTTGGATGAGCTACCCATTTAAATTTTGTGAAAATATGCATGGATCGATGAGAGGATAATATGTATTATACTTATCTTAATCAAGAAATTCAAAATATAATATTAAAACGCTTTATATAGTTCTACCAATCCCTCCATCTCTTCTGACAAGACTCTCGTTCTATTAAAAGCGGACTCAGAGTGAACTTCACTCACTATGTGTTTGACAAATTACCAACTTCAACGGCGAAAGTAGTTCATCTTCACCACAACTAACTTTTGAAGAACTTTCGGTACAAGCATACTTCATACTACAAAGAGTACATAAAGTATCTCAAACAGAATTCTCTAAGTATACTGAAAACTCTTATAACTAAGTAGGTAAGTCATTTTCGTAACTAGTTCTCGAGATATGTAGAATATGTATGTATCGAATTATATTGTTTTATGGGGCATAAATACCTCCCGGAAGAGATCAAAGGCTAAATTATATTGTCTTACCTTCAGGTTAACATTCTCTCAGAGAAACATTATACTTAACAACTATTTTATGGTAACACATCACTATACACTCAATTTTTTTTTACCTCTTAAAATGTAGACTAATTTCGTCAATTTTCCAGTCGAAGACGATTACTCCTGAAGAGGAAAAAGGTTTAGGGATAGGGTAAGAATGGAATAAAATCACTCAGAAAACATAGAGTGTAGTATTTTATACCATGGACTAACTTGTTTGATTATGCTAAACATTATTTTCTTAGCCAATATAAGACGTCTAACTTGTCTTATGGAAGTATAATTTTGCCTATTTCCATGAAGGAAAACTTCGTACCTATTTCACAAATAAAAATATCGCACTGTTAGTGTTAAATAGCAAAGTGAGTCTGACCCACACTGACCCTTATCAAAGTAATATCTACCTTTAAACTAATTCTAACTATGTTACCAACTACAAAGGTAGATTCCGAACTTTTGTTCCCCTATCATGGTTAACTATAGTTAAAGTAAAGTAAACGTTGTGAAAAGGTGTTCGAAAAATATAAGTTAGGCTTACAATCTAAATATGTATAAACCGCGATCGTTCAAAGTCGACTAGGTGGTTAACCTTGGGAAAATAATAAAACTGATTAATTCTGCGACAGGAATTAAAATTTTAGGAGTAGCGTCGACCACGCATTATCCCCTTAGCATAAACACGTGTATGTATTTATCTGTTACATTTTACTCTAAAAGACTGAGTGACAGACTTTTTAATGTGTTTTTCATAAATGGTGATTTCATTCGAAGAACTTAAATTTTTAGACGAATCTTAATCACTTTTTAAGAGCCTAGTTGCGCAATAAGAGACGTCTAACGTAACAATGACGATAGATACATGTTAGGGGTAAAACGTCAAACTTTTCACAATGCCCTTCCATAAATATGTGTTACAGAAAACATTACTCAACAATTCTAAATAGAGAGTTATGTTAGTTTTTATTATTGTTGCGTTGTGGCCCTTCTCTTTTTGAGGTAGTGACGTCACAATGAGATATTATGGAGATGCTTGAGCTCGATAGTTTGAACATCATTATTCATTGATGTTTTGTTGTAGGTCCTGAAATATGATGCAAAATGGGTTTATGAATATACTTGTAATGTCTGTTTGGGAAAGTTATAATGGTTCAATCGCTGGTATGGGAACGTACCGGTTATTACTTAAGGGACGGAGGGGGTGACGCAAATTTTATGAAGCCCATTTTATTCAATGGAGCTATTCTGAGTTGCTACAATTTATACTAATATAAAAAAGCTGAAGATTTTTTTTATGTGCTAATCTCAGAAACTACCAATCCGATTGGAATAATTATTTTTACAAAAGATAGCGACATTCAACGGGAAGGTTATAGGCTATTTTTCATCCTAACATTTCCACTGGATCGGACACAGCAAGGGTAAAACCGCGGGGCGCTGCTATGATTGTTTATAATGATACTTCCTGACGCTGATTTTTGTATTCTTTTCCCTATAGATTGATTTCATTGACATGCACTACGGGACGGACGGAGGGGATGAAAACAACCCCACGCTTCTCCGCCATCATCTCAGCGAAATAAAATGCTGCCATCAAACATCCAAAGCTGGGTACTTTGTTGTGAGTATTTCTTTCTATTGGGAGGGTCGCTGACAAATCGTTTAAGTGTTTTTTGGTGAATGTGACATTTTGATAGTAAACGTACTCACACGGGTTTTTTCATAGTATTAATTGTATAAAGCAAGTGAACTACTATTAACTTTTTACCGCGAAAAATCAGTGCGTGTACGTTTACTAATATGTATTCGAATCGCGTAAGTTTAAACAAATGTATGCGACGTTTGATATTTTGGTAAAATCAACACTTTTTAATATAAAAGTAAGTCGGAGTATCCTAGTCGCCAACATAGGTGTTGGAACTTTTAGATTTTCAATCTTATCGACATACTAAATTATAATTTAAATAAGATACTTTTAGTGGTAAGTTTTTTTCAAACAATAAATAAGTTATTTATTTAAACAAAAAATATTTAATCAACTTGTGGTATTACCCGCTGATGTGAAATAGACCTGCAATGTCTTACAAACTAATACCCTTACGTTTAATTATTCAATCTATATTCTTCAATGCCCAATCACATTTGTCTTTTTACAATTTACTCCATTTGACCACCTAATCCAATAAACCTGCCTTTATTTCTATCAAGAATCCAATGTTATTTTTCCAAAGTTATTTTCCGCAAACTCACAAAACGGATTACTGTTGCTAAATCTCGGACAAACACGCTATTATTCACGATGGGGGAAGAATGCTCGGCTCCATACGGTTAAATAAATAATCTTATTGGAATTCGTCAGTTACCTGAGGATGCGTTGTTTGATAACCATTATATTGGGATTGGGCAGCATCTTGGATCTTGAAAAATTGTATTTACTTTATCAACAGTGTTGGTTTTATCAACCATCTACTTGGTAAGGAATTTCCAGAAATATCATAGAAGTATGGAAAGTATTTTGGTTTGGACGTGTCAAATAACATGTTCATGAGTTGCTTTTTATGGTGTTTTTCCACCAGAATTATATTATTCTGGTATCAAACGTAACATTGCTTAACTCTGTTCAAAGTCAAGTTAAACTCAAATATTTTTATTCAGTTTTGGCCCCAAAGAGGCTCTTTTGATGTACCACCCGATGTACCACCCAAAAGGTAAAAGCCACCCTCCAGAATGCAGGGAACAAAGTATGCTCAGAAGTGGACAAAAGTTTCGTTAATTTATCTGAGAAACATGACACGAGACTATTAAAAAAATATTACGTCATTTTAATGAACCTTTTTAAGCTTATGTCTTCACAGAAAAATGTACTAGTCATGCTACTGCTTTCAGCTATTAGTATCTCATTGACATTTGACACTTCCTGACATCTTTTTGAAGCCAATAACTCCAAAATCAACATTGCCTACTCTGGAACTTACAAGTACTTTTACTTAAATTTTTTGTTCAAACAGTGTATCATCGGAGGCGATTCATCGTCCTACCAGCCAGTGCTTCCTTTCGAAATCCCGGAGGAAACCTTCAATGAGCTCGTGAAGTCAGAGTCTCCTCAAGCAGATCTCATCCACGCATGCTACAGGCTCAAAGATGATGGCAGCTACCATTTGGACGGTGATGATAAGTGGTAAGTGTGTTGGCACCCTGTAGTTTTTGTGATCTGTGGTTGGCACAGTGCGTGGGACTCGAGACGCAGACATAGTTCTTGCTGACGTCTGAGTGTCAATTATATATTTTTATGGAGTATTTGTGTATGTATATGTTGTAGTATCAGTTAGTTAGATTCCATAATACAGGCTTAGAGTATAGTTCGGGTCTAATTAATCATGTGTGTATAATGTGTTATAACAATTTTAAATAATTTAATTGTGTTTTACTGCAAAAATTATACATGGTACATATTCTTGATTCACACATAAATGATAAACGTATATGTATCATTTAATATCATGATGAATTAGTGGTGTCAGTTTACAGGATAAAATTGGCATTTTAACGAAATATTGTATTTGAAAAAAGAATATATATTTGAAAAATTTGCAAAAGCTTTGATAGTAGTATGCCAAAATCTAATAGAAACAGAGTTTTTCAATTGAAAACAGTTCCGTAGCGAAATAAAGCCCACAAAATAGAATTCAAAGCCGTTGAAAATAAATATTGGCGGATTCACAATGTACCCGTCTAGGTAACAAATACTATATTTGTACTCATTGCGTTAAGTCACATGTGAGGTTGCCTAATTGCCCCGCTATCCGTTCCAATCAATAACTTATACGAAATATATTTCATACTATCCCGTATACAGGACAGAATTTGAGATGGACGTCAGTACAGGTAGGTGTCAGTAGGCGTCAGTACCGCGAACGCACGACAACGCCGCACTGTTGCCGAGCTGCTCGATTTGTATGAAAACACACGATCGTACGTACACAATACGACAAACGCACCGCTTCGGCACCGCAGCGGTCCGACACGAAACGCATAATTTGAAAGCACCCTTAGTCAACGTTCCCGCACGGGTTTTTTCACACTATCGCGATGAGTTCACCCGCGACCGCGAGTGGTGCAATCCACTCGAGGCCTCGGGAAGAAGTAAGCAGTTTACTTCCTTTATAAATGAGCACATGCAAGACGTGGAAGCTAGGAGTAGAAGTGGTCGCCTCGGCTGAAATCGGCTGGAGATCTATTATTATTAAATTGTTTAACTTGAAAAAGCCTTTGTGTCATTCACTAAGTCGATATATAGTAAAACTATCCCAAATAAAACATTCAGTCGGTCCATCTATCTCCGTTTATTCCTTCCATTCCAAAGAAAGGTAAAAGTTTCCCTTTATACCCCTTTTTATTGTCATCCCTAGGCGTCCCAATAATGACTTGGAGAGGTCTTTGATCATCTTTATTCTCATCTATTTAGGCCATAACGCTTTACGGTCGTTTCGAACGAGGTCCGATTACTCACTGTGATCGTAAAATAAATAATTTATTACACTTAGGTCGTGTATAAATATTTCTGCATCTTATGGGTTGGGCAGACTAGGGAATTCAGTTCGAGAACAATTATTTTTAATCTACCTTTTTACTTAGGTTGTTAACTGTAAGTATGACATAATTAAAGCCTTGTTTAGGATATTAACTTTGGTCCTGTGTTAGCACTTACGGACGCCCTTACTCAGAGATGTCAAATGTTTTCTTAGTAGAGACACTTACAGATTTAATTTGACGTGTAATGTATGAAAAATGACGTGTGTCGATTTAATTGGCGTCTCTGCGAGCGGCAGGAAGTATTGAGTACTTTGTGCAGAGCTTACTTAAGACTAAAGACCTTTGTCCACAGACAAAAGAATTTTGGACTTGTACCTTAAAAAAATCTTCGTAAGAACAGAAAAAAGGGTTATTCGAAAGTGATAAGGGTTGTATCAGGGTTTATGAAGGACAAAATATCGCTCATACGGACCTATGTCTCTCGTCTGCAATGTACGCTTTCTTGAGGGTTTATTGGGACGCAGTGAAGGTGTAACAATTCCAAGTACATATCGTGTACCGAATAAGAAATGTTTATGTTCCCTTTCCTTGTTTGTTTACCTTCCTTACGTAACGTCATTTTAACAAAGGATTTTTGCTTATGTTGATTTATGTATTTGAGGAAAATATACTTTGATTTTTGTGTCAATTTTTACTTTATTTTTGTAAAGCAAATGCTATTTATATATCTGCTCTTGATTGCCTTGTAACATTGGCTTTAGTAAAATGATTAATCATATAATTTTTGAAAACAATATCCGTGTTTAAATGTTAATTATTGTGTAAAGTGATAAAATTATATCACCATTATTATATCACCGTTTCATATTTCTAAGAATTCCCTCCGGGGAAATATTAACCGTCTTTTGAGTCGAACCAATTAATTTGATGAGCAGGATATTGAAATAGGCAACTTTGGATATCAAATGTCGGGTTATTTTAAAACGTTTTTATTGTAAAAGGAAAACCAATGTCTGTTGGTAGATTTAGGTAATTTTAATAGAAATAAAATCAAACACAAACTACAGTCAAGACTGCGATAAGACTTTGTTCTATTTAAAACCCAATGTATCTCTAATATGCTACATATTAGAGAGACATGTCTCACTGAGTTTTTAGTTTATATATAAATCTTTACCCTAAATAGGTACCGCCGATTTATTAACGAAGATACTGACATTAAAGAAATTGTCTCTTTTGCTCTTTGAGAAATTCCTTATGTCAGAAAGGGATCACAAATCAAAGATGTTCATAAAGCATACAACAATCTTGAAACGACATCACCTTAGTTTGCGCTCAGTTTAAATCTTTAATAGAAAAATTCGTAGTGAACATTACTAATGCGATTGAATGTCTAACCACATTAAATTTTTACTCCAAACTCTTAGCATATTCAGATTTGTCAACTAAAGTTTGCGACGTTCATATCTCGTGACCGCAGTATACTCAGAGTAAACTCAAAGCTAGGAAGTACTCTCAACTATGAACAAGTTTCATAATTGCCGTTTTACTTATATATTAGGTATCTGGCACAGTTGGAGTGGCGTAACTCGAAGTGCTGTTTGTGTTGTGTTGCATATTGGAATGTCTACAGTTCAAGTATTTTGAATTAAGCTAGAATAATTTTGCACTTGGTTTAAAAAAATGTTATGTGACTAAATATTTATTTTTCTAACCAGGTACAGTGATCTTCTGGACAGAGAAGAACAGCGGAGTCGTCTCGCTGAAGTGCAGAAGGCATTCACCCAGGTCGCGTTGGAAGCTCACGATAGAGGAGTGGACATCACAAATCTATTGAGGACCTCAGTGGAAATACAGTGCGAATTTGCTTTAGGTAGGATTTACGATTTTACTTTCAAATTGATAACTCTAACTAAATTTGTTATTATGTTATCTTTTAAAGTTTAACTTAAAACCAATAAACATTCAAAACCAAACCTAAATGGACGTTTTAACCTCAAACTTTGAAACTACGGTTATTTTTCAAATCAGTCCTACTTCCAAAACTACCACAAAACCAATACGGAATAAACGTTCGATAAATCTGTGGTTCGCTCACAATTTACCTCCCTATAACGTTCTATAGACAATGGCTGGGTTTAATATTTGGAAGGTAACTTCGGTAACTCGTAGTCTGTGCAATTTTGATTGGAATTTCCTCTCATTAATATAGTCTGCACGTGATTGCCATAATTTTGGTTGTTTGAAGTTGTTATAATGAATTCGATGAGTTACAAGGTGTTACTTTATGTACTAAAGCTAATTTTGTGCATACAGGCAAATGTATTTTATGAATTGGGATTGAGCAACTTTTAGGCTGAAGGTTTCGCTTTTGAAGCCTACACTAACATTAAATCAAACCAAATGGAAATTGAATCCACTAAGTATCAATTAAACAACGAGACTAGAACACTAGAACTAGAACTAGAACTAGAACACTAACGAGCAGGTCTTTATGTAAGTATAAAAGCCAAGCTTTTATTATGAAATAAAGGCATCGTATACATTTAAGAGTTTACAAATTGAAAGCCGACGAGTTCAAACGAAACTTTGCTCTAGTATTTGCTGACACGCAGGGTGTAAACTCACTCAATCTACAGGAGACTTAAATCATCATCATGATAGTAAACAGAACATAACTTCAGTTCGATAAATAAGCACGCCTCGTCTCCACGGACACGGAGCTAATGAACAAAAGCTCTGATAAAAGCCTGCATTTTTCAATATCGTCCAATAAAATTAATTGATTTTTAATGCAGCGCTCAAACACTAAGCCTTTAGCCGGATTACCATAATGAAGTTATGCTGAACAAGCGATGCGACGTTTCGCTGGAAATATTTTATATCGGACGACTTAAAAATGTTTCGATCGCTCGGATCCAATTACAGCTCTACAATGGATGGTGCGCTGGATATCAACTTGTTCGGTTTTATTTCTGAAATGTACGAGAACCAATTAGTCAGAGGCATTTCTACAGCGCAAGTAAATGTATCTCAATAGATTCTGCTGTTTAATTCAAATGAACTTTCGTTTCGGTTCCTACAGTTGATCAGTTCTTTCGGTCTAATTAAGAACACAATTTAACTTTGGATTTATCGTTGTAATAAATTATGGGGCGTTTCTGCTTAAAGTTTGTTAAGTTTTAAATTGTGAAATCGGGTTTTTTAGATTATTCAGATCATTATTATACCTATGTACCCCTGTAAGACCTTCTCACTCACTCAGAATTAACAGTGACACGGTTTTACATGATAATAGCGAAGCATATTTGGCACGTTAGGTTGACCAATAATATTGAAAACATAAAACTGTAGGATTCAAATTAGATACCAATTTCAGAGTACTGAGGTTATTATTGAGGAGAGTTTTTCTATAAGTTTCAATACAAAATAATCACATGGTTGGTTGTATCATCCTCTTGTGTTGTATGACTACTATTACCCAAAACAATTTTTGAAAAATTACGACCAATAGGATCCTAATGTACTCAACAATAATAGTTTTAACTATAGTAATTCTTCTTCATACAGATCTCATGTCAACTGGACACCATCCGAAGGGTTTGATAGCAGTTTCAAAAGACACGTCCGAGCCAGATGCCGACGATTCTAAGCTCGTTGTGTTGGCGCATGAGAGGTTAAAACAATTGAAGAAGAAACTGGAAGACAGTCTCCCGGAGACTCACGTGATAAGACTGGAGTAAGTATCGAACTGTATTTAATCTGTATTGGAGATACAATACAGTGTGCAACCGTGACGTAACCGGACGTCATCTGTGACGTCTTTGTCGCTTAGAATCACGCAATTTGATTCCCCTAGCTGTTAGACCAAACAATTTTATTATTATTCTTGTTAAACAAAATACAGTCCACGCTTTTTAGGGTTCCGCGAAGAAACCGCGATGAAACCGCGTTAAGCGGTTGGACCGCTCAAACGAACCGCGCCTAGCGGCCAACCGCTAGTGCGTAAGAGCTCTTACAATATACAATACATTATGCATTTATCATTACACGAATACACCGGTAATGTGCTTCGAACCAATTTGGTTGTACGATGGAGGCCTATAACGGCATATCTATCGGATACTACCGTACTTAGAAGGGTACTTAATGAACCCAAAGCATCGCCGATCCCTTATTAATAATGATTTAGGAGTTGTTGATCCAAATTCAAAGTTTATTCAGTAAGAAGTAACTATACTTATCTTAATATAAATTGAGTTTGTTTTACATTTCTTAACCTGAATAAATTAATAGAAGTTTAAACTATTAAAAAATTATTGCAAAATAAAAAAAAACATTATTTAAAAGAATTCATGTATTTCCCATTGTAAAAACATTCAGTGAAAATATAGCAAGTATAAAGTAACGTAGCTACTTAATAAAATACTAAAAATAAACGGTACAATTCCAGGGTTCTTGAAATTCCACTTTAATCGCGAATGAAGCTTAAAATAAACGTTTTATTTACTTAGGTTGGTAATTCTTGGGGTGTTATTTTTAAATCGCCAGCTTACATTTATTAGACTGCATGTCGCTTGAAGCGGAGTGGAGCTTAGTGGTGCTTGAAATAATGAATCCTGTGTCATGCACTGCTACATTCCTCTCCGCTATACGCCCCGCATCATTGAACAAGCAGCCTAAGAACCACCGTTAAATTCTAAAACCCTGTATATATTTTATTTCATATCACATATAAATTCACATACCCGGATAAATTCACACACGGTTATTTGGCCCCAAAGTAAGCTCTAAGCGTGTGCTATGGAATCTAACTCACTGATACTACTACATATACATTATACATACACAAATACTTAATAATAATTGACACCCGGACGTCTTCGTCAACAACTACGTCTGCACATATTGTTGACTCCGGGCGGGAATCGAACCCGCACACCCCGACACAGCTCAAAGAGCGTTCAAGCTAACAAAAAAAACATTTGAAAAATCTATTGATATAGTTATACCTTTACAAAAACTTGTTGTAACATTATAAACGCCAATCCAACTTGAATACAACAGGAACCGTAGGTACACACACAGAAAAATATGAAACAATTTATAAAATGCAGTTGGAAAACTTTATTATAGTGATGTGTAACGAGCAATGTGTTGCACTTTTTGAGCGAGATTTATAGTTTTGTTTTGATTTAGTATAGCGAAAACTCGATTACTATTCAGTTTTAGAAAAATATCCGATGATACGTAATTTTTTTTATATTCTGCATTGATACTAGTGCATACCATATCTCATAATCAAACTGAACAATTTGTTTAAACTCTCTAAACTACCAAATCAGAATATTTGAAACTTCTTTTTCTATAGCTACAATAGCTTCATTTAAGAAAAGAAATGTTCTACATTCATACTGAAATTCAACGCGAGTGAAGCTAAGGGATGCTGCTAGTGTTTGCCCATTTTCCAAAATGTAACTAAACTTTTTTTCCTTTTTAGCGCATCATCAGCAGATTCCTCAAGAACTGATGGAGCTTCAGACTGCGAAGAGAAATTGAGTCCATTCAGAGAAAAGATTCAGGCAGTTGTCGGTTCGTTGATTGACGATAGTCTAAGTAAGGAGCCCGATCAGGGGAAGGGACGAAAAAAGACTGTACAGGTATTAACATAGTTATTTGAGTTCTGTATTTAAAACATGACATGGGTTTATTCGTAGAACTTGTCCATGAAAATGCTGAGTATTCTTAGAACCTCTTCAATGTTCAAACTACTATAACAACTAAATAACAAACAACAACATTTATTTATGTTCAGATTTTAACTCACTGCAAATCATCAGACAGTTTCCATATCATCCACATTTAATTATCTTTTTCTATCAATTTATCAATTTGTAATAATAATAAAATAATAAATTTTTATTCATAAAAAGTATACAATGATAACTTAAATCTAGTTGCTGGGGTCCCCCTTTTAGGCGTTAGCCTGTGCCAAAAAAACCCTTTGTGTTTATTTTTGTGTTAATCGATAAATTTAAAGGCTCTTAAAACTCTTTCGCAATTGAACTATCAAATCATCTGTGCAGTTAGGACATAAAACATTCGCACTGTTACAAAATACATCAACATTTATAATCTAATAAAGTATTACTTAAATGCTTAAAACGTTTGTGGACTGACAGTACCTATAGGGCTATATTTGTCTAACGTCTCTGTGACACTTAAAACAATTCTCAATAACGCTGAATTCATACTTGTTGCATTGAGTAACAGTCACATTGCCTTACATTTTGCATCAATAAGTTTGAATAAATTGATGTAGATGGAGTTAAGGCATCGAGAAACGTCAGGTGACGTGGGGTGATACCAATGTCTCCGGGGACAGAGACGTTCGATAAATGTCGCCAAGTGGGTACTAAGCTTATGTTTATTTTAAAATTGGACCGGTTTTAAATTAGTACTTAACGAAAAAACATAACGGTATGTAACGGTTTATCTCTTTTCAGGAAGTTTTTCTGGAACACATCACTCATCTTAGGATATGTATAGAACATAATCATTTGTATAAGGTAACTGTTAAGCAAATTGAAGACGCTGCTAAAAGCATTTTAAGTAACGCTAAGGAGAATTACGATAGCCGAACGCGGCACACCCCTGTGCTTATATACGGGCCTGATGCTTCGGGAAAAAGCACATTATTGACGCATTTATACTACAAATGTGTGGAGAGTTTCCCAAAGCCCGTTCTTAGGCTAATAAGATTTTCCGCTTCCACGCCTCGGTCGGCCTACAATTTGGAACTGCTAAGAGTGATGTGCCAACAGATATCTATAATACTGAATATTCCGGAAGGTTACCTGCCGAAAGACGCGAGCTTCGACCCGTTGTACATCAACAACTGGTTCCAGAGCCTGTTAAAGAAGTGCGAAGAAATGGAAAACGAAATCTTGGTAATATTTATCGACAACGTTCATCGAGTGAACCCTTTGGAGTGTGATATCGTAACTGGGTTATCGTGGCTGCCAATGTCACTTCCCAGAAATGTCTTTTTAGTTTGTACCACAGCGATTCCACTAGAACAATTGCAACTGACGCCGGCGCAAAAAGAAAAGTTTCGTGTTCAGAACTGTTACTATCAATTGGATGCTCTAGAGGAGACTCCAGACAATACGAGCCACGGGAATTATATCGATAGTGCCTTTGATAAATTGGAGGTTGTTTTCGGTACTAAAGCGTTTAGTAAGTTAGCAAGTAAGTAACGTGTTTGAATACTCTATAGATTAGAATTCGTATTGATTCGGTCCCGGATTAAAGGAGGTGCGTTTCCACTGAAGCAGAGCTTTGCTGAGCTCAATCGATCACAACTGACTGACGTTGTCAAATAACGGATTGACATTGTCAAAAATAACGTATTGACATTGTCAAAATCTTTTCGTAATGCGCTGTCATTGGTTGTTTTAGCTCCATCGGCTTCAATATAAACGCTCCCTAAGATTAGTTTGTCTCGGTCTCAACAGATTAACATTGGCCTTACGCCCTTTTATCTTGCGTCGTACAAAAATTGGCTCATCTAACGCAATCCCTACGTATCCTTGTTAACCCGAACTTAGTTGTATCTAAAATAGTAGGCTTGTTAACCTCAATTTGCGAGATCGTTCCTCCAGTTATTTTCTATTGTAGGTTACATAACTTGTTCGGAATTCGGTCTGACTGAGGTGGAGTTGTTGGAACTTCTGATGCCAACTAGCAACAGCGAAGCGGTTATAACACTCAAGGACGCCAACTTTAACTTCTCTACGTTGTGTGTCGCCAAATGTATGATGAGTAAGTGCAATGATATGTTTGATGTTCGTTAGTTTCGGGTAAAGTTGTCTTACATTATACATTATCTACTGTATTTGTGATAGTTGTCCCTGATTTTGGGTTATGTAGTTTTAATTGAACAACTGTAAACTGTGTGTATAAAGTTACAATAATTTTGATATTTTTTGTATAAGTAGGCTAGGTATTTTAGCAGAAACTTTGTTTGCAAAAGGTTTCATATATAAACAATAATCAATCAATAACTTTTTATTTTCTATGTGATAAAATTGAGCCCTACAATCTACTATCGACTACTAGGCGTAAGTACAGAGGTACGGGGTGTCCTCTCGTTAAATCTATAAAATTTCTTCTAGAACTCCTAATCTCGGAGAACGTGGTATCGGGCCGTAGCACGTGGTGTTGGCGCAGCGCCGGCGCCGGAGCACGCGCGCGCCGCCGCTACGTGCGCGTGCAAAGTGCATTGCGCGACGCGCACTCCGACCTCGCGCAACTACACTTTGCAAACTTCCTCAATGACGCCGATGATACGGATAATTCCGATACTCAGGAGTTGGGTAAGCATTATTTCAGTGTTTTTCTTGTGTGCCACTGGATAAGCTCAGTTTTTTATAAACTACATGAGAGGGAATATAGTTCCAACTCGGAAAGCCCGTTTTAAGAAGTTTAATAGTAAAGGATTTTGACTGCAGTTGTTAATATTGGTATTATTTTAACGTATCGCTAGAGATAATTGTTTCTATGAATTAGAATTTTTGGCACATGTATAAATTTCAATAAGACTCTGAATGAAATCAACCTTGCTCTGTGTGAAAAGATAAACATTTTCCTGTAGTTATTCCTCTATATTTTATTCTTATTTGCGTTTGGTGTAAATAACAGTATCATAAATCTCTTTCACCCGCCCGTTTATTTTTGTAAACAGTGATACATCACAATGATCTAATAAAAGTTTTATTCAAATACCACAATGTATTACGACGTATAAATCTGAATCGCAAGAGACGTTTGCTTTCCGCATTTCTATTTAACATTGAAACTAAAACGTAAGAAGATTCAAAGATAACCGCAGGCTAGGAAAGGTTTAAAGTGGTTTGACCACGTGTCTACTACTTTATTAGTGTTGGTATTTACTCGTACACGGCATTAAAATTAAATGACTTTATAATCTGAGTTTACACGATATAGCGAGCTAATAACAATATGACGCTAACTTTAAATTTATAAACTATTTTAAAGTATCGCCAATTAATAACACCAAAACATACAGTAGTTAAAAACTATAATGCTCGTCCAATCTATAATATAAAAATGAATCGCCGAATGTGTTGCTAATCGCATAACTTCAAAACTGCGCCAAATTGGATGATACTTTTTTTATGTGTTCCTTATTGTCAGGACAAGGTGTTTATATAAGAAAATAAGTAATCAAAAATTTCGAAATTCCCACGGGTACGAGGACGCTGCGGGTGAAACCGCGGGGTACGGCTTATATGCGTATATATCTATGCTAGTATTGCTGAAACATTATAACAATACATTACCAACATTACCGTCGCTCGCTAAAGTTCCAATTGTTTCAATAGTAAAACTATTTTCGAAGCCTTCGGGCGTTCTAATAGCCCGACACAGGGTTGACCACAAACTTACTTAAAGTTTGAGCGACTTATTTCAGTCCCTTTTCTATTCGTTGTGAATATCGTTTGTTTTTTCATTTCCGTTTATAGGAGTTTTTCTTCTTAATTATAATCGCCTCATAATGTAAAGAAACTGAATGAATGATGGGGGTTTAACAGTCTCTTAGTGAAGGTAGTTGATAAAACAGTAAGATAAAACATAGCTAATAATGTCCCACTGCTGGGCAAATCCTCTTATCTCATTATAAATATTAGTACGGCGAGGATTAGGCATAATCACCATTTAATTAATTTTATTTTAATAATATAATTATGTACCTATAATTTGTGTTTTTATTTTTTGTTTAAACACCCTCTTTTCCTTCTAGCATTGTGTCTTCCTGCAGGTTGCGTAGATGACGACGACGCACTCCTGGACTCGACCCCCTTCCATTCAGCCAGCAGGACAGCGGCCGCCTTCACACAACGACACGTCGAGGAGTCTTGGCTCCACCTCCTGTTAGCTGGTGACTTCTCCAAGTTGAAAGATCTGACTGTCTGCAACTTCGATTTTCTGTTGGCTGCTGTAAGTATTTTTTTGTGGATTTAGGTAGTTAGGGTTCAGTTTCTTTCGTAATTTTAATGTTTAGGCGTTGTCTAGATTCATTTTTTCATATTTTTTTTTCTCTCTTACTATTGAAATCTTTAACACCTGAAACAAAACGACGATACCTTAATACGTTTTAAATTAGTAATGTTTAGTCGTGGTAACTTATGCTGCTGATATTTTCTCAGATTTTTTTTTCATTAACTAATTTACCAAACAACAATAAGACAAGTAACAATAAACCACAGCCTAAACCCAACAACCAAATGAGCCTTTAACCAATGTAATTTAAACGGATTCATTTTAAACGTAAAACCGAAATATTAGCTACAGATTCCGCAGCAAACACCTTTTTATTATGAACTTTAGGATACCAATGTTATATGTTTCCAATAAGTAAATAACTGCGGTTAGGTGTGACCAATGACGTGATTGGGGTAAAGATACCCTGACTATGAGCCTGATCGCCCGTGACTTAGTTAGGAGGAAATTGGGTTGTCCTTTTCATAGTATGTTTTGCCTTACGTTTGGAATAATATCTCCTTGGATAAATAGTTTCTTGGTCAGATGGAATACCCTGGATTTATGATGCGTTGCCACCCCTATGGAACGCATCATAAATCTGGAGTGTTCCATAGCATGGAATGGTGGGAATGAAGTTTTATGGAGCTCAATTAACCAATCACGTTTCATTGATTTTCAAAATTTCTATGCATCGTTATTGCGTTGTTTTAACAAAATATAATTTGTAATAATTTTGACATTAGTTCCATAACAATAATATCAAAATTTTATCTGGATGGCGAAAGATTGAAGCGCTTTGCGCTGAAATCTGTCTTCCTCTTCTCAGAGTCGTTCTGTGTGAACGGAGAGTTATTTAAGCGTAATAAAATACCGATAAAGAATATCATTAAAACTACCTTCCTACATACTCAATTAAAGCATAAAATAAAGATTCAATGTTTATTCTTAATTTCTCATGTATAAAAGCGCTTTAAAAATTTAATTATGTTTTTCTTTACACCGTTATCGATAATTATATTTCGTTTTATGAATTTTGCAGATTAAAGCGTTAGATTTATTAATGGACTTTATTGACATTTCTGTCTGTATAGTAAAGTAGAATATTGAGATTATTTAGGGAGGGTGAAGACAACAGAGAACACAAATATTTACCAAACTTTTGAACAAATATTAAAACATTTATTGCTTTTTAAGTACACAAAAGTAAAATTACATAAGTTGTATCTTAAAAAATAGTAATAAGTAAAAACAATTGGAAAGGCTCAGCATGTACTGCTCGCAGCACTGCACACTTGTTTTCAGCTATAGCCTTTTCGTAACATTTTAACTAAAAGACTAGCTCTACTCCTTTACTAACTCCTGCGCTATACTTTTGCAATCTTTCGCCTACATAGTGACACTTTTAGTCAGTCTCAGAGCTTTTTTCATTTAAACGTTTTAAGTCGTCACTCTAAATGCGTTTTCTAAGAAAAACATGAGAATTTACATGCGCTTGGCCAACAGGTGCACACCTCTGAAGCACGTAGTAGGACCATGAATTTAATGAGGCGTTTAAATATACTAGTTTACCAATAGTCTATATTTAGCCTTACTTTACAAATCTATGAACTATATGGTTTTAGCCTTTCATAGTTAGGTATCACATACCATATAATATTCTTCCACAGGTACAAACAGTAACGATATCATATCTCCGCTGTATTCTGGAGCATGTGAGGTGCTACATCCTCGATAGAGACGTGGAACTGGTGTATGGAGCCGTGAGGAAGTCCAGCGATATCCTCACCAGAGATCCCATGCAACTGGGAGCTCAGGTAATTGTGTTTGTATACTGAATAGTAAGTAAGTGAAGTACCACCAGGGTTGGCAACTACTGGTGCCTGTGCCAACCCTGGTGTCGGAGCTTTTAGACCGCCTATAGGCCTCTCACATGGTTTACGTACCCTGGGAAGCATTGTAGTGCTCAGATAGAAATGCTGCTATCAACCACTCCAAGTAGGGGTCGAGTTGCACGTTGCTTAACAACGCAATGTATATTGCTCAGTCAAACTTCGCCACGTGCGCTCCCCTTACTTTACTTTCAGGGTTTCGTTTTACTTGTGTTGTTCACGTTTTAAGAGAATTTCAGGACTGAAAATAGCTGAAACTTTTTTCTTAAATGTGACTTTTTTATGTTTTTCTATTTAGCAGAAATGTTTTATTTTTCAAATCAGATTCATAGTTCCGAAGGTAAACATGTAAACTTTACCTTTCAGTCCAGATTCACATTTTATGAAAATATGATGAGTTTATTTTAATATGACCCGCAAATATAATCGATACGAACCCGAGTTCAGGTTTACCTGTGCAAGTAAACTCAAACCCATGCACCATCAGGTTAAGTCAACAACTTCAGGTACACTCGTTAGTCTAATATATCTCTAATGCCAAAAGTAACAAACCTGAAAAAAAATGCATTACGAGACGATATAGGTTCCTTGGTTCAAAATGGATAAAGTTCGAAATGAAATCAAGAATGGAACTCAAGTGAGTTTGTCTACAAGCTGCCATTGTTTTAAGCCAGTACTTTAAATTCCCAACGTTTGGCGAACGGTTTATTGGACGCAGTTAAAGTCTTTATGTTCTGCTGACTTCGGACCAAATTGATGGACGGACAAGGGACTCCAATAAAATTTGTTTGATCAATCTTTTGTTTTGTTGCGATTGGGGAATAGTAGTCGCATTTGGTAGTACTGACCTTTTGAATGTTGTTGCTAGAATGAGTGTCCCAATTTTATTACGTGATCCATGAACATTGATGTAGAAGGAAGCTTTAGCTCTGTCACAAGTTTACGCCTTTTGTATTTGTATTGATCCATCCCATCGCATAGTAAACTGAGGTAGCAAAATGTTCACGTAAATACAGTCGTAACGACTACAAAAGATTAATATTTTAAAAGTACTTTCCACCTACGCTACGTTGCTAGAATAGCATAGCTTTTGGCATCCAATGTGGCATACGTACCATTGATGTATTCCCCGATACCGTAGCATTCGCAGCACTGCTACGGCTGCTTGCTACGCGTATGAGCTACGGATGCGAGTTACAGACGCGAGCTACGGACGCAAGCTATGGCCTCCCGCTACCGTAGCATAGCATGGTGAAAGCGTAGTAACTTAGTTTGAAAACTTAAGTAGCGTAATTGCGTAGCGTTACTCTATCTGAAAAACTCTCAAAAGCAGAGTTATATTCAAAATACGTAGTTTATAAATGAGTTTGTCAATTTTATTACATTTTGTTAATGTTTTTATTATTTTGTCCAGATAATAGCTTGGTTGCGGCCTGCCGTTGCGAGGCGAGGAGTGCTGGCTACGTTAGTGACAGCTGCTATGGCCTGGTGTGATGGATACGACAAACCACTACTCGTGCCCCTTAATGGATGGTAAGTAACATGTTTTTATTCCTTAAATGTGTCGGAACGCGACACGGCATTTGCAAATGTGATTGAACGACTACTATTTTTTGCTCGTATATTCATGCTTAAAATGCAAATAAGAGGAAGGGAAGGTTATAAATGGTAATAGTTTAACATAATATAACGTACATTAGAAATTTAATTAGTTCATAGTATGGGCTAGGTAGCGAATAAACCAAAGTTGTACTTTAAATATGCATATTCATTTATGTTTAAAGTAATAAAGTGTTCGATGCTAATCTACTCGACAAACATTTTATCTCTCTTTTAATATTAACAGTTGAAAAATAAACACTACTAAAATCCAAGTTACTAACATTATTGTACAAACGGAGTATCTTCGTTAACTCTAAACGTTTCTCGTTTGTAAGTATCTCTGTGAACGTTATGTCAAGTTTTCCTGTTTAATGTAATGTGAATGCATCAGACGAGACCCAATCCTCGAGACTTAGCCAACCGTGAACACTGCAGAAGACATGTTTAACGCTAGAGATTGGGCTTTATTCTTTAGGACTTAAGGTTGATTTTTGGTTAAGCTTGGTGGCTTAGATAAGATTAGATTTTAAGTTAAAGTTTTGAAATGGATTTAAGTGTTCGGGTTGGGTAATATAATATAAAATTTCCCACTACTGGGCATGGGCTTCATATTGGACTAAACTGTTAAAAAATGTTAACATATAAATTTGGCAACTGCCGCAGAGCTTGTTTCATCAAATTCAGCCAAAATACCTACTGATGTTTAGGTAAATGTAAAATGCTTTACAATTGTTCATTAATCACACATTTCAAATTCAATCAAAATATCGCTTTACTCATTTAAAAGTTTCACGCACAGCTCAATTCAATTCTCCGTTTTAATTGAGTCTTTGAATTCAACAACCATTAATTTGTAGTAAATAGACATTCCCCAAAGGTAAAGATATCGCGATACGAAACAATTTATTCAAAACACGTAAGCAACAGGTCAAGTGATCAATACATGGAATTAATTCACCTAAAGCTTGAGCACACTGTAGTCAGGACAGTAGTAAGACAGTCGTCTGACTGTCGTAATCCTACTAATATTGTAAATGCGAAAGTTTGTGAGGATGTATGTATGTTTGTTACTCTTTCACGCACAAACTACTGAACGGATTTGGACGAAACTTTGCAATAATATAGGTTATATATCTGAATAACGAATTTGATACATTTTATCTTGAAATTCTTGCGGGAACGGGAAAAAATCTAAGACAATTTTTTCTTACAAAGTTAAAATGTGGACTAAATGTAGTCGATTTTTCAGCCGAAGACTAAAAGTTCTGAAGAAGAAAAGGTTTAGTGATTTAATTCCATTCTTATCACATTTTTGTCTGTGAGAATAAATAATTAATACCGACAACTATCCATAGTCTGACTAAAAACAGTTTAGTTGACGTCAGACAAGACAGTCTAAAAACTGTTTTGTCCAGTGGATACAGGCTCTTAATCAATTAGAGAAATGCCCTGAAGGTCCACTGTGTAAATTGAAACAAGCCACACCTGTTTACTCTGCACTGTTTCGAACAAGAAAGTAACATTTTATAGGGATTGTTTCAATAGATTGATGCTCACCATTTTGTTGGTAAATTATGGTATGTTATTGTGACTGAAGTTTGCTTGTTTCGGTATTCAATTGTTTTTTTTAAATGCTACAATTGGTTGTTAGTAAATAATGTTTCATTTGTTGTATTATTGTATGTAGAGCGATGTTATACTCGAAAACTATACAGGGTAGAAACGATCACTGTTTTCATACACTTTATTAGCATCAGTAAAAATTTTAGACATTCTATTCAACTAATAATATAAATTCGAAAGTTTGTGAGGTGTATGTTTGTACTCATTCAACGCAAAAAATATATACGGATTTTGATGAATGGATGTTATCCTGAAATTCCCGCGGTAACAGATACAACGCGGGTAAGATCTCGAGGCACTACAAGTATAGTTTAGTTTGTGTAGTTTAGGAATAATCAAATGATCACTTAACAATTCTATCCGTTAGTGATAGTGGTATTTCTATTCAAACTTATCAGTCCCATTTATCGCCATGAAACAAAACTATTTTAAAAGCGTTTATATGGTATTAAAACTTTATCACTAACTTACTCAAGCTTATATATATCGAGTATACAAAAGCCCCATGATTAAGTAAAAACAAAACACTATCTATAATTAGGTGTTTTCTCCAAGTAATGACACCCCATGGTTAAGCCTAAATTGGAAACCATTACAATAGTTAATTAACGCCGTAATCATATTGTTTATCTAAATGTTGGTGTCTCATTTATAGAACAAAGAATAAACAAAATTATAACATTGAATATTATTTTACGTTTTAAAACAAAAATCTTTCAAGAATTATTTCTGCTCTATATTCTTCACTGGTTTTGATCCTTTGAGAATAATCATTCAAGAAAATATTTATACTCTTTTAAAGAATGATTGATAGACTAGCAGCGTCCCGTGGTTTTACCTGCGTTGTGCCCGTTTCCGTGGGAATTTTGAGATGAAAAATAGCAATAGCTGCTAGTATTTACTAATAACAGTAACAGAACATTAGGATTTGACATTGTCAATATATTTTCGTAATGCATTGTGATTGAGCTCCGCAACTCCGCTCCACTTTAATGGAAACACACCCTTACGATCCAAAGTCAACACCTTCGTTGTAACTTTATCCATAATAAGATCGCCCGTGAAATATGTTTTCCAACGCCTTAATTTAATTCTTTCTTTCCCGTTGAGTGTTAAACTAATAGCCTCATTAACCAGTTAGTATACGAAAACGCGGCCAATTAAGATTGTAAAGTGTTTTTAATTAAATTTTTGGGCCCGGTTCGGTTACAGTTAACGTTGGTTTAGTATGACTTTGAATTAAGTTAGGCGTTGAGTGAAGTTAACGTTCGTTTTTGCGTTAATATTACGGAAAACTGAAAACCTACTATTAAGAATATATCGTAACAATGGTTTTTTTTTTTAATGTAAAGTAAATAAACTCTGTCGCCTCGTCTTGCACAAGGTATTGTACAAAAAGTCGCAAAATAAAATTCGTAGATGATTTAACCAATGTAAGTTGTAATTGTACTTTATTGATATCCAAGACCTAGCATAGTACCCTTCAAATGATCAATCTTTCGATCACTCACTCATTTGAAGATCTGGCTACAGCCTACACTGACTTTTGTAAACGATTACCATATACCGATACTATTTACCTATTTTCTCCTAAAATTCGTGGTTAATTTATATACGTTCGTTTCCATTTGTTCCCAGGCTTCAACCACCAATAGCATCCACAGTCCGAGTGGTATCAGTAGCCATCTCTGGATCTTCAACCAACTCCGGAGTACACCTCCTCCAGTTGGCACCATCCGGTCAGCACCTGGTCATAGCCCCGAAGATCGGAGAACCGCAGCTGTGGCATGTCATGTCCAATTCCAAGGTCCATACTTTTAAAGGTAAGTCACAATCCAATAAGACATCCTAATATTAAAATTCTAGGTAAAGAACCGTTTAGGTAGCACATGTTACATTCATTTCAAACATAAGTACTCAATTATGAAGCTCACAACGTAATGTGAATATTAGCACAACACATACAAACAACAACACACACACAAATATTAACTTTTAATTCAGTTTACAACGTACGTTTGCATATAATATCTGGGAAAGTTTATGCAGAACTAAACCAACAAGGGAAGCTGCATATCCACTGAAGCTTAGCGAAGATGATCAATTTAACATGTAAATACATCTCACTATTACTACGATTGGATTTGTAGAATAACCAAATAATCTTGTTCGACTATGTCTAGATAGAAGCTCATAAATAGTGAAATCCGATCGAAACGTCAGGTATGTATTTATATTGACAATCCCGTTGGCACTGTGGCAATGAGAGCGCTTACTGTGTCGGGGGTTGCGGGTTCGATTGCCACCCAGAGTCATCAATGTGTGAAGACATAGTTGTTGGCGACGACGTCTCGATGGCAATAATATATTCTTATAAAGTATTTGTGTATGTATATGTATGTATAGTATCAGTGAGTTATATTCCATAACACAAGCTTAGTTTTTTTTTATTTTGGGTCTAATTAACTGTGTGTGAATTTGTCGGGGTATATAATATTATGATATACCTATTATATGATATAAACACGTTATCCCTGTTATTTGTATATAATTGGTGAATCTACCTATCCATATTCTCGCAAAGCTATAGTATAGTGGATACGCACCCTTAACACTTAACATCCTCTATTAATTATAAGTTTCATTGGATCCCAAAGTTTCATTAGTGAGCAAGTTTTAGTTTACTTTCAACCCTGAAAAGGTCAATGGCACTCCGTGTGATTCAGCTGAACAAAGGTGATCTGGGCTTGCTATTAATATTTGTAATTTAATTAATGTTTGGATCCTGGGACAGTGACTATGTTTTGCAAACACGTCAGTTAGATTTACTAAATCGTCATCCTTAAAGTGTCGGTTTGTAGCCAAACAAATACAAATATACTCGTAGAAGAATCGATTTCGATAAATTATCTTAGGTATTTACAAAATCAATGAAAATTAACAATTTGGAACTATCTTCACAATTTTCAGCACTTCATTTGCGTTTAATATGAAAACGTTATTTCAATTTTGTTCTGTACCGAAAATTTCAGGTCTCATACACCCATTGAATAATTTAATGAGCTGTAATGAAGACCTGAAGGTAAAGGTAAAATTATGGATGCTACAAAGTTCTTACTCCCTTCATAGGTAAAAGGAGACATTTTTGAAACTATGTAGAAAATTCCGCTTCTCGCTTGCAAATTCTAATAATTCCCGAGTCAGTGAACAGGTAGCCGCATTTTTTAAATATTTGAGTTATAATTTATTGAAGAATTTTGGAAACAACCCTTGATTGAGATTTTTCGTTGCAATTTAAGCAAACATTGGTTGCTAAAACCAATATATTGTGGCAGGTATGCAAGCTAGAACATGCTTTTATTAGTGTAAAATCTGATGATAGATGATAGCGTGATCTGACTCGCAAGATGGAGTCACGCACACTTTGTTAGCAAGAAACATTTTCTCATTTATTACATTTATTAGAAAAGGATAAAGGTATAAAATACAAATAAGTAATGTGGGTTCATGTAGTGTAGGTTTAACTTATAATTTTGTACATGCCACATTATTAATCGCTCTTACCGGCAGTGATAGTGGCAGTTTTATCTGAACGCTACCGTGCAGCTGGAATGACAGTTTAACGTCAGAAGGTACATTAAACTGTCATTCCCGGTTGTTTTAATCGTTGCACTGTCGGAGATCGTGAAGCGGTTTAAAAACCCCCAAGTCCAGGGTTGACCAGTACCCTATTCGTGTCGATTTTTTTTTAAACCGGTACCAGCAATGGCCACTAAATTCCTCGAGTTGACATCAGGCTTGGGCATTTACCTCCTCGACGAGACTGTTTTAAATTCCAACATCAGAGTTGGGCACTTACCTCCTCGAGGAGATTATTTTTAAATTCCAACACTATGGTTAACTAACCTCCTTGAGTTAGTTTTTCAAACTTCTACACCACGGCTAGCTCCTAATCTTCTCGAATTATTTTTTTAACTCCGCCACCAGGGTTCCGCTATCCTACTCCAGTTGACTTTATCGGTAGTCATTGAATCCACACAAAGTCAGATGCGGGGACAAGTACACTGTTACCTATTTGTGTCTCCCTCATTGTACTGTGACCTTTTTGACCCGGTTCCTCGTTCACCGAGGTGTGTCGCGTATGGGAGCGGAAGGGTTAGAATTTCCATAATAATGTTAGCATGTAATGTATGTGTTACAAATAATGACGAGGAATCTCGGGGTTATCGTTATTGTTATGGTAAAGGAAGAAATATTATTTATGTATCGAGGTGTACAGTTATATCTAAATACTACGAACTTTGTCAAATTATAATTTTCGAAAATTCTCATTAATATAATTATTCTAGCAGCGCCCCGCAGTTTTACCCACATTGTGCGAATTTCTGTCAGAATTTCGGGATTAAAAATAACCTGAACCCGCCCGTTGAATGTAGCTATCCATAACAAAAAGAATTATTTAAATCGGATTGGTAGTTTCTGAGATTTATTATATTAAGTTTCGAATTTAAAGTACTGAATAGCGTAGCATTTTAATTGCCTATTGCACCAATTCTAGTCTGCCTTAATTAAGTAATGAACAAGCGTGCTAATGACTTCACTGTTTTACAAGTATGTGTATTCTGGCGTTGAAAGTGAAATAGGTAAATAAGTTATCTAATTGTTGATACTCTTCTGAGCTAAAACAATCAACAAATGAAAAAAAATACCATGTGCGTTTAGCACAATGAAATACGAACTATTAGCATGAAGTAAACTATTAACGAATCAAACTAGAAATACATCGATACTTTATTTTAAAAAAGAACAAAAACATTAAGTTTTAAATTAGGCTCTTGAGCTACAAAATGTTTGAGTCACCAGGCATCCTAAACAATTTACCTTTACAAACAAGCTGTACCTAAGGTTTTTCCGTTTCATATTTTCGCCTGAAAGAGCAAAATTTCAGTGTTTTTATCTTCGTTATGGTGACACGTAAATATAATTAACTTTATTACAAGTCGGGTACGCTCGCCTTATCTCCTTGTTTTATATATTCCGGCAGTGCTTATTTCTAACTTATTAGAATATAAATTACATTTTAAAATGTCTCCTGGATTACTTTGCGCGCTGTGTTATGTGAGTTTGTTGAAATTATGTTGTAAGCAAGTTTTATAGCGTGTTGGGAATATCAAGATGTTTAAACAATATATTTTAATAAAGATATATTTTATCGTATATTGTAAGGCTCATTGAACTTAGGGGATACTAACCAATAACCAACTGTTACAGTTAAAGTTACTTGCATTCTACTTTATATATTACTATAGCCTTCGTTGTTGTTCTCAGGCCATTCTGGGAAGATTCTCTGCATGTGCGTGACCAGGGAGTCTCAGTACTTACTGACAGGATCTGAAGACACGACCGTTATCGTCTGGGACCTGCACAGTCTCGCTATCAAGACTAAAATACTGTGAGTAGTTGATTTTAAGTAATTATTGTTAATAACTAAATTAATTGAATATGATTTTAGTTTATCTTTTTGATAGCTCATGCCTCGGTGATCTAGTATATGCACTCGCCTGCCAAGACAGGTCCCGGGTTCAATTCCCGGGTCGAGCGAAAACATATTTTGTACAAAACATGGCTCGGTAGAGAAATACGATATAACTACCACTGGTAGTCATAGTATCTCATCACTTACGCTTATACGAGCAATCGAGCATGTAAACGCATCAACGCTCTTACGCGCTGTGGCAGACTAGCGTATACAAGCCTAGGGGAACTTTCTAAAACGTTATCATAATGCTCGCACTGAACGCTAGTCAGAAACCGCCCTTAACCCAAAGGAAATACATATTAGTTTATATTATATGTTGTTGTATTATACTACTTTACAATATGAGTATAAACGACTATCTCGAGATGAACGCAACGAGTATCGTCATGGTGAGGTTTAACAATATGAGCTTAACATACACTACGTACATATAGCACGTAAATCTCTTTTCCGTATCTTCTTAATACAGTCATACTATAAAATGAAGTCCCCGCCGCGTCTGTCTGTATTTCCCCAGTAATCTTAAAAACTAATGAATCGATTTTCATTCGGTTTTCACCAACAGCCAGATGAATTCAAAAGAAAGGATTACGTATATTTTTCTATCCCCAAATTCTTACGCAAACTTTACGCCATCCTATTTTAACAGAAGCAAAGCAAGGCGGATCGCTAGTTTAATATAATCCGATATATACAACAACGCTATACCAGATCGGTACAAGACGTTATTAAATCCTCTTAAGCTCCTTACATCCAAATGCACTACGTGTTAGATTCACGGTAATCCTCAGGAGATAATTACGTATATTGTATAAAGTTAGTACACTGTTCTGAACGTAATCTAATTGCTTAGTGTTTGAACATGAGGTAATTCCTTAATGCGTGATAATAAGATGAAATCTTTACCTAATAGATGTTGCCAGGTGATAAAATAAACGTTACGATTTTTTCGATTTAAGTGATTGCAGATTTTTATTATTTTATAACGTTAAAGATGGCTACAGAGTTGCATTAAGCGTTGTGTACAATCATGTGTCTTTGTAGAATTTTAAAGAAGGTTTGTCTGAGAGATGTAATGCTGAACGATGCCTTGCAATTATTGAGCGTCGCCTTAAGTGATGTTGAATATTTCACCGTTGATTGGTGAAATATAAAAAGGAGCGGCTGACTCGCCCCGAGGCCACACAAGTGGAGACACTGCTTTAATCTGAGGCCCGCCGCGACACGATGTATATTTTGTACTTATTAGGCTTTTTGCCTTAAGTCGAGGCTGCTCAACCTGAGGCTGTTTCTTGAGGTCACTCCCTAGCTTATGACTATCACTTGAAATACCCTTGTTCCTTTGCTACAGGGAGCATATAGCCCCGGTGTTGTGTGTGGCCGCGATCGTCAACCGTTCGCTGGTCATCAGTGGAGGAGAAGACTCGGCCGTCATCGTGACGTCCCTGGTTGACGGGGCTCTTGTAAGTAATCAACTGTAAACTGAGTTTATGATATTGAAATGCTTATTATGTATATGACGGCGCCTAACCTCAACGGATGAAAACAACACGTGCAACGGTCAACCCCACCACTTCGATCCTATATAAGGCGGTGTGAACAGAAACACGTCTCAGTCGTTCGGCGTCGGTTGCCCGGTGCTCACGTTATGATTGTTATGAAATAAACCAGTGTATAAAAGATTGAGCTGACAGCAGAGTTTCTTGCCCATTCTTCTCTGCTGATGCTCTTCCGAATGGGTGGTAAATTCGAACCTGAATAAAGATAGTTCACTTTGACTTAATTGGTGTTTTCAATATAATGGCGGACGCCATTCCTACATCAGAAGTGGGATTATCGGATCTACCCCCACATCAATCATCATCGGAGATTCCACAATCTGAGATGAGTCAACCGCCTGATATCCTGGCCCGCCGTAAAAGAAATGATGATATCGAGGTTTGCGAAACCCATGATGGTGCAAGATCATTTCGATCAGATAATTAAAATTTCAACCGGAAGATGAAGAGAGCCCATCGGAAGTCATACAGATTCGTGTCGAGGAACCTTAAGCTGCAATCGGAATGGGGCAGCCGCGGTCGTCATTAGGATCGAGTTCCTGTCTCCAGTGACCTGCTACGTTTGTGCCGCATCAAGTTAACCTATGTCCCCGAGCTTCGCGCGGAGTATTACAGATAAGTGGTTTTCAATTACCTTTGATTCTGGGTCCGAGTGCAGTCTCATCTGCAGATGACTTGGTAGTCATTATTTTCCACTTTACAAATCAGATGCCTTTCTATTGTACAAGGTTTAAGTTTCTACACTAAATATCATGTTTTTTGTCGGACGAATGTCTTGGCGAGGAGGTATTATTAGGTCGTGACGTTATAGAGCTAGGTATTAGTGGTAGGTAGCTAGTTAACTGTTCAGATTAGTGGCGATAAGTTAGTCTTTAACAAGACAAGGATATCCAGCTCTTGCTCGTTATCGGAATGGTCTGAAAAGATAGATACTGAGCTTGTGGGAAAAGATAAGGAAAGGATGTTAGGCATACTTTCAAAATATTCCGATAACTTTGTTCAAAGTTCACCCAACACCTCGCATCAAAACCAGCGTACTTAAAACTCAACTGATTGACCCGACTAAGACAGTACACAGGAGACCGTGCAGTTTGTCTCCTTCAGAGCTAGATATCGTTAACAAATGTTGGACGCTAACATTACTTCGTGGTTATATTATAATGAACCGTGATGAAGTTAACGTGAAGTAGTTTAGCCCAGGAATCGGAAGGTGTTGGTTAATTGAATAGTCAGTTAATTGAAGCGATTAAGACGCAATCCGCTCCGTCTACTCTAATTTCTTTGCCCGTTTTTGACCCAGACCTACCCGATTCCGATGCTCAATCTTGGAGTATAACCGTTGATATTTGCCTATCGGATAAACCTCTTCAAGGTGGTCCTCTTATTATTGCACTTACTAAAGCCTTGAAGGGCAGTGCTAACGTATGGCTTTCCCAAGTATCGTAAGCAGGTATGACCTGGACAGATTTTAAGAGTCTCTTCTTCTCTCGTTATGCCATTTCTGAAACTTGTTCTGAAAAGTTGTCTGGCAAACGTATTCTGAGTGAGGCAGAAATAGACGGTTACCATCAGTATCATGATAGGCCGTGAGATCCTATCCTAGATGAAATTAGGTTTTGCGGTTAACATTACCGAAACAAATCTTACTATTTCCAAAGTTAAGTTTATTGATCAATGCTCTATTCCTGAGTCCTCTGATTTTCATGAGATTGATACAGATATTCCATCCGAATATAAACCACAGTTGATTTAACTCCCCGAGTACATAGATGGTGGGCTTTTCTACAGACCTATGATTTTGACATTATGTATAGGGAAGGCAGATATATGAACCACGTAGAATTTCTTTCTAGGAAACCCCCTTCCACAATCAATCAACAAAACAGAACGGAAACGTGTTGATATTACAACTCTGTCTAATAATTGGCTTTTAACAGCGTGATTCTGAGATTTTAGCAATCATTTCTAATTTGAAAAGTAACTCTGGTAAAATTGAAGCAGAATTACACCCTATACCTAAAGTCAGTATACCTTGGCACACAGTGCATATAGATGTTACAGGAAAACTTAGTGGAAAGAGTGATCTCAAGGAATACACCATTGTTATAATTGATTCTTTTACAAGCTTGCAGCTCTTTGGTGCACATTATCGACGACGACGACGAGATTGCAATTCATGTACCTTCCCCTGGATTATGAAGCTCGTAGTATTCGGAGATATGTCTGAATCATCATCCCGCCAAAAGCGCCACTGTCATGCGCTTTACGTAATGTTTATTTTGGAATTAGTTATAAAACTTGGAATGTTCTGTGAGTATAGTTAGTTTGTGTTCTACTCTATTGTGGAGTAAAGATGGTAATTATGAGCTTCCGAAAGAGTCAAGTTTAATCTTGTACGTACTGTGATATTTTCTAATATGATTTCTTATTTTCATGTTGGTGCAATGCTGGTAATTATTGTGAGCATTGATGAACCTCGTCCAGGGTAGAACGTGGTTCTCTTCTCAATCCTGTTACCTGAGGAATATGAGAGATTGCGGTATTCCAAATTATTCAAGAATCTATCACGACAAATTCACATTGGATGTTAAATTGGTGATGTATTGCGGTAATGATTGGTTTGTTGGGAAATATCCGGTGAGCTATTTTGTGATATTTGAGTCAGTTAACATTGAGAGTTATTAGCAAGGGATTTCTTTATTACTTGCTTTCAACGAATCATCATCATGAGATGAGGAAGTGACATCTTCCATGTCAACATCACGTTGATTTCTTAATTCTCTCCATTCACGTTTTCCCATCGTAGGAGCCCCTTCATCGTTCTCGTCAAATCCAATAGGAATTGCTTTTCTGCCTTTTATATAATGGACTCTATCGATCTCCATTTTTGGAGAGTTTTCAATAAGTACGCAGCTATCTTTACTACCGCGTTTTACGCGTTGCTACGGGCGCATGTAGGGCCAATGGGCAAGTTAAACGGGTGATGCGGACTATGAAAAGTTTATTGACAATAGCTGAGTGCAACTCTGACAGGCCGTGGCAGAAACAGTTAGGCGTAACCACGGCGTAACTAGCCCTTAATAGCACGCATTGCAGAGTGACCGGTTTCACACCATTGGAATTGATGTTTGGATTCCAAGGTTAATCTTTAGGCATTTCTAGAATATCACCTAATTCTGACAACCCGAGTAGGTTAAACTTAGATATAGCACGATCCAGTGCTTCTGAAAATATTAGAAGGTTAGCACAATCAAATGTGGTTCGTTTCAATCGTGGCAAAGCCAAAGTAGAACCCTTTTCCGTTGGGGATTTTGTTTTCCGTTTTGGAACGACATCCAACGAAATTAGATCCAAGGTATAAAGGTCCCTACAAAATAACAGCAGTATTAGAGAACGACAGGTATGAGCTGAAACTAGTAAACTGATCAAATCGAATTTTCAAATATGCCCATGAAAACCTAGGTGAAGTCCCTCGCGGTCCTCAAGGGTTTTAGAGATAGCAGAATGACGTGACGGCGGATACAGGTCATGGAAACAATGTTCATGAAATTGGTCGTGATAATGATAGTATAGTTTTGTCTGATAACTCTGAGGCTGAGCTTCCTGCGGATGATGCAGTACCTATTGACAGTAGAAGTTTCACAAATGATGATAATATTGATAACCAATAAGTAACTGTAGGATCGGATAGCGAAAGTTCGGCGTCAAGAGATGCTACATTGGATAAGCGTTCTAACTGAAGCAACTGTCCCTCAAAAAAGCAAGTCAAAAGAGTAAGACAAAAGAGTAAGATAAAAGAGTAAGTCAAAAGAGTAAGACAAAAGAGTAAGACAAAAGAGTAAGTCAAAAGAGTTAAAAAAGAATAAAAATAATTGTGTAAACAGTGAAGGGTGTAATCCGGACCACTGATAGCTACAGGGACTTTTGACCGGTCTAGCCAACAGCTATAGGAGCTAATGCTCGGTCTAGCACTACCCGGTCTAGATTGAACTGAAGAGATACTATTCTGGTCCAGTTTAATCTACAGGGGTCCCTTTGTAAAAAGATGGTTTTACAAGTGTTATGTTTCAATTGTTGTTGAATAAGGTGAACAGTGCGATCCTTATCCAATGTAACTTAAACGCCGATTAACATGAAATTTATGTCAGGATGGGCGAGTACACGGTTTCTTGTTCTCAGATGTATAATGCAGAAGATACGCGCACGAGGACGTGCGCATGTCAGAATGGCCGTGACGGCGCCTAACCTCAACGGATGAAAACAACACGTGCAACGGTCAACCCCACCACTTCGATCCTATATAAGGCGGTGTGAACAGAAACACGTCTCAGTCGTTCGGCGTCGGTTGCCCGGTGCTCACGTTATGATTGTTATGAAATAAACCAGTGTATAAAAGATTGAGCTGACAGCAGAGTTTCTTGCCCATTCTTCTCTGCTGATGCTCTTCCGAATGGGTGGTAAATTCGAACCTGAATAAAGATAGTTCACTTTGACTTAATTGGTGTTTTCAATATAATGGCGGACGCCATTCCTACATATATATATATGTATATACATAAGAAGCTAACCTGACTGACTGACTTATATATCAACAGACAGCCAAACTACTTGTACTTTCATGATGTAAATGAGAACTAAGAAGGGATTTTGCGAAATTCTACCCCTAACAAGGGGTGGCCCTTTCACCCGAAGCGAAGGGCGGCCGCTGGTATAACATAGTCTTCCTGTTAGCGTCTGTCTGTCTGTATACTCTATTTTCTGACAAGCGTTAAAATGTGAACTAATGTGGTCAGTTTTGAAGCTGAAGACGATTCCTTCTGAAGAGGAAATAGGTTAAGTGATTTAATTCCATTCTTACCCCATCACTGCACCCTTTTCCTCACTGGAAGCAGTTGTCTTTAGTTGAAAAGATTCAACTCTCGCAATAAAAAATATAATTTATATCTTTTCGCTATAAACTCAAAAACTAATCAACAGATTTACATTTTATAGACAGAGTGATAAACAAAGAAGGTTTTGGCATACTTATCATCTATCTTTTCACAGTCTGACTCTGTCAAACTAGTGCATAATAGCAACATAAACACAGCTGTATTGTCGCGAACATTCTCATTCATTCCCCTTTCCATTTTACTTTAAGTGCATCTTGAATCTTTTAAGCCTTTTTGAACCCTTTGTTGAAACACTTTTCCCTACGACGTTACACTCTTCTATTTTTAAACAGGTAACGAAAATAGACCATCATAGAGGACCGGTGACCGGTGTGAAGGTGATTCAAGATGGAGAGATCCTCGTCACGTGTTCACAGGATGGCACAGTTTGTACTTGGAATGTGGACAACTTCACTCTGCTCAGCACTGTTGCTATTGGAGTACCGGTGAGAATATACTCGATACTGGTAGATAGATAAATTTAGACTTATGTCGATTAGTCGACTTCGATTAATCGATATCTTTGATTAATCGACATTGATCGATCGAAATCGATTAGTAGCCTCGAGACACCCTGTAAACTATTATATCAATTAGCCATAAGACACCCTGTAAACTATTTTGTTATTTTCAAGTTGGTATCATAATGTAAAGTGTTTATATTTTAGGACGTGGTATAATGAAACTAGGAATGTTGCCATGATCTAACGTTTATTATTTCTACCCTCCACCAGAATAATTAATTATATTTTACATATACCTACCTACAATCCCCTATTGTTATAAGTAAAATAACGATGGAATTTAACGAAAACTTTATTCTTTATATTAAACTATTACAACGCACACATAGAGCCATTGGCGGCCATGACGAGAAGAAAGTATTGCCATTATAATAAAACTAATCTACCTATTACATTGCCACAACATCCCCTTATCAAAACAAACAGTGAGGTGTAGTGAAATCATAAAATATATTATCAATAGATTGCTATTAGACAATAATTTAAGGAACTGACTTATAATTAAATAGGTAGGCCCAGAATTAGGTCCGTCAATGACGAAAGCATCAAAAACAATATAACATTAATTTAAATATGGTAGCTTCCATAAAAATGCAACTTTTGGTCACCAATTTCCAAGTAGTGAGCGAATAGCATGTTGCTTAACAATCGCTACGAGTGAACAATTTATTCCACAGTTAAACGCCACGTGCGCTACATTACGCTACCACAACGTACGACTGAAATTAGCTCTAAGCTCTACCTGCAACTTAAAGCTAATTCCCTTCTCTCTAATTTATATTCTTTTTGTAGGTAAATGCAATGGAAATAACAGATGACAACGTATTCCTTGTGACTCTGCAGACGGAAAATGAGTTACACGTCAGAACATTCATCACGGGAACTCATTTACATGTACTGAGAAGACACAAAGGGAAGGTAAGATAACGTGATGGCTTATCCGACTATATGTACTTTATTTAAGACTAACAGCGCCCCGCGGTTTTACCCGCGTTGTACCCGTTCCCGTGGGAATTTTGGGATCAAAAATAGCCTATAAACTTCCCGTTGAATGTGGCTATCTATTAAAAAATAATTATTCAAATTGGACTGATAATTCCTGAGATTACCTCGAACATACAAACAAACAAACAAACTTACAAATTTTACCTCTTTATAATATTAGTATAGATTTGTATATAGGAAGTAAGCAGATGGGAGGGGGGTATTTTGAGATATTTTTAGTATAGGTATTACGCGATAATTCAATTTGCTTAGTTAGAGATCTCTAAATAGGAAGTGGGAGGGAGGATATTTTGAGTCTAGTTTAGTATTTGGCGTTTAATATTACGCAATATTCATCGCTAATTAAAAACAGCCGGGCCACTGTCTATCACGATCGAATTGATATAAAAAACGGAAACTGCCCAACTTCACGTTCAAGTATAAAAACAAGTCAGTATTAAGACTTTTAGGACTATATTAGGCTCAGGTTGTTAGAGTGCGTTTCTATTCAAGAGGAACGGAGTTATGCGCAGCGCAACCGACCAATCACGATGCATTACGAATAGATTTTGACAATGTCAGTGCCAATAAGTTGTTAGAAGACCAATGCGCTGTAATTGGAAAATCCGGCTCCTGACCGCTCCGCTTCGGAAAACCCGCTAATGGAAAAGCATCCTCAGTGTCAAAACTGGCATTAAAAATAACACTAGCGCATCATCAACTAGAAGGTTCTTAGAACTAAATATTCAAAACAAAACTTATCCTCCTATAAAATATACACAAGTTTAGTCCGAGCAAAGTCGTCGATAAAAGCCCATTATTTCCAAAGCTATCATTAGATGTCCACTTACAATAGATATTCCTATTCAGATTTCCTCAATAAACGTTTATATAGCACCTGCACCCAATTGGTTTCCACAAAGAGGTTCCTGAAAGGGGTTTTATTCCTTTTAAGACGATAGTTAATCCATTTTATCCTTCTCGGAAAGATAGATTTAATGTTATTTCAGCATCATAAAATTTTATTTCATTTTCTATCTGGGGAATTACGCTTAGTAGACGTCGTTTTCCCTAGAGTTTAGTATATAAATTGACTTTAATTTCGTAGATAGACTGATCTACATTATACACATACATATATATCTTAGAGGCAGTGAAAGCGCTGACTGCGTCGGGGGTTGCGGGTTCTATTCCCGCCCGGAGACAACAATACGTAAAGATATACATAGTTGTTAGCGACGACGGGTGTCAATTATTCTTAAAAAGTATTTGTTAGTATTAGTATCAGTAAGTTAGATTCCATAACACAAGGTTAGAGCTTACTTTGGGTCTAGTTATCCGTGTGTGAAATTGTCCGGGTATTATTATATAGGTCATTTTCTACATATAATCTAGTAAATACCTTTTACATATTACTAAAAATGCGATCAGATACCATCAGATAGCTATCAAATGACAATTCTCAGTTCCAAAACGAAAAACAACAAATGTTCTTGGCAATCAGTAATGAACAAAAGTTGCATAGAACAATAAGGTTCATTAAGCTCCATGCCCCATTTACATTGTCTTGGAGCTTACAACTTTTCATTTAAACAATACTACGTCATTTCTTAGAGCTACGAGCAAGTTTGCGATATTTCACTCGGAATAAGGACGTTCAAATATAACCGTCAGTATAAAGAAGAAGTTTCCTCATGTTTTAGAGTGAGTAATAGGTGGAAAGGAATCTTTATACGATGTCTATGAGAATGTAGAAACTTTTGAAATGCAATATTTTTTTGACTAATGTATTACTTGTAAAATAAATAAACATGGGTGGAGTTTGTGGTCACCAACCCGCTGTAAGATAGCGTGGTGATTACGCCTAATCTTTCGAATGAGAGATGATACACCGATGAGAGGCCTTTGCCCAGATGTGGGACAATAAGGGCTACTTAATGTATTGCCATTTTTCATAGACCTATATAGTGAATTCCGTTGATCATAACTCTACCTATAGTACTTTTACTCTACAGAAAAATGATTTTGGTTGAGAAATCTATAGATATTAGATATTACATAGTTTACATGTTAGTACTCTCATTATATACACCTAGATTGTTCCTGTAAAACTGTCGATGCTCTTAATGTGAACTACCTTCCACTTAACCTTTCCTGCCTTCAGTAAGACCCACTTAACTGGTAATTGAGGACCAGTCAGTTGGTTAAGTTCTCGCTTATTCGAACGAAGCAAAATAGATTAGCGGTGATTTTTACAGGACGCTCCCTTACTATTGTTTTTATCGAGTTATTTGGGTATTCGAGGTGTCAATGACTGCGTTATTGGAAGTACAGTATAACAGTTTGATTTATTAAGATGTTTTCTCAGTTTATCAGGCTATTTCCATCCTAAAGCTTAATCAATGTGATAGAATTTATGGAATTCGGTTCTGTTATTTCAGTGTTCAGACAGAAGAAGACAGAAATAAGACAGTTATAGCTAGTAAGAGTACTAGCTATAGTCCAAGAAGAATATAGCTTGATAAATTATTCGGCTTGGCTAATTCCAACTGTTACTATAACTGCCGGCACGAAATGATCCCCGTAATAATGTTGAGTTCCCTGGGGTTGAGCCACATATTGTTTCCTCAAACAACCGGAGATGTGCAAATGCATTCCACTTTCATAAAGGAGGAGGGGCCTTATTTAAATTGATTGGAATAAAGATAAACTTCTTTGTTAAATTAGGTACTTCTTTCAGCTCGGAAGGGGTTTCAATCTACCCCTGACTCTTTTTACACCTTTCCCAAATATTTTTACTAATTTTTAAACAGTTTCGTAAACTTACTTCTGAGAGAAGTGTCTCTAAAGTTCTATAATGGAAAAGTGTCAGAATAATTTCACTGGAAACCTGGAAAGAGTCTTTAATATGATATAAAGTTAATTCGAAAAAAGAAATAAGGTTCGTACAAACTTTTTTCTTTTAATTAAAGCCAGTGTGTTTCCTTTTTGGACATTTTGACCTTTTCCAAAAAAACTTCGTGCGAATTACACAACTTGTAATTAGTTCGAGAGTATGGAGGAGCTTTGAAGTGTTTCCTGCTTGTACAACTTTTTATCGGCTATTAAAAGTTTACCTACAGTGGGTACTTATGATAGGGATCATACTTGAGTACTCCAAACTTGATGAGAATTAATCATTATCCTAGTGGATTGAATAAGATATGAGAGATGCAACGTGTTCCGATGATTAACACTCTCGTATAAACTCCTTGATCTAGATTTAATAATTTAAATGGATTCTAATTTAATCGTATTGTGACACGACCCTAAAACAACACTCTTGTTAATCCCCGACCCAAAAGAGTTTGTCTGTTTGATGCCTATGTGTGTGTATGTCCGTGTGTCTGTGGCAGCATAGCTCTCAACTGGATGGACTTATTTCGATGCAGTTTTCTTTATTTGATATCCAGTTTCCTTGTCTTCTTCTTTACGTGTCACTGGCACTATTGAACCAGCCCAGAACTTGGCCAGGGTGACTGCATCATCTGTAGTTTCCTTGTGGTGCTTAGCTATGTTTGGAAAAAATGGTGGGTTTTAACCTAAAAGTTTTACTTGTTATCAAACAATATTTGGTTCAAACCAAAACTAACTGCTATTGTCGTATATTTAATGCAAGTATAGCAACAAACTTTAACCGATTTCTATTGAATTTAAAAATTGTGTTAAATTCCAAATTAACAAAGATGAAAACTGTAGATAATATCGTAAGTAGATTGGCAATATTGCCAATACGTTTATAATCACATCAAAATATCATCTCCATCAAACGACTCATTTTATCATCAATAAAACATTAGTAATTTGACAAGCTTAGCAATACTCTCGAGTTTTATACTCCGTGACTTTACGACTTTAGTTAGCCAGAGCTTACCTGCTTATCAATAAAATGTTTTATGTCGACTTCAGACAGGAGTAAAAATTTATGTTAATGCACTTTTTAATGACTGGAAAACATCTGCCAAAAACAATATCATTAAGAATCATTTATTGCGGATATAATGGAATTGTTTTCGAGATTCTGTATTAAAAGTTTTGAAAACACCGCTTGATCCCACCGCCACCAGTTTTCTGTGACCACGGTTCCTATATAGGGGCCAAAACGTCAGATTAAAATGTAAAATAAAAGCGAAGTGTATCCGTAAACGTAGTTTCAATTCAAAACACCGCATGGAAGTGTAAAACAAATGAAGTCAATATGTTTCATTCTTACAACTAAACAGCTGATTTAAGGGACGAAATGGTTGTATGATACAAGTTATAATACTTAGTTCTTTATACCTTAAAGTAAAATAACTTACTTTAATTAAAGATTCGAGTGGATTGTACTACATACTGCTTATCCAATCCAACTCACCAAGTGACTTGTTCCCAGGTAAAATGTTTCTGCGTTGCTCACGATTCGTCCCGAGCGGCTGTCGGTTGTTCAGACCAGAGGATCTACCTGTACAGTCTTCATAGTGCGCAGTTGATCAGGACCCTGGCGGTTGCCCACGATCTGGCGGCCTTGGCGATAGCTGATAAGGACCACTTCTTGCTGGCTTCGGGTAAGGAATAGTTTTGAAGGACTTTTAATTAATAATTCTACTCTCATGATTTTCACTCATTATGAAAAGGGTATTATGAACACCAAACGTACCATAGTGGTGGTAGTAACCACCTTCGCTAAACCATGTAGGCCTTTAGGTGGTCTAAAACTCTGGACACTAGAGTTGGTCACCTATAGAAAATGAATGGATGAGTTCCACCATCCATCTTATGTCAAAAGGAGCATAGTATTAAAAGGCACCTAATCATATTCAACATAATTCACGGTTATCAACAATACCCAGACCATAAAACATAACGAATACTTAGATAACGTTTGATAAATGCTCCAAATTACTTTAATAATTCCCATAAATCGTTGGAAGCTAAAGAGATTTTACCCCATAATTGTTGATTTGTAGGGGGACACCGGGTGACTATCTACTCGTTCCACACTGAGGATCATTTAACCAATTTCCGGCCCACCAAGCAGCTGAAAAGGCGTCAGACCAAGTCCAAAACCAACATTAGCTTGTTGCAGGTACGTTTCGTCTTGAAATTCATTAGGGCATCCCGACAAATGTTGACAAATGTCCCGACAAATATCTAATGTGAACAGCGCTTTTTAAATACATACCTATATTGCAATATGCATCCGAAATCTTCGTTATTTTAGCTTATTGGACGGACAGACCGTATCCTTTTTATTCCAAAACGAATACTTTTAAATAAAGCTTTTTTGCGCTCGTAAACTAACAACATGTTCTGGGAAAATAACACATGGGAACTAAGCAATAAAACAAACTTTAGTCTTTTAACTTTGTCTTTGTTTTGGACGAACAGAAGAAGCTCTAAGTACACCCGTATCTAGTAAGCGAGAGAGCAAGACAGACTTACGAGTATCTAGCGGTGCAACGCGACAAAGCACCGAATAAAAATGTAATGGAGGTGCCATTTACAAATGCCAAGCTTTTAGAAGTTACAGTGTCATATCCATTGTCCTTCTGTCATCTACGATGCACGTGTTGCTTCAGTTTTATTACATTACTACGTTCTAAGAGCAAACAAATGGGTTCTATGTATGAAATTGTTTACGTGTCTAGAAATATACTTCGAAAATGTTGAATTATCGAATGAAATCCTGTTGTTCATTCTACTGCTACGAACCAACGCCTCCCGCAGCATCTTTATTCCACGTTAATGCTCCAACGATTTCTTTGGAATAACTTTTCAGTTCGAAAAAAGAACGGCATGTTTTTTATTGGAACAGAATATAGATAGGTAAAGTATGTTATTCAGAAATCCATGTTTTATATCGAAGGAAAGGAAACCTGAGAAGGTTTTTCTGCTAAAGATGTATGATTATATGCCCACACACAGTGTAGGTTGTGACAGCGAAAACTTATTAAGCAGTTGATATCAAACACTGTTTCAATAGAAAGTCTTTGGATTGGTATAAAGTGGTCTCGTAAGCCTAAAGTTGTGTTTTCTCTGAGTGTTTTGAACATTTCAGAACATTATTGTTAGTCGCATAGCCAGTTTTAGGATCTGTTCAGAGCACTTAATAAAAGCGCGACTTAAGACCTTTACACAATAGAAAAGTATACGAACCATCCTTTAAAACCAGGTCACAGAATACAAACCAGTTCACGCAGGGATTTTGTAGCCAGTAGACTAGACCATTACATTTGAGTTTTTTTATCATAAGATATGTTAAACAGGCAGAGCAAAGCGAGCTCATACCCATCAGCTGCCTGGAAGTCTCCCGAGATGGCCAGCTGGCTGCCAGTGGCTGTGCCCGCGGATTAGTCCGAGTCTGGCAGCTCTCTACCCATAGACTACAAGCCACGCTCTGCGGTCACATGGGTCACGTGACGTGTGTCACCTTCTCTCCTAACAACTTGTTGGTGTTGAGTGGAAGTGAAGATCGAGCGGTGGTCGTGTGGCAACTCGCTGATAACTCACCATCTTTGACTTATAAGGTGAGATTTGAATTTGGAAGCCTGAGGTTTGAAGAGAATTGTTCTCCTTACACATTAGGACTGCACTAAATGTGAGTACACACTGAGTATAATAGTGCTCTATAACACATACTTTTAACTTCATAACTGTATTATTACCTTGATATGATTCGTGGATACCATCAGTAGAAAGACAAGGCCGCCGTCACACATTTGACACTACTAACTATATCTCGCCTCGTATTTTACCAAGTAAACCTTCCTCCAGGGCCACTCAGCAGCTCTGCAATCCTTGCTAATGATGTCAGACGGCCGCCGAGCCATGTCTGGAGACCGGCTCCGGAACATCCACGTGTGGCTCGTGGACTCAGGCATCATTCTCCATTCCACCACCAGCCCGGCCGCCTGCCTCGATGTGTCACTCAACATGAAATATGCAGTAAGTTCGAGTTGTGTTAAGTCTCTACTTATTTTTCAGGTTGTATAAGTTAGGCAGTCCTAAAATTTCAGCAATAGTTTATATTTCTTTTTTTATGGTGTTAAATGTAATGAAGTGGTTTAGTAAACGTGCTATCCTGAACTGCAACTGCAAGTTAATCACGAATATTAGTCTGCGGTCGTTTAACGCCTCCATTGCAGACTGCACCACCAATTTCCGAGATAAAACCGCCTTCGGATGCGGTCTAACTCGGAATTGTATCTTAAATGTGGCTTGTTTTTTACCTGATTCTTCTCCTCCACACATATTTTTATTAATACTAGCTGTTCCGCGCGGTGGTCCCACCCGCGATGCATTACCTAAATGGCGCTTATGTGAAAATTTTATAGATCACGCTTATACAGCCCAGATATTTAGTTAAGCAGAAAAAGTCTTCCTTTTATAAAATGAGTAGATTTAACTTTCTGATACTACTAAATTACCCTACGTAACTTTTAAATACTGCAAGCACAGGATTTTAAAAGACTTAACACCAAGCCATAATTCAAACAAAATTTACGTAACAATCAAAATAACGTTTCACCGCAATCCCCTCCCTAGTGTATTCATTCCAGCAAACTTTCCGTCTGAATAGTTACACGAACAAGGTTTAACACTTCCAATTCGCTTGTATCGGATACGGCTCTAGAAATAGTGAATTTGCTCTTAAGTAATTAACTTTCGAACATGACTTGAGTTTGAGGTATTGGAAAACTCTCGTGAAGGTTATTTGGCATTGTGTTGAAGGAATATAGATGGGTCACATAAAGGTTCGTTTTGTTTGAAGCAGAGTGGAGTTGTGCGGATCTCAACTGACCAATCACAACGCATTACGGAAAGATTTTGACAATGTCAATGCGTTGTTTGACAATTTATATGCATTGCGATTGGATGAAGCTCTCACTCTATGACACCTTATGGGTTTGTAGAACTTGATATTGCAAGTCATTCACATTGTACTATATTGTATACTAGCAGCGCCCCGCGGTTTTACCCGCGTTGTGTCCATTCCTGTGGGAATTTCGGGATGAAAAATAGCCTATGTTTCTCGTGGATAATGTAGCTTTCGAATGGTGAAAGAATTTTTTAAAACTGTCCAGTAATTTTTGAGCCCATTCATTACAACCAAACAAAGTTTTTCTCTTTATAATATTAGCTTAGATTGAGCAAGCCTTGCAGAGCAATTTTATACGGTGACTACACAGAAATATATCTAGAGATGACTAGTTTATTTTTTGCTCTTATGTTAAGAGCGTTTTAAGGCCCCAGCATATAATGGCGTTAGCTGACCTATTGGAGGCCATCGCCATTATGTACAGGGGAGGTTATTGTTGTATAGAGGTGGATAGTAATTGTCAATGGTGGCACGTAAACCACAATGGTCTGCGTATCTACTGGAGCCTTTACGCAATATAAGCAATTCTTCGACGTCTTTTTATGAAGGATTTCTTACACTATTATTCTCTAACTACCCATAAAAAATATAATTAGTATTGCCTGGGCAAAGTGCACTGCTGGGCAAAAGCCTCTCATCTCACTGAAGATATCAATAAGTGAGAAGGATTAGGCATAATCACCAAAATTCGAGTCTTGTTAGTATGATTTCGCTCGACCCGGGTTTGAACCCAAGACTTCAGTCTTGACAGGCGAGCGTACACACCATTAGACCACCGAGGCTCATTCCTATAACTTCAAAATATTTTACTACCCAGGTACTATCCGACGGTGACAACTCGGTTCGGATCTGGCCTCTCACCGGTGGTGATAGTGAAGGGAAATCCGTGTCTCACGCAGAGAGGATCACGTGCTTCGTGCTCACGGCTGACTCGCAGCACGTGGTCACAGGCAGCATGGACATGTCGCTCAAGGTGTGGAAGCTGGATGGAGGGAAACTGTCGCAGGTTAGTTTTGAGGTGGTTTAGTTGTTTCCCGTTTTAGTTAAGGTTTGGTTAATTTATATACAAAAAATACAAACATTTGAATTGAGAACCGCCTCCTATTTTTGAAGTCGCTTAAAAATGCAAACAGTAGTGTTACAGTGGGAAGTCTCAAAAAGTGTTGTAATAGTGAAATAGCTTTTCTTACTTATAAACCCTAGCGTCTTTGTTCCCGTAAGAGTTTCGGGATGCCTCTGACCATTTCTTTGCTTAAACCTTTATACATCTACTAGCTGCGCCCCGCGGTTTCACCCGCGTTGTACCCGTTCCCGCGGGAATTTCGGGATGAAAAATAGATGTTGGCCGATTCTCAGACCTACTCAATATGCTCACAAAATTTCATGAGAATCGGTCAAGCCGTTTCGGAGGAGTACGCGAACGAACATTGTGACACGAGAATTTTATATATAAGATGTCAAAATTACCTTATTAAAACTGGTTCAAAGAGACGTGAATTTATAATGTAAATAAGATTATATAAGACTAGCAGCGCCCCGCGGTTGTGCCCGTTCCCGTGGGAATTTCGGGATAAAATGTAGCCTATAGCCTTCCTCGATAAATAGACTATCTAACAGTGAAAGAATTATTCAAATCGGTTCAGTAGTTTCTGAGATTAGCGCGTTTAAACAAACAAACAAACAAACAAACAAACAAACAAAACAAACTCTTCAGCTTTATAATATTAGTATAGATAAGATTTTTATATAATTCATGTTCTTAAATACGTACAGTATCAATTTTAACAATTTGAAGAGTGTAATAATATAGAATTAGTAAGTTTGTAACCTATAACAGTACACGGTAACGGGTGTGATGTCGTACCCACCGGTTTCGCTAATATATCATTAGTATTCATTCATTCGCGAGCAAGTAATATACCTTAAAAGTGTTTTATCCTAACGTTGCTGAATTAACCCTTTTTCCTTTTTAATAAAGACTAGTTGCACCCCGCGGTGTTACCCACGTTTCCCGCGGAAATTTCAGGATACATGCATTATTTTTCATTATAAAACCTCGTACTGTAAAATTATATTGACTATCGCAATTCGCAATTAAAAACTAAATTCAATTTAACAAATAAAGTTCAAACTAAAATATTAAAATGAATTTGTATTCGCGATAAAAAGTTAAAGCTAATAAACTGAAATTGTAATAATTATATTCAGTAATTAAGCTCTCTCTTAAAAAGCTTACAAAAGCTAATAGAAAAATGTTTTAAATTTTTCAAAGCAAATTGTACAGAGCTTTAAAGCTTTACGTAGAAATAGTTGAAGTTTAAATCAACTGAATACTGTTTAATTTTCAGTCTGTTAAAGAACATTGAAGACAAACAGAATGCAACTAACATTTCAAAGTGCATTCCAAACTCATTATTCAATCAAACTCTTACCGCTCTCATAAACGATATTTAACTAAAAAACTGTTCTAAAGTGTTTTATCTCTTTTGCTCCTTGGCGAATACCGTATGTCGGAAAGTGACAAACATTTGATAGCTAATATTTTGTTAAGCGTTTACTTAGTATTGTATTGTATCTGAATAAAATTTTATCTTTTGTCAAACACTTTCCTTTAATAATACCGTTTCGTATAGATAATACTAGAAGCGCCCCGCGGCTTTGCCCGCGTTGAGCCCGTTCCCGTAGGAATTTTCAAAAATCCTTTCTTAGTGTGCACTTACGTCACTCGAAGAACCTTCCTGCCAAATTTCATGTTTTTAGGTGCAGCGGTTGAGGCTGTGCGTTGATTATCAGTCAGTCAGGACTTTGAATTATATATATATAGATAACAGAATAAAATCACGTCGAATAAAATTAAAACTGTGCACAAAGTTCAAGTTTATTACGGTCTTAAATTATAATAATGTTGAAATTAAGCCTTAATTTGGCTCTTGTCATGTGTATGTAGAGATAGGTGTGTAGAAGTATAACAAGTTCGTTTTAAATATTTTGTTTATTAAATCAGTTTAGGGTTGCTTAAAAATTTAAAATTGTTTATTTGGGAACAATTAATACATTTTTACAACTTTTGGAATTGATGATATACGCGATAGCGTGAGCTGTGTTGCATATTTTATAACAACGCCCTCCATCTTTTGCAAAAGTGTCTCTGCGCGCGGCCGTAAATTTATATTTTATCATTTTTTTATATTTTATGATCTATGTAACTTTATCACCACAGGTTCTAGTAGGCCACTCGGATATGGTAACATGCGTGGCGGTATCAATCACCAACAAGACGCAAGTGGTATCTGGCTCATGGGACTGCAACCTCATTGTATGGGACATCAACACAGGCACCGACGTTCATTTGTTATCGGGTCATCTGGGCAAGGTCACCTGCGTCAAGGTCACGGGAGATGGGACTATAGCTGTTTCGGGTGAGTTTGTTCAAATCTCTTTATTATATCTGATCATTACAATCATTTGAGACATTTGAGACAAGCCCGTTGGCACAGAGAGCGCTTACTGTGTCGGAGGTTGCGGGTTCGATTCCCGCCCGGAGTCAACAATATGTGCAGACATAGTTGTTGGCGACGACGTCCGGGTGTCAATTATATATTCTTATAAAGTATTTGTGTATGTATAAGTAATAGTATCAGTTAATTAGATTCCATAATACAAGCTTGGAGCTTACTTTGGGTCTAATTAACCTTGTGTGAATCTGTCCAGGTATATTTATTTATTTATTTGTAGCGATCGTGGCGTAGTTTGATTAAGTGTTAGTTCATTGCGATTGTTAAGCAACGCTCGGCCCCTTGGATGGGTGGCTGGTATTTCTATCGGTACCGTGCTTCAAAGGGCACGTATAATTGTCGGTCCTGGTTGATTGAATCGGTAGACCATCTCAAAGATCTAAACACCGACACCAGGGTTGGCCACTCACCGACCTACTGGAACTAACTTTGTTCAGCGTAGAAGGCATCAGGTGTTTTTGATTAATCTGTCTTACACATAAACGCTCTATAACTAAAACACTATTAAAAAGTGTTTTGTCTCTTTTGCGCTTTGGTAAATAGTGCATGGCGGAAAAGGACAAACGTTTTAACAGCTAAAATTTCGTTACGAAGCGTTTCTGAATAAGGACCTAAGTATTTATTTAATTTTAAATTAAAACTAGATTTACGGATACAGTTAGCTTTTATTTATTTTTTCATCTGACGTATTTTATTCACTTACTAGCAGCGCCCCGCGGCTTTGCCCACGTTGAGCCCGTTCCCGTAGCAATTTTCGAAAATCCTTTCTTAGTGTCACTTGAAGAACCTTCCTGCCAAATTTCATGTTTCTAGGTGTAGCGGTTGAGGCTGTGCGTTGATTATCAGTCAGTCAGGACTTTGAATTTTATATATATAGATTTATTTTTCATTCAATAATCCAGAATAAAACTGTCATGTATTAATGAATAAAACTGTTTCTGATGAATAAAACAGAATAACACTGTTATGTAAAAATGTTTTGGATAATTACGTAACAAGAGTATTAAAACACTAACATGACGACACGTTTAATAATATACAGTCAACCAGAAATTTCTAGGTAAACATCGAACCTGTAATTAAATAATGTGACAGCGTGTAATGAACTGAACTTAATAATGAAACACATGTCTAACTAGCTAGTCAAATACTTCAGTTTGTTATTAGTTAATTAAACATATGTACGAATTCTCATCAATAATGAATTAATTAATATTGTCGTAGTACATTTTAAATTACCGTTTACTATAAATAATTAATTGATTAACGATTCAATTAATGTGCTAGGTAATCGATTATATCAGTATATTTTATTGAAACTACCTATATGTTTTTATTCTTTGTATATGTTATTCAATTTTATACGAACCATACCATTGACCACTTTTACTCAAAAATAATAATTCACTGGTACATCCATGTGAACGCAATGAGTTTGTGAAGGTTAGTTGGCAACCCTGGTTTCAGAGCTTTTAGCCCACCTCAAGGCCTCCGCCGTTATATATCGATAGTCTTCTTCTTCTTCTTCTTCTTCTTCATCGAGTGGATGGCCAACCTGACCAATCCTGGTGTCAGAGTTATTGAGCCGCCAAAGGTAGTACAGTATCGGAATAGTTATGGTTTAAACTTGGTTAAATGTAGGCTTAGTTTATTTCACTTGGTTACCAATTGGTAATAATACAAGGCATAATTTCGCGTTCGAAAGTAATTACAACAAAACAAAACCAACTGATAAATCTTTCTGACTGACAATCAAACGTCCAAGGGAATTTTAAATAATAAATCAATTAAGGTAGCTGGCAAAAAAGGTCTACCATTAATTTTACAGCGTTCCTTTCTGCTTTGACAGGTGCTGAAGACAAAACCCTCATCATATGGGAGACCAAAAGAGGCTTGGCTCTAACGTCGCTAGCATTACACGTGCCTCTAATTGGGTTCCAAATAACTAGTGACTGTGCCCGGATTGTGATACATTTGATGGATAGAGGTATGTACTATCTTGATGTATTCATTTTTTATTTGATTCAACTACCCCTGTTGCAATAAAGTGATAGAGATGTTGGACAAGCTGGATATCTTAAACGGAAGGATAGATTGTGATTAATTTTATTTCTAACGCTCGTCGCAAATATCGGTGTATAATTAGTTTCAAATTAGACTAGTCTAATATAATAATTGATTACATTGAGAACAAATATGTCTGAAGTCAAATTTCTGCACCAGCAACCAGCCTGATTTTGACATGTAAACTTACTTATTAGTATTAAATTGTATTATACCTTGATTTTCAAAAAAAAAAAACCAGCAGAGTCGTTTGCCTATTCTTCTCTGCTGATGTTCTTCCGAATGGGTGGTACGTTCAAAAGAGCCTCTATGGGGCCAAAACTGAATAAAAATATTTGACTTTGACAATAGACCACTACTATGCATCATGCTACAAATTGAACTTCTTTTTAATTGTAGCTGAATGTGCCTAGTCTAATTGTACTATTATGTATGTGTCAGTGTGACGTAGCTCTATATAAATAAAAAAATAGCAGATCAACGCATGCTACTATCTCTGGGATTTTATTCAAGCGAAGCGGAGCGGTGCGAAGTCTCATTGGCCAATCACAGCGCATTAAAATTGTTAAAATCTTCTTAATGTGTTGTGATTGGTCAATTGAACTCCACAACGCTCCGCTCGTTCAATAGTAACGCCTCTTACTCATGTGTGCGACCTCATATATCGAAATCCGTCGGCGCCAAAACCTCTAATACAAAAAGTAATTCCAACCTTCCTTTTTGATATCGTAAAACCAAATCTCCTTTTACACTCATAAAAGAAAATTCAGTTGCTACCACAAAGCCTTTCATGAGAGGTAATTTTCTTGGAAGCTTATAATATTACTTTCTTAGGTTGCCTTCCGATAATATGCTTGCACAATACACCAGCTACGTATGTGAAGATACCTACTTACACTGCGCCAACTAAAGATGTTGATGGTAAGTGACCTTTTAGGTTATTTTTAGCATATAAAGAGGTTTTATAGAACTTTAATTTTATAGGAGCAAGGAGGACGTAGGTAATATTAACCTTCTTTTATTTATAATATGTCTGTCATTATCTAAAAAGGTTTTATTAAAGTCCCTGTAATGAATTCTAAATTTGAATTCTGTTTCTTTTCAAAGCTAAAGGAAATTATGTATCTACCTATATTTTTTTTATTTAAGAGTGAACATAAAATTAGCTTTCTGTTTTAAAATGTAATGGTGAACGAAACATTAAGATTGTTTAAAAGAAATCATACTATGTATTATCAAGGTTTAGTTTAAAAAATAAATCAGGAACTTCCCCCTCGGTCAAGGGTCGTTTCCCTCGTGAGCAGGGTCAATGAAAATTGATCGAAATATCGAGATAATATTAGGAATTTTCACCCCTCTGGTAAAGTCGTTAAGATATTTCAAAACAGAGCAAAACCTGCAAGGCGGAGTCGTAACTAAAAATAGGTACGAATAACTCTCGTTCATGTTTTTTTAAACAAAAACTTCAGTTAAAGTTGCCAAATGTTTCGTAAAGGTTTCATTAAAAAGTTTCTAACCAAGCTTTTGCAAGCATTTTGTTTGACTATTGCGTTTTACCAAGGGTACTTAAAGGAATTGGAATGAGTATTTCAAACAACTCATTTTGTTAACCAGTTCTAAGACTGAATAAAAATCCGTCCCATCACTTTTTTTTTAATAGGTTATTTTTCTTTACTAAACAGCTAAACACAAACACACAAGAACTAAAATAAAAACCATAAAAAAAAATTATGAATAAAACCTCATTTCAAAAACAGAACTGCGCCCGCTGGCTCCAAAGAGGCCAATGCGCAGACTGCTCAAGAAGGAGGTTTCATTAGACACCTACACATGGCAGAAGAAGTATGGACATCTCACGTCGGCCGCCATGATGGCTCAAGTAGATGAACGGTTAAAACGGAGGTTAGTTTTAACCAGAATCATTTTTACCTGTGTATAATTAAGTCGAAGGTTTTAATCGGTTTTGCGTTTCTTTCGAACTAAGTTTAAAAAAATGTAGGAATAATTAGTGTCTATGCGTTTGAGCGCGTGTGTGTTTTTGTGTGTGCGTGTGTGTGTGTGTGTGTGTGTGTGTGTGTGTGTGTGCGTGTGTGTGTGTGTGTGTGTGTGCGTGTGTGTGTTTCTGTGGATATGTGGAGTTGCCGAGGTGTACAAAATATTTTATTGCCTTGAAAAATATAAATCAATTGTCTAAACTACTAAAAGTAATGATACATACTTAATAATTATTTGAATTTTTTATGAACATAATGCTCCCAATTTACTATCTTACCAGATTTTCCGTATCCGCCTCCATGGAAGAAATATCAAAAATTCAAGAAGCGAAAAATAAGGATTTGGGGTCTCAGGTAAATTGCTTTTTATATTATTTGTTAAGGAAGACTGTTACTACAGCTACCTACGAGGTTACATCAGAATTTTTAATAGTAAGACTATAACGTTTTAAGTTTTAAAAGGACTAACGTGTTTAGTTTTTTACCATTTTTTTAAAATAAATTTCTACTAAAAATAGTTAAACTTTTCAAATTACAAACCCATAGTAGCTTTTTTTTATAAAAGTAAATACTTGAAATAATTCAGTCGAGCTTCCTGATTATAACTACAGGTCAATTATAATTACAAAAAAGGCTAACAGGCTGTAATTATACTGTATGTGTATATTCTTCTATTAACAGGTGAGCCTGGGCCCTGAAGAGGCAGCCATAGCGCAGTCACAACACTTCGACCAACTCGAGGCGCTTTGGAACAAAATATCACCGCCCAGGCGACGGTCTAACAAGGTAACGTTGTATTAGTATTCGTTACATGATTTAGATATGACATTGAGGAAGTTGTTATAAATATTCATATGATAACACTAACAGTACCCGGCAGCGCCCCGGTTTAACCCGCATTGTGCTCTTTCCCATGGGAATTTCGGGATAAAAACCTGTAACTGCCTATACTGTAACCTTCCCGTTGAATGTGGCTATCCATTACAGAAACAATTATTCAAATCGGATTGCTAGTTTCTGAGATTACTGCGCAAACAACAAAACATATAGTCAAGCTCTTCAGCGCTATTATAATAGAATATGATTATGAACAGTACACACTCAAGGGCAATTAGACTTTTATTCTGTCAGAGAGCTAAACGGAGAAATAAACCATTGTTGTGTCGTTTCATTAAAATTATTATTTGTTTATACCTATCCGATTAAGTTGAAATAAATTAAGCTTTAATCACTAGTTCTTTAAGCTCATTTTTAAATTAACAGTATAAAATATTTTTTTCAATATAATGTTAGATATAGATACATAGTATCTGGTGGATATAAGTTGGTAACCTTTTTACGACACAGCTCATTGGCTTTGAATGTTTGTACTAAAAATAGATACCGAAGAATCTAGAGCCAATAGTATGATATCTAGGTACTCAAGAATCAATATAGTTTCTTGCGTATGTTAAGTTTCAAACCCGAGCTTTGATAAAAGTGAATCGGAAATAATGTTTTTGGATCAGGGAATTAAACCCAGGACCTCAGTCTTGGCAGGCGACCACCAAGGCGTCGAAAGTCTATATTATTAAATACTAGCAGCGCCCCGCGGTTTTACCCGCGTTGTGCCCGTTCCCGTGGGAATTTCGGGAATTTTTTTACATAAAAACCTTTCTCTTGAGTCACTCTACCTATTACAAAAAACCGCATCAAAATCCGTTGCATAATTTTTAAGATTTAAGCATACAGACAAACAAACAAACAAAAATAGCGACTTTGTTTTATACTATGTAGTGACTTTGGAACAAAATGTATCCCATGTGTTATTCATGTATAACCTATATTACTGTAAAGTGTCATCCAAATCCGTTCAGTAGTTTTTTCGTGAAAGGGTAACAAACATATATCCGCACAAACTTTCGTATTTATAATATTAGTAGGACTAGCAGCGTTCCGCGATTTTACCCGCGTTGTGTCTATAACCTATAACCTTTCCGTTGAATGTGGCTATCTATTACAAAAAGAATTATTCAAATCGGACTGGTAATTCCTGAGATTACCTCAAACATACAAATGAACAAACTTACAAATTTTACCTCTTTATAATATTAGTATAGATTAGTTTAAATTTAGACATCAAAGGTTAAATATCTATCTCTTTTTGTCGTAGACATTAGCAAAGCAGAGTTCCCTCATTGAGAGATTCGACTCCTCCGACGAAGAGCATACGCCGGTCGAAGAACAAGGTAAATGACAATTTATTTATTGAAGACAATTATCATATTAGTATAAAAAGAGAAAAAGTTCCAAAGAAGTAAATTAAACTGAAATTGCTTTATGACATATTATACCACAGACAAATTACTGTATAATATGCCAGATTTTTTTTTGTACTTTCAGAAAAATTTGCGATCGACTATATTGTATGATGAAATTCTTAATACACACATTCTGGTCATCACAATATTTGTTTTAATTTTCATGATAATGCTTATTAATTAGCCAATATTTAGTTGTTATAATGATGAATACTGCAGTTACGTTCATCGATCACAAAGAGTCGGTCGCCATTTTCTCTGATAGTACCCAGTTTGCTAAAAGAAAATTAATAATTTAAAATGTCTCCAATTACCAATTAGCCTCGAACGAAAATATTTTAAAAATGACGTTTAAACATTTAAAATTTTGTTCCACAGAGCACATGGTCGAATAAGGGAGTAACGAAACACAAAAAGTATTTAATTTTACCTCGTTATTTTAATTGTTGCTATTACACCTTAATGGCCACCGCGGTCCCATTTTATTTAACAGTACAATGATGTAAGTAATACCTTAAATTATTTAATTTTGGTCAAATTATTTATTATTTAATTTTATTAGCGTTATGCGTTTAACGTGTTTCAAATTACGAACTATGTTAAGTATTAGGAATTATTTATTAGAAATTGAATCTTTTTGGTTTACAAAAATATGGTTTTAGATTGTTGAATTAGTCATAGTTGTTAGTGAGTACTTAAGTAATATTAGTATTTAGCCTCTATGCAATGTGATCTTCTAGTATGTAGCTTATGTCATTTCTCAATTCTAAATACGAGGGAAATGTAGCATTCTTTCAGATTTCAGACGTGTACTTTTATTTGTTCAGTGTTTATATTTACAATACATTTGTATATCATCTATAAACGACTAACAAACTATCGACTTTAAATGAAATTAGTCGATTTTAGCCATAACTAAAATTGTCAGTTACTCAATTTTTAGTTTCCACAATGATTATGCCATCATATCGCTTACATATTGTGAATTTATGATATTGTGCTATTTAGAAAAGCAATATTTGAGTAGAATGCAAATAAATGAGTGTTGTAGGGTATGCAAGTCTAGAAATATGGACAGCCTTCAAGGAATAAAAATATGAAATATACTCTTTCAGAAACATGACTAAGCATCTTTGGCTACTGAAAAACATTTTATGATACCTCTGATTCTTCTTTAATTTGACGTAAAAATCAAAATTGGAATCGGATTTTTTTTCTCTTTCTTAGATGGGAAACAGCGCATAAATGACAGTCGGCCATTTTAAAATGATTTAACCAACATAATATTATGGTGAAGTTATGTTCGTTTTTAAAAGCAGTATTTCTATTAATCATTGACATTTAAGTTGTTTGATTCCGATCAGAATATCTTTGTTTATATATACATATATAATTCTACTGTACGTGTGCATGTCACTGAACTCTTCCTAAACAGCTGGACCGATTTGAATGATTTTTTTTGTATGCATTTGGGTGGCACCTTGCATGGTTTAGATTCACACTAGCGACATCTATTGGGTCGCTGGTGGAACCACCGCGCGGGACAGCTAGCAGGTATAGATATTCTCGTGTCAAAGGCGTGTTCATATTGTATCTTGATTTATCCACTTCATGAAGTATCCGTATATACATATATATAAAATCGAACGATCAATCCTATGGCAACCACATTAACATAATGAGTGTCGTTAACATATGCTGTTGAGTGAATTTCGTCTTAAATTGGCCGACTGCCAACTTCCCCATATCAAATGATTGAACGGAATGGATAAATGATATGGTTTAGATTATAGAAAGATAGGGTTTTATTTCACTATTTAGTTTTCACGCGTTTAGTTAAGCAAATAGAGTTTACTAATATGATTATATGAGTATTTAGATATGCAGAACCGTTATATGATATTTCACTAATCTTATGTGCAATATTTGAATGCCAAAGATAGATTTCAAGTTACAAAATAAGCCTTTTTTCGAACTAAAATAAACTTTGTTTTATGGAAAAAACTTGCATTCAACATTTAAACATTATCGCATTATAGTAAGCGCTAAATTAAATACATAATCAAGGGCTGAATTTTCAATGGCCAGTTAAAAGTTTTCATGAAATAACTTAAACGAGTTTACATTGCCTTCATAGAAATTATTGTCAGAATTTTATCTGCCTGATAACGTTATCAGGCGATTGAAAAATTGGCCCTTAGTAGAATAATATGTAGAACCCTGATTATTATATCGAATAGCGTTTTCCAAACTGTGATCCCTTATAAAGACTTCTACATAAGTACACATTAATCGAACTACTTATATCTTGTCTATAAATAATAAAAAATATTAGAATAATTACATTTTAATATAAGCACCCTGTATCTCGTAGTTACATGATCGATCTTAATTATAGATTAAGTTTTAATTTTATGATTCGGAAAAGTTTTTTTAGTCATAAAATAATAATTATTTATCGTTGGATAAAGCCCGCGGTACACATTGAGCTAAGGTATCTACAGTCACCCTATAATATGTTCAGTATACTTACTACTTAATAAACAAAACACCTACTATCATGTCACTGAACATTCAAAGTTTAGAATTTGACAAAGTACAGAAGGGCTTGACATTTTCAACGATTGACTGTATCAAAGGGTAACAATTTTTGGCCCAATGTGTATATATGTTTTTATTACAGCCTATTATGCGTTTTTGCTGTAGCGGAGCTGAGCGGAGTGACTTAAAATTAACCAATCATAATGCATTAAATAGATATTTCGAGCATCGCAATGCAATCCATTGGTCAACGGAGCTCCGCTCCGCTTAGCATCACCTTTGTGAAGTCGCTAAGAGTGCGGTTCCGCTGAAGCGGACTGGAGTTGTGCGGGGCTCAACTGGCCAATCACAATTCATTGAGATTTTGATTATGTCATTGCGTTGTTTCACAATCCCGCTGCGCCATGATTGGTAAATCGGGCTCCACACCGCTCCGGTCCCATTCAATGAAAATGCACCCCAGAACAAGGATAGCGAAAAATGCAAATAGTTTCATATTTTATATACTACAAATCTATAAACAATTTATAATGAGTTTATTGTCTATATTGTAATTATTTATAAACATATGTTATTTCAAAGTACACCTAGTATTAGTTCTCAAAAACCTAGGCGATTAAATAATTTTTGAACCTATGTACTTAAGTAAACTTAATGTTGTGGTGATAGATGTTATATTATAGTGAACGCAATAATAATTCCATAAGTAGTTGCACAATGTTTTTAGAATTATGGTAAATTGTAATTTAATTCAGAATTTTGTGAGTTTGGGCGGGGCGAGTGTCAAGAATGTTTGTCGATGCTATTTTAAGCTATCACACAGTCTATGTCTACACAATATGTTGCATAATTTTCTTGATTTCTCATTTTTCTGCATTACGCAAAGGGTTAAAGGAGTTCAGCTTTCCAATTGATTATAGAAAAAAATAAAATTATATTTTTCAATCAAGTCCTCCCACACAAACGATATTACAGTATTTTACCAATACTAAAGTCTTTCAGTCTACTAATACTTTTACTTCACTTAATACTCCAGTCAACGGAGATATTGAGACATTTTTCCTCATTTATCGGGCTATATTGTCTAGTCTAGAGTTTTAGTTGTCATACTTAAACAAACGTTTAAAAGAGGAAACTTAAAAATTCTCGTCGTATAAACTTGTAACTAAAACGCAAAATAATAAAAATGCTGGATCGTCTAAACCGCCCCGTCTGAACCGAACTTAAACCTTCTTTCGACGTAAAAGTTTCAGCTTCAGTTACAACACGCTTCACAGCCTTTCAAGTATTTTCGAAAAATAAAATAGTCTCGGTATTAACAGCACTTTAGCGCTTAAAAATAAGCTCGTAGAATTCATTTTTACGTGAACTAAGTTTTAAACTTAATTAGTCACTACACCTTGTTAACTAATTGTATAGGATTTTATAATATTTATTCTTTCTTATTCCTCACTGAAGTGAGTTTTGTTTTTGACCTGTCGTGGCATATATCTGAAAATATATTATCTGTGTTTCTATACGGTTGTTTTATTTTGGTGAGTACCTTTATGGTATAATTTCGCCAGTGACTGCGACAGCGACCGCAAGCAGCAGGCAGCAGTACTGTTGCAGCGGACGCAAGCTTTCATAGACATTTATAGAAATCCTGGTGGTTGCGGTCGGCAATTGCAGCCTGCTACTGCGGTCGCAACAAAAACTTACCTTAATTGTATTTAATCATGCACAGATGTTAATTTATATCAACAATTAAAGATGCTTTATTTCCCGTTTAATAATTTCCCGTTACGTTTCGAGGGGATTGCACCTCTCGTTGTCGCGGGTGAACGAGAGGTGCAATCCCCTCGAAACGTCGGGAAATTAAAAGTAAGTTATAACTTGCTTTATTAAGTTTATAACACGAAAAAACCCGTGTGGGTACGTTTAAACTATGTGTTCAAATCGTGTAAGTTTAAAAAAGACTAATTAAAGATGCGTTTTTACTTAAATAAAAATTTGGACAGGACAAATGTTTGTTTATCACCAAAGTTCAGTGAAAAGAAAAAACGCGTGTTAATTTAGACAATGAGACTGCATGACGTTCGCTTGGGCAAGTTTACATTTACTGCACGAACCAGCAGATCAGAACACGCAGCTTTATAAAGCATAAGTTATAGAACATGTTACTTAATCTAGACACCCTAAAATACGTGACCTGGATGGCCTACATCGTGTGGAAACCGCTCAGACGGTGTCAATTTTAATTGTGAACCAGCTCTAAATCCTATTCTGGTTTTAGGTCACTCTCCAAACCTGATTCCATTTAAATAGTTGTCTAACTTTAACGAACATTTTCAATTTATAGTTTTTAACTTGTTCTACGTTATTTCTGCCTGATTGAAATTTGGGGTTATTTGATACTTAGGTATGATGATACTTTCGTACTGCAATTGAGGCAATTTGAGCATTTTATAAAGATATTTTTTTCAAACAGGCACCTAACTGATATTTAATATAACTTTGAAAGTAATAAGATGATAAGGACCATCGTATCAATGTAACATTAAAAGTTCATGAATTTGTTGAGTAAGATTAAAATTAAAAAGCCAATTTTCAGTCTTTGTTATGATTATCATCATAAACAATGTTGTGCGATAAAATTGCAATAGCACCACCCTACGTTACCTCGCTTCATACTTATATTAGTATTTTTTCTAGTAAATAAAACAAATTGAACACTTGTTTATCATAATCATGAACATTATCATATAATCTAACAATAATGTACAGATAATAACAGTTATGATAAATTAATAAAAGTTGATATTAATTTCATCAAACCTTATCGAAATGATAAGAAATATCAAAAACACTAATATGTTTGTAACCTGCTAAGTTTGTGGTTGTGTACAAAAATGTAACAAAAAAACACCTTAAAATAAAAAGAAAATAAACATTAGCAGATGAAGAAGCTAACACAATGGGATAGCAGCTAAGAAGCATTAAGGACGATAGACTGAAGAAAAACGGAAATGATTATCATAGAGTCGGAACAAGGCGGTCTGATTTACGGTTCAGATAACGCTACAGGCACCGTATGGACCACAGTGTCTCTGGTCGTGAGCTCAATAGGAGTTGCTCTATCTGCTGCCGCTATTGTGCTACTAATGCTAACAGCTGGTTTATTCCTAGAATGGAGAAAGATAGCAAAGAACCAACTGCTAATCCAGCTCATAATAGCAAGATTTCAATATACATTCGTCAGATACTATTTCGATATTCGAAATGAGTATAAACTGTGTGGAAATTTCCAATGCATTATGTTGTTAGATGAGTATACTTTGATATTCACAGAGGTGGCTTTAATCGGATGGATGTCTGTGTTTAGCCGTCAAATGCATGAGAGTTTAGTTAAAGTATTTACCGACAAGCCTAAAGTGCTACGAATATCTGTGCTCACTTGGACGGTCTCAGGAGTGATAGCGTTATTGCTTTACCTAGCATTCAGATTGCTGAATGACAACGATCTCAAATATTTCTTCGTTTACTTAGGACTGCTGAAATGGCCGGTTCTGGTATCTAATATGATCATACTTGTAGCAATATTGAAGTCTATAACAAAATCTAACAAGCAACAACTGAAGACAAGGATTATGAATCGAAGTTACGTTCGAATGTTAATCGTGATGTTAACGATGATCTTTACGTTTGGACTCCACCAGATAATAATCGATTTGTTTAGAATGTTAAACATATTGTTTACTCTTCCTACTCCATTTTTGATCGTAAGCAACATTATAATGATTTATTTTTGTGCTTTCTCTGTCGTTTTTTGGGTGTTTGGGAATGCAAGGACAAGAGAGATGTGGAAGACATGGTGGAAAGGATCGAGACCGCCATCATTGCAACAACAGAAAAGTATTGAGGACGATACGCATATATGAGTGATTGTGATTATCGAAAGTGAATTATCAAGTGATAAGTGATACTCGTAATACAGTTAATTTACCACCGACTGATAACTTAAAAGTACAAATAAAGAAATGTGCAGGGTTTTCAGAAATATGATTAGTTTTTATTTGAAGGAATTAATTTTATATGTGTAAGTAAATATTTTAATAACAAATCATTTTTTTCTTATATTCTAATCACCTTATTCATATTAAATGCTCTATAACTAAATCACTGTTTTAAAGTGCTTTTTCTCTTTTGCTCTTTCGAAAATAGCGTATGTCCGAAAGGGACGAACTACATATTTCATACCTGTTAATGAGCTTTTATGAATTAGGCCCTAATTTATTTTATTCTTATTCTTATTCTTATTCTTAAATAGATTTAAGAATTCCCCACTGTATCACCAATGTACTCTACTAGTGGGGCAATGTGGAATGACTTAATACTACCGTATATTTAGCTTCACTAATTAACTTAAGTGGGGTAGTTAAAACTACTTACCCCCTACTCAGAAACGGCAAATGCTTCCTTAGTAGAAATTTAATGAGTGATTTTGACACATGAAAAATTACGGCAAGTAGTTATGTGGATTAAATTGACGTCTCTGAGTATGGGAGTTAGACTTAAACTTGGTGCTTGTGGTTAAACATTTAGCTATCTCACTCTAGTTCTTAGTCTTCAAAAAACATACAGAAAACTGATTATACTGAAATCTAGCATAAACCGATAGGTATAAATTACGTAAATGGACCCGGGAGCACTGATAAAGTTAAGTAGGTAAAGCCTGTATCATTAATAGCCTATATCATGTTACAGGAGAAGATTCAGCAAATAGAATATCTATCCTTCTAGACGTTTATTAGCAGACATAAAATAATTTCCCCTTTCTGTTAATTTGGCAGTAAAAATCTAATAAATCATATTATTATGGCGTTTTCCTAATGAAACCGGGTGCTGAGGGCATTAAATGAAGCATAAAACTAACGTGTCAGATGATATGGGAAACTTGGTAGATATTATTAGAATCAGTTGTAATTTATGAGCGTGCTAATCTATGTGATTAATCACGATATTGTATGAAGCATTTTTTTTTATCTTTGAAGTAGCATGCCAAGCCAGGGCTAAGCGGTTGCATTGTGCTTGCATGATAGCAAACTCCCAATTATTTGACGCTACGGTGGAAGTGGGCTGAAGTGCTGACAGTCCAGCGCGCTTAACTATAAGCGCTGGATCGTTAACAAGTTAGTAGTACAGCACACGATCTGTAAGCAGCAGTGTCAAATCCAGCGCCATTGACGCCAGCTGCTGTATCGATATTTTTAAACAACCTCATCACTTGTTAGCGATTGTTAAGCAACGTGCTGCTAAGTCTAAAGCCGATAGTGACATTTAAATCGGTCAGTCCGTTCAGTCATATCAAAAAGGAATATGGTAGTAAAGCGTTACTCTAATAGAAAGATACCCTTTAAGAAGATAATTTTAGGAGAAACAGGGGTATTAAGTTAGTTTGTTTAGGTTAGTGGCATTTCTATCTGAACGCTACCGTGCTTGAGAGCGCACGTTCAGTCAATCCCGGTTGTTTTAATCGTTACATCAAGTCGAAGGCCTTAGGGCAGTCTTAAAACTCCGACACTAAGGTGAATGAATGAATAAACAACCATTCTGATTTAATACAATTGCAATATAATCAACTAGCAGCGCCCCGCGGTTTTACCCGCGTTGTGCCCATTCCCGTGGGAATTTCGGGAATTTTTTTACATAAAAACCTTCCTCTTGATACACTCTACCCATTACAAAAACCGCATCAAAATCCGTTGCGTAATTTTAAAGATTTAAGCATACAGACAAACAGACAAACAGAAGACAAACAGACGCGACTTTGTTTTATACTATGTAGTGACAATCAGTGTTGTTGATATTATAATTATAGTAGACTCTAAATATCAAACTAACAAGTCTAGTGAATATTCAAGTAAATGTTCCAAGCTTTGTCCCTCATTACCAGGTAAATAAAAGCTTGTAATAAATCAGGCCTAACCGACTTCACGACCAACTATTTTATGTTAGACCAGAGGACAACTTCATTTCGGAAAACTACCGGATTCCCTGAATCGTAATTAACCGGCAATGCATAAAATAGTTTTTACGAGTTAGAGGACAGTAGGACGAATAGCCAGTCGTTTTCTCGGCAAATGATTCGGAAGAAGGGTAGTCAGCAACGCTTGTGGTACTCTGCTTTTGTATTGGCTGGTTAACTAACAGTGGAGATAACAACCCAATTAACGGTAGAAGTTATTGGGGTACAGTCGACGCCATAATGTTACGTATGTTTATATTTTTTGCACTTTATTACTTTTATTGTATTTATCCATTATCGATTATCCATTTTATAGCGTTTGTTAAGACTGACATTTTACATTAACGTTTACTGATGCGTAAGCGTAAACTAAAGCAACCCGCCCTAATATTGCTGCTCTTCAACGCTAAACAGTTAAATTAATCTGATATAATTTGACATACACATAATTAATTACCTGGATTAGACTCATTAGTTTTCAGTCCAAAATTCCCGCGAGAACAATTTCAACGCATATTAGACCGCGTGCTGTTGTAACGTAGACTAATAACACTACTACTACCAAATGATTTCAATATAACTCATCAGCTATGTAAATCCACCTTAATCAACGTGTCAACTTAATTAAAACTATATACGAGTATAACAATAGGTGTATTTACCACTAATTTGCATGTGGTTCGCCGACCAATCAATCAAGTGCTTGTAGGCAGCTTTGATTGAATCACAGTTACCGTAGACACATAAAGCTAGAAGCATACATGCCGACGGTTGCCAGACGTATTCTATCGACCACCTTTGTTGGCACATTCCTTTGTGCCCACACTGGCCGCCGCTCATTCACGCTACACGGCCGAATAATTGGAGGAAAGTTAGTGGCCACTTAATCTGAGGTTGAGTTTTCCGTGTGCGCTACGCTTTAGCGGGTTTGGACGTTTAATTCGGAGGTCGCATTCTGTCATACAATAAGTGGATGTTCGATGTATTGACAGTTTCAGGGTGGTTTTCAGTTACTATGGATTCAGTTTTGAATTTGAATTATCCTCGTATTCAGATAGGGTTTAGTTAGTAAGTTAAGAATTCTAAATAGAAGATATTCATTTGGTCGAAATAAAAAAACTTGATCTCTTGGACTTCTTAGATAATATTATTAGGTCACTGATACAGGTCAGTGAAAGTACGTCTTATTCAAATGTCTCTTTGTTCAATTAGTAGTCATCATCATCGTCTTTATTATTATAATTAGCAGCGCACCGCGGTTTTACCTGCAGTCGGCATGCTCTCGTGAAAATTTCGGAATATATTCTAGTATAATGGTCTTGAATATGGCTACCTAATACAAAGGCACTAGGTTAGTGTGACACCTAACACCTTTCATACAAATACAAGGACTACAACGTCACGTAATCCGCATGCGGTCTGCAGTCGTACTATGTGTATTTTACGCTTAAATCCGGCCCTGATACAGCCACGGGTTTTTAGTAGAGTAGAGAAGTGCAAATACAGCTACGGGCCTGGGCTAAGTGCTTACAACGCACGATCGCGAGCTACAGCCTCACTACTCTCATTCAGATCCTTTTCATAAAAGGCCTTTCTTTGTACCCGTCTCCTCATAAATGCTTGACCTATTTTTAAAAGGAGCGATACGAGCGATAGATATTATATCGAATAAATCCTTCTTGTTATTCATTTAAAGAATATTCTTTTGTGAAAGTCCGTTTTTTTCAAGTACAATTTATGTCAGGTTGAGTAATTTATTCTATTAGTGGAGTAAATTGGATGTATTTTGATCGAACGTGAATTTAGCATTTTTGGTCATTGAGTTATAATGTGTATAATATACTATCTATACTTATATAATAAAGCTGAAGAGTTTGTTTGAACGCGCTTATCTCAGAAACTACCAATCCGATTCGAATAATTCTTTTTGTAATGGATAGCCACATTCAATAGGAAGGTAAAGTACTATTTTTCATCCCGAAATTCTTACAGGAACGAGCACAACGTCGGTAAAACCGCAGGGTAGTAATGTATACAACCCAATGTTTTACAACTTTTACAAGTAGAGTTCCTAATACTTAAAATTGATTTATAATTCGCATTAGGTATTTTTAGACACTTTGAACGATATTTTCTCAGTTTACATATTATTATATTACATTAAATACCTTTCTAGAATACCACAAAGGCATTATAATCCCTAAATTACCACACAAACAGTTGAAAACAAGAGCGCTTCAAAAGATGAATGTATACTTAACTTAGATTTATCTACGTAGACTGCACCTAAACTAACTCATTTAAAAGCATTTAAACTTTACATTATTAAGTATAAGTTGGTGCACCATTAAGAAGTTTAAATGGCTGCCTCGAAGTACTCTGGTTCTCGGTAACTCTACATTAAATAATGATTGTTTCAGTCTCTATGGCGTTGACTGATAGTTGCTACAACTGAAATAAACTTCGTGAACATTTGTTAATTGGTTAAGCACGTATTCGAAATGAAAATATACAAGCAATTGGAATAATGTTTTCTTGATAGCTAAGGGTCGAGACAGACGGACTGCAATTCAACTGCAATCCGACTGCCAAATGGCAGTTCAGATGCAGTTTGAATGCAGTTGGCGTGCAGTTGGATTGCAGTCTGAGTGCAGTTACAACGACTAACTGCACTCAGACTGCAATCCAACTGCACGCCAACTGCCCGTCGACGTGCAGTTTGATTGCAGTCGAGCCAACTGCATTCAAACTGCATCTGAACTGCCATTTGGCAGTCGGATTGCAGTTGAATTGCAGTCCGTCTGTCTAGACCCTAAACCACTGAATCGAGTAATCAAGTACTTAATTAAAAATTAGAGGTGTATCGAATAGTCGGTAAAGTCGACCAGCCAGCCGCTTTTGTAGTCGGCGATTCGTCGGCTACTTTACGACCTATTAGTTGGCTAGTACCAAAAAGCGGCCAAGTGCGAGTTGGACTCGCCCATGAAGGGTTCCGTAGCAGCGAGTAACATAATAAAGAAGTTCTTGAAATAAATGTTTTTTTATTTACATTTGAGTTATTGAATGAATAATCAGTATTTTTTTGCGGTTTACGATTTATGTCGTAAAAAAAAAACTACTAACTAGACCTCGTTCAAACCAATTTTCGGTGTTAGATTACATTGTTATGTACATCATATATTTTTTTTAGTTTTATCATTCTCTTATTTTAGAAGTTACAGGGGGGGGACACACATTTTACCACTTTGGAAGAGTCTCTCGCGCAAACTATTCAGTTTAGAAAAAAATGATATTAGAAACCTCAATACCATTTTTGAAGACCTACCCATAGATACCCCACACGTATGGGTTTGATGAAAAAAAAAATATTTTTTTCATTTCTATGTATGGGAGACCCCCCTAAAATTTTTTTTTTTTTCTATTTTAGTGTGAAAATATTAATGCGGTTCACAGAATACATCTACACACTAAGTTTCAACAACATAGCTCTTATAGTTTCGGAGAAAAAAGGCTGTGACATACGGACAGACAGACGGACAGACGGACGGACAGACAGACAGACATGACGAATCTATAAGGGTTCCGTTTTTGCCATTTGGCTACGGAACCCTAAAAACCATAGTCTAGATTACATATAGGACAGATTTTTAATTTTATAATTTTTTTTTTATCGGGTTTGAGCTCACCAGCCCGCATTTGGCAAGCGTGGTGATTATGCCTAATCCTCCTCACTGTACTTATATCTTCCGTGAGATGAGAGGCCTTTGCCCAGCAGTGGGCCATTACAGGCTAATACTTATATTAATTAATCATTCTGTTGAATTTTGTTTGTTTGTTGTTGGTTGACGAACGGACAGCGGAGTATTAATAATGTAAAATAAAACAGGAAGCTCGTTTTTACTCATTGGGTACGGAACCCTAAAAACGGAAAGTGATTTTTGAAAGTGAAGTCGGAATTGTTTACGTCTGTTTAAGTAGGTAGTGATATAAGTAATAATCATGTTTTTATTATTTACTTTTTATCAGGATTAAATGTTTATGCAGTATTAAAAAGCATTTACACTATCTGAACATTTTAATCTCATAATACTCTATGATGTTTCGTCCTTACTAAAAATCCCTTCGATGATAGCCAAATTAAGCTACTTTTCTTCCCGAAATTGTGACTAAAACGTGTATCTTTATATTAAGTATCTACGAGGCAATTAATCAATGTTAAGTAGTATTTACTTAACCTACATATGCACCTAACGACATGACTTTATTGCAATAACGTACCTAGTTGAACTTAAGGAAAACGTAGAGACCCCTTCCTTCCTAAGTACGTGTACTTTGCTCTGCATTATCAATCACAAGCTTTATATATTTTAAGGGTCACATTACACTCTTATCTACTTAATAGAACAATTTATAAGTACCTACGTACTCCACAGCCCAACATCAATGGCCCTTTACCCCAAATTAAGAGGTAATTTTGACTAATTGGGGTCCTTCAGACTCAGACTCTTAATTTCCTTTTTCTCTGGACGTAATTAGAGATTTTTCTGTATCGGACCCCAGAGACCGATTAAGTTTCAAGGGTCATTTACTGGAAAAGTTTGGTACTTAAATACAAAAAATTAGGTTATTTCAAGCTATAACGATTTCATTGTGATTTCTAACAGATATTTGGGAGTTAGGAGGTTGTTAGTAAGTTTGTGAAGTACTTTTGTTTCAAGTGATTTTCGATAACCGGGTGGATAAGTTGCGATTTAGGCCATTGGTTTGTCTTCAGGTCATGGGAAATAGTTTGATTAAGCGATGTTAGTTCATTGCAATTGTTAACCAACGTGCAGCTCACTCAACCCTTGCTGATGAGTGGCCGATAGTGACACTTCTATCTGAGCGCTGCTTTACTTCGAAGGACACGTTAAATTGTCCCGATTTTTAATGGTTTCTTAAGTTTAAGCGAACACATTTTGAATTGAAACTACGTTTACGGATACACTTTTATTTTACATTTTTATCTAACGTTACGGCCCCTTTACAGGAACCGTGGTCGCAGAAGACTTCTGAGAGTCTTCAAAATTCTTCTTTCATTTCATAACTGTCCCGATTGTTTCACTCGTTAGTCTGCGGCATGCGGAAGCCTTTAGGTGGTCTAAAATCTCCAACACCAGAGTTGGCTACCGGAACTAACTTTATGTGGAAATGTAATGGATGATATGGTCTTACATTCGAATTGAAACTACGGTACAGACAATTTAACGTGCACTCCGGTGACGGAAGCATTAATATCAAAACGAAAAGATAAAAATAGCCTTCAGACAGATACCATTTCCGTTTTTAAAATCGTATATAACTTACCTAAAGATAATACAATTGTAATGTAAACGACAGTTACTCATTTAATATCTAAAGAAAGGATTCAGGTTCATCAATGTTACTTATTAATCGAATATTCAATTTCGGTTGGATGGAGAGGCCACGTCTGCCACTCCGATGTGCCAAAAGCCACTAGAACCATCGATGACATCAATGCCAGTGTCAGATCCATCGGTGCCCACCCAAAGCGACGTTTAATTAAAACTTGAAGCTCAGTTCCCCATAGTTGATGTGATTAAGCACTTTTGCCGTAAAAGCTCAGAGTTATTTATAATTCCTTTACAGAGGTGAATCGTGGGGTGATTTATGTATGTATAAAAAATTACGGCAATTAATTAATCGTCGATTTAATTAAGGTTTTTTATTGCGGTAGTTAAACTGTTTTGTGACTATCGTATTGAGAGGTGTAATTTGGACTTTAAAAATCAAGCTATATAGGTATGTTTATGCTTTTTCAATACCTGGTCTACGTTAACTGACAAATTAGCATAAGCTGTTGGATTTTGAATTATAATTAACGCAGAATAAATTTAACGAAACCTAAAACATTTCTAGTAACAGAATATACAGTGGAATTGAGAAACCTCCTCCTTTTTCTAAGTCGGTTATAAATACATTTTCCGATTATAACGCCTTTTTTAATTTCCAACGGCACTTGAACACAATGCTCTGAGACAAGAATCTTATGTTACGATACCTCTAGGGCACTAGGGATTCTCGATAACTCTAGAAACCAAAACCAGTATCAAAAGACCCTTGTTATAAAGAAAATTTATACTGTACACAGTTCATCATGCACTGGTTGGTTAAAGTATATTATTGTTTGTTCCCTGTGCCATGTTGTTAATGCAGGCTTTTAGTGATGTTGGGTTATTTCAGACTAGCAAACTTATGTGAAAATATTTATAATACTAACTGTGCCCCGCTACTTCGCCCACAGCACCGTCCCCGTGGGAATTTCGGGATCTTTATTACTTATCATCCTTTTCCTGACTAAGATAAATAAATTAAAAAAAGAATCATTAAAATCGGTCCAGCCGTTCTCGAGTTACAAATAGTGTCACTAACAGGACTTTCTTGAGACACAGATTAAGGGTTTGTAGTGATTACTGAGACTCTACCAGTTTTAGGGGTATCCTGGATGGTTTTCTGGTTTTGCTAGTTTCTCCGGAACTCTTCGAACAATTAGTAGCGTGGGATAAAGCCTCTGTTATTGATAATGGGTAGAGTAGTAGTAGTAATAGCCTGTAGTGTCCCACTGCTGAGTTCACTACATAGTATACAACAAAGTCGCTATTTTTGTCTGTTTGTTTGTCTGTATGCTTAAATCTTTAAAATTACGCAACGGATTTTGATGCGGTTTTTTGTAATAGGTAGAGTGATTCAAGAGTAAGGTTTTTATGTAAAAAAATTCCCGAAATTCCCACGGGAATGGGCACAACACGGGTAAAACCGCGGGGCGCTGCTAGTATATACTCAGATATCAGTGAATCAGAATTCAACGAATGTTTATAAATAACCTAACGTAACAATCGTAAAAACAAAAAGTACTGAGACGAGCGATTAAAAGTCAGTGCCGACAACCGACAAGTGAGAACAGTTCATAAAATATAAAGTATCGTATTTTACTTCGCAACTTGCTAACCGCACTTACTACTAAAGCTTTAAAGGGCTATAATTACATAGACAAAGTGCCATTACCGAGCTAACTTGGTTACGGACAGTGCTTGGTTTCACATGTATAGTGTAGTACCTCAGTGGTTACAAGATTGTCGTGGTTTCCATTAAGTGCCTGTTTAATTACCTACTTCATATGTCTGCTAATTTATTGTAATTACTGACATACCTTGAAATTTCTACAAAGGTGTTTAAGATATAGTGTGTTAATTTTATCTGAGTACTAGCAGCGCCCCGCGGTTTTACCCGCGTTGTGCCCGTTCTCGTAGGAAATCCGGGATAAAATGTAGCCTATAGCCTTCCTCGATAAATAGACTATCTAACAGTGAAAGAATTATTCAAATCGGTTCAGTAGTTTCTGAGATTAGCGCGTTTAAACAAACAAACAAACAAACAAACAAACAAACAAAACAAACTCTTCAGCTTTATAATATTAGTATAGATAACATCAACCTATTGCGGTAATGTATTCCCTGTTCGTACCTATGTATTGTGGGTCGATAATACATAAGAGGCAATTTCTGCGTGAAGTTAATTGAAGTACGTAAAATGGAAAGGGGTTCTATAGTAAGAAAGTAACTTCGTGTAGGTTAGTGGCCAACTCTGGTAACGGAATTTTTAGACCGCCTGTTTTGAAACCTGAGACTGATAATTTTACATGCACGGTAGCGTTGACAGAAATGCCACTATGGTTAAGTAGGACATCAAGGGACCTGCAATGTTGTTTCACTCATAGAGGTATTCTACTTACCCAGCGTCTCATTTACAGGTATAAATAAATGTCTCATTTACAGAAGGGTACCTATATAAGTTAGAACATACATAACCAACCAAAATTTATGTTACTTTTGTGCTAATAAAATAAAATATTCCCTTCATTTTGGTTTCAAAAGGTTTAAAGTTAAACTACTACAATAAATAAGTGAACGTCGTACCAAATAAATTACCATTCCCTACAGACAGGTAGAACATTAATTCTCAAAAGAATTCTGGTTTAACTGCCAAAATAAAGTAAAGTTCACTACTGCAGTTCTACATAAATCAAACAAGGTATTTCAGTTGAAATTACGACTTCGTTTGGAGTCCAAACATTTATAATTCATCGTCGGTAATAAACAAAGTCCTGCCCGCATAAAATGCTTATTTATTTTTCATCTACGCCTTTTCCTGCATAACTTTGTGTCTCAAATTTCATTACACAATCAGGCCCTGTTTACCCGAGCTGGTCGGAATTAAACGAAGCGAATGTGAAATTAGGGTGTTTTTGACACAATCGTGTTTAAGGGACGCAATGTTTCATATCGTGGAATAATAAGCCGTAATGTTGGAAGTAGCTATGAATTCATATTTATACCTATACAAATAAGTACCTACTTAGGTACTGCCTGAGTAAGTATTCAATATTTTGGTTACTTATGATATGATTAACTTAATAGGTTTTTAGATTAAAAGAGCATTTTGTATTAAAACTACGTTTACGGATACTTTTGTTTTACTTTTTTATGTCACAGAACACCTAGTCTCTGTAAAGGGACCGAAAACGTAGTTTCAGTTCAAATGAGTAGCGTTCGAATAAACCAACCAGTAAAGGAGCCTCATTTTAATTTACGAACGAGTCCTACTCATAAACAAATATCCCTGGTATGAACTGTTTTGTCTCTTTGGCTCTTGAACGAATATCGGATATCGGAAAGGGACAAAAATTTCCATAGCTTTAATGCTGTTAATATGAGTTAATAAATAAGGCCCTATAATCACGAACTAGAGAAGTTCTAAATAGTGAAAATTATGCTTTAAAAAACATGCTATATTCATACAGTTTCGACTAAAAATCCTAGATAAAAGTACAATAAAGCCCAAAGCACTGTTAATAAAGTAAAGAACAAAACTATTCCAGCAAAGTACAAAGCTTAATCAAGTAAATGAAATCTTGGAAGTCGTAACTGATAACTCGAATCAGCGGGACAAATCTGTCCTCTACGTGACATGTCCAACAGGCGTGCTTCAGATAAAACACACGTCGCAATGTGACTCTCGTAATAAGGGTTTGAGCCTGCGCAGACCTTACTTAACTTAAGACAATTTTTAGGGAGTTTTAGACAGTGTTTAGATAGTTTAAGACAGTTATAGACAGTATATAGCCGGTCTTTAGGCTGTCTTCTGTAGGTTTTAAGAGGCACGCCAATTATCTATTTGGAACAGTAGATGTTCTGTTTTATATCATGTATCTTGTAATGTAATAGAACATAAAGCCTTTGTCTTAGCGTGAATCTTAACTCTGCCAGTCTATGAAAATAAGTAGGTACCTAATTGAATCACGAAAGAACGAAGTACTGACTGCGTTGTATTTTCTATTTCGTGGATGGAATGCACACTAGAGAGACAAGACGTCTAACAGCCTATTTCGGCTGTTACAGATTTGTTTAGTCTGATAGACTAACTGTCTAAAGAATTGTACCGACAACTGTCATTATACTGTTATTGACTAAAGACAGACTTGACTACAGCAAGAAATCTGAAGACTGTCTAAATTACAGTCTGCAATAAACTTTATGTAACCGTATTAGTAAATGAAATACAATAATTCGGTAGCTTTTGTTGGCATTGATGTGGCGGGGCACGGCTAGTACAACAAAAACCCCAAAATGCCGATAGTTACACCATATAAATTAACAATCCAACCACGAGTAAGTTAAACACATTTACACCAAAAGACAACCATCAAAGGCGTAATTGGATAAGTAGAATCACCAGAATCCTGTTCAGCCATCGCTGATTGCGAATTAAATGAATTTATGTGATGTTCGTTTGTAATCAAATTGGTCTGTTTTATGTAACTCCGCACTGAATGGTTCCAACCAGAGATTTACCACCAGGATAATCGAGGGTAAGTGATTAAAGAGATTTCGTTATGGACGCCCGGCGTTTAAAATATAAGTTTACAGATTTTTGGTGCGTTAAAAAAGCGCTTGTGTGTTCGATCCTTGTTCGATCCTTCATACTAACAACTCGTTTTTTATATCCGCGTTGTGCCCGTTCCCACGGGAATTTCGGGATGAATAATAGCCTATAACTTACGCAGTAAGTGCTTCGCTCTTCCGTGCCTATAACCCTCCCGTTGAATGTGGCTATGTATTACAGGGAATTATTCAAATCGGACTGGTAAATCCCGAGATCAGCTCGAACGTACCTACAAACAAAGAAACTAACGCTTCGTAACGTTTTGTAATTGGTCAATGGAGCTCCGCATCGCTCCGCTCTGCTTCTATGGAGGGAGACGCACACTAATAGGACCTGATTAAGGAAATGGTCCCCCATAAAATTTATAGATTAATGTTTATGTTTTTTGAAATAATTGTGATTAAAAGGTAACTTAATGACTGTTCTTGCAACAAATATTTTAAGGTAAGGTCAACTTTATTTAATAGCAAACGGTGTGATATCGAGCAAGTTCAACACTTTCCCAAAGTAATTTCAGGATATCGCTATTAGGATAAAATCGTGCATTTTTAGGACAGGTCAAACTTCTTAAATTAAATGAAAATGAAATTTTCTGTTACTTTGGGCGAGTTAACAATCTGCCAGCTGGCGAGTTTCATAAAACAGACGAGTGTAATACTCTCTCGTAATTGATGATTGTAAACCTGTGTTGTACAGTCAGCCAAAAATGTGGTCTACCACCCTACGGTTGAGATTCATTTGAACGTCATGAAACAACAAGGTCAATTTTCATTTAATAATAGAGGTCCAACTAAGTCACCCAATGATGTCAAATGTCAGGCATCTCAGATAACAGACAAAACGTCATAACATAATTGTGCATAGAAAAGTCAACCTTAGCGATCGTTACATCTCGCAGAAACTTTTGTCAAAAGTGGTAGACCACTTTCTTGGCCGACTGTACACCCACCCAACCTAAACGAACCCTCAAAACATTTCTATTTAACAACCAAACATTTAAATAAACAGAAAACATTTCAGGGCAAAAAGTTACCTTAAGTTACCAACGAACTTTCTTTTAAACGAACAAAACAAGTTTTTTAAGTAATTATTTGTTATTTTTATTGTTTACTCACCGAAAGAAACCTCAGCTTCAACCAGGCTTCGGGAAAAGGAAGGAAATGAGAAAAGTTTGTGAAACGTTTCTTACTAAATAACCTGGTTGATACGCTCGTAATGTTATGTATTAAATACTAGCAGCGCCCCGCGGTTTTACCCGCGTTGTGCCCGTTCCCGTGGGAATTTCGGGATAAAATGTAGCCTATAGCCTTCCTCGATAAATAGACTATCTAACAGTGAAAGAATTATTCAAATCGGTTCAGTAGTTTCTGAGATTAGCGCGTTTAAACAAACAAACAAACAAACAAAACAAACTCTTCAGCTTTATAATATTAGTATAGATATACTTTACATAGATTACATTAAAAGGAGGTTGATACTAAATAGCTATTGTGCATAGATTCCATTAAAAGGAGATACGATAGGTACTAAATAGGCAACTGTTTATGTATAAGCTAAGTAACAACACGGGTAAGGTGAGAATTAGCTACTTTGATAAACAAATGTTGGCGCTTACGAGCAGATGCAAATCCATTTGCTTGACAGTAGGATCGATGACACACTTAGACGTAGAAACCTTTTCGCTTACATTCTAGTTCTAAGACTATTATCAAAGAGAAGAGAACTTACTTCAAGTAGACCTTTGTTTCGATCTAAACTAAACACTGTGTCTAGGTAGTAAACAAAATTAATCAAGAAGTTAAAAGTCCTATAATTGAAATAGTTTAAACAAAAGACAGGAGAAAACAGTACAGAACATAACAAAATTTTCCATTTCAAGTCCTATAACAAGTCTACATTTTTATAATCGAAAGACTCTAAACAAAACCTCATCGAACAAATAACACAATTTGAATGAACAATCTAAAGGAAATCATTGCTTTATTGTGAGCGAATGAAGAAGATAAATATTAGATACTGGTTCGCCCGACTTGATTACGTTAACTAAGTTAGAGAGATATTCCAGAGCAGCCTTGCGCCGTCTTGGGAAATACTTCCTTTTGAAAAGACCGAGTTAATATTATTTTGAATTTACTTTACGTATACTAATATATCGATATAACTAATCTAATATATAAAATTCTCGTGTCATGGGGTGCGTAATTGAACTCCTCTGAAACGGCTCGACCGATTCTCATGAAATTTTGTGTACATATCGTGTAGGCCTGAGAATCGGACAACATCTATTTTTCATCCCGAAATTCCCACGGGAACGGGTAAAACGCGGGTGAAACCGCGGGGCGCAGCTAGTACCTAATATAAAAAATATAATAAGCTTGCAAAGGCGAATGAGAGAGCAATGTTCTATGATGATTGAGGTGACATATCATATGCTTGTCATTGTCAATTAAAATATGATGTTCATAAACATGACACTACACACTATCCGCCTTATTAATAAACGCTGTGCAACTAAAACCCTGTTATTTATTTATTTATTTATTTATTTACATTAAATTACTGACTGTACCCACAGCATAGCCAAAACGTACAGAAAGCCAGCACAATACACATACATTATATTAAACAAAGATAACATAAATAGTCAAATTAGGACAACACACTAACCTTTTACATTTGAAATATAAACACAGACACTCCATAGTAAAATCTAATAAAAAATTAAACATAAAATCAAATTTGGGAACAAAAACTTATGCATTTATTTGTGAAGGTGGATAAATTTGTATTGAATAGATCGATGTCAGGGTTCTGAGCGATTAAGGCGTTAAGCAGATGAATGGCCTGAGCTGTAGGAGCGAAGTGCGAGGTGTTGGTGCGCGTCAGCGGTGGCGCGAGGAGGCGGCGCACGTGAGCACGGCGCACCCGCGCCGGCACCACCAGGCCGCACTGTGAGAGAGTACTGGGGTTATTAATTTTATTGTTGAATAAAAGATAATAATGCATTATTATGCAGAACTTCCTACGGGCCTCCAACGTGTTCAACCCTATCATGCCTGTCACAAAAAGAGACACTGATGGTATTCCTCCATTCGTTATTAAGGATTGCTATGAGATTTTTAAGTTACCACTTTTATTTATTTTTAATCTGGCATTAGAGACGTCGATTTATCCTGATAGGTGGAAGTTGTCGAAAGTTACTCCTATCCACAAGAGCGGTTCTAGGTCAGAGGTCACTAATTACCGTCCTGTTGCCGTACTGTCTGCATTTGGCAAGGTGTTCGAGTCCGTGCTGAATCGTGAAATCACGAGACAGATCGCTCCGCTTCTTAGTGACGCGCAGCACGGCTTTAGAGCAGGAAGGTCCACCGTAACAAACCATATCAACTTTGTTGATTATGTCACAGCCGAGATGGATGTGAACAAACAAGTCGATGCGGCCTATTTCGATTTTAAAAAAGCATTTGATCGCGTTCATCCCGATATATTTCTTATTAAATTGTGCATCCTCTTTGCCCCGAAAACGGTTAAATTGTTTGCAAGCTCTTTCAGTGGTCGCATGCAATATGTCCAGCTGCTATGGTGGCGTTCGGTCCTATACGCGATTCGTTCTGGAGTGAGTCAAGGAAGCACGCTCGGCCCGACCGAGTTCCTGATCATGGTCAATGACTTGCCGAGTGTAGTCCGAAGGGCTTTGCGCCTTCTATTTGCTGATGATCTGAAGCTGTTCTTGGGGATAGGGGATGCCAGTGACTGTGAGGCGTTGCAGAGGGATATCGACAGTGTTGTGGCATGGAGTGAGCAAAACCAACTCGAGTTTAACACATCTAAGTGCAAAATTATTACCTTCACTAGATCCCGTTCGCCCATTTCATATCCGTACCACATAAATGGTATTCCTTTGGAACGCGTCACCTCCATTCGTGACTTAGGTTTAACACTCGACACTAGGCTGACTTTCAACGATCATATTGTTGATGTGTGTGCCCGAGCATATAGGTCGTTGGGATTTGTCATGAGGCAGTCGCACAGATTTCATGACAGAGGCACCATCTTATCTCTCTTCTACGCCTTCGTAAGAAGTAAGCTGGAGTATAATTCCATTGTGTGGGATCCTCACGAAGTAAAATATAAGCTCCTCGTTGAAAGAGTCCAGAAAAAATTCGCACGGTATCTGTATAAGAAGCTGTATGGATACTACCCGTACCTATATCCGTCTCTTTTTGTGACAGGCATATCAGTTATAAAGTGTTTTGTCTCTTTTGCTCTTTGTAAATTAGCGTATGTCGGCAAGAGACATACTATTTGACAGCTAAAATGCTGTTAATAAGGGTTTATGAATATATATTCTGTGTTATCGCCTCGTATCTCAATTACGGGTAAAAGAACCGAACGGGGCATTCTTTCTGTAATTCTGGTGGACTAGCTAACTATAACTCCCATTGGCTAAAACTCATTCTCACTTATCAAAACCCAGCCCCACCGACTATGACTCAGTCCCGCATACTAGCAGACTAGACAGCGGCTGTTAGGTAGGTAGCTGTTATAATGAAATGGGTCTAACTAAACAAGACGTTTAGGTACATAATTATATCTACAGTATTATTCTTTATGTCTGTAACTATTTATAATTTTCTCCATTGCTCATTTCCTTTATTTCTAGATCTAGATGTAAATTAAATTCCCTATCCAGAAAAATAATCGAAATAAAAACATAGTTTAGGGCACGGCTACGTGACGCTAAAGTTAAAGTCTAAACCAACGAGACTGACACGAATATATTTTACACACGTTTTAGTTCTTCCAGTATAAAACTAGGTAACCTAATCTTAGCTGAGTCTGAAAGATGGGATCTTTTATACGGTACAACTGCTCGTCTCTTATTTAATTAGCTTCGACATCTGCTACGAAAATATTCTGTCTGCTACGAATATTTTATATGCTACGAGTTCGCTACGACATATATTGGAGCGGTCTACACAAAACTTTTGTATGGTATGGGCACAACAGTATAAAATGGGGTCACAGTCTTTCAACCCCGAGGTATTTAATTTTAGAAGTTTTCAAAAAGATACCTCATTCCAGTGAAATGAGAAAAGTCGTTGGATGTCAAAAGAACTCATTGCACGGGAGGGGGACTCATTTCCCCGCCTTTGAGCTCACAAACGCATATCATCAACAGGTTGATGTATTAAATATTTAGATTGTATTCTCTTGGAAGCTTCATTTTATTGTAACAAAATGCTATTCTTCGTATATATTTTTCTATCACCCGCAGTCAGAAAAGCGAAGTTATTAATATTGCTAAAGATGTTATATAAATTTATGTTTTTTGTATGTTTAGTAAAAAGGGTTTTGATGACAATTGACACCCCTGACAAAGGGTGTTAAAAGTTTCAGTTTGAGAATGTGTACTTCTCTGAGACCTCGTATGTAGTTTAAGTGTAATGTCTTTTAGAACCATTAAGTGCAATTTTACTGCCTACGGGAGGTGCTATAAATCTGAAAATAAGTTCCGTAACAGGTGCTAGACATAAGGTAGACAACTTAGGTTCGCAATCGGGTCAGAGTTTGTAGCAAAATGCAATGTACGGTTGTAGATTCGTAGCAAGGTTCGTAGGTGGGTTGGAGATTCGTAGCAAGTTTCGTAGTCGGTTTCGATATTCGTAGCTTCGTAGTAGTCTAGTAGAGTAGGTTCGTAGTCGTTTGGAGTGTCGTAGGAAAGATGGAATAGATAGTAGGGTAGGTAGGTGATTCGAAGTAGAATTTAACGTAAATTTAGAGATTCGTCTTTGAGTAGATAATTTTACTATACAATGTCAATAAAAGAGGACTCCTGTAGGTGTAGTTGCTAAAGTAAATAAGTTCGAGTAGGTTAGGAGCTATAGCTTAAAAAGAGATATAGCTATACTTTTCTTTCTCTAGATATCTATCGCAATCTATCTTCAATAGTTATATCTAAATTCCAACATGAACACACACATCAACGGTGAAACCGCCAAGCATTCCTAGTACTCTAACACTCAAGTATAGTAGCTAATCCCGGTAGGATCCCGGTGATTTGTGTGGAATGTTCCCAGCGGTTCCAGAGCTTATTCGATTAAACCTGCCAGGTGCAACTTAGTGTAAGCTCCGGGTATGTACTTGGTCGTATTAACTGGATACTTTTGTGGGAACATTTTTGCTTAACTATTGTTGTGGAATGATTATATTTCTGTATGGTTTTTGTTAGAAACAATTAATGACCACTTTCTGTTCATGTTTTAATGATTGAATTAGCTATAAATTCAAACGTTACATTAGGTATGGTGCTGAGGTGACCTAATGTCAACGTTAAGTGGCATTTCTATCTGAGCGCTTCCGTGCTTCGGAGGGCACGTAAAGTTGTCGGTACCGGTTTTTTCAATCAATATATCGAAAGACCATGTCAAAGGTCTTAGGGCGGTCTAAACACTCCGACAGCGGGGTCGGCAACTAACCTACACGAATTCACAAACAGATATGTAACTTCAATTTTTTAAACAAAATCCAGGAACTTTATTAAACCAGGTACAAAATTTTAATCAAAATTACACGGACCTTTATGAAAAAGCTTAACATGGTAATTCGTATTCGCTCGGCTTTCATAAAATATGAGCATTGCGCGTGGCGTAGAGCAATCTGGCTAATGAACGAGGGCCTATGGGACGACCAATTACCGAAGTGCTTTATGACACCCCAGGCGCCTGACGTAGCTCGCCGTCCAAACTTTGAGGCATTTAATGTAAGCCTTTGTGAATGTCAAGTAGGTATGTCATTTTGTACACCGGTAATTATAAAATAGATACCTACCAAGGCAATCAGAAACAACCTGCAGTATCATCCATTTTAAACGAAAGATATATCAGCTGAATAATATCAGCTACTAGGGTATCATATTGACGATAACCTTTCGTACTTTCAAACTAACTTACTTATTTATCTTTCATATGCTAAACTCCCGTATTTCAGATTTTCATCAGATTATCACCTTGATTATATTGGTATGAGTAAGAATTTACACATGACTTTCTCATCTCACTGAAGAAGAATATTTGAAGAAGGAAATAAAAAACACAAATCAATATGAAAAAATATTATTGTGGTACAAAAAATAATTGAAAAATTAAACTTAAACATCTATTAATTGTGATATCACCTTTAAATTAAAATTTGAGGTTTTGAGAAGGGAAATATATATTTTACTACAAATAAGTTTATCCAATGTAATAAACATTGTAGATTTAACTGTTATAGTAAGACAGAATCTCCCTTACTTAAACAATGATTAAACTTATCAATGTGTATTGTGCCTTCCTACCAGAGCTTGGTTTTATACATATACGAATTATGTCAAACGTAGCATAGCAACATAGCATAGCATATCTCTGGCAGGAAGGCACCCTTATACGCGTGTTACGATCCTCGATAGTTTCATAATCAACTTCTTTATACGGTGCTACGATCAAATAATAAAAAAACTTAACATACTGTCGAAACTTTAATGGGCATATTTTATTTGAAGTAAGAATACTCAGAAGGCGTACATTGATGTAGTTAATCATTATTTAAGTTAATCATTTATGGAAAATATGTGTAGTAACAAGAAATAATAAAAAGTGTCAAAACTGTAACATACCACAGTTTCTTTGAAATAATTGTATCACTTAAAACACAATTTCAAAACATACAACAAAAATTATTGAAGGTTTCTGGATACCAAATATAAAAGAATAAAAATATCTAGCTTCGTAGATAATTAACTTTTTCATTTGTAATGTCAGTGACATTTGTCACAGCTATAATAATTTGAAAAATCTGTAATTTTGACATTTTTATTTGACAAGCTCGTCAATTATTATTAATTGAATATGCAAGACTAATTAGCGAATTTAACAATAATTTAATAATTTAATTATGAGTATTTTCAATAGACACGTGAACTTGTTTCAATATTATTTTGTAATTATATTCGTGTCAGTCAAAAATGTTATTTTGTAACATTTTCATTTGACTAATTTTCATGTGATTTTGATGTTTCGCGTATATTAAATATACATTACTTAAATGTTATACATTGTAGAAAAGATTGAAGCAAATATACATAAAAATTATATGTATTCAAAAAGTGTTTTCATAATATTAGCAATAAGTATATTTTTAACATAATTTTATATTAATTATTTACATGTTTTTATTTATTAATAATTATAACATTTTTATTATAAAATGACTAAGTATTATTACAATTATGAAATATATTTTGAATATTTATTTATTTATTTTGACTATCACAAATGGGTGTTTTGTAAACACCTCACTGATCACTCGTCATCTCGTAATCACAACAGGATACAGCATACAACATAAACAACAATACAACCAGCTGTTACAATTTCTTTACGTATTGAACTATATGCGATCTTCCAATACTATAGATAATCTACTTTCTCTATCTAACTGTATAGAAAAGAGAGGTGCAAAGTATTCGTCTTTACAATATCTTAAACAATTTTGGCAAGTTGACATTAATGTCATAACAAATGATTGTATTATCAAAGAGATTAATATTTACTCCACGATAAGACATTATCTGAAGATTTACAAACTACCCTTTATTGATAAGGCTTCATAATACTCTTTCACTTTAAGTAACATAGACTCGAAATATAGTTCAATACATAGTAAAATTGGCACACCAACCGCTTAAAATACGTATATGACATAAATTATAATAAATATAATAATTGAAGTTTTATTATGTTTTAAATCACAGATCTTTATAGATAAAACAATATAATGTGCTTCATAAAGAAATATAAACTCCTTTATTTATAAGAGAAGAAAGTTCAATACTATACTCCCGGACTCCTAAATCGAGCCACCTAGCATAATGATTTAGTAACGTCCATAACTTTAAGGCGTGGTCCACGTAAACGACGAACATATCCCCCAGTCTCTAAGAACCTGTGGTACACTCTTTGAACTGCGGATCGGCTTATGTGGAGTTGCGTACTCACGTTTCTCTGGCTTAAACCGGACGAAAAAAGAGCCACAGCTTGAGCCGCTAATTCAGGCGAAGTATCCATAATTTAAAACCAGAAACGATTAAAAAATTAACAAAAGCAATTAAGGAACTTTTTCACCCCGTAGATACGAAAAAATCAATAATCAAAGCTCTTAATTTACAGTTTCTGTATTGTTCAGGTTTCCTTAACACAACAACAACTACAGCTCTTCATTTGTTTTTAAATTTAAATTTAGAACCAATTGCATGTCAACTAGGCGACAAATATGCCAGCTACAAAACTGCATAAAAACTTTTTGGTCATTCATATAATTTTTTGAAGATAAGGACTATGATAAGGACGATATAAACTCATTATGCTAGGTGGCTCGATTTAAGAGTCCGGGAGTGTATTTAGATTCAAATGACCAAATTAACCCCTGAACCTTGAATAGTAAAAGTGGATATATGTTTTTCGTAATTATATGACAAAAAATTGTCAACACTGTATGGGAACGATGACTGCTTATTCTGAATGGGATTTGGGTTTAATTAATCTTCTAATTACGAACATATTGCCAAAGCTATTTCATACATTCAATTTTATATATTTTTGCAAAAGAAGCACATTTAGTAACTCTACAGACATTAAATCTCTATTTGACGTTTAAGCATATAAGTGACATGATTTTCATACTCTTTCTATGTTCGATCAACTATTTACACATATTACAAACTTTGGAATCTGGAAATGTATTTGTAACCTTATTTTAGTCCGATCATGTTTCAAAACATAATAAATAATCTTTTACAATAAGACTATTTTTGCTTTAAAGATGATATAATGTTCTTAGCAAGCAGAACGTATCTTCTAAGAATATGTTAAAATTGAATATTTATTCTTAGTAGTCTTTTTCTTTAATATTTGACTTTGATTCCGTTTTTTGATCGAACTTTTAGGGCGACTTTCACAAGAATTTTTAAATCCATTATTACCTAAATATGTTTAAGAAACACAAGCTGTTTATTCAAAATTTTTATTTTATATTGCACGCAATAGAACACTATTTAAAACGAACACCATTTGTTATTTTTAGGCGCTATATACCATTATGAATGCTTGTCAATCCACCCTTAGTTGTTTTAATTTCTGATTGAGTATAACAGTTGATCGAACCATACAACAAATAAATAAATACTTACATAACATACATAAACATTTTACCTGTAACTTATGCCATATCGTGTGGCTACTTGTGGTGTGTGAGTAGTGGCTACAGCAAGTAACAGAGGTACATCATTCACGTCAATGTTCAACGATTTGGTTAACGTAGCGATGTCACAGAAGTCAGTTGACATGAGCATGTCGGCTAGTGTCTTTGATAAGACGCAGAATTCGCGTAGCTTGCCTTCTAGGAATGATAAACACTGGAAAAGAAATAGGCTTCGATTAATTATTAGTGTTTGATTAATCGTTACTGTTAGTTCAGTCTTTATTTGTATTATGTCAATATGTTTTACAATAGTTACTTGTAGAAGAATACGGTATGTAACAATTAAAGTGCCACGAAGCAGCGACGGATACAAACGATTTAAAAAATACATATCGAAGAGCTCAATTTTTTTCTAAATCGCTTATCGCCTGAAGAATGGACTATCAAATAAAATTAAAGAATTATATTTTATCCCATTTTTCTAATGAACAATTAACTCAAAGAGAAGCTTAGGTCAATCACCAAGTCTATAACTAAATAATAAAATTTTAAATGATGTGGTTACCTGATTCGCCGGCACCTTCGCCTTCCACATGGCCGGCAGCACGTCCAACATGGCGCCCACTAACGAAGACATGCCTCCCGAACCACAATCGCGTCCTACCACTTTTACTTCCCTGTAAATAACAATACATAGTCTTAGATAGAGCTATAACATGAACTTTAAGTGTAGTTTATAAGATAAAGGTAGAATGAAAAATTATTAAAGATTATAAAAAAAAACTATAACCATTTAGTTAACCGAATGGGAACTTTAATTTATTTAGAATCCAACAGTTTTTTGCATTTAGCCTTATCATTATAATAACAGAAAGTAAATTATAGGATATTATTTCACCTTTGCAACAAAAACAACATCAAAATCGATCTCAACCACTCTGGTATTGAAACAAACAAATAAACGAAATCTTAATGAGTATAGATAGATTCCTTACCACGTATTAGTATCGCCCACTATGGCCACGGCTTGCACAGATAACTCTAGGGTTTTGTTCAGGTACGTAGTTAAATCTAAATCTCTTCGCAACTCCGTCTCCCACGCATTTGGTCTAGCTAAAGTTCCTGAAACAAAGTACGAATAGATTAACCGGAGAAAATAGACACAACATATTATATGGTGTTTTTATAAAAAAATAAAGAGAAAATAAAAATACGCCGTCTTTACTTTCATAAGCTTTAGTACAATTTATTACTAAAGCTTATGAAAGTAAAGACTTTTAAAGTAAAGAGATTTGTTAAATTGAATTTAATAATAGTAATTTCTACTATTGTTTTAGATTGATTTCTTACTAGAGTTTTAGGGTGAATTTTACCAAAGCTATAGTTTTTTCTAGGTCATAATGCTCCGCTAGGTATTCACCAATGATAGCCAATGTGGCATAGTGCATATAAGATTTTGGTTATTAATGTCACACAACGCTAAATAGTAAAGGATATCTCAGGAGCTCACCTTGTATAATTAAATCAGGTACATAATGGTCGGTGACTCCTCCTTGCAACAATCCTTCAAATCCGGATATCTCTACTCCTTTATCACAAAGACTTCTCAAAGGAAACTCTATTATCTCTTTCACTCTCACTTCTTTATTTTGTTTCTCTTTCGCACGACGGACTTCAGGCAATCGAAGTTCCACGGGATTTAAATCAGAGGATTTTGAGACATTCAAATGTTCTTTAGTTTGTAATTGTTCTACTTGTTGTGATGTTTTAGTTTCTAATGTGTCATCTACTTTACTTTCTACTTCCATATTTTGTGACATATTTGAGTCTTGACACAAAGTTAAGTCTTCTTCCGAAGCTAAAAGACTTAGATTAGTGACTGTTTTCGCCGATTTTAACCGACTCAAACCCATTGGATGTTTGGGTAAAGCTTCGGAAGTATCTGGTTGAATTATATTTATTGATATTGGTATATTACTATCCTGTTTTAGAGTATTGGCATCATCTTTACTGTTTTTTGGACTATCTTTATTTTCTCTCGGCTTATTCTGAACTAAATTGACTACAACCGTATTCTCCTCTCTCCGTCTAACAAAAGTCTTTGGCGATATCTCGAAATCGTTGTCATTTTCTGTAACGATCTTCTGCTTAGCGTATTGCGGCTCAGAATGTCTTGGCAAGTCATTCATATATTCCATTTCTGAAGCGTTAGTAGGCGTTTGTAAAGTTGATTCCATAAGTTGACATTTGACACAAGTTTCACATCTCTCCTCTTGTATAGGAGGCACGATAGTAGGGTCGAATTGAAAGTTGTCTAGCTTCAAATTCCCCGGCTTCCCGATATAATGTCTATCTAATATCTCCAAATTTTTACTCTTCATATAATTAGTGACTATCTGAGGGTATTTATCGAACTCAAACTTGAACCCGGAATGTTTTATAGGCTTGGAATGTTGAAGTGTTTGGGAGCAGCATTTCGAAGGGCTTTCTCGACTTCTAGGTTTGACACAGGCATCTTTAGCACTTTCTTTTTGGTCATCTGGTATTTTGGTCGATTTTTTCACACTTTTGCCGCCATTCGACTTGTTTTTCAGTCCAATAAGCTTTTCATCGTCACCCAGTACGAATAGTACTTTCTGTTCGGGCTCAGATTCTGTAGACGTAAGACTAGAGTCCGAAGAGGCTTTTTTGAACGTCAAATGGTTTAACATCTGGCCTGTTTTGACACATGAGCTGCCTTCAGAGTACTTTGAACTAGAGAGCTTACTCAAAGATGCGAGCGTAGACGACCGTTTCAAACTAACTTCGCTAGCAACCAAAGTGCTGGCACTATCACTATTTTGAGTATTATCCACTGTCAGACTATTCACATCTACGGCAGTATTTGTCGGACTATCCACATCAACTACGACAGTATCTATCGGACTATCCACATTAACTAATACAGTCTTAGTGGGTTTCACTACACTGTTTTGATGTTGGTACTGTGTTCTTTTCACATCTCCTGAGCGAACGAAATAAGTTAGAACTAGTAACAATTTATTGATAAACGTTTTATGTTTGTCGCCCGTGATTATGGTGCGAGCGGCGCGGGGTGGGAAGCCTATACTGCCGCATAGATCGTGGAGTTGTGCCCAGAGTGCGTTGTAGGGACTCTTAGTCCCCTGCGGATGATGGTCCGGGATGTCGTAGGGAGACACTGTGGTCACCCACCCCAAGTGGAATGTTAACACGTGCGTCAGGAGTGTGCTGATGAAACTGTAACAGAAATAAACGCCATTCGTTAGAATTAGGAACTAATTACGCTTCAAAAATAGTTTAAAAATTTATAATATTTGGAACTAATTACAGACATATTACGTTTAAAAAAAGTAAAGATACCATGTAATTTCCCATTGCTGGGCAGAAGCCTCTCATCTCACTGAAGATATCAGGAGGAAGAGATTTGCAAAAGGTTGGCTAACCAAACATGACACAATTATATCCGGACTTAACGAATTAACAAATATAAAATAGATTTAAAAGATAAAATGGTACTTTGATCTTGAAATTCTAAGATGAACTAGACATCGCATAAGAAAATATGACGTCAACTTTATATAAATTATTATCATTAATAAATAACAACATTACATAACCCACCGACGCGATAATCCACGTGAATGACTAACGTAACGACTCATAAGTGTCATATCACAGACTCACCTCTACGTGTTAAAAAACTATGCCAAAAAAATCTAATCTATGCCACTCGTAAAAAAACCGTTAATTCATTTTGGCGCAAACTGCCGACAACCGTTTAAAAATAGAAGGTATGTTACACAGGTTTATCAACTCAAATAAATTCTAATGACAATTAAAAAAAAACAAATTGAATAGAATAATTAGTCGATGTCTGCAACCCACAGAGTTGCACAACAATTCGCTAAACAAATTGTCTTGCGTCAAACCATTAAAAACCCATCCGAGATCACGTGAAAAGCGCGTAAACAGAACGTATAAAAATAAACTAAAAACGTAGTATTATAAATTTAGTGAGGAAAGATTGTTTGTTTTCATTCACGTTTGCGGAGGTTTTTTTTTATTTTGTTGACGTTATCCGTACAATAGCCAAATTGGAATTGACGTGTGTCATTGTTAGACATTATTAGTCACTAGCAGTGTCCCGCGGAATCGACTGCGTAAAACCGGTTTTTACTGAACTAAATTACTCCTTGTTATCAAGGCAATAAAGTATTCAGTGTTTCCGACTCAGTGGCATTTTAGTGTGCCATTGTCTTCACGAACTCGCATCAATAATTTTATTAAGTTCTTCTAAACAAGTTCTGATTTATAAGAACGTCTATCGCTTTTTAATGACTCCTTCCATAACTGCCGAAATACCAGTAGCATTACTTGAAAACCAAACGTATAATTTCCTCAAAAATCCTCTAATCGTGTAGGGGGTCTTTTATTCAAAGAATGTGCTATAATTTTTATGCTCACATTTCAGAATAATTTACAACTTTAGCAATAGAGTTTTATGAACTACTTTAATCGCGATATAAAAATCTGTTTGTTACACATTTAAAATCGCTTGGCTGATGGATTTATGATGTGTGCATTTTATGAGTGCAAAACAAAATCACGAGGTGTTGGATTGTTTAACGGTATAGTAAACGGAGGAGCCCATGCCAAGTTTTAGTTAAAATTTAATAATACAGAAACAAATATGTGTATTATCAGAACACATAGGTGCTGATAAAAGGTAACTAAATCTATACTAATTTCATAATGCAGAAGACTTTTTCCTGCTTTACGGAATGTATATAATCAGAAAGCCACGATTTGACATTTTGTTACATCTGTTAAGACGGACATTTTATGTTTTACGTCCCCGTCGCCCTCAATATCCGAAAAGACAAAGTAACTTCCAATTTTCGCATTTAAGCTTAAGAGTACCGTATCCTTAAACTACTAACAATCATTGTCAATACAAATAGGTATACTTACAAATTAGTTGTCTTCGTGTCACCAAAGTTCAGAACCGAACATAAGTCGCCCACCAAAGAGTCGGCTATCTTGCTAGAAGTTCCTGTGTCACTTGTCACTAAACTCAACCACATCGGCTGCAACTTAGGACCATAGATGAGATCTGACAGCCTGGAACAAGAAAGACATGTCATGTAGTGTAAATGTGAAAGATGTGATTTTTTAAAGTATATAGAATTAATTGAATGTGATTTTTATGCAACAAACATCCATGATTTCAATAATTTTCCTAACAACGAGTCATCCATCATTTTCCAAAGTTTAAAACCCTCCTAAAACCACCAAGGCTATGCTCTGTTTCGTTTGGTAACCAACAACAGAACAACGTACTTGTAGTTCTTATAAAAAATACTCAACAATGTTGTCTTCAACAACAAACAACTTCGACAACAACCCTTTATTATTTATTATTACATTCACGATGTCAAAAAATGATAAAAATGTCCTCACAACATTGACTGTCTTTTGAATAAACTACAATTTTCCATAAATATTTCAACAACCAGCTCTTTAACAATATTTAATTATCAATGCCAACAATTTCAATAAATTGTTCAACAATGTCTACTACAGCAAAATGCCAATGACCTCACCTAAACCAAAACAATACAATGGACGTACCACCTAGCCGTGTGTTCCGCTGCTTGGTGCAGTGTCGATACAAACGGCCCTTTGGTTCCAGCTTCAATAGTCGCCAGACGTAATCGGCATAGCAGGCTTTCCATCTGCGGTGAATGTTCCACGCATTTGTTGACTAGGTCTCTAGAAAAAGAAATGGAATTATCTCTACTAATATAATAAAGATAAAGAGCCTGTTATTTTGTTTGTTTGAAGGCACTAATCTCAGAAACTTCCAGTCCGAATTGAATAATTCTTTTTGTAATGTATAGCCACATTCAACAGGAAGATTAAAGGCTATATTTTATCATTCCGAAATTCCCACGGGGGCCGTTCACAAAATACGTCACGCTATAATCAACTTTTTTTCACCCCCTCCCCCCCTATTATCACACTGTGTCACACTATCTGTGACCCCCATGTAAATATTTCGTCACAAAAACTAAGACTCCCCCCCCTGAATCATGATCAAAATTGAGAAAAATAATTTAAAATCTTTTAATGAACGGCGAACATCACGTTGCCATAGACCCCCCGTCCCTCCTTGTCACATCTTGTCACACTCAGCAAACCCCCTCCCCCTTGAACGCGAACGTATTTTGTGAATGGCCCCACGGGAATGGACACAAAAAATTGCAGATGTAAATTATGGATGGTGCAAGTTACTGAAGCTGCAAGTTTATTGTATATAGTTAAACTTAATATTCAAATGCAAGTAGCCCTACTAACCACCGTACTCGGAGACGTCAAATGATTCTTTAGAAGAGGTTAATAAGTGATTTTTGACATGAAATGTATAAGCAATTACGTCAATTAGTTAATGGTCGATTTGACGTCTCTCAGTACAGCGTAATTACGTATTTATCATGTGAACATAACTACGGGCTTACATCTGTGTTGCTTCAACCGTTATAAGCACTGCCAGGCCGAATTTGTACTTGCGCTGCGGTAGTGACACACCACTGACGATGCTCGCGTTGGTACCACTAGTTGAACTGTTGCTGTATATCTGTTGGTAATGAACATGATTTTACTATAAATCGTTCTACTACTTTGCAAGAATTGCAATATGAAGGGAAAGTGTCATAAATATTGAACAAAGAAAGGAAACTACGCGGAACATTCCTTTGTTTTTAAAGAGGAACCATTAATGGGAAATATTATGCAGTTTTTTAAGATTTTTAAATATGCAGGAAATTAAAATCATTTTATTGATTTTTGAATAAAACATATTATTTTTCAGTAGCTTCTTAATGTTTCCATACAATTTGATTTGTTCTTTAGATAATGTGTGTAGTTATAAAAAAGCATGCTCAAAAAAATACAGGCATTTTTGAATAATTCCAGAAAGTTACAATTCCTTGAATACATCTATCATGTATTATTATTTTTGATTCCACAATCGGGACCGACAATTTAACACGTCTATAATTGTATTAAAGATAAGCGTTCACATGACGTCTGATAGAGAGCTGTGGATATCCATGTGACTCAATCACGAGGTTTGTGATAAATGAGTGATAGCGTGTTGGTAAACAACGTTATGACAACCGTTTTGTTCTTTTTTTGGAAATATTTGAAGGTTGTCGCAAATCAAGGAATCGATGTTTTGTAAATGGAAAATATTTATAAAAAATGCATTACGAAAGTAGTTCTATAAAAGGACCTTAAGCCTTTCAACCAACTAGTAGAAAGTCAATCTGGTAGAAAAACCAACTAGTAGAAAGCTAATCCGGTAGGAAAATTACCTAATAGAAAGTCAATCTGGTAGAAGAATAAACCAGTAGAAAGTCTTACTGGCAGAAAAACAATCTATTACAAATTCAATCTGCTTTAAAACCATCTAACTAACTGACCTGTGAATCCGTAGTGGTGTTACTACAAGCGCTGGGCACGTTCAGCATCTGTGAGGAGCCGAGATCGAACCGCGTGGCGACGTTCTGGAATGTTCGCCGCTGCCAGCTACCATTGCTAGACGTACTCAATTTGCGGCCGGGAAGAGCTATACAAGACAACAAGAATTTAATTAAAAACATCACAGATTTATTTTTCTCATTATCATGTCTGAAAACTCCGTTCTTTAGACGGTCTACAAACTCCGACACTAGCAGAAGCAGGTCTTTAACTTGCAAGGTTTGATTACAAACAGACAGACATAGAAACATGAGCAACTAAACAAAAGTATCTAAAAAGAAATATAAATAAGATCGGGTGGGTCATTGGTTGCCACTGACACCACTAGATCACTGACCCAGAGGTGTCAGTTTTCAGAGATATCCGAAATTTCGAAAGTATCCCAAGAATTAGTGTCACATGTCAGAAGTTTTTTATTGTACTTACAATGAAAGGAATAGAGATCGTCCTGCGAGTTCTCAATGTCCCAGTTATCAAATATCGAGAAGTAATCATAGGAAGACCCGACGCTGCTGTACGAGGAATGATCACCACAAAAACCTGGAAAAAATATCTAAGTTAATCAAGGAAGTAGTAAATAACCTAATTAATTAAAGAATGAATAACGGTTTTGCCGATTATTTAAGACCTTTGTCACTGTATTACTTTAAAGTCTGTTGACAAAAAGTTGCAACGTCATGTTCGATTTTGAAATATGATACGTGTTCCAAAGTTAATTGGGAATGTCGCGAACCGAAATGCAAAGAAGTACTAAAAGAAAGATGCATCTCGAAATCATGTTCTTTTTTCTTAATCTAACAATTTACTAATAAATAAGTATTTATATCGGAATTTAGTTTATGCCGCATAGAGTTCTAGTTCTTGTTCTAAATAAATAAGTGAAAACAAAACAAATAGACCTAGAGCCCGTGAACCCCAGACCTTCGTTATTTTATAAAAGCTGAAAGTTTGTCAGCGCATGCTCCCAACACAGGTAAGAACGATGGACTATTATGAAGTTTGGGTTATCGTGGCTTTGGCAGCTAAAAATATATATTGCCTTTTAAGAACACAAAATTACATAAGCATCTTACACAATAACAATATTAAAAAGCAATTGGAGAAAGCTCAACTTGAGCTGCCCAGAGTATTCTTCTCGGGGCAGTGCTGGTATTGTTGTTAGTCGTAATAAAAGATTAATTAATCGTATAAAATTATGATTTACCTGAATCACCCCTATTCAATGCGAAACTCAATGAAACCTCCTCTTCTTTACTAGGCACGTTCAGGGGCTTAGATGGACTCCTTGCCAGAGATGGGTCTCCGATATCACTGGCCTTCCTTTCTGCACGACTGACACGACGGGAGGGCAAACAAAACACTTTCGTGTACATCAATCTGAGGAACGGAATGTATGGTTAAGATTACATTTAATACTAACTAACTACATTTAATAGGTAAGTAATTGATAACTTTGCTTGAAAAACTGCTCGCATATTAGATGTTGGAATAATATTTTACTTTTGTTTCAGTGACATACTAGCCCCTCGGTTCTGCACGATGACATAGTTTCTAAGTAGAGATCTTCGTATCTCTTATGATTTAAGTCTTGCCCAAACTGACCGATTTAAAATAGCCACCCTGTATAGTTACCTTCTGGGTTCATCCATGAAATGTATTTTAAGCGATACACTCTTGCAATTCATTGCCACAGCGCCGAATATCATCTCACCGAGAACCTTAACATCCGCCTCTGGTCCTTTGTACTAAAACAAAACGATCGTTTTGTTAAACAAACGCCCTTAAGAAAAACAACTGACTGCGCGATGCGACTGTATGAAAATTATATGGGACCACCATGCAGATGTACAGTTTTATGCATTGATCGAGATCGTTGTTTATCGATGTATCGATAAACATACGTAAAAAAAGTTGAATTGAATTTCTTTGAAGTCAGTTACAAATTATAATGACCGATAAGATCATACCGCAGAACAAAGTCCTCTTAGTGAAAATATCAGTACAGTGAGGAGGATTACGAGTAATCACGCTTGCCTGCTGTGTTTAATGCGGTATTAATCAACTCAAACCTGAGACATGATAAAAATCACTACATATCTATACTAATATTATAAAGCTGAAGAGTTTGTTTTGTTTGTTTGTTTGTTTGTTTGTTTGTTTGTTTGTTTGTTTGTTTGTTTAAACGCGCTAATCTCAGAAACTACTGAACCGATTTGAATAATTCTTTCACTATTAGATAGTCTATTTATCGAGGAAGGCTATAGGCTACATTTTATCCCGAAATTCCCACGGGAACGGGCACAACGCGGGTAAAACCGCGGGGCGCTGCTAGTCTATAATATAAAAATGAATCGCAAAATGTGTTGGTAAGCGCATAACTTCAGAACGACTGCACCAAATTGGATGATTCTTTTGTTAAAGTGTTCCTTATTGGTCAAGTTGACCATCCACTCGATAAGAAGAAGAAGATTGTCAGGACAAGGTTTTTATAATTTAATAAGGAACAAAGATCTCAAAATTCCCACGGGAACGGGGGCCAACGCGGGTAACACCGCGTGGCGTGGCTAGTAGCATATAGTACTAAAGAATTTTCAAAATAAAATTACTTGAAGGTTAAACTTTATCTCTTCATAATCCAAGTAGAAGCTTATCTAATATAGATTAAGAACATGCCAATGAACGAATAACATGTTATTTATATTCAAACCCGAGCAGTCTTGAATAATAAAATCGATTTAATAATATGACAACTAGTGATCACGTGAAGGATATACCTATATTAATAAAATGTATAATATCTATATAACAATGATACTCTAGCTACGCGATTTGCAGTGTCGTTGTATTATTATCAAAGGCATTGGCATATATAGAAGGGCTTACAATTCCATCCTGATTTTCTCCTATAGTTAGTACTAGCTGCGCCCCACGGTGTTACCCACATTGTACCCGTTTCGTTTATACATCAGAATAACACTTGGAATACATTTTATCCCAAAATTTCGCGGGAACGGGTACAACGCGGGTAACACCACGGGGCGCGGCTAGTTGTGGTGCGGCTAGTTGTAATCTTAATGAAAATATTTTTTGTCCTAAAAGAGGTCCACTGGAAATTTCTCTCAATCAATATTTGAGATATTAGATACTAGCTATCCACTATGGTTCCACCCGAGCTCCAATATATGTATATGGTGTTATTGTGAAAATTTGTAGATAGCGCTTACGTTATATTGCCAGGTTTAGTGGGGTCTAACCCGTATTTTTTTCAGGAAGAAATATCTTCCTATCAATGGACATATTACATGATGTAAGTTCTTCAAAACTTTTAACAAATATTTGATTAGTCGGTATCCTCCTTAGTATAACCATGTTAACTACAAAATAAATAAGCTCTAAAACTGGGGTCGCTTATATTGCAGGTTTATTTCCACAAAAGTACATAATACCAATTTAGATGGTAGGTAAGTAAATAATACTCTTTTGTACTGTGCAAAGAGTAATTTTAATATATATATACCGCGTTATTTATAAACGCTCTATGAATTAAACTAAAACACTTTTATAAAGTGTTTTGTCTCTTCGAATTGAATAACTGTCTAACTGATAGCCAACTTCAACGGGAAGTTTATAGGCATTGAGTTAGGATAACTAACACACATGATGGATTGAATATTCACGCTCATAAAAAAAGATAATATAGAGATGGCAATATGGCGTCCAATAAACCATAAAGCACATAAATTAATGAAAACCGAGCTAAATTTAAACACGAGTTTCATGACTAACGTGCACTGGTGTCTGTAATCGTACCTAATCAAAAGGCTAACAAATAAAGTGATCTAAATTTAGCGTTCGTATGAATTGAGTCTCGTGACTGGGTGTATATATAAAATGCGAAGTTATTTTTATGAAATTGATACTATTTTTTATTACACAGTTAAACAGCATGTTAATCATGTGATCATCTCGGATGTACTGTTACGTTTAATGGCTTAGTTAGATCATTGTGTGTCAAGCGTCACGTGATGGACTTGTTTGAACGGTCTATCGTAGGTCATTACTTGTTTAGTCAGTGCAGTAGATTAGTTCATAATAATGTGCTATAAATGTATGTTATACAGAATGAAGTATTAATTTAATCGATACACAATTATAAATATGGTTGTTTTACACATGCTATTATTACCAAAATTGAATCTGAATCGCTAATTGCTTTCAGAGTGTTCATTCACGCCTACCTTTTTCAGTGCAAGGTAAATTAGCGTCAAGTAAAATACCTATGCCAAATATTTTAGACAACATACATAGTGGCATAGGTCGTTAGACAGTCATTCCCATTAGTGAAGAAAAGGTGACTTCCTCGTTTTAAAAATACGTCTAAAATTAGGTATTGATATAATTGCAGTAAACGAAGTTGAGTTGTATCATAGTAAACTAGGAAAATGATACAAAACATATGGCCTATTGTCCATCTTAAAAGTAAATTCCAAGTGTTGGAAGAAACTTCAAAAGGATAGATTTTAAGATAATTTTCTACTTAGAACTCAGAATAATTTCCTTCTTATTTAACAAACTATAAGACTGTACCTCTATTGAGACTAAAAAACAGGTCATACACCAGTTTTATAAGAAGAGCCAAATATCGTTTATCACAACACTAGCAACGTTCCACGGTTTTACTCGCGTTGCGCCCGTCCATGAAAATTACAGGATGAAAAATAGCATAGGTGTAACCTTCCCGATGAATGTGGCTATTCATTACAAAAATAATAATTCAAATCGGATTGGTAGTTTCTGAGATTACTGCGTTATAGCAAACAAAAAACAAACTCTTCAGCTTTATTATATACTTAGTATAGATAGATTTATTAGGGCGTCAACAGGGTCACTTAGGAAGACAAAATTCGAATATATATGGTTTCAACCTTGATAGATCTTGATGTGCAATTGTCAGTTTATTGACGAGAATTCGCGGATGGTCAACCAACATCATGCATGTACCTTTAAGGCCTCTACCCATTACACCGTATCATACCATGACCGTGCTATGAACGTGTCAGGCAAAAAAGTATTCTTTGTATTGAAAAGTATGAGACTATGCTTACTGGACCGTTCCATCAGCAACCAACAAACAACGTCGACTATTATTATTTTACCGGTGCTGAAACTTTCATAGCAAGGTTATGGTATGATACGGTGTAATAGGTAGAAACTTTTATGTATCACATTGACTACAAATTAGAGAAGAGATGTGTATTAAAATGACCAATACAATGTCGTTACATAAAAGCAGGCCGCTTTAAGATTCTGTTACAGGCTTAAGGCTTCTCTTCCACGCTTATCGACAACAAAAATAAGTTCAGTTTGCCATATCCTCCTAATATTATAAATGTGAAAGTTTGTAAGGATGTATATATGTTTGTTACTCTTTATACAAAAAAAACTGAACGGATTTGGATGAGCATTTACAGTAATATAGGTTATACATAAGAATAACACATGGGATATTTAATATCGAAATTTCTGCGGGAACGGGTGCACCAGTGCTGTTTGTATAGGATGGTCTGTTATAGAACTGTTTGCTTAAACCGTAAGGTAAAGATTCCAACAAGAAAGGAATAGCATGAGTTATTTATGTATAGGTAATATCTGTATATGTATATATAATTAACGTGTCACGTTGTTTATCCGCGATGGGCTCCTAAACTACTGAACCGATTTAAAATTTCATTTGCACACCGTGTGCAATTTGATCCAACTAAACAGATAGGATAGCTTACATCTCAATGTATAGTGGTCCACCCCTTAATTATTATATGGAAAAACAACGTTTGCCGGTTCAGCTACAGAGAAAAGAACAGTTGTAACTGGATAAAGCATCCTTTAAAATGCATATTTATGCAATATCTGGGGGCACCGCGTACCATCCTTTTCTCGACGCAGTTAAGACCATTTTCGTCCCCCCTATAACTCGTTGCGGATCTAGTAAGTATTCTTACTGGCAAAGTTTTGGTCGAGTTTTCTTATCAATTAGTGTTTAATGCAAATATTGTCTGCACCTCATATATTTGTAAGTCTAAATATAGAATAATCTAATCTACAATGACGTAACTATAAACTATCTACCTATTTGATAATATTTATCATTTAATCACAATAAAGGGAATTTATGCCATTGTCTTTAATGGAAAACAATTAACACAAATATCAATAATATGTTACATGGTGTCAGATAAGGTATATACCTACAGCAGTAGTATTGGCTATTGACCAAGTGGACGTTGTTCATACTATTTTATGTATAACCAATATTTTACAATAATCATCTTAGATTGAATAGGTCTTTGCCCAGCAGAGGGACATTATAGGGGATATGTTTTTCACACTTACATTAGGTGTTAAAATACGAAATCAGTCAAATCTCTTACATACTAATTATATAGTAATTCTTATCTCTGAATCCCGTAACATGATCCCTAAAAAAACTTACAAACTCTTGTAGTGTCAGACTTGCCCATACTGACCTATTTACAATAGCCATATACAGGTGTATAGCTATCTTATATCTTTACTTTTAGAGATCATTTGATAGAATATTTGAATACCCTGTCCTATAAAATATGAGATGTAAAGGAACAGTAATTGAGAAGCATGTATCAGTTTCCCTGTCAAGAGTGTCTTAAGTTTAATGATGATCCCATAAAATAAACAAATGTCTCACCACATATTTGTATCCATTAGAGACTTCAACTGTGCACGGCACTTCATTGCTCTTCTTAACATTAGGTTTGTCATTTTTACACGAAGGTACTTTCTTAACAGAGGCCGAGTCAAATAATAACCGTCTGCCTTTCCAGTCACACTCTTTGAATAGAAGAACACGCACTTGCTCCGGATTTATCTGGCAGGACCTGAGAACAAATAGATATAGATTAATTTAATAAGGTGAGATGTTACACTAAGTTTTGTTTATTATATTGTTTTGGGGCCTTATGAGGCACACCGAAGACTTCAACTGAGCATAGTACTCTCTTCTATCTATTTTCTCTTTTCTTCATTTGGAAATAGAGCATGAGATGTCTTTTGAGAAGTGAAAAACGAAGACAAAACCTTTGTTGTATCTTAGCTCGGTTGTTCTTGTCTAGAGGAACTTCAGCCTAATAAAATCATTTGTGCTCTTTTGATGATGAATGATGTGCTAGGCAACAAACAGCAAGCAGTGCTAGAGAAACATGGTATGTGTTGATGACTAGCACAAACTAACAGTTTCTGTCTATACTTATATATGTATCGTAAGACATAGATATGTTTATCAAGAGTTAATAAGAATTAAGATAAGTTCAATGACATACAGTTTTATCTATTGAATAGGAAATAATGTATTGGAATGTACATGAATCTAATGGGTATCATATAAATAATATATTTTATTACAAAGGGAATTATTATTCAGTAAGGTTTATTGAGTTTCTTCATGTTTAGTGAAGTTACTTAGATATTTTTTCTTAATTTTGAATCCCTTATAGTTATAAGTTTGAGATTTAATTTAAATACAATAAGATTATCCAAACATAATAAAGACTAATCTGAATTAAGATTCTTAACGGTTAAAATTCTTATTTTATGAAGCCATTAAATTCTTTAAAGCAAAAATACCTTATATGTTACACAACTTGGATTAGTTTTTCTGTGTTGTTTAAATTGTTTTTGTATTGATTTTAATTTCAAGCAAATATCAAATTTTCAACTGCTAAATTCCACATCAGTACCAAATAATATCAGTGAAATAACTGTACTTTAAATGTCTTTGTTTACAACTCAAGAACAGTTATTTAACATACTAAATTAAATATCGAGCAAGTCACCAAGGCTGTGTTCATTTTAATGTAATAAACATAAGTGGTTACAGATGTCAATAACTGTTAATGACAAATTACATAAAGTTAAACAAATTCCCTTCTCTCTTTGTTTGCTAAATAGGTAATCAATGTGTGTTTGTTGCTATTGTTTCAATATTTACATCACAACTAGAAAACAGGTTACAGTATGTTGACCGATACTTTTGTGATAAAACACTCAATGGAAACTACTAGATAGTAATTGAGGCACATAAAACAAGATCTCGCCAACTCAAACTATAGCAATACCTACCAAATTGGGTCCAATTTTAACACTCACACTTCATTAACTTATGACAACAAATGAACATAATTACCTACCTATATTTCATTTTATTTCATGCTCACATCAGCTCTGCTGGCAGTTCGTGGCACAATAGCAAATCACTTCTATTCACAATGAGATATCTTTTATGTAAAACTCACAAAATGCAACAGTAAACATAGGTTTGTCACTAAATGCACATCGAAAGGCTTGTTGCGGCGATCGGCCGTCCGTATACAGTGGAATGTGCTGGTGTACTAGACTAGCTTTCGCTTAGATCGTGTACCTATAATGTAAATAATAAGTAAACATTCGAGATTGAGTGCGACCCGCCCCTCTCCGCGGGTGACGTGATGCGCCGCCCGCGCCCCGCGCACTGCGCCGCGAGCATCACATGCTCCGCAGAGACCTGCCAGCTGCCTACTTTACACCACTCATTCGTGCGTCACCGGTCCAACTCATAATTCTGAACTCTGTACAACGCCCTCCGGGAACCTACACGGGCAGCTTAGTGCGTCAACCCTCCGTCAATCGCCATACCACAACACTCAAAATAGTTTATGAATGAAAGGCATCCGCTAAATGACGTCCAACATTATTTTATCCAAACGTACGTACCTGGTCCGATCTCTTGAATCGCAATTATCTGAATCGAGACGTCTCTTCAGAGAAAAAAGTTTGTCAAATAGTGCCATAATATCACGAAACTCATATCACGGAAAATCATTCTTCGATTTGCATACCATTATCTAATAAAACAGAGAAACAAAGTAATTTTAATCACTTTTCGTTTTCATAACAATTAATTTGACAGATCACGTGCTAGGGAAGTCATATGATCAACCAAAGACAAGATTAGTTCTTATTTTTTATTTTTTATAATTATATTTGACAGTAAGGTCAAGGTCACTATAATGATAATTTCTTGAATTCCGCGACGAAAGATTGGGATCAAACGAAGGAATATCTTTTATGTCTTTTCTACGTTTTGATACGTCACAAAATAAAAATTCGTAAAATACTTGCACTGAACATAGACAAAAACGCTCTTGACATTTGCTCTATTGCTGTCATTATCAGTATTGTATAAATGTCAACATTAGTAATCAGATCAGCTGTTAAGTATGTCATAATGTCAGCTGATTTTGCAATTCTTGTTTTGTTTGTGTTATGTTGTTATTATTGAAGAAAGTGCTATTTTAAAGTTCAACAATAGCTCTTGAATTATGACTGACTTAGCAGTTACTATGTTGAAAGTAGAAGAGTTATCTAAGAAAATACAAGGGACATTATTACATGAAGTCGAAGAACTGGACATAACAAGTAAATCGGTATTGAAAAGGAATGTAACTGGTGAACTTTCGTCCGAAATTCAAGTGCAAGCTGTAATAGACTATATAAACGAGAAAATTAACATTGGAAACTGGAAAGAGGTAAAACCTTATCTACGAAAAGCAATAACCATCGCCTCCTATATCAAACTATTATTATTTTTGAAAAAATCGACAGAACTTACAGAGGAGGTTATAAAAGAATGTTTTAAAACGATAGACTTTGGTTTATTGTTCGGTTGTCCTTTAGATTCGGAGCCTAAACTCTTACAAACATGTGCCAGCCTAATAAAACCCACATCAAAAACTTTGCCCAATAGTTTACCAGAGACATATCCAAACACTCCTGTACCTAATAATAGATCTTCGAATATAACTCCAATAGACTGTATCAGCTGTCCAAGTATGGAAACCTTCTATAAAAACTACATACTAACAGAAACACCTATCATTTTAGACAATTGTATGAACCAATGGCCTGCATTGACAAAATGGAAAGATGTAAATTACTTTATAGACCTCGCTGGGTATAGAACAGTTTCAATCGAAATTGGAAGCAAGTATACTGACAAAGATTGGACACAGAAACTAATGACAATGGAAGAGTTTATCAAATCACATATCTATGGTACAGAGAGCAATACAGGGTATCTAGCACAGTACCAACTATTTGACCAAGTCCCGGAGTTAAAACAAGATATATGTGAGCCTGAATACTGCTGCTTTTCTGACAGTAAAGAACCAGTTGATATAAATGCATGGTACGGACCAAAAGGGACAGTTTCCCCACTACATCATGATCCTACAAAGAATTTACTAGCTCAAGTAGTTGGTGAAAAACAATTGTTTCTATTCTCGCCATCAGATTCAGAATTCCTTTACCCACATGAGCATGAATTGTTAAATAACACAGCTCAAGTAGACCCTAGAGAGCCTGATTTGGAAAAATATCCTAATTATAAGAAGGCTAAAGCTTATTATTGCATATTGAAGCCTGGACAGATGTTGTATATTCCTCCCAAGTGGTGGCATTTTGTGGAATCTTTATCTATAAGTTTTTCTGTTAGTTTTTGGTGGGAATAAAAGTCTTAATTTATTTAGCTATTGTTTATTTATATTCGCTGTTTAGTGCTCTACCTATTAACATTCTTCGTACTTCCGATGTTCCAGCGCCAATTTCGTAAAGTTTTGCATCTCTCAGTATTCTGCCAGTTGGGTAGTCGTTGATGTAGCCATTGCCGCCTGAGACAAACAAAAATTCTGTGAGTAAAGCAAGTCAATAGTGAATGTATTGAGTTGTAAGTAATGTCTATTGAATTGTACCATTTCCTGTAAGAATTTCCAGATAAGGTCTACATTAGCCTGTGTCCATGTATCATTGAGACAAAAGATCTGTTGGATTCCACCATTTAAGCTTAAATGAGTAGATAACCATATCAATGAGAAGTCATTCATTAATGATGAAATGATTTAAAAATATAATATAGCAAGAGTTGAAGAACGATATATTCTTGAGACTCGACACATCATATAACATATGAAGTCTCGACGATAAGGGAATAAATAATCCGTCAGTTCATGATTAGAACAGAATAATGCTTACCAAGTATTTGAATGGCATCCAAGGCAACTTGCGTTGCCTTTTCCGCGCAGTAAAGTATGACGCCGGCGCAATCCTTGCTGTTGACGTGTCCTTCGTCGCAAGCTTTAGCGACATTGTACAGATAGCTCCTACACGCGCTTAGTGTCGTGTACATGTCGGCCATTTTACCCTGTATAATTATATTTATGTTAGTATGACTGAGTGGCGATAGTCTTTTTAGGACTGAGGCAGTAGTGTACTGAGGTGACTGATGTATCTGCGCAATTAACTCCATGCACGCCATTTTTCCACTTTGAAAGAAGAGCTCTAGGCCTTAAGATTTCGCTTGGATGACATAAGTCACGTCATCCAGAAGCAGTCTCTGGTTCCATCTATGAGGCTTATCGACCCTACTACATACCTGCATTAGTTGAAATTCTCCAATATTCTTTCCGAACTGCTTCCTCGTGTGTGCGTAACCAAACGCTACATCTATAGCGGCCTGCATCAGTCCTACAGGACCGGCTGCTAACACCAGCCTTTCCAGGTCTAGCCCAGACATTAGGACGTAGACTCCTTTGTTTAGGTCACCTAGGATGTTTGAGGCTGGTACCTGAAATAAGTGTATTAGTTTATTTATAAGTGCATCAGTAGACCTCTGTGTGTCGGAAAAATCGTTTGTGAATAAGATCCTTGGGAATTTTCTTTTTCTTATGAAGTTTGGGTCATAATTGGTTTTGTCGAAAATACAAGGTAGGTACCAAAATTGCACAATTTACCTTACAATCTTCGAACACCAGTTCACAAGTGTCCGAGCCTCTCATACCAAGCTTGTCAAGTTTCTGAGCCGTTGTGAAACCAGGAAAATCTTTCTCAATAAGGAACGCTGTGATACCGTGCTGAGGTTTGCTGTTTAAATCAGTTTTTGCGTAAACCTGTAATCGATTAAACATTATAAAATTAATAGGGTATATTAGTAGTTATCTACAAAAACAGTAATTATTGATTGACATTTGATAAGATACTTGAAACAGTCATTTACACTTATATTGAAAAGAGGTAAAATTGGTATGTTTGTTTGTTCGAGCTAATCTCGGGAATGACCAATCCGATTTGAATAATAATTATTACAAGATTACAATTATAATTAGTACAAAAATAATTATTATTTTTGTACTACGGAATGCTGCTAGTTATAATCTAAACAACTAAAACATACATCAATATGTTCCCGACCTGAGTTCCCGACGTAGTAATTACTCGAAGTGAACCCGTTGGAAATCACGAGATAAAGAGTGTCCTATCATCCGTCCACATTATTAAATTTATATCAATGTTAATAAATGTCCTCAAAGATTTAGTGGTTAAGGTGTAAAGTACTTAACGGCTGACATGATACTATTAAGTAAGTATTTGTATGTCCTGTAATGTCCTACTTTTGTGTATAGGCCTCTCATTTCACTGATGATATCATAGTGCTAAGGAATGCCTACTAAGTGATATATAGAATAAAATAGTATTTATAAATTCTCGGGTTCAATTCCCGGGTCGAGCGAAAACATGTTTCCTACTTTTCAAACATGGGTCGGATTTGAGATCACCAACCCGCATTAGGCAAGCGTGGGGATTACGTTTTAGTAATTTACGATTTAGGTTACGATCTAGTGCCTAATCCTCCTCACTGTACTGATATCTTCAGTGAGATGAGAGGCCTTTGCCCAGCAGTGGAATATCACCGGCTTATACTTTACTTTTTTATTTATAAATAAACTGCAACTCACCACTAACACATCAGCTACCGGCCCGTTAGTGATCCAGAATTTATTCCCGTTCAGTACATAATAGTCCCCTTTCTTTTCGGCGCGCAGTTTCATAGATACCACGTCACTTCCGGATCCTGGTTCTGACATAGCCAAAGCGCCTATATGCTCGCCTGAACATAACTGAAAAAGAGAAGGTTCTTAGTTATTTTTAATGATAGGTTATTGTCTAATCGAGCTTCAAGTTTACTGGTAAAAGGTTAGTTAGGCTGTAATATGTCACTGCAGGGTAAAGGCCTCTATGCTCACTGAAGTAGGTAAGGTCAATAAGATGGATTAGCTTCAAAATGGCAACACCTGAGGGATGCTAGCTATGATGCTATGCTCGGTTTAATTATGGTGGATACCAAACATAGCAATGTGCATGCGTAGCTCTAGTGAAAAGGCACCCTATGGTAGCTGAAAATAATGAAAATTATACATAGGATGTAGGTCGCATCAAACCTAAACTTAATCAGCCTTATTAACAAACGCGGTGTAACTAAAACACTGTTATGCTGTGTTTTGTCTCTTTTGCTCTTCGGAAAATTGCGTATGTCAAAAAGTGACAAACCATTTGATAGCTAAACTGTCTTATTACGCGATTGTTAGTACTAAGTATGTGTCTATTAAAACTGGTTTATGTCCTAAGCCTTACTTTTGGTAAATATTTGCTCTTCTGCTCATGGCTTCCGTTCCTGTTGATCTGATTGATGCACAGGTTCGAATGCGCTCCATAAGACAAGGCTACTCCACCAGCAGCTCTGAAAACGGATATAGTTCATTTGACAATGTACCTAACCATATATTATATCCCTGCTATAATCCCCATAAATATATAAAAGAATCTATAATTAACTAGCTGTGCCCCGCGGTTTCACCCGCAGCGCCCCCGTTCCCGTGGGAATTTTGAGATTTTTATTCCCTATAAACCTCACGGAGCCCGAGACCTTTCCAACGAATGCAAAACCGTGGAAATCGGTCCAGCCATTCACGCGTGATGTCTTGACCAAGGAAAACGGGTTTCATTTTTATATATATAGATTAAGTAGGTGTACTATGTACCTAGATAACTCCTCCATAATGACACAGTGGTCTGAATATTTTCCTCCGGTGCCGCCATAGTCAGGGTTTGCTGTTATTCCTGGAAATATGACACTAAGATATACAATACGTATCTCGATATCTACCGAATAAGGGCCAAAGTAGGTAAGTACCTACTTTACAACTGGTCTACAATACAATGACTTATCTCGAATAATTAAGTATATAATAGCTATTGTCTTTATGTAAATTAATGACAAAAGCTGAAAAAAACAGATTAATATGGAATTGCATTCGGTACATAAAAACAATGCCTATACTATATCTGGTTATTTTTTGGTTTCAAATTCAAATAATTTATTCGCGTAAAAAGTTATTATAATCTATTTACAAACCCACAGGGTATGCAAATATTAAAATTAAAACTAATTAAGTAGGTTATTAGGAACCTCCGAACTCTGTCGACTTCCAATATGAAGAATATAGGTTTGAACCTTACTCCTTAAATATGTATCTATACTATGAATGATAAATTACAGGTATTTCGCAAAAAGCAGAATAAGCCTTTACAAAAATAAAGAATACATTTTTTATTGAACTTGGACCCTAATGGAGACCTTTAATAACGCGTTACACTACTTGCCTAGGGGCCCTTGCATCTAGGGAGAGACGTTCCTTCGTTAAAAAACCTAGTGAGAGACTGGCTTCTACCTAGCACATACGTCAGTTGCCGGGTCCGTAAGGTTCTAAATCCGACCCAGATACTAAGGGCCTAATTCATAAACGCTTATTATACCTACTACGGACGTTAACAACTGAGTCGTGGGGCCATAAACGTCAGTTGAGATAGCAGTATTTATAGCAGTATTTTAGCTATTGGTTAGTCCCTTTTTCAAGGAGTAAAAGAGACAAAACACTTTAAAACAGTGTTTTAGTTTAAAAGCATTTATGAATAGGGCGGTTATACAATAACTAGAGTTTAAACTACCCTTAAACTACTTACCTAAAAGACCTAATTCTCCAAGTTTCTTCCAAAAGTCTCTTAATCCTTTAAAGTTATTATCTCTGTCAATCTCTGCCGCTTTTGGTGCTAATTCTTTTTGGGCGAAGTCAAACACTGATGTCCTGAGCTAAAAATAAAACATGTTAATTATTACTAGAAAAAAACGTGCCTAGGTACTACATTTTCATAATATCATTATATAATTCAAACTCGGAAGCACGGTAAAATAATTGCCGGTTTTTTTTAAATTCAAATATGTAGTTACATCTTATTCAAACCTAGACTTTAGGTCTATCTAGGTATGTAAGTATGACCAAGTACTGTGACTGATTTATTTGCAATTAAATTTGTTTCTTTCCTACCCTAATACATATTTAGCGTAGATACCCAAACAGATGACGCATTTGCTTCTATTGTTGCGTGACTCCAAAGAAAAACCAATATATGGCAAATCAATAACAGGAATAAAGTAATACATAAACAATAACATAGGTACATGTTGTATGTCGCAAATCGCTTACAGTTAGTACAAGTATATATGCCTGCATAACATCTTACATGTTGGTCCAACCATTATAGCTAACCGGTTGATCGACTAAATCAGCTGTAAACATCGCGTCAAAACAAATTTGACCTTAACGACATACAAATAGAATTGAAATACATTTGCATACTTTTAAACTTTACTCGTATTAACTCATACATTATTCAATAGGTAATGAGACAATATTTTTTGAACGTACAGTATATGCATACAAGATAAAAGTAAAAACGAGAGTGTGATAGTGTTCGCTGGTAGAGAGAGGCTTACTTATTGCTAAATGACATTAATATATTTCCATTATAGCATGGAATATGCTGTTTATACCACAAATGTTTGCATTTATATGCGTATAGCTAGGTTGGACAAGGCTCTACCCAGGACTGACAAAGATTATTTACTAAAGGCTTACCTGCTGTTGTTCGCTGGACAGTCCAAACACATGTTCATCAATAGGATAGTGTGTCATACACCTAATATTCCTTCTATCACATTTATTCAACAATCTACGTACAGACACCAACATTTTGACCTCTTCGATTCACTGCTGATTCAATACTGGACAAACATCGAATTAATTATTTCGTTGAGTCTTTTAAACGCTTTATTCCTTTTGAAATAAGTGTCAGATTCGTTTGTTATTTAAATTATGATAATTATTTGGTGATAAGACTATTGATATTGCTTGTTATCACTGAAGCTACGTAAGTAATAAGATAATTCTGATTGTTTTTTGTTGTTGGGTTATTACTTATCTTAATTATTTTGCACTATTTTTAAGTACTTGATAATTTAGCGAAAATGACACCAACTATATGTAGTTAAGTACTAGAGACCACGAAGCTAGAGACCCTGAGTTTTCGCAAGTTTTAATAATTGATTATTAGGGCTGTTTTGGAATAATAATTTCCCCAGTCATTCCTATAAGTAATATAATGTTATAAGTACAGTACAGCTTGTGAACATTTTAAGTAGTATTTGTAAGGACTGAGGAACTTTGCCGGATCATAAAATTACTACGACAACACATGTAACATAACATTCAGAAAAATTTAATAATTAACAAATTCAGTTTTCATTACAGGAGTGTACAAAGTACTAACATAAAATTACATGAAATCCTCATAAACAAGTGAGTACTTAGATACAATGGAAGTTTCCAAGTTTTAAGTCAACTGACTTTATGTCAATTAACCACAAGAGGATCCTTCGTCACAATCGGATTCTGATTAAATTATAGTCAGAGTTATTGTGCCACATTCTGTATTTTTAATTTGCGGTTAGGATGGTAATATTAAGCTTAGGTAAAAAATAAAACAATCTTCTTAACTTCTCTTATTTATTTTATAATACTAATAGCTTTACAAGCACCATTATATAATAAAACTATTTTAATATTAAACAATACGTCCCATCACAATATTAAAAAAATAAATCTAAAAATAAAACTTTAACGTACGTTTATGCAACTTAATCCATAAGTATAAAGTATAAGAAAATCAATAGATGATTTTGACAAATAAATAATATGATTTCCGTGGATTGACATTTGTGCGTTATATATTTTAAATGTCTGGCAACATCATATAAACAACATCAAATAGAAGTCTACAGATAGATAATAAAAACATCTTAATAATCGTGAAGCTGCAGAATACACAAACACAACCACATTCAACCTCTAAAAAATAGAAATAGCTATTTCAAATCGTCTCGACTATATAATTATTCTAAATAATGTTTGTAAATAAAGTCACAATTTCATTGTTGTTTTTATAATGACAGAAACCATAAATAAAACTGTCATTGAATTTGACAACTGAATTGACACTTTAATAGCTTCATATAATCTTTAAGTCTATTTTACATTAGTAGAGTCAAGTGGTAGAGTTAGTAAGTAATCATTAGTTGCACAACGGTATTACACTTCCCACCATTAAGGTGTCTTCGTGCCAGAACAATGCAATGCTAAGGTGGTATACTACGTTGTTATACTACGATTGGTATCCACATATCAACCAACATAGTAAAGCAGCTCAGGTGAAGACATCCTTACTTAACTGATGTAATTGACTTAAAGGCTGGAATACACATGCCGTTAGCTGGCACACTGGAATACCATTCCTTGCATGAACCTACTGTCATGGGTATACATTAACTGGCATGCAAGTATCTGTACGTTTGTATAAAGTGTGCACAATAGTTGCCTAGCTAGCATGCAAGATGCACGCAAATACTTCGTTTATAACATGCATTGTATTCCTGGTTAAAAGTATTAATAAAATGATATGCAACACATGTAATTAAATAATTTATTTTTTAGTCAAAATAGATAATAATAATAAAATAGATAAATACACAAGGAATGTGTATTATATATAACTTATAAAACCTTCAAAAGAATAGGGTAAAACAGGAATGTACTCATTCGAAAAAATAAATATGTATTTAAACATGTAAAGTATTGCACTTTGGAAATATTTAAGTAATATTACTTTTAAAGTATAAAAAAGTCAATAAAATTCGTTGACTTATTAATTTAAAAGCCATTTTTCACTAAGCTAATTTTGATTTTAAAAACTTTAAAATAGAACAACAAACATGATTTTGATTAAAGAACATAATAATATAAGTCAAATAATAATAAAAAAATGTCTTGCTGTTAAATAAACATTTCATTTCATTTTTATAAGTAGTTGTCAAAATGAATTAAGGACTATTTAATTTGACTTGAGTTTAAGTATTAAGGTATAAGTCACTGTACTGATATTTTCAGTGAATAAGAGGCCATTGCCTACCAGCAGGACATTGCATCGATTTTGCTAATTTAGTTTATTATAGAGAAAACTGTATTATTTTATGTTACTATAGGCAATAATTAATAGGAAGAATTTAAAGCGATTCGTAAAGGGAAGATGAAGATTAAGATATTTTCTATGACCGGTATTAATTGTGAACACTGCGAACAATGACCGGTAATAATATTGGTAAAAACTTTGCAGATCGGTTACCCAGCCAGGCTACCACGACGAACTACACAGAAGGCAACAAGAGATGACAAGATAAATACTGTGTGTTCAATGGTGACACTTTGACGGAAAACACGAATTTAAATTTGATTCGATTATATTTTAAATTGGAATATAATAAAAACATTTTTTATTAATAACAAGTTAAAACATTTTTTTAATTTATTTTTGTATTTATTGAAATATTCCAATCAACTCACAGTATTTATTATTATCATGTCTTGCCTTCTGTGATATTCATTGTGCTAGGCGGGCAAGCATAAGAACGAACTACGATGTCATAGAACGTAACTTTGTTCTGATGCCAATATCATGAGCACATGTCAATTGAACTGCCTTCAACTATACTTGGAGTTTTGTGAGTGCGGTCAAGATATTTTATCCTGTATATTTATGTCTGTAAGGTATATTTTTATTTAATTGGTCTCCATTTTATTCTTTTGGTAGTAATCTGAAAGTACTTTCCACGCTGCGGGCGCCATGAATCCTTTGGGCGGCTCTTTGTTGGCTTTCGCTAAACCTGTTTATGGGAAAAATATGATCTGCAGTATTCTGACACTATGCAGTTGTGTCTTAAAACTAAAGTATGATTAATCTGCATACGGTGTGGGTACCGAGATCCTAGACTGAACTAGATTGTTTTAAAAACAAGTTGTTTATTGATATACATTGTCCTCATAACCAAAGATAAACATACATAATTATGCTAAATATATAAACCGAAAACCGTGAAGTGTCACAATAAAACTTGTAAATCTTGTAAGATTTGATAACAAACACAGGACACTACACAAAAATATATACCCTTAGTACTAATATTGTTTTTAAAAGGCAATACTAATTTCAATAATTAGATTTTAAAAAATTAGAATATTCACCTCTCATTCTGGTGCCGGAAATGAAGTCAAAGTCCTCTTTCCTGGTCGGGTCGAAGAACGCCATCTTACCGACCGATGTGTCGTAAGCAGCTACACGGAATGGAATGATCTAGAAAAAACGTAATTATAATGAATAAGAACAGAATTAGAATGAACAACATGGAACAAACAGTGTCAAATAATACGAAAATAAAACTATGGATTGGAAAAATCGAGTGGATTGCACCTCGTGGTCGCGGGTGAACTCAAGTTTCCGAGTTGAATAATCCCGTGGGAGCACGTTTCCTATGATGACAGCAGGTCAGTCGAGATATAGTTACCTCTAGATGGTGCAGGCCGGGCGCGTGCTTGAGCACGAGGGCGCCGTGCCGCGGGTCGTAGAGGTCGCCGCCCGCGGGGTGCGGCAGGCCCGCGGGGTCGCGCCCCACGATGTAGTGCGCCGCGCCCGCGTTCATGCGGGACTTCGCGTGCCATTGCACCTGCACAGGATCACAATGTTGTATTGGTTTGTCGGATCAGTCATTCGTTAATTTCGAGTAGGTAGGTGACAATCCTTCTGGAAAAACTGGGACCGATTGTTTCACGTGCTCTTCGAAGCATGGTCAGTAAAATTACAGGAAAAAAGATTAAATATGCAATATTGCGGACGCAGTGAGCCCGTAGCTGCGGCTCAAATTATCTGAATTTAAGTTTCACGTGTATGTTTTGTGTGTGAAAGACTTTTGTAATGTTTGAATTAATTTGATTGACAACGTGTTGGTCAAACAAAGTGAAACATATTTTATCGTGCTAATATTTGAACAGGATTTTCATACATTTTCAGCAAGAAATAATGTGATCCTCATATCAATTGATGAGAAATAAATATACTAACCTCAGTAGGCCCAGCATACATCATAGGTGAAGGGAAGATAGCCAGCACAGTGGCTTCAGGGTCCAACACGCCTTCCTTTAACACCGCTTTATGTTGGTTGATGCGGACCTCTAGAGGCACATCATCGTCTTTTGTCCACCCACCTAGTAAAAAAAAGTATTCTAAATTTTTATCTATGCCACACGACCTATGTCTAATTTGACATAACGGTTGACGAATTATGACATAGGACTGAGAAATCCTGTTTTAGAGTCACACGCAAAAGTTATTATAACTCCTCATCAACATGGATTTTGTAAGAAGATCAATCGTAACTAATCTTCTAGTATACACCACCGATATCAAAAAGGCTATTGATGCAGGGTCTCTCATTCATTCTTTATACACAGATTTTAAAAGTGCATTTGATAAAGTGAGTCGTATAATTCTTTTCCACAAATTAAAACATTATGGGATTCATGGCAGCTTTCTTTTGTGGTTCCTGTCGTACCTCGTAGATTGGGTGTTGACTGTTACTGCTAATGGTTTCAGATCTGACAGTTTTACAGCAACTTCTGGTGTTCCGCAAAGTTCACATCTTGGACCCATTCTATTCCTACTATTCATTAACGATATTGCATCCTACATTAAGTATTGTAAGTTTTTATTATTCGCAGACGATCTAAAGTTATATAAAGAAATCAAAAGTCAAATAGATATGGACCTTTTACAAGATGACATTAACTCTATTGCAGTTTGGTGTGAGAGGAATGGAATGAGTCTGAGTGTAGAGAAATGTTTCTGCATATTTTTTTCTAAAAAACGTAATATTTTACCCTTGAATTATAAGATGAATAACATTAATCTGACAGAAGTTAAAGTCATTCGTGATTTAGGCGTCTTGTTAGATAATACCCTCAGCTATAACAACCATTTAGATAATATCATTAGCAAATCCTACAAGCTGTCCGGTTTTATCAAAAGAATTAGTAAAGATTTCAGAAATCCTTCCACAGTTATTTGCCTTTATAATGCCTTTGTACGCAGTAACCTGGAATACGCATCTGTCATTTGGAACCCTAATTACAAAAATCATATTGATAGAGTTGAGAAAGTACAACGAATATTTACAAAATATCTTGCTTATAAAGATACAAAGTGTCCTTATCGTGCTGATTACCCTAACAGACTCAGGCATTTCCACATGCATACACTAGAAAAAAGGCGTCAAATGTTTGATGCTGTATCTTTACATAAAATTGTAAATTCTATATTTGATGTTCCCCAGTTACTAGACGAGATCAGCATCGCTGTACCTCGCAACATACCTCGCCACCCTATAACAGCAACATTTTCAAGACACACATTTAGGACAAATACTGGCAAATTCTCACCGTTTAATCGTTTTTATAAAGTTTATAGTGACATAATCGAAAACGATCATGATGTGGACATCTTCTCTTTTTCGTCTTCGCGGATCAAGGCTTTAGTTTTTAAATAAGAGTTTTTATTATTATTTTAGATTGTATTACTTAGATTTCTATTTTGTGATCTCATAATTACAAAGATAATTTTGTTACTAATTTTTAAGTCTTTAGAATTTTATTAGTTTTTTACTACTTTTTGATATGATTATAATACATTACAAAAATGTTGTACACTCCTGTAAAAGGCCTCTCACATTGTAATATGCCTATATATTTTATTTAGTTACTGTATGTTTTGTGAAGAAGCTGTTAAATAAATGTCTTAAATAAATAAATAAATAAATAAATAAACAAGTGACAGTTTGAACATGTGTTTGTTATTCTGTCGTACCTAGTTTAAAACACAGCTTAATACACATTGAAATAAATTATGCAATATGTATGCGCATAATACAATTGTGATTTTCTTTTTCTTATTTTCTAAGACATGTCAAATAAGATATATCATAGGTTTTCTGTGCCCAATAGCTCTGTTTCTAACAATAAATTAGTTTTAATCGTCAGACTATATCGGAGGTCTTTAGGCGGTCTAAAAACTCCGACACTAGGGTTGGCCACTAACTAACCTACTCGAATTAAATAAATTAAGTTAAAAAAGCACCGAGAAACATGATAGATGATACTGCTAAGTATTTTCTTAGGTCTTTTATGTAAGAACCTTGTGACTTACCTAGCGGGTGCAACAATAACACGGGTTTCTTGAAGCCCCTCTCGGTGAGCTGGCGGTGCGTGTCCTGCATCAGCAGCGCGTGCCCGTTGTGGATCGGGTTCCGCAACTGCAACCAGAGGACGATGAACGATTAAAGAGGGAAGATAAAGTGATAAATCAGACTTTGACATCCCACAGCTGGACAAAGGGGCATCTCACTGAAAATATCAGTACAGTGAGGCGAAAACCCGCAAATTGAACTCTGGGCCTCAGTCTCGGCAGGAAATGCCAATACCACTAGACCACCGAGGCGTTAAAGAAGATAAAAATACTACAAATGATCACCTGAAAAGCGAACACAGCATCAGCTCCCATTTCCTTGAACTTGGCTCTCAATTCGTTGGGAGTGAGTCTGTAGGAGTCGAGGCCATCGTTCCATTTGATTCGCTCCAACACTTCCAGGTTACCGCCCACTAGCCAATCACCGGACTCTGATATCATCTGTGAAATACAAGACGTCATAGGTAGACAAGAGTTAATAGTAATGTGATCTCTTAAACGATTTCACCATGCTAATATAATAAATTCGAATGTATGGTTGTGTCTGTCTGTAATATCTCCACATCTAAACGGCAGAACCGATTGTGATATTCATTATAGAGAATACGTCCCTGGTATGCAGAATTAACCTTGAGATGGACATAGGTTACACTTTATCAAAGCAACGATTGATTACGTAAAGGTTGCAACAGTGAACAACAAGAACAAATCGATTAATTTAGTTTGTTGCACTGTTCATATTCCTAAATCTACAAGTTTGGTCGGTAAGCATCATATCCTAATCACCATTATACAAGTGATTGCACCCTGTACCCTTCTAGCTTCTTTTATCGTACCTTGATATAAGGATGTCCCGTATGATAGATGCCGAACTGCCGACTGCATCTCTCCACTTTCCTATGTGGGTAGAACTCAGGGGCGCGGAGCACGGCCACCGCCCGCCCGCCATGAGTTAGAGCTATGGCTTCACACCCGGTCAGTCTGGGGATAAAATGAAAAGGTTGTAATAAATACGAAATTATAGAAAAACGCAAATAATAATAATAAGTACCAGAAGACTAAAAGTGCGTTTTCATTGAAGAGCGTAGTGCGACGCTGAATCGACCAATCACAAGCCAATACGAAAAGATTTTGACAATGTCAATGTATTGTTTGACAAAGCGTTGTGATTGGTTGATTAAGCTGCGTACAGCTCCACTCCGGTTCAATGAAACGGACCCAAAGCCATGTTATAATGTGAGCGACGTAACGTCACGGGATGCGACGTAAAGCGACCAACACTTCACGCGACGTATGTTATTTGTGAACGATAAGCTTAACAGATTATCTCCATTTCATCCATTCACTCTATCTATAAAGGAGTATTGGAAAATAAAAGTGCTTTAGAATTAAGTAGGTTTAAAGTTTTCAATGTTACTGCCTCGCGTGTGGTCGACGTAAATCACTTGTAAAGATATCAAGTATTTAATGTGCGACGTCGCGTTCGACGCTCACACATTACAAAAGTTTAGATACCAAAACTCTTGTTATTTCTGAGCATAACACAATAGATAAATTCGATCAAAACTAATCGAATGACCTATCTCTACTGGCAATCTCTGATAGTATATCACATTTTTTGCTATTATTTATATGTAAGATAATGTCTTTTCGCAGTTAAACAAATGTTTTAAATTTGAAATTAATTTACAAACAATGTCAAACCTTGATATGTTATCAGAGATTGCCATTGATAAGGTATAGGGACGGGTCGCCGGCCGTTAGTAAATCTTAGGGAGTGAATCTAAATGTTTATTTTCGATTGTTTTACCTGTCTTTAGTCGCTGTGTCCACAGGCAACACGATGGGGATCGATTGGCTGACAAGAGATCCATCGGGGAAGGTCAGACAGTTGGAATGTAGCGACTGGAATCAACATAATAAAAGTAAAGTATTAGCCTGTAATGTCCCACTGCTGGGCAAAAGATGAGAGGCCTTGGCCCGTGGGACATCGGCCTAAACTTTTTTTAGTCCTTGCGTAGACGAGTATGGAGCGTGGCTTAAATGCTCAACTATGTGATGAGACCCAAGTCATTACACAGTTGGGAATGGTGCGAGGGATCGAAGTTATTCCTTGACAGTCATGATAAAATCTACCTTCAAAAAGGCCTATTACCCTATTACTTTCTAATCATAAAGGCTTACTTACTCTGTCTAATTTTATGGGTATGAGCACTTAAATTGGTTAGGGCTGATAACTTGTTCAAAAATAAGTATGAGATCAGTGAACATTCCAATTTGGTTTATGTATTATTAGTAGGTAAAGTAAAGCCTGAAATTTCTAATTTCTGAGCAAATGTCTCTTATATCAGTGAATATATCAGTACAGTAATGAGGATTAGGTCTATTATTAGTAGAAGGTATTATTATTTTCGACGTTAACATTTCCAAAACAGAAAAACTACACTCGTGAGCAAAAAAATCGACTCAGAACGCACACTCGCGGTTAAAAAATTCTAGCAAAAAAGCTTTCATTCAATTTCTGATTTTAACATCGCAAAGCTGTTAGTTTTAGCTTCTAGTCCTCTTCTGTCGCTACCATGCAAGCACACTCTGCTTTCATCTGAGAAGAGAATGGAGCTCCACTGTTCGTCAGTCCAATCAATGTGTTCTCTGGCAAATCGTAGGCGGGCTGCTCGATGGGCTGGGGTTAATTTGGGGCCAGTAGCTGGCCTTTTTGACTCAAGGCTAGCTGCCTTCAGTCGTCTTCTGACTGTCCAGCCACTCACAGCCACTCCTCGCGTTTCTCGGAGCTCTTTTTGGACTTGAACGCCAGTGAGGGCCCGATTTCTCAGCGATGTGCTGACAATGAATTGGTCATCTCTCTCCGATGTGCACCTTTTTCTTCCGGAATCGCGTCTTCGGTTAAAGTAACCAGTCTCTTGGTAACGACGATAAACTCTGGAAACAGCAGACTGGCTCATGTTTAGCGCACATGCCACTTCACGCTGACTCTGGCCTTGTCGCAATAGGGTGACCGCTTGAGCAGCTTTTTCACTTGTTGTGTCCATTTTCAGGTAGAATTCTTGTTTGTTGTTATCGGAGATGTGTATCGGTTGACGTTTGACGGTTAACTGATAAGGGTGGGTCAGGTAAATAACCTTTTATATGGGTCAGTAACCCTTAATAAGCACTATTGTAAACTAGCGTAAAAAGGGTAGTTACTGATAACAACATATTGTTGGGTTGTGTGAGCAAGAAACATTACAATATTTTATATCATTTTGAAGCTAACACTAGCAGCTTTTAGATTTTACAAAGAAAAAAATATTTTTGCGTTCAGTTTTTTTGCCAGTGACTTTTGAATGCAGGTGTGTCGCCTGAGTCGATTTTTTTGCTCACGAGTCTATTTTACGGTTTTCGATCCAAGTATTAAATTGAACAATAAAATAAATTTCACACTAATTACTATAAGGTAATTTCATGTTAATTACTATACAGTAATTAGTCACGATAATTGTGAATTGTGAATAAAACTATTCAAAATGACTGAATATGCTATAGACCGTGAGCTAAAAATACTATTCTAAATTGTGTGAAGTGATTTTGGAACACTTCAGACAATTTAGAATAGTATTTAGTAAGTGGTAGCGGTCAGGTTTTCGGTTAAGTTTCAATATCAATTAACAAGAACATTTTTGACAAGTATTTGTCAAAGTTTTACGGAATTAAGGGATCATTTATTTTAATGACGTTTGTTAAAACAAAATTTCATAGAATTCTTTATCCAAAGGGTATTTATTGTATTAAAGATCTTAATGCCGAGGTATGTTTGAAATATCAAACAAGGCTATATCGCCAGCTCGGTAGAGATGGTTATTACCACCTATACTGACAATCTTAGATAGGGAGCAAGTTTTGACATTGATCAATGTCAATAAATATGACATTGTAATTAGTTCTGTTGACTGTTATTTTACATTAATTTACAAGAAAATAAAACAATGTCAAAACTGAATCAAATAAATTTCTTGGATAGATTATTATTTACTACATAGTTAATGGACCTAATTTTCAACACAGTCCGTCATTCATTAATTCAGTCCAATTGCTAGATTTTTCGAATGTCAACATAAGCTGATATTTTCGGTTTAAATGCATGCTTAAAGTAACATTGCAACAACCTCTATAAGTTATGTTACTCGTATATTATCTGTAAACGAGTGAATTTAAAATTTTGTTGTTTTTAACATTTAGACATATTATTTAAATTCAATTTCATGTATTCTTGTTAACATAAGTTTTAAATCGTGGGGTTGTGGTATAATTATAAGGGTTTTAATTGACAGATTCCTTTTTTTTTAAGTAGGAGAAATGCGTTTATTCACCCCCGGCAGTTCGGGGAAACGACCGGGGTATGTGGGACTCGTATTAAAACAACATTATGAATTAGTAACAATGGAGTTTTGCTTATAGATTTATTTACTGTGCCAAAGGAAACTATCTCTAATTATTTTCTAAATTCATCCAAATTTATTAAGAAATTCCGCGACGATTATAAGTACCCATTTTAAGAGAATTATGATCATATAAATGCATACTCACTTGTAAATACTCCTGTTCTCTCATAAATCCTTTGAGTGGATAAGCCCAGCCTTCAGATAAAACCTTTAACAAAATTTTAAGCCGTTACATATTTTCGTATGGCACACAAAATTTTGCGAAGAAACTATATATTTATATACGCATATAATAAAGCTGATGAGTTCGTTTTTGTTTTAATACGCAAATATCTAAAACTACTTATCTATAAAATACTAGCTGTGCCCCGCGGTTTCACCCGCAGCGCCCCCATTCCCGTGGAAATTTTGAGATTTTTATTCCCTACTAGCGGCGCCCCGCGGTTTTACCCGCGCTGTGCCCGTTCCCGTGGGAATTTCGGGATAAAAAATAGCCTATAACCTTCCCGTTGAATGTAGTTATCCATTACAAAAAGAATTATTCAAATCGGTTCAGTAGTTTCTGAGATTAGCGCGTTTAAACAAACAAACAAACAAACAAACAAACAAAACAAACTCTTCAGCTTTATAATATTAGTATAGATAAACCTCACGGAGCCCGAGACCTTTCCAACGAATGCAAAACCTTGGAAATCGGTTCGTGCGTTCTGGAGTTATAGCGTCAGGGAGGAAAACCCGACTTATTTTTATATAGTAGACTAGCAGCGCCCCGCGGTTTTACCCGCGTTGTACCCGTTCCCGTAGGAATTTCGGGATGAAAAATGTGGCTATCTATTACAAAAAGAATTATTCAAATCGGTTCAGTAGTTTCTGAGATTAGCGCGTTTAAACAAACAAACAAACAAACAAACAAACAAACAAACAAACAAAACAAACTCTTCAGCTTTATAATATTAGTATAGATATATAATTTTTTTTTCTTCAATAATCTCCCACGGGAACGCGGGTAAGACAGTGGGGCGCTGCAAGTAACAATATAATAAAGCTGAACAGTTTGACTTTTTGTTTGTGTAACGCACTAGTCTCTGGAATTACCAGTCTATCAGAGGATAGCCTAAGGAGGAAGCCTAAGGCTATTATTGATTCCGACGCTTGGGATAAAAATTAGCTCGCGGTCTATGTACATATATGCTTATAAAACTTATTTATATATTCCCACGGGAACGGGTAAAACGCGGATAAACCCGCGGGACACTGCTGGTTTATGTATAAGTTTCATTAATAATGTGTACATCATACCTGCACCCACTGTAAGTCTATCGTGCTGAGTTCGATCTGGGGCAGCCTGGCCGCCTCCTCGAGGGCGCTCGTCAGCCTGTTGCCGTAGATGAACAGCTCCTCAACGTCCGATGTGTTCTGCTCCGAATGTGGTAGGATACCCTGAAAAGAAACAAGCTGTATTAAACACTAGGAGCCTTATTAATAAACGCGGTGTAACTAAAACACTGCTATAATGCGTTTTTGTCTCTTTTGCTCTGCGGAAAATTGCGTATGTCAGAAAGTGACAAACAATTTGGAAGCTAAAATGTTCTTAATACGCGTTTATGAATAATGCCCAAGGTGCCTTATTCATAAACGCTTAGGAAATTGTCAGACAATAATCTTAATGTATTTCCTTATTAAATGGTTAAATTGAAAACGCAATAAGTGCTCAAAGTTCAGAACTTGTAAAATGATAAGATAGTTTAACTATAACAATGATATCTTGTTAACATTATTTCCTTAAGCCTTAATCGTGATCAAATATGTATAAGAAATTAATTACCAAAATACAATCGTGATTTTTATTTCATATCTAGGATTTCCTCAAATTACTTTATTTCATAATTATCTTGGATTTCCTCATAATGTTAAGTTTTTTTAACGTTATCGGAATTTTTAGACTACCTAAAGGTGTCCGACATGGCCGATTTCGAACATCCTTTCGGTATAAGAAGAGGTATGTTTACCTAGTAGTTCTATTTTAACCAATAAAAAAAAAGTGGTAGTTTTTATAATTAGTTTGAAGTAGGTGTTGGCACTCACGTGTGACTCCAACAGCCTGATGACTTGCATGGTAGACTCCTCGATGGTGTGCCCAACAGTCTCCACCACCAGTTCTGGGGCTTCAGGCCTTTCGTACACTTGGTTGATTCCAGTGAAACTCTGAGGAAAAATGTATTGGTTCAAAGGTTTTGTTTATGGCATTTCGGTGCATTTCTACCGAGGTATTTATAATTCAAGATATACTTGCAAATAAAGGTGATAACAGAACAAAAAACTGCAAGAAAATCGTGTGATATGTGTAGGTAAGTGCGAGTAACGCCGACGCAGGAATATAGTAGGTAATTACCCTGTTATGGGAGTACGGCAGTCGATCCCTACATACCCTATTACCTGAACAAAGGTGTAAAGGCATTTTCCTCACTTAAAAAAAACGCAAGGTAAGTGCGAGCAGGTTAGAGGACGGCTGGCCAACCTCGGTGACAGATGTTAGAACTAAGGTCTTCGACATGGAATAACGATTGAAAGAACCGCCTGGTTGACCATTCCTGAACACTGTAACTAAATTTTATTAGGCTCAGTCTGAGCCGCTCAGATAATCATATTCAACGTACATCTAACTAAATACGCATACAACAGATACTATAATTACATAACGATTTTGATAATTATATAAGAGAATATAATTGACCTTTTATATGCATCAGTTTATAAATCTGGTTAGCCTTGGGCTGTGACCATGTATTTGAGGCTTATTTATTAAAAAACAGTTCGTTATATAATAATTGCCTATGTTATATGCATAGTCTATTTCACTCGAACATAAGCATTAACACAAGTTACATCCAGATAAAAAGTTTCCAAATTGAGGTTGCATGTTTAAAAATCCTAATATTTGGATATTGGATATCCTAAGTAGACCTTTTTACTAAATCCTAAATAGAATGGCAATATTTAATATTATTTTTAGGATTTTATTAAAATATTAAAAAAATTAATCCCACTTTAAGAACAAAGGACAAGAGCTTATTACAGATATCCATACATGGAGCTTATCTTTTGGAATATTTAAGTGCAAATGCACCCTAAAACTTTATCTACTTTTAGGTGAAATAATATTATTTTTCTGTTATTGCGCCACCGATAGAAAGATAATCATCATTTAATGATATAAATAAAGATTTAATTTACTATCTCTATTGACAACGGATTATAATCTCTGTTTAAAAAAAACTTTCTGAAAAGGTTTGAATTATTATTTAACTAGCCGCATCGTGAGAGTCGTATTATAAGAGTATGGTCTAGTCAGTGGATTGATCCCATTTTTACCGATTTTAAAAAAGGCGGTAGTTCTCACAAAAGTATCGTTAAGTTACTTTTGTGAGAACGATAAGTGGCTTAAAAACAATCATGGACTTTATCCTTTAGTCATTGATGGAACGCGCGAACGTTATCAACATCAAGACCGCCAACTTGAATTGCCGTTTTTCAAGGCTTGAAGTCAAGATAATAGGATCAGAATATTGTAAATAATATAAGTATATTGTTTACTTACATAACAGTTATCGGGATAAGATTAAAATTATCTATGGAAAATATATAAAACAATATATGCAATAAATAATGTTACGTATTTTTTATTGACACACACCTTGATGTATGACAAACTGTTTTTTGAATAATTTGGGGTAACTTTTCAACGGACTTCTATTTCCCAAAAACCTTCCCGTGGAATGTGGCTATCTACATACGAGTATTACAAAATAATCTGTAATATAAAAATGAATCGTTGAATCTGTTGCTAAGCGCATAACTTCAGAAAGACTGCACCAATTTGAATTATTCTTTCTTTTATGTGTTCCTTATTGTCAGGACAAGGTTTTTATATAAGAAAAATAAGGAATAAAAATATCGAAATTCCAACGGGAACGGGGGCGCTGCGGGTGAAACCGCCGGGCACAGCTAGTATACAATATTTATTTAATTGTGCAACCCTACTAAATCGGGAAACATAACGAAAACGCGATTAACAAAGTGTTCACACCAGCGCCATTTATTAGATACCGGGTGGAACCACTGGGAACAACAACTAGTACAATAACAATAATATTAGCAAGAGGGCAATTGAGCATTGTTCTTTATTTTCAAAAGTGAAAATCATATTTGTCACATTCACGGTTATTAACAAACCTTAATAGATATGACATTAACGTTGCGGTATTGTACAAAACTAAATTAATAATATATTCCTGACATTTTCTTGACATAATGTATTTTTAAAACTAATCATTTCAACGATTTAGTTAACTAGTAAAAAGTAAGTTCGCGTAGGATATTGGCCAACCCTGATGTCGGAGTTTTAAGACCGCCCAAACGCCTCGGAGATGGTCTAACGATTGAAACAACCGGGACCGATAATTTAACGTACCCTCCGAAACACGGTAGCACTTAGATAGAAATGCTATATCGGCCACCCATCCAAGTTGGGGTCGAGGTGCGAGTTAACTAATTAGAAACAAGTATAAACAAGAAAATGACCAATAATGCCTTTAGCCACTGCTCTTTTCAAGATTCTAGATTCCAGACTCTTTTTATTATGGGAGCTCACTAAAATGTTGACCATAATAAGAACCTTGTCATACTATAAAACTTCTATAACACCTGTTAACTTGACAACAATAAGAATTTCCAAATCGTGTAATTTGACAAAGTACTAGAATGGACCGATAAGGTTTGCCGCACTTTACCTTTATCTGTCCTTCCCTCGCCTTCTTGTAAAGTCCCTTAGTATCTCTTCTTTCGCATTCCTCTAACGGGGTGTCGATGAAGACTTCGAAGAACGGCAGGTTCGAATCCATATGAATACGACGGGCCATTTCTCTGTCCTGTAGGAAAAAATAATTATTAAAAATGGATTAGGAAATTTCGAAAGAAAGTCTGGCCAAGAGCGAATCGGACTCGCGCTAGAAGAGTCCCGTAGTGTCAAAAATCACGTTTGTTGTATGGGGAGCCCTGATTGTTTTTTTGTATTTGTTGTTATAGCGGTAAGAGAAATGCATCTTCTATCAAAATTTCAACTGTTTAGCTATCAAATGAGTCATGAGATACAGTCTGACGGACAGACAGAGAAGCGGATTCTAAGTAAAAAAGGATCCCGTTTTTACCCTTTAGGTACGGAACGCGAAAAATAAGTACCTGCAAAAAACATAGGTAAAGAAAGTAAAAAAGGAATTATACAATTAATAAAAATACAAATAATCTTTTATTTTAAAAAGTATCCCACGGCAATAACAAAATAATGTAATAAAAAACGTAAAATTTTAAATGGTCGTGAGACTAAAAGTACAATTGCACTTCCCAATTAATTATTTTAAATGCAAATTATTTACTGTAACAACTCTATTGTTTTGTTTAATTATATTATTTTTATTTTTGGAACACTTTCTTTTATTTTTTAAATTGTTTACCTGACTTATCAACCGAACAATAATGTTGGGTAACAATGCCGTGGAAATATTTCAACGTTCTTCGAAAAATATTAATATTTTTAAATGAGAAAAATACCACAGTTTTTATTGTTGAACGTAATAGAATTTTACCTAAATATAGATAAAAAGTCGCACCCCGCTGTGTTACTCGCGTTGTACCCGTTACCGCGGGAATTTCGGATTTAAATGATATCCTATGTGTTAGAGCGTTTGTCCACCGCCGCCGGCACCGGACCGTCACCGGGAAAGAGATGACGGCGCCGAAGTAGCGGTAGATACATTTAGAGCGTTTTGCTTTAGCCGCGTGTCCACCGCACATCCGTCACGTCATAATAAACTCGGGCCGAAATAATCTCGTTCCCGGTGACGGTCCGGTGCTGGCGGCGGTGGACAAACGCTCTTATTCTCATGTATAACCTAGGTATATTATCGTAAATTTTCATAAAACATCGTACAGTTGTTTTGGCGTTAAATAGTAACAAACATACACCCATCCATTCTCACAAACTTTCGCTTTTATAATACTAGCCGCGCCCCGCGTTGTACCTGTTCCCGTGGGAATTTCGGGATAAAATAGTATTCCATATGTTATTCTGATGTATAACCTTTATTACTTTAAAGTTTCATCCAGATTTTGTAGATTTTGCGTGAAAGAGTAACACATACATCCATCCTTACAAACTTTCGCATTTATAATATCAGTAGGATTAGGTCATTTCCGTGGTATCAAACTATTCTAATATAAATTTAAAAATAAAACCGTTTAAAATCAACACGTTATTAAACATTGACTTTATCTTATTTAGTCGCCAATTATTCTTCACCTATTTATTATCACTACAATTATGTAAATAAATAGAGTGAATGAACTCTTAACGTTAAGTAGTAGGTATTGGTATGAGTCATACATAATAACCGTGTAAGTAAAAAATGATTAAGAAGCATTTATTTCATAACCGAAGATTGATGAATAAGTTTTGTCTGAACGCATTTGTAATAGGCACAGTTAATTTATAGACTGGATTCACTGATATACAGAGTAGCCTTTTAAACCGGTCAGTATCAACTGCAAGAGATACGAAGATCTTTTGGAACCCCACAGAAAAGCAATTACGTTTCTTTCGCATTTATACTATTAGCGCCCGCCATTTTACCCGACTTCAACACATTCCTGTGGGAGTTTCAGTTTTGGATAAAGCAACATGTGTAACCTTCCAGATTCTCCTCTATCTCTTTGCCAATTTTCATCCTGATTCGGCCAGCAGTTTTGACTAATAATATCCATCCATCCATCCTTCATCACGAGGATTGGTAATATTAAGTAGGATATAATTTTATTGCGATCACCAACACGCAGTAGGCAGGCGTGGTGATTACGCCTAATCCTCCTCACTGTCTGTACTGATATCTTCAGTGAGATGAGAGGCCTATACCCAGCAGTTGACATTACAGGCTTAATACTTAACTTAATTTTGTGAGACTGCCCTCAGTTTGGTTAGGGCATTGCAGGCTGAATCACCTGATTGCCCGAAAAGTAAGATGATTCCGTGCTTCGGAGGGCACGTCAAGCCGTCGGTCCCGGTTACTTCTACGGATAGTAGTCGTTACATGAGCCATGTCAGAGGGCTTTGGCGGCTCAATAACTCTGACACCAGGATTGGTCAGGTTGACTATCCACTCAATGAAGAAGAACTTAATTTTATTGATATTTACCTCAGCAAAAGGCGATACGAAACTGCATAGGCAGACAACACCACTGTCCGCAAACAGCTTGGCCACTTCAGCGACCCTTCTGATGTTCTCTTCCCGATCCTCCTTGCTGAAGCCAAGGTTCTTGTTGAGGCCAGTACGGACATTGTCACCGTCTAGACCGTAGGCTGGGATTCCTAGGTAGAACAAGTAAGGGTTAGTCGATATTGACAGACAACACATACTCGTAGTATGCAATAAAACGCAGATGCTTTGGATCCAAAACCGCGCTGTAAAGCACCTGTGTTCTGTGAACAAGCCCTAAAAGTAGGTTGACTTGTAGGAAAATAACTGCATATCCTATTAGATCCTACTGTATGACAAATATGTCACGCTCAGTAAAAATACAGTCTACTTGGTTGTGTGGCTGATACAGGCATTTCTATCTGAGCGCTACCTACCATGCTTCGCAGGGCATATACATTTTTCGGTACGGTTTGTACTTTAGGATATATGGATTGACACATTTTACTATAGCAAAATTTCTGAATCCGTATGAAACCAACTGCTTCTTATACATACATAAATACATCATTTACTAGTCCATTTACACACTAACAACACGCAAACACATACACCTGCAAACAACACGTCACATGCGCACGCGCCTATAATCACCTATACAACAAATTATACACGACCTTTATTATAACAAGAATAAGGTTGAAAATAACCATTTTGAGGTCGAAATACGATGCCTGCGATATGAATATTTAATTACAAGCCTTAATTACTAAACTATTTGTAGGTCATCCTACACATGCCAATTGGAAAAACACGATAAAATGGTTTATTGTTTTGGAGTTTGTCTTGATTTTGTGTTAAACTTGTATACCAGAGACGGGGTAATAAATGAAAATATGATAATGTACACCAAGGTTTTAACCAGTTTTAACCTTTAATTCCAGGTTCCAAATGATTGCTATCCAGAATAGATTAAAATAATAACCTAATCTTGATGTACTTATCAGGATTTTTCCATGCCTTTTAGAGATAAGGCAAAACTCTAGCAACCTAAGTAAGCAACCGAACCTACCAGGCTAAGTATATTAAGAAATTTAAGAAGAATATATAGAACTGGCCGAAGACACAGCTCTGGATTTTGGGCACAAAGTTAAAACTCTTATGTTTGAGAAGGATCTAATCATGGAACTAAGCCGCACCTTTCTTCTTCACCAAGTACGCCTCCAAAGCGAAGGCGATGCTGGTCTTCCCGGCGCCGCTGAGCCCTGTGAACCAAACGGTGCTTCCCCTGAACTCCCTGCTACCAAGAGCGCGACTCCTCTTCGCTCTGCATACTTGATGCTTCTGCTCAACCACATTAGTGGCTTTTTGGGCACACTGTAACAATTGAAAAGATTGGTTATGGTATTTTTATGAAATTATTGGACGTATTGAATCCCTTATTTTTATATTATTTACTAGCAGCGCCCCGCGGTTTTACCCGCGTTGTGCCCGTTCCCGTGGGAATTTCGGGATAAAATGTAGCCTATAGCCTTCCTCGATAAATAGACTATCTAACAGTGAAAGAATTATTCAAATCGGTTCAGTAGTTTCTGAGATTAGCGCGTTTAAACAAACAAACAAACAAACACAAAACAAACTCTTCAGCTTTATAATATTAGTATAGATACGGGATGACCCTTTGTCAGTGCAATAGATCATATTGCAAAAAATATGAAGTACTAGCAGCGCCCCGCGGTTTTACCTGCATTGTGCCCGTTCCCGTGACTATAATCTCCCCGTTGAATGTGGCTATCCATTATAAAAGTAATTATTAAAATCTGATTGGTAGTTTCTGAGATTTGCGCTTAGCAACACATTCAGCGATTTATATTATAGATAAGGTATAGGATTCGACCACCAATTGTGGCGGCCATTTCCAACAGTGGATTTGATGATGAATATGAGATTATTATGAAGTTATACTGACCAAAAGAAATTATACTAAAATCAGAAAGTCATAAACAAAGAAAGTATTGAAAAGAGGGGTGTGGTTATAAGTGTATTGACAAAGTGTGTGTGAATCTATGAATCTATGTTTGGAGATTTAAGTTTAAAAAAGGATAAACTGGTTTTGATGTAGTTTATCTTTACCTGATCGAGATATTAAAAATATGTTTCCAGTTATTTCGTAATGAATATCTTTACATAATATATTTTTGTATTTTTAAATATTTTTGTGCACTTATATGCTAATTCAAAATTAATCATTAATTAAGCGATTTTATACCCTATGGCATTTTAAAATTCATTAATTATGTATGTACTTATCAGTTTCGATTTAACAACATTTTAAATACAAAAACAACTTTTTTCAAATTGTTCTATAGGAATAATATGATAAAAATGTATAATAAGGATTATAAAAACATTATGTAAGTAGAGATACAGTTAAATTATAATATATTTAAATACATAATTCAAACCTGTTTGACACGTGTCATTTATGTGCAATAGAGGAAATAGGTAAAAACAACTGACTTTATAGCAATAATGGACTAATAAATAATGGAAAAATCATATACATAAACGCTGTGAAAAAGTAATCTGAAACTCGCTACTAGGAAATAATGCGATACGGGCGCGCTCTAAAAATATTATTGATATATAAAACACAATTAGTTATATTATAATACGTTTTTACGTAACCTTGCACAAAGGTCATATAAAAACTTTCGATAGTTCAATTCAATTTGTTTCCTCAAACACCTTCCTTATCACATTCAATCAATTTTAGAAATACAATCGTAAAGTATGGTGAAATAACAGCGAGAAGTATGTTAAGATTCAATTTACATTTTAAATGATACAAATACCTGAAAGACTAACAATACATATTACTAGCTGACTAGCAAACGTTGTTTTGCCATATAAAATCGCGAAGGAAAAATAGGGGTTGATCGTACAAGGGTGAAAATTTAGGGTTGTATGTATTTTTGAATGCTGTATCACAAAAAATATGTTATCCAAAAAATAATAATAAAATGTTAGAGGGTGGACAACCTACTAAATATGCATATAAAATTTCATAAACATCGATCGAGCCGTTTCGCAGGAGTATGGTAACATTAAGACATTAAAACTGGGATCACATACAAACACACACGGTTCTCTATAGATTTAAAACTAACTAAAATAATATTAATTTCATCATAACATTTGAGGTACATTTTCATTTAAAACATACCTCGTTTAAACAGGGGTATTTAAGTTTGACGTCGATATCTGTGCGTGTGTCTGTCTGCCTGTGGCACCGTATTCTTAAAAACGGATCGAACGATTTCCAAACGAACGGTTTTTTGGGCTTGGTTCTTAGCTATGTTTGGTAAAAATCGGTCCAGTTTTTTCTGTGTAGGGGTATTTGAATTTGACTTGTTCTATCCTGTTCTGCGCTTCTGATGGAAAAAAATCTATCCCAACCATCTCTATCTCTTGACAAATATATATCATTGTTTTATATCGAAAAGAAAACAATAGTACATTGTATATTTCCAATAATAACGAAAACAATATTTCTATGACCAGAGCCAGATTAAAAGCAATATTGTTTTCCAGTTGGAATCGCATGACATAGAGAGTGGTGAAAGTGGAATGTTTACGTAAATCTGTGCGTACGCGCAACCGGTGAGATAATACTGCACTCGGCTTTGAACTGTAACTGCAGATATGCATCGGTGGGATTGGGAAAATAGACCAATCCTGAGTTAATTGTCTAACTGTGGTGTTAGATGAAGTAATTGGAAAATTAAATAAAAAATACAAAAGCGCTCAGCAAATACCAGTCTTTTTCGAGTAACTAGCCGCGCCCGCGGTTTTATCCGTGTTGTACCCGTTCCCACGGGAATTTCGGGATAAAATTTATCCCATGTGTAATTCTGATGTATAACCTATATTACTGTAAAATTTCATCCAAATTCGTCCAGTATTTTTCTCGTGAAAGAGGAACAAACATACCTACATCCGTATAAAATTTTCTATTTATAGTATAAGTGGGATTATTTTTCTAATGGATCATTCAAGGTTATTAACAAGGTTAATAATTTAAATTATAACTAGAACATTTTCTATTGCGAATTTTCCACGGAAACGTATACAACGCGTGTAAAACCTTTGGGAGCGGTTAGTTATATTATTAACTAGCTGGGCCCTACGGTTTCATCCACGTTTATTCCGTCACTGCTTACCGTTTAAACCTTCCCTGGATTACGACAAACATTTCAAAACCAAAATCAACTAAATCGGTCCTGCCGATCTCGAGTTTTAGCGAGACTAACGAACCACGATTGATTTTTATATAAATAGATATATATTTTTACATAAGTACCAATAAGTTCGTGTTTGCGTTATGGTGTAGTAATAAATTTAACTACGATAGCTGTATTACGAGACATAACAGCTCGCCAGTGAAACACGGAAGGGCATTCAACGAGATGCATCCGCCTAGATGTGCCGGCTAATGTTTACCATCACCTTTAGCATTTGATAGCACACATTTTAACGTTTAACATGTATGTAGGTACCGAAAAATATAATTTTTTTTTCAGAATTCTTATTCTAATTTGATAAATATATATGATACTAGCGGACCCAACAGACGTTATCCTACATGATATTTCAAACCGCCATCTGCCGGGCTGATTTATGAATCTAAACTATCCAGGGTGCCATACACACGTACAGTAGAATAACTACATAGTATAAAACAAAGTCCCTTTTCACTGTCTGTATGTCTGTCCCTATGTATGCTTAGATCTTTTAAACTACGCAACGGATTTTGATTTCCCACGGGAACGGGCACAACGCGGGTAAAACCTCGGGGCGCTGCTAGTTATATATACATATAAAGATGTTATCACAGTGTAATTTATGGTTAAGTATCTCGGTAATTTAATTTGATAAATATAGGTTTCAAGATAAATTGTGCCCCTTCATTGTTGCAGTGGGGTGTCGCAGAAATTAAATTTTAATTTATTTTTACGTAATTGTTTGTAATGAGCAATAAAAATTTGAATCGATACAGATCCTGGATATTGTAAGTAAGCTAATTTATCAATTTACTAGCTGCGCCCCGCGGTTTCACCCGCGTTGTACCCGTTCCGCGGGAATTTTGGGATGACAAATAGACGTAGAAATAGGCCGATTCTCAGACCTACTCAATATGCTCACAAAATTTCATGAGAATCGGTCGAGCCGTTTCGGAGGAGTACGCGAACGAACACTGTGACACGAGAATTTTATATATAAGACTAGTAACGCATCCAATTTTCCAGCATCGTACTCGTTCCTGCGAACATTTTGGAATAAAATGTGGCTTAGATGTTATTCCAAATTCCAATCAATCCCTGTGCTAGTTTTCGTTCAACTTGCGTGAGATAGTAACAAAGGTCCACGAATGTGTTACGATAGATGAATATGTAAAGACATCTATCGTAACAATATTTAGTATTTATGATATCAATAGAATTGTTAGAATTACAAATCTACCCATCCTACTACATAGTTATTTTAAGTGACAATGTTATTTCTAAAGTCAACCAATTTTACGTTATTCAATCAATTTTTAACGCTAACATATTATGTTAACGATAGTGGCATATTCAATCTTTATCCACCGTGTCACTAGAGCACGTCAATAATTTAAAAGAAGCATGTTTAAGGTCTCTACCCATTACACCGTATCATACCATGACCGTGCTATGAACGTGTCAGGCAAAAAAGTATTCTTTGTATTGAAAAGTATGGGACTATGCTCACTAGACCGTTCCGTCCCCAACCAACAACGTCGACTATTCTCGATGAGAATATTTTGCCGGTGCTGACACGTTCATAGCACGGTCATGGTATGATACGGTGTAATGGGTAGAGACCTTTATTCGGAAAGAATAATAAACTGACATAGTTACAATCTTTGTCATTTGAGCGTAATAATTTTGATAATTGGATTATAGACATCATTGCGTCAAATAGAGTTAATCCAAAAACCGATATGCAATGACAGTGCACGCTGTAAACCTTATCGATACAGATATATAGCGCGGCTTATCATTATATTATCGCTTATCTTCATCTAACGATAATGGAATAACGTAATTCAATATATTAAAAACATTTTTTTTAAACAAGTAACTTTCCTGATTAAACTTAATCGCATTGACGGACTAAAGGTGTACTCAATCAATCATTCTATAAAACTATCAGCTCAATCGATCTGATTCCAAATGAAAAAATAGTTCCAAGCAACAAGTGTGCAAACTTTCAAAACAACATGAATTTCCTTAATCCTCCTCACTGCACATCCCAGCAGTAGGACATTACAGGCTAATCTAACTTTTTTTATTCGTCGATTTATGAAATAATTTGATTAAACATACAAGAATAGTAACATACACCGAGTTGAACGTATGTTTATAACGGGTTTTTGAATGTAGGTGAGTGATACACTATGGATTTGTCTACAATACATGTTACAATAACAAACAATATAACGTAGTAACACATATCAGGTGATTGCGAACAATAAATTAACGAACAGCGATAGCGGTAAGTAGGTACCTACTTACATTTAATTGCTTAAAATATATTTATCGATTTTACGTATTATATTAGTAATTATTGATTCATTTTAGTGTTACAATTTATTCTGTTAATGATTTTATGTGAGCAGTTAATTAATCTGTATGCGAAAATAAATTCGTATGTTTTTTGTTCACGAATTTTTACGCTAAAACGGTTGGACCGTTTTAGGTGCAATTTGACATACTAAATGAATAACGGTAAATAATTGTTATTTTTACTTCAAAATGCGAAATGGTTTTTACATAAGCTCTACAAATTGTTTTTTTTTAATGGAATACTGTTTTTCAATTAGTGGCCAAAACGAAAGATGCGGGAAAAACCGCTAGCCGCTCCTTGGTAGGCTAACCTAATAAATAATACATCAAATACATGGAGCATATAAATTCATATAAAATATTATAAATGCTATTCTATTATAGGAAGTCATTAAAATGATGACTCACTAATCAAAACATAATACAGCATTGACTTGTTATATGAAAGTTGTATTAAAGCGCCGGTGAAAGTAAAAGCTTTTTCCTAAATGAAAGAAAAATGTTTTAAATTATTAAGACAAAAACATTCGATTAATGTAAACACTAATTACAGAGAAAAATTATGAAAAGAAAAATAAGGAAAACGTACCGAATCATTGTCTTTTAATCCCCATGCCGAAATGTTATATTTCTCGAACGTCTCCACAACTTTATTATTTCTCTGTTCTAAACTCATTTTGGTGGCAGAATTAGAAGAAAAAAACAATAATAAAAAAATAAAATCCCGCCAAATCGTGAAGCGCAGTAATGGCGGACGAACGCGCGCCTTTCGCGAACGCAACCACGACACTGAAGTATCGAATCGTTTACGAACTTATTTTGTACATATTTATACATAATTATAGTGGTTTCGTTTCGGACAAGATAATTGAATGAGAGTCATACTTTACTCAGCAAAGGTTCTAAAAGACTTGTTCTAAAATATATTATTGTTGATCATGATATAATGAATTTAATCATAATTTAAAATTAATATTAGTAGGTACGAATAAAGTTTAAAATAAATAATATTTCTAATTTGATATAACAGATAAGTATTTTTAATAACAAAAGAATAGGTTTTATTTAATGCAATATTTTATTTTTTATTTTTCAATGTTATACTTATCTGTTTATTTGATTTATTGATGCTATTTATCTCCAGTCTCAAATCAACTCTTCTTTAAAATGAAATAAAAAACTATAAACTAAAATTGGTACGAATGCCAGAGGTATGACACAACTTAACACTTTTCTTTTTGCATCGGAGATATAAAAATAATTGGTACTATAATAATTGGTAAGTACTATAATAATTGGTAGGTACTATAATAATTGGTAAGTACTATAATAATTGGTAGGTACTATAATAATTGGTAAGTACTATAATAATTGGTACTATAATAATTGGTACTTATAATTGGCAACTGATATCTCCCGTAAGCATAAAACCTTTGCCCATAGAGACTATTTTTTCTTAATTAGGGTTTATGCAATGCAATAATGTGTTTTTGATGAAATTAATTCTGCACAGGAAGCCAAAATCTATGTCAAATCAAATCAATGCAAAGCGCGTTTCTTTTTATCTTTTTACGGTATCTTAATGGCAAAAAACTAAAATTTTATTGGGAACCGGTTCCTGGACACATATGTTTCCAATTTGAATTCAACCGATAACATCGCAGTTTGACCTTCGTTGATGGACAAAAGTCAATCAAAAATATTTGGATCAGTCCTTTTAGCAATGCTCGTCCGAATATTTTTTTTGTATTGCATTTAATACAATATCAAAGGCTTTACGCGATCAGGGACATCAGAAGGGACATCTATTAATGCCTAGGAATATTGCTTCATCTTTTTTAAGGATTGGAAATGGATTAACGCATTCACTGCTGTTCGGAAAATTGGCCGGAATATCCTCATACTCGGAGGGCGGAAATAATTTAACTAAGCAATCGAGATATAGATCGTTTCTTTTGTCCTATTAAAATCAATAACAAATTTCAATTACAACACCTACTACACTTCCAACCAAACAACTGTTTTTATTTCCTTATTGTTCATACAAAAATTAAATTAAAAAACTGTTTTTATATAATAATAGAAAGTAAGTAAAGCTCATAAATTACATGGCATGTGTGTCAGATGACTCTACATGGTATAATATAAATACATTCGACATGATTAACCTTTTTGTGTTTGAATGGGTGTACATTGTACATAAAAGCCTGTTTCGCCTGGTAAAAGAATCCTACAAAATTTCTGAAGTGAAATTCAATGGCTTCAGATGTCAAACTGTTGACCTAATGAGGAGGTGGTAGCTGCTAGGAAGAAGATATTTTAGGTAAAATGCTTTGGGGATTTGGAGATATTCCACCTGGCTCTGCCCTAAATGCCCTGATGAAACTTACTACAGGTAGATGATACAAAGTTGATACAGAAATCTATTGCCTGTCTATTGTGTCAACCTATTTGTATGTTATACGAATTTTAGCATAACCAAAAGCTTTTATCCTTTAATTTCTACAAGAAAAACTTTAATGCAGGGCAACACATCTTTAGAGCCCTTCTTGTAGTAAAAGTAAAAATTAAAGCTCTTTATTAATTGGTGAAGAGAATGAGTGAGCCCTGAAGAGAACCCCAATGGAAGAATACCTATCATGTGAATTTGTGGAATAACACATATCATTACCACCAATGCTGCATTACTGATAACACTAAGCATGTTGTTACCCCACATTATAAAGATAACAAATATCTTACTATATTATCATAGCTTTATATCAGAAAATCTATTTGTGATAATGATAGTGAATATAATTACATATGTGGTGTTTGAATATTGGTCACTAATTTCTATTGGTGTTTTGTATTTGTCTAGAAAGTTCTTGCTGTTTCACCCACTTTCAATAATTAATAAATACAATTACTTGAAATGAAAATTAGTGACACAAGGCATACCTAAATATTGTAATGTAAGTACCTAATATGTATCAACCTGTAATGTTTCACTGCAGGGCATAACATCTACACTATATATAGCTGAAGAGCTTATTTTTGTTATTTGTTTGATTGATTGTGCTAATCTCGGAAACTACCAATCTGATTTAGAAAATTAAGTTAAAGGCAGGTTATATGCAGTTATCATCCCAAAATTCCCATAGGAATGGGCACAATACAGGTAAAACTGTGGGATGCTGCTAGTTAGGTATATTATATTTTCTTTTAATCTTTCAAAGTTATTAAATTATAGAAGACATGAAGAAAGAAACAAAATATGGAAGCTTAATGAGAATTCTTTAATTATTGAACTATATGTACATATAAATACAATGTTGTTACAAACTGTACACACATCAGCGCTGTTAACACCAAGGTCACAGCTGTTTATGAATATGTAGTGAAAATCTTAACGCTCCCTGTAATAGTATGCAGTAACTTAGGACTGAATATTATTTTTATTCGGCTGGTATATGACTATATTGTGTTGTATGTGTGGATATAATTTTTTTGTGGTTTGTGAATTTGTAAACTTACTTTTCTTCTTCTTCATCAAATGGATGGTCAACCTGACCAATCTTGGTTATTAAACCTACTTATTACCATCAAACTCAACACAACATTGGTGCAACTGCTGATACAGGCTTTTTCATTTCTTTCTATTATTAGTGTGTTCTTTTATATCTCTAATACAACATGAGAGACAATATGTTTTTTTATTACATATTTCAGAATAGAGAAGGCCAAAGGGTCAAAATATTACTATCAAATGCACCTACAATCCGAGCTTAGGTCATATATATTACACTAGTTTTTATTTCACTTCAATCCATGCAGTATTTCCGAAGTTATAACGACGAGAAGTTCAAGCCCTTTTTTGAATTTCCGAGATTAGGCGCGCTTACGCTATGACGTCACAACTCGACACAAGGGGCGGCGGTCGGTCGGTCCGGTGAACTCCAGTAAACTTTGGTGCGTTTTGGCGTCTCGTTTCATATTGTTTTGATTGTCTTCGTATTCATAATACCTATAGTGTGCTTATATTTTAAAGAAATAAAGTAAATTATCCTTTAAATCCCATTAACTCAAGTGAAACGTGAAGTGTGTAGAATGGAAGAAGGTTTTTTAAAAGGTCAGTCGGACAATCTGCCAAGAGTGGATAGTTTGATAGATGAAAAGGTATTTACATCCTGAGTAAGCATTTCCTAATCTCGGTAGGTATTTATTAGGAAGTGTGTGTTTCATTTAGTAGGTACCTACCTATTATGGACGGCGATAAAAAATACTACCAGATCCTCCCAATCTACATCTCGAGGTTTTCGATGATTATTTTACCTCTATGTTTTATTAGTACATAAGAAAATGTCACTATTTACCCATATACAGATGTATGTAAGTTTTAGTAGGTAGGTATTTACGTAGTTATTACTTTTCTGAGTAGACAAATATGTAACCTGCCTATTAATATAGTTTTATAATAAACCAGATATTTTTTTAATTTTATCCAATGTCCGCTTTAGTTTGTTCATTCACAGTTGTTTTTTTAATTAAAATAAATAATACCTACTTAGTTAAGAAATCAGTGGTGATCAACTTGCGGGCCGCAAATTTTTACTTTTTTATAGGGGTGTTGCAAGTTTGAATGCTAATGTGTCTGTCTACCTATGTCTGTCTGCGTGTCTGTATGTTTGTCTGTAGTAACGTAGCATATTTTTAAGCAGGTGAACCGATTTCGATGCGTTTATAATTTATTTCAATGTTGTTTTTTAACAGTGGTTCATAGACATGTTTTGTCAAAATCAGTTAAACCGTTCTAATAGTAAGTACATTAAAAACATACGTTTTGAAGGTATTTTTTTTTAATTCGTAGTGTTTTATGGTTTTAGGTCAGGAAGAGAGAGCTACGGAGATGATGTCATAGGGTATATACAGTTAAAAAGAGAGGGAGACGTATGTAGGGCTTATTGAATCCATCCTTTTTACTGCAGTCATCCACTTCTTCCTCATTTTTGGGTCCCCAGGCACATTAAAAAAGAGTTTATCTGGTGTTTTAACTGTCGAATTGAAGCACTGAGGCACAATACAGTATTTCCTCACTATTTTTTCACTCATTTTTCCGCAGAAAACAGTTAAATTTTGATTTTTAATGCGCAGCGGCGTGCGTACGAGAGCGCGACTGCCAAATGAGTCGAGTTGTGACGTCATCGACCAGTGAGCGCCCGCCCGCGTTTTTAAAATCCCACGGCCGAAAATACGCACTTTGATCGTTAATATCTTAGCCATTTATTGAGATATGGAAAAAGTAAAAACACAGTTTTTCTTGTAATTTTGTATAGATTTATTTGGTGTGTAAAGTAAAAAATGTTGGCCTTCTCCATTAAATAAGACTATATGTAGCCCAGTGACTAGATAGCTAGGCATAGTTGAGTAGATTATTTGGTCAGTTATTTTATCCCTTCCTACATCAAGTATTATGCTAGTATTTGTGTTTATAAATAAAAATCTATTCACAGATATTTACTGTACTAGCCTGAATAAGTAATTATGTTTTTTTGTGTGAAAATAATTATTTTGTACTCATGCAATGTTCCGTACTCTAAGTAAGAAAGTACATAAGTTATTTATAGTTTTAAGTTAGATATTAATCATATACTTACAGTTTTGAATTTCTTTTTGGGCTCAGAAGGGCCATCACCATCGGCAGAGCTCATTTTAGGTAATTGTGTGTGCTTAGCTTCAAATAACTAACACTTTTTCGTAGATAATACCAAGAATTTTACACTATCTGCACTTAATGAAACAAACACATCGGATAATCTTTAAAATCGTTAAAATTATCACCTCCCAGGTGACGACATTTGTGATAACAGGGAGAGGGAGGGGTGGAGGACGGGAAAAACAAAAAGAAACAGAGGGGGCAATGAAGAAATTTATGATAGTACAGACTTCTGACAGTCAGTGACATTGATTAGGATTTTTTTATTCCAAATAACAGTGACAACTCTAACCACTGTTCCTAACTACTCAGAAGTCAGAATAAATGTCGTAGTCAATGTCAATTTGTTGTCATGGTCAATCAAGGTAAATGCAAAGAAACAAATGTCAAAGTTATGTCAAAAATCACTCAAAAATATTTCAATGAACGAGCGTCTTCGATTATATTTTGCGCTTACGTTTTATTACAATTCTACGATTTCTACGTTACAGTTTATGATCATAAAACCAATTAAAGTCACATTTCAGTGATATTAATACACAAATCGGTGTTTTTCATACTCAATAACATCTTCGGGCTAGTGAGTTATCTCACAGCTCACATCGCATTCACCTAATTCGCAAAACAAAATAAACATTCATGATGCCTGCGGTAACTGAATCCACGACGGAGGAGCAAAATGAAGCTGATCAAAAGATGTGGGGAGCTCTCAAACGGTTTATAATACGAGAAAGACAGAGAAAGAAAGAAGGTTTGTAGACAATAACTACTCTATACTTTTCATATAATATAGATCCTGTTTGCGGTGCTCATTCCATGAATATGATAATTTCAGAGTACGAAGCCGAAGTGGAAGAGGAAAGACTCCGTAAAGAACGTGAGGCAAGAGAGAGACAAGATGTTATGACACTTGGTAATTATAATTATGAACTGCATAAGACTTCTTCTTCACACAAACATTCAGTAAAAAAAATTGAAAACTGTTTGCTACCTTTTTGGAGTGTACACCATTATTCGCATATTAACTCAGTTTTCAACCATATATTTTGTACAAGACATACCTGGGATGTAATACATTCTTAAACAGTCTAAAACAAGCTGAGTGACCATTTATAATATGAGTCTAGACAATTAGGCTGTATATTCAAGCTTAAGTTTAAGATTACTTGTAGCTAGAACCTTTAACCTAATGAAAATGGTTTCTGAGAATGCTTTCTCCGACTAGGGGTGCTCATTTCTGTCTGGAGTCAATATGTCCAGTACAAATATAGTTTTTGGCTGCAAGCTCTGGGTGTTGATATTATCTATTAATATTACATGCTATTAAATAAAGTCAGAGCATAAAAAATAGATGGAAAAGTCTGTATCAGACTCGCCAACTACCTCTTAAATTTATTAAAACCATTTATTTCTATATTATGATAATGATTATGATAATGATTAAACAAAATAACCCACTGGGTCTGCCTAACTTCAAACTTGAAATATTGGGAATATTTCCTGCAGTTTTACCAACATGCTGGCCGATTGAACAGAAAGTTTTTATGTAATATTTATCTCAGAATTCTTTAAGGAACTGTATACAATATCTAGCAAAGTAAAAGGCAGGTCTCAAGTAATCTTATAAATAATTTATGTATTTGTATTAGTATCAGTATTAGATTCCAAAGAACAAGCTTAGACCTAATTCATAAGTTTAACAAATATGAGTGAATTTGTTCAGATATATATTTTTTATCATATTATTATTTATAATCCAGAGGAAACAAAAGAACAAATAGAGCAATTGGAACAGAAAATGAAACAACTTGAGAAAGAGAAGCAACAACTGTTTATGCAGTTGAAGAAAGTGCTGAATGAAGATGAGGTCAGAAAGAGACAGCAACAGAAGGAGACCAAGTGAGTGTGGAGATGAATTCTTTCATTCTTGACTTGAACCAATACTTTGGAAATCAGCTTCTTTAGACTAAGTGACTGTGGGGTAAAATTTTTCAAAACAGCAATAGAACATAGTACAATAATACATCAAAACTTTAAATTATTTTACTTATGTATCCAGGAGAATCTGATAGAATGTTTTAGTTTAATTTATACCTAGGCAATATGTTTTTAAATAGTATTTCGAACATTAGTCATTCATTTTTCTTTGCAATTTACTTTTAATTTCACTGTTACATTTATTTTCAAGCTTGTTACCTTTTATTTTGATATAAAATGTTATTATCGCCACAATCAGCGACATTTCCAGCGAGATGCAACAGATGAAGATGCCCAACGTTCAGATCCCGATGTTCTCGATGCCCCAGAACACGGGCCCGGGCGATCCGTCATCCATCCAGGGCAGACCGCCGCCGTTGACCTCACATATGCTTAATAAGGTAATTTGTATACTCAGGATTGTGTCATTGTGTCCCTGCAGTTGTAATGTAATCAATTACAGAACATTAAACATCTCGAAAGGACCTCTACAAGTTGGTTCTGTAAAAGTCCTTGCATGCCACTCAAAAACAGAACGGGCTTATCGCCTGACTCTCATGATAAACATAATAATATTGAAGTGAAGCTAGCATCAATAGTCCGGCACTATTCAATACTAATAGGTTCCAGATTATTGATAAACTCAGATTTCTGAATTGTATTCTTCTCCATAGTAAGATGATGGGTAATTTTGAAAACATTGAAAGAGCTTGCTCTACTATTTAATTCTACCATTGACCTTCAACCTTCAAACCATAAATTGCTTTATGAACCTTAAACATTATAATATCCTTCATTACAGCAAACTATAGTGCGTGGTCCCATGCAGTCCGGAGTTAAACGGACCAGGAGTCCTTCGCCGACCTACGCGCTGTACACTCACAGATTACACCAGCAACCGATGAAACATCAACCTGTTTACTCGGACCATAGTAAGATATTATTATAATTATTGACGTTTGCTAAACGCAAAAGAATTAAATTTAACACCAAATTACTAGCGAATCCAGGAGGCGCAGAAGGCTAAAGCTCCCTACAATATAGCCCTGGATTATTTTGTACAATGGCGTGCACCAAATTATGAATTGGATAGCCGTATCTGTGCAATAAAAAGTTCAAAGGTAAATGTAATTTATAATGTGAATTACTTTGGACAAGGGTGTTGTGTGACATTGTAGTGACATTTTTGTCACCTAAAATATTTCGGAAGGCGCGATAAACTGTCGGTCCTGGTGGCATCAATTATGAGACCTTTTGGTCTAGAAATTTCATGGTAGACCACTAATTTTCCACAGATTTGGTTATCTATGAAATGTGTAACGTCGTAGTTGCCTAGTGGGCTGCTTACTCGACTTGTATTTTATGAAGTGTAATGTGTTGCAGAAGTAGAGGACGGGCGCATGGGCCGCCAGATGGCCCGCGCGGTGCTCTGGAACAGTGAGTTGGTTTTTGATAGGAGTCGTAGCTTCATCCTTCAATTTCATACTTCATTATTTGACATTAACTTTATGTTGTCTTTCTTGTCGAATGTAACATGGTATGGCCGGTATCAATAGCCTATCTACGACAGCTGTTTGTATTATGTTTAGTATGTTATTAAATGTCAATTTTTTGCGGTTAAACGGATTAAAATTTGACCGTTATTGACATAGAAATAATGTCTAACTTGATCTTCAATCGGAAATTGTCGATAGAGCAAGCTTAATGGGACTGGCCGTAAGTCACGAGGCACCTTCTATTGATATTAACTCAGTTTTAGTTCATACTATTCACTTCAACTCATATTTACAATATTTTAATCCAGTATGGTCTCATTTTTTATTATAATCTATTTTTTTACACTTCATTGAACTAATTCTCATTCCATTAATAACTGTCTATAAAAAGTCTGATTGTGAATGCACTTCTTCTCATATTAACTAAACATTTCTCACAATCTTCACACTTCATTGTCACTTCAATGATTATAAACATTATTTTCCTACTTTATTTAACCTCTTTTCTTTGTCTTCATTTCATTTTGTTGTTGTATTGTACTAATAGCATGATGTGTTCTGTGTTAAACTACTTAAAGTGCTGTAATATATTTTTTGTTTATAGCAAATTAATAAATAGATCAGATAAATACATAGGTTAGAATTTGATATTTGTAGATAGTTTTTTAATAATTTATCACATTCATAGTTATTGTCACATGTTTCTGTCTTGAATCTGATTTGTGAACTTGTTTATTTTTGTCATAAAAGTCAATTCAGCACAATCATCTACTATACAATTTACCACATAACCCATGGCACCCAATCTCCTCAGAATCATCCAAATACCTACTATACTATATCACTAACTAAACTAAAACATACTACAACTAATTTCTTTGTTTGTGTCATAAAACTAAATTCTGTAGAATCATCCAACTACTATACAATTTACTACCTAACCCATGGCACCCAATCTTCTCAGGATCACCCATCTACTATACAACTTACTTATAACCCATGCCACCCTATCACCTCAGAATCATCCAAGTACTATACCATGCCACCCAATCTCACCAGAATTATACAATAGAGTACTTAACTCACGGCACGCGATGTCCTCAGAGTCGTCGAACTACTCCGGCGTGGGCGGGTCGAGCGGGTACTACCTGCCGGCGGCGGTGGGCGAGCGGCCGCCGCCGCTGCTGTACGCGCACCACGCGCACACGCCGCACACCCCGCACACGCCGCACCACACGCCGCTGCTGTACGCGCCGGCGCAGCCGCAGCTCTACCTCGACATGCTGGCCAACAGGGCCTCGCCCGTGCCCAATACCAATAACCATCAGGAGCCCAAGAAGGAGCCGCAACAGGTATGTTTTATAGTTTTTATTGGATCTTGATATTTCCTAATAGAATACAATTATACAAAATGAACTTTCTAGAATTACAGCAACAGGGAATGATTTTATCACTTATCGCACTTTATGGATCGAAAAGCTAAAGTTCCTCTGTTTCATACTTAGAAATAGCCTAGGAATGTTCTTATTTCAAACCTTCCTAAAGTTTGTATACATACACAGTGTTAATCGGTTAACCAATAATAAATTGAATACTTGTGTGGTGGCAGCCGCAGGTGCTGATCGGGCTGTCGGAGGCGCACCACCCGTCGGTGAGCAGCGGCGTGGTGTACGCGGCGCCGCCGCCCGGCGCGCCCGCCGTCAGCCGCCACTCGCACATACACGCGCCGCAGCACGCCACCATACAGGCATGGCACCTGTCACACCTTTTATTATACCTTATTTACTGTATCTTACACAATTATAATACGATTACGAATATATCACTTCGCTGGACCTACGCTGGACGCTGTTTAGCTATCAAGCGGTTTATCACTTTCTGACATACGCAATTTCCCGAAGAGCATAAGAGACAAAACACAGACAAGAGTGTTTTAGTTACACCACGTTTATTGATAAGGCCATATATGTGTCGAACATGATATCCTTCTCATACTAGTACTCATTTAAAAACAAATACTAATAAAGAAATATTTCCACAGACGGCGAAACCAGGCAGTATTACCCAAGGGTACCCGGTACAACAATCGAATCCGAACGTCGCCAACCCAAACATGTATCCGAACAGACACCGCTATTAGCAGACATTCGCCCGCAGTTGCGGGCCTAAATACTATAAATATACACGCAATATCAATAACTAATTAAATAGTGTTGTGTTATGACCACTATGACTACTAACTATGAACCCTATAAATGTGAAAGTGAAGTGAATTGATGCTACTATAGTTTAACTAAAATTCGGTGCAGTGATATGACGTTTCGTAATGTTAAAATCGTAATTGTTACTTCATACGAAACTACAGTGCAGAAAGTGAATGGTTTATTTTGAGTTATTAGAATACGACGTAATGTCAGCAAAGGCCATCAAACAATTGAATTGAATTGAGTTAACAGAATGTTTTGTTCTTGTTATTTTTTATTGTAGTTCCTCTCAAAAAGTACTCACATTGTAGATTTCAAAGCACTATACAGAACTATGAGTTTTACTATACATGGAGTTAACTGTAAAATTCTATAAATTACTAGTATACCGATATTCATATGTAAACAGAGTGAAATGACAGCTCTTACTGTCATTTGTCAAAATAGTGTTGCCAGATGAAAGTGAATACATGTGTGTAAAATAAACATTAAAATAGTGATTGTTTTAAAGTGAATAGTGAATATAATCCCTTATTTTTGTAGTTATACCAACACGTTGCAGCAAAATATATACGTGTGACGTACAATTATCAACTGTTCCACGAACTACATTGTAATGCATTAGCCATTAAATTCTTAGCAATATTAAGTACTGCGTGTATTAATTAAAATAAGAAATAATCATTGAAAAAACTGTTACAAATTATAATCAGTGCATAGAAAAATAAACTGTTCAAATATCTTATGGTACAGTAATATAAAGAATATATTATCATGGAAGAGAAATGGTGTAATTTATAAAGAGAATGTGTAAGCCTATATTATGTTATCTATGTAAAATAAACCTTGATTAAACGTATAAAGAGTTTAATTTCCCTAGCATAGTTTTATAAGATTGGTGTAAGTGTACCTAAGGGCGCTTTCAAATTATGCGTTTCGTGTCGGACCGCTGCGGTGCCGAAGCGGTGCGTTTGTCGTATTGTGTACGTACGACCGTGTGTTTTCATACAAATCGAGCAGCACGGCAAAAGTGCGGCGTCGGTACCGCGAAATAATTTTATTACGCACTGTTGCCGAGTTGCTCGATTTGTATGAAAACACACGAACGTAGGTACGTACACAATACGACAAACGCACCGCTTCGGCACCGCAGCGGTCCGACACGAAACGCATAATTTGAAAGCGCCTTAAGCGAAAGAAAGCTCTAGTGAGAGATATCCTATCTCTCAATTTTTTAAAGCGTTTATGTGCTTTTGTATGTCTTCATTGATGAATTTAATTATAAGAATAATAATTACCTGTACCCTACCAGCCTCTCCCATTGGGGGAAATCACAATCGTTTCGCGTAATCTGAAGGTCACAAGCTTTTTGGGTATTTATTTTATTTGTTCCATCCTTGATTCAATCAAAAGAGCGTATGCGGTCTGGCTAATAGTCATAAAAATCTCCATGATCTGGCGGGTAGACAAGTAATCGGGATATGCTATTGGAATTTGGGCATGATATGGAACTCGTGGAGCGGTCGAATACCTACCTTTTTTAGAGTTCCGACCCAAAGGGTAAAAACGGGACCCTATTACTGAGACTTCGCTGTCCGTCCGATCGTCCGTCTGGCACCAGGCTGTATCTCAAGAACGGTGATAGCTAGACAGTTGAAATATTTACAGATAATGTATTTCTATTACCGCTATAACTAAAAATAAAATAAAACAAATATTCAAAGGGGGGCTCCCATATACAAAAAAAGCGGCCAAGTGCGAGTCGGACTCGCCCATGAAGGGTTCCGTAGCAGCGAGTAACATAATAAAGAAGTTCTTGAAATAAATGTTTTTTTATTTACATTTGAGTTATTGAATGAATAATCAGTATTTTTTTGCGGTTTACGATTTATGTCGTAAAAAAAAAACTACTGACTAGACCTCGTTCAAACCAATTTTCGGTGTTAGATTACATTGTTATGTACATCATATATTTTTTTTAGTTTTATCATTCTCTTATTTTAGAAGTTACAGGGGGGGGGACACACATTTTACCACTTTGGAAGAGTCTCTCGCGCAAACTATTCAGTTTAGAAAAAAATGATATTAGAAACCTCAATACCATTTTTGAAGACCTACCCATAGATACCCCACACGTATGGGTTTGATGAAAAAAAAAAATTTTTTTTCATTTCTATGTATGGGAGACCCCCCTAAAATTTTATTTTTTTTCTATTTTAGTGTGAAAATATTAATGCGGTTCACAGAATACATCTACACACTAAGTTTCAACAACATAGCTCTTATAGTTTCGGAGAAAAAAGGCTGTGACATACGGACAGACAGACGGACAGACGGACAGACGGACAGACGGACGGACAGACAGACAGACAGACATGACGAATCTATAAGGGTTCCGTTTTTGCCATTTGGCTACGGAACCCTAAAAACGTGATTTTTTGCCGTTTTTTAAAGTACGGAACCCTCCGTGTGCGTGTCAGACTCGCACTTGGCCGGTTTTTTATTTGTACCTATTATTTATTTACAGAAGACGTATCAGGACTTACCAGAGTCCATGGTAGTTTAGGTACCTATTTACTCCATGACCTAATTGAAATTTAACACATTGATTGGCAGTCAGTGTAGGTGTATTGACATATTTCAGTACATTTCAATGTTTTGAACTTCTTTTGAACAACAGTAATTGAGATAATTTGGCTTGTTATGTTTTTGGAAATGGTAAGTTATGTATATTTTCGTAGTCAAGTTTCTATAGATTTATAGATTTTGAGGATGAAGGTAAGTAACTAAGTACTAAATACAACAATGCGCGTACCTATCTCAGGCCAATTTCTCGATCTTATCCGTAAGTACAGATGATTACCTAAACAATTTCGGTAAGGATGTACCCGTTCGTTCCATTAGGAACTTAGGGATAAAAAGTCGGTACCCGGTAGTCCGTTTGCCTCGCTACGTGTTTATAATATGGTACAATAATATCCCCACCCCCTCCTTTTAACGCTTCGGTTACTCAATATGGTGTAAAGTTCCCGTTTGAATTATGGGAAAAGTAGCCAACATCCTTCCTCTTGAATCACTTTTTCTAGCGAAAACCGCATATAAAACCGTTCTGCATTTTTTTAGTTCAGTGTGGACCACAGAGCATAGAAGCACCGCCGGGCCAGTCGCTAATAGACTGTACGGAAAACTACTTATGTTATAAATTCATTCATTCATTTCGAGTAGGTTAGTGGCCAATCCTGGTGTCGAAGGTTTTAGACCGCCTAAAGGAAGGAATTTAATCTATACTAATATTATAAAGCTGAAGAGTTTGTTTTGTTTGTTTGTTTGTTTGTTTGTTTAAACGCGCTAATCTCAGAAACTACTGAACCGATTTGAATAATTCTTTTTGTAATAGATAGCCACATTCAACGGGAAGGTTATAGGCTATTTTTCATCCCGAAATTCTTACGGGAACGGGTACAACGCGGGTAAAACCGCGGGGCGCTGCTAGTTAACAATATTTCTACTAGGTACCTACCATATTGTTCATTAAATTCCTAAGGACTTCCTGTTTTGTAGTATATTTAATCCTTTAATGACCTTCATTTTCTTTTTTCCCTTCCGTCTTTGTGCTATCTGAGAACAGCAAAGTAGTATGACCTAATAGGACACAAACATAGCCGAAGAGTAGGCCATCTTTGTGTCCCTTCTGATTTCAAAGTACATTAATTAATGGTGTAATTCGAGATGAGACTTCAAGGCAGGCATTAGCTGTAAGTGCGTTGGGAGTCAGCCGGTTTGAGATAATAAATAAGTAAACTTTATTTAAGAGTAGGTAAATACAAATATAGTAAACTAGCAGCGCCCCGCAGTTTTACCCGCGTTGTGCCCGTTCCCGTGGGAATTTAGGAATCAAAAATAGCCTATAATCCCCCGTTGAATATGGCTATTATTTACAAAAATAATTATTCTAATCGGATTGGTAGTTACCGAGATTAGCGAGTTCAAATAAACGAAAAAAGTCTTCAGCTTTAGTATTAGTTTTGACGTAGGGTACTCAAATGTGTTTATATTCACACGAATACCTTCAATTAAATTATAATAGGTACATACATACGTGTTAGCCCTAATCTCCCTTACCTTTACCTAATACCCATACTCAGTCCATTTAGTTACCTGTTATGGTGATTACATTCAATAAAACTAGTAGAAACTGAATTCTATCCAAAATTCAATTAATATCTACGTTCAGAATATGGAGGCAGGTGCGGGGGGAATTTCTCGAATGTTTGGAAACCCGCAGGGGCTTAGGGCGTGGTCTGAAATATAACGGATTGATTAATAAATAACCAAAAAAAAATGTTTTTTCCTCCGACAGAGAAACGTCGCAGATCAATTGACTTGATGATGTTAACCTAGATAGACATTATGAGTTAACATCAATATCACTTCACTCGTTCGAAATATGATGTCACAGTTTGGTGTCCATTGGCAAAAATTTGTGCCGTTCCAAACCAGTGTTTTATTATTAGTAGATATAATAATTCAAACATTAGTCAATCGCCATGAAAGATTACCTCTACTCGCCTGAACTATACGCCCGAATTACTTTGATACTTTGTGTGCGTAGTTAGAAGTGGACTACAAAGAGTAAATAATATTATTTATTATATGATAACCTACTGTCAGTGCCAAAATCTCCACTGTAGCCCTGTACAGGCAGGTCTGTAAGCCAGTTTAGCAGTTATATTATTTCCTCAGTCACTGTAACTGTGTCCCCGCCCAACTCGCTTTGTGCTTGTTGAATGGGCGGGCAGAACGGGTCCGCGGTGACCTGCAAGTAGGTCGTGCACCGATCGATGTACTGCATCTTACAACTACACTAATTTGATCATATTATTATCTTACTTTGAGGAACGTCGGAAAGGGTCATTGAGCATTTGGTTTAAGAATTGTTGTTGTCGGTGGTCTAGTGGTATGTGCACTCGCCAAGACTGAGGTCCCGGGTTCAATTTCCACCAGGTCGAGCTAAATCATGTTTCCTACTTTTCAAACATGACTCGGGTTTGAGATCACCAACCCGCATTATGCATTACGTTACGCCTAATCAAAGTCAAAGTCAAATATTTTTATTTAGAGGCTGTTTTGAACGTACCAGTGAGACGAGAGGCCTTTGCTCAGCAGTGGGACATTAGGCTAATAAGTACTACTATACCACTATTGTTGTTTTGGCCTCTCCTCAATTCGTACAAGTACTACTGGGTATCTGTTGTTCTGAACATAATTCCCTTTTGTAGATAATCATTTAATCAACGCTGTGAGATGGTTCTAAACTTTTTCTGTGATTATTTGTTGAATATCGCTATATTCTAAGACCCTAAAAGTTTACATGGTTCTGATTAGATGTATACTTCCCAGACTTAAACGCTTTGATCACGACACAAGTGACTTTCTATTTTATCAGTGATATCTGGTTTTTAACTAGGTACCTAGTTAGTTATAAAATTTTATTTCTTATTTCTGGAAAGGGGAATAAGTACAAAATAAAATAGCTTTCCTTAATTATTAGTTATGGCTTGTGATAAAAGTAAAAGTATTAGCCTGTGTAATGTCGCACTACTGGGCAAAGGCCTCTCATCACACTGAAGATATCAGTGCAGTGAGGAGGATTAGGCATAATCCCCACAGGTTTGTAATATGAAAACAAATATATTTGTACGTAACTCTATAGAAGGGAAACTTGTTTAGCACAAAAATAATTGAGATTCCTTTGGTGTGTACGTGACAAAACTCATGGCCGGAAATATTTCGTAAGAGAAATAATTTTCATTGAACTTCGTACAAAACATTTAGATTGAAATTACTGAGGTTAAACGTTTGTAACCTTTGTTAATGATACCTAGGTAACAAGTAAGTAGATGGTAAGTTCTAATAGGTTAGGCTATGGCTAGTCCTAATATCGAAGTTTTTGACAGCTTTAATGCCTCCGACATCGTCTAACGATTGAAACAGCCGGGAGCGACAAATTAACGGCCAAAGCACGGTAGCGCTCAAATAAAAAGTCCACTTAATAAGCAAGTAAATACTAAAATGAACATCCAACATAAACGAACATAAATTATTTAATTTCAACCGTTCAGAATGTAATTAGTATTTTATCATAATCTTTCTGTCACCTTTGGACCTAGGTATACAAACTCCTTTGTTTTCTTCCTTAGTTTATGGTACTTTGATTTCAACTTAGTTTTAACGAAATAGGGTCGGTTTTCGTATGTCTGGTGACTTGAAGGGTGTTGTGTAATACGCAAGCGCGACGCTATTGACCTCCTAACCCCTCCCCCAGCCGTTTGGGGGTACAAAATGTACCTAGTGCTTGCATGTTCTATACATACTATGTTTGGTACAAAACTTACTCCACTTTTGGAATCTATTTCGGTCTTATATTGAGATAATACCGTTGTATCATTTTGTCTCTTCTTTGGTCCAAAATTTATTCGTGCATATGGTGCGAATGTAATGCTTTTAAGGAATACTGTTTTTTAGACCTTTATGTAAAAATTTCAATAATATAGACGTTTATTTTCGTCTTAACAGCTCTTACTCTTTCAGGCTTAAGAATAAAGCACTTAGTTTATTCTCTCCTGGATTTACGGAACAGATCCATATACCTTCCATAAAGTAAAACAATGAACGTGAAAGCTGTTTTAACACACATCCATTATATGTCAAGCTTTTAGTGAATAGATAATTCAATTTACGAGTACTAAAAGCTTTAATACTGAGCTCGCGTTCGATCTATTGTGTGCTGTATTATAATATGAAGTGACGCCACACTTGGTCCTTTGTGTCGACGGAAGCTCATTCAAATGGAATTTGATGAAAGCCTTCCAACTTTTCTATTGAACGGCCCTTTGGTCGGAATCATTCGAAATTGTGCTCTTTTAGAAAAGTAACTAATGTGGGTGATTTGTGCTTTTTGTCGCAGCTGTTTTATGTTCCTTTGTGATCAGTTTTTGTATTTGTATTTATGTGTGTACATATTTGGAAAAGATGACTACGCCTCTTCACTGATCCTGTAACATAGAATTAGCTAAGAAGCCTTTGTTCTGCAGTGGCTGTCCTGAAGATTATCGACTAATACTTTGTACTACTTTTATTAGTACCTACTAGCTTTTGTAGTTGGATAGTAAGTTAAAATTAATAACAGATTTAGAAACTAAGGATTATTATTTCAATGTTTTTCATGCTTTGTATATTCGTCGTTTGCGAACCGATTTCGAATAGTATACCGATGACCAACACAGAAATCCATTAGGAGATTAACACTAGGCCTTAAAAATTCTTAAAACCTTTTGTTATTTACACTACAGTCAGTTAGTTATCAGAACTTATTTCCTATCTTATCTATCTTTCGCTATATATTAGGACTACTTTCGCTATATGTAGCGCTACATATAGAGCTTCGAAGTCATAAAGTCAACATTCAATCCAATTCAACGCAACAATATTCAAATGGTATCAATCATATTAATAGCCGGCCGAGCCTTCGCAACCACTCGACTTAAAAGCATGTAATGTATGACAAATTCTATCACCTCTAGGGGATGATATTACATCTATTAGGTCTTAATGCTACCCACTGCCAAGGTCACATCGATCGGTTGTGGGGAAAGAGTGAAAGAGATAGCTGTCGCAAATCTATCGTGGTCTCTGTCTGACTAATGTCAAATTGGGGAAAATCCTCCGGTGTGTGTTGATAAACAATAGCTGGAAGATGAGAGGTTTGTTTGGTATTCAGTTTTTCTTTTGTTATGCATACCTTTTATTTTCCCTATGTGTGAGTTTATTAGGGTTGCAACGTACCTTCCTTCACTTACAGAAAAGAGATTTTGTTTATTTCAACATTGGATTCTTCATGTTTCTGAAAACACATAAAATTACCAAAAGTGCATCTTAAATATGCTACTATCAACCTATCCAATATAAAAAGTAACTCAGCTGACCGGTGCTTAACACTAACGTCGCATTACCACACTTCAATTTAAAGTCCCGAGCGTTACTAAGTGCGTATACTGTTACTAACAACGCTCCAATGTACTTTACAAACTATCAACGTAAACTAACACCTAATGCCAACAAAGCTACCTCAAGAAGTTGTAAATAGAACGAACCAACATGTATTTCAAAACATGTTCGGTAAACAATTTATAATCGGAACACATGCACTGACGAAGCCAACAAACTGTTCGGCCAGCACTAGCTCCAGCCGCTAAATATTGTATTAGATGTTAAATATAGAGTTTGTTTTACGGCTATGTTCGGAATCTAGACCGGTTTATTAGTAGCTCTGAGCCATAGGAATCTGTCTTCCGTAAATCAACTGTATTTGACTGAAAACTATGGACTTACCTATATCAGTTTTTCCTATGACAATGTAAATAAATGTAATGTATGGTAATTAAAGAATTATGTGATTTGATTGATCAATCAGCGAATTTGGTATTGTTTTCAAAGAATTATATATGTATTTAGGTTTTTACATATCTTTCTAACAACTAAAACATTAACTGTAGTTGGGATAACAAATTTCATCTGGTTATACTTGTGCAAGTTCCTAATTAATCAATCAAAATATTTAAGTAATAAATAAATAACCTTCGTAATTATTTATAGCAACTTACATAGCTTAGACTATATTTACTTTTTATTTTAGCATCTCATCCTCAGAATTGAAAACAAGGATTCGTAAACATAATAATTACGTTATTTATCTTCATAACGGAAATAATCCGAACATTATGGAAGAAATTCAGTAAAACTTTTCCTTATTTGTCAATATTGACGCTGTAAACAATTTGCTACGAATCTTCGTAGCAGGTTCGTTACAGCTACGCCGTAGCCGTAGGCTCCTGAAACAAAGTCTACTAGTAAGTAACATTTTTGTGCAGTTTGTGTGTGTTTTGTTTTTGACAAAAAACATTTCAATTCCATTGCACATATACAGATTGATAATGTCGTGTTTGTCAAACAACATTAGTATCGTAAGTTTTTCATATTATAGAGTTTTTGTTGAAACAGCATAATTTAAATAATTATGTTCCTTTATTCCTTATGTACATAAAACAAATGTAAGCTACATATAAAGTAAAATGTCTTACCTAGGTACCAATATAGCATAAAATCGCCGGCCGGCGCGTCGCGTTATCATATTATTTGCTTTGGAGCAATATTCTGTGACGATAGAGTGAAAATCAATAGATTCAACAGACGAACTGCATTCGAGAAGATTTTATATGTTACTATATATAGATTATGGATCATTGTTGGATGTAGAATGTTATTCACAGTACTGGCAGACATAATTTATGTCAGTGTTGTGCGCAAGTAATGTGCAACGTAGGTAGGTCAGTAATAAAACATAATTTCCTCATTGACAATAAAATTACCATCAAACCAGAGGATAATTTAAGGTATTTACTACCTTTTAATTTTTTTAAATAGTTATTATTCTAAGCCAAATGTAAAAAAAAATCTGAGCCTATACAATAAAATAAAAAAAGTACATTGAACATTCTAAAAGGTAGGTGTAATCGGTGACTAATCATATAAAACTCAAACCACGATACTCTTAAAGCGTTTTGTTTCTTTTATCTGAACTGAACTATCCCTTTCTCTGTGTATCGATATAATTTCAGTAGGTGGTACTTGCCACCCCTCCCCCACACCTCTCTCCGCGCCCTCCTGAATTCAGTTCCTTCCAGCCGTCATTGAGAGCGCGCGCGTTTGATCCGCCATTTTTAAATTTGCGGCGCCATTCTGTGACTTCCTCTAACGTTTGTCAACAAATAAAATAGTGAATTCAACCTTTGTTGGTAAGTATGTTTTATCATTTAAATCGGTTAAACTGAATGGGAGTTTCGTAATATTGCCTAATACGGAACAGGGAATGTTTCAAGGACGTTTTTGTCTTGACATAGATGTGTTGTAGCTATAGATAAGTTTCCCGTCCTACCGTAAGTGTTCCTCAGTTAGCAGTATGATAGAAACTATTTATTTATGCTTATTTTAAATTGAAAATAGAGGTACATTCTCATCGTTTGAGCTATTTACCCGGATCATAGTTTTCTATTATAAATGATTACCCAACATTATCTGAATTTTACTAGGTTCGCTTCAGGGCGTGTGAATTATTTCACGTTTCCTGATTCTGATTTAGTTTTTGTCTATGAAGAACATTCTTTGCATTTTCAACAAAAAAATGTATTGAGTACATATATTTTGGAAATAAGACTTGTTACATGTTTGTTAGATAAAAATAGAAATATCTACATAGGTATACCTATATATCTTACAGGGATATTAAAAACTACTTTCTATCATAAATTAACTTAATTTTTAAACAAAATCAAAGCACATAGAGTTAAATTACTCCTAGGATACATTGTTAAAGGTAGGCATTATGTCACGAGCCGGTAGTTTGTTATAAGAGCGCTGTCACGCCCACCCGCGAACATTGAACCTAGTAATGAGGTCAACACAATCATCCCTGTTGCTAAACTGTTTTTGATGATCACAATGTAAACTTGGTGGAAAATATTACATGTTTAGTACCTAGATTACTTATCGCCCGCACTATATACGATTATAATTAATGGATGCCATAGGCCTGTAGTGTGGCATTACGGAGTCTAAAAACTTTGACACTAGGGTTGGCCACTCATCTGCATGGTCTTAATTACAGGCTCACACAAATTGTATTACTAGCAGTGTCGCGATTTCACTGGAGCACACTCTATCCTGCGGGGATTTTGGGATAAAAAAATTAGTCTGAAACAGTTTTGTCAAGACAAGGTTTATCCTGTCTCTGCGCCAAAATAAATCAAAACCGTTTTATTGGTGGCCTACTACTCTCACATTGATTATATGAATAATTAAATAAATAACAATTTAGCCTGCTTAAATAATAATATATATTTTTAATATTTTATATACGAAGATAGCTGTGGCCGGACTTTTTTACAATCCTACGATTTAATAACATTATGCAACGTCGATCAATAACACTGAAATGTAAATGACTTATTATAGGCATGTACGAGTACATTTTATATCTAAATACTTGTCACTATTTGAAACTATTTCGAGAAAAATTAACTACTTACTTAATTAGTATCTATAAAGAAATACACATTACGCCTAAAGGGGCTATTTCATCAGGAATTATTGGCTGCTAAACTAATAATCTCGTTCCGTTTGTATAAATGAATACATACTTCGATAATAAAAATAAAACTAGATAAATTATTCCAAAGATTTCGATCCGATATATACGAGTATGTTACTATAAATATACACATCATCATTCCAATTACTAACGTCAACAACATTTCAAATTAAGAACGCATTTGTGAAATAATTCCTTTTCCATTTCGTCAGCAAATGTGCGTTCACAAGTCCACACAATTAACATAATTAGTTGTTATGAATGAAACCGTGTGTATGTTGACTTTCATTCACTCGGCAGCACCTTTCAGTGAGGCTGGTATAAAACCAAGGATGTTCTAAACAAATAGTTCAACGTACTTAGTATTGAGGTCAGCTCTTCAGTGTTTTAATGAACTATTTATATTTATTTTCTACTTTACCTTAAGGAATTTGTTTTCTTCTATACTTACATTTAATACCTTATTCATAAACACTTATTAACAGCACTTCAGCTATCAATTGGTTTGTCCCTTTCCGACATACGAGATTTGTCAAAGAGCAAAAGAGACAAAACATTTTAAAACGCTGTTTAAGTTAAATATCGTCTATGAAAAAGGCGGTTAATATCAAGTTCATATCCATCTAAATGTTTGTCAAATTAGACGGGATAGCTAACCTCGAGTAAAACGACTCCAAAACCTTTTTAATTACGTCAAAAGGAAACATACTCGTTAGTACTTACCTACGCCCGATTTAAAAACATCTATAAGTACACACATAAACACATTTTTCTACACACTACCATAATTTTTGTTGCGTAGCAAATCGCAACCACGAAAATAGAAAAGGAAGAACGCAAAAATCAAGATGCGTAGCAGACTACGCAGTTCGTAGCGTGCTACGCCGTCTAAAGATCTTACTACGCAGTTGGCCCGAGTTCGGTTTTACCCCTCTTGCGTAATTGCCCTTTCAGAGTACACACGATACTGCTTTCTGGGGTAACAATAAACATTCGCAAAATAGTTGAGAGGTCACATTCCTCGTCTTGAGTAAAACGTTTCGCGTTTTTGCGTGAGCCTTTTTACGACAATATTGGATACATAACTTAGGTTCTACATTTCTCGGAATCTCATTTGCTAAGGTATAAATAACATATTTATTTAGTTGCTTTTTATTAGTCTGGAAGTTGATTTAACACTATTTCAATGATATTCTGACAAGTAAATGTAAATGAAGGAACCGATAAGTTTGCAAGAATAGGAAAAGTTGTAAAAACAGTTTGTTTTATGGCTCTTTGGGTGGAGGCTTTAAATTTAATTTAACTTACTTCGCTGTATTTGTGAAGTTTGTGATCGTTGAACGAAAAATATTAATTGAAAGAAGTTTATATAAATGTAAAATTCATTTGATTCTAACATAGTACTTATACATTTGACGAATTGAAAATGTCCAGTTTGTTTTTGTTTATCCAATCCGTTATTAACTGGCTTTCATTCTAAATGAAACATAAGGTAATTCAAAATGAAACTAAGTTACGTATTCATATTAATAAGTGAAAGTTACGAAATATATGAGTTAGCTAAATGGTATCTATGTAGATACCATAAATAAACTTAACTGCCGTAAGTCAATAAGTTTCCGCAGTGGTTCCGATTTATAATTCAGTTGTAACACCTCACGTGCCGACTAACTCCCCTGACCGTGCTCATCAATAATAGGATTTTGTTGGATTTCATGTGAGCACTCGGGTTATACAAGTGGGTACAGTCAACGTCGTAGGTATATCTTTTGTAATCTATACTTATTTCTATACTATCTAGGTATACTAATAATATAAAGAGGTAAAGTTAATAACTTTGTTTGTTTGTTTGTAAGGACTAAAAGAAACGACTTGTCCGATTTCAATAATTATGGTTGTAATGGATAACCACATTCAGCGGGAAGGTTATAGGCTACTTTTTATCCCGTAAATTCCATGGGAACGGGCACAAAAGCGGGTAGTTTGATATAACGAAAGTTGGTAGGTAAGAGCTCTGCATCAATGAATTATTTACCAAAGTAATCGTCCAGACCAATAGTGCTGACTGTCAATTTCAACAAAAACTCAACGGTTTTGTCAACATGTGAGCACCAATACAAAATGTCGTCTCAAACGAAACTTTAATTTCAAAAGTACTTATTTTAAGCGGGTTCATAAAGAATTCGAAAGCAGTGGTTTGGTTGCAATCCAAAAAGTTAAGATTAATCTGGAGTAGAGCCAAACTCGCTGGATTTCATTTGGACATGAAGCGCGTGACAAGCTTTGCAATTTGTAGGTAGTAAACTGGCTGGAATCAATCGTAAGTGCCTAATAAGTATGCCGTAGTGTCGGTATCCATAACCCGTAGTCTTTGTAGTGGTTGTCTAGTTAGATTAAATTGTAAAAGAATCACGTTTACTGAATATATCAGGATAGTAAAATAAGTAAAATATCTAAATAAGGTCTCGGTCACACGAGCGCTTTGTCAATTTTAAACGAGAAAAACGACTGTGACATGAGGACAGACGGATAAACGTACTTAAGGGTTCCGTTTTTACCATTTGGCTATAGAACCCTAAAAACTGCGTGTGCCGTAAAACCTCTCAGTATTATTTACTAAAGCTTCAAAAAGCGCTTAAAACAAGCAAACTGCTGAATACTGCTGTCAGGCAAAAGTAATTTAGCTTTTATTGTACTTTAGAAAGTAATTGCTTATTTCTATTACAGCAGCGAACTTTTATAGGCTAGATCCATGTTCATCTAGCTCTAAAAACTATAGGTATCTAGCCCAAAATCATTAAGATATTACCTACCCAAGTAATGTCCAAAACAATAACGATTTATGTGTGCTATATAATCGGCCATCATTAGGCAATCACCATGACTCACTGTTTATGAACAATATCAATAAGTACTTAGTACTTATACGGTAGGTTATGTAAGTCTAGTGTTTCCTACAGGAATACAAAACAGGCCTTGAACGTTTGCCAAACATGCGAAGGTTAGGATGACGTGATGTTGTGTCTCCAGACTTTATGATTGTGTTACTTTCACAAACATTTTGAGAGCGTAACGTTTCGATATTACCCATAGAACCTAACTTTATTAAATGCGATTGCGTGTTTCCACCAGTTAAGCTAGGCTACGTTTTAAACGGTCGCTGTATTCCAAAGCTGTGCTTTTACATCATACGTATACTCGTACGTCGACGACGTATGAGTGAGCGACGAATATAAGACGTCGTATACGGGCTATGCTTCGATGAAAGTGATTTGTGGATACTAACATATCTACGTTACGTTGCTATGCTACGTTTAATATGATTGTTGGATACTAACATTGCTACGTTACGTTGTTAGGGTGCCTGTCCATTGACGCGGGGCGAGCTGGCGGAGCGGAGAAACGGACAAATATAAACCAATAGGATTGCGTAAAATATCTGACCGCAGATTTCATGCAATCCTATTGGTTAATATTTGTCCGTTTCTCCGCTCCGCCAGCTCGCCCCGCGTCAATGGACAGGCACCCTTATGCTACGTTTGATTAGATAAAGTGGATATGTAGCATAAAGATCGGAAAAGGTGGAAACGTACCATAACTCTTATATTACTAAAGGAGGTACGAAACGAACACGGAAGTCAGGGGCTGATAAATTCATGGGTGACATTTCTCCAAATTGTGTCGAAGGGATGGGTCTCACACTACGTGTAGTACGCTATCAGAAGTGCAAGCAATTTTCGGCTTTATTACAAGTAATCTACCAACTTCCCTGACTGTACAGTGTACAATATGATTGTTGATCTCTAGCAACACCTTATTATAAAATAATGACTTCTAATTACATAATGTCCTACAAAATATTCCTTAAAGGTAAATCATAAAGTAAATAAACAAAAGTTGCGTTGTTAAAAAAACTATTAGTGAGCTAGATGATCGATGTTATTTAAGATCGATATCACTGATATGGAGGTTTAAATTGTTTTATAACGACTTCAGTGGCCAATCAGTAACCATTTCATTTAGGAACGATTTAGACTAACTATTTCTAAGCTATGAGGGATCATCGATCAACTTGTTTCACTATATATTTACCAATTGTACAATTTTGTTAACGTTCCAATTGTTCATAATTATTTAGTACTAGCCGCAACCCGCGGTTGTTTCTTCGAGAAGGAGTTACAAACAAAAGTACAGACATCCATCCGCACAAACTTTCGCATTTATAATATTAGTACGATTTTAACGTTAAGCCATCGTTTGAGTTTAATATATGTATACCTACCTATCTACTACTTTTTTTACTACTCCAAATTTATTATGGTTCTAGGGGACACCTTAGTAGTAAAAAGAAAATTCGGGTCTGATTTTTATAGAAGTACCTTCTTGCATTATAGATTCAGTATGCTCACGGCCTTGGTGCCACCCTAATGGCATCGCAGCACACGTGAACGAACTCCGGTCACGGCACAATGTCAATCAATAGCCTCTTGAAATATTTATCCAATTAACCACAGCTGTTCAATATTGTACGGTTTGTTTCAGATTCTGTGACGTCATCAGTCAACCATCACTGCGTCTCAAGATGATAGAAGACAATTGACAAAGTTGTCCAGTTCACCTCTGCACCGGTCTCTCAAGCACCATGGGAAACATAAAGTCCACGCACTAACCGTGACCGCGCGTCGACAAAATATAAACACAGCCTAAACCCCTCAATGCTAAATTATAGACTCGTTTCAACGCATTTCTTGAAACAACCGTAGATTTTGAGTCCCAGTGCGATACACATTGACTGTCCGCGTCGTACCAATATGTGCCGCGATCGAGACATGTTGGTGCAAAGGAGTGACATCATCAAATAGAGCCTCCGTAACGAACGCTATTGACTCTATAATCTCTAGTTAAGTGTCGAAAATTTCGCCAAAACGGCGCGCGAATACGCACCGCCGTTACGTTTTGTTTTTTACATTTTGTTTTACATAAAAGGTTAAGCAATAGCCCGGTTGTTTACTGTTTGGTTGTGGATTATCTGGAGGGTGACTGCCCTGTGGGGCCGCAAGAGTGACCCTGGCTAGCCGCACCAGGGAACACATAGCCAGGATATTGGACTCCATTGTCGGTGCCGCGAGATATTGTGTTGTGAGTATCAAACGCTTCGCTTACACTAATATATCTAATATACTTAGTCTTACTTAATCGAAACTAACTTATAAGAGCCGCTAGGCCAGCACGATGTCGATCCCCACTGACACAGAGACTGTCACCATTATAGAACATGAACTGGTTATCGCTTCTTTTTCTTTCGGACGCGGTCATTCTGCATTAGTTCCAAAAAATGATTTAATTTCAGAAACGCGACATTAACGGCCGAAAGCTTTTGGAAAATTGGGGATTTAATTTACAAGTTACCGAAAATGGTACAATTGGATATTTTACAGGTATTTGTGAAAAATTAATTGACAATGGGGCTTCACGTAACATCATTATAAATTGTAGTGGTTTCTTGATCGATAATTTGTTTAGACATTTTAATAACCCAAAAGCTTTACCTGAATCATTATAAATAACGCTTTGCGATGTCCGCACATGGGTGACATTGGAAAAGGAGACATTTGGCTTCGTCCCTTAGAGATCGTAGCGTCCTCGTGTGAGTCCGCTTTTCCTGTAACCCTGTGTACCGAGTTGTATATCTGTGAGGGCGGGTCGGTAGCAGTAGGTGCGCTTCATCAACAACCTTGTGTGCCTACTAGATCCTTAGATTATACAGTCTATGATTATGTACTTACTTATACTTATAATATTTATTATATTATATGGCTTCACACCAACGATATTGTAACTAACATTACTTATACAAATAAGGTAAAAGAAATATTTTGTTGAAGCTCTGATCGGCGGGCGAAGAGATGTTTCATTAGCGGAACTTCAACAAATATTTCCACATTATATTACTATAAGCATTTTATGTATTATACAATTTACTATTACTATAAATACTTTGTCTTACACTCTCACGGACCATTCACAGACAACTTATCATTCGAAACGCAAACATCAGCGCTTCACCACCAATCAACAAGTTACTTACTCGACATTACGCATAGACACAACATTAACATTCATGACTGATAGGGGTACGGGAACCAAAGTGATTGCTCGAGCGAGCGCCGAGTAGTAATATCTGGGCTCGGGTGGCAGTGCTGCGAGCGGGAGCGCGAGCAGAAGGAGAGGGAAGACATGGCCGCGCCCGAGTGCGAGCGAGAGGCCCGCAAGCGACGCGAGCGCCGCGACTCGGGGTGCGCCCACGAGCGCAAGGAGCGCAGGCCGCACAGCGAGGAGCGAGCACCGCCGCCGCCGCCGCCGCCGCCGCTGCAGGACTATAACCGACTCGAGGTCAGTACCGACAACTACCATCTAATTGTATCTGACTGACTCACTGACTTATATATATTGTCCTTTCAATGAAATTCAACCCCTAACAGGGGGTGGCCCTTTCACCCGAAGCGAAGCGAGGTCGGGCTGCCGGTATAATATATGACTTGATGTGACTTGCGAGTGACTCTTGCAATGTGACGCGTTAGACTCATAGGTCGTTATTTCCAGTCGGAACGTCGTGCCGAGCGCCTGTCCCGCGCGCGCCGACCTCAATTCGGCGTCAACAAACGCCGCCGTCCCCCAGTCAGGATACAGAAACAGCCGAAAGAAAACGAATGCTTTACTACTACAGAAGAAATAAGATGCACCACACCGCCTAACTTTGATTATGCTATCGTACAGAAACCACAAAGTGAGTATAAAAAGAGTGAAATTGAGTGAAGAGTGAGTCACGGAGTGAGATACAGTTTATGTTTGCATGGCGGTCATTCATTAAAAAAAAACAATTTAGGTTCTACTGGAATTTTCTGAAAAGATGATTTTGTGCCCAATTTAAAGCGCCTTAACTGCCTTTTTTCTACAGGTATAGTGTTGTTGGTCCCGACTTTTCATAAGAGCCCCAATATATTTCCAGTTTCAGATGAGCCAGAAACCCTAGATGCCGGTGCCCTGCACCGTCAAGTAGACTGCGTGAGCGTCGACCCGATCGTAGCGAGCGAAGACATCATCAGCATAGAGCTGACGGCGGCCGAGAGGGCCCGCAGAGACGAGCGCCATGCCGCGCCGCCCAACATCACGGCCAGGAGGGAGCAGCCCTGCCCTGATAGGAGGCTGGAGAAGATTACCAAAAAGGTATCTATTATCGATAAAAATCAACCTCGTCCGGGTCAATGAGTAACCCCGGTGTAGTTTTTTAGCTGTCTATGATACAATGAGCTTGAATTTTGTAATTCCGCTAGAATCCTGACCAGCATGAAACTGAAGCTTGAAAAGAAAGACGCTTTTGCCTATTCAATATTCGTTATTTACTGGTGCATTTTCAGCATTTTCAGCAACAATACGGTGAACAGAAAACAATCAAGCGAAAATTTATGGCGGAACAATGGTCTCTATTATCTGTTTCAAAAGCATTTTTTTGCAAAATTCCAGATTATCGTCCTCAAAAAGAACATTTCCAAATACGAGGCAGACTACGAGTCTCGGAACGGCCAAGCTCTGACGCCAAGCGATCGAATCACCGACGTCCAGCTCACACAGATGTATGAAAACCTCCGTCGACTGCAGGCTGAGAAGAAATGCATCAAAACCGATCCGGTCGAATATGCCCTGAAGGTCCAAGCTGCGAAACAACAGAAGGAGCGAGATGAAAAGCTCGATATAGCGTTGAAGAGTGAGAAGTCAATGGTTGATATCGTAAAGGATATTGAGGAGGTAATGATAATGTTTCATTAGTATTTTACTACAGAAAATCCTCCTGAATACGTATCTCATGATATCATAAAGAGCCCCCTAGATCTTACTAAACTTAACGGCATATTCAAGAGAACCAAGTGTATGGGTGTACAGTGTAACCACTCACCACAACCACAGTGCTAACCACTTAACTCTATTCTTAGTGGCTTGAAGGCTGTCGTCAAGCAGCCGGCCGCACTAGCGTGCCGGAGTCGGGCTGGTCGTGCGCGCAGCTCGCGGCGGAGAAGGCGTGCGTGCAGCGCGCGTTGCTGCGGCTGGAGGCGGCGCGCGGCCGCCCGCCCGCGCACTCCGCCGACCGCGGCGCGGCGCGACATCTCTATGAACGATACAGAGCTGTCAAACGGGTGCTGGCCTGCTCGAAGCCTGATGCTGTAAGTAATTTGCTTTTGCTTTGAACGTGAACTGCTGCCTGTCTCGAGCTCTGATTGACAATATATTGGAAATTATGTTTGGTGTAAGTGCCACATGAATTGTGTTTCTGACTCCGAAGCACAAAAATTGTATTCGAGATATTTTTGTGTGACTTGAATTCAGCTTTTGTGTGTATTTACGTAGGAATTTTAATTCAGATCCTCAAGATTATTTTACATCCAAAATATAGAGGAACAATTCCGGCATTAATACTTTTGTTCTATAATGCAGGTGATGGGGGGCACGAACGGTGAACTAGCAACCATTCTAGAGCACGAAGCAATGCTGTTCAATACCAGTGTGGACAGTTCCAGTGATTCACAAGAGAAGCCAACTGACTCGTCGCAGGTTAGCGTGTGTAAAAGGTCTTTGTTAATAAATACGCGCGTTCAGATTCCCTATAGCTATTCACATCAACATCATCGCCTTAGCTTTAACCTGGCAAAGTCATCATTTCTATTCAGTATTGGCCCCAAAGAGGCTCTTTTGAACGTACCAATGCTATGGCATGATAACAAAATAAGCCATTTCCCAGTGATTATCTGTTGGACTTGACTTAGGAAGACTTTGTCAAGGGAAACTCGTTTATTTTGGGAGAACTTCGCCGTCCTCCCACTACATTCACTACTGTGGCGTTAGGGTGCGTTTCCATTGACCGGAGTGGAGCTGTACCGAGCTCAATTGACCAATAACAATGCAATACGAAAAGATTTTGACACTATTGTTGTTTGACAATGCCACCGCGCTGTGAGTGGCGAGTCGGAGTGTCGGAGTGCGCCCTCAGTGCGTGCTGTGCGCAGGACACGGCGGAGAGCCCGCTGCAGTCGGCGGCGGCGCGCGCGGAGGAGGCGCCGTCCGCGTCGTCCGCGTCGTCGGCGCGCTCCGCCGCCAGCGAGGACGCCGCGCCCACCAACGAGGGCCTGCACTGCCTCAGCATCGACGACCTCTCGAAAGCGCTGGAGGACGCCAAGTTGCTCAAATGTGTATGTTGGTTTACTTTATTAAATCGACCTTCGTGGATATATTAACTTCTTTGGACGGTCCAAAAACTTCTGCACTAGTGTTCTAAATCTTCGCGGAGATACATACACGTTTCAGAGTGGCTGAACTGAATGACCAATCTGAGATTACGATGTACGACTGCCTAAAGACCTAAGTGTGCCAAAACATGTTCAATACAAATCATTAATTTATACTCTGTCATTATTTCTCAGAGTTTACGTCGAAGCATCAAAGAATACGAGCTAAGTTTCGAAATGCAGAACAGCAGAAAAGTGCAGCGAGATGACAAGAAAGGCCGCGAGGAAGAGTACATCAAATACAAGACGGTGAAGGCGAGGATCAAACTGATAAATGCGCTCATCAACAAACAGAAATCAGTACGTTGAATACGAAATAACAGAGATTGATTTATCAAGGGGTACGTTGAAGGAATTTTGTAGGATTTATGTAATTTCTACGAGATATTCTAGATGAAACTTGCTTGCTATTTGGTTTTCGACTGGTCATGATAGTTAATTTGGTCTTGTTTCTAAATATTCTAGAAATAAAATAATACAGTGTTTTGTTGAGCTACTCCAATGATAACTAATTTATGCATAAGATGTATTGTTGCATGTTATTTTAGTGCTTAGAAATCTAGGTATCTTAGGTACCTACTTGAGATACAGCCATTGAGTGCTATAAGTTTTCAGTTTATTTTTCTAAATATCCTACAAAATAGCACCTTCTAACTTACCCACTCAAACCGCTACATAGTTTAGTTAAGCAAAGCTTTTGTACAATAGCTCAGAACAATTTCCATGAATGTTACGCTTCGTAAATGAAAAATAAGTCCAATATCCTGATTATAAATATAACTTTAGATTAACTTAGGTAAATGATAAGTCTTAACAGTATAAGTTACTTATCAGTTTCAATACTTTCGATGTGAATGATTAATTTCCAAATCTTGAGGTGGTTGTTTATTTTTTAAGTTGATGTTTTTTTCTTGGTTTATTAAAAGTGATTGCTTAGAGATTTATTCGAAAGAGGGCGCTGTTCTATAATAATTAACGGTTTTTATTCAAATACTTAAGTTTAGGTTAGAATTAACAATAATTAAAGTAAAAAGGTTCTCTAACTCTTGATAATCCAAGAGTCATCTTATGTACCTGCCAAAGAATTAATACTTATTTTTCATTCGTTTCAAAATCTCGTGCTTCCTAAACAAACTATTCATTTTCCATTCATTGATCCTAAAGTTTTGTTACTACTTACCTATAGCTTTTAGATGTATATTGATCAAATTGTATGGTGCCAAATATTGTTCTATACAATTTTTTCTGTAAGTGTTTTAAGGGTATGTGCACACTAAAAAGTAGGTACCTATATAAAAAGTATAAAGCTACCTATTACCTAAGCTAGAGTGTGAAAAGTGTTATTGTAAATAAATTAAATAACAAATATATTGATATCTTAGTAGGCTCGTATCCTTAATCATTTTATACATAATATTATTGCTTTATAGTGAACGAGTAGTTTTTGGAAAATTCATATAAATATTTGATAATTAGGTTAAAGATGGAATTAGTACACGGAATACAATGTACTGCAAATATAGTAAATATCGCTATTAAAGAACAATGGTAACTGCCCCATTACACAAATTACTATCTTTTTTTTCGACCAACAATATACTGGATGCCTAAATAAAGATAAGTGCTTTTAAAGAATAAACAAAATGAAGCTCGTCAACAAAATCTCATTTAAATTAGATAAATGACCTTAAAGTTATCTACTTAGTATATTGTTCATCGAAAAGTGATACGAATTCCGAATTAAAGATATTTCTCTTTGGGTACTTACATTTCGAACTTGCGTCACTGCCCAAAAACTCTGCTAATGGAACTTCAACTTAATTATTATTGTGCATAGAATTTAAAGTTACAGTGTTCTCGACTCGAGAAGAAGAAGAGGTGTTCTATAAAGGTGAGTTTATAATTGCCTGTTGGTGACCACTTGCATAGCTCCTTCATGAGCCACAACGTATCTGTAGGTACTTGCGAAGCTAGTAACTAAGCGAGTACTTGCACTTGAGTTATTGCTCCATTTTACAGGCATATGTATTCCCACCTTAAGTATTACTTATAAGATATCTTACTCAAATAAGATTAAACAAATTGTATGGAAATTATTGAGAAGTTATGTAGATACATACAATTAATGACAATGGAAAAGACATACTTTTAAAGTACGATAATATCAAAGCTAAATGCAGGACTTTTTTACTAAAAAAATGTTTGCAATGGCTTCTGTTTCCTAAAGTACTGTGTAATTTTAGAGACTTAACTATACTGTACAAAATAATGTAACATACAACTTAATATCTCATCATCACACAGAGTATATTGCTGTAAAAGACCATAGCCGCAAAACAAGAAAGTCGATATAAAGGCTATGCATTGCTTTTCTTTATAAAACGGTAACTAGGATTACCTGTCGTGAAATTATAAGTTCACTTTTATGTGGAAATAGCTTGGCGTGATTACACACATTGTACATATAAAAACCGAAATGCATATATGTCAGTATCTCGCACACTTGCATACCAACTCCTTGCATGTGTCACCATGCAAGTATGTGACAATAAATGTCATTTGGTATACACACACTTGCATACCAACTCCTTGTATGTGTCACCATGCAAGCGTAACGACTAATGTCATTGGGTATACACACACTTTCGCACTAATTGGCCTGTAGTGTGCATATGTCTTGCATTTGCCTTCACGGCACATAGAAAACAATGTAGAGGAAGAAATGAGTTAGCCGTGCAAGCTATTTACGCTTAAAAGCAACCAATTGCTAACTAGAGATAGTCTTAAAAACAGTATTATCCCGAAATTCCCACGGAAACGGATACGCTGCCGGAACCATGCGGAACAACACGTTCAGTATAAAATGTATGAAATAGACCGGACTACTTTACTTATATAAATAATATTATATTCTTTATCTAGACATATATGTGTATACTCTGAAAGACAAATAAATACTTAATGTGTTAAAAACTTGAACATATATAGTTGGAATCCATGTACTCCACTTATATCTACTTATTGATAAGTAATTGTATATCGAGGGTCCAGTGCTAAAACCCAATAAGTGACCAAAAATCCAAAATCGACTTTTTTGGCCCATCTTAATCGATTTTTTACGCTCTTTCCAATGGTCTAATCCAATAAGCGAAATTCGCAGTAAAACTTGATTTACTTAGGGTAACAACCCAATAAACTCATGGTATTTTTTCAAAACTAAGAAACCAAAACACCCAAAAGAGATTTATCTGAAGAAATTATATTTTTATCTCACGTTTAAATCAAATAACTTTAATTATTTGTATTTAGCGTCGAATGACTTTAGTAAATCACTTTATAGCATTTATGGTAATAGCCTTAATTCCTATTTATCGGGTTTTAACTTCACCCACATAATTAATAAAAAGAAATAAACAAAAGGCAAAACCAATTATTTCCATTTATCGAGTTTTAACTTTAATTTAATATTTAAGAAATTTAACAAAATTGAAAGCTAAAAAACAACAAACGTATTTATTGGATTTCATTGTTCGACGATTTTAAAATAAAAATCCGATATGTTTAGCTATATGGATTTACTCACTTCACTTATAAAGTTTATTTCAAATATTGTTTGAGGAATAACCCAATAAGTCAACTGCAACTTCGCGTACGCAGGCATTTTGGCAGATCGCGCCACGATCGCGCCGAGCGTTGAACTCGAGCGTGTATTCGGCGAAGTTTTTTTCTTCAAATTATTACATTATTGTTATTTAGTGCTTACTGTTGTGTTAAATAATACGATGGGTGAACGAGGAAGAAAATTAGTGCAACTGGCTTGTATGAATTCGCTAATATCAGGTAAATAAACAATTTATAACTACCTACTTTTCATAACCTATTTTGGCACAAAACTTTGAAAAGGCGAAGTTAAATAGTTGTTAGCTCTAAAGGTATCATTCATTTTACTGTAGAATGGTAATAATCTATGTAGGTAGTCCGTAGTTATCATTCAAATATCACCGATTGGAACAACTTACATGCATTAATAATAATGCATGCATTTACCAAAGTATCGAGAGCGGCGAGCGACTGCGCCACCGTTTCATCCAATGTGCTATAAAATGAGCGAGACAGCATGTTAGACTGACAATCCGCGGCGCGATACCCATAGCTATTAGCGGATTTAGGTTAGCTTTTATTACAAACGCACAGAGATCATTTTTGAATAACATTTGTAGTTATCTGGGGGCACGGTAGTGCCCCCGCCAAGACGAGCCAAGCGAAGCGCAAGCGCAAGGGCACTACCTACCTTTTCTCGAAGCGCTTCGTCGTATTTTTGAACCTTCATAACTTGAGTTTGGGTTATACCAGATAAACAAAATTTTCAGGATATAATGTCAGTGGTAGACTTAATAAACCTCTAAAGTTTAAATTGCATAGCTCTTATACTTTAGATTTTATTGATATCTAAAATACCCCGATTTCGTCACTCACTCACTGATGATCAACAAAATTCTTAAGGTACTTCCTGAAGTCCTAGAAAACTGAAATTTGGTATGTAAGCTAGTATTAGTACCCAAACAACAAAAAAATCCTAAAACTTGGAACTTTTACCCCCCAACCCCTTAAACTAGGGGGTGAAAGTTTGTTCGAGACTTCCGCAACTTTTGACGCTAGAGGTCTGAATGCGGCCGCGGAGGGGTAAAAATCTGAAATAGGGAAACTTAATTCCCTATTTCCTGCTTGAGATCTGAAAATTATACACAAGTACATAGAACACAAACTTTTCATCAAATCAAAACATTATCCTACCCATAAGTACTTAGATATGAATAATATTACTACACTTCACTTCGGTAAGTGTTTATTAATCAACCTATACTTTTGAACATAAGCATCGTAAGTATAGTATGCGCCAACGCCCGCCGCCTGCCCCCTCGTCCCCGCGCAGTAGCTAAAAATAATCGGCCCGTCAGCGAGCGAGACTGCGATAGTCGAATATAATCGTCTAAGATCCAAGTATCACCCTGAACTATCGCATATTGTAAATAGTAAGCCAACGAAAAATAAAGGCAAAGATAGAGAATGGGCTATAAAAAAAGGCATCTCAGATGCACAAGAAATATACCCCAAAAAAAGAAAGAAAAAATGAGCGACAAAAAAATACTTGTATTTGTCGCTCATTTTATCTTTCTATCATAAGCAACCTACAAAAAGAAATGAAATCCCACAAAAACATTTCATGTTAAATGTTGCCAAGACGAGACCATATAGCTCGCACTGTCAAAAAGTAATCAGATCCCGTGTAGAGCCAAGTTTCTAACCCTACATGCCCAGACCTAAATCGATAAGCCCTAATTTCACACTCAAGTTACGGGGAAATTCTACAGCCATAGCTCGTACTGCGTTGTTCGTAGCGCGTAGCAGAGTTTTTACGCTATAATCTCGTAGGCGTGCAAACCTTGGACGTAACTGGCGAGATGGCCGCACGGAAAGAGTTTAGAAGATTGAATAGATTTTTAAGCTCAAGCCCATATGACGAATAGCAAAAAGTCCGTGCGGCCGACTCGCCAGTTACGTCCAAGGTTTGCACGCCTACGAGATTATAGCGTAAAAACTCTGCTACGCGCTACGAACAACGCAGTACGAGCTATGGCTGTAGAATTTCCCCGTAACTTGAGTGTGAAATTAGGGCTTATCGATTTAGGTCTGGGCATGTAGGGTTAGAAACTTGGCTCTACACGGGATCTGATTACTTTTTGACAGTGCGAGCTATATGGTCTCGTCTTGGCAACATTTAACATGAAATGTTTTTGTGGGATATCTATTACTAGAATATAAAGCTGAAGAGCTTTTTTGTTTGTTTGTTTGAACGTGTTAATCTCAGGAACTACTGGACCGATTTGAATAATTCTTTCACTGTATGATAGCCCATTTATCGAGGAAGGTTATAGGCTATTAGGCATTTTATCTCAGATTTTTGACAGAAAACATGAACAATGCGAGTGCAACCGCAGGGCGGGGCTAGTCTCATATATTATTTCTTTCTCAGTTATTCAAACAGAGCCGACCCAAACCAAGTCGTGAAGCGCACATCGTTTAGATTACAATAATTGTCACAATTAATAAAAGTATTACTTAAGTACTATTTTTGCAGGTCAACCTACGCAAGCAATTCCATCTACAAGCCGGGGAATTACTTGTTATGAATCAGATGTATCAAGTGAGAAAGAATGTCCGTTTGGTAGCGATTTCTCGGACATGGATCCTACTTATGTTCCGGATTCTGATGAGAATATTCAAAAAGATACGAATTCTGAGTGCGATATGATAAACCATGAGGAATACCAAGGTGAAAATACCTTTAATGATGTTATATTGTTGATTCTGGAAAATCTTTTAGATAAAGTGTGGATATCCGTCAAACCTCTGAAGCGACGTAAACGAGCTTTTCCAATGGAGTGGAAGCGAAACATTAGTAAGGCTAGAAAAGCTGATGGATTATCGTACGTCACAAAAGGTGTTATTAGATCAGCAAAATTGCCAAAGCCTATTCAGTGTGACAAATGCATTTATAAATGTACTGAAAAGTTTTCGCCTCAAGATCGAAACGCTATGTGTCGTAATTTCTACAATTTGAACTTTCTAGGCAGAAAAAATTTTATTCTCTCACGCTTGAAGATTCAGCCAGTGAAGGCCAGGAAGGTCCAGAAAACTTCCAATAAAAAGGATCGTACGGTTAGCAAAAAATACTTTTTCAAAAAGAACAACGAAGAAATTCAAGTATGCCTCAACTTTTTCAAAGCTACCTTATGTATTAGTGTTGATGTCATCAATGACGCTGTAAACAAGGCAGATTCGACCGGGACTTATAACTTGTTGTGTATCTATGTATTTGTAAATGTGTAATGATTTTCTTTATGTACCTACTATATGAGTGTAATTGCTTGAAATAAATGTATTGAATTGAATAACAACGATGATCAACGCGGAAAAAAAGAGCCACCCAATAAAACAAAGCCGGAAGACGTCGCATTTGTTCAACAACATATCGAAGCTTTTCCAGTGATGGAATCTCATTATTGTCGTAAAGATAGCAAAAAGAAATACTTAGCACCAGATATAAAGTCAATAAATAACATGTACCAATTGTATACAGAAATTTGCAAAGAGTCAGAGAGGGCACCAGTTTCAATATTTATTTACCGTGAAATATTTAATAGTAGATATAATTTGAGCTTCTTTCACCCTAAAAAAGATTTATGTAACATTTGTACAAGATACAAGAAATCGGATTCGAAAGAAAACCTGTAAGAGGATTATCAGGAGCATTTGCAGCGTAAAAACATTTGCCAAGAAGAAAAAGATGCAGATAAAATTCGCGCTAATACAGATAACTCATTCATGTCTATTACCATGGACTTACAAGCGGTGTTACAGATGCCAAGTGGAGGGGAAAGTATATTATACTACATGAGAAAGCTGGTTTTGTACAATTTTACTATTTACGAAGCCAAAACACCCAACAACGCTTATTGTCTCTGCTGGAGTGAATTAAATGGTAAGAAAGGGAGTTCAGAAATAGGTTCGTGCCTGTATTATTATTTATCGAAAGAATTACCCCCAAATATCAAAGAAATAAGTATTTTTTCTGACACATGCAGTGGTCAAAATCGCAATCAGTACATTTCAGCACTCCTTCTCTGGGCTGTACAAAAAATTGAACATTTGGATGTAATCGAACAGAAATTTTTAGAAAGTGGTCATAGTCATATGGAAGTAGACTCAATGCACGCTGAAATAGAATCAGCATCCAAATATAAAACAATAAATAGCGTATGTGAATGGAAAAACGTATTTAAAGCGGCCAGAAGGAAGAGAACTAAAACTATAAAGAAAGGAGACATAAAGGAAGTAATAGAAATTGATAATTACAAAGTGAAAGAATTTAAATATTATGAAATGTTGGACTTGAAGAGCCTTGGCGTTACGATAATGAAAAACAAAAATAAAGATAACATGAACGAAACTGTGAATTGGCTTAAAATAAAAAGGATGAGATACGTAAAAGGAGATTTAAAAATTTATTTTACCTATGACATGTCTGATAATTTTCGTACTATAGATGTTTTTAAGATGCCTGTAAATACACCTAGAACCAGAGCTAAAAGGAATTCAAATCCCCCTTCCGTTAACGTTAAATTTCCTGAAGAAATTGAGTTCTTATACTCTTCTCAATTACCAATAAGCCTCGCCAAAAAGAAAGATCTTCTTAATATGTGTGAAAAACAAATCATTCCTGAAGAACTTCATGCTTGGATACGAGATATGGAAACGTATACCAAACCACCAGCCTTCGAAAGTGACGAAGAGTGATTAATTTTGTCTTTTTTCAATACTTTTTTCTTAATAAAACGAATTATAAATACAATAATAATGTTTAATTTCATCTCTCTCTTGGGGTAAAACCCAATAAGTCGCTACCCTACGTAACTAATATTCTATTATTATAAAAATGGTCCACACTGGTCACATTAAAATAGGTTTAGTAATTAGTTAAATAAATATACTTTCATCACAAATACCTAGTGTGACAATATTATATGAATAAGATGGGTATATTTGGCATCAAACCTTTAAAGTCAAATAACTCGAAAGTATAAATTTGGTACTTATTGGGTTTTAGCACTGGACCCTCGATATAACTACGAGACCTGAGGGGTTTAATAGCTTTTAAATAAGCTATGCATAATATTTATAGTAACTTATATACCCTATGATTACTTTGTATTGGGACATTTTTAAAAGTACTTTAATATAACTTACCTTGCTTTTGAATTTGAGTGTACCTAACTATATTTTTTTTCTCTTTTTCTCTTTCTAAAAATGGATTCTGTACGAATGTTCTAACAGCAGGACATATTGCTTGCTCGCTCCTTCATTCTGTTAAAGAAGGAGCCAGCAAATGTTCGGAACTGACCACAGTACTGAATGAAAACGTTTCTCAGCATGAATGTATATTTTTTAATAAGTTTTATTTTGTTTTAATTTAATTATATAAACATATATACTACCATCGAAGTACTTCTGAATGTATTTGTATATATTACGAGTAAATCGCTTGTATTATTGTTTGGTAATGTTCAAAATTGGAAAATGTATATGTAAAGAAAACACTTTTATATTGAAGTGAATTAGTCAGTTTACTACTGATAAAGTGTTAAGGTAAAATACCGCCTACTATATATTGTGGAATATTTTTATTTATTTAATTTTTTAACCTTATTTATTTGGGTTCATTTTATTTATTTTCCGATACAGGGTGTCCTGAAATGTCACCTTGTAAGTTCTGGTCTCTTTAAGAGATAATAAACAATAAATGTACTTGTGTATACAGTAAATATTTATATCCACTCGCGTTAAGTGATAAAGTTTACCTGTGATTTTAATTATTGTAAAAAATGAAATTCTTGTTTGACAAGATATCGTTTATTTCAATAATTGTTGTATTTAGATGTTAGTTACGTTTCATTTTCCATTATGCAATATATTTAATATAAATATTTTAATTTAATTATGAAATTGAATAAGACTTGATAAAATCTAAATTATGTACTTAGTAATGTCTATACAATGTTAGCTTTGTGTACGACGAGCATTGAGCGTGCGAGCTGTTTTGAACTCTATTTGATTGTTTGTAAAGCAGTTAATTGAATGATGACTTTACGCTATACTTACGTATGGACGTGTTAAATACTGTTGATGTAAATTTTATATTAAATCGTAGAACAAAAGATATCTCCATTAGAAATAACACACATACCATAGAATATAATTATAGAGAATAAAAACAATGTTTAATACATCCATGACTTTGTAAATTACAAAATAATTGTCGATGGAAAATTCATATCAAAGATCATTCTCAATTTAAACGAATAGAAATATGTATAGAACAGTCTCCGTCTTTTGAATTCAACCAATCACAGCAATGTAAATCCGACGACGGTGATTGGTGATTAAAAATTAAAATTAGAATGAAGAAATTGTAACGTATTGTAATCAGCGAGTAGTTCCATGATTGCCATTAATGTTAATAATATTTAAAATAAACAATATCTATGGACTTGTAAACATTTTGTATCATTTGGTCTCATTTATTCATTTAATTGTTTGATAATTATAATTAGGGAGGTACTTAACTTATAGGTAGGTAAATAGCCTAAGGGACAGCAAACGTTTAGTAAACACCGTTTGTGACGATTATATTTTGCGCTTTGTCAGATTACTTCTTGAGGATTATATTTCTTGTAGTAAAAATAATTCTTGATAAAACGTTACTACGACGCTACATCTACACTAATATTATATAGAGGAAAACTTTGTTTGGTTGTAATGAATAGGCTCAAAAACTACTGGACCGTTTTAAAAATTCTTTCACCATTCGAAAGCTACATTATCCACGAGTAACATAGGCTATTTTTCATCCCGAAATCCCACAGGAATGGACACAACGCGGGTAAAACCGCGGGGCGCTGCTAGTAGATTAATAAAAAGGTATGTGAGTGAGTCATGACCCGATCAAAACCCAACAAGAAAGAGCAACAGAATGAATCAACTCAATCTTACCTGGCTCTTGAACTATACCAAGACAAATAATAATTTATTCGTTACTAACACTTCTAATAATACTCAACACGATAAAGTAAGTCAGGTCGTTGACATCCAATAACCTCGCGACCCTTAAAATATTATTTAATAATTGTATTTGTTTAACACAGAACTTATCAAGAAAAATATACAAAGATACGTGAGAGATAGAAATAGGTATAAGTTACTAAGTACCTAACTTAATTAGAATCGGTAAGTTCCGTTATAAATGTAGGTTCCTTCTCATTGGTAAACAATGATCACTCCACGTCATATCACGTACATTCGTATCTTTAGAGATCAAGAAGTTATCGAAAATTGACGATATTGATACCTCGTTGTACAATAATAAGTAAGTAGGTACGTAAGTATAAGTAGAGTTAACTTTATCGAAATTAGTGACAAATTATACGTCTTTGCCACTGGTTTGATTACGCTATTTTTATCGTAACAGGTTTGGTTTGAGTAAAATTATCAATCTTCAAACAGTTATGGGACATCCTGTAGAGTTGATGATAAGAAAATTAAAAAAAGTTGATAATATATTATGATTATTTATGAATTATGATAAATAAATTTTAATAAGTTGATAGGTGTACTTTTGGCCAAAAAATTGGTTTATCATCATAAGGTCGAACGTTTGCTTCTCATGAAGCATTAGCTGCGCCCCGCGGTTTTATCCGCGTTGTGTCCGTTCCCGTGAGAATTTCGGGATGAGAAATAGCATTTCACCTTTCCGTTGAATGTGGCTATTCATTACAAAAATAATTATTCAAATCGGATTGGTGATTTCTGAGAACAATGCGTTTAAAAAACAAACTATAAATTAAACTCAAAACTTCAGTTTTAGACCTAGAGCCCGTGAACCCCAGACTTTCGTCATTTTATAAAAGCTGAAAGTTTGTCAGCGCATGCTCCCACACACAGGTAAGAACGATGGACTATTATGAAGTTTGGGTTATAGTGGCTTTGGCAGATAAACGGTACTAAAGGTGTGTAAAATACCGATCTAAATTCATCAAATAATTAAGTGTGATTTGTGACATGACATATGTCATTTGAAAGCTCTTGAAGAGTTGTACAAGTCACCCTTTGACGGTGATATCGAAATCGACGGCCAACTTGGTGTTTTCGACCATTGAAGATTGGAGTTGACCTATGCTATGGACGCTGATCCTAATGCTCAACAGTGACATGACCTATATCATTTGAAAGCTCTTGACAAGTTGTACAAGTCACCCTTTGACGGTGATATCGAAATCGACGGCCAACTTGGTGTTTTCGACCATTGAAGATTGGAGTTGACCTATGCTATGGACGCTGATCCTAAGTGACATGACCTATGTCATTTGAAAGCTCTTGACAAGTTGTACAAGTCACCCTTTGACGGTGACATCGAAATCGACGGCCAACTTGGTGTTTTCGACCACCGAAGATTGGAGTTGGCCTATGCCATGGACGCTGATCCTAATGCTCAACAGTGACATGACCTATGTCATTTGAAAGCTCTTGAGGAGTTGTACAAGTCACCCTTTGACGGTGATATCGAAATCGATGGCCAACTTGGTGTTTTCGACCATTGACATTTAGTACCGTATACCTGCCAAAGCCACTATAACCCAAACTTCATAATAGTCCATCGTTCTTACCTGTGTGTGGGAGCATGCGCTGACAAACTTTCAGCTTTTATAAAATAACGAAGGTCTGGGGTTCGCGGGCTCTTGGTCCATTTATTTATAGGTATAAATAGGTACACAGAGAGGTACTAATCGTGATAATATATTACCTTATTTTGTCGTCTTTACAAAATGTGGAAAATTCTTGTTTACAATCAAAATAATATGAGTTGATAAGAAAAGTTTCCGGCCCGTATCTTCAAACGTGTTTGTTGTAAATATCTTCATGGGTATTTGGTATTGGTTTTAGATAAAAAAGCATTTTACATTTTCAATGGATGATAATCATTGTATTTTATTGTACATACGTAATCAGCGCTGTCAAGCTTCTCAAGACACGTTTAAGTGTCGGTCCCGGTTGTTTTCATGATAAGGGTGCGTTTCCATTAAAGCCGAGCGATGTCTAGTCCTGAAAAAAAAACAGGGACTGCTAGTTAATAACGTTTTTCAGTATAGTTACTGAAAACATTTATGGAAACATCACAATGTCAAGTGGCGATAAGTAATAGAAGAGATAACTGAAATATTAGTCGGAAAACGAACAATATTAGTATTAACAAGTCAATAACTACATAGCGTAGAGATAGCTGCAGTACTTGACTAAAGTGGACAGGTTATTACCATTTATAATCATAAATAAATATATTTTTATACAAATAGAGATAAAATGCAATGACTGATTTATTTATAAATAACGGGTTAAAAACTCTGATGTTGTAGTAATAAAAATGAAGAAATGTTTTTTTGTTCAAACAGAATAAAACTCTTCAGTCAATCGGAACGAAGAACGGGCACAATATCAGCAAAACCAAGGGGTGCTACTAGTTAAATTATAAAATACTAGCAACGCCCCGCGGTTTTACCAGCGTTGTGTCCATTCCTGTGGGAATTTCGGGATGAAAAATAGCCTATATTATTCGTAGATAATGTAGCTTTCGAATGGTGAAAGAATTTTTTATAACGGTCCAGTAGTTTTTGAGCCTAACTTCATTAAAACCAAACAAAGTTTTCCTCTTTATAATATTAATGTAGAAAACAGAACTTACATACCATATTTTACTATTTTTTCCGAGAAAAGTTTGGTACATATAAGGTTATTTACTCAATAAACATTGGTTAATTGTAACTGTAACGTATGCACTGAAGCGACACGCATTTGAAAAACAAAGCATTTTTGATATGACATCTCACAAAGATTTAATTATGTATGAGGTCTGGAGGGTCACTTGATCTGGGCAATCGTCACAAGAGCTCTAATGCAGAAACGGTCGTATTCTGTTAAGCACTGCTCTGATAAGGTCAGTTTGAGCTGCGAGATATTAAATAATTAATTAAAAAATAAAATAAAATAATATATAAGTATAATTACAAAATTTAAAGCATCCATATTTTACCCGACTACGGAGAAACCATAAGAAGGAGGGTTTATGGTTTTCACCGGTATACAATGAACATTATGGTATGTATTAGCGTTAGGTTACTTAAATTAGACATAGACTAGGAATTCTGAACAAAGAAACTCATTTACGTATAGCATATTTCTAAGACCTTAAGGTATTTTACATTAAATTATCTACATATTATATAACTTATAGATGACATAGCTATGCAAAAGAAGGGATAATAGCTATGTATTATCGGAACTTATGTACTGCCATTATAGGTATAGGTAGTATCAAATCATGGTAATACAAGTTTTTTCATACAATATCATCAATTCCGTACCATAGTATAAAACAAAGTCGCTTTCCGCTGTCTGTCCCTATGTATGCTTAGATCTTTAAAACTACGCAACGGATTTTGATGCGGTTTGTCTAAATAGATAGAGTGATTCAAGAAGAAGGTTTCTATGTAAAGAAATTCCCGAAATTCCTACGGGAACGGGCACTAATCTGTAGTAAATAATCTGTAGTAATAGATCACAGGTGTCGTATTCGCATGTGATTATGTATTTAACTATTTAGGTACATACCTCAACTACAAACTATTTCCTTATGTGTAATCTATAGCCTTTAAAGATCGTATTGTGAGTTTTGCTTAGTACTAAAGCAACATACCAAAATATTTATGCATATTCTACTGATGTCTATTCACCCAAGTGATGATGATACATGAACAAGTAAGTAAATAAGTAAGTAAGTAGGTATTAGCGGGTTATGTCCCACCGCTGGGCAAAGGCCTCTCGTCTCAACTAAGATATCAGTACAATCAATGGGGATACTTTTGGAGTTTATCGCATACACACAGACAGATATACAATAAATATACTAGAAGCAAGAAATGTGGACACATTTGTGATATACACATTTGTGTCCATTTCCGTATATATTTGTTGCCTCTATGCCTCAAATATTGGGCATTCGAAAAATAGATGCATTATTATATTACTATTATGATAAGTCCGGTATTTCCCAGCAGGGCAAATGCCTCGTTCCTCCCTTCTCTGTTTAGTGTTAGACAGGGCTAGTTTACCCGGAAGGAATGTATCCCGAGCCATCACCGACGAGGTCTGCAGCGCTGTCGCTGGGCATTGAGGAAATCCACTTGGATGTCGTTTTGGCCTGTGTTATTACAAGTTTATTTATTTTTACGACCAGTTTATTTTTGGCAAACTTTGACAAAAAAGTGTCATGTTTAGATATATTATAGGTTCGTATTTATTCCATTCTTTTTTTTGATAGATATCTTTAGTTACACGTCGATCTTAATTGTAATTTTTGTCAAAGGGCCTTATTCATAAACGCTTATTAACGCATTTTAGCTATCAAATGGTTTGTCCCTTTCAGACATACGCTATTTGCCAATCAGTGAAAGAGACAAAACACTTTAAACCACTGTTTAAGTTAACTATGGTTTATGAATACGGCGGAATCTTCATCGAAACATTTCCCGCCAATAAAAGTTGTAACTGATCGTTCCAGAATACGGCTGTTTGTATGTAAACTAGTCGGTCGAGTATTGTAGTGAAGTATATAATCGGAGCGTATTGTCGGGAGCTTCAGTCCTTAGCGAGAGACCGAGGTGACAAGTGAAACAGACAACATGTGGTTCAAAACATTATTGTGCGCAGTCCTCCTTGTAGGTTAGTAAACTTTTTGGTTTAATCAACTTTTTTTTAACTTTGTTTCGGTGCGGAATTCTAAGTTTGTCAAAGTTTTCGAATATCGAATAGTAAAGTAAAGTAAAGTATGAGCCTGTAATGTCCCACTGTTGGGCAAAGGCCTCTCGTCTCACTGAAGATATCAGTACAGTGAGGAGGATTAGGCGTAATCACCACGCTTGCCCAATGCGGGTTGGTGATCGAATAGTATTATAAGATTTTTTTTTTTTTTTTACTGGATATGATGGTTACATGTATGTTATAGTTAGTTTTATTTATTAAATACAAGCCGCGCCCCGCGATTTCACCCGCGTTGTACCACTTGTACCCGTTCCCGCGGGGATTTCGCGATAAACAGTAGCCTATGTCCTTTCTCTGGCTCTGGACTAACTGTGTACCAAGTTTCATTCAAATCTGTTCTCTAGTTTTGGCGTGAAAGCGTAACAGACAGACAGACAGACAGATAATATTAGTTAGGATGCATTATATTAATCAAATAAGCTATGTTATAACTATACCCTTCTGACTAAATTCTATGAAAGCCTTTTAGTAGTTTACCCATAACATATGCAATAAACCATCTCTACTTTCATAGACTCTCATAAAAATCTTTACAAAACAGACCAATACTATCATTGCTTGCATCATACAAGTACCTCCAGTATAATCGGTTTAGCTCTTTGATCTGATTAGCATTGAAATAAACTAATTTACTTAATCTATTTAACTGACTGACTCTTTCAATTGGAGGTAATAATCAGTTTCTCAGATATATGCTAGCCAGAAAATGTTCTATTTACGAGGTGTTTAATTTAAACACAGTAAAGTGGTAACTCAAAACATAAATAGCCGCCAAATACTTTAACTTTTTTTTATTTCCCTTAATTTATTTTTACGTAACATCTCTGTCCCACTACTGAGCAAAAGTCTCCCCCAATTCCTAGAATACTTATTTTAGTTATATAAACTAAACGAAGGAGAGACCCGTAGAATCTCCACTTCATGAGACTTGGACAACTTATGTTACTTATTTACTGTAGTTATTGTATACCACTGGATGCCAATATGACCCAGGCTAGTGATTTTGTCGGTATTGATCAATAAGCCAGGGAATTTACTACAATATACAAGTATTTACAGTATACTAGTACAAAACAAAAACAATAAGCAATGTTCGAAACGAAAGACATAGTTTAGCTTCACTACCCTGATAGAAAATTCCTTACATTTTAATTTCAAATCATTTAAGTTCTTTTCGTTCATAGTACATATATTTCAACTCTCTCATTCATTCAAGTTGAGTCTTAAAAGTAGGTACTCATGTAGCTTAGTGGTCACCTGCTTGGTGTCAAGTTTTGAGACTAAAGATTTTAACTTGTTAAGACAATTGAAACAGGAACCTGCTATTAGGTACCGAAGCTGATATATGTAGATACATCCCACGAATAACTTTATCTACGGTACTAATATGTATAATGAAGCTGTTGATTTTATTTTTCTTTCTTATATAACATGGCTCGAGTTTGAGATCACTAACCCGCTTTTGGCAAGCGTAGTGATTACGTCTAATCCTCCTCACTGTACTGATATCTTCAGTGAGATGAGAGGCCTTGTGCGTCGGAATCCTTTAGGCGGTCTAAAAACTCCGGTTCGCTACTAACCTACTTGATATGAATGAATGAATGAATGATGCCTGACTAATTCTATGCACAATTGAACATGCACAATGCAGTGAAATGTCTTCACAAAGAACTCTTCACTCTTTACGATCTTTTATTCAGATATCCTGCTGCAGGCAGATACCACTGTGCAGTGTCCGCCATTACATTAGACACTTCGGATTGATATACCTAGTTGAGGGCATTATGCAAATTAGAAAGAAATTACAAACTTCACTTTCAAAAAAATCTTTGGCAATTCACATGAAATTAAATTAACAACAAGATAAAGTACAATTAAAATAACTGAATTAAATATCTTAAGTGCAGTGTAAACCCACCACATGAAATACCGTGCACTACACAGCGTATACAGCGTGTTCTCTAAAGTACTCTACAGACCCCACTTCCTGCGCAGCCAATGGTCTAATTTACCAATTTACTTAATCGACTGATCGTTTTCTAGACAGAGTTCATGTACTTTAAAGGACCAATTCAAAGCGTTGCTTATGGACCTTATGCGACCTGTGGGAAGGTTTACTATATTTTAGAGTTATCCATTCATAAAAATTGGCGTGAAGTTTGCCGTGGTTAGTGAATATGTCAAACATTGTATAGGTAGAGTGGGACAGAGATACCGAAACTAGCCGACTATCTCCCTCTAGAAACCGATAAGCAAGACTTGTCACTTTTTGTAGTAAATACGTACGTATGTAAAGTTGGTTTATTAAATACTGGTAGAGTAACCGTAGACTTAACTCTACCATTATGTAGGTATAACAAACCATATTCCTCTTTAGGAGCAGTCGTCTTCGAATGGAAAATTGCTACAATGGTCCACATTTAGATACAAAAAAAAAATCGAGTAGGTATACACAAACTGCCGCATAAGTGTTTTTTAATTTGTAATGAACGAAAGAAACAACAATTAGTTAATTGTCGATTATATTAACGTCTCTGGGTACAATATTACTAACTTAGGGTAGTTTTTATTTACAAAAAGAACTTTCTGTGGCGCGAAAAAACACGTAGTTAAGTAATACATTAATAATAGGTTTAAATAACTAACTGCCACACTCAAAAACGTTCATTAGATCAACACTTTACTAATTAACGTCATTAGGTAATTCTCTAGTAAGGAAGCATTTGTCGTCTCAGTACCGGCATATGAGTACTAGGTCTATCAATCCTAATAACTAGGTCTTAACTGGGCATCTAAACCTATTGGAAAAATACATACAAGGTTGAGGAAGCCAAACAACAGACACACGGTCACAGCGGACGGAAACAAGCCGAGCAGTGTAACAAACACGTGAGATTGTAAACACCTACCATTAGGTGCTATCAACGCTAACAATATAAACCACTAGCAGCGCCCCGCGGTTTTACCCGCGTTGTACCCGTTCCTGTGGGATTTTCGGGATGAAAAATAGCCTATAACCTTCCCGTTGAATGTAACTATCTATTACAAAAAGAATTATTCAAATCGGACTGATAATTTCTGAGATTACCTCGACAAACAAACAAACTTACAAATTTACCTCTTTATAATATTAGTTAAGATTAGAATAACGCTTTGAAATTTTGGATAGACATCAATTAGATGAAATTAAGTACACGAACTAAAGAAGGATTTGTTTTGGATAAACATTCATAAAATTATTACCCAACTAATGAAGCAAAGCAGGTATAATATGTATCTGGTTCATTCATAAACAACAACTAAAACACTAATAAAAGTGTGTTATCTCTTTTGCTCTTTGGTAAAATAGCGTATGTTGGAAAAGGACAAATCATTTGAAATACTAATGCTGTTAGTAAGCATTTATGATTAAGGTAATCTTTTATGTTCTATACGTGATTAAGTTAATACGAGTAGATTATTTACATTATGATGGCGGACTTTAGTAGAAACTTAATATGTAGCTACTCCTACAGGAAAACGTAGCGATTCCTATAAGAACTATACGTTATCATAATTATGAGAATCTAACATCCTAGGCAAGGCTAGGTAAGGCGTAATATAATATACTTACCTATTTGAAATTGCACATGCCTGAGCTGGGCAATGTTAAATGATTGTTAATCCATACCTACCTACAAATATTTAACTTGTCTCACACCACAGTACTAATGAAAACATAATCATTTTCTCACAATACCTACTTTTCTAATCGTATTCAAAAGTCAAGTTCAACAGTACAGATACTTTATAATGAAGCTTAATGTTATCAACGGTCATAGGTCCCTGATAACTGGTAGTACATAAACAAAAAGTGAATTATCGACGAAAACACATTTAAGTGATGAAATTATCACAAAGTAAGCACTTACTTATTTAATGATTTTTAAGGTGACCGCACTTAAACGCGCGTCGAACGCGTCGAAAGAATCGTACTAAACAAATTTTAGACCTCTTTTAATGAAATTTTATAAAACCTCGCACACGTGTCCTATTTGAATTGTCCGAATCGGGAGAAACTCAGAAAAGTAAGACGAATTCGGATGGCGACCTTAAATTCGGCGCGGTTTATGCGAAACTCACTCACAGATAGGTCGATATATCGATATCTTACGATACGATAGCGTACGACAGAGCAAAACGCGAACACCTACTAAGTACTACTTACTGCCTTATTTATAAACGTTCTTTAAATAAGACACTGTTATAAAGTGTTTTGTCTCTTTTTACCCTATGGAAAATAGCGTACGTCGGAAAGGGACAAGGTATTTGATATCTAAAATTCTGTTCATTAACGTTAATCAATAAGGCTCTTGTTCTTTCGGCGCGGTTGATTCATTCGGTGTGCTCAGTTATTCGGTGCGAGACTTCGATTCACTCAACGAGAACAATAAGTAACACTTTACCGAAAAACCAAGTTTTAACTAGAGTATTATGAGAACTGACAGTTATTGAAATCAGTTGAACATTCCACTGATTAAAAACTGTTCCGCAGAGGAAACAGATTTTAATAAGCACAGCCTTTGATATTTGTATATGATCGTCTATATATGTATGTGTATTTCATATTAACTCACTTATTTTAAACCAGTATGTGGTACTAGCTGCGCTCCGCGGTTTTACCCCCTTTTTGCCCGTTTCTTTTGAATATATCTATCCATCACTAAACGAGTTATTCAAATCGCACTGGTAGCTCCCGAAATTAACAGATTCAAACAAACAAAACCCATTAATCAGCTATATTATATGAGTATTAATTACCAATTTTCGTATCATTACCAGGCGTTTTCAGTGAAGAACATTTCGACCAAGTTCGGACCGGTTTGACCACTCTGTGCCAGCGGAACAACCCGAATGCTAACATCACTGAAATAGCCGCCTCCGTCCACGGTTTCATCGACTGCGCTAAAGGACTCGTTAACGCCAACGAATTGAAAAAGGAAATCGAAGATGCCAAGCCTAAAGGCGCTTTGGACGAAGTCTTCAAAAAGTAAGCACCTGTATCCTGCTATGGTACAATCTGTCTGAGATTCGAACTTAAATCATTTGTTTGGTTGACCTACCAAAGTCTATTTACCTTTTTTATTTTAGTACTAGGTGCGCCCCGCGGTGTATCCCGTGTTGTACCCGTTCCCGCGGGAAATTCGTGATAAAATGTATCCCATGCGTTATTCTGACGCATAACTTATATTACTGTAAAGTTTCATCCAAATCCGTCTGGTAGGTTTTCCGTGAAAGAGTTACATTCATACATCTTCAATCTGTCGGACAGTCGTGGCTGATGCAGATGTCTTTAAAGCTACGCATATTTATTCTGCTATGTCGTAGGTACTGCGCCAAAACTGGTGAGATGAAGACCTGTATCCACAACTTGGTGGACGGCCTGAGCCCCTGCATGGACGCCACCGCTAAGGAACACCTCGCTGAATCGAAGAACGGCGCTGACCAGCTCTTGGACTTCCTCTGCTACAAGGACGGTGACAGGATTGCTTGTAAGTTATTTTTTTTATATCTCAGACTAGATTCTTAAGTTTAAGGGAACACTTCTCATTTAAAACTCTGTACTCTTATAAAACTCAGACTAGTTCAGACAGTCTATATTCAGATAGTATAGATTGTATTATGGTTCATGCAAACTTCTTCTTCATCGAGTGGATGGTCAACCTGACCAATCCTGGTGTCAGAGTTATTGAGCCGCCAAAGGCCTCTGACACGGCTCATGTAACGACTACTATCCGTCGAAAGTAACTGGGACGCACGGAATCATCTTACTTTTCGGGGAAACTTCTTCTTCTTCTTCGGAGAAACTGACGAAGGACGACGAGACACTTTTTTAAAATAAAAAAATACTTAACAGACAAATGTTCTTAGACTGCCAAGAGACTGTCGTGAATATTTCAAACCACTAACATAGTCTAAGCGACATACTATTTGTCACATGTCATTTGTTACTTTGTCATTTGTCAATTAAAAATATAATTAACAGCCATTAGATTTAAGATAACAATCGCTATTAGTTTACATAAAGTAAGTTCGAGTAGATTCGTGGCCAACCCTGGTGTGGGAGTCTTAACAACAGAGTTAACATGATGCATGTGTTGTTTCCAGTGTTCATCGCCGAGCACGGACCCGAGTGCATCCAAAGCAGGCTGAACACCATGCGCGCGTGTGCCGAGACCGTGAGGGCTAGTCTGCCTCAAGAAAACACTCCCGAGTCCATTTCCATCGCTGTAAGTACTGTCACTAAACAAGAGCGTCGGGGTTATTCTTCTATAGTTAGTAGGAAAGTTTCGTGAATTCACTTAATTATCCAATTTTTCTACCAACCTAATCCCCTACACACGAATTCTCCAACCAAGCCACAATTTAAAACACAGCTAAATAAAACTATGTGGACCCTTTTCCACTTTCGTTGATTTCCATTTAGACAATAGCTACATACTTATTGCCTAATAAATAGACCTATCTTCCTAAAATGTGTGCATTGTGTTTCAGTACAAGTGCGGTAAGTTCGACGAGCTGACCACCTGCATCGCCAAGGACCTGGAGCAGTGTCAGAACCCAACTCCCGGCAACATGGCTGAAGCCCTCTTCAAATTCGTCCGCAAAGCTTCCCCTTGCAACACCGCTGTACCGGTAAATGTCATATAACTATACTAATATAACAACTTTTATAAGCAAAATACCCACTTCCGACTAGATTTGAGAACTATCACGTTTTTAGAATCGGTTAATAGTAGGACCATTCTGTAGCATAGGGACTTTCAGTTACACCTACCTAGCTACCACTTTATATACTCAAAATATACATATACCTTTATATACCGCGGGAATTCCAGGATAAAATGTATCCCATGTGTTATTCTGGTGTTTAACCTATATTACTGTAAAGTTTCTTCAAATCGGTCCACTAGTTTTTTCGTGACAGAGTAACAAACATACATACATCCATATTATTAGTAGGGATTTATAATATTGTTAAGACTAAGCAGAACTGACATTTCCGGAAATATTACAAGTGTTTTGTTTATTTTAAGTACCGAGAGAACTAAACGTAATGTTATTTTTGTTACAGAAAACCAACTAGAAGACCGTCATATTACATTCAGTGCCATGTAATTAAATAAATAATGTCGTATTTTATTACGTTTTTTTATTATTCCTTGATCCTTGATAAATGTGTGATCGGCAGGGCTAAGATACATGCCAAAAAAATTTTCTTCATATCTCTTTCTATATGAAAAGAAGAGTTAAAATGAAGATAAGTTCTATGTTTTGGGTAGCATTTTAGCCAGGCTAAGATAGGGCAGTTTCCTGAGTTAAAGCGATTTTCACCTGAAGTGGTTTGCTTTGACTTCTATGATCGTCTTACTTAAACATTAATAAGGTAATTAACATACTAAGACCAAATAAAACTATGAATTATAAAAGCAAATTATCATTTATTTCGTTCAGCAATTTACCACTAAACATTAGTTCTATCACAAAGCGTAGGTAATCGAATATATAATAAAAATTAAAGAAATTAAATCCCCAGTTCCGGGTCAACAGATTGTGACAATCAGTATAAAATTAATGGCGGGAGAGTTAGGTAGCGCTACTGTGATTGGCTGTTTAAATATGACGTCATACATAATGTCATGTTTTGATTGGTTGTTCCATGATTTGAACATTTCAAATAAAGCATAATATAAAATGCACCTTACTCTCTCTCAATACATAAAGATAATATTAAAATATCTATTATTAAAGACTATATTCTATAGCATTTGAAATATCAATCGCAAGCAACAAAATAAAACTACAAATAATAAAAAATCTTACAAAATAATGGAATCTTACCGTTATAGGTTAACTTTTAAAATTATACTTAAAAAGACGTACAAAAATATCGACGCATATAAAAATGATTAGTCATCTTAATATTTAATGGAAAATACACGTTGAAATGCTTAATGTCATCAAAATAGCATAATCCGACTAACCAGTTATATTAAATGGACATTTTGGGACGACTATCATAATATCTTAGCACCTTAAACTTAAATAATATACGGTAAGGAAGCTCGCATCTGAGATATTGTTGTACTTTTGGAATCTAAACCCTAGCGGAGTACATTTAGCGTGCTTTCCACCACAATTATGTCATGCTATGTTACTATGAAAAGTTTGATATGATTAGTGAATAGTTTTAGTGCAGTGGCGCCCTTAAACTATTACTACTAGTTGTTGTAATGAATATACACGCATTTTTGTATGCGTAACTTGGCATACTGCACAGCGAATAACCATTTAATGCTTTTCTCCATTTACATAAATCTACCATACTGTCGCTACTTCAAAGACAATTTTGACAGGAGTGTAACGCACACTAAGACAATGTGAACGTACAATTACCCAACAAGCATGGCTCAAGTGCGCTCGAGAGATAAAATAACTATAACTAACATAGGAAAGCAACGTAACTTAGTCAAACTGGTGGAAAGCACTTAGGCTGGAAATAGTCTAATGTCGAACATACTTAGTGGCACCGAATCCCACCATTGGCAGAAGAAAAATTGTGACAAAAAATTGTATTGCTGCGCAAATAGCAAACATTGGCGCAATGGTTCAATTTGAATTCTGTCCATCTAGCACAGCGAAGATGACAGAAAGAGACACATGATATATGACAAATACTGTGAGTTGATTGGTGACACATCGGTGAAAATTCGAATTTCAAATATTCCACCAATAAATTTACAGTATTCATTTTAATGTCTTGTGAGAGACAGGTCCCGATGATTGAGTTTAAGGAACCGATGTAATATGGAGTATAAGAAAATGATTATATTCTCTTTGATATGTCAGACTTACACTTTTTACAAAGTTGTTATATACTAGTGAATACTAAAACAAACTAAAGCAACTAAATAAGCATCTTATTGTTATTACAATTTCGATTCGTTGAGAGCATAGTTACACTATGGAATGGAGTACTTAATATCAAAATGTAAATAGCTTTCAAGCTTATTTTTGGCCGAAAGTTTTGGCTTCTAAAGGATATGATTCATATACGATATGAATAAGTTTACGCTTTCTAAACGATTATATAAAATGTCTATAAAACTATACGAGTATCGATTGATTTAGAGTAAAATATATTTAACAAAAATATAAGCAAGAATTTGGCTTGGTTTAACAAACAATATGAACAATATCTATGATTTAAAAATATTTTGTTATAATAAAAAAGTTTACTTTAAAACTTATTGAATAATTCAGTAAAATTATTGAATTAAACCTAATGCAACTAGCCTATAAAGTACCTACCAACTTAACCAATTCAAATCACCGAGATATGTATGAACAGTGAAGCATACAAAATTACGTCGCACGAAAAAAAACCTAAACGCACATCACACCCGTTTACAATCAAATTAAACCTCAATTTGACGTCAATCTTATGACACATAATATATTTTAACGAAACTGACTTCAATTTACTGTTGCCAGCATTGAGAGCTTAATTTACTCTCGAGACTAATGTTCCAAATAAAATATTCAATGTTCCCAAATGTACTCAAATGTTTGATATCAAAAAGTGTTATTGAGATATACTGTTCATAATAAAATAAAATAGATAATAGGCGTTTTAAACACTAGTCACTGGCCAATAATACGCTGTCTTAGCCGTATTTTCACTCAGCAGTCAGTCCTTTTTCCGAACACTTGCTCGCTCGCTCTATAACTAAATACATGAGCGAGAAAGCGATATGCTCGGAGCTTTTCATAACACTAAGTGAAAGCACTGCCCTAACTCCGCTTATATTAGGGATACTATTTCTTCGTTTACTTAATTTCTAATTACTAAAGTAATCATAAACTAAAGACGACACAGTCAAAACTAATTTAACAGTTGAAAACTAACCTAATGAAATCAAATGACAACAAACATAATAAAACGCGTTCCATTTCTAAAAAACTAGAGTTGTCCCTTTCTTGTAAAGGACGTTTTGGATTTATTAGAAAGGGACGTATATAAGATTGTATCTTAGAATATTTTAGATGTTACTATTTTTCATTTGTGAAACTATTTTTGGCAATTTAAGACCACTTTAATGTTTAAAAATCCAATGATGTTTAGTTTTATTTGTTGCTTAAAACAGGATAATAAAGATTAGATTAAGAATCATTATTTCTTTTGAACATCTTTGGTAATAAATATAATTTACTTCAGTTAATGCAAGCCTTGTCTGAAATAGAAAAAAATGCACTTACATCTACGCGTCAAAAAAATTATAAAAGTATAAATGGATTTGACTGTCTTTATGAAAAAAAGAGTATAACATCAAATTACATAATATGCACAATATTCTTGTTCTCTAATATTTGTTTTTTGTTTGATTGATCAATGACTAATCTCCAAAAAAAGCCGCTCAGATTGAAAAAAAAGATATGCATATGATAGTCATGAGGAAGGGATCGGGATGTTATAGTGTACAGACACTGTAACATCCCGATACTCCCTCGGAAACGTCATACAAGTAAACCTACAGGTCAATGCCAGTGTGTTTAATATGTAGTTTGAGTTTATATTGTGTTTATTTCGCTTAAAACATAAGAATCATTGCATATTATAAAATATAGATTCGAAAGATTTAACTTAATGAAGGAGTATAGCCGCAATCGCCATGGTAACGGTCGCTGACGTCACAAAGACAGTTGAAGCGCCGCTTTTCACTTTCGACCCAGCTGTTTTCTGAAAAGACAATATGGTAATCTGTTAATCTATATCCACACTAATATCAAAAGCTGAAGAGTTTGATGTTATTTAATTATTTACTAGCCGCATCCCGCGTTATACTCGTTCCTGCGGGAATTTCGGGGGAAAGGGAAGGTTCCCGGGGACGAGAACACGCGGGTAACACCGCGGGGCGCGGCTTGTCCTCCATATGTTCATGAGTCGACACCATGCTAAAGGTTAGAATGGCAAGTGTCATTGCAGCGTTTGTTTGTTTTGGTTGTTGTACCAATAATCTGCTCACCGGTACTGGACTGATATCTATAACCTGTATTACATAGATTATAAACATATTCAAATCACTATTAAGCTTTAAAACTGCATCGACAAGAAAAATCAACAATCAAAGAAATAAAAAACAAAACTCGACGCAACCCAACATAAAAAATAATAGACTAAAAAACTAGATAAATCTACAAAGTTTGAATGAAATCTGGCCGTTTAAAGTGGGTCAAAATCGCGCCCTAAGGAGTCCGTTACAAACATACAAGTGAAGCTAATATAAAGCATGTAAAAATCCCAATATTTATCACATAACACAACACACTAAAACCAAACATTTCACATAAAAACTATTTGTGATAAAACCAGCAACACGGCGAAACCTTTTTCAAAATAATATAGAAAGCTTCTAACACATTGAAAGCTTAAAATAACCACACACACACTATCCTTTAATTGAAACTACTGTTATAACTTACAGCATTTAAACTGGCTTGGCTTTCATTATTTTTGCCCTTCGGCTGCAATTAGTAAACGTGAACATGTGTTAATAACAAATTTAGCTCGAATAGATTAGTGTCCATCCCTGACGTCAGCGTTCCACCCATCCAAGGTGTAGCCGAACTGCAAGTTGCTTAACAATCGCGATGAGTTATCTGAGTCACGGATCGTGACTGGGTCTCTAACTCCAATGAGGATCCTTGATTTCAGCAGCGGGTTCGTCTCTCAATGGATGGAATAGCGAAGCTAGCGCCATCTATCGCGAGACGATACCGAGCTATTCTTTTAGTTCTGTAGTGTACTTTTTGTTTGGCAGTAAAAAAGTTTTCCGTTATAATATGTATAGTATCTTTATATAATTACTAGCTGCGCCCCGCGGTTTCACCCGCGTTGTACCCGTTCCCGCGGGAATTTCGGGATGAAAAATAGACGTTGGCCAATTCTCAGACCTACTCAATATGCTCACAAAATTTCATGAGAATCGGTCGAGCCGTTTCGGAGGAGTACGCGAACGAACACTGTGACACGAGAATTTTATTTATGTATAAGATAATTCTACTGTACTTGTGTACATGTCACTGAACTCCTCCTAAACTGGACCGATTTGAATATATTTTTTGTATGCGTTTGGGTGGCACCCTGGATGGTTAAGATTCACACTAGCGACCTCTATTGGGTCACGGGTGGAACCACCGCGCGGGACAGCTAGTATTATAACCGAGTATATTAGTACAGATATATAGTACACATTATATAATACCAGTATAGATTCGGTAATATAACAATGATACTTACAGAGAACTGTTTGCAAGGCGTAGCTTTCCATATGAAGTTGAACATAGACTCGACGATGTTGGAGGAGGTGGGTTTGGGACACGTCTCCAGCGTGGTGACGAAACAGTTCTGCAGCTGAGACAGCTTCATGCATTGTTTCTCCTGAAATACATAATATAGAACATATTTTAGTGGGTATGTATGGTTTCACATACGTGACGACAGCGACGTAGTTTAAAAAAATTCAACAAGTACAAAAATGTCATTATGGCTCCTCCCTTAATGTCCAAATGTTCAGAATGTTCAAACTCCCAGTGTCCCATAATGCGTGACATAAGGTCTAATTGTCGATAATGTAATTGGCATAACATAAAAAAAATAGTGACAAAGTAGTAGTGGTCAGCATATATAATTACACTAGCAGCGCCCCGCGGTTTTACCCACGCTGTACCCGTTCCCATGGGAATTTCAGGATAAAAAGTAGCCTTAAACCTGCCCGTTGAATGTGGCTATCCATTACAAAAATAATTTCTCAAATCGGACCAGTAATTCCTGAGATTAGCGTGTTCAAACAAACAAACTCTGCAGCTTTATAATATTATTTGGATTGGTCAGGTTGCCCGTCTACTCGATGAAGAAGAAGAAGTATAGATGTCAAAATCGGTCATTTAAATCTCTACTAAGGAAGCCTCTGTCGCCTCGGGGTACTGACGAATGTGTGACAATGACAAATGTCCGTAATATACTGACATCGAAAGAGAGCGTCATCTTGGACACGTCGTCGGGGTTGAACTCTCCGTCGACGTCCATCGTGTCGTTCGCGCATTGCTTCAGCTCGTCCTGCTTCTCTGTGAAACACTCCTGGCCTCCTTCCGCTATGAACACTGTTGACATAATAAAAATATAAAGGTATTTGAAAAATTAAAATTAAAAATATTAATTTCCTAAAACCTGGTTTTTACATAGTTATTTACTTCATATTTATTTATTTATTTATTTATTTATTTTAGGAGAATCAACAGCTATACATAACATAATATACATACAGAATAGAAAACAGTCAGCTAATTACGGATTCCCACGAATAGATACAGAAATTAAACAATACATAAGAATAAAATTAACAAAAATAAAGAAAGAAGAAAACCCATAGATAAAATACAATGCACACTATACAATACAATATACAATACACAATATAAAAGAACTATGTGAAAGAACGCTCCAATATAAGTATTAACAAGTTAAAATCAATCGAAAAACTCTCTGCTTAGTACTCTTCTCACCAAGTTTACACTATCATTAAACAAATCCAAGTCAGCATGTTTATTAATTATATTAAACCGATTGCTTGCACGCCACAAAAAAGAGTTTGCACGGTAATTAGTGTTAACGTACGGAACAAATAAAGTAGGGGGCTTACGGAAGCGTTTAGTTGGACCAACTAGAAGTAATTTTGACAATAACTCAGGACAATCAATCTTATTATTGGCAATTGCAAAGAGAAGGGAAACGTCCGCAATATCACGGCGGTTTGACAAAGGCAAGATGTGAAATTTTTTGCATAAGGATAAATATGAAGATGAAGAATAGGGTATTTTAAGTTTATAACAAAGATATTTCATAAATTTAATTTGAATCCTTTCAATTCGTGCAACGTAAGTCATGTAAATTGGATTCCAAATTTGGGACGCATATTCGAGGATGCTCCGAACCATAGCGCAATACAAGATTTTAAAAGTTTTAGCTCTCTTGAACGCCGCAGTACTTCTCATTATGAATCCCAATGACTTCGAGGCCTTTTTAATAATAGAGTCAATATGCATGTCAAACATTAATTTAGAGTCGTGAATGACACCAAGATCACGCATAGAGTCAGCTTTAGCAATGACAACGTTTTTAAGACGATAAATAGAAGGGATGTTTGTTTTTTTCCGACTAAAGGTTACAGTCTTGCATTTAGAAGGATTTAAGTCAAGTTTGTTTAGATAACAGAACTGATCGAGTCGAGTGAGATCTTCTTGTAGACTTATAACATCATCAATGCTAGAAATTTTCTTGAATATTTTCATATCATCAGCAAAACAAAGAAGCTCACTATTAACAAAACAATCTGAAATGTCATTTACAAATAACAGGAATAATAGAGGACCAAGTAAAGACCCCTGTGGTACACCGCTAGGAATCGATACCCAACCAGATATGTAGTTACTTATTACAACTGCTTGAGACCTGTTACTAATATATGATGCGAACCAACGTAATAGATCCCCTCTAATACCCATCTTATATAGTTTCAAAATTAGCTGTTTGTGATGAAGGCGATCGAAGCACTTACTGTAATCAGTATAGATTACATCTACTTGGAAACCGGACTCCATGGAATTTGTCAAATATTCATTGAATAAAACCAGGTTCGTCGTAGTTGAACGCCCTTTAAGAAAGCCGTGCTGGGATGCCATCAAGCTATTTTTTAAAGCAGCATAAACCTGATTGTAGACGACTTTTTCAAAAACTTTAGCTATTATACATAACTTGCTTATAGGCCGGTAATTAGACAATTCGGATTTATCACCACTTTTATATATGGGTGTCACATATGCTCGTTTCCATTTAGAAGGGAATTCATTTTTTGAGATAGACAGTTGAAATAAGTACGTGATAGGAACTGCCAATGATTCAGCACAATTAATCAAAAACACCGGGCTGATACCGTCTGGACCCGCTGATTTTGACTGATCCAATTTTGTCAAAAGAAGAGACACCTCATCGCGTTTAACTTCAATTTTGGATAGGTCATACGCAGACGAACAGGGCTGCGATTCAATATCGGCAATGTCCTTTTCCGAAACCCGGTCACCATGGTCGAGAAAGGTGGAATAAAAATAATTTGAGAATGCGCCACAAATTGCATCACCACCAGAGAAAGTCTGACCATTGAGATTAAAATTATTGGGTAATGACGAGGATTTAGAACTAGAATTAAAATATCTCCAGAAGAACTTACTATTACTCTCGATTGACGATTCAACCGATTGGATATAATGCTTGTAGCAATGCTCCTCAGCTAACTTGGCCCTATCACGTAACATTTTAAAGCTTTGAAGATGACTCTTGTTACCATAAGTTTTATATTTTTTTAAGTTGTTATATTTTTCTTTGAGAATCTTCTTTAAAGCAGCCGAATACCATATTGGATACGAGTTAGTGCAAATAACTTTGCGTGGTATAAAGCGATCCCGAAGATTATCCAACTTATTATAAAAGAAGTCCACAGACTCGTCCAGTGATCGTGATGAGAACTCCGTGTTCCAATCAATTAAAGATAATTCTTTGTTGATACCACTATAATTACCCTTGTGATATAAATATTTAACTTGGGACAGGGGCTTTATGTTTGGAGTTTGAATAAAATCAACCTCAACAAGTAAAGCTTTGTGGTAGGGATCAATAGGGACTAATGAGTCAACACATTCGGATACAGAAACGTTATCGTTAGACAAAATTAGGTCAAGTATCTTACCATAAATATTATGGACCCCATTATATTGAGAGAGGCCCAGAGTTAGCAGTTCATCTGTCAAGAAATATTCGTCACCACTGCGAATGTTGGTGGGTGAAAAAAATTGGTTATTGGCTATCCACTCTATGCCACTAAGATTGAAATCGCCTGCTACAATAAACTTATCTTCTGGATTTTGGAAACGAATATCATTGAGATTATCCATGAAATTAACTAATTGTTGTGAAATAGAGTGGCCCTGCTTTTGATTGCATAGATAGAGAGCACATAAGTGGACATTGATAGTTTCTTTCACCATATTGACTGAAAGTGATACCCATAGGTCCTCTGCCGAAGAGCACCACTTCATAGAACATGCCGCTGAAATACTTTTGTGTACAGCTATAAGTACTCCCCCTCCACGGTTTTGACCAGTATGCTCATAGTCGCGGTCACGACGCCACACAATGTACCTGCTATCGAACAACTCACAGTTTGCAACTCCCTCCAGGAGCCAGGTTTCTGTCAATATAATGACGTCGTAAGAACTAAGGCATAAACTTCTATAGAATGTTTGAGTCTTCGATCGCAGACCCCGTACATTCTGGTAATATATTGTTAATTTGTTGGTAAGATTATTCAGTTTGGAAGAAAATAATTTTGCTGAATAATAAAATATTCATTTGAAATAGATGGAACTTTCCAGTACTATCCATATCAGAGAACGGCCTATATAAAAACGAGAGAGACTTGTAAATATACTGGAAATGAGGTAATAGACTGAGATTGTCATAACACGTAATGGAAATAAATAAGTGTATTAAAAGAAGGTGCGGCGAGCAAGACAACAGATTATTAACAATATCAGATGAGCTGATTTGGAAGTGCATGAAGCAGACAGAGTATATATATCGTGACATTAAATATAAAAACGGAGAAAACACATAAGATGAAGGAGTTTTGATAATGCGGTTGCTGATTATTTGATCCTGTTTAAATCTAAGCAATTTTGGATTGTGATAACAGGAGACACGTCGTTTTTTCTTAGGTGGATTTTTCCATATTTAACCCAAGTGTATTTGTAATTAGCATCAGTTGCCAGTGACTTAGCTTTATTAAGGAGAATTTTCATATCAGCGCTCAAATGATCGTTTACGAAAATTCGTTGTGAAGAGCCTGCAAACCCAATATCTGCTGCTGAAAGCGTCTTTAACGAACGAGCAGTAGCCAAAAGGTCTTCCTTAAAGTATCTGTTTAAAAAGCTAATTACAATGGGCTTTTCTTTGGTTTTTGAGGGCATTCTGAACAGATAGTTAATCTGAGCCTTAGGAATGTCGAACTTTAGAGCCTTCCCAATGGATTCCACAATCTCAAATAAATTTTCCTGGTTTCTGGATGGAACTCCCTTAATTTCGACATTATTGAGTCGCGATCTTCTATCCTCGTCCATGAGTTGCGTTTTAAGCTTCATAACTTCGGCCTCCAAGGTGCCCACGACAACAGTAGTACTTTCCAGCGCACAAATCCTGTGATCTATTTCCGTCATTTTGGTGGAAAAATCATCGAGCCTGCCACCTAGGAAATCGCAGCTTGATTTGATTTCAGCGAGATCGGTTTTCATTGCGCTGATGTTGGAGATCAAGTCGGGAAGACCCTGCAGATGACGCCTCACATCCTGAAGTTCTCGCATTATATCTTCTAAGGAAGGGGATGGTGAAGGTGATAGTCCCCTTGACTTGCATGACGCACACCTCCAAGACGCTCTTCGATCAGTCCCTAATTTGCGCCATCCTGACTCGGTTATTTGGGCGCAACCGAAATCAAAATGTTTTTTACAAGATCCACATTGGACCCCATCGTTGAAATTCATTCCACACGACGAACAGTTCATTGTAAACAAATATACAAAAAAATCAAAAAAAGTATAAAATGCTCTGGGCAGGTGGGATTTGAACTCTCAACCGCTTTGCTTGCAAGCCGACGACTACGCCGCTAGACCAATTTTATCACTAAGGATGGTGTTGAAAATAGTCAATAGCTTCGAGCGCGAAGACAACACCCGGAACAGGTTTCTATTGATGACTGGTCGTGCGAACTGCGAATTACGTAAACAATGGCTGCCCGACGAACGAAATCACAACACATCAAACTTGTTTGCTTGAATTCTTCACTCACACCGGCAGAACAGTTAATGATTATGCATTGAAATCAATATAGATAAATCATTGAGTGTTTTAAACTGAGTAAATGTGGGAATTAAACACTGTGAATATTTTTAATTTACGATTTAACACGGACGTCTGAGTAAAATGTATTGCTTTGAGAAACTCAAAGAGGGTATGTTATATATAAAACCTTTTCTAGTTTCACTTTTTGGGTCTTATTCATAAATGCTTAAGAGCACTTTACCTATCAAATGGTTTGTCCCTTTCCGACATACGCTATTTTCCAAAGAGCAAAAGAGACAAAACACTTTAAAACAGTAATTTAGTTATGAAGACGGCGTATTGTCGTGCAATGTCATTGGAAATGGGATAAAACTAAGGGTTAGTTTTATCCCATTTCCAAGAAGTTTTCGTAGAAGTGGAGCGGGGCGGAACGGAGTTTAATTAAATTATACCGCTAATCATTAGTAACGAACAGTACAAAGTTTACACAAAGGTACCTAATTATAATTACCAGTTCGCACAATAAACCGGCATCGCAATCACAACGCGTTTAACAAACAATACCTAGTCAATTTAAACGTAATTCATTACACAGACCCTGTATTGTACTATTCCTTTAAACATACTTAATAGTAAATTGTTTACGTTATAAAACTTATAATGCTATGTGAAGTTTCTCTTCGATATTTGCTATTTTATTATTTTTACCTGTACCCTGTGGTACACACGCGTTGTACACGTTCCTTTGGGAATTTCGGGATGAAAGTCGGGAAAAGTATGTTATAGCTATAATCTTGGAAAAGTTCCGCCTAAATCTGTTCAGTAGATTGGTTGAAAGATTAACAAACAGCAATTAGAGGCCTTATTACTAGCAGCATTTTAGCTAGCAAATGATTTGTCCCTTTCTGACATACACTATTTTCCAAAGAGCAAAAGAGACAAAACACTCACTAACAGTGTTTTAGTTAGACAGCGTTTATGAATAAGGCAGTTAGTGTCCAGAATAACAAAGATGCTTTTTACCATGCTTTTACAATGTATGTACGTGTGTATGTCACTGAACTCCTAAACGGCTGGACCGATTTGAATGACTTTTTTTGTATGCGTTTGGCTGGCACCCTGTTTGGTTTAGATTCACACTAGCGACATCTATTGTGTCACGAGTGGAACCACCGCGCGGGACAGCTAGTATAGATTTATTATTATTATAAGAATTACTTACATGCGATTCTGTCTCCTTCCTTGAAGCAAGTAAAATCGATAAGTTTCTCGGTAACATTGTACACTGTTTTTAGGTTTTTCACCTCATTCGCAGTGAAACAAGGCTCAATGGAATGGGCCATTTCCAGCGCGCAGTTTTTCAGTTCGGGTGACTTGTCGCAGTACCTGAAAATGAAAAATTAAACAGTATTGAAATTATTTTCAGTGAGACCGCTCACTTTTCATATACATAATAATAATATACCTGGACAAATTCACATACGGCTAATTAGACCCAAAGTAAGCTCTAAGCTTGTGTTATGGAATCTAACTAACTGATACTACTACATATACATACACAAATACTTTATAAGGATATATAATTGACACCCAGACGTCGTCGCCAATCGAACCCGCTACCCCCGACACAGTAAGCGCTCTCACTGCCACTATGGCAACGGGCTAAAATATAAGACACGTTGTATGAAACATCTTTAGTCATTATGTAATTATAAAATCTTTATCACACAGCTGTAGTTAGCTAGCGCTCACTCTCAAACAACTTATTTCCAAACAAAATGTGATTTCTTCTGTATATTTCTTCAATATCCTACTTATAAACTAGCAGCGCCCCGCGGTTTTAAGTTGTGCCCGTCCCCGTGGGAAATTCGGGATAAAAACTAACCTGTGACATTCTGATGTCAAAGTTCCATCAAAATCCGTTCAACAGTTTCTGCGCATAAATAAATCCGCACTAATGTTAGAGACCCTCATTAACCAAGATTTCATGTGGGAAATTCGGGATAAAACAAATTCTCCTATAAATCATATGGATAGTCATGTTTAATCTCACAAAAAAAAAAAATTACTCATATTCCAGTCTCGATTGACATTCTTGAATGGCTGAATAGACTTAGAAAAAGTAAATCAGCATTAATTTAAGAGAATCAATACTCAATATGTTTTTTACACAGGATCGGAGGCAGACGAATCAAGATTAAAACCAAGTAACTCTTCGAGGACGTGTCATAATTTTTCGAGCTGTATTAATTGACGTAATCAAACTTATATAAACAAAGGTTAAAAATAATAGAAACCAAATTATACTGTGTACAAAGAGGCAATACAAAATGAATTAAGTATTATTAATATGTGTATGATAAAGTGGTTATCCTTGATACTAAAAGCGTCCTAAACTAGTATTTAAACCAATTAGAGATGTGACTTTTATTCGGTCACAATTCGGTATTTCATCGGAGATATTATAATAACATCGATTTGACAGAAAACTGTTCTATGAGAGAGGAATATAATAAAAGAGAGAGAGAAAATAAAAGAATAAAACTCGATTTTATAATTTATTGGTACTGAAAGGACATTCAATTCTTAATACCAAGTAATTGAAAGTAGTTATGAATTGAACGAGATTTTCCAGTTATTCTTTAACAATTCCAATTATCATCGTAAATGTCTGCTTCTATTCTATAAATATGCTATCATGATACCTACGGCATTGCAAAGACAGGTCGTTTCCTGTCTTGCGCGTAATACATGCGCCTACACATCTCTTATCTTATAGTATATAGTATATCATACTATTACTCGTATAATAAAGCTGTAGGTATATCTGAAGAGTTTGATTTTTCTATTTTCTTTGTTTAAAGGCGCTAATCTAACTACTATGTAGTAAGATTCCAATAATTATTTTGGCATTGGTTAGCTACATCCAAGTGAAAGGTTATTTATCCGAAGAGGCTATTTTTTATCCGAAAATTCCCACGAGAACGCATACAACATGAGTAAAACCGCGGGACTCGGCTACTTAGATATATTTTTACGCCGATTTTTCGGATATCGAATACTATATTCGGGTTAGTCGAATATTCGGTATTTGATCAAATCACTATTCGTGACGTGACCAATCATTTATTTGTTTCATTTATATCTCGATTGCTTAAATGAACAGATTGGAAGAAGCAAGAACATTCAATTATAGCTACTTCCTGCATAATCCATAGAATATTCCGATAAACATTATGTATACGGAAGTATATCTAAATAGCCGTGTGTTTCGTTTGGACGCATCAGCCGCAAAACCGATTTTGATGATACCTATCGTATAGAGTTCTTATTGGGATGGGACACCGACTGCTTTAGAATTCAAACTATTTTTTTAACAAGAGGATCTTGTTCGTTATATCCTAAAAGACTGACAGAATTTAGTAGTTGATTAAACCATTTAGGGCGACTATACTCAGGCAGGTGGAAACACACCTGTTGTATTAAAATCTAAACAATTATTGGAACCATGGACTAACTACCCTACAAGAGAACTGACAAAGACAAATACAAATCGCATGTCAAAGGTTTTAAGAATCACTACATAGTATAAAACAAAGTCGCTATTTTTGTCTGTTTGTCTGTATGCTTAAATCTTTAAAATTACGCAACGGATTTTGACGCGGTTTTTTGTAATAGGTAGAGTGATTCAAGAGGAAGGTTTTTATGTAAAAAAAATCCCGAAATTCCCACGGGAACGGGAACAACGCGGGTAAAACCGCGGGGCGCTGCTAGTTCTGTATTAAAACTATCTACATGGGCGCAGATATTTCCACCTGGAAATACGGTAATACAGATTTTTGAACAACTTTCTACGTCAAATTTTTTGTTTATCTCTGTCAGTCCTCTGTATATGTTGGTCCATATATATAATTATGTTAAAACTTACTTTTTGAACACCTCGTCAACGGTGCCAGTTGGTTTGGCTTCCTCAATCTCTGTCTGCAACTTTTTCAAGTCCACATACGCCGACACACACTTCATCAGGTTGTCCATGGCCGCCTGCGAACAATTAAACCGAACCTTTACCATTAATCATTAAACTTAACAACTAAGATCTTGTCGTGGAACAATAAAGGCTTTTCAATCTATCACTACACTACATATTTTAAAACAAAGCCCCCGGCCGCCTGTCTGTTGGCGATAAACTCAAATATGTACTACTGCACGGATTTTGACGCGGTTTTTTTTCGATAGATAGAGTGATTCAAGAGGAAGGTTTATGTGTATAAAAATTCCCGAAATTCCCACGGGAACGGGCACAACCCGGGTAAAACCGCGGGGCACTGCTAGTGTCTAATGTTTGCATGTCATGTATCTTATCCTCTCTATAGGACAATTTTTATAATACAAAGTTATTAAACTTTCGTGATCTTAAGTAAACTTTCAGGTTTGTTTCGAAAAGGGCCTCCCCTCTCCCCTTTTGAAAATACCATTATAGAAAACTAGTTTTGACTAGTTTTCAGGAAAAAACAAAGCACGTCCTATTCTATCTCATGTCCTAATTTTTTTGGAACGCGGTAATCTCTTATGATGGCTGGCTCGCGAGCCCGTGCGCTAGGTGGGTACGCGGCTAATAACTACTAATCCGATTTGACGTCCAATACCTACTCTTTTTGCGTCAAGTCACGTCAAGTGCTAGAAAGAGAATAAAAAAGTTCTTATGACAATATAGTAACATAACATTCGTTCCACTTCTATCTCACAGTCAACTCAAACAAAATGTAACAAAAAGCTCATTATGAACCCACTCAAAACTAACGGAATTCACAGTTTATTGTGATATTTTGAAATGTTTATGTTTCACGATAAATAACCATTATATTTTTTCTGTAGCTCTTCATAAGCCCACTTGAACTAAGTTTGAACTTAACCCATCTTGCATGTGTTTTTTGAAGTTAAGTTATACTAAAGGCCATGTTTTAAGAGCTTGGCAGTGTAATTGGGCTGAGAAAGCAGATTTAAAAAATTTACTGAAGTCCCTTGGATATAACTTTGAAGTAGATTTCTCTTATCAGCAAAATCAATTAGTTTAACTATCGAAGTACATACTATAGCAACATTTTTAACAACATAACACTATTAGAAATAATTCAGAGCACAATATATGTAGTTGTTACCCGGAATAAATACAACAATTAAAAGAAGGATGTATCCCTGATCTCAAGTAAATTTCTTAGTATTGTATTTACCATAGATTATTACCTATGTGGTTTGTTTATTAACAAGTAGCGCCCAGCGGTTTTATCCACGTTGTGCCCGTTGCCGTGGGAACTTCGGGAATTTTTATGCATATAAACCTTCCTCTTGAATCACTTTATCTATTTAAAAAAACCGCGGCAAAATCCGTTGTGTAGTTTTAAAGATCTAAGCATACATAGGGACAGACAGACTGCGGAAAGCGACTTTGTTTTACCTATGCTATGTAGTGATATTGTGGTCAAAGTATGAAACATCGTCTATGGGGGAATGGGGACTTCCCTTGAAGTTTTACATTTTAAGCTCGTCAACGTTTGTACGTATGGCTTAGACGCACTTCCAAAAACTCATCACTACATTGTATAAAACCTCTTACACAGCCGCATGTTTCTTTGTTGTAAGTAATTTTAAAGAGCTACTGATAGACTTGCAGTTTCCAGGTTTAACTACTTACATTTATATGTAGTTTCCGCATAAAATATAAATTATGAATATCTCAAACTAGTTATTGGTAATCACTACATATTACAAAACAAAATCCCCGTCCGCGTCTGTCTGTTCGCAATAAACTCAAATCATCGACCACACAGAATACTGCTCCATGGGTTTTTACGCGGTTTTTTAAATACTTAGAATTGACTATTTCAAGAGGTTTATATGTATAAAAATTACCACGGGAAAGGGCACAACGCGGGTAAAACCGCGGGCGCTAGTGAGTCATAAAATCAATCCTAGTTATAATTATAAGTAATCGTAAGTTATAAACAAGGCAGATACCTAAACCACAAACAACTTTGTATATTAAAAGTAAACATACAAGTATGGTAACAGCGGTTTAGTGACTATGAATAATGGATCCGCGCAAGTAAATAGGTAACTAGGTATTCTTTCTTACATAGGGCCCTGCGGTTTTAGTCGCGTTGTGTCCGTTCCCGTAGGAATTTCAGGATAGCCTATAACTTTCCCGTTCCCATTAAAAAACATTTTGATCAATTTCGTCTTTAGCGAAAATGTTATGAATAAAATCAAGTTGTATTCCTAATTCTGGTTAGGTATGTTTAGTAAGCTTAATATGTGTATGAGGCATTATGGTAATACCTGCGTCAGGGCTAAATGTTACATAACAATTTGCGCATAGGTTTTTATTAACAAAGTAAACTGTATTTACTAGGTACATGCTTTAATTAAAAAATGCTAATTCTTTACCTGAGAATGTGTACCAAACATAGGTACCTACGTGTAGTTTTTCAATTTTACACAAATACCTACTACTAATATTTTTTACTTGTTAAGTTATTGATTATAGCAGCCACTCGCGGTTTTGCCCCCAGTATACATATTACTTCGTTATTTTATGCGGCACTATTTTATATATCTCAAACAATAGCCTCACTAGAAACTTCAAATCTCTGCTCGGAACTATGAATTTCACTATAATTATTCTACTAAAGGTTTTAATAAATTAGGACATATTAATATTATATCGATAAGATAAGAAGATTTACTTAAAATAATTTATGATATTGCCATAGGGACGGATTAAAATTATCTACGACATTATTGAAAGTGATTTCATAATATAGGTCACCTTTTGATTCAATTCAAACATAGTCGATCTATCCATACATAAGTAAATTCAACAGTTTTCAATAACATTGTTTCTAGAATTAGTTTAAACACACTCAGTGTCGACGCCGAGTTAATTTAGAGTGTGTTTCCATTGTAGCAGAGCGGAGCAGTGCAGAGCAAAACTGACCAATCACAACGCGTTGCGTAATGGCGATACGTAGTTTGACAATAATGTTAAAAACATGTAACGACTACTATCCGTAGAAAGTAACCGGGACCGGCTTAACGTTCCCTCCGAAGCACGGAATCATCTTACTTTTCGGGCAATCAGGTGATTCAGCCTGTAATGCCTTAACCAAGCTTAGGACAGTCTCACAAAGAGATTTTTGTGAGATATTGTCCCCACCGGGAATCGAACCCGGAATCTCCGGTCGTGAGCCGGGCGCTCAAACCACAAGACCGCGGAGGTGGTATTAAAGGTGACTTGATGCTATACATTTTTTTATTTAGAATATAAAATGTGATAATAACAAGTTTTCTGATTATACACAATTGCAATGTCATCGCAACTCAAATATTTTTAGCTTCTTCGGTTGAGGTTATTTGGTTCTTAGTTTAGTTCCAACATTATTCCATCGCTAACAAAGAGGTTAAAAAAGGTTCATAAAACCAAATCTTCTATTTTTTGTTTCGGTTCGGTTTATTCAATTATAAAAGCATACATAGCCCATTGAAATAAATTGGACTATCCAAAACTCAAAAACAAGTACAAATGAACAGTTATTTAAAAACAATAGACGAGGTAGTAGAGGTCGTAGGTCAGTAAACCTTGGTATCTGACTCACGTCACCGCGGTACCAACTCCAACTGATATTACAATTTACAACTTATTGTTGTTGCAGTTTGGCTATTTAAACATAAACAGATAAAGGAAATTGAGAAATTATGGCTAGTGAGAAGTAAAGGCAAGCAAAACACGCTTTTTGCTAAGATATCATAAAATAAATGGAAGATATATGTAAATGTTTCAATACAACGTCAATTTTATCAAATTTCACCTAAGTTGGCTGAATCATGTGTCAGGCAAAACATAAAATCGAATCTAAAGAAAACTTCTTCGAATAATTTCCTACAACTACGTATTTTAGTTCATACTCCATTTTACATTGTGTTCGCTATCCTGTGGGAATTTTGGTATAAAAACCCATGTGCTATTCCTGGTTACATACAATCTATCTATGAGACCGTGCCAACAATCATATTATTATGTCAACACATTACATCATTACAATAATCTTTTCGTCTTAAGTGTGACCCAACGATTATAACCACTTGAGATATTTTTTGTGCGTAAAGAGCAAAATAAATTAAAGCCAAGACCCTTATCTATGATTAGGAATTCGAACTTTATTACGATTTTATGAATGCTTAAGCGGATAAGCATTTTATTAGAAAATTAAAGACACTTTAACTAAAGTAGCAGCATATTTTGCCAATCTACTGACAACACTATCAAAGTACATAGTTTAGTTGTATTGAGAACTATGTAGCAGCGCCCCGCGGTTTTACCCGCGTTGTACCCGTTCCCGTGGGAATTTCAAGATGATAGTAGCCTATAACCTTTCCGTTGAATGTGGCTATCCATTACAAAAATAATTTTATAATACGGACCAGTAGTTCCTGAGATTATCGCGTTCAAACAAACTAACAAACTCTGCAGCTTTATAATATTAGTAAAGATTAATATTTATGGTACAAAATATAAATGTTGACCTTTTTCGACAGGACTTGTAATTTGGGTAAAACCACAAACAAAATAGTATTAATAAAAACGAAATACTTGTGAACCTTGCCTCGCGAGCACACTGAACATAAAGCTGAGCATATCATGCCATTCCTATTCCACCATAACGTGGCTTAACCTCCCATAACTGTAGGAGAAGGCAATTTAAGCCCTGTGTTGTGTGGAAGCGTCTACGATCTAAACGGTTAGTTTATAGCCTCGGTCGGATCGTGTCGACTCATCATTCCACTTCGTAAAGGAATATAAAAATGGCAAATGTTTGATGTACGAATGCGAGACTTACTCGTAGAATGGATACCTAGGTTTGCATATGAAGCTGTGTATATGTAGGTAGGTAGTAGTGTCTAGACATTTAGAAACCTATAGTTATACCTCTAACTATAGGTTTCGAAATATCTAAAACATGTATAGATGTTTAGGTTTAGCCTTACAAGGTTTTGGGTTAAAAAAAAAACCTTAATAGAGTAGACCTCCATAGAACCATAAATGAATAGATTTAAACAATTACCGTTCAAAACTGTTTTGAATGAAAGCTGCACTTAAGGTACATAATGTGCATTCGAAATTCGAATGTTCATTCTTGCAGTATTTCTCATTCAAATGTATAGTGAGCTGTATAACTAAGTAGGCCTAACTGTTTTACAAAACATAGCAGACTATCTATAGACTATTAGGTAATCTAGGTATACGGCCTTGTCTAATCACTTGTCTTACCGCAAACTTGAAATAAACTTATTTTTCCCTCGTGGACTTCCGCATTTACAAAACCTATTAACTAGCCGCGCCCCGCGGTGTTACCCGCGTTGTACCCGTTCCCGCGGGAATTTCGGGATAAAATGTGTCCCATGTTTTATTTTGATATTTAAACTATATTACTGTAAAGTTTCATCTAAATTCGTTCAGTAGTTTTTGCGTAAAAGAGCAACAAACACACATCCATACATCCATCCATACATCCTCACAAACTTTCGCATTTATAATATTAGTAGGATAGGATAGTAGGAAGTAGGATTAACAGATGACGTTTGTTTGTTTTATTTGTCCAATAAATACAATTTTGAACGAAAAGCTTTTGTTTCTTAAAGATTTGAGGCACTAAATAGATGTAAGAGCTCTTATGCAATCCGCTCTAAATCGAACTAGGTAGGTACGCCATGAGCGCTACAACTTTAAAGATATAAAGTATAGACAATCTAAGCACATAACTAACATTAAGCCAATTAAACTATAAATATTGATTGAAGTAACAACATCGTGCGAACACATATACCTACGTCAAAAAGGTCACTCTAAGTATTCTAATCTTATAGTAATACACATAGTCAGACATAACATACATAACTAACAATAAATTGAAACGTTTTAAATCACTACATATAGTACCTATAACAACACAGTCACTTTCCGCTGTCTGTCTGTCCCTATGCATGCTTACATCTTTAAAACTACGCAACGGTTTTTGACGCGGGTTTTTTAATAGATAGAGTGATTCAAAAGGAAGGTTAATACCTATCTATAAAATTTCGGGAACGGGCCCAACGCGAGTAAAACAGCGGGGCGCTGCTAGTGTATTTATAAATGCGATTCTTATTCGTGCAAAGTGATTCTTATTCGGTACGTTATGCAATCAAGTTTTAAGATTTAAAATAGATAGAAGAGTTTTCTGCAAGCTACCTTCAGTCTTGCTTGGCTAGAAATAAAACAATATTAAATGTTCAATAGGACTAAGATAGGGAAGTTTAGTCACGGTAATGTTTAGATAACATAACCGTTCTTTAGGAAAATAATATTAAACATAGTCTAAAGATCAGACTTTATGACTTATTTTAAATTATATAAATTAAATGAAACCTATGTGTACCACACATTATAGGTAGGTAGGTACATGCCAAGCTGTATTATCTACACTAATATTATAAAGCTGCAGAGTTTGTTTGTTTGTTTGAACGCGCTAATCTCAGAAACTATTGTTCCGATTTGAAAAAATCTTTTTGTAATGGATAACCACATTCAACGGGAAGGCTATTTTTCATCCCGAAATTCCTACGGGATCGGGCACAACGCAGGTAAAACCGCGGGGCGCTGCTAGTTCTTTACATAAAAGTAATTATAAATAATGCTTACGTACGCATTTAAAACCAACAAATACCAATTACTCTACAAGATTCCACAGGAAAAAAACATCTTTTATTTAATTTATCATATTAATTAATTAGCCCAATAATATTACCACAGGAAACAAAAATATCACTGATCATACAAACAACAGGTGGGTAATATGGGCAATTACCGGGAAAATACCTATGGGTAAATACTAAATACCGCGATAACGAACGCGTAAATTATATTTGTGACTAGCAGCGCCCCGCGGTTTACCCGCGTAGTGCCCGTTCCCTTGGCAATTTTGGGATGCCTATAACCTTCCCGTTAAACGTGGCTATCTAGGTATTTCAACAACAATAATTGAAGTCTGATTGATAGTTTCTAAGATTAGTCCTACAAAGATTGAAACTTTACCTCTTAATAATATTAGTATACTCGTACCTAGTTCATAATAACAACTTTTTATTGCACCGTTTGGACTTAGTTCGACCTCAGACCAAGGTGAAGTCACAGATGAAACAAGATGACAAGCGCTCATATCGCCGGTAGGTACCGACACTGGCGACCTATATACAAGTACATTATATTGATAATAGATAAACATTTCTATTCATAATAAATGTGAAATGAATAATTTATGATAGTTATAGAGAGTATAAACTAAGAATAGGTAGATTACGTAGTTTTTACGAATGAGGGTTTTCGACACTTTTTGCCACCAGTGGTCGCTTGTTATGCGTCAGGTTCCTACAAACAGCAGTCAGATAGTACCGAACGTATTTTTTTTATTGAAATTATATTGCATTTGAAAGTTTTATTGAGTATTTCGTATTGTTTTCATTTTTAGGGCATTTTTTGCAATTATTACCATCTATACAGGTTGGATACCAATATATTTATGTTTAGAACACATTGGCACTGCACAATACTATGAAATTTTAGAAAACAATATTTATAGAAATGTTAACTGATTTATTTAGATATTTTTTAACACTTTTAACATTATTGCAATTACGCAAATGGCTCCTAATTGTGTAAACTATACTATAAAATAAAGGATTTTTGAAATCGGATCAATAGTTCCGAAGATTATCCGCAACATACAAACACTATATTTTTTTAAATACCTCTTTATAATATTAGGACAGAAGTATCGATAGACACCTCATACGGTAACAGGTACCTATTAAGTCCAGTAAGAATAATTGGATAATCAATTGCTTACATTTGGATGAGTGTGCCACTATGACCATGCCTTTGATGCCTTCAAATTCGGTTGAGGCGAGAACACGTCAAAGCCTTTCGCTTCATATTCATACAAGCGTACCATGAGCCCCCATGCCATCAGTTGGCTACACTCTTTTATTAGTATAAAATCAATCTTAAGTCTACTACTTACTTCAGCCCGTTCATAAGCACCAGAGCCCCCATTTTGGTCGCATCTCTTCTTCAATTCCATTTTCGATTTTCCCAAAGTTTCATGTATCGTTTCGTTTTGTTCTGGAGTCAGTGACTTAGAAACAGAATCTATCACATCTCCATCTGAATGTATCTGACATGATACAGTGCCTAAAAGTAAAAATTGTTTATGATTTAAATGGATCAATCTCATAAGATCCATTCATTAGATCCATTATGGATTTACTGAGATTTTATTTTCCCACTAGATCCTTCTTCTTAAACCGTGGATCTAATGAGATGTTATTTCTCGTTTGATACACTATTACTTCTAGTCGCTACAAATGGATCTAAAGAGAGTATTACATAACAACATCAAGCAAAAACAATATATAGGTAAGTATTTGGACTGCAGTGGGATTGTATAGGCTTCTACTTTATGTTTCAGGAGTGGATACAGGGAAATATAATAAATAGATTAATAGGGAAATTACAGGATGGCGGCAGATATTATCCCATTACAGGTTACAGAACTTTTGGTCCCTGACAATATGAGTATTGATGTTGGACACCACCTCAAAGTCTCAGACATGGTCACAATAAAACAATGGGGACTGACAATATAAAATGCTCTTTGTCATAAGTAGAATTAAGATTATTGAAGACTAGCAGCGCCCCGCGGTTTTACCCGCGTTGTACCCGTTCCCGTGGAAATTTCGGGATAAAAAGTGGCGTATAACCTTCGCGTTGAATGTGGCTATCCATTACAAAAATAAATTTTCAAAGGAGAGTTACTGACATAATTTTATGGAATACAAGTTTTTATCACAATTACGCAAAAACGCATCGTTTAATTAGTGAGCGAGTTTCATAGGACTCGCGATATTCAACTCGTGCGTTCGCGTCGGCTGCGTGCGACACACTCGAAGATTTTTAGCTCGCTAACCTGCAGCTTGTACACTCACTTCAATTCAATATACAGCACTAGCCGCGCCCCGCGGTTTCACCCACGTTGTAGCCGTTTCCGCGGGAATTTCGGGATTAAATGTATCTCATGCGTTATTATGATGTATAACCTATATTACTGTAAAGTTTCATCCAAATCCGTTCAGTAGCTTTTGCGTGTAAGAACAACAAACATACATCCATCCTCACAAACTTTCGCATTTATAATGCCTATTAGTAGGAATTAGGATAGGATAAGAAGTAGGACTAACAGTACCTAGGTACCAAAAGTCGGGTACTGAGTACTGACTGACTGACTGACTGACGTGACAAAGCGTTGTAACGTGTTACACAGCGAGTGTTGATGCGGTAAGTGGTCAAACACAGCGGACGCAGCGAGCAACAAACGGCACTTATGTGGGAAAAAATTAAAAAATGTTCGTTGCTCGCTGTGACGGTGAATGTTACATTACGCCTCGTACCGTTGTACAGTATCCACCTAGAAATGCAAACTTTACGAAACATATTGTAGTAGATATCTGTAAATTAATGCTCGATTACTTCTACCTTCGATATAAAATATACCGGTTCTCTCACAAACTGACTTGCGCGATCCACAATTGTTACAGGAACAGGGTAAGATAATGAATCTAACCATATATCAAGTACTTCTGCATTACAATTATTAACGACAAAATATTAATTTAGATAATTGCAAAATAAATAAATCAATGCACACAACGGAAATATTTTAATAGTAACAAACAAGGGTAGAAAAAAGCATCATTCGTTTTTCGCTAAACGTAAAATTTTATATTTCACTAGCTGACCCGGCACACGTTGTTTTGCAAGATTTATTTTAGGGGTTAATTTTAGGACCACCTTCATCTACAACTGAGTAAGTTATCCTATCTTTCAAGATAAATCAAATTGCACACGGTGTGCAAATCAATTTAAAATCGGTTCAGTAGTTTAGGAGTCCATCGCGGACAAACGTGACACGTAATTTTCATATATAATAAAGATAAAATTATATAATCAAAAGACAAAAACAAGGAAACGTCTACCAAATATAAGACAATTTATGAAAGATAGGTAATTAAAATTAATTTATAACTTGACCGGCGAACGGGCTATCTTTTTTGCAAGGCAGTTCTTTATTTTTTACTTAAAATCATAAACACTTACCAATCAAAAAAGTGACAAGAAACACGTAGTTGAGCAACATCGTTATCTTATTGTGATTTAACAAATTATTCAATCGAAATAATTAAAAATTTATTTAAAATTAGAAACTAAACGCGCGACATCCACTAACTTAGAATATTTTTGACAAACTAAATAAATTGATTGAACTAAATCAGAATCACAGACCACGAACGAACTAATAGGAACGAAAATGTGAATGAGATTGAAATGAATGAGTGAGTAAATCCATGGTTTCATGCTGTAATCTCTTGTACCGTAAAGCGGTGTTATTCGGGACATTTTTATTCAGTCAATGGTTGTGTGTATGAATGGTAGATTTTAATCTAATAAATAAAAAAGACGTGTGGCACTCGGGGACTGCCGCGGTAAAGCTATTGCATAGTTATTTTTTGTATCACTAGATGGCGTTAGTGGGGAGCGTTAGGTTTTTTGCGTGAGGTTTTTTCGTTACGGAATTTCTGTCCCCGCGCTCAAGGCCCGCGATAGAAGCTATGCAATAGCTTAATAATGGCATCGCTTGTGACTATCAATAACTAGCGAATTGTAAAAATAATGTGCCGGTATTTCCCAGAAAGTAGCAAATATAATGCATCTCCCCATGTCCCGAATAACCCGACATATTTTGGTGATCTTTAGTAGATTTTAAGTAAATACATAATAATTATGTGCATCAATGTACCTATTACTATAAAATGCAAACATGTGAAACATGATTTATACCTGTGATTCAAACTCAATGCTATGAACTCAAAATCATTCCTGGTCTGTGGTGAACATGGATGGGATTAAACCGTGGATTAAACAGTGGACACCTGGCTGTAATCTATGATTGTATGGACACTGACAAACCATGTTTCGTGGTCTGTGCTGACCATGTGCTGACAAACAAACAAACAATGACACAAAACTTGACTTGACAAGTGTGTGACAAGTCAACTCACCTATCTTAACTGTCACATATGGTCAAACCTGTAAAAATCTAAAAAATAACACAAAAAAACTAAGAGGAGAATTTGTGTATGTTGGTTTAAATGGAATTAATAAAGAAATATTAATTGTATTAGCTAACATCAAAACTATTTGGAACTCAAAGAAAGATACTTTTACCTAGGTAATTGGTCTCGGTATAGTGTTGCCTTGCATGTTGTTTACAATGGATACAAGACAGATCTTGCATAGAAATTGAATTGAGTTGGCACTTTGTGGTATTCAATATGATAAACAATTACAGTCCCATATAGAGTTAAAACAATATAAAAAATATGTTTACTAGTTTTTTAAAATAAAGCGATATATTGACAACACATTACTTCATTCTGTCGTAAATATTATATTTTTCTATGTATATCATCAATGATTATTGTGCGTTAAACAATGTTCAAGATTTCTTTGAACTCTTATTTAAACTATAATTTGTAGTAAATATAATAAATAGTCTAATTTGTAGTACTATGTCATGTTACAGAATTCCTTAAATAAAATGGAACATGCTGGTGACATATTCAAGAATGAGAAGTTGCCCTCTCATAGTGAGCTGGAGGAACACATGTTGTTGAACCCGAAGCCTCCCGGAGTGAAGTGCGATATAGTGAATGAGTGTCAGATGTTCCTGAAAGCCGAGGACGGAGGTGGTGATGCTCAGATGAATATTAATGAGGATGTTAGTGCTGGAGGTATGTTCATTAAAGAACGAATATGTAATGCGGACATTTCTTATTGAAGCATATTGGCATACATATGTTTGTTAACATAAAAGTATGTATGTCAATTCAGCGGTGAACTTTTCTGCTACATTTGTATGATTTCATCACATTTTCACTCTTTTGCAATAGCTTATAGTGACTTACCTTATGCATTAGGGTTACAACTATGTTTTAACTACTTGACAGTCAAGTCTACTTGACTACTTCACAGGCCAAAGACCTTTTACTTGATGAACTTAACAGTACTAAGTTATTGATAAAGTAAGATACTCATGCAAGCATTTATGTATGTATGTACATATGTAGTGGTTAGTTAGATACCATAATACAAGCTTAGAGCTTAGTTTGGTTCTAATTGACAGTGTGTAACTAAACAGTCCTGTATATTTTTATTTTCTTAGTATGTTTTCTATTTTGCAGAATGTCCGTGTACAATAATATTTTTTATTGGTTTTAGAACAGCCACTGTTTGCGACTTCAACTTCTGGACAAAGGAAGGAGAGTCCTTCTGAAGTTCAAATAGTTGATTCGAACCCGGAATGTGATATGGAAGGTATGCACTGGTTTCATGTACTAGCAGCCCTGCAGTTTTGCCTGCGTTGTGCCAGTTCCTGTGGAAAATTTCACTATAAAATAAAGCCTATAACCATTCTCTTGAATATACTAACTTAGCTACCCAATACAAAAAATATATTCGTATCAGACTGGTAATTCCCAAGATTAGACCAAACATAAAAACTTTTAATGATTTCATTAAAACATTCACCTTATTTTCCAGCTGTCCCCGACTTACCAAGAGACGATGGTTTACCTAACACAGTGACAGTACTAGACGCCCCTCACGGTGGCAAAGTGTATGTAGTAGGGACCGCTCACTTCAGCTTGCAGTCCCAAGAGGATGTAGCGCGAGTGATCCAAGAAGTCAAGCCACATATAGTTATGGTCGAACTTTGTGAACAAAGGACCAATATATTGTTGCTTGATGAAAAAACTATACTGGATGAGGCTAAGAATATCAATATTAAGAAGATTAGGTTAGTATAATGTTGGCACTATTACTTAGACTGTAAGCATCTCTGTGTTACAATGTCATGGCTTAACCACTGAATTGATTTGGATTATTTTAATATACTTAGAGAAAATGTAAATTTAATATTCTAATCATGAGAGATTGTTTGTATGTGTGTGTATTATGTATAATTCAATGTTCAAAACAGTTATATTTTGTGTATAATTTGACAAAGATTCTTACTTAGATAGAGTGTTGTTTTCATAACTAATCAAATGAAAGGCCTTTGCGTTGTAGAACATTATACCCTAAAACCCTTTCCTTTTGAACAGAGCTACCATGGCGCAAAACGGCGTGTTCAACGGACTAATGTACATTCTTCTGCTGAATATGTCCGCACATATTACGAGGGAGCTGGGCATGGCGCCCGGAGGGGAGTTCAGACGAGCTATGGCCGAGGTAAGACAATATTATTAAAAAGTCAAGTAGGTATATATAGTGTGACTTACACACCATTTAGAGGTTGCTTCATCGGTCACGCACCAGTAACACAATGTAAAGTAAACCAATGTCAGTCTCGACAGACATAAGAAAATGAAAATCGTGGCTTTCTACTGGCCGTCCGAATAACTTTATCAGACCGTCATTAAACTTATGAAACAACGCTTTGTATTTAACAGGGTATTAATCGTGAACTTTGTAACGAACGTACGTTACGATAACCAAACGTTGAAACAACCCACCTTTACACATATTAATTACTAGCAGCGCTCCGCGGTTTTACCCACGTTGTACCCGTTCCCGTGGGAATTTCGGGATGAAAAGTAGCCTATAACCTTCCGATTGAATGTGGCTATCTATCACAAAAAGAATAGGCTAGTTGACAAAATTTGGAAATTAGTTTAAACCTATAGCTTAGCATCTATTTCACCCCAAAAATATATTATTTTAAGAAAAATAGTTTTTTTACGTTTGTATTTTGAGTTTTAAGAAATGAAATTGAAATTGACCGCGAAAAAGGCCAAGACTGTCATGCCGTCTTGAATGACGTCACATTTCGCAGAACAGCCGTGTTTGTGTATGAAAGTCAATTGTGTTTTTTAATAAATAATGAATATCTCGTATTATAAATACTGTATAGTGCCCCAATGTAAAAGTACAACGACAAATAATTCATATACGTTCCAAACAATAAAAAATACGAAGAAAGTCATTATCAACTAATTCCACAATGTATAGTCGATTTCTTTCGCATTGGCGAGACGTATGTACAAATAAATATGGCCGATATTCTGAACAAAGATAATATAGAGGTAAAGATTGTTACATTAGCCACGGAGGTAGGAGTTCATAATATTTTTTATAGCAGTGATAGTTATATTCTATATTAAAATATGACTGATATAAATTCAGAAGTTGCTTAATGGCTGACATAGTATCTGTTCATTGGTTTATACATTAATTAAGTTAATCAGTCGGGTTTTTAAGTTTTTCTTTTAATCACGCAGATACAACGCTGATAAAAAACCGCGAATTGCTGTCAGTCGTATAATATCCTACTATCCTATCCCATCCTATCCTACTAATAAATAACACACCAAATCACTAAACAAATCGAAGTCCAGAGAGAAAGCCAAGTTTTTTAGGAAATCGAACATAGAGGAGCACCCGTAACGTACGACATCAAGCAAACGAGACGAATGACGAACGAAGCATGGCGGCTGACTAGGTATCGGCCTGTCTTGCCAGCATAATGACAGTTCTTAGTTAACCGACAGTGGCAATACCGCTTAATTATCTCAAAACTGAACATACAACAAAAATATAATCGCTTTAGCGCTAGTATATTAACGTAAGTTGCTAGTATATTAAATTAAAAATAATGTCGTGAGTTTTCAAAGTAATACGATGATTTATTTTAATTTGCCTTTTTGTGAGTTGAAAAAGTTCAATCACTTAGTTGATTTCATACTCTGTTATATTTTTTTGCTTGCTTTGCTCATCACTATAGCCATAGTCAAAAAAATTGCATTTTACTATCTGTATTTTCACAACATCACTTTTTTTCTTTTTGTTAAAATATGATGTTGAAAATTAATAAAATTCATGAATTCCGTGTTTAGAACTTAGGAAAAAGTGTATAGTGTGTGGCAAACTATTGAGTGTGTAGTTTAAGATAAATACGTGAATGTCGTAAAATCAAAGATTTGTTAACATGAATTGCCAAAAAATTAGAAATCTACTATACATCGTAGTTTTATCCGAAATGTGACGTCACGCTTCTCTGATTGGTGTTTAATGTCACGTGATTAAACGCCTCATTTTGTCGGTTTTATTTTCCAAAAATATTATTAATCTTTTATTATTTTAATAGCAAAGTTGATTATTTATTTACTAATTATCATGGTTAATCATTAGAAACTAAAAGCCATCCGATTCATTCTTAGTGGAAACAAGCCTATTATTCAAATCGGACTGATAATTCCTGAGATTACCCCGAATATACAAACAAACAAACCAAATTACAAATTGTACCTCTTTATAATATTGATATAGATATAAAATGTATATTATTAAGGTGTGAAGTTCATAGTTACTCTTATACTTTTTAACGTCACTCCATTTTTACAATCATTAATTAAATATTTCAACGCGATATAGCCCCGGTTCATACCCTTCTTATCTTACTTATTAGATATTATTATAAATGAGACTGACCAACAAAATGTATGAACGCGACTCTATTAACTTGCACAACAAGAGCTAACGATTGTGTCGAAGTTAGTAAGTTCAACATTGTTATTAACGCTTAGTGTAATTTTAGGCGAAAAAGATCCCTCAATGCATAGTGCACCTCGGCGACCGCGCGATCGACGTGACCCTGCACCGCGCCATCGCGTCGCTCTCCTGGGGGCAGACGATACGCTTCATATGGCATCTGCTCACTTCCAATCAGACTATCAGGTGAATAACACGTATTTCACAGGAACAGGGAGATATCACGCATGATGAATAAGGCTTAATAATTAAAAATATGTGATATACACAAATTTGTATGCAATGATAACGGCTCGGTGGTCAGGTGGTATGTACTCGCCTGCCAAGACTGTGGTCCCGAGTTCAATTCCCGGGTCAAGCGAAAACATGTTTCCTACTTTTCAAACATGGCTCGGGTTTGAGATCACCAACCCACATTTGTTAAGCATACTGGTTATGCCTAATCCTTCTCACTGTACTGATATCTTCAGTGAGATGGGAGGCATTGCCCAACAGTGGGACATTACATGCTAACGGTCTTTTGCAAAGATGTCCAATAAATTACTACTGGGCATGTGCTGAGCATTCGTCATACAAACATCATAATTATGGCAATGAGATGCTCTGGGGATTCGATTCTTTCTATAAAGTCTAGCAATAAAACGACACCACCGTACCATCCTTATTTCGAAGCAGTTTCAACCCCCCTATTACTTCGTAAGTCAAGTCGATCTAATTACGTAGTAACTTAAGACAGACGGGAAGAGGGAGAAGGGGCTGAATAATAAAACTTACTTGATGTTACATGGATCTCACATTTTTTATTGAAATTTAGAATTTCTCGCTTAGGAGGGGGGGGGCGGCTTAAAGCATTTTTATGTGAGCACTTCCATACTTCACGTTAGAGAATCTATGTCGGGTGTTTCAAATTCGTCACCAAGGTTGACCTTTCAATAATTAAATAAATAAATAATTTAATTAAATAACTAGGTTAATTAGACCCAAACTAATCTCTAGGCTTGTATTATGGTATATCTAACTAACTTACCAACATTACTTTAACTTCTATACTTACTTTTCCACATATATATTTTCTTTAAATAACATTTTTATGTTTCGTTCCAGCCTGGAGGAAGTAGAGAAGTGCAAACAGAAGAAGATGTTGGAAGACATGCTGGACGAGATGGCCGAAGAGTTCCCGGCGCTGAAGCGCGTGTTCGTGGTCGAGCGCGACATGTACCTCTGCAACTCGCTGCAGATGGCGGCACTGCAGCGACGTCAGTGCACGCAACACTATCATAACTATACAATCCTATCCTACTAATGTTATAAATACGAAAGTTTGAAAGGACATATGTATCTAAGTTTGACACTCTTTCACGAAAAAACGACTGCGCGGATTTGGATTAAACTCTACAGTAATAGGTTATACATCAGAATAACACATGGGGTACATTATATCCTGAAATTCCCGCGGGAACGGGCACAACGCAGGTAACACCGTGGGCGCGGCTACAGGCCTAGGCCTACAGCTGGACCGATTTCTAGTAAAGTAGCTAGTGTAATGAGTCTAATCTATACTAATATTATAAAGCTGAAGAGTTTGTTTTGTTTGTTTGTTTGTTTGTTTGTTTGTTTAAACGCGCTAATCTCAGAAACTACTGAACCGATTTGAATAATTCTTTCACTGTTAGATAGTCTATTTATCGAGGAAGGCTATAGGCTACATTTTATCCCGAAATTCCCACGGGAACGGGCACAACGCGGGTAAAACCGCGGGGCGCTGCTAGTGAGGTATATGTGTGTGGGTGTAGTGTGTATTAACTTTTAAATATAATATTGCCATCCGAAATGTACCTTTTGTGAGGTAAACATACGTACTATCTTAATTTAAACACCTCTTAGGCCATATTAGCTCAATCGTAAAAAATGTGTATTGTGTGTTAGGTCGCGAGCCGTGCCGGATAGTGGGGGTGGTGGGCATCGGGCACGTCGCCGGCATCGTCGAGCACTGGGGCAAGATCCGGCCCGAGGACATACCGCCGCTGCTCAAGTAAGTATTAGTCTACATCCAGTCTTGCAAGTAATGCTATTATATCTCCATTAAAATGATATAAATTAAGTTATCGGGGCTTACTGGTTTCTTAGTCTAAGCGACCACTATAAGTTTTGAATTGAAACGACGTTTATGGATACACTTGTCACATTTAACGGGATGGTTATAGACCATTTTCTTCCCGAAATTTCCCAAAACGGGGAGGACGCGGATAAACCCGCGGGGCGCTGCTAGTTGATCAATAACGTGTGTATACGTAAATGGAATCCTTCTCACTGTACTGGTATGTACCGTGAGATGAGAGGCCTTTGCCCAGCGGTGGTGAGACATTAGTTTGAGACGAATATTTGTTGCGCAGGGTGCCGCCGCCGTCGCTGTCGGGGCGCTTGCTGGCGGCGGGCGCGCGCGTGGCGCTGGCGGCGGGGCTGGTGTGGTGCGGCTACAAGCTGCTGCCGCGCCGCTGGCTGCCCTGAGGCCGCCCGCACCTCGCCCTGTGGTACGTCACTCACTTCCACTACCTTCGCGCGCGTGGCGCTGGCGGCGGGGCTGGTGTGGTGCGGCTACAAGCTGCTGCCGCGCCGCTGGCTGCCCTGAGGCCGCCCGCACCTCGCCCTGTGGTACGTCACTCACTTCCACTACCTTCGCGCGCGTGGCGCTGGCGGCGGGGCTGGTGTGGTGCGGCTACAAGCTGCTGCCGCGCCGCTGGCTGCCCTGAGGCCGCCCGCACCTCGCCCTGTGGTACGTCACTCACTTCCACTACCTTCGCGCGCGTGGCGCTGGCGGCGGGGCTGGTGTGGTGCGGCTACAAGCTGCTGCCGCGCCGCTGGCTGCCCTGAGGCCGCCCGCACCTCGCCCTGTGGTACGTCACTCACTTCCACTACCTTCGCGCGCGTGGCGCTGGCGGCGGGGCTGGTGTGGTGCGGCTACAAGCTGCTGCCGCGCCGCTGGCTGCCCTGAGGCCGCCCGCACCTCGCCCTGTGGTACGTCACTCACTTCCACTACCTAAGTGCCACCCGGATGTCTCAGTTGTATAACACCGCCTACAGGCCTCCGGCATGGTCTGACGATTTTAACGTGCCCTCCGAAGCACGGTAGCGCTCAGATATAAATGCCACTATCGGCCACCCATCCAACTAGAAGACGAGCTGCACGTTGCTTAACAGGGCTAACATTGCTAAGTTAAACATCGCCTCGAGCGCTGCAACAAACGTCGTACGTCGTGTGGTACGTCTCACGTATAACGGACGTAGCGGTTCGTACTTCAAAGGAATGGTTGGAAGAGTTTGGTCTATATTTTTACCTTTACCTATGGTACGAATATTACTAGTACACAATAGTATTGATGCATCTGTATTGTGTATGCGTCACTGTATTATTGTAAACATCCGTTGGATTCTAATCCACCTAGTAAGAAAGATTTAGACCTAGTAAATGTTTGGGTACAGCTCACTATCAGTTAGATGGTTTATAATCTTTCTAAGTGGAGTATAAACCCGCAGGTGTTTATAATATAACTGTGACGTATGTACGACGCACGGCATGTGCGTGCATGCGTGCATCCCAAATTTCAGACTTCTTTTTAACTGAAAATCGGTTTTATCTTTCAGGATTGGCAGCATTTATATCTTGCTGAAAATTGCAAAATTAATACGGACATTGTTGTCAATTGGAGCCGCCAACTTACTCGGATGTATGATAAAATGTAACATGTTCTCATCTCTATAATTTTAAAAACGTTATTTTATTCACATTACGGCCCTGTTACACTGCGACGCACATTACGGTGTAAAACATTTACTGATTGTACATTATTACATATTTAGTGCGCTAAGTTAAGGTGCACGCCTGAGACAATATTTCTTCTATCTGTTATCTCTTCTCCTCATATAAAAATAGAGAGATAGAGAAAAAGAGAGAAGATAAATACGATGACATTTGTTCGTCTTGACGTGCATCTTAACTATACATAAAATTGTATGAAAAATGTTTGCAGGCGTATCGCGCGCCATAGTGTAGCAGCTCCTTTACGCTTTGTGATAAATTTCAGGATATCATTGTTATGAAATATGTATATGTGCTCATTGGCCAAGCCAGTAACTGTCATGTTATCGTGGTGCAAGGTGTTAATATATTCAATGATAGTCGTATACAATATTCGAATCATAATATGTATGTATGTACGCCAAATCAATATACTAAGCACTTTAGTTCTTTTTCAAAATTTTAAGTCCAAAATTATCTATTTATTATAGAAGTTTGCAAACGAAAAATTTTGTTAATAAGTTCAGCAAGTCGACCCATTTCTGACCATACTTAAAACCTTGTCAAATTAAAAATTCTATGTTGCTCAATGCTGATCTTGCTACAAAACTTTGTCATATTGTAACATCTGTAATACTAATAACTACTATTCATGTCAATGGAAATTTTCGAATGTATAATTTGACAAAGTTCTAAAAGTGAGTAACATAACGATTAGCTGAATGTACAAGGTCATTTAACTGCCAGTCAATAGCTGTCGCTTGTAATCACGAATTTATAGTCGTAATATATTTTCAAATAACACTTTTTATTTCTTGTATATACGAGTAGGTTTGAGTTTTACCTCCCTTGTTTTAATTAAGTTTTATTTTGGTTTTAAATAATGAATTTAATTGTTGTTTGTTTTATTCTTGACATTTATTATCAATTTATTGCAGGGTATATGGTACATATCGTTAAGTATATAAAATAGTAATGTAATATTAATATGTAGGTATTAAATATTTTTGTATGTACGGTGTATAATGTCATATTTATCTTGTTTTGTTAATTTTTCTTTTCGTCTTTTGTGTTTGAACTATAACTTTCTACATTCAGTTAAAAATGCTTTACATTATCTTACCATCATTTCTACTTCCGTCGTCCATGCTTCAGAGGGCACGTTAAGCCGTCGGTCCCGGTCACTTTCTACGGATAGTAGTCGTTACATGAGCCATGTCAGAGGCCTTTGGCGGCTCAATAACTCTGACACCATTGCAGGATTGGTCGGGTTGACCATCCACTCGATGAAGACGATCATTTCTACTGTGGTAAAATAACTGAATTTTATATTATGTACCATATTCCCTCACTGAATTAAATTTAGCTCAAAATTAAATTATGTTCTCGTTTAATTTTATGTATATAATTATTTTACCTTGGAAGAGGAGGACTGTGATAATTTAATAAATGTTTATTAAATGTCCATCCATTAAAATGCATAATTAAGTCAACCTTATTAGTCATTGTAGTTGTTTTTTGTCTAGATATTATAGTGTAGCTAAGTAACGGTTCATATTTCCTAAGACAGAATATAATTATTAATATTCATATTATATATTGTTATTATATAGTAAGGCCGGATTTATACTTGTAAGTTACATCCATGTATGAAAACTTTACTACGTCAAACAGTAGAAAATTACGACTGCAACTTAAAAAAGACAAAAAAAAATTACGTATATTACTGGTACTTACTTAGTAAACCTTCAATTGTAAGTTTAACTTACGTCAACTTTCAAGGATAGTATGTAACATAAAGGAACGTGCACGACGGACATGAGTTCTGCTTCAACACCATTACCTACCTTAAGTTGTGGCCTAAAGTAAAACAAAGCAGTTTTTCTTTGCCATACAATATATATGGCTTCAGAAGCCTAACTAACAATGAATATTTGAGCAAAGCTTAAGACCTTTACATACTAAAACCACTGGCCGTCGGTTGCCCGGTGGGTTAACCTGCCGGGCTTGTTTGGCGTTTTGCTATACAGACGTGGAAGAAAAAGGGGAAGGTCTTTATCCTGCAGTGGGACAGTAATGGCTGATAATAAAACCCACCGGGAAGAGCCAGCTGACCGGCGGGATTGGTTTATAGCGGTGTCAGGTTGTGTTTCGAGTGCTAGCTGAGCGGAACTCAACTGACCAATCACAATGCATTATGAAAAGATTTTGACAATGTCAATGCGTTGTTTGACAATCCCAACGCGCTGTGATTGGTGAATCGGACTCCGCACCGCTCCACTCCGTTTCAATGGAGATGCAGAGTAGCTTTTTTTAATATCTTACACACACCCACACGCGTGTCTGTAAAATATGTGTATGTTCCTTTTATCATTAATATTATATAAGTTTGTTCAAAATTAGTACCGCCAACTTGAAGAAAGGTTCAGGCTCACCCTTACTTACGACGCGATGATACTCATATTGAATGAACTACACATATTTACTTATCTAATATATAAGATTATATTTAGTCTTAAATATACATAGATAAGGTTAATATAGATGACGAACATGTTACTGTTACAATGTTACTATAAGGTCTGATTTCTAGAGTTGTAATTATGAAGCACCCAATATGGATAGTTTTGTTGGTTCTTTCAATAAAATGAACTGCCTTTGAGTCTGGATTTTTATTTATTTCGTACAAATTAATTGTAAGTATAATTTTTAAGAAATATAGTAGCCTAAGCTAAAAAATCCTGGATTTAAATTTGTTAGACAATCCATATGCAATATATTTATTGACATATTAAATTAAATATAAAATATATTTCATTAAAAAAGAAAAATAAGGAAGACTGACCCCACCACCATGTGCGACACATAGCCAGGAACAGAGAGAGAGATTAAATAAGCATCTCAGTGAAGGTCGTTGTATAGCGGGCGGGATCCTATATTATAGGATCAGATTATACATTTGTTATGCCATTGTAAATGAAGTATTAGGTAAATAGATCGGGTCGGGCCTTACTTAGGGGAAAAGCCACGGACGTGAGAAAGCTCATAGATCCATGTAATGGTCGTAGCACACATATCAACTCGTAAACGGAACGTAAACGTATCAACTCGAGCCGTTCAGTATTCTTTGTATGAAACTCCCTACTGCAACGCACACTTATCGGAATCGTAACGTAATCGCCTCGCCTCGGGACAAGCTCACAAACCGCAGTACGGTGCGTGGTCGACTTGCCGTACCCGCGCTTACGTCTCTCCGTACGCTGTCTTACGACTCTCCGTACCCTAGCTTGCGTTTCTTCGTTCCCGCGAGGCACCCCGCCCAGCCGTCGTCAACCAGCGACCGGCGAGCCGTAAGCGCGGCGTCGTCGCCTAGCCGTAGCCGAGTCGATTCGGAGCTGCTGATCGCACGGTGACGCGCTTACGATAGGTTGACGCCTGGTTGACGCCTGGTTGACGGCGAGGCGATACGGTGACGATCCCTTTCCGAGTTGATATGTGTGCTACGACCATAAGGCACATTAACTGCGGTCATGGAATTAAATACATGATTTATAAGAACACGGAAGAGCGAAGCACTTTCTTTAAAATACAACATCCTTGCTGCTGTTATATTTTGATATATCAATAAAACCTTTTTAAAGTTAATAACTCTTTGCCTTTTCAAAATATTTTGACAAAATACTCATGACAGACATTAGATAATTGCAAACATTGCCATTTTTTTCAAGTTTACAGCAAAAATGAACATCCCCGTTTAAAAACCATCCAAATTAAAAACAATGATCTTAAATTCCAAAGAAATATGTTATTATATAACACGTTCATAGCAGCTAGACTACTGGGAAGGAGTCTTGAAAATGCTAACCTATTCAGAAATTATAAAAGACTTCAATCACGTAAGTGAATTCTTCCCTTTGTTTATATCTAAAGTCAATTTTTACTTTATTCTGTTAGACCATGTCGGAGGTCTTTAGGCGGTCTAAAAACTAGACACCAGAGTTGGCCACTAACCTACTCGAAATGAATAAATGAACTTTATTCTGTTATCTTTGTTATCAATTCGATGCAGGTATTTTATAAGGTCTAAGTATATTGTACGATCCATTTTGGGTCATCGCGTGAACTGTTAACCATTGGTGCATTGCCTTGGATTGTTTCTTTAAACCAAGTAGATAAGATGGTATACCATGCAAAAATAAAATATCCATAATTTTAAAACTAAGTATTTACTTACCTAAGTAAGGACAGGGATGGAGTCTTTGTAGCTTTGGGATAAACAATAAGTAGTATTTCAAAAACTTGAAAATATTGCAGCTGCCTTACCAAGAAATGTGCCAAGCTGCCAATGCAGCACGCACATGCAGCTGCCGGAAACGGCCACGGTACTGCAGAAAGACCACGTGGCAACTGTCGTGTTGCTGGGCACGGTGCATTTCAGCAAACAATCCGTTGCGGACGTCTCTGCGGTAATATCTTGTTTTTTCAGCGAAAGCAATACAACTTTTTGGAAATCAAATTCCATGACAGTGGTCCGAGGGTTTACACGCGTTCCTGTCAGAATTTTAAGAATTACCCTATAAATCTTGAATGTAGCTATTCGAATACCTATTCATTTCTTGTTGAAATAAAATTAATAATTAGTTGGTAATTTTATACGCAGATAGTAAAACAGTTGAACCCTAACGCCATATTGGTGGAATTATGTCGTCAAAGGATATCCTTACTCGAGCTGGATGATAAGAAATTTTTGGAAGATGCCAAAAAATTCGACGCCTCCAAACTGAAGTAAGTGCGTTAGTTACTATCAATGTATCGGTCCCTTACTGGGCCTTAGTGCCCTTAGTGGGCAGTCTGAAAATCAGAAATTAATCAAGCCTAATGATATTTAATTTAAATATGTACCTACCTATATTCTGAAAAGAAAAGTGTGTGGGGTTATGGAATATAACAGGCTGAAGGCGACGCTACAGATTTTATATGAATTGAATAGGTACCTATCTAAAAAGGGTATTGCAGTTTGCGGTCACTGCACAGTGCACACTGCATTGTCACCACCACCACGGAATAGATACTTTCTATATCTATTCCGTGGTCACCACGCTTGGATTCAAGTTTACGTACAGTGCCACCAACTTATCTGTTCAGGTGGGCAAAATGGGAACTACAGCCGCGTCAGCCGCCATTTCCTAAACGTCATTCCGCTGTCAGTTGATGTCTAGTGCGAGTGCTCCCGTGTTTATTTATTGATTTCATTGTGAAAAAAGCAAATAAAATGCCGAAACCTCTCAAAAGTGATGCACGGCTAATTATTTTAAAAGTTATATCTTTCATGAAAGAAGAGAAACGCCTACAAGCTCCATTAATACCATTTGAAAAGCTGACTGAACGCGTTGCTGCCGCGACAGGTCAGTGTAGCCAGATATGGAAATTTTAAATCACTCATTATTACAAAAAAAAATATGTATAGCTGGTGGTTATATTTTAAAATATATAAAATAAGCTTAACATATTCAAATAAAAATGCTAAAATAATTTTTAAAGCGGTTGCTGTATTTTATTTTATGGTTGTTCATTAAAAAAACCTATAAAATATTAAATTGTTCTTATTGTTACAGGTGTTTCAGAACGATTTGTCTACAAACTAATCAATGAAGAAACAGGCTCAAGAAACTAATATGCCTCAATTGATTGAAGATTCATTCCGCAAAATCACACAGGCAGAGTGGAAAAACCATTGTGATCATGTGAAAAAAATTGAAAATGAATACAGACAAAAAGATGCGTATTTAGATGAACCTTTTATCATTCAATTACAGAGTGACAGTGAAAGCGATTCGAGTGACTCCGAAGTTGAATTGTGGGAATCAGCAGATGGTTCAGGAACATCGACCGGAATTCCTGGAGTGCGACCGCTTGAGCTCAGAAACCATGACCACAATTATGTTTATAAAATATAAATAAAATCCTATTGTGCTGCATTATTGTTTTATTTATGTAGTTACTAAGGTTCATAGCTTTAAGTTATATTTATTGATTTGTGAGCTTGTCACAAATTTTGACCTGTTTGATCACTATCTCACCTGATGGTAAGTGACGATGTGATCGAAGCTGGTAAACACTAAACACAGTAAACCTGGAATATGCATGTTAATATTATAATTTATTATATTTTTTTATTATAATTAAGCCATATTGAATCTATACTATACTATGTTAGTTACGCTTTATATGATTGATATTGTAGTTTCTTAAATTTTAATGATATCTATAGACTGACTTGCAAGACATGTTTTAATTACCTTTGTTTTATGAGCCATGTCAGAGGCCTTTGGCGGCTCTATAACTCTGACACCAGGATTGGTAAGGTTGACCATCCACTCGATAAGAAGAAGACCTTTGTTTTTTGGTGAATTTCTTATATGGCAATACCAAATTCTCCACTAGCGACGCCGTCACCTGAACAGATAAGTTGGTGGGACTGTATTTACGTTTGTGCACGAACGATCTGACTTCGACGAGTGCTTACTTTTGCGGTATTCATGGTTGGCCGTGCTGTGAATGAACTGCAGCTGCTGACATCTTGCGAACGCTACGCGTAGCGGTTGTGTACCGTGCGGGCGGTACACGACCGCAGTAGTACTTAGCGTTAGATCACATTTTTATGTCTTCTACCAGGCAAGCAGTAAAGGGACAAAGCTTTGCTTCGGGCATGTTACATGCGATGCTTCTGAAGACATACGCTGATATCGCGAAGGAGTTGGGCGTGGCGCCCGGCGGCGAGTTCCGTAGGGCTTATCATGAAGTACGGGATTATTTACATTAGTTTTTAAACTTTACTATTACTTTTTTACCAACCCGCATTTGGCAAGCGTACTCATATCTTCAGTGAGATGAGAGGCCTGTACCCAGCTTTGGGACATTACTTACAGGCTACTTTACTTTACTCTTTCTTTGTATAATATATACTTACTTATTAGATATGTAAGTTGCATTTATTGTTGAAAATTGCCATCGATCTAAATTATTGATCATCTGGTTAGTTCTTAGTTCTCATGTACTTAGATATCGTTATCGGTATATATTGCGATACATGATGCTATTTATATCTGCAAGTTGCCGTTTACTTAAGAGAAACTTTATCTATGTACTTACAAGTAGTTAGTTAGTTGTTCACATTTACCATTGAGTTATATGTACTAACGTAACATATAACTCAAAGATTTACCCGCGTTTTCTTTCAGATGAAGAATATTCCCGGCTGTAAATTGTTTCTCGGAGACCGTCCCATTCAAATAACGATAGCGCGAGCATTCCAGACGCTAAGCGTCTACGAACTTGGTCAAGTGCTGTACCATTTATCTACTACGCAACCTAAACCTTTGGAGTTAGTAGTTTTTTTAGAGGAGAGAGGACGGTTCGGTTGCCTACCCCATAAACCCTGGCTACGCCGATCGCTTTTTTCTTGATTAGAAAGTAGTTTATGGTGCTTTAAGAAGTTGGTTTGGCTTCTTCTTACTATTACCAACATAACTAGGTACATATTTGGTTAGATGCAGGTACTATGTAGACACTAATATCTTATGCTCTTTAATTTAATGAATGAAATTGCAATTGTATCTTCCAGCAAACATCAACTAGAAAAATACAAAGACCGAGAATTCGTACAATCTCAATTCGCAGAAATCACCAAAGAGGTTCCCGCATTCAGGAAAATTTTTCATGTATTTGTGGATGAACGTGACAAATGCCTCGCGTATTCCTTGCAGGAGTGCGTTCGGTCTGGTTAGTCTATAAACTACTCATAAATAACATAAATTATACTGGTTTCTTAAGTTTAAGCGAACACTAACTCATTTTGAATATTGACCGAAATGTGTGTATTAGTTCTTGACAAATACGTGAATTTCGTATCATCAAAGGTTTGCTTACATTTTTGGATTATATCTTGACGTAGGTATTGGTCTAGGGTTCTGTTTGCTATTTGAAGATCTCATTTAAATCTGTAGATAATTATAGATAACTCATCTTTTTATATCTATTCGTACCCGACACAGTGGATCGTGCAAGGGTGCTTGGAGTCGTGGGTATGGGTCATGTGGATGGGATCGTCAAATATTACGGAAAAATGAAGCAACAAGATATTGTGCCACTTCTGATGTGAGTACTTTGTAAGATTGTTTAATTATGTAGGTACAATGCGATTAAAATAAGAATAGGACCGGCCTAGCGCCATGTTGTGACGTCACAACGGGAACTTGGTATAGTATAATGTGCAAAAAAAGCAATGTTAAAAAATATTGCAAAATTGAAAAATTAAATTCGTTCAATTTGCCATCTAAAAATCGGGAGATTTTTATTCGGAATAAAACAAGAGTATTTTATGTTAATAATATATTCATTTATTCAAGATCTTTTAGTTTTGCCGTATGAAGAATATTATTTTCCATGTTTATTTATGAATATTATTTTACATTAGATGATAATTCAAAAATCGGGAAAAACCTTATAAATATATAAATTTTATAAAATGAACGATTTTTAGACATTCATTTAAAATTAATAAATTAAAATAAATATTTTTAAGTTTGTTCTGCTGACCGTACTTATATGAGTGAAGTTAGCCGAGAGCCCGTCCTATTCTTATTTTAATCGCATTGTAGGTAGTTTTGTTGTAGACGGAGTTGGGATACTTCAAATATTTTAAACATGTCGTTTTAAACAGTAGCGTAGTTTAATTTTGCGATTTTATTTTAAAATACTTAATGGTATTTCGGTCCGGTATCTGCATGCCGCGCATGCCGGTAGCTTTGCCAGTAGTCTTCACTTTTCTAACTAATAAAGTGTGAATCCAGCATAATGTCACGATATATTATAAATATACCTACGAATGGTAGCGTATAACTTAATTTAGATAACTTTTTATATCTGAAATGCTAAAATGGAACCGATACTTAATAATTGAATTAATATTCCAATAGATCTCCTAAAGCCCGATAGAAGAGTCAACGCCATGAAACCTGACAATGTATTAAGCACTTATTGTACGAGCATTTCAAATAATGCATATTCTACCAACTTATACTTAGATCTAAGAATTGTTTTGATATTACTATAACAAACAGAGAGACATAATACAATTTAAAATACCATTTTAAAATAAAAAAAAATAAGTAAAAACAAGTACCTACCCATTTTTTTATTTATTTCATAAGTTGCTTTAGATCCTAATCCACGAAGACCTAAGAGTGATGGTGTTCGCACTTAAATAATAAATACTTATGTTATTTTAACTTTAAGTGTGCTTGGGGTCTTAAACAAATGTAAACTAAGCATAATGACATTACCTAATTAATAAGTAAATATAACAAAGAAAAAATGAACAAAATCCCTTAATAAAAATATACTTATAGGTACCTGGCGATTCCTTCAATGTGATTTTATTTTTTCAGGGTCCCTCGTCCGCCTTTATATTCCGTGATCTTTTGGAAGGGGATGAAATTCACTTTTTATTTTTTATTGTTTTCTTTGTTGTATAGACTGGTGTTTGGATAAAATAATTTTGGAATAATACATACTTAATAGGTTCGGTTAAACTAAAAGCTCAGCGGAATATTTTCATCTCGTGTTTGTACATCACTGCACTTTTAGTTATTACTGACCAAATTTTTATTTTAGACTAGCAGCGCCCCGCGGTTTTACCCGCGTTGTGTCCGTTCCTGTGGGAATTTCGGGATGAAAGCCCATAACCTTCGCTTTGAATGTGGCTATCCATTACAAAAATATTTTTTCAAATCGGACTAGTAGTTCCCGAGATTAGCGCGTTCAAACAAACTCTGTAGCTTTATAATATTTGTATAGATAGCCGCGCCCCGCGGTGTTACTCAAGTTGTTCCTGCGGGAATTTTGGGATAGATATATACTATAGAAGGCTTTCTTTAGATCTTTTGAATACCATCATCTTCGTAATACATACTTTTGATGTATGATCACCGTATGCGAGGATAAGAGCTCGAAAGTGCATATTTTCATCCGACTTGCTTCAAATTTATCGTCACTGCTCAGCTCCTATGTGTCTTAGCGTTACGTTATATAGCCTATAACCTGCCCAGGAGTATGGACTACAATCGTACCAAGTTTGGTTAAAATCCCTTCAGTAGTTTTTGACCCATGCGTGCACATACAGACGGACAGACAGACAAAAAAATTACTGATTGCATTTTTGGCATCAGTATTGATCACCATTCATTCTCCAATATTAAATTTGAACATATTTTCAATGTACAGAATTGACCTCTCAGCAGTTTTATTATAAGTATTAGATATAGAAGAAGACTAGGACCTGACAAAAACAGGCAACTAGCAGTCACAAAGTTAGGATAGTGGATAGGTGCCACCACGGGTGCCACGAACTAATCCATGAATGGTCACCCTACATTTCGGCACGTTATTTCCGTTTGTAACTAACTTATCTGTGGATGAATTTCACAAAACAAATACATATCATGGAAGTATTATTTTTCGTAACGTGATCAGATTTTGATGTCTGTGGAAACTAGAACGTATTATTTTCATCTTTTACTCTTTGGCATTCTTGGTCGAACGAAGAAAAAATAAATAATGTCTCTGAAGCGAAGTTTTTATGGAAAGGAAATTGTTGGGTGATCAATTTATTTCTCTAAAAACATAGTTATTTTCTAAATAATTTGCTGATAATAGTTACCACTGCAAGGCTACAATATCGCCGGCATGATTTTCAACAGGTAAGACGAACTACGATTATTTTCAATCATATTCCTAACTTTAAGTAGCACTATCGCATTTTTTAGTTTTATCATTCATGAAACTTAGGGAAAGTTAATTAAATATTATAATTTAATTTCAGAAATGTCAGAGATAAAGTATAAGAACCAAATATTGGCTGCAATTGACCATTTACGATCAAGAAAATCACGTCCTGATGTAAACAGAATTTGCAAATTTATGCTTAAGTGTTACAAAGTATCACCAAAAGACACTAAAGCAGATTTAAATCGTTGTCTTCGCGATAAAAGTATCTACAAAGTCGACTACAAAGATAATGTGAGCTATAGGAACGCTGCCAAGTGGAGAAAAAGATCAAAACAGAACAGTAAGTTTTAAATATCTACACTTGTCTTAATATTACTCAGGTAAATTATTTATTTTATTGTTTACATAATTAATAATTATTATTAATGTCCTTCAGCTAAAATGTCTGCAGCAGTGGCAACTGGTGAGCGTCGAATAATAACATCTGCTATAGCATCCCTCATTTATCAAGATCAAACTTACTTAGAAAATGGCATTGGTTTTGAGGATCTGGTTAGAGCAGCGTCTTCTCAGGAGTCCAAATTTTCTAAGAAACATTTGGAGACTATAATAAACAAGGAACTAAGTTCTGGAAGCCTAGTCAGACTCCCAAATGGTAATCTGGCTTTAGGACCGGCTGATCATGATGGTGACAGCTCCGATAGCTTGAGATTTGAATACAATGAGAATAATACAAAGGTATACATACATTTTTTAATATTTATTTTTGTCTCATTCAACCAGCCAAAAATAATGTTATTATTTTAGTTTGCATAATTAAAAAAAATGCTTAAACCTTTTTCAGATGACATCATCAGCCAACTCCTCGTGCAGGTCTTCTCCTCAAAGAACAAGGGGAAGACCAAAGAAGAGAGGTGGAGGATCCAACCACGGACCAAGCAGCATGTCCACCAGAAATGCTGGTGTAAGAGTTGGAGAGAGAAGGAAAATGGCCAAAAAAGTGTTTGATCCATCTGATAATAATGTCCCTAGTAAAAGAAAGAGAGGCAGACCAGTAGGGTCTTTGAATAAAAGCACAATTAAGAAAAGGTTAATGATTTCGGAGCAACATATGCCTTCCAAACTCGAAAAAGAAGGGACTCCTCTGTCTGAAAGTCAGATGTCTATGGACGGGAGTGCTGATGACATGGAACAAGATGAGCCTTTACCCCATGAGACTCCTGGAGGAGTGTGTTCAGTGTGCCTTGTCCAGAAACCTCGAGGCTCTAATGACCGGCTCATTGAATGTAGAGATTGCAACAATAAAGCTCATTTGAGTTGTTTACAGTCTGGCTCAGGTATATTGAGACCTCGGCCTGACAACACCTGGCAGTGTCCCCATTGTAAAACATGTGTTATTTGCTGCGAAACAAATGATGCTGTAAGTAACCATTCATAGATCATTAGTAACTTAAGCTTCGTTTAATTTCCACACAGTCCAATTAAATAATCTGCACATATATATAATTTATATAAATAATATATTTTTTCAGGGTATTCTAACAGTTTGCAGTATATGTTCAGATGCTTATCATGCACTCTGTCATAATCCCAGAATACCCGAAAGGTTAAAGGCTTGGGACCAATGGGAGTGTAATAACTGTTTAGAGTCCCGGCCTACTTTAGTCGGATCTCCAGCTATAATGCCCAGGAGTATAGAATACATACCGAGCCCACCTCCAATAGATCCGTTCCTGAAACCTCACGAAATAGATAGAGCTCCTTCTAAGCTAGGTGATGAAGTCCCGATTGATCCTACAATACCTGATGTATCTAACTGGACCACTGAAGACGTATATGATTACTTTACTAAACATCATCCTGATGCAGCGCCAATTCTGAGAGAACAGGTAAGAGAGATACTTACGCATTTAATACGGAAAATAGGCCATATTTTTACATTCGTTACTAAAAATATAGTTTACTACATATATACAAACACATATCCAAGCACCAAAAGTTGTCACTGCTGTCTGCTTCTCAACTGCGCTGAGCGTTTACCATGTGACTTAAAAAGTAACTTACAGTCAACCATTATATTAGTACCATGTATTAACAATGTGTTTAATTTTCAGGAATTTGATGGTCCAGCTATATGCATGGCGACACGATCTGATATCGTGAAAGGACTAGGCCTGCCCCTTGGACCCGCTTTAGCTTTATATCGAATTGTTGTTAAACTGCAGACCAGGAAAGATGATTGGACTATGTGTTGGGGCTAAGCTAATATTGAAATAGTATTTATTAAAATGAAACTCTTGAGATGCAGTGCATGGTAAACAATATCTTTTTTTATTTTATCTATCCAATCCCATGGTTAATGTACAGTTCAAATACCATTGTTTTATAATATTTTTACTTATCTTTTAAATACTGTAAACTTTTGTATAAAACGACTGTTATCAATGTAATATAAAATAGCATATATTTAGCCTAAGTAAAACAAAACTAATGTGAAATGTAAGTTTTTTACTTTTCTATACATTCAATAGTAAGATGATCAGTTTCTATAATATTGATATGTAATTAAATAGTACTTAAATAAAACAAAACTTGAAATTTATTCTTTTAATTTCATATTATAATTATAACGTCCATAAAGATCTCCATAAAAAGTAACAATAAATAAACATACAAATTGAATGATGTACATTGCATTTGTAACTTAGCTTAACATAATTGAACTATACATTTGACTAGTAATACTTTTGTCAATGTTGATCGTAATGTTTCATGTATGACATGAATATATTGAACAACATTGTTGCAAAATTAATATACACAACCCTGTAGTGCGTTGGGAGGTAATAAAAGTTGATTACTTGAATTGGAGGCCAATACAGGCAATCCCCCTGAAAGAAATTAACATTGTATACATAAAGTTGTGTACGAATTTCCTATTTAGAACGAATCATTTGTATAGAGGAAAGCAGTTATTGTAGACCAAAATTCCGTAGATACTGCATATTGGGGTTAGGTCATTGACCTAAAGTGTTCGGACACATTTGTACAATTTCCACGTTCGTACAATTCTACATTCGTACAATTTTTCCTAAATTGTTTTCCAAATTCGTACAAATAGGTGCTATGTGAGTCTGCATTATAGTTCGTTTACTCCCACCTGTTCTGTTGAGTAGTTCTGTTGACAAAACTAAGTATTTTCTTACTATTCGGTAGGTTAGGGTTATTTTTTTTTTACTAGTTCCATAGTTATCGGTTTTATAACACCTATTTGTACGAATTTGGAAAATAATTTAGGAAAAATTGTACGAATGTAGAATTGTACGAACGTGGATATTGTATGAATGTGTCCAAAGCCGACCTAAGGTGGGGCCTTTATCTCGTCTCGCAGTAAAACTTTTCTTGTAATATAATAACAAACAGTTCCGTACCATATAAACATATTTAAACTTTTCACTTATCTCCGTGTTGCACTGGGAAACAGTCTTCCCCTCTAATAATCCCATAGAGTAGAAAAATCCCAATAAGGTTAGCGGGGAAGCAATTGTTTGATCACATAAAACTTTGGTCATAACAGTCTTTGCATCATAATTGGGTAAAATTTTATCTAAATATACATAGTAATAATGATGAGCTGGGCCCATCATCCCTCCTACCATAAACATTCGCCCTAGAACAAAAACAACTGTAAGATAACAATGTACTGTGATAAAACAAGAAGTTATGACAAAAATCTAATAAAATGTATTACCTGAACGGCCCCAGTCATATCTCTTAGGTATTAATTTATTTTGGTATTCAATTTCTTGTTGTATTAAATCTCCAATAAACATGAACAGCCCCGAAGTTAGACTATTTGTTAATAAAAGGTTCTTTCGAATGAAAAAGTTCACACTTTTTCTATAATTTGAACCACTCCTGTGGTTTTGTATGAAAGAACTTGATATTACCAGAATCCTTTTGGGTATTATCCGATGGGCAAACATAATAACAACCTGCGAATAGTAATAAACACTGGGGTGGTCACTGGTCAGCGGTCAGCCGGACTGTCTTTGCTTTGCATATTATTTTATCCTAAAAGCCAATAATTTAATGTTGCATAGGCTTTCAAGGATTTTCGGGGCAACATCACCATTTACGACCGTGACCACCCCAGGAAATGAGCTTGCGTGTTATGTAATTGATCACTAATTTAGATTATTTTTACTGAGATCAATTTGTTCATCATTATTTATTTATTTTTTATAAAAACAATGTGACAATCACTCAATATAGAATTGAAAGAACCGCCATTTCATAGATTATATAAACCTTCTATCTAACAAACCATTGATCACAGATCACAGAATGAAATACATTGGAAGCAAGGACTTTTGTTTGTATGTACATGATTGGAGGTCAGGTTCACGTCACGTCTGTCAGTGCACGCACCTTGAACTTTTGCTTCTGTTGACGGAAATTTACACTTTAATAACTTGTTTTTATATATTGTACTGAGCAGATTTTATATTTTATATTATATTGCTACAAAAAATTAGGAATAAAGTATTTTTATGAAACATTGACACATATGTCGCAAATTCTAAGGAAGGAAACAGAACTAGAGAGGGGCCGAGCTGGATGAGACTGCTGAGAGAGAGGTAAAGATCACAGATCAGGAAACAACAAAGATGTGGTAAATAGTGGTCACGTGATAAGTAAAGTAGAATGAACGGAAAATCAGGGCTACCAACTTTTTATCAGTTTTACCTCCAAAACTTAAATAACTGTATTTAAAACAAAAACTTTTTAGAAAACCCCATTAATTCTGAATCACAGAAAAAGCAAAAATCATACTGGAATAATATTGTCTAATATTACATATCTATACTACTAATAAAATGAAGCTGAAGATTTTGTTTTTTTGTTTGACCGAGCTAATGTCAGAACAGCTGCATTTGTTTAAACTTTTACATTTAGTTAACGGAGAAAAATATAAAGACAATCCTGTATCCTGTTTTTATAAAAACAGACGTATAGACTAGAGGTGGACGTTATAACGTAGTTATTTTGGTAAATAATTATAGCCGTTATAACGAGGTGAAAAATAATCAGCTATAATTATAACGTAAGAAATAATATACCTTTAATGGCTATAACCTTTGTTTCCGCTAACGACTCCATCTCTAGGGAAAGTTACAAAATATTAACACCTATTTATAGATTTCATTCAAGTAATTCAGTACAAATATCACAGATGGCACTAGTCTAGTAATCACAGTCAGGATCACAGGTCAGGATAATTAAAATGAAATTGCACGTTGCGGCCGCTAGTTCGCGCATGCGCAAGCGAGTAACGACGACTAATGCTATAATTGGTGGAAATATTATTAGTTTTAAATCGCGATTGGTTATTTAGCAGACGATGTTAGTTTAAAATATTTTTCGTTAGTTAGAATTTGTCGTTGAAAAACAGCTAATAGCGTAAATAGCGTTAACGAAAATCAAAATATAGCTTTTAGTACGAATTTTTAACCGAGGCGGAGTGACGCATCGTCTTTCCCGCGCCCGCGCGTCCTGTTCATACTTCGTTTATTTTGTTATTTGATTATGGTTTTTACTTCTTTTTTTTTTTGTATTTTATTAAAGTATGAGGGAAAGTTTATTGCCAATAATGTTTCAATAAATACTTGTTACGATTTATTATCCTACATGATAGTAGAAAATATAGCACTTTTGTTATTAATTAAAAAATAAAGCAGTACATAAACTAAATAAATAAATTGGAAATAATAATAAATACCTAACGAACGTTTCGCGAATCGAACTCATTTCAATCGGTTAAATATAATATAACGCGCGAGCATTCTCTTGCTAGTTAGCTATATCATTATATCGTTGACAGGAACTACGTTATAATTATAGCGGATAAAATAGCGCGCTATTTTTTTATAGCTTTAACGTATAACGCGTTATAAGAAAATAGCCGTTATTCCCACCACTAGTATAGACAATATAAAGAATAAGTTATAAAATAAATAAGTCAAAAGGTTAAATCGCAATAATAGCCCTTAAAGTCTTAATCCATCTATTTTACCCTTAAATTAAGATCTTCTGTAGTGGTAAGTTGTGGTAACACTTCGAAAACATGAAAAAATAATGTTGAGTGAATGAGTTAATTTTCCTAAAACCGGAAGTAAGGAAAAGGAAGTAATTTTCTGTTTTTATTTTTAGTGGACTGAAACGTTAATCCCTTATGCTGGGGCCACACCTATGCCATATGCCATAGAATATGACATTAGCCGTAGGTATAGCCACGACTATGCGTCATAATTTGACAATAGCATTGACAATGCCATATGGCGTATGCGATAGCTCGAGTGGCGGTACATCAAAGAGATTAATGCGAGAGCATGGAATTAGTAAGTACAACTGGAATGCGCACTTACCCAGATATTACAAAAAAAAATCGATCTTAAGTTGCGTGTAATAAGATTTATTTTTAAGTGAAAGGGTGCCGCGGGCCGACAGAGATGGCAACCACGGGGTCAGTGTATCCCTGTCTAACTATTGCCAGGGCATAGGATATTCCACTTTAGTAGATTTTAAAGCTTTCATGTAAATCAAATAAACAATATTAAAAGGTGACTGAAACAGGTGGATTCTAGAATTAAACTAATATTATATTTATTCATGCTCTGTCTTTTATAAGGGACCTCTTTCGTTACTTGAAAAAATTAAAAAAGAAAACATTTATAATTTAATGGTAGGATTTAGTAATTTGTTTATGGCAGCAAGAAAATTAAGATGGGGTTTGCTCATTGCTTGCGTTTAGTGCTTTTTTTCATGATTTTCGTTCTTCGCGTTTAAAAATGGTGAAAAGGTGCTGTGTCAAAGATTGTGGAAATGAATCTTATTCTGGCTGCAATATTTCTTTTCACAGGTAAACATGGATTATAATGAAAATTTAATAAAATTAATAACGTTGCCGATAGTGTGACAATCATTTTCGTCACGTGTGTTCTTTCAACAGTTCAATTATGAGTTTGTAATTATAATATTCGCTTTGGAGTTTGTATTCTAGGGCTCGAATTACGATTTTACTTGTTTTATTTCGAGATGAGAAAATGAGGCAGAGGTGGTTGCAGATGATTCCAGTAAATGTTGGAAAGCATACAGTGGTGTGCAGTCGTCATTTTTTATTAAGCTATTGCATAGCTTCTATCGCGGGCCTTGAGCGCGGGGACCAAATCCAAAAATTCCGTAACGAAAAAACCTCACGCTTACCCGATCCGACGGGAAGGAGGTGTGGCTTGAAGGCCGTGCATCGTCATACGTCGTTTCAGTTCGGCAGTCTTCGACACGGCGTTGTGTGCGATTGTGCGTTGGGGATGAGAGAGGGGGGTGAGAGAGGGGGGTGAGAGAGGGGGGTGAGAGAGGGGGGTGAGAGAGGGGGGTGAGAGAGGGGGGTGAGAGAGGGGGGTGAGAGAGGGGGGTGAGAGAGGGGGGTGAGAGAGGGGGGTGAGAGAGGGGGGTGAGAGAGGGGGGTGAGAGAGGGGTGAGAGAGGGGGTGAGAGCGGTGAGAGAAGAAGCGGGAGGGGAGAGAAGAGGCGGGAGGGGTGAGAGAGAGAGGAGGCGGGAGGGGTGAGAGAGAGGAGGCGGGAGGGGTGAGAGAGAGGAGGCGGGTGGGGTGAGAGAGAAGAGATATCAAATATATCAAATATAATTGCATAAGTTGATACAAAATGCTATGCAATAGCTTCACCGCGGCAGTCCCCGAGTGCCACACGTCTTTTTTTATTTTTTATTTAGTAATTTGTAAATTTTTAAATAAAAAGCGTATTTTGATATTATCGACTTTATTTTTTTACCCTAAATACCTTGTTTATCTACGTATGCATCTTACTCTTGTTTCCTCGCAAGAAGCAGTTTGTTATCTAAATATTATAAGAAGAAAGGTGACTGGACTCTTCTATCAACACACAGCCGAAACTACTGAATGGATTTCGCTGAAATTCGGTATAGATAGTTGTAATGTCTTAGCTCATAGGCATCTGCTCAGATTTTTTGGATAAAAGATGTTTTTGCGTTATATCCGATCTCCACGCAACGATGTTGCGGGCAACTAGTACTATAAAGGTAATTATAGTTTTCTTTTCAGAATGTACTTACCTATACATTTCCAAGAATTAATATTTACAAAAACCATACTAGTTGAAACTTCTCTCAGCCCAGACTAGACGGACTAGGATACCTATACCTACAAAGAGTCTAAGAAATGTGTTCCACTTTTTGGGTGAAATTGTGGTCATATTAATAGAACGAGATAAAATCACCCTGTGGCAACACTCTCTGTCGGCTCGTATTTCCTGCGATGTGCGCATTCCAGTTGTACGTAGTACTTACTAATTCCATGTGCGAGAGTTAAATGCATGAAGCGGCCACACTACGTATTGTCAGTGTGCGACGAGAGCGCAACGAGTTCAGACGTATTTGTTTTTTAGGACGGAATATACACACATACTATGGCCACAGAGTGGAGTAACGACAAAGTAATAACATTTCTTGAGATCCTGCAAACAGAACCATGTTTGTGGGATCCGAAACTGAAATGTTTCAAAAATCGTGGGGCGCAAAGTGATGCTTGGCGCCGAATAATGGGAATATTACCTTTTAAAACAACAATTGAAGAAATTAAAAGGAAAAAGGACAGCCTAATGTGTTACTATAGATCCCATTTAAACAAAATTAAAAAAACTTTTAAGTCCGGAGCTGGCAAAGATGACGTTTATACAACTAATTGGTTTGCATTCGAAACGATGGATAATTTCCTGCGAGGAGTATATGATAGTGGTCGCACATTAAATACAGAGGTAAGTAATACAAGTCATACATTATGTCAATGATATAGTTATTAAATGTTTGGTATAAGTAGTATAGTAAATTAGCTCTCATGAAATATAGAGCTCTGTCGACGTCCATTTTGCCTGAATTGAAGTAAATTCAATGCCGTTGTCAATGACAAATTTAAAACATTGACATTGACAGTTTAAGTCTAGCCACCCACTATATTGCATTGAAAATTATTGCATTCAATGGGCATTGACATTGAGCGTAGGTGTGGCCCCAGCATTACAAGCCCGTACCACCTATGACCCGAGCCCATGGAATTAGCTACGTTTGTATCTGACTATAAAAAAATGTAACAAATATGACACAATCACTCACTGTACAACTCTTTGTGAGATTGCCCTCAGTTTGTTGGTCAAGGGATTGCAGGCTGAATCGCTTGATTGCCCGAAAAGTAGGACGATTCAGTGGACAATTCCGTGCTTCGGAGGACACGTTAAGCCGTTCGGTTAAGCCATGTCAGAGGCCTTTGGCGGCTCAATAACTCTGACATGACACGATTGGTCAGGTTACCATGGTTGACTATCCACTCGATGAAGAAGAAGACTTTCTTCTTGTACTTTCTTTTGACAGTATGTCATGCATGTGTCATGCATGAAATGACAGCTGATGACAGTCATTTGGTCTATAATTAATTGAATTGAGATTTTCGCAAAGTTGGTATTTTGGTGTGGTGTGGAGGAAGATGGTTACAAAATAATTAAATTAAAACATTACGAGGAAGGAAGGAACTTGTACAGTTTCCAATCGAAGCATTTATCTATCTCTATGATTTAGTTTGAAAGTGAAAATATCGGATACCCTGCTTTTAATTAAATGCTTGAAAAGAGAAAGAAAATGGAAATGCAGTGTTGATTGGAATTTATACGTCTTGCTTGTGCCGTGTTAAGAAAGAAGCAATCGTTGGCTCATGAAAAGAAAGATATGATCTGATAGAACTGAAATGTTTGTTTTGAGACTCCTTGATTGAATATTATAAACACAATCTTCGTTTTCCATCCAGATATTTAACAACTCCTTAGTGATAATCGTACGATATTAGATATGCAATAAACAGTGTTTACTATTGTTCACCATGGCGCAGCACGATATTATAGACTTCTCTGGATTATTTAAGCTGGATGTCCTTATCCATCTTGACATAGCATCATACACATTCTACGAAGTGGGCTTGAAGAAGTTTTTTGCCTTTTCAAGTGACAAAGAGTTATTTTTAATTTTTATAAATGCGCAATCGGAAAGATTTGAGAAGAATTATGACTGGGATTTTTTGGATAATCCCATTTATTGCATGTGTTTTGAGCCGAGTGGAACATGGGTCGTAATTGTGAGTGAGGAGAAAGTTTTATTGGTACCATTCTTGCCTCTGTTTGTTCCTCAAAGTTCCTTCGATCACAAGTGGTCTCTCTCGAGCGTCACCGTGCTGCCTCTGCCTGTTATCAGTCAACCGTGTTCATTAGTTTGTTGGTTGACCAAGGAGTCCGAGAATATACTGATCATTGGATTAAAGGTAAGACTTTGCGACTATAGTTTGCATTATTTCCGATATATGAATATTTTAATTTATATTTTATTCAATGTTTCAGACAGGGACTATAACTTTTTATTCTTTGGAATCTCAAACAGTTGTCGGTGAATGTAAAGTTGCCACTGAAATTGTGGAACTACAAATATGTTTTGATGACTCATTGGATTTGCTTGCTCTGCTGGTAAGTGTAATATGATCATAGAATGAAAGTTTCTTAGTCTTTGATTAGATGCTAAAAATATTTTTTTCTAAGTTTATTCAATGTATGTGTAATAGTTAAATTATAGAAGAAGACTAGCAACTTTTTAAGAAAAGACAAAAATCAGAATTTTCTTCTTTTTGCCGGGATAAAAGCTTTGTCTAGGTTAGTTTGCACTGCAAACCCTTGAATATTGATTCATATAACGTCTGGACATAGTGTAAATTTCACTATAAAAATGCTTCACTAAAACAAGTCAAACTTAAAAATTATTTTGGGTTTTCATGCTTACTCATACAGTATAGATAGATGGTTGTGATGATCTAGCTATTACAAGTTTACCTTCACAATTAAACTACTTCCAGATATCTGGAGGTAAATCCCAGCATTGGAAACTGGTGTTAGAGCACCGGTCCTTTGGGTACAATTGGCTGCAGCAATTGAGGGCCCAGAATGATAAGGAAAAAAAAGATGGGTTCATGTCTTATATAAAACAACTGTCTAAGGATAAGATAACACTGTTGATACAGGGTGGTTCTAAAGGTATGATTTTTAAACTTTCCACATTCTAAAATACTTCTATAATACAATCCAAATGTGTTTTCTGTTTTTGTCGAAATCTCAGTTTAGATTTTTACTAAAAATATTGTAGAATTAACCACATTATTATTTCAGATGACAACAAATCTCAGACAGTAGAATATGTTCTGAAGCCGTCAGAGTATCTGCCGCAGTTTCGTAAAGGCTCAAATAACTGGGCTTTGACTGCCCAATATGTCAACGGGAGACATTTCTTGACAGCTTTCGAGTTAAACGAGGGAACATTAATTGTGAGTGGTGATAAATTGTTTATTTTGAATCATAGTTCATTTTAGATCAATGCTCCTTGATCCACATAGAATCAACCATAATGTTATAAATGCGAAAGTTTCTGAGGATGGATATACATACGTATGGATGTATGTTTGTTGCTCTTTCACGTAAAAACTACTGGACGGATTTGTATGAAACTTTACAGTAATATAGATTATACATCAGAATAACACATGGGATACATTTTATCCCGAAATTCCCGCGGGAACCGATACAACGCGGGTAACTACGCGGGGCGCGGCTAGTCAACCATAATTTAAAAATAGAATAGTAGTGACAGTTTTTCTTTTCAATTTAAGTGCCTTCTATATTTATTTCTATAGAGTATTATTTTCAGCTTGAAAGTCCTGAAGAGGATACTCCGTCGCGAACGCTCAGACCGCACATCAAAAAGGACGGCCTGTACATACAGGGCCTGTGGTCTCAACGACTGGTTTACTTGTTGAGGAAGAATGAAATTGAAATACATAGCGCTAACTTTTCGGTAATACAGGTAAATATCTCTTTAATAAATATTTGTCGTATTGTTCTTAAGGCATCGGAAATGTGTGCCTGACATAATTAACAGTTAAGAGATTGGTTCGTGCGGTTGCCTAAAACCAAAGGCAATGCAATGGAGTGGGTTTGCCGTACGAGCCAATATTTGCCCCTCGTAATGTTGTCTGAACAATCTTTAGCAATCATGCGCGATTGTACACAACTAAACACATTAATTATCTAATCCATATTACATAGTTTCATTTCAAAATCTTCCGTGCCTTCGGAGGGCACGTTAAGCCGGTTACTTTTTACGGATAGTAGTCGTTACATGAGCCATGTCAGAGGCCATTGGCGGCTCAATAACTCTGAAACCAGGATTGGTCGGCTGACCATCCACTCGATGAAGAAGAAGATTTCATAATGTCAATGTTTCAGGGAGAAGCCCTACTAGGCACCAAGCGCGACTACTCGGAGCTATGGTCAGTAGAGCTGATCGGCGATGTTCGGCGCGCGCACGTGATGTCGGCCAAGTCGCCGCCGGCGCCGGCGGGCGGCTGGCGCGACCCGACGTTCCTGTGCGACTTACAGCTGCCGCGGTTTGCTTTGGAACCCTGCTTGGTGGTCACTAGCTGTGGCGCCTATATTGTCAATACTGTGTAAGTTGAAGGACATAATATATTCATCTAGAACAGCCTTACTAAGAATTGCACGGATACATGTTTCACACTTAGTTCAATGATGAGAGAGGTAATAAGTAGTGGTTGCGCGCAGGTGCTCGGGCTGCGAGTGGCTGGTGGGGCTGATCATGCGCGGCGGCGCGGGCGCCGAGCAGGCGGCGGCGGCGCTGGCGGCGCCCGTGGGCACGCTGCTGCGCGCCGCCGCCGACATGCTCATGGCGCGCGGCAAGCTCGCGCCCGCGCACTACCTCTTCTCGCTCTCGCAGGTGACGCGGCTAGGGCACGCCTCCCCGACAGATCAAACGCACAAGAGACTAAATTCCTCGAGTGTACCTCCCGCGGCAAAACATTCTAATAATCGTATTACGTTCACTCAGAGTCAGCCCGACGGCTGGGTGGCGCGGCTGGGCGTGTTCGGGCGCATCCACGAGCTGTCCCTGTACAAGTACACGGGCAACGCGGGCAGTCTCAGCAGCGCCGCCATCACCATCAAACTGCTGGCACTACTGCTCAAAATGGCTACCAATGACGAACAGAAGTTCGATACGTGAGTACACAGCTTTTATACTTTTTAAACTTACACGATTTGCACTTATTATACTAAATGAAACGAGTCTGTATAACAAATTGTAATATTATCTAACGTGATACAGGCCCGTTTCATTTACTATAGACAGCTTTTATTAATAACTATTAGTGCTTGTGGCATAGTAATGTGCAGTTCGGCCCCTACAAGTGGTAATTATGCCTAATCCTCCTTACTGTACTGATATCTTCAGTGAGATGTTAGGCCTTTGTCTAAGGGATACAGGCTAATACTTTACTTTATAAAACTAGTACCTATAGATTCTATAGTAGTTGTCCTAAGAAATTTTAGCCACTCCAATGCCCATAGACTACTTTATACCCACAGCAACATGTTCAGTTATATGAAAATGTGTCTTACTTATTTCCAGCGACGTAAAGTTCTTCTCACTTAACGCGAATGAGTTACAAGAGCTCACATCATTCGCGGCCGCTCTAGGTCTTTGGTACCTCGTACCAGTGTTCAGCATACAACGAGGATACCCACATTTGATGCTCTCAGCTATCCAGTCAAGGAAGGAACTATGCCGTGGAGCAATTAACAGTTTACTGCAAGAACGAAGCTTGGTCCCTTTGTTGATAGAAGAAGATGGACAGTGGCTCTTCGACTATTTAGTGGAGAAATGTGACCAGTTCGATACTAAGATATTGAAGGTTAGTTTATTGTATTACACGAGATAATCTATACTTATACACGAGATAATCTATACTTATACAATAACTATGTTGTTTTTTAACTTTTTGTTTGTTTGAACGAATTAATATCAGAAACTACCAATCCGATTTAAATAATTCTTTCTTAAATGGGTAACCACATTTAACGGGAAGGATATAGGCTATTTTTCATCCCGAAATTCCCACGGGAACGGGCACAACGCGAGTAAAACGGCGCTGCTATTCTACTATAAAATTAATAACTTGTATTGTGTGCAAAGAAAACATATTGATATACATATTATAATGTGTATTTTTTCAGTGTCTTTGTTTATGGATGAATCCTTTACAAGACCAGCTACGGCCAGTGATGCGCGACTTGAAGCAGGGTATTTCTTCTATATATGTAAGTTAACTTTTTATTTTTAGTATTTTCCTTACATACCTACCTTCTTTACTTAATGTGTTGCGATAGTCTAGTGACATGTGTACTCGGCTGGTAAAAGACTGGGGTCCTAAACAAAAAAAATAGTTTATTAAATTCCATAATAAACGTTTAGAGCTTAGTTTAGGTTTAACAGACAGAAATTATTTTTGCAATGGATTGCCACATTAAACAGATAGGCTATTTACAAGACGTAATTCCCACGGGAACGGGCACAACGCGGGTAAAACCGCCGGGCGCTGCTAGTTTACTGAATAAATTATTCTGTGTTTCATAATAAGTGATCTAAACGTTTTCTTTGTATTGTTTCAGACCGCCCGACTAACGGATTTAATATCAACATTCATACTGATCGCTAGTGCAGTCGAATCTCGCGAACCCCAACCCGAAATAAGTACAGAATTGCCACAAATTACTGATACATGGAAAAGTCAATACGTACCGAGACGAGCTTTAAGCGCAGGGCTCGCCCATTGGGCTTTAGCTGACGATGGGAAGGCGAAGATTGTGAACGCAGAAACAGTGGTCAATACCGACGTTATAGGGAGAGTGCTGGATGTGGCAGCGGGCAGGCATCATACCTTGATATTGACGGAAAATGGGGTGAGGATAATATATGTTGTTTGTGTACTTATAATGATGTTATGTGATGATTGTGACAATATTGTTAAAGATATATTTTTTTACGTTCGACAATAATTATTAGATTTGATAGAAGGGCACCAGAGTTTAATATACTAGTGCCTCATTCCACTATCAATCAACGTTGTTGGTCCAATATCGAAGACTGTAGTAACCCGTTACCCGCAGGTGTACGCGTGCGGCGACAACTCGTTCGGGCAGCTGGGCTGCGGGCGCGCGGGGCGCGGGCGCGCGGGCGACGCGCCGCCGGCCCGCGGGGCGCTGCGGCGCGCGGCGCTGCGCGCGCGCGTGGCGGCGCTCGGCGCCGGCCACTACCACGGCGCCGCGCTCACCTGCGGCGGCGCGCTCTACACCTGGGGGTACCCACCTCCCGCTACATACTACTAATATTAACTTTGTGACGATGGATGTTTGTTCCTCTTTAACGAAAAAACTACCGGACGGATTTGGATGAAACTTTTCAGTAATATAGGTTATACATCACAATAATACAAGGGATACATTTTATCCTGAAATTCCCGCGGGAACGGGTACAACGCAAGTAACACCGCGGGGCGCTGGAAGTACTCTATATACTCTTAATAGTACGAGATCCCTCTGCAGAATTAATGCGCTCATCTAGATTGCTAAAAATCTGCACTTGGTCGTAAATATGCGTAAAAATTAAGTTTTTATGATATCTGGATGAACGCACTAATTCTGCAAGCGGGATCCTAGTCTATAAGGACACTATATATTACAATTCTAAAGAGCGTTAAAATTAAAATGGCCGATTTTCCAAACAAAGCCAATTCCTTCTGTAGATAAACAAATATTTGCCACGAAAGACGTGTAAGAGCGTGTATATGTGTGAATTTGTCTGCTTTCATAACAGTCGAAGTTCACAATAAACGCGTAGGTATTTAGAAACATTTTAACTATCAAATGGTTTGTCACTTTCTGACATACGCAATTTTACGAAGAGCAAAAGAGACAAAACACAGTATAACAGTGTATTTTTTACACCGCGTTTTTTAATAAAGCGGCTAATGTTTAAATGAAAACACTATAATTACCACATTTTTCTTACAGATGGGGTGTCCACGGGCAGCTCGGTCACGGCAGCATCGACGACATTCACACACCTAAACTAGTTTCAAAGTTACAGGGGCGTAAAGTGATCAGTATAGGTAAGAATACTTAGTACACGTATGTCGGAAGACTTAAATTAAGCAGCCCCTAATTATATACAAATTGGACAAATATTTGTCCAAAATGTAGGATTTAAATACTTTGCTTTACCTAAGTACCTTGAACTAAAGTCTTTTTAGCGTACTTTTCTATTTTAAACTAGCTGTGCCCTGCGGTTGCACCCGCATTTATTCCGTCACTGCTTACCTTTTAAACCTTCGCTGGACTTTCATGAATATTTCAAGACCAAAATTAGCCAAATCGGTTCTGCCGTTCTCGAGTTTTAAGCAGACTAACGGACAGCAATTCATTTTTATTATATAGATAAAGAAAAACAAAACATGTTCGAGTAGTTTTAAGACCGCCTAATGGTCTCCGACAATTTAACACTCATTCAAGTAATAGTTTATACAAATAAATTATTGAATCATTGTTTATTTTAGGTTGTGGCGCATGTCATACCGTCATATTAACGGGCTGTGGCGACGTATGGGCTTGTGGAGCCGGCGTGTTCGGCCAGCTGGGTAAAGGCGACCGGGAGAAGGCGGCATTACCCGTCAGGGTTAGGGTGAACGAGCCGGTGAAGAGTATTGCCGTGGGGTACTTTCATAATGTGAGTATGACATTTGTGATTCTATGTTGTAAATGTTCAGCTTTTATTTGTGTCATGAGTTTATGTCATTGAAGTATTATGATGTCATAATTGTCGGTTGAGATTTTAGGCGAATATGTAATTATTATAGTTTCTATTTTTATACCTGGAGCTAAATAGAAAACATGTAAATTTTCCATCCGAAGACGATTGCTCCCGAAGAGGAAAAAGGTTTAGCGATTTTATTTCATTCTTACCCTATCTAAAAAATTACCTCACAAACTTTCGCATTTATAATATTAGTGTGATATGACCATATTATTATTTTTTATCCGCAGCTGTGCCTAACCCAAAAAGGTCGCGTTTTCTGGTGGGGCGCGAGTCCGCAGCAGGTGCGCGCGGCGGCGGCGCGGCGCGCGCCCGACGTGCACCAGCTGTCGGCCGCCGACCCGCTGGCGCCGCTCGAGCCGACGCCCGACCTGCACTTGTCGCCGCAACCCGTCGACATGTGTAACGTGCAGGGGGACGTCGTACAGGTATACTTACAAACGATTATAGAGGTACTAGCCGCGCCCCGCGGTCTTACCCGTCTTGTACTCGTTCCCGCAGGAATTTCGGGATAAAATTTATCTCATGTGTTATTCTGATGTATAATCTACATTACTGTAAAGTTTCATCCAAATCCGTCGCATCAGTTTTTTCGTGAAAGAGTAGCAAACGTACATACATCCATCCTCACCAACTTTCGCATTTATAATATTAGTAGGAAGCAGGATTTTGAGTATTTTGAACAGTCACCTTTTATTTTATCATTTGTCTCTACCGCTTACAGCAGTTTGCAGTTTCTGTAATATGATGCTTGGCTTAATGTATAAATAAAGTAAAATATGAGCCTGTAATGTCCCACTACTGGGCAAAGACCTCTCATCTCACTGAAGATATCAGTACAGTGCGGAGGATTAGGATTGATTATTTATTAATGTAATAAATAATTTTTAATTAACAGATAGCCGCTGGATGGCACCATTCGTGTATTATAAACAACGAAGGCACTTTATACGCGTGGGGACTGAACTTCGACGGACAACTTGGTATGTTATTTTTGTTTTTAAACTTAATGTTCTCATTGCTGGGCAAGTCTCCCCCACTTTTTGTCAAAATTTTCCAATTGCAAGCAATCCACTTTTTTCTGTTTTAGGAAGTGGAGATAGAAAGCAAATCTACATACCGACAGAGATTAAGGTGCGATCAGACCCGCAGCCCGAAATAGCTAAGACTAGTGCAGCTAAAACGCCGGAGAGCGAAAGGAAAGACTTCAGGACTAAAGCAATGGTGGCGTGTGGCGGCGACTTCACTATATACATCGACGATGATGGAAGGATTTACTCCACTGGGAACAGTCATTTGCATGTATGTTATACAATTTTATTCTCCTAACTCCCGCGCCCTGCTGTCGCACCCGTTCCCGTTCCCGGGGGAATTTCGGGATAAAATGTATCCCATGTGTTATTCTGATGTATAACCTATATTACTGTAAAGTTTCATCCAAATCTGTTCAGTAGTTCTTGGGTGAAAGAGTAACAAACAAATAAACATGTTAGTATGTTTATCCTTTTTATTAAACTTACTATAACTACTAGACTACTTTATTGGGGATATATGTTTTTCTTATTTATCAAGGAGAATCGAACGCTCAAAAAATAAAATACAGGGACCGGGAAGATAAGCCAGTATAATTTATCTTTATTATAATTTCAGGACAACAATGAGAAAGATAAGGGAACAAACAGAGTTATTATGATGAAGACTACCAAGCGAGTTATCAAGATCCCAGCCAGTAGAAGCAACAACAAGTTTAAGTTCCAACACATTGACCGCGTCGACATCATGTTTCCTTACGACGTCAACGATCTACAAAGAAAACCTTTAGAGCCAATATATGACCCTCTAACCGGCATGAAAGACTTCAAAAATAAATCATGGGCAGATGAACTTATTTTAATCCTAAAACCATGGCTGAAAGAAGAGACATTGATAAAAAATACCAACATGGCAGCTAAGTTATCATACCACAATCAGATGTATTCAGATTGTCTGAAGTACTTACTGGACAACTTGAAACAAACGCCTCAAGCTGAAAAGTTTTACGTGGCACATACCGTACTGCCCGATGAAGAAGTTTTAGATAAAGATTCACCTCATAACATGAAGAAAGATGATGATAAAATTGCTATCACCAACCACATGTCCAAGCGAATCAAAGATATTTCGCTATCAATACTTAACGAAGAGACATATCCTGTGATAGAGCAGTCTGCATATCAATCGTTGCCGTGTCGCTGCGATGAACTTCAGTATATTGTGAAGAAAGCCGCAAAGGAAACTGTTAAAACAAGCACAGTTGACATATCTGCGAAAGCAGCAGAAATCATTGACAAATGTATGGGAACCTTCCCCATTGATAACGAACTGTGGGAAACGTGTTTCCGTCTCTCAAAGAACTTTTATTTGGAAAATAATTTAGCGTTTTCCGATCTTGAAGGTATATTGTTTAAGTATATGGAGACTAACGCTAAAACAATGGCAGCTGCTATCATGTACTCTAGCGATTGCGCGCAATACTGCGAAATACTATCGCCTAAGTTATACTTGAATATGTGCACTCAAATTATGGACACTTGGGGATGAAACCTGAACAATGACTGACTGTGGAATGGAGAATATGTAAAAGATAATGTCGGAATGTTCAATTATAGGAGACGAGAGAAAATCATTACCGTTTTTACGGATGTAATTAAACCTAATCGGGTTGATATTAAATACACCAGTAATTATTAAAGTTACATTTTAGAATGTGTAACTTGTCACTGAAATTATGATAATTGATCAAATGGTTATTGCCTACTGTCTGCGGAGGCGTAGGTTCTTAGGAAAATTAGTTATTATACGATTATTTTTAACTTTTTTCACGTGGCGTCAACAAAGTAAAGGTGCGTTTCCATTAAAGTGGGCGGGAGCTCAAGACCAATTACATCGCATTTCGAAGATTTGACAATGTCAATGCGTTGTTTGACAATCACAATGCGCTGTGATTGGTAAATCGGGGTCCGTGCCGCTTCTATATAAACGCACTCTAAGGCATGTCGTATTCGGCGTAAGTCCTAAGTATTAATGTTATATCGGAATTGGCTATAAATTCTGACAAGTACCGTAAATTAACCTACGCTTTGTGAATAGAGTTAAAATAAACCTAAGCAAGCCACAAGGCTCATTTTGAAGCGTCTTTGAAGTTACGCCTCCGTGCACAGAAGGCTTATTTTGCACCTAAATGTAATTCCTCAATAGCTTAATACTTTTCCATAGAAATCGAAGTAGTTATATTTGTTATTATACTTTGTTACGTCTTGTCCACCGATTGTTCCTACGGATTGTTTCATTGTATTTGATTATTGTCAATGATATTATTTTAGATGAACTTGTTATAGTTAACTTTTTAATTGTTTTGTTTTGCCATATTATGATATTTGGGCTTGATTTTAACGAGTGCTGTAATCGAATTTTATTATCTAGTCAGATTAAAATGTTTTACCTTTATAACTCATATTGGCTTTATTGTTTTCGTATTGACTTATTATTTTATTAAACTAATACTCAATAAACATTGTGTATCTACTATTTATTAAGGTTTTTTATTTCAATCATAATGTTTCGATCAAATAACTGTTATTTTCAAGCTATGTACAAAAAGTATAATGTACTAATAATAAGCGAGCATTCACTCGGTAAATGCGGGACGAAAATAAAGGTGGAAATAAAACGGAATGAAACTCGTAACATACATAATAAATTGAATCAATAAATTAAATAAATTATCACATATAGCATCATACGAAAATATACATGATCTCAAATGTTCACATAAGACATTCCTGCGATTGTTATATTGAGTTATTTACAGAGATTATGTACTTTTGCGTGAAAAAACAATTAAAAATAATAGCAGGAACACGCATACTTGCAGCTTGCATAATAAATATACTTGCTCCTTGCACGGGACAACTATATGAACGATAGCTGGATTGCTTGTATCTTGCAAGTGTGCTTTGTACTCGCACTTGTATTGAATTAGAATGCAAGTTACTGTTCTATTTTACAGGTATGCGTATTCCTACGGTAACTCGAATCAGATTCACAAAAGATTCCATAGTGGATAGAAATGACCCTAGTAGTGTAATGATAAGACTCAAACATTTAGTTCACATTTAGAAAGAGCGAACATTATAGACACGACAGTTTTAGGACAAACAGACGCCTTGGTTTTGGGTTTGGTCGAGAAGCGTAGATATACATAATTAATTTTACAATTAATTTTACAAACCTAAGTTTGGAGTGTAACAGTTTCATATTCATACATTGCATTCCATAGAATGCTGAATAAATACACGTTGGCAGTAAAGATAGACAATATTGCCTAATCTGTTAAGAATAAAGTTCTCTATGAAATGTCTTTGTCTCACTAGAGTACCTTCATAGAGCTATCGATTAAATAAAGTAGTAGTCAGTCTTAAGACTGTATTGACTATAATCTGCGCTCAGCCTTAGACCTGTATCTTAGATTAGAAATTGATAGCCTTTCCGCAGTAAGCGGCCATGTTAGCTTCACGTAGAGCTTCGGCGCATGTCTGAAAAGGATAGAAAAATAAACATTAGACGTGGAAGTTTATCGAAGTCATGTCTGAGGCCTTTGGCGGCTCAATAACTCTGACACCAGGATTGGTCAGGTTGATCATCCACTCGATGAAGAAGATCGAAGTTTGTAAATTTTCAAAACGTATCACTGTCTGGGTGTAATTTGTATTTCTATTTACATTATAGCGTCATATTAACGTTTTAGCTACGGGTTTTTTCGATGCATTACATTACATCCACAGCTACTAAAAATCAACGCCTATGCGTCATATACGGTGTACGCCAAAGCTTAAACTACAATCAAAGTTGAGTTTTGCGGTCGACTCGATGACTTACTGGCTCTAGAGTAAAACTATCGAGTATGTGAGAACAGAAACATAGTGTTATACTCACGGGATGCGCGTGGCATACTCTGGCAACGTCCTCCGCCGCCGCTCCGTACTCCTGAGCCAATACAGCCTCGTTGATCAACTCACCGCCACCCTGGAAATATCATTTTATTATTAACATTGGTGTTCTAGTGGTATGTGCACTCGCCTGCCGAGACAGGTCCTGTGTTCAATTCCCGAGTCGAGCGAAAACATGTTTTCTACTTTACAAACGTGGTTCGGGTTGGAGATCACCAACCCGCATTTGGCAAGTGTGGTGATTAAACCTAATCCTCCGCACTGTACTGATATCTTCAGTGAGATGAGAGGCCCAGCTGTGGGATATAACAGGCTGATACTTTTTTTTAATTTTTACTTTCTATTATAGGAACACGTTATGGAAAAATTTAATCTATACTAATATTATAAAGCTGAAGAGTTTGTTTTGTTTGTTTGTTTGTTTAAACGCGCTAATCTCAGAAACTACTGAACCGATTTGAATAATTCTTTCACTGTTAGATAGTCTATTTATCGAGGAAGGCTATAGGCTACATTTTATCCCGAAATTCCCACGGGAACGGGCACAACGCGGGTAAAACCGCGGGGCGCTGCTAGTAAATTCATACAGGACTCGAATCGAAGAGACTTGATGAGTTAGACCATTTCGGAGGCCTTTAGGCGGTTTAAAAACTCCCGACTCCAGAGTTGGCCGCTAGCCTACTCGAAATGAATGAATGAATAAGGCCCTAAGTATAAGTGAAGTACATAGAGTGCGTGTGACTCACGGGCCCGATGATGTGCGTGCCGAGGATGACGTCGGTGGCCTTGTCCGACAGCACCTTGACGAACCCGTCGGGCTCGCCGTTGGTCTTGGCGCGCGAGTTGGCGAGGAAGGGGAACTTGCCCACTTTGTAGGCGCGGCCCTCCTTCTTGAGGTCCTCCTCGCTCTTGCCCACCCAGCCCACCTCGGGCGCCGTGTAGATCACCGACGGGATCGCGTCGTAGTTGAAGTGCACCGGCATGCCCTGCCACACGTCACACATTAACAAGGCTAGCGTTTCACTCAAGTGGACCGAAATCCCACACAACGCATTGAAGTTGTCAAACAAGACATTGACATAGTAAAAATCACTACGTAATGCATTGTGATTGGTCGTTTGAGCTCCGCACAGCCCATTCTGCTTTTATTATATGCATCCTTACTTAAACTAATATCGGTGTATTTTAGGACGCTTGGAAGATGTCGAGTCATTTGACAAGAGGGGGAGTATAGATTGATATAAACAATATTATAAAGAAGTAAAGTATATTATAGAGAGTACTATTCATCTGATTGCAATACACTGTACCGTACAAAACACTGATAAATTAAACGAATTAAGAAGGAAAACATAAAACTTTTGAGCTGTTGAAAAAGAATCACCGCAAAGTCAAAGTCAAAGTCAAATATTTTAATTCAGTTTTGGCCCCATAGAGGCCTCTTTTGAACGTACCACCCATTCGGAAGAACATCAGCAGAGAAGAATGGGCAAGAAACTCTGCTGGTTATTTTTTTTTAAACCAAGCCATATTTACCTTGATTCCCTCAACGCAGACGATGCCCTCGTCTTCGGCTTTGTGCGCCAACATGGGCCCGTGGATGCAATCGCCGATCGCGTAAATTCTATAACGAAAAAGTTTATAAGCTAAATGTTCAATTTCTACAGACTAACTGGATCAAAATTACTGACAAAATATATGTAGATCAAAATTACTACAAATTTATGTAGATCAAAATTACTACAAAATTATGACAATATATAGGTACTTTAAAATATTACGGTAAAGAGACGATCAGCAAATACAAAATATCTCTTTAAGGCAGCCTTTGTTGAACAATCAGACTTGATTCTCTTTCGACTCTACCATAGAGCTCTTATGCCCTTCAATACAAACAGTTCTATTCACTGCTATAACAAAGCTAGTATGGTATTCTCCTTTTTTAAATCGGTTAATAAACAGACGTTTATTTGTCATTGAAATTGTTGAACAAACTAAATATTAGCATATAATGTGGCAGGAAATTAAAATACTGTTTGAATAACGAACAATAGCCGTATTGAATGTATAAGGACATTTTAAATGTGTGTTTATTTGTAAATATTATTAAGAGGTACTCTTTGTGTGGAATTGAAAGGATTTTCTCAGGATTATTCAAACACATTATATACATTTTTGTATGGAGTAATCGAGATATAGCAACAACATTCAAGCTTAGACTTTATAAATGTAAATATGACCTTCACGGTCAAACAAACCAAAGTTGAAGAATTTATTACTCGTTTGTTTGAAGGCGCTTATCTCAGAAACCACTATTCCGATTTGTATAATTCTTTTTGTAAAAGATAGCTACATTCAACGGGAAGCTTATAGGCTAATTTTCATTCCGAAATTCCCACGGGAACGGGCACAACGCGGGTAAAACCGCGGGCGCTCCTAGTATTATATATATAGATAGATAGATGGTTGAGTATGTGTTACCCGGGCACTTTGGTCTGGAAGTTGTTGTTGACGGGCACGCGGCCGCGGTCGTCGAGCGCGATGCCGACCTTGTCCAGCCCGAGGGCCGTGGTGTACGGCTTCCGCCCGATCGAGATCAACACCACGTCGCATTCCAACTGCACGGAAACTCAACTGTTACAAAAATAATCGTCGCGACACCACACTGTTCAATGCGAAGTATGTAGAAAGACGAAACGAAAATATCTAGCTTGCTTTCTATAAGAGAGAGAGAGAGACAGAGAAACGTGCGCACGCCAGAGAGAGACAGACAGAGAAACATGCGCGGCAACTTGCCTCCTATCTCTATCTTTTTAAGTAAGGGAGTCCGATAACCACAATTGATATACCGCCTTATACATAAACGATATTTAACTTAAACAGTGTTTTAAAGTGTTTTGTCTCTTTCGCTCTTTGGCAAATAGCGTATGTCGGAAAGGGACAAACCATTTGATAGCTAAAGTGCGTTAATAAGCGTTTATGAAAGGCTCATAGAAGATAAAGATACTGACGGTTTCCTTGGCGCCTCCCTTGGCAGGTTCGATTTCGACTTTGACGACACTGCCCTCCTTCTTCACGCCCATCACTTTGGTCTCCAGCTTGAACTTCATGCCTTCCTTGGCGAGGATCTTCTGTAAGGTTTTCGCCACTTCAAGATCAATGCCGACGCCTGTGAAATTACATTATTGTATGATTTTGGTACATTAAGGTTAAGGTACATTATACTTCTATTTTGGTGCTCAGTTTGTTTGTTTTGTTATGTGTATGTATGTTTCTAAGTAAGTATTAGCCTGTAATGTCCCACAGCTGGGCATATAGACTATAGGCTACTTTTCATCCTGAAATTCCCACGGGAACGGGTACAACGCGGGTAAAACCGCGGGGCGCTGCTATACTTTCATACAAGTGTGAAAAATGACTTAATAAAGTAGTATGATAACAAAATGTCATTTATTTTTTATCTAATCAAATGTTTTGTTGATTTAGTAAATAGCGCAGATTTAAATTGATAGCCAAAGCATTATAATGCAATAAAATTTGTTAATTACTTTTATCTACACTAATGTTGTAACATTCTACTTATGTTTCCAATACTTGACTTATAATTACTATAGTCCATCGAAATGTTACATTTTTTAGGCCTAACCTTGCGTTTTTTAGAGGACGCAATTTTATTTTTTTGATGTGTAGGGGGGGTCAGTGTAAAGCTAAAACTAAGTTTGTGGGGTCGCCACCCTTGTCCCACGGCCGCAATTTTGAAAATAAGGGTTGAAATGGTTTTTACGATATATCTCTAAAACTATTAATTTTATTTTAATTTTTTTTTAACATTTTTGTTGTAAATTAAATTCTCTACAACTTTGGTCCAGTAACTTTTTGTCGTAGAACTATAAATAAAAAAGTTATAAGCGAAAATGTTCAAAAATTCGAAAAGTAAAAATAAAAGACATAAGGGACATTACAGCTGCTGCTGATCCTAATACCGATCTATCGAAGGTCGTAGTTCGATTAGGTGGGTTCCATTTGCTCATGTCGTTCATCGGTGCGATTGGATATATCATGTCTGGTAGTGGACTCGAGGATATCTTCAAATTAATTTATGCTGAGAACTGTGTACAGCACATAATGTCTGGACATGCTTATGGTAGGGCTGTACGTGCTCATTTATAGTACTATTATCATCCAGAAAATCTCGTTCTTCTTCTGTAAATTCTATTAAATCCATAAATATTTTTGTTACTGATAAATGCACTAGCAAATGAGCACGTCCAGCCCTACCATAAGCATGTCCAGACATTATGTGCTGTACACAGTTCTCAGCATAAATTAATTTGAACATATCCTCGAGTCCACTACCAGACATGATATATCCAATCGCACCTATGAACGACATGAGCAAATGGAACCCACCTAATCGAACTACGACCTTCGATAGATCGGTATTAGGATCAGCAGCAGCTGTAATGTCCCTTATGTCTTTTATTTTTACTTTTCGAATTTCTGAACATTTTCGCTTATAACTTTTTTATTTATAGTTCTACGACAAAAAGTTACTGGACCAAAGTTGTAGTGAATTTAATTTGCAACAAAAATGTTAAAAAAAATTTAAAATAACATTAATAGTTTTAGAGATATATCGTAAAAACCATTTCAACCCTTATTTTCAAGATGGCGGCCGTGGGACAAGGGTGGCGACCCCACAAACTTAGTTTTAGCTTTACACTGACCCCCCCTACACATCTAAAAAATAAAATTGCGTCCTCTAAAAAACGCAACCCCAAATGTAACTTTTCGATGGACTACTACTGTTATAGCGCAGACAACTAAAACACTCAATTTAAGCAATTGCACATGATGTTATAATATCCACATCGATATCGTAAAATCTCATTATAACATCGCGCCCTGCGGCCCTGCGCGCGCAGCTGCGCTCTCATTGGTTAGATTTTAATGGCGGCAAGTTCACTGTGACAATACACGTACGCGTGAATTAGATGGTTCGCAATGTGTTTTGTTTTTAAAATTTTGTTTGATTAATTGCATTAGTGAAGATAAAGTAGTGTATGCAACTGCATATAACACGGGTATTAAAACACTCGTTACTATTATGAAACTCGCTGCGCTCGTTTCATAAACTCACACTCGTGTTTTAATACCCTTCTTTATATGACAGTTGCATAAACTACTATTATTACTAAAACATGATAATACAGATTTCAGTCTATTGAAGATATATTTTAAAACTGGTAATCTTGATGCTAGATGCACATTTTGCTCATACAAATTACTAAAAATGATAACTAGTTTCCGAAAAAGATTTATGATTTCTTATAATAAAATTTAGTATCAAATTAAATAAAATCTTTATGTGAACACGCTAATATAAGAAACTGCCAATCCGGTTTAAATATAATTGTTTTTGTAATGGATAGCTACATTCAACAGGGTGGTTAAAGACTATTTTTCATTCCAAAATCCCGGGTAAAACCGAGCACTGATAGTGTATAAGAATGTATCTATAAAAAAAGAAAATTCAGTATTTTACGCCTCCTCCTCCTCACTGTACTGATATCTTCAGTGAGATGAGAGGCCTTTGCCCAGCAGTGGCACATGACAGGCTCATACTTCAGTCCACTTCAGAATGTTACCTCCAATAGTAGGCAGGAACTCGACGGCGGTGACCTGAGCCCCGAGCCTCTGGTAGACCGACCCCAACTCCAGACCGATGACACCGGCTCCGATAACCAACATATTTTTAGGCATCTTCGGCAGAGATAGAGCACCAGTCGACGATACTATTTGTACTTCATCAAACTGAAATTAAAGATATTAAATATAGTATACTAGATGGTTTACCTGCGTTGTATCAATTCTTGTGGGAATTTTGGGATTAAAGTGGGCCTCCGTGGTTGGCCTTCAGTAATGTTATAATTACAGAGATTAGTGCAAGCAAAATAGTCTTATACACCAATATACCCGGACAAATTCACACACGGTTAATTAGACCGAAACTAAGCTCTAAGCTTGTATTATGGAATCTAACTAACTGATCCTACTACTTTAACATACACAAATATTTTATAAGAATATACAATTGACACCCAGACGTCGCCAACCACTATGTCTTCAATAATTGATGACTGCGGGCGGGTATCGAACCCGCAACCCCTGACACAGTAAGCACTGTCACTGCCACTGTACCAACGAGCTTGTCAACCTTAGATTATATTGGGTGCATGTTATACACACCGTAACTCCAGGGAAGGGTGTAACTTCTGATCCAGTAGCAATCAGAATGTTCTTAGTGTTGATGGTTTCTACTCCCTTTTCTCCTTTAACTTCGACTTTCTTGGGATCAATGATAGTTCCCACACCTCGCACCAGTTTTACCTAGAAATAACAACATACTTTAAAATCCTTGTGAAACTACATACTATTAAAGTAAAATATATTATTTACATGTTAAGTTGTGAAGGTCATTTGTAGGTTAAATAACTTAAATAAAACTAGGAGTAACTGTGATAAATGATTGAACAGTTCATAGTTTCTAATACAAATCTTGTAAGATCATTTAAAATTACACAACTCTAGTACCTACTATGGTATCAGTGAAACCTTATAGTGGGTACACACGTACGTACATGCGCGACGAGCATGTTTCATCCGAGCATGACTATCTACAAACATGCTCGATCCTGCGTCTACACGTAAAAGCTTGCTCGAAGAACATGTTTAATGTGCATTGAAACTCTCGTTTCAATCTTGTTCGAATCGAACATTTTGGTTGGCTTCGAGCATTTGTCTTGAGACTTGCATGGTACACACGTTCGTACTTGCTCGAGATCGAGCAAGTTTATCGAGCAAGTACGTACGTGTGTACCCACTATTAATGTCAACAAACTTTCAACCTCCATTTACCACAAAAAATATTAGTTTGGAGATTTTACATTTTCATAACAAAATGAAACTGTGTATAAATGCATGACAAACATAAAAAGGGCATTAAAAAGTCACTCCCAGTAGATTTAATTATTAAAGCTTGTGAGAGGCTTTAAGGCGGCACCTAAACGAGCAATATTGAATATTGTGCAATATAATTAAAATATTGCTTCGTGTAGGGTCAGTATTGCGCAATATTTGACATGTTACTCGGGATCAAACTATTCTCCGACTGAACAAGAAAACATTGCACAATTTTCTTATTGTGCAATATAATTGACCGTTTGAATCCAAACGCAATTCAATCTTATTGCACAATTAAATATATTGTACAATGTTATTGTAGGTCTAGGGGCCTCCTAAGGCAGTGTAAAAATAACTTAGGTTGGTCATTAACCTGCTGAAACTACTATCTTTACAAATAAAACTTACCTTGTTTTTGTTGAAAAGCATAGCAATGCCACCAGTTAAGGCTTTGACCGAGTTAACTTTGTACTCCATCAGTGTTTTGAAGTCGAAATTGACGTCGCCAACCACAATTCCTCGGCGTTTGAAGTCATGTTTGGCCATGTGGTAGAGATGGGAGTTGTGAAGAAGAGCCTTGGAGGGGATACATCCGACGTTCAGGCAGGTGCCTCCTAGAGTAGGGTCTTTCTCCACGGAGACTGTCTGAAATACAAAGTTTAAGCATTAAAAGGGTCAAATTTTTTCCACTCTATTTTAATTCTTTTTCTTCTTTTTCGAGTCAATAGATATAGAATGGGAATGACTCTAACAAGGTTTAATCACACTATATTCTAAAATTTAAAGAGCCCATTCATATTCAATGAAGAAACCAACTGAAATGTCTTTATTTTGATATTTTAAGTATTATATTGCGCTTTGTACTGTTTTCTCATCAGTTAGTACCCACCTTCAACCCAAGCTGAGCTGCCTTGATGGCAGCCACATACCCGCCAGGGCCCGATCCGATGACCACCAGGTCAGCATCATGAGTAGTGGAATATTGCCTTGTGGCAATTCTGATTCCACCACTCTAAAACAATGAAATGGTACATAAGTACATCTGAGACAAGTGCAGGGAAAATTATATGTTTACTATAATAGATGACAATTCTTTTGAATATTATTAAATCTATGCTACTCATAAAATATTATAAGCTTTCAACAGATAGTCACATGTTTGAAGGTCATGATATGAGGTTATTGTAGTTGTATATTTCAAACCAAATGGCCATTCTACTTTATTATATTCCGGATTACTACGAAGAATTGGCTATAATATGCTTTCGTTATATACATACTTTAGCTTTTTTGTAATTTTAAAGATTGACAGTAAACCCAAAGGGCATTGCATAACAATTTCTTTGACGGAATACCTCAACATAGGGATAAATTTGAAGTTATTTACTTACCTTGTATGATGAAGAGGCAAGTTTTAAAAATTTGTAGCCCATCTCAGTATTTTAGGTGAGATGAGATAGTGGAATCTAAGCTGAAATAAAATTCACCGGATCTTGGGAATCCCTGATTTTGGGATCTGCTGTTAGAAGAAATGTCAATGTCACACTGACAGATAATTGCTTGTCATATAAAAAAAACCCGAGGCGGCGTTTCGTTATTCTAAGAAATCATATTCTCTAATATGTTTGTTTATTCATTTTTATAGGTTTTACTAATACAGGGAGTGTTATGTCCTAATGTCTATATAAATAATATAAAAAAATGTTGTCTAAATACCTTCAATTTCCTATTAACAAAAATTAAAGATAGTGTGTATGAAAAATAATATTTATTCTACTAGTAGTTTTCTGCGTAAAAATTTAAATCAAATTACCATAAGTGAAAAATATATTTAAAGAAATAATTTGGACGTAATATTGGTCATTTCCTTTAAAATTTAAAATAATTTGTAATATCACGTTCTTTCAAACCATTATCTCTTGCGACAAACAATTTTTAATTGATAAATAAAATATTACAACCACGCCGCAGATGTTAGTTTAATATAAACAATGCATTTTTCTATAATGGCAGCACTAGAATGCGCGCGCTGCGAGAAGCGGAAGTTTTGTTTATCAATCAAATTCAGTGAAGGACGGAGTCTGGTTGTGTCTCAAATCGAACGCACGTATTGCACGCAAATCAATAAAAATACCGGAATATCAAGTATAAATCAGTTTCAGTTAATTGCACACTAATCAGTTTTGATTTCGGACTAAAAACACGGAGTATTTCTATCCGGTAAGTGCGCTTATTTTTATTTTTTATCTGCAGATTTTAATTGTAACATAATTACGTTAAGTAATTAAGTTAATTATAAGTTACTTTATGAGAAAACCCTAAAAAGTTATCATAGCTGCTCCAAAACTTATATCAATTTAAACATTTCAGGAAAATAAGTTAAAATTTATTGATGGTAAACATTATCATATTTGAAATGCCACATTAAAAATAATGTTGACACGTCGTATCTTAGGTTTAAATAAAAAATAATGTTGATTGCATTTTACATGTAACGCAAAGGAATAGGGTATCGTACATTTTGGGTTAGTACTAAATAATGCTTTTGTTTTGACCGTATGTTCTGATACCTGGTAGTTATCAGGTAGATATAACTCAATGTTATCAGCATAACTTAGATCACTTTATATGATAGTTATTAGACCTACATACGAATCGTAAAGTAAAGTAACCGAAGTAAGAATACAATTCTTCAATAAATTAACTATTGCGTATTAAGTAAGTACGGTAATTTAGGGATATAAAAATGTATCTTCTCCAGTTCAATTTATTTTGTGGACAAATCGTAGAAACCTAGATTAATAAGCAAATTATGCGTAACAGTATGAACAAAGATAAAAATAAAAAAGTAATTTTATATTACGCGGTAGTTGATTGGTACGTAAACACTTCAACAAGTTATTTCGTAAATTCTTAGTTAATCTTATCAAAAGTAAGAAAAACAACAAACGTCCTATCAACACCATATCATTTATATTTATTACATTGCCATGACTTGTCGATAATAATGCCAAAGAGCCGTTAATGGCCATAATATTATATGAAAAAAGCTGGAAGTCGTAAATAACACTACAAAGCGCATAAAGAAAACAATTCAAGGGACTAACGAAAACCTTAGCGGTCAGCGGGTTGCATTCCTAAAGATTATACTCAACAGAAACATAAAGAGCGGTCGGCTCGTTTTGAAAATGTGTTTTGAGCCGGTTTAATGCATCTGCGTTATGAATCGGTATGTTCGGCTTACCTGCGCACTGGGACAGGCAAGTTAATCCTGTTAGGTGGCCATGACACATTGCCCGGCTTCTGTATCGAGGCATTTAGTCTTTGTCGTCCAACGCGCATCCGTCCCGCGATGTGTGAAACAAGAACACGTAAACCAGCACCTGCTATACAAGAAAAACTTGCCATCTATGAGAACGGTATTTAAAATTGCCACTGAATATCCCTCTTAATCTCGTTCGTCGATCAGCTCATCTAGCCCTATTCAGTATTCACGTTCAACAGCTGCCGTCTGTTTGCTGTCTATTGTCCATGGCTTCTTGAGATGACCCAGTAGAACGGCTCTATTTTAATACTTAAATAAATGATGTCCGTTATTGCAATTAGACGAGTCTATTCCTTCCTAGTCTTTCCCAAGGCAAGCTCAATGTTAAAACCAATCCCAATATTCCTAATCCATTGGATGCTAATTAATTTAACGTCCTAATTAGTAACCCATTTCCATGTTATTACACCACGGCTTGTTGTCATTTGGCACACGTAATTAGCTCAGCTCAAACAAAAGCACATGTCCTGCGCTTTCACGCCACGTGATTACGATATCCGATTACTGTGACATACTGCAGCGGTAACGACGATATATGATACCATTTGTCACGAGGAATACTGCGTATTGCTATACTGTTGAAGAAAACCTTATTCGTAACATAATTTCTTGGAAATACAGACTGAATAGTCGGAGTAGGTAGTTAGTGATAGTATTCCAGTGTTAGGTACCAGTTAGTGGTAGTAATCTAGTATTAGGTACCGACTTCTTTTCTTCTAATATTTATTGACCCAAATCGAATTTTCCTAAGATTTTAAGGATAAATGCCTACAATCGGAATACCTTAAAAGCAGTTCCAGTTTAAAATCAAGCACTAACATTCCACTCATAACCCTAGAACACATTTAGCTTGAAAGCGCACTAAACATCTATCCATCCGTAATTAACCCATATTATTCACGACTTCACCGCATATTGTCATAATTTTAACACCACATATCAGTACCACATCATTATCTTAAACGAATGTTATTATTATTCCTAGAACAGTGCGTAACTACTGTGACGTGTATACGTATTCCCGGTGCGGTTACAAACGTCGTCAAGTATCTCGTTAGCTTTGTAGTTTTGTCAACGCCATAATAGTTACTCCGTTCTCACGTCTCATGAATATGGAGTCGAGGATTAGCCACGCTTTGTATCTCAGGAGACCGACAGCTACCAGCTTTATCTAGAAGACGCTTATCATTCAACCCGTACACGTGTCTTACCAGTTCTTTGGACTTAATAAAGATGATGTCATGACACCATTTTAAGTACGCAGAGAAAAACCATTGGAACATTCCAAAAAGGATTTGCAGGGGAAGTGTTAATTAAGTACCACCACATGTCACTAATAGTATTTGTGTCTCGTTTGTATCGTTGTAAATTGCGTAAGAAGCATAATACTGCGATAAATAATCTGATAATGTGATTAGTGATTACAACATGTTTGATACCTACTTTTTTTGTAAAACGCGTGTGAGTTGGATTGGGAATTCGATAAGGCTGCGGCTGGTGACCCGTGTTAGATATTTGTGAATTGCATAATAATACGAGTGTGTGCGCCGTTCGGTTGTACATTAAGTATGCAGCGCGCGGCAGTTGGCTTGGCACCCGATTCAGACAAAGAGATCGGGATTCCAGGATAAGCTCTATATTTGCCGAGCGCGATGGGTGGCCGCGAGCAATCGTTTGTCTCGATTTATAGAATCCTCAACAATCGATTGTAAAAAAAGAAAAACGTAAACAGCTGCATATTTGAAGATATATACAATAATCAAGCACTTACAATAACGTTTATCAAGAAGATCTTTCTCGTAATTTTATTATTGTTTAATACTTTAAATCACGCTCTAATTGTTTGTGAAGGCAACAAGGCGATTGTTTCCAAAATTACTTCAATGCGTTTTTACTTTTACTGTAAGTGAGGACCTAGCCTTGTTGTTAATGAGGTTGTTTAACGTTGGACTAACTAAAGGTAAAGGAGAACTCTGCCTACGGAACCTCACCTCGATATAGTATTTAGTACTTGGCTATCTATAGTATTTATAGGTATAAGTTCTTGCACATTTGAACCTACGCCAAAGCGGGCTTGAACCGGCTCCTGTGAGATCGAAGTCAGAATTACACGCGGTTTGCGTGACCGTTTATTGCAAACAATACTGTTTACATTACTTCCCTCCCATTGCGGAACATGTTCGTTGATTCTATTTTGTGGCTAACAATATGTGCAGTATGATTTTATTACAAGCACATCCGATCATTAGTGCAAGTTGTTGTAATCTTATTTTCATCGTCATTTCGAATAGGTTACTGGCTCTAAAGCATGGTAGAGCGAGCTGATAAAAATGCCACAATCGGCTCCCCATCCAAGTAGCGTTCAAGCTACGTTGCTTAACAATCACGATTATTAACATTGCTCAATCAAACTACGTTATAACGTCATGAAAATCGTTTCCTAAACAGGATTAGTCTCACTTTCTTTCAGATTAGTCTAAGTTACACAATACTTAGAAAAGTTTTATTTTATTGCGTACAAATATGTTTTAATAATATCTCGATATATTATATTGGACTGTTGCATATGAGACCCGTATTCATATTTCGGGTTGTTAATAAATTATAGTCTAGTATGTAATCACATCGGGTCGTGACGAACATAACTCATCGGTCTAAACGTCTGTATGTAACTAAACGATGTAACATCCAAAATGTTTCTCCATTTTAATACGTTTGATCTATTGCTTCACGGATTTCGAAATGCTTTAATGTAACGCTAAACTCACAATAATTTGATACCTAAGTCTTCATCAAAAGTAATGGCACGAGGAGTTCTAAACACATTTAGCTAATAATGTTACGTTAAACAAAAAGCTAATAATATAAACGAGAAATTTTATCGAATACAATTAAACGTATTCAGTTAGATAAGATAGGAAACAACAAATAACTGCTGCAAAACATTATAATTTGTTATTGTTCCTGTGTTGCAAATCTGAGCGGTACGTTCGTAAAACTGCAGTGAGCACTACCTAACACTTAGACGTAAACTAACTATCAGTTCATCTGTGGCTCTGGTTCGTGTTGAAGTAACCGGTGTGCTGTGGTCGGTTGAAAGCGAAAGTGGCAACAACAAGTGCGGCGGGCTGTCTAGTGTCCAGTGTCTACCTCAGAACTGGCTACCCGACGCTTAAAAGGACAAAGGAAATGCGCCGACCGGCAATGCCAGTTGTTTCAATGCAACCCGAACGAAACCAGCCCTTTCATCGCCTATTGGGCTACGACTTTCTATTCGCATTACTTTGGTACCGTTAGTCCGTTTAGTTTTACTTGTCCATTATGTTCGTACTAATGTTATTAACGAGAGTCCGTCCCGTTATATATCCAAGATGAAGTAATTTTAATCAATGTTGGTACGAGTTAGTTGAGAACTAAATGAAAAACACACTTCAAAAACCAGGAATTGTTTCTCAATTCATGAGTGTATCTTTGTTTCTCTTGTTAACGAAACGATTTTGAAATTCCTTTCGATTTATAAAAGGGGTGGCGCAATGGTAGTTAAATAAAATTCTAGTTTGAAGTCGATTTTCTTCAGGCCAATATTTCTTCACCTAATAGCAGAGCAGTTGGTATTACCGATAAGTCACCTAACTACCATATAACATAGCGATACAACTCAGTCCTTCAACACGCTTTTGTTTCTATGTAATGTAAAGGATACAGATACTTGTGGTATATTTCAAGTATTTGTCAACCTTAAAACACTCGTATTGTAGCCCTCTCGAGTCGAGATATGCCCTTGAGCACGAATTCGGCTGAGATTTTTAGGGTCATTATACGCTTGTACAGACACTTTGGTCAACGAACGTGGAGAACCGATGAAAGTCAACAGTATTTTAAAATGTAAAGTCACATCACATTACAAATATGTGGGCATTAAAGCATATTGTATGCCTTATTATTACCCATTAGGACATGAAACAATACTTACAATGACGTGTAAAAAATAGTAATGAATAGGACACCTTGTGCTGAACGAAATCATACAAACTTATTATATATTATGTATATTCTGTTGTCCCTGTATTTTGTTTCATTTAGGAGTCTGTAACGGAATCTTGGTATTTTGAACCACGTCCCCGACATCTGATTGAGCTGTTTGATATACACTTTGGATTTTCGTGAGAGTTAATGATGACGAAAAAGTAATTCCAAGCTCAATTACATTCTATTCTGTTAATTCATTTTAGTACCTATTGCAATGATATATTTATAGAGAGGCAGTGGACACACATGTGCTTACTTTTTAAAAGTAGATATACATCAAACTCTGGTATAAACCAACGCTAGTAAACTTAAATCAAAAGTCAGATTAAGAGTTTATTTCATTGCAGTGAAATCTCATTTGCTACGCTTTTTTAGTATATTGTGAAAATTAATGGTATAGACTAAGTAAGTGTTGGGCGGGCGGCAAGTAGGGCGAGACGCGAAAAGCTACGTCTGCCTCGCAGGGGTCAACGCCCCCGCCCTGCCCATGAACGCACTGAGGGATGGTCACAATAAAATTGTTATCGATATGTTTACTATTACTACACTTGGTATTATGGCAACATACATATAAAAATCAACTTCCGTGGATATAATATGAGTTAAAAGAGCTCACTGTTCGTTCATGTTCTACGCTACATTACATACCTACGTAGTATCTAATCAGATACACCGAAAACGTAATAAAAAAAGTCTTATTTGAAAAATGATGTACCTACTTACGTATACTATGATATATCTGTTTAAAGGATACTTCAACAGTCGATAACATTGAAGGTCTCGATAAAATAAGATGCAGTGTCTTCACTGTCTGACAGTATTTCACGAGTTTACGTACTCGTACATACAAGATAAGGCTCACGGCGTGACTCGTTCTCGGATTCGTCAGGATTCCGGAATAAAAAGTACCTCTGGTGTTCCCTGGACTCATAAATTAAGAGTGAGCCTTCCATCCAAACCTGACTAACATAAAAGAGCAACATACATTTCATAGTCACTAACTTTCGCATTTATAATATGAACATCTATAATACAAGCTTCGGAACATTTATAATATTCTATGGAACGATCTAGACTAGGACATTCAAATAAGGGAATTCGTCTATTTGAGCCGTTAACGGTTGCTACATTCTTAGATATCCTTGGTATATCGCGGTCAGTTCTATTTAAGGCATTGCTCGCTACGAACATTCATAAAATGTCTATAAGTTTGTATAAACACTAGGCGAATGCAATGTGTGTTACTTTAGAGATGCTATGTTTGTAATCGCCATACTTTCGATATCAAATTAAAACGAATTATAAAATAATCAACCGAGCGCAGTGTTTAGAAAAAGAATTCTTGTGAAAGAACAACAAACTAAGAACGAACGAATTGAGCAATTTTTCAAAACAATTCATACATTGCGTTCATTTCAACATCGCATTCATTTCTATAGTATTTCACAATGTGCGGTGTAGATATTGATGCAAATAAACAGCTTTACTACAAAGTAGGGTTGTCCCCTAAATTTACAGTCAACCCTTTTAGTTACACCCTAGTTATTTTCGAAATTATTGATGCGCTAATCTTGTCCGACGTATGATAATGGCAAAGACAAATTACCGTAATGCAATCAGCAGCATATCTGAGTGGCACAAACTAATTTGAAAATTACGTTAAAGTTTCTCTAATCCGTTTAGAAATTTACCTACGTCCTACTTATTATAACACGCCTACTACATGTCCTGTTCTACGTAAGCTACAGTTTTTAATGCCGGATTAAATATTGATGTCAGTTAAAATTTCGTCAACTTTCTGTCCACAACGGCCGCTCATATTAAGATAACATTAGAGTTTAAATATTCGTCATCGTTTTATTACTTCTATTGGTCTCATTAAGTGTTACTGCGTAGTGCATCTATGGTCGATTTAGTTAACCTCTGCCGACGAAGCACACGGGAAAATGTATTGGACTCATGTACTGTCATCAAGTCTATTAACTGTTGAGCCGTGAGCCCGCATCAGGAAGTCACTTGTCGAGGGTTCTTTCTATGATCATTACGGCGTCATCGCATCATTTTAATCAATAAAATATTTTGTACGAGCGGCGAGCGTTGCGAAGCGTTTTCATTTTAGTTTCAATCCGCCGTGATTAAAAACGTTGAGTAAGATTTAATGTCTTCAAAACTATGGATTAATATGTCCACGTTATTAAATCCTTAGTATGTTTTTTAATTGTAAAGACATAGTCCGGGATATTATCTTTCTACTTCGAATCATCAAAACCAACTTAACATATTTATAATTTTAGTATCAATAACCGCGTTGGTCCGTCTTTTTTTAGCAAGGTCATTTTGCAGGTGTAGGTACATTGCTCTATGTTTACAAGATTAGAGGAGGATTATTTCAATAGGATTAGTGACGTCATACAGGTATGACGTCAGAAGCTATGTTCAGTAGTCAAGTGTTTCGAAATAGGAACTCCGATGTAGGTTGGATAATGGATAGTTAACACTCGATCGTTCACACGTGCCACAGTTTCATTTATATGCAGCAATAAATACTTTCCACTTATCTGTAGGACCATAAATCTGTTGTTTTATTGTTTAATGGTCACGTCTGTTCCTCAATCATTGACAGTCGTAAACTATTTTAATATCAATATTCAGGTTGAGCGCGGTGGTGAAAAATGTTGGATTTGACAGTATGAGTAGGTACTTTACTCAATGTGAATAGATAATAGATAGATAAGGTCTTTAATCTCGAGTACAATCTTTAACCAGCCTCTTTAATATTCGGCATAGATTTTATTTAAACGACGCAAGTTTAATGTAACTCACCTGTAACCTATGTTCCATAATTATCGAGATTAGTAATTGACGAATACTAAAGCAATGAAAACAGGTCTAACTATACAAGGTCTAATAATAAAGGTAAACGATTGAGAACCATACCTTATTTATAAATAGTCCGGTTGTTTAAACGATCTCGTTCAGTACAACATCTGTGTTTTGAAAAGGGTTGTAACGTTAACATAAATAAATAATGCAAAGAAACGAATTATGTTGACCTTGTACACTTCACACACACTTTTTAGTACACACTTTTTTCCAGTAAAATACAGGGCTAAGTTTACATACAGTATGTAGTAAGGTTTAACTTATTGTAAAGTTGGTAGATTAGTAACTGGTAGAGTAACTGTACTTACCCTTTAATTAGATTAGTAACTGATAGATTAATTGTACTAAGTCTATGTACTGTGCTTACTCTTTTAACGTAAAGACCTCTGATACGACCTAACAACTGAATAAACCGGGATCGACAAAATAACATTGTAGCCTTTCAGTCTAAAAACTCTGACACCATTGGCTAACCATTATTTTTTCTTGGTTGTCACAAAATGTCGACCAATATCGTCAATTTTCCAGCCGAAGACGATTGCTCCTTAAAAGGAAAAATGTTTAGTGCTTTTTCATTCTTACCGTATCTCTAAAATAGAGTATACGTACAATTTAATTAATCGTTATCGACAAAATAGCATTTTAGGCTTTCAATCTAAAAACTCTGACAATATGGTTTACCACCCATCTAGTACGTAAGCGTAAAATATGTTTTTTCTCTCGGTAAATTGTAATTAGTCATAGTTTGTTTACTATTTCCATCCCTGACTCGAAGATTACAAACTTGACTCAATGTTTATACTTTCGTTCATTAGCTAATGAACTGCACGCTTATAACAAAGTCTCGGCTATTTAGTTAATTACATTGCTCTGTTTACATTTGGAATTGTATTTCCTTCGTACGATAAAAGTCAAGTTTTCTCACGACCTTGATTTGACTATTTGAATAATGATACATTCTACTTTTTTATAATTATATACAAGACGTATTACAACGTTTTAACTGCAGTTGAGGATGACCTAAACCTAAGAAATATTACTCAATTACGTGTTAGTCTGGCCTAGCATTTCAGGCGTGAAAGAGCAACAAACATTACATGAATCTAAAAACCTTTGCTTAGAATAACAGGTAAAAAATAGGGTAAGTCTTGTTATTGCTTGGCATAGTAACTTAGTTGCTGACGGCTCGATATACTTAGTCGTAATTATTAATTCTTATTGATCGGTTACATCACAAAGCGATGTTCTCGTAACATCGAGTACTTGTGTATTGTTTTAGTTCGTCAATAAAAATACTAAGCTTGTTCGAGTACGCAGTGGGGTTACGCGTCGCGGCCCGATTCTATTATTTGACGGAAAACTTCGCAGTAGATAACAATAGGAATAACACTATTGTTTCATGGATGCTAACGGCGAAAATATTTACTGAAAATATCAGATGTCTATTGTTCAAAATGATATTTAGCATCAGGTTTGAATAGGTATTTAAACCTGGATATCATGTTTATGGAATCCTTTTGAATGACAATAATATTGATGAGCATGAAAATATACTAACTGCGTACCCATACATTTATCTTTTTAATTCAGAATCAGTCTAATTGTCCGAGTGATATTTTATTCATTAACTTACACCTAGATAATTGGTTTAACCTTTTGAGCGCCAAGTAATAAAACACAAATCATGCCCTCCACGCCAGCCCCAAAAATCAGAGATAAATACCTAAAAAAATATAAGGATGGGAATAGCATGTCGAAAACGTGTTTTTCCGGTTAAATAATGATTAAATAAAGTGCGTAAATGTATACAAACATAGTGTTATTGAAGTTTTTTTTAACCACACACTAGTAGTTTAGTAATTTTACCAAAGCTCGTAATTTTAGCAAATACTAATACATCAAAGTCGCTTGAAGATAAGTAATCAAATAAAAATATCATAGTAACTTTACCCCAGCACTAGTCAATAGATGTTGTCGGCCCCAGCCGACATTGGCGTGGTCAGTCGGTGAATTCATTATGTGCATGCTATTTATTAGAGATGGGACGCGCGCGTTTAGATTATAATTTACATTTATCGAGTAATACCTACCTTTTATTTTAGCATTATTTATTATATTGAATAAAATTACTTATTTTATTTACAATGATATGTTTTAACGCGATGGTCCTATTCTAAGGAGTTCTTTAGTAAAAGCCGTTATTCTCAAAACTGTATCATAAATCTTTTGTTTTTGTTACTTCTTTGTTCCCAACTTTTCATGGAATATACGAGTGCAATAGTAAATCATAAAACTGTACAACACGTGCTGTCGTAAAAAAACGATATTTTTAAATGTATTATAATATTATATTTTAACACCGTGGGAAAGACATAACATAATATTTGTTTGCCAAAAGGCGGGTACATCAAAGTAGATAGGTACCCACATATTGTATTCATTTCGTAGAGGGCAAATAGGTATTCATTATGTTTAATGACAAAAGTAAAATGTGTAATAAACGACTTACATAATTAATAACTCTGATAAATAAGGATGAGTAACACCCATTCCATTATTGAAAAATAAATGCTTAATTTACCCCTTCTCTACACACACTAAAACAAAATCATTCGATCAAGTTGACTGAAACAGAAGAGAGACGAGTAGAATAATGGAGACGCAAAAAAATTCAGAAAAGAAAACTAAGAGGTAAGTCACTTAAGTGGATTATGTAATTTAATAACTTAGAGCACGATAACAAACTTACAACGGACATCACTAGATGTGTAACTCGTACGCAGATGACGTCAGAGTGCGTCGTCTAATGCCGACCGTGGCGTAGAGGACAGTCATAAAAGATAATAGAATAAGGATGGGCACACGGCACAGTAGATTGTATCGATTGTATGGAGGGGTGGTAAAAAAGTTTAATAATTTTTCACTCAGGGGGCACCGATAATGTTATTTATTGTATCAGAAATATTATATGCTATTTGTGCAATGAAATAATACTAAAATTGTATATGTATTTACTCTCAACATTAGCATACAGGTTGTTTATTATATAAAAAGTTGGCACAACACTAGCGGTCGGCATTTGCCGACAATGGCGCAGGAGGCATGGCATTTCGCACGTATTTTTTGTCATCTTTTTTGGTATAAAAATCTTCCATACAATTTATTTTTATGGATAGGTTTGAGTTAAAAATAAATTGTTATATCGTTGTGACTTCAATAAATAAGATATGATAAACAAATACTCTTTTATTAAGCAAATATATGGTTAAATAATAATAACAATTCTTGTCGGCTATAGCCGACATTGGCGTGGAGGGCTCGGAGTTGTATGTCGGCTATAGCCGACATTGGCGCTCAAAAGGTTAATAACAGTATCGTGTGAGTTAATTGTCTACAATGACAGCGTGTTTCCAGTTTCCATCCAACCAAGGATTTGTAACAAAAATTCAAAGTAAAGTAGAGTGGGTCGGCAAGTGTAGTTACCGACTGCCTACTCGATGTTTTCTGAATAGTATACAGGAATGCATTTCACAAAGCACTTTGAGGGCCTCGCAGACTCACAGGGAAAACTCAAGGAAAAACTATTCACAGCCTGCTTTTCATCCGAACGAATGCTAACACTTAACGTTCCTTTGCATAATTTATGCGCCTACAAAAATGTTAGAGAGCATTCAATGACCCGAAATTAATTAGCTTATAGCACGTTATATCATCGCGAAGGTCGCGCCAGTATATCAGATTAAAGGCAATATATTTTAACAAGCTTACAGCCTTCGGAGTGACGTCAATTGTTTCAGCAAATGACCGGCGAAACGACCTTGCAAACACTGATATAAAGTTTCCATAGGAACATTGAGGGAAAGCTAAAAATACCATAGGTCATGGGTTACCGGCGGCGTATTTTGAACGGCTATTTATAAAATATTCATGAAACTCGTACTGTTTTTAATTTGTTGCGTTGTCTAACCTGTCGTTTACAACAAACCATTAATTATACAGTAATTTTAATAAGAAAATTCTTTTGCTATCACATGTTTTACTAACATGTCTAACATTTTTATATGACGGTGCCTCTTTTATCAGTCGACAGACACATTTGCTTTACTAAGTACATCGTAAATCTCATAAAAATAATCGCTATCATTAGCTTTAATGATAGTGTGCTTGGTACTTAATAAAGGTAAATGTATAGTATTATCTTAGATTAGGTGGAATCTCTAAATGATACGTCTCGAGATGTGAACAGAGATCAAGGCCCAAAGCCTTGAAACTCTCGAAAGGGTATGTATCCCCCGAGGCATGTCTGACCTTCAGATCGGTTCAATACGGCTGGTTTGCTCAGTGGATATCCTTTCCAAGGACGGACCCGCTAGTCTGTACACAAAAGGCGTAATTTAACTCTACAATGCGGTATGTAAACTCAATATAGGTACATAGCTATATGCTTTCAGTGAAACCGCTGCACCTTTGTGAAACGAATGCATTGATAGCTGTTACCTAAAATAAGATACGGACAAATTGGGAGCTGCAGTCTGTTAAAGTATTGTTTTGTATCCTACTCAGTATTTTAACCTTAAAAAATTCCATGAATTGGTTCTACTACAGGTTCATAATATCTTTAGCAAAGTGTGGTCGAGTACAATATTTATGGAGTTAAAATGACAGACAAAACTTAAGTTTTTATCCAACTAGAGAACAATAGACTAACCATCAAGGTTGAGAATCACAAAATAATTCTTATAATTACATTTTAGTTCCCATAACAATAGTTACTAAGTCATAAAGTTGACACTAAAGTGTAAAGTCCATAATATCCTTAATGCACTGGCGAAACAGAGCAATAGTTTGCATGCCAGTTGAGAGCAAGTGAAATTACAATGCCCACTTCCAGATATATGCATGCCTGTTATCACATCTTTACACTTATGTGGCACGTGCAAGGAGTTGCCATGCAAGCAAGTGCCAGCTTTATGCAAGTGTATAAGTATAGTGAGCCTTAACAATGTTGTTTAGTTTATCTTTTAAAATGTTATTTCTCCTTAAACTCACAGTAGTACCATTGTGCATCGAATAAAGCTGATAACATTTATCTATAAGTGCTGCTATTGCCACACAGTTTCCTCCGTTTAACCGTTTTACCAATAAAAATAACAGCCTTCAATACAATTCATTTTAATACGGTTACGTACTGACCGTTCAATAAAATCAATTAATCATTTCGTAATACCCTTAGGCCGGTATAATAAGATTTGGCTTATCTCTTAGATAACGAAATTCCTTCACAAAGTCTACAGTACTTGGATTTTCGTACAATTTTAATGACGTAATGATACAGCAAATTGCAAAGAGTCACTCGTACGTTTCCGTTTATGTAAAGTGCCTGAAATGAGGCCGCGCCATGAGATAACGAGCCGGAATGAGTGGTGCAGTGAAACGCATACTTTATTGTTGTATAGAGTTTTTCGCTATGTAATTGCTCTTTTTCCTTTGGGGAGCGAGCCTCCAGCTTTGCGTTGTTATTAACCTGAGATCAGGGGCCGAATGCGCTATAGAGACATTCACGAACCGGGTCACAGCTATAAACAATGCTCTCTACGAGTCTCTATAAAGATAGCAAGGAAACGAACTCTACAATGCTGGATATACCCGTACACGTCTGTACTGAACGCTTTGGAATTTATATCCGTTTTTAACCCCCGACGGAGAGACTTTGAGATTTGTCTCTCGATGGCATCATTGCTCCAACACTGATGATTCAGATTAAGATTTTTGGTTAAAAGGCGCGATTCAAGGAAATTTTACCAATCACGGCTTATATATTTTTTTATTTTGGTTTATTAATACATGTATATCGATCGAACCAAGTTTATTCATTGAGTTATCCTCATACGCTCCATAACAGTGCGGAAGTTGATAAACCACGAGGCAAATGTTTGGCATCAACAACTAGGGAGTCAGGCCGCGCATACTGAATGCTTGTTTGCTAATCATATCGCAATTTAAAACTTTCTTTGGGAATAATATTATAACTACGATTTATTGCCTCTGCAATATGAATTTTTAATTGGTTATAACATCGACCTGATTTGAATATAAAGAATTCAGACACATATAACCCAAATAGCTTACATGCTTTCATAATAAGCTGCGAATGTCAGTTAAGTTGTCGTATATCTCATTATTATTCTCTTACGTGTAAAATTGTGTATGATGACCTCATCAGCAATGATTCATGAGACAAGATTTACCTGCGCAATAATGACCTATACTGACCGCTACGTGCAACGATAGAACCGCTCAGATTATGACATAACATAAATAACCGTCATGTTACGAGGGGAGGACGTGTTTATATCGCGGAAGTGATAAGAGTAGGATGAAGTACATTAAATTTCATTGAAATAAGGGTTAAAATACGTATCTATTTTGCTCTAATCAGATATCTTGATTCAGTTGGACAAGCTATGATTGACTCCTTGTTACTGTAGTAAAATCTTTTGACAGAAAGGCTTTTGATCTGTAGCGAGATCTTTATATGCGCGATTACTCTAAGTTGGACATTACAGGCGAATATTTTATTTTGGTTGGTTAGAAGCTATCTTGTATAACCAACTTAAAAACAATTAGCCTGTAATGTCCCACTGCTGGGCATAGGTCTCTGATCCCACCGAAGATATCAGTACAGCGCGTATTACGTGTAATCATCGCGTTTGCCAAAACCGAGTATGTATTTAGAATTTTGGAGCGTTTTTGTTTTGAATTATTTACTTATCATATCAATAATGGGTAAATTAATAAGCTAATAAAAAGGCTTATTTTATTATTTTATTTTAGTAATACATGATGGTTATCCTTATACATAGAAAGTGTGCGTGCAACGAATCGATACGCTTGAATGATATGATTTATTATGAAATAAATAAACGAAATAAATTGAAAATTGGCTCTAAAGAATTTATTTTCGAATCAACTCTTTGAGAATTTTATAAATCCTTTTTAGTATAAAATAGTTTAAATACTATGACAACTTCTTTTAGAATTTGACATTTTCCTGACATTTTATGCGAGTATCTGAAAATACGTAAAAAGTTAATTAAGATAATTTAGGAACGTAATTATAATAGCGTAATGAACAATCACAAATGTACGTATACACTATACATTATTTTCCTATCTATACTAATATTATAGAGGTAAAATTTGTAAGTTTGTTTGTTTGTACGTTCGAACTAATCTCGGGAATTATTCGTCCGATTTGAATAATTATTTTTGTAGCAGATAGTCACATTCATCGGGAAGGTTATAGGCTATTTTTAATCCAGAAATTCCCATGAGAACGGGCACAACGCGGGTAAAACCGCGGGGCGCTGCTAGGAATTTATATACATGCGGCACCCGTACCGTCTTATTTCAATAGTTTGATCTCGTTTAAGAGCTTAAGGCGGTACATAAACTGCCGCACCAAGAGTAATAGAATAAACCCTAGAAGGAATAGTCAAGGATTCATCGGGTGGTTTAGTTGCCCAAAACACTAAACTGGGTTGGATCCTCTCTGGCCAACTTTTCAACAGCAAAAGCGAATCTGCAACTAATAGCTTGATTAGTCTACATTTAGTTAGCTCAGACGAAGAACTGAAACGATTCTGGGAGTTAGAATCAGAGCCGCAAATTGATTTTGAACGCAAACCTCTAACTCCAGACGAACAACGATGTGAAGAGCTATATAAGGCTACGACTACACGAGATGAATGTGGTCGCTATGTTGTACGTCTACCGTTCAAGTCGAATGAACCTGTTTGCAAGCACAGCGGATTAAACGAAGTTGCATTAAAAAGGTTTCTAATGTTACTAAAAGGCGGTTTTCAACTCCAAAAGTGGTCCAGTAATAGTTCGGAATTAAGGAAACACATTAATAAACCTAGACTTGGGTTACAGGAAAGGTTGGTTATCAAAGAAGACGCTGTTTCAAAAATATTAGGTCTTACATGGAATAAGGAAACAGACGAATTTCAATACACCGTCAATCTTAGCCCACTAGAACCCCCTATAACCAAGCGCAAGGTGGTCTCGGATATCGCCAAGCTTTTTGACCCGCTTGAGTGGTTGGCCCCAGTTATTATCACAGCAAAAATCTTCATTCAACGACTTTGGCTGGTGGGGATAGACTGGGCCGAAGAATTACCGCCGTCTTTGCTCGAAGATTGGCTTGAATATCGAAATGATCTTGGTAAGCTTACTCATTTTCGTATTCCTAGATGGATTCGTTTAGGTAGCTCAAATCAATCCATAGAATTGCACGGTTTCTCAGATGCCTCGAACTCTGCTTATGCCGCTGTCGTATACATTCGTATAATTGATCAGGATGGTACTGCTCACGTCAGTTTAGTTACTTCCAAAACTAAGGTTTCTCCGATTCGGCAGATATCGATACCTCGTCTTGAGTTGTGTGGAGCAGTGCTGCTGTCGAAATTGATCCATGAGGTTGCATCTGTTCTCAGTATTCCGAAACACAATCTTCACGCTTGGACAGACTCCACAGTTGTGCTTGCATGGCTAGGAAGTCATCCTAGTCGGTGGAAGACATTTATAGCTAATCGAGTGTCGGAAATACTGTCTCTTTTAGATGGAACGCAGTGGTCTCATGTATCTACGAAAGAAAATCCAGCAGACTGCGCATCCCGTGGTGTTAAGCCTTCAGAATGTGAAGGATTAGAATTGTGGAAAAAAGGACCTACGTGGTTGCAAGAGAAAGCTATAGATTACAAGAAAAAGATTCTGGAAGACACTAAACTAGAAAAAATAAAAACTAAACTAAAATGCTATGTGACTACCTCTGAAGAAGATGATACAGTTTTAATAAAATTTTCTAAACTAAGCAAACTAATTCGCGTTATAGCATATTGCAAAAGATTTATTAATCTTAAAAGGGTTAAAGAAACGTTATCTCGCTGGTTAACTACCAGAGAATTAGATGAAGCTTTACTTACCTGTGTTAAGATCTGTCAAACTCATGGTTTCAAGGAAGATATAGAGAACATGAAAAGAAAAAATAAATTAAAGAAAAATAGTAAACTTACCCCATTGAGCCCCTTCATCGATGACGTTGGTGTGCTGCGTGTTGGAGGACGTCTTCAAAATTCTCAGTTGTCGTGTACTGTGAAGCATCCTATTCTCATTCCTCATAAATCTCACTTCACCCATCTTTTAATCGCAGATGCTCACGAAAGGACTCTGCATGGTGGGCCTCAATTGATGTTGAACTATCTGAGATCGAGATATTGGGTTGTGAATGCTAGGTCGTCTGTTCGGCATTATGTGCGAAAATGTGTCACGTGTATTCGTCACTCTGCTCAAGGCACTCAGCAAATGATGGGACAGCTACCAGTCGCTAGGGTTACTCCTCAGAAACCATTTCAGTCCAGTGGTGTAGATTACGCGGGACCTATCAGTATTCGGTCCGCGAAGGGTCGAGGTCATCATGCGACTAAGGGCTATATTTGTGTTTTTGTGTGTATGGCTACGCGAGCCATACATCTTGAAATCGTTAGCGATATGACTACTCAGAGCTTTTTAGCCGCATATAAACGATTTGTTTCCAGGCGAGGTAGAGTCTCAGATCTATGGAGCGACAATGGAACCACTTTTGTAGGTGGTGCCAAAGAACTCAGGCATTTGTTTAATGCAGAAAAGGCGACAGTGGCTCCTGAGATAGTTGATGCCATTGGTATAAACGGCACGAATTGGCATTTCATCCCTCCCCATGCTCCAAATTTTGGAGGATTGTGGGAGGCAGGGGTGAAATCCACAAAACATCACTTGAAGCGAGTTATAGGCAATAGCACGTTGACATTTGAAGAAATGACAACTGTGTTGTGCCAGATAGAGTCGTGTCTTAACTCGAGACCCATTTCGCAAATCTCGACTAACCCAGAGGATGCAATTCCACTTACACCTGGTCATTTTTTGGTCGGAGAACCTCTCGTTGTAGCTCCAGAACTTAATTACGAAAGTTCAAATATCTCGACTCTTAAACGTTGGCAGCTAACTCAACGTATGTTGCAAGATTTTTGGCGTAGATGGTCATTGGAGTATCTTAGTCAAATGCAACATAGGTATAAATGGAGTCACAAAATGAATGAGCCTAATCTAGGAGATGTTGTTCTGGTGAAGGAGGATGGTCTTCCACCCGGTAAGTGGCTGTACGGGATCATAATGATCAAGCATCCAGGTTCGGACGGAATTACGCGTGTAGTCACTTTAAAGTGTAAAAACAATGTCATTAAAAGACCAATTTCCAAATTAATTATACTGCCAGTAGTTTCACCCGACAACCTCGAGGAATAGGCACTATAGGTCGCGTTATAAGTTAAGATAGTGTGATCATTGTGTATACTCTTTTGCCAAGTAAACGGTTTTATTTGAGCTTAATATTATAGTTTCATTCTAAGTTGTTTATTTTATTTTTTTGTTTCAAACTATTTAAGCACGGTTGAATAGCTATGTATCAGTTTATAAGTTGAGCAAGTGTTGTTTTGATATTCAATTTTGTTTATTTTTATTTTTTTCTAATCCTATTGTTTGATTAATTCAGTTCACGCTCACAATTGTTCACGGTGGGCGGTTGAACCCTAAGGTAGTTATAATATATGACTTAAGTTTGTAATTCCCTTGTCAGCAGGATAAGAATTCTGTAGTAGAAGAAGTAAAGAATACGTTTATTGCATTTATTATGTATTGTGGTAGGTAATGTTTAAGCACTAGGTTTAAAATGAACATGGATGTTCATGGTGGGCGGAATGTTTAATGTTTAAGTTTGAATTCCAATGTTACGTCCGTTAGTACCATATGTTGCCAAAAGATGGCATTACTGTGCCAATCGGCTGAATCGCGCTAACGTTGTGTTCTGATCATTAACGTAGTCTGCTACTACATTTTGCAATAAATTGACTTAAAACCATAAACTATTGTTTTATTGGATAGACACTTCTCTCTCTTGGAGACTTGAAGTTAATACTTCAAGCCCAAGACCTTTTTGGACGCTTGTTCATGGATAAATACAAAATATATCTTCTCTTCATTATTATGAATAGGTTTATTTATTTAAAAGAGAAGAGAAACACGAAGCATAACTCTTATTTTGACGACCATTTTAGTCTTACTCTATTGGCTACTAACCTACTCGAACCAAATTCATACAATATCTATTCTATTACAGTGTTATCAGTGGGCGCGTTGAGCGCGGGCAGTGGCGTGGGCTTGGTCCCCACGCGTGGGCATCTAGCCGTGGAGATGGTGCAGGAAGGAGACAACGGCGCGGGGGACGGCCTCATCGCGCCGAGGAGGCTCGCCAACCCCTGCCTCGACAGCCCCCAGCGCATGGACTTGCATAGAGAACTGCTCTTCAATCAGAGAATGTGAGTGATTTTATAGAATTATCAAAAATACTAAACTGCGGGGTAAAATAATATTAGTTCGTCCATCAATGTCAATGGTTAGACCATGATAGAGACCTAAAATGGTTAAAATTAAGGTGATCTAAAAACTCCCTACTTCGCTTACTGTTTAAATCTTACAGCGCGTTCCCATTTGTCAACTATTTGTTTTTTATTATTAGTAGGATATCCTATGACCAAAGATATTTACAAGACGCTATTCAAACTTGTGGGACTCCGTTTTTGTATCGGCATTCATAAAAGGCGCCGAACACTCTATTACAACTTAGTCATCAGTAAACATCGAACTGAGTTTTGCTCGTTCATTTAGAAACAAATTGAACCTATAATAATAATTTATATTATAATAAATAATTTAAAAATCTCGGATACATTGAATGCAAAAAATGCATCCAAATTGTATTAGCCCCATCTTTTTGAAGTGTGATAAAAGGCAAACCATATTTCGGGTAGGGTTAGATCGTAGCTAACCCGAGGGTGTCAAATCAAGTATACCCAAGAGGAGGTAGCATTTTATATTACACATTTTGTTCGGCGATCAAATACATTTTGATACGAATACTACTACCGCAAATGTTTAGTCGCTATTACTTTTCGTTGTTTACCACAAACTAAGTAATAACTTGGTACTTTGAAGCTTACTACATTCTCAGGGGAAATATCAGGGTAAAAATATTGTCTATTTCATTACGATTATGACCAATTTTGGTAGTTTCGGAGATTATTTCCCACTCACAGCTCTCCACTAAGTTTACATATTTATAACTTTAGTGTGATTGGATATGCAGCATTTTCCCACGAGATTACGAATATAATTTCATATTTCACAATATCACATAGGAATCATTATTATACAGTTTGTCGAATCGAAGTGTTGTTACGTTATCTTAGTGTAGGGAAACCAGTTTAATGCATATTTTAACATCGATATCAATCGAGTGCCATTTCGATAACTATCGGTATTTCGGTATGCGTTATTAACACTACCTCTTGTTTATAATAATAATACGAAGAATGGCATGATTAAGTAGTTATTTAAATTGAGTTTGAATATAGATAATGATTATGTCAGATTTATTAAAATATTCAAGTCCCACTTTAATATTAACGAGGTCAGACAGTATTTTAGCACAGATCTATCCATTGTTATTAAGAGCGCCCTTTGTCAGGCTCCTGGCAGTAGTTCGATAAGCTTTGTGGCGCCTCCAGGCCTTTATAAAAAGGGGCACTTCATTAGGCTTTGTTGCTTATCAGTCGGTGAGCGTCAACAATGGTGGCACAAATTTTTCAGTTTACGACGACAAATAAAATTCCGACAGCATTATAAAGCAATTCAATTGGATTAGTTTTATATGTGCCTACTATTTTACTACTAAAAAGATAAAGTTGTACGAGTGGTTATGACATGGAGACTTTCCGCCGAATTCCGACGGTACCGAAATAGATGTAGTTTTTGCTAGGAATGGGAATTCCTTTAGAAGCACAGGTGCGTTGCATCCTGTGCCGGCGGTGTAATTATTTTCGAACATCTGTCGTTCATACCGAGCTTACTTAGTATTGTACTATACTGCTTTTATAATCGTTTAGGGTTTAATGAACTGGTTAGCAGTTTTGAAATGGGATTTTCTGTTCGTACCAGAAATAGGATCTTGAAATTGGAATCATATTTTGGTATATTTCAATGGTGATTGATATTGACAACTTAAATTCCTGAAGTTGACTAATAATTTCTAAATAACCTGTCCTAGCTTTGAATTTTTGGATTAAGCGGATACTAAACTGCGTTACATGTCAATTATTGCCCATCAATCGTTAGATGCTTAACTGAGGGTGATAATAGCAGGTTATTTGAAAACAAATGTTCCATTAGATAATAGATTTTATCAATTAATGTAAACGCATATTTAAGAAATCGTATATATTTTGTCAACATATATTTTTTGGATGCTATAAGTACTCGTAATGTAGTAACGTTAACAAATGACTGTCAACAATTTAATTTAGGAACTATTCACGCGGTTGACCTGTTGATTCAGGCTATTTCCTCGCTGATGCGATTGTCGGCGCAATCTCGTCCTGTGATTTCCTTCAACGCGACTGCTGAATGCCATTGCCGCATCGAGGCTACGGAAGGAAGCAATTCCAGCCCGCCCGTCGCCAACTCATATCTATATTGGTCTTTATTGAAATGCCTGCGCTGATTCAATCGTCGCTTCGGTTTGTTTATCGCAATCTGTTTGGCAAATAAAAGAGTAAACGGCAAATTTGTAACGTTGTAAATGTTTTGGATTCGATTAGTTAATAAGTATTTTTTGTTATTGAAATCTCTATATATAAAAATCAATGCCACTTTTTAATTTTATACTCAAGAACGGGCTCACCTTTCCAAACCAAATGTTTAGGCTTTGTTTGGACTATTTAGTAGATGTTTTATTTGAAGTTTGCAAAAAATCGGTGGAGCGGTTCTTAAATTCCCCCGGGAATGGGCACAACGCGGGTAAAACCGCGGGGCGCAGCTAGTATGTTTATATTTAGGAGATGATCTGTTAATACAATAATACATCCCTTAATTTATTTGTGCAAATGTTAGTTGGACTATGCAAAAAATATTAGACAGTTATATCACTAACCGGTTTATCATACATGTTTTATCTCTGTGACCTACCTGTTGATTATGATTTCATGTAAACCCGTCGTAAAAATATTAAAAGTGATACCAATGCATTGATTATGTAGCATTCTAGAATAGATTAAGAAATGTCAAACTAGACTACGATGAAGCAGTGTTTGTTTTGTGGTCAAGGATAATATTTATGTAACCGTGTACGGGTCACATGCAAATGATAGCCGATCTTTCCGCACTACAGACACCGTTAGCAATCGGTGTCGCGGAAATACTGCAATATCGATTGCAGATATGCATCGAGCAATTTCGATATTCTATTATTGATAAGTCTGCCGAAGCTAGTCCCATTTCGTTTAGGTACCGTCAAGGAAACTGGCAGTCGAACACTTTAACTTCAAGACGCTTCAAAGCGCGATACTAACACTTAACTTATACTTTCTAGGTGTTTAAAGTGCAAAGAATTTGAGCTCTATGTTGCTCGCTCGCCATCTTCCCAGACGGTACATATTCGTTAGCTTCTTGCTCCGGTCGATAAAGTTACTTGATTACCAATTTGATTTACTACGCGATGTGGAAGATGCCCTCAATCTGCATTTTAATAGAGTTACCGAGATGCAGCGCCGATGTGCCGTGAAGCCGTTGGTAATTAGCTTGGATTAAATCGGGCTGCGAACTCGCGACAGCTCACCAAGTCACCACCTACCTCGACCCAGGAGTGGGGGCTCGAGATTAAAAGCAATTAGTTCGACTAATCGAAACTTTAACCAGCAAATAGAACCGTGAACCACCACGATGCAGTGTCAATATCCTTTACACTACGAACGGAAATGCATGGTATCTAAAAGTAAATACCCGAGGACTATTACGCCACATGTGTGGTTGGAAAATAAAACAATATCAGACATTCTGTGACGTCATAATAAAGCTGGAAACGTGTTATCGGACGCGGCTGAAAGAGTGCAGCTGACGGTATCTTGGTTAAGAATGCTCATAGAGTGAGCTATGCAATTTGTATACGAGTACTATCGGATACGTACTCGTAAGTCGCGGCTTACTGCAAGTCTGACAGTATGTTGTTCGCTTTACGAACCATGCCAACATATGAAGGTACTGCTCGTGAGAACAGTGCTACAACCAAAGAAACCAACTACAAAAACCAAACTATTGTTTTCAAATATTGACGCAACATTAACAACCTTGGTTTAAGTAGACACTTACCATATAATTACTCATTATTTCTACTAACTTACTTGAATTGTTGTTAATTGTTGATTCGTCATGCCAATTCCGAAATAGATTTTCTATTTTATTATTGTTTACGATGAAACGTAGTTTACGTTTCCTGGTACACATCGTGTACACATTATCGTTTAAATGACATTTCAAACTAATGAAAATAACATTTCCTAGATGAGATATCGATTTTAATATTTCCTTTATTCCAAAATATTACATATCATATACATATATCATACATATTATTAACATAATCTAGAATGTAGAACAACGTAATATCGGTGGTTAATCTAATACTTTTTTAATTGGATGTTTGTGATATCGGTCACAGCAAACATTACCTTATAAGGTGCGGCAAAGAGTATTTGATATCGTATTCACTTACCCGATAACGTGATAAGGCGACTGTTATCAGTACACGACACGTGGTAACTACGTTACGTCCTACGTTGAATCTCGTTGATGTTTCATGATTTGCTTTTTTCAGTACCAAGTAAAACGATAATCAAACATACTTTGCAAGATAATATCTGCGTCTGTTTGGGTATTATTTGATAACATGTTTCTTTATGTAAATTTCAGAGGAAAGAATGTTCTAAATCAGAAGAGTGAACTGCAGAAGGCGCTTTTGAAACACAAGGACAAGCAGCTAATGAATCAAATACGGGAACACAGAGAAACGCCAGGTAAATGAAGCTATTTGTACTTTATACTAGTCTGTAGGTTTTATTCAAGCACGATTCTTAGTGTGCGTTTAGAGGAGCTGTGCGGAGGTCAACTGACCAATCACAACGCATTACGAAAAGATTTTGACAGTGTCAATGCTTTGTTTGACATATGCAATGCGATGTGATTGGTAAATCGGGGTCCGAATCGCTCTGCTCCGCATCAATGGAGACGCATCACTAGACCAAAACTCAATTCTAAGTTTGTAAAAAGGAATATAACTAACTCACATTTTTTACATAATATTCTTTACGATTCACTATATAAATAACTCAAATTAATTTTCTAAAATATTAACTTTTACTAATCACAGTAACCAGTGCCTTGTGGTTAGTTCAAAGAATCCGTTTTTGTGAAAATTTCGAGTTAATAAGTAACCTGTACTTTCGTGTTTCCTGAATAAAAACTAACTTTATTTTAACTCAAACCCGACTGGACGCGATAAAGAAACTTTTAATTATACTTCTACCTTTCAAACATTCACTATTTATTACTATCAGGCAGATTATAAATTCATCACTACATAGTATAAAACAAAGTCGCGTCTGTTTGTCTGTTTGTCAGTATGCTTAAATCTTTAAAATTACGCAACGGATTTTGATGCGGTTTTTTGTAATAGGTAGAGTGATTGAAGAGGAAGGTTTTTTGTAAAAAAAAATCCCGAAATTCCCACGGGAACGGGCACAACGCGGGTAAAACCGCGGGGCGCTGCTAGTAATAAATATTTTCCAAAATGATTAAAGCGCATATTTAAGTGTTATACAACGACTAACAATACTAGAACATACACAATCTATCGAACTCTTGTTAAAGAGCGATTATCTTTCCGCCTGACCCAGTAAACTTAATAGTCGACATAAATATATGTACAATAATTATGAAATTCAATAAAACCAGCGTATAATTGCACATATTTACTCTAGTTTAAAATTTATTAATATGCAACATTTTTCGTCAGCGACATTTTGCAATTTGTCGGATGAAGTGAAACATTTTTTTAATAGTTTTATGTCTATTTTATTATTTTTTATACGACTATACTGGTTTTTAATTGTCTCTACGTTTGTATAAATAAGTTGGTCCAAATTTGCATCAAATAATGAAGTTATTATATAATATACTAAAATGATATGCGGTTTTGCCGTTTTGAACCCAATCCCCTAATACTTATTAATTTTTTTTTCCTTACTAGCCCTGAAATGAAGGTTTAGTTAGTGCATTGTTAAACCATTTTTCTCAAGAGAAGGAATGTCTTGATCGAAGGAATGCCTGATCGGAAAATCGGTCGTATTAGGCGTGTAAGGTCACATTTTCCGACACCTACATGTGCTTACTTAGTTTACATTTTAAAATTCTTGAGAAGAAATTGATTTAATGTATAATATAAAGGTTCCGTGAAATGTAAAATGTAGATACTTATCTGAAAGTGGACACCATTTTAAAATCTGTGGCGAGGATTACGAGTTACCTCCGTCATAAAGTTACAAACATTACCTACCTTTATTAGTATAGTCAAGACTGACTGATTTCTAATTGTGTCTGTGTTTGTATTAATGTGGTTACTTAACGGGGAAAGTGTATAACTGTCAAAGATATATTAATAACTAAGTTACTAATTAACATTCGCCGTACTTCCAAGCTGTCTAGTAACTGATTTAACTGTATGATATGCAGTTTTGTTTATCGGCCGTCGTCAACTGACCTTTTAACGGCTCTGTGATGGATTACACTACACTCGTTTGTAAAAGCAATAAAAATATGCATAAGAAATTGTGTTAAAAGTATCGGTTAATTTTCATTACTTTGACCTGCTCTTTAGATTCACTACTACCAATTCTGTTGTTCGTTTCTCGTGAACATGGTATACTAGACCTGCGGTTTCACTCCCGTTTATTGTAAGAACTTTGGTGTAAAAAGTAACCCAATAACATCCGCTATATGTTAGTAGAAGTTCGTTCAAAATAAGTTTAACTCTACCAAACAATTTTCTAGTAAAAAGTAACCCAATAACACCAGCTATCAGTCAGTAAAACTTCAGTCAAAATATGTCTAGTCTAGCTCTATTAAGCAATAACCAAAAATTATTTGTTGACATTACGAACAGTAATTTCAATGCATTTCATTTGCATGGATAATTTCCTTTATATTATTAAAATACAGTACAGTCTAATTAGGCTTGTTAAGTTTCCTCGACATTAAACAGTTAAATCCGTAGTGATTGATTGGCAAAACTTCCTTTAGAAATGGAAAATGTTTTGTCGGATTGTTTTACAAAACATGAAAGCCAATCATTTGCTGATCGGTATCGGATAACATTGGCACGCGCCAACAGGCTTGCGAATCATTTAAAACAACCTATTGTATATCATCATTAGTCACCGATATTGTTATTAAATATAGATATTCGTGTCAGGTGCTTGTTTAGTAAATATAGTTGCATAATAAATCAAGTGCCTGTAGAGTAACAAGACAATTTAAACACTATTTACATTGAGGAATAATTGATGGAGTCGATTGATATATTTATGAATAGTCATAACAACTTTTAGTAAACTGAAAATAAAAATTGTTATGACTATTTTTGTTATGGGTTTGTTGGACGTGCTTACATTATGCTTGCTTCGTCTATTTAGAATTGTTATGTCTTTATATGTCTATTTAGAAATATCTGCCTACACCTCTCTCTCTCTCTCTCTCTCTCTCTCTTCCTGGCTATGGAATATCTGCCTACACCGCGGGAATGAAATTAGGTGATTTTGTATTTGTCTTGCGTTGAATGTTGGAGCTGAGGCGGTTGGTTTTTACAAAATGAGTTACTAAGGACCTTATTCATAAACGCTTATTAACAACATTTTAGCTATCGAATAGTTTGTCCCTTTCTGACACACGCTATTTTCCGAAGAGCAAAAGAGACAAACACTTTATAACAGTGTTTTAGTTAAGAGGGTTTATGAATAGGGCGGTAAAGTCTGTGAAAATCGTCACTAATCTGCGAACTAAATGTTTTGATTATCATTTTCCCTGGAACGGGTAAACCGCGGGAAACCCGGCTTGTTTTGATATTTACATCAAATATATCGAGTTCTCGTTTGCCAACAAGGTATTGTTGCGTCACATCAATCACGGGCCCAAAAAGCTGGTTTCCATGTTTTTTTCGTCGCATATTCGAGTCGAGTGGTTTATCCGGTGCACGGTGCCCGCGGCAGGTGCCCTGGGCCATTCACCCTGTCCGACAATTATTGAGCATTCCAGGGAAATAATGGTCGGCCTGTCTTATACCGATTATCGCATATTTGTAATGGCTTCTCTCAGTTCAAGTATTACTGACTTGTAAATAAGTCAGTGTCTAAAGTTACTTGCGGTGTTTACGGCGTTTACGGCGTTGTTTCTGTGTCAATTTCGGATTGACAGCTCTTCTTTGCATTTGTATACTTGTAGAGATCTTCTTCTTCTTCTTTTTTTTGTCATGATGAGGGCGTAAACATATTTAAACGCGAGTAACAAAGCATAAAATGCCTATATTATAAACATGATATTGTTAAAGTCAAAAGACAGGCATAATTTATAGATTACCAGCTTTAATTATCAACAGAACATACCGTGTTTTTTTGTTATTAATCTCATAATCTGACAGGCAAAAAGAATTGGAGTCATCATCCCTATTACGGATTCCACAACAGAATGCTACTTATGCTTAATGGATTCCGAATCGATGTTGATAATCGCATGCCTCTGTGACACATTGTCGATAATTTTCTCTAATTAGAGTGCGCTGTCGATGACCAAGGTTGGATGAAAGTGAAATGCATTGATTCGTTTCCCGTCTGTTGGTCGCGTGGGAGAAACTGTCCACAGAACGACAGTAGAGCGATAAAGTGTAGGAAATAAGATAAGGAGAGTGGAGGTGATTGTGTAATACTAATAACAAATAATTAATTACTAACCGCGCTCGCGGTGTTACCCACGTTGTACCCGTTCCTGCAGGAATTTCGGGATAAAATGTATTTCATGTGTTTCTCTGATGTATAACCTACATTACTGTTAAGTTTCATCCAAATCCGTCCTGTAGATTTTTCGTGAAAGAGAAGCAAACATCCTCATAAAAATTCGCATTTAGGTACCTATAATATTAGTAGGATTTGTCCGAAACAATTCTCTTTTATCAACGGTTTTAGATCAAATTGGTCAAACGCGTTAAGTCATACATTATTTCCAGAAAAAAAATACTAAAAATATTTCACAAATGTCTTTGAAATTCTTTCAAAATATTTCGACGAGTCTTTCAAAAATCATTAATATTTCAAAGAATAAATTTGAATTAATTACTTGGTCCTGCGTACGATCGTTCTATTTCCATACTTAGCATGCGTTTGACCTCAACATTGTGACAATGATGTTCGGTGTACAGTTTGTGATTACGTATTACAGACCAACTGTTTCCTCATCTGTGGTGAATATAATATCATAAAACAGCTATAGTTATGGATCCTGTTCAAATAAATGTCTTTGAATATAATAAAATTAAATATTTTGTACTTATGGGCCATACCTACTGGACTGGAATATTTAATCTACACTAATATGATAACGCTGAAGAGGTTTTTGGTTTGTTTGAACGCGCTAAGGAACTACCAATTCGATTTGGATTATTATTTTTGTTGCTGCCACATAGGCTAAATTCCCGCGGACACAGGTAGGTTCAACGCGGTTAAACCGCGGAGCGCGGCTAGTACATGCATAAATAAGGAAATCTTAATCTACTAATACTAATTAGTGTCATAATACGTTGGTCATAATAGTTTAAAGCAATATAAGCATTTAAACTTACATTATCTAAGTTGTATAATTGGGTTGAAGAAAATAGTCTACTGTCATCGTTCTACACAATCAACATTACCTAAGGCATACAATGTAGAAAGATGGGTCGTAAAACGTAAAAACATTATGACACTTTCTCTATCATGTACAGATGTAATTTTCTAAGCTTAATTTGAAGGAAAACTTTGAACAAACAGCATTAACAGGCTTATAAATAAATGTCTTAATGGGTAGGCTGTTTTGTTATGTACCTACTTGCTAAATATTAACTGATATTTTATTTTAAGTACTGGCCTTTCTTGGTATAACGGTCTGACCTCTGAACTGACGACTGTACAAATATTTACGATATATTCTTTATAAAACATCAACAATAGATATTGATAGTGAGGGCTATAGAGTTGAAGAGTGTTTAATAATAAATTGGTAACTAACCTACAGAGTTTCCACTTCGACCGGTTCCGTAGAACTTTAACTAATGAAGGGATATTTTATAATGAAACCAACTAGTAGAATTATTATGCAGATAGGATCTATACATATAAAGCGATTAACAGACCAAATTTTTAAAATGAATTAAGTAGTTTTACAGTTAACTTTACCATAGTCGAATATAAAACTTACCATAGTCAGGTTAATTCTCTTTCCCCCTGAGACATGCTTTCATGCCCAAAGGATTTCGCAAAACTTTCCAGATTTCCCAGTTTCAATTGGTTTATACACCTGCACCTTCCCCCTTAAATAAAGTATCTTGATATTAATATTAATTACAATAACTAATAAAACAATCCTCATTTTTCCAGAGCTAGAGCGAGCTATAGCTGAGCGCGCTCGTCGCTTAGAGCAAGCGGAACAACCCCCTGAGGAGATTGAGTCGGGAACAAACCCCACTTTGCAAGAGGTGCGCGCGAGACTGCGGCACGCGTCGCCCGCCGCCTCCGCGCATTGAACGGTACGACCACGTATTGATGTAGGGTTAGGGGCCACAACGATTGATCGAGCGGAGATTGATGGGACGATTGATGGTGGAATTGATGGTAAAGTCGATTTAACGGTGGTAAATGCCATCCATTTACGACAAATCCTAATAACCTAGATGTACTGACAATTTTTGATACAGTGTTTAAATAAATGTCAAATTTTAATCAGGTAAATGGCTGTTAATCCTTGATCGATGCTGTCATTGGACGATTGACTCTACCGATCATTGATAAAAGTCATTGGTGGATGTTAATAGATTTCGATCTACTTCGACTTTACTATCTAGCCATCGATTTAGTTTTTAGCAAGATCATATAAATCAACGGTCGATTGATTGCTGTGGTAAAAAACTTGCCAGATAATATATGCATAAACGAGGTTTAATTTAACATGATATTATAAAAAAATATTTATTCAGAATGTTGTTAATGTCACTCTAGAAGTTAAACTTCGTTTATGAATCTTTGTGTAAATCTGCAAGCGTCCAAATGCGCAAGCAATGCATATAGTTAGTACCTACTAAGATTAAAAATGACTTCGTACTGATTGAAATATTGGTCGCTTGCAGACTTATCTGGCAAGTATTTCAGTTAGAGTATTCCACAAGCTAACTACTCTAACATTATTACTAGTAGTGCCTATCAAAGTCTCCTACTTAATGTTTATCAAACTCTTATTGTAGATGTTTTAAATTGTCACGAAACATTAACGTTTACGTATAAAACAAAAATAATTGTCTCGGTTCGTTCTAGGAGTTGGACAAATAGCAGTATTTATTAATCAGTCAATAATAATTAACTCAATCGAAAATTATGTTAGTAAAGCGCCGACTAATTAATTACAAAGTAATTTCATAATTACTATTCATTTATGTTGGTTACGAATATAACTTTTGTGTTAAAGTGTCGGTAGCGACATCTAGTTTGGTTTGTTTGAAACAAATCGCGCCATCTAGCGTGATCGAACAAAGTGTGTTGACGATCGATCGATCACTGTACGGATCCAGTGTCGGCTCTCGGTCAATGAGGGATCTAAGTCTTAGCGGTTAAGGGTTGAAAATGATTTTGATAAATGCTTGAAAAGGACAAGGTTGTTCAATATTTGATATTGTATGTGTTGCGAAGCTGTGTGAGTGCGCTTTGATGGCCAAAGCTATTTTAATTAAAGTATTTTAAGTTTAACGAATAACAGGTCACTGATACCTGATGTACGAAATATACTACAATGTACCTATTAACACTAAACAGGAACGATAATCTCAATATTTATTGAAACGTAACGGCAGTAAATAACCAATTGATTTAAAGTATAATATTGTATGACCTAATGAATTGTAACGCACCGAATTGTATCGAACGCGATTGACTGAGGATATCGACTGCGAGTGTATTAATATAAGGCTAAAGTCGAAATACCATATTTTTCTAAACTTTTTAACGTCACAAACATTTCTCTTAGATACCATTTGTATGCATTTACTGTTGTTGTTTACCATCTAAACTGTAATATAAATCTTATTCTACTTGTAGTTTACGATAAGGGTTGGTTCACACTGAGTTTATTGTCTAAGCAAATCAATTAAGAAAAAATGGCGTAACTTTTCTCAAACGCAAAAACCTTCTAGACATTTTCGACTACGTTTCTTGACTCTTATGATTTAATTAAGGTCTTAGTTAATCTTACTTATGAAAACATAAGAGCCACATTGATCTAGTGTTGTCCTACGTTTGATGTATATCTTATCTTAATTTTAAGTTCTTTGTTTTGCAAGATACCAATTGCTCAGTGTGTTACGACCCTAATAGACCTAGAGCCCGTGAACCCCAGACTTTCGTCATTTTATAAAAGCTGAAAGTTTGTCAGCGCATGCTCCCACACACAGGTAAGAACGATGGACTATTATGAAGTTTGGGTTATAGTGGCTTTGGCAGATAAACGGTACTAAAGATGTGTAAAATACCGATCTAAATTCATCAAATAATTAAGTGTGATTTGTGACATGACATATGTCATTTGAAAGCTCTTGAAGAGTTGTACAAGTCACCCTTTGACGGTGATATCGAAATCGACGGCCAACTTGGTGTTTTCGACCATTGAAGATTGGAGTTGACCTATGCTATGGACGCTGATCCTAATGCTCAACAGTGACATGACCTATATCATTTGAAAGCTCTTGACAAGTTGTACAAGTCACCCTTTGACGGTGATATCGAAATCGACGGCCAACTTGGTGTTTTCGACCATTGAAGATTGGAGTTGACCTATGCTATGGACGCTGATCCTAAGTGACATGACCTATGTCATTTGAAAGCTCTTGACAAGTTGTACAAGTCACCCTTTGACGGTGACATCGAAATCGACGGCCAACTTGGTGTTTTCGACCACCGAAGATTGGAGTTGGCCTATGCCATGGACGCTGATCCTAATGCTCAACAGTGACATGACCTATGTCATTTGAAAGCTCTTGAGGAGTTGTACAAGTCACCCTTTGACGGTGATATCGAAATCGATGGCCAACTTGGTGTTTTTGACCATTGACATTTAGTACCGTATACCTGCCAAAGCCACTATAACCCAAACTTCATAATAGTCCATCGTTCTTACCTGTGTGTGGGAGCATGCGCTGACAAACTTTCAGCTTTTATAAAATAACGAAGGTCTGGGGTTCGCGGGCTCTTGGTCCATAAGTTATCAACTTTAAATAACTCTTTGTACTACTCAAAAGCAATGAATCGTAGAAGTAGATAGATGTTGGAATTTATAGTTTAGATATCCATATTAATTGTTGTCTCTAGAGGTCTAATTAAATGTAGAAACCCGAAAAATCCTATTTAACAGATAACGTATTTACATGTATACTTATTGATCGATTTTCTTATTAGATGTCTTTATGAATATACGGTCACAGGATGTAGGTTTGAGCGTTCTATCTCGTATGTCATTGATGGTCAAACTTTTAGTGATAAACGCTTGATATCAACTGAGCTATTATTACTTGAAAGTGGCCAACCATCAAATTACCTGATTGTACCTAATAACATGATTTACGACTTCGTATGACAAGTCAAAATATGAATGAAATAAAAATCAAATTGAATTATTATTTGGATATGGTACCTACTCTACCAAATTGTAATTATATACGCCTATTAATCTCAAACCTACAATTCCTGTGCTTACTTTAAATACAAAATAAAATTATAAATACACAAAATAGAATATTTATAATCCCATTTCAACGTAGAGTACACTAAGGGCCTTAAATCATTGAACAATAATGCACCAAATAGACCAGATGTCGAAGTGTTCATAGTAAGTGATAGAGGAATATTTTTGTATGTTTGTGTAACGCCTGCCTCGTGCAGGCTTTCAAAGTTTAATAGGTATTAGAACCCCGTTCAATGGAATTATTATAAATTATAACAAAACTATTTGTGATCCAATGTCACTGACTACATTTGGAATTGTCAAAATATCATTAACAACATAAAAAGTAAAGTATTAGCCTGTAATTTTCCATTGGGAAAAGGCCTCTCTCTCTTCTCACTGAACATATCAGTACATTGAGGAGGGTTAGGCATAATTACCATGCTTACCTAATGCGGGATGGTGACCTCAAACCTGACGCAACAACAAACATAGGAAAAAATTGACTATTTTTTACAACGCCTAAAACACTCTTGAGCAAGACATATACCAGCTATGAAGTATACACCTGAAACATAAATAGATTCACACTTACTCGTTTAACTTATAACATCTCTCCGTCGGTTTAAAAGTAACAGGTGATATCGCAACATAATGGTGATTGTTTCGCGAAACCTCTACCTAAAGTCTATTTCTTTCAAACGTGTCTAAAATTGCAACAAACCCCACTTAAGTTACTAAGTGCGGGACATTTGGAAAAACAATTTTTGATATCCTGATCACGTTCAAAAGAAAAAGTTTTTAATTAAGTAATCTGTGGTTACTTGGACTTTTGACAATACCAAATGTCGTCAGTAAATTGGACAATATATGTATGTACGAAACTATTGCCATATATATGTAATATTATGTATTTGTATGTTTCAAAAATGTCTCAAAATATTGAAGAATCGTCATACTACGTTGTTAATACGATTAATCCAGTTTTGCTAACGAGCGCCTTAACATTTTAAAGGGACATTAAATGGCAGTTAATTGTCTCAACCAGGGTTATTTTCTAAAGGAGTTTGGCGTGTAAATAAATACTATTTGTGTTCCGGAATAATATAAACCTATTCCTAATAGGCATCAACTTGTTTTTGGTTATCTATGATGGTCATATTTAATTGATTATTATTTAATGTCAATTAAAAAAATTAAAAAGTTGTTTTGTTGGGCGTTTCGGTAGGGCGTTAGAAATTAATTTGTTTGATCATTTTAGAAGAAATGTATTTTCCTTATATTTTTAATACTTATTTACAATTGGTGTGTTAAAAATTTCTATACTAAATTTATTAAAACGTTTTATGTAACTTTTCTCGGGAAAATGCATTTAAAGGTTTAAGAAAAAGGTTTAATAATACTTATAACAAATATGATTATATATCATTTAGGTGCATTTCTTCTAGTAAAAGAATCAACTTAGAATCTCAATATTTCGATAGTAGTAGTTACTTAAAAGACGATTCAGCAAATTCAGTTCTCCCAGTAGTTACTTAAAAGACGATTCAGCAAATTCAATTCTCAGTAAATGTCGAACTCTTTGAAAATTTAGAAATTTAGTTGTTCGATATAATTTATAATAAAATCACGCCTTTTGGTTCGTTCGTTATTGTGCCTATTAGATAATATTAAGTGACTTGTTATTATTAAAATATAATTTATGGTTATAAATTGTGGTTATAAAATTTATTTATAAGTATGACGATTCTTGATACCAAAATGTTTTGTACTAAATGCGCCCCGTGGTTTTACCTATGTTCATAAAACGGGTAAAAAGTACCCTATTGTATTCATTCAGATGTGTCAAAAATTACATGTATATGTAGTTAGATCTTATGTTTACTTGAAAGAGAAACTGTAGGTCTATACGAAATTTCGCATATATGATATTAGTATTTTTTTCATTCCACTTGTTAATCTTTCACTCGATCGGTATCGGTTGTTTATTGATGTGTTTCTGTTCTATTATGATTGTTATTTTATATTAGTACAAAGTGGTATCTTATGTTATTATTAGCGGTAAGCTTCATAAGCGGTAAAGTGGCCATTTTAATTTTTGATGTCGTGTCGTATGAGGGCAATAGTTTAAGATATTCTTTGTAATATAGTACGGATATGTAACAATGTATTAAAACAAAATAATTGATAGAAAATAAAAAGGTTTAGAATAACTTGGCATTTTGTTTTACATTTTCCTTGATGAAATTCCTATTTCTTAGTAATATTGAAGAAATCATCGATCGCACCTATAATTACTTAAATACGTGCAATCAATATCGCTCCAAATAGCGATGACTTTCTTCGAACTAACTTTTATAAATAATTTGCAAACGCAACTATAATTACAGCAGGAACTAATCACACATTAAAATTGACGGAAGACAATTATTTCAATTATACAATACGAAGAGACACTGAAATATTGTCGCTGGCGCGGTTCATTGGATTGTACATGTTATTAGCGAATAATTAATAGGGGGAAACTTGTCTGGTTGTTGGTGCGTGAAACGCTTTCGATTTCTGAGGGCTGGAGGAGCGTGGGGAGCCACCGCTCCGCGGAGCCGCGGCCACACGCCAGTCGCCGCTCGGACACACCTCACACCTCACGCATACCATGTCCACTCAGTGATTCAACATGTTGATCAAAACCTCGTGTCTCATCTTGTCTCTTCTACTCTTGTACGGCGTCGACGCCAAAAAGACGAGGAGAATCAAGCCGAAAGAGGAAGTGAAGGAATCCGCGCCGCAACCAGACGTAGTTTCCTACTCTACATTCGGGTTCAACGATGTGGGTACGTATGAAGGTTTTGTGCCCAGCTCGCCTGACTATGCTAAGTATTTGAGTGGGACCAACGAGCCGGCCAAGCAGGAGTCCTACTCGACGACAGGGGAAGGCCAGTACGGGGACCACACGTACAGTGCATCGCAAAACTCATTCACCATCTCCAACGATGGCAACGCTCAGCCCGGCGTGTTGCAGTACCAACAGAACAACGGATTCTACAATAACCCTTTCGGTACAGATTCAGAACAGTATAAAAAGGTAAATGATAACACTTACGGTACTAATAAAGAAGATAGCAATTCTCCCGTTTATGGCACTAAGTTGGGGTCGAGGGGTAGAGTCAAGTATCCGAATCAGTTTAATAATTCCGAGCCTGAAGAAGTCAAGATAGTTCCGAGCAGTGAGCAACAGAGTTATTTTAATAATTTCAATGACCAGCGACCGCAGCAGTTTGACGTTAAGCCGGTACAAGAGGAACAAACTAATAACAATAACTACCAACACTTCCCGATGTACCCCTCGACCAACCCTGCAGATTACGGCAATGCAGCCCTCGGGGACGCCGTCAAGTTCCCCAGAGTCGTAGACTTTACAAAAATGAAACCATTCTTCACCGAATTAGATACTTCTCAAATGCCGATAGCCACCCCTAACACCGATATTTCATCCTTTAACACCGAAACGACGGATAATAATTATTATAATCAACAAAATGATAACGAGAACAAACACATCCAACCTCAACCATTTAAAGGACTTTTCGATCAGAAGAATGTTGAAGATGCGACCGAAAACAACTTCCCTAAATATAATCCTTACACGCAAAAGGAGAGCGCCTACAGCAATTACGGAGAAGACGATAACAAATTCAATGTTCAGCCGAGCAAAACGAGCGCTGAAAAAAATAAAAAGAAACCGTGGTCATCGGTGAGTTATGATTATAAGAAGTGGAAAGATTCTCCTTTCTCATCTCTCAACGGATACGACTATGCAACCAATTTCAGTAAAACTAGTTTCAAGTACGACACTGGAGAACCTAAGAAGCCTAATTTGACCCCGAACTTCGATGAAATCGTATCCGCCGGTAGCAATCTCGACAAGCCCACGTACCAGTTCCCTGAAACTGATTATTCGGGCTTCAAGAAAATGCCGAGTTACAAAGTTCATGAAGATGAAAATGAGTTTGATAAATTCCCTACATTCAAAGATTCTTTCAAAACCAATCAACCGGACTACAACCAATTCAAAAGCTTACTCACCACGGCGCCTACTTCATCCTCCTATTGGGGCAATGTGTACCCGTCGGCAGAGATCACCTCACACAAGACTCACCCCAAGAAAGCCCCCTCGAACAGTTTTGATAGTGATGAAGTAGTCCACATTCCCAGACGGCCTAACAAATGGAACTATGGAGGAAAGGAATTCGAGAGTAAACCAAGCGAATGGTCACAATACAACCGAAGACCTACCAAAAGTAGACCATGGAAAGACTGGAATAAACAACCCCCAAATAGATTTAAAACCGAAGAAGCATTACTAGACCTTAGAAATCAGGACACGTCCCATCCGTCATATTTACCAACATATCACCAATCAAGCAACTTTGTGTCGGACGACGGCGATTACAAAAAAATTATTGACAAATGGCGCCAATCGTACTTGAAATCGAAGTACAAAGATTCGTTGCGTGACTACGAAAGCTATCCAACAGAGACGAAACCATTGCATGTGCCTGTCCCGAAGCCATACACGGTAAGTTCATTAATGTTATTTGTTCACTATAACGTATGCTAGTTGTATAGTGCAGGTACTTATTATTTGCTCGCACAAATCCAAGCAAAAAACTCAATGATGGAATGCGGATCGGAAAAGTCAACGGCTCCCGTCGCGCACTGATTTCCGCGCTCATTCTTGGTCAGTAAGATGATGCGCGTCCATGCACTTAGGAGAAATCACGAAACTGAATACGTGCAGTACATCAATCGAGTACATTCAATCGAGTAGCACTCGCATATCCACTAGATAAGATAACATCGAACCGATTTTAGAAATCGCGATTTCGATTGAAATCGAAATCAGAAGCACCCGATGCGATTAAATCGATTGTTTAACGAGTAGTTGGACACTAATACTTAATCATTACGAACCCTAGTCACGGGACATTACCTGCAATCGTAACAGTGAAAGTAAAATCGAAGATCGATTCAATATTATGACTACAAAATTATGAAGTCACCGCGAATACGATATGCCGTAAACCGACATTCAAATTAGATGTTTAACAAAAACAGTAACACAACTTTAACAATTTAATTTCCAGTCATGTCAACAGCGGGTACAATACCTAATTAAGTATTTATATAACAATAGCCGTAACTAAAACCTCATCACAATAAAAATATTGTTACTAAATCTGAAAATGTGATAAATTCCATTGTTTTGATGTAGGTTTACTTTTCTGGCGGGAGATAAGTACGTCTCTCACGGCTATTTGGAAATCAGACACGCAACTTAGTAAAAACGTCAAATAAAAACCAAAGAAAATTGAGTTGTAAAGTAATACTGTCACATAAACATTATATTATACACGAGCATGACACTTCTGGTTGCATACTAACACTATTTACTCGTATTAGATGTGTATCTACGCATGTTAATTTTATGCATGTAAAATTCGATTTCCTCATTGAACATTTTACATAATATTACTTAATTATCACTTATTTACGATGTTGCATGTTGATCGTTGCGTGTGATTTCAATACATTCACATTCCGGTGACAAATATAAAACACTCTTTCTATACAAATAATGTTGTGCATCTTTCCTAACTTTATTCGTAACAACAATTTAAAGCTGGATAGTTTAGCGAAAGGTCCCCTAGGCGGTGTCATGAATAAGTTATAGGGTCCAATTTCGGACTATAATAAATCATTTCTGAAAAAACTAGAGGCCACAACTGCTCTTAATATCAAAATTCTACTAAATCATCAATGGGAATCAAAAAGCAAAATACATAATTCTAATCGCTTATCAAAAGAATTACCTAAGCAGAGTCCGCTTTATCGCTTGCTTAATAATAGAATAACTTAAGCAGAAAAAGAAAGCAATCGTAGAGTCTTCCGTACAGTAAGACTGTAAACTTGCAGATTGAGGTAGCCCACCCGGTTATAGTGCCGGTGCCGCAACCGTATCCGGTGCGGATTCCGGTGCCGAAACCGGTGGCCGTGCCGGTGGTCCATGAGCTCACCATCCCTATTGAAAAGCCGGTCCCTTACCCGGTCTATAAAAACGTACCCTACCCTATTGAGAAGCTCGTCCCCGTACGCGTTGAAAAAGAGGTTAGTGGTTCACCTCACATCATTGTTTGGTTAATTGAGTAGATAAAATTTAGATTTAACAGTTGGTACTAATAATAAAACAAAAAATGTTTTAAAACAAGCTTAATAAATATAATTGCATTATGATGGGAATTAAAGTAATCCAGTTTCCAATTTCAGCTCAATCGGTTAAGTTTAACTGGCTGAAAAATCAGTTCTAGTATTTGTTCCTTGTTCAACGAAGATTGTAAAAACGCGTTATGTAATAACTTGGGACGGTAAACTTAAGAATGGTAGCTTTGTAAAATAATATTAACTAGCCATAAATGTCCCACTGCAGCTAAATAGCTAATGGTTTAACTATATTCTTTATATACAAATAAAAAAAATGGACCTAGAAGGTGTACAATAAGCTTCTAGTACTTAATATTGATAGGCAAAGTTATATCATTTACCCATTATTACCTATTAGCTGAAAAATTGCATGATCTGCCTGTTGCATGTTAAAATCATCTGAAATTATTTATTTTCCACCAAACTATTCAAAACTGAACTAATTATTTATTAATTGGGTGTAGTTACATAGAATTAAAACAACTAGAAGAAAATGCTTACAATAATGGATAAAATTTTATTGGTTATTGTTCAGAGGACCTTGGGATTACTATGAAGCCTAGTACAAAGACGTAACCAGTGTCCTTTGGAAGCATTCTAATCGGTGTAAAAGTCGCTCCTTGACAGGCCAAAGTGGTGCAATTTCAAATAAAATAGGCTAATTTTCACTAAGAATAGGATTATATTCAGTTACGTGACAGTGAACGCCCGATCAGGACGCGTGACGTCAATCCGTAACTCTTTCTAAACATTCTTATAGAAAAGGATCACGAACGAGCGATTTACATATCAATTTAAAAGGCGCTTTTTTGTGTTTAGAAAACTGACGTCAAGACGAATTCAGACCGTTTTTTTAAGAATAATTTAATTTTAAAACGCAAATTATTCAATGTTAACGTACGATAATTAAAGAAATTATAGTTTAGTTCGTTAAAATACTTAATATACCTTATTAAGTATATATTAAATAGATCATATTAAATAGATCTCAATATTTTGTCAACTAGCCTATTTTTAAGGAGTTGAAACCACCATATTAGCCGTCAATTTTAATATCTATTTCAAAGAGTGACTTGTCCCTTCGAGAGCTTTCAAATGACACAGGCGATGTCACTGTTGAGCATTGGGCCAGAGCTTCCCAAGTTCCCGCGTAAATGTTTTTTTTTCCAGTAGTATTTAAGTGAATAATATAGTTTTCAAAATGTGTTTAACTAAACTCTTGATCCTGAAACCACAGTATATAACATATATAGTATAAGATGCACATTTAATTAATCACAGTTTGTAACATAGTTTTATATACGAGCAGTTAACTAACTTTGACCATCCATATTTATTATTCATAACTTAAAAGTAATGCAAAAGATTTAGCATGTAAAGCAACGGCCTCTCAACTTACTGAAGATATCAGTATATTATATATATACGAATTCTAACATACACATGCATTGTCTCATAAGGTGGCAGTTCCAGTGAATAAACCCTACCCAGTCCACGTTCCGCACGTAAGGCCAGTGTTCCACCACACCAAGCCGAGAGATGAAGACTTCCGAGACGATGACGACTACTTCCCTCGACACGAAAAGAATAAGAAAAAAGTTATTCAGTACAGGAAAAAGAAACCACAAAGGTAAACAAAATGTATTTTTTTAGATAAATTCGTGCAGGTGTACCTTAGCACTTCATCATTTTATACATTTTGTAAATTCTCAATGACAATTATTTTTGTAAGTATTATAGAAGTTTGGTTAGTATGATTAGGTTGTAAGTATGTTTACCATTTTCAAATTTGTCAAATTGTGTCAAATTTGGTTTTGGCCTTTTGGAGATCTATAACCCTGACACCAGGGTTGGCCACTGACTTATGAACTTACTAACTTCCTAAAGGATATTGGATACATCCAAAATTTTAGTGGCATGTTAAACAAATTTGGTGGCATGTTAAACAAATTTGGTGGCATGTTAAACAAATTTGGTGGCATGTTAAACAAATTTGGTGGCATGTTAAACAAATTTGGTGGCATGTTAAACAAATTTGGTGGCATGTTAAACAAATTTGGTGGCATGTTAAACAAATTTTAGTGGCATGTTAAACAAATTTGGTGGCATGTTAAACAAATTTGGTGGCATGTTAAAAAAAGCTTCATATATTCATGAGCCTACTATACTTATAACTTACTTAATGTAGATGAAATAATGATGTTTACGAGTATATTTTAATGAGGGCAGTATACGCTTACGATTAAGCAAAGATCTTCAATCGGCTATCACTAACCTTGCTAATACGTAAACGTTGCATATTCAGTGCCAACCACGCGTATCGGCACGAAACATTCAACATTCAAGTTCAAAGACATTGTTTTTATTAACCGACTTCAAAATGGAGGTTTTGTATTCAATATTGAGTGCTTTAGTACATTGACTGATAAAAAAATCAAACTCTACATTGCCACTATAAAGTTTGAGTATGGATTGGTTCCAAATGTCTCACTGCTAAGCCAAGGCCTCTCATCCCACTGAAGCAGTCAGTATATTACTAACCGTACTGTACAATATCTATATGTATGTATGTCATTTGTTTTAGCTCACGCGACCGACTAAGACGGCCTTCCAGGACAGTGTATCAGGACCGTAACCGGAGGAGGTGGCCGGACCGTCGGCGGCCGACGTCGGTCACCGAACAGCGGAGGAAGCCCCAGCCCCCACACCGTGACTTCGATCATGAACCTTATGAAGAAGAACGCTATGACTATATTAGATTTTGAACTTTTCATCCCAATGATTTCTTCTCGGTTTTCTGTGAAGCCGCGTTTTTAGAGAAAAATTTACCGCTCATGCGGCATTTTCCGTATTTCTATTAAGCAGAGTTCTCACTTAGTGTTTAGAGTGAATATTTGTGAGCACATGCAGTAAGATATTGGCGCGAGCGAATGTTCGTTCAGTGATTCGGGTCAGTTTGCTTATTTGGAACGAACATCGGCTCTGAATATTTTGATCAAATATTCTCTCAGAAAACTAAGTGGAAACGCGATGTTACTGTGGGACTTGGGTTTTACAGCCGTTTCACAGAACATGTTATATGAAGCTATTCTTGTTGGACTCCAATTTTGTATCGTTACGTACAGTCAGCCAAAAATGTGGTCTACCACCCTACGGTTGAGATTCATTTGAACGTCATGAAACAACAAGGTCAATAATTTTCATTTAATAATAGAGGTCCAACTAAGTCACCCAATGATGTCAAATGTTAGGCATCTCAGATAACAGACAAAACGTCATAATATAATTGTGCATAGAAAAGTCAACCTTAGCGATCGTTACATCTCGCAGAAACTTTTGTCAAAAGTGGTAGACCACTTTCTTGGCCGACTGTACATAACAGAGGTAACAACCAAGAAACGGGAACAGGCTTACTCTTAAAAACGCCGCGGTACTTTAGTTTTACTTTCTGGATCAGTTTTTATGATCTCTGTAATAAAATATCTGTTAAAAAGACTGGTTGAATGAAATGTTATGACTTGGCTTATTGAGTTAATGCAATTTTGGAATGTTTAATGTTGGAATTGAAATAATGTTTGTTTGTATTTAATGGTCCATTTGAACATCCTCTGAGCACACTCTTGAAATATGATCTGTACCTATTTGTTTCTTTTGTTCGTTTTAAGTCTTCACGGTGCCAATGCATTTATAAAATCTTAATTATCTTTAATTATAAGAATAATTCTAGCATTTTTATTAAGTATAATAAAAATAAAACCTTGTATTTATAAAATTTAGTTTTAAGTTAGGAAAGTGTGTTAATATATTATGATTAAGTCTAATTTTAATGTTTTTTATTTGAAGTAGAGTGCGAAGAATTATTTTATTTCTATTTTCTAGGACAAACATTGAATATATTTCGTAAGTATGTTACTAAATAATTGGGGTAATTGTTGGAGATAAGTCATAAAAATGCGAGAAACTGCATCGAGGTACAATTTCCATATAACGAACGCACATGAGATCGACTTCGCGGTTGGATGCTCGCTTTTCCAAACGCTTCGGTAAACAGATAATATGCCTCCAACACTCGGCAACCATACTTAATGAACACTGGCTTTTAATTGTACCTTTATATGAATGAAACGAGCTATTATTGCGATATAATGGTTTGATATTTAAATTAGGTAATCATATTCTATTTAGATGTTGTTATTGTACCTACATTCACGCTCATTTGGTTTTATATATTCTGTAGACTTAACTGAGATAGGATAGGAGATACACAAGAGTTGGTAAATGAGTTTCCAAGCCTAGTATCAGCGTTTTAAATAGCATCTATAGGCTCAAGATCAGCTGTGTGAATATGAAATGTAAATAATAAATACAATGTGAATGTAATAAAAGAAGGCCTTCAAACAAAAAAGTTAATTAAAAAATAAATGAATAGGTACAGCATTATGGCCACATGGTTTTGTCGAAAAAAATTAAACATATAATATCACGCGTTGATGTCTTTTCTACCGGGGTTTGAAAAAGTATAGTGTGAGCATTGAGTTATATGTACTACGTACATATAACTCAATGAGTGTGAGTAACAATTTGGCAACTTCACTCCTACCTCCATACCTCCACAAATATATAGGTATAAAATTAGTTAATCGGCCCAGCTACTCTCGGGTGTTACCGAGAGTTTTACCGTAGGTAATCTGGCTTGGCGTAATAAACAGGCTACAGTTACAGACGCGGCTTATTAAAAAAAAAATACATTTAAAGTAAATTATATTTTATATTTCATAAAATGTTGAACTTTTTGGAATATATGTTGAATACCTACGTAAAATGGTCCTACTTTGCTCCAATATTTGCTCCAAATAAAGGGAATTATGAATATTTTTTAAACTATTTATTATGTAATATACTTAGCTTGAGGTTGTAGGTTGAGGGGCCGGGTGATAAACCACTTACTTGCTTTACTTCAAAACAAATAGGCGAAGTTATTAATAAAATGACAAGAGGTAAATCTCCCGGTCATGACTGCCTTAGTGTTGAGCACCTGATTTAATGAAGACCATAGTGGTGCCCATTGTGAAGAGTAGGACAGGCGATATTTCTGATAAGGGTAATTATAGGCCAATTTCGCTTGCAACTATCATTGCAAAAGTGTTGGATAGTATGATTGACTCAGTGTTGGATAAGTACATTCACCTTCATGATGGCCAGTTCGGCTTTCGTCCCGGTCTATCCACAGATACCGCGATATTGAGTGCCAAGCATACTATCCAATATTACACCAGTCGCAAAACATCGGTTTACGCATGCTTCCTAGATCTCTCTAGGGCCTTTGACCTCGTTGTGTACGAACTACTTTGGAAGAAGTTAAAGAGCACGCACACACCGCCTGAGGTACTTAGTATCCTCCGGTACTGGTATGCACAACAGGTGAATTATGTTAGATGGTCCAACGCGCTTTCTGAACCGTACAAGTTGCACTGCGGTGTGAGGCAGGGGGGGTTGACGTCGACTAAGCTCTTCAACCTATATGTGAATGATCTCATAGTTGAGCTGAGCAGCATGCGGGTGGGTTGTAGCATTGATAACATACGCATCAATAATATTAGCTACGCGGATGATATGGTGCTGCTCGGGCCGACTGTGGGATCTATCAAGAAGATGCTTAAAGTGTGTGAGGATTATGCTGCCACTCACGGCCTGATTTACAACGTCGGCAAGAGTGAGTACATGGTGTTTAAGGCCACCGGTAAGTGTTTAATTGAACAACCTGTTTGTCTGTATGGACAGAACTTGAAAAGAGTGTCTTCTTTTAAATACCTTGGACACTATATTACCGATGACCTTAAGGACAATGTGGACATTGAGAGAGAGCGCAGGGCTTTAGCGGTTCGTGGTAATATGTTGATCCGCAGATTCGCGCGCTGTAGTACGGACGTCAAAATTACACTGTTTAAGGCGTATTGCCAGGTATACTACACGAGCAATCTGTGGATCAAGTATAACAAGAGATCGCTGGATGCTCTGCGTGTCCTCTACAACAATGTCTTCAGGAGGCTGTTGGGTCTCCCTCGCTACTGCAGTGCCTCTGAAATGTTTGCGCGGACACATACTGATGGATTCCATGCCATCATGCGGAAAAAACTTATTTCCTTAGTAAGCAGAGTGCGTGGGACTCACAACAGCATCCTGATGACAGTAGCTGAGAGGGTTAACTCCCCGTTTATGGTACATTTCAGGGGAGTGGTGGTCAATAAGGGAATATATCTTGTAAACTGACTTATTTTATTTTATTTTATTTTATTGTATTTATTTTATATTGTATTGATTTGAATTTTAATTATTTTGTAATATTTTTGTAATATGGATCTATGTTATCCGAAATAAATGAATTTCATTTTCATTTTTTTTTTCATTTAGCTGTTTTAATATAAAGAAAAACATGTTGTCTAACACATTTTTATAGGTAAATCAACGTAATAAAGTATTTCATTATATATATAAAACAATGAATAAGGAGCAAAGTTACCCGTGGTCCTGGGTAACTTTGCTCCTGGATATATTTTACATGCAATCTCCATTGTGGAAGCTTTTTGAGCAAAGTTATGCTTTCCTTATTTAAACTATGCTCCAGTGATAATACGCGTAATTACCTTAATCCGCTATGCCGCTTTTGAGATGGAAGTGGCTTTTTCGGATACAAAAAAAATATATATTTTACGTCTGGCACTAGAGCTGCACCTGTCATAAGAAAGAAATGGCGGAAGAAAAATTTGACAGCTCAGTGTTGCCACTTATAAGTAAAATGTTTTGGGTGCGTTCACAATTAAATGAAATGTTGCAACGATTTGGACATATTAAGCGATAAAACATTTCTCAGAATTGGAGCATAATTAACCCTATAGGAGCAAAATAGGACCATTTTACGGTACCTATACTTATGCGTTACCAACCTACTGTCAATTGAAATGCTTAGGCAGAAGGCGGCTTTATGAATCCTACTGTATTATGTTGGAATTGAAAGGAAATATTTATTTGTTGAACAAATTGTATTCGAACAATAGATGACTTGCCTTACCTTGACTTGAATAAGAATGGGTTTTGCTATGATTTTATTTCACATTAAAAAAGATACCTTGATATTGAAAAAATGTGACAATCAAATGTTTATATTCATTATTATCATAGTTGCGTCTATTAAAGGTGTGTATTGCATTGTTTTTATTGCGGTTTGTAGTTGTTTATTGAGGCAAGAACAATATAATCTATATCTATATGTAGCTACACTAATACGAATATGTTAAGCTAAGCTGATGAGCTTGATTTTTTGTTTGTTTGCACACCAGGAACTACCAGACCGATTTGAATAATCATTTTGTATTGTCTAGCCAAAATCCAAGAGGAAAGTTAAAAAACATTTTTTAACCCTAAATTTCTACGTTTACCGTCACATCGCGGGTAAAATAGCAGGACACTGCTAGTATCAAGAATTATTAAGAGTAAAAACTAAGGTAACGAACTCACTGAAGGGTAAATTCAATTGCACTTGGAACTTATGCGTGTTGGCGGTGTTGGTAAACAATAGTTAACAACTCAATCACGATCCAATGTCGTAGGTAAGTAAAGAAATCCCATTTAAAATTTTAGGTTTTTTTGAGATGAGTCGAATGCGAACTGAAATTAGTTCATACAGTGAACTGAATCTATTTGGATATATGTACTTAAGTAAATCTTTTCGCATAAGGAAATAGTGAGTCTCTAACAATAATACATTGAGTTATATGTACTAAGCATATAACATATAACACAATAAATTATTGCACTTCACTACATACCTAGTATAAAACAAAGTCGCTTTCCGCTGTCTGTCCCTATGTGTGATTAGATCTTTAAAACTACGCAACGGATTTTGATGCAGTTTTTTTTAAAGATAGAGTGATTCAAGGGGAAGCTTTTTAAGTGTTCCCGAAATTCCCACGGGAACGGTCACAACGCAGGTAAAACCCGAGCACTGCTAGTTAATGAATTAATCCATATTTTAATTTGACTGCAGTTACATTTGTTAGTTACTTTTAAAAGATGAACATGGCCTTTGCCGTGGAGTGGGACACTACAGGCTCTTCATTATAATCTATATAAATAAAAATGAATTGCTGCTCGTTAGTCTGCTTAAAATTCGAGAACGGCTGAACAGATTTGGCTAATTTTGGTCTTGAACTATTTATGTCCAGCGAAGTCCAGCGAAGGTTTAAACGGGAGAAGTGAGGCAAAAAATGCGGCCGAAACCGCAGGGCACAGCTAGTAATAATAAATTATGATTGTAATCCATTACATTAAACATCTCAAAAGGACCTCTTCGAGTAAGATATGTATCCCCTCGCACGCCTCTTAAAAGGACCGGGCTTGTCCTGTGACTCTAAGGAGGAACACTATAATAGTAGTGAGAAAGGGGAAAGAGATATTATGTGTTTGTGTGATCAACTTTTTGCTACTAAAATTATCCCAGGCGTTGTAATCCAATTACGCAAGAACAAAGTGCAAATATTGTAATAACATTAATTGCTAACAATTCAGGGCCAGCGGTTGCAAGTCACGATTGTTTATTTTGGTTTTAAATGTTATTATAAATAAGAGGACACATTTCTTTGCGAATTACCGACCCAGGAGATAATATTGAAACTTATATCTTATGTGTAGTTACTTAAGAATGAAGGTGGAAACATACTACCAAAACGCGACACGACGCCACGCCACCCGACGCATGTCAGTACTTATCAATTCCATATATTTAATATGGTCAGAAGCACATAGACAACACGCTATGTGACCACACGCCGCAACATCCAACCGATTTGGATCAGCGTGTTGCCGGGAGAGGGGGGAGGACACGCCACCCGACGAATCAGCGCAGTGTGTTTCTAGTTAACACCCGACGCCACGCGTGCTTTTGAGAATATTTTTAAGGGTATCATAAAAGAAAAGATATTTATATAGAAATATATATGATATCTCTCACTATCTTTAACCAATTTTTTGTAAAGGGTGTGATATTCACCATACATAGCTCTGTCTTGATTTATTTCATGAACCCAGTATCGTCTGCGTCTAGTACGTCTTTTTTTTATTAACTGTTTCTGTACAAAATATATCCCCAAAATCTGCAATAAATCTTCTTCAAAATCTTCATCTAGCTCATCTTCAAACAGAATCGAATCCATGGCCACATTACACGTCAATACACTTCAGTCTTTCGTGAGATACTACACTACACGATACGTGTTGTAGCATCGCGTGGCGTGTTGCCTATGTGCACGACGAGCGTCGGGTGTCGACACAACACATCGCGTCGCGTTTTAGTAGTATGTTTCCACCTTGAGTTCCCATTGAAACGGAGCGGAGCGTTGCGGAGGTCAATCGACCAATCACATCGCATTGCAATTGTCAAACAACGCATTGACATTATCAAACACCGCATTGACATTGTCACACAACGCATTGACATTGTCAAACAACGCATTGACATTGTCAAACAACGCATTGACATTGTCAAAACCTTTTCGTAATGCGTTGTGATTGGTCTCCTGAGCTCCGCATAGATATAGCAAATCCACTTGGTGGTCAACTGGGCCCGCAGAGCACTGAGCCCGCAGGTTCAGTTACCCACTCCATTTTTTTCATAGGTGACCCGACCCACACTAATCGGATAACTCGACCCGCGGGTTCAGACGACTACTATTTACCGACAAGGGTCTGCTCAGCCCACAGGTTCAGTCGATGTCAAGTATATTGTAGTAAAAAAAATAATAATAACCCTAGCCTACCGAATAGTACCTACGCCCGCGGGCTGAATTGAGCTTCGGTCGAGTCGCCCATAAAGAAAAAAAAAATGGTCAACTTAGCCCGTGGGCTCAGTGCTCTGCGGGCCCAGTTGACCACCAAGGTAGCAAATCCATAGTTGTGTTATTCTGTCAAGGCTTATTTTACATATAAATGGATATAAATCCATGTTTAAACTATGTTGCACTTTTTGGAATAGGTTATAACTTATAATGCATATTATAAGTTGCAATAAGATGGAAGCTATAGTTACTACCAAAATTATTATTTTATAAATATCATAGAATAGCAGTGCCCTGCGGTTTTACCCGATTGTGACAGTTCCCGTGGGAATTTCGGGATAAAAATAGCCTATAACGTTCCCGTCCCGTGACTCATAGTTCCTGAGATTAGCTCTTACAAACGACCAACTAAACAACATTACAAACTTTACCTCTATAATATTAGTATAGATGCATGATTCCATGTTTCTTGGACGAATTTCAATGTTGAAGCACACTTGCATAACTTATTATGCATATTACTTGAAGTAGGTAACGTAAGAGTTTCATTCACGTAAATCTAATATTAAAATTCTCGTGTCACGGGGTGCGTAATTGAACTCCTCTGAAACGGCTCGATCGATTCTCATGAAATTTTGTGTACATATCGGGTAGGCCTGAGAATCGGACAACATCTATTTTTCATCCCGAAATTCCCGCGGGAACGGGTTTCAGAGGGTTGAACTCCTCTGAAACGACTCGACCGATTCTCATAAAATTTTGTGTACATATCGGGTAGGCCTGAAATTCGGACAACATCTATTTTTCATCCCGAAATTCCCGCGGGAACGGGTACAAAGCGGGTGTAACCGCAGGGCGCAGCTAGTTTTACTATATAAATACTACTGTAACGAATTCAACATAGTAAAAACCGCTGAGCTAGGTCATACTTCATTCAATATATATGTCGAGAACTAGTCTATCTAACATCTATCAATAGTTAAATCACATAGCGAGGTTACACAGTTTCAAAATCGAGTACCTAAATGTGTGACATCAATTAGTTCGTTGCATATCACATCATTCATAGTAGGTCTCTCTAATTGGTCAGTTTGAATGACCAGCGGATGTATCCGTCACGGGATAGGCCTTGAATTATCCGCGACAAATTCACAATATATAGTTACTATGCAACATGCCTACTGAAACTTTATGATGCTTGCTCAAACGAAATGTTAAACTTTTGTAATTGTTATGGGCTCAATCGTAAATGGTAATGAATTTGTTGGCCTGCAATCAATTCTTTAACTAACGTTACCAAATACGAGAATTTAGTACTTGCGGGCCATAAATATATAGGTACCTAATATACAGTACATCAAATCGGTGATTTAGTTAGTATATGTGCTTATGAACAGTAAACCTTGAATGATTTCTTTGATTGTACGTATAATTTGATAGAAGAAGCGTTAGATTTTTCCTAATTTAGCGTTGCTGACTCTGGTTGGGGGCAAAGTGTATGAATCCTACTAATATTATAAATGCGAAAGTTTGTGAGGATGGATGTATGTATGTATGGATGGATGTATGGATGTATGTTTGTTGCTCTTTCACGCAAAATCTACGAAACAGATTTGGATGAAACTTTACAGTAATATAGGTTAAACATCAGAATAAAACATGGGATACATTTTATCCCGAAATTCCCGCGGGAACCGATACAACGCGCGTAACACCGCGGGGCGAGGCTAGTCTTTAATAAACTTGGGTTGATTATGTCACACAATAATGGCTGCAAAAATTAATAGACTTGCCCCATATAATTTGTAGCTTGGTACAAATTGTACCTAATAAATATATTGTACTAATAAATACATTTCTGTTATTTTACCGTACAATAACAGAAAATATATTTATTAGTACCGCTTAGTAATGCAGTCAGACTCATAGTAATATTGTAAAATGAAATTGATTAATTTTCCCGTACCTAAACCCCGAAATAATCGAGATATGGGAACAAACCGGGTGAATGAGACATCAGATAAAAGAAAAATAAAACACCCAATTTAGGTATCATCTGTTTTTTGTAAAATCCCAGAATAAACAACACTATTTATCTCACTCTTCCACGAACGCATTATATAGTTTTACGATTTAAATCTTAAGATTGTAATTTACTGATTTGTAACGCCTATGATTAAACATACTATCCTATCGCCTATGATTGAAGACTATTGGTCTTTGGAGAGGGTTCATCAGATATTTTTTCATCAGAATCGGACAGTACAGGGAGAACCCTGAGAGAGAACTGAAACACACGATAGAAGGAAAATGTATGCCCATATAAATATTAGTTAGAAATTTTTTGAGGGGACGTTTCTCTTCTTTGAACTTAAGTTGTGTTTGTTTATCGAAATATCTAATCTTATATATAAAATTCTCGTGTCACAGTGTTCGTTCGCGTACTCCTCCGAAATGGCTTGACCGATTCTCATGAAATTTTGTCAGCATATTGAGTAGGTCTGAGAATCGGCCAACATCTATTTTTCATCCCGAAATTCCCGCGGGAACGGGTACAACGCGGGTGAAACCGCGGGGCGCAGCTAGTATATATATAGTTATAAGATATTTTTCCCTTACCTATGCTATCTAGACACTATCTGCCACAGGTCAAAGGTTTCCCCAACCGGCTCCAATGCACATCTATTTTGATTATTTAAAATATATATTTAATTCAAATATTAATGTTGTTCTTCATTAATATTATATTAATAATGTATTATAGATTCCTATATTATATTCAATGAAGCGTTTATAAGAAACTAGCAGCGCCCTGCGGTTTTACCCCCATTGTGCCCGTGGAATTTCGGGATGAAAATAATAATAAGACATTCTCGTCCATTACAAAAACAATTTTAATTTTAAATCAGATTAGCAGTTTCTTAGATTAGCACGTTCAACAAACAAACAAAAAAACTCATCAGCTTTAAACTAGTATTAGTAGTACCTATTCGAACCCAATGACTATACATAACGAATAATTTATTTACCAAATGACATTTATTTACGTATGACTATTTTCATTGTCATCACAAGATTAACAATTTTTCTTACGGATGATTAAGTAATTAAAAACGTACCTTTTTTAAAACTATTCTTAATTGCAAACAAAAAGAAAATAGTCACATAACAATAAGTATTGTATAACAGTATCATACAGATTAATGAGTAAACAATGATTTAGTTATTTTGTGAGAAGACATAGTTTTGGTTTGCGTCGGTTGCATTGAGATATGAATAAAAGGCTTGTTGAGACCTCGAACTGTTTAGTTAGTGCGCGCGGCCCCACTCGACCGGTCGCCTCTTTGACCTACACATAAATAAAACACGTAAGTTCAACACCTCTCTTCAACAATTGAGCAACTCTCGTGATTTAACAGGAACGATAAATTAGATAGAAAGTGCTTTATGCAAATATTTTGCAAATATTTGTAGTCCTCTGTGATGTGTTAATGTTAAGACTTATTCGGGTTATATTTCTAATATTTAAAGGATCTTTATTCGATATATTTAAAGGAGCTTGCAGTTCTTAGAGTAAGGTCAGAGCTTAAGTCCTTGTTTTATATTATTTGTCGTTTACAATTATTGACATTCCTCCTCACTGTACTGATATCTTCAGTGAGACGAGAGGCCTTTGCCCAACAAGTGGAACATTACAGGCTAATACATACTTTACTTTACTTTGTAAAACATATTTTAAAATAGTCTTTAGTGAATTAGTTCTTATTTATAATGTTTTGTCTAATAAAGTTATCACCCTATTAGGTAATTTTACGGTCTACCGATTCCATATATTACAAATAATTAGGTGCATTGTAACTAGACGATTAGCATTTTACCATTAACACATTAACCCTGTTTAACTTAATGCCAGTAATTAAACATTTAACATTTTATGCTTCTAAGCTTATTAAGTTACTCACTTAGCGTTTACTTAGCCTACTTAAGGTGTTGATTGTTGTAAATGAACAATGACTTAATAATAGCGAGTAGAAGTGAAATATTCCTTGAGATAAACCGGAAGCTTCGCAACGTTATTGTTTATTCTTGGACAATTTCAATAATTGGTCCGTGATTCATGATTAGATAACGATGTATAATAGATAAGTCTTCTAGAACAATTGCTAGTTAGTATCCAAGTTCCGAGACCATTAGAAAAACGGCAATTACGGAAACATGCAGAAACCTATTAGTGAATGAATTGATTGTTGGAAAATTGGCTCGATAAAGTATATCACTTTCATTAACTTTACATTTGCGGTGCGTTTACGTTTGTATGAAAAAGGGAATAAACCAGATATTTTAGAGATATTATTAATTATATTTACATTTACCACACCAGACATTTTAAAGTCATCATAACTTATTTTATTTTATCCAAAAAATCTCCCTGGTGCCGGAGTTTTTAGACCGCCTAAAGGCCTCCGACATGGTCTAACGATTGAAACAACCGGGACCGATTACTCTACCAACATTTTTCAATTTGAACAGTTGTTAATGCTAACAACATTCGAACAGTGCGCAATTTAATTGGACAATTAACTATTTATAAATAACTGTTATTTTCAATACAACCGTGCCAGTAATCCATTATAGAAGAGTGACCAACTGGTAGACCTTGAGTGGATCGCCGTAAAAACGAGTAGCCACACAATCTCTTCCCTTACAACTTGTTCCTTCGACGGCAATCGGAAGTCGCTATTAATAGAATGTATACTTGTGTTAAAAGCTTTTTCGCTGCGTTATATTGTTTACTAAGTAAGTTGGAGTAGGTGTGGTTTAGGGCTTCGGTTATAGATATAGGAACGGCATTTATACTTGATCAATACCATGGTATAGGTACTACATTGAGTGAGTTTACCATTTGAGACCGTCACACATGTTAAAGTACTGGCTCAATCGTTCGAGTTTCATTGAATTTTCCAGCTCGCAGCTTTAATCGTTCTCAATCGAAAAGACACATAGATATCTTATAGTATGCGCCTCTTCTCATGTGGTAATCTTCACGAAGTGTTTTTTTTCTTCCAAGTACCTTCAAGTACTAACGTTGCATCGCAGTCTATTTGCAATGTAACAGCCATATTTATTCGGGGTCGGTGTTGCGCAATGTGTCACAGTTCCCATGCATCCGAATACATAACAAGCGATCTGCAATGATAAGGAAGACGTGTTGATACATACAGATAGACATTTCTCAATAATAGGATCACAAGTCGTCCGCAAAAACGTGAGCGAGCAATTATTGTGAAGAGATACCCCGCTTCACAATACTGTCATTATCAAGTTACAACACAGAGTTAGCTACATTTTGATTTATTATTTTATGGTCTGCGATCTAGACTGATTGACGTATTGCATTGCAGTGTCGATATGAGAGCAACGTGCTTGGTTGTTGCTGTGGCAATAGCTTCGGTGTGCGAAGCGGCATCGCCGGACCTCAAGTTTGCGTGGAAGGAGGTCGACTACGCATGGACGACTCCAGCTGACAAGGAGGCGGCTGTCAAATCGGAACAATTTGTTCCTGGACATAACCTTCCTTTAGGATTGGCCAGATGGAGGAACAAGTTGTTCGTGACTGTTCCAAGATGGAAGAACGGGGTTGTGTCTTCTTTGAACTATGTTGATGTGGACGGTCCTCAAGACCAGGTGCTGAAGCCTTACCCCTCGTTGGAGGACAACTATGTTCCCGACAGCGCGAAGGAGCTTCCTTCCAACCGCTCCATCATCTCGGTGTTCAGGGTCCACGTCGATGAATGCGATCGCCTCTGGGTTATGGACACCGGATTGGCAGACATTTTAGGTAAATAAAACAACATAACTCTTTTTAAAAAATTACAAGCTTTCGTTGTGTATTATAAATAGGTTGAACTTAACTGTTTCAAATTGAGTTCAAATTTTGGCCCTCACTAACAAACATAAAATTTTATAAATTAGATTATTAATAATCTAGGTCTAAAACTATCTAGGTTTCATTTTTTCCAAAGTACAACAATCCATATATTCTGACAAACTGTCTTATTTATTAGTTTGTTGACTGCTTTTTATTGATTTCAGTGAGAGGTCGAACAATAACTTTTATTGTGTTTGCTTATAAATCAATTACGAAGTATGCAATTGCACTCTTTGAATAGTATATTGTGTAAACTTGTTTTAAATCCCATTTTCTATCATTTCTTTACATAAAACAGAGCCTACTCTGCCGCGTTTTCAATATCTTCCATAGACAAAGAAACCTGATCATGTTTACCATAAACTAAAAAAAAACAGTCTTCAGTAACAGACAGAGTGATTCAAGAGGAAGGTTAACGGCTTCTTTTTATGCCTTAACTTTACTTAAACTTTTTACTTCACTTTACTTTTTAAAATGAGAACTTTACGCAATCCTAACCAAAGCGAATCAAGGGCAGCTCGCTAGTATGATATGGACATTATCATAACGTTATCCACACCATAATACACAATAATTCTATCCGTTATCAACAGGATCTCCAAACCAGATCGTGGGACCTTCCATCGTACTCTTTGACCTCAAAACAGACCAGCTTCTAAACCGGTACTTCTTCAAAGTGGATGTCATGAAAGAAGACTCATTCTTCGCTAACATTGTAAGTATTGAAGCTGTGAATTGTTAATTGGAGTATAGTTAGTGCGTTATACGAATAAGTAGTAACCAATGAGTAGTGACATAGTACTTTTGTGCCTATTTTATGTTTGTGCAAACGAAGAAATTTGTTCATTCTACATTTTGAAGCCTCATAGAGTAGAAAAAGCATAACGTGTAAAAAGTACCTATGTGACGTGTTTCCATAGACAAAAATCGCTTATATTCGAAATCTATGCTATATCAGAGAAAAACTATGGAGTAAAGTTTTATACCTAATAGAAATACTTAGTATCCCTATAAAAACCTAGTTTTAAGTAATTCAGATTTAATGACGTCATTAATTGACTAAATGTCTTTGTCCGCACTGCAATTATCAACTCAACAAAAAGTTTATTAACTCGCACTATTACCTAGCATATAACCTTTTTGTTAAATTACAGATATCTGACGTAAACAAGGACAAGTGTGAAGAAGCGTTTGCATACGTCCCTGATCTGGGAGGCTATGGACTAGTAGTGTATAGTTTAAAGGAGAATGACGCATGGAGGATCAACCATCATTATTTCCACTTCGAACCTCTGGCGGGGACTTACAACGTTAGCGGGATCGAATTCCAGTGGACCGATGGAGTCTTTGGATTGGCCTTGTCTGAACCTAGGGAGAACGGGTAAGTAAATTAAAGTAAAGTTAAGTATTAGCCTGGCAAAGGCCTCTCAACTCACAGAAGATGAGAGAGGAGGATTAGGCGTAATCACCACATCGGAGTACTATTGAAAAAATCGCTTTTAGTGTTATGATAAGTGTAAGATTTAAGATAAGTTAAAAAAGTGCAGCCTTGATGAAATGTGTGTCCAGTCAACTTGCATCTGCATTAATTTGCATCAAAATCAATTCCAACATTTTAAGTTTCCAAAAGCAGAATTATCATTTTAATGATATAAATAAATATATATACTACTAGCTGTGCCCCGCGGTTTCACCCGCAGCGCCTCCATTCACGTGGGAGTATTGAGATTTTTATTCCCTATTTTTCTTATATACAAACCTTGTTTATAATATAAAAATGAATCACAAAATGTGTTGATAAGCGCAAAACTTCAGAACGACTGCACCAAATTGGATGATTCTTTTTTTAATGTGTTCCTTATTGTCGGGAATTATTGTGTTCCTTATTGTCATTTTGCGATTCATTTTTATTATAGATATGAAGTACCTATGACATCAAAGGACAGCTTTAGAATTTGATTAGCATTATTGATTAATTTCTATGTTAATTATCCAATAGAGAACCGTTTCAACGGTAGCTATGACGTTTAATAACTTTCTTTTTAAAATAAGCAAAAACGATCATATATGATTTTATTTTTTTCTCATATTGTCATTAAAAAAATATCAACTTCCGAGTTGTAAATAATTTTCGAAATTGGAATACACATTTCGTCAAATTGTTTCCTTAAATTTTTAACCTTATCTTGCCATCCAAAAAGGTAGCGATCGTACTTTGTTTACTGTTATTATTTTAATTCTCCATTATAACTCCTTTATGATAAACAAGTAGCAGTGCATGACAACATAAATAATGTGATTGCACAAGCAAGCTTGAAGTTCAATGGCGTATTTTAATAGCATTGAGTGAACGTGTATGTTAAATACAAGATCTGGAGGTCTTGAGCGCTGATCAATTGATTTTGCACTCTGGTATATAATTTAATATTATTTGAGTTAAGCAATAGTGGTCATTACGCCTAAATTCACTTAATGGGTAAACCTAATCGCTTAACTATGAATAGATTGCAGTTATCTTCACAAATTATAACCTTTTGCTATCTTACTGCCAGTTTCATAACATGGAATTGTTACTTAATATATTATTTATACCATCTTAACTTTTAAACCGACATTGACACGAAAACTAAAAGTTATTTCGCACGATCCACTAACGAGGTCGTGGGCGAAATATAACTGTCCTTTGTTTACCTTAAATCGTAGTTTAATGATCGCATTTTGTCGTTTACAGCTATAGGACAATGTTCTTCCACGCCTTTTCGAGTACCAAGGAGTTCTGCGTGTCAACTGAACTTCTCCAGAACTACAAACACATAGACAAGAACGAGGCTTTCCATGACTTCAAGGTTTGATGACTTCGATTTGTACTCATCTCTTGTCTATAGACCGTTAAAATGTATTGCCCAATAAAGTAAACATTTAGTTTTACCTCGCCGCTTGTGACTAGAAAACATAACACGGGCTTTGAATGCTTGATCATTTTAAGTGAAATCTGTGGTATTGTCGTAGCTACGTGAATATGTCTCGCTTTTTCCTTATTTGCTATTTTGTTTAAATAACCTGTATTGTATTATTAGGAACAAGCAGCGTCCCGCGGTTTTACCCGCGTAGTGCTCGTTCCTGTGAGAATTTCGGGATGAAAAATAGCCTACAATGTTTCCGTTGAATGTGGCTATCCATTACAAAAAGAATTATTCAAATCGGATTGACAGTGTCTGAGATAAGCGCGTTAAAACAATCAAAAAAGCATACTCTTCTACTTTATTATATTAGTATACAAATAAGTATATATTTAGCTTCATCTGTTCCGGTGTCTGTCCATTATCAGAAGTTTTTTGACCCCCCATCTGGTTTTCGATAGAGCTGAAACTTTACATTTTTTTGGTAGTTCGATTGACAATCCATGTTAATAAGACAAATAAAGCTTGTTTTTTCTTTTATCAAAGACTTGTTTTGTTTTAGCTCCTCGGTGACAGAGGTGAACGGACACAGGCCTCCGCCAGCGCTTATGATGAGAAGACTCATGTGCTGTTCTATACACAGGTAAGAAAACTAAATAATAATAAATAAATTTAAAGGTAGGTATACCTACAATGATAAGAATAATATTGTAATGGTGGAAACATAAGAACTTCTTTAATAAGCACTTCGAAATAAAACCGTACCTAATAATAAGTTTAAAATTTAATCAAAACTGCAAATTATTGACAACTACAATTTCCAAAACAACAACTTCGGTTTATTTTCGTAATCTTAACTATATTTTTTATTCGTGTACAATAAAAAGATGCGACGTAACACAAGCGAACCTATTTATAGGATGACGAACGTAATTTCCAAATTGTATTATTTACGAATTCGGGGAAAACCGATTCTTTAAAACTTTGATATTTTATAAATATCAAAGTTTGCCCAGCAGTGGAATATCACAAGTTAATTTCTTTTTACTTTACTCTCTCTCCAATCGGCCCCTCATTTCTGGCGATCGTGATCAGGGTTGCTTCTGAAGCGGATTATACATACAATACACTTAACAATACAAGAATTATGAACGAACATAATTGTATACTGATAAACATTTGCCAGCGATTCAGTATTTGGAATTATGAAGAGACTTGGCTTACTTTAAACCAAGGAATAGTTACGGTTCCTTTAGTTTTAAATAGTTAGTTATTATTTTACAACGACTCAGCCCCTTTCAAACTGTTAATTTTTTATACGAGAAACGCAAACTTAGTGTATCGGTCGAAGTGCGGTCGGGACTCCTGCAATTTGCTTCTGGACTAATCTCCCTATTATTTCCAGATCAACCGCGACGGCGTCGGTTGTTGGAACACCAACAAGCCGTACAACCCCGACAACAACCCTCTCATCATCACAGACCCCGTGCTGTTCGAGTTCACCAATGATGTCAAGGTAAACATAAAACCATCAAAATATTTGAAAATTCAACACTAGCAGCGCCCCGTGGTTTTACCTACCTAGCCTTCTACCTTCCCTTCTATTGAATATGACTATCACGTCGAAGAATAAAGGTGCGTTTTCATTGAAGCAGAGCGAAGCGGTGCGCTCAATCGATCAAAGATTAATCGCGAGCGCGTTCTAACAAAATAATAGATTCTTGACTGAACGCAGTAACATCTGAACCCATAGGATTGATAAATCTTTTTGTATATGATAGACCGATATTACAGGCTATACCTTTTTGGTTAGGGCATTGCAGGCTGAATCACCTGATTGCCCGACAAGTAAAGCTGTGTACAGACCGGCCCAACGAACGCCAACGAACGGGTTTCGTTGACCTTCGTTGCTGCAATCTGGACGGCTTAGCGTATGCCTAACGGAGAATTGAGGATCTAGATAGATAGGATAGATAGATAGATAGGATAGCATTTCGCTAAGCCGTCCAGATTGCAGCAACGAAGGTCAACGAAACCCGTTCGTTGGCGTTCGTTGGGCCGGTCTGTACACAGCTTTAGATGATTCCGTGCTTCGGAGGGCACGTTAAGCCGTCGGTCCCGGTTACTTTCTACGGATAGTAGTCGTTACATGAGCCATGTCAGAGGCTTTTGGCGGCTCAATAACTCTGACACCAGGATTGGTCAGGTTGACCATCCACTCGATGAAGAAGACAGGCTATACTTATAATACTAAAATCCTACAGTAACGGGATAACTACAGGGGGGTGATAGTAAGTTTTAACTATACAAACACTGACTTATACACTAGAGTCTAGTTCCAAAGTCTAGTCCTAATCACCTAAACCTATTATCAGTATTACTCAGTAGAACTGTCCATTGACTTTCACCTTATCGACTAGCTAAGATATGACATTGGACCGCACCGAGGTCGCACATAACCTTGGGATTGTGATTTGTCATTCATTATATATAGAATGGTCTAGTGTTATTGTCAAATAACACGTAGATACAGTACTCTTAGTAATGCAGGATATTCACTTTACGAGTAAAATAATTACTTAATTGTTGCTGTGATTGATAGAACTAAAGTAGGTATTTAATGAATATAAAGGGTAGAAGTAGATACATACTTGCACAAGATAATAAGTGTGTAATTCCTTGGTAAACAAGTATGTTTACACTTTACTTATCTCTTTTTTAAAGTAGGCAGCGTGGAGATGTCATAAGTGTAATTTCCATTGAGTGAATTTTTAAGCGGGGTCACGACTTGTGATCTATTTTGAAATTGACTAAAGTTGACTACTAGTCTAACAACATCAGTGATTAAGTTGCCTTTGCCCTTTTTTGATTTTTCTACTCTTATTTATGTGTGGGTAAAGCTTTCTTTAAACAAATACCTAAAGCTTTCAAAAAATATACGCACACAGAAGACCAAGTAGTGATACTCGTACTTTTCTTTAAAAAAATGTTTCCTCCCTACAGTGAGACTTCAGGTACCTTTACTCTATACATCCTTTCTTTGACAGACTGACAGCGAAGGCCTCCTCTGGATCCTCTCAGACAGGCTGCCTCGGTTCATGTACAAGGGTCTGGAGCCCACCGAGCTCAACTACAGGATATTCGCCATCAAAGCCACTGACGCTATAGCGGGCACCACGTGTCAATAAACATTCTTAGCCTATTAGTATTAGTTAGCGCTAGTTAAGGTATTTGTAAGGAATAAACGATAAGATTTATATCGGAGTATTCATTTATTAGTTTTTTAAGTTGGTTAAGAAGACGTAATTAACTCATCAAGAACAATCAGATTAAAGATTGAGTAATAATGGCTTACGGCTTCTAAAGTATTTTTTGCACTTACTTATCTACTTCAATCCAATGAGTATAAATCCAAACACAATGGCTATTGTATGCTGATTGAATTAGTTTATAAGTTTTCCTCCTACTAAGAATTAACGTACGTCAAATATAATGCAGCAGGTACTCGTAGGATGATGGTAGATTTTATTAATGCACCGCAAAACCAAACAGACAGCGAGTATAGTACTTGAATTGATAAAGATCTAGGTAAATTGTAATTACTGTTAAACTTGCAGACCCCGATTCTATCTTACTTTAAATGTCCAACCTATAGTTTCTGTTCAAAACGATAGTGAGTGATACGCGCCCCTGGCTTCGATTCGAAATACAAAGAGATTTGCTTATATATTTTATACAGGCGTTTACGCAATTCTACTTTCATCTGAGGCTTGACTTAGTAAGGCCAACTAGACTTGTTAGCGATATCTAAAGTGTTAATTACATTTATAATTGTTATAACCAAGTTATAACAAATAAATGTGTACTAACGTTAGTACATATAACTCAATGTGCATAGGTGCTTAATTATAATTATTGTTTTTTTTTTACTACCCGGATTCTATGTCCAAAAAGCTTGCCAAATCTTAATTAACTGGAAATCTTAATACCTGGAGTAGCCTCCCAAAATATTAATAATTGTTTTTAATATAGCTATACATACCTACTAACTGAACGAAAAAATACATCAACCAAATGAAAGTTAAATAAGTGCCAAGCATTCAAAGTCAAAATTCTAGACAGTGTAACTTTCTAAACATCGTAAAACGAATCCAATACAAGTCCTCACGAGAGTAGATGTTATTATCTACTCTGCTTTTAACACAATCAGCTGCAGATAACTTGTTCAAAGTTGTCTTTAAACAACAAACACGACATTTACTTGTCATTCACTGGCAGTAGTTCGACCGAAGCACACACAATGGCAACGAAATTCAAGACCGAAAAAGTAGGGATCGTCGGCAGGTAACTAACAATCACTTTTTTATTATAGAACTTAACTGTATTATAGTATTATACGCTTGACATTGACCTAATAACTCTGAGAATTATTCGATATAATTGCTATTTATATACCTAGTTAGCTGTATTATAATGATACTCTTAAATAAGATACGGTGCATTGGTTTGTAATTGTGAGAGCTGTGTGGAGGATAATTCGCGGTTTTTTTTTACCATATTGTTATTGAGTTTTATGTACTAACGTACTTAGTACATATAAGTTGATGCCTTATATGGCTTTAGTAATGCAACATAAATAAGCATTAGCAGCGCCTCGCGGTTTTACTCGCGTTGTGCCCGTCCTGTGGGAATTTCGGGATAAAAATTGTCCTTTAACCTTCCCGTTGATTGTGAATATGTATTACAAAAATTCTGAGATTAGCGCGTTCAAAAACAAACTCATCAGCTTTATTATATTAGTACTGGCAGCGCCCCGCGGTTTTACCCGCGTTGAGTGGGAATTCCCGTGGGAATTTTGGCATGAAAAATAACCCATATCCTTCCCATTAAATGTGGCTATCCATTACAGAAAGAATTATTCAAATCGGATCGGGAGTTTCTGATCGCGACAAACACCCTCTTCTATCCTACTAATATTATAAATGCGAAAGTTTGTGAGGATGGATGTATGTTTGTTGCTCTTTCACGCAAAAACTACTGAACAGATTTGGATGAAACTTTACAGTAACGTAGGTTATATCATCAGAATATCATATGGGACACATTTTATCCCGAAATTCCTGCGGGAACGGGTACAACGCGGGAAACACCGCGAGGAGCGGCTAGTATTCAATAACTTAAACTAAGGATAGACCCTAACGCATTTGACCCGAGTTCCCAAGTAGCCCTAGTTTATTCGATGTTTTATTGGATCAATGTTCGTTTCAATTGTTCATAGTTAACTACTACAGTAAACAGTAGGTAATTAACCCGCATATAACGCGATAATATTTTTTGGTGTTAGGTACTAAAAAGTATTTATGTAAATATATTTATCTGTTCAATTACTTTAATTGCATGAAATTGAATAAATTATCTATGAAATGTAGGTTACTTCATTGTATATGTATTTTATATTTTATTTTTCACACAAAAGTTAAAATTCTGGCTAATTCTTCCACCAAAAACAACTTCTTCTATTGAGCAAAAGGTTTCAGTGATGGGGTATGAATGGAATGAAATCACTTAACCCTTTTCCGCTTGAGAAGGAATGAAAAATCCACATTAGTTCCCATATGAGAAAAAATAGTGTAACTTTACAATAGGTACATAGAAGTCTTTAATTTACTATTCTGTGGCAACTAAATACTTATCTAGATGGTCATGAACTCAAGAAGGCTCAAGTATGAAGTACAGTTGCGTACACAAGTGTCGAATTAGTCTTGGTATCAAATGACAATTATTACTAAAAAAAGGTTTAATGTGACAGTCATTTCACGGAACTTAACTTACTTTGTGATATCTTGGAAAGTAAGTAGTTGCTTAATTTGATAGACTTTACTAAAACGATTCTGAACTGGCTTGGCCACTAAGTAACTAAGTTTACGACCGTTTATGATTGGTTAGGTATACAATCGTTTTTTTCAATAAGCAGTAGGTAGATACTTAATTGATATTGGTACATAGGTAGGTACCTAAAATATAAATAAAACATTATCAAGTTATTGTTTCACCTTCCACATCTTGTCGAGATACGATATACATTTATTATTCTAACATAGTTAAATAAAAATACAAGATTTTCGTATTTCTGAGTAGACAGAGAGAAGGTAGGTATCGAAAAAATCAAAACCAAAAACAATTTCTTCTATAGATGAAAAGAATTTTAATAATTGTGTGAAATTCTATTATTTTCCATTGATTCAAATTTTTTCTTTTATCTATTGTTGGAAAATCTGCAACATTTACAATTTAGAATTCATAACAAGAAATTTGTTTGTTCGTATATCACGCCACATGGCCTTGAATACGATCAGGCGTTAATAAGAGCCCCGTTAACTTATGTTTATTTTATGATATTTCGTCTTTTTGTCAATCTGTCGAGATAATGTTATCTCTAATGTCACAGGGGTTAATTTATTACAAACAATACCAACTGTGACAATCGTAAAATGATCATAAACATTTGATAACTATTATATAATTATTTTTCCATTGAGTCCCATACAGCACTTTATACAAAACATTACAAATTATATTAAAAAAATTACTTAAGTAAGTTTCTAACTTAAGTAGGTAACCTAATCTTTTTGAATTGAAATAACGTTTAAGGATACACTTCGCTTTTATTTTAAAAAATATGTGGCGTTTTGGCCCCTTTGCAGGAACCGTGGTCTTGAACTTAAGAAACCAGTAATAGTCTTATTACCCCTTAACAATACGGATGCAGATTAACAAATAAATATGTGGACTTAGATAACTTAATCAACTAGCAAGTTCATATTTGTAATCAAGTTAAACCAATTCCAAAACAGTTACTGAAGGATCATTTTGGACTATTCACATCGTCAAGACAGTCTTTAGAATGACTGACGGTTAAGCCAGTCTAACAACAGTTTCATTAGTATACTTACATGATAAAAAATCAGTAACAGGCCAAAAATACTTTAGTTATTTTCACTGGAGAGATTTTCTTCAGAGCTTTTCAGACTAGAAGAACTAAATAGATGACGGTATAAAGCCAGCCTTGACTAAGTTCTGTAACTTACTTAACTTTACAGCGGTATAATCGGAAGATCATGGGCTATGCTGTTCGCGTCCGTCGGCTACCAAGTCACAGTCTTCGACATCATTCCGAAGCAGGTGTCGGATGCCTTGGACGACATCAAGAAGCAGCTGGATTCCTTGGAGAAAGAAGGAATGCTCCGGGGCACGTTGAACGCGAAGGAACAGCTGCAGTGCATTAAAGGTATGGAGCAAGAGCGTCGATAGATGGTGGTTTAGAAAGGAGGATGGCATAGGACTATCCTATCCTATGCCATCCTCCTTCCTCCACACAAACATTCCACATACAGCTGCTATAACTGTAAATAGGTACGTTAAAACATTTGTAGATATTATTGTAGTTATGAAATCGAGAAACGTCTTGATAATATGGTCTCTGTTATTTACTCGTACGTGTGAGTAAACCCACGTGCAAACAATGAGATGCATACTTGACACGACTAGGAACAAATAGAACGTAGAAACTAATCAACAGCTGATAACTGTGATAAGTGATAACTGACATTCATTACGTCCTACTGTATTCAGTACTTAAGTAGGTACTTAAACTCTTAGTGCGGCTCTGTAATTACGTAGGTATGTTCAGTACTTAACTCTAGTACGGCTCTGTATATAAGTAAATACACATCTATACTAATATTATAAAGCTGAAGAGTTTGTTTTGTTTGTTTGTTTGTTTGTTTAAACGCGCTAATCTCAGAAACTACTGAACCGATTTGAATAATTCTTTCACTGTTAGATAGTCTATTTATCGAGGAAGGCTATAGGCTACATTTTATCCCGAAATTCCCACGGGAACGGGCACAACGCGGGTAAAACCACGGGGCGCTGCTAGTTATTTATAAGGCACATAAGGCCACTAATCTACCCGAACTTATTTACTTTACTACTATTGCACTTGTACTATGTAGGATCCTTCCTAACTATCCATTAACCTTGACCGTATCATTATTTCAGGATCAGTAGACTTAGCGACAGCTGTCAAGGATGCTATCTTCGTCCAGGAGTGCGTTCCTGAGAGCCTGGAGCTCAAGAAGAAGGTGTTCCAGAACCTGGACGCCGTGGTGGGGAACAACACCATCCTGTCCAGCTCGACGAGCACCACTTTACCTTCGCTGTTCTCTGAGAACTTGAAGCATAAATCACAGGTCTGTATTTGGTTTGGATTTCGCAACGTGGTGATTAAGGAGCCAGCTAGTGTTGAACTAAGGCTACGGAGCTCATTGTCTAGTGACAATGACGGGAGACGGGTATAAGCAAGATTTTTGGAAAAATAACGTTGAGCATTGACTCTACAAGATTCTATTGAAGCAGAGTGCAGTTGTGCGGAGCTCAATTGAGCAACCACTACGCAAAAAAAAATTCGTTGTTTTAATTAATTCAAGTTAAAATATTTTCATATTGTGTTGTGATTTGTCAATCGAGCTCCGTACATATCCGCTCTGGTTCAGTGCAAATTTATCCTTACTGTGGCTCCATCTTTTCGTCGCTACACCCTGGCATCTCCTTAGGGCCGTAATATCAATAAGAGTTTAAACTACAGATTTTGTAATCTAACGTTTATCTTAATCTAAAGTTTTTAGTCTCTGTACTTCCGTAGCTCCAACACATCGTAATTACAACCGTCAAATTCTATTGACAGGTGATCGTATCGCACCCAGTGAACCCGCCCTACTACGTGCCCCTGGTCGAAATAGTCCCCGCCCCGTGGACCAAACCAGAGGTGGCCAAGAAGACCAGGGAGATCATGCTGGAGATCGGACAAGAACCGGTCTCACTGTCGAAGGAAATCGACGGATTTGTGCTCAACCGTATTCAGTAAGTTTTATAGCAGCTTCTATGTTTAAAGTAGGTACCAGAGACATAAATATATATACACGAATTGAATCTTCTTTTACAGATACGCTATCTTGAACGAGGTATGGCGTTTGGTGGAAGATAATATTGTCAACGTGGAGGATATAGACAAGGTGATCTCGGAAGGTCTCGGCATGCGCTACGCATTCCTGGGCTCTTTGGAGACCGCGCATTTGAACGCAGAAGGAATGAAGAGCTATATTGAAAGGTAACCGGCTAAGATCATCAAAGAACATTTTACATTCATTTTACTCCGACATCAGAGACGGAAACTAACCTTCTCGACATGAATAAATGAACACCTTATTAGGACATTTAGGGTGCTTTCAAATTATGCGTTTCGTGTCGGACCGCTGCGGTGCCGAAGCGGTGCGTTTGTCGTATTGTGTACCTACGTACGATCGTGTGTTTTCATTCAAATCAAGCAGCTCGGCAACAGTGCGGCGTTGTCGTGCGTTCGCGGCAGCGGTCCGACACAAAACGCATAATTTGAAAGCACCCTAACATGAACTTGTAGTTTGATTTAGATGTAGAACATGGACATGTGGTTTTGTTTAAATCACCAATTAACTACACGCTCCTATTGAGATTTAAAGGGATATGTAACGTGAAGGGGTTAGGAAAGGTGTCTTAAATATCTTAGTTAGCCATAGCCCATAGAAACCTTAATTTACAAACCATTAAATCATGCCTCGCAAAGAACATCAACCCGCAGTTAACAAGCGCTGTACACTGAGATGTTACAAACTTTAACTTTTTTTATCCAGATACGGCGACACAATCTACGGCGTGAGTACCACCATGGGCGATATTCCACGCATGACCCAAGCTAAAGGCGCCGAAAGCATCTGCAACCAATTGAACGCCATGGTACCCCTCGATAGGCTGCAGGAAAGACGGGCCTGGAGAGACGCCTGCCTTACCAGACTAGCGATGTTGAAGAAAGAAATGAACAAGAACTATAAAAAATAAAACGAGCTTCGTGCCAAATATTACCTACGTTATCTTATGTAACTGAATGAAAATTAAATATGGAAAAATGTTAAAAAATATTATTTGCGAAAACCTTTTTTTATTTTCATATATCCAAGACTTTTGAAATCTTAGGGCCTCATCACACTTGCGATTTACAAGCGATTTGAAAGCGAAACGTACGCGCGGCGTGTTCGTCGCGTTCCCGTAACCAATTCGCCGCGAGTGCGTCGCGATTTTGCCGCGATTGCGTAACGAATACGCTGCGCAGCCGTCAGTAAATCGCTGAGAAAATGGAGAGTAAATCGTGGCGTATTCATCACGCGGTCGCGGCGTAATCGCGACGCCTTCGCGGCGAATTGGTTACGGGCACGCAACGAACACGCCGCGCGTACGCTTTGCTTTCAAATCGCTTGTAAATCGCAAGTGTGATATGGCCCCGATTACACCGTAGACGGAGAATAGAGGAATAATATATCTGTTGAAATAATACTTCCTTGGTTCTGTGAAACACATTACCGGAAGGACTTTAATTATATGCATTACACTGATGCTGGGGCCACACCTATGCCATATGCCATAGAATATGTCATTAACCGTAGGTGTAGCCACGACTATGCGTCATAATTTGACAATAGCATTGACAATGCCATTTGGCGTATGCGATAGCTCGAGTGGCGGTACATCAAAGAGATGAATGCGAGAGTTAAATGCATGAAGCGGCCACACTACGTATTGTCAGTGTGCGTCGAGAGCGCAACGGGTTCGGACGTATTTGCTTATTACGACGGATTTGCCTCAAAATCGCACGTTTTTGTCTATACGTACTATGGCGACAGAGTGGAGTAACAACAAAATTATTACTTTTCTTGAGATTCTGCAAACATGGTCTCTTTATTCGATAATGATTTAATAAAGTCAAATAATATAAATTAACTCTCATGAAATATAGAGCTCTGTCGACGTCCATCTTGCCTGAATTGAAGTAAATTCAATGCCGTTGTCAATGTCAAATTTTTCCAATAAATGAACATTGACATTGACAGTTTAAGTGTAGCCACCCACTATATTGCATTGAAAATTATTGCATTCAATGGGCATTGACATTGAGCGTAAGTGTGGCCCCAGCAATAGAAACATACTAATTCCATGTGATTATAGCACAGACCGAAACCCATACCTAGCTAAAAACCTTTTTTAAGTTACTGTCACTGTCTTTGTATAAAACCATGGACAAAACAGATGAATAGAATAAATTGTCAATGTCAAAAATGACAATGACACTGACAGTTCATACAAGTTAACCAGTTCTCTACTCTAGTCTATGCGATCATTGTGGTCTATGGACAAGTGTACTGCGGCTACACCTTGGCTTGGGCCTGGCATGCTTATCCAATTGGCAAATTAATTTTATTTCATTAAAATGTTTTTAGAGCTTATCCGACAAGCTACGGATCGCGGCGAACACGTTGGTGAACATAGACGATCATACGTACGCGCTCTACACTGTCGTGAACGTCTGTATTCGCGTATGTTCGGCAATAGTGTAGATAATAAGCCAGTGGGTTGAGTGTGAACTGGTCATGCTGGTCACCTACATATAAAGGCCATGGCGATTGCGGTCTGCCACTGTCTATCTTTGAGTCTGTGGTTTTTTGCGTGCCGTGCGGTTGGTGCGGTGCGGTGTGAATGTGGATTGTGAAGTTCGCAATAAAATTAATTTATATTATAAAACAAGAGCGGAGTGGTGCCCTATCCTATCTCATTTTACTACTTGCTGAAAAACGATACCAAAATTAATCTTGAATTAAATAATTTTCTACTGTAATATTTTAAAAGTTATGAATTTATTTTTGCTGTGATTAATTTCGTGGTGGACATTCGCAATTATTCGCAAGGTAAATATTTTACCGAACAGTGACTCTTTAGAATATTTTTACTGACTAATAGTTATGATTAATGTACACATTCCCAAATAAAGGTGTATTGTTTATTTAACCTATAACTTATAATGAATGTCATAATTACTATCCGGCATAATTTCGGTACCATCTCACTCCTGATTTCTAAGATAATCTAAGATGAATTAATTAAAATTAAACATCAACGTATTATCGTTTGGATGTATTGTAAATCATTAGTTTTAACGTATAGTCTTATTTATAAACCACTAAGCCTGTTATATTTGCTTTAAGATTTTCATATAAATGCAAATTCGTTTCATCAGTAAAAACATTATTTTCTTAGACACTGTGTTTACGATAATTTAAACACAATGTTATCTGAAATAACATTAAAACTGTGGTCAAAATTTCCAATTTAAATGAAAAAATGCTTATGTAAGTTACCTTTTGGTAAACAAGGCATATTTTTGCAGGTTCTATGTGATAAACCAACAACGAAAATGGGAAATTTGAATATCTTGAAGCAGTCTACGCTGGTGCACTTGTGTTTTGCGATATCCTATTTCACTTCAGGCTTGATACTGAGTTTTATACAAGGAATACTGTTTGTCATCTTGAAGCCTTTCAACAAAACTTTGTACCGAAAGATAAATTATTATCTCTCTTACTCATTTTACTGTCGTAAGTATATACATATTTTAATCTACCTTTACTAATGTTACGAAACTAAAGAGTTTGTTTTTTTGAACATGTATGGAACTAACTGCCAGATCAATTAGATTTGAATAATTATTTTTGTATTTAATAGTTACATTCAAGAGAAAGATATATTATACTAGCAGCGCCCCGCTGTTTTACCCGCGTTGTACCCGTTCCCGTGGGAATTTCGGGATGAAAAATAGCCTACAACCTTCCCGTTGAATGTGGCTATCTATTACAAAAAGAATTATTCAAATAACACTGATAATTCCTGAGATTACCTCGAACATACAAACAAACAAACTAACTTACAAATTTTACCTCTTTATAATATTGGTATAGATTTGTTTATTAACTCTAATACTTTTTATAGAATTAGTGTTCATGGCGGAATGGTGGTCTGGAACTAAGTTGTCTATTTACATAAAGAAGGAGGACTATGATAAGTACTATGGCAAGGAGCACGGGTACCTAATCATGAACCATAGCTATGAAATAGATTGGCTGATGGGCTGGCAGTTCTGTGACGGCATTGAAGTTCTCGGTGTAAGTATGATTATCTGATATTGTAGACTGTTACATGGTTATAAAAAGTATTAAAAGTTTGTAAATTAATGATAGTAATGAATTATGTACAAAGTGCTACATTATGTTCTTTGATGAAAAGTGTTGTTATAATACACTTATTGATTGATCATGGGTTGATAACATGAATAGTAGAACAATTTGATAATCTGATATTTTAGATGGTTACATGGTTGGTTGGTTGTCCTCCTCACTGTACTGATCTTTAGTGAGATGAGAGTTCTTTTGCCCAGCTGTGGGACCTTACAGGCTAATACTTTACTTATACATGGTTGAATAATTTAAAAAAATTACATTCCCGCTGAGTTTCTTGTTAGTTATTCTCACACAAGAAGTAGGTGGCATGTTGCTAGCTAATAAACTTAAAGATTGGAATTTGAATAATGTAGAGACTGTTAAAAGTAAAATTAATGATGGTAGTGAAGTACCAGTAATTTGATTGTCTTTGTGTTAAAATGTGTTATTATATTACAACAATTGATTGATGATGGATTGACAACATATATTGATGATGGACATTTGACATCAATCAATACCTACTGATACTGGTATATAATATCTGAATCCAACCATATCACGTAATTTAACAACTTAATTTGTTTAAAAATAAGTAGTAATCCATGATAAGTTGCGTTAAGCCAGATTACGAGTTATACTCAAATCCCTTATATAACGCCAGTGTTTTGTTATTGTACTCATATGACAAGTATACAAATTGCATATTAACTACCATTTATACCTATGTGAGATAAGAAATTACATTCAGTTATGTTTATATTGTTTTAATTAACTAATTAAGGCAATCATAAGCTATCAATTTTACTTAAGTATGTTTATAATTACTATGCACGACACTTGATTTATTTATCTTTAATTGTAACCACAACACATATATAATTGTATATGAAGAATTTTCTACTCGTCTTCTCATTTGGTATACCTTTTCGATTGGCAATCTGAAGATAGGACTATAGGCTAAGTAAATACTCTTTCAGGGTAGTAAAAAGAGGTTTTATTTCAGAACTGTAAAGCTTATGCTAAAAAAGCAATCCAATACTTACCTCCTATTGGTTGGATGTGGAAATTCTCCGAATTTGTATTCCTGGAGCGGTCATTTGACAAAGACAAGGAAACAATAAAGACACAAATATCTGAACTTTGTGACTATCCTGATCCAGTGTGGGTGAGTCAACATACTTTGTACAGTACATTAAATCTATCTATATGTTTTAATATAATAAAACTATGAGTTTGTTTTTTTTTTGTTCGTTTGTATGCACAAATCTCTGCAATTACCATTAGAGTTCGCAAAAAGTTTTTATATTTGATAGGAAGAGGCTCTTATCATCCCCGGAACGGGCGCAGTGCGGGTATAACAGCGGGGCACTGTTAGTATATTAATAAGATATGTAAATAATATAAGATTCATGATGTCATTGAATATGTTACTCACTAGGGCCTTAACGGAATATAATTGCATTGTTATTCAGAATTAGAAGTATGCTATTTATAATAAGTTAGTCAAGGTTATAAACTAACTAGGCCCCGCGGTTTCACCCGCGTCCTTCGTGGGAATTTCTGGATGAAAAATAGCCTATAACTTGCCCGTTGAATGTGGCTGATCATTAAAAAAAAGAATTATTCAAATTGGATAGGTAGTATCTGAGAGTAGCTTATTCAAACAAACATCAAACTTCAGCTTATTATATAAGTATGGATACTACTACATGACTTTTACTGTAATTACTGATTGTTAATTTGCTATGGTACAGTGGAGGCATTTTATTTAGGAGGTTTCAGGCACTGTAAATTGAATAATGTATGTACGGTCAACTAAATAACAGCCTCCATGGTCTTGTGGTTTGAGCGCCCGGCTCACGACCCGGAGGTTCCGGGTTCGATTCCCGGTGGGGATATCTCACAAAAATCTCTTTGTGAGACTTTCCTCAGTTTGGTTAGGATATTGCAGGCTGAATCACTGCATGCTATAGTTAGTAAATATGTTTTCGCCTCACTCGTAAATTGGGCAGAGATATTTTCTCAAAAAACTATACCTAAATGCCACATACATATAAAATAAATAATAATCGTGGTGATTACGCCTGAATCCTCCTCACTGTACTGATATCTTCAGTGAGACGAGAGGCCTTTGCCCAACAGTGGGACATTACAGGCTAATACTTTACTTTTACTTTTACATATAAAACACATAAATATTTAGATATGAGAGTGGGAGTTCAGCAAACTAGTAATCTTGTACATCAAAGCGGCTCAATATCACTAGTTAATAAGTTAGTGATATTGGTCAACTAGTCCATACTTTAAACCACATTTCTCCCCAGTTACTATTAAACCCGGAAGGCACAAGATACACCAAGCAGAAGCACGAAGCCTCTCTGAACTTCGCCAAGGAAAAGAACTTACCTCTACTGAAGCACCACCTCACACCCCGCACGAAGGGATTCACCACCAGCTTACAGTACTTTAGAGGGAAAATACCGGCCATTTACAATATACAGCTCGCTTTCGAGAAGGGCAGTAAGGTTAGTACTAATTATTATCTATTATTTACTACTCGTATATGTGCCATCCAAGCAACATCATCACAAAATTTCATCATCCCAAAATCAATCTATCTATATATGAAAGTCAATTGCTGTTCGTTTGTCTCGCTGTCTTGAGCCTGGACTGATTTGAGTAATTTTGATCTTGAATTTGTGAAAAGGTGAGAAAATATACTTTTATTGGCCGTACAAAGTTCGCCGGGACAGTTAGTAAAATTAAATAATGACTATTTCTATAATATCTACCTTTAGTGGAGGATTCAGAGTAGACTCATCAAATAGTCTGAATCGTAACATAACAACACGTTATCCCATAAACACAAGAGTCAAGCCCCCCAAAATAAAATCCTAGATCTACCACTGATTGCCCTATTACACCTAGAATACAGTAAGCGGCGGCTAGTCTCTCTTCGAACTCTGGAAATAAATCCTAGCCTACCTTATTGCTTTCTAAACGGTGACGTATAATAATGGAACCAAAAGTATAAATAGATAGGTCACAATGGATAGAAAGGTCAGTCCAAAAGTTACCATATTTATAAGAGCATGTGATAATCAAGTTTTTTTTACGATTAATCACAGACAAACGGTTTAATAAATATGTAGATAAAGCAGTACACAATAGTTATATACCTTTTTTTATCTCTATTATTTATGCGTCTGGTTTACAGTAGGCTACATTTAAATTTATCGGCGTCTGGGGCAGATAAAACTATTACGTAATGGGTAAAGGTCAGATTATTAATTACTAGCAATGGCCACCGGTGGCCACACGTTTTGGGTCCTATTTGAGCCTCGAACTAAAAAGTAGTGTATTATAAAAGTTCGACTCTAGTATCTGAGGGTCTGTGGTATCTCTTCAGAACGATATGTTTAGTTGAATATTTAAGTAATTTTCGATTACTTTAAACAAATAAGCAAACGGAATCACTACATATTCACGTAGACATGCCCATCTTGACCCCTTCTTGAATTACGCTTCAGTTACTAAATATCGTATCCTACTTAAAGAGTTGTTAATCGCTCTAAGGTAGGGAGATGTTTTGATAGAGTTAGCGCTTTGCAAACTTGAAACTTCCTCTTCATCTCTCTCCAGAATCCGATATTCTGGAGAGATGAAGAGGGTAACTCTGTCTGCCGGATACTGTATGTAAAATAACCACGTTATCACTATATCCGTCGATCAATTTTAACAACGGTAGTGCGATAAGAGAACTCTGATAAGCGCATGTCATCTATAATATAAAAATGAATCGCTGAATCTGTTGCTAAGCGCATAACTTCAGAACGACTGCACCAAATCGGATGATTCTTTTTTTAATGTGTTCCTTATTGTCAAGACAAGGTTTTTATATAAGAAAAATAAGGAATAAAAATCTCAAAATTCCCGCGGGAACGGGGGCGCTGCGGGTGAAACCGCGGAGCACAGCTAGTAGAAAATATATTTTTTGGTAATTTCCTGATAAACTTACCTGGTTCTCTTATACGTTCCGGTTTACTACACTAGATTATAGGCAGTTATAACCTTAACTAATTCGTAATATATAAATACAAAATATTTTGAGCAAAGGTCTCAAAAGTTTAGATCGAGAATTGTAGGCTACCTAAAGGGTTCATCACCTTTAGTTTCAATAGAATTAGTGGGAAAATACGGCCGAAAGGCGTTAGAATCTGATAAAAATTGAAACAACTGTCTGTTTAACGTCCCCTTCGAGGCACCGTACTGCATAAATAAAAATGACAATATCAGCGATCAAGGAGGTAAAACCTCGTATAAAATGCCATTACCGGCCATCAAATAATGTAAAACCTCATCACAAAACGTGTTAACACCTCTCTACTGACGTGAGTACAACTATACTACGTCACGAGACTATTTCCTTATTTCAATGTTAGACGTTTTCTACAGGATGGACTAGACTAGACCTTGTCGGTTAAGAACTTCATATTTCCTACTTAATCGTATATAATGCACGCGAAAGTTTGCCAGTATTACGAAAGATGTGAGAATAAAAGTAGGATAATTTAACTGAGTTTTTTGAGCACTTTTTATAACTTTTTTGACACATTATTAGTACGGCTGTACTGACTGACATCATTTTGTATATTGTATCAATCATCAGACCATGTAGAGGCCTTTAGGCGGTCTAAAATCTCCGACACCAGGGTTGGCCACCTACTCGAACTTGTGCTCCCACACAAAACTGCGATGCGATGCGATGCGAATTCGCATCGCAGAAACTTGCGATGCGAATTTCTGCGATGCGATTTAGTGCGGCGAACCGTTTGGTAGGGTGACTATACCTTCAATATTGTCTGAATTGGGCTTTTGAAAAAAAAAAAAAATAATTTTTTTTATGTATTTTAAAACTTCATTACTTATTAATAATATTGATATTAAATGCAAAAAACTTAAAAAAAATGTTTTTCAATTAATTATAAACAATTAAAAATTGATAAAATTTAAATAAAAATCACGTGACTATAAACGCGCCATGATTGGTCACCATAGTTGTGACGTCATAATGTTATAGCTATTTAATAACAGTCCAGCGTTTACGGCTGAAACGGCGGAGTGAAAACTAACATTATGACGTCACACGCGCTCGGGTTTGTTCGGGAGCTGTCGGCGTGTCTTCGGTACTGGATTCAAAAATTAATTTTTATTTTGAAATAACTTTTGAATTATTGCGAAAAAAAATAAAATAAAAATAGTTTTGATATAAAACTAATATACAGTGGTGGTCATATAATTAAGAACGCTGATATAAAGGGAAGATTTTTTCCAACTAAGATGCAAAACTAATTGTATGCATTTGTTTTTATTTCTCTCGGTATCGTAAAACATTTCCATATTACCACTGTATTCATTGATACACATGATTGGCTAAAAATCAATAGGCAAACTTTTTACACTACTTTTAAACAAAGTATTCCTTATTACTGGCTGGTCACGTAATTAAGAACGCTAAGTAGTTTATACCTTTATTCAAATTTAAATAGAGAACACTCAGTCGATTTGTTACTGTTTGTATAATTTTGGCGCCATTTCGTGCTGTAAAAGATTAGAAAAAGATTGCTTCTTTAGAAAAAACAATGGGAAAAAATAAAAGTTGTGATAAATCTACAAGGGAAGTAATAATAAAACTTCGCCGGAAGAATTGGTCTTATAAAAAGATAGCCGACCATCTGCAATGTTCAAAAACGATGGTTTTCCACGCTGTAAAGCATTTTGCTACGTATCAAACTACTTCGAATGTTCCACGTGTACCTAAACAGAGAAAAACAACTCCTCGAGATGACCGAAACATCGTTCGTATGGCGAAACAAAATCCTTTTAAAGGGTCCAATGAGCTTAGAAAAGAATATTTTGGTGAAAACAACCCTTCAGCAATCTCAGCACGCACTATTCGAAGACGTTTGGTAGAAGAAAAATTGCACGGTAGGATAGCAAGAAAGGTACCCATGTTAAAACTTTGCCACAGGCAAGCCCGGCTTGCATTTGCGAGAAAGTATGAAAACTGGACTGTGCAACAGTGGAAAAATGTACTTTTTTCTGACGAGACGAAAATAAACAGAGTATGTTCTGATGGAAAACGATATGTACGACGTCCCCCGAATACAGCATTCGACCCAAAGTACACGAAAGTTACATTAAAGCACGGTGGTGGAAATGTGAAAATTTGGGGTTGCTTTTCTGGACATGGTGTAGGACCTGTAAAGTTGATAGAAGGTAACATGGATCAGTTCCAATACAAAAATATACTGGAAGAAACAATGTTACCATACGCTGAAGACGTTCTACCGGTCATTTGGACATTCCAGCATGACAATGATCCAAAGCACACTGCACGCACCGTAAAGGAATTTCTTACAGCGCAATTAGTTTCTGTCTTAGACTGGCCTGCTAACAGTCCAGATCTAAACCCAATAGAGAATCTGTGGTTTGAAGTAAAGAAAAAGGTTTCAAATACAAAGTGTGGAAATTTAAGAGAGCTGTATGACGTTTTTTTAGAAGAATGGAACTCTATTTCTCTTGCGAAATGTCAAAAATTAATAGAGTCAATGCCTCGCCGGTGTAAAGCTGTAATTAAAAGCCGTGGATATGCTATTAACTATTAATTTTAGTTAAATATTTATTAAATTTATTTTTATGTTTCCTGTGCTACATAATATTGTGATTTTTTAAATCTGAGTGTCATACAAAACAATTCCCGAGCAGTTAAATAAATCGTTCTTAATTATTTGTCCAGTTTCAGTACTATTTGAATGTGTTACTTTGATAAAATCAATAAAATGTGCAAAAAATTGTTAGCGATTTCATACTTTATTCTTAAGTCAAGTTGCTCTATTAATGTGACTATTATATAACATAACTAGTTGCTTCTCAGAAGGTACACATCTCTGTGTATGATACGATTTAAATAAAAACTTCTAGAACTTCAAATCGTTCTTAATTATATGGCCACAACTGTATAATCTTTCCATTTATCACAAATATTTTTTTTTTCAAAAGCCCAATTCCTGTCCTGAAATGTCCTGAAATGGTGTCACCAAGGATGACGTAATATGACAGGAATGTGCGATGCGAAGCAGATCGGAAATTCTTACGATGCGTCGTGCGAATTCGCAGATTTTTGCGATGCGATGCGAATTCGCAGTTTTGTGTGGGAGCCCTTACTTAGGTACCAACTGATATTTAAAAATAATCCAGTTTGTGATTGATTGCGATTGACTGTATTTGACTGATAATAATCCTATGATAATGAATGAGTGAATGAGTGAATGAGTGATGACACTGCGTCAAACTCACTCATTCATCATATTCATCATATAGGAATTGATTCTTTTCTTTTTATTCTACTTCATAGTATGTACCTATGAATGAATGCATGTATTCTTGCAAAATGCCCTGAATGTATTTGTCCTTTTAAATTTCGAAAACCATCTTACACATTTACCTCAGTTGAAAATAACATGTTTACATAGTGAATATCAAAATTATTGATGGGTTTCCTTGCGGATACAATTATCATTTCCTCCTATTATCCTCCATATATCATTTACCTATTGCCTCTGCTATTATTACAAAACATCTGTAATAATATTGAATGCGTTGTGCTGTATTGTAATTGTGTAGTGTTATGAATACAATGTAATATTTTATTTATTCGGTTTTCCTATCGAAATACATACAAGTACATAATTATAACATTGGTACATCACACATGATTCTGAAGAGCTAAGACGAAGCCGCGCCGCTCGCGGGTTTGTACGTGTTTACTGTTTAGACATCAAACAAATAGGAAAATAACACTACAGCATCCACCTCAGCGATTTGTACTAAAAAAAGGATTTATCTAAATACTAGCTGCGCCCCGCGGTTTCACCCACAGCGCACCCGTTCCCGTGGGAAATACGGGATAAATAGTATCCTATATCCGTCTCATGGTTCTAAGCTACCTCCCCACCAATTTTCAGCCAAATCGGTTCTGCCGTTCTCGAGTTATAAGTGTTGTAACAAACCCGACTTTCTTTTATATATATAGTTCTTTTATATACTCGTATATAGATTGGTGTAAAAATAAGATCAATAAGTTTCTTATTTTAAAAAGAGGATGGCAGACGCGGCAAAACCAATTTTTTTTGTTTGAAGTTACTTTGCTGTGCTGTGTAAGAGTTGTTTATTGCTATTTTTCCGTTATTTTAATATTAGCAGCGCCCCGCGGTATTACCCGCGTTGTTCCCGTTCCCGTGGGAATTTCGGAATGAAAAGTAGCCTATAACCTTCCCGTTGAATGTGGCTATCCATTACAAATCGGTTCAGTAGTTTCTGAGATTAGCGCGTTTAAACAAACAAACAAACAAACAAACAAAACAAACTCTTCAGCTTTATAATATTAGTATAGATGTGGCTAGACTGGACAGACGTCATCGAACTACCGGGAGACAACAGTCACGATTTATAATCAAATCTTTGATTCAAATATGATAGAAGATTAATTCCACCCCTATCTATAGTTAACGCTTATGATAAACTGGTTACATAAATGATAAACTAAAGTTTACGGATATGAGATTAAAAACAAAAAAAATACTGTGATCTATGACTAAATGTTTATTCGAGGAATGATTTGTTTTGTTTAATTTGTTGGATGGTCATGAATGTTTTAATCAAGTGTGTCCTTTAAATTATGTCTCCGCTTAAAACCTTTTTGGATTAAATACAGACTCATATTACACCTTCTTTAATTCTTCCTCTTATAGAGGTAAAAAGTATTATATAAAATTGGGAAAATAATATCAAAATTGAATCATGCCACAAGCTAACACACATGAATGAACTTGATACGAGATCTTTGAATGCAGTCATTGTTGTGTATGTACGACCACGTGCTGACAACGTGGTATCTACACCTATCGAGATGGATCTGATGAAAGGTGGACAATCCAATCACCTTGAGTTTTATCCAAGTATGACCAGAGTAGGGCAAAAACTGTACATGCACATCTATATATCTCTACTAATATAATAAATAATAGTTTTTTTTTGTTTGAATTCGCTAATCTTAGGAACTACCTGTCCGATTTCAATAATTCTTTTTGTTATCGATAGCCACATTCACCAGGAAGGTTAGGGGGTATTTACGAGTACAATGCGGATAAAACCACGGGGCATTGATAGTTACAAAAAACGTCCCTCGCAGCATAAAGATTATTCGACGTCAGTCTTTATGTTTGCGCTTAGCATAAAAACTATAGAATGGTTATCCATGCGGTTCAGTTCTTACCAAAACAAACAGATTTCAAAAGAGAGAGGTTCTTTACTTTTTATCCCACATTTCCTACGGGAAACTAACGTAAGCTTAAATAAAAGCAAAGTAAATGCATGTCGACAATCATAAAAAGAAGAACAAAGTAACAAATATGAAGAAAAATACTTGTTATTGAAATCATTTTGAATACTCATACATTGTTAGTTATTATGTACTTGTAACTAATCATTTAACAATAGGTATTCAATATATGTAATGATCTTCACAAACACTCTCAGCACAGGTGATATAAATAAGGCAACCGATAACCTTCGGACTTCGGTACGTCAAGGTCGTATTTACATTTAAGTATTGTGCTTAATGAAAAAGTAGTACATAGTTACTTTTTCATTAAGTGCAAGTTGCTATGGGTCTGGGGTGCAACTGTTTCAAAAGCGTAAATGATTTTTGATATACCTATAATTAGTATGGTGTAATTCGCTGAAGGGCTGTTATTTTACTATGACAAAGTTGTGTCTTATCCAGAGTACTTGCAAAGTCCTTGGAGATTACTATGGATGGAACTTAGTCCAAATGCAAAAGTGATGAGACCCATAAGTTGCATCGCATTATTGTTCAGCATTCTTTTAGAGTATTGCTCCTGAGAAGTAAACAAATGTATTTAAATTTAAAAATAAACACATTCAAAAGGCAGCGCCCTGCGGTTTTACCCGCGTTGTGCCCGTTCTCTTGGGGATTTCGTGATGAAAATAACCTATAAACTTCTCGTTGAATGTGGCTATCCATTACAAAATGAATTATTCAAATCGGATTGGTAGTTTCTGAGATAACCGCTAACAAATAAACAAAAATCTATTTTCAGATTTATTATAATTATTAGTATACCTAATATATTCACTTCACAAGAAGATTTGAACTGTATCTCAATTTATTAAGCTATTGCATAGCTTCTATCGCGGGCCTTGAGCGCGGGGACCAAATCCAAAAATACCGTAACGAAAAAAAACCTCACGCTTACCCGATCCGACGGGAAGGAGGTGTGGCTTGAAGGCCGTGCATCGTCTAACGTCGTTTCAGTTCGGCAGTCTTCGACACGGCGTTGTGTGCGATTGTGCGTTGGGGGTGAGAGAGGGGGGTGAGAGAGGGGGTGAGAGAGAGGGGGTGAGAGAGGCGGTGAGAGAGGGGGTGAGAGAGGGTGGTGAGAGAGGGTGGTGAGAGAGGGTGGTGAGAGAGGGTGGTGAGAGTGGGTGGTGAGAGAGGGTGGTGAGGGAGGGTGGTGAGCGAGAGGGGGTGAGAGAGGGGGTGAGAGAGGGGGTGAGTGAGGGTGGTGAGAGAGGGTGGTGAGAGAGGGTGGTGAGAGAGGGTGGTGAGAGAGGGTGGTGAGAGAGGGTGGTGAGAGAGGGTGGTGAGAGAGGGGGTGAGAGAGGGGGTGAGTGAGGGTGGTGAGAGAGGGTGGTGAGAGAGAGTGGTGAGAGAGGGCGGTGAGAGAGGGTGGTGAGAGAGGGTGGTGAGAGGGGGTGAGAGAGGGGGTGAGAGAGAGGGGGTGAGAGAGGGGGTGAGAGAGGGGGTGAGAGAGAGGGGGTGAGAGAGGGTGTGAGAGAGGGGGAGAGGGAGGGTGTGAGAGAGGGTGAGAGAGGGGGTGAGAGAGGGTGGTAAGAGAGGTTGGTGAGATAGGGTGGTGAGAGAGGGGGGTGAGAGAGGGTGATAGAGGGGGGTGAGAGAGGGGGTGAGAGAGGGTGGTGAGAGAGGGTGGTGAGAGAGGGTGGTGAGAGAGGGTGGTGAGAGAGGGGGTGAGAGAGGGTGGTGAAAGAGGGTGGTGAGAGAGGGGGGTGAGAGAGGGGGGTGAGAGAGGGTGGTGAGAGAGGGGGGTGAGAGAGGGGGGTGAGAGAGGGTGGTGAGAGAGGGTGGTGAGAGAGGGTGGTGAGAGAGGGTGGTGAGAGAGGGTGGTGAGAGAGGGTGGTGAGAGAGGGGGGTGAGAGAGGGGGGTGAGAGAGGGTGGTGAGAGAGGGTGGTGAGAGAGGGTGGTGAGAGAGGGTGGTGAGAGAGGGGGGTGAGAGAGGGGGGTGAGAGAGGGTGGTGAGAGAGGGTGGTGAGAGAGGGTGGTGAGAGAGGGTGGTGAAAGAGGGGGGTGAGAGAGGGGGGTGAGAGAGGGGGGTGAGAGAGGGTGGTGAGAGAGGGTGGTGAGAGAGGGGGGTGAGAGAGGGTGGTGAGAGAGGGGGTGAGAGAGGGTGGTGAAAGAGGGGGGTGAGAGAGGGTGGTGAGAGAGGGTGGTGAGATAGGGGGTGAGAGAGGGGGGTGAGAGAGGGTGGTGAGAGAGGGTGAGAGAGGGGGTGAGAGAGGGTGGTGAGAGAGGGTGTTGAGAGAGGGGGCTGAGAGAGGGGGGTGAGAGAGGGAGGTGAGAGAGGGGTGAGAGAGGGGGGTGAGAGAGGGGGTGAGAGAGGGGGTGAGAGAGGGGGTGAGAGAGGGGGTGAGAGAGCTGGCGAGTTTGCGAGTTGGCGAGCTGGCGAGTTGGTGAGCTGGCGAGTTGACGAGCTGGCAAGTTTGTTAGCTGGCGAGCTGGCGAGTTGGCGATCTGGCGAACTGGCGAGCTGGCGAGTTTGTGAGCTGGCGAGCTGGCGAGTTGGCGAGCTGGCGAGTTTGTGAGCTGGCGAGCTGGCGAGTTGGCAATCTGGCGAACTGGCGAGCTGGCGAGTTGGCGAGCTGGCGAGTTTGTGAGCTGGCGAGCTGGCGAGTTGGCGCTCTGGCGAGTTGGCGAGCTGGCGAGCTGGCGAGTTGGCGATTGTCGATTGCGCCAACTCGCCAATATAAATGCAATAGCTTTAGCGCGGCAGTCCCCGAGTGCCACACGTCTTTTTTTTTATTCTTCTTAAAGGTGAAAACGCTAATTAAAGCCGCACTCGATTACCTTACCAGTTAACACAAATAGTATAACTTGGTATTTCTAATAATAATCTAACAGAGTAGTGTTCTGTACTGAGTCACGGAAGTGCAGTGCTTGCTTAGTATTGTAAGGTAGATAAATGATCGATAGGTAAAATGTGAATTAATCTTTTCTGATGGGTTATTTTAGGTAGATTAGTACTAAATCTTATGGTTTTATCACATAAATAACTTGCATAGTAATATACGTATTCTAAGTTTTTACTAGACTTCGGAGACGAAATCACAACCTCATTTCGGATGTTGTTATATGTTTTTACTAGCCGCGCCCCGCGGTGTTACCCGCGTTGTACCAGTTCCCGTGGGAATTTCTAATGTGTATCTTATATTCCAGTAGTTTTTTCGTGAAAAAGTAACAAACATACATCCATACATCCATCCTCACAACCTTTCGCATTTATAATATTAGTAGGATTCTCTGTTCTCTATGATCGTGAACACGGGAAGCCGACACGTGCTTCGTTAGTTGATCCGACTTTTTGTTTCATTACAGTCGTTAGACCTTGTCGGCTTTTTACTGGCTTAAAAACTCTAGATGTATAGTTCGAATATACAATATTCGGTCACGTTTTTTACGAATCATTAAAATAGACAATTGTGTTTTTAAAAGACTTAGAAAAACAGAGGTGGATTGTTTTTATATATGCAAAATGAAATGGCGAAAGGCAATAGGCAATTGAAATGGTCCCATATGAACAAATTTAAAAAGGAAGATCTCAACAGTTCTCAAAAATATGATTTTGCAGTCGATACTTCGCTCAAAAGAACCCGTCAATCCTCATCGAAAATATTATTCTAAATAGTATAAAACAAAGTCGCGTCTGTTTGTCGTTTGTCTGTTTGTCTGTATGCTTAAATCTTTAAAATTACGCAACGGATTTTGATGCGGTTTTTTGTAATAGGTAGAGTGATTCAAGAGGAAGGTTTTTATGTAAAAAAATTCACGAAATTCCCACGGGAACGGGCACAACGCGGGTAAAACCGCGGGGCGCTGCTAGTATTATTCTAAATTAAAACAACACTTTTTCCTCTGGCTGTATAAATATGCAAAGTTTGCGAACATGCCCTTGCGCAGCTGTGCGTCGATCACTGTTAATGGATATGACCGAATTACGCGCAGGCGACAAATATAGCTCAATATGAAATTCGGTGTTGCCTGTGGAAAGTTTTCACGTGAAGTGAAGACTTTCCGATAGGATTCTATATTTGACTGCCTGAAATGCTTTTATGGCTAAACCGGTTTTGGAAATTCGTGAGTATGAAATTCTATATTCGAGAGTCTGAGATCTAACATAGGATACTTTTTATCCAAAAATCTTTTTAAGGTATTCGGGAATAGTCCGAAACAGTTAGAAATAGGTGTACATATTTCCATAGTTAATTGAAGTCTTTTCGAGATTATTATTTTACGTACTTCTTTAAATGCTATGTTAATTTATATTTGAGTGGCTATTAATTATGAATATTTACTGAGAGAAGTTAAAAGTCAAGTCCATTGAAGAAAACAAAAAGGCGCAAAAATGAATTGTATTTTTTTTTACTATTTTTTTGTAACCTCCTGACTAAAACTAAACAATTATAGAGAAGACTAATTCGTTTGTGTTATACATACAGTCATAATATTTTCTTAGAATATATAATAAATCTATCAAACCGCGTGTGTGTTTCAAATTCAAAACTCAACATATTTTTATCGGAACGCGCTTCCTAGAAGAGCTAACAAGAAACTCTGTGAGGTTGTCATTTTTACATATTGGTTCTGTACATATTTATTTTATTTATTGATGTTTGTGAATACTTGAAATGTAGGCACACCTTGACACGGTAATTAGTAGTTTTAAGTAAACATGATGGTTTACAAACTAATACCAATTACCTATTAAGCTAAACTTACAACTATGATACTATGTCCTACTGATACAACTACTGACAAACTACATATTGTTAGTGTGACAGAGTTCCATCTACCTCAAGAAGCCTATGAGCTCTGCTTACCTAACAATTTCGACAATTCTACGGTGTATGAATTCCTCCTCACTGTACTGATATCTTCCTTCAGTGAGATGAGAGGCTTTTGCCCAGCAGTGGTACATTACAGGCTTAATACTTTACTTTTTACTTTTACATGAATGGGTATGAGTATGCTTACAGGTGCCCTTATACATGCTTATATGGATGGTTTAAAACGGTACCATCGTTATCTACAACTATTTGAAAAAAGTGGAAGTTATTAAAAACCATATTTGTAGTTCGTTTTTCACATTAAACAAATATTTATTTATGTTAGTTATCTATCCTCTTTGATTTAATTCCATCATCGTCATTCTAACCAGATTTCTAAAAAGGTGATGATAGTTAAAGTGATTATTTCGTTTCTCAGACTCCACCAACGTTAACCAGTCTTCTGTACGGCAAGCCGGTTCACGCACACTTGTACATAGAAAGGATCCCAGTGGAGAGAGTCCCGGAGAAAGAAGAGGACGCCTCCAAGTGGCTGCATCAGCTGTTTGTCAAAAAGGTACGTGATTTGTAAAGAATTTAACGTGATATGATACCCTATTTGGATGGGTGGCCGGTTGTGGCTTTTCTATCTGAGTATCCCGGTTGTTTCAGTCGTAAGATCATGTTGTAGACCTTGAGGCGGTCTAAAAACTCCGATAGAAGGGTTGGCTACTCGACAGTATGACTGACTTGATAGAGTTTGGTCAAAAATTCGTACTAGCTAATTTGCTTTGATATAGGTTGACTAGCAGCGCCCCGCGGCTTTGCCCGCGTTGAGCCCGTTCCCGTAGGAATTTTCGAAAATCCTTTCTTAGTGTGCACTTACGTCACTTGAAGAACCTTCCTGCCAAATTTCATGTTTCTAGGTGTAGCGGTTGAGGCCGTGCGTTGATTATCAGTCAGTCAGGACTTTGAATTTTATATAAATATAGATTAAGGTATGTTAGCAAGTTCACTGTCCAGTGCCGCATCGGGGTCTTCACGAAGATGAGGTACTGGACCAGACAGTGAACTTGTTAAACTATTAGCTAGCTACATAGCAGTGGCCCCGCGGTTTGACCCGCGTTATGCCCATGCCGGTAGGAATTTCGGAACCAAAAATAGCCTATAACGTTCCCGTTGAATGTGGCTATCTATTTCAAAAAGAACTATTCAATTCGGATTAGTAATTTCTGAGATAAGCCCGTTCAAATAAACAAAACACTTTACAGCATTATTATATGTATTAGTATAGATTACATAGATCTGGTGACTACGGTCATTCACCTTCCTCAAGGCGAGCGACGATGACTGTGCTTTCATCGCCTTGCTTTATTTATCTTTGTTGCAATGCTTTGATGCCTGCCTAAATATAGTAGGCATGTAGGAAGATGTTTGTATTGTCAATAGTGTGGTCGATTCGAGATTTTTAAGGCGATATTGAGTGGTATGACTGTACTCAGTTGAACTACCTATCGTCTTGAATAATAAACTAATGGTTGATTTTCGAACCAAAGACAATGCCTTCTTTATTCAAATATCAACATGTATACTAATATGACCGACTAGCAGCGCCCCGCGGTGTTACCCGCGTTGTGCCCGTTCCCGTGGGAATTCCGGGATCGCATATGTTCTGATGGATAACCTATATAACTGTAAAGTTTTATCCAAATCCGTTCAGTAGTTTTTGCGTGAAAGAGCAACAAACATACATCCATACATACATCCATCTTCACAAACTTTCGTATTTATAATATTAGTAGGATTTTTCAACCAAAGACAACTCCGTCTATGTATGTCCAAAGATTTGTATATTTATTTTTATAACAGTCAAAGAATAGATAATGCGTTCCACGTGGCTCGAGTTAAAGATCACCAACCTGCAGTAGGCAAGCGTGGTGATTACGCCTATCCTCCTCACTGTACTGATATCATCGGCGAAATGAGGTCTTTGTCCAGCAGCGAAGTTTTATAGGCTATCATGGTTAGGAGAGCACGTTAAGAAGACGGTCCCGGTTGTTTCAATCGATATAGGTACCTTGCCTTCAGGCGGTTTAAAGAATACGACACCAGGATTGACCACTAACCTACTTGAAATGAATGAATGAATAGGAAGAGCTATACACTTACTATCGTATCGCACAAATCTGCGTTTTTACATTGCGTTGCAGCATCGAAGTCGTATCTAATAGTACTGGTTGGTATGGTCTGACAAACCAAAGCCTATGCCTAAGCCTACTATGTGCCTTACTGGCCGCGGCCCGAGGAGTTACCCGCGTGTACTCTCCGAGGGTCGCGGCCAGGACCCTCGGGTCGTTGTCGGGATAAAATGTATCCCATGTGTTATTCTGATCTAGATACTACTGTCAAGTTTCATCCAAATCCGTCCAGTAGTTTTTTCGTGCAAGACTTACAAATATACATACATCTATCCTTAACTTTCGCATTTATAATACTAGCTGCGCCCCGCGGTTTCACCCACGTTGTACCCGGTCCCGCGGGAATTTCGGGATAAAATTTATCCCATGTGTTATTCTGATGTGTAACCTATATTACTGTAAAGTTTCATCCAAATTCATTCAGTAGTTTTTGCGTGAAAGAGCAACAAACATACATCCATACATCCATCCATACATACATCCATCCTCACAAACTTTCGCATTTATAATATTAAGTAGGATTAGTAGGATTGATACTCATCGATTGTTTATTAAACAAGAAAATAATAGTTCTTTAATAACCTCAAGTTATTTTAATTAAAAATACATTACGTTATTCCGTTTCTCCAATTACATTTCTCAAATATACTTGTCACAACATTACTTATTGGTTCATATTTTATAATTTGACATTCCTGAAATAACTTATACTAAGAACGTCTTATTTTGTCGCTCTGTTACCAATAAAAACATTAAGTGTTAAGAATTAAAATCTTATTTATTTCATACTAAATGCGCCCGGTTTTATCTGAGCTGTTCTCGTTACTGTGGGAATTGCGGGATAAAAGTACTTATCTATAATCTAGTCTATCCGTGTGCCTATTTTCATTCCGTTCGCTAGTTTTAGTTTAATAGAAACATACATCCTAACGAAAATTACAGTTTTATTTAATTAAAATAGTGAAGCTCCTATGAAGCGGAGCGGAGCTGTGCGGAGCTCAACTGACCAATCACAGCGCATTACAAAAAAAGCGCATATTTCTCTGTCTGTCTCTCTCTGGCGTGCGCATGTTTCTCTCTCTGTCTCTCTCGGGCATGTTTCTCTGTCTGTCTCTCTCTGACGTGCGCATGTTTCTCTGTCTGTCTCTCTCTGGCGTGCGCATGTTTCTTTGTCTGTCTCTCTCTGACGTAAAAAGTGTCGTTACCTTTTTTTTCCGTCTAGCCCTTCGCGATAGTGAACTTCGTTCCAAAAATCGTTAATATCAATGCGTTGTTTGACAATATAGATGCGCAGTGATTGGTCGATTGAGCTCAGCACCGCTTCATTCGAAACGCACCCTAATAGCGGATAAGCAGTTCTAAATTATAAACCATTCGGTAAACAGTATTAAAATTTGGCCATTGAACTTAATAGATGTTATCGTATTGCGTAATAAACATCGAAATATAATCGTACGCATTGTTACCGATTGCGATTACCAACCTAATTAAATTAAGTATAATTAATTAGTAATGCCCCACGGCTTCATCCGCGTTCAACCAGTTCAATGCCACACAAAAGTATCTTTGAAGCTTGGTATTAATATTATTAAAAGTAACGTAAAGTAAAGTAATAACCTATAGATGTCCCACATTTGGGCAAAGACCTCTCATCTCACTGAAGATATCATGTAGCAAAGTGAGGAGTAAACGTAATCATCATGTTTGCCTAATGTGGGCTGGTGATCTCAAACCCAAGCCATGTTTGAAATGTAGGAAATATGTTTAATATTAAATTATCTACGACAATTATTTTAAAACAAGTTGATTGGCTTCAATTCAATCGATATGAGATAATATTCACATGTCATGCAAGTTATTGCATTATTAATTATGCTATTTTGAACTCTATTTGTCTGTGGCTATATGTTATTAATTGCCCAGTATCTAGAAATCTAGAGGATGGTATATATTCTTATTAATACAGACAATAATGCGCTAAGTTTTGCTGCTTAGGGTAAAATGTAGATATTTATTATAGCTTCACTACATACATAGTATAAAACAAAGTCGCTATTTTTGTCTGTTTGTTTGTCTGTATGCTAAATCTTTAAAATTACGCAACGGATTTTGATGCGGTTTTTTGTAATAGGTAGAGTAATTCAAGAGGAAGGTTTTTATGTAAAAAATTCCCGAAATTCCCACGGGAACGGGTACAACGCGGGTAAAACCGCGGGGCGCTGCTAGTATAGTATACAAACAAAAAATACCAAGTTTTTTATAAAATCCTGATAAAAAACTTAATGACTTAGGGCCTTATTCATAAACGCTTATTAACATCACTTTAGCTATCAAATGGTTTGTCCCTTTCCGACATACGCTATTTGCCAAAGAGCGAAAGAGACAAAACACTTTAAAACAGTGTGTAAGTTAAATATCGTTCATGAATAAGGCGGTTTATATCTAGGTAGAATAAAAGTTTCGGAAACGCTTAGACTATAGCTGGGTTTGTTTATTTATCAAAGTTGACTTGACTCGATTCGGACAAACTTGGAATGGGTTTGAGGTTACTAAATATCCGAGTGCACTTGACCGAGGACTAAAACTGTATCATCCACTCGATGAAGGAAGGAAGGAAGGAACCATTATTAAGACAATAAGGCCCATCGCAGACGACAGACTATCCGTGACGCACTTTTTAGTCTGTGAAAATAGAACCTATGTAATTATATGCAGTAACGCACACGACGCGCAAAAATCCGCGACAATCCGCGACCGAATTTTTGTGCGCCGCAGACTCGATCGCACAAAAAGTCTGTCGTCTGCGATGGGCCTAAAAGCATATCTCTAAGTTTTATACTGAATACATTTATCGGACTATATACCTATACAACAGCTGTTATAATTGTTATCTCACCTATTAATATTTAAAGTACTGGACTGATAAGTTGCTATACCCGGATTATTCCAAGTTGTTAAACTGATAATTGGCAGACGTGCCCGATAATGGTCTTAGTGCATGATGATATTATATAATCTCATAGGGCAAGGTTCTATGAGTCGAGTGAGATTGTTTTGAAATGGCGTGAGATCATGAACTTGAATAGTTGAGAGATTACTTTTACTCTTTATCGAACTGTTACCTACATGTTTTTAGATAACATTTTGCACCGATCTTTCTTAATTAGTTATGTTTGAATAACATGCTGTAATGGTCTTTATTATTGGTTGACACTATTCTTTAAAAAAAAAATAACCCTAACCTACCGTATAGTAAGAAAATACTGATTTGTAACCAGTTACGTAAAAACAATTTTCTTACTATTCGGTAGGTTAGGGATAATTAACTAGTTACAGTCGATTTAAAAACTCTTAACTTATTTAGTTCATTAGATATTTACTTTTTACTTTTTAGGACTAGGAATAATTAAAAACTTATAAGAAATACAGGAGTAACATTGTTATATATTTTTTCCTTTGTTTGCGTCTATCCCAATCACCAAATAGGTATAATTTTACAGCCATCTTAAGTATCTATGACCGGTACTATTATAGATTTAGCCACCGCAGATACGCTCCAGAAATTCTGTCCAGTTTCCCAAAAACTACCTTTGTTTGTTCCAGGATAAGATGCAGGAATCCTTCTTGAATACCGGCGACTTCTTCATAGAGTCTGGAGTTGAACGAGTGGAGCCTTTCCAGTCCACCCCCCGGATTTACTCGCTCCTGAACACTCTAGGGTGGGCCGTGATCACGTTGACTCCGATGCTGTACTATCTCCTCGGACTTCTCCTCAGCGGAAGACTCTTATACTTCTCTATTGGCAGCTTCATAGTGCTTGCATGTGAGTATTGAACTTGCTTTTTGGTTTACGTTAAGGAAGTCTGACAATATGAGGTTGTGTATACAATAACTGTCTGGTGATATTGAGATTTTTGTTCGAAGATCGAGATCGTCAAGACTAAGCGATGATTCGCGGAATTTTTAATCGTGGTTACACTGTTACACTGTTACGGTTACACTGAATACATTGTATGTATTTGAGCGAATTTTAGGGTTTTAACATTTAAAATCCCGAAAAGACCGAACTTGACGATTGAAACAAAATAATAAACGCTAAATCTACGTCTGGCTATTGCTTCATACATCCTTAGGCCGCCCAAAGAAGTTTTGTCCATATCATTCCAATTTCAACTGATTTACCTTAGGAACTATTCGTGCATGATATATTGAAAAAGTGTAATCATTGAATGGGATACTTGAACCGGTCCGATTCCTACAGACGGCAGACGTGTGACGTCGAAGGTCGTAGATTCGATATCCGCAACATTTGTATGATGAACGCCACTTATTGGATTTAATGACTTGAATCTACATGACAAAGGCGAATCGTGGACGTTTTATATTAGAGTATTTTCCTTAGCTTCGCGGATGGACCGGGGTTTTTAAATATTTTAATATGTTTTCCGGACTATGTTAGTTGAATGAATCCTTCATTTATTTGTGTCAATAGTGTCTCGTGAATAAAACTGTCCTAAAGACTATAGGAAGGACATTTGTCGGGAATTTCGGGATATAATCATAATAGGGGATATCTAAAGCCTTAAGTGAAGGGATATATACATCTTTAGGGAATTATGGGATAAAATGTACCTGAGATAAGTACGTACCTACGTTGTCGAAAGAATCCAATGGCACTCAATGCCACCTCCACCCCACTACATATATTGGTTCCAAAGTACAACAAACATTCTCACTTACGTATTCACTATATACATATTTTTCTGACGCCTTTGGGTTATGATTTAACCCGTGTTAATGTATTTGCCTGACATTCGACCTTGTCAATAAGTGACAAAAGCCAACGGTAATGAGTACCTACTATTAGTACTTTGTAAGCGATTGCACCACGCGACTTGCGATGTGACATACTGGCGTTTTATAGGCACGAGGAAACTGTCATTTATTGTTAATTAACTACGTTGGTGCGTGTAACCGGGCCCTGATAACTGAATGATAGTAAATAGCGCCCCGCGGTTTTGCCCGCGTTGTGCCCGTTCCCGTGGAAGTTTCGGGGTAAAAAATTGCCTATAACCTTCCTATTGGATGTGGCTATGCATTACAAACTTGCATTTTCAAAGCGGTCTTGTACTTTCTAAGATTATCCTGAACATACAAAGAAACAAAATTACAAATTTTCTTTGTAATATTAGTATAGGTATTGGATAATAGAGTCGCTTGCGGTTTCAAGATAGATTATGAGTGTAATAGGCTAGTTGACAAAATTTGGAAATTAGTTTAAAACTATAGCTTAGCATCTATTTCACCCCAAAAATATATTATTTTAAGAAAAATAGTTTTTTTACGTTTGTATTTTGAGTTTTAAGAAATGAAATTGAAATTGACCGCGTAAAAGGCCAAGACTGTCATGCCGTCTTGAATGACGTCACATTTCGCAGAACAGCCGTGTTTGTGTATGAAAGTCAATTGTGTTTTTTAATAAATAATGAATATCTCGTATTATAAATACTGTATAGTGCCCCAATGTAAAAGTACAACGACAAATAATTCATATACGTTCCAAACAATAAAAAATACGAAGAAAGTCATTATCAACTAATTCCACAATGTATAGTCGATTTCTTTCGCATTGGCGAGACGTATGTACAAATAAATATGGCCGATTTTCTGAACAAAGATAATATAGAGGTAAAGATTGATACATTAGCCACGGAGGTAGGAGTTCATAATATTTTTTATAGCAGTGATAGTTATATTCTATATTAAAATATGACTGATATAAATTCAGAAGTTGCTTAATGGCTGACATAGTATCTGTTCATTGGTTTATACATTAATTAAGTTAATCAGTCGGGTTTTTAAGTTTTTCTTTTAATCACGCAGATACAACGCTGATAAAAAACCGCGAATTGCTGTCAGTCGTATAATATCCTACTATCCTATCCCATCCTATCCTACTAATAAATAACACACCAAATCACTAAACAAATCGAAGTCCAGAGAGAAAGCCAAGTTTTTTAGGAAATCGAACATAGAGGAGCACCCGTAACGTACGACATCAAGCAAACGAGACGAATGACGAACGAAGCATGGCGGCTGACTAGGTATCGGCCTGTCTTGCCAGCATAATGACAGTTCTTAGTTAACCGACAGTGGCAATACCGCTTAATTATCTCAAAACTGAACATACAACAAAAATATAATCGCTTTAGCGCTAGTATATTAACGTACGTTGCTAGTATATTAAATTAAAAATAATGTCGTGAGTTTTCAAAGTAATACGATGATTTATTTTAATTTGCCTTTTTGTGAGTTGAAAAAGTTCAATCAATTAGTTGATTTCATACTCTGTTATATTTTTTTGCTTGCTTTGCTCATCACTATAGCCATAGTCAAAAAAATAGCATTTTACTATCTGTATTTTCACAACCTCACTTTTTTTCTTTTTGTTAAAATATGATGTTGAAAATTAATAAAATTCATGAATTCCGTGTTTAGAACTTAGGAAAAAGTGTATAGTGTGTGGCAAACTATTGAGTGTGTAGTTTAAGATAAATACGTGAATGTCGTAAAATCAAAGGTTTGTTAACATGAATTGCCAAAAAATTAGAAATCTACTATACATCGTAGTTTTATCCGAAATGTGACGTCACGCTTCTCTGATTGGTGTTTAATGTCACGTGATTAAACGCCTCATTTTGTCGATTTTATTTTCCAAAAATATTATTAATCTTTTATTATTTTAATAGCAAAGTTGATTATTTATTTACTAATTATCATGGTTAATCATTAGAAACTAAAAGCCATCCGATTCATTCTTAGTGGAAACAAGCCTATTCGTAGTTGTTTAAAATCGGTTAATATAACACTTTGCGTAGAGTAAAAAGTCATGTATAATCTATTTCTTTTCAATTGGCACAAAATGTGGTTAAATGTCGTCAATTTCCCAGCCGAAGACGACTGCTTCTGAAGAGGAAAAAGGTTTAGAGATTTGACATTTTGAAAATTGACGACATTGGTCCACATTTTTTACCAATCCAAAAGAAATAGAGTATAAAGTATTAGCCTATGATGTAAAGCATGTCGCACTGCTAGGAAAAGGCCTCTCATCTCACCGAATGAGTACTGTAGCTTACCTCAATTTATCTGAATTAAAGGATCTTGAAAAGAGAACGGGAGGCTTTCTCCCTACAAGTTACTATATACGGAATTTTTAAATAGGTATCATAAACGTGGAACCGGTCTTTTAGACAAGTTTTTACATTTTAGCACAACTACATTATTTAAATTATATATAAAAATAAGTTTCCTATAGGCGCAGCTACATTTGTTCCTCGAATAACGAAATTTAAGTACATAATAAGTAATAAGTACCTGTTTTTCCTTTTATTTTTTAGCATAGGTTAAGTACGAGTTAACCAATCGCTTTCTATGATTTTAATAAGACCTAATGTTTAATTTATAACATGGATACCATGGAATCCATATTTAATTAGGTTTTATTCGTTTCTGGCGCTCTATGTAACGCTTGTGGTGTAGTTTGACTAAGCGATGCTAGCTCATTGCGATTGAGCAACGTGCTGTTCGGCTTTTACTTGGATTTATAGCCGATAATGGCATTTCTATCTGAGCATTACTGTGCAGGGCACGTTAAATTGTCGAATTACATTGTCCCGTTTGTTTCAATCGATAGACTAAGTCGGAGGGTACGAACGCACAGGCTGGCGACTTGCTTGGCGCCTAGAGCCTAACTAGTCATCTAGGTAAAACGAACGTTCGCAATTGTTCGCCACAGGCTGCACTGCGCGCTTGGCGCCTAGCTTGGTTGCTTACATAGAATGCAAGCCACTAAGCTCTAGGCGCCAAGCAAGCCTCCTGCCTGTGCGTTCGTAGCCGGAGACTTTTAGGTAGTTTAAAAACTTCGACACCACAGTTGGCCACTGACCTGCACGAACTTACTTATTCGTATCTACATTTTATTTCAGTTTATTTCCTGCTGCAGAAGTCAATCGGTATGTCCAAAATCAGCCAGGGATCCTCATACGGAACCGAGAAAAAGTAGTCCCTAACCAAACTCAAGTGTATTGTATAAACCTGCCGTTATACTATATTTTGGAAAATAATACATGTTTATAACTATTACTAGAATATAGATTTTGTATGAAACTTTATTTGTTTGTTGTATGGGGCGAAACGTTAGTTGTAATAAACACCGGTATCCACAAACTCTACTCAGCTGACTCGTAAATTAAACTCTATTTAGAAATTATTATCATTTCGAATGTATTTATGTTTTGTAGTTTTACATGGTGTGTAGTGTTTGTGGATACGGGCGTAGCATACAGGTTGTTTGGTAATACGCGGACAAATCTCACGTGACGGATATTATTTCTCATTATTTAATTGGATTATTTAGATTAGATTACGTTTTGTTGGGATTACTTTATGTTTAGCGTCGTTCGGTATTCGGTTTTGCTCTTTATTACCAAAGACCTTGTATATAATATAATACTTTATATATAGATTGACTAAAATAATATTGGTCTTTTAGATAGTGACTGTATGTGTATAGTTAGATAAATATAGGTATTGTTGTATGTACAGTGTTAACGAATTGTGATTTTAACAAATGCGAAAAAAATATTATATTGTAACTTGGTAACTTGATTACAATGCCCCCTTGTGGGCGAACTAAGTACCACTCTGGATTTTTGATGTATTAACAAAAATATTTTTGTATTATATTGAATACTTGTTTGTTGATTTCGTTTCTTATGAAAGAGTACATAATCGTTATATGTTTTTTCTTTGTTAACCGGTTTTCGAACGCAACAAATGTGCGCACAAGTTTTTTTTTATATACATCATGTATTGACATTCATCTGTATGTATGGTTTTTACAAAAAATGTGTTCAATAAGATGCTCGGAATAATTATTTTGCCAAAATTGTTGGCTACATATACATACTATACAATACATTTGTTTTTTTTTTAAAGCAGTAAAGGCGGGAATACACAAAACATTGGCACAGCTACTTGCACGTACCAAAAGGTATAATATGTACGTTAATGCTAACTAGCATGCTTGTTCTGGCTAGTGTGCATTGTATTTGCTGTTAATTAGTATGCAAGTGATAGCTTAGTCTTCAAAATTTACTGTGAATTTCTGTCTTCATTTGAAGTAATATATATTCAGTTCTTTAAATTATTGCGAATTGTTATTATACTCTGAGATTATACCTACTGATTTCCTTATATTAATAAAAATTAACTTCTATTTGATTTATAAAGGACGTGAAATATTTTACGTAATTTATAGCATCCATTATTTATAGCCACTTGTTGAAATGTTCATTGGATAGTTTAAGTATTTATTTATTTAAATTATTGTATACTTAAATACAACTTGAATACATTTTTACAAAATTGGTTTAAATGAACATTTAATATTCTGTGTACAAATTAGAGGGATGCTAAGAGTTAGTTTTATTTCAATTTCGTTTTAAACCCGACGCAAAACAAAGGATGTTTTGTGTTTGAGGTCCCACATAAGTGGACCTATTTCGATCTAGGTATGTGTATGAGAGGTGATTAATTTCATGGTGAGTGTTCTTAGCTATGATTCATAAAAACAGTTCCAATCAAGGGTTAAAAGTTTCTACATGTTCGGTTTGTCTACAGTTAAAGTATTATTTATTATGTTTAAACGCAAACTACATTATTTTTATAAAAATATCAAAGATAACTTGTCTGTTATTTGATTAATTGAAATATCAGCCTTTGACAACATCAATACACCCGATATGACATGCTTTATACATACAATGGTGAACAACTTGATAGCGATTATCATATTATGATAATTCGACACCTGTCTGTATTGTTTCCTGATAGATGTACTATATTGGAAAATCATTATAATTAATCACCTGTCATTTTAATTATTCAATTATCACTTTGAACTGTCCAACACATCAAAATGGGTATTTCTTGAAGACCATATACTTTTTTTACTTTTTCCAATCTGTAACCTAACCTGTAGGGTTTCAAACCGACGGAATTTTGTATGTCTGTTTATGGGTCATGAGACAAGAGCCTCTGCCCCACTACACAGAAGTTTTTAAGGGGCTCCATTCAAAGAGACCTACCTTTATCGGTGTAGTCACGAGATTATCGTGCCAATTTCCATTCGCTTGGTGTTGGCCCATCAACTCCCCCAACAGTACCTGTAAAAGACTCTGGGGACAATTTGTTAGCTTACATAGTATTATTTATTTAAAATATTATCTATATTATTTATTCGACTTATAAAATAGTTAATGCCATCGAACTACAGCACAAATATTGTAGCACAAAATGTGAACAATTTATAAAATATTTTCAAGCTAAAATAATTTTTAGAACTGCCTTTAAATGTTATCAATGTTTCTAAATTATGGTTGATTACTTTTTATAAGGATGTTTTTGAGTAAGAACTTGTTTATTGTAATGTTGACCCTTTGCGAACTAAGAGCGGCTTGTATTACAAATTTTAATTTTATTAAGTGCCTCCATATTATGAATCAACAACTTGTGTTTTTTTAATGTGCATTTAGGTATTTTAATTACCTTTTTTCTTAATTGATATATTCAGACACTTAATAAAATTGTCACTTGTTACTCAAACCACCGTAAATGTATTTTTTGTACATTTAAAATTATATTTTATAACATTTTAGCGTAATATTTTCTACTTTAAAATAAACAGTACTCGAGATATATTTTGTCGATAGGATCTTAATTTCTTTTCGAATGAAAACGTATTGAATGGAGATTATTAAAATCTTTAATGAATAATGGTTGACTATTAACTACACTAACAAATAATATATTTGTTTATATAATATATTTTCCTTATACTCAACAATATAAGGACTAAAGGATACTGTATACTACTCGTATTTCCTTGTTGTTATCACCAGTTACAAAGCAAAATAATTGTGTCAAAATTTAAAGTTTAACTCCATAGTTTATCTTTATTTCATTAAATTACCTTACTTAGCCACTCACTTGCAAGTTATAAATATGTAATTTTTGATGCTAATGCTACTGATTGGTGTTCGTGATTACGAAGCAAATGTAGTGGTTAAACAATTTAATATAGTAATAGTAATAGATCATTTATTCCTCAAAAACTTAATCTAATTTACAAAACCTTTGACTCCCAAACTAGAATAGTCTGTGTCTTGGGAGCCAAACTCCACCTTCATGAACTTTGCGTACAATTACTGGAACTTATAAAGTAATATGGGTATATTAGGATATTTCTTTTTCAATTTGAATACAGGTTATTTTCACATCTCCAAATTACGAAAGACTATGTGATTTAATAATTCATGGTAACAATCACACGTAAAGATAACAGATAATTCAAAATTATCTATATTGTAAATAGATGTTATTTTTCAGACTATTGTACTCAATCTAGGTACTTTATTTTCATTAAATTTTACCAACAATCAATTGTTTTATTTTAACTAAAAGTTGCAGGTATGTCGTGTAAGATATTATAGGCGTATACAAATGTATTATATAATATTACAGTCTATAAACATACTCAAGACTATGGAGCAATTTCAGCATGAAAAAGCAACCAACTGAAACCCAAAATTATTTTTTGCCAGAGCCTATCTAAACTGTTTGACTTAGCATAGGTCTAGTGAAAAGACACCCTTTATTACTAAGATTATTTGCTTATTTGGAAAGTAAAAGAATGAGCAAAGCAAGCTTTACCTTAAATATTTATTTATTTACAAATTCTTACAAATATAATTCAGTCTTATTGTCGTATTTCCATCCGACTTAATCTCAGTATGAAGTCTAGAAGGTACATTTGTACTTTGATCTCAATTGGCCTGTTTGTGACGAAGAATCCCGGCACTCCTGCTTGCTCCAAGGTCAGTTGTTGATCACTTACCTGCAAAAGAGAGAGTAATATTGTTAGATGAAGGCTCTGGGCCATTTTAATATACGCGTATTAAGAACAGTTTAGCTATCAAATAGTTTTGTCCCTTTCTGACTTACGCAATTTTCCAAAGAGCAAAAGAGATAAAACAGTGTTTTAGTTACACCGCATAAATTAATAAGACCCTAACTATTTTTTTTCTCTTTTTGCAACAAATATTGTAATTGAGGTCCAGGGTTTTGCAGAGCTTGATCAGGTGATGGTAGGCTTTATCAAGGGAGGTGTTATGCTGTTACCGGAGTTGATTTGGGAAGTTTTCAAGGCTTTGAAGCTTGACCCCTTAGACCCATGAGTTCCATAGCTACAAAGAATGTTTTAATAAAGTTCTTACTTTCTGATCTAATTGAAGCACTAATTTCATATCCGTCTGTCTCAATTCTTCTTTATGTCTTTTTAAGAGAAAATTCTTCTGTATATCTTGCTGGTCTGCTGGGAGTGTGTTTATCATATGCTGAATTTCAGCTGAAAATAGAATAGACATGAATTCCATAATAAATATTGTTTTATATAAGTGTTTGTTACAGTTTCGTACTAAAACATGACTAAATAAATAGGTTAAAAACTCCTAATGTTATAAATAACTATCCTATAATTCCCTGAGAAACATCTTCAAAGGTGGCAGAGCCTCAGTTTGAAACGTGTAATGATTACCTGTATGTTTACTAATAATTTGCAATCTCTGTTGAAATAAATGTTTCTCTGTGACGTGTTGGATCTCCATTAAACCTTTTACTATTTCAAATACTGTGTCGTTTAGAAGACAATTTGCTAATCCTGATAGCAGCTCAATAGGAACTCTCATCTGGTATTTTCTGAAATTTATAAAAACTTACTGAGACGGCCAAATATGGACAAGTTTTCATTCAATATATTTTATCAAGCACTTACGGTGGAAGTTCTCTTGCCATATCTTGCAATTGTTCTAGTAAAAAGTATAACTTTCTTTGTAAATCTTCAGGGGTGGGTTCCGTTTCCATTATTTCGTATATTGTTCTGTTTTTGAACGTGTTTCATGCACAGGTTATATATATGATTATTTCCAACTTTTTCAAAGTTTACAAATACAACCCAACTATCAACAAGTCAGCTGTTATGTCATTGGACAGTTGACATTGACTGCTAGCTGAATTCAGCTGTATTTGTTTTTGGTTCACTCAGTTGTAATTTGTCACCTCGCGCGTATCTGTCATTAACAAAAAAAAACCAAACACTTTGTTTTTTGTTTTCATTTTGTTTGTTTTGTATTACAATCATTACAATACAATTTTCGATAAAATAATTATATAAACTAATGTTTAATACAAATACTTAGGTTTTAGAAGTAAAATAAACAATTAGTATCATAAATCTTATATTTAATTACCAAAAACATTGGCTTACACAGTTTAAATGGTCATATAAAAGTGGGTGTAAAATGAGGGCTTATCTTGTTATTTTCCTCTTTCTACATTACAAAACTTTGAATGCTGACTTTACTCCTCATTTAATTAAAAATACTCTGTCCTTGTAAGTATTAAATCCAACGGTATAATAATATATTCCTGTAGCAAATTATAAATAAAACTCTTTATTTCAGGTACACTATAGGTGAAAATGCTTACCCAAATATTGAAGAATGCGTTAAAATATTGGATTCCTTCTCTGAATTTGCCGCTAACTTCACCAAGTGTTCTATAAAACACGCTCGTCCTGTGCGGATATGTGAGAAATGCATTGACCACTACGTGAACTTCCACAGCAAGTACCAAGAGTTGGTAACCACTGTAGTGAATGGAACGTCATGTATATCGGTGTTTGTATCTCATGATAGACTGAATGTGGTCAATAAATACCATGACAATATATTAGAAATATGGGATACTGGCAACTGTAATGGTTAGTTTTTTATTTAACATTTGTTTATTTAGTATCTATTTCATCTATTTACAAAGATAATGCCTATCCTCCCTTACTAACATAACATCTGCAATGCACTATATGCATTTGCCTTGCAGTTTCTTCAAATTTAAAATAAGTAAAATAATAATTTATTGCCACAACTTAGTACAAGAAAATAAAGAATAGAAATTCAAAATTACAAAAAATTATGCAGCAATAGGAGACGTCTCTGCTGATGTTGTACAGAGGCAGAGGTCTCGATACAGCACTGGTTTTCAAACCATTTGATCTATTAAGTAATCATCTTAAGTCTTGTTTAGAACTTTATTGAAGATATTGAAATAATATTAAACTACTATCTTAACAAATCTTATCAAATGCTAATGATTCATTACCTATTGTCCTTTATACAACAGATTGCTTCACTTGGGTGGAGAACAAACCAGAGATATCCAATAGAACTAAGAACTTTACGAAAATGTTTAATGACACAATGAACTGTATTATCACCAACATGGCCCTGAACTCGAATGACACCGACCAGGTGTGTCAGAAGTGTATGCTGAGTTATGTCCAGTTGGATGAATATTATAAGTCATTGAGTACCGACTCCATTGGGGTTGACAGTGTCTGTATGGATATAGTGGACTCGGTAAGGAATAAAGATTTTAAGTTCTTATACATTTTACTTGTATTTTATTAGTTCGAGTTAGAGTATTTAGAATGTTTGGAGCTGGTCTAAAAATTCTAACAAAATTGATGGGAAATACTTTGTCAAAATTGATCAATTCACGTACATATGCTTTTACTACATAAGATTCACTAATTTGGAAATTTTGAAATGTTTTGAAAGAAAATCTTATGTTCACAGATGAATGCCACAAGAATAATATGGAGTCAGGGCCTGAACTGCTGTAAACTGAGAAGGTCGCCAGAATTAATATTTTTGTGTTGCACAGGCATTATATCGTTTCTCCCACTGCTGTTCTATGTAGCTGTCAGATATTGTGGTCCAATTAAAGATTTGCCTAATGTTCTGAAACGTAAGTTCTATCCAGTATACACTCTTATTTTTCTTATTGACAGAATTTTCAACCAAAGATAACTTCTTCCATTGAAGAAAAGGATTAAGTGAACTGATATTGCTAAACCTTCTTCAATACATATATTTGTTTTAAAATAACAATCAATATAACATAAATTTGCTAGAAATTTACTAAATAAACTATTCAGGGTAAAATTTATTGGCAAATAACTTGGTTTTGTCATAAACTCAAATTTATTTATTTGCTGTAATGTACCTAAATTCATATTTGTTAGCTTTAAGGAAATACATGCATTCTCTCCTGAATTTAAGCTTTTTTAATTTTCAGAATCAAGATTTCATCAATCATTAAGAAGAACAATAGAAAGAAGAATTAATTGAATATAACTAATTAGAATTTATATTTTTCTACCAATGCCAAATATGTAACCTTTATTTTGTAAGTATTTAAATAAAACTAAAATTGTTGATGAAATGTTAAGTATCATTTTAATAACCCTTTCCAACCCAGCCGAGTTTGAAAAGGACTACGATAATGGACCTTATGTAACATCCATATCAGTACCGGTACACGAAAGAATACTCGGCAAATTGTACTCATATTTCAGTAGTATGTTTTTAGCACCATTTTTATCCCTGTGTGTACCTTTACGACATATACTGCAATATACGTAACGGTGTGGGGATTTTGATACTTTTAATATGTTTTGATTTTTGGATTCATAACATTTACTGCAGTTTTTGGTTGTAAACGCTTCGTTTATAATATACAATGACAAGTTTTTCCTTTGTTTTATTATTTTGATAATATCATTGTGCCTAAATTTCCTATGTCCCTTGAAGCTACCCTTGTTCATGAAATCAAACCCGGATCCGTACACGACCAAGGTGTCTGGTTCTTTTCCAAAGTACTCGTCCACAATCTTGTTGTTTGTGACTTGGTCATTGATATACTTATCAAACTTGAGCCGCTGCACTCTCCTCTGCTCGTACTTACAATTTTTGTTTTTCATCAAACCATTTCAGTTGAAACTGTATATATTCATGGATATGTTCATTTTTCCGAGATATTTCATATCCCAATTCTTTGTTTAACGATTCGCGATCAAGTTTAATTCTCTCATCTATATTCTTTACATATTTTAGTCGTTTCTTTTCCCGGCCATGTTCTTTTGTTTCATAAACAACTCGCTTTTTCTTGAGCATTTTATATACAAAAGTATCATTTCCGGTTCTGGTGCATGTAACTATTGGGGTTTTCGCACCAGGATCCACGGCAATTATCCGTTTGTATCGTTTATTCAACTGTTCATTATTCAATAACTTTGCTTCATCCATTTTAATACTTACGTTTCGCCTTATATTATTTCTCCTCCTTTTTTATAATTCGATTCATCGAAACGCAAACGCAAACCCCATCCGTACTAAAACTATACTTAACCAAAGTTTTTTGGTACGTTAAACCATCTGTTCCAATATTTCTTGGTATCGGTAGAAAATTCAGTCCAAGTAGATGGGGTATTTTTAGGGTCTATGCGGCGTAATAATTCATGGAAGCATCTAGAATCATATGAAATATATTTCAAGCCATGAGAATAAATCGGAAAGACGTTGAAGCTCTTCACATTATTCTCGCTCAATTCTTGCTGCATCTTGATAAATAGTGGGACAAATTTCCAATAATTTGACTTTAAATTATTTTCATTGATATCATTAGCAAGAAACCATTGACCAATAGCATTGTCACTGTAAATTTTCTTATAAAATGCATCAAAACAAGCATCATGTACTTCTTTTCTTGTTAAATCCGAATACTTGAGGCTTAAATATCGTTTTATTCTACGAAAAGCATGAAACTGAATATTGGTTTCTAAGTTGGTCTTGTATTGTATCGCTATAGCCATGATATTGAATGTTCTCAAAGATGATTCATATGTAGTACACTGGTTCAAAGTCAAATATTTTGGTATGATCATCAATGGATCCGATAATTTATCTCTTTTCCCCTTTAAAACATAGGTAAACTGTAATGGGTCAAATTTGGGAAACAGCACATGAAACTGCTCATGATCATAATAATGCATAAAGAAATAGTTGATAAAATAGGACATTTGTATAGATAGCCTAGACAAAACCTTGACATCGTCCCTGACTGCAGCCAATAATTTTGAACCGAGTCGAGGTTCCAATAATGGGCAAATGAATGAATTTAATCCCTTCTTAACGCAATAAACCGATACCGCCTCATCGTTCTTTGTTTCAGTTTCCCTGATACGTCGTTTTCTATTCTCGCATTTGGAACTCGATGATCTCTGGTGATCACCCTTTCCGCATGATTTACAAGGCATGGTTCATGTCTAATCTGAACAGTTCTTTGGTTGTTTTGTTAATTTTCATAATGTTTTATAATAACATTTATTCACTGAAAGTATTGAAAGGTAAAAAAACTATTTTCAACTTTATTTCGTACCAAATGAATGAATGCTTACTTAAGACCACAGACTAGGAAACCACGGCAGAAAACTATGACACCGGAATGAATGAATGATAGTTACTGTTTACCACAGAATATAAGTATAACTAGCTATTTACCATAGATTATAAAGAATAAAATTAAATGGCTTGTCCCATAGACTATTACCACCGTATAATTACGATTCAATTAATACGACATTATGGGTATGTAACTACGTAATATTGTACAAATTGTAGTCATAAAAAAAATACATGTATCCAATCCACAGCCAAAGGAATGAGGAATTATTATGGAGGCTTGTGCTGGCTCGAATTATATGTAGCACAGAACACTATTTAATCCGCAAGTCGCAGGTAAAAAATATAATCAAAACAATTTTTGTAATAGGTAGAGTGATTCAAGAGGAAGGTTTTTATGTAAAAAAATTCCCGAAATTCCCACGGGAACGGGCACAACGCGGGTAAAACCGCGGGGCGCTGCTAGTCAAAAATAAAAAGTTTATTATAAACTACAACATAATCATAATACAACGGCATGAGCTGACAACAAGGTTCAAATTCAATTGCAATTAACCCGCACGATGGTATCAGCTCGGTCGGAAAGGGTTAAGGAAAGGCCATTTGAACACCTAAAAATTGTTTTTTGTACACTGAAGATCATTGTCAATACATACAAGCATTAAGGTAAGCAATCACTAGGAAAAACTTACATAAATAAATAAATAACAAGACAACAGGTATTTGTAATTACATTTATTTGCAAAAAATCTCTATAACATTACAACTTACAATTCACTGTCCAATCTAGCTTGTATCTAAGAAATAAATAACAAAATAGTCAGGTAAAAGAAATTAAGTTCATTTGCACAAAACCGTCTGGTGTCTATACTCAACATGCTTGAGTCTAATTAACCTTTACCAGGCAGAGGCCTATACCCAACAGTGGTATGATAAAGGCTAATGTAAAAAGCAACATTCATCTATGTCTAGCTTTTTTATTATTACCCTTCTTGATACTATTATTTCCTGAATTGGAAGATAACTTATGTTTTAGTGTATTTGGAGTTAAATCCTTGTTCATTAGTATGGTAGAGTCTTTGACATCTTTAGGTGTTCCTGGTCTACTATCAAGGCTCATGCTGAGCATTTTATTGTCACTAGTGAACGATTTCTGAAGCATGCTCGAAGATATTTTCTGGGGTACATTTTGTTTGGATGTGTGGCTGAGGATTTTTTCAATATTTCCGTTAGTATGCTGTTTGCCAGCAGGCTTCGAAGCAATGCTCTCTGAGGATCCATGTATGGTTGTGTGATTCAGGCTTATATTTAATCCACTACTAATTTGCGTGTCTGATGAATCTTCATTAGTTTGAGATTCAGTTTCACTATTTCTTTCATCTGAAAGGACAAGCAAATTACATAATTTAGAAGTAGACTTTTACAATGAAATAAATACAAAAACTATTAGTTTATTCTTACTTTTAGCTTCCGCAGGATCAACAAGACCACTCACAGCCTGAAAATGGTATTAAATTTTTTAATGAGTTGTTTTCTCTTTACATTATACACAATCAAAACTAATAGTAAAAGAACTTACCGCCATAGAAGTAATACTTGATTTAGAAAACAGTCTCTCTGCTTCTTTGAACTTTCTGTTCCGTTTATCTGCCTTTGAGTTAGTACTCTTATTGGTAGTGAGGTATCGGTCCCATCCTCTAATAATATTTCCATAGAGCTGTGTGTCTTCTAAGTAGGAGCCTTCGAATGCATAGATTTGTCTTTCTAGGTTAGCTAAGGTGTCCTGAAAAATATCAATAATATGAGGATAACTAATTAATTAAGTGGTGTTATAGATAGCTATAAAGTAAAGTCATAATGTAGAATTTGAATTTGTACCGCAACTTCAGCCTTCCTTTTAACTAACTCAGCCAGTTCAGCTCTTGTGTCAGCAACAGAAGATTGTTTGGCAGCCATATTGGTCCTCTTGGCTTGTCCACTTTGTGAAGAATCGTTGACGGGGCTTTGCGGTGAAACAACCATGTCGCCGAACTCAACTCAACTTCTTTGTTACTTAAAATTCCATAGCTTTAAAGCTACTAAGCTTTAAAGATCTCACGTGAAAATAAACTTCTGAATAACACTGTATCTCAAATTGCTTTTGCTTGCTTGATCGATTGATTTTTTGTTTGCAGGCAGTTTGACTTGCTTGACTTGACAACCTGTGTTGACAAACGTTGTCAACATTGAGTTTGATTCAAGGACTTTATGCTAAATCCATGGTTTGATTCAAACTATTTGACTTTTTACTTTTGTCGGACACTTGACATTGAAGTAAAATTCAAAATGTAAATGTCAAATTTTACCACAGAATACCTTATTATAAAATAGTGAATTTCACTTTGTAACATTTACGTCAGTGAAGGAAGGAATTAACCCTTAATCAAATAGGGGGAAATTATTTCCCCCTTAGTCAGGATAAATATATTTTATTATTTTTTTTAAATGGCTACACCTAGGAGTGCCAACCGTAGAGCAAACTAATTTTGGATATATTTTTTAACTGAAAAATGGCAACATTTGTCCAGAAGTTGAAATCCTGTCATAATACGACAAGTCAAATTCGAAAGTAGTGGTTTTTATTCAAAATATTGCATTCGCGTCAGTTTTTTTGAAAGTTTGTGAAAAAAAAAATCTGGTAAGTGAGTACACGTAATGTTATAGTAAACTAGACATATTTTCTGAACTTTTAGCTGGAATACAACCTAGAAAACAATAATGTTCGTTGAAAATATTTCATGTTTAATTAGTGGGAAATAATTTCCCATTGTTTGTTCTTGATTTCAAAAAATGATAGGTATATATATAAAAATAAAAGTGTGCCCGTTAATTGAACAAAACATGTGCCTGCCTATAACTTAAAATGTTTTTTTTTAGCAACTTTAAATGATAAAGATGCATATTTTTTAACATTGTTTTATTTTAGAACTGCATGACATGTTTTTTTTATAAAAAAAATGATAAGCAAAGCAAGGTGAAGAACTAGTATATAAACAGTAGTAAAATTCTTGAAAATATCTTATCCTATACTGAATAATGGGAAATTATTTCCCACTTGGTGATATTTTGCAATGCCGTTATGAACAAAGGGAAATTATTTCCCACCGCAAAACCCCCATTTCCCCCCACTTTTCCATGTTTTTTTCATTAGATTTGAAATCTACTCATAAAACTCACCCTAGAACCGATCTCAGTTTTTATTTATCTCTTAAAAAGTTTTCCATTTGATTAAGGGTTAAGTTTGGGAAAATTAATGGCAATTGGCATGGTGTTTTGTTGATTTGTTGTTGTAAAGCGAATTTTTTCAGCAGTCTTTCAAGATTATCAATAAAATAAATCGCAAATTGATATTGCTACAAGGTTAGTGCGATATCATTGGACCATTATATTGGTATATTTTGTGACAAACATAATCTAGAAATCTGAGTTGTTTTGTTGATTACCCGAATGTGTAATCATTTTGAATGTTCCAGAATTTATAAAACCAGGATCAGGAACTACTTTATCCTAACAAGTTTATGATCTAATCATGGAATCTGAACTTGGTAATGAATTATCAGTGAACGGTTTCTTGGTGGAAGAAGAAACTTACGTGGTTCACTCAGATGACGTACTTGGTATGTTATTCAAGGTTCACAACAAATATAAGTAGATTATTCACTCATTACACTTTTTCAATGCATCCCTATAATAAATCTTAGTTGCAGTTATGTATAATCACACACTCCTTTCCAGAAATATCAGAAAATAACCTATATGAATTAGGGTATTCTATTGATTCAAACCTTTATAGGTATTATTGATGTTCATATCACAATTTTTAACCTTTTTTGTACAGATGAACAGATGACTTTTTGTACAGATGAAGAAAACAATTCAGACTCGGGCAGTAAGAATGCACCATTGCGAGAACAAGACAGGTTCCTGCCTATAGCAAACATCGCTAAGATTATGAAGAGAGCTATACCTGAGCAGGGGAAGGTAACCACTACATAGTATAAAACAATTTTGCTTTCCGCTGTCTGTCCCTATGTATGTATGCTTAGATCTTTAAAACTACACAACGAATTTTGATGCGTTTTTTTTAAATAGGTAGTGATTCAAGAGGAAGGTTTATATATATAAAATTTCCCAAAATTCCCACGGGAACGGGCACAATGCGGGTAAAACCGCAGGGCACTGTTAGTAAATTTTAAACTTATACTGTTATTGAATTAAACAAATATGCCCCTTGGCAATATTGATAACGATTATAAGGCTGTCGAAAAGTGGAATACCAGGCTAAGTAGGGTTAGCTATATGCCTATTTGCTTTCTTATTTTAATAAAATGTTTCATAATTTTCAGATTGCAAAAGATGCCAGAGAATGTGTACAAGAATGTATATCAGAGTTTATATCATTTGTAACGAGTGAAGCGAGTGATAGATGCCAGGTCGAGAAACGAAAGACGATCAACGGAGAAGATGTGTTGTTTGCTATGAATGCACTCGGCTTTGACAACTATGTGGAACCATTAAAATTATACTTGAAGAAATATAGACAGATCATACTGTCACCTGTAAGTTAGTTGTGTTTCAAATTTATTCTATTAACTAGCAGCGTCCCACGGTTTTACACATGTTGTGTTCATACCCAGTGGAATTACGGGATGAAAAAATAGCCTATATCCGTCCCGTTTAAAGTGGCTTTCCATTACAAAAAGAATTATTGGAATTGGATTGGTAATTCCTAAAAAATGCCTGAACATACAAGAAAACAAAATTAAAAATGTTACATCTTGAACCTTATGAATTCAGATGTTCATAAATTGACATCCTCTCAATCTTGAATACAAAACTTAACTGTATATACAAAGATGCAATTTTTTATGGTCAATTATTGTATTACATGTTATTTATTTTGCAGGTGACAATCAACAAATTGAATAAGACAATACTAATTTATAATGGTACGTTCATATTGCTATTAGCTTTTCTATTTCAGCTCTTTTAGATATTAGATATTGTTTCGGGTGCCTTGGGTGTGCTTCCATAGAAGGGGAGTGGAACTGAATTTACCAATGAGGGTTTTCACGAAAATGACACTTTTGACAGATTTCTGGACCTCACGTCTCAGTGCTGCCGCCTAGTGGGTGTCATTTCAGAAAACCCTCATTACAGAGCATTATGAGAATATTTTGACAGTGTCAATGTGGTGATTGACAATTTCAATGTATTGTGATTTGTTGAGCTTTGCACAGTTTTGCTTTGTTTCAATGGAAACACACCCTAATGCTATCTATATTTTTATTTTTACTTCTATCTATCAATATTATATTTTTGCTTTGATTGTTTGCAATGTTTCATTGCTATTAAAATTAACATATTTTTTATTAATAGCAGTTAACATATTTTTTAATGTATTACAGAGGATGGCACAGCTTGCGTGTCTGCTGAAAACGACAGTGAAACACAGACCGACGGCGCGGTCATATACACATACCCACGCGTGTACAGTCCAACAAGTATTTTATAACAAGAGTCCGCAGTATCTCTTTGAAAAGTTATCCTGGTTAAAAACCAGCAATAGAAGTACTCGTTCTACAACACAACATTTATTAAAAATACCGATCCATAGCACTGCGCATTATAAGGGATGTTTCAAGTTTGTTGCAGCAAGTATTTGGAACGATCTACCACCTCCTCTTAGAAAGAAAATGTGTATACACACCTTTAAGACCAAATGTAAGTCTGCTCTCTGCACACACACACTCAAACACATTCACACACAAACACACACACACACACACACACACATACATTCGCTCACTCACCCACCCACTCACTCACTCACTTACACGCACACACATACTCACACAAGCAGTTAAACTTACCAATCAGATAGTGATGATAGAGAATAGATATATTATTACCGTTTATAATTTTATTATCTTGTATTTTTGAATATGTACCTCTAGTTAATTATTTCAATTGTTGAACCAATCGTTGCGAGACAACGTCCCTCTACTACTTGTAGCTCCGCGCGTCACCTCAGGAGCTAGGGGTGGCTGAAAACCAGCGCTGTTCCAGCGGACAGCACAGCTGAGCCATCTTCCTTTTGCCCTTCCTAATTTTTTAGTTATTTTCTTATTTTATTTTTTTAACTTAATATTATTTATTTACCCTAATGTGATAGACGAGTTTACTATCTCCTGAAAAAACAAATAGTGTGTGTCTTTGGTTCTTCCAGTCGCAGTGAATAAAGGACTAATGTTAGTATATAATTTAGTCTATAGTTTTACTGTAAGTTAGTGTACTAGTTGTGGATCGCGGGGTTTCTCGTGTGTGTAGAGTAAGGACAAAAACTTAAGGATAGACAGACAGACAACCGAGTAGTCTTATTAACGTTTACCTGACTATGTAAACAATAATAAGACTACTGGATGAAAATGAGGGTTATTATTCATACTAACTAGTTTTTTGGATTTGTAAAAGAAGTTTTATAGAGATATCCCATTTTTTCATCTTCACATCGTTATTTATTTTATTATATAAATGCTAGAAAAATCTAAATGTAATATGTAATGGCCTACGATGCACAATTATTGAGAATTTGTTTCCTCTTTTTAAGAGTAATTAGTATTTGAACATTTTATAATTTAAACAACTTCTGTACTTCATACACCAACACTGATATACTTTTAACTGAACATATTTGAATTTCACTTAAGGCTTAGAAAATAAAACAATTAAGTTTATATTTTTGCGTATTAATTTATTAATAAAATTTCATATTCTACGATTAACATTAAACAATAAAAGTATATTTATTTCAAACTAAATACATTCAATCTAACACAGTAAATTAAATTCATATTTCTAAAATATGAATGCTTTAATCATGCAAATATTTTCAGGATGACTTAAAAACTATTGAACAGTTTTCAATAATATTTGATCCACACAGTTAGTCACAACTTGGCGAAAATAACTACTTTTTATTCCAAAACACTCCTGGGGGCAAGAAGTTCTTATCATATTTCATTAAATCATATCTGAGTTTTGGATTGTATAACTTTATGATGTTCCCAAAATTAAAGTCAGCCTTTAATTCAGCTAAATTAATAAACAATATTCTTTATAAAATAACTACATGTATGTTCACTCTCTAAACTTATCTGTAATGTAACTAGGCAAAGGAATCAAATACATAATCTTGTTAAACACCATCATACCAACTGAAAAAGCGAACGAAATACCCAGATTGAAGTCCAAATCAAACTCTCCAGCTTGATACAAATCTCCACTGAAAGATTTCGCTGTAAACCTTTCGGACAGAAACGCTTTTCCACTCGCGTAACGACAGTTAGAATTCGAATTAGTATTAAGACTGGATGAGGTTTGTATGAGACTTGTAATGGAAGTGCAGTTTTCTGTATCACTGTACGGGAGGATGTTGAAAATAGGTTGTTTGAATATGTTTCTGTGTAAGAATATGGACGCGTACCGTGTGTGGGTGATGTAGGTTATGTAGTGGAGCCATTCTTCGAAGCCTTTGTATGATCTGGAATTAAAAAATTGATTAGTTGTCTTTCTTTGACTTCAAACTAAATTGGCGGCCGCACGACCGGTTCTAATACCCATGTCTATAGGAAATATCAGATAGTATATCGAGTTAGTTCTTTGATTTTTTTCTATCTCTGTTTTTATGTGATTTAGGTAATGTCAAAATTTCCTTGGTGGAAATATAGATAAAACGCTAAGAATGTAATGTCATGTGTCTCAAAATTGAAATGAAGTTACTCCTCCATCAACTAGCATACAAGTTACTGTTCAAATCATGTGTATTCCTGCCTTATAACCAGAGTTCGCAAAAATTTGCGACATTGTTCGCAATAGTGTGGACATGACTTCAAAATCAATCAAAATATTATTCAATTAATGAATAACTTACATGACATATATATTTCATTGCTAGTCAGTAAGTACAACATTTTGTTAAAGTATATTTATTAAGGCAAACGGTCAGTATTTTTTTCTACATTTTCGGCAGACAGTCGTTTTTTCTTTCTTTTACGTTCGTGTTTAAAATAAATATCGTTTTCGTAAATATTTATATACAATAAATAAATAAATAATAGACTGACAGCAGAAAATTTTGAAAAAATACTGACCATGTTTTTTAATAAACCTATATTTTAACAAACTTTTGTATTTATTGACTAGGAATCAAATTATATGTCAAGTAAGAAATTAATTAATGAATAATATTTTGATTGATTTTGAAGTCATGTCCACACTATTGCGAACAATGTCGCAAATTTTTGCGATCTCTGCTTATAACTTCAAGTTTATGTTCGTATAATTTACCTAAGCACGCCACTCGCCAGCATAACATAGATGCAAGTTATGTAGATGTTGACCATCGCTGCAATGAGGCCATTCTTTACAAACATCATTATGGCTAGAGATTGTTGCTCTGCGTAAATGTAGCAAGACCACAGGACCAGAGAGAAGTAGATGTAGTCTTTGGTCTCCGATATGTCCGATAGGATCCTGAGAATTAATTTCATAAAAACAATTGTACACGTTTAAAGCATAATACAATGAACAGTAAATGTCTGTGTGAACATTTTATGTTCCAAAGATATGGGACCACTGGGACCTTCGATCAAGTATATATAATGGAACTCTTTGTTGTTGTTGAACCACGGGAACATTATATAGGCCCACGGGCACTAGAATTGGACCACTCGGCATGCATTGGAAACGCTATTTTGTAACAATACTTACGGATAAATAATAGCAGCTGAGCCAAAGGTGGTGATGAAAGAGAACGGTAGTGAGACAAGGTTCCATGAGAGCAGCATGCTCGCTCCACTGTACAATCCTTCCTGGGACTCTTGATAGTATCGAGTTCTATACGGACCATCTGTAATGAACATATAACATAACATAATGAACTTAAGGACTTTTATATTTGGTGAATATTTTAAACTAAAATCCACAACCGTGTTTATAAGAAAAAACCTATTTTCGGTTTAATAGATGTTCGTTTTTACTGGGCTGTTCGAATACTTATTAAATTACTCGAAACACAAAAATATATGGAGGTAGTAAAAGTATTAGAACATCTAAAAGTTCTACATTAATCCGTATTCACGTACAAGAGTTTAGAGCTTGTTGTTGATTTGAATAGGTCTATCTGTACTCAAGACGGTTTGGAAATACTTACACAAACATATAGTATTCATAATACTGACGAAGTAAGTCCCCACCATTGCGTTGAAAATGAGACCACTTTTCGTTATGAACGCTCTTTGATAGTCCTGAAATAACGAAACGTTTTAGTGTTTCTATATAAATTAACTAGCAGCCTCCCACGGTTTTACCCAAATTATACTCGCAATCGTGGAAATTCCGGGATACAAAATAGCCTATAGCCTAATCGTTGCATGTGGCTGTCTATTAGAAAATTAATTATTCAAATCGGATTGGAAGTTTCTGAGATTTCAAACAAACAGCGATTACAAATTACTAGAAAAATGGCTTGAAAACGTATTTTATTTCATACTTTAGATTCAAAAATTCTAAAAAAATACTTAAAAACATAATACAATGATTCGTCATACCTTAGATTCGTTGTAGAATACCCACAATATGAGAAAGTAAAGTGGCAGCATGAATAGTCTCATAAACATTTGCTTAATTCCATTATTTTTCAAGTTAAATATTGAGGCTAGCATTCTCCTGTAACATTAAATAACTACGATCAACAAAAATATGAACAATATTGTTTACGTCAGAAATAAATCTGGAATACACTTGCGTATATGGTAAGTACTTGCAGAATAGTTGCTTGCATGAATCACCTACTGTCATTTGTGTCCACTGAACTAACTTGCATTCTGAACATGACTGACAACTGGGTATTGTAGTACAATGCAAAGTAAATGCAAAAAAAATGCTAGTATTTGCATTTCCTCGTAACTGGGATGCAAGTTATTAGCTACCTTTTATAGGTATGTGTATTCCAACTTTCAGATTGCGGGTATTTCAGTAATTGATACTGGACTGTAAAAAGATCGCCGAGTGATAAATGTATCGATAGGTCCATTGAAATTTTTTGAAAAAGAAGAAAAAGATTGATGTAATTTAAAATTAACATTTATATGAAAAGGCTAAGATGCAAGATAAAAATTCTTAGTGTGTTTTCCACATGTCTTAAACTTAAATTCATATCTTTGCATTAATCACTTACCACTAGATTATTAAATAGCGCTACCCTCCTACATGTCTTACCGAAGTCCAAACAAATTATAAGTCATTTTTACCTGAAACAAATCAATTTACACTTCACAAAACAACTCACGTGTACAGCATCCACAGGATATTCAGTCCGCTCGGCTTTCCGTAATTTATCTGCATTTTGTTCGGGTTGATGATCCTGCCGTGTTCGTGAACGTTCCCTTGCATCAGTGCGTGACCTTCGATCTTGAACTTCTCTACCAGAGCAGCTATTTGTTGGTTCGATTCTATGAACCGTTCGCGAGATCGTCTGTCTACTGTTGATAGGCATACTGAGAAAAAAAGGGGATATTTTAGGCCAATCAGGCACTGTTTTGATCTATCTTAACCACATTTTTACAGCACTCAAGTCAGGATTCAATAGTTCTGACTGTTATTACGAGGGTGAAAGCTGGCGCTTTACGGCTAAATTGCTGAACAGTCTTTGATCTTTGGCATATACATACGTAGATAAAAACTCTCTTAACCCGAAATTATTGCGGGAACGGGTATATGACGCAGATAAAATCGCGGGAAACAACCAGATAGACAATAACTTTTACCATATTATCTAATAGCATCGATTCATATAAAAATGCTTAAGAAGTTATCAGTACTTACAATAATACATAAGAGGATTCTCCAACTGTGGACAAGGGAAGCCGATACTGCCGAAGTAATCTAACAGATTTCTCGTTGGACCCGCGTATACCACGTCTCCCAGACATAAGTACACCACTCTGTCCAGAAACGGGAACACATCTGCGAAATGAATAGGTGTGATTAGAATACAATGTTAAGAATATTTGGAAGTATTTGATACATAGAGACAGAAGAACGGAAAGATGGAAAGAGAAAAATAAAAGGAAAGAAAGAGAAAGGAAGCTAGCTAATACTTGGAAGTACTTGATACATAGAGACAGTAGAACGGAAAGACGGAAAGAGAAAAATAAAAAGGAAAGAAAGATAGTTTGAAAAAATGCAGCTGCCTCTACATGAAACCCTTATCAGAACTTCTGAAGTAAATAAATCGATGAAAGAACAGTACAGGGCTCACCTGATCTGGGCTTCTCCATGGTAAGTATTATCGAAGTGCCGTAAGTTTTCGCTGCGTTCGACAGAATCGAGATTACTAGGTACGTGTTTAAAGGATCCAGATCCCATGTCGGTTCGTCCAATAATAATATGACTGAAATGAAAAGTATATCTGTAGGTTTGTTTTTAAATTAGAAAGTATTTTCAGTAAGCCTTCAAGATATTTTCTGATCTTATTAAGGGCCATCCATAAATTAAGTCACACGTATTTTATTTCTTTCTATCCCTCCTCAGTCCTGTCACAGCTGGTCACATTTGTGAGGACCTTCCTACTTGATGCGACGTCACATATTTTGAGATGTAATTTATAGATGGACCCTAAGATAATAGTAGTTTATGCAACTGTCATATAAAGAAGGGTATTAAAACACGAGTGTGAGTTTATGAAACGAGCGCAGCGAGTTTCATAATAGTAACGAGTGTTTTAATACCCGTGTTATATGCAGTTGCATACACTACTTTATCTTCACTAATGCAATTAATCAAACAAAATTTTAAAAACAAAACACATTGCGAAACATTTAATTCACGCGTACGTGTATAGTCGCAGTGAACTTGCCGCCATTAAAATCTAACCATTGAGAGCGCAGCTGCGCGCGCCGCGCAGGGCGCGATGTTATAATGAGATTTTACGATATCGATGTGGATATTATAACATCATGTGCAATTGCTTAAATTGAGTGTTTTAGTTGTCTGCGCTATAACAGTAGTAATTATAAGTCAAGTATTGGAAACATGAGTAGAATGTTACAACATTAGTGTAGATAAAGTTATTTATGCACCTGGGTCTCGTATCAACTGAACCCCGATAACAAGTCGTCTGTATTCGCTTTTCGTCAAGTTGGTGACACACTTGTGGGCTACCTGGGACAGAGCCAGGTCCGCCATCACTTGTTTGACTTTCGATTTTTTCATATATCCCGATATCTGAAACAATACAATGCAATTAATAAAAACGAGCACTTTTATCTATTTGTAACAGTAATCAGGAGTTATGGGTATTGGGAAGCTCATGCTAAGATTATCTTATAGGCTTTTTTTATCACACATAAATATCTAATAGCCCATCTTTGACCCATATACATATGTAGATTAAGAAGATCCTGGAATAGCCTGGTTTTCTAAAATACCATTTAAAATGATACGTAATTTTTATATATACGTAATTGACAGACAGATATGACAGATATAATTGACAGCTAGGTCTCACAAGTCGCAACCCCATAATAGACCTCTTAACCTAACCTAACCTAACCTAACCTAACCCTTACCTTGGTAAGCGACATGGCCAGCGTCTGCTGCACCGACAGGCCCGGCAGCAGCCTGGCCGAGTGCCTGACGAGCGCACACGAGTGGTTGAACTGATCTACTTCCAAGGGCACCCCGTCGAGGAAGATGTGCCCTTGTGAAGGCACGCGTCGGGCTATCACGTCGAGAAGGGCGCGTTTGCCGCTACCTAGAAAAAAATGATAGTACGGTATACACAGAAATAATACATAACAATATATATAACATAAGGGTGCGTTTCCATTGGGATTACTAAACAACGTATTGACGTTGTCAAAATGGGCGATGATCTTTATTCGAACCTACGTATTTTCAATCTGATCATACCTTTAGATCCCAAGATAGCGGTGACTTCTCCACTCTGCGTAGCGAAAGACACATTTTTCAAAATAACGCCAGTTTTCACTCCCCCCACCATTTTTTGGAAAAAGCTGCCGGGTTCCACCTTAAAACATAATGAGAATATTTACATTTTTAAAACAATACTAATATTATGGCATTTATAACGCCAAAGTTTGTGAGGATGGATAGATAAATGTGTGGATGGAAGTTTGTTATTGTTTATACCAAAAACTACTGAACGGATTTTGGCGAAAATTGGTTTAATTTTTTTTTCGAGTTTCATCACAGCAACCTAGTTATTATAATATAAAGTCTACTTTTATACCCGAAATTACCACGGGTACGGGTATAATGCGGGGAATTCACGGGGAAAATATATTAATGAATAACGTAAGATAACGCCTTGAATATCAAACTGCGTTGATGTCTTTTAGGTGAGAAATGTAACCAACTTTAATAGTCATTGTTATCCTCTGCAAATAGTTAATTTGATTAGAATTTTAGTTATTTGTTAATAATATATATATTACGTTAATTAAGTAATATAAATAAGCAAACAAAACAGTTTTTTGTATCCAAAATGTAGATTTCGTTGATGTCTTTTCTATTAAAAATATCTAGTAACATAGAACTTCACTGTTTATTTAATATTTGCCCACTATTTGTTGTACTTAAGTATTTTTCAACAATACAAATATTATGAACTCTTTTCCTTAACAAAAAAATACAAATATTATGAACACTTTTCGTAAATGCCAACTCTAAACATTCGTAGCAGTACACAAATGTACAATGAGGGTACTCACCTGCCCTGCGTGAATCACATTACATAACTCCAAAGTATATTCACTTCCAATCATCGTTATTGTGTTATTAATTCAAACAAAATCAAATAAATTAATAAATAAATATTATTGATTCATTCCTCAAATGATACAGCCTCCGCCTACAATGAATCTCGCAAACTGCCGTATCTGCAGTAAACTAGCGATGGGCGTTAAATCAACGAACTAGTTGAATCAACTAGTTGACGTTCAATCAACGCTTCAACGGTTTATCATTAACTGATCAACTAGTTGAATTCGTAAACGGTTTTTTGTATCAACGCGCAACGCTCAAAGCAACGTCAACGCTTAAACGTAGCCGTTTACACAAAACTTCGTTAAACTTCGTTTATCCTCGGGATTTCGTTGATAACTTCCGACGGTTTTACTAAAGTGAACTCTAAATTCAACCGAATTGTGTTGTTATTGCCATAAGCGCGTTACGGAATTCGTCATAATACCTATTCAGCTAGTCCTAAGCCTGGAAAAGCCTGTATGAAGGGAAGATTGTTTAATTTAATAAAATAAATTGTGTAATAAAATAAATTTTATGCATGTTACAACGCACAAGTAAACGCACCGTTCAGAACTGTAGTTAATTCGCCGACCGCCGCCGCCACGTTTCATTTAGTTAATCGCAACGTCGTTTACTCCAGTTAAATAAACCAACTAGTTGAAGAATTCAACTAGTTGAAGAATTCAACTAGTTAATCAACTAGTTGATGAACGAACGTCAACGGTCTCGTTTCGTTAACGAAAAAAGCTTCAACGACCCACCGCTACAGTAAACTTCAACACGTAACCCATGCGACGTTGTCAACTGTAGCAAAACCAACTTCACGTCGTTGAAATGTTTAAATTTTCATATGTTTTTGTAAAGTGAACTTAATGCCGTTGACGTTAAGAACTATTATTGTTTTTTTTTTGTAAAATAAATGCAATTAAGGTAATGCCTTTACAACTTTTCGTTTTAAGTTTTTGAGTTTCTTAGATTTTGTTAAATAAATTACCTACATGAAAAATTTCGACTTCAAAATGATGTGATAGTAAATTATGTGCAAATTAAAAAAATAACAATGACTAAAAAAAGACAAAATCATGTTAAAAACTCAAACAAAAATTCTTTTAAGTATTTGAAATTGTTTATACTAGTTTCAGGATTCTGTTCTCGTCATAAACATTTACGAAAATAATGTATGTTAAAATAATCTGCATATTCGTCTGAAATTAGTTGTAGAAAGTCGTAGCCTTAACAATGAAAGCCTTATTTTTCCACATAATATTTTCTCTGCGCGTTGCCGCTTCTATTCAAAATGAACCTCGAGGCTATACGAATATCGCTGTCCTCTACCAACTTGTACAACATTAAGGCTTTGAAACGAGACACCCACACACATACTACCTGAATTAATGTTTTCGCATTCCAAAGATTACCTGTCTCTTCCTCACACAACCGCTACTTTGTAATTAGAGGGAGATAGCGTCGCGTGCGCAGTGTCAGTGACTCAGTACGACTTTGCGCGGTCGTTCGGTTGGAGTTTTCTGCGAGTAAAATCGGGGTAATTCTGCGAATATTAAATTCGATAAATAATCGATTTCGAGACTGAAAGATATATTTATTTTGGGTGTAGTTGTTTGTGTGGTTTTGGTAGTGACGTCCGGAGTGGTGTGCGTGTGTGTGTGTTGTCTTGACGCTGAAGCTCGACGCAGCGGGTCCCGTTGGCCGGTCTCCTATCAATTATAGTAAGTTGTACGATTCTGTTATAAAGAAACGTTAGATTTACATTCATATGTTATTTAATTGGTGTTTCACGTTTTATAGAACATTTGCAGACTACCCTACAATATGCTTTTTATGCTGGTACACTATATATAAATCTCTATGTATAGTGCACACTGCACATAAATAAGTGTATATACTTGGTAGGTATTCTGTGACAAACTGTATTGTTTATACATATTTACGCGACATACCGGAACCTATTTACCTTCAAACATAGCCAAACAAAATTTTGTTTATTTCACAGTGTTTTAACTTAACTCTGTTCTAACGCTACTTTAATATCTTTAAACGGAAGTAAACATTGTTAGTATATAAAGGTGACAGATAATGCTTTTAGCGATAAAGCAAAATAGCTATTGTGTAGCAAAGTAAAGTGTTATACCTAACGTAAAGTCCATCCTAATCGAACAAGTAACTTTTAGAAAATCGCAGACGTACTAACTTACATACAAAGATACGAACAAACACAAAACCTTTTTTTTAAGTTGGTTAAAATTAAATTAACTTCAAAATGGGCTTCAAGTTCTGAGCTTCAATCAAAGACAAATTGCTGAAACATCAGCTCACATATTATGTTTTTTGTCATAATTTGTATCTATTTATTCTGGTACCACGTTTAATTTCAAAGGAGCCCAATTAATCTTAATCAAATCCATCACATTTTCTGCCTTCAGGCTAACAATATAGTATCTGCAATTTGGCTTTTTTGTTAGAATTATAAAATTAAATGAATGTAGAAGGAACTGAAAAACAATGGAAGTGTGTTGTTGACCTCTCAGACGAGTTTGTGAGTCAGAATTTTGGAAATTCTGAAGTTGTTTCAAGTTGTGTGCTACATACCGATCAGCATAAGAAATGACCTTTCCTTAATACTATCAATATCATAATACATATATTGGTTCGTTGGTCGATGATACTAATTAATAGTTTGTAATACTTTGTCTATGGTACTTCACCTTGCTGATTATGCATATAATCTAAATCAATAATAGATGTAGCCTATAACTAACTAGATTAGAGACAAAGGTAACTCAAAAGTAGGAACTTTCACCCCATCCCCCCACTCCAATGCATCTCCTAGACGGAGGGGAGGGGGGCACTTTGAGTACGTTTACTTCCTAAACACCTGATCCACTATCTGAAGAAATCGCTTAGGTTTAAATTAAGGCACTTTATAATTTCTTCATATTGCCTAGCAAATGACTAAGGTTTTATAGACAAATTTTCTTTATGCTCATAGCTTGATCGTGCAAAATGGCTTCCTATGTAGTTTTTGAAAGCCTTGTAAAGCCAACATAATCCTACGCAAACTGCACATAACTAACACAATTTTAGACAATCTAGCCTTGAAATAAGATCTAGTTATATGAATTAAAATTCATATTTCGATCTGATTACGCCATTTGCTAAGTGTTGTAAAACCTTAATTAAATCTGCCCCGTAAACGTAGCGTGACGAATGCTCTTAACAATCCTAACACTATTTCTTATTAAGTTTAACTTTGGGTATGTTCATTTAGACTTTATGCCAAGTTTGTAAAGCCATTTTATTCCAACTTAGTACCTAGATTAACAGATTAAGATTTTAACAGCCTCCGTGGTCTAGTGGTTTGAGCGCTCGGCTCACGATCCGGAGGTTCCGGGTTCGATTCCCGGTGGGGATATCTCACAAAAATCACTTTGTGAGACTGTCCTCAGTTTGGTTAGGGCATTGCAGGCTGAATCACCTGATTGCCCGAAAAGTAAGATGATTCCGTGCTTCGGAGGGCACGTTAAGTCGTCGGTCCCGGTTACTTTCTACGGATAGTAGTCGTTACATGAGCCATGTCAGAGGCCTTTGGCGGCTCTATAACTCTGACACCAGGATTGGTCAAGTTGACCATCCACTCGATAAGAAGAAGTACCTAGATTATACTTCGAACGCATCTGGTAGGATATATTATTATAGTCATTACTTAGTAAGCTTTTAAGTATGTTCATTTAATGTTCGTACCAAATTCGTATGGATGGAACCTCTTGCACACTACTGACCAACAATGTTTTTGGAAGTTTCAACACACCCTGTCAGCCTGGCCTTTATATGTTATATGCCTTCTAAAATCAATATTATCGCAAAAGAATAAGGTAATTATCTGTATCTGTAACTATCTAAGATAATAAAATATTAATTATATTGTCGACATGTAGTTTTCAAAGACGAAGACATTTCACAATGTGACTTATTTTCCTAAGGGAAATGGTACAATATGCACTTACCTGAAATTCCTACAGATGGTTCAAAGCATGTAAGCTGGGCGTGGCTCTAATATGAAGCAAAGTACAATTCTCAGTACATTTTCACTGCCTGATGGTAGGCTGTAGGATAATGACACCTCATTGTAAGTAATCATCTCGGTCGGCTACTTCACCGTAAACTCTACATAACGTATATTATACTTCTATTATTGGAGTACAGAGTCGGATCCAAGAATTTGGTTTGGAGGGGGGGCTGCTTTGTTATGGTGAGGGTTGAGGGCTGTTTCACCAACAAAACCTTCCAAGTATTCCCTAGTCCTCTAGCTAGATGATTTTGATTTGGATAGTTGGGGCCTTATTCGAAAATGCTAATGTATAGCATTTTAGCTATCAAATAGTTGGTCCCTTTCCGACATACGCCAGTTTCTAAACAGCAAAAAGGATGACACACTGTATAACAGTGTTAGTTAACGAGCGTTAATAAATAAGGCGGTATATGTTGGTAGTTGTAGAAGATTTTGGTGAGAGAGATTGATTCTGCTTAGTATTAGTGGTATATATGTTTCGTGGGGCTTGATTCGGTGAGGGTAGATATTATCAAAGGAAATATGTTATGGAAGGAGTCTGATGATTTAGAGGGGCAGATTGAGCTCCTTAGCCCCTCTAGATTTGCCCCTGGGTACCCACGTTATTGCATTACGCCAACAACCGATATCCAGTGTGTTTTGCGATTTGTCAAGCCTTCGAAGACTATGCCGTAATACATAGTGTATGTACATACACATCTTACAAATATTGTGAATACGAAAGTTTGTAAGGTTTTATTAAATATTCAATATTCATGTTGTAGGCAACGCTAATACCGGTTAAAACCACTTTTGACTTAATATAACAAATTTTAAGCCAAAACTAATTTTGACTGATGGATGTGTTAGTTATTGTTAATTATTCAAATTAAAAAGTCTTCTAATGATTTTTGGGGGGTTTGGGAATCATAATAACCTTACATCCTATTCTATAAGTACCTAGGGTAATACCGTGAGTTACTTCTTAATACTTACGTAAGTTTGAGCTGATAAATGAATATGGTAAGAGATTTATGGATCAACTTTTGTGCACTTGGCAAAAGGTCGTTTCTTACATAATGTTTTAACTATTAAGACATCATAAACTTAAAAATAAGTACATATTACCAATTAGCCTATTACTTTCTCAGTGTGGCCAAATGGGGTATGTATAACATATACATAAATAAAAAAATAGCTAAGTTTAATTAAGATTATCTCAAGTTTTGAAGCTGTTTGGCGTACTAAGGTATTAAGGCCACAAGGCGCCATTGACAACGATTTAAAAATACTGATGTTTTAATTTTAAACATAGAAGTGTCGTGTCGATTATTTTATGCTTTGAAGAAAATATTTTTCAGTTGAAACACCTCGCTTATTTTTACGTTTAAGCTTCGGACTCATTCATCTGAGTCGAAACATTTGTGAAAATATTTTGAAAAGCAAACTAAATAAAAGCAGGTAGGTACTTAGTTTAGGTCTACGTGTAAAGTCTAGTTACAATTAGTCACCACGTTGTAAAGATACCAGACTGTTTGTTTTAGGTCATCGTTTCGTTTGCTAAGATGTCGTAACAAAGAGACTATGTTTGAAACCCGTCATTTCCGTAGCTAAACAGATTTTGAAAAGGTTTCATGGAAAATTATGAACCATACTTTTTATTCAACTGTCTAATTTAGTCATTATGGCTTCTATTACGTCATGGGCCATTATTAAAATGGTAATAAGTTTTAAATATGGAATGATGATTTTCTTAAATTTATTTTAGGTTATTTTTTAAGAACTTGTAATTAACGATCAGGCTTTTTATTAAACCAAACCTCCTTTTAGCCAAACTATAAAGTTTATGTTTTTAATGCGGGGGCCACACTTACGCTTATGTCATTCCCCATTATCTCAATAATTAATGCAATAATTTTTAATGCTTTATAGTGGGTGGCTACACTTAAACTGTCTCTTTCTCTCTTTGCTGTACCGCCACTCGAGCTATCGCCTACGCCATACGGCATTGTTAATGCCATTGTCAAATTATCACGTATAGTCGTGGCTACACCTACGGTTTACGTCCATTATCTAGATAATTTATGGCATTTCTCGTATGTGTGGCCCGGGCATAACAGACTTTAAACTATCGTAGATGGTATAATGGCAGTTCCACGACAGATACCACATCTGTTACTTTTTGTCTTCGATTATGTAAAACAATGTAAGGTACCCATTTGTAAAAGCGGTCGAGTAACATCACAAAGAAAACCTATATGGAGATTGTCACGATTCAAAGTCACGATGGTCGCATAATTTTTAACGACTACAATTGATTTAAGGCCTAGCACGACTTTCCAATGTTAATTACTTACTATTAAGTTAAGTTGACATGATAGCATTATCTGTGGCTCATGAGAATGATACGATCTCGGAAATGACATATGACCATAGATATAAATTACAATTCGATTTTATTTCATGGTTGGTAAAAAGAAACAGAAGTTAAAGTCTAATATTTTTGTATTGGACTTTCCTTAAGATGAATTAAGCAATTACCTGCTGAGTACCAATATAAAAAGCTAGCTAGGTACTTCTTTAGCTAACGTTTTCACGATTACTAATGGATTAAATACGCAGCTTTTTGTAAAAAATGGATATAATTTAAAACCACTTTGTTGATGTCATTGCACTGTACAAAAAATGTAGAATTGCTTATAACAAATTATGATTTAGTTAGTGGAAGCTTGCAAGTTTTGTTATTTGGTTCATTCGTTCACATGGTAGTTTATTTTTCTATTATGTACAAGAATAAACTATTAGTATTTTTTTCAAGGAATACTCTATCCGTATTTCAACGCTATTTAAAATATATTAAAATGTAATTGTGTGATTACCTAGTGACATTTCAATATTTGGGCTTATTTCTCCTGAAATCTTAACGAAAACTTATCATCAAACCAAACACGTGGAGAATAATTCATATTTGATGTACCTCAAAATAATATCATTCGGAAAGGTAGTCGCATGTGAAATTCTAAAACAGTGTCAATACGCGTGAAGGCGATCCCCAGTGTCCTATCCAACGTTGCGAATTGCGTAACGCATTGTGTTCAGGAATTTATTATATTCTATCGTCGGAGGCCGACAATATTCAGCATTGCAAGCATTTCATGGCCGTGACGGCTGCAGGCTTGCGCCGGCTAGGGTTACATCTACTGTTTAGAAATTGACCTTGGGGCATACAGGATTATGTCAGCTTTTCAGATTTAAAAAATGGCTGATGCTCTATGGCAACCCCTTTTACGAAAACTTTTCAATTATGTCGATTGGTATTTTTAATACTATATCTAGTTTAACAGGCATTTAAAAGTGTTTAGGACAATTGAGTGACACAAAAATATTTTTTATTTAATTATCTTTTTAACATAAACTACCTATCGTACTATTTAAAAGTTGTCATAATGACCGAAATATTAATTAGAGCTAAGTGCGACGTGCGTATCCGTTTATAAAGCAATTGTTAGAATGAACCGATAAATGAATGAATGAACAGGTTATTCCAAAATGTCAGAGCTTCCGTCCAATATGGCTCCGCATTAATTTAAATAACTATTATAAAGTTTTGTCACAAACGGAACATGTTTCACGGATCATTGGCATATTATAATATTGCTTTGCATATTCGGTAATATCTAGTGTAAGGCTTGTTTCCATAACACAATGAAGATTCAATATGTATAATTAGATAGATCCCTTTTGTTATATTGATTACATTTTATTCAAATTATTACATACTTCAATAAGTTCAATAATAAACACATAAGTAAGTACGCTTAGTACTTGTTTAATTTACTTACCTAGTAAGTTGATATTTATTTAGTTAACGTAAAATTAGTTCTTTGTCTTAATACAAATTGTTTAAAATATAACCTTCCACTGCTGTCAAAACAGACCCAGTTTTGGCCGCATCTATTATATGCCTAACCGGGTTCCTTAGCGGTAAAATGTGCCCAATAATAAGGCGAATTTCTCACAATACACAAGGTCTATCACCGAATATACGGTGTTGTCTTCATTCGGTAATTCCCACACTATTTGCAACTGACAGCTAATACAATAGCTCGTAAGAGTGAAGTAATTCAATATCATTTAATAAAATGTTCGCTCCGAATGCTGTTTCGTTCGATCAATGTTCTGCGACAATAAATCTAGTATCCAAACAATAGCTCTGATTTATGTTTGTTGTTCGTTTGTTAATTGTGGTCATGTTATATTGATTTTTGAATATCATTTGAAACACAAGTTTGCTTAAGTAGTAAATGCGCAAATATAGTTGGTTGGATATGTGTTTATATATCTGCTGTTAAGTTATATTAGTTTCTAATACACCCACAGGCTACTTTTATTCACTATTCCAATGGAAAAGACTTCAACGCGTGCAAACTTCTGTTAGCGATAAGGAAAAATAATCATTATCATTCTAACTGATTAAAAAAGTTAATTAATCATCCTTTAATGGTCGATGTGTAATAGTATCTTACCAGTACTGTACACGTGGATGACTGCGGATAGTTTAGCAACAGGGTAGTTAATAGTAGTGTAGCATGCAGAGGTGCGTCTGCGCAAGAGTGCCGCTGGATGGAACGGCCGACATTGTTCCACCATATCAGAGCCAAGATCGAATGAGGATTAATGTCGTTGTTGCTGATTCGGGTCTCGTTCAATTCGATTCTTGTAATATCAACGAGTGTTCATATTGTTTTAAAAATTTATAGACTTTTTTGTCTATTGTACTATGAATTACAATAGTAGTAGGTTGAACGTAGCCATAGACAACTAATTACTCAATAACGCTGTTGTATCTAATTGTATGTTTTGTTGGGATAATAAATCAATTCGATATTATAGTACCCATGTCTTAGTAATACAAATAAAATCGATTTAGTATTTTGTAAAAGATCTTGTACCTTTTAAAAACTCTTTCGACTTCAAAGTATTCACACATTATTATTAAACACAAACTACACTCAATGTGTAGTTGAATCGTCAAATTTCAAACTTAAATTATGTATCCGTTTTACTTTTAATCTCACGATACAATTGTTACAGCCGTTTTAACAAAAAAATGTTAACTGTAAATACGAACGGTATTTGTCTAATCCAATGATCCAAGCTTCAATTAGTTTTGCCCGCGTATATAATTGCAATTGCAATTTAATTTAAATCTTTGTAGGTATTCTTGAATTATATTTGAGTTTTTGAATTTAGAATTTCATTACTTACCATACCACAGTGTTCAAAACACGTTCACCAATTCTTTCATTCATTCAGTCATTTCGTGATTCTACTATTTGTGATTTATAGGGACAACTCTTTACACAGTTTTTTATATTTTCATTTGTAAAATGAATCATAAATCTATGAACACATGTAAACAAACTCTGGCCAAGGCTGCAGTATCCGCTAGGAGCTCTGGAACCGTTACTTCACTTACATTTGATCTAGTTTACTGATAAAATTCGCCAGGAAATTACTTTACAATCACTTTTATTACGTAGGTCTTTATTCATTAACAAACCTACTAAAAAAAGACGTGTGGCACTCGGGGACTGCCGCGGTAAAGCTATTGCATAGTTATTTTTTGTATCACTAGATGGCGTTAGTGTGCTGATGTCTGCATCGCGCTAACATTGTGTTCTGGGCTTCTACGTAGGCAATGTTTGAGGAGCGTGAGGTTTTTTCGTTACGGAATTTCTGGATTCGGTCCCCGCGCTCAAGGCCCGCGATAGAAGCTATGCAATAGCTTAATAACAAAATTATTCCTTTACGCCTAGTCTAGTAGGTATACGTAAAGCAACAAGTAAGCACATAAAATCGATTTGTTTTCTATGTGTACAGAATATAAAGTAGGTAGTATTATCTATTTCATCAATTTGACATTGGGTTAGGTCATGTTATAGATGTTAATGTGAGTTGACCTACCAAATAAGTATACAGGTAGGTACCTATTATGATTGTTGTGTGTGCAGTTAACCACATATTTTAATAATAACGTCATTATGTATGTATCTATTTGTAATAGAAACAACATGTTACAAGGTACTTTTTTACTTATTTTGTTAGTTTGATCAGTGCCAAGTCAATGCAACCTAAAGAGGTTGTATTTGATTTCACCTTTATTTGTATTCAGTTTAATTGGTGACGCGATCGTTCCGCGCTTTCTTCTGTCATCGAGATTCGTTCATTCGTTGCTCTCACTAGTATGCGTCGAGGCTGAATAAGCTTGCGGCCTTTGCCTCTTGTCGTATGTTAAATGCGGCGCGTATAGGTCGTTTCGACTGACATGACATTAGTGGCTTCTAATTTCAAATGAACTTTACTCTTTACTCTTGATTATTTTTCATTTTATTCGTTTCTTTACTATATTCACCCATAGACACACATTGTTTTGTTGCTTTTATTATAAAAGTGATTGATATATCATTCTACAACGTTAGCTGCTTGGCTTAAGTTTCTTAACTCTCATAAACTTAATTCGGTTACTTATTTGAAGCCTTTCGAGAAAGTAATATTTACAAATATATCTTCTTAGAAAAGTCAATTTACTAAACCCCATAAAAGCCTTTAATGTGTTACTACAAAAATGATTTATTATTATGTTTCGTTGTATCTGTGTGTTATATTAGCTTAAACTGGAGAAAGCAATGAAGCAGTGATGATATTAAAAATAATTTATATGCGAAAGTTGTTGCTTTGCCGTTTCTAGTTTTGCGAGAAATTGTGTTTAGCATTTTTCAACTAATCATTTAATTTAATTCACAGAATGCCGAGTTGTTTGATGACAATCTGACTTTTAAAATGACAACATCCGCAATAATGCAGAAGTAGGTGTTCGTAGCTTTTAATATTTGCATTAATGTAATACTTAACTAAATATGTTTATGTTCAAAGGGCATTGGTTAAAATATGTATGCGTAAATTTTGAAATACTTAGGTGTTACGTTATATTTATTATTCCATTTACGATAGTTTTATTATTCATCGCATTAACATGTTCAGTGTAACCTTTCCAACTTCCATAGAATAAAAAACATCAATCTTAGAATGAGTGAAGTGTGAACTCAACTCACTCTTTGAGTGGGAAAGAAAATGGGTAGATACAGTTAAAGTTGCGCTGTGTTTTGTTTGGGATCTCGAATATTACGCAAGTTTGTATCAAAAGAAGCGTGTCCATAGTATAAGGTACAGTTATACACTGTTAAGATCACTCTGTTAGCTACGGCCCAGTTACCGGCTGCATGTGCTATGAAAATTGACTGTTATTGGTTCGTGAACCCAACTGGTTTTGGTCGGACCTACCGGGAAAACTGCTTTCTAAACGAAAATTATTGTCTTTTGAGGATAGATCGAAGGTTCGCTTGTGCTTGGATTATTAGGTCTGGGATGTAGATAGACACAAGATACGGACGATTCTTCTTGTTATTTTAGGTATGTAGTTAATCGATAGCTTTATCATTGTGATTCCCAGTACCTACTTTTCTCTTTGGTAAAAGCGCGGACCGAACTTCAGCTGTCAATAAAATGTTTTGCGACTTAAAATGTTTTGCGAATATAAATGTATGTATCTATCTATAATAATAAAATAAAGCTGAGGAGTTTGTTTTTCTGTTTGTTTGCACGCCCTAATCTTAGAAACTACCAATCCGATTTGAATAAGTCTTTTCGTAACATATAACCACATTCAACGTGAAGCTTAGAGCCTGTCCAGATGAAGCGTTTTACGCGCGAGTCCACTCGCGCGTATACACTCGCGCGTACTCGAGATACTAGAGCTACATACATTCCGTCCAGATGCTCTCGCGCGTTACCTCACACGCGCGTAAAACGCGTGCAATAACCGCGACTCTCGACTCGCGCGTCGTACGCGCGAGCGGCGCGCGAGTCGAGATACTCGGGCGCCATTGCTGCGTCCAGTATTACGCGCGAGTGCGTGGCGTATGGACGTATTTATTGCGATGATGGAGCGTGACAACTTCAATACCTCCCAGAGTAGAACGCGCGTAAAACGCGGTATCTGGACGCAGTGTAAAATTGATACGCGCGAGTCCACTCGCGCGTAAAACGCTTCATCTGGACAGGCTCTTATAGGTTATTTTTTATCCTCAAATTCCTAAGGGAACAGGCACGACGCGGGTAAAACCGTGGAACGCTGCTGGGCCTATAATGAAGTTTAAGTTACTCGATAGTTACAAACCTAGGTATGTGAACGAATTACCCAATATTTTAGTACAAATATTCCAATAACAATGGTCAATTCGTCAGCCATCGCCGACCCTCGCCTAACCGACCGTAAAGGTTATTTACACGAACTATTAGACACAGAGGTTTATAACTCGAGTCGACGGTTAATCTCTCTAATTGACCACTGAATATTAAGAAATATTGTAGTTCTGACAATTACGGAATAATTGATATCGTTACGGGAACATTGAGAGTAATGGATGTTTTCGTTTAGTTGGTTTGTGTCGTCAGAGATTTTCTGCCTCTAGGCATACATTAGTAGAGTTCAGTGGCAGAGTAGATAGATCTCTACTGTTTCCGGACAGCAATGAGAAACGAGATTCTAGTAATAATTCTAACAATAGTATAGATCTAGTATAAAATAGTATATTCATTCATTCATTTCGAGTAGGTTAGAGTGGCCAATCCTGGTGTCGGAGTTTTTAGACCGCCTCAAGACCTCCGACATGGTCTGACGATTGAAACAACCAGGACCGACTGCTTAACGTGGTTTTCGAAGCACGGTAGCGCTCAGATAGAAATGCCACTATCGGCCACCCATCCAAGTAGGGGTCGAGCTGCACGTTGCTTACCAATTTCGAGTGAATCTACTCCACGAGCGCTACAATAGTATATTTCATGTAAAAATCACAAACATAACTCACTCAGATATTTCATTATATCAACCGTATTATCACTACAAACCCAATGCCCATACGGTTTGTCCTAAAAAGATGTGATGCCATTTACTTACCGTTATCTCATCGTAAATATAATTTAAATAATAATACATAATTCTGCAATAATAAAGTAATTATGTCAAGTGAAGTTCCCCAATCAGTTTTGGTGGAACAAATTACCGTTAATTGTTTTAAATGTAATAGCTTTTTACTCAATTCTTTTGTACAGTACAAACGTTTAAGTAGTTTCAACTTTATTGGACTTTTTCGTTTAAGTAAAGAAGAATTCTGAAGATTTCTTCTTTAATTACATTAAAAAGAATTTCTTTAAATTTGAAAATTAGTTCTAGAAGTATTTGCTGTCAAAAAACTCTACAGCAAAGGAGTGATCTCGAGTACCTTAGCACGCCGCCCGAAGACTTTTTGTGTCTACTAACACACAAAGTCTTCGGAGGTGTCGGTGTCCCCAAAGATATTTGGCTAGTTGAGATACGGCAAATTTTAGCAAAGTATCACCCTTATTATATTACTACTCGTAGTAAGTTAAACTTAAAGTAACCTAGGCTATAGTCACTCGTAGTGATATACAACATTCGGAGAAAATTCTAAGAAACACGAGTGTCCGCCTGCTACGACAAACAATTAGAAACAATCGGTGCAGTTTAGACAAAGTGCAGTGTGACCTTTATGACCTTCATTTGGAATGCAGTGTTGTGTTGTCAGTGAGTGATTTTGAATTGTGTGACCGTGTAACGTATTTTCAAGCGCGTCGTAATTTTAATTTCTGTACCGAGCAACATGCAAATAAGTTCCAGAGATTGTTGTCTCGTGTCGGGACGGGGCGAAACGGAGTACTGTCGAGGAACAACAGTAAACGGAACAAAAATACGACCACGGTCATTAATTTAACCAACTCGAGTTTGGATGACGACACACAAAGCGTTCTCGAGAAAGGGTTGGACTTTGCTCTCACACCAAAACAAATACCGTATGAGGACGTTATCAGCAGTGTAGAGGAGACAATTATACGCAATAAAATACCACCTACGGACGCGGAATCGCTGAGACAAGATGTTTCGAGAGTTTTGCGTAATTGTCGTCCTCCGAAGCCGAACGTGACCGCGGGTGAGCGCCTAGCACTTAGGAACTTACGGGAGAACCAGGACCTATTAGTTCTTAAGGCCGATAAAGGAAACGCCACTGTGGTCATGTACACTGAAGACTACGATAATAAGATACGTGTATTGTTGAGTGACACTATGGTGTATAAGCCGGTATCGTATAATCCCACGGCCAGAGTAACAAGACGTATAAGGGCTGTTATACACGACTGTCAGGATCTGTTTCCAGAGGATGTGTTCGAACGGTTGCATAGACCGGCTATAGTTCAGCCACCAAAACTGTACGGGTTGCCTAAGATTCACAAAGTCGATGTCCCTTTACGGCCCATTGTGAGTCAAATAGATTCGCCAACGTACAGACTGGCTAAACATGTCGCTGGTATATTACAACCCTACATAGGAAGAACGCCATCTTTTGTCAAGGATTCTCGCCATTTTGTATCGATTATTAAGGACATGAAGTTGGAACCGTATGACATAATGGTGAGTTTTGACGTCGAGTCATTATTCACCAATGTTCCGTTAAAGGATTGCCTTAATGTGGTCAGACGAATGCTAAACGACCACGAGTTACCCGACCAATATGTGGTTCTTCTAGAAAATTGTCTGGACGGGAACTTCTTTTTATACCAAGGTCAGTATTACCTGCAGATTGATGGTGTCGCCATGGGTAGTCCAGTGGCCCCGGCACTTGCCAACATCTGGATGGAGCATTTTGAGCAACTGATCGATTGGACAGCTTGTGGTATAAAATTATGGAAGCGCTACGTTGATGACGTTTTCTGCATTCTGGACAGAAGAATCAGAGGTGTTGACGAGGTGACCGCGTACCTCAACTCCGTTCATCCGAGGATCAAGTTCACGTACGAGTTGGAGGAGAACAGGACGTTAGCATTTTTAGACATCAAAATAATGGCGAGGCCTGACGGTACGTTGTCTCACACTGTGTACCGAAAACCAACACACACTGACAGGTATTTGAATGCGGCATCACACCACCATCCCGCTCATCTGCAGTCTGTAGTCACCACACTGACGCGCAGAGCTCATGACCTCTGTGACCCTGAACATTTACAGAGCGAACTACAGCATGTTCAGGAGGTACTGAAACGTAATGGCTACAGGACTGGCAGACCGCAGACGAAACGCACTAGGCTGAAACACGCTGAGGCGACTCGACAACCGGCGTTTTTACCTTATGTGAAAGGAGTGACGGATAAAATTGGAAACCTACTCGGACGTCTTTCAATAAAATCGATTTACACCCCGCTCACGAGAATGGCCAAACAGCTGCGGACACCGAAGGATGTAATACCCTTACAGATGCCGGGTGTTTACAAAGTTGACTGTAGCTGTGGTCATTCATATATAGGTCAGACCAAGAGGACGATCGCCGAACGCGTTAAGGAGCACGTAGCGGCTGTGAAGAACCGTCAAATAAACAAGTCTGCTATAGCCGAACATTTAGTTGACTCGGGTCTCAATCACTGGATCGAGTTACATGACCCTAAAGTTATTGCAAACGAGCCGCACTACTACAAGAGGATCATTCGGGAAGCGATTGAAATAAGGAAATATCCGAATTTCAATCGTGAAGACGGTTTTAAACTCTCTGCGGCTTGGAATCCGGTAATAACTTATAAGTGTTCGAGACGTGCTCAAAAGACCAAGTGCCAGGATACTGTCAGTGTTGTGTGTCAGTCTAATGTGAACGCACCTTTAAACTCTAATATTGACCATGTGAGGGTACTTCCAACACTTGGAATGTCTACCCTCCCATCACAGCGGTAACTCCAATGTCTTCAGTTCACCCGCGACCACGAGAGGTGCAATCCCCTCGAAACGTCGGGAAATAAAAAGTAAGTTATTACTTGCTTTATTAAGTTTTCTAACACGAAAAAACCCGTGTGAGTACGTTAAAACTATATATTCACTCCCTCACTGACTACTCATTTATATACTTAGTCATTTAATACATAGTATTATTATCAAATACTACACTTACGTAGTATTTTAATAGTATTTGTACCCACTACGTTACTATACCGTAAAATACAATTAGCAATGCTTACATAAATAGAGACTGTTCATTCAATCACATAGGTTTGTGATTGTTGGCTTTTTGTACTGGTTTCTTAACAGCATATATTCTTATACCTTTCCCATAGAATGTCCATCATGATTTGATACAATAAATCAATTAGTTATGTGATTGCTACATACGTTACGTTACAAGGTAATCGTAAGTGGCTTTGTCATGCAAGAAATTACTTAACATATAAAATTAGGATTTGTACTTCTTTGTAGCCAATATATTAAATAGATTTCGATAGTAGACCAATTCACAAAGATGCTATTATAATTATATTATAAAGTACAACAAAATTGGGGCTAACTGTGTAGTCCGATGGCTCTATCACTCTTCACTTTACAAAATTGAGCTTCTTTTGATCCCAAAATGACAAGATCGGGTATAACTTGGGTGAAACCACGTATCCTATTTAGTTTTCTTAACTCAATAAGATCGAAGCCATGAATCACTCAAGACGTCCCAACACAACCCGATGTTAGTAAACTGTACCACGCGTCGAGTAGATTTGACGCAACGTGAGAATCTGATAGCTATCTGATGTCTGCGCCATTGTCGAGGGAGGTTACGATCGGTCAAGGTAACTGTGCCATCAATTACACGATAATTATTTTATTTTAGTCTATTTGTGACTGAAAGTGCGTTAGGATTAGTTTTTGGGGACGCCGGGCGTTGCGTGGGGCATAGCGGAGTGCGTAGCGGGGTGCATTGCGCGGTGCGTATAGCGAGACGCCCCGTGTCTCCTTGAACGAGACTTTAACCAACAATTATAGCAAAAGCATTATAACTGAATGTTTCTACCTGATTTCCTTATTAGTAAACTATTTTAAATATATTATTCCTTCTTGCCTTAGAACGTTTCCACATTATCCGATCCGATATCGGTGTCGGACGCCGATCCGATATCGGGGTAAGTAAAATGTATGAAATGTCTGTCTTTCATATTGTCCGGCCCGATATCGGATATCGGAGCCAACACCGATATGCTGGCGGCACCATCGGCCGCCCGTGAGCCATCGGACGATAATGTTTGTATGTGTGCTATACGTGTATCTAAATTGTCTCTGCGTAGAGCCCGATGCTAGTTTACTAGTTTGGTTGTCATAATTAAAAAACTTTTTAGGTAAAAGATCAAATGGCCGTATCGGAACGATTTTATCGGAAATATGTGAAAATAGCACATGGTGTCTATCGGCTATCGGATGTCGGCTATCGGCGTCCGACACCGATATCGGATCGGATAATTTGGAAACGCTATTACAGTTCAAAAAATAGAAATCCACATTGACAAGCGTATAGGGAGAAATGTCAAAATCATAATAAGGATACCATTTATACTAACTTTGGATAAGTTGGTAAATAAAATAAGCCTGAATTGTTTAACTTAAAGTTTCTTAGTAATTTGTTAGTTGAAATACCCACGATGAAATACTAACATACCAACATTTAAAGCGATTTCTTCTCGAGCTATCAATACTTGTTTCACTTAACAATGATATCTACGCAGGTGATGTCAATCAATATTCTGTGAAGTTTTATTTTTTGTTTCAACCTCCTTTGTCTTTCAAGCACGTGTTGTGTATTGTGTTTGGTTAGGTATTCCTTAGTTCCAATAACTTATATCATCGATGGATTGATCAAGCCGCTATAGACAAGTGGAAAGTGCTTCAGATTCTATGTGGTTGTCTTCTGAAAAAAAAAATGGATGTCACGTGATAGTCACGTTACATTGTGGTCACGTGGTTATGATTGCCTTTTGTCTATGGACGCTGAATAACAATACATTTCGCTCTTAAAATGTGAATTTTGCTAGGGTTTCATTTATAAATATATTTTCTTCTTTATATTAAGTTACACTTACTATAACTTAATCATATAAAAGTAGGTAAAAAGAAGTTCTGTAATTAAGTACATGAACTTGGCCGAGGGCTTTGAACTTAATCATTGTATGTTACTGTTTATTGCCTTAACTATACTTGTATCTACGTGTTTATGTTTACGTACTTTACTCACTAGGTTATATTATATTTGAGGTTGGACATTACGTTTGAATATTTCACGCACACTACCAGTTGCACAAACAACAAAACTTTAATTAATCTTAACCTACATTGCAATTTAAGGTTAACTTTAATTATTAGGTAGACGCACAACGGTTGTTTGGTTAAATATAATGTAGTACAAGAGATGCAAAGTTACGAAAAATTTTTTTTTTATGTTTATAGAAAAATACCTTTTTAGTTTTCGTTCCTTACTTAAATTTAAAAGTCTGGCACCTAGGATTACTAGGAGCGATTGCGTTTACCACTGCGCATCGCCATACTATAAATGAGAACTATATAAAAATTGAGAATTCATTTAAAGACAATTTAAATTACTAATTAATTTAATTTTGTATTAGAACTGTATTGTGCTTAACTTACTCACATGTTAAGTTGGTTTTAAACCTCAATTTACACTACTGCTGTCTGGCTAAGGGTGCGTTTGCACTGAAGCGGAGCGGAGCTGCGCGGGGCTCGACCAATCACAACGCATTGAAATTATCGAAAATAATTTTGATTGGTCGATAGACTCCCACAGCCCTGCTCCGCTTCAAAGGAAATGCACCCTTATGCGGTCGCCGAACTTGCTTCAATACTTCGGTCAGCGACCATCGTCTTATTATCATCTTAATTAATTAGGTGAGAGCAAAATAACAATCTCTTCAATATTATCATATAAGTATAGATTTGATTAAACATCTACTGATTTGGGATTGCCATAACAAAATTATATCTTTATAATGGCAAGCAAAAGAATTTCTCTTCCAATTGATTTAAACGAAAGTGTGAATTAATAATTATATTTTGTTTACTTTTAATATTGTGGGTGAAAGTGTTATTTTAATAGGAAATACGTTATGTGAACAGCTGTTTTTTAAATTTATACAATATATTACTTTGTATGAGTGTATGTTACAATATTGTATTATGTCAATGGTCTGTGCTTTGCGTTTCCTCTATGATTCAAACGCGAAATTTTTCTATAAAGAAACAAATGTAGGTATACTAATTAAGTATTATGATTGATTAGTACGTAAAGTTAATATGTATCACTAAATGTCGTTAAAATTACATTTTAAAGACATTCCAAACCATAGATACTAGACAGAAAAACAAACCTCATCGCTTCATTCTTGTTCCATGTTGTTTGTTAAGATAGGTCTACTTCAATCAACTTTAAGCCTGGCCAATTTTTTGTTCGATACCCAGCCCCTTGAGACGGATTATACAATAACTCTTAATTTTACTAAGTTCCGTCTTAAATTGTGGTCTGTTTGGAACATTATAAAATACAATTTTGAATAAAACTCTTTTGTTACTTAAAAATATTTAGGTACTAAATTAACTTAAATGTTCTTGTGCAGTGCAAATTCGAGATGCGTTTTGATGTTTAGAACCATATGTTTAGTTATGTCACGACTCATGCCATTTAGAGAATTTCCAATTCTCTATTGCTTTCTACACCTTACTTCACTGCAAGTACTCGTACTTCTTAACCTATAGTTAAAGTATCTTTGCAATTATCGTAAGTAATTGTCAGTTGTCTGTTAAGCAAAATGGAACTGTGTTTCCTCCCTTGTCAGTTATTATTCGGTATTTACATGCCAACTTTAAATGGCATGTTTTTCTAATTAACTGAAAGTAGACTTGTTGGGAATCATATGTACTTTTAACTAGTATGTGTTGAAATGTTTGGTTAGAAAATCTTTTGAAAGATATTTGAGTAGTAGAGCGAATGAAGCGAGCGAAGAGTTTCCTTTTTTGGGTATTTTATAGGTTTTCAGAATTACAAAAGAGAACTCTTATGACAATTTCAGCTACGGCTAATACAACTACTACTAGTTGAGAGAAGAATATAATAACATAGTACTACTGTGTATTCTTCTACGCTGTGTCAATCCGTTATTCTATGGACAATAATAAACATTGGTACCACGTATTTATAAATGGTTAGTAAGTATTGTATTTTTTTTTAAAAGTCAATCAATTACTGTCGTGATGATGATCTGAGCGTCATCATATTGCTATCCATTTTGTAATAAAACAATGATTACAAAAATACCTACCACGGAGTAGTAATTGCGACCTTAACTGAGAAATAATTGTCAAGTGGCGAAATCTCAATAACGTGGATTCGCAATAAAATAACTTCTGCACTTAAGCTTCGTAATGTTGCAATTACAAAACTTTACATTGACTACTGAATTTGAAACTGAATTTGAAAGTTCACTATGACTTTAAAAAAATTGAATTATTAGCCTGAAATGTCCCACTGATGGGCAAAGGCCTCTTATCTCATTGAAGATATCACAGGTACAGGAAGAGTGACTGTCATTGATTTAAATTACATTGAACTGACATCTGTCTGTCATAATGGGCATCTAAGTATGTAAGACTAATGTCACTTTAGCCAATACTCCTATCTGTGGGTATCACTATACAAAGGAAGGTAGTTTTCATCATCAGCCTTAACAGAGACCCTTAGCTGCCTAAACTTCAACTCCATGATCTACCATTAAACTACTAGTAGTAGGTATGTATGTTGTTTATGACTGTGCAAGACTTTCCTACAACATTGTGTGACTAACCATATTACATGCAAAGAATCTACCGATCGGAATCACGTTTTCACCTATCTAACCTCCCGAGATTTAAATGAGAGCATTGTCGGAAAACTGCTTCTGTAATATGAACTCTTGCTATTGTGTATAAGGTTTATTTTGAGTTAAATTCCCTTTGATATGCGTAGATTTGTCACGTGCGTTAGAAAGAAGACAATTTTGTGTTCGTTACAGTTGCTTTAATATCTACTTTCACAAGAACTCTGCAAAGGTCGACTATCAATTGGAACTTATTGGGATTGTTGTTTTTTCAGGAACTTTCGTGATTGCCAGTACCATTTAGTAAGTTCTTATTTTTTGTATATGGAATAAGCTAAGGTTTGAAATAATGCTGCCAAATGTACAATTAAACCTTTGTTATTATATTCTTAAATCCAACCACACATTAGGTACCCAACGTAAGAAGTTTTTATTCCCGCTAAATTCCATTTCATCATCGAATTAATTTATTCGATATAAGTACCTACGATTCAAATCGAGTTATCGTGCTTTCCCCTACCCAGATATAAGTCTAATTGAGACATTAGTTATGTGCGTTATCATTGATTGAAATGCGTGCCCACCGTTTAGCGTGTTAACTCATGAAAACTAAACCGACACTTATTAACACAACATCTGATTAGGAACACCACTAGAGCAAAACGAGACGCAGTATAAATCGATTAATAACCGAGTCATGTTATAATAATCGAATCGAAACTGAAGTGATCGATTCGACGGCGCGTATCGTTATGGGAAGCGAGCTATCGTTACAGACATCTAGCGATTTATATAGAATAGTCCCGCAATGTTCTCATTAGGGAGATAATTTGATTACTTTGATATTATCGATAGATAAAAGATATGATAGCTAGGCTAGCATATTCCAAATCGAGATGTTTGACGTCAAATGTTATGTTTCGTATTAAAACACGTTCGATTTTACTTTCTCGAAAGGAAACTTACCTAATATTTTTATGAACTGATAATTTTACTTTCTCGGTCTTCGATTTGATGGCATTCAAACGAGTTGTTGAATTTTGATGTGCATATAAAGCGAAAGTTGCATTAAGCACACATTTTTTAAATTCGGTGATGCATTTGCATTTTAGAATATTAGTAAGTACCTGTATGTAGATATAAGAAATTTAATATTTTTATTACATATCCAAAAGTGAGGAATACCATTTACATTAAGTATTGCATTAAAGTATTACATTAATGATATTTTTCTTCATTTTGAGTCCAATATTTATAGAGCGAGGGGCACACTCGTCCAAACTTTGTTTTTTTAGAATTCACCGCTTTAAGGCTTGTAATAAACTAGCTCAATATCAACGACTTTACCTACTTTACTTTTTACTTTTTCATATAAGTAGGTTGTACCTTATATCTTTATAATCTTTATCTTAATAGTATAATTAATAGAAATAGACGTAGAAAGTGCAGAAATAAGTGTAATAAACTACTACTATGTTTTAATAGCATATACTCAATAGTTGTGCTAAATCTTGAGACGAAAGCTTAGATAATAAATATAATAAACTGGTTTTAAGTATCAACACGTGACAAAAGCTTTACTTTTCCTTTTCACACTCAAACATTGTCCGAGAGACAGGTTTTCATGACAAATCGTAAATTAAAGTCAGGTTTACACGATATGAGTCTCTGTGGACTTTTATGACGAAGAAATTTATAGACGTTTATATGTCTATGGTTAGAACGGAGTGCTTTCGGATGTCTACTAGGAATTATGTAGAGACCGAATGCATTCGAAGCAATAATATTTAATTTTCCTACACACTAAAACTCCTCGCTATACTGATATCTTCAGTGAGATGAGAGTCCTTTGCCCAGCAGACGGACATTACCGTCTAACACTTACAACAACTAAGTACTTAACGCTAGTACATGGACCAACACGTTTGACCATGCCAGTACTTATATTTGAAGGCAACTGGTCTTGAATTGCCGCACCTTAACAATGTGCTAAAACATAATTTGTATTCGGATAACGTCGCGATAAAAACGGTGACCCACTCGGAGACCAGAACCTTTAAAGGAATTTCACGGAGGCATGTTGAATGGAACGGAATGTAACTTATTCGGCAACTGGTTACTTAGTCCTCGCCCGGTTCATTCATATTGTTATTTAATACTTCAGCATTTACTATTGAAAGCGAAAATGTATTTAAAATAGTTGGGCCTTTCAGTTTCGTTGTATTAAAAGGAAAGTAATGAAAAAATAAATTTTTCGAGTACATAAATAATGGTATACTTATAGCTAATAAAATATAATTATAAGGAAGCCTATAAGCACAACGTTAAAAATGTAATTTGATAATTTGCAAATATGCTGTAACTGATGGCAACCCATAATAAGTCTTCTTCTTCATCGAGTGGATGGTCAACCTGACCAATCCTGCTGTCAGAGTTATTGAGCCGCCAAAGGCCTCTGACATGGCTCATAAAACGACTACTATCCGTAGAAAGTAACCGGGACCAACGGCTTAACGTGCCCAAAATAAGTAAAGAAAATAAATAAAGTATAAAATACTTTCGAGCACTTTTCTAACGAAAAACAGAATATCATCAGTCATCCTGTTTGTAGCAGTGTTATGATCAATAAATGGCCTATAAACCTAGTCACTCTAGCCTCCAGTAATAAACTCAATTCCGATTACAAACTAGCCGAACAATATTTGCTAATAATATGTAAAACAATGAAAGTAGCTCGAATTGGAGCACAGACGGTGTGTAAACAAAATTCCACACATTTTATGCTCCTAACGTTAAGTAATTGGTGTAATATTTTTGTGCTTACCTAGTAGTTAGTAATATAAGATTATCTCTTAGTTGAGACATACTTTACTAAATATCTACTATTAACGTTAGTAATTACTAACATTTAGTCGTTAGTCACGCTCGTGGCGTAGTTTGACTAAGCGATGTTAGTTCATTGCAGATGTTAAGCAATGTACAGCTCGACCCCTGCTTCGATTGGTGACCGATAGTGGCATTTATTTATTTACTAGCAGCGCCCCGCGGTTTTACCCGCGTTGTACCCGTTCCCGTAGGAATTTCGGGATGAAAAATAGCCTATAACCTTCCCGTTGAATGTGGCTATCTATTACAAAAAGAATTATTCAAATCGGTTCAGTAGTTTCTGAGATTAGCGCGTTTAAACAAACAAACAAACAAACAAACAAACAAAACAAACTCTTCAGCTTTATAATATTAGTATAGATTAGTATAGATATCTGAGCGCTACCGTATTTCGTGCGCTTGTTGCGCGCTAAGCAGTTGATGACGATTGAAGCAACCGATGCTTCAATCGTTAGATTGGAATATCGGATGTCGGAGGCCTAAAGGCGATCTAAAAACTCTGTCACGTGGTTCGCCACTAACCTATTTAAAAAGTAAAATACTAAGCAAACTTTACTTAGTTAACGCGGCCGCCAAACTTTTTTCCATCAACTTCTGTTCCAACGCTGTCTTCACTAGACTAGACTTTAACGCTAACTGAGGACACCCAATTAAGTGACAAACGCTGTTTTTTTACTCGTTTTACTCTAACATGCTGTAAATGACTTAATGTGACTTCGTGATCATTTCCTATGTCATGGCCAGGTTTTAGATTTTCGAGGGGCTTTACAATAAATAGGTATAAAGGACAACACTTCTATTTTATACATTTCGGAAGAGGACACTGACACCTTCTGACACTAACCTACCCCGTCGCCAATGCCAAGTTGCATACTGAGAAATTTGTATCTATCAATGCAAGCTCTTTCTTCTCAGGTTAAACAATCTCAAATTCAGTATCTCTTTTAAAAAGCTATGAACATTGAGACGATCGATAAATTTCGTAATGATTGCTAAGATTTAATTAAAATTGCAATTCATCAAACATAAAAATTCGTTTTGGTTGTCGTAAACTTAGGTATCTTTTAAAATCATTTTTTATTTTAGTTAATAGTCAAATATAATATTAAATTGAGGTATCAAAATTTTATGAGACGTTTGCAAAATTTTATAATTTGCAATCAATACTTTTAATAGAATGTTGACTAATGTCACATGCAACTTTTGTTTTATTGCAATCGAGTCCATTGTGTAGGTCGATTTTAGTTGTAAAAGTAGATATAAATTCTCTAGAATTAAAAAAGGTTTTTCGCATTTTTTTTCTTTATTGGTTTATTAAATTGGATATTACACTTGTCGTGTCTATGGCACAAAAAATAATTATTTAAACGAGCACACTCCAGTGCGTCGCTGCCCCTACACCCGCCCCCATGCCCCTACTGACCACGGTAAACTATGACCAGCGGGAAGAGTTTCAGCAGGGTCTAAGAAGTGTGGTGGTGGGGCATATTTCTCCTTCCAAAAGTTGACTAGGGCGTCTCTGGTGAATGTGTGAGGTAAAGTGAACTCCATGAAACAATTGCGGTTGGTTAATCTATAGGTAGGTGATGAGTCATAGATAATGTGCATGGGGTGTCTGCAATCGGTCTCCTGTTTTGATTGTTTTCATTATAAGTAACCAACGTTAGTAACCAATCATTTAGACCCAACGCACCTATTTTGGTAGGTATGTTATTGTATTTGCTGCCAAAGGAATGAGAATGCCAAAATAATTTATTTAACAAAATAAATTATTTCCTTCCCATGACTAACCAATATTAATCAAATATTTTAGATCAGATTAAATTAAATGCATACGAAAGTGAAGGGAAAATTGAGGTCATATGGAATAGGTAGAACTAAAAACCATTAAGTTGAGGCCAATCTGCAGGATATGTAACGAAATATGAGTAATATCATAGTTTATTAGTCTTTATATCATTTAAATTACACACCGAATGCAGAAATTGTTTATTCCTTTCGATTTATTTAACGTCCGGTTTTGTTCTAATTATGCATTTTTGTAGTAATTTATTTGTGTGATTAATTTCAATGTTTGTTTCTTCAGTTTGACCTCTCTTTTGACTTTGTGACTTTGAAATTGTTAGGTATTTTATTATCATTTTCCCAAAATAAATACGTATCTATGTATGCCAGTTTTATTAATGGGACGGGATATTAAAATTGATACTTAAATTATAGTTTTGGATGCAGATTATTACGGATAGCTTAAGCATCTGTCAATTAGTATTCATAGTGTCATGAATGTAATGTTCAATCATTAATTGAATAGTACAAATACTTGTTTTCTCCTAAATTAATGGACACGGAAATCATTTGAAAAACGAAACGATATAACTACAACAACATAAATTATCATTTTCAAGTCACAAGGAAATGTTACTACCGTTGTCTAACTTTCATCATAAATGTAACAATACCATTAAGCGAGTAGGAACCAAGTACCGAGGATATAATACTTTTCCTTTGTTTAATTTAGAATCATTCCTACAAGGCACGCACGCGGTTACGACTTCAATCAAACAAATACACGCAAAATGTTTTACATAATTAACAGAATAAAAAGAAGTAGATTACTGATATCTTCTGTCCATTTAAAAGTGAAATCGTTAGTCAATTATCTAAGTATGTCTGTTTAACATTAAAAGAAAAAGTTCTAGACTCGATGGTAAAGTTAACATTTGAATGCGAGTCTCGTGTTTATGGTAAATCGTTATTTTAAAATGCATCTTTGGTGCAGACTTCCATCTACGATTCACAACAATACCTGTGTTTTATTATTAATTTATTGAGTTGAATGCGTTTCCTTTGGCCGTAACAAAAAGTTATACCATTATTATTTGAATTTAATAATAATAAAACGATTGTTTTTATTTCAATAGAAAATATTTCTGTATCTAGGAATTTCAAAGCTCAGTAGTTTATTTTTCAATCGGTTGGTATTGCTTTTTATTTATAGTTTATATCAATTGTTTGCTAATACGCATACCGAAGAATTGTATAATATCTATATCAGTACTTTCTTATATAAATAAAGTTATGTGGAAGTAGAAGTACCTAGTGAAAGTGTCATGGGAATTCGTATATCTGATTAACAATGTCTACGGAAGTGGGAATCCTTAGGGATTAACTTATTATTCAATGAAAACGATTGAGTATCACTGAAGTAGGTATTGCTTAGTTCCTTGACATGGATAAGATCATGCGCATCAAAGAAGCGTGGTGATGAACACTCCCACTATATTTTTGTGGGTGGATTACACGTTAAACAGTCGGTCCCGGTTGTTTTGGTTAGAGGCTTTTAGGTGTTCTTAAAACTCCGACAACAGCATTGGCCACTATCCTACTCGAGTTTACTTTGCTTTTAAAGAAGTGCGTTACCACTTCCTACTGTATTTTTGGAAGCGGCCAACTAGCTAGTTGATAGAATTCTGTCTTTTTTTGATGCTGACTTGCAGGTAACTTGATATAATCGCCAACGAAGACAGGTTCTTCCAAAGGCCTTATACTGATATTAGTATAGAACGTCTTTGTTTCTCGTGGCCTAGAATTCATTCATAGACTGCGAATTTGACAGACGAATACACATGCACACATTGAGGAAGTTAATTTAAACGTTGAACAAATTATAGCCTACTCCAAAACAAACGTCGAAAGTTTGAAACAAACAGTATTTTCTTTATCGCTTTTAAAGTGCGTTCGTTTGTGTACCGTGAGAAAAACTGGGTAGCTGACAATACGGAATTTGTGAAATTTTTATTCATTACATTGAAGTGTGATTTAAGTAGGTTAACAGAGGTAGGTCATTAAAACCAGCTTTGTTTGTTGACTATATTTACAACAATATAAACATGCATCAGCTGTCAATTATGAATCATTAAGTATTACCACTGGTTTACTCATTCAACAGTACTTTACGCATAAATAGAAAAGTCTGATGCATCAATATAATCATTGCGATTTAATAAACGTGTAATAGATATCACAATGTCATGGTCATAGGGTGTTTCATACCACTCTGTTGTGTTTCATACGATTGGAATATTATAACAAATATACATACATCTATACATTCGTTAGTAAGTTTACGTTTTTTTACGCTGTTAAATGTCACTGTTAAATACAAAGCGTTGTCTCATAACTTTAATAAAAGGCTGTTAAAGTTATTCGGGCTGCCAGTAGAAAGTCATAATTTTTTTATTTTCTTACGTCTGTTGAAACTGTCATTTAGTTTACGTTTACTGGTCTGTGAGCGTATTCTGAAGCAACCCGCCCAAGTTTATCTTATATCTAACAGGTAAGTATCTAACAAAAGTACCTCAGTACTTAACGCTCAAATCGAAAACTATAATGCATCTGTAGTCTAGTCTAGTAGATGCAATGATCTGTCACCGTAATATTGTTAACACGTTGGTTAATAATCTAACCAGTAAGATTAAAAACTGTCAACAACTGTACTATTACTATTTACTATTTCTTACTATTTCACAATCTGTTGACATTTTATAATCTTACTAGTTGGATTATAAACCAACGGCGTTTACAGTTTGCCGGTGACATACCTACTATATAGGTGTTTTATACTTATAGATGTCATATTGACTATACTCTATATAGTTTATAGTTTATAATCATAGACTATCTATATAATAAATATATCTATCTATCTATATCTATGACTAATGCCTGCGAAAGTGGAATATGTATTGAATGCGTAATCGGAACTGAGTAGCGGTTCACACAGCCTTTACCTCTAAACGAGTTACGTGAAACACGAAGGAGGGAAGCGGTCGTGACCGCCGCCGCAACACACCGCTGATCTAACTAATAAATGTTACTGTGGGCTGTTAGATACAGAGAGACGAAGTTAAGAGACATTATTTGACGAACACTCGATGTGGATCATCCACCTTTTATTTAATTTAGCTTTAGCTGAGTGATGTTAATTGTAATACTTGTTAAGCTACATGCAGTTGGGATACTTGTATGGGCCGGTGATGGCATTTCTATCTGAGCGCTGCCGTACTTCGGAGGGCACGTTAAATTGTTGGTACTAGTTGGTTCATGTCGTTAGATTATGTCGGAGATGTTAGATCAGATGTTCGATCATAGTACCTAGGTAATATGACGCATAATAATAAATACGACTATATTTTAATCTTGTATGAAAACAATACCTATGGCCTGGTAGGCTTTAGGGCTAATTCTCCTCACTGTAGGTACTGATATCCTCAGTGAGATGAACGGCATATGTCCTGCAGTGGCATATTACAAGATTTGTAATTCTTGCGTCAGTTTAAAGACATAGAAACGAGCACTTCTTAATAGAAAACCCGTTGAGTAGGTCCATAACAGAGAAACTCATTTATGGAAACGAGTATTAGGTAGTAAATGCGGAACAGGCTAATAAGTATTACTAAAGATATCCATCTAAGCCAGTGTCTTAAAATGACTAATCCTTGAAATATTTCTTAATTAACCTCTTTGCAAAGTCGTGGGTTCGATAGCATTGAGAAGAAAATTGATAGGTTCACAATAATCACAGTAGCGGCAATCACTATGATAACTATAGTTAAAGTTATTGTAAATATTAACAGTTAATCTAACTGCAGATTGTATAATAGATTGATTAGAGGATTTTTTTCTAACGCTACATTAAATCGAATGCCATATGATGCCTCTATCATTTATAGCCTCATAACTGTACACAACATAGCAATTTGCCCGCATGACTCCACATGAAAATATGCAATGACAACATGCAATTTTCAACAGAAGTCATAACTGCGAAGGCTTTAGTTGCGTTTTACCTGCTTGGTCAGTAATGCAGAACATTTATTTATCAATTATCAAGTGTTGAGTTCATAAAATACATGATAAATTGTCTGCAATAGACTGAATCAAGCGAGAACTATTTTTATCGACTGACTCATACGTAGTTAGGTATCTTATTATTTTTTCAATATTTCCTCAATAATTTTTGTTAACTATGTGATCACTGGTCGATAGTTTATTAAAATCCTTTATTTTTGTTGGGAATATCAACAAACACATTATATTGAACCAAACTTTCCGATGTAAATATGCGATTAGAATATAAAATGAAGTCAGTGCAACCACAGTTTTGTATATGCATATTGTGTATTAAAGTTGCATACTGTATTAGTAGTGTACTAGCAGCGCCCCGCTGTGTTACCCGCATTGTGCATGTTTCCTTGGAAACTTTTATACATGTAAACCTTCCTCTTGAATCACTCTATCTATTTTAAAAAAACCGCGTTAAAATCCGTGCAGTAGTATTTCAGTTTATCTCGAACAGACAGACACATACGCGGCCGGGGACTTTGTTTTATAATAATGTAGTGATTAGTATTAGTAGGTAATTACTGAATATTTTCAGTACCAAACTCACAGCTATAGTTAGTCTAAAATTCGCGCTAGTCCTCACTGTTTCAACACACCTAACTCCCAGGACCTAACTCTTGGAGGCCCTGTCTGTATAACACAGGTGAGCTATTAATAGCGGCCGTGGGTGAGTGACCGGGCGTCGGCCACCACTGGCGACTGCCATTGTGAACCTTACTGCGGGAATAAAGGTTCCAAGACTGAAGGATAGAGTGGAAACTAACAGAGACATTGGAAAAATCTACACTAATATTATAAAGCTGCAGAGTTTGTTTGTTCGAACGCGCGTTTGTTCGAAAATATTTTTGTAATGTATAGCCACATTCAACGGGAAAGTTATAGGCAACTTTTCATCCTGAAATTCCCACGAGAACGGGTACAACGGGGGCGCTGCTAGTATTATCTATTTAGAATTGAAACTGCGTTTACGGATACACGTCGCTTTTATTAACATTTTATTCTGACGTTTCGGCACCTTTACAGGAACCGTGGTCACAGAACACTGAAACCAGTACGTCACTATAATCTAATGAGAATCAAAAACTGAAATGATACTGGATACAAATAAATCTGCGCTCTCTTAACAAAATCGTAACATGGATTGAGAATCACTGGGTGTTTAGATGAATTACTCATATTAAAGACAAATAAACTGCGCTCTCATAACAAAACATGAATTGAGAGTCACTTGAAATCTAAATTACTTATTAGTCGATCAAAACAATATAAGTATCTAAAGATGTTTGTTATGATTGTGATTATACTTGGTTATTTAATAAATAACTTAATACTAAGTTTAGATATTAATATCATTTATTTATCTCTTTATAAAAATCAATGCCACTTTTCGTTGTAACTATATAACTCAAGAACGGGCTCACCTATCCAAACCAAATGTTTAGGCTTTGTTCGGACTATTTAGTAGATGGTCAATGTGAAGTTTGCACAAATCGGTCGAGCGGTTCTTAAATTCCCACGGGAACGGACACAACGCGGGTAAAACCGCGGGGCGCAGCTAGTTTAATTATATTTTTATGTTGGATTGTCTTCAGCACCTCGGTAGTCTAGCGGTGTTTGCACTCGCCTGTGTTTTCAATGCCTGGGTCAAGCGAAAATATGTTTCCTTCTTTTCAACCATGACTCTGGTTTAAAATTATCAACCCGCATTAAGCAAGCTTGGTGATTACGACTTATACCTCGCCGTACTGATATCTTCAGTGAAACGAGAGGCCTTTGCCCAGCCCTTTGTTTCAATCTTTTCAGTACTTTCAAGTTTAGTATATTGGTATATAATAATATATATAGTATATAATAATGGAAATTATTCTATTCACTTTACATTATTTCAGGGGATCTCAAAGTAACTAACAATGTTTATCGACAACACTTCGACTGTAAAGTCGGTAATTTGTTTCATAACTTGCTACTATACAAAAACGACAACTGAAGGTCGATGATTACATAAACTTAGGTGCGACTGCACATGTTTTACACGTTAGTAGGAAAATACATAAGACACTTTGAGAAGGAAAAAAATGGGTTGTTATCTACTACTTTACTTACTAACTAGTAGCCTGCTGCATCTGTGCCCGTTGCCATGGAAATTTCAGGATAATAGTGGCCTTTGTCGTTCCTCTTGAATGAATTTACCATTATCATTGGGATATTTAAAATGTATTAAAAAATGAAAGATACAAACAAAGTAATCATAATCAAAGTGGATTCATAAAAAAATATTGTTTTCAAATCTGACTACCAATTCAGCTTTAATGTCTATTACGCGAAAAATAAAGATTTTTAACCATTTAAACAGTTATATCATAGTTTTAGTTTTTGTTTTTGTAATACCTAGTTAAAAGTGTAGATGATACAACACTGTTTTGCTAATACAACAGATGCATGCAGTTACTTAACTTCTAAAGCATTACATATCCAAACAAATACCTACTTAGATATGATTATTTTGTGAGTAATCCTTCGCCGATGTCTATCACGCAGTGTGTGGGTATAACAAATCAAAATATTAACACACAAAGGTGTTGATCATCCCACTTTGAGATGAGTTCATGATAATAATGATTTACAATCCGCAGATAGTTAAACTAAGCCGTTTAACCTTCACACTTACTACATTATCTATAGTTTATTGTTATTGTCGATACATAACTATCAAATTAGATCATCTTGGTGAATATTCAAGGTTTATTTTTATTAGAATATCACGAGTTTGTTACTGAAATTGTTTTGTAACTGCGGTCGTTACTTTTTATGTTTTTTTCTGTAAAAAATTCGAGATTTAAAAAATGCAACTTCACTCTGTCGATGTTAATGTTTTACAACAATTAAGAAGTAGGTACTTAAAATAACAATATTCAGTTTTAATTAACTCCAGATAATCGTTACCAGCTTAGGTTTCGAATAATTATACCTAAATGTTTATATGAATAAAAACTTTCTTTTTTGCTGTAAAGAGGTTATCAATTTTATGGCACGCGTGCTTTGGTTGTGAAATGTACTTTTATAGAAATCTTTATGTTAACCGTATTTATTACATACAAAAATACTGCACCTATGTATACTCGTGATATAGATGGTATCGTTTAGAGCCCTATAGTTAATAGGTTCATCTTATATATAAAATTCTCGTGTCACAGTGTTCGTTCGCGTACTCCTCCGAAACGGCTCGACCGATTCTCATGAAATTTTGTGAGCATATTGAGTAGGTCTGAGAATCGGCCAACGTCTATTTTTCATCCCGAAATTCCCGCGGGAACGGGTACAACGCGGGTGAAACCGCGGGGCGCAGCTAGTATAATTATATAAGGAAGTATTAGCTTGTAATGTCCCACTGCGGGGCAAAGGCGTCTCATTTCACAGAACAGTGAGGAGGATTAGGCATAATCACCACGCTTGCCTAATGCGGGTTGGTGAGTCGATTAGGCGTTAGTATTCCAATATAATGTTCGAATTAACCCCTAATATACTTAAAACATAAAACAATCAACCTTATAGGTCAATTTCATAAAGCCTAATGAAATAAGACAATCGAATCAGCAATCAAGAAGCAATTTAATTTCATCAGTTGTTACGCCACGCACCGAGAAGACTCAATGTCTATATCAATAAAAACTACTTGTTCTTAAGCAATTATCATAATTACATACACGCGATGTGTTTGCTATCTGTTAAAGAGGTGAGGGCCTTCCAGTTGCTTCCGAAATCGTTAGACAATAACTTATTGAGGACAACTTAATGCTTGCAGTACTAGTTTGACTGGGCTATGACCTATTGGCGTGCCGATTATGAATATAAGTTGATTGTTGATGTGTTGAGATATTGGGTACGATGGGTGTTCTAAGTCCAGGCTGTAATATACCTTTCTACTTTTGAAAAGGTACCTATCTGGGGGGATTCAACATTGATACAGAAGTATATTTATAATGGAAAGTTCTATACGAGTATTACCTTTTCACACAGTTTCTGATCTCTTTTATATTAAGCTAGTAAGAACTAACTCCAGATTTTTTAGGACCTTAGAATTCTGCGTAAAGTTTAAATTGATAAACTTTATAAGTGGGGGGTTTAAGACAGTATTAAACACATTCCTCTATCAGTTACTTAAAATAAAAATGCCATAATTATCAATAATGTATCTTCTTCGAAGACTTTCAAGAGAGCCTTTCATGGAAGAGGAAAAAAGCGTAGACCTAATTTTCCCCAGACGCAAGTAACTAATAAACCAGTGTGATAGTGCCGTATTCATAGTGATTCGTAACAATGCACGGAATTAAGATCCCACGACGTAATGACTCTATAAGTAACGCTGTGAGCGAATGTCTAGTTCAAGGCATTTGAAGCGACAAGATCGCTATCGGAAGATCGTTATTGATATTTAACGTTTCTACATAATTTATCATAATTGCCGACTAGATACTATCACGTATTGGAAATTAAAGCACAATAGTTTAGTTTAGTAGATGATTATATGAATATGATTAATAGATTTTACCATATCTCGTTTCTCTTTTACCATCTCAAATTAAAGATGTCATTGATGCTAAAGTTGCCATTTAGAGATACATCCAGCTGATTCCAACTCATTCTTGATCTATATCACGGTATTTTAAAACATCAAAACTGTCACAACATTTTCTAACAGCACTAATTGAAACGAGATTTTTATCAGTAAATCAGGCTCATAATTCATTTGAATTTAAACAAAGTGCGAGTGACATGGTCACGTTTTGCGTAACGTCAACAATGTGTTGGTGAGATTGGGTGCGCCGGCGCGGCAGCGTCCGGTTTTGACGCAACGCTCTTTATGCTTCGACATCACATGGATTTTGGATGCGATACGATCTAGTTTTTAGTCTGGTTTACCGTGGGTGTTTCAAATTACACCTTGAATTTAATTTGGAGCTAGGTATTGCTTAGGTATATCACGTCACATAACTATGCTCTCATATGAAACAAGTTTTAAGTTTTGATCGTTAGGCTACATTGGAATTTAGGCGATCTAAAAACTTGTACATACCTATTAATATTAGTGTTCGCCACTAACCTAAACAAGTTTTTGTTTTGCTTAATATCAACTTATGCATTACTCAATTTACGATGAAATGCAATATTTTAACGATTTTTTTCTTTTGTTCCAGATTTACCAAGTAAACAATGTGGAGAGGTGGAATTTTGAAGTGGTACCTCTGACGAAGGGCTCATGATGTCGCAGTCAGCCCTGGGCCTGGGCGGGGAGCGCCGCTACTCCGTGCCCTCCAACCCGCTCATGCATGACCCCAGAGGAATGCACTCCGAAGACCTACACGCCTGGTCTATTTACAGGTAATTATACGCCAACCTATGGAGGTCGGCGTCGGTAATGAGTACTTTTTCGTGAAGGTTAAGGGAAGGAAACCATTTTCTCTAAAGAGGCCATGATTGTACGTTTTCTTCGAGACCTTCCGTAATAGGGTCGTCGTTTTGTTGGTAATGTATGATCATTATAAACGTATTATTGTTTTGCAGGCAAAATCTTAACTCTGACTTTACGGATAGTGCGCTGGGAAGCACTGACAAAAGTCCCTTGCCATATGGAAACTTCCAGCTTAGAGACACCACCGTACAGTCGATATTATCACATCCTAGATATGGACCTAAGTAAGAATATATTCCATACACCATTATTATACATTGTTTATCTTTTTTTTATATATTTACTTACCTATGAATGATTGGCTTTTAGGTCAGCGTTGGGGTCAAACATGTACACATACCTCAAGTTCGGTCTACCTCGAGTTTTTCCGCCGAACCACAATGGCTCCCAGAGATCTGGCACTCCCAAACCCAAGACTTCTATAGGAAGTGGAATGAAAGCTGCACCTAGGTAAATAATCCATTGTTCCTCCACTCACAGTTTGTTCAAGTGGCCTTCTTAAACATACAATAAAGACGTGTAAACGTGTGGTTGTTCGAACAGGATACAGAGACAGAGCAGGGGAGTTCGAGAAACATCCTCCGGGTACGACAGTTCAGACAACGAAACCACCACCAACTACCATAAGTATAGCAGAAAATATCGATCCGATCCTGATTTTCGAATGCAAAATGTTGTCACATCTTATCAGGTAAGATTTAGGACTTTCCCAGACAGTATTTGACAGTCCAGACAGACAGATTTGTCACAGTCCAGTCTACTGTAGCTAGTCTAATAGAAGTTGTCGTTGTCGATACCCTTTTTTGAGTTTTTCAAGCAAAAAATAATGGAATATGTCTAGTATCTAGTGTGTCCTTTATAGTTTTTCTCAAACCAAAAGACAGTCTAATCTATAGACTATCTGGACTAAAGTCTAAGCAGTTTCTGATTAAGCATCTTGACTGCAATAGCAATAGTGGAACCAAATTTCTGACATATTTATCGATATTTCTAGCAGACAGCTGTGCCTCTTGTGGCGATGCAACAAGCTGGGATTAGAGGGGATATGGACCAACGTGGTCAATGGACCAACTCCCGGCACAAGTCAGTGAGCGAGGCAAATCTATTGGGAATAGACGCGAGACCACAACGCCCTCAGTACAACAGACGGAACAGTGTGGTGGACTACGTACCTGATGGAGACCATCATAGGTGAGAACTGAAAAACACAGAATAAATGCACATTTTTATCATATACTCTCCCTCAATTCGCTTCGGGTAAAACAGAAAATCAGTCCTATAAGAGATAGTAAAACGTCTACTCACTTGACGTCACTGTCTAGTGTACATACTCTGGAAGTATATTTGATATTATGGAATTTAAGAGTTGTAATGATTAATAGTTTTATTACTTATCTCTTATATGCAAAGCATAAACTATTTTTTTTTGTAATAAGAGTCTTTCGGAAGGCACATTAAACCGTAATTCCCGATAGTTGACGCCTTCAACATAGTTTGGCATCGAAGCACCTTTTTGGGATCTCAAAACTTACGAGTCCAGGCTTCAAGAATTCGTGGACACTATGGCCTCGTAAAAGATTTCGGTCGCATGTAAGTACATCTGTATGTATTGTCAGCTACCTGATGTCTCCGTCGCACCTGGGCGGGCGCGCGTCGAAGGCGGGCAGCCACCTGTCGCTGTCTCACTCGCGCAAGCACTCCACGCTGCGGCCCGCCGACCACCTCGACGGGTACGCGCACTCCGCCTACATCTACCCCAACTACTACGTAAGTCATACTCGACCATCTACTGGCAAGCTACTTCTGCAATTTCTACAGACTGGTAATAGTAGGCTATTGAATGCAAATTTGTAAACGACGTCTAATGCGAGTGTTGACATGTTGAAACTACGTTTACGAATACACTTCGCTTTTATTTTACATTTTGATCTGACGTTTCGGTCCCTTTACAAGAACCGTGGTCATAGAAGACTTTTATTGCTAGTGGTAACAAGTATGATGCTGAAGTAGAACAGTCTTCTTACTTTAATAACATGTTATTCCAGGTGAATAGTTTAGAAATTACATCTCCCGAGAACAAGATGACGTTATTGGTCTCTGGTCTCAGCTTCGAAGTGAAGTCTGGAGAGATATTGGCTGTGTTAGCCACTTCGCAACATGAAGCGACTGGTTTACTGGACGTCTTGGCTGGCGTTAGAAAGGTAAACCTACAAAAATTGTTCAATGCTTTTCTTTTAGCTTATTAATATTTTGATGAAGTACTTACGAAATAGACTCGTGTAACCAGTAAGTACGCTCTTCCGTGGAAGTACTTACCTACCTTTCTCACTCCCTAAGTCGACTTAAGCAGACTTTACTCGAATCTAGCGTTACGTAGCCGAGCGTGATGGCTCAATCCTATGATTACTTTTTAGGTGCAGATAACTTCAAAAAGTTTAAAAATTGCTCGAACATATTTCGGTGTTTTTCAGAAATTATCTGGAGATATAGTGATAAACGGCCAGCCAGTCGCCTCTAGCACCCTCCGCAAAGTGGCCGCGTACGTGAGGAACGACACCAACCTCTGTCCTTCCATGACGGTGGCTCATATGCTACGGTTCCATGCTGCTTTGCGCCGGCCAAGAGCCAATCATGGACAGGTTAAAATGAACGATAGAGATCGGGTAAGCGACCTTCTTGGTACGATGGTACTCTACATGTCTTAGTGGGTAGAGTCATGGTTCTGATAGCCCCAAAGTTTTAAACAAAAAAACTTCCAATTCCAGATAAACCTACTCATAGAAGAGTTAGGTTTAGAACAAGTAAGAGATACCAACATCAGTCGTCTCACTCGCTCCGAAGTCCGAAGACTCAACGTTGCTTGTCAACTTCTTCTCGACATGGCGGTATTGATCCTCGACCAGCCGACTAAGGAGATGGACATATTCGACACTTTCTTCTTGGTGGAATACTTGAGGAACTGGGCCAGTACTGGCAAAGTAGTCATAATGTCGCTACACCCTCCTACTTATGAAATCTTCGCTATGCTCACTAAGGTAAGGATTTAATTTCTTCATACATCAACGTTTGAACAGTTGTTTGCAGAACAATCTAGATCTTGGTTTCAGACAAACAGTTTGCACAATTAAATACAATATTTTTTTCAGGTTGTCCTCATTTCGGCTGGAAGAACAATGTTCAGTGGTTATAGAAGGGATATGTTGCCATATTTTGCTTCTATAGATTATCCTTGTCCTGCTTTCAAGAACCCGTCTGATTACTACTGTGAGTATTCACATCAATAGTTGTAAACTATGAATTTATTTGTACGATAATTTTAAGATTTAGACTCTTTTGCGTTGGTTGCGGGATATGGCTGTAGAAAGAGGCCTAGTAGAATACTCAGTAGGTGCTGTGCGGATGGCCAGGTGCCCAAAGTCACGAGAGCTTAAGTCCGGCCTTAATTTTATGGCATGAAAACCAGATGTTAGGTGTATTAAGACTGAGATCGTTCATGTGTGGGTGTCCCGTATCCTTGGTTAGTTAATTATGTGATCATTGATGCATCACGGCACGAGAACCCCCCCCCCCCCTCCCTTAGAAAATTGTTTAGTTAAGAATGAGATGGTCGTCTCGTGTGTGTCAGTGGACCTGGTGACGCTGGACTCGCTGTCCGGGGCGGCGCTGGCCGAGTCGTCGGGGCGCGTGGAGGCGCTGGCGGGCGTGTTCGGGGCCGCGCACGCGCCGCCCGCGCCGCCGCCGCCCGTGCCGCTGCCCGCGCCCGCGCCGCGCGCGCGCCCCCACAGACACGCGCTAGCGCTGCTCGAGTGAGTACAACACTACGGTTAGCTGGCGGGCGTGTTCGGGGCCGCGCACGCGCCGCCCGCGCCGCCGCCGCCCGTGCCGCTGCCCGCGCCCGCGCCGCGCGCGCGCCCCCACAGACACGCGCTAGCGCTGCTCGAGTGAGTACAACACTACGGTTAGCTGGCGGGCGTGTTCGGCGCCGCGCACGCGCCGCCCGCGCCGCCGCCGCCCGTGCCGCTGCCCGCGCCCGCGCCGCGCGCGCGCCCCCACAGACACGCGCTAGCGCTGCTCGAGTGAGTACAACACTACGGTTAGCTGGCGGGCGTGTTCGGCGCCGCGCACGCGCCGCCCGCGCCGCCGCCGCCCGTGCCGCTGCCCGCGCCCGCGCCGCGCGCGCGCCCCCACAGACACGCGCTAGCGCTGCTCGAGTGAGTACAACACTACGGTTAGCTGGCGGGCGTGTTCGGCGCCGCGCACGCGCCGCCCGCGCCGCCGCCGCCCGTGCCGCTGCCCGCGCCCGCGCCGCGCGCGCGCCCCCACAGACACGCGCTAGCGCTGCTCGAGTGAGTACAACACTACGGTTAGCTGGCGGGCGTGTTCGGCGCCGCGCACGCGCCGCCCGCGCCGCCGCCGCCCGTGCCGCTGCCCGCGCCCGCGCCGCGCGCGCGCCCCCACAGACACGCGCTAGCGCTGCTCGAGTGAGTACAACACTACGGTTAGCTGGCGGGCGTGTTCGGCGCCGCGCACGCGCCGCCCGCGCCGCCGCCGCCCGTGCCGCTGCCCGCGCCCGCGCCGCGCGCGCGCCCCCACAGACACGCGCTAGCGCTGCTCGAGTGAGTACAACACTACGGTTAGCTGGCGGGCGTGTTCGGCGCCGCGCACGCGCCGCCCGCGCCGCCGCCGCCCGTGCCGCTGCCCGCCCCCGCGCCGCGCGCGCGCCCCCACAGACACGCGCTAGCGCTGCTCGAGTGAGTACAACACTACGGTTAGCTGGCGGGCGTGTTCGGCGCCGCGCACGCGCCGCCCGCGCCGCCGCCGCCCGTGCCGCTGCCCGCGCCCGCGCCGCGCGCGCGCCCCCACAGACACGCGCTAGCGCTGCTCGAGTGAGTACAACACTACGGTTAGCTGGCGGGCGTGTTCGGCGCCGCGCACGCGCCGCCCGCGCCGCCGCCGCCCGTGCCGCTGCCCGCGCCCGCGCCGCGCGCGCGCCCCCACAGACACGCGCTAGCGCTGCTCGAGTGAGTACAACACTACGGTTAGCTGGCGGGCGTGTTCGGCGCCGCGCACGCGCCGCCCGCGCCGCCGCCGCCCGTGCCGCTGCCCGCGCCCGCGCCGCGCGCGCGCCCCCACAGACACGCGCTAGCGCTGCTCGAGTGAGTACAACACTACGGTTAGCTGGCGGGCGTGTTCGGCGCCGCGCACGCGCCGCCCGCGCCGCCGCCGCCCGTGCCGCTGCCCGCGCCCGCGCCGCGCGCGCGCCCCCACAGACACGCGCTAGCGCTGCTCGAGTGAGTACAACACTACGGTTAGCTGGCGGGCGTGTTCGGCGCCGCGCACGCGCCGCCCGCGCCGCCGCCGCCCGTGCCGCTGCCCGCGCCCGCGCCGCGCGCGCGCCCCCACAGACACGCGCTAGCGCTGCTCGAGTGAGTACAACACTACGGTTAGCTGGCGGGCGTGTTCGGCGCCGCGCACGCGCCGCCCGCGCCGCCGCCGCCCGTGCCGCTGCCCGCGCCCGCGCCGCGCGCGCGCCCCCACAGACACGCCCTATAGCGCTGCTCGAGTGAGTACACTACATGAAGATTACGGTATGCTTTACAAGGGAACGAGTTGCTAGCTTTTTGTCGGTGGAATGCTACGGTGAGTACCATAACATTTAGTTTAGAGTAACAGGGAAACTCCTTTCCCTTCCCCTTTTGGTAGCTTCCAAAGAGTTTAGGTAAGAAAGAGAGAAGGAATGGTGAGGTAAGCACTACAACGCTTGGATTTAGGGTAAGATAAGAAATTGGTAGCACAACCTCTGTACTATCCCTACTATCTATACTAATATTATAAAGCTGAAGAGTTTGTTTTGTTTGTTTGTTCGTTTGTTTGTTTGTTTGTTTGTTTAACCTTTTGACCGCCAAGTAATAAAACACAAATCATGCCCTCCACGCCAGCCCCAAAAATCAGAGATAAATACCTAAAAAAATATAAGGATGGGAATAGCATGTCGAAAACGTGTTTTTCCGGTTAAATAATGATTAAATAAAGTGCGTAAATGTATACAAACATATTGTTATTGAAGTTTTTTTTAACCACACACTAGTAATTTAGTAATTTTACCAAAGCTCGCAATTTTAGCAAATACTAATACATCAAAGTCGCTTGAAGATAAGTAATCAAATAAAAATATCATAGTAACTTTACCCCAGCACTAGTCAATAGATGTTGTCGGCCCCAGCCGACATTGGCGTGGTCAGTCGGTGAATTCATTATGTGCACGCTATTTATTAGAGATGGGACGCGCGCGTTTAGATTATAATTTACATTTATCGAGTAATACCTACCTTTTATTTAAGCATTATTTATTATATTGAATAAAATTACTTATTTTATTTACAATGATATGTTTTAACGCGATGGTCCTATTCTGAGGAGTTCTTTAGTAAAAGCCGTTATTCCCAAAACTGTATCATAAATCGTTTGTTTTTGTTACTTCTTTGTTCCCAACTTTTCATGGAATATACGAGTGCAATAGTAAATCATAAAACTGTACAACACGTACTGGCGTAAAAAAACGATATTTTTAAATGTATTATAATATTATATTTTAAAACCGTGGGAAAGACATAACATAATATTTGTTTGCCAAAAGGCGGGTACATCAAAGTAGATAGGTACCCACATATTGTATTCATTTCGTAGAGGGCAAATAGGTATTCATTATGTTTAATGACAAAAGTAAAATGTGTAATAAACGACTTACATAATTAATAACTCTGATAAATAAGGATGAGTAACACCCATTCCATTATTGAAAAATAAATGCTTAATTTACCCCTTCTCTATACACACTAAAACAAAATCATTCGATCAAGTTGACTGAAACAGAAGAGAGACGAGTAGAATAATGGAGACGCAAAAAAATTCAGAAAAGAAAACTAAGAGGACAAGTCACTTAAGTGGATTATGTAATTCACTTAGAGCACGATAACAAACTTATCACAAACGAACAACGGACAGCACTAGATGTGTAACTCGTACGCAGATGACGTCAGAGTGCGTCGTCTAATGCCGACCGTGGCGTAGAGGACAGTCATAAAAGATAATAGAATAAGGATGGGCACACGGCACAGTAGATTGTATCGATTGTGTGGAGGGGTGGTAAAAAAGTTTAATAATTTTTCACTCAGGGGGCACCGATAATGTTATTTATTGTATCAGAAATATTATATGCTATTTGTGCAATGAAATAATACTAAAATTGTATATTTACTCTCAACATTAGCATACAGGTTGTTTATTATATAAAAAGTTGGCACAACACTAGCGGTCGGCATTTGCCGACAATGGCGCAGGAGGCATGGCATTTCGCACGTATTTTTTGTCATCTTTTTTGGTATAAAAATCTTCCATACAATTTATTTTTATGGATAGGTTTGAGTTAAAAATAAATTGTTATATCGTTGTGACTTCAATAAATAAGATATGATAAACAAATACTCTTTTATTAAGCAAATATAAGGTTAAATAATAATAACAATTCTTGTCGGCTATAGCCGACATTGGCGTGGAGGGCTCGGAGTTGTATGTCGGCTATAGCCGACATTGGCGCTCAAAAGGTTAAACGCGCTAATCTCAGAAACTACTGAACCGATTTGAATAATTCTTTTTGTAATAGAAAGCCACATTCAACGGGAAGGTTATAGGCTATTTTTCATCCCGAAATTCCTACGGGATCGGGTACAGCGCGGGTAAAACCGCGGGGCACTGCTAGTTATAAAATATTAGCGCTTCACTGTACTGATATCTTCAGTGAGATGAGAAGCCTTTGCCCAGCAATGGAACATTACAATTATATACTGTATCGACATTGTTCCATAGAATTTTCGGTAAGAAAAAGAGTTATGCTCAGTGCAAAACAAAGTACCTTCTAGACATATAACAGTTGCAAAGCCAGCTAAGAAGAAGACTATTGAACACGATGTTTTTTTTCTATGTACTAATTTGCTTTTGTTTGAATTTTCAGGAAAAGTCTAGTTTTCACGCAAATGACGACGTTATCCAACATTATAACGCGCGTCCTGATCGCGGCTCTAATGTCTCTAGTCACAGGGACCATATTCTGGGATCTACCTTCTACTGATGCTAAGGTACCTAAAGGGTCTTTATTCTTTACTCTCTCGAACAATAAAACTAAGAAGCTAATAATTAGAACTGAATTATTTACTTGTTTAAACTTATACTTAGGTATTCTTTAAATTACATTATGACCAAAAATCTCACCTAAGTACATAATATATCAAAACGTTAAGAATATTTTTTTAGACTTTTGGCAGCAAAACTTGGTATAATCAGTTCATACAAGACGGACATATTCAAAAATTCATTTTGGTTTATCAAGATAGATAAAAGTGGAAAGAAATAACGCCAATTTGTTGTCCATTCCAGTTAGTCCAAAACGACCGCATCGGTTTCCACTACGCCGTGATGTGTTTCGCCGTGTGGCCGATCATGCTGTGGCTGACGACCAGAGAAGCGGCTTCCATGAGGAGACACGTGGAGAGAGATATAGCAGTCGGCCTGTATTCTAGGACCGTGTTCATATTGTTTGATGTGAGTATCATAAATCATCAGACCACCTTGTTGGTGGTCAAAAAAGGTCATCTATTATATAAAATTCTCGTGTCACGGGGTGCGTTGTTGAACTCCTCTGAAACGGCTTGATCGATTCTTATGAAATTTTGTGTGCATATCGGGTAGGTCTGAGACTCGGACAACATCTATTTTTCATCCCGAAATTCCCGCGGGAACCGGTACAAAGCGGGTGAAACCGCGGGGCGCAGCTAGTCTTTATAGTATATATCTACTGAACGTGCGTATGTCACTGAACTCCTCCTAAACGGCTGGATCGATTTGAACGATTTTTTTGCATGGGTTGGGTGGCACCCTGGATGGTTTCGATTCACACTAGCGACATCTATTGGGTCGCGGGGTGAACCACCACGCGGGCCACCAGCTAGTTACTACATAGTATAAAACAAAGGCAGTTTCCGCTGTCTGTCCCTATGTATGCTTAGATCTTTAAAACTACACCACGGATTTTGATGCGGTTTTTATATAGATAGAGTGATTCAAGAGGAAGGTTTATATGTATAAGATTTCCCACGGTAAAGGGCACAACGCAGGTAAAACCGCGGGGCGCTGCTAGTATGATGATAAAATATAATGATTGTTGCAGCAATTCCTAGAGCTGTGGTCGAGCGCGCTGGCGTGGTGGGCCTACCTCGTGCCGAGCTACGCCATGGCGGGGCTGTACGCGCTCTCCGCCGCGCCGCTCGACGGGTTCTACTTCTACTTAGGTAACATTACTGTGTCTCCATTATGGCGTCGCTACACAAAAAATATTCATACCTACTGCTGAAAAAATAAACTGAAAAATCTAAAAAAAAACGCGGCTTCCGCTGGTACCAAACCTATACTCCAGGATTGGCGATTTCGCCTAACAAAAGATGGAGCGGTTTTGACGTATTTTTCCCAACATGACTATCTAACATAGCAGATAAAGTATTTTTAGTTTACAGCAAAACTCAGAACAAACATTAAATCTCTTTTTCAGGTTACATGGTGCTCTACCTAATAAGCATACAAATGTTATGCCGAGCGACTATATTCCTTATTCCTATGGAGAAGACGGCGTCCATTATATCAGGGGTTTGCCTGTTAATATCTACGCTTGTAAACGGGGTATTACTACATAGATCAGACCTTCCCCACTACGTGCAATGGGTTAATTACGTGTCGCCATCTAGATGGGTTTTGCCGGAACTTTTGAAGTTAGAGCTTAGTGATGTAGCCCTGAGAACAAGTATTAGTAAAGAAATCAGGTGTGCTACCAAACAGGTGGGTACTTTGTTAAACTTTATTTATTTTATCTACACTTCTACACTAATATTATAAAGAGGAAAACTTTGTTTGGTTGTAATGAATAGGCTCAAATATTACTGGACCATTTTAAAAAATTCTTTCACCATTCGAAAGCTACATTATCCACGAGTAACATAGGCTATTTTTCATCCCGAAATTCCCACAGGAATGGACACAAACGCGGGTAAAACCGCGGGGCGCTGCTAGTCTTTACTAATAATATAAGCAGAAGAGTTTGTTTGAACGCGCTAAGTTCGAAAGCATCAGTGAGATTTGAACAATTCTATAGCCACAAACAACAGGCTACTTTTATCCCAAAATACCCACGGGATACAACGCGGGTAAAACCCGGGAGGCCGCTTGTTTGTATCAGAACAATCGACAATATCATCAATAACAAAAAAACTTAATATAGATGACAGCTGTCACCCGTCATGTCACCCCACAAAGAATAAAGTTAACATATCCATTCTTATCTACATAGTTGACACACAGTTGTCATTATCTATATCTAATTAACTGTCCTGTTTGCAGAGACCGTATCCAGATATAATAACGCAAGCATCATGTCCGGCGCCGAACGGCACACAAGTGATGGTAAACTACGATTACAATACAGCGGACAATATGTGGGCGTCTCTCCCTACATCTCCAAGCGAATCATTCCTCATAGCTTTGGCTATTTTCTACGCAGTCTTCGCTTTTATAGGCATAGTAGCCTTTGTAGCAGACTGCACCAAGTATGTAAAGCGAAAACAAAAAACTTCCATGAAAGGACATAAGGTCACTGCAAGTACTCCGTAAAATTAATTGAAATACAAATTATGAAGTGCTTCAAGCAACTATTAAAGGTTTGCGAACTTAAAAAGTACTCTAAAAATATTTTTATAAAAAAATTACAGTAGTCTACAAAAGTTTTGTTATAGTCATCTCTGTAGCTTTTTGTCCGGACCAGAATCTGCGGAGTGGATATAGCGAAAAATGCTAACAAATATACAAAGGAAAGACTGAATTATTTCAGAATAGTAGTACAGTCTTTGATGTAAGAAGCACAAAATTTTGATTAAAGTGCTCAAAAATATATTTATTAACAAATTATTATCATGGTGTTTGGGGACAGCTTGCATAAATTAGTAAGTATCCTAATTTTAATGGACACTCTTTGAGTTTCTTCAATCAAGCATTATATCGTTATCGTTTCTCTTAGATTGACGAGAACTAAGTTATGTGTCCATTTAAATATCTGAAGATTGGAAAATTGGCCCTGAATAAAAAAAGCACTTGATAAGTAGATACTTACTTATTTAAAATCATGTTATTTTGGTGCACAAAACTATATTATTTATGCAAGCAGTCTTATAACCATATTTTTTATTTTTAAGATTGATTAAAGAAATCGATTTAATTAATAACTCGAGAACAATCGATTCTCGATTAAATGTTTATGAATTTATAATCACTACAAAATAAATAAAACAATGTACAAAAAGATCATAATAAATTGAATAATACTAGTTAGATAAATTATAGTTTAATTATTAACACATCAAGTATCTAATGTTAATGAAAGCTTATTTTCTCTTCTTTTGGTTGCGCTGTTTTTTAATACTTATAATCTATTTTGAAAATTCAATATACTCGTATATATTTATGAATTAATAATCCAGTCATGAAGGTACAATAGTGAACAAATAATAGGCAGAGGTTATGCTCCACAAGACATTCTTCAATATCTATGTCTAGCTATAGCTCTACCAGCTGAAAAGCTTTTATTATTGTATTTTTTTATTTTAATATATATTTAAATACCTAAAGTGCCAATTCTAATCTTTAACACTGCCTCATAACAATGCTCATGTCTTCAAATTATTAACTCTTTGATAACTTTTCTAATTAAATCACTATTTTAATAAATATATCGTAATTCAATTAACTATAACGTTAGTTAGTAAAGTGGAGCCATATCACTTAATTATAGAAACCCTATAATTGTAAGTTACCTTAATTTACGTGAATGTAGAAATGAAAAAATAAATAAGATTCATTGATTTTGAGTTTTTTAATTTAATATTACACGACATAATCAATACTTTACAATAAATTCGATTTAACGGTAAATAAATAAATGTACCTACGAAGTTAAATAACAATTTTAAAAAATAACATACGTTTAAATATTTACATAATAAATTAATTGACCCGCATAATTGGAATGATTTACTGTTAAAACAATGGTGATGGATAATTACAAACATTTCATTTTGACAAAACTATCATTAACAAATTAGTCAAATGTTTTAATGATTGGGCAGTTACAAATTAAAATTATACTATTTTTATGATTGAGGCAGTGCATGTACTAAGCCCGTTGTCCCCGTATACTGTGTCCCCTTTCACGGGGACAGCGGTACTTTAGTTAAATGTAATTATCAACATTGCTGTTGTCCCCGTACCCTGTACTTAGAATTCGGCGACTGTTCAGCCGCGGCGTGTAGTGGCCACAGTGTAACCCAGGCATTACTAGTCAATTGGTAATCTATACTAGTATTATAAAGAGGTAAAGTTTCAAACTTTGTTTGTTTGTTTGTAACGGCTAATCTCAGAAACTACCAATCCGATTTGAATGATTATTTTTGTAATGGATAGCCACATTCAACGAGAAGGTTTTAGGCTATTTTACGTCTCGAAAATCCCACGGGAACGAGCACAATGCGGGAGAAACCGCGGGGCGCTGCTAGTTTTAAATATTTAATTAAAGTACCGAAGTCCCCATGGACTTACACACGGTGTACGTTGACTGCGCGCATACACTGCAAGTATGAATAGGTAAAATCGAAAAATATACACAATTTTTACTTGGTAAGTCAAAAGTCATATTTTTTTTACAATTTCTCAGTAGGTAACAAAACAATAATTTACAAAATACAATCATTCTTATCATCGTTATGAAATAATTCATGGTATTTTTTACATATTTCGCATACGCACGGCCTATAGTTGGATCGGGCAGGCATTCTCTGATATCTGACAAACTCATCAGTATCTGAAAGTTTTTCATTGATATGTCGACTTTCTAGGATTGTTTTTTTTATTTGTTCGCACGAAAACGATGATTTGTCATGGCTGAAAAAAAGGCATACAAAATATATACTAAGTTGTAAATGTCTACGTATAAATGCATTTGATTACTGAGTAACGTGAAAATCTAGTACTTAAGTGAAACTTTTTCTAAATCTGCGCTGTAATATATGCGAAAGTCCAAATTCTATGGTGTGATTACTGCACATATGTTAAAGATAATGAATATTGTCATACTGGATCTTCTACAAATACTAAAACTATAACCGCCTTATTCATAAACGATATTTACAGTGGTTTAAAGTGTTTTGTCTCTTTCTCTCTTTGTCAAATAGCGTATGTCGGAAAGGGACAATCCATTTGATAGCTAAAGTGATGTTAACAAGCGTTTATGAATAAGACCCTAAGTACATACCTACAGTATACTTAGTATTAGACCTAGAGCCCGTGAACCCCAGACCTTCGTTATTTTATAAAAGCTGAAAGTTTGTCAGCGCATGCTCCCAACACAGGTAAGAACGATGGACAATTATGAAGTTTGGGTTACAGTGGCTTTGGCAGGTAAACGGTACTAAAGGTGTGTAAAATACCGATCTAAATTCATCAAATAAAAAGTGTGATTTGTGTGACATGACATATGTCATTTGAAAGCTCTTGAAGAGTTGTACAAGTCACCCTTTGACGGTGATATCGAAATCGACGGCCAACTTGGTGTTTTCGACCATTGAAGATTGGAGTTGACCTATGCTATGGACGCTGATCCTAATGCTCAACAGTGACATGACCTATGTCATTTGAAAGCTCTTGACAAGTTGTACAAGTCACCCTTTGACGGTGATATCGAAATCTACGGCCAACTTGGTGTTTTCGACCATTGAAGATTGGAGTTGACCTATGCTATGAACGCTGATCCTAATGCTCAACAGTGACATGTTCTATGTCATTTGAAAGCTCTTGACAAGTTGTACAAGTCACCCTTTGACGGTGACATCGAAATCGATGGCCAACTTGGTGTTTTCGACCACCGTAGATTGGAGTTGGCCTATGCCATGGACGCTGATCCTACTGCTCAACAGTGACATGACCTATGTCATTTGAAAGCTCTTGAGGAGTTGTACAAGTCACCCTTTGACGGTGATATCGAAATCGATGGCCAACTTGGTGTTTTCGACCATTGACCTTTAGTACCGTTTACCTGCCAAAGCCACGATAACCCAAACTTCATAATGGTCCATCGTTCTTACCTGTGTTGGGAGCATGCGCTGACAAACTTTCAGCTTTTATAAAATGACGAAGGTCTGGGGTCCACGGGCTCTTGGTCCATATATTCTCCTATTATTTAAAGTGGGTAGTATGGTACGTGTGACGGCTGTAACTTAACCTGTTGTTTACCGGCATTAGAAACACAATAGAAAATCAATTGTGTCTGGCTTGGATCCGCGTTATATGAGGGGTTAATAGACATAAAAATATTTTTAGATGCAAGCTACTGTCATCAGTCACCATACTAAAGTGCATGAAGTATAATATTTCAAATCCAATTTCTCTTTAAATTTCATTTTTAAGCCCCGACGCAGAAGAGGGGAGTTAAGAGTTTGACGTGTCTGTCCGTATGTCGGTGGCATCATAGGTTCCGAACGGATGAAGCGATTTCAATTTAGTTTTTGTTTATTAAAGGTGACTTATGTGCGAGTGTATTACGACATTTTTGTTGAACCGTTTAAAAGTTTGTGGGGGTGGGGGATGAAAGTGGGGAGAATAACCGAATGTCAAAAGCTTACTAAGTAAATTCGAGTAGCGGCTAACCCAAGAAAGCTTACTGAAAGAAAATATTGATGTCTTAATCAAGAGTGTTCTTAGTTTCGTTTATAATAAATAAAAAAACCCTCACATAAAAACGTAAGTTCCCTATAAAAAGTAAAAAAATAATTTTAAAAACTTAGGTTTTTAGAGATTTTAAATTTATTTTTTCATAGGTATGACAAATTGTACTGTGAGGATAGCTGTCAGGCGCACCATACTACAGAGAACGAACTACCAAGTCTAATTGCATTATCTCACAGTGTAATAGTTATGTTATTCCACCAGGCGCCCCTGTACTGAACTTATTCATATATGTACATATATTCATTTGACACATCTCACAGCGAATAAATATCGAATGATTTTACGGCGTTTTCTCAAATCTACCATGCTGTCGCTACTTCACGCAGACGTCCGCGTTGAAGTAGCCACAGCATATAGCATGAAGCATACAAAATATGACGCGTATGTACATTTACTGACACTCGCGCTCGTGACATAAAATATCTATCAAGTCTAAACTGTACGGTACTGTAAAATCTTATTGTAACATTATCACAGTGAACGAACTACTAAATTTGATCGTTCTGGTACCCCAAAGACTGTTCATCGTTGCGTGGTGAGGAGATCCACGGGTCGGGCATCTCTACGTTAAATACGTTGTACCGGCTGGGGCCGACGCGGCGCGGACTCCCGCAGCGGGACCGACTCAACGACCCGCTGATGAAAAATTGACACTATAGGCGTGTCCAAGGGATGGTCGAGAGGGATATGAGATGAGATCACATCACACCACATATTTCTACCTTAGTATATTTTAGGACTCTAAAAGTTATGTACAAAGTTTCAAGCTATGAAATAAACTTGATATGTAAGCCGGGCTAAACCTGATCAAATAAGGTAATGAGGAAACTTGACTATGTCAGGTTCAACATAGCTAATACAGACTAAACCTGACCAAGTTAGGACTTAAGTCGAGCTAAGTCAGGTAACGTGACTTAGCTAGGCTTAGGGCGCGTTTCCATAGAAGCGAAGCAGACCTGCAGAGCTGTGCGTATCGAAAAGATTTTGACAATGTTAATGCTTTGGGATTAGTCGCTTGAGCTCTGCACAGCTCCACTCCACTGGATAAACACCCCAGGGCTAAGCCTGGTTATTTCAAGTCCATTTGTGTCTAAGTAAGGGTACATACCAGCGAGGTCTTTGAATCGGCTCTACGGGTGTGACGCAGCATGAAGACCGTGACGGTTCCGTGTACCACGCTGCACATTTCCTCCTAGAGTAACGATAAGAATTCCTTTTAAGTTGTAGGTGCTTGCTAAGAAAGAATTTTGCAAAATTGAAACCTTAACAGGGGGAGAGGGTGATACTAAGCTATATTACTGTAAAATTGTATGTTAATCCGTTAAGTAGTTTTAGCATTGAAGTGTAATAACATCCATCTATCCTCCCTCTAAAAAAATATTATTTGTAATAGCTAGGTACCAGCTAAAAGCCGAGCTTTGTAAGGACTCGCGTATATTTTCTGCCTGGTAATAAGTTTTTCAGTAAAGTGTACCCCAAAAGTGTTCAGTCACTTCAGGTTGGGGGATAGTGTTGATTAATAAGATATATATTGTATATAGTCACCGATGATACTGCGGCGTATGGCACACTGGTTTCTGCCTGTTGTTTTCGTCTTTTTTCTGAACGGAACGATTACCTGGCTTACAATAACTGCCTTGATAGCATTGGTCCCACACTTCATCAATGCGGACCTTTGTTGCTATCTCGATTTTTGGCGATAGGATGCCCTGAGAAAGATATATTAGGAGGGTTATTGCAGATGATAGGTTTTAGAAAGGAGTGGGTGATTGAATCCGCTCCTTTCATCTGTATGTGTGTATCAATATAATTTTTTGATAAGAGCCAGGGCCAAGGCCACTCTAAGAGAGATTAAGAGAGAGAGAGAGAATAAGATAAACCACATCATCTCAATATCTCGGAACCCTTTAGCGTGCGCACGAGCGAGGATTTTTTGTTGATTTTTCGTTGATTTTTTGAGAGCAAATTTAAACTTTTTAAAATCAGTCACGAGAAAACTGCGGTAGTTTAGCTATAATAAAGCTAAGAGCCTTCAAACATCCCCCTTATTGGGATGCGTTTTGATTGAAGCAGAGCTATGTGGAGCTCAATCACTCATCCACATTTTAGGATGTATAAATGAAATATAACTTACAGGAAAATCTTTAGATCGCCTCATGAGCAAGTCAACACCATCTTTGGAGCATGTGTTGGGCGGGAACAGAACTTCGGGGAGCGAGCCAAGGTACTGAGCGAGCAGAGTGCCACATTCAGCCTCGCATTCGTCAGTGTATTGCATTAACTCACAGTATATGGTTTCGTCTTCTAAAAATAATTGAATAAAAGGAAACTAGAATAGTTTATAGAAGGATCGTTCTATCGATAATATTATTAGAACATTAAACCCAGATTACTCAGATTACAAATTACCAATTTATTCAAATTACAAATTACAAATTACCCAGAAACTTATTAGAACATTAAACATTGAAACATTTACACTACAATTCACTATACACAAAGTGATTTTTACACCATGAATTTTTTCATAAATCGTCTCATTAATTTTACATTAAGGGTACCTAATGTAGGTTCTTTTTAATTATTTAAAAGTAGAACTTACTCAGCAAACAGTTAATGTTATTCAATGCGCATACGTCTACGAATTCTTTCCGGAAATAGAATACATCTTTGAACAAAAGTGGGAACACCGGCGGCAGTGCACATGTATGATACCGGGTTCCTAAGGCGAACACTCTGAGTGACACGCGACCGTCTTGACACAGCCAGACGCCCGGACATGATACCTGTAATATACCGAAAATTAAATTAAACTAGGCTCAAAATGTATTACATAGATATCACAAAATATGAATAGGGTACAAGCTGCAGACCCAGTAACTATTTAAATTAGAAGGTAAATGCACACTACTTTCTCTACGTGCAGTTAGACATTCATGCTTACCCGTTGAACTGCAATTTCAATAGTTAATTCAATGTTTTTGGGCATTGTCTCATGAAATTTTAATTCTCAAATAAACCATTTCTATTGTTAACATATTTTTGGTGAATTTTCACGAAAATTTCTAAGTTGTTTTGTTTACATCTTGGATCTTCTTACAATCAAAAACATGCCAAAAACGACAAATAAAGTAAGAGATTGCAAAGAAGAGATTATAAATAACCTAGAAAATGAATTATATACTTTTTACACATTCTATTTTATGTTTATTTACGCTAAAATATCCATGGTAACCGATGATTTATTTTTGTATTGACTTTGACTTTGCTTTGACGTTTAAATTTATTTAACGATTGACAGAACAGAAATTCACGTAAAATCATAGTAAAATTGACAAATACGGTGGATGACAAAGTTAAAAACACAGGATAAAAAAAAGAACAAACAAAAGGTTACCTATTCAGATTTCAGTCAAATAAGACTCTGTGAATAAGACTGATATCGGCTATAAAATACAAAATGTCTAAAGTTTCTTCGGTAGTTCATTGGTTTAGATTAGATTTACGAATCCATGATAACCTGGCTTTGCGAAATGCGATAAATGAAGTTTGTATTTGGTGTTTTATTTTGAGCAGTTATTACTAAACTTCATTGAGTTACTAGATTGTAATCTGTATTATTTAATTTTAGGCTGAAAACAGGAAACATTATCTAAGACCAGTCTATTTCTTGGAACCTGATTTAAAGAACAAAATCGGCGTGAACAGATTGAGGTTTTTGGTTCAAAGTTTGGTTGATTTAGATTCAAACTTACGGAAGCTCAATACTCGGTTGTACGTTATACGAGGCAAGGGCTCTGACCTACTGCCGAGCTTATTCGAAGAATGGAGCGTCAAACATTTAACCACACAAGTTGATATTGACCCTGAAATTGTGAGTCAGGATGAGATTATCGATGCTATAGCTGAAGAAAAACAAATTTTCATAGTCCGTAGAGTCCAACACACTGTTTATGATGTCCACAATGTACTGAAGAAGAATAATGGCAGTGTCCCTTTGACATACCAAAAGTTTCTATCACTGGTAAATGGAGTACAAGTCAAAGACACAATTGAAATTACAAAGAGCATTTCAGATGAATGTAAACCTCCTGAGGATGATGATGAGGATTCTGAGGAGTATAATGCCCCAACATTTTCAGAAGTTGGTCTAAACAATTCTGAAGTGGAGTCATGTAAATACCCAGGCGGAGAAACGGAAGCCATTAAAAGACTCAATGTGTACATGGCTAAAAAACAATGGGTTTGTAAATTTGAGAAACCCAACTCTTCACCAAACAGTATTGAGCCAAGCACTACAGTTCTAAGTCCTTATTTGAGTCATGGATGTTTGTCAGCTAAGCTTTTCTATCATAAGTTGAAAGATATTGAAAATGGTGTACCTCATACTATGCCACCTGTCTCCTTAATGGGACAATTAATGTGGAGAGAGTTTTACTACACAGCAGGAGCAGGCACTAAAAACTTTGATAAAATGGTTGGTAACCCTGTCTGTACCCAAATACCTTGGGGCAAGAATGATGAACACCTAAAAGCATGGGCTGAAGGCAGAACCGGGTATCCTTTTGTCGATGCCATCATGAGGCAGTTGAAAGAAGAAGGCTGGATCCATCACTTAGCCAGACACATGGTTGCATGTTTCCTCACTCGAGGGGATCTGTGGATATCTTGGGAGGAAGGAGCTAAAGTATTTGAGGGATACTTACTTGACTATGATTGGTCCCTGAATGCTGGCAACTGGATGTGGCTCTCAGCATCAGCATTCTTCTATAAATACTTCAGAGTATACAGTCCAGTTGCATTTGGCAAGAAAACAGATAAAGATGGCTTGTTTATTAGAAAATATGTACCAGAGTTGAAGAAATACCCAACTGCATTTATTTATGAGCCTTGGAAGGCGCCTAAGTCAGTGCAGACAGCGGCTGGCTGTATAGTTGGAGAGGGTTACCCTAAAAGAATTGTTGATCATGACACAATACACAAAGAAAATATGGGTAAAATGAATAAAGCTTATAAGATCAACAAAGAAAAGAAAGCAGTGAAAAGACCAAGATCATGATAACAAGCACTCAGTCTTTGTACGTTTTTGATTTAATAACATCATTAGTACTGTTATTGTTCACAACTTTCAACTGTTTTGATACAGCTTATAAAGCTGTTACTAAAGTTGTATTGAATACTAAAATATTGTGTTGAGCTACATACCTAAAGTGTGATCTGAAATTTATTTTAAGAATAAATTGTGTTATAAGAATTTTTGGAACGAAGTTCCTTATTGCGCGTTGCGAAAGGGGGCTAGACGGAAAAAATTAAGACGAAAAGTTGTAACGTCACTTTTTGCTATAGTAAGCTATTGGAAGCCGTGCGGCGTGCGCATGTTTCTCTGTCTGTCTCTCTCTCTCTTTTGTAGAAAGCAAGCCAGATATTTTCGTTTCGTCTTTCTATTTCGCATTGAACAGTGTGGTGTCCCTTGACTCCTCTCAAGTTTTTAAGCTATTGCATAGCTTCTATCGCGGGCCTTGAGCGCGGGGACCGAATCCAGAAATTCCGTAACGAAAAAACCTCAGACGTGTGGCACTCGGGGACTGCCGCAGTAAAGCTATTGCATAGGTATTTTTCGTATCGCAAGATGGCGTTAGTGGGGAGCGTGAGGTTTTTCACATGAGGTTTTTTCGTTACGGAATTTCTGGGTTCGGTCCCCGCGCTCAAGGCCCGCGATAGAAGCTATGCAATAGCTTAAAAAATGCACATTTGAATCAATTTTATAAGTGTTTGTCTTGACGGCAGTATAAATATTTTCCCTAAAACACGATAAGCCTTCGGACTTTGTTTGAAAATGGAAAGTGCAACAATTTTTTCTTCTTATTTAAATCTTCTTCCTTGTTTATTTTTAAGCTATTGCATAGCTTCTATCGCGGGCCTTGAGCGCGGGGACCGAATCCAGAAATTCCGTAATGAAAAAACCTCACGCTCCCCACTAACGCCATCTAGTGATACAAAAAATAACTATGCAATAGCCTTACCGCGGCAGTCCCCGAGTGCCACACGTCTTTTTTATCTTCGCGCCACTGTGACGCCATTATAATTTTAGCCGTGTTCGTGGATTTTTTAAGGAAATTTATAAATCCACAATTAGCAGCTAATTTTTTCCCTGCCTTTATTGCAGCTCTTTGTCGATTTAATTTGTCGTTTAACTTAAGAAGGTTTCTTTTAACAGCTGTTATTTTAATTTGTAATTTTCTTTCTTCTCTAGAGAGCCTTGAAGTTCTAATATACGATTTAATTCCTGAAAATGATTTATTTACAATTATTGAGTGAATTTGTTAAGCTTAGATTTCCTCTTATACTAGAGTAGAATATTACATAATATAAAGTAGAGTAGAAATATATGAAATTCTACTCGCTACTTTTATAAAATATATAGGTACAGTAGATAGGTATTCGTTATTTTGAAAAATATACACATACTAGCTGCGCCCCGCGGTTTCACCCGCGTTGTACCCGTTCCCGCTGGAATTTCGGGATGTAAAATAGATGTTGTCCGATTCTCAGGCCTACCCGATATGTACACAAAATTTCATGAGAATCGGTCGAGCCGTTTCAGATGAGTTCAACCACGGTACCCGTTCCCGCGGGAATTTCGGGATGAAAAATAGACGTTGGCCGATTCTCAGACCTACTCAATATGCTCACAAAATTTCATGAGAATCGGTCAAGCCGTTTCGGAGGACTACGCGAACGAACACTGTGACACGAGAATTTTATATATAAGATACTAGCAGCGCCCCGCGGTTTTACCCGCGTTGTGCCCGTTCCCGTGGGAATTTCGGGATAAAATGTAGCCTATAGCCTTCCTCGATAAATAGACTATCTAACAGTGAAAGAATTATTCAAATCGGTTCAGTAGTTTCTGAGATTAGCGCGTTTAAACAAACAAACAAACAAACAAAACAAACTCTTCAGCTTTTTATTAGTACCTATAGATTAGTATAGATAAACAATCCAATAGATAGGACTCACAGGATCTCTGATCTTACTATAAATCCTACTAATATTATAAATGCGAAAGTTTGTATGTATGGATATATGGATGTTTGTTGCTCTTTCACGCAAAAACTACTGAACGGATTTGGATGAAACTTTACAGTAATCTATTTTATACATCAGAATAACACATGGGATACATTTTATCCCGAAATTCCCGCGGGAACGTGTACAACGCGGGTAACACCGCGGGGCGCGGCTAGTATCACAATATAGTAAAGAAGGAGAATCACCATGCAAAGTATAAAATAATATAGGTCTGTGGTGTAATGTAACACTTTATTAATTACAGCGTCATCTATTAATTAGAGTGGGTACTATTTGAAGTATAACTCGACAAAACTGAAAATAATACAGAAAATAAAAATGTACTTTGTAATTTGATATTAAGTTTGATATCCTTAAACACTAGCCGACGTCAGTTTCAGTTTTTAGTATGAAGATCATGAAGATTACCACCCATGGAAAGGGGTAAGCTTCCTATGCTGATTGGTTTTATAGGCAATAATGAAATCTTGAGAACTAGATCCATACTAGATAAAAATAAAATTATAGTTTAAAAAAACTAAAAAACACGCTTTTATTGCAAATTGAACTAAAAACTAGAAAATAATTTTTCACCTCAAATCAAAATTATAATAAAATTTAAGTTATTAACACAATGATTCAATTCAGAGTAAAAAGCGTGGGGTGCTTAATATTTTTTTAAAATATTACAATCATCATTGGTATCTATGAGAGGATAGTTATGAACTACAGTAAAATGCACCCCACGCTTTTTTACTCTGAATTGAATCATTGTGTTAATAACTTAAATTTTATTATAATTTTGATTTGAGGTGAAAAAATATTTTCTAGTTTTTAGTTCAATTTGCAATAAAAGCGTGTTTTTTAGTTTTTTTAAACTATAATTTTATTTTTTATTTTTTAGTAAATCTGGCAAATCCATATAACATTATATGCAAATTTTCATCCCGTAATTCCCACGGGAACGGGCCCATCACGGGACGCTGTTAGTGTCTAGTACCATTTAGTAAAATAAAACCAGAACTCCCGTTCCGTCCCACAGCGAGCGCCCGTTGATGTCTTTTATATGAAGTAATATTTTTTTAGTAAATCTGGCAAATCCATTAAGGATAATGGGAAACTGTTATTAAATTATTGCATTGTCATCGGTCCTTGATACGTATGCAAAGTTTCAAATTAATCAGACTTCTGGAAGTTGGTGAAAATGATGTTCAAAGATTCCATTACATACGTTCGTACGTACGTACGTACATACAGGCCAAGCTAATAAAAGCGTGATAATAATGGGAAACTGTTATTAAATTATAGCATTGTCATCGGTCCTTGATACGTATGCAAAGTTTCAAATTAATCAGAATTCTGGAAGTTGGTGAAAATGATGTTCAAAGATTTCATTACATACGTACATACATATGGACCAAGAGCCCGCGAACCCCAGACCTTCGTTATTTTATAAAAGCTGAAAGTTTGTCAGCGCATGCTCCCACACACAGGTAAGAACGATGGACTATTATGAAGTTTGGGTTATAGTGGCTTTGGCAGGTATACGGTACTAAATGTCAATGGTCGAAAACACCAAGTTGGCCATCGATTTCGATATCACCGTCAAAGGGTGACTTGTACAACTCCTCAAGAGCTTTCAAATGACATAGGTCATGTCACTGTTGAGCATTAGGATCAGCGTCCATGGCATAGGCCAACTCCAATCTTCGGTGGTCGAAAACACCAAGTTGGCCGTCGATTTCGATGTCACCGTCAAAGGGTGACTTGTACAACTTGTCAAGAGCTTTCAAATGACATAGGTCATGTCACTTAGGATCAGCGTCCATAGCATAGGTCAACTCCAATCTTCAATGGTCGAAAACACCAAGTTGGCCGTCGATTTCGATATCACCGTCAAAGGGTGACTTGTACAACTCTTCAAGAGCTTTCAAATGACATATGTCATGTCACAAATCACACTTAATTATTTGATGAATTTAGATCGGTATTTTACACACCTTTAGTACCGTTTATCTGCCAAAGCCACTATAACCCAAACTTCATAATAGTCCATCGTTCTTACCTGTGTGTGGGAGCATGCACTGACAAACTTTCAGCTTTTATAAAATGACGAAAGTCTGGGGTTCACGGGCTCTAGGTCTAATACATACATACAGGGCCCCAAGTCTGCTATTTTTTATAAACTCGTCATTCCAATACGACCCCATTGTCATTTTGCCAAAAATTCGTAGTCTGCTAATTCATAATGGTCGGTCAGTGGTCGGTCAGTGGTCTCGTAATAGAATTGTAATAGAATGACATAGTCGTGCTGCCATTATTATAAAACCCGTTGGTAGAAATGATTTTCGAAAAACTACTACTAAACTTGAACATTTATTCATGCTAGATTTTAATAAGATATATTTTTACATAGGATTTATTAGTGTTATAAACAATCTGAAGTAGTAAGAAGTCCCTAAATAGCAATAAACTTAAAAGAAAAATAACTCAATAATCTTTTATTAGCTGTCTAAATCAAATGTGACATAGTAATGTCATATTTGACTTTGACACAACTGCCGCCGGTTAACGGTTTTGTTTTAACGGCTGCTATAGTCGCCCGGACCAGGGGCTTTTCACTGGGAACACTGAGACTTTATATGGGAAATTTAGTACCATGTCACTATTATAGATGGCGTTTTGGTAGCGTGGCGGTTTTTTTTTTTACTATGGCAACCCCTTCGTAACTTGGCAACCCGTATAAATAAGTTACTCTATGTTTCATTTCATTCCGTCACTTCTTCTGTTGTGATACGAAGTGCGTAAGTTATTCCAAGTGGCTTAAACGACGACCCCGGCTATTTCTTTGGTTACTGATTTCCCCGCATAAACATATTGACCCCTGTGCACGATATCGTACTTGGATTTTGCTTGCGAATTGGTTGTTTCTGGCCATGGCGTCGAAACTTTGGTGCTGTGTGCCGAATTGCAATACAACTCGTACCTAAGTATTCTTATCTATTTTGAAGTTTTGCTTGCTTTTTGTAATATATAATAGTTACGACAGTTTGTAAATTAACTAGAAATAAATACCTTTACTACAATACATCTGCATTTTTATTGCGATTCTTATACAAGTCGTATTTTTCTACATTTCTTTTCCCTGTTTTGTTAACACAAATAGCAATGTTTGTAAAAAACCAGCAAACGTTAATAAAACAGGGTAGAAGAAATTTAGAAAAATCGACTTGAATTAAAATTTCTAAATTCTCTATTCATACTGGGCTATAGCAAGTACCACCGAAAGTTGACATGTCAAATCACTAGGTGGCGATACTATCGCTTTTCCGGCTGATAACTCTATTCCCGTATATATAAGTTACTTTATGGCCCGGACGTTTCAGTGGATATTTTTCAAAATATTTCATGAGACTTTGAGAGTATTATATTATATTCCTTGATTTTATCAAAATGGTCCTAATTGAGCAAATCTCCGCGCTGATCGATTTCCTCGAAAACCACGAGGACCTGGCGCTAGGCTACTGCAGCCGTACAAGTGAAGGGCGAAGTCTATCAAAAAGATACTGGGTGGAGTGCGCCCAAATTTTAAATAGTGTGTCGGTGGACTGCCCCCATAAAACTCCGACAGAGTGGCGCACAGTAAGTACCTGAATACAGCATAATTAAGTATGCATCATAAAATGTATCATTATTGTAATTTTTGAACTTTTTTTAGTTCTACAATGAATACAAAAGTAAAACTTTGAAAAAAATTAAATCACTAAAAAGTGAAATGAGTGCAACAGGTGAGCAATACTTTTCTTTAGGCAGCCTTTCAGAATTATTGTGAGAAGTATATACTTAGTAATTATTTTATCCTGCATTTAAAAGGTGGTGGTCCTGCCAAAAAAATAATATTAACGCCACTCCAAGAGCGTTTATACTCAATATTGGGACGAGATGTAGGAGACCCACTCCCAGGCGTCCGACATAACCCACTCACTGTAAGCATTGGATTTAAGCATTATTTATTTGTTCACTTGCTAGTTGCTTGCTTTGTTTTATTAACTGTATTTTTTTTTGTTAAATAGCCAATCATGCTTCCGGTGGTTGATGATAGTCCCAGTACTAGCACAAATCCACTTCAAAACAATTCTTTCTCGTGAGTGTGCTTAATTTGTATAGCTTTCATCATTTTACCTAAGTACCTAGTTTCTTAACTATTTTGATAACTTTGTTTTATTTTTACAGAATATTAGACAATTATGAAGTGCCTGCTACAGTGGTCATAGATGATGTAGAAAATATAGAAACACAAGAAATAAGGTATATCTACTACAACTTTCTTCAGATGGGTTTAAATAAATAGGGTAACATGTAGACTAATGTCATTGTAATTGTTTATTTTGCAGCTTAGAACAGGAAAATTTGGGATCATCCAGCATCAACCAGCCTCCAAAGCGACGCCATCGCCAAAAATCGACACGACGGTATGCAGCGGAAGGTAAAGATCTTGCAATTATTTGTTTTGACCATTAAAATCCTACTCTAGGGCCAAGGCTTGATGAAACAATTTGTTTATAGATGGAGACCATGCTGCTCTGGAAAACGCCCAATTAAGGCTGGAAGCTATTGAAGCGAGGAACGCCGAGGCAACTTTAAAGCAGGCTGAGGCAACTTTAAAGCAGGCTGAGGCTACCAACAATTTAGCTGCAGCTATTGAGAGAATGAGCTGCACCTCTGAAAAACTGGTGGACCTTATAACCCACTTAGTGAAATCTGTGCCAAAAAAGGTAATTACATTAGTACATTAGTACAGTCGGCTTCGTGACCTCTTATGATCATAATTTATATAAATTCAATTTATACATTGTAAAATTGGTATAGCTAACTTGTAAATTGGTTGTAAATTGGTAAATTGGTTACTAACTTTGATTTGATACTAAGTGCAAAGTTCATACTATATATATGAAGTATAAAGTTTTCTTTTTTTCAGAAACTCTGCAAAATTATACCATCGGATTCCGAGTCCGACTAGTATGTAAGAGGTAATTTTGTCAGATTATTAAAAATGAAATCTATTTTAAGAGGAGTCTATGTCCAGCAGTGAATTCCAAATAGCTTGAATGATAAATAATTAATGAAACAGTGTTTATACTAAAAAGTATTAATTTATTTTACTCTTTTAAACAGTCTTTTTTTACAATATAAATTGGTTACATTTGTCAGATTGTGGACAAAAAAAATGTGAGAATAATGTAAATTAATGAGAAAAAAAATATACTGGATCTGTAACAAAGAGTTAAATAATTTTAATAATAAAATTAGATCATTTTCGTACTTCACTAGAATATTGAGGTGAGTTTTACATACCTGCTAATTTAATTTATGCATTTCTCCACAGTCTGTCAACAAGAGCCTGCTGCAGTGCCCGACCTTCAAGGAGATCCCGGTTCACCCTTCGATGGTCTTGATAATTAGGTGCTACATAATTATTTTCCTCCTAAATTGAAAGACTGATTAGTAATTTATGTTATGAGAAATAAAGAGTGATTTAAATGTTGATTTTTTAACACAGAAGTATTATTTCAAATTCCAACTTTATTATATTCTAAAATAGTGGAATAGAAATCACCTGTTGCAAGCGAAGTTCTTCTGCATAAACTTCATCAGTTGGCAACGGTGCTCTTGCCATGTTTGCGATATTGTGCAATATGCAACATGCATTTACAATCTTGCCTGCAGTTATTGGGCTATAATGTAATGCACGTGCTACAAGCAAACACCTACAAAAAATCAATTTACTTATAAACAACCCCATTGACTAAATGTCTCACTAGATTAACATATACAAGAACAACTAAATCTGAATCTCTAAATTTTGAAATTCTGCCAATATAAAAAAGTCACTGTTCTTGAGTATGTAAAACAATTGCCTAGACATGCTTATCACCTGAATCGTGCTTTTAAGGCTTGGATACCCCAGCCATTTCGACATTTGAGGGGGTGAAGCAGGCGGTGAAGCCGGGGAGGAATAGTACGCGCAGCGGCCGTCGCGGCGGCGCGGCGCTGACGTCACTCTATGAGATACGGGGCCCGCGTGCGGTCGTTTTGTAACAGAAGATTGCGAAGCGCTTAATTATCTAATTCACATAATAAAAATCAGTAGTAGATATTGAATTGGGTAGAATAGTCATCACATTGATAAAATAGATTCTAACAATCAACATTTTATCGCATTTTGTATTTATCTAAATTACGTACATATCCTATCCTACTAATATTATAAATGCGAAAGTTTGTGAGGATGGATGTATGTATGGATGGATGTATGGATGTATGTATGTTTGTTGCTCTTTCACGCAAAAACTACTGAACAGGTTATATAAGCTACAATTTATAATGAATTTGTGTAATTTTGGTCCTAATAAATAAGTATTTGTAAAGCAAGTCGGAGAAAAATCACCACCGTACTGGTTTGACACATGTGACATGGTCGCCATGCGACGGCCTCCGTATGAGCACGAAGCCGAGTAGTTCCGATATACGTATGTCTTATATTTTAGTCGTTAATTTCAACGTGTGACGTGTCGTTACGATAGCATAACATTGCAATTAGTGAATCAGGAAGAATCATTTTGCTTATCTCGAAGGCCGCGGGTTCGAATCCGAACATTACGATTCATTTTTATTTTCTCACATTAGTTTATCAAAACTCTTTTTCATTTGAGGTTGTGTAAAGTACCTTAATATTTTAGAAAAAATCTTAAAAAATATGCTGTATAAAATAAATTATCAAAATCGAAACACCTATTATAGGTATTTTTCGTTTAATTAATTTACCACTTTGTCTATTGACTACTTTTGGAAATAAACCGTCTTAAAAAATTTTATCCTACTAACCTACTAATCCTACTTCCTACTTCCTACTAATATTATAAATGCGAATGTTTGTGAGGATGGATGTATGGATGGAAAAAAATCTGCCCTCTAAGAGCTATCTTGGCGTGCGCTGCCTAAACTATTGGAGTTACACAAAGATGATGTACTCGTTTGTCTTTCGCATTAAGTCAGTGGTCGGCAACCTTTTGACAGGCAAGGGCCACAAAGTAGCCAAATAAAGTAAGGCGGGCCGCTTTTGTGACATAGGGGTATATGCGGAACCAAGAGAGTGCTACAATACGCAGGTGGGAGTGTGCTACGACGCGGAGGTAGCTACGATGCGGAGGTAGGAGTGCGCTACGTTGTGGAGGCGGAAGTGTGAAGAATATTAGACACATAATGTCGTTGACCAAATGATAGTTTGTTGCTAATGGTGGTTCTACCTACTATGTTTACTTCTTTAAGATATTTTTATATTGCCACAAGTGACGGCCACAAGTGACGTGTACGTGCGGGCGAGCAAGTAGTAACTAAAATAGAATAGTAAATTAAAGGAACTTGGGATACTATGGCCCCTGGCCCAATGCACAACAGTGGCATGACTTATTTACAAGTCACTCTTTGACGGTCATATCGAAATCGACGGCCAACTCGGTGTTATGGCTACCGAAGAATAGAGTTGGGCTATGTTATGGACCATAACCGTGTTGCTCAACAGTAACATGACCCATGTCATTTGAAAGCAAAAGGCGCCTCTTTTTGCTTCGGTTTAATAAAAAAATGTTTTAAACCATATACATATCACCAAACTTAATGTGGCAGACTAAATTCCATGCGAGCGAAGCCGCGGGCAAAAGCTAGTGTTTTATAATAACCTATTTTGAAAAAAGTTTATTTTTATTATAATGTCACAATAATCACATTTTAGGCGGCCCCTAGACCTACAATAACATTGTACAATATATTTAATTGTGCAATAAGATTGAATTGCGTTTGGATCCAAACGGTCAATTATATTGCACAATAAGAAAATCGTGCAATGTTTTCTTGTTCAGTCGAAGAATAGTTTGATCCCGAGCAACATATCAAATATTGCGCAATACTGACCCTACACGAAGCAATAAAAAATATGATGCAATAAAAATTAAACTCGCTCAAACTTTCGTTCAATCATTGCGCAGTCTTCAATATTAGCATAAGACGATCAATTATATTGCACAATATTCAATATAATTGATCGTTTAGGGGCCGCCTTAATAAAATATAGAAAAAAAAGACGTGTGGCACTCGGGGACTGCCGCGGTAAAGCTATTGCATAGTTATTTTTTCTATCACTAGATGGCGTTAGTGGGGAGCGATAGGTTTTTTTTCTATCATTAGATGGCGTTAGTGGGGAGCCTTAGGTTTTTTGCGCGAGGTTTTTTCGTTACGGAATTTCTGGATTCGGTCCCCGCGCTCAAGGCCCGCGATAGAAGCTATGCAATAGCTTAAAATATAGAAAAAAACAATAAGATCTCAATGAGAAAACACTATGAAGTTTCGTAGCACTGGAATGAAAAAAGCGACACACGTCCGACTAGCACGGCGCCTCAGCGCATACTGTCACTCTGGGTACAAAAGAGCGAGAAACACTACGGCGCGGAAATTGTAATGGCGACTCATTCGCAAGAATCTACCACCTTTCGTTGGAAATTTATTTTAATTACAAATATAATATTGAAACAAAAATTTTACTCCAACAGTCCTGAGTCATAGTTTATTTTACATCACTCAAATTAATTTTAGAAATATGCGTTTGAAATTGTTTAACAAACTAAGTGTTTAAAATTCACAAAGTAAGGTATAAAAGACCCAACTTTGTGATTATTTTCTATCGAGGAAATTAATAGTCATCGTGTTTCGGAAACAGTAGTCTCATTAAACATATGATCAAGATTAAAAACAAACAAAAATTGTTCTTGTAACGTTAAGACTTTTGGCTAAAAAATTGTTTAAAGTAGCCCGTTTTAGGAACTCATAGGCCCTTAATACGCCTATGCAACGCTCCACTGTATTGCGTGCAGTTACATGTTTGACATAATAATTATGTTGTGGTGTCCCATCTACAGTATTGAGGATTGGGGTCATCATTGTTTTTCTTAGTGGATACCCACTGTCACCTGAAAATTATAATCATTTTACAAACAAACACTAATACATGAACATGATAAAGTTCTTAGGATTTTCATCCAACAAAAATATTGTATTACCTAATAAAAATACTTGTTCATTCGTATTTTCCGATATTTGTCTTAAGTGGTGACTGATTGGATGACCCTGCCATACTGTGGAATCATGTGCAGAGCCTGGGTTGCTTGCGTCCACACATAAAATATTTAAATCAGCATCACAAATCTGTAAATGAATTACATATTATGTATTTTGGCATTACCTATATTATATTAATTGGGCAATAGGTAGGTAGACATTTCTACTTTCTACCCAATACTTACTATCATAACATTAAGGGAATGGAAGCCCTTTCTGTTATAATATCGCTCCTCATGTATGTGCGGCCTTAATATAGCTACATGGGTGCCATCAATGCAACCGAGGACGCCAGGAAACTCAAATTTCTGATAGAACCTGAAAGTTTTAGTAACTAAATAATTCTGTTTAGGTAAAACAGGTAATATAAACAACACAATCCGGGTATATCTCATTTCTTACTTAGCTTTAATAATATTCCTTTCATCAGATTGTGTAGGCCATTTAATATATTTGTGATACAGTTTATTTAATGCCTCCGTTACTTGGTTAATGGCCCGTGACACAGTTTTTTGGGAAACATTATGGAGGGCACTCTGTCCAATCAAAGTTTGGTAAGACCCTGATGCATAAATGCAAAATGCAAGTGCAATTAGAATCTGCAATATAAAATTTAACATTACCTAATCAATATAACATTTCGTGTTTATGTAAGCGTAGCTAAAGCTTTCTAAGGAATAATTAATCAATGTTAAGTTCAGTTTACTCACCTTCATTTCTGTCGATACGCAATCGTTTCGACGCGGCCTGGCGATAAGGGGGACGAGTTCTTCAACTAACCCCCTTACTGAGTCCTTCCCAAGACGAAACGTTTTCACAAATTCCGCCTCGGGAATATCAATAAAGGGGTCCGTATTCATTCTTGACAAGCGACGGGCTCGACGACGTCTTTTGCGTTCCTCCGTCCTTCTTTCTCTAGCATCCATTGTGTTAGCTAACTCAAGAATATTAAGTCGTAGTGAATACATGACCGTAATTCCACGTAATAAATAAATAAACACTATTTAAAAAACCGCGAACAAACACTTTTCTACCGCGTCATGAATCAAATGCAATGATTGCACAATGATGTCATAATGGTAGATCACTGATCAAAGGAACTGTCAAAAGTTTAGCAGACTACCGCTTATGTCAGTCATTCATTTGTCATTATGTACGAGACTACCATTTTATGCCATTTCTTTCAATGGAGTGTCAGTGGTCGACCATTGGAAAGTCACAATGACGCCATTGAAATAGTAGACTACGAAACTTGTCAAAATCAACAATTTTGAAATCAATGATAGACCATTCTGACACTATTGTAATAGCAGACTTGAGGCCCAGGCCAAGCTAATAAAAGCGTGCTAAAAAGTACTTGAATGATAGAAAAGACAATGTCACACACAATGTCAGTCTTAAAACAGCTGATTGTTAAAAATCAGTTTGTCATTGTCACTGTCTTTTCCTTGCATCAATCTGACATTACTTTGTTGTCAAGAAGATGCAAATTAACGATAATTAGTAATTATTTTAATGCTCGAATATTTCCAATTTGGAATTTTTTGAACTTAATTATAATGTAGTGTTAAACTATGGTATGAAATAATGTAGATTTTCCATGAAATTACACTTGAATAGAGTTGGAGACACTGCTTGAATAATTTCAAGTAGTAGGCAGTGAGACGCCCAGTTTTTGCGCCCGGTTATCGAATGTAAACCAACGAAATAATGGATAAACCTACATCGTAATAGGGCAGGTAAGTTCGTTACACGTAAAAAATACGATTACTACCTATAAAACTACATAGGTGTAAGTAAAATGTCTTCAATTAACAATTTAATGTAGGTAACAATTTTATTACATGGCAGCCAAGGCACAGACTTTTAGAAGTATCCTATTCTTAATGTTGACTTTGTACTTTGTGGTTCTAAATTGTACTTAATTTATTTGCAAGCATTTTTATACGTTAATAATCATTGAATGGAAGCAGACATTATCTTTACATAACCAATGTGTAGGTAATGTTTGTAAACAATTACATAAGTTAATAAGTGTTATGTTTCTAGCATTAATACTTTATGTTTGTTTCAGGAAATTAAATAGCTATGGGCCTGAAAGTGTAATAACATGGATATTACGAAGCTAAATAAAAACTCAGTCGACTATGGTAAATAATAATATTTAGGACTTTCTGCATAATAATATTTAGGACTTTCTGCATAATAATATTTATTGAAAATATATAGTTGGACTTAGTCTAACAATACACATATCAGTACAATGTGTTCTATTATATTTTATTCCAAGCTAAACTAAGATCAATGAATGCTAGTTATAGCCTTCTTAATATTATAAATGCGAAAGTTTTGAGGATGGATGTATGTTTGTTGCTCTTTCACGCATAAACTACTGAATGGATTTGGATGAAACTTTATAGTAATATAGGTTATACATCAGAATAACATATGTGACGCTGACGGGTACAACGTGGGTGAAACCGCGGGGCGCGACTAGTGATTTAATATACACAAGTTTCTCTGCTCTGTTTTTAGCTATAGGGTTCGTCATTAACTACTGGAATAGGTAATAAATAGAAAAAACTGAAATAGGTAATGAAATGGATTAATAGGAATAAATGACTTTAATATAATGGGACAAACAGGCCCATTATATTTAAAGCATCTCTTCACATTGATCATTAGTTTATTGTTTTATTATTTTGTTTGAATATGTTCATCTATGTACCTACCAGTTTTTTCTGTGTTAAATTTCTATGCACATTCTGTGCAAAGGCTAACATTTTATTCCAAAATGTTCATGGGAAAAGGTACAACGCAGGTAAAACCATGAGGCACTGAATACCATAAAGTAACAAATAAGGTGATAGATACCTATGTAACCTCTCACTCATCACTTTCCAAATGTCTATTGTTTCGTTTCGTTGTTTTAACATATTGCGTTTTATACCTGACCAAATTAAGTTAATTAATGTATAAGGAATTTCCTAATTCAATGCTCCCAATTATAGTATTTTGGTACCGTTACCCAAATTGTGGACTCTTTACAATTTATTATGCATTGTCTTTTGTACATATATTGTCTGTCCACCAGTTTTATGCATACTCTCAGCGCCCTGTGGTTTTACCTGATGTTTACCTGTCTCTGTGGAAATTTGGGGATAAAAATACACTATAACTTTTCTTTTGTACCTATCTATCATATACAAGTGTATATTTATTTTCAAACTAGCAGCGCCCCGCGGTTTTACCCGCGTTGTGCCCCTTCCCGTGGGAATTTCGGGATAAAATGTAGCCTATAGCCTTCCTCGATAAATAGACTATCTAACAGTGAAAGAATTATTCAAATCGGTTCAGTAGTTTCTGAGATTAGCGCGTTTAAACAAACAAACAAACAAACAAACAAACAAACAAAACAAACTCTTCAGCTTTATAATATTAGTATAGATTAAAAGATCTGTGCGTTCAAATTCAAACAAAGAGACTTTCAGCTTTATTATATTTGCATAAGCTTTATGCTTAATGCTTAAGCGAGCAGTATAGGTTGAAAAATAATAACTGTTAGTTAATTATTGTAGATACTGATATTTTCAGTGTTTTACTAAAATGTTCCTTTATCAGATTGATAACTATACATTTTCCTCTATCCTCACGGTAGCTTTCAATTGTTCCCTCTATAATATCTATATCAAATTATCAACAAACTTTATAAAAAAAGTATCGAAAAGCAGTCTGTCTGTATGTAAACGATTTTCTTAAAAGACATGATTTTTATGCGTTTTTCGCCAACATACAGAATGTTTCAAGAAGAAGGCTTGTGACTAATTTTCATCCCCAAAATTCCCACAGGAACGGATTCAACGCGGGTCAAACCGCGGGGCACTGTTAATAATTAATTTCAGTTAGTCTACGTGTGAAGGAGTGAAACTGGTTTGCAAATATTTTCCTTCATTAGACTCTTCCTTTTAAGACGTTTAATATGCGTGTGTTAATTATTTACGCAAACTTATAACACCTAAAACTCTTAACGTAGGATCTTACCAATTAGCACATTATTGTTCAAATTATTTCCCGAATTACAATAGGTAAAATCTGTATTAATGAAAACTAATTATTACGGTCTATATTACTTTACTAGCTGCGCCCCGCGGTTTTACCCGCGTTGCGCCCGTTCCTGTAAGAATTTCGGAAAGAAAAGTAACCTATAGCCTTCGTTGATAAGTGGACTATCCAACACTGAAAGAATTTTTCAAATCGGACCATTAGTTCCAAAGATTAGCGCGTTCAAACAGACAAACAAACAAACTCTGCAGCTTTATAATATTCGTATAGATTAGTAGGTATATATTAATCTAACATACATGACTCATAGTGTCAATGCAGTTGTTTCAACATGAGTCGTATTTTACTTCTTTATTGTTAAATGCAAAAATATATATTAATTTCGCTGTAACTTATATTTTGCGGAGTTCTATTGTAAACGAACAAGGGTTCTCCAAAACAAAGGCATAGCAATCTTTTGAAAACTTTTCTATAAGCAAGTAGGTATATTTAATATATTATATTAAATGAAACGGGTCTGTATCGCGTTTGAAATAACGTATATTTCCTTTTATCAACTAAATACGCAGTATGATTGTACAGTTCATAAACACTTGTTTTATATTGTTATTTCTCCAATTAGAGAATGTGAAATTACTTCAAGATCAATTGAACATGTTCTTAAATAAGTACATGACTGCACTGCATGGTAGATTAAAATGTACTTAATTTCTTTTACGTAGGTAATAGGTGTTTAGCTTAATATATGTTATCTAAATATAAAAAGGGGGCATACAAGCCCTTAACCTCCCCTAATTTATGCCTATGATCCTACCTTCCTATTGTACTATTATTAGCTGCCATGGTACCTATAATATAGTAGTATCCACTAATCAACAGATTATGTACAGTACGTACAGATGCAAACACAATATTTTTGAATATTCATTAAAAGTAAGTTCGATTAGGTCAATGGCCAACCCTGGATATTTTAGACCGCTTAAAGGCCTCCGACATGGTCTGACGGTTGCTACACTCCCTCCGAAGCGCATAGGTATCATAGGCGCTTATATATAAAATTCTCGTGTCACAATGTTCGTTTCCGTACTCCTCCGAAACGGCTTGACCGATTCTCATGAAATTTTGTGAGCATATTGAGTAGGTCTGAGAATCGGCCAACATCTATTTTTCATCCCGAAATTCCCGCGGGAACGGGTACAACGCGGGTGAAACCGCGGGGCGCAGCTAGTAATATTTATAATCATTGAATTAAAATAACAATATGCATTTTGAGATAGTATGATTAATACATGGAATATTCTCGTATTTTGATAAAACAATCGTTCTTACCTAAATAGCAAAAATAAAATGACGCGATTCTTCATTATACTCGAAGGTGTTAAAAAATGAGTTGATAAAAGTATTAATTTATTGTTTGTCCGACTATTTATTGTTAGTAGTGATAATGACCGATTGCATTGACCTCAACTGCAAAACATAACTAGTTAGTTTACTATTTTAATCTGTCGTGAAAGGCAGACGAGTTTACGAGTTAATAAACTATAAAATGTTTTTCTTTTCTACTATATTACCTTGGTAATGATAGGTTTATTAAACGAATGTTAACATGCAGAGAAACTACTTTGAGTCTAAAGATGGTTCTTGATGTTCTTGTTTCACTTTCGCTATATTTTTCACTAGCAGCGCCCCGCGGTTTTACCCACGTTGTGCACGTTCCGTTGGGAATTTCGGCATGAAAACTAGCCTATAACCTTCCCGTTGAATGTGGCTATCCATTAAAATTAATTTTTCAAATCGGACCAGTAGTTCCTGAGATTAGCGCGTTCAAACAACCCAACCAGCAAAACAGGCTCAGAACTCGCACTTTATAAGAGTGGTAGGCTTTAAGCGCTCTTATAATTGTTTTAGAACATGCCATCGATCCTAATTACATTTTAGACAAGTCGGTATGGCCTCAAGAACCCTCAGTCTCATAACCAAGTCTCATATATGTATAGAAGAGACATTACTAATGCTATTGTAAGCCACTTACTCCTATAAGAGCATTTACTAAGACTAGTTGCACTTGAGAAAACTTGCTCTTATATGCGTATTTTCTAAGCTCGTTTGATTTTATAATAGACTTGCTAAATGCTATTGTAAGATGATAAGATGTCAGACTAATATCAGCATTGCATAAGAGTACTGTGAGTACGTGCATTTCTGATCTTATTTGAAACTATTATAAGATCAATAGCACTGGATAAAAGTATGATATTAGAGTGATTTTGGATCAACATATTTACAACTAGCAGCGCCCCGCGGTTTTACCCGCGTTGTGCCCGTTCCCGTTGGAATTTCGGGAATTTTTTTACATAAAACCCTTCCTCTTGAATCACTCTACCTATTACAAAAAACGGCATCAAAATCCGTTGCGTAATTTTAAAGATTTAAGCATACAGACAGACAGACACGAAAAAGTGACGACTTTATTTTATACTATGTAGTGATAGTGATGTAGTGATACAAAAGACAAGACCCATAAAAGAGCGTTTGATCTTAGATAAATTTTGGGAATACTAATTTTAATAGTCCTAAGAGTAATTTTGCTGGCTATATTTAATTTCAAATTTTTAAATTTTGATAATACCTATTAAGTTCTTTCTTTATGTGGCAATAAATTGATTTTTATTTATTTATTTATTTAAATAATGGATTACAAAAACATCTTTTATTTTGAAAACATCTTTTATTTTGAAACGACACTAAAATAATAAAATTCACAACACTACGTATAGCCTAAGATTAAGTTAATTTTTTTTTCTTCCTGTCGTTTTAAGGTTTTATGTAAAATTGCGAGGAACCCTAATTTATTCCAATATGGAGTTATCTTTAGTATACCGAATGCTAAAATTAGAGTAAACAATCTTACAATAGTCTAATAGTGCGCTTGTAAAATGCAGCTATACTAATGGCGACACTATCAATACAAATTAACAAATAAAATAATTAAACGAGAACATAAAATACCTAATTTAACAAGGCGCATGAATTTTGAAGCGTAAAAATAGGTCTACTTAACTGTAAATAATATATTCCAATACGATTATTTACCGTAATACTTAAATACACGCACTTGATAATTACGGCACTTTATGTTTTCATTTATTAATTGTTTTTTCTTCCTTTGTAACTTTGAAACCAACACTCACACGAAGTTTTAAGTTTGATTTGACGAAAAATCATAATGAGCTTGAATTGCCTCAAAAGATTCTAACCTTAGACCAATATAAGCCTATGCAGGCTTACAAGATACTTACGTAAAAGCAATATTAGCCTAAGTCGGCTTAAATTAATTATGGCTATATTTCAGTAAGTGCAAACTGTATTCAATTAGACTGATATTAGAACGATATTAAACTAAATATGCTTATAATTAGTGCCCAAACTCAGGCTTATACGATTATATAGGAGTGATGTAAGAGCAAAAATACAGTAGTCTTGAGATTGTTGTAAGCCTAGTTTTTGCTGGTTGGGAAACAAACAAACTCTGCGGCTTTATAATATTAGTACTAAAACGCTAAAGTAATCTATAGTGTGTAGTTCTCAGTTCTCACTACAGGACAAACGTCCGTCGGTGAATATATCAGTATTTCATTCATATGCTTTTCTAGATTAAAACAGATACCTATATAACAACTCAGAACCCAAAAACCTTCGACCCATATTAAGATATTTATCACATAAAAACTTTTTCATGTAAACAGATAAAGTTCAGTTAATTGCCATTTCCCTAGGGACCTAAATCTTTCCCAACGGGACGAATGTAGTCAACAATGGGTTCGGTGTCGAATACTAAATAACTGACCTAACAATTGTCCAATTGAGGAGTACTCTCTATCCTGCATGATGGGCTAACAGTAGACATCAGACATTCGCAAATTGGCTCTCTAAAGACTTGTATACATAGTGCATCTCTTTGCGCTCGTATTTGTGCGTACATTTGTAATAATATGACTTTCATTTGTTTTTCATAAACAGTACATAATTATGTTCTTGATGGTATTTTGTATAAGGAAAGTTTACCCATTATAGAGCCACGCGCATAGAGATGAGTTGAGTTGACCCATCTACACAATTATGTCGCCGGCATTGCCGTCAATGCCAGCGGCATGATGTTATCCAAGCAGCGTTTTGCATTTTTGTGACGATTGCCCTGTTAAGTGGCTGTCTGCAGAACTGACGGCATAATGTGCAATAGCCTTTATACAATTCACGGGTCACTTTGTTTGATAGCATAATAGACGTGATCTAACGTCTTCCTGAATTGGTCGCTTTCTTCTTGTAAATCTATTTTGTATGCGCAGTTAGATCCAAGTAACTATGTCTACTTACTCTAATAACTATATCACGTTCAGTGTGAAGTTATTTGTATTTCACTTTTACGTTCTATGTTGTTCGATACATGTACTGCATTTCAATGATTAGGATACCTAAATCCGTATTTACTCTCAGTATTTTCTTTATAATGTAAATAATCCAGTGTAGGTATGTGAGCGTACTTTTTCTTCTTCATTTTCCTAGCCTAATATCTATACCTTTCGCTTACTCTTATAAATTTTTCAGGGGCACAATGAAAAGATCAACCGACAAATACCGAAGCCAGCCGGAAAGGTCCCGATGAGACCTGGTTCCACCTAGAAAGATGACAAAGGACTGAAACTCATGGCTTAAGGCTACTATGACATTCCAATCGACATACATTCCTTCACCTTCCTGTGACATCGAAATGGTAAGTTCAAAATTACTTATTAACTTCTAGGTACTTACACATCTACAAATAGTTTATGGTCGGACCTCACTAAAGCGCAATATACCGCGGGTGCGGGCCGGATGCGAGTCGGTTGCGGGTCAAGTGACGTTGTGTTGCTTTTATTCGTATGATTTCACACCCACCCTACTACTAATTATCTTGCGTGTGAGTACATTTGTCTTTAAATTAATTTAGTTGGTTGGCAACTCTGCTAATAAGGAACAAACACCGGAATTTATGGTATCAGTATATGAAGCCCTTGTTTTTCTTAGTATTTTCGTTATTAGGATTTGTCGAATCGCTTAAATTTAACAGTTATATATATATATAGCATAGGTATAGCTGCTTGCTTATTGAATTAAATTGAAGAGTCCCTAGAGACCTTAATGTTACAAACATTCTATCACCAAGGAAGTTGATCGAAAAGGAAGTTTGAAAAGTCATATAACGCACTATTGATATTGTCGCTTCCGTCTGTTTTATGTGAAAATTGCATTGTGTAGACAATAGACAAACTAATAGTCTAGAGCAAAAACCATTTGACTGCCTCTAAGCTGTGATGTTCTCATAATAAGAGATTACTATAGAATAGAGGTTTAATTAGATGAAAAATAAAAAAAAGATTCGTTACAATTAGAGAGTACAATCGATTCAAATGATGTACGAATAACTCATTACTCGTGCGCATATGACGCTGGAATCTAATCGATTAAAATGTTTTAACTCGAGTTGAACGCTCCGTTTCACTTTAATGACATTGATCACGTGGTAATTGATATCGAGAGAAAATATTGGAAAATTATCAGATTCGATGCAAATTGCGATATTGAAGAATTAATTTGTTAGAATGATTTTCGTTGGTAACATAACATCGTAGCTAAAATAATGATATGCACAGGTCTTTCATTACACGATAAGTCAGAATTAACCTTATCTAAATAAGTAAACATAATTACTAGAATTATTGTCATACATTGAGTTATATGTCAATGTTGTCATACAATTTTTTCAAACCATCCTATTTGTAAAGGCCTGTGTCATTACAGACTATACCTAAACATTAGTTAGCCAATACTTTTATTAATTTATTTTCCAAAAAAATTTCACCACGCCATACCACACATTGTGTACTACGAACCAGGGATAGCACTAAATGCAGTATCACAGAATTAAAACGTGCGTGCAATTGAAATGACGAGATTGCACAACATAAGTAAACTGTTGATCGAAATGTGCTGTATCATGCTGTAAGTTTAGTTCAACGGATGATGATTTTTCAGACCCCGATGACATCATCTTAGCGTAGAAATTAGCCACTAATCTACTACCTATATAAAAATAAGTCGGGTTTTCCTTCCTGACGCTATAACTTCAGAACGCACGAACCGATTTCCACGGTTTTGCATTCGTTGGAAAGGTCTCGGGCTCCGTGAGGTTTATAGGGAATAAAAATCTCAAAATTCCCACGGGAACGGGGGCGCTGCGGGTGAAACCGCGGGGCACAGCTAGTCTTATATATATGTATATCTAACCCATAATTTTAAACTAATACTGGTATTTATTTTTTGCGTATATCATGATTTGTTGAAGCCATTTTTACAGTTCCGTAACCAAATGACAAAAACGAAATGAAATTAACGGAATGAAACCTATAACCATCCCGTTGAATGTGGCTATCCATTACAAAAATATTTTTTATAATCGGACCAGTAGTTCCTGAGATTAGCGCGTTCAAACAAACTAACAAACTCTGCAGCTTTATAATATTAGTATAGAATTATAGATAATGAGTAAAAAAGTAAATGTACTTATAATAAGTCAATTTGTTTAAATCTTTATCATAATAAACAACACTCTTTTAATTAGTAACTTATCCATGTGTGAAACAGTTTTCGTCTCAATGATACTATTTGAAAATTCCTGGAATCTTTCCAGAATTACTCACTGAAGTTTTGACGTATGGGCAAAACTTACATGAAAGACCGGATAAACGGAAATATCCGAATTTTCGGATATCTCTTCGCTGTTGGTACTTTAGTTAGATGAGGCTTCGATCAGCTGTGGGACTTTAAATAAAATCAATCACGTTCCATACAACTTTATGCAAACAAATCTGTTTTGTTATAGGTACCAGGATAAAAACTTATATTTTCCCTAACAATCAATATTCTTAAACGCATCAATTATACTACGTACTTAGGTACGTACGTACCGTACGTAAGTGAAAAAAAAATTATACTATACTAGCAGCGCCACGCGGTTTTACCAGCGTTGTACCCGTTCCCGTGGGAATTTCAGGATGAAAAGTAGCCTATAACCTTCCCGTTGAATGTGGCTATCCATTACAAAATTATTTTTTCAAATCGGTCCCGTAGTTCCTGAGATTAGCGCGTTCAAACAAACAAACAAACTCTGCAGCTTTATAATATTAGTATAGATATATAGGTACATAATAACAATGGTATATATGTAGGTATGTATATTGTATATTAATTAGTCGAAATTGGCCCAATCGACCGGCCTGTTTGTTTAATAGAAACGAATTTATAGTTTAGCTAGTGACCTGCCCTCTTAGACATGGTTAATGATATTATCCTCTGGGAAAAACAGGATAAAATCCTTTGCCCACACTGGCTTAAATTTTAAACAGTAAAATAATATAGGTACTTAAGTAGTAGTTATGCAGATAACGTTAAACTTGGGCAAATTTGCGTTGGTTTAGGATAAAACACAGGTACTTAAGTTTTATGCCGAAACTCCATTAAAACTCAATTAACTTTTAAAAAATAAGAATAGTCTGGAATGTCTTCTTACAAACCATTAGATATGAACATTACTCAAATTCTTCATTAGTCGACTGAACTACAAGAAATATAATCAATTGTTTCTACACTGGCGAATTAATTGGTCTTCATAATATTGGCCTAGTAAAGATGAGATGGCAAATCTTTAACATGTACGTATTAGTCAGACGTTTTACAATTAACGGGATGACAACTGGTTTTTGCACCTGAGTACTTGAACTCTGCATATAATGTTTGTACGCACGCCGCATGTTATCATTCACCGTTTAACCGCAAGCGCGGGCGCTACGTTCCGCGTTTAAAAACAACATTCGATTTTTAAGTTTTCCCGCCAACTGTTTAGTATAATTTATTTTTTAAATTTATTTGTGTAGTGCCAGTGTTGTGTGCCTTGTTTATTATTTTAATTGAGTCGATGTAAGTATTGGACCTTTTTACGTTTTTAGGTTAACGTTATTTCGTTTTTTTGTCGGTTTGGAGGTATATTTTAAAACGTGGTGTTTAAGTCGACTATTTCTTCTTATTACTTTTTTATTAGGTAAGTACAATTATTAAAATATTTTTTTAAATGCATTCAGCAAGAGTGTGTAATATTTCGTAGTTATATAATTTAACAGATACTTAAAACAAAATCCTCTTGAATGGCTTTATTACGAGTACTTTTATCGTTGTTTAAATAAAACGTAATTTATCTGAATCAAAACTAAATACGTTTATTATTAAATTAACATTTATCATTATATTATTATAATAAAAGCATTATATGCTTATAATGTTGTATTTTTTTATTAAGATAGTATATACATTATTGGATTTTACTTGACGCAAAGGGAAAATACGAAATCGGGATTGCCACTTAGTTTACTTGGTTAGGTTAGTTTAGTTGGCTTATTATTTTATTTCTTCAGTGACACATTGAATAAACTTAAGTATTTATTTACCGCGTATCTTATAAACTATTTTCACTGCTTTTCACTGAGTGAGAGATTTTTGTTCAGCAGGGAGAAAAATACATCTTATTAAACGAATTTGAATTTGTATTAGTGTATATGTATAAACCGGCCAGTGAAAAAATCTTGAGTAATATTGTTTTTTTTTAAATACTAGCCGCGCTCCTCTGTGTTACCGGCGTTGTACCCGTTCCCGCGGGAATTTCGAGATAAACTGTATTCCGTGTTATTCTATGTGTGTTATGTGTTATTCTGATGTATAACCTATATTACTGTAAAGTTTCATCCAAATCCGCCCAGTAGTTTTTTCGTGAAAGGGTAACAAACATACATATGTACATCTATCCTCACAAACTTCGCATTTATAATATTAGTAGGACTATGTTCGTGGATAGAAACTTATTACAAAATATGTGCGTTTACTATTAAAGTTTTTCAAAATATATGTGTAAATCGCACTTAATACTACGCGCTGATTAGGAATATTGTGTAAGTCGATAATTACGTGAAATATTACACAAACGGAGCAAGTGGTCATTGTATGTGTGCCGCGTACAGCCTTACTACGAGTAACGTGTTTACATTAAAAAAAAAGCGGCCAAGTGCGAGTCGGACTCGCCCATGAAGGGTTCCGTAGCAGCGAGTAACATAATAAAGAAGTTCTTGAAATAAATGTTTTTTTATTTACATTTGAGTTATTGAATGAATAATCAGTATTTTTTTGCGGTTTACGATTTATGTCGTAAAAAAAAAACTACTAACTAGACCTCGTTCAAACCAATTTTCGGTGTTAGATTACATTGTTATGTACATCATATATTTTTTTTAGTTTTATCATTCTCTTATTTTAGAAGTTACAGGGGGGGGGACACACATTTTACCACTTTGGAAGAGTCTCTCGCGCAAACTATTCAGTTTAGAAAAAAATGATATTAGAAACCTCAATACCATTTTTGAAGACCTATCCATAGATACCCCACACGTATGGGTTTGATGAAAAAAAAAAAAATTTTTTTTCATTTCTAAGTATGGGAGACCCCCCTAAAATTTTATTTTTTTTCTATTTTAGTGTGAAAATATTAATGCGGTTCACAGAATACATCTACACACTAAGTTTCAACAGCATAGCTCTTATAGTTTCGGAGAAAAAAGGCTGTGACATACGGACAGACGGACGGACAGACAGACAGACATGACGAATCTATAAGGGTTCCGTTTTTGCCATTTGGCTACGGAACCCTAATAACGAGATTGAAATATCAAGGATATTTCGTTATTAACGGTTTATTATAAAGTATCAAAAATAAACTTAAGCTTAATCTAACTTGTTTACCTGAGTGTACAATGCAAAGAATAAAATTAACCTTTGTATGCATTGATGTACCTTTTTCGAAAAAATAAAGAATTTGGATAATTTGTCATCATTTATCGTCGCAGTTATGTCTGAACATGAGACGAAACAATCTATAAAATAGTTTTGTTTATTATAAACTAGCAGCGCCCCGCGGTTTTACCCGCGTTGTGTCCATTCCTGTGGGAATTTCGGGATGAAAAGTAGCCTATGTAACTCGTGGATAATGTAGCTTCCGTATGGTGAAAGAATTTTTAAAAACGGTCCAGTAGGTTTTGAGCCTATTCATTACAACCAAACAAACAAAGTTTTCCTCTTTATAATATTAGTGATATTAGATGATAGTAAAGAAGTTAAATACTTCTTTTTTAATAAAGGTATGTGTATTATATTATAATTTAAAAACTGATTCTTGGTTTTAACTTTTTATCTCATTTGAACAGATAAAATCATGAATACCTAAATGAGATCAAAATACCTAATAAAAAAATATATCAATCTTATTTTAATTTATTTATATTCATAATATTATATACTTCCTTATGGTGAAGCTTACTACATTATTAATGAAGAGTTTATATTCATTTTACCTCTCGTAATGCAAGAACGCACATTTATATATTACTAGCTGCGCCCCGCGGTTTCACCCGCGTTGTACCCGTTCCCGCGATGAAAAATAGACGTTGGCCGATTCTCAGACCTACTCAATATGCTCACAAAATTTCATGAGAATCGGTCGAGCCGTTGCGGAGGAGTACGCGAACCAACACTGTGACACGAGAATTTTATATATAAGATATTCATACTAATATTATAAGTGCGAAAGTTTGTCAGGATATGGGTAGGTATGTATGTATGTTTGTTACTCTTTTACGAAAAAACTACTGGACGGATTTGGACGAAACTTTACATTAATATAGGTTATACATCAAAATAAGACATGGGATACATTTTATCCCGAAATTCCCGCGGGAACAGGTACAACACGAGTAACACCGCGGGGCGTGGCTAGTAATGTATATTAACTACTCGTATGTAGGTATATTAACCCCTCATATCCCGCGGACGCGATTTCAAGCCAGACACAATTGATTTTCTATTGTGTTTCTAATGCCGGTAAACAAAAGGTTAAAAGAAGAATGTAGGTATAGTTGTCACAAAATTCAGGGTAAGTAATTAAGTTCGAGAACTAAGCTAACCCAGGTGTTGCAGTTTTTAGACCGCCTAAAGCCCTCCGACATAAACAGACAGGGTATCCCACTTCTACGTAATATGAAGGAATAGAAGGTGAAGGGTAATTCGCAGAAAGAAAACTTTATTTTAATTTAAAAACTAGTTTCAATTATTTTAAATAGACTTTGAATAAGTGGCAATACTCGAAACTCGAAAGCTAACAATAATAAAAACATTCATTGAGAATTTTTGAATATATAGCTTGGCTAAGCATCTACGTGCGTATAATTTCATTTTGTTGCTTCGCATTTCTCAATTGAATCTTATAGACAACTGAAAATCATTTCTAGTATATTACGTACCACCATAAACAAAATATGATTATTCAAGTTTATGATGCCAAGAAGTAATTCAAAACTAATGCTCCTTCTGTTTATTTATATTTTGGAAACGTTAATAACTAATAAGTATCACCATATTTGTTTCCTTCTGGAACTAATTCAATTATGTGAAATTGGTGGTCATAATGTCTTCAGTTAGAAATTACTCTATGTTAGACGCCCCTTATCTATACTAATATTATAAAGCTGCAGAGTTTGTTTGTTTGTTTGAACGCGCTAATCTCAGGAAGTACTGGTCCGATTTGAAAACTTATTTTTGTAATGAATAGCCACATTCAACGGGAAGGTTATAGGCTACTTTTCATCCTGAAATTCTCACGGGAACGTTTAGTTTTTGTATATTTGAATATCCCATCGGCTTATGGAATGCGGATGATTTTGCGATGCACTTCTAGCGTGTCTACTACATTGTATTTTATTTCCTAAGGACGGAAATATTTTAACCGCACGGTGCCAAATGTTGTTAAATTATTTGTGAGTATACTCGTAGATATATGCTAATACATATAGAGAGCGGTTGTGAGCTTTTTGTCTGCCACTTTAATCGCAAGAAGAAGTCTGATTTCTAAAGCTTTTTTTTTTTGTTTTTGTAATATATAAATTCTCGTGTCGCGAAAATTTTTTTCGAAAAATTTTGGTGAAATTTTGTGTGCGTATCGGGTAGGTCTGAGAATCGGTCAACATCTATTTTAATACCCCTAAATGAGGGTGGTCCATCGCTTACTTTTTACATGGCAAAACAACGTTTGCCGTGTCAATAATCTATGTTCGTTTTAGGACGGGTTGCGTCATCTTACTCTCACCCAACAGTTAACTCTCACAAACGTTAACACAAAATGTTGTCTCAATATAATCAAAATTCCTTGTAAATCATGTCGAGCTGGTGTGAATCCACAGGACACCGCTAGTATAACAAATAACACAACGTTAGTAACATTGTTGGATAAATGCGTCGCATTGTTTCAGCTTTCAGTGCCATATTCAAGGGTATACTGATATGAAATGGAAGATAGTAAACCATTGAAAATTTGTTTGCATAAAATTTATGTTTTAAATCGAACCGTTATGACCAGACGTTCGGCTTGCGCATAAATTAAAGACGTACAGAACTGAAACGCCAACAAAATATTGGGGAATTTTCGTTGACACTAGAATAGATTTTATTAGGAAAATACCCCCAGTGGGCAAGCGTGGTGTATAAGCCTAATCATCTTTAGAGATGATGATAGAGATGAGTCTCTGGCCCCCTGCTGTGGGACATTATAGGCTAATTATTTTTAAAACTTTATATTATTTGCGACAGGCAAGGTATTACGTAGCGAAAAATAAAAAGCTGGGTTGTGTCGGCGTGCGGCTTAGATGTGGAAAGCCCTTTAGCCGTCCCTTTGAAACTTATTTAGTTCTTAAAACATATTTTCAGTTATTATGACGTTATGTTATGATGACATATGTGTATAACATACTCGTACGTTATGTGACAAGGTTTAATAATAGTTTATGTAGATCAAGAAACAATAACATAGGATTAAATTAAAGGTGGTACGTCAAGAGAGTAAAATAACAATAACATCTTTTGTACCATATGTAATCAGAGCATATTATTAAATAAAATTATATTTTTAAATGTACTTATAATAACAAGATGCCCTGAGATAACAGGTTTCTTGTTTCTTATTGAATGAAACCTTTGTACTGTGAAAATAAACAAACCAATGGTAGGATGAAAAAGTATCAATATTTGTAGCTGACATTAAATTATTATTACAGGGTATTTTATTCTTTAATTTAAATTAATATCAAATATGTCCAGAAAAGGATACATTCCCCTGACTTGCAGTACATGTATACTTTATTACAAAGCTAATCAAAATAACATGTTCAGATCTTATACCAGCCGAAATACTCGTAAACATTATACAAACTTAGCGCCCCGCGGTGTTACCCGCGTTCCCGTGGGAATTTAAGAACCGCTCGACCGATTTAGTGCAAACTTTACGTAAACCATCAAATAGTCCGAACAAAGACTAATCATTTGGTTTGGATAGGTTTTGGAGTCCGTTCTTGAGTTTTAAAATTACAACGAAATGTGGCATTGATTTTTATATATAGAGATTATACTAAACTGTACGCCTATCATCTAACAGTTCTACTGCGAACGTTCAAATGTTTGTAAATAATGCTAGAATTACACAGTACACATTGCATAAAATATACGTGACATATACCGTTTGTACTACTCCAGAATCGAATTAGTAGGTAAAAGTATTAGCCTGTAATGTCCCACAGCTGGGCAAAGGTCTCCATCGAAGATATCAGTACAGTGAGGAGAATTAGGTGTAATCACCACGCAACACTACTACTAGGTTGATGATCTCAAACCCGAGCCATGTTCGAAAAGTCAACAGGAGACGTGATTTCACTCTACTTGGGAATTGCACTGGGGACCCATGTCTTGGCAGGCGGTTGCACATACCACTAGGGGTACTAACAAGGGGTGAATATAACTAATTAATGTATGTAATTGATAACAATATGTAAGTACTATTTCTTATATGAAACCGCAGCTTTGACCAATGTAGGTTGCCTTGTTGATATAACGTTACAAAACGAAGGAGTCTTGCGAAACTGTCATATCAAGTTTACGTGAATAGGTTAGGAAATAAGTGAAATAGTGCTGTCCTGACATTGATAACGTTTTTGACGTGTGCTAAATGGGTCGGCAGACTTCTATCGCATTGATTTTTTCTGTTTGTCAGTTGTAGGACATATTTAAAGTAGGACGGAGGTTACTGTTGAGTGTCCCTCAACAGTAACCTCCGTCGTACGTAAGTTTCCGTTTTAACAAATAATAATGATCATCAACGTACGTTTTAATTAATAGTAAAATATTTAAAGTATTTTTAAGTAACTTTTGACTCTTACCGTAATTTTTTTCTTCTATTTTTGTCATGTAATCTTTCTCCAGACAGTAACAAAAACACAAAAGAAAGATCAAAAAAATATTATTCAAGTAAGTAGCCTGTAATGTCCCACTGCTGGGCAAAGGCCTCTCATCTCACTGAAGGTATCAGTACAGTGAGGAGGATTAGGCGTAATCACCACGCTTGCCTAATGTGGGTTGGTGATCTCAAACCCGAGCCATGTTTGAAAAATAGGAAACATGTTTCCGCTCGACGTGGGAATTGAACCCGGGACCTCAGTCTTGGCAGGCGAGTGTACATACCACTAGACCACCGAGGCGTTCATTATTCAAGTATTGAACCTTATTCATTTCATAGCTTTATTCAATGATACTCTTCAATAGAAATTCTCATGTGAAAACAAAAAATCGTACTCTAAGATTCGTACATCAATGAGTCTTTTTCCGATTCATGTTACACTAGTTTACACTGAAAGATGTTCAAATAAGAAAAAAACATTATCAAACTAACGAATTATTATGATTATAATTACAGTATTGTGTAATTATTATTACAGTTTGCGTCGGTTGAAAGGTAAACTGACAATTGAGCTGTAAAAACAAAAATGAGCTGTTGTAACTGATCCGTTTGTGTTCGGACTAAACTCAGAGATTGACGAAATTATTTTCAAAACTGCTTTTAAGCAGTTACCAGCAATAGAAACAGACATAACAGTAGACAATGTAGAATCACTATGTAGATAGTGTACAAATGCTCTAATTTAGACAATTGGTTGAAGAAATTATAGGTTGTTAGACTTATAAAGTAAAGGGGTGTATAATAACGATGAAGAGTTCAATATTTTTGTTTTTGTCCGTTTGTTTGTTTGAACGCTCTCATCTCAGAAACTATCAATCCGATTTGCATAATTATTTTTGTAATGGATAGCCACAATCAACGGGAAGGTCTACATTATTACACCGCGACCTCACGTACCTACCTAGCGTTTTCTTATTTAATTACTTTGACCATTTTCTTGAGATTAGGAAGATGAAGATAAAAGTTATAAATTATTTCATAAGTAATTATTATTAAAACTTTAATAAATAGATTCATATCTACCGCAAATCGTACTATTTACGTGAAACAAATGAATTCATATCCGACAAATCGTACTTACTGAAAGTATAATCATGTTTGATTCAGTAAAAACGTTTTAGGAAAAATGATATTTCTCATATTGAGATACGTCTATAGGAACGGCACATATTAATTAATATACTAAAGATATTTTCGGTTTCAATAAACCCACTTTTACGCTAATTTTAGTTCTTAGTTTGCCCAAATGCTAGATATTGTGTGCTCCCATTTTTGCGTCCCACATAATATGACCTTGGCTATAGTTTGAGATATTTCATCACATTTTCCTGTTAGCAATTATTTTTATACTGATAATAACAGCAAATGTATTTAGAGTAGAGCAATAACTTTTCCTTAATATTTTTTGTATTGGTTCGAGATAAACTTTTAGTCATTTTGTAAACATTTAATCATCTCTCAACTTGGCATAAGGAAAATAACAGTTAATAATATTTTTGACACCGGGAGAAGGGTCTTGAATTGACACCATTTGAAAATATCAAGTTTACTATATGTTAGGTTATATAGTTAGTACTGTGAATGTCTGATATTATGCTGTTTTATCTTTAGGTAAATTCTTGTGTTAAACATTTGGGTACTAAATCTCTGAATACTCTAACGCCACTTTGGATTGAAATTTGTCTGGGAGTCTTTCGATATCACAAATGTCGCCTAAATTACATTCTTGTTACAGATTCTCAGTAACTCTCGTACTTTCTAGCCCGATTCACAATAAATCTCGTACAAATTTCAAGTCCAGACGATCCTTGTTATGTTTTGATGCAACCAAATCTACATGTGAGTGATAATATCTCTAAATAAATCTCAAGGCGATCTCGATATCGTCCGTATTGCCTAATTCCCGACGACTTGTATTGTAACGTAACAACGGTTGATAGTTACTAACGTAACGACGAGTGTTACTCGCGTCGGTTGTTCCTGTGGAAATTTCGGGATGAAATCTTACTTCCGTATCATATCATATACATACTAATATACATAAATCTTAAGTATTATATCATATAATACACTATTGGATATTCCTAATCCATCCTAATATTATAAATGCGAAAGTAACTCTGTCTGTCTGATACGCTTTCACGCCAAAACTATTGAACCGATTTAAATGAATTTTAATACACAGTTAGTCCAGAGCCTGAAAAAGGACATAGGCTACTTTTTATCCCGAAATTCCCGCGGGAACGGGTATGACGCGGGTAGTATAACTATATTAGGAATATCTAATAGTGTATTTTCTGAACAGAATGCTTCTCTTGTCTCCCAGTACCATTTTTTTTACCAGAAATCAGATTCACAGTATCATTAACTTTGCTAAGACCTTCTGAGGATGACCAAGAAGGTTTCTAGGTTTAAATGGGCTAGTTAGCATTTCGACTGCAAAAATCTCGAGTAGCGTTTCTGTCTAGATAACACCTACAAAAACGATAGTGGTATAAATATATCTCTACAATTTCTTACATAATATCGTCGCTAATTACATCCATATGCAGCGTACACACAACTAGTAATAGTAACTATAGAATAACACCAATGTAATGTTATGGGTACTTAGTTTCGAACCAAAACATTTGCAGTAACGCAATTTCTTAGTGACGCAGTTTGATAATTTTAGCTTGTTCCTTTGTTGTTACGGTGTTTTTCAATGGTAATGTCTAGATCTTTATGTTATTTACGATGATAGTGCGAGTGCGTATTCATTTCAGGAGAAATTAGTATCTTATATTTATTCAGGAAAATTCTAAGGGTATGGAATATGTAAGTTTGTATGTTTGTATATTCGAGCTAATCTCAGCAACTTCCAATTCGATTCGAATAATTCTTTTTGTAATAGATAGCCACATTCAACGAGAAAGTTACAGGCTATTCTTCATCCCGAAATTCCCACAGGATCGGGCACAACGCGGGTAAGCCGCGGGGTATATTATCTTATAGTAAAATAGGCTGCTAGGTATATTATAGTAAAATACCTCTCTCAAATTATTACATTAACACGTGCTAAACGTTAACTTTTTTAAAAATTTTATAAACATTGATAATATTTTATGATATTCAATCTGCCTCAATGTAATAAGCGGTTTCAACTGAAAAATTCATTTATTTTTATCTTAATTTTATTATCTTGTGAGATTTGAAATTGTGTGGTTTTTGACCGCAGTCAATTGTAGAATTCGAGCGGTATACCAATAAATTGTGTCGTTTTCTTTGAATGGTTGGCTTCAATGTGTATGGCCATTGATTATGAACAACATGTGCCTCTGTTTGGATTCGAAGTTGTGGCCACATGACATGTTAGTACACTTATTTTTTCCTTCAAGACTTAAAATGTGGACTAACGTAGTTGTTGTGGTTAAATTGTGATTTAATTCCATTCTTACTACAACACTGAACCCTGTTCATTAATGAAATAAGTCGTATTTGTTTGAAAAATCAGTCATGGTGGTGTGAACTTTAACTGGTAAGAAAAATATATTATATTGAATAGAAACTACGTTAACGGATACACTTTGCTTTTATTTTAAATTTTTATCTGACGTGTATATCAATAAAACGTAAATAAATCGCGTAACGTGTTTGTTTCGAAGCTGCGTTTCTTTGATCGCTTGAGCTAGCTATAAGCTACGAGTAGGTATATTGGTTACAACTTAAGATGCGTTTGGTTACAAAACTAACGAAAAGGAAGAAAGTTATATGAAAGGTATAAGGTATACTACCTGTGTTGATTTTGTTGGTTACTGCCTGTTTATAAACTTCGTATTTTATTAAACTTTCACCGAGTTTATTGACAAGATGGCGTCAATGTTATTTCAATAAATGATTATTTATTTATTTATTTAATTGCCATGTTGTTGGTATTTACTTTTTTTTTAAATGAAAAGTAGTATAGCCTCTTAGTTTTAAGTACTCGCGTTATGCCCTTTCTCGTGGGAATTTCGGAGTAAATCCTATAATCTATAATCCAATACAAACATAATTCTTCAAATGAGATTGGTAGTTTCTGAGATCGCGTTCAATCAAACAAACACAAAAATTACTCATCAGATTAATATATTAGTAAAGGAAGGTACAACTGAGTTATTACTATTTTAAGTTCGTTAGAATTTTCTGATGAAATTAATCCTCATCTGATATTGTTTCTGTCTTGTGCGAGTTGTAGTCGAAACGAGTAATTATGGGACTAACATACGTATGTTACAAATAATTACAGTTACAGGTATGTTTCATATGTTTGTATTATTTAACTGCGGTTGAGTTATCCGACCATGAAGGTTAGGTTATTTGTTAGATAAGGTAAATTGATTTATAACTAAACATCAAAAAAAAAATTTTTTTATGATTCCTTACTAGTAACTTCATCAAGATACTTTTGCCGCGTATTTGTTAGTTTATTTTTATTTAAGCTACCAGAATAATTATATTGTTAAACTTGCAGCGCCCCGCGGTTTTACCCGCGTTGCGCCCTTTTCCGTGGGAATTTCAGGATGATAGTAGCCTATAACCTTCCCGTTGAACGGGGCTATCCATTTCAAAAAGAATTTTTCAAATCGGACCAGTTTCTGAGATTAGCGCGTTCAAACAAACGTACAGTGCTTTATAATATTAGTATAGATGTAGCATATTAACAGACACCGAAATTGACATTAAAATGGTAATTTTGAAAAATAATTATATTTTACGTTTTAATGATAGTACTAATTTCAATACAGTTATTTTTATTAAAGCTATATATGTATATAAAATGACAGCTGTCTTTTTTGTGATGATGCAGTAATTTCGGTAAGTATACGTGGGTAATCAATTTTGTTTTGGGAAAATCTATACTGGGTCGCATTGTTTGCTCGTTGGAAGGAAGTTAACTATTACAGAGCATTCAACTGAATTGATTTACCATGCAACATGTAACATTTCAAGGTTGTAAATAGTATGTAATAAATAACTGTATTGCACATTCAACCCATGAAAATGTTCTAGCATAACCTCTGTTTTTTTATTGCAATAAAACCGGCACATTTTTGCGTAGACAGACTGACAGACTATTTTTATCACTGTATCATGGTGTTGCACGAGACTGTGATAAAAATAGTCTTAGACATTCATGAAGTAATTCTCTAGTAATATGATGAAATTTATCGAATAACTGAAAAGTTTTCACAGTAGATGAGCTCTAAAGGTCAATAGAACTTGTTTTTGGTGGATACGGCATCTTTTGGCTTAGAAAATAGGATGCTAGGGATACTCTGCTCAAACAAAATATATTTTTAAATGAAAGCACGTTACAATTTGTGTGTTTTTTTTATCACATAACGCTCAGAGGGTTTTTGTAGTAGAGATTGAAGAAATTAAATATATGTTGTTAAGCAATCTTCGGAGGGCACGTGAAACTGTCAGTCCCGGTAGTGTAAATAAATAGACCATGTTCATTAGGCGGTCTAAAAACTTGGACAACATGGTTGTTCACTAAGCTACTCGAACTTACCCACCACGCTTGTCTAGTGCGGGTTGGTGATCTCGAAAGTGTACAATGTAATGTCCAGTATTATAACGAACCCGTAACTCAGATGTGACGTATCAATTCATATACAATTTACTGGTATATGTACTCGTGGAAAGCGGATCCGGTTTAACTTGTCCTGTACTGTCGGAAAATAAATTGATAAATCATTTATTTGTTAATATTTTGTAGAGTTTCACTCTTTATAAAACAAGAGCCCGTCATAAATATAGTCATAAATGTGGACTATAATCTAATATTTTTAGTATTGATTCAATGAAATTATAAATGAAGGTTTTATACAGTTAAGATCAGAGCGTGTTATACCTAAAGGCTGGGCCAAACCAACGCGTTCAGCTCGCGTCCGCGGTGGCGTGCGCGGTGGCGGTCAGTTGTTGTGTACGAACTTGTAGCGACGTGTTCACATCAATGCGTCCTCTGATTGATCGCGGCGTCCGATGCAGCGTCTGCACGCGGCGGTGGCGATCAGATCGGGCTTGTTACGTTAGGACGCTGCACGCAGCTATTTATTTGTTGAGAAGAACTATTTTGTTTAGTTTTAAGTATGGTGGAAACGGAAAATAATATAAATGAGGTTCACAAATACCCATTGTTGTATGATACTTCTCATTCTGATTATAAGAATAATAGAAAAAAGGACCTAGTGTGGGACGAAATAGGAAGGAGACATAGAATAAGTTTCTCTTCATCTTCAATGAGAGCAGACAGAAGTATTCATCTTCGATTTCACTATCTGTATCAGAGAGCATTGTAGTCAATGACGTGATTCCAGCCTGGTGAACGCAAGAACAAACGCGACGGTGTATACAACTTTTGCACGCGCAGTATCGCCACCGCGCACGCCACCGCGGGACGCGAGCTGAACGCGTTGGTTTGGTCAAGCCTTAAGTGGTAACCCGGTCGAACCAGGGTGTTTTCCATGTCGCGGACGGTCTTGAATTTCCTAACAATTGTTGAACTCATTGAAATAAAACACATAGATATATGAATGGATTTAAATAACCTTTTAGGTGATTGATGTCATCAATCGATGGATTGAATGAGTAGGGAAAAATAATGTATTACAGAGGTACCTTTTTTGTATGCTTTTATACATCCGTGGTCGTTCAGGGAAACGTCCGGGGTATGCTGAGCTCAACCCCGTCACAATTATTGGGATAGTTCGTGTAATACTTATTACAGAGGTAGGTACCTAAGTTTCTGTATAGCCTAGCCGATTATGTCTATTCAATCTGTTATAAATACTTAGTAAAAACCATAACTAGAATTTGTTTAACATTTACAGCATATCAGCACTAGCATCAATGTTGCTTTGACTTTCCAAGTGTCAAAACAAAAGACAATGGAAGTACATGGTCGTCGCGTGCGTCCATTGTCAAGACCACTGACTGCTTATTAAACTATCCTTGTTTATTAAACTAATGAAAGAAAGTTGATAAAATATGGATAATAATTAACGTTCTTCTACTAGCCCAAAAACTTGACGGGCAATCTTATTGCGTAAATAGTATACAATAATGCTCGGGTTAGAGATCACCAACTCGCACTTGCCAAGCGTGTTGATTATACCTAACTAGCAGCGCCCCGCGGTTTTACCCGCGTTGTGCCCGTTCCCGTGGGAATTTCGGGAATTTTTTTACATAAAAACCTTCCTCTTGAATCACTCTACCTATTACAAAAAACCGCATCAAAATCCGTTGCGTAATTTTAAAGATTTAAGCATACAGACAAACAGACAAACAAACAGACAAAAATAGCGACTTTGTTTTATACTATGTAGTGATTTTCCTCACTGTACTGATATCTTCAGCGAGAAGAGAGGCCTTTGCCCAGCTGTGGGACATTCCGGCTAATAGGTACTTTTTTTACTTTTTACTTATAATTTGTAAACAATATTTATAACATTTTAAAAGTCGTTACTGAAACCGCTTGGTTAATTTCATCATAATAATTTCCCGCATACTATTTCGACATACTTTTCTCTCACACAGTACTATAGCCGGATTTTGCCTTAAAGTATGCGATTCTCGTAACATCGCCATAATGATCAGTAATTGTACGAACATAATGCTGTTTCGTGTTACAATTGGGCAGGGACGGCTTGTTTCTTATAGAATTACCACTTTCCAGTTTCGTCGGACACCGTAGGATGTATAATCACCGTTTTTTGTTCGGTAAAACGAATTAAAATTCGCCTTTTATGATGTGTTGGTGGTTGTTGGGCTTAATTTCTTGCGCAAGTTCCAGCGAGCTTTTGTTTTGGAAACAACACTAGTTGGTAATTCCGCTTTGGCTGTGTGTTTGCAAGGATCGTAACTAAAGTCGAATTCGAAGTTTAAACTAACGTAAAATAGCGGTACGACCTTTTTAAAGTAGGCAAAGTCGATTTTTTTATCATTAGACTTAAAGCCGCGCGGTTTCATCCGCGTTATACCCGTTCCCTAGAGAATTTCGGGATAAAATGTATCCCATGCCATGTGTTATTTTGATGTATTCTTAAACTATATTACTGTGAAGTTTCATCGAAATCCGTTCTGTAGTTTTTGCGTGAAAGAGTAACAAAGATACATACTTACACATGCATCCATCTTCACAAACATTCGAATTTATAATATTATAGTAGACTTAGTAGGATAGGATACCCAAAGCCTTTAAGACAACACTGTATTTACGAGTGAGCGACTTACATAGAGAATCTTCCGCATAACTAATTCTACTTCTCTATTTCATTAACTCACTTGAAGTTTGTCATTAAATTTAACTACGTATAAAAGACACTAAATTGCGACATGAAAATTAATTGAATTGCAAATTTGCGCAACGTTGCGCGCAAATCAGACAATTTACGAACGTCTATTGTTAATCATGTTTGAATAGGCAATACATTAGGGAATGAAAGAGACTCGTTATGTAATTGTTAGTTTACAATTAATAGTTATGTAGGTACGTTCTTTGAGTAGATACTAATAGTTCTAGTCTGATCATTCCGCGGTTTTACCCGATTCGGCGAGTATTTTGTCAAATGGATGAAAATTAGTCAATAAACTACGCCTTAAGGGTCAACACTGCGTTAAGTGTGCGCCCGCCGCGTGCTCACGCGGATGACACCGCACGCGACGGGCGTACGCGACGGGCGTACGCGACGGGCGTACGCGACGGGCGTACGCGACGGGCGTACGCGACGGGCGTACGCGACGGGCGCACGCGACGGGCGCACGCGACAGTTCACCTTTGTATGAAACCGCGGCGTGCGCACGCTTAACGCAGTGTCGGCTCTAACAATGAATTGGAAATCTTGAAAAATACTTGTAAATTTTACTGGAGGGTAGCAGAGATAACTGCGTTCAAACAAACAAGCTTTTCAGCTTTATAAGACTACTACATATGAATATGTATGGCTACAACTTTGTAGAGCATAATTAGTTGTTTATTCTTTCTTAGTTAATTTATTAATAATTTTAAAATAACTTTAATTGTTTAAAGATAAAACTATTCTTTTAGTGCGCATTGTATTTATTTGACTGAGGTTGGAGTAATTAGTCCCATGTACTTTACAAACTAGTTATAAACCTGTTTTGATGTTTGAAGACTGTAATATTTTAACAATGATGTTGGTATTAATATTTACCCATATAGCTTTGATTTGTAACTTTGTCTTTGTCTTTGATTTGTTGAATTTTAATGAGTATTTATTAATAGTCTTCAGAGTAATCGGCAAATATATCAAAGATTATCAGCAAAGTTACCAGCTAGTTATTATTGCTGCATATATCTTCGTTTCTATTGAGTATTTATATCTGCAGTATCTGCAGAATATCTTTAACACAATATTCCTTCAAATGCCGAAAATTTAAAATGTTTTTGCCTAAAAGACTACGAATTCAAAATATGTATCGAATTAGATTTAAAATGTAATGTACCTAAATTTAATTGTTTAAATGATTTGCGTGGTGATTACACCTAATCCTCACTGCACTGATATCTTCAGTGAGATGAGATACATTTGCCCATCAGTGGGAAATTACGCGAATACTTTAAATATACATACCTCCACTCTATAGCCATAACTTTTACTTACAGTTTCACAGTTTTCATTTCAATTTCTAATAGTTAGTGTAATGATGACATTTTCCTTCTAACTACATATGTAAGCAAAGTGAGTTGTGAAAGTACTCCGCTTTTCTTCAGATGACCGTGTCGTGTACGGTGAGCAAAAAAGCAATAAAACAAATTAAATTACGAATTCTTCATGCTTACTGCATTTTTTATTTTAAACACAAACTTGAGATACGTCAACGTCTCGCTGAAAATTATATAAGACAAAATTTAAGAAGAAACCTTAGTTTTGATTTACTACTTCTACCTCAGTCTTCTGTGACCACAGTTCCTGTGAAGGGAAAAGCGAAGTTATCCGTAAACGTAGTTTCAATTCAAAATAGAGGCCAGAGGCCTTTGGCGGCTTAACAACTCTGACACCAGGTTTGGTCAGGCTGACCATCGCTTAAACCTTAAACCTTCGCTTCGCTTAAACCTAAGAAACCAGAAAGCTTAGTTTAAAGTTAAAGAAAAAATAAAGATTTCTGGAGAGTGGCATTCGCATAATAGGTACGATAAATAACATATACCGCAGTTCACATAGATAGATTAGGAGGTAGGCAATAGTAATTATTGTCTGCCAAATTTTGGTTCATTGCCCGCCGAAATTGTTTCTTTGTTTGAAAGACGGTGGGCGGATGCTGTATTGAAATCAATTTGACAGCTAGATCATTGACTTTGTTGTTTAGCAATTTGAATAGCAATAAGTGCTGACGATATTCCGGCCACACCTAATGTTTGGACACAGTTGCAAATTACATTGAATAATGTTGTTATAATTTGAATTGATACTAGTTTTGTAATTCAATTGAATTTCTAGGTGATCTAGTTTGTGTAGAGTCAACCAAATACTAAATTTGAAAAAAAATACCCGCGGGGCAAAGTCCCGTGGTTTTACCCGCGTTGTTCCCGTTCCCGTGGGATTTAGGGATGAAAAATAGCCTATCACCATCATTTTGGCTATCTAATACAAATATAATTATTCGAATCGGATAAGTAGTTTACATATACTTAGGTACCTCTTTATAATATTTGTGTAGAAAACGGGAACTACCTAAAATCTGCTAATATTTTTTTGAATATATTTTAACACGCTTTATGACGATTTTTATACATAATATATTCATAACCTAGCTTATTTAATAATATTAATTATTAAAATATTACTATAATGTAATTTTTTTATATTTTTTCAGTTTAGTTTCTTTTTTGCAAGCCGTACCTGTAGCAATTATCACTTCGTATCATATTAACACCTTATTTGCTGATATTGAAAAATGAACCTGTTTTCTAACTGCATTCTTTGAACTAGATTCTAACAGTGTTACTTTACAATGACCTATTACGCTTTAACTTTGTCACGGTCTCACATACAACGTGATCTGAAGTTTAACTTTGTCTAAGACTACGGAATATAAAAATAAAGTTTAAAAATTTACTTCCACCACTTTTTCAAGGAGTTCTTGAAGTACCAGTAGTATTGTCTGATTTGAAATGATAATACTAAATTCTATCTTTGAACGCGCTAATCTCAATAACTACCAATCCAATTTGAATAATACTTTTTGTAATAGATAGCCACATTCAACGGGAAGGTTATAGGCTATTTTTCATCCCGAAATTCCCACGGGAACGGGTACAACGCGGGTAAAACCGCGGGGCATTGCTAGTATTATAGATAGTTAAAACTTAAAAGTTGACTGCCATTATCAGATTCGGTCGCATTACCAGTACGCACTTAACCAACAAAATTGCACACGTTATCAAACAATCCATTTGAGATTGCGTTCATTACACGTAACAGATAACAGCTATTACCTGGTTTTATGTCTAGCAATTAATTGATAACGAACGCAATACCATTTATCAATAAATGAAATGTTTGGCTTAATGTAGAGGTCGGTTGTAGCACGTGTTATTGTAATTAATAAATTCAATCTATACTAATATTTTAAAAAGCTGAAGAGTTTGTTTTGTTTGTTTGTTTGTTTGTTTGTTTGTTTGTTTGTTTGTTTGTTTAAACGCGCTAATCTCGGAAACTACTGAACCGATTTGAATAATTCTTTTTGTAATGGATAGCCGCATTCAACGGGAAGGTTATAGGCTATTTTTCATCCAGAAATTCCCACGGGAACGGGTATAACGCGGGTAAAACCGCGGGCGCTGCTAGTGAATCATATGCGTGTTTGGATTTGAAGTAAGGATGTTAATAATGTATATTGAATAGATTTAGGGCCTTATTCATAAACGCTTATTAACAGCACTTTAGCTATCGAATGGTTTGTCCCTTTCTAACATACGCTATTTGCCAAAGAGTGAAAGAGACAAAACACTTTAAAACAGTAAGTATTAGCCTGTAATGTCCCACTGTTGGGCAAAGGCCTCTCGTCTCACTGAAGATATCAGTACAGTGAGGAGGTTTCAGGCGTAATCACCACGCTTGCAGTGTTTAAGTTAAATATTGTTTATGAATAAGGCAGTTATTGTTTAAGCGGAAGAGTTAATATCTTTGTTTGAACGTGTTAATCTCTCGTCTCGTCTTTGTACCTAGATTATAAAATATTATTAATACAAACAAATATAATTGAATTTAACTATATATATATATACTAGCTGTGCCCTGCGGTTTCATCCACAGCGCACCCGTTCCCGTAAGAAATACGGGATGAATAGTATCCTATATCCGTCTCCTGGTTCTAAGCTACCTCCCCACCAGTTTTCAGCCAAATCGGTTCAGCCGTTCTCGAGTTATAAATAGTGTAACAAACACGACTTTCTTTTATACATATAGATATTATGACAGCAACATTGGTTGCTGAACTTAAAATAATGTCGAATGATGAAAAATAACCTATAACCTTCCCGTTAAATGTGGCTATCCATTACGAAATAAATAATTTTATTCAAAACGGATTTCCGAGCTAATCTCAAACACAAACAAACAAAAAATCGAACTCTTTATCTATATGAGTACGAGTACATATAGATAATTGCTATAAAGTACACAAAAATCAAAGGACACTTTCTTTTACAAGCCTATTTTATAATTTAAATTAATTTACATACAAACAATAGAAATTTCATTAGTTTGTAATTCTATCAGAACATTGGCATTAGTAAAATGAATTAATTGAGTCAGTTATTACGTTTTACACTATCAATGAGTTGATTTTTATATTTGGCTCAAAATGAAAAGTGAAAAAATGAAATACGTAGTTTTAATATGTTATTAAAACGAATCAGCATGAAGGTTATTTCATAACAGGATAATATTAATTTAATGTAAGTAAATCTTTTTCTTCGACAGCGAGTGGTGGGAAACCGCAAAGAACAGGGAGGGTTGGAAGCGTTTGGGGGAGACCTTTGCCCATCAGTGGGACAATACAGGTATAAAAAAAAAGAAAAAGTAAATCTTTTTCTAAGTTTGTAATAATTTACCTTATGTAAATAACCAAAGTAATTAACGTCAAGTTAAACATACTATTAGGGTGTGTCTCTATTGACCCGGAGCGGGGCTGTGTGAAGCTCAATCGATAACTCATTACGAAAAGATTTTGACAATGTCAATCTCCTCTTTGACAATTTCAACGCATTTTGATAAGTCGGTTAAGCTCCGCTCTCTACTCTGCTCCAATGAAAACGAATCCTCACTGCGCTCCTGCGAAAAAACCTTTCAAAAACACCTCAGACCAATGGCCAGTCTGCAATCGGATCCTTGAACCTTGGTAGAAACTAAAAATGTAAATTCTTAAATACATCAAATAATACAAATAAGTACCTATGTAACACAAAAACGTATACGTTATTTCAATTGTGATCGGGTTTCAAACAGTTATTTTGGACGTAATATAACCCATTTTTATGAACACTTGTATGTTTGTTTGTTAATATTAACAAAAGAACAATGTATTGAGCGTAACCTAATAAAAATGCGAATGTCATAGTTGCTTTTAGCAAGCATGTAAAAATAAGATATCTTTCATTTCATTATATATCGAGTATGGATTGATTCAACCCGTTTTAATCAGGTACATATTAAGTTTATTAAAAGGTATATTTATTAATAAGTTAAGTTTCAAATGATTGGAAGTTCTTAATTGATGAAAAGTAAAATTAAACAGTAAAGCTATTATGCCTCGTCTACATTAGTCACTTACGTCGAATTCTCTGGTAAACTATATATGACTGCCTAAATTTTCCGGTAAGTACTTGTTCCCCGATACAACTAAAACCGCGGGGCTCAGTTAGTTAGTACGACGTGTGACCGCCTTCGCTCGTCCCCGTGAGAACACCAAGTCGCCCCGTTTAAATTCCATCGCCTTGTTAAGTACGCACGCCGCATAATTAGTATCGACCTCAAACCCTGAGCATTGTCTACATGTACGAAACTTAGGAAAGTTTTTATAAGAAGTGTAAGGTAAGTGCGCGTATATAGTTTAGTAAAATTGGGTTTGGGCTGTTATTGTGATGTGTTGATTGTCTAGTCTAATATGAGTTATTGTTTTGTAAATAGCCTTATAACCATTCCGTTGAATGTGGCTATCCACTACAAAAATAGTTATTCAAATCGTATTAGCAGTTTTTGAGATTACCGGGATCAAACACACAAAAATCAAACTCTTTAGCTTTAGTATATTATAGTATAGGTTAGACAATTAACACAATTCACTAGAGCAATGTCGCATTTTCACATAACCTAAAAATTAAATGCTCAGAGCCAATGTTCATTCAAAAATTGAATAAATTGTTCCCGGCCGATCGTCAATGTTGCTATGATGCACATGTAGAAGGTTTAAGAATCATTCCTTGTTTTAAATTTATTTAATTTAATTGCCACTTTGCTGTTACTATTTGCCTGTATCGTCCCACTAAATTTATTTAATTTAATTGCCACTTTGCTGTTACTATTTGCCTGTATCGTCCCACTGTTGGGCAAAGTCCTCCCCCCATTCCCGCCACTAAACACGACTTTACATACATAGAATAAACTCATATATCAGACAACCAATAACAACACAATTAACCAGGGATTTGAATGTGTGTATTGAGTAACAGTCCCGATTGAATAGAATCGAATACGTCCTTATCTAACCCATGAATATTGTAATACCGGTTTTACATGTGATTTAGCAATCTGTTTTTATCAGATGTCCTTTGTTGCAATTAACATTATAAGTGCTCATACGTAGATGTATTTATACGTAGATTATTAGTTATTGTTCTTATGTACTTGTAGTTTAGTGTATATATTTATTAGTTAGTTATCTAGGTATATTAATATATTATCAAAGGTGAAGTGCTTTTTTGTTTATTTTAATTCGCTAATGTCAGGAACTGTCAGTTATATTAAAAAAAGGTTATCTTACGTATGATAGCTACATGTAAGAGAAAGGTTATAGGCCAATTTTTTGTACATGGGTTTGGAATGACCATATACGAGTATATAAACGAATATACATATGACCTATTATCCTATATTCATATACGAGGATAAAGGAATATTAGCATCCTGAAATTCACACAGGAACTAGAGTGTAAACGTGGCGTTGTTAGAACGACTGATTGACTTAGTTAACATAAAACACTTTACAATATCTATGACTTGGTTTACATCAAACTTTTTGCAAAATATATATTGAAACCTTGATTTATCGCCTCGTATAAACACGCCTTTAACCCATTCACTGCCTTTCTGAAAAATAACGATATTACCCAGATGCCGCCATACTGTACTATGCAGCCCGCCCATCGGCGGTCCCGGCGTCTCGATTATGTATTCTTGCCCGCCCATTGGCGTTTTCGGCATGAAGCTTCAGATTCCGACACGAATCGTTTGATATGTTCTGTTTAATTTATGTTACTGGTGGTATGGACTGATGGCGATGAGTTACAATCAATAAACAGCCACAAAAGTTACAATATGTTACCGCGTTGCTCAAAGAAAAAAGGAAATGCAGTGTGGATGCACGGTTAAACACGACATCGTTTCAAACAACATTAACCAAAACATATGTTCTAATTAAAAAAGGCCTTATAAAGGACACTACTTTTTATGACATTTCACTGTGCTTACTATCATAGGCCAAGACTCACTTTGGCTTGTTGCGCCAACCTAGTCAGTTTCTTTCAGAGAAACCATCCATGACAACGACCAACTTAGATTTGTTGTATTTTAAATAACATATTGACGTCTATTATGATTAATTACATTAAACCAATACCGCTTTCTATTTTCGGTGCAATTATAAAAATATGTCGTGCATATTCTGTTACCTGCATCATATGAAAGTATATTTAAACAATTTTTATACGTATACATATGTGAAATAGAGGATAACACTTTATTTTTGTACACGAAATTCATGCTAAAGAAGAAGCGAGCATGTAAAAACTTAATAATAGTTGTTAGTCGTACCAAAATTTACAATAGTTTGTGACTTCTGAAATCAAATCTTGCCCGCCCATAGGCGGGCTCGGCATGACAAATTAGAATTGGTTTTTTTTTCAAAACTTCAAATATCTGCAGGCCATTTGAGTTGCCAATAAATTTTAATGAAACAAATCCTTACACATCATCTCATTACTTTCTGACGTTATTTTGTAAAGTTATTGCAGTTTAAAATCAAACCGCCCATGGGCGGTCTCGGCGTGAGAGTTAAAAAATATTGCCCGCCGATGGGCGACCTCGGCACTGAATGGGTTAACACGAATACCGCGACAGGCTTGACGGATGAACAGTTTTTGTCCCTCGTGCCAGAAACCCTGAGACATCGCGTTTCTAAACAGGTTCGTGTATGAGTGAATGTTCCAGTCATTTGAGATCTTAAGCTAGTTGCATATTGTCGGATGGCTGACGGACGCAGCTGACGTCAATGCTATAGATATGGTCCAAGAAACCTCCAATACTTGTACACACTACACATTTCCTTACGGAAACCATAAGATGATAACTCATTGACTCTATGACTTATCTAGCTAAGGGTAATATGTAGTTTCATACTCTTCCGTCTGCCGCGTCCGTTCAGCCGAGTCCGATAATATGTTCCTAGCTTTATGCGAAGTACTCGAGTGACTTTTAATACGGCCTTCATAAACCCTATTAACTTTATTATAACAGTAAACATGAGTACACTAGTTAAAGTTGGCTGTTGACCATTTTTAGTTAAGCTTATGATCCTTTATATTTATTAGCCAACTAATAAATAATGATAAATCGATAAAGCTTTAGTCAGCTATAGGGCATGGACTATAGCTTGTGTAATTTAAGACTTAACCAATTGTATTAAATAACTAGCTGTGCTCTGCGGTTTCATCCGCATTTATTCCGTCATTGATTACTGTTTAAACCTTCCCTGGATTACGACAAACATCTCGAAACCAAAATCAGCTAAATCGGCCCAGCCGTTCTCGAGTTTAGCGAGACAAACGAACCAAATTGATTTTTATATGTATAGGAGATTTATAATAAAAAGAGAGAGACATGACGTCAATATTAATTAAAAGCAAGTAAAAACCTGTACGTAATTTCCTATCATAAAGTCTGATAAAATCACTGACAGTACATTGATTGCGCTATCCCACATCATTCTGTGACATTGTCATTGCGTTCTTTTGTTTATTTGTTATATTTTGACAACAAACGATGTTGTTTTGTCGACGTGAAAAGACAATGTAAATAAGAGATGCGCCTGTAGCGTTCACGTTTTCACACGAATTTCTATCCGCGCCACATTCTCTAGAATGTTTGTCTTTTCACATCGACAAAACAATCGTTTGTTGTCAAACAATAACAAATAAACAAAATAACGCAATGACAATGTCACAGAATGACGTGGGATAGCGCAATGTAAATAACGTTCACGTTTTCACATTTATCTCTATCCCATGAGACCTATCCCATGAGACCTATCTCATGGGATACGCGCAACATCCTAGAATGTTGTGCGTGTAAATTACATTCACGTTTTCACACGTATTTCTATCCCATGAGACCTATCTCATGGGATACGCGCAAGATTCGCTAGAATGTTCCACGTGTAAATAACATTCACGTTTTCACACGTATTTTTATCCCATGAGATAGGGAAGTACTTTTCCGAAAAGTTACGAAGCAACCTCTTTGGGGGGATGGTCGGCAAGTTTTGGTTTTATAAAACACAAGCACTCCGCGGTTTTACCCGCGTTGTACCCGTTCCCTTGGAAATTTCGGGATGAAAAATAGCCTTCTCGTTGAACTTGACTATAACAAAAATAATTATTCAAATCGGACCGGTAGTTCCTGAGATTAGCCTTTACAAACAAACAAAGGTAGAAACCCTACCTCTTTATAATATTAGTATAGATTAACCTTGTCGGACTACTTCGAAGTTTTAAGCCTTGTTTTAAGCCTAAGATTATCACTTGTTATCCGAACGAATAGCAATCTTATGACTATTCCTCCAGAGCTTACCTTACTATGATAGGTTTCTACGTTTGATATGAAAGGTGGATCAAACCTTCGCTTTGTAGTTATGTAGCTTCGTGAGATATGATTGATGGGTACTAAACGTAGAATAGCATAGTCTTGGTGGAAAGCTTTCAAGGCTCTTTCGATTTAAGCGTTTTTATTCGTCCTGCTTAGAGCCACGGTGGTGCTCACTGCTCACGTCATCTGCGCGCACGGCTTTCTTTTGATTTGGGAACAAAACGCATCTATCCGGACGACTGAGAACGATTAATTTGGAATAGCCCTTAGTATAGAGTAAATTCATAAATAAAAATGAGAACTTATAAACTAAATTTCTTCCAGCATTTTAATTCTCGAATGTTTTTTTTTTATTTTTTAACAAAACACATCTAGCGAGACTATTTTAGTATGGAAACACTTAATTTGAAATTCCCTATGCGGGCTCCCTTTAAGACTAAACAAACCAATCAACCTTTTAATTTTGAAATTAGGAACGTATCAATTTGTCCATAGACAAAATTCGGTATTTATGTGAGAAGAATTGAACTGAATCAACGGTAAACTATTTTATCTTCTTATCTTAACGCACTCATCTTCTAGATATTGGTAACCTATGATGAAACTTACTGATAAAGATTACATCACGATCCAGTATTACATATTTTTGTAAATTAGTTATTTAATGGAGTTATCGATACCTAACGATTAAGTATAACACATTTATGTAAATAAGTTTGTTTAATTAATATTTACATCATCTATACCTAAATGTTATGAACATTAGACATGCAATGTAATTAAGAAAAACGTTAAACTTATTTAATTAAATGTTTCTGATAGAATTATTTTATATTTTACTAAAGTACGTACCTAATATATATAAATAAAAGGCAAACCTGACTGACCGACTGGCTCACTGACTTATATTTCAAAAACTACTGTACATAGAAATTGGACATTTGGTACGGGGTTCCTTTCATGATGTAAGTGAGGACTAAGAAAGGTTTTTGCGAAATTCAACCCCTGACAGGGGGTGGCCCTTTCACCCAATGCGAAGCGAGGGCGGCCGCTATGTTTGAAAAATGTATTTCATATATTAGCCATAAACTGAACATTCATGTTTTTGTTAAGAAAATATCTAAATCATGACATTCTTAATACATTTTAAAATGAGAATTGCTTTAATAGAAAAAGTAATAGTAAAATTACAAAGATAATTTGTTATAACAATATCAAATTCATACAAATATTGTATGTAATATATAATAACTAGCCGCACCCCGTGGTGTTACCCGCGTTGTATCGGTTCCCGCGGGAATTTCGGGATAAAATGTATCCCATGTTTCATTCTGATGTTTAACCTATATTACTGTAAAGTTTCATCCAAACCTGTTCAGTAGTTTTTGCGTTAAAGAGCAACAAACATAGATCCATCCATACAAACTTTCGCATTTATAATATTAGGAGGATATAATATACCCGGATAAATTCACACACGATTAATTAGACCCAAAGTAAGCTCTAAGCTTGTATTATGGAATCTAACTAACTTCTTCTTCATCGAGTCGATGGTCATCCTGACCTATCCTGGTGTCAGAGTCATTGAGCCGCCAAAGGACTAAACTAACTGATACTACTACATATACATACACAAATACTTTATAAGAATGTATAAATGACACCCAGACGTCGTATGTGTATGAATGAAGTTACTATGAAAGATATTGCACTATCTAGGGAGGCAACAACAACACTCTTGAGGTCATGTAAAAGTAACACACGCGGTTGCACTTGAACAACATGTTTTCATTCATTATTTATAAATACATACAATATAGATACGTATGTTTGTTAAATAGGTTCAGTACTTTATTAGTTTTTTAATCAGTGGCCTTTGATTTTGTATTTGTTTATAAGATTTATTATTAGAAACATTCATTATACATTAGCTATACATTAAATTCCATTAATTGCCCACACAGGCTATACTCTTAATATGATATTTCAACTAGCGCTGCCCCGCGGTTTTACCCGCGTTGTGCCCGTTCCCGTGGGAATTTCGGTTCATAATTCATTACATAAAGAGTTATCCAAATCGGATTGGTAGTTTCTGAGATTAGCGCGTTCAAACAAACAAACTATTCAGCTTTAATATATTAGTATAAATTACTTTTTTAAAATACAAAGCAAATTATAATAAAAAATAAAATAAATAATTATAATTTCATGCATTCCAATATTTTCATATCTTCGAACAATGGCAAGTGTTTGTCGAAGTTATATGGAATTGGGGCCTGCTGAATTTATTTCAGAGTTCAGGCACTTTTCAATTCGAGTTTCCTCAAACATTAAACCATAAAATTCTTTGTGTGTAATACCTATCGAGTTTTTATAGGTTTTCTCATTCGATAACGTTCCGGTATTTGAAACTTGTTGCCATAAATAAAATGATTGGTTTTTTTTTATTTAATTTCTTGTAGTGTGTTGTTTACACGCCCGCGTACTCGTTCAACTTAACCTATTTATTAGTTATGCATTTTCTTTGAATTTTTATGGTAAATATTTTGTCGTATTGTTTCGTTCAAAGTATTTAAACGAGACCAGCTGTGCGAATAAAGACGGTATGTTTTCAATTGAATGATATCATTATTGCGTATTAAATATAAAAATATATATTGTGTTATGGTACTTAATTTTTAGCTATTTTATTAAATGTAATATTAAATAACATTTGTGACGGTAATTGAGAACGGTTTAGTAAAAGTCAATACCTATCTTTGAGTAGATATTCAATTTGAATGTCGTACGTTCCTATAAAAATGTCTCAGACAGGAATTAGTTCTGATATTTTTAATTATTATTTGTGATGATATTGGTGGAATGGCTTTGTTGTTTAATAAATTAAATATGTCTAATCGGATGGGTGTTTCAAAGTAAATATTAAAGACAAAAGACTATTGTTTACGGCTGTACAACAAATATTGTATGACAACAAAAAGGCTATTGTTTCGATAGTCATTCAAGATCGTAATACCCTATGATCGAGAATGGTTTTGAATTCTTTAATCAGGACCACAACCGGATCGTACACAGGTCTTAATTACCAACCATATAAGATTCTTCTTAAATACTGGTTACATAAGTTCAAGCGAACACTAATCATCTTGGTGTCACCGTGGTCACCGCGGTCACAGACGACTACTAGTCTTCTGAGACCACGGTCCCTGTATAGGGGCTGAAACGTCAGATAAAAATGTAGAATAAAAGCGAAGTGTATCCGTAAACTTGTTTCAAGTCAAAATTTTTCTTAAACATAAGAGCTGGGCTCTTATCGATAGAGTTCTTTCCACTTTTCTCCATCTTTTCCCATCCTATATAGTATACTAGCAGCGCCCCGCGGTTTTACCCGCGTTGTGCCCGTTCCCGTGGGAATTTCGGGAATTTTTTTACATAAAAACCTTCCTCTTGAATCACTCTACCTATTACAAAAAACCGCATCAAAATCCGTTGCGTAATTTTAAAGATTTAAGCATACAGACAGACACGAAAAAGAGACGACTTTATTTTATACTATGTAGTGATAAGATACCGCCTCTTTTTTCAGTTGTATGTTAATTTACTGTTACTTTATTTACGTGTCTCTTTTCATCCTTTCCAGATAAAATAGTCGACGAAAATGGCCCCGACACCAGTATTGAAGCCCCGCGGGTTCGCCTGTCCCTCTAGTCATAGTATAAGCATATGTATTGTTACATTGTTTTTAGTAGGTAAGTGATATACTCGTTTTGGCTTATTTATTTACTCAAAAACAGTATCCTTAAAAAAACCCATTCCATGCCACAAATATAAACGCGATATTAATTATGGACTCTCCGGTCGGTTTGCCCAAATTGACCCTAATAATAGTTACAGTTTTGCAAATAACCGCGAGCTGTTATCGTCAAAAATACGACATTATGAAATATTTTCTGTATACTTATTGCACAATTACTATAATAATAATTATTAATACCGATTACCCTTTAGAAAAAACTATTACACGTAATGATGTAAGGTCAAGTTAAAACACGCGATTAGAACGTTGCTTTCAAGTAATTTTTAATTTTATTAAATCACTAGCTGTGCCCCGCGGTTTCACCCACAGCGCCCTCGTTCCCGTGGGAATTTTTAGATTTTTATTCCTTATTTTTGTTATATAAAAACCTTGTCCTGACAATAAGGAACACATTGAAAAAAGAATCATCCAATTTGGTGCAGTCGTTCGAAGTTATGCGCTTACCAACACATTTTGCGATTCATTTTTATATTATAGATTGTGAGTCAATCAAAGTTTGGGTCTCGATAATATTTCTTATTATAAATATCGTAAATGATTACAAGTTCACGGTCGATTACTTAATATGTAGGTCACCGTGTTATTGATAAGCAGGTTTAATTAACTTTACGTTTTTATCATTAACTAGCCTCGCCCCGCGTTGTTACGAACCTGTTCCCGCAATTTCGGAATAAAATATATCCCATGTGTTATGTAAAGTTTCATCGAAATCCGTCCAATCGTTTTTTCGTGAAAGGGTAACAAACATAATATTAGTATGATTTTACGACTGTAGATTTATTTTACAGTATAGAAACTGATATTCCTTGAACCTGAAGCGAAGTGCCTGAAGATATCTTCAGCAAAAAACGATTAAAAATTACTAATAACGAAAGGCTTATAACTCTACTCTGCCGACATTAATGTGAAGGTTTATTTAATCAGTTGATTTTTCGTCTAAACGTATTGTCTAGAACGTAGTTTAGATACGAACATGTAGTGAAGTCAAATTAATTATTATTCTCATATTCCGATTAAAAAAATAGAGGAGGATCATTTTGGATATGCCTTTTTTATTTTTGAGTATCTGAAAATGGTCGAACATTCATAATATAGATTTTTGGTTGAACTAAGTTGAACCTCTCTATGGTTAAATCGCCATTTTGAAAATTGCATGAGATACCTAACTTGTGCCAAAGCCACTGGGGGTTTGCTGCCAGTTGTGTGCAAAGTGTTAAATCCGAAATCGTCTCATATACATTTAATTTTAATAGGTCGTTATAGTTTTAATGTTTCTTTATTTATGTTTAATGTTATTCTTATGTATTTTTTTCTATTGCAGTTATTCCTAGCGCACATTCACAGAGCAACTCGTTGTATCTAGACACGACAGATCTCTCGCTTCTTGTTGGTCAAACGCAGATGCTTAATCTGATTCAAAAGTGAGTATATCTTTGTAAAGATTAAACAAGGTAGTAAGGCACGTGTGGTGATTACGCCTGATCGTCCTCACTGTACTGAGTATCTTCAGTGAGACCTTTGCCCAGCTGTGAGACGTTACAGGCTTATACTTACCGCTTACTTACTTATACAAGGATAGACTAAAACTTTTGAAAATACTTCAAAAATCCCCCGGGTCTGAGGTCACGAACCGCTGTGATTACATCTTATTCTCGCTGTATCAATAGGTTCAGTGAGCGAGGGCTTTTCCTGCAATGGGCTTTTACGAATGCTAAATTTAGGCTAAAATATTTACATCCCCAATAACATATGATGTAAATATTCCTGTTTAGTTTACTGATGTCTTCAGTGAGACATTAGTCTAATACCTTTTTCTTTTAAGGTAAAAGTGTTGTCTCTTATCGTATCGACTATCTGGGACACAGGAGAAATAATGTATTTTAGCAGTAAGCTGACGATAATAATCCATCAATGATTTAAAAAGATAAGATATAGTATTAAATAGTGTTTTTGATAACTTGTATTTATTTTGATTTTGTACGTGTACTTAGTTAGTTGATATTAGTTATATACTAAAATTTTAATTTAATTTCGAGACGAGTACTTTGTTTTACTGTGGAACATACTCTGAAAAGTGGGATATTTGTATGAATTGTGTTGTTTAAACTTAAATACGAGTACACACCAAACAATCTATACTCAATTTTTTTTGGATTGGCACAAAATGTGGACCAATGTCGTAATTTTCCAGCCGAAGACGATTGCTCCTGAAGAGGAAAAAGGTTTAGTAATTTTATTTCATTCTTACCCTATCTCTAAACCTTTTTCCTCCTCAGAAGCAATCGTCTTCGTCTGGAAAATTGACGACATTTAACCACATTTTGTGCCAATCCAAAAAAAAAGAGTATATTATCGATATTTCGACGATATAGTTAATTACTTATTTGTTTCAGCGGAGAATTTAATACAACTCTCGAAGTGGAAGCCAATATACAACACGCAGATATAGTTCAATTGGTGCCATCGACATTTGAAATTCCGGGTTCCAAAGATCCGAATTCAAGCGGTTTGATCACATACGAGTTATGCGCTTACGGCAAAAATCCGGGACATACTGACGTGACATTCAAAGTTACGCCTCCGGGATTTATTAAGTAAGTCTTGCATTTATATCTCATTCATTACAATTATGAAGGTTTAAGCGGTTTTTGTTTCATTCAAACCTGAGCTTTACGAGTTTGAATGAACACTATAATAGTAGAATTTAAAATATGAAACACAATTCTAATCTTTTATTTGAAGATATTTTAACAATTATTGTCCTGTGATTGGTCAATTTGAGCTCCGCACCTCACCACTCCGCTTCTAAGTAATTTCTCCGCTCGAGACTTTTTTAAATTGCGTTTTTTTTCTTACAGCATAGACAACGTGTTCCTCCGCATAAAAGTCATGCATTCGGACATCATCTACGTCATCTCCTACATTATAGGGTGGATCTACTTCGCCGCCTGGTCCTTTTCGTTCTACCCTCAAATATACACCAACTACAAGCGGAAGAGCGTCGTGGGGTTAAACTTTGACTTTTTGGCTCTTAACCTGTTGGGATTCTTGTTGTATTCTTTATTCAATTGTGGACTTTACTTCTCGCCGGGTATTCAGGTTGGTAGATGTTTTGTTATTACATATATTAATGTTAATTAGTTTCTTATTTGTTATGTGTAGTTTGTTGTACTATCGAGGGAAAGAGAGACAAATATTTGTCAGAAAGAGAGTGAAAGGGACAGAAAATGTTTGGTACTGACTGAAGATACGATTAATATGATGCCTTTTTACTATAAATCTAAGTTATGTTACGTTGCTATCAAAAATGCCAAAAAATGGAACGCTTTTTTACATAGAAGGCATTTTTGTCATCCAATATTAGTATTATGATACTATTTATATTTAAATTCCGATACAACATAAGTGTTAATTATTAGTTAATTATTTCCAGGCGGAATACTTCGAGCGGTTTCCCCGCGGCCACATCCCCGTTCAACTGAACGACGTTTTCTTCTCGCTGCACGCGCTGTTCGCTACCTTCGTTACGATTACACAGTGCTTAGTATATGAGGTATGTAAAAGTAAAGTATTACTGCCTTATTCATAAACGCTCTCTAACTAAAACACTGTTAGTGAGTGTTTTGTCTCTTTTGCTCTTTGGAAAATAGCGTATGTCAGAAAGGGACAAACCATTTGATAGCTAAAATGCTGCTAGTACAGTCCCACCATCTTATCTGTTCAGTTGACGGCGTCGCTAGTGGAGAATTTGGTATTGCCATATAAGAAATTCACCAAGAAACAAAGGTAATTAAAACATGTCTTGCAAGTCAGTCTATAGATATCATTAAAATTTAAGAAACTACAATATTAATCATATAGAGCGTAACTAACATAGTATAGTATAGATTCAATATGGCTTAATTATAATAAAAAAATATAATAAATTATAATATTAACATGCATATTCCAGGTTTACTGTGTTTAGTGTTTACCAGCTTCGATCACATCGTCACTTACCATCAGGTGAGATAGTGATCAAACAGGTCAAAATTTGTGACAGGCTCACAAATCAATAAATATAACATATAGTTATGAACCTTAGTAACTACATAAATAAAACAATAATGCAGCACAATAGGATTTTATTTATATTTTATAAAAATAATTGTGGTCATGGTTTCTGAGCTCAAGCGGTCGCACTCCAGGAATTCCGGTCGATGTTCCTGAACCATCTGCTGATTATATAACCACCAGCTATATATATTTTTTTTTTGTAATAATTAGTGATTTAAAATTTCCATATCTGGCTACATTGACCTGTCGCGGCAGCAACGCGTTCATTCAGCTTTTCAAATGGTATTAATGGAGCTTGTAGGCGTTTCTCTTCTTTCATGAAAGATATAACTTTTAAAATAATTAGCCGTGCATCACTTTTGAGAGGTTTCGGCATTTTATTTGCTTTTTTCACAATGAAATCAATAAATAAACACGGGAGCACTCGCACTAGACATCAACTGACAGCGGAATGACGTTTAGGAAATGGCAGCATTGGCAGCTGACGCGGCTGTAGTTCCCATTTTGCCCACCTGAACAGATAAGTTGGTGGCACTGTAAGCGTGTATGAATAAGGCCTTTAGTCTGTAATGTCTCACAGCTGGGCAAAGGCCTCTAATCTCACTGAAGATATCAGTACAGTTAGGAGGATTAGGCGTAATCACCACGTTTACTTAATGGCGTAGTTTGACTAAGCGATGTTAGCTCATTGCGATTGTTAAGCATCGTGCAGCTCGGCCTCTACTCGGATGAGTGGCCGATAGTGGCATTTCTATCTGAGCACTACTGCGCTTCGGAAGGGTACGTTAAGCGATCGGTCCCGGTTTTTTTAAATGTCAGACCATGTCAGAGGCCTGTAGGCGGTCTCAAAACTCCGACACAGTTATAAAACATTTTTTTTTGTCAAATTGACACTTTCCATTATAAACTTCACTCACTGACATCTACCGACAAAACCAAGTAAAAGTAAAGTTATATTTAAAAAAAACTTGAGAGGTGTCAAGGGACACCCGGATGGAAAGAAGTTTATTTATTATCAACAAAAATAATCGTCGCGACACTACACTGTTCAATGCGAAATAGAAAGACGAAACGAATTGCGCACGCCTGCGGCGTGCGCATGTTTCTCTGTCTGTCTCTCTCTGGCGTGCGCATGTTTCTCTGTCTGTCTCTCTGTAACGCAAAACATTTTTTCCATCTAGCCCCCTTTCGCAACGCGCGATAAGGAACTTTGTTCCAATATCCCTATTCTGGGCACAGGCTGAGCCGTTATCACTTGCTTTAGTTACACGAGTTAGCGATCTAAGAACCGACTACTAATTTATTATTTTATCTTTTACAGCGTGAAAACCAGCGGGTGTCAATCATCGGCCGTCTCATAATACTCGTCTTCATCATTGTGATTATAGTATCGGCCGGTTTCTCGATAGCCACCAAACTGAAATGGCTGGACTTCTTGTATTACTGCAGTTATATCAAACTGTCCATTACGCTTATCAAATATATTCCTCAGGTAATTATGCAGCATTAATAAATACTTACATTTTTAAGATTACATATAAGCCCATTAGCTCAGTGGCATGCGGGAGCGCTTACTGTGCCGGGGTTATGGGCTCGATTCCCGCCCGGAGTCAACAAGATTTACAGATATATTTGTTGGCGACGACGTCTGGTTGTCAAGTAGTCATATAAGTAACACCCAACAGCGAACATACATAAACCTAATCACTTAACACTGTTACCAACAAATATCTGGTATGCATACCAATTTTAGGCGTTTATAGCGCTCAAGGAATAAAAATATGTATTTCGCATGAGATTTTTTTTTCATTCATACTCTACTTTAGATACTTAACGAATATACTACATACATTTACAACCACCATTTAACATGTCATAACACATATTTCAGGCGTACATGAACTACAAGAGGAAATCCACCGTCGGTTGGAGTATTGGCAACATCATGCTAGACTTCCTCGGAGGATTCCTCTCCATCCTCCAGATGATGCTCAACGCCTACAATTACGACGACTGGGATTCCTTCTTCGGTGACGCGACCAAATTCGGCCTAGGACTGTTCAGTCTTATATTCGACATATTCTTCATTCTACAGCATTACGTCTTCTATAGGTACGTATTTAAGGTCTATTTTAAATTGAAGGAGTTGTCTGTCTTTAGTTTCTGGAGATGGCAATAGATGGCGTTGTGATTAATGCTGTTAGTTTTATGGATATTAGTGACAGTCTGTTAGTTGTCTATTTGATGACACAAAATATTTGTTTAGACATGCTGTAAATAAATATTACTGTTTATTTTAGTATGATTATAAAATATGGATTTTAGGGTAACGTACTTTTGATACTAACATAAAAAATAAGGCTACGAACGCACAGGCAGGCGGCTTGTTTTGTGACCGTAGAGCCTAGTGGCTTGCATCCTAGGAAGCAACAACCTTTATTTGCAAAGCTTTGTTGTACTCGTATAGTCTTATTGGGGGGTGATATTAAGTTTTATTCGATCTTGTAAATATCTGTATAGAATTATAACTATAATTATGGAAACTAACTAATGACACTTACATTTCTATGACAGTACAACTCCTTCATAAATAATGTGATACTAACTCTTGTCAAACGGTGTTTCTTAAAATATTCTGTGCACTAACACGGTTGTGGCGCTTGCTAACATAGTATTAAGCATGTTTTCATTAACATACAATATTTACTAACACAATACGTGAAACTTACTAAAAGAAGTCCAATCAAACATCAAGACAACACCAAAAACCGGACTCCGCACGCTGTGACAGGAAAAAATGGATTTAGGGTTGAATACCTTAAAAAATCAGAAACAATATTATTTCTGCTGGCGCAATTGTATGAAGATAATGTGGACACCATTGCTATTAGCATTTATGGATGGATACAAGATACAAGCTAATGGCAAATCAGTCATCTCATATAATCAATTGATGATATAAAGATTATGTATATGAAGAATAGATTTTGATTTTGAAGAGAAATAACGAATAACAACAAAATGTTTGCCTATTCTTCAGAAGAATACAAACCATAGGAAAAAAACCATCTATTAAAACAAAACATTCAAGCATACATACATAAAATGGGTCTAAAAAATAATCATCTTAAACATTCTATCCGCTAAAAATAATTCAAAAAATCAAGCTTTTTGGAACAAATTCATCACAAAATCATATTGGGGCTTCGCTACGCTTACAGAAACTTCGCGGCACAAACAAAAAAAATGGGCGCTTGATTTTGAAAAAATGGGACAAAATTATACAATATTTTTTGATTAATTATTTTCAGAAAGGGCAAAGATTTTATGATGGTAAACAGTAGTGACGAGATTTCGGATATGTCGAGCAGTGGTGAAGGAAGGCGTATGTTTTTATTAGTCGACCATTGGTATGTACCAGGCTCGGAGAAATAACGGCCGCTGTCTTACACGTTGTTTGTTGTATTCGAGTAGTAGATGTTAATGGTTTTTCAAAATGAGAACAGTCGTGACAAAGTATCTAGTATGGCAGAGCTGTCCTCAGAATTTGTGACACTCTGTCACAACTAAATTTTTTCTCAGATGACCGTTTTATGTCACAAATGATAAGTATTCTGACTCAAATAATTATTATTGGTGACGGAATACTAAATCTTTTATTTATCTTTTTACAACGGTTCTCGGTTTGAACAAGCTACAACTGTATATATTTAAGGGTGGCGAAACTATTTAATCTATAACCTTTTCACTTAATGGCGTTGATTGTAGTTATTAGTTGGTTGTTGACTTTACATATAAGTTGTTAATTATGTTAAGAAGTATTAAGTAGTTTTCATTTGTTCGTAGATTTGTTAATGATCAAGATTCGCCACTCTGACGTTCTGAAGAATATATAATTAATTTATGTCTTTTTTTAGGAATGCCGACGAAAAGAAATACGACTTAAACGGCAAGGTATGATGGAAGACTACAACTTGCTAGCGTTCAATGAAGCCTATAATGCCATACATATTGTATATGAATCTAATCTACTGCTGAATTAGTTTAATAGCCTAATTTATTGCCATTTATTCATTAATTACGACTTTTGTTTGTTGAGGTGACATTCCTGCTATCAGTATCAATTATATTAGGATATAGGTGACAAGGCGGTATTTAATACTAATAATCCCTATATGTACTGGGAAAGACAAATGGACTGTGTCTAGGGGTTTAATTTATTTAAACATTATCACTTTTTGGAAGAAAATAACCAATCAATGTTATCCCCCTGAGAATCTTAGATCCGTGCCTAATGGGTGTAGCCTGTGGCATTCCACTAGAGAAGTCATTATAGTTAATTGCTGTTATGAAATGCAAGACTCTTAGTCAATTAAAATAAAGAAATATTAATTATGCATTTGTTAGGTAGCTGATTGGTAAATTCAAGTACTAATTTGAAAATTGACAGCTGTCATATTGACATTGTTTTGACAGCTCTTAAAAATATGTGTCTATGTTCAATGAAATGATTCCAATTTTAAAATGAGAATCTTTAGGAAAACTTTTTGAATTATACCGAATTTATAATGCATTTGCAACTGCTTTGGATATTAATTGTATTTTTTGATTATTGTTATTTTTTGAAAAATTGTTAAAAAAAATATTATATTGAAAATGATCTGTATACATTCGATACTACATTTTATATTAAAATGTGAGTACAAAAAATATTTTAATTAAAAACCTTTTATGATATGTTATTTCATTATTTCCTTCTACATCATTGTTTCTTTACTTTCATAAAATTATCTATGGTTAAGTTTACTAATTAAAACTAGTTAATATTTTTGATTTTATTTGATTGTGGTATTAATAAATTAATTTTTATTTTGCTGTGTTTCTATTATTCCTAAATTAATTATTGTTTAAGTAACAGCACCTGATAGAAATCATTACCATTCCGCCAATAAAAGAAGGCTGATTAGTTTTGATTTTGTAACGCAAACTATTTATAGGTAGTATGACAGGATTAGAATGCGCAAGCGCAATTGTAAAACTGTGATGACTATGAGATTTCGAGGATTGCAATACAATTATATTGATCAATTTAAGCTTGCATACGCTTAATGTATCTTCTCTACAGGACTTATCTAACCCACTACCACAGAATAATAAGTACTACAAGTAGTCCACTACTCTCCAAAAGTTCGAGTGTATAGAAAAGAGGAAGTATCCAGATAGATAATTATGATAGTTTAGTAGGTATGTAATTGGAATATCAGAATACCCAATAAGGTTAAAAATAACTGTTAAGTAACTGATAGGGTGTTATGAGGGGATATTTCAGTCTTAATACCACATTTTTATTTAATGCCGCATACCTAATTAACATGATATGATGATAAATAATGACGTTAAAGTTGGCAATAAAATAAGAAAGAGGAACTAATGACTCCAGAGTAGGCAATAATACAACGAGCAAAAGTTTTTCAATGCGAAGTGTATTCGTAAACGTAGTTTTTCAATTCAAAGCACAATGCTTAAAAAGTATGGAAAAAAACCAGAGCGAACAGATACAGGATGTAGTGGAAAATGTTAGTGACATTTAGTGAAATAATTTTGCAAATATTTTACCACTAAATTCCATGGCTTAGTACGTGATATTGCTATTTGTTTTTTAATAGGGGTGATTTTTTTTGTATGGAAAATATCGTTGATTTAAGCTCATCAAGTCTTGTAAATATATTATATAATCTCTGGTTCCAAAAAAGTAACAATAGAAATAAATAATAATATAATAATTATTTATTCACATAAAGTTCTCTTATCTTATTGTCCTATCAGACTTGAGTTATGGCAGAAAATATATTTTACATTAAGTAATTTTTGTAATTTTTTGTTTATGCTTTTATTTTTAGGAAAGCATGTGTCTAAAATATATCTATTTGATTTGACATTAGTAGATAGCCCCATCATATAAATGCCCAAAATTAGATAATTGAATATGAGATTTGTATTTCGGTTAGCGGTTTCCCTTTATATTATAATATCTAAATCGGTATTGAAAATTTAAATCGGGTTACCGCTCCCGCCCTCCATCTCAGGGAGCAGGCGTCAACTGAAACCAGCGCCGTGCGGGATCCTTTCCGTACAGCATCAGCTGATTTGCAACCTTTTGCCAAGCATCTTGTATTATAATTTTATCTCTTTGTGTGTATGTAAATTTTTAATTTTGGCAATAAATTTATTTTATTCTTTGTAAAAATATATATAACATATACGATTCTCTATTCATTCAGTTGAACGCGAGTCGCGTGCTCACGGCATTGCAAGAGTAACATTTTTTGGTAGCACAAAATACATATTGCGGGCAGGTGTAAGGTTTATGGTCTGAGCTTTCAATAGAAACCATGGCCAAATATTTGACTTATACATGGAAAACCGAGAGCACGCGTGGCGTGCTCACGACATGACATGCCGTTAAGTAGTCATGTAAACGCGTGGGGGGTGCTCACGGCACTAAAAGAGTTAAGTCATCTCTTCACATGGCCATAAAAAAACACGTTTTCGATAAAACCTAACTTCAAAAGAGTCAGGAATTACCCCTTCCTAAAATCTAGACTGCCATTGGTCAGACGTATCTATTATGGCAAAATGTATGCTTACATATTACCCTACAATTATCTGACTAGTAAAATTGACTGAAGTATCCTAATATATCTGCTTTAGGCAAATAGTTACTATTTACAGTTATTGTATTAAGAAGTTAACCTATACGTCTCTCCCAGATATGAATGCTTTTGTGACCAGCAAAGCACAACGAAATACGAACTTGCACCAAGTGGTAAAAACCAGGATATGTATGTACCTATCTATTGCGCAAATGGAGAACAAAATATGAAAATTATCACAGTAAAAACGCATATCTTCTGATGCACATTTGATGTATCATTTTGAAGCCAAAGGTATTAAATGTATTTTATATTGTGGTTATTGTAGACTTAAGAGCTGGTGCCAATAACTTATCTGGAAGAGTAAATAAAGTTGTGATATTGTTTTCTATGTTTTGTGGAAATTTGACATTTATATAGGAACTATATCAAGGCTGTCTTCGATAGGTTATTGAACCGGTCGTTTGTGTAAATGATTTAGATGATTATCACAATCATATTCTAGTTATAATAATCTGTCTTCTATACATACAGATATCTTATTTAAATACATTTAAAAATTAATTGATGTCACGCTTAAACACGAGGCTCTGGCAAATTTTGGTAACGTTGAGACGGTACATACATATCTAAATATCCGAGGAAGTCCATGTAATTTGCCACAGCAACGGATTCTTTGCTTGTAAAACCATTAGTATATTAATACAAAGTGTATGTAACAAAACAAACTATATAAAAAACATAACAACGAATTAACCGTTTTACAAATCATAGTCACAATTATTTTTAATTTTCTCCCCTGCCCTAATCGCCTAGGTTATAAAATTCTAAAATAAAATTGAAATTTTTGGGCGATGATATTCCAAATTGGCTTGTTATTTAAATTAGGTTGTAACTATAAATTCAAGGTTGAATGCCGAATGGGTACAATCGAAAAGACTATTCCTCTTAATTCTTTACCTAATTCATTGTTATTCTTTCTAGGGGATCGCGTTATATTCTACTACCTGGAAGCGAAATCCCTGAAGAATCTGAAACAAATGAAGATCCTGCTCCAGACGGTTGCACGGTAGCCTATCAAGGGCCTTCTACCTAGCTTAAACTTCAATTTAAAAGCAGAAAAAATACTCAACGTCTTCAGCCATCATTACATCCGATTGGTTGAATGAAACGAATGACATTGACGTTTATGTCAAAATGGCGGTCAGCTTATGGCGCCAAAACAGATGAATATAAACTTTAAAGACTGTGATAATGGCAAAAGATCTTAAAGGAAGAAGATAAATACGCACTGACATTAAAGTAAGTTTCTACTTATTTAAAAACTACTCGCACTTTCCTTGGGATTACCAGCATACTTCAATAATGACTTGTAAGGAAAGCATTTGAAGTGGAATATGACTGCCTTAAGAAGAAAACTTTAACCCTTTTTTCTAGAAAATATAAGAAAAAACACCACTACTTAAGATATTATAGTGAATATAAACTTAGTGAATGAATTAGAAAAATATACTCGTATATTGACAACTAGTAAAGTGAAGTTACCAATACGTTGAGACGGTTATAAATAAACTGGAACGGTTAACTGGAACGTTTAAATATAGTTCAGTTATGTGATTGTGTAATATGAATATTGAAATAAAAACGAACGAAAAGTGATGGAGAATATAGTGATAAAAACTGTGATTGATTGACTGTGCTATACATTCCTTGGTGTTACTTATAGGTGGTACTCCTAAGAATTATTAATCTCAATTTTTCTTTGTGATATACCCAATATCTAATTTTCACATATGGGTCGTATTGACCTCACTTTAATGAGAAAATTACATTCCAGAAGTGCAATTCGCTTATTGTTGTTTCGTTTTGTATTTATGTTAAGCATTTATTTATTAAATATGTGAAATTATTATTACCTATAGATATGTTACGTCGGTACTTGTTAAAAAAAAATAAAAATGTTAATTTAGCCGATGTCCAATAGAATTGATATGTATGACTTTGTAGACAGAGACTGAAGAGCGTCAAAATAGCACTCGTGCGAAAAGAACATTTAAAAATAATTGCCTAAGAGTGTATAATTTCAACAAGTACCTTTCAATTAAACTTAACTGTATTCTAAGTAACCTCCTATGACAATAAAATGTATATAATGGATTTAAAAAAAATAGAAATATTAATTTGTGAGGTTTATAAAGGGAGTATGTATACAATTTATATAAATAATAGCGAGCCTGCTGGAAAAGTAAGGTTTATTCATAGCCAAGAAGATTTACCCTTCTTTATGTACGACGAGTAAAGAATGAAGGTTTATGCCTGTTATTCCGTACACCGTGTTCACGGGGACTGCGGTGATTATTAATTAAAAATGTAATATTACTTTCCAGTTGTCCCTGTACCATGTAGTACAATTCGGTTCTGGCTGTGTATGGTCACAGTTCTAACTTAACCAAACCCAGTAATTACTAGTCAATTGGTCACTAACTACAGTTTACGGGGATACAGGTACCGTTCGGGAACAACGGGCATATACTAGAATTATTAATTTAATATTATAGAAAATAAGATTAGTACTGTAACCCTATGGTATAACCACTCAATCCGATCGATCGTCGATCGATTGCTAATGATCGACATTCATCGATTGGTGAGGTAGCTTTAACTGATCGTCGATCGCCGATCGATGCTCATAAAACGACTGATCGACGTGTCGACATGCTTTATTCATAAAAAGTATACATTGATATCTTAAATCTAGTTGCTGGGGTCCCCTTTTAGGCGTTAGCCAGAAAGACCCCGCTATTCCATACATATTAGCAATACAAGCAGCTTATGTTACTAGATTAAGATTAAATTATATTATACTAAGTATGATATGTAATAATATATTTAGGAATTAAATAAATTAATGGTTAATTTAGATTTTTCTGCACGAATTATTGATTGATTATAATATTGATTGATTATTGTTTTTATATTATTTACTATTTAAGTTCTTACTTATACTCTTTAACATTTTATTTTATTATTAACACACATATGTAGTTATAAGTTATAAATTTAATTTCCAACGAATTGTACATTCTTTGAAATATTTTTCACGATTTCACCATAATATAATCTTTTCAACTTCGTCATAGTTAAGTGATCTGACAAATTCTATTATTGTAATTTTACAATCGCACAGTTTTTTGCTATAAACATCTAAATGTTTATAAGTGATTGTAGAGCATTCGGTCCGCGAGTGAAAAACTGACGGCTACAAAAATTGTCTTTGTTTAGGAGTACAAAAAGATCGTTAATGTAGATAAGGAATAGATTTGGTCCTAATACGCTACCTTGTGGTACTCCGTATGATACATTTGCATCCTCACTGGCATAATCTCCAATTTTGACTCTTTGTCTTCTATTGGAGAGGTAGTCCTTTAATAACCTAAGTGCCATGCTTCGATTTCGGATTTTTTCTAGTTTTTTCACGAGAATGGAGATCGAGACGGTGTCAAACGCATGTCGACGAAAACAATCCACCATCGATCAACCGTCTCGATCGATGATAAATCGATTGTTGTGGGAACATTCTTACATTCATGTAATTAAAGACAACATAATAACTTAATGAACTACATATATGAAAAACATTGAATAAGTTTGTATGCTTTGTCTTTGCTTATTCCAATTTTATTTATAGCTAATTACTACATACTTTATGGACTACAATATATAATACAATATATGGGGTATATAATACAGTATTTGGTAAATGTAGCACAATTATACACTTAGTTGCTTGATGACATTTCACGCAACAAATTGTCATAAGTCGTGCAAGTCGTGCAACTGGGCGTAATGTAAACAAGGAGTATTAAGACTATTAGCATGACGAATACATTTTTATTATTTTCAGAAGCAATTGTTGTTTTATTCTTACTATATCTTAGCTAACGTAGAGACTATTATCTAATTTATGCCCCCAGTGGCCGATAAGTAATCGATTCGAGTTAATAACCCCACGGAGGGGCAATACCTCTCACGGAAGATATCAGAACATTGAGGAGGATGAGGCGATCATAATCTGACAGACAAACTCAGAAAACAATAAAAAAATCGCACTAAAAAGAAGAATAGTTGCATACCATGCCTTTACAATTAGAAGGACGATTATGTTATGTTACAGGGCTGATTATGTCTCGAAATCTGCCGAAATAATTATATCTCAATTGAGCCTCGGTTGGATCTCGATATTCTCTATATAATAAGTAATGTACAAAGGTATTCTACGAGGAACAAAATGTCTCTAACTAAACTGTTCCATCGGGATCCAATTGACACTCAATTGTTTAACCAGTATTTTTAGGGGTGACCACTTACCTACTCGAAATGATTGATTGAAACAAATAAAGTAAAAATTGTACATACTAAAAGCTGCTATACACGTCAGGCTACGTTGTAAAATTTGGTTATAATTATTATAATAATAATTTTTTTATTGATATAACAAAATTGTGTGTGAACTAGTAGTTCAGGACTACATCATAAAAAATTTCTAACTTCTTTTGTTTAGAGGCTTTCTATCTGAGCGCTACCGTGCTCCGGAGGGCACGTTACATTGCCCGACCCGTTTATTTGAATGGTTAAACCATATGATATAAAATCCGCTATAAAACACGGACCGTTATCCGGTGAATAAAACGGATGCGACGTCTACAAGCGCCCTTAGGGGGTCTAAAAACTTTGACATCAAAGAAGCCACCAATTTACTCGAAATTACTTTATATTCAACGCTTTAATTAATATTTGCGTTATTAACCTTCAAGCGGGCGCGCGTAGTCGAATCGACCGCGCTTAGTACATTTTCGTTCATATTATTATTATAAGTCATCACACGCATTTCTCATTTCTAGTAGCCTGTCGCTATTTCATTCACAGTGAAATAAAGACAATACCGTCGCTCGGGGTGCTCTCCCCACTCCGCAAATTGCAATTGTTTTACTTCGGCCGCAGTCGTCAAAAAGACTACACGCGCCTGTCGTCGAAAAAGTTACGCGCGACGCTCAATGCGACATTCACTAATTACGCGCTGGTTGTAGTTCTTCGGCTTTCGCTGAATATTATCTTATTATATCGAAGTTTTGTTATTTTTTTTATAAAATTAGTCGTTTACGGTTATCACAAAGTGCTATAATCGAGCAATTACAAAGAGAAGACGAAGAAGAGAGTGACTCAGAGCTCAGCGACCAAGGCTCTGAAACTTCCGACCACATCGTTTCAGAGGAGCATCGATCTGATGAGGAATCATACTGTCGGACTCAGATGAGGATAATTTGCCACTTTCGGAAATAAATAGCTGTTTTACAAGGCGTGATAAAGTTACGAAGTGGCAGAAATCTAACAATAACAGAGTATTTGGACGAAAAAACTGATTCTGATGAAAACTAAATCAAAGTTAATTGTTTTTTATTCTTATTTTGTAATTTTTAATGTTTGACTAGGTGTATAAACTAGTCTGGGGTGTGTAAAAGAGGAAATGTGTTCCTAATTTTTGTTTTGATTCAAAGAATATTTAAGTTATGTTACTTTATTAATTAATTGTTTCTTTTTCATAATTTCAATTACTTGTTTCGACTAATTAGACTATAAAGACTGATGATGATATCTGCGTACAAAAACTAAATGATTATTGTATAATTTTTGCTTTATTTCTCTTATTCATCCAATAGGTCTTTTCGGTTACGCGCGCCCGCTCCCGTTACAAATGACCGCGCGCCCGCTTGAAGGTTAAAAATGGAGGGCGTTCAGCAATTGGTATAATTGCAAGATAAACAGTCGTGAAGATAACGACTGAATCATTTTGTCATATGACTGGTTTATCACATCGGAATAGGTTATAAATATACGTAATGTGTGAAGTAGTTATAATAACAATAAATAGCATAAACAGAGTTAATTAAGGCTCACGTGATTTGGAAGGTTTGTTTGTCAAGTTATCTTACTTAACTGAAGTGTCATAGTCCAGTCGGGGCAGACATTTAAATAGAAAAATTCCGGGGAGCGTTTTTTTTCTATTTCAGGCTAGATTTATGTCTGCCCCGACTGGACTATTAATTTCCTTTTCTTTTTTACTTGTAATCCTAAATTAATGTTTGAAATAGGAATGTGCTGATATGATAGTATAAATGTTTAACCCTGAAATGTGAAAGTTAAACCTAGAGTATACTCTATAGATAGATAGATAGAGATAGGGTCAGAATGAAATATAATCACTAAACCTTTTTCCTCTTCAGGAGCAATCGTCTTCGGCTGGAAAATTGACGACTTTGGTCCACATTTTGGCCCAAGTAAGAAAAAAAAGAGTATACATTTTCAGTAGTTTCTTATACTTAATATATAAACACGCGTAATTACCTATTTACATAAATTATGTAAATTAAAAACCCGTACCATTTATAGAAACAACCAAATATATCAGTTATATTTTCTCACGTGATAATAGTAATTATTTAACAAAGATATGTTTTCAATAAAAATCTGACACGAGGTTACTTTATCTTATTATCCTTGAGTGAAATTACATTAGGATGTATGTAGTGTTGTAGTCTACAAGCAACGATTTACAAAAAGGACAATGTCGTAAGGATTTTAATATTTCAAGTGAGAACTTCGGTCACGGTCTTCAGATATTTTGGGATAAAGGCCAAAGTTGAAGAGTGTCTTGATTTTATAACGAAATTATTGCAATTGTATGGAAAATTCGTAGTTGTAGGTACGTCCCGGATACTTTTCGAGGCTATAATATCTAAGCGTTATTAAGCGTAATTAAGCGTTTATAGTCCTGGAACGTGCCGTACTGTTGTTCAGTCTTTCGCGCGCACGGATGTTCATTTGTTTTTCATACAAAACGGACGCCGCAAGTCGACTAAAAAAGTTTAATTTGAAAGAGCCCTAAAGTTTTCACGTCTTCCGTGAGTAGATCTGACGTCTCCCTGTACTAAAGAATTGGGCCGGACAATACAACCATAGTTTTATTGTATATCGGTCTTTGAAATTGTTTCAATCATGTTAACAGATAGTTTGTTAAAGAAATATACCGTCGATATAGGTATGGGTTGTGTAGCTACTGCAGTTAACCCAGCCGTGCTACTAACACAGTGTATCGTTTATTTATAGTCCAGGAACTTCACTAATGTGGCTCATCGAACTCTGTTGACATTGCGTTTACTACAAAATAACTACGCGCTCTTTCAGGGGCCGTTGTAACAGCGGGCAGCAGTCACATTTATTGCACTCCGGAAGTATCAATGTTGTTTTTGTTTTAAGTACCTTGATGATATAATTTTGTTAAGTGGGAAGATAAGGATAGTAATAAATTATAGGGTAGGTATTTCTATGCCAAGACCTAAGGTATTAATTACTAGCAGCGCCCCGCGGTTTTACTCACGTTGTGCCCGTTCCCGTAGGAATTTCTGGAATTCTTATAACATAAACCTTCCTCTTAAATCACTATCTATTTAAAAAAACCACGTCAAAATCCATGCGGTAGTGTTTGAGTTTATCGCGGACAGACAGACGCGTCCGGGGACTTTGTTTTATAATATGTATAGTGGTTATGCTAACACCACAAATGTAAAACTAAATAGACTAAGAATGTGTCATTTAAAGAAAACCTCATATTTATTAATTCATGAAGTATTAATTAAAACTTCAATCACTAGTCTCATGTGAAAGAGTCCCTTAGAAACGCTTTGGCCTACCGACCCGTTTTCAGTGCCTTTTGGACCGACCATGTAAGTAACTATTGAATAAAGAAGATGAGACTCTGAAACAGACAAATACGTGTTATCAATACCCCCAATCCTCTGTCGTAGCGACCGTATGTTTACGTTCCACGTTTTGAACGAGCTCCAACAGATTCACGCGTGATTGCCACTATCAATGATGTGGTGTTATCAAGTTATTGTTGTTGCTATCCTACTATACGGATTACAATTCATTGTAGGTAATTGTTTTCTTAAGCATGTAATTTCATCATTACTTTGATATGTAGAGTAACTATGAAAGATACTTTGGACTTTTGACGATATTAGTTTGCACGTCGACTTGCAATAATTTATGATGTTCTTGCGGCGCCTTGCTTAGGACTAAGTTATGGTTCAAAGGTATTGTTAACTTTGCTTAATTCAGTTAGTTAATGTACTATTCTGAGCAACTAGGTATCTAATTAGCAGTGGCGTAGCGTGCATTGGCGGGGCCCCGTATAAAAAATTGTTTGGGGGCCCTTATATTGTTTGGGGGTAAAGATTTTTCACAAAAGAAAAAAAATATTGTGAAAAGAAATATTTATTTATCATAACATAATTTAACCATTTTACAAATAAAAATCAAATTTTAAATATTCATTCGCCTTGCCTTTTTTTCGGCAAACTGATTTATTAAATCATTTATGGCTTATGATGATTTTAGTTTTTCTAAAGTTAATTGCTTTATAGAATTTTGTCATTTGTAAAATAAAATAAATTGGGAAGTTTTTATTTCTTTTTCCTTACACACTTTGGGGGCCCCCGTGGCCCGGGGGCCCTGTATAATTGATACGGCAGATACGGCGGTAGCTACGCCCCTGCTAATTAGTTTAAAAAAAATAGATTTTGTAATGGAAGATGCAAGTGTGTGTAAGTATTTCTTTGTGTTGTAAGTTACAAGTGGTTGACCGCTAACCTCTCCCCATACCTACCCATCAAAACAGAAGTTTAATGGGAACTTTTTATTAATTTGTCAGCAAATGACACGGCACTTGTCGCCCGTTCAAATATATGAGACATATTATGTTGACAACGGCATCGGCCTCGGCATTCAATACGCAATGCAAGCACAAGGCGAGATAAGGGATAACATATTTGAAAAATATTTTTATACAATGTAAACACAAGGTACTTGCGTGTACTAGTTAAAGTTGGCATTTATTCGTTTTCCTTTAAACCTTTAGGTAAACCATAGGTTAGCAATGGAACTCAAGGGTGGCTTAGGTATAATGGCACTTCTATCCCAATGCTATAATTTGGAAGGCTCGAAACAGCCGAATTTTCAATCGTTAGAATTTGTTATACTTAGGCCACTACTTACTAACTTAAAAATAAATAAACGGTAGAGTATGAGTATAGGACCGACATCGGTGATCGTGGGTGACTATCGTCAGTAATCGTCCGAGATCGACGTCGGTGAACTTGAGTGACCGACCTCGGTGAAGATCGGTGATGATCAGTGGTTATTGGTGACCACCGGTGGCCGTCGAGAAAAAAAACTATTCCAATACTTTTTAATACGATACTTTATCTACTCTTACTTTTACGAGTATATTAATCTGTCACGGGAAGTGTACAGATTGTCAATATAATCTTGTTATGTCAATTTGCCAGAATCAAAATTATTATTTAACTAAGAGTATCGGTTTAGAGATGTGTAATTGGAAACGGCAAGGTTCCTACTATGATCAATATTTTCATAGGTAAGTATTCAGTTGGTGTATGTTTTAACGTTTTATGTGTCAATGGATCGTTAAAATTTAGTGTAATACGCCAGAGTCGATACGATACCTACCCTTTTCCGCTTATAAACTTTATGCTATGGAGTTATTGCTTTCTATTATGGGTTCAAAAATATGTGAAGGACGGGTAAATTAAGTAAACGTTACGGGTATAATTGTTTAGTATTGTTTACTTACTTATCTGTGTAAGTACATAAAAATTCTTGATACCTACCTACATAGTTTTTAATATCCCTTTTCCCATTTGTATATGAAATGAATATGAAAGTTGATAATAGAACTTTGAATGTTAATATGTATATACCTTTACCAAACTTGTGATTTTCGTTCCCGGTTGTGTCAATCGTTAGACCATGTCGAAGGTCTTTAGGTAGTCTAAACGCCGACCGTGTTGACCACTAACCTACACGAAGTTAATTACTTACTTATTACCAAACTATTTATTATGCATTACTAATTATATGGTGAGGTTTAGTAGGTATTTACGATACAATAAAATAGGAAATCGGAGGGAAAAACTTTTCACTACTTTGAAATGAAACTTATAAATTTCGACGTAAACACAACTTATACCTAGCTAGTTTTACTTTGGGAGCTTCGGGGCGACTTTTTAAAAATTAAAAATTAATTTAATATTTCAAGACAAGTTTATTATTGAGTAACGTACAAAGGAATGAAATTAAAATCTAACTTAAAGTTCTACTGGGCTCGCAGGCCGCCCACAATGACCGTCTTATCGCTACCGGGTATTCGAGCCAGACGCTCAGTCAGCTATTCTGGTGAATACAACAGGGCCGGACTCAGGTCGCATGACTTCTCCCCCCTGAGATTCGAGATTATCCGAATTTACCTGATTCGGAGAATTTCGAAAGTTACATTTATAACCTAATTTTATTAATTTAATATAAAACATAACTCCTGCAAAAACTGCTATAATAAAATATAACCCAATGGTCCAAACACTGACACTATTGACTCTCACTATTTCACTTTCACTATTGGTATCGAACTTTACGGAATTCGTTATTTCTTGTATGTTATCCAGATTCATTTCTTCTAGTTCTACTGGTTTTCTCTGTTCCGCCTTTATCTCGCTGATGTGCGGTAGGTTTACAGTTGGCAGTTTTTCGTAGTTCAAATTTGTTATCCGATGAGGGCGTGATTTTAGTGAGTATTTGTCTATTTTCACTTCACATGTATCTTCTGTAGTAACGATGTATGTTCCTTGGATATTCTCTTGGTTTACTTCGTTTTGACAAAAACTGCGAATTATTGTCTTTCCTTCAGAAAATACAATCCATTTATTATTTTGTAAGCGCTGGACAAGGACACCTTTGTATTTGACAGGTATCAACGTACAGGAAGAGATGTTTTTGGCGAATTGCATCAATTCGGAGATGCACGGATCTTCATTTATTTTATCAAGGTAATCTTCGAAGCAGACGAATTTGTTGTTATCTGTTCGCTGGCACGGTTTGGCTAGCGGCTCGGAGATAAGTCCTTTCACTATGAGGTAAGGATATTTAGGAAGGATAATGTATGTCATATGATCATGGATAATAGGGATAGGATACAATTTATAGTAAGTATATGTTTCTTTACATACTAATGGAATTTCCATTACAAATGTTAACTGGTTTTCTTTGATAAAAGATTTTACATTAATGTATTGTTCAATTTTCACAAGATTTTCAGGCTCAGCAGGGAAAATTAATCTTTCAGTAAGTTCAATTTCTTTTAGTAAAATTAACAAGGTATCAGAGTTTATTATAGAATGGTGTAGGGTTTCAAGCTTACTGAATGACATTGCTGTTTCTACTTCATTTAGCTTTATAATTATAATTTGAAAATTGTGTAAAATCATAGAATACACATTAATTATTATATTATTCAAATAATGAATCTTTTCTGTTTCTTTTGCTTTATCTATACCATTCTGAAACTCTTTCATTCTAAGATCAATTTGTATAACATTTTCTCTAATTTTGTGTGTGGTGTTATATAAGTTTTTAACTACTTCGGAGACCAGGGTCAGTTTCTTACTCAAAAATTCTTGTTTTAACTGAGTATTTCTATAAGCTTATCGTATTTAATCGCATCTTCGTTATCTAGGTTTCCAGAAATAAGTTTAATAATCGAACCCAGTGGGTTGACAAGACCTCTTTTGGTTCTATATCTAGGGACGATTTGTTTAATCTTATTTATAGTTAAGTTCATAACAAATTCGGTTTGTATTCTATAATCAGAAAATATTTGATTATCTGTAACGGAATTACCTCTTATAATTCTATTAAGGTCACCTAATCTAGCTATATTAATGTTTATATCGTCGCAAATTAAATTTAAATCTAATCTTTTAATAATTGTCCATTTTTCAGAACTTTTAACAGCTGTTCCTTCCTTTATAGGCAAAACACCTGGATTTCCTTCAAGGGGGTGCAGCTGAAGGGCCTGGGTTGCTGCGGCTAGGACCAGCCACAGGACTGTGCCGATTCTGTGGAGGACGTTTAACATCTTTAATGGGGATCCTAGATACGCGATTCTTTGTTGCTATTGTCACTACATTTCTATCTACTTCACCTATAACTTTACCTTTGTTATATCTAGGTTTATCTTTACCTCTTCTTACATTCGTTCCTCTATAAAAGATGTCATCATCTAGTTGAATATTAAAATCGGTCTCACCGCCGCGCTTATTTTGAACATTTTCTTTTAATTGCAACATTTTATCAGTTAAGTATTTGTAAAGATATTTAGTCCTTTTCTTATGATCTCGAATAAGTACTTGCATATATTCTTTGTCGAAATTTACGTTAAAGGGGCTTGCTGATTCGGTATGGCCGAATACCACCTCAAAAGGTGTAAAACCTGTTACTGAATGGATACTATGGTTATAGGCTAATACAGCAAAGGTCATAACTGATGAAGCGTCTGTTAACTTTTGCTCGTACTTAGCCAGTCTATATGTCTCTATTATAGTAGAGTGAAATTTCTCAATTAAACCCATTGAATTAGGGTTGTTTGGGGTTCCTAGATGTAACTCTATTTTATAAAAATCTAGAAGTTCCTTAATAAGTGCGTTGTTAAATTCTGATCCTGAATCGGAACTTAGTTTACTTGGGCATCCATAGAAAGAAAAGTATTTGATAAGTGCTCTGACTACTTCTGGAGCGGATTTGTTAGGAATCTCGAAAGCTTGACCAAGTTTACTAAAAGCGTCAATAATTGTTAAAAATGTTTTACTTTCAATTGTGAATAAATCTATAAATATCTCTTGGAAGGGTTTGTTTTGGGTTTGTGTTAATTGAATCTTAGGTTTGAGTGGTTTTCTGTCATATTTTAACTTTTTGCACGGTTCACATGCATTAATGATTGCTGCTACCGTTATGTCCATATTGTGCCAAAAATACGTGCGCTTTATGTGTGCTACAGTCTCTTTGATACCCCGGTGGCAGTTTTTACCTACATGATATTTTTCTACAATTGCTTTCTGTTCGTCCTCATTTTCTACGTAAACTACTCGCTCAGTACATTCTAATATATTAACGGTTCCCTTTTTAAAAAGTGTTAAAACAGCATTAGTAAATTCTAACCTATGCTGTGGGTCTTCGAAATAGATAAAATATTTAATTTTTGTACGAATGTATCTTTTCAAAAAGTCTTTTATTAAATCAGGTCTTTCTAATGGTAAGTGTACTTCCAATATTTTCTGTTTAATATTAGAAATATTTTTAACTGCTATTTGATCTCTGAACCAAGTATATACCAAAATTTGGTTTGGTTTGGTATCTATTGATTCCTTTAATATTGGAATTCCTGTAGAATCCATATTATGTGCAGAGTGTACTGTTTCTGATCCTACGTGTAATTCTGACTCAGAGGCAGTAACAGTTCCGCTTGAAAATTCAGTGATTGGAAAGGGTGAGCGCAAACGTTTGGGGATGCTAACGGTACGCTCAGAGTCCGATGAAAGTGATATGGGTTTTTCCGATTCTGATGAAATAGAAATTGGACTATCTGGCTTTTTCTTTGCTTTTCCTTTCTTTTTACCTAATTTAGTTATTTCTTGTGTAATTTGTTCACAGTGCCTTTGTAATTCTAAGTCTTTTTCATCTACGTTTACTTTTACTGAACTATTATCTTTAGCTCCCTTTCTTAATGCATTGATCTTAACCCTCGACAACGCATCGGCGTTTGTGTTTTGACGTCCGTTTTTATAAATAACGTCATAATTATACTCCGCTAATCTTAATCGCCATCTCGTGATCTTACTATTGGGTTCTTCGAATGAATGAAGCCATGAAAGTGGTCTATGGTCGGTGTAAATTGTGAACTTTTTACCATATAGATACGGGCGGAAATGTTTTATAGCCCAAATTATAGCGAGTGCTTCTTTTTCAATAACGCTATACCTGCTTTCCGCATCGTTAAGTGTTCGTGACGCATATGCCACAGGACGATCACTTCCTACTGATCCTTGTGATAATACCGCGCCAATTGCATAATTGGAGGCATCGGTTGTCAGAATAAATGGCTTATCGAAATCTGGGTATTGTAAAAGGGGTGCGTTTGTTAGTAATTCTTTGCATTTTTCGAATGATTCTATAAACTCTTTATTGATTACTACTTTATGGTTTTTCTTTAGACAAACGGTTAAGGGTCGTGTGAGTTTAGCGAAATCCTTGATAAATTTCCTATAGTACCCTACTAAACCGAGGAAACTTTTAATCTCAGTTTGGGTTTTTGGAAGCGGAAATCTCAGGACTGCATCTATCTTGTCATTGTTAGGTTTTAGCCCATCACGCGTGATTGAGTGTCCTAAGTATAGAACTTCTTTTCTTAAAAACTCGGATTTATCTAGCTGTACTTTTAGATTCACTTTTCTGAGTGTTTCGAATATTTTACGTAGTTTTTCTATGTGTTCCTGAAGACTCTTAGAGAATATAATAATGTCGTCCAGGTATACTAAACAATGTAGCCCTATTAGTATGCGATCCATGGCCCTCTGGAAGGTGGCAGGTGCCGTTTTTAGGCCAAACGGCATGCGTAAAAATTCAAAATGCCCTTTTTGAGTGCTAAACGCGGTTTTCTCCCTATCGGCTTCGTCAATTTCGATCTGATGGTAGCCACTTGCTAAATCTATTGTGCTAAAATAATTAGCGTTTCCTAATTGGTCAAATAAGTCTGATATATTCGGCAATGGGTATTTGTCATCGGTAGTCAAGTCATTTAAACGTCTGTAGTCTATCACCATTCTGTACTTTTTCTCTCCCGAAGCGTCCAGCTTCTTTGGCACAAGATGTACAGGAAAGTTCCAAGGAGAAAAAGACTCTTGGATAACATTTTCACTTAGTAATTTGTCAACTTGTCTATTAATTTCGTCATTTATCTTTTGGGGTTGTCTGTAAGGTCGTATATAGATTGGGTCTTCGTTTTTGGTTCTAATATGGTGCTTTACTTTGTTTGTAAAAGATAAGGGTATTTTATCGCAGTAGAAAATGTCTCTAAATTCGTAACACAAGGCACTGATTGCTTTATTTTCCTCAGTGTTCATGTGTTCAAGTCTTAATTTCTCTAGGTTCTCTATTAAATGGTCATCGATGTCAAGGTCGTTATCAGGTACCGTATTAGCATTAACTTCACATTTATCAGGTGTGTATGGAGTAACTGAAACTAATTTGTTTATTGTAAAACAAACAGGTGTTTCTAAACTGTTTTGTATAAATGTTTCAGCATGACCATTTTTACAATTAACAAGTGCAGAAGGCATTCTAACACCAGGTTCAAATATATGGTAATTAATAATTCCAGTACCATTAGCAAGATTTGTCGGTAAAGTAACTTTAGTCTCGGTACGTGGTTCTAATTTAATTGTAACTTGAGGATTATATACGAAAGGGATTTCAGCATCGCAAGTCTTTAAAATCAAATTTTTCATGTCAATGTTAGCGTTAAGTTGTGATAATAGATCAGATCCTATAAGTCCGTCATAGTCTTTGTCTACTTCGTAAATATAAAATGTGTGTGAAACTATAGATTTAAATGTTTCAGGAAGTGGGGCGTAAATTGCCTCATTATGTAAGCTTCGAGCATGTGTACTTATTACCTCAAATGGAGCTGGGAATTTATATTGGTTGTAATATTCATTCGCCTTTTTAGGGCTGATAAAGGAACGAGAGCTGCCTGTATCAATCATAAACTTAGCGTTGATTTCTGGTAAGTAAATGTACGGAAGTTTTGCAACATTTTCGCAATTTAAATTAATCAATTCGGTCGATCCATATCCGAGGCTATCTGGTAAAAATTTTCCACTGTCTCGTTATTTACCTCATGTGTGTATTCCGGTACTCCACAGTTACCGTCATACAGGTAGTCATCTATGACTACGTCCTGCTCGTAATAGTCTTGATCTGTCTCATAGGGTGAGTTTACGTGTAACTCGTTATGGTGAGCCTGATTTCGATTCGGTAATGCTGTACGCATAGTAACATCGGTGTCTACCTTTGGTTTATTCTGATGTGTTGGGGGTATCCCGAATTTAAATTGAGTCTGAGGGTTGACATTTGGTCTAAAAGATTGTCCAAACGAAGGTCTATAACCTTGAGGAACTTGTGGGTTCACAAATTTAGGCTGATTAGTAAAACCTTGAGGTCTAAACTGATTATGTTGTATTCCAAATTTGAATTGTTGATTAGGCTGTTGCTGAACATGAGGGCGTATTTGATTCGGTATACCAAATCTGAAGCCCTGATTTTGTTGTGAGTTAGTGGTAAAGAATGGTTTAAGACCAAACTTCTCTACATAAGGGTTACTCGTAATAGCTGAAGGCTGTGAAGGGTTTTTATTCATTAAAGGTCTCATTATTCTATTGCGCGACTCGTATTGAAATTTAAAATTGACTTCTTCCAGAACAATCCTGAGGGCATCTTCCAGTGTGTTAGTACCCTTAAGTCTCACTATACGAATAAGATCTTCCGGTAAATTATATAAAAATACATTAAGTGCCATATTGTCGTAAATAGTGATTTTACTTCTCCTAATGTGATCATCGGTGATTAAATTAACTTTTGCCAATAAAGAGCTCTTAACCTGTTGAATTCTGTTACAGAAATCTAGATAAGATTCGTTAGTATTAATTTTTAATGTCTCTAGTTGGATGGCTATACATTCTTCCGAACGCGGATCTCCGAAATGTTGGGTTAATACAGATTTTAATTCGGTCCAGGATTCTATGTCTGGGCGCTCACTAATTAAGTGGGCCGCTTTGCCAATTAATTTGCTCGACACTACATGAAACACATATAAATCCTGCGCCGGATTGTTTTCCCGTCTATAACACCTTATAACATATTCACACTTCTTAATATATAAATTTAGGAGCCTTTCATCTCCATCGAACTTAGGTATAATAGATGAAATTTCTTGTGGAATTGACACCAGTTGTGGTTGAGTCATTTTACAATTTAACTTAATTTAGCTTATTAAAATAAAATTGTACACGATGTACGCTATAGATAATTGCCTATTTTCTGTGCAATTACCTTGAAAAGTTAACTAATAATTATGAGGTGATTTTGAACCTCTACAATCTAGTTAATTAAATAGGAATAGAATATGAATGGAAAAGGAATAGTGAATTTGGACTACTCACAAGCCAGCCATAATCCTCCAGTGGTGATTCCTCTGCAGTTCACTAATATCTTGTTGCCCGTCCCGGAAAACTTATTTTCTTTGGTTCGAGGATACCGAACACAGTTTGCCCAAAACCCGATTTTTGGAGTTTTTCACTAAGCAACACGGTTTACACGGTATCCTACCGGCTGCGCCAGTTTTACTTTGGGAGCTTCGGGGCGACTTTTTAAAAATTAAAAATTAATTTAATATTTCAAGACAAGTTTATTATTGAGTAACGTACAAAGGAATGAAATTAAAATCTAACTTAAAGTTCTACTGGGCTCGCAGGCCGCCCACAATGACCGTCTTATCGCTACCGGGTATTCGAGCCAGACGCTCAGTCAGCTATTCTGGTGAATACAACAGGGCCGGACTCAGGTCGCATGACTAGCTACTCTTTTCTTTTAAAATGTTTAATAACATTAAAAAAAACAAATCAAATAAATCGATCTACGATTTTATTAATATGTAATCGATAGAATCTATTTAAAGATGTGCTAAATATCGTAACAAAATAGCAATAAATTAGCATTGGAAAACCATAGATTCATTTAAATAAATGCGAAGGAAAATTACCGAGTTCACAGGAGGCTTCCAAGGCATTGAGAAAAAACTGGTAGCATTTTATTTAGGATTCAATTTAAGTACTAGATTTGTAATGTAAGCTAAGTTAGATTCTACTTAGGTAGGAATTAAGGGAATTGGTAGTTTCTGATGGGTGTAACTCTACTTATATGAAGATACGTAGGATAATGCCGAATTACATAGATTGGGATCTATACTGGAAAATGTATACGAAAAAAAATTGCTTTGTACATATACTTTTAAGATACATTAAAAATACGTACTAATTATTAACATACTCAGATAAGTATCAAATGGCAGACCTAAAATTATTTAAGCATCTGAGTCCTAGGTACCTGCTTCTGGCCTACAAAAATAATTTGAGTATTAATTAGCCACCCCACTTTGAGAAACAAAAGCTTTCCCTTCAAAATTGAACTTTATAGTGCATCAAATAGAACACCATTTCAAACGAGCGTCATTTGTTTTTTTATATAAGTTTCGGCGCTAAATCAAATTAAGAATCTTTGTGCAATTCACCCTTACTATTTTAATTGTCAGTTAACAACAGTCGTATTTTACCGCAACTTTTTACTAAACCAGATTAGTCAAGCGTTTTGATAAGTTATGCGTGTGATACCAATTTGATAAAAGCACGTGTTTATACGTGTACTATATATTATATGTGAATGATATATAAAACAAACAAGATATATTGAGAGAAAATGTTGGATCCTGCCAGTTGAATAGAAACCGCGTAGCGGGCGCATCGCATCGCGTGACACATAACATGTCGACGAACGCGAATGATAACGACAAATATATTATGTGATATTGATTGTGTTTCATAATTAGTGTGTTATATTATTATATAATTAATTAGTGTTCCAATTAGTTGCCAAAATGGCAAATGAAAAGTAAGTACATTGTGAATTAATTTTAGTAAATAAGGTTTACCTATCTATTAGGTACTATCGGTGTCAGTTAAAATTAACCCTAAATTATTATATTTCAATAATAAAACCTATTTTCTGTAATATTATAATGTCAACGTGAAGTGAGTTTACTTGTTTTAGAGATAAAAATTAGAGGTTTAAATTAAAATTACTTTGTTATCAATTCAAGTTAGTATTATACGCAAAGTGGGTAGTGCGGTTTATGTACTTACACTAAGTACCTATCTTCAGTACTTATAGAGTACTCATAGTGCAGGCAACGGGTACGCTTCGGGCCCGCATCGGGTCAGTGTGACTCCTTTCATACAAATATGTACAAGGAATACAACGTTACGCGACCCGCACCCGACTCGCAACCGCACTACGTGTATCTCTTTATTAAGTACCTAAATAGGACTTGTTTCTAACTAATTTAGATAATAGAGACAGGAAGGTCTAGTACATAGATAACACAGTATTATCCAGGAATAGTTAGGTACCTAGTAACGTCTAAAATGTTTGTTCAAATAATCACATAAAAACCGGCCAAGTGCGAGTCGGACTGGCGCACGGAGGGTTGCGTACCTACTTTAAAAAACGGCAAAATAACACGTTTGTTGTATGGGAGCCCCCCTTGAACATTTGTTTTATAGCGGCAATAGAAATAAGTACATCATCTGTGAAAATTACAACTGTCTAGCTATCACGTTGATACAGCCTGGTGATGGACGGACGGACGGACGGACAGCGAAGTCTCAGTAATAGGGTCCCGTTTTTACCCTTTGGGTACGGAATGCTAAATACGCGGAACACCAAATATATTTTACTCGTTGATAATTAGCACTTTGTTACCTAAATACTTTATACAGCGTTTGTTACTCATACTTCCGACTACATTACCATTTTTTATTCCTCCTTCAGTTATCAGTAAGTAGAATTTTAAACTGAGTTAATTTATCGTTTTGATAATGTGAACGTAGGTACTTCCATAAATATTTAACCACGCGGTATATTTATGTTCAACATTAGTTGTTATATAGCAACACTGATAAAGAAGTTTGACCAAATAGTTACACTGAAATAGTAGTATGTTAGGCAACGTGCAGCTCGGACACTCAATGGATGGGTGGCCGATAGTGACATCGCGTTAAATTATCAATCCCGATAGTTTTATTTTAGGCCATGTCATAGGCCTGTGGTTTCGAAAATCCACCATCGAGTAGGCCGTTTTATCTTTTGTTTACAATCATTAATACTATAAATAAGTATCTAAATATATTACGACCTTAAATATTTAATTGGAACGGAGTCAATGGCCTTTACTTCGTCGTAATCAGACGCCAGATTGGTGTGTTATCATTTGTATGCAAAATTTAACTATAAGATCTAAACCTGTTTGGCGAATGGGGTTGTTTATGTTCTAGTATTTGTAGGATAACTAGCTATTCCCCGCGGCGCGAACTGCTTTTACTTTGATAAGGAATATGACAATTTCAGCATAGAACTACCGTAGTAGATACTATATGTACTTATGTGTTTACTAAGCAGTCTAAGCAACTACATGTTTTTATATACGTGGGTGGGTTATACATAAGTATGTGTCGTATTATAAAGGTACAAATTACTCAACCGACCAGCTGTTACGTAAGCCAAAAAAAACGACATTAAAAAAACATTTCATTGATTGCAATAAGTAGATTATATATTAAACTAGCTGTGCCCCGCGGTTTCACCCGCAGCGCCCCCGTTTCCGTGGGAATTTTGAGATTTTTATTCCCTATAAACCTCACGGAGTCCGAGACCTTTCCAACGAATGCAAAACCGTGGAAATCAGTTCGTGCGTTCTGGAGTTATAGCGTCAGGGAGGAAAACCCGACTTATTTTTATATATTAAATGAATTATGCACAAACGATTAATTAATACTTTCAGATGTAAGCCAGATAGTATAGAGCAACTTACTGTATATTTTTGCATTCGGTATAACTTGATTTTTTTTGGATACGAAATAAAAATTAGACTCTTAAATAATAGTAAGTACATCGGTGCCGGTTGTATCAATCGTCAGACCATGTCGGAGGCCTTTAGGCGGTCTAAAAACTCTGACATCAGAGTTGGCCACTAACCTACTCGAACTTACCTACTTACTTATAGATAACTAGCAGCGCCCCGCGGTTTTACCCGCGTTGTGCCCGTTCCCGTGGGAATTTCGGGATAAAATGTAGCCTATAGCCTTCCTCGATAAATAGACTATCTAACAGTGAAAGAATTATTCAAATCGGTTCAGTAGTTTCTGAGATTAGCGCGTTTAAACAAACAAACAAACAAAACAAACTCTTCAGCTTTATAATATTATTAGTATAGACTAGCAGCGCCCCGCGGTTTTACCCGCGCTGTACCCGATCCCGTAGGAATTTCGGGATGAAAAATAGCCTATAACCTTCCCGTTGAATGTGGCTTTCTATTACAAAAAGAAATATTCAAATCGGTTCAGTAGTTTCTGAGATTAGCGCGTTTAAACAAACAAACAAACAAACAAACAAACAAACAAACAAACAAACAAACAAACAAAACAAACTCTTCAGCTTTATAATATTAATATAGATTAAAACTTCTTGACGTATAATAAAATAAATTTGAGTCACCAACCCTGTTGTCGCCTAGTGGCCATGACCAAAAACCTCTACCCATTGTACGGTTGACGAAATATTTACAAATTAAGCTGAAAAATGCAAAATAATGTGACAACGGAAGTGTTTGGTACGATATACTTGTAGATACTTACTCAAAACTAAGAATAGGTAGGAACGTAAGCTATTAAAAACGTGGTCTTAGCATCGAGACTTGCATCGCTGGCGTCCGGGGTGCGAGCTGCGAGTTGACGATTAAGTTACTCGTAGGCGAAAATAAACTCCCGACGCTTACAGACTTCCTAGTACGGGTGATGAGGGTAATAATTTCTTTCATATGTTTACTCAATCTAACTTAATTATTAGCTGCCGAGGTTTAATAATATAGTATACTAGTCGTCCCCTTAGTGTTACCCGCGTTGTACCCGTCCCCCGAGAATTTCGGGATAACATGTATCCCATGTATTATTCTGATGTAAGTATAACCTATATTACTGTACAGTTTCATTCAAATCCGTCGAATAGTTTTTTTGTGAAAGAGTAACAAACATGAACAGCAGTAGACACGGTATCAGAGTATGGTGATAGAGTGAGAATTAGAGCAAGGGGAAACAGCGAAAAAATTTTAAGCTAATTAAAGTTAGGGATTATAAGTGATAGAACATGTTTTAATTCAATTCCAGAAATACAATTAACGATTCAGCCTTCCGCACTTAAAATACTAGCACATCGTAAAAATTCATACCATGCTAACTACGGAAGAGGGAAGCATATACCGTCTTTATTTCGTGAAGCTTACCCTAGTTATATTCAATGTTAGGATAGCAAATACATTAGTACCCGCGGTATTAGATAACCAAAATAAATACAGTGAGTGCCCCTCCAGATAACAGATGGAATACTAATAATTATCGTGCTCAAATCTGTTTGGATTACACTCGAAATGTGGTAATCGTTTTTACATAACGAAATATTAATCGAGCTGGTCGAACAATGTTTAGATACGAGTATGATAGGTCAAATCGTAATCTAGCAGAAAAGTTACTCACAGGTCGATGAAATCTTTAACCTGGATAATTAAACAATTATCCTAGCACATACCTATTAAGACGTATTAAAAGAATACATAATTGGAAACTTTATAAACACAACATTTCATAAGTAAAGCTTTAGGGATTTTTGAATTTGGAAGTGTTTTTTCTGTGACCCAATTGAGAATGGTTTTCAATTAATACCGCATAATATAAAAAGGAGCTGAAAATCTTGAGATTAATATTTTTTTGTAATAATCCTTTTATTTCGGCTACCGGACTTTCTCTTTGTCCAGTGTGTAACGTGTCTGTAGGTTGTCGACCGTCACTGCATCTTGGCCTCATGCCCGGAACCTTCACCTTGCCAGAACACAGAGAATTGGCAAAATTTACAAACAAAATTTCACCAAATGTATCGATAATTATGTGTAAGTACGTGACTTGGTGACGGCATGTCTCAAAATATAACTAATTTAATTAGCTAGGTGAACGCGAATGTTATTACGTCTTCTTATTTAGATAAGTATTTCAGAAATAAATTAACGAACTGGTATTTATTTTTTCTTGAAGCTGCCATTTACAAATGAATTATGTGTACATATCTGCATATTGATTTCAAAATATCAGCTTAAAATGTCAAAAGAAAAACACATCTGAAACGGCTAGACCGATTTGACGAGCCACAATGGTAAATAACTGCCACAAGCCAACTCATAACACTTTTGGTATCATTAATTAGCACAATTACAACGTACGCTACGTATCTAACAGAACAACACGATCCGATATCAAACAATGTTGCGTTATGCGACGATTTTCTCATTCTTAATGTGACTAAATACGACCAAAAATAATAGTTACGCGGAAACTGAAATATCGGCTAAAATATAGAGTTAATATTGCATTTTGTGCCAAAATTTGTGTGTCCAAGGTTCACTTGTGCATTGCCAACGACCTAACCCAGAAGTTGGTCGGTCGGTACAGCCACGGCATGCCGTCGCCGCGTGGTTCAGTAATCTCTGTTTCTTCGTGAATAAATCTACTAAAGTACCATAATACGCAATGTTACAAATGTAAACAAAAGAAGGTATGTCTTATTGTAAATATAAACAGATCGTTAAACGTAAGTATAAATAGCTTGAATTAAAAATTATGTGTCACGAATTGCAGTTAAATTGTAAACAATCAATTTCTTTCTTTTGACGCATATCAACATTATGTGTAGATAAGTATTTATAGGTACAAACGTCAGTAGGTATGTACTACCTATCTTATACTTAGGCACCTACCTAGTTAGACTAAGGTAGTTGCCAAATCACAAATACTTACCTACTTATGTACAGGCCCCCAGAATACATGCATCCTAAGATCTTATTTCGAACTAGCAGCACCCCGCGGTTTTACCCGCGTTGTGTCCATTCCTGTGGGAATTTCGGGATGAAAAATAGCCTATGTTACTCGTGGATAATGTAGCTTTCGAATGGTGAAAGAATTTTTAAAAACGGTCCAGTAGTTTTTGAGCCTATGACTACATTTGCCAGAAATGAAAATTTTGTTACATTTTCCCCTCTGTATAGCTTTCGCAATGTTTATGTGTATGAACAAATTATGCTTCAGTTTAAGTGGCTATAGTTATCATTACGTCTAGTCCCTGTTTTATCACTTTTAATTAACCATTATCTATACTATCTCGTGTTTTATTTCATGATAATATCACAAACAGTGAGACATTCTGTCCCGGAGTGATGTTCACTTTTCTCTAATCCTTGTTGTCAATTATCGTCAAATTAAGTGGGCAACATGATGATATATGAGTAAAAAAATACATTATAAATAGTAAATAAAAAAGTAAATAGATTTAGTAGTGGCATTTTAAAATAAAAAAGAAACAGTTTTTAGTTAATAGTTTCTCGATCGTTTTTCGTATCATAAAATATTAAATTAAAGTAAAGCTTTTAATCAAACTTTATTTTGTACATTCGGAAAAACCGAATTATATACAATTCATTAGAAGTTACCTCAATACTGATTAGTGAATTAACGTAAACATGTAATTTTCCTTGTTTTCAGCTAATTTGACATCTGTTTAATAATATTTGGTTACTTGAAATCGTCGAAAAAAAAACGATTTTATTACGATTTTAAACGTACTGCAAGGATAGAATCGTACTTACTAGCTAGATAGTACTTACTGGCAAAACCAATAATATCAAAAACCGGCCAAGTGCGAGTCGGAAGAGCGCACGGAGGGTTCCGTACTTTAAAAAACGGCAAAAAATCACATTTGTTGTATGGGAGCCCCCCTTGAATTATTTGTTTTATTTTATTATTAGTATTTGTTGTTATAGCGGCAATAGAAATGTCGTCATCTGTGAAAATTTCTACTGTCTAGCTATCACCGTTCTTGAGGTACAGCCTGGTGACAGACGGACGGACAGACGGACGGACGGACCGACGGACGGACAGCGAAGTCACAGTAATAGGGTCCCGTTTTTACCCTTTGATTACGGAACCCTAAAAAGCACACAAAGTTTTCGAGTTCAAGGACTTATAATCCTTTTGTTTTGGTCATCCAATTGAGCTCTCCACGCCGCGCGTCACGCCGTGCCATTTGATACGGTTTAATTAAACAATTTCTCGTACAAACACTCTTATCACATTTATACGCTTATATATATGTATTTAAATTGTGTGAATTGAACCATTTTGTATAATTGTCGCTGTGCACTGTATTGTTGTACATTGCGTGAATGATATGATAACAGTTCGTTTACCATTTAAGTACCGAAATTTTGTACGGAAGGTTTTATTGCAAAATACTCGTATACTGTGCCTACAGAAAGTAGTACACTTTTAAAATCGCAATAGCTAGAGTATTGAAATAAAATGCAGTTTGGAGACAATTTCAATAAGTTTTTTAATGAGACGTGACGATTGTTAGCGAGACGATTTACTATTTTTGTATTACCATACAAAGTTAGACCGAAAAATCTTTTAGAATGGGAAAAATTTACAAATTATGAAAAAGCTATTTTTTAATTTAATAAGCCAATTATGTCCCACTCGTGGGCAATTAATGGAAAACAATTAATGAAATATAATTATTTTTTATGCCATTGTTATCTTATATAATATAACCTTATGTGTCAAAAAAGTTTGCTTCACATACAAATATTTAAAAACCTTGACAATGTCTTATATGAAAATATAATACCAAATATTTATTAAGTCTCAGTAGGTCATACCTTATCGAAATACACTTATTTTACACACACGGCCAATGTATACGATAGGCAACTTCTCGAAGTATGTTTGCTTCCCTTTGGTACTCCGGCTTGATCAAATTATTACTTAGGGTTGCTACACACATGTTGGTTCGGTTCGGCAGTAATTGCCGAACGACAAAACTACCTTGCAAATATAAGGTTCACTTGTCGGCATAGTTTTACCGCCCGGCAAGAACAATTAAGGGTGCGTTTCAATCGACTACACAACGCATTGAAATGTCAAACTTCAATGAAAATGCACGCTAAAGCCGCGATGCATGCTGGCCTAAATATGTGTGTGTTGTGTAGCTGCCCTTAGGCTTTAGAGATTATTATTTAAGAATTGGGTTATTAGGTTCTAATAAGTATTTAATACCAATTTTAGGAGCAGCGTAAGTTCGTCAAGGTCCTCTACTACAGATATTACGTATTACGGGTCTATGTAAGTCGTTTTCGAAAATATGGGATTTTATCTGTGTTTGTGACGTTTTTGGGTTTAGAGTTTTTGATTTTATTCATTTCATGTAAGGCATCGTTCGTCAGTAAATTTGGTTGTTTTTGCCGTAGTTTATGAGTGTATACATATTTATGTATTTAAATATGTGGTGTGGGTCGCAAAAGGTCACAGGACTCACAGGTGAACATTTTAATTTCAAATTTAAAAAAAGTATTAGCTTCACATTCTTGGGCTTAAAATAATCACACATACATTATCTAAAGTTAATTTGAAATTCAATTAACAAAGACGGGCTTTTTGTCCGTCAAATGGAATCCTAATAAATAGACGGTCACTACGAGTATAGTTGCTTTTATACAATTTTACATATTTATTAAATGTACCTCGTTAGCTCAAACGAGCTAAATATTAAGATTAAACAAACTAATAAACAAGTCTTCAGCTTTATTGTAGTAGTATAGATAGTACAGATCACGTTGATACAGGGATTTTATTTTGATTTTTTTTTTGCTAGCTGATAAAATTGCTTCTATGACAACAGTATGCGATATAAATAACTAAAACTCTAATTAATCATAATATTAGTGATGGATTTTATCTGAAGTTAAGTTTTATCTTATTTACCACATACTTTGCACACAAGGGCGACAGTAGATAATTGGGTTTTTTTTCTGTTTGATTAGCTGTCTTGCAGCGGTTGTTTTTGGCATACGGACACACGCATACTTCAAAATCAGACATACGTATTCGAGCTTATTTACGTTAAGTGTGTTAGGTTACACACCGTGGAAATTTCTCACAGTTTAGACGCGTTTATACGAGCTTAAGGGCCGAAACTGCGTTAAGCGTGCGCCCGTCGCGGTTTCATACAAAGGTGACCCGTCGCGGGTGCACGCGGCGGGCGCACGCGACGGGCGCACGCTCAACGCAGTTTCCGCCCTTAGGGTTCGTTTTCATAGAAGCGGAGCAGAGCGGGGCGGAGGTCAATAATTGGCCAATTTATTTTATTTATTAATGTATTTATCTATAAGGGTTGCCAACAGCTACAACATAATAAAATTAAGATTTTCTTGTAAAAGTTTTCGTTGAAATATGTGTCCCACTTACATTTTAATGCGTTTGTGATCGGTCAGTTGAGCTCGCTCACCTCTATTCTCCTCCTCTCTATTCTCTATTCTCTCCATCGAAAACGCAGAATAAAAACGCTCGACCTAGTTTGAATAGCAGGCGCGTTTATACGTTCCAAAAACAAGCTTATAACGCGCTAGTCTAAAACTGCCCTTACTGATTTTATTTCAAAAGGTCTAGGATTGTCAAAAACCCATTACTAACTTACTAATCACTGCGGAACCGCTAATAGGCAACCTACGAACTTCGATGTATGTCTTTAATATATGACCTCCCCATGTCGAAATGTCCATCTAGAGTAGACGGCATTCGATTCCCGGCTCTGAATGCCCGGTTCCTGTATAATTACGACAATTGGTTTCACGACCACAAGTCTTTGATGTTACGATTACATACGTTTAGTTGCTAAGTAGCGGTCACTCTTTAAGTACTAATGTAGTAAGTATTTAGATGTTTTGGTGACAAATTGCCTTACTGAGAGAAGTCTTGTCAATTAACTGATTTGTTTAAACGGGAACTTACATACGACGGAGGTTAATGTTGAGAGTTCCTCAACACGTTTCGGTCACGTCCGGTGACCTTCATCAGGAGGTGGACATTTATCAAATAATTAAACAAATAATAATGACGTCAACGTACGTTTCAATTAATGGTAAAATTAAGTCCACAAGATGTAGTTATCGTGCGACCGTCGGACACCCTTCATCACACGCGTCCGGGCTTCGGACATACTGACAGCCCTATTGAGGGACTGAGGGTGTCACGAATTAATGTTATTCTAAGCCTATCATCCCATTGCTGGACAAAGGACTTGAACATACTTATATAGATTTGAATTGCATTTTCATAGGTTACTTAGAGCAACAAAACATGTTTACAAAACATTTTTAACCTTTTATCTTAATATACTTACCTAACTAATTAATTTTTATTTTATTAGACATTCACAAAGCTAATAACGTGAGATTAATGAAATATCTTTATTCTCTGACGTCAATTGTGATAACCCTTGTTTCGGCTCAGCGGGTGGGTCCGGGACCACACCTCGATTAGGTTAATTAATCGGAATAGGGCTAGAGTTACTTATCTTACGTATATATATCTTACGATACTATACTTACTTATATCTTACGAACCATTATAGTATTACTTTACCTTATTAATCCATCTAAGTGGAAGACACACATAGTGCCGGGTGAGGGTCACGAGACGCTGTATTCCTTGAATTTGTATGAAAAGTGTACCAGTGGCCCGTTGGAGGCCCGCTATGCCACTGTGACTGCACTATGTGTGTCTTATATTATATGCACGTTACTCTTAGAAATAGTAATGAATCCATATATTTGAATGATTTAGAAATACCTTAGTCCAGATAGACTGTTCCCGGGTCTATGAAAATCTGTGACAAGTACACACAAAAGACAGGACCACCTTCCCTCCTATTACTCATTTAACCTAGAAACTACTTGCTTATCACTATTACAGACATCCCCCATGGAACACGATCTGATAGACAACAAATGAGTACAATATCGGCCGTTCATTAACACGATAACACTTAAGTTCGTGTCACTTCGATCGTTTTATATTATCGTATTGTCACAATGAGTACGGTCTTCCTTTCCGATAACCTCTAAGCCTTATCAATATATTAGGTAATTATAAATATTGCATTCTATTGTACAATAGCCTCTTGACTTAACATATTCTTTAGTGTCTTCTAGAACGATCGAGTTTATACGTTGCAAGTCCAGAAAGTTAGACAGATATGTATGTGTGTGTGATGCTTGTGTAAAAATTGAATAATTAGAAAATTTTCATCGTTATGTTATTAGTAGGTAATTTAGAAGTTTGATAGTTATAAGATTTAAAGTAGGGATGTATTGAATGTTAAATTGTCGGTCCCGGTTTTTTCAATCGTTACACCATGTCGGAGGCCATAAAGCGGTCTAAAAAATCCGACACTAGGGTTGGCCACTAACCCGCTCGAACTTTCTTTATTGAATGTAGATCGTTAGTCATTTTGGGAAATTTCAGGGGCCATGTCTATGTTTTTCCTACTTTGTAATGAAATACTAAGTCAACGTACCATCATTTATTTAACCTAATGTGGAATCAATCACACGTCTGCATCCCACACATTACAATGAATCAAATCAATCTAGTTTTAATGTCACTTCACTATCGTGGCTTCATTGATTTGTATTTAATCATTGTGCACGTATTTGCAATACGTAGGCGTACGGTGCCAATTGTTATTATACGTTTTGTAATAAGTAAGATAATGGAAAAGCTTATTAAAAGTTACGGAAAAGACTTATTTCGTACCGGACGAAACAAAATGCAAGTTGATATAATATAGTTTTCTTAACTGCGATCTTGAAGATTATTAGGAACTTTTTAGGGATTGACTGTAGTGACAAAAATATCTATTTTTTATTAGTCTTACATCGATAAGGTTCTTCTTTCAAGCATATAGAAAAGGGTCAACTTAACAAATAAATCAGTTTCAAACTTCCCATAAACTAAAAAAACTCATTTATTTTTTACAGGAACGATGAACTACCATTCGTCAAGAATGGCAACCCAGTGGTCATTACCAAAACGGTTCATCCAGAGAAGTCCGGGAAGGCTGGAAGAGGCAAAGCCATGAAGCAGGTTCTAGCCTCCTTGGTCGCAAACCTAGGGACTATTAACACTGGCATGGCCTTCGGGTTTTCAGCCACGGCGTTACCACAGCTCAAGAGCCCAGACTCGAGTATACATATCACGGATAATGAGGCTAGTTGGATAGGTAAGTTTGATCAATAGCTACTATCATTAAACGACTGCCGCCCCGCGGTTTTACCCGCGTTGTACCTGTTTCCGTGGGAATTTTGGGATATAATATAGCCTATAGACTTAATCTTAATCGCCCTAAGAAGAGTTTTTGGCGTGCATGTCCGTTCTTTTTAATGCAAAGTGTGTTTTGAATGTGGGCAGGTATGTTTTGTTTTTGTTTTAACATTGTGATCTCGTAGCACCAAATAGATGAATCAGTTTGATGTATTTTTTTATTAGAAGGCTGACATAACCAAGATCGTTGAACTAGTTAGTTCATTGCCGTGATATAAGTAGTTTTTGTAGAGTATTTCATCAGTAAACGATTAACCGAGTGACGCAATTTCAAAACAAAATCTATTTGTTTTTCTTATTATACTTTTTACGAAGATCACCGAATACCAACAAAAACTTAGTAAAACGAATCAGGTTACAGTCTGTGATATGTAAATACTAACCGCCTTATTTATGAACGTTATTTAACTAAAACGCTGTTTAAAAGTATTTGTCTCTTTCGCTCTTATAATAGCGTAATAATAAAATAGCGTGTGTCGGTAAGGGCCACAGAGCATAGAAGCACCACGCGCGGCCGGCTCGGCGGTGCTTCTATGCTCTGTGGTAAGGGTAAACCCTTTGATACTCGTAGCTAAAATGCTGTTAATTAATAAGCGTTTATGAATAAGGCTCTTAGTACCTATTTAAGTAGTCTTGGAATGTTATTTCTTTTTGCGTAGTTCAAGTTTGTGTGTCAGCTGTGTCAACAGCTGTGTCAATAAGCACGTGCTTACAAATACGTTGAAATAACTAAAACGTTATGCAATTAATATTAAATTGAAGTATTTTAACACTTGTTTATCAATGAATCTGTATCAGTGTTAGTAAATAGAAACGTGCATAGGATAGGGTTGAATGAGTCGAAGGTACCTATTATTAATATTTTACACTTCAATTGTGTTAAATTTGATTATAATGATATCCTTCGGTTTTTGAGGATTTGCTTCTAAGTATTCTTATAGGCGAAAACAAATGATAAAGAAAAATGACCAAAGTATCTCATATATTAAAATTACTTGCTCAGACACTTCAAATACTTCCCTAATATAGATTTACGAGTAATTTTGACATATAGTGTATGAACAATTTCGTCCATTAGTTAATTGTCGATTTAATGAACATTTCTGACTGCAGCAGACATTAAAGTCATTCCATTATTTTCTGATGCAAATCCTTTCTTTTCGATGTCCTAAAATTCCAATCACGGTGGGAAGCCATACATTCAATACACGTTGTTGCAATCCTTCGATGACGTGACCTTCGGTTCAGGTCGAGATCATTCGTAGGTCATCGAATGAACCGTTTTCACTAGAATACCAATTACATCATTGTATTAAGGGTCATTAATGAATCTTCCTGTATTTACCTTATTAGTATTCTTTCAATTGCTTTTTATTAATGTTCATTGATTTTTCGTATTTTTATAGTTTGGGATACTTGCATGAATATAGTCTTCTTGTGTGAGTTTTCATTGCGTTTAAAAATCATTGCGTCATCATCTCGTTGGAAAATTAGTCTATTATCAATTTCAATCCGAAGGTACCTTATTATAATTGACTATCTACATGTATGGAGAGTCACATCGTAACGAACAACGCATGGCTTTACGAAGCCTGGCAATCTTTTACAATTACCTATAACATCTTCATTATATACCAACTAGCCGCGCCGCGTCCCACGGTGTTACAGCGTTGTTTCCGTTCCCGCGGGAATTTTGGGATAAAATGTATCCCATGCGTTATTCTGATAAATAACCTATATTACTATAAAGTTTTATCCAAATCCGTCCAGTAGTTTTTTTGTGAAAGAATAACAAACATAACTTTCGCCATTATACTTAGGATGTCTACGAGAATTTGAATATGAATTCTTGTTCCTTCAACAGCCAGTCTCAGCGCCGCCGGAACCCCTATAGGATGCATACTCAGCGGCTACCTGATGGACAACATCGGGCGCCGGCGGACGCTCATCATCACAGAGGTGCCTCTCATCATTGGGTGGCTCATGGTCGCCTTCGCACAAAACGTTCCTATGTTATATGTTGGTAAGTACATTGAACAATATTTTAAACAGGCGTAGCACTCATTAGAGAAAGGTGGAAAGAGGGTAGGGAGGCCTTTGCCCTGCAGTGGGACAAGTCAGGCTGAAAATATAATAATAATAATTTGCTTAATTTTCTTAAAAACTCGTGCCTTGTCCTGTCGACTGTCGGATTTTATCCGGAGTCGTCTTATTTCTTATGGAATTCTTGGAGTTTTGACAGCTCTATAATATCGAAGTACGAGAAGCGGCAAGCTTCACATTTTTCTGCCACTGGGAAGTCCGATTATAATATGTTCGTAATAACCATCACATAAGACCGAGCTGTCACCACTATCTTTGAAGAGTGAGAAACGAACATTCCAAAAGGTTGAAAGTCGCCTTAACAAGTCATATTTGCATATTTCTTCGCTTTGCTACTGGAACGGTGTATAATTCTATGAATCACAAAGCAAGTGCCATTAACTATTTCGAAGAGGAATGTTCAGTATTTGGCTGTTTGCCTTCAATGCCCTTATTTTAGGTAAAACCAATACCAATACCAAAACCAAAACCTATACCAACGACGGGTATTGGTATATCAGGTTACAATATATTTGCTATCTAATATGAAAGTCAAAATATGTCGGGTCAGCTAGTTGACTATAATAATTATAAATTAATTCAATTGTTCGTCTTTCCAGGCAGATTAATGATAGGTTTTGGATCGGGCATGGTGGGAGCCCCCGCCAGGGTGTACACGTGTGAGGTGTCGCAGCCTCATCTCCGAGGCATGCTCGGCGCCTTGGCCTCAGTGGGTGTGTCTACCGGAGTACTCATACAGGTAACTATAAAATTAGTACTTGACTAGTTCCTGGCTTACGGCCCGTATTCAGACATCAAATCACTCCTAAACAGAGGTTAATGAGTGATTTTTGTCATGTCAAAACTCAAAAATCAAACATCTCTGAGTAGGGCTATAAAAAATAAATTACTAATTTAATTTATTTTAGTTTTCATCAAAATTGCCCCGAGTTCCTCAAAGTTTTAGATTTAACATCGACGCTCAGTAATAAAAATCACCATGTGATGTTTAACAATAACGTTTTTTACTCTACAACACCTCCAAATCATAAAATACTATGCAAAATAAAATAAGTGTAAATTAAAACCTTATTTACACCAGTACTTTGGCTTAATGAGGAGGGTCATGAAACTACGAAATACATAATAAATATAATATATAAACCTATGTAAAGTATATTAAACATTTGGGAAGTCACACCAGAAAATTCATTCCAACATTATTCGCAAGTACAAAGTAAATAATAGTGTTTTCATTCAAGAAACTGTTTTTACAATGGTTCTCTGTACGTGACGTATGGGGTGCTAACAATGTTAATTGAAACTGAAGAATTAAACGTTAGTTCATGTAATAATATCAATATTGTTAACATTGTTTTTTGTGTTTAAGCGCAACACACATAATGCGAGTGCGAGCTCGCTGCGAGCTAGTGCGACACCTTTCATACAAATATAAGGAATACGTCACGCGACTCGCACCCGACCCGCACACACGCTATGTGTACCCACGTTGTGCCCGTTTCCTTGGAAATTTCGGGATGAAAACATAGCCTATATAACCTTCCTCTTAATTATTGCTATAGGAACTACTCGTCGGATTTGAAACGCAGTAAGTGTTTCGGTCTTCCGTGGATTTGAATAATATTTTTTTTTATTGGATAGCCACATTCAATAGAAAGGTTATAGGATATATTTTTAGTCCCAAAATTCCCACGAAAGGGCTTAATGCAGGTAAAACCGAAGGGCGCTGCTACTGACCCAATAAACGCTAACATTTTACAGCAAGTTAGCTGAAATGTTATTGAAAAACACGTCCCAGTGTCAATCCTTGCAAATAAATTGCTTAGATTAAAAGATCACGATAACATTATACAACAATAATAAAGTATTCTTGTAACATGCTTTATGTACTTAGGTACTCGTACTTGTCATTTGGTAATGATTAGTCGGGTAAATATTTAAATATGTCACGAGATTCTTTACTTTTTCCTGATAAGAAGAAGGTTGTAGAAAAAGGTGATTTTTTATGACGGCAAATAAGAATAATGATAAATAAATAGACGTATAGTATACTGATATTTTACGTGGTATACTATACATATTAAATTGTAAAAGGACTTAAATTAACTGGAAAAGTATCTATGTAGGTACCTACGATAACTGAAAAGTTCAATTACTTTCCTTAATTATGTATAAAACTAGTTGATTATCAAAATATTTACATTTCTTACATATGTATTTAGTAACTTAATATTGAAAAAACAAAGTAGAACATCCTCAAACCATTATCAGTTATTGTCCTTTGAAATAATGAAACTGTTTCTTTGTATCCACTAACTATCTCGATGGTTATCTGTACTGTCAATAACTATACATCACGACATAAGAAGAGCAAACAACGCGTGACGGAGCGACAATATTTTGTTGGTTTTGTTAAAATTAGAGCTGTCGCATAACCAAACAGGAGCCAACATAATTTGCAGACATGTGATTATTAGATCATAACGTTCGCACGAATGTGACTTTGAAAATATTTCATGTTTTCAGTACAAAATTCAGGCTGAAAATAGTTTGTTTTGCTAATGATCTGCTAATTACTCTAGCCCAACCTAGGTGACTGAATGCGTATTAACTAATGTTATTTTTAAACGTTCGTTAGTTTTTATTGTAACCTTGCCTTTGGTCCTTGTTTGCAAAACACCCGCATGATGGAGAGAGGACCTTTATACTCGTAGTTGCATGTTTACAGTTGCATCAATGGCCTTGCAGTCTTACCTGCGTTGTGGACGTTAATTAGGAATTATGTTTATTGTTTTTCTACAATTATTGTTCCATATTATAGATCCTATCATACTGTAATCCATAATCTGTTCAGCTTTTTAAAGGCTTTTTTTGGGGTTTAGGAATTTAATCTGTCGCCCTCATTAGTTAGCTGGGGGTTAGAAGGAGGATTTGGTAATGGTGGGGTGAGGGTGGTTGGTTTCAAGGGAACATGTTATTATGGGAGGACTCTTAATTGTTCTAAATTAGGGGGTTTATCTGAGTCTGCCGCTGGGTCCACTTCCTCTTACAATTCCAACTTTAGAAATTTTAAGTACATCTAAGGTAGCTTTCCCTACAGGAAATAACGTAAACTTCGGGTCGTGTTTGTCGGTCGTTAGACTATGTCAGAAGCTTTTGAGGCAGAGTACCAACTCCGACACCATTTTTGGCCTCTAAACTACAAAAATTAATTTACTTCAATCTTGTTTCAGTACGTAATAGGCAGCGCGACATCCTGGAACATCCTGGCGGGCATCAGCGCGATCATCCCGATCCTGTCCTTCCTCAGCATGCTGCTGTTACCAGAGACTCCGAACTACCTCCTCACCAATGATAAGAGGGAGAGAGCGGAGAGCTCGCTGGCCAAACTGAGAGGATCCACGTGCAACGTCAACGAGGAGATAGAGAAGATGATCGCCTTCAAGGAAAAGAATCATGTTGAGCCGTGAGTTCGGATTTGAATTTTGGTAAAATTGTAGTTGAGAAGGAAATAGTGCGAGATTAGCAGTTTTCAGGGGCAGGTCTGGGTAGTTGAAATCCCTTGTTTTCGTATCAATTTCTGGATAAAAAGTATTTTAAGTGTTGAAGTCTTTGAAGGGGGGGGAGGGTTTCAAGTAACCATTAGATCTGTTAAAAACTGGATATTAAAAAACAGTTTATCGGTTTACCGGTAGAATCTTACTAAATATGTAGACACACAAATAATAATTTCTCCACATTTAAAAAGTACATAATTATTTCTCCATTTTCAGTCTCAAAGGGCCCAAAGAAACGATCAAGGCGCTGATGTCTCCGTCATCGCTGAAGCCGTTCGGAATCCTCGCTCTGTATTTCTTCGTGTATCAGTGGTGTGGAGTCAACACCATCACCTTCTACGCTGTCGAAGTTTTTGAAGTGAGTTCATACTATTTCTTCCTCTGACTAAGGACTATAGGGTACTAGGGTACTACTATTAATTACACGGATATCGTTTACTATAGATATATACTATATTTGTGTAGGAGCTTCTCTACGTCAAAATATTTCTGGGAATTTGGGAATTAAATTCGCTTGATGAGAATGGTACCTTTAATATTGTGCCCGGTGTCATTAGTTTTGTTTGTAGGTAACCCTGATGTATGTTGTTAATGGTTCTATATAGGACAGACAAGCTACGGACCAGGTCGTATACTTTTCATATTGTTTCCGATTATGCTTGCCCTCAACTGTCGTCAAGTAAATATTAATTAACCTCTTTCTTAACTCGCAGGCGTCAGGAGCGATGAGCGATAAGTACTGGCTGACGATATCGATGGGCATCATCAGAGTGCTGTTCACTGTGGTGGGGTGCATCCTGTGCAGGCGGTGTGGGAGACGACCACTCACCTTTATATCTGGTTGGTACCAGTTTTGATATTAACCGCTTCACTCAGTTACTAATGATTACTTAAGAGAGGTTAATGAGTGATTTTTGACATGTTGTAATAATAATGAAAAATTACTTAAATTGTCGATTTGATTGACTGGCCGATTAAAAGTGTAAAGATAATTTTTGTTAGTACAAAATATATTTGCTATTTAAAAGGTTGAACAAAGTCTTAATTTTAAAGAGTGAGTGAGTGAAATGAGGAAAATGTTATATAATATAATCCATAAAACAACTTTAACTGACTAGCAAAGTAGTAAAACTAGTTTCTAGCAAGACTGGCTTTTGTCCTATGAAGACACTATGAAGACCTGTGTTTTGTTCTAATGACTACCTACGCATACTAGAAACAAGATGTATCACAAACTACTAATTTTAAGACTTTTGTGACTAATATGAACCCTTACTATCTGAAACATATTTACCAACATAACAGAGTCCATATTAGACTTTTCATATAAGACTTTTCGACGCAAATATTTCATAGTCATATGAGGGTTAACCAGCTGGGCACTGGTCAACGTAATCGTTATTGACTACCGGTCCTTGGAAGGTCCTTTAAACTGTCATTTGTAAAACATTTTTTTAGTGCTTTGCGATAGTTAACTCCAGTTTTAACGTTTACTCGAGCGTAAAGTGTAGTTGACACCATCCTGATATTTGAAGAGGAATTCAGCATTTGACACTTATTAATCACATTAAGCGAGACCTGTCAAGCGTGGTGATTACGCTTAATCCTCCTCACTGTACTAATATCTCTCCTCACTATCTTAAGTGAGATGAGAGGTCTTTGCCCAGCAGTGGGGCATTACAGGCTAATACTTTTACTCAATTTAAACTGTCTTTTCCAGCGATCGGCTGCGGTACCACGATGATAACCCTCTCGGTGTACATGTACTTCGTGAAGTTCTGGAAAGAGAACAACATAGAGCCCTCGCACTCCTGGATCCCGGTGGCTGCCATCTACATCTTCATGATCTGCTGCACGCTCGGCTACCTGATCGTACCTTGGGTCATGATTGGAGAGGTCTATCCTACTCAGGTTAGTTGAATCTTCAGTTCTGAGTTCAGCCTGGTTGCAACTTCTTTACAGAAGTAAGAATGCGTGTAGGACAAAAGTTGATCTTCGAAATTCTCGAAACTTTCAGAATTATTTTGCAACTTTTATAACGGAAATAAGCTGTGTAAATGTTTTATCCGGCTTTTTCTAATCATTACATCGTGAAGCGCTATTGGTTTAACCTACGAGTATACCATGAACTAACAATCCTACTAATATCATAAAAGTTTGTGAGGTATATATGTATGTATGTTTGTTACTCTTTTACGCAAAAACTACTGAATAGATTTGAATGAAACTTTACAGTAATATAGGTTATAATACATCGGAATAACACATGGGATACATTTTATCCAGAAATTCCCACGGGAACGGGTACAACGCAGGTGGAAACGCGGGGCGCGGGGCGCGGCTTAGTATGAACATATATGATGAACCATGCCCATACGAACTTCAGATATATGTTGGTGTCCATGCCCATACGATCTCATTGATTTACTTCTTACCCTCGTCCTCAGGTGCGCGGTATCATCGGCGGCATGACGACGTGTGCGGCGCACCTGTCGGTGTTCTCCGTGGTGAAGACTTTCCCGCTGCTCAAGAAGGCCCTCGGAGACTACGGCGTCTTCGGACTTTATGGAAGCATGTCTATAGCTAGTGAGTTTTGGCGACAGAGTTCTTAGAAATATTTCCTAAGGCCAAACATGTTGAAACTACCTTTACATATTTTACTACCGTTATGTGTATTACACGTGCTTTTAGCAAATAAGTCATTATTCGGTGGTCTAATGGCATGGTGACTTGCCTGTCAAGACTGAGTTGTCGAGTTCAATTCCCGGGTTAATCGAATACTTTTTTCCTACTTTTCAAACATGGCTCGAGTTGAGCTCGCCAACCTACTATGCAAATAAGGTGATTACACCTAATTCTGTACTGTACTGAGCTGCTGTGAGATGAGAGGCATTTGCCCAGTACGATGGCTGTGGACATTACAGGCTTAATTCGATTATATTTTCACGATAGCGGCGATAGCCACTAACATTATCCAGGTTTAAACTTATGAGTAAATCTTCTTTCCCAGGCACACTGTTCTTCTACTTCTTCCTACCAGAGACTAAAGGGCGAACTCTCCAAGAGATCGAAGACTACTTCTGCGGTAGAACAAAAACCTTGAAGAAAAATAGCAGTGAACCGGCATGATTGTTTACAAACTGATATCAACCGCGCATTGTATTCGCTTAGAATAGTCATAGAACACACAAAGCGATAGGTACTTATTGTATCCTTAAGATAGTAGTTTAAGTACAACTGAGGCGTTTCAATTAAGAACCTTTACTGCGAGTTAGTAAGTTTAAAAAAAGATTCCTACAAAAGGAACCTTTTCCTTTTTAAAATAAAAAACGCGTTGCATTGAACTCGCCCGCTACGCCATATGTTTGGCGGTAGGCTCGCCCATTTTAACGAAAGCCTCATAGCACAGATGATTTTATGTTATTGAAAAAAATGATTAAAAATTAAAACCTTATAGGCTTATTTACCTTGTTCAATGAGATTAGTGTGCCTTTATATTTAATGCCTTGTTAAAACTAAGTGTCTTCCTCAAAGGAATTTGTATCTGTTGTATATTTTGAAAAGTATTATATTGTATAGATTACGTGTAGATATTAGCCGTAATTAGTGTAGGAAGTAGGATAGGTAATTAATTTTATGAATATTGCATATTTACGTGCCATTTATTGTAAAATAAAATATTTTTTGGAAACATTTTTGGTGAAGATGTTAGTCAATGGATGATAAAAAAAATGCCAAAATAATGAAGCATATGATGCATTTTAGTTCAAATGTATGTGATAATCTGATAAATGTATAGAAATAAATGGTTGCCACAAAGTACATTTAATGATCTGTTTGATCAAATCTCAATTTTAAATAAATGATTATTATTTATGAATTTAATTTGTTGTAATTATTTATCTTACCCATGTTAAAAATAAAACGCGCTGGATCACTGTTCCCTTGAACGAGCCCACAAAGACAGTGATGATGTCTTTAGAGAAGAGAAAAACAGATAGAAACTTTGAACTCTACAGTTCTTGAGGCACGGACTATCTGTTTAAAACCCTGGGCAGTTGACTTAGAGTAGTCTATTCTTCTCGCACTCTCGTAATATTATGAGCCTATTTAATAACCCAAAATTGGTTAAGCGCATCATAAACCACGGTAGAGCGAATTACTTACTGCGTAAAGTAAAAATTATGGAGTGTACAATAGTACGAGTTAAAACTAGCATCTTTTTTTAAACAGAAAACTCCTTTCATGATTGTTTTCAGTAATGAACGAATAGTCGTGATAACACCATGTTGATACAACTCTGCGTGTTGTGTTCACTACTAGTGGGTTTACACGCTGACGATGAAGATATTTGTAAGTTAAAAATAGGTATTTAAATATAATATAGTCATGACATTATCATTTCCTGCCTGTTCCCTGTAAGCTATTGAACCGGATTTTAATCTATCGTCCATGCTATCGAAAAGTTTATTTGGGGTCGATCATATTTTTCGTACGCCAATTTTGAGCATCGGCGCACAAAATTTGTCACGTAAAAACGCGTGTAAAACGAAAATAGTGTACGATTGCTCGTATCCTAGACGTTCCTAAAAAAGTGATAATGACCGTATAAACAGGTCTAGATGAGACTACACTACGCGATAGCGCGAGTCCACGGGTAGTACTTGTGAACGTTTTTAGTTGCTCGACTCACTCAATGCTCATGTACTTTGTTCAACATTTTCAGCATCCAAAGTACCAAAGCACATCCAATTCAAACACGGAGTGGAATTCACCAACATTTCCCGGGGGATTCTGCTGAAACTCCTGGGAGCATTCGAAGATGACATTCACACCAAGTTGGACGGCATTCCATACAAACCAGTGTTCACGGCTAATTTCGCTAACAACGATTATACAAGGAAATTCATCTACCCTGAAGTTGTGAAAATAAATAAAAAGTTTCGATAACTTGATGAATTTGAATGATTTTTTCTATGTTGTGCTTTGTTAAATATCATACAGCCTCCGTGGTCTTGTGGTTTGAGCGCCCGGCTCACAACCCGGAGGTTCCGGGTTCGATTCCCGGTGGGGATATCTCACAAAAATCTCTTTGTGAGACTTTCCTCAGTTTGGTTCGGGCATTGCAGGCAGAATCACCTGATTGCTCGAAAAGTAAGATGATTCCGTGCTTCGGAGGGCACGTTAAGCCGTCGGTCCCGGTTACTTTCTACTGATAGTAGTCGTTACATGAGCCATGTCAGAGGCCTTTGCATAGAGTATAGTAATGGGCCTTTGGCGGCTCAACAACTCTGACACCAGGATTAGTCAGGTTGACCATCCACTCGATGAAGAAGAAGAATAACTATCATAGATCTAATAAATAATAAGTACTTGGAGGTAAGTTAATCTTTTATCATCAGTTATCTGCATACTGAAAGTCAACTTACAGTAGGTCCAGTCGATCAAAGGATAATATTTAATTTATTTTCCTCCAGGGTTTCCTTTCAAGTTATCAAGCGCTCGTGGCGTAGTTTAGATAAGCGACGTTAACTCATTTCTGCTGTTAAGAAATGTGCAGATCGGCCCACCTTGGATGGGTCGCCGATAGTGGCATTTCTGTCTGAGCGCTACCGTGCTTCGTGTACATTAAATTGTCGGTCCCGGTTGTTTCAATCGTTTGACCATGTCGGAGGTCTTAAGGCGGTCTAAAAACTCCCGACACCAGGGTTGGTCAGTACCACAGAGCATAGAAGCACCGCGCTCTCCTACATACACCCTACATAGAAGCACCGCGCTCTCCTGCGCCGCGTGCTTCTATGCTCTGTGGTCAGTACCTACTCGCAACATAGTAGTCTGTGCTCTATACTTGGCCCATACCAGTCCATACGAAATACGAAATTATTTTTAAGCTATTGCATAGCTTCTATCGCGGGCCTTGAGCGCGGGGACCGAATCCAGAAATTCCGTATCGAAAAAACCTCACGCTCCTCAAACATTGCCTACGTATATGCCCAAAACACAACGTTAGCACGATGCAGACATTCAGCACACTAACGCCATCTAGTGTTTATCAAGCGTTGTCTTCACTGTTATCAACAGACACCGATTAGCATAAATTAAAAAACAAAATTGTAATTCTCTCAGAAGCCAATAACAAAAAAAAAAAAAATTGTAATTCTCAATGATCTGCTATTGTCATGCTGCTATTGTCATGTTGCGTTTTGGTATAGATTAAGATGAGTATAGTAAATAGTTATTCTACTCTTTGAGCTGTTGTTTACTCACAAAATATGAAAAATAAAAAAGTATACCACAATGGTGGAATCATATACTCGTACATAATAACAGTTTGACATAAATGTTGCATTATAAATGACTATCCCTAAACAGGCTTCTTTAAGTAGGAATTTCTCAGAGGAGCATCCTGAGTTTCCTCCTGACCCTCCATTTTGGTCGAGAACATCATTCGTTCAGATAATGTACAGTGTTTGGGTGAATCTGACGATGGTAGCTATTGGCTTGGCGTTCGGATGGACGGCAGTGTCGCTCCCTCAGTTAATGGCAGCTGAATCCCCTATTATTCTGACTCTTAGCGAGCAAGCTTGGATTGGTATGTTTTTGAAAAATGAAAGCAGCGACGCGCGGCTTTGCCCGGGTTGTGCATGTTCCCTTGCGAATTTAGGGATGTTAATAGCCTATAACCTTTCCGTTATACTGTAACGTGATCATGCGCGTATATCCAAACTTTCCTGTACAATGCTACGCTACACGCGCTTGCAACGTTCATATCTCCCTCAACGAAGCCTAATCCTTTCTCATTTGCAGCCAGTTGTCTTACTTTGTCATCGCCGCTGGGATGTTTATTCAGTGGATATATCATAGACTCGTACGGAAGAAGGGCCGCCTTGATAATGTGTGAAATGCCGATGTGCTTGGGGTGGCTGATGATGGCTACTGCTGATACTGCAAGCTTTATTATTATTGGTTAGTAAACTTATAATACAACAAGCCGGCGTGGGAATTATGAGATAAAGAGTGGCTTAAAAGTTTACTCTTTAGAGACAGATGCGCACCAACCCTAGTGGCATATCATATTATACATATTTTTAACATTAAGAATAATTGATATTTGTCCTTAGGGAGACTGGTATCGGGTTTCGGTATAGGCTTGGCGATGGCTGCTCCCAGAACATACACGACGGAAATAACCTTGCCCAAAATGAGAGGACTGGTGGGAGCTTTCCCTTGCTTCGCTGTGTCACTTGGGATCACGATACAGGTTCCGATTCTTTATCACCAACCAGCTGTTCCGCGCGGTGGTTCCGCTCGCGATCTAAAAGATGCTAGTATAAACATTTTGGAGATCGCGCGTACATTATTTTCTCAGATTTAGTGGGTTGGCACCCATACATTTTGCTGAGCAAGAAAATATCTTCCTCCTCTTGATTAAATTAGAATAGATTGCTAAAATGTTGCTCCCGATTTACTTGCTTTTTTGGGATAATAAGGACCCTACAACTATATCTGTTTCAACAAAATGACAGTAAATCTCCCAAACCATATTATTTTATGAAATTGAAGTTAAACTACGCTGAAATTTTTAAAAGCTAACATTTTCAACAAATTTATTAAAAGTGACCTACATTTTCATTTTCAGTCAATTTTAGGATCATATCTTCAGTGGAATACCATTTGCTTTATGAGTGCAATGTATTGTGGATTGCTTTCAATTACATTTACATTACTTCCTGAATCTCCGTATTTCGTGCTTATAAATAAAGCTATCCATGAAGTGGAACCTTCGCTAAAGAAGTTTAGATCCAAAACTTTCGACCTGAAACCTGAATTGGATGCTCTACAAGATTATAAAGAAACAAATGACATTCGTAGGTATTTATTGTCCTATATTCGATATTGTTGTAAGTAAAAACCCTTTGTTCGAACTAACCTCTAGACACAATTGAATTATTTTCATCCGTTCATCCATACTTCATTATATTTATCCATTTTACATAGTTTCGTAAAGACAGAAACGTGACTAATTTCATAGAAGTGAATAAAGCTTATTCCTTTTGCACCAGACCTATGCTATACTACATAGCTGTCCAAAGTTTGGTATGCACCATTACATTAACATGTGAAATGCAAAAGAAGGTAACAATTCATAGCTCTGCGAAAAAGTGCCTTTAATAATGTATGTATTTTGAGGCTGAGAATTCGTCGTCTTCTTCTTCATCGAGTGGATGGTCAACCTGAGCAATCCTGGTGTCAGAGCCGCCAAAGGCCTCTGACATGGCTCATGTAACGACTACTATCCGTAGAAAGTAACCGGGACCAACGGCTTAACGTGCCCTCCGAAGCACGGAATCATCTTACTTTTCAGGCAATCAGGTGATTCAGCCTGCAATGCCCTAACCAAACTGAGGACAGTCTCACAAAGAGATTTTTGTGAAACATTGTCCCCACCGGGAATCGAACCCGGAACCTCCGGATCGTGAGCCGAGCGCTCAAACCACAAGACCACGGAGGCTGGTTGTCGTCTCTACTCATAAATAATTGATTATTTCTTACAGACAAACTAACGTTTCGTAAAAAACTGGGAGGGATTGCCACTCGAGCTGCTTGCAAGCCTTTCGCAATATCTATCACTTACATATTTATCATGCAACTCTCGGGAGTGAATGTTATCACCGTTTGGGCGATCGAAATGTTTCAGGTCAGTAATATTTAATACTCAACCCAAAAGAAGGAAACGGACGCAGTGGTGTATCCAGGAATGAAAATTTATTATTTATTTATTTATTTATTAATGGGATTCCCTTGATATACCCTGTTGTCACCAGGATAAAAACAAAATCCTAGATAGCAAAGCCAGGATTTTCTTTCGGGAATCTACTGTCTATTGAGAAGAATTTGCGAATTGCACCTTCCAACACATTGACAGCTGCAACATGTTTGTATGTCAATACTAGATGTGGGGTCAAAGTTCCCAAAACGAAACAACTATTATGACTGAAGATTCTAAACCATATAGGAAATATTGTTCGGGTGTAACAATTTCTCTTACAGATGGCAAAGACCACGGTAGATGCGAATTTGGCGAATGTGCTTTTAGGAATAACAAGGACGGGTTTTAGTGTGATTACCTCTGTGCTGCTCTATAGAATTCAGAGAAGGACCTTGGCTCTCAGTTCGTGTATGTATTCTGATATATAGTATACAAACAAGTATTTTTGGATATTAACCATACGAAAGAACCATCCCAAATGATGTTATATTATATGTTACCGGAAATTTATGTAATCCGGAATTGTATACAATTTCTAGGAAATGTATGTAATTCCTAAAATCGCACGGAAATGTGTAAAATAAATTCATATTAGACACATTTCCTAGGTGGTCTATAAATTTCTTAAATAGGAAGCAATCGGAAATGTAAAACATTTGAGATATCAAGGGTACGCGGGGGTGGCGGGGCGAGCGGAGGGACAGAAAACAGAAGACACTGCTCATATTGTAATAATGGGTTTCACAGATAATTATATAGATTATTTTTTAAATTTCCTAGAATTTGTATACAATTCCTAGATTTCATACATTTTCGGTAACATATATATAACAAGCAGCGCCCCGCGGTTTCAGCCGCGTTGTACCCGTTCCCGTAGGAATTTCGCGATAAATAGTAGCCTATGTCCTTTCTCAGGCTCTGGACTGTGTACCAAATTTCATTCAAATCGGTTCTGTAGTTTTGGCGTGAAAGCGTAACAGACAGACAGACAGAGTTACTTTCGCATTTATAATATTAAAGTTAGGATTAATGTCAAAGTTCCATAAAAACTAGTTGATAAATACCCAAAGTCTTTCTCGAGAATTTAAGTTTTATTTTTCTAAAATTAAATGGTCATTTTTGATCTATGTATAAAAACGCTGGAGCTTAAAACAATATAAAAATAAAATACTTTAATTTATTTTGGTGATAAAGCAATTTGAAATTTGTGCGCTGTCATTACTGGAATTTTTATTGATGTATATATAATTATGCTATTTAGAAAGTTATTACCCTCTTAGTTATTATATTTGTTTCCAGCAATTGGTGTGGCGGTAGCAGCTTTAGCGTTTTCCGCATTTCTGGAGTCTCATAAAAACCCATCAATATATCCCCTCGTTTTCCTCGAGGCTTACATGGCTTTCGCAACTTTAGGGTACTATATCCTGCCTCTTTTGATGATGTTTGAGATATTGCCACTCCAAGTAAGTTGAATAACATTTTTGTTTTTGAAGTTAATCATATTTTAGATTCCTTTTTCTTTCATTCTGTTTCCCATCTATCTATCTATAAGTAAGAGATTACTATCTTAATTTATATTTTCAGCTATTGAAGGACATCTCCTAACGCTGTGCTATCTTTTTTAAATTCTGACATTAATTTTCTTTTTCAAATCATACTAAATATTTCTTCAGGTGCGTGGAATACTGGGCAGTTTCGGAGTATCATTTTTGAACATTATGATATTTGCGTTAAATAAAGCGTATCCTTATGCTAGAAATACGTTTGGGTTGGCTAAAACGATTGGATGTTTTGGAATAGCTTCCACTATTGGTAAAGTATTTTATGAGTTATTAATTCAGTACCTACAAAATGTAATCAAACATTTAATTATTCAACGCACCTATCCTCTAAAGCTATGTTAACCTTACCTAACCTACTTGCTGCCTATTATTTTCAAACCAGACATCATTTGCATCATTTTTTTCCCTAGGTTCCATAATACTATTTATGATTATTCCTGAAACCAAAGATTTGACGTTACAAGAGATTGAAGAGTTCTTTAATTCCACTCGGCCCACGTTGGTTTCTCAAAGGAGTGTGTTGAGCACTCAAATGTCAAGGGTACATACGAGTGCAAATTTAGTTGACGAACAAAATAAACATCATAAGTTGTCTAAACGCTCATTGAAGGAAATGGAGGAATCACGTCTTGAGTTCGTAAAGAAAGCAAAAAACGCAAGACGTAAAAAAGAGGGAAAAGAAAATAGAAATGAAAAAGAGAGAGCAAAACAAAACGACAAAAATGTCACAGAAAACGCAAAAAATGCCACAGAAAACGCGAAAAATGCTACAGATAACGCGAAAAATGACACAAAAAATGACACAGAAAATGAAAAGAATGCCACAGAAAACGCGAAAAATGCTACAGATAACGCGAAAAATGACACAAAAAACACGAAAAATGACACAGAAAATGCAAAGAATGCCACAGAAAACGCGAAAAATGCTACAGATAGCGCGAAAAATGACACAAAAAACACGAAAAATGACACAGAAAACGCAAAAAATGACACAAAAAACACGAAAAATGACACAACCAACACGAAAAATGACACAGAAAACAAGAAAAATGATAAAAAAGACACTAAAAATGGAAAAGACAACACTGACAAATAAAAACGAAAGGACAAATTAAGATTATGTTTGAGTTAGGTGAGAGAAAATGAAGCATGTCCATCGCACTAGATTTATTATAATTATGATTACATTAAACTTTACTAATTATCTATTTTGTAGTGTTAAGCTAATATTATCTTGTTTCAATAAGTATTTATACTTTGACACAGTATTTAGAGGATTTCATTTGTACGTTAAATATAGATCTATGAAAATGTTAGTAAGCAATACGCGGCCTATATTTTTAGGAAAGAAACTTATGTTAGCTAGTTATATCAATCTCATAATATAATGAATCTTACTTAACGTGAATGCTTGATTAGATATCTAATCTGAACAATTAGCTAAACGTTGAACCAACGTTTCAAGTGTACGTATTCCTTTTTTATACACATCTACTCGAATAGTTTCATTGTGATCATGTAGTTTGAGAGGCGTATTGTCAAATGGTGTAAAGTTTATCGCTGGGATGTTTTGAAGTCGAACGTATCTGGCGTCGGTGGCTCCTGGACAAATCTTACAGTGGATTGTCTCGTAGCCTCTGGAATAAAAAGATATCAGTCTTAACTAATAACTAAGTTAGTTTCTTTTATCACAAGATAAATTGATTGTGTGATAGGTTGTGCATTGTTTGCCATGAAAAGATAGAAGTATTTAATTACAGGAACTAGTTCACAGTAGTAAGAAACAAAGTCTAAGGGCGGATTGCACAAGCGTTCATAATTTTATTAATTGCCTAAATATGGTTAAAAATAAATTACGGTCGTTTGAACTAGTGTTCTATTAACGCCCTATGATGTACATATTTATTTAGGTACAAACTAAATTCAAGAGTTATTGTGTAATCTGCCCTAAATGTATATTCTATACTCGGAATTTTAATTAGATTCCAGATTTGACAATTTCAGTGTTGCAACATTATGACAAGTACTAAATAGTGACGTTGCGAAATTATTCGTTAGGGAAATGGAATATTTCCGGATCGATTCTTCTCGTTTATAATTTTACTCTCGTAAACTAAGTATATCAGGAAATTAAATATTTCTGAACCGATAATTTAGTTTTGATGATTAATTAACGATCTGAGACTTTTCTTTTATAATTGTGTGTGAAATCAATAAAAAAATGTGATCATGAAGGAACATGACAAATAAAACAGATAGATGTATTATGGTAATAATTATTAAATTAAAACTATAAACGTAACAACAAACACAACGTAACAACACTTTAACAAAAACCCAACAAAATAACAAAATATCGATTCGCAATGAAATAAGATATTCGTATCACTACACTACACTATTATATGTGGTATCATTATTTCACAAAGTGACAGTAGCTAATGTCAAATCTGGAATCTAATTAAAATTCCGAGTATAGTATCAAATCTGCAAGCAATGTTTAGAGCCTGTTTACGCCTGTAAGCTGTCAGATCCGGTTTTTAGTCGAGTATTCTAACATTTCTAATGGGCTCCGATACTCAAACAAATGAGGTATTACCCCAAGCATTTTCTTACAGTACTGTAGCTATTAGTAGGAAAAATAAATAAGACTAAAGATCACTTACAATTCTTTCAATGTTTGTTCCATGATGGTCCAGAAAGCAGATGTGTGGTCAAGCACTGTGTTTCGCACTTGAGGGTTTCTTTGGACGTATTGAAAGGAAACATTCTCACCCGCTTCTTTACACCACTTTTCAATCTAAATAGAAAAAATACATGGAATAATAGACAAAATGTGTGGAAAGATGGAATAATAAAAAAGTGTCCTGGAAAATGAGACAATAGGAATACAATCTACAATGAAAGACAAGGGTTAAACTTTGATGTAATAAATGGTCGAGCAAAAACTACTTCAGCCTTATTACAAAAAGCGGTTTATCTAAAAACCCTGGTTTAAACTTCTTTAAACCATGGTCTAAACAAAAATGGTATTACAAATCATGGTTTTGCGATAAACCATTGACTAAATTATGGTTTAACGCTAAACCTCGGCGACCCCTAGTTTAGCGATGGTCTAAATCGGATACCTATGTCAAAATTGTCAAAGGTGTTGTCAAAGTTTCTCTTTTAGTATAAATCAAATCATCTTTTTCATTGTGTTGTGTTGTTTTAACTTGAAAATGGATATTAACATGATCGATTTAATTGATATTGAGGATATTGAAGCTGCTGAGTTGTTGGAAGTGCCACGCCGACACAACAGAAATCGTGTTTGAGTCAATCCCATCATCAAATTATCCGGTGAAGATTTCAGGCAAAAGTATAGGTTTAATAAACGTTATGCAATGAAAATAGTGGACTTAGTAAGAGAAGATTTAACTAGAGATGCTCGAGGATGCCCTGTGTCTCCCGAAATACAAGTGTGTTGCGCATTACGAAGCTGGGCTTCATTACTACATACTGCAACACCTCAAGAGGAGCGGTACAACAATGCTCACATTAGCACCAGAAATACAGTGGAAAGATGGTTTGGGCTGTGGAAGCAGAAGTTCCGCTGTTTATTAAGAGGCCTTTACTGCTACATTGAAACTGCAAAAACAACAATTGTAGCATGTGCTGTATTGCACAATATTGCCATAGATATGAAGGAAAGTGTGTTTCATAGTGGGTTTGATAACAATGAAGCCAACACACAAACACCTGCAGCAGTAGTTTTACCAGTGGAAAACAATGTACGTGGAAATACTTATAAGAAGATTCATTCAGACGGCAATTCATTGAAAGACACTTATAATTAAAATAATATATTTTAAACCTTAAATTTAAAAAATGTAGTATAAAATTATTCTAATAAATTCATCTAAATCCTTTTTTTGTAATAATTTTATTTCTAGTTCTAGTTTTTTAATTTTTAATTCGGCAATTCTAATATTAAACTGGTGCTCCACTTTCCTCGGCACTCCAATTCTCAGATCGTTTTCTTTTTTGTTGGTCCATCACAAATTATTCAAATTAATAAACCAAGTACCAATTAAACAATTAATAAAACGAAGAGCTAGGCAATTTTATGACTTTTGTGCTTTGTTTACCTAGCAATGGTTTTGTGTTACTATGGTTTCAAATAACGCGCGCGAAAATGTAACGTTTCGATACACGTACTTAGATATATTTTGAGAAATGATACGACATTAAGAAATATGCTTTTAAACCTAAACAAAACTGCAATCGACGAAATAACTAAATAATGTTTATATCCATGTAAAATAAGCAGGTCTCAATATTTATAGTACTCCATAATCATTAGCGTATTATCAAAACTTTTTGTTTTCTGGGGATACGGAACGTTGCAATAGAATGACATCATGATGAAGAATGATACTTGTATTAATCTGTGGTTGTTAGCTAAACAATGGTTCAAATGACGGTACTAAGAAGACCACGGTTTTATAAAGTTTTGTAATACGAACAAATTTAGACCATGGTTCTGCAGATAAGCCTGGACTTGATAGTACAGGTTTAAACCAAGGTCTATTTAGTTTTTTGTAATAAGGCTGCTTCAGTTTAAGTTAGGCTTTATCCATAACTTAGTCTCATTATACACTTTATTTTTTATGCTTTTTTTTAAGTTCTCTTTTTATGGTACTATGATGAATTAAATAGTTTAGATTAATTAAAAAACGATTGCATTATAATTCTTAAATTTATTTAGTACCGAAATATGTTAATGAAACAAATGCTGTTTCTTTAAAATTTTATAGTGCACCAAAACACACCATTTCAAACGAACGTAATTTGTTGTTTACAACATTTTTAGCAGCTTAATCGATCTGAGTTCTAGTGCGATCCGACCTTAATATATAAAGTAAACTAAATGTTACCGTGCTATGTAACTCGTCATGATCCATTTGCGGTGGGATTCTTATATCAAAAGACACTGACAGGTTCTCAGGGATCACGTTTATTTGAACACCTCCCTGAAAATTTTAAACATAACACATTTATAAGTACAATTCTCTGGACGTATGTTAATTGATTTAAATATATTTATCGTAAATACATCTCACAACTTATACAACAAATCTACAATTCGGGTGCGTTTCCTTAGCCAATGCGAAGATTAATTCACCAATCACAACGCATTAAAATTGCTTGTAGTTGTTTAAATTTCTTGGTTATGTATTGTAATTGCGGTCCGCACTATAGAAACATTTTTAACACAGCAAAAGCAGCAGGAATACCTTGCAAGCTTCTCTGCAAGTAAAATTCGACTGCAAACTTGTCTGATACAGGCATGCCAGTTAACAAATATCCTTGGCGAAAAGTGGCTTATACAAAAAGCTTACTATGCATTATGACTTTAGTATGCAAGTATGTCAGCCCCGCTAGCACTACGAAAGTTACAGAAAGCGACAAGACATGAAAAGATAAATACTGTGTGTTAATTGGCGACTTATTGACGGAAAACTGGAATTTCAAATATTGCACCAATCAACTCTCAGTATTTATTATAATCAAGGTCTTGTTGCCTTCTGTGACATTCGTTGGGCTAACCGGACGGTTATGGTCTTTTGTCACCCTTGTTTTTGTCACCCACCTCCACTTGTGTCAAATTAATAGACAACACATCACCGAGCCAGGCGCCTTGTTGCAGTTTTTTCAACTCCTGAGCTCTTAACTCCATGAATTTATTTATAATATAATGTAGCTGAAACAGATTGAGCCAATTATAATTCCGAAAACACTTTAGTGATCTTACATACTGAATCTCGATCTAAATTCATTTGCTGAATGAAGAAACTGAATTTAACGACCTTTGCCTTACATATCTGAAAAATCAGATTGAATGTTTTTCAAAATTATTTTTACAAATTTTGATATAGAATCTCAAAATTAGGTGTAGTAGGTACACGTTAAATTTCGTGCAATTTTAGGCATTCTAAATCCAGAATAATTTCAGATTCTGGATTTCGATCGAAATTCAGCATGTATATTGCCTATAATATGCAGCTCCTCTGTTACCTTTTCGCCGGCAGTCCCAGTGGGTATAGATGATCCATGACCAGGGTTTCCTCGGCAAGTTACTTTAATTTCTAAAAATTCAAGTCAATAAAAAAATTAAATAGAAGCAAACTTACGAACTATATTCATCCGGGAATTAATCCTAACTTAACAAAGATTATAATAGATTTCTAGATAAAAAGTTCAATATGCCGTATGTAGGTGGCGTATCCAAATCAGTTCAGCCTTTGTGGCGTTAACAATCATGCGAATTATTTTCAGGCTTGTATGAAACTTTTAGGTACCGGTATTATTGAATAAGTTGTACTTTCTTGAATGTACACAACTTCCATGGGATAAAGTCATGATATAGCTTGGGAGTCATGAGGAAAGGAAGGGTATTTTCGAAAATCTTAACCAACAATTCCAAGTTAATAAGCCAAGTATTGCTTTAACTAGAGTACCTTTGTTTAGTAATCCTCGCTTAACTAATCTTCTCACGGCAGATGCTTATCACAACGACAGTTAGCGAGACGAGTGTTATTATTAAGAAATAACGAATTAACGTGATAGTCAGTCGGTAAAGTGCGATCGTTATCGAATGGGTACTGTGCTGTGACAAACTGTTTTGTAAAATCTAGGTTGGTAGAAGGGATTAGATAGGGACCTATGCTTTGTATTAGCTTCGTGGACCTATGTATATGATGACTGTGTTCTCTTTTTAAATATCATTGAACAGATTAGTAAATCATTCTACTAAGTGAGTGAAATATTTGTACAGATATATGCAGGTACTACTTTTCAAGGCATGGGTCGGAGATCACACACGATTTGGCAAGCGTAGTGATTATGCCAAGTCCTCCTCACTTTACTGATAATCTTCAGTGAGATGAGATGACTTTGCCCAGAAGTGAGACATTACAGGCTAATATTTTACTTTACTATGCCTTATAGACATGGTATAAAAGAAAATATTTGTCACATGTTGATATGAACTAGACGTAAACTTTAGCTCTATAAGTACTATTTGACTTTTGCTATCATATTAATCTATACTGATATTATAAACAGGTAAATTTTGTAAGTTTGTTTGTTTGTACCTATGTTCGAGTTAATCTCGGGAATAACCACATTCAACGGGAAGGGTATAGGCTATTTTTCATCCCGGAATTCCCATAGGACAGGGCACAACGCGGGTAAAACTGCGGGGCACGGTTAGTTGAGTAATATTTTGTATATAGTTCTAGTACTGACTGACTGACGAAAATTTACCAACAAAGACTAAACAAGGATTGTTTTCGTCAGTCAGTCAGTCAGTCTAGTTTACCAATAAATAATATTTATAACTGCACTAAAAAACTTTTTTCACTAACAATACAAAGGTATTTAAAAATGGATTATTTCGCAGTTTCACACACCTTGTGACTCCGTCCTAGAACGTTTCAAAACCTAGCTGTCTCGATTGCTCATCACGATATGAGTGCAAATAAGGCTAATTGGATAATGATATGGCCTTAGGTTTTAGTAATTCAACCGTGGCAAGTGTTTGCCTAATAATATTCTAATTAACTTCTTATTTATTAGAGTCGAGTATGACAGGCAAATTAGTTAAATTACATTGTTTCGTAGTTGTGCATTGCGCATAATACTTGTAGTAAAAACTTCAGAACGGAGATAATGTAATAGTTCATCTGTACTAGGGATGGCTCGATTAGGTACTAGGTTTTCAACTAAATCTAGAATAAATGAAATGCTACAAGTGCTCCTTTTAATTTACCAAGGGTCTTAATAATGGTCTGATAATAAGGGTTTTCCGAAATTTCACCCACTAAGCGGCAGCACTGAGACGTGAGATCCAGAAATCTGTCAAATGTGTCATTTTTGTGAAAACCCTCATTGTGATAACCACAGTAGCGCTCAGATAAAAATACACTATCGGTCACCCATCCAAGTGCTAACCGAGCTGTATATTGCTTAACATTTTCGCAGTTGCCTCACTTCAATTCGTAAGCTCACTAATATAACTATGCCCGCTAATAAAACTAATGTCTTCTGTGAGCAGAGAGGTCTTTGCCTTTCAGTGGGATGTTAAATAAGCTAATACCACAAAATACATTCTAAGACAAATATTTACTTTACTTTTGAACGCCTCGGTGGTCTAGTAGCAAGTGCCTGCCAAGACTGAGGTCTCGGGTTCTATTCCCGGGTCGAGCGAAAACATGTTTCCTACTTTTCAAACATGACTCGGGTTTGAGATCACCAACCCGCATTAGGCAAGCGTGGTGATTACGACTAATCCTCCTCACTGTACTGATATCTTCAGTGAGATGAGAGGCTTTTGCCCAGCAGTGGGTCATAACAGGCTTAATACTTTGCTTACTTTTCAATTATTACTTACGTCTCGAAGTCTTCTCTCCATAAAATATATAAGCCTCATTTAATTTGGGTGAAGGCATACTCTCATCCAACTCAAAAGCCAGGTTTAGTTTTTTAAAAACTTCAGATTCAGAAAATTGTTTCATGCCATCTTCTCCGCCAATTTCTTCATCTAAAAGTGATAAGATAATGGTTTGTTACAATTTTATCTATCCTAAATTATTGAGTTTCACGTCTGTCGATATCATTGTAGCTCCTAAACAAATAATGATAGTATATATATATATTTATATAGCCACCTAGCCGTTTTCGGCTGAAGTGACTTGGGTCATTAGTTAGGACGTCCTAATATGATAAAAGTTCAGGGATCATTCAGGCTGTAAAGAACTGTTACTTCACGTTTTACTCGACAACCCAATAAAAGTAACTCATAACAATTTCTGCAGTGTATCATACTTTTGTACTCACCAGGAACAAAACTAATGTGAACAGTTCTCTTCAACCTTATGCCGCTGTTCTTAAGGTTCCTTATTACTTCCAAGTGGGCCATGCCTATGCTTTTCATGTCCTGAGTGCCTCTGCCGTATATCAATCCATCTTCCGTGACATGTGCTGCAAATGGCGGATGTTTCCAATGTTCCTGATAGCGAAATAATATATTTGGAAAAATATTGGCATGGCGTGTGCATACAACGTTTGGCGTGTGTTCTAAATTTGCTGTATTATTTTTTGTTAACTTATGTTTATTTTATGTAAGTCCTCTTGCAATCCAAGAGGGTTAACTTTTAAATAGATTCTATAGTCCAAGCTTGGTTCCCATTCGAATCATTAAGATAGCCCAACAATAATACATCGACACAGTGTCAGTCCTCATAAATCATTGGGTGGCATGCGTGACTTTTTCAGTGGCCCACGGCCAAATATAATATAGGTAGTACATTGTCACCTTTTGTTTTAAAGCATCAGTAGATTATAAAAAATGGGTGGCAGGGTGGCAGTGAACGTGTTAACCTATAAAAAATCTAAATTCTCCCACCTCATAAACCGGCACAACATCCATATGAGAGTTCAGCAGTATTGAAGGTAGCGCGGGATCTGTGCCTTCCCACGTGACCACCACTACAGGCTTCTTCGCCACGAATTCATGTACTTGTACCGGCAAACCAATCTCTAACGCCTGATTTTTTATGAACGCAACGCACGGATCTGTGACAGACAAGGAGATTTTGTAAGGAGTAGGTACTTATTGGAATGCAGCAATCAAATTGAATCCTTATTGAAGAATTGAGAGAACCGAATGGACACTCTCCCCCTTTTTGAAGTCTCTCAAAAAGGCCCTCTAAATAAAGATTATCAAAATTAGCGTATTTCATAGTTCAAAAAAGAAAAACCTTTTCATCGATTCCTTCGATCATCGAATTTGGGATGAGTGCTCAAGTCATTTAAAAATCTTATTACATACAACCATTTCGACTTCTACGCGGACGAAGACGCGGGCAATAGTTATCCTAGATGAAGAAATATATTAATGCCCCATTTTTAGCACTTAATTAAAGCACCTTATCCTGTAACTGAAATAAAAGTATTGAGGTATGTACTACTCCTAAAACTGCCAGTGTTGTTATTGCAAGATTCGTGAGCAAATACCTAGGTATCACAGTTGTCATAAATTATAACATGATAACAAAATAAACTCAATAGTGGTATTATTGAACCCACTTAAGGTATTACAAACTAATTTATTTAATAACATTTAGATAAGACAAAAATACAAGTCTTGTAAGACAATGTAGGTAGGTAAGTACCTAATACATGTTACGAATATTAAAACAATTCACTGCAACAATATAAAATGGCAACACGTAAATAAGCAACTAACTACTTAATTACCTTTTTTTGTGAGAACTAAGTAACTAGGAAAGATTCATTATATCGAGGAGTACCAACATTATCTAGGTACGTAACTATATTTCGATGAACAACAAATATTTTAGTTTATCCGATCATCCCGGACTGAGGAAAATTTAAAATTAATAACGCTTTTCTAAACAAAAAATATCCGATTCTCAGATTTGCCGCTTTCTCTCTATATAATACGATACGATATTATGACAACTCGTAACTGAAATAATAAGCTAACGAGCTAAACTCAAATTCAAATTCAAAATCTATATCATTTATCAGTATCACATATTACAGAATAAAAAATTACAATGTTGTGATACCCCGTAGGAGCACTGCAACTATGAGAGGAACCATAAATTACTATCATTAAACTATATAAAAACATAACATATATCACTACAAACTATAAAACAAAGTCGCTATTTTTGTCTATTTGTTTGTCTGTATGCTTAAATCTTTAAAATTACGCAACGGATTTTGATGCGGTTTTTTGTAATAGGTAGAGTGATTCAAGAGGAAGGTTTTCATGTAAAAAAAATCCCGAAATTCCCACGGGAACGGGCACAACGCGGGTAAAACCGCGGGGCGCTGCTAGTATTATTATAATATGTTTCATCTCATTGTTTTTTATTTTTAATTTAAGAGTTTTATTATATTATAAGTTTTTACTAAGACGCAGTTCCCACACAAAACCTCAGGGAACAGGGGTGGTTGAAAATCAGCGCTGCCCGGGGTGTCTCGCCCTGGGCAGCAGGAGACCACTTTACCACTTAGCAGACAACTTTTATCAGAAATGCCGACTTTTACGGACCCAATGCCAGCAAAATCGCGCTGCTAGTCCGATTAAGTATAAATTAACTAAGAACTTCAAACAAACTTACCATAGTCAATATCTGGATGGACACTGGCTATCATCAGGTACTCCCTCAGTCTCTGCACCACTGCATCATCGTCCCATCGAGTCATCGTCAATACAACCACACTGAATGGACTTGGAAACAAAACTGATTACTCTGTTTGCGTGTTTGTGTTGTTGGTTCCTTATCATTGTTTTGAATTATAGGACTTAACTGATAGTGACTATAAATTGATATTTGCCCTACAGTGAATCTAGAAATACTCTATCGAATTATCTCACAAACAATAAAGGAATATCGTAGACCTGATCCTTTAACTGAAGTTTTGAAAGTTACGATGTAACAGACAGACCTTGAACAATAAAACAATATAACGGTATCAAAAAACTAAACATATTATTATATGTAACGTCCCTTAATTGCGTTAAGAATTAAAAATAATAACAATAATCATAAAAACAAAACTTTTACAACCTAAGTTAACAATGTGCGTAAAACGGAACGCAACAAGCAAAACGCGCGAAACCCTCCTACGCGGGCCTTTCAAAAATCCCCACATTCGCGATTTACGTTCCACACTGCGATCAGCTGTGCGCCTTTCGCTGCACGTTACTGGCTGGCATTTAAAAAGTTTGCATTCGATTTGAAAAACAAAAGAATAAAATCAAAAGTGACAGATATTTGATCTTCTTTTGTCGTTGTTAAAGTGAAGAAAAAATGGTTCGTAAAATAAGTGCGCTTCTGTGTTGTCTATGCGTATTTGGCATTTCATTGAGTGATAGCGCCATATCAGCTGATAGTGTAAGTAAATAAAATATTATATTTATTTAACAAACCCTTGTAACATATTTGTTTTGGTATTGAGTACATAAGTTAAGTAATTAAACTTATAAAAGAAAAATAAAATTTTTGATCCGTTAACCTGCTAGAGGCTTCCCATTGGTCTATAGATTTATATAGAATAGCAATATAAAATGAATGTACTTATTTCAAGGATTTGAAGTGCACTTGTCCAAACATTTTGCATTCCTAAAAATACACAGTATTGACCGAGTGACTCGTATAGAGAATTTAATGACCTCAGTACCTACAGGAGTTCGTAGAAAATATCTCAAATGGCAGTAGAAACACATTGAATTCACGTTAGAACATAAATCAATGCAGCAATGTAACGTACCAACAGTATATACCATCAGACAAAACATTTAATTCATTATCAAATTGCTACCTTGCAGGTACCGTTTTATATGGATTTGTATGCATCTAAACCTAATGTTGTTTTTATAAATATTTATAATCCTCAAATCTAAACATTTATATGTTTTATCGAACTCTAAACTTAAAATACATCCGTAGCTTTATAACAAGTTATACTAAGTTATATAACTCTATTATTATCAACTTAACTAGATATAATGAGCATTGCTCCAGTTCCCAGCGGTTGACCTTGAGTAGACTTGTCGCGTACGAAACTACTATCACTATACATACATACACACCAATTAAGCTGTCTCTATAATAATACATAGAGTGACAAGACAAGATCACAAACTGACACATTGTATATCCACAGACAATACTATGAAGTATTTGTTAAAAAAACATCATTTAGTGTCAACCCTGGTTCAGAGTTTTTAGAACATCTAAAGGGCTCCGACATTACCTAATGATCGAACGGTCTGATAAAATAATATTAGTGATTGATACAAAAATTTAAAAGATTACATTAACTATAGAACATTTTTAATTGCAAATCATTTTGCACATTACAGATTTGCTCATTACAGGTTAATACTTTACCATTGTTAAAAATGGATAAATTAAAAATATTTCAATATCACATTTCGTATTGTCATTGGTCGGTAAAATATTAAATTAGTTACATATTCATTTATTATAATTAAATCATGTGACCTTTATCATAATCCTCTAAAAAATCATACAATGCTCAGATAACAAAATGGGTATTAGATAATAATATCTGTTCTTGATCTGATCTGATGACAGTGCGATAGACTGGTTCTGTAGCTATTTGTACAATCGGACCCAGTATGTTGAAATAACCCTGCCAGACGGTTCCACCATGAAATCAACTACACAGGAAGTCAAACGTGGTGTACCACAAGGATCCATACTCGGGCCAATCCTATTTGCACTTTATAGTGCCGACTTAGTTTCCAGTATATCACACTGTCAATATCACATATATGCCGATGATGTTCAACTTTACTTCTCATTTGCACTCGAGGATAGTGAGGATGCGGTGGCTGCAATTAACTCGGACCTTCGTGAGATAAGTAATTGGTCGAAATTAAATTGCCTACTTCTCAACCCATCTAAAACTAAATTCATGTTATTTGGCACCAAAAAGATGATTACACAGAAACTTCAAAATGTAACACTAAACATCACCATCGACAATACACGAATTGAGCGAGTCAATGTGGCGAGAAACCTTGGTCTGGTGCTGGATAGTCAGCTGACATTTTCAGAACATGTGGAACAGTGTGTCAAAAATTGCTTCTTTAGGTTAAAAGTTCTATATAGGTTTAAGAAATACCTCACAGTTGAAATGCGTAAGCTGTTGTGTGAGACTCTTGTCCTATCCAAGCTAAATTACGGTGACACTGTATACGGTCCCTGCCTCCGCATCAAAACTGCCAAGTTAATACAGAGAGTACAGAATGCTTGCGCCCGCTACTGCTTCAATATACCGCCGCGCTCGCATGTTACTCCTTTTTTGAATGAGCACAACGTGCTTAAGATGGACGCGCGGCGGCAACTTCATTTGTCTACTCTCTTGTTCGGCGTAATACGTAACGGGATTCCCCGGTACCTACTCGGCAAGTTGACGTGGGCCCAGGAGCGCAGGAAACGCCCAGAGCGTGCCGGCGTGTTCGTTCTCGTCACACCGAAGCACCGCACTATGGCTTTTCGGGGATCCTTCAGATATGCGGCCACGAGATGCTGGAACACCCTCGACCCGCCATGTCGCGCCCTGAAAACGTTGCAGACGTTTCGAAGTACAATAAAACAGCGATTACTCAGCTTACAGAAGTTAAGCTGATAGATTCTGTAGTCTGTAGTTTATTGAACTGTCGTACTTACCATTGGGTCTGGCACGGAGTGCATGGGGTCGATCGGCAGTCGTGGCCGCTGGTACACCGTATACATACATATTTATTCACACTTGAAACACTCTTATATATTTGCAGAATCTCAACGTTGTTGATTCTTAATGTTCGTAGATTCTGAATGTCTATTCTTAATGTATGTCGTTTCTTCTTAGTAGTATAACCTTTCACGTGGTATTTTTCCTTTGTTTCTTGTTAGGTGGATGGTGATCGGTGGATGGCTGCGTGCGTGCTTGTTTTATTATGTATGGATGGATGGTATGAACCACAGATAAATGATTCGATTCGAGTGAGTGACCGACCTGAGTGATTGGTGAATGGCGTGACAGATGACAGATGACAGATAGCTGTTAGGTGCTTGATACGGTGAATGAATGAATGACGATTGTAAGGTTTAAATGTTTAGTTTACATTGTATATTTATAAATACTATTTATGTATGTATGTATATGTGATGGGATTAATTTGGGGTATTTGTATGTAGTATATTGATGTATTTATTTTTATGTATTTATATGTAGGTATATTTATTGATTTTAATAGTGGCGTGCCTCTGGGAGTCTAGGCCTCGTCTGAAAATCAGCGCTGCCAGGGTCACACGATCTTGGCGGCATTACGCTGAGACGAGGCCTATTCAGACCTCACACAGTAGTTCTGTCCGTGTAATTGTTTTATATGTAATATCTGTTGTTCTCTTTCTGTCTTTGCTTTGTTTTTTCGTTTCTTGTTGTGTGATCGTCTGAATAAATGTTTTTCTTTCTTTCTTTCTTTCTTTCTTTCTTTCTTTAAAATTGCAAGTTTTTAGATACTACTTTCATATAAACACGATCCTAAAAATCCACATAGGTTAATTTAGAATTAGAAAGAGAGAGAAAAGGAAAATATGCAGATACGATATTTTCAAAATATCATGTTTAAACTAAACTATCTAGTTATCCCTTTAAATTAAACATCTCCTAAGGACCTTACTAATTGATTCGTACACAAGTTATGTAATATAGATTACTCTAGCAAATTCATTAGGTACCTACATCAAATGTTCAAAAACAATGTTATTGATCAAGCGTTACATATTAATTAAACTACAAAGGAAACGTACATAATTACACATTTATGCAACTGTGTGCCAAGAAGTCAGGTGTTACCAACAATTGGTGCGTGGCAGTATGTATGGAGAAAGTGAGTGTAAACGCCCGGCCGCAGTTAACATAGAGTATGCTAATTATAGTTCACACAATGTCATGCTTTTGTTTTTAAACCTATTTAAACTCTCTGACATGGAAAGGAATGTCTGTTTAGAAGTAACATGAAGGCTTAACACGTGGTTAGAAACGCAGAATGTACTGCAAATATGGTAAACGTAATGACAAATGTTGGTTTTTGTTGCATAAGTGAGTGTTCGTTGTTAATGTCTACAACTCAGCGTATTTGATGATTGATTACTAGCCATATTTCACATTCTCAACTAAAGCTGGTTCCTGTACATAATAACAAATATCGACGCTTTTCATATACAGTTTAAAAATAGGCTCTTTTTAAGAAAACAGTATGTACCAATATTTCTATAGTTATTTAAAACTTAATCAGCTTATTAAAATCTAATCAAAAAGAGTTTCTCTAAATATGAATCAAATTAAAATTTTCCCTTTAAAAAGTGTTACGTAAGTTACGTTTCCATTCGGTTGCGGTACCTGATTACGACGGGTAATCCGCACAGACCGAGAAATCAATTAAACGCGCCGACAATTTCACTTGAAACACTTCCACCAACTGTTGAGCACACCTGATGCAACTTGACGACATTGTTACTGTTCCTACTTGGGATTAATGAGGGCAGATTTTTTATTTAACAATTGAAAAGGCACTTTTAGCTTACTTTAAGCCTCTTAATTTAAGCGGTACTGATTTTATACATTAATGACATTTATTGTCTTCATATACAAAGGAAGAGATACAAAGTAACTCTATTGAGAGATCATAATTAGCCGCGTACCCACCTAGCGCACGGGCTCGCGAGCCATGGCTCGCGAGCCAGCCATCATAAGCCGTGTATATTCAGCTGCAGCTATTTTCCTAGCTTCGCGCGCGAGCCAAAACATAACCGTACCCACCTAATATACAGCGCACACCGAGGCACCTTTGAGCGCGTCAAGTTTACCGACAACAGATGGCTCGGGGCCGAGCCGTGCTCAGCCGAGCAAACGCGCGCCCGAGGCAGCCCGAGGCACGTCCACACCAGCCGAGCATTTGGCTCGCGAGCCATGGCTCGCGAGCCTGTGCGCTAGGTGGGTACGGTTATGTTTTGGCTCGCGCGCGAAGCTAGGAAAATAGCTGCAGCTGAATATACACGACTTATGATGGCTCAGCCTGCCTCGCGAGGCGGCCTCGTGTAAATTGAACAAAACTACTGAGGCTGGCTCGCGAGCCATGGCTCGCGAGCCTGTGCGCTAGGTGGGTACGCGGCTATTTGTGTTGACGAAAAACTATAAATTTTAAGCATATAACCTCAATATTCACTTGTCGGCTGTGCACTTCAATTTAGTGTCGTCACCAATATCAGAGGTGCCAATACAAAAGTGGAGTGTTGGCTTGCCTGTGAATATTTTCATATAAGATAGGAGACTGCTACTGAGACGACCTAACAACTAGTTTTGATTTGAAACTACTTTTACGGATGCACTTCGCTTTTATTTTACATTGTATTTAGATCTTGGAATATCTTCATATAAAATATTCTGTCATTGAAAGGTCCTGACAACTGACATAGTTTTGAATTTAAACTTCTTTCACAGTAACACTTCGCATTTGAAAAAATATTTTTGTAATGGATAGCCTCATTCAACGGGAAGGTTATAGGCTACTTTCCATCCCGAAAATCCCACAGGAACGGGCACTACGCGGGTAAAACCGCGGGGCGCTGCTAGTGTTAAATAAAAGCGAAGTGTATCCGTAAAAGTTGTTTCAATTCCAAAATAAGTAGTGCTGCTTTATATCTAAGAAACCAGTAACTGACATAGTTTTTCTGTCATTTATTTTTTAATACTTTATAATAGAAAAAGCCCATTTATTTTATATTGTTGTAACATTGAAACGGGCGGAAAACTAGTCGATATGATTTATGAAATAAATTAATATGTAAATGAATAGTCCACCATCATAAAGGAGATGAAGTTGCAGCCTTGTACCAACGCCTGTGCGTTCTAAAAAGCGGTTAGCATTGATAAAAAATATATAAAACGCTACTTTAAATTATGTTACACATCCAAAGGTAAACTAGATTTTGAGATATTATATAGGTACGTTTAATGTTATTCCAAATTATGTTGGTATTAAAAAGATTAATTAGTCAAAACATACTTTGGTTATTGCTGAGTAACATTTCTATACATTTCCCGTTGATTTTGATCTAGCTTACAATCAGCGAGCTGACACATCTATGCTAATATTATAAAGAGGTAAAATTTGTAAGTTTGTTTGTTTGTATGTTCGGGGTAATCTCAGGAAATATCAGTCCGATTTGAATAATTCTTTTTGTGATAGATAGCCACATTCAACGGGAAGGTTATAGGCTATTTTTCATCCCGAAATTCCCACGGGAACGGGTAAAACGCGAGTAAAACCGCGGGGCGCTGCTAGTTTTAAATAAAGAAGCGTCACATACGCTTCCGATAACCGAACATAAAACCGAATACATTTTCGGTTTTCGGTTTCCGCTTCAATGGATCGAAGCGGAACGGAGCGGTGCGGAGATCTATTCACCAATCACATCGCTTTGGGATTGGCAAAATATTTTTACAATGCGCTGTGATTGGACAGTTGAACATAGAGCGTTGAGCATAGAAACGCGCACTTACAATTTTTTTTGCAAAAACAAGTTTTTTTTATTGTATGTGAATTAAGCTTTAGAACAACGTGCTAACGATATTTTTTACTTGTGAAATGTTCAAATTATAAGTAGAACGAATCCCAAAATTGTTCTCACTAACTCATTTCCCAAACGATTACGTATTATTTCATCAAACGGGCAAATGTTTTAGCGTTTCTTAAAAAAATTAGCGATGCTTCAGCCTACACAATGCCTTATTTAGTGCGAACAGCGGCAAGGTTACACCTACATAACTTGAGATATGTGGTGTGACTCAATTTGGTGTGTTGGACCTTCGCATATAGCTGATTGAATGTCCCGATCTAGTAGTATAATGCTTGAAATAAACTTCTTTTAAATAAATAATAAATTTAAATAATAAAAATAAAAAAAATTCTAAACAATAGTTGAAAATAAAAAAATCTTAAAAGGTGTCAAGGTCTTAACATTCAAGATCGACGGCCACCCATCACAATCATGATCATGACAACCGTTGCTTAACATGCAATATCGACGGCCACCCATCACATTTATAATCGCGACAACCGTTGGTTAACATTAAATAGCAAAAAGTGTCGTTACAACTTTTCATCTTAATTTTTTCCGTCTAGCCCCCTTTCGCAACGCGCGTTAATGAACTTCCAATATTTTCTTAAATCAATCACATAGGTCAATTAAATGGGTGTCGATTCATAACGTCTCTGAGCGCTGCAGTTGTTATTAAGGCAAAGAGAAATACAAGCACTCGGTGTGTTATTTTTGTGTGATTAATAAGAAATTATATCAAATTGTTATTACAGTTTATCACGAAAATGATGCACTAGTTTTAGTGCTGTGTCGCACGCGACATGACGAAGTTACACCGTGTTTCTAAACGGGGTGTTGCGTCAAAGTTGTTAGCAATGTATGCCTAATATAGAGCTAGTACTTTGTATAGGTATGTAGTTCTACGCACGAGGTCTGTGATATAGTTCAATACTGTTTAGTAGTACTTATGAGAAACCCCTAGTTTAAGATCACATTTCCGTCGAACTAAAATTCCGAAGTTACTCGTAAATTAGAGGAACAATATGAGTTATGCATACCTATAAACATAGCAACAAGATACAAGGTACAATTAGAATTATTTCATATGACTGATAAGATAGCAGACTATTGGACTTTGTTTCTTAATGTAAAATTCGCAGCTAGAACAACAGATAACGTTTGATTTTTATCACAAACAAAGTCAAATCTTAGTTCATTGGCACCTTCCATATGATAGAGTTAGGATTTTAGATTGTGACTAATATTTACCAAATTTTAATTCACCTTAAGACAACTTAGGCACCAATATACCAATATAACTAAAGAACTTAAGACATAATCGTGATCTACTTGAAATTATATAACCAACCAGTTACTTTATAGCAAAATATCTTTCATTCCAAACCATTTAAAGACCCTTAATACTTGGAAATTAAAGTTCAATTTGCAATCTTAAAATTGCAGTTGACACAGTATTGCTTTGAGTTGGGAAACACAACTGGCTGCGGTATTGCACTTATTTTATCTGCGTAAGACGGCACTAGAATGTCAAAAGAGATTATAAATAAAAATAACTATGCGTTGCACATAGTTAACGAGCGATGGTTCTTTAATGTATCACTATCTTTTCATTTGCATTGGACCTTGTATGGAATTTTTAAAAGTATTGTTATCAATGTATCAAATCAAAAGTGACTAAGTATATATCTATAACAATCTATAAGTATCTATTAAGGATACATTTATACTAATATCTTCAAGCCTTTTAAGTCTAAAAAAAATAATATCCACTTCAGGAAGGAAGTTTTAAAATAAAGTAAAATAACAGTTAAAATTGGAAGGTTTATATTACCTGACACCATAATGTTTTACATCGATCAAGTATTTTATATAACTTACAACCTTGTGTAAATAAATGCATATTATATAATAACGTCAAATAATAAGTTCATCGTGATTATTATCACATTTTAATCTATAATATAAAAATGAATCGCTGAATCTGTTGCTAAGCGCATAACTTCAGAACGACTGCACCAAATTGGATGATTCTTTTTTAATGTGTTCCTTATTGTCAGGACAAGGTTTTTATATAAGAAAAATAAGGAATAAAAATCTCAAAATTCCCACGGGAACAGGGGCGCTGCGGGTGAAACCGCGGGGCACAGCTAGTTATGAATATTTATAATAAATATCGTAGTTTAGTTCAATAAAATAGGTCAAAATTAAAAAAACAACATTCTTATCTATACTAATATTATAAAGCTGAAGAGTTTGTTTTGTTTGTTTGTTTGTTTAAACGCGCTAATCTCAGAAACTACTGAACCGATTTGAATAATTCTTTCACTGTTAGATAGTCTATTTATCGAGGAAGGCTATAGGTTACATTTTATCCCGAAATTCCCACGGGAACGGGCACAACGCGGGTAAAACCGCGGGGCGCTGCTAGTTACAATATAATTTTACTACGACACCAGGGTTGGCCTCTAATCAATTCGAACTTACTTGTTTTACCATGTTTACTGGAACATGTTGCTAAACATTGGAGTATTAACTAAACTTCCAAGGACAAACGTACTCTACCTCGTTTTTCAGTAGCAATATTTCTACATAGTGTTGTAAGCATTTTTACTGTCCTTATGTAAATAGCTTAACTTACTAAATGTACTTCAAATATAAATATTACGGTCAAGATCTCGTACTTAATAATATGTAAATCGTGATTGCTTCATTTTTACAACATCATGATATTGGGCAATGTTTATTTTTATTGACCACAGTTAATATAATTATAAATATGAATTATGCTTACGTCTGAAAGGCAACATTATAGTTCTATGTTTACTTGTTTCATAATTGTATTTACTGGAGTGTAGATTATTCGTAGTTTTTAAGTAAATAGATATTTGTAGGTATTTATCGTTTTTGGACATTATTAAGGTTCTTAGTACGTACAATATAGGATAAATAGGTATTCAATAATTACCCTTTTTTAAAATAAAGAAATCGGTATGAAAACTAAACTCGAGTATATTAGTCAAAAGTTCCTTGAAAAAGACATCAACGCGCATCGCCTTACCATCCACAAAACATAATAAATTTATATTATTACACTAAGTGAAAACCTTCGTCTAGTTGCAGTAGAGCGGACCGTAAACCTTGAACACAATGACGCCCAAACAAACAGAATGCCCTACAGAATAATGTTATATGGAATAGAATATTTAGTACAAGTTCAATGCAATAGTTCTGATGCATGACTGATTGGTCAAGTCATGACTACAAAGTATCATGTATACAAATAATTTGGGACGTCTCTATTTATATTTTAGGAAACTTCAATATCTTTTGTAAGAAACGTTATTGTTAAAGGAAAATCTATTTATTTTCCTATATTAATATGTTAAAGCTGACGAGTTTGATTTGTTTTTTGTTTCATCGCTTATCTCAGTAACTACCGATCCGATTTGAATCATTATTTTTCTATTGGATAGCCAAATTCAACGGAAAGGTTATAGGATACTTTTCATCCCTAAATTCTCACGAGAACTGGTACAACGCGGGTAAAACCGTGGGACACTGCTAGTGAGATTTTAATGCAGGACAACATTGTGTTGACTTGCTTTTTTAATCATGACATAATTATAGATTACTAGCAGCGCCCCGCGGTTTTGCCCGCGTTGTGCCCGTTCCCGTGGGAATTTCGGGATAAAATGTAGCCTATAGCCTTCCTCGATAAATAGACTATCTAACAGTGAAAGAATTATTCAAATCGGTTCAGTAGTTTCTGAGATTAGCGCGTTTAAACAAACAAACAAACAAACAAACAAACAAACAAAACAAACTCTTCAGCTTTATAATATTAGTATAGATAGATAGCATAATTTTGTTAGGCCACACCACAGTTACATGTACTGATCTTCATATAAAACAATAACTAGGTTTTTCATATTTAAATAATACTATTACTACAATATAATTTTAGGACACAATCATTGAAAGACGAGGTCTAAGTAACACGCTGAAGGTATCAGATAAAGATTAAGCATTGAACAAACAATAAGTGCCTAAAGTTAACGGTTGATTAGAAGTGTGACATACGAAGTAGGTTACCGACGGAGTAAAGTGTTGTCGCTATTCACAATAACCGGAGACGCGATGATTAGGTTTTATTGTTTTTATTACGCTGGCTGTATCCGTTCCGAGGTGGCTATTTGTCTTTTAGTGGGCTAGGTCCGGGAAATTCTTTCAGTAGAGCAGAAACCTATAACGAGACGTTGTTTATTTATTTATTTGAAAAATGAAAAAGTGCCGCTGAAAAATCTTCATTAAATCGACACTTAACTAATTGCCGTAATTTTTCATACTTTACATGTTAAAATTACTTATTAAATATCTAATAAGCATTTTAAGATTTTACTGCTCTGAGTACGGGCGTAATAACTCGTAATCTAGATTAAGGTTTTTTCATGAGTTTATTTTCTCTAGGGGTCATTGGTTTAATACCATTATACAGATATGCAAAAACATAATTATAGTACATATAGAACTTAGTTTTAATTAATTGTTATCATTTGATTTCAGGAGCAAAGATGCAAGAATCCCCCCACAGCACCGCAAAAGATAGAGAGAGTGATCACACTGTGTCAGGATGAAATCAAGCTGTCTATACTAAGAGGTGAGATTATATTATAGACTGGCTGTGCCCTGCGGTTTCATCCGCATTTATTCCGATACTGCTCACCGTTAACACCTTCCCTGGATTACGACAAACATTTCAAAACCAGAATCAACTTAATCGGTCCAGCCGTTCTCCGTTTTAGCGAGACTGACGAACCACGATTGATTTTTATACATTTAGATTATGAGATTATATTAAAGGTGATATTAAACCCAATTTCACCGTTACAACTGAACTCAATAAGGTCAACTTAAATCCTAGTTCACGAACTAAACTGAGATCAAATCTTGAAAATTGTTTCACTAAAACCGAGTTTTGTTGACCGTATTTAGTAGCTTTATGAAGATAATCCCTTACATGTTTTTTGTAAATAACCATTTTGTCAATATATTAGAAGTTCAAACGTTGAGCAACATAATGAATCTGGTTGAAAGAAACATATACCTACATATACATTTTTATGATAAAAAAATTATCACTACCATCATATTTTTACCTTCCATACAACCTGTCTTCAAATAGGTAGCAATAACTAGTAATATATAGAAGGTAATAAATTAAATTAGCACTGTATTTTATTAAAATATATCAAAGCAAAGTGCCTGTAATAAAACCGACTGACGGACACTCGCGGTCACAACTTGTCAAGGTCAGCGCACATGCAACAGTGAAAGCAATGACGTCACACCGTCGACTTTTCACACAACCATGCATCACGTAGATTCGTATCACATTGTTTATTCACATTTTCTTTAACAGTTCCGGTTTTTGAATAAATTGCTTAGAAAGAGAAATTTTCAACTTTATCGCATTACATAGATTTTATTTGTATTTTAAGCTAACTTCGTACTTAAATGTAGGGAATACGTAACTGTGGCTAAGGTATTTAGAATGGAAATCTATGGGAAAGTGGGTGACAACTAATGGAGTGAAAAATGTAATTAAGTTCGTATAGGCTAACCCTGGCGGGGTTTTTAGACCGCCTAAAGGCCTCCGACACGGTCTATCGATTGAAACCGGTACCGGCAATTTTAGCAAATGTGACAAAAGGCTATCGTTTCGGTTGAGTGAGCTCTGGCGAAATTATAACGTAAAAGATGCTCGCTTTTATTGAATTTGCTGGCACGTAGCTTGTAAATTAGCTCAACTAAAAAACTGGGTCAAAAAGGAACTTTAAAAAACTTATTACTAAAAGTGGGTAAAAGTATCCGTAGCCATCCAAAACGGCGCCTTACCTATAAAAACCAAATGACTTCTCCTGACCATAAAAAGTCGTGTTCTTAAATAATCTTGACATTCTCATAAATTAACTAAACTATCAAACTTTTATCGATGTCTGTACCGTTAAAAGGGTCCAACAAGGCATACTCGGCATCGGTATCGAAAGTACAACGCGCAATCGTGTTAAGATGTGGTAACACTGGACACGATCACTTACGATTACTTACCGCAGTTTCGATACGCTTGCCAATCGTATTGATTCAACCTTGCTAGAATTTATCGAATGGAAAATAAGTCATGTGCAGACGAGTGGCTTTAGACCGTGGAAGACCAAACTCCTGAAAATGATTTCATTCGTTTCATATCGTGTTGGTTAGTGGCCAACCCTAGTGTCCGAGTTTTTAGACCGCCTAAAGGCCTCCGAAATGGTCTAACGATTGAAATATTCGGGACAGACTGCTTTACGTGCCCTCCGAAGCACGGTAGCGTTCAGATAGAAATGCAACTATCGGCCACCCATCCAAGTAGGGGGCGTGCTGCACGTTGCGAAACAGCACGAGCGGAAATATTTTGAAGTTATACATTGTATTACTGGTATATACTCGTAGATACGCTGCATACAAAATGCGGTTACTACAACATTGTATGGACTACGGTAGTTAGCACACATAATTATGGCCAACGAAGGCAATTGACAATTAATTAGTTCGGTGAACGCAGTAGTGTGATTGGGGCATTGACTTTGTACGGATCTGTGCGGTCCAATACACGTATTTTTAACCTTCTTCATAAAAAGAGGTTTTCATTCATGGATTTTTTAAAATTATAAGCATGACAACATTATTCAACCTTAAGCAAAGGAACTTTATTCGATACAGGTCAAATGAGTTCTCATGTAACTGAGAAAAAGTTTCCTTATAGATGAGCAAAGTCTTTCGTCTGCACAACCTCTAAGATAACTCACAGAACTTGAACTAGGAAATGTTAGGAACCTTGATATTTGATTCAGGAGTATTAAATGTGCTTACTTGTTAATTTTTTTGGCAAAGCTTACGTGATTGTCGGTACAAAAATCATAATTGGAACCTTTAAATGATGCACCTAAAGAGGTATTTATTTTATTATATAAGACGTGTAATAAAAAAGTAAATTGGTCTTTATTCCTATATCAGATGATTAGCAGCGCCCCGAAGTTTTACCTACCCTCTTTGTGCCTATTCCTGCTGGAATTTCGGGATCAAAATAACGTGTAAAACCGTTCCGTTTAATTCAAATTCAAATTCAAAATGTCTTTATTATATCAGATCATTACAATCATTTATAATCTATAATATAATTTATAATGTAACTATTCTATATCCTATCCCAACCTCTTAGCGTAGAACAACGTATAAGTTTCTGTTTATATATTAAAGTGAGGCTTAAATAATCATGAAATAAATAAAACAAAAATACACCAAAAACAATAATAATTAATATTCAAACATAAAAAAAAGATACGATATTTCAAAATATTATTAGAAGGAAAAACGCCGACATGTTCGATATGTAATTAAATTACAATCATGTGTTTACCTTCGTGATTACCTTTCAAAATCCTTGTGAATCGTGTTGTTTTTAACGCACGCAATTTACCTCATGTTAAATTATAAATTGTACGTAAATTACATTTTAACTCTATGACTTAATATTTGTGAGCAATAAGATACTTCTTTGAACATTTAAAATGTTTCCTTCGTGTCCACTTTGCCTATAAAAGGAAGGTTGCCTCTTAACTGTACTATCTGAGATCACTTTCTGAGTCACACGCATCCAATACATTTATAACAACGATTGCTATGGAAATAATTAATTTGTATGACAATTACGGACTAGAACAGGTACAAATACTTCCTTACTGTAGTATGAGCAAGGGATATGTGTCAAGTATGGTAAGGCTTATCATTACAGCTTGTATCTACTTGTTGGGTCGGGAAGGAGTATCATTAGACTTCTTAATAAAAGAAAATGTTGAGCTAGTTAAACTTATAGGATTCCGATTTTGTATAGGCACTCATGAGAAATCTCCTCACTGGACTGATATCTCCCTTCAGTGAGATGAGAGGCCTTTGCCCAGCTGTGGGACAATACAGACTAGTTCTTACCTACTTACTCATGAGAAATAACAAAAGTCAATAACTGATTGAAATTCGGATGCGATAACCGGCACATGAAAAAGGACTCTTACTACATACATACATATACAATGACATTTTCAAATACTTTTTTCATCTATATTCATGAAAATGTCATGGTAATGATTGGGATTCATTATGAGATTTAAACTGAAGTAAACATTAAACAGAAACAAAATAAAATTTGAACAATTCGCTAATTAAGAGAACGCTTTTCGGCGCACGAATGAGACGAGTCTTTCCAACGGGACCGGGATGTTTACGTCTTGTTAACACACGCAATTAGCGAGCGATATTCCTTATTAACTTACAATTTTCCTCAACAATAAAAACTTACGACTGAAGTCCCGTACAAACTGCATTTTGATGTTTTTCTCAGCGCCATATCGTGTGATGACATCAGAACAAGGGTAATTGGAGATTATTTGTTTCATTTACCTTTTATGTGTAACCTTGATTTAATTAAATTATGTAGAAACATCGTGCTTGGATAAACACTTCAATATATTGACCTGGTGAAAGATTGCAATCAATTCAATTCAATCAAGCATTTGCTCTATTTTTGATATGAACAATTGATTGTTACTTTCTATTTGAAAAGAAAACATGACGAGCATCGTGATGTTATATGTATATCGAGTATAGTGTTATCGATGTTATCGAGTATAGTGATGTTACTGTTTTTAAGTAACATTACTATACACGACCTTTCAAACCGTTACCACATCGAAATAAACCGAAATAGAACTAAAAGGCAATCAAAATAAATCACAACATTAATACGCATTAAAATGCAGAACATTTCATAATACTTACCGCATAAACAAGTTACTGTAAGATGGACAATATTAGCAATACACAAGTTGGTTTAAGCTAACCGAAGACTGGACTGTCAGAGCTAGTGACCTATTTAGTCTAGGGCTTGCATAACACTTGCATAAGTACAGTGCAAGTGGCAAGAAGCTAGTACTAGTATATGTGCTATCAAGTATGACGAGATTTACGAAATGGTTACATGTATCCTTATCTTATAGAAAGTTATAGGGTGAAACATGTTTGCGTAAAGTAAATAAGGTTTGTCATATGTACAAAATAATAATGGACTTTTGTTTGAGATTTTACGAAGCTTTCATGAGCTGTAAAATCCAACTTCGAATGTGATATAATACATCTGTTCTCCCTTATGAAATATTACTGAAGGCTCTGATATTTTACACGTAATATCTTCGGAGTTAAGTACGTTAAAAGCTTATTCGATAAATTGCAAGTAAACCAGATAGTAATTATCAATTCTTAAGCCTTAAATAACCTCGCGCGGTAACTTTGGCAATCACTTGAATGTTTATATACACTATTGTTTCAAACTGTGCATTGGATTCGTTACAAAACCTTATTTTTACCAATAAAGGAAACTTGCATCAATTAATCAAGTCGCTTCCTCAGATTGTAACTTGTAGGATGTTGTAAAACTGGTAATTACTGGACACGCTACGAATAATTGATGCTTAGTAAATGCGGTTAAATAATTAGATTTTAATCATATGGTCTAGGTAGTGTTGCTCACTTTGTATACACGTTAGGAAATATTTAAATTTAATCTTTAAAAACTGAAATGTGAAGGGCCTTATTTATAACCCCTCAGCTGTGATATGCAAAATGGCCGATCTGTCGCGTCTGTGGCGCCCTGAGCGGGTTTCGCCACAGGCAGAGGTTTCTAGACGCCCAGCATACACTAAAACTGCAATTTCTTGTTCCTTGGTCATGCAGAAGCCCTTATAAGGATCTGAATCATTTTGAAATTAAATTTTCTACCTAGAAAATAGTACTTTTGTAATATATTTGTCGGTAATAAAGTTATACGGCTAGCATAATTACTGGGGTACCTAAATGTTCAGTAGATTTTGGGTCATATTTTAATAATAAACCACTATTTAGTGAACCAAAAGTATTTATTTATAATCTTATAATACTATTCACAAAATAATATCACACAAGTCATGACTCTCATACAATTATTTTTCATAAACAAAGTTTTAAGTACAGAACAAAGTGCCTTGGTCTCGACGCGGCCGTTATTTTACTGGCCGTTTCGCGGTCATTCCTTCTTTACCGAGAACTCAAACGACGCTTGCTATCTGTCTTGCTCTACATAAACGCGTTTTTAATATGATAGACTAAGCCAAAAGTAGTTTTATCGCTGTGTTTGCACATTAAACATGTGTGCGTAGACAGCGCCCCTGAAAGGGTCGCACCACAGAAGCGGACTTTTGACGTGCGACCCGTTGCGGGGTTGGCCACAGTTGAGGGGATATACGCTTTTTAAAAGCATTTTAGCTATCAAATGGTTTATCCCTTTCCGACATACGCTATTTTCCGAAGAGCAAAAGAGACAAAACACTTTATAACAGTGTGTTAGTTAGAGCGTTAATGATAAGACGATGGGTAGTCAATGCTTGTTTTTAAATCGAACTGAATAAAAAAAGAGCCTTTTAAGAGTTCAGCTCCTATAGTTTCCTATATCCATCTATCTTTAAAGTCGAAAATCATCAGTCGATAACAACGAAATAATTATATTAGTGTGGCCAAATAAAACATTTGTATTTACTACTTAATACTTACATCCAATGCATTCTTTGAACTCGTTATGCTATGCGATTCATTTTCTCTTTTTATTACTTACATTCAGTGCACTATATTTAATTTGATTTAAATTATACTCTACGGAGAGTATCATTTGATTAATACTTAAAAAATAGTTTTTGCGTCTTGTTACACTTTCATTATCATAGCTTGGATTGATCTCAATTAAATAATGCTTTAAATTAGGTACATAAAGGAATGGATCAAATTAGGCAATTTTACAAATTCCCACATAGTTTAAAAGATTCGTAATCATTTCACAGTGGGTTGACTACTAACTTACCCGAAATTACTTACTTTATAATATATCTTTGATGGTCTATTCTAGTATAATAGACCGAGGTCGTGGGTTCCATTCCTGGTTAGAAGTCTATTTGTGATTTACTTTCAAACGAGACTCAAGTTTAAAAATACTAACCTGTGAGGAGTCTTTACCTTGCAAAGTCCCTGCATGCAGGCAATTTTGAGTTTTTTGTTATTAAATCACATATTTATCTTTAATTTTCCAGAGGCTTTGGATGTGATTAAGGAGGAACATACTATGCCAGGTGAAAAGAAACGGAACAAGCGAGATGTCCCCTTCACTCACGATGAGAAACGGATCGCTGGGGTAAGACTACCTTGTTTAAATCATGAGACATAAAACAAGGGAGTTTAAAATGTGATAAAATGCCATAGTTTGTATGTGTGTCTTTGAGCCATGATTACTATTGTTATAATAATGGTCTTAGTGGTTTTATTATCCAGTCAAATCAATCATACACTGGACATTTGTTTTAATATAATTATCATAAGTAACGGGACAAGAAAAACTAAAAAAATAAACTTATCGTTCTTGTCTCGTTGCCAACAAAAATAAAAACTTAAGTACATATAACTTTTTATTGTAATAAAATTAAATGATATTTCCTAGTGTTTGATTGAATGGATTGGTAACAATTGTTTCATATCACGATAATGCAGTTTGGGTCAGTACCCTCTCTTAAAAATATATGAAAGCTACAAGTAATCACTTAACAATTAAAGAATAATTAAAAGTTTGTATGCACATAAAAATAATTATTACCTATTTCTTTCGTTTCCAGTGCCTACTCCAGTGCGTCTATAGAAAAGTGAAAGCTGTAAGTATAACCATTTGAAACTCCCCAATTATTTTATATCACCATTGATATAACTCTTTAATTTAATTGTTACAAAGGAACAATGACATTATGAGATGTTATCGTCATTTTGGTACTTAATTCAATGGAAATGTATTTAGAAAAGTAAAAGTGTGTTGTAATTATATCATGGTTGACAACTGTATCAGCTGTATGTACGGTTAGTGTACGAAAGTGAGCACTTTTAGTACCTTGTCACATTACAAAAAAATATATTTCTCATTGACATGTTTTAGTGCGGATTATGAAAGTTTTAATATGATAAAGTTTTATGTATGCTTGACAATTTAATGGCCTGACTCAGCAGAGGTGAACAAGTCATGTTATTATTACTTACTCGTACAACTAATCGGTTGAATTAGTTTGAAAAAATGAAAATATTTTGTAAATAAAAATTCAAAGCTTTGATCCAGAATGATAAGTGATAAAAACTATGAGAGAAACAGTCCAATCGATCGATGGAAAATCAATGATGACACTTTCTTGCTTGTGAATCATGTCAAAACACATTGTAAAGAATATCTATTGTCATCAATGAGAAAACATAACATTCTTTCGTAGAAAATTATTAGAAAATAACTCTATTAGAGCTTTGCGACTTCTAGGTCGAAATAAACACGTAAATGATACAGTCTAAGGGCGCGTTTCCATTGAAGCCGATCGCAGCTCAATTTGGTGAACTGAGCTGCGATCATACGATGCGATCACAGCTTTTTGGAACTATCAAACTATATGCTCTATATGTTGACCTTAAGCTCTATATATTAAGCTCTAAGACACTTAAAGAAACCTTAAAGCTTGGCTAAGACCAACCTGCTTTATCAATAACAAGTTAACTACAAATTAACATGCAATGTATACTTGTCAGATAAAAACATGCCAGTGAGTTATACAAACATGGTCATGGTTAGATATACAAACATAGTTGTACCAAAAAGTACGTTTTAGCAGTGATATGCCAGTACCAGCAATTACCATGAGTAGTTGGCAACTACTAATAACTGGCCTTTGAATAGTGTACATAAACGACATAGAAACTTATTTAACATTAAGCAATTGCAGATTACTAACGGCCGGTTCACACATGTCTCCGTTTTACTGTTCCGTTTTATCGTGTATGTAGTTTTATATTATTTACTGTATACGCAATACTGTGCCATGTGTGAAGTCGCTCATACAACTACATACGCCATCGACGAAAAAAAAACGTACACGATAAAACGGAACAGTAAAACGGAGACATGTGTGAACCGGCCGTAACTCTACCACTAAACTTAAGTCATGCAAAGTGTAAACTCCTCTTTATAAACACAAACGTTCGTAGATAGGTATTTATTTATATCCATTTATCTAGAACATATTTTCACTTAACGACGGCAAATAAAATCTACTTTTATATGTAATAGTACATTAAATACTAATAATTAATAAATTACAATGGGGCGTATATACGTAGAGAAATAATGGTAGGTTTCAACCATAAAGTTATTACTACAAGCATTTTGAAAAGTGTTTTGCAAAAACGTTCGAGTCATCCAGTAACCAACTGAGGAAAAAAGACAACAGTTCAGTGAAATAACACTACAACTCATTATAAACCGAGTTTTAATACTTTACGATTGTGTCGCGAGCTGATTGCTCCAATTTGTAAACAATAAATATGCGGCCTGAATCGTTAAAACCCAAGGGAAAAAGCCCTATTTATCTGCGCTCAAAAATCCCGGTACAAAAATATTGCTGTCATAAAAGGACTTACATTCGACTAAAATTCTGTTTTTATATTATCTGTAATTCAATATAGGTAATAGGCCGTCTGTCATGTTTGGAATACTTTTTGCGATATAAATTTTATTTTATAATGGATATTTTACGTCGGTGCGCTCTTAGGTCCATGTTGGATTTGATATCCACAGGTCAGTGCGATCGTTAATATTTTATGCGACTATCTTAATGTGACTGATAACTGAACTATGTGAAAAAGTAAAACAAAGTCTTGAGCCGCTTTGTTCTATGTTATTACACAAATCCGATCCGACTGAATGTTCATTTTTCCGATTTTAACTGGTTAGGTTTGGTCGGCTAAATTGAGTGCAGCATGCATGCGTATTTTCTAAAATTCACCTACAAAAATAACGAAATATTTTTTTGGATTTATTTGATTTTTTTTTATTGATATTCAAATGAATTAAAAATCTACGTCATGCCAAAAAATAGTCCCTAAGTTGTCGCTTACGAAAATGCTCTGCTTGACCATCAAAATGTACGGGCGTGTCCCTCACTAAAACTGAGAAAATAACGATAACGTATTTAACTCGCATCCTAGCGCCATCTATTGCCCGCGGGTAGAAACTGCGGGTAACATAGTAGGTACAGTTAGTAAGAAATAAACAACATACTGTTTTTTCCAGGTGGATGGTTATGGATTCCCGACCCTCGAAGGGTTAGTTGGCCTGTACTCTGACGGCGTGAACGAGAGAGGGTACTTCATGGCTGTACTAGAGGCGTCCAGGGAATGCCTCATGAGGAACCATGATAAATTCTCCAGGACTGTACCTATGGGTAAATATTATAATTTAGATATCGTATATCAGATAAATATCAAAATCTATAGACCTTTTTCTTTGAAGAATACCTGTAACGAATACTTACCTGAGAAATAAAATTAAGTAAACTATAAGGAAAGGTTTCACTATAGGACAAGTAATAGAGACGACGTTGGAAAAATATAAAAATACCAGTCCGCAGTCTTCTTCTTCATCGAGTGGATGGTCAACCTGGCCAATCCTGGTGTCAGAGTTATTGAGCCGCCAAAGGCCTCTGAGTCCGCAGTAATTACATTATATAGTTTTTCATTGATTTTTTATTGAATATTTTGATGTAGTCTGAAAAGTTAGTTCGTGTACCTTTGCGGCTAAACCTGGTGTCGGAGTTATAGATCACCTAACGGCCTTCACCATTCAAGATGATACATTTTTCATTATATCTATTAAAATGTTACAAATTCCTCATTTTGCTACTTTCATCTCTAAGACCAACCAACTGAGTATCTGTTATATGATACACTTTTCGACATTACTATATCTACAAATTCGTAATATATTTTTTCCTATACCCAGCTGTAACCTGTACTATATTACAAAGTGACTAATTACTTATGAATTACACACCTTTTTATTTCAGACAACGGTCGTAACTGCGATGTTTCCTTCGATATCTTCGAGTGTATATCGGATCGTATCGGGGAATACTGCGGCACGTCAGGACTATGAACTGAACTAAGAATATGACTACTATATAGATACTTACCACTTAGATCATAGAACATTACTATATCCTAGATCTAAATCGACATACGAAGTTATTTTTTGTAATTTCCTTTTTGTGAAAACTTCGAAAGTTTTATAAAAAACGTATACACAGTCGAATTGAGAAATCTCCTCCTTTTTTGAAGACCTTTCCACCAGAGCTATCCTACATATAATCATCATACATTATTTTATAGTGACAATTTTAAAATGCAATACTCAATATTACCCATTAAGAGGAAATATCGGTCACTATATTAGTAATTAAGATAGTAAGTTTATTACCACTGCCCTATACTTAACGTGTAAATTAATATAAAAATTAAGGTATTTTTTTCTAAATTATTGGATTTTATAAACATTTACTTAAACCATTCTTATTGTTACCATTAGGTAAATAAAAAAAATATGTAGTTTTATATTTTTAAATATAATAGTATTTGTATGTGTATATAAATATTTGCTTAGGTATATGGTATACGTAATCTTAGGATAATGTTGATTGTACTGGGATCATTTCGCTAATAAAATCTACTGAACCGTATACTTGTAAATTATAATCTATATAAGGAAGTTAATTAATTCTACCTTATGAACACTTGTATATCACGAATGTTTCAATTCAACCCGATTAGCTCATATTTGCTTAGCAACTTGTTAACTTGTCAACTTGCTTAGTAATTTGAATCACTAATCTAAATATTGGTGGAAACTAAAAAATCATAGTTGTTGTATTAAAAACGAACATTCAAACTGAAATGGGATGAGATGAGACATTGGTACCACAGTACACTAAAGTATTGATATTATGTATGTAGTCATACCATTCAAATCAAACTCCCGGGCTTGCAGTACATACAAGCATAAAATAAGTATTGCAGGAATTAAACCCGTTATTCCTATCATAAAAGGTTAGGTCACTAACTAACCACTGTACCGATTGAATGTAGCAGTATGTAACATTAATGACTTTTACATAAATGTTTCCATCAAATATATATTTTGTATGTTTTACGGAAACCTACTATATAAAATTACCTAAAAATATATGTTATTGCAATCTTCATATTAAGTTTAATATTATGTGATAATTTGTAATGTAACGTTACTAATATTTGTGATGCTCATATTGTTAATATATTAGTTATATTATATTAGTTGTAAGCTGTTTCCTCTGGTTTACTTCACCGTTTTTCATATTTTATTTTGAAATCTGTGATTGATTCTATTCTGTGTTTTTACTGTAGCTAATTATATGAACTGATAGACTAATATACTGTTAATAAAGCATATACAGAAAATTAAAAACTTTTTAATGCAATTTTCCTTCGTGATACCCAAAAAATAATATAAAATGAATAACTAAAGCATTGTATGAAGGTGATTATGATAACATTGATAAATAATAATAATACTACATACCCTAGTCTTTGCGTCTCTTGCTGGCCTTTGCGATCAATCCGGAGGTCTGTTCGCCCCAGGATTTGCAGGCCGCTTCAAGCAGGGCAGTGGCGATGAAGAAGAAGAATCCTCGAGAATAATTTTAACACCAACATTAATAATTAATTAGGTACTTCTTACCTAAACCTTGCTAAATCGTTCCTAGTCCACCCTTAGCCAAATCGAGTTTCGCCTCAAGCGCAAGACACACATAGTGCGGTCGCGGGCAGATGCGGGTCGCGTGACGTTGTATTCCTTGGATTTGTATGAAAGATGTCACACTGGCCCGCAGCCTTAAACGAGAAAAATACAATTTGAATTCCTACATTTATTAATACACCAAACTAAGCTGTAAGAAAGAAGGAAATCTGAAAAAAGGTAATAAACACACAATTAAACGAGTACTTACAAGTGCTTAGTTATGTGAAGTTATGATCATTAATATTAAGAGGTAATAATTACAAGACATTATTCATAAACACAAGGCTTTCGGTATGGCGAGAACTAACTGCGTACATTCCAAATATATAAACAATATGGGTAGACACGAGATAATCAACAATCTCACGATTTTTTGTTTCCTGTTTCAATAAACTTAGAATTTATCTCAATTGAAATATCTTTGATATAAAAACAGGTAATTCTTTAATTGTGTTCTGTTAATTTGCGTTCAAATTAAGTTGGAGTATTGCACTGAGAGAATAACTTCCGTAGTTAAGACTCACTCAATTAGTGTTGACCTATGATAAAACTATGGAAATTATAAGATTGATTTTATGCTGGCAATTACTTAATTCGTTACTGGATGCCAGGATAATCAAACATTATTATAGCGAATTTCAAAATCTAGCTACATTTACCTCGCAAGCTACTTATTTTAACACTAGCACCGCTCCGCGGTTTTACCCGCAATGTACCCGTTCCCGGTATAAAAAGCATGTATGAGAAGCCTATAAACCTTCCCGTTGAATGTGGCGACATAATACAAAAATAAATATTTTCTTTCAATGGGTAGGGCATATATTATACAAGTCTCCAAAAACTGTCTGTAAATAATTGTTTTTCTCGAAAACTGCTCAACCGATTTTCATGCGGTTTTCACCAAAATATAGAGTAATTCAAGAGAAAGGATTGTGACTTCTTTTCATGTCTAAATTTCCACAGAGACCGGCACTTCTGCCGGGCTCTGCTATTATAAGTATAGTTAGATTATTTTAACAAACTCCTGCATAAAACCGATGAGCAATTCACTTTCTCCATATAAAAAATTCCTAATCTCTACTACATTTTATCCTAACTTACTTCCCAAAAACCTTTAACACTTGAAATACTTCACTGTGAACATCCCATCCCATTCCACTTTTTCAATTTGAAAAAATATCATTAGCCGTCCCTTGTATTGTAATTTGCAACAATCGCTTTAACAAAATTATTACCAAGATAAGAAATTAAGTAGGCACTTAGTTCTTACTAGGTAATAAAATTAAGTTCTTCATTACCATCTAAATCAAAGTAGTAATTAAACCCACAGACTGCAAATTAATGTTCATTCAATAAGACAATCACACAACCTATCAAGTTTCTGTGTGAACGTAATTAACATAATTTGTTTTTGAATATCTACCTAACAGTCGTAGTAGCCCGGATTCGTCGAAGATTGTTAGTCGGGGAAAACCTATTTTTATGATAATTATTTACTACTAAAGGTGAACCTTATCGCGTCTGAACAATTGAATTTGGTTAACAACAAACGGATTCTAGAGAGGTCGTGGGACAGACGGACAATCGTAGATTGTGATCGTTAATTTTGTACGTACGTTTTATTTAATAGTATTTTATTACAAGGAAGTCTCATAAAGTACGCATACTTGATGCCCCAAGTTTGTATTGAAATCAATGCATACTCAGTCAACAATAATTTTAAAAGTTCATTAGTTGCGAAACTTAAATGAAATGTCAAAACATCGCGAGAAAACTACTATCATAAGTAACAATATATAAATCTTTTGAGGTCAGAAAACTAGCCTTAGTTTAAACAAAGAACAATTCGAACAGCCGATTACTCTCGCAATCTTAAAACAATTCGCTAAGAGGAAACTTGTATTTTAATATTCAGTCTGAAAACGCAATCACGGGTGTGGTAGGAGTATCGGCGCGGTCAACCACCGTGAAGATCGGCGATGCCCTTCGGCGGCCCATTGTGATGCCCTCCGCCCTCCCTCCAACCAAATATTGAGAGGAAACTTATTTTTTACAAGCTTTTGTTACCGCTAACAAGCTATAGCCGAAGGATAGATTACCCACAGCAATTACGATTACATACAAATTGTATCCAAAATTACAGGAAGTTGTCGTACCATGTTCTACGAAGACTTCTATATAGAGTACTTGAAACCATTCTATTTTATGTATTTATCATGATCTGCACTACATTAACCTAACAAGAATCGATATTAATTTTAATATTTATAGTTCGCGAATTGAGCTATAAACATTGAACTATGCAACCGTCGTTAAAATTTATGGAAATCATAAGGCCTATGTTGCAAAATGAATACTTGTTAAAGGTAAACGTATATTTGAATCCCCATTCGTCTCTACTGAATGAAGTATGTTTTACCATTGAATGGAATCCGAGGATATTGCTTCACCTATATGAGTGGTGCGATGGTATGATGATAAATGGGCAACCTCCGACATTGTACCCGATACGACCCATTGTTGGGATCCTAAACGTCGGAATTTACATCATTTTAAAAATGACTAAGGATAAACAATGAACATTTTAAAGAAGAAACATAAAAGCATTTTTGGAAGGCTCATAACGTTTACAATGTCTTATGAAACGCTGCATTGAGAATTTTATTTCAGGTCTCAAAGAGTAATTTAGATAAATAGTTCTGAAATAAAAATTAAATGTCCAAAAAATTAAATAAATATTTTTGCTAAACTAGACCACATAGCTAAACTATGTAACTATTTTGATCGCAGATTAGATTAGACATACTAAGATATCTTTTACAAAAGTCTGAAACAACCTTCCCCAAAGTTGCACAAGATCCATTTACGAAAAAATAAACCCGAACTTTATATTTTACGAAACAATGGTTAAAAGTAAGGACATGTAAATTGATCCAACCAGTATAACATGGTCTTTTTTCTGAAACTATCTTATGAACAATATGATTGAATAGCAGGGGTCGATTTAAAATGGTTTCAGTACCATTCGGCAGATAGATGGATAAATGGTTACCGCGGACCGAGTATAAGCTGTATGCATTTCCATTGTATTCTAAAACGTTAAGTAATAAAAAATGTTGGTTTAATTAAAAATCAAAGTTGATGACATGATGGGGTAACAGTATTGTCTAAAAAGCTCTCATATGAAATAGATGTTGCTTACAAACGCATGTTTAATAAAAGCTTTTATACGGTCGAGTTGAGAAACCTCCCCTTTTGAAGTCGGCTAAAAAAAAATTTGCATGTCTTCAATGAGACATACTTACATAGATTGAATAAATGTGTTGAAATGTTCATTCAGATAGAAATGCCACTATGTTTCCATCAGAGTGGAAGCCAAGCCCTATATTCGCGATGAGTTATCATACTATTAAAACTATGCCACGAGCATACTCGTATGTGACGTTTAACGTCACGACCACTAGACAAATTCCCATGCATCCAACGGAGACGCACACATAAGGTCTCTCATCAGAATTAGACATTTATTACAGCATTGTGATGCACAACAACAAGGCTCGGTACACAAGTACAAGGAAGCGAGACAAACGCCGGAACTCGATAATAATTAAACCGATAATTAGTGGACGAGTCTTTACGGGTCTGGTGAGTGGAATCCGCGCATCCTTGGAGGGATTTATGAGTAAGAAGTTGATATTTGATGTCAATGTAGTAAACAATTATATCACGTTAGTAAAATAGTATAATTATGCAAAAGTTCTTGATATTTATACTAATGTAACTTATATCAAAAGTCGGTATGGCCGTTTTTGTCACGTTTTTTCTGCGAAATGGTTGAGGAAATAAAATGTTGCATTGTGAAGCTAAATGTACAGTGGATAATAAATATTAGAAATAAATAAAAAATACATGAAGACACATTTTCAGCCTTCCTACTCTTTCAGGCGTCTGAAAATACAAATTTATACAGCTACTACAGTTAGTCGCTAAATATGGAAAAAAGTATTAGCCTGTAATGTCCCACAGTGTCCCACTGCAGGGTAAGGGCCTCTCATCTCACTGAAGATATCAGTACAGTGAGGAGGATTAGACGTAATCACCACACTTGCCAACTGCGGGTTCGTGATCTCAACCTCGAGCCATGTTTGAAAAGAAAGCAAAAACACGTATCACTCGACCTGGGAATTAAATCTTCGACCCCAGTCTTGGCAGACGAATGTCATACCAGTGGACCATGGCGGCGTTACATAGATTTGTATCAAATTAGTTTCCTATCGATTATCCTAATGATATACTCGTATAGTAAATTATTAAGAAATAAACATTAAATTAAAGCCTACATTGTTTGAAGCATGCAAATTCTAAAATTGCAGATTTAAGAACACAGCAAATTCTTTAATTGCCAGTAATTTAGTTAGACCATGGACCAGCAAATAGTTACGTTATTTGAATACTAGAATATTATATTTTATTGCATATCTAAATCCTTTACATTGAGTAATCTGTTACTCATATCTAATTTAACGACTTTTAATTGACTCGTAATTTTTAATTTTCATTAATTTTGTATCAAAAATTGAAACATCAAACGTTGATGAGGCTCGTAATTTTTAATTTTCATTAACTTTGCAAACTTAATGAACCGAACCATTAAAAATTTTGTGACATTTAGCATGATCCAAAAGTCCTTGGCAATCGTGTAAAATAATATTTTTTTTCTATGAAATAAAGTATTACAAATTGATTAATTGATTAGTTCCTCTCAAAGAGGATGTACTGGACTGCCCGTGGTCGTTAAATCTCAGGCAGTTTCGCGTTAAGATTGTGCACACTGCAGGCTATAATATCGCATGATACATTTTCTACTACATTCAATTTCACGGTAATGCAGTTATTCATTTAGTACCTAAACTTTATTTAATAAAGAACTAACAGTAACTAATTTATTACAAACATACACTTCACGTTTTCATTTGCCACAAGATACGTACGTCAAATACCGTCGATTGATTTTCAGACAAGTCAGAGGCCATTGGCGGCTCAATAACTCTGACACCAGGATTGGTCAGGTTGACCATCCACTCGATGAAGAAGAAGAAGATTTTCAGACTATAGGAAAAATAAACATTGCATTGAATTTATTTTCAGATTAATTTAATTATCATAAATTATATTATATTAAAAATATAAAAATTATAAACTTAAGTAAAAACATATTGGTATTATAAAACATCTGTCTGTAACCAACAACTATATTATATCTCCTTGAGTGCACCACAGCCCCAACACCAATAACAATGGCGTCCGGTCGTTTTCACGCGGTGTGCCTTCGTTAGGAGTTCAATTTTAGCGCCATATATAAAAGAGAAGTTTTGTTTTTTTAATCCACAGTGGAGCCGAAAACAGGGGAGCAGACGCGTGTTGATATGAAACAATAGTTAATAGACAATAGTGCTACAATGTATTGGACAAATGGTGTTTATGTTGTGTGTTTGTGTGCGTTGGTGCGGAGCCAGGTGATCCCGGGGAAGGCGCGGGCGAACGAGGGGGAGTACAACAACGTGAACACGGATGGATCATTCGATTTCGGGTACTTCAATTTATTTATTTTTGAGATTTATAGAAAAATATTTTTGATGAAAATTTCCTGAATAATTGAAGAAACGACCTTTGCTCAATAACTTGGCTTAATAAGATATAAAGATTTTTTAATAATAATATAATTTAATACGAGTACTGTGGAATATAGCTGACCGATTTAAATTATTGAATTGATTTATTTTTGAAATCAGACAGATTTTTTGTTACTCTACAAAGTGTAGAGTATGTTTTGAATTCGTTATACTTTTAGTTTTATTAGAATAGTAATATTATTGTTTGTAAAAGGTATGCTGTACTTATTTGGATGAATTGAACATTTTGATAGCCTTTATTAATACGTTTAGGAGCAAGAGACATCAACGAGCGCAAACAACAAACTTGACTCTTCAATCAATAACAGTGATTTGGTTAAATATTTAAAGTGATCAAATTGATACATATTTTAATAATATTAATGAAAACTTTTACCTTTAAATTAATATAACTTTTAATTAAATTTTTCAGACCACTTAAATAATGAAAATATGAGTAATGTTATAAATAGTTGACACCTATCCCTAGTATTAATAATCTCGAAACCGGCTTGGCCAATTTTTGTATCTAAATATTCGTAAAATTCCAGAGTAGATCTTTATCTGCCCACTGTCCCATTAACGATTTAAATGGGAGTGAAACCGCAGAACACAGCTAGTTAGTCAAAAATGTGTCAAAACCACAAATTAATCTAACATATTGTCATTAAAAATAATTCGTATCCATTACAATGTAAACAAATGAATGGAGATAACATGTGAATGGAGATATCATCAAGTATTATATTACCTACACATTACTATGCATGCATTCACAGATTAGGATCTCGAGTAAGCAATTTCCTGATGTATTCTGAGTGTCCTTGTGAGTATGATAATTGTGTAAGGGAGTTTTGGATGCTGCGCTGTGTTAATTCAATGTAATTACTGTGCAGATAATTGTGACTGGTTTTAGATACACATCTTTGGGTTAAGCCTTTGCTTTATACTTACAAATGTTATTTTATTTAGTCGTGTTTTCGTGATTTTTAGTAGAAGTGTTGTAAAGTTGTGAGATTGGAAACTTTCAGGATTTTATCAATCTAACTAAATAAATAATTTTATTTAATAAAGTTTGAGAGATAACATTAGTTGAATAAGAAGTTTTAATTTAATCAAATACAACACATGTTACCCCGACTTTCATACGTATAAATATAATTAAATATGTATTTTAAACCGTTTTCCGTTTTGGATTACTAACAATAATATCTCATCAATTTTAGGTTTCTTTACCTTTTATATCTTCAAAAAACCAATTTCGCACTTATTAAGGACATACTTAAACATAACTGGAGATGGCCACGTTTGAAAACGACTCAAGTTATAATTAAGCAAGTCACAACAAATACATATTATGCATACTACCAACTTATGACGTAAATAGACCCACTATACGACTACATATATTGTACACTAGCAACGCTCCGCGGTTTTACCCACGTAATGCAGGAAGGAATCATGGGATGAAAAATAGTCTGAAAAATAACCGTTGAATGTGACTATGGCCATTAAAAAAATATAATTGAAATCGGATTAGTAGTTTTTGAAATCAGCACGTTCAAACAAACAAAAAATCGAACTCTTCGGCTTTTTAACCGACTTCAAAAAAGGAGAAGGTCTCGATTCGACCATATATATATGCTTTTTTTAGTAGTATAGATGACACTTTTCACATAAACATACTATAATTACCAATTTATTTCCTCAGATTTGCAAACAAAGACAGAGGCGCTGCGTATCATTTAGCTCACGGCAACGCCAACGGTGTGGTGGGAGGGCGCTTCGGAGGGACTGACCCCGCGACCGACACCGTCAAGGAAATCGTCTACACCGCTGGGCCTAGAGGGTAAGATGTAGTATATTTGACGTAAACTTACATACATTACATGTCCTGTAAGATTTGATGATTAAGTTGCAATGCCACTTAAAGTAAAAATGACCTATGATATAGTTTTTAGTTTGTAACTTAACTGTACACATTTGAAAGCCAACATTTCAACACAATCAAATAGGCAGACAAGCGGGACTGAAAGTAGATAAACAAACAAAACAAAAAATAAAATTATTTGCACAAGAACTAGTTAGTCAACATATTTTTAGTATTATCCCTAAATGAAGTTTACAAAATCCATTTTTGGCCTAACTTTTCAAAATTTACATTTTTAAAATGGGTTCTTAACCCCATGGCTTAACCTACTCAAACTACTGGAACTACTTCATTTCGATGACTGAACTAACCTATAATGTCACAGGTTCCGACCCAAAGGTCCGAACGTGCACCGACAACTCGACCTCGATCAGCGCCCTCGGGGCCCCATCGGCAACAAGGATGATCCCTACTTCGACCCCAACGAAGACCCTAGTTACAACTTCAATTTTGAAACTAGAACTTACTCTAAGAACGAAAATGCTGACAGCAGGGGTGATGTGAAAGGTAACAGTCGTATATTGTTTTATTATAAACTAGCTGTGCCCTGCGGTTTCACCCGCATTTATTTAGACAACGCTTACCGTTTAAACCTTCCCTGGACTTTCATGAATGTTTCAAATCCAAAATTAGCCAAATCGGTTCAGCCGTTCTCGAGTTTTTTTCAGCAGACTAACGAACAGCAATTCATTTTTATTTATATAGATAGATAGTTATATATATAATAAAGCTGAAGAGTTTTATTTTTAGTTTGATTGAACGCGCTAATCTCAGAAACTACCAACCCGATTTAAATAATTATTTTTGTAATGGACAGCCACATTCAACGGAAAGACTATTTTTCCTGAAATTCCCACGGAACCGGACACAATTTGGGTAAAACAACGGTGCGCTGATAGTATCTAATATAAGAATTGATTTACTTAGAAATTCCTGCTCCTAGGTCACTACACCTTCGTGGATGACGTAGGTGAGCGTCACGACGTCACCTACATCGCCGGCAGGGACACTGGTTTCCACGTATCTTCAGCCTTCCCTGACAAACCGAATGTCATTGGATCACCCTTCCATAGGGCGCCGCTGGCTAGAGGCGAACTAAGACCGAGGGGTAGAACTGCCGTGCAAAGAGGGTTAGATGGGTCTTACAGGTGAGATGTACATTTATAATAAATAAATAGGTTGTTTCAATCGATAGACCATATCAGCGGTCTTTAGGCGGTCTAAAAACCCCGATACCAAAGTTGGCCAGTAACCTGTTCGAACTTACTTATCTACTTTAATGAAATAAATAGGAGATAATTGGTATAGCAAACAAATTCTCGTCCTGAGTTAATAAGTAGGTATTTTTCAGTCAAGTATAGGCCCATCGCAGACGACAGACTTTTTGTGCGATCGAGTCTGCGGCGCACAAAAATTCGGTCGAGAATTTTTGCGCGTCGTGTGCGTTACTGCATATAATTACATAGGTTCTATTTTCACAGACTAAAAAGTGCGTCACGGATAGTCTGTCGTCTGCGATGGGCCTTAATAGATCAACTATAAAAACTGATACGAACTAATACCCTCTGGTCAAAAAATATACGCACAGAACTAATTCACATACACAGACCCAAAAGAAGCTCTAAAAAGAAATAACTAACAATCTTTGCAAAGCGTACCAAAAGCTCCTACAAATTGCACGTATGAAATACACCTCTAACACCAACGTATTTACTTACTTTTTTCTTGTGCAAGGTTTATTTCTGCGGGCCCTGACCAAAGAAGAACCGAAAGCAGTGACTCCAAAGGAAACGTCAGAGGGTCGTACACATTCCTCGACGATAAGGGAGTACAAAGGTACCTATAAGAAATATTAATAATATGACCAGTCAAATCTTCAAAAGCTGTGATCTCCATTGATGCTTCATACTACGTTAGACTTGCATAGTTCCAAACCACTAGTTCTTATTTCTCACGGTACTAATATGGACAGTCTGTATAGCTTTAATGAGCCATTTATAGTGTTGAAAGTGTATTTTATTATAAAACATTATTACTTTATAAGCACTTAATAAACCTACGTAAGTACAAGTAACATGAACGCTTTACACACTCCAATAATATCTTCACAGAGCAAAACGTATTCACCATAAAACACAGGTCATACCTAACTATTCGTCTATTCGTCAGGACGGTCAACTACATAGCCGGCCCCGGTATCGGTTACCGCATTGTGAAGAACAACCAGGACCCTTACATCCCCTCAAACTTCCCCACCATCCCCAGCGCTTACGACCCTGACTTCATAAACGCTGGCAACGCTGGATCACTCAACTTCGCTAAAGGACCCAGCGGACCGAACAATGACGCAAACAACGATGATGTATTCAAAAGTAAGTCTATATAAAGACTGTTTTAAACTGCGTTAAATTATTTTAATAATACATTAAAATGACGATTTAAATATTTTATGTTGTGTATGTTAACATTTTATGACGCTCTAAACATCGCTTCGTTGCGCATAGCGGAAAAACACAGACTTTAAGCGTGACTGAACGTAGGTATAGGTATGCCTCGATCGCAGTTAACTTCAGAAAAGCTACTATGTTCTGGAGCCATTGAGGTTATATTGACCAAACTCTTCAATTGAAAAACTTCTTCTAAACGTAGTTGTAAGAGCTGATGTTCCATTCCAGGGCCCGACGGGACCGCGGCGTCAGGGCACGTGAAGCCTCCTCCTTTCATAACCCCCGAGAGTAACGACCAAGGAAACCCCTCACCCAACCCTAGTCCCAGCTCAGAGCCCCCCAGTGACTCGAGTAACAATTACCAACCGCCATACAGTCAAGGACCCCCTCAGGAAGTAGGATACGTAGACGAAGACGCGTCTGGTTACGGACAAAAACCAACGAAAGGACCAGGTGATGAATAGCACCGCGAAAGCAGGGTGATTGATGGTTGATCTTGACGGTTTACCCCACGGTGCGCTGTTGCAACCGTTCAGCATTACGAACACTGCCAATAGTCAGCCCGTCACTTCACTTTAAACAACTGAAGCACGAAAGCACCCCCAAGATCACGAATCAATCCGCTTGCAACGAACGTAGCACAATATATTTATAACTGCTTGATCGCAATAAAACTGTATTCACGGACCAATTTGGTTTTTATTACACCAACCACCTCTCGGCACCGCACTCGCACATTGACAGTTTAGAGATAACTAAAATGAAAACAACTTGCAGGCAAGCCGGGTCGACCTTCCAGCAAACCTTATAGACCGCAGAAGAAACCCTATGTACCACTAAAACCTTCACAGCCCTCGCAGTATAGTAGTGAGGAATATTCGAACGACGATTCGAGTAGGCCGTCGTTAGGGGTAGGATACAATGTGAAGGGTAGGCAAGGGACGACGGTCATTAGGAATATAGGGCAGGAGTACTTCGGGGTTCCCCCGGGAGTGTCGGTCCGGGCTCACGTGCAAAGCATTGATCTGTATCCCTTCGGTTCGAAACCCATTTCCCCCTCCGAAGCGTTAGAAAAAGATAAAACGTAACGTGACACACGTCCGCAGCTCTCGAACACACCGACTTGTAACTTAGACCTTAATTTATTTAACGAATAAAGATTTTGGTATTTTAAATAGTATTTTATTGAATTTATGAATAAATAAGCTGAAGAATAATGTAGAGCGTGGGATACACTACCACAGACAAAACAACAAAATACTTAATAGTTTATCGCAAGGTTACAAATGTTGCGTTTTTAAAAATCTTATAATAAATGAAATAAACAAGGTATTATATATATATTAATAAGTATAAGTAAAGAAAACAAATATAATTATTTTCATAATTTTATTTCGAACAACACGACTGTAAATTTAACAAAATGCAAAATTTTGTAAGATCGGACACTGATTGTATTTTGACTCCAGGCAAGGAAATTAAGGTTAGTTAAACACATGTTAATGGATCATCCAATATTTAGAAAGAAAACGAATATAATTACTATAATTAACAGAGATATTTCCGAACCGAATTGAATTTAGAATTAAGAATAGGCTTTAGAACATTCAACCCACAAATTCGCAGAATGATTAGAAATAATATGACATAACTTAATATTTTATCCATTTTTCTAGCATTCCACAAAACATATACACAAGGTGAAATTCATGTTTGACATCAATCAACTTCATCGTTTCTTATCAAATAATAAGATTCAACGATATGCGTCAAAATATGACATGATAATATACTCTGTGCTCATTGGTGGAATACCATTCGTATTTTCCACCAATCAACGTTACTCTTTTATCATATCTTGTCTCATCACACAGCATTGATAAAAAAATTCGTCCACCAATCAGAGTTCGATCTCACAGGAGCCGGGGTTACGTTACAATCATTGTTACATCGTCATTCCACATCACACGCCCGAGACACTCCATAGACAGCATTTAAACAGTAAAATCACAAAATGTTAGTTTGAAAAAATGTTAACAAAGTTAGTCAACAAGAAAAATGACATTATAGTTATTATGGAAGGGTTAATTTTGGCAATCTCAATCAGAAAGACTCATTTATGTAAGGAAATGTTATTTTCATTTTATCACTTTTTATCATAGTTGTCATTCGTCATCACTACATAGTATAAAACAAAGTCGCGTCTGTTTGTCTGTATGCTTAAATCTTTAAAATTACGCAACCGATTTTGATGCGGTTTTTTGTTATAGGTAGAGTGATTCAAGAGGAAGATTTTTATGTAAAAAAATCCCGAAATCCCCACGGGAACGGGCACAACGCGGGTAAAACCGCGGGGCGCTGCTAGTTATATATATATAAATAGAAGTCATTATTCACTTACATACATAAATGAGCCTTAATTCTATATATTAGAATAACAGGAAAGTTGAACGATTAAATAAATAAGTCTAAATAGACAAATGTATATTATATAAGTAGCTAACTACTCAATGGTGAAGTAGATCAAATAATTTACCTAACATTATATAATAATTTCAAAATTCTATAAATATCGGTTACAGTTCCTAGAATTATATATAAAAAAATGTATTCGTTTATTGAGATTAGATTTTAAAAAGGTACTTTTAATAAACTGATGTATTAAGGTATAATTTTAACTTATTAAAGTTATTGTGAAGATTTAATAAGTCTCATTGGAGTAGGAAAAGTAAGTTTTCTTTTAGTAAATAATAATGTAAGTTTAAATTCCAACCACTACATGACATTTTGGGCATGGCCACTCGCCTTCTCAGGTCAAACTCATGCCTATTAAAAATATTATTTAAACACAATTCCATTTACTAATAACCCGCTCACATGAGGCGATCGCGTTGATAATGATTAATCAATGAATATAATCACTGTACTGATATCTTCAGTACTGGTATCTTAGAGGTCAATTCTGCTAAGCCAATTGAGTCTCAATTGTTTGATAGTTGACACATTTAGTTCCTATCGGAATACCAAGTGCGTCAACTATTCTATCGACTCAAGTCAAATCGAGATTCAATTGAACAGTTTCATACGACAGAATTGGCATGGCCGTTACTTTTCAATATCATGTACTCTGTCGACGCCATATATATTTTAACACTTTCAAATTTTATTACAATGGCATAAGGTGTAAAATTGTTAAAATACACGCGACGTTGACTGTTCTATAATTTCCTTCAACAATGAGACCTATATATGAAACCAAGGGCTCAGCAACAGGTTCTTTCAACCCTTTGTCCATCCACACCATCTTTCCATTAAAATTGGTTAATACTAGCTAATAATAATATAACAGATCTGACAAATCCCACTTAACATTAGTGCTACAGAAACGAATATACTAAATTGTTTATCGACTAAAACTAATGTAAAGACGAACTAAAACTACAGTAAATAATATCCATTTAACCGAAGCTTTGCTCCTCCTTATACTAATGTATATAAAACGTTATATTACGAAGATAGAATAAAAACATTAGAAGATTCTAGAAGGCAAATTAGCAAATCACAAGAGAAAAGCTTTTTAATTTTTTTTGAGCGAATATTTGTATGTGCGTCCTTAGTGTATACTATATATAGATAATAACAGATTACGTTATATACAAAGAATATTAGACCGTAATATCAAGGCCGTAAGTGCTATAATTACGACTAAATGGAAATAGTCCCTTTGATCTTATTTTTATGGAAAGCATATTCGTGGCGACACTATTATGGCTTTGTTCCACTGCGGCGTACCCTACTCAAATATGTTCATACATAGTCAAGGCCAGGTCTCACATACTTAAATTATGCTCGTACAATATCAGTATGAAAAGTAAGTTTAGGAAATGTACGACGCAGTAGGACATGGCCGTTATTTATTATTCAAGTATTAGTTCATATTTGATCCGCTAGAGGGCATTGACAAGACTGTTGGGTCTACACTCTATACCACAAACAATCAAACCCTCTTTATATTTTAAGTGCCTTATTTTTTATCTTTATTTTAATTTTCTACAAGAGATTTTATGATTTAGTTGAAAACAAAGTCATTGCGTCGAGTATTGAGAGCACAAATACATATGTACGTATGTTTTACTTTACACTTTACTAAATATTTTATCAAATTCTGTATATTAAATGGACTGAAAAATGATCGAATTAATTTCACAGCCAATACAATATTATCCTACGGCTATTTATATACTTCAAATACCTATAATATTACGTGCGGTAAAGCATCACGAAGCCATATCTATAAACAAGTGTAACTATTATATATAACATAGTACCGACAAGATATAATGTACAAATAACACTAGTTCACAAGGAAGATGCGTATTAGTAACCGTAGACATGTTAAGAAACATTGAAAACAAACAATATTTCGAATAAATTTAATAGGACAAACAACTGGCAACATTTCCTAAATATATTTACAAATTAAATAAACTTCACTACAAGCCAACGTAAAACAAGTGGTATCATAACTATTGATGATAAAAATTTGAGATAGGTATATTAAATACATTGAAAGCACCAAAATTATAACGATTTTAATATCCATCTATTCAGTAAATCAAATTTTAAACTGACAATAAATCCAATCCAATCAATTAATTTTAAAGATGGATTAACTTTTAATGTAACTTTAAAATTAATGTAGAAATAGTTTTTACGTATAAAATGATCATTGATTTTAAGGTAACTAAATAAGAACTTACAAATTATAGGATTCGATTGAAATAAGATTCTAAAACATATTTTATTAACAGTCGTGGGGCTAGATAAATAGGACTCTTGGATAAATACTTTTAAACTAGCATACAAAATAATTTATGAGACTCTGTTGCTATAAATGACAATATTAGTACACTTCCAAACTTCTACCAATCTAAAATGGATTAAACAAATTAATCAATAAAAACTTAATTTAAGATTTCTCTAAAAAATTTGAAAGCTATTAGACTAGAGATTACAACTAAATGCTAAGAGAAATAAATTTCGATTAAAAATTCAAACTAGTAAATCAATTTAATAACATTTTTCTATAAAACCTGCATTTTGTTTCTACCATTTTGGTATCTTTTTTAAAGGCCGCATTCGAATATGTTTCGAACAATAAGTATATGAAATTTGATGACTTAACAAAATTTTCACTTGAATAGCGAATATTTTTATAAATCAAAATTTTCATATTTTTTGATAATATTTAAAAAAAATAAACAATACTAACACATCGTTGTTGGCACCCTTCTTCCGTTACTCTTAAATTAAAAATCTTAAAAATAGGAAACATTTATGTGAGCTCTACTTAAAAATACAGAACAAAGAGAAAAAGTTTGTAACTTTTTATTCTTATTAAAGATGTGCGTATTAGTACTATTTGAACAAACCAGCATAGTCACATTAATACGAAGGGATTGAAAAGGTTAAAACTATTAACGAGGGAACCAAAATGTATTTATAGTTATGATCGATTGGCCCCATTTCAAAAAATGAGTCGAGTTATTGAAATTGAAGTAAAATTTATCTTGAAGCAATTGTGCCTTTGCAAATTTTCATATTTATATTTTTACATTATTATTTTATAGGTACATATTATACTAATTTTTTTCTCACTATACTAAAAAAAAGTGAGAGCGACACTGCAACCCTGCAATGGGGGTCATAGACAGGAATTTTATTTACTTTTATAAATTAATATTTGACTAAAAGGATCTATTTTAATAACAGCGCAAAGTTATCTCCAACACACAAGCTTTTCATACACGGGGTACAAAATTTCAACAAGCAATGTTAATATTAGTAAATATTATTACGAATACACGATTATTATATTCATGGTTTTCGCGTGAGTTTCTTTGGGATTTTTAACTTTTTACACTAAAACTTAGCTTTGAAAAGTTGGTCAAGTTGCTCAGGAACTAAAAACAAAAATTGAACAAAATTATACGACTTTACGAACCATTACTTACAAAAACAATGTTTTAACTATTTATATAAACCGTCTCAAAAACCAACTGTAATAACAACGCAAGGTATCCTTGCTCAGAGCTCACATTCAAGTTAAAATTCAAAATTCGAGTTCAACCGTAATAAAGAAAATGAACAATCATAAGTTCCCTTACCGAAGTTCCAAGCTTCGGGACTTGCTCACGCGAATTAGGCCCCTGGGGACCTCCAAGGGTGTTTGAGCCAATATTACGTGATCTTCATCTTCTTCCCGGTTCCTTCGAGCATGTCCTTGATCTTAGTGAGGGGGGACCGCTTGTCCTCGAGCCCCCGGAAGTCGTAGCCGGGGGGCAAGTGGATGTGCAGGGGGTCGCGGAGACGGTTCAAGTCTTTTTGGAGTTTGTCCACCTGTAATAGTGAAGGATGCATCGTTAACATAAATGAAATAAAGTTTATACAAGAAGAATTAAAATTAAATAAAGTTAGTTTCAAGTCTTCGGTCTAAAGAATAAATAAGAAAGCAATATTGCAAATATAAACTCACCTCATCTTTCAAGTGGTTGTAATGGTTGATATCGAGACCAATTTTTTTCGCCTTCTTGTGCAACATCAATAAGTGTTGTCTATCTTTTACATCAGGAAGTACGTATTCCTGAAAACATGAAAATAATAATATACCTAATTATTTGAATTGCGATATTCACCAAACAACACACAACATTTTATTATGCCATGTCCCGTTTTTGTATACCACTAGCATTGCCCAGCGGTTTTACCCATGTTCTCCCGTGGGAATTTCGGGATCTTCCTCTTGATTGTGGCTATCTGATAAAACAAGAATCATTCAAATCAGACAAGTAGGTCCTGAGATTAGCGCGTTCAAACAAACGATCAAACTTTTCAGTTTTCTTTATTTTATTAGATTTCTCTTCTCTTTATTTTATTAGAATAGAATAGATTCTTCTTGTCACATATACCACGTCTATTTCCATCTCATTTTACTCAAGTTCTGGTTGGTATTACTATCACAAATGTAATTTTGCAATAATGCCAAAAAAACTAAAATTCTCCTCAACCAACCTGCTTAGTCATAACAAAGTAAGCGTAAGCCGCCATAGCTGTTCCATAGGTCACGAAGTAAGTGACCGGCTCCATGATGTCCCAGGAGTACTCCCACCAGGTAAGGCGCGCGAGGACTCCAAACTGCACTCCCATGAGACCGAGCCCCACCCAAGTGAGGGCAGAAGTGCGACGAGTGGTCTCCACTTCAAGCGACATGCGTTTCTGTAATATTTTGGAAGAATTTTGAATATAATCAATACTTATAATGCTTGCTTACTCGTATAAACTTAGATACTCGTATAAACCTTATTGGTACCAAATTGGTTGCACAACCAACTTCTCGCTGGGAAAGTCACCTGCTGGCGCAACACTAATGAGCTAAGGCATTTGACTTTCGACGAACGATTTCAACGGTTGAAAAACACAACTTACATGTTCACACTTACCTCCTCTAGCGGCTGAAGTTCAGTGGTGAGCTTCTCCAACTGAGATCGGATCTCTCTTTCTTTCCTGATCTGGTGTTCTCTGACGTTGAGAGCCTCGTACAGCTGGTTCACCAAGTTTCTGACGTCACTCAGTCGTGTTATCTCTTCGTTGCTAAGACGTTCCTGGAATGGAAAAGGTTGTGAGCTATAATTATATGTATTAGGTAAAAGTAAGTATTGTACTTTAATGTCCTACTGCAGGGCATGGATTTCTCATTCCATTAAAGATATCAGATATCAGTACGTGCAGATGAGGAACATCAGTACAGTTTAGATATTAAATACCTATAATTAAAGAGGGATTTGGATGTATAAATAGTTACCGAAATATTCATCAAATTTTTAACGCTTTCGGGACAGAATTATTATTCTACACCCACAACAACATTATTCTATACCACACTCACTGACGATGGGCTAGGTCACAGGTACTTAGAGCTATATCTTGATACCCTAAAGTTTAGGTCACAACTCCGTTAGATATTTTATTGTTTAGGGCCTAAACAATAAAATATCTAACGGAGTTGTGTGATCAACTAAGTGATAAAGATGACATATAGTTTAACGATCAAATAAGAATTTAAGTAAATCTTATGAAACGTTTGCCAGATAGAGACGTCATAAGTTATCCTTTAAATTGTTGTTTGCTTTTGGCTACAGTGTTTTATGCGTTGCAATAGCAAAGTTACTTACACACATTACTCAAAAAAAACCCATTTAATATTTCAGTGTGTGTTCCATTCAAAGAGATTGTACTAAGATAACATGTACAAAAGTTTAAGGTAAGCAAACTCGAGCAAATATCCTCCTTTAAGTTTAGATAAATCGGTACCGTGTTATCCGTCAATCAGTATAGCGGAAGTAGGAGATATAAATAACACAGCATACATACTTTATGGCTTAAATTACATGGTTTATGTACGTTAGGTCGTATACATAACTGAGTAACCATAATCTATGTTACGTATGCGTACGGTCGGTTAATTCAAGACACAATTTATAGCCAAAACAAGTGATCAAACTCTCTCGCCTCATCTTATATTCAAGAGTGTTTTCCGAAGTTGTATTACAGAATAAACATTGACGAAAGAAACATCTTAAGTTTGTATTTTTTGTTTACATTTGGGATCATAGACCAAATATGGGCTATATTTGTGGTATAACGCTTCAATATTGATTCTAAAGTTATTGAGATTGGTTTTTACGTAACTTTTAGTATATGCTTCTAGTAAAAGCACAGCCTCCTTAAGCTCCCTTCACTTTGTTTACTTTTATGCCATTTTTAGTATGAAGTAACCTAACCTAACGGGTACTATGACACAGTTCACAGTGGATGCAAACTATTCTTAAAGAGGTACACTGAGGTACAAATGTTACCTCAACTAGGAAAACAAAAGACACCGTACGTGATCATTCATAATCATAACATGTGCTCATGACACTAAAAAATAACGCGAGCGAGTCTTAGCTTAGAATATACATCCTGAGGGTGAATGCATCAATAAGCTTCACTTTACATACATTAAGCTCTAGCTTCGTGCATCATCGTAAACAAAGGTTATATCCGCGAGCTCAACCAAACTAATTTATTAAGATCATCTTGCCGTCATAAACGTAGATAAGATGGTGGTCCCGTTAACAAGGGTAATGAATATAGGATAAAATCTCTTAATAATGTAAAACAAAGTCCTTGTAAACATGAGTAATCATTTCTGTTTTCCTGATAAATTTTTAACAACGGATTTTGATACGGTTTTCATTATTATTATTTATTGTTATATTTTACCAAGTGTAGGTTTAATACATATGATCTTATATAAATTGGTAACTAGCCGTAGCAAAACAAGAGTATTTTATGTAATTATACTGTAATAAAACTAATAAAATAACTATAAAAAATAAATGAAAATAAAATAATCATTGTTAATTATCTGTAATAAAATAGTAGTTTATGCAACTGTCATATAAGGAAGGGTATTAAAACACGAGTGTGAGTTTATGAAACGAGCGCAGCGAGTTTCATAATAGTAACGAGTGTTTTAATACCCGTGTTATATGCAGTTGCATACACTACTTTATCTTCACTAATGCAATTAATCAAACAACAAGAGTAAAAGCTGACAATAGTTTTTCACGCGTACGTGTATTGTCACAGTGAACTTGCCGCCATTAAAATCTAACCAATGAGAGCGCAGCTGCGCGTAGGGCCAATCAGGAGCGAGCGAGATCTTACCAAAGAGTTTTGTGTATGTAGTTTCGACGAAGTTTTCACGTATAACCCAACTGTTTTCAAAAGCCAGCATAATATCAAAATTTGATACAACTTGTATGAGGATTTTGACATAAGGCTCGCCAGGTTAATTGGTCGCGTTTTATTGATGTTATAATGAGATTTTACGATATCGATATCGATGTTTTAGGATATTATACCATCATGTGAAATTGCTTAAATTGATTGTTTTGTTGTCTGCGCTATAACAGTAGTAATTATAAGTCAAGTATTGGAAACATAAGTAGAATGTTACAACATTAGTGTAGATAAAAATATTTGTGTAATGAGTAGTGACACAAGTAAAGAAGGAAATAAGTAAAGAGGCAAAGGTTTCACACTTGCCCAAAGGTTTTTAATGGATTTCAATGGTTTCTAAAGGGTTCTAATAACTAAAACAATAAGCACGACGTAAATAGTATAAAAAATCAACGTCCAAACTCCTTTGGAACCTACAGAGGAATAATAACGAACGCTCTGCTACACTATTTTGGATAGTTAAATAACAAAGCTCACATCACACAAGATAAATTAAACCTTTACATAAACTCAAAAACACGTGAACTTTTAAACCTTCCACAAAGGGGCCGGCTACAATGCATTTTTAATTAAATTGTCTGTCGGAACAATGTCACTTTGGTCTGAAAATACAATCTGAAATGGAATCGTTACAATATGTACGTTAGTTTGCGTTGACGAATATATGCCGCAGATTTTTCTGTTACTATGTGGTTTAATTTACAAACCAAAATACTAGTAAGTAAGTTAGTTCGAGTACGTTTGTGGCCAACCCTGGTGTCGGAGTTTTTAGACCGCCTAAAGGCCTCCGACATGGTCTTTTGATTGTAACAACCGGGACCCACAATTTTACGTACCCTCCGAAGCGCGGCAGCACTCAGATAGAAAAGCCACTAAACACTAAAATACTAATTTTAAGCCTTTCTTGTATATCTATGATTTTTTGAAAATCAGTCTACAGATACACAATCTTCAACTACGTGACGTTTTCGTACAAATACTATAATTTCACTATTAACAAGAAAATCAGAAAAACAAACGAACCCAGCAACTCTGTTGGCAGCAAAAAAACTTTACTAATACAGAACGGTTACATAACTAATGTAAACAAAACTTAAAGGCCACTATTAACTTAAACAGTAGTTTGTGCTTCACGACTCATTATCAAAAGAATAACCCATCGAGGATGAAAAGCTCGTCAGCGGGACAAACAAACCATTCAGCTTAATGAAATTTTTCGAGCTCTAATTATAATAACTGCCTTGCCTAGACGGAGCGAAAATTCAACTAAAATTTTTACGAACTAAAATTAGAATGGAAAGTTTTATTTCTAAAAAACTATACTGATGTTGCCAAGTCCATCTCGAAATCAGGAATTCATTGCATTTGAATTATACGAAGCGGATAACTGTTGAAAGACAAATTCTATTTGTATAATGTGCTAAGAAAGACTGGGACGTCATTATCTCTGATACATACTTTTGAATTGAATTATTAATCTATACATATAATAAAATTGTAGAAAAGTGCTGTCTGTACATTGAAAAAAAAAAAAAAAATAGCAGGGGTTATTGTTATGTCGATGTCGAACCCAAAAATGTAATCAACTTTTTTTTTGTCTGTTTGTCTGTTTGTTTGTCTGTTCACGCTAATCTCAGAAACGGCTGATCCGAGTTGGATGCGGTTTTCACGAATATATTGTGGTATGCTTCAGTTATGCTTTAGTGTTTCATGTCAATCGGTTCATAAATAAAAAAGTTATGTCAAATTAAAGAATCACGTCGAACACTATTCTATGCTTATACATAGGCACCATTAATCTCCGCAACTATTTGACGGATTTGGTTGAAATTTTGTACCGACATATTTTAGAGCCTGGCGCAACATAAAGACTACTTTTTACCGCGGGAAAACATCCGTTTCCCATGGGAATCGGTAGTTTATTGTTTTTTTAACGCCTGTTCCGGTCAACGAACGACGTCGATCATTGTTACTAGATAGGTAAATTACAATCATTAATAGAATATGTTATAGCTACTTATTACCTTGGAATTGACTGGATTACCATGGGAAAAAAATTAAAAGGGTTCATCTAAATTCTTTCTACTTAAGTTAGTTTAGGCTAATATCATAAACTATAAGAATAATTTACCGAGGGAAATCATAGTACTCCCATGGGAATGAAAAAACATTGTTCTTTTACGGCTGAAGGTAGTTTGTAAGCTGTTGAATTTTAAGAATAATGTCGAACAGATTCCTTCCAGTTTCCCGTGGGTCTGAGATGTTATCCCGCGGTAAAAAGTAACATAAGTGTTGTTATTTCCAAGCCTAAACTAACTGTTTGCCAAATTTCATCCATATCCGTTCAGTAGTTTTTGCGAGAAAGACTAACAAATATGCGTCTATACAAAGTTTCGCGTTTATATTATTTAAAAAGTAACATAAGTGTTGTTATTTCCAAGCCTAAACTAACTGTTTGCCAAATTTCATCCATATCCGTTCAGTAGTTTTTGCGAGAAAGAATAACAAATATGCGTCTATACAAAGTTTCGCGTTTATATTATTAGTAAGAGTTAATTCTATTATGAATAACTACTTTTTTTCTCTGTTAGTAGAATTTACTGAAACTTTATAATAATTTTAATTTAATAATTAATTAATAATAAATATCTTTATAGAGAAGTTAAATAAAAATTATCGGAAACGCTGCTCATAGTCACTATTCCACGCGAACGAAGTCGCGGGCACAGCTAGTATTTAATATACTTATTAAAAGGTATTATTTTTTGGTCAACGTATTACCCTCGTTTTTAGACCAATAAATTCAACTTCAAAAGAACAGAGAGATCAAAGCAACATCTTAATTGTGAGAATTGAAATAACAGTCAATTTCCGAGAGTCCTCGGCGCCAGAGGCACTTATCTATCAACTGCACCCTCTCCGACTTAATTGATTTGCTTAACGAAGCATACAGCTGCAAGCGAATTGTTAATTAATCATTTAGCTCGACAAATGTACTGTAGTTTGTTTACATAGAAAGAATACATTAAAAAAAAAGTGATAGAAAGCGTTGGTTTTGGTATCGGAAGTATGAAAGCGCTTTTTAAATATAGCCGCTGTTAAAAATTGAAGCGCTTTTTAAACAAGAATTTTTCAAGCCGATTCAAACCGGGCCGATATTAGCATAGCACGTGCGAACCAATACTTCACACTTCCAATTGTTTCCAAGCGATTTTCCAACAAATGAAACGCGAAGCTATTTCTCATGGAACTGTTAGCACCATACAACCCTGTAATTCAAAGATACTTAACAAAATTAACGGAGCTATTGACCATTCTAGTACCGTAATTTATTATGAATTGATTGCGGTGACTGAACGAGGGAAACATATAAGTATTTACGTGTTTACCTGGTACCTTGATATTATACTTAATAGCTACCCGAACGATTAGCTCGAATTAACGATTGATCCGTGGATTATAATTGCCTTTAATTGTCTTTTATCTTAATAACAAACTATGTACTGCCTGACGTAGAAAACTATGAAAATGTGTTCTACTAGCAGCGCCTCGAAACATACATAATATTTTTTTCTATTCTGTTTTGTGGAGAAGACCTAAACGTAGTTCTAAGCTTTTATTAGGCTATGAACGCACAGGCAAGCGACTTGCTAGGCGCCTAACAAGCATAGTGGGTCGAGTTTTTCTTGCGATCTATCCCGTGTTTCGGAATTAAATGTATCCCATGTCTTATTCTGATGTATAACCAACCTATATTACTGTATTCATTCAAATCCGTTCAGTACATCTTGCGTGAATGAGTAACAAATATACATACATCCTCACAATTTTTTTGGAATAATGTTAGTTTCTATAAGGGTTTTATATATATAATAGTTTGTTATTTCAGGTAAAAGTAATAAAGGGAAACTAACAAGAACAATATTGCATATTGTGCGTGTTATTTTTCCCTTTAAAGTCACGAAAGGTTAAAATTAATATAAAGTCAGGCGTATGCAACAATAAAGGAGTCCAAATTAAGGGTTAAACTAAATATTAGCGACACGGAAAGTAGGATTAGGGGAGGAACTTGGTGGTTAAAATGCTTTGTAATCAGGGAACGGATGTGCTTTAATTCCGTTTAAAGGTGGATTAATTTGGATTACACGCATACATGGTAAATTACAATTTCTGTTTTGGAAGGTAAAGTAGCTGAAACAATATAATTACTTCTAAATCGAATCATTTCCGGTACAAGACGTATTCATAATTAGGTATTGAATATTTCTTAATTACTAACAAGCATTCTTTGTGTATGCTACAAAATTAGAATATACTTTATTTAATAGGGAATAGGGACAGTCTGCTATGATTATGATGACCCAAAATATCTATGGCAATATGTATATGGAAACTTCCCAAACAGATGAATCGAGTTTGCTTTTTTGTTAGTACCTATCTATCTATGACTCATAATGTAAGATCTTTAATCAATATTAGTTACTTTTTAGTTTACATACAAACATAAGAAACCTTTCTCAAAAGTCTTCACATGGTTACCTAAAAACCAAGACTGATTATTAATAACTATGTAACATCTTTGACCGATTCTATATTCAATATTAGTACTTTTTAGTTTACATACAAACATGAGAAACCTTTCTTAAAACTCTTTACACATGGTTACCTAAAAACCAATTGATTAAACCAAACGTTCAAAGCTCCCGCGGTTCCAATACAAAGCCATACCTACGAGACGGTTCCCGTCGTATTGGCGGCACCGGGGCCACAACGAGCGAGACAAACACCCGCTAGCTATAAATACATATACTCGATCGATGAGACACGCTCTTTGCAAATTGTGTGCATTTAGAATATGTGGCGTCGAAAGGCTGTGCCTTGAGGAGAGAACAACATCTTAATGGAACTAGATTTTTCCCGGGTTTGTATAATTATGTATTCAATGTTACAGATTATTTCAGCAATATTTTAAACATAATCTCAAGACGGATCAATTCTTTATGTGAAATCTTATCGAACACTAACAATTATTAGTTAAACTTTCGCAAATATAAACAGACAGCCTGAAACAGTCGCATTACCAATTAAACGTTCGTAGAGTTATTTATACGACTGCGTTTCCTATTGTGCTGTAAATTTTAATTAATCGCGAATGTTAAGCAATGTGCAACTTAGCCACTATTTTGATGGGTAGTCAATAGTGTCATATACGAGTATACCTATGATACCGCTACCGTGCTTTTGAGCACTCGTTAAGTTTTCGGTACTAGTTGTTTCCATCAGAGACCAAATTAAATCAGTCCAAAGCTCCAACACCAAAACAAGCCACGCAATTACATGTATAGCAGTTAATTATACCTAACTACAAATAGGCCAATCACACGTGCACAGTTAATCAAGCTATTTGTCAAAGACAAACGTTTGGGTGACCAAATATCAATCACACAACATAATATGAGCCATGGGCTATACTAACATTATCGGATCGGGGTTGTACAGTACTCGGTCGGAGCGGTTACTAGGCATCTTTATTTTAAGTAGATACAATAGGTACAGTTAAGATATTCGGTTTTTGAAGCCGATATAGTCAACCTCTAGAGTGGGATTTCAACTACTTTCCGTTTTATAGCGTTGACTGTTAAATGTCTGTTCAAAACAAAGAGTTGTTTCATAACTCAAAACGCAATGTGTTGAAGTTATTCAGACGGCTCGTAGAAAGCCACGATTTTCCATCTTCTTAAGTCTGTTGAGACGACATTTTGTGTTACGTTTACTTATGCGCGATCGTAAGCTGCCCGCCCTCAACACTCTACAAAAGTGAAACTAATCGATCATCTTCCCAGAGTTCGAATTGTCAATGGGTAACTGTTACAGCACGGCACTACATGTTCGAGAATATGTTTATATAACATACCTATTAGTCAGTTACCTAATAAGGCTAATGAGTACACGTCACAACAAATTGATAGAGCGGTAAACTAATATAAAGGTATTATCGGCTAGTTATTGCTTTTGATTCTATGTTATATTTGTTCGTTTATAGGCTAACCGATTGCTATTTGAATGCTATGATTTCGTGTATATTTAGAACCAGTTGATAATTAGGCGTCATAAATTCTTGGTGATCGCGTGCTAATCTTACCTGTGGCGGTGTTTTGACGTAGTACTCTGTATCGTTTATGATGAGCCTGAAGTCTGTCTCCAGGAGTGACTCCACGGTGTCGCTGGCTGCGATGCGGACGCGCTCGTCGGCGGCCAGGGCGGCTGCGCGCTCTACGCCACGGTCTTCGGCCTTCACCTACAAAGAAGATACAGCTAAAGAAATAGTATTTTGATAAATATTGCTCCAGGGTGAAAAAGACCTTCGCATAGAAGGAATATGGTTTAAATTTCAATGAAAGTGCGGAGCGAGACGCAGTCGGCGGATCGCTCTAACTCCTGAAGAATGTCACCATATGTGGCCGAAGCTGTCGAATACATAAAAATAAATACAAGTACGTAATTGTTCATTTCAATAAGTAATTATGTGCTCAACGTAGGTATCATTTAATAACAAAACAGAATAAAATAAAGTCTCGCTTGTCTATCTTCGTAATATCCTTTGTCATGTCTGTCTATATATAACGATATCAGGATATCGATGAATCACCGGAAAGGTTTCCTGTTACTTTCATTATCATAGGCACAGGTAAATTGCGGGTGAAACCTCGGGGCTACCAGTTAGTTAATCATATTGAACCAACGCACATCCATCTTTATAATCTGACGGAATAATATTGTATGTATTCATAGGAAAACTGCCAAGAATAATTATTAAAGCAAAACAACTTATTCTTAGAAAAAAGATTCCATGAAAATGTTAAGAAATTGGTCGGTAAAATTATTGGAAAATCCGTGAGTAAGTAATAAGTATGATTAATTTCTTCAACTTAAATACTTGTAATGACCTAAGCTCAATTTATGGACATGATAAATGATATCACTTTAACTTTCCTACTTAGCGTATTTGAGGTCGAACATTTCATAAAATAAATCCTAGACTTTGATGAAGCACTAACCTTGAGGTCTCTTAGAGAACCTAAGGATAAATAATGGACTTTACCGAAAGAGTATGACACGTTATTTTTCAAAGCGTCTGGGTTATTCATTGTTTGATAGATGAGAGAATAACTGAAGAAAGAGGGACAAAATATTCTTTTACAAGACAATCACAAGTAAACAACGTTTTCATGTTTATTAAGCAAACATTCTCATATATCGAAAATAGCTATTTCACGTTAACAGTAAACACCCTCTTTTGTATACTTGTATATGTATTAAGTAATATGGGTTGGTTCGATTCCATAATAAAGGAAAGGTCTGGAGCTGAGTTTGGGTCTAATTAACCTTGTTATTAAAATCAATTATTAATTTATTTAATTTTGAATTGAAACTACGTTTACGGGTACACTTCGCTTTTATGTAACATTACTGTCTTCCGTGACCAAGGCTCCTGTAAAGGGACCGAAACGTCAGATAGCAAAATATGTAAAATAAAAGCGAAGTCGGTCCATAAACGTTGTTTCAATTAAAAATAAGTACTGTTCGCTTAAACTTAAGAAACTAGTATTATTATTTAATTTATTTAATAGATTTTACTTTTATTATGTTACCTGTTCAAGTAGATCGCCAACAGTCTGCGACACGGGCCGGAGAGTGAACCTGCACCGTTCCCTTCGAGACGGCAGCGGCACAGTGATCACTGGCAACCCTCGCCGATACGTCACCGTTACTTCTGTAACAAACAGAGAAATTGGGGTAATTCTTCGACTCTCTAATACAAATATAGAAGTACATTAGAATCTCCTGTCATCGAGATTTCGTACGAATCATCACAAAATTGGGTTAATTAATAATGGTACAGAGGGGAAATTCTTCAAATCGCTAATACAAAGAGAGAAGTAAAATAGAGCCATTAGTTATAGGGATTTTGTACGAATAACCCCTTAGATTGGTTTAATTTTTTGTCTTCTTCTTCTTCTTCTTATCGAGTGGATGGTCAACCTGACCAATCCTGGTGTCAGAGTTATCGAGCCGTCAAAGGCCTCTGACAAGGCTCATGTAACGACTACTATCTGTAGAAAGTAACCAGGACCGACGGCTTAACGTGCCCTCCGAAGCACGGAATCATCTTACTTTTCGGGCAATCAGGTGATTCAGCCTGCAATGCCCTAGCCAAACTGAGGACAGTCTCACAAAGAGATTTTTGTGAGATATTGTTGTCCCCATCGGGAATCGAACACGGAACCTCCGGATCGTGAGCCGGGGGTCCAAACCACAAGACCACGGAGGCAATCCAGGGTAGTAATTGTTTAAAACATGTAAGCTCCCGTAAAGCTTAAGAACCTGTATGTGACGAAGTTACTCTTTAAGTTTAGTTTATAAGAAATGTAATTAATATTATACTCGTAACAGAAGTAGTGGCACAATGGTCCATTCTAATATAATATTTAAACTACAGCTAGCTACAGTTAGAGCCACCAAACCAAGTTAGGTTTGGTAATGCATAAGTAACTCCGTTTCTACTTGAAATTTTAAGTATTTGCAGTTTGGCCAATATAACTGTCTTCTTCTTCTTCTTATGAGCGCTACTAAATGATAAAATGATAAAGAAGATTTACTGTAGTCTAGTGACTAGTTCAAAAAGGCAATTCTAAGGTCAGACTTCGTTGTAAAGCAATATTTTATCCAATTACATGCAACGTGTTGCGACTCTAGCGACATCTGCTGGTGATAACAATATTTTATATGACAGCACGCTTTCGCCTTCGACACAGACGCTGACTAAAGTGAATAACTTCCATTTTGAAATTGCTTGCGCTTAGCCGTCGTGTTACACAAATAATGCTAAAAAGAATATAAAATTGCAAATATGGATTTTATAAAATGTTCTTTAGATTTCAATATATTTTGGCTGCCGTCGCAAGAGATTTGCAACATCGCTTCCAAATGATTTAGAATTTTATATTTTTAAAATTGACTTTTTTGATTTTCAGGAAACGTTTTAAAGAATTATTTTGATTTTTAAAATTAAGTTTTGATAGTTTTTAGCTGTTAGCATTTTATATGCAAATAGCTAAAAACTTTAAATCAACCAATACAGTTACCTAGCTGTTTTGTCCATTCACAATTAGGATCACACACATCAGAAATCACACACATTTTGAATACAATTAGGATCTAAACTAACAAGGTGGAAATTCTAACCAAAATAAAAATTCAATCAATGAATTATTTATTTATTTTCGAATGCAGTTAATATATTTGGCCCAGTTATTGAGACATTTGTTTTTGGCTGGGAAATCGGCCCAGCCAAAGACAATTCAATTAATTTTTGTATTCCATATTCAAAAGTATAGTTGCGTTATTTAGATTATGGGTTATTTTTATCATTATATTCCCACGGAGACACATCGCGGGTAGTACTGCGGGGCATTGCTAGTAGTTATAGCAAGTGTATGGTCAGAATGGAGAGTGGAACAGTAACCATGGAACTCGGTACGAAATTGTTTCATTACGGATGGACTCAGCCTGATTGCTGACGCGCTCCACTTATCTTTGTATAATTGAGCACACAATCTCTTTATTGTGATAAGAGAATAACTTCGACACATTTAGAAGTTTGACTTTTTAAATCTATGACTTTTGCACACCGTCTATCTTAATATAACAAACTAAAATATCATACTTATTTTTATTTACGTACTTATTCTTATCACTTTGTATAGATTAGTGGTCAATCCTGATCTCGGAGATTTTTGACCACTTAAACAAAAGGGACGCAAAATTTTATGTGTCTGAAGTGCCCATATTGGTCAATCGTCACCCATTGAAGTATGTTGTTTTTTTTTGTTATTATGTATGTACCTATGTTACTTTAAATAAAACTGTGACAAAATACTGCGGAAACGTATGCAAATAGACATTCTAAATGCAGAGACAATTACTCATAAAACTGCATTATTTTGCATTCACATTGGTGGCACTTTGAGAGATTCAATTATACAATTACGGTTGAACATTTCAGCGCTTAACTGTACAGAATACTTTGTTAAACTTTCAAGCAGATTAATCGTTAGAAAGAGACGCAAACAATTGTTTTATTGTGCTGTGTTCAAGTCATGAGAGATTACGATTACTGTTTATGACAAATACTGAGCTAAGGAGAGGAAAATACTTAAAGCTTCTTAAAATAGAAGCTGATAAAGCCCCGTGATGATTAATTAATTACATTTCTAAGTTCTAAGGCTTTCATAAAAAATAATTTTATCCAATTCCAGAAACAAAGCAATGAATCACACAAATTGTTTGGTTAGATGTGACGATAATAAATTACTGAATTTGAATATATCAGGACTGGACGTATCGCTGCAGGGCAAGGCCTGAGGGCAAAAGTTCTGACTCGCTGAAAACGCAGTACAGAGAGAAGAAGATTTAATCTTTACTTCCTGCTTGATGAATCCATAGACACCGACTAATACTTTCCGCTACCTCTCACACTTGATTTCCATAAAACATTTTCATTACGCGCGTACGCAGCGCCTGCGCACCAGTCTGCAGACGTCGTAATTGCCCTGTCACTTTCCTAATTATCATCGCGGCAAGCGTTTCTCTCCAATGTTTGATTTATAGATATCACCTTTGCATGCAACGATTGTTTTTCATTGCACACTTCAAACGATAAATCGAACATCTATTCAAATTTTCAACAAGTGAAAATTGCCTTTATGATATTTTAGTGTCAACGTTTTATGACTTAGTTAGAGTTAGATGAACGTGCCTGTATGTATGATGAATGCCGTATTAGTATGTATTTGCATGTTTTGTATGCAAATGGGACATGCAATTTGTGACATAAAGGATTTATATGATGTAAAAAAATTAAGATTCAAAAAGTTTATTTATGGGAAAAGTTTCAAGTAACCTTCAATTTAGTAAAGTCCTTTGCAATCAGAAGCAAAAGTTTCAGAATACATCAAACCAAATCAAAACAGAGAAAAGTTTTCCAACAACAACAAATTGACAAGCAATAAAAAAGGGAATATCCGCCATGTTTCGTATCAACCGGGAATTTCATACGAAACAGAATCAAAACACAAACAAAAATATATCTTTCTATTTTGCAGCTCAGATTTCTACCGATCACATTAGCAGACGACAATTCTAAAAACATTTTAGTTAAACTCGATTCCATACCAATTAGATGGAAAATGGTTTAGTTAAATAATTTAGCTACTCTAAAATAAAATAAAACGGTCGCAGTTGGAATGTTTAAACTAGTTAATTCAACGTTATAATTTTTAGTTCCATATTTAAAGGACGGATTTATTGAATGTTTTGTAATTCTAATCAATATGAAATGAATACGTAAACATACATATTTAATATTGGACACAACTCCAACAAACTTAATTAAATTCCGATAGCTAAGCCGTATTACACGAACACAAACAGACAGACTAAATACTGAAAACATTTATGCGAAACAGACACTTTATTGAATAGATGGTAATAAATCGATACGTTCAAATAACATGAATCTATGAAGTGAATAGTGAAAAAATATTCGTGACTCACAGACATACATCAATCACACAGAGTTTCTCAGGATTAGTAAAAGTTTGATCGTATAGATTTATGATAATTATTATGTTCTGATGTGCTGATATTTTAAGGAATTTATTAGAAATATAGTAGATACGTCGTTTGGTCGTCGTATTTATCACAGAAACCAAAATCCTAAATTCCATCAACATTAATAAATATATTTACGTAAAATAGTTATACGATCATGTAAAAAGTAAACCTTTTCACTTATTTATGTTATTAAACAGTCTTTATTGTCTTTAATAATGAGGATGATTGAATCATTTAATAATAGAGGACTTCTGATTTAAACATATTTTAAGACAATTTTAATCTAAAAAGATAAGAAAATTATTGAACAAATTATGAATTCAAAACTACAAAATATATTAAGCTTACATTAAAACAGATCAAAGTAAATCGCCAAATCCTTACAACTTTCGCCTGTCCAAGCAATCACTAGAGTGGTAGCGGCGGCCATGTCACATCACAGACAACCCTTGTGCCCGGGGCCACTCGCTGCTTCAATGGCCATCAATTCGCTGAGATAACCGACAGAACCCTGCCAGATAAAGCATGTATTGTGCCTCTTGAAAAACTATCAAGTCGAGTGTCCAATAACTCTAAAGTCTTCACTGCAGCATGGGACAGCTTTCATATCAATACAACCCCATCCTATCCTATCCTACTTAATATTATAAATGCGAAATTTTGTTAGGATGGATGTATGTTTGCCCTTTCACGTAAAAACTACTGGACGGATTTGGATAAAACATTACAGTAATATAGGTTATACATCGTAACATCAATAACACATTGGATACATTTTATCCCGAAATTCCTGCGGGAACAGATACAACGCGGGTAACACCGTGGGGTGCGGCTAGTTCAATAATAATCCAATGTAAAGACTATAAGAAATGTATAAGAAATGCCTTGTGCATTAATATGCACAAAGCATTTCTTATACATTTACATATTATTATTTACATATTAATATATGTAGGTACTCGAAAGTACGCATAAAGATGCTCTACCACTAGAGCAATGATATGTTTGGTTTCCAACAATCATATCAAATATAGTATAGCACTGTAGCTTTGATACAATGCTAGGCACAAATGTGAACTATATTTATCATTGCAATAAATAGGTATTTAATATCTAAACAAAATCGAGCAGTGCGGCAACAGTGCGGCGTCGGTACCGCGAAATAATTTTAGTACGCACTGTACACAACACGACAAACGCACGGCTTCGGCACCGCAGCGGTCCGACACGAAACGCATAATTTGAAAGCACCCTAAATATGGTAATGGCTATACAGTTTTTAATAATCAGGTATAAATATTGTTTCCAAAAAAGTTACAGAAACTTTAAAAGTATATAAAAACAAATTGAGCTTGTTAACTTACATTGTACGAGTATAGCATACCTAGTTTAAAAGAAAGTTTGTAATAACAGTTTATATTGCCATTTTTAAACTTCACCCTGGACTCTCTGTGTTGAGAATATCAAATGAGTAGTTCAAAAGTATCGCAAGTATTTTTGCATATATTGTATCGACTTATATGAACTTAGACTTTCAGAATCGATACCTCCAAGAATAACCTCACGTCAAATAAAAAGCTAATGTCGCCATTTAACATAAAATATTCTTATAGAAACAAAACCAGATCTGAATCTACGTTTACAGATACACTTCGCTTTTTTTTACATTTTTATCTGACGTTTCGGCCCCTTTACAGACACCGTAAAAGTAGATTCAATTCAAAGGAGTATTGTTCGTTTGAACCTAAGAAACCAATACTAGATATCTTATGTAATGATCCCATCTTTGTTTGAGCTTTACCACAATAAACAGTTTTTATGGTAAAGCTTACGAAGATGGGCGGTATCAGATATTTTCGACGAAAAACTCATGGCAAAGTTGTTACAAAGCATTACTCTCTAATAAACTTGTTCGGTTCTTCACGCTTTTAGAAAACTGTAAAACTTTTTAACTCTATAAATTATGGATAGTCTTAACATTTGAAGTTGTCAAGCCCTGAAACACCGATGAGGAACTCGGCATTCTTATCCGGTTTGATCCGGCCCACAAACTGCCGGATCAGGACTTTCCCCAACGCACCTTTGTCAAAACGCCTTTGTTTTAATATAAAAGAGACATAGCGAGACAAGGAACTTAAAGAATGCTTTTTATCTCGCAGATTTTTGTCGCGACAGCTAACTTAATTAAGACATAGATAATGTGCTACCACTACTAGGAAACATTGGGCAAATGTATTGCTGTTGAGTCCACAGTTTTTGGACTATATATATATAAGTTTCAAATATCTATAGACTATAATAGTTTTAAAGAGTGGTTATGAAATCGATGATGGACTTTTTAAAATTAATCCCTAATTCTAACGGGGCATCTGTTAAAAGTATAGAACTTGTGTAAAAAAAACAATACTTGCACAAAAAAGGGTCGTACGAATTCAATCCGTGCTATCCAATAACTGGAACATTAAATAGTCAAAAACTATTCCACTAACACGAACGAATCCCAGACAAAAGGAGGTTAACAGGTGATAAAACCGAATAGTTTCGTCCTATGGCGTACGACATTGAAAAGAGGATCGTGGGCGAATGCTCTGTCGTCTCGAACGAGACTGAATTTCAAGAATGTCTCTATTGAACGCAAGGTGACTTGGAATGATCAGAACTTGATACGTGACTCCAAGCATTGTGTGGATTAATGAAGTAAAATGTGGAATGTTCAGTTATTTAAAGAATTAGCAAAGCATCGCTCGCTTGATTGAAGGAAAAGTAAATTGTGTTATATGCTAATTGTGTGTCAAAATTCATCCACACTCGTATTTAGTAAAAGGGATATCTTTATTTAATACAATAAATATAATTGTAATGTTACAAGTTACAATAGGAACTGTTATTACTAAGATATTAGTTAATAATTAAGCATTAAAAATTGTTAAATATTTTCATACATCACGGATGATACATCATGGATGATACATGCAAACCTACCAATAAATATATTTAAAATTGAAGTTTCCACTCATATAAAAAAAAACAATTTACACGTGCTCTTTTTACATCGCAACCCTCGCAATAAGAGGAAAGATACATTATTATTGCTCGAAAAAAAGACGTTAATTACGTATACCCTACCCCAGGACGTGGCAAACATGTTATTTACTGCGTAATTCATATGATATATACCAAGTTCCTTTACGAGAAAATATTCTGTTTCATTCCGAAGTACCGAACCCGCCTGTCAGTGTGCCCCCGTGCGCTGAAATGTTTCTATTCATTTTTTAGAGTTCCCCACTCAACATTCGTACTATCCTAATACAACGGTAAAGCAAGCACCCTAATTATAATTTTACAGTACAACAACAACACCGTTTCTTTTCCTTCCTTATCTAACGCCTTTCGTAAGAAAAGGACGGCTTATCTGATGGGCACGCGAAGTACCCCGAGCGGAAACAAGTGGGTATCATTGCAAGTTTCCATGTAACTTCCCTTTTAATATGTACATAATTTAATTTATGTTCGCTATAGGTGCAACGGAAACAGAAGCATTACAATTTATTAGTTTTAAGGTTCCGTTTTGGTTGGTGATTACAGCACACCAGGGAATTGGAGTAAAAGTGGTATAAAGTACGTATAATGCTTTGATATTTGCTAAAGTTCCAAAGTAAAAATTAGAGATTTCCATAGGTCAGTAAGCCTTTGAGGCTTAACTAAAGGAAGTATACTACAGTGATTACTGAGTATTGAAACCTAATATGTTACTCATCTTTGTAATACAACCCGTATGTACGCGGCTAACACAGCTTGTGTTTGTATTAGACAGCCTAAACGCCTCCATGATATGTTGACTGAAACAATTGGCACTGACAATTTAACACGTACCGATACGTTCGTTTGGTAAACATTCAGATAGAAATATCAGTTTCACCTAACCAGGAAGAACCCAACGTTATTGACATGCATGATATCGAAATGAATTAAGTCAAGATACGACAGGAGCGCTATGTATCTTAGTATTCACTATTCTTAGATAGTGACGTCATATCTTAATTGATGCTAAACTCACAGTTCAGAGGTCGCACGTCCAATAAAGACCCCAGTGCCTATAAAACCAGGGTTTTTGAGCAGAATATGTCGTAGTAGGTATTTATATATTTTTTTAACTTTGTGGATCTAACAACGAAATTGGATAGATTTAACAGAACCAAAATAATGAAGATTACAATGAATGAATAATAAAAACACGACAAGTAAATGGATTCAGTGCTAAAATAAAATGTAAGTCGTAACATTTCCCATTTGCAAAATGTTTATCATGATATCAGAGATTCGAAGTTTATGGCTAACCCGGAATTTCATGTTTTGACATCGTTTTAAGACTTTGACATGATCTTGTATAAGCAAGAGTAGAACAATAGCCCAAAAAAGTGCTTTACACAGTGCCATAGCGCTTAAATAGAAAATCTACAATCGGATACACTATAATTTAATGGCTGAGCTGCAAGTTGATTAGCCAGTCAAACTACGCCATGATCATTCTGAATACTTTATCATTCATTGTGCTAATAACATGGTCAAAGTAAGCTAAAAGCAACCTGAATATCATCCTAATAGCATGGTGTTAGTAAAAAAACGATTGCTTTAAACAACAAACGCAGTAGGCCACATATGACCTACCGCACATATGACTTAACGCTTTCAACGTGTTAATAAGCCACCCTTACAATCAACAGGTACTGTGAGTATGTCGTATGTAATGCAAGGTTCCTTCCGCCAGTTTTCATTGGGAAAGCAGTAGCTCATGTAATTAGTAGAAACGAGAGCGAAGCGATTTCCGAGACGGTCCGCGCAACAATTAGTGGTCGTGTGTGTGGTGGTGCGATTGTTTGAAACTAAGCGGTTAGCGGTTAGAATATTTTCTGGTAAGACCTGATTAAATTTTTTTCATTGCATTAGATACAATAGATATAAGTATCAAAAATAAAAATATTTTTTAAATGGCTTTTGTTTTGGTTCAAATATAAAACATAATTAATCCAGGATAGTAGGATAGGATAAAGAAGAATAAACGCTTTTTATTATTATAAATAATCTGAAACATACGGCAATAAACTTTAATGCGAAAGGTTCAATTAACCGCGGGCTGATTTACGCCGCTATCGCTCATAACATGAGCTAATTAACAATAATTCATGACATGCGCGTGCGCATCTGCTTGCGCGATGGTACGTTTCACATTCGCGCCGTGAGCCGTGCGGGCATAACGCTGCCAGCGGTCTGTTACCACCTCGACACCCTCACATACCCCAAAAGACCCCAACAGAGATTAGTTCAAAATCGTGACAGTTCTTTTTTTTTATTTGACAGTAATGTTTTGACAGTTCAGTTGTTTTTTTTTCTAATACAGGGGGTGTCGTAGGTGGCGTGTGTCGGTCAGTGTGGGTGTGTGTTGTGGCATGGGTTGAGGATGGGCGCAGGGCACAGCGCGGAGGGCGAGGGCGGCGCGTACGCGAGTGATCCGCCCGCCCGCGACCGGAAAAAGAGTCACAACAAAAGACGGAGGTGAGCTTTTACTATTATAGTTATTAATATAGGTACTATGATTTTGGATGCTTTGATGATTTTTGATATGATATGCATGATGACTCTACGTACCAACCTATTATCATCTGTAAGTCTTACTTGAACTTTGTCAAAAGAAAAGTAAAAGTTACTTATAAGATTCTTAGTAAGATCCTACTACTTGTAACACCCTACTGCTAGGCAAAGTCTAATATTATGTACCTAATAAATTTTATATCCAATCATTTTTGTTCTTTTATAGAGTTTTATGTATGTTCAAATTAACTTTATAACGACATCCATTCTTCAAATTAGTATTTCAATTAAATCTTCAAGACTTTCTCTGTCATTGATAACGTAATTATTTCATCGTTAGGTTTGCAAAAACTTAGAGGCAATAAATGACAATTTCTACTTCTTACAACAGTAATATAAAAGTCTTTTACAATGTGATTTATAGCTAATTTGAATCTAAACGTACTCTGATCAAACTCTTATACGCACATATCACGCATTACAAGTCAAGACCTATCGTTATACATAGCCTTATATAATTAGTAAAGAAACGCCACGTGTCAAAGTTCACTCGCTCCATTACTTCATACAAATCAGTGTAATCAAGGGGAAACCATTCTCACGTATTAGCAATTAATTACAAAGCCACTTAATTAACAGGGGCTGGTTAATTTACAGAAATAGAAGCCGCTCGGCTTAGTTCTAGGTATTTATAATAAATAAATAAGTAATTATAAAGAGCTTTTTGAATTGAAACAAAAAAAACAACAATTTCACTATCTTTTCAAAATGCCTCAAGTGAAACACTTAAAAAACCAGCACAGTAAGAGCTTGTTTTTTAATTGTAGTAATAATTTGTGTCAAAAATTGGTCCAACTTTTTCTGATAGTTTCGAGAGATTCGTTTCAAAGATTGTAATAATTGGAAACTTTGACTGAAACACTGCTACCTTCCTTTCCTTTCAAACTAAGTTATTGCAGCGTCACCAATCTTGTAACCAATTTTATACAAATTGTTAGAAAGTACTGCGACTGAAATTTTTGGTCTGCAGTCTATCACCGACATAGACTTTAACTCTTTATCTAAATCTAGATAGGGCACTTGAATACCTAAACATTCAACCAGCATACTCCATCAATTCCAATTCAAATCGATAACTATTAGGAGGTAACCCAATTATAATATTAGAAAGACAAAAGGTTAAACCAACACACCCGTTTTGGTTCTATTGACTGTTCCATTTAATGGTTTAATAGCTGGTTAAGAAAACACTTCAAATTACTGCTTACACGTGTGTATTTGCAATATCGAGCAGGCGTGATAAGTTTAATTAAATTCCTCAGTAACTGGTGTTTATAAAGCATTTCAATATTGAATAATTATTGATTAAGCGCATGACTAATTGATTGGTAAGATTTCGTGTTTGAGATTAAGAAATTGGTATAGAAAGTTGGTACTGGCAAGGATTATTTGTGTTATTAACAGCTGTTGGTTAATGATAAGTTAAGTATACTTCGAGACAATTTCATCTCCACGAATGTTACTTACTATTTCTTTATAAAAACCCATACGGAAAATTAAATTTGACCATTAGTACATTTGCTGTAGAAAGTTTCCAGGAATGTCTACAGTTCGGTCAATAAAGATGTTTAGTGCGTACTTCGATTCAATTTCATCTCCATTAACAATTTATCAATTATTTTTCATTTACCAAAATTGGATTTCATTTTACGTAAATACATTTGTCGAATTCTTAGAATTCCTAAATAACTTACAATACCAGGAGTATCTATATCTAACTCAATCGAAATTGTTTCCATCTATATGGTAAACCAGGCAAAGAAATTTCATCTAATCATGCTGAAGAATAACAAAAAGACACCCAAACTCATGGCATTATTATGTTACCCTTGTGATATATTGGAAGCGTTTCCTTTACGTTTTTGAATACAGAAACGATGATGGGTATCATTCAGTGAAAGCTCGAGGAAGGATGCCATACGATGGAGATAATGGGCGTAACCCGATACGGAGAAAAATGGAAAAATACCGAGCGACCGTGCATTCTATTTCAATCACAAATAATTTTCCTGTTTTAGAGAAAGCCTTTATTCAAATAAAAGGCTATCAGGAGGCAAATAATGTTATCAATTTATGAGCAATGAGTAAGAAGTAAGATCTACGAATGTAGATACTGAGAAAACAAATTTGTTCTTATGTAAGCCGAATATCTAAAGGGAGAGATCATCGTAAGTGAATAAGTGCTGTAAGAATTCAGAATTCAGACTGTACTTTACAAAAGACTTTAACCAATAAACAAAAAACATACAATTAATCCTTTTTAAATATATTATGTTTTGGAATGTACGAGTAAAATAATTGACCTAAATAAATCTAACACAGTTTTAATTATGAACAACATTTGAACAATAGCGCTGAGTGCTTTAGTTAAATGCTTTCAAAGCCTCCAACTGTGTGAAGTGGTCCCATCAGCATCAATTCATTAGCTGCACCGCAAAACAAACATTTATTTTAAGCCTAATTAGTGGCGACCAGTAGCTAACATAGAGGTACAAATAAATTCAAATAATTAATTTGTGTAGTTAGTATAGTTCTAACTGTCATAGTTAAGTCAATTAGTTTCATAGTTAGAACTTTATTCATAATCGATTATTAACAACACTATCAAATGGTTTGTCCCCTTCTGACATACGATATTTTACAAAGAGAAAAAGAGACAAAACCATTTATAACAGTGTTTTAATTAAAGAGCGTTTATAAATAAAGAGGTAAGTATCGTAGGTGTTGACGAAACTGAAATAATAAAATGTTCACTGGAAATCAAATAGCTATAAATAATGATTATCAGAACTTCATCGCAATCAATAGCTCAGCAACACAAACCATCCATCATTTACCAACGATTTTATTTTTGAAAACACGCCTATATTATTTTCTGTTCAGTTTTCTGCCAAACGTTTTAAACCTAATCTGTTAAAAGCACAAGTTTTAAAAAACAAAACTTTAATCGTATACACAATTACCCTGCGAACATCATTGAAAGAATAATTAAAAAGACTAAATTAGAAAGCGGGGGCGAATCAAGTTCGCACGAACAATCCCTGAAAGCGCTTTAATTAATGAAAAAAATGGTTGGTCTCAAAACGTAGATTTGCTAATTCCCCCAATTTGAGACTGAAGACATCAAGTTTAATGTAATAATCTAATCGTTCAGGACTGGCTTTTAAAACTTTTAATTGTATAAATCAGCATTTTTAGACAATTCTCGAACTAGCGGTACTTTGTGTAACCCTATCTGCCTTATTAATAAACGAGGTGCAACTAAAACACTGTTATAAAGTGTTTTGTCTCTATTGCTCTTTGGAAAATTGCATATGTGAGAAAGAGACAAACCATTGTATAGCTAAAACGTTCTTTATTCACGTTCGCGTTTATTAATATAGCCCTTTGAAATTTACTAAAAAAACGTTTTTCCACCTTTCGCGAGAATCTTCCAAAGGAAAAATTCCAAAGAAACACTAGAATGTTTTTAACTTTTTAAGTCTACACAAGTCTCGAAGTTTCAATGCGAAAGAAAGGAAACGGAAACTGAATACTACAATTACGGTGTTTTCACGTCTTGAAGCTTTCAAATTCAAATTCATATTAAAATGAGATCTGTTTTGAAAATGAATCTTATTGCAATACAATATCGTCTTGTATATAATATTCTATTAATGCAAATGTACATTAAACAATATATTTAGTAAATGATATTTATGTATTGTAAACAACCTTAGCAATTAACATTAAACCTTAACGACCTTAACAACAGGGTCCATATATAATAACTTGTTGCCATATCAATCTCGGTTACCCATAATAATTAAACACTACCCACGATCAATAATAACTTAATTAGTCCACTTGAACTGAAACTGAACTGAGAACGTTTGCGTATACCTAGTTAGCCCACTGTTAATTAATTTGTTCAGTGACTTTTGTAGCAAACCGTAGCAGTAGTAGTTGCTAATAGCAGTTTGACAGTTTTAAACCTAGTTAAAGAGTCTATCCAAAGATGTGGACAAACAGTGCTCCGAGTGATTAATGCGCAAGGCACACATAGTACTCCATAGTGTTGTATACAGTAGGAATACAATGTCTGTGCTGCATAGATGTACAACATCACATGGCCCGCATCCGGTCCGCACCCGCACAAACCGCTTCGTCTGCTTGCGCTTAAATCGTAATCATATATCGGAGCATATGTTTTATACTAGTCGTTCAGCACGATTTCAACCGCATTCAAGTCGGTGTTTTGGGATAATTAATCAAAATTAAACGTCACTTGTTATAACCTATATCGCTTAATGGACAGTATAAAGGTTCCATAAAAAATGGTCTCATGCTGTTTTGTAACGAAAAAATAGACAGGCATTTAATAAATGCTATGTTATATTTTGAGTAACATCCATTTAAGCGCTGCAACATGTAACTCTGGTTGTATTAACAAAAGTTCTACGGTATGTGAAAAGCTGTAAAAAGCGCTGAAACATCCGCTTTAAAAAGCGTCAGTCGCATTTATGTTGCCACGCAGTAATTAAAGCAAGCGCGAGACACTTTCAAAATCATTTGTGACAATTTTTCTACAGAAATGTGAATCCCAAAATTCGTGCACATTTCAAAGCCCGATTTCCTATGTAGTATCAACACTTACACCAAGAACATGTTCTTTTATAAAAGACAGGCTATTTCTAAAATTAGACCACACTTTGATCAATAACTGAATGTCATGAAATGATCAACTCAATAACATAACGTAAAAACTATTTCTGTTCCTCAGCGGAATCACGATAATCTTTATAACATTTAGTAAGTAAGTAAGCTTGAGAAGTCTTATCCTTTCACCGGATTTAAGCCGACAAAGATTACATTCACATCGGTGAGTTCCTCACAAGATTTTCAGAAGGATAGTTACATGAATAACTTCACAGAGACTACCATAGTTACTTATTTAAACCTTAAGACGAAGAGTAAAGGAATTTTGTTTCTAACTGAAGGTAAACCGTATATGATGAAAAATGTAATATGATGAAAAAATAATCTATACTAATATTATAAAGCTGAAGAGTTTGTTTTGTTTGTTTGTTTGTTTGTTTGTTTGTTTAAACGCGCTAATCTCAGAAACTACTGAACCGATTTGAATAATTCTTTCACTGTTAGATAGTCTATTTATCGAGGAAGGTTATAGGCTATTTTTCATCCCGAAATTCCCACGGGAACGGGTACAACGCGGGTAAAACCGCGGGGCGCTGCTAGTTTCAAATAAAGCCTTTTTTTGCCAGAAACTCCATTGTAAAAAAACCACGTAATCTGAGTGCTACTGTGCTTCGGGTTGTACATGAAATTGTTGGCCTTTGGGCGGTCTCCGAAACCAGCGTTGGACACTAAACCCACACGAACTTACTTACTAGCTCAATCTGATTGCGAACAATGCTTCCCATTAGCGATAGGAAAGCAAATTCTAATCAAAAATGGTCTAGCAATTTATTTATTTAAGGACAACCAGTAAAAGATTTTAAAGACTAAATTAATGATAAGATGCACTTTCTATAGGTGCCATAACATGCATATATTATATTAATAATTTCTGCCAGCCTATGAATTTAGCTGGCATTTTAGCTCAACTAACAATTTTCCATCAAACTTTGCTAGAACAAACCAAACCGACCTGAACCAATACGAGGTGTTTTATTAATTTGAATCAATAAAAACATACGAGCATGTGATAATAAACGATCCGATGTGAAATCTTAATGTGTACTAAGATGTGAACAGCGGTACACCGACAACTGGAGCGCATCCTAACTGGACACACTACACACCCCGTTACTAACTTTTTCATAGTAATATTTAATTATCACTATTCATCTTACTGCTCTAACAATAGAGTACAATTTTGCTAACGTTACTTGCGTATTGCGGAGACTAAGTGGTGAAAGATTGTTAAAACAATGTATTGATGAGCAGTTTTATAAATGATAAAGCAAGGAACGTTTAACAGTGTGGTTTATAGTGGTCACTTTGTTACGTACACTAATGGTTGGAAAATAATTTTGAGGTAAAGTTTGGTATACCATAGATATGTAAGTTTGATTATGTCAGTGGCCAACACTACTGTCGGTGTTTTTCGGTCACCTAAAAGCCTAACCTAGGCTAAAAACTGAACAACCGGGACCGACAATATATAGTAACCAAATATACTTCATATCCCAAAAAACCTTTAAAGCTGCTACTATAAGTCCAAGCTACAAGATGCGTAATACAAAATTAATAACTAGATATTCGTTGTATATCTAGTTATTAATGGCAAAATAAATTAAACTATAGAACTAATATGATGTAAATGAGTGCACCCATACGAGCACGAAGCCGTCACAAAAACTAGCCAGTTAACTCAGTACACTACGCCAGTCTAACGTCCGACTTAATGTTCTGCTATATGGTTTGAAAACGTATTCTTTACTCTTTTATTACCTACTTGAGAACTTGTTATAAACTATCTTAGAACGCTTTTTAATTTACGATGTTTTGCCGCTAGGTCAATAAAAATTGAACATTTTGTAAGCAACTTAAATATAGAACCGTCCGATCAATTGAAGGAGAGAGCAATTGAAACATTTGAAGAGGTTGATTAAGGATAGGGAACATTGGAGAGAACTCCAACGACAAGAGCCCAACTCTTAAGTTAAGAACATAAATAAAAAGACTGAGAGAAATGGAATGAAGTCCAGAAACAAAAACCTAAGTTGAATAAGAACTGAAATGAAACTGTTTTCTTGACTTAACTAACTAACCACGAATACCTTGAATTTAATAAAATGTCCGACACCCACCAGGGTTAGTCACCAAACTACATGAAACGAATGAATTAATGAATAAAAATAACCTAGTGTCTCTATATGAACTTTTGCAAAGTTTTGTTCAAGATAAAATATACGTTCAGTACAGTATCAACTTAAGTTAAGCACGTTAAGCCGTCGGTCCCGGTTGCTTTCTACGGATAGTAGTCGTTACATGAGCCATGTCAGAGGCCTTTGGCGGCTCAATAACTCTAACACCAAGATTGGTCAGGTTGACCATCCACTCGATAAGAAGAAGAAGTATCAACTTTATAAAATATTTCAAAATATAAGAACAAATCACATTACCCAAGTCCGTTTCGAACAAGACAGCAATATCAAAAAGTTTTGAACAGCAAATGTGCTCCAACTTTTAATATTATAAAACTCATACATACAGTGCAACGTTCTGATCTATACGTTTATAAAATGAAACTAAAATTAAAGCGAAGATTTTAATATCAAACATGAGCCTGATGGAATAAAATTTGAATAAATGAACACGAGATTTATTCAATATTCTCTTACGAAATCAAATCAGTATCTTTCGTATAACGTAGACATTTATTAGAAGCTTTTTAATCCCTGAATATCATAATCATTCCTTATCTTATATGTCACTGCTTACTGACTGATTACTTACTTTGTTGTGCAAAGTTCACTGTATTTAGAAACAAATAAAGTGAAATATTAATGAAACGCTACTATGATACGACAGGGTATATACTGCTAGTGCAATTACACAAATATGTTAACACCACGATGTAAACCGCAAAAGGCAGTTGCTAAAGTCACTTACTCCAATATTCTATGCAACAACTTCTTCAGAACTTGGTTTACAATCACAACACCTCACGTGAGGTACTCGGTAACATATTTTAATGAAGCCAAGTTACCAAAGTTACTAAGTTACAGGTGTTGGTGCTAAGTTATTGGCAATGCGTACCGTCGCGTATTCTCTTAATTAACTTAGTAATTTTGCGTAGAGATGACGGGGGCTGCTTGACAAGATAATAGGCAATGTGTGGTTATGGTGTTAGCGGGAATTAGTAGTGCAATACTATACAATACATACTCGCACATGAAATAGATTGCCATCTAAGGTGCAATGCCATGGCATACAAATCTACGTTCAGATTGAAAATATCTTAATTTTAACTGTCATTTAAAAGCAGCAGATTATTTTTTATTATGTTTCTAAACTAAATAAATCGTTTTATAGGCCAATTTCAAAATACCTGCATTAAGTAAAAATGATAAAAGAATTTCTGTGTCAGGTATAGGAGTATCATGTAATACAGTTTTACGACCCGTCATATTCATGTGTTATCGCAGTGGCGTTACTCTGTGACTGTGACACGTAGCATTGTATGCATACCCGCCGGCACAGTGGCCCCACATTATTTTTGCTTGTAAAAAAGCTGGCCAGCGGACCGTGTCGCATCTCTCGCGTTTCTCCGGACCGCATATTTCACGATGACACACATGTTTGGCTACATCTCTTCACGGTGGACGAACAAGTGACTGCCATTGTTTTGCTTATTATCTTTATCTACATATTTTATACACAGTTTTCTCTCACTTTATGGCCTCAAAGTGTTTAGTATTTATGATATGGTCATAAAATTATTGAGCATTAGATCGTGTTTAAAGATTATTTTATTGAAGCCACGTAACAATTGTAATTGCACAGTAGTACTCAAAATAGTAGTACTCAGAACTTTTAAGGACTATATGTTTCAATATTGCGAAATAGCTCTATTTGACTACGAGAGTGGTGAACAAACTGTGTACTGCAAACATGGTAAACATTTAACATGTGGCGCAGATCAAATTCCCCGAACACACAACAATAAAACGGAACGACCTAACTTTGGTACACATCAAAGGAACAAACCAAATATCTATTTGTTAGTGCTGAAATAGTTCAATTACGCACACAATATGTAAATACATTCGTGATTACCATAACGGGCGCATTTTCACTTTCACAAACCTTAATTGCCGACACAACGCAATCTTGTACCGCTGACTATCAAGATAAATGAAATATTGTAACTAATGTGATGTTCTTAGGGTGTAATCACAAGTAATGTTATTTAACACTTTTTGTAACTTTTAATAGCGTTGATCGTAATCAGACTGCAGAGCTGTGATACAAACGAAACGCGAAAACTTCTTAATACTAAATGCAAGGTTAGGTCCGTGTTCTATTTACAAAATGAAACATCTCTAGTAAGTTTCCGTTTAAGTGAATTGCATACAAGTTTCCTTAGTGAAGCGAAACAATTTTCTTCAACTGCTTAGCTATTTGAAACATTTGCTGCATGAATGGTAGACAATTTAAGCTGTTTAGTTGTAAATGAACAATAGATAGTTCAAGTGATCGACACCGTGGAACGCTTTGAAAGTTATCGTTGGAAGCTTTAAGCTCCAAGCACTTTCCGATGCTGCTCCCTAGATGTCAGTTTTCAAACTCCAGTGTGCTTTATCGAAGCTTTCAGACACCAGATAGAGACGTCAATGAATTCATGTTCAATGAATTGAGTTGTTTATTTGAACGATTTCATTTAGAAAAGTAGGAATCGTTGAAATATTATTTAAACTAACAGATTCTGGACGAATAGGATTCTGAATATTCTTGCATGCAGACTGTTTGTAAGTTTGACCTCATAAGTATTAGAACACTTAATGTGCACCGCTTGGTGTCTTTTTAAAACAAAGTAAAAAAGTTGGACTGCTGTGTCAGGGTTCAGCTCTATTCTTACTGGAGATACCATTCCAATGAGGAAGATAAGGCGTAATCACTTCCCTTGCCTACTTCGGATTGGTAAAAAGCATTCTTAAAAGTATTTTTATACAACCTACTATATCTACATTATTCTACATACATATAATGTAAAATCACATCAAATCTCTTGTTCAAACAAGGGTGTTATGGCTCAATTTCCCTGGTCATTGTCTCTAACGATCTGGCAACACAAATTCCACGGGGAACCATTGTCAAGACAATCAATTAATCGTCAGTTAACATGACCCCGGTAATTCATCCTACAGGAATAGAACATGCAACTCATGGAATCAATTACATTTAAACAAATTAGCTGACTCTAATTTTGTAAGTGCGAATGTGTGTTTGTTGGTCACCGTTCACATAGTAAAGTTGGGTGTGATAGTTTTAGGTGTACTTAGGCATCAATTTAGTTGTAATGTTATCTATTCGCCTATTTTGATATTATTTATATATTCATAGACGTATACTTGTTAGTTGTGTGACCTTAGAATCTAGAATCACTAGATTAGACTAGAATGCTTAGATTGCAATATTTTTATCATCCAATCAACACCATTTATTAGTCGTGTACTTGTGACATAACTACTTGTGTCAAAAATATCTATAGCACAATTTTGTAAAGCTAAAAGTTAGTGTCGCAGTAAATAATACATTTTTAAAACTATTGCAATGAAACGGCTATAAATATGTCAGTATTTTATTTGAGAGCCACTATTTAATATCGAATACGTTCAATAAAATATGAAGGTATATTACTCCGGTGAGAGAAATAATTCATGGCCGTACCCCAGGCAAAGTGAGCTCTGGATATATTGGACCACAGACTTCGACCATTTTAATAACGAAACAAAATATTATTTTTAAGCCTACACACATTTTAAATTAAATCATGGGAAGGTTTTTCGAACAGAACCTTAAAATGCTTAAAATAATTTTGCAAATGTTTACGAAAATTAAAATTAAAAATGTTGGAGCTTGCGTTAAATACTTTACATGTAACATTGCTATTACATTCTCCCACTACCCAACCACCCGTTTCGACAGTTACACGACGCCTCAAACATATACAGAGGTACCCACGTGATACAACACTATTTTTATGCATTATGACTATTGTCTTATGCATAAAAATAATGGTCACATGGTCCCGTGACCACGAGTGGTGCTTGACAGCTCGACACGTCGTGTACGTATCTTAATAAACCTATATTTAATAAAGCTGAAGAGTTTAATGTTTGTTTGTTTGAACGCGCAAATCTCCATAACTACCAATCGGATTTGAAAAAATATTTTTGTAATGGAAACATTCAATGGTTATAGCTTTTTCATTTCATAATTCCCACGGGAACGGGCACAACGCGGGTAAAACCGCGGGGCGCTGTTAGTAAGTTATATATTTTTCGTTTCATTTACTATAAGTACATGATCCCACATCAACGCACACTAACACATAGGAACACACAAAGCACCGTAAACGAATTAACACCAACAAAAGGACTTGGATAGCAACAAAAAGACTTGAACACCTACAAAAAGACTTGAATCACAGACGTGTTTGTCAAACAACCGAGTCAAACTCCCGCCCTCATGTCGGGGTTCGCTGAACGCAACACTACACCCTTGTTCGTTTCCACTCAACGGTAATTAAAAGCTTTCCAATGTTCCCGAATGTGGTTCGTTTGTGATTCGCTGGTGAATAATAATATAGTGTAATTTGAGTGGGACTTTTTTCTTAACATAAGGCTTCATTCATACTGGTCTTAATGTCTTGGTCATAATGCACTGCATTGATCTAAGATTATACTGAAAACAATTTACACAAAATTATATAAATTTAATAGCAATAAGTATTAATCAATTATGGACCTGTTATAATTTGTGGAACCCGTGCCCATATAACGTGATACACTAATAGTTTCTACTTAACTAAATTCCAAAATCCTATTATTTATTCTCTTTACAATCCCAAAAAAAACTATTTAGAAATATTACACAAAACGTATCGTATACAACTCGTTACCCAAAAACCAATATTGAAATCCACAAAAAAGTCCCAACCCGAATTACAAAACATCGCCGAACCCGAAATCTAGCAACACTGACCGTTACACCAGCATCCGTTACTGCAGTGGACATATATTCACGATCCAACATGTTGTCTCGTCTACTTTATTGAGATTGACAGCCCACTGAACAAAGACCGGCTGAATGTGACGGAAAATCGCAAATAAGCGAAGATAGAATTTATAGTCTATGTTTTCTGAATGGGGTTACGCGTGCTTGCGGGTTTACGTCAGTCATAAAAATAAAACCGGCCAAGTGCGAGTCGGACTCGCGCACGGAGGGTTCCGTACTTTTACGGAAAAAAAATAAGTTGGTTATAACTGTCTAGCTAACACCGTTCTTGAGATACAGTCTGGTGACGGACGGACGGACAGCGAAGTCTCAGTAATAGGGTCCCGTTTTTACCCTTTGGGTACGGAACCTTAAAAAGCTTTATGTGGCTGATGTGATTGTACCAACGAAATTAATTTGAGGAACTTAAGGAAAGCTTAAGCATAATTTATTTATTGTGCCATCGATACAAACAATTATAAGGAGTACACTAATTAGTAGTATTTATTACTGTGTAGCGATTAAAAGTACATTATTTCACGTGATATAGAATCAATTGTGTTCAATAATATTTGAATACCGCTTTTGTATTGGAAATCTAGTATAATACGTACAATGTACGTGTAGCCTATGACTTTGAACAAGCTTTAGTGGACTAGGCTAGTCCTATTGCATTGTACGTCCATTTGAAACTATTGTACACTAAATTACTCTACCATGTATAAGCATGAACATGTAATCAATGATACAGTATTGTTGATATTAATTTAATTGGTATATCAGAGAATAATATTTTCACGTCGCTTGTCCTGTTAGTGATACTAATTAATATTCGGCACCGCAATATGACGTTAATTAATAATATTACACTTACACATACGTCATTTGCATAACAAGCGGTGGTTACCGGCGTTGAATCCATTCTTGTTTTAATTTTGAAATATATAAAGTTACAAACCACACGTATATCTAGCAACAACGATCCATACATTCATCCACCCTTTATAAAAGTTGAATTAACTCTGAACAAACAAATCATCGCTACAATATTTTATCAATAAAGAATACCCTCAGCGTGTTTGAATGAACATTACAATTACTATCACCCAAAACGAATGAACTCTAATCAAAGCAACAAATCAATTATTCAATTAGAAAAGTCAACCAACGTCTTTATTACTCCCAACCAGAATACCAATTTAGTCCGTACAAAACGGAAACCGAAGAACAAAATTGGTATCAATATATCACAAAGGGCAATTAATCTCAGTTCAGATACCTAACGAGGCCAGCGCAAGTATTGTCTATTTGTCTTTAGGATCCTAACAACCGAGCAGGTTCTGTACAGTTTATTGCAGTATAATAGAGAACAATACCATTCGATTGGTAAACGTAAAACGACTATCGTTAACATTCTCTTTAGGTATTTAACTTGATGTCAGAGATTCTAAAGCTATGTTCAGATGATCGATATGTTAACATGACTGTGTTCAAAGCAAATGTTGATCGATTTACAAGCGCCCGTGAAAGAAAAGCGTGTGTCAGCATAATATGTACGTTCTGAATAAAACTCGTTATAAATGTAAATTCACCTTCAGCATGTCATGTGAACATTGCCTAATATTTTTGTGAATAGAAGTAACTAACTTGGAAAAGGTAAAATTTATTCCGACCTTTTTAATCCCACAAGTGGACAAAGGTCTTTTACCAAAAGTCCCAACACAATCAACTCTCTTACCCTTTGAGTCCTCGATCTTAACCTTTAAATAATATATGAAGGAGGTTAAGTAGTGCTTTCAAGGCAGATTTTACTTTTATTTTCTAAAGCTCTTCATATACATGAGAGCAAAGTGTAAAGTGAACATTATACGAAAGTGTCTTGGTAAAGTGAGTAATCCTTTTAGATCATATTCTTAGATACGATTAAGTTGACACAGAAAGATCTCAGTTGACCTTCTGTACATACCCGTACGTACGACATATTACACTCTAAGACCAAGTCAATGCCCTATATTTTCTCATCAAGTTACTTTTGCTGAACACAATTTATTTGCAATAAGTTTTCTTATTTGTTTTATCTGTAACAATATTGCTCACGTCCCTATATAACTACGTAAGTAAAAGGGTTGATACCGTTTGATTACGTTTTCGTATTAGAATGTAAAAATAAACTATATTTAATTTTTGGTCCCGTTGATTTCGGCGTGGTAGTAGTGTGTGTTAATAACTGTTACTACTCATACGTACTGTTCGTCACTATTTAAGATTACTCCTAATTCTGCTCACTGTACTTATATCTTCAGTGAGATGAGAGGCCTTTGCCCAGCAGTAGGCCATTACAGGCTTATAATTTTTGCTACTTGTTTTTATTTCAATTGTGTATAACAGATACAGAGGACAGATAATATACTGTTCTAGTTATACTTTAATCGTGTGTATCGAAGATCTTTATTCATAACCCACATCAGACTTAACTCCTAACCTAAACGTTTTCTAACTACAGGAATAGTAAATCACACCACCCTCCACATTTCTATTTGTATGGATATTTCTAGAAAAGCTTCCGTTAGTTACAAAGTTTGTTATAATACGTCAAAACTTTAGTTATCAACGTGAATCTGAATACACAAAGTTTTGAATCGGACTTGTTATCCCCTAGAGTCGTGAACGCGTCAAACTAAAGATATTATAAGTTAATAATAGATATTTGTTGGTCACGATGGAGAATTTTCAATACGGAATCGATGATTGAAGTTAACGTAGTAGCTACGCCTAAATTTTGGTTAGTGTAAAAACAAAAGCTGTTCGTTCAATATTGTATTTTATGTTGTACCAAATAGAACACATTTAAAACAGTCAGTTCAGTGTGTTTTATTAAACGTATTTAGGCGCTAAATAGATTTAAGAATGCAATCCACCCTTAGATGAGTAGTTCATACATATCTGCATTCTCTACGAATATAAGAGCAAAGATTTTCAAGGTGAACACATTTCTGTTTACATCGATTATTCTACGAAATTCCTGCTTCAACAACAAATAAGCAAGGACATAGCGGAAATATTTAACTAAAACATAACACTACTACTTAAGTCAAAACACTAAAGTTATTTCAGTCAAGTTCACCAAAGTTAATGTACAATTTACTTTATTCAACATTCCTCAAATTATGCTTAAGTAACTACAAGGTTTACCAAGAGCTGTAGCCAAATCACAATGGCTTCTCGCCAGACAGACATCGTTACAGTAGAGTAGTTCTGAATGACAATGAAACCACTGACGCCTACCGCCTAGGATGCCTAGGAAGAAATCGATTGCAGAATACATTAGATCTAATCTCATAGAATAATTGTATGAAGAAGAATAATCTTAGTACGCTTGCTATTAAAAGTATACTGGTTAATCAAGTTTAAGCGAATACTACTCATTTGGAATTGGAACTACGTTTACGGATACACTCCTTTACAGGAACCGAGTCTTCTGTGACCAAGGGGCCGAAACGTCAGATAAGAATGTAAAATAGAAGCAAACAGTATCCGTAAACGTAGTCTCAATACTAAAAGTATGTTTGTAAAAGGCGATGGAGCGGCAATTGGGCTTTTGAAAAAAAAAAATTTTTGTGATAATTGGAAAGATTATTATTAGTTTTATAACAAAACTATTTTTATTTTATTTTTTTCGCAATAATTCAAAAGTTATTTCAAAATAAAAATTAATTTTTGAATCCAGTACCGAAGACACTCTGACAACTCCCGAACAAACCCGAGCGCGTGTGACGTCATAATGATAGCCTCATTCGGTTACACGGGTAATAGCCGTAAACGCTGTACGTACTTATGGTTAAATAGCTATAACATTATCACGTCACAACTATGGTGACCAATTATGGCGCGTTTATAGTCACGTGATTTTTATTAAATTTTTAATGGTTTATAATTAATTGAAAAAATATATTTTTTAAGTTTTTTGCATTAAATATCAATATTATTAATAATAAAGTTTTAAAATACATTAAAAAATATTTTTTTTTTTTTTCAAAAGCCCAATTGTTTTGAAGCGATTGTGGTTGTATTGGCAATTGATTTAAACGATTTCTTTAGAAATTGTATATATCAAAACAAGTTTGGGCTAAAATTAAACCAACGAAGTTTATTTTCTTAAAGAACTGATATAAAGGACTAAGTATTAAAGCTTGACTTTCACTATGAATGGAGCAAAGTCATCAAATATGTACAACGTTTAACTCTCGCCTCAGGTTTATATGGAAACATAAAACGAAAATAAATTCACGAATCCTTGCGACGTAAATTCTGATAGTACCAGTTACTGAAATAGATTTAGATAATAATAAATTCTACATTTATTAGAGTTCGGAAAACAGTTCAGTCACATTTATGTCCCTACATTAATTCCTATAAACGCCAGACATTTCTTTCAAGAGTTGTAATCTTCAGAAAACGAGTACGTTTATCATTTGAATACAGAATTCCCCTCAACCCTGGACCAATCAGCTTGTAAACCCTCGAAAGGAAGGGATAATCGCATCCGAACATTTTTTAAAGGAATACACGAATAAATTGCCTCAAGGGCGATCGTTAAAGCCCTTTGTAAGTGGCTTTGTGTTATTAGAATAGAATCTTTATGAATTTGGAGCTTTTGTGCAAACACGCCCACCGTTCTTTGTTTTAGTGGTATTACCAGAACAAGTTTAATGAATGAAATCTTTAGGCTCTGCGGTATTTGGAGGAAACTTTATATTTATATTTAGACCGTATTTAGTTTATCACTGATGGACATAGATCGTCCGTAGCGTTCGCTGCTTGTTCGCTTTTTATACAATAAAGTTTTAAATATAAAGAACATTTATGGGTATCGAAAAAGTAATATTGAGAGTTAGTTATCATAAAGTATTTGGTATATAATTAATACAACCATAAACTGTTTAATTATTTCAGTGCGCGTAAAATTATCGCGAAGCATACTCAACATACAAAAGGATATGTTTATTTACGATTCCCAACAAAAGCAATATCCCGCGTAGGACAATAACAAATGGGCAATAAAATACAGATAAAATGGGTCTGTGATCATGACCGCTAAAGAGCCATTACTAATATTATCCCTTATAATTGTCGGGTGAATTGTACAAGTTACTATATAAAACTAGCTTTGTATGGAATAATGAAATAGGTTATCTATCTGTCTACTGATTTTACCGAACTTATTTAAACTTTAAGGATTTCTTTTTCAACAAACCCTATGTTCAATATAAATAATCCTTTGTACAACGCATAACATTAAACATACAGAACAAACATAAAACAAATAACATAAAAAGTTTTACAATACGCGGCCTCGTCGCTTAGAGCTGCCTTCAAGGACCTTCAAATACGTACTTTAAGCTACTACAGACTACATGACATACAGTATAAAGTATATAGAGTATATATGTTACGGCTAATACCCGAAGTGCGGCTACACCTAGTTTTAGCCGGTTAGAACTAGGTGCATATATATGTCATTTTAATGAAAAGAGAGAGTTTAAACATGAAAAAATAAAATAACCCTAACCTACCGAATAGTAAGTAATTCGGTAGGTTAGGGTTATTTTTTTTTAATTTTTTTTTATAAAATAACCCTAACCTACCGAATAGTAAGTAATTCGGTAGGTTAGGGTTATTTTTTTTTTCATATTTAAACTCTCTCTTTTCATTAAAATGACATACGGCTAATACCCGAAGTGCGGCTACACCTAGTTTTAGCCGGTTAGAACTAGGTGTAGCCGCACTTCGGGTATTAGCCGTAACATATATATATAGACTATATTATACAGTATATATTCTCTACTGTATGACTACATAGAGTAGAGAAAATGTAGTAGATAAATAAAAATAAAATTAATACACCCGGACAAATTCACACACGGTTAGTTAAACCCAAACTAAGATCTAAGCCTATATGATGGAATCTAACTAACATTTACTGTTACATATACATACACAAATACTTTATCTTATATATAAAATTCTTGTGTCACAGTGTTCGTTCGCGTACTCCTCCGAAACGGCTCGACCGATTCTCATGAAATTTTGTGAGCATATTGAGTAGGTCTGAGAATCGGCCAACGTCTATTTTTCATCCCGAAATTCCCGCGGGAACGGGTACAACGCGGGTGAAACCGCGGGGCGCAGCTAGTATAAATATATAATTGAAACCCAGACGTCGTTGCCAACAACTATGTCTGCACATATTGTTAGCTCCAGGCGGGAATCGAACCCGCAACCCTCGTCACAGTAAGCGCTCTCACATGCCACTGTGCCAACGAGCATGTCAAGGTACAACTTTATAGGCAAATTAATCGTAGTAGCGTAGTCAGCAACTATTGTACCTATTGTTACTACACATTTTATGTTACACGTAGCTATTTCTAATAACTATGACAAAGGCCAAAAGATAATAGCAACGTTACACTTGCAAAATTCACGTTCGTTAAAGCCACATAAATAACATGTTTACACGCAAAGTTTTGAATACGCCTCAGCTTTTCACAATTCATAATGTAAAATACGGTGTAATGGATTTTGTATCTAACGATTTACCAAAGTTAAGAGCGGGGAAATAGATACCTATAAATTTCTCTTCAGTACAAACTAAACTCATTTGGATTTTAAACATACACTTCGTTAATGACGTAAAATAACACGTTTTTTTAACGATACTTTCTCAAAAACGGACCCGTTTTTCTTTAAAACCTGTAAGTTTGTTGACAGCTAAATATTACGCTAAATATTACGCAGTCACTTATTATCTAATATATAGAAAAACATAATGCAAGTATAAGCATAAGTATAAGCGTTCTGTGTGAACAAACAAAGTCAACCTATCTATAGGTATCTATTATATCTACTGAAGTGCTATAAAAAGCTATTTATCCCTCTTCCAAAGCCATCTCTGCAACTAAAGATTCATCGAGGAAGGAATAAAACAATAGTATTGAAATCCCTACCATCCGCATTGCGTCTCAATTATATGCGCCGAGAAAAAAATATTCCCTCGGAGAGTGCCACCAAACGGTATTAACATTAAGAGTGTTTTCCGCTTGAAATACACGAGAAAGGAAATCGTAGAGATGAAGCGCTTTATTAGCTGTAAATTGAGGGGGAAATGCAAACGATTCGCCAATTACACGGCCAAGTACATTGTAAGACTTGTTAAGTTGCGTTTACAGTGTGTTACATGGTGATAAAAGTACTGTGAGTATGCAGTAGCAGTCGACTGACTACTGAACTTAGTTAGGAATATTTTGTTGTACCTTTTTAGGGATAAAACAAAGTTATTTTATTACCATACTCAAACAACATTAACAAACAAAGACCCATAAAAATAATAGGTAAGCATTAAAATTACTGACGTTAAGAAAATGAACAACTAGAACTTCGAACAAAGATATTATGAATAAGGGGTTGATTGAAGTTGTAATATTCAGTAACTTTAGACGAGTAAAAGTATATTGCTGAGCATTTCATATTTAAATTAAGCCAAAATCACCATTAGCGTGAAAACGCTTTCCATTTTTAACTTAATTCAAATGAGGCCCTTAATAATAACTAGAGCGGTAAACGAGCTAATTGCTTTTGAAATGTTATAGGAAAGTAAGTAAAGAAATAACATATAACTCTATAATACAAAACAAATTGCGAAATTTGTTAGTTAAACCATGTGGTACTCAAGAACGGCTGGCCCCATTTTCATGATTTAGTTTTTGGATACATCTTAGCCCTAATTAGCAAACACCACTAAAGCTGTTGAAACCGCGGGAACAGCTACTATAACATGAAACGTCGGGTATAAGATCAACAGTATTCCAGTACCTTACCGTAAGCGATTGAAGTTTAATGTTCATTTCGTACATCGCCTCCGGCATATAAAATGAGCGAGTACCAACTATACTCGTAGATCGGATAATTTAAAACGCGGTAAGGGATTCTGGCTCTTAACCGTTTCCTTGCCCAATTCGTTATGTACATATTAGGTTAGTATCAGTGATTTATAGTTAACTAGCAGAGCTACCCTGTTTCACCCGCGCTCATCCCGTGCTCGCATATTTGGGGATAAAAATCGCTCGTATTCGTCGACCTGAATTTGGCTATCATACAGAAATATATATTTCCTTCATTTATAAAACTTATCAATCGTTTTGGTATTAACTTAAACCAATGTTAATTATCAACATGAGAAAGGTTATCATTACTTTCAGAGATTATCGCTTTCAGACAAAATAATGTGTAACTATATTTATGAGCATAGATCGTTTAAGAATTCCTAGTACTATATTGTTATTGCAACCTTTCTTGAGAAGATAATGCTATCACTGCGTTGAGTGAAAATTAATGGCCTTATATTTCAGTTACAACGTCCCTTATTGGCCATTTTCAGCAATAAGTATGTTGAGAGATGAATTATTGGCGGTTGTAGTGGAAAACAGCGATGAATTTTTTTACCTAGCCAAAATATGAATCGCATTTATCGATAAGTTTTAAATAAAAATTTATAATCAAATCAACATTAAATTTTTCGTTATAATTACATATAAGCATAGTATTCATACCAATACAATAAATGTTATTAAGTCTACTAATGTGTGTTCTACTACTCAATACGAACACCAAATTCTCCCTTATTTAAGAATATTCTCACTTCTAAAATTAGCTAGGAGCACAGGTGCACAGGACACCTCAAAACACCTAACCGAAAAGGTTCCATTATACATGATCGTTAATATTTAAGTAGTTAGGCAGTGTCCATTTATAGAACCATGTAGCACGAACCTATTTGTAATGTCGGGTGTCGGCGGCTCACCCCAGCTCCATTGAGTGTCTCTGAATGAAACCTCAATTTATATTCTACAGACTGAAAGCCATGTGAAAGCTCTAAAGCTCACGCTAGTTTAAGTACTAGTTCAAATTGTTGACAAACTGTGGTCTTATGGTCTGAGCGCTCGGCTCACGATCCGGAGGTTCCAGGTTCGATTCCCGGTGGGGACAATATCACAAAAAAATCTCTTTGTGAGAATGTCCTCAGTTTGGTAAGGCATTATTATTTGTTAAAACGGGAACTTACGTACGCGGAGGTTACTGTTGAGTTGTCCCTCAACACGTTTCGGTCACATACGGCGACCTTCATCAGGAGGTGGGTGAAGCGCTCGCGACAGCGTCTCTCCCCGCACTCGACAGAGTGCGGGGAGAGACGCTGTCGCGTACGTAAGTTCCCGTTTTAACAAATAATAACGACATCAACGTACGTTTCTATTAATAGTAAAATGGTAAGGGCATTGCAGGCTAAATCACTTGATTGTCCGAAAAGTAAGATGATTCCGTGCTTCGGAGGGCACGTTAAGCCGTCGGTCCCGGTTACTTTCTACGGATAGTAGTCGTTACATGAGCCATGTCAGAGGCCTTTGGCGGCTCTATAACTCTGACACCAGGATTGGTTAGGTTGACCATCCACTCGATGAAGAAGATGAAGAAGAAGAAGAAGACTTTTACAAGTGTTACTGTTACACTTTTCTCTTTACTGATATTTTTGCCTATATATTTGCGCCTTTGTTAAGATCTAAAGAATAAACTAGATATTTTACTAAATACTTAGAGCCTTAACACAAACACAAAAAGCTTTTAGAAAATACAAGCAAACCATTAGCGTTACTTAAGTATGATAATAATAATTATTTGACAGAGATAAGAGGTAAAGTTATCTCATTCGGTAATATTTGGACAGAACGTCGCCCCAAGCGGTTGATGAAAAATTAACATCCACTTATCTCTCGGAATTTGCTAAGTTTGTTAAACTAGGGCGCAGTGAACGCGGCCACCGTGACACTCGGACCTCCATGGGTTTACGCAATGCAGATATTATAACCCAAAAACCTTGTTTTAACACTAACTTTAACCGTCAGATAAAACCAAACCTCTGCCCTAATAAAATACATTTTAAAAGCAAGATAATATTTTCACTTAATTTTTATGACAAGCAAATTGCTATTATTACAACAATTTTCCGTAATCGCAACTTCCTTAAGAGATAAGGATAATAATAAGTATAAAAACAATAAGGAAAGTTTTGGACGACGAAGTAACAAAGATTTTTAGTTAAACATTTGATGGAAATCCGTAGTTTATTACAGAACTGGATATTGGAGTGATAAAATAACAGTAAGTATATGGAAGACCCTTATCAAACGTAAGTGGAAAAAACTTGTAGCAAACCAACTGAACACCCCGAAGGAATGATCTGATGAATCAGCTATTTGTAACAAGAATATTACTTTCACTACAATTCAGAAAAGTCTATAAATGTAGGTACAGTCCACGTCATATGTATATCATACTTTTTCGAATTATGCTAATGTAATAAGATAAAAAAGCGGTCGAATTGAGAAACTTGCTCCTTTCTTAAAGTCGGTTTAAAAAAAAGTAGTAGTATACAAATATGTCGTTGATTACAATAAAAAATATCCTATAGACAAATAAACAATGCCTTTATCAAATACAAGAGCAATAATTTCAAATTTAAACGCCGCAAGCATACGCAATGCTTACGTAACACACATAGCTCGCATATTAAACTGTCAACATTATGATATACGAATATTGGTGAATGTTGAGCAATCGACGCCTAAAACCGATGGATAAAATATTAGACTTTCGACCATTTCCACTCTAACATAATTTTATAACTTATTGGGTTTAATCTCACTGTTAAACAGAATTTATGATTTGTTTTTCATATATCAAAAGTACAATGGGCAAATATATATGACTAGCAGCGCCCCGCGGTATTGCCCGCATTGTGCCCGTTCCCGAGGTAATTTCGAGAATTTTTATATATAAACCTTCCTCTTGAATCACTATATCTCTTTAATAAAACGGCGTCAAATCCGTGCAGTAATATTGGAGACAGACAGACGCGGCCGGGGACTTTGTTTTATATATGTAGTGAAGCGTGGCCCACCTACAATAAAACAAACATATTTTAAAATCTTTTGAACAAGTATTCGAGAAGTTTACTTTACAATACGGATCTATGGCTTTTATGTGCGAATCGCATAGAACTTTACAGTCCTGTTTTATTACCAATTAGTTTTCGAAAGATAGCGTGCAATCGAAATAAGGCGAGAACCATTAGTGAATGCTTCTTGGTACAAAAAAATATATCCGCTACTGTAGCTACATACCGCTTAGGATTAACAAATGCAATTTGTGTATTTAAGAGGAAGTTTTGAAACGGGAACTTTGAAAGTTAATCACGTAATGTGACGGGTACTTTACAAGCCATTAGCGTGAATACACAAAGCCATGGCAACACGTCACCATTTAATTTATCTCATCTGCCAGCCCACCTGGGACTTGATTATACCTCTATATTATTTACTAGCAACTCGCCTTCGCTTCGCTTCAGCTAATATTTATTTAATTCTGGAATAAAACATCCCTTCTTTTCATTCACTCAATTTGTTGGTGGAAACAGCATTAAAACCCATTTATCAGTTTATGATTTTACACGTACATACAGACAGACAAACGAGGGAAGGTTTCATACTATGAAAAATAGCCTACAGAACGTGAAATAAGACTCAAAAAGCAAACAATGAAGTGCCATTCTACTCTAATAAAACACTAGACCGTGCATTCTATACGGCTGTAAAGTTTATTGCCTTTGTCAGGTGCGAAACCAGAGCCGGCTTCGACAATGTTACTATTTAACGAGACCTTAATACGAATATATCATAAAAGAGAGAAATGTATTTTAAACGTGTACTCAGCACCGAACAAATTATATAGTCGCTAAACCCCACCTTTATTTTACATCTGGCATTGAAATTAACTCGCAGCTAAACGGGGTATTACATCCTATGTTAGGAACATGGACCGTGAAAGTTCAATATGAATATTTAAAATAAATTGATTCAGTTAAAAATGTCTTAAATAACCTCCTGCATTCAAGTAACTGTCTTTAACGCTATAAAATAATATGGTTAAAATAAAACCTTGTCGCAGGACTAGAGGCGGTGTTAAAACTCCGATACCAGGGTTGGCCAGTAACCTACTCGAACTTAATAATAAAACCTTCAGTATATAAACAAACTGTTTTTAAATAAATAGTCTTAATTTACTTCATTGTATGAAATAAACATTCATTCTGAAGTTATTCACTAACTAAGTGTTTTACGTTTACCAATACCAACGGTATTTGTTCTCGGGCAGTTAATTTAAAACGGGCATCGAACGGTTAAATTAATAAACACCAAACAATAACCTCAACAATGTTCGGTTAACGGGCAAAATAAATTATTGTTTTTATTCAGCAATACACAAGGAAAATGGACAAAAGCTTTTGCCATTCATTCACAGTCATTTATCACGAGGTTTTTGAGTAAAACTATTGGCTATTACCTCGCACTACATAACCTTGGAACAGAATAATATAATTCTTTATCTACAGGTATATTAAAATTCAGATTAAGTATAAATATTACGATGTTTAAGTCAGGAATAGAGCCACTAAATGGTTTAAATGGTAATTCTCCAGTTAACGGATTCAAAGTACCTAAGTACCTATTCAACTGTAGGTTATGTATATTACAAGTACAAACTAATGATCGCCCATTCTAAACTCTACCATTAATAAAAGAGCTTCAAAATCGAATTATTTACGATATTTTTACATGCTACGAATTCCGTAGAACTAACTACGATTCGTAGACAACTACGCCGTAGTACCTCGTAGCGTAGGGCGTGCAAGTTTAAGACTATTTTCTTTATCTTCCATTAGAGCAAACTTTGTTGGAAAATACTTCTATTTGTTCACAATAAAGTTTTCCTTTCAAATATTTAAGTTGATTTATAGAGCGTTCAGACCGTAGTGCCTTTAAAAGTACTAGGGTTATAAACATTTTTATTGCGAGTAAAGACTGTGCAAGTTAGAATTGCTAAGTTCGTGTATCGAATGAGTGCCATAAAACCTTGACAAGACTTTATTTTTCTTTAGTCTGCGCTTAATCCAAATAACTGGAAGCACTACATACATAATGTTGTTATGTAAACACGTTTTTAGCCACGGTGATCTATTGTCAAGGCAGGTCGCGATTCCGGACCTCGCCTCACATTCGTCTAACCGACATATTGACAGAAGACATATTGAAACTGCTCTTAAGTACAGATCATTTGTCACTCAACAGAATGATTTAAGGCAGAGTGCAAACCAACCATTTGTCTTGGAGGCTTAACAGAGATATGTGAATAAGATTGTCACGAAGACGCTTTATCTTTCGTTTAAAATGCATTTAGAATTGGGATTCTAAAGTATACTTCTAATCAGAGACTCGACTAACTTAAAAGGAGATAAACTGAGAAGTATTTGATAGTCATACATTTATTCGAGAAGGTCAGTGGAAAACTCATGGTGTCGGAGTTTTTAGACCGCCTAAAAGCCTCCGACATAGTCTGACGATTTATTTATTTATTTACTAGCTATGCCCCGCGGTTTCACCCGCAGCGCCCCCGTTCCCGTGGGAATTTTGAGATTTTTATTCCCTATAAACCTCACGGAGCCCGAGACCTTTCCAACGAATGCAAAACCGTGGAAATCGGTCCAGCCATTCACGCGTGATGCCTTGACCAAGGAAAACGGGTTTCATTTTTATATATATAGATTAAGGTACACCAACAGCGATACATGTAAATGTAATTAATGATAAACTTATAAAATAACAGTTCTTACGATTGATTGAAACAACCGGGATCGACTGTCTTCACCTATCTAAATAGGGGTCAAACTGCACGTTGAAATATAACATATCCGTTGAATATAACATTCCCAAGAATGCTTTGTCCAAACCAATGACATTGATTGCAAAAATGCCTAAGGTATGACTTTAAGAAAGTTGCATAAAAAATTATTAAAACTACTGAACCAACCAAATTAAATAAATACATACACCCGGAAAATGGATGGGTTGCTGAGAACCATATCATGGAGAATACACCTCATAACATTCTTCAATACAAATTCCGTTACATTTAAGTATTCAGAACGATATAAAAGTGTTAAAATTCACGTAAATCTTAAAGTCTAGCGTGTAAAATAGAAATTTCACTTGTGCAAGTGTCAGAGAGGTAATTGGTGATCCATCACCGAGGTTGAGTCGAGATTGGCTAGATTTTTCATTAAACCTTACATTTGTTAAGACAAGACGTATGGGTTTAATTACATTGACACGAACTTGGACCAATAGAAATTAAAAAGTGTATAACACTACCTATTGAAAGCTAGTAATGGTATTGATTTGAAGACCATATCCGAGGCCACTGACATATTTGGATTTAGGATAATAGTTCAACAAATATAGATAGTCTTCTTCTTCTTATCGAGTGGGTCAGTGGCCAACCCTGGTGTCGCAGTTTAGACCGCCTAAAGGCCTCCGACATGGATATGGATTGTAGATAGTAGTTCCATTCGATAGTAGATCAATCAGTAAATTTATCAAAACAGTAAAAATAAATGATTCACCATCATTATTACAGTGCCAAATATACCTTGTACTTTCCAGCTAATGGTAATTTTCTTCGACTTCCCGATAACAAAATACCATGAATTCTTGGAAAAGAATTTGTAATATAAGAAGCTATCAGATGAGTATAAATATTCATTTCGGTTATCTTAATTCAAAATCCGAGACCTTATTTGCTTTCCAATATTGTGTTACGAGATAACATAATTTCGGGGGCACAAAGCTGACTGAAATGAGGTCAAGAAATAACTTCAATTCTGCGTTTCAAAAAAACTACGTCGGAAGTACTTTAAAAATATTTTAACATTTTATAAACTAAGCAAATGTAAGTTAGAGTATAGTGTGTATAGTGTTAGTGTCGAACCCTGGTGTCCTACCTTTTAGGTCCTCTAAATGCCTCTGACATGGTGTCAAACTAAAGTAGCAAAAGCATTACCTCGCTCTTGAAGATATACGAGTATAACTTAAAATGTAGGTCAAATATACCCAACAGTTTTAGCCCCGACTTATATAAAAGAGGTATAAAAGAAAAGACAGCCGGAAACATCATCGTACACTGAATGCGTGTACCCACTTAGCATTTACTTAAAAAAAACTACAATGTACAAAACAGTACAACTTTTGATAGCAACTCAAGCGTTTACCCAACTTGTCCGTTTTTATCCAACTACGGAACATTTTCGTTTTATATTTTCATTTATTATTCTAGAAAGGTTATGACGTTTGTTAAAAAGAAAGTAAGCATCCAATTTACGTAAGTGTACACTTGCTTGATTTTAAAAGGCATTTGATTTAAATAGTTACACATACTTGTTTTTGCACCTGGATTAATATTACAAATTTATTCTTGGATGTTTCAGTTTTTTTTAAATAAATAAATCTGTACCTTATAATATTGTAACCATACTTTTAATTACCAAAATAACTGTGTCTGCGTGGTCGTCCCTTGATCAATTTTTTGATATATATGATTTTATTATTTGATAGTATACTGATAGTTAAAACCTTAAAAAAGAACATGGGTTTCATTCCTGATGAATTAAAGCGAAGCCATGTCAGGTCATTGCTTAACAAAAACAATCTTCAACGAATTATTATTTCGACAAGCCGGTGACCATTCACAAAAACGGGTTGATCAAATTATAATCCGTCAGTAAAGCTATTTGTAAAATCTTTTTTAACACTCCCCTCTGACAACCCCGGCATTGGTATTCATGAATCTATTACCTTTGAATACAAATGAGAGAATTTCGGAACAATGTTAGAAAACATTTGCGCACAGTATTTAGAATTTAGTGATGAACGATTATTTTGTCCAAACTTTTTCTTGTTTCGTTACTTTAGTTACTTTTTAGGCATTTATATAAATTATTTCGTTTGGTTTTTATTGCTTTTAATACTTTTTCTTTATTTCTACTTATTATTATATTCAATTCAATTTCCTAATTGTAAATTTTCTTTTGCAGGTAATTAAAGAAAATATCAACCATCACAGTCAGACATCAAAAACTAAGCGTGCTGTAATCTCAAAATTAATATTTCGGAGTTTCTCTGTTCGGTTCAAAAAATGGCCGTTTAAGATGTATTATTCAGGTGATACAATGTAGCGTGACAATTGAAGACACACAAATACTGATCTAATAACAAACAGAGAAAATTATTGTAACTATTCGACCGTAACTGATCGAGACGTTAATAACAAATTAACTCCGCGTGTTCTGACAGATCTATTAATGAACGTCTTAATTACCGAGTTCTAATATTGACATTTCGAGGCAAAATTCTTGAGACCAGACAGTTTGACGATCGTTTTAACAGATTATGATACAAGTTATTGACATGATAAACCGTAAATCGTTTTAGCACACATTCCATTCTTTTAACTACCTACCTACTTTCTTTTCGTTCTTACCCCTGCGATAAAACCAAGTAAAGAGGTGCTTAATACTTACGCTACCTACAGTCATCAAATTATACTGATTGAATTATGTTTTTGTCTTTCCAGAGATCGTAGTTATCCGATATAAATGATTTTTAAAAGAAGATTTCACATTTCCATAATGATTTAACACCAAGTAACGATGACTACTATTATAGCGTAGCAATTTCGCTACTTACCAAGCTATTTTAATCACAAACTAATGATACCACATTACCCAACGCTCGACAGCGCGAAATAATTTCCGCGAAAGTGACCTTGACTCAATTTCTATAAAAGTCCAAACGGCCGAATCCTCGCGTAAAATCCTATTACGATATTACTCTCATCAGAACACCTGTTGGTTTTGTTCACGCAAGTCACACTCACGCGATGTGGCTCTCACGTCACCATCACATTCCCCCTAATGATTTATACGATTTCATATTTAAAATTGGCGACCTTGTTCTCTATAAAGAAACAATACTAAGTCACAGTAAAAACATGAATTAGGTATACTAATCTACTAGGCCTTGATTGGATTAGGCTTCTCTAGATTTTCTAATTGAAAATTCATGCTTAGGATTAAAAAAATCCAGTCCGATATTTATATAAATAACTTAGTTAGTTCCTAGTTATCGTTTATTTTCTAATTTACCTTGTGCCATAGAAATAAATGTAGAAATAGTTTTCATAAATCAAATATCTTTAAGTGCCCTTTATTAAAAGAAAGGTAAAACTCGCATGCAAGAGCTCTTGGAAATTGTATTTTTAAAACAGTGAAATATAAATCATTGTTTTATTATACAAAATAAAAGGGAACTCACTAATTAAACTTAATATAGTTAACATGCAACAATATCGCATGAAATAAAGTTTCACTTGATTTTATTGTAGTTCGTTACAGTATTTTTATTTCAATTGCCATTCCCATATATATTTTTGGATGTACTTTCCAGTGCGATTCTTTATGTTTAAGTTCACAGCAAAAATAAACGTGCTTTGCTATGAGAAAAACTGTAGGAGTGACTTAAAAATACAAAGAAAAGATCATTGAGTTATATGTACTAACGTTAGTACATAACTCAATGGCAAAGGACATTACGAGTTAAATAACTTTTAGACTTTAGGGACCACTTGTGTTTAAAATAGGACTATTTCTTACACGTTAACAGAGCGTGAAATACAGTCACCCGCCATGTCTGAACGTTTTAGCTAATCTTAAAAACTCAGATGCAGATGCTTTAATGCAGTTTTCACAAATAGAAAATACATAGTTATTTATACAACTTTTACCCCAAATTATTATAAAAACATTCCGTAATCCCGATCAACTAAAGCGATGCGGGGGCGGGTCCCTAGTAATTGTATAGAGCGGAGAAGAAGAATGTTTAATAAACCAAGACGACATAACAACTTTCAATGAAAAACTCATATCACTTACGAAAGTAGTTTTTCCGTGACACGCCTACGAATGGCGAGCCAAAACAAATATGGGGCGTAACCACAACTTTTGATATATTTCACAACACATAGTCATAACACGAGAACGAATTCAGCCGAATATACTAAGCTGACTGGCTGCCAACGAAGGAATAATAAATAATATATTTTATAATAGAGCTGGCGAGTGCAAATGATGCAGAATGTCGTGAATGCAATATAAATATTCATGGGGCGTCTCTCAGTGTTCAGGCGACAGCCCTCTATCCATCTTATTCTAGGGGAGCATTGAGATGTTATTTTGAAAGCTCGAGTGAACTGTGAACATCGCAACAGAGCTTTTATATTATAATTTTAATAATATCTTAGAAGGGTTTTAATTGTTCACGTGTTTCATAGTATCTAAACGAATAAGTAAAGACTAAAGATTGTGTACTGTTTCATAAAAGGTTATTATTTTCAATTGCGTAGATAAATGGCGCTTTTTATATTTTTTTTATCCACTGAAAACCTTTTTTTTTCTTGCTGCAAGTTCGCAGTTATTTAGAATTTGCAGTAGTCATTTACTTATCTATACTAATATTATAAAGCTGAAGAATGAGAAGAGTGAAGAGTGAAGAGTTTGTTTTCTTTGTTTGTTTGTTTGTTTAAACGCGCTAATCTCAGAAACTACTGAACCGATTTGAAAAATTCTTTTTGTAATGGATAGCCACATTCAACGGGAAGGTTATAGGTTACTTTTCATTCCGAAATTCCCACGGGAACGGGAACAACGCAGGTAATACCGCGGGGCGCTGCTAGTAGTAACATATTTCTGAATAAAGTAGTAGTAATGCTATATAAGAGCCCACTACAACGAGTCTGGTGTCTAGTGTTCCCGTGTAATGTTCTTCTGATGCCTCTCATCTCATACATATAGTACAGCAAGAATTTCTCACACCACAGTCAGTGTAAGTCAGTAAATTCGAGTAGGTCTGTTGCCAACCCTGGTGTCGGAGTATTTAGACCTCCTAAAGGCCTCGGACATCGACTGGCTATTGAAACAACCGGGACCGACTATTTGACGTGCACTCAGACGCTCGGTAGCGAGATAGAAATGCTGTCGTCCAAGTAGTCACGTGAGCTCTGAACGCCGAGCTGAAGTCACGTGAAGGACTTCTTGTTAACACAGTGTTCGTATCGATTCAATCATGAAACGGAGGAACTTCTACCTTATTAGAAAAGTGAGAAGAATTTCTTATTAACACCGAGTCAATCACGTAAAGTAGAAACTTCATCTAAGCCAAGTAAATTGATAAAAGTCCACGCAAGTGCTCCCTACACTTAGCTTAATGGATAATACCATTACCTTTTAGGAAACGCCTTGTCATTAGCGTACTTCCGACAAACGGATGGTGAAATACCTTTGTTTTATTAATTATGTATGTTTAAAAGGAAATATTACATTATTTATTTTGTAATATCACCGTGCAGGTGTCAAAGTTTCGGTAATATGCAAAAGACAAGTAAATATGCACGTTTTACTAAAACCATAATTTCAGATTACTTACTTAAAATTCAAAACTTGTAGTCAATCTTCTTTTCAATGTACTAATATAGAGTCAATCACAAGCCCACTGTCGGACAACTGCAAGCTTTTTTCCCAACAGTGGTATCGGACTTTGCTTGATAAAGCAAAACCTAGAATATTTTCTATATCTCTTTCTACTAATAGTAAATGCTTTATACTACAAGTAAACGGCCAGTTTTACTCCTAAATAACCGTGGGAAAGCGAGCGCAATAAAATACGGAACAGTAAGTACAGCCTTGAAGTAATTCGGACGTATAAACTCGTTTGAACAACTAAGAAGGCCCTTCAAGCTTATCGACGGTATCACCGGGTACCTAAACGCCAAGTTTTTTCATCAAATGTTACAGAAGTAGTTTGTACTTAGCTAACTTACACTTTCCTACTTACTTAATAGTTTTACGGGTGAACTCTGATTACGACTGAATGTTAATTCGTTAGTAACGAACCGTTACTTTTTTTGAAAGTATAAAGTAGAGAAAAGGATCAGCCTATAATGTGTAATGTAAAGTATGCAGAATAAAAAACAAACAAAGGACAAATGATAAATCTAAAAGTAAATCAAACAAAAACCAACTTTACAACCTGAAACAAAAGTTCAAAAGTCGGTCCATTAATAAAAATGAAAGAACGAAACGAAACGAAATCTTTTAAAGTATTTTGATACTTATTTTTCGCGTGCAGAAGTCACGATCGAACAGATGGCACGAAAACTTTTAATTTACCTTCTTTCATTTGGATATTGTAAGGATATTTTACTTTTCTATTTGTTTGAAATGATTACTTAGTAAGTTGGAAGACGTATATTTTCAGCCCATTTGGTTTATTTCTTTAGTTTAGGTTATTTCTGTAAACATGAATACAAAGCAAATAACACTATTTATTGTCAATCAATCTTCTGTTAAATAAAGCTTCTTTCTAATACACCATTAACAGTAAAGAAGAGCCTGTAAAGTCCCACGACTTTGCAAACCCTCTCACCGCAGTTATCAGTTTAGTAAGCTTCATAAAACTTCTATACTAACCTCATCTATATTATAATCTATACAAATAAAATAAAGCTGAAGAGTTTGATTTCTGTTTGTTTGAACGCACCAATCTCTGAAACTACCAGTCCGATTTGAATAATTATTTTTGTAATGGATAGGGACATTCAACGGGAAGGTCATAGACTATTTTCCACCCTGAAATTCCCACGTTAACGGGCACAACGCGGGTAAAACCGCTGGGCACTGCTGGAACTGTAAAAAGCTACGAAATGTCGAATCCTAAAAATACACTATTAACAAACCATTCACGTCCATTGTAAACTGTCTGTAGGTATCTATTAACTCACCCAAAGGTATTGCCGCTCGCAAAACCTTATTGAATGGTTTCCGAATTAGATAACCTGTTTTTAGGGGACCTCCGATTACGTATCGGGAATTCTAATTAGTAGATAGGACAATAATATAATAAAAAAATGGTTAGAAAGATAGTTTATAAATGTAATATTGTACCGTTGCTAATTCAAAATAAGTTTGTGGCCTAGTGTACAAATTAAAAGAAAATACTTTTAATAACCTTTCTTTTTACAACCGTAAATAAAGGATTCGTCTGTAATGTCCCACTGCTGGGCAAATATCTCTCATCTCACTGAAGATATCAGTACAATGAGGAGGATTAGGCATTATCACCACGCTTGCGGGTTGGTGATCAATCGTAATCATAAATGAAAATCTAACGACTTTTAGAATTATACATATACGAAACAAATACGACACAAATATGTAAGCCAGTTCAATTTGCACTCAGAAATGAAATAAAATGTCACACTAAGGCTGCGTTTCCACCAGAGATGTGCGATGGAAATGTGTCGTGCGAAGATGTCTAGCTGTGCTGTGAAAATGTGTGGGGGTTTCCACCAAAGCTGTGCGATGAAAATGTGCCTACGAGGATGCGTTGCGAAGCTGTGAAATGTGTCGACGGGGGTATGGTGTAGTGGGAGCGGAGTAACGCAACACATCCGTTCGCACACATCTCTCGCAACACCTCCCTTGCACACATCCCTCGTACACATCCCTCGCTTGTTTTGTATGCACAAAAATCTAGCTCCGCTGATCCGTTTCCACCAGAGCTGTGCTGACCGAGGCGAGGTAAATGAAGCGATTCCATTGGTTCGTTACAAACACATCCCTTGCTACGCATCCGCGGTCATCTTTGGTGGAAACGCAGCCTTAATATAAAGATGAGTTGTTTTCGTGGTCCATATCAAAATGTGCAAGTTTGCGAAACAGTTAACATCTCTTTTAGGAACACCCTTGACCTTACAGAGTTTATTAATAAAAACATCCCTCGGAACCGCTTGTCAAAACAAGACCTACGCAATGATATTTTTAAAAGGGGAAGATACGGTACGTTCAAAAATGCTGAGAAAGATATGCGGGCAAGATCTTTAACCACTCACAATAACATGCAATGTAAAAGTAAATCCTAGATTTGATTTGATTTATTCAAAAGAAATAGAGATACAGGTTAAAACATTCAAATGAAGATATATACTATCTCTCAACTTAAAGGTGTTTGTAAGAAAAACAATGAAGTTGCCACTGCGTCCATGGACTTAGTTATTGGAGTCAGCGAAGTAGATGCGTGCCATATCTTGTTATTTTAACCAATGTCTGTAGCGTGTCCATTTTCGTCCACATGCATATTTATTAAGCAATAAGTGACATGGCGTACGAGCAGAAACGCCTACGTTATGCTAATTTGCAATTTTTTGGCATGTTTTCAGGATATCAAAATGAGTAGACTTTATTATGTTGATGAATTTATTGGATGTAGCATTGGAATTTTTACGTTGTGGTTAGAATCATAAGTCGTTTACTATTATGCTACTAGTAACGTCTCGTATTTTCATTTGTTGTACCCTTTTCTGTACGAAATTGGGATAAAACAAGATTTTCTCATAAATGTGCGATGTGATAACATTTTTTTCTAATCCAACAGTTATTTCCACAGATTTTCAAGTTCAAACAGACAAGATTGTCTTTAGTTTTATTACATTAATATAGGATAAGTAAGTGGAGGAAAATGTGAAAAGATTTTCATTCTACAAATCGAAATGTAATGGAACTATTCAGAAAACGGATTCCAGAATACGTTGTTATATTATTTTATGATCAAGCTAACTCCAATAGGTTCTTCAAACATCGATATCTTCAAACGATGTGTGATACAATTTTATTTGACATCGTTGTATATGCATATTATATTATCTTCTGCACCCTTTTTCCATGAATTTATTGCAATGTCTTAAAAGTATAAGTATGTTTTAGTTACTTGCCTATTAATACGTCAGTAACCATAGTAACACTCGTTAACTAGTAGCTATGGCCCTTAGAGCTAAGTTTGGGTCTAACTAATTATTTGTTTGGGTAAAAAAAATAACGAACACATTAGTAAACTTTAAGATTTCAGTTAGGACAAGATTGCAAAGAGACCCAAACCTAGATTATCAGGCTATTAACTAAGTTTGAGTTTCCGACTCCCAACCCGAGGGTACGTCACTATCAGGCCGAATAGCAGTAATTAAGACCCACAGTTTAATTACAGTACTATTCAATTACAACAGATGCTTGATCAAACAGTAGATATATTACATCACTAATGATCAAAACTAAACAGCTTGCTTGTTTTACCATGCCCATCTCTAATTCTACCAGATTATGACATATAGAACCTAATGAATTGATGATGAAAAACTCTATGAATTAAATTAGAATAACCTAATAATATAACCTAATCTTAATGATATAACTTGATCTGCTATCTGAAAAGCTATCTCAGATAGGTTACTTATACTCGTAGTAGTAGATTAAATAAATACATGTTAAATGAAAGCTTCAAGCAGATTTTTATCTAAATTCCCACGGAAACCTGTTAAATATGAATGAAACCGCAGAACACTAGTGAGTTAATGTATATATGTATAGGTATATATATGAATGTTAGTTGTCTGGAGTCAAATTCCTGCACCAGCAACACAACCTGATTTTGACATGTAATCTTACTTATTAGTATTAAATTGTATTATACCTTGATTTTAAAAAAATAACCAGCAGAGTTTCTTGCCCATTCTTCTCTACTGATGTTCTTCCGAATGGGTGTTACGTTCAAAAGAGCCTCTATGGGACCAAAACTGAATAAAAATATTTGACTTTGACTTTGACTTTGTTATATGATAACAGTATATGTATGATAACAGTTAACACGAAGTCTTTCAAAGCTTCACCCGCCCTAATGTAATTAAAGTTGGCGTAGATTCGTTAATCTGTGTTGAACTACTAACAGAATCTAGGTGAAGGAAATGTACCCATATCACGATGTCGGATAAATTAATCTAGACCTTTATCATCGTATGATCTAACTAACAGATTCACGAGTTATTTATATAGAGAGTTAAAATAGCCTCTTAACTATTTTAACTATCTTTAGCTACAGCTAATATTTCGCATTGTACAAGTATTTGAAGTATTTTAGGTATTTTAGGTATTTTAGGTTTTACTAAGAGAAAACGGCTACAGGGTTGGCGTGTAACTTACTCTCAATTACTCTAAGAAATCTCACGAAAGCGCATTTGGTCGAAAGGTAAGGTCTTAATTAACTGTAACCAAGCAGGGTTAGTCAAAACAAAACATTAAATCGTCTAAACAAACATTAACATCTTCAGAAACTAATTACTACGAACCCATCGTCAAACATTTTAGTATAAAGATCAAACCCGAACGCAAACATATCAAACGTTCGAAAGACAAACAAGACTATAATTCATTAACAAGCTATGGAATCTTCGCCTTGGATAGTCACAGTTCAAGTAACACAGTAGCATCACTTCATAATGTGTGACACGGACAGTAAATAAGCCTTTCCGGTCACGAATGACAATGAAATGCGAAAAATTAATGAATATATACGCTAATTGGATGTTAGTAAATTACTATCTGAGAAAAGATTGAGATGTGAATGACCGGGGTTTTCTTGTAGGTCTTTAAGCTTCAAAATAGCTAAGCAACATACTCATAGCAACAACTTTGGACTTGGTTTCGTGATACGGACACCGAGTACCTAAGAATGAGAATAGTATAGCGGGAGGTATCACCACTTCTCACTTATTGGACAAATAATAGTACGGCTGTACTTGTTTTGATTGATTAATTATGATTTCACTGGTTTTAACGAATAATAACTCTAATAAGTGTTTGACTGAGTTCAATAACACTGGCTTTCATAGAAAATCCGTCGCTTAATTTTTTTCGTGCTACCTGCCTACATCATTAGTAGGAACATCAATAAACATTCGTAAATGGAATGTAATACATACATCCCTCTGTGGTCTCATTACACACACATACATCGTACACTATACAAGCATATAGGTATATCCACGTAGGGTTTGTTATGATAAGTATGATACACCTTCATGCCATCAAGTAGATAGTTCCTTGTTATCACGCCTACTTTTCCTCGACCCTCTATTTCACAAACCACTGTCACACCCTGCAATATCATTATTTATAAGGGATGCGAGTTTCAGCTCATTGTTACGGGGAAAATGTGAGACATGCCAAAAATCCTAACAATCCAATATGTCAGAGTAATATGACAGCCGTGGGGGATTATGAATAGGATTAAATTGTGAGAGACTAGCTGCGTTCCGCGGTATCACCTATATTTACAGGAATTTCAGGAAAAAGTTAGCTTTACGTCTAACATTGTTCCAATCGACCTTGAATCTGCAACTATGGCTATGCCAAATTTCTTATATATTAGTTTAGCAGTGTAGCCGTGAAATTCTAACAGACAGACAAAGTTACGCTTAATAATATTAGCATGGATTCCGCAACTGCAATATGCTAATCTAATATTGAGCGTTTGTTCTGAAATGCATTCCAGATTTTCTTTTTCATTCAGATTCGTATCCGATCTAGATGTTATTCTTTGAAGTCGAGAGTGGGATATACATTATGTATTGTCTTTGTTTATTGTAGGATAGAAATCAATGCTATTAATAGGATATTTCAGAAAGATATCGATGTACCGAGTTGTCAAACGCTTAATATAATTATATAGCTTAGTTAAGGTATTATCAGGCTTTACTTATCTAACCTTGTTGTTCTAATAGAAGCATGTTTATTCATTTAAGACGAATTAAAATACTCGATACTAATATTAGTAACTTACACGAGGATTGATTCAATTCAGTCGACATTTACAACAAACTGTAGCAAAACAAACATACCAGAAACAGAAGTAAATAAAGATCAAGAAAACAAAGCTTTAGCTTATTAATAACATACAATGAACACAATCTCGGTTCCCAGAAGGCGAAAATCCTTTAAACAATAATTCATATTTGTGTTCATTTTCATGTACAAATCTCTTCCGACTCATTACTATACAAAGTATATTACAGCAAAGTCGTCTGTCGGAGAAGGATTATGTAAAAGTATTTATATATAGATACCGGTGAAAAGCCTTTGGTGTCGAAAACAATACGATATTGAGCTGCGTTTTCACTTAGTTTTCTGTACAGTTCTAAGCGAGCATTTGTTCGTTCTTGCTGTGAATTAAAACACTTGAATTAGCGAACATGTTCAGTGATTATTGGCGATGAATAAGTGAATAATTCATTGCCTCATTAACTGAAAACACGTATCTTATTTAAGTGCGGGTAGTGACCGTCGTTACAAGGTGTAATGTAACATGTTACACAGCAAGCGTTCGTGCAGTCAGTACGGAGAAACACAGCACTCGCAGCAAGTAACGAGCAAATGCGAGACTTATGAAAAAAATTCGTCGCTCACTGTCTATTTGAAAACATTTGCCCAAAACAAAATGCTTGTTCCGAACCTTAAGTGCAAATTCGGCTTAACAAGTTGCAAATGTTGCGATTGTTCTGTTTGTATGTATACGATGTTTTTCAAATGTAAACATTGAATTACTAAGATAATATTATTGTTTTTTCTGATTCACAACTCAGACTTGTCTCCAAATTTTACAAAAGCTAGCGGTCGTCAGTGTCTTTTGACGTAATTTCTGTTCCTCCGTTTAATTCTTGTAAACTACGCAATGGATTTTGGTTCGGTTTTCACTGTGGTTTTGATAAAATTTCACTTTACGTTTACGTGAATAAAAATACTGAAACCTGTATCAGTAGAGGCTTTGTTTTATTCCGAATTATTAACGGAATATTTTAATCACCTTAAGCAAAACAGGGAAGGTGGTATATGTACTGTGCAGTACGTAATATTATTCTTTATTCAAGATGTCTGTAATAAAATCCGTACATAAAAATGTACGCTAGAAATGCAAAGCCTCTGTAATAATATGAAACTATGGCACCCATAACGATATTGAAATATTGCGGCGGGTTCACCATTTCTAGTTTCAATATTCAGATTCTTCCGATACTATACCAAAACTTGTTGCTAGGATCTTGTTAAGATATCACAGCTTTTTAAGTTTCTATTTGTTTCAAATATACAATAATACTGTTAAGGATACCTATATTTTCGTTGTCAGATGCAACAAAATCTTTCTTTAGGTAGGCAAACTTTCAACTGAATCTAACTATAATATGAAAAATCATGGTCGTTATCAAGTATTTCAAGAGCAGGTATAAAAATTATGAAAAATATAAATGTAAAAGGGAAGCTTCAACCAAACGAAAATGAATTAAGAAACAAAAACACGAAAATGAATTAATTAATACATTGTTTCAGGAGCTGTGAGGGTTTTAATTTTAACTGTTGATTGGCACGTGAAGTTAATTAATTTTTATTCAATTATTAAGCTTCTTATATTTTTTTGATTGATTTATATTCCTTATTGTAACTAATTGACCTTATTGAGATTGGAATGGAAGCATACGAAAGATAGGGACGGTTGGCGATCTTTGGGGGAGACTTTGGCCAGCAGTGGGCTAAGTTAAGTATATATTTATGACTAGCAGCGCCCCGCGGTTTTACCCGCGTTGTGCCCGTTCCCGTGGGAATTTCGGGATAAAATGTAGCCTATAGCCTTCCTCGATAAATAGACTATCTAACAGTGAAAGAATTATTCAAATCGGTTCAGTAGTTTCTGAGATTAGCGCGATTAACAAACAAAACAAACTCTTCAGCTTTATAATATTAGTATAGATTTTAAAACAAAACTGCAAGTTTACAGAGTGTTTATTGTGTGTAGTTTACGCTATCATTTAAACTTCTTAACTTTGACTATAATTCGAACTTAACTGAAAACCTAAACAAATAAAGCGAGCTATTAGCATTCATATGGCTACCAAAAAGTTCGGTACTTCGCGGAAAACCCTTAAAACTCAAATACGTAACATTGTTGGAATTACTAGCCAAGCTCACAGTGCGATAGTGAATAGTCAACGATTCAGTAGGTAGATATAAAGGGATCTGCAAAATGTGGGAAATAGGATGGTTTCAGAGTTGGAGTAATATTTACTTCTCGCTGGCAATACGCCTATGAATATGTAGAGCACATTTAGACCCTTGTCATATTCAAACATCTATATTAACTACACTCTATTTTTTCTTACGTTAGCTAAAATGTGGTTGATTTTTCAGCCGAAAACGGTTTCTTCTGTAGACGGAAAAGGTTTAGTGATTTCATTCCATTCTTACACCATTACTGAAACCTTTTTCTCAATTAAAGAGTAAATAAGTAGTCTTTGGTTGAAAAATCTGTCATGATGGATTGAATTTTAACTATCGTTAGAAAAAAAATCTACTAAGAATTATATAAACCGACAAAGTCCGTAGATCATCAAAATATTCATGGGCTTATATCAAACAAAACTGCTGCAAACGAACACATCTGATTAACACTAGATGCACTACCTCGCCTCAATTTTAGTAAATTTAATTAGACTTTAGTCTTAAAACACCAGGACTAAAAGTTAAGTAGCATCTTAACAATTTGTTAACTTAAAATGTGCTAAGCCGGCTTACGCCAATCTTTATTAATTGAAAACTTTGCGGTACCGTGGTTACTGAAAAATGTGAAGCTGAGTTAATTGAGTCGCTATAAAAGTTTTTATTTAAATTTTTTCGTTAGTGACTTCTTATCTTGCGTGTGTTTTTGTACGTAAATGCGTATTTTATACAGTGATATAATTGCCATTATGACGATCAATGTGCGCAGTTCAATTCTCATTATATTTTTTTAATATTCTAAAATAAACTGTTCTTTAAAATCGATATTATTTTGTTACTTTAACTAAATAATGATGTTAATCCGATTTCTGCAAGAGCGAAGAGTAAATCAGCAATCTATACTTAAAACCAAGCGAGAAATAAACATTTTCCTTAAAACATTGCAAGCTCGGTTTTAATTTTACATTAATTTATTGTAATACTCTTCCTGTTACCTCTCTTGTTTCATTAAATATTTACCTGCAACAATAAAAGGCATTATTTAAACAACATTTTCATAGAAAATACTTAAATAAATAAAGCTCTTAAAATACTGCTAATGTAAAAGGATATTTTCAAAACATTAGTTATAACGGCGCACTTAAGATTGTGAATTGTATTCCTATTATTTCAATTCCTCTTTAAGATCTAGCATGTAAGAAAAATAAACGTTTATATAGAAGAATTAGGTAGGTACTGGATTCTCAGCAATTTTCGATTTCGAGAAGAGAATTTTATCAAACTTCTCACAATTTATTTTCTATCTAAGATCTCGTTATTACAAAGGTACGCCATAACTCCAACAGGTTACTGGAAACTTGGCATCAAACCTTACTCACCATTTATTACATTACTGAAATTCATATTCAAATATGCCTTAATTAAATTTCAATTGAAAAGAGAAAGCGGAACTATCCCATTTATTTGTATCGCCATATTAATCAACAATTTGATAAATAGAAAACCTTATGCGGGATGTATTGTACAAAGTACTTTCTCTTAGTATCAATATTCTAACAAAAACAATTATTTTACGTAACCAATTATAAACACATTTGGTATACAAATATGTGTAACTAAAGCATCAATTACATTTAGAAACTTTACTTATATCCAGCGAGTCTTATTATCTACCAGTAAACTCACTCAATACAATACCTATAAATGAATGTAGGTAATCTTATAAGCTAACTGGCATTGTTTGTAAGTTCCAGATAAACTTAAGTAATTCAAGCCTTAAAGCCAATAACCGAGAGCGAGTCTACTGGAAATCAATCGGTGATTGAAAATGGACCGAAAATCTAACCTAGACCATCATGATAAAGATAACACAATTACGATTGTGACAGGCAGGACAAACGGTCCGATCCCTAATAGACGGCCATTGTCGGCATTCTATTACGAATAGAAACGTGACCGCATAGTGCCGTGAATGGACCAATTGGTGACGCGTTGGTAGATAAATATTGGTATGTGGGGAAAAGCCAAGGATTGTGGTATTATTGTATTGGAACTGCATGTGTTAGATGGGCAGATCTCTCTCTTAAAACTTAAGAGCTGGGCTCTTGACGATGGAGTTCTTTCAATTTTTCTCTGTCTTCTGCCATCCTCTTCAGATGGGCCGATAGTATGGGAGAAAACACTAACCTACGATACCATGGTTAGCGACTAACATACACAAACTAACTTTATAATAAGAGATAATGAGGTCCAAAGAAAGTTTATGTTACTATGTAACTTGTAGTTAATAGAAATCGCTAGTTGACAATTTTATTTTTAAGTTACTCGTAATTAGATGTATTGGCAATTAACCTATAACACGCAGATCATCACTAGGAGAGATCAGCATATTAAGGTGTTAAGTACTATGTAAATACAATGAATTTACAACCTATAAAACCCATTAACATGAAAAGTGAATTACCAGTTAACATATAAATGTAAAGAACGAAATGATATTTAAGAGACCCATAATAATTGAACAATTTCCAATAGTCAGGAAGGACTGTTCATACAAATTGAACTTGAAAATTAAGTTGGGTTTGGAAGACGGTAGAGTTGGTTGTAAAACTTGAGTGAAGTATCCAATTAGGAACTCATAAAGTTGAAAATATTCTAACATAAAATAAGATACTGATGATATAACAGTTGCCTCGTGTCAAATGAATAAAGAGCTAAATGACTGTTCGGATAAATGAGAATATTATTTATTTTTAAAAGCAAATTGCTTCTTCTTTCATCCCTGTACTATATACAGCCAATAACTGTTCTACTTCTAGTCGTTATTGTATAGTAAGGCTTAGGTATTGTATAAAACGATTATACGATTAATAAAGTTCTATAGCTGAATAGGATGGCTGAAGATAGGGAACAGTGGACTGAACTCCATCCACAAGAGTCCAACTCCTAAGTTTAAGAAGAATATGAAATAACTAACGTCCGCTTAGAAAGCGACACTGTATTACGAGTATAAGAACTATATAGAAATCCAATCAAAACGCTAGATCTTTTCATAAAATATAACAGTAGACACTTAACCCGGAATTCAATTTAAGGAGGGTCCAAACCCTTTGAAAAACGATATTTTTATTGGGTTCGATTTGCTATATCCTTGCATATATTTAAAACTAGGTATTGAATGATATTTGTTGCTTACTCGTATTAAGGTTTATCCGACGACCTTACCAGATTTGAATTTTTTGTAGGAATATAATTTATTTTCTATATATTCAGATTTTGTAATGGAGTTGAATATTTTTACGCATTTTCCCTGTACAGTCTGTCAAATAATGATCTTCCCCTAACAAATCTCAAAGGAGATCTCGAAGTCCAATTCTGAGTCAAAATACGAAGCCAATTTTAATCTCGACATAATAATGTTCCGTTACTTCAATACTTTTACATGACACGAAACATGGAACAAAATTAAAAAGTTGGCTACGTTGTGAGTCAAATCGTCAAATAAGTTATTCAAATCGAGTTTTTGAACACACTTTTAATTTACCGCTTACATAGTAGGTTTGAATTAGATATGAACAACGAGAGGGTTGGATAAAGTTATTCAAAGCGTAATTTTACTGTCCCTTACTGGATAAATCTCATTCGAGGTGAAGTACTCGTAAGTATACATTTTATAACCGAAATTTTATTACATTATGTTACAAGAATAATTTATACCTCCTTTACCTTTTCGGTACATTAACTGTCTATGCAATAGTACAACGGCTTAATAAAGGGTGCCTTTCTACCAGAGTTATATCATGCTACATTGTTATACTTTGCATAGCTTTGTCTGAAAGGTTTTTAAATATCATAGTTGCGTGACGGAAAATCAAAATCACTTTTTTTCAAACATGGGAATATGTAATACTTTAAAATCTCAGCAACAAAAAGCCCTAACATTCGAAATACCAGTTTAATTATTCATCTAAGTGTATATAAGGCCTTTGATTAAGGGCTGGAGGGCGCACCAATTATAACTGAAATATGGGGTTTAGCGATCCTAATCCAACGCAATTGTTGCCGAGCCGGCTACTAAGGAAAACATTTTGGGCTGGTCCAAAATTTTTAATCATGTTAACCCATGTTTATAAGTTAGTAGCCTACTATGGGTAAACCCGTGGTTTACTCTTTCAAAACTGTTTCTGGGGGAAGTTTTTATGGTGAATTTTTCATGAGTAATGAAAATATAATGAAGACTATTAAACCGCTTACGCTAATAATTAAAGTCAATGCAGCCGTTTCCAAGTTTTACGTGTTACGAAACATTGAATTGTTGAACATTAAGAATTTATCCAGATTATTATTATAAGACAAGTAATGAATGTACACTGACAAATTTTAAAATGGTTTTGCATTAAAAACTACAGTTTGAAGTGAAAAACTCGACATTGAATGTAAACATGAATGCAATTCCGCTAACTGCAAGCAACCTTGACTACGAGTATCACGCTAAGTGATCACATCTTTTTGAAAGGTGATATCATCTTCCTTGATAAAAAATTGCATTTCACGACTTATTACGCTGCTAATCTTCAATACAAGTACTAAAGTACCTACCAATCTATACCAATATTCTAAAGCTGCAGAGTTTGTTTGTTTGAACGCGATAATCTCGGGAACTACTGGTCCAAATTGAAACATTCTTTTTGTAATGGATAGCCACATTCAACGGGAAGGTTAGAGGCTATTTTTCATCCCGGAATTCCTACGGGAACGGGCACATCGCAGAGCGCTTGTAGTACTATAATATAAAACTAAAGAGATTAGTTTAGTTTTTGTTTGTACGCGCTAATCTCTAAAACAACACAATATGCAGGCTATATTATGCTGAAATTCCGACGGAAAACGGTACAACACGAGTAAAACTATAGGGTGTCGTTATAAAATAAATTAGCCTAATTAACACAGCGACCTTTCATAGCGATGCAGTCGAATCTTAGTTAAATGTCGGAGAGGGGACACAGCTCGCGACTACATTGCGACTGTATAGAGGCAAACGCGTGACTGCATTCGTTTCTGCATCGCTACAAAAAGTCACCGCGGGGAAGGTCCTAAGGCCAAGACGCGGCAAAACAACGTTCAGTCACCATTCATTCATAACAAACGTTGTTCATTACGACGAATTTAGCGTCGAATTATTTTTTATAACAAGTAATTTTAAAACCATCTATCTACCATTTTAATTTGTCGTTATTTTTAAGCTATTGCATAGCTTCTATCGCGGGCCTTGAGCGCGGGGACCGAATCCAGAAATTCCGTAATGAAAAAACCTCACGCTCCCCACTAACGCCATCTAGTGATAGAAAAAATAACTATGCAATAGCTTTACCGCGGCAGTCCCCGAGTGCCACACGTCTTTTTTTTATTTGTATACTCAATTAGATTCTCTACAAACTTTATACATTTTTAGGTACAAAGTTCACAAAAACAATAGTCATTTAAATGCAACTCAAACTATCAACAAAAAACAGTTTAATTGGAAACTGTCTTAAAAGGTTGAACCGTTTCGTGATTGTATTTTGTTTGTGATTGTTTTACTTCCCGCATCATTAAAGGCCTTGGATGTAATTACGGATTGTTCGAGATATTTATTAAGAGTTTTAACACGACATTTGATTAATTAGAGAAAGTATATTCACTAACATTTGAAACTTTTTCATTGAGACAAACGAGTGTTAATTAAGTTTTTTTTATTAACATTTATTGTCCCACTGCTGGGCAATTAAGTTATACGGTTTTATTGTTTGACTTAATCATTAACTAGTAATACTGATATTATGAATGAATCTAAGATGCCACTTAAAAATAACATAGTGGAATTTGTATCAAATGTCACACAGTTAATTTACACACAATTACTAAAGAAAGGCCAGCATGATACCACTGAAGCTATAAACTATTTAAAAAAATTACTCTATAAGGTATGCTATGCTATGCTATGCTATGCTATGGTGGGATGGAAATCAAGCAATGCATAGCAACGTAGTGCAACATAACTCTGGTGGATAGGCTACCTTACAAAGAAGCTATTGGTATTAACAGGCATTATTCTCTGCTATCTCAATCAAGTTCGTTTAAATATTTCGTACTTGAATCCCAAAGTGATTGCAATCAGATAACACAACCTCTAAAGACGTCAAATGAACGGATTACAATATCTGACGTAACTGATAACTAACATAACACGTAAACACACAGAGATAAGGATATGCGCCTAATTCACACGATGATATCATAATCGTGATCTTACAATTTAGGATAACCATTACACGCGAAGGATATAAAAAAACACGCAAACTTAATTTTAAAATATGTAATGGCTTCATTATTTTAAGAAAAAAATCTTAATGTTGAATGCGAGATGTCCGCGTGAATTAATGCGAAGTGGTTTTTGGTTGTTCATCCTCATTTAACAGAAGAAACAATGAGATTAATTTATGATGGCAGTTTACTGAAAAGACTCGAAAAAACATAGAGATGGGCGGTAATTTTAGATTAACATTTTTTTATTTGTCATAATTTTTCTTACTTGGCATCGTTAAGAAACGACACTTATTTAAGTAACTCGATTCCCTCTATCTGTAAATTCTAAAATACTTCAATATTTTGTGGTTCGTCGGGGCGGTTTATCCTATAATAGATTTAAGTTTAATCATTTCACAAATAGTATTCTGCTATTGTAGACGAAATAATCCAATAAATCAGAAAACAAACCATTCCATCTTACCTTAACAGAGTTTTCTTGAGCTGTAGCGTAACTAACACAATTTAACGACCTGAATCACCATCTACACCTGAATCCAACAACTTCATGAACCCATTAATGTCAACTGGTGTCTACTAGACTCTATTAACAAGTACTCGAAACTTGAAGACGAGGTAAGTCTTTGAGTAGACACGATATTAGGTGACAAAACAGAGCCTAAGCCGGCCTCTCTGTAGGATTTAAACTTAAGCTGTGGAATCACGTAACTGAATAATCCTTTGTGAAGCCAGGATACATTTCTTAAGTGCGGTTAATCTAGAATACTTTTGGAGACGTTAAATGGTTAACTTTGAAATGTTATCCAGTGAGCTTTCTGTTTTTTACAGACGGCATGGACTGTTGTGTAGTTTTCAAACGCGGATATTTTTATTTCAAAATTCCCGTGGGAGAGGATGTAATTGCAAAGCCTCCTAAGAGGCGGTGAAATAGAGTAAGCAATATCTTATACGTGCGTATATACTCGTAGATGATCTCGAGCAAGCCTCTATGATCAAAACATCTTGTTTGCAAAAACAAATAACGTGTGGAATTTATTCCGAAAAATCCACTAGTAAACAAAATTCTTTTTTCACAGTTTCATAGTTTATATACTTCATGCTAGCCTTGTGAGGAATTCTCAAACACGTAAACTTTGTTATTCTTTTTAAGGTTTCGAAAATCATGTTAGGAACGTAGAGGATTTTCTTTAATCTTTCCACTATTTATTTTCTTTGAGACGGAAACATTTTCGGCTTATACATTATTAATAGATGTCGAGGAAATAAAATCAGACTACGTATCTATTTGACACAACTAAGATAAAACAAAAACACGCGATAAACTTACAAGAAGTATTTGTGTGGAATGAAATAAAAACATAGCATTTTTGTAAAAAAGGACAATGTAATTTAGGAAGAATTTCGTGTAAGACCACTTAATTAACTTGGACATGGCAAAAAAACATTTGGTTGCTAGCTAACAAAGCCGTAAAGGATAAATTGCTTAGTATTTTTCCACGTATAGATTGTAGATATTTACTTATTAAATGATTTGTATCATATTCCTAAAGAAAAAACAACAACATAACAATTTTTTTAGACAGATTTTATGGGCGATTAGAAAACAATTGAAGTGAAATAATGCTCTAAATCCGACAAGACTAAACTTAGATTTCATTTTAAAATATATGTGCGTTATATATAAATTAGTTAAATAGTAGCTCAAAGTAAAACGACACTTAATTGTGATCCCTCTACTATTTAGTTCGTTTAAAACGTCCTGGTGTGTAAATAGAAGTATACGTGACAAGTGCTACCAAATAAGTAAAGGAGTTGTGAAAGGAATAAGAACAGTTTGGTTCAAACACGAACGTCCGACCGCAGCAAACTTCTTAAACAGATGCTTAGGCTAAACCACATTTTCCTAGTAATATGTTCTTCAAGTTGGTTGTAACTTTTAAGCCCTTTAAACTACGCGACCTAGTTTTCTTTTCTTTAACCTAGAATATGCCAATAAAATGTTAAGGATAAAAACACTACCTTGAATAAACACATTTTTTTCTGCACGTGCATGTCCAAGACATTTGAAACTTTTCGCAATGGCCCAAATTTTTGAGTTGTTAACTTGGACATAATTACCACTTACAAAATGGCTACATATTAACATTACAAAAGCTCACAAAAGGAAGATAATTTATACGTACTTTGTTAAATTTTATCTCGTATTATCCTATCTAGTTCTAGACAATAAAGTGATGACCTTAGAACTGAGTTTTCAATGTCAGTTAATACATAAGCCGACGCCTTGAGTAATTGTGTCACATAGCTTACAAGTTAATTCGTCGTTTCATCTTGACCCTCTCAGTACTTCCTTCCTAACGATTGTTATCTTTACAAAGGAACTCGACATTTCATAAGAGTTCTTATTATTTTATTTTTATGTTAACGCAGTAAATCTCGCGGAGTAGGTAATATTTAAAGTTAATGGTGTATTTCAAGGCAACCAATGTATTTTTGTTTTACCAACTTCTACTATGACTTACTTAGTAATTTCGTCATTGTTATTTGTGACATAAATGACATTTTTACATTAAGTTATGAGTATAGATATGAAGTTAAAAATGGTTATGATTGACAGGCTTATAACTCTTTAACCCTAGAACATAGAGTTACCTAAGGATATACATAGTATATACAATACATACATAGTAATCTATGCAAATGAGGTTTGAAAATAGGGCACTTCATTGATCGTATTTGTAAATTACTTCACATAAATCTTTATACAATGTCCAATAACACTAGAGGTACAATGTTACAATGAAGTAGTTTGAATGTCAAGTAAATGCATGTCACATGCTGCTACAATAAATTGTCATAAAAACGTGACTTGTAATATTACACAGGGTTATAAAGTACATTTTCTTATTTTGTGCAAAAATACTGTCATAGAAAAAGATCTCAAACAAATCACATTATCATTCATGACGAAACCAAAATTTACGGCATACCAATCATACACGAACACTATAACAGATGTATACAAATGTTCGTAACACGACAAACTCCCGAAAACCAAGCGAACGTCTGCAAACCTCCCCGTATTAGCATAGCTTTCGTCTAGTCTACTTCAAAGGCAGGTACAAACTGTGACTGTATTTGCTCCTGTGTGCCGTTATTGGCACAATAGATTTCATGCATCAAATCTTACTACTGCAAAGCTTGCGCCATACTTTGTTTACTTGTGAATACAGATTTTATCTGATTAATGACAGCAAACACATTAACTTAGTATTACCCAACCTTAAAAATTACAAATGTTTAAGTGTAAGCAACGGTCAAACGTTAACGGTTGCAGTAGCCTTTCGCAAATGCAGCCATTTAGATCTATGGATAATCTGTGATGCGTGAAAAGCATGGCGAGCCGGCTAGGCGGCGCTGGCGTCGCCGCACGTGATGCATGCGCGAGCGCACGGCAGACGCGAACCCGCCGCGTAACAGCCTCCGCGCATAACCGACACCACCTCCGTACTACCAGTACCGCGTCGCGTGTGACAGTGAATATATTATTCAATATTAAGTGACTGTGCAATACTGTGCGTCCCCGTGAGAACCCACCAACATGTTAATAAAGGTAATTCACTAACTTAACAATATCCTATACACCTGACACTGAATTAACCATGGATTGTTAGTAAACAAAGTAACAATTAGATAAATTGGTGTTAACTTTTCGCAGACAATTACCGGTATTGTCTAACAATTTTTGTGAATGCAAGTAATTGTTATTTTAAACATAATTCACAGGGAGTTTAATACCTTAACTATGTGTGATTTTTGGAGAGATATTTATGCCTTATTTTTATATTATTAAAATTGTATTTACTGTAGGTACATACTATATGAGTATCGATTAATTAGGAAATAGATAATAATGTTTTAAAATCATACCTGACCGTAATGAGCCTTTGTTAACACAAGATACATAATCACAATATGAAATTTCACATGATTGAATGTAACAATATGACACATATGATTGAAAACACATTAGCCTTCTCGGCTCAGTAAATAGATTTTCCTTGGATTCACTGTAGCATCTAAGCACTCTATACATGTTACTGAAATACAAACAATAGAGAACCGATCTTTTGTTAAGAGGACTTTGTTTCGTAAGTATATCTTATTCCATATAATAAACGAATCATTAGCGATGCTGTCGTTAAATCAGTGGAGATTGTGTTTTAGACAAAAGCGTTGACGGAATTTTACAATCCATATTGTGTAAAGTAATGTTACAAAATGTTCGACTTGTATTGACAAATTGCAAACGTTATTTTCCCAAACAGTGTTCGAGATAGCTCTGATAACAATGATAAGAGATGTTGGTTCAATGTATGGTTAGGTGAGTGGGTGTGGGGCCACTTTCGGACGAAAATCGCTTGCACTTAAGATAGCATAATATATGCCATATTACTATAGGTTTAGGGACAATCAAGCGCTTTAAACCTTACTGGTAAATTGCAAACAGACACTACTGTACCCATATTCAACACAATGTTTGCTTAAGACAACTAAAACTTATATAAAACTGGAGCAAACTATAAAGTCAAGAGGATAAGCGATAACATTCTAGAGAAAAACAACATAAAAATGTTTGATAAAACTATAAATTATAACTGATCTGTAGCCAAACAAATAGAAAACGATTTAATAAAACCTCAATAGTTTAATAACAGGTAGCTTGTCATAGGTTAGAAAAAGTGAGTTCGAGTAGGTTAGTAATTTGACAGTTATCAACAACTAGTGATTACTATGTAACTTTTAATTAACCAATGACAATTTAATGATTAAATTAACATGACTTGACTACTACTCCTTGGTCACAGGATATATGTTCAATTCCTATAAAAAACAGTGTTGTTAAATTTTTTTATTTCTGGAAACTCAGTTTTTAATTTAAATTATCAGAATCAAAACAAAGTCGCGAACTGCAGTGAAAAAGTTTTAAAATAAGTGTCTTTTTAAATAAATGTTATTCAACCTCCTTCATTTGTATTCAGTCTTTCAGTAACTGATAACAATTTAAATTGAAACAAGTCAATTGAAGAAGTATAAAAGTACTTATCGCATATATTACAGACTTGCCCGTACAATAATGTTTATACTGAAAACAACAAATTAAATCAACACTCCCAACAAATCCAATTTCAAATCTAATGGGAAAATAATAATTAAAAGTTTGAAACTCCAACGGCTGATACAAGCAAAAAGTTGAACGAGTAAATTTTGAAACAACATTGTAGTATAAAATTTTACTGGTTTTGAGCACAATAATCGTAACATAAGTTGCTGTGCATATAAAGAGAAACTTCTTGAAAGAACTTATTATTTACAAGTAACTTGATTTCACTGTTGCACAGATGTGACAAGGATCTTAACATCGGTACCTACACTTTGATTTTTTCCCAAAAACCTTTGACAGCGACCCTTAGCTATTGAGTGACCCTTAGAAATAACAGCTGCGAATTCCATAGCCTTCAAAAACACAGATTTTGAAAGGTACAATAGTACAATTTGTCCGACGAAATTAGCACAGGTATGCTAACCGTGTTAGCTAATAACGTAAGGTTAGGTATTTCAATTTATAACAGTATCAAGGTTACAGGGCGTCAAAAAGAAAAAGTACATAAAATGGCCTGTAGAGCAAAGGCCTTCGCTTCCTGAAGTACAGTGAGGAGGATTAAGTGTAATCACCGCGCTTGTCTAACGCGTGTTGATTCTCAAACACGAGCCAAGGTCGGAAAGTAAAAACTTTTCCTTACTTTTATTACGTCGTTTCTCAACATGGATCGTTCGCGTTAAATAATTTAACGTAACTCTGTCCAAATAGCACGCATCTCACATATTCATTACGGCCCTTTCTTTGTTATGCAATTTATTGCAGTGGAACATTTGGAATACGGTCAGCTCAGTTTTACATTTTATTAGTATCCAATGTCCACGTATAATATAATTTGGTAGGTGTATCCCGCGGTTAAAACTGCAGTGAAACCACTCCCATATTATTTTCGGGAAGATTTTTTTTTTCTTATCCTTTATATCCATGTTCTTTCCCTTGGCCAAGCTAATCCATCTTTGTCCCTACCTAATTGCATAAGTCAGACAAGCTTTCGCATTTATAAAGTTTGGAATGGAATCCATTAATTCAATCGCGTATACCTTAATTAGTTTATCTGAAGAGTGTAATAATGTTTTCTTAATTTTCTACCAACATAATAAACTTAAATTAATTATTTGCTATTAACACTATTAGCGGTCGTTGTCATGACAACATAACAGGTGACGTCATGTATTTGTGTGTTATTTGCATGTATTGAGCAATAACATGACCATCTCGTAAGCGCAGTCTTTTTCACACAACATGCACTAGTCTAACATTATTGCAACGACAAATATTTAAATTGCCGAAGGTTAACTCTCATACATTATTCAAACAAGTTTTGACCGACAAATATTGGCAACCAAGACAACCTGAAAGGAGCATGTCAGATGCCTTAAGGCTGTCTAGAAAACTAAAGTGACAACTCTATTCGGCAAAGAAAATTCTCACGAGTATCTTGCAATGTCCACTCCATGCCAATGACCGTCACCATTGTTTTGCGAACACGAAACCGCACGAAATTACCATATCATTCATTTAACACCAAAAATTAACTCGTACGTGTACACCGACTTTAAAACTGTTATCATAATATAATCACACTGTTTTGTAAAGAAACAATGCGACAGGAACTATGGGCAGTACACAGAGTGGTAAAATATATCACGCCGTGTGTGATGCCCATGTTTTTCAACGCATAAAGTTCAAATTACATCGACTTAATTATCGTTCAAATTATTTGCGGTTCGCAATCGCCCCAACTAATATAGGGCAGTATTTACATTTGCGTGACGTCAAACTTTATGTTAATTGACCGAATGAGATCCACATTCAAAGTAGAGCTCGGTAGAAAAAAAATAAAAACAAAATTAGTTGCTAGTTCCGCCGGCCTAATACAGATTTATTGCCGTAGTTAGTCTGTGGAGTTGTTTTTTCGTAAGTCGGAGTTTGCTCGGTTGAGTAAATGTTAGTTTCGTTTCAATTTGGGATACGTTCTCGTATTTATTTATATTTTGGTATTACCCGCGTTGTGCCCGTTCCTGTAGGAATTTGAGAACCGCTCGACCGATTTTGTGCAAACTTCACATAAACCATCTACTAAATAGTCCGAACAAAGCCTAAACATTTGGTTTGGATAGGTGAGCCCGTTCTTGAGTTATAAAATTACAACGTAAAGTGGCATTGATTTTTTTATATAGAGATTCTCTATAACGTGGGGTTGAATAAAACTGGATTTACAAACAAGTCACAATTCTTAATAACAGCACGGTTAATAACGTGATCGAATTAAAACCTTTTCGTTAGACTAGACTAGACTTTGATGAATTCAAGAAAAGAAACTACCTGAGCTTATACATAAATTTCAAATCTTCAAGTAGACTATCTAAACATATCAAAAGTCCCAACACTACGTACATAACTCGTAAGTTCGTAACACGATTATACCAACATACCGGCACAAACTAAACTACGAACTAACGTTCCAAATTCAAATCTAATATGACAGTGACAGGAATCCAACTTGACTCACGACTATAGAGTTTCATTTAAGTTGACATAACAAGCAATTAGGCTCACTTAGGTATAGAGACCCTCGTAAAATGTCCTAGTTTAGTACCCACGTAACATACATCACGCATTCGCAATATGGGACATTAGAATGTAGCAATAGGTGTGGTCAAATGATTTCAGAAGCGTTTAGTTTAATGGAATAGTTAAATTAAGCGTTTTAAGTAATGAGGCTTAATAGTCTTAATAACGATTACAGACAGATAATAGGTACTTATACATTTATGGCACGTTATTTTGATATTGGCCAATATGTATTACTTTTTCTAGTTATAAACCTTTATAAATTAGTTAACAAATGGGACTATTTTATAATCTTTTTCATACACCGAAATAATTTTGTAACAAACATTTAAAAAACATGCACACGAATTAAAAACCTTACTCTTATTTTGGTACGTTAAAAAGATAGTGATATAAAATAAAATATTGTAAAGAAGTATTTGTAAGTTTCTTAATTTGCTTGTTCGAGCTGATCTCGGGAATTACCAGTCAGATTTGAATAGTTCTTTTTGTAATAGATAGCCACATTCAACGGGAAGGCTATAGGCTATTTTTCATCCCGAAACTCCTATAGGAATAGGCACAACGCGGGTAAAACCTCGGGGCGCTGCTAGTAAGGAATATTTTATCTCGTATCAAAGTATGCCAGTTATCGAGATCAATTAAGTACATGAAGAAAAGATTTACGCATCATTAATTCGTAGTGCGTATGTTATTACTGTTATTAGCCAAGCAACTCACTTTAACACGACTAGAATTGTAAAACAAAATGCTGAGAAATAATTACTACTGCACACTTCACACGATATCATAATCGAATGTTTGATATTCATTGTTAATAATGAGACTCGTCCAATGATGTTGGATAATATTTTCATTGTGCAATAAGATTTAAATATCCTTAAGCACATAATTATGGGTATATTCATATTCACACACATTTAATAGTCACTTAAGGTTAAATAATAATTAGGGTTCCGTACCCAAAGGGTAAAAACGGAACCCTATTACTGAGACTTCGCTGTCCGTCCGTCCGTCCGTCCGTCTGTCACCAGGCTGTTTCTCAAGAACGTAGATAGCATTCGGCAACCACTTAAGAAACTAATACTTTATTGTATTAAATACAATTCAAGTTTGGACAACCCATGTGTAATATTACAACATCTAAAGCACCATCGTAGCAAGTAAAAATATTTTCTCGAACAAAGTAAACAATAACCCAACATTTTTACATCCAAAACCACCATATTTAAGGGCTCGGAATATTCCTTTATGTCGTCCCTGAGGGCCGCAAATTATTTCAGGTAAAAGTTTATGCTGACGTGTAACCTATTTATTTTACCTGAAGCGAAAGTTTCTCGACTGCTTTTATGTTCCTGTTTACGAAACGGTAAATAAAACTTAAGGTATGCAACGTTCAGGGCAACTTGCTTAAATATTCTTTCTACATACTTAATTCCCGGTCACACAATCGTTATTTTCCCCCTCTTAGACAACTTATATCATCTCATTAGTACATATAACTCAATTATGTTGGTTGTCGGTCGCTGATCACCAAATTGTTCAAGCGACCAAATAAATAAATTTTAAAAAATAGGTTCATTTTTTTCAGATTCTTTTATTTATAATTTCTTTCATTATTCATTACCCATGCATTCTTTGTTATGCTTTTCTACTTCCTCAGTATGGGGACCAAGTGACAAAACTAAAAACAACAAACAAACCTAATCACTTTTCCGCCAGCATTCTCGTGGGCGGATATTTGATCCTATTGCTGAGATGGAAAGCCCGATTGAATGACCTACCCAACTGAATATCCTACCCAATTGAATAACCTAATCAATTGCATAGATAACCTTGGTTTATTTGGACCGTTTCATTCAAACCAAGTTAATGTCAGTGTAAGTGTTAATTGGTCTATCGCATGCTTACCGATTTAAATTCCTTTCGTATTTTTCAACGTTGCACTTTCTCTTTCAGTCAACAACTTTATAAAGATTACACATAACACATGATGAATGGTTAGTAAATATAAGAGTAAATAGTATAACTGGAGAGACGAGTATATCGAACAATTCCTTTTGCCTTGCCTAACATGCTGACTATCAAAATGACTTTCGTTATATGTCTCTGAGCTGTTTTATCGCTAAATATTTATACAGTAGTGCGTATTCTTCAATTAATAAAAAGGAAAACACAAGTGTTTTAATAACTTTTCAAAGTGAAAACAGACTAAACGTTAAACTAATTTATCGTTCCTTCGGCGTGACGACAGAAGTTCCAATTTATTGCTGAAAACTTTCAAACTTAGTTCTTGTTAAATGTTTGGAGAAATTTCTGGAGTGCATATTGGGTGCTCAGAACTGCTTACAATGAAACCGGGTTTCAGGTAATTCTAGAAATTATATGCACTTAGAAAAATCCGACCTGCTAAGTACTAATAACACTCGTAAAAAGCGAAAACAGTTTTATAGAACATCGAGGTATTCAATTATAGGTCACTTTTGTACTAATTGTACGATACACCAGTATATTCAATGCATAGAAATATCATGTGGTTAAATATAAAAGAAGTAAAAGTGTACATTATAAAAGAAATGGCAAAAGATCCCACAAAAGCCTTTCACTTATTCAGGTCTGGTATCAATACACTGCGGAAGACATTTGTAAGTATCAAAAAGCCTCCAAAATATATGTAATAAGTCAGCGAAATAATTTGTACTGCAGTAATCTCTGGAACTACCAATAGGATTTGAAGCCTTTTTGTATGTGAAAGCCATAAGGTTTCATTTGATAGGAACTGAAATACTGCTAGTGTCAAATAAAAAAGTTACCTACTTGTATTTAAATCGTAATAATAAAAATTGGTTATAAAGAATATATTAACGTAAAAACAGCGACTCATTCGCAGTGTCATTAAACATTTAATGTCACAAGTGATACAAAATAAATTAAACTGAGAAGGGTTCCATGATTTAGTCGTAAATAAAAGAAAATCAGACATAAATCGTAAATCGCGATTCACGGAATCAGTGTCCCGTAAACTTTTAATTTAAAGAATCGGACCCTCGAAAATATATCCGTAAGTCCTGTTTATAATGATATATCTGAAGCAAACTTGGAATATATGAATAACATAGCAAGATTGGTACCCAATTAGTTCTAGTGCAAGCAGTTAAGTTAAAGTTTAACTGAACATCTGTATTTTACTGTTACGTATCAAAGTTTGGGTTTAATATGGTAAAGTGGTGTGTTTAATGAATTAATTCATTTTGTTCTCTGTTGGGTCAGCTGGAAACTTAGGTTGGGAAATGATAACTTAGGTTTTCTTTGGGATAAGAATAGGACTACTAAATGAAATGGGTGCTAACCTTTATTATAAGTTATCATTTGTCAAACTATATACTTAGTCACTTAGTCAAAAACTCTGACTCCATATTTAATCGTTAACGAGTTTTGGTTTTCAACTTTACATATTCTAGCATACGCATTGATTTTTACAAAACATTGTATTTTGTATTTGCAAAAGTTGTTCATTGAAATCAAGTTACTAACAAAAGATTTCCACTGAGAGTTTCCTTTCGAAATTACCTTCTAAAATAGTAAACTAAAATGGTTTTAAATATTAAAGACTCGGACCGAATTTAGCGGCGAATCAAACAGAAAGAGTTAACGTTGGCAAATTGCTTTTTCAGTACAATAACATTCATTAACATAAATACTCTGCTAACTGTATTAGGAACCCCTTTAAAGCACTTATTTATTTCAATTATTTTTTAATGCGAAAAGAGACGATAGTCTTTTGTTTATAAACAACTAAATATAAATAAGAGAATAAAAAGAGGACTTTGTACTGAAAATTACTTCCTTGTTCGAAAATATTAAGAGTAAACAGTTTGAAAATTTAGAAATTTGCCTTATCTACTTAATTTATGCATATGAACCCGAGCACATCGTTGTCGGCAGAACACCAATCGCTGCGGGCGCAAAAAAATATCCTTCACTAAATACATTTTTTGTATTTTGTTAGGGTTATTTTTCGAGACCCAACATTTTGCGAATTGTATGTTTTTGAAGCCGTGACATATTGGTAAGTAAAATAGATAAAGATAAGATGAATCATTTTTATTTACAAAAGCTTTATTTTTTTAACCCGATTTTCAGCTGAGGCTTCATGAATAAATAATAACCAAACGCTAAGTAATAGGAAGCAAATAACAAATCAATTTTAACTTTCTCGGAAAATAGCATGTAATATTCAAGGAATCAAACAGCTCACGGTCATGTCGTGAATATTGATTTATTAAGTCATACAACAAACACGCTTCAGCAAGCCGATATGCAAATGAACAATATTTGTATTAATCATTTAATTTGTTAGGAAAAACGTGCAGTTCTATTAGGCAAGCAAAGAACGGAACCAAATTGTAGTTTAGCATTGAGACAATCATTATAATTATAGTGTTGTTTGATAATTATCAATCTATAAAGTAAATAGTTGCAATATTATTACTAACTACAATATTTTTAAATTATTCTTGAGAACCACCCAACACTTCGATTAAATTCCTTCTGAGGTGCCACCAATATTATATTGGCGAAAAACATGGACTCGCCAGGCGAGTCGCCGGCACATGAACGAAATTTAAGTGGACTCGCCAGGCTAGTCGTCAGCACTGAATGTGTTAACCTCAAAACGCGAAACTCTATTATCTTACGGTTTAACTACTCAATATGAATAGCTCTATTATTTTATAGCCTGAAATGCCAAATAGCGTACACTTTTATATCAGAAATAGCTTCTAGTTGTTGCAATTGCCGCATGCAGTGATAATAGTCCCAGAAAACGTGATGAATAATCAGTAAATAGCCTTGTTTATTCATATTTTACATTAAACAGTTGTAAACCCGTGAACTTTACTCAAGATGAAGGCCCTTAACAAACGTTAACACGCCAAAAATAAATCGATCAAACCTTGTCGAATCGATGCCTCGCACTTGACATAATTGTTAACCGCGACAGCAACAATGGTGCTTTAACCAACGATGCGGGTAGTATGCGTCCGTACTAATAGAACAAAACTGTCTGTTTGTCGCCAAATAATAATTTATCTTAAGTGTCGGGACTCTCGCCAATTGTAGGAGAGTGATCGTTTGGATTTAGAGGTTTAATGATTGATGTTGTCTACTGAGTACAAACTTTTCGAAGATGGCTGGTTTGTGTTAGGTGATAATGTCGATTCCACCTCACACGCAATGAAGGAGAGGACTTCGCCATTTACTTTTTTAAAGTATAGTATAATTACAAACCTAAGTCATGATAATAAAACACTAGCAGCGCCACGCGGTTTTACACACTTTGTGCCCGTTTCCGTAAGAATTTCAAGATGAAAAATAGCATAGCCTTCCTCGATAATTAGATTATCCAATACTGAAATATTTTTTCAAATCGGACCAGTAGTTCTTGAGATTAGCGCGTTCAAACAAACAAACAAACTCTGCAGCTTTATAATATTAGTATAGATAAGCAGAACAAAATTGCTATTCAATTAGTACATTATACAGATAAACTCGAAGTTAAACTTAAAACCATCATTAAATTAAACAACCCATATGCACAAAATTAATCACGCTGTACTGGGTTATATAAATTAAATGTCAATTTTAAACTTAACCTACATGAACACTTGCAAGCAGACAAGGCCGTGAACGGGTAAAAACATGTTATTGAAATACGTTATGTGTTTGATCCATTCCTTCTACAAGCTTAAGTGAAATAAGTACATGTTAAAATTCGTAAAGCCATAACAAAACTTGTGCTCATTCTTCTTTGAAAGAGAATCGGTAATTTTGAATTAGACTCATTCAACTTGCAAAGGACTCACCTGAAATAAAATGGACGAATAAATTGCATTCGTCGGTATCTAAATTACATCCATAAAATATAAACCTAAATAAAATACTTGCAATACAAGTTGCTCTTATAAAATCCGTTTCATTACACTTGTGTTGCAATTAGGAAAATTTATGTCTATGTGACTTTTATGACCATGGTTTCTCATTCTCACTAAACTTAACTTACTATCTAATTACGAAATTAGACCTTGCATTAAGCTTGTTTATGAAAAGCTTGCAATACACTTACGGATGAATGCACGTATCAATATCGAAATGACATACATACATACGTTGCATAACGGATTAAATCTTGTAAACCTTGGTAATTTGGGACATTAACATCAACAGTTACAAGTTTCAATGATAACGGCAATTCATTACATTATCAATATTCGGACGCACGTACATTTTGCAATAGATTTTAAAATTATTACTCGTTTGAAAAGTATACCAAGGCTAATTAAATATATGCTTGATTAACTTCTTAAAGTTTAAACCAGATTTTAAATAACATTTTGTTGAGAATTAAATCAAATAAATGAATATAAATATTTACAGGACAATTTCTCACACAGTTAATTAAACCTTAACTTAGCTCTACGCTTGTATTAAAGAATCTAACTCTGATACTATTATTTATAAATCACCATAAATCTGATTGAATGAAATGCAATATCGTCTCTTTCTGTTCACCTCTCCTATCGTTTAAATCGATTCTTAAACAAAGTAAAAGTTGTAAACATTAGGTAGAAATAAAATACAGGTAGACTATCGGCGATTTTAACAGACCTATTCTATAATTAAAACTGCATTGAAAAGGAAATAAAAAGTTTGACACAACATGTCACTGATGACATGTCACCGCATACTATACAATAGACCGCTTTTGCTTATGAGCTATCTTTTTACTTAAAATACACACGTAGGTTATAATTACAGGCAAACAAAGGCTCTAGTAGGAAGAGAGAGTTTAGGTTTCCACTCCTACCGTTTACTCTAGGCGTGAGATTATAATTAAATGGGTTCGATCTATCATTAAAGATATTAGGAGTAAAGCGACGCTTGAAAGATCCCACAGGTGTTTGAAGTTATCAATACAGTAACTGCAATTAAGCAAAGTCACTGGGTAATGCGAGTTGTTGTCTTACCAATTGCAAAATTTCTCTCAATTCGGGAATTGAACCCAACATTTGGCACGCTTGTGTACTTCTACCCACATCATTAAAGAACTTAAATGCCTATAGATGACTAATTGAAAATTTAATTGCCTATAGATATGTACAATATTCGAAATCTATATTTAGAACGAAATTAAAAATTGTGACTTAGAAAACGTGTAAACATATCGCCGCAGACGTAATCTGGTGCCAATACCTCGGAATATTGGCTGCATCCCGGGATCAAATATATTTTCTCTTTACGGCCAATACAAAAATAAAACACTTCAAAAACACACCAATACGCTATTAAACTTGATAATAGTTGCTCTTCACTGTTTTATACTCTAAAGTTGTGAATATTTTGAGTTGAATTTAAGTTTTGCTCGAGGGATATAATTTGGATACATTGAAACTCTAGGTAATGAAATAACTTTGAGAGAAACCGGATTGAAACTGATTTATTTCGTTATTTTCTCCAATTTTGGACTAATTTCATCAGAGTCTTTATTTACACGCAATTTCTCATTTAAAACGTAATTTTCATCTGCAAGGACGGTAAAATGTTGACACAACGCGGTTTTAACCTACCTTAGCTTGGATTACGAAGCTAATAATTTGGCTACAAGATTCGGTATATTTTTAACTAATTTGGAAACTGGCTTAATGGAATGCTGTGATAAGACTTATTCTCCAAATATTTGGAAAATAATAATGGATCTAACATTACAGAAACCAATTAATAAATATTAGAGGACTAATTCCCAGACGGTTAGTTACACCTAAACTACGCTCTAAACTTATATTCTACATACTTTTAAAGGTTTTTTATTTACACCCAGACGCCGCCAACAATTATGTCTGCACATATTGTTGACTACGGGCGAAAATCGAACACGCAACCCCGAAAACGATTTGGGATAAAAAAATTATCCCCATAGGACCGGACATAGCCAAACTCCTACGTACAAAAACATCTATAATTAATTTGCACATTCAAACAACAATTGTAAGTAAATGTTCATAATTTAAACGTAATTGTTCACATTGTTCTATGATTGACATTTAGTTAGTCACAGAGCGACTTTATATATTTGAAACAATCGTAAATTATTGTAGACTATTGAAAAAGCAGTCGGTCGCCTTAAGCAATGACGTCAATCTTGGACAATTACTTATTATGTTTCCTTTAAAAGAAGAGGTTAGTTAGATAATATAAAATGTCCAATCACTACATAGTACAAAACAAAGTCCCCGGCCGCGTCTGTCTATCTGTCTGTTCGCGATAAACTTAAAACTACTGCCTGGATTTTGTTCCTTTAAAATAGATAGAGTGATTCAAGAGGATGGTTTATATGTATGTATATAAAATTCCGAAATTACGACACCGCGGGGCGATGCTAGTGTAATTATAGTTACATTGAGGTCTACCTACGGTAAATTAATTGATGGGATTTTTTAGTGTTTTAATATTGGCGACATTTGTGTTTATTTATATTAACTATTGTCCTGAAAGATTTTGCTTTGAGCTTACGTTTTTTTGTATGATGAACTAGATGAGTACTACAAAGTTTGAATCTATAATGCTAACATTAATCTATACTAATATAATAAAGCTGAAAAGTTGTGTTTGTTTGAACGCGCTAATCTTAACAACAATCCGATTCGACTAATAATTTTTGTATTCGATAGAGTAATTTCAAGAGGAGGGTTAAAGGCTATTTTTTATCACGATATTCCCACAGGAACGGGTACAACGCGGGTAATATTGCGGAGCACTGCTAGTGTGTACAGAGCATGCTCAGTCAATATCGTAATGTAATAAATTCAAAGAATATCGTTTGTACGTATGCTCGTACATACGTGAACATTGTTAATCACATAAATGAACTTTTTGTGCGTCTGTACTGCTTTCTTCCGGCCTGTAACAGCCCAGTTACGATCTATGTCCACTGTGTTTATTCAATTAACAATGAATATATTATTTACGTTTGATATCTGATGTTTGATGTTTGATTATGATGATCCGCATTTTGCCCGTTTTCGTGTAAAATTTCACAATGAAACCTTCCCGTTAAATGTGGTTATCAATTACATAAAGAATTATTCAAATCAGATTGGTAGTTTGCGAGATTCAGTAGTTCCCGTTCAAACAAACAAAAAACAAAGTCTTCACCTTTATTTTATTAGTATAGATGTCATTAATAAACGATATTACAAGTATCTTTAAGGCGAAATTATGTTTATCATAACAGGAAACCCTTTGATCTAATTGATAATGTCGTAAAAAACTCCCATAAATCTCTTCGATTCCCCACAGCTGACGAAGTTATATTTGTTTACTGCTAGAAAAACGGAACGGAACGTCTGACGTACACTGGCAAAACTATCTTTATACGTGTCTAAATATAAAAGTCTCGGGTCATTATTTCTACGGGCGACTAATTTACTGTGACTAGTCGAAGAATGAAATCATTGGAATTGTTTTGGGTGTCATTTTTTAGAAAAGACACGAAGACTTATTTACTTACTTACTTTGTTTTGGAATTTATTTATTTATTGTACTGACAACATAGTTATAGTCTACTAGCCCCGCCGCGCGGTGTTACCCGCGTTGTATCGGTTCCCGCGGGAATTTTGGGATAAAATGTATCACATGTGTTATTCTGTTGTAACGGGTGATTTTTTAAGAGCTTGAGAACTTTTTAAAAAAAAAAAACGCATAAAAACTTGCAAAATCTCATCGGTTCTTTATTTGAAATGTTAGATTGGTCCATGACATTTACTTTTTGAAGATAATTTCATTTAAATGTTGACCGCGGCTGCTGTTGGACGCAACGTTACGGTGAATGGCGATCGCTATCGTTCGATGCTAACAAACTTTTTGTTGCCAAAAATGGAAGAACTGAACTTGGTTGACATGTGGTTTCAACAAGATGGCGCTACATGCCACACAGCTCGCGATTCTATGGCCATTTTGAGGGAAAACTTCGGAGAACAATTCATCTCAAGAAATGGACCGGTAAGTTGGCCACCAAGATCATGCGATTTGACATCTTTAGACTATTTTTTTGTGGGGCTACGTCAAGTCTAAAGTCTACAGAAATAAGCCAGCAACTATTCCAGCTTTGGAAGACAACATTTCCGAAGAAATTCGGGCTATTCCGGCCGAAATGCTCGAAAAAGTTGCCCAAAATTGGACTTTCCGAATGGACCACCTAAGACGCAGCCGCGGTCAACATTTAAATGAAATTATCTTCAAAAAGTAAATGTCATGGACCAATCTAACGTTTCAAATAAAGAACCGATGAGATTTTGCAAATTTTATGAGTTTTTTTTTAAAAAAAAGTTCTCAAGCTCTTAAAAAATCACCCGTTATAACCTATATTACTGTAAAGTTTCATCCAAATCCGTCCAGTAGTTTTTACGTGAAAGAGCAACAAACATACATCCATACATACATCCATCCTCACAAACTTTCGCATTTATAATATTACTAGCCGCACCCCGCGGTTTCACCCACGTTGTACCCTTTCACGCTGGAATTTCGGGATAAAATGTATCCCATATGTTTTTCTGATGTATAACCTATATTACTGTAAAGTTTCATCCAAATCCGTTCTGTAGTTTTTGCGTGAAAGAACAACAAACATACATCCATACATCCATCCTCACAAACTTTCGCATTTATAATATTAGTAGGATAAGTAAGTATAAGTATTAGTATAGTAGTAGGAAGTAGGATTAATTAAAAAAGCTCAAAAAAAAGTCAAACACCTGTCCACGTCCAGTAATACCAGGGTTGGCCACTAACCTACACGAACTAACTTACTGAAAATTAAGCTCAGATGCCAGATAGATACATATTCCACATGCCTTTATACACCTCGTGACCACGCGGTGACTGAAGCTACAGCTCTAAAACAATGTTTTATGATTGTTTTATACCTCATTGTGAACAGGTACAGAATAACAAAGTTGACGCAAAGATCGTCAAAAATAATCAAAATAACGGTCACGAACGAAAGTCGACGCGATATAAACTTTCATCCAATAAAACAGAAATAAACCTTCATAAAAACTGAATATACATCGAAAGTGTAAACGATGCATTAGATATACTAAACCAATTACAAGGAAACCTAAAAACGTATCGCTAGAATGAATCTTTTGAAAAGCCTTGACCTCATCTACGACTATTAAATTGGGGTAAAAAATTACCTGTTCGGCTCACGATAACCGTTCATTTGTAACAATATTTCAATTGGGATAGGAACACTTTTTGTATACTTTTTTATTCGTAATAAATAATGAAGTTTCTCGGTTGAAAGCCTCGCGAGACACGAGTGTTCAGCATACAAATCACACAGTTACCTTCGACCCGTTGAGGCGAATACTTTTACGGACATACACGTACTTTTATAAACCAGTTCGTCGCGTATGAGGCTTTTAATCGATCTGGTTCTGATATTAAGCTACTTTTACATTTTAATCTTTAAAAAGATTTCTTATTGTGTAGCTGGGTTTTTGATGTGTATTTTATATCAGACTAGCAGCGCCCCGCGGTTTTACCCTCGTTGTGCCCGTTCCCGTGGGAATTTCGGGAATTTTTTTATTTTTTTCGGGAATTTTTTTATTTTTTCATAAAAACCTTCCTCTTGAATCACTCTACCTATTACAAAAAACCGCATTAAAATCCGTTGCGTAATTTAAAAGATTTAAGCATACAGACAAACAGACACGAAACAGAGACGACTTTGTGTGACTATGACTATGTGTATTGGTTAAAATAACTAGCATAATTTTATAATATCTTATAGAAGAACGAGCATAATCCTTCTCAATGTAAATATCTTCAGTAAGCCCAGAAGGCTTTTATTTTGCCTTACATTTATAAAATACCTTGTATATTATGTACAATACGCGACTAAAACATCCGAAGCAAAGCTAATTTTAATCAAGATAAATTCAGCGTATTTATTACAGACGGGACGTTACAATATCATTAGGTCACTACGTTATAAAGACAGTCTAGTTTAATAGTCCATAACGTTATTTAAGTCCAGACAGCTCAACTCGACTTAGGAAAACTTGTGACGAAGTTGTAAACTCGAATTCTCGGGACAACATAAGTTATGACTATTTACAAACTTTGTTAGAGAATTCTTTTAACGAGTAGAGACACAAATACAAAAAAAGCTGTAAAGTAGGAACAAAAAGCGGTGTTTTCGTTCCCCACTAAAGAGGCCATTGTTCTTAATCGTACTCGTGAGGAAAAGGGAAGGGAAAATTGAGATTGTCCCGTGTTTTGTCAGCGTTTGCTTAAACGCAGACTCGGTTTAACACGTAATCCCCACCACATACGCCAGATTCTATTTCTGTTATATAACCAAAACATTGCTCAGAAAGCTTGTTTGAATTTGTAATTAGAATTTCACAATATTTTGCCAAAATACACATAAATCTTTACCCTTTATCCCCTGCGGAGGCGACAGGCAACGCAACCTAATTGAATGGGTGTACAAAAAAGGGTAATATTTAGTTTCAAATGTATAATGTAAGGTGCGAAGGGTAAAATCGTCAGCTGCCTGTGTCGTATAATAAATTACTCACCTACTTACTTGATTACAGAACCAAGAAAATAATAATCCTCTTTAAATTCATCGTCCATTTTATTGAGTTCGAAAGTAAAGGAACAGGAAATTGTGTATCTCCTGGAAGAGATTCCAATTAATTCCTCGGCGGTTATTCTGTTCAGGTAGAACCTTGGGGCCGACTAATTTTATAATCACTTTGGATATTTTTATACCCGTTAATTTTAAAATTAAAAAGGAAAATTCATGGAGAGTTGTGACAAAATCGACTTATATTATAAATGCGATTTTTTGGCAATTGTTTATATACTTTCTTATATATATCTTAGACTTTTTCTAATACGATATTAGTCTTCCTGAAATGATGGACGGATTATAATTCAATCTCAGCTAGATACATTTATCACCTAGAAATCACATGGTACCCTAAATCCAACATCTTGATGGCAGTGTAGAGTATGGCAGAGCAACATCCAAACAGAACTACACATCTAAAACCTCTTTTAACATCTTTCAACAAAGAGCACACGATACATATCAACTACACAATAGAATGTATTCGGAAAACCGTTTAAATTTCAAAGCGTATGTTCAGTCAGATACAGTCGTACAAATCTCAAGTGACCTGTCAGGTATTAGATACGGCGAATCTCCGCGAGTGTCTGCGACTTTGAATATTTATAGATACGTACTACTAGTACGAAAACAGAACGAGAAAAAAATACTGCGTCTCGGCCGTTAAATCGACCGCAGTACGCCAAGCAACTTTCCGTCGGCTTTTGTAGATTTACGAAAAACTTCATGATCTTTTTCCTTTGAGAGTCTAAAAAACCGTAGCATAATGGTGACGTTTATTTCATTGGATACGGGCCTTCGGAGTGCTGTTCCATAACATGTTTTACTTAAAAATACTCGTTCAATGTTTGATAATACGAAACACTAGTTGTTATAATAAAACAATCCTTGTTATTTGAGTCTTACTCTCTTGTTACATGTAATTGGGATAGCCTTTAAGTTAGGCTATAAAGCTAATATGTTAAATAGTAAGCTAATTGTGTGCGTGTGTTTAATTTAATTTCAATATTCAAGTCATGAAATGATGAACATAATTTGACTAACATTTTAAAATCATACTTGGCACTTTATTATATTACGTCACGCCAATATTTACTAAACCGCAACATCCATCACTTGCCAATGTTTATACCACCATCAATATCTCAATACATTGATAAACGAATGTTCAACCAATAAAACAAAGAGATTTATCAAACAACAGTTTACAAACACGTCCAGTAGTTAAAATTCAATTAATTTAGTAGTATAGTAAATTATAACTGGATAGCAAATCATGTAATTTTTTCTATGTGAATAATATTGTATTTTTTTAGAGGATTTCAATACTTGATCTACTATCTTACTACTAAAGGTTATTTAGACAGCCCTTTATCCAGCGAACAAAAAGCATTTGCCCACTATAGAATATTGAAAGCTTCGTTCACTTGAATGAATTTTCTAGATTTTATCTATGAACGAAACCTCGACATCAGCCACTTTTCGAAATTTTCCATATTAGAGAATCGTATTTTCAATATTTTGCGATTGAATCTTCTGTAAGTATTCGGATCACGAATGCTCATATCGGTAACTTAGTCTGAATTCGGTTCCGGAGAATCTAATCTCGTATTGTCATGCCGATCTATTTGAGTACTGAATGTATGTAGAGAATTCACTATATTGCTAATATCATTAGTCTAACTAAGCCATATTAATGTGTATTGTATGAGAAAGTAATTTTATCTGGTCTCTTAGGACGTCAAGATTGAACCATTTTTTGTATAGAATAGAGAAAGATTAAATTACAACTTCTATGAGGATTATAATTATTAATACGGTGTATTAATAAGATATTCTAATTTAAATTCGATTACAAACTCTATTAACTTCTGTTCATTTTAAGATGCAAAATTAATTAAAACATTTCAAAGTTCTATAAGTAACTTTGAATTTTCTCAAAGATAATCTTGTTAAAACTTATAGAAACTTATTTAATAAACTCAACTATTTTAAAGTCTAGTGATAAACATAGTATTCGTGTATAATTAAAATGTTAATTATTCATAAGAAGCTGTTTATAAACTTCGCGGTTTCACCCGCATTGAAACCATTATTGTGGCAAATACGTATACGGGTGCTATACTCTATGTTGGACCAATGTCATCAATTTTCCAGCCTCTTTAGGAACAATCGTCTTCGGCTGGAAATATGACATTGGTCCATATTTTGGGAAAAGTAAGAAAAAATAGAGTATACGAGTACGTTTGTGACGAAGCATAGTAGCGTGACCTAACTATGGTGGTATCTACCAATCATATCTAAATAAGGATCGCGACGTAGCTGTGCTACGCTTAGTAAAACTCTGGTGAAAAGCATCTTTGCTAAACTTCCACGACTATAGCTACCAAAATTAGCCAAATCCGTCCAATGTAGCGAAACCCCTGTACTTAATCTTCGTCCTGGGAACTTAATAATCTTCTTCGTTCTTGTCGTACAATGAATAATATTATAACTTTATTCCTCACGTATTTCATCATAACTTCAGCGATACTTTTTTGAAATAAATAAAAGCGTGTATACAAAAAGTTCCTATAAGTGTAATTTTTAATTGTACTTGAGATCTAAGAAACCATTACATCTTTTTGCTCCGCAAGTACCCGAGTCTCAGCTTCCATTTCACAGACTCCCAAGACGAAGTGTTCTATATCATCAAGACGTAAGTTGGCACCACTTCAAATGGTCTGCAGATGTCGTACGATTAGATATACGCTTAACTACTTTAGATTTTGTACTGTACTAAGCGATTAAGGAGATTTACATCTTAAGATGTTTGTAGTACTTGTAGACTGTCTATAGAATAAAATAATGAGGGTTTTACAATTAATACCTCAAGATATTTCCATTAATTGTAAACTCCTTGTAGTTTAAATATTAAGGGTAAAGAGAAGTGTTTTAAGTATTAAATAAAAAGTTCAAGAGGATAATGGCAAACATAAAAATATTGTAATTCCTACAGAAATTATCTTCATAATATCAGTCTGAATATTGTAATTTCTACAGAAATTATCTTCATAATATCAGTCAGAATAAAATCAAGTCATCGTTTTAATAAAAAACATATCTATAGTAACATAAATCTGTCCATCAGATTGGGAACTACACTACATAACAAACAAATAGACATGAGCGTCAAACATAACACCTGTAATTCTGTAAGTCGGGAGGTAAAATTAGAACACCTATTAGCTGAATGTTTAAACGTATAAAGTACATAAGAAAACCACCGGGATAAGCGTTAAAAATGTACAACGAAGCCATTTTCATTAAAAGCATTACATAAATAAGTCCATTGCAAGTCGGAGTAAAGTACCATTTTAGAGAGCCCTCTAAATTTTTTTATTGTTTCAGTCAGCTCGTTTCAAGGTTTCGTTAATGAAATCGCTGGTCTGGTTTTATTACTATCATTCAGTGGGTTTTCCAATTCAATTTGTTAGTACATACCTGCTGACGTCGACATGTTTTTTAGTATTTTATTGTTTTCATCTATTCAACTGATTTCGATAAGATAAGTTGTCAACGGTTTATTATTAGAAAGTTTGACGTATATCTAGAATCATCATCTCTAGAAACAGTGAACCATACACAATTGGACATCGTAAGCAAGAACACCAATCAAATACAGATAAATTTAGTCATATCATTTGGCCGCACTCGGAACGTTTGTCTTAATCTTAAGTGTGTGTTACATTATAATTTATGATACACATAATACTTCTGTTAATGACAGACAATACTGGAGATATTTACGAGTTCCTTGTTATCAGCGCCAATTCTGTACAGAGTTGGACATTCGCCAATATCTACAAGCAAACTGAATAACTGGACTGGAAATACGGATGGTGTCAACCAAATAGTTTTATCTATCGTAACCTTAGGAGACTTTTGTTTAAAGGATATCTTAAAACAATGTTTACTTTTGACGTTAGCTAATCGCAGCATGACTCAAAGTTAACACCAGAATCTATGGCACATTTTTTGTGTAAACAGTGAGCAATGAACATTATCTTGTAGAACTTATAGATTGCGTTATTTGTTCCAGGCACTCGGTGGACTCGGTCGCGTCGTATTCTAGCCAGAATCACGTTGACCGTATAAGGGCACAGAACTTCTCAGCGGCTTCTTGTCAAGACGAAGGCGACTTCGGGTCGATCAAGACAAGCCTCTTCAGACGATCCTCATCCACCTTAGAGTACTCAAACAAACGGCCGGAGAGCGTCACCTCCAACACCAGCTCCACAAGAAGCCGTCTACGCGAATTTGTTGAAAGGAAATCGAGTCAAGACGAGCACAAATCCGCAGCAAACACCGTCGGCGATATACAATACTTTGAAAATCCCACGGAAACGCTAGAGTTCGATAAACCGCGAAACCATACCTTGGAGTCAAAGAAAAGTCAAGAAGAACGTCCTAAGAAACGGAAACTATCGAAGAGTAAGGAGAAAGATAAGGACGAAAACAAAAATAATAAGAAACAAGAAAAGTACCAAAGTAAGCTAGCCGAGTATTACAAGCTACCGGTTCAGTTACCTCAGGACGAGTTCTACCAACACTTGACAAGATCTAAGGCAGCAGAAGAACTTCTTCAGAAAAGATTTGCTAACTCTGATACCGAATTCAGTGGAAGTTACGGACGATTGTGCAAACATAAGGAGCCCGAAGGGTCGAACTTACGACGCAGCCGCAGCTTGGCAGTCATACGAGAAGAGACATTCACGGATTTGCAAATACAAAACCACGCGAAGAGCAAGAGATCACAACTGATACCCCGAGCCCGATTATTTGATAAGCCCTGCTTCAAGGACAGGTAATTAAATACTATTTTTTTTGTATTATTTGAAATAATATCATAACAATATATCAATTAGAAATTAATTTTCTATTTCTGATTTCAGGTTAATCGGACGTGCAAAATATCAAACCAAGGAAGAGGTTTTGGAAAGCATTTACATAGACAGCACCGCGTCTTGTTTCGGCGATATAAATCCGCAAAAGGAACATTATAAACCTGAAAATACAGAAAACAAGTCCGAAAAAGAAGACGCTATATCACGGAACGGTAGCCATCACACAAGATCAGTAAGTGGAAGCTGGCCCAACCTTCATGAAGACCTTAAAAATACTAATCTTTCAGAAGATAGCATAGGCCATTCTCGTAACCCCAGTGAAATCGACAGCTTAGATTCAAACTACGTAAGAAAACATTACAACTTTGATGCTCATAGAAAAAACTTTAAAGACAGTTCACCTGAATCCGACTTGTCGTTAGGAACGCGTCAAAATAGTAAGGAACTCTACGTCACTACAGACGAACACGGAACAGACACTGAAGAAAAGATATTAAAATCAAAGAATACTACACCATTACCAAAAACTAGCGACCAAGCTACAAATAACGCAACTGAAGCGAAACCAGCGTCCATTCCCGATAAAACTGAACTATCATACGACGTTAATTCACTTCGAAGTACCCAGAGTATCGAAAAATACACAACCAAATCAATAGATAAAGGAAACGAGAAAAAGGAAAATGATGTTGAGTCTTTAGTGTCCGAAAACGACGGAACTATCTCCAGTCCAGCTGACAGCATAACTTCCTACATTTCAATATCTATCGCTTCTTCAGACAAATCACACAAGTTAGAATACTTAGCAAATTCATTAGCTGAGAAAATCGACGAGTACTGTGATTCACAATTCAAAGGGACTGTTTCATCACAATCTGTCATTGACTGTAACAATACAGACACAGATCCAATTTATACAAAAGTAAGTAAGAAAAAAACATTTGCTGATATAAGAAGGGACTCATTTTTGAAGAAAAACGGAAATTTACTCAATGAAATATTGAAAAATCAGAACAACGAGGTATACGTAAGCAATACTTACATTGAAAGTGATAATTATTCAACTAAAAGTAACGGTGCATCCTCTAAGAATATAACAACTGAACCGTACGTGACAACATTGATCGAGAATCAGTATTATTCATTACCTGATATAAACATAAGCAAGTGTTTAAGAAAATCAGAACGCATTGACGCTCAGTTAAGAGAAGAAGATCCTGAAGATATCCCCTGTGAAAACACCTACGAGATAGCACAGACACATTTCAGAGAAATATTATCTTCAAAAGGTAACGAGAACTACGGTAGACTTAATAAAACTGACAATCACAACTCATCATCACACACTCAAACAAATAATTGCACTTATCGTGCGGAGTATTTGGAACCCCAGATTATACAAAGTTTCAGAAAGATAGAAGACGATTTGAAATCTATAATAACTATTGAAAGTTCTAACGCGGACGAAAAGGAAACTCAATTCTTTCACCAAAACGAAAGGGAAATAAACGAGATCGAGGGAACAATAAGAAACAACAAGCTTATAACGAAATCTGAAAGTTTAAGGCTAGCGTCTAATAATATATACCGACCAGAAATCGTTAAATCATTATCTAATGATAATATAACGAGATTTTCACAAAAACCAAGAACTTGTGTTAAAAAACATTATTCGCTCAGACAGCGCGAACCACACGAAGACGAAATAAATCGTATTCCTAGTCCGGAAACCGTTGAAAGAAATATCAAGAGCAACGAACATTTAACTAACACTAAGAATATACCTTCTGAAGATACGAGAACAAATTCACTATTATCTAGAGTTCAATCATTTAAAACCTCAGCAGAATCTAGTATTGCTTTGGTACCGCTTAGCGGACATCAAACTATTGTAATTAATCCACCACTGACACAAGATTCTCAAGAAAAAGTAAAGCCACCTTTAAATACAAACATAAGTAAAAGTGGACAGGTAAATAAACCAGAAACTTGTAAAGCTGACCTTAAAACTCACCAAGAAAACAATATTTCTAAGAGCAAAGAAACTAAGACTTCAATCAACGACAATTCACCAGATACATCGAACTATTGCATTCCAAAGGATCCTTTCATTACAATTAAATTAAATAAAGTAGTCAAAACTAAAATACCTAAGTTGAAAAAGGAAACCAGTGATAAAATTGCTTTTGTTCAAAACAAATTTGAAAAGCCGCCACCAAAACTCATCATAAAAGATAACAACAAGAACTGTACAGAGCCTCCAGTGTACACATTTAGAAAAGTTAGCTCAAACATGACAAGACCACAAGTGCTTCAAGTTATCGATTCCAAAGCAAAGAAAATAACGAATAATATAAAAATGGATAATACAAATGGAATAAACACTTCAAATAGCCCAGTCAAAACTGAAAGCCAACCAACTGAAGTTGTGAAAGAACCAGTTAAAGAAATTAAGATCGAAACAAACGTCAAAGACAAACTTAATAATGCAATTAAAACAGATATCGAGTATCAAGAAAAAATAAATTCGGTTAAAAATTACTGGTCAAAATTAATAGACAAATCCCCGGAAAACAAAGAGGATAACAAACAAGAAGATGATGAACAAGGAGAACAAGCTAAACCGGAAGAACCAGAGAAGAATGAGGAAAATAAAGTAACACAAAATGAAAACGATGAACTTCCAGAAATATCTGTCTGTAACATTATAAAATCTTTAGAAAGCGTCAAAATAGTAGACAGTATACGTAAAATCAGTCAAACAAAGTTGCAGCTATGGAAAGACGAAACTGAAAAGGTGAAGAGTGATTCTGAAATTGAGGAACCTGCTTTGCACAAAATAGTCAAAGATACTGAAGCAATCACTTACGAAAAGCCAAAGGTCAAAGAAACTGATCCAGATTTATCCAGGGATACACCGGAGATAGAAATAGTAGAGTTGAGCAATGAAGATAACCAAAACCAAAAAACTCAAGCTACACTTATAAAACCCAAAGGTTTCGACAAAAGCTGCGATGAATTTGATCATGTTAGATACAAGGTAATGAAATCAGAACTTTTCAAGAACAGCATGATAGCTAATTATAGAAAAGAAGCCCAATTTGATGGTTTACTACAATACTTACAAGATTACAGCTTCCAAGAATTATTAGTTAACAACAATATAGTTATCATTGAACCGGTCAGAACGAAAGTTGAGCCAATGCAAAGGAAAAATACTGATCCATGTAAAATTCCTTCCAATCTACTTAAGAAATCTGACAACAATTGTGGTCAAGTTGAGAAATCTAAAAATAATATACGCAGACATTTCTTTTACCATCCTATAAGAGTAAATAAGGAAATCATCGAAGAAGAACTTCCTAATCCTGATACAGTAAAGAAAGTTCGAAATCTATTTGAAGATACATTGAAAATGAAAGCTCCGGTAGCTAACGTTGAGCCACCATTAGTAGATGAATCTCTTGGACTAACAAGACGAGCAACCTCGTATAGAAATCTAACCGAAGAAACTAAACCCTCTAAAATAGGAGGAAGGAAGAAGGTAATAAGACAATTGACTATTGACACCTCTTATGGAAACAAGAAATGGGATAACGCTAGCTTATCAAGTGGTGTTTCCAGTGGGGATCTTAGCTCTACCAATGACTACGAGACAGACGGTCTGAGCCCATATTCCCAAAAAAACTTAAAGGACAATGCATACAGTTCTAGCGACGAGTACCTTTGCGACTCAATGACTCAGGATTTTTGTTGTGAAAGCCAATACGTAAGCCCTGATATTCTTAAAAAGATTAGAGACTGTGGCACTTCAGTCACGTACTACGGTGGAAAAGTGTTAAACTCAAAAACCGGTTCTAATGTGAGTCCAATGACCAAAGCTATCATGGAAGAGATCAAGAATCTTCAAAAGAATTGCAGCAGAGATTGCTATTCGTGTCAGACTAAGTGTCGTGGCGAGAAATGTTCATGTTTAGTAGCTGATAAACATAAACAGACGGTGACAGAGAAGTCAATCTTCCCCTCTAGAACCGATTCGGAGAGCAGTAGCGACAGCAAACGCATTGACGGATTTCCTGGTTTTAAATTTAAACTAGTTAAATCGAACAGTTGCAGTAGTCGTCTCGAACTCACCGGCACTGACGATAGCAAAAGCCCTCGCAAACAGTTCAGAAAGCAACTTTCTAAAGAAGATCCACCACTTGTGTACGACGATGAAAATTCAGTGAAAAATAAAATTTGTCGATTGGAGAGCTACTCTAAGGGCATTGCCAAAACTCCTTTTGAGAAAAAAGATTCCGAAGAGAAAAAGAGTTTACTAAAAGTAATTAATGAAAGCAAGACCAAAGTTGTTGAGCCCGTTGTAAAGAAAGTAGAGATCCCTCAAGTCGCTCCATATTTAGAAGAGGTAAGCAAAGAGGAAGATACGTCACCTGCAGTACTAGACGATAACGCAGACGATCAAAACGAGTTAATGACAGACAAACAGTCCCCTGATTCACATACTTTCGAAAAGAAATATTACTACGTTAACGACAACTTAAACCAAACAATGTCGACCACAGGCAAATTCGGCGAAATGGTATTTGAAGAATTCGAAGTTCTAGAATCATGTTATGATAGTTTAAATAGCAATAAGTCCGTGAAATAATATAGACCTAATCAATCGGGCTATTGTTTAAATAAATGTGATCTGTACCCATAATAACACTATTAAATTATTACCTATCTCTAATAGATTATATTTTAGATTTTAAACCATTGTATCTAATTAGTCATAGTAATTTTGTAGCGTAGATAGCTGTAGCATTCCGTTTATGTAATTCTTGGTGATGGTCTCTTTTTGTGTAATAAATATATTTTAATTATTGTTTTCTTTTTTGTTGGAGTCCTTACCCTCGGATTTCTCGTGTTCTATTTTTGTAGGAGCCGCTTTGGATCCGTGGTCGCATACACTTGTGAAAAATGAACGGCGGGTAGGCCGCCATCGCCTGCACCATGACTCCTGGAGGACAATAGAAATAAAACTATTAACTTAAATTATAACAATGACAAAAGTATACCTTGATTACCCATCGATACACTCAGAAAGAATACTTGTAGCCAGCGATAGTCTGCCAACGTATATCGGCGCCGGTAAGCACTGGCGATGGCGACCTGCGCAGGCTTTCAACTTTTTTGTGCAATACTAATATACATAATCATCTATACCTACCTGGTAACCTATAGGTATGAAAATTTAATGAATGGTATGTAACATCCTACTACACAGCAAAGGTCTTAACCCAGGAGGATAAGAAATTATACTCTTGCGCCTTAACATTATTTCTTTTTATTTTTACTTCCGTGAGATGAGAGGCCTTTGCCCAGTGGTGTGGTGTTTAGAGGCTACCCTACTATGTAACAGATTTTGGAACCTGCTAATCTAAACAACCAGGCAATTCGCAAATGTATTATCAAGTTACAAAAGCCTGAACAGGCTACATGCATTACCGTCAAAATGAGAGTGAAATATAAAACAATAAATCTCAATGATCATGTCCTACAACAATAGCAGAATATAATTATCATAATTCAATTTAACATCGTGATTTTACACGCCGGGCATATTAATAGACAGGCGTCGGAAATTGTCGCCATGCACGATCATCGCAAATTAAATTAGATGTGTGACTCGAATAATAGGATTTGATTTGCATAGTAATCATTCTTCGTGTCCTAAATTCAGTCATCGATCTTTCAGAGATAAGAGAATAATGGATGTTGTCGCCGTTTGTGTACCTATTACAACATAATAATGTAGTTTACTGCTCATTTTCAGGATCATTTGGTAGGTTTTTGTTGATTTATTAACAAAATGATTTAAGTAAATTTAAACTTATTGCGTTAGTTAGCAATCCTTATCTGATGATTTAAAAAGCGATTACAGTAGGTTTTAAATATGCTATCCGTACAGCTACGTTTCTATCATACATTTTATATGATTGGTGGATGGATGTATGCTATACCAAACGTATTATCGTACCACAACTTTAGTGGAAAGGCTAGTTTTTGCAGGTAAATTGAAAAGGCGAAACAAAAAGTTTGTTTTGGATGTACGATGTAATTTTCGAAGCTAAGTATTTATAAAAACTAATTATATTTCACTTCATTATTCAAAATAGAAGTTCATAGTAAACACATGCTATACATAACTATATTTTCATATATTTAAGACATCAGTATCAGGTAAGTTTTAACTATATCATGGGGGAACGTCAATATTAAAATATCAATGCATTATTAACGAAGGAAACAATAACATTGAAATAACTTCCAACATAAAAGCCTTTAAAATGTTAACCGGGTTATAGCTACACTGAAATTGACATCAAAAAAATAACGGACAGAGAAAATAAAGATAGTTGCTGTTATTTTTAACGGAGTTATGTCATCTACTGCATATAGAGTTTGAATCCTACATAAATGTGGTGTAACAATAATAGCTTTTAGCTAATTGAAACCACTTCACTGGAACAACATCTAAGTTAGACTGCAAATAATTAGGGTACGAGCTTCTACAATGTGGCTAATTGAATAGGAGGAGAGATTGTAGAAATAATAATAATTCGGGACTCGGCTCAAATGTGGGAAGATTAATGTGGTAGAATATTTTGTTTTAGTATGTAGACGCGGTGGTATGTTGACATTAGGGTTGCCAACCGTACTATAATATATAGTATTATACTGTATTTCGAGGTTCTATACTATATACTGTTGAACAAATATTATAGTACACCAAAATACTATATTTTCATACAATGAATCAATGTTCATTATTTTACAACAAAAAACTAACAGAAACAAATAAGTACTTGATATTAAATGAGCTGCTAATTTATATATAATATAAATATAAACATTAAATGTCAAAGAGCTTATGAAACTTTTTTAAAAACAAAAACCTATTGAAAGATGCATAAAGTGCTAAAAAATATAGTTTAAATGTAAAAAATTAACAAGTAAATAACATAATAAAGAAGTTCTTGAAATAAATGTTTTTTTATTTACATTTGAGTTATTGAATGAATAATCAGTATTTTTTTGCGGTTTACGATTTATGTCGTAAAAAAAAACTACTAACTAGACCTCGTTCAAACCAATTTTCGGTGTTAGATTACATTGTTATGTACATCATATATTTTTTTTAGTTTTATCATTCTCTTATTTTAGAAGTTACAGGGGGGGGGACACACATTTTACCACTTTGGAAGAGTCTCTCGCGCAAACTATTCAGTTTAGAAAAAAATGATATTAGAAACCTCAATACCATTTTTGAAGACCTATCCATAGATACCCCACACGTATGGGTTTGATGAAAAAAAAAATATTTTTTTCATTTCTAAGTATGGGAGACCCCCTAAAATTTTTTTTTTTTCTATTTTAGTGTGAAAATATTAATGCGGTTCACAGAATACATCTACACACTAAGTTTCAACAACATAGCTCTTATAGTTTCGGAGAAAAAAGGCTGTGACATACGGACAGACAGACAGACAGACGGACGGACAGACAGACAGACAGACATGACGAATCTATAAGGGTTCCGTTTTTGCCATTTGGCTACGGAACCCTAAAAAAGATAAATAGGTATTTTTTTCGTTTTCCCTTTAAATACTATTTTTTTTTAAAGCATACTAACTATATTTTTGTTTTTTTTTACACTGAAATACTATATTCAGCTGAAAAACTGTTGGTAACCATAGTTGAGATATAAAGCAGGTATACGAGTATATTATAGGCTTGTTGATTTGATAATTAATTTGCCATGTAAAATATCTTATAGCTACCAACGATCAAGTATCAAATATAACCCGCGTTTAACCCGCGTTATTCCCGTTCCTGGAATTTCGGTTCGAAAAATAGCCTAAATCGTTGAATGTGGGTCATATTTGAGTCAAATCGGATTGAAAGTTTCTGAGAAAAGAGATCAAATAAAAAAATATATTATCAGCTTAATCCGTCTAACGTGAAAAGCAACAATCATACACACTCATAGTTCATATATTCTTACAAACTTTCGCAGTAATATTATAAGCACGCTCGGAAATAACCTCATATAAAATCAAAACATCAAAAACATAAGTAAAGAAACAGTCTGCTCCTTAGAAACAATTATTTGCAAAGCGCTGGTAATGCAATTGCTAATCTCAACTTCACAAGACATTTGAAAGGTTCGGGGCGTACCTAGGTAATGCAAGCCGCTACGGGCTCAGTGTAAATTGGTGACTCTCATTTGAATTTGGTAGTTTGATAGTTTTGGTTTCGGCTTTCCTTAACCTTTTAAGCAATGTAAGAAAATAGAAAAAAGCCGATCTCCGGAAATGCTTCATTTGTGATTTGAGGCGCGAAGAGTGTGAGTAATACATAAGAATTGTATGTCGTGGTTAGATAGAATAAACTGTTTGTCCTTGAATTCTTCTTGGTATCTCATTAATTAAATTATGTACTAATATCAAATCAATACGGTATTTCCTTTGGTTATTAGCTACTAAGTGTATATTAATAAAAGTTTTACTACCTACAACATAAAATAATAAACTATCAACTCTCATAAAATAGGGTTAGTACCTAAAGGGCCATAAAAATTAAAAATACTTGCCAACAGTTCGAAATTAAACTTCAAATTTTCTATTACCTGCCTACATTCAAAGGTTACAATCACGTGAAGATTGGCTGAAAGCCAAAGTAAATAATGGGACCGTTTGTAACTGACAAACTCTGAGAATATTAAGTAAAGAATATAAAAGAATCTAGAACACGCTTTTATACAAGTTAAGATGATCTCTATACGGACGCTACTAAGGAAAGTCTTACTATTTGTTTAGTCATATATTCGGTAGGTAGGTCAGTCGATCGATACATTTGAAATGTTTGGCAAAGTCGAAACAATTGTGAAGTTAATGACTACGGGTTTTAAGACGTTTAAAAAGAAAGACATAGTTTCAGGAAGAAAGCGGTCTGTCGTCCACGCTAAAAGCTATCTAAATTATGAAAATCTAAGTATTGACTGAGTGCTTAAAAAATATTATACATACCTACTTATATCACGCTTACATTCAAAGTATATTTCATCGATAATAATCAGTAAAATTGAAAGTACGAAAGTAGGTCCCTAGATGGTCTATACCCGTTGTCCCTTACACTGTATCCCCGCCACGACGACGGAAGTAATTTTAAACACTTAATTAAAGTACCGGCACAGCGGTACTTTGATATAGTGTCTATCTAGAGACAACAGGCATACACTATGCTTGTTGTCCCCCGTTCGACAGAATTCGGTACTGACATGTGGTCACAGTTTTCATCTAATTTAACCCAGCGATTACTAGTCCATTAGTACTACAGGGTACAGGGACAACGGGAAGTAATTTTTATTATTTAATTATGTACTTTTATTGTGTAGAACATTGTTTATGTGTATCATCAATAGATTTAGCAGCGCACGCCAATAACAATTTTTTGGGCATGTTTTTCATACCTTGGATTACATATACCCGCGTTGTGCCCGTTACCGTGGGAATATCGAGAATTTTTATACATATAAACCTTCCTCTTGAATCACTCTATATATTAAAAAAATTTAAAGATCTTAGCATACACAGGGACAGACAGACAGACAGCGGAAAGCGACTTTGCGTTATACTATGTAGTGATAGTGAAGTACCGCTGTCCCCGTAAACGGGGACAACGGGTAAGTGTATGCCTGCGTAGATTTACTACGTTTAACTGTCCAAATTCCTTAGGAAATGCAGACAGCATCATGGAAAACCACAGGGCGCTAGTTAGTATCTAACTAATAGATAAAAACATAAGCGTCAACTACTTCCTAGTTTCTGAAATTGGTGAAAATGCATAACCCGAGAGTAACCACGCCAAGGAAAAATCAGTGTAAGTAAAAAAATGGCTCAGCAACTCGTCATGAATCTCTGAGACATAAGGATCATTATGGCTTGTCGACAAAAACTTTCTGGCACGGTTTATGGCAACAATGTAAGTACATTTAAATATTTCGCTGTACAATCATTGTGCACTTCACTGATGTACTGACTCATTGTGCAAGGATATTTTTAGCTTGCATTTTTTGCAGCTGTCTGAATTCAATGTCATAATAAATTGTTTGGTACAAATGCATGTAACTTACTTTACGATATTCCATTAACGTAAATTAAGCTCACTTAATTCCTAACTCAATGAGCACTACTTACGTACTAAAGTGACCAATCACTGCTAATACTTTAACTGTAATATTTTCGGAGCAAAAGTCTGTCTGTCGTGCGGTCCCAAATTAGTTGAACCAATATTGATTTTATCTTAGAAATTTAAAAATCATTTTTACTTATAGACTACCTTTTATCCCGAAAGCGAAAAACGACGCGGGTGAAAACGCGGGAAACCGCTAGTGTATTTATAACGTGTTTTTATGGCCTTGGTTAGCAGGTAAACTTTATTCAATGTAAAGTATGTACTTAAATAAATGAAAATGTAATTTATAGGTGAAGTTTTGTTCCATAAACTTAGCTAAGTATTTCAAAACTTTACTGTGGTGAGAACTCATCACTCAAGAGGAAAAGATGAATATAATTTATATCTAGTAACTAGGCAGGAAAGATGACATTAGTGTTTAATATACAGAATTCATTTTAAATCATTTTCAAAGTAAGAATTTCCATAAATAACTGGATATACAATTAGTTTTTATACTTATCTAGTATTTTTCAATTTCACACTACTAAATATAACATCAGTCACATAGAAATAAAAATACCTACTAATAGGTAAGTACACCACACACACAGTAGACAAGTAAACAAATTGGAAATACCTAATTGGGCATAAAAAATACTTAAAACCTTAGTGATCATTACTACAGTTATTTTTATCAATACAGAACTGGTTTACCGGCCAATGAACCTATTGATTGTGGTACAAGGAACGTAGCCTTGGTGACATACATTTTAATCAACTTGCTTTATTTGGCATTACATTTAGATATAGTAGTGATAAAAATCTTATTATGGCAGTTATTTGGTAATCTGTGTAAATATTTTTTAAACGATGAATAAATCTAGAAATCATGTTGGCAAAAATAGGTACTTAATTATACTTATCAATATCAACCTTTTTTAAAGGGTATCATCACAGTACTTAGGTACCTACTTAGATATTCCATAGCTTTAAGAAATCTGATTTTCAGTGTACTACATACTTACCTACCTTATAATGAGAAGTAATTCATAATGTAAGTAGGTAATGGTAATTCTAATTGGTCAAATATATTTAAACAATGATAATTTTGTAGCAGCTACTATTTTTAGATACAAATGTTACTAATTAGAGTCATTAGTTAGAGTGTGCCGATAAATACAATTCTTATCAGACTGCTATTATGGTGGTGACATCAATGTGTACATTATGAACTAATAACCTACCTAAACAATAAAAAAGGTTAGGGTCGCTAAAAAGATTTTTTACATTTTACAATAATATGAATTTCAGAATAATATATACGTATCAGTAGGTACTTATTTCAAAAGTTGGTGTGCATTTTTCTCTCTCAGTTCTTTATTTTAAGTTTTTAAAGATTATGATACCTATTTATATTAAAGCTAATTAATCGCTTTATAAGCAGGGTATACAGAAGAATTGATGGATTAAAGATAATATTTAAAAAAATATAGGTATTTACCATTGAGTTATATGTACGTAGTACGTAGTACATATAACTCAATGGTATTTACTTTATTTACGATACGAGAATGATAATAATTATTAAAAGTAAATTTAAGAGGAAAATTATATGAAGTCTCAATTAATTAACTATTAACAACGTAAGCATTTATAGAATTAGGAAGGATAAAATATTTTTTTTGAAAAATAATAACAAATTACAATGAACTTTTGACGTTTGACAGCTGATCAAAATTAAAAAATCCACACATTCAAAACTAAACTACACACTAACACACACATGCATGACAATATCATTTACAGAAATTATATATGAAATGGTACATATAAAAATATGTAATTAAACAGGGACATAGCTTACATACCCGGCTATCCAATAAATCCCTCAATATCGGAGATAAACACAAACCACGATTTAAATCTAATTTAGTTAACATTCGGCACTTCGATACACACACGGTCGACGCCATCTTTACACTACCTACTTATAAAAAAGTATGTATTCTATAGTCTATTCTATAGCAACACCGCCGCGCCGGGTCGGGTATCGCTCTGTTGGCCACCCAACCCCCCGGCGCGCAGCCGGTCTACTTATTCTGGCAGGCCAGCATCAATAAATACGTTTCAAATACATTTTAAATGAATACAATTTAAATCGTTAATTTATGAAAAGAAAAGACGATGACAATGTTATTTAATTAACATTTATTTTGTAGCAAATTCATTTAATACTCTTAAATAATAATTTTAAATTATCCCGCGATTGCTATGAGTTGCCCACCATGGACATTTTCCGTTAACGTTATCATTTAATTAGTCATCAATCTCATCTCATGATTCAAGGTTGCACATAAAAAATCAACTCTTCTTACATATTTGTTAGTAATTTAGAAGTGACTATTTTTTTATTCAAAATTACTACGAAGCACTACAAACACAATTACTTTTTCATAAGAATTTTACTTCCATTCGAAAACAACCGGTAAATTCCGAATAATGAAAACATCATGTCTTTTTTGTGCAACACTATAACCAGTGGAGCCAACCAAATAATACATGACACTGACATCATTTCAAATGTCATTTTGACATTTTTGACTTAACATGACAAGACAACTTTTGTTCACGGAGCCGATAGTTGTTTTTACTTCTTGTATGTATTTTCACTTGCATTTTGGTTTAATTAAACAATAGAATTATATCCAAATGGCTGTACCAGATTATAAATTAAGTGCTGTACTATGTGGCCACTCAATGGATGTCCGAGCCGTCGCAACGACAAAGGAATATTGTATACTATCAGCGTCCCGAGATCGGACCGCTAAACTATGGCATCCTGAGGGGTAAATACTAGTAAAAATGATAATAATTACTTACATATGTACTATCTAGTATCTACAGTTTTACTGTTTTTTTTTTATTGTTGACATTTATTTCTCAGGACAAAGGAATTTGTTAACGTGGTAACTTATAGAGGGCATACAAATTTTGTTTCTTGCGTATGCTGGTTACCCCCTTGCGAAGCATTCCCTGACGGTCTGGTAGTCACCGGAAGTAATGATAACACTATATTAGGGTATAATCTGCAAGATGCGATGGTGCAAGTCACTCTAGAAGGCCATGAGAATGTGGTGTGTAGTGTTAAACCGGGCAAAATACCAGGCTTCATTCTCAGGTAAGTTCCTCTTAACAACTTTTTATACGGGTCAAACTGTTAATTAACTGACTACTTTTATTTATAAACAACATGTAAAATCATACTTTATAGAATAGGCCCTATCTGTAGTGATATAATAAAGCAGATGAGCTTGTTTGTCTCAATATTGCATTAATCCCTGCCATCTGTAAAATTAAGTTAAAATATATTTTAGACACATTCAACAGGAAGCTTACAAGTCCTTCAAGCACAATGTGGGTAAAACTCCACCACTGCCAATTTAGTACCTTACATACCTAGTATTAAAGCATTAATCTCCACTTTACAGTGCTAGTTGGGACAGTACGGCCAAAGTATGGAACGTAAACACTCCCCGTGCGTCCCCAGTCACACTGAAGGGTCATCAGGCAGCAGTCTGGGCTGCTATTGAACTGGGGAACAGCACTTATGCTACAGCTTCTGCCGATAAATCAATCAAACTGTGGATGAAAGATGGATCCCTCATTACAACACTTACTGGTAAATATTTGGTTTATATTTTCCAGCTTTTACTCCTAATTCCTAAAAAATAAGTAATTTCTGTAACCATATCATTAAAATTACATCTTCTGTTAGTCATCAATACTTATAACTAGTTACTATCTTATATCTATACTAATATTATAAAGAGATAAAATTTGTAAGTTTGTTTGTTTGTATGTTCAATCTAATCTCGGGAACTACCAGCCCGATTTGAATAATTCTTTTTGCAATGGATAGCCACATTCAACGGAAAGGTTATAGGCAATTTTTAATCCCGAATTTCCACGGGAACAGGCACAACGCGGGTAAAACCGCGGGGCGCTGCTAGTCATAGATAAAAATCTAATATCATAACAATTAAAAAATTTATGATGCAAAATGGTTATGATGCAGTCACCCTGGCCGAATTCATGGCTGGTTTAGTACCAATGACTTGCAAAGAACAAAATTAGTGATTTAATGAACAAGTGAAATTATATCATATCATAATGTTTATTATATGTTGCATCATATCTCTTTATCAAGGAGACCAATTTGTTATTGGAAAAGTGAATATGTTTTTACAGGTCACACAGATTGTGTAAGAGATCTGACTGTAGCAAGCCCGGAGTCATTCCTAAGCTGCTCCAATGATGCCTCTATCAAACTGTGGACTAATAACGGACAGTGCGTCAACACTTATTATGGACATTCAAACTATATTTACAGGTATGTTATACTAATACTGTTTTTCGTAAAGGTAGTGGATAAATTAAGGATAATGATAATGTCTACAATAAAAGCAATAATCTCTTAGTATGGACACTGGGCACCTGATCTATGTAATAAATTATGCAAACCGTTTCCATTTCATCATTGATTTATAAATAAATGTATCTAATATTTTACAGTCATTGCTCTTCTAATATTAAATTGATTATTATACTTTTTGTACTGTTATATTCGGTGAGATGAGAGGCCTTCGCCCAGCACCAGCAGTGGGACTACACATTACTTTAATAATAATAATAATATTTAACTAATTTAAGTTAAATGGAAGAGCGACACTAACTGAATCCTCTTATTTCCAGCATCAGTATGAACCCCGGAGTACCCGACGGCTTCGCGACTTGCGGTGAAGATGGAAGTGTCAGACTTTGGGCCAGCGGAGACTGTGTGAGGGAGATACAGCTCCCCGTACACTCAGTGTGGAGCGTCACTTGTTTGGACAACGGAGATATTGTAACTGGTAATTTATATGTTGTTATTAATAGTTATTACATTATTGCTCAGCTATGACACACAAATAGATTAATAAAAAATGAGATTTGAGAATAAAAGTAGTAGTTTATAATTAATACAGCTTATTCTCTTCCTAGGGAATATAGGTACTTTCAAATCTCCCAGGTAGTTTTATAGAATAAAGAAATACATAGACAATATTATCTTAAATCTTTTAATGTGCATTACACTCAATGTAAAGAAAAATACGTTCAAGAGATCCTCTTTGTGATTGAAACTGAATTGAAATGTTTGACTTAGAAATAATAATAGATACATATCTTAATAATCGTATTATGTTTTCTAGGATCCAGTGACGGTCTAGTAAGAGTGTTCACTAAAGACCCAGCGCGTTTCGCCGACGAACCCACGCTGAAGGCGTTTGAAGAAGAAGTCGTAAAGATGAGGGAAGCAGCGCAACAGGAAATCGGCGGATATAAGTTATCTGAGTGAGTTTTAATAAACTATTATATCTATTATTATCTTATTATGCATTATATCTGATCCCGTAGGAATTACGATTACAATCTTTTTGATAATCCAGATATAGAAATGACTGCATGAAAAAGTAACAAATATTCATCTATCCATCATCACTAACTTTCGCATTAATAAAAAATCAACTTGCAATTTGATGAATCTGGCACCTACTTGGATTCTCCACAGTTCTTAAAATACTAAGGCCTTAAGAGACGCCTGAAAAATTCAGGTCTTTGCACCGCGAACAAATTTTAACCCCTACATAAAAAATAGAAAACGCTGTTATCCCTAGGGATTTTTTCCTAAATAACTGTAACTAACTTCCTTCTAGTATCCCCGGTCCAGAAGTCCTGCTAGAGCCAGGCAAGACGGACGGTCAAACGAAGCTGGTGCGGCGCGGGAACAACGTGAAGTGTTACTCGTGGGGCGCGGCGGCGGGCGCCTGGGCCGAGGTGGGCGACGTGCTCGGCGCCAAGGGCGGCAGCGAGGGCCGCGCCATGCACCAGGGCGTCGTACGTAGCTTCGTCTTGCGTTAGCGTTCACACCACACTCACCAAGTCAGCGGCGCGCGCCACGAATTGGCCTATCACAGAACTTGAAATCATGAGTCGTTTCATCGCTTGAAGCACTTGACTGTGATTGGCCAATGCCGCCCGCCCGCTGAGTTCGTGACTAAGTCCTTAGTTTTAGAAAATTGACCAGTCCAGTATATTAACATTTTACAGGAAACTAAAATACTTATATTTTTAAAAGAAGTATTAAAAACTCATTTCAGATGTACTTTTGAGGTTTATTAGCGACCAAAAAACTATCTCTAAATATGGGAAATTACATACTCAATTAAATCGTCTGCTACAGTGCACTAAGCATGGTCTGGCAACTAAATAATTGGACTATTTGTGTCAGACCACGATACCACGTATAGCAAAGTGTCCCATACCTTTTATCTAAGTAAATCACGTGTATGTAACGTGTTGCAGGAATATGACTTCGTGTTCAGCGTGGATATCAAAGATGGCGCGCCCCCGATCAAGCTGCCGTTTAACAAAACCGAAGACCCGTGGGTCGCGGCGCAGGCGTTCATACATAAGTACGAATTATCCTTTATTTTAGACATTACTGAGGCAAGAGTCAGTAACTGATCAACGGTTACTGAAAACATATTACGCTCAATGTGAATGTCGCTTTCTCATTAAAAACGACGATAGTTAATAACATAACATTGTTATTGCTTCCAGAAAAACGTTTAATATGCTTAGCTTTATTTTAACCCTTAAAACGATATTTGTTCATGTTTTTCAGGAATGACCTACCCCAAGTATATCTGGAGCAAGTGGCCAACTTTATCATTACCAATGCTAAATTAGATACAATACCAACATCGAGTAACGGGTGAGTTAGAAATCTATAAGATTTTACGACATTAGTATTCACATCAATAGGCTTGTTTCCACTAAGAATGAATCGGATGGCTTTTAGTTTCTAATGATTAACCATGATAATTAGTAAATAAATAATCAACTTTGCTATTAAAATAATAAAAGATTAATAATATTTTTGGAAAATAAAATCGACAAAATGAGGCGTTTAATCACGTGACATTAAACACCAATCAGAGAAGCGTGACGTCACATTTCGGATAAAACTACGATGTATATTAGATTTCTAATTTTTTGGCAATTCATGTTAACAAACCTTTGATTTTACGACATTCACGTATTTATCTTAAACTACACACTCAATAGTTTGCCACACACTATACACTTTTTCCTAAGTTCTAAACACGGAATTCATGAATTTTATTAATTTTCAACATCATATTTTAACAAAAAGAAAAAAAGTGAGGTTGTGAAAATACAGATAGTAAAATGCTATTTTTTTGACTATGGCTATAGTAATGAGCAAAGCAAGCAAAAAAATATAACAGAGTATGAAATCAACTAAGTGATTGAACTTTTTCAACTCACAAAAAGGCAAATTAAAATAAATCATCGTATTACTTTGAAAACTCACGACATTATTTTTAATTTAATATACTAGCATACAATCGCATACTAATATACAATCGCCCAGATTCCATACCTCTTTTCACAACGAAGGAAATTCATGATGTTTTTAAAACTATGAAATACGACAAGAGTCCAGGAGACGACGGAATCACAACGGAAGCGTTAAAAATAGGTTTACCGGCACTGCTCCCCCACATTACGAAACTATTTAATACCATACTAGATACTGGTGAAATCCCAAAAGAAATGTGTCACTCAAACATAATCCTCCTTTTCAAAAAAGGAGAAAAGTCTGATATAGGTAACTACCGACCCATCAGCCTAGTGTCACATTTATATAAAGCCTTCCTTAAAGCCATCCAAAACCGTATCGCAGGCCTTCTAGATCAGCACCAACCAAACGAACAAGCGGGCTTCCGCCGTGGCTTCTCCACTACCGACCACCTATTCACTTTAAACCAAATAATTGAAAAAGCCATAGAATACAATAAACCAATTTACATAGCCTTTGTGGATTTCACAAAGGCTTTCGACAGTATTAAACACGCCGCAATATTTCAAGCATTAAAAAACCAAAATATAGATAGTACCTACATCGAACTTTTAAAGAAAATTTACAATATCAGCACAGCCAATATAAAAATACACAGCAACGGACCTACCTTCAAAATTGAAAAAGGAGTGAAGCAGGGCGACCCTCTCTCGCCGATCCTATTCACCTCAGTTCTCCAGGAAGTATTTAAGACGCTTTCTGTGGCTTGGGCAACAAAGGGAATAGTTGTCAACGGCGAACATCTTACAAATTTACGTTTCGCCGATGATATCGCAATATTTGCCTCTACACCACACGAACTTCAGGAGATGCTACAAGAATTGAGCACGGCATGTCTTGAGGTTGGACTCCAAATGAATCGGTCAAAGACAAAACTCATGTCAAACAGCACGAAACGTAGGGTCGAGGTAGACGGGCAGGCGATACAATATGTTGACGAGTATATTTACTTGGGCCAGTTAGCTAGCTTCGAAAACAGGCAAGACAAAGAGATCGGTCGCAGGATCGACAACGCCTGGAAGAGCTACTGGTCCATGAAGACGCACATGAAGGGTGACCTTCCTCTGTCACTTAAGCGTAAACTCGTCGACATGTGTATCCTGCCCGTCCTAACCTACGGTGCCCAGACATGGTCTTTGACGGAGTCACAGAAGTCCAAGCTCAAGATTTGCCAGAGGGCGATGGAACGCAGCATGCTCGGATTAAAGCGCGTTGACCGAGTACGCAACACCACGCTGCGTTCCACCACCGGTATTGCAGACGTCGGCGACAAGACCGCCCGGCTAAAGTGGGAGTGGGCGGGCCACGTGAGTCGGATGAACCCGGAAAAGTGGGCCCACATCACATCTCAGTGGGTCCCCGAAGGCGGGCGACGTCGAGGTCGACCGAGGAAGCGTTGGCGGGACGATCTCATCGCCTTTAACAGCGATTGGTGGGTGCTCGCAAAGGACAGGGAGGGTTGGCGATGTTTAGGGGAGACCTTTGCCCAGCAGTGGGACAATATAGGTTAATAAAAAAAAAAAAAAAAATACTAGCAACGTACGTTAATATACTAGCGCTAAAGCGATTATATTTTTGTTGTATGTTCAGTTTTAAGATAATTAAGCGGTATTGCCACCGTCGGTTAATTAAGAACTGTCATTATGCTGGCAAGACAGGCCGATACCTAGTCAGCCGCCATGCTTCGTTCGTCATTCGTCTCGTTTGCTTGATGTCGTACGTTACGGGTGCTCCTCTATGTTCGATTTCCTAAAAAACTTGGCTTTCTCTCTGGACTTCGATTTGTTTAGTGATTTGGTGTGTTATTTATTAGTAGGATAGGATGGGATAGGATAGTAGGATATTATACGACTGACAGCAATTCGCGGTTTTTTATCAGCGTTGTATCTGCGTGATTAAAAGAAAAACTTAAAAACCCGACTGATTAACTTAATTAATGTATAAACCAATGAACAGATACTATGTCAGCCATTAAGCAACTTCTGAATTTATATCAGTCATATTTTAATATAGAATATAACTATCACTGCTATAAAAAATATTATGAACTCCTACCTCCGTGGCTAATGTATCAATCTTTACCTCTATATTATCTTTGTTCAGAAAATCGGCCATATTTATTTGTACATACGTCTCGCCAATGCGAAAGAAATCGACTATACATTGTGGAATTAGTTGATAATGACTTTCTTCGTATTTTTTATTGTTTGGAACGTATATGAATTATTTGTCGTTGTACTTTTACATTGGGGCACTATATAGTATTTATAATACGAGATATTCATTATTTATTAAAAAACACAATTGACTTTCATACACAAACACGGCTGTTCTGCGAAATGTGACGTCATTCAAGACGGCATGACAGTCTTGGCCTTTTTCGCGGTCAATTTCAATTTCATTTCTTAAAACTCAAAATACAAACGTAAAAAAACTATTTTTCTTAAAATAATATATTTTTGGGGTGAAATAGATGCTAAGCTATAGTTTTAAACTAATTTCCAAATTTTGTCAACTAGCCTATTGATCGGGTTTGGTATGGTTACTTGATGCGTGGGCATCAAGTAAAATAATAGAAAAAAGTAAAAGATCTCACTATATGTACCTCTTAGGCAATATTTTCATTGTAGAAAAGACGGCTTGTATAAATTTAAAGAGCGTTATTTGTCTCTGTCCCTTCCAGATGAGACACATCTCTTCCTCACATCTGTTATGTGACAGTCAATGCTATACCAAACTTACTGTAGCATCATGCAAGAGACATCTATACAAATGTTACTTGTTTGACCTTAAGTTCATTAAAAATGTTACAGCTGTTGCTACAGTCGCGTTGCTACATAAAATGTAAACTAAGCAATTATTTACAGTTTGGCAGATCCATTCACCGGTGAATCTCGCTACGTGCCTTCAAATACAGTTACTACAGCTAAGAGCGGGGGCGCGGCCGACCCGTTCACCGGCGAAGGAGCGTACACTACTAAAGACGCCTCCAATAATGATATGGGAAAGCCGATCATACCGCATGATCAGTACATTAGGTAATACAATATGTAAAAGTAAATAAGACTTAATTAATTTCACTATTAATTGAAACGTACGTTGATGTCATTATTATTTGTTAAAACGGGAATTTACGTACGACGGAGGTCCCTGTTGAGTGTCCCTCAACACGTTTCGGTCACGTTCGGTCACATTCACATTCTCATGTCATGTTCACATTCGGTGGGTGAAGCGCTCGCGACAGCGTCTCTCGCCGCACTTGTGTACAAATAATAAAGGCAATGAACTGCAACGGATTAAAGTTCAGTAGCAAGGATAATGATTACGTCTAATCCCTCTCACTGTATTTATATCAGTGAAACGCTCTTTGTCCTGCAGTGGGACATTGGAGTCTAATATTTTACTGTAGGGTAAATCCTATTGCACTACTTCGCAACAACGTCTGCCGTTTGACATTGCTTTCTGGAATTCAGTTCTTTTGCGATGAGTTTTTTGTCAAAAATCTGATTGCTGCAGTATTATTTTTCATCTAAATCGATCTCAGGACTCCTATGAATACTGTGCTCATTTTCATATAGTTGCATATGCACTGCAGGCAAAAGCTACTCTACCCCAATATCAAGTTGTTAAATAAAACTTATATTTGTTTTTACGTTCCAGATTCGACCAAGCCAATTTAAAAGCAATACATGACAAACTAAAGGAATTCAACAGCAAAGTTGGCGATGGATCTAATGCCTTGACTGAAGTCCAATTAGAAAATATAGTTAAACTATGTGAACTGGTAATTATAGTTAATTTAGTTAGCTTATAATTGATATTGGTAAGTAAGTGAGTTCGAGTAGGTTTGGGCCCAACACTGGTGTGGGAGTTTTAAAGGCCTCCAACATGGTTTTACAATTGAAACTTAAATTAATATTTGACTTTGTCTTTAGTTCATGATTTCAACTCATAATAATTATGAGACATAGTTTTAAACTAGCTCTACTAGGTTTCACCACATGGTACTTTACAGATAAAAAGGTACTGTATTTTCGATATCGATTCGTCATCTGCCTCTTTACTTTCATTTAAATCGGTGAAATAGTTTATACATGAAAATACACTTTTAAAAATAATAATTATAGCAATCAAAATGGGTGTAAAGTGTATGATAAAGTTAAAATAAAATTTAATGTATTAGTAACAATTTATTTTGTTCTGTTTCAGAATAATACTCATAACCCTGAAGTTGTATTTTTATTGAAGAAAATGCTGGAATGGCCTAAAAGTGAGTATGTTTCTTCAAATAGTACTGTTTCACTTTTGGAAAAAACTTCCTCATTCGTATTTTTTTCAATACCACTTTTACAACCTCTGGACAAATAAATAAAAAGTAAAGTATTAGCCTGTAATGTCCCACCGCTGGGCAAAGGCTCCCCATCTCACCTAAGGTATAGTGAGGAGGATTAGTAATCAGAATCACCATGCTTGCCTAATGCTGGTTGGTGATCTGAAATCCGAGCCATGTTTGAAAAGTAGGAAACATTTTTTTTTAATAAAGTGATAAAATGTTTGTTACAGATATTCTATTCCCAGTTCTGGACGTGACTCGACTAGCCATCCGCAACAAGGATATAAACGCACAAATATTTGACACCACAAACGGACCGAACTTTGTTAGATACCTACTCTCTTTAATGACACCAGGTACGTAATATTTATTGATTATGCTAATATTAGGATTATTCTACTAATGTTTTCATGGTAATCGCAATCGTAATTTTTAATAATTATCACTTTAATTACACTAAAGTCAATTGACACTAGGTAATTTCTTAAAAATACCTCTACAATGCTAAAATCTTAATAAATTTACTTTGACTTGTTTAGTAAGTTTACTATGATTTTCACTATAGAAATATTATTTTTCAGACAATATACCAGCAAATCAAATGCTAGCTATGCGGGTGTTGGTGAACGCTTTCAGCGACCTCCCCGGGGAGATGATGGTGATAGCGGCGCGCGAGAGCATCGGGCACGCCGTCATCTGTCTCACGGAGCTTAATAACAACGCGCAGGTCAGTAATACGTATTAATCCTACTAATATAAATGCGAATCTGTAAAGATGTATAGAAGTATGTTTCATGCAAAAAAATCACAAAACTACTGGAATCTTAATGAAAATTGAGACAGATTGATTAGCTAATAACATATAGGCTACTTTTTGTCCCAAAATTTGACTGAAACTGTGCACTGCTAGTTAAAAATAAAAACTATTTCAAAACTAATATTACATACCATTGAAATGTTCACTTATATCTGTAGTAATGTCGTCCCGACTAGGCCAGCCATGTGTCTCATACGGCAGATATTTCTCGTGACACTATTTACCACAGTCACAAACATATCGAACAAATCACTAGTTCACATCATTCCCACATTACAATGAACACAACTTTTCTAATATACTAATAAAGAACAAACATTAAATGCCCAAGAAATACACATAATTTTAATAAAAACTGTAATGAAAGATGTGGGTACATATTTACTTTTACCGTCATTAAAAAAAAATACGAAAACATTATTAGATTAGATAGACCGACATATCGTTTCTTTGATCTGATTTATACGAGTAGACTTCAACAAGTCTGTTTATATCGGGAAATACATAAAGGTACTTTTACCTAGAAACCACGTAAAATAGTTCAAAATAAGGGTGTAATTTGATATTTGAATACGATAATTATTTTCACGTTATAAAACAATTATTAGGGGGATTCTTTTCCCCAACAATGGCTTGTATATTAATCTTAATAAATTAATTATTATTGATGTTTTTTACCAGATCGCGGCAACATCTCTCCTGCTGAATCTATCGGTGGCGCTCGCACAACAGCCCGACAGCGTAGACCTCGCCGACAGTTTGATACAACTGCTCGTCAAAATAACTGACCCCGAAGCTTACTTCAGGTAACATAAACAAATACTAGCATTTCTTATTGAATAATATAATTAATATTGAATAGTATTATATCTATACTAATATTATAAAGCTGAAGAGTTTGTTTGTTTGTTTGTTTAAACGCGCTAATCTCAGAAACTACTGAACCGATTTGAATAATTCTTTTTGTAATAGATAGCCACATTCAACGGGAAGGTTATAGGCTATTTTTCATCCCGAAATTCCTACGGGAACGGGTACAACGCGGGTAAAACCGCGGGGCGCTGCTAGTTTATCATAAGATGTTTGTAACATCTGTAACATTTGGTTACCATCGTAGTGCAGTGGGAATGTATCGTTCCTGTTCCAAATTAAAATATGTATTTATTACATTTCCTTACATTCTTAATTTATAATTTTACAGAGGCCTCGTAGCTTTGGGAACGCTCCTAGCCGAATCGCCGAGCAAACTTCAAATTCAAACTCAAATAGTCACAAACACGTTACTTCACAATCGCCTCAAGAAAACCAGCATCAAAAGCAACGACCAAACGAACCATCAAAAGCTACTTCTTTGTTCTCAACAAATTCTCAGACTCATATGAAAAGAACAGACTAAGTTTAAACGCACACGGGACGCACGTCGCAGCTACAAACATTGCCAGTTGAAGCTAGACTGGTGTGATAAAAGTAGCTGCAGCGCGGGATATATCCACTTTATAATCTTTCTATCGCTAGATGATGTTTTATATTGACCATAAGTAATGACGGCGACTCTGCATACAGTCTACATTTTACAACGGCCATTAATATGTATGTAAATAACAGTCCGCAAGCGGCCGTCCCGTGTTGCTCGTGTGCGTATGCCTTAAGCCCTACGTATACGAGATATATACCTAATTTCAATCCAGTCTACAAGCTTTATAAATAAGTGATACAGAACATGGCTTGAAAACTTTCCAAGGATATCTCGTGTACGTAGGCCTTTATAGCTCATAGAATAAGGCTGTTATTTATACGGTGTACTTTAGTTTATTATAATTTATGTTTGATAGAACGTGCTTTTGAATTTAGATTCCGCTTTCGAAAGTAATGTAGCATCTATGAGGTTTTAGGATCGGCGCCCATATTCGACGAACGGCATAAAATAAGCAATAAATATATAGATATGAATGAGCATCTAACTATCTATGGTAACGGTAAAGTTTGCATTAAATGACAATTCTTATGCTGTTGTATTTTTGGGCTTCGATATCCTTATTGAAACATGTTTTGTACTAAGAAATGAAAAAACATTAAAAGTAAGGAATTGATTTTCAATATAAACATTTATTTTACATTTGTTACAATTTCATGTATTTATGAATGAAACAATTTCTCAGCAGCAATAACATGAATGTTTATTGTAATAAAATTTTATAAAATTATTAAAAATAAAAATCTTTTATTATACATTTAAGGCTTATGCACACAAACGTCTCATTGTGCAATGTTACGTCGTGTATATAAAGCCTAATCCTCTTTAAAGTAAACATAATATTATCTAATTATAATGTACATTTCTATACGATATTAGTGTAAACAAGCGCGGGATGGTAACATCGTGCTCGATTGATTCTCGACTTAAAGCTAATGAATGTGACATTGTATAAAACGTAACGGAATTTTAAAATTTAGAGTTTTGAACAAACATACTTAACCTAAATTCAATTACAAGATCTTACTTTAAAGGAGTTTAAAATCTGCTTAAGCAAGTTTAGCGCCAAAAGATGAAATAATTGCTTTTAAGATGATACAAGCAAAGGCAGATTCCGTTAATCTCCTCAAACACTAACTAAAACCCAGGTACCAAAAAATAGATATCTGAAATAAACGCAAAATCTTTTTGACTGCATCTTCTCATTGTAACTGAGTATAACATGATTAGCCAGATTCTTTCGCTCCTATACAACAATCACAGTTTGTGACAAACAACAAAACATCAACTTATTTCTTCTACTGCAAACATTTTCATATTAGTCTCACTAATCTGGTACTTTATTACACTTGCACATCCGTTTATCTGCTTATTTCATTTGTTCACAACTTTGAATAGAATCCAGAGACATACACTGTTAAAATCTTGTAGTTTTAAATGACTTCAAACACCCAAGAATTGTTATATTATTCTTCAATAATTCTTCTTCTTTATGAGACTTCGATATTTTTCTTCAATGGTGCCAGATTAGTGAGTCCATTCTACACTTCATTGCTTCATCTCATCACTACCTATCCTACATATTATCGACCACAATCCTACTTCTTCTTCTTTAACTCTTCAAAGCGTCTATTCAGATCATCGAAGTCAATCTCATCGGGTGCACTGGCACTGCCCGGGGAGACGGTGGTGTTGGAGTCGTTGCTGTGAGGGACGGACGGCAGGATGAGGTCCGAGGGGACGTTGGGCAGCTCGGGGAGTTCCGGGAACGAGGCGGGCGGCGCGCGCCGCGGCTGCGGGGTGGGTGCGACAGGCGCGGGGGCCGCGGGCTGCGGGGGGAAATCTAATTAGTAATACAATTTATAAGCTACTAAAATCATTTTAATGACTAAACGGCGCTTTATGCTCATGTCGGTATATCTGAGCAAACACTTCTAATGGAAGTTTTAAAGTACCTTTAACTTCTTACTTTTGCATCAAAATTGGTTTAGCATTAGATAAGTAAGATAAGCAACTAGATTTTAAATCTGACGTATTGAACGAAAGCTGCAACATATAAGTCGGTTTATTTACTAATAAAAATAGGTCTAAAATCAAAATATTTAGTTTAGTGATATGTGTGTACTTTTTTTTATTAACTTTTATTAAATAGGTAAACATGCAATATAAATTATAATAAATGAAACGGGTCTGTATCGCGTTAGATAATTTAACGTATTTTACTAAAATACCTACTTCGAGCGAATTACACCGCGAGGGGTGTTTCATTTGGTATAATGAGTGCAAATCGTGTGAGTTTAAAAAGTACGTTATGCAATATAAACTATTGAGCATGCAAAAAATATGTTGCAACATATAAAAAAAAGCAGCAATTACCAAATCGTGGTGTATGCTGTCATAAGCCGGTGGGAGATTGCTCATTTCATCCTGCAAACAAACGTTTAATGTGGAGCAAACAGTTACTATGATGTAAGTAATGGAACTAGTGGCTTCGAACTAGCTTCTGTGATACATTCTCGTGCAATGAAACAAGTTAAAAAAATATTGGTTATCCGTTCGAAGAAGTTGGAAAGATTTGGTGTGAGGCTACAGGTTCATTTGAGAAAAAAGGTTGTATTGATATATTTAACTCCAAAGAAGGAAGATAATTAAGAATTTGCAATTTGAGTATCTATTTACTTTTTAATCTATTTATAGTGTTTAATTTATTTATCTAAGAAAATGGGTTTATCCATAAATTAGACCACATATTATGAGAAGCACATAAAAGCAAAATGGCAATTAAACATTGAATTTTAACATTTACTCAGCTATCTCATGATTGCACTGATATAATCAATGAGTAATGGGCTCTTATGAGATATCTGTAAGGCATACAAAATATAATTATATTATTCATAACAAAAGAGTGTAAGTACAAATACAAAATTAATTATCTGTTAACAATCAGTACAGTCAATTACAATTAAAAGCTTCAAGAATCACCGTATCTTCTTACCTGTAAGAAACTAAGGTTTAAGTTCTTAGATTCGACCCCCGGTGGCAGGTTGTAGTTCATCGGTTGACTTGGCCCTCCGTAGTTGGGCTGTGGTGGAGGCATGGCTATGAACCCACCGGCTTTACCGCCTGAAGGCTGTTGGTATACATGTAGCATTCAGTTTCACAATTTTCTTCTTTTCGTGTCGGTGGCACAAAACAATATAAATGAGCGCGCTCCAGTGCATCACCACATGACTTTTAGGAGTCTCTCATGTTCCTTTGTTTATTTGGCACTCATATCTTCGACATCAGTCATAGGGTCAGTAGCGCGCGGCGATTTTACCCACCCAATCCCATGCTAATTTCTGGATAATAGTGGTTATCCCACTCAATAATAAAATGATTCGAGGCGTGTTCAAACATACAAAAAATTAAATATTAGTAACGATAGATTTTGGTTAATATCCAGAATGTTTCTGTTTAAAATGATTTCATAAGAAAGCTGTCAGGGTTAATCAAAATCCAGTTTCAAGTCAGTTATACACTTTGAAAAGTTATAATAAAAAACTATAGCTACCAATGGAAAAGTCATTCTTATAAAAATCACTGTTGATGAAATGGTTTATAGTTTATTTATAATCATAAAGCAAACACAGATAATCATAAAATACTTACAGTAGGATAACTGAATGGTGCTACATTTGGTGGCTGTGGAGGGTAGTTAGGCATGTGATTCTGCGGAGGAGGGGGGTAGCCAATGAACCCAGGGGGGTTTGGGGGTCCGTTTACATCAATTAATAATGCGTCTTGACCTGAAACAAAATGGTTATTTAATTAAATTTGGTTTTGTCCACCATTTTGTTATCTGGTACTAAAACATTTTACTTCAAAATACTTTGGGTTAATTTTATACTCATAGATAGAGCCCTGTTAGAATTGCCCAGAGCAATGATAAAGATTAATAAATAGTTTTACTTTTATTTATGTTTATGGAGTGTGTTTTACCAATAAGTTCCATATGTACTTGTATAGTTAGTAATTTATGCCTACCCTAATGTACAGAACCAAAATTAACCATTTTATGCCTGGATTATTTGATATGGCCCATAATGAAAACAGAAACTTTTGTATAACTTTATATTATGAATTGAGAGATGTCAATTCTGTTATAAATAAAGATACTCACCCTCATCTTCCCTCATAACTTGCTCATCGGGCGTGTACTCAACATTATAGTTCTTAGCAATTTCAATCAAATATTTCTCAACCAAAATCTTGGGAGGACTCTGTACTGACAACTTATGTTTCAATTTGTCACTAATAGAGTCCACGCTTTCGCTCCTACACGAATCCGCATATATTTTACCATATTTAGCAGTCAATAAGTCTGATATTATCTTGAGTTCCTGAAAAAATAATTTAAATAATTTTTAACATTAGAAATTAGTTTCTACGTAATTTTCTTTGTTTCATTCTGTAATCACCTCATATTTTAAGTAATTGAAAGCCATTACTGTCTCACTGCAGGGTAAATACATCATTTGATTCTTTCATAATAAGAGTTAAAAGTAAAAGAGGATGGCAGAAGATAGAGAAAAGTAGAAAGAACTTCATTGAGAAGAGCCTAGCTCTTATATTTAAGAACAATACATAATTAAATTAATTAAATTAATTAGAAACAGAGCAATAAATACTGTTGTTGATATGATAATTACATATTATTTCAATAACATGATTAAGGTAAAACATATTTCGAATAATCAAATCATACTGCTATAATTATAACTTTGTTTTTACCTAGGAAAAATCTACACAAATATTATTAAGTTTGCTTTAATTATTTGAGCACACTAGTTAGTTCCTACAGTGAAATAAATAATAGAGAATATTAACACACCTGTACATCTGTATGCATTCTCGGAGCAACCCACAAGAGACTGGAAACTGCCTCTTCTAGTCCTCCGTCTAGGTCCTTCATCTGTGTCACAAGGCCAAATCTAGCGAGTATCAGATCACAGTACATTTCAACAATCTCCATTGCTTCTACCATGTAGTCTTCTCTGTAAAAACATAAAGTAATAGTTCATTTCAACACCTTCGACATATTTATTACACATTGGTAACATGGATTATTAGAGCCAGACTATTGATATATATGGCACCAATTCAATGTAATTGACCTATGCATAGACGCAATAGACTTATAGTCCCTATAATTATAGTTGTCTTTGTGAAGTATGGTAGTTTTTTCAATACAAGTTTTAAGGTAAAAAGAAATAGATTATCTTCCATTATCTACTTTCAAAACAGTATTAGTTTAATATCAACTGCCTAATCTGATAGAAAAGGTATCCCCAAGATATTATGACGTTGGTATAGTACTCTGAATCATAGTAAACAATTCGAGTGATGATTCATCAAGAGAATAAAATTAATATCAACTTATCCTACTTAACCGAGTTTCCACATTTAACACATGAAATGTACGTCATATTATTTGTATTCACCTTATAATATGTTCCACGCGAATCTTGGCTCTTTCGCTTTTACCAGCGGCAATGTATTCCGCAATCTCTTTCCTTGCTTTCTGCGCTAATTCAGTTTTCTTCTTTTCCAACAGTTTTAGCCGGTTTATAGACAGTCGCAGATGGGTTTTTAGCTTAGTGTAGTTGGGATTATTTGAAAACATTTTGTGATTTTATACTTCACACTCAGAAATAAAAGAAAATGAAAAATAACTAATTTCACAACAAAATTATCGTACTTGATCAGTTTTGTTTGTTCATGAATTTATTGAAATGAATTTTGTCTGAATGATGGATATTATTGGATAGACTGACGAATGAATGAACTGTCAAAGTCACTTTAAGTGACTCACTTACTAATACTGTCATGGCTCGATGACTTTCCATGTTTGTCTATGGTAGCTGGTTTGGATTATTTTTCGCAATGGCAATACTGCGACCTCGAAACATTACCCGACTGTTGCAAAATAGTAGGTTGTGCTTTTTGAACCAGGGTTGAACTGACTCGGTGATTCACCTGGGTGGCTCTGTGAATTATAGTGGGGATAAGTTGGGCATTAAGGGTTCGGCAACTGCTCTAAAATACTGACCTATCCCCACTAAGACAATAGGCGTTACCATCACAATATTGCCCTTGGCTTAGCCTTGTCTGAAGTCACATGCAGTTAATGCAGTACATCTGTTACCTTTTTTGTAAAAAAGTAACGACATTACTTACCACGTATGATTCAGTTCACTTTTATGGTCAGGTTATCATTCTACTTATAATGAGCTCTGTATTCATTAGAAGTCTGATCTTTTATAAATAGTTATAGATACTCCCGGACGATCGCCAGTTCAGAATAAAACAACTATATTACGTATAAAAATTAACATTTTATTTTCATTACCTAAACAGTTTATTTACGACAAACATAAATTACTAAGTACATGAGCTTACTTACTAAATTAAATAATTTTAAGTAGGTACTGAATAAGTACATATTTGTGCCAAATCCATTATCCTTAATACATTTAATTCGTAACCACGTAACTTTAACTTAGTTACATAGACTTAAATATTATTTGTTGAATTAGGTATTTGTACGTTTTTTACTATTGGGCCAGATCGTAAACATGGTTTGGCTTTGTTGGCACATGCAGGAATAATAATAAAATACCTCTATTAACTATTACTAGCAGCGCCCCGCGGTTTTAACCGCGTTGTGCCTGTTCCCGTGGGAATTTCGGGATAAAAAATAGCCTGTAACCTTCCCGTTGAATGTGGCTATCTATTACAAAAAGAATTATTCAAATCAGACTGATAATTCCTGAGATTACCTCGAACATAGAAACAAACAAATAAACTTACAAATTTTACCTCTATAATATTAGTACCTATAGGTAGATTAATAATATAGTCATGATTTAAACATATGATCTTAGCAGGCAGATGGGTTGCTTCAAATGCTTTGCAGAGTAACTTAAGTATACAAACATAGAAGATTTCTAATATTTCATTTACATAATTATTTGAAAATATACATTTTCCGAATCAATATTATCTCATAAACATGTAGATTGAATAATTCATTGAATGACCATTGGTTAAAATCACACAATATAGAATACTTAGCAGCTGCAAAACAAGAATCAATATTCCACCAATAAACACAAGAGTATCTTCCAACATAATTCAAATTATTTGTATAGCCATTAGTCACTGGTAATGCTAACTAATTTTCGTAAGTAAAGTAGGTAACTCACTTACAAACCTACTGTAATGAATGACTTATGATACAAATTACAAAATATTTCCTGTACATTCTTTGCTTAGTTACTTGTAACATGATGTTATAACAAAAATATAAATCCTTTTACCTAGTTTTCGTTAGATTTTTTCTCCAAATATTTCAATTTACTAATTATAATAATCATATCATAAACGCATTAGTTCTACAGAATCGGATACATATTTTGTTGTTATTCTTTTAAGGTGCATTTAGACCAAACAAAAATAGCCGGAGCCATTTTCAAAAGAATTTTCTAATTATTTTATATTTTATTATTTCTAATATAAAGTAACATCGAGAAAAATCTGAATCAGAATCCCTAACAGCTTTGACTAAACGAACGACGAATGAACATCAGCTTGTTTGGCCTAAATGCACATTCATAAAACACAGTTTGTTTAAGGTAATCCAAAAAACACAAAGGATACTTATAATCCAGAAATAACCTCGAGAATACATGCTTCGCATGTGAAACCGCGACTTACATAATTCTAATATTTCTTATGAAACATCAAACTACACTTATAATTTACAAACATGTGTTATTAATATGAAAGTCATTTGATTGAACACTTTCCAAGTGCAATATAATTGAAGAAATATCATTTGACAAAGTGAACACTTTATTTAAACTTATGTGAACAGTACCTTTAATTTAGGGGGTTGTAAGTTCGTTTTAACATTAGAGGAGTTGGCATTGGAAAAATTATCTTGACTGTTGGTCATCTATCTCTTTCAAGCTTCTCAAAGTTTAGGATCCTGATTTTAGATCACTAAATGCAGTTTTTACAATGCATAAGATTTCATCTATAAAGCTGTCTCTTATCAAACTTTCTTAACTGTTTAATACTTGTTTACTTCATGATGAAGTTTCAGAGAACTGTCTAAATAAACAATTTAAAAGTACCAAGTATAGAACGAGATTCAATTTTTAAATAAAATATTGTTATTACAATTAAATGCTCTGTGACTGCGACGTCAATGGCACGAAAATAATGTTTATAAACTAAGGACATCAAGTAATTTTAAAAGGTATCTATCTACTAAATTAGTACTAAGTTTAAGTACATGTTAAATACGGTTTTTGTTTAAATAATACTAGTGGAATTGATTATTTAATTGAGTAAAAAACATGTTAATTGGAAGTGTAAATCAGAGTTGTTAAATACATATGTATAACACTTCAAAATTGATCGCACCTGCTTTTCATCAAAATTCAATGTAAGACTTGCCATTGATATAATGGTAACAGTATGAAAAACATTTGTCAAAAATGAGAAGGTGCGACCTGAAAATTAAACCTAATCAACCACTACTGTATGCATCATGTTGTGTTCACCTAAAGTATATAAAATAAAGAATTTGCCAACAAATCAACAATATCAGCTAAGCTCGATAGGATCAAATATTGTCGTTGCGAAGTTTAGGTGTTAGTTATTGTCACAAACGTCTTAGTATATCGATTTCCAGGCAATATATTTACAGAAAGTGAATAACAATTGTATCAGCAGCTTACAAGATCAAAGTAATACAGTAACAATAAGTACCTTATTTAAAAATACGTAATCCAAACAAGTCTTCTATAATAGTTACATTTGTAAATCTAAACATTCAGTCATTGTCTATATTATTTAATACGTTAGGTTTCTTAACAGTTTTACAGTGTTCGAAGTCGTCGTGCAAAACGACGGTGGTGGCACTTACACTGGAAGGGCTCTGAGAGTGCGTGAGATTAGTCCGATTACTGTCGGCCAAGTGTTCCAACTCATGGCTCTCTAGATTCGGAACTCCGGAACATATGGAACTAACCCGAGAAACCGACTTCCTTTCCTCAGCCGGACATTCTTTATAAGAATTCTGTCCAAGTAGAAAGAGTAAGGAGCAAAGAAAGAAAGTTGCGTACGTCCAACTAACAGTCATGATCAAAGCTAGAAATACGCCTATCTGTGAATACGGCAAGAGGTGCGACCGCAAAAGGAATATGCCAGCAAATCCAGACGTCAACGCAGCGGCAGCTGTAGGCCCCGATGACGCCGACAACGCATATTTAATTCTAGACATTTTGCTGCCATTCGCATTAGTGTAGCTCAAAGCGTAGTGAAGACTAAAATCTACAGCTAACCCTGCCGAAGTTGATATTGCTACGCTTTCTAAAACATTTAATTTCCATCCGTTTAACACTAATATGGCTATTGTGACCGTCGATGAGAAAATCATAGCAGACAGTGCACAAACACTAACAATAAAACTTAAAGTAGCAGGAATTAGAACAATAAAACCTAAACTAGCTGATAATAATAAAGCCATCACAGTGCCACTCGCCAATGTCCTTTGAAGATCATAGAAATTAAGGTCGGACAGAAACCACCCGTATTTCATGGTATCGGGAGCAGATTTTAATTCTTCTTGAGTCCACTTTTCGACACGTAAGAAAAAATCATTCATAGATTTATAAGACATCGAATATGGAACAACACTTTCAAATTCTACAACTATAGCTGCAACTGTAGGAGGAGAACTTCTGAGAAACTTGGGCCCCGCGACACCGGGCATAAATATTTCACGAGGGGTCTGATAGAGCGATTCCATAGCTTTTATGATACATAAATCAAATACTTCTTTTTTATACGGGAACTTTGATACCTCACAACACGGCGTGCGATTGATTCTGTCGATATTATCTATACATTTACGACTCATAAACATTTTAAAACTCTCTATAAAACAGTTGGGCAAGAGGGGACCTAAAGTTTGTTGGTAAAATGATTGTGCCTTTAATCTTGAACAAAATTTAGATAACCATAGCTGAGATTTGGGATCGGAAATTGAAAATGTATCGTCAAAAACTAGGTAGCCAGAAGATGCAGGGTCCATATGATTGCCATTATCAATAGCTTTAATACCCCAAATCCATCGTAGTGGCATTTTTATGCCAGCACTGATATCTTTGCCAAATCTTTCAAATAGAAACTTGTCTCTGTAGTGAAGATCATATTGTTCAAATGGGTGAGATGTTTGGAAAAGTTGGAATTGCCTCGAATCTGGCAGTTGTAATCCGGGATAGTAAAATACTACAACAATACTTCCAATTCCAATAGCACCCAGAATTACAACAAACATTATGTGCAATCTAGTGACACACATTATAATAAATCTATTCAACATTACCCTAACATCTTCCCAAGCCTCGGAAACAGTTTTATGAAATATATCTAAAATATGTTTACGTCTTGTACAAAATTTTACATCTATAATGAATACTGACACTGGCAAACAAGTTATCATTAAGAAAAAGTTGACAAGTACTGCTGTACCAGCAAAAACACTGAAGCAGTTAATGGCCGGAATATAACTGACATAAGAAGCATAGAATGCTACAGCAGTAGTCAGTGTCGTGATGAACATTGTCAGCACTGAATGTTTCATTGTCTCCTCGAGTATCTGTATTAGGATAGTCTCGCCAGCACTAGAGATATTTTTAATATCAGCCAAGCCATTTTCATCGCTCACTACAACATTATCCCTAATAAGCTGCTTACCAACCATCTTCCATATCTTTACATAAAGGAATGCATCATCAGCTCCGATACCTATCACAACAACAATCACTAATAAATTCATAAATGGAAAAAAGTTCAAGTTGAATACATAGACGTACAAGAAATATGCTATACCTAATGAATAAGTTATTGCAATAAACAGCAATAATGTTAGTATTAATGATTTAGTGTAAACCCACACACATAGAAATACAAAAACACCCCCTAATCCTATCAGCCAGGTGTCTTGAATCACCCACAAGTCAAAAAGAGAGTTTTTCAATCCAAAGTCCATGGCTGGGATAACTAGAGAATCATATGACAAATTTGAACTTTCCAACTTCATATAATATGGTAATACTGTGCTACTGCTTGGCAGTGGTAAAAATAGCATCACATTTTGGACATGAGATTCATGTAAATCGGGAGGAGAAAAAGCATTGGAATCTATGAGGTAGAACAATAAATTGTATACCGCATCATACTGTGAACAATACTTTGGGACTTTACACTGGTCCAAGTCACATGAAGCCATTAAGCTGAAGTTATGAAAATATCCCGCACATTTCCTTAATATGGTGACAGCATTATTTACATCTTCCATGTTGAGTTTCTCACATGAATCCTTACCGGCAATTAAAGCTATATAATTTGGCACACTCCATACTGGGCAACAGAGCTCCTCAGCATGCATAGACCTTTGGCACATTTTATAATATTCAGAATTTCCTATTTCAACAAGATAAGATTGGAGTTTGCACATTTTTTCAACATTCTCATATGACAGTAGAGATGAATTGTCAGTGGTTGTGATGACTAAATGAGCATAGTCTGATATAGGTGGCCCACACTTCCCCGTAGCATAGTTGTGATGTATGTGTACATCGGGTTTCAACTGCATCTCTCTCAATGATTGCCATTGTTTCCGAGTATGGTTTTTCAGGAATGCTACATTTTCATCTTCATAAGTGACATTTTTGCCAAATCCCCAATGCACATGATTATTGGATATGTTATATTCTGAAGAATTATACCAAGCCTTTTCAAAACCAGTCACATTGATATTGAGTTTTTTCTTCTTATTTTTTCCCTTATTTTTAGCATGTTTATGGCTGGACCTGGGTCGGTCATGTCTATTTCTGTCGAAGTAAGTTCTATTCATTCGGATTTGGTCTTCAATTTCTTGAGGATTTACAGCCAATCTGCGAGATGGTCTCGTTTCATCGATAAGATTTTGCCATGATATGAAACGATGTGCCAAAGTCGTCCCTCGAGTCTCGAACCCGACGATAGGGTCTGAGAACGACGGCAAGTCTCGGCACACTAGAGGAATAACAGTGAGGATGGTTGAAATAGCACTTACTGTGAAGAGAACAAGGTAGGAGTGGCGGACGATGATCTTGGCGTAAGCAGACAACATGGTGTTTTCTTCTTGTTATTACAGCCAACATAGCTGGTTTGCTAATCCCAGTCCTTGTGTTATATAGAATGCATGTTCAATATTCAGCAAATTTAGATTTACATTTGAAAAATTATAATTATAATTACATTTTGTAAAAATATTGAAGAGAGCAACAACGATATTTTATTTTGGTTTTTGATTTGATTGATTTATTATTTACCTTACCCTCTCACTTTGACATATTACATTGATATGTCAATGTCATGAAAAATAAATAGACAGTAACTTTTTTGAATAGAGATACAGATTATATATTATCTTATTAGGGGATTAAACTTCGTGGCATGAGCCAAATCGGATGTGTGTTTATTTATTTTAGATTGAGTATGTATGAACTTATGAAGAAAAGTAATCTTACCAGAATAGAGTAATCCTCTAGACGTTAGGCCTACACAAGCGCCGATCATAACCGATTTTACAGAGTAGATCATTATTGTCGATTGGATTTATGTTTATAAATAAAACTTCGGTTGATCGAAGAAATAAAATGTAAATTTGTGTAATTCCATAGCACGGAGCTAGGAACTATTTACCTTATTAAACCCATTGGTTTGATTTAAAAGTTATTGACCCATGCACAATTTTTTTTATGATTGAACTAACGGAATGAGTTTAAAAAAAAATATATCTAAAATTTTGCACTGGTAACTTTTTTTGTCTCTGACATCTTGTGATCACAAGACCTCTTCGTTTTGAGTTTTCTTGTCAAGGCAAAAATTGGGCGAAAAAAGGCCGTCCCATACGGGATAAACGGGTAAAACAGCACCAATTTGCTCAACAAATATCTCAAGATGAGATACTTCCTATCGTACCTGTTTCTGCTCCTGGTGGGAATCGCCATTCCCGTGTTTTCACTATACTACCTGCTGAACGAGCGAGGTGAGCAAATAAGCGTCGGATGGTTCTTGGAGAACACCTCCCCGTATATGTGGGCCACCCTGGGGATCGCCTTTGCCGTGTCCCTGTCCGTGGTAGGCGCTGCCATGGGCATCCACACCACTGGCGTGAGCATCGTCGGTGGTGGTGTCAAAGCACCTAGAATCAAGACCAAGAACTTGATCTCAGTCATCTTCTGCGAGGCTGTGGCTATTTATGGATTGATTACCGCCATCGTGCTGTCTGGTATGCTGGAGAAGTACACGGAGCCCATCGTGGACGATTTGATCAAGCAGCAGAACTGGATGGCTGGTTACGTGATGTTCGGCGCTGGCCTGGCCGTGGGTCTGGTGAACCTGTTTTGTGGTATCGCAGTCGGTATCGTCGGCTCCGGTGCTGCCCTGGCTGACGCCGCCAACGCCGCGCTTTTCGTCAAAATTCTCATTGTTGAGATTTTCGGATCTGCCATTGGTCTTTTTGGACTGATTGTTGGCATTTATATGACGTCAAAGGTCAAGATGGGCAACCAGTAACTTAATAAAAGAAAACTTGAACATAAGTGTAAGTATTATTATACCCTTTGCTTTAATGTTAACATTCTTGATGTATTCTGGTTAAATTGTACCTAGTCATAAGTGGTGCTGTGTGTTGTAAAGTTTTGAATTTGGTACTAATTGTAATACAACAATTCCTATATTTTGTTCTTGAATACTACATTGTGAATATATTATTCAAGCTTCATAAATTATTGTATGACATCTTATGAATTAAATGGAATATATTAGTTAAATATGATTTTGGTTTTATTTTCAGTGTACAACGGCACTGGAACGCTCCAGCATACCTTGACCTTAAGAGAACACGTAAATGTTTAGTGTCGGAACAGATTATTATATCAAGAGTAAGCTTCAAATCGTAACACATTGTTGGATGTGTACTTCTATTGCCTAAACTTTGTTAAAGTATTGTAACAATATAAACATAGATAATAATATATTCTTAACGAGAAAATATCTGATCTTAGCACTGTAAGGCCCATTACGATAATTTGCACAATATAATTAGATTTTTTGCATTTTGTGCTAAGGTTGCAGATATTTCAATAGATTTCATCTTCTGGGAGTGTTTATGACATAACTTTAACTGTTTGAGATTGTGTATTCTAATGTTATAATGCAGTTACCTTGTACATACTGACTAGATACATGTTGAGTAATATAATGTAATTTATCATGTCCATATCTGCCGATGTTGTAGTGGTTTTGTATCTAGTCTAGTGAAGGCTTAAACATTCCATAAAACATTAAAATCAAGTTGCCGGATTGGTTTGAAAACTGTACATAAAAATTGTTTTTGATTGTATTGTTGAAGACAGTAATAAAGTAGTTTGATGTTAAATTAGCATTTTTACTAAATATTTCTTCATTGTAGCATCAATATTTGTCATAGACAAGCCAATCATGATTACTATTAGGGAATCCTCCATATCCAGCCTGTTCAAAATATTTAATTAAAGTTCTCGATGTTTTCCAATGTAAATATTAGTTTGCTTTCCTGTATTAACTTATTATACTTATAAAATCATATTTAATATAGGTGTTGATACTAAAGCCATAGATTGTTTTTAAATCTACAAGTTATTGATGGAATAAGCACAATGTGCACATTATTTTGGAACAAATTATAAAAGTATTATAAGTGCAGATACAGAGTGTACTTCTAAGATAACTTATAACTGTGCAAATGTAGATAATTATGTATGTTGATGAATAAATAGCTAAAGTTTTATTATTTCTCTTTCATTTTTTGTTGTTGCTGAAAAAATCTTGACCTTGTACATCGAAAAGCATGAGACATAACATGTGATAAGATTAGCAAATAACTAAAGGTATTGCCATCACAGATAATTATTTAATGTGACTAGTGCAGGAAATATCTTTTATAGACTGTTTAAATCGAATTAAATGAATTATTATTTAAAATAAAACAATAAATCAGCAATAAAATAGTGCATTTATTTTATTAAAATCATTTTATTGAAGTTTGTACACTATTAACTCTAAAAAATAATTTCAATACTTTTTAAATAATAACAAAACTACACTTTTGTTGTACAATATTCTAAACAGAAAGCAAATACAAAATTGAGCCGAATTTAACGGAATGTAAGGTTGTCTAAAACTTTAGACTTCATTTATATAAGTGTTTCTAACAACAGTATCGTATTTTACTCTATATCGAGGTAATGTTTGTAAGATTGGAGGAATCTATCAAACTATCAACCTGATTTAAAAAATCTTTTACTTATATTTAGATTGGGTTTCCAGCATTATCCCAATTGTCTTATACAAGGGCGTGTTATGTTAATTATTTGTATTTCATTATAGTGCCTCATATTGTACTAAATTATGGCAAACGAACACTACAAAATATCTAAGTAAAGCTTTTTCTTATAATCCACTAAACAAATACTAGTCGTGTAAAATTCTTTTATTTACAAAATAGGTGGACTTTTCGTTTAACGTTCAAAACAACACACATTTACTTATCTTTTTACACAATGCACTTAAGCTAATAATAAAAGATATTTTATTTTTGTATAACAATGAAATAAAGGTTCAAGTAGAAATTTGCAGTACCTAGCAAAGAATATTTCTTGCGATTTGATTCTTTCGGCTAAATTATATAAAGGTATTTTTAGTATATACCAAAAGTCCTGTAAAACGTGAAAAAATACAGACACATAGAAATTATTACGAAGTAAAACACACTTAATAAATAAACTGCATAATTCTAAAGATTAAATTTCAAATTACACAATATACAAAAAGATCGAATTTATTAGACTACAGTACAAAAATAACCATTATTTTGTTCATCAAGATAGGTATTAAGACGTCGTTCTGTAATTAGAATATCCGCCGCCGGTTTTAGCACTACCAGCGCCCTGGGCGAGATTTATACGGCGCCCCCTAACTGCAATTCAAACCCATATGAAAAAAAAAGATATAATGAAATTACCATTTATTAAAAGAAATAACCATTTATTAAAAGAAATAACAATTTGTTTAAAAATACTAATAAAATTTCACTTTTCTAGCCTTTCTGTCGGCGAACTCTTTTATTATTTTATCAAAATCGAGGTTTTTCGAGCAATTTCATTCTCGATTGACAAAGTTGCCAAGTTTGTCAATCGGGATTGCGATATTGTCGATCGCAGATAGGTTTTTATCAGCTTAAGCTTAGAAAAACTCCTCTCCCCACTAGCAACCGTTACAGGTATAGTTAATAATATGCGCATTGCTATCCATACATTTGGATACAGTTCTTGTAAGTTGCGATCTTTGATAAAATTTAAAACAAAAACAGGGGTAGCCACATTCTGATCAGGCAAAAAAGATTTCAGACTTAAGAGTTCATCACACAACATATATGTATCTGATTTAGAGTCTACAGTTAATTTCAATTGGAGATCACCACAGAGTTTGACAAGGTCAGGTTTTTCCGGAATCTGTCTTATATTGTACAAAAAAGACCAATATTCCGCGTACTCATTTAACTGTTCAAATCTTTCATTGACTGAAATTAATGTAGTGTCCAAAAGACAGTTGAAAAATTCAATCTCAAATTTTTTTTTTGGAGCAGCTATGGGTTCATCGCGGGCAGTTTCACCAGCTTGACGTGGCTCTAAACAATTCTTGTCGTGGCTCTAAACACAGGTTCAATTTCCAGTTCTTCAGCCAATTCCTTCGCCGTTAAAATGGCGCTTTTGAAGCCTGTATTTCTATATTCTTCCAAGAAAGTACAGCATTTTTTGCCAACATAACGATCTAGTGTCCAATCTAGTGTTGCCAACATAACGATTTTTTCGCTAAATTTAGGGAATTTACGAGTAAGTAGGCCTTGCTCAATGAGCGGGAGGAAATAAAGGGGCGCCTGCGGCGCCCCTTTATATTCGGCGCCCTGGGCGGTCGCCCAACCGCGCCCTACCCTAACGCCGCTACTGAGAATATCAATCATTTATATTTACTTAAATCTAAATTCGCTAAAGCTAATATAGAAATCTTAATGTACTTATATGTACAAGTGACTTTGGACACGAGATGTTTCTTATTTATAAGTTTTATTTTTATATTTCCCATAAATGACGACAAATTAAATAGTCCGGACTTTCTATTATCAATGTTGCACAGAACCCGGTAAAACCCTATATTTGTGGAAACCAGTTCTCAATAGGTATAATTATGTATTTAAATGTAATAAGCAACCACAAAATGTAATCAATTTAGTTGTTCAAACACTATTTGTTTTATTTCCTTTTGAGGATAACTAGTTAAGCACTTTGGAATGGTTTGTGTCCCTCTTAACACGTTGAATACCATAAAGCGAATAATCACCAAAATTGTATCGTCAGTTAACATGTCAAAATGAGGTAATCCAAGAAAAAATATGGATCAAGTATTTAATTTCAGTTTTGATATAGATAGTCAAGAATGTGATGAATTTCGGTGGGAATGTTAACACCATAACTAAAATAAATATTACTTTTAATTTGTAAACATTGTTACATACATAAACTGATTTAAATTATCCAGAGAAACGAATACGTTACTTCATTAAAAATTAACTAAAGTAATTCTAACACGAAAATTGAGTATTTCAGTACCTACTTAACATTAAAGTCTACTTAAAGCGCGATATTAAATTAAAATGTATACAATAAACTATGGCAGTAGCTCATTGGGCAGTGGGTACTGATTGACACAGTCTTTACACAAATTAATTCTAAATATAAAATTAATTACACTAAGGCGGCTTGCATAACTCCTCTTTTATTATTTGATTCAGTGATAAATTATTGTTTTAAATGCTGTGATGTCGTCACTAATTTAATGTTTTAGGGTGCGTTTCAATGAGGGTTTTCTCGAAAATGACACTTGACAGATTTCTGGACCTCACGTCTCAGTGCTGCCGCCTAGTGGGTGACATTTCAGAAAACCCTCATTAAAGCGGGAGCGGAGTTGTACGGAGCTCAACTGACCAATCACAATACATTATGTTAAGATTTTGACAGTGTCAATGCGTTGTATGACAAGGCCAGTGCGCTGTGATTGGTGAATCGGGCTTCGCGCCGCTCCACTCGGCTTCGACGGAAACTCTTATACATATAATGTTAGGACCACTAGTAGTGAAATAGCTAAAACATCCCACTAATGGGTGCTTACAGAGGATATAGCGCAGTGACAAGTAATCTCTATAATTTAATTTTGTACAAATAAAATATTATAAAACATACTAGTCTTTGAACAAATCTAAATCTGCTATGCAAGCCGAGTTAAGGGAAATTAAAACTAAATGAGATTCTGCGGAATTGTAGAAAACTTCAATTGATGACATCATACTCTTGTTTCGGCGTCGTCTTCAGTAGTAGATTTCCTAAAGAAAAATAAATGAAAGTAATTAGAACATAACTTTGTCTAAGCCAAATTCATCTACCAATTAATCAATCAATTAAATGAAGTAGAATATAGACTATTGCCCATGACTTCGCTTGCGTCTTATGTGACATACAGAGTCTCTAACTTGTCTGTGCAAGTATATTAATTTGCGGTAGCAATCTAAGTGTGTAGATATATTCACGTATTTATTAGATATCTCTCTCTGTAATATACTACATAATACTTTATATCTTATCTGTACCGAATGAAGTGTTAAATCTGTTTTTAGTTTCTATATACGTACCTACATCATGTACCAATACTTACATACAATCCGTAGGCATAGTGTATGTAAATAAGTATCTAGGTACTATGTACCTAGTACTCGTAATTGTAGTACACTTGTAGTTCACATAACTGGACGGCATTACGTCATTGATATCACGCGGTGGAAGTCACGAGACAATAAATATCAAGGTCTGCTTTCGGTAGTGGCCGCAGCAGCACGCAGTAACTGCCGACTGCAAGCACCACTACTGGTTTCTATGAATCTCTATGACATTACCAGCACGGCATTGCTGCTTGCGGTCGGCAGTTGCTGTATGCTGTTGCAGTCGCCGGAAACACGCCTTTAGGCTTCATAAACACGAGCGGCTCATTGTTAACGATACAGGTAAGAAAGGATGCCTTTAATGCAGCGCTTTATTTTGCTCAATTTGATATGATTGGTGGGTGGATACCAAACATAGCATATCATATTTATCAAGTGCCATCGATCAACAACAAACAAGTTTGCGTTATTAACGCTTTCTTTTTGGGTCACTTTCAATCAGAGCTATGCAATACTTTTAATACGTGGATACCATCGGTATACTTTCCTATTACTTTCGCTGTTATCGCCATATATCTTACTATTGCTACGATTGGTATCCACCATTTGTTTGTATCCACCACATATAATAAAACAAAGTCGCTTTCCGCTGTCTGCCCCTATGTATGCTTAGATCTTTAAAACTACTCAACGGATTTTGATGCAGTTTTTTAGTAGATAGATTAATTCAAGAGGAAGGTTTATATACGTATAAAAAAATCCCAAGTGAGCGGGCACAACGGGGGTAAAACTACGGGGCGCTGCTAGTACATAAGTATAGTATAACATAGTTATGGTGAAAAGGCCATTATCTATTTACTTATTATTTTTTGTATATACCAAATATAGTATAGCATAGCTATGGTGGAAAGACCCTTATCCTAAAGACCCTTATTTACTTTAAATTACATAAGCGGCATTTACACATTTACATTAATAATTTACGGAATTTATTATAAGTATGTCTTAGGCTACTTTTACCCTTAACAACGCTCCGCTCAAGTTAGCTGTTAACTTAATCTAGTGTTGAAGGGATGATTACCTCTCTAATGGTAGATGAAGACCAGCACCGGTTAGCAAAGCAAAAGATGATTATTATGAGTGTTTCTCATACAACTGCCACCATCTAAACATATATTATTTAAAATTATAACTACCATTCACAATTTCTACTAAAGTATCGCAATATTTGAAATTTTATTGGACAGAGGCGACTGGAAATCGATGAGGAAACCTTTGCCCAGCATTTGGACAAATAAAAAGTAGCCAATGTTTTCTACCAGATTCGTAGATTATCTCTGTGCCAATTGGGATCCAAATTATTTCAGTAGTTTTTGCGTCAATGGGTCATCAAAAACATCCATTCATCTTCACAAACTTTACATAAAGTGATTTGGATATGATTAGTAACTACAACACAATTTCTTTACTCATTTAATTTAATAGTAATTGTGAATAATAGAACTTGTAAGATGAAATAAATAACAAAATACATTAATTAATTAGACCACATATAACATGCATTATATTCCCGTACATTAATTAATTTAAAGGAAAATATAATGTTATTTTCCTACTTTACTTACTCGCTTGTTTCAGCCATATTCGCTAGTGGCGCCCCCATTTGTTGTTGCGGCGGTTCACCTACAATATTATCACCAAGATTAAGGGCCTTATTTATAAACGCTTATTAACAATACTTTAGCTATCAAATGGTTTGTCCTTTTCTGACATACGCTATTTGCCATAGAGCGAAGGAGACAAAACACTTTAAAAAACTGTTTAAGTTAAATATCGTTTATGATTAAGTCGGTTACTCTATTAATAATTCTGAAATGTTGACACAGTCTTTTAAAATAAGACTATGATACTGAACAAAAGACCTGAAATTCAGAATAATCAATTCTACTGTAATTACTCACTCCTACTTAACTCATAAAACTATATACATATATATTTTATAAATAATTTGATTGTTTATGTAAGTGTAATGTTCAAATAATAATAAGGAAAAAATAATAAAAAGTGTATATAGCACATACAGTGCACGAAATAAATAATAATCAGGTGGTGTAGTTAGATACGTAAAAAATATAACTAGGGCTCTGTCAATTTAAGCGTTTTAAGTCGTGTGGCTATGAGCTCTGTAGCTCATAGTCGTCGCGCACGCGGACGACTGGTACACTTCTGTAAGTGTACCAGTAGTCCGCGTGCGCGACGAATATACTTTAGCTTTTTATACAAAACGAACGTACTTGGACTTCCGAAAACGCTGAATTTGAAAGAGCCTAAAATCAATCGTCTATGTTTACCTGCGTGCAAAACCTCGTTATTTCGCATTTGCTGCGCCTGCAATGCGCGCGTATTCGCGTGGTCTTCTTCGGCTAAAGCGGGCGAAACAAAAATTAAGCTTAGAAGCGTCTAACAAAATACAAATGAAAATAAGCACAAAACAAACACACGCTCAATCTGGTGGGGACTTAAAATGAGCATTCATTTCAATCAGAATTATTACAGGGAGAAAATCATATATTTGAAAGAGGATAATTTAAAATAAATATTAAAAAATTTGTGATTGTATTTAAGAAATGTTTTTTTAAACCTACGTCTGCACATAGAAAGATAGGTAAAAACGTGTTTTTTTTTTTTCAAATAACTAATAAAACAGCTTGATTTAGTTGATTTTGCGATTTTGATGTACATAACGGTTCATTCGTCGATTTAAATTATCAGTTTTAACTATCTCATGATTTTTCTCTTTCCCACGTACGCTATTCTCTAAAGAGCAAAAGGGACAAAACAAAGACCACTAAGAGCGTTCATGTTTATGGGGGTGACTTTTTAAGGAACGAGGAGAGGTACTCTCAATGAACATGAGCTTTACTTGTCTCAATGTAACTTCTGAATGAATCTTTAAGGAAAGGTATACAGCATCTTACACACGGTGTAACAACAAGGTATAATAAAAAGGTGTCCAAAACTCCCACCTACCTGTATAAGGAAAATGATATTTATCATGCGGCATATGTTTCTCAGACCCTTCCGACATTCTGTCCCCATAGTCCCCTCCATACCCTTCCATCTTCCTTTGATAATCATTCTTCAACATCGTAGCGATACCAGAATCTCTAAAATCTCTAGGAGGATAACCGTCGTGTTCTCTTGTAGTCACAGTGTCCCGAAAGTCTCTTGACCCATATACGTTCTCTGGGTTAAGGTATTTGGTTGGACTGTATCCGTAATCTGATGTTCGGGATGACAAGTAATTTTTGGACCCGTAAGGATTGCCGGGTAAGCGGTACATTGTGGGTGAGATGGGGTAGTTTGGATCGTATTGGGTCTGTTTTTCGGCGTCTGTCGGCATTACGCCGTACATTAGTTCGTCTTCCATTAGACCGTATCTGTGGGACAAATATTACATGTATTGAGAAATAACAGCTGGTCAATTGTACGGAGTAGGATATTTGTCGTAGTTTTCGTTGTTATAGCCATTCCATTCCTTGTTAAATAGTGCACTATTAATTTTAGGACGTTTTGTTCTTTTACCCGCAACTTTATATAGCAACAAATATTGAAAAAAAAAAAAAAACAACTGGCACTTCGGTCGCGTGTACAGTTAGGTATCTGCATATCAAAATTATGTAATAATCGATACAACTGGAGCAATTTTGCGTAAAATGGAACAAATAAATGTCTCTTGTATTAAGATATTAGCATAGGTCACATTGGTCATGTTACTAAGTGTACTTAAATTCAGCACTGACCTATTATCAAGAGGCAATCTCGAGGCGTCGACGCTGGCGACGTAGGTGTCGTGCACGTTGTCGAGGATGGAGGGCTTGAGGCGCAGGCGCGGCGCCAGCGCGTCCGACGTCAGGTCCGGCGTCGGCAGCGGCGTCGGCGACGCGCGCGCCCACCGCTCCGGCGACGCCGCTGGGGAAAGGACCTAACTATTAGCCTGTAATGTCCCACTGGCCAAAGGCCACTCACCTCGCTGAACATATCAGTACAGTGAAAAGGATTAGGTCTGTGATCTAAACCCGAGCAAACGTTTGAAAATTAGGAAACATGTTTTCTCTCGAACCGGGAATCAAACCCGAGATCCCGAGAGTCGGACCCGAGGCACATACCACTAGACCACGGAGGAGTACCGTGAATACCTTATACGTATAGTACAGCTCGTGACGTAGTTTGACGAAGCGTTGTTCATTCATCGTGATTGTCAAGCAACGTGTTTTTCGGCCCCTACTTAGGTGGCCGATGAAAATTCTATCTGGTGCTATAATTGTTAGTCCCGGCTGTTTCAATCATTAGTCAAGTCGAAGGCCTCTCTCTATCCAGTCTATAAACTCTGACACCAGGGTTGACCACATACCTACTCGAACTTACTCTCTATATCATACTCTCTTACTTTTATAGTAAGGGATGGTCTTACCTTCTCTTACATGCGACGGCCACCTGGGCGTGACGCCGAGAGGAGTTCCCTCAGTGATGTTCGGGAGGTAGCTGCTGTTGCCGTTGGACCCCCGGTCTGCTGATGGCCAACGAAATAGGTTAATAACAATATAACTAACAAGCACATCAAGATGGCACATCTAAGTATATTATGTGAACCACAACTTTGCACGTAATAAATTCTATGATTGTTTGTGTAGGTGATCTGTTATATGGAAAGGAAACTTAATTTTTAAGAACATGAATTTACAACAAGTCTTCAAATAACGGCTCTTGATTTTAGACTTTGGTAGACTTCGGTGTCATAAATAGATTTGAATGGCAGTCATAAACTTACTTAGATTATTTAAAATAAAATTACTTTGTTTTAATTATTTAAGAATCTATTATAAAAACCCGTTCTTAATCTCTCTTATACCTAAAAAACTCTTGAAGTAAATATAAAATACTTATATGATCGCACAGCATCAGCGCAAAGGTATCGCGCATAAAATGATGTACATATATTCAAATACATAGACCTCAGCGAAGAGGTATGTTTTGTGTATGTGTATGGTTGAATGTGGTGTTTGTGTATGTTTGAATGCAGACGTACTGTGCACGGGCGGCGGGTGGTGGCGGCGCGTGTCGTCGTCGTCGGAGGAGTGCGAGGAGGCGAGCTCGAGGCTGCGCGCGCTCGCCTCGCTCTCGCTGTCGCTGTGCTCGCCCTCCGCGCCGCTCCGCACCGACTTGCGACGCCGGGTGTCTAATATTAACATTCACATTTATACACCAGTCCCGTGAACTTCCTACAGTCAATAAGTTGTTTGATCTTTATTTCCTCGACGTTTAAAACCTTCACTAAACTTCAATTAGAAAAAGGAACTACATTTTCAATTTGACTAAAACAATTGGTCAGTTGGTCACTTTTTATACAGTCAAAACTTAAAAACTGTTGGACCAAATCCGTAACTCTTTTCCTAAACTTGTAATGCTACCTGCAAATTTAATATGAGCCATTCATTAAAAAAGGAAAGTGTCATTCGAACGGGTTCAAGAGAGGTTAATCCGGGAAACAGCTATTACTAGTCATCGGTACAATTTGCAACCCGTAACAAACACTTAATTCCCTGTAAAACCTCACCATCTTTCTTGGTGTGCAGCGAGGAGTCGAACCCGCGCAGGTAGGCGGGCATGTCGCTGGCGCTCGTGTTGTAGTTGGACGTCGACGTCGACGTGTGGCGCAGTTGACCGTCGCTGCGGCTGCAATCAAATACAATTTTGATTACACCTTCTTTACGTTTATGCAACAAGAGTAGGGGGCGTCTGAAAACCAGCGTTCTACCGAGGCCTCGGGCCAGGTAGAACATTAGCTGAGACGCCTCCCATTGCTACACAATTTTTTAGTTTTAAGTCTTGTGAATTTTTGTATTTTTTGTGGCAATTAATTTTATTTTATTTTATTTTATTTTATTTTATATATTTACTGCTTTTAAATATGGCTATTACATTAGTAGTGTAGAGCAGACTAGTTATTTTAAATACTGTTTTCTTAAGTTTAAGCGAACGTAGTTTCAATTAAAAATAAGTTATTTTAGGCTCTGGTTAAACAATAAAATATGATATCGAGTGCTACTTCTATTAAATTTTATTCTACTTTATTTACCTCCTCACTGTACTGATATCTTCAGTGAGAGAGAGGCCTTTGCCCAACAAGTGGGACATTACAGGCTTATACTTTTTTTTAAATTGTATTAAACATAGGCTTATTATCAGATGCGTTGAGGTGATTTAATAACTTTACTACTAGGACCAACACACTTTACAATTATCAAATTCAGTGGTCGACCATTGATCCAAAGACTTTGTCGACCAATGAATCTCATGAGAGGACTGTTGAAATTCGGATTCAACTCATTCATTTGGTATATTCTTATTATTTCTACACCCTAAAACTACTTAACAATTCACTTTTAAGTGTTATTTAGTGTGTAAAGTCATACCTGTAAGGACTCGAGCTAGTTTTGGTGGTCGATCTAGAAGTAGTCGACGATGCTGAAATGCCGATGTTTCTCAACTGTCGTCCCGGCTCTGTACTACTGTGGTACGCTAATGCCGACCTAAAGAGAATGGAATAAAGATCAATAAATATGACGGTGTTTGGGGTGACCTTTGCCCAAAAGTGGGACGTGTAGTAAGAAAGTCCGCAGGAATTTCGTATTTACCTGCATTCCAGTTTTCATGGATTTTTTGTGGATAAAACGAATCTTTTGACATTTATAACATATAACAAACAAATGCAAAAAGCCATATCCAATTTGTAGTTCTAGAGTTTAGAGAGTTTGAACAAAAAAACTGTCAGTTATTTTACATTAGCTTGTAGATATTTATATTCGTATCAATTACCTGTTAATTTGTGATATATTCTGCGTACTGCTGCTGATGATAACCGAGGTGTCTGCTAACGGCACCTTCTTTCCGAGGCATCGTAAGATGGTTCTATAGGACGTTGAAAAAAGTGAATAATTTGTATATTCTTGTTAATTAGTATTCATTCTTAAGGCTTAAATGCACATTATCCGCAAGTCGTATCCTAATTAAAATTATTTATTTATACAGGCTTTAAGGCAAGGCCTGTATGGCTAAGGTTAGGCACCGTTGTTACTAAAACTTAGGTAAGGTAGGCAGTTGACTTAATTTTTTTTTATCTGAATTTAAAAATAAATTTACTTTTTAAATAAATAAGCTTTTTTTTAAAAATTAAAGTTTCTGTCCGACACTGTCAATAAATTCATGGATACTATGCGCCCGAGTGACGTTATCAAAAGGGCGCTGACCTGCTGCACTGGCCGTCGGTTGTTCTTTAGTGTTTCCAGACATCAGCTTTATGCTACGACACTCCGATAAGGTCGACATTATTTTTTTTCGTTAAATTTCCATTTGTGTATAACGTTGTATTATTCAACAACGAGCCCTGGGATCGTGCGTGTATGCTACAGCTGGTGTGCGTACCTGCGCAGGTTGTCGCGCACGCGCACGTTGAGCAGCAGGTGCGCGGCGGCGGCGGCGGCGGCGTGCGCGCTGACGGCGGCCGCCAGCGCCGCGGCCAGCGCGCCGCGCCGCGCGCCCGCCTCGCTCGCCAGCAGCAGCGCGCTGGCCCAGCTCGCCACCACCAGCGGCAGGCACACGATGCTCGCGCCCAGCACCAGCCTGCGGGACCGGCTCTTACTCACGGGAGGACAACTTATCTACCTAACGATCGCTTATGTTCAAGTTACATCGTGATCGTCATTACAAAGTATATATGGCTTAAATGCTGACTAGTTTAACAATATACTACAACAAGGGAAAGCCATAGGATACTTGCTGTTGGAGTAACTCTTCAGAACCTTGATGATTACGTACAGTGTAACAGAATTAACCTTATGGTACTAACCTCAAGTTCCCAAAGCCAGTGATATGGTCTCGTACAGTGAAGGCGGCGCGCGTGGCCCCCGCCAGGAATATGAAGGCGGCCAGCGAGTACACGGCCGCCGGCACCACCACCCACCACACCACCGGCTCGTGGCAGCTCACCCAGCAACTACGGACGGAAGACTGTCGTCAATACGTGGTGCGAGAGAATACCGCTCACAGATCCATGGTAAGAAATAAGGGTATGTTTTTCTTAGTCAAAATACAATATACAATAAGTTTGATGGTTAAGATTTCTTCTTCCAAGTAGTTCCACCAAATAGAGATTTTGTTCCTGCTGAAGCTCCTAAATGAGTGGTGTGTGTTATGATAGAAGTGGTTGAAGACGGTAGGTGTATACGTACAAGAGCGCGTTCCCGTACTGGTGCTGGTGGATGGCGGCGGGCAGCGCCAGCAGCACGGCGGGCGCGGCGTAGGCGGCGGCCAGCGGCGCGGCCAGCGAGCCGTGGTTGACGTCGCGCACCTCGCGCACCAGGCGCCGCGCGTGCCACGCGCCCGCCGCAGACCACGCCAGCGCGCTCGACCACCAGTACTGCAGCCCCATCGCCACCAGCTTGCACCAGAACTGGGGACACGCGCACAGGTCACAAGTCACACACCGCCCCCGCGCCACAACCTGCATCACACTCTAATTATACGTGTTTAATTAATTACACTCGAGTCAGAAGACAATTCAGTCAATTGACATGACACTAACGTTAAAAACGCATGTATGCGAACAAAAGCTAGATCGAGAATAAAATTTGGTTGGCTAAAGATACCTTCTGCTACTTTTGCAAGTGCCGTGCCATGATGCCGTCATTTTTCTTTATTGAACGGTGGGTAAATAAAGATGTCAAAATCATTCTCACCTCATTTTGCACGAGCGTATTTCTTCCTTTCAAAGCGATCAAATACAACGTCTCTGCCATAATAACACAGAATATCAGATGTTTGTGTATAGAATTGGATACCGTCGCCGCGCCTCCCCTCATCAGACATAAGGCTGCCCAAGTGATGATCAGTAACGGAAGGGATATACTAAATGCTGTGAACGATGATACGGATTCTAGCAGGGAAGGCTCCGGAATGAACTGTGGACAAATTAGATTTTTGTGAGAAAACATTTAAATAATATGTTGGAAAAATTATTCAGTATTATTTAAGAGTCCCTCTTACAGATTTAAGAGTCTTTTGTCGGGAAAATATAATACAGGTTTGTCCAATTACTCTTGTTCAGTATCTTTTCTTTTACCCTAAAACACTTACTTATTCTTTAATCTCGCATGCAATACCGAACTTATAATAATTTACCTTTATACATTTTAGTACAAATACATTTATTTAAACTATCATCTTTTCTTTCATACTCTCTTTCAAATCTGGCTTTAAACTATCACCACAAACAAGAGTGACACTAGATCAAATGAACTATGATAGACACATACCTCAATATCAACTTCATCTACCAAAACCGCGAATGTTGATAGATGATTACAAGTACAGTTAATGAGTAGTGGTTCATTAGAGTACGGCGACCAATCGTAGTCGATCTCTGTGTGACAGCCAACGCGGGACCACTCGCCGGCACTGAAAGAAATGGAATGTTGATGAACGATGATTTGAAAGGTGCATTGCAAAGGCCATCTGCTTATTGAAGATACAGTGAGAAGGACTAACTGTTTAAGGACTTTTGTAGAGGAAAGAATTTCCTTGGTTTAAGGCTTAAACCAAGGAAATTTCAATTCAAAATGAGAAGTGTTCGCTTAAACTTTAAGCGAACACTTCTCATTTTGAATTGAAATTATGTTGACGGATACACTTCGCTTTTATTTTACATTTTTATCTGACGTTTTGGTCCCTTACTTACAGGAACTGTGGTCATAGAAGAATTCTGAGACTCTTTCAATTCAAAATGAGGACAGAATATTTAAAACACAAATCTGAATAACAAAAGTACAACCGTCCAAACATCCTATTTATTAAAGATAAAACAAAATAGTATTTTCATTATTCACTCATTACAAACAATTACATACCCTTTCAAAGTAGACCAATGAACGCACTGCGGGTTAGTCCGAGACCCGAACGTATCCACATTCACATCCAGCCACATTTGCAATCTAATCGGTTTCTTCAGTCTAATACCACTCAAACTTTTGTAGACCAATTTCTTCCCAACCACACTAGCATTGCCTTCTTTTTTCAAATCTTCGGAAACTAAAGCCATAGCTTTTGGTGCTTCGTTTTCCAGTTTCTCAGCAACATAAGTTGAGTCGTTTTCTAGACTTTCTTGGTTATGGTAAGGTTTGTCGAGTTTCTTGAAAGCAGGTTGTATTAGAATTGGTCCGTGAGTGTCGTGGTTCGAATGGTCTTCGTCATTTGAATGGGGCCATGTGTTTTTGGCGAATGGACTGTTTAGATGATTGTCGTGATGGTGGTTTCCTTTTGTTGTATAGACTATGGCTGGAAATAAATTGATAATGATATTCTCGTACAGGTTGTTAAGCTTGTTGTCATCTGCCTATAGATAGTATAAAAGCTGTCTAAAAGCTAAATAAATAATTAGTGGTCCTATTACTCAAGTGTGAATGTTATTGTTAAGTGACATAATATCATATGCAGATCTAACATAAATACTCTTGACTTACTAGTTAAACTCCACACCAAAAAGGATGGTACAAAAAATACACATTTTACTTGTTTGTCTAAAATAATATTAGGACGAAAGCTGTTATTTTCGCAATGATACAGTAATGTTGGTATACTCACTCTCAATATCATCCATATTATTTTCCAAAGAGTTATCATCACTGGTCTCCGCCGATTCCTTCACCCATACATACTCGGGCACAAACAAGGCCACTTGAATTATAGGAGAGCCTAACGTAATGTTCACGCCCCATCGTCTAGTGACAGATTCGTCCATTTGTAATGGCATAAGGTTTGAACTGTTTCTAGAGTATTGGAGGTACGAAAATACTGCACGGGACTCGTAATTTGTATCTAGGTTTTCTGGAAAATAAGAAATAAAGTGAGAACCTGTAATTTTGTAATCAATAAAACTGGATATGATATATACATGAAAATATATGCTGTATTTTATAGTCTTTATTATATCTCTGGTAGAACAATGCTAGGAAAATAATCATTACGTATCAGCCAATGAAAATGTAAAGCATACTCAGCTTAATCTTGTAATTTATTCTACTTCTAGGTCTAGAATTCTACTAAAATATTAATGACAATTTTTCATTTTATAATGTGACAAAGTACAAAAGTGTTTGACATTTTCATGGTCTGATAGTACATACATTTATTATGACACTTTTTTGTACTGAATGAATCACTTACCTTGCAAATTGCTATTAGTAATCCCAAGCAAATCCAACGGAAACAGCACTCTCGTGAACTTATCAAACTTATTCTTATTTCTGACATAATTATTGTACTTAGGAAACGAAACGGTTGGGCTTAATGGCTTTTTGTTTTTCAAGGACTTAGCGTTGTATGGTGTTTGTATGGGAGAGTGTATGAAGCCGGATGTGTCTGGTAAGACTACTCGTTCGGTTGTGTACGACTCGATGTTGTATCGATTCAGTTGGGTCGGCTCGAAACCGTATATCGATTCTGCTGTTACAATGTCCACGCCGATTACTGAAAAAAAATAGTTTTTAAGGGAAATATTTGAACTTAATTTATTCATATTTATTTTAGTGTACTTAATAATATTATCATTATTTGCCTTAACGCAATCTGACACTCAGATATTCTGGTTGGCCCCTAAGCCATTTGTGCCAACTTACTAACATAAATAAATCTTATGCTCTTTTGTAGTGATCTAAACCCATTGTGTTAAAAAGAGGTCGAGTAAAGATTTTAACATGGAATACTCGTAGCATAATATCAGCCAAATTATTATAAACACTTATTAAACCATAACTTAGGCAAGACACTTTTAAAAAAAACTTGTCCAAAAATATGACATACCAAGATCACTAGTAACGATTTCGAAAGGGCTTGTGTATGTATCGTGTTGGCTCTCGGCTAACACCGATATGTATTTATCGAACTTATGTAATAGTAGCTCAACACCGTGTCCCGTAAGTTCCCTTATCCTGTTCCATTCCTTTTCATATTGTGTGTTCAGGATTGTGTTAGCTGACTTTATGATGTTCTGTAATAGAAAACTAAGTGTAAAAGACTAATAAAAAGTTATGTTAACATTAAAACTAGGATATGCAATTATTAAACAAATAAACACTAATAGACCTAGTGTACATCCTTGAGGAACACTTGATAATAAAATTGGAGATAATATTGCCTTATAGATTTACGAAGTAATAATATTAAGGTTAACGCACAAAATACAACGCTAGTTATAGTGGTAAAGATTATACCAATTGAGTTAGATATTACTCTCCTAAAATTTAAATAAAGGTATCACTGAACTCTACCAAAGTTTATTTTATAACTGAAGACTGCCAAAATCTATCTCTACACCACTCACCCGAACATAATCCTTATCCTGACTATGCGTCAGATTCAGCCCCGCTTGTTTCAGCTCATACTGAAGTAGCTCTAACAAAATGCCTTCAGCAACCAAGACGTCGGCTCCGTAAAGATGTGGTGTGTTGACGCAAGCTGAGTTCAGATCGTCAGCGAGGCGGACACCGACAAATGTGTTCACTGATAGTTCACCGGCCTCTATTTGGTGAAGCTAGAAAATATACATAGATGAAAATATATAAAGAAGTAGAACGACTTAATATGGGGGATTTGTAGATAAATATGTTCTGTAGAGCGTTGAATAATTGAATAGGTTATGACTCAACTACACTACCGGCATGAAGTTTGTCGTTTGTCGTAGTTTATCAGTCGAACTGTCATTTCAATAAACACCACGACAATCACACAGTTATGACATAGTTAAAGAATGAAATCTTCTGTCAGAGGGTGAAGATTAATAACAAAGATGAAAGTCATAGTTATATCTAAATATTATACTATAATAGTACAAAGTATATATTGTAAAATATTATGTGTGGTCACTGTTTTGTCATCAATAAATCAATGTTTTACCTGTTTCCTCAACTGGTAGAAGGTAGAAGTGGTACAATTGAACATGTCTGGCTCCTGCCACGGGACGCGTTGCGTCTCATCGCACATTCTGGTCGCTTTGCCGCTGGTTCCTGTGTAATACAGATCAATGAGTAAAACTAAAAACTCTCTTCTACTGATTTCTTTTAAGCTTTGTTCTTCTATGTCCATGCAACTTGACACACTTTATAAAACCATTGAAATTTTATCCATCTTTACCACTGACTACATAATTAAGCAAGAGATCTTCTTAGTAGTCAGTATGTTAACTTGTTTGCAAATGTTTATTTTGATGTATAATGGTGCAATCGTTACCTTGAGGACAATCTGTAATAGCTTCAATCCCAAACTTAGTCCTTGGCCACCAAACGCCTTCGGAAAACGACCGCGGACAACCATCGTAGACAACTGTGAGAAAGAAGTATATATGAGGTTTTATTAAGTTAATATAACGAATTTGTAAAAGGAATAAACAGAGTATTATCACACAGCATATGTCCATGATATGAAATGTGTAATATATAACAACCTTAATACAATCTTAGATGAACACTGACCATCTTTTAAGCCGGTAGAATCATTGACATTTATGGTGACATTCATAAACATCAGTACATTTTGGCAGACTTCTGATCCCACTGAAGATAGTAAAGTAAATAGCATGAGGTAGACGTAATCATCACGCTTGCCTACTGCGGGTTGGTGATCTCAAACCCGACCCATGTTACGTTTTCCACCCATATCGACCCGGGAATGAAACCAGGATTTCAGTGTTGGCAGGCAAATGCATATACCACTAGATCCTATAAGGTTTACCTTCGCAGCCGGCGTTGGGCGCGACCTCGGCGTAGAGGTTAGCACAGGTGTCGCAGGCGCGGCCGATGACCCCGGCGCGGCAGTGGCACTGGCCCGCCGCGCCGCACGACCCGTTGCCCGCGCCCGCGGCGTAGCACGCGCACGGCTCGCACGCGGCGCTGCCCACGGGCTTGTAGTGGTTCTCCTGACAAGGCGGAACATTACAATATAGGAGGGGTGTTACTATGTGAATGGGTTATACTAATATAATGATAATATGTGTAAGAACTCCTAAAAATCTTATTGGTATCTTAATTGAAACTACGTTTACGGATACACTTTGCTTTTATTTTACACTAGTAGCACCGTGCGGGTTTATTAGCGCAGAAGCTCTTTCGGAGAGAATTCTGAAATAAGTGGCCCAAAATTCTTGAATTACTGTGTCTGTAAGTGAAAACCGAATGCTAATTTGAAACGTTGACTAGGTTTTGACTGTATTGCGACCAGATAAAAGTGGCGTAACACTTTTTAATTTTATACTGTGTTATGTATGTATAAAATACTATATCATTAGATACCAACCTTACAATGGCACGCTCCGGAGTCCCGGTCGCAGTGCGGGTGGTACCCCTTGCTGACGTCACAGGCGCACGGCCCACACGAATTTGACCCCCACCAGCCTCCCGGACACTCCTCTATACCTTCCTCTACGCAGCCCGTGTCTATGGAATATAAACAACCAGTGGATAAACATCTTGTAGACTTAAAAAAAGTAAATTCATAGACCGCAACCGCAGGCGGTTCTCAAAGTGCAGTATTCAGACAAATGTTATCAAGCCGATTGCAGTTGGGGTATGTAGCCAAGCTAGACACATACAATTTTCATCTGCATTGAAACTTACCAGTGAGCTTGTACCCTTCTTCACAGTGGCACCGGTACCCTCGACTGGAGTCGTCGGCGCTGCAAAGTGCGTTCCCGCACGGTGACAACTCGCACGCGGGCGCGCACTGCGGGCCCACGCGCCCCGCGTCGCACACGCACCACGTCGCGTCCCAGCCCGACGAGCACGAGCTCTGGGGCACATACAATCTTATTACATTACGACTAGCCACGCCCCGAGGTGACCCGCGTTGTACCCGTTCCCACGGGAATTTCGGGATAAAATGTATCAATTCTCATGTATAATCTATATTACTGTAAAGTTTCATCCAAATCTGTTTTGCGTGAAAGAGTAACATACATAAATACATCCTCACAAACTCTCGCATTTATAATTAGTAGGACTATGTGGGAATGGCATGATAAATAGACAAACATCACCTCTAGAAAGGGAGGAATTTACAATTTGAATTGAAACAACGTTTACGGATACAGTTAGTTGTTATTTTAAATTTTTATCTGACATTTCGTATTTTCGTTAGAGAGTAATCGACAATGTAATAGAATACTTACATATGGCGGGCATACGGACAGCATGCAATCAGATCTCGACTGGCATCCATCTCTAACATTTTCTCTGACTGTCGGTCGGTTTAGCAACGACTGCGCTGTACCCACGCGAACATCCTACAAGAAAATTCACAATTCATCATATTTACATTGAAAAACCACCCGCGAAACCACAAAAAACATGAGAAATAATAACGATTCTCCCACCTGTACACATCCTTCATAATACCCAACTTCGGAAGCCAATAGGCCAGCCGAGGAGTCCGGTCCACCAATCAGAATCTTGCCAATATATTGTCCTTGAATCTTATTGGCTAACATGGACTGAACAGCTGTTCTCAACCCGTAGTCAATACTGACTGATATATCCGTTCCGAGCCATTTGATCTCGATGCGATGCCATTCGCCGTCGGATAAAGAAGTGCTTGGCAGAAACATGGTTTCGCCGTTGTATGAGTAGTGGAGTAGACCGGATTTTAGCTGTTGAAAGAAGACTTATATTTATAAAATGAAGGTGATTGGAGAAATTAACTTTAACCAATACATTACTACATTAAGTAACTGAATTATCGGGTGATTTATATTGGCGTTCAGGTAAAATGCGCCAAATGTTTATGTTTTTTTTATGATTCCAATCTTTCCCCAAGCTTAAAATCTTGCCTTAAAAACGTTTTTCTTTTGTTGAAAAATCGACCAAGGTACATAAAGTAAAACAGGACATTAAATATGTATAATAAACATTGGATATACTTACGCTTATAAGCACAGTGCTGTTCTGTCCAACTTGTATAGACATCAGAAAAGAGTCCTCTTGTCTCGTTCGTATCGATAAGGCATTCAACCACGGCAGTTGTATCGGACGGAGCAAAGGATTGAAGGAGAGCATTCCATCGCCGCTGAACCTCCATGGGGGTGCCGTTGCTATAAAAAAATAAGTAAGAATGTTGAATGTGAGTGATATTTTTATACGAAAAATAACACTCTAGGTCAGAATTACTTTTAAATATAAAATAATCGCTCCATTAGCTGAGAATTAACACCACAGAAATACACAGTACTCTTCTTTTGATTAACAGCACTATAATACAACAAATAATTCGATGTAGTAATCCGACATCACTTTTTAATTTTTTGACAAGCCTGTTGGCACTGTGGCAGTGAGAGCGCTTCGGGATTGCGGGTTCGATTCGCGCCCGGAGTCAACAAAATGTGAAGACATAGTTGTAGGCGACGACGTCTGGGTGTCAATTATATATTTATATATTTATATATATATTATATATATATATTACTAGCAGCGCCCCGCGGTATTACCCGCGTTGTTCCCGTTCCCGTGGGAATTTCGGAATGAAAAGTAGCCTATAACCTTCCCGTTGAATGTGGCTATCCATTACAAACAAACAAACAAACAAAACAAACTCTTCAGCTTTATAATATTAGTATAGATAAAGCTGAAGAGTTTGTTTTGTTTGTTTGTTTGTTTAAACGCGCTAATCTCAGAAACTACTGAACCGATTTGAATAATTCTTTCACTGTTAGATAGTCTATTTATCGAGGAAGGCTATAGGCTACATTTTATCCCGAAATTCCCACGGGAACGGGCACAACGCGGGTAAAACCGCGGGGCGCTGCTAGTATTCTTATAAAGTATTTGTGTATGTATAAGTAGTAGTATCAGTGAGTTAGATTCCATAACACAAGCTTAGAGCTTACTTTGGGTCTAATTAACCGTGAGTGAATTTGTTCAAGTGTTTATTTATTTATTTAATAATAAAACATAAGAAAGAACCAAGAAGAGTTGCGAAATGAATATTTATTAAGAACTTACTCTCAGCACAGTCCTTTCCAGTGTATCCCTCCGCACAATCACACAGGAAGGTGTCCCACAAGTCTTTACATTCGCCGCCGTTGTAACAAGGCGCCGAGCTGCACTGTGACCGCTTTTCAGGGCAACCGGCGAGCGTGCCGTTGTCAGAGACATAACTAGAACAAGTAAATGACGTTGAAGATGAACCAGTTTGAAAGAGCTTATAAAAAAGAATGAAGATATACCTGAATCGTTGATTGATTTTAAAGCGAAATATGTAATTTAAAAGCTTACATAAAATTTAAATCACTGAAAAATAACATCTATTTAATATTATGGAGGTGTAAATAAAATAACAAGCAGTAGATATTAATTACGTCTTTTGTCTCACTGAAGATATATGTAGTACAATGAAGGATAACACGTAATGTGGGTAAAAGCCTTATTGTAAGTGTATAAGGTTGAAAATACCTATTCAAGTCAATGAACTTATGATCGATATGGAAATCTGATAAGCATCCAACGAAGTCTTTGTTCTTGACTTGGAAGCTGCTCGGTATGTTCGGCAGACCACCGAGTTGTAACGGCCCTGTTAGATCTAGGAATCTGCAACGAAAAACAATAAAACATTAGATCCTTTGGTTAAAAACTTTGGGGAATTGTGTATGAATTTGAAAATATTTAAAAAAAACTTACCTATGACAAGTTTCAGTGGGAATATCGCATCTAGCCGGAAGTACTTTCCTGGTAAAGTTTGCGCATGCGTATTTGATACCGAAATCTGCTGCGCCAGCCAAAGAGAGAGCTTTGTCGCAATCGTCCAGGATTAATGTGGCCGTCTGAAAAAAATAAACATTTAGTATTTAAAAACTACACCTTATTATAAAGTGTATTCTTTCACTACCACATTTGTCATCAATTCATCACATCAATTCACATTCAACGGGAAGTTATAGGCTATTTTTTTCATTCCAAATTTCTCACGGGAACGGGCACCACGCATGTAAAACAGTGGGGTGCTGCTGATATATATTTTAATGTGGTATTTTTGTTTTTTAAAGTTTCTAGTTGATTTTATATCAATACCTTTACTGCATCAAGGCAGACCCCTTGGTCAGCATGATTCCACTTACCCTGTTATAATACTCGACCTCCACCGTATGCCACATCCCGTCGGCCACACTGCCCGCCACCGTGACCTCGACCTTGCCCCCGCCCAGGGCGAAGGTGAACTTCACCCCCTCGCCGCCCGCGCGCCCCGCGCCGGTGCTGATTAACTCGAGGGCGAGGAAGTCGTGCCGTTCATTGTACCGACCGTTGTAGAGCAGGAGGCCGGAGGATTGTTGGGTCGCGAATCTGTGTGGGGAAGATAATATTAATAAGGAAGCCTAGAAGAGAACTTCTTTAGAGATTGGGTCAGGGCCTTAGAACCATAGATATCGTTAGTTTCTGAAATGTTTACTTTTACTGTTTACTGAAAAAAATTGTTAATTGAAAAATAAACCAAGTTCAACTACATCTATTTTTGACAAATAAGGGACGGAAGTAATATAGAAGGTGTAATGTAAACATCCAAATATTTTGCAAGCGACTTACTTCAGTTTTAAGTGCAGTCGGTTCCTTCGTTTTAGACCCGGAAAAGTCAAGAATGACGTGACAGGAAAGCTCCTCGCTTTCAACTCGCACATCGACGTAGTGTAAGCTGCGTCGATAGAGCATCCTTGGCAAAGAATACCTCCTTCTTTTCGGGCCACGCATTGGGAACCACTTCGGCAAATAGACCCGTCTCCGTTGAGGTCACACGAAGCCTTTGTTAGTATCGTTTCGCAGGTTACACCTACAAAATAATGAACATATTAAAATTTATTGCGTTATGAATATAGTATAGCACTTTTCATCAATTTTAACTATGGACTAAATCAATAAACTAAATGAACAAGCTCAATTATCTAGAAAGTTAAATAGTTAACTAACAAATTCAATGTACGACCTTGTTAATTATATAAAACGCTATGTACCTGTAAATCCAGGAGTACAAACGCAAGTATACCCTCCTTCACGACGAATACATGTCCCGTTATTGATGCAAGGAGAAGAATAACAGAGATCTACCTCTGTGTCACACATGTAATGGTCTCTTGAACCTGCAAACAGATCATTTATATGTCGGGGAAACAGCGATATTTATCCCACTATCGGGGACATGTCACATCAGGATAAGCACGAGCATTATACCGCCAATACAACATCAGATATCTTAGGATTCCTAGGTCTTGATCTTGAAATAATAACTCACAGGACTTCATTACAATGACATTGCTTGTATTTTACACACGATCATCATGGATTACAGATTACAGTTAGGATACGTCTAGATTCAGTTAATTGATGGAACCTAAACGACCTCCCTTCACCCCATCAGTCGTCCTGTCCACGCCATAGAATATCTTTTCCCTATTCTATACTCGATTCGCAATACGATCGTGATGTCGTCAACACCTCATCCTTCCAATCTACGTTTCCCATCTGATCACAATCCAACCGTCTCCATTTCCCTCCAAAACTCGAATGTCTCATCTTTTCATATCATAGACTCACTCACTCACTGCCACAGACTACCAAACCAGCTCACATCCCTCTATCGAACAACTGTCATCTGTCATAGTGCGTAACACCACAGACTTAACATAGTCTATTCTCATACCACAGACTACACCACGAAGGTAGAACTCACGTCACGGAATAACAACACTACCGATTCCATCAGTCAACTGAATTTACAAACTACTCTTAAACTTCTACAGACTAAAAATAATGTAGTGCCGTAATAAACCGCTATCTGGTGTGGCGCCACTGATGCCACGCTCCGACACGGCCATCCTGCTAGCACACGTCCTCGTGTGTTGGTTAACCTGCACAGAAATAACCAACGAGAGTATTTGTTCGCCTCGGCCACTTCTGACCAATCATATTTCTACAAACAGCTCAAATAAAGAAACTTCGTAACTGTATAGTTTTTTCTTTTAAATTACTCGAATAAAACCATAAAAGAGCCATAAGAAAATATCAACCAGAGCCATGTACCACTGTCGCTTGTAACAACAAATTAACACAATTTAATTAACCACACAAATCTAAACTTCACAAGAGTAAGCCCCTCTATCGCCACGGCTCTCCAGCCGACCAGCAATCGCAATTGCTCTCACACTATGCATATCCATCAAGTGGATCGCACACGTGCATCACCCTGTGACTGCACACTATGGTCTCTGCAGACCCCGACCTCCGCCAGAGCTAAACGCGCACCGCGCACCCACGGACTACTTGAGTTACCCCAAGAGACACCGATTTCTACCGGGCTACGACCACGTAATAGCTACTGGTACGGTCGAACACAATACGGCCGATAGAGTCCTTACTCGAGTTTCCACCAAAACAAGTTTACTCATCCTCATCAGAATCACTATTAACATCAACTTCGACTGGTACATGACCTACTGGCATCTTGCGTAAGAAATCACAAAGTAAATTATGATAACGTTTCATCTACCAAAACCCTGAGGCCAGTAACAGTGACAGACTCTGGTTCATTATTCACACACAATTAACAATTTAATCACAATTGATTTACTACTGAGCCCTTATTCGTGGTCACAACACAAGATTTAGCAAACGCATTTGCCCTTTATGCACTTCCATTTCGGAATGCCGAGTCGTCCCATGACTCTACGGTCTTCGCTACCAGGCAAGACCCGACCACACTACCCAGGGCTACCGCCTACTGCCTACCCACGGACTACTACAAGTAGTAGACACCGATTTCTAACGGGCTACAGCTACGGCACCCTGGTGCGGTCTCAGACTGACCCACCGACATAAAAACCCAGTAACAATCAACAGCTTAATCAACCTCACTGTCTCCACCTTCGTCTGAGTCAGCTGTTACCCGCCCCACAGGCATCTTCCTAACGCGATCATGTGCATACTTGTAAGTACGTTTAGAGTTCAAAGCTTTTCAACGTGTAACGATCACCATCGTTCGCTCACTCCTGACCTAAATAACTCTACTTCAACAAAAGACTTAGTAAAGCTCAAACTATTATTCTTTTCCAATCAACAATCTTAACTATCTCAATATTCATAATCACATTGCTTATCTCAACATAATACTAGAACATCGTCAGGCACAAGTACCCATTAAAAATCAAATTAATCTCAAATCAAAGTAAAGGTCAAGTGTGTGTGTCTCTATTGTCCGGCTATCCCCGTAGCCCTAATACGCAGTCATCCCTGTGACTGGCTGTGATCATCCCAGTGATCACCCATAACCCTGATCATCCCTGTGATCAGCCACTCTCGTGATCATCCCAGTGATCACCCATAACCCTGATCATCCCTGTGATCAGTCACTCTCGTGATCATCCCAGTGATCACCCCTGACCCTGATCATCCCTGTGATCAGTCACTCCCGTGATCATCCCAGTGATCACCCATGACCCTGATCATCCCTGTGATCAGTCACTCCCGTGATCATCCCAGTGATCACCCATAGCCCTGATCATCCCTGTGATCAGCCACTCCCGTGATCATCCCAGTGATCACCCATAGCCCTGATCATCCCTGTGATCAGCCACTCCCGTGATCATCCCAGTGATCACCCATAGCCCTGATCATCCCTGTGATCAGCCGCTCCTGTGATCATCCCAGTGACCACCCGTGATCATCCCCGTGACCACCCAGACTCAAGAGGACACGCACAACTAGTTACCACACAGTCAAAAGTGACTACAGTTCATCCTCACAAGGCTCAGAATCACTAACAATGGGTACTTGCCCTTCAGGCATTTTCCTATACCAGTCAATGACACTATATTGTGTACTCGTTCTCCTCTAAACCTCGCGGCCACAGTAATTTGCACTCGCTCGGTCAACCTGACTATTAAGAAGCTAGTTCTTCCTTAAATTCTTGATTTCAATCAAAAGTTAATTACAATTATTATCAATCGGGAATCTTCAATGCTATGTAACACATGAATACTAGGTACCACGTCATTTTCAACTTTAACTTCAATAGACTATTAATCTCAAATGCACATTACAATATGAGCCATGAGTAAGTAACAGTAAGCTTGTCTAGTCACGTCTAGTCACGGCAACCAGCCGACGAGCAATCACATTGCTCAACAACACACGGTCTCAGCAGACCACTCCACAGTACGGTCAATCCAGACCACGACCATCGCCGAGTTCGAACATTGAACTCAATAAGTCACATATTCACATGAAACCCTTACTCATACTCTCATATTTTACAACGGGATAAACATCCAAAATACTTTCAATAAGCTTTCTACTTTATCAAGTGGTACGAAGATTCACTACAAAACTCTCAATGTTAACTGACTCAAATATCACAAAATAGCTCACCGGATATTTCCCAACAAACCAATCATTACCGCAATACATCACCAATTTAACATCCAATGTGAATTTGTCGTGATAGATTCTTGAATAATTTGGAATACCGCAATCCCTCATATTCCTCAGGTAACAGGACCGAGAAGAGAACCACGCTCCTCCCTAGACGAGGTTCATCAACGCTCGCAATAATTACCAGCATTGAACCAACATGAAAATAAGAAAACATATTAGAACATATCACATTACGTACAAGATTAAACTTGACTCTTTCGGAAGCTCATAATTACCTTCTTAACTCCACAATAGAGTAGAAAACTAACTAACTATACTCACAGAACATTCCAATTCTTATAACCAATTCCAAAATAAACATTACGTAAAGCACCATAGTCGTTGGGATGATGATTCAGACATATCTCTGAATACCACGAGCTTCATAATCCAGTGGAAGGTACATGAATTTCAATCCCGTCGTCGTCGTCGCCGTCGTCGATTCCAGTAACAAATAACAAATCTTAAATTTCTTTCTCAAATCATAAGAAGCCATTTTTCCATCAACGCCGTAGTTATGTGGACTACATCGTTTATGTTTCGTCCACCCGTGGGAATATAGCATCCAAATTCAAATACCACACCATGGCGATATGATATTCAGCACCAATCTCTCAGTTGCTATGGTGAGATTTATCATTCTCTGCTGGAAGCTCAGTGGGCAATAGCGATCCTTATCCTTCTCTGTTGGACGCTCGGTGGGCAATAGCGATCTTTATCATTCTCTGCTGGACGCTCGGTGGGCAATAGCGATCTTTATCCCACTTCTGATGTCGGGGAAACAGCGATATTTATCCCACTATCGGGGACATGTCACATCAGGATAAGCACGAGCATTATACCGCCAATACAACATCAGATATCTTAGGATTCCTAGGTCTTGATCTTGAAATAATAACTCACAGGACTTCATTACAATGACATTGCTTGTATTTTACACACGATCATCATGGATTACAGATTACAGTTAGGATACGTCTAGATTCAGTTAATTGATGGAACCTAAACGACCTCCCTTCACCCCATCAGTCGTCCTGTCCACGCCATAGAATATCTTTTCCCTATTCTATACTCGATTCGCAATACGATCGTGATGTCGTCAACACCTCATCCTTCCAATCTACGTTTCCCATCTGATCACAATCCAACCGTCTCCATTTCCCTCCAAAACTCGAATGTCTCATCTTTTCATATCATAGACTCACTCACTCACTGCCACAGACTACCAAACCAGCTCACATCCCTCTATCGAACAACTGTCATCTGTCATAGTGCGTAACACCACAGACTTAACATAGTCTATTCTCATACCACAGACTACACCACGAAGGTAGAACTCACGTCACGGAATAACAACACTACCGATTCCATCAGTCAACTGAATTTACAAACTACTCTTAAACTTCTACAGACTAAAAATAATGTAGTGCCGTAATAAACCGCTATCTGGTGTGGCGCCACTGATGCCACGCTCCGACATATATATATAGAAAAAAGGATGGGTCTAAGGGCGAGCCTTGTGGAACACCCAGAAAATTTGATTATTGGAAATTGTTTGAAATATTTTTTTGCTTACCTGTAAATCCTTGAGGGCATTGGCAAGTAAATGTAGTCACCGGGTAAATAGGCCGGAATAGTACAGAATCGCTACTGATAAAACCAGACGCGTTGCCAAATTTCAATACAGTCAAACATTCTTCAAAGTTCAGACAAGGTTCGTGTACGCAAATGTTATCGTCAAATGGCAGAACCTACGAGAGATAAAACGTATAAGTCAAATAAACATTGGTACAAACTGATTTATCGAACACCCACAAAATTTGTGTGTTTTAGATATAATAAAGTGAATAGTTATGTATGATTTTTTACCTTTACAGTAGCAAGTCTAGCCAAAGTGGCGCGATGCAAATACACGCGTTCCCTCAAATGTGTTGGCGAATAAAACGGCGAAGATTCACCACTGAAACCAACTTCTGCTTCTGGTCTTTTAGCGGAAAACGAGACGTTCAGAATATTTCCTGTGACATCAGTGTCATCCTATAACAATATGATTTCATTAATGTATGATACTATCAATTCCTCTGTCTCGCTTACACATATTAAGATTACTTGAGAGTGAACGAGACAACATTATTCACAAATTTACCTGTATACTAAATATGAATATATTCTCCTTGGGACACGGTATAATAGCTGCCAATCCATCAACAAAGAATCCAAGTAAAGGAGACAGAAACTGTTCCGCAGTCATCTCATTCAATCTAACTGTTATAGAATTGAAAAGCATTTCTTCTGTTATCAGACGGACGTTTAGCTGCATCATAGCTTTGATTTCGTTTACACCATCTAGAAACACGGAATTATTAGTTAAGTAATTAACCAAGTTACTTTGTTTCACTAGCATTGGAAGCAATTTTATAGAAATATCTTTATCGGGATAAAGAGGATTCGTGCTCAGTTACAATGCGTATTGTATGCGTTCAGTAGCAGTAACAAGTATCCTTCCATTCAATAATATTCAAATTTTGAGGTTTTGACGGTTAGATTTATTTTTTCAGTATTATTATTTACATAATTGTTGTTTTACTAACCTGTGACAGATATTTCCATAGTAGCCAATTTCGGCACATTAGTATTGAGTTGTGGTGATAACGTCATTGTACCAGTCGTCTCGTTCAGAAGTACTAGATTAGCGTTGTTACCAGAGAGTATGCGGTATTGCAGCTGTAATGGTCAAATTATTATTATTGTCTGGCTAATATATATCTCAAGTCTAAGTGTAGTATCTAAAGTTAGTAAAGTTTAATAGCCATTGTGTTTTTTTTGGGTCATTGTGAATGTATATTATCGTAAACTATACAGTTCAAATATTGAGTCATACAACATTTACTGATGCACTTCGCTTTAATATTCAGCATTATCTAGCCAGTGTATAACTTTTTCTTACAGACTCAATGAACAAAGCATGGGTCTATTATGATCATTATTAGTTAGCAAGACAAAGAAGAGTCGGAAGAATCGGAAAATATCAAAGACAAAAAATTCATTAGTATTAACTTTAGTAATGTCTTTCCCTTCAACATCCCTTACCTTATCAGAAACATCGGCATCATACGCAGGAACTCTCCCAAACGGCCCAACAGGGAAACAGTTTTTAAAGTTATTGAAAATGATTTGGAAATCCTTCATCATTGGCGCGTTATCATTGACATCAGTAACTAGTATTTCGACTCTAACATCATTCCATAACGGCGGACTAGCTGCTCGAATAATAAGCTCGTATTTCTTTCGAGGACTTTCGTAGTCGAGGTCTACCATTGTTACTAGTTCAGCTTTATCTGATCCTTGACGGGTTTCCAGAGTGAATGAGTTGGAGTCGTCACCACCTAAAATTATTAAGGAATTAGTGGAATAACAAAGGAATTTTAAATGAAGGTTTACTTGTAGATAGTTTTATTTCTAAACGAATCAAATTTAAACGGGGTACTGTGACAAATTGCATAAAGGACTCAAAAGATGTAGGTTACTTTTTTAAGACGGGTTAGATTTAATGTCACCAAAAATTAAGACAAACGTGAAGATTATTATTTTATCCTAATTTACCTCACAATACTAATATTTCCAGCAAGAATTCTTTACTATCTGCATCATCATCTTCCTCGCTATAGAAACCATTGCTTTGAGAGCATCTAGACGGCGTTTATTATAAAACGATCAGCATACCTTTAATAGAGTAATGCACAACCGCGTTAGGCCCTTCATCAGGATCATGCGCGTATATCTCTCCGATAGTGGTTCCGATCGGACTGTTCTCGGGCACGTAGAATGTAAGGCAGTCGCTCTCGAACACTGGCGGGGAGTCGTTGATGTCTTCTATCTTTATGTGTACTATTACCTGTGGAGGGTAGAATGGCAAATGATGAATATACAGTATTTATATTAGCTTTGAAGAAATCTGAGATACTAACGAACTTATTCTAACTTTTACTGTATTGATTAGTGGTATACAAACATACAGAGTTACACATTGCTTAAAGTACTGTATTATTTCATTAATCTCATAAGTAACTATGTAACGTGACATGAAGCATTTTAAATTTCAGTGTTTAATACTTTACTTGGAAACAGGAACAAATATCCTTATACATGGATTCATACAATTTAACAAACTTTACAATACAATAGGATTGTAATACGAAAATAACATAGAAATTTTAAAAAAATCTGAAGAAATAACTGTTTCACCTACCGTAGAACTTTGCGGTGGCGTCCCTCCATCAATAGCTAAAGCCTTCAAATCGTAAATAGCAACTGATTCTCTATCCAACGCCTTATTAGTCCGAATCACCCCTGACGCGGGGTCGATCACGAATGCACCTTCTTCCCGGTCCTTAGGGTCCAATTCGTAATGCACTCTACCGTTAAGACCGACGTCTGCGTCTGTTGCGCTGACTTGGGTCACTGATGTACCTAAAGGCGAAGATTTACATTAACATAGTTTATACATATTTTAGTTTAGTTTTTCAAAAATGATAGTACTTTGAGCTACTTTGATTTAACATTGCATTAGATTAGTGTGAATACAACACACAATCTGTCATTTAATATGTATGAAAGAAATGAGATGTAGCAACTTGTAGGTAATACAAAAGGTTGAATATAAGGTTAAATAGAATGGGGTTTTAAGTATGCTAAATTTTTTATAAGTAACTTAGGTCCAAATTCAACGTTTCTATCTCGAACCACGATCAACTGAACTAGGTTTTAGAGATTCAATTATGATGATTTATCTCGGTTTTGCTCGTAAAGTAGGTTTAAGTCGAAGGATCGAGTTCAGTTGTAACGGTGTAACTGGGATTTAAACAATGCGCTTGGATAATAATTGGTAGTTTAATTTATCTTACCAACTAAAGCATCTTCCATAATACTGGCTGAATAAAGCTGTTGTTTGAACACGGGTTCGTTGTCGTTCACGTCGACGACTGATATTTCAACATCCGTCGTATCAGAGAGAGACGGAATACCTCCATCACGTGCTGTCACTGTCAGGAGGTACCCTAGAAGATTGACAAAGTTATATATAAAAGGTTAGATTAGAACGAATCAGTTATATTCGCGTTTTAAACTCTTGTACAATAAATATATTAAAATACTAGCTGTGCCCCGCGGTTTCACCCGCAGCGCCCCCGTTTCCGTGGGAATTTTGAGATTTTTATTCCTTATTTTTCTTATATAAAAACCTTGTCCTGACAATAAGGAACACATTAAAAAAAGAATCATCCAATTAGGTGCAGTCGTTCTGAAGTTATGCGCTTAGCAACACATTTTGCGATTCATTTTTTTTTATATTATAGATTAATTATCTCTTTAATGTTCGTAAATGATATGCGTATAAGTCGTAATATAGTTTACGTCGTACACGAGTCTTATATTCGTAAAAAAATCTATTTATTTTTATCCCTTAAAAAGTTAATTATAGCTCATCAGAATCAGGGGAAAGGAAAACAGAGCGTGGTAGAAATTGCAAGTATTGCTTATGAACAATATCAAGATAATATTCATATTCAAATATACTATTCGCTTAAAAACTCGTCATAGAATACTTAGTAGTGCATATGATTCAGTCTTACCACTCATAGTCTCTCTATCCAGCAGTTTATTAGTAGTAATAGCTCCAGTTTGAGGGTTGATAGTGAACTCCTGATCATGATGAGCGATTGCCTCGTTGGATATCTCCGAACTCAGGGTGTACGTTATTTGAGCGTTCACGCCTACATCACTGTCCGTAGCGGATACTACTAGCACGGTGGTGCCTATTGGTGCGTCTTCGAATACCTGAAATGGAAGATGGATTAGTAATTAGTTAAGTTATTCATTAAGTAAGTATTAGCCTGTATATCCCACTGCTGGGCAAAAGCCAGTCATCTCACTGAAGATATCAATACAGTGAGGACGATTGGGCAAAATCACCACACTGCCAAATGCGGGTTGGTGATCTCAAACCCGAGCCATGTTTGAAAAGTAGGAAACATGTTTTCGTTCGACCCGGGAATTGAACCTGCGATTTCAGTCTTGGCAGGTGAGTGCACATACCACTAGACCACCGAGGCGGTAGTAATTAATCTGGTAAGTTTAAATCCCATCAAAAACATTCTGTAAAAACCTAGCCAAGTCTCGATAGAGCTGCTTGTTTATCTCTAAAAAGTAATGAAATCTAGACAAAGTTGTGCCAAGTCTAAGGTTCCTTAATGCGATTTCATTATTATTTATAGTTAATGTTGTGTGACTTGGCCGTTTGGCCGAAAAAAGTAATATTGTATAACTTACCGAAGCAGTATATGGGGCATTCTCAAACACCGGCGCGTAGTTATTAGCATCAGTGATATTGATATGAACCATGGCCGTATCGGATCTGCCTCCGGAGTCGGTGGCGGTAACTGTGAGAACGTATCTCCTCTCCTGTTTGAAGTCTAATGGCTGCGCTACGGTGACGAGTCCTCTGCCATTTTGGGATGTTATTGAGAATCGTCCACGTGTATTCCCGCCTGTGATTTCGTAGTGGAGTCTGGAAAAGAAGTTTTGTTATTACAGCGGCTGTGGAGATTATGACTATGCGAGGTCTATTGAAATTGTAAACTCGCTCAATCTAAATACTTGCTACGTCATAAATAGGTGCAAAAAATATTGGCTTGTAATATCAAACTGCTTGAAAGAGATATTTCATTTCACTGAAGAGTACAGTGTAGGATTAGGCGTAATTATGACGCTTGCTTTCGAGGTCGTAATCTCTTTGAAACAAGTTTTGAAAGTAAATAGAGACCCCTGTCTTAGCAGGGGAATGGACGTGCACATGCCATAATCATGACCAATTTAACCTTTATCTGATGATAGCAGCGTCACATTCAACGGGAAGGTTATAGGCTAATTTCCAACTCAAAATTCCTACGGGAACGGGCACAACGCAGGTAAAACCGCGGGGCGGTGCTCGTAGATGTATATAAAACTTTGTTAGTGTACCTATTATCCTCATCAGCGTCTGTAGCGGTGAGCGTGACGACGGGCGTGCCGGGCGGCTCGTCCTCGGCCAGCTCGACGTCGTAGTGCGGCGGCGCGAACACCGGGTCGTTGTCGTTCACGTCCTGCACCACCACCGCCACCGACGCGCTCGCAGACTTCGGCGGGGACCCGCCGTCCGTCGCCGTCACCTGGGGTAAATGTGGATGATGAATGGGAGGCAAACTAATGATGAATGTGAGGCAAAATAATGATGAATGTGAGGCAAAATAAAATGACACAAAAAGAAACGACATAGATATCAATTCAATTATATTTATTATTGATAGCTTGGTGTGAGCTACAGCTGGACAAAGGCTCCTTCTATGAATTCAAATCAGCCAACAAAAGTTGCCATAATGTAATAGTATCAGTTAGTTCCGATTCCATAATACAAGCGCGTCGAACAAATCTTTTATGAATTAGTCTTGTAATTTTAAGGCTCTTCCATCTTAACTCACCAGCAACTGATACTTGGCCTGCACTTCTCTGTCCAGCTGTCCCGACGTGTACACCCAGCCGGAGCGAGGGTCGATGGTGATGGGCAGCTCTCTGTTCCCGCCGTAATCCTTGTCCGTCAGTGTATACGTCAGCTCAGCGTTCACGCCTTCGTCAGCGTCATACGCTTGTACCTGGAGAGGAGAAGTTAATTATAACATGATCCTACTACTGGGGATCAGGTTAATTTTCCATCCCATCGTGTGTCGAGTCGTAAACTTAATGCGATCAGTGGATAATGAACTATTTTGAATTTGTATAGATATGGTAATTCAGAATTAATTATTTGAAATGGATTGTCTAGTACTGCAGTGATGCGCAGTCGTTTGCGTGTACGGATACTCATTTGTTGATCTTACAAAATGAACGTTACCAGTCGATAAAACGTTGTTATTACCTTTGAATTATATTGCATATAAGAAAATGGGAACATTCCTGTTAAATTTTAATACATTTCGTTACAAAATACATACCCTAACAATACTGTATCCGACCGGAACATTTTCGCTGACAGACTCCTGAAATAACGACGTGTAGAACCTTGGAGCGTTGTCGTTGACATCCTTCACGTTAACGAGGAGCTGTGTGGTGTTGGAGCGAGATGGACTGCCTCCGTCTGAAAGAGATAAACATAAAATGAAGAAGATACAAACATAAAAATAATAGCTGCCTGGACTATTAGTAAAGTTCCGGTTAAAATAAAGAGCGAAACCGCATCAAAATCTGTTGCGTAGTTTTAAGGATCTAAGCATACATAGGAACAGATAGACAGACAGCGGACTATGTAGTGAAGACAAACATACCTTGAGCTCTAATAACGAGCCTGTAACTCCTCACTTGCTCGTAGTCCAAAGACTTGACCAGCGACACGTCTCCGCTGAGGCTGTCGATTGCGAACTGCATCTGCGTGTTGCCTCCGATGATAGCGTAGCGGATCGCCGCGTTAGCGCCGATGTCTGCGTCGGTCGCTCTGGGTAAGAAAATGGTGAAATATAAATGTAAATGTTCCACTGCTAGGCAAAGACCTCTCATCTCACCGAAGATATCAGTGCAGTGAGGGGGATACCCGGTGTAGTTACTGTGAAATATATAGGTGACGACTGAAAATGTATGGAAACTGGAATGACATCATTAAATAAAGAAAAACAACATTTGCAACGAATTGATAGCTGCCATTTCCATGATGACACATTATTCTTGGTAAAGTCATATCACGAATGTAAGTGTGATCAAGAGAAAAATTGTTAAACCTTTTATAAGCGTACACCTTTTAATACAATCAAAAGTTTATTTAAATAACGTAAGATTTCTCGCAAATATTATTAAATTAAATATCAAAATAAAATCATCGACATTCTAAAACAGTTTAACCAAAAACCATTAAATATAAACTAGATCTATATTAATATTATAAAGCTGCAAATTTTGTTTGTTTGTTTGTTAGTTTGAACGCGCTAATCTCAGGAACTACTGGTCCGATTTGAAAAATTAGGTTTGTATTGGATAGCCACATTCAACAGGAAGGCTACTCATCATTCTGAAATTCCTACGGGAACGGGTACAACGCGGGAAAAACCGCGGGGCGCTGCTAGTATTAATTCACAGATTCCTCACTAGAACTTAAATCCAGACAGCACTTTACCATCAACCATCGCACTATATAGCGAAGTAAAGCACTTCGCTTTCAGAAAACATCTTTACAAACCATTAATCATTATCGGAATAATATTTATAAAGGTCTCTAAACGTACGGAGTAAATAGCTCGTAGGCGGCTGCGATGTTTTCAATAACGATTTATGGACATGCAAATTGGAAACAACAGCAACACAGGACCGAAGGCTTCCAGCGCGGCGATTCGTTTTATTTTCATTCCATATCTATTACCTGACAATGTCCCGTCTGTAATGGTTTTAGAATTGAATAGAATATTTCGGTTTTTAGAATAGTTGTTTAGTTCGATGTCTATTTAATATTAAGTATAAAGAAGTTTTTACATTTGTTTGTAATGGTTCAGAAAGTACCGATCCCAATCGAATAATAAAAGTAAATACCAAAGAATTAATATTCCTTTTACTTACTTTACCTCATAAGCAAAATATGTAAATACTCCTTAATATCCTCAATTCAATATTGAGAATATATCTAGATAGTATATGAGAAAACCATAATAACTCTTTATTAAGATCCACTAATGAACCTCTGAAACGCCGTATAAACGATTCAGCATTATCTTCCGACAAAGGACCTTCTGATGCCGCGTTTTCGTTCTGAACAGATCCGAACATGTGCTCGCTCTCTCTTTTACTGAATTAATATTATAAGTTTCCGTATTTATTTTATGTTATTAATTTTTATATTACTACTTTAATTTTGAAGATTTTATTTAAAGCTTACAGTGCCCTAACAGGATGTAGTGTATTAACATTATGGCAAATAAATATACTTGACTAGCAGCGCCCCGCGGTTTTACCCGCGTTGTGCCCGTTCCCGTGGGAATTTCGGGATAAAATGTAGCCTATAGCCTTCCTCGATAAATAGACTATCTAACAGTGAAAGAATTATTCAAATCGGTTCAGTAGTTTCTGAGATTAGCGCGTTTAAACAAACAAACAAACAAACAAACAAACAAACAAACAAAACAAACTCTTCAGCTTTATAATATTAGTATAGATTACATGATAGAACGAGCAATCAATATGTTCGAAATAGTGAAATCGCGGCTTTACTGACAGGCTTCGATAACAAACCCATTATATCGTGAAAATGAACACTAATTCCGGTTAATTAGGACCGTTGTCATCGTCAATGGTTCATTACCTTCACTTGATACTAAGATCGAGTATTCTTGGTATAATTTGGATAAGTTTATTGGGTAGGTAAGTAGGTATGGTAAGTAAGTAAACCAAGTACGGGTGAATAGGTTTGTTGATTAACTAATAACTAACCGATATCAATCCATGCAATTGAGAAATCATTTTTGTTCTTACACATAAATTACATATTAAAACATTTATAACAATGGATTATTTTGCCAAGTTATCTCTTGGCTTAGGTAATTGGCAATGAAATCATCCTATTTGTCATACGATTATCTGCCATCTGAATTGGCAACTACTGTACTCATTTTCAATTGAAACTACGATTTCTCCGGTTTATTTTACATTTTTATCTGACATTTCGCTTTCCCCTTTTCGTTCTATAAGTGGTCATAGAAGACTCTTTCTTCTGTGACCATGGTTCTTGTAAGAAACCAGTAACTGTATATACTCACTTGATCCTTGCAATGACAGGGTTGTCTGCGACGCTGATATCTTCATCCACGGTGACAGTGTACGTCTTCTCGCTAAACTGAGGGTAGTTGTCGTTGTCGTCCAAAATGTTGACGTGGACTGTAGCTCTGTAAAAGGTATTTTTGTATTAGTCTTTGAGTTTAAGATTAGGGAGCTTAAATTAACCTTTTGAGCGCCAATGTCGGCTATAGCCGACATACAACTCCGAGCCCTCCACGCCAATGTCGGCTATAGCCGACAAGAATTGTTATTATTATTTAACCTTATATTTGCTTAATAAAAGAGTATTTGTTTATCATATCTTATTTATTGAAGTCACAACGATATAACAATTTATTTTTAACTCAAACCTATCCATAAAAATAAATTGTATGGAAGATTTTTATACCAAAAAAGATGACAAAAAATACGTGCGAACGGCCATGCCTCCTGCGCCATTGTCGGCAAATGCCGACCGCTAGTGTTGTGCCAACTTTTTATATAATAAACAACCTGTATGCTAATGTTGAGAGTAAATATACAATTTTAGTATTATTTCATTGCACAAATAGCATATAATATTTCTGATACAATAAATAACATTATCGGTGCCCCCTGAGTGAAAAATTATTAAACTTTTTTACCACCCCTCCATACAATCGATACAATCTACTGTGCCGTGTGCCCATCCTTATTCTATTATCTTTTATGACTGTCCTCTACGCCACGGTCGGCATTAGACGACGCACTCTGACGTCATCTGCGTACGAGTTACACATCTAGTGCTGTCCGTTGTTCGTTTGTGATAAGTTTGTTATCGTGCTCTAAGTGAATTACATAATCCACTTAAGTGACTTACCTCTTAGTTTTCTTTTCTGAATTTTTTTGCGTCTCCATTATTCTACTCGTCTCTCTTCTGTTTCAGTCAACTTGATCGAATGATTTTGTTTTAGTGTGTATAGAGAAGGGTAAATTAAGCATTTATTTTTCAATAATGGAATGGGTGTTACTCATCCTTATTTATCAGAGTTATTAATTATGTAAGTCGTTTATTACACATTTTACTTTTGTCATTAAACATAATGAATACCTATTTGCCCTCTACGAAATGAATACAATATGTGGGTACCTATCTACTTTGATGTACCCGCCTTTTGGCAAACAAATATTATGTTATGTCTTTCCCACGGTGTTAAAATATAATATTATAATACATTTAAAAATATCGTTTTTTTACGACAGCACGTGTTGTACAGTTTTATGATTTACTATTGCACTCGTATATTCCATGAAAAGTTGGGAACAAAGAAGTAACAAAAACAAAAGATTTATGATACATTTTTGGGAATAACGGCTTTTACTAAAGAACTCCTTAGAATAGGACCATCGCGTTAAAACATATCATTGTAAATAAAATAAGTAATTTTATTCAATATAATAAATAATGCTAAAATAAAAGGTAGGTATTACTCGATAAATGTAAATTATAATCTAAACGCGCGCGTCCCATCTCTAATAAATAGCGTGCACATAATGAATTCACCGACTGACCACGCCAATGTCGGCTGGGGCCGACAACATCTATTGACTAGTGCTGGGGTAAAGTTACTATGATATTTTTATTTGATTACTTATCTTCAAGCGACTTTGATGTATTAGTATTTGCTAAAATTACGAGCTTTGGTAAAATTACTAAATTACTAGTGTGTGGTTTAAAAAAAACTTCAATAACAATATGTTTGTATACATTTACGCACTTTATTTAATCATTATTTAACCGGAAAAACACGTTTTCGACATGCTATTCCCATCCTTATATTTTTTTAGGTATTTATCTCTGATTTTTGGGGCTGGCGTGGAGGGCATGATTTGGGTTTTATTACTTGGCGCTCAAAAGGTTAAAACCTTAAAGAGAGCTTAATCTAAAGCTTATATCTATCGTTAAACTTAAATTTTTAGATATTGGATTTAAATGCGTCGTAGCACTTTTTTAACTCCCGATGCTAAAGAGGAGTGTTGCAGTATTTTAAATTTGAAAGCCAATTGTCTTCCGGTGTTTCTTAGCTATGGTTGATAAAATCGGTCCAGCCCACGAAGCTAAAAGCTTCGTGGTCCAGCCTTTCTTGCGCAGATGTTTTTTTAATTGATTTAACTTGTTTGCAATTTTACTTATTTAATTAAATTCTCATGTATTGCGACAATAGATGCAAGTGCTACATGCCTAGGTAGGAGGTTTGGACTCCTAAATAAATTTAGAACGGAATAGTATTGCAGTAAGAGTGTTTCATTACGGACACTAATCTGTCACTACGAAACCAACTTACGTGCTAGAAAGCCGATCGGCGACAGGCGACGCTTGATCACTAGCCTTCACAATCACCGTATATCTTGAAACCTTTTCTCTATCGAGTGGTGCTCTTGTTAACAACGCACCACTCCTGCCGTCCACCCTGAACACTTCCTGGGCTTCATTCTGGTCTATCGGGTCGATGGACTCGTTCATATCGTCCTGTTTCAAAGTTTCTGCTGTCACTGATTCTATGGAGTATTCCACCTGTGGAGTAAAATGAAGATTTTTACTTTCTTACTCATATTAATTAAAAGGAAATTTTGCCGTCTGTTACTTTTTCACGTTATAACTACTAAAGCAATTTTTATGTTTGGTACCGAAGGAAACTAGACCTTACAAAAGCAAAACGCCTATTTGTGTATATATATATATAGCCTTAATCAGAGACAGAATTGACTACCTACAGTATACAACACGCAAATTAGTGCTGTAGAATGCTACCGTGGCAATTAGCGTGAATTGCTAATAATATGAACAGTTAATGATATAATTGATTACAGAAGCATTTGACACTTCTCCACCTATTCCTATTCATTGCAAGCAATACTATAGAAATTATATTATTGATTTAAGATGCATTCTTTTTAATAAGACGAATGATATTTCTCATTTTAGTTATACTCATACTCATAAGAGAGCATGAATTAATTCTTTATACCTCAGCATTCTTCCCAATATCCTGATCAGTGGCTTTGAGCGTCAGGACCGTAGTCCCCTGACTGGCGCCTTCTCTCACAGAGGACTCGTACTGCTGCATCTCGAACACGGGCGAGTGGTCGTTGCAGTCCAGTACGTTGATCTGGAAGAGAAGGTGGGTTTAGAAGAAAAGACAGAGAAAACAAGGAAAAAACAAACAAAAAAAAGTAATAAGGATGATCAAGTTAGCTTCAGCGACGTAGCGTAATAAATGAGGGTTTTGCAACGGAATCACACCAACCAACATCAGTTAGTAAACTCCCTCAATCAAAACATCATCAAAGAAAGATATGGATATAGTGTCTGCGGGAACCGTATTGTCAAAGATTATTGCAATCTATAAAAAGCTTAATCACATGATGATATCTATCCTTTAAACAACACCAATAAAGAACCAATTACAAACAAATACAGATGATAATCATAAAATTTGTATAAACGATACCACAGAACCCTTTCAGTCGTACAAGTACTAATTAAGTCGTAAATATGAGAGTAAAGTACAGCGGCTTATGAAAGGTATTATAGTACAATAAAGATGAGATTATAACGCGATACAAACGAGTCCGCGTTACGTTAATGAAATAAACAGCTCGGATTTATAAAGGTTTGTCGTGTTCTCTGTTGACTTTAAGTAATAATTTCATAAATGATCTTCTTTGTTATCGGGTTATCTGTGAAGTTATGATACGAAGTTGGGAGTTTAATGATATTTTATTGACTTTATGTTGCTAAGTAGTTTAACTGGGTTAAAGTATCACCGTGGACGTAAGGTCGCATTCACATAGGGCGTTAGCCGCATGACAGCAGCAGATTAGATCTTATTACAACTGTAGCAAGAAGTTCGCCGCTGTGGCAGCACTTTCGACGCGCGACTTGCATCCTAATATTCATAATGTGGGGCTAATGACTATTCTTCAGTACAACTAACAGATTAAACAATATTTTAGACTTTTGATCTTATCTCTAGTGGGCGGTGCCTTATACGCTTCCATAGACCAGAATAAAATCTAAAGAAATCTCGACTAAGATCTGCAAGCTATGAAGCATCATTTACATTGATCAAGTGTACAAGCTGGGCTGGTTCAAAATAAAACTATCATCACAAATATCAAATTATGACCTATCTTCAGGATTTCTCACCTGTAAAGTAGTAGTACCACTCCTCGGGGGAAACGTGTCATCCTGTGCCACCACTCGGAAGTAGTGCACATCCAGTCTCTCCCGGTCCAGCCTGGCCTGCGTGGTGACTACACCGCTCCTCGCGTCCACTGCGAACATGCCCGCTGACCGGGAGTCCAGCAAACTTGACATGGAGTATGTTACTGGACTGTTCTCTGGGTCCCTGTTGGAAAAAATATATTTAGAAATTGGTCCTTGAGAACTGCTGGAAATGATAAGAGGTTTGTATGTTGGAAACTGTTTTTGTGAATTAATGTATTGATTTAATAACATTTAATCGTTCGAGAGCTGCAACACTGTTCGTTATCGGCGGTTAGCCTAGTCTAGTGTTAAAGGAAAATAAAACCTTTGAGTAGGTATAATATTCGAGTATACAAACAGTAGTGAAATAACGTGATATAGTATAGGAGAAAATCAATTTAAAAAACAAGTATCTCAAAATTAATCTATAAAAACAATTACCGCGACTATTCCCATCGATATAAATAATAGTCAGCTATAAAAGCAAACAACTTCCAATATCTATAATTTTCCAAGCACCGGTTATATTGACTGCTTCTACGTGACAAATCTTGGAAAGCAAAGCTAGCCGATAGCGGAAATGCAGTAAATTACTTTAAACCAACGTAATCGGCTCCAAGCAATGTTATTAGAAACCATTATAGGAAATGAGAGTTTGAGTACTTGATTTGTAAGCGCAGCAAGAAAGCATTGTCTTATTGCGCAGAATTTTCTCTCATTGTGTTTTATGGCAACTAGAGTAAAAAGTAGAAAATCAATGCAATTTATTATAGCATTTACCGTGAATCGATACGTAATAGTTTATTCTGAATAGCAAACATTCAATTGCGATAAAGAATTCACTCGGTTACAAATAAAATCGGCTTTTGTTGGGGAATCCCGTGAAATTGATGAAGCTTTTTATTTCTGAATAGAATTGGTATATTTTTTAAAGAAAATATTTTGCTTATTATTTTGTGGCACTTATACCACTGACAAGACCTTTGTTCATAGTATATAATAATTTGTGAGATAGTATAGCCTTAAATTATGCGTGATCTATTTGGGTTTCTTTTATTACTCACCGAGCTCTAACTGTTGTGACCACAACCCCAGAAGGCTGTTCTTCAGCAACAGATGCCACGTACAAAGCCTGCTCGAAGTAAGGAGACTGATTGCGAAGCTCTCTCTTCACCCGTTTAGCGATATCAGTATCGTTCAACTCCTGGTGATGGTACACTATTTTTAATCGATGGTCCGAATCGATAATGTTAGTCCGATCACAGTTGAACGTAAACAACACCGACACTTTCCACATTGGCTCGTTAATACAAACGTCCGCACTCGCCACTAAATCACCCTGACTGTTTTCGATCATAAACCGTGGGTCGCTCACATCGAGAAATTGCACTTTACACGATTTTTGCACTGTCCGAGGGAGGAACGCGACAAGTGAATTGATAAACTGGGATTGCCTCAAACATATTCCCTGCCATCGATCAGTCGTCGGTATCGAGAAACTCGCATATGTCTCCGTAATCCATTGCCTCGCTTCAGCAATTTTAACATCTATAGCCATATCGAATGGCACTGGGTCTTGAGATCGCTTTTTCCTACTTTTATTTCTGTGTTCAAAGTCTTCAAACATGGCGTTAGACCACGGATACGCCGTGGAAAGGACGTTAAATTGACTAGAGACCAATTCCTCTGCTTCTAACAACCTCCAGTCTATATTCTCTTGGGGCATCGCGTGCCTCTTGTCCCGCGTATGCTCTTCTTCATACTGAAGCGCTGCGTCATTCTGATCGTACACTCTATCGAAGTCAATATCGTAAAGATCAGCGTGTCTTCTATCGCAATCTTCTCCCGTTACCAGGATTCTGATTGGCAGGCTGTAGTAGTCGATATCTCGGATCCGGTCGGACGTGGAATCGACGTAGAAAGTGAAGAGGTTTGGGTAGAAGACGCCGTCGCAGCGGAGTCTTTTGCGGAGGGAGACCACTCCGGTAGTTCGGTTGACTCGCAAGATGTGGTGGACGAAGTTAGCGGTGCGGTGGACGTCGATGGTGTAGGTGCGCTCGGAGCCGAGCTTGTACACGGCGGAGTCGAACACCTCGTAGCCGGGCGCGGCGGAGTCGGGCACCAGGATGAGGTACCCGCGTGCGGCCGCCAGCGCGAGCGCCGCGACCGCCGCCCGCAACCATATCCTCACCAACATGGTTACTCTTCACCTGCAGCGTCGCCGCTCCCGTCTACTGCCTCGCTTATCCATCTGAAACAAGGATGTCCACAATTTATTCAATTCACATTATTTTTTCAACCTCGTTTGATCCGGGATCCGCAAGGTATCTATCAATCTTTTAATCTAATTTATTAACCTACACAGAATGGTTCTGTGTGTCCCATACCAAAAAGAGAGTACAAATAAAAAATACGCAAACAATAGCTACCAAGAATCTGAAACATTATTCATGTTTATCTTCACCGAACACAATACAGGAACCGATACCGACATATCGGGCCAATTTTTATTGTGTACGTAAAACATTCTTTTGTTGTCACAAATTGAAAATGTAATCTAAAGCAAACAACAATACTTCGGAATTGTTAATCGAAGTTATTTGAAACATTTTGGTAAATAGCGTTCCTTTAAACACTTAATTTTCCGCATTAATTCGGCTTTGACGGTCAGGAGATTAATGCCATCAATTAGGTGCGGGGTTCGTATCGCGTGTTCGATATCGGAGATCCAATTTCGCGCGAGGTGGGTACTGATCATTTCGCACCTGACTCCCAGCAGATAATATTGACAAGAGCAAACAACGCCGTTCGGATTGGCTCCACAGATTTTTACTGATTGGATGTTCTGTTTTGTATCGTTATGCTTTTCGTGTTTTCATTGTTTGAACAATATTTAGAGAAAATATTGGTTTTAAAATATGAATTGTTAGCACATGATTTAATCAATTTCATATTGGCTGTGGGTGTACCGTATATTTTTTCGTTTGTTTGCCGATGCCAAAAGGGTGGTAAAGTTTAAATTTAAATCTTTGTTATTTAAGTTGAATAGTGCGATTTATTATTTTTTCGAAATGCTTTTCACGAGTATTCTTAGTATTCTTATTATTCTTTTATTTATTTTGGATTCCTAAACGAACGAAATTCCCAAAACCGTTATCTCAGATCTGAGTCACATCTAAAACGGCTTTGTAGCTCAAAATCGAAATCAAAATAAACCTCATCTATTTTTATTACTCCAGTCGCAGTCTGAAAATATTTTCAAGAAAATTACGCTATTCTACTAAAAGCTTCGCGAAGCTCTTTTACGTAGAACTAATATTTTCTGCGACATAAAAGTAAATATAAATATAGCGATATGGGGTTGAAACTAGAGTCATTGAAGAGCAACCCTTATGAAGCAACTAGTCGAAAGGGTGGGTTGACGTAGGGGTGACTTATGTACGTGAAACTACGCTGTGGTGTTACGTTACGCGTAAATGAAGATGTTTTTGTAGTAAATACTTAATATAACGAGTAAATAGTCTGCGTATACAAGAGTAAGGGTGACTTTCCACCAAAGGTAAGCTACGCTACATTACGTATGATTGGGGTAGATTTTACCATCGCCATGTTACGAAGCTACGTCTTGTAAATTTGATATGATTGTTAGATACAAAACGTAGCACAACTTTAGCATAGCTCTGATGGAAAAGCATCCTAATGTGTAGAATATGTTGTTTATTCCCTTAACATATAAAAGGAATATAAAAGGATACATAAACGTAGAAGTAGATACTTGTTTAAGTTGTTTTGATAAACAAGCTTTTAGCTTTTTACGGTTTTACGCAAAAACATCGTACGGAAGATACGCGGTGTAGCGCTGTTGACATTGAAGGCAATAAGTAGCTGCGAGCTTGCGAAAATAGGAAACGAGCGTTTCACGTCCAAAGTTGGTCTTCAGAATTGGTCAGTTCGAAGCTAGAGAACTCGCTCAAGCTCATTGCTCGGTTGCCTTGTTGGCTGTTCAGGTCTACCACAATCATTACATAGTATAAAACAAAGTCCCCGGTAGCGTCTGTCTGTTCGCGATAAACTCAAATACTACTACACGGATTTTCACGCAGTTTTCACCAATCGATAGAATGATTCTTCCGGAAGGTTTGGATGCATAAAAATTCCCAACATTTCCACGGGAACGGGGACAACGCGGGTAAACCGCGGGGCGCTTCTAGTCTTACTTATTATAAAACAAAGTCCTCAAAAGCTATGTGTCTAATTTATTTTCTCAAAATCTACTCTGAACGGATTTTCATGCAAATTACATCAACAGATAGAGTGATGCAAGAGGAAGGTTTGTGACTACTTTTCATGCCAAAATTTCCACAGTCAACCGAGTGAAACCGCAGGGCGCTGCTAGTATACGTATAAATACTAACTAACTATCTATTATCGATGAAACAACACAAGCAAGTATATTTAAATTTACTTTTATCGACAAAATCAGACCACATATACCAACCGCGAATTCTAAACGTTTTATTTATTAATACAATTTCGTAATAAGTAACAGTAAAACACATTCCGTCTCTATCATTTACCCTATATAAGTAAAAGACAACAATACAAGCATATTAGAACCGTTTAAGTAGTATCCAATAGTGAAGTCCATTAGTGTATATCGAGATAATGAAATGACCGTCGAGATAGAGTCGATGGTTGACAAGTATAATTGATAGCACCATTATCCGAGCACATTGTTTGTACCAGAACAGATAAATGCGATTCCCGATTCCACCCCGGTAAAGTTTAAATACTGTTTAATAGATGTTACTTGTGGTTTTATGTCTTTGGGGCTTGTATTCGTAGTATTTTTTTAATAAAAATAATAATAAAATCTATATAAATAAAAATGAATTGCTGTTCGTTAGTCTGCTTAAAACTCGAAAACGGCCGAACCGATTTGGCAAATTTTGGTCTTGAAATGTTTGTCGTAATCCAGGGAAGGTTTAAATGGTAAGCAGTGAGGCAAAAATGCGGGTGAAACCGCAGGGCACAACTAGTAATAAATAATTAAATCCAAAAAATCGTAGTATTTAAAAAAATAACCTATAATGTCCCACTCGTGGGCAAAGGTCTCCCTCAACATTTTACAAAAATCCTTGTTTGGACTAGATTAGGTCTCATAGCGGTCTAGATCGGGTCGGGGTCTGTCTCGACCCCTGGAAAACCGTTATTTTCGTTGAGAACTTTTTTTTGCGAGGCCTTTGCCCATCAGTGAAATATTACATGCCATTTACTTTTATATAACCTAGTAGGTAAAGTATAGCGAATTTTTGTTATGGGAACTAATCAATAGAAAAATGTATACTTTGAAGTACTTCATTTTATGTTATCTACCCAAGATGCAGTATCATCGTTATATGTATTTTTATTACATAATAACGTCATCTTATCTCAAATAGACGTCGCAACGTTACTAATAGAAAACGGCATTTGATAAAACCATTTACAAGTAATATTTTATTGTCCAAATATCTCGACGGATTCCGTATAATTTTAAGATCATTTAAAAACAGTAGGACTTGTTTATAGTCGGACTATTAGTTTTAATGGTAAGATAATTATATAAAACAGTATTTTTAATAGATTAATTTAAATATTTCGTTAAGAAAGCCGCCGAGTCGTTCGGTTGGTCTTATAAAACTAGCCATATTTTTTTGAACCTTATCGGAATGGGCGGTATTTTACCAGTGACTGCAACAACATATTACTATGGTTTTTAAGAATATCTTGTCATATTGTTTTTTATTTTATATTATGTATCTTTGATCGTCGACAGTCGAGATGGCTTTAATTACGAAGTCGTTAAAAATAATGTTATTTTGTTTTAGATACCCACCTTCCCTTAGTATCAGAAGTTATCTACACTAATATTATAAAGAGGAAAACTTTGTTTGTTTGGTTGTAAGGAATAGGCTCAAAAACTACTGGACCGTTTTTTAAAATTCTTTCACTATTCGGAAGCTACATTATCCACGAGTAACATAGGCTATTTTTCATCCCGAAATTCCCACAGGAATGGACACAACGCGGGTAAATCCGCGGGGCGCTGCTAGTATTAAGTAAAGTGTTGACATTGAGGTTTTAAAGGAAAGAAAAAGAATGCACCGCTCAACTTTCTCGAAGTTAAAAGACTTACCGTAAAAAGGTTCAATCCAAATGGTATCTTATTTCGTCCTCATCTGCAACAAAGAAAAACTCAAATAAGTAAAGTCACTTGCTGATATCAGTATAGTGCTGATTTGGCATATATTTTCTCAAAGTCAAAAGTTCAAAGAGCATTGAAACGATGAGGTTTTTACCTCTAGCTTTAGGGCTCATTCAATTCTAGCGTTTTTGGTCATCTTGCTTTGCGTGTTTTGTATGAAAAACTAAAGAAATACCGTGCCCGGACGACTGCGTAGCACTGTATGGCGTAGCCGGACGATTAAAAAAGCTTAAATTGAGAGAGCCTTTATTCAACCCTTCATAAATCAATCCAATTAAAAACCTTTGTTTTAACCTTCAACACTGCCAAATGACTATCAATTCTTTTATAATATTGTTCGTCAAATAACCGATTCGTAAAGTGACTAATTAGTCCGTGAGCCTGGCTTTGTTTTCCAGTCACGGATAATTAGTCTGCTACCTCGTTATTAGGAGATAATTAGCTGTTTGTGGCCCAATTTCAGGAATATTATTATAATTAAATTAACCCATATGAATTGTGTATCATTATTCACTATTATGCTGAGCTACATTTACATGTAGGCTAACAATAACCTTTTAACCATAATTTATACGATACTAGCAGCGCCCCGCTGTTTTACCCGCGTTGTGCCCGTTCCCGTGTGAATTTCGGGAAACATTCGGGACATATAAACCTTCCTCTTGATTAGAATGATTATTCTATCTATTAAAAAAAACCGCATCAAAATCCGTTGCGTAGTTTTAAAGATCTAAGTATACATAGGGACAGACTGCGGGAAGCGACCTTGTTTTATACTATGTAGTGATTAAATAAAATATCTGTTAAAGCTTAGTCCTGTACATAATTATTTATTACTTGATTTTAAAGTATCTTTTTAACATTTCAAAATTAAATATTTCCGCCCATTCATCGAATTCCTGATAACGAATGTATGGAAGCCAGCCTTTAATTTGATGTAGACTTCATACATATTTGCCCATTTTTCTTTAGTAGAAAATAAAACTAAGGGCCTCCGCTTTTGAAAAGTCGGGTCACTACAAAACGTCAAGCAATTCTACATTCCAAAATGTCAAGCACCTCATCTTATTTGCACGTAGAGTTCTTTTCTCAAAGTACCAGGGCAGCATAACAAGAAAGAGTATCATTTTGCCCGCTAACACCGCGTCCAAGGATGCACGCACTCGAGACGAGGAGGCACTTATGAACCCCTGCTGAATCAGACGGCTCGCACTTACCTTTAACAAAACCTGTCACTTTGTTATGGACGCCTGGTACTTTGTTATACTTTGCACTCGATTTTTAGAGAGAAAGAATTGAAAAACTGATAGTTGATAAACTGAAAGAGGATTGCTAAACTGTCTTAAATCTATGTTTATAATGATCTACAAATAATTTTGTAAAATTAATTTGTCAAATCCTAGAATCTGGTGAATAGAAAGTTCAATTACGAAAGAAAAATATTTTTAATTGAGGTTGCACTCCAGTATGTCATAAGTTATGCGAAGTATTAATAAACCAGCTATCCCTCCTTTTTCTTTATCGCTACAAAGAAACGCTTCAAGAGTTTAATAAAGCCTATCTCCAAAGGACACTTTTCTTCAAATAAAAAGCGAAACGTATACGTAATCTGCATGCAGGGGGCGCCACGCGTACCGTTGAAGATAAACGATCCCATTCAGGATTGAATCCAATCCGCTGTTTCATGTGGGTTCATACAGGAATATATCAGGGTTCCGTTGATTATAGCTGTCGTTTATTAAAATTTAATTTTGGATCCTTTGTTCCTTTGTATTGTTTGGCTCGACAATACAACGATATAGGCTTTAGTATATAACCTTATAATCCCTATTCATACTAGCGACCAGCCTTTGCTTCGCTGACCACCTATGTGCATTTTGGTAGTTCATCTTTATCACTACATATTAAAAAACCAAGTCCTCGACCGCGTCTGTCTGTCCGTCTGTTCGCGATAAACTCAAATACTACTGTACGGATTTTCAGGCGTTTTTTTTAAATAGATAGAGTTATTTAAGAGGAAGGTTTATAGCCACATTCAGCGGGAAGGTTATTTTCATCCTGAAATTCCCAAGGGGTCGGGCACAACTCGGGTACGACCGAGAGGCGCTGCTAGTTCTAATTATTATTAGAACTTCATTAATAAATTATTTTTGGTGTTAAAATAATGTTTGAAGTTAACATGACTTATGAATCTTATGATAGACCTTCTATTCCATTTTAAAGATGGCATTATCACATTTTGGTACCCATAAACAAAATAATGGATCGTTGTCAGCATTCCCTTTTTCCTCGTTAGCAGTATTATTTAGTAAGCGCGTCACGCAAATACCTACGTGAAGCCCTCAAATCCAAATTCGGCCGATTGAAATCCCCTCACGTGAACATTTTGATGAATGGACCGCATTTGGAAGTTTTATACGTCCCGCCTTCATTGATTTGGTCCCGTGGTGCATTTGGGTCTAAATTGGTGTTCTAAGAGGATTTCGTAAAGTTGCCTTTATATTATTTATACTATCACGATAAAAACATAATGTAATTATCACTACATAATATATAACACAGTCGCTTTTCGCTGTGTGTCTGTTTGTCTGGGCCTATGTATGCTTCGATCTTTAAAACTACGCAACGGATTTTGATGCGGTTTCTTTTACTAGATAGAGTGATTCAAGAGAAAGGTTTATATGCATGACAATTCCTGAAATTCTCACGGGAAAGGGCACAACGCAGGTAAAACCGCGGGGCGCTGCTAGTAACAATATAAACGTATGGTTTTTATTCCTCTAATTGAATCTCTACGTTCAACGTGTTTACAAGTTGCTATAATATGTATTTTTTCATAGAAGTGGGATATTACAACTATTATTTCAGTAGTTTTATTTATTTGACGTTAATTTATGTAAAATGTATTAGAATTACATCTCTGTCTGTTTTAACAGGCGCTTAGTAATTTCATACAGACGAGTAGTAATTTCACTTTAGTTAAAAGTCGGTACGTCTTTTTTCGAAAAACACACTTTCAACTTCATATGAATAACAAATACTGCGAACTCACTCCGTTTATCTTTAATGCGTAAAAAACAATGTAAATAAATAACAATTTCATAAATAGCTTTTTAAACAAGCTATCGTTTCGAATAGTAAGTCGAATTAAGTCGTCCAAGTGAAGTTTCTCGTAAAATTTTGCATTTTTTATAAAACCCGTATCGTCCGCCAACTAACTGTTACATTTTACGATATTTTTACGATCCCTACCTTTTAATGTTGAGGACAGATTTAATAAACGCGTTGGAGTCGGCCTAAAACTTGTATTCTTTGGGAATTAACAGTTTGAAACTCTTTATTAAGATGGTAGCTTTATTTTACGACGAACTCGTACTTTAATACACATTAACAACTTTATTTTACTACTTGTAAGAACACCGGTTATATTTTCATTAAACTGGTGATATTTTTGCTCTACTGTTACAATAATTGTGCTAACTGCTAAGTGTACTACTTTTAATTCGAAATTAGGTATGCATTTAACATATTTTTTATTAATGAATTGTAATCTTTGAATATAGTATTATACTGAATAAGTATAAACAAATAAAATTATAATCTTTAATATTGACATCAAATATAAAGTAAGAAGTGTGAGATATATTATAGCTTGCAATCTAAAATTTCGTATTATACCTAATTCATCCCATTTTTAAATCCAACTACAACCTATATGTTACCATAGGATATCTAAACATACCGTATTATGAACATAAACAAGTATTATTAAAGCATTAGTATATTAATAGCGCAGCGCAGCTAATAGGGGCTGTGTCGAAGTTATGCCTTCTCCCAGCTCCCGCCAGACAGTTTATGGTGATAGGCTTACAATAGCAACTGCAAGCTGCAAGGAATTTTATCTTGTACCGTAGACTATGTCCCAAAGACTTCTGTAGTAAATAGAAAATAGCAGTGTGTTTAGGTTAGTCTATGGTTGCGAAAATATCGTTTGTTTTTTTTGATACTACCAAGTTACTTGTACTTGGCACTACCAGTAGAGTCAAGGGAAATACTTTTCCGTATCACTTAAAAAAATATTTATGATAACTTTACTAAATTTTCAATCTTTAATATTTTATTGATCAACAAGACTTTTAATAAATATATTTGAATTTACACTACCATACAGCGAGTTAGCCACAAAGATAGCGCTGAATGGTAAATAATAAAGGAAGGAAAATTAATAAGTACTTGTGATATCGACCGGCAGGTCAGCGCACCATGATTGCAGGGTGCCACTTCATGCTGGCTCGCATTGTAATACAAGATTGATATCCAATGTTTACAATTTTTGCTAACTTAACTACATATTTAAAATTATTAGAAAACAATTGTATCTGAGTGTTTTGGTACGCTTAATTTTCGGTCCGGCTTGTAACAATCGTAAGACTATGTCGGACATATTCAGGCGGTCTAAAAACTAGGACATCGCTTAAACCGCTTCTGATCCCATATTAGGCAAGTGTAGACCACGCTTTCGCATTCGTAATGTACTTCGGTGAACTTTGTAAGAATGAATTTATCGGTGAAAGTAATAATCGATCAAACGTAATGAGCTTCGACTTGGCTTAGTGAACCGAATGGATACTTGTCATCGAGTATGCGAGTTTCATTGAATTAACTTTTAAGCCGACTTCAAAGTCGAAGGCCCATCTCTTGTCCTGTCCTCTGTGCTCTACCACCTGCACCGAAGCGGACTAAACGCATCAGGCGCTACCCTTTCGGTTGCGAATTATTGTTCCGGGAAAATATAAATATATAAAATATTTTGTGCCATTGAATCCAAAGAAGAGGTAGGAGGTGGTTCTGAATACCGATCTTTGTGTTTATTTTATTTTACCAATTCCACCAATGGGCGTGGCGCTAGTAACTTTAATATTGTATTTTAAGTTATGTTTCTTAGCCCTAATTTAAATTAAGAATCGTAGAACCCTACAATTTATTATAATCATAATTTTAACAAGGCCAGACGGTATAATAGCCTCTACGCCAGTAATTTACCTGACATGACAGGTCTAGAACGTAGTCCATTCACCTTCTACCAGTCACAGGTCGCAGCGGTCAACGATGATTGGTGTGAAAGCTAACTAAGACCACGGAGATATCAGTTTACGTGCCTAACGCAACACGTAGTAACATTATATTTTCATAATGCTTAGTTTAATGAGGTAAAGAACTTACTTAAATGTTACACTGACTTTAGTGTAAACTGGCATCTCCCCATCTCTAAGAGGGTTCACTTAAGTTGATTGTTTGACATCTAAATAAATCCAAACTTTGTATTAAAAAAAAAGTGCGTCGAATATTTTATTAAAAAACTTATTAAATTGACAGAGTTCAAACTTAGGAATTTCTACTTGTAGTTCTAGAAATTAAACACACATACGAACAAAGTCTTCAGCTTTATTACATTAGTTTAGTATTAATATTACAAAAGCTGAGCCAAACTTATTATTAAATTCAAACTTATTAAATTGACAAAGTCTTAACTTCAGTAAAATTACTAAAGTTGATGTTAACAATACTCTTTTAGGTAATTCTTAGGTAATGCTGATTTAAAAAACTCTTTGCTCATTGCTGTATTTAACTGAACCAAATAATTTGCCTCAAGCCAAGTTTTAACTATCAAGTTCTATCTTGTTCAATATTGTAACAGCATCCCGTACGTTCATACGTTTTCCCGTTAAGATACAGTTACCAACAAAGGTTCTAGCGCTTTGTTTCCAATCTTGTTTCTTTGTAATAAAGATTAAAGTTGTTAGTTGTTGTCAAACTTGTTTTGCCGGTTCGTTGTTTAATCAATTTGACTTCCAAGAACATGTACAAAAGGAAAAGTAATTGTGGGGAATTAGTTGTAAGTAATAGTAAAGGAAACATTTTATTTGTATATCTACTAGTTACTTTCACACTATGGTTTAAGTTTTCGTGAACTTCAAAGTTTTCGGAAGAGAGTAACAATGCGAGTGAACTTAAGTTTTTCGTCAAATTTCTCTCCTCATATTCTTTTACTAACAGGTCATGGTTCTTATAAAAAATGTTTCAGGACTTTTTTTCGCTATATCACTATACCTCTTTAATTATCACAACATGGGGAACAACCTCACAAATTGAAACACATACACGCATCCCTACAATTTCGCATACTAAAGAATACAGATAGAATCTTATCTTAGCAGTTAAAGAATTGAGAAACTGTATTACTCACTGTTTTCAATCGTAATCTTCCTCCCTGTCTTGTTGACTTTAGTAACCCTTTACCCTGTAGCAAGATTTTTATACGCCGATTATTGCTTGAATAAAAATTTACAACTCTAAAGCTGGGTATCCATTTGAGGCAGCCTCGGGCCGAGCGGCTGTCTCGGCCCGAGGCAGATCTAGTGGAGACCGTGCCGCGAGTCGAGGCTTGCCGCGACTTGAACCAAACGAGGCGGCCGCGCAGCGAGCCAAATCGTGTCGGTAAAAGGCCATGCTCAAAGACGCCTCAGTGTGAGGCGTGCGTTAAGTGGAGACGGACGTACGTGTGCTCGGCACGCAGCAAAATGGATAATGAGAAATGTATCGAATTAATTAAGTTATATGAAAGCCACCGACATTTTTAACAAAATTTTTAATAGTTTCTTCTACGCCTTCAAAGGTCATATCTGACAACAATTGTTTTGCATGAACATTTCGCTGACGATATATTTCCTTAATCCACCATCGATGTTTCCGTTTCTTATGTTGCTTCCTTTTGTAGTGACTAATTACTACCAATGCTGCAGCGACTTTACGTGCGTCAACCATGGTGGTTAATGAGGAATTGAGAAAATCGTGGCTCGGGTTGAGGCTTGCCGCTCGATACGATATTATGTGTGCTCAAGTGGAGACGCATGTACTTTCCGAAGCCCGCGGCACGCTCAGGATGAGGCAGCTCGCCACGAGGCTGCGCAAATGGATACCCAGCTTAAGATAACCGTTCTATTTTAATTTAACGAACGAAATTAAAACTTCAAATGATACCTCTCATAGATGTTGTTTACACATCAATAATTCCGTGCTCTATCACTACGTTTGAAGAGGGTTGCAATTGTGAGGGTGGCCCCCTAATAACATCCCCACTATGATGATATACAAAGTTTTTTAAGGCTGCCGCTAGATGGCAGCACACAAAGTGAGTGTGGATAAAAACGCTATTGTTGTAATGTTTAGTTAGATTATTGGTTTAGGCAAATAGGTATACATACATTTTCTAAAGGATTTTATCCAACTTCAGATAGGAAAATGTTTTCAATTAGTTTGTTATTAATTACATAAAATAAAACGTACCCATATCAAACTTTTCCAACAGCCCTCAAAACTTGATGAATATTTTATACGAATTTATTGGTAAGCTTACCACGTAACAGATTAAAGTTAGATATTGCTCTAACTTTCCTTAGTTCAATTTAGAAACATATTTGTGGTTACTTGGTTAGCTACCAAATATGGATTCTTGTTATTAGTGTAGACTGAACTATGTATTTAAGCCACTGTAATCAGTGTATCAGAATTGAGATGGATGTAGACTATGTAGAGTTAGTATTAGTTCTGTTTAATGGGGTGCGTTTTGGGGAATGCCACTGTGCAGGCGAGTGATGGTGACTTAAAACACAAAATTAAAGATTAGCTAAGATGGTTAATACTGTAAACAATGTTAAATGTTGTTTTTCAAAGAAATCTCCTTGTACTAAAGTTAGTTACTGACGATCCGTATTTTATCGGACTACGGACCGATTTCTTACAAAGGAGACGCAATGTTGTATGGTTTCAAAATGAAAGCTTAGTGTCCAATCTTACAGATATAGCCGACGACTTCAAAAAGAGGAGGTTATACGTCTTACATTGAATGAGAACTTAAGATTAACTTAGTCACTTTGTATAAACATATAACTAGTACTATTTAACTACCTTAGGTCTCGTGAATCCCGTTTATCTAGAATTCTCGGCTTGACTCTAAGTAACGGGACCATCAACTATCCGACACAGGCATTCGAAAACCTTCCGTCACTGCAATTTGGACCTCATTACGAGAGCCATAAGGTTAATTAAAAGATGCTTAACTCCTGGAACGTACAGGTTTGAGTAGTCAAGTACGATCCGATTAATTGCTTTTTTATTTGATTCGAAGACATGTTGATCTCACTCGAGTTTTTGTTTCCATTCAGATGTTTATCGGTAATCGGTAACTACGGTTAATTGACTAAATCTTGAAGCATTTACTTAGTAAGTATTATCGTGTTATGTCCCATTGCTGGGGAAAGGCATCTGATCTCTCTGAAGATATCATATCAGTACAGTATGTGATGATTAGGCGTAATCATCATGCTTGTCTAATGCGAGTTGGTGATTTCAAGCGTGCTATGATTGAAAAGTAAATTGGAAACATGCTAAGCATTCACTATTAGATCTTATTATTATGATTACCTCATAACGACACACTTATTTTTTCATAGTGGTTGCCGCGAATACACATTTTTATATATGCCCCATAAGCAATAAATAGGGCCCTTTAACATGGAAAAAATGAAATATATCATCGTTTTATGACACAAATATTGCAAATAGTCACATCTCTGAATCGGAAATTGAATTCAAAATAAATGGTGTATTAGGCTTGGGGTGAGTTTTATGCTTGTTCATAGTCGGTAGGAATTTGTTTCATTGAAAATAAAATAGTAGGCTCATTATTATTCCGGGGGTTAGTGCAATTTTTTGAAAATACACCGTCTTACAATATCTTACTCTGTAATCTTTCACTTTGTTGTTGATTTTCATGAAATTCAGTAAACGCCGTCGCCTCACACAGTGGCAACGTTTTTCAATTAGAAACGAAAGTACGTACTTCCGCATCATATAAATAACGAAGCCACGGAAGAGCGAAGTACTTTCAGTGGTCTAAGCCATAACCCCAGCGTCTCCAATATCGACACCATGTAAACATAAAGGGCTATATTAATAAACACGTTTCAAGGAAAATTTAGATATCAAATCGTTTGTCACTTTCTGACCTACGCCATTTTTCAAAGAGCAAAAGAGACAAAACACATTACAACAGTGTTTTAGTTACAGAGCGTTTATTAATTGGCGTAAATAGTTAACTACTCAAGGCATGCAACCTAAAGAAATAACAGTTAATAAGCGACGAGGTTCGTTATCTTCAGACAGCACACGTCTGAATGGGCTCCATTCGACGCAAGCATTTGAGTATTACCCCCCTTAATTAAGAGAAGCGGAGAGTGGTCTCAAACGGCGTACAATGCCTAGAACCTGGTACCAACATACTATTTTGTGGAACTTTATTGTTCTTGGTGGGGGATTTCGTGCGGAAAATCGCAGGACTCACTGCTGCAGTTGTGTTATTTCTTTGTGTTTGGTTTAACGAGAATGTTTGTCGTGTGGTTTTTTGGTTTAAAGGGTTTTCTTAATTATGCGGAGCTATTTTTTTTGGTTTGTTATAGGACTGTGTAAGGTAAAAGTTGTTGAGGTAAAAGCTGTTATGTGAGGTGAATCAGTTTTAATTATGAAGTCAGATTAGTCTTTTTTAACTACTAGAAGATACTCAAACGAATTTTCCCTACAATGATATGCACCGAGCTTGACAGCAGGTACAATGTGCTAAGATTACTTACCCTCTTAACCAAATCTGATTGCCCCCTGAAACAAACCCTGAATCCGTTCCTGACTACTATCATCACAAAAACTATATCAAAAAACCTATTTACTTCCCCAAATAAATAGCTGCAACCTGTAAGGATGATATAAAGTATAAACGGACGGGATCTACAAAAACGTCGCTATTGTGTTAAGCAATTTCGTGTGAAAATCACATAAGGGTTCCTTTGAAGGTTAGAGGGTTCGGAGATCTCATTCATACACCTTAGTTACTCTTCACGACGTTAAACCAACAAGGGGCGGTTTGTAAAGACTTTTGATCCTCACGAGCTCTGAACAGATAGAGCTTTATAATCTCGATATATTAAATTCTGCCGTGACTGTCCTGTAGGTTTAGAGGATATGCTTTTCATGGTCATAGTACAGGGAATCAGTTTAGTTTGTTTTGATAAAAGGTATTTTTATCTTATTTATTTTGGTTCTTTGAAACATGTCGAATTGTTAAATGTATAGTCTTGCCCGTTATAACTAAATATATGTTAACTTAACGAATAGAGAGAAATCTAATGACGCAAAAATAACTTATTACACATATAGATATTGTCTAACCAGGAGCAAGGTGAAGCTATCTCTACCCGAAAGGATTCCCGAGTATTCCAATTAAGAATATGCACACTAATGAGCCTGCAAGTGTGAAACTACACAAATGAGACATCGAACGCGTAACAAAAACACATTACAACAATGAAACCTTATAAATCTGTGACATCTCTCTCCAATCATTCGACAAATTACATTACTTTGACCACATGACCATTTATCCTGGACCCACATTTTCTAGCAAAGATTATCCATCGGCAGTTCTAACGTAAATGGCCCCAATAGTGTCCAGTACAAAACCATTGTACTGTGATCTGTAAAGCTTATATGATCATATCGATGGAAAGGTCTATTGAAAATGGCCTGAATGGGATTGTTCGCATTCACTGACGGACAATGCATCAATTGGGGTTGGGTGTACAATGGACGAGATACCCAAAATTGCCAAGTAGCTTTAAATACATGTACTAGCAAGTGGATATAAAAATGTATTTTGACAGTTTTTTCAATATCTACTTACGAGAACATTGGTTGATGCTTGTCAAATAATTAAAACTGATTGCACTCCTCGTTCCCGCATTATAGCCGTCGTCTTTGGCGGAATGCAGTATTTCTTCTTGCAAAAACAGACTCTTGCCTTGTTGATATTTCCTAAAACTGATTTACCCACGAAATAGAGAAGCTGCTTCGCTCTTCCGTGGATTTACCCAACAGTACGATACAAGAACAATCGTCAAAGTTAAGTAAAATTTCAGAAACAAACTGAACAAAATGGCGCAGACGCCATAAGGCGGAGAAAACTTTCAAGCTTTTCAACAAAATACATTCAATTGATATTTTATTACTTTAGGGTTTTATGAAAGTATATTGAATATGTTATGAGTCGGCCGCTGCTATGAAAAAGTCGTTATAATAATATCAATTTTTATGATATTCCGCGTAACGAATTCATAGTGTTTCTTATTCATATGAGTTTATTTCGTTAGCTTATTTATCTTTCTTTTAATTTTCCTTCCATGAAAAGAGTTTTCGTATCGGAAATATATTAGATTTTTTTACTCCTCACCTCACACGAGTCACACGTATAAGTTTTTACCTTTCAGGAGGTGTAAAGCTTCTACTTTTTTAAATTAAGTAGCCAGATCATGGTGGACTTGAACATCCTATCATAATTGCCTTTCGAAAATGTCGTGTACTGCAGTACATGTATTTCCTATTGCGTTCTAAGTTGCACCAACAACGGAGCAAACTCCAGGTTGTGTACCTTAACAACCAGGTGACGTAAATCATAAAAAAGGCTTTGTTCCTGAAACTAAGCTAGTGCCTACATATTTTAACAAAGTTCGAATAAGGAAAATGTGTCCAATATTAAATCTAAACAAACTTATTCAAATGTTTAAAAAGGTATTGTACATTAATATCAATAATATAAATCAAACAAGAAAAAATGTTTCTGTCCAAACAAAAATCTAAAATCTTTTCCACCTCGATACTCGAAACATTTATTTAAAATCAATCATGTTTAAAATATTTCCCTAAAGATCCCCAAGTTCGGAAAGCCAAGAGTTCTTGAGTCAAGTGGGGGTTCCCTAAGGAACGGGACAAATTCCTTGTATTATGAATAACAAGTGTTCCTAGTGAAGTATTGATGGTGCCCTGCGGCCGTACTTGAGTTTGGCGATACAATTTCAATGTTCGCCCTTTAAAAGGGGAGAGTGTAATATAGGATGTTTTGCAAGGTTCTTACCAGTTTTACATGGGCTTAATAACGCTCTTTTTCATAAGTGTATGCGAGAAAATCTTACGGGTTCATTTTACTTACTTTGCGAAGTTTAAGAAAAGCTAGAAAAAAGTTTGAAGAGGTAATAGGACCTTGCATTTTCTCTTTGAACGGTACTTTTGCAGTTGTAGTTGATTACAGACTCATTATTTTTTGAATGAGATCCTTAACATTCTCATCTTCTATTTAAAATTCTAACGATAAAAACTATTCTGAATATTTCTTTGGAACTATGTTTAGACGGAAAGGCACCAATATTAATAACAAACATTGAGGAGGATTTAAAAATATACAGGTTAAAGGAAACCACACTTTGAATAGGTTATTCGATATCGGAGGAAGTCGGTTAGGATGCCATTATAAGTATAGTTTTTGTTTGTGTCCGTTCCTGTAAGGTTTCTGGATGCCGCGGTTAAGGAATCGGGAATTGGGTTAACTTAATTATAATTTGGAGGAAATGGGTGTCTGGATAATGGGATATTGGAGTTGTAAGTATGATACTATTGAGAATAAAACTAACTTGATATTTAGTGGGTCACTATTTAATAATGGAAATATTTATTGGACTTGGTATTCAATTAATTCCCGAATCATAGTTCCTTATTAACCACCGTAGGAACAGGGGCGACTGAAAACTATGCAGCACTGCTGGGAGTAATAGCTTTATATTTCATTAACTAACATTAACTATAATGGCTCACTAGTGGGCAAAGGCTTCTCATCTTAGTAAAGATGTTCAGTAAAGAGGATTAGGCGTAATCACCACGCTTGTTTAATATAGTATGAGTACTTACTCGTATATGGTATTTTGTGGATTTTGAAAAAAAAATATTTTTAATTATTTATTTTATCAATTGGAAATTAAAAACCTTTACGTAAGCTCAACCATTATTACATTAGTGCGGGGAGAGACGCTGTCGCGAGCGCTTCACCCACCTCCTGATGATGGTCACCGTATGTGACCGAAACGTGTCGAGGAACTCTCGACAGTAGTCTCCGTCGTACGTAAGTTCCCGTTTAAATAAATAATAATTAATTACTTACCTACGTTTCATTTAGTTATGTTCTTTTTGGTGGACTTGTAAGAACAGGTATGAAGCTTTCGTATTGTTAAAAAAGAAGGCTCATTGACATCATTTGGATAAAAAAATATTGTGATGCTTCAGTAAAAAAATGTGTAACATACATTACATTATATCTTTTACCATTTCTTTCACATTCTTAAAGAGGAAATAAATATATGTTCCACAAAGAGAAGGGTTAAACAAAGAAATGTCAATCATTTAGATCGTCAAAGGGCTTCCTTTATTGACGTCTTTAGGCCTTCTTCAGGCTGAAGCAAATATCATGAGGACTTTATTGTGATACTTAACAATGTAAATGTTAGTCTTTGAGCTAATAGAATGGAGCAATGATGATTAATTTGTTTATTTTTAGAAGAAACAAATGTATTTTGTTAGGTTTGTGTCACTTTAGCCGATAATACAATATTTTGTTACTAATTATATTTGATTAGCCATCCTTCTCTCTGTACTCCTCTCCTTTTCAGTAAGTGAGTGTAGATCTTTTCCCAGCAGTGGGGTATTATAGGCACTTTATCCTTTACACAGATGATTCCATACATCCAAACTATTAACGTTTACGTTGTTATTAACATCATATTGATATTGTCCAACGTATCTTGTTTGTTCCATTTCATATTTGTTCATAAACAGATCTCATGAGCAAGTTAGTACGTGAATCGTATATAACGGCCATTTTGGGAAGCTTGACAAATTGGGGTACAGGATTATCCCTAGAATGTTCTCTATTACAAGTTTCGTCCGGGAATTATATCTTTGAGATTGTGGCGGGAAAGCTTTAAGGAATTACGTAATTCGTGATTCTCGCCCCATCCTCCCTGAGTTTCATTTGCCACGTTTTTTCTTCTCTGCTCCCTGATTAAATTTTGATTAGGTTCTTTTTGCCGGTTGAATTGTGTTGCCACAGTCTAGTTGAAAATGGGTTTAATATAACTTTTGGAGATATTATTCCGACGTTTATTTGATTTATGATTTAAATTAAAAATAATAATATAATGTTGCTTAATTTTAGACTTAGACGTAAAATAGGGTTGTTTTATTTTCGTATAGCTGTTGTACAATCTTTTAAACATACGTACAAAATTTTGGTAGTATTTTTAATGTTAAGATGACTTCTTGATGGCTTGACTATGATCGAAGATAATATTTTCAATTATAGTGTACTAGGGATTATGGAGTGACAGATAGCGGCATTTCTATCTGAGCACTACCGTGCTTTAATTAGGGGAAGGTATTAGGTTCTGTGACATAACTTGGTAAAATATCGATTTATTTTGAACTATTTTAAAATTCAAAAAAGTTATGTTTAACCACAACTAAAATAATAAATGACTTTCATGTCGAAATTCAATCTACATTGAACAGCAAAAAGTTGTTCAACAATGTTAATTCCAATCCAAAACTTGTTGATTGGTCCTATTTCAATTAATTCCAAAAAATAACGTAGTTTACGACGAAAAAAACTTTTATGTCGAATAATTTATTATGATATCCGGTGGAACCGTTACTCATCGCTCTCTGTCCTCTGAAGGTATAATATAATTCTAGATCAAAATATGAATAGTTCTTTTACGCAGCAGTTATGAAAGGCCAAAAAAAAGTATAAGCCTATTATGTTCCACTGCTGGGCAAAGGCATCTCATCTCACTGAAGATATCAGTACAGTGAAACGGCAATAAAACTTTATTTTATGATTAAACAAACGGTTAGATTAGTCTTTAATTTCCTTAATTATACTGACAAACCCTTGACGGCGTTATACTACTTCATCATCAGACATAAGATGTATCTATTACCTATTGAAGTACCCACATAAAAGTATGGAATGTTAGGATGCGTTTAGATTGAAGCGGAGCGGAGCTCAACTGACCAATCACAATGCACGAAAAGATTTTGACAATCCAGTGGAAACGCTCCCTTAATATAGATACTTTTCATCAGCAGTCCGAATCTCCGACACTAGGGTACCACTAACGTACTAGTGCTTACTCATTATGTTTTATGGCAGTAATAGTGCCTAACGTCCATCTTCACACGTAGCTAGATTCATAACCGACAAGCAGTAAGGACTGATCGTTGGTGGAGATAGCTGACGAAGGATCACGGGTGCGATTTGAGCGCCGACCGCCAAATGAGGCGCATGGGATTTCTGATTACGACATCTTTGTTCACGGAACTAGGAGTTGGAGTAATTTTTGTAACTATCAGTATATCGGTTTAATAAAACTGGTTGGCTCTATGATAATCTACGATAATAGAATAGATGTCGATTGGCTCTTAAGCAAGAAGATAATGCAAATTGGTACCATTTTGAATCTGTCGGTGTTATTTTCCGTTAGACTTAAAGCTCAGAAAATGCAACACGTGAATAGTATTCAACAAAAACATGACTTTCACGATAAATTATTGAACTCATTACTGAAACAGGCATTTAAAACATATTCTCGCTAAAATACTAAGGTACATTTTAACCACCTAAAATTTAAACTCCAAATTAGTATGGTTGTATGCAATCATTAACCCTACTACCGCAGTGAAGCTTTTTCTGTGCGATTATGCTCATTATCCCAACGGGATAAGGTGTAGAATCGATTAGAACTCCTAAAGGGGGTAATTTGAAAGCAATCAGAGGTAATTTAAGGTAACCGGTTGTATCTGCGTTTACCTACACGCACTGAGCTTCTATGGCTTTTAAGGAAAGAAAGTTAATCAAAAAACGACCATATTCTGTGAACAATAGGGATTACGTAGGACATGGATTCGGTGGATTTTTTCTCTTTTTTTTGTGGCATCTCGTTGGGTTCTCCGACTTATTAAAGGTTTATTTGGATTGGTCTGTACGTGAGCCTGTTACGGATATTTCTAAAAGAATGAGATTTAAAAACAAAGGTAAGATGACCGCGTAATCGATTTTTATATTTGCTTCGTGTGTAGTTTAGTAATAATATGCATAACTTTTTTAAAACGGTTATAAGTATCTTTGTATTCGTCTTTTTGTTTCTTTATTTATTCAACCTATTTTCGTTTTTTTCTTATAATTTTAATGAAGGACTCCCCAATACCAACGCTGTCCTTTTACAATAAATGTATCCAAAAGAGTGCTTCCCAATCTCATTGTAATTCAATTATAAACCAGTGAGGTAAAAGTATTATCTGTTTGCGGTGCAGGGCACGAACGGTAAACGAAAATAAAAAGTTATCGAATAAAACGCTTTTAAATATATTTGTTTTATTTCACGCTGCAGGCAATAATTAAAACCAAAATGTAAATAAAAGTGTGAACATAATTATCATTAAAATAATTGAGCTGTCTCTTAATGCCTCGCATACTCCCATTGGAGTTAACTTTAAATACATAACACTATTTTTAAAACTGCTGCGATTCAAAATAGGACGAACTCATCTTGGAATTATTACCTCCTATTTTTTTAATGAGATTTAATATTGATGATCGAATACTTCAGTAAAACTAGGATAAGCCAATTCCAGCTTTAGGTTCACCAGTATTCAAAGCAGCCACTGAATAACGGGTATTCCAAAATTGAAAAACTATTTTCTTTTTTAATAAAACCAGGTACGTATAAATGTTCTACCTAGCAGTCGGTATTTTTTAATTTTCGAACAGGAATGGCCCGCAGCTGTCGTCTGATACAGAGCTACGAAGCCAGACGTCGCAAATCGTACCGAACACAGCCTCCGATATTTACATCTTGCTTTGAGCACTGATATTAAATATAGAACGGCATCGGTATTGGCCTTTACGGTCCTCATTGAGAGTAGGAGTGGAATTAGAATACTTTTTACACTTATACTTACTAAGGGGAAAAAGGCATCTTCAATCCTAGATAAAACAAAGAATTTTATTATAAATACTTTTGATCCAAGTTACGGAATGGTGTATTAATCAAAGCTCAAAATAAACATGATTCCATCAATAGCATCAACCAATAGTAAAAAAATTGGTATGTAACAGACCTAATACCTAATTCCCACGCATCTTCTGATAAAGTAAAAGTATAATTATCAATTAATGTGCCAGCTAAGGACTGCTGACAACTTTTTAAAATATTTGGTTCGAATTTCGTATACGAAAATATAGCGATGGAAAACATAGAAAACTTTTCAATGAGAACAATTTTGACTGTACATAGCAAGCAATCACTGAAAACTATGGTTTTTCAGGCATATGATTAAAATACCATTGCTAAGCTAACACGACCCGTTGCGAAACACATCATGTTGTGAAATATTAAAGTAACCCACTCTGCGTTCACAAACCTACTGAAAAATACTTTGATTTCGGTTGCGTGGCTCGATCGTGACTAACGATAGTAAAACGATACGATAATAAAACGATTTCACGACTCGAGAATGTGATTGGTTGTATCTACAAGATACGGGTGAAACCGAATCACATGTTTTATAGTAATTGAGGTGTTACCAACACGTTTATTTAATCATATTTCATGGTTCCATCAAGGTTATGATTTTGGCTAAAAACTGATCAATAAGGTTTTCTGTGAGTTTGATCAATATGTGCTGTTTGATCAAATGTTATTGTTTAAATGTCTTGGTAGGCACTGGTAGTCATTATTATCACTTTGCGTCTATAGAGAATTTAACTTAAGCACGCATACTAAAAATAAGTAAAAAATACTAACGAATTGAAGCACTTCCTTCAATTTATTTTGTTGAACTTAGTGTACTATCCCCGAAGATAATATCCCCGAGATAATATCCAGAAGAAACATATCCTAAATATCGTTCCTCGTAATCCATCCCACATCTGAAACCCCGTACATTTGTAAAGCCGGTTAATTAAAGAGGCAATCCAGGTAGAAACCCGGTGTAATTCCACATGTGCCGGTATCCGGACCGCGGCGCCCGGCTAGTGTAACCGGGTCCTTTGCAAACTGATCTACGTATGATTAGGATGCCTGCTTTTAGACGGAATCAATCAATGGGATTACGAGTTAGTACTGCGATGTGCCTGCATAGTCAATTAAGGTAAACACAGTGTATAGTATTAGGGCTTTAGTTAGATCTAATTTAGGATTTAGTCAATCATTAGATAATCTTGTGTAATTATGAGAAATTGGTTTCTTAAGTTTAAGTGAACACTACTCATTTTGAATTAAATTGAATCAGTCACACAGTCACCTCAGTCTTCTGAAACCACGGTTCCTGTAAAATAGCCGAAACGTCAAAAATGTAAAATAAAAGTGAAGTATGCACTTCACTTTGCGGATGCCCGTAAACGTAATTTCAATTCAAAATAATTATGACAAATTAACATTATTCTTATACGGCCAGTTCTAATAACTTTTATCTCAATTAACAGATATCTTCGATATTTGGATATTTGAATCACTCTATATATATATTTGAATCGGCTTATAGACACGAATTAGAGAAGTGTATACTTTGCTCTTCTGTGTATACAGTATAGACATACCTGCGTAAAAATGTCTATGTCTTTACTTGAATCTTCAAAACAATTACTTTAAAACAAATGACACAGACTAAGTAAAGGTCGGATACATTTGTACACAAAAGGAACAACTAAGTTGGATTAAGTTTCTGTTCAAACCAAGTTACAGTATTTGTTTTAGACAGTCGGTAATGAAGATGCTGGACGATCGAACTTAAATTTACTTAGACAATACTTAGGTATTACTTATAGACTTCGATAAAGGGTCAAAAAATACAAGGAGGTGTTACCTAAGTTTAATAATTATTGAAAATGATTATATTCAAGAAAATATCTCATTCAAATGGTAAGTCTAACGCCCGTACTCGAGACGTCAAATGCTTAGTAGAGATAAATAACTGATTTTGACATGTAATGTATGAAAAATACGTCAAATAATTAAATATCGATTTAATGTACACGGCAGTAAACCAAATGTTATAACAGAATTCAACGAAGTTATACTTTATGTTGTTAAGGGTTAATCTCCTTCTATTAAGGGTTAATCTACTTCAATCTAGTGCTTAGTTTACACTGGGTCGTACAGGTAAAGGCCTAAATACGGCTTTTAGTAAAGTCTCCGAATAAGGTCACAAAGAGCTTACATAAAGCTATGAGCATACTGGTGCTAGTTTTATGTTACTATAGTTATTTAGCGCTTTAAACTTTAGCACAGCTCCCGGCGCCAAACTTATCATTTTATGATCCGTAAATACGTTAAAACGTTGAATACATGAATTTCACAGCAGTTTGCCATCTATGATACAATTTATACGCAAATTCAGCGCGTGTATTCACCAAGTCTGTTTACTATGTAGTGCTAAGAATTGCGAAGTCGCGTAAAGAAATTTACGACTTATAAACATGTGAGTGCTTTCAGAGGAATGTGTTAAAGTATCTGCGTTTTTAGTAGGTAGCTTTTACTGTTTGGACGATAATGTCGTGTGTATCTGCTCCGTTTTAAGAGTTATGTGATAAGGAAACCAGTTAAAACATGTAAAAATATGATATGATTATTTGCAAAAAGCTGTTTATATATACATATATATAATATCTAACTCTGATTTTAAAACAACAACTTAATTAATTCGACACCGTTATCATCTAACAACTTAAACAAAAGTTCTGTCTTTCATTAAAAGTATTCGCACGTAAACTTGCCAGTCCCGGTTGTTTCAATCGATAGACCATATTAGAGGTCTTAAGGCGGTCTAAAAACTACGACACCAGGTTTGGCGTCTCTTACTTACTTATAAAAAATATTTTGCGATACCTAAACCAACCACAAATTATTTAACAACTAGCAGCGCCCCGCGGTTTTACCCGCGTTGTGCCCGTTCCCGTGGGAATTTCGGGAATTTTTTTACATAAAAACCTTCCTCTTGAATCACTCTACCTATTACAAAAAACCGCATCAAAATCCGTTGCCTAATTTTAAAGATTTAAGCATACAGACAAACAGACAAAAATAGCGACTTTGTTTTATACTATGTAGTGAAGATAATATTTTAGAAGCTAAACAGTTTACTCTGAAAGCGCTTCAGGCTACAAGAGACCACTCAGCTATTAAGTCCAGACACCAACTGTTGCTAATAACTATCAAGTATCAACTAGTATGACAGACATCCTCTTAAATATAGAGCATGAGAGAGACCCTAAAACCCTCAGTAACTCGAGAACATAACAATGAATTCAGCCAATCTTCGAGTCTTTAGCCAATTATTAGCATATCCTGCAATTATACTGTAGCCCCATCTGTTTGGATGGATGTCTCAAACTAGAACGACAAATGAACGTTTTAATTTCATATTTATTGATCCTTATCAAGTGTTCCTGCTGATGATGCGAAGGATACTAATGTCATATTATGTTGAATGTTGAATGAATGTGTGATCATGATTCAGAGATATATTTTTATGGGAATATTAATTTTTAAATAACTTAAGCATAACTTATTAGTATAAGCGTTGCCACAGTTAAAGGTAGAGTGGTCTAAGGTTCGATTCCCGCTGTTAATGTTAGTTTTTAACATGTTTTTATTATTCTACACAAAAAAGTATGAGCCTGTGATGTCCCACTGCTGGGCAAAGTCCTCTCATCTCACCGAAAATATCATTACAGTGAAGAGGATTAGGCACAATCACCCCGCTTGCCTAATAAGTGTTGGTGATCTCAAACCCGAGCCATATTTGAATAGTAGGAAACATACATATTTTCGCTTGACCTGGGAATTGAACCCGGGATCTTACACAATATAAATAAATATTATTCACCAATTTTCCTGGTATAATACAATACACACTCCCCCAACCAAAATCCGCGTAATAAAAAGAAATGTTTACCACAGCATCAATTTGTTCCTTTAATAGAATTCATAGATAAATTCATACAATCTCGCCCATTCCTTACAAGCTCTGGTCTACACGATAAGCAATTTTGCATATAAATGGACCTAACTTGTCTTCTTACAGTGGACTGACGTCACTATTATGACGTCATATATCAGAGGAGTGAAAGACCGTCGAGTCCCGAAAGACAAGCCGATTTGCATGATAAAACTATATGGTGAATCAACAGCTAAAGTTGGGAATGTATGGTTGTTGTTTGAAAAGCTTTGTGATGTTAGACAAGTGTTTTTTGGGTTAAAAAATAGACCTAAATGTGTAACATGATTGATAGATATAGGATAATTAATGATCTACTTCGTTTTAAACAACGAATGGCTTACTTAACGAATGCAAGACAAGTTATAATTTTAAGTCTATGTCTATTTGAACATTGAATCTATACTAATGTTATAAAGCTGCAGAGTTTGTTTGTTTGGCCGCGCTAATCTCAGGAACTACTAGTCCGATTAGAAAAATTCTTTCAGTGTTGGATAGTCCTCTTATCGAGGAAGGCTATAGGCTATTTTTCATCCCGAAATTCCTACGGTAACGGGCACAATGGGGGGTGAAACCGCAAGGCGCTGCTGGTATATTTATAAAGCTGATACACTAAATTGTTTATATTGGCCAAAGTAACTCTTCACGGTTGCAAGTCGGATAGAAATTACATATTACCAAAAGAAGTTGTAAGTTAGAGAGTCCCTAATAATTTAAGAAAATCTTGGACAAAACGGAACCTTACTTTATCTAGACTTGGAAATGGTTAAACATCACGCATTCAAAAGATGAATGACTGAGAGCACCATAATTTATAACTCTGAAGTAAATAATAAAGATTTGAAAACTGTACAACTGGAAAATACTTTTTTAAGAATAATTACATTTAGATATGAAAATGTTTTCAATGCCATTTCGCTTAGTTTTTAATTCCGTTTTGCTCTCTCTCTGTTTTAAGATTTCAAGAAAATTATAATATCATGAAAACTTGGATTAATTTTTTAAAGGTCTTTGACTAAAACTGACTTTTCCACTGCTTGCTCTTAATGGGATTTAAAAAATATACAAAAATATGTTACTACTCATAAATCTTAATAAGTTTTCCACTTAGCAATTCAATGCTGTATAATTAAAATGTCCGGTAAATTAATAAAAACTTTACATTTCTATGTTTTTGTGGGTAAGCTGGCAAGACTATTTCTGCAATAATAATTTCAGGCGGCGACAGCGCGACAAGTGATATTTTTTTAAATGACAAAAAAATGAACGCTTTTATTAATGGTACCAACGCCTCGGTGGTCTAGTGGTATATGCATTCGCCTGCCAAGACTGGTGTCCCGGGTTCTATTTCCAGGTCAACCGAAAACATATTCCCTGTACTTTTAAAACATGGCTCGGGTTTCAGATCACCAACCCGCATTAGGAAGGTGATTACGCCGAATACTCTACACTATAGATACTGATATCCAGAGGCCTTTGCCTAGCCGTACGACATTAGAGACATATTTTTTTATTTACTAATCACTTTGTCTTCTTTTATCAAATTCTATAAATGCACTATACCTAACCCTATAAACAGTATAAAATTCATCAGAAAGCTTTAAAACACAAGCTTTTAATATCACTGCTACAGCTTCAAGAGAACACATCTTTAAGTTTTTAAAAAGCTAATATCAAGAACAAAGAAACAAAGAGCTTAAAGCTACCTAGAAAAAGCTGACCGATGTAGTAACTATTAAGTAATCTGTGACCAAGCACAGTAAAGTAGAACTACAATGAATTATTCACTCTGAGACTAGTGCATGTTTCACCCGCTTCCACCCCTAAACCGCCCACAAATTGAGGGTATTACACTCTACAGTCCAGTGTTCACAAACCCTGTAAGTAAACTTCGATACTTGTATGTACTTTACTTACTAAGTCGACTATAGTGAGAAGTATCGCTAAAAAGTCACGCTTTACTCGTTTTTGAAAAGAGGTTGACAAAACTTGTTTATTCATCGATCTATGAATAGTTTTTTTGGTTTTATTACAGTTTTGGTTTGGATAGTCGCAAGAAACAAAAGACTAACTTATAAAAGGGGTATCTAAGTCAAAATATAGAATATATTTTAACATGAAATGCACCTTATTTTAACCATTTTTAAAAAGTATATTTAAGTTACCAGATATCATCTGATTGTACTCATATTTCTTGTGAAAGCTTCTAGACTTTTTTTAAAAAGGGATATTATTTGTTACTGTCTACAGTTTCTCAACATATTTTTTAAAATAAATTAACATACCTTTTTGATTTAAACTTGCTCAAATCTGTAACAAAGGAAAATCGATTATTAAAACAAATGACTGTGGTATACGAGCATTTCATATTTTCCTTTAAAATTATACCAACACTTGGATAATAAAGTAAACTCGTACTTGTAATTATTCGTAGGCAAGTAACAAAATTACGTCAATAAATAAGAGATAGTAATGTTACTTGTACCAATTTACATAATATTATAATTTACATTCGAGGGATATTCGCCTTATGTTGTAAGGCTGTGGCCTATTTCTTAATTAATGTACTTTAATTTAAGGGACCCTGCGAGGGGCACAAATTGCTAACTTAACATTTTTGGGTGAAACAGGATAATATATAGGAACCTATTAACTTATTAATATCCCCTTATCTCTAGGTACAGTATAATCAGGCTACGAAAATTGTAAGAAATTTCTTAGTTTTTAACACTGAAATTAAATAATACCTATTACTTTAAAACAAATGCCGTGCCGTATGAACACCTGAAAAGGATGGATAGGGTGGTGCAAATAAATATATCGAAAAGAGACCAGCTGAATAAAACGACATAGCAATTCTACTACGAGTACCATAGATAATCACACAAAAAGGCACAAACTTATAATACCCCGGTTTTTGCGTCGGTCGTTTCAACAGATCTGGCAGAGTGACCTTTACACGACTTTAGGGCCTCATTGCTTTTTAGACGTCCCAAGCTTTTTGTCACAGTGGCCTTTAAAATCTCCGGAACGGCTATAGAAAGGCCACAATTTAATCCCAAAATGTAAATAATTACAAATTGAAATAAAACGTTTCAATCATTAACAAGCTCCATCCATAACGCTGACAAGAGTGATTATATTTTCTAAATCATCTAGGTAACGTCTCGCGAACTGCCATTATGTCACACCTGAGGCCAGGAATCAAACCCGGCACCCTCCGAAGAAACCTCCTCGTTTATCAACGTCACCATTAATGGAAGCTAATAGAACGATTTGTTTTATTTAATTATTCATTTAGATACTCCGAATATTTCTGGACCCTTTTCTAATAAGCTGAGAAGCCCTTTGTTGTCTTTTTGTTGTAGAAGTAAATTTTGATGAATATTTGAAATTATTTCAATGTCGATGATTTTATATAGCAAATTAACTTCGATCTAATAAAGCTGACATCAACAATATTTTCGTGTAATATTATGACATGGAATTATTAATTGCTTCGATCGTATAAAAAGCTTAAACAGCGCAAGAACAGCACATGGTAGAGATAAATGGAGACAAGTAAAAACGACCCTAGATAAATAAGAAAAGGATAGGAAGAAGAAGTAAAAGAAGCTTCAATAGTGAAGCAATAGTCTTATTAAGTAGGTGTTATGAATTTAACTGTTTACAATAAGGTTGGTCCATTCAGTTATAATTAACTAAGGTACGGGTTAGACAGATATCTTACAAGAACGATAAACATGTACGTAAAAGCGCTGTTCACATTAGCCATTAATCGGACCCTAAAATGAACAGCGACAAAGACCCCCGAAGTCGTTATCAGAAGACAACTCCACCCTGCAGCTTATTATTACGAAATAATTTCCACTGGATATTCGGTGCTTAATAATTTTCTCGGTAATTAGTACGAGAGGAAACTGCTAAGGAGCTGTAGCCTGTTACTTGCATATTTTAATGCCTTTATCAAGTGGCTCGTGTAATCGCAACGGGACATCGCGACTTGTTTATTGGGACACACGGCCGTGGAGCGTAGCCGACTAATTGATTTGAATATTTGAATTTAAATATTCTGATACGGAACAAAGTTTAATTCGGATCAATTAGTACTACACATTTGTTTTGAATAATAAGTGCAAAGTAATGGCCTGTGAGATTTATATCTAGGCTTTTTGTTCGTGTTCGTTCGTAGTTGTACTAAAAAGGCATTTGAAGCATGCTATAGGTATATATATAGTATGCAAGTATTATGTTCGTTACAAATAATAAAAGGACGCTTGAATAGTAATCGTCATTATTTGTAGGGCAACACAACAGTAAATATTTTAGACTGGCAACTGGTGGCCCAAAATCGAGAAGAGTGGCGGGAGTGGGGGGAGGCCTTTGCCCAGCAGTGGGACATTACGGGCTAACAGTAACGTAATTTTATGAAGTACCTTTTCTGAACATTTGGATAAGATAGTACCCACATATTTCATTTCGGAACGTAATTTAGATAAGATATATTGTTTGTACGTATATAATTTGGAAGCAGCCCCCAACTATGAAACATGATCAATTTACACTAAATAATCGTACCTGTAAATGTAAACCTCCTCAATACCGATAAATCATATTCCTCGCCAAATATCGTCCAAATTGTTTACCCGTATAAGCATTTGTTATCGCATTTTGCAGATACTGGGGCTCCCAGAACGCCATATTTCATGCAGCTTCCGACTTCGGCTTAATGAAGGTATCGCAGTCTTGGGAACTTGGAGACACGTGTGTTACTCCTCAATATCATGTAAACCTTGCTTGTGCAGACTTGACACATACTCTAAGATACGTCAAGGAGAAATATCCCTCAAAAAGAAGTATTTCTGGAGCTTTTGACATTTGTTTAGGTTTATAGTTTTACAATACAGTTTATAAGATTTGATACGAAAAAGCTGTATGGGAAGGTATATGACGAGAGCTTTCACCACTTTTTAACCAATTTTTTAAAATAAGTATAGTGGTTATCCACCTCCTTTATTTGTTCGTCAGAATCTTCTGTTTTACGTTTAGCACAATTTCAGACCATTATACCAATACGGTAATGTTTGAATAAATGGTGTAAGAAATCTGATTGTCATAGACATTTTCACATACGACTCGTAATTCTTTTTCCTTTTCTATTTCGTGATTTTGACAGATTAAAAGTCCCAGGTTTTTGCAGGCCTTATAACCTAAACAATATGGTTCAAAATGCACAATGAAATAGAAAGATAGTAATGAATAACCTAACTCGTGAAAAGTTCGCACGACTTTCGAAATGTGTGTATGACATTTTTTCCCTCTGAATTATGTTGTTGAAAAAGTTTCGAGATTTAACGTCACGATAATTCTGTTTCGCGATGAATTTTCCTTTTGAAATAGATAATTGTTTTATACGAAGTTTTAAATTAACTGAGGTGTCAGCTGTGAGGAGATAATTTTGGAAATCATATTCGTTATTAATTTAACTTTGTTTACGTTTAGGATAGTACAGTCAGGAGAGATTACCATCGACCCTATTTAGGTGAAAAGCAATTCTTATTAACACTGCGTGTGTAAAAGTACTTTTTGTTGTAATGTTTGCTTTAACACCTTCAACGTTTCATAAATTAAACACCTAATGTATGAGTGTATGTTGGTTTAACAGTGATGGTGTTAAAGTAGGCTAACGTCAACTCTGATGTTTCATGCTTACTTAATTTTTTTTAAGCTATTGCATAGCTTCTATCGCGGGCCTTGAGCGCGGGGACCGAATCCAGAAATTCCGTAACGAAAAAACCTCACGCTCCCCACTAACGCCATCTAGTGATACAAAAAATAACTATGCAATAGCTTTACCGCGGCAGTCCCCGAGTGCCACACGTCTTTTTTTTATCCTATTCAGTCCCACTTCTGGCGCAAAGGTCTCCCTCTAACTTCGAAGCGTCCCCGTCCTGGGCTTTTGCCCAATCCCTGTCTAGATTGTCTAGATCGTCGCGCCATCTCTTCCGGGGTCTGTCTCTACGCCTCACTCCCTCCGGCACCCATTGAGTTTGCGTGGCGATTCCAGCCCTAAGCCGAGATGCAGCGAGATAGGTAAGCGAGAATCTTTATAATAATTCAAATACTAACAAAGAAATAGGATAAAAATTCTCTCATTTCGGAGTAACTTCAATAAAAGGCAATGAATTGTAAGCGGGAGTCAATAACATTAGTACTTAAATATAAGTGACACTCTTACGGGATATCGCTATGACCCGACTCTCTGTATATCGCGGGATCATTCGTTCCTTGAATACCAATACGTACTCTAATGCTTTAGGGTTGTCACGGGGGGAAAACTAGAGCAAATATCCACTACGAGCAGCGCCCCGCGGTTTTACTCGCGCTGTGCCTGTTTCCTTGGGAATTTCGGGATGAAAAATAAACTGGTTTTTTTTTAGAATGGATAGAAAAAAAATGGATTTAGGATTATATATCCATTCCAAAAACAGTAAGATGAATTAAATCGGTTACTATCGTTTACTACGTTTACATATACAGTTCGCTTGTATTTTAAGAAACCAGTATCAGAACTAGTTTGGTGTCGTACCAGCCCTACACCAGTAAGTGCAGTTTGTCTTTTTTCGTCGGCTTTACGATTGTAATCTCGTATTTACCGACCGTAAAACGTGAGGTAATAGTGGACGAAATTAAATTGCTACCAACTTTTATTGAGATACGTTTTCATTTAATACAATTTCCTTTGCGTTACTTTAAATACTTATGTTGAGGCCATGTTGTGGCTATTATGTTTGATTGGACCGAATTGGCTTCTTTTTAGAAAAAAGTCCTTTATGAAGGAAAAACTTTTCACCGATGTGAATAAAACTAGTTTTGATATATTTCGTACTATGACGTACGGGGATTGGTTCTTTGTCAGTTTTTCACTATTTTTCATCGGACCAATTTAATCAACATTTTTGCGCTGCTCGGCGGATTTTGGTTTTGGGATTTTGAGTTTACAAATGACATAAAACCCAAACTAAGCTTTCTGTTTGTATTATGGAATCTAACTAACTGATACTATTAAATATACGTACCTACACAAATACTTAACATAAATATATAATTGACACCCACCCAGACCTCGTATTATTGTCATAGTATAAATTGCTCATAAGCATAAATTCAATTATAATATGTTTCGAGTAAAATAACAATACTAAATAATAATACTAAATGAAGAAAAAGATAATAACATAATATAAATTTGTATTTGCTTCGAATAACTTGCGTACCCATAATACATTTTTTAACTAATGTTTTGTACGATTATATTGTCACATAACGTTCGTGTTTCCCTGTGCGACATCTAGATAGTGCCCGCCTGAAAGTCTAGACTAGTGTGTCATTTCAGTTGATAGCGTGACGTTATTTTTCTAAGAATTAAATGCTTTTTAATGTGTATTGGAATGAAGCATACACAACGAACGGTTTTGAAGAAGAAGTGAGTAGGTTTATGACCAACTCTAAGAAACCAACTAGAAGAAGAAGAAGAAGACCAACTCTAGTGTCGGAGGTTTTAGACCGCTTTGACGCCTCAAAGATGGTCTGACGATCGAAACCGATCGGATACGAAAATTACTATTAATAAATACGTCCAATGCACGGCTAGCCTCAGATAGACCTATCATGGACCACAAACATTATCCAAGATGCTATTAAACTTGAAAACATTGTATTTTTCTAGTGCACTTAATTTGAAATACACAGGAATTCGCTAGTTTATAGCTGGCTTAACTATTAAAACATTGTGTTCCCGACCCACCCCGTGGCGAGCTCGGCACGTCCTCCGCCGACCTAGTTGTGCCGCTTTTTATTACGCAGTGCAATGCACCGCCTCTAATGCTGGGGCCACACCTATGCCATATGCCATAGAATATGACATTAACCGTAGGTGAAGCCACGACTATGCGTCATAATTTGACAATAGCATTGACAATGCCATTTGTCGTATGCGATAGCTCGAGTGGCGGTACATCAAAGAGATAAATGCGAGAGTTAAATGCATGAAGCGGCCACACTACGTATTGTCAGTGTGCGTCGAGAGCGCAACGGGTTCGGACGTATTTGCTTATTACGACGGATTTGCCTCAAAATCGCACGTTTTTGTCTATACGTACTATGGCGACAGAGTGGAGTAACAACAAAATTATTACTTTTCTTGAGATTCTGCAAACATGATCTCTTTATTCGATAATGATTTAATAAAGTCAAATAATATAAATTAACTCTCATGAAATATAGAGCTCTGTCGACGTCCATCTTGCCTGAATTGAAGTAAATTCAATGCCGTTGTCAATGTCAATTTTTTCCAATAAATGAACATTGACATTGACAGTTTAAGTGTAGCCACCCACTATATTGCATTGAAAATTATTGCATTCAATGGGCATTGACATTGAGCGTAAGTGTGGCCCCAGCATAATAGAAAAATAATTTTATTTACCTCCTTTGTACTACCACTAGTACGAACAAGCTTCACTTAACACTGAATATTTCATTACTTTATTTACTTTGAAAGCGCTTGTGCTTTGTTACTTTGAATCGCAGCGAGATATTTCTGAGGCTTTTTCTATTGCGGATACTGTTGTATAGGAATTTGCTTAGTTTTGCATTTTAACACAAATTTTGCTTGTGCCGGGTTTTAAATTTACCTATGTTTATACGGGAAGGAGTAATTAATAAGTTTAAAATTTATATTAGAAAAAGTAATTTGCAAAAAGTATGTCAACTTGTTCAATTACTTAGAAAGCAAATTAGCAAATACCAAATATTAACGTAGTCCACTTAACTTTTCTCAAAGAATAATTAAATTAAAATGTTTTCTTTTATTTGCTTCAGAAATTGGAACCGGGAAGTCTTATAGTTTCCAATTCAAAGTTTAATGTTCCAGGTCTTTTCAGCGTTCAGATAGGTAGGGCGAGTAACTTGAGTGTAGGTAAGTTCAACTTAAGTATAACTTGACGTAACTTAACATCGGGTCTTTGTCGACTGTTTCGAAGATTTATTTGTTTTCCGTCAGTGTGTGAGTGAACTGGTAATAGAATGTGTCTCCATCCATCCATTTTTCAAACGAAACACGTTTTCAGTACAGGTTTCGTACGTTTGCGTGGATTCTGTTTCAGTTTTTGTTTTTCCTATGCGAAACGTATTTCGCGGTTCAAAAGTGGGTTGATATGTAAATGTTGCTCTGGTTTGCATCCATTATACACTGTACATACATTGGTTGAAAAAGGTTTCGGGTTTTATTCAGGAAATATATTGTGAATGGAAACCTCACAATCTAGTAAGTATAGTATAATGCGTAAAATGTAATTTCGTGTTCGCCTCGATGGTCAAGTAGTATGTGTACTCACCTGCTAAGACTTAGGTCCCGGATCGAGCGAAAACATTTCCTACTTTTCAAAAATGGCTCGGGTTTGAGATCACCAATCCGCATTTGGCAAGGATGGTGATTATGCCTTATCCTCCTCACTGTACCGATATCTTCAGTGAGATGAGAGGCCTTTGCGCATCAGTGGGACATTACAGGCTCATAATTTTTTAATTGTCATGTAGAACAATAAATTAATGAATCAAACTAAACCTATCTATACTTTATCACTATATTCCATTGGGTTATATATTATGTACTATATAACTCAATGCTATATCCCACTGTCTGTACTGTACTAGGGTGGTTTCAAACCAATATTATATACAGTGCGCGTACACAGTTTGTTTTGTTTGACACAATATGCGCTTACCCCCACGGTAATAGTACCGATAATAGTGGCGGGTAATGGATTTTCTGCGCGTATACGTATAGTCGTTGCTTCATACACACTGAGGAGTACACGCACTTTAAAAAACGCTCATCTGAAACCGCCCTAAAGCAAATGTATTTCAGTATCTGTTATAGCAAAACGATAGGGATAGTGCATAAAATATCCTCGGCTATAATCTAAACTTTGGAATAGGCTAAACAATTCGTTGAACTGCGCTATTCGGCGACCGTCCAAAATATCTTTGTTCACTCCGAATTAGTTATTTGATGTCGATCTCAACACTTCCCAACAATTTACTGCTTTTGTTACAAAATTGTTGACTCGGTTTAATATCGAGTTTGTATTTGATTCAGATGTTGGATGTTAATAAATATTGTGGACGATATTGCTGAAGATGCTAGAGTTATCGAAATTGTTTTCTCTTTGTGATGTTATGATTCGATGAATTGATAACGCAGGTTGTTAATGTAAGGTATTTGGTAACTAATTTCACACGTAGGCATTTATATCCATACCAATATAATAAAGCTGAAGAGTTTGATGGAACGCGCTAAACTCAGTAACTACCAGTCCGATTGGAATGATTCTTATTGTATTCGATAGGCATATTTAACGGGAAGGTTATAGGCTATTTTTGTTCCCGAAATTCACATGAGAACGAGCAGAACGCGGGTGAAACCGTGGGGCGCTGCTAGTACTAACATATGTACTTTGAAATTAATTACAAAGTTGAAAACGAAGTTGTATCAGCTGATGCTATACTGAAACCAATGCTTCTTTAATTTTCAATTGTTGAAAGTGTTCAATGGTACGGGATCAAACATTTTTCACGCTAAAACATTTACTTTTAAAATTAAAACGTACCAAAAAATTCTCGTGATATTCAAAGCTGGTATTACAAAAATACCTTTATTGGGTACCTGAACAAAATAACTTTATTTTTACCCGCAGGCGCGGAACAAAACCTATCAAGAGGTAGGAAATTGTTACATAAAGAGTCGAATAACGATTCCGATATGTAAATAGAGGCCCCACTATTAAAATGTTTGTTTTTCATGTTATTTTCGTTCTTAGAACAACGACTTAACTATTTATAGTCCTAGTTTCTATTTTCTGTCTGAGAGCATACTCAAGTAAACAAGGTCGAAATGTAAGCTTATATAAGCATATAATTTCAGTATGTAAGCAGTGCACTGCGGTTTTACCCGCGAAGTACCTTTTCTCGTGGGAATATAGGGATAACCTTCCTGTTGAATGCGGCCTATTACAAAAATAATAAGTAGTCAATCAATGAATATTTTTAGTAAAAAATCAACCACTATAAAATCATTTCGTTTTACTCAGAGCTTAAAAACTGCATCAAACTGCACTGTCGGGCTCAATCTCACCACAGCAGCCCCCAGATTCAGTAAAACCTAAGCTGGTTCACTCCACCACGATCGCACCCAAACATGTACCACAAGTCTTAAAAAACATTAGCAAGAACAAAGATATATAGGTGACAAAATGTGGCACAATGCCAGGTGCACAGATCTATATCGATACAAAATGCTTTGCATGCTAATTTGTGAAGCATTATTGTGATGGTTTCAAAATTGGAGGTAATATTTAAACGGGTATAAGATGAGCAAAATTGTGGGGTTCTGCTGGATATAAATACAGATAGGCGCAAATTTATATAGAATAGACAAAGACTATCATGACATTCTGAGGGAGAGAAAAGGTTGATCTAGCTAGACTAGTCTAGAGTATTTGAATGGATGTTTGTAAAAACTAAAGAGTTGGCAAAGTTATATGGAACTTAGACCAAATACCTACACAGATGAGACATACACCAGTCGATAGAGAAGAGTCGGCTCCACAAGCATGCTGAGGAGCATCAAATTCTGCTTCGAGAAAATCTCGCAAATATCAATTTCTTTTGCAAAATCGTCAAAAATAACTTAACTGCAAGTATCAATTTCCTTAAAGTAATATCAAACGTTTCCGCTCACGACTCACAGTCAATAATCTTATACTAACTGATAATTTACAGAACAGACGACCGCAAGCAGTTATCAAGTGCACTTATAGAGGACAATAACTTGGCGTATCTAGTTAATAACAGACATCTGTGGCGATGCCAACCTAACCACGTATCGGACCGGTTGCATCTACAATCGGGTACGTTAGAAGGCGGACGTTTTAAAGCGAAAATCGCTTAGCATAACACATCCAACTAGATGACAAAATAAGAAACACACCAAGAAGACTCACTGTAAACGAATGACGTTGTAAAGCAGACGCACACAAACAAAGATGTTAGTAACTAAAGTAAAAAAGTGGATTATGAATTATGTATTAATTTTCGTAGCACGTCTTAGTCCAAATTCTGGATGTATTAATTTTGTCATGATCATAGTATGATAAAGCTAAAGTAATTTAGTTTCTGATCACTTAGAAAAAAAAATAGAATTTAAAGAATGTCAATACTCAATAATAAATTCTTAATATAGTTGACATTTCATGGGCTCACTGTACAAGCGGCTTTCACCAATATGTGGTATCTTGGTAAGTCAACTTCCCCGACAGTACCTTAGCTTGAACCACTTTCATGGAGAAATGTTATACTTTAAACTAGTTTAGCGTTTAAATGTTGTTGATACGATACTCTATCGCAGCTCTTAGCTTTGAGTACGATAGATTATTGTTATTACGGGTAGTTTTTAAATGTAGAAATTAGAACATGCCATCAACATTTAATCGCTTAAATTAAGTTTCATGTTTCTTGAGTTTTGTAAGGTAATATTTTTTATGATTGAAATCATTAAACTGAAACACTGACTTTGGCGATACGATGCGTTTCATTCCCAGTTGTAAGAGGGAATTAAACCTTGAATTAGTTGGAAACATTTATTAGTGCATAAAACTAAAGCTATATTTCCTTCTGCTAAATAAGTAGGCAGGTTTATAGTTAGTAAATCATAAAACCATCATAAAATTGTACTAAAGTTTACAGCGAAATTATGCATTATCGAAACATATACTTTTAATTAAACTTATTTGCATAATCAGAAAATAATGGAACGGAAACGATTGCATTCGATACTCAGTGATTGTATGATTACATGTTTTATAATGACTTCAGCAGATAAATAGATAATTGAAAGAATTGTATATTTTTATTTATTTTACTAAATACATACATAGCATCGTTTCGTACACACGCCGTCAAGAAACAATTTTTTGATTTGTGTTCGTCTGTTTGTTTGACCTTATTTAGAAAGTTATAACTAATTAATGTAATTGTTATATATCTAGTCGTGCCCGTGACTTCGCTTACGTAAACCTCCCTTAAAAGTTTTAATTTATTAAACAGCTACCTACTTAGCAGGGAGCAAAAATAATACATTTTAGAAACTTGGAAAGTCACTTGACGATATAATTTTCTTTTTAAGTTTCGTCCAAATTTTGGAGAGCACCGTAATGCCACAATGCCCTTGAAGCTGGATCTGGCTTCATTATACCAAGACCCAATGAATAATTCATTGCTTCCTATCACTGAAGTATTCCGAGAGGCTTTAATATGCAACATTTTTGATAGCTTCATTTTGTAAATACCACAGAGCTTAGCATTACATTAAAGTTTGTATTGGAATTTAAATATTAATTACTATCTGTGTCACGCGGTGTTATCAGCTTTTGTAATCATTTCGGATAAAATGTGGCTTATAATTTGATCTCGAGTTTTGAATCCATGAATTTTTTCAAAGGCAATATGACTGTCACTCCAAAATTCTATGTAAACGATATCAAGATAGGATTTAATCGCGGACTAAAGCTGACAATTAGCAAAATCTTTCAGCGATACCCTTTTTCTCTTCAGAAACTATTCAGCCTGAATACCAATGTCTATTTATGGAAAGAAAAATCGTTTCTAAAGCCAATTCCTGAAGTTCGATTATCGTCACGCTTCACACATCGTTTCACGTCAGTCCATTTGTCAGTCCATCTATCGGTGCCATGTTCGCGTGACTAATGAAAGACCTCACTCGTGCCTCACTCATTCATGTGAGGGCAACGCGACACTCCAGGATTAAGCTGCACACATATACGGGACGAAAAAGTCCAAAAATATTATTATTTGTGTTTGACGACTTGAAGATCCGACAACGGTCGAGATTGTCAGTCAAGTGACAAAACCAGTCGATTTGAGAGACATGCGAGAGAAGCAGTTATCTCGCAGAGGCTTTTTTGGCCCTTAGATTATAATTAATATCAGTAAGTCGTGGGGATAAATATGTATGTCATGTTCTTTTCACATTTAAGAATGTTAGCTGCGGCTGACATCCGAAGGAAATATCCCTGACTTATTTCGATAGTTTAGTCGTTCTCCGATTTCCTTTAAATGGATGATTCCTTATCTGACATTAGCGTCCGTTCTGACGTATCCGTCCACAGCATCCGATATCATGTTTCAAGCTTTATACTTTGCAGAAATTAGATTATTAATCCGAAATTGTCAACCCTTTTCAATCCATTGGCATTATTACCCTAATTTAATTCCTTTGGGATGTTCGTTACTTTTTATGCGATTACTGTGGTCGTTTGAGAGGATTAATTCATGTGGAAGACTGAACATAATATATGTTTTATATGAACGTAATACCAATAATCTGATTGTAATTTGAATTATCATAATTACTTTAGACATCAATAGCTTATATTCGTGGTTTGGGTTCTTATTAACTTTGTATATTTCGGATTTGTAGAAGGGAAAATGGTCAGATTTTAAAAAATATCTTTAACGGGAAAATACTTATTGCAAGATATTTTTTACAGTTTTTAAGTATTCAATATTTATAAGCATGTTATGTGGTTTCTTCCGAGGCAGTGTTTTCATTCATCTCGTTTATTTCAAGAGATCGTGCTTCTCGCCAAATCGGCCAACTGCTTTTTTAATTTCGTTATACTAGGCCAAAGATATTGCCTGCAAACAAGCAGAATACGAGAAAAATAAAAAGTTTTTGTAGATAATGGAAATTGAATACCTACTTACGTTTGGGTATTGAGTAAAAGCCTTTTATTTCAATCACAAATTCAAATCATTCAAGTTATTTGACGTTTCAGGAACGAAATATTGAGGAAAGCTTTCAGAAATAAAATGGAAGATTACTCGTCTGTCGTATAAGGCGTCGTTTAAATGGAGCTATTTTACTAACTGCAAGTCGACTCGCAGCTTGTATCTTGCTGAAGTTCTACTCATTAATAATTACGTCATGAATAATTAAACACTATCGATAGAGGAAGAAGAACTTATTCTCAATCATCAAAAAAAATTAAGGTAGGTACATAGTAGTAACAAAGGTACGTAAAATTGCTTATTAAAATGCTTTTACCTGCACATTTAATACGAATAAAAATATTTTGATTATGCGCATCTTCTCTACCGCTAGGAGATATCGTAAAAAAGTTATAGTACTACAAGATTGGACCGTTTACAACATGCCTATATCAAGAAATGCTTCTCGGCTCTAACCAACGAACAATAAAATAACAGAAGAGTTTTTTCATTTGATCGTGACGCATATTCCTGAAATTGAGAGCGCGATCGTCTGAGAAAAACAGAGCTTATTGAGTCACGAGATCACTGAAATAAAACTACCATGGAATAGACTGACATGATAATTTAAAATTTGAATTCTTCTTCTTCTGTCACTAACACTAAAATGAACCAGCCCAGAACTTGGCCAGGGTGATTGCATCATCTGTATAGTAGCCCTGTGAATTGAAACTACGTTCACGGCTACGCTTCGCTTTTTACATTTTTTTTAAATATTTTTATCTGACGTTCGGGCTTCTTTACAGGAACCGTGCTAACAGAAGAAGAGTCGAATCAAATTGAGTTCGCTTAAACCTAAGAGACCAGTTTTTTAAAATATAGGAGTCCATGATGCTGCATAGCCACCATAAGTGCAACCGATGCGGCTAAGTTTAGGTGTGCCAATGTGATTGATTGAAGCTATCAACACTATGAAGAATTTGAACCTGCTAAATTATATATTGCAAACCTTATAGCTTCATAAACAGACGTTAAAAATGTCTCTCTATGTAATATCCACGCCTAATTAAATAACAAAATCAATGTTACAATAAATAATTCAATAATTCTTGTTTGGGCATTATAAACGACAACTTAGTCGTTCCTTTAACATATTTTCTTCGATACGAAGTAGGTTGAAGAAATCGTCACGAAGACAGCTGTCATTCACCAATCCGCGCCGGGACTGTGTGATGGATCACTGCTATCATACATGAGTGACAGTGGGTCGACAATAATGTAACAACTGATGAAAACGGTAAGATGTGTCATGTGTGTGTGGAGTTAGGACACTTGTCCCTAAGCTGTTTAAAACATATTTTTAATAATTATTGAAGTCAATTATTGACTGATTGCCAAACTTTTGCTACTTGAGTAGAGTAACATTCATTACGTAAGACTACTTGTACAGAAACATCCATAACGCAAAACAATACACATCATTATCAAACTCAAGTCGCTTCTATCTATACAATGTTCTTTGCATGCCCCCGTTTGTCCAACCCCTCTGTCATGAGCTTAATTTGAATTATGTCGGAGAGACCCCTCAATATTGTATAAAATTCACGCTACACCCCCCTGGAGTTTTGAATGGACCGGTCCTCTGTACAAATGAATGTTTGACTATGTTTGTGTGTGTATCGATCTGTTATCTCTAAATAATTCAGTATGACACGTGCCTATGGCCGAACAATTTTTATCCATTTTTAATAATATAATGGCGTATGTTTGGTACCTTTTCAAGGACAAACGTGTTAACCTTTGTATGAAATATGGATAACTTTACCCTTCAGGGACAGATGTGGGGTTAATGATGTCATTTAACATTGTACGTGGCAAAGCTTGACGGGAGAGCTTTTAGCAAAAAGTTATGATGAAATAAGGAGAAAATATTTTATGTTGTTGTAAAAAGTTTAAGTTAAAAGTTAGGTTATTTACAGACAGTTGTTTTTAACCATTCCGAAATTCTCTTAATCTACAAGGTTGCCAGAGAATGGACTTCAATATACTTCAGTGTATATTTATATTAATATGGGCTTACTATCGAAACGTCCACCCACAATATATAACAAAAGGCTTAACCAAACTATATTTGCCAGTTGCCCTTATAAATACGGTTGCTCCCGGGTTTATCTTGTACAATACATTACCTTCCAAGTAAAGCAAACCGTTGCATCTCACAAACATTTTATATCCTGCCGTCACAACACTTTTACGATTCAACTCGTAAAATACGAAAACTTTATTAAATTCCGGTACAGACTACCGGCTATAGGTTCAAACAGCGGTCGTTTACCGGCAACCGGTTAAAAACGGTTAATATTTATACGGTTTAAGGAGTGTGTATAAAATAGTCAGTACATGTACTGAAATAAAAACCAAAATATTATAATGGAATAACTGCAAACCATATAACACCGGTATGACGTCAAACTTGCACAGCGTAAAACTGGTTATAGATACGGTTATCCGGCTCCGGGCCGATTCATTAGACCAATCACTTATCAGGATAGGATGGTAAGTGCAAACCGAGTGGGCATTGATTGGACCGGTGGAGAAATCAACCGGCTAATAGTTACCCGGATATCGGATAAAACGATTAGTGAAATACGATAGAAACCTTTTAGATAACGATATAGAGTAACTATTTGTTTTCGCCTTCAGTTGGAGTAAATCACTTTAATAGTTAGTTAAGCTGCCTGCGCCGAAACTATACCTACTTTAGGTATACAAATGTATCTATTGTTTCTATTCTCGACGTCCTACTAATATTATAAAGACGAAAGTTTGTGAGGATGTAAGTTTGTAGCTCTTTCATGCAAAAACTACTGAACGGATTTCGATGAAACTTTAACATAATATAGAATAGGAAATGCGATAAATTTCATTCCGAAATACGGAACAAAGCCGTAACATATACAACGGCGCTACTGGTCAGAATATAAATTCAAATAGAATTTCAAAGCGGTATTTCGGATCCGTTGAATCCACTTCATTGAAAATCCATAACCAAACATACCCAACCTCTTAGCTACGTTCCTAGGCTTAAGTACGGTTCCATTCATACGATATAGTTGGTTTTCTATAGTTTCTGGATGGAGCTTTGACCAAAACTTTAAATTATTGTCACTCCTAACGAGACAAGTCAAAACTAGCGAGTGACTTATTTAACAAAAGGTATTAGCCTTTAATGCCCTACAGCTCAGCAAAGGCCTATTAATAACATTAGGCCTACTTCGTGAAATTATTGTCTTTACCACTCCTAACGAGACATGTCAAACTAGTGTGTGACTTATTTAAAAAAGGCTATTAGCCTTTAATGCCCCACAGCTCAGCAAAGGCCTATTAATATAATTAGGTCTACTTATCTTGTGAAAATAATAGCATCTACCTAATTATACTAAAATACAAGCTGCTCAGTCGAAGTTAGCCCCTTCTTCAGACTAAGTTAGAAGTCAAAAAGGATCACTTAATTTGAACAATCCACATAATTTCCTTTGCGATGCAGTGAAATGTTCAGCCACTCCTTCCGAACTTTGTTTGAATTAGTCTACAGGTAATAAATCGGGGAAATATCAAAAGTTTCGTACAATGTCGAGTACGAAGCGTACCCTTTGCTCCACTTAAGACTCCCAACAATGTTTCAATGGTTTTAATTTCATACGTTCTGTCCCAACTTAACACGTTAATATTTGAGATTAGCTTCTTTGCTTTTTATTAACCGACTTCTTAACTGGTTCTCAATTTGTTAATATAATGCTTAAGTTTAAAAAATGTAAAAACATTTTGTCAATATTTTACCTTATTTGAATTGTCAAAAAGTAGTCAGGGAAGGTCTTTAATGAAAGGTTAATTAATTATTGTTTCCATCAGATCAAACAGGATTGTTTCCCAAATATAATGTGCCAATAACAATACATTAGGTACTAAAAATAGATACTGTCTTTAATTAAATTTATGGATTCGATAGCAAGGAAGGCCTCTTAGTACAAACTATAAATAGACTCTATAAACAAACTATAATTACTTACGTAAGAGAGGAGACGAGTGAAAGCTATCTTTATATAATTTAAAAATCTAAATATCAGATAATTTATCTCAAACCCAAACCTTAGATTAGTTAATAGTTACTACGCCCGAAGCCTCTAAATTTAATCAAAGGAAGATAAAACAAACAGCCAATAACAGCTAGCTATTTATTAGTTATCGAGATTGGTTATCTTAATTATATCTCGGTTGTGTTCGAAATACAAAACCACAAAACTGTTTGACTTTGACAGCTAGGTGTTAACGTCAGTTATCACGAAGTGTTTGATTTGACAAGCAAATGTCATACTCGTTGTATCATTTTTAATTTATGAATATAGCTGGCTGAACCGAAGATACTAATTAATCCTCATCGTATTTTTTTCTACCGGGAACTGGTGGAATTGCGACCAAATGTCAGTAGAATTGGATTAAATGTTAGTATATTAAATCCATGAATTAAATAAAGCTGGCTGATTTCGAAAGATTTTAGGGAAGTATTTTTTATGAAGTTATTTTTTAATTTTTCTCACTTTCAACCGACTTCAAAAACCAGGTATTTTATTTAAAGTTGTGTGAATATTTATTTGATCTTTAAAATGTTATGCTGGTATTGTATTTTCATTTTTATAGTTACTTACTTTAATTATGAATTTATATGTAAGAATACTGTTATAGCTATCTAAATAGCGTTGTACTGTCGTACACATCTATAATTTATAATATATATCATATTATTACGTATGGGCGCTACGTACGGGTCAACTAATATCCTTAGGGTATTGGATTAATAATTTATGGATATTTGATTTCCGTGTTCCAATTTAATATTGCAAATGGAGATGTAAGCATTTATCACATAGATATGCTGCTTCAGTATATGTATTCATTCCTAGGTAAAGGCATGTACTCCGAAATACACATCTCCTAGCTTAGGTTAGTAGAATTCAGGTCTTTGGCGGCTCAATAACTCTGACACCAGGATTAGTCAGGTTGACCATCCACTCGATGAAGAAGAAGAAGTAGAATTAAATGGTGGCGTTATATTATAGTTCATTAATATATTGCTATGAACCGCTCTATATTTTCCTGTTGCTGTTAGCACGAACAAATCGATCGAGCCTAAACGTGTTTCCTACTTTTCATACATGGCTCATGTTTAGATCACCAACCCGCAGTAGGCAAGCGTGGTGATTACGCCTAATCCTCCTCACTGTACTGATACCTTCGGTGAGACGAGAGGCCTTTGCCTAGCAGTGGGACATTAGAGGCTAATACATAATTTTCTTTGTTATTAGCAATGATTGAAATAGTTTCTACTACAGCAGCTACTAATATTACGAATCCTACTGCTCAGCTAACAGCTAAGGTCATTCTCTACGTCTTTATGATAACATCAAAGAAACTACAACATAACAATTACACAGATCCTTATCAACAATAATAGCTCACACTTCTCATCTAATGATATCGAGTAATTGAATGAAGTTATTTAAACAGCGTGGTGTATGGGCCGCCTGTCCGGCAGACCGAAACAACTCACTCTCGACGTCACAACCGTGGGTATAAAGCTAAGTATAGAGTGGGCGGCAACTTGTATACGCGCGGTTTTTGTCGAGCAACTGCAATGGCGCGTGTGCTTGGCCTTCACCGTGTAGCATGCTTGATAGTGTGGTAGATAGCAATGGATGTATCTGTAAGAATCTCAGAATAGTCCTGAAAACCTAGTTTAAGCTCTTTTAGTACTTAGTTTTGAAGTCGGAAGTCAATCTTACGAAATTGATGAATTGAAAAAGCTTCGCTGTTAAGACTTTATGTATTTTTCCTTGTATTACGTAGAATATTTGTTTTATTCTTATATCATCGTTCGCAAGCGCTTGTCGATAGTATTCTAGCTGCGGCTTAAGTTTTCAAGCTAAGTCACGCGTGGAAACGCTCAGTCCATACGCAGCTTTACAATGTCAAATTACAGACATTGTGGCCGATGAATTAATCCGACGGTAATTAATCTGTCGCGGTGGTTTATTCATCAAGTTAACGAAGCTGTGTGATGGAGAGGTGTTCTATGTGACACATGACCAATCAGACCATACCTAGAAGTATATCGAGAAATCAGACGTTTTAAGAAACGTGTAAAAAAACAATTATTGTCGACCGTTAGTCTTGATAAAACTGGATAACGGAATTTCATGGAAGCTTGTCACATTTTTTGTGAAGTATCATGCCCCAGTAACGGATTTCTAGATGACCTCGGTTGAATTTTTTGGTCACGCCTATCAGGAAATTGGAGTTTTTTAGGTATTAAACCCTTTGTAAGGATTCTAGGTAGTATATAACTCACGGTAACAAATCAGATGCTATTATCCCGAAATTCTTACAGGAAAATATTTAATGCGGGCCAAACCGGGGGCAGAAGCTAATAAATAAACCATTATCTAGCTATGCGGAAGAAAATGAGCTTTTCTCTACAAAAAACATTTACGACTTCGAGATGTAAGTGTGAATGTTGTTGACTCGTCATAAAATGAATATTATGAGTATGTTAATTGATACACACTGCAATAAAACATGGGCGCTGGTTTTGTTGGTATAATGAATAAAACTAAAACAGCTAGCGCAGGCGAGACTTTAGTCACGGTAATAGAACTATTACCTCTGTGCCCCGAGGACTTTTAGTCCGTCAAGGCATTTCGCAGTTTTTTTTACTACAATAGTACTTAGAAAAGCTATAAAGAATATTTTTATTTTATTTAGCGATATTTTGAAAGGACAGTACCTAAGTCCCTGCATATGACACGCGTCAAATATTTCACCACAATTTGTCCTCAAATATTATAACAAGGAAAATATAAAATAGTAATATATACGTACATTTAATAACGTCTCACAATAAAGGAAATATTATCAAAAATCTAAGAAATTATATTCCTATTACTTGCAAAGTAACATGATCTAGTTTAATAACTTATTGAATTAATATATCATGCCTTTGGAGTCAAGAAGAGTATATAGGTAAGTACATACTTTAATTACAATAGCGGACCCAGTACAGAACCTTGGGACACCCCATTAAGTTTTATTATATTAAAGGCCTTTATGATTCAACAAATGGGTTATATAGAGTGGGTTCGCTTTACGTTAAGTCATAATCGTAATTTCTTTAATTTCTTTCATGTTTAATCACATAATAATATAGTAAAACTACATATACCGTTATAGCGGTAAATAACACCAAGTCGAAAGAAAGTGATATTTCAATGTAGCCGAAACGAATTGGACTCTAATTATAGACATGGCTGCTGTTAAAACTGTGGTAATTGATAAACGTGACGCTGTTTAACGTAATTATTGTAATAGATACTTCCTACTTACATGATGACAAGACGGAACTAACTAGTTGTTGTTTTACATGCTCGAAGAAAATAGGGTATTAAAACCGTGTCTTGCGGTTATAGTTGCGATATTTGGTGATTATATTTGATAAAGTATGAGTGTGATTGATACAATGGGCTTTTTATTTATAAGTTGACATTGTGTACATCAAAATCCTTGCCATTTACGCGTGAAAGTTATTGTGAAACACACTTTTATATAGCACAAGAAATCGTGTTTTAATGTTGCTACCTGACCCGGCGAACTTTATATCGCAACGTTATTTTATATTTGCTTCTACTGGCAATAACGAACACATAAAATAAATATATTCAATTTGCTGCAGTCGTTATGCGCGTACAAACATGTACAAACATATTTTGTGAGCTGTGTGGTCTACTTTATGTACCGTCTTAGTTCAAGTGTCAATCTGCATATTAAACTGAAGTATCTACAACTATCAATAATATTATAACCGAGCCAAATCGCAGTAAAACATCTCTAAATGCAAATGTTTGTTACAGAGTTACAAATTACGAGCATTCAGGGAGTCTACATCATCATGTCTATTCTAATGGGGAAAATTTGTAGGTATTCAGTGTTAAAATAGAAATTATGAGTCAGTGAGCGAGCTGCCAGCTAATCAGAGATAATTCTAGTAATTCAACTTAGAGCACATAAGTGAACATGTTCCTTACACCATGTAATTTGTTCCTCAAATAGGCTGGCTTCCATTACGAAGGCAATGCCAACGACCGGTAAATTAAACTGGAGCCTTTTGTATGCATGAAAAATTTGAAGTGGAAACTTTTGAGAACCGGTTGGCACCAAGAAAAACATGACGTGATGATGTTCACAACTGTTGCATTGTTGCACTTTAAAGGTGTAGAATATGTCTGTATGGTGGTAAACCATAATCATATTGAGATTCGGCCAGATGCCTTCACCATACCATACTTAATAGGTATCTGATTTCAAAAATGATAATGAGCATCATGCAATCTGTTAATTCTGAGAATGAATCTGTAGATGTAATTTATCGGCTTCGAATTGGCGATATGGTTTTGAAAATACTTTTAGGCATTTGAATTCGTATCAAACCAAATAATTGATAATTAATTAAACTCTCAAAAAACTATTGGCATTTAAAACCAATCTCTTCACAAGCGTTTACTATTTGATGCTTTTCGTGGACAAGTCAAATTGGATAATGGAAGAATTTCATTCGATTGCAATGCTCGAAGAATTCGAAGCAAAATAGTACAAGACTGGGGAGTGGAGTGACGGCACAAAGAGTGGCTCCCGATGTAAAAGCAAAGGGTGCCGACCCGATGGCTGCCGGTTGCTGTGTCCATTGCAGGCTTCCGAAACATGGGGAATTAAATAGCAACATCGTTGCTTTGAGAGGAAATTGTTGGATAACTCTACAAGACTGCTCTAGACTCAATTTATAGCCTTTAAAGACAGCATACTCAATTCTGCGAAAATATTTTCAACTTCCAAGAAAACCTTCGTGTGAACTTGCCAAATAATCCAGACAAATGTATCACCTTAAAACTTTTCAGTGAATTCGATAGAATTAAAAAGCAATTTCATGCAGCAAATATTTCGTGAGTTTAAATGTTTCCAACCAATTTTACCCCTTCGTGCAACGGAAACACGCAAAACCAGCTTACACGCATGCAAATTGACTCCTGCCTTCCCAATTCACCCTTTAAAGGGATTTAAGACTTAAAACAGGAGCTTAGAGTTTAGTTTTAAGTGGGGGTGGAACCAGACGAGTCTATGTTCCTTAGGAATGGAGTTAAAAAGAGTTTGGTGTCACTTAATTAAAGAAGCCCTTGATGAAACCTTAGATGTGGGATTAGATAGAGTGTAATTTTAATTGTGGCTGTGCGTGGAATTTGTGAGTACGAATAAGGGTTAGATTACATCGTATACTCGGTTAGATTACCTAGTTTGATAGGTACTAGACGCCACATGTTGTCAGTAGTTTATCGGTGAGTCATTGTTTGGATTACGAGCTCCAGAAAGCTTACCGTTAGTATACCGATATCTAAGACTAAAGAAAACTGAATGTGTTGTAGTTTAGCGGAAAACTCTAGTGTCGATATTTTTAGTCTGCTTTAAAGCTTTCTACTTTTCTGACGATAATAAAAACCAGTACTAAGCCCCGAAGCATGGTAGCACTTAGGAACTAAAATAGAAATGCTATGTCAAAACTTACCTTAACACTCGGAGAAGTATCCATTTAGAAAGTGAGCAATTTTGCCATTTAATCTTTTTGCGTTGCCATTTCGAGGGTTAGGTTTTATTTGCCTGAGTCACAGCTAAGACTGTTTTGAACTATAAAGTCTATAATTATGTTTATAATAGGCATTTTCAGTGGTTTTTTTAATTACTCAATAATGTCTGTAAAACTACAGAACACTACTAATTCGCACACATACTAAACTCTTCCACGGTATAACTTTTCTACTTAATATAATTTTCATTCGTGACCGTTATTACTCTTTAGGGAATAACAAAGTGATATAAATTTATCACACAGTTTCATTTTTCTCTTTAATTGTTATTTTAATTTTACTCTTCACATAATTTTCTTTTACCATTTGGTGTTAAACAAAAAGATTTTTATTAATTGTGTAATTTGTTTTAGCTATTTGTAAAGTTTTCTAGGTTAATTAACGATACAGGGTCTAGATTGTTAATTATTCTTTTATAGAAATTATCTTGTCAACTTTGAAGATATTAATTAGGGAGCGTTTGTTCTGTTCAAGTAATAAGGTTTATTCATTAATCAGTAGACAGTTTGCTTATACTAAATTTATTGTATACTAACCGCGTTCTACGGTTTAACCTGCGTTGTACCGGCTGCCGGGGGAATTTCGGGACAAAATTATCTCATGTCTTATTCCGATGTATAATATAACCTATATTACTGTAAAATTCCACCCAAATGCGTTCTGAAATTTTTGCCTGAAAGAGTAACACACATATACATAACGTATGTACCTGTATGTATAATTGTATACATCCTCACAAGCTTTCGGATATATAATATAAGTTACTGTTACTATCGTCCCACTGTTGGGCAAAGTCTCCCCCATTCCCACCAATATTCTCGATTTAGAGGCACCAATTGTTAGTCCCTCTTGTAAGCGTCCAGTATATAAGTATTATTACTAAAACTATTAGTCATGTATTATTTGTATACTGACAGCAAATCTCTCGGTGCCTCGCGGTGAAGAAAATTCCCTTGACAATGACCTGCCATCACCAGACCAATCAAAAACTAAGTTTCCGTGTCTGCATCTAAATCGCGTGAAATTTTTAATAGTCAACGGTTTATCGCCATCTTAACATCAAGACTTTTATTCCTACATCAAACTGTCTCGGGTTTAGTGTCGCAATTAAGTTTTATATTCATGACAAGATGTCTGCTTCTTCGAGCTCCTGTTATTAAGATATTAGACAATCTATCTAGTCTAGGTATGATTCCTTAACGGTACGTAGTTCCATCAAAATGAGACGGATCTAAATGACTTCCTCAAGTTAGTTCAAGTTTAAGTACCGTAGAGCTTAGAAGTTACATATTAAGTTTACGAGTGTAGCTAGCGACGTCATTGTGATTTCGGTCATGAAGACTGTTATAGGGAGATCTAACTAAGAACAATTTAGATCAAGTTTTAAGTTTCAACAAAAACTACTCTAAATGAGTAATTTAAGATTACAAAGATTAACGTATATCTTTTCATTCAACATTAGGACCAAACTAAGCATTAGGTACCTACCTACTAACCTAGAATAGTTGTTATCTAAAAAAACGCGTGCAAATGAGAGTTCCGGGAGAGCCACCGTGCGGTACAATGACACTACATAGTATATTCTTAATAAAGTTTCTTCGTCTTTAAAAAATTGCTCATCGCCTTCGCTACACCGTGACACCCTCAGCACATTTTTCAAGACAGCGGGACATACACCTGTCCGGGACATACAATAAAAGCTCACAATAAGAATATGATCACTCAACAAGGTAAAAACGGCCGTCACAGTGAACCAGCATGGCCTTTACCCTTGAACCTTCTTGTTTATAAGTTTATTACTCCACGCCATTGTACTGAACGTAGCCACGCGACGTGGGAAAAATGATAATACATGCTAATTAACAAAGACGTTCGTTTGCGTTGGCTTTTAATAACGGGTCTTATGTAATGCTTATTGGGTGCTAGTTATTTTAATAGTATAAAAAATACAGTTACTATTTTTGAAAGGGTCTTAATTAGATATCACGGAGCCAGTGTTTAACAGTACCAAATCGTTTCCGTTTGATTGGAATATTAGAAGCCTTAAGTTCGTTAACTAAGTTCGAATTGGTATTAAAAGCTCCTGTCGGGAAACTTCAGAATGAAAAGAGTCAATTATGCGTTACAATTTCGGTTACTTAGGGTGCGTTACAAACTTACGATTAAATCGAAGCTATGCTCAATCGACTAAATTGTAAGACGAGACACTGACATTGTCAAAATCTTTTCGTAATGCACAGCTTCGCTTCAATGGAAGCACACCCTTACACAAATGTTTACCTCCACGTAGCTACGTAACGTTAGGAACTGTATTATTAAATTTAGTTAGTAATAAGCAGTTTGTAACATACCGTATGTAGATGAACGATGATTGATGACCCGATTACAATCTGTAACAAGAGAACAAAATATAATATGTACTAGCGACCCGCCCTCGCTTCGCTTCGGGTAATCAAGATTTCATGTAGGAAAATCGGGATAAAACATTGCGTGTCTCCCGCAGGAATATACACAATCAAAAATTCAAGTGGGAAATTGGGGATAAAATATTACATGTCTCGCGCGAGTATATATGTATACACAATCAAGATTTAATGTGAGGAAGAATTCGGGATAATACCTACATAGCACGTTTTCGTCGTTCGTAGTTCGTAGGTCGTAGGTAGGTACATATATCCCCGCGCGCTTTGACCGCACGAAACAGTAAGTAGCCATAAGAGACTCGCCATCGAGCATTATTATTTTGTAAGCAGCGCCCCGCGGTTTTACCCGCGTTGTGCTCGTTCCCGTGGGAATTTCGGGATTTTTTTACATAAAAACCTTCCTCTTGAATCACTCTACCTATTACAAAAAACCGCATCAAAATCCGTTGCGTAATTTTAAAGATTTAAGCATACAGACAAACAGACACGAAACAGAGACGACTTTATTTTATACTATGTAGTGATATTTCTCATCATAACTCTGAAACTAACTGTCCGATTTTAATAATTTAAAGAGGTATACAAAGAAGCATAATTAACCTTGATTGTAGAGCCATTTATTTTGATGTAGATTCATATCATCATATGAATATCATCAACTTAAAATTACACTCCTTTTTTAACTAATTAATTTTAACTAAAAACGGTTATTGTGGCTTAACTATAATAGTTAGACATATGCCCTCGCGAACTTATTTGTTCGCAATAATATGTACTTTGATTGTGTAGAACATTGTTTTTGTGTATCATCAATAGATTTAGTAGCGCACGCCAATAACCAATTTTTTTAGGCATGTTTTTCATACCTTAGGTTACATATACCCGCGTTGTGCCCGTTCCCGTGGGAACTTCGGGATGAAAAATAGCCTATGTCACTCAGGGATAGTGTAGCTTTCGAATGGTGAAAGAATTTTTTAATTCGGTGCAGTAGTTTCAGAGCCTATTCGATACAAACAAACAAACAAACAAACAAACAAAAAATCAAACCTTTCCTCTTTATAATATTAGTATAGATAGTATAGAAGTATAGATGTAATAACTTCTTTATGGTAATTAGCTAGGACGTATAATTTGACTGTAGATATGGTAATTTCTTCATTTCGAATGTTATTTAAAATCGTGAACACAACAAAAAGCGAGCTTTTTTAAATGAAAATAATATAACATTCAATATTTATAATTAACTAACCTAAGTACTTAGTTATTGTAAAATGATAAATAATGCGTTGAAATCAGCTCAATTTTGGAAAAACTTCTTAATCGTCTTAAGAAGTGGGTCTTTCACTTGCATACAAACAGATAGACCGACAAACACCGGGAATGTTCTTACAAAATAAACTAAAAGCTTAATAAAAGCTTATAAAAAGCGGAATTAATTAAACAATAAAGCAGAGAAACTCCTTAACGTTAAAATGACTCCTCTACACACAAATAAAACCGCAGCCACTAAATTAGTAGAATTCGTAACAAGATCGGGGAATGAGTCAACAATCCAAGACGGTGAAGTTACATTCATTAAGTTTTCAAGTTTGTGTTCAAATAACCCGGAAAGGGACATAAGCTTCTTGGCAAGAGAAGACCTTGCTAGATAGTCACGGAATAGGTACTACTTGTACGAATTATGCAGCCACTTTCAGAAGTTTGTGATACGGCAGAACTGTAACGTTTAATTAAGTATTGGGATGGTTAGTTTTATCGTTTTCTTAACGATGTTGCTCTATAATAAATATAAAAAGTTGTTCAACGATTTATGACTTAATAAGCAGTCATAAATCAGTGTTTGTAGTTTTTTTTGCAGTGTTTCCTGTACCTTTCCTGTTAGTAATAAGAATAATAACTATGTAGTCTCGTCAATAGTCATTATTTTCTGCGCCTAATGGTCAACATATGGACGGATCTTAGATATACCCCTCACTTCTAATAAGTCCGGTTCAGTGTGCCAGAGGCCCTAACCATGTTTTGCCAAAATATTCTTTATATCTAGTACATATCTTGATGCCTGTATCTCTTTCCCTTCAAACACTTTACAATTTCTCCTCAAGTTTAGATATAAACGGCGCTATTCAGTATTTATTCAGAAGCTCAGCACTTTGGTCCTATAAATATTTTAGTTCAATAAAGTTTTGAGAGTAAATGGCGCGTAAAATATGCTCTACGGGTTGATATAGAAACTAAGATCTGGTGAGACGTATCGTAAACAACGAACGCAGTTTAGCCGACGAACAGATATGCTGCCATTTGTTATTTGTTATTGATAACGGTAACACTGACACATAAAGTAAATTCGAGCTTCATCAGTGGCTTTATAGACACCGTTTTACATGTTAGGGTGGCCTAGATCTTCGAATTCACAAATAAAGGTGAATTGGACACATATGACTTAACTCAAAGTAGAACAAAAACTCTTAAAGCACAACAAACGCATCACAGCAACACAATAGCATACCTGACTGAAGGCATCTTTATTTTATCCTAGTTTGGCAGGTGTCGTGATATTCCGCGTTGTTTTGTAAAAACGCAACCCATTGGAGCGGATCCGTTACACAATGGCTTGTTTTTACCAGATTAGACCGTTTTTGTTCGCCGAATTTGATTGTCTGTGGTCAACGATCTCGGATTTGGCGATTGGGTATGTTAACATATTTTGCTATGAGCTGTATGTGTGCTGATTTTACTCTGTACTGAAATTTATTTTGAGTAGCCAATAGCAACATCATACTGTTTTTCCTGCTTTGAACGCGTTCCTGTGGGAATTTCGGGATATAAGGCAAGTAAAGAAGTTTAAAGCTGCAAGTCGGGCATACACTTTGCTTTTGAATTCGCTTGAACTTCTGCCAATTGAACCACTTCATTCAATCGATATGTACAAAAATAACGGCCAAAATACATCATAAAAGACAGACTAAGAGCAGTTAAGTGGAAAATTGAGTAATGTAGGTGATCGTATACCGTACTATCCTACTAATATTATAAATGCCGAAGTTTGTAAGGATGTATATAATTATCTTTGTAACTCTTTCACGAAATAACTACTGGATGAATAACGTACATCAGAATAACACATGGAATACATTTTATTTCGATTTCGGTAACACCGCGGGGCGAGGCTAGTATTCTTATAAGTGATGAGCTTTTACTTATTAAAATTATCATTATTAAATGACAGATTAATAAGATAATCGCACTTTTAAACTAACCTACCTATGTCACTTAATGTCATCTCCAAACGTTGCAAGTAGAGATACTAAATAGATCTCAACTTAGCATAACCCAGTAAGTAGTTAGTAGTTAAGTAACTGACAAACGCTTCTGTTGTCATCCAACCGGGTAGAAGAAGTTAGTCTGTTCTATTTCAGGTCTAGTCTAAATAACTGTCTGTTAGCTCACGGCTGTAGATAGAAAACTCAGCAGAAATGAAGGTTATTTTTGAGGCGCTATTTTAGGTTTACTTATTTCTAAGCATGTAAATAGGTTAGAATATTATGTAGCCACATTATTAACTACAAGCCTTACATGCTTGTTAAGTTCATCAGCGAAACTAATAAAAAGTTATAAAGCTTCCTTTGAATTTCTCTCTTTACGAGAAAACTGTATGAAAATCAGGCGTAGATTTCGAGATTAATGTGAACATAATCTACAACCGGAAACTTCATTTTATCGTGTGAATATTGCAGGTATTTACGTGGTAGGATTTAATACTGATTTGAAATATGTACGAGTAAATACAAGGTTATCCTTCATAAGGAGTTGTCATATAAAATATCAACCATATTTTTCATTAAAAGCATGTCACCAAAATAACCCTCTCAAATGTAATATCCCTGATGGATCGGTGTGAAAACGCCTTTACAGATAACAGACAAAACTCGTTTACCACGAAACTATCTTTCGGTCCGTCCGCTATGTGTCTGGGGTGTTTTCATGGCTATTGCCCCCGCTGTATGGCTCTCATTACACAATATCATTACACGGAATGTTCGCATTTGTATGCGGTGCGCGATCGCAGTAGACAACGCGCGCACTTCGCATTGGAACTGACTATGAAAAAAATAATGTGCTAATGTTGGCTTTTTAGAGGCTATTATGTTTGGGGTATTTTTGCCGTTGCCGTTTGTGTTGTTTGAAATGTTTATTGAGTTAGATTGCGCTTTTAGTTTCGATTGAGTTACGGTGGGATACACCGGGAACCACGGCAGGGCACAATTATGATTTTACTTTCCTTATTTTGATTACCATACATCAGCATCGGCACTAGCGTGCGTATAATAATTATTTTTTTAACGGAAAAAGTGTGAACACTTCACTTCATGATGCGAGTTTAGGAGTTGAAGCTATGATAATGATTGTTTCGATTAATCAAGCAATTCAGCTTCTATTTGTTCTGAATCGCTAAGTTAGTCTTGAAGATAAGTTTAGTTAAAAAACAACTCACAATTTCACTGAGTAGCAAACTCACATACATAGATACGTCTAAATATGAAATCAATCAACAGTGTTCAATATCAACATAATGATTGCTTAATATTACATCTACTCGGTTAATTGACATCTGATAATTAACCTTTAATTAAATTACAACTGATAATTTGGTACGGTGTGTATTAGTAGATATAGCGTACCAAATTATCAGCTAAACAAAGCCTACTGCGGGGAAGGGTAAAACGCGGGTATCGCCACGGGGCGCGGCTAGTATTGCATAAATATACTCAATATATAATTATTCTTTTCGAGTCGAGATCGTTGTTTTAAGTTAGATATGTAAGTTAAGAACAGTATTTGGCCAGGAATGTTGCACGTAGATATAGGTTACGCCTTTGAAACGGAGATAGCGTACATTTAACCCGAAATTGTACGGGGATTTGTAAGTAGCGGGTGGGACAACGGGCAACAACTAGTGGGCTATAAGTTACTGTTTATAAACAAATTATAACGTAGTTAGTTAATCTTCTCTCAAACAGTAAATAAAATAACTATAGAGTTGCCTAAACCTTCGACACATGTGATTTTAACTCGATTTTATAACATTGAGAATGGAATTCTAATATCAGGTTTTGCTGAATTTGCGCGTAGGCGACGTTACGCTATTTCAAATTAATATTACCATTCAACCGGGTGTGTTGTGTGTATTAAAGCTTATGGGTCTATGCTACGTTTAGATTACATGATGATTAATATTGTGCATAGTTTTCAAATATATTTTTTGGAAAAAAGCCACTAGAGCAGCATCTTCTGTCATACCCGAATTGAGCCCGTTTCTTAAGTAAATTACCCGACAATACCCGTTCCTAAAGAAACCCGAAATTAATTCGGAGATGAATATAGTCTATGTTTAACTTTTTCAACTATCTCCTAGAAGGTTTTTATCCAAGTAGGTTTAGGCTAAGCTAACATAAACGTAGTCCATTTACCAGATGTATTATATAAATAGTATTGTATAATGAAGTATATCTCTATGTGATTGAAATGAAAGTATGACTGCACAGCCACATTACATAATAAATAAGCAATGAGAGGCGTGAATGTTTGAACGAAATCACTTTTTGTTTGTGCTTATTGCAATAATCGTACAGTTAAGACTAAACACGGACAGCAAACTTTGCGGGTTTGATTAGTTAACGGTCATGTTTAAATCAATACTAAGAACTATTTCATTAATTTATGCAAGTTATCGTTCGTATTCAAACGAGGCACGGCATCAAAAGCCGAATGTTTGATAAAATATTCAGTGTTACGGATTAGCAGCATTCAGTCAAAGGTAAACTTGAGTGCCAGCGGTTAGTGATGGATTATTATTACTAGACTTGACTCGTACCTATAATTATATTGAAAACTAGCAGCGCCTCGCGGTTTTACCCGCGTTGTGCCCGTTCCCGTAGGAATTTCGGGATGACAAATAGCCTATAACCTTCCCGTTGCTCGTGGCTATCCATTACAAAAATAATTATTCGAATCGGATCGGTATTTTCTGAGATTAGCGCGTTCAAACAAACAAACTCTGCAGATTTATAATATTAGTATAGATTTAGGGAGAGGTAAAATGGAAATATCAGCGATCTGCGGTTTACATATATAGGTTTGGGTAGCCTAAGTTACCTGCCAAAAACAGGTCCGTAAAAATATAATTACTAATTAGGTATCAAATTATAATATTACCTCCCACTGAGCTTCTTGTTAGTTCTTCTCAGTAGGCGCGTCGCAAACTAACGTAAACGTAATTTAAAGCTGACGGTTATAAATAATTGTAATGATCTGACATACATAGTAAAAAGAGATTTTAATTAAGAAAAAATTGCATAAAATTACGGCATGAAACGTCGTATGGATTGAGCTAGTCTATAAACTGGCAAGTTCAATTAAAGACGAGTGAACGAACGTGTAATTTGACATTCACGTTATGTAGTACGAGTATTGAAGTCACCGTATTGTAGCCTATAAACTCATTCCGCCTTATTATTAACGCGGTTTAACAAAAACACTATTATACTGTGTTTTGTCTCTTTTGCTCTTCGGAAAATTGCGTATGCCAGAAAGTGACAAACCATTTGATAGCTAAACTGTTCTTAAAACGCGCTTATTAATATGGCCCATTAAGTAATCGACGCTTTACATACAAGCCTATATGAGTACTTTATACATACATACACATACCTAATACAATATGTTACGAAAAGTTTAAATTGAAAACGAAACGAGTTTTCCTGTGGCAATACTTTGTCAAATCGCACCAAAAGTTACAATATGTACGAGACATCTCGAAGTTACGGCGAACCGACAAAAGGCAAAGAAAATTACTTGAGAATTCTGTAATTTAATTAATTATCTTAAAACTGTAACGCTTCAGGATTTGTCTCAATATTTTAATTCAATTTTAGGCGCTTTTAATGCGTGCCTACGACGACCGAAATAGCTTAATGATTGGCGTTTTTGTAGGATTAGAAATCTTTACTTTTCCATCTTAATTTAATTGTTTCGAGATATGAATCTTGTCTTTTTATATACAATACGTGGATTAATAAGTAAATTCGAAAAGTAAACATTTCTTACATCTTTTCACATAACTCTTACGCCCATACTCAGAGACGTCAAATGCTTCCTTAGTAGAGATTTAATTACTGATTTTGACATGTTATGTATGAAAAATACCTCAAATAAGTGTCCATTTAAGGAACGCGGCAGTTAGACAACAAGAGCCAACTAGGCAAGTATTAAGATTATTTCTACCAACCTCTAGTGGCTACTACTAGTAACTAGTGGCTAGCAACATTGTGAACAGAGTAACCGACAATCTGTCCTCTGTCACAACATAATAACCAAACAAGTAAATAACATAACTGTTATAACTATTAAGAAAATGAAAAAAATCCTTTTGCTTTATATAATGTCGATAGTACATGCATTACAATACAGCAGAATGCAGTCGCGGTTCGGTGCCTGAGAAACAAAACCGGCCCACACCGCTCCCATGGACCTTGTTAATTATCTACTCTTTATCACTTACTATCTTTACTTTGAACAGTGCATTTTGATGAGGTATTACAGAAAAATTGATAGGAAATTGATGGCCGTCAAAGAGGTGGTGAGCGAACGAGCGAATTTATTGAAAACTAGCAGCGCCCCGCGGCTTTACCTCACGTTGTGCCAGTTCACGTGGGAATTATGGGAAAAATAGCCTATAACCTTTCCTTTGAATATGGCTATCCATTACAAAAATAATCATTTAAATCGGACCCGTAGTTCCTGAGATTAACCCTTACAAAAAAACATACAAACAAACAAAGTTAGTAACTATTACCTCTTTATAATTACAGTATAGATTTATAATATAGGTATAGAAGTATAGATAGTACATATATTACTGTAAAAGCTTACTGTTCAATGTATTTTTTCACATGCTGTATATCGCAGCCGTGGCAACCGTGACTCCCAGTCAAAAATATAATTTTTTTGCAAGTATTTTGTAAGTCAATAGTTACAGTTAAGTAAAAATACCAAATTGAAGCAAAATACTTATACATATTTTAAATTAAAAAAAATACAACTAAAAACAAATAAAAATAATTCAACAGGCTTAAAGAGGGACAAAACTATCGCATTCTACATAATTTACTGTTCATAAACATCAAATGTACCAGAATTACGACTCAATTACTCAAATCTCTTTATTATCCGAGATCTTAATCCCAGTAAGATGTTGGGACAGTAACGTACCGGTTAGTCACAAAGGGCGAGACGTGAAAAGGCAATATGTCCCCCTAGAGGGACATTTGTCCGGATCACCTAAGGCCCAAATGTCCTGAGATCCATTTGTCCTTTTATTTACAGCTCTATGATACATCGTGGGCTCTGATGGGAATATTTTTTGGCCCTGATTAATGGAAAAAGTATTTTGTGACTTCTTTTGTTTTGTTAAGCTGCGCCCCGCGGTTATACCCGCGTTGTGCCCGTTCCCGTGGGAATTTCGGGAATTTTTATACATATAAACCTTCCTCTTAAATCACTCTATCTATTGAAAAAACCGCGTCAAAATCCGTGCAGTAGTATTTGAGTTTATCGCGAACAGACAGATAGACAGACGCGACCGGGGACTTTTATAATATGTACGAATATGGGAAGAGGGAATATGAACCCATCGCCGATCACAATCACATCAAATAGTCTCCTTTTGTACAGTCAAATACAAAAGTTACTGAACACCTTAATATTACAAAACGCTTCAACACTAAAAGTATGCATAAATAAGTGTTTTGTGACACCGAATGTGTTTATCAACTTTTGTAGTTGCCTGTTCCTGCAACTACATGTCACGAGGTATTCTAAAGATTATTATAGCAACTTCATAGTATATAAGTAGATGAAAAGTGGCAAAAAATATAGTTTCCGACCGTAATATTATTTTCTAAGAATTTCATACAATTACGTAGTAGGTACAGATGTTTTAGTGTGGTGATGGTGAATGAGCAGAAAACATTCATCACAGACGGTACTAAAACTTATCCCTCAAAACTCCACTCACTTATTTCTGCTTATCTCTTTATTTTCCCCACATTTTAAAAGCTGAGGTAAAAATATTCTTTAGTCCATAAGTTTCAGTTCAGTTTTACGAAGTTGAGTGTTTCAAGAGTTTTGCGTATAATAAAAACATAATTTTAGAACGCTTTCGGTAGAGTATTAAAGAGTTCTGAATTCAGATTATATTTGATCATCCGTTGAGGTAAATAATGGGTTGATGTTTAACTTGAAGTAATTAAGCTGAGAAACCATATTTACGTTATCTGTTATACTGTGAGTTAGCAACGCTTATTATTGCTTGGGAATATTATCTTTTGGTATAATATTGCGAGTTAGTAAATGGGAAAGTTTGTGGAACGTACAGTCAATTACAAAAGTTGATGAAAACATTACATTTTACAAAACACCTGAACGTAGTTTTTATTTATGGAATCTTTTAGTGTTGAAGTGTTTTATAATATTAACGTGTTTATCAACTTTTGTAGTTGACTGTACATTATGCATAATATGAACTTAAGTACACCCAGTGCGGCAGGTATCTCGATATAAAAAGTAGTTTGAATCTGTCGCCAAAGTATAATCTATATCTCATCATCATCATAAATTTAAGAGCAATAAGGCTATAAAAATCTATATCTAGCCTTCCCTAAATTCATCAAAATCGGTTACCTTAGTTGTTTAAACGTGGTAGCGCAAGGCGCAAGCAAAAAAAGTACTAGTAAGCAAGTAAGTTAATAGTAAGACCACCTAAAGACCTCAGACGTGGTCTAACGATTGAAATAACCGAAAGTGATGAAAATAGGACAAGTATATACCAGGTAAACTATCTAGATTCCCTTCATTCCAACCGGTCTCTACTCCATCTCTACCCACATTGAAAGCCGGCATATTAACTAGTACTAGTGTCACTTAGCTCATGTCAATCTGCAAGTTGTATCACAGCTTAAGATTAAACGAAGCCAGTTCGCAGTGACAAAACCGCTGTAATAATGCTGCTCGACTGGTTTAAATATAAATAGAGATTACAAACTCAATTGCATAAGCTTGTCGTATTTGTAACCCTTGACGTGGTGTTATGAGTTGACGTGTTTGTGTATGCGTCTTTGTGTCTGCGTGTGTGATATAATTCATAGTATTGTGGTGTCAATTGAGATTCAGTTATATTGTAAGAACAGCGATATGAGAGTATCTTTAAGGTGCCATGCTATGGAGCCGTGACGGCGACGGCTATAAAAGAAAAAAGAGGTCCCGAAGTTACAGGCTAACTGTTCATGGATTAGTAGACGATTAAAGATATATTGTAAATGTACAGTGTACACAATCAAACTATTTTTTGGTTTAAAGTAGGAAATACCTAAAGCTCAGTAGAGTAAGTAGTACTTACTCTACTCAGCTTTCTCACTACTATACTATGAATGGTCTAGCTAGATACTTATATATATGCGGCGGGTATCTTCGCGGAATTGGCTGTTGGCGAGTATTATCCAGGATTAGATGCGGATCGGCTTCTCAATTTAAACTTCCCGCCAAGGTGTGGAAACGATTCCAACTTTACTTGGAACAATCCAACGGAATTTGGACGAACAAAACTTGAAATAAGCTTTTTATACTCTTTAATTGAATAAGATTACTTTATTAGGTCTTCTCTCAAACAATTGCTTAGTGACGCTTCATTTAAGTCGATGTAATTGTTAAGTTAATACTTTTCATAATTATTAGATGGGTGAGTAATAATGAGAATACTTTTCTATAGATAACTTTTAATAGGTTATATTGTGACTTATATCAAAATTCAAATTAACTATTAAATAAGACTTATTGAAATGAAGATAAGGTGCAATATTAAAACTGCGCGCGGGATTAGCTATCCTAACAGCTACTACTTTATAGCTATCCATGCTATCCCAGGATTGGCCATTAACCTACACGAAATGAAATAATGAATTCCATTGGTTGACATGGCGTTTCTCTTTTGTTTTCAGACATCTTTCGCCAGTTTCCAATGTTTCCATTAAGTTTTTTTCACATTGAAATATAATATATTCTTCTTCTTCATCGAGTGGATGGTCAACCTGACCAATCCTGGTGTCGAGAGTTATTGCCTTTGGCGGCTTAATATATTCTATTAATGTCACCCAAATCCAACTACTTCTACAATCTTATCCAAACAAGTTAGATAGAAAAGAACTTAAGTACGCACTATTTGTACGTTCATCAATATTAGTATTGAGACAAAGCATCCCAAACACACATACACATAAACTTTCCCCGGCGCGTTTGAGTCCCATACATTAATAAACAAGGGATTCCTTTCACATAGATGAGTGATCTTGGGACGGGAATATAGAATACAATGGAAGCGACTCCGGGAAACAATAAAAGGCAATTCCTCGTCGCGAATATACGACTTTAAGAATACAGAATTGCAGATGTACGCATTACAAAATGAAAACTTGTAAACCTGTACAAGTCAACCCACGGAAATGTTGAGCCATTCGAGTACTTTTCAGATTATTTTGAAAATTCCAAGTGTTATAGAATTTTGAATTGAATATGACAAAGTTCTGAGCATCCTATCCTATCCTACTATCCTACTAATATTATAAATGCGAAAGTTTGTAAGGATGTATGTTTGATGCTCTCTCACGAAAAACCTACTGAACGGATTGGGATGAAACTTTACAGTAATATAGGTTATACATCAGAATAACATATGGGATACATTTTATCCCGAAATTCCCGCGGGAACGGGTACAACGCGGGTAACACCGCGGGGCACGGCTAGACCTTCATAAATGCTTAAAACGACTAGCAACTAAACGATACTAAACATTTCCAAGTGTAAGCACGAACATTATGCCATTATATCGAATCACAGATACGAGATACGATACAATATCTTTACAACGCGAACACGCCTCTTCCACATAGAAGGATTACTGATAATTCCTTGTTCGAATCACAATGTTCGATGTAGAGACAAAAGTAACGAAGTCCCAAGGCCAGGGCATTAGCATGCGACTCACGGGATAGAGGCATGCGACCATGCGACTGCGATCGTCGCGCCCATACAACATGTCTATAACTAGGAATTTCGCTTTTTGTAGGCGCTGCTTCCGTTGTGAGGTGCGGTTTTGCAAGTTCATAATGTTATGGGTGGATCGATTTAGATGCGGGATTGAGGTATTTATAGTTGGATTTAAAATTCACACGAATTAAGAAATTTCTTTTTCAGATTTTGGAGTCGGTGCCGGTCGTTAAGTGAATTTTGTTCTCAATTATGTTTATACATATTTTAATAGTTACACGGAATTTGCCTTAAATTGGGGTAAAAAAAGAAATATATAGTGAAGGGGACAACCAAATAACAACTAGGTAATAAAATCCAGAATTCCAATATTAAACGACGCGACGTTACCAAAATGAAGAAATAGCTACACACTAACAAACAAAACTAATTACAAATAAAGCATCTAGCTAGAGTTTCAAATAGATAGTGTACATAGTTCAACAATCTTCTGGTATCATCTTCACCTTTTATTTCAAAGCTATCTTCCTTAATTGAAGTGTAGATTAAAGCATGGCGTCTCGACTTACTACGAGTAGACGATACTTTAGCGCACGATGCGACGTCACGTTCCGGCTAAACCTAATCTAGAAGGATGTTAGATATTTGCTAGTTGCCTTATGAGAGAAAACGTTGATTAAAGACATTCTAATTTAAAGTTAAGTTAATCAACTGGTATACAATAAACTGGTTTTTCTAAAATGATTTTGGTCTTCATCTAGTTGGTGTTGTGGTGACTTAAGCGTACACTTCGAAAAATTCTAAATCACAACTAGCTGCTTGGAAAATAAAAATCCAATTTCGCTAGTAGTAATAAAAGTTATTATGAAAATGTGTTAAAATTACGAAGGCAATTCATTCACTTATTTGATTATCTTTTTAGCTACATGAACACTAATAAAATAGCAGTTAAAAGCACTGCATAAACAGTACAGGCGACGCAAGTCCAGTAATAGTTAAATCCGTAAAATTAAAGTACTCATTTTGTATATTTCAAGAGCACTTAAATGTCCTAGAGAATAATTAAAAAAACGGGAAACCAACTTTTATGACAGAATTCAATTACAATATTAATTTAAAAGCACTTCACAATGTGCGCTGTCAAAAAGAGTTGAGAACGCACTTGGCTATTTTCGAGTTTCAGGAATGGCGTCGCAGCGGCCTAATGGTATCGTGTTTTGAATAATTCGATACTTTACATGAAATTCATTGAATATTTGTCTAGACGAGAGTCGAATATTTATAAACACTTGTATATGTAGAAAAAAAATACGTTTTTTTTTGCAAATGCTAAGGGTTCATACACACAACTTCGCGTTTTACAACGATAAAAGTCGACAAGTGAAGTTTTATTAAGGTTGTCGCAGTCGACGCTGATGTGCACAATCAGTCTAAAAAACGGTAAGCATACTTAGAACCTTATCTTATTCATACTTATAATACCTATGTTCAAAATTATCAATGAGAATTTTAAATTTGAACGAAGTGGCAAAGTGCTAAAAAGCAAGTGCAAAAGCAAGAAGTGGCAATTTTCACGGGTTGATTACTCAGGTGCCTTTGCCGTTGGCAACCTGCCGTACGAGAATATAAAAACTAACATATTTGATTCAAAACAAAACATTTTGTAAACTTTAATATTTAAATTATCATTAAATTGCGTTCGAACCAGTTATTATAATAAAGTTAGAAAATACAAATAATTTATAGTAATGGTTGTGTTTACGAAATCTTTACGTATTATAAAATTTGTGGATTTATTATACGAAATACGAAAACATAAAAAGTTATACGTTAAAAATTAAATGACATGCGAAATACTTACGATTCATCAAACCCGAGAATTCATACAGAATAGGACTACCCTATATCCCACTGTAGACATAACTATGGCGAAATCGTTAAATAAATGACATAAATTCTAGAGTCTACCGAGAAGAAAAAGCACTCTAAAGTGTAAAGTACTATTCCGAACCGAACCGGCCAATTCCGATAGAATTTCCGAGTCTAAAGTCTAATGCGATTACGTTGAACTTACGGGGTGCGATGGGAAAGATAAAATATCCGACGCGCCGGACCAACAAGGAAACCCTAAGTCGCTAATTTGTTTCTTTTTTAATTCAAACTTTTAGCTTTAGGTCTCAGTCAGGAAGTCAGCGGAAGCGGAGCGCAAGCGGTGCGGTCCGTGAACACACTGTTTTAAATCGTAAGCTAAAATCGTTTCAAGAACTGTGATAGGCCAATACCGCCAACGCCATCACTCCCGCTAAGCTTCCATCGTGACTATGGCCTTACACAAGTTTTGAAACAAATTCGAATTCCCTATAAAATGAACGAAAAGTTGGAAATCCTCCTCTTAAAATAGAGAAACCTTTTCGTATTATGTTTTGAAGCTAATTAGGGATATGTGAAACATGGTTACTACATTATTTCGATGGCCGCGCGAGTTTAAAATTAGTTTTGTTTTAAACTAAAATAGTACGATAATCAACGTAACTTACCCACAACGCTGACCACAATTTTTAGTTCTATTTACTAGTTGGAAACGCAAAAAAAATATGAATAAATAAATGGATTCTGTTATGTTACCCATTCAGATTAAATTACCAAGAATAGGGATGCGATTCATAGAATTTTATAACAAGAATTAAAGGGATTTGAACTCTTAATTTCCATAGAAACGGGTGAAACGGGAGGGCGCTGCTAGTATAAAACAATCCCAACAAGTAAATATTAATTCCTCTTTGATGCTTTCTTCCATCTCCATCCCCTCAATGGATTCATAACTGATATTTATTAATCGGTTGCGTTAATGGCCGCCGCACCGCGCTATTTCCATATCGTTTGCAATAATCAATCAACTTGTCTGCACGGGCCGTTGCTAGCGAATCGGAGCAATCAGTCGTCTGGTTTGTACCACCCTTACGGGTAAGTATTTTTCCAACGAAACCATAATTAGAGGAAACTGCAGATATTTGGTTTTCATGAGCACTTGTCGACGAATTTTAAGCACGGGTTGATTGCTGGTTGTTAGAAGTTATGCCGGCCGGTTTGTGATGTGTGTTTGGATTTTTGAACCGAATTTGCTGATTTTTCTTTACTTTTTCTAACGACGGGAGTAGTACGTGTGACGGGAAAATAATGACCGAGTGAGTTGAACACTTTTAGTTGTGTGTTGACGTCAAATGCTTCCTTAAAAGAGATTACCAAATTGAGATATTTTATTTTGACATATAATGTATGAAAAATTCGTCAATTAGTTGATTGTCAATTTAATGACTTCTCTGAGTGCGGCAGTAAAATTACTAAGCAATAGAGACAAATAAAACAGCTTTAGGATTAAAATAACAATACTAGAAACAAATTCCACTTTTCAGACATCAAAATCAATCTTTAAAACGATTTACCATAACTTCAAAGAAAACTCAATAAAATGAATAACATTAAAAAAGCAATGGCGCAAAAAAAAATCCAATAAATAAATCGTGCAAATTACACTAATCCATCTGAATATTTCTGATCATCTATTATCTTGACGTTACGGTTGGCATTTTAATATTAATTTTGGGGGTGGTTCACCCCTGTGACCCCTCTTCGATAATTGTACAATGAGTCATCGCGTCTGCGCTCGGAGCCATGACTACCGTTCTGAATAATAACAATTGTTAATGTCTGTTCAACTAGTGCAGATCGATGGGCACATCACTACAGATGGAATCGTACACTAACCGCCGAACTCAAGAGACTTCGAGAAAACGTCGAAAGATTCCTTAGGGAGGTTGATGAGGTTGATTAATGATAATGAATGATTTTGTACATGCAATGTATGAAATATTACGCCATTTAGTTACTGTCGACTTCAAATCGGCTACCGCTATGGAAAAATAGCCGAAACTCCAAAGCTCAAAATGGTCCGACAGGATTTGATCTATACTAATATTATAAAGCTGAAGAGTTTGTTTTGTTTGTTTGTTTGTTTGTTTAAACGCGCTAATCTCAGAAACTACTGAACCGATTTGAATAATTATTTTTGTAATAGATAGCCACATTCAACGGGAAGGTTATAGGCTATTTTTCATCCCGAAATTCCTACGGGAACGGGTACAACGCGGGTAAAACCGCGGGGCGCTGCTAGTAATCTATACTTTAATACTTACTTACCTGGTGATAAATGTGCTGATAATTATTAGTCTGTTCAATCACTACGCCCGTGCGATGAACATACCTGAAAAGACACAATACTAAATTAAACATCGAATAAAACATGTTAGTAAGAGTCATAATATGTCGTTATGTTTCGGTGTTTCAAACAAACTACCTTGAAGAGACAAAGTTGGAATAGTGTTATCCTCGTGTTGTTATCCATTTCCAAATGATAGATCAGAGTTCTGAACAAAACCGTGTATTTATTTTAAACTGTCTGTTTGATTGAACTATAACTATTCATGAAAGTTGCAAAGTCTATATAAATAAAAATGAATTGCTGTTCGTTAGTCTGCTTAAAACTCAAGAACGGCTGAACCGATTTGGCTAATTTTGGTCTTGAAATGTTTGTCGTAATCCAGGGAAGGTTTAAACGGTAAGCAGTGAGGCAAAAATGCGGGTGAAACCGCAGGGCACAGCTAGTAGTAAAAATAAAAAACTATATATATACGGTAAACGGCGAGAATGGTCTTTGACATTTTTAGAAAATTAGTGTGTCGGCTATTTTATTATTTAGAGCGATGACTGTCACATAACAAAACGTAGTTTGTCAGTGATTGTTTGAACACCAATCTTCAATCAGTACCAATTAAAAGAGATAATCCTACTTCCTACTAATATTTTAAATGGGAAAGTTTGTGAGGTTGGATGTATGTATGTATGTACTCGTATGGATGTATGGATGTATGTTTGTTGCTCTTTCACGCAAAAACTACTGAACAGATTTGGATGAAACTTTACAGTAATATATGTTATCAGAATAACACATGAGATACATTTTATCCCGGAATTCCCGCAGGAACGGGTACAACGTGGGTGAAACCGCGGGGGGCGGCTAGTACTCTATAAAACAGCCTACTAGCGAAATATCTTCCTCTAAGCTAAAGGCTTAAGCTTAACCATAAACGGTAATTAACAGCACTTTAGCTATCAAATGGTTTGTCCCTTGTAGATATAATCTTTTTCCGAAGAACAAAAGAGACAACAGTGTTTTGTAAAGTAGCGGTTGTAAATAAAGAGGTTAGAGTTAAACTCTTTAAGTCTTAGAGGAAAGACTATTTGCCGTTTACTGTAACAGTTGTAAGTACGAGTATAGAGGGTAAAACGTGAATGGTAGATATATAGATTAGTTAAGGGTTGGGGTGATACCTACTCGTAAGATGGCTTTGCCAAAATCAACTCTCTGATCAGCAAACAATTATAATCATATATTTATTTTAATCACTCAATTAATTACTCTTGGTAATGTATGACTATTTTGGTATAGTATTTACAATTGCAAATCTATACTTCTATACTAAGGTTTGATTTTTTGTTTGTTTGTTTGTTTGTTTGTCTCGAATAGGCTCTGAAACTACTGCACCGAATTAAAAAATTCTTTCACCATTCGAAAGCTACACTATCCCTGAGTGACATAGGCTATTTTTAGTTTTCAAAATTCCCACGGGAACGGGCACAACGCGGGTATATGTAACCTAAGGTATGAAAAACATGCCTAAAAAAATTGGTTATTGGCGTGCGCTACTAAATCTATTGATGATACACAAAAACAATGTTCTACACAATCAAAGTACATATCATTGCGAACAAATAAGTTCGCGAGGGCATATGTCTAACTATTATAGTTAAGCCACAATAACCGTTTTTAGTTAAAATTAATTAGTTAAAAAAGGAGTGTAATTTTAAGTTGATGATATTCTTATGATGATATGAATCTACATCAAAATAAATGGCTCTACAATCAAGGTTAATTATGTTTCTTTGTATACCTCTTTAAATTATTAAAATCGGACAGTTAATTTCCGAGTTATGATGAGAAATATCACTACATAGTATAAAATAAAGTCGTCTCTGTTTCGTGTCTGTTTATCTGTTTGTCTGTATGCTTAAATCTTTAAAATTACGCAACGGATTTTGATGCGGTTTTTTGTAATAGGTAGAGTAATTCAAGAGGAAGGTTTTTATGTAAAAAAATTCCCAAAATTCCCACGGGAACGGCCACAACGCGGGTAAAACCGCGGGGCGCTGCTTACAAAATAGTAATGCTCGATGGCGGGTCTCTTATGGCTACTTACTGTTTCGTGCGGTCAAAGCGCGCGGGGATATACCTACCTACGAACTATGAACGACGAAGACGTGCTATGTAGGTATTATCCCGAATTCTTCCTCACATGAAACCTTGATTGTGTATACATATATACTCGCGGGAGACATGTAATATTTTATCCCCAATTTCCCACTTGAAATTTTGATTGTGTATATTCCTGCGGGAGACACGCAATGTTTTATCCCGATTTTCCTACATGAAATCTTGATTACCCGAAGCGAAGCGAGGGCGGGTCGCTAGTATATAATAAAGTAGTTTATTAATGTTATAACTGCTATAAAATATTGGTCGAAACGGTACTGGCCAATAAACGATACTCATTGGCCACTAACTTGCTCGAACTTGCTTAGTTTAGTTACCGTTACATCGTTTTTGGTCAAGAAAAATAGTAAAAATGCGGCCAAACTTTTTTTGAACAAAGAAGTAAAAAAACTATCATCTCTTGTCAGCACATCAGGAGGGAGCCATTAGGGCGAGAGCACACGCGACGCGCCGTTAATAAGATTAGTCGACAATGTGCACGGGGGCTTTAGTGAGACGAATTAACGACATTGACGACAGGGGGTTGCCGATGGGCACTCACCCCATTAGTCCGGACCATCACCATGCGCTCTGCGAATTGAACAATACGTTGAAACCAATGAATGAACTGTTGGATGTGGACGCCAAATAATGTTGAAAATGACGGACATTTCAAATTTAGAATAACTGAGTGAACAACCGACGCCAAGAGATTTCTATTTCTTCTTTCTTCTTGTTTCTATGAAAAATTACATATAATTATACATTGAACTTTTATGATCCGGTTTTATAGTGTGTATCGTAAGTTTTTATTCAGTTCAACAAACATCTTTAACTTAGGGAAAACCTAGGGAGTCTAATTTAAAACAAACTTCGTTTTCCTACTTGACTGACTAATTCACCTGTATTTCAGCTCAAATTCTCTCCGTATTTAAATAACGCACGTCCCAGAAAACCTTTCACATTTCACCCGCGACGAAACGCCGTGTTTCATTCGGACGTGAGTCATTCCCTCGTATCAGACGCAGTAAAATAACTAAACAACATTGAAACATTCACTAACTGAAACTTATTTCGGAAAAGAGAGTTATGAGCAAACTTTACGACTCGAAAAAGGGGAGAAAACTAATATACTTGAAGTAAAAATACTAATTTCGAATGATTGAAGATGTTTGTACGATTTATGTTGGTCTGTTTGAGCTTTAAACAAGGCTGGTTTGAACCGATCGATAACTTATGTTATGGCAGATACAAGGAGATCGAATAAGTTTGGCTAACTGAATTAAGGTTTTCAGACAAAGATACCACAGATAGTAATACAGATAAAAAACAAACAAACATATAAACTCAATCGCTTAGTATAGTTGTACCAAACAGCCATGCAAGCAAGAGAGCCAGCAAGAGAACAGTTGCTAGAACCTAAAAACTGTGTGGCTATATTAAGAGTAATATGACTCATATTCATTTTCGCAATTCCAGGTAAAACGAAAGGTGTATACCCCTTGTCTCCGAACACCGTGGCCCCGATCACGGGGACTGCGGTTATTTAATTAAATATTTAATATTACTTCCGTTGTCCCCGTACTCTGATAAAATTTGGATCTAGAACTTGCACGCCACTGCCGCGGTACTTCCGCTGTCCCCGTAGACGGACACAACGAGCATACACTAACCGAAAAGCTATGGCAAAAAGACTCGGTTTCTATTCGAAGCCAAATAATATCTTAAAATGATAACCCTAGTATCCGATTACCAGTTCCACAAACTTGGTTGTGCGGAGTATTTCCCTGTTATCTAGGAGCCACATTCGACGCCATTTACAAGCAAACACGCTACAATGTAAGAACGAGTTCCCGTCTGCAGTTTACATGCACTTTATAGAAGCAGTTTTCATGACCATTTTATGCTTTGCTACAATATAAATTGCTTAAAAAATCGCCTTACTTTGTCTTGTAGTTTGCAATAATGCTTTAATTTTGTTTTTTTATCGTGTAGTTGAAAAACAAAGGATGAAGGTAAATAGCCTGCACAGGCGAAAGTCTGTACACGGTTATCTGTCTGATGAAATAGATCCAATGTACGTAACTGCACGTGTACGTAACTCTCGTAACTGTATCGAATAATACACACTTTGGACACAATTAACAAGTCAAAAGTTCATCAAAATCATCAGATCATTTTGTCTTCCATGGAAATTCCCTCGTCTGCGCAAACCATTTTGAGGATGCGTTATGTAAGGATTTTTCCTTTACTGTTCTTCTTAGTTTATGCCATAACTCTTCCGTGGCTGAAGTTTTTTGATTAAGTATCTGATGCGGAACCTTGGCTTTTACGTAACTATCTGATATGCTGGCAAAATATTCGGCTTTATATAGCTCCATTGTTTGGTATATTACCAATGAAAATGAATGTAAAAAATATCAAAAATTAAAGTTTCAAGCAAAATAACAGTTTGTAAGGCAGGCAAACCTACTGCAGGCCAAATGCTCTCTGCAGGCTTTCCTTCCCTCTCTCTGAATAATTATATTAGGTACTTCAGTGAGAAGGATAAGGTACCGTACGGTACCACCAAAAATTTCTAAAGTTAAATTTTTGTGTTGTGTCCACCAAAGTAAATATCTATAAATATAAAATTCAAAGTCCTGACTGACTGATAATCAACGCACAGCCTCAACCACTACACCTAGAAGCATGAAATTTGGCAGGAAGGTTCTTCAAGTGACGTAAGTGCACACTAAGAAAGGATTTTCGAAAATTCTACCCCCAAGGGGATAAAATAGGGGATGAAAATTTGTATGAAACTTTGTCAATTTTAACCGATCGGGCTGAGACATTGCATGCATATAGCTGCTATAACGTGGGCATCCCTTAAGAAAGGATTTTGATAAATTCTACCCCCAAGGGGATAAAATAGGGGTTGAAAGTTTGTATGAAACTTTGTCAATTTTAAACCGATCGGGCTGAGATTGTGCATGCATATAGCTACTATGACGTGGGCATCCCTTAAGAAAGGATTTTGATAAATTCTACCCCTAAGGGGATAAAATAGGGGTTGAAAGTTTGTATGAAACTTTGTCAATTTTAAACCGATCGGGCTGAGATTGTGCATGCATATAGCTACTATAACGTGGGCATCCCTTAAGAAAGGATTTTGATAAATTCTACCCCCAAGTGGATAAAATAGGGGATGAAAATTTGTATGAAACTTTGTCAATTTTAAACCGATCGGGCTGAGATTTTGCATGCATATAGCTACTATGACGTAGGCATCCTCTAAGAAAAGATTTTGATAAATTCTACCCCCAAGGGGATAAAATAGGGGATGAAAGTTTTTATAAATCTTCTTATTACGAAACTTAATGCGGCAGACTAAATTCCACGCGAGCGAAGCCGCGGGCAAAAGCTAGTATATAATAGAGTTAATGGGTCATTTCATCGGCTATTATTTTCATAGACAAACCCACATCAATATAGTGTGCACCCAATCGTTTCACCAAAACAAAGCCGTGATACAATTACTGGAGATTTCAATGACAATAATATGGTCTAGATTATCCGCAAGGCCGTCAGAGACACTGCTAATGATGACCGTGGGCGTCCAATGTCAACGTATATAAAGGTATTTGTCCGAATCATTGTACGTAGTGATAAAATGAATCCTATTGTGGCGACTGTGTTGTTAGTGCTTGTCGGATGGAGCAATGGGGCGCCTAGTGACCGTAAGTACTGGCTTGATAATGCGGATGAACGAAATTGTGATCAATTTTAATATAATAATGTAATATTTTAAAATTGCCACGGAAGACAAAACTAAAAACGCAAAAAAACTGGGATAAAACATTATTTTTAGCATATCATTGGATCCATAGATCTCCATTACTATCACTGCAACTTGACTATACATAAATCGCTGTACTCTTATTACCAAATCGAGAATTAATTAATTAACCTAAGCGATAGTGAAGAGGAGATATCTCAAAGTTAAAATTAGTTTACTCCTCAATTCGTAGAACCTAACATGTAAATTGAAGTGGCAAAGGTAACAGAATACTGTGTGCATTGTTTCCTGTCCAAGGATCGATGCCTGGCTCCAACTCGTCTATAAATAAACCCGACTCACGTGACTCAGAAGTTCCGAATTTCCCTCCCCATCGTCTCGCCATTTCCACGAACCTATTACTATTTGTAATAAATCTTAATTAAAGATACGGAACTTCAGCTTGTCATTTTGTACGTACATTGTTTAGTATGTTGTTGATAAAGTAACGATGATTCCTACTTCTTGTATTATGAGGCTGTCTATGAATACCAGGTTTTGTCGTATAATTGGTGTTGTGGTAAGGTTATTATTTTGATGTGGGTCCATAGATGGCGATTTAGGTATTTAAGGTATTTTAGGTAGTAAGGTATTTTAGGTAGTAAGACAATTTAGCATAATGATTTTTTATGGGTTAAAAAATCGAATATAATCTTAACGCATTTTAAAAATCTTAGTGCAAAAAAATTAAAACTTATAAAACTGTTTCTATAAACTGTGAAAACTCTTTTAAAAGTAATGTGAGATTTCTATCTCAGTTTAATGTTTGGAACGAATGTTATGATACAATTACAATCTTAACGTGTATCAGTTAGAGTTTCTCACTGAGAATACTTATCAGATGTAAAGTTTTATAATCGGGATCGTTTACAACTTTACATAGTTATCACATTAGTTAGATTTTTATACCGAGTGGGTTTTTTTCTGGTTAGTACAGTGGCGGTGTTGTATTTATATCAATAAATAAAAATCATTGGGTGCAGTTTTGTTTTTAATTGAAAACAAAAGGCCGTAACAGATGTAAAGTCTCAGTACAGTAGAGTATTGTAACTTGGAGCTGGATAACGAATAAACTATATTTAAATATTTCCTTATTTATCTCTTCTCAATGTAGTAATGTAATACGAGTAGCATGCATCTAAAACATTAACATTATCTCTAGAATAAACTCCAAAAAATTTAAAATCATAACCAGGAAATAAATACAGAATAAACAGGGCCATAAAATGGTAATAGGCATATTAAAAATAATCAATAAAACAATGTACCTTATCTGCAACGAATAATTCTTTCACGCACAAGTTCATTGGCGAGGGTTGGCAATGCTTTACCTCGGGGCGGTGTTGCCATAAAAAACACGAAAAGTCGGGAGGATCTAACGTTCTAACGCAAAATAAATTGCCATACCCCGCCAAGCTTGCTATGCTAGGGGATATACGGAAATTCTGTGGCAGTATGGAAATTTTGATCGGACTTGAGTTGATATCTGTCGTTATTTGCTTACTTTGTGAGTTTGCCGTTTGCGAGTTTTCTGAGAGGAGTCAACCTTCAATAATATGTGCAATAGTGAAGACATAGTTGTTGGATCGACATATGTAGTAGTGGCATACTTATATTACTATTTATACGAAGTATACCTGTACTTCACATAAAATAAGGAGTTGATTCCAAAATACAAGCAAAGTTATGTAAACAAACGGTGTGTATTGTGAATTATTGACGTGAGGTGACAGACGATCACAGATCATAAAAATGCAGACGACCAATATACAGAGTAATATACAAAGAATAACATAAAAAGACTAGAAATAATAATTTTGTTATCCACTAAATGCACTGACCTCTATTATTATGTAATAAACTAGCAGCGCCCCGGTATTACCCGCGTTATACCCGTTCCCGTGGGAATTTCGGGATGAAAAATAGCTTATAACCTTCCCGTTGAATGTGGCTATCTATTCCAAAAGGAATTATTCAAATCGGACTGATAATTCCTGAGATTGCTTCGAACATAAAAACAAACTTACAAATTTTACCTCTTTATAATATTAGTAAAACTGACTCTACGTTTGACGGAGGCAATGTTTAGGTCCTTACATATTTTTACTGAACAGCCAGTAAAATACTACACTGCTTTTTAATACCTGTTCCGATCATTTCACAGGTGCCACATCTTTATGAGACTCGTAATAATTAAAGTACAACTAATTATAGTAGCATTTAATAAAATGCGCTAACATTATGAGCGAGTTTATGATTCTATCACATTACGTACGAGTATAATAAATTAAATGACTCCATGACCAGTCGTAGAGTAGTTTCTCAACTTTATCTTTAGTGTTTAATTCAGAAGCTCGGAACCAGTTGGTCCACAGTCATTTAATTCTCGCCCAAGATTCTACCCAATGTTTTTTTTACCTTGCTAGCACAATTTTAAAATTGGTTTTCCTTTGGCTCGCCCCAGCATTCTTTTAAAATAATTATTGATACAAAAAGATGATTTGGAACAAAACTTAATAATACAGTCGGGTTTTTATTAAGAACCTGTGTGCGTTTAATTTATTTTTTGTGTTTGAAGAATAATAGTCATACTCATCTGCCTGCAGCCATTCGACGTAACTTACATGCATAAGTTTGGAAACGTAAGATTCTTGTAATAACTGCCTGCAAATAGTCCTCTATACTCTACCGTAGGAGATGTAGGAGAGAGAAGCATTAGCCTTACCTTACAGAAATAATCAAAAACCTTTAATTAGAATCTAGATATTTCGTATTTAAGTTTATACCCTATAGGTGACTCAATATACAAGCATTCACACCTTCTATACAGAACTCTATAGAACCTTATCAAATTAAATTATCAATGAAAATTAAGCAATTATCCGCCATCATTTTTAATTAGCAGTTTGACAAGAACCGTTTCATGAATTCTGCTTATTAAGAAGATGCAAGTCAGTGGAACGATGTAGATAATGTCCGACAAGTTGTAAACATATCCAAATAAATATTATTGAGATAAACTGATTTACTAACGAAACGAGAGATAGCGAGATTTCTCACAGTTAAATTAATTTCATTGCTTTTAAGATCTGTACCTACTGATGTTAGAAATATAATATAATAATGTAATATTCTTTACTGTGCTAAAATAATAAAACTGAAAAGTTCTTAGTTTCTTAGCTCATTGAAAATATAGTACATATAATCACCTGAGTTCACAAGGCCTCTCTAATAATATGGGCAATAGTGAAAAACGTGTAACAATTAACTATAGAGGTTTAAGTTCGGCCTAATTAGTAATATGATTTTTGATAAAAAATCACCACATTTCATTTTAATAACTTTCAACATTTTAAAATAAACCAATTCTTTTAATCATCCCATATCACCCACTAAATACGAATCTACTAAATTATAACAAATTGCTATCCTATTCCTCTACAGGAATTATAATTAAGGTTCGGGTATAAAACAAGAAAAAACACACCTGTAGGTAACTATGGGGTGCAGGTAATAAAAACGGAAATATGCTCGAGGCAGGAGTCACAAAAACGAGCTACATTTTAATACATTTTGGAACAGATCCTCTGGATTAAACGTAAAGAATCCTCGTAATAACATGGTATGTTTTAATAGAAAACGTCTCGGCATTTGTGACACCTCAAAAGGATTTTTTAAGTTTGATGAGTGTATTTAACAACAATATGTGAAGACATAGTTGTCGGCGACGACGTCTGGGTGTCAATTATATATTCTTTACTAGCAGCGCCCCGAGAAGATTTAAGTAAAGAATATATAATTGACACCCAGACGTCGTCGCCCAGAGAAGATTTAAGCATACAGACAAACAAACAGACAAAAATAGCGACTTTGTTTTATACTATGTAGTGAAGTATTTGTGTATGTATATGTAGTAGTTGTTGCATGGAATATTATAGCTATTCATGAAAATGTTTTTAATCCAGTTTACAGAATTTTTAACTACTACTTTTATTTACCATAGTGATTGCGTTTGAAGTAACTATTACACTAGGAATTTCCCGATTTAATTATACGTTGTAAAAAGGTCACGTTGTTTGTGACTACATACGAGTTTGCGTGACAAATTTGGCCACTCTTTGTATACTATAAAACTATAATATAAACATACTCATACATATGTAGGTAGGTTGTTTATAGTGCTATTACTCTTTATATTTAAATCTTAACTCAACACGTAGTATGAATTAAACGTTTAATGCGTTTTACTATTGTGTATTCGCTATTGATTAAGTCGGCACTGCGACCGATTTTGATTTCAAATCAAAGCATTATGGAGTAATCTTATATATAAAATTCTCGTGTCACAGTGTTCGTTCGCGTACTCCTCCGAAACGGCTTGACCGATTCTCATGAAATTTTGTGAGCATATTGAGTAGGTCTGAGAATCGGCCAACATCTATTTTTCATCCCGAAATTCCCGCGGGAACGGGTACAACGCGGGTGAAACCGCGGGGCGCAGCTAGTACTTATGTATATTTCAACAGCACAGTACTTCCAGCTGTAGTCATTAGAAGTAGCAATATTGGGCAAGCAGTGGGATATTAAACACAGTTTCAATTTTCCACTAGATCAGAGTGTACACGAACACATAAACATTTTTTTAATCCCGAAATTCCCACAGGAACTGATACTGCGCGTGTAAAACGGCGCGGTGTTGCTAGTTGTACATAATCCCGGAACCAATATATATGTGTAGTGTAATATGTGTGGTAATCCTCTTATTACGGTCGGGACCTCCATTACCTTAGGCTTTGAAGTTAGAGAATAGTTGAATACTCGACTAGAATTACTAATTAATGCCCTTATGTTTATAATCGGGATATAGTTCGTGAGTTTGTCTTCTGAATTCGGAACAGTCGGTAAGGTGACAAGACTGTTAAGTTAATATTAGAATTACGGTATAACTTAAACTGTGATGTTTGATGTTGGATACAATAGGGATTTGACGGTGTTTGGTTAAACTGGTTAACGGTTAACGTTTCGCTGTTATTTTTTTAAGGGAATTTCAGGATACATTTTTTAGCATCCATAGTATCGTCTATCTATGTGCCTAAAAAAATTAACGGTATCAGAAATATTTCGGCATTATACATAGAATTTAATATTAAATTTTAATTCTCCGAAGCATAGAAGCACTAAATCATTATTATCTATCTAAATTCCTCCATATAATAAACAGATCTTTACTTAATAAAATAACGATAAAATTAGGTAAGTACTCGTTGTTATTAAGTTATGGAAAGATGAGTGAAGATATTGTTTTTTGATGTAAAATATAGTTCTTGGAAATGTTAAACATCTCATAGCAAAATTAAATTATAATAGCTAGACAATAATATACTAATTAGTGTATTTTTCAATAATTCGATTTCTTAGAAAAAAATCATAAAATAAGAAGTGCCTTGTTCGTCTTAGCAGAATTCGTAACACAAAACTCAAGACCAAAACAATTAAAATTAGCCGCAAACAGCATCACTGCAGAGCTAACCCGGGGAATGTGCTGAAAGGATAATATTAATTTTAAAGCGAACATTTTAAACCTAAATACCCAGGAAATATTTCAAGCTCGCCAGCCACGAAAGTTGGGTAACAACCAAAATAACGTTTGGGTACTTATTTGGTATTTCGATGCCGCAAATCCCTAATAGAATCGTCCCGACCCTTTGTTTGAGCTAGCAATTTCTAATGCGGACCTCCAATTTCATTCCAGGGCAATAAATTTTACAAAATTTAATCCCTTTATCGTTCCATTCTAGTGGACCTAACGGGTGGCATGGACTAGGTTTAATGTACGAGATTTGTGTTTCAATGCCAGTTCGGGGCTAACGTAATGTCTCTGTGTGACCAATCAGTAACCCACCAGCCTGGAATCAATCCTTCATTGCCATTGTCTGTTATACTATTTCACTAGCAGCGCCCCGCGGTTTTACCCGCGTTGTGCCCGTTCCCGTGGGAATTTCGGGAATTTTTTTACATAAAAACCTTCCACTTGAATCACTCTACCTATTACAAAAAACCGCATCAAAATCCGTTGCGTAATTTTAAAGATTTAAGCATACAGCCAAATAGACACGAAACAGAGACGACTTTATTTTATACTATGAGCAATTACCGTGATAGGGAAGAGAATTTAGAAAAAACATATCCAAACTCTACATTTAGTTAGGAAAGATTGTGCCGGTCTACGATGTCCTCAAGACAATCACAGCAACTAATTCTACTGCTACAAGTTCTTTTATGTTCATTTGTTTTTCTGTAGTAGTATACAAGAGTATTATGATCCTGAAATTTCTACAGAAACGAATGTATGACGTAACTGAGAAGTAGTAGTAAAAAAATATTAGTCTGTTATGTCCCACAGCTGGGAAAGGCCTCCTCACTAAAGATATCAGTACACTGAGAAGGATTAGGTATAATCACCAAGCTTAGTACAGTTACTAATAAAATTAGTTATTACCAGCATATTCAATTTACACAATATCTTATATTATACGTCATATCTCCAACTAAAGCTTTCAAAACAAAAAAAACGTTGCTAGAGACAGAAATGAAAAAGTTTTAGCTGTAATGTTTCAATCCCATGTGTTTTAATTTTAAAATCCATTTACAAATTGATTTCGGTCTGCTCGAACTCCCTTAAGGGAAGGGTAGGGTAGCTCGACGTATCAGTAGATAGTATGGAGTAAAGTGACGTAATATACCTCTCACTATGTGTGCGGCCACAGTGAATGCGCGGTGGCTTACGCGGTGACTTACGCGGTGGCTTACGCGGCGGCGGCGGCGGAGGTGGCCACACTGAGGCGCGAGCTCTAGTAGCGATCAGACGTATATCAGGGGTTGCAAACAATTTTCGATCAACAATACACAACTAGATATCGGGTCACGTACAAAATCAAAGCTAAAAAATGTCCTCGTGAATTACGTGTGACAGCTTATTTTGTTTACTACCGAACTGACCAAAAAGTTTTAAAACAGTTCGAAGTTCAACCTAATTACAACCATGACACCTAGCAAATCTTCAAATATTTAAAATTACTACTGTCACTTAGAAACGAAAAGACAACATTTAGTGTGAAATCAACCTTAACGACCTACAAATAAAGTATTTTATTCCCGTGTTTACCTTCCTTTCGTTTCGTTTCTTTTAGAAGAACTACAGATGGAATGGAGTCGTGTTGAACACTTAAATAATTTGTAATATGCACGTAAAAGTTTACTTAAAATTATTTATGTTTTGGGCTATCTAGGTTTGATAGTATACATACTTGTTTTCATTACGATTTTTTTGATAAACTTGATAGTATAACTCTGCAAATATAGATCTTAGCGTATATATTAAATAATAATGATCAAACTTACTGTCATTTTTGCTCTAAAGTTGAAAATTAACGAGTTATTTCAGAAAAACTAAAAAAAAATGAACTTAAAACAAGATGGCGGCGAATACTCTACCGGGATTAGTTACAAAATCGAAATTTATAAGTCCAACCACCACCCCACGACATAAAAAAAAAATCGCCCCCCGGATAAATAAATTATTACTATAAAACAAATCTACTCCATGTTTCTGCTGTTCTGTTTCACAAAATTTGCGCCAACGTTGGCCAAACATTTGTAGCGGTGACTTCAAATCAGTATTTTTTTTCAAAATTTGATATTATTTAGTTAAAAGCTTAAAATATAACTTATTCTACATGTACTCACAGAAAATAAGACACTCCGGCCGTTAATTTGTTTTTCCGGCCATTATTTTTGCAACTTTTTTGGCTGTGGTTCGAGGGAACTAAATAAAAGAGTGGCTCACTTTTCAAATGAGACCCTAAGCACCCAGACGTATTATTTGCGCTGACCCGAAATCTAGTGTGTATTGTTGATCGAAGCCATTTTACGTCAAAACGCCGAGCGGTAAGACCACTGGTTTGATACACCTGCCACCCGCTTGTTAAGTCGCTCGCCGCCTAGGCCCGTACTGTGGCCACAACGCGCGGATCGGTGCGTTTGAAATCACCGCGCGCGGAGTCGCTCGGTCTTGTCGCGCTAGGCTTCCGCCTAGTCACTTCAGTGTGGACACTTACACGCGTTTCATACGTTTGATATTTCGCATCCGCCGTCGCCACCGCGCTAGGCCCGCAGTATGGACGCACACTAAGGGTTGACGGGAAATTATTCTACTACTTCTATATAATAATACAAGGAAGATGCCGCCGCGTCTGTCTATCTGTATGTGCATGAAAAAAATAAATTTGATTAACAGATTTTTGTGTGATTTTTACAATTACAAATTTTCGTACATTTTATGTCTATCCATAGAATTTTACGGTTGTACGATCGATCCTAATATACACTATATTCAACGAAAGAAGTCGCAAATTACCTCTATTTCGGTTTCGGTTTTGACTTGTTTAACTCAAAATTGTTTTGGAATGACATCTGACATAGCGATCGCTGAGAAAATTAAATTAAAAACGTTACCTGGAAAGCATATTCGTTTTAACTATAAAAAAAATATTGATTTTCACAGGTACGATAACTGAAGCTGTAGGGCGTTACTAGTAATAAATTGTATTAATAACATCGCCTCTAAGTAGTTACTTTACAAATAATAACATTACTCAAAGTACAATTCAATTTGTTCGCTTACAAATGTAATTTGTAAGCTCTAGACGGGCGCCTTTTACATTCAATATCATAAATAAATGTATTTAAAACGTTTTAATATCTAGAACTACATGAATAATGGAAAATGGAAAACCTTTGCCCTACAATAGAATAATATTTATACTCGAGAATTAATGTAATGCTCTGCGTAACGTATGAAAATAAAACACTTGGATTTGAACAAGTACGAGTATAAGAAATGCCATAAGACCTAGATTAAGTTAGAATACCTAATCGTCTGAGTTACATTATAATGTTAGATAATATTGTATCTCAATGCGCAATGATGCGACCAGTGTATATAGCATATTTGAGAGTAAAGTAGTGGCGGAAAAATTGAATGAATGAACATGATAATTCGATTGAACGACACAAACCATTCACTATCCGCTGCACTATTGATTAGTAAGGAGGTTGTATTGTAACATTATTATAATTGTTGACATGGATCGGGTTTGAGATCTCGCACCCGTATTATTCAAGCGTGATTACGCCTAATCATCCTCGCTGTACTGATATCTTCAGTGAGATGAGAGGCCTTAGCCCAGCATTGGGACATTACAGGCTAATACTTTACTTTTTGACATTTCGAGTCGTCAGTTTATTGCGCGCAATTCTGTGTTGAATAAACCTAGAATCTGTTTCTAACTGTGGCGCGTGACTCCAATAATCGTTAATTATATTTCTCCCGGGCATGCTGAAAGGTCCCCCTGTCACGTATGAAAAAGATAATATTTCAGATTAATGGACGTGTTTCAACATTTCGTATTTCACTTTTACAACGTGGAAGATTGGATATTTTTGTTAAAAAACTGGGTAATGGAAGAGGTAGGGAAATACGGGAATACTAGGTATAGTAAGTACTTATTCGTTTTTTATGGGGAGAATATAATATTCAGTTACAAACATGTACTAAATTGGTAAAAAATCACACATTTCTATTTCCGCTGTAGTTTTACAAATAACTATGTACTGTACTTACATTCGGAAACTTGAACAAGCGTACTTAAATTAATTAAGTATTTTAAATGGAAAAGCTAAGCACAGTTTGGAGTGGAAATCGTTGTAAGTATTTTGAGCTTAATTGCATACATATTCATAAAGCTTTCTTTCTTAGAGTTAAATGAAATAACACGCGGTAGTAGGTACCATACATTTTATCGACCTACCGCTGTTTATTGGGCCCATTGTCATTTTCGATCCTGTAAGATGTTTTTGCAATGTAAGTTACAGGCCGTTTTCAGAACAGCCACATTTATAAATATCTCGGTACGAAAACTTCAATATTCAAAGCATTATTTTGATAAACAACTTTTTGCAAGCGAAGCATTTCCATTAAATTTATTGTAGCAGACATAATAAAATTGAACACAATCTGTTAAGAGACGCCTTTTCTTCCTATTGTCTTAACATTTGAAGTTTTACTTTTGTTATGAATATTTGCATAAAATGGCCCAAGAGTTTACAAAGAGTTTCAACTATTATTCCAAAATAGGCTACTTGACTTTTTTTTATTATTTCTTGTAACTCGCGATCGTACGTTCACAATACGACAAACGCACGGCTTCGGCACCGCAGCGGTCCGACACGAAACGCATAATTTGAAAGCACCCTTAATATCAGTCAAATAGCCTATTGTAACACGGGTAAGATCGCGAGGCGCTACTACTATCAAATTATAACATCCTATGAATGTAGATATAGTTAGATAGATGCGTGAGTGCTTGTGTGGTTATGAGGTGAACGTGAAACGGCGAGAGGTCGTCGCCATGTTGAAAGAGCCTGTTTTGGCGGGAAAACCCCCCCAACGCATTTGTGGATACTTCACGACATTCAATGGTAAGGTAAAAGGTCATTATATCGGTCTATTTTATGCCTTCACCTCGAATGTATATATATGTTCTAGTAAATAAAATGAGAATTTTATTTTTTGAATATAAATGAATGTATTGAAGCGATGATTTATAATTTGCAGGCGAAATTGGTATCTACCCATCTAGATTATTTATGTTTATATTTTTCGTTAAGTAGATTTTGAAGCTTTTTAATGAAAAAATATTGCAGAGTACCATTTACTAGTACCACGTTCACGGTATGGTCAGTTTTTCAGATAAAAAGTGACGCGAACATTTCATGAATGAACAAGTATGTATTAACATACATAAAAATCGCAATAAATCATTACATATTAGCAATATTGATTAGTATGTGGCAATGGTAACTTTATTTTAGGGTTTGATATTACAAGATGTCGAATAACTGCACGGAATTTTGTGTTGAACATTAGCAATAGGCCAAAGTCTATTGTGAATAGTACATTTCACGGACCACCGCTCCCATAAAATTAATATGGAAACACAACGTCAAGCATAACATATCCAGCCTTCATTCTGTTATTTTAACATCTCATTTAAATAACAAATTCTGTTTACTTTGGGGTTGAAACATTATCGGCTTCGGAGGCGGAGACAACGGTTATTTAGTTACGTCGTAACGGGTGTTTCCGGAACTGATTTTAAAACAAAATGTTCATCTTGATATACGCATTTAAAGGGTTTAACATGATGTAAGTATTATCAATTTATTAGTCTTTATCTCAAAATTGGTGCGACTCTCCTGACTTAAGGCGGGCTTATCCAAGAAGTTTAGGTATTTCGCGCTACCTCAGCCCCCGCATTTGAGCGCGCGACGTTTGTATGAAAATTATTAAACGCGGGGGGAATTTTTGGGAGACAAATGGCGTGCGTCCAACCTCGAAGACGTCTTGACGGGCACTGGCCGTGGCCGCCCGGTGCGAGCGCCTGAACGGATAGATTTTGATAGTTTTCTTTCACAGGGATGAATAATAACAAAATAATAATATTTTTTTTTACAATTTTTTAGTAAATAAAAATCCCTATCTTTTGATATTAATTTGACATTATTTCAAAAAGAAACCTTTTAGTACCAACCGTTTGAAATATCGATTTAGTGTCATCTTTATGATTTTTTTTAATCGAGAAAATTATTATTATTCACGTTTCTATCTTTACAAAGTTCTAGTATATATGTTCAATTTTAATAAAAAAAATATTGATTGTGCAATTTTTACATTTCTGTAGAGATACAGTTGTTAAAACATCCAAAAGTTTCGAATAAGCCCGCCTTAGGGCCAGCGCAGACAGAAAGGAGCGCAGCGGAGAGGATTTTATTAACGCACTTGAAAATCAACTTTAAAATTATTAAAATAAAGTCGCGCGCGGAGATTCCCGCGTAGCGTCGAGGACGCGCGAGCATTTTTTGTCAGGTTCAAACATTTATGCACTTTATTTTAATAATTTTAAAGTTGATTTTCAAGTGCGTTAATAAAATCCTCTCCGCTGCGCTCCTTTCTGTCTGCGCTGGCCCTTAAATAAGCTTTGAAAAAATGTTACGTTTCAACTATGTACAACACCACAAGTACGAGTAGCATTCTAAAACGCATGAAACACTTGCAAAGTTGCAACAAGGAGGAAATATTAAACTAATTTATATTACGATTAGTAACGTAAATAAACTAACATAATGCACACTCCATGAACCGCAACTTGTTTTTTCATTTCCACAGAACATTCACCAAGCTTTTCGTTCAAACTATTTCCTCCTTGTTATTTACGAGATTCAAAGTGTAATCCAGATTCCTTCGTTTTGTAAACAGCTGTTGCATCCGCATGTTCGAATATAATTATGCTAATCTACGCATCGGTGAATTTGTTTCCGTTAAATGCTATTTTCCGCGAGTCCGCTAGTATTTCACCATCTAAAATAGTTAGTGAATTACATTACTCTTCTATAATAACCTAATCATTAATTTGGTTTAAAACCAAAAGCAATATCTTACTTCAATACTGTACCAACATGTATCAAATATTATCAAAATCCTACTAATATTATAAATGCGAAAGTTTGTGAGGATGGATGTATGTATGTATGGATGGATGTATGGATGTATGTTTGTTGCTCTTTCACGCAAAAACTACTGAATGGATTTGGATGAAACTTTACAATAATATAAGTTATACATCACAATAACACATGGGATACATTTTATCCCGAAATTCCCGCGGGAACCGATACAACTCGGGTAACACCGCGGGGCGTGGCTAGTATTATAAATGCGAAAGTTTGTGAGGATGGATGTATGGATGTATGTTTGTTGCTCTTCCACGCAAAAACTACTGAATGGATTTACACATCAGAATAACACATGGGATTCATTTTATCCCGAAATTCCCGCGGGAACGGGTACAACGTGGGTGAAACCGCGGGGCGCGGCTAGTAGGTTATAAATAGTTATATACCTAGCTTTTCGGCTCCAGTGACTAGTTCTGATATGTTCATTAGTAAGGATGTTTAACTATCATCACTACATAGTATAAAACAAAGTCGCTTTCCGCTGTCTGTCTGTCGCTATGTATGCTTAGATCTTTGCAACTACCTACGCAACGGATTTTGATGCTGATTTTTTTAAAAGGTAGAGTGATTCAAGAGGATGGTATAAAAATTCCCGAAATTCCCACGGGAACGGGCACAACGCGAGTAAAAACCGCGGGCCGCTGCTAGTTATATTATAAATGCGAAAGTAACTCTTGTCTGTCTGTCTGTTACGCTTTCACGCCAAAACAACTGAACCGATTTGAATGGAATTTGGTACACAGTTAGTCGAGAGCCTGAGAAAGGACATAGGCTACTTTTGCGAAATTCCTACGAGAACGGATACAACGCGGGTGAAACCGCGGGGCGCTGCTAGTAATTAACATAAAGTAGCAAAACAATATATATTAAATATCATATCACAAGGAAAATTTTACATATGTGCAAACTATATGTACACAATTGCTAAAAATTAAGTAAAGTCTTATAAAATATACTATTTTGTAGGTATCTATTTCGACTTTGGAGTCGAAAATCCTATCAAATATTAAGTACGTTCCGTGAAATTGGTCAAGCGTTTGGAGATCGATAGATATGAGTGCGGTGCATGGCTCGCACTGAGGGTAGCACCGCAGTATACGTGCAAGGGTTCTCCCCTCTGACTCATAAAGAGGGTGGATTCTCCCTCTCACTTTCGAAGGTTTGGTCGATACAGCTCTCTTTTGTTTTCACGCTTCGAACGCGCTGTTGTTTCCCTAGGCTTATCACGCTAAAATCGCTGGATCATTAAATAGTTAGATGGTATATTTTTAACCGACTTCAAAAACCAGAGGATCGATTCGATTTTTTTAATATTATGTCTTTTTCTAACCTGACCTCTGTCGGTTCATAGAGAACCGATTTCGACCGCGCAAATGGATATGAAAGTGTACTTACAAATTGGATAATTTTGACCGATTAATAAAAGGTGGTAGTTAGGTAGTTGTCATAAAAACCTGGCTTGAAGTCAGCGTTTCACTTGAATAAGTTAGAAGACTTACTTCAATTAACGAACTGAACTAACTGATGACGGACTCGTGGTCACACCGTTTTGCTACACCAGTGTGACTACGAGTAATTTATTTTCCTCGTGGTCACACTGCGGTGTGATCAACAGTAATTAATGAAACATTCACAAAAAAAAAACTTAACCTAACCTACGGTTAACCTACGGTTGTCTATCGTAATTAATTTATCTATCGGGCACTTCACTACATACCTACTATTCAGTCAAGTGCGATCCTTTTCAGAGTAGTGTAAACACGAGGAAAATAAATTACTCGTAGTCACACTGGTGTAGCAAAACGGTGTGACCACGAGTCCGTCGCTAACTAACTGATATCTTTAGTGAGTTGAGAGCCCCAACACAAAGACATGAAAGGACATTTTTACTTTAGTTTAATACTAACTTAATAATTATAATAGCAGTAACTCTATACGTCTGTGTGTTACGCAATCACGCTTAAACTACTGAACAAACATAAATGAAATTTGGTTCAGAGAGTCTAGACCCTGACAAAGAATATAGGCTACTATATATCCCGAAGTTCACGGGAACGGGTACGCTGCTGGTGAAACTAGCTAGTTTAAAATATACGTATGCACTTTACTGCTAGGATTATACATTTTTAAACAACATGCTTAATAAAATAATATGAAATTATCTTTTTAAATTATTCTTAAATAGTGAACTGTAGATAGATTACAGATGGGTGAAAATTTGCTTTCTGTTTAATTTTCTAACCAAGCTGATTGTAACGTAGTAAATGGAGCACTTGATTTCATGACTTATTGTTACTTACGTAGTTACCTAGATATTTTAATTGTCACTTATTATGCTTGTAGAGTGGCGAAAAAGGGCGTAGATTACATTAAAAAAACAGTTTATAGTTTCTTTTCGCCTAAAAAAATTAAACAACAACAATAGAACAATACTTGACATTGTTTATTATGCATAAAATTACACGGTACATACGAAACAACACATGAACACCCTTAAAGCTTCTAGACAAAAGAGGCAAGGACACCAAACTACTATAGCCATCAGGAACAACATTATATCAACCATATTTTTCCAAACTCTTAACAAAGATAGACAATGGGGGTAAAACCAGGGGCAAAAGAAATATACAGCAAGACAAGGACGCTTCCGTAAACTAGATGCGTAAAGGTTACAATTTAGGTTTCTTTTGGAAAGAGGTTTCTGTAGTGCCCGACCACGTCGTTTTAGTCGTTTTTTAGGATTTTTGTCATTCATATGAATAATATACTTTGTCAGGCAATTCTCTTCGAGTTTCAATTTAAATCTTTTAAACGATTCCATCAATGTTATTCGGTATTTAACGCGTTTGAGCGTGGATCCCACGCCGCTGTCAGAGATTGCTTCCTTCATGCCACGATACGCGACGATAGGCTCGTTATAGGCCGTCTTTACATTCGCCGCCGTAACTTTAGGGTCCATTGCAGACTTAAACAACGATCTCAACAAATCTCCCACAGTTACAAATCCCAATTTTGCAATATCTAAAAGTGATTCTGCAGCAAGTGCACCATCACTAGCACCTTTGCTTTTCCTCACTTGTTTCATCATTTCTTTTTCTTTTTTCTTGCGAGCTTTTATCCGTATCTTTCTTTGTTCCTTATATTTCTTTTGTCTTATTTTTAATTGTTTTCGTTCTATTAACAATTGTTTTTTCCTCGAACGTGCTTTTTTTTTAAATTTCATCTTCTGTTTCCGTCTTGCTTTTTCTTTTTTATTTTCGATGCCAGCATTTTTAAAATAATTTTTGCAAATTTTACTACCACAAGTACAAGATCCAGCAGCTTTAGGCACTATTGATGAGCCCATTTGGAGTTTCTTGATCCGTTTAGATTCCTTTATACATATTTTACTACCGCAAACACATGGTTTCTTAGGTATAGGAGGTTTAGGTTTAGGTTTAGGTTTAGCTTTAGGTTTACCTTTAGGAGGAGCCTTAGTCGGCCGACCACCTTCCTTTTTTGCTCCACGAAGACTGCCACTAGAAGATTTTTTTTTCATCATAGACCTACAGAGACATATATTCCCTGAAGAAGGTTTTTTTTTAATTTTAGACCTAGAGCTCCCTGAAGAGTGTTGATCTACCAATTTGTGTGTACTTTTTTTACTGCCAGCATTTTTTTTCGAAAGTTCTTTTTTGTTTATATATTTATCGTTCTTGGTTACTTTAAGTGAAATTTCTTTTTTATCTTTCCCTGGAGGAGATTTCATTTTAATCTTAGACCTACAGAGACATAATATATTCCCTGCAGTAGGTTTTTTTTTAATCTTAGACCTACAGAGACATAATATATTCCCTGCAGAAGGTTTTTTTTTAATCTTAGACTTACAGAGACATAATATATTCCCTGCAGAAGGTTTTTTTTTAATCTTAGACCTAGAGCTCCCTGAAGAGTGTTGTTCTACCAATTTGTGTGTACTTTTTTTACTGCCAGCATTTTTTTTCGCAAGTTCTTTTTTGTTTATATATTTATCGTTCTTGGTTACTTTAAGTGAAATTTCTTTTTTACCTGCAGCCGGTATAGCATAATTGGTTTTTTTGTTCACATTTTTACAACGACATGATGTTTTCTTTTCTTTGCTGTTTGCCGAAAAATTTACTTTCTTCTTTTGTTTACCATCGCTTGCAAAAGAAACGGATTTTGTTTTGTGAGGATCCGCATCCTTTCCTCTTTTCCAACCTTCAAAGAAAGAACTGCACTTTCTTTTGACACAATCGCCTGCACAAAAAATACCCAGTGCTTTATTTGAGTCCGCAGAAAACGATTTACCTTTTGCTTTATTCGTATCCCGAGATAAAGTAGCCGACTTTTTTTTGTCACTAGAGGACGGAGAAGAAATACCCTGTTTTTGATTTGAGTTTGCAGGAAATGCCTTTTTGTGACTATCACCTGCAGAAGACATGCGCTGTGCTTTATTTGCGTGCTCGTTTTTTTCAGTTTTTAGGTCTTTTTCTGGTTTTCTGACACAACAAACATTATCATTCAATTTTGACATCTTATTTCCCTTTGCACTTGGTTTCATAATACTGCTTTTATTCAAGCACTTTGGTACGTTAGTAACTGGATAGACATCGTATTGTACAGGCTTAAAAGGTGAGTTAGTTATTATTTCATCAACACGATATACACTGACGTCTTTAGATTTAGGTTTACAATTACATATAACTTTATCATTTGCCTTTACAGGTTTATTAAGCCCTGATATAACGTGTTCTTTATAAAATTCAACATTAACATTAACGTTTGAACCAATTCTTAAGCCTCTCCAATAATCTTGGCCAGCGAAGGGGAATCGCGGTTTTTCTACAATATGTGGACCTGGTTTCTCTTTCTTAGCCTTGTTTGTGACTTGGATGCCTTTATTTTGCAATGTTTGTTGATCGGATGTTCCCATCTTACGGAATCTTACATCACTTTGTGTTTGAGCATTTTTTTTAAGACCAGTTTGTGCAAAACCAGTCTGTGTTTTTTTTGTGCCTGGACGTTTAGCATTCTCATTTATGCTCTTTATAAAGTCTATTTTAAAGCTTAGATTGGAACAAAGATTAACAGATTGTCTTCCCGGTGTACAAGGCAAACCTGTTTTATGGCATTTTAATTTATGGCATTCCGGTTTTCTTTCTTTGTTTTTTTGGGTACTATCACCGGAACGCGTTGCTGTGGCACATCGCTTATTCATGCCCTGTTGTTGCATCCCCTTTCCTTTCATGGGCTTAACACTTTTATGCTTGCTATTCGATTTATCGGTGGTGCTTGAAGATTTGGAACTTACACGCGCATTCTCTTTATCCAATTTCTGTAATCTTGCTTTTTCTTTTTGTTCAGCTTTCTTTTTGTCCTTTTCAGCTGCTTTTAATGATTTTTCTCTTTTCGCTTTTTCTTTTTGATCGTGTTCTTGTTGTGCTTTCAGTTTTTGCGCTGACTCTTTTTGAGCTTTCTCTTGTTGCGCTTTCGCTTGTTGAGCTTTCTTTTGTTGTGATTTATTTTTTTTAGCTTCCGCTTGTTGACCTTTATCGTTTTGTGTTTTTTGTTTTTTTTGGGTAGTTTTAGTATCTTTTTTTGATGGTTTGGTTAATAATTTCAAAGTGCACATACACTTTGCTAAAAAAGATGGCGAAGCCTGAATGCCATTGGGTGTTTGAAGGCCTGATTTTTTCTCTAATGGCGCTGGTGTACACGGTGGACCTTTATTAAACTCTAAATTGAAACTAAAATCTGAATCAACCCGTACCATACGGCGGGGGGAAGGTTTTATTTTTATGACCGAGTTTTTACCACCTTTATGTTGAACGACCGATTTCTCAGTTTTTGATTTAGTTTGTTGTTGTTTTTTTATGCACTGTGTTGGATCACATTGCCCTGCCAGACACATTTCTGGATCGCATCTCATGGAACCTTGATCAATACTATGCTTTTTAAAAAATTTCATCATATGCTGGCATTTATTTGGATTGCAATTTCCTGGTTTCTTAACTTCTAAATTCATCGCATGAAAATCGCGTTGTAAATATTGCGTTAAGCCTATGAGTTCTGTTCTATTAACATTTTTTTCGTTGAATAGAGACTCGCAGTTATAATTAGATATTGTAAACTCATTGTTTAAATTAAATGACTTACTCACATTCAAGATTTTAGTTTCTCTGTGACTACCGATTGAAATTATTGATTTATTTATCTTATAATTTTCTGAAATTGGCGAATTAAACGACATTTGCCGTTGTTTCGTGACTAAAAGCTTACTTCTTGTTCGTTTATGTGAACCCGAATTAAACTGATCTATTACTTGGACTGGGAAGACTGAATAGTGGCTCTGTCGACGATAGTGGTTTTTAAGCTTAGCATTATTTTGCAATTTAAACGAATGAAAACATCTTCTGAATAAGAATTGCATCCATGTTGTCTTGCTGTATTGTTTTGCCAATTTAGACCTTACTACTACGGGTTCTAAAGCGCCACTCTCTATACCATTGCTAAATAAACTAGAATTTGTACCCATATTTAGTTCAGCAACACCTGCCAAGTCATCGCTCCTAATCATAGAATTTTGTGAGGTAAAATTTGGGTCATTAAATTTCTTGATTTGATCAGTATTTTGGTATGGCGTAGGTTCTGCAAATTGCAACGTTAAATCTTTACTACGTAAATGTTTATTTTCCTTATCATTATATGCACTTATTCCACTACGAAAAATTTTTATAGAAGATTTCAACCACATTCTCTTTTTAAATCCTGCTTTCATTGGTAAATTTCTATTGTCTTGATGAGCTTTCATTTTTGGTGGATCTTCATTTTTTAGATTCATTGTACAATTAAAGTTATCATTCGTTGACCTTTGGGAGGTTCCTCTTTTAGACGAACATTTTAAATGGTTTATACTGCTTGTCGAATTAGTATCGTGGCTTGAAGTGACAGATTCATTTCTCTCGATTTTTCTTCGGTCTACCAAATGTTTTGGTTTAAATTCGAATTGTTTACCTACATAGTTGTACTGGACGCGTTTCTTTTTACATTTAACTTTCTTTGTTTCAACCCCGACAGAAGAAAGTCCAGATTTATTATTAGTATCCTTATCTACTATCGGCATTCGGAACATGCAGCCGCATCTTCGTAGTTTGTGTTTCTGTAATTTAGATTTCGGCTCAATAATTGAACTAGGTAACTCAAAATATCTAGTCAAAACTGATGTAAAACTTCCTATTGCCATATCTCGTTTCTGTACTTTGGGGTTACTCTGTGTTTGTGTCACAGTTGATTTGATTTCATTACATGTGGCTTCAAGCAGTTTTCTGACCACTGAACTAGGTATTCTTAATGTTGGATAGTTTTTACTTATTATAAAATTATCCCATTCCGAATACTTTCTTTTCATAGTGAAAAGTTTCAGAGGTTTAACACATTTGTGTTTCATTTTCACTATCGATTTTGTAGAACTTATAGATTTTGTTGCGTTTTTATTTGTGAGAACCGACATTGTTTCGTATGTGTTAGCAATTTTCATAACTGGCTTACTCTTAGACTTATTACGAATTTCACTTTGAGTGAGATATTTATTTGCTTTCAATTTTAATTTACAAATGTATCGTCTTAAAGCATAACTGTTTCTACTGTGTGTTTTTGCTCCTGGAGTCAGTTTGCTATACAAGGTACTGATATTTTTTGTTGGGCTATATTTTTGCTTGATTGAAGACATGGAACGTTGCTTATAAACATAATTTTTTTTGTCGTCTTTGTAGTAATTAGTAGTGTTAAGTGTCAACGACATATTGTCATAAGGTGTTACCAAGTGACCCAAAGGGTTCAGATTATCATCAAATTGCTCCCCTCCTGCTTTCAAGTCTCTGTCTTGCTTTTTCTTACCAATGTCTGTTTTCACTTTGCTTTTAATCTCAAAGTTGAGTGGAGGTTTTACAATAGCAAATTTCTTATCAAGTTCATTCCGATTATTGGTTATCTTTGTATTTTTTGCGGTAATATAATATTTTTTTTTTGGGAAAAATATTCCGTTATGATTTTTAAGTATATTAGACACAATTGGATCACGATACAGAGGACACGAGACAAAGTTTCTTTTTTTAGAATTGCTTCCTAAATTTTCGACAACATATTTTGTGTCTTTCCGTTCCATTGTGACATTTATACAAGATGTTTTCTTGTCATTTTCTGGACTAAGAGTCTGTAATATCGCGCATGTGCTTTTGCCTTCACTTTTCTTTGCACCCTTACATGATTTTCTATTTCGACAATAATAACTTTTAGACTCACAACTTTCGCATGCATCACAGCAAATTGTATCGTGATCAATTTTTTTGCAGCACATGTTGGCAAATTCTTCCAATTTACAGTCATCACATATCCAATTACTTTGGTTACAAACATGAATGGAGGGTACTTCACTATATGCCTTTAACTGGCCATCATCCGAGTAATCATCTTCCTTACTTGTTTGTAATACAATTTTATTATTTAAATTATCTTTTGAACATAAGTTACAAGGGCAACAACATCCAGGAAATGATTTTCCAGATAATAGTGCATTGCCTTTATTAGATTTATTTTTCCAATGTTCACTGTAATCTATGGGTGATTCTATCTGACGATTTTTGGCTTGATATCTATTTTTGTTGATTACATCTTCTTCGACATCTTGATCCACGCTGTCTTCAGCGTAACCTTTCTTTAATATCTCTTGTAAATTTTCAATGCATTGCTCTGGCTCGTATTTTTCGGAATCACTCTCATCTTCGCATGCCCAATCTATAATTCGATTTGTTTCTAAATAATCTTCATATTTCGGAGATTGTTCATAAAATATGTTTCTTTTATTCCCTTTGATTCTTTCTTCAGGTTCGTTTGTTCCCCGTACATGATCTTTCGACAATTTAGGTGCAGTTTCCAGTTGACTATACATTTTACTTCCTGAATGGCAAGAAGATTCGCCAATGACCTTTCTTTTTAATTTATAACTAGTACTTTTCGGTTCTTTAGATATTCTAACCTCGTCTAATTTTCCTGTTGGGTTTACCAAACCCGCTACAGGTTTTCCGTGTAGACCCTTATCTACAATGTTGCTTATTTTACATAAGCATGAATCAGATTTAATATTCTTAGGTTTGATCGCTATAGTGGCTCGCGCAATTGTATGTTTTCCGGCCCATACATTTGGTCTCGAAGTTTCATGGCAATGAAATTGATGCTGTCCGTAGACATAACAACTACAACAATCACACTTTTGATCAGGACCTCCACAATGATGGTGTCTCATATCGCATACTGCCACTTCGCTAGCAACTGAGTTTTTTTTGTCTGGTAGATGTGGTGTTACAATACTTTTCCTTGAGAGTGACATATGTTTCGTAGATTTTAAAGAAACTTTTTCGCTTTTGCCTAAACTGGTCTCTGATATAAGCTCGGTGGTTACATTATTATAAAGACAAATGTTTTGAATTAGTCTGTTGATGCATTTTTTTTCTCTTAATGGTTGAAGCTTATCGTAAAACAATTTGTCTATTTTTGGGCCATGTGTCGGGACTCGCATAACTGGCCGATGGTAGCACGCACTAGAGCAATTCAGGCATGTCGGGTGGCCATCGGTGGGTTTCATCGTATGTTGCGGTAAGTAACTCGGCTCTCATTCAAATGGTAGAGCTATGACAGGCTCCAAAACTTTATACTATACAATACTTACACGGTTCAATTTAAAGTAACTTTATCGAATAAATCATTGTTTATCTGGAAATTAAATACATAGTTTATATATTATGAGTAGAGCTAAAGGTACATAAAATAATGATACATCCGCAGAGTGGTCGAATGGCTAATTTAAATTATGGTAAACAATAAGTAACAGTGAAGACTAGACAAGCAAAAACTATAGTTATTAGCCTGAATTCTAGGAAACGATTTAACAGTTAACTCGATTAGGTTAGGTAACCCCAGTGTCGGAGATGTTAATACCGCCCCAAGGAACCCGACAAGCAAACGCATTGAATTGGTCACATAACCCTTGAGGTAATTGAACTATTTATTGACTAGGACTAATAATAATATAAATGGGAATGTTTATGCTATTGTAGGTTACCTCTTAAACTACGTCCCAAATCTTCAGTGAAACTACTTAATTGGATGATGCATTTTTATTATTAGATAGCCACATTAGAATAGCAGAAGACGAAAATACGTACCACAAGTTACTTATTATATACCTGTCTCTCTTTAAATCCGTAGAGAAAGGTATTTACTTGGTGTTAAATTAATACAATTGATACTCTTATCGATCATTATAACAATTGTAAGTCATCCAATAAGACGACTACATAGAACAACAGATTTACATAGTACACTTCACAGTAAAGCGAATATTATCAAAAACTACATGATTTGGTAGTAAAATGTGAAATACCTATTTGACATTTGGTTTTGTATACTATGGATATGTCAAACATCTTTTATCTAGAGGGAGGACAATTTAAAAAAGAAGAAACAATAAGAAGGTTTTATAGAAGAAAAGTCTTTATTTTAACTTGTTTTACTGCTCGCTCAGTCGTACACAGACGAAAAACAATAGTTACTACAGTTACATACATACCTACCTAATCTTTCTGTGAATTAATAAGGCTTGAGTATTATTGACAAACTCCATGAATTTTAAGCCCTGTTCAGCCCAACAAGGCTTGAGCCGAAGGTATTGAGTGAAACACGTACCTAGTACAGACAAGTGGTAACTTTAATTCAAAATTGTCCTATTTTTATTCTAACCAAATAAAGTGTACACAAATAAAATACAAATGATATCACAAAAGAGTTAAAATACAAAAAGAAAGAGACAGAAACATATTTACGAAAGTAATCTAGACACACGGCAGTAAGTCAAGCTAAGTTTAAGCAAAGGAACTGGCTAGCCTGCGCCGAGTGTAATAGGTATTACACGAACCACTTGGTGCCCTTTTTGACCCTACTATAACTCAAAACCTCTTTAACGTAAACATATACAACTATGTGTGTTTAATGATATACATAAGGACATCTAAAGCCCAAATTTCATGAAGCCAGCTCAAACGGTTATAAAGATATGAGGTCAAAAAGTCGTAAATTTTAGCACTGACTGACTGACTCACTGACATATACCTAGTAGGTACCCAAATCTAACCTACTTCCAGATGACCTAGAAGGATGAAATTTGGAATACCTACAGGTCGGTAATGTGTAATCGTGTGTGTGTAAGCGTAGGAAAAAAAAAAAAAAAGTTAATAAATAGGGGGGTTGCCATACTATTTTTTTTTTATTTTAGTGTTGGAACCGTTACAAGCAGATATTTGAAACAATCCCAATATTATGTATTATTAATATTTGCTATATAACAGAAAGATAACAATAAAGTTAAGTAAAAAAATAAGTGGTGTCCCCATACAAAACACTTGTCAAGAAATACCTACGCGTTGAACAACCGGCCAACGGTGTGTCGTCGGCGGCGGCGGCGGCGCGTGGCACCACATCATAATAATTATACACAATACCTACAAAAGTAAATCTTCATAAAAGCGCTCCCAAGCAACACATAAACAAAGGCACCGCTTACGAATACCGATTTAGTTAATTTATTGTTTTATTACATTTTCGTTCATCCTGCTTCTTTGTCAACGATGTATTAAATGATTGTCATAGGTAGGTACCTACTATACCTAACCACAAACGTTCTTCGTGCCTAAACCAGTAACAGTATAAAAGTGAAGATTCAATGAATACCTAAATTATTTCTATATTAACAACCGCATTGAGATTTTGGTGGTTGTAAATTGAAACTTTAAAAAAATATTCATCAAATCCATATCTATGGATCGGCTTTATAAATGATAGGTAATAGGTATTAAGGTTTCTAAGTATATTTTTTTCTCTGAATAGTTTGCGCGAGAGACACTTTCAAAGTTAACTAGGTACCTACCATGCAAACTTCCACCGAAAATTGTTTTTTTGAATACGTCATAAATCGTAAACCGCAATTTACTGTGGCAATTTGTCTTAAAATTTGCCTTTCATTCAATCAACTCAAATCTTCTAACTACCTACAAGAAGAAGTTTAACCTATACCTATTATGTTATTTGCTGCGACGGAACCCTTCATGGGCGAGGCCAACTCGCACTTGGCAGCTTTTTAACTCATAGGTCCATCAAAAGAATTTGCCACGGGCCCCAAATTGTATAGTTACACCACTGCGGTATTCCTCTCAGTTCTCTCTACCATAAATATTAAGTAGGTAGGTACTTACCACAAAATTTTGAAAACCTAGGTATTTTTGTGATATCACTAACTTTGTGATTTTTTTGGTGCCGAAATACCTACTTATAGGTACGATACTTACCAAGCAAATAAGGCTAAGGCATTTTAAATAATATTTGTTACACCCAATAAGTTTTACGCTATGCTTTTATGAAATGTACCTACCTATTCTACCTATTAAATAATAGCAAGTTTAGGTATTCTACGTATTCATTGAAAAAAAAATGCGATTTGTTAGGTCATCCCTATTCTATAAGCCTACGCTTTTGATTTGAATCGATGAATGAGTTAAGAAATTATTCCTCCGAGGTTAGTGACATGAGTGAGCTGTGAGACACCTGCGTGACAGGTTGCATTGAATCCAACCGACAAAATTACAAACTTAGGTACTTACTTACCTTCAAAGTTCCAAAAGTATAAGTTTGTCTCGAGAAATAGTTTCCAAATTCACTAAACTCACAAATATGCACAACACTTTAGTAAACACAAAACTAATTCACAATAAAGTTATTACAATAATAAGTTATTTCGCGAAATCAGATCTCAAACAGCGCGCGGCAAAACAACCACTCACCTAAAGCGGCAAAGCCAAACTAAAATTTATTTATTGAAGAGAAGAAAGCGAGCGAGCGAAGCTTCCAACCGCAGGTAGTTGGACCGCAGCCACGCGAACGCGGCCTCTGTGCGGGACGCGGGTCTCGGTCGGTTGCCAAACCCTACAGACAGACAGAGTACTTTTTATATCCAAACCGCTATCCTAAAAGTAGGTAACGCCATCTAGTGATAACAAGATATAAATTGTTACTAGCGTCGGACATGTTAACCGATTCAGTGCGGATGGCACCGCCGAGGGCTTTGACAGATTAACTTTAATTTAGTTTTAGCAGTTGCTAATAGATGGCAGTATAATCCCATTTTTCGTTTTATTTTGTCCTTTACTTGCCCCGGTTTTAACTGCGTATTGCCCGTTCCCGTCGGAATTTCGGCATAAAAATCCTTCCTTTTGAATGTGGCTATCTAATACATAAATAATTAATCAGAGCAGAACGGTAGTTACTAGATTAGCGTGTTCAAACAAATAAATAGGTAATCAATATAATAATGCATTAGATTATCTGGACTATTGTACCTACCAATTGCAAAAACAAAATCTGTTCAGTAGTATTTACATTAATCTACATTCATGTGCATATTCAAGTAATAGTAACTTGTTTGTATAATTATAAACAAAAGTATATTTGTTTATAAAGCTGAAATAAATTCACATAATATTTGATATTATAGTATAATGGGGAAGAAAAAGAGTTTCATTAACATCATGTTATATAATATAATGTACTGTATGATGAAATTAAACTTACAAATGTAAAATAATAAAATACAAACAATTGAAACGTATGTTAATGTTGTTATTATTTGTTTAAACGGGAACTTACATACGACGGAGGCTACTGTTGAGAGTTCCTCAACACGTTTTGGTCACCTTCGGTGACCTTCATCAGTAGGTGGGTGATCTCTCAACAGTAGCCTCCGTCGTACATAAGTTCCCGTTTAAACAAATAATAACATAAAAATATCCTATTTTATTCAGATTCACTCTCGCTGTCACTGGGGGGCCACATTGGCCGATCATCTGTTTCCTTTGCTGCCGATTCAAGATACTTTTCCTGTGCTTCAATCACACTCTTACTATCTGTACATGCAGCATATAAATCTAAAGCTTCCGAGTTTAATTCTAAAAAGGAATGTCCCCATGAGAACTTTGACAGATAAAACTTTGCTTTGCTGTTATGTCCGGTTATGAACATAGCTGCAGCTAATGCTTCTACACAGCTCAATTGATATGGCTTGCCGTAATTTATAGGGTTAGCCGCTACTAAAAATGGTAAAAGTCTGGGATGTGGAGATTTCATCCTACTGAAAGGTGTTTCATCAATTTTGGCCCATGAACAGTCTATTACAGCTAACCCAAACTTGTCAATGATATTTTTGTCGTTAGGACTGACGCATTGTGTTCCTACGGGAGACAGCACTAGGCCGGGAAATCTTTGGCCGAGTTTGAGGTTTTTTATCAGGTCATGTCTGAGCAGCTTTCTGCCTGAACATTTTTTGGGGTCGCAGTGGTTGAGGTCCCACATGCGCACAGTAAATGAGGCCTCAACTCCTTCACCGTCAGACCGATTGCCGCTAGAATCACTTTCTTCTGACGATTGAATGCTCAAGTCATTCAGTCTTTCTGCGTTATTGCGTTTCAATTGATTGTTTGAACGTTTTCCATTGATTGCCCCGTTCGTGTTTGATGCCATTTTGACTGCTGCAAATTTATAATAAATAATATATATTAATTTCTTAGTTTTTAGAGATGTTAAGAATTGCAGTTTTATACTTTTCATTTTTCATACAAATACGACCACAACTTCTATTTCAATAAACTTCTGTTTCTACCTTTTGCAATTTTCTTTGAATAATTAATAATTTGAAATTAGTACATACTACCTACCTATTAGATTTACTGTTAATTTATTTGTTTACTATGCATGCAGTGCTGCTACGCAGTGCTACTGTGCTCACTCACAGACCAGGAAACAAAGAAATCAAATCAAAAACAAATCTTTTTGTTCGACAAAACAAAATGCCGGGAAAACAGATTGATTGAATTGAAGTGAAAATATACGGAAAACATCAAGATGGATGACGTAAAATCACTGCGTAAAATACAATAATGTAAAAATCATTATGTACCATTGAGTTATATGTACTACGTACTAGAGAGGCTACGTCGAACAAAAATCGTGAAGAGATTTTTCTAATGACATTGACGGATAGGTCTAGTTGAATGACATTACTCGGAATTTAACAATAGAGATTATAAAAATCATCGTAGACCGGACTCTTAGTAGAAATATGTACCTAGTCTTTTTTTCAATAATCTCAGAAGTAAATTTTTATTTTTATAAAAAGTATATGAAGAATAATAGCAAAAGGTTTTTTAACCGACTTAAAAAAGGAGGAAGTTTCTCAATTTGTCCGTATATACATGAGTTTTTTTTGTGCGCTCGCGGATGTATAATCCGTTGTAACTATATGAACCGATTTTCATGTTTTTTTTTTTGAAGATATTTATATAAAAAACCCATTTTAAAAAAATCCCGCCCAAATCGGATCAATAGTTTCCGAGAAATGGCAGACAAAAAATAGAACTATGTTTTTAAAACTTAGGGTCGAACAAACCTCCTTTTTGAAGTCGGTTAATATAAAAAGATGGTTGATATATAATATCAATCGGAATTAGGAATTTATCAATGCTCGTCGATAGTGTCCACTCTGTATCTCATATCTCATATACTCTTTGTAATATGACCGTTTGTTGATGTAAAAATATTTATTTTTAAATATTTATTTAAAATTGTTTTCGGAGTAGAAAATTATACCTACGAGTGAAAGGTCACTTCTTTACTTCTATTTGTGTTTCTTAAAGTATTTTTGCAATAACGCAATGCACATGATATTTTATTTGAAAAAACAATAGCTGTAACACATGTAGTTCTGGCCAGAGCTGGCCATCGACTAAGTGAACACTGGACACCTGTCCGGTGCGAATCTCTCACGAAGCTTGTTTGAAGTGGCTTCTCTAGTACGTAGTACATATAACTCAATGTTATGTACATAAATCCTACGCATAAATTCCTATCCTCTGTCAACGTTAAGTTAAATTAAATTAAATCACTGACCATGACCACCTGTAACCACCACAGGTAACCACTATACCTGAGTGAGTGACACAGACCAAGAAACTAAAAGTCCTGACTAGTCCTGACTCTGTCTGACGTTAAATAAATACACTCACTCCACTGACCTGTAGTATACATACTGTATAACTCACTCACTCTGACTGTGTGGTGCATGGAATTAGTAAGTACTACGTACAACTACTAATTCCATGGTGTGGTGTGAGTACTTTTGCATGTTCACTCTTGTGTTCACTCTGTGGTTTCACCCACCAATCACCATGCACATCGCCCATGAATCGTGTTGTCCCGCTTAGATTTTCGAACAAAAGAAAGAGATAGATATATGATCACTATTGAGCTCAATTTGCCCTCGAAGCGGACACAGGCTGCAGGAAACTACAACTGGTGCATGGGGACTTATTTGAGGTCCTACTCGTGCTACCTGTAGCGTGCTACTGATATGCTACTGATCTGATAAAGTAGTTTTTCTTTTAGGTTAGTTAGTTTTATGTCACAGATGACAGACCACCGCAGAGAAACAGAGACAGACCATTATACATCACACGCACGATAGACATACATACTAAACACCTAAAATACTTATTCCATGGTTTATGAAAATTCGCACAGTCGCACAGGCAAATCGTGAAGAATGACAATGACAAATGACAAATCCAGTTAGATTTTATTCAGATTCATACCACAGACTGTGATAATTATACAAAGAGTTGACAATAACAGTGTTGTATAATAGGGTAGTAATATATAAATTTTTAAACCCCGCGAAATACGAATTAATTTAACGTTAAAAATTAATAATACGTACACAAACTTTGGTTAGAGTTTGTACTTTATGATCAATTTATGCTTATATTATGACTTTTAAAAAGGGTGTTCGTTGCTCTAATAATAGGGGGTTGTTGTAGCTAATATTGATTTAATATAATAAATGGGGAGTATCCATGGTGCGTTCAATTTATTTAATCTTTATTCAGAATAAAATAACGAACCATTGCACTCGAGGGCATCATCAAGGAGTTACATTACTTATATTTAAAAAATACTTGGATAACTCCTTGACTTAATTTTGACATTATTGTCAACAAGTAATTATTTTAGTGTTGGTTAAAGAAATATTTATTGTATTTTGTCGAGGATTAGTGATCTCTATTTTGCAAAATTGATTTTACAAGAGGCAGAATGAGCAGCGCCGGGATGGCTGGTAAGTTATTAGAAAAATATTGAATATAATAAAATTTACAGTTTGACAGTAAAAAACATGGGGCTAGGGATTTTAGGGTTTTCAGGTTTCAATATCAGAGTTCAATTTTACCAGGCATTTCCTGTCTATTATTTACTATTATTAATTCGCAAATTTTATAACTAATGTGCTGAAATATTCCAAAACTACCACGTCATAGTGACACACCATTAGCGTTGATTGATAGCTGAAAATAAAGATATGCAATGTTGGTACATAAATGCATACCTATGAAGTATGTATCAGTATAACTATTATCTACTTGATACTTTTTACCTTAAAATAAGATAATATTTTCATTTACCTATCTATCTACTCACATATTTCCTGTAAGTTAGATATTATATAGGTAAGTACCAATACTTACCAACTGGTGCACATTATTTATAGAGTAGGTGTAATAGGGATGTTGCACAGGGCACACCCCACACCCCACTTTGTATGGAGGTCAGTTACCTTGACATCACATTGGTTGGCATGACGTCACCAATTTGTTGACGGTAACCGAATCAACCCCTTTGTCGACACAACAATGGCGCCTTAAGCCCCATTTAGACGAGGAGATTTTCTCGTCCCGAAGATACAATTATCGAAGGAATATAAAACATTTTTTTCGTCTAAACAATCGCTCTCCTCGCTCGTTGCCTTGGGCGACAATTGCCTTGCAATGGAATATTTTTATGTCCGTGTAAACAGAATTTCAAAGCAATAATCGTATTTCGAGATTTTATTAAAACGATTCAAACTGATTTGTACGATACTCGTATCAACTTGAAAATATGTCACACGAGATCGTGTTTAGACAAGTCGAGACTCTCATAAGCAAGAATCTGCTTACTATACTTTTGTTGTGTAAACAAACATAGGCAATTATCGCCTAGCGATAAGTCATATGCGAATCTCGTATGACAAAATCGTAGGCGAGATTTTAGTTCTTGCCTGTATGTAAACATTTTGATACGATTGTGTTATGGCGATTATTGCTTGTGATAGTAGCGTATGGTTTCTCGTAAGGAAACGTACGAGAAACTCTCCCCGTCTAAATGGGCCTTTATGTTCATAATGGTTGGCAAAATATGAAAGCCAACCACACATCATAAAGAAACCAACGTTATACTATATGTATAGTAAATTGTTTCAATAACCTTGAGAGTTGAGACTGCACTCTATGTATAGACTGATGTAATGAGCCATTTTAATGTTTTGATCTTAGCTAAATCAGGCGACACTGCGCCTTATTTTGGAAAAAATAAAAACACGAAAACAAAGTGTGATTGTGTGAAAACGGAATTGGAGTATTTTATCTTCTCTAGCTGTTCCGCGTGTAGTTCCTACTGTGAAAATGTTGTAGATCGTGGTATATATAGGTATAGGTATGTGATACGTTATTTTCCCAGATATAGTGGGGTCGCGCCCATACATTTCGGTAAGCAGGAAAAATCTTTCTCTTTAATAATCAGTATAGATATGGTTAATCTGTATCAATAGGTAGATATGGTTAATCTGTATCTATAGGTATCAACTCTATCTGTGTATATGTGCAATTTGGAATGTGGATGGAAATCACTATCACTTCATCACTTAATAGTATAAAACAAAGCCACGCTTTCCGCTGTCTGTCTGTCTGTCCCTATGTATGCTTAGATCTTTAAAACTACGGAACGGTTTTGATGCAGTAATTTTTTTAATAGATGTTTTAATAGAGTGATTCAAGAGGAACGTTTATAAGTTTAAAAAATCCCGAAATTCCCACGAGAACGGGCACAACGCGGGTAAAACCGAGGGGCGCTGCTATTTATGTATAAAGTCGGATAGCAGGTACGTACAGTGTACACTTATATGAAAGGCAAGATGATTTAATATTTTATAGATTTAATAAGTTGGGGGTTGGGGGTATATTTTAAGGAAATGGAGGCCGGATATATTTATGACTCCGAATTAGTTGATGAATCGAAAAAACGTTTGTCGATAAAGTATCCTTTGGGGATCCAGGTCAACTGAGTAGGAATACTTTCTCGTGGAACCTGTGGCATACTGGCCCCTCAAAGTCCTTAATAACTTAATAATAGTTATGGTATACTATTGATAGTTACGGATCTAGGTTTTATCGTTTTGGTTTGGAGGAGGCTTGACCTTGGCTAGGGTAAGTTTTGCTCCACGGAGGCGAGCGGCGCGCTAGGTGTTCTGAGCGTGCCGCTCGGCAGACGCGATGAGGGGTGATGAGGCGCTTTGCCTCTCCCTTCCCCTCCGAGGCGTGCTCGCCCACGTGAGCTGTTGGCGTGGCTGAAGAAGCGGACATCTAGGTATGCCGAAAGGTAGCCCCGCGACTTCAGCCTAGGCCATAAATATGGAACACGGATGGGGTTTAGTGGGTATTACCCGACACGATTGTGCCGGGGTTGAGTCCCACATACCCCGGTTGTTTCCCCAAACAACCGGGGATGCGTAAATGCATTCCCCATCCATAAAAAAGGGTAAATTTTGCTAAGGACATTTTGTTAGTGGGGGACTACTTTGATCCGCATAGATCCACTACTGCCTGATCGTTTCTGCTGCCTGGCTTTACTAATTGTGCTTGTCTCCATCAACTAAGTGACTAACTTTTATCGTTATTGACTTATTTATTAATGTCTGTGTGATTGTTCCGATGGTATATCAGTTAATTATGGTGAATCGATATTAACGGCGTGACTGACAATGGACGTTTACCTATATATAATCTAGGCTACCATTATTTGTAGGCATTCATAGACCATTGCCGGTTGGGAATAGTCGGCAGGTCGACACTACTTTACAACACAGTATGTACCTATATTTAATTTTTGTTGAACTTAATTCAATGTACAGTTAGGGAAGTTGTCTTTTGACAACATAAGGACGAAAATCGTTTAAAATAAAAGTAATACTACTTCCGTCTTAAACGATTTGCGTCGTGATTAGACCAAAGAATATTATGTGAATAGTTCATAGTTGTTAACCGTTACTTTTGGTAGTTGCAGTGGATAAAGTTCTTATAAAATACCCTATTTTTTCGCGAATGTCGCTCGCATTTCGTCCTTTTCCCTAACTGTACGTACTGGTTCACGTTGACTCGCGGACGCGGTCACGAAATATACGACATAAATAAAATAAATGACATAAAATCCTAATGTTCACGATCGAAACGTACGTGCGGTCTAGCGGGCAAATTAACGACTTGAGCGCGCGGCGCGCTCGCGGCAATATTAAACGCGTGAGATGTATGCGTGTGTTCACGTCCAACTAGCGGCAGAACGCACGATTCACTCGCGACGTCAATTAATTTCAATTCAGTTTGAACTTGCCACTCGAAACGATACAGAAGAGTTTATTAGCTGTTCAGGCTAGAACTCCTCTTTAGCAAAGTAAACACAGTCATGTATGAAGTTCACCATATCGTTCTCTTTCTTTATTAATTTCAAGCACTCCAGTTCTAATTTTCATCATCTCCCACTTATGGTGTGAATTTTCGGTTAAAAATAAAATATCGCCGTCTATTACACTATTTAAACTATCACGATATGAACACATTGTAATTACTAATCTAGACGGGACTTAATCGCGAATAAAATACCTCAACGTTTCGGTCGTGTCGCAACCTCAGTGAACACGGCCGTTGCTGAAACGTTGTGGTATGCATTGAATGTTTTATTCCCAATTAAGTCCCGTCTAGATTAGTGTGTAACTGTTTACAATCGTCGTCTATCTTTTCAACCTCTGACAACACGTCAAACGTCTTGCGGCCAATGAGGACACCACAGACCAGGAAACAGAGAAGTGAACACGCGCTCGCCACGTCTACCGTGCCCGCATCCGTCCCCGCGCTTTCAACGTGAATTACGTGAACAAGCACTACCTACCTATATACGTACTTACTAATAGATAACAATGAATACCTATGTTAAGTTATGTACAAAGTTTAAATATTTAACGTTTATTAGACGTTTATTATTACCTTTAACTGCCGTATTGTTTCCTTATTCCTTGCGGCGGTTAATACTCATTAAAACCGTCACTGTGCGTCGGCGTAAAGCAGGCGATCCAATGGGTCCGGCTATTGCACTCGCGTAGGTAGGGAACCGCAGGTAGGATTAAATAGCAAAAATTACCTCTTGTTTTCGTATGTCAGACAGTAGGTATAGACACAATGTACCGTGGCATGGCAATCGATTTTCTTTAGGCATGATGTATACGTAGGTACCTTCAATGAAAATACCTGGAAATATAATGTAGCTAGATAATATAATAGGTGTCTGTTGGTAGGTAGTTAAAGGGAGTCTATTTGCAGACCGTTCAAGGACACGCATCGATTGTTCCGAAATTTTCGGTAACTAATTTTGCGACCTTCCTAAAGTCTCCCCAACTAATGTTATTGCGAAAACAGGTTTATGACGGCATGATACTACCCCGTCACCAAAGGTTCGTGACAAAGGTAAAAACCGGCCAAGTGCGAGTAAGAATTACGTATGTTGTATGGGGTCCCCCTTGAATATTTTTTTATTTTTATATTTGTTGTTATAGCGGCAATAGAAATGCATCATCAGTGAAAATTTCAACTGTCTAGCTATCAACGTTCTTGAGATACAGCCTGGTGACGGACGGACGGACGGACAACGAAGTCTCAGTAATAGGGTCCCGTTTTTACCCTTTGGGTACGGAACCCTAAAAATGGACTGAACACTAAATATATATCTCCTCTAAAATTGTGTTTTATTGGAAAATCGACCTTATAGGCACACCTATAGTTTTTAACTCTTTTCAGAAGAAATAGAGCAACTTTTTCATACATGTCGCTGATATGCTGTATAGCTGATACGCTGATATAGTCAAAGGCATTGTGGGACTGACTCACTAATACTACAGACTAAGTTATAATATAACAACATAACATTAATCTATTATATATAACTTCCGATAATTATGGTACAAATCGATTGGTATCAACAATATAATATCACCTTGAAATGATAAATGACACGTCATCAGACGTTGTTCATATTTAATGATTCTGGAATAATAATTGATGATATAAACCCTATAACAGTTATGAAATATGTTATTCATAATGGAAGCGTATATAGATAATGTTTAGAGGACGTGATCAAGTCGCATTGATGAAAATTGGCCTGAATTTTCAAATGAAAATCCTACTCCAAACTAAATCTATGTTATCTATCTACCTTTCTACTTTACCTACATAACTACCTTTTTAAAGGTTTGGTTAGGTTAGGAAAAATCCTAGGCATTTCCCAGGCTTTTTAAAAACCTAGGCTTTTTCCCAGGGAAGGCTAGGTATACGAGAATATATTATTACCATCTGATTTGTTTTATTAAGTTTAATGAATTGTATATTTGTTTCAGCCTGCTTCAATTACGATTCGTCAAACGTCCCTAAGGGAAGTCAGGGAAGTGAGAAGAACATAATGGATCCAGGACGTAAGTACCTTTTTACAGGCTGCGTTTCCATTGTAGGGGAGCAGAGCTGTGCCGGAGCTCAATTCGCTCGAAACGTAAGATGATTCCGTGCTTCGGAGGGCACGTTAAGCCGTCGGTCCCGGTTACTTTCTACGGATAGTAGTCGTTACTTGAGCCATGTCAGAGGCCTTTGGCGACTCAATAACTCTGACACCAGGATTGGTCAAGTTGGCCGTCCACTCGATGCGTTGTGATTGGCCGATTTAAATCCGCAAAGCTCAGCTCCGCTTCAGTGGAAACACACACTAGTCTCTAAATACATCGTTATCTAAGTGCCTAGTTGTAGGAAAACTTTTAACCTAAAACCGTATTATAATAATATACAGAGCATACATTCGTAGGATCATGCGGCAAATGAAAATATTGCCGTACGGAAATGTTCGCCGGTTTCTCGACCGAACAGTTTCTTCAAATTATTTTCTGTTGTGAGTGAACATTTGCTCTCACCATTGAAAACGCCGCTTTACCCATTTTCTAGTACGTTAGTACATATTACTCAATGGCTTTACCCAACATATCAAGTCTTCACTGTTCTGATACCGTGCCCTACAGAGGGAGGGTCGTTGAAGGTTAACTTTAAGCAACTATTTAATAATCTGTGTTTAAACTGATTCGCAATAAGGCTTTCAATTACGTTTAACGTTTCTAGAATTTGCCCTTTTATCGTAACTTGTAAGATCTTCGACATGATTGCATTTCAGTAGGTAGACTAACAGTAAATTATTAATTACCCATATTATGCTCATTGATAAAGGAAACAAAACAACGGTGTACGCTATATACGGGCTGTAAAATGCGTAGGAAGCAGGTAAGTATTCAACTACTATCTATGCGTACCTTCATAGACATAGAAACCTCTTTGCTGGGTACTTCTAACCCTTTTTTTTCTATTATGTAGTTACCTACCTAAGTACCTAATCAAACGCGGAAGACATGAGCATGAATGAATGGGGCCGCATGCATTTTGAAACCGCATTCCCAAAAAGTGCCTTCTAACGCCCAAAAGGTTTATTCCGAGGTCAAGTTTGTGGCCAAAATCAATACTACATAATACTTGTTACTAGAGCGTCAATCAATAAAAATACATATTAGGTACCTAGGTAGTGTGTTAAATTATACATTTTTGCGTTGGCTAACTGCACCCCTTAACGACACAGCTCCGCGAACGCAATGAAACCAAGTCCCCTCCCAATGGGCAGTGAGTCACAAACCCGAGCCTAGTTTCAGAGAAGTAAATCCCACCAAAAACATAAATGTAAAAAAGGAGAGCCAAGTTCAATACAAAAATTATGCTTGGCTATGGGCTTCGCCGCAAAAAGAATGGAGATCTAAATGAGTGCCAAGTTGTAGGCAAAATCTCAATATGTATTTATAGGAACAAAATAACATTATGAACAAGTATTAAACTCTATTTCTTCTCTTTATTGGATACCTATGACAATTGCTGTTATTTAAAAATGTGAGATCTTAAAGTGGCTTAGATTTGACTTGACCAGTTTTCATTACATCAGTCATTTTATAACGTTATTCAAAAAATAGGTATATTTTTTTTTATTCTGGTAAAAACTGGCCAAGTTAAATCTAACCCACTTTAAAATCTCACATTTTTAAATAACAGCAATTGTCATAGGTATCCAATAAAGAGAAAAAATAGAGTTTAATACCTTGTTCATAATGTTATTTTGTTCCTATAAATACATATTGAGATTTTGCCTACAACTTGGCACTCATTTAGATCTCCATTCTTTTTGCGGCGAAGCCCATAGCCAAGCATAATTTTTGTATTGAACTTGGCTCTCCTTTTTTACATTTATGTTTTTGGTGGGATATCATTACTTTTTGTAAAGAAAACTAGGTATTGATATCGCTGATTGGCTGGGGCGACGGTGGACCGACCGCGTCATAAGTACCTACCGCGCGCCGCCGACGACACACCGTTGGCCGGTTGTTTAACGCGAATTACAAGTTTTTTTGTATGGGGGCACCACTTATTTTTTTACATAACTTTACGTTTATATTGCAGTTAAATAGCAAATATGATAATAAGTACTTAGATTGGGATAGTTTCAAATATCTGCTTGTAACGGTTCCAACGCTACAATTAAAAAATATATTTTTTTGTATGGGGACCCCCCCTATTTTTTTAACTTTTTTTTATTTTTAGATTTTTTCTTACGCTTACACACAATTACCGAGCTAGATACCAAATTTCATCCTTCTAGGTCATCTGGAAGTAGGTTAGGTTTAGGTAGGTACTATATGTCAGTCAGTCAGTCAATACTAAAATTTACGACTTTCTGACGTTCATATCTTTATAACCGTTTGAGCTAGCTTCATGAAATTTGGGCTTCTAGGTGTCCTAATGGATATAATTAAACACACGTAGTTTCATGTGTTTACGTTAAATAGTTTTTGAGTTATAGAAGGGTCAAAAGTGGCACCAAGTGGTTCGTGTAATATTACACTCGGCGCTGGCTAGCCGTTCCTTTGCTTGAACTTGGCTTGACACGCTGCCGCGTGTCTAGATTGGAACATGCTCGGTATGTTTCAACTCGAAATTCCGTGAAGTGATCTGACCTCTCGTAATTATAAAACCTACGTCGGTACCTAACGTTTCGTCCAAGGAATCATTCATTCACTCATGAATATTTAGTGGTTTTAGGTAATTAACTGGTTTTAAAAATGTATAGGAACTGAAAACTTCAATCAATGCATGGAACTTTGAGTTTCACTATTTAGGAACCTACCTACCAACAGCGCCCCGCTGTTTTCGCTGTTTTACCCGCGCTGTGTCCGTTCCCGTGGGAATTTCGGAATAAAAGATAGCTCATTATAACCTTCCCATTTGATGTGGTATTTTTCATCCCGAGTCAAGTTGACCATCCACTCGATAAGAAGAAGAATACATAAACACGATGTAAGTAGGTGATTAATGATTATACTACATAATTGATAGATTTTTTGTTTGACCTAATTAAAAAAGGCACGTTAGTTAGGTAGGTTGGTAGGTAGGTGCCTACTTTCGTAGTGTGCTAAGGGAATAACCTATTCACGCAAGTTTTACACACGCGATGAATTGACGGTAACAAGCCTACATGACATTTGGATATAGAAACATACCTATTACCTATCTAAAAAAAATAGTACTATAAGTTCCTAGGTATTAAAATTAAATCAGTTAATCCATACTAATGTAATAAATAAAGCTAAAGAGTTTGTTTGTTTGAATACTCTGTCAGAAGCTACCGATCCAATTAAATAATATTTTTTTTTGTAATGCATAGCCACATTCAGCGGGAAGGTTATAGGATATTTTTCATCCCGAAATTCCAACGGGAACTGGCACAACGCGGGTAAAACCGTGGGTCGCTGCTATGTAGGTACGTTTGTATTTTAAGAAAACGTGATGAAGGATAGGTACTATCAAGTCACATTCACATCTATTTTATTAATTTATAAATAGACAAGAAAATCATATACCTACCTATTTGGTTCAGAAAAGCTATTTTAATCTAATTTAAGTACAGTTTACCAAGTACCTACGATATTAAAATAGGCTTTTCCCTTACTTAGCTTATTAAACTATGCCACATAGAATAGTCATTTGTAAAAGGTACCTACCTAACTTTAGTAATTGTCGAACACGCAAAAATTAAGTTTAGTTAATTACAAAAATTGTGGGTGTGTAATTGCCAAATACATTATCACCGAATTGTGTGAGTATATGATATTTGTGCCCATAGTACCTACCTACCTATTAAAAAAGTCTACCGGAGGTAGGTACCTACAAACCCGAATTTATTTACAAAAATACTTTAGAAGGTTTGTATACCCATAGGTAGAACGTGGTAGTACCTATTTAGAATCGATCCAGTGGCAAATCCAGGGGTTGGGGCTAGGAGGATCATCAACCCCACCTCCCTAATATCTTTAGATGTCTCCTATAAACAAGTTCTATCTTCAAACTAGATACCTACGTTTACGGATATGATTCGCTTCATTTCATTTTTTTTCTGACATTTCGGCTCTATAAACTATTGATGAAACCTACGATTGATAGATTACAAACTACAAAGTCAACCCCCCCCCCTGAAATAGAAATCCTTAACGCCTACCTGAGGACGAGCCCCCCAAATGAACATCTTAAATCCGTCACTGATTAAATCCATAGGCTCGTCAAGTCTAAAATAGAATATGACACACATAATAGGATCATTTCATGATCCATTTGTCATCCCGACCCGGTTTTGATGGTTGAATGGATCGAAAACTTATAAACATAAGTACCTAGTTTAAATGATTGACAAAAGATTGTTATTATAACTACATTGAAGACACACCCTCATTATACTGCAGTAGTCGGGAATTCAATGGGTAGATACATATAATAAAAGTACTTAACTATAGCTTTTAATGTCCCACAGCTGGGCAAAGGCCAGTGAACAGATATAATAATATGCGACTCCTTAAATGAAAGCTTAGATTTTTATACCTATTTTTACCTAGTTTTACGATTTCTTAGGTAGAACAAAGATAATCCTGAGGCCCGCGAGTAAACAATAGCCATTTTATCTTCAGAAAACAAAAAGCTTATTGACATCCTTTTTCTATCAAAATATAGATTTGTCTCTTTCCTACATACGCCATTTTCTAAAGAGCAAAAGAGACAAAGCACTTTGTAACTATGTTTAGTTATAGAGCGTTTATGAATAAGATTAGTGTTTATAACGTTACCTGAGTACAAACAATGTTCTTTTATAATATCATTATTAATCCATATAAGTAGTTCTTTAATATTTAAAAGCTTCAGCCCTTGCGCCTTACCATTGTAACTTACACGGTTTATAGTCCTCGCTTGAGCTTGGCTTAGTTCCAGTCGCTCTCCAGTATTTGGAGTCGAAACACGCGCTGCCATATGCCACTGTCAAATATGAATGATACTACCATAACATACCGGCCGGTTTAAAGTTTACATCGATCTGTGTATTGTGAAAAATGTACAAAGGAAAACCTCATACTTGTTCAAACTGTAAGTTATTTATTTTTATGGCTTAGAATTTGTAGTACTTATCTACGACTTGGTAAATTGGGGTGACTACTTATACTTAGGTACAATAAAACAAGATTGTTTTGCACAGAGGGTGACTCAGGTTTTCTTAATATAAAATTGGTTTATATACAACATTTCAGCCTATGTCACTCACGTCGAATTGTAATTGAATGAAATTATTGAATATCGTAGTGTTTTTGCGTTGTAACCTTGCCCCTAGGTACATGTGCACAGTGCACCAAAAAACGATTGTTTTGTTTTTATTCATAATATTGTTAGTAGAGCATAGTGGGAATTCCTTATTTACTAATATTCCTTTTTCTATGAGCTAGAATTCTCCTTCCAGTTAGCTGCACTGCGTCGTCCGTCCCACGACCGCCAGACTGAAATAAAAATATTGCGTCTTTTGACTTTTCGCATCTGTGATGCGACTGCTCGCAAATTCTTGTACCTACTACTTATTTCATGATATCATGGCCAACTTAATTCGAGCAGATTAAGTTGTGACGTTTCACGATATTGTTATCCACGGTCATGGATTTGAAACCGGTAGCTTTTGTGAACCGGTGCGACAAAAAAACGCGTAGAACTTTATGAAAAACGTTCCGTTATTTTGAACCGGTCTTGTAAATAAAATGTATTTTTATAACCTATACCGCTTAAACTTTTCACTCCGGGCAACGAAGTGAAATTCGTAGGTACGTACACATCAAATTTTGCGAGCACAGAACGCATTGCGCCATTATTCATGTTTTAGTTTGTTAGGTATTGTAAATATTGTTATTGCACCAGTAATGGACATGGAACCAGCTATGGACAAAAAAGGTCTAAAATATTGATATGAACCAGTTTTTAGGGTTCCGTAGCCAAATGGCAAAAACGGAACCCTTATAGATTCTTTTATTATTGGCAAGACTGTGTATAATACTTTAGTTATCGAACAGTCCATGTTGACAATTCGATCCAATTGTAATCTAAAAGTACTTACCTAGGTATCTAAAATTTAGGATTTTTAAACAAATCCAGTACCTAATGAACCATCCAGTTATAAAATACGAAGGTCTGTCATGTGAATATGATGGCGATAATTACTTATCGCCATCATATTCGTAAATCATAAATTACGTAAAAATAAGAAGGATTTTCATAGTATAAAGTTACCAAGTTCAATGCAATATAAATAGGTATATTATATACTTTTTTAATTTCCATTACTTAATTAAATAATTAAAAACTTATTTCATCCTAGATTCATATTTTTAATATACATATTTTCAAAGCTAGGTTCATGTCTATTCCTGGGTGTCCATAACTGGCTCATATACATTACTAGGTTCTGATTGGGTTTTTGTTGTCCATAACTGGAGAAAAGAGCATTTTAACAAACAATTTCTTATATTTGATCTGGCACAGGCTTTTTTTTATTCATGATGTGGACAATATGGACGATATGGCCACGACATAATAAACATATAAGTGGAGTGAAGTCATTAATTATGTACATACGGATCGAAGGCAAAAACACTCCAGTGTTCTTATATTGATCGGGTAATAGTCTATTTACACACTACCTTGTCGATACTAGACCATTTTCAAATTTCATATCACTCCTTGGACATCATAATATACCAATGATATCACTTCAGATACATCGTGTTTCGCACGATAAATTATAGTCGTTCTCGGTTGTATATAAATTTTTCAATATAGTGGGCAAAGACCTTTCTTTGCCCTACACTACGCTGACATACCATGACCGACATAGGAACATAGCAACCAAAGACGCCAAAGATTATTCTTTGGAAAGTATTAGAGTATGCCCACTAGACCGTCCCGTCACCGATCAGCACCGTCGCGTGTCTTACGCAGACCGATCAGTAATTGTCATCCTGGCACGCGACGTAATCTGGCGGCGTGACGTTGAGTATACGGATTATAAGCGGGTATGATAACCGTATTAAAAGCGTTGTCGCTCTTCTCTGCAGAAAATGATGAATTACTCCAAAAACAAAAACGGAAACTGCACGATTATGATACACTTAGGCTACCATCAACCAAAATCGTTACAAAAGCGTAGGGTACGTATCAGTCTAGTAGGCATAGTAAATTTCCGATCCTGATACGTCTATAGCACGGACATGGTTTTCTTGAAGCGGGCAGACGACCATATTATAAGCCAAGCCATTCAGTAGTCGTAAAATCCTAGGAGATTGACCTTATCGAGTTTTCTTTTAGTTCTAACTTCCTTAGTTATACTTGGCATACTTGACACAGGACCTAAGCAAATTATTAGAGCGAAACTTGTCGACTGGCGGCTATTCTATTGACTTATTTTTGTACAAATTGCGTCTCTATTGCATATCAATGGCGGAATTGCTTGTTAAAAGCTCTCATAGGATGGAATTCCCCGGAGTGATAACATCTATAAATGGTGCAATCATGAAGATAGTATAGTTATGTAGAAAGGCAATCTAATACCCTCAATGTTATGATAGTAATATGTTTATCCATTACCTTGTTGCACCCTGCATTCTCCCCTTGGCTAATTTGGGATATAACCTTTCTCTTGAATGTAGCTACCCAATACAAAAATAATTATTCAAATAAGACTGGTAGTTCCTGAGAGGTGTTTCAAATTACCAAAAAAATACACTATTAGAAGGTCTCGATAGATAATATAATTAAGTTTATTTTGAATATAATTACTAACCCCCATTCACTATAGTTTTGTTAGGATGATTTCATTATTATGTCCCTGGGTACAAGTAGCCATGGCCTATGACTTCTCTTGATGTAATTACTAATGTGATGCCGATAACAACACTGAGTGATCTGAGATTTCTCAGTTGAAAAGCTAACCTAACCAAGAGCAACCCTGCCCCATTGAGCCCCTCAGCCGCCCTTGATGATGGTTGTGAGGGAATAATCTAGAAATTTCTGTTATGTATTATTATTAATTTAAATTAACATCACAAAATATTTCATATTTCTTCTCTCCATTGTACCTTAAAATGAAAATGTATAATTAAACCATAGTGTTAGATAATTAACATTACCTATACTAACTAGGTAATAGGTATATAAGGTAACTAGCAGCGCCCCGCGGTTTTACCCGCGTTGTACCCGTTCCCGTAGGAATTTCGGGATGAAAAATAGCCTATAACCTTCCCGTTGAATGTGGCTATCTATTACAAAAAGAATTATTCAAATCGGTTCAGTAGTTTCTGAGATTAGCGCGTTTAAACAAACAAACAAACAAACAAACAAACAAAACAAACTCTTCAGCTTTATAATATTATATAAGGTAATAAAGCTGAAGAATTTATTTTTTTGTTGTTCTGTTTGTTTGGATGAGGTAATACTTGGAAGTATCAGCTTGATATGAATAATCATTGTTGTCTAGGATGTCTACATGTAAGAGGATGGTTTATTTTACCATCACGGGAATGAACACAACGAGAGTCCATCTGTAGGGCGCTGCTAGTTATGAGTTACATGAGTAGATTTTACTAAATGGCAAGTAGAATCTTTTCATTTTCATGTTCTGTTAAGTATTGGACGGATTTGGACGTCTTCCGAAACGTTATCAAGTATTGTGGCGTTCAGTACTTCTTCGGTTGTTGTTTCTTCGAAAAAGGTCTATCTATCAAACGTGTACTTACGACAAATACGTATACCTACTGTGTATTATGATTATATTTAATTAAATTAAGTTTCTGTGGGTTTGTTTGTTTATATCATAGGTTTTTATTTTTATGGTATTTACCAGTGTTTACTGGTGTTTACATGATGCGGAATTCGGCCAAGCAAGTGCAAACGCAAACTGTGACTACTGTGAGGCAAGGGGATGTCAGTTATTTTGACAATTGACATTGACGTTACTAAATTCAGTCACCAGATCAAAATTTGACAATGATTTTGACAGTTATAATGTACAAACTTGTTAGTTAGTTACAGGCGTGCTAGTGCTAGATGGATGGAGAGCTTTACGTGTTAATAGCATGGATTTCATAATACAAACTAGATTGCGGACTCGTCGAAAAAAACGTCCACGACTAATCCCATTAGCATTCTCATATAAATATATAACAAAAGTTATTAAATAAAAAAATGTTACTTAGATAAACAAAAAAGTTAAATAATAAAACCCCCGAACGAAAATACGTTAAAATACTAACCAAAAATTGGCAATTAAGCTAATTAATCTGATTGTTGTGTTCTCTTTAATAGTAGTCCTTGTGAATTTATAGGTAAAACGATTACACCTACATAACCGTTAGTTTACGTAGATCTATTACCCATCGTTTGATGGAAATTGGTTGATTGGCTCAAATTCTACCAACTTTGTTTGGAGCCTGATGACACACGATAAAATAGCGGTTTTATAAGATTATCGACGTTTATGATGCTGATTGATAGGGTAGATAACTTGGTTAAAAGTTGGGTAAAGCAAGTTTTGCGTACATAATTCTCGGTTATTTTAGAAGCTAATAGGATTCTCCTATCTTGTGCCACGTCGGGCGCGAATTTCATTGATCAACAGATAATGTATAAGTAACTTTTGATATCAATCTAAACTTCTCGTATATTAGCAGCGTCCGGCGGATTAACCCTCGTTGTACGACTCAAAGCGAAGAAGGATGGGCCACTATGACTTTTTTAATTACTTAAATGAAAGACATTATATGGCCGACAGTTTAGACATTTGTCTTAGGAACCCTGAAAAAAACACACATATCAATGTTCGGACTCCATAATAATTTCACAACTAATTTTCGGTTCGTGATCACGTGCAAAGGATTTTTTTTATCAGGCCCCCCAGTAATAGCGTTAATGGTGGCGTGACGGGTGTTATAAGCAAATTGTATGCATATGAAATGGCCTGTGCTTTGTTTATAGTTTGTTTTCGTTTTATGACACGTGGCTGTTTTCATGTAGTCGAATTTCGTATGTGGAAAAATTGTTAGAAAATTGTTATTAGGAGTCAAGGAATGAGGCTATTTCTACGACAAAAAACCTTAACTCTGGGGTTGAATTTCCGTTGTATTTTAATATAATAGGTATTATATAATATATAAGTATGTATAATATAATATACCCGGACTAATTCACTCACGGTTAATTAGACCCAAAGTCAGCTCTAAGCTTGTGTTATGTAATCTAACTGACTAATACTACTACATATAAATATACAAATACTATAAAAGAATATATAATTAACACCCAGATGTTCGTCGCCAAAGACTATGTCTTCACATACTGTTGGTTGACTCCGGGCGGGAATCGAATTTGAGGGCGTCAGAGGTGTAGATTATTTTTGCATAAAAAAGAAATTAAATGTCTAATAATTTATAAATAAGCTATTAGAGTACTTACTTAAGAACATAGAATTGAAATGAAAAGTACAGTTGAACCAAGAAAATATTGAACACTTGAGAAGAACCTTGTCATATATAATATTCAAACTACTATCATGCTAATGATAATCTTCAAATTTTATAATATGATGCATGAGTGCTAACGTTTTTATGAGTTCATTTTTTATGCAAGAGTCCAAAACTGAAGAAACCGCCTTACACTGCTACTAATGGGTAAGGCCGCCAAAATTGTCAATTTTTTTGTGTGACTTTTTGTCGTTTTTTTCCCCAGCATCATTTGGTTAAAATATTCAATAAATCGTAGAATATATCTAAGTTATATCTTTACCGTCCAAAAATTACATGATATGCCCGTGCTAAAATAATAATAGTGTTGCGAAAATCCTGTAACTAATTAGTTTTACCGATATTTTAAAATAAAAAAATTGCTTTGCTTTTTTGTTACGATTTATTTGTGTGACGATTTTTTACCCCAAAGCTACTATTTAAAGAGCCAAAGTGCAAAATACAGTATTAATATGGCAACACAGTTACCGAAAATAATTGTAAAAAAAAAGGCAGCTATATTTATTCGCCAGTGAAGAAGCCTAAAGTGCGCGTCACGTTATTGTTTGTGTGGAAATAAAAAATGATTTAATGTGATTTCTGAGGTAAGAAACAGTTATTTTAATGTTGTTATATTATATTTGTGGAGGATAAGGTCAAAAGTATCTTTTAAATCGCCCATTAGTACCTAATAGTAATAAATAACCGAAATATAGCCTAAAATTGTAGTAAAAATTTAGCTTTTGTGTTGCATTTGTATTACGCTTGTGTTACATTTGTGTCACTTTTGTGTTGCATTTGTGTTATTGTAACACAAAAGTATGTGTTACGTAACACAGTAGATCTATAAAACCGCATGCATAGTGGTATTTGAACTGAATTTTGTAATTAATATATCTGAGTGTGATTTTGTATTAAACCTTGAATTATGACTTTCTACTTAGGAAATTCAGTCGAATGTCTGACCGCATTTCCTCTTAAACTTGCACGAAAGGCTCTTTAGCACCGAACTAATTTAGTATGTTTTACTAATGTATTCAGCAGTCAATTGTTTTCTTCTATTCAATTATAATATAATCTATTTATGTGCGTATAGTAACTGTCAATTTTTTATAGACAATGCCGTTAACTGCCGCAGAACGACAGAGAAGATATCGCGAAAAGTTAAAGAAAAGTCAGAACATTTATTGTTAAAATAACTTTGTATTCTTTTTATTATTTAATTCATTGATTTGTTATGTTTTTTTCTCAATTTTATTATTAAAGGTACGCAAGTACATTATTTAAAAATCGTATTTCATTACTCCAATAGCACTGCAGTCCGCCCATTCAAAAAAAATATCTTGTATTATTTTTGGTTATTAATTTCACCAGTATGAAACTAGCTTTACCCAAAAGATGTGTTACTTTTGGGTTACATTTGTGTGACGGTAACACAAAATCTGTTGTGTTACTTTTGTGATATAATTGACAATTTTGGCGGCCTTACCCTAATATCAACGTTATTACCTTACAGTGGCATGGCACAGGCCGCAGTCGGCGAGCTCCCGCCAAGACGAGGAGCTGATGCAGAAGAGCAGCCGCGCCCTCGCCTCCACCACCGACCCGCTGGAGAAGCTGCGGCTCTTGTGCCTCTCCAGGGGAGCCTCGGGCATCATGGGACTGGCTAGGTTAGTTTGTTTCAAAGATGCTTAAATATACGTACGTAAGGTGTTTAAATTTTAAAACCATTGCATAATTGTGCTGGGTACCGTGTACCAGTACATATATTTAAGCAATGGTACATGGCACCATTCACAGTTATGCTAACTTGGATGCTGTTGGCCAAAGCATCTGCTGTGGTTTTAAAAACAGCAGCAGTGTTGCAGCAAATGCGTAACGTTATTGGCTACCTGACACCTCTACGTTAAATTTAAACTGTTTTCGCGGGTGAGGGACTGTCTGACTCTGAAACTGTCAAGACTAAATTGAAAATACTTAATGTTTGTAACCAATGCCAATTTAATCCTGCCTTTTAAAATTAGTTATTTCTCTAAAGCTGTATATAAGGGCTATATAGGCCCCTGGCTGTAAGAAAGCCCCATTTTGTTTTAATTAGATTGCAATCAGAAAAAAAACTGAAATGTATGTAATTGTTAATAGGGTTTTCCGCCGCATGGACGACGATGGCAGCAAGCAGTTGAACATAGATGAATTTTTCCATGGGCTTAGGGAAACTGGATTGGAGCTTGACAAAGAAGTAAGTCAGTCACCGGACATCATTAGTGAATAATACAATATCCTACTTTATTATCGTAAATACCTCCGCAAGTGGATGGACGATGATAGATGTAATTAGGCGAAAAAAATATTGAACGGATTTGATAGAAATTTCCAACACTATATCTTTTAATATCAGTCAATATTTAGGCTGCTTTTTATTTCGATATTCTTATGTAAACGGACACAAAGCGGGTTAATCAACAACCGCTACTCTATAATATGTACTTATTAGGTACTTATCTATACTAATATTATAAAAAGGTAAAATTTGTAAGTTTGTTTGTTCGTTTGTTTGTATGTTCGAGCTAATCTCGCGAAGGTTATAGGCTATTTTTCATCCCGGAATTCCCATGGGAACGGGCACAACGCGGGTAAATCCGCGGGGCACAGCTAGTCTCTAATAAAAAGGAAATCTAACGTAGGTAGCCCTGGTGTTTAGTCCGCTTTAAAGGGCTTTGACATAAACTAGTCCTTATATAATGTAAATAACTGTTTTGTCTATTCAATCCAGTCAGCTGAGCAGTTATTCAACAAGTTTGACGTCGACAACAGCGGTTCGATCAGTCTCGACGAGTTCATCCGGCAAATCCGTGTAAGTATTATCATTTTGTGATCTCTTTCAGTCTATATGAAGCAAGAAGTTTCCAATTTGGAAATCCACACTCGTTTTGAAAAATATAGCCTTTGTAATTTGGTCCAATAGAAAGAGCAAACTGTAAAAATTGGGCTTTCTCTAGAGAATAAAGATAAGAGGGCTTTTTTAAATCATTTTAGGATATTTGATACTTATTGATATATTTTGACAAGCCCGTTGGCACAGTGGCAGTGAGAGCGCTTACTGTGTCGGAGGTTGCGGGTGCGATTCCCGCCCGAAATCAACAATATGTAAAGACATAGCTGTTGGCGATGACGTCTGGGTGAATTTATAAAGTGTTTATATGTAGTAGTATCAGTTAGTTAGATTCCATATTACAAGCTTAGAGCTTAGTTTGGGTCTAATTAACCGTGAGTGAATTTGTCCGGGTAAGTATATTTATTTATTTATTTATTATGCTTATTGTCTCTGTTTATAGCCACCGATGTCTGACTCTCGTCGCGCTATAGTGGAACAAGCTTTCAGGAAGTTGGATAAAACTGGCGACGGAATGCTCACCGTGGAAGATATCAAGGGAGTTTATTCCGTTAACTCAGACACGAGGTTAGTGTTTAGTAGTTAGTAAAGTAAAAGTATTAACCTGCAATATCCAACTGGCAAGGCCTCTCGTCTTACTGATGATATCAGTACAGTGAGGAGAATTAGTATCACCACGCTTGCCTACTGCGGGTTTGTAATCTCAAACCTGAGCTATGTTTGGAAGGTAGGAATGTTGTCGCTCGACCCGAGAATTGAACCCGAGACCTCAGTGTGTTTGGTCTAAATAAGTTATTTCCAATAGTTCAGTGGTCTCCTCTCCTTTGACAAAGTGTAACGATTGAAACAATCAGGACCGATTTAACGTGCACGGTAGCATTCAGGTGTAATTTCTTGCGGCTTTTAGGGACAAGGTCAAGGGGTAATTTGGTGCTTCACTATATAGTTTACAGTGCGCGGCCTTGACAGTTTATTTAGCACGATGTTATAAACGGTATCGGTTTCTGTTTTAGATACATAAGCGGCGAGGAAACTGCTGATGTGATCATGAACAAGTTCCTAGCCAACTTCGAGTCGGAAGGGGTGGTCGATGGAAAGGTATCCTGTTTTTTTATTACCTTCTCAATCAGTACATTGGTCGAAGTGACAACCGATTTATATCATTCATTCATTCATTCATTTCGACTATGTTAGTGGCCAATCCTGGTGTCAGAGTTTTTAGACCTAAACGCTATTATAATTTTGATTATATATAACTTAGAATGGGTACATCGCACTTGAACAGCTACTAATATGTGAGCACAATTTTTTTAAAAGTATTATACTGTGATGTTCCACTGCTGGGCATAGGCCCCTCACATAAATATCAGTATAGTAAGGAGAATTAGACGTAATAACGACACTCGCGTAAGACGTGATCAGGGGGCGTCCATAAATTACGTGAGGTGTTTTTTTAAAATTTTCTGCCCCTCCCTCCCCCCCTGGTGAGATATCGTGAGATTTTATTCAACCCCCTCCCCCATCCCCGAATCTCACGTGAGATTTTTCAAAATGTGAGTTTCTTACGTAAACGCGTTGGATTGTTATTGTAAAAAGAAAAAAACAAATTTGAATCGTCCTTTTTTGATCTTAATCGTACTACGATTACGCTTAAGATTAAATCTTAAGCATGTACAATCTGGATTAAATAGACCAAAATAGTATAATTTTTTTTTGTTTCAATCAGAAAAAAAATTGCGTGATATCTGCCGAGCCCCCCCTCCTTTCTCCAACGTAAGATTAGATGAGATTTGACTCGACCCCCTCCCCCCCTTAAACACCTCACGTAATTTATGGACGCCCCCTCACAAATATGTAATCTTTGTTTTTCTAGGTGACTATGGAGGAATTCTTGAACTACTACAGTGGCCTCAGCGTGTCCATCGACAACGACTGCTACTTCGACCTGATGATGCGACAGGCCTACAAGTTGTAATCGCTTCTAACAAGTACAAACCTTGATAGACATGCACGCACCATATATGTAACCATTGATGTTATTCTTGAAATAAATTATTAATTCAACTCAGTACCTACCAATTGTTTGTTTTTGTGTGTTTGTATTGATGGAAGTGAGTTGTGGTGGGATGTTTTAAGGAATTTTTGTAGGAATTTTGGTTAAAGATTGAGGGATAAGGAGGTACGTTAGGCTTGAAACTGCGTTAAGCGGGCGTAGGCGTCCGTCACGGGGAGGCGAGCCCAGTCGCGCGGGTGCGGGGACAATGGTTTTAGTGACACGCGGACCGTCAGTAAGGACCACGTGTCTGTATTAATCGTAGAGCGTTTCAGAGTAGTGAAGACGGGTCCGTACGGATGACCATCCGCGCAGATAGCTCCGCAGCCGTTCGCACGGCGCGTCCGTGCCGCGGAGCTATCCGCTCGGACTGCTGCTCGCGCGCCTCTGCCTGTGTAGTAAGCGTTTAGTATCGTGCGGAGCGCACGCGTCCGCGCAGTGTAATCATGGCAAGTGGTAAAAATAACAATATTGACACGAGTCGAGTGATCGTTGAAGTGTGTTTGAGGAAATATTAGTGGGATACCTCTGATCGACGGTACAAAAACAAAGATGCGAGAATTAAAGCTTGGGAGGACGTCGATGAGGAAGGATTTCGTTTCGTCAGTCCTTAATTGCCGTATAATGTGACGAATTCTCCCGCATCGGCTTCGCATCCATTTTTGTTTTCTTGTATAATATCTATAACTAACACCCGCCCCATTGGATGCATTGCGCGCGTCTGTACACCGCGGTGGTCAGGACGATTCTAAAACGGCATACGTCGACGATCAGCGCGGAGCGATCCGTACCGACGCGACCGCGACGGTCCGTTGGCGTGACAATAAAACCAGCCTTAGGTTTAGGAGTTAGGTACCATAAACATAGAAAGTTAAATTAAGGCTTGATAAACAAGAGCAGTCAGTCAACATTTACAATTATTTTTCATTTTTTATTTTAACTCCGTTGACGGCAAAAGTCGATGAAATGGTGGCACATACCGTACCAGGCAATGCCATGCCTCCAGCCCATTGTTGGCCTAATAATATTACCATGCCTATAGCGGCACTAAGGGTGGCATTTGGAAATAAACGGCAGTTATCATCTATCATTTGCTAATATGTGGACATAATAGGAAAGGTGCCTTTGCCACGTTCGTCTATATCAAGCCTTATATTTCTGTGATAACTATTATCTGTGATAACTATGTAGCAGATAAACTTTTTCGACTTACTTCTAGATTTATTTCCCTAATGCTAATGGTATAGGGTATAGAGTACAAATTATGGCATTTTTAGAACGTGACATTTACCCATCATTTTTATTTTATTTTTTAGAAGAGCGATCATTTTTTATTTTACTTTTTTAAAAGTTTATTTTGTAATCATTTTACTTTATTCTTATACCTATGTATAGGTATTTTGCTATATCTACATGTTTATTTTTATAAATTTATATTTTAGTGGGTTTTAACTTATACGGTTATCCCATTTAGATTTACTAATAATTTTGGGATAAATTGGATCATATTTCTTTCTATTCAAAGAAGAACAAGTAAGAATTTTAATTATTATACTTTATAACCTTTATTAGTTGATGATGATGCTTATGAGCTGATAAGGGTCACACTCGTTATCCCTTGGTTGTAAAGGGACAAGCAGAGTAGTTGGAGTAAAGTTAATCCAGTAGGTGTCAAATAACTCGAAGATTACACACAACATCAAGGCCCAGGCCGATCTATGCAATATGCCGTTATTCCAAAGTCCCTAGTTGAAAGCTATAATCAAAAAATTTGATTGTGAACAGTGAATTGAAAATAACTATTTATTTCCAGGAACATAAGTCACAATGTGTCGCACAGTCCACGCACTTTTACAAACGGTCATATGTGGCCTTCAAATGCTCGTCAGGGTCTTCATGACCATAATCCTCATGATAGAGAATCTAATTCGAATGATATTACAGACGCTTTACAACCTAGTGTCATTCATACTGCAGTGCGTCTCACTCATACCGATATGTCTCGTGTTCTTCCTGACATCCAAACTGAAGTGCTTCATGTGCGGTGGCGGAGGGCCCTGCCCAATCAACAGAGGCGGAGGGTGCGACTGTGTCATGTCTGCGATAGCCATCATCATTCTGTTCTTGATATTCAGAGCCACTGGAGTCCTTGACAAGCTTTTCTTCAAACTTGGTTACGTACAACATTATCCACGTGCCCTCAGAATGAATGCCACAAGATTCATACCCACTCCAGGTGATATCACAGAGTGCTCACGAGAGGAATTCGAAACTGAATGCACCTCGGATTGTACAGAGTTTACTGGCAACTTCTCGGGCAGAAGATTCATAACAGACAGCATGGACATCGAGGACTTGAATTACCAAACTGAAATGCAGTTACTCAATTTGGATACGCAGAAGACATTGAATCCAACAGAAATGGTGACTGAGGGTCAATCCAATTGGACGACTATTCTTTACTATATGGTCTGATAATACATTTTATTTCATATTTTTTTCTTTTACTAGTCACCTACCTATCTAAAATGACACATTAAACCGTTTATTCACTAGAGGTGGTCTCGGATCGAGCAGTGTCGACCCTAGATAAACGGCCTGCAATTAGTACAAATTAAATAATATCGGTTCGCGGCCCTCGGGTTAAGGGCGTGGCTCCATCACCACGGGTACGGCATCGTCGCTGTAAACCGGTACGGCCATAGAGGAAATAATCGCTACGTTTTAAGTAGTCCGCCGCACCGTGCTACGACACGACGTCGTGCCGTAGCACTGTGCCGTGGACGGCGCCGCAGACGATGCACAGTCGATATTTCGCAGTTGGCGTGAGCGCACATATGCAAAACAAAATGGCGGACGGTATCGATGTAGATTTCTTTATTTCGGTAGTGGAAGCTCATCCAGTGTTTTGGGATAAGACAAACCTAAAATTTCCTGTTTTTTTTAATTCGTCGTCTTAGCAATAACAAGAGAAAAAATCTTTCGCGATCCATATCCAGACACGTGCGCGCAAGATAACTACCAAATATCGACTGGCGGCAAATCACCCGCGGCGCCGTCCACGGCATCGTGCTACGGGACGACGTCGTGTCGTGTCACGGAGCGGCGCCGTACCCGTGGTGATTGGGCCACACCCTAATGCAGCGTCTTCACTTGCGCGACCTTGGGGCGAGGCAGCCGCTTAACCGATTCGTTGCGGAAGGCACGGCAGCCGTGTCATTTTTTTTTGCGTGTGGTGTTAGGCACGTGAGCTGTGCCATTTTGAAATCAATGGTAATTCCTTCAAATTAAGTATTAGAGAGATCTACCCAGAGCAAAATTGTTTTAATTTTTAACGTTAACCCGAGACTGCCTATTATCGGCTGAATAGGCGCACAGGCGACAAAGTTTTGTATCTCAAAACGCAGTATAAAATGTTTTAAAATATAATACTTATTTTTGTTGTCAGGGTATAGGCCCTGACGATATCTAGGTACTGCAGGTGACTGTAAATCAGGGGAGGGCTAGATTACATACAAATAAAAATCATTTTTATTTTTAGCAATGAGTACCTTATTCTTTGTTTTTGAATTGTGTAGTGTCCACTACAAAGTTACATCTTAAAAGTTTTATCGTTCAAAGTTTCGTTGTAGTAACCCTGAAAAGTGAAGGAACTCCAATTCTTGTAGGTTGTTACGGTTCATTTTCTGATCTGGGTTCGTTCAATAAGTTATTTTGGGTTTGATTTTCAATTATTGTATTATTATGTTTCTACATTGTTACTTTTATTAGGATCATTATCGCCATGGATAAAATACACAAACTTTTTAAATTCTTCTTCTAATAAAGTTTCTAGCTTTGGAGAATCTAACGTCTTGTTACTTAAATTAAATTCGTTTCCCTCTGTCCTTGATTTTAAAACATTTCTCACGGATCCTTTTAATACATTTCTTACTGTTGGAATTATTTCACTTAATTCTGATAGATGATAAATCAATAGCATTATTATTATTAGGCTAATGAAAATACATGAGCAGTACCAGATATATGAGAAACACCCTGAAGATTTCCTTCGAGCACAGGTTTTAGCTACAAGCCCCACGCTGAGGCATAGAGGCAGATATGTGCATGCATGGAGACAAGCGGATATGTAGTAATGCACCGCTTGAATCGCTTGACGCGCTAAATCCTCAACAGCATACACAATATACAGGATTATCCTTGATATACTTTGATAAGAACAAACGAAAGGCATTAATAATACAAGACACATACTTATTAAACAACGATTAATAACAATTTATACACGTAATTTTAACACGTGAAATGTTTTCTTTAATGTTAGGTAATTTTTACATTTTTTTTAGTGTTTATTTACAGTAATTATTTAGGTATTGTTTTGCAATGCCCAATATCAAGTTGTTGTTGTTATGAACATTGATGGATTTTTTTAAACAAAGATGACAGGACACGATATCCATGATCCATGAAATCGGACCATCAAAGTCATAATGAAATTGAATCACAGAGTACCTACCTATATCGTTGTGTTTCAATTCAACTTCATTGGTTAATTAATTAATTTACTAAAGTCCTTACAAATTTCGCGTCTATAAATATTATTTCTAGATAAATAATATCTTTTAACCTTCTCTAAGCAGCTTAAAATCCCCGACGGGTGGTGGAACACTAATGGCTGTTGCTATTGGCTGATCAAAAAACTAACCTAAGTTCCATTGACATATGCGTAGCCCCCTCTTATTGTTAAAATATCTTATGCATACAATTTCCGAGTCACAATTTTGGTAACCATACTCCTTTGAAACGGTTTAACCGATTTTCATGGAATTTTGTGTGCATATCGGGTAGGTCTGAGAATTGGTAAATGTTAAGGGTGGTCCCTTGATATTTATATAGGTAGCAAAACAACGGGTCAGCTAGTATACTTATAATTATAGTATAGGTATTTAATTAAGCTGAAAGGTTTGTTTATTTCAACAGGCAAATCTCAGAAACTACCAGTCCGATTTGAATATTTATTTTTGTGATAGATGAGACGAAATTAATTTCAAAATTCTCACGGGGACGGGCAGCAGCCGTTCCCGTTTTCGTCTTTAATGCATCTAGGACTTTTATATAGGCTATTAACCCTATGCAGAATACACCTACCATAGTTTCTATATAGTGGTTGTGGCATGCGGACAGACGAACGGAATGCATGCGAATGTAGAGGGATTCGTGTACCGAATTTAAACAAAATATATAGGTATATTCCCACTCGTGTACAGTGACTTCTTAACTACTAATTAAACATTTATAAAGTTTGGAGAACTTTTTTTATTTTCGGTCATGAGTTTGCTTCTTAATAAAATTACGGATCATTTTAGACTCAACTTAAAAACATCAACACAAAAGAATTGGAGACATCACTGACTACTCTCATCTAAATTCTTGTAGAGATTTGATTTCGTTATTTGGAAGTAATGAATACACTATCATTAGTCTTGTTCCCGTGGCGGTAACGACGCTTTTTTACTAAATTCAATGTTGAAACTGAAACTAGAACAGATTGTGACAGCTTGTTTCTTGCAGTATTCATCCGGCGACTCCGCTCTCCTCTCCCTTCTCACCGGACCTGTACCTTGACTAGAAGATGAAATGGAACGTGGCATACCTTTATCTTTCTTTGAAAGTGAAATACCTCTATCTTTCTTTAAAAGGAATTTAGTATTAGTTCCCTTTATTGGCTTTGATCGGGATTGAGCTTGGGATCTCTTATCATCCCTATTCAGTATATTCGTCTGAGAGCCTAGTTCCATCCTGTCAGTTTGACTTGGAGATGTCTGGTGCATAACTGCTTCGTGGATCGCTGAAGGTCTGGTCTGTTGCGTTTTTGATTTCTGATTATTGAAATCTCTATTTTGTCCTCTCGTCTTCTTGGAAGTGCCGAAACTCTGTGATGTTTGATGTTTTCCATTTGGTTTGGCATTCATTCCCATATCTTTTTGTTTTTTAGTTAGATTTGCGTTAGTAGATTTTGGCATGTTGAGACGAGCTTGAATTTTTTTCTGGCATGCTAATGGATCACACTTGCCAGGTGTACACGTTCCTGGTTCACATTCGTATGGCAATAAAGTATGCGGAGTGCTCGTGCCCTGTGCGCGATTCTTGTCACATTCACATTCGAATGGCGATAAAGTATGGGGGGTGCTCGTGCCCTGTGAGCGATTCATGTCATATTGATCTGTCTGAGTTAGAGAATGATTATTAATATTTAAGTCGTCTGTTTTCAGAGGTTTCGTCATGGTTTTTCGCGAATGCGGTCCTTTCACTTTATACTCAGATTTACGTGACGTCCCCATTTTACTTTGGGACCCTCTATTAGTCATTTTTCCAGGTTTTGCCGAGCTTTGAAAAGACCTTGAGTACCTCCTCCTTTTTGTTCCTGTTGCTTTTGTCTTGAATGGTAGATCTTCCTCAAATTCTCCTTTGGGACTACTACCATGCCCTATTGGTTTGATGGTCTCCATTGTAGAAGTGAGGATAATTCCTGGTGTAATATCAGTAGGTTCAATTTCTATTTTGCGATCTTCAATTGTTTTTTCCATGAGCATATTATTCCCCCCTGGTATACAGAGGCAGGACACACACGAATGGGGTTTTTTTCGAGAAGGGCTCTTCTTTTTCTGTTTTTTATCATTCTTCTTTGGTTTTACAGACTGATCTTTTTTTTCTTTTTGTTTGCTTTGGTTTGTCATTGTACTTCTTGACGACGATGCAATGCTTCTGTCAGGCGATTTTCTTAATGAGAGTATACAAAAGCAACGGGGCAATTCACCTGGTTCTTCCGTTTGAGCCTTAAATTTCTTTTTCTTTGACTTATGTGCCACAGCTTTATTTTTTTTAAGATTATCGGAACTATATGGTCTTCTTAAGTCAGCGGATGCTTTACGGACCTTACTTAAAACCTGTTCCGAGCCAGCTTTAATTTTTTTACGTTTTTTATCAATTTTATCATTGTAACTTGATAGTTGGTTTATATTCCCTGGATGCATCGGAGCTCTCATACTCTTGGGTATTTGTATTTTCGATTTGCAAAGGCAACATTGACAGCAAGCGTCGTGTAGACTTATGTGTGACTTTAATGGAGGAAACTCACCCCTATCAATGAGATGTACAATTTTCATAAGAGCATCACTTCTCACTTTAAATGTTTCATAGTCAATGGACCTCCTGTGGGTTAATGAATCAGGGTTGTTTTTAGTTAATATCTGATCTCGTATTTCGTCGTACAACACACGGGTTTTTACTAAATCATTAATAAGTTCGAGCTCTCGTGGTTTTAAAGTATTTCTTGAGAACAATTTTTCAATAGCATTCGCGGGTACTTTGCATAAACAGCCACTATTTTCATCCATGTTTATCAATTCTGCAATACAATTATTTTACTGCTATTATGGAAAACTTAATAAATGAATTCGCCGACACCGATGGGCTGGAATCGTCACGCAATGGGTGGTAGAGGGAGTGGATGCGTATTACAAACCCCGAAAAAGATGGCGGGACGATTTAGATAGCCTCCACAGGGATTGGGCAAATATATTCCAGGACAGGGGCGTTTGAAATATGTTAACCTTTCACTAAAATGGGACAGTCAATTACTGGTCCGGGAAATTAATTAAATTAATTGTGAATTACTGGTCCGGGAAAATATTAATACTGAATATTATTTTGCGCCATTGACTCGAAAGAAGAAGAAGACTAAAAATCCTTGCCCAAAACCACATAGCATTGATTTCTCGTTGTAATTACAGCCTGGCTTCACCTACAGGGCCTAAGGGACAAATACCATCGTGAAGCAATTGCGAGGACCTCCGCCACTACTTTACCTCGGTTTGTTTCTTAATCTTATAAGAAAATCGGACACAGCCTTTTCCTAAGTTCTTGAAACTTCATCATAAATATTCATTAAAGAATTACATTTTAATTAACCACCTTACCTTTTGTGACCTCCCTTAGTCGGAATATTTAGAAGAATTTGCTATTTGTTATTTCATTAGTTCTTAGTTTCAATATTTACATTCACGACCGACGAATAATATTTGGAAAGTTTGGTTAATTTAAGTTTTTATAATATTTCGTGTTATCATCTTATAGGAAAGTTTATCATTTATAACATTTTTAAACCTCAGATTACAGAATAATCTGAGTTGTTAACTTTTATTTATAGCATATTCAAGGGGTACATAGCTTAACTGTTTGATTTTGCTGTGACATTTGATTCAACCATAATGCCAAGACTAAATTTTAGAGAATATGTCACTCAGTGAAAGGCCTAATAGTCGTTGCCATTGAGTTATATGGATAGTTTTCGTTACTTGGGGAGCACGGTAACATCCAAGTGTGATATTGACGCCGAAATCAACAGCCGAATCGGTGCTGCTGCGGCAGCTTTCGGTAAGCTGAACAATAAGATCTTCCGTTCTCACGACCTTAAGCTGTCTACAAAAGTCTCGGTGTACATGGCCATAGTGTTGCCGAATATCTTATACTCCGCCGAAACATGGACAACGTACCGCCGCCACATTAGACAACTTGACCGTTTCCACCTCAAATGTCTCCGTTCCATTCTCAACATCCATTGGTCAGATCGTGTGCGCAATACAGAAGTTTTGAGACGAGCCAATGTAGGTGGCATTGAATCGTACCTTATGAGGAGACAACTTCGTTGGTGCGGCCATGTGAGGCGAATGTCTGATGAAAGGGTCGCTAAGCGCATCTTTTACGGGGAACTGCAGGTAGGCAAGCGAAAGCAAGGCGGACAAATCCTGCGGTATAAGGATGTGCTCAAGCGCCACATGAAGGCATGTGACATAGACCCTTCTCATTTTGAAGAATTGGCATGCAATCGTGCTGATTGGAGATCACGCGTCAAAAACAAAGTGCATAGCTTTGAATTGCGTCGGCGTACTGAGCTGGATGCCAAGCGTGATCTTCTGAAAGCCCGACCACCAGCGGCTTTCCATTACAACTACAGAGACGGTGCTCTAACGTGTCCCCAGTGCGCGCGGACCTTCGCTAACAAAATCGGCTACGGGAGTCATGTTAGAGCACATGCAAGACGAGGAAGCTAGGAGTAGAAGCGGTCGCCGTGGCCGAAATCGGCTGGAGGATTATTATTATTATTATATGGACTACGTACTAGAGAAGTCACTTCAAACAGTGCTTCAAACAAGCTTCGTGAGAGATTCGCACCGGTGCAGGGTCATGTGTTCACTTAGAGCGATCGACGGCCACCCACCACAATCATGATCACGACAACCGTTGCTTAACATTTAATATCGACGGCCACCCATCACATTTATAATCGCGACAACCGTTGCTTTGCATTCAAGATCGACGGCCACCCATCATATTCATAATCGCGACAACCGTTGCTTAACATTCAATAGCAAAAAGTGTCGTTACAACTTTTCGTCTTAATTTTTTCCGTCTAGCCCCCTTTCGCAACGCGCGATAAGGAACTTCGTTCCAAAAACAAAAAATTCATTCATGGTCTAAAGGAGCGTTCCATTATGCAAGTGACTTGCATACAAGTTGCAAGTTGCATGCAAATTGTATAGTGGAAACCACAACTTGCAAACAAGTTGCAACTTGTATGCAATTAGGTTGTAGGCAAAACACAAGTGTGACATCATACATGCATGCAAGCACTTGCATAATGGAAACGCTTCTTAAAACCAAATACCTAGATGGTGGACGTTCTAAAATTATTTAGACCGATCTTTCGGAGCGTGGAGCAGCAGCTTCTAAGAATACATTGCGAATAAAGATTATGTTGACTTGATTGGTGCTGTGCTATTGGAACAATATGAAGTTCCCTCCGTCTGTGGTTACTTGAGCGACCTTCATTCAAAGACTATGCATACTTTGGTGTTTTACACTTCTACAATTCTACAAAGTCTTTTGTCAAATGCAATTGATGAGTTTAATATTTATTCTACTCTCTTTGGTTTGACATCAAGTCGACACATTAATTTAATGTTAAGATTTGTATTCTTTTTAATTTCGAAGAATTATTATTGTTTGATACTTTACTTCTTATTTTAATAAAAGGTTAGTAGTACCTATTTATGTTGTTGTATGGAATTTTTAATGGACTAGATAAGTATTTTAGTAAGTGATGTTTTTTCTGCCCTCCCTGGTGAACGCTGTTGGTACCTGGTTTACCTACCATGGTCAAATGGTATAATACCATTAAAAATCTGCTGGCTGAGGGTGTGATTTTATAAGAACATATTATTCGAGCCAAACGCTTCGAAAGATAAAGAAACTAATTTCAGAATTCTGGCCATGAAATCTTATGAAATCTCTCACACTTGCCCGCATCAAATCGTCCGAATCTGGAAGAACCCTCCAAATCCCAGATGAATTCAGATGACGTCATCAAATTCGGCGCGACTAATAGTGGGTTCCTTGGAGAGATTCCATCCCTGGTGTCTTGCTTGATAATTGTAACAATTGTCACAACATAAGTACACATTATTTATTCATATCTTCAATGAGATGAGAGGCCCTTGCCCAGCAGTGCGACATTACGCGGTAAAACTTTCTTTTAAAGTATTAAAAAAATATAAATGGAGCTTTTGTTGTTACTATAATGAGAGACATGTTTCCTTAGAAGAGATCTTTGTGTCTCTTGTAGTTTACACAATTGCCCATAGTGACCCCTTTAAAATAGCCACTTTGTTTACTATTCCCAAGGTAGTATTTCGGCCTTAATTGTGAGTACACTCATCAAAGTTTCTCGTTGAAATAGATAGGGTCCAAACGAATTTAGAAAATATTTAAATAGTTTAAAAATTGTTTTATTTCGTTTCAGGAAAATAAGTCAAAATGTGTCGCACATTACACGCCTTCGGCCAGTCGCTGATATGCCTGGTTCAAATAGTTCTGAGGACGATCATGACGCTCATCATCATGCTGGAGAATATAGTTCGGATGCTCCTTCAGATAATATACAATCTGGTCTCGTTCGTCCTGCAGTGTCTGTCCCTGATACCCATATGCCTGGTTTTCTTCCTGACGTCAAAGCTGAAGTGTTTAGTGTGCGGCGGAGGGCCCTGCCCGATTGCCAGAAGCGGAACCTGCAATTGCCTCATGTCAATATGCACAATTTACGCCTTATATTACTATTTGAAATATCATAATAAATTAGACAGAGTTATGGCAAGGATAGGATATACTAAGAATAAGACCAAAAAGAAATTGTTCCATCTTGCGCATGACCTTGGCAATGATGTGACGGAGTTTAATTATGACATGGGGACTGAGGAGATGTTTATCAACTTGACCGAGCGGACCGGGATTACGGAAGACTTTAACCAGTGGCTGAACGACTTCAGCGCAGTCTCCGGCCCATTGCGAACCAACTTGTCGACAGGCTTCGAATTCTTAGACGTTGCGAACTTTACTTTCACTGAAACACCCATGAAACATAACTGGACGACCATACTCTACTATTTAGCAAAATAAAATATTGTTATTACATTTGTGGTATTTCAATTATCTTCGGAATAAAATAACAGTAGGATCCGTGGGAGTTTGTGTGTGTACTTGAGTGAGAGTTTTACACAGGATGCCTACAAGAATAATTTATTACATGTAACCGGAACTAACGGAGGTATACGACACGAGTAAAACATTGAATAGAACGTGAAAGTATATTGCCCACAGATCAACTTTGAATTAGTTTTGCTAATGCGGGTTGCAGACTAAGAGCGAAGCTATTAACTTAGCTCGCGTAGCTGACGCAGTTTTCCATACTTATGTGCAGACCGAACCAAACTATGTGAACTAAGCTATGTGAGCTAACTAAAATATGCAAAGCTAAGTTAGTTGGGTATGCCCATGCGCAGTTACAAGAGATAAGCTAAGCCCCTCCTGCCCCTCCTTCTCCGCACGCCCTTCGCCAGTGCCGTCCATGACAACCAATCATAAAACTGATCTCTTGTAACACAATACTGAAAATTTTCATCATCTAACTCGTAAACTAAAATTCTAAACTCTCCATTTGTGTGCCGAGATTAAATATGTTGACATATCTGTAGGGTACGACGTACAAGCCAAAGTACAAACTCATAAACCAAAGGCGTTGGTTTATGAGCTTTGAAGCCGCCTTCAGCGAATCAAAACGAAGCGAACATCAGCTGGCCCAAATGGTGGTCACTCAACTCGAGAAGCTGGACGTGGAACAGATTTCCGATCTCCTGTACAACCAACAAGCCGATGGCCCGTATCAAGCTATTAAGATCTGCCTCATTTCTGTCTATGAAGAGTCAGATAACAGCAAACTTCAGAAGCTCCTGACAGACTTTGAGCTCGGCTACCAGAAACCAAGGCAGCGCCTACATCCCATGCAGAACCTGGGCTGCGATAATGTACTAGAAACACTACCTACCTACGAGTTCAACGAATCAAGCGCAACAAACGAAACACTCAAGCGGAACCTACCTACGCACAACAGATGATCCGAACAAACAACCAAATTTCGAACAAAATAAACCTGAAACGAAAAACCACAGAACAAACACAACCTCGATCCTGAAAACAACAACTTCTGGAAGAACCATCAAACTGTCGGTACGTTTCACTTAAGGGGGACTACCTGTGGGCAACGACGTACACATGTCTCCAGAAACAAGTGAGGGAATGACGTACACATGTCTCCAGAAACAAGTGTGGGAACGACGTACACATATCTCCAGAAACAAGTGAGGGAACGACGTACACATGTCCCCAGAAACAAGTGAGGGAACGACGTACACATGTCCCTAGAAACAAGTGAGGGAACGACGTACACATGTCCCCAGAAACAAGTGAGGGAACGACGTACACATGTCTCCAGAAACAAGTGAGGGAACGACGTACACATGTCCCCAGAAACAAGTGAGGGAACGACGTACACATGTCCCCAGAAACAAGTGAGGGAACGACGTACACATGTCCCTAGAAACAAGTGAGGGAACGACGTACACATGTCCCCAGAAACAAGTGAGGGAACGACGTACACATGTCCCCAGAAACAAGTGAGGGAACGACGTACACATGTCTCCAGAAACAAGTGAGGGAACGACGTACACATGTCCCCAGAAACAAGTGAGGGAACGACGTACACATGTCCCCAGAAACAAGTGAGGGAACGACGTACACATGTCTCCAGAAACAAGTGAGGGAACGACGTACACATGTCCCCAGAAACAAGTGAGGGAACGACGTACACATGTCCCTAGAAACAAGTGAGGGAACGACGTATACATGTCCCCAGAAACAAGTGAGGGAACGTAGCACACTTCTTCTTTCTTTTTGTATTTTAGCTCTCTTATGTTAATATTAATTGTGTACATCTTGTTAGGATAAGAATAGGGCAATTTGGAATAAACTTTACCACTGTCTGCATTACGAGTTTCACTTCACACCTTCGGCTCATATCCAAGGTCTGGAATGACCCAGAGATCGTCGGACATGCGACAGACTTGGCCAGCCCAGACAACTACGTACTTATCTATACTTCTATACTAATATTATAAAGCTGAAGAGTTTGTTTTGTTTGTTTGTTTGTTTGTTTGTTTAAACGCGCTAATCTCAGAAACTACTGAACCGAATTGAATAATTCTTTCACTGTTAGATAGTCTATTTATCGAGGAAGGCTATAGGCTACATTTTATCCCGAAATTCCCACGGGAACGGGCACAACGCGGGTAAAACCGCGGGGCACTGCTAGTTTATATTATAAAGTCTATGTGTATGTTTATGCAGTACTCATAGTATCGGTTTAGTACATTTCATTATACAAGATAGAGGTTAATTTGGTGTAACCATGGTCTAAGTAACTAAACGTTTGTGTATACGTGTATACGTAGATACATGTATATTACTTGTTATCTTAGTCATCATTAATTAAAGAATGTCAGTTGTCAATTACACTTCCTGACTTGTGACTTGTTACCCATGGTTGTTACTTGACTATTATAATAGAAAATGAGGAGTCGTGATACTTCTTAGTTCTATTAGATATTAATTTAGTTACGATAGTTTATTATTTCTAAATGGTTTACTAATGTAACAACACGAACTGCATCTTTTAGTTGTTAAGTTATGGTAAGTTACTGTTTGGGAATATGTGTACAACGTAAAATATTATAAACTCAAAGATATAACATTACATTACGTTTTATGTTTCAGCTAAGTTATTGTTTTTTAGAGTTTTAATGGTTTAATATACACATAACATAAATTCTAGTAATTCGTAAATTTGACTGGTGGAATGTGATTAAAGCAAAATCATTCATGCCCCTTAAAAATTCCATGTTTGAATGACGGAATTGCAAATTAAAATGTTTAGGACGAAAAATGAAGATTCTTACAAATATAAGAATAGAGATTATATAACAGATCCTAACTATATCGGCAGTAAATCATGTTTATTAACGAATGTCAACAAGAACCCAACAGATAACTCGAAGTGTAAAGCAAGACGAGAGAGAAAGCTGCGAAAGTCCTGTAAAAACCGACGGGTGTCCGAGAGTTGTTTAGATGGTAAGAAATTAAAGGAAACGATCCCCAAATCAAGAATAGACTTGACTGCACCAGGCGATGATAAATCAAGAATCAAAATAAGGAAAAACAAACATGATACTTACACCAATATTATAAATGGAAGCAAATATCCCCAAAACGCCAATACTGGTGCAAATAATATAATTACTGCGGGAATGCAAAATGCGTATAAAAGAAATATATCACTACGTCATAAACGACAATTTGTGGAGAAAGCTAAAAATATGATATATAAAATAAAACGGAAAAATAATACAAAGATAGATCAACAGGTAAACATAGTAATGAACGAACAAGATCTTAATGTTCCAGCTAGTAGAGTTAACAATGTCTTTATGACCTCGTGCGATGGTTTCAATAGAGATAATGCATATAATAGAAAGACTATCTTATCAGAAGATCATGTATTAAGGAAACTGTTTGGAATAGCTGATGAAATCAAAATACTGGACTCGACGGTCACTCATAAATATCCAATGATAAGTCGTGAAGTTAATCAATCAAATGAACAAACTACTGTTAATTGTGCCGAGAAACAAAGGTACGGTGATAATGGTAAACTTAACAGTAAGAATGAAGGAATTCATAACTATGGAATAAAGAGAAACTATAAACAAAATAATTCCGTTCAGAGCATGTCCAAATATACGAAACTAAACACTACTAGAAAACAAGAAGATGCTAAATATAGACTAAATCACTACGTTGGTGAAGAAGTGTTAATCACCGACAACGGGTTTCAATATTCAGATTCAAACAAACCTATTCATAAACGTAATTATGCATGTCATACTTGTAGTAATGAATTTGATGGCACATCAATTAAACATAAATATAAAGAACACAAGCATGATGCTCAAAGTAACATTGAAGGGGATTCCAAGAAGAAAGTTATGAAAACAAATTATCTCGATGTAAGAAGAGAACACTTACAAGGCTACACCCACAAAACCGACAATACTTACATTGATAATGATATAAAGAATCATCGAAAAGAAAATTATATCTTTGACAATACAAAAGCTACTAAATTTAATGTTCCTGACAGTAGAAAAGCAGATGCGACGAGGCAAATGAAACCCAAAATACAAAATATCACGTATGAAATCAATGATAACTCTAGTAAAAAAATACGAGATCATACCGATGGTGAAAGAAATATAATACTAAAACGTGATAATCAAAGACCCAATGTTAATGATTCTGAAACCAAAAAACCTACGGTCCACTTTATGAGAAAATATCACAAGGTAAATTTAAGAAGGAAGATAAACTGTCTTTTCTCGAGAAAAAATGATGAATCTAAACATAAAATAACGCCAAATAAAAGGAATAAAGTGAAACATAGTAGGAAACGCGCAAGGAGTGCTAATGATAATTTAAATCCATCAAGAAAATCAGCTAGTAATGATAAGTTTGGGTGCAAAAGTATCAAGATTAGAAGCCGTAACAAGAAGTCACCTCCTAAGCTATCCCCCAAAACAGAGAAAAGGAATAAAAGGGAATTTGTATATGTTAGACCAAGTACACGGCCAAGCAGTTCAACATCCTTACAAAAGAAAAAAGGCAAAGTCAGAAGAAGTTCGAGCATTAAATATTCTACAATTATGGTCAATAATAGCTTTAAAAGTGATATCAACTTACGTAAGAACAATAAGGATAGCGATGGAAAAAGGAACGTACACAGAAGAGTATCTAATCGTTCAGTAGTTTGTGAATCGGAAAGTCTTTCAGCTAATAAAACTAAAAAGAAACATTTAGACACACATATTAAAACAGAATTTGCAGAAATTAAAATTAAACGCGATGGAAACTTTAGTTTAAACGATAATAAAAACATAGATGTTATCAACAACACTGTTGATAGCATTGATTCTAAGAAAGATTACAATTCTTTTCAAGACGCAAAGACAAAATTATATGGGTTAAACAAATCTGGGATTAAAATATCTAACGATAGCAATTGCGATGTCATCAGAGTAACTTCAGAAGGTGTTATGTTTCCGAATAATTTGGTTGTTGCTCTGGTCAAAACAATAGCAGACAGACAAGTTACAAAACAAGGAAGAAATAATTTGTTAATGTTCCCGGACCTTGAAGCAAACCCCTGTTGGAAAGCAAGCAAATCGTCGAACACAGAGCCGAAAATTAATAAATTAGTAGATTGTGATATCCCGATACTCGGTAATAATTGTGCATTAATATTTATTAGCTTTCTGTTTACCAAATCCAATCGGCCGTACGTCAGATAACCGACTATATCAGTGGGTGTTGTGGCAAAATAGAAAAGTATGGTAACTAAGGTAAAATGTACCTAAGGGTTTTTCTTATCGAAATGGCCAAGTTATTTTGACCAAGATGGTGGAGAGAATATAGAACTTGATAAGACTGAGAGAGTATGAATAGGGCTTGTAGGAGCAACGAGGCTCGCCTTGAGATCTGATTATACAGTATATAATTATAACATTATGTACTAGCCGGGCTTACGATTTTACCCGCGTTGTAGCCGTTCCCGTGGGAGTCTAGTTAGAGATGAAATATTCTTATTATCTTGAATGTAGCTGACCAGGTACAAAAATAATAACAGGAATCATGGACAAACAGTCCCTCGGGCTAGTCTGTGGAAACAAATAAAATCATAAAAAAGGAAACTCTTCAGCCTGTACAGAAAAAAATGTGTCGATTGGGCCGTTTGTTTGGCCGTGGTTCTTCCGATTTCATGTTCAGTCTGGCAGTTTAAATGTATGTTCTTTTAAAATTTCAGAAGAGAAAAATGCAAGTAGTGAGTATAAAATGCCCTCAAAATTAAGAAGAAATTTAGATAAGCAACGATTTGGTAATCAAGACGGTAAGGGATCGAAGATTCTCGTTTTCTTATGAGTCTTAATGGATTATTCAAAATATTTTAATCCCTTCACTTTAGATGCCTTTGACGCTATAAAAATAGGGGAGTAATTATTGCTTCAGCCTACGCCACGCGCCAGTAAACATTACCACACAATTTAATATTTAACTTTTTTGTTTCAGAGCTGATTTATTCATGTTCAAATATAATTCTACCGAGAGTAGTCTCGTGTGCAGAAGGTAATAGTCAAAGTTATTATTAATTAGTGGCTTTTTCGTACTCAAGTACGTATATAAATACATAAAACCAAAATAGTTGTTGACAAAACCATCATAAAATTTCAAATGGATTGATAGCCCCTAGTTCGTGGCCTTATGTCATATGCACAATTTGATTTGTATATTTTATACAATATCCCCATACCTATACCCTTGATCGAGATCGAGATACGTGATAATTTGACAATGGCATTAACAATGCCGTATGGCGTAGGCGATAGCTTGAGTGGCGGTACATCAAAGAGAGAAAGAGACAGTTTAAGTGTAGCCACCCACTTTAATGCATTAAAAATTATTGCATTAATTAATGGGCATTGACATTAAGCGTAAGTGTGGCCCCAGCATAAGAGATAATATCTTCAATTTAAAAATCAAATCTATACTAATATTATAAAGCTGAAGAGTTTGTTTTGTTTGTTTGTTTGTTTGTTTGTTTGTTTGTTTGTTTGTTTAAACGCGCTAATCTCAGAAACTACTGAACCGATTTGAAAAATTCTTTTTGTAATGGATAGCCACATTCAACGGGAAGGTTATAGGCTACTTTTCATTCCGAAATTCCCACGGGAACGGGAACAACGCGGGTAATACCGCGGGGCGCTGCTAGTATATCATATTCTGAGGAAGAAAACAAAACTAAAAGCAAAAGAAGACTCGTTGCATTAATTATAGAAATTATTACATTTCCTTCATTCAATCTTGATTTTCAGGGGAAACTCAAAGGAAAATGCTGTCTTCATTGCCATTCGTACTAACCAGATTTTTTAAGTATCAATCGTCAAAAGCATGCAAAAAACGCAAAAAGAAATGTAGGCATGAAAATGCAAAATGGAGAAAACGTAAGTATTTTAAAACCATCTCTGTTGCTATAAGTGGGTCTCTTCAAATATTTAAAATCAATATGTATAATTTAGATTATTATCCGGCTTTCCCTTTTAAAATTTAAGTTGAATAGTTTTTAAATTTATAATTGAACTAGCTTTTACCCGCGACTTCGTCCGCATTAGATTGTTACTTTGGACAGTAGTTTTATTTTTAACCTTTAGGATCTTACCAAAGTATGACTCAAGCTGCACACTCACCGGGACGGAACGTCTCGGGATTTATCATTTTTGCTTGTGAAAATTCGAACGTAGCTTCATAGAAATACAGCATAAATGGCTATGCATTCAAATGACGCCGCGGGATTGACAAATCCTTTTCGATGCCGTGGCGCTATTTTAAAGTAGGTATAGCATTTGTTTATATACGAATACGTTTGATTTTATATTAGCAAACCTTAAAATCCCTAGCCGTGCCGTCCCAGTGAGCGCGAAGCATCAAACAATTGCTTAGGTGAAAAATAGTATCTTATCCGGAGGGAAATTCGGGATAAAAAGTATCCTATGTCCTTTCTCAAGGTCATATCTATGTCTATACCAAATTTCAGCAAAATCGGTTCAGTAGTTTTGGCGTGAAAGCGTAACAGTATCTTATCCGGAGGGAAATTCGGGATAAAAAGTATCCTAAGTCCTTTCTCAAGGTCATATCTATGTCTATACCAAATTTCAGCAAAATTGGTTCAGTAGTTTTGGCGTGAAAGCGTAACAGTATCTTATCCGGAGGGAAATTCGGGATAAAAAGTATCCTATGTCCTTTCTCAAGGTCATATCTATGTCTATACCAAATTTCAGCAAAATCGGTTCAGTAGTTTTGGCGTGAAAGCGTAACAGTATCTTATCCGGAGGGAAATTCGGGATAAAAAGTATCCTATGTCCTTTCTCAAGGTCATATCTATGTCTATACCAAATTTCAGCAAAATCGGTTCAGTAGTTTTGGCGTGAAAGCGTAACAGTATCTTATCCGGAGGGAAATTCGGGATAAAAAGTATCCTATGTCCTTTCTCAAGGTCATATCTATGTCTATACCAAATTTCAGCAAAATCGGTTCAGTAGTTTTGGCGTGAAAGCGTAACAGACAGACAGACAGACAGAGTTACTTTCGCATTTATAATATTAGTATGGATTTGTTAATACATTTCATTAAACAAACAAAACAATACATTGCATGTAACTTGGCCTGTATTTAATATTCCAATTTATATTTATTTTTCGAGAATAACTATTCACTGGTTAGAACGTGATCTAGTGAGTAGTTTTTTTATACGTCATAAATCGTAAACCGCAATTTACCTTTCATTCAATCAACTCAAATAAAAAAAAATCATTTCATAAACATAAACCTTAGTATGCATAAATATTTTCTGATAATAAATCTGCTTAAGTAAATAATAATTATAATTGATCGGTACCGGGTGCGGAGCGCGCGGGGTGCAGGTTCCCGACTGCACTTACCAGAGCAGGCAGAATCTTTAGGGTATACATATGTGTTCTGTAGGGCAGTCACGTGAGGGCAAACGTCGTTGACTCTCGTGCGGAGCAAAGTTACAACGAACTACAAGAACTTTTACATTATGTTACTTGCTGCTACCCTTCATGGGCGAGTCTGACTTGCATTTGGCCGACTTTTTAAATATAATATAGTGTATGATGTACTCAAATCAATCACAGTGCATCAGTAGCTGCGGCTCGCGCGCACAAGAAGCCAACCGAAAGTCGATTCAAACATAAAACTTAAGTGTAGTATAGAAGACTTAATTTACTTTAGCACAGTGTGAAATGGAATAACAAAAAACAGTACACTCTCAACATACCAAACAATTATACCAAACCAAGTAATAATTGTGCATTTTATTTATTAGCTTCCTGTATACCAAATCCAATCGAGCAATGTAAAGAATTTCTGAAAATGGCAATGGAACATAGAAAAAGTAAGTTCTCCCTCTGTTCTTACTCTTTCAGTATTGCATGTACATAAATAAAAACACTCTTATACAATAAATTCACACATATTCATTCAGTTGTCAAAAATAATAAAACTAGGTACAAACAAAGTCTGAAAGCGAATACAAACCAGCGCAAAAGCAAAAGCAGTTGAGTGCAAAAAAGATAAACAAGATTCATGCACTTCAGATCTGACTATATCAGATCCAAAACCCACTCCATACAAATCAGCTCCACATCATGCAAATCAAATCCATGCCATCCAAATATAAAACCAAGATGGAAAAAATGGATTTGGGTCAAACCCATGTACGAAAGTAAGTAAGTTACTTTTCAAATAAGAGAACGTATTTCAAATATTCGTACCTATGAATGTTACGCAGTTGTAAATGCATAGGATTAAAATATTTATGTAGTTGTAGTTAATGCATTTCAGATCTCATTTCAGATAAACAACTGACTCTATGCAAATCAACTCCTCGTCAACGCGATTCATGCAAACCATGCTATTCAGATACAAAATGTCAACGGAAAAAAGGGATTTTGGTTAAAGACAAGCTCAGTCACGAAAGTGAGTAAATTTACTTTTCAAATTTGAGAAAGTAGTTCAAATAGGCGTACGAATTGTAAAAGCGAACGACTAAAATATATGTAGTCAGTGGCGGATTAAGAGTATCCGAGGCCCTAAGCACAGAGCCTGTGTAGGCCCTCTATTGCTTAAATGGAAATGGAAGGAATGGAATGGAAGGTAGCAAAAATAAAATGATAGTTCATTAAAATAGAAAGTGTAGTAGGTATAATTCAAAACTTAAAACATTTTTTTCCTTGCCTTAATCAGAGCAAATTCCGAGATTACATCGTCGAAATTTACGACGAAGTATATCTGCCTCAATACACATTAATGCTAGAGAATTAAGCTTGTCTGGACGGATTTTTGTTCTTTGCGGGTTTTTTAATCTTTTTAGTTGTGAGAAGGATCGTTCAGCAGAGCAGTTAGTAATCATTAAGCTGTGAAAGATTCTAAACGCCACTTCTATATTTGGAAAAACGCACTTTACTTTGTCTTTAATAATCATTTCATATAGATCGGAATGGGTGACCTTTGTTTCTGAGGATTCATATTTTATTCGAACATATTTGAGAAAATGATTAAATTCGCCGAGGAAGTTTTCATTGAAGTCTTCTGGATAAGATTCTAATAGTCCTAGAGCCCGTGAACCCCAGACCTTCGTTATTTTATAAAAGCTGAAAGTTTGTCAGCGCATGCTCCCAACACATGTAAGAACGATGGACTATTATGAAGTTTGGGTTACCGTGGCTTTGGCAGGTAAACGGTACTAAAGGTGTGTAAAATACCGATCTAAATTCATCAAATAATAAAGTGTGATTTGTGTGAAATGACATATTATGTCATTTAAAAGCTCTTGAAGAGTTGTACAAGTCACCCTTTGACGGTGATATCGAAATCGACGGCCAACTTGGTGTTTTCGACCATTGAAGATTGGAGTTGACCTATGCTATGGACGCTGATCCTAATGCTCAACAGTGACATGACCTATGGCATTTGAAAGCTCTTGACAAGTTGTACAAGTCACCCTTTGACGGTGACATCGAAATCGACGGCCAACTTGGTGTTTTGACCACCGAAGATTGGAGTTGGCCTATGCCATGGACGCTGATCCTAATGCTCAACAGTGACATGACCTATGTCATTTGAAAGCTCTTGAGGAGTTGTACAAGTCACCCTTTGACGGTGATATCGAAATCGATGGCCAACTTGGTGTTTTCGACCATTGACCTTTAGTACCGTTTACCTGCCAAAGCCACGATAACCCAAACTTCATAATAGTCCATCGTTCTCACCTGTGTTGGGAGCATGCGCTGACAAACTTTCAGCTTTTATAAAATAACGAAGGTCTGGGGTTCACGGGCTATTGGTCCATAAGAGCAATTGGATATCTTTCTCATATTCTGAACATGTCTTATTTAGATCCGCAAGGAATGAAAACTTTTGTGAAACTTCATGGTATACATCACCTCTTCTTTGCATTTGAGCATTAAGTGTGTCAATTATTACATTGAAAGTCTCAATGCGGAATTTGTCAGGGCCACTCCCGGACTGTTCGCGCCTTGTGATTTTGATTTCGGAAATATTATGGATGAATCTCGATAAAATGTAGGTATAAAATGAAACGCCAGCAGAGGATGGAGGCCCCTGGAGACAAGGGGCCCCAAGCACGTGCTTGTAGTGCTTATACGTTAATCCGCCACTGTATGTAGTGTATTGTGTTGTGTGTGAGTAGGTACAGTCAACCCATTTCAATGTTAAGTATTCTTAAAACCTTATCATATCCAAAGTCTTATTACACCTGGATCCATGCTGTAAATGTTCATGTGATGAAAGTCAGAAAAAAGCGAAAATGCCAGTTTGTGTAAGGAGAAGTTATTGCATTTTACGCACACACACGCCCAAACGTAATAACTCCATGCAAATCAGATCCATGTCAACCCAATCCATGCAAATCAGACTCATGTCACCCCAATCTATGCAAATCGAATTCATGCCATGCCGATACCAAATCATGTTAAAAAAAGGGCCATCGGTCAAACAAATATCTAGTCACGAAAGTAAGTAAAGTTACTTTATCAATGCCAATACCAAAACGAACTTGGAACTTAGATCTTTATTTAAAATATGATGCTAGGCACTAGAGCCTAATTTAAGTTAGTGGGAATTGGAGTTTGAGTTTTCTTTAGGAGGCCCCTAGACCTACAATAACATTGTACAATATATTTAATTGTGCAATAAGATTGAATTGCGTTTGGATCCAAACGGTCAATTATATTGCACAATAAGAAAATTGTGCAATGTTTTCTTGTTCAGTCGGAGAATAGTTTGATCCCGAGCAACATATCAAATATTGCGCAATACTGACCCTATACGAAGCAATATTGTTCAATATTAAATATTGTACAATAAAAATTAAACTCGCTCAAACTTTCGTTCAATCATTGCGCAGTCTTCAATGCACAATATTCAATATTGCGCAATATAATTGATCGTTTAGGGGCCGCCTTAGACTGACAATTAATATGTAATTTAGTTGTACTAATTGATAAGTAAAACACTTTATTTTTTCTGCATAAAGAGATTATATCGTTATGTTAGTCTTTCCGTTCAAAATAATAAAAAATATGATTATGAAGATGAGTTATTATTTTAATCAACAATTCCTCCACATTTTGTTTTTGGTACATATACCCTTTTTTATTTCCGGTATTCATTTAATCTTGATTTACATTAAGGTCTATACTCATTTCAGATCTGAGCATTTCAGATAAAGAACTCACTCCATGCAAATCAACTCCGCGTCAACCCGATTCATGCAAACCTTGCTATCCAGATGCAAAATGTCAACGGAAAAAAGGGATTTTGGTTAAAAAAAAGCTCAGTCACGAAAGTGAGTAAATTTACTTTTCAAATTTGAGAAAGTATTTCAAATAGGCGTACGAATTGTAAAAGCGAACGACTAAAATATATGTAGTGTATTGTGTTGTGTGTGAGTAGGTACAGTCAACCCATTTCAATGTTAAGTATTCTTAGAACCTTATCATATCCAAAGTCTTATTACACCTGGATCCATGCTGTAAATGTTCATGTGATGAAAGTCAGAAATAAGGCAAAAATGCCGTTTTATATAAGGAGAAGTAATTGCATTTCACACACGCACACACGCACACTCACACACACGCCCAAACGTAATAACTCCATGCAAATCAGACCCATGTCACCCCAATCTATGCAAATCGAATTTATGCCATGCCGATACCAAATCATGTTAAAAAAAGGGCCATCGGTCAAACAAATATCCAGGCACGAAAGTAAGTACAGTTATTTTATCAATGTGAGAACGTATTTCAAACAAGCAAACCTTACTAAAAAGAATGTTACGCTTTTTATTTGTAAATATACTTCACAACTACACGTACCTATGTGGTTTGTACTAAAAAATATGTAGCGATCGTGGCGTAGTTTATATAACATACAGTATTTTATGTATAGTTTTCCCACGAAAATATGAAGTATTCTTGAAATCTTATCATATTTAATCTTGTATTACATTAAGGTCTATACTCATTTCAGATCTGAGCATTTCAGATGAACAACTCAATCCATGCAAAACAACTCCACGTCAACCCAATCCATGCCATGCAGATACTAAATCATGTTGGAAAAAAAGGTCATCAGTCAAACAAATATGCAGTCACGAAAGTAAGTAAAGTTACTTTTCAAATGTGATAACGTATTTCAAACAGTCAAACCTGACCAAAAAGAATGTTACGCTTTTTATTTGTAAATGCATAGGATTTAAATATATAACATACTGTATTTTATGTATAGTTTTCCCATGAAAATATTAGGCATTCTTGGAATCTTATCATATTTAATCTTGTATTACATTAAGGTCTATATGTATTTCAGATCTAAGCATTTCAGATAAACAACTCACTCCATGCAAAACAACTCCACGTCAACCCAATCCATGCAAATCGAATACATGCCATGCAGATACTAAAACATGTTGGAAAAAAAGGTCATCAGTCAAACAAATATGCAGTCACGAAAGTAAGTAAAGTTACTTTTCAAACAGTCAAACCTGACCAAAAAGAATGTTACGCTTTTTATTTGTAAATGCATATGATTAAAATATATAACATACTGTATTTTATGTATAGTTTTCCCATGAAAATATTAGGCATTCTTGAAATCTTATCATATTTAATCTTGTATTACATTAAGGTCTATATGCATTTCAGAACTGAGCATTTCAGATGAACAACTCACTCCATGCAAAACAACTCCACGTCCACCCAATCCATGCAAATCGAATCCATGCCATGCAGATACTAAATCATGTTGGAAAAAAAGTTCATCGGTCAAACAAATATCCAGTCACAAAAGTAAAGTTACTTTTCAAATAAATGTGATAACGTATTCAAACAGGCAAACCTGACCAAAAAGAATGTTAGCTTTTTTAATTGAGAGTGCATAGGATTAATATATATAATATACTGTATTTTATGTATAGTTTACCTTTGAAAATATTAATTCTTGGAATCTTATCATATTTAATCTTGTATTAAATTAAGATCTATACTCATTTCAGATCTGAGCATTTCAGATAGTGAACTCACGCCATGTAAATCAACTCCGCGTCAACGCGATTCGTGCAAACCATGCTATCCAGATGCAAAATGTCAACGGAAAAAAGTGATTTTGGTTAAAGACAAGCTCAGTCACGAAAGTGAGTAAAGTTACCTACTTTTCAAATTCGAGAAAGTATTTCAAGAGAAATGTTGCGACAGATTACTAAAAGCAACGATTGCAAGTTTGCATTTTCCACTTCAACATTGAGCACAAGCAATATCTTGCTCATTGCTCGCCACAGAAGTTTTTGTCTTCGTTTTCCTCTCCTCTTAAGACATAATCACTACAAGAAATATGATAAAGATTAGAAGAAATGGGGTAAAATGTTTTCTTGGCGAGTATCCTACTGGTTATACATATATATATATATATATAACTAGCAGCGCCCCGCGGTTTTACCCGCGTTGTGCCCGTTCCCGTGGGAATTTCGGGATAAAATGTAGCCTATAGCCTTCCTCGATAAATAGACTATCTAACAGTGAAAGAATTATTCAAATCGGTTCAGTAGTTTCTGAGATTAGCGCGTTTAAACAAACAAACAAACAAACAAACAAACAAAACAAACTCTTCAGCTTTATAATATTAGTATAGATTTTGCTGTTTTCAGAACTTGTGGGAAAATTTTGTGGTCTGTATGAGTTTTTACCGAGGTTGGGGAGGTGCAGAAAACGACGACCCTGCAAAGGTGAACTTGCTAACTCATACAGTAGCTAATCTCACTTTATGTGAAGTGGAAGTAAAATAAATACTCGATATGATTACTTACGTACGCGTTAGTTGACGCAACAAGCCCTAAATCTGTCATCATTATAAAACTGAAGCGGTAGACTCGTCGGGAAGACCGATGCAATCTTCTCCATCTATTCCCTATTAATTGTAATTGGCATTTGACATGACAACCACACAGAGGTTATGTATCTGTGTATTTTGTCTGTGTGTGGGAAAGAGAGGGAGGGAGATTGCGACAGAGTAGTAAGTTGCAAGTTTGCAATTATTATGATGATGAGCTTATGCACTAAGTGCAAAGATAAGATGCGCATTCCTACCTACAAAGGTTATGTCTTTGTTTTCCTCTTTTCTAAAGACATTTCTCGATTAACTATTTCGATCAACATACAACATACACAACTAGATATCGGGTCACATACAAAATCAAAGCTAAATACTGTCCGCGTGAATGACGTGTGACAGCTTATTATGTTTACTACCGAACTGACAAAAAAGTTTTAAAACAGTACGAAGTTCAACCTAATTACAACCATGACACCTAGCAATTCTTTTTGCGTTTCTTTTTGAAGAACTATAGATGGTATGGAGTCGTGTTCAACACTTAAATAATTTGTAATATGCACATAAGAGTTTACTTATAATTATTTATGTTTTGGGCTATCTATGGTTGATAGTATACTACATACTTGTTTTCATTACGATTTTTTTGATAAACTTGATAGTATAACTCTGCAAATATTGATCCTAGCGTAAAAATGATAATGACCAAACTTGTGAGAAATTAAATTTCCAACAACTTTGGATGCTGTCTACTCCATGCATCTGCTGTTCTGTTTTACAAAATTTTGCGCCAACGTTGGCCAAACATTTGTAGCGGTGACTTCAAATCAGATTTTTTTTTCAAAATTTGATATTATTTATTAGTTTAAAGCTTAAAATATAACTTATTCTACACGTACTTACTAAAAGTAAGATACTCCGACCGTTGAATTGTTTTTCCAGCCATTATTTTTGCAACTTTTGAATAAACATTGCGGCATTGTGACACGTGTTTACATTGGCTGTGGTTCGAGGGAACTAAATAAAATAGAAGCTCACTTTTCAAATGAGGTCTTATTCACCTATACGTATTTTTTGCACCGACCCGACATCTACATAGTTGTGTATTGTTGATCGAAGATACAAGCAAATGAGGCATAAAGATTGTCTTCTCGAGCATCGAAGCTCTACGGGTACAGTTCTAAAGTCAATCGAACATTAATGTACGTTGCTTTGGATAGAGTTCATTTGTAAAGTGACCAGTTTTTGACAATTCCAGAGAAGAGCACATCATGTTCAGATATGAAGTGTAGGCCCAGCGGCATCTGTGTCGACGAAGGTGAGCCTCTGAAACTGAGGATACTCTCTTTCTCTGTCTGCTCTATTCACAAACGCTTATGAACAGCATTTAAGCATTTGTCCCTATCCGACATATGATATTTTACAAAGAGCAAAAGAGACAAAATATTATAAAACGGTGTTTTAGTTGTAGAGCATTTATGAATAAGGCATTTTTTCTTTTGGAGTAAACTTTATAAAAACAAATGTGGTAGACTTTCTCAGACTGATCCCTGCATGTTTTTGATCTGTTAGGTTGCGTTTCATACTATACATTAATACATCCAGACCAGAAGGTCACAGCCACGGAATAGATAAAGAAAGGTTGGAATGGTAGTGTGGGCGTAGCAAGCGCTCCACATTTATGATTCGACAATCATAACTCGACCGATTCATTAAGTCACCACGTTTAGTGCGCGAGGAGGTATATCATTCCATCGGTTAGTCAAAAATAACATTTAAGTACATAATTATTAGTAAAAAATGATAAAAAACATTAAAATATATCCCTCATTATGAAATTACAAACATTAACAACATTATAGCAACGAGTTACAAAAAATATACATTGCCGGATGCGTAGGTACTCGTTTACTCAACGCAATGGCCAAGTCGGCTTACAATGTATATAAACGAGACGCTATTACTGAGACTTCGCTATCCGTTCGTCCGTCCGACCGTCCGTCTGTCCTTCCGTCCGTCCGTCTGTCCTTCCGTCCGTCCTTCCGTCCGTCCGTCCGTCCGCCTGTCACCAGGCTGTATCTCAAGAACGATGATAGCTAGACAGTTGAAATTTTCATGGATGATGTATTTCTATTGCCGCTATAACAAGAAATACTAAAAATAAAATAAAACAAATATTCAAGGGGGATCCCATACAACATACGTAATTTTTCCCGTTTTTTAAAGTACGGAACCCTCCGTGCGCGAGTCCGACTCGCAGTTGGCCGTTTTTTTGTGTGTGAGTGTCTATACCTTACGTGAGCTTAGTGCTAGTTTGCGAACGAATATCTACCCGGAGATTTAGTTGTGAGAGAAATGTTTGTAAACATAGTAATTACGTATGTGTAAATATTAAATAGTGGGAGAAATAGCGGCGACACTGGTCCTGATACAAAATTGAAGCAAGGTCCTTTCCAACCTTCTTTATCTATTCCGTGGTCACAACGACGTGCTACGAAAACATACATAACACGTTGCTGACACGATGATTTTTCAAACAAATCGTTATTATTATCTAATCATATAATAAAGTAATTATTTCGCATAAATGTCGTTGCTATTTTCAGATCTTGAGGAAAAATTTGGTGTTTTTCATGAGTTTATACCGAGGTGGGGGAGGTGTAGAAAACGACCACCCTGCAAAGGTGAACTTGCTCACTCATACAGTAGCTAATCTCACTTTATGTAAAGTGGAAGTAAAATAAATACTCGATATGATTACGTACGCGTAAGTTGAAGCAACAAGCCATAAATCTGTCATCATTATAAAACTGAAGCGGTAGACTCGTCGGGAAGACCGATGCAATCTTCTCCATCTTTTCTTATTCATTGCATTTTCCTTTACGCAAACAATCCGTAGTCACGGATTCAGTCCGTACGTAGCTTAAGACAAACTATTTATTAAAAAACCTTTCATCAATATTTTAAATTAGTAATGTACGATGATTCCAGACGCTCCTGAGACTTGTCCGAGTCCTCCTTCAAAAATGAGCTGCAAATCTTCATCTTGTGTAGTTCGGAAAAAAGGTAATTTCGCTCTCTTAACATCAATTGGCATTTGACATGACAACCACACAGAGGTTATGTATCTGTGTATTTGTCTGTGTGTGGGAAAGAGAGAGAGGGAGATTGCGACAGAGTAGTAAGTTGCAAGTTTGCAATTATTATGATGATGAGCTTATGCACTAAGTGCAAAGAGATGCGCATTCCTCTAGCTACAAAGGTTATGTCTTCGTTTTCCTCTTTTCTAAAGACATCTCTCGATTAACCGATTCAGTGCGGATGGCACCGCAGAGGCGCCATTGAATGTTATAAGTTACTGGCGTGTGGCACCCGACAGGTGCCAAAATGTTATACCTTTACAACTCGGTTTAAATGTTGTTTTCCAGACGTTTTCCCTAAATAGAAGTGTCTTATTTCGGCTTGTACTGTATGCCTACAGTGTTCGTTTGTTAATTTTGCGTGTAATAGCAAACTTCAGGGGTAGTAAACCTTTTCAAGAGAAATATGAATTAGCTACTTACAGTAAACATCATACAACAACACAGAAGAGATTGTGTATATGGCATTATGTAGAGTTGTCGTAAATCTTAATTAGAAAAAAGAAGCTTGGTTTAGACGAGTACCTACTAGTGATATGTAAAATAATACCAATTAATTATTTATCACGTCTTAGTAGGACCAGTTATGTTGGTGAGGACGCGGGACGCAGTTGTCAATTTAGGTTTGTCACAAAATGTTTATGACTTCTGATAAAACTAAGTTACATACCTTCCATATCCATTAATACACGATTCATTCACTTTTAATCACACAAAATCAATAAATCGACCGCATACGATCAATTTCGGATGGCAACTAAACTACAAACACGTAGAAATAAAAAGAAAACACGATAAGTATTATTCCTGGCGGATGGCGCCCCAGAGGTGCCATCATAGTTCCTGGCGTTGGGCGCCTCTGAGGTGCCACGAAAATTTTGTTAGCCGCCAGGCATAGAAGTTTGCTAAAATGGCCTCCGCATTGAATCGGTTAACTACAAACAAATGATACAGGGTACAGTTCTAAAGTCAATCGAACATTAATGTACGTTGCTTTGGATAGAGTTCATTTGTAAAGTGACCAGTTTTTGACAATTCCAGAGAAGAGCACATCATGTTCAGATATGAAGTGTAGGCCCAGCGGCATCTGTGTCGACGAAGGTGAGCCTCTGAAACTGAGGATACTCTCTTTCTCTGTCTGCTCTATTCACAAACGCTTATGAACAGCATTTAAGCGATTGTCCCTATCCGACATATGATATTTTATAAAGAGCAAAAGAGACAAAATATTATAAAACGGTGTTTTAGTTGTAGAGCATTTATTCATTACTCATTTATTCATTATGAATAAGACATTTTTTCTTTTGGAGTAAACTTTATAAAAACAAATGTGGTAAGCTTTCTCACATTGATCCCTGCATGTTTTTGATCTGTTAGGTTGCGTTTCATACTATACATTAATACATCCAGACCAGAAGGTCACAACAACGTGCTACGAAAACAAAAGCATACATACATAACCACGTTGCTGACACGATTTTACGAATAAATCGTTATTATTAATCATTTATTTCTGAATAATAATGTTTATGATATATTTAAAGACATTGAAAGCTTTTAAAATTCTTTTAAAAATAATTCAATAGCAATGATTAAAAATTATTCATTAGCAATGAAATATTTTACAATTTTCAGTACCAAATCTATATGGAGGGGAGTGTACCTCGTGGGCGCGGTGGGGGTGGAGGAACAGACGCCGGCGAACGAGCAGAGGTTAGCTACATACCAGTACTTACTAATATAAAGTTTGAAGAAGATTATCTAATCCCACTAACGGCGATAATTAAATTCCCTAGTATTTGATTAACGACATTAGAGGTATGCATACTTTATGCATAGATCAAACAGTATCGAACTGAATGCATCAACATCCTAAGTCAGGTCTTAAATGGATGAGGTAACTTTATATTGAGGGAGACGAACCATTAATCAACTACTTTCGCTTACTTGGGTCGCTTAATGCAAAATAAAACCAATATACTGGTTGTAGTTATGAATTTTCTAACAATGAGTATAAATACGAGTATACCTACGCGGTGTGACAAACAAGTATGAAGCAAACTTTGATTTCAGCGATAGCTCCTATTACTCTACTATTCGGGAGGAGGAAGATCAAAAGTACCAAGTCAGGGTCGAGTGCTCAAACGTGTGCAAGAACGTACTCTAAACATTCAATTTGTCGGATTTTCAGTAGTGGTAAGTTATTTATAGGATCCTCCAACAACAGCCTCCGTGGTCTTGTCGTTTGAGGCTCACGAAGACCCAGAGGTTTCGGGTTCGATTCTCGGTGGGGATATCTCACAAAAATCTCTTTGTGAGACTTTCTTCAGTTTTGTTAGGGCATTGCAGGCTGAATCACCTGATTGCTCTAAAAGTAAGACGATTCCGTGCTTCGGAGGGCACGTTAAGCTGTCGGTCCCGGTTACTTTCTACGGATAGTAGTCGTTACTTGAGCCATGTCAGAGGCCTTTGGCGGCTCAATAAGAAGTAGATTTATAGGATCTTCTATCTACCACTAACAACTTACACTGTTTCTACTACCACATACATTTTTACTGTCAAAGAATGAAATGATCTTGTCTTTGCCCGATCTTGCCCGAGAACGAATGACCTATTTTTTTAAATTAAACGGTGAATGGAATACACTGTTTTTGAAAAAGTTTTTCACATTATATTAAATGTGTGAACGGAATATCGATTTATTGGATAAATCCTATTTATTTCACAATATTTTATTGATACCACTTGATAGAACTCCTGTAGCACTTTTGACTTTCAAAACCGGGAAAGAGTATTTTGATAACTTTTACAAATAATCAAGAGAGAAGAATACGGTAACTGGCTACGGTACCTGGTTTCGATATCTAGCTACAGTTGTTGGCTACGAAAGTGTGCGACGATTTTATTCCAGTGGAAAAAGTGAATGAATCCGGTGAATGAAATGGTGCAAACATGGGTGCGAATTCTTCGGAGACCTATCGAAACTCACCTTATTTTCGAAGTTATTTCTGCAATGACTTTGACAAAAATGTAAACTATCTTTCAGGATTGTTGTCTTCAATTATTACTCTTTGAAAGTCCCTTGTAATTTACTATGCTTCTCGATTTCATTAATCGTTCAGATTTTTTAGTATGTAGGTAGCGTAATGAACATTAATTTTATAATAATGTTTTAACTGTAGCACGTGAGTTATATATCGCATTAAAATTGTTCTCAGAACGAAATCTTTATGAGCTAATAAATAAATATCTGAAACAAATTAGGTTAATGTGATTCGTGAAAATAAATCATCATCCTTACTATGCTAAAGGATTGTAAATCTGCAGTAACATAAATAGTCATAGTAATAGAGAAAATCTGGCGTGAATTCAATTCATAATTATGTTTTGGGCAGCGCAAGTTTGTGGTAAATATATATGTACTAGCCGCGCCCGCGATGTTACCCGCGTTGTACCCGTTCCCGCGGGAATTTCGGTATAAAATGTATTCCATATGTTATTCTGATGTATAACCTACATTACTGTAAACATACTTTTAAAACTCAAAGTAACATATTTTACTAAAATACGTACTGTTTAAAAGTTTCATCCAAATCCGTTTAGTAGTTTATGCGTAAAAGAGCAACAAACATACATCCATACATACATCCATCCTCACAAACTATTAAATTATAATATTAATAGTACATAACGCATTTATAATATTAGTAGGATATATTCAGGTAAGCTAACATAAGGATAGGAAGGTACAAAACATATTACTAATAATATAGTTAATGCTATTTTATTATGTTGTTAATTGAGGTAAGGTATAAAAGAACGAGTAATTTCTTCTCTTAGATAAAATATTTGAGAGAAGAATATTCGAATAGGTTATTGGCTGAACCTAGAGTGGGAGTTTTAATATCGCTTGAAGTCTCGCATCATACCGGGTCCGACAATGTAACGTGCCTTTCAAAGTAGGTACTGAATTAGGATTGCCAAAATATAGCAACAGCTATGCACTGTAGTAAAATGTTTATAAATTACTTGCCGCACCCCGCTGTGTTGTACCCGTTCCCACGGGAATTTCGCGATAAAATGTATCCCATATGTTATTTTGATGTATTAACTTTATTACTGTTAAGTATCATCCAAATCTGTCCAGTCATCCTCACAAACTTTCGTATTTATATTATTAGGATGTTATTTCCCGAACGTTTTACGCAATGGGTTGCAAACGTCCTTATCGGGTTATTTACGTCACTACCTCAACTGCATCACCTGGACAATTCGTGGAAATACCGACGTGAATCAATCGACACATGTTTGTAACAATTAATCGAAAGTTACTCATAAATTAATTTAATGAAACATAATTGAATGATCAAATTATTTATGATTTTTCCATCGTTATACCTAGAATAATTTTGTAAATAGATCGGTCAAGATTGACGTAGCTAATGTCTAGAGGGATTTGGAGAGACTGTAGTGTTTTCACACTTAATATGTGATTGGCCCAAGGAGGTATCCGAACCTCTGTTTTTAGTAAACGGTTCCCCAATATGTTTCCTTTCCGCCCCTTATTTACTCATGGCTGAAGTTAAATCTCTGGATAGTTGTTGTATTTTCAGTCTATCTAATAGAATATAACATTTTATTTTATTTTTTCAGAACGCCAACGACGTGAATCTGCGCGTGAATGTGGGAATAGATATCGTAAAGGTAAAATAATCTTATAATTATAATATTGTAATCGTTCAATCAGGAATGAAGTCAGAAAGAAAATACAAAATTTGCCCCTTTGTTATTTTTGGTAACTTTTGGACTGCAATCATTTAATTGCGTTCGTTTAATTTTGCGTAAAACAGCTACAATTATGTGACACCCGCACTATTTACATATAGCACATTATATTATCATTTACCTTTTAAACCTTCACTATAGACATCTAAATTATTTTAGTACCAAAATAAGCTTAATCGGCCAGTTGTCCTCGAGGTTTAGATAAACGTTTAGATATATTATATATATATAATATATATTACATTATATTATATACCTATATCATATAATATAATGGTGTTAGTTACACCATTTATAACTCGAGAACGGCTAGACCAGTGGTTAGATTTCGCCTACTAACAGCATTTAAACTCCTTCAATGTAAACGACATCTAATCTACTAATACTAATGATACTAATTATTATCACTTTAAGGGGCTTGCAAGACTTTGTTAAACTCCTGCTCACCCATATCGCTAGGGTACTGGAAACACTATGGCAGTAAGTACAAATATGATACAAATATAACAAATGAAATAAAACCTGACTTTTGGCAGGCAAGGATTACATTTGGCAAAAAAGGCAATAGCCTCCTCTATTTAGAGCATACAACCTTGCCATATTTAAGCTTCTAGAATATCTTCTTTCACATTCCAATGACAATTTTTAAATTTTATTATTCGACAAAGTTTTTTAGTACTTAACATATTCGCTGTATTAGCATCTTCGATGAGCAAAAAGTTTTCCAATGTATCTAATCTTAATGGCCATCACTCCTTTATTACCACTGATGTTTGGATATTTATTCTATTTTAGGAAACTTCCATCCTCTGTCGGGAACTAAAGGACTATACAGTTGGCAGTCATGTAGCAGCAAGAATTACCCTAGGGATGTGAATAGTAAGTAGGAATGAACACGTGAATACTATAGGATCACAATGAACATATTCGTCATCGTCACACATCCCCGATACAGCGGCTAACAAAGCAATGTTTCGGCAGTTAAGGTATTAAAACCCTTAAAGCTACGTTTTAAATCAATTTACGCGAATTTACCAACGCATAAAATTTAAAAGCACTCTTTGGGCCGAATTCTTATTTCTGACGATCGGTCACGTACTACGAATACCGTACGAGTAGCTACGTAGTAGCGCAACGTAGTCCACTGTGATGCTCCGACTTGGGCGGCGCGAAGCAACGCGCTACGGATGGTTTCATTAGCCAGTTTGCTACGCGACTTACAAACAGCAAAGAAATTCAGACCTAATCCTTTAAAATATTATGGTGGTATATCAATCGTATTGCCTTTGGTTTTCAGGATCAAACCTTAGCCGATTTAATGAAAAGCCTTGTGACAGGAAACCATGTAGAACAGGTAGGTAAAACCTAATGACACATAAGAACCATATCTATTGTTGTATTGATCATTATTAAATAAATGCACCTAGAAGGCAACGATGACGTGCTACGAATACAGATGCGCGCAAATAATGATGTTTACTCGCATCTATGCGAGTGTGCGCCTTTTATAGAATATAGTTTGTCGGGCGTTTATCGTCGTATATAAAATAAAAACGTTTTGTTGGGCAAAATCGCCCTTTAACTGGATATCGCATGGTCTTTACTTCTCGTCTCGGCTAAGATTGAAGGAATCGTATTAAATATGGTTTCAGAATCAGTTGTGCCCTATGACCAGTATACGTCTCCTGGACCCTGTCGGAAATCCTTTACGCGTCGGAAGTATAGCAGAGGTACAAACAACACTGATGAACACTGCACAGATAGATTTAAACGAAACTTTTAGTTCGCCAAACAAATAGTTGACCAGTTGCTGTCTCAATTCAGTGCCAATGACTCAAAAACCTATATTACTGTACAGTTTCATCCAAATCCGTTCAGTTGTTTTTGCATGAAAGAGCAACAAACATACATACATCCATACATCCATACATACATCCATCCTCACAAACTTTCGCATTTATCATAATATATAAATATAAAAATAAATATATATATATATATATATATATATATATATATATATAAAATCGCCCTTTAACTGGATATCGCTTGGTCTTTACTTCTCGTGTCGGCTAAGATTGAAGGAATCGTAATAAATATGGTTTCAGAATCAGTTGTGCCCTATAACCAGTATACATCTCCTGGACCCAGTCGGAAATCCTTTACGCGTCGAAAGTACACGTATAGCAGAGGTACGAGTACAAACAACACTGATGAAAACTGCACAGATAGATTTAAACGAAACACTTAGTTCGCCAAACAAATAGTTGACCAGTTACTGTCTCAATTCAGTAATTCAGTGCCCATGCCCAAAAAAAAGAATCAATAAAAAACAAGAATGTTACTGGACTAGCCGCTCCCCGCGGTGTTACCCGCGTTTTACCCGTTCCCGACGCAATTTCGGGATAAAATGTATCCCATGTGTTATTCTGATGTATAACCTATATTACTTTACAGTTTCATTCAAATCCGTTTAGTAGTTTTTGCGTGAAAGAGCAACAAACATACATCCATACATTCATCCATCCTCACAAACTTTCGCATGTATTATATTATATTATATTATAACTATTAGGAATTAGTAGGAAGTAGGATAAGATATTAAAATATATAAGATTGAAGGAATCGTATTAAATATGGTTTCAGAACCAGTTGTGCCCTATGACCAGTATACGTCTCCTGGACCCAGTCGGAGATCCTTTACGCCTCAGAAGCCTTGCAGAGGTACAAACAACACTGATGAACACTGCACAGATAGATTTAAACGAAACTCTTAGTTCGCCAAACAAATAGTTGACCAGTTGCTGTCTCAATTCAGTGCCAATGACTCAAAAAGAAGCATCAATAAAAAACAAGAATATTACTATACATATTAAAAAGAGAGAAGCATTCGGCGATTTTAATCGCATTGTGTGCGTTCTTGTAAATTTCAGGATGATATCTATAACCTATCTCGTGAATATTCAGAGTCTAGTGCATTTTAACAAACAAAATCCTCTTTTTCAGCCTTATTATATTAGTATATTAGATATGACATGTACATAAATCGTGATAAAATGTAGATTGTATACGTACAGCGTGCATGAATCCTTAATTCGAGAGGTACATTACACTCTGTCTCTAAAGTAAGCAGCCACTTGTGCCAGCTGAGTTGTCTTTTTTTCTGAACCTGTATCGTCCCACTGTTGGGCAAAGGTCTCCCCTAAACGCTTCCAACGTTCCCTGCCCTTCGCGGTCTCCCACCACTCTTTGTCGAAGGAGACAAGGTCGTCCCGCCATGGTTTCCTCGGCCGTCCGCGGCGCTCCTCCCGGGGTCCATTGGGTTGGTGTTGTTGTCTACAAATACAAATAATGTCGTAAATACTACAAATAATGTCGTAACACTACTAATATGGTTTTCAGATCAAACAACAATTGCAAGAATAGAGCCACTTCCCCCTATGCTACAATATATTCCGATGATAAGTGAGTACAACTAATGAAGTCAAGACCTAATTCCATTATAATCTAGACAGCTAAGTGAAAGCTAAAATCTCAGGTTGCCAACATAGAATGACAATCAGGTAATGAAACAATAAGGTTGTCATTTAGCAGCTGTGACATGTGATTGAAAGCGTAATAAGAAGCGAACAGCATCCTAGAATACAATCTGTTTAAACGAGTCACATCAAAAACTTAATAATTTATTATTTTATAGGATTTTCCTGAAATTTCTTACAAAAAGTTCTCTCTATCAGCTGTAGGTAGCAAGATAAAGATAGAAATACTTTTGTAGGATTTTTGAATCAGAGCTACTAAAGGAAACAATAGACATACCCTGTAAAAAATGTATGGAAGCATATTTAATGTGGCTTTCAGATCCACATATTTCGTGTCGTGATCCAGTTCCCGCGGGTCAACCAGGTCCCCGTTTGAGTCAAAAGGGTACGTACAGTCGGATTATGAGCACTATGGCACGGTAATTAGACTTTGGTGTCTTTTCACATTAAATGAATTCTCATGGATATGATAGCAGTTAATAAACATGTTGGTAGTTAGACAGTTTAAAACTATTGTAATCAATAGTACAAAGACTGTCACTTTCGAGTCGGAAGTGACAGTATGCTTGGCCGAACTTTATCAATTACTATATTGATTTATTTGATGAATACAATAAGTAATGTTCAACAAGAGCGAATCATGCATAAGGATTCCAGCCATAGAGAGAAAGATGCTAACGAAATCTAGTGTCCCCATTAGACATTTACACACACAAAGTAATAAAAATAAAAACAATACTTCGTGTTGAGTGCTTGTCACGCACGCATTCAGTGCAAGTATTCGTTCGCATCTATAGGCTGCGAATAATGTACGTACAGCACTACTACATAGTACATACGCAATAATATGCGCTTAACCGATTGTCCTGACCGACAATGTTGTTCACATATAATGCGGGCAGCCTTCACTTTGACCTGACTGCTGGCCGCAGATTAATAACAAAAACTGCACTGAACAAATATTAGTTGCTTGAACAAATGTTTGTTGAGTAAAAAAAACGCAATGTTACAAACTCATTATTTTTTTTAGAGCCGTGTTCACCGTGTAGGCGTAAATCCGGTAAGTAGAAACTAGTTGAGATCTTTAACTCATCGCTCATCAAACGCTTCGGCATCCGATCAGCACCAATTCTATTTAAAATGGGATGTAAATTAAAATACGCCACAAAATGAAGGATAGTGATACGATGACGCGGTGGTGCTCGAGTGCCGGGCCGTTGGATGAGTTATAATCTTAAGATATAAAATATACGTGTAACAATATGGCATATTTCTTAGTCTATACTAATATTATAAAGAGGTAAATTTTGTAAGTTTGTTTGTTTGTTTGTTTGTTTGTTTGTGTATGTTCGAGGTAATCTCAGGAATTATCAGTTCGATTTGAATAATTCTTTTTCTTCTTAGAGGCTTTTCTTCATACCGAAATTCCCACGGGAACGGTTACAACGCGGGTAAAACCGCGGGGCGCTGCTAGTACCTGATTAAACTGAAATTTTTCAAACACTTTTGTTAACAATATAAATAACCAAGAAATAAAATAGTTTAATCGTTTTTGCATCGGAATAGGAAATGGGGTAGGTACATTTTATGCCCAAATTCTCGGAGGACAGATGACAAGACATACAATTTCGATGTATTTTTTGTTTGATAAGAACTAATCACCTTCTATTTTATCAATTGATTGAACATTATCGACATTGTCCAATTGAGGAAAACATAACTTCTTCGCGGTTAACGGCAATTTATTTCTGGTGGTTGAAGCCATGGACGTGTAGAGGTATGCAAAAAATACATAATTTTAGAAGACTTGTAACTTTTGAAAACAAAAAAATCGAGATTTGGCAAGAATCAACCACATTTTCAGACTTAAAGCCAATCATAATAAGAAGCTCCTTTTAAAAACGGATAGGCTTGCAATGAGATCTTTCTAGAAACTTACTTTAGCACCTTTGCGAAGCCTGAAGAAAAAGTTACCTGTCATGGTATTGTTAACTTTTGGCGCAAAAGACGCGTGTGCCTGAATCCTATAAAAAAGTAGGAGTCTTTCCTTACACACAAGCTTTTTTGGACAGACTCTAAATCAAAATATGATACGTAAAGGCCGGTCCCAACTTCTCTCTTATCGATGAAAAAATTGGCCCAGTTTGCTTTTATATGCTCTCTTTATTGCAGATAAACAGCCTTTCCCGAGTCCTGAACCTGATCCTTCAGGTATTAACTATGACACTTTATGTTTTATTAGCAGACAGCTCCACGATTATGCTTGCTTGTAAATTGTGCTCCTTTCCGTTGGGAATCCGCTAAATATTTCTAATGTTTTGTACAGTGTATAACGTGTGTAAAAAAAATAAATGCGTTTATTTTTTTATATTTCAGATGATCACTTTACGTGGTACCTTATATGTGTGTGTTTTCTTTTCACAGTTCCGACTCGAGGAGCGGGTCCCTGTTCGTGTTTGATGGACAAACTGAGGGCCTACGGGTTGCGATTGAGTAAGGACCTCAAACGCTATCATTCATTCATTTATTTCGAGCAGGTTATTGGTCAACCCGTGCTCAAACAACCAGCTATTGATGGATTTCGTCTACTAGGCGACCTCTTGTGCATTAAAATAATGTAATTAATAATAATGTAATAATAATCGTTATACTGTAACCATACTGTTTATATCCAACTAGTAAGAAAGACTGTCGACAGATAGTGAACTGTACCAACCATTACAATTTAACTCATAATTTTTCGTAAATTCATAATCTGTCTATAGCCAATAGTAAAATACATATACGTGTATTGGTGTGGACTGTTCATACATGATTATGTAATTGGATGCAGGTATAAGAAGGAGCGAGGACGAGAACGAGCCCAGGCCCAGCACCTGCCGACGACGTTCCACAAGAGAGGCAATTGAAACAGGCCCCTGTAGACGTAAGTTTTTTATTTTATTTAAACTGTTTTTTTAAGAAAGTACCTATTTTTTTGCAACCTTTACCTTGCAATCGGTTTTTACTAACCGTTTTTCTATATTTTCAGCCTCCAACCCCCGACGCCGTAGCTGGTTTTGCTGTTCGTCGGGTCCACACGCTTGTAATGAACCTTGTAAAAAGAAGAGGTGTACTATTAATAGAGATGCGTATTGGTACAAAATATATGCTTTGCTGTTCAAAGTGCCTTGCAGTAGTATGACTTGTCGACCGTTGCCTGCGAAGCGCGTGACCTGTGTTCCGCCACTGGGACCACCACTGAGCCGCCAGGAAATGTTGCGTAGTCTTTGGCGCGGAATGAAACAAATGTTTGTTATCACATTCATAGTGTGTGCCTGGGTGCCCTTTTTTCTCTCACTCCGTTGCTGTCGATACTACTGCGGGCTGTTCAGCGGTAATATTTGATCATATTAATGAAACGGAACTGTATCGCGTTAGAATATGTATATAACGTATTTGTAAAAAAATACGTACCCGTTTCGGGCGGATTCGCCAATCGTGGACACGGGATGGCTGTCGTTTCATTTAGTATGATGATTGTAAATCGTGCGAGTTTAAACAGTATGTCGATTTTTCATGTTGAATGTTTTATTAAAATGTTTACCTGTACATACCTACTTTGTTTATTATTGAATAACTTTACTTTCGGGGACATCAGGTATAATAGAATTATTTAATCAATTAATCCGCTCACTGATGAATAGCCCAGAATCAATTGACATGGAGGCGTAGTACTGCCTCGACCGACTCGTAGAATACGATTAAGTACGGATCCGTCAATCCACGCACTATTTTTACACCTCACTTGTATGTTTGTAATCGACTCCAGGGCGCGATTTTGACCCACTTTAAACGGCCAGATTTCATTCAAACTTTGTAGATTTATCGAGGCCCGATGACAATACAAAAAAAAACAAAGCGTGTTTTTAGTTTTTTTTTAACTATGCTTATTTTTATATTAATTCTCAATTACTCAAAAAAAGAACAAAACAAGACTAGGTTACCTATTGATTATTTTTGAACCTATTACTCTGATTAAACGTAACTGAGAAACTTACATTTTCGTAACGTAAATTTTAAGGGGAATTAGAATAAACTAATTAATCATTATCTATATATATCTATACTTCTATATTAATATTATAAAGATGTAAATAAGTTTGTTTGTTTGTATGTTCGAGCTAATCTCGGGAATTATCAGTCCGATTTGAATAATTATTTTTGTAATAGGTAGCCACATACAACGGGAAGGCTATAGGAAGGCTATAAGTAGGCTATTTTTCATCTCAAAATTCCCATGGGAACGAGCACAACGCGGGTAAAACCGCGGTGCGCTGCTAGTTAATAAATTTATTACAATTACCTTATTAATTACTAATATAAGGAAGTTCATCGTTGAAAACCAACGTATTTAAGCATTAGTGGTCGTTACAAATTGTTATTTGGTCCAAAGTTTTATTGTCAACATGTTCGTATGGTGGGTCATCTCCTTGGCACTGCCAGGTATGTGCTTTTACTTATTATTTTTCCACGGGTACTCCTTTTTAAATTAAAAAAAAATTAAGTGTCAGTTACAGTTAACTGGCTTAAAAAGGCCCAAAATTGGTAGACCAACCCCCTTCAATCATCTGAGTTCTACCAAAATAAGTTTCCCCAACCAAATTCCTGCACCCCTGGGGGTTAGATCCCCTTCGCCTCCCTTTTATATCCCTCCGCCACTGATTGTAACCCTTTTTATTCGACCCGTATGTATGTAACATTTCCAGAACTGCCCAGTTTTCGTATTAGTCCATGGAAATGTTACATTTTTTAGGGCCTTACCTTGCGTTTTTTAGAGGACGCACGTACAGCACGTGCCCTACCATAAGCATGTCCAGACATTATGTGCTGTACACAGTTTTCAGCATAAATTAATTTGAAGATATCCTCGAGTCCACTACCAGACATGAATATCCAATCGCACCTATGAACGACATAAGCAAATGGAACCCACCTAATCGAACTACGACCTTCGATAGGTCGGTATTAGGATCAGCAGCAGCTGTAATGTCCCTTGTCTTTTATTTTTATTTTTCGAATTTCTAAACATTTTCGCTTATTACTTTTTTTATTTATAGTTCTACGACAAAAAGTTACTGGACCAAAGTTGTTAACAATTTTTTGAAATCATATTAATAGTTTACTAGCAGCGCCCCGCGGTTTTACCCGCGTTGTGCCCGTTCCCGTGGGAATTTCGGGTTTTTTTTTACATAAAAACCTTCCTCTTGAATCACTCTACCTATTACAAAAAACCGCATCAAAATCCATTGCGTAATTTTAAAGATTTAAGCATACAGTCAAACAGACAAAAATAGCGACTTTGTTTTATACTATGTAGTGAAGAGATATATCGTAAAAAAGCATTACAACCCCTATTTTTAAGATGGCGGCCGTAGGACAAGGGTGGCGACCCCACAAACTTAGTTTTAGGTAGCTTTACACTGACCCCCCCTACACATCAAAAAAATAAAATTGCGTCCTTTAAAAAAACCAAACCCCAAATGTAACTTTTCAATGGACTATCCTCAGGGACTATCTATGTTATTCTATATCAGCGTCAGAACAAATGTGCCAATTTTTAAAAGTGTATATTTTTTATGTTTGTGTTCGCATATCTCCGGAAGTCTAAGTCTAAGTTCTAAGTCTAGAAGTCTGATTTAAGTAATTATACTTTAATTATTACGGATCGACTATATTAGGGAAAAACTGCGCAATATTACATTACCTATTAACATACCTAATTGAGTCAATGTATGTATCTACTGACGTCAAAGTTATTTCCATTTTGCAGAATTGTAGAGTATTATTTTCAAATTTAATTTATATAAACCATTTAAACCATTTAACGATTTAGATAACAAACTATTTTTTTGTATCGAGTGATTTGATAAATAGACAATATTTTTAATTATTTAAATTATAATTTACAGCAATGGTGGTAGCCTCTCAAAATGCAACGGAATATGTCAAATGCTTCGATAAACCTGAAATCAAGGTACTGATGGCTTTTAAATTGATTGCCTGAATTACAATAAAATTTTATTTGACTTGAAATAACATATTTTTGTCTCAACAGGAAGCCTATAATGGCACAATAAAATTATTTCATAAAGTTATGGACGAGACAATAAAGTGAGTAAGATTAAGATTTAATATAATACTAGCTGTGCCTCGCAGTTTTACCCGCGTTACACCCGTTCCCGCAGGAATTTCGGGATAAATTGTATCAAATTGTCATGTTTTATATGTATAGGTAACTGTATAGTTTTATCCAAATCCGTTTCGTAGTTTTTGCGTGAAAGAGCAATAAACTACTTACTGCTATACATCTGCACAAACCTTTCGCACTTATAATAATCGGACACCATAGAAATATCTGTGTATTTCCATTTGTTTCCATTTTTTTTTACAGCAACGAAACTAATATAAAAAGTTTAAAGGAAGCTTTTGAAAATTTCCAAAATAACATAAATAGCTCCTGTCGCAACTTTCCTTTCTTAAAGGGAAATGAAACCTTGTTTTATCGTTTGTTGGACAATATGATTGAACCAGCTCAAAGAATACGTGAGTAATGATTTTTTTCTAAACCAATTTGGATCTAAATTAATATAGCCGGTTTTCTTAATAAAAATTATCTTTTGGAAGAGGTGACAATTAGAAAATTCCTTACATAATAAATTAAGACAAGACTTATATTATGTATTTTTTAAACACATTTTTTAATATACCAAACGCCAACCTGACGCCAAATCACTGCACAAAATATTGAGTGGCATTATAGATAATAAATAAATATGTAAATCGTTTTCTTTTCAGAATATAGTCAATTTAAGAGCTGTTTAAATAAAACAAAGGCGGAATTATCGAAATGTATTGATAGATTTAGAGAATTAAACGATACTCGCGTCCGACGTAATACAGTAGGAGAAGTAATACTTGCTAAATCGATGCTAGCTAAAACCGAGGTAAGGATCAAATCCTACTAATGTATGTACTAAATGTGACAGTTTGTGAGGATGGATGTATGTTTGTGACCCTTTCACGCATAACCAATTGAATGGATTTGGAAGACATTTTACAAAATGTATAACACATGGGATACATTTTATCCCGAAATTCCCACGGGAAAGGGTACAACGCGGGTTACACCGCGGGGTGCGGCTAGTAAAATATTTAATAAACATAAATATTTATCACCAATCCGTACCGGATTATGGTCCAATCGCGCGTCGAAATTTAGTAAGTAAGTATATAAACGATAGTTATAAGACCTCAGGAACTGGCTAGGCTATTTATATCCCTAAATACCCATGAGATCAGGTATGCTGCAAGAAGTACCTTTGGGTACAACTCGATCGTTTTTTTTATGTTACAGGTATTTGCGCACGACGAAATAAAAAAAGTTCAAAATTGTTCATTGGAAGTTCTACAAAATCACACTGACGTATGTAGTACTGAAAATCAGAGATATTTGAACTCTTTGTTCGAGATCGCGGCTTTTATGGAACCGAAGAATAAAACTAATGAGGTAGTTATGTACTATATATATGTCGTAGTATAATTTGATACATCGAATCTTCGCGGAAATCCTAGGGGTTTTGCGAAAACGCGGATAATTAGACATACTTAGGCGAAAAATTATCAAATCTTACTGGACAAAGTAAAAAAAAAATAACCCTAACCTACCGAATTACTTACTATTCGGTAGGTTAGGGTTATTTTTGTTTTCGAAGTATCAAATTATACTACGACATATATAAATTTACCTTTGTTAAGCATATTAGTTATAGCCTCGCCCCACGATTACACCCGCGTTGAGTCCGTTCCTGTAGGAACACGGACACGTTGTTCTTAAGATTAGCTCGTCCCGCGCACTTCCCTGCTCACTTCGGCTGAATGTAAACGTAGTATTAAGTATATTTTAATCTGAGATCACATTAAGCCCCCCAATTTCACCGTTGCACTGAACTCAATCAGTTCGACTTTATCCTACGACGAGCTGAGGCCTGCACTGAGGTCAAAGCTTCAAAATTGATTCACTAAAACCGAGTCCAGTTTATCGTGGTTCGAGATAGCAACGATGAGAACATAGCAACGATGGGGGTTAAAATGATAGCCTTAAGTCCATAACCTAAGGCTATCATTTTAACCCCCAACGGAAAAAGGGGGTGTTGGAGTGTTATCTATGCATTTGTATATTTCACATGATTGTCTATGTCTCTGTTCGTAAACGGATAGACTGATTTAAATTTAGTTTTATTTGAAAGAGTCATGGGGATTATTTGCTGTTTTAATTATGATCTTCCCTGACCCTGAAATCTAAATGTAAGTATTTATTTTTGGTTTCCTTTTTTTTCAGGATACAAGCAAAGGAGGGGCTGATATCATGAAATGTAGTTTAATGACACTTGTTTTGGCGGTCGGTGTTCTATTAATAAAATAGGCTATGAGAATATACCTAGATTAAAACTACATTATAATTATAAGTTTTTATTAAGAATCATTATTATTTGTTGCACATAATAAGGTGGAGAATATGCACCTATTGTTGGTTCCGAAATAAATATATACTTAGGTGATAAAATACTGCAACCCTTGCTATTTCTTCATTGGCTAACTACATTTACCTACTTTGACCAACTCATTTGTGCACCGACACTAAACGAATATTTATGTTGCCGGTGCGGATACATGAGAGTGGCAATATAAGTACTATTGGCATTCTTAGTGTGCGTCCATACTGCGGGCCTAGCGCGGTGGCGACGGCGGGCGCGAAATATCAAACGTATGAAACGCGTGTAAGTGTCCATACTGAAGTGACTAGGCGGAAGCCTAGCGCGACAAGACCGAGCGACTCCGCGCGCGGTGATTTCAAACGCACCGATCCGCGCGTTGTGGCCACAGTACGGGCCTAGGCGGCGAGCGACTTAACAAGCGGGTGGCAGGTGTATCAAACCAGTGGTCTTACCGCTCGGCGTTTTGACGTAAAATGGCTTCGATCAACAATACACACTAGATTTCGGGTCAGCGCAAATAATACGTCTGGGTGCTTAGGGTCTCATTTGAAAAGTGAGCCACTCTTTTATTTAGTTCCCTCGAACCACAGTCAAAAAAGTTGCAAAAATAATGGCCGGAAAAACAATTTAACGGCTGGAGTGTCTTACTTTCTGTGAGTACATGTAGAATAAGTTATATTTTAAGCTTTTAACTAAATAATATCAAATTTTGAAAATAATACTGATTTGAAGTCACCGCTACAAATGTTTGGCCAACGTTGGCGCAAATTTTGTGAAACAGAACAGCAGAAACATGGAGTAGATTTGTTTTGTAGTAATAATTTATTTATCCGGGGGGCGATTTTTTTTTTATGTCGTGGGGGGGTGGTTGGACTTATAAATTTCGATTTTGTAACTCATCCCGGTAGAGTATTCGCCGCCATCTTGTTTTAAGTTCATTTTTTTTTAGTTTTTCTGAAATAACTCGTTAATTTTCAACTTTAGAGCAAAAATGACAGTAAGTTTGATCATTATTATTTAATATATACGCTAAGATCTATATTTGCAGAGTTATACTATCAAGTTTATCAAAAAAATCGTAATGAAAACAAGTATGTATACTATCAAACCTAGATAGCCCAAAACATAAATAATTTTAAGTAAACTTTTACGTGCATATTACAAATTATTTAAGTGTTCAACACGACTCCATCCCATCTGTAGTTCTTCTAAAAGAAACGAAACGAAAGGAAGGTAAACACGGGAATAAAATACTTTATTTGTAGGTCGTTAAGGTTGATTTCACACTAAATGTTGTCTTTTCGTTTCTAAGTGACAGTAGTAATTTTAAATATTTGAAGATTTGCTAGGTGTCATGGTTGTAATTAGGTTGAACTTCGAACTGTTTTAAAACTTTTTGGTCAGTTCGGTAGTAAACAAAATAAGCTGTCACACGTAATTCACGAGGACATTTTTTAGCTTTGATTTTGTACGTGACCCGATATCTAGTTGTGTATTGTTGATCGAAAATTGTTTGCAACCCCTGATATACGTCTGATCGCTACTAGAGCTCGCGCCTCAGTGTGGCCACCTCCGCCGCCGCCGCCGCGTAAGCCACCGCGTAAGTCACCGCGTAAGCCACCGCGCATTCACTGTGGCCGCACACTTAGGGCGGTTGTCCATTGAAGCGGAGTGGAGCTGTCCGGAGTTTAAATGACCAATCGGTGTGATTGCAATATTGGCATTATGAAAAGATTTGACAATGTCAATGTATTGGTAGATTGATCCGCACACTTCCATGGAATGGAAACACACCTTCTGAACCATACAAGCACAAAATAGGTGTTTACTTGTGTTCCACTTAAATTTTGCGATACAAGGTCACAAGCGCAACAATAGTGAATGACCGAGTGTTGACAGCACTTTGTACTTTTATTGGGTAAAGCCTATTTGTAACACATGTATGGAAAATACATAATTATTATAAATTTTGAATAAATTTTTAAAATGAATTAAATAAATTTCATTTAGTTGGTAAATAGTTATCTATACCTACTTAATATAAAGAGGTAAAATTTTTAATTTTGTTTGTTTGTATGTTCGAGCTTATCTCCGGAATTATCGGTCCGATTTGAATAATTATTTTTGTAATAGATAGCCACATTCAACGGGAAGGTTATAGGTTATTTTTTCATCCCAAAATTTCCACAGGAACGGCCCAAACGTGGGTAAAACCGCGGGGCGGTGCTAGTTAGTAAATAAGCAAATTTACCTGCATAGTTACCTATTTTTTTTTGTCCCTGTGGATGGGGACACGGTGTAAGGAGGCTAATACTGTAGTCGGTAGGTAACGCAGGTTCGCATATTTACGATTTCCAGGGCATCGCGTCGCCAGCAGCCAGCCATGTAAGGTTTATTCCGACCGTTTACACCCATTGAGTTATATGTACTACGTAGTACATATAACTCAATGTTTACACCCTGTTTTGTCGCCCTGGGGTGACAGATCGGACAAAACAGTTTGATCTGTTCCCCTGTTACCGGTAGGCCGACAATTCGAACCTCACCACTTTTGTTTCATATGTCCCCCTATTGTTATTAGGGGGACAGATCAAACTTTTCAATCGCAAGGAATTAAATCCATGCAACATAACCATAACCAATTCTTTACCTCCATGGTTTCCTTTTTGATCACGGAAAAAATGGTATGTCTGTGGTTTGTACATTTTATTATTGATTGTCTGTGAAAACTGTTACGTCACTTTTGGTCCTGCAAGAGGAGGGTTGTAAATTTTTGTAATCGGATAATAATCAAAAATACACAATGAGTGCCTGGAGACAAGCTGGTTTAAAGTACGTAAATTGGTTAAGTATTTTATCGAACGTTTGCATTTGAATAATGTAAAGAATTTGTCACTAGTTGAGGTTATTTTTTCTAGTTACATAAACTTCTCCACTGTTGCTGCTAAGGTTCTTCGACGATCCTTGAAACCTGAATTTCGTGCTGATGCATTGAAACGAGACGTATCCCATGTGAGAATCACCCCATGGGCCAACGGCAAGCCAGCACGTAAGTATTATATACTTACCCTAAATATCAATATTCTTAACAATTTGACCTTCCACCTATGTACAACTATAAATGGACATATCATTACCTAGTTGGAAAAGTAGTGATTCCTTCTCTTATTTTTAAAATAGGCTTAGAATATTATTAGACTTTTAAAGTACCTACAAACTGTGATCCTAGCTGTCTAGGGAATTTTTATACTTCTGTACTGACTACTTGTTGTTAATCTTAAGTATTGAGACATTATTTTGTCATTGTGATTTTCAGATGAAAAGGATTAAGGCTGTGTAAGTTAGGTCTAAGTTCTAAATACACTAATAATTGTGTGTTTACCTGTTTAGCTGCTCTTCAAGAATAGTCTTGAAAGAACTAATAATTAATCTAGATTAGTTAATTACTAAGCAGTGTGTGAAGTTTTTGTCATATTAACCTACAATTTGTATTCTAAAACGAATGCTCAAGATATGTTTGTGAGTGCTATGCTTCAGCAGAACAGAAATGTCGAACATCTTGGATTTGATACCGTCTGCATGTCTACTCGTGTGCCTATATTGTTTTACAAAAATTCTTATAATGTTTTTTATGTTTTCAGCTAAGTAAGAACAATCCAATCCCAGCAAGAATGGTCAACAAACTTTAATTTAAATGTAGTAATTTAAAGCTAATAAATCATTGTTATTTATGGTGTTGTATTATTTAACTCCTCATATGCCGGAACACAGATCCAAGCCAGACACAATTGATTTTTGATTGTGTCTGGAATCCCGGCAAACAATAGGTTAATAATTAACTGGTAGGTGGGTTTGTAAAATGTTTAATACATAGCAGAGTTTTACCGATTTTGTGACCAAAAATTAGGATTATGATAATTTCTACTTAGGTTTCGAGGTGATAATTTAGTGTCAAACACAACTTAAATAATCATATAAACTGCAGCTAAAAATAACAATTACTATATAATAATTATCACAAGAATAGATAGTAGTGTCAATCTGCAATGTCCCAGTAATGGGAAAAGACTGAATCAATACAGATAGGAATAGATACTAACAGTAAAACACTTGTATAGATTTTGTATAAACTTTTTAATCTTCTTATTTTGACTTGAATATCAGCAGCTACAACTTCATCAATAACAACGCTGCCGATTGCCTCTCGTGGTTGTATATCAGACAAGGCAATATCTGACATTATATCACAGTTATTCCTATATTTCTCTATCCCGTTCCACCCTATCATAATGCCATTGTCTGTACATAAGTTGGGTGGTGGCCGAACAACATTATAGCCCATGTTTGCTCCGAGAAAGCTAATTGATTCATAAATAAAATTGTTACAAGCAACTCCTCCTGACACAACTATTGTTTTATTATTGGGGATTAAATTCATTTTGTCACAAAACTTCATTGCTCTCTCAGTTCTGTGTACCAAATGTTCAGCGATAGCGAGCTGGAATGAGGCACACAAGTCATTCACCTCAGGTATAATGCCATCAGCCAATATGTCATGTTCAGCCTCCTTTTCTATTACTTTTCTCTCTAATGAATCTTTCAAACCACTAAAACTGAAATTGCAGTCTCTGTATTTCCATAATGGTATAGGAAAATTAAACATTCTGGGATTTTTAGCTTTCTGGGCCGCCATTTCTATAGCCCTTCCTCCAGCCACTGTGGAGTATTCAGGAATATATTTTAACTTCATCCTTCTTGCAGCTTTATCCATCACTTCACCAGGAGCATTGTCTCGACTTTCACCAAGCAATGAGAAATCATTTACACCATTTGCTACAGTTAAAAGACTATGACCTCCAGATATAAGTAGTACTAAGAATGGAAACTCTATATGCTGATACATTCTTGCAGCCAATGCATGAGCTTGCATGTGGTGTATAGGTATAATGGGTTTTTGATATTTCTTTGCTAAATATTTAGCAAATTTAACTCCAACTTGAAGACTTATTAATAAACCAGGCTTGGTAGTAACTGCAATAGCATCTATGTCTTTTATGGGTAACTGAGCTTTGGCTAATGCTTCTGTAGTGGCTTTGTCTATATTATCACGGTGAAGTTCGTAGGCTATTAGGGGATTCACACCCCCGAACCTAGTATGAATATCATTCTGTGAATATAAGGATTCACCTAGAACTTTACCGGTTTCATCCACAATTGCTACTCCAGTATCATCACATGATGTTTCAATACCTAATATACGAATACTCGCAAGTGATGAAGATTGTTTTAAGTTTCCTAAGAATCCGTAGCATCTTCTAGGTCGTATTAAAACTCTAAACGAATTGTAGTAGATATACATTTCAATTTTAGTTCAAGTACCTATTGTAAAGTATTTTTCGATAATAATAGTTTGTTTGAGTTTAATACAGAGACAGACAGGGACCCAATTCTCGTCTCGCGCGCTTATCTTGTGGCGCTTATTTTCATGAACAATTAACCCTTTAGCTCGGAATGCGTAAAACATGTCAAAGACGTCAAAGTCACTTTTTAAATGTTCGAATCACAGACTGGCATTTGTGGATTATTATAATCTGGTAGCTAAAATATTTTTAGAAAAATGCGAGTCTTGCATTATTATCGAATTAAATAGACTTTAAAACTCGATTACAAATTATTATGAAAAATTCTATTCTTTAAATATAAAATTATGATTATGATCATAAAACTCCTTAATTTCATACTCTATGATTTCTTCCTTCAATGCTGCCAACATGATATCAATGAAAACATGGAGGTATTTTAAAATATTATGGAATAGGCAACAATAGGCAATTCAAACACTATCAAGTTATATCCTGCAGTTATAATTTTTACAAAATTTGTCTCTTGCTTGGTATCTTGCTACTATCCTAACGTTAAATTGAAAATCAAAACAGACAGACAATCTGTAAGCCGAATGGTTTACAAAATTAGGTAGATACCTTTTTAATATCTTTATAATAATGATTTAATGAAAATATTTTATCTTCATATTGACGTTAATTATTAAAATTTAAACAAGTTAAATATTATTTCTAAATAGTAAATAAAAATATTACTTTACAATCAGCCTCATAACTTAGCTCAAAAACGACGCCTACATACAAACAAGATGTGTATTAATGTTCGATAATGGATTTTTTAAAATTTTATTCAAATTTTCCGCCAATCAACCAACACATACTTGTCATAGGAAAATCATGGGACTTGTTGTACTAACAAATGTTAGTACGTAATAAAAGTGGAAGAATAAGATTATTCTGTTAAACTAAATGATAATGACATTTCTATCATCATATTAATTCAAAGAATCTTAAGGAAAAAATATAGCTCATCTAGCAGATTTTTTAAGGCTACGTTTTTTGTACTCCGTTCTAATGTCAAATCTTGTCTTGGTGTCAAATGTAGTCAGTCAAGTCAAGAAACATGTCAATTTGATTGTTTGTCAGTCAGACAGACATAACACGGTATTTCATTCATAAAATTTTATTTACATTCTGCCTTTGTAACATTTTACTATAAAATATTATCGAAGTTTTAGTTTAGACGAAGTTTATGAGTGATGTGTAAAACTTACTTATTACCATCTTGATTCAACTACCCGTACGTTATAAAAAGCCTTATGATCTCATGACAAAAGGCCTTGCAATTCGCACAGGATTTCGGACAATTTTACAAATGTATTGTTTTGATAGATAATGGATCCCAGAATGTGTAGAAAAATCAGTAGTAGTGACAGTCTTCCAGATGGCGAGGATGTTGAGTTTGAGGTATCCAACGTGATAGCGCCGCAGGAGAGCTACGAAAACTTTATGTTGGATGGAAGTCCCGATCGGCAGTCGGTGACATGGCTGAACGACGAGCAAATCGAAGACTTAGATCTTAATTTAGAACAACCTAATTTTTTTCATAGAGTCGATAGCGCCGATATCATTTATAGAAGCAAGAAGAATAAATGTAAAATGGTTGGCAAGTATGTTATGGGGGATGTTCTGGGGGAGGGCTCCTATGGGAAGGTGAAGGAGATGTTGGACTCGGAGTCCTTGAGCCGGAGAGCTGTAAAAATACTGAAGAAGAGGAAACTGAGGAGAATACCCAATGGAGAGCAGAATGTGCAGCGAGAGATCCAACTGTTGAGGATACTTAGACATAAAAATGTGATAGAACTAGTCGATGTTATGTATAATGATGAGAAACAAAAAATGTATTTAGTCATGGAGTTCTGTGTCGGTGTGCTGCAGGTAACTATGATGCATGTTTTCAGTTTCACTACAAGTTATAATCAATAACCCTACAAGGTTAGATTGCTAAAAATAAACTTTATTTTTATTTAACCTTAATAAATATTTTCAACATATTCAAGACATATTACAACATATTCAACATACATGTTCAAGGATATCTTAGCATACTTTATTTTAATTAAAATTTGTATTATTTTTTATGGCACCTATCATGTCAACAAAGTAACATTACTGTTAATCCCTGATAACTCTCTCTCTCTCTCGAGCTTCCCATGGTGAGGTTTGCAGTTCTTGTTTGCCTCCTCCCCTTGACTTCTCTGTTAACTAAAGTTTCATTTTCTAGTTTCTTAAACATTACCACGATAAACAAGAAACATTTCTTTATTTCTACTATAATAATAGGCTTCCCTTCGCACACCAAATTCACAAGTCCAAACAAACCTATGCAAAAAATCTAATAAGAAAATTAGCAGAAGTTATGTCTGTTTATTTACTACTATTTGCCTTTTAAAATATATTTACCTACCTATTACAAACATAAACTCAGTACACAGTACAAATGCACTTAAAAGCAAACTATTTGAATATCTAAGTGAGATATACAAGCAAGATTAGTTATTTGTGTGTTCACATGAAGGTCAGACTCGGTTATAATAGAGTTAATAGACTGTTTAATGTTATAAGAGAGCATCTACAATGAAAACAGACCAAATTATCATATCAAGTAGGAAATTACATTGTAGTTTATGTTCAATAGAATACTCACTAAACATTAATAATATGCATATCATATACATACTTGGAAATGGGGTTTATGAAGTATTCAAAGTAACATTTTCCACGTTTTATGGGAGATCTTATTGATGTATTACTGCACGTATTAAATGTCGGGACTTATTCATTCTATTTTACGACAGAAGAGCAACCCACACTTGTATAATTATTATATTTTACATATACTTATTCTATTGTAGGATATGTTAGAATCAAGTCCCGGCAAGAAGTTTCCCCAGCGTCAAGCGCATATCTACTTCACTCAGCTGCTGGACGGCTTGGAGTACCTCCACGGTCAAGGTGTCATCCACAAAGACATCAAGCCAGGGAACCTGTTGCTGACTCTCGATCAGACGCTGAAGATCACCGACTTTGGTGTTGCTGAGGTAATTGTATTGTCACGGTTTCAATTGGAAGTAAGTAAGAAAGTAGTAGCCTGTAATGTCTCTCATCTCACTGAAGACATCAGTACAGTGAGGAGGATTAGGCGTAATCACCATGCTTTCCTGATCTCAAACCTGAGCCATGAGAAAGTTTGTAATGATTATTATTTCATAGCTTAATTTTGTGTGAGCCAATTAGAAATCCATCATTGACTGATGTCTTGTAGAAAGTTTATTTTGATACTAGCAGCGCCCCGCAGTTTTAACCGCATTGTACTCGTTCCCGTGGGAATTTCAGGATGAAAAGTAGCCTACAACCACTCCGTTGAATGTGGCTATCCATTAAAAAATTTTTTTTTCAAATCGGACCAGTAGTTCCTTAGATTAGCGCATTCAAACAAACAAACAAACTCTGCAGCATTCTAATATTAGTAAAGATAAAAGTACTCGTATAAGCAACCCTTTTCTCATTACAGGCATTAGACATGTTCTCGCCTGAAGACACGTGTTACACCGGGCAAGGATCGCCGGCCTTCCAACCACCTGAGATAGCTAATGGAGCTGAGACATTCTCCGGAATCAAAGTGGATATATGGAGTAGTGGAGTCACATTGTAAGTCAAACCATAGACCACATAATTATATAACAAAGTGCTCCAATATACTCAAAAATTACTCAACCAATTTTTATACAGATTTTACTGAAAGACAGAGTGATTCACAAGGAAGGTTTTGAATAAAAATGCGTGGCGCTGCTAGTCTTATAATAAATCTTTATAAAATCTTCCCATGTGTTATTCTGATGTATAACCTTTATTACGGTAAAGTTTCATCCAAATCCGTTGAGTAGTTTTTGCGTATCTATAAAAGAAAAGTTACGGTCTTTAATATCCACTGGTGGGCCGAGGGCTCCAGCTAACTGAATATCAGTATTGTAGTTATTTAATGTACTAATTAATTAATCATATGCGACTTTTATATTCGTCTTTATATTTGTCAAACGAAAACGCGAGTAAATCCGTGGGGCGCTGTTTTGTGATATTATTTTCGCACAATAACGATTATGAGTAAAATGTAAAGCTACATTATAATAATAAAATATTACCCTTATTTACTGTTCAATGCGGTAATTAATCTACCTACAGTTCTTGTTACAATGTTTTCCTGTTTTCATTCTTGCCACATATTTATGTTATACTAGTACCGCCCCGTGGTCTTACTTGCGTTGTACCAGTTCGCGTGGAAATTTCGAGATATGTCCTATGTGTTATTCTGATGTATAACCTATATCTACTATATAAAAATAAGTCGGGTTTTCCTCCCTGACGCTATAACTCCGGAACGCACGAACCGATTTCCACGGTTTTGCATTCGTTGGAAAGGTCTCGGGCTCCGTCAGGTTTATAGGGAATAAAAATCTCAAAATTCCCACGGGAACGGGGGCGCTGCGGGTGAAACCGCGGGGCACAGCTAGTATATCTATACTTCTATACTAATATTATAAAGCTGCCGAGTTTGTTTGTTTGTTTGAACGCGCTAATCTCAGGAACTACAAGTCTGATTTGAAAAATTCTTTTTGGGATGGATAGCCACATTCAACGGGAAGGTTATTGACTACTTTCATCCTTAAATTCCCACGGGAACGGGTACAACGCGGGTAAAACAGCAGGGCGCTGCTTGTTACTGTATAATTTCATCCATATTCATTCAGGTAGATTACGTGAAACAGTGTAAGAAACATACCTGCCTCAAAAACCTTCGCATTTGTAATATTAGTAGGATTAACTAGTAGGATTTCATTCTGGAATTACATTAAAGTGTCAGGTATGTTAATGAGTTGATCGCAATGAGTAATGTTGACCAATTGGGTCACGATGAAATTGACCCACATGTTATTGAATTTGTATATTTACATACATTGAATCGCTTGCTTTTGAATCACTTTTTAAACTAATTAGTTGCGTAAAATGTTTGAATAATTACGAGTGTACGAGTTAGTCATTACTATTTACGTATACGTATCGTATTGGCGTATTTTCGTTAACAATATTTTTTTTTCACTGAGGCAGGATAGATGACGCTTTTCGTTTAAAAAATGTTATTAAATGGTTTTAATACATCGTTGTCATGTCCAAGTAACCCCGCGAAAAGGATTCTATCCTCCCTATTCATTAACGCTCAATAACTAAAACGCAGTTTCAAAGTGTTTTGTCTCTTTTGCACTTTGAAAAAATTGCGTATGTCGGAAAGGACAAACCATTCTCATCTAAAATGCTGTAATAAGCATTTATAAATAATCCTATTGGGCCTCATTCACAAGCGCTTATTAACAGCACTTTAGCTATCAAATGATTTGCCCCTTTCCGATATATGCTATTTGTCAAAGAGCAAAAGAGACAAAAAACTTTAAAACAATGTTTAAGTTAAATATCGTTTACTAGCAGCGCCCCGCAGTTTTACCCGCGTTGTGTCCATTCCTGTGGGAATTTCGGGATGAAAAATAGCCTATGTTACTCGTGGATAATGTAGCTTTCGAATGGTGAAAGAATTTTTAAAAACGGTCCAGTAGTTTTTGAGCCTATTCATTACAAACAAACAAAGTTTTCCTCTTTATAATATTAGTGTAGATGAATAAGGCGGTATGTGTTTGACCGTATGTGTGAATAAAGGAACGTCCCCGTTCCAGATACAACATGACGACGGGGCGGTACCCGTTCGAGGGCGACAACGTGTACCGCCTGCTGGAGGCCATCGGGCGGCAGGCGCCCGCGCCGCCGCCGCCGGGCGCGGGCGCGCCGCTCAGCGCGCTGCTCACGCACATGCTGCAGCGAGACCCCGCCAAGCGCCCCACCGTGCACGAGATCCGCACGCACTCGTCAGTATCACTATTCACTATATCATCATTGACAGCCACTGACCTACTCCTAATTATTAAGAAACACTATCATTATGAGGAGGGTTGGCCACAGATCTACTCGAAATGAATGAATTAGCTTGTATTGTCCTACTGTTGGGCAAGGGCCTCGTCTGATCGAAGATATTACAGCGAGGAGGATAAGGCGTAATCACCACGTTTATACCAATATTATAGTTTAATAGAGAAGGCCAAAGGGTCAAAATATTACTATCAAATGCACCTACAATCCGAGCTTAGGTCATATATATTACACTAGTTTTTATTTCACTTCAATCCATGCAGTATTTCCGAAGTTATAACGACGAGAAGTTCAAGCCCTTTTTTGAATTTCCGAGATTAGGCGCGCTTACGCTATGACGTCACAACTCGACACAAGGGGCGGCGGTCGGTCGGTCCGGTGAACTCCAGTAAACTTTGGTGCGTTTTGGCGTCTCGTTTCATATTGTTTTGATTGTCTTCGTATTCATAATACCTATAGTGTGCTTATATTTTAAAGAAATAAAGTAAATTATCCTTTAAATCCCATTAACTCAAGTGAAACGTGAAGTGTGTAGAATGGAAGAAGGTTTTTTAAAAGGTCAGTCGGACAATCTGCCAAGAATGGATAGTTTGATAGATGAAAAGGTATTTACATCCTGAGTAAGCATTTCCTACTCTCGGTAGGTATTTATTAGGAAGTGTGTGTTTCATTTAGTAGGTACCTACCTATTATGGACGGCGATAAAAAATACTACCAGATACTCCCAATCTACATCTCGAGGTTTTCGATGATTATTTTACCTCTATGTTTTATTAGTACATAAGAAAATGTCACTATTTACCCATATACGTATGTAAGTTTTAGTAGGTAGGTATTTACGTAGTTATTACTTTTCTGAGTAGACAAATATGTAACCTGCCTATTAATATAGTTTTATAATAAACCAGATATTTTTTTAATTTTATCCAATGTCCGCTAATTTGTTCATTCACAGTTGTTTTTTTTAATAAAAATAAATAATACCTACTTAGTTAAGAAATCAGTGGTGATCAACTTGCGGGCCGCAAATTTTTACTTTTTTTTAGGGGTGTTGCAAGTTTGAATGCTAATGTGTCTGTCTACCTATGTCTGTCTGCGTGTCTGTATGTTTGTCTGTAGTAACGTAGCATATTTTTAAGCAGGTGAACCGATTTCGATGCGTTTATAATTTATTTCAATGTTGTTTTTTAACAGTGGTTCATAGACATGTTTTGTCAAAATCAGTTAAACCGTTCTAATAGTAAGTACATTAAAAACATACGTTTTGAAGGTATTTTTTTTTAATTCGTAGTGTTTTATGGTTTTAGGTCAGGAAGAGAGAGAGCTACGGAGATGATGTCATAGGGTATATACAGTTAAAAAGAGAGGGAGACGTATGTAGGGCTTATTGAATCCATCCTTTTTACTGCAGTCATCCACTTCTTCCTCATTTTTGGGTCCCCAGGCACATTAAAAAATAGTTTATCTGGTGTTTTAACTGTCGAATTGAAGCACTGAGGCACAATACAGTATTTCCTCACTATTTTTTCACTCATTTTTCCGCAGAAAACAGTTAAATTTTGATTTTTAATGCGTAGCGGCGTGCGTACGAGAGCGCGACTGTCGAGTTGTGACGTCATCGACCAGTGAGCGCCCGCCCGCGTTTTTAAAATCCCACGGCCGAAAATACGCACTTTGATCGTTAATATCTTAGCCATTTATTGAGATATGGAAAAAGTAAAAACACAGTTTTTCTTGTAATTTTGTATAGATTTATTTGGTGTGTAATGTAAAAAATGTTGGCCTTCTCCATTACTGTATGAAAACTGCAATTCCACTGGAATTCGTCATGTCTATATTTTTTTAATCAAATAGCAGTCGGACAAGTAATCTTTGCATTTGCGCTGTCTGCTTTTTACGGTTGCATTGATTCTTTCGTTTCTAATCACTACATAGTATAAAACAAAGTCACTTCCCTCAGTCTGTCCCTATATATGCTTAGATCCTAAAAACTACGCAACGGATTTTGATGAGGTTTTGAGTGATTTAAGAGGAAGATTTATATGTATAAAAAATCTCGAAATTCCCACGGGAAAAGGCATAACGCGGGTAGAACCGCGGGGCGCTGCTAGTGTATGATAAATTCAAAAGCAACTTACGAGTAAAGCGCGAAACAAGAATAGTAGACTAGTTACAGTATCGATTACCTACAAAGTAACTTGTACATACCTACAAAATAACGTATACCTACAATATAAAGTATTTGTTTTATTACAACAAGTGATAAATATGTGTAGTCTAGGGCCGAGATAGCATCGAGGTCGGATTACAGCAATTAAACATATTAAATGGGTAATTCGACCTACTTTATATTATTGATACAAATCAAAGTTGAATGAATTCATTGAAACAATTCGCTGATTCCATGCCATTCAAACGTACTGACAACCTTGAATAAAATCCTCTGATACATGATTAGTAATACAATAAAAGGTGAAGAGTTTTGTTTGTTTGAAAGTACTAATTTCAGGAACTACCTATCTATTTGAACATAATACTTAAATAAATAAATGATTTATTAGCCAAAAAAGAATTTTACATTTTCAATTACAATGTTTCGACTATAAAATGAAGTACATATTTATGGATGAAAGTGAGACAGTGAACCCTGCGTATATACACGCGTTATGCGGTTTTTTCCGTGTATCTGTTCCCGAAGGAATTTCGGGATGAGTTTGTTAGTCGATTAGTAAATATGTCGGGAAGTTATATGCTCATCCAGGCTGTAATCTATCTTCGTGCCAATTTTCATCATGATCCGTGCAGTAGTCTTCGTAAAGGCTTTCGCATTGTAACTATTATTAGGGCAGAAATAATACGTTATTTATGAGTCGCATAGAGAAGGTGTTACAATATATCCATTTTTTGTATTTCTTTGTGTGTTATCGTAGCACCAACGACAACAAATTATGACCTACATCAAATCGGACCAGTAGTTCCTGAGATTAGCGCGTTCAAACCAACAAACAAACTCTGCAGCTTTATAATATCTGTATAGATTTTCGCGAGACCTATTGAACGATGGAAACCGCGTGACTCCACTAATATAATAATACTTTGTTTATTAATAAATTTGCTTCAGACAGTATTTATCGCTATTTGAACCCGGATTTATTTACAAAGTATATCGAAAAAACATATTCTGTTTTTATGACATCAATTATAAATCAATACTTGTAGCTTTTATCAACTATATATTTAAATGGTCTTCTTCAAATAAAAAATAACCTTAGTGCACAACAAATTAATTGGAAGCGGACACGATTCTAGCAATAACTAGCGGCATTATACAGAGTTGTAGTATATAATATAGGGAAACGTAATAGGGGAAATAAATAGTAAATATTAACGAAATCTTACAAACAATTTGTTTAATTAAGATTATATGTGTAGCGAACATGGCATTTTCTTTGAACATTGCCATGCTTCGGTTGCTACGCAACGAACAACTATTACATATACATACACAATTACTTTGTTCGAATTTATAATTGACCAGCAGCACCCCGCGTCTTTACCCGCGTTACGCCCGTTCCCGTGGAAATTATGGGATAAAAGATAGTCTAACTAAACCTTTCCGTTGAATGTGGCTATCCACTTAAAAATAATTATTCAAATCGGATTTGTAGTTTTTCAGTAATGATTTTTGTAATAGATAGCCACAGGCTTTTTTGATTCTAAAATTCTCACGGGAACGGCCACAACGCTGGTAAAACTGCGGGACGCTACTAGTTTCATATAGATTCGTATAGGTGAACTAAACCTTCCCGACTCAGCGATATGTTGGTCCACAGGTGGGTCCAAGCGCGGCCGCCGCTGGAGGCGGGCGAGCGGATCGTGGCGCCGCGCTCGCGCCGCTCCGACGAGCTGCACTCCTCCACCGTCACGCCCTACCTCGTGGAGCGACACTACGCCTCCGCCAGGGACTTCTTCACCGAGCGGGACCATCGCCACGGTCAGTGACTAGACTAGTGTCCACAGCGACCACAGTGACAGTGACAGATCAGATGTTAACTCATTCCACCTACTTAACGTCTATTCAATTACTTCACTGAGTGACCATCGCCACGGTCAGTCACGACTAGATTAGTGTCCACGGGCGCCGGTCCAAGGTGTAGTTTGGACAGATCCGATGTTAACTCATCACCTTCTTCTTATCAATTACTGGTTTCTTAGCGAACACAGCTCATTTTGAATTGAAATTTCATAATTGTATCCTTACTCCATCACAAAACTCTTTTGCTCTATAGATCGAATTGTCTTTGATTGGAGTCGGCCATATTTGTGTACATTTTACAATCGTAAGAAAAAATAGATTGTCGATACAATCGTTCATGGGAAGAAAAAGATATTCTGTGAACGATTTATATTATATTATTTATATATCATCATTTAACCTAATTTAAAGTTAAGCTCTGTACTAACTATTCGTTCGTACGCATGCGATGTAAATATTGTGGTTGCAGAGTCGATGGCGCGCGTCGGGGGTACGGTCATCGCTCGCATTTGTTCACTCAGTTAGGTTCGTGGCATGCGAGTGACACTATATATAAACTATCCTGATTATATTTATGTTGTTGTCAATACTCGTAAAACTTGTGAAAATTATTTTTGACTGAAATAAAAATAGTGAATATTACTTTCAGACAAACTTCCTTAGTGTTTTTAATGATTAAATTTTAACTGGTGTTACGAGTTTTGATTACATTTATAACTAATTTAGCCTCGCTTCGATTCATATGCGCGACATGGACTGCAGCATCACTAAAGCATATTTGCAATGAAATTCAAACTTAGATTGGGAATTTTTGAGATATGTATGAACAATTTGATTTGTGAGAATTTTGAGCTTTTTGGATTAAGTACATTTGAAACAAAGTGTGTGTCGTTTTGGCCAGTATGAACAAACTTTATTGTTATGGCATTATTTTCAAATATTCCGGTTAATGATTAAAAAGGCTTTTATTTACAAATCAGCTTTTCTTTGCGGTTTCACCCGCGCATAGATGGCGCTGGGATACAAGTTAGTATACGCTAAAATGGTTTTGTGATTTTTTAGCTTTAGTGGGGTCCGCATTCGTTTTGCCATGCCAAGAGAAAACATTTTCGCATTTATAATATTAGTGTAAATAAATAACAAATTAATTACTGACCCAAACACTATCGAATGAATTATAAATATGGGTGGAGTTTGATGTGTAAATATCAGTCAATTTGATGAAATTATTTTATATTTATTTTTATTTGTAGAGATCGGCGACGGCGGTTCGCGAACATTATCAACGGCTGAACTCTCCGATGGGGAATCGACTCAGCGGAAACGACGATGGCATTCATCCTGCGGACGACTTCCATCATGCCGGCTCACGTGATCAACACACGACCCTAACACGAACGTGGCAAAGTTCATAATGCTTTAACACTAACACAGATTTTCCATGAAAATCTTAACGATCGAGGCACTCAACTGAATTTGTAAATACAAAATTTTTATGTGAAAACACGATAGTTAAGTTTTTCAATGCCAAGCGAAATTAAACCTTACGGCCATCGATATACGAGTTTACCTTATAAGCAGTTACTCAATACTTAGTTGGACCAAATATTTTATTACGCACATTAAACATGTATCTAGAAGGCTTTAATGTTAAAATGTGAGGCCTTAGTACTACAGCCTTATGGTACAGGCGTAAGGTTTAGTTTTGATTGGCATGTCAATTTCAAAAAAACACCAATGTTCTACTGCGAAAACCCAATACACACGAAGCTAATATGTCGTCCAGACTTAGGTTACGCTTTCAGTTACCGTCATACCGTCAAACCGATGTAATCCGTCAGTTTTGTTATCAAACACATCAATCAAACTGTTCAATCTTCTTGACGTGACTGAAAGTGTAGCAATCGTCTTAAAGGTGCTATAACATACATAACTACTTATGAATATAGGCTGTGTCTCCACTAAAATTGTGTGTCAATACGAGACGTAAATTACCTGATAGTATTTTCATCGCTCATCAGTTGTAGTGAATACACAACCTTAAATAATATATTATACTTAACCGTTGTTCAATTAGGGTTTATATACATGAGCCATATGTCAATAGCAACTGCAGCAGTCGAACTAAGGGTGTTGCCACATCAATCAAACGATTGTCGAATAGGCCATTGATCGATGGTGGAATGTATATGTCGCGGTCGATCGACAGTTTGTAACACTCCAATCGATGGATTAATCGGTGATCGATCTATTAGTGTAGTATCGAACAGTTTAACATTGAAATTGTCAACTGCAGCCAGCAAAGCGTTTATAACTGTCGGTTCTACTGCAGTTGCCTCTGTCAACGTATCGCTCGTGTAAATTAATCCTTAATATAAATATGTTGTTCCCGTTTTCAATGTTTGTTGTTAAATATAACTCCTTAATGTTTGCTTTTTAATCACGATTTCGTACTTAACTGCTGTGTAAATGTTGAACAGAAATTAGTGAACGATTTTTAAGTACCATACACACACGAGATGAGATACGAGACTTTATACACAAATACGATGCGATGTGTCATTGTGAAAACTGCATGTGTTTCAGATCATATGACATAAGTGAAAACTTCACAAAAATGCAGTGACGCGTTGATTATATCTTTCTCATTTTCCTTAAGGTACGTTTCCATTGAATAAGTGCAGAGCTGTGCGGAACTAAACTGACCAATCACTATGTGTCACGAAAAGATTTTGACAATGTCAATGCACTGTTTGACAATGTCAATGCACTGTTTGACAATGCCAATGCGCTTTGATTGGTGAATCGGGCACCGCACCGCTCTGCATCCATGGAAACGCACCCTGCGGTTGGTGATCACATTCGGTCATAGCTTAGATAGTAAGATCAAGTGCCTTTATTCCAAACATACCGAAACTTGATCTACTATGTAAGAAAAGTTATTGGGTACTGGCTCATAGCTAAATCAAGCTACCTTTACATGTATGAGCAATCCAATACCGAACATTCGTTATCATTGAACACCAAACGAACTAAAAGTGCCAAGCAAGAAGTTTTCATTTTAAAACGAGTTGTCGCATTGTATCGATCGTATCACAACAATTCACAGAATCGTGTTAAACTGAAATAATTATCGCGATACCTTTAAAAGATGTCAACCAAGTGTGACATTTTCATTTGAATAATTCCTTACCACTTATAATATGTTATGTAACACCATTTATACTTATTAAGGTATCACAGATACAGCCCTGTTAGAAATGAACATTGAAATAGTTGAAAAATATATATAGTAAATATTTATAGCATAAATATATTCCTACATACTTAATCAATTAACAGTTAACTAATATGCATTCAAAGAATATTATCATAAAAAGCGATGTTATAATTAACATACGTTAATATTACATAATAGAACAGTTAATATCTATCTATTCAATAATAAAACAATATAATCAATGATCTATCTATACTATATCAATTCATCGCGTCGTAACGTTGATATTTGCGATAGTCATTAACACGATATCGGTGATTGATTTTAACATTAACCCACTGAATTCTTGCCATTACACTAATTTCCATTCCGAAGGTAATAATCTTTTATACTCACTTTCATGTTAGATTACGTATTTATCAGTTGATTTATTTTGTTTGATTTATCAAAACTCCATACATAAATTTGATAAAATTTGAATTATTTTTTGAAGATCGGTCGCGTTCTATTTTTATTATCTTTGTAACTTTCGAATGAATGATAGAAAAAGTTTGTCTTTGCGACTAAACAATAATCCTCTTTGCATGATTGATTTGTTTAGTTAGTCATTACGTTTGTTTATTTGTGGTTAAAGATTGGAATGAATGGAAAATTATTGTGCTGTTGTGCTGTGTGTTACTTACTTATGCAGACTTCTATTTGAGTTCATAGTTTACTTAAAAAAAAACACTGAGAAGTTCTATAATATAATTATTATTTTTGTAATAAAAATATATTGGGTTCTGTTTGCTCCAAAGACACGGAACTCTAAAAAAACAACTTTTAATAAGTACATATAATTCTAATTTATCCTTATAATTTTAATCTCTTTGTATTGATTTATGATGATTTGATTACAATGTTTGAATGATTTATGAAATAATCGCGGTATATGATTCAAATCCGAACAAACTCGCATCATGTCACCTGATTATGTTACTTCAGACCTCACTTTTATATGAAATTGTATGTAATGTACATAAATTAATTTCATTTATAAATCTAGGCATAATATTTAATAAGATTAGGTTAAAGCATTGTTGGTTTGTGTTAGAGTTATTAAGAGTTACACGCGACGATTCTTGTGAAAGACAAAATGACATAGATTGTGAGAGAATGTATAAATTAGTTAATTAATATTGTTTCCCTTACTTATAAATGGTGGATAATTTCATCAACAAACTAAATTTTGTAACAATTAAACTATTGATACCTGATAAAAGATAATGTTAGTTAAAGGGTAATCATATTCATGAATATTTTTTTTAAACTAAAGTGTAGGTATCCGTAAACGTAGTTTCAATTCAAAACGAGTAGTGTTCGTTTAAACTTTAGATACCAGTACATGCATTGATTTTTAACCATCATTTGTAAGTATGGATTTGTATTAAGAATCGTTACGTGTTAACTCCATCCATCCTACTTAATGTTTAGTCGTAAAATTGTTTTCATTTCGTACCGACCCCCGTTACATATATTTTCGTTTGTCTGTGCAATAACTGTAGTTGAGTTGCTTATTTAGTTTTAGAATACATGTTTATTTAGCCATATATTAATGAGATTATATAGCTGGTGATCTCCTCTCGCCAAAGGCGTTTTGCAAAAAAAAGTATTTAATTTTGTGTATAAATTATTAAATATTACTTTTTTATATATTTTGTGATGTGAAAGTGAGGTCATAACATTGGGATGTGTATCTACGCCACTGACCTGTACTATACAGGTCAGTGATCTACGCTTAAATCGATGTATGTTTAGTGCCTCAAATTAAAAATGCAAAAATTAATAAAAAATAAAGAGAATATTAATATATTGTAAATAAAAGTTGGAAGTAATGTGGAATTTGTGTGTTTTTGTTCGTGTCCGATCCACTAAGTATATCTTGTTCTGACTATACCTATTCGAGGAACCCTAAGCTGTCCGGAGCTCAACCGACCAATCACAACGCATTGAGATTATCAAACATGGCATCGTAAAACATTGTAAACAATCAAATGTCAAATGAGCTCCGCGCAGCCACTCCGTTTCAATGGAAACGCAGCCTTTAGTGGGCTTTACACTGTAACGTACGAGATCAAACAACAACAAACAATGTTCGCTCTGCCATACCGACGCTCCTTACAATAATAACACTCAACTTATGTATTGAGAGGTACCTAATGAGATGTCGCAAGTGCATCGGTCAGGTAGACTCGACCCAGTTGTGGCGACAATGTGCGGAAGTAACCAACTGGCACGTTCCCATATACTATCAGATGTCTTGACAACGTACTCGTATTTAGTGCTTTAATTAAAACTGGTCTGGTAAATTAGAGATCTAGATCAGCTGGGAATTAAACATCTCTAAAATGAATCTTTTTTTTATGTTGAAAAGAGTGTTTATATGTTTGACGTACCTGTAGATACGTATTTTGTTATCGTCTCTATACTCTATCGGCCTCTTGTGGGTCTTCATACCATAGGTAAAGTAGATAAGTAGATAAGTTAGTAGGTTAGTTTGAAAACACCATTAAATAACTTAGTTTCAGTTTACGCTCACGCACCAATAAACGTTAAAAAAATGACAATCTCAACAGACGTTAGACAATTGAAAAATCGTGGCTTTCTACTGGCAGCTGAATAGTAACACATTGTCATTTAAGTTATGATAACACAGCGCGTAGTATTTACCACGAAGCTAGAACTTACACATGCAGACATTAACAGCGTAAAAAGTCGTGAATTTTTTAACGAACTTATTTTATGATAACCTCGTTTTAAACCACCCTTAGAAGATTACCTACGTGTCAAGACGTGTAGGTACCTCTACTGTTTCTAACATGCATGCTAGTCTACCAACGTTTAAGTACACTATTACACACATCCAAGAAAACCCATTTGCAAGCATGAAGCACGCACACTTTGTATAAGTACTGTATGCAAATAGGTGCCTAAATGATTTTACGTCTACACATTTCGCAATAACCACTAATAAATTCCTTGGACAGGATATTAGTTACTTGTATTACTCCTCACCTAGAGGCTAATAATATTTTAAGGTAATGCTCTGTGGAATGGTGTCGTCGTTTAGTCGCCGAAGTGACGGGATGGTTGAGATTTTCTCATTGTCGAGGTGCAAAAGTTCAAGGCGACTTTTTACTAAGTAGGTTTATGACCACGCAGCCTGTAGGTACCTAAAATAATAATCAAATATTTATATTTGTTATACCTACTTCGCTTTATTACTTGTAGGTAGGTATTTACAAGCTTTTACTATAAGTTTCACCTGATCTTGACTGCTTCTGTGATGGAATCTTTAATTTAAAGATAATACAATCTCACCATAACAAAAAATTAATTTCACCACATTGTGCGTAAGGCGTTTTTGATTTTTATCGGAAAAAAATGTGTCGGTAGTCCTAGGTGGCTGCAGTCCTATAAATAAAGCTTTAAAATGCTGAAACTTGAAGTATGTATATCAGAAAATATATACACTTCGCCTGTATAACTTTTAATTTCCTTAGGCTTTGGGTGTGCCAAAATTTTAGGAGAAAATACTTCCGTCCAGTGTTCCCATAAAAATATTTCGGTCCTATGTCATTGACATAGGTACCTACTGACCTACTAACATGGTATGTGAGTACGAGTAGCTAACTCTATTAGGTTTAATGGGTAAAACTCATCAAGACCTTTGGTCATCATCATTGACCTTTGCATCCATGAAGGTTGATTTATGAAGCGCCCGATTATTCACTTAGGTACATCTACCACTTATCTATCAAAGTGGAAAATCGTAAACAGATCGTTAAGTTTAAATCCTTCATGGTTACAGGTTAACTCACGAAATAGAGAACAGTAAGTAGGTATTATAGTATGTAATATATGTATAAAACGTTATTATGTTTTATAGTAGGTAGTATAGATTAGATACCTAACAGTAAATAAGTTTCAATTCCTATGGGCTTATACATAAACGCTTAATAACAGCACTTTATCTATCAAATGGTTTGTCCCTTTCCGACATACCTACGCTATTTGCCAAGAGCGAAAGAGACAAAACACTTTAGAACACTGTTTAAGTTAAATATCGTTTATCTAACAACGGTATGGGCAATAGGGGTTTTATACGAGTATATTAATTAAGCCAATGTCCAATACCTTTATGTCACTAACTCCAATGAAATGAAAGGAATGAATTACTAACTCGAAGGTAATAAAATAATCTCAATAGGTACATACTTAACCCAAAATTGAAAGATAAACGATTTCAGGTTAGTCAATACCGCTAGGCGCTGATTCATTCATTATTATAATGAACACCTTCGTTCTTAAGTAGGTACCTACAATCAAGGTACTAGGACGTGAAAGGATGTGCAGCTAAACCGTTTACTTCACGCAGAAGTTATAGCTGTCCTTGACTAAAAACGTGTTGTTCAACAACCTCACAAACAACTATTTATACGTAGGTACATCAGTACACTTCGAAAAGTTTGTGTATGACCACATTAAAGCCTCACTTATTAAATTCTCACTGCAAATGTTGCACGATAGTCACTTTTTATCTAAGTATGTTGTGTAGCAGTGCATATCACTTTATCTAAGGTACTTAAGTTAGTCATATGCCAACTTTGTGAAATATATTTTAATAGATAACACCTAATTATTTACAAGCTTCTAAGGCACATAGGTACTTTACTTAAGCATCTGAAGCTATCTGTTCAAGTAGGTGACTTTACTTAGGTAGATGCCTATGCATTTATATGAAATATGTAGGCATAAGGCATCCGAATGCCTTGTATAGTTACTAGGTAAGGTAACCTACAATGCTACTAGTAACTATCCTTATAATAATTGCGTACCTATTGTAAATTTCATTACAAAAAAACTTTATAAATTAATTTGTGAGGACGTGTGATTGTTTGTCACAGTAAAAGCACAAAGTGTAGATTATGTAAAAACAGCTGAACAAGACAAATTAATGGAAGTAACTGAAAATAGTAGTACTTAGTATAAATACTTTCTACCCACAAAACCTGTATGTACAATGCGGATAAAACTGCATGGCGCAGCTAGTTTGTAATAACTTGTACAAACATCTTGTAATGTTGTCGAATCAGGTTTCATACACCATGGATTGTGTCATCTGCCAAATGGTATTTAATTCCCAGACATTTTGACTAGAGGTCGTTCAAATGTCAGACCATGGGGCTTTACCAACTCGCCTTAAACGTAGACTGATCCGTTGATAAAAATCTAGACTTCACAAATATTTGCATAAGTTTATTTATGTAAGTACATAACTACTATAAAATTTGAATAAGTTTATATGTATTTATATATATGTTGTTATATTAAAAGTCTATGTACTTATTTAGGCAGGTAGGCTACATAATTTGTGTCTGTTTGTGCATATCTCTTATCTAATGAGTTAATTTGTAAGTTTTATATTGTAGATAGGCCTACCTAGATCATTTTGAGTCAACTACGGTGATGGCTGATGATACCTATGTAACAAATAAGTGGCTTATATAGGCAACCTACATACGATAAAACGCAGGAAGCAGTTCGCTCTTCCGTGGAATATACCTAGTTGTAAGTAGGCAGGTAAAGTATAAATCTATACTAATATTATAAAGCTGAAGAGTTTGTTTTGTTTGTTTGTTTGTTTGTTTGTTTGTTTAAACGCGCTAATCTCAGAAACTATTGAACCGAATTGAATAATTCTTTCACTGTTAGATAGTCTATTTATCGAGGAAGGCTATAGGCTACATTTTATCCCGAAATTCCCACGGGAACGGGCACAACGCGGGTAAAACCGCGGGGCGCTGCTAGTCATAAATATTACTCACTTTTATTACCTAATATCATATCATTGTACCTTACCGATTACGTATGAATCAAATATCCATCTGAACCGGTAACTTATTGCTGGGGTCAAATAAAATTCGCCGACAAATGATCATAGTTCAAATGTTTAATAGGTGACGGTGATTTGACGAGAGAAAGCGATAGAACTATTCGTTCTATTGTGAAGTTGATTGATACGAGATGGATGATTCGTTACCGTATCATCGACAGGCCATTGTTCTCCAGGCTTCTCCAATTAAATATAGTTACACCACAACCAAAAATTACACAAACCGTAAGCAATCGTCGTAGTTATAGATTTGCTACGGATGCACTCTCGTAGGCAACTCGTTGGGTCTAATTAATATCCCAAAACTTTCTAGATTGAATTATCTAATGTTCATTCTGCAATTTGTTTTTGGAATCTCACTGGTCATTTATCAGGTGTGCCTTCTTACATAATTTAGTAGTTAGTGACTAGTGAGTCAAACGGAAAACACCTTGAATTTCACAACTTTATTGAGCAAGGAACACGAAAATTGTTGACGAGTAATGCTCAATAACGCACCAATGTTATGTAAATTAATGTATAGTAGATTTGTATGTTATACGTGCGAGAATCATCAATAATCGTGTCCAGTAGATACTTTATTGCTGTGGTAAAACTATTATTAAAGCAAGACAACATATCTATCAGTTTATTGAAATGGCTGCTTGATTGCAAATAGTTTATAGGTACTTTTGCGTAACTAAACCTGTTGGTTTGCGTGTTTAGAAGTCTTCTTGGTGTGAAAAATCCTTGAATGTGGGTGGAACTTTTTCGTGGTTGTGTAGAGAATTAATTTTATGCATTTCACTCTCATCTTTACCCAAACAATGTTATGAGGTAGACATAGAAATGGGGTCTGCCCTTCTTAGCAAAGGCAAACGGCACTGAAGATTCCAAACCTTCCTTTGTAAGTTGAAGATCCTATCAGGCTGTTTCCAGTCATCGACTTTTTGTTCCAAAAATACTCCACATGCACATTGGGACATGGCTAATGATTTGCCCTGCACCGATGAATGATTGATGTTTCCTAACTACTTAATTACGTAGTTTGTATGTCTGTAAATATTCGTGCTCTTCCAAAGATAGCAACAAATTGCCTTACAAATTATTTACGTTCACTTTAGCTAAATATTTGTGTGCACGTTTGGGTAATCAGGAGCCAGATATAGCTGAGTTAGTTGTATTGATGTCTTCCGACCAGAAAAAGCGAATAGCTAAGGAAAAATAGGTTTTTATAGGTTCATTACAAACATAACTAGGTAAATAAGTAATTTTGACATCAGAGACATAGTTTAGCATTTAGATGTATGTCCTGATGTTATCCTTCTAATATGCCCATTATCTAGTTTTGAGTTTTGTTTTATTCACAATATGTTGTTTTTACAAAAATACTTCTTTTTTCAATAGGAACGGTAGAGCGCGATATCAATAATAATGTAGCATAAAAATGTGAAAGAGTCCCAATTATAGTTGCAATTAAACCAACTTTCATTATCACACAAGTTACTCATTTTATTACGTTCCGTTGAATTTATAAATAGCTTTTTCATGTTTTCCCTCACATTTAATTTTCTCTCAAGTACCGAATATCCCTTACTTTCTCGATTAGAACCACGCAAACCGAATTATAACGTAACAATGAACTGTTTCTTATAGGAAATGGAAGTATAGTTAATCTGTGGTAGCGTGCTGATCGGGGCTCGGCTATGATTGTATTGTGCGTGTCTGTACCGACTTGTTTTGGAGGGAAAATCATTGCTTTTGCTACCAAATAGGTACTTGGTAACCGTTTTATCGAAGACTACCTTTGATTCAGATAGAATTCTAGGGATAAAAAGGTAGACAAGAGTGCTGGATAGTGATATTTTCTTGTAGGTATAGCCACGGGGTGTATATACTTTTGTTGTTATGATTTGCCTCTGATTAGTATGTTTAGGGATTCATAATTGTATTACTAACGTTAAAATTATGGTCCCAGTAATCATTTAAAGATAAGGTCAAATACCTTTCGTTAAACAATGAATAGGTATCAACACTGCAATTTTAAAGACCGTATGAGGACATTTAATAACATTTGACGGAGGTACAGATAATATATTACGAATTACGAAGGCCCAGTCCTGGTGAAGGGTTCACATCTCACGCCACGACAACGACATTTCGCTGAACTATCATGATCATGGCGTCTGGTAAAATTGTGTTGCATCAATAAAAATTGTTGTACTATAATTGTTACAAAATGTTTATGGTAATCGATTTTTTCGCGATATAATAGAGAGTTAAATTTCAACTTTGTTATCTTTCAAAATAGTCAATAATTACTCTCTACTAAGTAACGTTAACTCATAGCGATTGTTAAGCTACGTGAAGGTTGGTCCGTAGTTGGATGGGTGGCCATAGTGGCATTTCTATCTGAGTGCTACCGAGCTCCAGAGGGTACGTAAAATTGGTTGTCCGGTTGTTTCAATTGATATCGATGACTAAGTACTGCATCGAATAACTAAGTGCCGGTCCAAAGTTATTATTAATCAATATGTTTCATTCACATAGGAAAATTGACAAAACACGATTTGATAAGATATTACTTATTGGAATGGGTTATGTCATCAAAAACATAACTTTTAACAAAACCCAAGTCTCCTTTACTTAGTTTTTCTACCGTAAAAAGTTGTGAGATCCAAGTCGGTTAATTTAGTGATTACTTATTAAGGGGTCTTTCTGTCTTAAGTTATTAACGTATAGTGACCGTATCAATATTAAAAGTCTTTAGTGTTTTTAATAAGTAGAAGGACGTGGCCAGATAGGAGGACTGTTAGGTACACATAACATACAGAGAAAAATCTTCAAAAATTATGATTGTCACCACTTTTGTGTCCTTCGAGAACTGCCTTTTTTCTGCGTTGGCTATTACTGTTACTTAATATTTTAAATCAAAACTTATCACCGACCATTGTCTTTTATTTTACGTGGTTAATTGACATTTTAGATGCCGATCTGCGTTAGCTTTTGACCTGCGCGTTGGATAAGATCTAAGCAATTGCGCGGAATGAGAAAACATTGGGATAATAATAGGTATGTCGGCATCAGGTATTACTTGGACATATTTTTCTTATATCTCATCATTTTACTTATCAAGAAAAGAAGTTAACTATGTTTATTAAACCTTCATGGTTTCATTCATAAATTATAAGATAAATAATTATTATTTCAACTAATAACGTCTGCTGTACACCTATTGATGTGAGTACTAATAAATAGTATAATGAACTATTGTTTTATTGAATGCTTTTGTAGTTTTAGTGATTGTTGGTTGTGAGTAGTAATAAGTGGATTAAATCGTTAGTTGTGCCAGGTTGTCGCGGAAGGTTAGGCCGTAGGTCGAACGAAGAGCGCGGAAGTCCCTCAAAGCCCGAAGCTCGTGATATACCGAGAGTGAAAGCTCGCCGTTATCTAACTTCCCTCCACTGGAAACTAGCTTAATAACTGACTTATACCTCCTTTAAATTAAATAATTTGCCTTAATTTTAATTTGAAACGACGGTAAAATCTTCAAACAATCCCCAATTGTAAATAAATCTTCCGTGTTTAATATTTAGAACCGACCTCAGAAAATTTATGTAATTGTTCCAGCGTGATTTATGTGCATATTTGGTAATTATTAGTAGATGTTTTCTAGTTGTTAACCAGTGTTTTTCGAATGACTTGTAAGCTGTCATAATGACCATCGTGTCGAAAGTGTCATCAGGCTGCTGGCAGGAAAACGGCAAAATATGAAATTGAAATGCCTGGTCTTTGGACTTCATGAACAGTGGTAAGCAGTTTGTTTTTATTTAAGTTTCAAACAGATAGCTATTTTGTATTAAAAGTCCCTTTTTAATAAATTAACTTCATCTTGGTATGGTTTCTTAAGTTCCAGTTCTGAATGCATCCATCCTGGGTTTACTGGTCCTAGAGTTTGGAGACATTCTTATCTAAGCACTCTTTGAAGAGCAATTTTAACTGTGTATTAGAGGCCGTAAGTTGATTTTGAATTACGATACTAGAGCTTCTTAGTTTGCATTTTATTGGTATGTACCAATACTTAGATAACACCGAGGGCCTCCTAACCTACACATTGGGTAGCATTTTATTGTTCTGTGCCAACGCTTAGGAAACAGAGAGAAATGTCCGTAATATTTGCGTTACCAATATTGGGAACCTGCCCACATTAATTAATCATATAACTTACTTTTGAATGTCCATAACTCAAAGGCCTACCATAAACCACCAATTAGAAGCACCTTGATTGATATTCCAATTAATTATTCAAATTGTTATCAACTGCTGTTGCTCAATCATAGAAGCTAGAAGCTACACGTAATTAATCTAAAGTATGAACTTATCTTGGCTAGTTACATCCGTTTGTTTTATAGCGATTATAAAATAAATTAGCATAGTGATGTAAGATGAGCAAACGTTACGTTGCAACTGACTCCGTAAATAGAAATTGTACAGCAGCTATTAAATTGAAATGAAATCTTTATGGGTTTGATGTTTTGTTTCGTATAGGTAAAGTAATTAACCGACATCGGGAGAGGTTGTTAATTGTATAGGAAGCGTTCGATTTCATGAACCAGGTCGGAGGTTAAATAGTTGAGACCTCTTGTTAAGTAAGGATTAGAAGCTTTTTGATAACGAGCAAATCTAAGTGAATTTTCAAAATATTGAACACTAACAGCGCCCCGGGGTTTTACACGGCGTTGTGCACGTTCCCGCGGAAATGTCGTGATGGAAAATAGCTTTTATTTCCGTTTAATCCCTTAGAAAAATAATTATTGAAATCGGATTGGTACTCGCTGAGATTAGCCCGAACATACAAACAAATATAATTACATATTTTAGCTATTAGTAGATTCTAACGAAGATGCTAACGAACTCATCCGCCTACTGCTTAGTCGGTAACCGGTTGTTTATATCTGTCTAAGATTAAGGTTTGTATGAATTGTATAATAAACTAAAATCAAAATTGTCCAAAGTACTTAATGAGAGAAAAGTGGAATGGTAGAGAAGATGATAGAATAAATCTAGATGGTGATGACTTCTATCATCTAAGCATGGAGTTTTGCACCCAAGCTTGATTATATTTATAAAGTGAAGTTTTTCATAAACTTAAAATACCTAAAATAAGTTTACCAATACCGAAACAGACATAAAATGTCAAAACAATCGTAAAGAAGTAAATAATATACCATCAGCATCAATTCATTCACGTACACATTATTAGCAAACATAATTAAGTATTTCTAAATTCGTTTGTCTTCAAAAATGCGGTTAGTAAATCACAGAGCACAGTTGAATGGCGCGAGATGTGTTTCAATGCAATGAGGGCATTACCGGCGTCGGAGCGTGGCGTGGACCGCAATAATACCGCACCATAACATCACATTATGTATATTTTAAGAGGAGATCCGTAAGAGATGGAGAGCCTGTGCCGACTACTGTGAGAATAATCTTTAGACTGACTTGTCGGTCTACGCCCTTTGTCCCCGTACACCGTACAGTTCATAGCTTTTTTACGTATTAATAAAATAAACAATAACAAAATATATATAAAGTTCTCGAGCGAGTATTCGAACCATAAAGCTGCCTGATATTATTGGTCTAGACATCACTGCTCGATTTAGGTGAAATATTTCAGCGCTAAATCGTGAATTTGGCGCTCGCGTACTCGTTAGGGAGTCCGCCTCGGGGCGCTAAAGTTATGAAATCAAATTATTTAAAGCGTGTTGTAAGAACACAAGAGTTATCCACGACCTTCGGCAGCCGTGAGAAGCTCGGGCCTCGTGCGACTCTACATTGTCTCTTGTTAAATAATCGACAAGACATGCTCGTGTCGACACACCAACATGCAAACAATAATATTCGCCCAGACGCCTGCCTCGCGTGCATCACTCCTTAATTCACCTTTAAATTATTTCTAGCAGACTAACGCAATGCATCTTGAAGAAAGAACCCCAGACAGAATTCTTTAACATTTCAATATATTTGTGGGAAACATTGAAACAATAACGTGACGTATCACGGAGGTGTTGCTGTAGAAATTATGTTAGACAGTCTATAGATTTGTACCGATTTAAAAAGTTGATAAGGCGATTCTATCTTTACCAATCATGGTTGTGTAATTGTGGGAAAGCTTTAAGAATAGGCTAGATACAGGCCCGGAACGAAAGTGAAACTATCCTCCGCCTAGAGGGCGCAATCAGATGCCAAGCTGCCGCAAACTACACACAATATACTTGCACTTTGCACCGCTCCTCCTACATTATCATTTGAACTACGTAATAGCCAATCTATCAATTTGATTGAACAATGACTAATATAATTGAATTGTTTGAAAATTACTTAGTTGTGAATCAGATTTAATTTCGATGGTTACTATTGAAGTCTTTGTGATAATGATCGCAATACTTCAGTTTCCGTGTTGAGGTCATACAATAAGGATGCGTAGAATCATAAATCTTTTCCTGAATATATAAAAAATAATATGGTTTTTGATAAGCATCAGAGAGTTAGGAATAACTATTACGTAATGGGTGATTAAGCTTTCATCATTCTTAGAAAAAGTGGGTTACTTAAAACTAAGTACAAGAAATTTGTCTTTACAATAATTAGGAAAATATCACACATGGAAAATTAAGAATTATTAAATAATCGTAGTACATACCTATATCTTACTGAAAATAATCAAAAGTCGTCATAAGTAACTACATATTTATAATTTGCGCGCACAAACGTACAGACAAACAGACAAAAAAACAAAAAATCATTGTTTTGGGTTCTATAGCGTTCATATAGCCCCGCTCATATATTTTTTCTTATATATCTTCTATGTACAGACAGCGACCATTTACAATTTTACTATAAGTATAGATTCCTAGTTCTTAGTAAAATTGCATCCTTGTAATAAGTGAGCCTTACTCAATATGGGACGAAATTACCAGTTAGCTTGCCAACCGTCGACTAACGTGTAGAATATTAATACATTGAATCATATGAGAGCTAGATAAGTCGGTATAGATCAGGTTTGACGAGGTAATGTGTATCATTAGTGAGGCACAAGTGAAACGAGGGTGATGTGAAGGACCGCAGCTACTGAGGTGATATTACTTGTCACTGTTGTAGGGTATTATGTAGTGGTTATAAGTTTGTTCTCATCAAGCAAATACGTAGTGAACAAGCTTGGTAACTATGCCTGATGTCTCATGTATCATTTTCAGTGAGCGTACCTTTGATCGATATTTCTTTTAGTGATTAACCATGGTTACTTTTTTGACCCGGAATCAACAATATTCAGGAATCACTTAGTATACCAATAAAGTCAAAGCTTTGCGCTTAAGCCGGAAAGCTTTTAGTTGAACCGAACCAAACCAGAATTGTAAATTCAAGTATAAAAAATAAGCTTCCCATCGACCAGATTAAATCCATGTTAACCGTTTTATCGTGAAAACATAATAACATTTTTAATGGACTGCGGAAACGGAAGAGCTTTCAAAAGCTTTGAAGGAAAATATGAACAATTAAGTTGGTACGTTGATGCGGTAGCGTTTAATACGGTTACTTACAATTAAAATTAATAACATGATGCAATACTGCAAAATGGAATAAAACAGATGTGAGCACCAAGTGCAGTGATATAATACAAACATGTGACGTAACGTAGGTGATTTATTATTGAAAATAGATAACCTGTACATTACATAAACCGAGTCCACGGAGACATTGCAAAACTGCTAATGTGTTTTACACAAGTGCGGCACACGTTAAAACAATGCAAGTTATGGGAAAATATGAAGACATAATTTTTCTACAATTAGTGTAAAATCTAAATTATTTTGCAATGGCACATAGAAGATTAAATTGCAATGTGCAAAGTAATTTGCCAGCTCCGAATTTACTTGTTCGTTTACAACTTGTTTTAAAAGCGTGTTGTTACGTGGTTTATTGTGCGGTACCGTTGTATAAGTTTCACATTTCGACACTTGTTATACCATCTAAACAAAAACATCAATAGTTTCGTCACTAATGAAAATATAACAATAGATCATCAAAGATGCGCCAACAGGTTGCGTGGCGCTGTTATGGTCCGTTCGGTAAACAGTAGGCTACAGTCTGCGATCGAAACCACACACCGTGAAGAACACCGGTTCACGGTCAGACACATCTACACATCTCACTTTTCATAACCTCATACTAATGTTAGGAACATTTGGACATTTTTTTGCGAAATTACCGAAGAAATTGATTAAGTTCCAGTAGAAATAGCGTCATTTATGACTGCACTGAAATTGTCTAGGTTCATTTTGTGGTTTGGAATTACGGTCGGTAACCGTATCATTAGCTTGTACTTTAGGTGTGTCATTATCACCTGACCAATTTAGCTGTCGTGCAGAAGTTTCCCTGAAGAGTTCTTAAATGAATTTATTATGTAATCATGTTTTATTTTCAATGCCTAACTTTTTGTTAAGCTGTTAGGGCAGTGGTTTCAGACCAGCGTTTTATACAAACGTAAAAGCTTTGGAACGTTTGCACTTCTGTCAGTTAGTAAGGTCGTATGTCAAAAAGATTGTACCTATGTACATATACACTCAGAAAAATACACTGGTTTGAACTACTCCAATTAAAGCCGCTATATGCGACTGTGTTTACTTTTATGGAAGCGGCTTATATTAATATAAATAGATACCCTATTTCCCCCCTATATTATATACTAGCAGTGACTCGCGGTTTTACCCGTGTTGTGCCCGTTCCCATGGGAATTTCGGGGATTTTTATAGTTTATAGACAGACAGAGAGACATAACAAGATTATATTATACTTGGGATAACATTTTATAAGTAAGGCTTTACACGTTTAGGTACACGTTTTTGGATAATAAGATGTATTTTTTATAGAATAAATATTCAACAAGCACCCAAGGTTCCGCTATCACAAATCTACATGAAGCAGGTGGGCTCATGAATCACGGCAAGATGTTATCTTTCAAGAGAAAATTCACTTAAAACGTGCATGGTTTTATGAGATTAAAATTATTTCCGGACTCCTGTAATGTAGTTAAAGATGTTTATTTCATACTTTCTTTTTAATAGCCGACTGCAAAAAGAGAAGTCTTTGTTTTTACGTAGACATCTGATTACGATATGTTTCCGCAAATAGGTAGTCCGTTTGGTGATTTTTTGTTTTGTTACACCATTTATGTTACGGATTCCTTGAAACTATACAATGTTTTTAGGCATAATTTATTAAGTTTTTAACCAATTTTCAAATTAAAAACAACAAGTTATGCAGTCTGAACCTCGCATTCTTTGTTATTCCTTAATCATAAAACAACAGCACACACACACTACACACTCACTCACACACTCGTACATATCAATTCGGAAAGAATTCTAAAGATAAAATATTTTCATTACCGCCGGAAGTATAAATGAACGGAAGGAAGATTATCAGAATTCAAACAAACGCGAGCAAACTCGGAGTTTCTCGGGCGGAAAATTAATTATACGTACCTACTGCATACTCGTAAATAGAACATATGCGTGCGGCTGGTGCCTTTGAAATTATAGTGCCATACCTTTCATTACTTAATTAATTTTGATTACAATCGATAAGTACTTGACAAACTTATTTTATAAGTTGTTATTTTTAGATTTACTTACCTACCTACTTATAGGAAAGCGTTTAAACCAATCATATAGGTAAACTGCAGAATACTTAAAAAAAGTAATATCTTCATTCAGAAAATTATGGCACCATAATTCATGGTACTTTCTCTTCAAGTTGCAATTTTTGTATGACCCCCTTGGAGCTTTAACTTTCAAAAATGCTATTTCTATGAATGATGGTTTGAAAAAAGAATACTAATTCAACTCAAATACCAAAAAATAGGAAAAATACGCTATCAGAAGTAGAGCGAAACGTGATGCTTTAGCTTCATACTTCCTATGTAATTACCATAATATTGTAGTTGTTGCATTCAATTGTTAAGTAAGTGGTTATGAATGTTACATGGTTTTTAAGATTCGTCTTAAATGAGATGTGAACATTAGTTTTTTTATTGATTGCTAAAACCTTTTTATTTTGTTTTTGATCTTCTTTTATATTAACCAAGGAGGTGTGAGACTAAATCCCTTATTTTTTTGTACTGAACTTATTTATTTATGAAGAAGGTATGTATCGACCCAAACCTCCTTCGTATTTATAAAGGAGGTATGTGTTGACCCAAAACCTCCTTCGTATTTATAAAGGAGGTATGTATAGACCCAAACCTTCTTAGTATTTACAAAGGAGGTAGCCAATGACCCAAACCTCCTTGTTTATAGAGAAGGTTTTATGTACATATAGGTAGGATCGCTTTGGCTCCAAGGTGTATTTGACTTTTTGTGGCAATTAAACACAATGTCAACAACTATTTTGTTACTACAGTGCATAAAAAGTTTTCTTTACGCAAACATCAAATAAACAAACAAACAAAAGAAGCAACGCTAAACATTACAAAACGAAAAGATAGTATCTTTCATTAACATGTTACGTGTATTGGGAACGCCCAATATTTACTTTAAGATTCAGTAGGCGTGACATACCACGCCGTATTCAGGTTTCACATAATCTTTGACCCTTGATTGCAAAGTATCTGAATGTGGTTCAAATATGGTGTATCTATTTCTGTGATTGATAGTGTAGACCCACCCTCGTTCCACTTTGCACTATAATAGAGCATTGATTGTTCGTAACTAGTCTAGTGAAAATTCCAGTGAATATCGACTATGTAATCTTTATATATATAATTCTACTGTACATGTGTATGTCACTGAACTCCTCTCAAACGGCTGGACCGATTTTAATGATTTTTTGTATGCTTTGGGTGGCACCCTGGATGTTTTAAATTCACACTAGCGACATCTATTAGGTTGCAGTGGAACCACCGCGCGGGATAGCTAGTAAAATATAAAATTGTACCCACTAAAACAGTCAGTACAATTGCAAATATACCTATAAGTTAATATTAGGCACTCACCTGTATTGGTCACCTGTAAATGAAAGTCACACATCCTACATTGCACAACTAAAGAGTTGAAAAGCACCAAATAAGGCATAAGTCATTTGTTTATAGAATAATGGGTACTCGCATAACAAATTAAAGCCTTTCAAAGTGTTATGGGAAAGCTATAGTTTATTTAAGCTGGGCGTTTCTTTTGTACCGAAGTTATATTGGTCAGGTAGTACATTATACACACTATACAATTCAGTACTCATATATATTGGGAAATCCAGGATCGAAAGTAACATACTTTATTCATTAGTTTCGAAAACGTTAGTGGGCAACCCAGATGTCAGAGTATTGAGACCGGTATGGACTGCTTGCCCTCCGAAGCACGGTAGCGTATATAACATAACCTTTTTTCAAATATGGCTGTCAAAAAACTGGCTGGTGTCTGTGAACGAACAAAATTTTGTTTTATACCTACTTTTCACGTAAACTACATGAGGAACTCGTAAACTACATAAAGTCCTTCTATTGAATAATTAAACAATATTGTTCACTGTAAACAATAACACTGGCCACTAATTCATTCATATTGCAAGTACAAAAGGTTCTCAGTGGAGGTTACATTAACATAATTCACGGTGTAATTGTGTATTTTACTGCAGATAAAATGCATTGTTGCACTAGGAGAATGGCTAAGTAATGAAATTAAACAGTTTTTGTTATCGCCGGATTACAATAGCGGCCGGATAGCTTGGTTACCCAATGTGCTTATATGTAATCAATAATTATGTGGGTAAAGATCAAGTCAGCAAGTAGCAGCTGACAAAGTCTTAGTAAACGTCCGCGACTTACATCCGATACTTTACACAGTTACTAAAATGTGGATACATCAACTGTTTCCCACGTCCGTCAGCCGAGTCCGTCAGCCATATCCGCTTATATGTTTCTGATGTTATTCATTAAGCTCATATCTAAGTTTAGCCAATAGGATGCGGTGAATCATTCCATATTAGAATTTTATCCATTACAAAAGTTTTAATGACTTTTTCCCGTCGTTAAAGAAGCTTGAGTTATAAGCTAATTTACTTAACGAGCCACGCATGTACATTTCTGCAAGTGTTGCGAATACTCTTTAAATATAATGTGTTTGGGTCAAGGTTCAGAGCAAATTAATTAGACATGATTGTAAATATTAAATGGCTCGTACTTATCGATATTGCAGGAAGATATTCATTATTAGTTGGTGTAATCGGCTTGTGTTTGTCTTGATGTGTACCTCGAGAGTGTAGAACAAAAACAGATAATAAAGACATTGCGTGATAGAGAGAATTAAACAAGGTTTTTGATTATTCACATGACCGACGATATTACGATTATTTCAAAGCGTGATTAATGATCACCTAATGATTACTAAGTTAAGACTTAGCGCGCGTGAGAATTGAGGTTTGATATTGCAATACAACGTGATAATCTTCCTTCGTTCTATAACATACAATTGTACTATCGATAATAACTATATTACGAGCACATACCTATTGAAAGTACATATTATTAGCGGTCAAATGAGATTGTATTGTATAGGTCTATTCGCAATGCGGTGAAACGAGGTGGTAATTCGGTAACAGATAGCTACCTGGTTCGTATCCGTAACCTATATTTAAATGATGTATTTCAACATTTAACTAAACAATAGTGGAGTTGGTTCATAAATGGTGGCTCGGGTGGTACTGTTGAGTATTCTGTGTGCCTGTTTGTTTCGCCGTCGGGTCGGAATGTGAGCATCCTCCCAGATAAAGGTCATCGCGAGGTCACAGCGAATGCAACGACTTGAAGGTAGATACAGTTTATATTTAATACAATAGCAATTAGGCAGAAGGTAAACTGCGGTACATTATCGTTTCCCTTGCGTGAATCGTAATATTAGTAATGCGTAATGGTTATTTAAACGAACGGTTTTAACGTTCTCGAATCAATTTTTGGTAATGGCAACCTTCACTTTAAATTAATATGCCGATCAATCGGATATAGTAAATTGAAAGTTTCGTTTTAAAAAATATCATTGATCTAAAGTTAAACCTCTGTTGAACACGACTTGTTTTAAACACATCAACAACAACGAACGAGCATGGAAAACCTCCTCTTTGTTTTTAAAGTCGGTTTAAAACGTCTCTTACCAGGCCTTATATATTTTTTCCAATGATACATCATAATGCCAAAAAAAAACTGCAAAACACCTGCCGCCATATAAGGCATTGTGAAGATAAATACGCCCTTTAAAATATTACATAGGTAATGCAACAACATAGGTACATTACAAACAAAAACTAATAAATGAGTTAGTCTTTAGTTATAATAAAGCAAGAGTTTGATTTTTGTTTCTTTAACGTTCAACTCTCCGAAACTACCATTCAGATATGTATAATTATGTTAGTACTGGATAGCCATACAAATCTAATATATTAAATTCTCGTGTCACAGTTTTCGTTGCCATACTCCTCCGAAACGGCTCGACCGATTCTCATGAAATTTTGTCAGCATATTGAGTAGGTCTGAGAATCGGCCAACATCTATTTTTCATCCCGAAATTCCTGCGGCAACGGGTACCGTGGTTGAACTCCTCTAAAACGGCTCGACCGATTCTCATGAAATTTTATGTGCATACCGGGTAGGTCTGAGAATCGGACAACATCTATTTTTCATCCCGAAATTCCTGCGGCAACGGGTACAACGCGGGTGAAACCGCGGGACGCAGCTAGTAGCTATATATAATCCTGAAATTCTTACGGGAACGGGCACGACGCAGGTAAAACCGCGGGCGCGGCTAGTTTGAAAGATAAAAGATGGATAAAAGTCCTTGTGTAACTGTCGTCAAGGACATCAAAAATATGCAGACGGTTTTGTAAACATTAAGATAAGATCTCTTTCCAGTCGGCTGCTTTGTCTATTCATATTAGGGTATCTTATACCGTGGTCAAGTGGCTGGTAATTGGGGTCTCAAGATGACCCGCGGTGATGCAACGCTCTGGGTCATAGCTTATGGTGTAAATCTAACATTAACCGCAGATGTAACTACTTGTAACTCATTTTAAAACAATTTAAGCTATTATAACAATCATCTTTACTTCATGACTGTGTTAGGTGAAGATTCTGCACAGTGCGTGTTGGTTGTTTCATTGAATATAGTAGCCAGTCTATGAATATAGGTGACCTATATTTCTTAATTATGAATAATGGTGTTATAAATTAAAATGTATAATATCAATAGTTCATTCACATCAATTACTGAATAGAAAATCTACACTAATATTATAAAGAGGAAAACTTTGTTTGTTTGGTTGTAATGAATAGGCTCAAAAACTATTGGACCGTTTTTAAAAATTCTTTCACCATTCGAAAGCTACATTATCCACGAGTAACATAGGCTATTTTTCATCCCGAAATTCCCACAGGAATGGACACAATGCGGGTAAAACAGCTGGGCACTGTTAGTCTTGTTAGTGTTTAAATAAAAAAGGTGGTAAATGTTGAGCTTTGTACATATGTAATTTCGTTCAGTACGGTGACTTTCATCAGACCTTTCTTTGGGACAGCTTCAAACAAGCAGCACCTCGCGGTTTTACTCGCGTTGTGCCCGTTCCCATGGAAATTTCTGGATGATAATAGCCTATAACCTTCCTATTGAATGGTACTATCTATTACAAAAAGAATTATTCAATTCGGATGGGTAATTTCGGAAATTATCTCGAATATACAAACAAAAAACAAACTTTTCAGGTTTATTATCTATATTATATGTCTATATATATAAAATAAAGTCGTGTTAGTTACACTATTTATAACTCGAGAACGGCTGAACCGATTTGGCTGAAAATTGGTGGGGACGTAGCTTAGAACCAGGAGACGGATATAGGATACTATTTATCCCGTATTTCCTTAGGGAACGGGTACGCTGTGGGTGAAACCGCGGGGCACAGGTAGTAGGTTCATAAAATAGAAGATACAAAATCATGATATGATGTAAAACGCGAGTGTAGCCATCACTTTGTTCATTGCCACACACAGTACCAAGATTGGATGGTTCATACCTAATTAAAAGCATGCACAGCGCTTGATTATGTTCGGTGAAGCACATTAATTGCTTAGGCAGAGGTAAGTAATAGCTAATCTCTGGCACAGTTAGCAAGCAATCATTACATGAAAACGGTTTCAAAATATTTTCATAGTCACGAATTGAAATCATTGTAGATACAGGCAATAAAAATACTGAGAGAAGTTTGGCTTTAATTAGCAACAGAATCGTAGCACTGCCCAGGCTTGTGTGAAACATTTTTGAAAATAAATTAAAGAGGCCGGGCCTGGTTCGAGGTTACTACAAATTATAAGAAAGATTTTTGCATGAAAGACCTGCCAAAGATCAGGAAAACGACGACGACTTATAATTTTTTAAAAGAAGAAAACTTAGAAATCCTTGTTTAATCATCTCTATATCATAACTAGCAGCGCCCCGCGGCTTTACCCGCGCTGTCCTTTCCGTTGAATGTGGCTATACATTACAAAAAGATTTTTTCAAATCGGACCAGTAGTTCCTGAGATTAGCGTGTTCAAACAAACAAACAAACTCTGCAGCTTAATAAGTAAAGATATAATAAATAATTCTATTTAATGATTTATTTTTTTAATTCGCTGATCACCATCGCCGTCGCATGCACCGTGTCACGGTCGGGATAGAGTAAAAATCATACAAATTCGTGATCAAAGTTAAACTAATAAATATACAAAAAACTGTCACGCTACAATCAGCACCAATAAACCAACAACATAAACCGCTCGAGTGTAGCCAATACATAAACTGATATTATGTAACCCCACGCGTATAATAATAAATAAATCCCCAAACGACAAGGGCATCAGATTTGTAATTAATTAAACAGTCAACTGCCTTCTGAAGATGCCAAGGCTGCTAAACAATGTGTGTAATCAATATACCTGACATTACGTACTATATGTACCTATATTGTCTTGTCTAGGGAAGGTGTAGGAAGGCAAGTGTGCGGTGATTGTCGGCTTGCTTTGAATGGGTGCATAAAAACCACAATGCTCTTGCAATAGGTTTTGTCTTGTCTAATTCATGGGAATGTAGAAATAAAAAGGTGTAACTTAATTACCATTATTTGTTGAAAAGTTACGAACGTAATTAGTCTTATTGTACTGTCGTTTTAAGAACTCGTTAGAAGATAGTTTATGAGGATAAATTGTAGTTAAACTTTTATTTGTTTAACTTATGATTTACTTTGAGGACTTTGCCCAACAGTGGGATGATACAGGCTAACAGTAACAGTAACAGTATGATTTACTAGCCGCGGTCTGCGGTGTTACCCGCGTTGTACCCGTTCCCACGATAATTTCGGGATCAGATGTATTCCTTGTGTTATTCTTATGTGTAACCTATATTACTGTAAAATTTAATCCAAATCCGTTTAGTAGTTTTTGCGTGAAAAAGTAACAAACATACATTCTCACAAAGTTTTGCATTTATAATATTAGTAGTATTTAAACGGTTTTGTTCTGGCTGTCTTTTTAGATATTCAGTATCTAAAAACTAACAATGTCATTTAATATATTAATATAAATTCACAAAGTAAAATTGTCGTGTATCAGAATAAACTTGAATTGTGTTGTGGTGATTATTGCCAAATCGGCTAGTTACGATATAGTTACATTCCCACGGTGAATAGACTTCAACGCGCGCTGCCTTCCAACTGAACTTTGACCTTAACTCAGTTAATTGTTTTAGTTTTTATTTACAAATAATATTGCATCTTTGTAATTTATAGATGTTAATTATTAAAATATCATGGGAATTGTGGTTACAATTTATATACTTTTATATATAATTATTGACGCATTTTTTTATATTTAATTACAGTATGTTTTGAAATATATCTATTTTATATTCTTCCCCTTTTTATATTGTAGCCCTCATAATTAAAATTCCTTGCTGTACTGAGATCCTCTTTTGGTCTCAATACAATATAATAAATATCTTGCATTAGAACCAGTCTAACGACTTCCTAGACTACAGTCTGTGGCAGTCTTAAAAACCATAAAGTAATCATTCAAGAGATACGGCAAGTTGAACTAGTGAATAACATATTTGATGCATTTCTAAATGTAGTAAGAGTTGTGAACATCTAAGTGCGAGGCACTAGGAGCACATTGAAGACGCAATGCGGGTCAAATGCTTTGCGACACACCACGAGACACGAAGCCACGACAGCCTCAACTTAACCAGTTCCTGCAAACTACTTTATTACATGCAGATAATATCCGTTTCGCTAATGTTCACATTTTATTACTGACATGTTAAAGTTGAAAGTTGATTTTGCGATAATTTGGGTAAATGCAAGTTTCTCTTAACGATGTGTTATGTGTGGAGGGTAACGTCTCTATTACAGTTTTTTAATGTAGTTTGTATTTATGTTGTCTGTACTTGGAGGTTTTGCTATCTTTCTTTAAAAACCGGGTGACAATTATGTATGTATGTTAAAATACATATAGTTTGTCAGACAGTTACTTAAATTATTTTCTTGACGTCATATATCTATCGTGCATGTTTTATCGCAATAACGCCTCGTCTCGTCCCTGTACGAGACCCAACAAAACTTTTCCAACAAATGCATGAAACACAGTGAAACATCTCTGGTCTCAAGACAATGATCGTTGCACAACTCCCAGACAAGTGCTCTGCGATGACATAAAGTTCATCACACACTAATGATCTCCGTCATCCTCACAATGGGAAGTGATTAATGATCTCTAAACAATGCACAACCTCACTATTTGATCTCCGGTCACTAAATATAGACCGGACTTACCGCTTCGTTTGAACTTTAAAGGTTTCAATACGTTATTAGGTAAAAAAAAATTAACGGTCTTCCTTGTATTAATTACGGCGTTATATCCGTGATGGTATTTAAATTTTAATTGTTATTATTAGGTTGAATTTTTGGGTCAGTTTTCAAGGTGTGGGATGATATAGCGTTTGAAGCCAATATCTAAAAATCTATAACAGTTTTATAGGGGCGCCTCGAAGTAGGTGAACGACGCTGAATTATTTAAAAGAATAACAATTAAATAACAGTGAAAGGATACAATGTTCAATGATGTTTTCAAAATCTCTTCAGTCATCGTTACCGCCAATGTCGCCGCACGATGGCACCCCGACATAAAATCACGGATAACACTGTGTCAATAATTACTTAATTAATATAATAACTTCAGGAATAGGCCTATGTTTATCCTGTTTTGCTTGTAAGGTAATTTGTTACACAATATACTATGAATGGAGAAGCCTACACATTGTGCAACTTTTAATGTCATGTGTTTTTTTATTCACGTGTTTTTAAATGTGGTGTACAATACATTTTTTATCTATCTTTCTATGAATGAAGATGAATTGTCATGTATATGTATTCAAGGAGTGTTAAGCAGATACATAAATCAAGACAATGAAACTGACAAGAAGTGGACATGAAACTTGCATTTGAAAGGCTTGAGTAACGACTTCCAATAATTATGTAAACACTATCAACGTTATATACTTTTCCCCAAGGCACATTAAGCACAAGGGGATAAAAGTTATGTTATGGTATGAATTGATAGGGAATTTGAGATTCATAGTGCTCTCCAATCAGCACATAGTTTTTAGGGTTCCCCACCCAAAGGGTAAAAAAGGGACCCTATTACTGAGACTTCGCTGTCCGTCCGTCCGTCCGTCCGTCTGTCACCAAGCTGTCATATCAAGAACGGCGATAGCTAGACTGTTAAAATTTTCACAGATGATGTATTTCTATTGCCGCTATAACAACAAATACTAATAATAAAATAAAACAAATATTCAAGGTGGGCTCCCATACAACAAACGTGATTTTTTGCCGTTTTGTAAAGTACGGAACCCTCCGTGCGCGAGTTCGATTCGCACTTGGTCGGTTTTTTAAAGTACGGAACTCTCCATGCGCGAGTCCGACTCACACTTAGCCGGTTTTTTAAAGTACGGACCATAATGCGAATGAAAGTCTTTCACTCAACAATGTCTTTCAATACGACTATAAGTATACTTATATGTATTTTGCAAAACATTACCCTTATCAGCCCGATGGTTTGTTCAAACCACGGGTCGTTGCTAGTAAATAATTGAGGCGATGAGCAAATATTATTCGCCAATACATAATGTTATATAAACTAAGATCATGTGTTTGATTAAATTAAATGACAGCCATTGATTTAGTATGAAACGTGAATACCAACGATTGAGCAACTTCAATGAAATCAAGGAATTGATCACGATTCATCGCCGAATTTCTGTGTGTTTATGTTAGAAATTGTTACGTTGATTTTACAATGTAGAAGTCAAATATTGCCTAAAACTAGTTGACTAGAAACATGAATGATATTGTATATGTATGAACAAATAGTGTTTTACATAGTTATTGAATACCATTTCATTTAATTTTAACGTTATGTTTACCATTTTCTTTCAAATAGCATATCTTGTTAAGAAGCTTATCTATACTAATATTATAAAGATTTAAAATTTGTAAGTTTATTTGTTTGTTTGTATGTTCGAGCTAATCTCGGGAATTACCCATCCGATTTGAATATTTCTTTTTGTAATAGATAGCCACATTCAACGGGAAGGTTATAGGCTATTTTTCATCCCGAAATTCCCATGGGTACGGGCACAACGCGGGTAAAACCGCGGGGCACGGCTATTAATAATAAACTTACTATAAACCATACAAAAATTGATATCCGGGTGAACCAGATATTATATGATTGAATTCAATGGTTTCTCTTCAGTAAGGAGATGTAATTCATGTTTGGATCCCACTCGGTTCGTGCGTAATTATTTACATAAATCCTAAAGAATTATGTTAAATAAATGGTAGCATTCAATAATATAAACATATGGGTATATGTAAGTGTAATGTTTTTAATAATATTTTGCTTTCGTAATTTCATATTCCCATTAGCGTATTAGCATTTCAACTTTGAGAGACGTATCTTGTCTGTAACTTGTTCAATTAACTGAGTGGCATTTCTATCTGAGCGCTACCGTGCTTCGTTACGCTACGTTTAATTGTCGGTTCCGGTTGTTTCAAACGTTAGGCGGTCTAAAAACTCCCGACACCAGTGTTGGCCACTAACCTACTTAATTAACTGAAAATAATAAAAAAAACAAATTGTGTGAACTTAATGGAGTGTACAAAACTAATTTGATGGTTTTTACAAAGTGTTTAACATTTTCGGGGTTTAAAAACAGTGTTGTGCTTGAAGTAATATCAAATAATACAAAATGTGCGTATACAATCAAATAATATCACCTTTATTTTAAGTACAATAAATAGATTAAGTTTGAGCTGTGTCATTTTGAGATTTTTTATAGAAGTCCTAGTGGTTAACATGTGCTAGATCCGTATTTGGAACATTGACTAATTGGATAGAATAGGTAATTCATTTACTTATTTTGTGTACATACATACATGACATACGTTTGTCCAATCCTGGTGTTGGAGTTTAGGAGGCAACCTCAAGGTCTTTGACATGGTATGAATTGAAACAAGACAACTGAATTGAAGCTTAAGATAAATCAAAGATTCAAAAGGACTCAAATATATACCAGGTAAATTTGAATTTCGATAGATAGATACATCGCCACAACTCAATTTTCAAAGTGGTATACTTTTAGATAATCGTTTCAACTGGCCTTTCTTTTTGATATGCATAGTGTCCACTGGAACCCAAGATACCATTACCATACCAAATCAAAAGAATACCATACCAAAAGAAGAGGACGGGCATTTAGTAAATGTTTGTTGACTGAAGGGCACGAGTATTAGTGAAGGTCGCATACCTTTGTAGATGTGTCGGCGTGTGGAGAGGGCGGGCGGACAGAGTCGCCCCCACCGCTCGCGCGCCGCCGGGGCGGGCGGGCCGATTCCACCCGGCAGTCTAACCGCGGCGCTCAACGCTCAAACATGTCCCCTTTGTGGATCTTACTCACGATACTCCCCATCCTGGGTAAGTCAGTGCACGCGTACACAATACATATTTGGAATAATTTATATTTGGATTCAATGTGTTAACAGCTTGCGTGTTAAAGGTAATGTGTTAATGTTGCCCTAGGCGCCGGTGACAAAGGTTATGTGTTACTTTTGCCCTGTAAAATGATGTGAAAGGTCCTAATGCGTGTTAGATGTAAATTAACGTCTTCCATTATTTTGTAAACATCGTACTGTATTCCCCTAAACCTTCTGCTCAGGTGTAAAAAAGGCTATGTAATGTTACCCTTTATGTCCGAGTCAATAACGTGTTATTGTAATGCGTGTCAAAGGTGTTTGTTTGTTTACTCCAGTGCGTTTTGTAAGAAAAGAGGTAATTGTGTAATTGTATCGGTATAGATACGCGCGTGCGCGCTTGTGAAAGTAATGTTTTTGCAGTGTTTTACGAGATGTCCGGATGCGTGGGAAATTAGTTGATGAGGAAAAAATAATTATGTCATAATGTTGCAAAGTGAATTTGAATTTTGCCGGTATTCTTTTTTGTAAAGCACGTTGGGTACGTGTGACTATGTACCTATTGTTTACATATTAAATGGCACGTGACCAAAAAGTGAAGTGCAGTTGAAATGCCCTGCAGACCCATTACATGGGTTTAAATGACAATTATAAAAATGTATGTGATGCCTTTAAAATGATCCCATAACGTACCTTTTATCCACTCAGGTACGGTACTTAACTCCATCAAACATCATTAAAAGTTTATAAAAACAGAGTTACCTAACCAAATGTAAGATGTCCATTTTCTGCATAACATTGGTACTTATTGATGTTTCGAACGGTTATGTAAAAATAGTTTCATTTACTACACTATATAATAATAGTAGGTAGTTGTTAGGTAATACGGCACATGTCATGTGCAGTAGGGTCATTCTGCGCATCCATCACTGCACTACGGTTGCGCAATCCGCTGCACTTTCCATTCGCGAGCTGCGCGCGCGCCGCTGCCCGCGCATCGCATACGATAATCGATTCCCCGGATTTGCATAAACGATTTTCCCACGGTCCGCTCTCCGAATAACTGGGGCGCCGTGATGGCCGGAGAACGGATGAGTAACCTCGAATCATCAAAACGATCGTATCCCTGAAAAAACATACAAATTACTTTACATACAATAGTCTTATACGTTTTATTATACCCATTCAAATACTTAACGCAATTCGATCTTAAGAAATATAACTAAGCATAGCTATGAATGACAAAAGTTCTCATGAATTATCACCGGAGATAACCGCATATGTGCGAATTTTTAACAATAGTTTAAAAGTACTGACACTGTTAGTAAATATTTATGAGACATTAAAGTCTAGTTGCTTTAGTTGAGGCGTGAGAATATGAACTTCCTACCTCTTGAATGAACGAAAAGCGAAAGCAGTTGTAAATTGTATCGCTTGTATTAGGTCGTGATGTAGATTTATTGACGGACAATAAAGTATTGAGCTGACTCATCACATCATATTATGTCATTGCATACATTAGCACATTCAGAAAAAGGTGCTTACTTGTAATAATATTTCTTGTTAACACTTAAAGTCCAATGGCCTTATGTAAATGGTTTATTTTAATATTATTTTTTGGGGTTCTGTTCTTAAATAAATGATCCTTATAAATAAAACGATTGCAGCTTAAAAGTAAAACTTCATTCTCTGTTTGTCTCTCAATTTTTTTATACGAGTACTGTATTCAGTATTATTTTTTTATAATTATTTATTTATTACAGATTTAATTAATGAAATCTAGTGTATGTACGAGTATATTATAGTACTTATGCGCGGAACCCTGCTCAAACATCTTCGACATGCACTTGTCCGATATTTTTTTGCACAGATCACAAAAACATTACACCACAAAAACCTTACCATTTAGCTTAATTAAATAATCGCTTTATTACGAGTATCTCTTTAAGACTTTGTTAATTATTGTAATAAATGCATCTTTTTGCTACATAATTTCCGTTGAATAGATAAAATATATTCATTTTGTGAACATTATGTAAATTGTAGGATATGTAGAGCACGCGTTAGTGAGTTTTCGTTATATAAGCAATAGTATAGGTGACCTTTTGTCTGGGATGGCACCTTATAGAACGCCGGCGAGGTTGCGCAAACGCAGATGGTATCATCCATGATCTATGCCCTCTGCCTGACACATACATGAGAATAATGTCTATGGGAATTCTATCGTAGGTAATAGTAATATTATATAATAGTTGATTCAACGGCATTTAACAAATGTGCTTAATCAAGATACTCACAAGTCTAAAGTTTCTAAATGCGGGTTGTATTCATAACTGTAAGTTTCATTGTTTCTTTGTTAAGGGGAAGAAGGGATGATAAACTTTTTAAGTCTAGAGTATCCTGGAAGGCTAAACAGCGATTAGCAAAGGAAATTCAAAAAATATCATTGATCATCTGAGCTGACTACTAAGGAAGCCTTAGCTTAATTAGTATGCTTGTGCAGAATATAAATAAAAGCTCAAGCTACAGAGTTTAACTACAAATCTTACTTTCAACATTTCATAGCAAAACATGTCCTTGTATAATTGACTAGTATTTAGAATGTACGAATGGTATCGGAGGACGTGTTATTTGATTGCATTCAATTCGCCTCAAACTGAGCTAAAGTCGGCAACATTCACCTGCACCACGTTTAGTGACGAAACACTTGCTCTTCTCGTTACATTACACTGCACTACCTACATATAAACTGCACTTTATGTTAAACAAAACGTTTACTTAACAAAAGCGTATTTGTATTTACTTAACCTGCACTGCCAAGCCAATCACTAATTCTATTTCAGCACCGTACTGTACCTACGAGTATCTATCTATCTTTACAAATTGTTAGATGCGTGTAAATATGCTTTTTACTTTATACGGCTGTTCATTAACCTATTCGAAGTTAAGTTTTAATTATAGTTTAATACAACTTCTGGACACAGATATAATACACTAGCAGTGCCCCGCAGTTTAACACGCGTTGTGCCCGTTCCCGTGGGAATTACGGGAATTTTTATACATATGAACCTCTTGAATCACTCTATCTATTTAAAAAACCGCGTCATTATCCGTGTAGATGTATTTGAGTTTATTGCGAACAGACAGACAGACAGACGCGGTCGGGGACTTTGTTTTATAATATGTAGCGACAGTGATGATTGACGCTGAAGGTGTTAACGTGTACTAATTATAGTTATATGCAAATACCATTATCTTTACGAATAATTGTTTTCTTAATTAACAATGTTCCTTCCGTTTTTCCTTCCGTTTAACAAGGACGTAAATAATATTAGAGGTATAAAAAGGTGATAATTACCCACTTTGATGCAACCCTCATTTGCATACGAGATGTCTTGTGTAGATAGTTCTATGAGTAATCTACACACAATGCAAAATTCTCATACATAAATGTGAATTGAGTTTGTTAAATAGATTCAGTGATAAACGGGCGATTTCCTTCGGATAATTTTGTATTATGTCGTAAGAACACGGTATGGACGACGGCAATTGACACAATTAAGTAAAAACAGTGGTCTATTTTCTTGTATTTGCATAAACATCGAGTTACATGGATTATTAAGATGTCGAAAAAGTGATGGATATTTTGTCCGTGTACTTGCTTATTTATTTTATACTCACTATCCTACTAATATTATAATCCTACTAATTATAAATGCGAAAGTTTGTATGTATGGATGTATGGATGTTTGTTGCTCTTTCACGCAAAAACTACTGAACGGATTTGGATGAAACTTTACAGTAATATAGGTTATACATCAGAATAACACATGGGATACATTTTATCCCGAAATTCCCGCGGGAACGTGTACAACGCGGGTAACACCGCGGGGCGCGGCTAGTACTTTTATAACTTTAGTAATGTGAGAGGTCCACTTTTAGTTCCTGATTTTTTTAGAGACCATAATTAGATTAACACATGCCACCAATATTCGATTTTCAAACCAATACGATAGTCTAGTCAATGGCATTCCTTACATATATTATATCACTAGAACTCTGTTAGTATTTGCTAAATATCTGTTATGGTTGTTTTGCCTTTGGATCTTAAAGGTTACTTCACCGTTCGTTGTATTATTATGTATTATACACAAGAGGCTTTAATTCTGTATGAGGAGGTAACAATGTAAAGGTATACAGAAATAACCTCCTATCTATATAACGTATTTATATGTATTTATCTCCATTATTTGCTAACAGGGGGAGCAGAACGGTTCAAATGTAAAGGTCGTATTCTGGGAGCGTACTACGCTGACGTCAAATCTGGATGCAAAGCTTTCCACGTGTGCGTCCGAGTCGCGGGGGGAGGCGTCAGGGACTTTAGGTTCTTCTGTCCCCCCGGCACGCTGTTCCACCAGGAGGCACAAACATGCACGGATTGGGGGAGCGATGACCCCCTCGCCTGCCCTAACGTCGACGGTCAGTTTGATATCTACAAAATTAAATCTGGTAAGACGCTTCGCACTAACATTACGTTTGCTGTCATAACTTTTGTGTTGTTTAATTTAAGGTATTTTTAAGGGAAGGTAAGGGTGATGAGAAGTACTAGTATGAGGTAAAGTTGAGGTGAAAGGTGAAATCTTCGAAACTTCGTCGCTTTGGAATACTTTGTAAGTATGTATGGCTGTAGCACAGCTTCTACCAAGAAATGTGCAGCCTCGATTTGGCTTTGTTTCGGTTACAGTAATATGAGTCTAAGAAAAACAGACAATAGAAAATAAACGAAGTTTTTAATTAGTCAGCTCAGCACATGGTGAGCATTGCAGCTTTTCTTCGACTGTAGCAGTACCTTTCAGAATAGGAGCTCCCGTTGATGTCTTTTGTGTGAAGCACAAAAAGTGATAGATATTCAAAGAAGTACTACACTGACATTTGTGTTGGTACGTTATTACTTTAATAGCAAAATCGTAAACCTTCTGAGTAAATCAAGGTTATTATTAAATCAGGCAAAATTTAATTAAAATAATTGGTTGAGGTTTGTAAAAAATAAGCTTAGTTGTGTGCTTCCGCTTTATGTGTCTAGAACGTATTGTATTATTAATGTAATCCCCCTTGATATTAAAACAGTGTTTAAGTATTCATAAATTAATTTGTGCAGAATACGAGAGTAAGAAGTTGCCTTCGTTCAACAAAGGTGAGGATGAATCGGTGTACGGTCTCCAGCGAGCCGAGACCGGCGACCGCCGACTTCAGCAGCAGAACAACAATGTGAACCGAGCGTCTCCGAACCCGGTCTCTAAGGCCTCCAACGACTTGCGGACTGCGCACTCGCAAGACTTCTTTAGCGGACGCCGCGACGACCGCGAGGAGACAGTGGTGCATCCCGTGCACGCCGTGTCGCGCCGCCCGAAACAGTCGCAACGCGAGTCCTACCGCCGAGCCACCACCCACCTCCCCAACGCCACCCCCTCCTTCTCCGAAACCACCATTCCAAATAAGCCTGATCCTATACCCCAACCGGCACACAAGCCTCAATACGAAACCAACCAACATAAACGTATCAATTTGATCAGAAAACGACCAGTAATAGCATCTACAACTTCGCCACTCAAAGCTCTTCACAAACCTTTGTATCAGACGAATGAGCTCATACAACGTCCCAATTTGCCTCCTCAGTTCAAAGACTTTGAAGAAGAATACGTTGAAGTCAGTCGGGTGATACCGAAGCCTCACTCGAAACCGCAGGTGAAGCCAGGACAACCGATACCCGAGAGCGACTTGCTTGCTAAACAAAAGATGCCTCAGATGCCCCAATTTCTAACGCAAAATAGGCAGGTGCCCCTGAAAAATCCCCAACGTAAGCCCAACCGGTACTACCCAAGTAACCCGACCCCCCTCCCATCGTCCCACAAGACCCCTACTACAACGACAGTCCGACTGACGCCCTCACACCCCACCCCGGTTTATTACTCAACAACAATAGCAGACTACAGTAACGAGAACGGAATATTAGAGGTGTTCAACTACGACGATCAACCGAAACGACAGGAACACAAAAATGATTTCAATTATAACAAACAAAAGGATTTTCTAAAGCATGTAAAACAAATTCAATTCAATTCAAATGACTATAATCAAAACCAATTTAATCAGAACGATTTTAAACCTTACAAAAATGAATTTAAGGAAAACGATTACAGCCAAAACCAATTTGTTGACGATGACTTTAAAATAGTTGATCGTAAGCAAAACAATAACCTTCAAAGTAATGTTAAGAAAAACGAAAACGTGCCTCTTAAAGTGAAAAATGCCTTCAGCGTTGAAGAAATCGGAGAAGATGGTGCGCGTACCAGAGAATTGAATAACTTTAACAATAACTACAATAAGGGTACCACTGACAGTGAAGTGAACAAAATTAACGCGTATAATACGTTCAAACAATCCATTACTAGCAATAATAGCCGTGTGACAATTCCTACTCCATCGGAAAACGTTGCTACCGTTCCTACAAAAAGTAAAATTAATTCTGTAGCCGTTACTACTAACAACGGTTTTCTGTTTGATGGTAATTTGGGTCAGGATGAAGACGACGGTCAGTACCACCCGCCCTCCGACGAGGACGACGGCCAGTACCGACCCGAGCACTATGACACGGAACTTTTGTCTGGCGCTCATTCTATCAACATAGCGGCCAGTGGCAACAAACTTTTAGAAGACAAAAAATCTAATACAAAAATTCACTCAGAACTAAAGAAAAAATCTCCCTCGCCTCGTCCGTTCCGTGTGCAGTCGCAAGCATCAGGGAATGAGGAGACAGAGTCCCCATACAGCTCGTTACCGACTCAAACCCCAAGGTCGTTTGACGTCTACAAAACTTATACTACCACGTCCAGGCCTAGTGACTTCCCCGATCCCGTGCCAGTGGTCAAACACAGACCGACGTCGCCGCCTGCCACGGTTGCTTCCACGGCGGCTTTCACGGCCGCCCCGCGGACGTTCGAGACTCGCCCGCCCCAGACCCAGTCCCACGCCCCCACTTTCCCCCCCAACCCACCCTCTCGCCCCACCACCCGTAACCCCATATCCAAACCCGTGAACAAAACAGAAGACACCAGCTATGACTACGCTTACTACGACTCCGACTCCGGATTCCCAGAATATGAACAGCTAGCAGACTTCGGTACCAAGACAATACAAAAATAAATTCAATTAGTTACCACTATCTAAACACTGCCATTAAATTAATCGCCTATAAAGACAAGGATGCAATTTTAAATGAAACAGTTAATTAATTTATAAGAAGGTGGTGTGAACTCTGAAACTGTACGATCGAATAAAAAACTAAACAACAAGAGAAATGAAATATATTGTAAATATAAATAGTAGATGTATCTGAACTGTCACAAACAAGTTATTTATTAAAGTGTCCTTGATTTATGAGGCTCATTCTGTAGTTACCCTAAATTATTATGTGATATAATGTTATTGGACCACATACAAGTATGTAAGTTCGAATGTTCAAGAATTGTATGCGAGAGTTGAACTTGAAATGTTAGAATAAAACTATTACATACCGATATACTCATTGGTGTAACTTGAAGTTTAAAAATAACGTCCTATCATTTACTTAGATTAAGTTAAGACTAGATTGTAAAATATTGCTTTGTAAATAAATTCTACTTTATACAATGAGTTGCGCAATTCATTTCTAAAAGCTTGTGAGAACGGCGACAAATAGAATACATTGTTGTTAACTTTAACAATCAACAAAAGACTGACTCTGCAAGGACAATTATTATTATTTATGTTGAGACTAAACCCTCCTGGATATAGATGGGAAATAAGTTGTTTCATTATGAACCTAGAGACCCACCTTCCTAGATAGTTCATACATAGTTAGGCTTTTCAATTTTAGGTTAGGTCTAACAGTACTTTTAGGTACTACTGAAGGTAAAGTCAGGAAACTTATTTAGTATTGAAAACATTTAGAAACACTTTCTACTTACAGCGCCTCACAGTTTTACCCGCGTTGTGCCTGTTCTCGTGGGAATTTCGGGAATTTTTATACTAGGTATACCCCTTCCTCTTCAATCACTCTATTTAAAAAACCGCATCAAAATTCGTTGAGTAGTTTTGCTCATAATTATAATTAGAGGTAGGACACACTCAATGTACTCACGCTATGGGGTTGTTATAGGTATATTCTAATATTTCTTACGAGTTTTAAAATTCTAACTATCACGATTAACTTTCAACCAAAGACAACTTCATCCATTGAGGAAAAAGGCTCAGTGAAGAGGTAAGGATGGAATGAAATTCCTTTTCAGAAGGAATACGTACCTTCACTTCATTTTTTAAAATAATAAAATCTAATATATAAGGTGCTAACAAATTAGTCACGGATATTTTTACAGCTGATAGTACTCGGTTCTCGGAGTACATCTAAGTATAAAACATCATAGGTTTTGTTATGTTTTTTTGGAGAAAAGTAGGAAACAAATTTGCTACGTTAAAACACCCTGTTTATAAGATAATTAAATGAGACCTCTTTAGACATATTCTAGAACCTCTTTAAACTATCAAACATATGAAATTTAAGAAAAACAACTTTTGACGTGACATGACAGACAGTGTTAAACGTCTTGACAGGTACATAATACAGGGTGATTATTTTAAAAAAATATTATATTATTTTTTTTTGTTCGGTAAATTAAAACAAAAAAATGATATACAAAGGTTCCTTAATTACAATTAAAAATTAATTGTTTTAATGTAATATATCATCTCTTGAAATATCCGTGATTAATTTGTTAGCACCTTATATAGTAGATAGCTAGTTGGAACCCTTTTATGATGTGGATGGCAAACCATCACCATTCGACGCAATTTCAGAATTAGAACACGCCATCTAGTGTTGAGTAGCAAAACTAAAACAACAAAATTGTGTTGTAAACGAAATTTCTTCGTGCGAAAAAGTGAATAATACCTATTTAGCGAAACGTATTTTGCTGACTCATTTTATCGTTCTTATTACGGACTTTATTTGTTCATATCATTTGTAAAATCCAATCAACTAATATTGTGTTTTTTCTACTCGCTAACAGATGGCGCTAGGAGTATTTATTATTTAGTATGGAGAGTAACTAAGACCATCCGTAATGAGGATAAAAAAAATTTATATCAATCGTTTACTCACCTATATAATACCAATCCGAATGACACTAACCAAGGGATTTGCGCTTAATATAAACTCGTTTACCTCTTAGTAGGCATGCAAGCAAGTTCATTACACTTCAATTCTCCTCACTATGATAGCGATATCTTCAGTTAGATGCGAGGCCTTTAACCAAGGACATTTGATACAGGATAGTTAAATTCTAATATTTTTACATGATTTTTACTCACATTCTTAATCTCAATATTATAAGACAGCGTTTCCACCAAAATGTAAGAGGTAGCTGAGCAGTGCGAGGATGTATAGCAGACTCTTTTGTTACTCTAGCGCATCTTTTCTATTAATACTCCCCTTGCACATTTCCCTCGCACCCTCTATCTTTTGTTTTGTACGAACGTACAAAAACGCCGTGCCAATGTACAACTTTGTACCCTGTCGTGTTGAGCAAGACCTAGACGAGGTGAATGAAACGATTCTATTGGTTCTTCTCGCGTAACACATCCTCGCATGTTATTACAGCTTTGACATTAGTCATACTATCTTTTGCATACAAATACCTACCTATTAGTACCGGATAAAACCGCGAAGAATATCTTAACAAGTATATCTACTGGCCATTACAACGTAGAATTAGGTTCCTAAGTGACGAACCTATGAAGTTGCTGGACAGGAAGGCACTATGGTGTGGTTTTTCCATTTTTAGCCTCCGATGAAGTAAAATGACGTTATTGTCATCTGTCAAAATAATGTTGCCGTATGGTTGCCGGCCTTTAGGGTGACTGTCCATTGAAGCGGAGCGAGGCTGCGAAGCGGAGAAACGGAGAAATCTTATACCAATTGGGTGGCATACAATTTTCACTCACGGTGTTATGTGCAATCCTATTGGTTAACATTTCTCCGTTTCTCCGTACCGAAGCCACGCACCGGTTCAATGGACAGGCACCCTTAGACCATAGTGGTGATCCCATGATGAGCCACTCAATTTCAAACTGCAATGATAGGGATCACTGAGTTATGCGTTTACACTTAGTGCCATTGCTTCCTGCGCTGTTGCGAAATATTTTTGATGAGGTTTTAACAAAAGTGAGGGTTTGAAACTCTCAACCTTCCTCTTTGACCTTGAGAGAACCTTTGGACTGGAGCATGTTAAACAACATTTCTCTCCCCACACTGGCCACCGCAAATCGAGTACTGCTTGCTGAGAGTTTTATTGCTGTTGTTAGCGCCGCGATATAATAATTCCGTAATCAAAAGTCCTTATGTATTTGAGGCGAGGAGGATACAGTAGGATCGTTTTACTTGTACACTATTTGTAGTTTTCAAAACTGGGAACCATTGAAATGGCATTGCAGTCCCATAGAGTCGTAAATAGATAATAGGCAGGAATAATAGGTTGGTTCCTAGAAGAGTACCAGGAAGGTATTTATATATAGGTATGTACATTAGTACATACCTATATATAAGTACCTTCCTGGTACACATTAGTGTAGGAAAACAAACAAACAAAACAAAACGTGTAAATAATGTTATGTTTTAATAAGTATCACAAAATTAATGTACGTAAATTAAACGTTGTCATTAATTTCCTAACTTATCCTTTTATTAAAAGTATTTACAAAACACGCCCTCGGTACATCGTTAAAACTATTTTAAGATTTAACACAAACTAGTTCAATTCCTTCGCGAAACATCAAAAGATGTTTATTTTTATTTCAAAATGTCGAATGCCGTAGCATTTTTACAACACAATAAACTTAAAACAATGTTGAGCAGTTGTCTAACCTGTTTTATTCAGTCTATTTTTTCTTACAAGAGTTAAAATGTGGTCTAATGCGGTCGATTTTCCTGCCGAGGGCGATTCCTTCCGAAGAGAAAAAAGGTTTAGTGATTCTTTTCTTTAAGCTAAGAAAATATCTATGGTTGAAAAACCAGCCATCACGGTTTCAATTTTACCACTCGTAAGAAAAAATAGGTTCTAGATACGTTCTAGTTTTCTTATTTTGTTGATATTGAAAATACTAAGTACAGACCTAAGTTTACTAATACCTACGTCCTAGGTGTAATATTTTTGTAATAGTAGAACCTATCATTATACATTAACACATACGTAGCTTTTATAAACAAGAAAACACAAAGTCAGATTAAACAGAAAAATCACACCTCAAAATTGAATGACAAAATTATCACGCCAAGAACATAATAAAACATATTCGTATAAAAATACTGATCTGATATTAATTACGCTTAACATTATAACATAAATTCATTTCCATTTATTTTGAGTATTTTATAAAAGTAACTGATACAAATTATAATTCCTGTGATACATACAATATATTATGAATATTTATAAGTCCAAAGCCTCAATTAACGGGTTTGTTAGCAACGTACTGCTAACTGTTTGTGTCAATTTTTCTAGCAATTATTGACGAGGCTTTAAAATAAGTAATTTAACGAGATTCATCGACTTCACAACGATACAAAACCATGAATTAAGGATATGTTTGAACCGAAGACATGCGTGAGAAAATCGTCTGAAATAGTATTTGGTACTCTACTTCTCTTGCGCATTTTAGAATCTTCAGTAAACCCACAGGCTTATAATAAAACTTAAAAATCAGTGAGCAAGAAAACTGTCCTGCAAAGGTAACTTGCAGACAGGTAAAAAAATGGAAACGAATACTTGTAGTTGCTACAGTTAGGATGTAATTGACGTTCTCATTATTTTTATTTTATGCGAGACTCATTTAAATGCCAACGAGTCCTTGGAAATTCGAAACTAGTTATATTGCCTCCTTTATATCTACTAAAGAGAATCACGTTATTAATATATACATTTTCCTAACTGTGACATCCGTAATTAATTAAAAGACCAAACCAATCAATGGCTATAACGCTATGGGACTATACCTGTATTTATCTTATTTTAAAGAAATAGACGAATTCATGTTTCTACCAACATTATGTATGAATACTGAACCAAAAATAAGACCGATTCATTTCCAAAACCAAGTTAAAAATGCTTGTTTTATAGACCCGTAATATTCATCTACGGTACTGATAAAAAAAGATTGTAACACAAAATACAAATAAAAAAATAACCTTTGGTACAAGAAGAAGCGACAATATAAAGTAGATAATGTTGTATACATAAAAAAGAAATCTTGAAGCCTTGTCTTCAGTCGGACCGTACTCTTTATAGAACCCCATAAATATAAAATGGCCGACAAAATACAAAATGGCCGATACGATAACCGGGTAATAATAATAATACGAGATACGAATAAATTACGCCTATTATCACTATGGAAACTAACTTAGGGCTAAACTTAAGGTTTTAATTGAGCTATTCTTGTTCACAATCGAATGCTCGTCAGGCAATTGTTGAGCTTCTTGGTTTGTACTACGTCTAGTGTTCACTGCGAGGCGACGGCGCCGGCCACCCTCTGCCGCACGTCGTTCAACGCGTCGTTGCTGAATCCGTTCAACAAGGGCAACTTCATCTCTTTGCTCTCGGCTCTGGACTCTTCCTCGATTTTCGCTTTGGCTTTCGCTTTCTGAAATGGAATAGTAAGTTATAAATCATGCTTATAAGACGTAAGTGCTACTAACTATTAAGGATTCACTTTAGAAATATGAAAGACGTAATGTATAAATCCCAAAACATACTAAAGTTTGTAATTTTTTAAACTTTTACTTGACATCTACATAATTTGTAGCGTAGCCATCAATGTTATCATTTTTTGACGACTACCTTAAGGTTTTGACACAAAGAATGACTAAATCTGTATTTAACCTGCCTTGATGTAAGACATTCTAGACTACCTAATGATCAACATGACACAACTACAACAACGTCTCATAAAACGAGAGATACCAACCCTCGCCTTGTCCTTCTTCAAGTAGGCCTGTTTGTAGAAGTCAGAGAAGAGGTAGTAGAAGAGGACGGCGTGCATTCCGATCCACCAGACGAAGGCGCGGGGGTAGTCGCAGTCGACGAACAGCAGCTGGAAGGCGTGGAAGAACACCAGCACGAACTGGACCTGGGAATTAAAGGAAATTATCAAAAATCTGCCTGAAATGTTTAAACTTCATTTTCACGTAACGCAGATTGTTCCATCCCACCAAAATATCATGAACTTAAAAATCTAAATTCAAATTTGAGTTCGATAATAATTCGATAGTTATAAAGCAAACGAGGTGTCTAGTATCGGTGTCTCTATGATCTTGTTTTTTGAAGCCTGACGCACGTAGAGCTAATTTTTTTTCACTATTTTTTACGTATTTGGATTCAATTTATGGATGAATTTGTTATTGTTTTTTAAGAAGCAAATTGGTTTGGTGCAAACTAGTTATCGGTGGAACAATAAAGGAAGTTGGCAGTAGATCACTTTTAGGCGAAAAGCGTCGACTTAAATAAATAAATTGAAGTATCTCATTAAGCTCCGTCTGATTTCGTCAACAGATATTCATTCTTCATGTTTAAAGGAATTTCAACAACTTCCCTAACCTTACTTATTATTTTTATTATTACCTATATAGAGTTTATTGTTTTGATTAAAGGTTTCTTGGTCTAGGTACTTATAGTCTATTCCCAGATCCCAGATCAAATTTGTAAACAAAGTTATGTCAAGATTTTGTCACTGTCAATGTTAAATTACCCGAAGGTCAGATGTGTCGAACCTTCGGGTAATTTCATTTAAAAATAATAATATTATAAAATTATAAAAAATATTATATATTTTTGTATGAACTTATAAGGCTTGTTTTTATTATTTACTACAACAAGAAAACATATTTTATTCGAAATTAGGACATTTAAAGCACTGCAAGTTCATTACATACATTTATTCACTATCCGAAGAGATATTCAGTTAAGGTTCTGCATCTGAGTAATTCACATTTTATAATAAAACTATCACTAAATTAAAACGAAAGAGATTAAAAAAATTAGTTTTTCACGATTTTCAGCGAAACGGTAAGTTTTATCATAAAAATATCTGAGACAAAATTGTTGATAGTAAAATTATCCACAAAAAATGTTTCATACTTTTTTTCCCACGAGTCACTCTTTTTGAGATATAACGATTTAAAAAGTTGTAAAAGTTGTAATGGTCAATTATGACCAACGTGTGCATAATGATGCACACGTTTCCACGCCACGTATGAGGTAGTGTACTTAGCGCTTTTTTTTGAGTCCGAAATACGAACCACGATAAAATAAAATGTCGACTCTAAAAAATGTTCTGCGTCTCTGTAGTGTTCCAAGTATACATAAATAAACTGCACAAAAAAAGCTTTTGATAATTTTAATTTTCTTCAGAATAACAATCGTATAAAAGTCAATACTGCATAATCGTTTGAATAACTATAGCTATCCCCTTATTTTTATAAGATAAATAAATACCGTGAAATCGTCAAATTAACAACTGCACGATTTTCGTGCAGGTTTTGTGCACTGGTATCACATTTGTTTACAAATTTGATCTGGGATCTGGGAATAGACCATAGTGTAAATACCTTATCGAATTCTTGATTAACGATTCATAAAACAACGCTAAACGACGACATTAAACTTAAAATTATATAGCTAGGTAGAGACATAACAAGTTATAAAATTATTAATATAACATAGCCATGAAGACGTAATTTGAGATCATATGTCATTACTAATTAAAGGTTAAACACCTATTAGGTAATTTAACTTCAAATAGTTATTATAAGTAAAGAACTTTGTCGATTTGACGGTCGACCACATTAAGGCAAAAATCCGATGCAAATAAAAAGTTTTTATATATGAGAATGAGACTGATAATATCAATCGATTTTCGCCTTACAGAAGTTAAGTACCATTTTCCCTAATAGTCCCTTACAAAAAACTATAATATTTAGATGTTGAGAGACTGCCAGTAATAAACGTTAGCAATGCATAAAAATGTTATTTTTAGCATTTCAATTCGTGATTATGGATTAAGAGTTCTATTAAAAGAGTTTACGTCATATGATTTAAATAGGCAATAAATAAATTTAAGCCATAATCTTTCCTAGTTACGAGTGATTTTTATTTATGAACACATAAATGTTACTCTTTTTATAGCAGGCTAATAGTATGTAATTATAATATTATATACATATTTTAAATTGCATTCTTTTAACGTTGAACTAACTTTTTTACATTAGCATTTAAATATAGTTTCAATGAAGCAAGACGTTGGTAATAATGTACGTGTGACAGAGGATCATAATTATACCATTTATTAGTTGCATACTTTGATTTGATAATAGTTTCCCATACGCCTTGAAAGAATCGGTTCATTAGGACCTACGATGTCTCAGGCAGAAATATAAATAGCTCCAATTTATAAAGCACCTCTTTTGCGTTAAAGGTCTTGTCCAAAGAAGTAAGAGTAAAAAGAAACTTTAATATCATGTCCATTTTGTCAGACGTGGACAACTTTTAGACTAGCGACAGGTCATTTATTTAACAGGTTCGAAAAGGAAACCGACACTCATTTTAGCGACAGATCTATACTAGAATAATAAAGCAGATTTTTCGTTTGTTCAAACGCGCTTATCTCAAGAACTACTAGTTCGATTTGAATAATTCTTCTTGTGTCGGAGAGCCACGTTCAAGAGAAAGGTGATAGGCTATATTTTTATCCCACATTCACACAGGAACAGGTACTACGCGGCTAAAACCGCGAGGCTCTGTTAGTCGTATTATACTACATACATATAATACAACTTATATACTAATATTATAAAGAGGTAAAATTTGTAAGTTTGTTTGTTTGTTTATATGTTCGAGGTAATACTGGTCCGATTTGAAAAATTCTTTTTGTAATAGATAGCCACATTCAACGGGAAGGTTATAGGCTATTTTTCACCCCGGTATTCCCATGGGAACGGGCACAACGCGGGTAAAACCGCGGGCACGGCTAGTCTTAAATATATTTACCATCTGCAGCGCTGTCAAGTATTTCTTCCACCAGAGGTACTTCTGCACCTTGGGCCCGAGCGCGGCAAGCAGGTAGTACGAGTACATGATGATGTGTACGAATGTGTTCAACATGCCGAAGAAGGTCGAGTGGCCGCCTGAGGACAACAGGGAAACACATTAATAATATGTATATCATAATACATCGCTATTTTGAGCAGACTATTAAACAAATTAAAAAAACATAAGTATGTGCGTACTAGTATCACTTAGTTATATTCTATAACATAAGCTTAGAGCTTAGTTTGGGTCTAATTAACCATGTGTGAATGTGTACGGGGTATTTGTGTATTAAAATAACAAATACCTTTACAAAACCACGCCAATGCACAGGCTATCAATCAGTTAGCTATTTACAATTATATTTCAAAGAAGATATTAATAAGTACAGTGACAAAGAAAAGCTTAGAAATAATGAAAGGACTCCAGATTCGTAATATTGATACTTAAAATCCATGGTCAGATTTTAACTAAACATGTTTATCGGAAAAGGAAAAATATAATATACGTACAATCTTCCTACTCAAGTTTCCGTAAGTCGTACATTATACATTCCTGATTAAATATTCACTATGAATTGAGTATTTTATGAATTAATTCTTCATCATAAATCAATTTGTGGTCGAAGAGTTTAATTAATTTGTATATTTGATTCTAGTTAAAGCGGTTTCGAAACTACGTTTGAAATTTAAAAAATGGATTGTAATAGATAAGCTTTATTAAAATGTATATGTTACGGCTAATACCCAAAGTGCGGCTACACCTAGTTTTAGCCGGTTAGAACTAGGTGCATATATATATCATTTTAATGAAAAGAGAGAGTTTAAACATGAAAAAAAAAATAACCCTAACCTACCGAATAGTAAGTAATTCGGTAGGTTAGGGTTATTTTTTTTTCATGTTTAAACTCTCTCTTTTCATTAAAATGACATACGGCTAATACCCGAAGTGCGGCTACACCTAGTTTTAGCCGGTTAGAACTAGGTGTAGCCGCACTTCGGGTATTAGCCGTAACATATATAAAAGATAGTGTTACCTTCGGTTTTGTTAATGAGGCAGTGGTCGCAATGCATAGCAAGGCTTTTGTTTAAAAAAAAGTCGCGAGTCAATTGTTTCGTAACAATGGAATTCTACTATATTATAATATGAAAGTTTGTGAGGATATTATGTATGTTTGTAAAACTACCGAGGAGATTTGGATGAAACTTTAGAGTAATATAGGTCATACATCAGAATAACACATGGGATACATTTTACCCCGATTTAGGTGCAGCTTGTTTTTAGATAAACTTATGGTACAGCCAGACGACCAAATAAATATTAGTCCATTCAAAGCTATATCAAAATGTTATAACGAAGCATACCCTAAATCGAAGGCAATTTTGTGATTTAAAGATTTGATAATATTTGTAGAATTACTTGATAGTGAAATTACTTATTTTAAACAAACTGTAACTTTTACGAGTACTCTATTAAGTGTAATCTAGGCCTTAAAATAAGGCGTCACTGAAATTACGTACCTACTAGTTCTAATAATAGTATATAATGTATGTAAAGGTAATATATATAGGTCTATAGTGTATGTAAAGATCACAAAAAACCTATTTAAATTCAATGACGGATTGAAAATCAATATTTTCGCAGAATGCAGGTTTCTAAATTGCCTCGAATTTATTCATGTTTAACTTCACTCATGACGATTTAGTAATGTGTATTTAGAGGTTTCAGAAAAAACGAGAAACTACCGCAAAGGTTTACTTACCGCTGGTTTAAAAGTAACATAGCACCTATTATACTTAAAACCGTTTTCACAATAGGTATTAAATATTGACGCAATGAAAAAGATAACAAAACAGCTATGAAAAAAATGTCATGCCATCTTGAAACAGACGTTCCAAAAATAAAACAACAAGCAAAAACGGTACAATTTACATTCTTACAATATATACACTTCAATTATTTTTGTCAAAATTCACAAAATTCTGCGTAAATCAACACGGCATTGCCCTAGACATTGCCTCGAATATTTGTACAAATACTTGATGCAAGTCAAGTATGATGACTGATGACTAATCATTTTAGTTAGTTTTTTGCTTTATTTGGAAGTCATTAACATAAATGGAAGATCGAATATTTGGCAAAATATTTGATGAACTTAAGACTTTTTATTTCTTTGTAATATAATGTTAGTCATGAAATTCTGATTGAATTACTTGCATATATTAAATAGCGTGCTTGAGTTTTGTAGTAAACTTCGATGCCTAACCTTTAAGATGCTATCGTTTGCGTAACTTGTAATTTCATTGCCATGTGCTTTGATCGAAACGGCAAATCCTTGACTTATGGTTAGATCTGATCGAATAATATTAGGTAAGCATGTGTATTGGACGGGGTAACAGTGGTAGGGGCCTATTTCTCTCCCAACAGAGTGCTAGCCGAATTTCAGCTCTTTATAGGCGAGATGGAAGAGCTCGTAACTAGAAGCTTGCCCCAACCGGTGATCGTTCTTGGCGATCTCAATGCCAAAAACTTGGCATGGGGATCATCGACAACGACTCCCAAAGGGGCAGCTCTCTTAGAATGGGTGGCAGAGTGCGGTCTTGCAGTGCTTAACCGAGGAAACACTCATACCTGTATACGGCATAATGGAGGATCTGTGGTCGATGTCTCCTTTGCTTCCCCGTCTCTTGCGCGTCGCATCAGTGACTGGGAGGTGTTATTAACGAGGAGACGCTGTCGGATCACCGATACATTCGGTTTAGTGTCTCTTCCTCCACGACGGCATCCCAAAGACCATATAGTAGAGGCTTGCCGACAGAACTACCACGCTGGGTAATAAAGCGCCTAAATAAAGAATTGGCGAAGGTTGCAGCCCTCATTGAAGCATGGACTCCTGAGCCTCCCAATCCTGGGGATGTTGATGCGGAGGCAAAACGGCTGTGTGAGACGATGACGCGAATTTGCGACGCCGGGATGCCACGAGCGAGAACCCAGCCGACTCGTCGGCAGGTGTATTGGTGGTCGTCGGAGATAGCCGAACTCCGCCGCACCTGCCACTGGAAGCGACGCCGCTTTCAACGATGGAGGAGGAGAAGAAATAGAGAGTCCGAGGTTGGAGATGCCCTATATGCGGAATACAGGCAAGCGGTCAAAGCCTTGCGAATAGCAATTAGCGAGGCTAAGATCGCTGCGTGGCGAGACCTGCTTGATTCACTCGAACGAGATCCATGGGGCCGCCCATACCGTATAGCGCTCCAAAAAATGCGCCCCTGGACTCCTCCGGCCGCGAATACACTAGAGCCCCACATACTCTTACATGTGGTAGAGGGTCTGTTTCCCGGACCGAGAAACGACTTTACCCCGCCGTCAATGCCGCCACCTTCAGTGCCAACAGACCCACCGGTCGCAGAGATCACACCAGAGGAGCTGGCAGCGGCTCTATACAAAATTAAGGGTAAGAGTACTGCTCCGGGATTAGATGGCATTCCAGGAAAGATGTGGGTGTTGGCAACAGAAGTCCTTGGGCATAGGGTCAGGCACGTATTTAATAGGTGTCTTAGCGAGGGGCGTTTCCCAAAACAATGGAAGAGAGGCAAGCTCGTCCTCATAAGAAAAGAGGGGAGGCCAGTAAACGAGCCGTCGGGGTATCGCCCCATAGTGCTGCTTGATGAGGCGGGTAAGCTGTTGGAGCGAATAATAGCTGCCCGACTCATCGAACATCTGGAACGCGAAGGACCAAATCTAGCGGATTGCCAGTACGGGTTTCGTAGGGGACGCTCGACTGTGGACGCCGTTGCGCACCTTCGCCGCCTCGCAAATGATGCTTGCTTTAACGGCATGGTGTTGATAGCGGTGGCACTTGACATTGCGAACGCCTTTAACACTCTGCCCTGGGCCACTATATTAGAAGCGCTGCGATACTTCAGAGTTCCTGCCTACCTGCTCTCATTGCAGATTACCTATCAGATAGGGAAGTCCTCTACCTAGGGCGTGACGGCTGGGAGCGCCGTAAGATGTCATGTGGTGTCCCTCAAGGATCTGTCCTCGGTCCCCTGTTATGGAACCTGGCGTATGATTACGTGCTCAGAATGATAGGCCTCATTGGTGTGGCCATCATTTGCTACGCAGACGATACCCTGGTTACGGCCATAGGGCAGGATTACAGGGCGGCATCGCTACTAGCAATGACGGCAGTGGCGGCAGTGGTTGCCAGAATACGACAGCTGGGGCTGGAGGTGGCTCTCCACAAATCGGAAGCCATCTGTTTTCACGGGCCTCGCAAAGCACCGCCTGCTCGCGCGCAGATAACCGTCGGAGGAATTCCAATTGCTGTCGGGCGCAAACTCAAATACCTAGGTTTGGTGCTCGACAGCAAGTGGAATTTCAAAGAGCACTTTCGGGCTCTATCCCCGAGGTTGGTGGGAACGGCTGCTTGTCTTAGCCGGCTACTCCCGAACCTCGGTGGTGGAAGTAATGTATGCCGGTGTTTATATGCAGGTGTAGTAAGGTCTATGGCCCTCTATGGCGCCCCAATCTGGGCGGAATCCACGCCTGAGCGACACCTTGCGATACTGCGCAAACCCCAACGGGTAATGGCACTCCGTATGTGTCGCGGATACCGAACGGTATCACTTGAGGTCGCTTGCATACTGGCGAGCTCCCTCCCATGGGACCTAGAGGCCAAAATCCTGAAAGCGGTCTATTGCCGAAGCGCAGAAGAGAGAGCCCGAGGAAACCGTCCGGCCCCAGCAGAGATAGCGCATTGGCGCACAGAAGCCCGCGAGAATGTACTCACTGTATGGAGTGACAGGTTACAGGCGAGTATGGACGCCAGCGAACCGGGATCCCGCCGGCGATTTTTGGAAGCCGCACAACCCATCCTGAGACAATGGATGGAGCGAAAACACGGGCTTCTCTCGTTTAGGCTCACCCAGGTCCTTTCGGGGCACGGCTGCTTCGGGAGGTACCTGTACCGAGTGGCCGGGAGAGAGCCCACCCCTGAGTGCCACCACTGTGACTGCGCCGAAGATACGGCGCAGCACCTACTTCAGGTGTGCCCAGGAGCAGCTGGGCCGCGAACCGAGCTGGTTGCGGTTATTGGAGCGGACCTCTCCTTGCCGGTCGTCTTGAACAAGATGGTCGGTGACGAGAGGTCATGGGAAGCAGTCTTCTCGTTTGCTGAAGAAGCAATGCAGGCAAGAGAGACTGCGGAGCGGGCCAGGGAGACGGATCCCCTCTCTCACCCGCTCCGCCGAGGGCGGAGGAGGCAGCAACGTCGAGTTTGACTCGGCTGCAACCACCGCATGGACTTCGGGAGCCGGATGTGGGAATTCCAGCTCCTCTCTCCCACTAAAGAACGTTTCACGTCCCTTTTTGGGAGCGAGGTCCGACGGAGGCGAGCGGCGCGCTAGGTGTTCTGAGCGTGCCGCTCGGCAGACGCGATGAGGGGTGATGAGACGCTTTGCCTCTCCCTTCCCCTCCGAGGCGTGCTCGCCCATGCGAGCTGCTGGCGTGGCTGAAGAAGCGGACAAATTGGTATGCCGAAAGGTAGCCCCGCGACTTCAGCCTAGGCCATAACTAAGGAACACGGATGGGGTTTAGTGGGTATTACCCGACACGAATTTCTGTGCCGTGGTTGAGTCCCACATACCCCGGTTGTTTCCCCAAACAACCGGGGATGCGTAAATGCATTCCCCACCCATTAAAAAAAAAAAAAAAAAAAAAATGAGTCGTAACTGCATCGAACCTTACTATTAATCAAAATAACCGACCAGTAGATTAAAAACAAACCCTAGGTTTTGGTTTTGGACTAGTTAAACGACATTGATGTATTCGATGTATCTTGACAGATAGATATACTCGTAGATGGAGTTTCAAGAGTACACAACTAGGAGTTTAGGTGACTCATATTAATGTGTATAATAAAGCTTACAAAATCTTTTTCTCATTTAAATTAAGACGTAGAATGACCCGTAATGAGTTTGATTAATTTAATTTTGTTGACATTTTACTCAAAGAAAATCTTTGTTCCCAGAAATAACTGTTATGTACATCTTCTTAAATTATATTTTTAATAACTATAGAAAGTGGTTACAAGAACATAAATGACAAAAGTTTGTATTTAATTAAGTAAAACTCTTATTATTAAATGTAAATTATAATTAACTCGGAAAGTTGTTTTATCTGTTAAGTTATATGTTAGGTGAGTTCTCATTATACAAATGAGAATACATTACGTAACGGACTAAAAGGTGTTAGGGCCAACACTGCGTTAAGCGTGCGCCCGTCGCGTGCACCCGCCGCGTGCGCCCGCCGCGGGTGCCCACGACGGTTCACTTTTGTATGAAACTGCGGCGTGCGCACGCTTAACGCAGTGTCGGCAATTAATGATCTCGTTAGCCCTACCTACCTTTTTTCTAATTATTAGTCTGTAATTTCCCACTGGTGGGCAAAAGCCTCTTATCGGACCGAATATAACCGTACAGTGAGGAGGATTAGACGTAATCATCACATACATTGTAATGAAGACAATGAATAATTTTCTTCCATTGTTAATAGTACTTACGTTGAAATTAAATTGTTTTGTACAAACATCCCATGTGTTATTCTTGTTCAGTAGATTTTGCGTGAAAGAGTAACAAACATACATCCATCCATCCATCCTTACAAACTTTCGCATTTATGATATTAGTAGGATAAACTTCACTCCATGTAAACATCTTGTTTAACAAAAATCAAGGATAAAATCGGTGCATTCGTTTTATAGCTACGAAGCCACAGACACGTCAGTCATACCTGCCTTTATTGTCGCGGGTTATTATTACCTCGTAGCTTCATATATATATACGTTTGGTTGTTAATGGTGCTTGTAAATATATAATTATACTACTTGTATATAATTATACTATTTTGTCTACTGGTTAAATTCTGATATAAACAAATATAGACTTAAACCATTTCGGTTCGAAGTATAACAGTACATATAACGTACCTACATTACGCGTATTTTCCCAAGAGATTACTTTTGTTTTAACAAAAAGATACACTTTAACCTTTTTGCAAATCGAAATGTTAAGGTCATATAAACAGATAATTATAAAGTATATAAATAGTTAATTTTAATTCAGCCTAAATATTACAACCTATTTATGTATAAAATAACCTCAACGTTTGAACTGGCCATGATTATCATAATTATAATTAAACATGCATATAGTTTACCGTTAAACTGTATAATTATAATAATTTATTTGTTTAGCGCAAAAATAAATATTGAAGGATGACATTGGCAATAAGATAACAAGGAATATATTAATTAATACTGTTACGAGAATTAGAAAGCATAAATACCTAAGTAACTACAGTAATCGAATTCATTTTGCTTGGTAAATGATTTAAATAAGTCCTAAATTGCAGGGCTATTAAATCTTCATTAATTACTTAGTATCATTTACCTTTCCGATGCATGGTTTGAAATGAATGAAGATAGGTACTTTTAATAGGTAGGTACGAATAAATTCGAAAACGTTTACACTTTCATGTGCAAAACTTGAGCACTCTCTTTCTTCCTCTTTTTACCAGCCGAAACGTAGTCTACTTAACTTACATGAACGACATTGGAAGGCACTAAAATAATTACGATTCCTAGTTTGTTTTGTTTTGTTCAATGTAAAATTAAACTGCGTAGAAGAATAACAAAGAGATGATACTCTTTTTATTGTTTACACTATTATGATTGATTGCCAAGTCGGGTATTTCCGTTTTCCTAACATACATTGTTTTCTAAGCTATAATTTACTATGTTATACCAGAAGCCTTGTTAGGGCATTGTTAGGGCATTATTTCATGTTTAGTAACCCTGTAAAAGATGGGATTTCCAACATATTTTATGTAATATACGTCTGAATGAAAACACTCGTACAAAGGAGGTTGGGTAAAATTCTCTCCTCTCCCATCTAAATGCCTTTCGGCAAAGTTGTATACTTATAATTAAATTTTGGCAGCGGAAAAATAAGCCCGACGGTTTAAGCTGCTGCTGGGTAAAGTTGCCTAGCTGAGCAAATCTAAGTTATAAGAAGGTTTAGGTATTTTTTAGAATGTAGGCTCTGCTATACCTATACATAATTATAACCATGGTATAACTCAGTCCTATCGATGTACACACTCGGACCATTTGGACCGGATTTGCCCACTCTTCTCTACCCTCCAATTCTCAAAGGTGTGATGACGACAATACCCGAACGAAATTAAACATTAAATTAAAAAACAAGTAGAAAGAACGCAAGTCCTTCCTTCGAGAAAATTTCATTTACATCATCAGTCGTATTGACTTACACTAAACCGCTGTTCTGACTTCACAAATATTTGTTCTTGCGATTAGTAGCCTTACATAGTCATTATTTATTCAATGATGATTACGGGTCGTTTAACGTATGGAAAAGATGCTGTTTTGACGTGTAAGATGTATTATTATTCAATTAGAGTGGTACTAAGGGCGCTTTCAAATTATGCGTTTCGTGTCGGACCGCTGCGGTGCCGAAGCGGTGCGTTTGTCGTATTGTGTACGTACGATCGTGTGTTTTCATACAAATCGAGCAGCTCGGCAACAGTGCGGCGTCGGTACCGCGAAATAATTTTATTACGCACTGTTGCCGAGCTGCTCGATTTGTATGAAAACACACGATCGTACGTACACAATACGACAAACGCACCGCTTCGGCACCGCAGCGGTCCGACACGAAACGCATAATTTGAAAGCGCCCTAAGTTTTATAATGGTTGTACCATAGTTGAAGTCACAAGGAGATATTAGTAATTCAAAATGATTATTTTCAATAGATATTGCTCTTTTTTAAATACAAACGGAAAATTACTCGCTGAAAACGTTTATTGTTTTGTATAACCTACAGAGTAGTATAAAGAAGAACTAATTATTAAAACAATGCAATCATTATCGCGTTACTTATAGCGGTTATTTTTTAATGTTTCCAATGTATAAGTTGCAGGTAAACCCATTAACTAGTCAAAACTCAAACTGCCTGAAAAATTAGTGAAAACTACAATTGACCAAGTCGCTAATTTTATGAACTTTACCTAACCTGAGTATTCAGTTAAACCTAATATTGCCTGGAAAAGATTCAATCTCCAGTATTGACCAAACCACTCACTTAAAAGTAGTTTAAACTGTTTTTTTTTCAGGCAATATTTGCAATATTAGGTTTGCCTGTAACATCCTACTTATATTATAAATGCGAAAGCTGTGAGGATGAATGTGTGTATGGATTTATATATGTATGTTTTTTACTCTTTCACGCAAAAACTACTAACTGATTTGGATGAAACTTTATAGTAATATAGGTTATACATCAGAATAACACATGGAATACATTTTATCCCGAAATTCCTGCGGGAACGGGTACAACGCGGGTGAAACCGCGGAGCGCAGCTGGTATACAACTAAGGTAAAACGTACCTACTGGGTATTGTTATATGTTATACATAATACACCCGGTAATTATCGTCTTTATTTAGTAACCGGTCTCGGACGTTACATAAACATGGTTTATGACTAATTATACTTATGTATACTAGATATACTCGTAGTATGCAAATTGATGTACTAAAATAGTCACCGAGGTGTCTATTTTGAATCAAATTGTAGAACCAAGTATTCAAACAAAAACTGGTACGAAATATTTATATATTAATTTAGCAAGTGGAAGCATCTAGAATTACGGTGAATTTCGTGGTTGCTATGTGCGTTAATATATGGTCTTTATAATAAATGAAACGGGAATGTATCGCGTTAGAATATTTAATGTATGTAGCGCATCGCAGACTTACCCGCGTTGTACCCGTTCCCGCGGGAATAATGTATCCCATATGTTATTCTGATGTTTAACCTATATAACTGTAAAGCTTCGTGCAAATCCGTTCAACAGTTCGGTTAGTTTCGCTATGCTCGATTCCCGCTATGCACTGATCATAAAATACCTACCAAAAAGTGCCGCTTTGCTCTGAATTTCTCAGTGCTACCTTTAACAATGGAAGGTACAATTCGATAGCAAAGTGTTTCTTAAAGTATACTCTTAAAGCTAGCCTGGGACTGCATAGTTTGAGGAACATTGTTTTGGTAAATAAAAATCGAATTTAAATTTAAGAAATGCGTATATTTCGATTAAAAATATAAAAACGCTATGAAACATAAATTAACTCAAAATCATGAGATTAAAACTAGCCAAGAAAATTTAATTTTCAGATTCCAAAGTTACATTTCCATTGCATTTAAGATCACTTCTTTTATTTACACATTGCCAGACAACAGTTCTTCTATTTTGTCTTACAAAATGGTAATTGTGTCCGGTATATAACAGGGTCTTTCCACCACGTCTACTATCAATTATTGTATAATTTTTAACCGGACCACGGGAAGAACTTAGGTCCGACATGATTGCAGACGTACTAACGAACTAACCTAATTACGCTTATCAGTAAAATAAAGATGCACCAAAACCGCAATCCTACTGTCTCATTGTATTCAAGGACAAAGTTAACACACAGGTACAAATTCCCGGAAGAGGTAACCCAAAAAACTCGTTGTTTTGGTGTTGATGGTTTAAGCTATGTGTTGATTAACACGAATACTGTTTACTAGTTATAGTTAGTGAAACTAGTAAGAGAGTATTTATTTAAATTTTTATTAATTTAAACATAAGCATTTTCCTTTCGACAGTCCAAGAATCTGATTCCGTGCATAGCGGTACTTTTTGTTAGGTATTTTATGATCAGTGCATAGCGGGAATCGAGCATAGCGAAACTAACCGCAACAGTTTTTGCGTGAAAGAGTAACAAACATACATCGATCCATCTTCACAAACTATCGCATTTACAACATTGGTAGGATTTCCTAATCTACTTATTCGTTTAGCATTCTAACTGAATAATCATTATAAATTCGTAATGTATGTTGGATATATAATGTAAATTAGTTCGCGATGTACTAACCTGGTGTGAACTTGACTCCGAACCAAACAGACATGGGCATGATGCCGTGGTGGATGACATGCAGCTTGGACACGTGGTCGTTCTTCTTACGCATCACGAAGAAGATCTGTAAACGAAAACATTACGTTTATATCTTTGCCATTGAAGCGGTCTTCTATAGTTAATATAGAAGCGCCCCGCGGTTTTACCCGCGTTGTACCCGTTCCCGTGGGAATTTCGGGATTTTTTTTACATAAAAACCTTCCTCTTGAATCACTCTACCTATTACAAAAAACCGCATCAAAATCCGTAGCGTAATTTTAAAGATTTAAGCATACAGACAAACAGATAAACAAACAGACAAAAATAGCGACTTTGTTTTATACTATGTAGTGACAAATCGTGTGAGTTATAAAGTGTGTCATGTCAAGGTAAGATAAGTAGATGTTCAAAAATAACCATTAAGCATAAATTCCTGTAGATATTTCGATGCAGCACAACATTATCAGTTGATAATTATTTGCACTCATTATTAGCAAATTTGATGGGTCCTATTTCGGAACCCGTTTCGTTTATTTATAAACTATTTATTTAAATCAAAAGGCCTTCGTAAAATACCTTTAATCTACGATAATAAACAATGATAAAGGTGTTTATTTAACGTAATAGATTTATCATCCCATTCGTTCTACACAGCTGACATTAAGGTCAGCCACTAACCTGCTCCGAAATGTGGGTAGTAGGTATCAAATAGATAGGCAAGAGTAATCAAAAATGTTGTAACAACATCTGCAGACTTGCTGCGGTTGACCACTGTTTCTTAATTATGTCTGTGAAGCATCTAAAACGTTGGGTGGTTTGGATGTTGACAAAATTACAACCCTTTGACTAACGCGATTTTTGTAATTACTTAAGATTCGGTATTGGGAAAAGCCTCGCTGCCAATTGAAATATGTTAATAAAATACATATATGGAAAGTTGTACCTTTAGAAATAACCCGCTATATATATTTTAAGTCATCATCCCATTGGAGGAAAAATTAATTGATTTTATTCCATTCCCACCCATCACTTAACTTCACTGCATAGTATAAAACAAAATTGCGTCTGTTTGTCTTCTGTTTGTCTGTATGCTTAAATCTTTAAAATTACGCAACGGATTTTGATGCGGTTTTTTGTAATAGGTAGAGTAATTTAAGAGGAAGGTTTTTATGTAAAAAAATTCCCGAAATTCCCACGGGAACGGGCACAACGCGGGTAAAACCGCGGGGCGCTGCTAGTCTTTCTATATAGAATATAATTCGATACCTTTGGGTAGAAAGGTCGTATAAACCATTTTGGCCAAATTGAGTTATATATACAGTTTTTCTCAGTTTTTTTTTCTCTATCGATCTGTATATACGAAATGCAGAAATTCGCACAAAAATGGTTAATACGACCCAGAAATTTTCGGTCATAGACTCTTAAAAAAGGTAAATTTTCAATGTAAAAGCCGAATATTTTTTTTTGGTACTTTTGTTATGATGTAATGACCATAATTTATATTAACTCAGGGCGTAAAAACCGTCGTTTATTGTAATTTGGTTTATACGCCCTAACGTGTTAAATGCATTACCTAAACCTAGTTTAAATTCAACGTAATATTATTATTATAAAAGAATAATAACTTTTCGTATTTACGTAATTTGACATTTCGTTCGTTACCTTATTAATATTATTTAGTAAAAAAAACAAGACTTAGATTTATTTTTTGAAATTGTATTTTCAATTCTTAATTATGAATTATAAATTATAAATTTGTATTATGAATTATAAATTTGTATATGTATATGTAATTCTAATTATTTATGAATTATTACTATAAATTATTTTAATTAAAAGTAATAATTAAAATAATTTATGGTAATACTTAATTCATAAATTTATAATTCATAAATAAGTTATACTTTTTAGTACAAAAGTTAGTTACGTTTAGTACTTGATAGTTTTTTTATTAAATATTTTACCTAGGCTTTAATGAAATAATGTATTGAATTTAGTATTTAATCATTTTTTAATTTTTGTATATATTTAAATGTATACAAAAATTAAAAAACAATTCAAAGAACCCGTCAAAGCCATAATTTTATAAATGATTAAAATGCCTGATTACTTTAATTTAGAAGAAGTATGAATATTTTTTGGGCTTTTTTTATGATTAAGTAGATTTCACATTTCAGTTTAAGTTGCTATAATATTTTTTTCAATTTAAAATTGTTATAAACCTGTTAGGCATGTTGTAACATTATTGAAATAAAAGTAAATGTTGAATAGAAGGTAGTACAATACTTAATAATTATTGATTTCGTATTTCAGGTAGTTTTATTTTATTTGAATCGACTATTATTGGGTATAAGAAAAATAATAATTGATTTCCTACTAATTCTGAGAGTAACAGGATTGATTTATTAGTCAGAATTCAATTGATTTATGATTAAAAATGGTTTTTAATACAAAAAATACTATCTACATTATATGGGTTTTACGACAGTAAATGTGACCATAAGCTTACCAAAAATGGATATACGACCTATACAGTTTTTTTAAAGTACATTTTCATGGGGTGTATTAACCAAGAATTGGTTTTTTCTTAGACGTAAATCCAAGCTAACTTTAAAACAAAAGAAGATAGATATGTTTTGATGATTTAACCTTTTTCATTTGCAAATTGTAAGAACCTTTCTCATTGATCATTTTTTTATATCCTCAAAAACAAAAAAGTTATAAATGTTTATGTAAAAAAAAAATTGTTTTTCTGCTCTCCTGAAAAGTCAGGTTTTGGTTTATACGACCTTTCTACCCAAAGGTATCGATATTGTCTATGGTTGAATAAACGGCCATATAGTTAAGGTTTTAACTCCTTTCAGAGCAAATATGCATGATACAACCGCGCGTGTTGTATCATGTACAACATGTAATTGTGTACATAGGCTATAAAATGCCTATGTACACAATTCACGTGGAGTGCGGCGTGCTATCGACAGCCAGGCAAGCCACCTTACATTTACTAATAACTCATTCATATTTGAACTTGACATTAATATTCGTTACGTAAGGAAACGTTAAATCATCGCGGGCCATGGGTTCTTGAGGGCAATGTTTTGGACGTGTTCTTTGCGTATTCAGCAAACAATATTAATTTCAATAAAGTAAATATTATGAACTAATTTAAGCAGAGCATATAGGAATATTTAAATAGATGTAGACGGAAGCAAACATCTGGTACCAGAACGGATTACAAATCAATCTTCTCACAGCAACCGAGTACACAGATAAATTCCTTGCGCCTCCAATCGTTGGGTTGATAGACTTGTCGGCTTTGATATTTTTCTTGTTAATTGTTGATTCACAGGGAAACCTGATGTTAATTATATAATTGTTATTCAATTTACTGGAGCCTGACGAGTTAGTAAGGAGCCATTGTTTAAGGTGAATCTTAATGTTAGTCATTGTTCCTTCCTTCTTAGAATATTATAGATGTGGCAAATGATGCAGTTTGTAGCTTTTTACGCAAAAAAATCTACGGGAAACGTTTGTTATAACTTAGTTTAGAAAGTAGAGTAATGATATAAGTCGAAGGTAGAGAGCAGACAGCAAACTGCAGCTGCAGGCTGCACTGGTTTCTACGAATCTCTATGACTAAGTGGGATGACACTGTGCAGCACTAATTTTCTACCGCAGTATGCAACAACCGCTGACTGTAGTACGGATTCATAAAAACCTTTAGCATCGCCTACAGTCTCTGTGGTTAGTCTTCAAATTGTCAAATTGTATGTACTTACAGTGTCGAAGAACTCTGTGAACTTCGAGAAGTAGTACCACCAACATCCGCTTACGGTCTGCAAAAAAGAAAAGGGTATATTAATAACTACTTACATAATCATATAAGAAGTGAAATAAAAAACCAAAACCACTTCTTTAAATCGACTTTTTATTTCACTTCTTTTTTATTTTTTAATTAGTACCTAAAACAAAAACTATCTATTTTGACCTCAGTTGCTAACCAATGAATCCTTCATTATAGCATATATAAGTAACTAATCATAAAATATATAAGTAAGTACATAAGAAATCTACTTTGTATCCGCATTCTCTTGAGGAACATTCGCTAAAATTACTACATATATTAACATGTAAATTTCCCTATTAGGAGTCTATTGATGACGTATTGTCACAAGTTTGTCGCCATAGGTACCAAATGGGTAATTTATATTAGGTTGGCCATCGAATTATGTAACCTCTTTTGGTTTAAACAAATTCGGTTGTGTTGGTTCAATGAATTCTGCAAACGCATGTTTTCGGTATTTTCTTCCTTTGGTCAGGTTTGGGTAGTGGTGTAATCCGCTGGTTTAAGTATAGGTAGTAGCTAAGCCAAATAAGAACAACTAATCTGACCGATTGCCACCGATTCTTGACGTGAACACACCATAGCAAGTTTGAGTTACTCTTGGCTCATTTTAACCGGCTTCAAAACCGAACGAGAAGGTTCTCACTTCGGTCGGTATTTTTTACTAAATTTTTGGAGACTATTATTACAAAACAAAAAATGATATATTAATTGAACAATGTAAGGCGATTGCGTATAAGCATCCGCAGGATACATAAATTGACCTTAAATTAATGTGGGGCTGTGCATACGAGTTAGCATTCGATAAGTACATTCATTAGTAAAGGGCTTTTGAAATTAAAAATAACACAAATAAATAAGCAGCTCAATACGCAATGGCGACAAACTTAACATAATATACAACACCTCTTTTTTTGCTCAGGTGTTGAACAAAATTAAAAACTTACTACAAATAAAGAACTGCAAATAGTTAGCCAAAGAGTATAATAATATTAGTTAGCACTGCACGTTTATAGTGTAATGTTATGCTTTGACATTAAATTATATCTTAAAAAGCATATAATAACTTTATGAATAAAACATGAGCAGTTTTATCATCACGAGCTGATGCGAACGAACCACGTCAGGTAATCAGCCTTGGTCCATGTGCCATCACGGTACACCACTAACGCATGTCCCCACAGATCTATCATTACACTAAGTCATTATAGCCAATGATTTGCAAGGAAAACGGATCATTATGATTGTTACAATAAGGTAAACAAGAATCTTTTAAGTATAAATACCGAACTGCCAATTAGGTATGTAATGTGTAGTTTACCGATCTTTGTAACCTTGATTGAGTATAAAGATTCCTATTTTTTCTAATAGCATGTAACCTAAAGCGGGTAGGTGATTGTTAGGTGGTTTTTGCTGTGAAAGATACATTTTTTAACATTAATATAAAGACATTTTGTAAGTTTGACGTTTGGTCAATTTGTGTATCTGCATGTAGCGACGTAGCTTTTATAAGAACTGATTTTGATTTCATTTTTTTTCAAAGGTGTTTTCATCATAAATGGTAGATTTACCCAAGCTAGGTAGGGAATGAATATTTATTAAGATTTTTTTGTTCTTTTAGGCTACCTTGAATATATAATAGGATTTAGAATATTTTATGACAAAACCGCGTTTAAAAGCGCCAAAGTAATATTCTGCTGACCACAAAGCAACATATTTTAATATGGCAAATACAGGTCGTTCAAATACTTAGTTATTTCAGTTTATGTCTCATTTTGTGAACAGAAACTATTGTAGTTAGAGGCTTTAGGTCTTCTGTAAAGATAGGATACATACCTACTTATTTAGATTTTGTTTGGAATTAATCAATGCAATGGTGCCAATAGTATAAGTTACAGGATATAATATAAATAAAAACAATATTTTTCAATTAGACATTCCACATAATGACCCGAGTCAAATATATGAAGTCATTAACCCGTTTTGGAAATACTAAATGTAATAATACCAGTAAGGTTAATGAATAATTTAGTGTTTAAATATAATAATACTTATTAAAATATTCATCTATGACCGGTTTGCTTACTGTCTGTCTACCGCCTATACTAGCCATCTAGAACAGCGTCCGATTACCATACTACGTATTTTAATATGTTTACTACACGTATTTCCCCGAGGTATACGACAGGGTGATAAAAATGATCACAAAACACTTTACACTATCTTCGTAGTTGGTTAACGGACACAAACAATAGGTAGGTATGTTAAGATTTGGAATGGCTACACCTGGTGCTACGCCTTTTTCAAGATCATTTATTTGCAAATTACTTATTTATATTGGGAATGAATTTTAATTTTATATATTTCAATTCATAAATCTTGATACTTAACCTATTCGCAAAACCCGTTTCAAATCGTCTCGCTATTGGACATGCGATTTGAATAGGCGCCTCGGCAATTTTATAAGGACACCGACACAACACCGGAGCCCCGCAAATGTAAGCAGCTTTATGTAAAATGTTCTTCTTCATCGAGTGGATGGTCAACCAGACCAATCCTGGTGTCAGAGTTATTGAGCCGCCAAAGGCCTCTGACATGGCTCATGTAACGACTACTGTCCTTAGGAAGTAACCGGGACCGACGGCTTAACGTGCCCTCCGAAGCACGGAATCATCTTACTTTTCAGGCAATCAGGTGATTAAGCCTGCAATGCCCTAACCAAACTGAGGACAGTCCGGTGGGGATGTAAAATGTTCTGCTACTAAGATATGCAATTGAAATCGCGGGTCGATAACCTATAAGTGGACTCGAGCTAAGAGTTTTAAACTATAAACGGATAGAGCATAATTTAATCAGTGAAGCTTATAAAGCTACTACTAGCAGCAGTGCCCGGCGATTTTACCCGCGTTGTTCCAGTTTCCGTGGGAGTTTTGGGACGAAAAATACTTCTATAGCCTTCCCGGTGATTGTGGCAATCTATTACAAAGAGAGTTATTCAAATCTAATTGGTTGTTACTGAGATAAACGCGTTCAAACAAACAATAAAACATACTCTTCAGCTTTATGATATTAGTATAGATGTAAATAAGTGAGAGGCTTACCCGCATAGCCTCCGGGGTGTTGGAGTAGTCGACAGGCTGGCACCGGAAGCTGTACTTCGTGAACCATCCGCTCACAATACTCTGCACAACACACAACAAGAACAATTACAACACTATTATACTCCAACCAGAAATTCATTGGAGTGATCTGACGAGTTGTACTGTCAAAAATACAATTTTGTTATCACATAGTAATTAATTGTGTTTCGTTCAAAGAACATTTTCTTATGGAGCTAATTATTTTGTCTCTATATTCAATTTTCGTCACTCTATATTATCTTTCGAAAAATAGGTAAAACTTTAAATCACTGCACGTAACTGAGGTAAACTCTTCACCACCGACCAAGAGAAGACATTTACTAAATCTCATCGTGTTTTTAACAGGAACTCTACGACACTAGTGACATTACGACTAAATGGCAGTAGAAGCACCAAAGCTTGTTTTGTGGCAGAAACCAATAAAAAAAATTGAATTGTGTTTTACTATACAATCACACCAACATGTCGAAATAAATCATAATCATTTAAAGCGTAATATGTTGCATGTATTCTGCAATACTCGCGGTGACTTTGACACAGTTAAGGAACGCACCTCATTGAACAGCCAGATGCTGAATAAGACTTGGAACAAGTTGTACCAGATCAGCACTGACTTCAACTCGAACGGCTTTCTGTTTTCCATCAACTTCGGACCGAGGACCTGAAACAAGAGCTTACTGTTAGTCATTTCTGTTACATTAACCTTTTAGCTTCATCGTATTAGAACTCTGAGTATAGGAGACCGACGCTATTTTGATGACAATTACGGGAAAGGTACAATAACAGTTCGATTCCTAATGTATTAAGCCAAGTTCAAATATGTTTAGAACAATAAAGCAGGCTTAAATCTCGTACGTCTGGTAAAATAAGTATGAATGTGTTAATATGTCCATTGCACTATTGCAGCATTTTAGGACTTCAAAAGATAGCAAAAAGAAGTTTATAGTAGGTATTTAAAAGTATGTAGCAGTCAAGAGAAGCCTGCTTCGTGTGCTTAGTATCCATTACAAATCATTTCTGCGCCATTAAAACAAACAACACACAATCAACAAAATATAACACACGGCTAATAGTTTTATACATTTATAACGCAATTACATATGGCAACTTCCAGTAGGAAACATTCCTAATGACACATAATTTGTTTGACGTGATATCTATTATGTTATCAGTTTCTAATGACGCATGGAATAGTTATAAATGTGGTGATTAACGAGAGCGCCAGCCAGTGGATTAGGGGGCGGGGGACAAGGCTGGTGACTTAGCGATCTAAGCAGTTGAAAGAAAGATTGAAAAAAAATATGGATTGTGGGTAAATTCAGGAGACTGGTGACTCTAAGGCGATTAAAGCTACCATCTCGTAACTTACTTTGACTGTGAAGACGTATGTGAGGCAGATGGCAAGGGTTGGGAACGGCGAGGACATCAGGAACCAGTCTTTCACTCGCTGGTCACTTTTGTTGTCCATCAGGTCATGATAGCCTTCCACTAGCCTACTGAGCGCCTCCATTTTCACTGTAACAATACAAAAGAACACATTAACGAAGATCATCACAATACTGAGTATTACGAACTACAAGTTTCCATTTAACTAAACCTATTTGGCCTTATTAATAAACGCGGTGTAACTAAAGCTGTTATACTGTGTTTTGTCTCTTTTGCTCTTCGGAAAATTACGTATGTCAGAAAGTGACAAACTATTTATAGCTAAACTGTACTTACTATAAACGGCCCTTTAAGTATAATATTACGACATAATACCTTACACTTATATAACTGCAGTCTTAAGTGTATTAATAGTCCTAGACAATGCCCACAATCAGTAATAAAAACGACAATTTAAGATTTATCAAGATTTTTCTTATCAAGAAACATCAATTAAAGGACTCACTGCGATACAAAAAGAGGATAAATACAGAGCAGTAGATAATTGAATAGCAAAGATCACAATTATCCGCTTCATGTAACAACTGCATATTGTGATCTAATCGGACTTAAAACAACAACTCGTATTTATTTCGAAATCTATTTAAGGCGAGGATATGTGGCGCTCGGACAGATCTGAGGAGGTGTTCTTAATTCCATAAAATAAGGTTGAGATTTGTGAAGCAAGACACGAGAGCGTGATACGTGGCGGGCGAATATTTGAACTCTTTTGCGTTTTTATAGAAATTGGCGGGTCAAATGAAAAATTTAACTGATTTAAAATCTAAGCGAGTATTAGGAAATTGATATTCCTAAAAAAAAACTATGATTATCGCTTCAAATAACGAGATCTAGGACGAGAAAATAATATTTGGTGCTACTTTTACATAATCTTGTGCATCTTATTTCTACATTATTATAATGAATTTTAAAATTCTACTTGATTTATAATTTTATTAAGGATATATTCTTTTAATTGGTGTTTTTATTTTATTTATAGAATCGATAGAAGTGTTGATATTTGATCGTCAAAGTAGCGACTATGCGCGTTATTTTCACATAACCTCGCCTTAAATGCAGTCGATGTGAATGCTTCTCACTGCACGAAAAAAAGATCAAAATGTTTGGTCCGCCGCTTACTTCGGCTATTAAATAAATGTCATGGCAGACTGGCTTTTAAACCCAAATTAAATTCCTCGCCAAATTATAATATTAGCAAATACTATTTTATTGTTTTACTGGTACGTAATTAATAGGGCTATATGTAAAATTGAATATTGATAAATAATAAAATAATAATAAAAAAAGCTAAATAGCTAAGTCCTCCTGTGGTGTAGCTATTTCATATTTAGCCGTTTGAATGTTAGCATATGATTATGTTTACCTCTCCCATGTTGACAGTATAATCTTATATATAAAATTCTCGTGTCACAGTGTTCGTTCGCGTACTCCTCCGAAACGGCTTGACCGATTCTCATGAAATTTTGTGAGCATATTGAGTAGGTCTGAGAATCGGCCAACATCTATTTTTCATCCCGAAATTCCCGCGGGAACGGGTACAACGCGGGTGAAACCGCGGGGCGCAGCTAGTAATTATATAGACAATTTGAGTATCATTATCATCTTTTTGAATCACAACATTCAGGTACCAAATTATTTGACATTTACTAAATAAGAAACAGATGATTGTTTTGTGAAATACCACTAATTTGGTTAATTTAAGGTAAACATGTTTCTACTTATTTTTTGTGCATACAATGATACAATCAAATGGAAATCACTGGCTTATGTTTCTAATAAAAACCAAAAAAGTAGGTAACGTAAAGTATTAGACTGTAATGTCCCACTGATGGGCAAATGCCTCTCATCCCACTGAAGATATCAGTACAGTGAGGAGCATTAGACGTAATCACCACGCTTGCCTAACTTGTTGGTGATCTCAAACTCGAGCCATGTTTGAAAAGTAGGGCATAAAACCAAATGTGTAATTTTAAAAATATTGAAATCTAAATATTACAATTAAATTATATTCAGAATATGAAACACCTACTACAATGCTATAACTGCCCCGTGTCTGCACTATGGAGGATTTATGGAAAGCCAGTAACAGTGCGATTAGACATACGTAAACAATAACCATATTGAGTCGATAAGAGGAAGAAGACAATTTGAGTTAGTAGGTATGTTGACTTTCAATACGAAGCCTTGTTTACCAAAATATGGTTAATTGAATAAGTTTAAAAAATCTGTTCAATATGATCATATTTATAAATATCGATAACCTTCGTTTCGCTAATTAAAGCATCCATTAGGAAGGTATATTAAGAATCATTTTGGAAAAAATCTTGATATAAAACTTATAATAAAAATCTACACATATCTTCAGAAATAACGTCTTAGTATAGATTACTAAGGGAAATAAATTATAAACTTTAAGTGAACGAACTATCACAGTAGTAATTATAGCGGGATAATCTATGCTAATATTATAAAGAGGTAAAGCTTCTTACTTTGTTTGTTTGTAAGTGGTAATCTCAGGATTCTTTAGTAATAGATAGCCACATTCAACGGGAAGGTTCATTCCGAAATTCCCACGAGAACGGACACAACGCGGGTAAAGCCACGGGGCGCTGCTAGTTAACTATGTATTTAGTAAATAACAACGTACTAAGAGTCTCTTATGTAATTAAAAAATATTCTCATTTAATTGCTCCATTGTATTTTTAATTGTTAAAAAAATAAGTCAGTTTTAATAAGATATTCACACGTGATACCGTTATATTATAAACAATCATAATGTACCAAGCTACTTAGTTTCTTTTTATACAACTTACTAGCAGCGCCCCGCGGTTTTACCCGCGTTGTGCCTGTTCCTGTAGGAATTTCGGGATGAAAAATAGCCTATAACCTTCCCGTTGAATGTGGCTATCTATTACAAAAAGAATTATTCAAATCGGTTCAGTAGTTTCTGAGATTAGCGCGTTTAAACAAACAAACAAACAAACAAACAAACAAACAAACAAAACAAACTCTTCAGCTTTATAATATTAGTATAGATATTCACACATGATACCGTTATATTATAAACAATCATAATGTACCAAGCTACTTAGTTGCTTTTTATACAACTTATTTAGGTTAGTTTGGTACACACAATTAATCATCATTAATCTATTGAAATGTATATTCACACATACGTTATATTATACTACCAGTGTCTTTTGGTTTTGCCTGGTTTTAGTTCGTTTTCGAAATTTTGTTTGAAAAATATTTTATGTTTTTTCATCCAAAATGATCCTAGAGTTAAAACACAGAGTTATAAGAATTTTCTGGTATCTATTTATTTTTATAAGTGGTAACCTTGATTTGGAATTAAATATAATCAAGTCTTACTGATACAAAACGAAATAAAAAACGAATAAACACATCAATCATATCTCGACCATTCTGAGCATTCGCGAAGGATCTAAGTTTAGTATTAAAATATTTTTTTATTATAGTATTTTTGATATAATTTTACATATTTTTCACATTACCAGTTAATTTTGGCGTCTAATTTTTTCTATAAAAGAATGTCTAAATATTCATAGGTATTTTTCCTGAATTTACTACGTATCGGCAAACTCTACCTAAGCATAATATTTTATAATAAAATATTAATCTATCCTAATATAATAAACCTGAGCAGATTGTTTGTTTGAACGCGCTAATCTTGGAAACTACCAACTCTTTATGTAATGTTAGCCACATTCAACGGGAAGGTAAGAAGCTATTTTTCATCCCGAAATTCCCGCAGAAACGGGCACAATCCGGGTAAAACCACGGGGCGATGCTAGTTCGTATGTTGTTACAGGTTTTTGAAAATCAAGAAACTTTGAATAAATTATCTGTACAATGAACTTGGGAAGTTCAATGATACTAGAACCGCTCTACGGTTGCACTCGTATACTAGGTACCCGTTTCTATTATATTAATGTCGTGTTGAAGAGACTCCTCAATACGTATTTATCCATATGTGAATAATGTGTGTAAATGTATGTAAAGTTAATATATTATATAATTATGTGATGCGTTTTTTGTGAAAAAGCTACAAACTTTAGATTCCTACGGACATCACACACATTTCCGTATACTTTCTAATTTATGACGAAAACTATTATTTACATGAAATGCGTCTTACCAATTCAGTTTCAGGTTCAAGCTGAGAATATGATAGTCAGACAGACTTTGATGTTATGTTTATTATTAGTATAAATTGCAATTTAGGATTTTAATGACTGTTATTAAGACATATGTTATTTTTATACCTTATTAGATTTATATGAATAATAAAACCTGTATCAAAGTTATGTTTACATGGAAAAATACGGAAACTTAGAACCGGCGTTTAAATACGTTGTTTTAAAATCGCAGTCCGCATTCAAAGTGCCGGATAATGACGCTTTGTTAAGACAGAGACTGGTTGAAATATGTTACGCATTTAAACATTCTAGAAGCCTCTATGTCAACAACTAGGAATGGTTATATATAAGACCCTCTGTAGATCTAAGAATCCATTATTTTCTCCTCACTAATCACTATTTCCCCACTAGTATAATAAATGCGAGAGTAACTATGTCTGTTGATAAATCTACATTAATGGCATACATTAATGAATATATCTAGATTAATTATTGGATAAGCATAAATCGCAAGGAAACAGGATGCTGCAGGATAGATTATAATAACATTGCCTCTGTCTATGTTGGTTATACTCTTACTAAAGGGTAAGGCAAAGTACACATTGACGGTTATGAAAAAATATTAGGATTACTTCAGACAAATGGCTACTTGAATAAGTTCTAAAGATAAACAACAATAACTTTTAATCGGCAAAACGTTTTACATTCGACACATGAATGAGCCACACAAGACGACACCCATTCACAAACACACAGCGTACATTGTATTTAAATAATACAATTATTGATCACATGAGCTAGCTTTATTGTTATTTAATCTACATTACTTAAAGATTACGTTATACAGTACTAATTAATATTACTATAATTTATATGGTACTCATTCCAATGGTAGAAAAAAATACGGAACATGAAGTACAATATTGATCAAAGTTCTCAATTAGATTATCGATTTTATCATGATTCATTGGTCATTGTCAATACAAATCAAATTGTTGATAGTATGATTTGAACAACAGTAACAACAGTTCCTTTTCCTGTACTTTTAGTTTCCGAATAGTTTTACTGGGTGGCCTTTGCCTTTGACAATACAGGATTGGATGGGACAACTACTTTGTTGCCAGCAAGTGGTAAATCAATCATGATAAATACCAACCATGATCTCTAATCTCGAGTCTGTTATAATAAACGTTACACGCTAAGTTATGTAATTACCTCTTTATCGCATAATGTGTGTGGCAGAATGACGCATTCGCATATTTAGACATACATCGCAGAGTTCATACTTGGTTTGATAGACCAGTGCAAGGTCGGCAACTTGGAGTAAACTTTACTTAAACGAGAAATGCTTAAGTAACATTATGTGACGTTTTAATAGGTAGCTTTAAATAAAGGATTCCTCAAAGCCAACTTCCCGGAGAAATAAATGAATTAGCCTGTAATGTTCCACAACTGGGCAAAGGCCTCTCATCTCACTGAAGATATCAGTACAGTGAGGAGGATTAGGGGTAATCACCACGCTTGAACCAGGGATAAATAAAATGAAGAAGTAGTAAGTTTGAGACCCCATCGTATACTGACATGTCAAATAAAACTACAGCGTGAACTATTTTCCCTTTGTCTAGACTTCGTGGCCCTTAACAAAAAATGTGTAATAATGCCGCGCCCAATTTTGCGATCAAAATAACTTATTACTTTACCTTTGAATGTAGCTATTCAATACAAAAAGAATTATCCAAATCGGACTGGTAGTTCCGGAGATTAGCCATACAAACATAATTACAAATTTCGCCACTTTATAATATTGTTACAGGTATGTACAAGTAGTAAACTAAAGTGGATCTAAAACCACGCCACACTCACCTGATGTTTTAATATTCATGGTAAAGTTGAAAGAATTTAATATAAATTAGCAATAAAAGGTTACAGCTAAGGTACCTATCAAAACAGGTTACCCCTAAAAAAAAACTGAAATGATATTCTTTAAGGGGCTCACACAATTATACCTTCCATTAAAAACCAGTATTTTATTGAAATTTAACATAGAAACAACATTGATTTACACATATACGTTTTCTTTATCTAAATTTATTGATTTTAGAAAACCATAAAAATTATAGAAACGAAACTCTATGGTTACCATGGAAAAAGAACTATAGACCATGACTACTGATAAAGGATGGATAAAGGAGTATTCTGTAATCAGCATACAGAGTATTCAAAATCTATTTGCATATAAATTCGTCTTTGTTTACATTGGTAGCTGAGGTAGGAAAATTTCAGAACCAAGTCGTGGAGGTATGGATTTAATTAATACATGTTGACAAAGGCAGCAGAAATGAAATATGACTAAAACCTTCAATCATTGAAACTGTGTCTAACATATTTCAAACTAGCAGCGCTCCTCGGTTTTTACTGTGTCCGCTCCCGTGGGAATTTCTGGATGAAAAATAGCCTATAACCTTCCCGTTGAATGTGGCTATGTATTACAAAAAATATTATTCAAATCGGACAGATAATTCTCGAGATTAGCTCGAACATACAAACAAACAACAAACTTAACCTCTTTATAATATTAGTGTAGGTAATCAATGGGCAGGGCATAGTTTTTTATCACTTGCAATCTATTGCTCACCGACCCTATCAGAAACAGGCAGTTCTCAATAATATTAGAACACTAGGCTTATATTTAGCTCATTAATAACAATGCGAAGTATTCGACCCCGAGAAGGCGTCACTGTAATTGCGTATTGACAACCGAAGCAGTGCGGGAGTCGCATACACACGACGTCGTTTATTGAAACAAATAGGGCTTCTGATAGCCTTGGACACGGTTTTATAACGCCTAAATAGTTATTACCGATATCACGTATCAACTGATAGACCTTTTAGTTATTCCGAGTCTTACTATTTCCTTTAAGTGGAATTTGTAATTCTGAAACATTATATCCCTTTGGCCATATTCCAAACTACATATTACATACTTAGTTCAGAAATCAAAATGTTGTTTTCCGTTTTTAATCCTGTTGTAGCAAGGAGTCGCCATTAGAGTCCCTTTTTATTTACCTCTTTTTCTACAGAGATTTTAACTTAGTTCTTTTCGATGCAATAAAGAGTATTAACTTAATTTATGTGCGTTTCAAACCGTCTGTGATATCGTATCTCAGTTAGAGTGGTGGAGGCTACGGTGAGTTAACATTAACGAGCACATAATAATCTATACTAATATTATAAAGAGGTAAAATTTGTAAATTTATTTGTTTGTTTGTATGTTCGAGGTAATCTCAGGAATTATCAGTTTGATTTGAATAATTCTTTTTGTAATAGATAGCCACATTCAACGGGAATGTTATAGGCTATTTTTCATACCCACGGGAATGGGTACAACGCGGGTAAAACCGCGGGGCACTGCTAGTAATAAATAACTGACATGTTATTGAGTTATCGTCTTATAATTATTAAGAACTCTTATAAATGACCCTTAAATACTATCTTTAAAATGCTTAATAACTTAATGGCATTTTACGATGTATTCTTTGACATGTACTTAGAGGAGTATTATGTAGTATAATAACCCACAAATGACTGTAAGGTGGTATTTATTGTATGTACGGTATTCCATAAGAAAATCGGTAACAGTAAAATAATAATCTACGTGTCATAAATATTTTTCTAAACACGTCTTCAACACAAGTAATCTTCATCCTTGAGATTTGGAATATATTACTTATAACAAATAACATAATTAATTGTAAGGCAAACTATTTTGCATTTACCGGTTTCTTAAGTTAAAGCGAACACTACTCATTTTGAATTGAAACTACGTTTACGGATACACTTCGCTTTTATTTTACACTAGCAGCGCCCCGCGGTTTTACCCGCGTTGTGCCCGTTCCTGTGGGAATTTCGGGATAAAATGTAGCCTATAGCCTTCCTCGATAAATAGACTATCTAACAGTGAAAGAATTATTCAAATCGGTTCAGTAGTTTCTGAGATTAGCGCGTTTAAACAAACAAACAAAACAAACAAACAAACAAACAAACAAACAAAACAAACTCTTCAGCTTTATAATATTAGTATAGATTTATCTGACGTTTCGGCCCCTTTGCAGGAACCGTGGTCATAGAAGAAGTCTTCTGTGCCCATTGTTATTTTCCATTTGTTAAATCAGAACAAAACATTTGGATTACTGAAAAACATACAGCATTCGTAACCATAGTTGTTTTATTTCAGTAGCGCCTATGAGCCATATTTGTGCATTATGATCCGCGCCAAAGTCCTATGAAGTAGCGACAGAATAGTAGTTTGAGTAACCAGGGAAGTGACATTCGATAGTTATTCGCAGTGAGATATGACAATGATCTTGCTGACGGAACTGATAGTTCTACATTCAAAGGCGCGTGTTTAATACAAATTACAACTACAAGTATGGTTAAAAACCCCCATTAAATAAGGCAACTACCTATATCGAAAATTAAATAAGATCTTTCAAACTTGTCGGCTCGCAGCTTATAAATTCGCAGTGTAAACGATGCTCTAACAAGTTGCTAATTAAATAGCGTACTGTACAAAGAGGTATGTTCTATTCAGTTTTGTAGAAAAATTACTTGTAAAAAATATTATTTATTTTTATTTGGTAAATACGTAAGTTGCGTAATTGTAATTTGATTCGACAATGTCCTCGGTTTATTTATCATGCTCTGATTGCAATCATATAAATTAAATTAAAATAATTCCAAGTAGCCCAAGTTTAGATACATGATCTACAACGTTTTTTGCAAAATTTCTTCCAAGGATTATTAATAATGATATAAACTGGAACATATTTGGAGTATAAGCTTCTGACGGGAGATAGTAGGTTACCTTCAGTTTTTTAGAGCGATAAAGTTAAAAACAAACTGAGCCCACATACTCAACGTATGCAACACATTATGATACATGGGCTCAGTTTATCAACCATAAGCGAGCGCGATGTACATTTTGTCTTTAGATGGTCAGTGGTTGACAATACGACCAAGTCCGACAAACTTCATATTTAGAAGTGTGACTATAGACATAGGAACCACTTCGCTTTGTTGTGACAGATATAACATGGTTCTACCAGAACCAAACAGGACCGAAAACACCTGACTAAACTATTTTCATTAGTATAAGTGCAAGACGTAGGTAACTACTAGATTGAGCTACCAAACTAACTTGAAAGAACAATACTCAGTTATAAAGATACTTTGGAAATATTAATATGCATATGAAAATTTATTCTAAAGCTTATTTTTCCAATGACTTAATTCAAAGAAGAAATAACGGTAATGATAGATGAAAACTATTTTAAATTGAAACTATGTACGTTAACGACCACATTTCGTTTTTATCTTAGATTTGTATCTAACGTTTCGGCCCCTTTACAGGAGCCATGGTCACAGAAGTCTTAGAGACCATTATAGAAGAAAACTTCTCAAGAAAATGTTATCAAATTATTTAATTGCTGAAATTGTTTGTTTTGGAAGAAACAGCAGTAGGTTAAGATGTTTCATAACTAAATAAAATAGAAATAGAAAGCTTTAAATAAGTTAACAAAATGTTCTTATAAGGCGAGAAATCGAGGAAAATCTTTAATGCGTAAAGTTATGATACCAAATATGAACAGATTGACGTTTAAAGGCATCGAAAACGAAGTATTGGAGACTACAAAATAACAACACCTGTCGTAATAAAGGCATTCAATTGACTATCCCAAAATAAAATGATCATAAAAACGTGTTTTTTGGAATTACCAAAATATTTAAACAATCCAGCATTGCATAACTCTTCGTACTTCGAAGGTAAATCACTTAAACCACAGTTTATTTAAACGTACGTTACAGGTTTAATTAGTGTGACACACGTGGATATTTACATTAAATGCATTGAGAATGTTAAGCAACGTTTAGCTGGGACAATATAAAGATTGGCTACTGCATTCTATGCAAACTGGTTTTGAAAGTCCTTCCGTACCCAAAGGGTAAAAACGGGACCTTAGTACTGAGACTTTTCTTCCGTCCGTCCGTCCGTCTGTAACCAGGCTGTATCTCAAGAACGGTGATAGTTAGACAGTTGAAATTTTCACATATGGTGTATTTCTATTGCCGCTGTAACAACAAATACTAAAAAAAATATTCAAGAGGGCCTCCAAACAAACGTGACTTTTGCCGTTTTTTAAAGTACGGAACCCTCCGTGCGCGAGTCCGACTCGCACTTAGCCGGTTTTTTCAATTGTCTGGCCATGTTCAAGCGATTAGGCGGTCTCAAACTCGGACACCAGGGTTGGTATAACCTTCACGGAGTTTGGTTTAATTAATGAGTGATCAATTTGGTCTGTCATTACATTCCATGTAGGTGTATGTAGTAAGTACAAACACTTGAAGATAGTTAGTTACAATACTACATTGCTACATTCAAGGCCCAAAAACTTGTTCAGATATTGTTTTACCAAAACTTTTGAACTGGTATTCTTTATGTATATAATTAATTACAACTTTATTGATTTTAAATGACTTTTTTATGTTGACCTCGTTTGTTTTGATTAGCATGTAATTGTAGATACGATGTGAAAAAGACAATAAAATTGAATAGAGTTATATCATTTGACGTAAAAAAGATTCCATCCGTTGACTCATTCATTTGAATAAGTTGTAAAAAATATCCGCAATTTTGTAACCAATATTTCTACGTTTTAGTATAATATAACTCAGTGTGTGTGACTTCTAATGAAGCTTCAGAGTAATTAATTTTGATTTGTATCGCATTGATTAGGTTCGTATGAAGCGATCACGCGGTTTGAATAGATTAATAGTCTCTCCCAATAGTGCTTGTGTTGTGACTAAAGCACGGTAATAGCTCCAATTGGTATTACCTATACATTGAACCACATACGCAGTTCCATGGAAAGGTCCGGCTATTACATAATGTTTGTATTTACACATACAATATATATTTATATATATCGCTGTTTGAGAATCAATATTCTTTAACTTATATTTAACGACACTCTTGAAGCTATTGCTATAGTTGTATAAGTTACTAATTGTAAAAATAAATAAATGACGAACGTTTTTCTTTCGACTTTTCTATCGAATTGTACCTTCCATTGTTAAAGGTAGCACTGAGAAATTCAGAGCAAAGCGGCACTTTTTGGTAGGTATTTTATGATCAGTGCATAGCGGGAATCGAGCATAGCGAAACTAACCGTTTGAATTGACCCGTGGTTTAAAGTAAACAATTTATATAAATTATTATTATCGTGGCATTCCTACTAATTAATAGAAATGGAAGACTTTTTTTTAAACAGCAAAATAATATAATTATATTCATTTAACAAGTGTAAAACAGTGTTCAAAAACAGTGTTTTTGATATAAACGATAATTTTATAAAGAGGTAAAATTTGTAATTCTGTATGGCTAATATTGGGAACTACTATTTCGATTGGGACAATTTTATTTTTGTATTGGTTAGCAGAAATACCTACGGGAACGGGCAAAACGCGGGTAAAACCGATGGGTGCGGTTAGGTTTCAAACGATAAATGAACTAAACAGAAAATACCAATTTATTGCAGTGGTACATTAATTGCTAAAATCGGTACGATAAAAACATAACATACAAATTTTGAGACATGATAAAAAATATTGTTTTGAATTGTAACGTACTCTTAATTTTTTTGAGTGTCTTCCGTTGCCAATAAAACACAAAAAAGGCTATAAAACCGATATCTGCACTACCATAATAAATTTGTATTTCTCGTTTTTTTATCGCGCTCATGTCTAAACTATTCGGAATCTAAAGATTCTTTTTGTAAATGATTTAAGAGGAAATTCTGGAAATTCCTCGAGAATAGGTAAAATTACGAGTAAAACCATGGGGCCCTGCTAGCGATCTTTAAATATAAAATCTATATTCAACATTAAATTCCACATTACTTACTAATTACATCGAAGTCACAATAAAATGCCTTTCTACATAATATAAGGTTCATGATTTTCATCAGGTTTAGAATGAAATTATTACTATATTGGCCACTAACTAACCCACTCGAAATAAATGTATTAAATTATGCAATCGACCTTTTGCAAAAATTATGCTAAAAGAAAGAAATTAACAAACGTTATTGTTCGAACAGGTTTTTAATAATACAGATTCTAAATGTGGTCTTGACATGATAAAATGTCTATATCATTAATATTGAGTAGTGTTTTCACAAGCTTTTAATTAGATGTCCCTGCGGTGTCAGTAGAGAAATATTGTAAGATTTTGACCTACTTCCAATGGTGATAGACCTGAAAACGTGCCTACATTTTTACTAACTTAGTTTAAGTCGAAGTACACGATGGTTAAGCGCTTAGTTTTAGCTGGTTTATAAACAGCGAACTGTCAGGCTAACACAACGAATGTCACAGAAGGCGACAAGACACGATATAAAAAATACTGTGAGCTGATTGGTGGAATGATGGGTGATATTTGAAATTCGAGTTCTCCATCCATTTATCTAAAATATCTATTTATATAAAAATGAAACCCGTTTTCCTTGGTCAAGGCATCACGCGTGAATGGCTGGACCGATTTCCACGGTTTTGCATTCGTTGGAAAGGTCTCGGGCTCCGTGAGGTTTATAGGGAATAAAAATCTCAAAATTCCCACGGGAACGGGGGCGCTGCGGGTGAAACCGCAGGGCACAGCTAGTCACCAATAAAATACGGTATTTCCCATATCCTGTCTTGTCACTTTCTGTTACATTCGTTGTGCTAGACGGGCTGGTGAGTTCAATAGAACGACAACGTCACAGTCATTCCAAATAATCGGAAACGATGTTCGCGTTCTTGCCATCCTAATACGTTTTTAAAATATGAAGATAATATTTTTAAAATGGAATATCTATTTATTTTATCTAGTCTAGGCAAATATAAAGGAAAAGTGTTTGCGCAGTATTTGCACTAGATTTAACAATTAGTGTTAGGTACAAACAGTTGAATCTATATAGGAAAACCGAGTTAAATTCTAATAACTGTCTATGGCAATAAAAACCGTTAATTATACTGAAGAAGGTTAACTATGAAGGTAATAGCAGAATGTCCCGGGCAAGGACATTCACTGCACTCTAACTCTATGGATAGCGTGTCAATTATAGAAGCTACTCTTCCGCGCTCTACAATTATAGGCATTACAACACGAGGTACATATTTAATACGTGAATATCGTTAGCAATACCTATTTAATACCTAAACTCAATGTTAATAACATTAATAACAATGAATTGCACTAAATATTAAGTAAATAAACATTCATTTGGTTAGATATGGGAGTCGGGTCAAGTAGACGTTCTAGTTACGATTCAATTAACAAATAAAGTAGGTTTTAATGGTTGCAACCATAACCAACGTGATGGTTAGTGAAATAAATATAGTTTTACCAACAACTAGAGATGCGGATAGGCTTTGTTTCGAAACTGAAGATGGCGTTGCGTAGCCGGCGTGGTTACGAAAGTAATTCTGCGACTTTGACTTCACTACGTTTAGCATACAAGTTCATTGCCAACCTGCGGCTGTTATAGCGTCGATATTTTTATGCCATGACCATTTTAAAACTAATAATTATATTGTAAGATCGTATTCGTATATGGAAGGTTAGTTAGTTAAGGAAGTTAACACCCACATTCGAATTTGCGATTTTTAATTACATATTTGTATCCATACTTAGGGTGTAAAATATTGTAGATATTGTTATGTCGAGTCCTTTATATTTCTCATGTATTTATAAATGACTATTCGTTAATTTAGAAAATGAATTTTCTTTCTAAAGATCGCGGGTGAGCAACCAAGCAATTTGACATGTATGAAAGGTGTCCTACAGGCCCGCTGTGGGCTCATATGCTGCGGGCCCGTGTCTGGTTAGTGTGCGTTTGAACTAGTTAGCTCGTAGATTGTTAATTTACTAAATATAAACGAACGGACTCTAATTAAAATCTCGACATTCATTGACATTCATTTTATAAACCGTCTTCCCAAAAGTTCTCGTTCAACTACGAGTATATTTCGAAATTCGATAAATATTTCCACTAAAAATGTTGATTTATAATTGGACAATGACTGATGAAGCGACCTTAGATATAAATTAAAACTATCTCTCATAGTTCGAATCCATTTGTTGGTCAAGGTTCTAATAATTATCCTTTTCCTTGTCTCGTAGAGGTTATCGGCCAATCCTATTGATTAATATCGACGATGTACCAATGAGAGTGTTCACAGGTATGTCTTTAGTATTTTGATAGAAGAACTTCGAACTTCGAACAGTCGAAAGACAAGATGTTTTAATTTTAAAGTTGGTACATTTTTGTTTTTTGTGCGAGTTATTCGATATTGTCTCTGTGGCTCTATTTTGTCGGCAAAAAGTCGGACTAAAGTCCTTATTCTGCACATGGTTCCGATATGAATGGTACTTTAAATAGACATTTCTAGGCTAAGATTGTCTCTGTATGTAATGAAGCTTTACGAATTTACTTCTGTACGATTTATTTCTGATGCAAATCTGTCTGACTAAATAATGTGCTATGACATTCCCTTTTTGCACTTTGGAAAAATTTGTACTTGGAAAGGTTTTTGAACCAATTTGAATGCAAACTATTTATTTTTTGTTTTATGACGTCAGTAGAGTATTAAAAAGTAAAATAAAACCGTTTTTATGGTTCCGTAATCTAAAAGGAAAATCTCTTGTATGTAATAAAGGTAACGAGGTTATACATAACTCGTCTATCTGTCCGATGTGACAGCTAATTTCTCCCAAAATGTCTGTATCGATTGAGATCATAGTTATTCGTTCATTGTTATCTCAGAATGTCCTTAATTTTTTTACATAGTAGCGTTTTTTCTTACAATACATACATAGATGATAGAACTATAATCAATCTGAGAAATTAAATAAAAATATAAAAAATTAACCTCTAAAGTACGGAACCCTGTCTCGCGTTCATAACTTGCACTTATTCGGATTTTGAAATAAGCCTTCGATTTAACTGCACCTTAATATTTTAGAGCTTAAGCCTTTGAACATATGAAAACATTAAAATCTTGTGAATATTTTATTACTAACTTGCGAGGTCATTAAAAACAACAATTAATATTTTAATATGTTTTATTTTAACGAGTAAATAACAATATAAAATCTGCGCAGGTTTTGATAAGATACAATTACATACTTCAAGTGTCATTAAAAAATGTTTCAAAGAATGTCAGCATTTTCTATTGTTTACGATTCGAATCAGGAATGCGACAAAATTTTGCATTGTTAAGTTAATGTTTCGTCTTAATTAATGACAACTCATAGAAATAATAATTATTAATGTTAATGAATTGCATTGTAATTAGTTGGTTAATTTTATAACGACACTGGTCATTAATCTCTGAATAATATATAATATTGAGAAGTACGATACGGCACCTATTTTATTAAACTTAAAAAATCCTAACGAAGTTCTAGAAACTGTACTTAATTTGCATTTACAATAATAAAACGCCCAGAAATCTTCAGATGACACCTTGTTCGTGTCATAGTAGTACGAGTAGATAGGTCTATAACAGGTCCTGCTACAGTCATTTGTTTCTCAGATTCCTTCATCAAACTTAGTCCTTAGTAATACAAACTCTATCTCAAGGGTGACCCGTGACAAAACACAATGACAAAGGAAATCGGACAATACATGAATGACACGACCGTTTGACACTTTCACATAGAAACCTAGGATTTCACTCTGACCCTAAATACCGCATTATAATCATATTAGATGTTTCACCTGACATCTAAGAGGCATGCAAAAGAGTGCGAATATCAAGACTACATTTGTACTAATAAAAAGCACTTGGACGTCATATAGGTTGATCAAGTTCACAAGCTATAAGCCATTGAGTTCAATAAAAGAGAGCGTTTTTTTCTTAAGTTATTCACTCCCTGTGTTTGCTCTGGTTTTCCTTAGAATTTGCCAGCCTGTAGTTTATAACCCCGCATGGTGTTAAAAACGCTTAAATACCTTCATACTTTACTAAAAAGTAGCTTATCGAAGTAATCGATCGAAAAAATCTTGATTTCAATCAATATCGACATGTGTCGATAAAAGCAAGTCTTTGTGTTATCTGAAAACTCAGTCGCGATGCATCAGTTATTATACTTGTCAAAGTATTAAGAGAAAACTAAAAAATATGGATAAAAAAAATGCTAAGTGCTAACTAATTGGTTGGGCAAATAATATTATATCACGCCTACATACAAATAATTGCGAATTACGTATTTATCTAAACAAATATTAGCATTGAAGAGTTTGTGCGACTAAGGAATCTAGAAACTGCTATAACGGATGGAATACTTATATTAAAAATATCCGTTAGGTTATGTTTAGCATAAAGGAATAAAAATAAATTTTAGGCTGCGTGTTCACCGTAGCAGAGAGAAGTTATTATCAACAAATTAATTGTTCCTTCTATAATTTGATTATGATATTGTAATGGTAATAGTCTTATTGGAAAATCTTCGTAATATGTTTGTAATTTATTAATAAAATACAATATATATAATTATACTTTGACGCATTGAAATGTAATTAAATTATTCAATGACAATTATAGTTATAGAAAATTGTATTTATTAAAACAAACACTACCTTCGGCATAATTTCATTCATTATATTTTCTACGTCATTGTATTACTTTTAAAAATTTGCCGCCCAGAAATCTTCAGATTGCTTCTATCTTTGTGAAAATTTACTATGTTGCAGGTGGGAATCATAAAAGCGACACATAAAAATAAGTAGAAACGAAAACGTTTTTTATGATTGAATACCATGGTAATCCATAGTTTGAAGATCATTCTAGATTCAGGCACTCAGTATGAACTCCCATCGCAGTTAATACGCGATCGTACAACTTTACAACCACTGCAAACTTTATATATTATTTAAAAACAGTGCAAACCGCCATAATCCTCTTATTTTAATGTATCGAATTATGTTTGAGGCCAAAGACCGTATTTGCATAAAATATAATTATTATTTTTGCGAAATTCGTCTTTCATATATTCACTATCGACAAACTCTCGGACCTTGATCTCAATAACTTGAACTTAAATTGAATGAATAATTATTATAATTTATTATTTCTCAATCGTCCTTGAAAATGTTGATCCCTAAAATGAACATGACATTGTCCCTTGAAAAGACATCAACGGGGTCCGCATTTTCGCATCGATAAAATTTGGTGTAAAAATGTGACTTACCGGTTTGAATTTAATTTGATACACAAGTATACACTGAATGCACAGGTGCAATGGTTAGGCGGTTGCAACGTCCGCAACTGACAAGAGTGTTCACGCGAACTGAGAGACGGTAGGCGTAGGTCACTTGATCACTTAGTAATGTTCGCGCGCGCTCATTTCTCGGGTATATATCACGGGGCGCGGTGACGTCAGAGCCTGCGATAAGGGCTTCGCACCTCTGCATCTTCACCAACGTGTCCTATCTCATGACCGGCACCATTTATCTTGACATCTCGATATACCACATTAACTTCAGAGATGATATTGTACACAGATATCGTATGCACTGTTTCCAGTATTTCCACTGAAGGAGTTACGTTATGTGTGATAACATCGCAGCTACATATATATTTTTTGTGGTTTAACAAGGAGAAAGTGTTACTACAACTAATACCTGTATGTTTATTGAAATTATGACATTTTACCATTAATTAATTTGTGTTTTTTGTTCATATTAAATTTTAATAAATTGATTGTTTTTTGTTAAATATGTTTTTGCTAGTTCAGCTAAGATTTCAATTTTAATTTGCTTGAATTATTTTAATGGTATGTTTTTACAGCATTTATTTTTAATTAAGTGTAAATTGTAGATAAAATTATATTTACCATGTTTGGACATTTATATTATTTAATTATATTAAAATAAAAATAATAATATTATTAACATAAATTAATATCACTAGGGAATAATTTAAAGAGATGTTAGTAAATCGCAAGCGGTAAGAATAAATACAAAAAAATATTGACAGAATTGAATACACTACTTAAAGCGACTGCTTATTTAACAAAAGAAAATGTGTTGCCTGTAGTTAATCATATATGATAACAGTAGATTGTACATTTTCTTAACTGTTTTTTTTTTGTTATTGGGATCAAGCCTAAATTCATGATTAAAAAACAATTAAAATATAAATCAGATTTTTTGGGTCCATAGTTTTCCAAAAATACCTAATTTTTTTAAGATTATTTGTGCCTTAACAATTATTTGTGAGATTATTTTGTAAAGTTAATTGCAATGTCGATATTTATTTAAAAAATTGTAATTATATTGAATACAAATTGGTGATGTAGCCTACACCATGAGATTTTTTAATATAAATGTTTACTGGCGAGAAAAATGATGAGGCATAGTTTGTTAAAATTGTGATTTTACTTCCAAAAACTGATGTTCTATTTACTATTAATTTAACAAGGTATCAAATATCGCGAATCACCCGTCCGAGTTCAATAACCACTTTTTAATACAAAATAAAGGTCACAATTTCAATAAGAATTATGAAAATTTATACAAAATTTGTACTGAATAATGCAGTGTTATTTTGGTACCAGTCTCCGCAGACAAGCATATTATAATCCTAAGCATAGTATATGGTTGTTTACTACGAGCTTAGGACATCTCATACGACATGACAGATACATTAATAATATTTTGGAAGGTAAAGTCGAAGGAAACCGGGATAGGGGAAGACCTAGAAAAAGGTACATGAGTCAGATAAAATAAAAAGGCATGTTGTATCGAGACGTGAGGGAAAAGGAATAGATGGAGAAGTCTGAATCGGACTCACCGATAACAGCCTAGCTATTACATTTATGATGATGGCTACGAGTATAAAAATGTAACAAGATAGCCCCGAGGTCAAGACGCTTGCTGAAAATGAGTTGGTGACAACTAGTACATATGTATATCTCAATGGTTGGTGATGACAAATTCAAGTCTCGTCAGGTCATTAAGATATTCCCTGCATAGTTCCGGAGTTGAATGACGCCGGGACCATAATGTTTACAAATGTGTGTGCACAGACGTTTTACACAGTAAAGTGAAATGTCAGGATTCTTGCGTTCTATCAGGTTGCAGCCAATCAGAAGGGTGGTATAACCACAGTGTCGCCGGCATCCGAAGTACACCTTTCTACTAATGTTTACAGTTGTTTTAATTTAAATCGACGCATATTATTTTTTGCATCGTCCAGCCCAATTTTAAATTGTTTTACTGACATCATCGAGTTTACCAAACGTGAGTGGTCTATCAAAAAACCGATTTGGTACTCAAAATGGTTTTTATGAAAATAATTTATATTATAACGTGCTATTAAAATAAATTAGCTCTCCGTCTGTTTTTTACGATTGATAATAGATACAAAGCTGGATGATTGGACTGGTCAGTGACTGCGAATTGCTGGTCCAAAATTTAAAATAATAATAATTTTGATTCCAATTTTTCAAACGTGGCCCGAATTTGAGATCACCAACCCGCAGTAGGCAAGCGTGGTTATTATTAATCCTCCTTACTGTACTGATATCTTCAGTGAGATGCGTTCATCTAAAGGCCTCTACCCACCTGTGGGTTTTACAGGCCAATACGGTTACGTTGGTCAGGTTGACCACCCACTCGATGAAGAAGAAGAAGAAGAAGTGAGAGGGTGCGTTTCTATTGAAGCGGAGTTTAGCTGTGCGGAGTTCAACTGACCCATCAAAGCATTACGAAAAGATTATAACAATTTCAATGCGCTGTGATTGGTGAATCGGGCTCTGCACCTCTTCGCTTCAAAGAAAACTCTCCCTAAAAGAGTAGAGCATAGTAGAGTCAGTAATCAACCACAGATTAACTAAGTAGAGTCTCCTTTGTATTGATAAATAGGTTACTATAGGTGCGGCGGGGCCTCATAGCCGAATTTTAGATCAAGTTTAGATATTTTTGCTATGTAAATAAAGGTTGTATTTTTATCTTCGTTCTTTTAGCCGCCAAAAATGTTGTCACTTATTTACATAAAGACAATGTCAAAACCTGAACTGGAATTTTTTGCCGGTCGAGATCGATTTTTATTTAAAATCTATAAGATGAGCGCAGACGCATAAACAAAATAATATGCAGACAAAGGATTATATATTTATACAGTTAGTACAAAGAAAATTAGCAGTTTCGTATTTTGTCACATTAAATATCAATAAATGGGTTTTTGCGTTGATAATTTGATTCAATTTTGGGAACTTACTATATAAACTATAATATATAATGATTAGGGGCTGGTAATACCGTAATAAACTTATTTACTATTACATACATCACGCATGAGTATTCACCCCAAAGAAATATCCTAGTTTGTGAGGATTGATGTATGTTTGTTACTCTTTCACTAACAAACTACTAGACGGATTTGTATGAAACTTAACAGTAATATAGGTACAGTAATCAGAATAATACATGGGAAACATTTGATCCCAAAATTCTCGCGGGAACGGGTACAACGCGGGTAAAACCGCGGGGCGCTGCTAGTTCTTTAATATAATACTAAGGGCCAGGTAAGTAAACGAATATCCATACGTCGCGTCGTGTATACAAAAGAAATATGTAATAAATAACATGTGGCATTATAATGGAACTTCGGTAAATAAATTATAACGTTTACAATACACGGCCATCCATAACATTGTTTAAATATTGTAATTTTGCCTGAGCAGTGATCGGTAACGTAAATGTTATGTGTTATAATAAAAAAAATATGTCTATTCCACTCCACACACGAAGTTGTATCACAATCAAATACCCGCGTTGTGCCCGTTCCCGTGGCAATTTCGGGAATTTTTATACTTACAAACATTCCTCTTGAATCACTCTTTCTATTTAAAAAAAACCGCGTCATAATCCGTGCGGTTGTATTTGGGTTTATCGCGAACAGACAGACAGACAGACGCGGCCGGGGACTTTGTTTTATCTTCCTTTTATTATTTAACGAAATATTCAAGTAAATATAAATATGTGAATCCATCGACACTTTTTGTGACTACTATTAAAAAAAAAATTAAAATGCTTATCTCAGCAACTGCCAATCTTATTTTAATAATTATTTTTGTAATGGATACCCACATTCAAGGTGAAGGGTACTTTTTTATTACAACGTATAGGTACTACTGCTAGTCTTAAATAATGCATCGGTGTAGCATTTAAAATGTCTAAAATGATGCCCTAGTCCGCGATGCGTTGACTGTCATGTCACTTGGTTTTGTGAAACAGGAATGATCATTCGCGTTCGTCAACAAATTTTGAGCAAAAACATATGACATATGAAAAATTAACATCACATCTAAAGCGAAAAGTTACGCTCTTTTTATTTCAAAAAGTCAATCGCTTAATACATCCGTGTTTACGTTTTTTATGAACACTTAAACTTATTTATTAAACACTAGCTGTGCCCCGCGGTTTCACCCGCAGCGCCCCCGTTCCCGTGGGAATTTTGAGATTTTTATTCCCTATAAACCTCACGGAGCCCGAGACCTTTCAAACGAATGCAAAACCGTGGAAATCGGTCCAGCCATTCACGCGTGATGCATTGACCAAGGAAAACGGGTTTCATTTTTATATATATAGATTAGTGATGCGTTTCAGTGCTAATTCACAACGCATTGACATTGTGAAAATATCTAATTGTAACTACGTTTACTTATACACTTCGCTTTTATTTGACATTTTTATCTGACGTTTGAGTCTTCTGTCACCACGGTAATGTAAAGGGGCCGAAACGTCAGATATTCAAAATTGTCAGTCAGTCAAGCTCTGCTCTGCTGCTCTTCTTCAATGGAGCACCCTCAATTGAATTATTAGCTTCTGCTGACATTTCGTCGCAATTCCGGCAATGTCAGAGTTCCCGGTAGAAAAAAACACGATGAGGGGGTTAAGTATAGTCTGTTGAATGCGGGCATCCAAAATGTTAGTTAGCGAGTTAGCGACTTCAACACAGAACTTTTACAATAATATTTGTCTCTCACTTTTACAATAATATTTGTCTCTCACTCACTCGCTTTTCATTCAGCTTGGTGTGGTTGCCCTATGCGCGTCTTTAGGACATATCAATGTCGCGACATTACGCGCTATAGTTAATTCTTTTTTATGACAAAGTTATTGATTTATTACAAATTAATGATATATGTGTTATCAATAGGTTACATATAACTAATAAAACGTATTACATTGTTTTCCATTCTTTCAAGTAGTAGTAATCTTATAGGTATATAAAATTCTCGTGTCACAGTGTTCGTTCGCGTACTCCTCCGAAACGGCTTGACCGATTATCATGAAATTTTGTGAGAATATTGAGTAGGTCTGAGAATCGGCCAACATCTATTTTTCATCCCGAAATTCCCGCGGGAACGGGTACAACGCGGGTGAAACCGCGGGGCGCAGCTAGTAATTTATAATAATTCGTGAACCATAGTAACTGGACTGTCCAATTTATTGCCTAGATTTATCAAAGCTTATTATACAAATTACATCTCAAATGAGAGGCTACCCGCATGTTTTATGATGTTTAAAAAACGGACTTATAATAAATTTGTTAGAGACTTGCTTTTGTTTAATAATACTAAAAACGATCGGGAAAACTGTGCATATGTTTATAAAATAAAATACTTCATACCTATTCTATATTTTGTGTACCCGTACGGTATACACTTACGGGCCAAATGTCTTGCTCCTCCGGCGATTGGTATATCGGTCGTAGAGCATTTATTCTCTGTGACATGCAACTGCTGTGAAGTCAACTTACTGACACGACTGAAAAATTAAAATTATAAAATAGCGACCATATATGTAGGTCGCATGGGTAGCGTAACAAAATCAGTTGTTCTATAAAATATAAACCACCAATCTATATCTGCTTCTAAAGGCCGACAAGAAAGATATTGCCAGTACTTATGTGTTCTTATGTTCTTACTTCATGGACAATCATTTTAATCTTGAGTACCTCAAACATGATATTTAATCTTCATTTTACAGTCTAATCATGACTAACCAAATTATAGTTTGTGAAAAAGTTTATTAGATTACGTTACTTGTACTGTAGAGCTCGTGGCGTAGTTTGACTAAGCGATGTTAGTTCATTGCGATTGTTAAGCAAAGTGCAGCTCGACCCCTACTTGGATGGGGGGCCGATAGTGGCACTTCTATCTGAGCGCTAGCGTTAAATAGTCGGTCCCGGTTGTTTCAATCGTTAAGGTGGGTTTACACCAAACGAACATAGAGCAAGAGCTAGAGCAAGAGCATTCTTTCGTGATCTTTTAGTGTAAACGAAAGCTAGAGGTATCCATTTACATCAAACGAACACAGAGCTAGAGCTAGAACAAGAGCTAGAATACAAGAACGCTTTGATGAGACCGCTCAGTGGCGCGAGCACGTTCGAACACGCAAGAACGCTCTAAGCAACTGCTCGCGCGCTCTTGCGCCGTTTACATCGAGCGAGCGAGCATTCTTAGAATATTCTATAGAATCTTTGCGAACGCTCTAAGAACAACGAAAGAATGCTCTACGCCTGTTTACACTAGAAGAATTTGATGTAGTGGGGATAGAATGAGCATTCGCTCGGTTGGTGTAAACCCACCTTTAGACAATGTCGGAGGCCTTTAGGCGGTCTAAACCTCCGACACCAAGGTTGGCTAGTAACGTACACGAGCTTGCTTACTTTTACTTTAATCTGAATTTTCAAGTCTGTGCTCATTCAGTTTGACAATAAGTCTAAAAGTCTGTTTATACTGTCGACTTCTTCAAAGGTATAGAACTTAAGCTATATCCGAAGACAGTCAAAAGAACAGACAGTGCTTCAGCTGACGTTCACGCACTCTAGTAAACGTAAACACAAAATCCAGTCTCAACGGATGTAAGAAAATGAAAAATCGTATCTTTCTACTGGTAGCTCGAAAAACTTCAACAGACCATGTCACTCAATTGTTAAAACAACGCTTTGTATCTAACAGATATTTAACAGCGAATGTAATCGTGTACTTTTTAACGAATGTATGTTACGATAGCCACCGTTTGAAACTACCCACCCTAAGGGCTGCCTGGACTAAGGGCTGCTTAAGGAAATTATATGTACTATATTTATACACGATTTACAAAAAAAAGAACTCGTCTGACTTCACATAAAACTACAATCCCTTAGTAACATTTTTAATTTTATTTCTTTTTCATATGACGTAGGTTTTAATTTCTTAATATTTTGAAAGTACAATAAAATCTATTTTTAATCTACATCTACAAGGATCTTTCATAACAGAAGTCCGTAAAGTGTAAAAAGTTAAAAAATGAAAGTTAATTCAGAAGTCAAAAACCTTGAATAATGAAGTTTGAAATGGTAAACATCAGTGGTGAATGCAAAACAAAATTACAGTCCGAAAAACAGTATAAATTTTACATGCCCAATTATACTATCCCTTATTTAATTGACCTAACAAGATCAGTAGTATTGACTGTTTTCTAATCTGTGGTTAAGGGTTAAAAGGTTCGCCGCGTTAGGGCGATGACCTTCAACATCACGAAATGGAAACCAGATTTAATTTTCGGAAGTTAGTCGCAGTAACTGAGGAAAAACAAAAAAAACTTGTTTATATATTAACCACTTATTATAAACTGGACTGTCTGTATCAAGCGGAAGTTCTTATGTCCGCATTTATTTATTACATTAACATTTGCATTTATATTCAATCTGATGTTAATTACCTTCTTAAATTATGCATAACGTACCTTAGGGGATTTCGTTACTTTACGCTTTATTTCACCTCAGTCAGTTGCATTTTATTAGAGATTTTGATGAAGCAATGTTTAGAAATGTAGTTAATGACCATGATTAAAAATACTTTGAGAATTACTCATAAACTTTACTTTTTAATTGTTGTTGGTTCAACATTGATCAAGACCTCTTAATTCAATGTTTGCAGTAATATTTCAAAAATTTAGAAACAAAAGGCAATACACATTACTGTATCTTCAACCTAAAAAAATAATCTGCAACAGAACCCATCACTTAAGGAATCACTAATGAAACATAACTATTTTTGTATATAGTAATTGTGTCTGAGTACTTCTTCGAAGACAACCGATTCCTTATAAAAGAAGAGTGTATTCCAATTGTATGTTATACTTAATGGATATGGAATACAATGTGTAATTTTATTTAATCTGTTTCTTGCATCCATCAGGTGAAATGATTCGGAGAAGAATCATTTTGGGTGAAAGTTTTGTGAAATGAAAATTCAAAAACACATCGAATTACATTTAATTAGTGTCAAAGTATTTAAACTGTTCGTTGAAGAAGATGTTCTAAGAACAAAATATAAACATACATACAGACACACGAACGTTGAGGAAATTCAGGAGACTTCCGAACTTAAGTACAGCATACGTTACCCGTCCGGTAAAACCGTGGGGCGCTGCTAGTATAATATATCACGGAACACCGAAGTATTTACCGATTTATTTCGTAGTAAACAGTAGTAAATGAAACCAGCTGCTATATAATCACAATTAAAATAGCAAAAACGTCCTTTGTTATTTATTTACCTAATAGCAGTATTTTTTCGCCACAACAATGCGTTTTTTGTCTTAACAAATTATAGGTAATGTTACAAAATTGTATCGAATTATTGGGCTGTCTTACGGTGGATCCACAAACATGTTTTTGCGATTAAACATCCGTAAGTAAAGTACTGTGTGCCAAGTTAATAGTAGACACCATTAATCGCCACCTCATTCAATAGCATAGGATCCGATTCTAGATATACGATGTGACGTATACGCAGATATTGCCCTAAAGTGGTTTAGCAGGAATTCCGCTGGGTTTACCGCCACCTATTAAATACATAATGGGAACAAGTTTACAATGTTGTTTAAAACAAAATATTTTTCGATTCTTGTCATGATTGTAATTAATGCGATCGTTTTCTTTACGTTTATGTATTTTATTATTCTTATTAACATAACTATAAAGAATAGTTGATCTGTGAATGACGTAATTGAGATTATGTTGATTTCGTAGTTCCGAACGTTGTTGATCCAAAATGTTATAGGAGTAGGAGCCCACGATTAGGAATAGCGAAACATTCTGTACTAGAACACTACCATGTTATGGACAATACCTACATCCTAGTCATAATAACCTCACAGTTTATTTCCCTAAGCCTTCATTCCTTCATATCTCAGCGAGGAGATAGTAGCTAGAGCCAACCTCTCCGTGCTTTAAATATATGTTTATATGACCTGCCTCAAGGGGTACCTCAGAGGGTAAGGACGGAGCTCGGCTTGGTCATGATAAGGGAAGTGAAGGGCCGAGAACCGACCGGTACCTCTTGATTATAATTGGCAAACTAGCCGATTACTGACTCGTGGTTCAACTATGAGTAAGTAAGTTCGATAAGGTTAGTGGCCAATCGGAGATTTTGACCGCCTAAAGGCCTCCGACCACCATTATATCCATAGAAGCTCGAAGTACTTACTGCATAATTTCTCTATTTTATAATTGACAACTAACTGATAGTACTGATAGTAACTAACTGGGTGAGTAAACTCTTGGTTCAACTGGCAGAGTAAATACCAATAAAAAACTGAAGTAAACTGCCTTAAATACTCTTAACTGTGTAACTGATAACTTCAGTGAGAGACCTTTGCCCAGCTGTGGGACATTATAGTTTATACAACTGAACATACGCAGATACGGGTCAATAGCCAAAACGCCAAAAGAGGTTCAAACTCTAATACCTTGTACTATACTTACTTTCTGTGAAGTTCTACGATATTTACATAATGTGTTTTTTTATTTGTCAGTAATTGAGTGTGATGTTTACCTATCAGTAGATTCAAACGTCATCGTTAAGTACACTTCAGTAGGTACGTATTTACGAACGTAAGTTCTAAGATCCTTATTATCAAGACAAATAGTTAGCACGCTTCGATTTAACTCACAGGTTTTTTGTTATTACCTATAAATCATTAGGTGGACTTATCCCGAAATGTTATAGGTAAAGCACATTTTGAAAAAACCGGTTCCGATATTTTTTACTTGTGTATTAGTTCAAAGTCCAAGAAATAAATAAGATCGTGTGGTCAAGATCTTGAAACTCGCTCACTCACATTCTATAGTTTCTAAATGTTTTTTATATCTATTCTTTACTGTTTTAAGGTTTACCCGGAGACCATACGGTAAACATGACATGTATGTTTAATGCGTGATTCTGCTATTATATCTTCTATTAAAGAAAACTTCGATCGATTTTCTTGGTTAAGTAATTTTATTAAAATTTTAAATGTAAGTATGTCTGTCATATTTCTATTAACAAAATACTCATACTTATTATTAACTATTCGTTGTATTAAAAGTGGAAAACTTAATCGCCAATAGGTCAAAGGTAACAAAAACAGCAGAAAGATAACTTTTATCGCCGCCCCTGGTTTTGCCCGTGTGTCATTACATCCTATATCCATCTGTAGAGTTCCTAACCTCAATTAATATCACGCAAATGTCAAGGTCCCATAACCGAGATAAGGTGACAAACACTTTCACAGTTAATTCAGTTTATATCGCTACATAGTATAAAACAAAGTCGCTAGCCGCTGTTTGTCTGTCCCTATGTATGCTTAGATCTTTAAAACTACGCAACGGATTTTGACGCGGTTTTTTTAAATAGATAGAGTGTTTCAAGAGGAAGGTTTTTATGTATAAAAATTCCCGAAATTTCCACGGGGACGGGCACAACGTGGGTAAAACCGCGAGGTGCTGCTAGTATATTATTATATGTTTGTGTCGTATCCTTATTACATTACCATAAAGGTATTTGTAAATAATGTGGTAAATAAGCTGAGCATACAAGTCATGTGTATGTCTCGTGTCTACCTGTAACAGTGTACATATAAAAGTGCTATTTAATATCTTCTATGCTTTAAACATTCCATTACAGGGCGAAGTCCGTGTTGTTTCTACGAGAACCTTTTAATAGGTATATTATTTAGGCACTTTTAAGGTGTGAGCCATAATGAAAGTAGGCAGATAGGAATCTTTTACAATAAGAATCATTTAACACTGGTGTTTTTCCTTCATGTTGGAGACGTCAATGGTTTTACCTGCATTGCGCCCCTTTTCGTGAGGATTTTGGAATAGCCTATAAGCTACCCGTTGAATGTGGGTATTGATTACAAAAATAATTATTCAAATTGGATGATTAGTTTCCGAGATTAACGCGTTCACAAAAACAGTCTCTGCAGGTGTATTATGTTAGTGCAGATGTAGATACGAGTATGTAGTGTATCAATCATAAAACGCAGGATACTATTACTAAAAAAGCGGCCAAGTGCGAGTCGGACTCGCCCATGAAGGGTTCCGTAGCAGCGAGTAACATAATAAAGAAGTTCTTGAAATAAATGTTTTTTTATTTACATTTGAGTTATTGAATGAATAATCAGTATTTTTTTGCGGTTTACGATTTATGTCGTAAAAAAAAAACTACTAACTAGACCTCGTTCAAACCAATTTTCGGTGTTAGATTACATTGTTATGTACATCATATATTTTTTTTAGTTTTATCATTCTCTTATTTTAGAAGTTACAGGGGGGGGGACACACATTTTACCACTTTGGAAGAGTCTCTCGCGCAAACTATTCAGTTTAGAAAAAAATGATATTAGAAACCTCAATACCATTTTTGAAGACCTATCCATAGATACCCCACACGTATGGGTTTGATGAAAAAAAAAATATTTTTTTCATTTCTAAGTATGGGAGACCCCCCTAAAATTTTATTTTTTTTCTATTTTAGTGTGAAAATATTAATGCGGTTCACAGAATACATCTACACACTAAGTTTCAACAACATAGCTCTTATAGTTTCGGAGAAAAAAGGCTGTGACATACGGACAGACAGACAGACAGACGGACGGACAGACAGACAGACAGACATGACGAATCTATAAGGGTTCCGTTTTTGCCATTTGGCTACGGAACCCTAAAAAAGATAGTAAAAACCACTCTGGTATAAAACTATAATGTTTTTTTTTCGACAAATCTAATGGAATGTGTGATGCTGTAATACGAGTAATGGCATCAACAATCACAACCGGTTTATCAGTTTCAAGGGCTGATTCATGAGAGCCAGGAGTCTTGCTGCCTTATTCATAAACACTCTCTAACTAAAACACTGTTAGTGAGTGTTTTGTCTCTTTTGCTCTTTGGAAAATAGCGTATGTCAGAAAGGGACAAACCATTTGATAGCTAAAATGCTGCTAGTAAGCGTGTATGAATAAGGCCTTTGGACGAACGATAGGCCAATGACTGCTGACGTCACAGCTATAAGAAACACCTGAGTGTCTAGTGATTTATTTACTACATTTAGGGCGGGTTGCTCCAAACGGTTGGTCATCGTAACATACGTTCGTTAAAAAGTTCACGACGACAAAGCGTATTTAACGCTGATAAATGTCATTAAATACAAAGCGTTGTTTCACAAATTGAGAGACTTGGGTCTGTTAAAGTATTCGACCTGTCAGTAGAGCCACGATTTTTCATTTTCTTACCTCCTTTGAAACTGACATTTTGTATTAACTGTTACTGGTGCGTGAGTGTAAGCTGAAGCATCCCGTAATAAGAAATAAGTAATAGCGATGCCTAGCCACGTTGCCTAGGTGAACCATTTTATAGCTGGTCCCTACAACTGATGTAGATCGGTACGTTACTCGATTTGTCAAATTTCGTTGCAATCTGTCATTTGACATGTAATAAATAAATAGTGATGTACCTTCTCCCACTTTTTATTAGTCGCGTGGTATGTATGACATGGCAATGCATCCTGAATTTTAAGGGATGTTCATGAACATCCCTTAACTAACCTAGGTTAGGTTAGGTACAAGAGCTTCTCTAAATTTTTGATGTAAAGGGTCTCGGAAAGTTTTACACTCAGTTCAATTATCTCTGACCGGATGCACCGTCAACCATATCGTCAGAACCATATATAATTATAAGTTACTGTCTGAACCAAAGTGAGGTGATATTTGCTTGTAAGTTTACGACTTTAATTGACTGTATTAGTTCGGCCTGATCCAACTCTTGACCGTGTTAAGATACATATTTTTTTTATCTTCAGACAAGGGATTTTAAATGGAGTCAAGGAATTCTGGTATCAGACTCTAAAGACGCTCAATTGGTTTGAGATTATAAAAAGTTAAGTACCTACTACTAGGTGCTATTTTAGGCTAATACTTTACGCCAAATGGAGGAAATATTCAGTTTTTTGTTTGCACACAAACATTGCACTCTTTAGTAGGCTCATGGTATTAAATAAAAACATGTATTTATTTTGATGACTGTGCAAGTTTTGTAGTGCCTTCGTAACTGAGTTTGCTGTTTATGGTCTGTTTGATTGTCTATTGATGTTTGAAGTTTTTACTTTTTACATAGACAAAAGTATCTAAAAAGGAGATACTTTTGGGGGCAATGTAAAGCGCAAGACACGCATAGTGCAGCTGCGGGTCGCGTGGCGTTATATTCTTTGTATTTGTTTAGAAGGTATCACATTAGGTCCGCTTTGGGCCTTAGGCTGAAAAATTGTACTGACAACTGATTGTTACACTGAATACAGAAAGCCTTGTTCTCGTCAAACAAGTTACTTTAAAGACTTTAGTGAAAACAGTGGGCAGTCACTGACTAAAGAGTAGTCTGGCGTATAAGTAAGTGGACATATGAAAGTACCATTAAATATCATCTACTTATGGTAAAAGGTATCGACACTGCTCGAGTTTGGAGAGAATCTGGAGCAAAAGGCAAGTTTGACAACTGAAAAGTACAGTTAGGTAGTCGATTTCGTGCTTTTATTTATAACGGAACGTTTAAAAAATGTAGTAACGAGAGAGATTGAGTCAATTAAGTGTTTGTTTTTATAAACTCGAAAAGAACACCGACATTTATACATTCAAGTATGGTTTACATATCTCAGTAATGCTATGCACATTTTTGTTTTATTAATACTATAGGCTCAATAATGAAGTTAAAGCAATTGAAAAAAGCATTTTTTTAATTGCTTTGCTTTGCTTTTAAAAGTAGAATGTAGTAATTAAAGAAAACAGCATTAATAAAACATCGTATGATTTAGCAGTCGATGGGTACATAATACAATGTTTTACATACATTAGGTACCTACCTACCTAAATGCAAACTGACTAAAATTTAAAGAACCTAAAAAGAAGCAATGAGACATGTTTGAAGGAAACAACATTTAAAATTGTTCTTTTGTTTAAATTACGAAATAACTGCGATATGGTTATCGTAAGAAAACGAGAAATATCAGCCTACGCTATTAACAATTATAGATATTACTACCTTCCCAATATGGTCGTTGATATGAATGATCAGGTAGATATTATGGTTGTACGTCATAATGTGGACTTTAATCTAATGACCTTATGGGCAACTTTGAAATGACAGATGTATCTCATTTTACTTCGCTTTGTTAATTATAGCTATTGTTAAGAAAAGTGCAGCTCGACCCCTACTTGGATGGGTGGCCGATAGTGGCAATGATTTCCATGTGCTACCGTGCTTCGGAGGGCTCGGTAATTGTCTGTCTCGATTGTTTCAATCGTTAGACCATGTCGGAGGCCCTAAGGCGGTCTAAAAACTCCGACACTAGAGTTGGCCACTAACCGGCTCACTCGTACTTACTTAGCAATGAGCAGCTCGGCTACTGCTTCAAAGGGTGACCCATATTGGCATTCCTATCAGAGCACTACCGTAGCTACTTCGGTAAGGTTTTGTTGAATTGTTTCATACTTATTATTTTTAACCTATATAGTTCAGAAACTGGATTCGACATTCGGCATGTGGTTACAAGTAAAAAGTACAAATTAATTTTCTGAAGATAAACTGGGTTTTTAGATCACTGATACACAAGAGACAGGTGCACTGATTTCGTTTCATTGTGTTCACTGTTACATTTTCAGCGCGTGAGAGCTCTTGCTTTCCAGAGGGCTTTTACAGACCCTATTACCGACGGAAGAGTGAAGTAGGTAGGTTACTTACTCGTGTTTTAGTTACATACTTTAAAAAACTCTATGGGTCTAGGAATGCTTCCAGTCTTCTGAGGTATTTTATTCGATAATTTTAACAGCTATTTAATAACAAGCGAGTGAACATACTAAATGGAATCTGAGGATCTCAGATGGCAGAACTATTCTGTAATCTGAGTCGCAAATGAATCTTAACGAAGATGTATTTTTCCGATTTGTAACATGTTTTGTTGTTTACCACTTTACAACTGTACTTCCTACAGCATTTAGGAAAACAAATGTTCAACTTATATCTTCCGTGAGATGAGAGGCCTTTGACCAGCAGTGGTACATTACAGGCTAATTTTTATTACTTTCTGTTATCGTTCAATTTGAAAAACGAACATTATATGACTACCGCAGTACTTTGTGATATAGTATCGTTATGACAAACGTAAACACGAGTGGACATTGCAAATATGCGAGGCTTGGACTTGTGACGTATCAAGTATGACAAGAACTGGTTTCCACTTCCTGACAATAATGAGCTCCATGGAACCACTGTTTACCTATATTTAAATAATTTGCTTTGTTTATTTAGCGTTTGAACTTGTATTTTTAGTATGTTTTGCGACTGTTTTCGATTTATAGAGTAGTTAGGTAGGTACTTTATTTCCTCTCTATAGGTTGGTATGATCAAGGTTTTTGAATTCATAATCAAATTAATTCATTCTAGTAAACATGTGTTTTAGGTGTACTTAGTTGTTATCTATATCTAATAAAGATGAAGTGCTTAGATTTGTAGATTATTTGTTTTTTGTCTATTTGAATGCTAATCTCAAGAACTATCATTCCGATTGGAACAGTTTTTTTTGGCAATGGAATACCACATTAAACTAAATTATTAAAATAAATTATTATTTATTTAAACAGGAAAGTTACAGGTTATTTTTTATCCCTCAATTCCTACGGGAACGGGCACAACGCAGATAAAACCGCGGACCGCTGCTCATCATAGGTAATTGAAGCAAGTGTAAAAAGTAGCAGAAATCAATGAGTAGGTAGTACCTATTCCTGACCTACGCCTGCGTTGCTTAGCATAGATTGAGCAACTTTACAAGCCAAAAGCTTATTTTATAAAAATTTAATTTGACATTAGGTCCCTATTATGTCCTAGATCGATAGAAGATAGACCAAGATTGACCTAGAAAGGTACTAAAATGAAGAAAATGAAAATGTGTTTCCCTGGCAAGTGCCTTTGTGCTCAATGATTTTGGTAGGTAGGTACTACGTATTAGGTAAATATAAATAAGGGACCTATAATTTTTCAATCAGTGAAAAAACTAACAAAAGAAATTAATTACCTTAGTATCTTGAACATGGCGTTTAGTGTTGTTTTTGTTACACTCTTATTTTAAAAATTACCGGTCTGAGGTAATTTCCCGGATCTGTGCATAAATATGTGTTTACTACGTAAATGAATTTTGATTGGTTCATTCCATAGATGCTACGGTCTATAAATGTGATTAAAAAAGTCACACTTAATGGAATGACAATGAACGTTTCTCAGGAAATTATTTATGTAGGTATCTATTCAATTGATCTACTTTGGTACTTAGTACAATGCCTACGCGATATTTTAATTTAAGTACCTACAGGTTACCTAATATTACCTACCTAGATATTTCTAAGCTAAGAAGTTAAATACCTACCTACATTTAAATTGGGTAATAAGGATAGTCTAATGTAAGGTTTTGTAATAATTATCATTGTATCTGATAAACGTGGTAATAACAAATAGATATTACTCAGTGGAAGTTAGATAACGAATTACAACTTGTAGGTACGTGATTAATCTATACTTTCTTTAAGTACCACTCATTCACTAAATTAATGATTTTGATTAAAATATTGAGCAATCATCTTTAACTTTATCAAAATGTTACTTATATTGATCATTAATGCCACATTATACATTATTGCATCAATTTGTATTATAATTGATTTTACAAAATATTCAATGTTTATCTAGCGCCATCTATCGTCTAGTAGAAATACTATTTAGTTCAGCTTTTCAACAACAGATGTCAGAATCATATCAGTTAGCTGTAAGCGCCATCTAGTGTAAATCTTTAAATTTAAATTATAGCAGAAACAGAGTCCTTCCTTGTATGAAACTCATTTTGATATTTTAGTTTACAATTTTTACTCTAGATGTCACTAAACTAGATGTCATTAAACGAAATAAAAATCGACTAAAACTGCAAAACTTATTTGACAGTGACGGAAACTAACTAGAAAGTACACGCACTTCTCTAATAATTCTCTACTCTCTATGTTACCCCATCACTGCTTGGGTGGTGCCGACTGTCTGAGTGGGACTGTATTTTTTTATATTTTGTACATAAAATCATGAAATAGTTATAATATCTATTTAAATAAACTAGAATAATGTCTCTAATAGTATATGAATCTGCTATTTTAATAATCACTTAAAATTGTAACTGCTATTTTTATAACCTAAATAATTAGTCATCAGAAAGATTAGTTGTAAGAACAGACGGTGCTTGGAATTTCAGTTTTTTATGGTAACTGCAATCGAATCGAACATTGGTTCTTATCAAAGTACTGGTAGTCGTGCTTCAAATGTGGATGCATGAAGACAATTGACTTTTCACTGGTGAGTAGATAAACTTACATTCATGTAAGTATTTCGTTTTTATATCACTTTACTTACTTTACTGGCCTTCAAATCTAGCCTAGTGCTCACTGGAATGTTACACATTTCGATTACTGCTAAAAACTCGGTGAATATGTCTAGAACAGACCACCACATCAAATTTTGCTATAACCCACATTCAATATAAGTACTTACCAATATACTAGTTTAATTTCACTCCTCTTACCTCGTTGCTCTGTTCAACATTAATATTTGAGTCTTAATTAATGAGAAAGTTATCTTTATATGCATAAGTGATATCGCTTCTAATTATTACTCGGTGAGTTATGAGTTAGGTCAAGGCTTCTATGACACAACATAGAATATTAATTTTCACATACTTAACACTTAGTAAGAAAAAGTATTTTATTTTTTTATTTTATGTTCATAGGGAAATACAGTAACTTAATACACTTATTTATACTTATTGTTACATTTTTACTTTTACCATTGATTGTATTTATGATTTCATCTCTTTTGAATAGCTTAGAATTATCTAGATTTAATAAAGATTTTATGGGCTATTCTATGTTGGGTTTCTTTTTAAACCTGGCCTTGTAGGTCTATCTAGTTCTTATTGATGTGGCAAAACCCCGTCAACTTTATAAGCAATTCAAATGTGAATTCAAAAACTATTTTATCTTGAAAAAAGGGGAGGGTTCTCAATTCAACTGTATGTATGTTTTTATGCTGTTGCTATCTACTGGAACATGTTTAATGCTTTCTGTAGTAGCATGTGATGACATTCTTATCATATTAAGTATTAAAATTAATCACTTTTTATCTCTTGTTGTGACTCGTGACTCATTATTCATTATCAATATTATTTCAATTGACGGCAAATTATAAAGATAAGGTGGCCATGTGTATTTTATAATCATTTTATTATTCAATGTTTTTGACTTCACTTAGTAAGCAAAAAAATTACTTAAAATATAACCCTGTTTCAGTCAGTTATACAGTCCCATGAAAGCAAACAAAACTAAATATAAATGAGTATCAGTACATAGTATAAAACAAAGTTGCTTTCCGCTGTCTGTCTGTCCCTATGTATGCTTAGCAATGGATTTTGCCGCTATTTTTAAAAATAGATAGAGTGATTCAAGAGGAATGTTTTTAAGTATAAAAATTCCCAAAGTTCCCACGGGAACGGGCACAATGCGGGTAAAACCGCGGGGCGCATATACACCAGCAAACATATGCAAACACCTGCTCAATTGCGTACTAAAATGTGGTATTTAAATGCCAGTTTTGTCAACATCCCTGTGCACACACAACACTAGTCAATAAGCTAGGTGTTATTAAATATAAAATAATCCTACTAAAGTTGTAAATGCGAAAGTTTGTGAGGATGGATGTATGTTGGTATATTTGTTACTCTTTCACGAAAACTGGACTGATTTGGATGAAACTTTACAGTAATGTAGGTTATATCCATCAGAATAACGCATGGGATATATTTTATCCTGAAATTCCGGCGGGAAAATGTACAACGCGGCTAGTGGATTACATTTTTAAACCATAACAAATAAACTATAAAACCTAATTTGTTGAAAACTTACTGAAACCATTAAAAGTTAGTTATTTATTTATTTAATAAGTTAACTACCTAGTTAATTCCTATCACAACATGTCACATGAATTCCTATGATCTAATCTAAGTAAAGGTATTATCATAATTTATCTGCTAATGAAAATTATTAATTAAGTAACTTTGTTGTTTTATTTAAATTAAGTAACTATTGTACTGTTATACAATTTTTGATTGCTCAGTATGAGCTATTATGATAATTTAATATTTTTTTAGCTCCATATGGGTCTGAAACAATAAAAGATGCGAACCATGTCACCAATATTATATAAAATAATGTTTTACAGGGAACCTTATAAATAGCTATTAGCGGCCATGGTCTTACCTCTTCTATACCTGTTTCATTGGCAATTTACAGAAAAAAGCAACCTAAAGTAACCTTCTTCTTGTTTAAGACTGTCAAAAGTAAAGTATTACCCTGTAATGTCCCACTGTTGGGCAAAGGCCTCTCGTCTCACTGAAGATATCAGTACAGTAAAGAGGTTTCAGGCGTAATCACCACGCTTGACTGACACGCTAAGACTGTCAATAAAACAAAATTAATTCTATAATTAAATCTGATTACGGAAAATAAACTTCAAACTTTCAGTAAAAAAAAATACCCACCAACTTCAGCATTATTTTATTAGTCTAGATATATTAATATTATTCAAACCAAATTAATCATAATAATGTTTATGTAACTATGAATGGTATGTCTTACGCGTCTTGCCAATTGGCTGGTTTAACGTCATACTTGTAGCGTGAAAGAGGTATTGCTCCATAAAATACATCAAAACCGAAAGTCTCCGAAATCCCTTTCCGAAGACTAATAAGCAAGACATGTTGCCCTCTGCTGTACACTCTAATTTTCAATTTGGTAGGTACTAAATATTTCTACAAGTATAATTTTTGCATGAACTTGTTAATTTTTTTAAAATCCAAGGCTGCATTCGAAACATGTGATGTTTTCGTTTATTGGTTTCACGATAGATGGCGCAGTAAGTTGAAAAAGTAGTCTTAAGGTGTGTCCAAACATTAAGCAGCACGAGCGCGGCAGCAACACGCGGCATGTCTATGACACATTTCTGCCGCGCTCTAGTTTGGACAAAGCCGACTAATGTTTGCGCGGCAGTACTGCGCGGCACAACCAAGATACGCCGCGCGCTTCAGTTGGAATCAGAACTAAAATGAAAGCGTTCGCGTGTGTCGTAGCTCTGCTTATTATAAAAAAAATGCGTAAAAGAGCTTAGAAGAAACATATTTTAATGAGGGAATTCTGGATGAAACCACTTATTAAATAATTTGTAATATGCACGTAAAAGATTACTTAAAATTATTTATGTTTTGGGCAATCTAGGTTTGATAGTATACATACTTGTTTTCATTACGATTTTTTTGATAAAATTGATAGTATAACTCTGCAATAAATATTGATCCTTGCATATGATCAAACTTGTGAGAAATTAAATTTCCAACAACTTTGGATAGGTACTGTCATTTTTGCTCTAAAGTTGAAAATTAACGAGTTATTTCAGAAAAACTAAAAAAATGAACTTAAAACAAGATGGCGGCGAATACTCTACCGGTTTTTTATGTCTGCCCCGACTGGATGATAAGCTTAAAATATAACTTATTCTACATGTACTCACAGAAAGTAAGACACTTCGGCCGTTAAATTGTTTTTCCGGCCATTATTTTTGCAACTTTAGAATAAACATTGCGGCATTGTGACACGTATTTACATTGGCTGTGGTTCGAGGGAACTAAATAAAAGAGTGGCTCACTTTTCAAATGAGGCGCTAAGCACCGAGACGTATTATTTGCACCGATCCGAAATCTAGTTGTGTATTGTTGATCGAAGATGTTTGTGCGCAGAAATACGTCCAAACACAAATACTGCCGAATGTTTACTAAGTATGTTCGTGCGCGGCAGGTAGCCAGAAGCGTTCGCGAGCGGCTGTCGTCTAGTCACAGCGCGGCGCGCCGCGCGCGGCAGCCGCGCTCGATTGCCGCTCGATGTTTGGACACACCTTTACGATTATTAGTATATACTAATTCTCATTTGATATAATATAATTATTTAAAAAAAATTACGTACTTTATTTTTGCCACACACTACCTCAAAATATAATATTTCATTGAACCATACTTAATGTGCAATAGTTTCATGACGTATCGAAAATCCCAACAATTACACAATTTTCCTCATTAATCGACATTTATATTAGTTACAACTGATTTCACTAAAATAACCGCAATTTAGTTATTATCTAACAGCTGCTTTAAAGCCCAGGGTAGGTGCTTGGAGGAACGAGAGAGAAGCCTGTGCCTAACTATGGAACAAACGTAGCATATTACGTAGCAAACGTAGCATCATTGGGACACAAATAGATTATAGCTCTACACTTATATAGGTATGAAGATGAAGAATTAGATTTTTGTTTATTTGTACCTACTCTACAATTTCTTGATCTTCTTTGGTGTAATTTTGTGTTGTATAGCCAATAGCCATCAGTCACATTCAAGAAAAGTTTTTCATATATCCCGAAATTCCTACGGGAACAGGTATAAAGTGAGAGATGAGAGAGAAATTTGGAAGGATCCATCGTTATAATAAAGCTAACACGTAATAGTCGAAAAGCTGGAAAATAATTGGGTTAATATAGTAGGTTAATATAGAGCACATTCTATAGTACAAAAAGCAACCCTCCTAATTTAGTTGGACTATTTATGGGTGTGCGTCGATTATCACTCTAGTTGGTCACGCCATATTTGATGCAAAGCCTACTAGATAGCGCCTCAATGCAAATAAAAATAAATAATTAGGTAAAGAAGGTTTTTTTATACAATTTTTTTTCACATTTTGGAAATATTTTGCATGTAAATATTACTTTTTTTTTTCATTTAACCTTTTAAAGATGAGGGTCAGGTTTAAAGTCTATTTTATTCAAAAGAAATTGTAGAAATATACGACATTCAAATCCGCGAAAATAAAATTATTTAAAAAAATATTCATAAAATGTTAAACAATGTTGAATTTGACAAGTTTAAAGTACCTAACCATGAAAACACAATTAAAGGTCAAGTGCGAGTCGGATTTGCGACTTCCCATTGCACCTATAGCTAACAAATAGTACCACTATATACCTACACCATCTATAGATAGCACAGGAACTTATTATCTCTATAAACCCACCTTATCACACACATATAAAACAATATTAACATTGGAATATAATGAACTATTACTCTCGCTTATCTGTAATGATTCTTAAGAAAAGAGGCATTCAAGAACAGATGGACAAACGAGTAATGTTTACTATATATTTGTTAAAAAGATTCCTTAAAATTCCAAAAGGATCATATCTATAGTTGCTTGTAAGTAAATCAACTTTCACAAAATGAGATAATATAATGTGAATGATGTAATATGTAATTAATCATAACTGTTCTCAATATTGTGATACATAAAAGATAACTTATCGAATTACTAGCAGTGAATGATGACTAGAACAATAATTAAACAATTCAACTGATAGTTTATCTGTTATCAAGATATTGATTGTTCGGAGTCTTGGTTCCGACAGGTTGTTGGTACTTAGTATAGTATATGTGCATATTACTTATGAGAATATGTTACAAATATACCGTGGGCGATAATTTCTTTCAAATCAACTTAGTTATGTCATTATTGTAATTGTGTAAGTAAAAATGTATGAAATAAGTTAATTGATTTCAATCGACTTGGATAAAAACGCAGGTTTCTGCTAATATTTAAAATCTACGATAACGCAACATGTTCCTTCTGATAATGTTATCCGCAAACAAGGAAATTGAAACGTGACCAACGTGATTTTATTCAATATACGATCCGTTTATGATCTGCTTGCGCCGGCTTTATTTACTAAACATTCAAACAAAAAAATCGAGCGTAAAATTGACTAAAATATAACTACAAGAAAAAAAATCTTTATGTGAATGCAAATTACGGATTAACCTAATTATGAAATTGTCCTAAACGCGCGGTTATCACGCGATTGGCAGTCCGAGCACTCGAATATCCAATAGGCACGGAAGAAATATGATACATTTGGTTGTGTGTCGTGCCTATAACTAGTCTGGCTAGTTCTATGCAGATTGTGATTGTGACAACGACATAATACGTGATGTGGTGGTACCAGAGTCATCTTAAGGTGTTTTGCTCGACGTAACACCAGTGACATAATGTGAATTCAGGAAAAAGATGATGTGAAACACTACTCGGTATTAAGGTTAATTTTTATTTATGTACTGAACATAACAATAGAGTGTGAGACACTGTTCTAGCTATGTATTGCAACTTTTGTGTTTTATTTATTGGAATAACAGATAATTGGATAATTTAGAAGCCTCTTATCAAAATTGCTGTAAAAACTAAAGGTATTTTAGTGATTTTGTAATAGGGATTAAATAACTACGGAACTATGGGCAGTATTGTAATAGTCTAATACAAATTTTGCCTAAAATTACGTACTTTATCAATTATTATATCAGCAGAGGTTCAACAAGGTTTTTATTTATACTCTAAAATATAAAGCTGAAACTAGATTTTGTTTGTTTGAATGCGTTAATCTCAAGAACTAATCCGATCCGAATATTTTTTGGAAAGGTACATTCAATTGTAGGGCTATTTAAATCCTGAAATTCCCAATAACGCGGGCAAAACCGCAGGTCTCTGCTACTGAGTACATAATATAAATATTTTTACCATAGAACAAACTATGCCTATTATTACTACACATAGGCCCATAATTGCCTATAGTTTACATAATAGGTAAGCAAAACGCGATGGTTACGGCAATGATATTAAAACATCAAGGTAATATCCATATTCCGTTTTTCATTAAAATGAATTAATTAGGTTAAAAACTTGCTAATTAATTAATCCGTAATAACGCGACTAATTTGAACGGTTTACGTCAAGTCAATTCCCTTGACAGTAGGTCAGTGGCTTGTTATGACATTTATTAAGGTGGGTTGTTTGTAGGCTTGGGCCCTGGGAATCGAAGTTCATTTTTAAAAAAAGTATTGTACAATCCATTCAGATTGCATTTTGCTAGAAGACTGGAAAGAAGATTGTGGAATATTGTAGAGGAAGATGACTTTATGTTGAAAGTCTTCTGTGGGGTAAAAATGCTTTCGTGTGGTTGTTCAGCTGCTCTCTACACTATAATTTATAATCCGGTTAGGTAACTGCATGTATTATAGATAGACATTTTTGTCGATTCAGTTTTTGAAAATGTTTTAAAATATGTTCAAAAATTCATAATAAATATACAAACATCCAAACAAGACTACTTGTGAGGTATATATACAGGGTGAGCAATCCAAATGGGTCAGTATGGAGGTTTTGGAAATCATAACAGATAGCGAAATCTTGGCTTAGGAACCATGACGTTGATTTTAGTAAAAAGAAAAACTGCATTCATATACTTACCAAAATACGTGTACTCGGCCCAGGAATCGAACCTGGACTTTTTGAAAAATTAAATTTCGTTATTTTCCTTTGAATATCGGTTATGTAGCTTTTAAATAGTAAATGTTACTAAGAAACATGATATCTAAAACTAATAAAATGCATTGTTTTTAAACAACGAAGTTTTATTTTTCAATACTTCAGTGCCGCCGCCGGCCCTTCCGATTCCTGGGCCGAGTACACGTATTTTGGTAAGTATATGAATGCAGTTTTTCTTTTTACTAAAATCAACGTCATGGTTCCTAAGCCAAGATTTCGCTATCTGTTATGGTTTCCAAAACCTCCATACTGACCCATTTGGATTGCTCACCCTGTATAAACTCTACATGAGCCACTAGTTTAAGTCATGCATGACTCAAACAAAACACATAAAAATACATCTTTTATATAAAATTCTCGTGTCACAGTGTTCGTTCGCGTACTCCTCCGAAACGGCTTGACCGATTCTCATGAAATTTTGTGAGCATATTGAGTAGGTCAGAGAATCGGCCAACATCTATTTTTCATCCCGAAATTCCCGCGGGAACGGGCACAACGCGGCGGAAACCGCGGGGCGCAGCTAGTATAAGTATATAAGTCACTACAAACTAACATAACTCGACTCGTTTTATTGATGTTAGGAATCAGTTAAAAGATGACATGATCGAAAGTGTACTTACTTACTTAGCTTACTCAGTTCATATTATCAGTTTGTTATACTCGGTAATACCAGTGAATTTTCCCGCACTAGATAAATAAACGTGGTGATTATTCTACTGATTTGTGAGGAAAAAACGACGTGGAAAGATTAAACGCTTCTTATTGGTTAATGAATGAATGATTAGGTTCCCGTTTCCAAGTGTTGGAAAAGGATCTAATTTCTCCCTCATTCTACTGATATCTCCAGTTAACGTGGCCTTTGCCCAACAATCCTACTAATATTATAAATACGAAAATTTATGACGATTTATACTGGACGGATTTGGATGAAACTTTATAGTAATACAGGTTATACATCAGAATAACACATGGGATACATTTTATACCGAAATTCCCGTGGGAATAGGGACAGGTACAACGCGGGGTGCGGCTAATGGGATATATAACAGGCTAGTGCTAATACTTTGACCATTTCTTAGTTAATATCTAACTGAAAGTTTTTCTGTTTCAGAGTTTATTTCTATTGCGTCCTCCTTCGGCTGCACTCACTCCGCCGACGCTCTGTGATATAAGCTAACTTTGTGGTAAGATTTCAATTTATTTAATTAAGTAATTGGCTTAAGAGACGTCTAGAGTCATTGTGACTTTTAAAGCTACACTTAAGAGATGTTTAATGTAATGGATTACAACTGCAAGGACACACTCCCGACCACATCAGTACAACATGTCCGGGAATGTGTACCTGCAGAAGTAGGGACTATTGTAAGTAAAAATGAAAGAAAAAGACTGGGCTATGGAAATGAAGGTTGGATTATTATTAAAATATTATTAGTAAAGATATTTCTTGTTATATTTGTAAAACCATACAGAAATATGTTTTAAGTGGTAATCAGTAAATCGAAACAAAGCTCTTCTGCGCTTTTCGAATGCATTTTTTTCTTATAAAAAAGATTAAAGTAGGTATCTATACCATTTTTGAAACATTTTGTACATTATTATTTTACTTTAGGACAGAGTTTGGATCAATGGTCATATTTGGATCAATGGTTGACCTTAAGGCTTAGGTTAAAATCTTAAGGCTTAAGGCATTTTTTAATATATTTGCACCTTGATTGAAAATATTACCAACATAGATGTTCAAACATAGTTATTTTAAAATATGCATAATAACTATGACTAGACAAAAAAGAACTTGTGTTGAAATAAATGCGCTAAGTGAAATCCATATTTAGGTTACTTATGACGCGAATGGAATCGATATAAGATTGTTTGCTTTATTTCAACGTAAATCGACTGTAATGACGTTAATTTAAAATCGATTTTAATGTTTATTGTAAAGGTTTAAAATCGATTTAGAATAAATAACCCGACTACCATTGTTGGACTATCGATATTTTGTTACGCAGTAATAAGCTCGAAAAGATGTTATACATATAACCAATACAACCTAATCTTTCAAATATGTTTAATTCTTCTATAATTGTTGCTGGAACTGTGTATGTGTATAATAAAAATGAATCCCGAATTCTATTGGTCACTGTATTGTTCGTGAACGCATGGTCCCATTTCGGAAATTCTATTATTTTTGTGATTGTTGTACAATTAAAATTATGAAGTTGAAGATAACTTAACAACAACATTATATTATGCTCCAATGTAAGTTATAACGTTTGACAGTTGGCTCTGCATATATTTTTTAGTTGCACATACTAGTTCAATTTCAATATTCATATTTAAAACGCCTTACAGGTCAACTGGTTGCTAATATGTACTAATGCTCTTTACCGGCACTTTAGCAAGTGAACTTGTTCGTAAGGCCATTATAAAATTATTATGTTAATTTTTAAGCTTCAAATCCTAAGACTAGTGAAGGATTTTGGCTCTCTTACGTTTGGGTAACATTTTTTTATAGACACTTATGATACCTATTACCAAATATCCAAATTTATTCAATTGCATAATGCTCCTTCATGTTCAAGCTATTAATTATGAAATAGATTTATCAAACAGAAAATTCTACACGTTCAAACGTCTTTAAAATCCTAATTAAAGTGTATGGCTCTATAAACGCAATGAATCTTATTTGGTGTATTAAATTATTGTTAAAGCAGAATTATGTTAGTACTTACCTACTTATCATCCTGTGATCCAAATGTGAAAACCCACACAGAGTTTGCTCCATGGGGTTTAAAAAAGCTCTGTTACACTAAGTCGACAATGTGTTCATTTTAAGACCAATAAAATACAGCTTAGCCAATTTTGATAAAACTATTGTAATGTAGGGAATCAATGCGGTTTGGAACTTGGTATGCTAAGATTTACTGCTGTAATTTATTTCTTATCAAAGCCATTTGTGTTGAAACACTAAACAGTTTGTACAAATTAGCTTTGCACATAAAACTTTTTTATTGTTTGATTCAGTTAATTATATTACACAATTGTTAGCATAATCGTTATTATTTTCTTAGCGGCGCCTCCGGTTTTACCCATGTTGTGATCGTTCCCGTGGGAATTTAAATATATAGAAAATAGCCTATAACCTTCCCGTTGAAAATGAATATCCATTTCAAAAAGAATTATTCAAATCTGATGGGTAGTTTCTGAGATTAGCGCGTCAGAACAAATAAATAAACAAATATATATATAATAAATAAACAAATAACAAATAAAACAAATGCTTCACCTTTATAATATTAGTACAGATTACATAACTTATAACTATCGGCTTATCAAACTCGCGATTTACCATTGGGTCAAGTTTATTGGGAACTTCAATGTCTTTGCCAAAGTTAATCAGAAATACGGAAACCATTTAAATGAGAACCCCTTCCTTTTTTAAGTCGGTTAAAATCCTCGGGCTGATTTCAGACTTACAAATTACCTCTCTATAAAATATAGTTAGATGCCATTAACTCGTTTTATTTACAGCTAGAAATAAATTTAAGCATAGATTTAGGTAACTGTAAATGAATCAAAAGGATAGTTTTCTAAATGCTTAATTAATGTCTAAAACACGCGTTTGAGATCCGGATTTAGGTAATAATAGGACTATAAATATTACTAGATAACGATAATAATCCTTGTTCAATATTAATTTAATAATAAATATAAATATTTGATGAGCTCCACGCGTGTTTGATGAATTAAGAAGCGGAAGAATAGTTTGGGACGAGAAGGCCGAAATTTCTGCTTAGAGGCTAAATCAGTATGCAAAAAAACAATACATACTGATATGGTTAAAAAAGAATAAGACTGTGTCCCACTGCTGGGCAAAGGCCACTCATCCCACTGACGATATCAATACATTGGGGAAAACTAGACGTTATAACAATGCTTGCTAACAGTGATATAGTAAAAATGCAGAAATATATGAATAATGCGAAAATTATAAGTAGCTTACCTTTTATAATCAGAAATAAATTTTAAGATACTTTTACAAAAATTCCCGTGGAAACTGGTACCATCTGATAAATGATTGAAACCGAAGGGGACATATACATCTGCGATGTACATACTCATTAATCGATTCCCATATCTCGATAGCGATAATCAACTAATGAATGTATTGTTATCAATGACTTATCTAGATGGTAGTTCAATTAATTGCGGTAGGTTGTAATTATTTCGAGTGTTCTTGGCCCTGAATCGAGATTCAAGATATGCGTTATGTAAATTGTTTATCGAATTCTATGAATATGGATAAATAAATGAATGCATAGTAGGGTACCGCGACTTTTGTTTGCTTTTGGACTGGTTTCGGTCCCGTACGAAAATATATAAAACAATGAAGGAAATAGGGTAACTCATATCTGATAATATTTAATTACTCAAGACTATTTGATCTTGTCTGCAACGCAGTGCACTTGCGTTTTGATTGAATAATTAAATATTTTTAATTACTAAAATAACACTTAACTAACAATGAATTGAAATTTCGTTCAATGAGTACATCCAATACCTAACAATTTTTTCTATGAAATATTAATCAACATGTGCGATGTTGTATTGAATCGCAGCTTCCAGAATAATATTTAATTTTCAATAGGCATTTTATGTAAAACATTCATGTTGTTTTTCTATGTATTACTAGCAGCGCCCCGCAGTTTTACCCGCGTTGTGTCCATTCCTGTGGGAATTTCGGGAAGAAAAATAGCCTATGTTACTCGTGAATAATGTAGCTTTCGAATGATGAAAGAATTTTTAAAAACGGTCCAGTAGTTTTTGAGCCTATTCATTATACCCAAACAAAGTTTTCCTCTTTATAATATTAGTGGAGATAGTCACTTCACTAGATCCTAGTAATAACTGAACAATATAGGAAGCACCTAGAGAGGTGTTAAGGGTCGTAGCTCGTTTGGGTAGGCTAAGCAGGTGTTAATGATGTTTGTCAATCGGATGTGGTATGAATGACGTATGCGTGACGCAGAGCCGGCGGTGACGCTGTGCCTGACGAGGGTATCTGGACGGCGGAGCACAGCTCTTGTCAGTCAGTGGTGTTCGCACCAACGCCGTCGCACGCCCGCTCACCTGCGCTCGCGATCGAACCGCGCATTCGTATTCAAACAGTGTCCAATATAGACACGCTCCTTACTCGAACATACCGCATCCTTTCGTTCGATACTCCATATACATTTTACACGTAAGTTTATTTAATTTTTTTTTGCTTATTAACGTTTTTGTACGTGCTATAGTAAACAGTATCGGCACATTTTTTAATGGACGTGATATTATGGGCTTTCATAATTGTTTATTATGGCATGCACTTGGGACAGATTTTGATGAGTTGACATTATTTCAAACTCATACTCGTTTTAATACTTATCAATATCATGTCACGGTATTGTTAATGTTTATAAACTCAAATACAATGAGTATCGATTCTAAATAATATATTTAAGCTAATATAATATAACCGAACAGTTTTTATTCTTTGATCACACAAAACTTCGGATCTAACAGTCGAATTTACTTATAAATATAATATATTAAACAATATACTTTTGTATCTATCCTCAAAATCTTACAGGATCGGATACAACGCGAGTAAAACCAGGATTAGTGATAATTAATGACATTTTCTTCCCTAATTTTGTGACAAAAGCGATTTACAAAACACCTATTATGATTCTAATTTCACATCTAATCAGTTATCCCTAACTTTCCTTAGGGTTGAAGTGTTGAGCTATAAGTCTCGGTTCTTATAGAGTCCATTCAAATCGAAGTTTCAAGTCTCGTTTCAGACCTCGGACCCTTTGATGTTGAAGCACAACATCGATACCTTACATTGGAACATCCAACCCTGAATTTCCACTTCAAAGCTCTTATCGAACACAATAACACTCCGTAACTCTCCAAGTACATGCTTAGCGGTTTTCAGACGTTTCCAAATGAACTTGCTACAAAATGTTTACATACCTCTAGGTTGATGAAACTTCTTACGTAATAATTAACTATTCGTATTATTCCCATGTAATGAATGAATAATTTTTATAATTTGCAGATAATTAACTATTAATTTAAGTAAAACAAATTAATAATTACCTATATTACGTTTTCATGATATAAAAACCGTATCATTCTTGTATTCTTTGTGTTTTTTGGTTCAATTGTTTTCATGAGAATATTTAAGGTTAATAAAATATTTAATGTTTATTAAGTACATGAATTATAATGTAGTAAACGAGAATGCGGTTTTTGTTTACAAATAAAAATTAATTGCCCCATCGAGTTAGAATGATCTGTAACATTCTATTCTATTTTCGGATTTTAATTCTAAAGATTACCTTGAGGGCCGGTTTAAGCGAGCTTTATTTTTGTATTCTTTATCATATCATTAAAATAAGGAACTTCGACATGTAATTAACGTAAGTACTTTAATATCGATATTATAATACTGATGTGTCAAGTTTGTGACAAGTAGGCCGTTTGTGACCGATTACCATAAAAATGGCATTGAATATAAATAATTAGATTACGAGAATAAAAGTTGTTTTGCACAACGAGGTTGATTTGGGTTGAGTGGTGTGATTGCTCCATCCTCTGTTATATAAGAAGGCGATGGTATCCACTGATGATCGCTGCATATCGATGATTTTGCGCAACTAGCGGCGGCCGTGCCTGCGCCCGCGCACACTATTGTCACAATGGCCGCCACGCTATTGTCACAGGCCGAATGATTCTAACTCATCTTTGACACAATTGCAACTGTTTGTTGTACACGTAAAATGTATTTATTATTCTATTTTGATGATATGGGGTCATTTTTAATATTGGTGTTCTAAATTGCTTTGGAATATTCTTTGATGTATTTCGCAGAGATTGGGTTCCTATTTTCTCGGGTATGTAAAATACATAATGTTTTTATTATTTTTCACGGTTAAAGGGTATTGCTACCCAGAACAACTCGTTTATACGACCCTGATGGTCGTCAGTCAAGATATGACATTAACCTCTAGTGATTCATGTAATCAAGGGTCGATCATTTCCTCAATCGATCTATATTTATTGTTTTTTTTTTAATAATAAAGGAAAAATATGTAAAACATATGACATTGAAAACATATAATCCTTGAGGACGCCTTGAACTAAGATGTAAAATCAATTATGTTAAATTATTATATACTTTTATGTTCATTCAAACGGATTAATCTCATATCGGTTATTTGTCTGACCTTTACCTTCATATATAAAACATTTACATTATATATGTCCCAAAGTACTTCACTTCGTACATATGTACATATGTATTTTTCATTGAACTTTATTTACTTAGTCTATTTAAATTACATAACGAATTAGAAAATACAGCATCATGGTATCATTCATATCCGGTAGCCAATTATCTAAACAAAACAAAAATGCTTTACACGAATTAAAATTGCTTTTGAGAAAATTAGACCTAAAATCATTGTTCATATCGCAACACCAAGTCAGTTACTAGTGCATAACGTTGAAACTCCTGTGATTTCGAAATGTTGCATTCAAAAATAATTAATAAGTAACCCTAACTAGATATTTGAGCAATTTTCAAATGAATCATCTGACGTCGATTGTGTCTAAGTTATTCTGAGAGTTATCTAATTGTTATCGGTTTATTTTTATTTCATTGTCATGGTTGGCTACTATCGCTACGGGTATAACTTTGCCTGCTGGTTAACGAATCTCATTAGATTTTACTTAGTCTATACTTCTATACTAATTTTATAAAGAGGTAACATTTGTTTGTATGTTCGAGCTAATCACTGGAATTACCAATCCGATTTAAATAATTATTTTTGTAATGGATAGCCACATCCAACGGGAAGGTTATAGTCTATTTTTCCATCACAAAATTTGGGCAAAGGAATGTTATCTCACTGAAGTGATCAGTACCTACTGCAAGGAAAATTATTACAGTGAAAAAGATAACTCAGCAGACCCCAGTGAAGCAAACATAAACATCCTTTGCAAGTTATCAGTATAGTGATAAGAATCAGCTGTAATGTGTCATCGTACCAAATAAAGCATTATTCACTATCGGTGACAATGTTTTGGATTAACACTGTATTGATAACATTAGTAATGATAATTTTGGAGAATAATAATTGTGTTTATTAATAATAATTTGTATCATGTTATTGTTTACGTTTGTAGCGATAGTAGCTTAGTTTCGGTTTTTTACTTTACCAATACATTGTTAGGTCAATGATAAGTTAACAACCTACTTATTTATACTTTTTTATAAAGGGAAAGATTTCTTTCTGCTCAACAAAACCTATGAGCGCTATTCCACTACATTTCGGAAAATAACGTAAGTGAGATTTTCACACCAATGCTATGCAGCGTGGAGTGAATTACAGCTAGTAGGACCTCTTCTAGTAGGACCTAGGGATCACGAAGTAGATTGATAAAAATAATACGACAGGTTTTCTGCGAAAGGTAGTGTCAACATCCTGACTCAATCATCCGAACATACTTACATATTCACTCACACAAACTACTGTGTTAGTATGATCTGTGTTGTTAGTCAAATCCAGGGAAATAACATCTAATCAATAACAGACCCGTACAATAACTTATCCATAAAATTACAAGAAATGGCAATACGGCCGCTAACTGCTTACATCGGTCTTCCTTGATGGAAAATATTTTAGCTCTTCTTTGCTTAACTATTTCACAAATCGTCTCCAGGGTGCAGCCTATCTACCCAAAGTTTAGAAAGGAAGACAAACATGCAGACAGGCACACCTATTTATAATATTAGTAGAACAAGTTTAAAGCTCATTTTATCCTGCTTCCAAGAATCAATTGTTTGTTTTAACCGTGTGAGACTTGAATAGTTAAGTCATTTGTACACATATTTGTGTTGCTATTTATGTATATTGCGTGCATGTTACATTAGATACTTATCTGCTATGTGCCAATGGTGAATTTGCAAGATATTTAAAGAAATTCTTAATGGTTTCTTGGTGTAAATAGTACAAATATTGAAGTACGTGTTGAGTAATTTAAAACTTAGTAATTTTTACTACTGTCAACAGACTTTTGATATGGAGAAAAGTTTAAGCTGTGATCCCGATCATAGGAGTTTTCTGTTGCCGAAATATTGACTCTATCTACTCCATAACACTTAGAATTACGCATGGTGACAGAAAAGGGGATTAATTTTTTTGTATGCTCGAACTAGCAGCGGTCTGGGTTTTACCCGCGATATGCCCGTTCCTATTGCAAATTTTCAAGTTCCCAATCCATTGCAAAAAGTATTATTCAAATCGGAATAGCAGTTTCCGTGATTAGCGTTCAAACCAGCAAAAAACAAAATATTAAACTTAATGTTTTAGTATAGATGTACTCGTACAAAACAAACAAAACATTGCAATAGACGATAATGACGCATTGTATAAAAAATAATTATTTGGTAACGGTATTTTCCTGTCGTATATATTCTTTAATTAATTCATTATCTCTATGTTTTTGATGAGGTGAGCCATTATCACCAACTAGTATAAGGATATAGTTGCATACGTCAAACGAAATAACTTTAATTGCTCTTTTAATTACGATGTGCCTTTTGTAGTTTTATATTTAAATAACTTGTTATATACATACATAACAAGCCTATTCGAGAAAAATCCTGTAGCGAGTTCTCATGTTTTGAAAGGTTGAAATATTTTTTATTAGACGTCACGAACGTGGTTGGAATTTTGGCTTTGCTCTTATTTTCAAGTATAATTTAACCAGTATTTTACGTAGTTAACTGCGGTCAAGATTCTGATAATTAGTTTGTACAATTATATTACTGTTTAAGTAATTATGTTTTTCAATACCTAGATTGTATCTGGTTTGGTTAGACTTTAGACTAACATTCGCATGCAAGAGGTTATTAACCTTCAAAATATTTCAGAAATATTCTCATAATGACTAATTATTGCGCGTGGATTGAACGCTTTTACTAAAATGTTGAGAAGTACATAATGATACATCCACACCAATTTTATTGATAAAATTCTTGCTTGATATTATAAATACCTACTTATAATAATAATACGTTCTGTCTGTGGAATCTGCTATGAGGTTAGGTCACAGAATACAGGATTTATAACAAAAATACCATGAGAAATGTTGTTTAATCGAAGTAACCGAAAGCGGATCGTCAGTCCAAAAAAAATGCTTGTTTCATTTGAAGATACTTTTTTTTCAAAACATGAAGTCAAGGGCAACTAGCTGGAAACAAAAACCTTTGACGTATTTTCATTTATGTCTTAAAATATTTTTTTCAAAACATATCACAAAAATAACATATCACAAAATAATGGTATACGTTTTTCCACAAGACACAGTTTCAACTTTGACTTTAAATACTAAGTTATGAATACATTAAACATGGCAATTTCGTATTAAAAGAGGTGTTGGGTAAATGTGGTCGACGGTTGCAAGCGCGGCGTCGTTCACGAAGGTAACGCAACGTCTGAGAAGGTTCTAGTCGCTGGTCGAGGAGTCGGGATGCCGAAGTGGGGTGGCGCAGTGTGGCAGTGGGTCACTGGTTCCGCAGGGCGCAACCGATGCAAGCGCCTCTCGCAACACCCTTACGTAAAGACTCGACTCACCAAGTGAAAGTTGCGACCGTTCATAGAACATTCGACGCCAAAAATACACTCCTTATTCGGACGCATTATCCTTCCAAGATTGCTCCGGCAAATCTTAATAATTGACCCGGAAAGTCAGTTGACCAATCAACTCCACCATGTGCGACTTTTTTAATTTTTACCGAATATGCATTCAGGAATCCGTTGAATATTTATATTGAACCATGAACTTAACGGTATTCTGATTTATTGTAATGTTTATTCATTCAGATATAATGAATTATGGCTTGAAATATTGTTATACATATTATAAATATAGTTTACAATGATTTCTGCCATATGGTTTTAACTAATAAACAATAAACAGACGTACTTACGTCTGTTTAGATTGAGCCCATATTTCATTATAAAACGGTATATTGGCAGTCAGTTCAACACCTGCGAGAAACGAACGATTATTTGGTTCAAGTGTGAGTGTAAGTGAATTTTGCCGTGAAGAGCAGGTCAAGGCCGGCTACAATAGTGTTGTGCAACAGATGTTCAGATTGCAGTGGCACGGCGCCGCGTCATCATGTTATTTTCACTTAGCACCGGACACCGACCGCGCCCGCGCCGCCGTCGCCACCGCCGCCTCTTTGGCACTCGGCTCGCGAGCCGTTCTTCGTAATGACACTACACAAATATTTCTACTATAACAATACGTCGCATTCATAACCACCGCTAATAGTCCACTACGAATCGCTGACGTCTCCCGCATCTCATTTCCCTTGATTGTTCGCTTTAATTGGAATCTTCGCGCGTGTGCACCTCCAAGAAACTTGACACATTAACTTATGTCAACAACTAACTAGTCTAGTGTATAATGGATCACATTCCGGGAACGTGACAATAGATAGAAAGTAAACGCTGCCGTGAGGTTTAGAAACAAACGTGTGTGTGATTACTTCCTTCATAGACCTGCTGGACATTTGAGTCTGTGGTGATACAATCAGGGACGAATAAATTAAAGCATGGTATGCCAAGGTTGGTACGTTATTGGTCAATATGTTGTAGAGCAGTGTGTCGGTCCACTGGACACAGTTGATACTCAGGTTGACTGGTTAGATCGCCCCCCTTTCTCTCGCTGCGCCGGCGCGCGATGTATGTTCTGACGCAACATGGAAACTCCTCTTAATCGGATATTTCGTATGTGAAATAGGCAAACAACTAGTTTTTAAGGACACCACTTGGCAATATTTGAATTACCTCTATTTCCGCAAGTAATTTTTGCATTATCTTGTTCATGTTTTATCTCGCGACGGATCTTTACGTGTGATGTGAATGTTAACAACATAAGCTTGTGCCGGTCGGCATCTTAAGGTCTTCGAATTAAGTTGTGTGTGTTAATGAATGTGGTAACGCATTCATACAGGAATCAACCATTACTTGTATTGTTTTATTGCATTCCTATGTATTCGAGGTTTTACCGTAAACCGAAACAACATTTACTTGGGGAAAAGGACAAAAAAAGTTGTTCGGAGGACGTTTCCTTTCATATGAGAACAACCTGTCACTTTGTGCTAATTTTGTGAAAAAGTAGAGTACTTTATAACCCTAGTATTAAGTTAAAGTAGACTCTTCTCTCTTTTCAATATTACTTAAAATACAGATTCATTGGGCTCTAAGTTAACGTTGTATATTATACTCTTAGTTATTTTTTTCTCTGTCTATACTTTAACTAAATTGTATAAGGAGTTAGATGTTTCCTGCTCCACAAAATGTTTATATAAAACCTCAATAAATCTCAAAAAAAACGTCAGCGCCATCTACAAAATGTTAACAACAGCGCGCCGTTGGATCGCGGGAGGAACCATCGCGCGGATCAGCTAGTCTATTTATACCGTTGTATATCCTTCCTACTTATAAGTACTAAGTACCTACGTTTCCGTGCACATCTTACAGTGTTTAAAACGTGCTTCAATATACTGTCAAAATCTTACATATTTATGTTAATTTTTAAAAAGACGATGCCCTGTCAATATCCATTACCTTATTTACTTTTTTAATTTAACATTGACGATCTATTGTGAGCAATGAACATTACATGGTATTGACATTGCATTTAACAAAATACGTTTACAAATAAATTTTATAACGTACAGATGTATTAATTTATCGTTATATTACCTGAATTTCCATTTACTGACATCATTTGTTGTCGTCTAAGTAAAATGACTTGCATTACAAATAAACAATTAACTTCAAGTAATTCATTTTTATGTGTCCATGGAAAACGATGCAATGTCGAAACAATTAACAACAATCGATTTATTATATTGCCAACTTATTTGAACGACAATATAACAATACAAGACTTGTTAATTGTTATAATTAATAACTTCATTGATTTTTATTTTTATTTGTTACAGATCTTATTAGTTGTTAGTGAAACCAATCCAAAGATGGCAACCATATACGACTGGTACAGAGACCTTATGGACAACAGGGGCGGTAAGTTATCTTTGTTTATATTACGAATGAAAATAATTCAATGTTTGGTATCGCAAATGTATTTGAACAGTGGTGAATATATTTCGGCAATTGTACTATCTACAATGCATTCCTCCGTGTATTCAAGTACTTGCCATTCATACATCCTCTGGAATAAGACATGTATAATTCTAGCGATTAATCGTAACAAAAACTATGTTGACTAAAGTTGTTCTTGCCTCAAAGCCTTACCATGAACGCTTGTGGACTTTGTACCTTGATCAATCAAACATATAAAACCTGAGGCTAGTAAAACAATTCAAAGCCAGCATAGAATAATTCCGAGTAAAATGTAAGCAATTGCTTGTAGTGTGTAGTCGGCACGCTTACAAGTCTATTGAGCGAGGTTTGCTCAATATGTTATGTAAGTTAGTGTGATCTGCAAGTAGCCCCGCACTGTCTTGTGAACTGAGGTACGCCTTGCGGCCGACCGATGGCCCCGCAACCTCAATTACTAGTCTCCAACGTCCAAATGTTAATGCGGTCAAGTGCACCCGTGCATGCTTAACAACCAAGTCCTTTACACCACTTCACCACCTATAATGTCAAAATACAATTAAACATTGTGTCATAAAAGGAAAAGAAACAAACCATCAACGCGCCGATTTACACTTAAAAGTGTTTACACTAAATTATTCATATTTCTACTATGACGGTGTTTATATCCGTTTACTGTGTCAATATAAAATTGCTAAATGGGTGGCACATGTACTTTGTATTGTTTGAAAGATGCGAAACAGGAAAATAGAACGCTTCCTGATTTGCGTGACCCGGCAGTTGTTTGCCGCATTTACTAACAGATGCATGCGACCAATGGACTTGGATTCCGACCTAATAACACCTCATGACCATTATCTGTGCCATATAAATAGTTTATGTTTGTGTACAAGGTAATTATTATTATAGAAAATGCATACATACTTGTTCGGAGAAACAATGACAATTTATTTCATAAACACAGGTCCAACGTTTGTTTGTTTATGTAATACAGCCTTGGGCTGGTCTAAATACAGTATTGATTGAGCATGGACTTAAAGGACACCATATTTTCACGTTGATAGCCTTCTAATCGTTAGGTCCTTCAGCAGTCTTTTCAGTACAAATTGAGCTTGGAAGTTTGCTAATAGACATCGGTCTATTAGCAAATCAAGGCATCGGCCTAGATTTGTCAAAAGGAACTAGTGAAATAACGCTAATGTTTTGGTGCATAATAGACATCCCCTTGTGGACAAAACAAATTCTACGTGCAGTTTACACACTAGCAAAGCATTTTATCAATTCCAAGTCAATTGTTTACAAGTAAAGTGATTGTAGACTTTTAACTTGCAATTCCTACATCCATCATACATTCTCATTTGTTTTCCTTCAACTAAACCCATTATCTCTACACCACATTGTAGACCCTCGAGTGAAGGACTGGGCTATGATGTCGTCGCCACTCCCGACCCTGGTTGCGTGCATCTGCTACGCGTACTGCTCCACCGTCGTTGGCCCAAGAATGATGGCCAACAGGAAACCGTTCGAGCTCAGAAACACCCTGGTCATCTACAATCTGGCCCAAACTGTGTTCAGCGCTTGGATATTTTACGAGGTAAAGTTTGGTTTAAAAAAAATGCCTTTGGTCTTTTTAATCAACTTCAAACACCGCAGGAGGAGGTTCTCAATTCGGTCGTTTTTTTTAAGAAAAGGAAACCTGAAGTTATAAACGTCAATAATATTACCGCCTTTATTGAAAGCATCCTTATACTTCAAATTCAATGTCTTCATCCATTTTTGCTTAAGGCCTGACGCCTACTGTTGGACTGGGATTTTTGGGTGACTAAGAAAATACCTTAAAGAATCTTTGTTATTATTTCAATGATAAATTGTGTCTAAAGGTCGGGTCTAATAAGGCCTATAGGTTAGTACCGACACCGGCGTTGGTGTGTCAAAGCATTAAGCTCAATATAACGTTTTTATTGTTGGATGTCAGCATTGTTTTGTTTTAAATTTGTTCTCGGTGGTTATAGTGGATATCACCATAGCTCTGTTGATCAGCTACGTTTGGTGTTATTGGCGGATACTATACAGAGTACAGAGTTAGTGGCGTAAAGACACCCTGCACTTTACAATAAATGCTTGTTATTATGAATGCTATGTTGGTTATTTAATAAATACTTTTGGTAAATAGCTACTTCAGACGTTTGTTTGAGGCCTTTGCCCAGCTGTGGAAAAGTAAAGGTTAAGGAAAATAAAGTAAATCCGGTATAAAGTGTTTTGTTAAACCGTTACTAATTAAAATTAAAACAGCTGTGTACAGTGGTTATTTATATACATTTATTTACTAATAGGTACGTTCATGGCATTACAATACAATAACTATAATTAACATTCAAAATTGGTATATATTTCATTTAGCAAACGAAAACTGTTGAATTATTTATTAAAATTAATTAAATATTCATTGTTTTTATGTAAATCAGGTTATTGTATTCTTTAATTAAAAATACCTATATCGATTTAATTCAATATTTATTTCGTGATGTCATTTACCTTCGAAGCAGCTGAGAATACATTGTGACCCTTTTTTTTGACTTGGAATCCACGCGTTTTTGACGAACTCGAACCTCCATAAAAGCAAATAATTATCCATGAAAGCACTTTAAAACTAGAAATCTTACAAGATCATTAAAGGTTACTTTCTCTGTCGCAATGTATATGATATTGGTTAATTTGTTTTTAAGGAATTCATAAGTATTATGTAGTTGTTTCAACTCCAAAAGTCCTTGAATGTGTTAAGAAACACGCCACTTTCCAAACGTAATACGCATTCGAAGTTAGCAAATCGTTTTGTGATATTTTTCCATTCCGTTTTATTTGTACAAAAAATGTATGATATGGGTACGTGTGTGAGTGTTACTGTGTGCTTTTGATCTTTACATTGCGAGTGCGAAGTTTTTTATAATGTTGAAAAATTTATTTTGATGCTGCTATTTTTTTTGCCGATATAATCTGATTGTTTTGCCAACAAAATTGGTAAAACAACTAGCATCATCCTTCTTAAGAATCCGCCCTAGAAGCCAGGATGGATCTTTCCTGGTTTTTGAAGCCTTTTAATTCTACCATATAAGGAAACTAATATAAATCCTAATATTATTTCACAGTACCTGATGAGCGGCTGGTGGGGCCACTACAACTTCAGCTGTCAACTGGTGGACTACTCCAGGAGCCCTATCGCGATGAGGGTATGTCTACTTATCATTACTAGCATTAAGCAACGTTCACCTCGGACTAGACTAGGATGGGTGACCGATAGTAGGATAGACCAATGTTTGAAAGTTCTAAGGTAGTTTATAAACTCTGACTTAAATCATATGATGAAGTCGCATTTCTGTCTGAACTCTTTCGTGTTCGTGGAACAAGTCAAATAAAACTCTCGATCTTGATTCAGTCTTGTCGGTTTGTTTGTGATCTCTATGTGATTGAACTCCGTTGCCCCATATAATTAGTTGACTAGTTTTCCTGTTAACTAGAAGCTTAGCGTATGACAAAATTATTATCAGAAATACTCAGAGACGTCAAATGTTTAGTAAGTAGAGATTTAATGGGATTTTTTGACGTGCAATGCATGAAAAATTACGTCAATACGGCAAGTGTCGACTTAATGGACGTCTCTTGAGTGCAGCAGTTAGTAATATCCCTGCTCCGTTTATATATATATCTATATTAATATTATAAAAAGGTAAAATTTGTAAGTTTGTTTGTATGTTCGAGCTAATCTCAGGCATTATCAGTCCGATTTGAATAATTCTTTTTGTATTAGATAGCCACACTCAACGGGAAGGTTATAGGCTATTTTTTATCCCGCAATTCCCACGGGAACGGGTACGACGCAGCGGTGTGGTGCTAGTCTAATATAATTTAACATTAAAATTTATTGACATCAATTAAGTACGTAAATCTCATAAAATTAAAATGAATAAATTTTATGAACGTTTTTACGTCTACTAACGACGATGTTATTACCACTTTTGTCAATATTTGATTTTAGTTTACATTTGTGGTTAATGTGAATATCAATCGAGATATGTTTATGATAACATTAAGTGGACGACCATTTCAAAGTGACTGTATCGCCACACAAACCAAATACCGAATTGTGAAGACCGAGTGCCATGACCAATAGGGAAGCATGCAAAACTACACCCTGTGTGCTTGTCACAGGCGTAGTGGCAAGTTGACGTAACTACATCTATTTAATGATACACACACGCTTATAAAACCGGACACACTTTAATGTTGGCAGCCTTATTAAGTTTTAATTCGTCTGAGGGCACTAATATAAAATTATGCACACAAATTAAATAATACCGGTTATATTACTGAAAACGTTGTAATATTCCCAACTTATCTCAATATTTAATGCTAAGTTTAATGGCATAAAGTCGTACAAAAAATAGCATATATAATTTTAGCACTATTATGAAAAATATATATTTTCTACATACACGTACTTAGTCTCGCGTAAATATAATATCCGCTTTATTGTGTAAATATGTATGTTGAAGCAAATACATATTCACAGACGTAGGCAGCGATTAGCAGGTGTTAAGTTAAACTGCGGATAATGAAGGTCCTTAGAAATATAAAGTTTTGAATTGATGTTGTATGGCGAGTAACCGTGAATTTAGATGTAAGAACAATATATTCATTAAATATTGTTTCTTCACATTCGGTATTCTATTTCCTGTTGATATTGACTTAAAGCAAAATGTTATGTTAAATGCTAATCTTTCAAGATATCTTTGGACTGAATTTGAATGTCAATGTCATTATACAGTTATATTCATGTAATCGGAATAGACAATTAGTTTCGTATTATACAACCATTTCAACCAGGACTGCATTTGTGGGGGAATCTGTATGAAATATAGATAACGGGTATATAGATAATGGGTAGTAATGTTCTTCAAATAATATAATACCCTTGCACATATTGCTGCTTGATTGTGGCTTTAGTATTCAACGTCAAGTCAGATTCGAGTTTTAGTTTTGTATCCCACTCGTTGATTTTTATTCAACCCAGAGTAAGTTCGTGTAGGCCAACCCTTTAACCGGAAATTTAGGTCCGCCTTAATGCCTCCGATATGGGACCACGGACGACATCCAGAGCAAAACCACGGAATATTATAACGTTACAAAACCTATAAAGTAAGATTGAATGAGAATCTTTTGACTTTCCAATCTACACATAGCTTAATATTGTTGGAATGAAAAGGTAAATAATTTTTTTTTAATTAAATATGTGTGTCCTGTACAAATGAACGTCAACGTAATTTATTGAGAACCAATATTAGTATATGGTATTCAAACAGTTTAACAGAAGGTTTTCGAATTATTATTAAGTACATTTTATATTAACATACTTATCGTTAGACGTTATTCAGTTTTATCGTGTTACTTCAAATTTCAAATGAGGAAGAATTAAATTGTAAGTAGGTATAATTAAACATTTCAATTTACATAGGTATAATAAAACATTTAAATTAGGTGCAGATTTTATAATAAAAATGGTCTATGTTTTTATTATAAATTCTGAACCTGATTTCAGTTTTTAATTACAAACAAATCAGTCTTCATAACTAGTAATCAATCAATTAAACGTGATTTTCGTTATTATTTTAATTAAATATGTAAAAGAAGGCGGGTCACAGGTGAATAATGACAACATTATATAGTCCGATTAGTTGGTCAAGCTTACACGTTTCCAATATTAATATTATACACATTACATATTTGCACTACAAAGTGGTTAGCCTAGAGAAGTCGTCGATAATGGACAATGATTATAATCTGTCTGCACAGACATATTATGTCTATCTATATGTATGTTAAGATATAGATAGACATATATCTACACTGTTTGATTGAACGCGCTAATCGCTGCCAAACCGATTTGAATAATTCGTTTTGTTATGGATAGCCACATTCAACGGAAGTGTTACCTGTATGCTATTTTCAACTCTCAAAACAAACTCTTCAGCTATTATATGTCATTAAGGGTGCCTGTCCATTGAAGCGGAGCGAGCCTGCGGAGCGGAGAAACGGATAAATCTTAACCAATAGGGTGGCATACAATTTCCGCTCACAATGTTATGTGCAATCCTATTGGTTAACATTTATCCGTTTCTCCGCTCCGCAGCCTCGCTCCGCTTCAATGAACAGGCACCCTAATTTGGATACTAGATTTTATCAGTATTGCAGTTTTTAATTATTAAATCCGTAAGTATTCTTTCATACCAAGCTTATTATAAATGATAAGGTTATTAGGTATATACCTATATACATAACACATGTCCGTACATTGTAATAATATACCTATTAGATTTTATCAGCAATGCTGGTTCTAATTGTTGATAAATTAATTCTTAATTACGCTGAGACGAGGCCTATTCAGACCTCACACAGTAGTTCTGTCCGTGTAATTGTTTTATATGTAATATCTGTTGTTTTCTTTTTGTCTTTGCTTTGTTTTTTCGTTTCTTGTTGTGTGATTCGTCTGAATAAATGTTTTCTATTCTATTCTATTCTATTCTTATTTTCTCACTGCAAAATGTAGGATAAGAATAAATAATTGTTTTGAAAATAAACATTTAAGGCGAAAATATTATATGACACCTAGGTTGTGGGAATATAATTCTAATTACATATTTTAATTACCAGCCAGATGCATAAAGTAATTATAATAATAAGCTATATTACTAAATAATTATTTAGTTAATTAAAGAGTAAACAAAATATAGAAGTTCTTAATTAATAATGAGGTTATATTATACTTAAAACGATCCTTGGTCCCGGTTGTCTCACTCGATAGGCCATTTCGGAGAAAGGCGATCCTAAAACTCCGACATCAGGGTTGCCCAGCCCGAATTAACTTACTTACTACTACACGTAAATGAGCGTAGATATAGATACTTCTCAGCAGGTAAAACTATAACAAAAACAGTAATAGATCTTGATAGAGATTGTCAAGCTCGTTGGCACAGTGGCAGTGAGACCGCTTACTGTGTCGGGGGTTGCGGGTTCGATTCCCGCCAGGAGTCAACAATATGTGCAGACATAGTTGATGGCTAAGAGGTCTGGGTGTCAATTATATATTCTTATAAAGTATTTGTGTATGTATATGTAGTAGTATCAGTTAGTTAGATTCCATATTACAAGATTAGAGCTTAGTTTGGGTCTAATTACCTGTGTGTAAATCTGTCTGGATATTTATTTATTATTTATTATCTAAAGGTTAAGGCCTAGGTGAACATGTTATTAAGATTTGATTACAACGATAATAAACCAATATTATAGGACATTATGTTGGACAAATCATAGCGTTGTATAATTAAATGATTATATTATGGAATTTTATTATTCTTGTTTCGTAGATTAGTCATCGGATGTGGGTTCATAAATAATCAAAATCTCGATTGTTAGGTTTTACCCGCGGTGAACCCGTTTGAGTTTGAATTCCAAAATAATAAGTGCCCTATTTTCTCCACAGTTTTCTCAGTTGTAACTTGAATATCTTCCTAATCTAAAATTATCAAAGCCACTCTCGATGCCTTAGTCCAAGAAAACACTCCTAACACCTATTTCGTCTAAATATTGAAGGAAAAAAGAGCTTTAAAAGTATGCTTATTCTCATGACTAATAATTCCATCTCCATATTAAGCTTACAGGAACAAAATCGACCAATAGAACAGACCTTGAGCCCAATTAGCCGGTTTTAAAATATTTATGTAATACAATGCGATCGGTATGTTTATAAAAATGTTAATTATACACAACTAGGTTTGATTTGACGCAATAATGTTGTGAAAGTCTTGTGTTAACGACAAGCTTTTCTTTAAATCCACCTGATTTTTGTAACGTAGGTCAATTCTTGAATTTTAAACTGGTTTAATCGATACGGGTGGTATTTTGCACAGACATTTGACATATTTAAAATAAGCTTATTTGCTCTTTATTGTGCAATGTGACATACTTATCTACAATCATATTAACTTACTAGCACAGCCCCACGGTTTTACCCTCAGTGTGACCGTTCCCGTGGGAATGTCGGGATGAAAAATAGCCTATAACCTAATTGGATTAGTAATTCCCGAGATTAGCTAGAACATATAAGCTAACAAACAAACAAACTTACAAATTTTAGCTTTTTATAATATTAGTACCTATAGATTTGTTAAGTGTGCCGTTTTGTGACATGTCATTTTCATCGAAAGAGATTTATGATGTCATATTTTATATGACGTTTTTCAACCCTAGACGAAGTAAAGGTTCAATGAATAATAAGCTTAACATTCTACGAATTAGCATGGTTAAGTTGTGATAGAGTCAGAAGTCACTACGGGTCACCCATCCATACACTCTCCAAGTTGAACGTTGCTTTACCTTTACTAGCGCTGGTATACAGTCAAACCACGAGTCTAAAGTTTCAGTGAGTAATTAAAAAAAAATACTTATTAGGAGAGCTTTTTCTAACATCCCTTTATACAAGTTTTTATTTAGTTTCACCTGCCTGGTGTCTATAGAGCTAACCTATGAGCTTAACAATAAAGTTTTATAACCAAAATCAATATTATAACTTTTATTATATCAGTTCATTGCAATCATTTATAAATATAGTATATTACCTATAGATTTTGTCTTACCTTATAGGTCATATACCTTTCTAACCTCTTTCCTTTCATTTAGATGGCGAACACATGTTGGTGGTATTACTTCAGCAAGTTCACGGAATTCATGGACACTCTATTCTTCGTGGTGCGCAAGAAGAATGAGCACGTGTCCACGCTGCACGTCATCCACCACGGCATCATGCCCATGTCGGTGTGGTTCGGACTCAAGTTTGCTCCAGGTATGTATGAATATATGTACTTATGAAAACAATCGAGTCGAATATTCGACTATTCGACTACAACTATATAGTTGTAGTAGTAGTTATGTCCCACTGCTGGGCAAAACTCTCATCTCACTGAAGATATTAGCACAGTGAGAAGGATTAACGCTTACCTAATGCGGGTTGGTGATCTCAAACCCGAGCCATGTTTGAAAAGTAGGAAACATATTTAACAATAGCAATAATCAAATTAGTTTAACAATATATTTAACCAGAAAATCAGTTAGTCTTAGTCATGGTAAAGGTGGGCCTGAGCCGATAACGGCTGCAAGACCAGCGCGAGCTTTCTTTTTCTATGCGACCGTATCCCCGCTATCTGTTGAGATTAACTGCACAGTTGAACTGTAAAGAAGAGGCTAGAAAACTGCACAGGTGTGCAATAAACGCACATTAAATATCTAGTATATTAGAATCAGCGCGGAAATGCACTTCACCCTAATAAATATGGCTGTCATAATATTCGTTTAGCGAATCAAATCTGGTAAGGACAGAAAAAAAAATATCTTTACTGTACCAGTCAGTAGGTATGGATTATTCGAGATTGAAAATAAAGTATTGACATTATAAAACGATTTATAGTTTTATAAAACAACCTCAAACGCTGAAAGAAACATTTAGCAACATCAAACTCAAATTGAAGCCGATTGCAAGACCGTTGCAAATTAAAATATCACAATAATTAATTTGAACAAATAAAATAACGTTTCAACCATGAAATAGTATAATTTATATATCAAATTGCGTAAATAAAAACACAGACTTATATTATTCACTCAGATACGGTTAGTTTTTTGTACAAGGAAGTTTTTAATGGCCAGGATTGTTTAAGTGTCGTAAAATATAATATATTTATTATTATAAAACAAAGAAAAAACTGCGTCAGCCTGTCATTATGTTCGCGATCAACTCAAAAACTACTGACGAGATTTTCATGGGTTTTCACCAAACGACAGGGTGGTTTATGAGGACAGTTTTTGGGTTAATTTCTATACCGAAATTCCTGCGGTAACGGGTATAAAGAGCGAGTAAAACCACACGGCCTGGCTAGTTTAACTACGTATGGGTGTCTAAGTGTCCATCTTTCTACACCGGTTCTGTTTGCCCTTGGGTTTCTATCGAACATGTCCTGTGGCCAAACCATCACAGAATGACCCATAAATTTACCAATAAATGCCAAAAAACCAGTTCAAACTAGCTTCAAAATCCACTCAAGTGTATTCAAAATTCATAGGATTTTCTTGATTACTGCCCTTAATACGAAAAATTATAATATTCACGTATTTAATTAAATGTTTAAATCTTAAGTGGGTTGTAAATTAATTGTAATAGATTCGTCTTTATTTGATCGGTTTATAGATAGCAGATGTTTCTATGGCGATAGCATAATATAACAATTTATCTTATGTCGGGTTTTTACGTTTGTATTTATTGGATGTTTTACATTTTAAACGTAATATAATATCGTTTAAAGTCGTAAAATACTGTGACGTGGGCTTTACGTTACAATATTTTGCGACTTAAACTATACCTATGGATTGCACCATTTTTTTTTTAATTTTGCCTAAATATTGTTTTATAAAATAAAAAAAACTGAATTATGAACGGGTTTGTTTCTAGATTTACAAGGCACTCAAATTCAATATCGCCTTGCTGAAATCTGAGAGCAAAGCCTCATTCTTAGCCAACCTCTGATAAAATCAGTTCGATTGGTACTTATTCAATTGTTGAAATTGAATAAGTACCTATTGAAATTGAAATTCAGAAAATAAAAATTTCACCTTCACGAATACAACCACATTTTGGAAAAATATTTTAAACGTCGGATTATTCCCTACATAGAAGTAAAGTCTACGTCATTCCAATATAACTAAGATAAAATAACTTATCCTTTGATTAACTATAACCTCTTTAATATTTAAACATAAAAACAAACCTTTATATATAATTTAAATAAGAGACATATTAGATTGAGGTCAGTTTGCTAATAAAATTATTTCACTTCCTCAATATTTAATTACCACGTTGTGACCTCAATAGTGTCAAACCCACTAACGTAGATTTACATTTATCACAGTTTTAATTTGCGATGAACCTTGTCTGTCAGTAACTCCTTTATTATATTAATCTAAGTCCTCCGCAGTCTCTGTCTGTCTGTTGTCTACTTTACGGATTATTACTAATGCTCTGATTAACAATCAAGGTTTCGGGTAACTTTTTGTCCCAAAATTCGTACGGAAACAGGGTCAGAACTGGGTGGGAAATGGGTTAGAAAAATTAAGGGTTGTTGATATTTATGTACAGGGTGGCTTTTTTAAATCGGTCACTATGGATAAGTCTGAAACTACCAGAGATGCGCAGATCTTTTCTTAGGAAACATGTCACCGATTTTAAAGAAAAGAACTGCATAATATATAATCTAGACTGGAAGTTTAACAGACACTCTCAATTTTATAGAAGGAAGTATTTGGCCCTTTTGGTTCGAAAATAAACTGGCTTCCTTATAAGACCTAACGTATAGTGCTTTTCTCGTGTCAATACTGACAGTCAGTCGTCCGTGAATATTGCTATGACAATCTCATATCTAAGATAACTTACCGCGTCCTTAAATTTTTAATAACTATGGCAAAGAATGATGGTAGTTATGTTATGACCTTATGACCATCAAGACAGTTAAAAACTGTATAATAATCATGATTTTAGTGTAACCAAGCATAGGTCGCCTAAAATTGGTCAAACGCCAACACTTTGGTATAAATGTACCACTTATTATGGTAATTATAGTAAATTTGAGAGCCTTGTTTATAAATATTAGTATTCGGTTACATAATACGGTGCGGACATTCGCTGTAGCCTCCAGAAATCCTTCTAACGGCACTAAACGTAGACAAATATGGATTTATAATATTACGACGTAATTTAGACTTCCGACTCAATGTTAGGTGAAGTAAGTTTGAAGTGTGAACCAGTGCTGTATATGTACGTGTAGCTAATAAAGGACAAATGACATGCTCTTAGGACTAAATGACAAACAGCATGACAGACCTTGCAAATTACAATGAGACATATTTTTACTTGATTTGAAGTATAATAGCGCCATGATAGGTAGTTTATTAGATACCAAATGCATACATCTTTTGTGCTATCCCATTATATCTCAAATGTTCAAAGAACAAAGGTTCCTTCACAGCTAATCCTGTTTATTTATTTGATAATTATACTTCTAAAGCTCATACATCCGGTCAATAGCTAGTAATTTGACGCCCAAACAGAGTCCATTTAATCACAAAAACATAGTTAATAACTTAATAAGTCAATAATTTTAGTCTCTTTCGTATCTACTTGTGTTTCTTAAAAATAAGACTTATTAACGTTAACTTGGTCGGAACATCACTACATAGTATAAAATAAAGTCGTCTCTGTGTCGTGTCTGTCTGTCTGTCTGTCTGTCTGTATGCTTAAATCTTTAAAATTACGCAACGGATTTTGATGCGGTTTTTTGTAATAGGTAGAGTGATTCAAGAGGAAGGTTTATATGTAAAAAAAATCCCGAAATTCCCACGGGAACGGGCACAACGCGGGTATATGTAACCCAAGGTATGAAAAACATGCCTAAAAAAATTGGTTATTAGCGTGCGCTACTAAATCTATTGATGATACACAAAAACAATGTTCTACACAATCAAAGTACATATCATTGCGAACAAATAAGTTCGCGAGGGCATATGTCTAACTACTTATTATAGTTAAGCCACAATAACCGTTTTTAGTTAAAATTAATTAGTTAAAAAAGGAGTGTAATTTGAGGTTGATGATATTCATATGATGATATGAATCTACATCAAAATAAATGGCTCTACAATCAAGGTTAATTATGTTTCTTTGTATACCTTTTTAAATTATTAAAATCGGACAGTTAGTTTCAAAGTTATGATGAGATATATCACTACATAGTATAAAATAAATTCGTCTCTGTTTGTCTGTTTGTCTGTATGCTTAAATCTTTAAAATTACGCAACGGATTTTGATGCGGTTTTTTGTAATAGGTAGAGTGATTCAAGAGGAAGGTTTATATGTAAAAATTCCCGAAATTCCCACGGGAACGGGCACAACGCGGGTAAAACTGCGGGGCGCTGCTTACAAAATAACTTACTGTTTCGTGCGGTCAAAGCGCGCGGGGATATACCTACCTACGAACTACGAACGACGAAGACGCGCTATGTAGGTATTATCCCGAATTCTTCCTCACATGAAATCTTGATTGTGTATACATATATACTCGCGCGAGACATGTAATATTTAATCCCCAATTTCCCACTTGAAATTTTGATTGTGTATATTCCTGCGGGAGACACGCAATGTTTTATCCCGATTTTCCTACATGAAATCTTGATTACCCGAAGCGAAGCGAGGGCGGGTCGCTAGTATATATTTAAAGAAATGAGTACTAACTGTCGAGGTTACACCGCATTCCTTCAATAATTTCAGGATACAAGGACACAATATAATATCTGAAATGGTGTGCCAAACACCAGTTTTAAAACAGTTATAATTAAAAACTAAAATTTAATGTAACCTCGCGATAATATCGATAAATTCGTACCAAAACAATTATCTACTTGAGAACAAATTATACTTTTCCAAATGACTATTAATCACTATAATAACAAGTACTAATAAATAATTAGTTTTAATATTTAACAATTTGTCTTGATTAGGTTGTTCACGTGCTATTTTTGGCACTTGTCAGTTTTAAAGTAAAGAACCAATTTATTGGCTGTTAGATAGCATCTTTACATATCGTTGTAAAGGATGGAGGATCACGTTTTGTTTCAAGCTAATTTGATACCATGTCGACGATCAACGATAATTGAATACAAAATATATGTTTTTAAATAGTTACCTCTATAACATTATATTATACAACACGTGAGGTTTTAAGTGGTTTTTAATAAAAAAAACTGATGGAAAAAATGGCCGACTACGATATACTCGTAGTCCAATTCCTAATCTCAAATCGACGATAGCAAAAAGTTATGACGTTCGAAAATTAGATTATCAAAAGAAAAAAGGACACATAGAAATACTGTACCCATAAATTTAACCTTCTATGATGCCTATAGGTCCCTCAAAGTCAATGTAGCAAAACAATTTTTTTGACATCAATTTTAAGTAATTATCACTAGTATTGTTTATGTAGATGCTATGTTCGCAAATGCCATCGAGGTATATCCGCAACGTGGTCGATTATTCACACCACATATTGTATAATTGATTGGGCAAATAAATGAAAAAACAACCACCTTGGATGCTAATTTAATCCAACGTGATATGACGCGAAGTATTATTTTCAGGTTTAAGTAAATAAATACTGTTTAGTATTGTTAATGAACACTTGTTTTTGACAAATACTTACTAATACTTAGCGTCTTTTATTTGAAGTACAATTAATCGAAGTACTTAAACAAGTGTTTTATAATTAGTAAAGCTAATGGATTTTCAAGCAATATTTCTTGCAAAAGATATACTGCAACATATCTTGCTTTGTTTTGCTTTATTTTTGCTTTGCTTTTAAGTGGTTCACATGGTTTTCTACATATTCATATCCAACGCAATGCGCGGCTATTTTTTATACGAGCGTTTATGTTTGCAAAAACAAAAAGAAGGGGACGTGTTTATGTCTGCGTGCGTATCTTAAATACGTATTCTAGTTAAAAGCATTATTAAGTTAGACCTCTGTACTGAAATCTTAAGTGGAATGAAAGGCCTATAATGATAAAATACTTTAATCAGTATTATTATTTGATCTGTCTGTACTGTAATGATATCTTAGATGAGGCCGTTTCCTAACATTGGGTCATAACAGCCTATATACTGCTATGTTATCATCAGCACTATCATTAATCGTTGTACATTTTTCTCTTCACCAGGTGGTCACAGCACATTCTTCGCTCTGCTAAATACCTTCGTCCACATCGTGATGTACTTCTACTACATGGTGTCTGCGATGGGCCCGCGCTACCAGAAGTACATCTGGTGGAAGAAGTACCTTACCGCCTTCCAGATGGTAAGTTCTATGAATATACTCAATTATGATACTTAGTTAGAAGGGTTGGTTTTGTCCACAATCTCGAGTTATAGATGAGATTAAATAGAAGAGTGCCATACCACTTAAACTCATTGACTTATTTGTTTATTTTTATTTGTATATGAACATGGATACTATTTGTGCATCGCGGCAACCAAGTTCTAAATATATAATCATAAGGTTGATTTGCAGTCCTTCTATGAACGCAAAGGTTTAGTTATAGAGTAATCTATAATATAAAAAGCGGCCAAGTGCGAGTCGGACTCGCCCATGAAGGGTTCCGTAGCAGCGAGTAACATAATAAAGAAGTTCTTGAAATAAATGTTTTTTTATTTACATTTGAGTTATTGAATGAATAATCAGTATTTTTTTGCGGTTTACGATTTAAGTCGTAAAAAAAAAACTACTAACTAGACCTCGTTCAAACCAATTTTCGGTGTTAGATTACATTGTTATGTACATCATATATTTTTTTTAGTTTTATCATTCTCTTATTTTAGAAGTTACAGGGGGGGGGACACACATTTTACCACTTTGGAAGAGTCTCTCGCGCAAACTATTCAGTTTAGAAAAAAATGATATTAGAAACCTCAATACCATTTTTGAAGACCTACCCATAGATACCCCACACGTATGGGTTTGATGAAAAAAAAAAATTTTTTTTTCATTTCTATGTATGGGAGACCCCCCTAAAATTTTATTTTTTTTCTATTTTAGTGTGAAAATATTAATGCGGTTCACAGAATACATCTACACACTAAGTTTCAACAACATAGCTCTTATAGTTTCGGAGAAAAAAGGCTGTGACATACGGACAGACAGACGGACAGACGGACAGACGGACAGACGGACGGACAGACAGACAGACAGACATGACGAATCTATAAGGGTTCCGTTTTTGCCATTTGGCTACGGAACCCTAAAAATGAATCGCTGAATGTGTTGCAAAGCGCATAACTTCAGAACGACTGCACCAAATTGGATGATTCTTTTTTTAATGTGTTCCTTATTGTCAGGACAAGGTTTTTATATAAGAAAAATAAGGAATAAAAATCTCAAATTTCCCACGGGAACGGGGGCGCTGCGGGTGAAACCGCGGGGCACAGCTAGTTATGAATATAAGGGATTGGAATACATATAAGGATTCGTTACAAGAAATAGATTAGACAAATCCGATTTATAAAAATAAACTTTTGCTCTACCTACATATCTGTATGATATTGTATTATGACAACAATATGTTATGATTGGAAAAAAACGTTTGTTGTGATTTGTATCAGTTTCAATTAAAGCTATGCGCACACTTATCTGGTCCGTTAAATTAATCCAACATAATAACACAGTCGGAGTATTGACGTGCGCGGAAATTCCCGACATGTTTTTAGCGGTCAACACAACACGACTATGTAAAAAGAGTTTTATTTATAAATTATACTACGACCACTTATTATTACTTACTCGTATGAAAATATTTCCACTACGGTTTTGCCCGCGTCATTTAATACTTAGACTATAATAACTTGCCACAAAAACTGTTTCATCGAGAGTACCGCGACGTGATATACCTTGGAACCTTATCACACTCCTACAATACGTTATGTCAATATTAATCAATGGCAATTTTATAATGTGACAAAGTGCATAATATATTCTTGAGACTCCATAATAGTGCGAGAACTTACTTGTTCATTTGTTTATTAAATTGAAAATTCTCAAGATCAAAGTTAAATTGTAAATTATTTATCCTAAAGGTACTTTACTTCGTTTATTGCATTTAGCAACAATTTTGACCCACAAACGGACGCACAAAGAGTCCATTCGCTCACTCAATGGCCATTTCGTACTGCGCATAGTAAATTGAAATTTTCCATATAACTTGTCTTGAGCAATTTGTTCAAAGAAGCAATACTAGTTTTTGCTGAGCTAGTTGGGATTATCTGTATGAGTTAGTTTTATTGAATCAATTTTGTTTTAAGGCTGTACTTCGCATTTATATGTTCACATTAACCAGCTGAAATTTTAGTCCCTTTACAGAAACCTCAGTTCTGTAAAAAAACATTGACGTCAATTTTTTTAAAATAAAACAGAAAAGAAAAATACTATGGTTTTTTTATGGCATGATTCTAGAAAACATTTTAATTGATGGATTGTACACTTTTATTTCCGGTTTTTCTTTGTTCCCATCCGTTCAAATCTAAGAAACTAATAATGATCCATTGTCTTGAACAACTTATGACGCAAACCTAGGGCTGTGTTATAAGGTCGAAGTGCTGATTCTGACATTGTTTTTATTTGAATGATAAACCGGCTATTTGAAATTCTTACAGATTAAATTCTTAACCGGAGTTTAAAATATCATTGAATAAAAACAAATAATTAAACATGTAAAAAATCTTTAGGAGTAATAAAAATATAGGAATCTACAAATAAAGGCACTTTATCAACTTAAATTAAGTAACTTAGTATCTTTTGTTCAACAAAACTTATCTTCTGCTAAACGTTTCGAATCTTTTGTCGCAGGTCCAATTCGTGCTGATCTTTACCCACCAACTGCAAGTGCTCTTCCGGCCCTCATGCCAGTACCCGCACGTGTTCGTCTACTGGATCGCGATGCACGGATTCCTCTTCCTGTTCCTCTTCACCGACTTCTACAAAGCGAGGTACAACAAGGCCGAAAGGAAACCGAAGAACGTTGGCTTCTGCATGGTGAGTACTTTTCTATCTAACTTTAAAATTGGGTTGTTTGATCCGCATGTTTGTATATTCGCAATTTTATCTTAAAATTGTTGATTCATTTGTTTAAATTGGTTGGATACTTGGATGGGTGGCCGATAGTCGCAATTCTATCTGAGCGCTACCGTGCTTCGGAGAGCACGTTAAATGGTCGGTCCCGGTTGTTTCAATCGTTAGACCATGTCGGAGGCCTTTAGGCGGTCTAAAAACTCCGACACTAGGTTTGGCAAAACACCTACACGAACCAACATATTTACTTTAATGGGATTTTCACTATCTGACAAACTTGATATAAACTCCCTTACTCCTTGCTTGAGTTTAAGACTACCAACTCGCAGTAAGCTAGTAAGTGGTTATTTCGCCTAACTGTACTGATATCTTTATAGATTGAATGGATAGTTAGGGAAAATTCAGATATAAAAGCCATTAGCGCCTGTAAAAAAATTAGGCGCAAAATACAATTGAATAAACCTCTCGCCTATGTATGACAGTATATTATGTAGTAAGGCGTTTACATTCAAGATTACGATGTAACTAATAAACAATGATCTAATAAAAACAGCGTTTTATCGAAACACGAGTGGTTTACAAATATTGAAAATGCTTGAGAATTTGAGTAAAATGTACACTTTGACACCTTCAGGTATGTTTACAGTTACAAGCATTACTTAAGATGAGACAAATATTAAATTAAGTTTATTATTCCATTTTAGGGTTCAATGCAGGTTATGGGAAGGCAAAGTCTTTGAACTTTCAATTCTAAAACACACCGGTTTATGTCCCGATGTTAGCTTCACCTTTCTCGCTGTTATTTATAGTATTATGACGTAAACCTCTTCACAACAACATACTGGTTTTTATATAAAACTAACATATACGTAAACCTCTTCACAACAACATACTGGTTTTTATATAAAACTAACATATACTTTTTATATCATACAATGTAATAAAATATACAAAAAATATATGTAATTATAATGCGAATAAAAAAATGTAAAACAGATAATAATCATGATTCTGCAAAATAATGAAACGACAATTACGGTTTAAATTACACCTGTTCCTATTAAAACTCAATATTTTGGTTTACAAAGACTGAAATGTAAATAAGGAACATGGGATTATAATATCGTATATCTTGTTTAATATAATTAAGAAAATCACGATGAATAGTAATTCCAAGGATATCGTGAGAATTGAATGTATAAATATTAGGTATTTGGTCTGGCTGTGAGAATAATGCGATACGGAAAATCATTGATATTATAATACTTTACATAAATAATAGTATATCATAGTTGCTTATAATATGTACTATGTAGCTGCGCCCTACGTTTCCTTGGTGATTTGTTTACTGTAGGAATTTTGGGATAAAATATACTATGGTGTAATCCTCCTAATATTATAAACGCGAAAATTTGGATAGATGTATGTTTGATACTCTTTCACGCAAAAACGACTGAATGGATTTTGATGAATCTTTACATTTACTATATATCAGAATAACATATGGGATATATTTTATCCCGAAATTCCAGCGGGAACGGGCACACGCGGGTGAAACCGCGGGGTGCGACTAGTGTAGGTTATAAACTTACTGCGGTCATTTGATTTAGTTTTTCATTCGTTTGAAACTCGAAGAGATATCAATGTTTTGCAAACAAAGTTTTGTTTTCATATTAGTAAGAGTAGCTTAGTCTTGCTTATTGCATCGATGAAATCAAAACTGTGAAACGATTGCAATAATTCGTGTTCTGCGTCTGTTTTATATCCATATAAATGCCAAATCAATTTAAGTTTACACGCCTCGCCTATATCACAACAACAATTAGTTATTATCAAATTATACATAAACGATCGTTCTAAAAAGAGACGAACATACATACATTCAGACATAAATAAAAGATTTATAGATAAATAAGTAAAGTGATGAAAACATATCCTTTGAGTCTGGCAGTCGGCTTGAAAGAAAAATTGTGTAAATGAGTACTTGGGTGTCGTAGTTTCTGTAATCTGCTATATGAAAGTCCGATGGTGAACGATCGTATATCAAGGACTGAAAATATATCGATGTTCTCGTATCGACTGAATAATCGATATTCTGGTTCTTACAAAGTTCTTTGATCCTTGTCCAGGTCAATGCTCTATTATGTGTAATTTGACAACACCCCGTTATTAGCATTTCTTTTAGAAATCATACATTAATTTTGACGAGAAATGTTTGACGTATACTCTAATTTTCAATATTTAGATGATTCAACGGATTTGATAATATCCGTTATGTTATAGATATTTTTTTAAATAAATATACTATATATGTACAATATAATATAACATACAATGATCAGAATAAAGTATGAACAACTGCGAATTCCGGAATATTCGCTAATGATTCTGTTTGCTTTACAATTTGACGCGAACGTCCGTGCTTATATGTCGATTTACGTCACGTTCAAGTTCGGTGTTGTGTTTGCTCTCTTCGATTATATCTTGTTTATTAACATTTTCTGTCTAGACGTAAGAGGTACATGTGATCAGAAAAATGGAGTTGGTTGTTTACTCTAAGCTACGTATGACATACCTAAAGCGCTCTATACTTATAACATAATATAAATGCCAAAGTTAGTAAAATGTCCAATGATTTTTCAATAGGGTAGTACAACCTTTCGGTAAGGGTACCTAGTAGTATAAAAAATATCTTGCGGGTACGGGTTGAATCACATTATATTATACTAGCAGCGCCCCGCGGTTTTACCCGCGTTGTACCCGTTCCCGTAGGAATTTCGGGATGAAAAATAGCCTATAGCCTTCCCGTTGAATGTGGCTATCTATTACAAAAAGAATTATTCAAATCGGTTCAGTAGTTTCTGAGATTAGCGCGTTTAAACAAACAAACAAAACAAACTCTTCAGCTTTATAATATTAGTATAGATTCAGTTTGGTGTGTCATTGGTTTGAATCGTGACTTAGAATGTCTTTTACATAGAATTTAAATATAACAAGGGTGATATGACACACATAGTCAATAGTAAAACCTCTTAAATAATCATCCCAAATTTCTTGTCTATACCCTGACTTTTACTAAACCTCGTATCACTTTGTTACAGGCGGTGATGGATGAAAGCAGCTCATTGAACGGAAAGAACGGTTACAAGCAAGAGGAGTCGGAAGTACCGAACTCGTACGCTTCCTCCGGAGCGGACGCGTTCGTCCGGCGGCGCGCGGTGTCTTAGTGTTCCGACGCGAGTGAGTCCAACGAACACACTGAGTCCCCCTCGGACCAACATCCCCTCCCGCCTCTTTGTAAAAACTACATATTCTAAAAAATGCACAAAGTCACCGGATCCCCCAGATCGCCTATATTGCCTTGTAATTTTTTTTAAGTACAAAATGTAGGTCTTTAGAACTCTATGGATTGTTGATTAATTAAAATGTATCGTTATATTTGTATCGCGGTTTGTATTTTAATCTTAGTCCATCAGAATCTTAGTTCGGTTGTTCGAGTTGTGTGAAATGCGATTGTAGGTGAAAGTGCGATGGGCATTTTGTATTATGTACATATTTTTTTATTATAAATCTTAGTTTATGGATACATGTAATTAGGTGTGAAGGTTAACGGATTTTTTGTAAATATAATTTTACTTCAAAGTTGCTAAAGTCAAGTAACGTTACCAATAATGTTAATTACATGTCCAGTGTTTGTACTACATTTCGACGGCCGCCGAGTCCCCTCGCGGCTTCTTTATCTTCCACGAAGCATTTTATATTCACTTTGTATCAGTATTGTATGAACAAACTTGAAATCTGACCTGATGTAGCTTACAATAATTGTTTATATAGATTATTATTATATATGAAACTATTTTGTAATAAGGACAAAGTAATTGAGGTGTTATCTTAAAGAGCTCCGATCTGTTTTTGTATTGAATGTGTTGTTGAATGTCGTGGCCGCGGTCGGCCGAGTGCACGTCTGGATCAAATGGCTGAGTTATGTATTATATTTACTTTGTATCATGTTCTAAGTATGCTTTAAATGTTGTGTAAGGGTGCACACACAATGCTGCGACTCGACGTTGAATAATTGAATGCAGTCATGTCCTGTGGCAAAAAAAACTCCTTTGGAATCCTTCCTTATACGATGTGAATAGATTTCGAATCGGAGCTAATATTATAATAAATATCGGCCACGAATCGCTACGATATCGTACAGCAAGACGTTTCTTGCTCTACGATGTGTTTCGATTCGTTATTAGTCGCGACGTATCGTACGATTTCGCTTCGCAGTGTTGTGTTCCCTACGTTAAGTGGCGGTAGCTTGGAGACAAACAGTCTGCTCAACTAATTGCTACGATTTCACTCTTTTGCAACTTTATTATTTATTATTTGAATAAAGGATTTTACAATTATCATCGTCTTTTTATTGCAGTGTCCTTTTATTTTCCTTATCGTTAAGGTCTTACTACGAACCAATTAAAGATAAGTACCTAATTACTTAATTATACAATAGATTTTATAGACGCATTTCTTTGTAGAAATGTATCATTTGCAAGGCACTTATCTTCTGGGAAATACCCTGCGGAAATTACGAGCATTATTTGATGTTTCAATAAAGGAAAGTATTTATGTACGTAAGTTATTGACAATTGTATACGATACTTTTGGATTACGACTATCGTTCAGAATTTGCGATCAATCGATCACTTGTTGACTAAACTAAACTGTTTGCATGTAAATAATAGTATTAGTCTGGTATGTCCCACTGCAAGTGAAGGCCTAAAAACAATAATCGTTATTCTCATAAATTTAAAACTAGAATATATAGTACCACTAGCAGCGCCCCGCGGTTTTACCCGCGTTGTGCCCGTTCCCGTGGGAATTTCGGGATTTTTTTTACATAAAAACCTTCCTCTTGAATCACTCTACCTATTACAAAAAACCGCATCAAAATCCGTTGCGTAATTTTAAAGATTTAAGCATACAGACAGACAAACGGAAGACAAACAGACGCGACTTTGTTTTATACTATGTAGTGATTATGGAACTCACCACTAATCTTAGCGGTAAAAAAGTGACTTCTAGTAGGTTACTAGCCAACCCTGGTGACAGAGTTTTTAGACCGCCTAACCTATAGGCGTCCAAAGTTATATATACATACTTACAATGAACAGTAAAGGCTTTATGCATAAAGGCTTACTAGCAGTATTTTAGCTATCAAATGGTTTGTCCCTTTCTGACATACGCTATTTTCCAAAGAGCAAAAGAGACAAAACAACTGACAGTGTTTTAGTTAGAGAGCGTATATGAATAAGGCAGTTTTTTTTTTTTTTCCTTAACCTATATCGTCCCACTGCTGGGCAAAGGTCTCTCCCAAACTCTTCCATCTCTCCCTGTCCTTCGCTTTCTCCCACCACTCGCTGTCGAAGGAGACAATGTCGTCCCTCCAGCGTATAGGAATATCAATGAGAATTTTACAAACTTTATAGTCAATTAGGAAAGACGTTATACTAGTATAACATTCTAATTGACAAAGACGTTATACTAATGAAAAATGAAATACGTTATACTCGTAAAAGCATAACGTCTTTATCAATTAGAATGTTCTTAAGTTACATCCAGCCAAAGTACTAAACCACTCAACATTCTCAACGGCTGACTGTAAGTACATCTAATTCAAAGAAAAACTCAATTTATTTGAGGAAAACTCACTCCATACTGAGCTAAACTGACGTAACTATAATAGTTACAAGTACCTAGTTATTACATGAAGTCATTATTACCCATTGTTTTCGATGACGCTACGATTATCGTTCTTTATATTTCATATTTGGAAAGTTATTTCTGTTAGGAGATGATGTGTAAATCGGGTTTCCTTTTAACTTGTTTGAAAAAACTTTTGAACTAGGCCCCATGGCTCATTAAAGTACAGAGAGGAGAAATGCCCAAAGAACAGTAGATGAGTATTGTTTTATGTAGGCGGACAGAGGACTCTCTCATTACATTAGGCGGTCTAAAAAATCCGATACCAGGGTTTGATACTGACCTATTCGAACTTGTTTAGATACCACTGAAGTTGGTCAGTGGTAAACAAGTTCCGAGAAGGTAATCTAGGTATCTTATGTATGTACCACGTCTTTTATTATGTCAATAAACACATTTTCATATTTACTTTTTACCTAATCTGTCATGTAATAAATAAAATTAATTAGGTTCTATCGCAGTCGATTAACAAAAACAAGGGCTACGAATATTTAGAGGAACTTAGATGTTGGTCGTTAAACATTATTTGAACATATGTAAAATCTACTAAATATGTACCTAAAAGCGTTCCTCGATTCTCCAAAAATTCAGGCGTCGTAATTCCAATTCCAAGTTATAAATATAAATAAAACTAAACTACGTGAATACTTAATAACTTTAGTGAGTGTTTCGTTATAAAAACTAATTCCCCACTTTGAATCGTCAAAGAATCTTCTAGAAACACACCACACTCGATTCCGACATTCAAGTTGAATCCAGCAACAAAGTTTCATCGTACGGTTTCCAACAGTTTACCTTCGACGGTCAACACTAAATATGCGTAAGTCTATGTAAACTACATTAATACTTTAGCTAGAAGTATAATAAAAGACATCCAAGGACACCCCTTGAGGTAAACGGCCGGCGTTACTCAATAAGTGTACTAATTTGCAATAATTTCGGTACCTACATAGACTTTACTAGACTCTTGCAATATACAAATTCCATGACTGAATTGGTTTAGGTCTGACTTAGACCTATTACTTAACCGAAGCATCTAACCAATGGGTACCATTCACTATACGGTCCTCGCTTCCATAGGTCAAAGCCTTTTTATTGAATTCCGAAATTCTTACGGAAATTTGTGCAACACGGTCCAAAACAGCATTACTAGTGCGCGAGGCGCTACTAGTAATCTAGGTAATAACTGCAAATGGGATGGATAGACTCATATTGTTGTATGTTACAAGATCTCATAATCTTCGTGAAGATTTAATTCCTTTGTCCATGAACTGGAGTTTTCCGGATAAATGATAAATTATCACAGACCACTCAATCTTGTTAAGTATCCAAAAATAAATAAAGGAAGATTTTTTTTGGCAATATGTAGGTAATGTAAAAGTCAAGGTAAAGGGCTCATTACGTGATGATTATTGATTCAAAAATATTGTGAAGGAACACTAATTAAAAAGCATTCCATAGAGCAGAAGGTTATTTCTTACTTTGCTTTTAATTCTATGGCTTGGTTACGTCTAATAAAAAATGGATCCGGGGTCAAAAACACCAATAATTCATATACCATTCGACTTTTCATTGAGCTATCAGAAGAACTAATGGGAAATTTTTACAAAAGTCATTTTTTTACCACAACATGACTATTATAATGTAATCATCGTATTACGTCGTTACAACCGCGGAGCCAAGTATGATCAAACTGGCTTTGGGTAAAAAAGGGTGTCTATTAACTAAATAAATATGACAAAAGTACCTATTTAAAAACAGAATGTTTGTTAGATATATTTGTGATGAGATGCAAATGACACCAAATGTGCTAAGTTGTTAAAATCAAAGATATATTAGGACATCCTGTATATTCTAAGTTATTATCAAGTGCCTAGGCTATTAAACTTTTGTCAATGGTAAGACATTAAGCAGCGCCCCGCGGTTTTATCCGCGTTGTGCTCGTTCCCGTGGGAATTTGGGGAATTTTTATACGTATAAACCTTTCTCTTGAATCACTATATCAATTAATGAAATGCATCAAAATCCGTTGCGTAATTTTAAAGATTTAAGCATACAGACAAACAGACGCGACTTTGTTTTATACTATGTAATGATATAAAAGCGCATATTAATATACACTGAGTACAAATAGTTTCTTTCAAAATGAATAGTGAAACCATTAATATCGTGTTTGTTTTTCTACCATCACATTACAACTAGGTATGGAAAATATATTATATTATGTAAAAAATAGGTATGGAAAATATATTATATTATGTAAAAAAATTCCCGAAATTCCCACGGGAACGGGCACAACGCGGGTAAAACCGCGGGGCGCTGCTAGTTAAGTACATTTTTATCTAACGTAGTTTCAATTCAAAATATTCATGATTATGTTTCGTCACGTTTTACAAAGGTTAAGGTATATAACACAGATCACAAAAACTATATAGGTATAATATTATGTACGAGTATAAAACGTCTATCGACAATATCAATTAGTAGGCTTGGTTATCAATCGAGAAAACTGGTCTGTGCCCACCACTCTACAGATGGTAATTAGGTACAGTCAACGTCATATATATATTTGCACTTTTTAACCTTATGCCATTGTAATAAGGTTGGAAGGAGTAAACATATTTATGTCGTCAGTTGTACCTACTTCTATCATTTTGAAAATCGATCCTATTCACAACTCCATGTGTGATGTGACATTGATCAGACTAACCCAACCAAGCAGGACTAGTTACTTAAACTACTTATAAATTCACATTCTTAGGATTGCCAACTCTGAATCCAATATTGATGAAATTTTATCTCATGCAGATGTTATGTAATAAATGTTAATGAAATATCGTGTGTAGTAAACCTGTTATTAGGACTAAAAAATCTTTAATTTTATAGTTCTTTTATACTCAATGGTCGTGTTTCTTTAGACCGCGGGAGGCCTTTGTCCTGCTATGTTATTTTACAACACATACCTACCTTTATTGCGAAAAATCTGACTTGATATAGAGGTTTCAATATTTGTTTAAGAAAAAACAAAACCATTTAAAAACCTTTTACTAACGATTTTTTACGATCACGCAAATTAGCCAGCCCAAGTAAATTATGAGTTTATTACTGACAAATTATAGTTGAATGGTCTCGATGACATTTTAGTAGGTACCTAATGTTATAGAAAATTAAATCAGACAAAGTTGTAGATATGTCCGATATTTCAATGTAGATAGACGACCGCATGACGCTCGTTGCTCACACCTAAATGAATAGGTAATTAGACTTTGATTGTCATCACCATCAACGTCACAATTAACACGAATCACTTAGGTGTCCAATGTCCATTCATCCTACAGTTTCTATTACACTATATCCCACCAACCTACCGATGCACGAACAATCTTAGTTTTAACTATCACAAGGGTCCGAAAGACATGACCAATCCTGGCACGATCCAAGAAAATATCTGTGACACACGCACACACACTCACACACAAGCCCTTTATTTGAATCGTTGAACTCACCTTCTCCTACTTTAACTCCCACCTAACCTCTGGGAATCAGCAAGGGCTGAAAAACAGCGGTGATTAGGCTGTCTGCACAACACAAGCTGACCATTTTTTTTAATTAGTTTTAATTTATTTGTTTGTATATAAGTACTTCTTTATATTGCAATATTTGTTTTACCTACATACGTCAAATGGATAGTAGCTACGTATTTTTTTGTATATTACTTTTAATTCCTTTTAACTCATCCGCCCTTAGACAAATGGTAAACGTTAACACCTCCCTCAATTGTAATCGCTCGCTCAATCCAAACGTAGAATCTCACGTGGTCATGACACATGACAGACCTTTAGATCCAAAACGGATATAATACGAGACGATTCTCACTTGTCTAGAGGCTAACACAGGTACAAGCGACTTTACTTTGTTGCACAACATCCTCGAACGTAATTTATCTAATACCACATCAAAACAGAGACGTAAAAAGTAGGTATTAGTTAAGATAATAAAAATATACCTATAATTTTTTCTACTAGACCTACTATTCAACTAGCATTGCCCCGCGGTTTCCGTGTTGTATCCGTGATTTGCCCGTTCCTGTGGGAATTTCGGGATGAAAATAACCTTTCCGTTGAATGTGGCTATCCTACACATTTTTTTCAAATCAGATCGTCAGTTCCTGAAATTAGCGCCTTCAAATAAACAAAAAATCTAACTCTTTAATTATATAATTATAATTATTATTATATAGATTTACTCCATCATATTAAATTTCTCTGTTGTTTTTAGTTATATTAAGTTATAACAGCTGCGCCCACTAATATAGAACTGAATCACACAGAGCGATGACGCAAATCGGATTGTAATAACCAGATTTTTTATCATTTAAATGTGAGAGTTAATGGTCGATGGTCATAGCTTTAAAGGGTAATATCTGGGTATTACTAGTAATATGATTTATAATTAGATGTTTATAATATTTAATCAACGGCTTTGCGGTTTATAGAACCTTCATTTTTCTCATAATTCATAAACAGCTACCTACTTGGCCGTAACAAAACTGCTCATTAATTAGTTTTACAACATAAATACCTGCCTGTTCACAAAAATTAGTGCTTAAGTCAGTTTTATTCAGAACATTTAATACCATTTTTATTTTAAGTTTAAGCGTTTTTAGATAACCAATAGAGACATTCGGATAACCAATAACCACGGCAATAGAAATTAACCAAATTAATATTTAATTAGAAAATATATTTCTAAGGTTATAATTTTAGACAGACTAGCGACTAACGAATAGTTTAAAGGGTGTTATCTCATTGAGAGGCCACATATAAAGTCATAAATATTGAGCAAGTATTTACTTAGATGCCCAAATATCCGCCCACCGTTATTCGATATTTTAATTTACAATCTGCTTAAATAATTCTGTCCTTCTCTTTCAATAAACGGGCGAAAGAATAAGAAATACGCAACAAAATCAAATCAAATTGAGGTCGCATATTTAGAGCAATCATTTAGATTAGCATAACCCCAAGCCTATTCTAATGTAATGCCTACTTAGTTGCTTGTTTTATTGCAAAATTTATTTCAACTATTCGTAAATTATTTTTAACTAACTAGGTAGTTACTAAATATTAATATTATGTTTACTAGGTATGTAACTAATATAAGTATTGTTGTATTAATTGCTTAATTTTAAGATGGAAGCCAGGATTTAACATCTTAAAAGATCATTAAAATGAAGTCTCTGCTCACAAATATACGGAAATATCAACAGGAGCTTTTTAGCGAGTATTTCAGCAAAAATAAGCAGACTTTATTACGTCTGGATGCCGATTATAATCTATGTAAAGTATATATACATACATACAAATTGAAGGATTTTTGTATTTAAATGTATTAGTATCAGTTGGCCAATAACCTATTCCAACTAACTTATTAGTATCACTTAGATTCAGTAATAAAAACATAGAGCTTAGTTTGGTGTAATTAGCTGTTAGTGAATTTGTCTGGAGTATTTATTTATTTAATACTTATAACCAATGCTCTGGAGTAACTATGGTCTAACTTGATAGTGTTAGGAACTATAATAACTTCAAATGTCGAGAATCGAAGAAGGAAGGTTTTTTACTCAATCTTGCCTTGAATTTTTTAAGCATTAGACTAGTTTTTATTACTTCAAAACTCCTGCAAAGATGGGTTGGTTACAAAGATGGATAGGCAGATTTCTTTGATTAGGAACCTCAGCAATTTATCTAAGTACTCTCACATGTGCGTTCATATAGAGGGAGCAGGAAAGTGGCTGTAGCGTAGTAAAACATAGAATTTGATGATCAGTTTCTGGACAAAACACTATTGAAGTGTGATTAAATTCTCCCAAACCCCTCCTAGACAAAGCTTTAGCAACGCTTTTGTATCTTCATACGTAACATATCGTAAAGTATGCGGGTACGCTTCGCATGAACCCGGTACCTAGATAGCTTAGCCCTGACTTTGTCACTGATGTTTGGTAGGTGCTTCAACTTGACATTCTAATGTTAGTCAAACATCGGAGCACTTTAACGTTACTGGCAATGGACAATTTCGACCTTTGAACAAGTAATGCAAATACTGATCCACAAATATTTGCTAAACTATTATTACATACGTATGTACTAATATCGTCATCATATTAATTCCTGGCCAGGTTAAACAAAACAAAAACAGTGAGTGCGTATTTACTGGATAAATACACATTTTGAACTTAGTTCTCGAAACTACAATATTCAGGTAAAAAATGTGCCTACATGTTCGCTTACTTAAGTAAGTACTTTAATTATTTGTGCACTTGCATATAAGTATGTACTTTGTTTGTCATCTATACCATGTCTTTAGGTATCTACTGCATTACAAATAGGTAAATTAACATTGGATGAAGGAGGTGATCTTCAAAACTATAAACTATCCTTCCGGTTCAAAAACTTTATATACTTAGAATAAACTTTCATGGACGTATGAAACTTCGTTTTATCTCAATATTAACTAGCCGATAAAACCGTTGTTTATCACGACAAAAAGGAAAGTCACAGCAAATCTTAAGAAGAAAATAACTATAAACTAAATATGGAAATTGATTTTATATTTTTAAAATATCTAACAAAATTCAATTAACTCTTTACAAACAATAATGTTAACAAATTATTAATTGATTACCGTGTCTATTCGGTCAGGTAAACGATAATATAATTACTGACTTATAAAAAGCTATAAATAATCTTAACAAAAAACTGTTATGTTCATGTTACATATATGATTGCAAAAAATAACACGAAGCTATTTTTAAATCATTCATTATGTATAAATCCAAACAAAGTTTTTATTGATATTATCGACCGGACCTCGTTTTGCTTTGGCAAGAAAAATTTCCGTCAGAAAATTATTGATATTAACCACGGCCTTACAACTGTTCCTATTTACCTATCTCTATCCACAATATTAGATATCAACTCATGTATTTAAAATTGTTTCTTTAAAAATTTATTATTTGTAATTTTAAAATTGTTATTATGTAATTTAAAAATTTAAAAAGGTATTTTTAATTTTATTAGTTATGCAGCATTGTATATTACTATTAATTCTTAAGTTAGTTTTAAGGTTTTAATTTAGTTTGCAGTGCCCTAACAGGGTGTGATGTAATAAGGTACATTATGGCAAATAATTAAATTTGAATTTGAATTAAATAATAATCAAGTCTTTTTTCCTTTAGCCGTAAAAATGTTACATTTATTAAATGTGTTTACGTAATCTGCTACCTAAAATAGCCGAAAGAGATATAATAATTATAATTCTGCAGTGGGATCTCGTATTATATGTTACTTAATTCTATAAACAAAACTTAGAATCTTTCACAAAATACAAGTACGCCCGCGTTGATGTCTTTTGTTTGAATAAATGTAAACGCAACCACTTCGAAAGTTTCCTCAAAAGCACGTAAAATGTATCTTTAGAACATAACAATTATATTTAAATGTTTCCTTCATTAATTGCCGAAAATAAAACAAGTGTAAATTGATAAAGAAATACAACCGTTCTGACAAGGCCCAAGTGATTGTAGTACTTGTACTCAAAGTACTGATTCAAGGAAGAAGGAACTATAAAAATTACAAAATAACTGTAACCAACACTACAGTGCGAAAAATGGCAAAACTACAATAAATACAATGATGATCTAAACGTTTCCTAGTATCGTAATATCTGTTGGAACGGCGATTTGATAATGGGTACTTAATTGTTTTAGATTTGGGAAGTTCGCCTTGTGCCGCAAGGTCCATACTCTTTGTCACGACCTCTCTTGCCCTCGTAATTTATATTTTGACCTCCTGTTGTTTGCTATTGCTTGCATTGCTCGTACTACCTATGTGTCAAGTCAACGCCCTCATCACGTCGCATGCCATCGAAACTGTTTGACCACCGCAAGATCCGAACAAACATCGGAAATGTATTTATTTATCTAAAGATTTGCCTACAAATAAATATTTGATTAGAACACGCGTGCTGTATTATAATTTACATCACGGTGTTGTAAATAAACTCGTTCAGCCAGTCTGTATCCTTCCTTAGAGAGATTAGAAGCAATTGTGAACAAAATTGATTTGCGTATTATTGTAATTAGTGTCTTAATGGTACAGTCATTATGTACAAGAAAATTGTGTTCTAATGATTCAGAAAGACAGACCTGACCGGAATAATAAATCAAGAATTACGTTTGTTGGGTGCTTACCAGAGCATTGTGAAGGTGCAAAATGTTTACGAGGCAGATTTATTTTAAGGACTTTAAATATAGTATGTGAAACAGGTTGTAAATGTGAACGGCTGGAATTATTCCGATGGGATTCATTTACGTCAGCACGATCAACTTTTATGTTTATACTTTTCATCTTTTTAGGGTTCCGTGGCCAATCACTCAATCTATACTGTATTAAGTTCTTTCGTTAGTCTACCGTGCACAAGATGGTATCTTTCACGTCGTATATTTGTGATTTTAAAATAAGACTATACGTTAATTTTAGGGTACTAAACTCCCAGCCATATTGCAAATGAGAACTCCGGAATCATACTAGCATAACTACTCTTTGGTATGTGTGATCTGCGGCTGACCTCATATCGTGTTGGCATTATAATAATAATGGGTGTACTGTAATGTAATAAATGTATTACATTCCATGAAACAAAAGTAAACTAAATTATTATATGTTTACACATTGATTATATGTTTATAGGACGGAACCCTCTCGAACTCGCACTTCTCGTAGGTATAAAAATAAGTGGTATTCCCCAAACCTTACTGCGTCAAGACTTGGGTTGCTTTATAAATAGATCTGATCGGATAATTGACAAGTTGCTTATAAAAAATACTAAAAAGTATAATTATTATTAGAGAAGCATAAAAACAGATAACCAATCGAAATTGCGAGTCTTTTGTACTTGTGTATGGCTTTTTTGCAATAAGTAGGTACCCATAAATAAGTATCTACCTAATAATTTATGTAGGTATGTATCAAGGCTAATAATATTTATGCATACCTACTTAAATATGTAGGTATATCTTAAATTAATGTATGCATCGTTAATATATCATTAACAGATTTTAAATCTGAATAATTAGCGTTCAAAGGTAAACAGTTTTTCGTTTAGATTTGCCAGTTGTCATATCTGCATTGATATTTAAAATCGAAGTCCAACAACTGTGAATAGCTTTATCTAAAATGTTATACCACTGGGACGTGCGAACAAATTCCAGAGCTGGATTCAGTAGATTAGGTTATAAGGATATTAGGTAGGGGGGGGGGGTTGAGTCCCTTACCCTCCCCCCCTGATCCACTATTACCTATAAGTGGGGTAGGTTAAAAAGTTTTTAATTATATTTAAAAAAATTAAAAAACGGTAAAAAATTAAACACTTCACAGTTATAATTATAACGGACTAAATTCTATTTTTGGCAATATAGTTGTATAAATGACAAATTAAAACCGGAATGGAGAACACACAAAAATTAAAAGGTATATAAGTGCTATGCATATAAGTGGATTTTTTGGTATATGATTGAATGAAATGAGAATAATATCATTAATTTTATTATTACATACGTCACCAATTAGTCCACCTCACTGCACCGATAGCTTTAAGACCGAGATCCCTGCAATGGAATTCACAACCCGTTACTCAGTCGGTACTCTACTTTTACTTTTTACTTGTCAATTCAAGATCTCACGAAACCATAAATTATATTATATCTACGGAATGAAACTGCACAATAAGCGTAGAACGTAAGCGACTTAGTTTGTAGCCAGTGCCGCGGTGTGACTATAAATACAATTTTGATTTTGAACATTGAATGAACATTACTTCTTACACCATAATTTTGGTTGCTTATAAAAAAACCGGCCAAGTGCGAGCCGGACTCGCGCATGAACGATTCCGTACAATTATCTGTAAAAAACTGCAAAATCTTTTGTATGGGAGGTGGTTCCCATTAAATACTGAATTATATACTCGTACATTTGAGCAATATAAATACATTTTCAGTAAACATTTCAACTGTCTGGCTATTACGATTAATGAGATACAGCCTGTTGTCAGACAGGATGGACGAATGGACGGACTGTCGGACTGCGGAGTCTTAATAATATGGTTTCGTTTTTAACCTTTGGGTATGGAACCCTGAAATCACTAGCTGCAAGTACCCCCGCACCGTAACCCCATTAATTTCAGAAACTATCCATCCGATTTCAATAATTATTTTTCTAATGGATGACCACATTCAACGGAAATGTTATTAACTACTTTTCATCCCAAAATTCCTACAGGAATCGGCACAACGCGAGTAAAACCGCGGGGCGTTGCTAGCATAGAAAAATACAAAATATGAATTTGCAAATTTGTATGCTAGCATACAAAATGATCATACGAGTATTAAATACGTGTTGTTCAGGTTGATTTTACCCAATAAATGATATTAATTTACGATCAGTTAAGTAAATAAGCACTCAATGGATAACGCGCGTGGTCTGATCCCTACATACAGACGGCTGAATAAACAATTATGTAGGTATTTAATTTTCAGCATACGTTATAAGACTTATTATATTAATGTTATCCTTTTAATTATAATCGAAACTCACGTTTTAGTACATATGTGGGTGGATATGAAGTACGCGAACTAACGAGTATTAATTAATTATAAGAAAATATTGTGAAATTTCTACGTACAGGTAAGTACATCGAGTACTACTTTACGTTCCCATATTGTATTTTACTAACGGTCGGTTGTTTTAAACGGCTAGTTATCGTAACATACGTACGTTAAAAATATCATGAATGCGTACGCTGTTAAATGTACTCGTGTGTTAAATACAAAGTTTTGTTTCATAACTTAAACTAGCAGCGCCCCGCGGTTTTACCTGCGTTGTGCTCGTTCACGTCGAAATTTTGGGAATTTTTATACATATAAACCTTCCTCTTGAATCACTCTATCTATCAAAAAAGCCGCGTCAAAATCCGTTGCGTAGTTTTAAAGATCTAAGCATACATAGGGACAGGCAGACAGCAGAAAGCGACTTTGTTTTATACTATGTAGTGATGATCGTCTGTTAAAATTATTTCGGCTGCCAGCAGAAAGCCACGATTTTTCATTTTCTTTCGTCCGTTGAGACTAACATTTTGTGTTAACGTTTCTACTACATTTCTAGTAAAGAAATGATAATAGTTATAGTGTTTAATGCTCTTTATTAAGAGCATGCTATTAAGCATAACTTTTAAAAGCACGTGAGTGTAATCTCTAACCGTAATGACAATACGTGTCATTAATTTTACTAGCCATTTAATTAGTACTTACTTTCTTAACTATTAGACATGCATTTCCTAAAAGGCATGTCATTTTATGACTTAACAGAAAATTATTTACACGTTCTACAATATAATAATATGGCGAAGTATTTCTCAGTTTATTTTTAACTAGTAGTACTCATTTTTAACCCCACGTTTTACCCCGTTATGCCTTTTCCTGTGAGAATTTCGGGATTAAAATGGGGCCTGTAGCCTTCACGTTGAATTGGGCTATCCATTAGAAAAAGAATTAAGTATTCGAATCGGACCGGTAATTCCCGAAATTAGTTCGAACATACAAACAAACGAAATTACAAATTGTACCTATTTATAATATTAGTAGGTATCTAAGATATAAACGAATAAGTACAAAAATCCTTTTAAAATATGTTTCGGGTTTTGAAACGATCAACAGTCAACCAATAGATAAGAATGGTGGTTTGGTACAACTCCTGAATTCAGATTCCTGAATTTCCTGAACGTTTACCTGAATTTGTGTTCAATTCATTACATGGAATTAGACATGTCTGTAGCCTGCCTATCTGCAATCGTATATGTCCTATTTTAATACTATTGTAGGTTTGTGTAGTTTGTAAACAGAGTGGTAGTTTTGTATCTCAAGATCTAATCTTAAATGACAAATGCTCCCAATGAGGGGCACCTTTTGGTGAGAAAGAGGCTTTTACCCTATAGTGAGATTATCTTCTTTTTATAAAATTCTCGTGTCACAATATTGTTAACCAATTCTCTTCAATTTTATATGCATATTCAGTAGGTCTAAGAATCGGCCACTATCTATTTTTCATACCCTTTTAAGGGTGGTCCACCCCTAAATTTAATAATGTACAATTCAGTTTATAAATATAAGCCGAAGACCTTTGCCCTATAGTGGGACTGGGATTACGACATTATAAATATCCTACCAGCAGTTCAAGTATTTTAACTTCAAACACCTTTTTGTTGATAAAATTGTGATGGCCTCGGCATTTTTAAAACCGATTTGAGGGCTACAATCATTGACGCACTATGAGTAGTCTGGTATTCAGCCTGTGGTTTCCGTGTGGTAGCCACAAGTTATTATGTTCGTGATGTTTATATATGTATGTAAATACAAGTTATTATTTACGTATCCACTAGTTCAAATAAGCATTTCAATAAATAAGTACTTAACAGTGTACGAACCATTTCAATGACGTCCAAATTACAGTAAAAACCAGGTTATTTTTGTTAAACACTGAGTGGAAATTTTATAACCTTTCGTACAAAAACTAAGTCTGTATATTATGTTTGTTATGTTCATCCGTTTGTGCGCAGAAATGCCATACGTTACTTATGCATTTACACTTTAATCTTTAGGGTTTGCCATTATCTATATATTTAGAACTTCAATGAACGACGACGATTCGCCATTATTATTTTTTGTAAAAATGCATAAATATTAGTTTCAGTGCTAGTGTTCAATTTCTGTTTTATTTATTAAATCACCAGTCTGTCTCATTCGCTTCAACTGTGCGCCACCATTTTAAAAACTAACTCATTTTACGTTATTTATTTCTATATTCTACAAGTACACTTATAATAGGTAGACATTATATTTATTCTCAAAGGAAATAATAATAATCGGTACAAAACTTAAGGACTTACCTAGTTACCTACGTCCATTTACTCTTAACTATCTCGTCTCGGGTTTCTCAGAGTGGATTCCCATAAAAACATGCGATAAAAATATCCTAGTGTGAATACAGGTTAGTTACCAACTTAGGCTAACATTGAGTAATTTTACAAGCTATAAGCTTACCCTGTCCAACAGCGTTTAACATTATCTATTTTCTAATTATTTCTTTATATTTTTTTCCAAATCTTCAATCCTAATCTATCCATCCGTTCTAGCTTAGCGTAACAAACATCCCTGAAATTTTTTACTGTTATTAGGGTTCCATACCCAAAGAGTAAAAACGGGACCCTATTTATTACTGAGACTTCGCTGTCCGTCCATCCGTCCGTCCGTCCGTCCGTCCGTCCGTTTGTCACCAGGCTGTATCTCAAGAACGGTGATAGCTAGACAGTTGATATTTTCACAGATGTTGTATTTTTATTGCCGCTATAACAACAAATACTGAAAAGAAAACAAAACAAATATTCAAGGGGGGCTCCCATACAACAAACATGATTTTTTGCCGTTTTTTAAAGTAGGTACGGAACCCTCCGTGCGCGAGTCCGACTCGCACTGGGTCGGTTTTATTTTAATTTTAATTTCATAAGTTAGGATATGCAAGTAACGCTCAGGTCATGCCTAGTTACATGATTACAATTAATTACAATAGTATATTGTAGTTGTTAGTTGAACATGTTCAGTCAGAAGGTCATACTTTATAACATCGTGGTATAAAATTAAATATATTTACACATACTAGTTCCTGTGTATACAATGTTGGTTTAAGTGCAGGAAAATACTGGAAAAAATTATGCTATTTAAAGTATTTAAAAACCATTATAGCAGTATATCATATGATAATGGTTTTGCTTGTGATTCCAAATAAGTTAGGTATTGCCAAATTTGTTTTTGATTAATTTTTACCAGTTTTGGAATTTACCCTATTTTTTTTAATAAAACCAGTTATTTTAGAATAATAGCAAGAATCAAAAATACGGAAGAATGTAAAGGAAAGTTTTTTCCCACTGTGATTCATTCTTGGCATTTTATTCTATCAGTACATTTTCCTTTGCGTATGTTATGTGGGCGCGACGGCTTTAGGGCCGAAACGGCGCGGCCTTAAGCGTGCGCCCATCGCGTGCGGTTTCATACAAAAGTAAACCGCCGCGAGCGCCCGTCGCGTGCGCCCGCGACGGTTCACTTTTGTATGAAACCACGACCTTAGTTTTATAACTAATAGTATTGGAAAATTTTCTGTGACTAATTTTAAAATCCTGTTTAAGTTGAACCTTATCCTCAGGATATGAACTATTTAATCGACTTAAAAATCGGTATTTCCCCGTGTATTTATATCTCGTTCGAAATAACAAATTAAATTGTTGTAAAATGTGAGAATTACTTATCTGTCTTGCTTGTAAAATCCACATTTCGGATCATATTCAGTGAAGCAATTTTGGGAATAACCAACCTTGTTCAACTAATAGATCATATGCAAAATTATAGCTCACATAGCCGATTCTCGCCTTGGCTAAACTTAAATCTAAACGATGCTTGATTATAATAATAAATAAAAAATAATAAATATTTTATCTCACAATCGCCCCTGAGCTATGCTTGCTAGGTACCTAATTGTGTCACATTGTTTTAGTGTGCACTGTACATCTTTGGCCGCGTCAAATTCCTGTAAAAATTGTCTTTGAAGTAGCGACAGCATGGTAAGTCTAAGTAAATAGAGAAAATTCATTCGATGATTATTTGTAGTGAGGTATGCCAAATGAATATAAACAATTATCTTGCCGACGGAACTGATAGTTACGCACACAAAGACGCGTATCTATTCTCTTTACAACTACAAGTATGGTTTTAGATGCACTCATGAAATAAAACAACTGGTTCAAATTTGGCCTACATATATACTTACGTCTTACGTCTTACTTATTATTTTATACCCTATTAATAAGTCCCAGTTTACACTACTCTACATTAACCCCAATCTCCAAGGTAAGTTACTAGTCTCATTTATGTCTATGATTAAAATAATATAATGATTACAAATATAACTTATTGCAATAATGAATACTGCACGTGGAGCAAAATGTCAACGTTCTCTCATGAATGCAGATCCATTATTATTATGATAAATCGACTGCGAAACTAATTCATACAGTAGATACAATTTTATTAACATAGAAGGTACCAACATGATTACACAACGGTTAATTAGTAGGTACTATACAATGTATTTGCGCGTACTAAACACCTCACCTCTGAGACAAGTAATCAAGGCTCGTTATCTATACTAATATTATAAAGCTACAAAGTTTGTTTGTTTGAACGCGCTAATCTCAGGAACTACTGGTCCGATTTGAAAAACTCTTTTTGTGATGGATAGCCACATTCAACGGGAAGGTTATAGGCTATTTTTCGTCCCGAAATTCCCACAGGGACAGGCACAACGCGGGTAAAACCGCGGGGCGCTGCTAGTCTTTAATAATACGAGTATAATAAAACTAAGTTTGTTTTTTTTTGTATGAACTGAACGCGCTAATCTTAGGAACTACCAATTCGATTTGAATAATTCTTTTTGTAATTTATAGCCACATTCAACATGACGGTTATAAGCTTTTTGTTCCCGAAATTCCCACGAAAACAGGCATAACAAGGCATTATTCAGCGCTGTAAGTTAAGAATAAATTATGGTGTTTGTACTTGCCACGATAGTTCAGGCAGTTTTGAGTCTGACTAGATCGACATAAACAAAACTGTCTTCAGAATAAAAACAGACAGCTGTCATTACAAACTATTATAAGAAGTGGAAAAGAGTTTACTAGACGTCTTGTGTCTAGTCATCATTCATTTCGAGTAGTGTAATGACCAAAGGTTAAAACTAAAAGTTAAGACTAAAAGACTCTGACATGGTCTGACAATTGAAACAACCGGAACCGACTGCTTAACGTGCCCTCTGTAGTGCTTCAAAGGGCACGTTAAGCACATGCTTGTTCTACGAGTATGTAAGTACAATTGCAACACAATGGAATTTAAATAATAATATTTTCTAAGTAATTAACTAATTGTGGTAATTATGAAAATAAACAATTTTCGCATAATTAATCCAATTAAGTGCTGTTATTTTATGTATTCATTGTTATCGTTTTTGTGTAAACAATTTGAACTTTGTTAGGTAAGGTCATGTTTATATAACATAAAAAAATAAATATACCTACTCTATATACATATGTTACACTAGCTGTGCCCTGCGGTTTCACCCGCATTTATTGCGTTACTTCTTATTCAACGATAAGCAGTGACCCTTACGACACTAATTTAAAATCCAAAGTCAACTGAATCAGCCGATTGATTTTTATTTCTATGCAAAGATTGATAGATATATATATATTGTGTACCAATGAAATAGAGAAGACCCAGTAAGTACTTCGCAACAACAAAGCTAGTTTTCCAATGCTTTGCATGCACTGACAAGTGCATGTGCATATTGTTTTTTTTTTCTATGTATTTTTTTATAGTTCGAATTTCAACTCGGAAATTTCACGACATATTTGTGGTTCTGACAGAAATAAGGTTCTAATACCATTCCAATATTTGAAATATTCCCTAACTTAAACACAGACACATATTTGACGGTTAAGGTTGTTAATATATCGTTAACGATTTAATGTAACAGCATTTTGCATATTAGTAAGTGCGAACATTAGTAATAACCTGTTGAACCGGACCTGTTGTCTGACGCAAAACTTTGTTGTTCGTTTTTGTAATGCACGTGACAATAAAATATTTTGTTTACCTTCATTTGGTCATCGGAAATGGTAGGACGTATTAGCAGATACGTAAAGCCTCTATATACGAAATAAGTAAATAAATTGAAGCTTCCGTTATTTCCAAATATCAATTTACGTCTTCTGTATAGTCCACTATAGACAGAAATCTCGTTAGACAGAAGAAACGAACTCTTGAGACAAGACGTCTAACAGATGATTTTTCCGTCTGATAATCTTAATAATTTTAACTGACAAAAGATCAAAAATACTCACCGGTTGAATTTGGGTAAAATAAATAGTACACTTAGTTAGTGGATAAGGTTACCAATTAGTATCACCTAGTACTCTTCGCCATCGTAGAGTAATATGCAAGGAAATACTAATACCTGCAACAACACTATCATTAAATCGAATTCAGTTGAGTCATTGTCACGAATCAATCATCAATCAATATTTAGAAGCGGATTTATCTATCTTTCTTTTACAAATATAGAATGACGACATTCCCTAGTAGGCAACGTCAGTCTTTTCCTAAAATTGTATGTGCTAAATAATGTATTATACCAAATTATTTGACTGAATTTCTTTGAAAAAAAAAGATATAAGTTCTTACATATTAAGTTACTGAGTCATCCCTTGCGTGCATATCTATCTATACTTACTATCTTCTAATATATAAAATTCTCGTGTCACGGGGTGCGTGGTTAAACTTCTCTGAAACGGCTCGACCGATTCTCATAAAATTTTGTGTACATATCGGGTAGGCCTGAGAATCGGACAACATCTATTTTTCATCCCGAAATTCCCGCGGGAACGGGTACAACGCGAGTGAAACCGCGGGGCGCAGCTAGTAATATTTTATAGAGGTTAAGTTTCTAACTTTGTTTGTTTGTAAGGGCTAATCTCAGGAACTACCGGTCCGATTTGAATAATTATTAAGCTATTGCATAGCTTCTATCGCGGGCCTTGAGCGCGGGGACCGAATCCAAAAATTCCGTAACGAAAAAACCTCACGCTCCCCACTAACGCCATCTAGTGATAGAAAAAATAACTATGCAATAGCTTTACCGCGGCAGTCCCCGGGTGCCACACGTCTTTTTTTTTGTTATGGCTAATCTCGTTCAACGGAAAGGTTATAGGCTATTTTTCATCCCAAAATTTTGTGGATAGTTAAGTGGATAAAACCGCAAGGTATGATGCAAGGGGTGGCTCTATTCTTACTTATTATATTCGTATTTAGTCTTACGGCGAAGCGCTGCAGTAGTGGGCAGTCCGCGCGCACGCATGGTCTTTTGTTTTTTGATGGTTTTCATACAAAACGCAAGTATGAACTGGCAGCGCTTAATTTGATAGAGCTACTAGAGTCAAGTAATTCCTAGTTTTTGCTATTGTAGATACATTGTAAGTTTTTGAAAAGAACCGCAAATTGTTTTATTTTGTTACTTTTGATGTATCAAAAAAAACTAAAGTTGGTATTTTTAATTGGCAATTATTTTAGAGGTCATATAGTTTATTATTTTTGCATGACTCTCTAAAAAATAAAGTAAGCCCCTTGGCGAGTTAATCATTTTGTTTTTAAATAATTGATTTTATTTGATGAATAAAAAATGAATTGAAATATTTTTTTCGATCGAAAAACCGTCTCCAAATCTGTTTGAAACCTTTTTCTAAATCGGTTCATATACGAACGGAGATATCAGGTAACAAACATACAAAAAAAGGAGAAATAATATTCAGTCGAATTGAAGCTCGTCCGGTTTTCAAAGATAACAAAAGCGGGCCGGATTTTTTAATATTTTAATTCAAATGAAGATAGTAAAACCCTTAGAAGAACCCTAGAAGGGTGGCTTATTCATCTACTCTTCTCTTCTTCATCGAGTGGAAGGTCAACCTGACCAATCCTGGTGTCAGATTTATTGAGCCGCCCAAGGCCTCTGACATGGCTCATGTAACGACTACTATCCGTAGAAAGTAACCGGGACCGACGGCTTAACGTGCCCTCCGAAGCACTGATTCATCTACTTAATACACTTAATAATAACGTCCACATATTCTCACTTCAGTACAAATGTAAAATTTTTAATAAATATAACCTTTAAAGTTAGAAAAGGATACACATCATTTGAAGACGCTAACGCCCACAATCACCTTGTTCTCCCGTGTCGGTTAATGTCATTATTTTTCTTTTAATGTTAATATTATTATCTGTAAGTAATATACGTCATCTGCTCATGATAAAGCCTATCCAATAAGAGTTTGGGGGTCTGAAACCAGCGTTCTACTGAGACTAAAGCATTAGCAATGCTACATAAGTTTTTAGCTTTAAGTAAAACTTGTCAATGTATTTTTGTTATTCTTGTGGCAATTAATTTTATTTAATTTTATAATAAAATAAGCCATTGTTAATTGAATATTTACATTTTAAATAATATACAAATTAATTACTATTATTGTAAAGTTCAATAACATGGTTTTTGGTACTTCAATAAAGTATGATTTCGGTCATTTGTCACCAACTTCGGTCAAACATATTACAAACGAATTTTCATTCAAAGTTATATCGAGCAAATGATATTAGCGAAACAAGGAATCGGCTTCGATACTATTTGATACTTCGGTGAATTGTGTTCGGGAAAGTGAGGTTTCATGTGATCAAGCATTAGTACTTATACGAGTTATATCTACGTTCTGAAGCAATAGGAGTCATTCTTCTTTAACTTATAATCTAGGATCTTGTCTATGGAATCCATATAAGTACTTCTCGCCCTTATACAGAGACGTCAATTGCATTCTTAGAAGAGATTTTATAAGTGATTTTGATATATGTCCCACTGCTGGGCAAAGGCCTCTCATATCACTAAATATACCATAGTACAGTGAGAAGGGTAAGGCGTAATAGAAACCATGTTTTCGCTCAATTTGGGAATAGAACCCGGCACATCAGTCTTGGCAGGCGAGTGCCCATGCCAGGTGTCCAGTTGACCAGTTGACCAGTTGACGAGGTGTCCAGTTGACATGCCTATTATAATGTATGAAAAATTACGTCAATGAGGGTTTTCTGAAATGTCAACCACTAGGCGGCAGGACTGAGACGTGAGGTCCAGAAATCTGTCAAAAGTGTTATTTTCATGAAACCCTCATTAGTAAAGTTTTTAAAATTAAACGACTGACGCGTCGTAACTGTGTAACTTCATAATCTGTTTCGTTGCTCCGGTCTGACCTAGGGTGGGCCTCCTCCCGGGTCAATGTCAGCTTCTACATGCCAAGTACCTGTCCTTAAATTTTACTTAATTTTCAAATTAATTATTAAATTCAATTCAATTAATTCTTGTACCACATTAACTTAATTTATTTAACCTAGTTTTGTTTATCTGTAATGTTTATACTTACATACTTATCGCGGACTCGGCGGTCAGTTAAAGACAGATGCAAATTGAAATAAAATGTGATAAATTGATATCTGTACTCTACAGAATGTTGATATCGGCATGAGATAATAAACTTGTCTTGCCCATGGGTCTATTCATATCATAACGTACCTACCACACCTGTGGTATTTCTGAAAATAAACTTAAATAGGTTAATTTTCATCTTTTCTTTTTAAACATGGTTTATCGGAATGAGAAAACACTCGTTTCCGAATTCATAAAACTATCATATTTGACAAATTACAAATTTTTGATTGATGATTTTTTTTTAACCCAATTGGTACTAAGTTAAAGACACATGTAATCTACTCCAGTAAACAATAATTAGTATAGTACTAAGTAATCAAAATATAAGTATTTATAAGTATTTGTACACTTTACCTCAGAAGATATAGTTCATTACTTAAATTGGCCTTTGGCGGCTCAATAACTCTGACACCAGGATTGGTCAAATTGACCATCCACTCGATGAAGAAGAAGAAGAAGATCACTTAAATTTTACTGGTATTATAGAGCGTTTGTGATACATTCCAACAGATAAATTGCATAAGCAAAATTGAATTATGATCGGGTTATCTATTAAATAAAATAAAATTATATATATCTATATTGACTATGCTTGACTAATATATATATTTATATTATATTGATTATTCAAGGATAGACAGAACACAAACAAGCAGACAAACATCTGAGTGCTAATTAATGTTTAAACAAATGTTACGGGCGTTTATAAGTTAATGACAATGCATCCAGTTGTCATACCTACAGTACTAAGTACTGCGTCAGAAAAGGGCATCGAACGTTAAACATAGTCAAGTAAATAAAGAAGCAATATTTTACTATTTTCCTCCGCACTGAGTTGATGGTTTACTTATTTCAAATCACGTATACCTTTCTCACAGTTTGTGTCGAGTTTGAACAATGAGTTATCCCGGCTGATTTGATCAGCACAAGCCCGTGGGCACAGTGGCATGTGAGAGTGCTTACTGTTGCGGGGGGTTGAGGGTTCGATTCCTACCCGAAGTGGATGTTTGCAGACATAGTTATTGGCGACGACGTCTGGGTGACAGTTGTATAAGTATTCTTATAAAGTACCTATGTGTGTATGTGTATGTAGCAGTGTCAGATAGTTCAATTCACCCATACGTCGTCGCCAACAACTATGTCGGCACATATAGTTGATCCCGGGACAAAAATAAAAAATATGGTGCGCTTTTAGTAATAAATATCGTTAACTAAAATATATATAGGTACTTAATATCGTTGTTATCTAAAAGTACAATAAAATTTTAAAATTTAATAAAAAATCACTAATTAAACTAAGGACAATTTTATCTTTTCATCTACATAATTATTTATGTAAAACATTTTTTAATTTAATTACATTTATTTGATAAATATATACTTAAGGACAAGGTAACAGAATGCTAAACAAGTATACTTTCGGCTAAACATTATACGAAAATTATATACTCGCTTATTAACGATTATTAAATCTAGTTCGACCTCAGATTATTGTTACAAATGAATACTAATTTGAATAAATAATTTATTGTCAAGTCATTATTTATATCACTTTTAATGCTTGTTTACATAGTACAAGCGAGAGCGGGCGCGGGCGCGATTGTCGAAGCTAGGTGCCGAGAAGGACAACGTCCAGCGATAAAAAAAGAATAAAACATAACTGTCAAAGCCAATGCTCAGTGTTCCTTTTTCGTAAAAATCTCTAAGCGTTTCGCTTATGTTTTAATGTCAAACACTAATTTCCTAATGCACCCACGTCAAATATAGACGTAATCAATCCGCCACCGCTCTCGCGTCTCCTATTAACAAGCACCATGTCTACGCAAACTAATTGTTGTAGAATATATTCTACAATTGAATTCAAGTTCATTAGGGCATTAAAACGTATACTATAACATTATAACTATTGTTTCATTGATTGTTGGGTTACTTAAGTCACATTCAAAAAATTTGGGTATCAATGACCGGTACCAATGACATGTAGCTATCTCTACACAGATACCAAATTAAGTTTTGTCATTGTTTCTATTTAAATAAATGTCAAATTTTGGTGGATTAAAGAACATATATTTTGATATTTATTTACCTACCTACAATACAGTCTTTCATTAAGGATAAGCGCAAATCGAGTGAGCTTTTAGGGCCGACACTGCGTTAAGCGTGCGTACGCCGCGGTTTCATACAAAAGTGAACCGTCGCGGGCGCCCGCGGCTATAACAGAAAGACGTATCATTGTTTTGTTTACAAATACTTTATAATCTAAAATTTAGTGAACAAGGTTCTCAAGATAATAATTCCGATTGGTGTATAAGATGCGTACGAGTATGCAAAGTCAGAATTATTATCACGATATTAATTCCGCCGAAGGATTTCCGATCTAAAACGCAATTTTGAGTTATATAATTTCAAACGGTGCACGGTGATGGGTTGAGTATTGCGGAGCAAAATGTTTTCATGGTAAAGAATAATCCTGATCAAACCTAAGGGCCAAATTACCGTTTCTATCTCGAACTACAGTCAACTGAACTCGAATTTAGTGAATCATTTTAGAACTACGATTAAATTAAGTTGATCGAGTTCAGTTGTAGCGGTGTAATTAGGCTTAAGGGCCTATGAGTTCCTAAAACGGGCTACTATAAACAATTTTTTAGCCAAAAGTCTTAACGTTACAAGAACAATTTTTGTTTGTTTTTAATCTTGATCATATGTTTAATGATACTACTGTTTCCGAAACACGTTGACTATTAATTTCCTCGATAGAAAAAAATCACAAAGATGGGTCTTTTATACCTTACTTTCACACTTAGTTTGTTAAACAATTTCAAACGTATATTTCTAAAATTAATTTGAGTGATGTAAAATAAACTATGACTGAATACTGTTGGAGTAAAATTTCGATTCGATCCAACGAAAGGTGGTAATTCTTAAAAATGAGTCGCAAAATTCTACCACCACCATATCCGCGCCCGTAGTGTTTCTCGCTCTTTTCTACCCAGAGAGACAGTGACCGAAACGGCTGGGATATCCTGGCCTTAATCAAAAGTTTTTAAAAAAAAGTGTAAGTATTAGCCTGTAATGTCCCACTTCTGGGCAAAGGTCAGTTTTTGACGTTGCGTGTATATATAGAGAAGTTTGTCAAAAAAGTACAGATAACACGAAGAGAAAACCGTTGTCTTCCCTTATATTATGCTTGCCGGGCTGGTGCGTGCTGTATACGGACCCTGTTCAAAACATACCTGAATGTACCGTTGACATATCTCTCAAACAAATTGGGAACTTGGCATTACGTTTTTAAGGAGTATAACTTTACTGAGGAGAATAATTAAAAGATGCAGGGGTCGTCATATAATTGATTAAGTATGTGTGTTTCCCAATACTGAATTTCTTATAATAAATCAAACAAACAATTTAGGTATGTCCTCTTAAGAAATTATTGAGAAAGAATGAGAAAGATATGTTTAAAGTGAGATGTAATACTTAATTCATTTTCTTTTAATATTAAAATGTTTCTTATTACAAAAAAGTAACAGCATACCATATAATTTAAACTTATACCAAAAACCATCAAATAAATGTTATTTCAGTTGGATGAACACATTTCTACTGAAATTACTTTTATTGAATATTTGATTTATTTTTATAAAAGGTAGATATTTCGTGTATAATATATTCGCCACACTTGTATAAAGTTAATTAATTAAAATATTCTGTTTTTGATCTGATCGCTCCTAAATTAATTTCGGGGTTCCTTGGTGATCCGGCAAATCTTTAAGTAGGTATAATATTTTTATAGGAAGGTAGATTATAACTTTATACTCCTTTCTTCATGAACTCCAAATACTCAACTTATCTTTTGATAGTGAATATAACAAAATGGAAGCCCAATACCACTTTATTCATAAACGCACTAAAACTAAAGCAAGATTTGTTTTGTCTCATTTGCTCTTTGGAAAATAGCATAAGTGTCGGAAAGCGACAAACCATTTAATAGCGTAAGTGTCGGAAAGCGACAAACCATTTGATAGCTAAAATATTGTTTGTTTTGTTGTTAGTATTTATTTATGTATGAGTAAGGCCATCACTACATAGTATAAAACAAAGTCGCGTCTGTTTGTCTGTATGCTTAAATCTTTAAAATTACGCAACGGATTTTGATGCGGTTTTTTGTAATAGGTAGAGTGATTCAAAAGGAAGATTTTTATGTAAAAAAATTCCCGGAATTCCCACGGGAACGGGCACAACGCGGGTAAAACCGCGGGGCGCTGCTAGTTAAAATATAAAACTCTGTCCCCACGACTGAAATACTACTATTAATACGAATCTGTCAAATCAAAACTAGATTATAGAAGTCAAGTCACGGAACCCTCGATCTAAAATGCCTTTGACCTCTTTATTCGAAGTTAAGTAAATTTCAAACGGTCGCAAGGTTGATAAGGAAATCAGAGCTGAGTGAACCTTGTAAACGAATTAACTTATAATAGAGACTTAGAGACTTATACTCTTTTGAAAGGAGAGAGAATAATATAGAAGACCTTAGAAACTAGAACAGAAATAGCTTCGGTCATCTAAGACCCTGAATCTTCAATCACAACAGTTTTTATCTAGCTTGTTCGATGAGAATAAAACCCGTGACAAAATTGTCTGTTTGAATTGAAACTACGTTGACGGATACACTTCGCTTTCATTTTACATTTTTATCTGACGTTTCGGCTCCTTTACAGGAACCGTGGTCACAGAAGACTGAAACCAGTAAATTGTCTGTGTCCATCAGTAATAAATGTCATGGGTGGGTTACTTCAGCTAACGCCGACGCACCAGTTAACGTTATCACAAAATGTCAGTCTCAACAGACCTGAGAAAATGAAAATGTGTGGCTTCCTACTCACTCGAATAGACTGTCATTAAAGTTATGGAACAACGCTTTGTATTTAACAGACATCAGCGTCAACTTTTTAACGAACGTACATTACGATAACCAACCGTTTTAATCAATCCACTCTTAGACTACTTCAGACAGACAGCTGTAATTCTATAACTGTCTGGACTATAGTGTGGTCGGTCTCTTAAGTTTTATATGCAGGTTAATAGGAGATTACTTCAAATAATTATAAAACATAAAATATTGGTATTTAAGTAAGGTGGCACGTCAGTATTCGTTACGTTAGCATAAAGTAAGTATACCTTATTACATGTGTCAATATTAGTACCACAATTGATAGCTTCATGATTTTACATCACAACACAAATAATGGGAACTACATTCTATTTTTAACGTGAGTTTATATGTTGAGTAATGCGGGCAATTTTCTAGCAGAAGACGATTATTTCTAAAGAGAAAAAAGGTTGAGTGATTGTCTATGCTAACCTCTTCATTGCACCCTTGTATTCAATGATAGAAGAATTGTTTTTGGTTGCAAATTTGGTTGCAAAGTCATCATGGTTTGAATGTTAAACTCTTTTAAGTAAAATAAGAACATACAGCTGTAGTAGGTGATAGGTCTTGCTCGTCAACCTTTTAAAAGATAGTCTAGTTTCTGTATTTTCCCTAAAACAAGGCTTTTTTAGGCTCAAGTTCCCAGTTTACTTACTTATACTATGCATAGCCAACTTGACGTCAGAAACCGCAAAAAACTTTGATTTTGCCGACAAACACGACCATTCGGCGTGGCGTCCCCGTTACTATTAAATATTTGAGTTAATCTATCATGAATTGCACGAGTATAGAATATAATATAGTCTCGGTTCGGAATATTACGGCGAGATACCGTTGTCCAGTTTAAATAATACGTATCTGTTAATCTCCTAAAAAGTTATCACCTTAATCATAAAAGTTCTTTACATAGACACTGTTATAAAACCTGCTCATAAGCTTTTATGAAAAAGGCCCTTAGTAGATTCACCAACATTAATATATTCAATAGATAAATGTTGTATAAGAACTTCCTCACGAAATAATGTTATTTAAATCTTAAACCAAAAAGGCCCATAGATTCACCGAAATTAACAATTCAATAGATTTATGTTGTATAAGAACTTCCTCACGAAATAATGTTATATAAAACGCACTGTCAGAAAGTTCATTGTTTCATGAAAATAAAAAATACAGGGCCTGAGTTAATGTTCAATTCTTTCTGGAAAAATCGTGGGTCGTCGTCGCTTTCGCCCCACTGCTGCACTGTGGCACCTTCACATGTCTTCATAGATCCTGCAGTTAAAGTTCCTGCCGGGTAAACTATTTGTACCTCTGATATGATATACGTACCAAAATATTGCATTTAATCATTTCTCAGATCATTAGCAGTGACAAGCGAGTAATTAGATCAATTATTCTCATATAAATCTTATCTTAATTACGTAAGATTCTCGAAGCTGACGCCTCTGATTGACTACTTGAACTTACGTACTGCATACGCACGCCTAATTGTATACTAGTGTAGTAAATTAGTCATTTTATTAACCTGCACTATTGTTATGTTCAAACCGATTTATAATCAATTAATATTTGACGTAAGTAAACAAATCGATGTTACCGCATCCTATCGGGTGTCTGGAACTGAATAAAATGAGTCTAATTACTTGGACTCATCTTTAGGTACTTTGTTATACTATTCTGTAAAACAATGGAACGGTGCTACAAACAGATACATCTACACCAAATGCAGAGATATCGATGTCAAACTTATAACCCCCTTTTTACGTCGGGGGTAAATAAAGAAGAAAACATACCCTGAAAGATGTTGTTTCTTAGCAGTGTTTTTAAAATTGAGCCATTTTAAAAGTTGCGTTCTAAAATAGTGACAGTTGGTTTTACTTCTTGCATTTACACTTTGCCGTTATTAACTAGTAAACTCGCTCAATGGGAATGAATGCATTAACTTAGGTACACACTTACTTAACTTACTACACACGTGTCTAATTTCGAAGCTCACTTTTATTTAAAGTTTGTCAAAAATTATAAAGAAACTATTGACGAGTAAAGGAATCCAAACAACTTTTACCCTGATCCGGTATAAGGATCATCTAATTATAATAAATAAACACAATTTTATGTTAAACTCGTATCACAGTCTCGTGGAGACAACGGTTAATAAAGAATCTTGTATATTATACCTACAATTTGATTCAAATACTTTTGAGCACCTTGGCAAACACGTGTTTCCTTTCATATATAAAATTTTACGACGAACTTATTATTTCAAACGAGTCGAAGTTAGGAACATCTACTTTTTATCTTATTCAATAATACAATTTTATGTTAAACGTTTATAAAGGTTTTTAATAATTTATTTGATTGATGTCGCAATACATTTCAATGAACAAAAGTAATTGTATGTTAAGATTTATACCATTTTATGTGTAAACGGATTTTTGACGTATTTTTGCCTGATTCAATAAGTAAAACAAGAATAAATAAACGTAGATAGTTATTGGACTCTACGTATATGAAAAATAAAACAAAATAAAATAAAATTATATACCTAGTACCTATTTCCATGTAAAGTTGTACCCACCGATCATGTTTGAAAAGGGATCGTGGAAAATATTTTTTGAATACTAAGGAGGCACTACTTTCGTTTCCTTGAAGGTTAAAATAATGTTATTTTGTTATATTTTTTAATTTAAACCGACTGGCCTTGTTGTACCGATGATTGTTAAAAGATAATTACTATTATGTCTCCTTAGTTCCTTGTAAATAAATTATGTAATATTGCAATTATCAATGTTTTAAAATAGATTGATAGTTAAATATCTCTGAGAATGTTTTTTATGCACCTTAGCTGTTTGTTGAAACCTACCTCCTAAACTTTACCTGACTTCTTTGTCTTCAGGGCTTCTTTCATAGTCACTACATAGTATAAAACAAAGTCGCGTCTGTTTGTCTGTATGCTTAAATCTTTAAAATTACGCAACGGATTTTGATGCGGTTTTTTGTAATAGGTTGAGAGATTCAAGAGGAAGGTTTTTATGTAAAAAAAATCCCGAAATTCCCACGGGAACGGGCACAACGCGGGTAAAACCGCGGGGCGCTGCTAGTATGCTTATAAAATTAAATGTCATACTTATGTCATTCATTTGTTTAAGGTACTGAAGTATAAACAACAAACAGTATTATTTTCAAATGTTTTATAATATAGGTATGTATATAGAGGTTAGAAATCAAACACTATTTAAGAAAACTATAGATATTTTTTTTACCTTAAAACCAAATTCATTCTCTTGGTAAAATAATATCATGATATGATTTTACTAAGAGAGTCTATTTGGTCATGACCCAGACTGACCCACAGGCACCTATTAAGTATAAACTTTACACATGAAATATAACAATTTCCGAGTCCCAAGTTGAATTTTCAATTTTCATAGAGTAGGTGCGAAATAGCTAGTTTGTGACGACACTAGCACAACATTGATTATCGAGTCTATGACGACACCGATACACTAATGAAGATCAAATAATCCCTTATACGATGTAGTTATGTTAATTTGAGGAGTCAAGTTTAAGGCGCATGTAGTGCGATGTGATAAAAGCGCGTGGGGGCATCGCGCGGCGACAGTAGACAAGCTACCTGCATCGCGCGCGCAGGCCCGTGTCGCGAATCTTACGCACTCCGCGTTCCCCTTACGTTACCTCGTCGCTAGTGAATGTGCCCCTACCTAGGACTTACCTCAGGGAACTACACCAAGCAACAACACACCAGGTAACCTAACAAACATACAACAACATATCAAAGTGAAATTAGTTTCACTTTTTCTCAATTAACAGGAATTTATCATTTATCAGTGCGATAGAATAGACCGCGAATTCTCACGTTTTATACGTGACATTAAGTTAATAGTCGACGGTATTGTCTCTCGGTATTTTATCTGATTTTTACCTTTATATTGTAAAATAGGATCATTGATTGTCTGCAGTGTGTCATTTATAAGGACAACGATGCTTAATAATATTGGCAAGGTCCAGTTGAGTATTGTTTATCAGAAGTCTCACGAGAACTAAAATAACATCATCTTGTGACGACATCCCCGGTACTATCGAGTATAATGAGACCGTACCGCGGTGTGCTCATCGTCACACATACTAGAGCTCACCTCTGTGCGTGAAGCGCTAATCAACCTCTTTAGTCATAGTTTACGACACGGGAACTGATCAAGGGTCAACAGAGACAATTTGTGACATGCATCCACATAACTAGCACGAAACAAAGTTCATCGCAATGCTCCGACTTCTGACAGACAGGTTACCTTTCGAGCCGATGTCGTAATGATAAGGACGAACGTAATGTTAACACACATTATCAATACGTAACGAGTTAACACCGACAACTATAAATAAAAACAGATTATTTGCGAACAAAAATTGATAAGGTTAAATTGTGAGTGGAATAGTGGTGATGCGATGAACGCAACAGTGTACTAAGAAAGGAGCTCGGTTTTGAAGCCAAGGATCTACCAAGGCGTTCTGGTGGCGTTAGTATTCTTCGCGCGTTTGACGCAAAGCAGCCGCGTGACGTAAGGTCGCCCGCTGGCCACTGACATGAGATTACAAGTCCCGCACTCGCCTAGCGGGACATCAAGGACACGCCGAAATACTAACACACACGAAAATTCTTAGAAAAATTTACCTTAGTCCATACATTACAGTCCATAAAATATTCACGGATCTATAAGAAACTCTACTTGCTTTCACATCAAAAAATCATGCTAAATAATTTGCTACTAAAAACACTTCAATCAATTTTATTCCCAGAAATCAACCACGTTATTTGTAATGTACTTTATTTAATCATTTATTTAATTGTTTGCACAAGATTAAACATATATCATAACTACGACAAGTATTAAATATATTAAACATATTTAACGCTGACTCATATTTCTACCAGCCTACTGTTAGTTGCTTCTGTTAGAAATAGTTCGAGGTTTAAATGTACTTGTTTTTATACATATGTAATTAATTAGTTGAAATTACATTAAAATAAACATACGATTAACCTTTGGGTTTTGTTCTTCACCTACTCATGACACGAGACGTATTTGAATCACTAGCTTAAACCATATTAACATGTTTATGAATCAACTAAAATTTTCCATTACTTAGGCATTGAACAACCTGTTATACTTATTATATATAAATAGGTAATAATTAATGGATAGGTACTTAATAATATAACGATATCTGTTTACTCAGTCATGTATGTAAATCACAAAAAAGCAGCAAAAAATATCGGTTGTAGATCTTTGAAACCTAATTGTAATGATTAATGAACTCGATAGTTATATTAAGCATCTAAATGATACTCCACTTGTTTTCAAATAAAAATAACTCATACATATATAAACAGTAACCTAGAGACTACGCTGGTAAAAGTAAAAGAAAAATAGGACCTTGTCATTATCATTAGTTTAGTAAAAGATTTCACAAACTGTCTGTTAAATTCCATAAAGTTTACGCATTTTAATTATAAAGTTGTAATGCAATCCGAAAATTATATGCGAATTTAGCAACAATGTGGGTTAGATTTAATATGTTGCGTAAACTAAACTTGGAGTCAATCGGCGAAAGACTGTTTGCTTTTGTAAGCTATCTATTAATGCAGACAAAATTATTGCTCTTCTCATTCAAATTCCTCTAAGTAGACAGTTTTTTAACAACCTGCATTACTGAAATGTTTTAAAAATACCGAAAAATATATTAACTCATTGAATACAAGCAAAGAATTCACATACAAATACTATTAATTAAAATTAATAATAAAATTCAGTAAGGTATAATTATCATATGTCGTCTGCGGAAAGTTTAGGCAGGTTTCAGTTGTATGAAAAAACCTACAAAACGTTCACGGATCCTTTTGTGAGTTCTATTGATATAGGTATATATATATTTAACTAAGTAGATAAAGTTGAACTAATGATGACCTTTTAATTACCTATGTTAAGTTAGTAAGCATGATAGAGCAAAAACAATATTCAATTGTAAAATAGGCTTTGTATTACGTAAAAAATAGTAAAGTAGGTACTTTATTATTTTAATAACCAATAAAGAAATAACAAATGCTTGACATTATAATTACCTAGAAGTAAGATACGAGTATCGATATAAGTAAAACTATGAATAATATTTTAATAAGCAGATTGTTATTGTGGCTGTGTTTCTTACGTGGATGGCAACTTGAATATTTAAAAAATGTTGCCAATATTCGAAATGAGTATTATAGTTTTATCAAAGTTTTGAAAAGTTTTATCACGAATCATGTTATCAAAATCATCGAAAGGCGGGTCACTAGTCAATTAATAATAGTTGTTGTTAATAATTGATGTTTGCTTACAATAATAATCATCTCGTGTGGATACCTACATGCATGATTGCTTCAGATTTCAAGGTTGATCTACAAAAAGTGCAAAGCTACCTACGTCACTATTATAAGTATCAGTGGAATTAAACCTGATTGGTAATTTTCTTGTGCGTCACACTTCTTAGAGTGTACTCTTTTGTAGTTTTTATTCGTCTTAATATTAGCTATGTACATAATTGCAATAGCATGTTTTTGTTTTGAATTAACTAAATTATATATTTTTTACCATTTTGGATTATTTTTTGGGAGCTTAATTTGATGTTCGCACGTTTAGCTTGATTTGGGTATTGTTTTGTTACTTATGCATAGTGAATTTAGTTTCTTTTTAAACCTTTTTACTAGAGACTAATTACAAATAATATCTTATCAGTGATCTAAAATTAAGTTAAAAGCGGTGTCTTAAAAAATGATACGAGTTTTTTCATTCCATCTTTATATCCGGATATTAAATTTTTTACAAATCACATTTAGTTTTTGTAAAAACAACATGGCCGATTTTCCCTCCAAAGACAATTCCTTCTGTAGAGCAAAAAGGTCACCATTAGATGTGAGCCCAGCCCAAATTACGTCCATCACTAGACATACCTAGTGTATTTATGATTTAAAAACAATATGTAAGTACTTAAAGCATAAAAATGTTTAAATAATATTAAAAGTCAAATATGTATGGATATAGATTACGCAAGATTTGTGTTACCCATAATCATTATTTGTAATGTATGTGTTATTAACATAAGCTTAGTAATGGTCATATACTTATGCCTTGGAAATTGAATAGTCAAATATATTTAATGGACGCAACCTGACTGACTAATTCGGAAATTTGTATTATATCCACTTCAATATACGTAAATAATCGTTGAATCTTCACTTCCGCAACTCTTTTCTCAAGAAACACTTCAAAGATCTCTGCATAATGTGATTACGAATATGATTAGTGCCCGACTAATAACACACAAGGTTACCTTACACGAGATAGGTAATAGAGTCTGTTTTAATCTTTGACAAAAGTAAAATGCTATATTTGTAACAATGAGGTTACTGATTATATTAGCTGCATATAAACGACAGATTCTAGATTCGAATCCTTATAGAGAACATAGATTGCTTTAATTACAAACAACACTATTAATTAAAAGAAGCGTCTCTACCTAATACGTTAAGTTAAACTTAGTAGAGAGCGTGTAGAAGCGAGCGAACTATCAATAAGTGATTCCTACCTACGACAAAACTGAACTGATAATACGTAGTCCAGTAGATACAATAGTAAAGAGGTACCTAAGCATATGTTGTCGAGGAGGCTAACGGCTAATGTATGCATTGTTTGGGTGACAAGGCGACATCCGAGGCAAGCCCTCAGAGGCTAGTGTTGGGTGCAGGGTGGCACGTCGGCGGCGACCTCGCACGGTGCTCCCGCGCCTGCAAATGTTTACATTTACACCGGCGATGTCCACTGGCCACGGAACGTCGATTAGTTGCAAAATTATCGCACTAGAATTGAGTTCAGGGTCGCTATGTCGCCTCCGGGTGTTGCGCAAACACATCGCCGCGCGCATTTCACCGATCAACGTATCTCTTGTTTTATTAAATCTCACCTGTTATTAGATCTTTACCACGGTCTGTACACAGCTTAAATGTGTGTATTGATCTTTATTGAACGTAACAATGTAATTCTGCGAATTCGAATTTTAAAATATGAATTACTTAGGGTTTTTTTCGTGAACACCATTTTTGTTTATACATAACTAGCAGCGCGCCGCGGCTTTGCCCGCGTTGAGCCCGTTCCCGTAGGAATTTTCGAAAATCCTTTCTTAGTGTGCACTTACGTCACTTGAAGAACCTCCCCGCCAAATTTAATGTTTCTAGGTGTAGCGGTTGAGGCTGTGCGTTGATTATCATCAGTCAGGACTTTGAATTTTATATATATAGATTATTTTGAAAAAATACCTATAAAATAACTAAATATTTAACAATGTAAATACTTTATATAATACCGAAAAGCGAATTTGTGCAACAAGGTTTATTGGTTTCACACATGTCAACACGTGTATGTAGCGGGCTAGTTTAAAAGATTTCACCCGCAGCCAGTAAACTAGCTCAGTTTAACGTCTTACTTTTCATCCCAAGCCACTCACCTTGGTGCAAATAACTAATTTGACGTAGTGAAGTAGTTATATTGTAGCTATAATGGCAGTGTTGCAACCACAAGTTATTATGAACGTACAAACACATAATTGAGTATGTTTTGGTTGAAATAAAATTGTTATTTACATCAAACGCAATAAAATTTCGCAAGAAATACTGAATAGGTACTTTATTTTGTCATTTTTGTGAAATCAATTGTTGATTAGATATGATAGTGTCCCTTCAGGTAAGCGGAAGAAAACAAACCTAATTTTAATTTTCAAAGCGTTTAAAGAAATTATTTACTTTACGTTTTTAATTACATTTATATAAAAACTACTTCCTAAAATAACAGGTAGTTATATTTATTTTATATTTAAAATGTGAAATTAAAAGTAAATTGTTTGAACTAACATACATTGTACATAATTGCAAAGAATGTGAAAAATCTCATTGTATTTTAGACAGATAGTTCAGAGACTAAAAAATATGTCTTGAATGTTTAGAAGTAAAAATTTTAGCATACTTGCCTATTGTTTACAAATATTTTCAAATATGTGTTTAACTTACTATTAAATTGTTTTAATTGTGCACCTTATTGATAACTGTGTATTATAAACATTTTGGCTATCAAATGGTTTGTCACTTTCTGACATACGCAATTTTCCGAAGAGCAAAAGAGAGAAAACATAGTGTAACAGTGTTTTCGTTACACCGCCTTTATGAATAAGGCGGAAACAGTATAAGTCAGTTATGTTTATATTTATTTAATTTATATAGCTGAATACACTTAGCAATAACTTATATTAATGTGATTGATTATATTTTATGAATGTCAAAGGAATGGGCTAACATTACGAGTACTCTACTATTCTATAAATGATATACTCGTACATAGTTTAAATACGTTTGATGCTATATGCCTAATTAACATTAGAAAGGGCTTCAGCTTACGCTCACGCACCAGTTAACTTTAACACAAAATTTCAGTCTAAACAGACGTAAGAAAATGAAAAATCGTGGCTTTCTCCTGGCGGCCCAAATAACTCTATCAAACTGTCACTTAAGTTATGATACAACACTTTGTATTTAACAGTGTACGTAGTCATGAACTTTTTAACGAACGTATATTACGATAACCAACCGTTTAAAAAAACCCACCCTTAATAGTAGAGTTGACAGGTAGAATTTGAACTCTATCGCCCGTAATCTGAGACGTCAAATACTTCCTTAGTAAAGATTTAATGACACGTTTTGACATGAAATATGTAAAAAATAACGTCAATTATTTAGGTGTCGATTTCATTGATCAGTTTGGTATCTAAGTGCGGCAGTATGTATATTAACCCTATGTGTTCGAAAGATCTATTCCTCTGTTTCTGGCGTTCGGTCGGGCGTACTAATAATATGACGTTGCGTTCTATACAAGTATATACACATTGCACTGTGACGCTAACATGCATCGGCGCGTAGTATAACGCTACGGATGTTTTCATTGTTCTACGCGCTACGCAATCGATATACGTAGCTGACGTCAGCAGAGGAATTCAGCTTACAGTTCCTACACTTCAGCGAAACAGAGTTACCAACGTTAGTTCATCAGAATGGCTTTTTAAAACCGTACAGCTATGGGCTTGAAATCACTAAAGATATTAAGATCTTTTATGAGGAACCATGTCATCGATTGTAGTGAGAATGAAAACTGCATTTTTGGTGTACCGATGGAGTAGTTCAATTATAACGACCATTTTTTGAAGAAACTAATTTGACATAAATGAAAGGTTCAATAAAGAACGTTCTATGTTTTGTTTAAAGTTCTAGATATATTTTTATTTCACACAAATTTTTGGGAAGAAAAATGGATTCAATTCTCATCTTTAAAATAGGTGACATGTGTCCTAAGAAAGAATCTCTTGTAGTTTCACACTTGCCCATACAAACCGTTTTAAAAGCACCGCCCTGTATATTTACTAATTTTATTTATTAATAAAATATAAAAGAGTGTAATTCGTAAGTACTATCATTATAAGAATTAAGTAATGAATGCCTTATTTATACGTTGGTAATTGTAGCAACCTTCAATTGTTTCCTAAACACTTACTGTCAATTAAAATATTATCGCGTCATTGATTAAGTATTATCTGGCCAACTGATCAGTTAGGACACAGGAAATAAACCAGCCATTGAGAATAAAAGTCATACAATAAAAAAAACATGTTTAAAAAGTACCTAAAAATGACCTACCTCCTTTAACTAGGTAATCATGTTTAATTTAGAAAACTAGTTCAGTAATCGAGTACATAAGTGAATTACATAACATTATATATTCAAATTCGCACGGTTTTCATTGAATTAAAACCTTGGAACCATTTTGTCGAATAAATTCACGCGTTTGCAACTTTTATTGATGACCTATCGCCCAAAGGAGAAGATTGTCAAGGGCACCTAAAATTGGTTGTCAAATTATTAGTTTGTTTAATAACAGTCGTAAACCGATACTTTGTTACGTAACTACATATTACCTTAGTAATGAATAGCCAGCTTGTTCTTTTATTATCTCGTTATTATTTAACAAGTGTAGGACACAAAAAACCTCATAAAACTTGTAAAATATCACTTATAAATAACTAGCAGCACCCCGCGGTTTTACCCGCGTTGTGCCCGGTCCCGTAGGAATTTCGGGAATACTTATACATATAAACCTTCGTATTGAATCATTCTATCTATTTTAAAAACTGCGTCAAAATCCGTGCAGTTGTATTTGAGTTTATCGCAAACAGACAGACAGACGCGGCCGGCGACTTTGTTTTAAAATATGTGGTGAAATAATAGTAATAGGTTTGTTATATACTACCTTCTTTAAATACTCTCCCACAGACATTTCGAAGGATTTCTGACGATTCATAATATTCTAAGGACCTTTGAATTGAGGAAGTTATACAAAGTCTAAAGAGTGAGCTCCATAAAATTGTGTGGGAGTAATCCTTATACAAAGATGACACATAAACAAACAATTCCTTAAGACCGTTAAATAAGGCCTTTACTAATAAGTATTCAATAAACCTTCAACTTCATCTAATTGACATGATAATTTGTTCCATTTCATGTTTAAAACAGAAACGTGATAAAACCGTTTTAATAATTGACCTTATAATTTCAACCTCCTTTGATATTCAGAAAAAAGCAAGGTCCTGTTATGTCAATAATTTATTATTGTTTTATTGATTAACAGATGAATAATGTATTTTTTTACTATATTTCTTAGTTTATAACTTATTCAGACATTTAAATTCATGCAAGACAATCATTTCCGCCATTCATCTTTTTGGAGGATTAGTGCATTTTGAAACTACTGGATAGGTATTAGGTACTTTAATTGGCATTTAAAATCCTAGTAAAGATCATTATGGTCTCTTTTATATATTTTACTCTTTTAGATATTTGTCATAAGGTGTAATTTAGATTAAGTTTCGGCTGTGATTCGGCGAATTCTAAAGTAAAATTTTGAAGAGAATATTATAGAACGCGAGAATCAGCTCGCACAATACACTCTATGTACACTACGCTAAGTTCTTTTTATTTTAGTTGTCACCAACGATGGTTTTTATATTTTGAGATTTTTACTTGTTGGAAATAACCAATATCTACTCCAACCAAGATTCGACGGGTATAATAACTGTTTGCCTTATAATTAGCATTAATCTTATAAGAGCTGTTTCGTGATAATTCAATCAGTATCTACAGTGATTTCATTGTTAATGGCCTAGAATTGAAATAATAAGGTCAAATGGGGTTGTTTAACTTCAAAACGAAAGGAAGTTTATAGGTAATTTCAATTTCGTATGCGGAATATTTTGGTTAACTTATTAACATGATGTTAAAATTCAATTAAAAACAATCTGTAATCTACAAATTGCTGCACATGACTGTATTTCTGTAGAGTATATTTAATTCAACATAGAATCTCGTATACAATGTTGAATTAACTTTTTACTTGATTTCAAATTACAAAAAAAATATTTATTAAAAGATAAAAGAAATAAGACGCCTCTATGTCTAGACCGGTGCAGTTAAAAAGAAAGAAGTAATAAACTTTATCACGTGGAAATAAATGTTTTTATAACGTATGTATTTATGCATATTTGTCAATGATTTTGATCATCGAGAGACGTTGCAACGCTCACATTATTTTATTATCTGAATGAGGGCGCGACGCCGCTGACCTTGTGTTTTGAGCTCGCACAACATGCACCGCTTTACCAAAATGTCCGGCATTATTAAAATCCAAAAACATTTCCATTTATTTTTTGAAACCAGTTATTTTAAATAACAGGAAATATAAACGTTTAGGTAAATAACCGCGTGTACCACTGAAACAAATGACGTAGGTATTTAATTACAATTTAAAGTTATTTAATTTTTTTAAACAAATGTAAATGAAGTTATTGCTAAGTAAAGGTAACTTATTCGTCTGAAGACACATGGAGGCAGGAGTGCATTTTCTTAGATATTTAATTATGACATTTCGTAGTGTTTTAATTTGGGGTTTTTGCCGTTATTGATTTTAATGTTTCAAGAAGTTGAACGTTATTATAACTTACTAGCAGCGCCCCGCGGTTTTACCCGCGTTGTGCCCGTTCCCGTGGGAATTTCGGGAATTTTTTTACATAAAAACCTTCCTCTTGAATCACTCTACCTATTACAAAAAACCGCATCAAAATCCGTTGCGTAATTTTAAAGATTAAAGCATACAGACAAACAGACAAACAGACGCGTCTTTGTTTTATATTATGTAGTGATACTCTAAGTGCTAATTTTAATGGAAATAAAATAGCAACCTAAATAAGTATAAACATTCCGTTTCTATGGGCAGGAGTTTATAACATTTTTTAGCCCGAAAACATCGACATTTTACGGTAGAAAAGTGGTTTTAGTGACTCAATAGAGATACTATTGTTATTCCTTAATTTGTGGTATGTATAATTAAAGTAGATACTTATTAATGTAATTAGTTTGTGCCGGTAGTCGCGTCTCCGTAAATTTGTACAGTTGGCATTAAATATTGTATGCTTAACACGATTCGCGTTCAACGAGTAACAAGACGTAAGAATAAGTGCTTATAACATGGTTAATATAACATGATACACACCTATTAGTTACTTTAATAAAATACCTAAGTACTTAATTTTTATTCATTAGTTGATTTAATGATATTCACGTGTGTAGTAAAATTGGAATATAACCTAACCTAACTTAACATAAAGTATATAATTCCTAACTTATCATAACTAAATGAATAACAATACAGTTCATTCAACATTATGATCACGGTGCTATACCTAATTTACTCTCATAATAGCTTCTACAACCTATTATAAGTGACAGACTATTTCAAACTAGTTTTTTATCATGTTGGTTGTACTACTATTGTCCAGTAGCTTGACATTCGCTTTGTTTGCTTGTGACAATTCTGTATAACACACATTGTCGAATTTCACAATTTGGTCACAGCTCGTCGTAATCGCTCGCAATATTAAAGTGTCGTTTTTTTTACTCTTGTGATTCGACTCAAACAACAAAAATGTGATCGAGTTTTATCTTTCAACTCGGTTCTATTTTTAAATTTGTCACTTCCCTGTTTAAAGGAAAACATTAACAACAACAACAATCCGATCTTGATTGTTGTTGGCGAATTTAACTTTCGAATGTTTATATTTTTTAAATTAAATTGTTTCTGGTAAGGTTGATAAATTAATTATGATTAATACAAAGGATTCCTACTTCATTGATCCTATAATAACATTATTTGTTACGTTCTGTCTATCGTAATATTTATTGTATTACGGTTACTTTCACGCATGGAGCGGTAATGCTGCCGTGGTCGATACGATCCATTGAAAGTTATTTCAATAGCAAAAAACTATTTTCATTGTCCGTAGCGTGCAAGTATGCGAAGCGTCGCAATGTCAATGCCAAACATTCGACCACATTGTAACAAACGATGTGAGTACAACACCGACAATATTTTCATGAGAATGAACTTATTTTTTTTAAATATGACCTGTCGAAGGAGTTCATTTACCTGTAGATTAGTCAACAATTAAAGTTATTATAACTTTTTTACATTATCTTAGATCTTGATAACTGGCTGCTGATGATTAACATTGAAAATGTTTGTGTTAACTAGCCACCTATTTATAATATAAATAAACCCGATTCCAAAAATGAAGATCAGATATCAATTCATACTCGTTCTCCTTTTATCACTACATAGTATAAAACAAAGTCCCGGCCGCGGCTGTCTGTGTGTCTGTTCGCGATAAACTCAAATACTACAGCACGGATTTTCACGCGGTTTTCACCAATCGATAGAATGATTCTTCTGGAAGGTTTATGTGTATAAAAATACCCGAAATTGCCACGGGAACGGGCACAACGCGGGTAAAACTGCGAGGCGCTGCTACAGATTTACTATCTAAAGAGCTAAAGTTCATAGTAAGTTTCCCATGTGACCTAAACTAGTGTGGTGATAGCTGTTGAGCTACAGCACCGTGCATACATTAGGCAGTAGGTCAAGTGCACGACAACACACGATACCAATCAAAATTAGCCCGCAATTTGTAAGGCAACCACGAACAGTAGTAGCCATGAGCCACTGTTGCCTAAGAACCATCTAAATAATACATTAAACTAACGCGTTCTTCACATTTAGAGTCGTTTTGTACGAGGAAACTTGTACCATAGCGTTTGGGGTAGGCGTGGGTAAAACTTAATGTATGTAGCGGGCTATGGGGGAGGTTGCAGAAATTATGGTAGAGCTTCATTCGTGAAAAGTATTTTGTTGTTTGTCTAAAATGTCCCACAGCAGGGCAACCGACAAATACCTTCCATCTCATCGCAGATTCTTCCGATGAGGTACAATTTTATTTCAGAGATTTAAATTGGAATGCTCTTATATAAATCATCATTTTTTGAAGTGTTTAACAATATTTCAGTAGTTCCTTTATCTATAACGATTCATGTTTCAATACGTTGACATTTAAATAGGAAGGAACATATAAGATAAGTACCTATAATCGCACTACGCACTAATATGTCATTTTAAAATAGAATCATCGAACTTAATGATATAATTATTTATAATACTTAGGTAATTCCCTCTTGTTTTTATCTATTATTTTATAAAAGTCATCTTGTACATTAAAAACTTTGCTTGTCATTTGTACTTTGAAGTTAATTGTTAATAGTTAAAATAAACATTTTTATAAATAGTTATATACCGACTTTACGTTTGAGACCTAATAAAAAATAAAGACTAAGCGCTTTTAGCGTCGTCTAAGTGATATAAATGAATACTTAAAAAATAAAATAAAGCTAAAGTGTTTAAACGTTTGGACCGGCTTTGGAACTACTTGCCGCATTTGAAAAATGAATCTTCACAACTCATATAGATAGACTAGCAGCGCCCCGCGGTTTTACCCGCGTTGTGCCCGTTCCCGTGGGAATTTCGGGATAAAATGTAGCCTATAGCCGTCCTCGATAAATAGACTATCTAACAGTGAAAGAATTATTCAAATCGGTTCAGTAGTTTCTGAGATTAGCGCGTTTAAACAAACAAACAAACAAACAAACAAACAAACAAACAAACAAAACAAACTCTTCAGCTTTATAATATTAGTATAGATATCAACTCATAGATAATTATCAACTCACATACTCATCATCAACTCACATAGGATAGAATATGTATACCTTAATATCCAAACATAGCAACTACGCATTACGTCCGACATCCTTCACATTCTAAGGCGTTGTTTCACCGTCTGTTTGAGTACAGTTAATAAAATTTGTTTTCATTATATTAGCGCTAATAGATCCTACGTTTGTTCACCAATTAACTCTGCCTCACCTTGCGCGGTTATGGCGAATGCCTTGTTGCGATAATCCAAACAACCTTACACGAGAAATAGAGCTAAAAATTTACAAATTCTATTTCACTGCACAACCTTCAAATGATATTTAAATACAGATATTAATTAATAATAAATATAATAAGTTGTTGCGCCATAACAGATTTTAATTATTGTTTAGCATTGATACAGCATATGTGTACATCTGGACACCATTTTACAAATTGGTAAGAAGCCCACATTTTGATAAGCTTTATTAATTAAACACTAGGAAGTAAAATCCTTTTACTCTGCATAAATAAAATATTAGTAATTTTCATACTACAGTAAATATTTTTCCATTCGAAGTACATTCTTAATTTCAGTTACCTTTGTTCTATATTTAAAATAAACAACTAAATCTCCTTTATGTATTTGCTTCAGAATAAAATGTTGTATTTTAATAAGCGTTCATAAATCAAGGTACAAAGGTTAGTTGTATGCTAACAGATAATCATTTCCCTATTATTTTGCTCTGAATCTTTTGTCTGCTCAAAGCACGTCGTCTGAATGTTAATATCGGTCGGACTTCCCCACTTTGTTTCATCTTCTTATTTCCTTTTTACTGAGTAATATTACGCTATTGTTCTATAAGCTTTACGTCGGTAATTATCCGGAAATCAAGTTGCTAAATCAGATGACACGACCGCGTTGATGTCTTTTGTTGCGCAAATTATTACGTTCCTACAGGACACTTGATTAGTAATTATAATTATGTTGAAAGCATTCAGTAGAATAGTAATTGATGTTTCACTGCCGCATCAGAGAAGTCCATTAAACGACACTTAACGAATTGACATAATTTCTCATACATTACATGTCAAAATCACTCATTAAATCTCTACTAAGGAAGCATATATGACGTTCCTGAGTACGGGCGTTCGTTGGCGAACGTTTTGACTCATACATCTCATAAATGTGAGAACTTACATATAATTCTTGTTTCTATTAGACAGTCTTACTAATTAATCCGCCATTCTCGGTGTAGTTATTGTTCGCGAAATAATATAAAATTAATGTATAACAATATACGTGAAGGCAAATTACAAAATTATACTAAGTATACTCTGAACATCTCAAAGTTATCATACCACTTTACGAGTCTCATCCTTAGTTATAACTTAATGTTTGACAACTGTATGTTAATCAGAAAGATATGACTGTGAACTATAACATGTTTGGATAAAAACTTAGTATAATAAAGGTCTCTTAATAGAAAAAGTGCGAGGTACCTACATTTGCAAAATACCAATGAGATAATTTTGACAGTTTCGTGCTAAAACAATCATTTAAACAATGAACAAAAACATTTACGGAGTTATTGTGCTAAAAGATAATGCCAATTTTAGAATTAATAATATCTAATTACATAGAATAACACAACACTTAAGTTCATTGGGCGATGAAAGAACTTTGAACTTTTTGGTGCCTATAATTATAGAAAAACTTGTTTTTCCAAATTGTATGTGGGTAGTCTAGTAAGATCAACCAGAGACAAGTTTTTCACAGAATAAAACGTATTATTATTATTAAAAATTAAAAATACTAATATTTTTATTAAATACGTTAAATGCTGCCTTAGTAGATATTTAATTAGTGTAATGTATGAAAAATTACGTCAATTAGATTTAACGAACGTTTCTGAGTACGGCAATAAGAACCTTAGTTCCATTATATTAGTGGTCAATAAGGTTATTGAAGGTTTAGATCGGTCTAACAATTCAAGACATGGATTGATCTGCCCTTCAAATAGAAATTTTCGTTCTCCCATCCAAGTAGTTACCGACCGTTGCTTAACCAATAGAATGACTTAACATCGATTGATTAGTTATAGATAGTACTAGCAGCGCCCCGCGGTTTTACCCGCGTTGTGCCCAGTTCCATGGGAATTTCGGGAATTTTTATACTTATAAACCTTCCTCTTGAATCACTCTATCTAATTAAAAAAACCGCATCAAAATCCGTTGCGTAGTTTTAAAGATCTAAGCATAAATAGGGACAGATAGACAGCTGAAAGCGACTTTGTTTTACACTATAGTGATGTAGTGATTAGATGTTCCTATAACTTCGAGTATAATGAAAATATATTGCTGATGTCTACTATCTAACTCAAGACCCACGTTTGCGCTCCGTTTTAAAGTCGATTTCTTAAATCAATATATTACCATGGTTTCATGTAAACATGATGTCACCAACTTGCTAACTATATAGGTAAACTATTAAATGGTCTTAGAACTACCTATACTTTATGGGATGTTGGTTTTCTTTGTCGTTGATGATTTGTTTAATACTTAATACAGACAATAGGTACCTAGGTACTGACGGGTACGTGGAGGCAGGCGGTACCTATCGAAGTAATTACGCACTTGAACATAGTGTGTGTAAGTCAAGAATGTAAATACAATTATAATTCCATGTACGTCTATTCCCACGCAGACTCTTGACAATAGCCTGCAAAATAAACACACCACAACACCCTTTAATTCGCTTAGAATGTGTGCATTGTCTAACATTCACCATTAAGTTCACAAAACGACTGTTACCGAAACTATAGAACAATCCAGAATATTTCACTAGTTTTCAACATGCTATGGAAACTTTTATATCTCTATTAATTTTGTATTCATCTAGTGGTGAAACCTCGATGATATATAAGTATAATAAGTGCCTTATGTAAACATAGGCAGCGATTTGGCGGTCCACATATGATTGCAAAATTAACTTGCCGCGATGTTCTAAATTTAAAAACTGGTTGATGACTAGAATTTTGTGAACAAATATATATACGGGCGAAATATATATATATATAATATGTTCGGACGAAAACGTAGAGTTGCATGTGATACGATAGGATACGACACGACACGATACATTAGTATCGGATTGCGCGAACGGTCGCATATTATGATCAATTTAATAGTCGGTATATAGCTATGTGCTAGGTGTTATGTAGATAGTATTGCTCCGGACGATCACATCTAGTAGCTCGCTCGGTTACATAACTATACGTGCAGCAATGGCCTACTTAGCTACAGCCCTGCTGATCTAACCGACCATAAAATTAATGTATATGCCATCAAAATATGGGAAAATCGTTTGTGATTTCACTTTCTTTCCTATACAATTATGTTATTAATCACATCAGATAGTTGGCAAGTGATTATGATTTTATACCTACTTGTCCGGCGTACTATTAGGTAGTTTATCTAGACTCTAAATTCAAAAAATCATTGGTTTGTTCAAATATGTTAGTATGAAAACGGCAGACATTCTCACCTAAGATATGTGGTTTCGTAATAAACTCTGTTATTATGTCACCGTGCCTGTTTACTAAACATAAAAAATAAATAGTTATTGTTGACATAATTGAATGCCAATTATAATAATGAAAGAATAATTAACAATATCATATTATAAATGCGTTCTGTGACGATGAATGTTCCTTGGTACTTGGTCGACTCGGCTGCTTCAACCGTCTAAAGCCAATAATAAGCTTATCTCATCTATAGTTAATTTATAAATTTACTAGCAGCGCCCCGCGGTTTCATCTGCGTTGTGTCTGTTAACGTGGGAATTTCGGGATGAAAAATAGATATATCCAACACTGAAATAATTTTTCAAATCGGGCCGTAGTTCCTGAGATTAGCGCGTTCAATTAAACAAACAAACAACCTCTGCAGCTATATATAATTTTGTGTTATTTCTTTTAAAAAATATTAAATAACATTCACTAGCCTGCACGGTGGTATCACCCATATGTTATTTTCCTCATATTCTCTGCTAGACTATTTAATGATCGTGTGGCGTCTACATAAAGTAAATCGAGGGCAAATCGCTAGTAAATTAATATTTGTTTTACAATTAATTAGTGAAGAGGATTTATCATTGACATTGATCTCTTAAAATATACCTATTACTCGATACCAAAGGTCAACAAATGGACAACAGATTTCGATGCCACTTCAACACTTGTGTGTTTAGTGCGTGTTATGTAACAAGTAGTTATGCATAAGTTGTTTTGGTATTTATATAATAGTTCAGAATAGGCCTAGTTATACATAACTACGATTAATCAAGATTAGATCAGCCAGTGGTGTTAATTAAGGTGTGAAAGCAGATACAATTAATGTTTACTTATAGAGTATAGAGTTGCTTTCGTTTTCGTAACATTAATTTGAAGAAAGAGTAGACAATTAACACTCTATAGGTGCCGCGTTTTATTTTATGGTTTGTAGAGCTACGATGCCATAGACAGGCTCTGGGTATTTTGGTAGATAGATACATTATATCTAATATATAAAATTCTCGTGTCACAGTTTTCGTTCACTCCTCCGAAACGGATTGACCGATTTTGATGAATTTTTTTGTGCTTATCCGGTATCTATGAGAATCGGCCAACATCTATTTTTCATCCCGAAATTCCCGCGGGAACGGGTACAACGCGGGTGAAACCGCGGGGCGCAGCTAATAAATTATAGATTCTTTATATTAGTGTAAACAGATATCTATCATGTAAATAAACAAATAAATATATAAACTAGATAAAATATGCTGGCGATTTTAATAGCACACAATCGTCATATCAAATTGTCAAATTGCTCGCTTGCTCTCATTGTATTTCGATATGGTTTTTTATTAAGATTATCAATGATTGTAAGGTAGGGGTTGGAAGGAAGATAATCACACCTGGACACATCCGATGGGCTTTCGTTTAGTTTACTGTAGTATGTCTTGAACTCGCCGATCTTATCTGTGTTTATCTTCTGATTCACTTTTATCATTAACATATATTTTCTCTGTAATTATGATAACATCTGTACTGATCAAGATAGGGCATGTTAACTAAGTAGGTAATCGCTGAATAGTAAAACGTGCATTCTTGCATTTATTTTACGCATTGATAATACTCGTAGCATACCAAACATAAAGGCGTGCTTAAAAAACGCAAAAACTTAGGTACTATGATGAGTAAATATGTTACGAATTAAGAAGATATTAATTTTAGCTATCAATGAGTTTGTCCCTTTCCGACATACGCTATCTTCCAAAGGGTAAAACGAGACAAAAAACTGTGTTTTAGTTAAAAACGTTTTTGAATAAGGTGGTTAGTATTTATGCTATCCTGTCAGTGGAGCTATCCATTACAAAAAGAATTTTTCAAATCGGACCAGTAGGTAGTTCCTAAGATTAGCGCGTTCAAACAAACTGAGGCTTTAAAATATTAGTATTTAAGTACCTAAGTAGATTTTAACAATGACATGTAACCCCATTAAGTGTTATTGACCACATTTTTAAGTTTATTCAGTTAGGTACTTAACTTCCTAATTCTGTGTTCTCTTTCGTAAACAAATAATATCGATTGCTTTGATACGTAGATATAATATAATACAAATGTACACAGTTGTAAAAATTAACATCTAAAGTGGTTTTTCTTCATACAATCAATAATTTATTAACTTTTAATTGATAGCCCCATTAGAGTGTAATGTTGTCATTATTGTTTAGGTTACGCTAGTACTAGCAGCGCCCCGCGATTTTACCCGTGTTGTGCCCGTTCTCGTGGGAACTCCGGGAATTTTTATACATAGGTATAAACCTTCCTCTTGAACCACTCTATTTAAAAAACCCGCGTCAAAATCCGTGCAGTACCTACCTAGTATTTAAGTTTATCGCGAATAGACATACGCGGCCGGGGACCTTGTTTTAAATATGTAGTGTTTTCTGACATTTTTAGTAAAGGTAACTACTTGTACTAAATAATATCAAGTAAGGTACCCTTAGGTTATCTACTGAGATTTCATATCATATGTAAATCTTCTATTTTTGGTTGGAAAATTAGCCATTTTAGTTTAAATTATATATAATTGTCTTAAGAACAATTATATTACACCTAGGTACCAACATGATAATATTGGTACCTTTAAAAGTACCTAAGTAGGTTATTCGCGATCACGGTCAGAATGAAACTCGATTTACTTTCCTTAATTTTTTTTCTTAAAAGCAAGCAGGTTACCAATATTTCGTGTTATACTTTCTTACTTGCCACCGATGATACGTTTTCTTTTTAAAAGTAGTCCACCCACTAACTTCCCTGACAATTGATAGGCATGTACTTACAGTTAATTTTATATCGATTAAACAGATGTCAGTAATTCACATTCCAATACTATTTTAATAAAATGTAATGCAAGTTAAAATGAACGAAATAATAACTATTTCATTTATTTCGTAAAAGATTCAATGTAACTTGCTATTATGTACATCATAGTCAGAAATAATAACTTCATGGTTGTCCACACTACAATTCTATGATACAATTGAAGGTAAACTAATTATGGTGTCTCATTGTTTTCAGATCTGACTAGAGCATTAATTTCTTCTTTGTCTTTGATATTAATCGTTTCATTTACTGTGGGACCTAATTACCTTGGGTAACATCGATACGAAAGAATTCTGTAATTAACAGTAAGCTACTTAAATTAGTACCTTACATCAACCTATAATAATAGTGTACCTACTTATTTACTCTTTGGGTTTTAAGTTATATTATAATACAAAAGTAGTTTTCTTCCCTATTAAGTAGGTTTCATGGTTCGGTATAAAACCTTTCTATATCAACCGTCTTAGAGCTTCTTTGAGAAGGCTTAAATAGTATCATAATTTGTCTGTGGGTGATAAATCATTGTGATAAGGACGTCGTCTATCAAATACGTAACGAATCTTATCAGAAGTATCAGCCCATCGCTGTTATCACAGTAGGCAGAGCGGAGTCACACCTAAGTGGGTCATTACAAAACGCTTTGAAATGTAGCTAGACTAGTTGATACTTAACTACCTACCTCTAGACTTAGGTTCTCCTATAGTTTCATGACTTTTTAGGTTTTAGTAGGTATCTAAATATGCATTAACGTTTTATACAACTACCTACTTTTACCTAATTGGATACTTATAATGAAATGCTAGGTACTAAGGTTTAGATCTTTAGAATACCTAGTAATCTTACTTAACCTACTTATCTAGCTCAGAATTAATATTTCTTAAAACAGGAAAAGGTCAACTGCAATAAATACCTAGGTACCTACTTAATTGTGTTCAGTTTATCTTTTTATGGTTCAACCTTCTTCGTAGAAGAGTTTGAAATTGATTATGAAGGTATTAAAACTATTAAACTACGGTTATCTTGAAGTTAATATTTAACTAACTTAAAACCTACCAGCTACAATGACCATCGCGATTCTTAGAAACAATTGAATAACTCCATCCGATAACCGCCTAGACTTGACTCTTTACGTAAACTCTATGAAACAACTCTTTTATAGTCTTGATTCGTTTGTTACTTAACTATTTATTTAAGCTCATTAGTTAAGTAACTATTTACCTAATTCAAAAAAATATAACGATTATTTATTTATTGTTCACAGGTAGATCCTGGTGGTCTAGAAATTGGCAAACAGACTTCAGAATTCAAACAATTTAGGCAAGGTATGTAAAGTTAATTAGTGGTAATGACTTAAATTAAATTTCCCACGTTTGTGGACTGGCAGGTATTAAGAACCTTAATAGTTTCCTACAGGCTTAGCTACTAATACCTTAGTGTGCCTATAAATGGTATTCTACCACGTTTGTATCTACCTGACCTTGAGATTAGCAAAGTATTGCCAAACTCTATGTTTTAGATTTTAAATTATTAATCCGTAAATGTGAAGAGGTTATCGATTACACTTACACCTACACGATGATTTAAGCACAGTCATTATTTAAAAATTAGGTGCCCTTGACCTTGACCCCAATAAAAATTCTTGACATATTGATCGGTGTAGTTAGCCCAGCAAATCAAAATACGCTTACATTGCATTTTACATTTATTTCTCGGTCCAAAGATCCATTTAAACCCGAATATGAAACAAAAGGTCAATCAGTTTTATTGGTTTTTTATAACTAGCAATGTTTTGCTCTGTGGTATTTATTTTTCTAATTTTCGAAGTTTTCGGATTGCCAGTTATTTGCCAGCGCCTGACCCCCGCCTCTTTTCCCCCTTCTCTAATGTCTGTGTATCTCGCTCTTAACCTCGTGGAGTAAGCTTGCTAGCTCGCTCGCACTCCCAACCAGCCCAGTTTGTCTTGTCAGTGTGGCGGTGGTGTAGTGTGTAGTCCTGTCATTCATCTGTCAGTCGAGGAAAGTTGGTTGATAGGGTTACGTTACGATAACGTAACGTCTGCTAACCTATTTTAGTTTTATCAGTGCATCTGTGTTTTATTTAGCAATATGTGCAATTAATGATTTTAAATAAATTGAATGCCAAAATGTACTAAAAAGTGTTCGGCCTTTCTTGGATGTGAGAGGTAAATTATACCGCCAGTAATTTGTATCGGAAATCAACTCGTAACTTCTGTCCCTGATTGACTATTTCCTAGTTATATTTTTTGTTATAAATAAAAATAATGAATTTATTTCAGAAATCATCATAATGGCGTTAGTTCTACAGTATTTAAATGGTATGCACGACTTTATGGACAAATATGGAGGTGAGTTTTAGAAACTATTAGGCTATTTTCATTTAACTTTTTAGAATAAAAGAATTCGCATTCTAAATCAAAATTCAATACTTTGAATGTCTGCAATATTATATAATTAATCTTTCTTATTAATATTTGGGGCTAAGATAAAAAGTCACATACTTAATATTTTTATTTTTAATATTATGAAGAACTTTATTCAATGCAAGTAACACTAGTTTAGTTATTTTGTTTTTAATTAGACTACAAAATATTAATATTCATAAAACAAATTGAAATAAGAATGGTATTTGACTTGTATCATAGACCAATATCTCATAGAATAAAATTATATCCAAAATGACAATCTATTAAAGTGAATGCATGCATTAAAATTAGATATTGAATCACATGTGTGACACGATTAGTTCTCTTCACAAGCTAATACAATTTTAGTTTTCTCTCATCCAAGTATTTATAGATGACCCATAAAAGAGTTATGTTCCTTGATACTCTTAATATTTGTATACTTAGATGAAAGTAAACAATACACAATAGGTAGCTATTTATAAAACAAATAGGTTGTTAAATACCAACATGGCATGCAGCCACTTTATGACACTAACCTGTATTATATTAAGAGAATATAAAGCTATTAATGTTAACTATTCCACATATATTTTGCAAACACGAACACAATTTTTAAAATGCTATGCTGTGATATCCACCATTCATATAATACAATGCATTGCAACATAACTTATAAATACCCAAGCTGTGTCGCCAGTAATAAAGGAGACTGCATTAAAAAAAAATATTTGGATATGTTGTAACTATATACCTACTTAATATTATACAATCATTAGTAATGTTTATCTGCAGGCCTCTTAGTATTTTAGAACAGTTATAAAGCTTAGGCAAAAATCTTAAAAACTCCTTGCTTGGCTTTTTGCGGGCTATAGTTGGATATTTATCTAACATACTTTGATTTAAGTTACCTGACAACATTTTCTTAAACAATTTAACTAATCAAGCTATTGAATAAATAAATACTTATGTATATTTATTCAACTTATTTAATTTACGATATTTTTATTACAGATTCGAGGACAAATCCATGGTTCCTAATGAGTTCACCATTACCTACGTTAATGATATGTTTAAGTTATGTTTATCTAGTCAAGGTATGTAAAATTATGTTAAGGATATAATAAAAAACCTTCATAGAGGTGCATGTCATTTCCTCTTGCTCTCTGCACAGTAAATGCTACTGAAGGTGACAAGTCATGATATGATAACTACCGTGTCGTAATTGGTGGAATATTTGAAATAAAATCAGTTTCCACCAATCAACATGCAGTATTTTATCATATCATGTCTTGTGGTGCCATTATAAAGGGGCTACTATATAAATGTGACATTTGTGACATGTTAAAAGGTAAAAATCTGATCATATATTGACATTTGTTACAGGTTGCGGGTCCAAAATATATGGAAAATAGAAAACCATATGAATTTAAAAATACTTTAATAATTTATAACTTTTTACAAGTATTATTCAGTACCTGGCTGTTCTATGAGGTAATTATGCATTATTTGTTTAAAATGGAACAACTATAATTATAGTTTAGTATAATTTATAAGTACTTTGTGAACCAATTAATTAATTTGTTTCGTATTTAGTATGTGTCTGTATCTCACTTTGTATGAAGGTAAAACTTATGATTATTATTACTTTTTAACTGTATGCTATTCAAATTTTGGTCTCCGCAAAGATTATAATCTGTAAGTCAAAACAATTTTAATTACTCCGTCAATATAATGTGCTGCGCAATATTTATTTGGTTAACAAAATAACTGCAATTATTTTTATTTACTTACTACAATATGGGTAATAAATAAATAACTTATATTCTAATACCTTTTTAAGATAATTCAATTCTTAATATTCAAGGTTTGTTTTAAAGCACTGAACTTAATATTAACATTATTAAATATAAACAGGTAAATAATTCAACACTAAGTTGTTAAACAAATTTCAATCTGAGATTTTATCAATAAAATCTTACATAATATCGACATTGATTTGTCGTTATCTCAGTTCCTTAGAATTTGTTTATTGAACTATGTGTTACACTGGAACGTACTATTTAACTTTCTTTCAATTAACTTCTTATAACACTAGAAGTAAAATATAATACTGAATGGTTTTCTTGTTGCATACTGTCTAACTTATTGATATGCTATGATGAGGTCAGCTTATGAATGCAGAGTAATTTAAACCTAAAGCAATGTTATTAAGAGTGTTGTTTTAATATGCCAGTGTTTGATGGGCGGCTGGCTGAATCATTACAGCTACCGTTGTCAACCTGTGGACTATTCAGACAGTCCGACGGCTAAAAGAGTAAGTGACTGCCGCAAGGCCGGGCCAATGGTGTCAGATCGACTAACCGCCACTTGTATATAGATATCATTGGATATTTTACAGGAATATATAATGTAAATACTGCTATGCTACTTAGGTTAAGGCAAAAATAATGTAATATAGAATACTAACATAGTTCTAGTTAAGTAACAGTGTAAAGTGCATTTCACGCGCATACATTACTAAATATTAGGGAGTATTAACATTTGCAGTGCTGAGTAGGGAGCGTAGGGATGTTAGGGTGCAGTGTCCCTCCATGATAATGGTTGAAGCTCTAGCTCACGCGTTCCGGTGTCGACGTTGTTTCAGATCGGCGCTGCTGGCTGGTTCACAGGCAGGTATAACTTTCAGTGTCAGCCGGTCGACCACTCGAAAAGTCCGCAAACTATGAGGGTGAATTATTTATTATTATCAACCCCCCATAACTATCAAAGATTATCCTTTCCGTTCGTGTTCGCTATGATCTCACCGTCAACCCTTTTTTTTGTTGTTCGCGGAGTCGGGCTAAACAAAACATAAACTAGTGTTGTGCTCAAAGTTAAGATATTGGTAAACGTGCAGTTCCCAAAGTTCATTGGACCGCGAAGACAAAATATATCCGGATTAGGAACTCGTCTTCTGGTTTCCATGAAGTATAAAAGGCCATAAATTTAAATGAAGTGAAGGTTCGAAAAAGAAAAAAACATTCAGAACCAATATAAATTGTAATGGTCCGAGCAAAGAAAAAAAGATTAATTAAAAATAACATTAATAAGGAAGTCTTATTAAATTTAAGCATTTGGTATAAAATAAATTACTTTGCGATTTTTTGTTAATTAATCTTTCGCATTAAGTTCAATGTTACATTTAGTCTCAATTGGCTTTTCTCAAGCCTTGTCAAGCAATCCCAAGTTGGGAAATACTTCGCTAGTGTTTTGTTTGCGACCTAGTCTCCGCGGTCTCTACCCATAACATACCTCTTTATGTCAAATGTCACTAATTTGTCACTTAGGCCACGTCACTAAATTTTATTCCACTTTTGTGTGTGTCTTCTTCTGTTTAAAGCTTTCGTATCTCACTGACCGTTTATGTGTTCCATAAAATTGCTTGTAAAGAGTGATGCTATATAGCATGATGTTTGAATAGATACGGTATTTAAAATCTAAATAATATCTAGAAACCAATTAATAAATATTACATGTACCTTTTAATAACTAATAATGAGGTAATTAATTGTTTGTTTATGAAAATAGATTTTAGATAGAGTATCGTATAATGAGTTATCGCTTGTACCATTCGATCATTGAAATATCATCAATCACAATTCATGCTAGATGCATGTAATCTAATCAAACGACGATATCATACTATACATTATACAATTAGGTTTATAAATAAATTATACCTACTGACTGATCAGTTGTCTCGTCCTAACCGACATACAATATTCAAGAAAATACTAACAGACTTCAATTTAAAAAACAATTCATAGCTACCATAAATTACAGAGTCATACCCAAACATCCGAATTAAGAACCTCTAGCTAGTCTCTATCATCAGTCGGTTTAAATAACTATGTAACTAATTTAATTCAAATTTATGTTATCGTAAAATGATCTTTCTATATTTTTTATTGCTTATTACGTAAATACCTACCTTTCTCCTTTATCATATTGGTATGTTATACGTATTCTGTATAGTTAAATATCGTCTGTTACCAACCTATCATGCGATAACAAATGAATGCCATTATAACATCATCAAGTACATTAATTTCCATTCAATTCATGATTTTTACATATTCATTGTAGTTTAAATTATGTATTATAGTGATTTAATTATTTATTTCTTTTGTGTGTGAAAAATCAAGATTTATAAAAAATAATTGTTTTCGTATTCTTTATTTTTTTCTTAATTCTTAATTAGTTAATCATGTGCAAGGACATTATTGCAGCATATTTACTATTATTTTATAATTTCAGATGGTACACGCATGTTGGTGGTACTACTTCTCCAAATTCACAGAGTTTTTTGATACCGTAAGTATCTTCAATATTATTCTGAAGGTATAAAGAATTCTATGCAACTTAGGCTTGTAAAGTGTCCTCTAGAAAATAATAACCAAAAGAATTTCTTACTCATGTCCATTGAAATTCGCTGAAATGTTGAAACGAGCCTCTTTGGGGCAAACAAAAATTTTATGTATAAAATAAAGACGTGTTTGTTACCTACATCATTTATAACTGGAATACGGCTGGACCGATTTTAATGATTATTATTTTGATTTCATTTATCATGTTAAGGGTATTATGAATAGTATAATAGGTACCGAAAATTCCGAAATTATCACAGGAACGAGTGCGGACGAAACCGCGGGGCACAGCTAGTCTATCATTAATACCTAAGTTAACTGCTCTAACTTCAGTTATAATATTGTGACCTACATAAGTAGTACCTATATACCGCATAGAACTGGTACTTAAGCCTAATGACTGCATTACAAAGATCTATATCATCTGTTTTAATCAGCCCCCCATCATGAGTAAGCGATAAGATACGAGTAATAAATTATTATTATCTATCTGTACGAACATTGCATTTCTCGACGCGAATTGCAAAATGATCTGCCAATCGACATACATATGCCAGTGTTTTAGTAAGATTTGCTGTAAAAAGAGAGGGGTATTAGATTTTAGGTTAGAAAAATCTACAAATAATGTATATGCATTGGACGTAATTTTGAATGCGTCTTTATCTACTTGAACTCTCTGTCTGGATAATTCACGATCAAGTTCACCGTCAAGTTCGTAGCGGGCTTGATGCGGCGTCCAGTAAACGGTGTATGGCTATGGGTGTGCTGGACAAGCATCAAGTCCGCTGCAAACTTTACAATGAACTTGATCGTGTATGGCCGGCATAAGTTTAAAGCTGGTGGGTAAAAGCACCTTATTGAAGATCTCAGTACAGTTACGAGGAAAAGTATCATCATTCTCAAAACTAACCACACAATTTTCTATTCCAGTTCTTCTTTGTCCTTCGAAAGAAGTTTGACCACGTATCAACATTGCACGTGATTCACCACGGGGTAATGCCCATGTCTGTATGGTTCGGAGTCAAGTTCACTCCGGGAGGCCACTCTACCTTCTTCGGATTGTTGAATACGTTCGTGCATATCATTATGTACACGTACTATATGTTGTCGGCTATGGGCCCGCAAATGAAGAGGTTCTTATGGTGGAAGAAGTATTTGACTTCACTGCAGATGGTAATTATACTTTTTATGAAAAGGTTAAAAGATCTATGTATAGTTAGATAATAGGGATAATACAAGCGAATGTTTTCAAATACGGTCCCAATTATATTTTATCTAAAGTTTGATGTAAAATAAAAGTTTTCCTTATATTTTGTAATTTTGTAAATGTCAAAGATTACACCGTTTTAAAAATAATGGGTCCACCAAATCTGAGAAAATAACGACAGCATGTTCTAACTTGCAGCCGTTGACCAATAGCGCCATCTATTGTGTTCGGGCGGAACTACGGGAACAGCTTGTATAATAACCGTGTTTCCAGATCCAATTCATCGGCATCATGGTGCACGCGTTCCAACTGCTGTTCATCGACTGCGACTACCCGCGCGCGTTCGTCTGGTGGATCGGAATGCACGCTGTCATGTTCTTCTTCCTATTCAAGGAGTTCTACAACCAGTCCTACACCAAGCCTAGGTCGAAGGTGATTATTTTTTATATTATTTATTTAAAACGGGAACTTACGTACGACGGAGACTACTGTCGAGAGTTCCTCGACACGTTTCGGCCACATACGGTAGCCTTCATCAGGAGGTGGGTGAAGCGCTCGCGACAGCGTCTCTCCCCGCACTGATTTTATTTTTTATATATTGTTGGAATTGGACAATGGATTTGGACAATGGAGTGAACCCATCTTTTATTAATAAAAAGAACCTCACATCCTACTTACTCATTTAGGCTCTTTTTCTAAGCTCATCCCTACTTTCGGAGCTTATAGACTGACTATAGGCCATATTTGTAATGTTCTATTTTTTATGATAATTAATTCCATTCTTCTTTTAGGTCCGCGCTGTATCGCCAGCGCCCGGTGCGACGGACCTATCAGAGCTATCGTCGTTGAAGCAAAAGAAGGACGCTCACTTCACCAACGGCGTCAAAAATGGCTTCAGCAACGGCAACGGCGTAACGCGCGCTCGAACTGTTTTACCGGCCGGCAACTGACCTACACCTTACACCTATATCTACCCTGTACATTTTATTCTACTGTAAATGTATAACTAGATATGTGATCGCATAGCGTTTTAATATAAATATAGATGTAGTGACGTCGCTTGTAGCACCTATTGACCTCCGGCCCTTCCGTCGACGGAGATGCTTCCATTCTTCTTCGTTTGTAAATATTTCTCGGAGGCATTCACGTGGACGGCGGCGTACGGAGCCGATTCTTAGATGCTACCACCGAAAATATCGCACTGTTTTTGGTGCCTTGCCATAACTTTTATTCAGGAACAAACCGGTCGGGAACAATGCAATGTGCCGGACTGTCGGTAACGATCAGACAAGACAACTTGCAGTGCTACTTTTGGATTCATTGTAAAACACAGGCATGCTTCGGTCATCTATTATTGTAAAGTATGGTTGATAATTCTAATATTCGTTTAATGCATTCCATTTGACATGAGTTATTGTTGGATGCTTCATTGAAACAAATTGATCATAATGTGAGGTAGAGCGCCGATTATCCGAACGAGCGGTGACCCCTCCAACTACATCCCGCCGGTGTCACGAGCGTAAGAATCATGAGGATATATCACTCACTTTATTGCAATATTTACTACCAAGATTTATATACAACTTCAAATAGTTTTATTAATCTAATTTATCGAACAATTGTGATATCAATGCTTCTTATTTTCCCCACTAAAATCGACTTGAAAATATTAGAAGTCTATTTTGTTCCACCTGTGGGAAAGTTTAGTGGGGGAAAGTGGAATCAGTCCTTTTTAAGTGGGACGCCAAAGTTCTGATAATCAACTCTCTAGCGTATTAATAATTAGTTAAAAAGGGTGACTTTTATCATTGATAGAATAGATATAATTATATTACGTGGGTTCCTACTTGCGAGGGCAAGTATTGTTGACAATTTAGCATGAAATATACATAAACAGTGAAATATAAACTGCTTAGCAGTTCACGAATCAGATTGTGTACTGCGTACACATTTTCTTTATATGGTACAATAATTTTATTTACTGTATATTTATTTTAATTTCAGTATAATGTTCAATTAGATTAAGGTTTATGACACTAATGTGGTTGTGTTTGGTTATTTATTTATTTCGTTATAATTTATCTTTTATTTATGCCAAACGGGTTTTTTTGTAGCAGTAGCTTCGAAGTTCTTCCTTTTGTTTTAGTCTTCCGTTTTGTTTTGTACTTACTAAATTATCAAGGTGCTTTTTGTACTCCGAACGCTCTGCTTCCAGCGGCCCACAGCCGCCATCGAAGCTCGCCATTTGTAAATATACACTGTTTAATTAATCAATTGTGAAAATCAATTAATGTACCTATTGTAACTTTTATACAAAATATGCAATTAAATAAGTAAGTATACATAAGAATGTATCTATTGTTTTATTACCCTATGTTATACATATATAATCTGGTAGGCAAAAAAATTAACACACTTTGACAACATTTTATTCACAAAAACTACAACAGATCAATTACAAAGATCATAAATACCTATATAAAATAGGAACCTAGGAACCATACAACAGTTGTATTGTGCAAATAGTGAGATTAAGTACAAAATAAGAGCAGTTAAGTTATTCTTCAAGGTGTTTTAGCACATCTGAAGCCCAGATTTCCAGCAGAACTATCTTCAGTGTTGTGCGATCTGGCTGAACACCGATATCGGTAGCAGTATGAATGATGGCATAGGTACGAACCTCCTTTCTTCACTTTTTCATTGGACTGAAACAAAAGACGGGGGCTTTATTGATAAAACTATAAAGAGTTTCTTATACACTATGGATTATGCTGTCGACTGGCTAACCTATGGTCTTATACTTAATACATATAAAGGTTCTTTTCACTAGAGCTATGCTATACATACATTCGATATAAATGGTGGTATCCACCAATCATAATGTATGCAGCACATCATAGCTCATGGAAGGCATCAAATTTTACATAAGCCTTAACTTTGTTGATGCTTATCTGAAGGAAAATAAACTCTTGAAATTCCGAACTATCCAAAAACTAATAACATTTCATTGAAATATCATATTGTGTTCATTTTTGCAAACAAGCAAAGTTACTTTCACATTTTATTATTCAAACCTTGAATATAAAGTCTAATAAGAAGATATGTGTTTAATATATTCATGCCTTCTACCAAGCAATGTTGCAATCAATAATACTTTACTGTATTTAATCACAATACCCATCTAACCTACTTTAAAACGAGTAGGTAATGCAATTTTAATGATAATTTATTACACCCAATATAAAATTGATTTGATTATACTTTGATTCAAACATGATAACGAAATCATATTGCACAAAGATGAATTGTCAGATAATAATGGGTAATAAATGTTGCGAAGTTTGATGGTTTTATTATGTTAATTTATCAAATACATAAATCACATTCTCTGTCCCTCACACAGATGACAATATTAATATGATTTTGAACAGATTTGGAGATAATTAAAAATAATCATTATGATGCTTGATGTTCAATTAAATGGTTGCAATAATTTTGATTTTATGATGTGCAAACATAGGAAGGTAGTATCTATCCAATCTATTTTTTAAACCAGTAATTCAAACAAGGTAGATTTTAATCATTTTTGTCTTGAAAAGACAGATAGTATCAACAGTGAGCATCAATAAAACAATTAGTTAGCTTTTGTATTGTGTCTACTAACTTTATCGTCAGACCAAGAATCTTCAGTCCACTCCCACACATTGCCAGCAATATTGTGTAATCCAAAGTCATTCTGAGGATACAAATGTACAGGGTTTGTTCCGATGTAACCATCTTTGGCCGAGTTGTGATGTGGGAATGTTCCTTGCCATATATTTGCCCTGGAACAACAAGAATTTGATCATCTTCTTCTAAACTTAAGAGCTGGGCTCTTGTCGATGGAGTTCTTTTAATTAACACTTTTATAAATGCTAATGGATTTAAAATACCTATATTATATTATTGATTGATCTGACTGACCAGACTGAGTAAACATTGAAAAAGTTTACAAAAATAATATACATTGTGTTAGATACTGAGAGCTACCCTCTATCTCTGAGACTCACATATACTTTTTGTTTGGAAACAGTTTGTCGCCCCAGGGGTACTTGGTATCCCGATGGCCTCCCCTGCAGGCAGCCTCCCACTCTGCTTCAGTCGGCAGTCGAGCCCCACGCCATTTGCAGAATGCTTGAGCATCTCTCCAAGATACATGAATTACAGGGTGATCCATTGTATCTAAAAAGAAAATATAATTTTAGTGTAGAAATCTATATATATAAAAGAAAGTTGTGTTAGTTACACTATTTATAACTCGAGAACGGCTGAACCGATTTGACTGAAAATTTGTGGAGAGGTAGCTTAGAACCAGGAGACGGATATAGGATACTATTTATTCCGTATTTCCTACGGGAACGGGTGCGCTGTGGGTGAAACCGCGGGGCACAGCTAGTTTTAAATAAGTAAGTGATAATGCCTTTCAAAATATTGTAGATAATGAGTTGGAAAATAGTAGTTTAGGAGGGTGAATGTATTATAATTAATGAATTGATTTAGATAAACTTTATCTCGGATATTTAATACAAAGATTCTTCTTGTCGTCAACTACAGATTTATCTTATATATAAAATTATTGTGTCACAGTGTTCGTTCGCGTACTCCTGCGAAACGGCTCGACCGATTCTCATGAAATTTTGTGAGCATATTGAGTAGGTCTGAGAATCGGCCAACGTCTATTTTTCATCCCGAAATTCCCGCGGGAACGGGTACAACGCGGGTGAAACCGTGGGGCGCAGCTAGTTACTTAATAAAGTTATGTTTATAAATGGAATATTGCTTAGGGCTTAGAACATTGAAACTAACTGTTTTAGCAGGTTCTGTGTATATAATGTATACCTTCTATAGTTGAATCGGGGCCATATGGGTGTTTCCAATTAGCTCCAGACACCTTATACCACCATTGTGCTTGAACCACACGGAAGTCCTTCAATTCCTCCTTATAAGTTGTGTTTAAAAACAATCCAAAAACAAAACTATCTCCAAATGATTCTGCCTCAGTTTTATAGTTAGTTTCTTCAGTAAAATGTGAGAAATCTTTGTTGGACACTTCATATTTATCGAAATAAAAACTTTTTGTATGAACTATTCGTTTGGGTCCTTCTCTATCGCTTTCGATAGCTACATTATCAGTCCCAAATTGATATTCTCCTTCAGGTATCAATATCATTTGGGCTTCAGTACTTCGGTACGGGTTATCTCTTATATCATTAGTTTGAATATTGTTTGGACATTGATCATTGTTCTGAGCATCCTGGGTGTATAAATTAGATCCTTTCTCATGTGTACGTCCTACATTACATCCACAGCTTTCCTCACTAACTCGAAAGTGGAAAATACTAAGGATAATAGCAACCAATAACATTTTGAATAGCTTATATCAAATTACTTTCTCTTACTCGTAATTAACATTGAAATAATCGTATATTTTGCATTTGGCTGGTTTGTAATTATTGTACTTAATTGCAGTTAAAACTGGTTAAAAACCTGTGATAAAAACTGTGGTTAAATAAAAAGTAAACAAAATTATCCAGAGATTATTTCATGACAAATTGATAATAACAATGATGCAATGATAGTTATATAGTTAAGTGACATTGATTTTCAGTAATTGGAAAGGATACAAATCAAAGTCAGTGTCTTGTCTTTCAAGTTCATATTGGTGTCAGTGTCTTGGTTTCATTTAACTGTCAGTGTTAAGTTTGGCAGTGACAAAATGCTTCTTCACTTAAAGCTCAATATTTATTTTGGTTTTGTTTGTGTATATTTAACGAATTGTGAACAAAATAGCATTTTAAATATCTAGCTAGTTAGCTTTGTGTACTATTATTTAACTGTTAAAGCTAAATATTAACAAAATGTTCACATTTACTTTGCGTTCTGTTTGTAGAAACTATAAGCACCTAAAAACATTTACAATAGAGGCTTCTTTTTATTCTACACTCCCTGAAAAAGCTATCAAGCAAGGAAAAGTTGTAAATGTCGCTATTATCGGTGCTCCTAATTCAGGGAAAAGTACATTAATCAATAATATCTTGGAGCGAAAAGTAAGTTTAAAACATAACCTAACTTTTTGATAAATTAGGCTTTGCGCAACAATAAGGCGATAAAGGTTAAGCTCAGTAATTATGTAATTATAAATAAACCTTCCAGATATGTGCTGCTTCCAACAAAGTGCACACAACTACCAAAATGGCCCGAGCAATGTGTTTTCAAGATGACACTCAAATCATATTCCTAGATACTCCTGGTATGGTGACTGAAAAAGAGCAAAAAAGGTGAGTCTTTATTAGATGTCTCCAGTATGAAAGTAAAAGAAAATCCAATTTAAAAAAGTTCATATCACTTTGAAAATTACCATTACTTTCACTACATTTTTAGATAATAAAATAAATAATTATATAGAAAATTATACAAATCCTGCAGCGTACAGCCCCTATAGCACTTAGTTTATTTGTTCCCTAAGTGGCCCATAGTTCAATAAAGATATTTCCCTATGAATTCATAAAAAATAATACCTATATAAATAAAATTATTCAGTTACATGTTCAAATTTTTCAGGTACAAGTTACCAGATTCAATGCTGAACTCCTGCTATAAGAGTTTGAGATGTGCAGATGTGGTCGGGGTGGTGCATGACGTGTCTAACAGATATACTCGGGACAGCTTACATCCAGATATAGTGGAGGCGCTCACCTTGTATAGTAGTGTGCCTACGTTTTTAATACTAAACAAGGTGAGATATTTATACTAATCTAAATACAAACATGACTAGTTGAGATCACCAGCCTGCATTAAGCAAGTGTGGTGATATGCCTGATCCGCCTTTGTGCTGATATCTTTTTATGAGAGGCCTTTGCAGTGGGACATAAGAAAGAAGTGTGCTAGTGTTCAGTAATTGTCCTTTTTCTACATATTATGATAAAATAGTATAACAATATTCTTTGAAGCTTGATTTACATTTGAATGAACTTTCATTTAGTAAAGTATAGTATTATACTGTAATATTCCACTGATGGGGAAGGCCTCTCATCTCACTGAAGATATCAGTACAGTGAGGAAGATTAGGCTTTAGAGTGCTCGACCTCCCTTTCCCACCAACATATGCAAAATGGGAGCATCAAGGACCGCTATTTGCGGAAGAAATGGCCAACAATCCAACAAAAAGATAGGCTTAATCACCGCCTAATGGGGCTATTGCCTAATCAAAACTTTCATTATTTTTCATTAATGATTTTTTGTTGCTCACTTCAGGTAGATAAAATTAAACATAAAAAGCAACTGCTAGCCTGTATAAGAAATCTTTGTAATGGTGTGTTGGCTGGTAACACAATACCTGGTACAGATAATAGAAAGAAGTTGGACAAAGGTTACAGTCAATTTTCTGATGTGTTCATTGTATCAGCTCTTAGAGGAGATGGGGTACAGGATATAAAGGTATGTGTGCATACACAAATATAGGCATTTTAAAATTAGTAGCTTAGTGCTTGTACGAAGTCTGACTCAGCAATGTTAACTGATCGCGATTGTTAAGCAACATGCAACTCGATCCCTACTTGGATGGGTAGCTGATTGTGGTATTACTATCTGAGTGGTGCCGTGCTTCGGAGGACTTCGGAGTTTCAATCTTCAGACCATGTTAGAGGCCTTTAAGTGGTTCAAATATCCAACACCCTGGTTCTCCACTAACCTGCCTGAACTTACTTTATCTTACTTTAGTGTAACTTTTTCATACTTTTCAAAATTTAGTAGCTAAACGTGTCTGAACACCGAAAATTTAGTCGAGTAAGTTAAGTCGTTTTAGTCTATCCTTATTGGGTGCATATTTTAGCTACTAAATTAGCTGCTACTATACTAAAATACTAGCATAGCGCAAACTAGGCTTTATTTGTTATTTCATTTCTAGGAATATCTGCTAAGAAACGCAAAACCATCCAACTTTCAATTCGCTCCAGACAACTTCACTGATCAGAAACCAGAAGAAATCATCACCAATGCAGTGAGAGCGAAATTCCTAGACTTCTTACCGCAAGAGATACCTTATAATTTGACCATAAATATGGAATACCTTGACAGTGAGGAGAGTAAACTAGTGTCTTCGTTAACTGTAGTATGTCCAAATGAAAGACTGGTTAAGTTAATAGCAGGTGCAGGCGGAGGTAGACTACAACAAATAAGAACAAATGTTAGAGATGAACTTATTGAAACGTTTAAGAAACCCGTAGTTATAGATTTGAATTTAATATCAAGAGAAACGGTGAAAAATGGTGATTAGATGTTTCTAAAGCAATATATGTAGGTACATTTACAGTTATGGTCAGATAATTAGAAACACGATTCTTAAAGAAGAAATTTCTTCTACTGGGGAATTCCTGAAGTGAAATGAGGCTGCAATCTGGGTCTTATTAATAAACGTGTAGTAAGAACATTGTAGGAATCAAATGGTTTGTCACTTTCTGACATACGCAATTTTCCGAAGAGCAAAAGAGACAAAACACATTATAATATTGTTTTACTTACATACACTGCGTTCATTAATAAGGCTGTAAGGGTATGGGGTCAATTTTTTAATTATTTGACCATTACTGTTTGTGTAGACTATAAATAATTAATGTAAGTAGATACCTATTTATGTAACAATTGTATAAGATATAATACAGTTTTCAAATTCTAAACACTCGTTTATTTTAAACACAGCAACTTTTTAGTAATGTAGGTGTTATCTTTAGATATAAGTAAAACGATAGAAACTGTAACGTGTTTAGGAACTCAACAGTAACCTCCGTTCGTACTGTTCACGTTAATAACAAACTAGCAACACCCCGCGGTTTTACTCGCGTTGTACCCGATCCCGCAGGAATTTCAGGATAAAATGTATCCCATCATCCAAATACAAAAATAAAGTGAAATCAATTGATTAGACGATTCCTTGTGTCGGTTTGTCTGTAATAGAACTAATGTTAATTTTACTCCGTGATCATAATTTTCAGTCTTAATTAATACTAGCGGCGCCCCGCGGTTTTACCCGCGCTGTGCCCGTTCCCGTGGGAATTTCGGGATAAAAAAATAGCCTATAACCTTCCCGTTGAATGTAGTTATCCATTACAAAAAGAATTATTCAAATCGGTTCAGTAGTTTCTGAGATTAGCGCGTTTAAACAAACAAACAAACAAACAAACAAACAAAACAAACTCTTCAGCTTTATAATATTAGTATAGATTCGTGCCTACGTAAGCAATCTAGGTAGATTTAATATCTACCTCAGAAAATAACGGCCCGCTTAGTTTCCAAACTGCCATAATAGTGTTTTAGCGTAAATTATCCAAAGTAGCTATTAATACTTACACAATGGTTTACGAAACAGTAAGAGACTAGGAACTTAACCACACAACTTTGTTAAGACTTGTTTACGAACATTAACAGTTCTAGTTTAAGTGATGGCAGTCCTTAACTTGGATATACATTGCTTACACATTACATTTAAACTGTCTTTGTTCAAGTTGGTTACTGATGATAATTACTCTGTAGTTTACTCTACAGCCTTCGGAAATGGTAAGACTTAGGGCAAATTGCACAATTACTACTTATTTTATTAAGAAAAGTCTTTTTTTAGGAACCATATCATGGATTTCAGAGATGAGAATTACTGCATCAATTAATTTTTTAATTTTAGAAAAAAAAAATAATACACCTAAAAGCTAAACAAAACATATCCTCAATATTTCCTTAACCTGTCAATTGATCAGCTATTGTTAACAAACATTCATCGGTATATTTGACCTTATTACCATTTGGCACAATACAAATATATAAGGATGTTAATTGTTCTCATTTACACAATTCGATTCCATCCAGCAAGCGTATTTTGAAAAAAAAAACTCAAGCTGTTTTCAATGCCACAAAATCGGTAACATAGCATAGTCCTAAGAAACAATCTTCGTGGCTCAAATTCAGAATAATTAAAAAAAATTAAAAAGCCGCCCTGAATACTATGAGTTAATTGGTTGTAAATTGTTACTTTTTAAATATATGTACCTACAAAGTACAAATTAATTTACAGTATTTATTATACCACTTTGCCTATACGTTCGTTGTGCTACCCCCAAACAGTAGTAGGTGTAGCACTAAATATTGTTCTATATTTTGTAGTTTAACGTTGGTGCGAGCTATACGTGACATTAAAGGTAGGCACCATACATAGTGTGTATAGGTAATGTGGACCTTTGGAGTGTATAATTGTGTATTCTGTGTTTTCTCCGTTGTTCCACGATTGCGGAAAGGGAAGGGACGTAAGCACTCACATAACTATATCTTTATGGGTTATCCTAAGCCGGGACGACAGGGGTCGGCCCTAGCTATTTTTGAAACAAGTAAATTACCCCATTTTAACAGATAGTATGTTCAACAGACCCTTATTTAATAGTTTTATTATATTTAAGGTAATTAAACACGTAGATACACGCTATTTGAGGACTATTACTGCACACCTATCTATTTATTTAGGGCCGGCGATCACTGACGGCGTGGCACAGCATGGCACGGCAGGTTGTGTAGTGGCATCCCGCGGCGTGCTGCGGCATCCCGCGGCGTTCCGTGGCATGCCGTGGCATCCTGCTGAAAGCCCAGCCACTCTGGCATCCATCAGTTTTGCCGGACTGCGCCCCACCGAAATGCTGCATAAGTTTCAACCTTATTTCAACTAGCTAGCAATCATAATTCCTCGACCCCAAAGTGACCCATACGTCTCGCGGGATGCAATGGCGCGCCGGGGCATCCCGTGGAATGAAACAGCATGACACGTCATGCCGTTGCATCCTGTGGCGTGTCGCATCATGCCGCAGCATCCTGCGGCACGTCACGGCATCGTGGTATCAAAATAAAGTAACATAATTTCTAAACTCATTGAAATAAGATTCAAAATAACTTAATTAGTATTAAAATCCTTTGCCATGACTCACCGTGCCGTGCCGGCAGTGGGCGCCGGCCCTTAGAAATTTAAGTACCATGTACTTAGGTAGGTACGTAGGTACTTTTAAGTATAATGGTTAGTTAGGTCATTGAGTTATATGTACTAACGTATAGTACATACACTCAATGAGTTAGGTTAATATTTCCATCATATAGAAGGACCCAGTCTAGACGTATTATAACTATCACCTAAATGTAGGTAGTTGACAATGTTATGCTTAAATAAACGTTTATTATCATAGTATTTGATGGGTAATTCCCATTTCACGTTGCGTTAAGTTCCCATACTTTCCAATATCAACCTACTGCGTATGCCTGCAAAGGTTGGATTATTCGAAAGTTAAAAAATCAAAGTTCTACTTCTCCGGATGTGTTAAAATCCTTGAAAAGTAAAGCTTTTAAGCACTCGAGTCACAATTACACTCGTGCGCTTCTAAAAATTCACACCGAGCTTTCGTCCGTGGAGTCGGATCGAACAAAAGTTTGAATGGTGTATGTAAATGTGGCTCTCACCTCACTTATTGAAGGCAAATTGTTGGGTGATTCTACTTTTATCTACTGTCCCGTATAACTAATTTTCGTGAGACATATCTTTGCCAAAAATAACGCTAAAAATAATTTTGTTTTTTTTTTCATATACCTACTCGTATTACCATGACGTATAATGATTATGCCTTTTTCCTTATTAAGTAGGTATATAAAGTTTCATAGATAGAGATCAAAGCTCCGAAGCTATGCTTTGCTACCAAACGGAACAAAGCAACGTGGTGTAATGCATCTTTAGTTATGTTACGATTTTATTAGTTTCCTTCAAGCAACTTATACTTAAACATATCTTTGTTGTTTTATTCAGTATTCTATCATTATTACATACAGTCTAGTATACTATCGTACTTTGACTGAGAAACTGTTGTTCTCTAGTACCTAATTGAGTATGCAGGATTAGTTGAAGCTGAGTAGCGTTTGTATAGAACAGATATAGACTCTATAGAGAAACAATTATAGCACGACACCTACATACAAGTATGTAGTAAGTCGGCAACTGCTTAGTTTCTATGCACTTTGTGAGACGAAAATTCGGTCGTATGTGCGACGGCACGTCTGCTAACTTCGTATGTGCTTTAAACGCTTCTTAACTTCCTCCCTCTTACGTGAATATCGTCCTAATAATTAATAACTTAATACCAGCCTACTTAGCTTAGGTGTGTAACTCTCCGAGGATAACTTAAACATACAGCTCGTTGTTTATTCATTGGTGTTTGCATATGGGTTTAATGTAGGTGGATAGGCTTTATACCGAACAAGTGGATGTACGTAAATATGGGCTTTGACTTTACTTACTGGATTAAACAAAACTAAGTTAGCCCATTCTTTTTGGTATATTATAGCTTGTTTTGGTATATTATACATTTTTATTCGTACTTTACAAACATGGCTCAGGTTTCAGATCACCAACCCGCATTAGGCAAGCGTAGTGAATACCCCTCCTCACTGTCCTAATCTTCGGTGAGATGAAAGCCCTTTGCCCAGCTGTGGGACACTACAGGTTATTATTTTTTTTACTTCTAACTAATTTACTTACATTCTTACCTAGTTAAAGCCCCAAACCTTAGATAGCTTAACGTTAAGAATAAGATCGCGCTCTGTTTCTGATGATTCTTAACGATACACGTTTTTCTTCAAAAGTTACATTTGAGATACTTTCGCATATCGATGCAGATAAATACCCAACGCCACATTAAGCACTGTTACGTAGGCAAATGATTTCCAAACGTCTCCAAAGTAGGTCAGATCATATCAATTTACCCACTCACCTATACCAGGTTCAATTTTCTCAGGAATGACGATTGATATCTGTAGTAATAAATAACTTCCCAACAGAAACATACGAGTGAGCTCATTTTCGCCATCACCCGACGATATTTTCACATAATGTGCTCCGACGACCGCTATCTTTAAAGATTTATCTTGATGGTTTGCGGAAGACCTGGCAAAATTCAGAAGTTAGAGCTTCGGTGCACGTTACTGTCATAACGGGGGGTGGATGGTAGGTATAATATGGCTACTATGCGATGGTCCTGCCATTTGAACAGTTGATGCAATAATAAATAAATAATTTTATAAATAAATCATTTAATGAATAAATCATTCAATGAATAAATCATTTAATGAATAAAGCATTTCATAAATAAATCATTTATTTATATAACAATAGCAGCGTCCCGCGGTTTTACCCGCGTTGTTCCCATTCCCGTGGGAATTTCGGGGTGAAAAATAGCTTAAAACCTTCCCGTTGAATGTGGCCATCTATTACAAAAAGAATTATTCAAATTGGACGGTTAATTTCCGAGATTAGCTCGAACATACAAACAAACTTAAAAAATTTACCTCTTTATAATACCTATTAGTATAGATATAACATATTATATAATAAGACTAAAACTAAGCTCTAGGCTTAATGTAAGTCTAATAATGTACCCCTATGTTAATGTAAGCAGGGATAGGATACTATACTATTTAGGATATTAGCCATGTTAAATTATGAACGAGTTTATAACCAGTGCAAGTGGGATGGTCCTTTAGAACAATGTTAGTAGGTTCGAGTACTTAGTTACTTGTTCTTCTATAATATAATGTACTGGCAGCGCCCCGCGTTGTTGGGATTAAAAATAGTCTATAATCTTCTGGTGTAAAAATAGCCTTTCACCTTGTGGCACTCTAATACAAAGATAGTTATTAAAATCGGATAGTTTCTGAGATTTGCAACAAACAAACAACAAATCAAACTCTTCAGTTTTATTCTATAATATAAAAATGAATCGCTGAATCTGTTGCTAAGCGCATAACTTCAGAACGACTGCACCAAATTGGATGATTCTTTTTTTAATGTGTTCCTTATTGTCAGGACAAGGTTTTTACATAATAAAAATAAGGAATAAAAATCTCAAAATTCCCACGAGAACGGGGGCGCTGCGGGTGAAACCGCGGAGCACAGCCAGTATAGATATAGATATTTTATGTGTATAAGGTTTCATAGCTTGCAAACTGATGACCGATTATATTCTTTTTTTGAAATGACTCGATCCACAAAAAATGATTCGAGGAAACATTTTCAATCGCGAACCTGAATGTGTGTTCAGTTATAAAATAAAAGAGCTTATTCATTGTTAAGCATTTTTCTCCGTATATCAATAACTTTCTATTTTCTTTCAGTCATAGTAGATAGTATAAAGGTTAATCTTCTTATCTACAAGTAATAAAAACTAGGAAAAAATATAAAAATGCTGCAAAACTCAATATTTACCTCGAGTTTGGTTTAAACAAGACCACTTTCCGAGCGACCTAATCCCTGTAATAGGTATGTCTAAGGGTTTTGATTGATAAGGGAAGGGTATCTAAAAGGGAACGTAGGTATTATTTTTACAAATTTCATTGGTCCGGAGGTTTGAGCTCGTAACTCGGCCCATAAGCCTTTTTTATTGATTTAAGCCGACTACCAGGGTTCCTGTCACTCATATGGACGTATTCATTGAAATCTCGTGTACAGATTTTTTTCACTCTTGTTATTTCCATTTTTATGTAAACTAGAATTCTGAACCTATACCTATGTAGGTGCAGTCAATATTCTAAATGCCAAAAAGTGAGAAATTTGACGTGGCGAACGTTGAAATGGAATTGGAAAAATCTTAACTTTTAATATATACCCACGTGCATAAATACTAGCCACCTATTACAATAATATGCACCAGTTCAGCAACTTAGTTTCAAGTGAAAAGTAGTCGCACTTAAGTAGTGAATATTCCTTTGATTCAGTCGGTTAAATGTAAAGTTTTGATAACCCAGAGCAGTCGATCTTTATGTCAGACTCTCAAACTAAGAAGCGGAAGGGTATGAGAAAGTTTAAGCATGAGTAAATGGTGTTCAATTTCTTTAACGACCATCATTTTTGTCGGGGCCAGCCATGAATCTTGAAGATAAGAGTTTAATGGAAATAGCAGCTCAAAATGTTCTTCGCATTATGGTCATACGCAAACTATCACAAACGTTACATAAAAGAGTAGTTTTGGTAAACATTAACATAGTGTACGTTCGGAGTCGTTTTATAAATTGTAATGAAACGGGATCTAACTGCTGTCGGGAGAGAGCCGATTGTCTAACTAACCAGAAAGTTGTTTCAACATAACTTCATACCCTATAAAGACTTCCGTTTTGCGAGATTTTCGATTGAAAACTCTTAAGTTTTACTTGCAGATAAGATCTTCTTAATTCTGATTAGATATTCTGCTAACATTATTTTTTTAGTTGTTATCTAAATTGAAAAAGAAATTGGATTCAAAATCGAATACTTTCTGTAAAACGAAAGAATCCGAAAAAACACCAACAAACAACTTCAAACGCCTCTAAAATTATTCCAATGTAAACAATGTCGAATCAACACGATGAATTTATCTAAAGGGAAATCTCTACGAAAAGTAAACACGTCTGGAGCAAAGACTAGTGAAGGGGATGAGTGGCTCACTGAGTTAGAAAATGTTAGTTGATTTTTGAATTTCACACTTCAATGCCCCCTTTAACGTGGGGACCCGCGCAACTGTATTTACAAGGTGTTCTTTGATTCCACGAACATCACTAAAACACTTTATTATCTAAATAAATAAACGTTAATAAGCAATGTACATAGACCTAGGTGTGCAGGTAAAGGTAAACTGTATTGGATTCATGTGGTTGTGTTTAATGTTTGTTTACCTATAACATTTGGCTCATGTAGAGATGTCAGCTACCTGTAAATATTTAACACAAATATTCAACGTAAAAGGTAACTAACTTCTTAATTAGGTCTTCAGAATCTGATTGGCTGTTACGAGTCAGGAATATTGATTACAATTTAACTAATTAAGTAGGTACCTATTCAAGAACGTTCAGTACTTACGACAAAAGATTATCCGAAAATAAACCCTGAAAAATATCCTATCGTTCGACTTTTTCACATAATTTCAAAAGTGATTGAAAAGTTACGCGGCTGGACGGAAATTCATTCAAACTAATTCGGAAAGGAAGAAAAACACTTAGGGACCTGCAGTTCATAAGGAGCCAGTTCAATTTACAAAGGTTGGAAACCTTTGTAAATTTTAATAAAAGTAAACGGAAAAAACTCAAATCTTTCCCATTGCTCCTCATCACTCAATTGCATTGGTCGCCTATCATCGATAGCAACCTATACAATGCACTGAAGTGGGATCACATATAAGTACCATTACTGTTCCTTTTAACAACCGTCTGCACGACGCGTTACGTTGCGGGGCCGCAAAGCTCGCTCACACGATGCGTTGCGTTGCATTGTGATGCTGCAAAACCCGTTTACATGACGCGTTGCGTTGCGATGCCGCAAACCTCGCTCACGGGATGCGTTGCGTTGCCATGGGAGCTACTGTGAGTGTACTTATTGTAGGTTATTATTTCAGTTCAAGAAAGAAGAAGGTTCTCAAGTTGTCAAAATATTTGTGTAATTTGATAAGTGACTCATAATTAACTTAAAGAAATCTTTTTCTCCTTACTAATACAGAAGTTAGAACAAAAACATTCAATTTAAGTAAGTTAGGAGAAAAGTAAATCTTTAAGTTTAATATTAGAATATATTTTGCACGTAATTCTTATGCGGGACGGTAAAGCGGTTCATAGCACCTGACTTCAACCGGTAATATCCTCAAGACACTAAGTGAAATGATATACGGGTGACGACATAATATAGTGAATTTTAAAGCAACGTTGCAAGATTTATTAGTAATGCTTACAGGTTGAGTTAACAATAGATCGGGAATAAATCGGCTTGTGCGATACTAGGTAAACCTAGGGAAGAGGTTTGGTTACTATACATAGTTTGACTAAGCAATGGTAACATCAGCGATTGTTAAGCAACGTGCAGCTCGACCCCTACTTGGATGGGTAGCCGATAATGGCATATCTATCTGAGCGTCATTTCTATCGTGCTTCGGAGGGCACGTTAAATTGTCGGTTTATCCGTGCGTTGTAGGTATCCGTTCCCCTAAGAATTTCGGACTATAAATTAGCCTTCCCCTTGAATCAAATTATGCTCAAGCTATAACATTTTCAAAGCCACCTGGTGATTTCAGAGATTATCGTGTTCAAACAAAATAGTAATCGTTACATGAGCTATGTCAGAGGCCTTTGGCGGCTCAATAACTCTGTCGCCAGGATTGGTCAGGTTGACCATCCACTCGATGAAGAAGAAGAACAAACAAAAAATAAACTCTTCTTAATAAATCTACCTTACTGGTTTCTTCTTTCTTCTGGTTCAGTCTTCTGTGACCTCGGTTCCTGTAAAGATGCCGTCAGATAAAAATGTAAAATAAAAGCATTACATAGTGTATCCGTAAACGAAGTTCCAATTTAAAATGTACGTTTTAGCCTGTAAATTCCCACTACAGGGTAAAGGAATTCCTTCAATTATATCGGTATAGATAAGATATTAATAAACTTAAAATAGAAAACATTAGAATTAACTTATTGATTAAAACGCTATTGAAGTTTGTTGCACATAAAACGCCCACTGAAAACTACAAAGAAAAAGTGGTAAATTGAATTGAAGCCAATTCCTGTGGATGACAGGAAACTTTGTTAAATGTTATAACACTGGAATTTATGATTAGAGCGTGAAGGCAGACTTCCAACATGAAAATTCATTAGATAACTACTGCGGTCAGTTATATATTTACTTGTTTTTACGGAGTTTTACTCACTACTCGCGAGGTTCTTGTCTTTTCAAACTTTTACTACGGTTTGGTGTTGTCATTTTTAAGATTATTGTGTAGGTACTGTAATGTACGGTTTTAATTTTTAATAGGTATATTTAAATAGGTACGCACCCTGCGAATAAAAAGAATACAATGAATAAAACATTGTTCCGTGGTTTAGGTATGACAAAATGTTTAAGTATTAGGTCACATTATAAAACACTTTTAGATATTAATACTACTGTAAATATGTATAAAATCTGAAGAGTTTGATTTTTGATTGCTGTAACGCGACAATTTCAAAAACTACCAATCCGATTTGGATGAATTTTTTTGTACATTCAACAAGAAGGCTATTTTTCTCCTTAAACTTCCCCCGGTAACGGGCACAATGCGAATGAAACCGCGGGACGCTGTTAGTATAGTATATTAGGTATAATCGGTTCAATGTTGAGCTGTCAGCTCTGATAATTGTTACAAAGTTAAACGTCTTACTGAACTCAATTTAGGAATAATAACTGACCTGGTCTCTAATAGGTCAAGATAGAGGGAAGGGAATCCTTTGCCCTGCAGGGATAAAGATATTAAGTATCCAAGAACTTCACGAACTTCTACGATTCACAAACTTGATTACCTGGAGACCTATGTATCTATAGTTGTATCTCCACTGATTTCTCCAACCAATGTCTTAAATCTTCCCTAAGTGGATTCTCTAGTACACAGTGGTACCTACCTCTCTACTTACTTAGAGACTTCAATAACGCTAATGCATTTCTTTTATTTTCACAGTTGAAAGCTTGTTCAAAGTCATCAAGCTCGTACACGACTCATGTTAACAGTAGGTAAGTATACTTATATTTTTATACGACAAAATGGAGTGGTGGTGAGAGGTCCTAAATTTCTCAAACTGACCTTCGTATTTCGTATGTCTGGATAAGTGGGCATATGTAGTACAGGCCATTAGGGCGTTGGGAGCGGTCAAGAGCCCGACTTGACCGCCACCAAAATATCCTAAAGATTGAAGTAGGAATCCCTAAATTGAAGTGAAGTTTTCTCATTAATTTGATTACGTCGATCCCAGGATCCCGACCCGTGTCACAAGTTACTTCATTAGTTACGCAACTTGCTGAAAGTAATCCTGCCGAATTACGTTTTGTTACACAAGAATCACAGAAAATGTTCAACCTGCCTTTTTTAAATTTCAACCTTCTATTTTGATTGTACCGTTACTTTAAAATCTTCCCAAACGTAGTGTAATTTTATGCATGTAAACATTGCGAAAAAACTCGGTATCCAGTAAAGTAATTACATTAGTTCGCTTCGTTGTTTTTTGTTGAGTAGTGAATAGTAACATTAAGCCATCAATAACAGTTTAGGCGGTCGTATAATATCAACATTAAGCGAATTTGTTGTGATATGCAAACGAGGTGATTCATAAAATTAGAATTTAAAATCAAAGCTCGGTTTCCGAGGTGTTTTTGCGTGGCGGCGGGACACCGCACATAAGTTACGACGAGTATTTATGTGGGAGATGCCACCAACAGCCTCTGATATTTACCACCAAGATCGCGTTTACTGCACTCCCGTATTTGCATTTTACATGTATTATATCCGTCAGAATTATATTGTTTGTAAACAAGAGGAATATTCTGGGTGTTAGGCGATGGCTGTTTTTGTGATCCCTATTTATGTAGGTATGGTCCCGGCCGTCCGTAATGTGCCTGGTGGCCCAACCCATCTGTACGCCCGCACATTAAAATGTTTTACTCTGTACAAGTACCTTCCGGCATATTTACAACCCTTGTGTATGAATATGTAGTAGTACCTATTATTTTATGGGCTTCCTACATATTGAGTACATAACAATAATACATTAAAAGGAACATTAAAGCCTGTACCTTATACCTTTATAAGTGCAGTCCCCCCGCAACTTTATAATGATGTAAATCCGAGTACATATAAATTAATTGTAAGAATAATTAATCATTACTCAGTGATTTCTTTCCTTTCTTACCCAATTACTAAACCTTTTTACTCCATAGAATGAAGTAACCAAGAAAAAGCTAAGTATCCTTAGCACCATTCACCACAAACCAATTTTCATTGCCTAGACAACCAATGAGCTCGTATAACTAACACCCTGTCGAATCAATTTGCTCACGTCATTCATAGGTATTTTCGGTTTGGATGAATGTGCTAGAGCCTTCAGATGTGCGGAGGCTATTGGAGTATCGCAGATGGAACCAGCGCTTAATTGATCCGGCTGAATGATGGATGTGGATAGGCTTGTGGTGTCCACAGAGATGGTTTGCACCGGATATTGCCGAATCTAAGATGGCTACGTGTAATATTATGTTTATGGATGGGCTAGGTAAACTAGGTTGTCATGTTTTTATACAAAAATAGGATTAATAATTAGTACAGTGAACTAGAACACTAATATACTTGCTCCTACACTAAATATTCCAAAAATGAGTGTGTTGCAGTGTTTTGTAATATTTAATATGTTCATCAACTTTTGTAGTTTACTGTACCTATGTTAATTGTGGTGTTATATTTTTTAATAATTTGATTTTCTTCTGATATACCTACAAGAACAATATGGAAGCTATGTCAAACTCTTTTAATTACATATAATGTGAGCTGCTATTGGTTATTCTGCTATTCGAGACGCTGAGATAAAAAAAATGTCATGGAAATCGGTCCTGCCGTTCTTGAGCTAAATAGATTTTTCAATTTGTTTTTGTAGATTTTTTTTTACTTAGCCCCTATTGTTTACACGTCATATCTAATCAAATCAGATATTAATATTAGTAATCTATAAAAGGTTGACCTCCAACCTATTTGAATAAGTAAAACATAATTTAAAGTAAATTCTATAAAATATTCCATCTCCATTTCTTATTACACAATTGCAACACGCGCTGGGTCGGTCTAATGTAGGTTATGCAGTTTTTATTTCAAACTCTTTGTAAAAACGTGTAATTAGTCTTTTGTATACATGCGGTGTGTATGTAATTTATAAAATGAGTTAGGTGTCCTTTGTACTGGCCGTAGTTTTCTGAACATAGTTAATAAAATGCAATAGGTACATGTACCTAATCATTGGCTTATAAACTCTTATAAAATGCAAGGCGTTTCTAGTTAATAAATGGAGAAGGATTAAACTTAACGATCGAGTCTACCAAAAAATAAAATACTTATTTTTATCTCAATATCTAAAGGTTTATTAACAGCTATTTATCTCCAAACATAAAACGCATTGGTTTATTAATGATGAAGAAACTAATTTATTTGGTACTTAAATAGAACCTTGCTAATGCCTCTTGGTCTAGGTTTTTGCTGGTCGTTAATTAAATTTCGAGTAAATTAAGCTTTGTAAAAGAGTTCGTTGGGGTATACTTAATATAGTGTTGTAGTTTGCGTTTTAAGAGCTTAAAGTATTAAACGGAGGGGGCTGCGATGCTCGTGACAAGCGACTTAATTAACTGTGTACAAACATAATAAAGCAGTGTCAAAAAGTTGTAGCCACCCGCTTCACTGCAGCGGGCGAACAACTACTTAGATCAGTAGGTGCTGCGCTTATTGTTTCAGTTTTAATATAAATATTCCACCTCACTACTTACTTAAAGCATTGTTTTCAATGGAGATTGTTTTCAATTGAGATCTCTTTTCATGATTCATAAACGAGCTTGTTTAAGAAAGCTGTATCAGCTTTTATAAATTAATTTAATATGTGTGACTGAAAGGATCTATATAATCATAGATATTCGAATCGAATAAATATTGCTGAGCATTTTTGATTAAAATCAACTAACTAATTTGTAATTAAATGAGGACAACCTAACTATACTCTTGCTAGAAAAACTATAAAAGGTTTTTTGCTAGAGAAACATAGTTTTTCCTAGTAAATGAATCCGGAAAGCGTTTTGCTTCTGGTACAAAAAGATCGGCCGCTGTTTCTAAACAAACGTGAATTTCATGAAAACATGAGCTCGCAGGGAGGCTGGTCTAGGATAGTCTATAATAAAATTGATTATTCTACAATTTAGTTTGAACGTTCGCCTTAGTACAACGTCTGTGGAATTTAAAATTTCCCCGTGCGCTCCATCGATGATAATCAAACAGCTGGCGGTCTTCACGTTTTGAATATTAATGATCTTAATCTTACCTTCTGTGACTTACCGCGACTACCTAAAATAAGCCTGTAAATATTAAATTTTCACGATAATAAAGTGATGGCCCGAAGTTTTTGAACCTTTGTAAATAATGTCTTGTCTCTCGGTTAAATTAAACAAAATGCCTTCGTCTATCATTCAGGAAAGGGGGTCGTTTTTGATGTTATAAATAAGTTACGTTTGTTACGAGCTGTTTTACTTCGAAATGAAGGTATTTAATAATTGGCATTGTTCATAGAGCGGTGAGTTTTATGGGCTACGAAATTGAGGCTGTAGATATAATTTTCTTGTTTTGACGGAAACTGCTTCGTCTTAGATGGTGATATAAAGACGTTTGGGACTGAGTCCCGGCGCGCCACTCGACGCGGTTTAACCCAGTGCAATACCCCATCCTGAAGCGCTCTGGCAACTATTATGCCGACATTTTATGGCCATTGCATGACCTAACTAAACCCAACCACTAGGAACTTTAAACTGCCTCAATATTTCTAACGTGGCCTCTTATAACCGTGTGAATATCATACTTCAGTTACTTTTAAAAGTACATATAGGGTAAAGTATATAGCCTTCTTGGATTTATTGAATTAAATCTGAAAGTAACTTTATGATATGTTCTTTTTGTTTTGCCTATTTCTAAAGTTTATTTTTTACTTGAATTTAAGTCCTGAAAATCTCAGTCAGTCAGTATTAAATTCAAGTGAACAGCTAACATTATTCATAAGCGTCTTCATCAATTCTGCTTTTCATAAATCTTTGTTACGACTTCAAGATTATCTGGGTCATTTACAAAGTATTTCGGTACACGAAAACAACTGGGTACCAGGTAGGAGTACCTGTGAGTAAACCGTTATAATAATGCGCATAAAATTCTCGGAGCGAGCGAAGTTGGCGGTATTACTGCCCTTGAGTTATTCACCGGCACGTAACGCGTTCGTCGCAGCGACTTGCGACTGTCGCAACACGACCGCCAATTTAACATTTCTCTAAGGCGATGACAGTTGTCTTGGTAAACTGCATGTACAACTGCGAACATTACGACAATTGGAATACTTGATTGTGTATGCAACGCGCTTAGCACATTACCAGCTTTTATACACCCGCTCGTTCGTTTATCGATGCCATTACATATGGAACGCAAGCAGCAAACTTGATGTTAAAATTTTGCATTATAATGTTACTTCAAAATAACATCCATAATTGTTACTTATAAACTTTCTCACTTTTTCACTCTCTCATTTACAAACTTTTATCATAATTATTGTTAAATTAATTTAATGGCACTGCTTCCCCGTTAACCTCCAAATTTACAGGCGTGATTCATCTTAAAATTGTGAGTTGTTCGGAGATTTCTAAGCAATTTCCGGTGAATATTTAAGTGGTGAGTGAAAATTGAATCAGAGTGGTGAGTTGTTATTAAAATTCGATAGTAAAGTTGGGGGTTGATGAAGCAGTCACGTACACTAATTCCTGGAAATATTAATGTAGTTCACGTGAAGGTGATCTAGAGTCGAGGCACGTTGCGGGCATTCCGCCTTTGAAATCACTTCCCGTTCTCCGCTGAACTCCACTCCGCTGACAGTGACGTATTGTACTCTTCTTTAACATTAATGTAATGGATTTTGTTTCATGTACCGGAAGTCATCCCATATTTTACGATCTGTTTAATTTACCATTAAAGTTTTGCTCGACAGTTATTTATTATTGTAAATGGATGTCTGGAAAGAAATAATGCATTGTGGAATCGTTCATCTAGTTGCGAAAGAACACAGTGTATATAATAAATTGCCAATGGAATGATACATTGTTATCAGAACGAAGCGAATCGCAAAATAAAAAAAGTTTGTTATAACTTCTGCTGCATTCTACAAAATACTTACAAATAAACTATAAAAAATCTTGTGATATCTTTGACCGTTCCTGCACTGAAATCTCAGTACCTAACCTTTACGTAAGCAACGTAGGTAAGCAACACTATGTTATACCTAAAAGCTCATACAATTTTAAAACGTTACTACGCTACGTTAACTTATTTTTTATCGTTAAGTTAAAGCAATTAGTAGGTAGGAGGTAAGTTAACTTTTTAATGATTTATTTTCTACTTAAGCTCTCAGTCGCTCAAAGGTTTGCTGCGAGTAATTACTCTTAGGGTGAGTTGCTTCAAACGGTCGATTATCGTAACATATCGTAAAAAGTTCACGATTATATACAATGTTAAATGTCTGTTAAATACAAAGCGTCGTTTCATAACTTAAAGACATTCTGTTAGGATCAACACTGCGTAAAGCGTGCGCCCGTCGCTTCACTTTTGTATGACACCGCACGCGACGGTTCACTTTTGTATGGAACCGCGGCGTGCGTACGCTTAAAGCAGTGTCGGCCCTGAAAGTTATTCAAAGAGCCAGAAGAAAGCCATGATTTGTAATTTTCCTACGTCTGATAAAACCGATATTTCGTATTAATGTTTATTGGTAACGTGGTAACGTGGAGCTTAAGCCAAAGAAACCCTTAGATAGTGACTTGAAGTACTACGTCGTTATAATTGTGTCATACCTACGTTTCCAAGAATGGCCACACGTGTACACAACGATATATAATGGATTAATAGAAATTTTACTTTTTTGTTTTTCTAAATAAGGACACTCATTTCATTAATATATTCGAGAGTTCATCGATTATGTATAGGTTGACCCAGATACTTATTAAGACGGAAAAACTCAATAATAAAAATATGTAAATTATTAATTTACACACGGTTAGTTCGATTCAAACTAAGCTCTAAGCTTGGATTATGGAATCTATTTTTATATACTCGTAATACTCCAACAGAAACTAGGTCACTACTTATAAATACAATACGTATCTATAAATAAAGTTATAAACATTAACACAAATAAACTAAGTACGTAATTGCTAAGATACTTTGCATTCAAGAGGCTATTGGCTATGTATTATCCGGGTTCCCAAAGGTATATCATTAACACGGATAAAATCACAAGACAACGCCTAAGTATTATAAAATGCAAAACACGTTTCCTAACTCTAGCTAGACGGTGTAATAACAGAACGTTTGCCTTAAGATTTTGTGCATCTTTAAAGCACACACCTACTAGGTATGTGTAGGTTGTTGTACGTAGAAGGAAGCGCATTAAAACGGTATTAAGTTACGAGCACTACAAGCTTTTGTCTGTTTGGGTTGTTGAATCTAGACTAGCATTTTGACTCGTACATTTTTAATTTTAAGGAATTGGACCGATATTTATTACAGACTCGCTGAGTACGAGTGGAATAGGTATCTGATTTCAAAAATATTTCACGTAATATTTTGGATTGAATTCAGGGTAAACATAGATTATTGATTCTGGATTTTCATTGGGATAATTTATATTATTTTTTGCTATTCCCGAATACCTACGGGAACCGGGATTGCTTCAAATATTTTTAACACAAATATTTATAAATAATTCCACTTTTATTCCACGAATCCAATAACATGATCATCGACACAAAACATCGTACAATTATTTAATCCAAACCCAATAGTTTTATTTTCAGTTTTAAATAAACGAATACGTATTTCTATGTTGTTAGTTTTTGTAGTGGAAAACAAATTTTAAATAAATTGCGAAACGTATAACATCTCTTTGTAATTGGCACTTTGAACATTTGATCGGAATAATTGGAATAACTGCAAACGAGAAATTGTGTTCTCGCCAACAGACGACCAGGGCCATTTTTCTAATTCTAGAAATGAATAAAGTGTGTGAATAATTAATGATTTATTTTTTACATGACATGTCGTAGGTAATTACATAGTATAGTAAATTATCGATTAAATTAACTACGGCAGTTATTAGTAGCAAAAAGATTATGAACATTCCATAATCTCATAATTCAGTGGGGCTAAAGGGCCTGTAATACCTATAATAGATATATAATCCGCGGTACACCAGTTTCGAAAGGTGTCAAACTAATACCAATGAAGATTGATACGACAAAAAATACTCGTCGTATTGAGAAACTTCTCCTTCGATTTTTTAATTCTATTCATTCTATGAATTATATGGTTTTGAATTCTACGAATTCTATGCTTTCTCTGTTTGTATGTTAGTGTGCGTTTTCATATCACGTCATTGGCCTTCTAGGTGTATTTTTTCACTTTGATGAATAGTTAAGTTAGACATAGTACTATCAAACTATGCATGTACTAAGTACAACGTACCCTGTTTATGCACAACCTTGCAGCACAATGGAATTACGCTATGCAATGGTGTGGGTACTCGGTATCTGATGCCTACTTGCTTTGAATATCTCAGTTGGTACCTGTTGTTCAAATTCTCTGAAACGTTGATGTTCGTGTGTCTAAATTCGAAACATTGTACCGCGTAGGTACGCAAGTAGTATTAGGCTGCGGCTCCATTGAGGCGGAGACGAGCGGAGCTGAGAGGAGACGTGTGGGGATCGACCAATCGTATTACATGAAATCCACATCTCGTCTCCCCTCCGCTTCAATGGAAACAGTCAAGCGGAGACGAGCGGAGCTGAGAGCAGACGTGTGGGGATCGACCAATCGTATTACATGAAATCCACATCTCGTCTCCGCTCCGCTTCAATGGAAACAGTCAAGCGGAGACGAGCGGAGCTGAGAGGAGACGTGTGGGGATCGACCAATCATATATTACGTGAAATCCACATCTCAGCTCCGCTCGTCTCAGCCTCAGTGGAATCACATACCTCTTTTCACAGCTCTGCTCCTCTCAGCTCCGCTCGTCTCCGCCTCAATGGAGCCGCAGCCTTATAGTTCGAGTCATGTTCGAGTAGGTTAGAGGCCAACCCTGGTGTCGGAGTTCTTAGATCGCCCAAAGGCCTCTAACATAGTTTAACGTTTGCAACAATCGGGACCGACAATTACTAAAAATGCTTAGTGTTTAATCAACTTTTTAACAGTTACCGTTACGTATAAAAATAGGTTATAATTTATTGCACTTGGGCCATAATGTTACTGTGTTTACGTGTTATCTAAAATCGTTCAGCTATTTTACCTATTAATAAGGTACTCTCTAAAATTTAATATTAGATTCATTAAATAAATATTCCTTAAAGGTGGTTTTTACTACGTAATTAATAACAAACAAGCCACTCTAAAAAAATATGGATGATTTATTTAGTTTTTAGAAATAAAAGTTTTGAGTGATGGTTTTTCATTATTTTCTTTTGTTTTAGACAGTAAAGGGTTATCAAATATTAATTTTGTTAAATAATAAAAGCTCGTTATTTGAATATTGAAACGATTAAGGTTTCAAGATAGCTAAAGTATGTCCTAGAACATAACCAATGGAAATTTGGACGCAGAATATTGCTAAACGAATCATCTATACTAATATTATAAAGCTGAAGAGTTTGTTTTGTTTGTTTGTTTGTTTGTTTGTTTGTTTGTTTAAACGCGCTAATCTCAGAAACTACTGAACCGATTTGAAAAATTCTTTTTGTAATGGATAGCCACATTCAACGGGAAGGTTATAGGCTACTTTTCATTCCGAAATTCCCACGGGAACGGGAACAACGCGGGTAATACCGCGGGGCGCTGCTAGTCACTGATATAAACTAAGTACGACATTATTGTGATACACCAAAGCCTCTTTTTTGCTTTGCGAATGTGAAACATTGCATGATGGATGCATTCACGCGAACTGGATTGTATTATTTTTGATTCTATTTCGCAGTTTTATGTGCAAAGTTCAAAACATTTCTATTAGGCATAAACGAATAAATATGATAGATATAATCACTTATTTCTTAAAATACGTCTCAAAATAATGTTAACTTCTCTATTTATACCGGCAAGATACGTTAACTGATACATTTTGCATATACACACATGCTTTATGTACTCAAGTGTTTAAGGATACCCAGGCAATTTGGAAATTTACTCCAACAACAAATGTTCCCTCATATACCAGCATGTTATTTAAACTAAACATCTTGTGTGCCAATCGTAAGAGGGTAGAACAAGAGGTAAATCCGTTTTAAACCGCAGCGGGGCCTACTCGCATCCCCATCCGTCACGCGTCGCGTCGACTTAAGCCCTCATCAAATCCAGATTAATTAAACTGAACCGACCACGATTAGAGAGCAGCTACTTAACCATATACTCGTTACATGTATGAGTACAGAGGTTTACTGTTAGCTTCGGGGGTGCAGGCTATTCTTTAAGCCGTAGGATGTACTTATGCATGCATATGTCATACCAACCTTCAATGGTTAGTTAGGGTGATCGAGGTGGTTAGGAGAAAGCTATAGATTAATTGACATTGTAATGTTAAGATAATAAACCGCTATCCTATTCGAATTTAAATCGAAACAAGATTAACTAAAAGCGAGTTGATTCAGCTTACGCTTACACACCAGTAAACGTCAACACAAAATATCAGTCTCAATAGACGTAAGAAATGAAAAATCGTGGCTTTCTACTGGCAGCTGAATAACTTTAACAGACTGTCATTTAGGTTATGAAAGAACGCTTTGTATTTAAGACTTTTAACAGCTTACATAGCCGTGAAATTTTTAACGAACGTATGTTACGATAGCGAACCGTTTAGAATGGGAAAAAACCTTAAGTGTAAAAAAAAACTAGTATTAAAAACAACACAACCGCACGATCCGAGGAACGATTTAAACACTTTTCAGAAGTACCCTTTGCTGTAGATATGGTGTCAAATTTTAAAACAAATGTAGTATATGTAAACCCACAGGACGCTGCTAGTTATGGCTCAGGGTTAATGTTAATTCTTATGAAGTTTAAATCAATTATCTAGTAGAGTTCATTCATTCTTTTCATTGTGGGCTTAATCAAATCACTCAGTTCACATGGCTCAAACAAATTGAGGTTTAATTAAAAGCTTTTGTCAATCATGTAATGTATATGTTTTATCCCGATCTATTTTTAAATATTTCATGTTGCTCGATATAAAAGGATATTTACATTTTCAGATAAATTCTCGCCGAATTATTTAGATGAAAAAGCGAGGGTAGATTTTTCATTATAAAATTACATTAAAAAATTACATATTTTTGTTCTCAATATATCTTTGAATACTTTAACAGTTTAAAAAATATTTCCCGTCCTTATTGCCAACAAAGTGAATTGTTAATGGTATTCATGAGATTATGCAAAGTTGCAGCTTAAAGCATTAGCCTAAAGTTAGTCGTAATCTCGCAAAGTTTGTTTTGGGAACTTTATTAAATGAGTATCGTATCAAAAATTTGAAAAAGAATATATACCAAGAAAGGCGTCGAAAGATTACAAGTATTTGGGAGAGTGTACGTAACACAATCAAAACTTTTGATGAATTCCTACAAAACTGTCTTTGTTTCCCCTTTCCGCCCAAGTTAAATAATAAAACCCGGACTCCCGTCGACATAAAAAGTTCGTCACCAAAATATAAATAAAATTCTATATTTTAACATCATTACTAACTTATTTCTCAGGTAAGTTCTAGCTACATGGACAAAACATAGATGTTATTAGATATTTCAAGTTGTTGTCTAGACTAAGTTCTCATGTAATTTTATATCGCTGAGGGTAACAATTTTCAAAATGGACGCATTGATACTTTTATATTGAATTTCATTGAAGGTTATTCATTGAGTTTATTGGCTTTTATTAACAAAATATTTGCTAACTTGAGGGCGCAAATAGCATTACATACGTACTACTAACTAATATAATCTCTACTGTTTTCTCCTCTCCTATATTACGAGTATAAATACGAGTGGGTGGTACGAACAATTTGATTAATAAGTTGAAACAAACTCATTCGTATAGAAAAGTTCATATAATAGTCACATACAATAGTCACAATACGGACAGTTAACCCAACAACTGACGAACATAACAGAAACATGATGTTAAAATCATTTGATTTATGATGCGTCATGCGCGGTGCAACGCCGAGTATAGCGGAATCACAAACCCGCACAAACCCGGACAAACCCGCCGAGTTGAACCCTCCATCTTCAAACGTCTAGAGCTACATCCTCGGATCAACGTGAAGAATTTATCGAGACTGTTTATGCGAGGAAAATAACCGAATTCGTCGGCCATATTGGATTCAGTACTACATGACTATGACGTTATTTAAATACAAAGATCAAGGCTTTGGGGTGCCGTCTTTTGCTACGTAATACGTTTGTTTAAATTATATCAGACGTTGCATGGCATAATTCTGGTAGGTTAGACGAGATAAGGCTGAAATCTTATGATTAGGTTACATTACCGTTATTACGTATGCTAAAGGTAAATACTGAAGTACATTTGCAAGGTAAGACAGTAACCACGCGATTTAGTATTGATTATACCGTAAGTTTATTCATACCGTTTCGTGCTCGAAATGGCTATTGATCCACAAACACATGTACTTGTAGATTCCACCTCACTGATCCTACAATCAAAGCTTATGGAAGATTCCCCATAAAATTTTACGACAAACATTATAGAGCACGAATGAGCTGAATGGTATCTACTGTTACAAGCCATAATATCTGTAATTTGTATTATGAGATACATCTACCTAGATGCCACCGTGTCATGACTTCATGAGCATGGGTTTGAATAATAATGTGCTTTATAAATGGATCCTAAGTCGCGGTTGTAATAGAATTAGTGGCAGTCTCTAATATCCAGTCGAGTCGTATGAATCGATATTCTAGTTCGATTAAGGTTTTAGAAGCGTTAACGGATTTATCCAGTATAAGTTTCGATTGGAGTTTGCAGTTGCGATAATCTTGGAACTTGTGTGGAGAGCCCTCAATGAAATGTGTTCCATCAGCTGAATAGTGCGCCCGCTGAGGATCTTTCTGCTGAGCAAATTAAACTCCATTGAAGCGCCCGCTCCGACCTTAAGATACTAAATCCTCATTCGATACGTATCACACGCCGGCTGCAAGCCCCTCCTCCGAGAATTCAGTAACCGTGTTTACTTTATCAATGAAACATGATCTTAATAAGAGTGCTTTGGGCTATGATAAATATTTTTTGAGGATTCTGTTAATATCGTCACGTCTCCAATTCCTTCGGGGAAGCAAAATAAGCTGGAATTATATTTTTTCAGAACAAATCCTTACGGGGTGGTTCAATATGTATCCATTTTCTTATTAAACGGGTGACGGTGTAAGGAATGTAGCAGACAAAATACACCAAATGAAGATGGCTGGGTAAGTGGTAACAACAATATGGAGTACAGAACAATAATCGAACAGATGTTGGTTCCATTAACGGAGCAAAACAAAACAGAAAATTAATTAAAGGTTAAGTCAGACAAAGAAAAAGCTCGCCCGAATTAACTATAGTGTAGTGAACATTATTAGGGCGGTGTGAATTGAGTTAGTTTGTAGATTCCCGCCACGTTCGTTCGCCTTCATTCTCGCGACTCTAACGGTGCAGATAATAGAGACTTACTGCGCACTTTACTTCACCATACCTAAAGCAATAACTCTCCCCGAGTAGTTATCACGAGAAAATAAAGGGACAAGATCGCGCCGCAGACGCCCGGCGATTCACACGAAAAAAGTTTCGTGATACTCGTTAAGCAACTTTCATAACATATAACGAGGCCCGCGACGGGATAGGGTGAACTATCAGCTCATGAATTAATGAATACTTCTACTTTTGTGATATCGCCGTATTTTATGGTCCCCTCCACCTGATTGGTGCGATTTCTCTTGTCCTCTGTAAGTAACGTATTAGATTTACTACGTACACTCGTACACCAAATCTAAGTTTTCGTATAAAAGGAAATAATCATTATTTCCATACAGTAGTGAGAGATTAATCTCGCGCTCCGTCGTAGATACGCCATTTCCCCTTCCTCCCTGGAAGTGAGATAACCCGAGTTCGCATTTATATACGGTTTAATTAACTCTAACTTAGATGTGATATGTTATCGAACCTCCTTTTACCTAACTTCCTTAAACCTGTTATTTTAATCTTTAATATTCGTTTTTGTAATATTTGATGTTATTTGTTTGATTACTTTTTTAAAGAAGTAGTCACCACTATTTTGTTACACAGCAAAATCGAGACTTAGCACACAAACTAATTGTATGAGTGGTATTTTGTTTCACCAAATAACTAGATATACTTATTTGCGAGCAGCTGTAAGCACTCACAGTAAATTACAAGTTTTATTTCAAAATTTTTAATGTATCTGAAAATATTCTAGATAAGAAAATTGTACCAGCAAAAATGTAATGTCATAAGGATTCCCGGCCGTCCGGCACTCCGGCTGAGTATCTTAACGACTAGCGACAATTCTGAAAAAGCACAGACCAGATCATTAATTCCACGAACGCTACTCCCGACTAGAACAACAGACAAAACGTTAAATGTTTGATATTATTCTTTTCATTCCAAAGCTTTGATCATCAAGTTATTCTCACATATTCTCTTTATTAAACAAGCGGAATTTTAAATTTGGAAACCATTCCATCGTATTAAATGTACCAGGAGTTTGCGTTGAGTAAGTAATGCGCAAGGAACGCTTCATATCTTGATACGATATCCATCACCAAAACCACTGCTCGGATTGGGCTGTCAATTACGTCACAGCTTCCCCACCCTTAATCTGTCATCTAGACACCAATTAAGGAGAAAACTGCCACCGCAACGAGCGGGTACAATTTGTCTTACACGAAAATAACCTTAGGATGTAATTTGAACAAACTCTACTACATAACAGCGTTTATACAGAGAACGCATTAAAACCTTTGTTCATATTTTTATGGCAACTATAAAAACACGCACACGGAGTCGCAAGATACATTTGTAACTGTCACTGCAAATATAACGTAAATAAAGAGATATGTTACCTTTCCTCAGTCGTTTGGGTACAAGCCAAGTCGGGTTCATAGGAATAGTCTACAAGACCGCTGCTGTAGACATTGCATCACTACACATACTGCACAAAAAAGGTTTTATATATCAAAATGCAAAGTCTTGTCCATTAAAAAAGGTAGCTAGCTAACGTGACCTGATAGCCACATCTAGCCATGCCCGTTACCTCTACCTCATCAAAACAAAGCACAAGGGAAATACAGTATTCCTATAAAGAACAAGCTACGTTTAAAATTTGTTTTTATAGTATTACTCAGAGTAAAATGGTCCTTCATTATACCATTATAATTATTCCAATAAAGACCCTATTCTAATTTAATTACAGCCCATTTTGAATTGGTTTAAGACGAAATATTTTGTGTAAGTCGTGCCATTCATCAACGCCGCGAGTTACCTGCGGGCTGTTTTGAAATTTGCCACAATTAATGTTGGTAAAAGCATTAATATCTCATGAGCGCATTTGTACTTTGCCTTTACTTAATTACCTTAACGCCGAAGTGAATTTTATTAATTAACGTTAATATTTTATTTGAAATATGATTTAATTTTGTTAAAATGTTGGCTGAATATACATCGATACTGATTCATTTGTTTTCAATTCGGTGCCAAAGCCGATGATTTTCATGAACGAAACAAAAGTTGCTGGTTGGTTTTGTTTGCTTTTTGACTTAATTAATTCGCTTGTTACTGACAGCAGCGTGCCTGCAATATTGACAGAGAGTACCAGTTTCATATTTATCATGTTAATTAACTCCATTATAATAATTTAATTCAGAGTTATAATTACGGACAGGAAGAAGAAAACTTCAGCATTTACATTTTATCAACTAGAAGCAGCGATTTCTAGTAACTTATACGTTTCCGTTGAATGTAGCTATCTAATACAAAAATAATTATTCAAATTGGTTTGGAGTTTCTGAGATTAGCGCGTTTAAACAAACAAAAAATCGAACTCTTAATTTTATTGTTCTAGCCTGTTATATACCAATACCGGGCAATTCCTCTCTTTTAATGACATCTACTTATACTTATGAGCGCGTGGCTTTTAAGGTTTCAGGGGGTAGGGAATAAACAGGGTTAAATACGGTACGAAGTATGTGTCCCTATCCCTACTTGTCTACATATTAAAATGCGGAAGTAGCTCTGTCTGTTATGTTTTTACACCTAACCATAGTGCCGATTTGGTTTGTTGTGAAACTTTGATTTGATGGATTAAACTATGAAGAAGGAATTCCCAAGTTTTCATGGGAATGGTATACGAAAGAAACCGCGACGAACAACTAGATTGCTCATAAAACAGAGTGCTGTTGAAGTACTAAAATTAATGCATAAATAAAAAATGGCTAAGTCTAAATACCATCTACCTAATGTCATCATCGGTCTTTGTTTTTTACTGGCTAATAAAACTCGGACAACATTTACGAAGACAATGCCATAAAAATTGGCATAAAATCTCGGCGCCGAAAATTTTATATCCAGATACATTACTTTCATAAAACGAGAGGGAATGTTATTGGGCGAACCGTGTTCCCTCAGCCAGTTAACTTGATGAACTTTGAAAATGATTAACTTTATCTTTCTTATTAAGTTTATTTAACTTAAGTACAAAGTAATTAGAGTAGTTAAAGTCCAGAATGCCGCACTTTATTCAAACAACCATTAATGCAAAATTACTGTTTGATTACATTTAACACACCACTTCAATTACGTTTAATAAAAACATAACCCCGTATCCTAAAACAACAAATGTAAATTGTAAACGATCGTTTTCTGAAAATCTTTACCTTCCTATTTGTAATATTTTAGTTGTATTCCAACAGGTGTGCGTTTGTTTCTGTAAAATAGATACAAAATATAATTAACAATATCGGATATGTAATCAAACAAAAACATGAGTTCCTAGACCAATTAGTGATGTGAAAAATAACACGGTTGGTTTCGATGTACCAGACTTTATACACAAACATCCTACTATTATTATAAATGCGAAAGTTAAATGTATGTATGTATGTTTGTTACTTTTTCACGAAAAAACTGATTGAAGGATTTGGATGAAACTTTACATAGGTTTTACATCAGAATAATACATGGGATAAATTTAATCCCGAAATTCCCGTTGAAACGGGTACAACGCGGGTAACACTGCGGGTGCGGCTAGTCCTTTATGAAACTCATCTATAAATTAATATGTTTCTCATCAATATGGTAATATTTAGATCGTTAGCATTCAACCAAACATGCAAATACTAAAAGTATACAAGTATTAGGAACTAAAAAGTCGTTCTTTATTAAGGAACTATTCTTGACTACTCAACGAGAGCCCTTACCTTCCCAATAGTGCGGAAATTGAAAAGCTAATGACAATAATGTATTTCATCTAGGTAAGCTTAATAAACTGTAAAGTCACTGAGTACCTTCTTCTAGTAAAGCCATAAATGTGTTTGTAACTAAAAATACTTCTTCAAAGAAGTTATTACTTCGTTCACGGGCGACTCTGGTATTGAATCTAGTTCCTTGAATTTGAGGCAAGTGCAAATTTAATTTCTGAGGGTGGGTAGTTTTAATCAGTTGGTTATCGTAACATACGAAAGTTTAAAGTTCACGATTGTTTATGCTATCAAACGTCTGTTAAATACAAAGAGTTGTTTTATAACTTAAGTTACAGTCAGTTAAAGTTATTCAGGCGGATAATAGAAAGCTACGATTTTTCATTTTCTTACATCTGTTGAGACTGACATTGTGTGTTAGCGATTAGTGATGCGTGAACGTAAGCTGAACCAACACGCTCTAAGTTTCAAATGTTACTTAAAGATATGTGTTGGATATATAACTTTCAGACTAGTTTATAACGCCCAAGTACAGAGGCAGCTGGAACAGTGAGGAGAGGCCTTTGACCTGCAGTGAGACAATACAGGCCAAAATAAATAAAAACATTATACTTTACGCCTTGGTAGACTAGTGGCATGTGCACTCGCCTGCCAAGACTGGGGTCCCGGGTTCGACCTGAAGCGAAAACATGTTTTCGAATTTTCAAACATGGCTCAGGTTTGAGATCACCAACCCGCAGTAGGCAAGCGATTAACATGCCTAATCCTCTTCACTGTGAGATGAGAGACCTTTGCCCAGCTGTGGGATATGATTTTTTTTTGTCTAACTTACTTACGTATGTTTGAAGTAGATACTTACAAGCCTTCCTAACCCTTTCCTTTTTGTCTCTAAAAGAATAGGTATAATAAAGTAAAAATAACTTTGTATGTGACACATAATAAATTGAAATTTCCATTCTGAGCCGGTGATAGATTATAGCTCAGCCTAACCCTCCTCTAGAAAATATAGGCTGATGTCCAACAGTGAAGATATGTGGATTTATCCATTACGTTACATAAGTACATAGGTACGAGTACATTACTGGGGTACAAAGATTTTTGGAAAGATTGCTCCGATTACATTATTAGTTGTTAATTACTGTAAGTGCTAAACATTAGATAGAATAGCTTGTATTATGGTGTTATTGTTACAATATTTTTTCATTTGTGTTAGTACACTGTCAACGAAAGTAGGAACTTTAAATATTTTTCATAGTTTTCTTCTTCTTCTTCTAAGAAATAGTTTTTTCTGGACATTGGGTAATAAGTCAAATCAGTTAAGAACCCATTACGGACCCAGGGTAAAAAATGAAACAGGTAAACGTTTCTGAAAGTGTTGGAAAATGAAAAATTATGTTCTAAATTCAAATGAAAAACACAAACAGGCTTAATAAAAAAAGTTTGTTCAAATAAAAACAATAAATATTGTTCATGACGTACGGCTTAATTATTGTATTTGCGAAGGTGCTTTTATTCAGAAAACATTTAAACTTCGGAATATCGCTGAATATTTTTGTTTATTCCTTGAACACGGTAAATAACTGTCGGAGCCGGCGGCGCTTCGCGTTCCTTTCAAGTGTCCGGACTATTTCGTGACACAAAGACCTTAATTTATTCTTGAACTCGATTTATTCTTCCCATGTGTTGGGCGCGGGAGGTTAGAGGATGCTCGAGGTTAATATAGGTGTTGTCATCGGATATTGGAGCGACCAAAACCGAGCGATTTATCAGATGTCATGCGGAATTGATTCCGGAGCCACTGAGGTCGTTTACTAACATTATAAGGAAGTGGAGTTCGCACGGTCGGATTAAGGAGGTCTCCGAAACTATCCCTCCAGTTCTATTCAGATTCAAACTTTGAAGATCAATATTTCCTCATTGGGAACATCTTCAGTGCAGGTGAATATTATGACAGGCTAAAGTGGCCTTAGCCCAGCAGTAAGACATTACAAGCTAATAACGTATTTTTTTATGATTGCCTTTTAAGGCCTTTGATAATGCCCTACACACTACATATTATCTTGTAGGATAACTGAATTACCATATGCGAAAACAAGTCCCTTATATCAACTTAACCTGGTCATGACGTTTCATACAAACAGGTTAAGTTGATATTAAATACCCGTTGAGAAACAATTCCTCTTTCAAAACTATGACAAAAACTCGAGACACTACTTACTAACGAACTTACGTTAAAACAATGGCTGAAGTAACTAACAGAGAGTATTCTTATGTAACAAGTTTAAAGAAGGCAAAGGTTCTTACTTTGATTTCATTTAATAATTATATTACTGCCTGGAGTAAATTACATAAGTAACCTTTGCTTTTTATGCGGTTCCTTCGGCTGGTGCCAAATTTGTTTAGGACCCTTTCGTTGGGTCTTATTACTTTAAAACCTAATTGGTAGTGATAAAAAAGGTACCTATGTTTATAAAGTTACTGATGGCGCCTAACAGATTCAACCTCTGTGATAAATTCTCTCGGGAATTTCCACGGAAAAAGATTAACTATGGAATTTTTCATAAATGTGACTATCTATCATGCACAAACATGCAGAGCATATTTCATATCAAAATGATATATAAACTTTACATAACACTGATTGGTTGAATGTTTTTGATTATGTAACGTCATGCGTCTACGCCTCGGTGGTCTAGTGGTATGTGCACCCGCCTGCCAAGACTGAGGTCCCGGGTTCAATTCCCGGGTCGAACATGTTTCCTACTTCTCAAATATGGCTCGGGTTTGATATCACCAACCCGCATTAGGCAAGCGTGGTGATTACGCCTAATCCTCCTCACTGTACTGATATCTTGGGGCAATATCATGCGTTTGTTGTTCATTATTTTGTAGATTATTGGCGTGCAGTGTGTATAATCAAGTGCTATTTAAAGTAAATAAGTGCTTAATGTGTGTCTCGGGAAGGAAACACAGGCTCAGCCTAATTCAGACGCCAGTACTTGAAATGTAAAGTACATTGTACTGGAACTTTAAATGTATCTAAAGGTAAGTACAAGTAATATCTATTATGTATATGACGAAAATTTTAAAAAATAGTACTTACGTTCAAAAACAGACAAGAAACATTTAACTTAAGCTCATAACTATGTTTGAGAGTTGAGAAAGAGAGAGAGGATAGTAGTCTAGTTATTTCTCAAACAAAGTTAAGAAGAGTTTAAACAATTAAAAGCACACAACGAGCCTTTGTGATGCAAACTAGCGCCACCCAATACCAAACATAGTATTGTGACACTTTGTCTAAAACGACTCCTTTGAAACGGAGACTTCCTTAACAATTTTCATTTCCCTTCGTAGAAATCCTCATGAACAAAGTTCTCAGCATGCCAATTTTAACTCCCGTCTCTATCTAAGTAGGTTTACATCCCGTTCATTCCTTTATTTCTAATCTTATTATGTGAATGTCAAGTTTAATATATTCCAATAATGAGCTCCTATTACGGAAAGCGTTAAATGTTTTAACTTGTTACTGATTAGATTCGTGTTCGCGTGAATTGTAATATATGGTGTTCCGCCTTAGTATGAATGAGTTATCTACACATTTATACTCGCAGACTTGATTTCAAGGTTTGAATAGTAAGAATCATGTCACGGTAGTCTATCCACGCTTTAAACTGGTCTTTTTTCTGCTCCTTCAAGTTGTCACTGTAACAGTTGGTACAATTCTTTGGACTACAATAACTACTACAAAAACCTAAAACAAGTCCTCACTGCTTCATTGGCTTTTTTTTTCGAAAGTTGCCTGCCAGTTAGCTTCGTTGTATTTCTCAATAGTGATAAATAACCCAGACAAATTCATTCGGTTAGTTAGACCCGGGCGGGAATTGAACCCCCGACACAGTAGCGCTCTCACTGCCAATGTGCCAACAGGCCAAGTTAACTATGAAGTGTTGTCTCTAGAATAGGCAGTGTCCAGTGCAGTCATAATTATCCTATTAAAATGTCTGGTGCGCTAACATTTTAATAACTACAAGTACCTCAGCAGTGACTTGGTATATGTAGTACAAAGTTATAATGAAGGACTGCGACTCCATTACTTCACAAAAAAAGATAATGACACTCAAATAAGTCTGCGATAATTAAAATTAAAAGTATGAATTGTGAAGTGTTCGGTCAAACCGAATTATGAACAATGTTTGTTATTTGAAGAGGAAAAGGGAAAGATTTTATTTATCAACAAAATCATCAAGGGCCGTCACCGGTTCGTTTCCTCCGCGCAAAACACCGACCGGTTGAGTTCACTAGCGAAACAACAACGTCCATTTGTAACAAAAAGTCCATTCATCAAACGAGATAACAATGTCACAGCGTTATCAAAACATGACCCGTGAAGCGATCACACTGTTTTGCCACGTGAATACCGCCTACAGCAAAAAGTTAACACAATGGAAAGTTTCCGTTTTGGAAATAAATCGTTTCATTTATTATAAGCCCTTGTGTACTAGCATATTTTACGGGCCGTTTCAAAACAGGTGCCGGTTTAAATTATTTCACGAGCTGAACTTTCGACGATTAATTTTTATTGATATAGATTTATATCTGACGGGCTGGCAAAGGTAAATTAATAACTTATGAATCCGAATATCAATTACGCGATTTAGTTTGAACGTAAACAATAACCAAGGTGAAGATCGGATGGTAAATTCAATAACATTTTCAATAAAATATTCTGTTTCAACATTGCTAATGACTGACACTTTTAAAATGAAATTTTATGACGACGATTTGAATGTTGAAACGGACTGATTTTTTCCAGTTTCCAATACTTCATGGAGACCCTCGACGTTTGACCTTTTTATTTTAAATGAACCCCTGTTTGGCTATCTGAAGGCGGAGATTGATTGAGACCTATCAAGGAGCATTATGCGAACCTCCCTAAGGTAAATTGTTTCACAGAGTTCACCGTTTTAAATTACGCTCAGTTACTGGCAGATATTCGTTATCCTTATCTCAGGATAATATGAATAATTTAAATGCAATGTATTGAGTGACAAATGGATTAAAAATGGAAGAGTAAATATTTTATAACATTGTGTACAGCGCAGCGTCAATCTCTTAAAACAATTACCCATACTGAAACAATTGGGAGCCGCGTGTGCGATGTGAAAAGTTTATTGAAACATAGCATAGGAGCGGAGCGCATTTGTCGTGGTTCGACGCAGTATTAAAGCGTTGGGTTTGGGTCGCGTGTGTACTCTATAAATCCGTCTAAGTTCCGAGCGCGGCGGGGGCGGTGGGGGCGACGGGCGAGGGGGTGCATGTGGGGGTAGCAGGAGTGGCAGCGCTGTAACAAGTGCAATACAAAACAATATCCCAGCGTAATTTCCTCAGAGGGGCACGACCTAGGGCTGCGAACACACGGTCGCACATACTACTTCTTTTATTGACACAACGTAGTTTCGGTCCATTTCCCACTGGAAGCTCAATCATTTGTAAAGCTATGGCTTTTTGTGTGATTTGTATGTCCTGTATGTGAAGCTTTTATTTGTATTGTGGATCATGTATACAAATAGAGACAATTGAATTGTTTGCTTAGTTTTTGTGTAAAAGCCAATCTCTGAAAAAGCTTAGTTTATTCGTTAGCCTCAGCATTATTTTAGTTCACATCGTCGTTTATACCAATATAATAATGCGAAGCGTTTGTTTTTTGTTTGTTTGAACGCGCCGATCTCTGGAACTACTAGCAAGAAGGATTTGAAAAAAAAGTATGACAGCCACGTTTCCGAGGAAGGCTTTAAGATATTTTTCCATTTTCTACGAGAATGGTAAAATGAGCGGGGCTAGCTACTATTTTAAATAACTAAATATATATTTAGATACAACTAACCCTATATTGAAAAGGAGTTATAATTAAGACCCTATATAGTTTTACAAATTAATTTCTCAGTAAATGTAATACAAACGCACTTATAAGTTATTAGAGTTTCCGGGAATTCTCATCCCTGTTTGAAGTCACGTTATACATGATCACCAAAGGCGAGGAGCCGACCCGCCGACACGAGGCCGTTAAAATTTGCATTAAACTATTCAAAAATCTTATTCTTGACAGTATATGGCAACACCAAATGGTTGGTATACATAGCATAGTTTTTAATTAAATTGGGCAAATACCTACTTTTCAATTCTCCCATAGATTGAAATTAACAAGAAACGTTTTGATAACATGTGAGTATAATATGTTATTGCAACACCAAATTGTTACATACTCACATAAGGTCATTGTTACATAAGGGTCGGTCGTTTCAAACGGTTGGTTATCATAACTTACGTTCGTTAAAAAAAACCTATTTTTACAATGTTAATTGTCGGTTAAATACAAAGCGTTGTTTAAGAACATAAATGAGTCTTGCTACTCACGCAGCAAGAAGAAAGCCACGATTTTTCATTTTCTTACGTCTGTTGAGATTGACATTTAGTGTTAACGTTTACTGATCCGTAAGCGTAAGCTGAAACAACCCGCCTTTACTATTATGTTCAATAAAATTAATTTTACTTTTTATCATTCACAATATTTGGCAACACTAAATTATTTACCCATACATAAATTCATTAAACTATCTTTGTTTGTTTGTAAAGTTTGCTTTAGTTTCAAAGATTAATTTTGCTAGCTCGAATACATTTTGTACCAAATTGTGGTATTTTAAGGTTTAATCAAAAGAAGATGGATGTAAATGTTCGTTTGAATGTAAAACTACAAAACTACTATAGGAGAGGGTTGAACTAATTTAACTAAATATACTATAAATATCAGTTACTTTAGGGGTAAGTTATGTTAGTGAAACGAACGAGTATATTTCCCAAAAGATTACTATATGGACCAAGAGCCCGCGAACCCCAGACCTTCGTTATTTTATAAAAGCTGAAAGTTTGTCAGCGCATGCTCCCACACACAGGTAAGAACGATGGACTATTATGAAGTTTGGGTTATAGTGGCTTTGGCAGGTATACGGTACTAAATGTCAATGGTCGAAAACACCAAGTTGGCCATCGATTTCGATATCACCGTCAAAGGGTGACTTGTACAACTCCTCAAGAGCTTTCAAATGACATAGGTCATGTCACTGTTGAGCATTAGGATCAGCGTCCATGGCATAGGCCAACTCCAATCTTCGGTGGTCGAAAACACCAAGTTGGCCGTCGATTTCGATGTCACCGTCAAAGGGTGACTTGTACAACTTGTCAAGAGCTTTCAAATGACATAGGTCATGTCACTTAGGATCAGCGTCCATAGCATAGGTCAACTCCAATCTTCAATGGTCGAAAACACCAAGTTGGCCGTCGATTTCGATATCACCGTCAAAGGGTGACTTGTACAACTTGTCAAGAGCTTTCAAATGATATAGGTCATGTCACTGTTGAGCATTAGGATCAGCGTCCATAGCATAGGTCAACTCCAATCTTCAATGGTCGAAAACACCAAGTTGGCCGTCGATTTCGATATCACCGTCAAAGGGTGACTTGTACAACTCTTCAAGAGCTTTCAAATGACATATGTCATGTCACAAATCACACTTAATTATTTGATGAATTTAGATCGGTATTTTACACACCTTTAGTACCGTTTATCTGCCAAAGCCACTATAACCCAAACTTCATAATAGTCCATCGTTCTTACCTGTGTGTGGGAGCATGCGCTGACAAACTTTCAGCTTTTATAAAATGACGAAAGTCTGGGGTTCACGGGCTCTAGGTCTAATAGCCACATCCAGCAGGAGAACTGTGAGTTGACCCTTATCAAATCATATTTTAATTAATCATGTAGCATTATGACTGTAATCTCGGTAGGTTAAATAAATACCCCCAAATTATGTTACTATTAAGTAAAGGGGTGACTAGAGGTACTTCGTAATAACTAACACTTATCTATACTAATATTATAAAGCTGAAGAGTTTGTTTTGTTTGTTTGTTTGTTTGTTTGTTTGTTTGTTTAAACGCGCTAATCTCAGAAACTACTGAACCGATTTGAATAATTATTTTTGTAATAGATAGCCACATTCAACGGGAAGGTTATAGGCTATTTTTCATCCCGAAATTCAACGGTACAACGCGGGTAAAACCGCGGGGCGCTGCTAGTAATACATATGTGTTAATCCTTATATAAAATACAAGTGTTAGCACTCACATATTATATAATGCATAAGTTAAGCTTTAAGTAGGAATAAATGAAAAGAAATGGCATATATTTAGTTACTATTTACTTAAAATTATTGCTAAGCTAAATGTGAAACGTAAATCTTAATGCACTACTAACGGAAAAACCTAGAAGTGAAAAAAAAAGTTGGCATCAAAATAATCGAAAGAAACTTAAAAAAAGAACAGATTTAAACCCCCGCACAGATCATAAATAAAACTTCCAACCCGATACCTTTTTCTAATCCGAAAAACAGTGCATTTTATCTGTGACATTGATTTGGCAGTGTGCCAAGTACACGACTGCAATTACCCAAAATTATGCTTAAAAACAAGTTGGGAAGCAATTAGCAGATGTAGGAGGCGAGTCGAGGACCACGCTAAACCACTTTACCAACTCCGACACACGAGATTTGTTTCCTGCGTTATTGAAACAGATTTTTCCCATATGAATTACAAATATTTGGAAAGCTTTTGTAATTTGGAAATTTCTAACTTTTTAACAGAATTAGAGTAACGTTTTCAATTCGTCTGTAGGTTTAAAATAATAGTTGAAATGTATATACTAAATATTATAAAGAGGTAAAGTTACTAAGTTTGTTTGTATGTTCGAGTTAATCTCGGGAATTACCAGTCGATTTGAATTATTATTTTTTGTTATAGATAGTCACTTGCAACGAGAAGGTTATTCCGAAGTTCCCATGGAAATGAGGCGGTGTTAGTGTACAATAAATCTCAAACGAACGTCACCAAAATTATTCCTATTAAATATACACGGTGATCAAAAATTATTTAAAATACCCCACATAATAATAATCATTTTATATAAAATACCTGCCCTTTATTTCGGATTTAAGTTAAACATAACATCTTATAATTATTACGTTTATTTACAAGTACTTATAAACTTATTTAATCAAAGTTAGGTTATGCAGTTCCATCTTTCATTTTACAACTCAAGCAATTTGCATACCACATCGTAAGTATAATACCGGAATGTGTTTTTTGGCAACAAATCAACTCACACCGAGCGCACTAAGTTGTGAAATTTTTATTTAATCCAGGACTAAATCCTTTCACATTGAAAATTGTTCCCGAGTCCACTTTTCAGCGAAAATATTCATGAATGTTTTTCAACTTTTCAGTGGATAGGATGATTTATGAAACCGAGAAGTTTTACGAGTGTTTAACGTTTAGACTTGCCTAGACTAAGGACTTTAGTCCGTCTGTCCGCGAGGGACATTTAGGGCTCCCACACAAAACTGCGATGCGATGCGATGCGAATTTCTGCGATACGAACTGAAATAGGTATATCTATCGCCATTACTACAGTACAAAGAAAAGAGATGAATATATTAAATGAGAATCGCTAATTAATGGAACAGCATCGCAAATTCCTGCGATGCGAATTCACATCGCATCGCATCGCAGTTTTGTGTGGGAGCCCTTAGTCCGTCTAAGCAGAACTTTTATAAACAAAGATTTAACATAAGATACATGATCCATATTAAATTTAACGAATAATTTATACGAAGGACTATCAGTCCCCAGGAAAAATATTTTTTAAATCTTTTGTCTTTTGCAAAAGTCTCTCGTCTGAACAGACTTTTACTTTTCTCAATGTTTCTACTAATACATTACTTGTTAACTTTGCTTGTTATAGTCTACCAGTAAACCAGATTAACCTTTTATTAATTTTGTAACAAAGATTTATTTTAATTGGCGCCAATCCACCAATAAAATAATTAGCAAAATAAAATCCTTGTTTCAATAATAATATAACAATGTTTATTAATAGTCTAGGATCCTTCGTTGCATCAAAGGAGCAATTTATTAAGTCTCTCCGAACACTTCAGAAATTCCTGCAATTATACCTAATGATAGAACAATATCTGAAATAAAGCATTTGTTGTTCAATAATATTTAATTGGCTTGCCAGTATAATAAATTTAAAAATATACTTATATAATTTACAAGAACCGTATGGTTTTAAATTCTTCAATACTCAAACGGTTTGTCTATGCATTTACAATTGTTGCCAGTGTAACGGAAGTGTTGAAATAAAGGGGAAAGTGACAGCTTTGAATTGTGACGGCCTAACTTATTGATTTGAAAATAAATACATCTGCCAAATATCGCACAAATGCTTATTAATAATTACCTAAATAATGTATACTAATACGTTAAAGAGGTATTTGTAAGTTGGTATGTTTTTTTGTTTGTTCGAGCTAATCTTGGGAATCACGAGTCCAATTTGAATTATTCTTTTTGAAATATAAATAGCCACATTGAACGGAAAGTTTATAAGCCTATTTCATCCCGAAATTCCCATGGGAAGGGCACAACGCGTGTAAAACCGCGGGGTGTTGCTAGTAAAATTATACGAACGAAACCTAACGTTCGAAATGTGAAATGGAACACAAAACAAATTAGCCCTACTCGTCTACATTTGAGGTTGAATAACCAAACAAAACAACGTCCATCGATTTTAAAATGTCATGTTTTGTTCGGTGTCAGTGACCGGATGTCTCAATATGTGGCGGTAAACAGGGCATTAAATATCTATTGTGTGCGCCATTAGCGCGTGTAAGTAAATGAAGCGATCGGGGCGTCACCCTAGGGGCAACTGAACAACGCTCGAGTTTACCCTTGTAAAATCTATAGTAATATAATAATGCTGAAAAGCTTTTTGTTTGTTTGAACGAACTAAACTCAGAAACTGCCCATCCGATCCGAATAATTCTTTTTGTAATGGATAGCCACATTCAACGAGAAGGTTATAGGCTATTTTTCATCCCGAAATTCCTACAGGAACGGGCACAACGCGGCTAAAATCGTAGAGCGCAGTTAGTAAATAATAAACGTTAACACGACATTTACCCGATTTACCCCCGATTGTTTATCATTTGTTTTGCTCGATACTCACTCATCCGCCACTATAATGGGTGTTGTATTATTTTTTATGATTAGAACTTGATTTCAAGGACCTCTTTGTAGCCAGAGTTTCAGCGATTAATATCATAAATATTTAGTGAAGCATTGTAGTTGCTTTGTTGTTTTTCAAATATACTTACTATTTGATTTAGCTGCAAAGAGAAAGTTCGTGTTTGAAATGTATTTAATTTTGTTAGAACTATTTTCGTTGATATTTATTTAATCTTTCGACTTGTAATTTTGTGTGTAATAAAGGTTGATATACATAAAATCCCACCTACAGGTTTTATTCGTCGGAGCGTATTGACATTGACACTTCATGTACTAATACATAAATGCTGTAGTGTCAGATAATAAATAATGGCAACTGTTTTTATGTTACGCATTCGCGCCTAATCTAATAAATAGATTTAAATGTTTGGTACAGAGACAGTTTAGAGATTGGGAAACTAAATAACCTACTCTTTATCCCGAAATTCCCACGGGTACGCAGAGACAACCGCGGGAACAGCTAGTATAATAATATTCGTTTTATCTTACGAACCTTATTCCGTCTACTATGATTTGCATTGCATAGCCTATTGACAGGGTGTCGCTGTTCGGTGTCGAATATATTTTCTTTATGTCACTTAGCTCATTCGAGTGTAATAAATCTTTTTGAACGTTTAGTAGATAAAATAAATTAATCACGGTTAGATAAGTGTGTCTGGAAGGGGCATAATGTTAGGTCGGAGGGGCGTGCCTCAAGGGAAACATCCTGTAGCTTCGAGCTACCTATAAAATTTTACGAGCCCGCCGTATGAGCCATTATGGGTCTTGTCGATGTCACTTAAGACTGTATGACGTAGTTTGTAAGTGGAATTTAGTTTAAGAATGAGCTTACTCCAAAATATGTATTTGTAAGTGATACGTTCTTGGGATTTTCTACGATAATTTTGGTGGAGTGGTTCAATATGGAAGAAGATTGTATACTAGGTGGACAATATAATATCTCACAAAAAATCTCTTTGTGAGACTGCCCTCAGTTTGGTTAGGGCATTGCAGGCTGTATCACCTGATTGCCCGAAAAGTAAGACGATTTCGTGCTTCGGTGGGCACGTTAAACCGTCGGTCCCGGTTACTTTCTACGGGATAGTAGTCGTTACATGAGCCATGTCAGAGGCCTTTGGCGGCTCAATAACTCTGACACCAGTATTGGTCAGGTTGACCATCCACTCGATGAAGAAGAAGACTAGATGGACGCTTCATGTACTCGTATGTATCGAAACACTATGTAAATTTGCCCTTCACGATAATATCTTTCTGTCCTTATACCATTCAGTTGAACAAAGTCGTACTTAAATAACTTTTGTAACAAAATGTAGTCCGGATCCAACCCGAACCAGTAAATAGTTAATAACGAAAGGGAAGGAAGTCAAACTTTGATAGATATTGTAAAACACCTTTTAAGTATCTGAATGGAGTCAGATACAATAAATTATTACCTGGTCCAAAGGAAACTTCGGGGTACCTCTAACCCGAATGTATTCAGTTATCAAGTAATTAGGACGAGCCGGAAAACATTTGTTACTGTTATAGTTCCGTGCTCTTGTATATTATTTTAAGCTTAACATATTAACAGGTAGTTAATATTATATAACTAAAGCGCAAGACACACAAGTAGTACTTATTATTCTGTGACACAAGTGTCTCAACAATAATCTTGTTACCAACTCAACCTAACCTAAGTTATTATTATTTTTTGTTTTTTATATAAATTAAGTAGTTATATTTTTTTACGTCGTTTAAATGTGAATAAGCACGATATATTACGTTTTAGTGTAAGCGGTGTTTACCTATAATTAGTTTTTACAATTAGTTTAAGTTTTGTTATGTATTTTCTATGTATGTGTTGTTGTATAAACTGTTGGTTTACCTAAATAAATAAAATAAAAAATAAAATAAAATAGTGCGGGTGCGGGCCGGGTGCGGGCCGGGTGCGGGCTGGGTGCGGGCCGGGTGCGGGCTGGGTGCGGGCCGGGTGCGGTCTGGGTGCGGATCGAATGCTGGTCGTTTGGCGTTTTGTTCTTTGTATGACAGGTGTCACACTAGCCCGCAGCGGACCCGCACGGCCTGCTCCGTACTATGTGTGTCATACGCTTAACCTCATCAGTATTAAATAAAACCTATTTTAATAGAAATTAACGTATATATTATTGTGTTTCCCTTCGAGAAGTATAATGGCAACAGCACATTCCACCCTTGTCGTTCCGGTAAAACGGCCGGTCTAACCTAAATTGAACGGGGTCTTAGCCAATCATGCTGTTGGAGGTTTTAAAAATTAAAAGAGATTGAACATGCTCTAAGGATTGAAACCAACGTGACAGACATTAATTTTCCCTTCGGGGCCACGGGAGCCCTTCATACGAACCCAACCGACCAATCAAGTCACTTCAACTTAACTTATTACCTGTCTGTAACTTCTCTGCAATGAATTCCTGAAGATCTTAATGCAGCGACTACCGTAATACGTGTTTCCTTGTCGTCTATACAGATTCGCTTGAATAGTTACTGCCTCAGGCCAATCAATTGCGAGTATAGCTAACGAACTCGGAATACAAATCGAATAGTTGGTACCCGAGTACAATATCATGCATGTATGAACACAAACATAATAATACTAAGTTTATGTGTCACGTCAATCGACTCATCAAAGTGGATAACTAATTTTGAACTAATCCTTTCAATATGTACGATGTAACAAACTAATTAGAAGTTCGATTTGCTTAAACTATTTTACTGATACATTCACATCAATTACTCTACCAAACCTACTCTTAAATCGAAATAATCCAAAGAGTTTATGAAAGAGCAATACCTAGGAGTTTATTGTTATTTACTAGTGTGTACCGTCACGAAAAATTCAGAAGTCTTAAGTTTTTCTTACGCTAATGTTTATGCGCCTTAACGCCTTGGTGATCTAGTAGTATGTGCCTGCTAAGACTGAGGTCCTGGATTTAATTCCCAGGTCGAGCGAAAAAATATTTCCTTCTTTTCAAACATGGCTCGGATTTGTGATCATCAACCCGCATTTGGCAAACGTGGTGATTATGCCTAATCCTCTTCACTGTACACTGATATCTTCAGTGAGATGAGAGGCCTTTGCCTAGCAATGGGACATTACAGGCTTATACTTAATGTTTATGCCTTCTCTTAAAACATAACTATACTCCTTGCATCGGCAGCAACAAAGCTATGTGTATCCCTGCTGGTTCAAGTGTTCCGATACATAATGGTCATCGTTTGAGGAAATGAGTCTAGCGAGGAACATTCAACCGACGTTCAAGCGCCAATTATATAAATCCTTTTCTTAACTTACCTTTCTTTAACAATTTAAAAAGTTTACGAGATTTTTAATATATGGAAAATGGTGATACATTCAAGCACGTATTGCTTTTCGAACGTGGCTTGGGGTTAAATATCATATGCATTTGGTAAGTAAGGGGAGTGCTTACACCCTGTAATGTATTTTCAGGGAGCAGCTATCGCTTCGCATTCAAAGGTTTTACAGACTTATGCTTCAATATTTTTCTTTATCCGCAGTAGGCAAGCGGGGTACAGTGTTTAGTGAAATTAACTCTTGCCCAGCTGTCGAACATTACAGGCTAATATTTATCCATCTTTCAGTTCATTTATTAAAATGGTAAAATATTCACTGAGAAGAAGATAAGTTCAAATTGAAATACTTAATACGAAACATGATTCCTGGCAAAGTGCCCGAACAGTAATGACAACTTATCTCTTATCACAACACTATTGACATCAATACTTAGCTAGATACGTCTTTTGTCCGTAACATTTCCATACTGTAACTAAACTAAACAAGATTCAAGATTCTTGTGTAACGATCTTGCAGTCGCTTTGAGTTCAAATGGAAAACACTATTTTATTTAATGAACTTCGTAAACAACCCCCATATCTTTCTCATTGCTCTAAGACTTTAAAAGAAATGCTCTTAAATGTTTGCAAACGAAATTAAGTCTTGTTCATTGAAAATAAAACGGACATTTTAAACATTATCAGTTGTTTAAACGTCAGGGAACCTTTGGGAAACAATCTAAGGCTCGCTTTAGTTACGCTCAATCGGGGAATTATGTTCCAATGAATTTGGGAGTAAAGCCGTTTGAAGGCGTACCATTGAGTTATTAACACGGATGAGTAATGTTTATTACCTGATTCATTTGGTTCACTAAATACTTGAGGAACGTAAATATAATCTTGGATATCCTATAAAAGATGCTTTATAAATTGTATTTAAGTCAGGTCCAACCTTATTCAAATAAAACATCACATAATGGAGTAAATGACGCAATTACAGCATAAAAAGCGCTTGTGCGCTGAATTGCTTGTATTTTCTAAATGTTGAACGAGAAAACTTCCGCATCTCGTGGTCAGGAGTATTTGAATAGTTTTAAAAGCAAATTATTTCAGCTACACGAATAAAATACTTTGAAAATGAACTCCCGTCCTGGAAATGCCGTTCAGTAGCAATTAAAACTTTCTTACTGATCAAACTTTAACAGTCACATCTTGAGAACGACAACTTTTCCTTGAAACTCGGTAAATGTGACTACAGTTACCTCGTGAAATGGCACTTACAGCCAAAATAACTCTTAGACTTAGAGCCCGTGAACCCCAGACTTTCGTCATTTTATAAAAGCTGAAAGTTTGTCAGCGCATGCTCCCACACACAGGTAAGAACGATGGACTATTATGAAGTTTGGGTTATAGTGGCTTTGGCAGATAAACGGTACTAAAGGTGTGTAAAATACCGATCTAAATTCATCAAATAATTAAGTGTGATTTGTGACATGACATATGTCATTTGAAAGCTCTTGAAGAGTTGTACAAGTCACCCTTTGACGGTGATATCGAAATCGACGGCCAACTTGGTGTTTTCGACCATTGAAGATTGGAGTTGACCTATGCTATGGACGCTGATCCTAATGCTCAACAGTGACATGACCTATATCATTTGAAAGCTCTTGACAAGTTGTACAAGTCACCCTTTGACGGTGATATCGAAATCGACGGCCAACTTGGTGTTTTCGACCATTGAAGATTGGAGTTGACCTATGCTATGGACGCTGATCCTAAGTGACATGACCTATGTCATTTGAAAGCTCTTGACAAGTTGTACAAGTCACCCTTTGACGGTGACATCGAAATCGACGGCCAACTTGGTGTTTTCGACCACCGAAGATTGGAGTTGGCCTATGCCATGGACGCTGATCCTAATGCTCAACAGTGACATGACCTATGTCATTTGAAAGCTCTTGAGGAGTTGTACAAGTCACCCTTTGACGGTGATATCGAAATCGATGGCCAACTTGGTGTTTTCGACCATTGACATTTAGTACCGTATACCTGCCAAAGCCACTATAACCCAAACTTCATAATAGTCCATCGTTCTTACCTGTGTGTGGGAGCATGCGCTGACAAACTTTCAGCTTTTATAAAATAACGAAGGTCTGGGGTTCGCGGGCTCTTGGTCCATCTTTTTATGAACACATCGCGAGCGAACGTGCTCATCGCGCTTACTCTCGTCCATATAGTTTGATACGCCTGAACAATCCCGGCGTTTACCTTCTGCGTTCCTATTTTAACATTTTGACATTTACCTTTAAAATTACGATATAACTTTGGATGAGTCGATTTGAGTTTGGATTACTTCGCTGTTTTATCTATGTGAAAGTATCTCTGTAGACGTCTATTTTCTTACTTCTTCGTGTTTCCTTTAATAAACTAGACTGTAAGTTAATTAGTAATACATATTAATATTCATAATGTACTAGATGATTAGATTATTATACTAAGTCATGTTAACAAGGGCTCACGCTTGTATTAAGTGTACATATATACTGGACCAAATGGGTCTCCATCTATACATAAAAAATCCGATACATTAAGACATCGTTCTACAAAAGTATACAACTCTAAAACGATATTCTTTGTATCATACAATAATTTGTTGGATTATGAGCTACCTGCTTGATCGTGCAATAATGCCATTTTTCAGTGTTGGTTTTCAAACTGTTCCAATTTCGACTATTGTTTTAAATTATCGTGTCAAATGGTAGTCGAAAGCAGTCATTTTTTTAAGAACATTGTATATTATTCATAAACTATGTACTTACTTTTTATAAGCAACCGTTTGAAACAAATAAAACTATAACTAAAACACTATTTTGAAATGTTTTGTCTCTTTTGCTCAGTTGAAAAATAGCGTATATCGGAAAGGGACCAACCATCTAATAGCTATAATGCTGTTAATAATTGTTATTAAAATAAGGGTCTTTAAAATAAATGTTTTTTTTAAACTGGTCGTGATGAAAACTCTTTAAAATTAAAAGACTATTTTAATCACTCCTTTTGAAAATCCTGTAAAGATTTTGTTGGGTGTATCGCAAGCAATGAGGAGGTGATCACTCACTTCAGACGAACTTAAATCCGTGTAACTGCGGACAGGATGTGGCTCTCGCTGACAGATCGGTTGTCAACGTCACTATACTCGTACTAACGTGCAGTGCAAAATTGTACAGTCTTTTCAACTTAAGTTTGGTATCGAAAATTGCTGTGTACAAAGACTATACGAGTACCTCTATACTTTTTAAACTTAGGATCATATTTATTTCTTACTACTTGTGACACGAAAGGCCTTTGCCCAGGCTCAGCCGTGGGACATTACAGGCTTATACTATTATTATTACTAGTACTAGCTGTTACCACCGGTTTTACTCGCATTTATTCCGTCACTGCTCCCCGTTTAAACTTTCCCTGGATTACGAAAAACATTCCAAAACTAAAATCGACTAATCCACCCAGCCGTTCTCGAGGTTTAGCGATGCTAACGAACCACGATTGATAATTTAAAATGAATTGTGGTTAATAAATATTAATTTGATTCAATTCAAGTATGGTGATAATAACTGATGTATGTCGGTAGATATACTGCTATTTGTGTACATAAGTAAAAAAACCAATTCAATTACGACAAATGCTAAAAAAGGCAGCAATATATTTTATCAGAGCCTCGTTGCAAAGTCGCCCTTTCATTAGTCCAAATCAATCTGGCAGATCGATTTGCCCTCCCCATGACAACGCGAGCTGTTTTCCTTGAAACTTTTTTAGATCAATCTAATTAGATAATCTCATTTTTTATCCGACAATTGGATGATGACTGATGGCCTGATGGCCAGGAATGCTGTTTGAAAAGGGTTTTTTTAATGAAAATTGACTTCTATTTTCGAAGCGTTATACGTTCATACTTTCAACCAATCTTTTTCATTACTCGTTTATTTGTCGGCAAACCGTAGCCAGTCGCATTGTCGTGAATGCATTGTGTGGCTCCGTATTAACGGAGGTGGTTTTGCATAATAATTTAAGCGATAAATTAAATTTCCAAAGATATGAAATATAATTCACTTTACAAAAACCATATCGTATATTTTAATTTGCGATTCCGCGTTAAAAGCTACTAGGTGGCCTGTTTAACATTCACGTTCATTTACCACAAACGTACGAAACATTAAAAGTAAACCAGCTTTATATAATTACACGTATAAATTGATATAGATTGCCCGTGGGTTGCGTCTGGTATGAACATTTATGAGTAAACAAGTGTATATCCGAATAAGCTGTTAATTAAACAGTCTGCATGCAATTTGCATCTAGTCAGATTGGAGTCGCGAACTTCTGATTATTTGAATAAGATTTCTCAGAGCAATATTAAGGAAATTATTCGTGCCACGGAGCAGACAGCGAGGCATTGAGCAAACTACCATTTCTATAGTCTTCTTCTTTTCGAGTCGAGATTTCTATAGTTACCTACCGCCTCGGCAGTATTCGCTGAAGTGTTCTATTGTGCTGGCTGGCAGGGCTTCAATTAGAATAAATGTATTTGGACATTTTCATTAGTAAGTATCAATAAACTAGTCACTCAAAACCAATATTAATCGTCCAATTAAGGGGACTCCAACTGGGGTGAAATGAAATATTTTTGTGTCGCAAAGTATTTCTGTAGCAGCGTGTACCTCGTATCCCTTATAACAATGTACGGGCTATTAAGTTCGTATTGTACGAGTGCACGCGTTCGACGTGTTATGGCGAGGCGTCGGAATAAGGTTGCTATCAAAATATGAGCATGGTATTAGGCTTGCCCCATGTGCCGGCGGGTTGTTTACGAGCGCGACGGCGGCGCGGCCGACACCTCTGACCACTCTCGCCTCAGATAGCTCCCAATAAATATAATCTTACTTAGGGTGACATTGTGTGTTCTTTTTTCACTTAATATTTTTCCTGCTAAAAGTCCCTGGCGGCGATTACATAAACAGGATTCAACCGCGACCTTAATGCGCCTAATAAAGTTTTACGAGGGACCCTTGGCAAAAACGTGAACGTTCCAAGGCGACAATGCTTTTATCTTTTCTGTTTTACTGATTGTTTTGTTCTTTTACAATTAGGCTTAGGGATGAACATTGTGATCAATTTAATAACTCAAATAGCAATTACAGAACGAGAAGCTTCTTGCGATCGAATTACAGAACCCACTTCCGTTTTATAGTTATGGTTTGTTTCGGTAACACTTTCGAAATGAAATGTTTGTCGAGTGTGCCAGTTTTTCCCTGTAACCCCGATCTATTTTCAAACTAGATGTTAGTAAAAAGTTAACGAAAGTTTTTAATTCGCAAAGTAGTGAACAGAAGAAAAGTACAAATAAAGTACCACGCTAGTGACTGATGTTTTGTGAACGTTTTATTTTTTAAACCGGTGCCATCCGGGCCTTTGGCGTAAAAACAAAACGAATAAGGCTTAGCCTTTGGCACTCTGTGTTATGAATTACTTTAGCTGAAAGGCGTTCTTTATAACTTGCTTGTTTCACATAAGTTTTCGTGTTAAATTATGAATAAAAATGCTTTGATTTAGTAATACATTTTCATAAAATTATGGTCTGAAACCTCCGACATCAGGATTTGTTTAAGTGGAAGTTTTTAGAAATAGGTTTGAGTTACATAAAATATACATTAATTTGGACTTGGTAGATAATCTCTACCTATATAAGTATTATATTGCTACAGACGCATGAATTATGCAATTAACGCCTCGGTGGTCTGGTGGTATGTGCACTCGCCTGCCAAGACTGAGGTCCCGGGTTCAATTCCCAGGTCGATCGAAAACATGTTTTTTCTACTTTTCAAACATGGCTCGGGTTTGAGATCACCAACCCGCATTAGGCAAGCGTGGTGATTACGCCTGAAACCTCCTTACTGTACTGATATCTTCAGTGAGACGAGAGGCCTTTGCCCAACAGTGGGACATTACAGGCTAATAATAAATAAATGATGCAATTTGTAATTACAATAATCCATATTATAATAATTACAACCAACGAAATGCGACTTATAATTGTCATAAGATCTCATTATTGAACATCTTAAATATTAGTGAACACAGGTGATTCATGCAAGTACTAGTTTCTAAATGATTAGGGCCTAGAGTCATGGAATTAATGCAATAAATCAATGTCGGGACATGTTTACGAGCTAACAGAGTTAATTCCACAGTGACATGACGTTTATATTCGTGAATAATTGTTGATTGCGTGATGTTCCGCCGTGCTCTCTAATGCAATAAACCTAATTCAATTCCCGTTATAATATTGTCACTGTTAGTTAGCATCGTGTGCATTGAAAATCATGGACGCATTTCAGTGAAGCCGCTATCGGCAGCAATTATTATGAAATTAATTAACAAATATCTGTTCAAATTAAACAGGAACGCATTGTCCGCAATCTATCTATATAATAAAGCTACAGAGTTTGTTTGTTTGTTTGAACGCGCTAATAATTAGTTTTGTAATGGATACAGGATAGCCACATTCAATGGGAAGGTTATAGGCTATTTTTCATCCTGAAATTTCTAAAGGAACGGGCACAACGCGGGTAAAACCGCGGGGCACAGCTAGTTTATAATAAAAGCAACGCAAACTCAAACAATTACAATAGCCGTTTCAAACTACTGGAGTCTCAGTTGTAATGTAAAGGAAATAACAAAGCGTTATTGTCTAAACAAGAGATACACGTAAGTGGTAGTTTGAAATCAAGTTTGAACCTAATTACAAGGGCGGGGTAAGTCGATGTCTTGTGCTGGAAACAGTATTATACGAATACGACGCAAACGTATTTTCGTGAACTTAAACAGTTAGTGGATAATCCCGTTTTCTAGGCGCTTCGTCTAATTCGTTTGTAGGAGTTTACGGAGCCCGCCGTAAGGCTTTCCCGGATCAGGTGGTCTTAAGGACGCGACTTGATCCCCTTAAGGGAGCCGGCGTCACGATTACACCATCCAACGGATTCGCTTTAAAAACTATCCTCTCAATGAATATTTATTGCTAGATTATTGGGTATCGGTAATGGCACTAGGAATATTAAGTAAACTTAGTGTCTTTGCTGTACTGTATATTAAGAACTAACCCATAAAAGTTAGTAGTTTAGGCAAACACGGGTACTTATCTATAGTTACTAATATAATAAACCTGAAGAGTTAGATGTTTTGTTTGTTTGAAACTACAGATCTGATTTTATAATGAAACTAGCAGCGCCCCGCGGTTTTACCCGCGTTATGCCCGTTCCCGTGGGAATTTCGGAGATTTTTTTAAATAAAAACCTTCCTCTTGAATCACTCTACCTATTACAAAAAACCGCATCAAAATCCGTTGCGTAATTTTAAAGATTTAAGCATACAGACAAACAGACAAACAGACACGAAACAGAGACGACTTTACTATTAATTGAAACGTACGTTAATGTCATTATTATTTATTTAAAACGGGAACTTACGTACGAAACGTGTCGAGGAACTCTCGACAGTAGTCTCCGTCGTACGTAAGTTCCCGTTTTAAATAAATAATAGAGACGACTTTATTTTATAATATGTAGTGAAGTTGTATTCAACGCGAAGGTTAAGTTATTTTTCATTTCGTTTAGAACAGGCAAAACGTGGATAAAACGAATTATTCCGATCTGTCCCCCTGGAGTGACAAATCGGACAAAAAAATAATATATATTATTATTATTTTTATTTATGTTCTTAAAAGTAATGCTACTTTTTATTAAAATTACATGATTTTAACAATATATAATTCTACCTATATTTAATTCTATGGCGGACAAACATTATTTAATTTTTTTTTATCTGTTCCCCTAATAACAATAGGGGGACATCTAAATGTTCTTTTTTCAAACACTTTTCGCTTGTCACTGCTGTATTTACACCCCCGTACCTCTGCATAAAATTCTCTTTTAAATTCGTAATTTAAAAGTTTATTTACACATAAAATAAAACTGTAAAATCAAAATATATTATATTGGCAAGTTTATTGCATAAAAGCTGTTTATGTCATCGGAAGCGCTTGTATACGGGCTCTTGACGTTTGAGGTTTACGAGCAGAAAATAAAACACTCGCGTAGAACACTGGTTTATACTGTTCAAGTATTTTCGAATCGGTTGTACAGAATTCAATGGCACTAGATACAAGTTTTTATCATTTTGAATGGATTTCGTAGATCAAGTGACAAAAATGTAGATAAGGTTATGTAGGTAGTTGATAAAGGTAGGTAGTAGGTAGTAGAAGTAGTAGGTACAAAACCCTAGTAGGTACGAAAAGAGGAACAGCATTTGAAGAAGATTTTAAAGAATAAACACAAAACCTTCCATATTTAAAAACCTATGCAAATATGGCTGCACCGATTTTCCCCAAACATAGCTCAGAACTACCAGAAATTTCGCCGCTTTCAAATGAAAAAAAATATGCTGTCAAATGAAAAGACCGCATCAAAATCAGTCCATCCGTTTGAGAGCTACGATGCTACAGACAGACACACGCACAGAGACATCGACGTCAATTTACAGCCCTCTTTTGCGTCGGGGATTGAAATGCTATTTATGTGAGTGTGTGGGTAGCACTTACTATACACAGCACCGTTTTAAACTTTTAACATAAAAAGTGTTCTGTGTCTGCGTAAGTATCCCAAAGATCTTTTGTATTCGTATTTTATTAAAAGCATTTCTTAAAACTCAGGCTGTATCTGTATCTCTTAAATGGGTTAACTTAAAACGGGAAGAAAAGGCTTAAAAAGTATTTTACTTGTATTTTACTTACGACACTTCCTGAAACTTCAGTGGCGTCGTGTAGTAGCATTTTCTCAATTTCAGTTTGCAACAAAATCAGTTTATTTTCAAACTGACAAATTGCATTGAAGTAACAAAGTACAATTTTCCTTTAGGAATAACCTGACAAAGTTTGGATGCACACAATAAATAATGAAGGAGTTGGGAGTTGGAAGTCATTTCGGATGGTATGTTAGTGTTTGTGGATGTTTTAAATGAATATCCGAGTTACGTAATCGTTTTACGCGTAGTAATTTAGTTTAGTTAGGGAGGGTGTCCGTGGCCCGCGCAGCACCGGACGTCATTATTTCGCGCACATGCCGAGCCTAACAGCACCCATTACTTTGTGCTGTTGCAAGAAATTCAGGTCTAGACAGAGTAATTAAATTAAGGGTAGAAGGTCATATTCACTCGTAAAGTTATTTAAGAGTATTTGAAATTGTAAGTCATTTGTTTACTGACATAAAATACATTAATTTGCTTGTGGTAAGACATATTTCAATAACTTGGAACAAAAATAATATGAAGGTTTAAGTTAACGAGCAGTTTTATTTTCAATTACTTACATAGTTGAACTTTATCAACAAACAATTGACCAGTTATCCCCCCTCCCCATTTTAATAGAAAAACACGTTCATATTGGTTAATTAACAACGATATTTTCGTTTTTCGAATCAAACGAGTCCACATCCGACCGAAGAAATCCAATTACACAAGCCTGATTCCCTCCCGAGAAAACGAATTAAAACCTTTAACATTAAAAACATCGAAAAGGCAGGTGGTGAGAGAGTTGGAATGCACCGTCCCGTTCCAATTACAGAGCGGCAGTCATTATTTCCGGTGCCATGCGATGCCTCCTCCTCGCCTCCTCGCCATACGCTGCCCGGCTGACCTGCCCAAACTCCGACAAACAACCAACTCGCCCAGACCCCCAACACTGACCTAACTCCCCTCAATCACCAACCACTCAACCAAAAACGGTGGCTCAACACAAACTAGCCCGTGCTGTACATTCTTAGCCATCGAATATTGTGAGTAATTCGACGGATTTGTAGGAAATAGCTTTTATCAATTTATGGTCATATTTGGAATCAATTTAAGTTGGGTTAACGTTGTTTACGGTACATTATGCGATACTTTTTGTCGATAGAGTGCTTAACCGTAATAACAGAGCTGAGCCGAACGCAAATGATCACCCATCAGCGTTATATGAATGGTTTCTCTCATTAGACTGTGTATGGGGAAATTTTTATAATGACGTCATTCTACGTCAAACAAAAGAGTCACAATGCGAGTCACACACGCTATTGTTTATGCTTTTATTGAGTTTGATGCTCATTAAATTTTAATTTTCAAAAAGTCTCCTTAAAATTGTATTACTGAAATGGAATCTCCATTTAAAAAATAAACATGAACCTCTATTTGTTCCTGTGCGTGAAAAACAAATAGATCTTTGATTTATACCCGCGTTGGTTATTTACCCCGAACCGTATTTGTTTTAGGTTTGTTGAAATTACGAAATTCTCTGATCCCTGTTTGACCAATAAGTGTAAAATAGTTGAACTGTATACACACTTTGCATATAACTAACATAAAAGTAGATAATTTATTTGTAAGCCTCCATCATAATTCGGTTCATTTGTTATATAAAAAAACATAATTCGTATCTATACTAATATTATAAAGCTGAAGAGTTTGTTTTGTTTGTTTGTTTGTTTGTTTGTTTGTTTAAACGCGCTAATCTCAGAAACTACTGAACCGATTTGAATAATTCTTTTTGTAATAGATAGCCACATTCAACGGGAAGGTTATAGGCTATTTATCATCCCGAAATTCCTACGGGAACGGGTACAACGCGGGTAAAACCGCGGGGCGCTGCTAGTTTTAAATAATAGTGAAACCCTACAGCGAAAAATAAAAACAAGTGAAGTGCGAAGAGCGCACAAAGCGAATGTAACAATGACATACGATTTATAAGTAAACGGCGCGAACAAACAATTAACCAACTTTTATTGTTGCAGAGTTTGTGGGTTTCAGGGTAAATCGGCACCGGTCCGGCTCATTACCCACAAGTAGGAAGACATATGGGGATTTTGAATAATCAGTTTGTCAACTTAATTAAAACGTCTGATGAAAAGGGACTAGCCGCAAATTTAAATTAAAGTATGCAGGTTGATTGTAATTTTACAAGGCGGATTCTGTGGCCGTTGTTTAGGACGTGGGTGTATTGTTTTCTTTAAATTAATGGATAAACTCTTTCATAAAGGGCCTGGATCGAAGTACCACCTGTGATCTGTTACTCAATCGAGGGAGTAATTTTATATTCAATACTTTTTATTTCAGTAATCATATTTTTTCTTTTGCTTACTGACACATTTATAAGCCTTACTGCACTCGCTATATTAATTATACTCAACATTGACAATATATTATATACCGGCAGCGCCACGCGGTTTTACCCGCGTTGTGCCCGTTCCCGTGGGAATTTAGAAAATGTTTATACATACATATAAACCTTCCTCTTGAATCACTCTATCTATTTAAAAAAACGCGTCAAAATCCTGTGCGTAGTTTTAAAGATCAAATCATACATAGGGACAGACAGACAGACAGTGGAAAGCGACTTTGTTTTATACTATGTTGTGATGTGAGAGAGTGATGTTACTTCTTATTGTCTTTGGATAACTATTAGTCGTTATTATCCATAATTATCTTACTAATTTCCGTCATAAAACGCGAACTTCAGCAAATGAGTATAGGTTTCAATTACTCAAGTATTAATTATACCCTTATAATACAAAAACAACGTACACGCAACACAATTGACCCGTATCTTTATCGTAAGGGCACTAATTACGTGTAATTAGCGGGTATAGTGTAGTGGCTCAGTAATTTGGGAAGCTTTCGGTCACGGCTCATTATTCCGTCTACGATGGAAGAGTCTCGAGGACCTTTGACACGGGTGGCTCTGTGGTCTACATGACTAGATGAGGCGTAATGAATACCTACATATATCCGTTATTATAGTGCCACTGCTGATTAACGGGGAAGCCATGATACAAGCGAATTGTTTGAAAAAAGAACATTGAACATTAACGGACTGCACAAGTATTCTTATTTTTTCCGCGTAAGCAAATAAGTTTTATACAAATGACGGTCATTTTAAATAGTGTTCTATTTCGTGCAACATAAAATAGAATTTTGAACGCACAGTTTTGGTTTTTAAAACATATTTAGGTAGTAAATAAGTCACGACAATAAATATTATCAATTTTTAACCGACTTCAAAAAAGAAGGACGCTTTTCAATTCGACCGTAATATGATTTTTAACAAATAATATTTTACCAATCAATTCAGGAAACTAAATTGTCGATTCATCAAAAATGTAAACTCAACAAGGCATTGAACTCCGGTTTCACGATATTAAAACCGTTTCAATCGTATACACATATTTGCAAAAAAGCTATAAAAAGCAATATCATAACGGTTTTGAATATCAATTTTGTAATATTAGAAACTAGCGGCGCCCCGCGGTTTTACCCGCGTTGTGCCCGTTCCCGTAGGAATTCCAGGATGAAAAATAGCCTATAACCTTCCCGTTGAATGTGGCTATACATTACAAAAAGAATTTTTCAAATCGGACCAGTAGTTCCTGAGATTAGCGCGTTTAAACAAACAAACAAACAAACAAACAAACAAAACAAACTCTTCAGCTTTATAATATTAGTATAGATGTACCTCGGGTTAGAGTGAAACTTACGAGTACATAGAGGAAATATATATATTTACTGGCTGTTCCCCGCGCTTCTACCCGCAGCGTACCCGTTCCCGTGGGATCTTCGGGATAAAAAGTATAAAAGCGTATATCCTTTCCCGAAGTCTGCTTTATCGCTGTACCAAATTTAATTTAAATCGCTTTAGTAGATAAGGCGTGATTGCGTAACACAGACGGACAGAGTTAGTTTCGCATTTATAATATTTGTGTGGATCTATTCATATAATTAAATAACAGCAAGCCATGTCAGAGGCCTTTGGCGGCTCAATAACTCTGACACCAGGATTGGTCAGGTTGACCATCCACTCGATGAAGAAGAAGAATAATAATAGCATAGCTGCGCAGCTTCACCCGCGTAATATCTTGAGAGTTTGAGGTTAAAAGTCCCTTGTATTTTTTTCAAACTCTACAAAAATTAAAAGTGTAATACCAAATTAATTGCCATGACAAGCGTTCACCATTGTTACTCTTATTAATTACTTTTTCTACAGCCTAAATGAATATTATAAGAAAAAGGGCTTGAAATACTTTTACTAAACTCTAAAGATTATATAAAGACCTTGATTTTATAAAACTTTTCAGAGAAATTATAAACCTTGTTCTAAGGACTTTTGTTTTGAATTCTTCATACAAACTTATATTCATTATTGTCTGTAGTTACAAAATATCTTGACAACAGTTTTGGCCAATAGGTATAACTAGCAGCGTCCCGCGGATTTACCCTTGTTGTGCCCGTTCCCGTGAGACTTTTGGGAATTTTTATACTTATAAACCTTCCTCTTGAATCACTCTATCTATTTAAAAAAAATGAATCAAAATCCGTTGCGTAGTTTTAAAGATCAAAGCATACATAGGGGCAGACAGCGACTTTGTTTTATAATATGTAGTGATAAAAAGTAATTGTTAAGAGTTATTTTTTCTAGAACTAATAACGTAAAAAATACTACCACACTTCAAACGTCCATTAAATCGACAATTAACTAATTGACGTTTTTTTTCACACATGTCAAAATCACTAATTAAATATTATCTCTATTATGGAACATTTGCCGTCTCTTGAGTACAGGTATGTATACGTTACTTCTTTATAAAATTGTAGGATAGATATTTTTAAACGCGGTCCTGAAACAGACCCTTCAAACTACGCAGTAAGTACTTCGCTCTTCCGTACTTCAAACAAACAAAAAGTAATTCATAAAACGATGTCAAAAAGTAGTTTTAACCACTCGTTAACAATTACGTATATTCACACCTGGAGCTCGCAGTGACGTCACATTCCCACGTAATTAGTACCTCTTTCATACTTCTTTTCATGCGAAAGCTTCAAGAGTGGTGTCGAGGCTCTATTTGTGGTTAACAAACAGCCACGGTACATGTTCCGGTGAATCTATCTACATCTGTTTCAGTACATTGGGGACTAGTTAGGTACCTAAATACATAATTACATACCCTATGGATTAAAGATTAGAGCATTACATATATTCATATATACTCTATGTATATTGATGATTAGAGATTTAATTAGCTAGATTATAACGCCTACGATAAGGTAGTAATTTCTTGGTAGTCCGATCGTTTGAGCCATGAGCATGAAGTCGATTATTTTTTAATTTACCTGAGGATTATCATGTTATTTGAATATAATCCGTAGACCAACGGCTATCTTAACCGTGCACTGTGGTATTATAAAGTTAAGAAAACTTTTAAGGTATAATTAAAGTCTGTAAAATTTATGATTTATTAAATTAAAACCCTCTGAAGGACAACGGCAAAAACTAACTAACAATGCAGCATAATGACGAGGATTAGGCGTAATGATAATCATTACAATTGCATAATGCATTATTGACGAGTTATTCCATAACGAAATACTATGAAAATGTTGCTCCAGTTCCGAACATAAAAGTTAATCGTTAGCCATTATAAAGATGAAACTAAAATAAAGAGAAAAATGTTAAAATGCATGCTCGCTCAGTCCTAATGGGAGCGAAACGAGCATTGACAATTGACAGAACATTATTGAGCAATTAAATTTTAATGGGACAGCATGAGCTCGCGGTGGCCCATTTTTGTTACAAGCTCTTTCAGTTAACGAAGTCAGAAACGCATAAAGGGGCGCTGAATTTAATGACGGAGGCTTTGGGCCGCGATAGACATGTGCACGGCTAAACACAGAGCACGCTTTGTTCTTTCCACTGCTCTCGTTAAATATTTTAGCTTTAGAACGGCACCGACGCAAACCTCGTGAAACCACCACCAACACTACCGAGGAAGGATTATACTATATTTTATTATCAAAAATAAAACGTACGACCTTTCTCTGAACGTTCACGGTACGTAAGCTGATTTTATTTTTGTTACAATACATAGAGTAAAACAACAAGTATTGTTCTTGGTTCGAATGTTTTTCAATTGGTTAACTAAATACTCGTCAAAATGTTTTGTTTCAGTTCAAATCCTCTTTTTGATTAAACGAATTTACAAACAAGTTCGTAAATTCTATAAAACGAATGAAGTTTTACAAGTGTAACTCTCGCATGTCTAATTATTTGTTCTAATTGTTTGTAGTATAATGTAACTGTGATAAGGTAAGATGATAATATTCCTGTAATCAGCATTTGGTATCATGATGGTCCATAGAAAAGCACCAATAGAAAGGATTGGACCGCTCGTCATTTGTTTCGAGAATCATGGGCCTTCATTGAAATTCTTTAAGCATTTATTTGGTAATTCCAAATTGTAATTAAAGGCAATGCTGAGGCTAACTCCGAATTTTGCTAGTTATCATTGCAGCGCCCGGCAATTTTATACCCTTACCCGCTTGAATTTTGGGATAAAATGTATCCCATGTGTTGTTTTAATGTACAACCTATATTACTGTAAAGTTTCATCCGAATCCGATTAGATGTTTTTTGAGTAAAAGAGTAACTCACATACATCCCACTAACTTCTTCAATCTAAAACAATCTTCACAAACTTTCGCATTTAATATATTAGTAGTATTTTCATCGTTTGCATGCGTTTGACATATTTTCATAGATAGTAAGAAAATCAGTATACTCTATAATACATTAGACGTTATTGTGTTTGCGTCCAAATAAGTACAAAATGTCTCCAACATGGAAAACGAACTGAAAAAAAGTATTTTTCGTAAGACGAAGGTCGAAGATAATGCGAATGTCAAATGTCTTGACTCATTTCTACAAAATGAGAATTTCATGGTTTCCACTGACGATATCGTTGCCTTCAACTCGATTTGTTTTCAATTATCCATTATTATTTCTTCATTTCCCTTAATATGAAGCTTTCATATAAAAATAAATTAATATAATTATATTCAAACACAAATCATACTTTAATTAAATTGAACTACGAATCTCTGTATATTATTAGTAGTAATTATGGAATAAAATATTATAAGTTGTTTTTTGATTCGGTAATGAAGTAATATAATTGAATTGAAAACATAGTAGTGTACGTTTTGGTAAAAATAGATATTTATTTACTTTCATATTTCGGTTCTAGGAGTAAATAATTTCTCTTTATTTTATACTAGCAGCGCCCCGCGGTTTTACCCGCGTTGTACCCGTTCCCGTAGGAATTTCGGGATGAAAAATAGCCTATAACCTTCCCGTTGAATGTGGCTATCTATTACAAAAAGAATTATTCAAATCGGTTCAGTAGTTTCTGAGATTAGCGCGTTTAAACAAACAAACAAACAAAACAAACTCTTCAGCTTTATAATATTAGTATAGATTTGAAATCGGAATTAAAGTAAATGTTTTTAACAAGAGGATCTTATATACATCTGAACATTTAAATAATATTTTATTTATTTCTCTGTAATAAGGACTATATTTTGTTTAAAGAATGTAATGAGCTGACAGTGTGGTATGCGCGCGGTGGGGCGGGCGGCGGCGCTGGGCGGGCGCGGTCTCGGTCACTGCGGCCGCGACGCCGTCCGTGATCTCATTCATACTCCTCAAAGAATGGCCGGCCCTAATGAAACCAACCCAAACGCAAACGAAAGAATTTCATTTAAGACGAATCGGAAAATATTCAGCTGCCGCTAGTTATAAATCATTTGAATGCTAATAAATTCGACTGGCCCAGCCCCAGGTGGGAACGGACTTCCCTCTTCCTCTATCTTTGTTTTCAAGAAAAATTGAATAATATTCTGCTCCTTATTATTAAATTCTTTCATAAAGCCACCGACGGCTTTGGGGATTTTCTTTAATATCGTAATGGAATTTCATTTGTCTTGCGGTTCAACGCTGCCACAATGACGTACACTCATATTTCCATTTAAAGGGAAAACGCTTTTACGTTTGTTGTAATTACCTTTAGAACAACAAGTTTTTCATGTCCAAATCACTAAGCAACAACAAATTTAATTTATTTATAGTCATTGTAAGTGCTCATTTCAAATTCAGTAAATGTTATAAGAGTATTGTTACTTTTGATGTTAATTAAATTTTAAAAACATCAATTTATTGAGCATAATTTAATAATTATTTAAAATTTTAATATTAAGCATAATTTTTGAGACTCTTCCAAATAAATCAAGATCTTGACCTACGAATTTACGGTGGAGGGCCTTTAACTACTTTCCCACTCAAATAACACTTCCATAATACCATAATCGTTAAACATAACATATTATTACTTTATTAGCACCTTTTGCTGTGAGATCATGATAAAATAATTCAGTTTACAACGCGCATGCAATGTTCCATTATACACAGTGCACCGATCTCAGTTGATCTCCGGACTCGGCTACGAACGGTTGGCCTACGCCGTAGCGGCTACGAGCTTTGAACTGCTACGATCTACGCTCCTGTAGCGCTACAACCCGCATCTACAAACAAATATTAGTGCTAACCGACTGCTTTAAAAGTGGTGTATAAACTTGTGCTTAATAACAAAGTTACTTTTTAGTGTAGTGATTATTGGATTAAAAGAAAGATTTGTAAGTAATATATTTTTGTTAGTTATATTTTGTGTTAAGTATCTTAATCTCACTTTATTATGCTAAGAAGATATTAAAACATTTAAGGAATATGACGGTTGCTAAATATTCATGGGTTATAAAACAGCATTTATGTTACTTTTCACAGCTGGTAATAAACGCAAATTGGTACTAACTTTTGAGTTATGCACATATTTTTCTGGCGGACGGTTATGCGAACAATTGGTTTATTAGTACTTTAAAATTGCATAATAAGTTTAAAGATTTTTATGAGTTAAAAACCAGTTTTTGATATTAATAAAATGGGGAGAAAACTCCTATTGTATCCCGAGGAGTCTCTTAGACATGACAGTTCAATAAAATACTTGATGTCAAAAGGTTAACGTCCGAACTGGGTAGTCTTACCTAACTTAGATTAACTGGATTGTGTAAAGTTATTCAATTGTTATTTACCCTTTGGTTCACCCTTCTTCAGGCTGTCTCGCTCACTCTCGCTCTAATCGCCTACCTCTCCATCCCTCTCTAATAGTACCAATAGTCTTTCGATAGGATCCGGTAAAAGCATGGGATTAGTTTATATGCAAGCCGTAAAAAAGGGTTGCTTTAATACATAGAGATATACTGAGACTATTTTATAGTTTATTTCTGACATAATCTCGTCATAATAGTGTTAGAGTTATGTGTTTTTTATATGACATATTATTTTATGTGTTTTCGGCGGCATTGTTTTTTTGTACACAGACTTTTAGCACCATTAACTGTTTTCTTTAATTTCAAGGATACAGCAATCAAGGCAGAACTTTTATTTATGCTTTAGATCTATCAAACAAGCTATAAAGATATTTAAAAATACCATGTTGTATGTCGAGGTCTCTAAGTATATTCCGAAGTAAACTTCTTGATAAAGTCGCCGACGAGCACTAGCATGTAACATCAGTGGGCCGAGGGTTTTATTACGATAGTTACATTATATGAGTTTGCACGGAGCGCAAACAACCCGTCTTCGAGCCATCAATCAATGGAGCGATCAATAATGAATATACAATTTTATTGTCCATAAATATACATGAAAGGACAAAACAAATAAGCGTACTAGTGCGGTTTATGGACGAACCTTTTATACAAGTTTTTTGATGCTTCCCCGCTACAAGCGATGTAACCAATTTTTATATCTCCGGTTTTACGCAACTCAGGTTTATGTTACTCATCAAAGGGTTTACAGTAGACATGAATTCCAATTTTATGTCCTGACTGTAACACCATGATTTGCATCAGAAAGCATGTTTTGACATCGTATTTCATCACCGTCACAGGAATATACACGGACATGTATTCATTATGTATAATGTATTAATGTGGACGCTCTTGTACCTACAGACTGAAAGGGGAATGTACCTGAGGGCGATATTTACACCTTATCGTATTATCATTTACTAGCAGCGCCCCGCGGTTTTACCCGCGTTGTACCCGTTCCCGTGGGAATTTCGGGATGAAAAATAGCCTATAACCTTCCTCGATAAATAGACTATCTAACAGTGAAAGAATTATTCAAATCGGTTCAGTAGTTTCTGAGATTAGCGCGTTTAAACAAACAAACAAACAAACAAACAGACAAACAAAACAAACTCTTCAGCTTTATAATATTAGTATAGATTCAATTTGAGTAGGTTAGTGGCCAACCCTAGTGTCAGTGTTTTAGACCGCCTAAAGGCCTCCGATATGATCTAACGATTGAAACAACCGGGATCGACTGATTGTATTGTGATAATTATAAGTTAGACGGCAATGTCCTACTGCTGGGCAAAGGCTTTTCATCTCACTGAAGTTATCAGTACAATAAGAAGGATTAGGCGGAAATACGTCGCTTGCCGTCGCTACTGCTGGTTGATCTCAAACCAGAGCCATGTTTGAGAAGTAAATTGGTAACATATTTCGCTCGCCTCTGAAATTAAACCCCCCAGTGTTGGTGAATGCATATACCACTAGATCATCGAGGCGTGTTGTGCTTTGCTTACCATTAATGTTAAAGCACTTTATGTAACTAATCTTTTGTGTAAATAAAGATTTATTATTTATCATTATTATCATTAAATAACGAATAACATTTCTTGTAGTGCTACTTTTAATAATATACGTAATTACATACGTGTATGTGCTATCTAATTAGCACTTTGTGCATATTTTAACTCAAGAAGTATTTCCAAATAATAAAGTGATAGAGTTGTTCTCCCATTTTAGAAAAAAGCTCCAATAGTTTCAAAGCACATTAACGCAGCTGTCAAAAACTATGATCGATTGTACCAATAGGAAATCACCTTTTATACCACTGCGTGATATTTCACTGTTCAATTTTATGTTTATAAAAAACATATCTACGGTCGAATTGTAAAACCTTTTTTTCTAAACCAAATGACGGTCGGTTGAAACCAAATGAGATCTATTCTTCTTCAAAAACAATTAATATTGAACAGACAGATTTTGTTTTTACCATATTGTTAAGCAAACAAGTTAAATTTTTGTAATTTAAATACCTGGCGAAAAACGGCTGGACTGATTTGTACCAATCATAGCTAAAATCACCCGCAAGGAGCAAGCTTTGAAATAAAAAAAAATCGCACTGAAATTGGTCCATCCAGCCACAAACAGATACACACAAACAGATATCCACAAGAAACTTACAACACCCTACTTTCGAGGGTCAAAAACTAAATGGTATGCTATTGACATTGGGGTAATAACATGACAATTATTTAAAAAGTCGTCGTCAAATTAGTTTGAAATAATTATGCTACAGTAGTAGTAAACATGTCTAAAGATAGTCACTGTAATCGAATCACACTCCTCTTTTTAACGAAAGTAAAAACTTATAAAAAGTATAAGGTATCAGTCGAAACGCCCAATAACCCAATCTACAATAGTATCATAAAAAGCTCGTTTCGTATCGTTAGTATTTGCTATTTCATACTAAAGCCTACACTAACACTACAATAGAGCAATCATTACCTGACAAGATCTCGACAGAGGCCTTTCAATAGGTTTATTTTGATTTCATAGATCGTTCTCTTCTTATTACCTACTATTGTCTAATTTGAGTACGTATTCAACAAGTGCCTTCACTTAATTTATATGAATTGCGTGTAATTTAGTTAATTGATGAAGTTAATTGTCCTTTATAAGTGAAGTGTGATGTTTTGTACAAGTACATGCTTTAATTGTTCGAATATAGCGTTATAATATATGGTTTGAAAATGTAGAAATAATAATGATTAATGATAGTTCTAAAAACGAACAATGCTATTGGAATAATACAATATTCGAATAATAGTATGTGTTCATTTCAAAGATTTCTTGGATATCGCTTAAGCTATAAAGCAATTTCGCTTAACTAAATTAACGAGAATATCTAATCATTAAGCATTTCGTGATAAGGCGATTCACCTATAGTGTATTGGTTTCAAACGTGGGATTGTAAAGGTGTGATTATAGTAATTAGTTTAAAGCAGACAACATGCATTGACAACTACAATTTGTCGGTCCAGGTTGTTTCAATAGTTAGACCATGTAGAAGACCTTGAGGCGGTCTAAAAACTCGAAACACTAGGGCTGGCCACTATCCTACTCGAACTTACATCTATATATATAAAATTCAAAGTCCTGACTGACTGACTGACTGATAATCAACGCACAGCCTCAACCGATACACATAGAAACATGAAATTTGGCAGGAAGGTTCTTCAAATGACGTAAGTGCACACTAAGAAAGGATTTTTGAAAATTCCTACGGGAACGGGCTCAACGCGGGCAAAGCCGCGGGACGCTGCTAGTACTTAAATACAAGTTATACATTGAATCTTCTAAACTACTATATAGATAGATACTATCCACATACGTGGCAATTGATTCACTGTTATCATATCTTTACTCTTCTATCTCCAAGCGCAATCGTAGACAAAAATAACAACAAAAGAGCAACTTAATATATTACACTGCTCTACAAAAATTCGCTAGAAAAACACATTATACCACATATCTATAAAACCTATCGTGCGATTATACAATTCAATGGTAGATATTTTATGGTAAAACGGATACTCATTTCACTAATGTCCCTTTATATTTATTCTGTAACCGAACTAAGAATAGTATTGAGGACAAATGACGGCCTTGGATCGGATATATTACACCATTTCCCTTGAAGTGTGTCTGTCTCTGGGTTTCAAGTTTCCCTAATAAAAATGTGGTTTGTCTACATGGCAACGTTATGTTAGGAAAAGACAAAGAGAATTTTCACTCTAACTCATCTTATGGCATTTTTTTGTATCCTCTGGCCCCATCGAGCCCATGTCCGCTTCTCAAGTATTTGTATTCTACTTACGTAGCATTTTTACTGTTTCGTGCCCGACCCACAAAGCGAAGGACTTATTTTAAGCGGTTTATTTGCTTAATGAAACAAATGTTTGGCAAAACATGTCGGCTAGCTCAATACGGTTTTTGATTGCTTTTAGTTTAGAGATTTGATTTATTTCGTCAATTTTGGCTTCATTTTGTTTATTCTATGCCATTTGATCCAATTTCTCAACTCTTACGCCCGTACTGAGAGACGTCAAATGCTTCCTTAGTAGTTATTTTATGAGTCATTTTGACAGTGACCATTTGACAAATTACGACATAATATTAGTTAAATATCGATTTAAGGGATGTCTCTGAGTGGGCCAATTATAAGCAGTATAAAGGACTACAAATCTAAGAGAAGAAACATATTTTAATGAAAGAAAAAATATTTGGTATTTTAATGACTAAACTTTATTTTTACGGATATACTTCGCTTTTATTTTACATTTCCATCTGACACTTCGGCCCCTTTACAGGAACCATGGTCAGGGAAGGCTGAAAACGCTTACACTTAAAAAAACCAAACTAAACTTAAACAGTCAACCTAAAAAATAATATAATATTGACACCTAAATCGGGAAATCGCATTATGATAAATAAATAAACTTATTTACAAACGGTGATATCTATTTGTCTTATCACTAACGGATCTTGGCGTGGGAGTAAGACAGAAGCTAATATTAGTTTCCACCGGTTCATAAGTTCCCAGTTCCAGGTATTTGGTATAGATTTGATGTTATACCTACTTGAATGTAATAAATAAAAGATAACTTGTATCATCGACTTTTTTCAGAATAATACAATTCTAAGCACAGGAATGGAAAAACCTTATTTCGATACAAAACAACTCTGGTTATATGAGGATAGAGCCTTTTTATATTAAAACATCTATAACATCTGCCCAGTCTGTCAGGGAAAATATTCACATTTTATAATTTGACAAAGAACTATATTGCTTAACATATTCGTGGGCTTACTAAACAACTCTACGCGTTAAGACAAAATATCTGTTTCATACCTAATGTTTGTCTATCGTAGTCTGTCAACTTTCATTCTTTCAGCATTATATGTATGCATAATAATCCCATAATTAAGTGAACCAACAACTAATTGGAATAATCCTCATACATCGCGGATTAATTTTCAATTATGAGTAAGCTTTAGTAACGATATCAAAACATCATATATAGTAAAGACATGTTAATTTTGCTACTTTAACCTTCAAAATAAAAAAAAATCTATGCTATTATGAAGTGACCCTTAATAAGAAGAAAATAAAGGTTTGTTTAATTAAAATAACTGTTAGATCTCATTGCATTTCTTAATCCCTAGTTAATATTGTACTTCATTTTTCATTTTTATTATTTTTTTTATTAAGAGTTTATATTTTTTATTCTGTTTAACTTGTTTGTCATTTTAATATTCGTTAACACATGATATGGAAATTTTATCGCTTAAAGTTCATATTTTTGTTTAAAGTATTATTCTTATTTTAAGATATGCATGTTGTGGCACCTATAGAAAGTGCATCTAATTCATTAATTTAGTCGTAAGTTTTATTTTTAAGTTTGATGTATATTTCACTGGCTGTCCTTAAATAAATAAATAAATTGCTGGACAAAGTCTTTTTAAAGAATGATCAAATGTAACTTCGCTTGGTCAATCTTAATAGAAAAATATTAAACATCTTTATTCTGAACAAGTGTAAGTTCAAGTACTTTATACTAAAATGAAATCCTAAGATTTACAAATAAAACCGTTAGTAAATTGCGCTGAAATTGTAATCAAATGGGTATAAAGATTACCGCCATTGAGCACGTTGATATTTGCTAAACCTATTCCTTTCCAGTCGCCGCTCAAAGTTCTGTACCCTTAGCTGGGCTTTAACAGTCTATCAATTTACTGTGAAGTTATCTACATTTCTTACTTATTGTATAGCGCTTTGTATTTGTTTTGTGAGACAACATTCTAAGATTAGTAGTTTATTGTGAATATTAAGTTTTGTTTGTGTGTTCATATACATTTTGCCCCAGAGCAAGTGGCATAAGTTTGGCCAGTTGGTATTTTCAAAGAGCCTCTTTGGGGCCAAAACTGAATAACTTGGTTTGACTTTGACTTTGTTGATTGACTTATATATTATGGGAATGTCCTGATCAGGAGATATTATAAATTTTCATAGTAAAAAACCAAATAGGCTGTGACTCCACTGCAACTTGCCTACCTGTACTGGACCTGTTATCATCATATATATAAAAATCAAATAAAAAACACTTTTCGTTGTAACTGAACTCCTCCTAAACGGCTGGACCGATTTGACTGATTTGTATGCGTTTGGGTGGCACCCTGGATGGTTTAGGTTAGGTTAGGTTAGCCACATACATTGGGTCGCATGTGAAACCACCGCATGGGACCGCTAGTAATCTTTAAAAATAAAAACTGTTGTCTTTACCTTATGACCAAAAATGTTTATTAATTACTAATTTCATTATAATTTGCATGTTCAAAAACTGTTTACCAATAACAATCACATTAATGTTTTGATTGTTTATCAAATACATAAACCCTTTATTTTATTACGCGGATATATATCATATAATTACTTTAGTTAAACAAAACTGAGGTATCGAATAATTGTGTACGTTGTAATAAATAACAAGTTATTGTTTTGATAACATTTACCTACTCATATTATTTTAATACACATTTTGCGCTATTGCAGAACAATGGCACTAGCCGTGTATAACTAGACTATATTAAGGTTTGATTTCGGTAGCGACGGCAGCAGCAGACAGCAACTGCCGATCGCTAGCAGCAGTAATGGTTTCTGGGAATCTGCCTGCGGTCGCGGCGTGCTATCGCGGCGTGATTCATAGAAACTAGTAATGCTACTTGCGGTCGGCAGTTGTTACCTGAAATAAACCTAAACTGATAAATAAGGTAGAAATCCTTAAATTGCATATCTATGACCAAGAAGACCATCGATGATTAAAAGCATACTCTAGTATTGACTAAAAAAAATATGAAAAGCGGAATAACCCCAAAAAACTTAGAGAGTTAGGGCTTTATTAAACGCTTAGTAACAGCACTTTAGCTAATAAACGGTTTGTCCCTTTCCGACATACGCTATTTGCCAAAGAGCGAAAGAGACAAAACACTTTAAAACACTGTTTAAGTTAAATATCATTTAATAAGGCAGTTAAAATATCATGTACAGTTAATTTTATTAAACCCCTTGATGTCCCCTACAATGGATCCTCTCTTTATTCGAAAGGACACCCAGTAAAACAAAGCAGCAGTGTTTACAAAGACAAGCCTGAAAAAAAGAATCAGCGCAGTCTTTTGTTTTTTGTATTTCCTTCAGGTTATGGGCGGAAAGTACTGAAGACTGAAAACGAAATGATTACCGTAGAGTTTTATTTGTATTCTAGGCACAATAGGTATTACAGAGTGAGAAAAGAACGTCATAAAACAAGGGATTTAAGTGCCTTATTACTATTCCATAACCTCTCATTGTGCTGATATCTTTAGTGAGATGAGAGGCCTTTGTCCTGTTAGACATTACAGGTCAATTCTTTTTTTAACGTTTTTTGTAAGTTACGGAATAGTTATTATTTTAAATTATTTATAGTATATGGGTTTCAAAATTAAAATTAAACATAAAAAATAGTAAGGTCATAAAAAGTAAGTGGATTATCTTGCATTTATATTAAAACACAGTCAATCGAGCCCCACAAGCTCTCTATTTCTATGTAATTTATTGATTTTCTCAAAATCTCCTATACAAATTTTCTTGTGATTTTTACCAGCACTCTTGTATGTTGGCAAAAATCAAAATCAAAATCTTCCTATCTGAATCACTATTCAGTAGGAAGATTTGAGATGTTTTATGCCAAAATTCTCACAGAAACGTGTACAATACGGGTAAAACCATGAGACACTGCTAGTTGTATAATATGATATGACATTCGTTTTGCCAAGTGAACTATTGCTTCACAAAATGTCTCAGAAATTACTGAAATGTATCATCGTAGTCGCTCTCTGTGTTTTATACCCCTTAATGGAATAAAATCACTTGACTGTACCCACACAATATTTATGTCTACAACTTTACGCGCAATATTTCAACATCTGTCAGTAACAATAGTTCGGTAGTTTCTGTTATTTCCCTCAATCTCGCGCATTCTGCTCTGATAAGGGAGGTGATAACACATATACCCAATCTTTGTTAGAAAGAAGCAACATCCGGCGTTCTCTTATCAGATAATACAAGGAACCTATTTATTTGCTGCTCTTTAAGAGATACCAAGTTTTTTTTTGTATATTCTTATGAAATGGTTAGCTTAGATCTGTATGAGCAGTAATAATATAATCTTATAAGCCGTGCCCCGCGGTTTTACCCGCGTTATGTCCGTTAATGTCTGCATTTTGGGATGAAAAAATAGCCTATATCCTTCTTCTAGAGTTTAGTTATCCAATACAAAAATAATTACTCAAATCGGACCAGTCGATCTCGAGATAAACTCGAACATACGCACAAAATAACTAATACCTCTTAGAATAAAGTATAGAAAGTATAGATGAACAGCACTAATTCACCCATGGTTTGTTAGACCCAAACTAAACTCTAAGCTTGCGCGCAATATAACTAACTTACATACCCATACAAACACAGACACTGAGTAAATTGATATATGAGGAAGAACAGAGCTATTCCGTCAAGAGTATCAGCATTACAATGTATTCAGAATATATTTGGTATATAATATGAATGGGCGAGTGGCCCATAGTGAGTTTCCTGCAATATGAAAATAGATCTACACTATTTAAATAAAAAGGAAGACTTTTTCCTGGTTAACTAAATGTATGGGCACGACCCCACTAAATCGAAGCAAATAACGTTAGCACTATAAAAGATGCACACTAGCGCCATCTATTAGAGTGCAACCACCACGCGAAAAAGCTAGTAATTTCAAAACAAATTCATAAAACCTTCAAAAGGTTAGTAAAAAGAGTTCCATTGTGTAAAAAAACATATCTCCGCCTTTATAAGACTAAAACAATTTTATTAACCCCTTTCTCTTCCACTAAGATTATTATTAAAACACACAAATACGTAGGTACGTCACATAGTGCCCAAAATGCTCATATTGTACGATACCATATCAAGTATATTACAGTGACGTGCCTGATTATATCAGAGCCATAATATAAGTACAAACATTTGATACACGAGGTCGGATCCATGTAAATCGTAAATAAGATCTATACTCGTTTTCCCTTTATGTCGCAATGCTATACGAGTATACGCAGTTGAGCCTACTACGCAAAATACGTCTTTATCGATACGAAAATCAGCTCCAAGAAAAAAGAATGAACAATCGCTTTGTGATTTATTTAGCAATACATTATGTTGCTGTGCTTTGAGAGTATCGTTCTTGCCTCAATCAAATTTAGAACGGGAATGGTTCTTTTGTACATGAGTTTATTAAATACTAACCGGTAGTTATCTGCATAAACCGGTAGTTATCTGCTACCCAGTGTAATCATATTCGTTGCTCAGAAGCAATATTAATACTTCAGTTCATTACAGACTAGCAACGCTAATCGCGTTATATCTGTTTCTCCTTCCTTCAAAATAAAGTAGCTCTACCCTTGAAAGTAGCCAAGTTCACTTAAAGGTTTTGCAAATCTGAATGAAAGCTCCAGAGATTAATAGCCGCACTCAGGAACCTCGATTAAATCGACTCTTAACTAATTGACGTAATTTTTCATACATTACATGTCAAAATCACTCATTATATTAAATCTCTACTTAGAAAGCATTTGACGTCTCTGAAACAAAAAACAACTCTTCCAATTTACGATAGTAGTATCGTGGTAGTATCTAACGATAATCTATTCTATATAAATAAAAATGAATTGCTGTTCGTTAGTCTGCTTAAAACTCGAGAACGGCTGAACCGATTTGGTTAATTTTAGTCTTGAAATGTGTGTCGTAATCCAGGGAAGGTTTAAACGGTAAGCAGTGAGGCAAAAATGCGGGTGAAACCGCAGGGCACAGCTAGTAAAGAATATGAATAGAAAATATTTATTTGAAAGTAAACTCCCTTAATGTATTTGAACCTTTAGTTAAAACAATATCAACAATATTACATTTAATCATTAAACAAACTAAAGTGTTTATGGAGCGTTCATGTTTTATTCAAACAAAACCATTTAGAACTGTTTACTTACTGAAGGTGCGCGAATATTGAAGTAGAATCTATAATTATAATATTGTGTTGATGAAGTTATTCAGTAACAGAGTGATTTTGCCAGTATTGCAATGTGTTAAATGGACACTTAACAGCTACTTAATGTGCTGAAAAAGTATTGTAACAGGTCTCTATATACGGTTAGTATTGTCATAAAAGCTAAGGACTCCACAAATAAAACGTAAGGTAATAAAATAAGTAGAGAATGGGAGCTACTTTTCCTTCGGACACCCGTTTTATCTAAGTCCCCTTTCCGCACGTATGTAGGTATAGTCTAGACCCCAAAAGAATGAGAGCAATAAAAATGTTTTCAGGGAACATCTGAATGTGCACTTCTATAACAATTTATATTACGATATCTACTTAGATATATCTTTTATCTAGGTAAAACTTATACCTGAAGGTATTACATTATTACATACCATATTAAACAATTTTCACCATTTAATTGGCAGTGCTCGTGGCGTAGTTCGACTAAGTAATGTTATCCAATTTCGATTGTTAAGCAACGTGCAGCTCGGCCTTGGATGGGTGGCCGATAGTGACAGCTTACCGTCAGAAGACACGTTAAAATTGTCGGTCCCGATGGCTGATTGGTAAATAAGCAATATTTTTTCTTGATCAGTTTATTACAGACTATCTACGCTATCAGCGGTCCCGGTGGCTTCAATCGTCAGATCATATCAGAGAGCTTAAGCCTAGGTGGTCTAAAAATTCTGACACCACGGCTGGCCGCTACCCAACATGAACTTACTTACTTTACCATTTAATATCCTTATTCAACTCTATTTCCGTCCGTTTCGTAAGACTACGAAATAAAAGGAGTAAACAAATAGTTGCATGGTATATTTGTTTAGGAAAGCATGTACGTTATCAATAAACCCTTAACCTAATAACAGTCCCTACTTTAGAGGAATATCCAAGGAAAATACTCCTTTAGGTTCAATAAACGCCTAATAATTTCCTTTCATATCATCCCAATTACGATCTGAAGGAAAACATTACCAGGTATTGAATATATCTCATTAATAAAGGACTTTATACATTTTGAATTGAAACTACGTTTACGGATACACTTCGCTTTTATTTTACATTTTTATCTCACGTTTCGGCCCCTTTACAGGAACCGTGGAATCGTCTTCTGTGACCACGGTTGTTGTAAAAGGGCCGAAACGTCAGATAACAATCCTACTAATATTATAAATGCGAAAGTTTGTATGTATGGATGTATGGATGTTTGTTGCTCTTTCACGCAAAAACTACTGAACGGATTTGGATGAAACTTTACAGTAATATAGGTTATACATCAGAATAACACATGGGATACATTTTATCCCGAAATTCCCGCGGGAACGTGTACAACGCGGGTAACACCGCGGGGCGCGGCTAGTGTAAAATAAAAGCGAAGTGTATCCGTAAACATAGTTTAAATTCAAAATGTGTAGTGTTCGCTTAAACTTAAGAACCCAGTAAAACTTTATACAAATGAGTTATATCAAAGGAGATGTGATTATTTTCGGAATAGATTTAACTTTTAGCCCGCAATATATGTAGGATGGAAGCCTTTAATTTTCTACGTTATCATTTGCAATGGTCGCCTCGGGACTAACCTATCTCTAGTAGGGTAGTTAGGTAAATTGGTAAAACAACTTTTGGCCGGGAGTCATTGAATCGAGCCCGAGTTAATATTCCATTTATAACATTTGCAACAACAACCTCAACCTTATTTACCTTACTTTATCGTAATGGATTACACATTTCTATGTATGAGAAGGCTACATGAAAAAGCTTCGCGTGTGGTTTGTAATTTCACAATTAATTGTAACCACATTTTTTTATTACAATGCATTTTTATGCCATTTTTCAATTAAAACAATTGCACAACCCGGACCATGCAATCACTGTAAAAAAGCATGAATATTGTTTGAAATATTTTTGTAAAAATGGTTGCAATTTTAAACTAATTTACTGTGGCTTGGATTTTATTACTCGTTGTGATTAGATTGGTTTAGTAAGGGCTCTAAACTGTATCTCCTTGTTCTCTATTGCTTGACGAAGTCTATGAATACCATCATTAAACGCCAAAAATACATAAAAATTAAATAAAAAGAACTGTTCTGAAGCCACTCGAAAATGCTTGAAAATATAAACTGTTTCAACGATTCCTTCTCGATAATTAATTTGTAATTACTAATTTGTGTTCTTTGATCATTTGAAGTCTCTAATTGAAAAACTATGGAGCTGAAAATTAATTATATTTTCAGTTTGTTAACCGCGTCTCGCGACAGACGCATCTGGCGTAGGCACTTTTGTATTTGTTAGGAATTATTCCACGAACTCTTATAGAAAACAATTCTAAACTTCTCTGTATGGAAGTACTATGAGCGAAGTTTACGATCGCATATTTCAGTTGTATTCGCTTGACATAATTCAAAACCTTATATTATGTTTCTTAAAGTATAAGAAACTAGCAACGCCCCGCAGTTTTACCCGCGTTGTTCCCGTTCCCGTGGGAATTTCGGGAAGAAAAATTGCCTATAACTTTCCTGTTAGATGTGGCTATCTATTGCAATAACATTTATTCAAATCAGGCTGGTCATTCCCGAGATTAGCTGGAACATACAAAAAAACTTACAAATTTTACCTCTTTATAATATTAGTAGGTATAGATATCTGTTTGAAATTGGTTTTCTTTCATCTTCCCCGATTGTGATCAACACAATTTATATTTTGGTATAAAGAATATCGTCGATACTTATTGAACTTTTCATTGTTGAAATAAAAACTTGAACTGAGAAGTAAAAAGTAGCACTTTCAGTATAAAGTCAAAAAGAGTACAATGTTTTCTTCGATTTCATATAAATCAGAATATAAAACTCTTTTGAAACTTTTAAAGATATTAAACATTTACAAGTATGGAACACTCACAAATAAAACAATAATAACATAATGCACTTAACTGTATGCTTTTATAGGATTTACACCAACATAAGTATTCATAAAAGTATTAGCGATGCATGTTTTTCGTGATTTTGTTTTTGATTATGTATTAACAACTTTTTAAATTAATTGAAGACTGAACCATCGCATATAAGTCTTGGGACGGACTTAATTTGTCTGCCTTTGACGTAGTAAGACAGTCTTCAGTTTTCAGACATCACGTTATTTTGTCTAACAGACTGAAGAGTCTATCTCTCTGGTATAAACTCTTTGCTATGCTTTCATAGACTAGAATACTGTCTTAACATTATTAAGTTTATTTAGCGACTATGTTTATATATTCTATGTTTAAAAACAAAAGTTATTTATTGAAATTTGTTTTTTATGTTGCACCAAGTAGGACACTATTTAAAACGAACATCATTTGTTTTTTAAACATATTTAGCCGTTAAATAAATTAAGAATGTTTGTGCAATTCACCCTTAGTCTTGACTGGAATACTCCAGCTTTAATGTGACCTTTAAATCTACAAAAATACTTATAAAAAATCACGACCCCAGCATACGTAGCTTCGTATACGGAAACCCTTTTAAGTATATCGCTTTATTTTGTTGACAAGCGCGTCGAATTGAGTTGCGGGTAACATGTCCAACATTTCTGAAAGTTGGTAAGACGTGTCAAGAAAGTCAAGATACGCGCAGTATGTTCAAGTTGCGTGAACTCGTAATAAAATAAAGTTCCTGTTGACGGCACCTTGTGCGAGTTTACAACGATTACCGCATCGCGGATGTGGTTTCAGCGATCATTTCACGTCCAATTTTCTTTATTTTAGGTTTTTGAAACTTGTTTTGGTTACTGGCTATGCTAGATCGATTGTTTGTTACGTTAATAATATAATATCCCCGGACAAATTCACACACGGATAATTATACCCAAAGTAAGCTCTAAGTTTATGGAATCTAACTCACTGATATACGTTTGTAGCTTTAATGTATAACACACCTTGAAACTATTTTAATTACAATCTATTGATGTTCTGTGGAGAAAGCTAACAATGAATATGTGTTGAAATCCATAACAATCAGCTGCTCAATAAGGTGTGGCGATTATTATTATTGATACCTCATATTTTATGATTGAGCATGTACCTTTGTCCTGCGAGATACTTAGGCTTCATTCAGTTTAGGAAATTTACCATAGCGGCTACGGTGGCGCTAAAGATAGCCCGTATAACATTTATAATAATAGCTTACAAAATGTTATACCAGTAGCACTTATTCATTCATGGAAATCTACAAATATAATTCATGGAAATATCCAGAGCCTACACATAAAAATGTCCTCCAATATTCATAATTAAACTTGTACAACTTCTTAAAAATCCATTTCATTTCGATATTCGTAGTCATGAATTGGGCCGAAGTACTACGACCTACGTACTAACATAAAAGTTTATACTCGTTGCTTTTAATCTCAATATTATTCCGAGATTCCCTCGCTCGGTAAGCGGTGGTAATCCGTCGGGCCTGAACCTCGATTGCTAAATGTTACCAAAAGTTTGTTTGTTGTATGTTTCCCCCCCGTTCTTTGAGAAAGATTGCTTTCAAATCTAATACCGACTCGAACCCCAATCTCAAGTTTAAGAAATTATTTTTATTAAAGTACTTACTACATATGGCAAAAGAAAAGTATATTTTAAGTATCTGTATGTTCCAATTTAGATAATATATATAGTAAAGTTATATACTAGCCTGGAATGTCTCACTGCTGGGCAAAACCGTCTCGTCTCACCGAAGATATCAGTAACTTGAGTAGGATTAGGCGTAATCACCATTCTAATACTATTAGATACCTACTATTTAAAAACATTTTTTCTGTAAAAATATACCTATTGTTATATTATTGGCTTTCATTTCTATATCTTTCTTATTACGAGAAGGCCACAATAATAAAATAAGAACAAAAAGAAAAATAATATTCATTACAAATTTAAGAAGTAATAATAATTATCTTCCTTTCTTTATTCAAAATGGTTAGAACCAATCCTTAAATTACTGTTCATTATTTAACAACGAATCAAATTACCTTTAAACCGTAGTCAGTGTTGGGAATATCGGAGGTCGATTCTAGAGACAATCGTGGATTCACTGAAGCGTGAATCGACCAATAAAATGGAGTGTCAAGCGAAACGTAGCATCGGGATCCACTTTGATATTCCACGGGAAGCCATCAAAGTAAAAATTGTATTTCAGAGGTATGGAAGGTATTAACTGTTCTGTACTATGAGTTTACGACGAGTAAAATATTATTACGTACATCAATCAATTATTAGTAAATGATCTCCGTGGTCAAACTTAAAAACATCTCTATTCGATAAAGGCTTTGAAATGCTTGTCGCGTTAAATAAACGTCGTGAATCCATGGTAGGAGCTACCGAACCCAGATCAATACTAAGTAATACAATAAATACACAACCCTATCTAAGTTTGAATGTACGATGTAATCTCCGAAACTGCTGAATCGATTACAAACTTATTAAATTACGTTATACAATTTAGATATTATTGCAAACTACAGGTTTTGGCAGTAAACACGGTTACTACCGCACGCCTAACTTTAACTTTGTGTTGAAATACGAGTGATTGTTATTTGAAATAAGGATTTAATTAAATGCTTAGATTTTTGCTTCACAAAATATTGTGTCAACGTTAAAAAATATCAGTCATTTGTATTTTATGGACAAATACGAGGAATTCCGATATTGAAAAACAGCTTCCTTTGATGTCGATTGTGGCTGTGACTTATTTAGACAGGTGAAGTACATGAAACGCCGTTTCTTTTAGAACTCTTCAAACATTTATCATTTTCGTTTATACACGAGTATTATAGAAATCGTTTTCTCTTGCGCCAGCGAAATGGTTACCCAGGATAAAGAAAAACGTGGCGTATTTTGATTTATTTTAATCATTTTACGTCTTTGAAGTATCTTTGAATGTTTAATAAGTTTTATTAATATGTATTGAAGGAGAATGTTTAAAGCTTTAGATAAGGGTGGGTGTATTGTATCGTATAAAGTGGGACCTAGTGCGGGGCGTCGGTAACGTGGCAATTAGTTAGACAGCTTGCCAAACAAGAGAGCGCTTGTTGCCGGCGGGTGTTTGCGGGGCCCCGCTATGAATCTAGGTGACTTGCATCCAACAAACCACTCGTTTATAACTCAACCACACATTTAATACAAACTTAAAGCCGACGTGACACTTAAGTACGTTATACATCATCGAATAAGAAGGTTACTCTGCGGAAAATGCATAAAGTTAGTTACAGTTCCTCGCTTCAACTAATTCAGATTCTTATTCAACGAAAGCACTATCCGTAAATCTTTGTTATGTTGTGTTATATTTTGAGACGGGAAAGTTTGATATTGAATTGAAAACTGTCCATTGCCATTAACGCAATTAAGTATTCAAATATAAACACAAAAAGTTCGATAACAGGCAAATTTTAATGCCATCGATAGAATAATAAAACGGACAAAAACAAAAGGGAATTTAATCGCTTCTGAAAAGGAAGGAAAAAGAAATATTTATTGTGGAGGGAATAGATTAGCCACGGCCGGGGTTGAGGCGAGCGACGACGCGACATGGGTTCAGGCGGCCATTATTGAAAGTCAGGGGGCAGCGCGTGAACCTATTACTTCTCTACGCGCTGAAAAAGTGTCGCGCTCCTTGAAACATTGCGCTCAGCGCCGAGCGCTATTCATTGCTCAATGTATTTTATTCCGATCCAATCGATCTTTAGACAACAAAACGCACATTGTGAATGGAGTGTCTCACGAGACGATAAATCACCGAAGTCTACGATACGTTTAATGAAAAGATCTTTCGACTCGCACCCTGTTTTATTGCTATTGAACTCGGCGTTTGTTCGCTTTTCACAGAGGAAACGTAGATATAATTTGTAGAGTACAAGTGCGGGTACCGCGGGCCACGTCCGCTGACGCGCAGATCGCGGGCACGGGCACGTACACTTTGATTTGTACTCCCTCTACTAGGTTTAATCAAAATAAACTAAAAGGTTAATAGCCAAACACGTTTTGTTTAATACATATTTTATATTTGTAACGAGATCATTTTCTTTACAGATCGGTCCCATGGTTACTTAAGGATATGAAAATGCAGAGTCACGAGGAGTGAGGAAACGTGTTTGTGATAATGATTGTAATGTTTGACGGACGCTGAGATGAAAGGGCGAGTGTGGATGGGGAGCGTGACCCGCGAGGCGCGCCCGACATGACGTGTGGGCGCGGGCTGACAGCTACCCCGGGCAACATGGCATCGCGGTTGGCGGCCACGCTACTGTGGCTCACTGGAAGTAAGTGGAAAGTAAAACCTGACGCTACATTCAAGATACCGTGTAAAATTCATGACCCACTTGAATATGAATCCCACCCACGATGATAGGTTTCCACAATATTAAGAGCTACGTTACCTTCAACTAAATAATTTAATATCTGTCCAGACGTTAGGTACTATAAACACAGAGCACCGACTAGATAGATAAAGCTGTCCATTGAATACGTCTCTCCGTAATGTAGATTGTAGAATAACTGTACAGAAGTGATGAATTATTAAAATCACTTCGGGCACAATCGAGTTCTCCAATCCAATCCCTTAAGTAAAGCTGATTATTGGAATCCTCCGAAGCGATTCTCGAAAATTCTCTAAAGTGCCAATCTCTCTGGATATGGGAGATTCGTGAAATTATTGGTATGGCGTACGAGCATGCAGGACTCAAGGCCATTCATTTATTAAACAGTGTGAGCCGATGCATGCGGCGGGCGGGGGTGCGCGGGCGGAGCCGACCTCTTCCCGCTTACGTCACTCTAATATAACTTACTTGTGGAACTTTTAGTGAATTATTCCCCTCCTTGACGTTTATGGCCAACTAAGAGAAATGTATTTGGAAATTAAGTAACAAGATTACGGCAGCGGTTTTGTTGATGAGACGGGAAGTTCCGCCCCATAAACCTATTTTTTGGAATGAATTTATTACAGAAGGGGTTGAGTCGGGATGTGAGCGGCATTCCTTTTAACTTTTGTTACGGTACGCTATGAATACTCGGAGTTTCCATGGAATGTGACGTGTACTACATAATAAACAAGCAATTTGGTCATAAACTGTTTTATTTTAAAATTCGAAGCGGGTTTTCGAGGAATAAAAAGATAATAAGGTTATTTTAGGTGTATATTTTTTTTTTGTTAAACCAACAACCAAAACAAGAGTGGCCACAGTTTAAATGAACACTTCAGTAAATCGAAAATTAAGCTCTTGTTTACCACAAAAACGTACGTGTGAGCCCGCGTGGGATGTTCGGTACACAAATACACATTTATTCCCACACAAACAGAGCTAGCAACAAAATGAAATTTGTAAATATTAAACTTGTGCGGAGATGAAATGTTATGATGTGTCTGGTGTAAATTGAATTTGGTTTCATTGTAATGAGCCGGAGTCGGGCGGAGCTGGCGTGATCTCCAATTCGATCACGTTCCTACTCCTGATTTATGTATTCCGACCACCTTTACTTTAACCGAAGGTCAAAATTTGACTTATGTTCCTCACGAAAACTAATCAACAGACCCGCAGCCAGTACTAAACCACGTACGAAAAATAAAACTACTTTAAGTTCCGTAAATAATGGTTCCTTTTTGTGTTACAATTAATGATCGGAACTCGCGAACTGGGAAATAAATGTGCAGAGCCTTTTCTTACCACTTCAATGTAACGCCAACAATAGTTTTAAACTCCAATTTGTTTCAGATAAATTGTTATAAAATACCTTCAAAGATCTTTTTACAAATAAGTGCACAATGTACTCTGGTATGTAATGTTACAGTTTAAAGTTCATTGACCTTACCAATAAATAGAGAAGTTACGCTGTAAGTGCTTCTTTCTTCCATGAACTCTACCATAAACACGCCATTTTCCCTAATAGTTGTCTTTCTAATCAAAATAAATTATCTTCTACTTTTAAAAACAAATAAAAGCTGATAAAATTACATTATAATAACGGGAAATTATTTTCATAGGGTGTATTTTTCCTTCCTATTCAGAACAACATTATCTTATTTACATAAAAGCAGAGTCCAATTACTTAATTTTGCTTCTTCTTTTTCCATGTCATTGACTCGTATAACTCAGCTGAGGACTTATTTTCTGGCAAAGAATAGGTATTCAGTTGAAGTAAAAATACAAGGTTCTTAAGCCAATACTCAGAGACGTCTTTACGGTGCTTATCTATACTAAGTCGAAAAAAACTGAAAAAGTAAATAAAACTAATTTGTCAGTATGCAATGTAACATAATATGAAAGATGCATTATTTTATCTCACTCAATTACATTGAAAAAATTGAATTTTGATTAATACAGGATTTAAAACGTGACCTAACTATAACCTCTTTTTTTGAAGTAGGTAAACATAAAGCACATCTGTACACCTTATTCTTATACAGAATTGAAAGAGCCATCTTACAATACCCACCTTTAGCGCTAGTTCAGACACGGCGGGAACCGCGCGATTTCCATGCGATTCTGAAATCGCGCGGGTCTTATTTGTATAAGTTATAAAGAAATCGTTCAGACATAACCGCGCGATTCCCGCACGATTCCCGCATGTCTGAACGCAGGCTTAAACTTTTAAAAATCTGCTAAGTAATAATTATCTTGGTACTCTCAATCTTATTTAGTAGGTAACGAATTTTTCTGTTGCCCAGGTGTGCTAGGGCTGAAAGAGATTCAGCTCAGCGTGCCGGAGGCGGTGGGCGTTGGGTCCAGCGCCACGCTGGGCTGCCGCTGGGCGCTGGAGACTGGCGAGGCGCTGTACACCGTCAAGTGGTACCACGGGGCGCAAGAGTTCTTTAGATTCGTCCCCAAAGAACTACCTAATACAAGAGTCTTCTCGCAGACAGGGATTAGCGTTGATGTAAGTACTAAAGAAATATTTGGTAGGTAAGCATGCTTGAGTAGGTTAGCAAGCAAGCAAGTACGAATAAGTTAGTGGCCAACTCTGGTTTTTGACCACCTAAAAGCCCCCGACATGGTACGTTTGAAACAACTGCTATCGACAATTTTGCGCATAAGCATACTTAGATAGAAATGCCACAAATATATGGTGTGCGACAGAGATATCGCTTAACAAAACTTAATCTAGCCGAGCATCGAAAGGAACTGGGTCCTTGCCATGTATTGTACATAGGTATTGTCAACGCGAAGGTTTGCGAGGACATTCCTTCACATTTTCCATGCTATCTGATCTGGATGAAAAGATGGAATAACTGAAAAAGACAGGCAGTGCGATGAGTTGAAAGTGTGAAATCCCATTACTTAACATATCAGTATTATGGTGTGAAAATAAATTATCAAAAGGAACATGATATTCCATTTTACTCCTATAATATCCAACATAAACAAAAGTTCACCAGTTAATTAACGCGTTATCTTTCAGCGAAGAAAATAGTTTCTTGTCGCAAAGTAGTTTCCTTGAGAAAGCTACGTTACTAACTATTAAGTAATGAACAACTTAAATTGCTTAATAAAACGTAACCAGTCGTAGGATGCCGGAGATGGTGTACGACACTGTTTTATTAGAATTTTATCTTTATCGTCTTATGTTTCATTATCTGCACGGCCGAGATAATATAACATCTTAATGGTTCGTTAAACTGCCTTCGTAGTTTGAACGTTGAAAAAACTCTTAAGACTGTCGTAGCGGTGGGCACGTTAAACCTTTAGCCGTTGGCACGCCGCCACCGCCCAACTATAACATTGTGCCAAAATAATGCATTAAAAACCCTTTCGTCGCGCAACGAGCACTGAAAGTTTGCATCGAAGAGGCATCGGCTGTAAATCTCGGCCTTCAGTAATGTGTGGCAGCTTAGTCCTTGAAAATCGGGTCAGACGCCATTCGCGCGCGACTGGAATGATTTAGTTTGGTCGTCTCTCAAAGTGGACTGACTTCCCGTAAGATGGATCGATGCTTTTAGCTCAATTTGAGTCGCTACCAGCTGCGTAGCGCGGCGCACCGTCCTCCTAATGGGATTACTCGCCGACTCACATATAAATTACGCATGAGTACATCTCATCCACCTGAAATCAATGATCGACGCTGGCCCGGGGATTTGTTTTTTCTATTTTCAACTTGTTACTTCTCGATATATTTTCTTGGAAAATAACTGGACATATTTCACGAAGCCTACGACAAAACGCTAGAGTTTCTGACTAACTGAAAACAAGAATTTGTGTTGTAAGAAAACATTGTGAGTGGATCATTTATTAAAAAGAATTCTCATAATACGCCCACCGAAGAATAATAAGTCTATTAGGGCTTTTAAAGATGTCTGAGTCGTTCAACTGGGTCAATGGTTGTTTTGTTACGCTCATCCTGAAAGTGCTGAATTGATTCCGTTTGCTTAATGCTGTCGAATGGATATCGAGAGCTTATTCATGAGTACACAGTTCGTAAATACTCGTAGGTATATACCCACTTTTAATTTTAACAATGGTTTTATCCATTCAATTTGTATTTACAGTTACAGTTACCTTTATACTGCTGTTAAAGTATACTTTAACTTCGACTTTAATCCGGTCGGTACGTACGTAAGTGATATTTACTGTTTTAGTTATAAACAAACCTAAGTCCTAACCATAAATACAGAAGTGACCTGAAACTATCCATTAAGTCAGTAATTTGGGTTCAAGCTCAACCTTAAGCAAGATTTAGTATGTATTGTATCGATCGCTAAACTTGAGCGAATCACTAAATAAGATACTATTCAAGACTTGTTTGAGTTTGCCGAAAACACATTTTCACTGTCAGAGATTAAACAATGTTTAATCCTTCATTCTCTAGACATTTAATTACACGTTACCAGACGTAATTAAAAGTTATGCTCAGATTTCACGCGAGATTTACTACGACAAGTAAAATTGGTTTTGGTGAAGTGACCGGTTTTTCGATTAGTTTGAATAAACATCTATCAATATAACTAAGTTTGTAAATATTAATAGGAATCGTCTTATTCATAAACGCTCTAAAACTAAAACAACATTCTTTATCTCTTTTGCTCTTTCGCAAAAGCATATGTCGGACAGGGAGAAACCATTTAATAACTCAAATTCTGTTAATAAACGTTTAATTGTATTTTCAGGCTATCACATCTATATATATAAAAATGAAACCCGTTTTCCTTGGTCACGGCATCACGCGTGAATGGCTGGACCGATTTCCACGGTTTTGCATTCGTTGGAAAGGTCTCGGGCTCCGTGAGGTTTATAGGGAATAAAAATCTCAAAATTCCCACGGGAACGGGGGCGCTGCGGGTGAAACCGCGGGGCACAGCTAGTATTAAATAAATAAATATACCCGGTCAAATTCACACACGGTTAGTTAGACCCAAACTAAGCTTAAAGCCTGTATTATGGAATCTAACTAACCAATACTATTATATATACATACACAAATTCTTTATATGAATAAGTGACACCCAGAAGTAGTAGCCAACAACTATGTCTGCACAAATTGTTGACTCTGAAATGGAATCGAACCCGCAACCCCTGACACAGTAAGCGCTCTCATATGCCACTGTACCAACGGGCTTGTCATTGTTAAAGCTGTGTTCACGTCCTTTGTTATACACTGTACGAGACATCTACTTTATACAAATAGCTAGATAATTATCCTATGGATTAATGTTCTCGACATTGACATTTGAACCTCAAGGCTATCATTTAGCTCTGCGATGACACCCATTGACTTCAATTGCAGACATTACTCGGATATACAGCAGATACTGTTAATGCGTTCTATGACCCACGGCTAAACATGCATTATTGAAGTTAATAATCACGTAGAGAAAGTAATAATTACAGTTTAGTATAATCGAACGTATTATATTAATTTGCAAATTGGTTGGCAAGCGAGAGATATATATACAAAATACATTGAATACTTTCTTCGGTTTTTTTAATGGGTTGAAAAAGGGTTTAATAGTAAACTTAACTCTCTATTGACCGCTGTCCCCATCCCGTGGGAATTTTGGGATAAAAATAGCCTATAAATTAACCTTCCTGTTAAATGGCTATCTAATATAGTAAGAGTTATTTGATCGGTACAACGGGAACGGGCCCAACGCGAGTTAAACCGCGAGGCGCTGCTAGTATGTACCTATGTAGCTAGTAGAACATGCATTAATATCACCGCATGGTACTTAATTATGGGTGACTTTAAGCATTTACCGATGGTGTTTGCGTACCATTCAAATCCAAAACCGATATGTACTCAGGATGTAAACTCGCTCTCTCCATGCAGTGATCATTTGATACGAAGCATCTAAACAAATGTGGGACCATTTCCATTGCAGTACTTTTATATAAACTAGTTTTTCAAGAAAACCGTGCAAGCTATTCTCGCCAAAAACTGTTTCACTAGATCGAGTATCTAGAAGTTCAGTTTTCACCGTTCCGTTATTATTTTTGTAGTCGTAAAAAGATAGTCCCATTAAGGCTGAAAGGCAATACAATAGATAAATACTTACAATTTGTTCTCTCGTAGCTATGAAAGGAACGCATTCGCGCTACACAAAATCTATTTCAGTCAAATTAATAATACTTTACCTATTCAATTGCTTACCTTATCTAATATTACTTATTCATAGCTTTAAAAAAATTATGAACCTGAGCTCTAGTCAAAACTGTATTTAGGCAAAACTGCGTGAAAGAGCGCACACTAAGGGCTAACACTGCGTTAAGCGTGCGCCTGTCGCGTGCGCGGCGGTTCACTTTTGTATGAAAACACACGCGGCGGGCGCACGCGGCGGTTAACTTTTGTTTAAAACCGCGGCGTGCGCACGCTTAACGCAGTGTCGGCCCTTAAACAGAATATCTAACATACTTTTTTATGGCCTGTTGCGTTTTCATTTAAGCAGATCGGTGTGGTGCGGAGCCCGATTAGCCAATCACAGCTCATAAAAATTATCAAACAACGCATTGGCATTGTTAAATGACATTGACATTGTTACTTGTGAGTATACTGAGCTAAAGCTATTAGACTGTATGTGTATCGTCATTTACACCAGGTGTCCCGGTCGGGAGCTCAGCAAGTGGTCCTCCGCGGAGCGACGCGCGGGCTCAGCGGCCGCTACCGCTGCGAAGTCTCCGCGGACGCGCCTTACTTCCACACCGTTTACAAGAGCGCTTACATGAGAATAGTTGGTGAGTAGATAATATGTACACTTGACTTTTGGTGTCTCAAAATGTTGATTGATTTTCTTATATAAGGACAGTCGGGGAATGAATGTGCATTTGCCTTTTTAGTGCCTATGTCAAGAATATTTATATAATTTTCTCGATTTCTTCACTTATTCCTCAGTAAAATGAGTGAAGCTCCTCAGTATATTGAAGAATTTGGAATGTAAACTTTGGAATGGAGCCTTAGGAATGTTGCAATTTCAAGAAAAAGTGGTTTAAACTTGTTCCTGGCAGAGTTCAGTGGTATTATTCTTTAGAATGCTCTACCATTACGCGCCTGAATTAATCTGTAAAACAAACTTCTGAACTTACCTACAATTTTGAAATAGGTTTTCCGGTCTCGTGAACGCACTTCAGCGAAAATCCATACAACAATACACTTCAATTTCCATGAAGTGAACGTAGCTTTAATCGAATAACGATATGGTCTGAAACAAGATTATAAACTGACTTTTACAAAAATAAATAAAATATATGAACCGAACATTTCCAAATGGATTTCGTGCAAACCTGTAATTCAATTCTAGGTTGTTTGGTCGGAGTGGTGTATCCAAACACCGATATAGAAATTAATCTATTTAATCTGCGCTCCAGTTAAGTGCTCCCGTTTCGTTGGTTTTTCAATTCTTTACAAGTTTTTCATACAAACTAACTTAGCCACGCATTGTTTGGACAGCAAGAAAAATTTTCAAGCGGAAATATTTTTGTGCTCTTGATGTTTAATTTAAAAGTTTTACAATTTAATTCCAACCGCGTTGGGAGCTAAAGGATTTTGCTAATTGTTTTTCTGGGAACTTTATTTTTATGTCGCCAAGTTTTGAATAGTAAATCGAGGTTCGTACGACATGTTTCATTTCTTACTTTGTTTTGGTAGAAACTAGCGGTGTCCTGCGAATTTTATGTATCAACTGAGTCATCAAAGTCAGTCCTACTAGAAATATCTGTGTACTGTAACCACACAGAAGATCCAATGAATAACAGTAAACGGACACTTATTTTAAAAATCTGTATCTATCAATATAGATAACAATAAAATATCTAAATTGAGTCAAACAGAAATAAAATGCCAACGATATATTTTAAATCCATTCCTAATGAAATTGAATTGAATATTAGACTGATAAAACAAACTAAAATATAATCGATTTCAACTCATTTATGTAAATAACTAAACATAATTTCACATTAAACCACAATCTACTTCACAATAGTATCCGAATGCAAACAACGAACTGATAATGGTTATTAAATTATAATTTCTACGTTTCATCCATACAATGGAGGCAATCGAATGTGTTTGAAGAGTAAATAGCTGGATTGAGCTAAAATTTACAGAGTGTTGCGACGCAAATCGTCTGGCGATACATTTTATATCGAACTAGCAGCGCCCCGCGGTTTTACTCGCGTTGTGGTCGTTCCTTTGGGAATTTCGGCACGAAAAATAGCCTGTAACCTTCCCGTTAGCTGTGGCTTTCCATTACAAAAATAATGATTCAAATCGGACTGATAATTCCCGAGATTAGCCCGAACATACAAACAAACAAAATTAAAAATTTTGCCTCGTTATAAAACTATAGTATAGATGGAATGGTCTTAAATAGACCTGTCTATTGTTATAAACCGTGCCCCTTGGTTTTATCCGCGTTGTACCCGTTCCCGCGGGAATTTCGGGATAAAATGTATCCCATATGTTATTCTGATGCAAAACCTATGTTACTGTAAAGTTTTATCCCAATCCGTCCAGTAGTTTTTCGTGAATGAGTAACAAACATACATACATTCTCACAAACTTTCGCATTTATAATATTAGTAGGATAGGACGTACCTAGTAATTATGATGCGAGATGCACAATGCAGAAACACATTTACATAAGTAAGTATTAAGACTAGCTTTACCTTAGGTAGTTCTCTACAAACCGATTACTCAGCTTGCTTTGCTTGACGGAGCAAAGCGTACAATATTCATTAAGCAGTATTATTTACCAGTGTATGTATGAACCCGACCGTAAACTGTAAGGTAAATATAAAATCAATTTCCTAAATGTTAACAGGAAATTAAGCTTAGTTTACGACCCTTTGTTAGTAACTTTACTTTAGATATAGAAACTAGTGGGAAAAAAGTCTGTTTAGCAAAACGAATGTCATAGAAGATGACAGAATGATTCATTCATTAATTTCGAGTAGGTTTTTAGACCGCCTAAAGGCCTCCGACATGGTCTGACGATTGAAACAACCGGGGCCGACTGCTTAACGTGCCCTCCGAAGCACGGTAGCGCTCAGATAGAAATACCACTATCACCCATCCCAGTATCTCGAGCTGCAACGTTGCTTAACAATCGCAATGAGCGAACTCTCTTAGTCAGACTACGCCCTGAGTGCTACATATATACAAGACATGATTAAATACTGTGAGTTGATTGGTTGAATATTTAAAAATCGAGTTTTCCGTCAAAGTGTCACCAATCACCACACAGTATTTATGCCTTGTCGCCTTCTATGACGTCTGTGCTAGACGGCCATATTGCTATTACATTCGTCTATTGCCTATGGGTACGAGATATTTAATTCATTTACATTTTATTCCACCGAGTTTATGTACCATCGATAAAGCTTAAGATGACATAGTCAACGATTAATTATAAGAAAATACTACGGTTTTGCATAACAAAAGCTATTTTCTATATAATGTTTGTAATTTGTATGTATGGAGTAATCTTAAAAACTATTCATCCGATTACAGAACATAATTATTTTGTTTATGAAATTAAAGCAACACAAGACAAACCGCGGACGTCGCTAGTACAGTATAAACCTACACTAAATTATTATTTATTGCTTCTGTTTGTATAATTCCAGTCGGGTTTATAATTCCTTCAATGAGCATCGTTGTTTGCTATAATTATATTATAGCGAAACCAAACGTATAATAGCTGTAGGTACAGTCGACTGCAAAAGTTTCGACTAGAAGAGTTTTGTAATATTAAAAGTGTTCATTCAATATTACAAAACTCTTCAACACACTTATGTGTGTTAAGGTATTCAATGTGCTTATCCACTTTTGTAGTTGAGTATACCTATAGCTACGTATACTTCTAACTATGCCATAAGGTAACTGTGCTCGTCAGTTTGCTATGCTTAATACTCTTCGCTGTCCTTCTTATAATCCCTAGACGAAAATCGGGATAGGTAATATAATCTCTCCGCTGTAAATCTTAACAACCGCCAATCATCATATAAATCTGTATTCTGAACAATCCCAGGGTTCCGTGTAAACCGAAATCGTAAATCAGAACTATTGTTAAGCAATAAATGTGAGAATCGAACCCGAGGCATGTTTGATTAAGGTTTATCTCGGTTAATTTACGGTTATTGAACCGCTGCTTTGCGGTCTGAAGGAACTTTTGTGGGTGTATGAATATAATTATTAAATATTGTACGTTACGAATATCTAGATTATTCTAAGTCTCAATTAGGTTACCTCACCTGAAAACTAATTTATTAGTTACCTAAGTAAGGCAATTAGGTACCTACCTGTCTTGTTACTTAATTTACACGCACTAATTGTACGCGCTCGTATTTCGTCTGGCTAGATTGAACATTTAATTAAATAATTTCAAATATTGTCTTCAACGATGGATTTTAGTCGGAAATCTTCAAAACATCTCGAATTTGATACCAATGTAATGATGATGTTTAAAGTATCTAGCTCTCACCCTTAATTTATAAATTAAGGGTGAGAGCTAGTTTGTGTATTAAAAATCAGGAACAATTTCATGGTGATTCGTCGGAAATCTTCAAAACATCTCGAATTTTGATACCTATTATAATGATGATGTTAGAAGGGATGGATTGGGGATGATGGCTTGTTTGTGTTTTAAAATCAGAAACCTCAAAGATGTATTTAATTATTGTTTCAATATATTGCCGTGTTATATATTACCAATTGATAAACAAATAAGTTATTCCTGAATGCTTCAAAAACTGTCGATAATTTGTCATCAAGATCTTGTAAAAAGTATATTTTCCTTGAAAATTTCATGATGACCTTTTGTTACAAGAAAGCAAACGGAGTGATTCTTTTGCTGTCGATTTTTAACTAAAACGCATTCCTCTGTGACTTACAGACAGTCAAAGGATGTTACTGTCGGAGACCCCGTCAGTCGGACCACGATTAAAGTTACAGTTTTGGAAACTAGCCATTACATCTTACCAAGATAACATTAAAGAGAAAGACACGTTAAAATGAAACTGCAAACACAAGTCGCAAGATGCTGCACTTTAATTAGCATAAATAAATATTTTAACTTTACATTCCAATTTGGGTACCAGTTCTTTGGTTAAAATTTAAGAAGCTACTTTACTGAAATCTAACGAATTAAATAAACAATAAAGTGCCTCAAGACTACCGAATTAAACGAGGTGCTGGAGAACTCCCTGCGTTCCCATTAACTAGAATTGGCAAAAAGCGACAGAACAGGAATGTAAACACTTAAAACTTTGCTCGCGAGTTTCACCGCTTGTTGTAATAGAGGGCGCTTCTGGCAAACAAAAGCATGCCGAGTTTTAGTTCACCCGCCATTTTGTCTGTTCGGCATTTTAACTGCTTTCTGCTAAATTCGTGGTGAAAATAGGACAGTGTATGAAGATGAATATGGAACGTCGATCCGAGCTCGCGTTGGCTGACGTTATTCGGAAACTATTTGACCGACGTCCTTTACTCCACGTCTGACCTATCTCTATTTCATATTGAAATGCAGTCGAACAATATTTTCGTTTAATTTTAAACTGGTACGTTCAGTCATAGATTGGAAATTTTACAGCGACACTTTGAGTCGAGGCAATTTAATTAGAATGAGAGAGACAGATGTTGCGTAAATCACCTAGCACAATGCACACAACACTACCGGTCTAGATATAGTGGGGTTTAGGTAAATTGTGCCATTAAAGACTGTGTAGCATGAAGGCAATAGAAGCACTTAGACACAATGGCTTGTTTCTGCTACAGGCGGAAATTGTGATGTTACTCTAGATTTACTTACAGTTACTTTGTTTCCATTTTAGTGCCAAGTAATATTTTTATTTTATGAATAAATCTTGGTTTACATTTTCTTGGAAACGTCCATGTCATTTGATTTTATATTGTTACTAGCTGTGCCCCGCGGCCTCACCCGCAGCGCCCCCGTTCCCGTGGGAATTTTGAGATTTTTATTCCAAGTTTTCATTGTTTTTAAAATGTATTCTGCTATTCAGGGCGGAGACAAATCCAACGAAACAAAAACCATGAAAATTGATCCAGCCGATCTCGAGTTATAAGTGTTGTAACAAACCCGTCTTTGTTTTATATATATATATATAGAATATAGATTAGTGTTTTGTTCAATATCCCTAACCTACACTGTTTCATTTAAACTGTGGTCATTATTTGAAAGGGCAAGAAACAAAGGCCAGCTGATGATATAGTCGACCGCTTTGGTGCTCATGTTCGTTAGAGTAATAGGATGCGCGACGGTCGGTCCCGTCCGCGGCGCTGGTTGGCCCATTAGGAATTAGCAATAGTTTGCCAGCGGTGTTCAATAGAACCACTGCACCCTGAGCTTGCGCTAACTACGAATAGCTTTAAGCTCTAAAGCACGCGGTATGCTTCAACTAATAAGCTTAAAACTTGAATACAGAATCCTAGTTCAATAAACGCTAAAGTTTATGACGATGTGTGGATGTATGTTTGTAGATCTTTCGTTGTAGAATATCATCACGAATTTGTATACAATTTAACTCGCAGTTATTCTGTAAATCTGAAATATGTTATTATATATATATATATATTACTTAGACCTTTTTTTTTTTTTAAAGTGAGGAAATGCATTTGCGCATCCCCGGTGTTCGGGTAAACACCGGGGTATGTAGGGCTCGACCCGACCGCCATTCCCCCAAATAGAAGTCATCGGCGGCGGGTAATACCCACTAAAACCGTCACTGTGTTCCTGCGTCGGCGGTAAAGCAGGTGATCTTAGACCTGGCTATAAAAATAAGTATTGGATATTTTATTTACATAGGGTACATTCATCCCGATCTATGTAAATAAGTTCGGTATTTTTACAAAACGAAAACCGTTACAACACGGGTACAATCACGGGACATCGCAAGCTGCATTAATAAATTATTACGTATCGTAATTGTCTCATAAAACTGTCAACTGCTGAACGAACATACGTGATTCCGTGCTTGAATGTAAATAAGGTACTTTACTGCATTACAATGATTCAATGAGATATAATTGATTTACGTGGAGCAATTCACACGAGCCGATACGATGCGGAAATTCGATTTTGAATACCGATATTTTTCTCTGTCCGGAATCAGTGAGTAATGAACGTGTCATATTGCTAAGGGTGTAAGGGATGGTTATGTAATGGAAAATTGGCGATAATCGCCATGAATGGAGCAACTTGGGGTGATGGCGTCTTTGTCCCTCTGGAGGGATGATTTACACCTTAATGGGTTGGGTTATCCTAATTGTAACAGCGTATTAATACGCGTTTGAGACTTTTGTGGCAGATAAAGTTTTATAAGGCATACTGTTAGAACCTAGATTAAATCTGCTTTTAGAACAAAGCAAAACTTGCTCGCACCCTCGCCCCTTTTTAAAGGAGCTCCTACTTATAGCAATTAGAACCTTACTGACTTGAGTGTGTCAGTCAGACGTCCATTAAATCGAAACTTAACTCATTACGTAATTTTTTTATACATTACATGTCAAAATCAGTCTCATGAAATCTCTACAAAGGAAGCATTTGGCGTCTCTAAATAATGGGCGTTAATTAATAAATAAAAGTGATTTAATAATATTTCATATCAAAAACCAGTCTAAAACAGTAACCAAACTACTTTTGTATCACCATTTATCACGAAAATTTTCCTGTTCAGAATTGCCAGAGTCTGGCCCTATGGTACGAGCGCAGAAGAGTTGGTACTCAGTCGGAGACATGCTGAGGGCCAACTGTTCGTCACTGCCGGCAGACCCGCCGGCCAACCTGACGTGGCTGCTCAACGGGCAGGAGGTAGGTAACATAAATCACAAAATCAACATGAAAATTTGATTGGCAACTTCGTAGCTTAGTCTTGACTTTGCTACGCCTGAGATTTTGCTCTCTCAGGCTCGTAGTCAACTTCTTAGCAAAATCTCGGGTCCGTAGCCTACTTCGTAGTAAAATTTGGGCTTTGTAGCCAACCTTGTAGCATTGTAGCATTGTAGCATGGTCAAATTTTGAACGTTATCTACGGAGCAAAATCTCGGGCCGTAGCCAAATTTGTAGTGACATTTTGAGTTCGTTCCCAATTTGTTACATGGTCTTTTTAAATTTCTAGAACTTTGTCTAACCTATGGTCCGTATCCAACTTCGTAGGATGATCAATCAACACCGCTAGGCTTTGAATTGAAGTAAATTAACTAATGGCACGTAAACAGAACCTCCATCAATTCGATTTAGCTTTAGTATGTCAAACTGCACAATAATATTAGTGCGCTCATTCAAAAACGTTTTGCTAATGCAAATGTACCGACACTAAATGTTATTCGCGCCTGCATTAGTCGATCTGCTCGTACTACACATTGCTACTCGCACTACAATATGCTTATATACCACTAGGAGCTTTGGGGTACCTTTCGATCTCAGCTTTGCTATGTAAAGTTTGTGTGTGCTACATTTGATAACATTAATGAATACTGTGATTTATAATTAGTGTATTTTGACAACCAGCTACAGTGTTTTATTGTTACAAAAGGTTCGTTACCAGTAAAAGCATTGATTTTATTTTCTCATTCTTAACTTCAAATAAACTGATACGAGTATAAGCCATACCGTTTTGTACTTACCTCTCTCTTCATATTGTGATCCAGGTAAAAGGACTAGACATTCCAATCCACGAGGTGTCATACCCGGAAAAAAAGCCTGTGATAAGCGACACGTCGCTCGAAGATGCAAATAGAATTATATTCAGTCCGTGGGACGCAATCTCTGGGTACGAGGAACCGGTGACCGACAACGTAATAGACATTCCAGGGAATATTGCCGGCATAGTGGCCATTCCCAACGGTGATAGCAATCGGAAAAACAAGGAGACCACCCGCCTTCCGAGACTAGAGCAAATAGCAAATAAATTGAACATTAGTACTGAAGAGGACAAATCCAATAAATCATCCTCGTTCAGCCAACTTGTTATGAGAGTGCAGTCCGTGCATTTTCGGAAAGTAAGTATTTTTATTTTTAAGAGACTGTAGCTGATGTTATTTTAAAAAGCTCGTATAGTTTTTCGCATGTAATAGGCCCTTATTTAAATTTTACGCATAGTACCGGGAAAAATCTTTACCCGCGCCAGACTCAGTTTTGTGAAGCGTTAACTCTGCTTCAATGTCGATGTGTCGATTGTAGTCAGGTGTCAGTAGTGTAAAAAAATCACATAGATTTTGTACGCTGTACTGGGTAAAGATTTACACGTATGCTTAATATTGATTTCCTAAATCGGAGATGAATCATTATAAGCACCTACAGATAATACATGGCTCTGGCTAAATTATCATATCAGGTAATATCGTGTTTGGGTCTAAAGACACTCATATTGCGGGTGCGGGCCGGATACGGACCGCGTGCGGGTCACGTGACGTTCTACTTTTTGTATTTGTATGAACACTGGCCCGCTGCGGGCCCGCAACCGGCCCGCACCACGCATGTGTCTTGCGCTTTACATTCCTCGTACATTGAGAATGTACAGACAAACATACTTGTTTACCTGTTTACATATATGAGCGTCCATACAAAATATCAGCTTATTGACTATCGTTTACAGAACGTTTAGAGATAAGTTATTAATGGCAGCCTAACCTGTATATCTAACATTCCCTATACGTTAATATTAACATGGTTTAATAAGCCTATTCCCAATACTGTGTGGTTGACAAGAGCAATAAATACTTCAGTATATTTTGTTTACAAACGTAAATTTAATTACGTGTTAACATCGCTTATCGAACATCATTCAATGTTATTTAATTAAGCCTTTGTTTAACTTTGCACAACAACCAATGTACATTTAATTCATAGTTGGAAATACATAATGTACGAACATGTAAAGCTTATTAGTTTAATATGTGTTATGTAGAACGTTTTACTCTACTGGCAAAGGGCTTGCTTGTGTTTGAACACACCGAATATCTTATAACAATAAACATCGCGGGTTACCGTATTTCTTTTGTTTTCCGACAAATTATTATTATTGTTTGACAAAGGTCAAATGTTCGGTTCAATTTGTAACATAAGAACAAAGGAAAAATTTTGGAATGTGACATATTCTAAAAGAACCACTAAGGGAAAGCAAAAACTTTCTCGGAAACCCGAGACGTATTAAGTAGTTTATTATATTTGAGGGAAAATATATCTTTTTATTGCTCAAACTTTAACCTCAGACTAACAGGCAAAATAAGTTTTAAAGGAGGCTACATAAAACGCGAAGCTTTACTTAAATTGCTGATGTAATAGGAATAACTACGATTTATGATGTAGGTATGACATATATCCCTCGCTTCACTTGACTAAAGTTGTGTAATGTTCGGTGTTCACATTTGTCCAATACTTGGCGTGACGTTGGCCCAGTATGTACAGGGTGGCCTTTTTAAATCGGTCGGTAAGAACAAGTCTGAAACTACAAGATATTTTCTTAGGAACCATGTCACTGATTTTAGAGATGAGGAAACGGATTAAATTTTCATTTCAATAAAATGTACTTTTACAAATTTTGTTTGATAAATTTTAATAAAATATATCACGATATTTCTTTAACATTTCATTTAATCAGCTATGTTTCTTAGCAAAAACTGATCGTTATAATTAACTTTATCTATTAGCACAATAAAAATACAGGGTGTTACTTTTTCACATTTTACCCGGTTCGATTCCCGGGCGTACTAACCGTATATTCAAAAATTCAGAAACATCGTTTTTACTTTCACTAAAATCGACGACACGGTTCCAAAGGTTCCAATCTTCATATCTCTTACAATTTCAGACTTGCTGCACCATTTTATAAAAGCCCTCTGTATAGCAGACATAACAGTTTATTATAATACAATTTTGATGTATTTTACCCAGGGTCGTCTGAATGTGACGTGCGTGGCTCGCGTTCTCTCAGTATGGTCGAGCAGTGGGGTTCTCTTATTGGATGAAGAGCGACCTCAAATAGCGCCCGTTATGGGCAGTCGAGACTCCAACTCAGGTAAAGAGTCAAGTACTGTCCCAGATATCTGTCATTTGCGATATATAAATCTCTCGTGTAGACATACTTGCATGTCTGTAGTAGTATAAATTCGACCTCGATATTACAGTTACTAAAGTGAAGAATATCTAATGATTCTATTAATTAATTTCCCCAGTTTCAAAGTAATAAATATGCTTCTGCATTTACAATCATTGTTTTAACAAACACATTTTTTTAGCCACCCAAACACTCGTACGCAAAAACCCTGAAGTTATATTCTAAAATGCACTAACTAAAAAGCAACCCGACCTTAATATTCAAATGACGCTCATTAGAATTAGATTACGGTCCATAATATTACAACACTGTTGTTGAGAAGCAATTAAATCGATGCCATTAATCAATCTATATCCACCAAAATTGTGCTCTAAAACCATTTGAATATTCATCAAATCCGTTCGCGTAATTCTAAATAATTCCCTCAAACCAATACCGTGTTACCACATCTAAAAACTTGATTCTGCGTTCTGTATTTGAACGTAACTAATACGTAGCACGAACGAAATCCAATATGCGACTTGGTCTCACGAAAACGGTGTTATCTAAACGAGTTTTGTACATTGAGGATGTGGAACTCGCAACACCAACACGCCGCTGGCAAACAGAAGCAATCGTTAGATCATGCGGCTGAATATTCATTTCGCGTCTTCGATACTCGCTGCGTTGATGCACAATCGCGATTGCTAATTCTGTTTAAGTGCCTTCACAGTTCCATTATAGACACCTCTCGGAACATAATTGGAGCTCTCGCGAACAATTTTCTGCATTATTTTAATATCATTTGAAACAGATCACGAACTAGATCACATTTTCAAGTAGATTCACGCTTTATTTATTTCAGTTAATACTGGAAAATTCTTTGATATATTCTGAGCACAACTGGGAACGTGATTTTTAGGAAATTACAAAAATATGATACAATTTCGGTAAACCAGAAACCTATTTTCGATACAAGCTCTGCACTCGCGATATGACATACAACCGATGATGGAACATTTTTCTTTTTATTCACAATTCTTTCACGAACGCCACACATTTTATCAACTTCAATTTTATCTTCACAGTTTAACCAAAATATACAGAATTTACGTAGAAACCATAACTATTGTTCACTATCAAACATAAATACAAGCTTAACGAAGTAACGTGTAAGAAATTACTTCGTTTTGGATATGTAAGTCCTATGTATGTAGTTAGTCATACCTACCTACGAGTTATAGTAGTCCTATAGCAACTACATCTATTCTTACTTTCCGTATTGTGGTGATATCGTGTTAGGACGCGACACGGTTTCCGACGGATAACTTCAGTCGATAGCATATTGCTGATTCGTCTTTGTTTCAGGAGAACGTTCGGTGAACGTCGCCGTCGTGACTCTCCTCAATTGTTTGCTGTACACACACTGGTAAGGCTCCTGTTTACATTGAATCCCGTAGATATTTGAATCGAAATCGTACGTATTAATGTCTGAATGAATTATAATTTTATAATATTTTATAAGAGTGGATGGAAGATCCTATTGAATAACTGTTTTACTTTAATTTTATAAATATCTTTATTTAGGTTATGATATTATCCCTCGCACTTGAGTTTGAAGATTTTAAATAATATACACCCAAACTACTTTATAGTTTAAACAAATATAGGTACTCAAACCTAACAAATAGGGTATATAATATACGTACATAAACTAGAAATTTTCAGAAAAGCGATTGCGACGTTTATAAAATTGTAACGTGACTGACTAGAATAGCTTGAGCCTAAATGTTGTTCTTATTTTGAATATAAAACCTACGTTTTGGTTTGAAACTGATATATATATGTTTAAAAGAAAGTCGTGTTAGTTACGCTATATATAACTCGAGAACGGCAGAACCGATTTGGCTGAAAATTGGTGGAGAGGTAGCTTAGAACCAGGAGACGGATATAGGATACTATTTATCCCGTATTTCCTACGGGAACGGGTGCGCTGTGGGTGAAACCGCGGGGCACAGCTAGTTTATAATATTTCTCGAGAGATAAACTTGCGAATCTCATTTCTATTTTTTCAGCATAGTTGGCATTTTGAGTCAATAGGCAATTTAAATGCAAGTTGTACATCAAGTGTCTCTCGAGTCAACAATTTGTAATGCTCTGTCTAGTCTACAGTAAATTGAATTATGTTTTGTGCTTACAGAGTCCTTTTATTAAAAATTAAATGGGTTATAAATAATTCATCACATTTCTTAATAAATATTTTGCTTACCTTATTTTATATGGAATTTAAGTCCCGGCGTTCATTTTACGTTTGCACGACTTCGAAACATTCAATATATCACACAAAAATCATAAATGACTACACTATGCTCGCAATGTAAAATAAGCTCTAGGGGCCACATTAATGAACATTTTAGCTATCAAACCGTTTGTCACTTTCTGACATACGCAATTTTCCGAAGAGCAAAAGAGACAAAACACATTATAAAAGTGTTTTACTTACATCGCGATTATTAATAAGTAGCAGTAAGCGCTTACTTTTCTGCTAGAGCTACGCTATTCTATATTCATTTTTTCATACGAGAGAGTTAAAATTCAAAGGTTCAGCGATGGGGTAAGAATGGAATGAGATCACTTAACCTTTTTCCTCTTCAGATGGAATTTTGTTTGGCTGGAAAATCTACTAATTTAGCCTTCATTTTAACACTCATAAGAAAAATAGATTGTACGTTTGATGTGATTTGTCGATACCGAATATAGCATAGCATAGCTCTGATGAAAAGGCCTTCTTTCTTCGAATGGGTTAATATAGTTCTCTTTGTTTTACAGGTCAATACGATGATCAGAGAGCTGAAGGAGTCAAACAAAACTAAATAACGAACTTGTAATTTTCTCATCTAATGTCAGTGTTAGACAAAAGTTTAGTGATTGAAAATAAACTATGCAGGTAAATGAATTTCGTCAGAGTGTAGTGAATTTTGTACATGTAAATACTGGTTTTAATTATAGATTAATATAAAATAAGTGAAATAAATAGTGATGTTTTGCTTCACGGAAATTATGTACGTAATTGTTAATTCAATATGATTAATATAAAATAAAGGGAATCCCAGTTTTATAAAAATATGTTAACGTTTTTATTCGTCATATCAATTAAGTTAAGTGGTACCAGAGTGAATAGGTACGAATAATGTAATCTCAAGTAAAATTCTGGCTCTTGTACAAAATCTACAAGGAACTATGAATAAGGTAAGTAAGTAACTATGTCTTCATATAATGTCTCACAGCTGGGGAAAATCCTTTCATCCCACTAGGGATATCAGTACAATGAGGAATATTAGGCGTAATCAACACGTGTAGCGCTCGTGGCGTAGTTACACGATGTGAGTTCATTACGATTGTTAAACAGCGTGCAGCTCGGCCCCTACTTGGATGGCCAACAGTGGCAATTCTATCTGAGCGCTACCGTACTTTGGAGGGCACGTTAAACTGTCGGCCCCGGCTGTTTCAATCGTTAGACCAAGTCGGAGGCCTTTAGGCGGTCTAAAAACTCCGATACCAGGGTTGGATACTCACCTATTCGAACTTAATTTTTACCAAGCTTGCCTATAACGCGTGATTTAGGTAACTGAAAATATTAGCAGGTATTTTTAAAAGGCAATTCAATAGATTTTCCCAATATCTTCCAGACACGTTTACAAAGCCTCAATTTTACCACAATTCAGAAAATTAGGTCTCCTATAGCCTTATATATATTTTTACCGGTAATTTGTTTCATTTTTACTTGAAAAAGCTGTGTATTGAAGAAAACCTTTTTAGTGAAAAGATAGTTGTAAATTTATTTTGTCTAGACAAGTGGTTGAAATCATTTTCGAATAATTAATTAGTTTTGTATCGAATAACTACATTTAAGGGGAAAGTCAAAAGTTTTATTTTTGTCCCGAAGTTCTCACGGGAACAGGCACAACGCGGGTGAAACCGCGGGGCGGCGTTACTCGTACTAATATTTGTGAGGATAGATGTATGTATGTATGTTTGTTTGTTCTTCTTTCACACAAAAACTGCTAAACGGATTTGGATGAAACTTTTCAGTAATATATTGGTTATACATCAAAATAACACATGGGCACATTTTATCCCGAAATTACCGCGGGAACTGGTACAACGCGGATAAAACCGAAGGCGGCGTTAGAACTTAACCAAGTACAATGTTTTATAAGTAGGTCTGTGAGAGTAAGTAATAAGAGTTTTCTTCCAAGACTCGCCAGGAATCCCGCACGCTCGCCAACTCCTGTCCATTCAGAATGTATTGGGGTCAACACGTGACCAATCCTAATGCTTAAATATATATTAAAATAATAAAATACCAAATTAAGCACAATCCTAGTACTAGGTATGTACGAGTATTCCAATATTTAATGTATAATGTGTGTATGCGGGTAATACTCGTAGACCTGAATATTGTGATTTTTGTTTGTTTGTTTGTTCGCACGCACTACTCTCTGTTTAAACAGTTGAAGTTTAAGAAGGCCATTTTCGAGAGGACATTATAGGCTTTTATTCAGAATGTATTGGGGTCAACACGTGACCAATCCTAATGCTTAAATATATATTAAAATAATAAAATACCAAATTAAGCACAATCCTAGTACTAGGTATGTACGAGTATTCCAATATTTAATGTATAATGTGTGTATGCGGGTAATACTCGTAGACCTGAATATTGTGATTTTTGTTTGTTTGTTTGTTCGCACGCACTACTCTCTGTTTAAACAGTTGAAGTTTAAGAAGGCCATTTTCGAGAGGACATTATAGGCTTCTTTTATCCCAAAATTCCCACGGTTACAACTCGCGGGGCGCTGTTTGGGTATTATAAACGCCAATATTATGAGAATATATAGATGTCTGTCATTCATTTGTAAAACGTAAAATCTCGGTACTGTGTTGGTGAAACTTTGTCAATGTAGTAATGTTATAGTAAGTTTTTCCCGTTTCCACGGGAACAACAAACGATAATAAAAACAACGCGTGTATTGATCAAAAATATGTTATTATATTAAGTGATTGATGGTCTCCAAACTAGGTTAGCTTTCAACAAAGCAAGTTAAACCATTTAAAACACCTGGCTTTGTCATTTAAACGATCTTTATGTGAATGTAACCATTTCAAGAGTTATGAATAGACGTAATCGATAATCGTATTGTTACCAATATGGTTATTTTAATCGGCAGTTAATCGTTACCGATTAACTGCTTTCTTATCATAACGAAGCGTAAGTTACTTTTAGTACAAAATAAATACAACCCAGAAGGAAAACGTTGAACTACACTCTGAAACTCACACATATATGCGCATTCCACGAATTTCTAATGGAATCAGAGTAATGTCATTGAAGTTTTACTAGGAAAACGTTTAAGCACGCATCTTTGTATGTGTGTGTGTGTTTTTGTTGCACGGCGTTGTACGACTCTTCCATGTGTAATTTGTTTATAAGGTAAGTATTAGCCTTGTATCATTTACTAACGATTGGTGCAAATGATAACTTCTTTATCACGTAGATGATGTCCTTACTTCTGTATCTCGCTTCTTGCCATTGATCTTTGTCTTAGAAATGTAAATACATGTCATACTATGTAGATGTTAAGGAGGTCGATCAATTTTAAAGTAAAAAGTCTTGGAGGAAAATATAATTGAATTAAGTTCCTTTTAGCAGTTAATAATATTAGAATTCTGAAGAATATATTTCGAATATTTCCGAAGGTTTTTGTACAACTACATATTGAGATACTATAAAATAAATATTAGTTTTTAGTTTATTTGTATGAAACTTATAAAGACGTCTTATCACACATTCGTAACTCAGATCACTCAGAAACTCACTCACTCAGAAACTCCGATTCTGTCTCCGAATAGGTAACTATTTTAATTTTGTCATTTTATCATAATGCTTAAAAACTTTCATAGTTAAGTCTAACGCTTCGTTGAACGTGATTTTTCTCGTTTCAATGGAAAAATTACGAACACTTATCGCTCTCCTAAAAATAATTTGAAATCTTTGAAAACCGGGACAGTTTACACGAGTATAGAACACAAAGCAAATGTTTTGAATTGAAATTACGTTTACGTATACACTTCGCTTTTAAAAATGTGAAATAAAATCGAAGTGTATCCGTAACGTAGTTTCAATTCAAGATGAGTAGTGTTCACTTAAACTTAAGAAAGCAGTACATACCAAACGTATACCTACGACTATATCACTTGACTAGCGGCGCCCCGCGGTCTTACTCGCGTTGTGTACGTTCCCGTGAGAATTTCGGGATGAAAATATAGCCTATAAACTTCCAGTTGGATGTGGCTATCTATTATTAAAAGAATTATTGAAATCGGACAGGTAATTCGCGAGATTAGCTCGACCATACAAACAAACAAACTTAAAAATTTTACCTCTTTATAATATTAATATAGATTACATCTACCCGTAATGCGAGAAATAGTCGATTCAACTTCCTCCAAAACCACTCATAGTTAACAAATGTTACAAAGTTAATTCATAAATCGTACTCCCGCTTTTGTTACTCGCAAGATCACACTCGAAAAGCAAATGCAGCGAGAAAACGTGGATTATTGCCAGATATAATAATATTATACGTCGCATTATAAGGTTGTTTGGAGCGCACATACAACCTTATTGCTGGAACTCGTGCCTCCGCATAAAACCTTATTTAAGTAATGCGGTTAATGTTTGCATTATTATGCCTTTTAATCTTTTGAGATTTAATTTAAGAACAGTGAGCGGTAAGTAAAAAGTAAGTAAAAGTGTAAAAAGTGAGTAAAAATATTAAATGAGTAAACGTGCGCGGTTAAGGAGTATAACAGTAAAATTAAGCAATATCGTTAGACGTAATCCTCACTATAGTTAAACTCCGTAAAAAGTTGGTAAGTCAATATTTGTTGAGCGAGAAATGTCAAGGTTTACTGAAGTGTCCTAGACATTTCTCTGGATAACTTTTTATTGGTATTAGGGTAAGGTAAGTATGAGTCTTTAACTTACTTTAATAACTGTGACATACTCAAAACAAAACAAAACACTTACAATATTATAAATGTGAATGTAAGTTTGTATGTTACCCTTTCACGCCAAAACTACCGAAACGATTTGAATGAAATTTGGCACACAGTTAGTACAGAGCCTGAGAAAGGACATGGGATACTTTTTATCCCGAAATTCCCGCGGGAACGGGTACAATGCGGATGAAACCGCGGGATGCGGCTTGTATTTGTAAACGTCAACGTTACTGTTAGTCTATATCATCCCATTGTTGGGCAAAGGCCTCCCCCCATGCCCATCACTCTTCTAAATGTTTATACTTCTACGTTTAGTTATACTCATTGCACTTTTTGGATGACTAGTAGGGCGGTATGCCCTCTTGTTCGAATTTGGCATCAGTGCGACGGTGGATATAATGCATTTTATTATAACTCGTTAAAAATACACAACGATGTACAAATTCAAAATCATTAATATCGTGTTTGGAGCATTGTCTTTTCTTAAAACTAAGAAGAGGCTGCTACTGAAGTTACGAGCAATATACACATAGTGCGGCTGCGGACCGGTTGCGGGTCGTGTGACGTAGAACTTTCTTGTATTTGTATGAAAGGTGTCACCCTGGCCCGCACCCGGCTGCGCGTAAATGCACTTTATATTATATATCCCGTTCCCACTTGTTGGCTAATTGGACCCGGATTTTAATCGATCGCCCTAGTGACAAAACATTTTGTATGACGCTGTCCTCGGACTCTGATTTTATTTCAGCCGTCCTAGAGTAATAACAATAGTGCCGTCATTCGATTTAAATCCGGATCAATATCCGATAAGTGAGAACGTGCTCTAGCCTTGTTGATTACTAATTGTCACGCCGCCAAATTAACAATAAACACGAACAAATTAAAGCTTTGTTGCATCCATGCAATAACAGCGTCTATTGGAGTAAAATATGCTAATGTGAATCGAGACGACGCGATGTTGCTCCGAGCCTACACTTTACCATGCCCATGTTTGTGTGTGGAAGCACAGATATACTGCTGCTTGATGGAAGAGAGTGATAAGATTTCACATTACAAGGCCTATCCCATCCTATTCCCTACTAATCTATATATATAAAACGAAGACGGGTTTGTTACAACACTTATAACTCGAGATCGGCTGGATCAATTTTCTAGGTTTTTGTTTCGTTGGATTTGTCTCCGCCCTGAATAGCAGAATACATTTTAAAAACAATGAAAACTTGGAATAAAAATCTCGAAATTCCCACGGGAACGGGGGCGCTGCGGGTGAGACCGCGGGGCACAGCTAGTTAATTATAAATGCAAAAGTTTGTTAGGATGTATGTATGTATGTTTGTTACTCTTTCATGAAAAAACTTCGAATTTGGATGAAAGTTAACAGTAATATAGGTTATACTTCAAAATAACACATGGGATACATTTTATCCCGATATTCCCGTGGAAACGGGTACAACGCAGGTAACATCGCGGGGTGCGGCTAGTATTTTACAAATGTGAAAGTTATGAGTATGAATCTGTGAATAGATAAACGGGATACGGGTATATGGATGGTTGGGTATATGTTCCTCTTTCCAAAAATTACCAATTTAATCTTAATGGAAATTGGCACAGAGATATATTTGAGTCTGGAATAACTCATAGGCCACTCACATGGGCCTTTTATTCAAAATGCTCACGGTAATGGGGACAACGTGTGTGTAACTGCGGTCGCTGTATACTAAGTATGCCTCACCGGGGACTCCAGGAGGCTGAGGCACTGGACAAGGAACCAGTTAACAATATACACCTCGCTTTAGGGCCGAAACTGCGTTAAGCGTGCGCCCGTTGCGTGCGCCCGTCGCGTGCGGCCGTCGCGTGCGGCCGTCGCGTGCGGCCGTCACGTGCGCCCGCTGCGTGCGTCCGCAATGGTTCACTTTTGTATGAAACCGCGACGGGCGCACGCTTAACGCAGTTTCGGCCCTTACATTTTTAACAATTAAATTCTGACATGCCATTGCACATTAATTGTGGTGCCAGAAAACAGGAACCGTGACTACAATATTGGCATATGGTCTGAATAATTCATTTCTTTCAGGTACAAATGAAGAACACCTAAATAAAATTGAAAAAGTACCCGTTCAAGCGCTAGTGATTCCTATTTTCTTTAAAACTCCTTTAAAACACATTTACTCAGTAGTCGCATTGTTTCCCGGTAATAACGATTAACCTAAAGAAACAACGTGAAAGAACCAAAAATGTATAAATGTTTTTTTTGCTTTAGAATAATATAACTAATAGCACCTATTATTAGTTCATACTTAATAAAATATACCTAATTTATCATGTTGCTTTAAAGTTAATATTTTCACATTACAAAAATACACTTTTATTTATTTTCATAAAAGTAAACGAAACGAATAAAATCGTACATTGAGTAGGCATTCAATTATTTCTCGGAAGGGACAAAAACTTTTCACCAGAAATACTTTTACAAGGCTTTTCACAGAATCAAAGACTTTGAACCGAATGTCCCTTCCAGTGATATTACTATCTTTGAAAGCTATTTCGGTAACAAATACGTACCTCAATTCTCAATCAACGTCCACTTGTATAGTGGGGCTTCGCTTAAATATGGTTTGTGCGAACAATATGGTTAACCTAGACTAGAGCAATGCATGTGGAACTAATCCACAGGGCAGCTGGAGCAAGAACAGGGATAAATGAAGGTTCAATGATTAACATGATGAATAAATTAGCTATTTTTGTTATCTTGGTTGTAATGTATGGATAAATAAATAAATATACTCCGGACCAATTCACACGCGGTTATTTACACCTCTTATCTCAGTTCGAATCTTATGAAATCTAACTAACTGATACTACTACATATACAAATTCACATACTTTCTAAAATATATAATTAACACGCAGAGGTCATTGCCAACAACCATGTCTGCACATATTGTTGACTCCGGGCGGGAATCGTTTTTTTTTGTGAAAAAGCAAAACACATTGATTTTTACAATAATTATCTACTCGTATATGCCCAAGATGAACATTACATAGTTTGCAATTCAATTGTCAATAAGCGTATGTTTAGAATAAATAGATTCAGTACAAAAAAACAAGAAATGTAGTTCGATCCAACATATTAAATATACCTTCAAAACAACAAAACTCTCCATTATTATCACGGTTCTCTTTTCGAAGCAGCTATATCTGCTAATTACAAAACATATTACCATGTACAATAGGTACCATAACGTGTTAAACGTTAATACTTTAACAATATAACAGAATGTTTCATATAAAGTACTTTACAGATAATAATAAAACCAAAGGCATCATGTACACTTCTCTTTACTTCGTTTATATGAACAAGGAAAACATCTTACAAGACTTGTTTCTTAAAGTGTTTTATAAAGTGATGACACCTCCATACGAAGCAACGTATGAAAGATGTCGTTTAACATATTTATATAAAAAAAAATATTTATAATAATATTATAAAGCTGAAGAGTTTGTTTTGTTTGTTTGTTTGTTTGTTTAAACGCGCTAATCTCAGAAACTACTGAACCGATTTTAATAATTCTTTTTGAATTAGATAGCCACATTCAACGGGAAGGTTATAGGCTAATTTTCATTCCGAAATTCCCGCGGGAACGGGTACAACGCGGGTAAAACCGCGGGGCGCTGCTATGTATTTAAATTCTAATCTAAACTTTGAACAAAGGTATGAGTAAGTAAATAAGTTAGTTTAGAGTAGGTTAGTGGCCTTCTTTGATGTCTGCAGTTTTTAGACCGCCTTAAGACCTCCGACATGGTCTAATGATTGAAATAACTGGGGCCGATAATGTAATGTGCCCTCCGAAGCATTGTTCAGATAGAAATGCCACTATCGGCCACCTAATGGCCGTGGTACACGTTGCTTATCAATCACAATGAGGTAACATCGTGAAGTCAAAGTACGCTACGAGCGCTACAAGGTGTAAGTACATACTCGTATTACAAGATTGTTTAAAGTATCTTTCAATTTAGTTATTATTGGCCTGGTGCTGGGGTGCATAGGTTTGTAGTCTCTTAGTGCGCCGATCTTCATTTGTTTTTTATGAAAAACTAGCAGCGCCCCGCGGCTTTGCCCGCGTTGAGCCCGTTCCCGTAGGAATTTTCGAAAATCCTTTCTTAGTGTGCACTTACGTCACTTGAAGAACCTTCCTGTCAAATTTCATGTTTCTAGGTGTAGCGGTTGAGGCTGTGCGTTGATTATCAGTCAGTCAGTCAGTCAGGACTTTGAATTTTAAACATATAGATATGCATGTTAACTTAAAGGGGTATGATACTGCCCTCTACCTAACTAGACCATGCTTGCAGTTAAGTGCAATACACATAGTGCTGGTACGGCCGGTTGCAGGCCCGGGATAGTTCAAAGTGCTAGTTAGTGTGAAACCTTTCATACAAATATATACAAGGAATACAACTTTACGTCACCGTCAGCCGGCCCGTATGCAACGTTACATTATATAATTGCGCATTATGTTTTTGATCTCTGTAATTTCTATATTACTTAAATACCTTTGTACTGTGTAAGCTATTATATTTTCCAGGAAAGGAATTTAAATTGCTGCTCGTTCGTCTGTCGTTAAGAATCACGTTCCTTCTCAGAAAAGGTTAAAGGTTATAATTTTAATTGTGGAGTTTCAATTTCGTCAGTGTCATAATTAAGACTGTAGATTTTACGTTAATTTGGAGTAGGTAGATGTTTTAAGGTAAAACTTAGTATTTAATACAAAATTATGTAAATACTAGCCGCGCCCCGCGGTGTTACTCGCGTTGTACCCGTTCACGCCGGAATTTCGGGGTAAAATGTATCCTATGTGTTATTCTGATGTATGAAACTTATACCTATATTACTGTATAAGTTTCATCCAAAACCGTCCAGTAGTTTATTCGTGTAAGAATAACAAATATACATATCCTCACAAACTTTCACATTTATAATATAAGTAGAATGGGATAGAAACTACTTTTGAGATCCCACTTGAGAGCGAATGCATCTCGTAAACGTACTTCAGGAATCTATTCCAGGATACAGAGAGTTTTCCGCGTATTTCTTCTCATGTTGTTCTCATGGTTGAGCTGCGCGTTGCTTAACAATCGCAATGGGCTCACATTGCTAAGTCTAACTACGTCATGAGCGGTACATGACTGGTGTGATTGGTAAATCGGGTTCCGCATCGCTTCGCTCCGGTCCGCTCTGCTTCTATGCTTCTACGCACCCTTGATTTCTCTCATGTTTACCCGATCTAATTTAGTAATTATGACAATTCTTACAATTATGAGTACGGCGGAGATGACCGAGACTGCCTGTCGAAATCTGTTCATCTCTAAATTTTTCTGCTCTCCATTTTTAAGAATTAAGTCAATATTTTCATTTTTGTGAAGGAATTGCATGAGTTAGCCGACTCGTCTCTCGGAGTTGTACTTTGGGCTTTCAATCGCTCATACAAACCATCGTACAGCCAAATTGGTCTACCGCCAACTTACTTGACTTTACTTCTTTTTTATCATACTTTCGTTGAATATAATTCTACAGTGTAACTTTAAGTAGATTAACTTGCGGCCAAAGAACTTAACAAAATTAACTGATTCAATTATTCATCTTTTGTATAACTGCGGGAAACGCGACAAGAAAACCTTGTCTGACACCCAGGCAAAGTTAAAGTTCATAGAAATAGAATAAATTGTGTGAATGAGTACAGAATTACTAATTAAAAGACGTTTTTAACTCTACGACGACGCCTGAAGCGGCTTTTTGACAAGACTTTCGTATCTGAGGAATCGTAACTTCCGAAAGGGTGAACGGTGAATTTTTATGCTCTAACTAGCTGTGCCCCGCGATTTCATCCGCAACGCCCCCGTTCCCGTGGGCATTTAGAGAATTTTATTACTTATCTTCTTATATAAAACCTTGTCCTGACAATAAAGAACACATAAAAAAGAATCACCCAATTTGGTGCAGTCGTTCTGAAGTTATCCGCGTACACACATTTCGGCGATTCATGTTTATTTATATAGATTAACAAAATGGATTGGGCTGGCCACGTCTGCAGCCAGAAGAGATGTGGGCCACATCTGCCACTGAGTGGCAGCTAGATCCAGCGAGTAGGCGACGAGGAAGACCGAGGTGCAGGTGAAGGGACGATCTCGACGCATACCAAACCAACTGGAGGGAATTGGCCTTGGACAGGAATGCATAGATGAAAGAGAGAGAGGCCTTTGCCCAGCACTGGGACAAAAATGGTTGATAATAATAATCTATATGCCATTTAATATAAATAAACGGTAAGTTCAAATTGAAATGTAAGTATATTTTATTTCAATTGAAGGACGCTTAAAAGTACTTCTTTGTTCATAACCTGTCACGGTAGCTTAAAGGTATCTTTTCAGTAACGATCACAGGCAGCAGGCAGCAACGGTCAACCGCAAGTAGCATTAAAATAACCAACAAGTAAGAAACTTTAGCTCAATGCATCGCCACCATTATTAAACTAAGGCTGAACCAAGTGACTATACCACCCTTTTCGCGCAAAGTTATGAAAAAAGGAATAAACACTTTTTTCGTTGACGTAGGTAGTCAAAATATTGCCTGAAAAAGGTTGCTATTAGCGATAATGGAGCCCATTTGATTTGTTTCATGTTCTTTTTTATTATGTGATATTTTTTTTAAACACAGTTTTCAAGTATTTTGTCTCTTTGGAAAAAATAGTGAATATTGGAAAGACACAAATCACGCGATAGCTAAAATACTGTTAATAAGCGTAAATACATGATATCTTCAGTGAGTCGAGAGGCCTTTGCCCAACAGTGGGACATTACAGGCTAATACTACTACTACTACTACTACTACAAGGCCCTTAATCTATCTATCTTCCGTATTTCGAAATATATATCACAAAATATTTCAAACAACACATTTGGCTAGTTTAATGGTAAAATATGCGAGCGTTTCGAATACGTATCGGTATGAACGGACCGAAAAATTGGTTTATAGAATAGGTTAAACATGCACCGATATTTAGAACATTTTTCGCTCGAAAACGATGATAGAATTATCCTCGGTCAAAGCGATATACTCGTAAGTTCATATTTCAAAGTAGTTTCCAATAAAATATAAGTGGTGGATGGAAATTGTAATATTAGTACGTCTGTAAACTTTTATTACAAAACCAAGTGATAAGTGAAACACCTCTTAGTGATATTGCTATCGCAAATATTTGTTATGATATATTAGTGTAAGTGAGTGTTGTAAGTAGTTGTTTTCTTTCATCCTAAAGACGATTAAATTACCTAAATATTTTTGGTTAAAAACATTATATCTCTTTCTGGAAGAACGCATCACATACAAAAAACCGACTGGAACATTCAACGAGGGGTAACCGGAGGGTATTGCTAGTAATTCATACAGGTAAAGGTACTTAGGCAATACAAAACTTATGAAAACCCATCCCTAAGGATGTAAAGCATCCAACCGAACCGAGATCCCACAAATTTCGTAAAAGGTGTAGGCTGTTTCTCACCAAGGACGTGCCTATTTACCGAGATATCCGAACGCCAACCAAACATAAAATTGATCCTTAAATCCATTTGGATATACAAAATTACTTACATAGTAATTCTCGCTCACTTTTTGAACATACAGAGAAATTGCGATCGTATGGAACGTTCCATTTGAAGATTTTGATGACAAACATGACTCATCAGTTGTCTTCTTGTCTCGTAATATCTGTCTCATATTGTCTACGTGTCAAATTTCATTATTTTAACGGATTTCTACAACCTGGAGTTTTTCTTTGCGTGTGTTTTTTACCTCATGTCTTCGTTATTTGGAATGGTAGGTATTATGAACTGCATTGATAACGTAAAATTGTTACATGATAGATTCAGAATGATTTTTAATGGATCTCCAAATAAGTGAACATAGTTACAATTGAAGCTATAATGATATGATAATAATGATGTTCTACGCTTTGAAACTTTTAAATACAAGAACTTTTCCATTACGGTTCCTACTCTTCAGTACAAAGAGAATATTAAGTAGGTGTATCTCTCTATATCAGTTTTTTCTTTTGCTTTTCATACGTTTTCAAACCTTGTTCGGTCGAACAATAACCACAAGTATTTCTATGTTATTTGCCTATTATTTAACTTTCAAATGACAGCTTATCAGAAGATTCTATAATAATGCTTATTTATGTATTAAAATCATTAAGCAATATTGTCGAACTGAACTTTATAATGGTACCAGCCGACCCGGCAAACGTTGTTACGCCATACGAAAATTTAGGGTGGACTACCCTTAACATTAAGGGGGATGAATTCTCAGACCTACCCGATATGCACACAAAATTTCATGAGAATCGGTGCAGCCGTTTCGGAGGAGTGTAACTACAAACAACGCGACATGAGAATTTTATATATTAGTTTGAACTAAACTTTGTGTTCGAAAATGGAATAATTTCAGTGTTCAATAAAACCAACAAACAACTTCAAGTCCTTTATTACATCATTAGTTCATCTAAAATAAATTAAACCACACATCCAATTAAGATAATAAAAACACCAACTAAAGGTAACAGGAGCCGAGTTATCTGCAGCACTCATTCCACTGTGCAAGTGTTAGAACGGCAAACACGATAACATTAATGAATTTGGGTTCGGTTGGCTTTCATTTCCTAAGTCTGTCGGCGAGTTGTGTTGCTCGGGATTACGGATATCGGCCCTACTCTTCCAACTAACCAATGTATTTGTTCTTTCTCTTTCATTCTCTGGGCAATTCTAGCCAATTCTGACTTCTGCCTGCCAATATTCGATTAGAAAATCTTGATTTATGTGACTCGTGATTCGTTTGCTTTAAATATTCCTCTTTACCATAACTAATTGGTCCGCTTTCGAGGAAGGAATTCTTATTCCAAGATACCGTCAAAGAAGAAAAGTGCTACAAAATTAAAATTAAAATAGAATCAAACTAAACAAAAGAATCAAACTCCACAAATTAAAGTCTATTTCTAGTTAAAACGTCAACATTCATTGGAATTCCAATTTATAAACATTTCCAACAGGATTCTTTTACGATAATGTAGACGATAAGTCAGACATAAATGATTAGGAGGCACTACAAAAATGACGTTTATTGTGAAAAATACTACGTTTCTGAGAAAATGTGTTATACTCGTAGCTTGTGCGCACTGCTTTGATCAACGCTAGATGACACACGCAATACATAGACAAATCTATTTCAATTAGGTAAGTTCGTGTAGATTAGTATCCAACCCTGGTTGGCAAGTTGTATTCTGGGTCAAAGTTGTGTACTCGCGTAGTTGTGCCTTCGTTGTCTTGTCTCAAAACCAAGCTCAATCTGTCCTCTTCTATCACGAGACAGGTAATTACTAAAACAAATAAATTATTCGAGTCCCATAGCCATTCAGCGCACACGTTGATACTCACAAACCTATCTGTGAGTAAAACGAACCTCTGAACATAATTGCCTTGGAAATAATAGATACTTCTTCAGCTTTAGCTGTTCTCTTTAAGGCGAAAGTTAATATAACAAACTGATTCCGAAAGCTTTTGTATTTTAGATATATTTGTTCTACAATTGACAAGTATTATTTGTAATACAAAATAAATATGAAACGAAATTGAATTTAACCTACGCAGCTCCGCAAACAAACCAAGATAAATCTTATTTATTTTGATAATATTAAAGTCAACCTAAAATATAAGCTTAACTTACTATCAAGTCAATAAATAATTAGTAACTAATCGTTTTAAAGCTGTCAATAAACCGTGAATACATTAATTAGTTATCTACATTACACTAACATTACGCACAAAGCAATAGCAACATGATTATTATAAGTAGGTAACCTACTTAAGCGTCGAGGCACTAGCTTTTAGTCAATCCAATAATCCAAATTGATCGGCGGTCGCACAGGCCTTAACCGAAATGTTCAATATTCATCAAATGCTGATTCCAGTGGACAATAAACTTGTTTTATGAAATGATATTATAATAAGGCTTCGCATTGTACTTGATTGAAGTGCGGTCTGCGAATGATGTCAGCTTCTTTGGGCTCACTCGTAATTAACATTGCTTTGGTTAGTGTTACGAGCTTTGTACTGTGCGCTATGCGGGCGTTATCTCGTCTCAATGTTGCTTTTGTACACTGTAATTAAATTAAAGGTTAAACTTGGTCTGTTAAATAGTTTTATTTTTGTAAAATGAGGAAAGTAAATGGATATAACTCTGCTCAATCAATCATCTCTGCTCGTGCTTCAGTACACATCTCCTGTTTATATCTTTTTTACTTATTACAATAAAGATTGCTCCAATTCCTAGATGATTTGCTCAACTATCGAGATCAATAAAGTAAGGAGCCGAAACAGTAATCCCGCCCCCATTAGACCCCAGATCAAGGGATGAAGATCGTACCCAAAGATACTAGCATCTATCCTTTTAATAAAAGGTTAAAGAAATAAATGCAATTATTCACTGAAACCGTGTTAAACTCGAAACCAAAAGCTAATCTGATTAACTTTGCTCAAAACTTTATAATTAATGATCCACTAATCTCTTAAGACTGACATGAGGGTGGAAGTTTGTGCGGTTGTTAAATCTGTGTTCTAAGACTTTAAAACCATTACTCTTATTATCTTGGAATCTCAGGTTAGCCGGAGCCTGATTCAAATACAACCAGGTTCAAACCGAGTTAGTCCGGGCAGGGTACAAAATTGATATCTCGACCCTTTAATAAACGGAGGAAACTCGATATTTTCTGAAGATATGGATGTTAATTTAGGTAGGGTGTAAGCGTAACGAAACTGTGTCCGTCGATAGCTATCGAAACTACTGGAATAGAACGGGGACATCTTCTGAGCTAGTTCGGCGTTCGGCAGGTGAGCAGACCGAGGCAGGCGACGATAATGCGTCGCGCAAGTGAGAGAAGACGGCGTGCTGTGAACTGAGCAAAATGGAAATCTTTAAAAAAATATTTAGAAAAAGATGATTAGATTAAGAATAGAATCATAATAAATCTATTGATTTTTCATGTACAGCTGCTGTACATTCCATTTTTCTTACCAGAGGTAAAATGTAGACTAATGTAGTCGCTTTTCTAAAGCTGTGTACAGACCGGCCCAACGAACGCCAACGAACGGGTTTCGTTGACCTTCGTTGCTGCAATCTGGACGGCTTAGCGAATGCCTAACGGAGAATTGAGGATCTAGATAGATAGGATAGATAGATAGATAGGATAGCATTTCGCTAAGCCGTCCAGATTGCAGCAACGAAGGTCAACGAAACCCGTTCGTTGGCGTTCGTTGGGCCGGTCTGTACACAGCTTTACGAAAGACTATTCCTTCTGCAAAGAAAAAGATAAACTAATTTTAATACATTCTTACCCATCACTGAACTCTTTCCTTTAATAGAAGTTATCTTTGGATGAAAAATCAGTCTTGAAGGTTTGAATTAAAACTCTCGCAAGAAATTAAAAATAGACTATAAACAATTAAGAAGCAGGTAGGTACTTGAACTTAATAATGTTCGCATTTCAAAACGTCACTTCGTTCGAATTTCAAAGTTAAAGGAGTTCCGTACCAAGAACTGTCAAGAACATTCCATAAACAATAAAGCCAAATAAGAGATGTTCAATTAAATGACGTCACCGATTCCCTTTTGTCTTGCGGCATGCGTCATCCGCGTGCAGTTCCCAAGTGTTTGAGATAACAACTGCGCGGAGACAAGAGCCCTCGCAACTTTGCGTTCACAACTTTCCCCACAAATGCACCTCACCCAGTGTTGTCTTTGGACGAGTCGAGAGCTATCTACGTCTTACTTAACCTTTGAGGATTTTGATGCTAACATTCTGTTGCTCGCTTCATGAGAATGCAAAAGACAGCTGTGATAAGTTTCCATGAATTCGGTACAAAAATAAAGAATTTATTTAAAGAGGAAGACAATGATGTTTTACGGCTGCGTAACGTATAGGGGAATTGCAGGAAGCGCTAAATATTTAGTTATGTAAAAAATAAATGCATATTTAATGAAAAGGAAAACGATTTATGCCAATTTTTTTTTTTAACGTGCCTGGCATATTTCACTGAACATTTTCAGTCATCGCTGAATATGTCCTAAAAAGGCATGTTAAATCTGCATCGGAATTCAATATAAAAGTGTTGAAATTGTTCTTTACCTATGTTCCGTAATTCGAGGACACTGAACGTTACCAACCAATAATAAGTTCACCGCCAGTGCAGTGGGAAGTTTAGAAATCATTCGAGGATTCCTTCGTGATAGTTGCAGCACTCGACATTCGAGCACGTATTCTGAAGCGGTGTAGTTTTGGAGTCGAGATAACAGCTGGAACGACTTGCCCGGCTGCAAGGGGAGAGCGCCCCTTCAACGCTCTCGAGGAAGTCTCGCCGTCACTGCGAGTGCCTCCAATTGTCTGCACTCACAATTTCACTCTACAAACTCACAGAATACGAGTTACCATCTAAACATTTGACGTAGCTGATATCACGTTGAAACCGAACGAGAATTAAAAACATTTTTACTAAAAGCCGACTATGAGCGCATGTATGAATTGAAAATGTTATTATCAGGCGTATGTTAGTCATCGCACTGACATGCACGTTAATTAAAAGTAAATGTTTCACTTGTTTCTTTTTTGTATTGCACTGAAAAAATATAGTATTATTAAGATCATTCTGCTTTAACAAATGAAATAAATATTAAATAGGAGAAAGTTTTCAAGTAATATTGCTTTCTGAGTCTTGAATAAATAAAATGTGTAATTAATAATTAATGACCATTAACGCGCCGTTAGCTGGTAATAAAGTTTAATTAAAACCATGATTATTACAGTTGAGAATTTCAGAATAGTAAATTTCTATAACTATGTCTACTTGAAATAGTTTTCGTTTGAATGGGTGTGTTACATTGACGTGGCTGAGTCGACTTCTCGTTAGGGAGCCCACTTCAAAGCCGTTCAAAGGGCAACGTTCAGGACTCGGGCACTCATCCACAGACAGACCCTTTATTGTTCTTTACTTGTATCTACCTGTCACTACTCTGACTTGCGTAAGCCTTTGACCTCAGGCTTATCACATACATGTATTTAAATTATAATCGTAGTAATATGTATTATACAAGTAGTCAAGAATAGTTTATGAAGCAATATTAACTTGTCATAGGCATTGAGGTATATATATGTACTAAAGTACATAATATAAATGGTTATAGGTTCCTAATAACTTTAGTTTCATTCATGTAAATGTATTAAAATCAATCTAGTAGTTGTAGCTGAATCCCCTTAGATATTTAATTCTTAAATTCATTAAATGAGGAGCTATTTTAATTTGTTTCATTCAGTAGTCGTACTTTACGAAAATTTAATGATAAGGCACATCATTTGTCATACATACGTGTGTATCTATTTGTATTATGTATAGTTTCACCTGAGCAAGCTTCAAACTCTTTATCATACAGTGTAAATAAACATTTGTTTTTCACGTGGAGTGTATCTACGGGAAGTAAGGGTCGGGAACCCGAAGAGACTCGTTTAGATAAACCCGTTTTCGTATACCCGAGTCGATTTCACACGCTCAGTGTTCACAGAACCATTTTCAAACGATACTGACAATAGACGTTTTCATCGCTCGTCGCCCGAACTAAATCTACCCTTACTTCACTGATATTAATGTATCAGGGTAGATTTAGTTCTTTGAGTATCAGACTCATAATAAAATAGTATACTCTTATACCATGCTTTTAATGTTTAAATAACCTAAACAGTTTAAATATGTATTATACTAACAATCTTGTACAGAGAAAATTTAACTTCTAAAACTATAATTAATTCTCATGTCTGCGAATAGACTCTAAAATAACATTCAAATATATTTGAATACGAATAAAGCTTTGAGTGTTATTAGCTTTTGGTAACGTCGGTACTTGCGAGTGTGCTAATACATCCAGGTAATATGAGAGAGCTGTTATCATTCAGTATACTCGTTAAGTCGCTCCGTACAATGGTACTTAGGTACGATATGAATATTAAATTATTGATATGTACCCGGACACTCAACCTCGCGGAATATCAACATTCGAAGTCCAATATCAGCGTCTTGAAGGCTCAATAACGTTTTACATTCAGTCGTGGAGAGCGGTAAGTGTGCCAATACGCGGCTCGAGATAAGGAATGTAACCGACAATCGCGTCGTCTCAGGACCGCTGTAGGTAATACTAGCAGCGCCCCGCGGTTTTACCCGCATTGTGCCCGTTCCTGTGGGAATTTCGGGATTTTTTATACATATAAACTTTCTGGGAGAATCATACTATCGATTGGTGAAACCGCGTGAAAATCCGTGCAGTAGTATTTGAGTTTATCGCGAACAGACAGACAGACGCGGACTTTGTTTTAAACTATGTAGTGATAGTGATTCACGGGTTGTATGATATGCATACCGGCCGGCGCGTGGCCGCCGAGTTCACGCTCGCCGAATTATTCAACAGTAATAATGTCAATACTTCATTAAATTATTCATTGGGAAATACTGTCGATTGCAATGTGAGATTTTTAAGCTCATTAGTTAATATGAGAAATGTACGTTCACTTGTTTTTAAAGATAAAAACAGGCAAATTGATTAATGCCTTACGAGAGTTAAAATGTGGACTAATATTTTCCAGCCGTAGACTATTCCTATTGAATAGAAAATAGAGTTAGTGATTTCAATCCATTCTTCCACTACTACTCCTATCTTCAATGATAGAAGTCTTTGGTCGACTTTGGTCGAAAAACAGTCATAAATAGAATGTAGGATGTTTATTGGTCAAGTTTTCGTCTTTATTTTGTATTTTACTATTTAAAACGAATACTGCATAACATTGTAGATTTTATATTTCGTGTCATCGTTTTATTAGCTTTTGAACCCCGAGTGGCTCGAAAGGCGAAAGGAAGTCATAAATATCTTGCGCGTCCCTGACTTCTCCCAAACATTGCTGGTTGCACTTTGTACAAACACCGCACGTAACTAACATCACTTTATATTTTTCATTATGAAAAATATGCTTAAAAAAATGACATTAATTTATTCATTTTGAATAGGTCAGTGGTCCACTCTGTTCTCGGAGTTTTTAGCCCGCCTAAAGGCTTCCGACATGGACTAACGATTGAAGCAACTGGGGCCGACTTTTTAACGTGGCCTCCGAAGCACGGTGAACTAGAAATGACATAAACCATGGTATATGTTAGTGTTTTACTTTAGTATCCTATTATGTTAGTTATGTTGTATCTTATCGTTCAATCTTATCGTTGATACAAATCCTTAGTTTGACGCGCCCTTTAAAGCTTGCAACGGAATAGACACTACTTGCCCCGATATTAAAATTACCCTCAGGCGCCTGTCAATGAAGAAAAGTCCTTCCAATAAAATTTTAGTCATATGAAAAGCAAGCATTTAAAACCAAAATGATATCTAAGAATAGTATAGTTAGAGATAAAACAATGCTTTGTCAACGATTAATTTACTACCACTGTAAAACCGCGCCATCCCGTCGCAACATAAAATAAACAAAAACGTACAAAATCCCACCGACTCACACGTGCTCTATTTGTAAACAAGTTATTTATGACATTAGAGGTTACCAAAACGAAAATATTACGCGAATATTTTTTTCAATGAGAAGCTAAAATTGAAATTATTTCCCGTGACGGGAAGGAAGTAAGAACGAAAATGAAGTCACTTAAAGAGAGCGTCGAAAGAATAATGAGTCGAGACCGCAGGGGCGACCTGTGTTCCCGCGGAGATTATTTCAACTTATTTGTCTCTGAATGAACGATCCGAAGCCACATTTAAGCCTAATTCGCATTTTTATTTTCTTCCCCCTAAAAAAGTGAGTTATAGCCGTAGCAATTTCAATTACATTCTAACAAAATGTAGGTACATACACGCCATTACATTAGTGAGGTTTCACTTTATTAAAATCACTCTACAGACTGATTTGCCATCTTCAGCGCTGTCGTATTGAAATCTAAAATGTCGTACATTTACATAAAGCTAATAAGATATTCTCAGTAAATGTAATGTCTAATGAAATATGAATTTATATTCGACGAGAGAGTAGAAAATAACATTATTAAGTGTAGAAAAATGGTATTGTCAGACGTTTACATTCAAGGTTCAGTGATCTTACATCAGGGGACTGTTTACTAATCGCGTGTAATTTAAATAAGTGGAGCACGTAATCTGAATTCGAATGTTCTAGATTTAAAGGTATTATCATAGAGAAGGGTTTGGTATTATCTCAATTTTCCTGGAGAAGACTAATGGAGGTGTTTGCATTTCCACAGTCCTTGTTGTGTGAAACACTTACCTTGGACATATTTTAGCAAACCACAGCAATTTGTCACCTGACCCGGACTCGAACCCCTAAGTTAGTAGTGAAGTAACGACTTAACTTAATGCCAGCACCAACATTTTTCAAGATAAACTACTGTGCTGTTTCGTACTAAAGTCTTAGTGAAAATTGTTTATAATCATTGCATTATGTTATTGAACTTTCGCATTCTGTCCCGGAAAATTCTATTTCCTTCAGGCCATCAAAGCGTTTCTTCCAACTAAAAGCATTATCGGGAAACAATGCGCTTCTTAGCACTTAACAAAACAAATAAAGACTTCAAATAGTAAAGCCAAAAGGACATTAGGAGGAAAAATGTTGCCGCAATATAGTAATTGAGGTGCATTTATCCGGCAATTGGCCGCATCCCCTGCGTTTCCGTTCGTTAGCCCGCTCGGAAATGTTCCGTAAAATTGTTGCGATTCACACAGAGTCGTTTCTCTATGTAAAGCGAGTGACGGAGAAGTAAGCCGGGTACCCGGCTGCCTGGCTCCCGACGTCATTGTTCATGCATTCGATATAGACGGGACTTTTGCCGTTATCACGCTATCGCCAAATAGTACACGCCAAATAGGTCGATGTTTGCCTCCAATTCTAGACGTTGCACAGCGGAACTGGCTTCGTTAACGTACGATAACATTCGCAAAACCCCGGTATTTTTCCATTAAATTTTCCATATGATTGCATCGTTTGAATACTGTTCATTATGTTTATTGTGTTGTATTTGAATAAACTTCCCTCGTAACCCTCGATGATCGTTTATATTCTACGCTATACCTTTCATAACTGGTGGCATTATGTTATGGATTTCGTTCCCTCTCCTCGCATGACCATCTCAAGGTTGCCTCGAGGGGGTTTAGCGACGTTACGGTCTTGATTACCGTGCATTGTAACTTATATGTGAAAAGCCGTATCTTTTACTTCTTACATACGTAAGTACTTATGACTTCTTTTCTCTTTTATCACAAAATCTGTGTCAGTGTAAAACGTATAAAACACTTTAAATTAAACCTAAAAGCAGAAACCCAAACGCCAACTTGTCAACACGACACAAGATTGGGTTAATGGTCGACCGAATCCGTATATTTAATGAATATAGCAAATTGTCGCGTTGAAAAGTAACGGGTCAAACAGATGTTCCTATTTAATTAAAAGTTTGCGCCACTCGTTATCCCTTCTACATTATTGAATACCCCTATGTTAACACTCGGAAGTTGTCGGTAAACTTTAGGATTGCTTCGCATTTGCAGATAATTCCCACAATTATCGATAGGCTACCTGTATTGAGAGCGGGTTGGGTTACAGCGTTTAATTAACAATTGTCCGTGAAGATCAGAGCAGCCGCTTGGAGAAGCTCGCCTCGAATTCATCATCCGCCGGTGAATATCTGCGTCACAGTTTAGACGACCCGCTATTACTTACGGATAACAATTACGAAATGACGCGGTACCCTGGTTACACACGGACAACTTTACGAACGACTGCGATTCCTTCGTTGTGGTCACACGACCTTATTTGAATACACATACTGGACACACCTACAGCGTATGTGAAAATAAATTGTTTGTTGTTTTAAGAAAAAGTTTGGTCAACGTTTGCAACGGATTTCGGTTGAAAATAATAATTGTAGGAAACACACTGTGGTGTTTCGCAAAGATGCACCGCAGCTATTGTCGTTCAAACGAAATGAGAGTTCGTGAGAGTCGGATGCAGCGAGCGTGTCTGAATATTATATTGTAAACTGTTGTAGCGCTGCAACGCTGGATTTCACGCGGGCATAGGATTCGCTAGAATAACACTTCAAGAGTTTATTATACGAAATATTAATTTGAGCTCCAGCTACACCTGCGATGGTTATTCACGTTTCTGTTCGCGCTTAAGTAATATACGAGTACTTTAGAACAGCTAACTTCAGAATAAAGAGGTGAAAAACTGAAATGAAGGTCTGACCTGGTGTGAACCTGCTCTACACTTCTATTTAACCTGGCTACATACATATGCAATTGTAATATATAGCACTAGCAGTGCCCGTCCCCGTGGTAATGTCGGGGTGAAAAATATCCTTTTGTATAATTTTAGCTCTATCTAATATTAATACTTATATTAGGTAAAAACAAAAATGAAATAAACTTTTTGATTGATAACATAAATTATAATTATAGAAACAACAAAAGTCCAAATAATTTGCTGAACCAAGGATTAACATTCAATTAAGAAAACAAAACTTATTAATATAAACTCATAATTTGGTAGCACGGTGCAGAAATTCCATTAAACTTGATATACTCGTACCAAGTCACGAACAATATATACCTAAATGCAATGTTCGGTGTTCCAATGCCCATTGTTTCACCAGATTTAAGCCTGAGATTATAAATTGAAGGATTTAGACGCTGTAGGCTGTCATTAAAAACTTTTATGAGTTTTCTTCGACTTGTCCCGTATTTCCACCAGACAGAAGTCCGAATTTTAATGACTTATCGGTACGAAGGATGTTTCCTTATCAGATCTTTGTAAACTGATTGTAACAATTTCTTAAGAACGCCAAAGTATTACCAAATTCAATTTGGGAAACTAATTTGACTTATGATTTAAACCAAATCACGGATAGATATATATCCTTCCTTCGTATTTGGGTATAACTTAAACTATAAAAATTTTCCGCTCCGGAAACCAGCGATCGTGGAAATCCAAGTAACAAATATTAATTTACATGTAAACACACCAATGTCAGCCGTATCTTTGTCCCGAATCCTAGTATCAGCATTAATACCGTAAATCCCCGAATCGAGAAGGTTATCTATTACCTTTCTGCTGTTATGAAACGAAATAAAATGTACGACACATAAATCCTTCGCATTAATCTGTCGATTAATATTTTGTTTGCTATTCATACACCGTTTTCAGTGCGGTCGGGGCCGAAAGCATCATATATTTTATTGGAAAGCCGGCAACGAATTAAGAGCAATTCACATCGGCCGATTTTCTGTCGTCGAACTCTGTACGTGCCACGACAATCCAATTAATAAGCAAACCTTTCGTATTCACAGTGAATATCAAATGTTTGCACGACACCCAATTGGTCGTTCAAATAAAATATTCATATAATAACATAGTCAGCCATGATTGCAGTACATGCAGATATTTCATAAATGTTTCCCGATAGCCGCCCTCGGACCGCGCAAATGGAAATGCCGAAATATTTTTATGTTATTTAAAGAGTGTTTTGGAATTTTACATTTAGTCTTTTCTACTTTACATTTTCAGTCGGTTTTTATTGCACAGCCCAATTTTATAAAATTATTTTATCCTTTATTCAAATTGATTCCAGGAAATGTTTATAAACAAACCAGCATACATTATAACATTTTATATTTTCATACGGGTTTTGTATAAAAAAATATTTGGTAAATGTACCTTATATTGTAACTAAATTTTATATTTAACTTGTACCTTCAAAACATAGTTCGGTTAATGAACTGGCATTATATTACTCTCTTACATTAAACCTTAGAAAATAGTTTACGTAACATTCAAATCTATTTCAGGAACTAATCCATATTTTTTATTCATATCCAACAATTTAGTCCCCGTCTAGATTTGACACCGTAATGTATAATGTACATCAGCGCGGTAACCTGTGATTCTAGACCTTCATAAGCTGGTAAAAATGTTGTAATGACAATGATATCGAGAGGTCTTTTTGCGTTGGTTTTGCGAGGAAATAACAGATTGCTCAGTTGCGGTTGTCTTGATTTCCCACAAGATTACCTCAATGAGGGTAAGGAGTCAACCACAGGTCTCCGCGTTCCTTACTTTGTAATTCACCTCGCACCATGGCTTCCAGAAACCGACATTACAGAGACTATTTTATTTATATTATTACGATATATTATGTTAGCAATTTAGTTTATTGTAATTCATATTTCATTGTATAACTTGGTCTAGTTTTATTTCTTGTTTTATTATGATACGGAGATGCAAGGAAGTTTATCGAGGTATTTGTTGTTCATATTGTAGTTTTATGGAATGTGTGACGTAGCTTACACACTGCATATTTAAAAAAGAAAATAAGCTTAGCTACAAAAAGTTAAAACGACTTTATAAAGATACTAGCAGGGCCCCGCGGTTTTATCCGCTTTGTGCCCGTTCTCGTAGAAATTTTGAGATGAAAAATAGCTTATAGCCTTCGTCGATAAGTGGACTATCCAAATCTGACAGATTTTTTTAAATCAGACCAGTAATTTCTTAGATTAGCGCGTTCAAACAAATAAACTCTGCAGCTTTATAATATAACTAGCAGCGCCCCGCGGTTTTACCCGCGTTGTACCCGTTCCCGTGGGAATTTCAGGATGAAAGGTCTATAAAGGCCTATTACCTTCCTATTGAATTTGGCTATCCATTACAAAAATAAATTTTCAAATCAGACTAGTAGTTCCCGAGATTACCCGAGATTAGATTACAAACAAACGAACAAAGTTACAAATTTTACCTCTTTATAATATTAGTATATATTAGTAAATATTTTTTACACTGTCACCAACATATATGATGGGCCAAACTGTCCCTAATAGTATTACCACTTTAATAGAAAGAATAACAACAAATACTATTTGTTCGTTTCTATTGTATCTTATCATATATTGTAGTGTTCCAACGACGGCCACTTACCACGTTAGTGTTCGATATATGTCCGTGTTGGCAGCATCGATACATTGCAATACAACCGTTGGACCAGAAATATAATAGGAAACTATCATATTCTGTGTGTCAGTGTTATCTTAAGCATTAGACTAGCCACGCCCCGCGGTGTTCCCCGCGTTGTGCCTGTTCCCGTGGGAATTTCGAGATGAAAAATAGCTTATAACCTTTCCGTTGAATGTGGCTATCTATTACAAAAATAATTATTCAAATCGGGCTGATAATTCCTGAGATTACCTCGAACATACAAACAAACGAACAAACAAACAGACAAATTTTACCTCTTTATTAATATTAGTATAGATGTAGACATTATGTAACTTGCTTTTGGATATATGTAACTAGTGGTGGTTCCCCCCGCGATCCAAATAGATGGTGCTAATGTGAAAATGTTGTAGATCGTGCTTACGTTCTAATCCCAGATTTAGATATTGACGTTCACCGAAAATTAATAGAACGGACAATTCATTTAAAGTTACATATTCAACAATAACTGAGTTTAGTTAACTGAGCACGTTTTAATTGTCCATATGCATATTACGGAACTGCTAACAATTAAATTGTACAATTCATTTTATGCTACGTACAAGTTTTGCTACGAGCTACACATACTACACAGCGCTACGAACGCTACGAACAAATGTTACATGAAGACACTACGGTATATTTTGTTATCTCCGACTCAAGAAGTGAGTTATCATTAAGTTTAAAATGTATGAGTTTCCAGAAATGTGTGTTGTTAACATATTTAAATTTAAGTTTTAAAAAGTATAGATTGTTGTTCAATACTCATGGCATATATAAAAGAAAGTCGTGTTAGTTACACCATTTATAACTCGAGAATGGCTGGACCGATTTTAATGACTATTTTCTTATTTTGTTTATCATGGTCAGAGATAGGGTAACAAGTGATAAAAATCCGAAATTCCTACGGGAACGGGTGTGCTGCGGGTGAAACCCCGGGGCTCAGTTAGTAGACACCTAAAAACTATATCAGTCTTTTCTTAACAAAACTTTACCTACCAACTGACGTCAAAATATCAAAACCAAGATTGGTATGAAAAGCAAAGTAACCGTTACTCCATTGTAACGTTATTTAGAATGATGAGCTTCTGGTTCTGAGATCACATAGTGGTGGTTCTTGTAACGGTCTGTTGCGGGTCAGACTACGCGTTATGAAGGACTTTATTCATTGGCTATTGTACCGTAACGTTGTGTGATAGTATCGTTGTAATCTCACGTTGTTACGAGTATGCTACGGTTGATATGATTAGTGGATAATACCGTCGCTGTGTCACGTGGCCGTGGCTTGTTGCATACTAAACGTTGTATAAAATATTCAAAATTTCAAGTAAAAAAAAATATATTTTAGCTAGATAATACCGGTTTGCATGGCGGTGGTATACAATTTTATCTAATATATTCTCGTGTCGCGGTATTTGTAGTTAAACTCCTCCGAAACGGCTTGACCGATTCTCATGAAATTTTGTTTGCATATCGGGTAGGTCTAAGAATCGGATATCTATTTTTCATCCCCCTAAATGTAAAGGGTAGTCCACCCCAATTATTATATGGCAAAACAAAGTTTGCTGGGTCAGCTAGTTGTCTATAAAATCGATGCCATGGTTCTAATTTCATGGTAATTTCAGACTTGCCTATGCTGGCTGATTTTAAAAAACACCAGACCAAATTAATTACCAGTTACTTGTATTCACCTTGGAGCAAATTGTCTTAAACTAATTTAACGGGGTTTGAAAGTTCAATGATTCATTACTCAAACTCTATAATATTAATTATATTTTGAGAAGCATTCCCTGTTTTGTTACAAATTATAAACGTTTATTAATCTATACATATATATAAAAGAAAGTAGTGTTAGTTACACTATTTATAACTCGAGACCGACTGGACCGATTTGGCTGAAAACTGGTGGGGAGGTAGTTTAGAACCAGGAGACGGATATAGGATACTATTTATCCCGTATTTCCTACGGGAACAGGTGCGCTGTGGGTAAAACCGCGGGGCACAGATAGTCAAAACTAAAATTAAGTTTACCTAAAAATCAGGGCGCTATTGTATTTTTCTATATTGTTTTATTAAACAATTTTGTTAACGTTTCATCAGAGGTAAATCTTTTTTAACGATTCTATAAAAATAACACCAACTTTCTTGAATCTGACGATCGATACATTTTACAGCAAAGCAAATAAACATCCGAATCGGTATGTTACTCAACGATACAAGACAAACGTAATGAAAGCAACCAAAACAGCGTACACAGAAATAAGCCAAGATCCAGAATAATAACTAAGAACATTCCTCGAATATAAGTATGTACTTAATTTAATACTCCAGTAAAATTGTAAGACTATGGTTACACTAGAGAACTGTAACGGAGTTAAGCACTAGTAAAGTGGTACAAGAGGAAAAAAGCCACGTAAAATCTCACTTAATATTCTTGCCCTCTTTCAGCTAATAGTAGATGTTTTCCTCCGCAACGCATTTGAACACACAGCCTTATATGAAACTCGGTGTACCGAAGTTATGAAGATTGATCGAGATTCACTCACAAGATTTATTCAGATACGTGAAAGTATTTTATACTTCAACATAATTTTTTTCATCGGTTACACGTTGTAATTTATCACGTTGAAAAATTATTGTACTCGACTGTGCCTTGACAACTGAAAAATTCTAAGCGATGTTTTGAAAATCGATTACTTTTGGTAAAATTTTTTAAAAGTTATCACTGTTTCGTATACAGGTGGCACAAAGCGGCCACAGGTGCATCAGAACGATTAAGATATATATATTTAATACTAGCACGGCTTACCAATTATAAGATAACAGCAAGTAAGTATGTATGAATATATGTGGAATACAATTATTTTCGACAGAACAAGAACAAGTGACCCAAATAGTTACCGTTCAACACAAGAAAGGAAATCTAAAAAGCTAATACTTCCACAATGCGCTTGTATTTTACAATTCAAGATTTTTCAAACAGAAGCTTAACATTTGTGGAAACGATTCTATAAATATTTAAAATCTCCATCCCTATTGGGTATTGCTTTTACATGATTCTGCACCTTTTTCTTCACAGCTTTTGTTCGCATATTCATTACACATTTGGTTAAATGTTGAAAAACGTATACCTGCATTCGATTGTTCAAACAATTCATTACAATACATTCCGTATTCAACAAGTTATAAATCTACGGAAACAAGGACGTAGTTTTCAAAGAAATATACAAAGTTACAAAAAAGCGAACGAAAAATTCAACCAACACAAACTGCACCGATCCGAAGCAGGAAACACAAAGCTACTAATGAAAAATTCATTACCGATCCTTACTCAAACGGAAAAATAAAAACAAAACTTCCCAACTAAAATCTGTACTCCGCTTTTCCCAATTGTGGTTTCTAACTTGAAAAACGTTAATTACTTACCGATATAACTAAGTTTGTTCATTCCCAGTTCGCTTCCACGTTAATTAAGGAAATACAAACTAAAACAGGAATAACGCGTCAAAACCGAACTGTTAGATACATTTAAAACAAACGGAACCGTCAAGTTGTAGCGGAGTAAGAACGGTTCAAAGAGTGGTGAACGTTTCGTTTATTTAACGTCGTTAGTGGGTGTAGTAGAACGTGGCGCAGGGAAGCGGTGCATGTAGCTAGGTGTAGCGCGTTAATGTACACCGAGCTGCACTGAATAACTTTAAGCACTCTCCGCCGGTTGTCGCTACAAGTCTCGCCAACTTTTTAATTGGCCAGCCTTACAGATTGAAAAAAGTCAAGAGCCCTTCAGACTTAATTAAATTTACTCTACAGCGGAACAAAATAGATCCACTTTTATTTAATGTTGCCGTATTTTAAAATGGACACAAAGGTAATTAGAGGAAGTTCTCTGAATCTAGCTTTGGGGTACAATTGTTATCAATTCCAGTTAATGCTTTTGTTGTTCAATGACATCGTGTTCTTAATATTGACTTGTTTGATATTTATTCAAGCTTGCGTTTTCTAGTTACTTTAAAATTAAATAAATAAACGGGCAATATTTCTTTAAATATTTTTGTTTGACATAAGACAGGTTTTATTTCACATCATTTCCCTGTAACAATTTTTCGTATTGATTGAGTTTACAAGCTGAGGTTTAGCGTCTTTAATTTAGGGGTTATATTGTTCTCTTTTCAATATAATACTCGTAAGATACCTACCACCACACGTGCACAACAAACTGTTCTTTTGTATTTCATCTCCCGACTTGTAATCTCGATCTATAAATCCGTCAGAATCTGCGGAATGCAATTCAGACTACACAATAAGTGGCGTTATAACTATAACCAATAGGTGAGGCGAGATAGTTAATATACCTACATAGTATCTACCTATCTCTAGTTAATCTAACATTGTTTAAATGCGTAGGCTGCAAATCAAATTGTAATTTAATTACTAAATTGATTGAAATTAGGTTTGACAAGCATTGGTGGGCATGATTAACTTAGAGCTAATGATGTTTCCAATTTATTGTACAGCTGCATTAGGTCTGCTTTTGTTTTATCGACGTACATATATAACTTGTTTCTGTGACTTCATTTATATTTTTACCGTTTGTCTAATACCAAGTAAATATAACTAACCGCTGATACGTCAAGAGCACGAAATAGAGAAATGTACAGTAAGTACATTTCTCCACATTATTTTCGCTCTTCCGTATACAAGAGCAACATAAACCTCCTTACAAATGTTTTTCATTATGAGGTTTTCGTATAAGCAAAGAATGCACAAATCGTTCCTTAAATACAAGGGGCATTAACCTTATTAAAAAACGCGTACTAAGAACGTTTTAGCTTTCCAATGGTTTGTCACTTTCTGACATACGCAATTTCCCGAAGAGCAAAAGAGGCAAAACACAGTGTAACAGTGTTTTAGTTACACCACATTTATTTATAAGACCGATGATATATATCACTTGACAGTTGACAGAGAGAGAAGAAAAAATACACCGACTACAACCCCAAAGAGCGTTTGTCCACCGCCGCCGGCACCGGACCGTCACCGGGAAAGAGATGACGGCGCCGAAGTAGCGGTAGATACATTTAGAGCGTTTTGCTTTAGCCGCGTGTCCACCGCACATCCGTCACGTCATAATAAACTGGGGCCGAAATAATCTCGTTCTCGGTGACGGTCCGGTGCCGGCGGCGGTGGACAAACGCTCAAACGGTGTGAAAAGCAACAAAATAATACTGTAAGTATGAAATACACATTATTATGGCCTATCTCAGAATGTATCTGCTCTTGAGGGACACATTAACGTAAACACTTGAGCATTATACTCAGAACGAGAAACTTGGTTGCAAAAATTCTTGAATATTCTACTCAGTCTCATTTAAAGTAACCGAAGCATTCTCCTTCAACAGAGCGTAAATATTAAACTTGTTTCAGGAACCTTATCAGAGTTCAAGAAGGAAATGTTGAACCTTTTAATTTATTTTTATAATTTTGAATAGAAACCGTTGGAATTTTGAGTTAAGTGGTGATTGCGCATAATACACCAAAATTTGATTCAATTGTTTTAGATATCCGGCGACGATAGAAACGAATAATAAAGATGAATAAGATTGATGAGTTCTACTTGTACTCGTGAATTCCATATTGAACCATCTTACACTTCTTTACTTCCTGAACGCTGTCCACTTTTCATGTAAAATAACTGCTACTTTTATATCATGTTTACTTTCGTTTATTTTGCGGTCCTAAAACTTCAAAATAATGAAGAACTATCTCCGAATTTGTATTCATTTATCCATTATAGATCGCATCGATACAAGTACGGCTCACGTCCATCAACGCCCACATTGATAAGTTTACAAGTTTCAATATTCGTGTATGGACCGCCTCTGGATTAGGCGAGCAGATTTTAATAACAAAGCTAGAATACGGCAGCTCCGGTATCCAATATTAATTATTTCGAAGTTATAGGGCGTGTTGAGCCTTCATACACTGAAGCTTCAGGCCCCTGAACCGGTTTCATCCACGTCAATACTTCCAGTTCAATTCAACCTTGTATTTTGCACCATACACTGTAGTCAAAAGCACCGATTCTTCGATATATATATATATTTATATACAAGTCGATTTACTTGTATCCAAAGCATATTTAATAATGCACTCCACAAAGATTGGCTTATAAAAGTGAAAGTAACGTAAAGTAAACACAGCATTAAGGTACCAACTACCACTTTCGATATTGCATGAAAAGCTGTTAAGTCGGGTGAAATGCAATAAAATCCGAAACACTTCTTTAAGAGTCAGTTCTGAAGAAATACTGAGTAACAAGGCCCTCACAATAGCGTGATTATACGATAGAACTGTACGTGCACCGCTCAAGCGGTTGCATAAAATGTATTCCTCGAGCCACCAACAAAGACAACCCTTTTATTCTTTTCTGTCGTCAGCGGTGGCGGCGGTTGTAATTCTCGTCTTTTAACAAATGGAAGACATTATCACTGTCTGGCTTTTGTATAAATTCGTAGAATGAAAGTTAGGAAAAAAGTTAAAGCGCTTACGTTGCTCCGGCAATTCATACGTAACGGATACCTATTTTAAAGCCGCAAAAAGTTAGCGCGTGCACTGATATGTGCGCAGTGGGCGCCCGGGGGAACTTCCCATGATAAAATGCTGGGTATTATTATGCAAATATTTTTCTTGTTAATGTAAAAAATAGTGGGTCGGTCGTGTGAAGTTCCTGTTTTTGCTGCGTGGCGTGATTGAGCGAGTGCCGTCGGGAGAGCCGGCGTCGAGTGGGGGATGCTCTATCGACATCTCGGCCTCGTGCGCCGTTCAATCACGCCCTCTTCGTCAGTCACCGGCCCCACTACACAACACTCCGACCACCTAATAGTTCCTCTCGTCTATTATACTTACACTATTCATACGCTACTTCATTACAACGATATCATTCACTTAATTAAAGCCTTGTAAATTACACTAGAGAGGGTCTAATTGGTTTTCAAGATGAAGTTGCTTTAACGAATGCGTGTACTTCGAAAACATTACGTAGATACAAGTAACAAGAACATTTACTGTAAAATTTACATTTGCTTAAGTAATATGTAACCCGAAAACAATAATAATTTAACAAATAGTCCGAAACTTAGTTGTAACAACCTCATATCGTACATTAATCTGTGTGCTATTATATCAGTTAACATAACTCCGGCAAGTTTCATTAAAGTATTCCGGTATCCGATAAGCAACCGTTGCCGAGTATCCGCTCTGTTCAATTATAACAAAGAGTAAAAGTTATAACAAAGGGAATGGCTCTGTAAGTTTCAACGTCCCTTTGCACCCTTATTTATCGCTTCCCCTGTGATTAACATACCTGAAAACGCTGACCTAACAACCAATAGATACACGAGGAGATTAACTTCTCTTAGGGTCTAGACAGACGGACTGCAATTCAACTGCAATCCGACTGCCAAATGGCAGTTCATCGACGGGCAGTTGGCGTGCAGTTGGATTGCAGTCTGAGTGCAGTTACAACGACTAACTGCACTCAGACTGCAATCCAACTGCACGCCAACTGCCCGTCGACGTGCAGTTTGATTGCAGTCGAGCCAACTGCATTCAAACTGCATCTGAACTGCCATTTGGCAGTCGGATTGCAGTTGAATTGCAGTCCGTCTGTCTAGACCCTTAGAAATCTCGATCTCTTGTTTTTTTTTGATTGGGTGACATTTACGAGACGATGACGATTCGAGACAGACTTTTAATTGTTCCTCTAGTTTAGTTAGTCAAATGAATATGTGAACAATAAAAACATCCACACTTTGGAGATACAACAAAATTGATATTATTTACTTCAAATATATAGCTGATAACTCCCGTGAGTGAGGTTATAAAATCAGTTACCATAGTATCATATTATATGTTTTCCAGCAGTACATTACTTAAATTTATTTATTTATTTAAGGGCAACCAGTGAAAGATACATCAAACTTACAAATTAAACTTACGACTAAATTAATGAATTAAATGCACTTTGTATAGGTGTCACAACATACATAAATTAAATTAGATATTAATAAGTACCATAATAATTATCGTCTTAAAAATCATTTGTCTAACCGCATTCTTTAAAATAGTACTGAGATATTTCAAAATAGAAAACACGCGCCTTTCAAATCAACACATTTTAAGTCCGTGTACAGACCATAAACAAGAACAAAGATTAGCTAATACGTTGTAATACGAACCAACCTTAACTGTAAACATAAAATTTTATGTTTTACCCACTCTTATCATGAAAAAACTGATGCAAAGAGGTATGTGGTTGTAAAAATAAAGTATTACTGTAAATTATGAATATATGCTTTTGAGGAAGGGATAAAATATTACGTCTACGAAGATAACCGTGTTAAATTGTTGTTATTAAGGGGCGTTAGTCATTTCCATAGAATATAAAGGGTTCACAGCTTGAGTAAAAATGTAGTACTTTATACTTGATTTAACTATTTGTAACAAATTTACTTTTTGCATGGTGTTTTATAGAAAGTTAATGGAGTTTATTAACCTCATATGGTATTTTTATTTAACATTTGTAAAGACACAGCTTATATGTAAAAACGGGACCCTATTACTAAGACTTCGGTGTCCGTCCGTCCGTCCGTTCGTTCGTTCGTCTGTCACCAGGCTGTATCTCAAGAACGATGATAGCTAGACAGTTGAAAATTTCACAGATTATGTATTTCTATTTCCGCTTTAGCAACAAATACTAAAAATAAAATAATACAAATTTTCAAGGGGGGCTCCCATACAACAAAAGTGTTATTTTGCCGTTTTTTAAAGTACGGAACCATCCATATGTCAAGTACTAATGAACTTACTGGCTCGTTATTACGCTCGATACAATTACATGAGACACTGTTTACAGTGGAATCTTACTAACCATAATGAAAGTAAATCTTACAATATTAATTATAGACTATAAATAGTTTCTTATCTTCGGGCCATGCCAGTTGATCAACAGACTTAGTTTATTAAGTTTCTTAATTACACTTAGCAGTTGGTAGTTTCCGCGGTTAGATATAACTTACTATCTGTTCCAATATTAAACAAAAGTTATATTACTCATAACGTGACCAAGCCACACCGGAGTCCTGACAATTGGTTTGCTACGTGCTACAGGTACTACGGTGGTCTACGAGTGCTACGAGACTCAAGATGCTACGAGGGTCTACGATTTGCTACGCTGTGTATTGGTAAGCTGATATATAACTTTTTTTTTTAAAATAAAGGCGATTTTAAAGTATGTTACGAGCACATGTGTACGCAGGTTTAGGAAATCTGCTTCTCTTTGATTGACTGATTATAAGAGTACGTTCAACGCAATGAACCGCCCTAAGTTCAAAACCTTGTTGGAATCTTTTCGTACCTAGAATTTAAGATATCTTTGAGATAATGAAATGATTATGAAACGCGTGTCTTTATTAAATCAACATATTAATGATAAAAGACAACAAAAACGGATTACAGTTATACTGTAGCGCTCGTGGCATAGTTTGACTAAGATGTTAGTTCATTGCGATTGTTAAGGAACGTGCAGCTCAACCCCTACTTGGATGGGTGACTGATAGTGGCATTCTATCTCTACGTACTTCGGAGGGCATGTTAAATTGTCGGTATCAGTTGTTTCAATCGTTAGACCATGTCGGAGGCCTTAAGGCGGTCTAAAAACTCTGACACCAGGGTTGGTCACTTACCTACTCGAAGTTACTTACTTACTGACTAAGAAATGGCCCAAAGAACTAATAGGAATAATATTTACCTATTGGTTAATGCCACACGAAAGCTTTTATCGTAAAGCCCTCAGGATGAATTTGCTTGAGTATTAAAACTATAAGCTTTTTTACCACATATCCGGTTATTGCTAAAGTTCCCCCATACAAAGGTAACCGGTTCGGTGCTAATACATTTAACTGCTCCCATAAAATGTGTAATTACACCATTTGGAACATAACTTCTTAACGCCTGTTGCGAGTTAGAAAAACATATTGCAATTTATTACAAGGGTTAGGTTTATGTTCATTGATTTCAGTACAAATGAAGAATAAGCCTACTCCCCACGATAGGCGTCGGTTGCGGGTCATGTGACGATGTATTCCTTGTATTTGTTTGAAAGGTCACAGTGGCCCGTTGTGAACCCGCTACGGACACTATTTGTGTCTAATGCTTAAGTTAATAAGGCCTTTGCCACACTTGACGGATAAATAACAAATAGCGGGCACACTACGCGGAAGATTGGTCGTTTCTTCGCAGCGTAAAATATATACAATAATATGTATTGGCGTTCATTCGCGGAAGATCCGTCAAGTGTAGCAAAGGCCTAAGTTTCTTTTTTCCTGAGAATTTAACCCAAGACCTAGATTTCATATATTACACTGTTGAAGGCCTGAAGGGCAGATCATTAGTCTCTATATAAGCTCTTTAATCCACGATTATTCTACACTTGTTTATGTGGGGGCGTCAGTTACGCACGTTCACTAAGACTTACGCCCTGACACACAATTCTATATACTCTTTGAATGTGTCTTCTCACGGCAATAAGTTGATGTCTGCGATTACAGTCGACGTATCGCCGCGGCGTCGTCTCGTGTCCTCACAACGGTAATTGGCGCTCTCACAGCGGTGGTGGACGAAGCGATTCGTTCACAAGTTATCGCAGACGATTCGATTGGATGAAGACGAGTCGCGCGCTCAATACATTAGCGGAATAATCGCTCGTTCGCGGAGACTAACCGACGACAGAAGAGCGAGTCCGTGGCGTCAAAGAAACAGCGTCTTGAGCACCTTATATGTTATCATTCGTATTGATAATAATTATCATAATCGATTCACTAACAACCTGTTCCTAATTTATAACATGACGTATTTGATCCGCGGTTACTGATTACAGCGTTTGATCAACTTACTTTGATGTATCTGAATTGGATTAATCTAATCAGATTATATCAAAATTGTATGTACGAATTAAGGCACCTGCGTAATGAAATTAACGTATAGATACTATTATCGCTCCATACATACTAGTATGAAATTAGATTTATATACAATAGTTTAATGTTTTAGTGATGATGACGAATAAAATCGGCACAAGCACGATCGTAAAGAGGGTTTACTCGCTTGAGTCCACAGCTTGAGTCGTCGATCAATGTCCATCAATTGCGTGCGACATCGCGAAGATCGGTGACTTGTCAGTTTTTCAAATATATGTCAAATAGAATCCTCCTAAAGGCCGATATGATGAGGTAAAGTATTGCAAACTTTACCTCATCATGTCGGCCTTTAGGCTTTACCTTTCAATGATAAACTTTGTATCCAGGTGCTAATTCAGTGTTTGGTAATTATTTGTTACTTACTAACCCAGTAAAGTCTCACAAGTTACAACAATTTAATACAATTGATATGTGTTCATGACATGTAGTCCCATGTCAGCAATAAACTCCTGCTGAAACGGTAACTCGTTAAACTTCAACTCTAACTTCCACATTATGAATTTTAGTTCCAAATTATATACATGCCGGAACAGTTTGCGGGATGATTTAATACGATTTTGTGTTTTCACTAGTTTCCGGTTCGCATTCGCTTGTTTTATTGTTATCTTGTTTGAAATTTTGTAGGTCAAAATCACTCAAATCGTTAGAACGTTACTCTTTAAATATATTTAAACTAGCAGCGGTCCGCGGCTTTACACGCGTAGTGCCCGTATCCGAGTGAATTTCAGGATAAAAAAATAGCCTATAACCTTCTCGTTGAATATGGCTATCTAGTACAAAAATAATTATTCAAATCGGACTGGTAATTCCGTACATTAGCTCAAACATAAAAACAAACAAACAAACAAACTTACAAATTTTACCTCTTAGTAATATTAGTATAGATTAGGAACCAAATACGGACTCTAAAGGTCTCTTTTCGGTAACGACCGCAACAGCAGGCAGCAACTGGCCGCAAGCACCATTACAGGTTTCTATAAATCTGTATGAAATTCCGAGTGCGGCGACACTGCTGCCTGCAGTCGGCAGTATTTGCTCGCTGTTACCGAAAACAGACCTTGATGTTGTAAAGTTCTGTTTGAACTTACCATGTACTCCATACTTGAAGTTACTGAGTTGATACAGCTTACAAAGTCAGTGATAGATCACTCTAACTAAAGTAATAATGGCCGGAAGACTGACTTCTATATTTAGCCCAAAACTGGGTAACATTTCCTGGGTATTTCACATAGAATTTGGTCTTTATTTTTTCTATTTTCGAATTAGTTTGAATGAGGTTAAGGAAACAGGGCAAATGTCTTTTTTCTTGATGAGATTGTTTGACGATACGTGTGCAAATGTTTACTAAGTCAGTAGCAGTTTTTATAGGTAGTATATGACGTAAAAATATAATCAAGGATTTACTTCCACCATTTTTGTGTCCAAAAATGTTTCAAAGCTTCAGGTTACATTTGCTTTTTACAAAATGTTTATTAGTCACCTATTCCAGAGCTTTTATAGGAATATTTTTAAATGAAACCCTCTGGCCAGCTTCCGATTGAATTTTAATTTGGTGAACACGTTCGGTTTGCATGACAATGCACGGTTATAAAATAATTATTTTATACATGTTTTACAAAAAAGGACATGTTGTTAATATTGACTTGTTTTTTTAAATAAAATTGTGCTGCCTTTTTGAGTTAAGGTTTTATATATTGTTGTTTCAAGCCTTCTTTTTTCGTTTTAATTCTATTCTTGCTTGAGTTTCATTAGATAGTTTTTTATACATAACCTCGTTGACTGCTGGACAGATTTCATAGGTGAGCACTAAAAATAGATATTATTTATATACATTATACATACACTAGCAGCACCCCGCGGTTTTACCCGCGTTGTGCTGTTCCCGTAGGAAGTTCTGGATTTTTTATACATATAAACCTTCATCTTGAATCACTCCATCTATTTTAAAAAACCGCGTCAAAATCCGTAGTATTTGAGTTTATCGTGAACAGACAGACAGAAGCGGCCAGAGACTTTGTTTTATAATATGTAGTGATATTTCAGGACTGAACTAGCCCTTAAACCTTTCATTACATTTGGCATTTATCTACTTGACGAAGGTAAGAAGTATCTTTCCTAAAATATTTCTTGAAATGTAGTTTATTTTGCGTCACTATTTATTTATACTTAAAACACACAATTTACTGTGTGTGGTAGAGTGGTTCTCAAAAGGGATGACAAATACTATTTTATTCATAACTATTTCCAATCATTCATAAAAAAATACGTGCTCATACACATTTTCAGTCAAATATAAGTTTTCGACCAAGAATTTTAACATGTTTCATTTATTGTTACTGTTAGCTGGTATTATCCCATTGTTGGACAAAGGCCTCCCCCCATTCTCGCCACTCCTCTCGATTTGAAACCACTAGTTACCAATCTTTTAGGAGTCAGTTCGTCACCGCTTGTGTCATTCATTTAATTAGAAAAATACATTTCCGAGTAAACAAAATAAACAAACAGACAAAGTACCTATACAGAACAGGCACCATACCCACAGTATCAAATAACCATTCCCTCATACAAACATAAATACGTGACAATAATCTATGTCAGCCCCATCAAAGGACATTGTTACATCGTTACATTCATGTTTATTACCCATAAACGCATTTCATACCCACAATTGCCTCGAAATCTTTGTCTTTGCTGGAGTAAATGTTACGGGTCCCGTGGCATAGATACCTAACGTGACGCAGCCATGGGGGTCGGACACAAAACATTAGTTGGGACAAAACGAGCGTCAGAACCCACATTATTCTTAAGAAACTCCTTCCTCTTTAGCTACTTCACGAGGCCTTTGTCCTCTATATTTATGTGAGTTTGTAAGAGGTAACTTTCTGAATATATTTAAATAAATGCTGGGTAAATAAATGTAGGTAAGTGACGTTTATATCGAAACTATGATTATTATGTGTCAGCGACTACATTTGGTTCGCTTTAATATTTTCCAGTAGTCATACTTAATATAATAAAGATGAAGAGTTTGATTTTTGTTTATTTAAACTCGCTCATCTCAGAAACTAGTCATCCATTTTGAATAATTATTTTTGTAATGGATAGCCGTATTCAACGGTTAACGGCTAAGGTTATAGGCTATTTTTCATTCCCATAAGAATAGGCACAAATTGAGTAAAACCGCGGGGTGCTGGTAGTTTCTTGACAAAACTATAGAATAAAGAGTAGCCGCGAGAGTCTGTCGAATTATAAACCATGCTATACCCTTAACCACGCGATGCAATGATTTGACAGTCCCTCCGTTAAAAGTACTTCAATACCTACCAACTTTCAACCAGCTCTTACTAGCGTTTGTAATATATTGTCTGAAGAAGGAAATTAGTTTCCTAATTAGTTATCCTTTAGAAATCTGAAACTTGGATCGACGAACATCTAGGTCATATTGAAATATAGAGTGATAGACTCCTGGTGGAATATAATAATATAATAACCCCTGGTGGCTTAGTTGTTCATCAACAATATAATAAATATCTAAAGCGGAAGACACACATAGTGCGGTGCGGGCCGGGTGCGGGTCGGGTGCGGGCCGGTTGCGGATTGCGTGACGTTGTATTCCTTGTATTTGGATGAAAGGTGTCACACAGGCCTGCGGGCCCTTTGCGGGCCTGTGTATAAGACCTTTCATATAAGGAATACAACGTCACGCAACCCGCACCGGTGTGCACCTTATATGTGCCTTACGCTTTACTTATACTTGTCTAATAAACTGACAATATTCTGCACATCTATACTAATATTATAAAGCTGAAGAGTTTGGTTTGTTTGTTTGTTTGTTTAAACGCGCTAATCTCAGAAACTACTGAACCGATTTGAAAAATTCTTTTTGTAATGGATAGCCACATTCAACGGGAAGGTTATAGGCTACTTTTCATTCCGAAATTCCCACGGGAACGGGAACAACGCGGGTAATACCGCGGGGCGCTGCTAGTCCTATAATAATATTTCACACAAATTAAGAGTGATTTATGTGTGCTTGGATGTAAAAAATCCCTCTCCTCATTTTTGTTGCCTTTGATTTGCAAATTTACCACAAAGTTATATTAATAAATTAATTCCGCAAATCCTTGAAAGGAATTTATACAACTTCATTACACGTAACATAATATGTTTAACATCACCTGTATCCGATGAAGTGTAAAAAATTAACACATTAATAAAACGAATCACTCCGCTAAACAACGAATATCCAACGTCAAAATGAGATTCAGTACACTAAACCCGCACCGATTCCTTTGCAACAAAAACATTCAAAAAATACACAAATTAGAGCAAAAAATCTCATCTGATCCTACTGTAGTTGACTTGTGTGTTATTCTAAGGCGCGTCTTGACAAAGGCCATGTCAAAATAAACCCCGGGCGGAACGGATATTGATGAACGAAGACCGCCCGGCCAGCCTCAGATCACAAACATTTATAGATAAACAAATGTATGGAGAATCCTATCGTATCTCTACGAGATACTATGTATAAATATACTTTATATGAATTGTGTTGCCCGTTGTGTATGGGGTATGCGTCCGACGAATTGTAAAAACATCAAACGGGTTTATGGGCTTGTGATTTTGATTTTTTTTTTCATGGGGACATTTATGAATTTATTTTTCGTTTTATTTATTTATTTAGTGTTAGGAGGTCCAACAGCTTGACCACTTATTCTAAAAAAGTACAGCATAACTTAACAGAAACATTTTATAATGTACCTTTTAGTATACCATAATACCATCTATGACTAAGTTTAATTTAGGTGACGATCGGTACAGTTTTTTGATTGATATTCGGCGAAAAGTGTGTGGCGAAACTAAATTAATCATAATTAATTGAATAAGCTTTTGCTTTGAGCATTAAGCTTGTTAATTATTTTGAGCATAAAGGTATTCATTAAATGCGAGACGACTTTTAAAATATGTGAAAAATGGATTAAATCGGTAGGTAACTTATATCTAACATATTACAGAAAATACATAGTACATAGATCCGAGGAGTATTCAAATCATTTCAGATGTTTCTCATAATGAGGTACATTTGCTACGTTGCGACCCACAAATTATGTCTTGTGTCATACAAGCTGATAAATGGAAACAAATTTGCCATTTTAAAAAACGTGATTTTCTATATACCTAAAACTAATTTTAGGTTCCAACAACCCTATAAGCGGTAATGTAGAAACAAAAAGTAGCAAAAACTACAATCGCCCGTAAAGTTCCTGTGAAAGGTCAAATCACGAACCCCCTACCCTCGGGGGTCATTTACCCGTTTTTTTCCTTCTTTAACCACGTTGTTATGTAATTTAGTGGTAGAGAAAAACCATGGACGATCCGTTGAGCCATTTTGGGGAAACTATCAAACAAACATGAGAGGAAAATACACAAAATTATATTTGGCTATTTCGTTTTTGGTTTTTAAAAGTTCGTTTGGATAACCCTAAATAAAGAAATAAGTGCTTCGCTCTTCCGTGGGATAACCTATGGATATAGTTTCTTAATAGGCTACATCTCAAGCTTTCTATCTAACCTAGTATACACTATCACTTTCGTCACTAATTCTTTTAAAGGAAGGTTAAATTAAAACAGTAGAAAAACAAAATTGAGGGGAACAGTTCAAAGAATTCGATAGACGCACGATAAAAACATACTATATAAGTTAAGGTACCTCTCAAATGTACTTTTCTCTAATGTCTACAGTTAAAAGTCTCATATAAAATTATATGCTTTCAACAAAATTATGAATTTTACTTCGCCTGTCCAATTCCACCCAAATTAAATTAATTGAAATAAAACGATAAAGTAGGCTGTTACATTCGTTTTGATGCGCATCTTGACAGTAAAACGAGACGGCGACGCCTGCAAGCAGTGTTACTTTTACTGCCCACTTACTTATTTTTGTCAGATTAATTTATTCTTATCAATAATTAAAGTAATTTGAACCTTCTTTGTTAACGAGCTGATTTAACCGTTTTTGAATAAAAGCCGACAACATAGGCAGAGGACCTATCTACAAAAAATAGGTTATACTTTTTTCTTTTGTTTCTTTTTAATAACTTCTATAACTGACATAATATAATCCTATCCTATCCTACTTCATATTATAAATTCGAAAGTTTGTGAGGATGGATGTATGGATGTATGTTTGTTGCTCTTTCACGCAAAAACTACTGAACGGATTTGGATGAAACTTTACAGTAATATAGGTTATACATCAGAATAACATATGGGATACATTTTATCCCGAAATCCCTGCAGGAACGGGTACAACGCGGGTAACACCGCGGGGCGCAGCTAGTGTCCACTATTTAGTTAAAATTCGAATCATTTTTGAACCAAAGATAACTTCGCCCATTGAGAAGGGTTCAGTGATTGGGCAAGAATGGAATGAAAACACTGGACCTTATTCCGCTTCAGAAGATATCGTTTTCAGCTGGATAATCAACCACATTAGTCCACATTTTAACTCTCGTAAGGAAAAATATAAGTAGTTTAGAAAGTTGTACACAACACCTAATTATCATCCTCTTAGCGGTGCTAAGTTTAAGGACTGACTTCATTTTTCAAAACTCTACATTGCTTACGGTAAAAAAGATAAATCGGTTCTTGAAAAATGGATACAGGTCAGATTTTGCAATATCCTACTAAAAAATTCATAGCATGAACTAATTCTTGTAGCGAGTTGAAAAACTTTTGTTGTGACTTGTTAAACTTTTGTTCGATACGTCTTAGGAAAACTTATAGATACTTGAGCTGCGAGAAAAGTAACCAAGTATTTTATAGGATTATTTTCATTTTTCATATAGAAATATCTATCTACCTACAAAAATTCACCAACCAAAACAATGCATTTATCGGTCCTAAGGAAGCATTTTACAAATAACTCCCTCATTCGCGTTCTATTGAACTCGCCAGCTTGCAAACTCACTCAATATAAACGACACCATAGATTCATAGGTAGGTACTTACATTATAAGTAGGTACTTAGGAGAAACAGGGGTGTTGCGTAAATGTTGACTAGTTAATTGAAAATCGAAGATTAATGAGGTCAGATGATGGAAGTGTTGGTATTTCAGGATCTGATGGCGTGATGGCGTCATGTTCTCGCACGCTCCCGTCTGTCACTCTCGTGTCACGGGACAAATTGCCAGCTAGTAATTGGCGCGGCTGTCGCGATGCAAAGCCTCCGAATTGGATTATATTACGTACATTTATAGTGAAAAATTGCTTTGCGGTAAATTCCTATTAATGTCACACGTATTTTGAAATGTACTTTGCGATCGTTGTCCTCGATCGTGGCCCGTTGACGTTAATTAAAGTGAAAGATTGTTGTTATCACAACGAATGGACTCACGTATGCCCCAATCACTCTCCTGCGTTCGTCAAATGTGATCTCCCAACTTCTTTTAATCGCTAAATGTTCGTCGTTTTCACATTTTAATGCGATCTACTACCCTATTCCTTACAGGACAAGGGTTCTAGCGGAGACCGCATATTGCATGCTGCAAACGATTTAGTCTAACTGCATTTTATGGTAGCAATCCTGTATGCAGAAGGTAAATCTTCTTCATATTTACAGAGCAAAGTAAGAAAACATATATTAATAGGTAAAAAAATTAAATACTAAAGTAGTTCAATAACAGGTAAATTTAGACATAGTGCTAAGTTTAAGGACATACGTTAGATATTTAGATAAGACGAAAGATCTTTGTACAAAAATCGAGGGAGGTAAATTTAACACATGCCGGTACCTCTCAAACGTACGTAGGTACGAAACGAATTGAAGAAATTGAAACCACATTGCGAATGTGCAGCCAGCAGCTGTTCTCCAAGTGTTTCGGCCATATTATGTAGAAGTGAACGGAGTAAGCCGTACTTTGTTACAAATCCGGGACTTGGGTTGGATTTGCCGGTGTCCGTTTTGTGCTTGTTATTCCAACGCTTGCCAGACCGAGTGAACAGCTTAAGTTTAGATCTCACACGCGCCTGGAATCCGAACAAACTGAATCGAAATCATAAAAACATGATAAATAGAGAACGCACTTTAAGCAATCCTACTTAAGATCGTCTTACTATATTTTCGCAAAATATTCGCGGCGCTAAGCTTTCGTTTCTTCGTTTCTACTTCCATGATTTATCTGCGAATACGATACCTTCTTACTCCAATTCTTTTAAATATGAAAATAGTTAAATATCCCAGTGAGCGTCGCGTAACTCACGGTATCTTTTCACTTTTAACCTTTCCTTGCCTTTGAGATGCTTGGATTAGGATCTTGTGCCGTCTACCGGAACTTAACCGACTTTGCTAAACTTTCAGCCGAATGCCAAAGCAGCGTTGTGTTACATGCTTACCTATGCAGAAGATGTATATGTAGATAATAAGTTATAGGTGTGTACAGTTCTGATTTCTTTAATAGTATGTAAATTAAGCATACTAACAATTTTCCAATTTCAAAATGTGACAAAGTGCTTAAATTCTTGGTCTGCTAATAGGCTTGCCACCTGTAAATTAGATTGATATGTCGTGTCCTATTTTCCAATTTTGAAACATTAAGTATTAGAACAAAAAGTTTCTACTTATTTACATGTAAGTAGATAACAAATTTGGTAGCCAGCATTACAATTAAAATTTACATAACCGTAGATAGTTAGAGTGAATTTTAATGAAAGGAAACCATTAACATTAACGCCTTATGAGCTTCAACTTTGCAACTCCCTAATTGTGTACACAAGTGGGTGGGCTATTAATATTGGAAACTAAAGGTGTGAAACAAAGTTGAATGAATAGGTATTGATAAAACTATAACGAGGTACAAAACTATAACTAACACAAGCAACTAGTGTAAATAATGGATACAATAGAACCAGGAACACCTGAATAGCGCAACTCTATTCTCTACAGAAATAACAGTCCCCAAATCTGCGGTGGCATCAACTAGTATCAACTGGTAAGCCAATTAAAAGTTACCAAAGGCCACAGTTGGAATTAAGCCAAAATGCTTCGCTAATATATTGCACTTTGAGATAACAATATGTTAACACAATTTCTTTAGATTAATGTGCCAAGCCAATATTCCCATGACAATTTTTGTTACCATGTTTCTATATTCCCTTTGTTGGAATATTTATTAGTGCTTTCTGAGTCACAGTAAGTGAGATGTAGTAACAAGTTTAGTTGAAGTAAATCGTGTGGGAGGAGCTTAACTGACAAGTATAACGTAGCTGTAACAATAGTATGGTACAAGTTACTACATTTGAATTAATTAAGTTTTACACGTGCCTCATTATAAGTTTGTTAACCCATATTATTTAAGTAGGTACCTAGATTCAAATCTGTCTAGCCTAATAAAATAAGTGCCTACACTTTTGCGTTTTATAATAATACTCACCCATGTATGGTACTTCAGTAGAGACCTAATGAAAATTACCTAACGGTGTGAAGATAGTATATACGGAGAAGTATACAAGTTACCTAGCTGACGAATTTGAAACATCATATCGGACACAGTGTCCCAATTTAATGACACTTTTTAATTCTAATATGTTTTCACTGACACTGTAACCATGTGCTGTAACCGAATAAAATGTGTCTGAGTCATCACATGTTACGTATTGCTTGCTGGATACATAGATCTGGATACATTATATGTATAACTAAATTAAACAGTTGAACCAACGTTGTATCGATATTTAAAAATGGACTACCTACCTCATATTTATGTCGGAAATGCTCATTTCGAGTACAAGTTGAACTAATTCCAGTCATGCAGGAGTGGACATCAGCTAATGACATCCCTTGACGGTCGTTAAGGCGGGTTCCTCGTTTTATTTTTTCCCTTGAGCGATTTAGTCAGCGAGTTTTCTTTTACAACGTTTTTACTGAACAAGTGAAAAATTCGTCACCGGAATGCTTCAAGGAAATTTAGAGTTACAAATTACGAGGCTAAATGAAGACCAATTACTGGGACATGGAATGTTTGACGGAAATAGGAGGTTGTAATGTTTTTGTTTGTTAGAGTTGGATATAACAGTGACGACAAACCACAAAATTAATGAACAAAAAAAGAATCTTTATGGATAAGGTATAATATAAGTGGGTACCTAGGCAGGTACCGGGTGCGTTATGTTGCCGTAGTAGCTACCGTTTGACCTAATAGCTCGTTTTACCGAAAAGTTGTTGAAGCAAAGTAACAAATGAATGAGCTAATATTTCAACGATAGAAGTGACGACAGTTTAAAGTACCGCTCGCACTGACGATATTAGTTCGATGCGATTGTTAAGCAACCTGCAGCTCGGCCCGGACTTGGATTGGTGGCCGATAGAGGAATTTATATTTAAGCACTATCACGTTAAGCGGCCAGTCCCGGTTGTTTTATTCGTTAGACCATGTCTGAAGTTTTTAGGCTGTTAACTCCGACACAAGAGTTGACCACTAACCTACTCAAAATGAAATAAATAAGTTCAAATTTCTTAATTCCTACGGGATAGTTAAAAGCGGCCTTAACACGCGTTCAAATTCAGGATGCAATTCTAAATTAACCTTCATAAAATCTTTAAAGTAAGTGTAATAATACTATAAGTAAGTATAAAAGAAAGTAGACAAGAAAGTAGACATCTAAATTAGTTTGGTAATCATTAGATATCATATCAGTAGGTACATAATAATATGTGCTTAGGTAATACTCTCCACTCCGCAAGCTTACTTAAGTAGGTAATTAAGTTTAGGTATGTCGGTAGACCGATTGTTCGCTAATTATGATGAGCAGTTAAGCAAACAGGCTTCCCAGATGCCAAAGGACGTGTTCTATTGAATATCTAATGATGAAATCCCAAACCTGGAGGTATTAAATTAAGTTCTCTAACTTACTTAATGGAGTTAGTGTAATTGGGCTTAACTAACATTCTTAGGCAAAAAGGCGTTTAAACTGGTAAACCCTAAACCCCTTTACCAACCCCCAAACATAAAAAATCGGATCATTTAACATATTTTTATTACCTTCCTAACTATTCCCATTGAGTATGGTAGCGCCATCTACGCACATTTAGTGAAACAGTCTGGAACTATTGACGAAAATCAGAACCAAGGAACACTATAGCTGGAGAGCTAGTGAACCCTGGGAGTAACGGTCTCCCTGTAAGGTTAGAAATTTGTATACTTACGATTTATGACATGCTAAGAGCAATAGCCATGACCTGGCAGGCGTCAGCCCTGCACGTCATCAACCCCTTTATTTTTTGGACTGTTAAGTAAATTGAGTTTCAAAACTTGTTTCTGTAAATTTGAAAATTTAATAGGATAAAGTTTATTTATTGTACATCTTAAAAAAAAAATGACAGGCGATTACAATAAGCAGAAGTATATGACAGATCAATTAGAAAACGTACAGTTGATGAGGTAAAATAAACTTTATCCTGTATACTTAAAATTTGTATATGTTTTCAAGTAAACGTCTCAGAGTAAATATGTACAATGCCAGGCAGTTTTGAACAGCATAAGACCTTGACAGGCGAGGGGACAGCTGCTAAGGGCGTGCGTACCTTTTCAAGAAGAGGTAAAAAAAAAACATTCCAAATATTGCAGAAATCGAGTGTATATCAGAAGGCATTCAAAGAATTAGGAAACGCAGAAATAGTACAGAAGAAAGAAAAAAAATTCCCGATACTAGAGAAATTTGTATGCCAAATGTATGGTTTGAAATGTTCAAAGTTAAATAATGCACGTTATGAAAAGTTCCTTGCTACGTACAACACAAATAATCCTAAAGTGTTTATGAAAAAAGTAGTAAGCTATGATTCATCGAATTTACCACCCTGCAAACGTGAACTACATCAACAATTATTGAGAACTGCCTACATCTATACTAATATTATAAAGCTGAAGAGTTTGTTTTGTTTGTTTGTTTGTTTGTTTGTTTGTTTGTTTGTTTGTTTGTTTGTTTGTTTAAACGCGCTAATCTCAGAAACTACTGAACCGATTTGAATAATTCTTTTTGTAATGGATAACTACATTCAACGGGAAGGTTATAGGCTATTTTTTTTATCCCGAAATTCCCACGGGAACGGGCACAGCGCGGGTAAAACCGCGGGGCGCCGCTAGTTACAAATATATGGCAAAATTGTAATTTAAAAGAACCAACAATTCTTACACCTGAAAATAACGGTTGGAACTTAATTGATAGTCGTTACGAATTTAATTGGTTTGAGGGGAATACGGTTCCATCTTCTATATACGACATACTTTTACAAGGACCTGCTGATACTGCCACAGCACAATCGACTGAAACTGAGGAATATGAAGAAAATGAATGTTAAAAATAATGTAGATTGCATAAAACCCAATAAAATACATTGCATTTACTGTATGCGTTCATGTAACATTTATTATTTGCACGCCCTTAGCAGCTGTCCCCTCGCCTGTCAAGGTCTTATGCTGTTCAAAACCGCCTGGCATTGTATATATTTACTCTGAGACGTTTACTTGAAAACATATACAAATTTTAAGTATACAGGATAAAGTTTATTTTACCTCATCAACTGTACATTTTCTAATTGATCTGTCATATACTTCTGCTTATTGTAATCGCCTGTCAATTTTTTTTTATGATGTACAATAAATAAACTTTATCCTATTAAATTTTCAAATTTACAGAAACAAGTTTTGAAACTCAATTTACTTAACAGTCCAAAAAATAAAGGGGCTGATGACGTGCAGGGCTGACGCCTGCCAGGTCATGGCTATTGCTCTTAGCATGTCATAAATCGTAAGTATACAAATTTCTAACCTTACAGGGAGACCGTTACTCCCAGGGTTCACTAGCTCTTGGACTACTACGAGAATCCACGTTTCAGAAAGAAATAGAATAGGGTTGCCTTTTTGGTTACAAGCAGCGCCACCTATCCGATACTTTATATAAACGAAACGAGTGAAGCCAATGAGCCGAATGAGCCATAAAATTAGCGATTTTTACCCTTTTGACTGCAATGAAGCAATAATTATTGAAGGGTCATTATTGTTTTTTATTGGCGACAGATGGAGAAGCGGGAAACACTATGCTAACATTTTCAATTTAATGTTTGTCTTTGGTAATATTTTCCTGGAAGATATTGCGATCAAAAATCCTCCCAAACTTCAACTTTTATTTATGTTCTTTCTTGTTGAAAACTCTTTTGTTTCAGTATAGTACAAAAAAAATTACGCATTAAAATATATCAACATATTTTACTAGAAATATCTAGGTTAATTACAAAATCTACAATATCATAGCCACAGTGTTTGGCAGACCACATCAATAACTAAGTACCATTATAAACTTATGTAACCAATTCATATTTATGATGTAACAACTTGCATAACTGTCCACATTGTCTTGTTATTCTTATATAACTGATGATTCATATCAATTTGAATACTAGACATGATATTTCATTACTACTTTGTTATGTAAAAACACCTTTTTATGTTTGTTATACAAAACACAATTGTTTTAAATAGTATAGTTACTATACTATAGTACTATTGCTGTAGTGTTTTGTAGGATAGTTAAATAGTAGTAAATACTTATGCATAAATGTATTAAATTATATTGTTGAGGTAAATAACAAGATTACACATCACATGTATATATTTAATGGCTTATAGTAATTAACTTCAATGACAAATGTTTAAATAATATGTTTTGCGAAAGATAATATATAAAGTAGAAGGTACTAAGCACCTTTATAACAAGAAGTAGAAAAAACTACAGACAAACATTGTAATAGATGTTACATGTAATAAAAAATAATTTAATTATTTAATCTATTTTTGTTCCTCAGTTACTTCTGTTGCATTACTTTTGAATTTCTTTGCTTGTGTCCCTCCGGTGTCATTTGCAGACTCATCCTTACATATTTCATTTAAGTTATACTTCTTATACATAAAGTAGTTGTCGACAATACTTAGTAAACAAATTCCTTTGATTATTTCAACAATAATACATAGTCTAGGGTTTTTTAAGTCAGCTTTGTTGTTCCCATTTTTCAAGACAATCAGATCAGCAAGTTCCTTAATCACCAGCTCGCGGGAGACTGTGTTGTTGAATCTTTTGTTAAAGATTACGGCAAATGTTGATGATTCTTTAAGGAAATATTTATCAAATAATTTTCCAGCAGATTCCATTATATCTGGTAAGTTTGCTTTGCATGTCGCCATTATGGGCAGTAGGCGGAGGACATGTCTAGTTTTCTGAAGCCTCGTAGTGTATAAGTCCTTAATAATAGCCGCGGTGATCTCTTCCGGACTAGGTAGATTAGTCTTGACAAATATGCAGTTAGAAGCCCCAGTTTCCACCACTTGGAATCTCTTATGACGTAAAGATTTTTGGGAGTTGTTTTTCATAGTCTCCACCTCCTTTTGAAGCATGTCTCCGATGTCAGCCTCTTCATCAGACTCACTTTCCGACTTGTTTTCATTACCAACTTGTGCCGCTTCTGGCTTTGCAGACTCGACTTCCAAGTCAGGATAAAGGACTCCAGCATACTCATTTAACAAATTGTACACTTCTTTCACACAATCCTTTTCTCTGAAGTTACACGTGCAGAAAAATCCTCGAAAGCCGGGTTCCAAAAAGTATTTGTTCCTTCTTTTGCGAAAGTAAAACTTTTTCTTCTTACGATTATCGCCCATTTTTATTCCAGATTTATTTACTTTTCACGCCCCTGATGCACGGTAAAATTGTAAGGGCGCGGTGTGATATAACTCAATAACAAGGTGTTACGTATTCCTTTGAAATTCATCAACACACACCACAAGAAAATCAAACCAACCAACAAATCCACCGTCCATCAGTCAGACAGACGGTCACACATGTTTATTTGTCACTGACAGTTTTGACATTTGACACAGCAGATACATACATATTTTTTGAAGTGTTATAAATTATTACCATGGACTTAGCAAATAAATGAAAATAAATGCAAAAATAAAATATCTGAATTCGCTCGCTGGGTAACTCAGCGGCACTGAATGTGCTCGATATCTTTCTTGGTTCTATAAAAATATGAAACAACTTAGGCCAGCGCCACCCTTAGCTTGTGTTATGGAATCTAACTCACTGATACTACTACACAAATACACAAATCACTACATAGTATAAAACAAACTCGCTTTTCGCTGTCTGTACCTATGTATGCTTGGAACACCGTTACAAGCATGATGCTTGCTACAGTGCTACTACAAAGAGGAACTGGACTAAGCAAAGCAATGTGCACTGTGATTTTCAACCAGGTCCTAACGTCATCATGGTGGGCGGGGCTTAAGTTAGTATGCTATCAGCGTTCTTCAGGTGCACATGTGACGAGACTCGCATTCTATGTGTGTTTTTTGCGTTTTTAACAAGAAAAGGATGAAGTGTTGTGTTTTACTATGTCAAAGTTACTCAGACAGACGTTCTGATAATATGGATGGCATCACATTTCATGTGTAAGTAATTTTATACGTAATTAAATATAAAAGTTCAAGAACATTCTCAGCTTTCAGCGTTAAAATTCTACTACTTAACACTAGATGGCGACACATTTGGGAAGAAAATACATAAGTTTACGTATAATTTTGCAGTATTATATTGTAATAATAATACGTAAATACTAAAAACTGCTATACACTTAGTCCTAAATACCTTTTAGTAGCTAAAACAGTACTTTTATAGCTTTTATTATTATATTATAACGGGCCGCCATCTATCGTCATCTAGTATAACTATTTCAAACGTCACAAATATCCAGGGCCGTATTCAGAATTAAATTATTTTACCAACTAATTTAAACTTTAATTATTTTATATTATGTATTCGTTTTAGATTTCCATCCGACGATAATTTAAAACAGCAATGGATTACAATACTTAATAGACCGGATTGGACACCAACAAAATACACAAAGATTTGTTCTTGCCATTTCAATGATGCGGACTTCATAGTGACAAAAAAAGGCCTTAAAAAATTAAAGAAGGGCACCCTACCTAGTTTAAAACTGGATTTATCGGTTTGTTTGGAAGTTATTTGCATAACCGAGTTTTAATTATTTTGGAAAAATAACTAGTTTCATATTATTTTTTATATTACAGCTTAAAAGAAAATTACCAGAGCCTGTAAAACCATCTGTGGACCCTACAACAAGTGATTTTAATGAATTTCTGAAACTAAATGATTCGCCTAGACATAAGAAGCTTAAGCAAGAAATAGAACATCTTCGATATAAAGAAAAAAATTCTGTATTAAAAATCAGAAGACTACAAATGAATGTTATGCGCTTGACAAAGAAGGTAATTACTTGTAGCCACTACTTACTTTTACTTTACATACCACCAAAGATTGTTTTCCAAATCGTGACTAACTTTCGTTTTCGCTTCTTTTTCAGGTTCGAAATTTAACTGAAGTAATTAAAAAGTTAAGAAAACAATAAAAACGCAGATTTAATACAAGGTGTAACATATTTGGGGTTTGATAACAAATATATATAATTAGGTATCTACAATATGTGATTATTGTGACGTAAACGCATTCGAAGCGTCCAATCCTAGGTAGTTCCGTCACAGCACAGCACAGGTGCCCGCTATATTTTGTCAATTATGCAATTCAATTACATTGTATTTACTGCCACTCAATCCCCATCCCATCTATATAATACCACAGCACTTTGAACACATTGTGAGCCTGTCCTCAGTTTGGTTAGGGCATTGCAGGCTGAAACACCTGATTGCCCGAAAAGTAAGATGATTCCGTGATTCGGACGGCACGTTAAGCCGTCGGTCCCGGATACTTTTTAGGGATAGTATTTGTTACATGAGCCATGTCAGAGGCCTTTGGCGGCTCAATAACTCTGACACCAGGATTAGTCAGGTTGACCATCCTCTCGATGAAGAAGAAGTACACATTAGTGTACTGTGCTATTACTACCTTCGTGCGAGGAGAGGAACCGACTTCAATGATTTAAAATAATCTACGCCTTCTATTTTGCTAAGCTACAAAAAAAGCTATTGCTAAGCTACAATAAAACATCAGTATTTTTATAAAAATCAAATCTATTTACAATGATTCAGTTTGTGGGGAGCTCTACTGGCAAATTTTAAGCCAATAGAGCTCCCCTATTTCGCGGGATTGCAATTGGTTTCGATGGGGGACGCCGAGCTTGGATAGGCGGCGGCGCCGAAGTAGATTGTTGAGGCAGGGATTCCGTTTCTGCCTGCTTAGATGGCAAAGACAAAGATGGCCGCGTAGATACGAGGTTTGATGCAGGAGTTATTTGCACAGGCGTTGATGGTGCTTGGGTGGATTCCGGTACTGGGTCGGAATCCAGTGATGTCTGCATTTGATGTCTAGAAATGACAGAATAGTACTGTTACTGTAACATGCTGCATTAATTTCCTTGATTTTTATTAGATTATAAAATAATTTAATTATAAGATTATAACATAAACCAACAAACAATTCCCCATTCATCACATTTATATTATTAAAAGGATTCATAACAAAAACATTTTATTTACCCAAGACGGGATGGGAATGTTTTAATCCAAGTTAAGCCAATTTAATCCAATACCATACAGCCATAGAATAAAGAGCAACAAATTCATACAAGAAAGAAAATATATTGCCACCACATATACTTACAGCTACTTCATATAAAGACAAAACACATTATAACAGTTTTTTAGATATAGAGTATTTATAAATAAGGCGATTAATACCTAGAGAATAAAATAGCTAGGTAATCTACAGTTCCTTTGCCCCATGCTATACTTACATTGAGTATACATAGCCCAGACAGCAGATCCAAAGGTTAACCAACTTAATATACCATTGTCTTCGTTTAACTGGTCTTCCCAAGAGTGGCTCGGTCTCCCTGGGGTAAAATAAAGAACTTTTGTGTACGAATCTAAGAGGATCTAATAGGTGCTGGGGAAGCATGTACCATCTAGCCCCTAGAAATACGTAAGTACCCATATTGAAGATTGATTGATGTTATGAACAAAACCAAAATGCCTCAGTATGTCAAAGACATTTCTGCAGCACAGGCTGCAATGTATTTATACATAAATCCAACCCTGCTCATACAATATTTTGCATTACTTTGCAAGTTCTGTCGGCATTTAAATAATGTAAATAAATAAGTAGGTACATATTTCCTAGAACAAGTACACTCACGAATGGTCTGCCATTCGGGAAACACAATCTTAATATCGAGCCTGTAGATGGTAAAGGAAAGCCTTGTGTTTGATATCCTTTGAGTTTCCTGTTGCTTATTTATTATTTACAGATCGGTCGAACAAAGCGACGTTATTTATTTTTTAAATTTTAAGTCAAACAGCTTTTTTACGTTTGACGTTTGTTTACTGTCAATCTTGTTTCGTGGTCTGTGCTGTCAATCATAAATCATCGTGATAAATCAGCACCACAGTTCCACAGATTACCTCAGCCAACAAGTTACTAACATAACATAGAGCTAAAAAGCTTAGTGGCATTTTAAAGGAAGAGTAATCTATGTAGGTAACTCTATGCTTTTTAGGGTTCCGTACCCAAGGTAAAAACGGGACCCTATTACTGAGCCATCTAATTTAACAAAGTGCAAAATCGCACATTTTAATCAATTCGTTCAGTTGAATATCATTTATTTGCACAAATGCATTGTTTATAGTTCCTGGTAGGTATGGCTGCTGATCATGCGGTTCTATGCGGCACGGCATGCAAGTTGATGGGCCAACTTATAATCAAGGTGAACTATTTTCATACGAAAATGAAATTGTAAAAGAAAATAGCAAGGCTTGAAAAGTTAAATTGTTTTTTATGCCATGTTGTGAAGTTTTACGGTACCTACTATTTATCCCTAAGATTACACGGGAACGGGTACAGGTTAAACCGCAACCAGCAGTTCCTACTTTATTTATCGTAAACTTATTTCTAAATTAAAGATTTAGTGAAATTAAATTGCAATTATATTAATAATCATTTAATATTTAACATTATTTATTGAATAATATCTAAAAATATTTATAAGAATTAAGAGTTAATTGCATTGAATATAAAATAACATAATGCTATATACAATGTTAATAAAACATAATTTATAATGTAATTTACATTACTTTTTCTACTTTTTGTAAAGTCAAAAAGTAGTTAACATAAAAACTAAATTGATACCTTATTCATATAACCAACATATGCCTATTTTAGGTACATAATACAAATACTATTTTAAAATACTTTCTGGTGTCGGTAATTTGAAAAAAAATATGTAGCAGCGATTATTTCGCGGGAAACTTGCAATAAGTAGTCTTCATAACTGTTGGCAAATTAGCGACCACTGGGTTTTTCGATTTCGGACACACTGTGATACTGGAAAATAATAAAACACATTTAGTATTAGCACAAAATCAACCCGCCGTAGGCAAGTGTGGTGGTTACGCCTAATCCTCTTCGCCTAGTGATTATCTTCGGTGAGGTGAGAGGCCTTTACCCAGCGGTGGGCCTACAGGCTAATACTTTTTTTAATATTTCCGTACGGAACGGGCACAACGCAGGTAATCAGCACTGTAAGTGCCTAATTCATAAACGCTTATTTACAGCATTTTAGCTATCAAATGGTTTGTCCCTTTCTAACATACTATATTTGTCAAAGAGCGAAAGAGACAAAACACTATAACACGTTTTAGTTATAGAACGTTTATGGATAAGGTGATAAGTATTTAATATCAAACTTACTCTGTATTATATTCAATGGAGGAAAGTTTCAGATATTCTACGAATATACTGGGTGATTTTAGTAGGCGCCACGTGATCGGGTTGAACAGATTGGTCTCATATTTCCACTCGACGACCACGGAGACGGGGGGATGGCCGGTATCTTTCACGGCCACTATCTTCTTCTCAATATCCCCTGGCTTGTAGAATTTTCTGGAAAAAGTAACGTGTTTTTAAGATATGTGGGAAGGTATTTTTCAATGGGGAATGATCGAAGTTATGAAGATATGGTAAATTTAGTGTACCTATTCCAATAGTGCTATTAGTGAGTCACATTCAACATTTGGATAATAGATATTATCATCGCTATATTGCGTTCCTTCGGTACGGTAAGTGCGTTAGCAACATAGCATCGTAGCATAGATAGAAATAGCTCTTTTGTTTAGCAGAAGGCAATTTAAGTTGAATTGGAGTCACTCATACAGAGATATTCATATGCACTGGCTCTTTCTTATCTTATATTATTACTAACATATAATATCAGTTGATGACGTATTTATGGAAAAACATTGGACAAAAATATAATTACAATCACAAAAGTTTATTAAACATTACTACGCGTGCGAAGCGATTATCATTTTAAAACGTTTTCACCAAAAAGATAAGAAATAACGTTTGAGATTTATATAGATATTTTTATTTATATAAAATACCGGCGCGTAGTAGCTATTTGACCTATATAATCTTAGGTTTCTTATTTTTTTCAAGAAACATAATATTTATGTACGTGCAGTAAGTAATTCATTGAATGAATTGCGATTTTTTTACATCCTTGTTATTCAAATAATAAAAGGGGGCGTCCATAAATCACGTGAGGTTCAAAAGGGGGAGGGGGGTCTTTAAAAAAATCACCAAACATCACCACGGGGGAGGGGGGGTTGTAGCAAATATCACGTGTATTTTTTTAGCCTGAAGAGCATGATGGCAAAACTTTTGCTCCATTTCTTCTGCGTCAGGCAGTAGCCATCACTCCGGTACATGAAGGCTTCGGGAAATTGATCTACGAGATTTATATTGCCCTAGCCTGGAACGCCGTGTACTACTAGAAAGGACGTGTCAGAGGTGTTCCTTATATTTCTCTTCAAAGAAAAAAGCCAAAGAACACATTCATTATTGTAAAGCACTTGGGAGAAATATGGAGCACGAGTATGTTCGTCCAACCCGCATTCTGACGCGGAGATCAAATGAGGTCCTCTGCGTAGTACGTGAAGACGATGCGGCCGAGTGGATCAACGATGAGGATGTAGATCCTCAGATGATGACCGATGTGCCAACATCTGATGTGCGCGACGCTTTGCCGGTAGTAAGCGTAGGAGACAACGTCATGATTCCGTGGTCCGAAGACGTTTAATTTCTTTTTAATTCTTTTTTTTTTAAGTTTTTTATTTAGTTATTTTTTCATTGCTACTGCATTGAACATTAATTTTGGTTATAATTGTGATCCTTCATTTTCTTTATTAAATAATCTATATCCATTAAACCTGTGTTTTATTCATGTGGTTGCAAAGTTTTGTAGATATGAAAAAATACACGTGATATAGGCTGGGGGGGGGGGGGGGTTGACTGAAACCTCACGATGTATCACCAAGGGGGAGGGGGGGTCAAAAAATGGCAAAAAAAACATCACGTGATTTATGGACGGCCCCAAATGTACTGTACCTACTGAACTAATGGACTTATAAGAGTAATTTGATGGTTATAGGAACGGACCGTTAAGATAAAGCTTAGTTTTAAGCTTCATTACTGTACTTTTAAATTGGAGTAAGTATGTAGTTTTTTTATAAAATTAACTGATTATTTTCATGGTGTACATACATTTCGATCCAGTGGGATATTTTGTGCTCAACATCAAAGCACCTCATTGGGTTGAAGGTCAAATTAAATGAAATAGAAAATTAAATAAATAGTGGACTCACTGTTCCTCGTCCAGTAAATTGTGCGAGCTCTTATTGTTGTACCGGTCGATTAGCGTCATGGACAGTTTTCCCGGCTCGGGCCCGTGCACTATGCTCTCGGTGGAATTTGACACTTTGAGTATCACTTCGTAATGCACCCCTGTGGAAAGAAATACATAATGTCAAAGTTAGTGGAGTGGCGTCGGCGAGGCGTCGATTGAAGATTTAACCATTAAAATTGTTACTTTCTTGTTTTAAACTCCTTATAAGCTTACTATAAGAAAACGATGAGTATTGTAACATGTCTATTTTGGAAATAAAGAATTTATTATAGTGGTGTATATCGATTGATCTATGGTAACTAATCTATACCGGCATTGATCTAAACTGTAGATCACCATTCGATCGATCGGTGATCGACGGTTTACTAAAATGACAACTAAAATGCCTTTTCAATATTGGAGGATTCAAAACCCTAATATAATAAAGCTGACCCTTTTTTAATTTTATTTTTTAGTTTGATTGAACGCACTAACCTCAGAAACTACCAATCCGATTAGAATCATTCTTTTTGTAAAGGATAACTACATTCAACGGGAAGTTAAATGGTTAATTCATCCTAAAATTCCCACGGGAACGCGCCCAATGCAGGGAGCTGCTAGTTAGTAGTCACGGTATTTTTGTACTATAGCTATCTACTCTCTTACATTGTACTTTCCATATACATATATTCATAATTAAACAAATACTCACTACAGAACGGAGCGTTACTGCCAGTAAGCGCGTACAGCGCGATATTCGAGTTGGTATCAACAAGCCCTCCATCTTGCAGTCTCTTGTATATCCCGTACGAGTGGTATCCCATGGGAATGCAGTAGTGTTTGTTGTCACACGTCTTACAGTTGCCGTCGAGGAATGACTGAAAATATAAAAGTAAGATTATTAATTTAGATATACAGTAAGATTGAACTGTCGGGGATTTGGCTCGCGTAAGGTTCAGTAGATTTGCTTATATATTACATGAAATTAAAAAATCCTTCAGAAAAAAGGAATAATATAGAACCCATAAGTCTGTAGTAGTCAAATCACTGTGGTTCTCTATAAAATCATCCAAAAACCAATTTTAATAGCATTCAAAACAGTCCAGTAATTCTTGGTATCAAAATGGTTACTCAATCTTTTTTAACACAATTTCTACAGACTACCCTAAGATTCATTCAAAATTAGCTTTGGTAACAAAAATACATCAATAATTTACACAACACAAACTAACCTGATAAGACTCGCACTGTATACCCATAAACGGACAAGAAGGGTTGATGCTCTCCGTAAAGTAGAGGTAACTCCTCTCATGATTACAACCGACCGATTTCACGACCATTTGGTACATTTCGTTGTCGTTCTTGTTCATAGAGTCGGTTTTCTTACAACCCGGTTGCGTTGAGCCGCCGTTCGGGTAGAAATCCACGTGGCCAATAGGTTCTGATATGCCGAAACCTGGAAATAAGGTATACATGTTAGGTATTTTTTCTATTTTTTTTAATGATTTAAAAATTGATAATAATGATTGCGATTATTGTTCTTGTTATCAAACTTAATTAGTAAATGATGTACAGTCAACTACAGAAGTTGATGAACACTTTCAATATTACATACTTATATACTTAAAGATGCCATTAATAAGTGTTAGGGTGTTTTGTAATATTGAATGTGTCCAACTTTGTAGTTGACTGTATAAACTGCAACAAGTGATCAAAAAACAAGGTGTTAATTGACAGTATGTAATCAGTTAAGCGTTATTAAAGTTGTTATAGTGGCGGTACTAACGGTAATTCTAACGAGTAGACTCATTAAATACAGGATATTTTCAATACATTTGAGAGGATCTTAAAATACTAAAGAAAGTGTTATTTACCTGAAAAGTAAAGCGGCAAAGCATTGCTATGTATAATGTCTACGTATTTGGCGTCAGATCTATCGAGGCGTACGATAGTCACAGTATCGGTGAAGTACGGCGCAGCGGGATCTAACCCGGTGATTCTACCGAGTTTTAGGTTGAATTTCTGTAAGCAAATTAAAAATAATTGTAATAATTTACGTTAGTGGCCAACCCAAGTAACGGAATTTAAGATCGCTTAAAGGCCTCCGACATGGTCTATCGATGGAAATAACCGGGACAGACAATTGTGCGCGCCTTCCGAAGCACGGTAGCAACGTGCAGCGTCGTCTACGAATGCAGATTACATTACTATAATCCTACTAGCCGCGCCCCACGGTGTTACCCGCGTTGTACCTTTTCCCGCGGGAAATTCGGGATAAAATATATCCCATGTGTTATTCTGATGTATAACCTATATTACTGTAAAGTTTCATCCAAATCCGTCCAGTAGTTTTTTCGTGAAAGAGTAACAAACATCCATACATCCATACTTACAAACTTTCGCGTTTATAATATTAGTAGGATTATGCGCAGTTTAAGAACTATATTAAGCTGTGTTTTAACTTGGTTTTATTACTCTGACTGAGTAAACATGGTTTAGAAGAAGTAAGTGAAACCGTGGCTCAATACGAGCCATAGGTTTTTAAAGCTTCGTATACGTATCTATCCTAAGATATTATATATTACGTATAAAGAGGTATTTGTAAGTTTGTTTGTATGTTACAGCTAATCTCGGGAATTACTAGCCCGATTTGAATAATTATTTTTGCAATAGATAGTCACATTCAACAGGAAGGTTATAGGCTATTTTTCATCCCGAAATTCCCACAGAAACGGACACAACGCGGGTAAAACCGCGGGGCGCTGCTAGTATTATATAAGACAAATTATTATTTACCTTCTGCAACGCATGTCCACAATAACCGCCCAAATGTGCACCGAGCGAATGACCGATGAAGTGAAAGTTATCCAGATTTGATAACCCCAGCACAGTCTGAAATACAAACAATATTTGAATTTTACTTATTTCCAAAAGACAGGTTATTTACAAAGTAGTATTTAATTTACTAACAATTGTACATAGGACATTTTTTAAACCATACACATATATACTTACTTAAATAAAAGTTGATAACGGTTATAAAAATCTCAAGGGATGACTTGTTTAAAATCAATTTCATTTTCGCGCTCAAAAGTTAGCTTAAAGCCTCGTATTCATTAGTAAACATTTGTTGATAAACTGTTTATGACTAGCGTAAACAAGTTTACAATAAACACATGTTTCTGAAACTTGGCCGTCCACACTTGGCAGTTGTTTATAGGATACTACGTTGGTGATATAGCTCTATGAGCATCGAAATTTGTTTATAAACATGTTTATAAACTCGCGCAAAACACGTCCACACCTGTTGACTTTTGTTTATAAACTAGATGTTTCGTCTTGCTCTCCACTCGTAGTGGGGAGCACGGCAACATGTATCATAAACAATGTTTCATTACCTATGTTTATCTACTGTTTATAAACTGTTTACAGAGATGATGAAACAATATGAAACATTGTTTATGAACAGTTTATAAACAGTGTTTATTAACAAATGTTTACTAATGAATACGTGGCTTAACTGAGACAACATATAGATAAAAAGTAGCCTTTTTATCTTAGCTTCCAATGGGAAATGTCACAAATACGTAAGTGTCATAATAAGTACTGACATAGTTTTTGTTTTGACCTTACATAGATATTATGAATGAGATGCGCGGCCATGACTCCAATGAGCCTGATGTTCGCCACCGCCTGTCCGTACGGCGGCTGGGAAGCTCCGCGCCAGTCCACCACTATCACCGTCGCGTCTTGATTGCCTTCCAGGTTTAATAGGGCATTCGTCATGTCTTGGATCTGAAAACATTATAAGTCTATACTAATATTGAGAGTTGGATTTAATTTTTAAGCTATTGCATAGCTTCTATCGCGGGCCCTGAGCGCGGGGACCGAATCCAGAAATTCCGTAAAGAAAAAACCTCACGCTCCCCACTAACGCCATTTAGTGATAGAAAAAATAACTATGCAATAGCTTTACCGCGGCAGTCCCCGAGTGCCACACGTCTTTTTTTGTTTGTATGAACACTCTAAATCCATAAACTACCAATCCGATTTTAATAATTATTTGTGTAATGGATAGCCACATTCAACGGGAAGGTTATAGGCTATTTTTCATCCCGAAATTCCCACGGGAACGGGCTCAACGGGGGTAAAACAGCGGCCGCTGCTAGTAGTCTATAAGTATAAACTATAGACTATATATAATAAAGAGTTTGATTTTCTGTATTTTTCTATGTGAACGCCTGGAATAGCTCTGATGAAAAGGCATCCTTAAGTTTAACATTTTAACTCTTGAAATGTTGATAATATTAAGCTAGGAAGTGAAAAGAACAATAATGACCTCATAGGATAAAGATACTGAAATAAAACGCAATAATTATATCAATTAAAATTAATATAACTGTACACCAACAATTAATACCTTCAGTAATCAACATCAATCAACTGTGTTTGTTTATTGTTTACAATAAATGTTCTAGAGTTGTTTATCTTGTACTAGCAGCGCCCCGCGGTTTTACCCGCGTTGTACCCGTTCCCGTAGGAATTTCGGGATGAAAAATAGCCTATAACCTTCCCGTTGAATGTGGCTATCTATTACAAAAAGAATTATTCAAATCGGTTCAGTAGTTTCTGAGATTAGCGCGTTTAAACAAACAAACAAACAAACAAACAAAACAAACTCTTCAGCTTTATAATATTAGTATAGATGAAAACAATTTTCTAGGGAGTTTCTGGAAAACTACATAGTAGGTCAAACGTTTGGACTTTATGTCAACGATTATTAAAGTACGACTCGCGTGGATGTAAACAATATTGTAGCATTTTAGTTTATAAATAAATGTCTTGCAAAAAATAAAATATCGAGGAAAAATGTAAAGCGATTTTATTACATTCCGTTCATCAATTCTATCATTATTATATTTTTAATCTTTAATTGAATTAATAGTCTTTGAAAATGTTACAAAAACATATTAGTTTTCTTTTTAGAACTCAAGAAAAAATACTGAAGAAAAGAGAAGTGAGAAGATGGATTGTAAGCATTTCTGGCCACAGTTGGGCATAGTTCAATGAAGTTTCTTTGTTTAATAACAGACTGTCAAAGACAACATTATTTAGGCGCAGTACTATATATAATAAGAATAAGTATAATAAATACCCAAGGTTTGTTGCCGCTTTCCAAGAATCCGTGCGATATAAAGTAGAAAGGCCCTCTGGGATTAATGTTTGCGTTTTGCACCACCAGCGCGCTGTTCGGCAGCAGATTTACTTGATTGTTTCTGTTTCTTCTTGTAAATGCTCCAAATCTAAGGATAATATCGATAAGTAAGTCAATTACAACAACATATTGATACGTAATTACGTGATACATACTTTTAATTATATAAAAAAACTAGCTGCGCCCCGCGGTTTCACCCGCGTTGTACCCGTTCCCGCGGGAATTTTGGGATGAAAAATAGATGTTGGCCGATTCTCAGACCTACTCAATATGCTGACAAAATTTCATGAGAAGCCGTTTCGGAGGAGTACGGGAACGAACATTGTGACACGAGAATTTTATATATAAGATTTAATGTCAATTAATTGTATGTCAATTATATGTCCGATGGGACATTAGAAACTAATTCTATTTCAAGGTAGCGCTCAGATAATGAAATAAAAATAAAACCCAATCCTATTCATAGTTCACATCTACTATATAAATTGTTTAAAGTTCAAAGTCTACTCAGATAAGAAGTGCAGTTACTTTAAATAGTTGAAATAATACACGTCATATGCAGTTGTTTGTTATGTCTGTATACTGATTGATGTCACGGACGAGCCCCCAACTCTTATCAACACATACACACGTATAAACAAGATAGCAACACGGATCTTGAAGAAACCTACACTCGTTATAGGATGTTTACAGTCGAGATAATAAGGAAGATAATTGGTTTATTTTATTTGGATTAAATCATTCATTAGATAATTATGTATTATTTATATAATAGGTGTATCTTATCGTTCATTGATGTACGAGTATATCTTTGTAGAACAAGTGATTTTATAAGACAAGAAGAATTCGCAGAAATTCACGAATGGAGAACTTATTTTTGAAAACGAATGCTACTTGAAGGATTTCTACGTATTAAGATATTTGTATTTAAGTGTGCTTTAAAGAGCAAGTTATTCTGTCGACCCAGTGTTTAATATTTTAGGCGGTTTAAAGGTCAGTTCAGATAGACCGGCCTGGAGGCTGGAACGAAGAGCATAAGGTAGTATATTAAAGCATAAGTTGACGAAGTAATTCAATAATACAATAATAAATGTTCTCTCCGATTCAGACTGTCTGAATGGAATCTTAAAGGTTCGCCAACTATCGCCAAAGAACCACCATTTTCAACGACATTCGGTATTTTAACTAACATTACAACTGTGATATGTATTAAAACTATTATTAGATACTTACCTATCAAAGTTCACATAGTACCTAACACGCATTGGGTTCAAAGCAGACATGATAAAAATTATTTTTATACTGTTTCTATGAGTGTTTGTGTATAGCAAATATCTCATACTAATAAAGGAAAATATAACTATTTATATGCAGAAGATAGAAAAGAGATACGTTAGATAAGTTACTTTTACATTATATTCAATGAAGAAGTTACTGTTTGTGTTTGTAAACCCTAGTGCATTGTCGGTGGTTAAGAAAGGACCTATTTTAATTAGGTCGTTTTGACTTCAGTTCTAACTGACCGGATAAAAATCCGTATTGTGTGTATAATCTGATCTTAAGGTAAGCTCGAGCCGGGCCGACTGACCCAAAGTAAATTGAGTCGATATTTCCGTGTATGTGTACGAATCCGATCAGACTAAGTTGTATCAGTTCCACCTGATCCCATCGACATCGAGGCTACCTTGTCTACCTTGTTGATTGCAGTCTAATGTTGTTCACGGCTTTTGCCGACAACTGTCCAGTGTCAACCGTTGCTAATGGCCAATCTACTGCCGTTGCCTTTGCCTTAACGTCTTTGCCATTATGAGTTGTTAGTATACACGAAGACTGATTATAAACTATTTAGTAATTAAAACTACTCACTTTACTCCCATTTCTCTAGGCGTAGCCGGGAAATAGTTTTCAGGCCGATGTTCGGTCCAAGGGTAACCTTTGGTGAAGCATCCGTAGCCATCGTAGCACCTTTCCAATTCTATGTCATCTGAAATGTGTGAAAATTTGTTAAAAAGTGAAAACCATTGACCATATTAGAAATTAGTACTCTATAGCATATAAACTTTTTGTGTGCGATAAATGAACAATACCGGTAATAACCGGATTGACAATTCATCGTGCCCTCAAAAGCACGGCAGCGCTCGAATGAGATATTCTATTATCGGCCACCCATACAAGTGTGAGTCGAGCGGCACGTTACTTAACAATCGCGATGAGTTTCCATCGCTTAGTCAATCTACGCCACGAGCGCTAAAAATCAATGTTTGCTCAAATTTGGATGGCAATCGACAGACAACAAATTAACAAGAAAAAGCAGATTTTTCATATTCAAATCCCACAGGAATGGATAAAATAGGAATAAACCTGCAGGGCACTGCTAGTATTTTATAATAACACATTGGGATGAATGTTTTATTCGTATCATGTTACCTACATCCGTAGTATCAACAACGATTAAAATTGGCAGTTATTTTTATGGGAATATAAAATAGCGATTGTAACATGAACCTAACATGATCCAAGAAAGAATAATATCGAATCCGGATTGTGGATTATGAAGTTCGGTATTTATCATGTTTACCTTTATAATTTTGAAGTAGCTATTCTTTATTCAAGTATTGTTTTAATTGACCGGATACAGTTAATGAAATATATATTTATAAACCTTTATAATTTAAAAATAGAAGTATTTACAATACAGGTAAATTATATATATTTGTATTGAAGTACACATATATATTCTGGTTTTATATTTTAAAAAATCACTAATTAAAACTTAACTAAAGAACTTATTAATAACCTATAATTATCTAATTACACTACACTCACCAGTAAATCCGCCCGGGTAGTTAGTAACATGCGTCGAATTCTGCTTATCCATCAAAACCATAATCGTGTGAAGCATCAACGTAGCACTTGTCTTATTCATTTTGAAAACACTTTATCAAAACCAAAAATATATTTAAAAATCCTCTTCTAACTTCCGTCTTTCTAAGTTAAACCGGCAAAAAGCACGTGCCGATACCCAATTAAATAAACGTTATCTTTAAAGTGATTGACCCGTAAGTTAAACGTATAAACCCTTCCAACGTATACATCCGTCCCGCTAAAAGTCTACTGACAAAATGATAGGTTTATACCGTGTGTCCGTTTTATATAGTCTGTTTAATGCATTCGTACCAGACTCTGGACAATTGTTCGCAGACATACCGGGATACAGATAAGAGAGGTTACATACGTTATCAACAAGTTATTTGTTAAAAAATGATTGACGCACATAGTCTCGACTGGACGATTGTGAATTTAATTACACAACGTCGGTACAGTTCTGTGCAATTTTGATGGTAAGAGTGCTTTTAATGAGTTGTTACACTTTTTGCTTTGCCGTAGTCAGGTTACATTATAAGAATACAAAGATAAATACAAAAGGAGATGCATGTAACTATTTTGAAAATAATTACTCATTTATCGGTCATCATTAAAAAGTGATAAAAGTCATTAAAGCTATAGAAATCCTAAATTAACAAAGCAAATAAGAAACTGAATCATTTTGAATTTACAAACCTAAGCGTCGAAATTTTAATATTATCATATATTTTGGAGTTTACATTTTTTATTTAGTTAAGAATTATCAGCCGGGATAGCAAAAACCGCCAACTAAAATGCCAAGTACTGTACTTTCTCTTAACTATGCTTTTATCTTAAGGTAAATTGTATATAATAATGATTTGATTTGCATAACGCATCCGGGATTAATGTATTAGTATCCGCAATAACCCATTATGACTAATGGGTACGAATTCAAAGTAATTCAATGAAGTTTAACGTTTTATGTTTTATTGCTTTGAATATTTCCTTAACACATTTATAGTTGGCAACCCGCTTCGAAGATTTTGTTAAATACTCCTCAGGCCACAGGCAATCGTTGGTAACCCTCGTTGCGGGTTCATAAAAAATTTAAGTGGCATCCATGTGTCACGTTCAAAATTTGTAACAGTTTTGAATGTGATAAATGGAAAATTGAAAATTGGAAAATTTCTTTCATTCCTGAAGTGTAACCGATGGACGCTGCTAGTAAATGTATTTATTTGATTCGTATGTATTTTTTTATTATGAATATGCAGTAAGAGCTCATGTGAACTCTAGTTGATGACGCGATATCGCCACATTGTATTAAATTTACGCAATATTTTTGTTGCTAATTCGACAAATGTTTATTAAAATCTTACTACGTTACAGATAAGTAAATTGACCTATCAAACACTTTCCATGTTGTTTCAGATTCTTTTGTGACATTATCATTTGTGTCACTTTTAACTTTTTGGTCAGACATAATGACGAATGACGTTAAAATTGTTGGTATTTTTCATGGTATAAAATTACTTCTTGTTGCTAGCGCAGTCAGTTAAAAAAGCCTTGAAATAGGTAATTACTACTTTGTTTTTGCTATAGATTGTACATATTTTAACGAGGAGGAGATAAAAGTATAACAAACACAATTCGGACTTTGAATCCATAATCCCGATAATAACACAGTTAATAACTCAAAAATAAAGTAAACATGGCAATTTATTAACTGTCTGACATTTGATTTAAGGGCGATAACATTCAATAACAAACATAAAGAAAAATTATTAATTTTCAAACGCAGTAGGCACCGCGCCTTATTTTCAAACATAACTCTGGTTTGATATCACCAATTTGTCATCTGCTAGACTAGTACTTCTAATATAATTGGTTAATACCAAAAGTAATTAAAAAATGCGTATTTTTAATCAACACCAAGAAGCTGAAGTGAATGACAGATGATAGAGAAAAGTGGAAAGAACTCCATCGACAAGAGCCCAGCTCTTAAGTTTAAAGAAGAAGTACTTCTATCCAGTGGGAGCATTTGTACTGAATGTACAAAGATAAGAATAAATCTATTGTTTATTTAAAGGACACGTGACATAGCGATATAATGCGCAGTACCAATTTATTAAAGAGGTCAAAAGACAAATAGAATTGCACGTACCAATCTATTAATATATCAACTCGGTATTAACGCAGACTAGCATTGCTGTTTACGCGTTTCGGGAAATATTTACTTAGAACATTAAAAATTGCATATTTGAATAAATTCAGTCTTGAAATTTATTTCAATTCTTTTAGAGACAAGTAAACACAATAAGAAGTCACAAAAAATAATAATCTCATGCAAAAAACATTATTCTAATAATTAAGCTATTACACAAATCATCCTATAAAGCGGTCCAAAATAATGGAGCAAAAAATAGTCATTATCATTAACTATCTAGCTTCACATAATAAATGCATATAAAATTCATAATAATTATTGTCTAACAAAATAAACCTTAAAATTAACTATAAACTGTTAAAGCCGGCTTGGATAACTCAGTTAATTTCAATTAGTACCTAAATATGTTTAGAACACATGACCATTCATAATCTTATTTAAGCTGTGTGTCCACTCTATTGCAATCGAAGCTATTGATAATGCGCACTTCGCTTTTTTAAGCGGAATTTCTTACTATAATTCATAATCGGCGATTTTAAGAGATTACACGAAATCACAATCGTGTAGAGAAGGCATCGCTTAAGACGCCGATACGCTATCATCTTGTTGGTTATTCAGACTATTTCAGACACGTATAAGGATATTCGCGTGGTCTAATAAAAGAATTAATGATTGGCGATCGTGTGAATGTCTATCATCATGCGAACATAATAATGATGAACATACGAGTACATCATCAGCAATAGTGAATTGAATGATATTTGACATATTTCCACAGAAATTCAAACATGACACTTGCAGTGGACACTTAGCTTTAATCTACACTTTTATGACACAATTGATACGAACGTCATTTGTTTATTAAACACTATTACTTAAGTACTAAATCAAATTAAGCAGTGTTACAAGTGAGCCTAAGTGTTGACTTTCCGTGTTTTATTCTTAGACGGCGTCGATGAAAAGTTACAGTTAAAAGTCATATCGTCGGTAAAAATGTCTGACATTGACATCGCATCAGTTTTATTCGATTGTATCAAAAACCTGTCGAATTCATCCGAATTCTCTTTGTCATCTAACTTAGCTTGAGAGAAATGGAAACTGGTAAACTTTTTCTGAGTTTCTGAGTTGTAAAATTGCGTATCTGTCGTAGTTTCGTCTTTGAAACCGCTGTCAACTCTCATCCAATTACTATTAGATATTTCTTTCAAAGCAGTCTTATTGCTCGCCTTAGAGATGTCAGTAACAGTTAACTCCGAAGGTTTTATGGCACTCTCGTAATAACTAGAAGCATTCGCATAAAAGGTGTTCTCATTGAACCCGCTGTCGACTCTTTTGAAACTAGTCGATACATCGTCACCAATTTTCGTTGCATTACTATTAAAATGAGAAACATTGTCAGTCAAAAATTTGAGATCAACGGTATTAAAGTCTATGTTTTTCTCTTCTAAACTGAGAGGGTTTTCGGAAGTGTCTAAGCTGTTGTCAAGTGATATTTCCATGGGACTTAATGGTAGGGCTATACGAATTTTACTAATTTCATGTGTTTTTGTGATTTTTCCTTTCCCTTTGATCGGTGTATTGTCTATGTCGACGGTGTGCAGTTTTGTCGATGATTGTATTTGTGTTAAGGTGATTTTGGAAGACTCTAGTTTGCTAATGTGTTGGATGCTCGACTCTTCGACTATTGACCATGATGGCTCCTTGTTGAGTGTCGGACTCGATTCAGAGTCAGCTGAAATATTGGTACAAACAAAGTTTTAAAAATGTATACCTAATAAAGTTAAGTAAACGAAATTAATAGAAAAATCCCAAATCCCGCAGCAGTGGAACTAAAAATTAATGCATATCGAAATCAATCAATGTATGTAAGCAGAAAAAGCCTGAGTGCAGAATAAGCACTCATAAAACATCAAAGAATTAAAATAAATCTTCTATGGGACCGAAACAAAACTCGTGCAAAACACATTTACGAATAACTATGTACCGAACAAATTCTATTTAGAAACCCAATATTAATTTTTTGTCCGTTGAAAATAAAAATAATTTGTGTCTTAAAGACATAAAGACATAAAGAAAAAAATAATCCTTAATTTAGATATTAAAAGATGAAAATAATTATAATTATAGGTATGTGTTTATATTTACCTTGCGAATGATCATGTATCGACCCGTCAATGCTCATATCCATACTAAAGTCCAATTTCTGAACCGACCGACTTCTATGCAAGCTCGACATACTAAGACTTCTCTTTTCCGAAATCGACCCCTTTCTACTTTTTGGCGGGGATTCCTTTAATGATGCACTTCGTTTCAACACTATTTTGTTTGGTGTTAACTGGCATAAGCATGGTTCTTTCTTATTGCTTCCACTAGAGTAAGCGCAGCTCAGACAAGTCGCCATTGCTTCGGCCTCGGGGGATGTGAAGTTGTTTTTCTGAAAATATTGACAAAAATCATTAGTAGCTAGTTAAGATTCTACTGTAACGAAAATGTTTTCACCTCACTAGTAGTTTTGTACGAAATAAATCATTCACTTTTTGCTTTATTGGTATAGATAGGTGTTTTATCTTGTAGCCATACTTGTCTAGGTATAATATACATGTCAGTGTGACGCCCGTGCTTCGGAAGGCACGTTAAGCCGTCGGTCCCGGTTACTTTCTACGGATAGTTGTCGTTACATGAGCCATGTCAGAGGCCTTTGGCGGCTCTATAACTCTGCCACCAGGATTGGTCAGGGTGACCATCCACTCGATGAAGAAGTATGCCGCTAGGTTCGCGGTGAAAATTGTCTATGAAGTAGATATCGCCAGCATAAAGTGAATTAAGTCAAATGCGCATATCAAAGAGGGCCAATAGTTACGCATACAAAGGCGCGTGTCAAATACATTACAAGTATGGCTCAGGGGCACTTGTGAGACGAATCCACTAAATATACCGCAAATCACTGTGAGAATTATGAATTGAAACTGGAAACAACAATAAATATTTTTTAATTTTGGAATAATAACAACCAGTCGATCTTACCTCTTCATCACTAGATGCGGTTTTAGTCACCGGGGATATAGACGCAGATGCCAAAGAACACGAGGTCACCGACCCCTGTTCATTTCTCTTGGGCGTCCTGAACTCAATGGGACTGAAGCAAGGCTCCCCAAAGTCCACCACGTCCAGTATTTTGTTCCGAATACATTGCTTCCCTTTCGAAGCACCCTTCTTTAATGGAGTACCGAATGTACGCCTCATACCTTTTTTAACTATACCTTGGCACTGAAAATTTAAAAAAATATTTTTTTTGTAGAGATCTTTCCTTGATTTTCATTATCATGGTTTGGGACCAAAATCAAATTTCCTTTCATATCAATTCGACCCTACATTATCGACACTACTATCATGTGCGCTTCTCTTTAATCGTAATGATCTTGAATGACTTGTAATAATCAACTTTCATTAATAGCTATCACCATTCTTGAGATACAGCCTGGTGACAGACGGACGGACGGACAGCGAATTCTCAGTAATAGGGTCCCGTTTTTACCCTTTGGGTACTGAACCCTAAAAATTATCAAGCAGAGGTAAGGAGTTGGTCAATCACGTATTAATAATGAAGATATCAATTCCCTACCATAGGTACATCGTGATTTTCCATACATAAATAGGTTTTTAAAAAAAATAATGTATTTCGGATTTCTTCCATTGTGTCTTGATGCAAGTCTTATTTAAGGTTTGTTTACACTAGTGGCAGTGGCAGTCGTCCAATCACAGCGCAGCTAGCAGCAATCGCGAGCAGTGATTGGACTCATCATGACACCAAGTATAGATATAGGATACTAGCAGCACCCTGCAGTTTTACTCGTATTGTGTCTGTTTTCACGGGATCTTGGGATAAACTATTACCTATATTATAATAGACTCTTAAACCTTCCTTTTCGATTTGGCTATCCAAAACAAAATCAGAGCTGACTGTTAGTTCCAGAGATAAGCGAAACAAAAAACACCAAACTCTTCTTACCAAGTCTGGACTAAACACCACTGGAGTGTGAGCTTCATAGCTTGATGGTGGCCGGGGCTCCACATGTATTTCATCATCCGTCTGTTCAGAATCATAATGTTCAATATCACTATGCTCTTCAAAGAACAACTTCCTTCTGAGGGAACCGTTGGCTGTGATCTCATAGTCACCTGATATGTCTTGATCCTGAAAACACAATATAATTTTTTGTAGAACCCTTACTACTTATTTGGACTTTTAAGGCTAAACTGCTGAATAAATTTTGATGTTAATTAATTTACTATAGAAAAGGTTGGAGACTTGAAAGTACCATAAAAATAGTGAGCTGTTTCAGAGAGACTGAGACAGCGAAAAAAATGTGTTAGTTTAAAGTTTAACTTTTTTCATTTGCCAACATATAAAGGTATAATAAAAGGTCATTGTTGTAACAAAAATTATTTTGTTGGGGCAAATTTAAAATTTGCAATCAGTACAGTCACAAGCTTTAATTTGGGACCCATTTCCATTAAATGTTGTTAGAACATTCATAATGCAAAAAGGTCGAAAATTTAGTTTGATAGAAACATTATCGATGGTTAACAATATGACATTGATATTGCGATAAAATATTAGCTCTAAATGGCATCAGTTTGCTTCACAATATTCAACCTTAGGTGGGTCCCAAATTATACATGATATTCAACCTTAGGTGGGTCCATAATTAAAGCTTGTGACTGTACAGAATTTTATAGAAACTTTTACATTATTTACCTGTGTAAATGTACAGAATGGTTGTAGCACCTTCTCTAATTCTGGGGGCAATTCTGGAGGCAGAGTGAGTACTGTCTGAGCTGAAACTAAGTATTTGATTCTGTTAAGTTGGCAGTCTAAGTAATAATACTATACAACATAATAATAACATGAATAAATAATTAAAGGTAAATATCTGCGACTATATTTAAATTTACAAATTTGGATATATGTAATTGAACAATAAGAGAATATAACAATGAAAATTACACACAGGATAATTAGATCTACAGGGTAAAATCCTGAATTTTTACACAGAAAAAATAATGGTGCTAACAGGGCATACATAAAGAATGTTTTATGAATAAAATATTCAAAAATATTACCATCTCTAGTAATAATAGTTTGTTCTTTAACAAAGCTAGATAGCTGAATGCTGTTGTCACAGGAAACTCGAAATAGAGGCTCCACTTTCTTAGAACTTTCCATAGGACTTGGCATGACCATTTCTTGAGAGAAAAATCTGAAAGTAGTAGATATTGAATTTAGAAGCGCACACGACGAGAAACGCGCGCCGCATCTGTAGGGGGCACATTTATAGACGTTTTTCTATAATATAAGCTGTTTCACATTGTGTTGGCTAACTGTTTGACTTTCTAGACAACTTTCATTAGCCTTTATTCTCACATAGTAAGATGTCTTACTGCCATTATAAACGCGAATTTTGTGAGTATAGACTCTTCTTCTTAGATGTTTGTAACTCTTTATGCAAACATTCATTACTGACTGGATTTCATATTTAACACTTTAGACTGAAATTGCTTGGCATGTCTAGATCCAGAAATTCTCACAGGAATGAAGGTCCCATAGGTGGAGCTGAGAGGAATTATTATTATAAATAATGCGAAAGTAAATCTGTAGGTGTATAATGCCAGTTACACTTTCACACCCAAACTACTGGACTAATGTTGATGAAATTCAGTAGATACAAATTGTACCTGCAGGATAAACAATTGATAGGTGCTTTTTGTTCAAAATTCGAGTTCAGTAGGTAACGAATAAAACCGTGCAAACCGCTAGAAAAGATTAGTAAGATCATTTCATTAAAAATATAGATGCAAATTCTATTAGTTATTTACTTTTCTGTGGCTTCTTCTGCGATCCTCTCGAGCGCAGGGTCCGGAGAGGGCTCGAACTGACTGTTGCACGCGACGATGTCCGCAGGCACCAGCGTACAGGCCTGGTCTATATCCCAACGGAACGTACCAGTACTCTTCTTCTTGTATATCTTGCACATACCCGGGCTAATTATAGTAACATAAAAAATAAACCCCAATTTGTTCCACGAATTTCAATACATAAACAGTAAAGATCACTAACACAATGTACATTTTGAAAATACTTATTACACTTTACGAATATCTTACCTGCATATTGGCTTGTGAAGTCTATCAATCAACGCTTTATCAAAAGGATTTCTTACTTTTCTACTGGATGAGGGAGGTGTTGATTTATTTACAAAGTTAGGATTATCATTTTTATCACCCATTATTTCAAAAGTAACGTTGATTTTTGTAGTTTACAAATCGTGACATTATCACGGGTCCACAGCACAATGACCTCGCCGACGGGCGACGACCTGAGACCTCCCATCCGCCATTCATTCAATCATTTTCATTCGATTCGTTATTCAACCACAGATAATTCACAGAAAAGAAAAGTTGCCACAAAATCGGCAAACGACACGCATATGACTATTTTCGACAAAGATATCGCCTAAATACTAAAGTTCGAATCTGTTTTTTGGCCAATTCCCACAGCTTATAGTCCGGAATCTAACTTACTGATGCTAATATAATACTAAACTTACATAATTATTGTGAGTAATATTCGATACTCAGTTTAGGCCCATCCCAGACGACAGACAATTTGTGCGATCGAGTCTGCGGCGCACAAAAAGTCTGCATGGCGCGCAAAAAGTCGGTCGCGGATTTTTCACACTCAACGCACACGACGCACATCTTTCACGTAGTAACTATTTAGTAATCTGTGATTCTGTCGGCAGAGCTGTAGGGACGTAGATGCTATGGAAATCGTGCAGAGATCGCGAAGTATCATTATGTACATGAAGTACAGAAAAAAAAGAAGAAACAGAACATTTTGGGTACATCATATAAGTACCTTCGGAAAGATCATCAATTTTTTTCACACACTTTTTGCGCGGAGCGGCGCGGCGCGGCGCGGTGCGGTCTGCCCGAATTCACGGATTTTTTGTGCGCCGGACTTTTTGCGCGTCGTGTGCGTTACTGTATATAATTACATAAGTTCTATTTTCACAGACTAAAAAGTGCGTCACGGATAGTCTGTCGTCTGCGATGGGCCTTATCACCACAATTATGTCTGCAAGTATTTTTAATTCCGGGTGGGAATCGAACCCGCAATCCCCGACTCAGAAAACGCTCTTACATGCCACTGTGCCAACGGGCTAGTCAAATAAAAATAAAAATCCGGCCAAATGCGAGTAGGATTCGCGCACGAAGGGTTTTTAAAGTATCATTTAGCTAAATATTCGGCGTCACCGTTATTAGTATCGAGCAAGAAACGGTAAAAAAATACGTTTTTTGTATGGGAGCCTCCCTTGAAAATTAGTTTTTTTTATTATTATTTTTTTTATTACCCCTTTGTTGTTGTAGCGGCAATAGAAATACGTACCCAACCCTTTGGGGAAGTATTTAGAACTAGTAACATAACTGTTTATCAGTCAAAGTCATATTTGAAGTTGACAGATAGTTCTTGCGACATTGACATAGTAAGTAATGTCATTATTCCACCATTTTGTCATAACTGATCAGTGTGACCAGATTTAGCAGAATTCTGCGATTTTGGCAGAATTTGAACCCCATTTTGATACTTAGCAGATTATACTGCAGAATAGAAAAAGTTAGCAGATTTTGGCAGAATTTCAACACCATCCAAAAATATGTTAGTCAATGCAGGAAACTCAAAGACTCTGTATAAAAATGTAGATGTTAATATGCCAAATTAATAGGTTAGAGTTTTATTAATAAAAGAAATATACTTAAATTGTGATTATTATTAATAACTACCGACCCGCCCCGGCTTCGCCCGGTATATTTCAACCAATTTACAAAAAAACATAACAAATTATACACGTGTACATTCCTCAAGAATCACTCTCTTCATAGGTGAAAACCGCATGGAAATCCGTTCAGTAGTTTTTGAGTTTATCGCGAACACACAGACAGACAGACGCGGCGGGGGGCTTTATAAAGTGTATAGATATAGATAAAAAACAATCGGTCATGAGTCATGAGCGTTTTTATTTTATATTATTATATTTTCATACAAAATCAATCGTTAGCAGAATTTAGCAGAATTTACCCGAGCAGCTAGCATTATGCTCAATTTAAATCTGGTCACACTGTAACTGATCTGTCATATTCAATTTTAAATTTCGCTCCTTGCTGGAATTCTTTCGAAAAATATTTTTAATTCACAAAAAAATATTGTACTTAACAAGATCTACAGTATATTATCAGTTTCAAATTAAAGTTTTTACGGATTAATACGATATTTAGGATATGAAGTTTATTGTAACATTGTGATAAAGTAATAAAACCTAAAATAAATAAAGAAAACCGAATTGTCAAATCTTTGCAGGGGTACTTATTATATTTCTTCTTCAACTCGTAATTCGATACACTATGGCACAAAACTTAAGCTATGAGCCTATGGACATTGATTTAAGTTCTCATTCAAATTATGACATGGACATATCATTTGAAGAATCACTGACAAAGTTTAAAAGAATTAAAAATGAAATCAATGAGCTGAATTCTTACCGACCTGAGTCCTTACCGATAATTCCAACTCCTTTGCGAACGCCAACTCCAACACCAGTACCTACATCTATACCTGAATTGCCACCGCAACCAGAACCCACAGTTATAAAGAAATATCATTTGAATATGAAGAAACAAACCACCAAGTCTGCATCATATACTAAAATATGTCTGTTATCAATCTTCCTAGGTATTATATCAATTTTATACAGTATTTTACATAACATACAATGCATTGATGATCTGGATCTTGGTATTCTACAGAATAATCTTACCTTAAAGCTTATTGGACAAAATAAAGCTTTGAATCAGTTGATTCACGCACTAAATGCTGATGAGAAGCATAAAGTCATATTTATCTATGGTGGCACTGGTGTTGGTAAGACATACACCTCTTCTATATTGCTGGAGCAGACCAAAGACTACTATAATGTTAACCACTACACAATGCCCAGTTTCGGAGAGACAATTACAAGTAATATAATGCTTGATATTTACATCTGCAAGAAGTCACTCATCATAGTTGATGACCTGACCTTAAATGATAAGGGCATAGATGTACTCATAAACAATCTAATAACAAAAACTAAGAACATGAATAAAAATGTAACTGTGATACTCATTTATAACTGCCAAAACTCAGGCTCCGACATCAAATGTGACAAGTCATTCTCTAAGAAACTCCTGCAAGAATTCAAACAAGTTGATGCTTATAAAAAAGCAATAAAGTACAACTCTTTGAATAAAGAACATCTAAGAAAATGCATTGAAAGTGAATTGAAGATAGAACTGACTAATTCTAAATTTGAAAAAATTGAGAAGTATTTTGATGTGATCACTGATGGATGTAAAGGAGTCCACAACAAGATGAAACTCCTTGAAATGACTGCTGTGTAAGGTATGCCTCTACAGTAGATTAATATCATTTTTATTAGTCATATTTATGTAATATTTTTATAATAAATTGTTAGTACATACATCAATTTAGTGTTTTAATGTGTAGATGATATAATGTAGATTAGCGTGTAGATAGATTAGATTAAAAATTAATAACAAGCCATAAGTCAATGACGTTTCTCAGTTTACAAGCTGCTGTGCTGCCTGCCTAGTTTTGATTCCAAGTGTGATGACACTGTAGTATGCAACGGTGGTGTATAGCAACCACTGGCTGAAGTAATAATTTCAAACAGTTTTATTAAAAACTGTAGTATCGCCTTCAGCAACAGTTTGCGATATACAGTCCATCTCCCTTTTACCTTAAGTCATTAGTTATACAACAGTACAGGAGTTTGTTACATATTAGTTAGTTTAGTAAGAAGGTTTCAAGGAAATTATGAATTAGATCAAAAGAACTTTATTTTAGAGAATTTTACATGATAATCGGCAATGCAGAGGTCCAAGAAATTATGTTGAATACAATAATATACTGACATTGTTTAATACACCTACACTTCCACAAATGGAAATTATACTACTATAAACTTAGCTCATCATTAATAAAGAGAAAAATCTAAATGAATGTGGTGCATTTAAATTACAAAATACTTTGGTAGGTAATAAAATTCTACAAAAACATACAAAATAATCTCAACCACATTATCTAGGTATAAGGGTGCATTATACAACAAAACAATTTGGCTAACACAGTTTACATTACTCACTCAACGAGGAACACCCTACAGTGAATTTAATTAAACATTATAATCTGTTAATAGACTTAAAAAGTAACAATGCAACATTTAGTTATAACTTTGTTTGAAAAATTTTCATAAAGCAATTTATTTACTAGCTGACCTATTAAGTTTTTTATATAATATGAAAATTACCAGCATATTTAAAGTACATAATAGGTATATTCATAAATTTTATTATATAATATTTAGTATATGGGGAAAACAACAGAAGATCTATAATGTTAGGTACATTAGGCATATAAAATAGTTAATATATTGCACTGCACCCTTAACGTCATATATAATATAAACTGTGAAACCATTTGATATAATTTATTTACTTTACAGTTACAAGCAGTAAATCCTATGGGTGATCTATTACTTACACAAAGTTACATATAATAAGAATGTTCTAGAACTCTGATCAAATGGTTTCACAGTAACAAATGGTTAAGTACATCCTTTAATTTTAAATTATTAAGGTTTTAATATAATTTAGATGTAGTCCAAACTTCTTGGTCGTTCTGAATATAGCACATGACTGTGCAAGCAGCGAAGTAATTAAAAAAATAAACTGCGCCATATGACCCTTAGTTTAGGAGACCAAGAAGTTTGAACCATAAAGTATATGTTAAAGACATTACCTATAAACAATTAGCATCCAATAGAAAAAGTCGAGAAATATTATTTAAAAGCTCTCCTAAATGTTGAAGCCAGTGAGATAATACATGCAAACAGTTAAAATGTGCACTATAATACACAATTCATGGAGAGCAGTAAAAATTTTAAAGAGAGACGATATTGAATGAGAAACCTTTGATATGGCCTGTGGTCTGTTATGTAGGTCAGTTGTAACCGCAGGAAGACACGACACACGACATGAACACCTAAATTATTTACTGTCTTTGTGAACTTTGAAACATCTGGAGGGATATCTCGTACTTTTGTGCTTTATTTCAAATCAGTGCTGTACTCGATATAGGCGTAACTATGTATCCACTATAAACCATAGACAAATAATAGTCTAGCCCAGGGTTTTTGATGAAGGACCATTCATATTTAGTCACGATTAGATATCAGGGGATTTGTCCCCATAATTACCCTAGTTACGCCCCAATCTAGCTATTTTTGCAAGTATTTCATTGATACGAATATGAATATCAAAACTATGATAATTTGTGATGCTAGTTATCTTTAGGAGATCGAGAAGACCCTTTTAGCTCTATCCTAAGTGAACGAGCCTATGAGTTATTCAGAATAGGGTCTGAAAGTTCAGTCTAGATAGTTAAGTACGTACCGGAGATGCAATCATCTCTGTAATTGTCTGTGGCCTATCATAGCCAAGTCGGCATTTTTGGCTTACCTTAGCAACGTAGGTAGGTAGGAGATAGCTTATCTTTCTTTGGTTTAGACATCATTTGATGATGGTTGCACAATGCACATGCATATTGCTTCATAACTATAAAATAATAAGCCTGATTTATTTGTACTTAAACTCTGATGGCTCTTTAAATAAGCATGTAACAAATCATTGGACTGGGCGCAGTAGTTCGATATCGCCTACAAGCCAGTGAATGCAGCCCCAACATAAATATAACGACGTGGGAGAGCATCCAAGTTAAATAAATAGTTGAGTGTCAACAAACTCTAAATATTTCCAAAGTAAATACTAGCAACGTATCGTAATGGTAACTTCAAACATGCAATGTGCAAAACCAATTACTATGTATGTACACAATGTATTATTTTATGTAGGTAAGTATACATATAATTTTCAAAATTAATTTTTAAATGTTGATTAAATACTAAATATGCGTAGGTAACAATAAAGACTAGAATACATTTTTAGTTTTACAGTTATTGGCACTAAAATCAATGGCACAAACCTATGTACTCTGGATATAGGTACTTAGTGAAAATACCACAAAAATTTACTAAAATATGGTATAAAAGATATTATACCTATTATGCATTGCATTGAATAGTTTTGTAAGTAGGTACAATTCAATTATTTTCTGATGTTTCCGTAATATTAAAATTAACTTTTGCTAACTATACTAAAATTATGTTACAAAATTGTAAAAAACACGGTTAAATGTCATTTTATATCTAAATATATTTCTAGTAAATACTGAATTAACTGCGGACGTACAGTTAGTGTTGATCCAATAGTTAAAGCACATTTCAAACGTGAAACTGTGCAATAATCACTTCACATAAATACAATACTTAATATCACGGTTGTCAAAGCTCCTTCAACATCACATTGTAAGTACTAGACCACTCTCTTGCACAGTTATCACTTTAAAATACTAACCTAACCACTCAGTTACACAAAGTTTCAATCAGGTACAAACCAATTCAGCAAAGAATAATATTTCAATGAGGTTATCACCTAATCACATTTGTATATAGTGGCAATGATACCCGAATATATTTAACAAGACAAGTAACGAGACAGAAAGCAATACGCACAATACAACAATGTTAAAGTTAAAATCTAAAAATTGACAAAATTGATATAATTCACTTAAAATTATAAAATGTTAGAAGGAACTGCGCTAAGTTAGGTATTTACGAACAATCTAATAAAAAGTAACGCAAAATAATTTGTTGTAAACTAGTTAATTACAAGATTCATTTAAATACTCCTAACACATAGTGCCAATAACTGCATGGTTTATTAGTTACTTAATCTTACTAGCTAGGTATTTGATAACAAATAGAACACCATTTTAAGCACGACAAAACATTCATAGTTAAAAATGTAGAGAGACTTACCGAGAAACGTGCTAATAATTCTAAATCTTGAAATATTTGCTGATTAGTTACTTACAACGTAGATTCAGTTTCAGATCTGTTGTTAGATATGAGATTTTTATGTAACAGCAACAACGTGCTTCGAATTCGTTGACAATATTCGATTGATTGTGGCCGAGATCAGAATTTGTACATTCTACTAAAACTAGCGCAAAGCATATGGATATTTTAACTGTATCACATTGTAGCCACGTAGTTATGCTTTTTGCTTTATAAAGTTATCGAATTATTAAACGGACAAGAATTTAATTAATATTCAAATTGCTTATACTGGTGTAGATAACATTTACCTATAAGTAAGGTTTTTAACTTATTTTTTTGGATTACAAAGAATTCTAATAAAATTCGTGTAATTTAGCAGAATTTGATAGTAAATTTTACATGCTTTACGTCAATTACGATTATGGTTTATGGTCTTTATCTAAGATCTTGGGATTCGAAACAATTCTGCTGCATGTTAGTTTTAGACCATGTTTGTGACGTTGTTGAAGAGAAGAAGATGGGCAGTCTAGTTAGGAGCGGTGAAAGTGTATTGCTGTCCACTTGTTGTGGCGCTTGTGCCATATGCGGGTCTCCTGTGACTGGTGAGTGGACCGCCGCCCCTCGGCGTCTACGCTCTGTGTCACGCACACGTACGCTATCACCGCCACGTCCTCTCCGAGCAGGTGCACTCTCGGATTTAAAATAGTAGTGTTGGTTTTTACATGTGTCGGAGTGTTGTCTATAAAGAACTTATGGAATTCTACTCCTTCAACTAGATTTCCTAAAGCCTCTGGATCAAATGCAGTCACGTTAGGATCACATAATTTGGAATACGTTTCATAATCGCCGTTGTAGATAGCATCTATCAGCAATTCCGTTACTTTGATAACCTCCGCCCTTCGCAAAGAAGCATTGCTATCTCCTCGGGCTTTCCCAAAGGAATCCGCCTTTGTTAAGGCTTCTTCGTCATGTTCTTTAGAGATTACAGTGCATGCTCTGTCCACGCCCTTCTTATCCTTGTCCAAGTCATCGTCTTCCAGCGTAGTACTGCTGTCGGTGGATTCTTTTACCTGCGATCCATCGCTTTTTTTGTTTACCATAGACTTACCCGAGAAATTTCGAGTAGCGAGCATAGTGGTCAATATAGCGCCTTTCAACTTGCGGCGAGCATTGAATTTCTTCAAGCAGTCTACGGTCTCTTGCCTGTGCATAACAGACGCAACACGTTCGCGGTGGCAGATCCATGGGTGCTTCAAGGCTTCCGAAGCAGTAATTCTCTTGCTTGGATTAACTGTCAACATTTGATTAATGAGGCTCTTTGCTTCCGGAGTGACAGTATCCCACTCGGGTGAAGGATAATCATAAGCACCAGCTTTGATTTGTCCATAAAGTCGATGTTGATCTTCATCCCAAAAAGGCGGATAACCAACAAGTAAAATATAGAGAATAACACCACAGGCCCAGATATCGACTGGCTTGCCATATGGTTCCTTTTTAAGTACCTCGGGCGACAAATACCCTGGAGTTCCGGCAAATCCAAACCAAGCTTGTTGGTCCCCTTGCACTTCTATAGCTAAGCCGAAATCTGCCAGTTTCACTGCAGCTCCTTTAGCCTTGCTGGCTAATAAAAGATTTTCGGGCTTCAAGTCCCTATGTACGACACCATTGTGATGACAGTGATGCACTGACTCCAGAATTTGCTGTATACAGTGAGAGGCGTCGGCTTCAGAATAGAATTCTCTGGCTACGATGTCCTCGAACAATTCACCGCCCGTGACCAAATCGAAGACGAGGTAATGGAAATGTTCCTCTTGAATCGAGTCGTGTAGCCTTACGATGTTGGGGTGTTGGAGTTTTCGACAAATTCGGGCTTCTCTTTCCAGCTTCTGGAAATCCCTTGCGGACAGTTTCTTAGTGTTGATAATTTTGGCAGCAAATTCATATCCAGTTGATTTCTGGACAGCTCTTCTTACAATTGAAAATGCACCTTTTCCTAATTCTTCTTTTAAGTCGTAATTGTCCGAAAAACGCGTACTAACACTCTCACGGTTGGGATTATTTGCCATTGTGAACACAGTACTTACTTGAGTCTTAGAACAGAAAACTTACTGCACTTAACTTTGAGCACGAAACTTCACTTTTGATAGCAAACTGTAACAAATGAAAGTATCGATTATTGATTGACTCTGACATTCGTACTAGAAAACAAACTTAGCATATCTAATGTTCTAATTTACCGTTACTATATTATTATCACCCGCATTTAATTCAATTAAAATTGAATTTAATAAGATTAGACGAACGTATACCTATTTATGCAGTTTTGTTTTAATATTTCATTTACTGACATCCAAAAATAATTTATATTTTATGTAGAATAAAGTAACCAGCATCGGGAATTTTGCAATAATCTACAAGGGTATTTCAAAATATCTCGAGTATTTAATATCCTCCATTATATGCAAAGAAATAAATGGAAATAAAAGATATTATATACACGCTATCTTAATGAAAATTGTGTTTATATAACTAAAATGCATACAATTCCTAGGTTATATTAATATATTTTTGTCAATATTTTCTTTTGGAAATTTACGTTTATAAATGATTATTTATTTTTGTGCATGGCGCTTACAATTTACTCCTGAATCTATTTGTACTCACGAAATAGTCAGAAAATAGATATTGTCAAAGAGCGGACGAATTTCATCCGAATGGGACTCGACGACACTATTTCGGTCACTCAAACTAAATTGAAGTTGTGCATGCTTAATATAAAACGCGTAGATGCCTAGACAATAGTAATCGTTGTCACAAACATAGACTGCTAATATTAACACTACGGTACCGGGATGACATTTAGTTTGCGCAAAATAATCGATACACCATTGTCTCAACACATCCACCAAAATCTCGAGGACATTATGATCCATTTAAATTCAGACATTTGCGGTGTATTACAACTAACCAATAATCCTCACGAATAAAAGTTTAAAACGTCAGTTAAAAATAACACTGATATTAAATTATAGTGTAATAAAATGATCATTGCGCGACTTTTCACGATATTCTTGGCATTAGTACTTGAACAAATGGCTCGCGATGTATTTTTAATAGCAACAATTGAAATCGTTCCATATTTGCCCGAATATAATCTCGTAATATACCGTGGAAAATAATTTATTTACCTATTATGTGCCCATTTTACACAATATCAAACGAGATGAAGATCAAAAACGAAGGGCCTAGCCCTGCACCACACTCTCCTTCTGCTCCGGACACGAGCTTCGGGGTCAAATTCATAGACGTTTCTGTGTTGCCATTCCGCAAACTCGCATCTATTTAAACACCAACCAACATAAATGACCTTAGATACAAATAATTATTGTACAGCAACTATATCTCGATTTATAACACGTATTACAATCGTTATAAGCATTAATTTTGTACGTTTTCTATATATTTTTGTCAATTATAGTGAAATATTTTTTACTCGTGTAAATACTGGCGGACGTTTACAAAATCGATACATCTGCGCAGCGCTAAACGGAAGAGATACTAATTTTATGACGCCTGGCGCCATCTACCGACGTTAGGGTGAAGCACAACATTTCGTTCAGAAAGTCGTTCATGGTAACATAACATAATAATATTTTGTAGGATTGGAATGAGGCTCCTAATAAATTATGCTGAAAATATATTTGATTTGATCATACAATAAGTATTATGTTGCAGATGTTATACGAGTAGGTAATGAATAGTGAGCTTACTGATAGGTTTTGCTTGTAATTTTTATTCTACTATACTTTAGATTTTTTTATAATGATTCAATACTTATAAATATAAATAGAGGTACACAACTTATCTACTAGTTGCTGGAGAAAACATTGTCTAGATAACTATATATACAATAACGGTGTCATTAAATACTGTTATGTTTCCTTTTCTTTGGTTAGGACATTATTATATTCGTGCCGAACAACTGTTTTTCTAGCAATAGGTAGTCCTTGGGTGTTAGTAATTTATTTATTCTGTGATACTGATAACGTTTGGCTCGATATTTTTTCCGAAAGTATTAGGTCATGCGGATGGGATTTTTCTATTAAAATGTACATAAATCGTAGTGTCCTGTCCAACTATAATCTGAGCTATGGTTATGTGTTTTTGACAATTTATTGTTATATCTAATAATTAAAGCTCGGCTCTTCTACAAGTGCGTCACGTAGGTATATACTTAGAAAGGCGTAGATGCATAAATAGGTCTCGTTTGATCACTATCTTGTATAATGCTGAGCAGACGATGGTTTCTTGTCTAAAATAAGCCAAAATTAGATATTTCATTGTCACCCCAAAATTACAACTGTTCACTCAAGCCTTCAACCATCAATTTCATTCCTCCAAGGGAATACCATAAAATACTGAATCAGCCCTGTTTTTTCTAAACAAAAGGTTAAATGCCAATATGGGTTTAACTTCAAAGTGACGGCATTTTCTACGCTCCAATTTTACCCCGGTAGGGGTCGAATCCTTTATTTTCTGCTTACGTCATAAGAGTATCTAGGGATATTTATTATTCATGCCCTAGATTCGATTCATCAATAACGTAATGCATCGATGAAATAGTTGATTAAGGGATGATTCCTTCCATCTCGAGTGCTTAAATATTTATCACGCCAATATTTTTATGATAGGGCTGTTTTGGTATTTGGGCGAATGGTTTGAAATGTATTATGTTATAAAAAATCGATAACAAATAGAATCAAAGTAGAATTCTGGTCCTTGCTAAATTTCTAAAATATTTAATTAAGGCCATGGACCCTTAGGTCTGCTTCTTTTGTTAACTATCGGGGCTAATAATGACAATAGTTACCGGCAACCGGTATAAAATAACGGCGACGCGGTGCGAGATGAAAGACCCCTGAGAACGGCCAACTCTACTACTGATTCACAAAAATGAAAACTGGTTCGCATCTTGCGCAAGTGCAGGGGGAATAAACAGGGGCTTTGGTAGCGGGCCCTTCCAAAATTTGCCGGTGCACAATGCACCCTCCGTACCATCCCCACGCAAGCACTCTTATTATTACGCGACTCCGGTTCCTGTCCCCCATATTGTTCATATTATTTTGGTATTCGACTGACGCGTCGCGAAGTTTTCGTAGCTCTGTGAAGTTTAAAAACTTTAGACAAAATAACTAAGAAGGATAAATTGCGAAAGCAACCAAGTGAATCGATACCTTTGAAAATTGAATTGTTTTATCCGAGAAGTTGTGCAAAAGTATTCGCTACTTGATTGGCCACAGCTTCGATTCTGTCATCTAATATTTGCATCGAAGGGAAGTATTAAGGTTTCGAACATTGTGGTCGTCTCAAGTTGCTTTTCTCATGAGTGGACGTGCGTGTAAATTAATAACTTGAGAATAATTATTGACATTATGTGCGGTAGAATCGGTGGATAGACGGCGCGCTTCGTGCAGCGCTCTCCTGACTTTGCGAGTGAACGAGTACTATATCGATCGTGGACTCTTTGAAATCCGTGAATTCGTTCTGTGTTCGGTGATCGCTTCAATTTGGCGGGAGCCCGATCAGACAAAGCTTAATTTGTATGAAGCGGTTGTGGTGAGTTCGTGAACTTCATTTAATTTTAACCGTTTGTCTAATTTACTTTACAACTTTCTGGAACTGCTTATCTATCGGGTACGGAGTACCTATATCTACTATTGTTTGAATCTGTTTGTGCTAATTAGATTTGTGTCCGTATTAGAAATTGGGTTACCGCTTAGGAAGAAATATCGTGAAGGAACATCGATAAAAGCCGAAATTTGTGTATAGAACCTCGCATAAAGAGAACTCTACATGTAGGTTAAAAAAGACCCCTAAATCTTGCTCCCGTGTCAATGACCTCTCAGCGTCAAACTGCTGACCCTTCGTAATGTACCCTCCCGATTCTTTGCGAAAGTAACGGCAAAATAAATATAATTATGGTAAGGTATAGTTCATATTGCAAAACCTTTTACGTAACTTTATGGTGGAAATGAGTTGCGTTAAGTTTTCAGTACTCAATCTTTGGTTTTATTTTGTATTAATTTACTCACTTGCAAAATAAAGCTTTGTAAGTTTGGTTGTTGCCATAGTTGTGTGTGTGTCTGTGGCATCTTAGATCCTAAGCATTTTGAAGTAGTTTGTGTATTTTTATATTAGTTTGTGAAGGTTTGAGGCCAATCCTGGTGTGTTATTTAAAACACCGCCTAAAGGTCTTTTACGTGACCTAACAATTATTTATATTAGGCAATTGTTAGCTAAAAGCTTCTATAGACCACGTATATCACTAAGAAAGTGACATTTGATGCTGTAATTCAAACATAAAATTCTACCATTTACAGTACTGAATATTGGCGAGCAATAAAATGGACAGCTACTACTGAACTGAATGTATGTACATGTTTTTGTTTAGCCTTTTATTACCCCTATGCGAGGACGGTCCGTGCGATAACGCCGACACAAATACAGCTAACAAGGTTACTTTCGGCTAACCAAATTGTCCCATATTATGCAATAATGTCCGTACAAAAATTCAACGTGAACGTAAAATGCTAAAATTCCCGCATAAAACTTAAGATTATAATCAACCTAAATGAATGGTACTATAAACAAAGCTCTAGTTAATTTATGCAGCCTAGTTAGTGCAAGTTGGCCGTTATATTTTAGACATAATAACCCTTGCTTGAACTTAACGTGAAAATGAAAAAGTTGGAGAAAGATCTTAGATATGCATGAGTAGTACATTGCTCGGTTAGTTTCAGTATTTTAAATTTAGTTAACATCCGGCGGTTCCTTACAGAAATATCCTACTACATAATATTAAAAATGAGAAAGTTTACAAGGACTACATCGGAATAACTCGTGGGATACATTCCGTAGTTCTCACGGGAACGGGTACGACGCGGGTATGAACGCGAGGCAGTACTAGTGTGTAATAAAATATACTGTATTACCATTCCATTATTTCTATGCCAAATCTACGGTCGTGACATGAATCCTTTTGAAAATAGTCGAATACATGTTTACCTCCAATGTCACACAAAGACGCCCTTTCCGACCTAATATGATATTACTTTGCCATCTCCATATTGGTACAATCAATCATTTTGTCAATATATTTACCGAATAAATTGATTCGGTAGTATTATGTCAACGTATAATAGATTTAGATTTTGCTGAGTTGATGTTATACTTAAATAATATCGGACCAACTGTCCTGATTTCGTTTTCCGTCGAAGTGAGGTTGATCGCAATATTTACAATACGCAAACAATCTCCCAGAGCGCCTCACTTTCCGAGTTTACAATAATGATTGAATCTTATTTCCTGTTGAGACTAACTGTATTTCAGAAAATATATTAAAACATGTATATCATCATTTTAAGCTTATATAGGTCGAAGTTTATTTACTTACATATAAAATTAGTAGTAGTATTAGCCGGTAATGTCCCACTGCTGGGATGTGTCTGGAAGATATCAGCGCGATGAGGGATAGGATAATATCAAAATATCCATAGAATTGGTCATGCATGACTAAAGTGGGAAAAATAAAAATGCAAGATAAAACTGCTCAACTATAAATATGGCGAACCGCATCTGATACGAGTAGGTATTTCCCTTAAATATGAGTCAATATTAAATTATCCTCCTGATACTATCCCTGTAGGTGTAAAACGTGAGCCGGGGATGCCACGTGATGCCACGTAACGTGTCCGGGATGCCACGTTCAATGTGTGCGTTGCTGACGTCACATCCGCCACCACAGGGTAAAACGATTTACAAGTTTACTTTATGAGATGCAGTAGCAGTTTTTCTTTTTTATGCGACAACATAGAATATAAATGTTATTTAAAATGCATTTCTCTAGCTTGTTAAAGCCGTTTTGTTTTCAAGTGGAGCTTTTTAAGCTTTAACCCAATTTTTAGATCTCGTTGTCATTTCATATATGTCATGTTTTTGTTTTATGTTATTTGCAATGTGGTTGCGGTAACCGGAGTCTGTTGAGCATTGTTATTGTTCAAAAACGAAACACAACTGTCTACTTCGTGGGTTCACGTAACATAATTATTTGTTCTTATCACAATTGTGACAGACTTTCTAAATGCCGTTTTCAGTCATGAGTACTTAGCACACCTACTCTAATATTGAAAAAAAGAGATCACGAACCCGGTAAATTAAATTTGTCTTCTTCTGTTTCAAGTAAATCGTAGATAGAAATGTTCCAGCGGTCACAACGTTCAGCATTTGAATCCAATTTATGCCAGTCCAGTCTTCCAAACAGTAGTTGATTTGTAGGAAAAATCTTAGACTTATTTTTCTTCTAGAGATGTTTATTTCGTAGTGTTGTAATAGTGTATTTTCCCAGGTTGTTGTCACTATTCCTTTGGTACCCGTAGAAAATAGTAAATCTAGTATACTTAATAATATTTCTATAGCATAATTTCACAAGACAACGTTTTTAGGACCAATAAAAACAAAGATAACAAATGTCTTAAGCACTTCATCAAAGATTATATGCTTTATAAGCTCTATAATGATATGCTAGATAATATTTTATTACTCGGTTATAACCATAATAAAAGACATTGTAAGGATTTTGGATTCGAAATATTCTATTTGCCAAGTTTTTCCCAAGTTGGAAACTGTCTCCAACCCCAAATGCTATCAATCAAAATTTTTCGTACCGTATTAACGTGAACGGACAACAAAAAACAAAAATCCATCCATCTGACCATCCGCCCAAACTTATTCATAATGTTTGTAGAATATTCTGCCATAATGTGAAGCTAACACGTGGTCATAACTGCCTCCATCTTCTAGGCTAGTTAACAACATGATATACGATGTTGCCGCTTCCGACTCGATATAAATGCTAATTCTCAGTCAAGATTGCAACTAAGATCTTTGATACATCATCCCTATAACCGATAACGTGCTAAGAGCAAATTGTATCGATAATATCTTCAAAGGGACGTTGAAGTGCTTTTTGATGTTATGAAGATAAAAAGTTTATTTAAATTTTCGTTGCAGTTAATATTGTGGAATGAAATTGTGGTAGCGTAAAAACATTGGTTCAGTAGATTTAGTTAGTCTGCATCCTGTGCCTTCGCGTAACGTAATTCTCCGCCGACTGAAATAAAAAGAAGGTTTCGTCTTTTCTGCTCAATTCCGCTGTATTTTTAAAACATTTTCTACTTTTTACCTGCACTATCTATAACAAGATTTCGAAAATACTTGTTTTTCGAAACGAACCCTCTTATTGGTCCCATACCAAAGATAGATAAATTATAAGGTTAAGAACCGATCTTAACCTTATAATTTATCTATCTTTGGTCCATTAATTTGAAATTTAACGTTATTGTCAACTGAATTTACATTGTATGCGATTTCTAGATATCACAAGTTATTCGATATCGTATCGGTGTGTCTGTAATAGGCACAGTTGTAGAGAGGGAGGTTGGTCGACACCGGACACCATCGCGGCTCCGGTTACACGCAATCCTTTGCTGATTTATCACACGCTAGGGAACTAAATAACTTATATGAAATACTCATTGTTACCTAACATAAATAATTCTATGTTAACACGCTTGAGATTTCGTTATAAACGATCTTTGCTTTTCGTTAATTGGCAAATTGGCAATGACAGTATTTTAAAAGATTTTATTTTTTGTCCGCAATTGCTGATTCAACATGGGCGTTCTAAAAAACTATATTGCAATTTAATTCCTACGGATATTCTGTAAATTTACAGTGATGGTAATAGAGATGAAAGTTGAAACTTTTCTACACGATCGCAATGTAAATGGCGTTCTATGAATGTGTTTGGTCGCATATCGAACATCCAGCAAAGCTTCGCTCGCAGCTTTGTGGCTCTGCCGGCGAGGCACGGTTCCTAACAGATTTATGTTTGAATTATTCATCCCTTGTTTCAATGGTCCTGTGATTCGAACCAATATTTCTTTTTGAATATTCGCCTGAAATCCGCTTTAACGCGATGGATGTCATGCTGTTAGTTTAAATATTGACGTGGCGTGGCATCTGATTTGGACTAACGATATCTATTATAAATTGTGAAAGTTCTGTCTATTTCTAGAATATTTAAACCTTGAACTACTTTTTGTACTTCCTCAATCCTTATCTATAATGATCGTTAACTTATAATTACTGATACAATCTATCGTGACTGACTATAATTGACACGACAATTTCTATTACTTCATGGTAATTTGTCGGTATTACCCATGATTATTAATATCGCAGTAGTATTGTTTTTTTAAATCATATAGTTATTAAAGCAAATGGATCATTTTGTACCTTAGGTTATTGGCATAGTGGCTTATCCTGGTGTCGGATTTTATGGACCTTAAATGTATCGGAAATTTTCTGACAACTATACTTGGATAGAACTTGGTCTAATAATTTAACCTGTTCCCGAAGAAATTCCGGGATATAAGGTCATCGCGGTCATTCCCTTTAGTGAAACTGTTGTTGGTAGAGGTTGATTTGATCTATGATCTAAATACGTACTCGTGGAGACAGTGGAAAGGCGACAGGTGTTTGGGCAGCAAATATCAAACAAGATACTAGACGTTGTAGTTGTTTATTACTCAGAATAGACAGGACCACAGCACCATCATTATGGGTTAGTTAGAATAGGAATCAATCACTCACATTATGATTAATACATTATATTAGCAAAGAATTGCATAGTCAGTCCGCCATTGTACAGTTGCAAGAGTTGAAAGGGAAGACCGAGAAACCATAGACAATAAAACACAATAATTATCTATGATATAGATTAAAGGCATATTCACACGATACTTCTAATACTTCCCCTTGACTTTAAGATATCTCAATCAATAGTTATACATAATTAACATGAGCTCTACATAGTCACAGAAACATAAAACATTATTGCTTACTCTACATTAAGATAGTTAGTAAATATAAAACATTACATTAGTTCATCCGTAACCATCATACTTTTAACAAAGTCACAATGTTTCTGCTTACACAGGGGCTTAGTCAATACATCCGCTATCATTCTGTCTGTAGGTTTATACATAACATTTATCAAACCATTTTTAACTAGGTCCTTAACAAAATGATATCGGATATCTATGTGTTTGGTACGCTTATGGCACAACTCTCTGGATTCCAATAATTTTTGAGCACTTTGGTTATCATTATAAACAATACAGTTATTCAAATTGGTAGATGTCAATTCTAAAATTAAATTCTTAATAAAACAAATATCTTTACAAACATCACCTATAGCCAGATATTCTGCTTCCGTACTGGATAATGCGACACATCGCTGCTTGCGTGATTCCCAGTTAATGGTACAGTTACCTAGCTTGATTACATAACCAGTATATGACCTACGATTGTTGACATCATTTGCCCAATCGGCATCGGTATATGCGCTCAAATTCCAATTAACGCTCTTTGTAAAAAACAAATAGTAATTAATTGTACCAGCTAAATACCTAAGTACTCTTTTGGCCGCGAGCCAATGACTTTTCTCGAAACAAGTGCTAAACTGGCTTAAGTAACTGCAAGAATATGCAATATCTGGCCTAGTGCATACACATAAATACATCAGACACCCTAAAAGTTGTCTATATTTATATACACTATCATCTAAATGTGCACTTGCATTTTCAGATTTAAGTAATTTACAATTTGATGGCAAAGGTGTGTCTACAGGTTTACAATTTTCCATTCCAAATTTTACAAGTAAACTCTTAATATATTCAGACTGATCCAAATACAAAGTGCCCTTTGACTTATCTCTAGTGACTCTTATACCTAAACAATTTTTCAGTGGGCCTAGGTTTTTAACATTAAATTGTTGTTCTAATATCTTCTGTAAATGAATTTTAACATTGCTATTTTGACTATAAAATACATAAAAATCATCCACATACAATGCTATCACAACAAAATCATTGCCCACTTTCTTAGTGTAAACACATGGTTCACATTTACATTGCTTGAAGTCATGTGAAACTAGAAGGTCATGAACCTTTTCATTCCACATTTTGCTAGATTGTTTAAGTCCATAAATGGCTTTTCTTAATAAACAAACTTTACCATGAACTTTATCTGAAAATCCCATAGGTGGCTCCATGTAAATTTCCTCATTGAGATCACCATTCAAGAAAGCTGTAGCAACATCAATATGATCGATATCTAGATTTAATTGATTGCTAAGACTAAATAAGATTCTCATTGTGGAATGGCGTACCACCGGTGAGAAAGTGTCATTATAATCGATTCCCCGTTTTTGTGTGAAACCCCTGGCAACAAGTCGCGCTTTAAAACAGTTAAAATAACCATCAGTGTCATGCTTAACTTTATACACCCATTTACTTTTAACTATATTTTTGTTAACTGGCTTATCAACCAGCTCCCAAACGTTGTTAGCGACTAATGAGTCATACTCACGCTGCATGGCAGCTTGCCAGTCTTCAGACTGTGGAGAATCTAAAGCCTCTTTGTAAGACTGCGGCTCGACCAATAAACCCTCATGCAATGACATAAAACATTCATAATCCCCATACCTTTTTGGAGGAACATTACGCGTAGAGCGTACATTACGACCTGTAGTCACAGTATTGTGCTCCGGAGCTTCACCTGCAGCTGATGTCACGCCAGAAGTCAGATGCTCAGAGATAGAACATCCTTCAGCGGACACTTCAGCGGAGGTGCCAGAGCCATCTGCCTCCCATTCACTCCCTGTGCAGTAGTCTCCTTCAGACTCTGAGACATCACAGATAGAGTTTTGATTAGGTTGAATCAATGTCATGTCATCATTAGCATTATTTATCATAGTAGTATTTGAATCAATATTATTAGAATTGTTTAATATGTCATTATTATTCAAATTATTTATTTCATTATTAGAATTATTAATATTAAGTGGAATGTCACAATTATTTAAAACAATAAAATCATGTTGATCTCTGACATTTTGTCCCAAATCCTTACAAAATTTGTTTTCTAAAAATGCCACACTGCGTGACAAAATAACTTTTTGTGGATTTGTAGGCTCTATAAGTCTATATCCCTTACAAGTATCACTATATCCCACAAAAATGGACATTTTAGCTTTAGGATCAAGCTTCTGTCTCTTCTGTGACGGAATTAGGTAGTATGACAGGCATCCAAAGACACGGAGGTGGCTGAGATCCACAGGAGAACCAGACCAAACTTCCTCCGGTACACGACCAGCTAAAGCTACTGTAGGGGACCTATTTTTCAAGTATATAGCTGTCATTACAGCTTCACCCCAGTAATGCTCACTGAGACCAGACTCCATTAACATACACCTAACTTTATTCATCAATGTGCGGTTAAGCCGCTCTGAAACCCCATTTTGCTGAGGGCAGTAGGGCACCGTAACTTGATGAACAATACCGTGTTCCTGTAAGTATTGGGAAAACTTATGATTGCAGTATTCACCGCCATTGTCAGATCTTAAAATTTTAATCGGCAAACCGGTCTGCTTCTCTACACATGTTTTAAAATTAATAAAATGAGTATGTACCTCAGATTTTTCCTTCATAACATAGCCAAAGGTCTTTCTAGTGAAGTCATCGGTAAATGTCACTAGATATATCGCCCCTCCCCAGCTAGGCTTTTGCATGGGCCCGCAGACATCAGTATGAATCAGTTGCAGTGGTTTAGAAGCACGCGTCGCCTCTTTGGGATAAGATGCGGCCGACATCTTGCCCTTAATACATGGGACGCAGCTCTTCAAATCTTTATTTCCATGCTGAAACAGAACATTCATACCGCATGCAACCTTTTGTAAATTTTTCATACCTTGAAGGCTTAGATGCCCTAGACGTCTATGCCAAAGCTCCACTGCTAAGTCTGCTGTAACTGTGGCACTCAACAAATCCTCTCTGTTATCAAGGAGTAGAGAGTGCGCCTGTGTTGGCGATGACCCTGACCTGGTTAGTTCACTGTCCATAGACTTACATTTACATGCAAAGGACTTACAATCAAATCTATACAACCCATTAAAACATGCAGCAGATGCGACTAAGTTGCCAGAAATTTGACCAACATTATTGTAAACATGACATCCAACTTTATTAAAAACAACACAATGACCAGACTGGACTAACTTGGAAACGGAGATGAGATTAACAGATAACTGAGGGACATACATAGCATTTAAAAGTCTTACCTCATGCAATGTAAGAGAACCCATCCCTTCACTATTTATAGTTTGGTTGTTAGCAACAGTAATAACTGCCTTCTTAGTGTCTTGAAAATTTTGCAACAATGCCTTATCATTCACCATGTGGTTAGTAGCACCACTATCAATGTAGAAATCACTAGATTGTGATGATATCAAGGCAGATGCTGAATAAATCTTCTCATTTGATTGTTGCTGCTTCTTCGTACGCTTCAATTTAAAACATTTAGCTTTAGTGTGACCACTCTTCTTGCAATAATCACAAACGATGCTCTTTGTCTTCATGGTAAAAGCTGTTCCATTGTCATCCAAGCTGCTTCTCCGGGAGAACTCCTGTAGTAGTCTAGCACGAACCAACTCACTGGATATTCTGGTGGTGACCGTTGCAGTAGACAGACTGGATACCACAGAGTCATACTCAGCCGGTAGACCGCTCAAGAGAATTTCAGCTACCTCTTCATCGTCCACAGTTTTGCCTATGTCAGAGAGTTGTTGCACTGTAGTAATAATAGCTTCAATGTACGAAGTCATACTATTGTAGTCATTGTAATTAATCTTGTGTAATTTACGCAGCAACAAGACACGTCGAAAAAGTCCCTTGTCTTGAAAGACATCGGAAAGCTTATTCCAAGCTTCTTTTGCAGTAGTTGCGTTCCAAACATATTGGTAAAGAGAAGTTTTGATGGAGAGACAAATGCGCGCTAGGGTTTTACGCTCTCTGTCACCATTCGGATCCGCATTGGGTTCGCCCTCGATCAAATCCCACAGTCCTTCCAATAATAGTAAATTTTTCATGGAAAACTTCCAAGTGTGATAATTGGACGATCCATCCAACTTTTCCACAATGAGGTGGCCAACCGCATGGTTGCCATTGCCGCCATTTGCCGCCATCTCGAAATCGAAGTGCTGTGCCGTCCTATAGTATAATGCGCCCAAACTTTAGCCTTCGCAAAACGTATACTATCAGTGTTTTCGTGCACTGGTCCCATAACCTGTTGTTGGTAGAGGTTGATTTGATCTATGATCTAAATACGTACTCGTGGAGACAGTGGAAAGGCGACAGGTGTTTGGGCAGCAAATATCAAACAAGATACTAGACGTTGTAGTTGTTTATTACTCAGAATAGACAGGACCACAGCACCATCATTATGGGTTAGTTAGAATAGGAATCAATCACTCACATTATGATTAATACATTATATTAGCAAAGAATTGCATAGTCAGTCCGCCATTGTACAGTTGCAAGAGTTGAAAGGGAAGACCGAGAAACCATAGACAATAAAACACAATAATTATCTATGATATAGATTAAAGGCATATTCACACGATACTTCTAATAGAAACCGCATGAAAATCCGTACAGTAGCTTCTCAGTCTATCGCAAACATAAGTACATTTTAGACAACGCCACAGGCTACTATTCTACTGTCTTATAGGGATTACCTATCACAAAGTAATAATTTAAAGGATACAACGTTTATTGTCAAACATCCGACTAATATAAGTCACTAATTTATGAAAGGTAGAAAAATGGTCCGTAACACTTGTTCGGTACCTGCTCACAACGTTGTTTGAGTTAAAATATTTACTAAAGAATTTCATTTTACCGAAGGGCGCCCTCCGCTGATCGTTTGATGTTTCCTTTCTGAACGATACCTGAAATTTTCAGACTAATGTTAATCGTTGTAAAATCATAAATGACCTAATTCCGCTCGCTTTATTCACATTAATGAGTTATGAAGAATCAAAAAAAGGTTTTTTGTCAAAACAGATTTACGTAGCATCAAGAACTAAACTAATGTGATATGTTCCAAAAAAGCCATTACCATGAAAGGTTTTGTTTTGTTTGATATAACTGAATTTACGTCAATCCCGGCTCGGTGATACTTAAATCCCCTTGACGACGGCTAACGTCAGGGCACGTTGGAAATTCAGTCCGGGGATTTTCTATCCAAGTCAAGCCGTTGTTATTATGTACTTATTTTACTTATAAATTGGATTTTTCCAACATTTTCATTGTCAACAAGCGAAACGATTTTGTATGCTGACTGTGTCGTTAGAAATGGGGATGCTGTAATACATAAACTCGCTCTAGAATGTTGTACTTACTTCATTATAAGTAGAATTAGTACTAATAACGAATCCCTGAACCTTCACATTAACATACTTGTTATAAATCCCTACAATATTATAACAGAAGATATGATATTAGCATTAGTCTGAGGTTCTGAATCTGAATATTCATGAGGCACTTAATTAAGAATTACATTTATTGTTATCGTATACGTCCAATGCGAGATAACGATGCGATTCTTGTTGATTGCGTAATAAAACGTTAGTAAACGGACGATTAATGGATAAGAACTCAATTTACTTTCTTATACTTTGTACAGCTATAGGCATACATAAATATATGCTACTTTACTTCCAATCAAAAGTATTTGGAAATATAAAACAGATCAACATTTAAGCCGAGCAATCAAATATTTTTTGCAACCAGAATCTTACTAGAACACTTATAATATCACAAGTTCACAACCACGCGGTAAAATAGTGTTAAAATGCTTCAGCTTTTTCACTATAGAATAAATAAACATGCCAAACAAAGAGGGTCGTGATGTGAAATTCGCAGTGGCGGGCGTGCGTGTCTTATCTGTCTCCGTATGAAGACTTTTACCTCAGTAGCTACCCCTTCATCGGGTTGACGGTTAGGTGTTTTTATATTATTTAGAATACCCGGCATAGCGTGTATATGTGTATTCACGGGTTATGCTAATGAGGTACTAAACCTTTTTACGTTGGAATGGTAACAATCAAGTCGGGGATGTGAAAATAAATTGCGTATACAGTAGACGAATTCGATGTAAACGAGTTTATTATCTCGAGGAAAATCTGAAGTGATAAATAGGATTTATTTTATGAGGGGAAATGGACAGCTAGCGCAAAGTCTAGATTTAGCTTTCGACCCTAACGTTACTTGGGACTTTGATATTGTCTAGCTAGAACATAACATAATGTAGTTTTAGATAGTTGTATATTGTGAATAGCTCAGCGTTTCTTACTAAAATAAATAAAAGCAGTATAATATAAATTTTTACTGAATAAAAACTCGAATAGGGGCGATAAGTACGCTGAAAATATGTTTGCATGTGGATTTATAATTCTAACTCCCCTGCACTAAACTAACAACAACACCAAACGATAACGTAGCGTTGAATTTGGAATATAAAATATTATTATACACATAAAAGTCAGCAAATAGCTACGAGAGAAACTACTACAAGAATATTCACTTAGATCCACATACTGCTAATGTTCAAATGTTACATTTAGCAGTCTCGGCCAGGGCAGTGCGGTGTCGTTGCCCTTGGAGACTTATGTAGGTAGGTATTATGTGAAAAACCGTAAGTCGCTTTATGAAGTGGATGGGTGTGATCGAAGGGTCGTAGACCGCCTGTCGCCTAATGCCCTCTCCCCTTGCGATCTCGTTCGCATATTGACGACCACTAAAACTCAACTATGGCTCTCTCACAAACAACCCTCTGCATACTTATTCTGATCATAATTTAAGCTTCTCTCGTCAGGGTTCGATCAATACCGGACTGTGGGTAAGGGTGTTACCAGACCAATCGATCGATTGTCGATCGACGGCATCGATCGAAGTTGATCGACTGGTCTAGTAACTTTAATTGATCGACAGATACTGTTCGACTAACCAATCGATCGATTGCCGGTCGATGGTAACGATCAACGTCGATCGATGTTGATCGACTGGTCTAGTAACTTTTTGATCGACAGATACTGTTCGACTACTGGCACCGGTCGACGTTGATGGATTTACTCCGGCTATATTCTATCAGTTTCTTTCAAAATGTATTCACAAGAGGACGCGTTGTTGTTGGCCAGTACGATGTTGCTCGTACTATTATTACGGAGACGCAAACGCAAAAGACTCTGGATGCGACCATTTTTTAAAGCCAAAGATCGCTTATCTTATCCAAATGATCCGCCTCCTCTCTCTCTCTCACCCCTCCCGCCTCCTCTCTCTCTCTCACCCCTCCCGCCTCCTCTCTCTCTCTCACCCCTCCCGCCTCCTCTCTCTCTCTCACCCCTCTCTCTACCCCTCGCTCTCACCCCTCTACCTCACCCCCCTCTCTCACCCCCCTCTCTCACCACCTTCTCTCACCCCCCGTCTCATCTCTCTCACCCCTCTCTCTCACCCCTATCTCTCACCCCCTCTCACCCCTCTCTCTCACCCCTCTCTCTCACCCCTCTCTCTCACCCCCCTCTCTCACACCTCTCTCTCACCCCTCTCTCTCACCCCTCTCTCTCACCCCTCTCTCTCAACCCTCTCTCACCCCTCTCTCTCACCCCTCTCTCTCACCCCTCTCTCACCCCTCCCTCTCACCCCTCTCTCTCACACCTCTCTCTCACCCCTCTCTCTCACACCTCTCTCTCACCCCTCTCTCTTTCCCCTCTCTCTCACCCCTCTCTCTCAACCCCCGTCTCATCTCTCTCTCTCACCCCCAACGCACAATCGCACACAACGCCGTGTCGAAGACTGCCGAACTGAAACGACGTTAGACGATGCACGGCCTTCAAGCCACACCTCCTTGCCCGTCGGAGTGGGGAGCGTGAGGTTTTTTCGTTACGGAATTTTTGGATTCGGTCCCCGCGCTCAAGGCCCGCGATAGAAGCTATGCAATAGCTTAAAACTTGAGAGGTGTCAAGGGACACCCGGATGGAACGAAATTTATTTATTATCAACAAAAATAATCGTCGCGAACACCACACTGTTCAATGCGAAATAGAAAGACGAAACGAAAATATCTAGCTTGCTATCTATAAGAGAGAGAGACAGACAGACAGAGAAACATGTGCACGCCAGAGAGAGACAGACAGAGAAACATGCGGCGCAAGTTTCTCTGTCTGTCCCTCTCCTGCCTGAAAAATGTCGTTACCATTTTTTCGATCTAGCCCCCTTTCGCAACACGCGATAAGGAACTTCGTTCCAATAATCATTAATTCCGTGATGGAAACAAAATATTCAGATCCGAATTTCTTTGTTTCATGTTTCGAAACTTTCGAATGAACCGGGCGGGAAACCATATCGGCGAGAAAACAGAGCTAGACAAAAAAGTCAAAATGTCAAAAAAGTCAAAATGCACCTCGACCCTGAATCGTGTTGCCTTTTTTAGATTTTCAAACAAAAGAAAGAGATAGATTTATTTGTGATCTAAGATCACTATTGAGTTCATCTTGGGCTCGAACCTGATAGGGCCTGCTACGGCCTACATGTATCTTTCGTCAAGTAAGTAGCGTCGTCGCACCGCTAGATTAGACTTGACGCTAGATGGCAGTATCGATGAAACATAGCGAAAAACCGTAGTCCCATACGCTTTTTTTTAACAAGTTTTAGACCAGGAAAATGCTAAAAAATATGCTATATGCTAAATTGAAAATTTTCATGCTAAACCACTCGAAAATATGCTAAATTTAGCCATAAAAATGCTAAATTGGCAGCACTGTAAACACAAGCAGGCCAGGTAGGAAGCGCGGGGCGCGGGGGCGGGCAGCGGGTGACAAATGGGGAGCGGTCGGCGCTTGGCGCGGCTGATCAAGCAGCTCGATCGACGATCGATCGATTGGTCTGGTAGAAACTATCGATCGACGTCGACTATTCCACTCTACCATCGATCGATGCCGTTGATTGACGATCGATCGATTGGTCTGGTAGAAAATATCGTTCGACGTCGACTATTCCATTCTACCATCGATCGATGCCGTCGATCGACGATCGATCGATTGGTCTGGTAACACCCTAATGCTAACAAATCGATGTAACGTGCCCGCACTCGGTAAACATAAACAACTTTCAATTAAGCAAGGCGCTTTAACTTACGCTTATTTGAACTCTTTTAATGAATTTGAAATGAGATATTTTACCGAAACCGAAAACGAAACCTAGGTAAAATGTCTCTTTTATTACTTTTTCTGTAAGTAACCAAATTGAGTAATAAATTACTGTCGTCTAATATTGAAAAACGGTATATTTTTGTGGTTGAAATTAAATTACATTTATTAAGAGATTATCATTTATTTTACACGTGAGACCATTAGTAATTAAGGTGCCCGCGCCCTAAGTAATGAAAATATTTTCACGTATACGCATTGCGCACACTTCTAACAATATCTCACAAAAATCTGGTTATATATAATACGGCCATATTATTTCAAGCAATAAAACAAAACAATCCAATCATGCAAGCAAAGCTCCCCTAGCTGAATGTATGATAAGTAGTTATGTATGAATAAACAGCGCTCTAGGCACTCAGAAAATATTTTCGCTACAAAATATGTCAACAACAATTGTTTGGTTTAGTACAACAACCTAATAAAGTGGTCCGATGTTTTATTCAATATCATTTTTGTAATGAAAAGTATCGCTAGATACCTGTCTTCAGAGCCCCGTAAAGTTCGACATCAAAATATTGTTCCTCTTTGAAAGGAGTTGGAATCAGTTGTACTGAAGAAATTGTATCGTGTACGGTATCGTGTTACTCGGTCGTATCATGATTTCATTTTCTCTAGATAAGTACACAGCTACGTTTGTTTGTGGAAGTTTTCATGTAATAAGTTTCACAGCAGGGGTTAGTACGAAGTGAGGACTCGAGAGGCGGGGCGTAGGTCGATAAAAGTTATTTAATAACAAGAAACACCCAGCTTTAGGTATGTGAAGATGCGGCTAGCAAGCGTGATCCGACTCCATATTGGAGTTATCATTCGAGAGGCTTCCGTCTCGTCAGCCTTTGTTCTCCACTCGGTTCGGCGGTTGTCCTGCACGGGCATTCAACAGAATGCATGCAGCACACTCTATTAAACAATTGCGGGAACTGCTTTCCGATCTATTTATATTCTATATATATTTATACCACCCCAAGATCACATAAACTGTACCCAATTACCAAAACATCAAACTCACTTGAAAATACATAGATGGAGCTCAAGGCCCAAGACTAAATCGTATTTTTTGAGCCAATCGAGTTTCAGTAAGTGGTTATAGCTATTATTCACGCTTCTGCCCAACCCAATTCCCGGAATGTAATTGAGCCTTTAAAACAAATTTATTTTCTCGTTTGATTCGAAATAGAAATAATTTCTGAAGTGTTTATGTTAGGTAAAATTAATTATGTAAGAATTTCATCGGAAATTTTCATTGAAACAGAAGGGAACGTTAAAGTTTGGTCTCTAATTAGCCATTTAAGTTGGTGCCATTCACAATCTTAGAAAATACTTTCTTTGCAGTGACTTCATTTGGATTCCCAAGGTATTGTTTGAGATATCGGACTTTCAAGTTTTCTTAGTCGCGAGCAGGTCTGGTTAATAAAATTAATGCTTTCGGTGCTATACAAGCGGGATGAAGATCTCTTAAAATTACATTGTTGTCTTTAAACGTTGAATAAGTATAAAATAATATTATCACAGTTGGGCTTATGTGATAAAGCGTTCCGGTATAAAATCTGAATTCAGAGAGATAATATGAAGTTAACCAAAAGTTAACTAATTGTGTTAAACCCAGCTTTGTACGGTTATTGTTCTATCTACTATACGCTACCCCGTGCTCGGTTTTAGTGCATTTCGTTGAGATAACATTGTTATATTTGGTTTTGAAATGGATTTTTGTTCAAGAACATTTACCTTCTGAACACCTTAATTAAATAATACTTAATCACTACATAGTAAGTAGCTTTCCGCTGTCTGTCTGTGTGTCCCTATGTATGCTTAGATCTTGAAAACTACGCAACGGATTTTGAAAAATAAAACCGCGGGGCGCTGCTAGTTAATTTATAATTTATAAACACTATGAAAAAACGAGCACATGTTTTCTTTTAAAATAAAGTGTAACCAGTATAATGAAAATAATTTATAAGTACATAATTTTAAGCGTTGTTGATTCGGCAACAAAATATATCAGTGGCCCTATTTATAAATAAGCGAGCCCTGTTCTTTCGTTTCGTTACCACAAAAGACGACGATGTCAAGTTTGCCTTTTGAGCGCCAATGTCGGCTATAGCCGACATACAACTCCGAGCCCTCCACGCCAATGTCGGCTATAGCCGACAAGAATTGTTATTATTATTTAACCATATATTTGCTTAATAAAAGAGTATTTGTTTATCATATCTTATTTATTGAAGTCACAACGATATAACAATTTATTTTTAACTCAAACCTATCCATAAAAATAAATTGTATGGAAGATTTTTATACCAAAAAAGATGACAAAAAATACGTGCGAAATGCCATGCCTCCTGCGCCATTGTCGGCAAATGCCGACCGCTAGTGTTGTGCCAACTTTTTATATAATAAACAACCTGTATGCTAATGTTGAGAGTAAATACATATACAATTTTAGTATTATTTCATTGCACAAATAGCATATAATATTTCTGATACAATAAATAACATTATCGGTGCCCCCTGAGTGAAAAATTATTAAACTTTTTTACCACCCCTCCATACAATCGATACAATCTACTGTGCCGTGTGCCCATCCTTATTCTATTATCTTTTATGACTGTCCTCTACGCCACGGTCGGCATTAGACGACGCACTCTGACGTCATCTGCGTACGAGTTACACATCTAGTGATGTCCGTTGTAAGTTTGTTATCGTGCTCTAAGTTATTAAATTACATAATCCACTTAAGTGACTTACCTCTTAGTTTTCTTTTCTGAATTTTTTTGCGTCTCCATTATTCTACTCGTCTCTCTTCTGTTTCAGTCAACTTGATCGAATGATTTTGTTTTAGTGTGTATAGAGAAGGGGTAAATTAAGCATTTATTTTTCAATAATGGAATGGGTGTTACTCATCCTTATTTATCAGAGTTATTAATTATGTAAGTCGTTTATTACACATTTTACTTTTGTCATTAAACATAATGAATACCTATTTGCCCTCTACGAAATGAATACAATATGTGGGTACCTATCTACTTTGATGTACCCGCCTTTTGGCAAACAAATATTATGTTATGTCTTTCCCACGGTGTTAAAATATAATATTATAATACATTTAAAAATATCGTTTTTTTACGACAGCACGTGTTGTACAGTTTTATGATTTACTATTGCACTCGTATATTCCATGAAAAGTTGGGAACAAAGAAGTAACAAAAACAAAAGATTTATGATACATTTTTGGGAATAACGGCTTTTACTAAAGAACTCCTTAGAACAGGACCATCGCGTTGAAACATATCATTGTAAATAAAATAAGTAATTTTATTCAATATAATAAATAGTGCTAAAATAAAAGGTAGGTATTACTCGATAAATGTAAATTATAATCTAAACGCGCGCGTCCCATCTCTAATAAATAGCGTGCACATAATGAATTCACCGACTGACCACGCCAATGTCGGCTGGGGCCGACAACATCTATTGACTAGTGCTGGGGTAAAGTTACTATGATATTTTTATTTGATTACTTATCTTCAAGCGACTTTGATGTATTAGTATTTGCTAAAATTACGAGCTTTGGTAAAATTACTAAATTACTAGTGTGTGGTTAAAAAAAACTTCAATAACAATATGTTTGTATACATTTACGCACTTTATTTAATCATTATTTAACCGGAAAAACACGTTTTCGACATGCTATTCCCATCCTTATATTTTTTTAGGTATTTATCTCTGATTTTTGGGGCTGGCGTGGAGGGCATGATTTGTGTTTTATTACTTGGCGCTCAAAAGGTTAATGGACTAGCAAAACCACATCAAAAATTAAATTAACTTTGAAATTTGCTCGGCACCGTTTTATGAAGATAAATAAATAACAACAGAATGAGATGGCAAGTGTCTACTAACCTTAAATATTAGCCGACACTCCCTTCATAATTATTCATCGTTGATGGGAATTTTAGAAGTGTGGAAAACATTTTCTTATTTTGATGTCAAAAGAGGTTAATGCAAACCACACAAATATTTCACATATTTTGCTCCAAGTAAGACTACGCTATATTTTTTCACAAAAATCAACGTACTATCCGACTTTGTGGTAAAAGTCCTCGGTCCGAAACATAAACGTCATTTGGATATTTTTATGTGGTTGAGAACTGACAGGTTTCTCGTGGAAGTGGGTCATTAATTGTACAATCAGCTAAAGGCAAACCGTAGTAAGCTACGAGCGTCGTCGAACATTAGTGGACATAAATTATTGGAATCTTGCCACTTCAAGAAAGATGTCTGAGAAACTTATTATGAAAGCAACTTCAAGTAAACATTGTGCATCTGTTTCATTGCGGCAAGAGCGAGGCCTTGCCGCTGCCTGGTACCACTATTTGCATTAAGCCATTTTACTTCTATTAGTGCTAATTTAACTTAATAGAACCGAGTTGAATATCAGTCTGGGCCGCGAATCTAGGTCAATGGCAACCCTGACAAGAATAGAACGGCCGTTTTAGGGGTGGATGGGATCTATTGTTGCCGCTGCGACTAGCGAGATGAACTGGCGGATTCCTGTGTACATTCCCGTCTATTTGTGATGATTGAACCTTATTGAGTCTTTCAATATCGCATGTCATCCCGTCGGCAGAAATGGTTCGACGTATAGCATAAATTAATTTAAATTGTTGGCGGGTTCATGTAGCTACCTATACAGCCGGATGTAGAGCTACTACTGCGCCTAAATATACATATTATCAAGAGGAAGGAAATACATTTTGCCTGCCCTTTTTTGTGTATTCTATAAGACTGAGTAATGTGAGTGAAGGATTGAAGCGTCCTGAGGGTAAGCTAAATTGTCCCGAAACCCGCGAGAAATTTAATGAGAAGAAAAATACGAGGCGAGGGAATATACGAAATTCGTTTCCAGAGTTCATTTTTAATAGTATTACGTTCATAAATGCTTATGCAACACATAATAGTCCTATTAAGTTTCTGTTACAGAAACGAAAAATATTTTATTTAAAGTAATGTTTATTCCTATGTTATGCTTGAAGCAAGCGAGCATAATACCGTATAAATGGGTACCTAACAGCATTTAGGGTAGGTACTATTAGGAGTTTTATGTTTGCGCAAAGTCGGCAATGTTCATGGCAAACACCCGTTTGTACGGCTAAGGGGTGCGGTGCGTCTAAAATGTAGCTGGTCAAATTAAAACGGGAATGCATGAACCTCACATACTTGCCTTTTGGGAATTTTAGCCTGAAACCCAATTATGTGTGTAGTGTACGCACTTATTAATAATTTATAAAGTGCTTAATAATTAATGTATAAGAATGATAATGAAGTACATAAGGTACTGAACTATATTATTATTCAACAATTCTAGAAATAATTTATAACGTGACAATATTCCGCTCAGTCAATACTTTTATAATTTCAATACCCTTATTATTATAATATTAATAATTATTTCATTCCAATTCAACCTCAGTGTTAAGTTCTTAACCAAATCTAAGTGTACAATAAATATAAATGAAGAACATGCCGTAATTTAATAAAACAAATAACGTCAATCTAATGAAAGCTTCAACACTACAAAGAAAATGAAAACAAACGAGCAACAAACACCATTCCGTCTTATTAGCTTCAATTTGCGTCCTGCATTTGTCTTCTATGTTTTACTCCTGAAAAACGTGCCTTGGACATATTTCTTCGGAAGGTTTTCAGTTTATTAGGGAAAGTTGAGATATAGAAAAATATATATTATATTGATTACCCAATGTATTATGGATAGGTACTTAGGTACCTCTTAAGTATAACAAACTTCCAACGTTATATGTTGACGTGAAGAAATGGTTTGTAGCAGACGATCTGCCAATCTACATTACTATTATTACAATGTAGTAGATCACAAACACGAGTCAATAGGGAGATAGCAACGCGTATTCATCTTGTTATGTTTGAGTGATGCTCGTGTTTTCATAACTAGTAAGTGTGGCGCGATGTGATGTGACGGAGCCAAGGACGTCTTCAAAGGATTCAGTACCTACATTTTCACATTTTCTCTTGCAGTAAATAAACTGGCTTCTGACTGTTCTGGCATATTTAATTTTTCGCTCGAATAATGTTGGCATGTTGAAACATATTTAGAATGTTTTCATTTATCCACTGTTCTCCGAATGTTTTGAGCAAAAACTTTTTTTACGAACATTTAAAATAAACTTTAGGGTACGGCAATATCAATATTAATGTTCCCCTTTTATTAAAATTGCGATTTCCGAAAACCTTTCATAAGTATGTCGTTATCTTCGGATCGATGAGCACATCGCAAAGGTATATTTCGATCATTTCTGTGTTTTGATTTCATGTTTTAAAAGGTCGTTCGGATAAACGGCAATTATAAAAGTTAAACTAGCAAAGTTAAATAAATGGCTCAGGTCGACTTTGATTTATAGGCAAAGGAAACTCTTTTATAGTTTTACTTTAGTCTGTGTACGGAGTACGTGCCGTACCGTAGCGTAGGTGTTGTGTTTTTATCGCGTCATTCAATCAATGTTAATCCCTATCTATTGTGTCTATCGATAATGAAATTACGTTTTATCATTTGGACACGAACATTCCTAATTATTTTGATGTCGACAGAATATAATAACATTATGTCGTTCAGGTGGTGTGAGTGCTCGCTGAGCCTGCGTGAAATTGTTGATGTCGAACTATAGGCACGGTATGTGTTCAAAACATGTACAAAATTTGTATCAAGGTCGTTTCAACCGTTTCCCCGTGAAATGGTTCCAAACAAACAAACGCACGTTCATGTTTTTGCGTTTTTAATATTGGTATGGATTTTTTGTTTGCTATAAAATCAAGCTTTATCAACAACAGTTTCATTGTAAGAGGAAAATCGAAATAATTAATCTACTTATTAGGTAGGTACTGTTAATTATAGCAGAAGGTAGCGTAGAGGTCGTAGTCATAAAGTTTTGTACTCATCAGATAAATGTTCCAACTCCGACCAAAGTTGCCCGTTCAAAATGTTTTCTCTATTTAACATAGTTATATTTAGTTATCGCCTATTTAGCTCGCTGCTAGAAATTGAGTCATAAATGTACTACCTGCAGAGTGTTTCATAACCAAAACTTTGCCAGTAGCCCCTTCTCAAACGTGTCACGTGCAGAATCGGCCGGCTAGTTGCAGGGCCCTGATGATTATATAAATACCAGTCACGTTGGTGTATGTTTGTTCCAATTAATAAACTAATTTGTATCCACGTACACAAGTTCTTTGGATAAAAAACAATGAAATATTGAAGGAATAATGAGGCTCTATATACGAGTACTTCTGGATCAATGATGTGTTGCTAGGTTTAGCTTAACCTTTTCCTCCTCCTGTGTGAAATCTCCTTGATCTTGTTGATCCGTTATTGCGTAAAGGATTTCCAATAAATACACCTACCAAGTAATACGAGAAGGAAATTTTTAACACGTGAAGCAATCTTGGAAAATTACTCGCGTATTTTTTTTCGATTAAGCTAGAACATTGTGCTATAATACAATGCCCGTTGCCCTTTAGAAATCTAATCAAGCTCGATATTAATGGAATTCGATCTTTGATTGTCTTTATAAAGAGGGTACTTATTAAAGCAAAGCAATAAATTCTATTTTTCTATCTAGTTGGTCTGTCGGATATGTTGTTCAATATTATGAATTGGGTCATTGGCGAATTTTCGTGAAATAGGACGGGCAAGAGCGCTGTCCAGGTGTGAAAGTTTAACGACATTAAATATTTACAAATTGCCAGTGCCCGACTGGGATTTCGGACACGTCCGCCCTATTTCCTCGTTCAATTGTTCTTTGATACCTATTTACTTAACAATTGTTAATTAACATTCAGTCCCTAGAGACCTAAAGGAGCAAGTCATAATACGCCCGCCGTTTTCTATTTGGTATTAAGTATAATTGAAATAAGTAAATTGCGTTGCTCCTTGGAGGAAATGGAGGGAGGATTCAGATGCCAAGTACGTAATAATGGAGTGTCTCCTTGTTCCAAGTCTTTACAAAGACTTGTTCATCTGAAAAAAAATGTTTCACCAATAAAATATTAAATTCAGTTCACACGCACAATGTTTCACGATTATCAATCTCGTAAAACTTCATAAACAAACATGTTGGAGAAAAATAACCTAAATAATTTCTTTTAGGGCAAAAACCCAGACATTTTCAATTACTTGCCTTTATAAAGGTAATATCGTTACGTTAACTTAGTCAACTGTAGTTACTATTAAGATAAAGTTTACCGATAGGTACACGAGCTTCGTACTTAGTGAAGTCCGAATCGTAAGCTCGATCAAGAGTAAAAGTACCTAACGTACTTTTATAAGCTCAAGTTTCGCAATCAATTCCCAACGTATAAGTAAACCCTCTGTCGGCAAATTGAAGGTATATCGAGATTTTATATTGAGCTTTCATAAGTACGCAGCAGAACTTTGTTGATTCGACGATTCGTAAATATTTCCTTTCTTATTGTGTTTAGTCAATATTATTTGCTTGTGCTTCGTATTTCTTTTTCTATTTTCTCTTCAGACTTGTTTGATAAACATGCTAACATTCAAAAGTCTAGTATTTTCCTCAGTTAGTTTATAAAAAATATTATGAAGGATCTATCCCACTAGCAGAACCAAATAGAAATATATTTTAACGATTTAAGATACAACGATGCCTTACGTAAGTTTTAATTAAAAGTTGTAGGTACCTAATTGTTCCTTCAGTGCGAGCGGCTGGTCAAATTTCAGACGAATTGATGGTCAACAATCGACAACTTAATTGCTTTGCGTTCTCGGGTTTCACTTGGTTTGACAATTTTAATTAAAAACTTGTTAATTACGCACCATTATGTTTGACATCAATGAGCAAAGCATTCAGTAATGTAATTTTATTAATAAAATCATTATACAATATGGTATGATTGATGATAATGTATAATTTTGACGAGAGGGAAGAAGCCTCTTTTGAAAGACATGTGATTGAAATGAAAGCTCAAATATTTTTAGACGAAAGCAATCACAATGAAATTCAATAACGAACATTTTGTTAAAGTTTGTTTGTAATCAAATACGCAAATAATAATTTATGCTTCGCTATACCCTTGGGCGTTGTGGAATTCCAGTAAATTATGAAGTCTACACGAAATTAATTAATTTCAAATAAAACTTAATGAAACATAAACATAAGTTATCCAACTTGTTTCACGATGATACTGAATCTTTGCTTTGCTTAGTTGAAGTGGTTTGATGTAGTTTTGAATAAACTTCCAAAAAGTAGGGAAAGTGCCTAATTCTTGTGTATTTCTTCATATTCATAACATAAAGGCTCTATAACTAAAGTAGTTACTGTTAAAAGTGTTGTCTCTTCTGCTCTTCGGGAAATAGCATATGTCGGAAAGGATACCATTCGATAGCTAAAATATTGTTAATAACCGTTTATGAATGTTTAAAATAATTGTTTGGTCCAATAATTTCTGTAAAAATGTACTACGGTGTGCTGGCAAAATTAAAAATAACCGATTTCAAATAAGGTGTACCTATTTGTTATGAAAATCTAGTTTGAAGTCGGTTTTTGCTTTGAAAAACTATTTCGGACGGTATAGACGACACCATGTTTAAACATCATAAAAACATGCAAAAGGTTGGTCATCATTTTCACAATGGTTCAAAAACGTTGACAGGATCAAACACCAATATATGATAACAACATTAATATCCTTTGTCCTTCCTCTAAGCAGACATGGATGTCTACATAATACACTTAATAATCATTACAAAAATACATAAGTAAATGTTTGAATATTTTCCTCGTAATAGTAAAAGTAGTTACTAGAGTAGGTGGTACCTTGAAGATTTTGTAAATAAATAGCTACTTTACTTCCATAGTACTAGACCAGATATCGTTTCGTGACTGCCTGAATAATTGTCAACCCTGGCCTTGAGGAAATGAAACATTTTTCCGTGCAATTTTACACGACAGACAAAATATATGAAAGCTTATTCCGAGCGAAATGAAAAACAGTCAGCTATTTCAGCTTTTATTAATTTGATCATTACCCCAACTAGAAACTTGGTATTTGTAAAAAAAAACGAAAAAATGTTTTGTTCAAGATAAAAATGAGAATGTATAAAGATCACGATATGATCTTATAGTAATTTATTATGAATTCATTTCGGAAATAGCGCGCATATCGACCTAGAAATGAGAGCACAAATTTGTATTTGTTTACAAAGTATGTGTCGAGACGTTGTTCGCGTTAAACAAACGTGCGAATTTTATTAAGTAAACTTAGTTTATTAATTTTGCATATAAATGTATATACTCGTATTCGTTATCAAGAATGTTTTTCTCCTTACTGTAATGAAATTTTATACCTATATTCGGATCACATTATATTTGATTAATAAGAAATTTTCTTCCCCAAATTACTTGTCAAACATCTATTTATATTCCACATCTGTCCTTATTCCTATTATTATCAATATGTCTGTCATTCCTATAAACACCAACGTAACCAAAACCTCCGCAGGCACCTATTCATTTAAATTAACTTCGACGTCTGCCATTTTGTAATTTCCATCTCAAAATGAAATGACGTCATTGTGATAGCGATGTTCCAGAGCGATACATAGGAACATGATTCTGTTCCCGGAATGCTTCAGGGCATTACGGTCTGAACATTGATTAATCAAAATTGTCGGCCGTTTTTGTCGGTTCTGTTGGAAGAATCTACCTACAATTCTAGAAAAATTAACATTTGATACATCGGTTATTTGATGAGATTAAATCAAAGAGCAACAGGATTACAGGAAAGATCCATCCAACCCTACATTTAATAGACCACTTAATAATTTACGATTCAATTTCATGTTAAATTGCCTATAGTTAAATGCTACCATCACATCAGTCATAATTTCTGAACACAAATGAGGTATTTTGGTTTCATTTATGACAGTTTAAATGTTTGTGTTTATAAAGTCCTCTATCTATTGGTAGGTATTATGGAAAGACAAACTGCTCTTTCTCAATTTAATGGCCCTTTTGTTGGGATAATCCTTCGGGGTCAAGATTAAGACATATTATGCTACCTTTTATCTCGGCCATGGAAAATGGAGACGGATTTACCTAAAGTAGCCAAAATTTTTATTTATTTGGAAGGTCATTAGTAAATAATTTGCCGGCGTCAAGTCAAATAGCTATGAAAAGGTTATAAAAGCCATAATACAATAAAACTTTGTCATGGTGCAAAATGGAGGCCATTTTGTCAGTCAATTCAAGGTTCAACCTGAGAGTAACTACTTATTACGTACCTCAGTTTATTATTTACTTACTTTCTGTAGACTTTTATGTTAGTAAAAGAATATACTTTTGAACAGATCTCCTGAAGCGGCGCTATTATGAAAGCTTAAATTGCTGTGAAGTCGCGAACCGTGAAGCAAAAAGTTTCAGTTAAATAGAGCGCTACGTTTTCCTTTGCACTTCAATATCTAGTCAGCGGAGTAGCACAGAAATGAAGGCAGTCTTCTTTGTAATTCTCTAAATTGAAGGCTTTTGTGAGATCCTATCGAATTATTTTTAAAATCTTTTCTTTTTAAAACCTGTTGTGTTTAAATTTACGTACCAAGTCAAACACCATTTTTTCTTTTGTTAAGACATACCAAAAATGTTGAAATATCCATTCATACCTTAATAATGCCTGGATGCTCAACTTTCCCACAAAATCCAATATCCAATATACAAATACTTAAAAACTTTCACGAAATAAAGTCGGCTAAAAGATTCTCGAACCTCACAATATCTATTGAAGGTTGGCATACCCAAGATCGGGTAACCTTCGTGTCATAGTTGGCAACATCTGCTTGTGATGTATATGAAGTTGTACTCATTTTCACCGAGTTAAATAATGAAATGCAGAACATGAACTAAGTTATGTATATCATCTGGAAAGTTTTGGTGCCAAGAGATTGAATTATGAACCCTCCATGTTTCGCTGTATATCGTGTATTATTTATATATTCGTTTCAGTCGGTTACTTTATTGGGTCACATGGCTCGTCGCAGTGGCCATAACGCGTACAAGTCTATAAGGGCGGGTTTCACACGTCCACCATTACACTTCAATAATGTTGACGCTCTTTATACTGTCCCATTATTCCAGCTTATGTTCTGCCGTACATTTTGCGACTTTCCAGACCAAAATAGATGCTATTATTTACTGTTTGTATGGCATGTTTATGAGAGATCAATAAATAGTTATCTGGATATCTAGTTCAAGTCTTGAAATAGCGTTTTATTTTCGTGACTGGCATTTGGACGCCTATCTAACGAATAATTAAATACATAGATCTGAGTGGAAACCATCTGGACATTTATTTAAGGCACCTACGATGAGGATCGATAGAGACGGTTTGGAGAAAATTAACAGTTTTTTATTTTCTGACGTCACGTATCCTAATGTATATTTTGGTAGTTACCATAAAATATTATTTTTCATGGGTGTTGCTTGCTATATTACATAATTAAGAATTCATTTATTGTTAGGAAGGATATGAAGGACGAAGCAAAATAAAACAATAACTGAGCCAGCGGGCAACTTATTGTGGGCAAGTTATTGTGCGCATAATCCATACGAAAGCAGAGGACAACGAACGATTTCGGTTCGATTGGCATACTACCTTGTTCCATAACAATGTTGAATTATAAAGCATTCCCTACCACAGTGTAACATCAAATATATTTTAGTTGCTTGATAATATCGTTCCATAAATTCTCAACGGTAATTTACCTGCCGTCTAAATTAAAGTACCTGGTAGATTAACAAATGTAAATCTTGGTTTCTTGGTGCAAATTAAAATTAAGTGGGAACATTTGGCTGTAGGTAGGGAATGGCGAGTCGAGCAGGTGTTCAATTGGAGTGGCTTACCGCTTTGTGTCCGCAGGTCGCAGGCAGTCGGCACGGCGGTGTTTGCCCCGGCGCGTCAAGCTGCCGCCTCAACCCACCCTGTCAACACAGATAACGTCTACTAGCTCCCTAAAACTGGGCTCCACACACAATACCCTCCTTTGTCAAACATACCATTCACTAACCGCCTTACAATTTAATCAACTGTTGTTAATAAGCCAACCGTTTTACCAATACTAATTATCAGTTTCAACTGAATTATTGTGGCGTTTTGTTACCTCTTCAATTGTCTAAGTTACGAATATACTAACTATTTGGATATTTGATTTATATTTCATTTATGATATTTATGTTATTGCAAGGAAAATCTTTATTATTATTTCACTGAAAATGGCTTGGATAGCGTCGGAGCAGAAGCGTGCGGAAAATAAAAAATGTTAGTACCTACCTACACAAAATTATGTTGTGTTGTATAGGTACTGTAATGGCCTATATAGAATGTGTTTATTACAAACTTTGTGCGTACACTGTACCCTGTCCTTTCTTCCATTAAGAAGTTATCCCAGAAATTTGGAGAATGTTCAAGTTTCAACCCGTACTTCCGAACTAATGTTACAATTAACATTTTTATCAAACAATTTGTGAGTAACATTGATTCATCTACGAATACAGTTAGTTCAGTTCAGAGGTCATTGAGCTGCACATGATACAAGTGTCTAAGCCAACAAATATTGGAGCGAGAAGTGGAAAATAAAAGGTATTTAGTAAGGAGTCATTGTTCTCTGCATTGTCCCTTCTCTTAGTAGATACACCTACTCTCCACCTACTTACTTACTCATCGACGTTCTACAAAGAGTTCTTAAGAGCCGGATTCCTCTTTTGTTTAGATCTTCGCAAGTAGGCGCGCCCACCTACGTTCATTTGAAATTAGTTTGATCAAAAATCGTACCCGTTAGCAACATTATTGATGCTGTGTACTTAGCAAGTATTGCTTACTGTTGATGAAACCCTAATCAATGCAAACTTTCCCAACCTTTATTGTTTTTCGTTTAACATTGGGCTTCCTCGGAACACAACTTTGAATTTATATTAATTGGAGAAGTTAGATGGTTGAGATAGGGAAGCTTTCTTGAAATCGATGAATTTTGCATAAGTCAAATGAATTTCGAATTCATTATTTTGAACTTGTAAATTCAGCCGTGGTTTAAGAGGACTTTGAGACTTTGAGTACCTATATCGGAGTGATTGACGGAAGATTGATAGAAGTTTTACAGCTCTCTAACCCAACTTACCTATAGATAGGATATGTATCTATCGTGCAGTGGTTACATGTGTGGCGAGGCAAAGCAAGCGCGACTGTGACCGCAGTCCGCAACCAATGGGGGTGCTGTTTATATCTTGTTTCGTGGAACAAACAATTTCCGTTAGGCTGGATATTCATAGTTAACGGGCGGCACGTGACGCTTCGTTTGCAATGTGTACCATGTTCTCTGGAGGCTATCTATCTATTATGACATTATTGTTTACTTATTATTATTTAGTATGCTATGTTTAAAACCAAACCGAAATATTTTTAAAGGAAAGGCCAAAGTGAAGAAAACTGAAAATTCACTTAACGGACTTGTTCCCTTTATTTTCACAAACATTCTCTTTCGTAAGTATTTAAATAGTTTTGATCACTGATTCCCAATCTATACTAATATTATAAAGCTGAAGAGTTTGTTTTGTTTGTTTGTTTGTTTGTTTAAACGCGCTAATCTCAGAAACTACTGAACCGATTTGAATAATTCTTTTTGTAATAGATAGCCACATTCAACGGGAAGGTTATAGGCTATTTTTCATCCCGAAATTCCTACGGGAACGGGTACAACGCGGGTAAAACCGCGGGGCGCTGCTAGTGATTCATACATTCCTAAAGAATCTTACCAATATAATGACCCAACCTATATCTCCTAATTATCATGTCTCCAATGTTTGCTACATATTATATCAATACGGGAACAATTAATAATGACGTACAAAATCAAACATAATTGACGTCAGAAGCAGGGAATGTATATTGATTCCAATTAATATTTGATCAAGTTGTTTTGTTCGTTCCTGAATAAGCAATTAACCTTCCCAACTCGTAACCACGTTAATTCTTCTCAAAGGTTCCGAGAAAAGAAAAGGGACAAATTTAAAATTCATACTTAAGTAAAGCGGGAGGCCCACTTTTATCGGCTGAGATATCGCTTGTATTAAATAGCTATTCCGTCATTCAAGAGCCGTGGTGACCTATTTCCAAGTTATTCAATGGTTATTCTTCACGTACTTCAGCATAGATTGCTGACTAACCGATATTGTGTAGGTGTAGAATTGTAAGGGCACACAAAATCGATGTACGTACTACCGGTGTACCTTTCTTCTCTGCTCGTCTATGTAGGTACATCAGTTAACGCTTCATTTTATTGTCGTCGGTAGACTGAAGGTAAACATCCCTGCGGAACGTTAAAATGAGTTCTTAAGGGTTTCTATACAATTAAACGACGTCAATAAAGTAGAGTACTGCCTTTTTATTGGTGCTATTACTTATCTATGTAGATGTTTGGGTGTTTTACGCAGATTTTAATTTGAATTGTGTTATTATGGCTTCGCAAAGTTTGTTCCGTATCGCAACTCATTTTTACCTTGACCCGAAATAGAAATGGACCCGTTTATTATGATTAGAGTAAGAAAGCAAATTAAAGATAAAATATATAACTACTACCACGCTACTAAGTACTAACTTACTTACTTAGGTACCTAAAGAAGGTAGGTCTGTAAGTACCTACTTATAATTTATTTTGGATTAAATTAAACCTCTTCGTACTAAATACATAATATACATATAAGTATACAATGAAATCAGCAGGGGAGTTAACAATATAAACTAAGCAAACACTTTGATACAAGTTCAACATTACGTTGAACATTTTCTATAGATAGCGGGTCAACTCCGGTAGAAGCAACAAGATCTCCCGTATCGAATGACAAAGCTGGCGCCTGCCGACCCCTTTACAACAACCACCGCTTTTATAGAGCATTTATTTAACAACCAATTGAAATATAATTTAAAAGATGAGAGATATCGGATTAAATTTTTAAAACTTTACGTTACTAAGTACCTGTCTGAAGGTTATCTATATTCTGTTGCTTCGTTTGATATCGTTGCTTTGAAGCCGATCAATGCAGCATGGCATATAGCTCTGGTTGGTGGTATCGCTGTGTACCTATAGTCTAGGTCTGATGGTATGGTACCCTAATAGCATTACAGAAGGCCACCTTTTGGTCTATGCCCGTTGTCCCTGTACACCATGACCTCGTCTGGGTACAGCCATATTTTAATTCAATATTTAAAATTAGTTCCATTTGTCGCCGTAATTTGTATGTAGAATTCGGTTCTGGTGTGGTCACAGTTCTAACCTGACCTACTCCAGACATTACTAGTCAATTGGTCACAACCATCAGGATGCAGGAACTACGGGAAGTAATTTTATTAAATATTTAATTAAAATACCGCTGTCCCTGTGGACGGGTGTATACTCGTTGTCCCCGTACACTATAGTACGGGGACAACGAGTTTACTACTTCTTCTTCTTCTTCATCGAGTGGATGGTCAACCTGACCAATATATTTTGTATTATTTATCTTCACTGTTCCTACTTACTAAGAACTATCTTCTATGAGTGTAGAGCCTTATGACACCTACAGTGAGACATCCTATGGGCTGTATATTATTCTCAATTATACGAATTCATAAAGGCAATCTAAAGTAAACATCCAAGTACCTAACCAGTAGATAGGAAGGTAAAATCCCACTGTCAGGGAAAACTTCTCGCTCATTGAAATATCAGTGCAGTGTTATGGATTAGTCGTAATCACCGCGAAAGCAACATCGAATATTAAAGTAATATTAGAGAGATATTTCCACGGTATTCTAAGTTGCTAAGTATAAATGAAAATGACTTATTACGCCGTGAAAAGTAACATCTTAAGCCTCAGACGAACGTTGGTAATCTATTTCTTGGGAAGTATCGTCAAACTTTTCCGGATAAAGTAAGTACCTAATCTGTATTTTGTGAAAATCGGCTCATTGAAATTTAACGTTTTCTTTGAAAGTCGTAATGAAATAGCTGTCTATTAAGGTAAATTATATCTGCATAAAATTATATTTGGTTATGTTGACGAAGAGTTTGTTTAACTTGACATAGTGCGGTTTTGTTTTGCTTTTGAGATGAAGCCGTAATCTAAGATAGGCCCTGTCCACAAAATCTTCACGTCACGGCGTCGTCAATGTTGAACGGTGCGGTAACGTGGCACGGTACGTTGCCGCGTCGTGCTAGTGCACGTTACGGCAACGTTGCAGTGGGATGGCGGGTGCGTCTCGTCGGCCCAAGTGGCTCGATTCATTTGAGGTGTATGTACTAACGTACTAGAAGTCACTTCAAAAGGCATGGCGACGTACAATATTGCTACGTATCGTGACGTCCATTTCTACGTTACGTTATCGTAAATTTGCACGTCATGTACTGTGCCGCGTTACCGCACCGTTCCACGTTTTCGACGTCGTGACATGGAGATGGACAGGCCCTAAGATTGCTAGGTCTTAACATTTGTATTTTTGTTTATTTCTAGTCTTTACAAGTAGTTAGGTATCTTAGAAACAAAGACGAGAAGCAAAATGTTTTCGAAAACATCTTCAAGAATATTTTTCGGTTCAAGATACTTAAACATAGATAAGTAAGCACCTACATCCTATTTACCGAAGAGGCAAACTTTTGGAACAAAGTTCCTAACATTTTTTATTAACGAAGTTACCTACTTGGAATTAATAAAGTCTTTGGAACTAATTTTCTTGTTTCTATAGATGTATACGCTCTTTTATTTGTGTAAGGATTATCATTAAGGTAGAGAGTTTAGGTATTTATACCAAGGTAGATGTACCTAGAGAGTTTGGTAGATTCACAAATGGGTGCCTTAACACGGTTGCTGCGGGGGCTAAAAACTTGTTCTTAATTCAAGTGCGTTACGGGAAATAATGTGCCCCGTAATGATCTACTCCATTGTGCGTTACGGATATAAAAGTGCCCCGTAGACCTATGTTGCTTTAAACCTCTATAACTTACTGAAATTTAACTTTTTCAATTATTTTTTTTCATCAATCGAAAGATTACAAAATTTACTATCCAGCACTCTTTTCGCCTGTAGATTGAGCAAAAACTCAAGAAATTATAAAGAAATTAAATTTTCGGGGTGTTCTTGTCCCCGTAACGCACTACAAATGATGAAATACGGGGTTTTAAGTTCCCCGTAGCGCCCACAATTAGTTTTTGTCGATGAAATGATAGTGATGGGAATGAAACAAAACGATAATTTTAATTCGATGAAAACAAGTAGAAGCCTTTGGTTCACATGGGTGTTACACACACTTATAATCGAATGAAAAGTATTTTAATTTTAATTATATTTATATAAGCATATAAAAGGATAAAAAACAATCTTTGACAAATCCACTTATGATAAAGAAACTATTTAAAATTGCCACATAAAAACTAAAAAAAAATGAAACTCTATGTCCTATTATTAAGTAAATTTAAAAAATTAAACAAAGTTTCACTTCGTTTTTGAAAGATAAGGCCAACATACGTCGCGATAGCTTCATTTTCAATAAAATATCGATACGTCGTTTGTTACTAGACATCTCTAATGTAAATGAGGTCAAAACCCCGTACGGGCAAGTAATTATTTCTACGGGGTTTTTTGAACCCCGTATCGCACTTAAATAGATTTTTTACTATCTGGTCGGAACGGGGTTCATAAAACCCCGTATATTTTTTTAACAAATATGAATTCTATATTCGACAAAACACACAAATATATAGTTATCTCAGTCATGCAGTCATAAATGCCTGAGATAGACCTCCCGCACCAGCGGATAGACAGCACTTTTTTGCCCCGCACTGAATGAAAGTAACGCACGGGGTTGAAAAGTCCCCGTAACGCAGTGAACGTGTTAAACCACACTACAACTAACGAACGCTGTTATTATTTTAGCTTCATCGATCAGTTATTTAGAATCTTAAAACGATACATCATATGAGAACCATTTCAGAGGAAATGGGTTGATGCTTTTATTCAAAGGTAATTTGTAGGCTTATTACGTGTAGCATGCAAGCAAATGATAGGTGCTTACCTAGTTTATAGAGTACGTACTTTCTAAGTATCTATCTAATGTGCATTGTAAATACGAGACCATCTCTAGAGCATAGAAGAAGCGAGTGGAGACCTTTGTTGGAGGAAGTATCCCCTTACAGCCTTTGTGCCTGAACGACGGGATGCGCCCGTGTAATTGTCCAGGCGCCGTCACGCGTAACTCATCCATGCTTTAAATATCTATCCCTGGAGAGGCAGCATCAGTAACTACATCGCATCCCACTACACACAGTAGCTCGCGAGTGCTCATTGTAATACATTTTAATAAGCAAGGGGTGATAAGTAAAGGGCCGGCTCGCAACTTGAGTGAGTGATCATAACCTTGTTGTAAATTATTTAGTTGCTATCTCACTTATAAAGTACGGTACATAAGACTTGCTTTTTGTTCGGAGGTAGGGTACTTACTTACATTACAGTACCTACTTATAGGGAAGAGTACTTATTTATTTTGCTTCTGTGCTGAGTTTAATATTATAGGGAATGGTATTTATATTAACTGATATTTTCAGTAAGCTGAGAGGCCTTTACCCAGTAATGGGACAACTTCCCACGCTAAACTGTTTGCAGTCCTGGATAGAAACACAAAATTAAAAATGTCCTAGAAACACGCCATCTTATAAAAATTTGAGCTGCTTAGTGCCAATAATCAATAACTTTTGTAGGTACCTACTTACAGTTAATCAAAGTCGTAATGATTGTTACTGGTGCACTGCCTGTCGCCGACTCGAAGATCCAATACTACAGGATCAGACCCATTGCTAACGAAACAAATACTAGGCTATGCTCATTTCTCCGGGGAAATCCCACCGCTCCGGTCAACGCTAGGTATTTCAATTAACGTAATTTCATTGACATTTTATACCTAACGGTATTGTTATTTTCCTTTGCCATTTGTGTTGGGGTAACGTGTTCGTAACTTCGTGTCACGAGGTGGTTGAGAATGTGTCATTATTTTTAGAAAATTGGATGGTTACAGAGTTTGTACTGTCATTGTTGTAGTTATAAAACATCACATCTGAACTGGGTTTGGCTTCCGACTTTTTTGCTTATATTTTTTAACAGACTTGAAAACTGTTCTCAATTCGTGTTTTCTTTTTCCCAGTAGACTTTCTCATTAGATTGTATAAAGCTGAAAGGGTTGGAAAAAGAAATAACCCTGAATATATAAAGGAGCGAAGGCAGCGTCATCCGAGACCAGATCACGTATAATAACTCACTTAACCGTTTTAGAGCGCGCCTTCTAAGTGTGAATAAAATTGAACTAAACAACCCTACTTTTCTTCTGCTTGTACCTCTTTTACATCTAAAATGTTCATGAATAATCAATTTCGACTTCGTTCTACATTGCCCTTCAGTTTAAAAATTCAACACGGGAGCTAAATTGATTAAAAGATTTTTAATGCAAAACGTGGGGATGTTCAAGTTCAATTATATCATAAACTACCCTCCTTTGGTTATAACGTTTCAATTTATTTCAACAGTTGCTACAGAAATTAGAGTTTTATTAAAGTGGTACTTGGTAGGTTATCATAATTTTTATTACCTTGGTTAGTAGATACAAATTGTGCCTAAGTACTCCATTAGCTAAGTATACCTAGGTACGGGTTTCTACTGAGGCAGTCTATGAATAGTTAATACCTAATTTAAAAATGTAAGTACCTAACTTCATTAATTTCTTAGAAAATACAATATTCTTATCAAAAAGAATTAATGTCAATTAAGAATCAATTTAAAGAGTTGAACTTACGGCTTTCAATTTGAAGCTACAATCAATAGAAATTTATTCGCCGCCATTGAAACGAATAGATCATTGAGCGATTGTCAGAAGTAGATAGATAATAAAAATGCCCTATTTCCGTTAGGTAATCGTGTTAGTTACACGTGAACCAATTATTTTCATATTTAGCAGTATGTGTTGAAATGGAGGGAGGGGCGCGGCGGCGCGTACGGGGTGGTCGGCGATCGATAGCGTGTACCGGACAGGTACTACCCTACGAGTCACTCGCGGCACCACACGTAAATAATGAAAATCACCTCCACCCCGAGGACATCCCTGTCGAATGTCAAACTATAATACGAGTATAAGAGACCGCACGTGACAGCTGCCGAGTTTCTTATGAAAAATTCTAGGAACGCGCGTGGATATTTCCTTAGAAAACGTTTATTGTAATTGCTAGCATTGTTGCGAAGGGCCTTGTAGGTATTTGTATACATGATTGGGTAACCAATTGCTGTTGGTAGAACTTGTTCGATATTTATACGGCTTTAATTAGAAGTATGTCTAGTAATAAGAAGGTGTACTTAATAGTTTAAAGGTTCCTTTGTATTTTAGTTGATTGGGTATGTAATTAAATTACTTTGTAAATACTTGCTCAAGTAATTGATATTAGGCTCGAAAGGATTATGTCATGTGTTTCTGTTCGTATAATTCCCTGACATGCCCCTATTCTATAGGGACTTGTTAACCGTTGTCTACTTAAAAATAATGAAACGTTTCTCTTTATCTCCTCAATTTATTTAGAGTTTTAGTAGTTACCTACAACGTAAAGACATTCAGAACTGAGTAAAGTTTAAAAAAATATGTTTTTAATAGTGACCCATAGTAAAAACAAGGAAGGCTGACTCCATCACCTTGTGAGACACGTATCTAGAAGAGAGAGAGAGAAGACTCTTTAATTAAGAGAATACCAACATTTAAATACGAAAAAACAGCCAACGTTAGGTTAAATTTTAATTTCGGGATTTTCTGTTTATTATATAATACGTACCTTTATAAATAACTGCACGCACCAGCTTAAGGTTTAAATAGCAATTTAATGAGTAATCTCTCAGAATATTCCTTTTGAAACTCAGATTATGTCCTACAGTAAACATGGATTATACGCCTTGTATGGTCGGCCGGCAAACCCACGCAATTTGCGGGTAGTTATGAGGTTTCCAGTCCACTCTAGAAATCGTTTATCTCAACGATTTCCTACCGACTCACTTTGGGGTGGTTACGGAACAATAAAACATGTTTACGTACTTGACTTGCGTGTGTCTACGCGTTTAGATATAAACAATACAGATAGATGCCTTTACCACAAATAAATCATTCACCGTTTCTGGTAGATAGCTAGATAGATACAGAAGGAAATAATACAGAACTTCGGCAGAACTCGTTAATATTTAATAGGTCTGTATTCAAATTGTATGAGTGAGAATTTGAATGACTTCGAATTTGTAGAGACTCGTTAAGAAAGACTACAACTCATTATTATGTTGTCGTAGTTTTATCCTAGGGCAGGGAAAGGCAATTGTGACTATGAAAAATGAGTTACCATCCAACGTTTAAAAGCGGGATCACATCTACATCCTAAAACACCGATAACTGTACGCTCTTATGTATCTTGTTAGGCACGAAACCTTTATGTCCGGATTAACAGCTATAAAACAGAAATAGGACATTCCTAATTTGGTACACATAAGGTGATGTTAGTTAAATGAAGTGAAATGTACTTACGTCGCCGAACGGGCAGGCTAATAGGATTAGCTAAATTTGTACAGCACTGCTAATTTATTTGGGTAGAACCTGCTTTGGCACTTAACTTATACAACCTACTTTTAGCTATATTTTATACGTTTTAGTTGAATATCTTATACATATAGTTACCTAATCTACTCACACCTTCAATGAGCAAGAGTCGTTTGGCCTACATTGGGCCATAAAATGTTACTATTCATACTTAAATAACTTTTACTTATTTTCTTCAGTTGCTTGTTTTACACAGCATAGGTAGCTCTTACCAGCATTTTAGGTATCAAAGGGATTGTCCCTTTCCGACAGACGATATTGTCCAAGGAGCAAAAGGGACAATATACTTTATAACAATGTTTCTTTATAGTGTTTATGAAAAAGACGGTCAGTCTTTAGGTTTCCGTAAGATGTTAGACTGCTTACTTATCACCTCCTTCCCGAAGCCTTAATCAATAAACCCCTAGCATACAAAAAGGTTATAGAGAATTACATAAATTCCGTTGTCTTAGTGAAGGATTAAATATCTAACTAGCAAGGACCGGGAATATATCAAGCAGCCCGATCGTCTCAAAGATAAGAACAGCTCTGTTTTGTTACAGTTATCGATCCTCTGACACTAAAATAACAATGTTATAGGAAACGTTCGTTTTGTTTGGGTCTTTAGCCTTCTGAGAAAAAGTAAAACACTGTTCAAGAGTGCTACTTAGTGATCGGCAAATATAGGTGGCTGTTTAAGTAGGTGTTATGTACCGTCACGCGATAGTTGTTGTACCTACTTATAGGTGTGTTGGTTTGATAGTAATGTTTTTATTTTAAAACAACTGGTTGGACTTTAATGAAGGTTTACGTTCAGTTTATATTCTGAATTACCATTAAACAATGTTAATTGATATTACATTAGCAACGGCTACAAAAGTGGTCACGAAATAACCTTGCTGAGTGTATCAATTAACTGTTTAGTTATATATAAGTCGTATTAGCCTGTAATGTCCCACTTGTTGGGCAAAGGCCTCTCGTCTCACTGAAGATATCAGTACATTGTTTAGTTATATCTTCGCTAAAAGCCTGGTCTATTAAACTCTTCCCCAAATGGAAAGTAAACAAAAATTCTTATAACAGCCCGAGTAGCTACAACAAGGGCTACTTGGACAGATTTTAATAATCTTCCTCCGATAAAACCTTCGAATTTATGCTAAAATTAATGTTGATATTAAGTATCTAAGAATTCCGTTCTTATCTAATTAAGTGAAGGGTAGGATTTTGTTTGATATTAAAGGTGGCTATAATCTTAATATCGTTCGGATCATACTTCCTTTATCCACTTGAGATAAGTACCTACCTATCTATATATTCGTATGAGTATGTTGGCACAGTTAAGCCATAGTTACTATGATTCATTATGGAGGTACAGATAAATAAGTACAGTAGAACCTCGATAACTCAAACCTCGGTAACTTAAAAACCTCTATAACTTCAAAAAATAATATGTTCCCTTCCCATCAGAGCCCAAAACCTCTACAACTTAAAATACGCAACCTCTATAACTTAAATAAGTAATCTCTGTATTGGCCCTCAGTAACTTAAAGAAATGTTTCCACAACCTCTATAACATAAAATTGTTTGTCAATGAGTCATTTTGAACGAGTGTGCAAAACAAAAGGTTTCGGTATTTATTGCTTGCACGTGTTCACTACATAGTTAAATTAATAACGTAAACAATACATAACGTCACCTATTGTTTGCTTCTTCGAAATTCTTTAAAATTTTGCGGCGGCGGAGCCTTAAGACAACGGCTTACTTGAATAATTTTTCAAATATCTTCCTGACAAAACGTTAACATTGAAAAATGAAAAATGTCATGGAGGAAAGCACAGCAAAGAACGACTTACGATTCTGCTTTGTGCTAATTCTACGGGCACACAAAAACTGAAACCTTTAATTATAGGCAAGTCAAAAAAACCTCGGTGCTTCGCAGGTCTAAAGTTACTGCCCATGGATTATGAAGCTAATAAAAAAGCATGGATGACCACCGAACTTTAAAAAAAAAAGAAAAATTATTTAAATTTCTGTATTTTATTGGACCAATTCTGACGCATTAGAGTAAAATTAGGAACAAGGGTACATACATACATATGTACATACCTACCTCTATATTAACCTATCCCTAACATAGACCCTTGATAACTTAAAACCTCGATAACTTAAACTATTTTGTGTTTCCCTTGGACTTTAACTTATCGAGGTTCTACTGTAGTATGTATAATGAATATACATCGAGTTAGATGTCTGTGTGTATGTATGTCTGTCCTTCTATTCAACATTGTCTGTGACTTTTCTACAATATTCAAGAACTTAAATTATCTGTTTTCAAGTCTCCATAATTTGATATTTTTATCAAAATTAGTCCAAAGATGTAACTGTGAGAGAAACTAAAATACTCGTAGATGATAAATATATCTACAAGCTCCTACGTACATTTATATTATCGATGTGGGCGCAAATTTTATGGATTGTATTTTGAATTAGCCATGCTTTTACGGTTATAAAGAGAATCTGTCGCGGGCAGGTTTATTTATGAACACGGTACATATCTACCTATTTATATCTACGTTACAGTTACTACTACCTACATACCTAGTTGCTATCAGGAAAATTAAATGAAACAATTCCAGGGGAAATAAATATCGGAAGGGCTGGTCCTGGTATTGGTACCTTAGGGAGTCGCAATTGTTAAGTTAGATGTAGCTACATAGAAATTATACGAGTATAACCTATGTTGGTAGATACATATGTATACTCTATTTTTTTGGATTGGCACAAAATGTGGACCAATGTCGTCAATTTTCCAGCCGTGATTTTATTTCGTTCTTACCCTATCTCCAAACCTTTTTCCTCTTCAGAAGCAATCGTCTGCGGCTGGAAAATTGACGACATTTAACCACATTTTGTGCCAATCCAAAAAATATATAAACTTTCATATCTATTTAAAAGTGTATTTATTTATGTACTTATATGCGTAAGCGCTTCATATAAAACTCATATAAAACGTCTTTGGGGCTAAACTTCTAATAATCCTACGTCAGATGACATTGTTAATTTTAGTCAAGTAATGTTAGTCTGTAATGTTCCACCGCTGGGCAAAGGCATCTCATCTCCCCGAAGATATCTGTATGTACAGTAAAGAATAGTAACGATAACACTATAACGATTAAGTTATTTATATTTAACCAAAAACTTGAATAACGTCAAATTCTATGCTTACTTACAGATGCAGTAAATTCTTCAAATCCTAACTAGACGATCGAAGATATCTTCACAATGGGAGTTTCTGAAGTTTGGAACAAGTACTGAAGATCAGAACTACAAGAACTTCCGTGGACTATTTGCTACACATCATTGATCCATAATTTGACTACTGTATTCGAGTGCGTGGGTAGAGTTTGTCGATTCTCTAGCACCATTCGAATTCAGTGCTTGAATGTGGATGCTCTGCGTTCTTCGATATGATGAATTCGTGTTTACTACAAGAAGACTCAAATCTTGCTACTTTCTAATCTTCACTACATAGTATATGAAGTCGGTTAAAAACAAAATCGCTTTCCGCTGTCTGTCTGCCCCTATGTATGCTAAGATCTTTAAAACTTCGCAATGGATTTTGACGCGGTTGTTTTAGTAGATAGAGTAATTCAAGAGGAAGGTTTATGTGTATAAAAATTCCCGAAATTCCCATGGGAACGGGCACAACGCGGGTAAAAACACGGAGCGTTGCTAGTCAATTTGAAGAACTCAACATTTGAATAACGTATTTAGTTCCTCTACATTATAAGAAGACTTTGTTCTGAACTTTAATTTATATAACATTTGAATAAATTATGTAGGTACTTACCTAATTTATGTTGATTGTAAGTTAACTATTTAAAAGTAACCCATATTTCTGTAAATAAAATTGATTAAAATGTAGGAAATAATTACCTTAAGTTTTTATTGAAATCCTTACAGATTTTAATTAGGTAATAGCAATATTTTCTATACATTCCTATTAGAATTAATAATTCTAAAATAATAAAAGTATTTTAAATAATTTAAGTTTGTTTTATTTTTAACGCCTCGGTGTTCTAACGGAATATGCATTTGCCTGCCAAGATCGGTGTCTCGGGTTCAATTCCTGGGTCGAGTGGAACATATTTCAAACACTTTACATTACAGGACATTACAGGCTAATACTTTACTTTCAGTTTTATTCATATCATTGGCATATTTTTAATTAACTAAGTAAGGCTTATTTCTTTAGATAAAATAATTTTAGGAGGAGTAAAAGTTATTTTTCCTGAAGCTAATGCTTAGGGTGGGGGGGGGGGGGGGGAATTTATAGGTATTAAAAAAAAATAGGATCACTAAGTCTTCTTCTTCTTCATCGAGTGGAACCAATCCAATCCTAGTTTTATTAGATGTTACTAAGTTTTATTAGATGATACTGTAACAAGCATAATTTAATGTTTCACTAGCCACGCCCCGCGGTTTTATCCGCGTTGTACCCGTTCCCGCGGGAATTTCGGGATATAATGTATCTCATGTGTTATTCTGATGTATAACCTATATTAGTGTAAAGTTTCATCCAAATCCGTCGAGTAGTTTTTTCGTGAAAGAGTAACAAACATAGGTACACATATGCATCCATACTCACAACGTTTCGGATTTATAATATTGGTTTTTAGAGCATTTATAGAGCAACTAGCTATTCACGACCTGCGGTTTCGTACGGTCTACGTTGTACCCGAATCCATAATAGATGGCGCTAGAATGCAATATAAAATGTGCTATCGTTGGGTACTTTGCGTGTTTGGGTACTCGTAGTACAGTTTCTAGCTAGGAAGATTTTTTCGCATATGAATCATTTGAAGGGATTGGTAGGTAGCCTAGTAGTACTTTGACTGATGGACGTTTTTTAGATATTTTTTGGATTTGGCAAACTCTCAGATACTGTAAGGGGTAACGACTGATAAGTCCTTCTAATGTGATGCGAAAGTTTGTGAGAATGTATGTACGAGTATGTGTATATGTTTGATGATTAATATACCTACTACGTTATACGTCAAAATAACACATGGGATACATTTTATCCAGAAATTCTTGCGGGAACGGGTACAACGCTATACCCCAAACAGTAGTGTTCTCGTTTAAGTTTTAATGGTAACGTGTTTGTAATGTGTAAATGTAATGCGAGAAGGTAAGAGTCACTATTTGTATGCCTATACCTAGTCATGTTCTATATTTTCCCTTTTTATGATAGTCATGATTTATTGTTTCTTAACAATATTACTAAAAAATTATAAAGTATAAAAATAAATAAAATTCTAAGTATGTTACACGTTTGACCTACTGGCCGTTTATTTCATAATTCCAATTGAAGGAACAAAGTTCAAAGATAACCAATTCAGGCGATTTAAATTAATAATAACACTTAAAATTAAATACTTTATAAGGAACATTAGACACAGAACATAAAAATATACAACTCAACTCGATACTAAAACGAAGTACTACGAAATAATACACCTATTTACAAACTTATCGTAACTTATTCTATTAGTGAATTGTGCAAAAGCTCTCACAATGAGGTAATAACTTACAGTGTAACTGGTGACTACTAATTGACTATAAATAATAAGACGTACAAACAATCATTACCCAAAACCTATGGTGAATGTCATGGATGTATCAATGGGACGATACTGGCACCAACTGTACCCGTGGTATAAAAAATAATAGCTTTGTCTGTTAAACAAGTGGGAATCGTCGACACTCAAGCGCGGCGGAGTGCCTCGTAAAATGGGGCAGTAAACGAACCTCGGGCGGTTAATCGACATTATATTACAACACCGCTCCTAGAGATTATCTTCGTCTGGTCTTTAGCTTTCTCTGTGTCTGTTATTTTTGATGATTGGATTTTGGTCCACGTTTCGCCGAGCGCTTTGCTGAAATGGTCGTCAACGTTTTTTGTGGAGGTTATTTTTTCTGTTTCTTTTAATCTTGAGTTTTGGATTTGTCGCCAGGTGTCGCCGAGGGCTTTGGCGAAGTGGTCGTCGACGGATACGCTGGCGTCGTCGACTTCCATCGCGATTATTTTGGCTGGTTTTGGTTCGTCTTGTTTGAATTGTATGGGGCTGCTGGCGCGGTCCTCGGTGTTGGGTTTGACTCCGGGCTGCGCGTCGTTCTTCTTGAATAAGTTCATGTAGTCGTCGCCGAGTGACCGTCGGAAGTGCTCGTCGATCACTGGGTCGCACATTGACACTGATCCTGAGAACAACAAATGTTTCGGTTAATTTTTATTTTATCATCGCCTGCATGGGAAAGTCTACAGTCCTGCCATCTTACTTTACTTTAAAAATTTTAGTTACTCGGTAAATGAAACGTATTTCCCTGCTATTTTAAATGAAAGTTATGATCTACGGATATTTAATCCACATTCTAATCGGATTTGTCATTCAGATATAGAAATAGAGAGTTCAAATTCAGAAAAGAGGGGCCTCCGTATAGAATTGAGTTGGCAGGTATAGTTTAGCTCACTAGGCAGTTTTTATTAACATTATTGCGTTTGTGTAGTGTACTCAATACAAGGGTTTCTCCGAATACTAACCAGGTGGTGTATCATTAGTCTTGATAACTGAAGGTCTGTTGTAGGGCGGCGGCGCGGGGCGCGCGCGGAGACGCATGTCGATGGGGGCTTCGTGCCGGCCCGGGTACTCCGGGGGCGGGCCTGGAACAACGCAAAGGATTCGTTAGTTGGGTCAGCTGGATTCAACTTAATGAAAAGGCTAAGCTTCTGAGGTAGGCAGAATAGTAATCAGTTGGGTGTGGGTTGGGTTAAGTTTTAACCTTACACGATTTGAACACATAGTTTTAACGTACTCACACGGGTTTTTTCGTGTTAGAAAACTTAATAAAGCAAGTAATAACTTACTTTTTATTTCCCGACGTTTCGAGGGGATTGCACCTCTCGTGGTCGCGGGTGAACTGAAACCACCCTCCCCTCGAAACGTCGGGAAATAAAAAGTAAGTTATTACTTGCTTTATTAAGTTTTCTAACACGAAAAAACCCGTGTGAGTACGTTAAAACTAAGTTTTAACCTATTGGGTAAAACTAGGTAACGTTGTAGGTATAAATAGGCTTAACTTTTTAGGGAGAATAAAAAGGCTAGGTTTACAGACTAGTCATAAGTTAGGTATAACTAGATTTAACACATTCACTGCCACACAATTTTTGGTAAGTTTCAACAGAATCCATACCGAGATCGTCTATTTGCTGACAAGACTAAGAAACTTGAAGGAGCCATTGCCGAGAAGAAGGCTGGCTTTGAATGAAGACGAAGGAAGGTCATCTTCAGTCTAAGAGTAAAACTTCAGAGGTCTTAGCCCTTCATCATATTCTTAGATCACCATGTAATTACCTAATTCCCATAATTCCTTACATAAACATACGTACTCCGGAGAATGATAAACAAACATAGCAATAATAATACAGGAAAATAACCCTCAGTATTAGAAGACTTCACAAACAAGCACCTTACGATAAACATTTTGTTTTCCTCCGTTATACAATATCTTCATTAACATTGTGGTAAATAAACAACATTTTTGTATCCCACGTACCGTATTGGCAATAGCTAATGTTACGCGGCCTTGCATTATTTGAATATCATTAAAATATCGTTTTAACACACGCAAAGAATTTCATTACATTCTGATTGTAAGTAATTTACGTATCTTCGGCATATTTGAATACAAATCAGGCACCCAAGTAATGCAGAACGTATCAAAAATACGTTGTAACAACGTTGTTACACTTGGAAATACTTTTATTTCGGTAAAGGAATTTATATTCGCATATTTTAAGGCGGTTACCAACCGCATATTTGTATAATTAGTGTGGCGCTTACTTAATATTCTTTTGATAACGAAAATGTATTAAAGTGTTTTGATTTTTATACTTGACTACGTTTTAAAGGTGTTTGAAGTAATAAAGAATTTTAAAGAGAGATAAAACAATAAATATCTCAAAGTTCACCGAATCTAGATCGCTTAGAATCTCCGCAAGGAAACAGGCTTTGAAATGAAAAAAAACCGCATCGAAATGGATCCATCCGTTTCAGACTTATACGGTATCACACACCTACTCACACACAGACATCAACATTAAACTTATAACCCTCTTTTGCGTCAGGAGTTAAAAACCGACAAGGTAAAGTAAAGGCAAGGAAGCCTGTCAGTTTCTGAAGTTTACCTAAGAATACTAACTTTTTTATTTTTCAACGTTTTTTGATATTCCCATTGAAAATAATGTAGGTCATTAGGTAGGTATTTTGGAGTTAAAGAAACCGGAGTCTTATAGCAGTACTGCCATAGTCAAGACCCTTTAAAATAATGTCGAAAACGACCTTAAAATTATGTTTATGGTAGCTTGCTGCTAGATTTGACCCTAATAAAACATATATTTCAAAATGATTTGGGTCCAAATGAAGTCCAGAGGCACTTCTACGATCTTCGATAGATACTTGGATGTGGCTGACTGTGTGATTTTTCTATCTAAGCACTGCTTTGCTTCAGTGGGCAGGTAAAATTGTCGGTCCGGCTGTTCGGACCATATCGGAAGCCTTTGGGCGGCTAAAAACTAGGACCTATAATAAACCAGGGTTGGTCACTAACCAACGAACTTTACTTGAACTTGTTTAACTTATGAGTTTCATTCAATCAATATACTTACTGTACCAAATGAAAAGAGTTCGTATAATTATAACATGTGATAATATGTAACGTATTTATTAACGCGTGATGACTCAACGTTGAAACGTCGGGTACGTATTTTAATAAATATACGTTATATAGTCTAACGCGACACAGACCCGGTTCATTTAGGATAATGAGTGCTAAACGTGTGAGTTTAAAAAGTTTGTCAATATACTTACGTTTCCCATTAATAGCTAGGTTAGTGGGCGTGTCTTCGGTTTCGTCGGAGAGCTCCCCGTCGCTGTGGGGCTGCGCACGCGTCACCGACGTGACGCTGCGACGCTCGTTAAACGACTGCGACCGAAGGGCCATTTTGCCGTTCTCCCTGAAATATTTACATTAATATTTTATAATTTTATTGTTGATATTTGGGAAATTTTAGTGTTTTAACAAACAAAATCCGTCGGCAGAAACTTTCAGGGCAGAGGGGTCAAAATAGATGACATGATAATTACATATTTTCTGTATATGTTTAGGAAAGAAAATAGATTACATACGTTTACCATCACATACACGTGGTAATTAAAACCACCCCATTTTTGCACCATAGGATAAAACTAGGCAATGTATAGACTTCAATTCTACATTCAACATCTTTACTAATCTAATAAAGAACAAAATTATTTTCTGTACAACAAAATGTTTGGTCGCGATCCTACCCGAATTTCAATAATTCCTTTTGCAATAGATAGCCACACTGAACTGCGAGGTTATAGGGTATTTTTCATCCCGAAATACCCACGGGAACGGGCACAATACGGGTAAAACCGCGGGGTGCAGTGTACAATAAAGCTACAACGCACCTAGGTCTATAGTCCGGGAGCCGGGTCCGTCGCTCCCGCCTCCATTTCCCGGTGAGCTCTTTGGGCTGTCGCGGCGCCTCGGGCGAGACTGTGCGGTCCCCTTCCGACTCTCCACTGGACGCCGTGCTGGGTGTCTCTGTAAAAATAAGTTACGTTATAGAAATATACGTTATTTTGCAAAGCAAATCGACTCTAAAGTAAATTTTGAGAAGAACAATAAGGACTATCCGTTTTTTTCTGACAGATTACAAACATAATACATATAAGCAAATGAATTACGAACTTCATTCTTTTTCATTGTGAAGGTTGATTAGTTTAATATATTAGTTAGTTTCTAAAAAGCTAAAAGTCGGAGTTTATTACGAGTATTGTAAGTATTTGTCTTTCCCAGTTGACTCTAAAAACAATAAACCCTACGCTATGCTACGCATCCTTTGCATCGTAATAGAAGCATACGCAAAATCAGATAATAATTGAATTCCGAATAGCAACTTCATGTATAATGATCGTACTTCAATAGAAATATAAATTGCGGGTAGGGAGGTTTTGCATTCCGATGCAGTAGATGCAACTCAAGTCGACTAAGTAGGCAAAATATTCTGAAGACGCGACTTTAAAAATAAAATTGCATAGAGATAGATAGGCTTTCAGGCTGTTTCCAATTACCATTTGAGAATGATAAACAATTTGTATTTCATTCATTAGTCACTTATAAAAAACTAAAAATTTGTTTGAAGCTTCGATTACTTAGTAGTTTAGGTTAGGTAAAGTATTTTTTTCACAATTTAGTGTAGGCACTAGATACTCCTGTCTAGTGCCTACACGTGAACCTCATCATGAAAAACAAGAGGACTGTTGCGTCGATGTTGAATAAACTTATATTATTTTCTTAACCATTAAACTAGAAGTCATTCACTTTAAATACTTTTATCACATTCATTGAAATCACGCACACTTTATTGATTTAAGGGTGCGCGATAAAACTTAACTCAAAAATTAGCACTTAATAAAATTAGTGGTACTTTTAGCATCGCATGCGCAAATGCGTGTAGTTGAACAAATTGAGACTCAAATGTCTCTAAATATTTAGATAATGGTAATTGTTTACAAAATTGGAAGAATTAGAAACGTGGTTAGGAAAGAATAGTATTAAATGTAGATACAAGAACAGTTTAATCGTAAACTTTAATGGAAATTAAGAAGATCATCTTTACCTTAATGAAGAAAGATATATATTTTAGATAGTTGAGAACCATGTGTAATGTAATATACAAACTGGCTACTTTCGACGAAATGGTTCAAGATCCTAATGACGAAATGACGTTTCAGTTGCAAGGCCTAAATATACTTCAATTTTCTGATCCACTTTTAATTATTTTTAAAGTACTTCCAATAGTTGTTCCTGTCAACTACCTTTTTCCAAAGAAGCTATCCATGGCTGCCACAACGGCACATTGAACTTGGGTGACTGTGGCGGCTCCATCGAATGCAAGTGAAGCTCGTTCAATGAAGTCCGAGCAAGAAGTAGCAGGAAATGCGGTATTTCCATCATCACAACACAAACACTTAACACTTATGATGTCACTACACCATGACATGAAATAAACCAAGTGTACCCTCGAACTTCCTCAAAGTTTTAGCGAAACTTGCAAAGTCCTATAGACGACTTATAGGCGTCCCGGCACAGGTAACACTGAAGGCCGACTGAATAAAAAATGAACTGGAAGAGATTACATTGGAATAAATAAATGAGATGAACAAAAAACAAAACCCAAAAAGGAAAAAGAGCAGCACGCTCATCCACGCGGCCGGACGTTGCGGCGCTTCCTTCGAGCTCGCATCCACAGGATGTTACTGGATCAACAGGTTTGACCGCCTCCGGCGCACTCTCGGACCCTCAGATTCCTGACCAATTAAGTGTGTGTTCATTGATGAAAATAACTTTAATCACTACCACTCCGCGATACTGTAGCCTCCTAATGTTATCAATGCACTAAAGCCTATAGGTACTAAAAATGTTACACAAATTCAATAAACTGTAGTCAATCATTGACATCAAAGTGCCAACAATAAATGAGATTAAAACGATTGACATCTCTATTTCAATACGATTGGGACAAAAGAAATGATGACATCATCAACATAAGTGTTTAAGGCCCAAAATACTTATTGTTTTGTAATTGTGATCAGTGACCTTAATATTTGAATATGATAATCAAAGTCAGTGAACAACACGTTTCGGTTTAAACCGCGATAAGTAAATAAAATTTTGGGTACTGGCTGTTTAGTAAAACCATATTTAGATCAAACCCGGAGACTGATTGCAGTTTGTCAGATCAGACATCATCATTATAGTTCGAATGATCTCTTTGAAAAAATAACTTAGAAACATGAAAATATTATTAACGACCGAAAACAGTAATAGTTTTCTTAATAAAAGATAACATCCTGTATCGTAAACACATCAACCTGTTCGGTCCATTCATGAAAGTGCGTGAGCGCAGGGCGCGGGGATTAACGAACCCCCCGCGTCTGTCGCGTCCTTCCACTCACAACCTTCCTAACCAACCACAAACTGGAAAACAATCGCTAACCTTCAACACTTAAGGCTCCTATTACAATGCACCAAAGCCTCCCATTAATTTAAATCTGATACAGCGGAAACTAAGTTCAAAATCTTTGTATTAGAACCTTCATTTGTTTGTGCAGTAATGTTAGATTCGAACAGAGTTTGTATCCTTGGAAGGTTGTGTTTTATTTTGAGGCGGTGAGGCGAGCGGGAGGGGTAAGAAGATGTGAGAAATTGCCGAGATCTCTGTAGGACCGTGTAGGCATTAACTTTTTATTGTCTAATAGAAGAGGCAAAGGTTTACCGACAGGTAGAGTTTGGCGCCGCTACTTTAATTAAGTCTGGAGGATTTGCCGAATAGAAACGAAATGAGAAATTAATAACGAGATTAATTGCTTTCGGGAAACGCAGTGCCAGCGGTTACATTTAACAATAGTTTACGGTAGCCTTTGGGGTGGAATTGAAGACAAAATGCTTTGATAATGTTTGGGACGGGAAGGCAATATAAAAATAATATAAAACGTCTTCTGTGACCACGGTTCCTGTAAAGGGCCCGAAACGTTCGATTATAATGTTAAATAAAAGCGAAGTGTATCTGTAAACGAAGTTTCAATTCAAAATGAGTAGTGATTGATTAATCTTAAGAAACCAGTAATATTTAATAAGTAAAGAAATTTGATCAGGTAACATTTCTTGTAACCACAGGATTAGATACTCGTACTACAAGATTTGGTATAAAATATGTAGCTACCCACAGCTCCAAATTAGTCAGGTACCTACTAAATTATAATTTGTGTAACTAAGCCACATACAATAAACTCTTGTTTGTACTTGGGAACAAAACAAACTCAAATAAACATCTCCATTTAAGCGACTAAATAAAGTGACTAAATGAAAGACCTACAAATTGGGTCCCAGGTGTGGATATAATTCAGTCCCTCACGGAAAGAAAACGGTCCGCTCAATATCCTGTAATAAATACGTAAATAATAAGGTGTCACTGTGTATTATAGTTCGGGAGCATTCAGCAGTGACATAAGATTTTTTCCCGTTTTTCTTTTATTTTTGTTCGAGCCCATTCAACCGGATCGCTTGTATTGTAGTGAAGGGGACATGTTCTATTTTCGTACGCCTTTACCGTGATCGGTCCGTAATGAAACTATCGTTGCCTTTCTTTGGAACCTCTATAAAATTCTTTTTAGGGAATAAGTGGGAATGATACAATATTCGTAGTGTTATGAGGGATGGGTCTCTTGGGCCATAAAGTTGATGTATTTTTATTTGTAGGCTTAGGATTTTTGTTGGAATATGTATGTAAGTACTATAAAAAGTAACATTATGGTTATCGTCTTTGATTGATATTAGGGGAATTCTTTAAAGTGTCTTTGAAATCTTTCTATAAAACACTTATTTAATTGCTTTTCATAAAATAGTGAGATAAGTACCAGCTGCCTTTACATTGCTGCCTGGTGCCTGTTCTTATTTTTATCGAAGTGTCCCAAAGTTAAATTAATCCCAACAAAATGTTTCAAAAGTCTGTTTTGATTTTAAATCTAATAACATATAATTTCCTATTAGACCAATTTGGTACTTTTCAGAAAAGAGTATACTTAAGTACTTTTAATAACTTAATCGTCTATCCTCCAACCACAGATCCATAGTGCCTACCTAACAACACGAACACGTATTAAATCCTTACATGTTCTTAGAAACATCAAACGGGATTCAATTCGAATGAAACGGAAATCAAAAATCATTCCATCAAACAGAAATTTAGGGTACTACATCCGAATGGGTGATTTCGGGTGAAATTGTAAGAGCGGGATATTTGGCACGCATGCGCGGAAGCCATGCCTTCAGGCTAGCCACATCCTTTCGGTAGCACCCTTCCCTCTAGGGATGTTTATTTGCACGACTATTGATTATTTTAAAGTCGGCAGCCAACAAGTTTACGTTTTTTCGCTCCCGAACTTAATTAAAAGAACTGTGTTGCGAGACGAGTGGAATTTTAAGGAAGATGAGACTAGGACTGGTTTTAAAAGTAGATACCTACTTACTTATATCTCTTCATAAGGGTACGTTATCCCTTATTAATGAGAAACAAAGTAAAATTAGTAACGAAGCGCTGCTAGACAGATATACTCAACTGAAGTCTATAAAATTGAATCATTAATCTTATAATTAAATCAATGAAGGCATGCCAATGCAGTTATTTTGACAGCTCGCATGAAATTGCATGACTAGCGTTGTGTCTGGTGTCACACGAAAATACTACCAAAAAAACTACCAATGGTCGTTATGTTGGATTGCACAAGTTTTTCTACAATATTTGCATGTGCATTGTGCACGATTTGCGATACGAATACCAAATTGAAATCTATGAATAACTTTATTACTGAATTCGAATGTGGAACGAACAGTAAAATATAGTAACGTAAAATTTAACAGTTTTTGTTGTACGAGTAGGTACCTAAAGTAAATAAATGATGGTCCAGATTTTTGATGTATTCGGTAGATATTTAATTTATACAGAAAGTAACTATGCATTGATTACAATGCACTGCTACCTATATCGTGTCATAGAATACCTTGGAATGGAATCAGATGAGTGAAAATATCCACCTCATAGGTACAAAGGCGTGTGAAATCATTTAAATAATTTCCACGCTACTAATAGTTACATACAAATTGATATTAATAGTCAATTTAAAAACCTGTCTCTAAATCTATGATTTCGATGACCCCTAATAACATACACTTAACTACCAAATACATGAAGTAAGTAGGTAAATTATCTTTATAAACTTGTCGAATAAAACTATTAAGGTACCACAAACTCATCGGAACTACACATCAAAACTTAATAACGTCCGTAGGTGGTGATTATTCAAATATAAATTACTAATAAATATTCAAATTGATTATCGGTTGCGTGACGCCGGTAGCTGCGTCTTAGGGCAATGCATTTGAAATACAACTTTTATTTTTGTTTTTATAATACCTTTTGGTTGATTCTCGCTGCAAACTGTGGTATTAAATTAGGATGGCGGAGTAACGCGCGCGAACCCCGAAGGAACATTTATAAGCACGAATGAGGTTGCCACTGGTTCCAAGCCTGCTCAAAATTACTCTAAATATTGTTATCAACATATGGGTATGTTTAGACTGAAGGCATTGAGATTACGTAAACACATAACATCTGGTTATGGACGAGAGTTTTGATAAATGATTCGTACTGAGTAGAAGTTAACTCATATGAGTTATAACTAAGATTTATAAATTCTGATTAATTTGCAGTATGCAGTTTATTATGTAAATTATTATTTAGTCATTGAAAGAACGAAGATTCTTCATAAAATAGGTGAACACGGATGAAATACGAGCTTACCTTACCTTAGACCTTCTACGACTTCTTCTTAAGCCAGGGATACAATTACAATAGCATTATTATAACAACACGTTGCATGCAGGTAACGAAACACCCAAAAGATTCAATCAAAGCTGTTACTAAAACAAATAAGGCCGAGAACATAATAACGTGTTTATTAACAGTATTGATTGTTCGTCGTATGAAGATGTGTCGAACGATTGTTTACATAACAAAGGAAGGCGGATGTTTGAAGCGAAAGTGCGGGAAGCGACCAACAACGACCAAACATTCCGCATTCCAACACTCAGCCTTACTGGCGGTTGGACGTAAGAACTATCGGTTCATATGAATTTATTAGATTGTTTCTGTTTAATTGAAGTAGGTAATTCATAAACTGTCAACAGGAAATATACGTTAAAAGTGTTTGGTAAAATTAATAATAAACAACTAACTAGGTACGTTCTACTTTACAATTTAAGAATATTGGATAAGCTGAATAATTATTATGTGTAAAAAGAGTCCTTAAATTATTAACTTACATTTTAAAATTGTGTGTATCTACCAAAGTCTAGATTCGCCTAGACTCGTTACCTATGTAACTACTTAATACTAAAGTAAATAAAATAAATTACTAACTTACATTTTAAAAACGTGTTAAAACTTGTTAGATAAGACTTTTAGGTAGAGTTCAACTAATAGTAGCGCCTAGCGCCCTCTGTCGACTCAAGTTGAAAACAACCCAAGGGACTCTCGGCCGGTTCAAATGAGTTCGTATTCAGTTAAGGAAGTACTCGCCAATTTCAGTAGAGGGAAGCACTGAGCTTAGGAATAAAAAATGCCCTTGTGAAGGGTAGAGCTCCGAAGTCGGATAAAGTGTACATATGCTGGTTATTAGATTACGAAGATTGATAATTGTATAAAGTTTTACATAGCTATCAGTAGGTATCAGTAAACAAAACGTTTCTTTATGTATAGTAAATATTTTGTTGGCTATGCAGATAGTATCTGAAATTTTCGTTTAGTTTAGTTAAATATTAGTATAAAAAGTAAAATATCGGCCTTGTTAAAATTTGATATCAGTAGACTTTAGTGATATCAGTTAGTCCAGAAGTTAGTACTCTACCATTTCCTTTGGTAGACTCCTTGGATAGAGCGATGTAATTAAGCTTTTCATCCAAAGATTTACGGAAGAGATAGACATTACCATTCATCATGAAAAGCCCTTCTTACGTTCTACCTCTCAACTCAACAGCAATAACTTAACAATCCGAACCCCTCAAACACACAAGTAGAAATTCTAAATCTATCCCGTTTTAAAAAGGCGTAACGAGTAGCAACTGCTCCAAATACCTTGGTTTATTTTATCTCCATTATTAACTCAAGAGTGTAGTTTGTTGAACGGATGGTACAGTTGTTAATGGTTATGAATGATGTTCCGCACCACCCCTCGGAGGCAGACCATGACCGATCCGTATCGTTGCGCTTACTTGCATAATGAATTACCGCCCATGACCTTACTATACTCTACACGGAAAACTTGGTTTTTTGTACTTCTTTGAAAACGAATATGGTGCTGGTTTAGCATTTTGTTGTATGTAAGAAGATACGATTGGGTATGCGAGCATGTTTCAGTATTTAGTTAGGTTCCAAATATAAGAGACTGGCGGTGCCCCGCGGTTTAACCAGCTTTATAACCAACCCGTTCCCACGGTAAACTCGGGATAAAGGCCTATAAATAATGTAGTAGCTATCCAATACAAAAATAATTATCCCAATCAGAGGAGTAGTTGCTGAGATTAGAGCATACAAACAAATAAATAATAAATTCTTCAACTTTATTAAAAAGTGAAAATTATAGTGTAAGGCTTTAATGTCCCACTGCTGGGCAAAGGCCTCTCATCTCACTGATGATATCAGTACTTTATTATATCAGTATAAATTCAGTGAGCATCGGTGCAGCATTCTCTACTCTACCTATCAGCATACGAGTATATTGCAATTAACAAAAACGCTAAATTAGATTCAGACGATAGCAGAGGGAAATAGCGATATGTCTGTGTTTGTATAGTAGAAATGTATTATCTAGTTGAATAAATGCAACATCACCTGAAAAAGTAGTAACGTAAAGTATTAGTCTGTAATGTCCAACTGCTGGGCAAAGACCTCTCATCTCACTGAAGATATCAGTACAGTGGAGAGGATACATCACCTGATTGATATTTTATTTTGATATGATCCCAAGTAAAACACAAAGGCGAATTAAGATAGGAGCATGTTCGGCGGTGACTTGTGAGGTGCGTGTGTCATTCCAAAGTGACTCTATCATAAAATAACTCTAAATACGTTCGGAATGCACGTACATACCTTACTTAGTTCAAATTGGTGTAAATGACGATTAGTTGGCCCTAAATACGGTGAGTATGTAACCAAACAATGTAATTTATAATGCTAAGTATCTACTGCCTTCCTATATCGTTGCGTTACGTATGTATGTTTGTTGTGTTACATAATATACCATACCTTCACGTAAGTTTGTTTGTACGTGGTTGCCCTGACATGCTTTGATGAATAGAATCGCAAAGGAGATCCCTTATGTGGATGGTAACTTGGTTTAGAGTCTGTTCAAAGATTAGTCTAGCTAAATAGTCTTTAGACGGTCATATGGTCTATGAAAACTGAAGGATCGCACACTAAAGTCATAGTCAAATTATTGTATTATTATACCGCCCCGCGGTTTTACTCGTGTTATGCCCGTTCCCGTAAGAATTTCTGTATAAAAAATAACCTATAACCTTCCTATTGAATTTGGCTATCCATTTTAAAAATAATTATTCAAATCGAATTTGTAGTTTCTGAAAAAAGAGCGTTCTATCAACCAGAAAATCTGCTTTATAGTATACTGCTATAGCAGTATAGTCTATACTTTAAAGCAGATTTTTGTTATAGTCTATACTGTATAGATTGTAGAGTGTAAGGTATATATTATAGGTAAGGTCGTTACGATTAAAAACTACTGACAAACTTGAGGCAAGACTTAAAAGACTATTTCATTGTCAAAGAGTCTTCTGATCTTAAGCTAAGGAATAATACAGACCGACATCTGTGGTTAAACTGACTAAAGATGAACATGGAACAAGCAAGCTTAATTAGGTAATGTTTGGACTTGTCTGCAATAGTCCTAAGTGAAAAGAATACAGATTAATAATAACAGATATTTCTTACACATTCCGTTCATTAATCTCAACTTTCTACGATTTGTAAGCTTTGGGTGGGTATTTAAAATGACGTGTCCACATTGCATCACCTGAGCGAGCCTGGATTCCATGCATGTTTAGTCTGACTACTGGCTAGTATAGGTAGTGAGTGTTTATTGAGAACTTTATCCTACATATTTACAGACAAATATTGTTGAACAGTTGTGTGAACGTGTTTGTGACTTTTTCTCTGAAATGGTTGCATGTATTGAAGTAAAAATTGTAACAGATAAGGTAGGTAGATTGATTATCCCAAAATTCCTATATTCATAGGTTCAAAACGAGTGCAACCAGGGCTGTGGTAGGCATGTTTAGCACAAAGGATCTCAGTGGGTTGGTGTACCTTTAGGTTTAAGCTCTTAATGACAACACCCGCTTATAATAACTTCCTTTCTAGGTATAAGTACAACAAGGATATAAACGGAGGTAGCTACTACAATTGTTTATACACAGTACGAAACAAACTTAATTTAAACTTCAAACATTCCCGGGTGTAAAACATACAGTCACAGTAAGTACTTCTGTGTTCATAACGCGTCGGAGGTCAAGTGAAAAATCGAACGCCTTCGCAGGCTATTAACATTCTTAACTTATTAATAAATAGTGGATGATGTGTGTCTGAAGGCATGTAGCAGGATTGCGGAATGATTTGAAAGCGAATATTTTACGTCATCATCGGTCGCATCGTAACTTGAATTAACTTGGTTTTTAAAGATTTTATTGTAATACGAAACGAGTATACTTAATGTTGGAATTTGCAGAATTTATACTAAAATAGGTACTTAATTTACAAATGATCTTCAAAATTTGACGGTCAAACATTTTAAAGGGTATTTTAATCTTAAAAATGAGACGATAATTAGATGACAGTGATATAACCCGATTTATCCAGATTAGACTGCTTCGGTCATTAAATTCAAAAGGTTAAAAGAATTAGGTCGCTTCGTTAATAATTCATAATGTAATAAAAACAATATCTAAGTAAGTATATTGATTAGATATACAAATTGAAGACGATGCAGACTGCCACACGCAACTGCAAACTGCAGGCGAACTCTATGAATGTCTATGGACTGCAGTCAAAGAAGTTTTATATTTTGTGCTGCAGTGTCGCCACGCTTGGAATAAATTTCGATTATAGAATAATTTCGATAATTGCGATTTATAGAGATTAGTGCAGTCTGCAGCTGCAACGTTATCTGCAGTCCATCTTTGAATATTTAGGCTGCAAACGCCCTAATATAAAAGAAGTCAAACAAATATTCTTGCGCGCCCTACTGCATAGATAAGTAAGTATGTTCACTAGTATTTCACGAGTTGGTGTGTAGTTGTAAAACGATTTCAACATTGTAAAGGTCCGTTAAATTTTATATCATTTTATCCTTGATCTAGAATGTGGCTTCACCTTAACGTGTGTACACATTTGTTATCAGTAGCGGCAAGTTTGAATACTTCGTTGTACGCGCAGACCGCCTTAACATCAGTGAAATCGAATATTTACTAAGCAATCGATCCACAAGGTAAACCTAAGTTGCTCAGTAGGTACGTACATCTGGCCTAGTTTAATATTTTTCCCTAATCACTGACGTCACCACACGAAATATGTGAGTTGTTACAAAACAATGCGGTTAAAATGTTAGATTTGTTAGTTTTCACTGACATTTAAACACGTTATTTAGAATCCAGAATGGAGGAATGCGTTTACGTTACATGCTAGCGTATATTGCTACAGAATGTTACCAATAAAATCATAAATGTAACATTTTGTGGAAACGTTCGCTTATTGCTATTTCGCGCTAAAAAGTGTTGAAAATGTTAGATGATAATGTTAAAGTTATGGATGAAAATGTCACAGATCTAGGTAGTAATGAGGATGAACATATAGGACAAACTTTGCAACATAGTTTCTATGACACAGGTCCGATGGTAAAGCTTCAAAGATGGAGTCAGAACTACTGTAAATTCTCACATATTCCTGTAGGAATATCTCACAGATAAACGTGTACTTAGTAACGAATCCTACTATCCTACTAATATGAAAAATGCGAAAGTTTTGAGGATGGATAGATGTATGGATGTATGTTTGTTGCTCATTCACGCAAAAACTACTGAACGGATTTGGATGAAACTAAATATAGGTTATACATCAGAATAACACATGGGATACATTTTATTCCGAAATTTCTACGGGAACGGGTACAACGTGGGTGAAACCGCGGGGCGCAGCTAGTGCTCTATATATTTATTGGTATAGAATAACTGTTGATAACAAAATGACTACGCAGGAAATCATAACAATCATAATATACATCTTTAGGTTTGTCATGTAGGTATTACTTACTAACATTGGTATTTTAAGTACCTATAGGAAATTATATTGGCATAGATAGTATGGTGTTATCAGTTAAAGAAAATTCAATATAACATGATTTGTAATCTTTGTGTAAACCTATTTGAAGCTGCCCGGCCCGGCATATAGGGTACTGGTGAAAATAAACATTGTTTGCTTTTTTATATCTCTACAATATATAAGTTAGTTTTGTTTTATCATCCTAATCTAGTTAAATACATTTCAAACATCGCATGTTTCCTACATTTCAAACATGGCCCCGCGTTAGGTTAGGTTAGGTTAGGAAGCTTGGTGATTACACCTAATCCTCCTCACTGCACTGATATCTTCGGTGAAATGAGAGACTTTTACCTAGCAGTAGGACATTACAGACTAATCTATCATATTTATATTCACTAAAACACAAAAGTGAAATATTTCCAACACCTAAAATTAGCCTAAAAGACGCTGCAAAACCCATAGTTTCGCCATTCTTATTACTTTTTTACCACTAAACGTAAACATCTTGACTACGAATGTTGTTTTAACCTGTATAAAAATGCTGTCTAATTATTTATCAGGCTGTTATATCATTGAAACAATACCGACGGCCCGAATAGCTGGAATAGCTGCACTCTCGCTCCGCTGCCAACGAAATGGAATCCGTTGGCCATTAGAAATTCTACTACATGATGACTTCATTGGTATCGGGATGCTCCGGCGCGTGCCGCCACCCCACCAGCGGTGACATGCGCAGGCGCACGCATTCGTTGTCACTTCACTGAGGAATGTCAGCTTTCAAATTTTAGTCATAGTCACATTTACCCACTGCATAAACGTGGTCAGTTATTACAAACGTATAAATGATGTACCTACAGCTACAGTACAGTTTAATGACATATTATCTGTCATCCATGACCTCGACAGCTTATGACCGACCCAAATTCCAAGAGTTATGATCCCTTTAATCGGATACATTAGGCATTTCAGAGGATGACAATGGATATAAACATTGTTCGGTAAGCGTTAACTGTATAGTCCGCAACGCAACCTACATTCAGCATTCTTTTCGAAACCGTAACACGCCGCCTCTGCGTTCCGGATATACTCGTACATACTACACGCTCAAGCCACATTCACTCCAACACCATTCGGAATAAAAACCATTTCAATTCGATACTATTGATAAAATGCCAAGAATTGCATTCTAGAGAGCTGTAATATGACTATGATCTAGCAATGTGCGATTGATATGATAAAGTTTATTATCATGACAAGGATTCTACGTATGTGGTGTATGTATGGCCAGGTGGGAAATGTTTGTTGATAATATATTTCCATAATACCTTTGAGGCGAAAGTAATTGTCACCGGAATACGACAAACGTTTTTTAAGAGAGTACTTCAAGCGTGTTCAGGGCAAATTCCTGAACGCTTTCTCTGGTATAGCGTAAAGGCACGTAAAGGCAAGCGAGTGCGGCGGCGGTCAGCGAGGCGGGCTGGTCTGCGCCGGCGCAGCATCAACGAAAGTGAGCGCGTCGCGGCGAGCCGAGCCGCGTGCGGCCTGTCATCACGTTGCATAATTAACCACCACCAGACCACAGCATTGTTTGTAAACAACACCACATCAAGTAATCATATACTTACAGGATCGCGTGATAATTTAACAGATTTAAGTCACATATCGATAAAAAATTGAAAGAATTTAAATTTCACAATTTCGTCATGACATTCCATTGTTACACGTAAACGTATTAATCGACGTTATCTCTGCTGGTCGCTTTATTGTAGCTATTGATTGATATTGGAGAGATTGCGCTGGCTTTTAATTAAGGTACCAGGAGTAAGTACCGGTCATTTGATCAGCAGTAAAAGCGATGCAAGCGGAGGCCTGTGCGCTTCTTTTGTACTTGCCGACGATAGAACTTGATACTTTAAGTACCTACTACTATAAGTTATTCAGGCGTAAAGCTCACACATGCTGCACCGTGTATCTAATGGATGATATTACTATATATCTCATTCCTCTAATATGCTAAGGAAACCTTAAAAGTGTGCATTGCTACTGGTCTGGTATGCGGTTATATAGCTTCGCTCTATCCATTGAGGGTGTGTTAGGAGCCGGATCAGCTGCCATTTTGTGGGTCGGCGAAAATGCGGGGCGCATTTCACAGTCAACGAGATCAGATAGGTATACGAATTACTATAAATTATTCTCATATGTATGATAATATGAGAAACCGTTATGTTTATACAATGATACCATTTTATAAATAGTAAAATCTTAATGTAAAGCAAAAAACTACTTTACTCAGAGATAATTATGAAGTTATTCTCTTTAAGTTATTGGGGTTGTTGAACCATTGTTATGTTACCACTATATTCAGAGTATAAACTATCATTAATATAATTATGACGTTTCTCTCCGTAAAATAATATTATTCATTCTTCAGTACATACCTAGTATAAAACAAAGTCGCTATTTTTATGTTTGTTTGTCTGTTTGTCTGTATGCTTAAATCTTTAAAATTACGCAACGGATTTTAATGCGGTTTTTTGTAATAGGTAGAGTGATTCAAGAGGAAGGTTTTTATGTAAAAAAAATCCCGAAATTCCCACGGGAACGGGCACAACGCGGGTAAAACCGCGGGGCGCTGCTAGTAATTTTATAAAGAACATTAGATATATATTCTGAGGATAATAGCATTATACGCAACAAGCCCCCGAACTTTTCCCGAAATTTATTATTGGCCTTATCATTGAACTATATTTTGTGTAACGCTGTTGATTACCTAAATCTATACTAATATTATAAAATTTGTGAGTTTATTTGTTTGTATGTTCGGGCTAATCTCGGGAACCACCAGATCGGATTCGAATAATTCTTTTTGTAATATATAGCCACATTCAACGGGAAGGTTATAGGCTATTTTTTATCCTGAAATCCCCCCAGGAACCAGCATAACGCGGGTAAACCGCGAGGCGCTGCTAGTAAATATACATATAAATGAGTAAGGTTGTTGTTGTTGAGGTGCGTACTAAATGAAGTATTAATAAATGTGATCTAATTGCTATAAATTATGCGATTGTAAATCGGACACACTCGAGCTAATTATAGTTAGTTATCTTTGTAGAGTAAATAAACAGTATTGCTTAAAATTATTTGTAACTAACAGCGCCCCGCGGTTTTACCCGCTTTGTGTCCATTTTCGTGGAATTTCGGAATAAGAAATAACCTTTCTCTTAAATAGAGCTATCCATTACAAAAAGAATTATTCAAATCGGATTGGTAGTTCTGAGATTAGCGCATTCGAACAATCTACAAAAAAAATTGAACTTTTCAGCTTTATTAGGTTATTTTAGTTTAGAGAGATTATGGTCATTTAATGGAGCAAGGCGACCTATACATATGCTGAATAGTCTAAGGACTTTGTCATATTAAACCTATAAGTGGCTTGAAGGCTTTTCAGTTTCAACTTAATGTCAATGAGATTTTTTTATAATTTGACTAGTTGCGCCCCGTGGTGTTAACCGCGTTGTACAACACAGGTAAAATCGCGGGGCGTTGCTAGTAAGTATTATAATATCTACAAGCAATGGTTTTTTTAATTACTTCTAATTGCTTGAAACATATTTTTCTAGAGGTTTGTTTAGATTTAAAAAATAGGCGGTCCAGCGAATTTAATAGAACATCGGTTCGCTGCTAGTCTATAAAACGTTTGATCCATTTCGAAGCGAAACCTATCCACATGAAAGCAATAAGACTTGAGGCAACTTTGTTGCACTTCAAGTCAAAATCAATAGTCTGCGCGTCCACTCATCGCTGATCGTACAATGAATTCTAGCACACCGTATGGCATCGATTTAAGAGCAACGTGTACAATGTGCTTTGAAAACTAGTGTCGCCTACACGCAATAGTCTAGTGAGAGAACGACTTTAGAGAACATTAATAAAAGTCTTGATTTTTTCTTTATTTAAAAAATATTAGTATTTAGTTACCTCGTGTATGCTATGAGGTAGGTAACTAAATACTTTAAGTATTAAGTCAATTAGCTTTATGAGGGTACCCAACATTTCAGAAAGATATTTTTAAGACTACATAGGTATAAGAGAAGTTAACATCATTTCGCAGCTGAAGAGATACTAGCAATATCTGTTTAGCAAACACTGGGAGTGGAAATACTTATCTAGTCGGGACTTAATCGCGAATTGAACATTTAAATACTTACTTCAAAATCGTTTAAATGAGTGTTTACATTATGTTCATATCGTAATAGTTAGAATAGTGTAAAAACTTAGGGAATTCCTAAACCCGGACGTTTCTCGATCGCGTTAAAAACAAAACTGCAAAACGAAACGCGTGACGGTCACATTCCGACGGTCACCGAGGAAGCCAACCTCGATCAATGAAGCCTTTATGAAACCAGTCAACAAACAATGCCTCCCTTTCAGATACAATACAATCGCAACGTTTTTGTATGCCCTCTCTACCGCGATTTAGAAAACACTGTATCTCCCACTATTGTATAAAGAGTTTTATTGTCACAGTAAAACTATATACTCATAGTTACCAAGACTTTGTAAACCTATTTGACATTGCGCTTAATAAATTATCAAACAATACTAAGTAGTTATGTCTGCCCTTTACTTGTGGTATGTCCTCTTATGGTTTGTGGAAGAATTGAATATTTTTATTGAAAAATTCTTTAAAAGAAAAGCAAGCGAGTGTCTGCTGGATGTCTATTGAACAATGTCAGTTGGAATCTGGAATGCGACCCGCCTACAAGGCCGCGTGCCATCTCAACTATAGGTACCTACCTACCTACCATTATAATATTGTATCCATATTAATAGCGCTATGTTATTCATTTACTTATTTATAAATACATATTCCTACGCCATTATCACATCCTGGTGCCGTTTAATAATATAAAGAAAATATATGATTACCTAAATCGCGTTTTTAAATTCTATTGTTTTAATAAATTACTTTTTAATCACATGGAAAATAAAATGATTGTTCGTCGGTACTTATGTTTCAGAAACAATGACAATTGTGGAGTGAAATCATTGGAGTAAAACTTGTAACGACAAAAAATACAAATTGTTTATCTAGAGTAGGTAGACGAATTAACGAATACTTACAACTCCTACAAGGTTGTAACTACACTTAGGGCGGCTTGCACGAGACGTTTTAAGTACTATCAAATAGTACCTAAAAATATGTTTAAGTTCGTTTTAAAAAGTGTTCTATTTTGTACAATATAAAACACAATTTCGCACCCGGCCCGCGACCGCACTATGTGTTTCTTGTGCTTAAGATAAGCTGACTTTGCCAATATGACTTGTTTCTTCGTTATTATTTCGTCAACGCTCGTGGGTTAAGGTGAATAGAGTAAGTACTTAATTTATAAGTAGTATAGATGTTTGCCAAATTAATCCAGCTTGGCCGACTGGTTCACCTCGAATAGGAAAACCCCAAGCTGTTGTTGGCAAACATTTGTATGAAAACTAACGTGTTAAAACATTGGATGTAACATAAAGTACTATAGAACTTACCAAAGCCGTCGGAATCACTGGCAGGGTAAGCTGGGCATGGTTGTACCATCGTGGCAGCTCGAGACAGCACGTCCAACGCCGATTCCACCTTCTCCATATCTGACCTGGTGAGAGCGATTGAGTTAGAGGCGATGTTTAAGAGAAAATAGAGGAGTGTGGTAAGGTGCTAAATTAATTGTATCTTATATAGGCTATCATCAACAAGATTCATGTTAAAAATCAGGCAAAAGAATCTGGCAAGAAGTGGAGGTGGTAGGAATAGCAATTAACAGTAGGAATCGAAACTCAACAGTGTATCGTCAAAAACAATGACTGAGTATAAAGTTTATTGGTACCTATAGTTTTTTAAAGTCTCACTCATTTAATAGCTTACATGCAACAAACTTGTTATATTTGCATTTCATTACTTTTTTTCCGTGTCGATTGCTTGATAAGTGTTCTAATGGACAGCTAATAGTACACCATTAAACAAAAAACACCGTTAGGAATGCTAAGCAAATCTTTTAAGTGATACAAAATTAATACTTTCAGGAAAAGTTTATATTTAGACATCTAAACCAGTGCAGGAATCCTAAAAATCCATGTCTGGCATCGTGAAAATATTCGCGTTTCGTATTAAAATATCGCAGACTAAAATTCATGCTGGCGAATACCAAAGTGGCGGAAATTGTTCGCAATAATACGGCTAGACGTTGGACAGACGAGCGGCAAGTTGTACGAACAGCACGTAAATAAGTGAGGAATCAGATGATCAAACAAAGAGTTGTGAAACGTGGCAATCGACCGCATACCTCGACTCCGGGAACGAAGCCAATGGACCACTGGCGGCTGGTCGGCCACTGCCAGACAATATACTCGCGAAAATATCATGTTTTCATACCACTCCGCTTCATGCATCACCAATATAAAACAAGCAAAAGCCTGCATAATATAATTCCCAACATTTTTCTCCAAAGGAATGTGTTTATACATTGTCCAAGACATTTGCCCGGGACGAGATAGTTTTAATAACCAATATGTCGAAAGGAAATACTACAAATTGCTGGGTGTTTGGATTGGTAACCTCTAAGCAACTTTGTTTTACGAGGAGATTTTACGAGTAGGAGATATTTTGCGGTTACTCAGTCATTTTGTATCGCGAAGATGGAGAATTGGAAATCTACATCTCGGTTTAAATGGAAGATAGTGTTTCACCAGATGTGGTAAACAACATCCATGAGAGTTATTAGGATATCCTGTTGAATAACAAGGCTACCGACTTCTAGTAGATAGCAAGTAGACATGCTTGCCTAGTAATAGCGGATTTAAACCTTGGCAACATCGAAGGGTCACATTTGTGTTCGTTAGTACACATTTATAGCACTTCAGTAGCTGTGATACTGAGTAATGTTGACCTTATTCAGTCATCGAATTTCCGTAATAGAATATTGATAACCAAGTTTATCAATTATGTCAATGATCCTTATTTATACCGTTGATTTGCCTTTTCATAGGTACATAGGTATTTATTAGTATTTACAAATGGCAGATATGCTTAGGCGAGGTCTACATACCGCGCGAAATTATCTCGTGACAGAGATGCCAATCAAAACAAATAACAGAATGGTAACGGCCCGAATACCTATCCGCGTAGTTTTACAAAAGATTTATTTAAAGATAAACCACATTTAATTAATGATAGTAACAATGTGAGCGATAATCGCATTCCATTCATGCCGGGAATGTTTTATGAATACAGCAGATGTAGTTAACTAAATTAATATAATGGACGTGAAATTCCTAATGGAGAACTATAACGACATTACTTTCAAAAGTCACACGAGATTCACGTTATGTCTGTTTATTCTCACGCGAGATGCAGAGGTGTGGAAAAAGGGAATGGTAAACAAACGGTGTAGGTAGAGAGACAGTGATGAGGTGGCTTCGTTAATGATGAGGAATTTGGTACCCACAATAGAATTTTTCTATCCGGAGGCGTAGTCACGAGTACAAGGTATGCAGGGCTCTATACATCATTCGTCCAAGTCGGATGGTCACGAGTCCATTCAACGGAACATTGGGACTCATAATGGCATTTGACACGTAAATTCCATTTCGAATTTGACGATGGAGGCGGATGTTTGATTTAAAATGAGGACGTGCGAACATTGTCGTTAATGGGTATCTAAATCAGATCCATACGATAGATCATACACGTACAGTGAGCTGCAATAATATGTATACACTGTCCATAATAAAGTTTCATTTAATTCTACTAAAGTGCACTATATCATTCGTTTATTATTTTATCTCTGTTATTTTATTGGTCGAATATCGAACAATGCATAAAATTAAATTAATAATATTTTTGAAGAATTAATTTAAAATGTATATATGAAAAAAAGTCTAATGTGTTAACATGAAGTAAAAAAGTCTATTTACTTCTGGGTGTCAATTATGTATTCTTATAAACAAAGTATTTGTGTATGTATATGTAGTAATATCAGTAAGCTTAGAGCTTAGTTTGGGTCTAATTATGTTTGTGAATTTGTCCGGATATATGTATTTATTATTTACCTATACATATTGGTGCAACTGACTGTACCTATAGTACTGTATTGTTACATATTAACTGATGCAAAATGATTAGTGTGTGTACGTTACACGCGTGCACTCGATATCCTTGATGAACATATTATGTGACATTGTACGTAGAGAAGAATAAAAGTTTTAACCAGTTTTAAAATAAGAAGATGGAACTTATATCTGTTTTAATCGTATAAATATTGCATAGAGATCAACTATGTAATATCCTACTAATATTATAAATGCGAAAGTTTGTGAGGATGGATGTATGTTTGTTACTCGTTCACGAAAAAACTACTGACAGGATTTGGACGAAACTTTACAGTAATATAGGTTATACATCAGAATAACACATGGGATACATTTTATTCTGAAACTCCCGTGGAAACGAAAACCACGCGGGTGAAATCGCGAGGCGCGGCTTCTTAAAAATAAATTAAGTTGATTACTCATTTGTTTTTGTTTACGCCGATACTGAATAAGTAAGTAGAATTATCAACAAAAATGTTACCAATGTACCGGATTGTCTATGTATGTTTAGACTAACATACCATCGACAAGTAATTTGTGAGTAACAGAGTGAATTGTAGCAAGGGAGCAATTCTAATGATTCCTACAACACCTGCTAGACATCTGCTTGCCGAGACGTGTAAACATAAAGGGATCAATCAAAAAATTGAAGCACGTGAAACGCTTAGCATTATTTTACTGCATCAATCAGTTATTTTATTAATCTGCGAAATGAACAGTAAGATTTGAAAAATAAGTATCTACTTATTTACATATAAATATTTTTCTGTATTCTATTCGTACATGAACAAGCACTTAATTGATGGGTTCCAATTAAACAGAGGCACATAACCTATATTGTTATCACCTGGTAATTTCTAAACGAAAACCACATGGTGATGGAACCTTGACATTCCAAACGTTAAAAATAATACTCTATTTCAGTTAAATCGTGTATGTTTCGAATTAGACTTTATTAGTGAGAGGTTAAGTTATATTTTGAAGTGGTGGAGAGAGCCCGCATTTAGGGTGTGGGGTATTTTACGACGGGTGCCACCCCTGCTGTGCCCGCGCACGTGGCCGGGACGAGGGGAGCCAGGCAGATGTTACACCGCCATTGCCGAATTTCTATCCAACCGCTTTCCATAACCCCATACAAAATTATAAACCAGTCACGAAGTTCGTGAGACTTCATGTTAAATGTTTTTTGGTAAATTATTTAGATGTCTTTCCAAGAAAGTTAAGACATAAATTGGAGCCAGTTTTAACAATATCGATTGGGTCAATATTGTGAACGTAGCTGTAGGTCTTTTCAAGAGCAAGTCTTATCTTATCAACTTTGTGCGGAATTAACTTGCTAAGTTTTTTTTGCAGCATATGTATGTATTGTATTCGTCGTATGTATAACAGTTACTTCCGTATAAGTAGGTATATCTATCAACATACATTCGGACCTACTGACGTAAGTTCGTGAAATGTATCAATCGAATTTGTATGTATTAAAAAACTAGGTCCATATTTTAGCATACTATCGTGAGACAGAATTCACGAAAACAAAGTTTATTTTAAAATTATGTTATCATGCAACTTGCATGTCACAAGTAACACAGAAGCCTTTCAATTTGAATAATTTGGGAGCGTTCGAATTTATTTCAGACACATAAAGCCTAAGGCTAGGGTTCTTTTGGTTAAATGTTGAATCAGGGTCAGTACGCCAATTCAAATGTATAAGGATTCACGCGGGGTCACTCGTGTTGGCTAATCGTGCAAGGTTTTATCGGCGTTATCGCAACGTATGGCCAACAAAACGTCGGTATGTGCCTGCGCTGGTACGAGCCGTCGCATTCCTCTCTATTATGTTCGCGAGATTCCATGATCTGTAGTGATACTCCGCTCGCGTAGCGGCGAAATTTTTTGCGTCGCGCGCTCTCAAATCAAACCGGTAACAAGTCATTACATTACAGAATTTGTACCCTGTATTGAACCAAGTATCTACCTACGTACTGGTGAGCGATGGCAGCAGAAGTCATTGCCTTGTGCCTTGATATATTTAAGAATATGACATGACTGAGTAGGTTGTTTACCTACGGAATAACAATTATAAAGTTTTAATATCCAATGGATGTATATGATGGTTCAGACATTTGGTGATACTTGTTTACATGTGTTATTTTCTGAATATTTGGATATTAACTTATCCAAATATTAAAATGCGTAGTATCAAACTGACTTAGATGTTGGAAAACACATAAAACTATCACTAATCAGCTAAAATCGTAGTTAATAGCAGGGCCGTAATAGGGTCATTTCGCCTGTTCGCGTCCAGCGCCCTATTCGCGTCCATTTTTCGGACCTCCCTATAAAAATTCTCGAAAATAGGTATATTAACACACTAAATCCCCGAAAAGTCGTTACCGCTAATACCTAATCGTATAAGAGGCACATAGACATAGACAAAAGTTCTGTGAGCCTAACCAATCATGTCTAGAAAAAATAGTTAGTTTTAGGTTTTTAACAAAGAAGCGGGAACGCGCGGAAAGTCGGCAAAAAAATAGTGAACAGGGGCGCGTGCGATGGTAAGTATTTAATTGTTTAAGCGTATTTTATAATACACAGCTGTTTCTAGACATAAAGCATGAAAAAAGGAGTAATATTTATTATGTATTTGCTTGTTTTTTTAAAAGTTAACAGTTAAAATAAGGTGGACGCGAATTACTACACCGAATTTATAAAACTTCCACTTTGCGACCACAATGGACGCGAACTCGTCTATTTATCATTTAGTTTGTTTTTATTTTTATGTGATAAAATTAAAAAAGAGAATTTGTTTTTATTTTTTATTTATGTATTATTATCATGCAATTGTAATGAGCAATTTGCGTCCACGTTATAATGATTGTAGAAAAAAATAATTCAAAATAAAAATCGTTCATCACATGTGGACGCAAACTATACCTACAAGGAAATAGTATTGTACCAAATTGCGTCCATTTTTTCATTAAATTCAAATAATAGCATAAATATATTTTTTAACTTATAATTTAATATGCATTATTTTTTTATTTAACACTAAGAGTTAAAACTAATGACACTCTCCCTGCTGAAGTTTTCTTTGCAGAAATTTCTATCGAAACTGGATCTGAGAGGTCTCTTAAGGAACTATCAATAAAACGAAATAGTACTAATTTAGAATTGGATTCAACTAAAGAAATCATCATCTCTTCATTATACGTAGAAGATGAAAACAAAAATGATGAAGCTAACTTCGGTTCGACTGTGCAGGTTCAAACAGTAACAGCCGAAATACATTCTGCACTAAAACCAATGCCCAGCCTTGCACATCAAAAATCACCAGCAATAAAAATCTAGCTTCTTCTAAAATTGACTATGATGAAATAACGAAATATTCTTGAATAAAGAATCTGTTAAAATACAATTTTTCTTTACATTATCACCCCTACATTTCTTTTCTTAGCTGGTGGACGCAAAATGGTCTATGGGTGGACGCAATTTAGATTTTTTGGACGCAAAGTGGGTAAAACGCCTATTTTTGAAGTTTTTCTATTTATAATAAAAACACAAGCAGTTTCGAACAAAACTGTAAGCGAACCCTATAGTAGACTATATAATGAACACATTACATAAATTTTTCATTGAAACTAGGGCTGGAACATTTTTATTTTCTCCTTCAAACTTGCCAACTGCACTAAATGGACGCGAACTGGCGAAATGACCCTATAATGTAACAATAAATGATAAGACTACTGATTTTACTTCAGTACTATTTATTAACGAGCATTATTAAAGTTATAAGATTTCTTCGAATAGGTACAAACTGTAATATAATGTATGAAACACAAATAATGTTATTTAGTAACGAGGCAGGTAGGCAAGTCAATAATTATTAAGGTATGTACTTACAATGTGATGTTTTCTCACGATGTTCCACAATGCGACGCGATAAGTTATTATTTCTCACAATAAAAATAGTTTGCGATAATAAAGTAATAATCGTAGTCAATTTCCTTGAGTTAAATATTGTCCTGTTTAACTAAATTCTTCTAAACAACGTTACGAAACCGGCGAACAACAAAAATCGATAGTAAATTATCGGAATTGCAAAAAACTTCATACAGCCGTCCGAACAGCACAACACGCTACCGATTACTTGAACGCAAAAAAATGTACTGACTTGTACCGTTTAATAATCATTGTTCGTACTACACTAATGTATTTATTTGTTGTTAATTCATAAAATCCAACTATCGCGCCACGACTCTGTTGACGAAATAGTCGCGTTTGACATTTGAGCCGAGCCCACAGCTATCGGAATGCAAGGAATGCTAAATATTTGTAGTGCTGCCATCTGTGTGAAGGAATCTCAAACTTCCATAGAGGCGGCACATCGGAGTGCGGCAAATTTGTACTCGACTGTACTGTTTTCCTTTTCTACTCGCTTCTAACCTTAATCTATTGTTACTTTAACGAAATTTAGATTACAATACTTACTTTGGTGATATAGTTTGGAGATTTGCGTGTTATTTTATATGTGTGTATAAATGAAAGTAGCGCGTTGAGGTTGGGTTTGCGAATTCATTGGAATGCGAGCGAAGTCTGCGTTGATACGTCAGAGCGCAGGCGTAGTGGGTACAGGGTTATCGACACACCGACCAAACCGCTCCGGGCCCGCGGCGGGTAGGGCGGCACAGCGCTGCGGCTGCGTGCCATACCGCCGCGGTTCGATACCCACATACTCTTTGCTCGGTCATAACATCGCACGACCATCTAGGAATGCTTTGAATTATTTATATAATTAATAATTATTGCATTAAAATACCAGCACGGTAGAAATTGCTGATGCCTAACTTGACTAAAGAATAACTGAATTATTTACATTAGTTTGACCTTGTTAAGGCAGAATTGAATCCCTACACTATCAATATTGAGGAGTTATTTGGAAAATTTAGTAAAATTATAGGTTATAAGTTTTTTATTTGATTTACATCTAAAACAGATAATAATATACATATATAATATATCTGGAGACCATTAGGACTATGTTCTAGGAAAATTACATCTTCAAACATAGGTAGCGTTCGAAGTCTCCATAGTTTTAATTAGGTCCAAGCCACTGTTTATATTTTATTAATTATTGGACAGCAAGTTAAGGTCCTACATATAAATACTTCTGTCGTCCCTTAAAACTTAATTTATAGTATATTTCTTGTTCTTCATTTACATTATTATTTCATAGAACTAGAGCGAAGAGGTTATATTTTGTCTATGAATTAATTACCAAAAGAAAACTCAGTAGATCGTGACACAATATTTTATTTTATTCTAACACATCTCGTAAATCTCATTTATAAATCAACGCATACCGAACATAAAGAAGCGACATAGATTACACAACATTACTAGATATTTATTATACTTTAAGAATAGTTTGGTACAGTCAACAAACCGCAAATGTGACCACATTACTGATTATCTAAACCTATTCAGTGTTACTAACATAGCTCTTCGGATAGATTCATTGTTAACATAACATACAGCTTTTTTCTAATCACAAGTTTTAAAAATTTAAACACAAGTTATATAAGACATGACGTTTTGGAAAACGAGTATAATAGGGCGTAATATAATGTATACAAAATAATTGGAAGGTAGGCACTTATGGGTATATTTATATTAAAATATAATGGAATGTAAACGTAGTTTTAATACGATAATAAAACCTTGTAATTAGAAAAATTGCTTACGACTAATTTTTACATTAACATCACCGACCAATATACCTAGTACTTATGCTTCATACGAACATCCGTTTGGGCATAGCGGGTGCCTACGACGTTACATCTAAGTACTAACACTTTATAATTACATATCCATTATTTACTTGGTTCTTGTGTTCTTTAAGGACCTTAGTTTTAATATATTATGTAATTTCTATAAGACAGTACCAGTGAATTAGAATCGTACATACTTAATTTAAAACATCAAATAATGTTACAAGACATGTTTAGCTAACGTAGTTTTAAAGTTATGGATTTTAGTTATTAAAAGTTTTCATTGTTGCAAAGATAGTATGTTTTTGAAAACTATATAGGTTTGGTTAGATTCTAGTTTAATTGGTTTTCCGCTAGGAGCGCTGATCGTTTAAAATTTGTAAATAGAATCATTTCATATTTTGAAGCATAGTCTTTGACTTTCACCGAAAATATATAAAGTTCTTTTATTTATATACTTTCCTCTTAGAAGTGAAATAGGAATTTCTTAAACGTTTTGTTTAGGTTATAAAATATAATTTAAGTGTATAAGAATAGATATCAAAATAAAATATAATGAATATTTTTAGGTTTTAACTCTTAGAGCAAGGAACGGTGCCAATATCTTAGTTATCATTTAAAAGCCTAACATCTTACATTTATTCTGGTACAATAATACTTTTAAAACTTCTGGGGACGGCTTGACGAGTCAAACAAATTATATTTTAAAGGGTGATTTGGGTTATTCTTAGATAATTTTTAACTTTATGAAAAAACTACGGTCTACTTATATAAATAATTAGTAAAGAAATATATATATATAGTAAACAGACTTAAAACTCTACATATAGTTCTAGAATAGCATTTTTACTGAGTGGCATAAACACTGTACCTATAACTTTTTAAATATTTGGAAGGTTAGCGTGCCTACATAACATATATAATATTTAACTGAGCTTAAAAAGGAAACAAGTATATATATATATATATATATTCAAGAATAACCCTATTACATATAATAATATACGAATCGAGTCTTAAACACCATACTAAATGCAGATGGAAGATAAACTATTTAGTCTTTAGAAAGAAGCACATATCATTATTACTTATCATATGAATTTGAATTAAACATATATAATCACTTCCATATTTGAAGACAAATTCATATAAAAAAGTAACCAAGATACTAAGTAACGTAACACAAAAATGCATAACCTATCATCTTAAACATATATTTTTTAAATAAATGCATATGAAATTACAATGGCATTAGATAGCTACATTACATGGAATTGAGTTCTTTCTATATTACGAATGTAATCTACGACAATAATGCTAAATAATTACTAGATAACTAACATATATGTTGTCTGGTTGACTCTTCTTGTAATGGAATACACCTATCTTATTTCTATTGTAGAAGTGAACATTTGGCTACTATGGAACACAATCTAAGCTGATTAAACATACATGTTTCTCTATTTTCCACTACATAAAATGGCATTTAAATTGCGACATATATGCTAATCTAAAACTGCAATAACTATGTTATTATTAATATCCATTCAAAAACATTGAAGACACTAAACAATTATAAGATTTATCATTACATATTAAATTAATGTGACATTTAATATGATTTAAGTCACGAAATCTAATTTTAATTAACATACATTAATAAATTGTAATAAGCAAATCATAAGACGATTCATTATTATAATAATATAATAAGTATCTATGTTTTCATAAATATATTTTACATATAAAATCGTGTACAATTCATAGAAATGAATATAATACATTCTTATAATACAATATATATATATATGTTCATATAATAATAATTATGATCTTAATTCGGGTCTCAGTATATAAATTTATATGTTATTTCATGTTAATTTCATTGCTAACATATATCAGAAACCCTTGTCTTACAATAAAATACTATAATTGATGTATATAGCTAATTAATATTAAAGCAAACGTTCTTTGAACATAATATATTTTATTTATATATACATATAACAAGAAATTAATACATTATATACAATATACAAAAATGATATGTCATAGTATTAGTAAATAATCTCTTTTTAATGTGGACTTTGTGTTATTTTACTTTATTTGATAATTAATTAATTATTTCACTTTAAATTGCCGTGTGCTTGTTAAATAATAAGCTTATACTCCAATAAAGTCAATTATATTTAATTAATAAATCATAAATACACTCTATATTTCGATTACGCTCTTTACATAAATATATTTCCGTTCTATTTGAACGAGAATATAATATCCAATAATAGGCCGTTACAACTCGTAAACCGAACACATCTCCAAAATTAAACATCTTAATTTGCAAATAAATGTTGCATCCAAATTTTATATAACACAATACATGCTAGTTAATATATATTGTTATTAATTGAAACTAAAATACTGGGCATAGGCCAGTTTTTAACACCAAATATTTCTTTAAGAAGCCTTCTCATTATCACTTCATTCCATTTCCATTTTTCACATTTCCTACCTACTCTACATACTTTTATCTTCCCAAAATCTAATCCAAAACACCAACTAAGCTAAACAGCATGTGAGATACCAAATCGGGCTACTTTTTGGCAAATTCCAGACATTTTTGTCAAATACGGATATAATTTTGTAAAATACAGATTTATTTAATTATCAGAACGTATAACAAATTATATTTGCCTGCTCAGTTCACCAAAACGTTACCAAAACGTGTTGAGGTAAGCTCAACGTAATCTCGTACTTAATTTAGTTCCATATTCAAAAATGAATGTCATCAGTTCACAGGCATTTGTTTGATTTGGCACCAAACAATATATGTTTGATTTGGAATCAAACAAATGCCTCTATAAAAAAAGTTGTTTGACGAATAATAAAGGGCGGTTTCTTGAGAGTAATGGTCGTCTGTTTGTTTGTGGTTCTTGTGGTAATTCAGTTCTTTGTGGCGCGATACAGGACTCTAGTCTCAAAGGGCGACGGGATGAACAAGCGCCGCAACGCTTACAAGACAAACGTCTAACACCTAACGGTCTCCGCCACCACCACATACCCTCGCTTTCGTAACTGTGTTTATCGTAACCATCTCCCTCTTCATAACTTCTCTCATACCTATCACTTTTTTCGTAACAATTCGATTTATCGAAACCACAGGCTGATTTACTATAAACCATCCTTGACTTATCGTAACCACTGGCTGACTTATCGTAACCACTATTTGACTTATCATAACCACAGGGTGACTTATCGTAACAATTTGCTTTATCATACCTACTATCGCTACTCTTTTCGTACCTAAATTCGTTACCCTTATCGAATCCGCTGTTTCCTTTGTCGTACCCAATTTTATCGTAACTAGCACATGCGCTGGCCGTTTCGCCTTTATCGAAGTAGCTCCTTTGGTCAAAGTCGTTTTCGTAATAGTCATTTTTATCGTACCTGACTAGTTCATGTTTCTCGTAGCGTTTGTACGCCGATAGTTTGTTTCCATAACGTTCGTGGGTCCGTTTGGTGAAGTCTGCGGTTGCATCGTAGACGCTCGGATCGAAGTCCGGAGATAAGTATCGTTGTTTGGACCATACTTTGTCGGACCACGTGGGTGTTTCGCTGTCGCAAGGCGTTACGGGCGCGCTGCGTATCATTTTCGGTTCGTAGTAATAGTTGTCGTCGGTTGGGGATCCTCGTTTCTGAAATATAAAGTCGTGAATGTTAACCATAGAGTATTGAATGAGTTGAAGAGAGCATTGACCTATATAGTTTACGAAGAGTAAAACTTGGGGGAGCCAAACCCAGAAGAAAATAAAATGCATCCCATGTATTATTCCGATGTATAAGCTATATTACTGTAAAGTTTCGTCCAAATCCGTTTAGTAGTTTTTGCGCGAAATAGTAACAAACATACATACATCCATCCTCACAAACTATCGCATTTATAATTAGTAGGACGTTAAGATCTATGCTTGCATGGTATTTACGCTGGTTGGAATGCCCATGTAAGCCACAGCAGCCGGGACGTATCGTCGTCCACGGGTCCGGCTACCGGCGTATTCGCTGCAGCGCGAAGTTGGTGGGAATCGTAAGTTATTTAGGTATTTGACTTTCAAATATTTTTATTCAGTCTTGGCTCCAACGAGGCTTTTTTGAACGTAATTAAATATAACTAGATACTGACTTCCAAATCAAAGTTTGGCGGCTTGCAGCGTCACACTTCCTGCAGGAACTTGATGGGGCAGACGCCGTGGCGGTGGTCGCCGGCGCGGATCATCACCATGCCGTCCACCTCGTCGCCCGTCTGGATCACGATCTGGTCGCGCAGCAGCATCAGCCCGTTGTCGCCGTCCGACACCTGCCCACACGACTTAGGCTATTAAGAATATTATATCAGATTAGACGTTAGGTTAATAAGAATCTATATTATAAAATGAATGTTGCTAATCGCAAATCTCAGAAACTACCAATCCGATTCGAATAATTCTTTTTGTAATGGATAGCCACATTCAACGGGAAGGTTATGGGCTATTTTTCATCCCGAAATTCCCACGCGAACGGACTCAACGCGGGTAAAGCCACGGGGCCGTGTTAGTATAATGATTAGGAACAAAAACTTACACTTACTTGCAAATTATGCGTCACTTGTAAAGGCCGCTCTCCGGCCTGAAGTTTAGTGCAGTACTTGGACGGGAAGTATCCGATCTTGCCGAGGCATTTTCCCTTCCACCAATCAGGGTCCGACGTGTCAATTACTGTCACTTTGTATCCGGCCTTTAGGTCAAGTTCGTCGGCGTGACGGGATTTGAAGTTGTATAGAATCACGTACAAGTTTGTTGGGAGAAGTCGCTGATGCTTCTGAAATTGGTTTGAAGATTGTATTGTTAGTAAATGTTACTGTTACTGTTTGTTTTACACGATTGGAGAAAAAGGAACTTCTGGTGCATTTACACAAGAGCTACTGCTCTTTGCAAACTCCGGACCCCACCCGACCTTGGTGTAAACATAACGCTATCATATTAACTAAAGCCTTAATAATGTTTTTACTAATCGATCAGGGTTAAAGTTCGTTAATTAATGCCTAATTCAGAATTCACGCTATAATAGTATCACCAAGAAATTACCATTCCTGAAATTAGCACCAAAAGAATTCCTTCACAATGAAAGAATTAGAATAAATCCGTAAAGAATTGAGCTCAGTATTTCACGTTAACTAAAACAAAGCCTTCAATGAGCTTAAGAATGGCGGTTTAATTATATCGGCGACAAATTGCGAGAAATTGGGAATTCTTTAAAGAAATTCAATCCGTAGGACGAAAGAAGGGCGAAAGCAATCAAGTATGGTTCAAAAGACAGCCCACGACGTCGCGGGGGATCGGTTTAGCAATTTATATAAATTTTCCGCAACACTGTTTTATTTTACGCCTTTTAAACTTTGATACAAAGTCATTGATTTGGTTTTTGCACATCAAAACATAACCGAATAATGTCATGTAACCTAAGGTACAAGTCATAAATACAACATTCTTATATAATTTGATAATATGATCATTATAAAGAGTGTTCTGAGTGTAGGGCCACATCTGCGGAACGTACGGCGCCGAACCTTCCGCTAAATACGCTCGTAGTGTATTTCAAGTTATCTATGACACATCAGTACGCGGCGTAATTTCTACTGATGTGTCATAGAGCGGAAGTACGTTCCGCAGATGTGGCCCTACAAGGTTCGGCACCGTACGTTCCGCAGATGTGGCCCTACACTTAGCATTGAACTGCGGATAATATCGTTAGGCGGGAAATTTTCCTATGAAATCGTTATCGTGTTTTTAAGAAAGAGAAGGCATCATTTCACCTATCACTACCTAAAATAAGGAGAAATAGGCGTAGGTTCATTACGTACAGAATTACAATTTAAGAATTGAGAATAGCTTTTTAAACTTACACTTCCTTGCTTCACGGGCGACGGGCAAGGGCTGGCGCTGTTCGAAGATAGGCTCTTATCTGGTTCGTCAGGAAGCTCTACGCTGCTCATCCTACCTCCACGGGCGCTGAGCAGCCTCCGGCTATGCACTGGCGATGAGGGCGCTGTATAATAATATACAATTAAAAAAGAAAAACAAAAATGGCGTCAAGTAAGTTTGCGCGGGAAACAATCAGAACTAAAATGTCATGTAAAATGTGGAAGTCTACTGATTTGGCAGCATGTTGTTAGATCTTAGTAGATTCCATGCGGAGAAAAAATGAAGCATCATTAATTAAGCCCGTGTCACTGAGGAAAAACGTATTTTTCTGGGGTCCTATTGAATGAATATTTTTCACGTGCAAACTTACTTGACACCAGCTCTAATAAAATGAACAGAAATTTAGGTTAAAAGAAATACATGCTTGTTAGTAAACGGAATATCTGAACACCATAAGTTAATAAAGACTTCTTTCTACAAGAGTTGTACGTGACGTGGTAAGAAGTATAAGGTTACTCATATTTTGGCTATAGTTAAGTAAACAGAACACATTTATTCGTTGAATAAATTATTATTTAACGAGGTACGTTATTTTATGTATTCTTCAATATTTTCTTTGTACATCTCTGGTAGAAAAAAAGCAGAAAACTCAACGAACTGTTTCTTAACTTTTAAACCCTTTTAAAAAAAACATTGTGTTTTGTTTCTTTCAAGAAAATGTAAGATGTTTTTCAACTTTCCCAAGTGTTTTGTAACTTTCATCGAGTTAGGTAACGTTAATTATGAGGAAGTTAAATGTTTAAAATAATTTACAATGAATTCGAATTATAAGGGAGTTTCTAATATCACTGTTTTTTTAAAACATTCTTACTTGACCTTTCCGACTTTCATTATTTTTAAGAAACTTAAAAACATGAACTTACACGCGAGGATTTAGAAAAAAAAACTTGAGAAAAACATATGAAATACCATCAAGAATTAGACTATAACATATTGATTATAATATTCTCTTTGGTTCAGACGTTACCGAACAAGGTTAAGATCAGTTCATTGATTTTATCAAAATTAAATAGTTACTTGATACACATATTGGTTTAGGATTTGGACGTCTACACATATTACAACAAAGTCCACAAGGGCGAACTAATGTATTATAAACACAATCACAAGTAATACAAATATGTTTGTTTGTGATAGTCATGCAATCAATAATGGTAATAACTTTGAAAACAATATGTCATTGAACCTAAGAATATCTTTTTTAAAAATTCGTGTCTGAAACACACGAAATCCAAAGCTGAATTAAGTATGTGGGTAAGCAGACTCGACTGACTCAAGAATAACTAGAGGCAGTATCGAGCAGCCTCGGATTGAGGCAAACAGCCTACAATAAATACTAAATATACAGCGTGTCGCGGTGTGCCTCAGGTTGAGGCAGCGTTTCCACTAGCGCGGTCTCGGGCCGAGGCAGCCGCTCGACATGAGGCTGCCTTACTAGATAACCGGCTATTTCAAAATATATCTATATTTTCAAATACATTGCCTTCCCTGATATTATCTAGGCAATCTAATGTACATTAGGTAACTTTAAACAGAACATTCCGTGTTTAGTGATCATTTTCGTTGGTATTAATAACTTTTCACTTTCGTAGTCGCATTACATTAAGCCATTAGTAAAATAATGATGTTGTATCGTAATAATATAGACGTTCCCAAATCGAAATCCAAATGGAATAGTTAGTATATTTACACATTATAAACACGTTACCATAAAACAATAACATAGATAGATAGTACTCTGATTAATATCGGATAATGTACCAGTAATCGATACAACCACTCTTATAGAATACAATATAACAGGGCTTCTATACAAACAATAGATTATCCTGTTTTATCTTGGAAAATAAATTAATATAGGGTGATAGACATCAAGGACAACAATGTTGGCTAGAAGAATAGGATCGTTTTCTGGTACAACTCATTAGTGGTAGATAAACAAATCAACATACATGATCGTGTATAGTTATGAATGTTGTGCCTATTAACTCTATGTAAGCCATGCCGCATGCAAGCAGCCCTGAAGGTACCTAGAAAGAAGAACACACAAATAAAATAATAAAATAGCATGCGAACCAAATCTACGCATGAAACATTCAACAACACGTAGATTCAGATTGATGTGGTTAATTTTCAATGAATTTTTATGTCACATTTTGTTGATGATCGAACGATTGAAGGCCGCAGAAATTCGCTGTCATAAAATGAATCCGTGAACTTTATGAATAAAACATTAATCCACCGTCGAACGACGTCGAAAACACACCACATAAGGAGGCTAGAGTTGAAAATAATAAGAAGTATAGAATACTTCACTAGACACACAACACAAGCTAAGGCATGGAAGGGGCAGTCTTGAAGGCGAACACCGATATCACTCGACAACAACACGGCTCCACATTCATCACTGGAGTCCAAACAACTTTAAGACCTCGCCCAAACATCGTTACAGATAAAAATGGCGCATAAAAGTTACGCTCTTGGTAAAAATAAGCTTCGTATACACAAGTAGCATCTTGTCAACAATAGTAGCAACATAAGCGACCGCTAAAGTTGCTTGCCGCTGAGCGATGTGTCAACTGCATACATTATTATTGGACGTGGACAAACATTTGACGATAGTTGCCTCTGTCGCTAACAATGTGCTACTTGTGTTTACGAAGTCTTCTGACAAATGTTAGGTTATGGATGATAAGCGAGAGGGTGTATGTTATTTGGACCCGCGGTGTTTGTTACTCGTACATAGCACGCGGCTGCCCTGGGAAGGTGGCTGTCCAGGTCGTCGACGAAGTTCGCCGCATTCGGGCGAGTCCAGCGACAAACTCTTCATCCTAAGGTTCAACTTTTGTCGTCTCGGAGAATGCGGCGCTACAAAATTACGCAGTATGAGCATTGAATACTTACCTCAAACCAACTTATTCTAGGAAGGATGAGCAATTTAATTGAGCAACTTGAGTTTGATGAGTAACATTGAATTAGTAATTGAAATATTGAGCAACTTGTAATAATGAGCAATGTTCAAAAATTTAGCAAGTTGTCTTTGTATGACGCCAAGAAAATCTCGGTCGCTTTAATAATGAATCAATTTGAATACTAAACGTTGTTTGTATTGAGTTATTATGATTCGTTAGCAGTTATTTTAGTACTATGAGTGATTTATGAGCTTTACTAGAACATGATTTTCCAATAAGTTAAATTATAATTGAAACTTGGTCTTAATGACTATGTCAGTAATGTAAGTACATATACAATCTACCTACAAGAATTTTCACAATATTCAACATGGCTTTTATAAGGAATTTCTATTGTAAGTATAAAACAGATGTTGAATATTGCGTAAATGGTATTCAATAGTAAATGCGGTAGTTCAAGCCATCTATCGTATGTAACAAATCTAAGTAAAATGTGCATAAGCTGTGCAAATAAATAGAAGTATGAAAAACGGAATGCTCAAATAGGAAGAAATGGAAGATCTAAGTGATAACGAGCTAAGTGAAAGTTTCACTGAAACGCTTCAATGACTAAATCTAATGCAGGTCATCAGCAGTACCGAGAGGTAATAGTGAGAGAAAAGTGGCATCTCTTAGTCTCATATACAGAGACGCAATGCGGAAACATCTACAGGGGTTCGTATTAAAGGTACCAGGTAAAGGACTGGCGCGGTCTGCCTGTCTCAACATTTGGGCACTCTTGGAATTCTTCATCGAACCTGTTAGGACAAGTAAACAGGAACGAGTCTGTATTAATTACAACACTAATACTGCTAAAGGCCAAAGGGACCCCTGCAAATAAAACGAGTAGGCCGTTAAGAAAGCAAGCGGAATGCCAGTATGTGTTCTGTTCCTCGTTGTTCTGAAGAGAGTTAATGTGAGGTGACGAGTGCGGTAGAACTCGCGCGTGTCCCGACGTGACGTCAGTGATAGAAGCCAAGTTTCAGTCATGAAGTTATTGTAAGTGCAAGTTAGATAAGTATAGCGTCTCGTGTACTGCGCCGCAACATTTGCCGATCAATAAACGCATGCAATCACCAGCACTCTGCACAAGCCATGCACCACTTACATCCACGCACTCGCCGGTACTCGTCCGAATTAAAGTGAAATAAGGTGCTCAAACAACCAGAATTAGGCAAATTGATTACTTTTTAAAATTTATTGATAACAGTAACATTTATGTACATATCACAGTACGCGGACGCGGGGCGCTTCGGGGGTCAAACAAATTGCCGCGAGAGGGAAACAAACGGATGGCGCGAAGAGCCGGCTCCGGCCTAATGCGGTACTATCTAGGATCGTTCCTCGCTATTCATTTCTTGCGGACGCTCGCTGACGACTTGAGAATCGAAGGAGGGGGATCTCCGTTTTCATTAACGAAACATAGAGGCTGCCCGAAAGGTCGCGTCGTGGTCTCCTCTGATTCTGCAAAAACAATGCGCGGACAAAACAAATAAATCATAGTAAATAAAAACAAACACAGACACACACTCAAATAAAAATGAACTTAACATAAATAAAACAAATGAATCGGATCGTCTCGGCGGTCGAATGCGAACCTACTACGATTGGACCTAGGCAGAGGACAGGGGTCAAGCATCTAGGGTGAGCCGAGCGTCGACTAGGTAAACTCCTAAACAACTAAACTAACACAGCTCAACTAAACATAAACGAACATAAAACACAAAGTAAACGAGGCACCGTAACGGGACAACGAAAGCTGTGATCTGAGAGAGTAGAGACGCGTACTTTCCGGCAGGGAAATGGACCGGTGTTGAGGCGAGGAGCGGCGCGAGCGCGAGCCCCACGCCGACAGACTCTTGACGCCGGCGAACAGCCGCCGGCGCACGCCCGACTCCCGCGCACCTACGACAAGCACCCACTACAACGTGCACTAGCGAGTAGCGACGCCGCACCTGAGCAGCTGGCGGCGGCGGGCGCCACGCCCAGCGCGCCGCCGCCCGCCCCCGCGCCGCCGCCGCCCGCCTCCGCCGCGCACGCCGACACGCGCACCACCACCCCGCCCCCCGGCTTCGCGATCTCGTTGGCCCGCTTCAGGACTTGGTACGTCTGATCCACCTCCTCCTCTGAGTATCGAAATCACAGTCAGCATCTCGCCTCCGCTCCGACCTCCCCTACTAAACTCGGTTAATGCGCAACTAATGTCTAGTGTTAGTCGACTGTTTCTGTACAGTGGCCGGGGATCGAATTAGTGTTATGCTCGACTTTCGGAAACGTGCAAGGGTCACTCCGGGTTGCCTGATACCGTACCCTCGCCGCCGCCATCGAAACCATCATCGAAGCCCTTAAACGAGATCTTGGTGAGTCTCTGGCCAGGCAGCCAACCGTCCTCCACCCCTGGACAAGTTCAACTTTAGCTTCCACTGTGTTTGTTAGTGTTGTATGTATGTCGTCGTGATCATGAACAGTGTTCTTTGCAAGCTCGATGAAAGCTGTGTCATTTCGAGTGTCCTCTTTAATTAGCATTCTGGAATTAAGCTCCAACAGACTTCCTTAAATAAGTCTAATATAAACAGTTACATCTTGAAACTTAATTAACTTACCATCACGTCTGTTGGCTTTATTTATTTTGAGAAAAATATAATGTTGGATTAGATACACCTACGCTTTATTGAACGACGTAATATATAATGGGAACATCTTCCTAATTTATAACCAATGTGTCCCACAGAAGGGCAAAGGTCTACAATTTTAGTGTAATATCTTAAACCTAGACATCCTATCACAGACTCCCGTTATTCATACAAATATTTGAAGCGCATTGTCATCCTGATTCCTTAATTTCTAATCAACTGTACTTAAGATTAGGACTTACTTTCGTCATCAAAGGCAGCTTCCTGAATGCGGTGGGACTCTATTTCGGAGGTGCTCTTCTGTCGCCGCAGGAGCCGTGACTTTGTTTGACATTTCCCGACTTGAGGCATGCAGTCGGTGTGAACGTTCATCTTGCAAAGGCGGCAACGGAGGCCTTGACGGGTGTGTCCTGATTAAACGAAATAAAGGTTCAAAATGGTGTACTGGGTACTTTTTGATTGGAAAATTGTCTTCTATTGTAGCTAAAAGGTAAAATAAAATCTTCGGTAGTAAGGAAGTGACAAAAACATTAAGTAGGTATCTAATAATATTTGAACTAGTTGGTATAGACACGTATTTGAAGTAATAGTTCAATACACTGTTAACCCTTATGGTTTCACACAAGCTGAGATTTCGCGATTTTCTATTTATGGACCAGCTATCAAAGATTCGTATTTCCCGGTAGAAACCTTTAAATTAGTGACAAAAAACAAAGTTACTTTTATTTGACTGAATGATAAAATATATGAATGATTATGATGAAAGAAAAATATATTTGTCATAATATATCTCCTATTCCTTAGTAGTTTTGAATGAATGGAATCTAAAATTAAAAGTTGGACTTAGATCTGAGCAGGCTTCTACTCGTACACTATTGATCAGTACTTATATTTTTTCAATAAAGTAAAGTACTATCCTCAAAGTATTGATATCTTCGGAGAGATAAAAGGCCTTTTGGCCAACAGAGGTTCATTACAGGCTAATATGTTACTTTGCTGATATCACCTTGAACATTATTTAATTTTATCCTTAGTTTAGCGTGGTGATTATGAATAATCCTCCCCAAACTGATATCTTCGGTGAGATGAGAGGCGTTTGTCCAACAGCGGGACATAAGTCTAATACTTTTTCCATATAAAAGTTATAAGGCAAATAAACACACACAACATAATACATATTCTCCGAGACAATCCTTGAGACTCCGAGATACATTGCGATACGCTAATATTATACGTGACTAGAACCGCAAACATTTTCTATTAAATCACAGACATAACACAACATGTGACAAACTTATTCTGCTTGGAGATATCACTGCAATGTGGTGTTAGTGTAAGTAAAATGTATTTTTGTTTCTTTTCCTACTAATATAGCGTGGCATAGTTTGACTGGTAAAGTATAAAGCTAAAGTATTAGCCTGTGATGTCGCACTGCAGGGCAAAAGCTTCTCATCTCACTGATGATATCAGTACAGTGATGAGGATTATGGTCGTAGCACACATATCAACTCGTAAACGGAACGTAAACGTATCAACTCGAGCCGTTCAGTATTCTTTGTATGAAACTCCCTACTGCAACGCACACTTATCGGAATCGTAACGTAATCGCCTCGCCTCGGGACAAGCTCACAAACCGCAGTACGGTGCGTGGTCGACTTGCCGTACCCGCGCTTACGTCTCTCCGTACGCTGTCTTACGACTCTCCGTACCCTAGCTTGCGTTTCTTCGTTCCCGCGAGGCACCCCGCCCAGCCGTCGTCAACCAGCGACCGGCGAGCCGTAAGCGCGGCGTCGCCTAGCCGTAGCCGAGTCGATTCGGAGCTGCTGATCGCACGGTGACGCGCTTACGATAGGTTGACGCCTGGTTGACGCCTTGTTGACGGCGAGGCGATACGGTGACGATCCCTTTCCGAGTTGATATGTGTGCTACGACCATTAGACGTAATCACCACGCTTGCCTAACGATGATAATTTATCGTAAACTAGCAGCGCCCCGCGGTTTTACCCGCGTTGTGCCCGTTCCCGTGGGAATTTCGGAATAAAATGTAGCCTATAGCCTTCCTCGATAAATAGACTATCTAACAGTGAAAGAATTATTCAAATCGGTTCAGTAGTTTCTGAGATTAGCGCGTTTAAACAAACAAACAAACAAACAAACAAACAAAACAAACTCTTCAGCTTTATAATATTAGTAAGTATAGATGTTTAGCAAAGATCAGCTTGGACCCTACGGATTGGGGCCGGTAGAGGATTTTGATGGCTTTTTATGATCGCTACTGTGATTCGTGAGGGTTAAATTGTCGGCCCTGATTGTTTCATTCGTCAGACCATACTTCAATATAGAGACGACAGCGTAAAAGCATTCATACTGGCTTTTATACAGATAAACTTTCACTGACTTCTAACAATAAACTGCACTGCACAGTGCACATACCTCGTTCAATCACAATTAACATTCAAGTTCTAATCTCATGCATCATCGAATCAAATCTGTCTGTCCCAATTTCAAATGGCAAGTCTGATACATTATCAATCAAAGTTGGGCGCTCCAAGTAAGTAAGCTAAGCAGTCAGTGACCCAGAAGTGAGGGACTTTGCATGTTATCGGAATTCGGGGGTTAACAACATCGAACAAAAGGCTTTAGACGCCACGCCGCGCCCGGCGGTGCCTAATTTCTTAGCGTTCACCCTAAACACGCCACATAGTCATTATAAATTATCAGAATCACCCCATAATTTAAATGTTAATTAACGCGAAAATAGTTGTGTTAAACAAAAGTTTTAAAAATCCTACACGCCATATTTGAAAAGAGAATTCTTAAATAGGCTGACTGTATCGCGCATTTAAATCTAATAGGCGCAGAAATTCATTATATTTTTATAGTACAAACGTGTTGAGTTTTATTCAAATTAGTAGCACAGAATTACACAGCTCACTAATGTTAGTGAGCTGTGTAATTTTAAAATTCTACATAAACTTTGCTAAGTCATAATTTCCAAGAATTTGATGAAAGCACACCGCTTTTGTTTGTTAAATGACCTTGGCCATGACTGTCGCGAAATCAATTGAAATCGCTCAATAAACATGGCTGAGTCACCTTACCAGCTAACGTGCCTGAACACAGATTTACATTTGGAATGGGTTATACCAGACACTGATTGTGCACTACGCGTTTTATGAGCCAGCTTATATTTGATTCAAACGAAAATGTCGCGACCAACTACCGCAAAATTATGAGCATTTTCTTTGTCATATAATATGAAACAGAATACTAGAACAATTGAATCTTTTTTTGTTCGGAAAATGTAAATAATAAATGAATGTCTACATACCTCTAAGCACTTGTGAGCATACGTCGCACGGCGTAATTTTCTTGTAGGTGTATTCTTGAAAGTTATGGGCATCGGAATCTCCGCCGCTTCGCATAGCGTCCCGGGCAGCGCCATTCCTCCTAAAATACAAACCACATTTTTAAAACATATGTCCGCTATGCCGCACTCAAAGCTACTCCCCTTAAAGTATCATTCTTGAAAATGTGAGTGAGAACTAAAAATTGTCTTATTCGAATAGAAGCAACATAAATACAGAAATGCGATCGTAGCTGCATAATTGACAATTTTTAGCTCGGGAGCAATCAATGTGTTTGAAGCAAATCGTAACGTAGAGTGGGTCATTTATCACGACGATTCTCTATATGCTGTCACAAGTGTCATAGATATTGATCGATGATACCCAAGGTCAAGGGGAGATAGTAGAAGCCGGGAGGTAGACCGTAATCATCCGAGTCGCTATCACACTTAATGACTCGTGAGGTAACGGCTTCTATTACCTTGACGATTCTACCAAACATCACCGTCTCTAGATTTTGAATAGAGTAATATATAAACAACAAAGCGACATTATTGAGGGCTCTGCTGAAAGCTTACAATCCAAGTTCAATTCGAAAGCAGGCTGATTCAGGGGTGTGATTTGCTACATTTCACGAAGGCTGGTGTAATTTAGCGGGTAAACGTAAATGGAACATGCTCAGGGGAGTTCTAGCTACGTGTGGAAAGAGGGAGTTCAAGTACTCGGGTATGTAGACAAGGATAGTAAACACATTCAGGCTCCAACATAGGTTTACACCTACGGGGCACAGTTACCTCATCGCCATAACCGTCGACACCGCGTGGTACATTTGATTTTTTCTGATTCGTTGCAAAAAGAGAGAAACAACAAGATGAACATAACGAGTTAAATGTGACAAATAAAATCGATGATGTGCACAAAACCAGTGATGTGTCAACACTCAGATTCGGACAACTTGCAAGGATTCGCCCCCACGAGTATTGAGGTCATCACCGGTTACTGTCAGTAAACGCACAAGTTATCCAATTATTTCACCAAATCGTGTCTACCGATGTCTCCAGACATAACGCGTGTCAATAATTGGATTTCTTGTAGCGAAAAAGCAAAATGTTTAGGTACGATTTTATAAAATTACAGTATTTCTAAGTGATTAATCAAACGAATGTCAATACCTGCTATGTTGTGGGAAAATCGTTCAATCGTGTAAATGACATATTAATTAACAAGTTGGACTGTTATAACGATAAATAATGGCTGTAAATAACAATAAATATGTACGTTGTTTGTTTGTTTTGTTCTCAGAATTAATAAATGTTATCTCTTTCAAGTGTCGTTATTTTCCTTAAGTATATCTATTATGTTCTGCTACATTAAGGTACTGTGAAGTAGAATATCCTTTTATCTTCCTAGGAACATTCAAGTAAATCGACGTCTATGCTATAAATGTGAGATGATAGGAACAGGTCAGCAATTTTATTCATATGAATGCTCCGCCAACACGATTATCTGAGCTTAGACGCCCGTATCCATGTCAGTAACATTAACTATAATGTATTGAAGTAAATACATAAAATAACACTGCGCTTGAACTAAGTAGGCTAATTTATTACGGTTTAATGTGTCATTAGTGGTCTCGTAAATAACATAATAGTTGCCACCAGAGACGTTTGAGAGCGTTCGCGCCGTAAATCTCTACGGAGCTCTAGACGATCAGATTGATCGGTTATGATTCCCGAATTTAGGTCATGTCAGGTATCACTAGAACTATCATTAGTTATATATTTTTCCCAATATTAGACCAAATATAATTTATTATCATCTGATTTGTTTTAAAGCGTTTAAGCGGAACGGGATTGTCCATTACAAATAGTAAGTAAATAGTAATTAGCCAGTAATGTCCCACTACTGGGCAAATGCCTTTCATCTCACTGAAGATATCAGTACAGTGAGGAGGACATTACAAATAATTATTAAATTTATAGTAAGCTTACAATGGCGCGCAAAGGCTCTAAAATATCTATAGGTATGTATGATACACAATGAATGACAAAAATTGCTGAAGTCATCAATAAGTTTGTGAGTGCCACTATAGATATTGATTTAGGGTGTTATAGTACTAAACCTAAATACAAAAATTGACTTTAATTTATTGTAGTAGGTAAGTAAAAGTATTATCCTGTAATATCCCACGGTCAAAGGCCTCTCATCTCTCTCACTGAAGATAACACTACAGTGAGGAGGATAGTTACCTAACCCGTTATAGTTTACAGTAGTGGGAAAATATTTCATAGTTATTACATTATAACACCATTCCAACACTGAGAAAGTATAAAAATAAAACGGGTGAAGTTTGAAGAGCTCTCGCTTTTGTATCGAGCTAACATTGGGGCTCAGGGGCTGTAACTTTTGTATGCACCTCGTTATCTTGCGCTTCGTTATTTGCAGACACTTGTATTATGCTATTTCTTTATATATTATCCAGTTAGGCCTCTTTGAACTTTGATCTTTGTGTATTCTACTAATTGCCTGTCCACTTTTAAAGTAGGTAACGTCATTTTCCAGTACGAGGAAGCCGTATCATAAACTTAAATGTATAATCTAGTTTGTTAAGCATGTAATGCTCTTACATAGTGCTCTGTGTGACTTGTTTCGAATTAATAGTAGTTCACGGTTTTATTAATTTGTGCATTATGCGATGTTAGTCAATGCAATTTAGGATAAGAAAATCTTCAAAATACTCTATAAAAAGTCACATTCAGAGAAAAATCTAGGCACAAATTACTAAAAATCCAAATTTCTTTTAAGATAAATGAATAGGCAAGACTCCAGCTCAGAAATCTCTAGTAAAACTACTTTTGGTACTGAACCGAATACCCTGATATCGGGTTCTTCATTAATGTATGCTACATTTCCAATGAACACAGCAGCGAACAAACATAAAGGCCCTCTGGAAGGCATGTGCATGTTACTTTGAATACAATAGAGGAACGCTTAGTTCGTCCGTTCGTTCTAGATTAACATCTTGCTCGTTCAATTATGGTGAACACGACCTTGTTTAAGTGAAATATTGACGGCGGGCCCAAGCCTGAAGTTCGGCACTGGAGTTAAACCGACATTTATGACGTGACACAAATTGGATCCGATGATAACTTCAGTTTAGGTTATTTCTTGAACTTGTTAAACAGTAATAAGGACTTTATGGCGATGTTTCGGAAGTCTTGAAGAAATAACGAAATGATTTTGATTTAAGGAATCATTTCCTGTAATGTGATGTGACTTTAAAAGGCTTGCTTTAAAATATCACTAAAACCAAAGCGGAGGATTTAAACCGATTGTACCTAAATCAACATTCCAATGTTTTGATTCAATCAGTTTCCATAAGCTATTTTCTCACCTATACAGTGCACTGTAATTAAAATTGCAATTTGTACGGCTCCAATTTCAATCTAGCGCGTGCCGGTTCAAACTGTTTTAACCCAGAGATAATGCATTATAAATGTCGGACGAGCCTGAAGTTCATCTCAGCCCACCTACTAATCAAGTTTCCTACCTAACTAGAACAGGAATACCTACACCCTCGTCTATTAATTTCGTGTCATTTTAGGTCAAATCATTTTAAATAACTGAAATTTCACCAAACCCAGCGGTCACGGAAGATCTTTTAATTAAGTAGGTACAGCAGTTACGCAATAAATTATTATGTAGCGGTTAGTAATTTGATGGAAGTTAATTGACACACAAATTTACATTCACAAATCGTATGCGTGTCAAATTTAAGTGTAGAAGTGGACAAACAAATAGGTGGGTGTGTAGTAAGTGAAGTGTAAAGGGGTAAGTCTTACTTGTCAGGAGGCGCCGCGTGCGGTGGGGGAGCGCTGGGCGGCTTGAGGCTCCTGAAGGCTTTGAGCCACTTATTCTTCATGCTACCAGCCGATGATGATGAAAGCTTTCGGTCTACGGCCGCCCCACCGCTGTCCGCTTTCGCCGCAAATAGCTCCCTCTGACAAAACAAATCTTTCGTTATAGGCATATCGGCAATGTTTCGGCAAGCGTTTTAATATAGCAGGTAACACACTTTTTTCTTACCAAACGGGTGGCCAAATAGTGACTACCAAAATTACGCCTTTCCGACGGCAACAAGATCACCGTACTCCATAGTAATGGATCGACAACCATTGAGTTATAAGTACATATAACTCAATGTCGACAACTTGTGTAATTACAAACATCTAATATACTCTACAAAGTAACTAGGCGTAGACAATAATCTATTAGATAGAAAAGCCATGGTTACAACTTTAATAAGGCTTCCTATCCCTCAATGTTATCAAAAGATAATTAATATCCTATAGACTCTGTTACGACGAATTGTTTACGAAAAATAATAAGTACGATCAAAAATCCCACTTATTCACCAAGGCAACACCGCTCTTGTCTAATTAGTTGGCAATCCAACGCCGGCAACTACCTATGAACAACAAAATAACGACCGAGAAATAAACGTCGACTGCGTAAAAATAAACCCTTATCATTATTCTGATTGAAGTTCTTTCCAGTTGATAAGCGCTGTAGGAAGTACCTACCACAGTGAGACGTAGTTAAAGCCTATGAAGTGTTGACCCTTCAGAGTTGAGAACGGTGTCGAGCAAATTTGAATATTACCTAATTTGCATGCCTTTCAACATTGAAGCCTTTTTCAACTTTCAAAAAAACTTTGTGAAAAACATTCAGTTGACGTCGAAATGTTAAATTGAGATAATGAGAGAACCGAAAAATTCAACAAACACAATGAAGAAGTAAATAAGTTCTGGAGAAGGTAAAAGTTTCCAGTTACCTTTTTTGTACTTTTGTAATAAACAGGTGGGGTGGAGACATAATCAAGCTACCTTGGACAAATGGAATCAGCTTTTTATATTTTCCCTACGTGCATAGCAATCTAATATACAGAAAGTAGAAACCCTAGTTCATTTAGGTAAGTAGGCACGTACAGAAAATATAATATAAAAGCTACTTAGTAACCAAATTTTATAAATTTAAGTACCTTTACGTTGGACGTAAAATCAATCAAGTCAAGAAACACGAAACGGTTCTAAGAACACGCATGGGGCCTAAGTAAGTACTTATTGAGGAAGGAAGTATTTTTATTCCTTTACCAATAAACCAGCATGGATTTATTATGGCAATTATTCTTAATAAAATTGTTGACTACCTTTATAATAATTTACCTGACTACGAATTGAAAACCTTTGTCTAGCGAGGATGGTTCATCGCAATTTTTGTTTATTCATTCGTGAAGCATGTTCATATCATGGGATCGTTCATATCGGAAATTAGTGACCTAGATCCTTCGGCAGGGTTCCCATCCGCAAACGATAACATCATTTACATAACAAAACAGTCTTATAGGACATACGCATAAATACCTAACATGAAATTCTCCAGGCAGAATAAGTAAGCGTCACTTACACAGGTTTATTATTCAATCAATCAGGTAGAACCCATTTACCCGGTGAAGTGTAGATTGTTATTCATAGGCCCTACAGCCCTTTGACTTTGAAAAGACCCAACACCTGAAGGGTCACGCCATTTTCACCAAGCCTTGGTGCGTCCGCGGTTTCAGGCCATCGCGTGTACCTCTATTCCGAACTAGTTTTTTGATAACATTTTTATTTTTTGTAGGAACGTGGCTGGAATTACCTAACGCAAATTGCTTTTGAATATTCAACTGCAGATAACTGGGTTGTTAAGATTCGTGTCATGACCAAATAAAAGCTGGTCATAAAGAATTCTTATCGTGGATCACCGCGGATGGACGAAGCGACTAACGTTGAAAAGGATTACTATCTACTGTACTCGCTAACCTTTTTCCTTTCTTAACGTCGCCTCTGAACTATTTTTCATGGGCTTACTGAAGATAAGGCTACTTAAACACGTGAATAAAATTTCAAGTAGGGACGATTTACCGAATTTCTTTTGTTTCGAAAAATGTTTACATAATCGAGAAGCTGCAAGTTCTTATACTTTATCTGCATAGCACTGTAGTTCATTATTCAAAGTAACAAATTAGCGAAATACAGAAAATCTTAAAACTTTTTAAATCGTTGGGATTATGAGACTGGAATCTTTCAATTGAATTAGTCTCCGCTAAAATTAATTAAAAATTGGACTTTGCAATGACTGCGAGAGAAAGCTTGATATTTTTGAAGTAGTTTAATCTTTTAACGAAGTAAGGATATAGGTACCTACCTATTTTATAATAATGAAAATGTATTATAATAAGTAGATATTTTATGTCAACACAACATACTTATCTAAACACACATCAAAATCGAATAAAATAACTATATTAACAGTAAAAAATACGTAACAAGCTATTCGATACTAAACTATATTTATAGGAATCAAATAAAATTGGTCACGGAACACACATTATCTAGTAATTAAACTTACATCGTTAAAATAAGCTTGCTCCAACCGTTGTCGCGATTTGTTAGCTTTGCTATATTCCGGAAGACTTGATTGCCGGCGCATTCTCATTCTTTGTTCCCTCTCCATCGTCATAAGATCAGACTTCTGCGAGAGAACTAGGTAGTGTAAACGGTGTACTATATCCATTGTAAATTATTTAAAATCCGTTTAAAAATATATTAGTAAATTATAAAAACACTATAAAACTATAAAGCTACATTATAAAGTTTAGGGGTTCGGAAAATGCCGGGGTGCCCGATTTATTGAGTAGGTAGCGTGTCAAGTGATCCGTTTGTGAGTACGGGCGGGCGGTTACTGAGTCGGGGCGTCTCGGATGTAGCGTGGCTGTCGGGCCTCGTCGCTAGGCAACCGTCGGCAAACAACAAGCAATCGGAACTGAGAATACGGAACAACTGCAATTCCTGCATTGCTTCGTCTGTACGCAAGTGTACATCCTCTTTGACGGAAGTCTGAACGGATATGTAATTTGCCGATTTCACTTTGAGAAATTCAAAGGGAAACAAGAAGCGGTGTTTTTGGTTTGAAATTAAGCTTGTTTAGGAATAAAGTTTTGTATATATGAACATTTCTATGTAGCCCGCCATAAAAACGATGTTAATAACATAACACCAAAATATGTTTTAAAATATGCCTGGTTCATTGTCGATGTACAGTCGGCCAAGAAAGTGGTCTACCACTTTTGACAAAAGTTTCTGCGAGATGTAACGATCGCTAAGGTTGACTTTTCTATGCACAATTATGTTATGACGTTTTGTCTGTTATCTGAGATGCCTGACATTTGACATCATTGGGTGACTTAGTTGGACCTCTATTATTAAATGAAAATTGACCTTGTTGTTTCATGACGTTCAAATGAATCTCAACCGTAGGGTGGTAGACAACATTTTTGGCTGACTGTACCACATAGAACGCAATTATATTTGAACATATTTAAGCAAGACGTAAGTGAGTCTTGGTGGTTAAATAAATACCAAGTAAATAATTTGAAGTTATTTATTTTAAGGCATACTTCGGAGACTTAAAAATCTCCCTTAAAAGTTATATATTAAAAATATATTTGTCAATATTTTGGACAATAAATTTAAAGAAACCACCACTTTTGAGCGTACAACAATCGCAAGAACAATAAAACTGTAAATATTTGAATACTTAATAAATAACATTGATAAAAGTTAAATTGATCAGTTAGTTTGTGCTACCACTTACAACAAATAACAGTGGAATCACAGAAGACTTGGCGATAATGTACAATACAATGCCAAGATTAGGAAACAGACAAAGCTTACAACATCTAGGAGGTATACACTATTAATATAGAGGTAAATTTTGTAATTTGGTGAGTAAGCAAGTTTGGATGTGGAAAGCAATCTTCGAACCCATGTCAAATATGCACCATAGACTTTAAAATGCCACTCATCCTACATATTTGGCATTTACCAATTAATATTGTTTTTTTGAGGGAATTACACAGATTGCCTAACTTTATAATTTAGTAACTCGAAGCGAACACACCGTGGGTTGTGGATTTAGTACAATAGTGACAGTATTATTTAAGAAGGTACAACAGTAATTACAAAAATATGTTCATATTTTACTTAAATTATGTATTTCTAGGTACCAGTATACAGTAACTATGTGAATGTAAGATATTGGATAGTTATAAAAACTGTATACCAAATTGCAGTGTTTTTATTCCTCTAGAACAAAACATAAATCGATCAATAGATTACAATATCAAAAATGTTTTAGTTATACTATAATAATGCAAACATACAGTTTTCACAATAATCCATTGATATGAATACATATTTCTTATACTTATATTAATGAACACCCCATTAAAACTGATAAATACACACTTTATTGAGTAGTACCAATTATGTTTGTAAATCCATTATAAATAACATTTAAAATAAAGCAATATCAATCAATAAAAACACGCAAGCTTTTTGCTTTATTAAATAACAAACAGTCCCCATATATTTTTACCTTATGATGATTTAAGGCAAAATTATATTTAACAATACACAGTGCTTTTTTCATTCAGATTCAGAAAACTGTCTCAGGAAACATCAGAACCTTATGTATATTAAGAAATTGTGTACATCTGTCCGAGTTGAGTGCTAGATGAGAGTGCGGGTGCAAGTCGCGAGACATTGTCTACTTTGTATTTGTAAGAAAGGTGTTACCATCGTCACGCCAGCCGCACCCGCACTATATGTGTCTTGTGCTTTACCAACTTACTCTATTATGTGTTACAAATGTTGGTTTGGTACTTTCGAAGCAAATTGCTTGCGATAGAGAATACTTTTAAATTTCGAAGAATAAAATAACTAAAAACCTAAAAACCACTGTATATTATTAAAGTAAAGAAAACTACACACATAATTGTTAGTTACTCATGTGTAAATAACATCACATCACTTGATTATAAATATTATTGCTATATTATGTAATAATTAATATTGTGCAATTGAAAAGTGTTCTTAAAGTGTTAAGTGAAATAAACCTTTGTCTAAAGTTTAATATCTTGATATTATCCTAAAATTAATTAAAATTTATTATTGGTAACAGTTTCAAATTGCATTATGTAAAACATTAGGTGTAAATAGATCTTAGAATGGTCCTCATTAAATTTTACCAAAACTATTCAATGAAAATGTATTATGCTTTACTTTAACCAAAACTTATATTAATGATGTACTTAACTTATAATTTAACTAATGATGCAACAGTTATTTTATTTACTTCAAATAAAAAATTGGTCATTTCATGGTTGAAATGACAAAATGGTGACAACATAATTTAAATTAGCATATATAAATTAGCACTAATAAAATTAAGAATATACTAAACAGCGATTTAATATGAACCATATATTAACTATGTTAAGTTTCTGATATTTTAGATTTACCATTAAGTTTACCAAGTTGTCCGAGCATTAAGACGGTGTTTATTAAGTTCTCTGAGTAAATTCGTTGGTTAGTTTCCATCCTCCTCAATTTTTGAACAACATATTTGGAGAAGAATTCTAGTTCATTTTCCCGGGATCCTACATCAGTGTTATCATAGCTTCGTTTGCGTTTAGTACCTTTAGGGCTGGTCTGTGTGACAGAATTCTTAGATTTTCTACCATTTGATTCATTGCTGTTAGTACTGTGATTGCTATTAACAAATGCCTCATTTAAATCAGCACCAAGGTCATTCGCTTCTTCCTCATTGAGTTGTATTGTCAAGTCATCTGGCACGGTTACCATGGGTACTTGGTTTTCCATGAACAATGGGGATGGGAGGAAAGACACCCTTTTCCGAACCTTAACAGACTGTTGCTTTGGCTTAGACTGGCTCATCTCGTGCGGAATCCCCACTGTGTGTCTGCGGTTAGACTTCGTTTTGTCAGCATCTATGTTTTGCACCCGAACACCAGTCGTTTTGTTACTCCAGAAATTAACCTTTATTCTAGCCTTAGGTTTAACTTTTGTGTCTGACTTTGGTTTACTTTTATTTAGTACTGTAGGGAATTTGTACCGAATATTGTCATCATCCAAAGGATCCTTTTTCGCTTTCGGTGATTTAACATTGTTCAAATATTGGGTATTAATTTTATATCGAATGGTGTCATCATCGGATAAATAACCATTTCTTTTCGACTTCTCTAATGCAGGGGTTTTCATTTTGTATAAAGTTTACTTTAGTATTCCCACTAAAATTGACCTGAAATTTCGAAAATATCGTGTTTATATTCAAAAATAGGGACTTTGTAATGCTCAGGGATGAAAAATTTGTTTTTAAATTAGGTAGTATTCATTGGATTCCCGCCCATTTACTTATTTACAAAATATAAACATTGGTATTGTTTGTGGGCCCAAATATTAAGTTTTTACTCGATAACAACATTATGAAGATCAACTAATACTACAGCATTTATTTAATACACTTTCGCAAAGAATAAAATCTAGGAACGTACACCCAATTGTAATACGATAAATTTAGAGGTTAAGTGACATCACAAATAGATTGAAACATATAAAACAAAGCTATTTTCAGCTAGTAAATTACAATAAACTAGCATGAACTATTCTAATTATACATTTACCGCATTAACTATAAAGTAAAACCACTAAAAAGCTTTATTCAACAACAAATCTGTGATGATAATAACTAGTCATTTTACTGTTAACTGTTACATAACCACTAGGGAAAATGCATTAAAAACTTACCTCGTAGCACGTATAAAAAATTCACAATATTATCTTTAGTTCACAACCACATAATCTAAACTAATTTATCAAATTACTAACTAAAACCATACGCACAAACCAAACTAGAACTCTTGATGACGCAAAATTAGTTCAGAAATATTCCGTTCGCGCGTAACGAAGCTGGCAGGGCAGCGCTGCTCGGGCGGGAAAATATATTCGAAAGTCAAAGTCATTGCCAAGTTTTCATTCTGTCATTCAATAACAAGGAAACAGATTATAACCTGATGCTTTTACTGAAGACCTTTTCGGTAAACGTTGTTTTTTTTTTTACAATTTATGGAGAAAAACATAAATCCGTGCCTGTTATTGGTTTTGAATTTTTAATCAAATTATTAAATACCTACATACTGGTTTCTTAAATAGGTACCTATAAAAAAATAGGACTACTTCCCTATTTCAATAGGTACCTACATATTATGTTTTGTTTAGTTGTATTTTTATTAACTCGTCGGAACGAACAGCATTGTAAAAGGCATTTAAAACGCTTGAATTTATAAAAAAAAATATTTTTGTGTACATTATCTAAATAAAATTATTGTCTACGCATTATTTAGATGTCATACGTTTAATTTAGGTGTAGATACCTGGGTGGGTCTCACGATATTGGTACCTACCTAATTAAGTAAAAAGTAGGTACCTATGTTTAATTACCTACCAACCAAAACAAAACAAGCACCCTTTATTAAAATAATTTTCTTTCGAAATTCTAAGAATCACCTGAATTTATATCACATCTATCAATAATTCAATGTACGATGTAAATAGTAGCTATAGTAGATACTCTTATACGTACTAATCTATTTAAAGGCACATATGTACCTTCTCAATTTACCTTCTAGGTAATATCTAGGCTAGGTTTCATGTTGGCTACAATATGGATTTATCCACCTAGGTAAAATTATAATATGTGTTTAGACACGTAATTAATTGTACAACTACGTAACGTACCTACCTAAGCTAAATATGAATAATATCATTTTTAATGAATGAAAACCTATTTATTAAGCTAAGAAATATATATAAAGTACTTAAACATTCAGGGTAAATAAACTCACCATATGATTTTTCATCGATATCCAGCCCATTTTCGCACGAAACTTAATTTTGCGTTTATTTTCCGTTTTTGACGAATATATTTTGTTATAATATCGAATAGATAATAATTTTTGATTGTAGATATTATTATGTAGATTGGAAGATAACGCGAGACGCGAAAGGTAGGTTATGTTCGCCTACGAGATCTTTCCCCAGACTGAGTGGGATGCTGTGCGCAATGCGGCAACGAATAGACAAAAACCATTAGGTTTTATGTCATACAATTTAGTGCTAGGGTAAACCTATATTTATTTGTTATGTAACTGAAAATATTTGTTGTTCTATCTAGATATTAAGTTATTAATTCAAATATATAAGCATGTCTTTGTTACTTAAGTTTCCACTTGCGATACAAGTATTAAAATGTAATGTCACACTATCTCAATCGAGTAGCATTTTATTTGTGTAGTTAGCAACATAGGTTTAAATTTAAAAAAAAATACTTTGATAAAAACACTGTCCGAAAATTATTAGTAACGGTGGTTAAATAAAATGTTATTCTACGAGAATTCTACATTCAAAATTCCCGCGCTATCCAGTGATATCGATCCTCCTTTCATTCATTGTGTTGAACACCTACGCAAAACGCATGCGTGGGTTTCTAGGCGTGCGCAAAAAGGTTTCTCATTTTCAAAGAAAGTTCATCATGTTTCTATTTACAAAACACATTCATCTTCATTCTGTCAAAGATGGGTCTTTCATTTTACAACCCACTCGACCTCAAACGAGGCCTTGGATAAATTGCTAACTTGAATAATTAATTATGTATTCTGAAAATGTAGGTACGTTGTAAGATATTATGGAGTGTTTCGTCTATGTAGATATAAATAAAAATAAATCCGTGCGTAGGTAGACATTAAATTAAATTTTAATTTATGTACCTATGTACATACTTACTTAAGTTTTTTTTTTTTTAAGTAGGTACTAATTAGCTACCTACTTACTTACATACCTGCTACTTAGCAAGTTGCATCATATGTTTATCTTATGAATTTAGCTTGACTTCAATATTACTTAACTACAAGGTTACTTTTAATTGTATATCTATACTAATATTATAAAGCTGAAGAGTTTGTTTTGTTTGTTTGTTTGTTTGTTTGTTTGTTTGTTTGTTTGTTTGTTTGTTTGAATAAACGCGCTAATCTCAGAAACTACTGAACCGATTTGAATAATTCTTTCACTGTTAGATAGTCTATTTATCGAGGAAGGCTATAGGCTACATTTTATCCCGAAATTCCCACGGGAACGGGCACAACGCTGGTAAAACCGCGGGGCGCTGCTAGTTGAGCTGATACAAAGTTCCAAATGACAGTTTTTGTCTTTTCTGCTCTCAATAGCTTCGAATTACAACAGGGTTGTTTGTAGTTTTATTAAACACACTGTTGATGCCTTTTCTTTATTTCTTACTTCGGAAATTTCCATTCAGATTCCAAAAAAAAAAACAAATCAAAACAAGCCACTACTGAACTGAACGTAATTAATGTAGTATTATACAATTCCTAATGCAAAAAAACGAACGACTGCCTCTACGGAATTCCGCATGCGGACAACGAATTCGGAAATTGAATTCGGATTCTGTACGTTTGCGGTCGGGCTAAATCATGGTTTACTTATAATACATTTATTGCTTACAAGGCTTTTGCGTTTTGGGCCTATATGTAGTTAAATCCTTTGTTTGATTTTGGTAAAATAAATACTAACTTAAAACGAGTCATATATTTATGACCTACCTGAGCTCTCACTGCGGCTAGATGTAGCTGAGCTGTTCTGTAGTCATACTTCTTGATAGATATGTCCTCCTGGTACGAAAAATAAAAGTATGTTGGAAGGTACATACTAAAACTGAAATATTTAATTTTTATTCTTCTTTACAAATTTCTAACTAAGAGCGGCATCTAGCGAATAACGTTGGAACCTTCAAAGTTTTCCAGCGTGGCGCTAGCTAGAGGAAACGGATTTGTGGAGCAAACGTTGTTTTAGTTTTACAACCCGCTCAAAGATGTCGCTATTAGTAGTTTATCTCGAGGACTTAATATTCTTTAAATCCATGGTTTAATTCAAAAAGTTTTTATAAGAATCTTTGATCGTTACCTTTAAAATTGTAATAATAATTTTGAATACATTACCTGAATTTCATTGACTTTGTTGTACATACATCCCTCTAGACTTCGGCACTGCACCCGGGCTAATCCATCCAAGTTGTCCTGTAGATAATAAAATACTTAGTTTATTTTACGTCTTTGATAAGTTTCTATACATCGAGAGGTGTTTTAAGATAACCAAGCAATGCCGACATTCCTAAACAGATGAAATAGTTATTATTAAGTCTTTTCAAGTAATTTCATTCAGATTTATGTGAGTAGGAAGGTACTCTAAAAATATTAAAGTACCTGGGAGTCTTATGAAGGGATCCGAAAAAATAACTGAAATTAAAGGTCAAGGCCTGATTTTTATAAATTTCTATGTGTTTATTATGATTTTTTGTCTCAAACCTGCAGTTGCTTGATCTGTATTTCCAGGTCTAGAGCGTCTTTCCTGAGCTGCTCGTAGCTGAGTCTCGCTTGCCCTCCCCCCATCCTGTCGAGCAGCATCTCACCGCGAAGAACTGGCGGCATACTCTCCTGTCCAATCATACAAGTATAGGTAACGTATCCTATAGAATCCAAGGCCTGCTTGCCTACCCTAGAAATTATTTATATACGAAAGCGATTACACGTCCATAATGTTTAACTTAAATGACTGGCAGTAGATTTTTTTATGGGTATACAGTGAACCTAAAGTCATATCGCCACCGAAATTCGTGGAGTAGATTACTACAGCTGGAGTTATATTATTGTGAATTAGGTAGGTAACCTATACCCAAATCAACACTAAAAGTACCTACCCATTAAGTGCTTGTACAATACGTACATGGGTACATATGTACACTCGTACAGTGTTTATGCCGTTTAGATACCCATGTATTTATAGTTTTTAAATCCTTCCTAAATATCTACTTACTGTAATGATGTAATGATGCTATTGGACTATAAGGGATTATTCCATAAAATTCCGTGCCTACCTAATAAAGCCCTCTGGTAAACAAAATATTTTCAACTGAATGAAAAAGGATTGGCCCTCCAAAAAGGCGAAAGGCCTATTTTTTGTAAACGGATCACAAGATTAGATTCACACAAAAGATAAAATGATGCTTATTGATATGTTTCAACAAGATTTATATTTGGCAGATCGGATAATAGGAGCATACGTACAAAGTACGACGACCTTACCTTTCCATTGTGAAGGGAACATATTCAAATGTATATTTCGAGAAGGTACTGAGAGGGTCAGATTAAATTCTAGCGGTATGTACCTACGTACTCCTACGGACGGTCCCAATAAATTGATCTTCGGCAATCTACGATAGAAGATCTAGCTTTGTCATTGTATCAGTATTTCCAACCATCACAACATTTGTATGGAAACAATGTCGAAACTTGATCTGCTCTTAAATTGCTGGTAGAGATCAATTATTGGAACCGGCTGGATGGCCATTACTTGAGGTAGAAAGGTTTCTGCCCGTAGTGTGAACATAATGACCGTGTGTGAATTTTGTATTATATCTATACTAATATTATAAAGCTGAAGAGTTTGTTTTGTTTGTTTGTTTGTTTGTTTGTTTGTTTGTTTGTTTAAACGCGCTAATCTCAGAAACTACTGAACCGATTTGAATAATTCTTTTTGTAATAGATAGCCACATTCAACGGGAAGGTTATAGGCTATTTTTCATCCCGAAATTCCTACGGGAACGGGTACAACGCGGGTAAAACCGCGGGGCGCTGCTAGTTTATAATATAGGCCTAAGACTTAAACATAAAGTGCATTATCCATAAATACTTATTAACAGCATTTTATGCTTAAGATATACTTGTCAATTCCTCACCGCTGGAACATCCAAAGGTGGATCCTCAGGTTCCGGAGGGTAGGGAGGTAAGAAAGCCCGTTTCGGCGACCTCATCGGAGGCTGCGCGGTTAACAGCGCCCGCGCCAAATGAGCAAGATCAGCTGTGCTTGACACTGCCCGCGCCTGCGCACAAAGCGACTCGTATCTGCGTAGTTGGCTGTTGCACTGTGGACAAAATATATATTTAAGTTTAATTGGACTCACAGACTTCATCAGACTTTTATAACGGTTTTAAAAGGGGTTTAATAAGGTAGTTTCAAATATATATACCTTTTTTTTTATATATACCAGGACAAATTCACACACGGTTAATTAGACCCAAACTAAGCTCTAAGCTTGTAATATGGAATCTAACTAACTGATACTACTACATATACCTACATACACAAATACTTTATAAGAATATATAATTGACACCCAGACGTCGTCGCCAACAACTATGTCTGCACATATTGTTGACTCCTGGCGGGAATCGAACCCGCAACCCCCGACACAGTAAGCGCTCTCACTGCCACTGTGCCAACGGGCTTGTCAAAAATTTAAATATCTTTATTATATCAGATCATTACAATCATTTAGTGTCCAACCCTGGTGTCTTTAGGCCGTCTTAAGACTTCCGGTATGGTCTATGTTATAATATAGTCGTCTATTTACCTACTAATTTAATATTCAACATAAAACCATATTATTTTTATGGAGCAATAGGCTCTTGCCAGCAATATTGGTAAGAATTAATTTCAAAGCAATAAACATTTAGGTTTATTTAGTTCCATTGTAAGTACTCTTTTAGTTCGTAGGTTATTTGGAATCATTAAATAGACAATCGACCAACAGCCATCAATTAAACAGCTCCATTAATTAGACGGTACACAATTTCGCACTAAGCGAAGGCCGTCGTACCAATGTTTAAACAACTTCAGAGTTCAGTGCAAACTCAAACAGCACGCAAGATGGATGACTAGTCCATTACCGAGATGGTATCATGATTTATCCTTATCATTTATCTCAGTTATATGCTAAAAGACAACGTTCAGTTTATTTTGTAGGTGACGGCCTGGTAGAGCTGACTGCATGGCCCCTAGGGCACTGGAGCTTACTTCGATTATAGAGAATATGTCAGTACCATTTTTTCAGTGCTGACTTTAGTGGGTATTTGCATGGCACCTCCTTGGCGTACGAGGCCCATATACCCCGCTAATCTCCTTAGATGAGTGGGTGCATGCGTAAACGCATTTCCCACCGTTATAAAAAAAGCCTTTTCTTGTATTCTATGGCCAAGTTTAGCTAACTATGGGTTATGGGTCTAATAACCGTATGGAAAATCTGAAGCCTAATTATCTTACTGTAATTATAGGGAGGTATTATCAATATAATATTAAGTACTTAGATCTTAAATTGAAAAATTAGTTATTTCAACATGTTTTCTTTCACTTCCTACATTATATTTTGATACATTGGTTTGAATAAGGTAAATATAATAAAGTAAATGTATAATGTATAACGCCTCGGTGGTCTAGTGGTATGTGCACTCGCCTGCCAAGACTGAGGTCCCGGGTTCAATTCCCAGGTCGAGCGAAAACATGTTTCCTACTTTTCAAACATGGCTCGGGTTTGAGATCACCAACCCGCATTAGGCAAGCGTGGTGATTACGCCTGAAACCTCCTCACTGTACTGTGATATCTTCAGTGAGACGAGAGGCCTTTGCCCAACAAGTGGGACATTACAGGCTAATACTTTACTTTACTTTTTTATAATAAAAAAAAATGGTAACCTAAGTAACCCAATTTGATGGATTACGAATTAGAATCACATACCTTTTCAGAAATAATTTCCCCTTCTTGACAAATTGCTTCGCTTAAAGCTGACGTCACATCAGTCAATATTTCTTCTAATTCCTGTAATAAAAAATAACATTAGAGAGACGTTGTAAGTAGTTTATGGATTTTACTAAAATAGGTAAGTAATTTTAGGTTCTACATTATTGATATTTTATTTAATTTCCAATAACAGAATGCTTAGGTGAAACCTTTTCAAAAAAACAGTGATAAATAAATATACATTGGAAAATTGAGATTAATTCGCGTGGATAGAGTCCGATACATTCACCAAAATGATATAGGTACTCGTATCGCATAATAAAGCTGAAGAGTTTGTTTGAACGCGCTAATCTCAGAAACTACCAATCCAATTCGAATAATTATTTTTAAAATGTTAGCCACATTCAACGGAAAAGTTAAACGGTATTTTTCATCCCGAAATTCATACGGGAACGGACACAACGCGGGTAAAACCGCGGGGCGTTGCTAGTTTCGGGGTTAGGTATTTAAACTAAACTAATGAAGGGGTATTTGAACTAAGTGCTTATCTTAAAACTGAAATAAAATAAATATGTAGGTATACTCAGTAACTTTTACAAACGATATGTAGCCTCAAATTGGTAACACCTATCTACCTAGTTATAATAGTTTGTCTGGTATTTGGTTTTGAAAAGAATATTTGAATTCCAAATTAATAATTATTCAGGCCGAGTTGGAATATTATATTGTTTGAATTCCAAATATCACTTTAATTAAACCCGAAGTTAGTTCGCCAGGGTCTTTACAAATGCGAAGTGCATGCTAGGGTTGGCTAAAGGTTTACAAATCCGACCGACATTGTGCGGTGGCACATAATGTAATAATAAATATATACTCGAGCAAATTCACACAAGGTTAATTACAACCAAAGTAAGCTCTAAGCATGTAGGGTATTATAGAAACTAACTCACTGATACTACCACATATACATTATAAGAATTATATATCATCTTAAATTAATAAACGTGTTACTCGATATTATATCAGAAGCTGATTATCTCTAGAACTCTACGATATCTCCATATCTACTAGATCTAGGTATTTCTGGTACAAATACTTTATAAGAATATATAATGTAATTGACACCCAAACGTCCTCGCCAACAACTAAGTCTTCACATATTGTTGACTCCGGGCGGGAATCGAACCCTCCACCCCCGACTCAGTAAGCGCTTTCACTGCCACTGTGCCAACTGGCTTGTCATTAATGGATCGTTTTGTTTTCATCATACCATATTATACGTATTTGTACCAGAAATACCTAGATCTAGTAGATATGGAGATATCGTAGAGTTCTAGAGATAATCAGCTTCTGATATAATATCGAGTAACACTTTTATTAATTTAAGATGATAACTAGGTACCGTAACGTCGGGTTACTTAGACTCTGGGAGGTAACTTTGGCTCAAATCAAAAATAAATTTAAACTTCGCGCCTCGTTGTATCAATGACATTTATCGATTTAATTTAAGCGGGAATCGTTAGATGGTGCTACTGGCTCCTAGTTCAACCAAAATGCAAGTTTAATTTCTAACCTAAACTCGCCATTTGCATTTTGAGCTTCTGCCATGTGAAACGTCTGTTTTTTTCGTCTGCAAACTTTCTAGTGTAACTGAGTTTTTAAGGTAAGTTTTATTAAATATTATATTTAGTCGCGTCAGATATATATTTAGGAGTAGAATAACTATAGAATCGATTGTTTTTTTACAAGTTTTGATATCAATATTTTAAATAATAAGTGTGGGGATTCTTTGACTCATGAATTCGGGTAACATTGCCTCCTGAGCCAAGTTACCCGATCATATTAATTTTAGTTAATAAATGATTGCATTTGATTCATTTATCGCTATAATAAGAATTTAAACAGTGTATAGTAAAATTTCATTGTGTTTTAGCCATCTCGATGCCATGTAACTATCAGCGAAAGCCGACTTCCAAGACAAGATCGAATCGTCGGTGCAGATCTTATTAGTGATACATTTTTGCAAATGTTAAACGAAAATAGAGCTAATATTTGTCCTGAAAAGAAAACAGTAAGGAAGAAAAAAATTAACGTAGCTCCTGGAAAGGCGATCAGTGCTGATGATATCTTAGGTGAAGGTACATCTGGCCTACACCCTACTAAAAGTTCCGGATTTGAAAAAGACACAAAAATTAGATGCACAAAAAGAAATCGTTCCACTTCAACAACAAGTTGCAGCGACTTAGATATGAGTATTGCACCTTCTACTGAGGATGTTGTGATGCCCTGGGATGATGAAGACGACGAAGTTCCTATGACAAATATAAGAAGTTCTGTCGTTTCAGCTCAAGAGTCTGCTGTACAGAGCAACGCAACCAAAACCCTTTCAAATATATCAGAAGGTGACTATGTTTTGATCATCTGGAATAAAGAAAAATATCCTGGCCAAGTGACTGCCCTAGTCAGCAAAGAGGGTGCCCTTGTTACATGCATGAAAAGAGGCAAATGTTTTTAGCGGTGGCCAGTTTACAAGGATGAACAGTTGTATAGTTGGGACAAAATTATTTGTAAAATAAATGCCCCAAAATTTTAAAAAAAGGCTGTTTTTCAGTACCTGAATCAGATGGTTAAGTCCAGCCTTTTCTTCCTAATCTTTGATACCTTTTTTAACACTGAGTATGTCTCAGAGGTAATGATCTCAATAGTTTAACAAGAGTTTTTGTTAAATTTTATGAAAAAAGCTGTTCGAGTCTATTTTTTGTTCACTTTTCTATTACGAAATGAAGAATTTTATATGTAAAAAGGTTTATTTTTTTCTTATCTTTCAGTTTAAGGACTTACTTTGGCTCTTTGCTCGGTTTAGTATCGTTTTACATAGAAAAAAAATCAGCGAGCCAGAGTTACCCTCCTCAAACATAAACTTTGGCTCAAATTTCAGAAAATAAAAAATATACAAAGCAATTACATTTTTAGTTAAAATAGTTTATTAATATGTAGGTACTATCCCTGTTTACCAAATACAACCGTTATAACCCTAAAAAGTCGCTCAGATTCTCCACAACAGAGACATTTTATATAAAATATACGGGAAAAGTAGCCAAAGTAACCCGACCTTACGGTACCTACTTAATAGTTTAAAATACTGAATGAAGAAGGTATTTAAATAAAACTTTATTAAAGTAAAGCTTGGTAGCCCTACTTCTATCAATTTTGTTTTTACAATTTTGAGTAGGATCATGCCTGAAGGGAAAATTGAATACGAACATCAATATCTAACAAACCAACTGTATTATTAGTGTGGCCAATTTAAATGTTTATTTAGTATCGAATCACTTGGATAGAAGGGACATTTATACTTTAATATATTTGCAAAACTAATAACATTCCTTCGTATTTAATTAATGAAACTCAGAGTGTATATTCTTATACATATCATAACTATCAGTGCCCTACGACTTTACTCGCATTGTACCTGCAGCTGTATTTTGAATTTTAGACCCAATTAATTGCGTTCGTTAATAATTAATACGTAACCTAATCAACCTTATTTAAATGAATAATACATTGTCGCGGTCACTATGCATGCACGAACAACTTAATGTAGCTGTACACTAGCTAGGTTAGGTATAGGTATGCATTCGTATTATATCAGGGAAATTTAACATTTATAAATGACCAGCTGTACCTCGCTGTTTCACCAACAGCGCAGCTGTTTCCGTAGGAATTTCGGTAGTTTTGTTATTCCTGAAGAAGATATACAAAATAAAAAAAGAACTATTAAAATCGGTCCAGCCGTTCTCGAGTTATAAATGGTGTAACTAAAACGACTTTCTTTTATATACATAGAAGACGATACTTGGTAAGCCTTTACTTATTATTTACTTAATTATTATAACTATTACCTCGCTACGTAATTTAATTTTAATCTAACACACTCAAACGTATTCCGCGGCATAAATGAATGATGGACATTCATTTAAAAGTAAGTACACGTATAGTAAAGTAATTAGTACACGTACTGGAACACTTGTACTAAGTTTAAATATTATATTCGTAGCAATATGGCAACACTACATTTTGGTTTAAAACGACCATTGTTCACGTACTCGTGTGTCCGTCAAGTGTCAACAGCAATGTGGCGTGTGTTGATTACCTGAAGCCTGTAGCGAGTTGAAACGTGGGTTAACTTAACTATGTGTTACATGGCGGATATAACGGCGAGGGAGCCTAAAGTATGATTACAGTGAGTTGCCGCATGTAACTTCCGGAGACCGCAACAGTGTATTCATTGAAATATGGTTGATTATCGGGTTAATTTAACTTACGATCACACACCAGTAAACGTTAACATCAAATGTCAGTCTTAACAGACGTAAATGAAAAATCATGGCTTTCTAATGACCGCCTGAATAACTTTAATATACTGTCTTTAAAGTTATTAAACGCTATGTATTTAATAGACCTTTAATCGTGAAATTTTTAACGAGTGTAAGTATGTTACGATGGTCAACCGTTTGAAACAAAAAAAACGAGATTAATAAGATAATAAGATACCAGAACGCAGTTTAAAAGTTTAGGTATTTTTGGAGAACCAGAACCAAATCCCTAGACCTACCTAGCCTTCGCCTCGGTCTAACTCCCTCAAATCAAACTCCTATCCCGCCACTGGTTTACATAGTGAATATTCAGTAAAGTTTGCCGCTGACACTGTGTAAATTGCGAGCATGTGTTATTATTATAAAGCAAAGATAAATGCTGGTTAAGCATTAACAAATACCAACCAGTCTCTTTGGCAGTTTATCGTTTATTTAGAAACACAAGAGTGCTTATGTTAATACTCGTAATACGTAGACGGGACTTAGGTTGCCTTAAAATCAGAGTTATTTTAAGCTCTGTTATAGGAATTTAAAGTCTATATGAGTTTTGTATCGTGGCGATTACGCCTAATCCTCCTCACTGTACTGATAACTTCAGTAAGACGAGAGGCTTTTGCCCACCAGTAGGACGTGATTACGCCTTATTGTCGCCGTGATTCCTCCTTCTACATAATAACTTCGGTGAAGCGAGATAGAAGCCTTTAGCCAGTGGGACATAACAGGGAAATACTTTACCATACTTTACTATATGATTATTTACCTGTAATATAGTCGGCAGTGTATGCTTGTGGTACTGATCGAGCATCGCATTGGTGGCCGTCAACTGTTGCACGTACGTGTTGTGCGAGTCGTAGTAAGTGGCCAACGCGGCAGGACTCGGGTTGTTGCAGTAGTTCAGGAACGCCGACCGGTAGTCTTGACGGCTCTGAAACGAATGAAATGGAGCAATTTAATTAGGATATTGTTTATAAAGTAAAGGTGAAGAGTTTGATTTTTGTTTGAACGCGCCAATCTCAACTACCCATCCAATTTTATTTATTATTTTTGCAATGGAAAGTCACATTTAACGGAAAGGTTATAGTTTATTTTTATTTACCCGCGTTATGCCCGTTCCCGTGGGAATGTTGGGAATTTTTATACATATATAAACCTTCCTCCTGAATCACTCTATCTATTTTAAAAAACCGCATTAAAACCCGTTGCGTAGTTTTAAAGATCTAAGCATACATAGGGACAGACAGCGGAAAGCGACTTTGTTTTATACTATGTAGTGATTATACTTTGTATTCTTTGTTCAAAAAATCGTAGACCGTACTCGTGCCGAATCGTAGACTCATTACACCGTAGCAAAGCCCTTAAGACGACGTGTGAACACGCTCATCGCGTTTGTGAGGGGTGAGGTATCTTCCCCCCGCGCTTTATGTTCGCGGACCTGTCACTTTTATAAATTTATGTCACTGGAAATCTAATAAGGGTCCCCGTACACTTGATCGGCTATCGGTATTGTCTTTTACAGATACCAATTTATTTTTCATCAGTATGAATGAGTTGACGTGTTATCGGTAATATTGGTATTGTTATCTTAGCGCAGTCGGGGCAGACATTTAAATAAAAAAAAATCCAGGGAGCGATTTATTTTTTAAACGTCAGGGGGGGGGTGTGGTTGGGAGTATAAATCTCGATTTTCGAACTAATCCCGGTAGAGGGTTCGCCGCCATCTTGTTTTAAAGTTAAATTTTTTCGTAAAATTTAATAAATTTTTTACGCTAGGATAAACTTGGTAGTATAACACTGCAAATATTGATCCTAGCGTAAAAATGATAATGGCCAAACTTGTGGAAAATTAAATTTCCAACAACTTTCGATAGGACCATTTTTGCTCTAAAGTTGAAAATTAACGAGTTATTTCAGAAAAACTAAAAAAAATAACTTTTAAACAAGATGGCGGCGAACCCTCTGGTTCGTCTTCTTGTTCATCTTGTTTTAAAGTTAAATTTGTTGAGAATTCATTGAATTTGTTGAGAAGGCATTGTATTTGTTGAGAATTCTGCATTACTATACCATGTTTCAAAATCCCAGATCAATTATGTAAACAAAGTTATGTCAAGATTTGACACTGTCAATGTAGGAGGTCAGATGTGTCGAACCTTCGGGTAATTTCATTTAAAAATATTGTTGCCCAGCAGTGGGACAAACCTGTTTTCCTTGGTCACGGTATCACGCGTGAATGGCTGGACCGATTTCATTAATTCTTTTTTTGTTGTATTTGTTATTATTAGAAGGTTCTTACGGAAAAAAATATTAAGAAAATCTCTCAGAAATATTGAAAAATTACATTTAATTTTGCATATTTAAAAAAACACGCGTAACGAATGTCAATGTCATTCACTAAGGCGGTACGAAGTTCGCCGGGTCAGCTACACGGATTTTATGTGCGCCGGACTTTTTGCGCGTTGTGTGCGTTACTGCATATAATTACATAGGTTCTATTTTCACAGACTAAAAAGTGCGTCACGGATAGTCTGTCGTCTGCGCTGCACCTAAGATATTATTTGCGATGTTCGTACAGAGCGAGCGTGCGCGACGAAGCAGTACGTGTCTACTCCCAACAAGGCCCCGCGGCCGACTGAGTGACTAGAGCACCGTCAACGCGAGCGCTATAATTATGTTTTATTTCATTGAATAAACTAACTTCCATTTAGAGAAAAACCATCTGTACTACCATATGGGATTTGATGTAAGGTTTATGAAAATATAAATTTTGTACTTGTTTTTTCTTTACAATCGCCGTGAAACTGTAAAATTTCAATAAAATGTCGATTTTTTACGATTTTCACGATTTTTTTCTATCGAGGCAAATCACTCTAATCGTGTTTCGAAGTGTATAACAATATAAAGCATATTTTTACCTTTACGACAGTAGGAATATCATTCCATAAATTTTAGCGGTTGATATCCAAAAACTGTTTCTAACACAACTCTTTCGCGATGTTTTACGCTTCTGGTCTTACCACTTCGTCTTAAATCAGAGCTTCGCAGTAACCAAAGTCCTTGATGAAACGATCTTAAGATGGAACAGACACGTCTGCTTCGCCTAAAATATATTCAAAACAGTTCTGCCGGAAGCATGTCATTAAAAAGTCGTCTAACATTGAGAACGATTCGGGTTTACGTTCACGTCGTAAAATTAACACGACATAAGTGCCATTGAAACATTTACTACAAAATAAGCGACACAAGATATTCTGGATGGGTTTGTCATGTTTAGTGATTGGGCGTTGGTTTAGTGACAGAGTTTATTTGGTTTATCATATTGGCTAGAGTGCGAATACTGAAGCAAGGTTTGAAATGTCCAATTTCAAATATTGTCTTTTTTGCTTTCGAGTCGTAAATTCGTTCAATGTAGACGACGATAATACGATACATGTTTTATATATATGCATATTATTGACAATTTGAGTGACCGATCATCCGTTTTTCAAGCAATGTTTCGTATCAGAAATATTATCATTCATAAGGATTGCTATTGTTAAAAACCAAATACTGTAATATCGATATTTGACGTCACATTACAGCTGTCAAAAGTGAAAACTTGTCAGTCACAGGTAACCCCGGCCCTTTAACGTTACTAACTGATAGTAAAGATAGTAAAGGTGCCTCACCAGAGCTAAGGTACGTTACGTTCTATACTACGCTTGATATTATTGATGGATACACAGAGCATAGAAGCACCACGCGTAGCAGCCGGCGCGGTGGTGCTTCTATGCTCTGTGGATGGATAGGATTAATGATCTGCTAAAGTAAATTTTACTTTCAACCCTCTACATAAGCATTATTTGTGTCTAACATTCCAAGTTTCAAACTAAAATGTAAGTATGTAATGTACCTATGTGTTCGTTTGTCTGATTTGGAAGCTCGAACAACCACACAGTTGATTACCCCTGACGGATCCCGAATTGCACGTGATCACATCTCTTTGTATAACCACGTAGGGAATATTCAACTCTCTAGTAATGCTACTGCTCAAATAAGTAGAGGTTTAAAATCGACTTCAAGGCAGCTCATATTATATTTCAACTCAAAATTTAAAGCAAATTTTAAAATGACGTTTCCAAATATCAAAACATAAATTTATGTTACTAAACTAATAAATAGTGCAAGTGAATGTTATTTAGTTTAAAAAACTTTTGACCGTCACTGGAATCGATATTTTCATTCATCACCGCGTCACTATTTAATTTGTCTCGCCTTTTTTGCAGTAATCCTTCTCACTGTGAGGAGATGAGAGGTGAGATATCAAAAGCTAATAATACTTTTGTAAAATAAAAACTAATGTTCAATCTCTAACAATACAAGATTCATAAAGATTGACTTTGAATTGATTGGATGGTACGCTACAACGATCCATGACTCCACCAAAAATATTGTTTTCCCTCGATGATCTTTGTTTGATATAGACTGACGGATATCCAAAGGAAATGGATAAAATAATCCCATTATTTTTAACACAATTCCCCGAACAAACTCTCACAAAAAAGGGGAAATAGCAACGACAATCTCTTCAGTTCTTTTAAAAATGTGGATGTTAGATTCAATTTTTTGGTGCGAGAAGGTACTCCTGTGTCGGGGATTATATTATTCATTGTTATTCGCGAAACTGGTTTTAGGTAAGTCTTTCCCCATTATAGAAATGACTCGAGGAATAATAGGGTTTCGGATAAATTTATATTGACAACGAAAACCTGCTTTATAAAGCCTCAGTTTTGTGAAATAAATTAATGTTTAATGTCAGTCAACCTCTCAATGCCTATCTATTCTCATCATACAAATATCGGTCGAAGTCTGCCTATTCCGACCGCTTGCTTTTGACATTTAATTCGTCCCTACTTATAGCTGAATAATCGGAAATTATTCGAGGTTGTATTAGCTTCGGGGTCTATTTTATTTCCTATCGAGAGACTTGGTAAAGTGGATATTGACAGTAACATTCTTAAGGGATGTTATTTTATATACGTCACATATCAGAAACGCCAGTTCCAGATCGCGTATATTTTGTGTTTCATGTTGCTGTAGAGAGCCGTAAATGTTCAAGCATTTTATTTATTAGCGCATTAAGTTAACCATCTTTCTTTTAGCTTCCAGTGGTTCAGGTTGGATTTAGGATGCTGGCACGTTGCGGTTGTATGACGCACTGACTTACGAATTTTTTGACAAAGCAATATAATGTAAAGTAATTTTAACAAAAGGCCCCAATGTGTTAGAAGTAAGTATGTACCTTTAAAAAGAAAATTATGTAATGACAGCGAAAAATAACGTTGGCCTCAAATATGCTACTGCTTGTCAAAAAATATGCCATAGAAAATATTCAAGTGAGTTGGAATGTTTAATTTAAATTTTAGGGGGATTTGTTTTTAATATAGGCAAAATGGTGGGTATTATATGTTAAACTCTACTAATATCTTAAAAGCTCTCAAAAGTTTGCAATTTGATTGCTGATTTTCTCCTATGTTTTTTGCTATTTGCATAGGAATTAGGAATCCAAATACCAATAAGAAAGACCTGGGTTGTGATGTTAACAGCATTTCAGCTGTAAATTGGTTTATCCCTATCCGGCATACGGTTTTTTACAAAGAGCAAAAGAGATAAAACACTATATAGTAGGTTTTAGTTAGAGTTTATGAATAAGGCGGGATGACAATCAAATTCCAATTTACCTTATTGAGCTGATCATCTGCCTTCCCCAGCACCATCTCGCATCCCTCCCGATGAGCGAACAGCTTCCTCGCCTGCACCTTCATATGGAAAGTCTTCTCTATCAATGGAGTTGACACCACTCTCTCCAACGATGCCGATGCGTTATTGTACGCTATGACGTCAGCTTCTACCTCTTGAAGAAGCGTCTCCCAAGTGTGGAAGAGAGATGAAGGACAGGATGCTCTGGGGAGAGAAAGAGATGGGTATGTGTTAGGGTTTTTATAAGAATATTTTGTTTTGTGGGAGGTTTTTTGTAGTAACCCGTTCCATTAAAGAACAGTTATTTCTTATAAGCACACCATGTTATTATCAAAGTTGAAATGTGATGACAATGCCTTGGTCTCTTGTCAGTGCCTACTAATTTTCAGATCGATCTTTGCTCGTTATGTTTTAAAATTCGATATCCCCACTGGACTTATTATTTTATTGTTACTGACTAAATTAATGGCCACCCCTTCACTCCTGTCATGCTATATCAATAATGTTAAAAGCTTTGGCTTCGCTGTCCGACCGCGCAATTAACTGCAACTTATTTATAACTCTGAGTTGAGTGATTGTTTATCAAAATTTTAGTAGACATTAACGCTTTTATTCGAAAACTGAGAGTTATCAAGTTATTCACAGGTTTATACGAGTAATAAAACATTGAACGTTTGTATACATGAATATACATACAATACATTAATGCTCTTCCTCACTGTGCTGATACCTTCAGTGAGATGAGAGGCCTTTACTCAACAGTGGGACATTACAGGCTAATACTTACTTATTTACTTACATTAATGCTAAAATCCGTCAAAATTGGTGAAGACATTTTGGCGTTAAAGCATACAGAGAGGAGGGATAGACAGACCGACATATTATATTATATCGACTATTTGCATTTCAATTAATTTTGTTAGCCGTATAATAACCCTAGATAAAAAAAAATGCTTAAAAAATTACAAACCTAAATTATCCTTAAAATAAGTGCTCGTTAACCTTGAATCCAGATATAAACCAAACCTAAGTTAAGTACCACCTATATGTTACGTAGAGGTATCAGGCCACATTAAAGTAATGTAGGATCGTATGCCTATAAAGTTAATTACCCGTTTGATCATTATATTCATTACAGTGCTTAATTCTACGGAGGTACCCACGCGATTTTATTTTGCAAAAGTATAATCTTTCTGTTGAACACCTAATTGTACCTATATGTTCATGATTTAGGAATTTACAGATCAGCAATCGTTTTAAATGGTATTTGAATATATCCTAAGAATCTATTATCAAAATGTATGGGATAGTATCATGAAATCACGTGACATTTATAAAAAACATGGCGTCTCTACTGTTCTACTTCCTTGATGACATATTGAACACATACATCAAAAAGAAATTTCTGTATACCTGTCTTTGACCCAAACACGCAACCTCCCTTTTTAAATCGGTAACAAAAGATAAACATGACCCTAAAATCCCGTAACAAAACCTTAAACCATCCTTGCGATATCATAACGTTAGAGCCCGCACTTACAACGTGCTTGTACATAATAACTTTTAAAGTACCATTGCGAAGTACCATTCAGTTCCACGTGATGGTTTGTACTTACATACGTGTATACAGAGCCTTCGTACCGCTTTTGAAATGGATGCTGCCTCTCGCCCGCGGTTGTCGGGTAAGTGGGTAGATACCGGGTATCGGGGTCACAGCCTGCGGATACCCCTACTACAAGTTACCATCGTAACGGTAATAGTAAAGTTAAATGTTTGTTAGATGCTTTTGAAAACAATTTGGTACTATCTTTTGGTACGCCAAAACAAGTTAAAATGTTACAATTAAAATAAGTCTAATTATAAGAGAAGCTTCTTTGCTATGAGATACTTTTCGTGACGTGATCTATGAGTTAAAACAATGTCTTTGGAATCGTAAAGTTTTTAAATCTAATCCTATGATTGAAAAGTAAACTGGCTCATTTACTGCGGCCGCCGGATTTAGAAACCGATTTCAGATTAACATGGACTTCAGTCTTTACATTGATTGGTTAACCGAATTTAGTAACCAAATTTAGTTCAACCAAATATTTTCATTAATTATAGTCTATTTACGACAAGAACCAGTGGTAATGGTCATAACCGTAAGTATATATACAACATATTGCATACTAGGATATCGTTGTAATTATGTAGTAAAGCCGAAATTGTACGAGGTATGTGTGTTAGACTATTATTGTGTTCGCCTCAATTATTGAGTAAATGTCTATTAATAATTTACTAGCTCATCTACTAGTATTGTTCAGCCAGTTGGGTATACCAATTACTGAAGTGATAGTAACAAATATTTGATTATAAACAATGATTGTATTCAGATGTTTATTTAAGGTATTCTGTGACTAATTACTCCGATATCAGGATTAAAGGAAAAATGATAACTAAGGGCTGTTTGCGCCAGAATTTTCAAAATTCGTTTTAGAAAGAAAAGCTGTTCAGAATTATATATTTTTATATAGCACGAAATAGAACACTAAAACACGAAAGTGGTTCTTTTATTAAACATATTTAGGTGCCAAAAACATTAAGAGTGCTTGTGCAATCCTCCCTAACTCATTTAAATTCACAAGGCGATTCTTGTATCGTTCATAATATAAATATTTCAAATGGTATTATTCAATATTCTCTGGCCAACGATCCTTCGTTTTCACACTAGACTTCTTCTTCTTCATCGAGTGGATGGTCAACCTGACCAATCCTGGTGTCAGAGTTATTGAGCCGCGATTAGTATATTGTTGACTCCCGGTGGGAATCGAACCCGCAACCCCCGACACAGTAAGTTCCCACATCCACTGTGCCAATGGACTTATCACGCCGCATGCGGCCGACCACCGCATATTGCTAAAATAATCGCGCCTTCAATCATTCACTCATAATTTTATCATCTGTACATGTAATACCAGTTCTCAAAAATATATTCGTACCATTTCCGCTTATATTTCACACACGTATTAGGATCAGTATAACACAAGTATCAATGAGTATCTTACGTTAAATCTCTGAGAAAATCGAGCGCTCTTCCTTGTCCTATCAATTGGACCATTCGATCACTTTGGCAGCGAAACACTTACGTGGCCCTCAACAAAACGATTCAATCTATTTACGAGAGCCCACTTCTTCACACTGTTAGACCGGCAAAAAATATAGGATAGTAATTGCTTTGGGCTTTCTCGTAATCAAGTGTTTGGTGTTACTTGGGATCGTGTAAGTGGGAATATATGTAGTACGTGGATTTCATCTAGGATTAGGTTCGCCAAATATAGCCTAAGAAACAGTACTAGACCAAGAGACAGTACTGTAGGTACAGGGTAGCATGTTTTAAACATCTTAAATATTTTAAACAATGCAGGTAGGTAATATGGGAAGAAAACAATCGACAAAATCCTAGTTATAAGCCGAAGTTTTTGTAAACAAGATTAAAACTTCTAAGTTATAAAAAGATAACAAAAGATTAATAAAAAATCTTCCATAACCCATTTTAATCCCTTCACAAGTAAACAAACAGGTACATTTATCAGTAAGGGTCGTATCGTCCTACATTGGTACCGGTTGAAAGGTCACCATGCTATCGTGACGCAGCAGCCAGTCATGGGTAGAGGCTCTTGTGGTTCACAAACGTGATGGAGTGGCGGTCCACTGTCAAACGTACTCTCAGATATGGGTTAGTTTGAAGTGATTTGGTTACGTTTTATACCTTTGCATTTTTCATTATAAATACCGCTTTGATTTCTATAAAAATTGTATACTTAGGCGTGCTTCGGAAGATGTGAATATTTCTATACTAATATTATAAAACTAGCAGCGCCCCCGGTTTTACCCACGTTGTGTCCATTCCTGTAGGAATTTCGGGATGAAAAATAGCCTATGTTACTCGTGGATAATGTAGCTTTCGAATGGTGAAATAATTTTTAAAAACGGTCCAGTAGTTTTTGAGCCTATTCATTACAACCAAACAGACAAAGTTTTCCTCTTTATAGTATTAGTGTAGACTATTATTAGGGTATTGGCATTACTATAATATTTTTACTAGATAAGTTACTGTCTTTGCTATCAGTTAATCTGTACGAGTACACTTGGAACTGGATTCGCCAGTAGATTAGGCATTTCATAAAGAATTTTTTGCATGAGAAATTCTAGCCGATGTATTTTATTGATGGTAAAGTATAGTGAAGGAAAACGGTTGCTAGAAAATGTTTTCACTTGGAAAATACGTTTGATAACGTTAGTGTCATATTTTATGACATGAAAACATAGCCTCCTTCATTTTATGCATAATAATATATGAGTTTAAACTATGTATATTTACACTTAAAGGTATTTATTTACTGAAGTTAATATTTGTCACATGACTTCATTTACTACATTTAGTAGGTAGTAAAAGTAAAAGTATAGTATTAGCCAGTAATGTCCCACAGCTGGGCAAAGGGCTCTAATCTAATCATCTAACTCAAGATATCAGTACAGTGAGGAGGATTAATTAAACAAATTAATAATGAAACAGATTACAAAAATAGTCTTTTGCAACAAATACAACTTAGGTTAAAAGAGTACGAGTATAAAAGGTGCGAATAAGCGTCTTTTATCTTTCTACCAAATTTACGTATTTGTTAAACAACACGACCACAAAACTCTTACAAGCTGAATTCCGTGCCATCAAAATTACGTCACAACAGAAACGTAGCTGACATACAAATAAAATTGGTTATTTCCCCATTTGTCCCGTTTGTGGGTTACTAGTCAACTGTCACCGTTAGGGCTGAGGTAGTTAAGTCAGAGTTGGACAAACCTACCGGAATTGAGAAAACGGGAGCGCTTTGTGGAAGCTGCGGTATGCGGATATCTTATGCTCTTTATTGTTTGATTTTCCCTTTGGCATATAACCGAGCTTTGAGTTCTATGACGGACCTAATTTGAATGTACATTTTGAATAGAGGGATAATATGGTCATGTTTTAATAATGTTGTTGTTATACGAAAATTGCTTTCACTTGCAGTGTCCTAAAAGCTTCCATAATTCGTAGTTTAAGTTTGGAACGTGATAAATGTTAGGAATAAAATACATTTGAAATCATAGTGGTATCCTCTAACCTTGATCAAATGACATACCTAAATGTAATTATTCAGAAGAAAAAAACATACGTTACAAAAATAGGTACTATTTAAATCATGCTCTTATAAAAACCGATTATTTCGAACACCGTATCACAATGCGGCTAATCCTATATAAATATATCCACTTAAATAGAAAGCTTCTTGAAAAAATTTAGTTCCAATCTTTGCTGACTCACAGTATCTGAAGGATGCTTAAATATTTGTTCAGTGGATGATGGCATAGCGTAATCCTGAGGGTTTCGTAGGGTCCATACAAGAGGGTGATGTGGTGTTTTTTCAACCACTTTACCTGTTATACTGCTGAATAAAAGATATAGAGTGGCAGATAATAGATTTTGCAGAGACTGCAGAAATGATATGGACTTGGGTAGTAAATGTCTTAAATTGATTGGGCGAGGTTACTTTCGAGTCAACATGTTCTATAGGTCGGCTTATCTTTTACTTACAAGCCAATATTTTCAAATTCTATTCAACGCTAGGTCACACTTGTCTGCAAGCTTTAACGATTAGTAGCTTATAACAGCGCACAAAGCCAATGAATGCCAAAAAGTAATAGTTTCGTGTAATTTAATTCACGCATTACCCTAATTTTGCGAATGCGCTAATTTCAAAAATTACCAATCCGATATCAATAATTCTTTTGTAATGTATAGCCACGTTCAACATTCTTCTTGTCCGGTTCTAGGCTATTTTTTTATCTCAAAATTACCACGGGAACGGGCACAACGCGGGTAAAACCGCGGGGCGCTGCTCGTGCTTCGAATAGTTACGATTTCGCTTATTCTACGTTGTCATGTCATTTGTTATTTGTAATGTCCTACAATAATAGTGATATAACCGATTAATCCTTGTAATAAGATTACATAGTATTATTATGTAGTACTTACTGCGTTGTTGTAAACGGATAAGTACAAGTAATAGTGCAACTATTTATCGATAAAAACTTAAATTATTATTTTTATATTTATACAAAAAAGTAAGTACCAAAGAAGTCAGTTTTACGTATTCAGATTTAATTTAGTCATCAATTAGAAAAAAGTGTTCAGACACACGAATAGTAAGCTGCTTTAAAAAAGTATTAGTTCTTCAAAAAATTGTTTAATTACTTTTTTGTTTAAAAAGTTCTTATATTACTTAGTAAAAGTTAGTACTGAATCACGTCGCGCCACACGTTCCTACAAGTTATTAGACGTTGAGTATTTAATTGAATTGAGAACTCGATACATAACAAAATTGAGTTTCTCTTCAAAGACCAACCGTGTTACTGAGTATAATTATATTTATGAGTTAGTTTTCTAGAAATTAATTAAATGGTTTTTAGCATGAATTCATAAGGCCTCGTTCAGGGAAAACGGAGCATTGTGTGACGTCACGTTGTAGTCGTGTTTTCTCCGTATACGGATCAGCGTTGAGCCAGCAAAGTGTTTTAATTGACTTGTTTGACGCAGGAAAGTGCATAGGGATGGGTTATTTTAAACAGTTGACAGTTAGATATATTGTTAAATTACGTTTAACGCCTAATCCTTTTTACTGTACTGATATCTTCAGTGATATGAGATACCTTTGCCCAGCAGTGGGGCATTACAGGCTTATACTTTACGTTTAACAAATGTTTCATTACACTCCACATCAACACCCGGATTCTGCATGACGAGCTAATAATAACCACAGTTTGGCTTCGCCGCAATTTTGATGATTTTTAAAAACAAAGTAAAGTAACAAGTATTATAATTGGTCGTTCTATAGAATGCAAGCATTATAAGGAATGCCGAAGTTCTCACACTACCAAATAACCATATCTATATTAGTAAGTAAAATTAGCCTGCTGGGCAAAGGCTTCTCGTCTCATTGAAGATATCATTACAGTGAGAAGTATTAGGTGTAATATAAATATAAAAATATAAATTAATTCAATATTAAAACCAGGTCAAATGCAAACTCAAAGCGTAAGTGCATGGATTTCTCAGCGCGCCCGTAATTACTTAGAGGATGTAACTGAGGGTCCGAGTGCTTTATCCAGCCAAGATGCGCAGAGATGTAGAAGCATCCAATTACCGTAACATGTTCTGTTCGAGACAAGTGAAGTTTCTTAAGCCTTCAGGCGGTTCGCCCTGTTTATTAAGTAAACTGTATAAGTTAAACTAACCAGATGAGTTACTATCTAAGAGTCAATTTTAAAAGTCGAAATTGGTTCTACTTATTGTGAGAAATAGAAACTAAACGACCGAGTACGGTTTGAAGAACTAAAATTTGTATGGCGAAAAGAGTGCCATGATGGAGTACCATCTCACTTTGGTGACTGGTGTTATAATTTTTATGCGTTTGAATTCCTACTAACTGAAGTGATACCTTCAGTCAGATATGAAGCCTTTGTTCCGCGCACCGTGAGTCATCAATCTTCTATATCAAAGCTGAAGAGTTGGATTTTCGATTTGATTGTTTGAACTCTTAATCTCAGAAGTTACCTGTCCGATTTGAATAGGTATGTACTTCTTTTTGCAATGGATAATAACCACAGTCAACGGAAAGGTTATAGGCTATTTTTCGTCCTGAAGTTCTCACGAGAACGGGCAAAGCTCGGGTAAAAACGCGTTCCCTTAAAACGGATCGTCTATAGATGATAACTCCGTTGTTTATTAATAAACTATTAACAAACCAGTGCACACTTTGCTTGGGGTAATTACTAATCTCGTTCACATAACCGTTTTACCACCCCGCGGTTTCACCCGCGTCGGGCCCGTTCCCGTATGAGTTTCAGGATGAAAAATAACATTCTCTTTGAATGTGGCAATTCGTTACATAAAGAATTATTTAAATCGGGTTGGTATAGTTCCTGAGATTAGTACGATGAAACAAACACAAAATCAAAAACAAACTCTTCAGTTATTACATTAGAACAGGTAGTACCTATAGGTTCTATAACTGTGCACAGGAAAATAAACAACAAAACACTATGAATCTACGAGTATTTATTGGCAGTAACATCAAATTAGTTAGCTCGCAGATCTGCATTGTTTTTTGCCTATAATAACATAATTTGTATTATATTTAAATACAAATCTAATTCTTTACCGATGGGGCGATGTGGTCGGTAAGCGACAAAGCGCTTTTTTGTATTTGGTTGAAATAAAAAATAAACATCAAATTGATGACCCCTGCTTATTTTTGAAGTCGGCTAAAATCAGTTATCCCGTGACCACGAGCGGTGTAATCCGTGTCGGGTACGTTATCTAACGCGATACAGACCCGTTTCATTTAGTATAATGAGTGCAAATCGTGTGAGTTTAAAAAGTATATTACCTACTTCTACTGTAAAATCCATTCTAAATAGTAAATGAAGTATTCGTCAAATATTTTATACCCCACTTTAGCTACTGCAAGTACTTCCTTTTATCCTTTGATATTGATTAATCCAATGATGAGGTAAAAATAAACTTGAGGCTTTGAACGAATTGTATCAAGAAGAAGAGACTAAAAATATCACGATTTAATATTTGATAACAGCTTGGTGACAGATAAATAAACCTTTCTGTACAAAAATATACCCAAATAAATACTCAGTAAATTAAATTTATCCAAGATGGGAGATAGGAGTAAATATCCGTTCAGGAGTCGCTAAAAATGAGAATTTTAAAAATGTAGGTGGCTGTTGAAAGTGTAGAATTGAGTCTGTCTGTCCCATTTATGTAGACGAGATGCCGGGGGCGATATTTCGACAAGTGAATTCTGACAAGTGAGAAAACCTTCACGTTATAAATGTGACGCGTTAGGGAAGTTACGTAAATGGAAGTCAGTAAAGTACTTAGGAACTTGTTTTGTTTCTACTCGTAATCTAATCAGACAATTAATTGTTGGAACTGAGTGGTAAAGGTATTTAGTTTGAAATCTATATTAATACTAGCTGTCCCGCGCGGTGGTTCCACCCGCGACCCAATAGATGTCGCTAGTGTGAATCTAAACTTACTATAATAATGTATTAGTATTAGAATTTAGATTGTAAGATACTGTATTGTACTTTGGTATTACTACTGGAGGAGGGCGTTGGTATACGCAACACAGCTCACGCTAGCGCGTATATCATCAATTCCAAAAGTTGTAACAATGTATTTGTTCCCAAATAAATAATTTTTAATTTAATTTAATTTAAACCATCCAGGAGATAGAGAAAAGTGGAAAGAACTCCATCGACAAGAGCCCAGCTCTTAAGTTTAAAAGAAGGAAGAAACCATCCAGGGTGCCACCCAAACGCATACCTACAGAAAAAACATTCAAATCGGTCCAGCCGTAAAGGAGTAGTTTAGTGACATACACACGTACAGTAGAATATAATATATAAAGATAATAAAGTTGAAGTATGAGTTTGTTTTATTGACTTTATTTCTTTGAACGCGCTTTTAAAAAAAAGTACCAATTCGATTTGAATAATTGTTTTTGTAGTGGATAGCCGCACTCAACGGAAAGATTATTGGTTATTCGAATCGAAATTTCACAACGCAGGTAAAACCACAGGGCGCTGCTAGTTGGTGAATATAACGACTATTACTTAGCAGAATTAGCATAGTACTAGCAGCGCCTTGCGGTTTTACCCGCATTGTGCCCGTTCCCTTGGGAATTCCAGGATGAAAAATAACCTTCCCGTTGAATGTGGCTATCCATTACAAAAATATTTTTTCAAATCGGACCAGTATTTCCTGAGACAAACAAACAAACTCTGCGGCTTTATAATATTAGTACCTATAGATTGGGTAAAAATGTATCGGTACAATCTGTAGTCTGCAACTAAAACTAATGAAATAAGCCTACGGAAGACCAAACTTACAACATAAGCATTTATATTTCGTATAACTCTATATCGTGAGTAACCTGCGACAGACACAATAAAACACAAACAAAATGACACAAAGACAACTATTACATCGATCGAAGCGGTTAAAAATTATACCGCAAGTTCGTTGATCCCACAATTGTCGTGTGTTGCCAGTAGATCAGTAAAATATTCATATCGGCATGAAATTGTTTCGCCCGTCATTTACCTACGACTGTAAAATCTCACAAATATTATAAATGCGAAAGTTTGGGAGGATGTATGTATGTTTGTTACTCTTTCACGATAAAATTACTGGACGGATTTGGATGAAATTATACAGTAATATAGGTTATATATCAGAATAACACAAAAAAGAAGTATATGCCTGTAATGTCCCACTGTTGGGCAAAGGCCTCTCATCTCACTAAATATATCAGTTCATTGAGAAGGATTCGGCGTAATTACCACGCTTGCCTAATGTGGGTTGGTTATCTCAAACTCGAGCCATGTTTGAAAAGTAGGAAACACTTTCGCTTGACCTGGGAATTGAACCCATGACCTCAGTCTTGGCAGGCCAGTGCACATACCACTAGACCACCGAGGCGTCACATGGGGCACATTTTATTTCGAGATTCCCCCGGGAACGGGTACAACGCGGGTAACACCGCGGGGCGCGGCTAGTATTAAACTATTATGTTAAAATGAAAAGAACGAAGTCGGGAAGTCGATTTCATTAATTTTTTATTTGTTATTCGATTCGAATGAACTCCAATTCACCGGATTGATTTTTACGCTTGTTAATTATTGAAACGGGAGTAAAAACAGTTACCTTAAATTGACATCGAAATGCTTTTCACAATATATCAACCAGTTTTGAACTTTATTAGCTAACGATTCTTAATCTGAACAAACTTACTTATGTTCTTTCTTGTGCCTTTCCCAGAATTATGTTTAATACGTTGATATTAATAAATATATATACATCTGGATAAATTCACTCACGGTTAATTAAACACGAACTAAGCTCTAACCTATGGAATTTAGCTAACTGGTACTATAACATGTAAATACTCTATATGAATATATAATTGACCGAAATCGTCGCTAACAACTATGATTTTGTATCCAACAATTGCTTTATAAGTACGATTGTTGAATACAAAACGTAGCAAAGCAAGATATAGTATACCTCTATGGAAAGCCACAGTAAACCGTAAGATGAGAAGGAAAACCAAGAAATCTGAAACAGTTTTCAGAGCAATGTTGCAATGGTAACATGCAATCTTACAAACGTAAAACAAAAGCTCAAACGCAATTTCAATATCCAATATTGTTCCTTGTTTCTGAACGTGAACTTATTTGTAAAAGTTTCTATGAATTTAAAGTATTGTTTAGTTTTCTGTCCTTTGTTAGAAACCAACAGCGGTCTATTATAATGAAGTTTTAGATCTAATAGGTTTTCAGACTAGCCCGTTGGCACAGTGGCATATGAGGGGTTGCGGGTTCGATTCCCACCCGGAGTCAATAATGTTGTCCAGGTGGGAAACTCAACAATATCTACAAACACCTTATTGTTGGGTAAGACGTCTCAATATCAATTAAATCATTTTATAAAGTACTAGCAGCGCCCCGCGGTTTTACCCGCGTTGTATCCATTCCTGTGGGAATTTCGGGATGAAAAATAGCCTATGTTACTCGTGGATAATGTAGCTTTCGAATGGAGAAAGAATTTTTAAAAACGGTCCAGTAGTTTTTGAGCCTATTCATTACAACCAAACAAATAAAGTTTTCCTCTTTGTAATATTAGTGTAGATTTGTGTATGTAGTCTAATTTACCGTGTATTTGCCAATAATAATGCCTCATAAATCTGTAAAATTCAGGTAATTTTTCATTTTAACACAATTACATTATTCATTTAAAATATGCTGTTCAACTGGAAATTCATAATTATTTAATAACATCGAATTGCAAAATGGAAACAAATGCAACATAAAATCAACTTGTTCAAATGGAGCGAGTTGATTTTGTAATATCAGGCGAATTGCTGTTTATTTTTGTATTCATTTTCAGATATGTGCCAGCATTCCAGACGTAAAATAAAGCCTGCCATTCTGTCGGCTAGGCTGTCTAAAATCACACTGGGTATTGATTTCCGTTCACTAAATGAATAAACACAAACCAATAGATCTTTTGTCTGCAACATTGAGATTTTCACTGAGCTATCATGTTTTGGGTAGGTTGAGTAACACGATACCCAAGCTGCAAATAATTTAGGAGTAGTTTTAGGAGAATTAATCGATTGTTGGAAAATGGTTATTTCTGATAACCAATTTGAGATAAATACGAGTATTCTCGTGTTTACATTTTCTATGAATCTGGTTATTTATAGAAAGACGATACAATTCTAAATTCCAACGATTCTGGTACAATACGGTTATAACCGTCGGCTACAGTTAGTTTAGATATTAAATATACTTCGCTGAATATGTCACAAGGAATCGGATAGGATGACACTAAAGTTGACACTATATTACATAGTGGGTGTCAACTTGCCACCACAGCGGGTATGATAACATTTTATTTAAGTGTCACTATTTTTTATGAATACTCAAGGAGACTCGAGGCATTTTGACCTATATGGGTGATAGATAATGTTCTGAGGGGATCGAATAGTTTCGGCCATAAGAGCTTTATCGATGTCTACTGCTATGAAGTTTTACTGACACATGTCATTCATGTTGTAGCACTATGGTATGGAAATTGCATAATAAAATAAGCATTAATATAATTTAGTAGTTTTATTAGTAATTTTAATGTAACTTTCACTGGCCTTAAATAAATAAATATACACAAGCAGTACTGATATCATCGATGAAATCGGCCTTTGCCCAGCAGTGAGCCATTACAGGTCATTACTTTACTTTATACAAACAGCGGCAAACACCCGTACTGTGGCATAGCTAGCGCTCTACAAACCGAACTAATCAACAATCTCCATCGAGAGGTCAACGAGTGAGACATATCGCCTACACCTGTACAGAAAGAGAGAACCAAAAGTTCCACTTGATCCCCTATCGACAGTAATTAGTGTTTTCCACCCATATGGACTACCCATTAAATTTGGTCAATTACCCGTAAATGCAGTCCGAGATTTACTCCCAATTATACATACTTTTATTTCAGCAATGAACCTGTTCGTGTTCATTTTGTACATCGCATATTTAAATTGAATTATACCAGTTAAGACATAAAGATCAGTTTTGTTTGTATCACGGTTGTAGTCTCCAATTGAAATGTTGTTAAGATGTTTAAAGCAACATTAAGAACGCCTACACAAAACACATTAGCCAATAAAATGCTTAAACCAAAATTGTAACACAAACACCCAATTGAGATTAAGAATTGGATACAAAACAGATCTGAAATTCGATTTATAAACCTCGGCCCTTTTCAAAGTAGGTTGGAAGTAGCTCGGGAGCAAAGTGTTTGTATAACTGAGGGCAATTAATCAGGTGTCTTACAAAAAAACGTCTGAATTGTTGGTTACTCGGTAAAATGAAGGGCTGAAGGAGAGATTGGGTCATTTGTATTCAGTAGCAGTTCACAAAAATGAACCTCCTTTCAGGCCGACAAATAGAACCGAACCGAGGTCTGTTTTAAAATTCTTTAACGTAACCGATGATTTATCGGTTTGAAGTATCGCTGTAGTGGCCGTGATGAATTTATGGGTCGTTCTGTTGACAATTTGAAAAGTTAACATGTTGTAAAGATAATGTTTCGTTGTGAATATTGTATACCTTCACTAATGTTGAAAAGTTTGTTCAAACACGTAATTTCTAGAATTACGAATTCGATTGATTACACGAGGTTATATGATAGTGAAATTTAAGAGGAACGCTATATGCTAATTTTCATTAAGATATGTTTATTAATATTTTTTTTTGTTAACTACATCCCACCAAGAATAAAAAAAATTATATACTCTATCTATAGACCCAAATATCTGATACTTTAGGCGGTAGTATTTGTAATGTTTAAGTCCCAAAGTTCTATCCTATCTTATAGTGTCCATTTGGATTAGTTTCATCAAAGCTTAGTTTGTGGTGAAGACTCGATGCCTACTGGCAGTTTGATTCAATGTTTGAATAAACCATTCCGATGAGACTGCCGTCCCATTAATCTATCCAAACGCTACCCTTTACATATCAATTTGCGTAAGACGTGATACAAAATTTAGGACGAGTATTTTGCCGTGTTTCTTTATAAACGAAACGTAGACATTATTAATGGTATTTGAGAACTGTATATAGAACACATAGTGCTGGTGATGGTTATAAGTGTTCCAGGTGAATAGAGACACAGTGTGTTTGAGAGCTTTGAGACACGGACGAGTGAAAGCTTCTGTACGCTTCTCTATTTCGTGGTATGAGATATTTTAAGTTGACTACTGCGATCCTGTTATGTTACAGCTCTTATAGACTAAGGCATTGTTCAGCTTAAGTAAGTTTACAAGATAGTATAAAGTTATACTTATTTATTTCTCGTGTTCCATTGAACTCGATGCCAGCGTGTAATTCGCACACATAGGTAGCACTTCAAATACGAGTATTAGAGCCTAGTTTGGGTCTCATTAACCGTGTGTGAATTTTGAATTGAAACGTCAGATAAAAATCTATACTAATATTATAAAGCTGAAGAGTTTGTTTTGTTTGTTTGTTTGTTTGTTTAAACGCGCTAATCTCAGAAACTACTGAACCGATTTGAATAATTCTTTCACTGTTAGATAGTCTATTTATCGAGGAAGGCTATAGGCTACATTTTATCCCGAAATTCCCACGGGACGGGCACAACGCGGGTAACACCGCGGGGCGCTGCTAGTGTTAAATAAAAGGGATGTGTATCCGTAAACATAGTTTCAATTCAAAAAGTAGTGTTCGCTTAAACTTATGAAACCAGTACGTATGTGAATTTGTCCTGTACATTTTTATTTACCTATTTTATTTGACACACCACCGATATAATGATGATATCCTGATATTCTTACGAAACGAAACCGAAAAAATTAAGAAAGTTAGAGAAGGTCATGACCCCTGGTGTTGGAGTGTATAGTCTACTTAGAGGCCTTTGACAAAACCAAAGAAACATACAGGTGAAAACGCAAGTCGGTACCAGTACGAAACAATATAATTGGGGTATATTCATTCAGTCAATTAAGCCTAAAATGTCGAAGGAATTAACCAGATGTTGGTTCACATGATAAAACTTAACGGACCATATTCAAATAGTGATTCTACCCTTTATAGGCTTGTTATACACTGTTACTGGGAATTCAGATTGCGAGTTCGTAAAGGATAATTGTCATGTTAATTTTGAAATAGGCCTTCATGGTTGGCTTATGGGTTAGGTATGCCACAAAAAAGGAAATGTGTAACCATTTTTGATTATGTATTGCTCCCTTGGTGATAATTTTGAGAATATTTTGGTACACTCAAAATGATTTGTTGTGACATTGGAAGGTTTTGGCTTTAGCTTTAGGAATCTAGATATATAAAAAAATATATTTTCTATTGTTATTTGTATAATTATCTTTAAACTCTAACGCATTACCAATATACCGTTATTCAGAGTGTAACGTCTAGAATAGTCTTTAGTACAATCAAATTTCCTTATTTCTCCATACACAATTTGTTAATATCTATATATACAAAAGAAAGTTGTGTTAGTTACACCATTTATAACTCGAGATCGCCTAGACCAATTTGCATGATTCTTTTATTTTATTTAACTTGGTCAGGAATAGGATAATGAGTAATAAAAATCCTGAAATTCTTACGGGATCGGCTGCGCTGCGGGTGAAACCGCGGGGTATGGCTAGTAGTTATATATACGTCATACATATAGTATACTCGTATTCATAGTTTTATAGAAGTGTAACTACGGAGGACAAGGAATAATTAATAAGGCTATAACGCTAAATACACATACAGAAACACTTCAATATGTTTGTTCTTGTTTCAGTATTCAGGTGTACGCATTAGGTCGATATAACCTTTCACGCAAGGTATAAATCCGTAATTGCTACTAGACACCCGAATTTCACTTACCTTCTGAAATTTAATTATTTTTCAGGCGCCGGCGGACCTGATTCCCAAATGATTTTACCTTAATTGGCAACATGATCTCTAATTAGATATTGTTTAGGAAATATTAATTTATTTACGAGAAAATGATTAGAGAATAATCGGAATTTGAACGATAGAGTTTAATCTATTTTTAGAGGTATCAGCTTTGTGTTACGTAATATTATAATGAAGATTGTAGGTTTGAGAAATTGGATGTAGAAAATCTTACAGTATATCCAAATGAACCTTAACTATTTTGAACAAATTTAAGCGAATACTCAGAGTGTTAAGAGACAGGATGAATGGTGTTATCCTGATGACCTAAAGCGTCAATTTTTAATATACCGACCTAAAGCGTCAACAATACTGGGCAGGTTTACTCTCTATCTCTATTTCTATATCTGGTTAAGATCAAAGTACAAGTTAAATAATAAAAAAAACCGCTGCGGAAAAACGTCTCGACAGATTTTTAGCAAACATTATACTTTAGGAAGAATGGCCGCAAGGAAAATGGATTTCAATTGTAAAAAAACCGCATCGAAATCGATCCATACATATGCATGTATGAGCTACGGTGCCACAGATACACATACACACACACGTGTTGACACACAGATATCAAAGTTAAGTCAAAGTTATCAAAGTTATCACCATTTCTTTGCAGCCATCGACCTCAAACTTATATTTGCGTCGGGAGTAAAAAAATAATTTTACCTACAATACAACACATATCATCTACTAAAACCAGCTTTTGAACGCATTTCAATAGTAAGTCTCAACCCCGTTGAAGCTCAAAGTAATGAAATGTCAACAACCTGAATTTATTTAAAATATTAAGATGTTCTAAATATAGTCCTATATTCTGTGTGGGTGCAATTCAGTATCATAAGTAGCTTTCCAGACGTCCTAGGCGTCTAGACTAGACGAGGGTGCAAGCCTTATTAAGTCAACCCACACGACATTTAATCTAACCTGTTATAATTACGTGTGGGCTTTTAAAAGGCAAATGAACTTTAATGATGAAGGTATTATATGGAAGATAATAAGGGCTTTTAATATGGAGGACGTTGTTTTTCTACATATGGTTTGTTTAGGTTTAAAATTGTTTGGTTATAAACTTCTTATCTTTAAAAAAAAAACAAATCCATCAAATCAAATTATATTTAACTAGCAGTGCCAGTTCCCGTGGGAATTTCGGGATTTTTTATACATATAAACCTTCCTCTTGAATCACTCTATCTATTTAAAAAAACCGTATCGAAATCCGCGAAGTAGTATTTTGAGTATATCGCGAACAGACAGAGAGACAGACGAGCCGGGGACTTTGTTTTATATTATGTAGTTTAGTGATCCTTGGCAACATAAGTAAATCTTTGTAAGAAAAAACTTTGGAATGTTTTCTATTAGGTGTTAAAATAGCTTTAATAAAAATACTTATTGGCAAATAACAGTCTATTTGCTGCTGAAATTAGGGTATTCATTAAAGCGCCATTGTTATATATTGATCAATTCGTTGCAAGCTGGAAACCTGCGATTTCTCGAGGCAATGTTTGATATTTGACATATGTGATGTTTGCGTTCTATTCATTGAGTATGAATTTCAAACTGAATTGAATTCATTGGTTCGGCAAAGGTTCTATTGAATTCACCGGCTCAAAGCTTTCGGACTTGCTCAATACCAACGCCTGATAAAATAAATGATCTTTGGATATTATAACTACCATTATAACATAATTGTATCGTCTATAGTAATTTTTGTAAAAGTAAAGTAAAGTATTAGCCTGTAATGACCCTCTGCTGGCCAATGGCCTCTCATCTCACTGAAGATATCAGTACAGTGGAGGAGGATTAGGCATAATCACCATGCTTCATAATTTTAGTAAGAGGAAGATTTTCACCTGCTTAGCAAAATGTTTGTGCGTGACCCCTTTAATTTGGGAAAATAATTTTCGCACAAGCCCCATTGGCATCGTGGGTGGTACCACTGCGCGGAACAGCTAGTAAATATATTTAAGCTGGAAGAGTTATTTTGAGTACTCCAATCTTAGAAACTATTAGTCCGATTTGAATGATTCTTTTTGTACTGGATAGCCACATTCAAAAGGAAAGTTATACGTTATTTTTATCCCAAAATTCTCATGGAAAGGGGCACAACGCGGGCAAAACCGCGGGCACTGCTAGTGATATAAAGAGATAACCCAACCTCAAGATAATAACTGAACCAAAACAAGAGCACAGCAGTCGCAATTTATGAAATGTGACCAAACTTTGCTTCTAACTACACATGAGTGCAACTTAATTTAAGTTCTCAGACTGTTCACTAAGTATATATGTGATATCGCAACGCAAAGAACTCGTAACTGATTAAGTGAAAAGTTTAGACTATTTATTAATATAAAGTATGTAATTTCATTCAAAATAAAGCTTTTTTTGGTCTCTATAAGCTATAGAGGGGTATATCTATAATAATTTTATATAGAGGAAGATTTCTATCTGCATAACAAAATGTATGGGCGCGATCCCACTAAGTCTGGGATAATAACGTAAGTGTGATCTACAAAATGTTCACGCTAGCACCATCTATTGGATCGCGGAACGAAAAATAAGTAATATAGTGGCAAAGTCATTTGTATCGAACAAAATATTTAACCACTAGATGATACATTCGTCTTCGTATACGCTAACCTCTAAAACCCAATATGAACAAAAGAGGAAGTACTAAAAATATAACATTGTCACATAACCATGTCCAATCAATAACACTATCCTACCAATTATCTCAATCATTATAATTCGGTTATTGAATGACAGTTCACATAGCACGGAGACCAGCGGGGTTGGCGTCCATCTGGATCTGTGCCAAACAGCTGGGCCTTGCACTAGCCAATGTAATGTCACGTGTGATTACAGAGATCTAGCCACGGAAACTGGATGCGATAGTGTTTTTACTATTTATTGAAACGTACGTTAATGTCAATTATCACTACAATTATAAAACCAAGTCCCCGGCCGCATCTGTCTGTCTGTCTGTTCGCGATAAACCCAAATACTGCACGGATTTTGACGCGTTTTTTTAAAATAGATAGAGTGATTCAAGAGGAAGGTTTATAAGAGGAGTTTTATAGAACTCGATTACGATTTCGTTCGGAACAGGCCAACTCGTATCTTGTATCTTTACAAACACTGCCTTGACAACGGTATCCTAATACTAGCCGCGCCCGCAGTGTTACCCGCGTTGTACCAGTTCCCGCGGGAATCTCAGGATAAAAGGTATCCCATGTGTTATCCTGATGTATATCCTATATTACTGTTAAGTTTCATCCAAATCCGTCCGTAGTTTTTTTGAGTCACAAAAATACATCCATCCTCACAAACTTTCGCATTTATAATACGAGTATAAGTAGGATGTCTTGTCAAAAACATTTTGACAAATGCCTTTTATGTAACAGCCAAGTCATTGTAGAAACAGCTAGGTTGAAACAAATATTACGAGTATATTCAAGTTGTCTAACTATGTCACCAGAGTGTAAACTATCCGTAAACATAAAGATACTTTTACCAGATAAGCTGTCTTTGTGTTTGCTAACATTATTTTGATTGGAAAAGTTCCAAAGTATCGTGTTGTTTGGATCGCGGGGAAGTGTGGCGGTGAAAGTATTTTATACCAAGATTGTGAACTCGAAGAGTATCAATCAGAATGCGCAGCAATTTATCAAGACCTGCCACTTATTACCATAAACTAAAAGTACTCGTGTCAAAAATGAATAATGCTAATGATTTGGGTATGACTCGATAACTTTAATGCGTCTGCTTGTTACTGGGGACACATTAATTGGTACTTGAGTGGAACAAAAAAATACAAAGTTATTAATATAATTTATAGCTCAAACAATTAACAATCCCTTTCTTGAATAATTTCGAAAGCCTTTAGGGCCTAAAGTTTAGGCGGTATAAACTTCAAAATTAACACCAAGATAATATTTAATGCTTCTCACGAGAACGATTTAAAATCTAACACGAAATCGAAATCTTTTAGTTATCATTTAATTATATAATTTTTCATTTCATTACATATATTTAATAATACCTTTTAATTTATATTTAATAATACCTTTTAATTTTTATTACTGAATTCAAATATAGAACAACTAATCATTGGTATTAAAGCGTGACATACTCGTAATAAGCTAGTTCCTCAAAGTTATGTTAACTGCACTGCAAGACGCTTCAATTCCAAATTCAAATGAATTATCGCATCCAGTCAGTCGAACTCTAATGCCGTGGCTATAAGACAGTCAAGATCACGACCAACCCACAACAACAAGGTTTATTTCGAAGCGAAGCTTATGTCCACGCGTCTACCCAACATGCAAAAGACGGAATGACATGGTGATTTCCAAAACTACTTGATTTATAAAACCAAATTTTTCAAGGCTAATGTCATGAACCAACTTCAAAGTGGGCTTTTTATATCAGTATAAAATACACGTATTTAATCTAAGCCGGTCAAAGTAATTATACCGGTCAAACGGTAAAACGTCCGCCAGGAAGTAACGTATTAGCCGTAATGGATAGTATGAGTTGAAGTTTTGGACTGACCGTGTGTTTTGGACGCGTTTCAGCTGATTGTAATTTATGTTCTTACGTTTTGTAACAACAACATGCTTCAATAATTTCAATCTAAAAGTTGTTAGACGTTACAAAAGAAGGGTGATTCATAAAAAATAACTTTTACAATCGTATTATTGTGTACTTTGCATGATTATGTGACCATTTTGTGTTTAACAAAACAGAAAAATAATAACCCGAGCGCTGCGGGCGATTGTCGCAATGTAACAAAAATAGACGGTAAGAATTGTAATATTCATGAAAGTCAATTAAAGTTGAAAGTCTTTCCGTATACGGGACGTCCCAGTCGACTGCTCGAGTAACATAGTCGGCTCTCTCTCGAGAGGGGCTTAAATGTGCTTCAGTTTTGTCCACTTGCTCAGCCTTTTAAGGTTATTTATATTCAGTAAGATGTAGAGATAATCCACCTGTTTCTTGGCCAACTCTCGCGGGACTTCCTTGATTAAAATGATTTAAGATATAGTCCAATCTGCAAGCCGTTAATAACGTGTTATATTTATTATCATTCCCTTCCTCTATTTAAATTGTAACAATACATGTATATGTTTGTTTTACGAGCTCTTAAATAAAATGAATAATAAATGCTGTTTATATTCCTGTATTTAAATCCATTTGTCACTTAATGTACAGTTACAGAATTGGTTTTGTGGGACCGCAGTGCGACTTGTCTCGAAAATAGGCCTTGACCTCATATTTAATGCAAGCAACGAGTCGACGACTGGATACCTTTGTAGTCTACACAACAATGTGTCTATTGAACCCTCACGTTACCGTCTAAATTTTTATAAGCAAAGTCGCATAAACCTTTCGGAGTTCCGTATTGGTACTCGGAAGCCAATCCCTTTGTCGAACGGTTTGATCTGCGCTCGCGTTTTCCGATTCACTCCTCAAATATGTACAGAAACAATGCGTTTTTTCGATACAAGTGATTCTGAATTCCACTTGTCTTGCCCTTTTCGACTACAGTATTCATGCCTCTTTCCAATTTTGTGGTGATAAATAAATAATTAGACTACATTATTTTGGAAGAACTTTTACGATTCCGAAATTGAATTCTTTATTTTAACTTGATATTATCTGAGAAGTATTTTTTGTAGTGAAAATGTGCAAATTAAATTGGCGTCTAATGTTAGCGAAAATTGTGTTTACGGCAGCCTAGACAGCTATCATAAAGTTAACATGTACTGCTACTGACTTAGTAACTACGGTGTCTGCATTTTAACTCGGACTTTTTAATACTTTTTATGCTCGAACGAGGAAAACTTTTTTAGTGCTACTTTTCTCAGTAATTGTACCACGTGTAAGTGAATTACAAAAATACGATCATTCATTATGTTGCAAGTAGAATTTAATCCAGATACAGCCCCTATGGGTTAATTTACCCATATCAAATGGGTGAGTTAAATAAGCTGAATGCAAAAAATACCCAAAAAAGAAAGGGAAAAGAAAATTAAGATTTATCACGGGTCAATGCGAAAATGGTAAGCTTAGACAGAACATACTTCATTTCTCGATGTTCAAAAGAAAAGTCAATTACAAAAGTTGATCAACATATTCAATATTACAAAATATTTGAACACACCAAATTATGAAATCTTTTGGCGTTGAAGCGTTTTGCAATATTAAAAGTGTTCATATTTTTTGTAGCTGACTGTACATAACTACATAAGTAAGTACGTGTTAAGAAGTTCTGAGCACGAATGTCACACAAGTATTAACAGACAAACTAGAAGCTTATTCAAAACATCATGGCGGTGACAACTCCGACAAGCAATTTATAAATTGATTGTATTCTACTTGTGATCGACGTTGACTGATGGAGCTTTGCTATCTTCTAAACTTGTTTAACAATAACATATATTTTTTGAGTAATATTTTCATATGAAATGTAACATGATGCAACGAAATTTACTTTTTATGAAAACTGATGATCCAATTGAATTTTCATTTTACGATGTTAGTGTTAGTATTAGTGGCTCAATAACTCACACCAGGATTGGTCAGACCATCTACTCGATGAAGAAGAAGTGTTACGATATACTTGCAAAGGGGTAATAACTTTGCTAGGTAATAGACTATACTTAACACAACATAGTCACAAGAAAAGTTCTAAAATTGAACTTAGAAACAAATTAAAATCAGTTCAACTGTTTGATAGTCCAAAGAAAGATCTAAAACAACCCGCTCGTGCATTAGGTTAAAAAAATGGGTACAAAATTGTAAACTGCAAACTTAATTCACACTCCAAAAATACATATACAAAATGAGAAAAGGAAGCATAAAATAAAACCTTAAAAATACTTGAAGGCATCAAAAATTCTATAGAGTCCAACATGCAAAACTGCATGATTATTTAAATAGCTTGAAATGTAAGTACAAATTCACATGGAAATATTCTTGCCACATTTGTTGTGTATGTAAATTGTAGGCCCGGAAAAGATGCGTAAAGGAATGCAAGGTGAATTGTAACTTTAAAAAGTAGAAATGAAGAAAAGCAAACAAGTTCAGGAATTTATTGAACATCAAAACGACGATACTATTTAATTTTATAATCTAATTATTTAGGTTAGTTGCTGAATATATTAACGACAATTGATTGTAAAACACGCCCTGCATTAGGCAAGCGTGGTAGTCACCACAGGAGAGTCAGGAGAATTAGCCTAATAACATCTTCGGTAAAATGGGAGGCCTTTGCCCAGCATTGAGATATTACAGGCTAAACTTTACTTTTTAAATTAGCAAATGCAAATTATCTTTGTTATTGGCTTCAACCTCGCATTTTGCATAAAATTCAGCAAATTTACATGCTGCAAGCTGAGAAGTTCAATAGTAAAATTCAGCTCACAATCTTGCATAATTGGAAAATTAATATAAACCGTAATAAAGAAATATCGTTGGTATTTTTTTGGTATTAAACAGGCAGAGATCATTTATACAACGTATGTATTGTTACACCTAGTTTATCATTCTGACCTGTCCTTAAAGATCTCAAAGCTGTGCAATACTGCACATTAATTGTGGCGAGTGCCAATAGAAGCGACTTGGCTCTGCACTGAAGTGAATTCATACGTATTTTTAACCCCCAACGAAAAAAGAGGGAAATAATACATTATACATGTGTGGGTTCTTTCTCTTTTTTATGAACACATATAAGAAAATGAAGTTTATATTAAACTGGCATGTTGTGTGTGACAATGCTACATGATTCAATCAAATTGTTGAAATCAAAAATTCACCCAAATATGTTGCAATTTTGTTAGCAAGACTAGTTTGTTCCTTTACATTCCCAATTCATAATTTCAGGTAAACTGGTCGCATATGTTCAATATTTTAATACCAGTATTGGTTGTCGTTCGAGCCACGGATCCTTTCAAATATCTCTAGAGGAATATGTGAAACCCTTTTTAATAAAATATAAAATATTTTGCGGTTGTCTAGTAGAATTCCTAAATTTTTTCGTAGATCAACTGATGAAATATTCCACTTTGTATAGAAGTGGAATTTCGTAAAGGCACATAGTTACGAGTAAGTTATTTCTTCCCAAACCTTCGTAGGTAACCTACCTCAAAATTGTACTCTTTAAATTCACGATTTGCACTCATAATAAATGAATATCGCGTTGTTATATATAACCATCTTCCTATATCCCGTTTTATTTAGAATACCAGAAAATTACAAATGAAGATAAGTATCTGTAAAAAAAGTATAAGCCTGTAATTTCCCACTGCTGGGCAAAGGCCTCTCATCTCACTGAAAATATCAGTAAAATGAGGAGGATTAGGCGTAATCACCACGCTTGTAGTATTTGTACTTCTAAGTGAATACGTTAGTATAACTCAATGCATTTGTCGGTCGCTGATGACCAAGTTGTTTAAGTGACCTTAAATAAATTATTAAAAAATGCGATTAAATAACATTAAACCCTAATAAAACTTCAAATAAACGTCAGAATTCAAATAACTTAAACAGGAATTTAAAGTTTCACAGCGAGTGCAGAACACCTAGATTACGTAACTAGGGAAATTAAGAAGACTAATAAAAGATCGTTAAAAGTCAACCAAGAGGTGCTCCTAAGGTTTCAGAGGTGGCAAGTGTGGCATGTTAAACGAGAAATTATACCCGACCCTACCTACTTATTTAACATTTTGGATACCAAAGTCCTTATTTATTCAAATTTCCATAAAAGGTCGTAATTAGATTTAACGATTTGAATGTAATTAAAATTAAAAGAACACGTGTATTTAACTTCCTGGAATTATTATTTAGGGTGGATTTCTTCGTATTTGGTTTGTTTTAATCATGTTTGATTATTATTAAATCTAGAATAATATATGTCGGGGAAACAGCGATATTTATCCCACTATCGGGGACATGTCACATCAGGATAAGCACGAGCATTATACCGCCAATACAACATCAGATATCTTAGGATTCCTAGGTCTTGATCTTGAAATAATAACTCACAGGACTTCATTACAATGACATTGCTTGTATTTTACACACGATCATCATGGATTACAGATTACAGTTAGGATACGTCTAGATTCAATTAATTGATGGAACCTAAACGACCTCCCTTCACCCCATCAGTCGTCCTGTCCACGCCATAGAATATCTTTTCCCTATTCTATACTCGATTCGCAATACGATCGTGATGTCGTCAACACCTCATCCTTCCAATCTACGTTTCCCATCTGATCCCAATCCAACCGTCTCCATTTCCCTCCAAAACTCTAATGTCTCATCTTTTCATATCATAGACTCACTCACTCACTGCCACAGACCACCAAACAAGCTCACAGCCCTCTATCGAACAACTGTCATCTGTCATAGTGCGTAACACCACAGACTTAACATAGTCTATTCTCATACCACAGACTACACCACGAAGATAGAACTCACGTCACGGAATAACAACACTACCGATTCCATCAGTCAACTGAATTTACAAACTACTCTTAAACTTCTACAGACTAAAAATAATGTAGTGACGTTATAAACCGCTATCTGGTGTGGCGCCACTGATGCCACGCTCCGACACGGCCATCCTGCTAGCACACGTCCTCGTGTGTTGGCTAACCTGCACAGAAATAACCAACGAGAGTATTTGTTCGCCTCGGCCACTTCTGACCAATCATATTTCTACAAACAGCTCAAATAAAGAAACTTCGTAACTGTATAGTTTTTTTCTTTTAAATTACTCGAATAAAACCATAAAAGAGCCATAATAAAATATCAACCAGAGCCATGTACCACTGTCGCTTGTAACAACAAATTAACACAATTTAATTAACCACACAAATCGAAACTTCACACTAGTAAGCCCCTCTATCGCCACGGCTCTCCAGCCGACCAGCAATCGCAATTGCTCTCACACTATGCATCCATCAAGTGGATCGCCCATGTGCATCACCCTGTGACTGCACACTATGGTCTCTGCAGACCCCGACCTCCGCCAGAGCTAAACGCGCACCGCGCACCCACGGACTGCTTGAGTTACCCCAAGAGACACCGATTTCTACCGGGCTACGACTACGTAATAGCTACTGGTACGGTCGAACACAATACGGCCGATAGAGTCCTTACTCGAGTTTCCACCAAAACAAGTTTACTCATCCTCATCAGAATCACTATTAACATCAACTTCGACTGGTACATGACCTACTGGCATCTTGCGTAAGAAATCACAAAGTAAATTATGATAACGTTTCATCTACCAAAACCCTGAGGCCAGTAACAGTGACAGACTCTGGTTCATTATTCACACACAATTAACAATTTAATCACAATTGATTTGCTACTGAGCCCTTATTCGTGGTCACAACACAAGATTTAGCAAACGCATTTGCCCTTTATGCACTTCCATTTCGGAATGCCGAGTCGTCCCATGACTCTACGGTCTTCGCTACCAGGCAAGACCCGACCACACTACCCAGGGCTACCGCCTACTGCCTACCCACGGACTACTACAAGTAGTAGACACCGATTTCTAACGGGCTACAGCTACGGCACCCCGGTGCGGTCTCAGACTGACCCACCGACATAAAAACCCAGTAACAATCAACAACTTAATCAACCTCACTGTCTCCACCTTCGTCTGAGTCAGCTGTTACCCGCCCCACAGGCATCTTCCTAACACGATCATGTGCATACTTGTAAGTACGTTTAGAGTTCAAAGCTTTTCAACGTGTAACGATCACCATCGTTCGCTCACTCCTGACCTAAATAACTCTACTTCAACGAAATACTTTCACATTGCTTATCTCAACATAATACTAGAACATCGTCAGGCACAAGTACCCATTAAAAATCAAATTAATCTCAAATCAAAGTAAAGGTCAAGTGTGTGTGTCTCTATTGTCCGGCTATCCCCGTAGCCCTAATACGCAGTCATCCCTGTGACTAGCTGTGATCATCCCAGTGATCACCCATAAACCTGATCATCCCTGTGATCAGTCACTCCCGTGATCATCCCAGTGATCACCCATAACCCTGATCATCCCTGTGATCAGTCACTCTCGTGATCATCCCAGTGATCACCCATGACCCTGATCATCCCTGTGATCAGTCACTCCCGTGATCATCCCAGTGATCACCCATGACCCTGATCATCCCTGTGATCAGTCACTCCCGTGATCATCCCAGTGATCACCCATAGACCTGATCATCCCTGTGATCAGCCACTCCCGTGATCATCCCAGTGATCACCCATAGCCCTGATCATCCCTGTGATCAGCCGCTCCAGTGATCATCCCAGTGACCACCCGTGATCATCCCCGTGACCACCCAGACTCAAGAGGACACGCACAACTAGTTACCACACAGTCAAAAGTGACTACAGTTAATCCTCACAAGGCTCAGAATCACTAACAATGGGTACTTGCCCTTCAGGCATTTTCCTATACCAGTCAATGACACTATATTGTGTACTCGTTCTCCTCTAAACCTCGCGGCCACAGTAATTTGCACTCGCTCGGTCAACCTGACTATTCTTCCTTAAATTCTTGATTTCAATCAAAAGTTAATTTCAATTATTATCAATCGGGAATCTTCAATGCTATGTAACACATGAATACTAGGTACCACGTCATTTTCAACTTTAACTTCAATAGACTATTAATCTCAAATGCACATTACAATATGAGCCATGAGTAAGTAACAGTAAGCTTGTCTAGTCACGTCTAGTCACGGCAACCAGCCGACGAGCAATCACATTGCTCAACAACACACGGTCTCAGCAGACCACTTCACAGTACGGTCAATCCAGACCACGACCATCGCCGAGTTCGAACATTGAACTTAATAAGTCACATAGTCACATGAAACCCTTACTCGTACTCTCATATTTTACAACGGAATAAACATCCAAAATACTTTCAATAAGCTTTCTACTTTATCAAGTGGTACGAAGATTCACTACAAAACTCTCAATGTTAACTGACTCAAATATCACAAAATAGCTCACCGGCTCACCCAACAAACCAATCATTACCGCAATCCCTCATATTCCTCAGGTTACAGGATTGAGAAGAGAACCACGTTCTACCCCGGACGAGGTTTATCAATACTCACAATAATTACCAGCATTGATCCAACATGAAAATAAGAAAACATATTAGAACATATCACATTACGTACAAGATTAAACTTGACTATTTCGGAAGCTCATAATTACCTTCTTAACTCCACAATAGAGTAGAAAACTAACTAACTATACTCACAGAACATTCCAAGTTTTATAACCAATTGCAAAATAAACATTACGTAAAGCACCATAGTCGTTGCGATGATGATTCAGACATATCTCTGAATACCACGAGCTTCATAATCCAGTGGAAGGTACATGAATTTCAATCCCGTCGTCGTCGTCGCCGTCGTCCATTCCAGTAACAAATAACAAATCTTAAATTTCTTTCTCAAATCATAAGAAGCCATTTTTCCATCAACGCCGTAGTTATGTGGACTACATCGTTTATGTTTCGTCCACCCGTGGGAATAAACAATCCAAATTCCAAATACCACACCATGGCGATATGATATTCAGCACCAATCTCTCAGTTGCTATGGTGAGATTTATCATTCTCTGCTGGAAGCTCAGTGGGCAATAGCGATCCTTATCCTTCTCTGCTGGACGCTCGGTGGGCAATAGCGATCTTTATCATTCTCTGCTGAACGCTCGGTGGGCAATAGCGATCTTAATCCCACTTCTGATGTCGGGGAAACAGCGATATTTATCCCACTATCGGGGACATGTCACATCAGGATAAGCACGAGCATTATACCGCCAATACAACATCAGATATCTTAGGATTCCTAGGTCTTGATCTTGAAATAATAACTCACAGGACTTCATTACAATGACATTGCTTGTATTTTACACACGATCATCATGGATTACAGATTACAGTTAGGATACGTCTAGATTCAATTAATTGATGGAACCTAAACGACCTCCCTTCACCCCATCAGTCGTCCTGTCCACGCCATAGAATATCTTTTCCCTATTCTATACTCGATTCGCAATACGATCGTGATGTCGTCAACACCTCATCCTTCCAATCTACGTTTCCCATCTGATCCCAATCCAACCGTCTCCATTTCCCTCCAAAACTCTAATGTCTCATCTTTTCATATCATAGACTCACTCACTCACTGCCACAGACCACCAAACAAGCTCACAGCCCTCTATCGAACAACTGTCATCTGTCATAGTGCGTAACACCACAGACTTAACATAGTCTATTCTCATACCACAGACTACACCACGAAGATAGAACTCACGTCACGGAATAACAACACTACCGATTCCATCAGTCAACTGAATTTACAAACTACTCTTAAACTTCTACAGACTAAAAATAATGTAGTGACGTTATAAACCGCTATCTGGTGTGGCGCCACTGATGCCACGCTCCGACATATAGATATAAAATCATTTATGTTAACATTATACAAACACAAAGTTACTCAGGTTTGGTCAGTCCAAAGATGGACTTTTAACTCTATGAAAAAATATTTATGAGACATCTTATCTTTTGTGTTTGAACCTTCATAGGTTTTCATTGAGCAAAAGTCTTGACTATTAAGATTGTTGTGACAATTTTTTCTTACAAGAGTTTAAATATAGACTAATAATGATCGATTTTTCATAGACGACTCCTTGTGAAGAGGAAAAAGTTTATTCCATTCTTGCCCCATCATTGACCCCTTTTCTTCTATGGAAGAAGTTCTCATTCGTTGAAAAATTAGTCATGATAGTTAGAATTTTAACTATCGTAAAAAACACAGAATATACATACTCTCGCTAACATACTTACCTACATACTTATTAAAGAGAAAGATTTGTTCCTGCTCGACTAAATGTATGGGCGGACTTAACTAAACCTAGGAAAATAGCGTCATCACAAACTTTGCACACTAACGCCATCTGTTGGATCGCAGGTGGAACCGCTACGCGGAGCAGCTAGTCAAATATATTTTATTTTCAGGAACCCGATGCACTCATGCCTTTACTTTATTTCGACCTAAAAAGTATCGTTACATCGGATTCAAATTCTGAAAATTCCAGCTAGTATTCAATTGCGCAAGCATTTTATTCACTCTTTGTTAGACGGCGAATCGAAAGGCTTTTAAAGCTCCGTATGCATGCACTCTAGAGTTATACGAAATATAACACGAAAATAACATTTTCTCCCCGACTCGGATTGTTTGTTCAACCAATGGTTAGTTAGCTTCCATATTTTTGCGACGAAATATTTTTAGTATAAATAAAAAACGTGATTCGTAGCGAAACGTTACTACAGAAACATTTCTAACTACGTTACAAATTATTCAGAGTCTTAGCTACTTTCGTACTTGCTAGAAGGCCTACTTTGAAGAATATTTTGCCACAAAATATACTTATCATAAATTGGAAGTTAAACAGAAACGTTTATTCGGCAAAGAGAAAAGTAAGAACTGAAGAATAATTATCAAAACCGTTTTCAAGATGATGTGAAATTAATGCGTATTCTTTATGAAATTAATTGGATACGCCCGAAGTGGAATGTGATATTTAATTTCATTTACTGAATGTAAACAGAGATAATGATTTATCATAATTGCCGCCAGATTATATTCATTGTATTATCATGCCTAAAGTAAGTATGCTTGAGTAGGTGAGTGGAGTTTCAAAATTTTTAGACCGCCTATAGGCCTCCGACTTGATCTAACGATTGAAAGAACCGGGACCGATAATTTTACTTGTACGGTAAGCACAGTAGCGCTAAGATAGAAATGTCAAGCGCCAGATTATTTTTATTCAAAAATTATAATCATCATGCCGAAAGTAAGTACGCTTGAGTAGGTGAGTGGTGTGTGTCAAAGTCTAAGATAGAAATGCCACTCATCCAAGTAGGGACTGAGATGCGCGTTGCTTTAGAATAGCGAATGTGTTAACATCGAAGATCAAAGTTCTCCAACATTATCTTCGAGTCAAAAAACTAAACAATTTTTAACAACCGCGACCGAAAGGTCCCTTTTGTTAACCAGGACATACTTTAACCCACGCGAAAGCAAAAGCATCAAAACAAAGCATTCCACAAACTGGTAGGTATTAAATGTCATTTTAACTAACGTGTTGATAATAGTACTCTTTTTCCAGAACACGTCACCCTATTTCAAGCACACGATCACAATCAATCTTAATAAAGGTTAACTTCTAAATAAAGAAAAAGCAATGTCACGTTTGACGGCATAAACCTTTGATATAATAAATACAGGATGTTCGATTAGTATAGAATGAAACTCGTGAGGTGTTTGCCAATGAGCCAAGCAACGTTACTTATCAATGAAGGCTCATCAGTTCCCGACCATAAGTCCTTACATCGCTAGGGGATGAAACATGTCAATGTTTTATTACATACTCATTTCAATTTCACTTCACTCTTTTCATTTTAATATTATAAGGAGTTAACATTTGTAATATTGTTTGTATGATCAGGCTAATGTTAGCAATTACTAGTCCGATTCGAATACATCTTTTTGTAATGGATAGCCAAATTCAACGGGGAGGTTATATGCAATTTTTATCCCTAAAATACCACGGGACAACTCTGGATAAATCGCGGGGCGCTGTTAGTTTCTTAAATAAAATATTGGACACGTTTTCTGTTAATCGGTACATGGTTTACGAGATTTTTTATAGTTCATTCGTGTACCTGTGGCATATACTCCACAGTATTGATCGACGTGTCATTACTACGATCGTATAAAGGAAAATGAACACACAGAGATACACGAAGATAAATCGATAAGCATTATTTATGATACAACGTCATTGACAATGGAGATAACTACATACGGATATGTAAATTACGAATGCTTTTTTTGCAGTAAACATTTCCTGGTAACTTGAACAGTAGAATAAGAACATGATATGAAATGTAAGCCGGTGGTGTAATCCGCTCGAAACATAGGGTACGTATAAATACGTTATATGTTCTAACGCGGTACAGTCCGGTTCATTCAGTATAATGAGTGCAAATCGTGTGAGCTTAGAAAATATGTAATACCATGAAATTTTTTAAGCTAAAGCTTTATTACTTAAGCTTATTCTTCCATGACTAAAATAATACTTGAAAATCCCTTTCTGACCGGTAATGGGGTAGAAATAACTTTTAATGTCATCAAAAATTCTGGTTACGGAGAATTTATTACATTGTCTTTCTTAGATAAGGCTCGAAGTTTCTAGAAATAAAGTTAACTGTAAAATTACAAAGTTTCCGACGTTACTCTCGGGAGGAGGGACCGAATTTTATTGAGGACCTCACTGAATAACTTTGGATAACTTGTATCTATCAATAGTTTTTAAGTATTATAAGTACATAGTTATATTGAAAAACTAAAGAGTACTCTACCCACGCTTGCGTAAAACAGAGCAAAAGATCAAAGGTACAAATTTGAATAGTTTTTATTTTTGAAAATATCTTAGGATCAAACAAGCAATATTCCTCTTCATTAGCTATCTAGGTATCCCTTTTTTTATTGATTCTTAAACGATTCCAGTTAGAAGTACATAATTTGGATTTGATTACTCGGAAATAGCGTTGCCTTGTTCCAATCAAGCATTTTCTATCTTGGCAGGGATTAAAATCGAATCTTTATTTACGATTTAATGTCGATTTCATTCATAGAGTTATTTGTAGATTGATTTTTCTTCCGTGGTTACTTTCATTCAATATTCGGCCGAGCTAAGTTTTGATGAAAAAAGTTCATATTGAGACAACAAATGTGGTTTCTTGTAGTTTTGTGGGAAAGTATTGGTTTCTTTGACCTTTTGATCGAGGATACCCTTAGTTTATAAATATTTTAAGGGTTTTGTATATTTAATAAATGTTTTTGTTCAATACATTAGTTCGTCAAAACCAGTAACCAGAAAACCAGTACTTAGGTTGAGAACTTTGCTTTAGTAAATATATTTATAAAACTTCGATAAAATTATGATAATTTAATCATAATTTACTAGTTATATGGTAGACCCATCAAAACATATACTAATAACAAGAGCTATTTTCCTGAACTTATACTGCAGTTATTACATTAAACATCTAGAAAGGGAGGACGAGTTGGAACTGCATCCCCTCGCATGCCGTTCAAAAAGACCGGGCTTGTTCCGTAACTCTAAGAAGAACTATTTTGTAGTTTGTTTATACATTTCTATTTACTTATTATTTCCTTAGAAGTTGTATCTTCCATGTTTCTCTCGGTTCCATTCCGATCCAATTTAGAACAGTCTGAGCGAGACTGTATTGAGTTCTACATACAATTTTCAAAGCGAGCTTTGTTTTATCTGCATACTGAAATACTCTTTCTAGTATAGCGGCGCATCTTTATTCTTATATGTTTCATAACAGATCCTTTAGACAAGTGGCGATTTTTATAATTGTAAAAACTCGCCACTTTATTACTTTTTTGTTGCGTCACTATTAGTTACGAAATACAAAAAATAATGATTGGATTCTAAATGGTAATTACCGAGATTTACAAATTTTACTTCTTTATTATAAATGTATAGAAGAACAGATAATTTGAAAACCGTAGAAAATATCTTTAATGTTCGACCTAGTTTTCCGCGCAGAAGAAACTTAACAAACACAACAAACGGCCACTCTAACCTGACATTTCTGAATCCTACACAAGTTTTCAAATAAAATGTCCCTCATACGGACATTTTTATCCCGGAGAGACCCTTGGAAACTGAACGTAAGGTAAAACTAACATGAATAACTAAGCCAAGAGTTTGAAGGAAAGCGACCGTCAAGCAGGTTCCTTCCTTCGTTTTGTAATAAGTTTGTAAGAGAGAAAGGTCAATCCTGGTTTTATGTATTTTTGTTTTGAAATCTCTTCTCGATATTATCCAGGAGTGGTCACAACTTCTCGTTGTGACCGTCATTACTCATTACTAGGACTGACTGACGTCATTACTCGAATTTGTTAATTGGAGTAATGACTTTTATTATAATAGTGTTAATGAAAATTCCCACTCTAATGCAAACATACAAACATCATAAGAACTTAATTAGAATCCGTTCGCTTTACTAGTTATATGATTACCCGTTTTACCACAGGATTTAAAAACAGAAACGGCAAAGTTATCTATATAAATAAGAATTAATCACAGAAATGTTTGTACGCTCATAATTTCCAAACGACTGCACCAAATTGGATAAATCTCGCTTGTATGTGTTCGTTATTTCCAGGAGAAGATACTCGTATGTATGAAAAAAATACATTTAAAAGAACCTTGGTCTTAAGGCGGTAACCTTGTTTTCGGAGTTTTTAGACCGCCTTAAGACCTCCAAATATCGACTGCTTAACGGGCCCTCCGAAGCACGATATAAAATATATTTTGAGATTACGACATTATTAGCGTTATTGATACGGAACGTTCATCCATCCTTATTCCGAGTCAAGCCATTGGAGCGACAATGTATTTGTGACAGTAGTTTGTATTACATTCGGATGGATGCACAAATCATCATTGCATATAAAATGTAGTGTTTATTTATCGAAGTGTGAAATTAATTCCCGTTTTGTCGACGCAAGCTGCATCGTCTTCGTGTATTTATGAACGGTTGACGCTTGGCTAAACAATTTGCTTGGTAATTGTAATAATGTGCTTTGAATTGAAAAATATTTTTTCAGCTTTTGAGATTAGAAAAACTAAATAATTGAAAAGTAAAAAATCATTTGTTTATTACAATGATTAGTAAAACGTAGATTATTCGGGTATATTATTTTAATTAGTATGATTAGTACGTAGATTATTCGAGATTATCAGGCCTTTTCTCCCAGCTGTGGGCATTACAGGCTAATGCTATTCATATTATTATTTGGGATAAAATGTAGCCCTTTTTCTTTAATGTGGCTATCATACATTACACAAAATATTCTTTCCAATTTTACTATTAGTTCCTGAAACTCCTTTTCGCGGGCATTCAATAAAAAAAAGAACTAATAGCCTGTTTATAATGACTCACTAACAGCATTTTGGCTATCAAATGGTGTCTCCCTTTACAATATACGCTATTTTTCAAAGACCAAAAAAAGACATAACTTTATACTAACAGTGATTTAGTTAAAGATCATCTATACTAATATTATAAAGCTGAAGAGTTTGTTTTGTTTGTTTGTTTGTTTGTTTGTTTAAACGCGCTAATCTCAGAAACTACTGAACCGATTTGAATAATTCTTTCACTGTTAGATAGTCTATTTATCGAGGAAGGCTATAGGCTACATTTTATCCCGAAATTCCCACGGGAACGGGCACAACGCGGGTAAAACCGCGAGGCGCTGCTAGTTTATAAATAAGGCGGCTACCGCGCTTCGGAGAGCAGGTTAAGTAGTCGGTCTCGGTTGTTTCAATCGTTAGACCATGTCGGAGGCCTTTAGGCGGTCTAAAAACTCCGATACCAGGGTTGACCACTAACCTACTCCAAATAAATTAATGAATAAGCCGGTAACTCTTTAGTTGATTATAATAATTTGTTAACTTACATTTAATTTATGTTTGCCAATGTTTGAGGATCACAATGTCTAATATTTGGGCAGGTCTCGGTGTACCGCGGTGCATTGAACCCGATAAGCCAGTCACGAGTGATATATTTTATGTATTTCACCTGAGATGGATGCCGACGATTTACTGCCAGTACTTGGTTAATTTAAAGTGAATATAAAAATGGTAATACGAAAATAAGATTACGTTATTACTGTTACGAATACGGCAAGATTTATTTCATCTTTTTGGAAGTTAATTTTATTTTGATATGAAATTGAGTTTGTTTTACATTAACATTAAAATGAATAAGCAACTGTAAGGTATAATCCATTTACTTCAGTTGTCTTATTTAAAGAAGATATTTATGTTTGAATTATAAGTTGCTCCTCAAAGCACAACCAAATAAAATGTACCTATTATCTATTTGCTCAGCGAATGAAACACTAACAAATCTTGGTATAATTAGTCCTCCGCCAATAGATCGCAAATAGATCCGATTTTTATTTAGACGAAATTTCTATCTGAAATTACGACAGGAACTCTAATTCTTATTAATGTTAATGATAAACAATATTATGTTTTATAGAACATAAGCAAAACAATCTAGATACATTTCACAATCACGTAACTAAAACTTTAACTCCTATTAATTTCGCAGCCCATTTAACTACGTTTCAACATGATACCTAACAAAGTTACTTGCGAGTATTACTCTAATACAATCGAAATTTCGACCAACTACAGACAATTTCCAACTGAGTTAGACCCCAAATATCGTACCGCTTAATTTGTAATCGAATCAACCTTTATCTTAGAAACTGCAGCTGTGACTGTGACTAAACTATTCATTACTGCTTCGATATTGAGTATCGAATGAAACGTTTACGTCTATGAATATGTTTTCCATTACCCCAACTTTATGCTAACATCGTATAAAATACATCTTCCTAGGCGATTATCACATTTCCCCGCATCACGCTGCATGTTGCGTGTCTACGCATCTAAGCGCGTACTTATGGGAGTGCAGATCTGCATCATTGTGCGGGATTATACGCACTCACGTGCGTAGTTGCGTTTTATGGATCACGTCGGCTTCGAGATCTATTTTGAAATACACGTCAAATCCCTTCCTAAACCACGCACGGCACTGCGGGATTGGTGTGCCATAGGCAGTGTGATAATCGCCTTATGCTGTACAATAAGATAATTGGCGTGCAATATTTTGTAAAAACGGTATTTTTTTCCTTCATAAAAGTATGAAAAAACTGAAAGTACCATAAGAATTAACTTAAAAGCTAACTTTATCCAGTTAATACGATTAAATACCACTTACCTCTCTTTCCTAAGCTCGCTGTTTCTTTTTCTAAAGTTCGCTACCAATACTTGGAGCTCGGCCGAGTGCCTCTCGTACAGTTGAGAGAGCTGAGTTGTGAAGTCCGATACTGGAACAAGAAATATACTTTAAATTATATGTCTTTATTTACTTTGCGCTACCGTCAGTGAGCGTGAAGAGACCTTTGCATATTAGAGAGACATCTAAAGCTAATATACTCGTATTAGTTTTTTGTAATTTATTCTTCTACAGATCTATATATTTACATTTTATTTTGCATAGTGACTATCTACCTAATTGTATGAACGACCTGTTAATATCTTCATTAAAAAAACTGCATTCTTATTTGGTTTTAAACACGATTCTAAACTAGTGATTAAAATACCTATTCACAACAAATGAGAGTCGATGCAGAGTGTAAGCAAACTTTGACCTAATTACTAAATCCTTGTACGAGCCACCTCGTACATTGATGAGTAATCATTTATATAATTGTTTCATTGGCCTTTTACATGAAATATTAAATTTGTACAATTGCAATATTTCATCGTTAATCAATAAAATCAGTTCGTTTATAGTCATCAAGCGCGCTATACGTTCTCATCTTCATCAGTATTTAAGCTAATAGTTCATAGTTCAATATATCAGTTTATTATCAGTTATCAGTGACTTTCATTTAAATTCATATCAGTTTATCAGACAATCTGTTACGGGAAACCGTACATGGTCCTTCGAGCAACCCCTACGCGCGGAAATACTTGGGTTCGGGACCACGCGGTGCAGTGACCTAGTTGCATGGACACGTGTCGCCTGGACTTGCCGTGTGTCGGACTAAAAAACAACCAGTGACTATTTGAAATAAACTATCTCCGCGAAGTGCCTTGTGTCCGTGGGCGAGTGAAATTAATCAAGCACTCTCGCGGTTGGAGCAAGGTAGTATTGAAGCCTTCGTGAGTCGCAGCAGTATCAAGGTATTTTATCAGTTTATCAGTTAACAATATCAGCACATCCAACATGGAGGATCTAGTGGCTACACAAATCCAAATTATCAAGGAGTTGGAGAAAAGTAATATCAATTTTGGAAAGGATGGACCGGAGAGAAAGACTCAGCAGTATGCAAAAAAGAAGATGGAGGTATTTAAAGCCCTCTATACTGAATTTGAGCAGAATCATAACTTACTGTGTGAGTATGGCTCCGATAATGCTTACTTTAGGGAAAATTATCAGGAAGCTTTTAAAAGCATAGCTAGGGAGTACCAAGGGAAACTCCAAACGCTACTAGCATCAGAGGACAAGCCATTTTTGAAGCCCGCGAGCCCTGGGTTAGCTCGCTCCTTTGATTGGCCTACGTCTAACATAGCAGGGGGATCCGCGGCGGGGACACCGCCGGTAACACAGCGCAGCAATAACAACCATCAGGATAATTCTGGATCGTCGGTGTCGCGCGGAACCAGCAGCGCTTTGGACGAAATGTTACGTAAGCAGGCAAGTAACTTTCGTGCCTTTCAGCGGACAGCCTCAGAGATTAAGGTAGATAACATTAATCGCAGGTGGGAGTTTCGTGACGTTTTAGACAGACTTCAGTCACGGTGGGCAGCCATTGATAATCTGCACTGGGAGATAGATAGTGTACTGAACGGTATGGAAAATAAGGAATACGAGCATACTTTTTCAAAGCAGGAAGCAATGTACATGGAGTTAAAAGCCAAAATTAATAACAAAATGGAATCCAATGTGCACAGGGAGCATTCCACGCCGCAGATAGAAATACCACATTTTAACGGTTCGTATAATCAATTCACATCATTTCGCGACCTATTCTACGAATCTATCCACCACAACCCGGCACTGTCGCCAGCGCAGAAAATGCAGTTCTTAAAGGGGAAGGTCAAGGGAGAAGCAGAGAGGCTTATCCAACATCTTAAGATAAGCACAGAGAACTATGAAACCTGCTGGGACATCCTTAACCACAGGTTCGATAACAAACGGCTAATATTTCTCTCCCTTACAAAGCTCATACATAGCTTACCTAACACTCTACCGAGATCGTATGTCCACATCAAGAGGATGCATGACACAACAGTAGAATGCATGCACTCCATCAAAAATCTAGGTGTCGACACAGTAAACTGGGGTCCGATAGTTGTGTCTATTTTATCAGAAAAATTAGACTCGGAAACCTATAACGACTATGTCGCATCATTGAAAGACCCTAGGGAGGTACCTAATTTAGATGAATTATTAGCATTTTTAGAAACCAAGTTTACACTATTTGAATCGTCCCGGAGAAAGCCGGACAATCATAATATTCAGCAAAATCAGAACAAGTATCAGAATCAGATCAGATCACAGGGTTCCTATTTTAAACCCTCATTATCAAATCATCAAACAAATACTTCGCGCAACAAAATTAGCGCCGTATCCGCAAAATACAATTGCGTATTGTGCAACAGTACAGAACATGGCATTTATTATTGCAAGCAGTTCCTAGAAATGTCGCCGAGTATTAGACTACAAACTACAAAAAACCTACATTTATGTCAAAATTGTTTATTCGACCATCATGGAAAGGAATGTATATCAGAAAAGGTTTGTGTTGAATGCAAAAAGAGTCATAATCGCTTGCTACATGATGCATTTACACAGTCATTGACCCGTAACCCGATGCAAGGCAATCGCAGCGGAGGGAGCGGAGGTGCGCGCAGGGGCAACGCTGTCGACGCGATTACTAACGTCATCAGCTCGGGTAAGCAAAACCAGACCAGCCCGCACGTGCCAGGTAAAGAAGATGTTTTTGAAGTTTTGTTACCAACCGCATTAATCAAGGTACAAGCAGCAGATGGCACCTATTACACATTGCGCGCTCTTTTAGACCAAGGGTCCCAGACATCTTTAATTTCCGAACACGCCGCACAACTTTTAAGAATACCGAGAAAGTGGTGTAAGGGAGTTGTGACCGGGATCGGGGATAAATCCAACAACAGTAAAGGAATTATTACTATCAAATGCTCATCAATACTAAATGACTACAATTTCGAAGTTGATACTTTAATAATGAAACAATTAATCAGAAATTTGCCGAGTCAAACGTTTGCGTGTCACAATTGGCCGCACATACACAATATCAATTTAGCAGATCCTGAGTTTTATTTATGTAAACCGGTAGATATACTACTAGGAGCGGATATCTACTCAATGATTATAATGAATGGAATATGTAGGGAAAACTCCACTCTGCCCGTCGCACAACAAACGCGACTTGGGTGGATACTGAGTGGTAACACTAAGATTTTCCATTGTAACGTCGTTTTAAATAACTTTGAGCAGATACACAAATTCTGGGAGATCGAGGATGTACCCGAAACAGCAGATACGAGTATATCAGCAGAAGATCAGCTATGCATAGAATATTATCAGTCAACAACAAAAAGGCGTGATGACGGACGTTATGAGGTTCGCATCCCCTTAAAAGCAGGTTTAGAAACAAAATTGGGCATCTCAAAATCAAAGGCCGTTGCTCAATTTTATAAGTTAGAACAAAAACTAAACAAAAATGAATCACTTTCAAATAGTTATAAGGAATTTATGAATGAATATATCTCACTCGGACACATGACACCTGTGACGCACGACAACAACGCTAAAATTACGTGTTATTTACCTCACCATTGTGTGACACGTGAGGAGTCCACTACGACAAAATTGCGTGTTGTTTTTAATGCCTCAGATAAAACATCATCAGGTCTAAGCTTAAATGATATAATGTGCCGTGGACCAAATCTACAACAAAATCTTTTTGATCTTCTTATCAAGTGGAGACAGTACAGATATGCATATACTGCGGACGTGGAGAAGATGTTTAGATTTATATGGATAAACCCAGCAGATCAACACATGCAACGTGTCCTGTGGCGAGATAATCAAAACCAACCATTAAAGGAGTACCAACTGACTACCATCACCTATGGGATGAAAGCGTCTCCTTTCTTAGCAATGATGACATTAAAGCAACTAGCAAAAGATGAAAAGCCCAACTATCAAGACAGTTTGGCGCCTAGTGTCCTTGAGGAATCATTTTACATGGATGACTGTATTCATGGCGCTCATTCCATACAATTAGCAAAGAAAACACAATCAGAACTTATTAACCTATTAAAGGCGGGTGGTTTTAATTTACGTAAATGGAAAGCAAACTCACCACAGCTACTTATCAGTAATAAACAAGAACAAGACAGCTTTGACTTCAAACAGACGGAGTCGACAAAAACATTAGGATTAAGTTGGAACCCCCAGCAAGATTGTTTCACATTCCAATCGAAACTACTCCCAATTTCAAATCCAAGCAAGCGTGAATTGCTGTCTGAAATATCAAAAATATACGACCCGCTCGGTTGGCTCTCGCCGCTAACAGTCAAACTCAAAATATTATTTCAAGATATATGGAGAGCTAACATTCAGTGGGACAACTCTATCCCGCAGGATATTAACAAGGAGTGGATCAGCATTCAGCAAGATATTCATGTCATAAGTGAGCTACGTGTTCCGAGATGGCTACACACTCGAGAAAACGATCAAATACAACTACACGGATTCTGCGACGCCAGCACTAAAGCTTACGGCTGCGTTATATACTGTAAGATAACAAACGGCGATCATAACCACATAACGCTCGTAGCTGCAAAAACAAAGTTAGTGCCCCTGGCCAAAATTTGCTCATTACCGCGTCTAGAACTATGTGGTGCAGTTTTATTATCAAAATTAATGCAACAGATCAAGCGTTGCCTTGTAGGTCACAATATCTCTACATTTGGATGGGTAGACTCCATGGTTGTCCTAGGATGGCTCAACGGGGACGCAAACAAATGGAAACCCTTTGTCGCCAATCGAGTGAGACAAGTCACGTCGTCGATGGCGGCTAGCTGTTGGAGATATGTGGCCTCAAAGGAGAACCCAGCGGACTGTGCGAGTCGCGGGCTTAAAGCCTCTCAGCTCAAAGCACATGCTTTGTGGTGGGAAGGGCCTGAATGGCTACGTACCTGCCCCCCGCAAATGGAAAATCAAGAAAGGTTCTCTACAAATATTGACCTAAAGAAAATTAAACAAGTAAATATTACATTAACAACTGAAAATAACATTATCAAGAAGTTATTAGAACAGCAAAGCAGTCTGAGGAAAGTAATACGAATCCTAGCATGGATTACGAGATTTATATCAAAAACATACAAACAGGAATATTTATCAGTTCAAGAATTAAAAGAAGCAGAAACTAGAATAATTAGATATATTCAGCAAGAACACTTTTCAGACGAAATAGAATCGTTGAAAATGAGAAAGAGTGTTAGCAACAAGAGCAACATATACAATTTATATCCGATGCTGGATGAAAGGGGCATTTTAAGAGTCGGTGGCCGACTCAGACATGCCAACATGGACCCAGAAATGAAACATCCCGTCATCATCCCGAACAAAACAAGACTAGCAGATCTTATCATCGATAACGCACATGAGCTTTCACATCACGCAGGAGCTCGATTAACCACCGCATGCATCCGTCGCAAGTACTGGTTGGTTGGTGGAAACAATGCCACAAAAAATCGCCTCCGTCGTTGCGTAAGATGTAGAAAACAAAATCCACAGCTCCTAGAACAATTAATGGGTGATTTACCCGCCGCACGAACCAACGCATCACGCCCATTCTATCACTGTGGTGTTGACTACACCGGCCACGTTACTGTAAAAGCCAGCAAGGGCCGTGGCATTAAGACCACAAAGGGATACGTGGCTGTGTTTGTTTGTATGGCCACCAAGGCCGTACATTTGGAACTGGTCTCTGATTTAACATCTTCAGCGTTCCTTGCCGCACTGCGTAGAATGGCCGCCAGAAGGGGCGTGCCGGGGCATATATACAGTGATCAAGGCAAAAACTTTATAGGAGCTAACAAAATATTAACTCATGAGCTAGCAGAAATAACATCAACATTTGATAAGAAACTTATGACCGAAATAGCCGAGATGAACATTCAGTGGCACTTCAACGCACCCTCTTGGCCATCAGCAGGTGGTCTATGGGAGGCGTCGGTCAAAAGTTTAAAATTTCACCTGAAGAGAGTACTGGGAGAACAAAATCTAACGTTCGAAGAGTTCACAACCCTTCTCAGCCAACTAGAGGGATGTTTGAACTCGCGCCCACTTTGCCCGATGACCGAAGACCCAGACGATCTAAACTTTTTAACTCCGTCACACTTCCTTACTAGCGGCCCTTTGTTAACTTTATACGATACCGAAAGGGATCTCCGAACAAGGTGGCATCTAACGCAAAATATATTTAAAACCATATGGAAACGCTGGCGTGATGAATTTCTAACCCAGCTAACAGCAAGAAGCAAATGGAGAAAACCTCAACAGAATATAAAAATAGATGACGTTGTCATAATCAAGGATGACAACTTACCGCCGGGAAAATGGTCTCTCGGTCGCGTAAAACAGTTGCACCCCGGTAGCGATGGTTACGTTAGAGTCGTGACCTTAAAAACCAAGAATGGGGAAATGCAACGGCCCGTGGTAAAATTATCAATTTTACCAGTGCATCAAGATCAGGAAAAGGAAATAATTCAAGAAAATAATACTGAAAAAATAAGATCAAAGCAACCTCAATCTAACAGCAGCCATAGCAGTAAAGCAAAATCATCTAAACCTAGCAGTTTTGTGGGACTATTGATGTTTATAATCATGATTTTATTATCGCCTGTTTATTGTTCCCACATTACAACAAGTATTACCACTAATCAAAGTATCTATTTTGACAAATTGTCTACGATTCGATTAATCCGAGATGAATGGAAACTTATAGTTTACTATGACATGGATCCCTATTGGCAAGGCATTACTTTATTGAATAAATACATCCATCAACTAGAAAATATGTGCCCGCCAACATCTACACAAACACAGTGTGGCGCAGTACTACTACAGATACGCCACGAGTTCAATGAATTGGAGTACTACAACAGTATAATGTTACATAAACAAACAGGACTTCCCGACACTACTAAGAGTCGCCGACGACGTGGCCTTATCAATGGAATCGGATACCTGGCCAATAGTCTGTTCGGTGTACTAGACGAACATTTCGCACTACAATATGAGCAAGAAATAAACACAATCAAGGGAAATCAAAATCATCTATCATTATTATGGAAAAATCAAACATCAGTACTTGAAGCTGAATATAACGTCTTGAAAAGAGTTGAACAGTCAATGAATAACCATTACAAATTATTTAAACAGCAACTGCAAACAATACAGAAAAATGAGAACACTTTATCAAAAAGAATCGATGACGTAGCTAATAGTAACGGTTTCGTATTAGCTTCAATAATAGCTAATAACATACTCACGAACTTGAAACACATACAAGAAACATTATTGGATACCATAACAGATATACATTACGGAAAGTTCAACATACACCTTTTAACACCACAGCAACTTCGATACGAGCTCAGCATTATATCAGGCCAACTATCAAAGGACCTGACAATTCCTATTACTCATATTCAAACTGATCTATCAAGCATTTATCATTTATTAAATGTCAGAGCCAGACTGACTAAGCTATATTTAATATTTGAAATAAAAATCCCGCTGGTCGCCAGAGAAAACTACGACGCCTACAAACTCACATCTATCCCCCGTCAACAAGGAGAAAACATGATCCTGGTCAAACCCATTGCAAAATATGTGGCAATAAATCTACGAAAGGATTCCTATATTACCTTATCACAAAATGAAATGCAAAGTTGCCTACAATATGACTCATCGACACATCTATGTCCATTACGCAAAGCGATACGTCATATGTCGCCAGACGACCATTTTTGTGAACAGGATCAAATATCAAATCAGTGCAAGATGTATAAACAACGGTGTGAAGTTATCTGGTCAGAAATGCATCAATTCAACACTTATTTATATTCTTGCTGTAACGCACATTCTATCAGAATCATATGTGAGGATCAAGTTACCGTCGAGCGTATCAACAAGGCCGGTATAATGACCCTGGGAGACGGCTGTATTATCAAGGGAGAAGGCTATGAAATATTTGCGCACAAAACACAGATCAATGAATTAACGACTAAGCCAGATATTTCGCAAATATACATACCTCCAATTAACAATATAATCAACATATCAATGCCTATCAGTACCTCCTACTGGCATATTAATGTCAGCGATAACTATCAGAAAGATCAACATGACATTGGTAAACAAATAGCAGATATGAAAGCAGAAGATACCAGCACCATAGAGTCAAATCTATCAAGTCACGATTTGCATCAGTACGTAGTGCTGTATCTCGTGGTGGGAACAGGTGTGCTCGCTCTCGCAATATTCGCGTGTCAGCAGCGAGCGCGACACCGCTATGCAGCGTGCTGGGTGCCCGCGCGGGCCGCGCACCCGCCTGCCAACGCGCCCGCGCCCGCGCCTGCCCCCTCGCCTGCCCCGTCCTGCGTGCCCGTGGCGGCGCCCCGTCCGCGCTCCGTCCCGACCAACGTCAGCGTCCACTTCACGGCAGCGGCGGCTGCCTCGCAGCCTACCGCCGACCACATCATTAGCGCCGTAAACAATATTGACAATCAAGTTGTAAAAAGTGCGCGAGTGCTTACTAAAGAAAAGGGGTTCTCCCCTATTGTGTTTTCGCCGGAGTTCAAAATACCGGACGATTAATTTCAGATATCATACAGTGTCAATCAGTTATTATTTTCATTATTAATTAAGTACTTACTAATCATTGGGGGAACATTAGTTTAGAATTTTATTTGTTATCAGTATCACCCTGTCTCATCAACCACAAAGGCGCGTTCATCCACTAACCCCAACTTTCCCGCTCGGGAATATGTACGAGCCACCTCGTACATTGATGAGTAATCATTTATATAATTGTTTCATTGGCCTTTTACATGAAATATTAAATTTGTACAATTGCAATATTTCATCGTTAATCAATAAAATCAGTTCGTTTATAGTCATCAAGCGCGCTATACGTTCTCATCTTCATCAGTATTTAAGCTAATAGTTCATAGTTCAATATATCAGTTTATTATCAGTTATCAGTGACTTTCATTTAAATTCATATCAGTTTATCAGACATTCTGTTACGGGAAACCGTACAATCCTTATTAATCTTTATTTGTAAACAAAGCATTCGTGCCCCAAATAATTGCGCTATAGATTACTTCGTATAAAATGTACTACTAAGTGAAACAAAAGACAGAACATTACGTTGATCCGAAGGGAATGTGGGCGAGTCAACGAGAAAACTTCGCGGCTACAAACATTAATTAGAGTCATTTGTTAACCTTACAATAATCTTACATCTTACTTTACAAGGATTACTGTACACATGTGTGTTTTACATTTAACACGTGGCAGAGTCATCTTTGTTATATTATTGGAGTTGAAGACATTAAACTTTAACACTTACCAAAGAAAGTAGCTGAGAAAAATACAGTTCACACATTGGAAAATCTACGATGCCGTAAATAGACGAACAATACCGTTTAAGTATAAGATTTATATACGTATTGAAAGCATTGATGACACCTAACAAAATCTGTTCCTTCAAAATTGTACTTTATTTTACACTCAATAGAAATGACATTTAAAAAACAAAATTGATTAGTTTTTTAAACTTTTTAGGTACTAATTAAATATAAAAGTTATTGTGCATCCCCCCCTAAACTTGTTCAATCTAAACAAAGGCCTAATTAGAAAAAGTAAGTTCTCTCGTAGTAGTCGCTTAGACGCTTAGTCGCCAACCTTTTTAGACTGCCTTAAGGCCTCTGGTCAACTCAACTCAACAATTTCATCATTAGGCCAACTGGGGCCGACAATTTAACGTGCCTTCTGTTATCTTTTCTAAATCGTTTTAATAATGATAACCATTATTAATAATAATAAGCACACCATTATTCTTGTTCGTACCTCACAAGGCAGAGTTTAATAAAGTTTTGAGTGCCTCAAGGTTAATTAAGCACGTAGATAGCTAAACAAACGATGTAGCGAAAAGTTTCTCTGTTTTATTAAATAATACGCTACGTGTTTGTTCGAGATAATAAACATGGTTTTATGTAATTACTTTTGTGGTTATTGGCAAGTTAAGGGTTTTTGTAATGTATTGAATTTGAATATATATATACCTTCTTTATGTTTTGCACTGTACTTATATTTTCAGTGAGAAGAGAGGTCTTTGCATTGCAGTGGGATATTACATGCTATTTTTTTCCTTAATCTATATCGTCATACTGCTATGCAAAGGTCTCAAACGTCTAAAATTTTATTATATTTTTTATGATTATGTAACTAAGCCATTACCCAATGTATATTAAGGCTGTTGTTGGCTTGACTTACAGCTTTTTAATTGACCAATATATCATTAGTTTATTCACACCAATATTTTTATAAAACAAATGACGTTCGTGTTTCTTTATGTGCTATGTAGTGCGGTGCACATTATAATTAATTACCTTTGGACAGTGTTTTAAACATGGAGTAAGTGTTGTGTAAATTAATTTTACTATACAAGCTATGCTAAGAGAAGTAGAGAAGCCTAAGTTTTATTTTACTATTAATTGAAACGTACGTTGATGTCATTATTATGAATGTGACTGAAAAGGGAGACTCAACAGTAACCTCCGTCGTACGTAAGTTCCCGTTTTAACAAATAACAACCTAACTAAGTGTTTTAATTATTTATTTTTTCACGTTATACCTATTTCGTTATGATATTCTTTTTGGCTAATCATAACCTTGCAAAATATAGTGCTACCTATACCATTGCTTATCTTGTTAGTCTTGCTATGTTCTATCAAAAAACGTGCATTGTTAAGCTTAAATGGACAGTTAACTTAACAGCTTACTTAACAGCTCGTTGCGGGCCGTTTCGGGTCATTGACCTTTCATACAAATTATCAATGCAGCGCTCGGGGCGTAGTTTGACTAAGCGATGTTAGCTCATTGCGATTGTTAAGCAACGTGCAGCTCGACCCCTATATGGATAGGTGGCCGATAGAGGCATATCTATCTGAGCGCTACCGTGCTTCGTAGGACACGTTAAATAGTCGGTCCCGGTTGTTTTAATCGATAGATCATGTCGGAGGCCTTTAGGCGGTCTAAAATCTAACGACTAACGTACTCGAACTTACCTGTATTTCCTATATTTGTATGAATGGTGTGTCTTGCGCTTTACGATAAACATTTACCCAAGATCCATTACAATATTACTTTCTCTTCGAATATTAAGATGTTTTATGGAAAGTAAGTAAATATTAAAAAATACAATATCTCGTGAAATACATTCTAGTGGCAATATTACAACGTTCGCTCCATGAATTATGCACTAATATGATAAAGTGTCGACGTAAGGCGAAGGTACGATTCTAATTCTATTATACTACTTGAAATATGACATTGTTTTTTCTGATCTTTGCTGAAACATTTATATGGAAACTTGTATCTTAAAATTTGGATAAGATATTGTATTTTCTGTGATATTATTTTTATCTTACAGTTATTTTTATTCGTTTATATGAATATTGAATTGAAAAAATGTAAATCTTAAGTTATCACTTAGTTATTTTCCAAGTTCGACTTATACTCATTCATGTATTGCAACGCTACTTGCCTTCGCTAAGTACAATAAACTACTACGGTCGTAGCCTTACGTAGTAATGCTACGGTTATTGTAGCTCGTAGCACTGCGGCTACGAAATATTTCGTAGCTCTATTACTCAAACTTGTTCATGTAAAACTGAAAACTCAAACATAATTTTCATTGAAATTTAACAAATGAATTATCAATTCTTAAGATCTTTGCTTCGGCACTAATTAAATGGAATAATAAACAAAAGCCAACTTTATTTAATTAACTTTACAGAATTATTACTGGCTTATAGAGCAGAATTATTGCAGAAGTTTTTCAATGAGAAAATATTATATTTTAATTAGAAGCAGTGAGCTACTTTGTTTCTTTCCTTTCACTTTGACTGTGTTACGGTTATTTAAGTTGGCGACATAAATGTTTCAAACGAACGGTTAACTACAAAAGCGTATCTTTGTATAATATAGTGCAAGGCTGCTAATAATGCCCTTTGGGAGGTTGTTTTAGTTCAGTATAGTTGAATTTGGAACTCTAGCGAGCTGATATTTAAAGGCCAGTATAAGTCAGTGAAATTTCCAATTCTGCACAACTCGAATAAGCACGGCTAAGTCACTGAATAGTTGATAAACTTTTACCGACTACAGTCTTGATTTTAAAGTTTTTAAATTCACTGAGTTCTCGTTGACTGAACTTGACGGTCATCTACTTTAAAAACTCACTGTGGAAGCTATTAGTGTTGGAAACTATAGTTTAAGTCTAATTATAGTTCTATAGTTTATTAGTGTTGGGAACTTTAGAACAATTACATTGGTTTGAACCCCGCAAGACTAAGTGAAGTTGTATAAAGCTGGCTGCATTCAGCGAGGGTTAGCTGCAATCACTTATTTAGTACATATATTAGGTAACTGCATTAGACAAATGCTTTAGAATGCGTTTCTATAGAACGGAGTGGCAATTGAGCTGAGCTGAGCTTCAATTGAGCTGCACGGAGCTCAATTGACCAAACACACCCTTAGTGTAAGTGTCGCTATTTATATGTATAATAAATAACTGAATAAGACAGAATAAGTAATAGTGTAATTGCATTAGCATTAATGAACTAGTTTAAAAAATTCAAGAGAGTTACCCAAAGCAAGACTCAGAGAGAAAACAATTCACATAATGTATGAAGCGAAACAGATCCCAAAGTAGTCATAAACTTGCAAACTTCACCGTAAATTTCCCAACGAAACTAAACTCTTAACTTAACCTATCACAAGTCATAACTTTACATTCAAATACAAATAAAATCTTGTGATGTATCGTTCTTTAATAATTCAAGTTAACCGCAAGTAAGCGGGAATATTCGGAATAGCATCAAGTGAAGCCGAAGGGAACACTGAATAATATAGCGCGGCTGAAGTGAGAGAAGGCATTCATGTAACTCCTGTGTGAATTGCTCCAAATATTTGTAAGAGGGTAAATAAAGAAAATAAATATTGTGTAACTTATGGGACAGTCACCTAAAACAAAATAAATATAGTATAACATATCTCACTTATTATAATCAATCACTTTGCAGCGTTCACCTAATGCAGCCCCCAACTGCGGGCATCTAATTAGGTGATAGATGCTGATGCTTGCCACATGCAACCAACTATCACCGCTGCGGTCACTTCATGATGTGTTCAGCGAACAATTTTGTTATATAACACCTTTATTTAATTGAGTATTTACAATATCGCATATAAATAATATTTCAGTCCATTTTTCCAATACCTAATACTACGGAGTTGACAGACGTGTTATAACAATGGAATATATACAATCTTTACTAAATCCCGTGTTATTACAGGATATACAATTATGCCAGTGAAATGGCGCTACGTTTCCTGTAGACTGTGCGGCATTTATAATATTAGTATAGATTTGAAAGCTTATAATGAAAAGTAATTTCTCTATTATCATGACACGATATTTTCCTCGCGCCGTGCACGCAACGTCAGCCATTGTGTATTTTATGAGAAGTTCAAAACAAAATTACATTTACCTATTTTGAACACTTTTATTTCTTATAATTGAAGTTTATTTTATGTTTTCATTTTATCGAGAGATTTTGTTTTAGCGTCAATTAGGTTTTTTAGAAGTTCGAATTGATAATTATCACCCCTAGTCGTTAAACTAAGTATATAATAAAAAATATCAACGGGTTACGCAACGGGAGTGCCGGCAGTAGTAAACACTTGAATATTAACATCAAAATGTCTTACGAATTTTCGATCAGGTGTCCTGACGCGAGTTTAACATTTTTTACCCATCAATAAAGTACACAACGCCGCTAAAGAAATTTTCACTTTAAAAAATATGATAATATGAAAATAAGATAATTATCTATTTATTAATAACATTGTATGATAATTTTCACAATGATAATCATGATAATTTCAAACGCTCGCTTAACTATAGTTGTTAAGCGAGCGTTTGAAATTATCATGCTTAAAAACTCTTTATATCTAAAAAAAATTGAATTACGTACAATTTTATTCCACAGTGATAATAATTTGAACGTGACAATTATTATCAACCGAGTAAATTAGCATCATGGCCTACATGATTAGCATATTAGTCGTCAGCGGCAGTTACATAATCAGTTGATTAATTATATTACGAGGCTGTAGCCCGCGGCTGTCAATTTGTGTAATTGTATTAGTTGAATGTCACGTAGCACGATATCGGATATGTAGAGTCAGTGAACTATTAACTTACTAGACTATTAAAATAACCTATGTTAAGTAGCGCCATCTTGTGACAGAGACTAGCGACTAAAAATTATAGTGTAATAGATAATGTGATCAATATTCTTTTTCATATAAGAATATTGATTTTTTCTTTTTTTGTTTGTTTTAAAGTGCTTACTAATTTAAAAAAAGAACTTGTTATAATGGATAGCCAGCACATTCACGAGACAGGTTCCCGAGGAAATTTTGTGACGAAAAATAGCCTGGAATAGGCACAACGCGGGTAAAGTCGCGGGGCGCTGCTAGTTAAACAATAAACCTCCTCTTTCAGAAGTGTCAGACTATAAAAACAGGTGACTACTCTAAATAAACCTTTCAACACTTAAAGGATTAAGAACTTAGTAAAACACCTGGAATGTTTAATATTGTTACACTAAACAGCTTTGTTTCATTCGGAAATGCAATTACATTTGCTAGGAAAGCAAGCTTAATGGGTACCTATTTTTTAACTTAAAAGAAATAATATTTACAGTTGGGTGGTTTAATCCAATTATTTTTTGTATTTTCTCATACAAAAGCAAACAGTACTATCAAGTTAGCCCATGTTTATGATAATTATAAGCAGCACCTTGATATATGTGCCCTTTCTTGGAGTTGGGGGTATTTCGGCATAAAAATATAGATGGCCACAACCTATATCTTTAATTTAGCGGTCCTATAAAAATATTATTAAAATTGGACAGCTATTATTAGATATTCATTAAAACTAACCAACAAAAAAACTCAGTTTTATCATATTAGTTTAGACTTTAGTTTCGGAATCAAAAATGTATAATGTTTAATAAAGGGAATCAAAAGCACATCTGTAAAACAGCAGAAACGTGAAATTGTCAAGGTTGTGAAAGCCGATAACAATCGAACAACTCTATCGACAGTTTTGGAGTTGTTTGCGAACTTCGAAATCAGTAATCACCCACCAGTTCACCGCTAGCTGATACGAAAAACGGTATTGGGAAATAAGCGCCAATGTCTGTTTTATTTGAACCAGTTTTTAAATGCAAAAAGCATTTTTACTCTCCTATATGTAGTTAGTGTATTCAATTTACTAATTTTCTGACTGTACACCGCCGAATTTGAGATGGTTTCTTTAAAATCTAGTATTGGAAAAACCATATTGGGAAATTTCCGCCAGTTAATGTTTTATTTGAAGCAGTATTTAAATACATAAGGATTGTTACTCATATACGAGTATTTAGTGAGTTCATTCAATATCCTGCATAGATTTCTTACCATCCATTTGCCCAATTTGAGATGGTTTCGGTGAAATCTAACTTAGACCTATTAACCCTTCATTTTTGGTCCCTTACTCTTTCAACTAACGTCTTTCACTCCTTGATGATACTCGTAGAACAGTGAGATCTATTGTAGGATTGGTCAGGTTGACCATCCACTCGACGAAGAAGAATCGCGAAATGTTCAAAGAAAATCTCTCATTCTCATCATCCTGTAATCGGAGTTTTTAGACTACCTAAAGGACATGGACTAACTATAATAATAACTGGAATTAATCAAGCATTTAGGATTAAATTCTTAATCCAACAAAAGCCGCTACTAAAATACCAAGCCTCATATATTAAATAAGGTAAATAATAGTTATCGTGGGCGCATTTTACTATATACTTCAACCCCTATAATATTTTTTATTGCATCTAAAAGGTTTATGTGTCTATGTATGCCTAATTGCCTATTAACCAGTCAAAAAGGCATTTGTGTATTTTTACATATTCGTTGGGCCATAAACAAATAATAATAAAGTGTTTATTATTGTAATAAAACGATTTGGTTGATTACCTTTTTTGTTTTCACTTTTAAGAACTTACTTTGTTTGAGATTTCAGGATTTCGTAATCGGTTCCTTTCAGGCCTGAAACTGCGTTAAGTGGGCATCCGCGCGGTTTCATTCAAAAGTGCTACGTCGCGCGCGGGCGTCCGTCGCACGGAGGCGGGCCCTGTCACGGGCGTTCGTCCGCGCAACGCGCGTGTTCACGTGCGTGGACTCGCGATGGTTGCCCGTCCGGGCGCCCGCATTACACAGTTTCAGGCCTTAATGGTTAGCTCAGAGTAGGTATATGTATATGCATGTGGAATTTAAAGTCGCAAATATGCAATAGGTAAAAGTCTGTATGTATTTTGAACATTCTATTTCCCTCGTATATCAAAGTTAGGTAGTTAATTTAAAACACCTTAGACACAAAGAGCAAAGCTGAACTGTTTTTACAGTTGACCTAAAAGGAATATTTCACAACATAAATAATTCAATCGCTGAGACAATAGTGGCCTGTATCTAGTTCAGCTAGTCACAAATAACTCTGGAAGTTGAGGTTTCGATCAATAGTACGTTTCAAATATAGAACAGTTACATGTTTTATTTAGTTTCATATGTCCCGGTATTTTCAATCGGAACGGCAGATTGAATGGAACGAAAATGGATTCTAATTTTAAAATATTGAACTAAAATCCTTAATAGTTCCTATGCATTTTCGAGGTATGTTTGACAAAGCTGACTGTATTCAAAACTATCAAAGACTCGTGTGGTTACACCGATTCCTTATTACGTAGAGCATTTGTCGAATGTTACTTTTTACGCATATGCGTAAGTATTAAAACGTTTTCAAAAGTATCAGCCTGTAACTTCAAAGCGGTTAGCAGCATTTTGTCATAATCGCAAAATATGTTAACTAGTTTCGTCAGTATTTTACTTACATAATTATTAATCAATGTATGATGAACTGCATATATCGGTCCAAAGCTCTCATCCCAAGGTTTATTAATTTTCAGAAGTTGTTTTGTTTGTCACGTTGAAGATTTAAGTAACGTAATCAGGTGGTGTTGGGAGGATTACTTCGCTGTTTGTTTGTTCGGAACGAAGCGACACGGTGAGGCGCGGCATGTGTAGACTAATCTTTACGTTCTCACGGTTGCTTAGCTAGCGGTTGTAGCTGTAGCTATTTATATTTTACCTGTTATAATGTTAGGATAGGTTAGGATCTATAATAACTAGATAATCTATAATGATAATCTAGCTTATTACTTCTATTACTCTATTACGAATAAGAAGCAATAAAATTGGGAAGGAACAGCTAAACTGTTTTTTTATTTTTTACTACTACACTTAAGGGATCTTACGTCGCTGATCTTCCGTGTCAGACACATATTATTGCATATAATTTACAACCCGATGTAGCGACCGCACTTCCCGCTATTTGTAAATGAATGCATTATAAATGTATTGGCGTTCTGTCGCGGAAGATCGGCGAGTCAAGTCTTGTCATAGTCACACATCTATACTAATATTATAAAGCTGAAGAGTTTGTTTTGTTTGTTTGTTTGTTTAAACGCGCTAATCTCAGAAACTACTGAACCGATTTGAATAATTCTTTCACTGTTAGATAGTCTATTTATCGAGGAAGGTTTTAGGCTACATTTTATTCCCACGGGAACGGGCACAACGCGGGTAAAACCGCGGGGCGCTGCTAGTTATTGGATATTTGATTCAAATTGTATTGTAGTGTATTTAGTGTCATAAAGAGCATTTGGGACAACAAGCAAATGCCATACTTTCTACTTAATTTATTAATTGAAATAAGTCAGAAAAAAACTGAATGTGAGAAAAACAAATCAAAGAAATCTGGTGTAGTTACATTTATTACTTAAACATTTATTAATTATTAATCAAAGTTATATACCTTTATATTACAGCAATAAACTACATAAACATAATATGATTAAACATAAAGAATAATCTAATTAAAGTACTTGACCGTCACTGGGAGCTTTATGTGAGAGAGCATTACTATATTTCGTCACTTCCTGCTAGTTTTCGTACATTTTAGGCCCATAGTTCCGGTTTTTAGTGGCGCCACCTGGCGGGTGCGCGGGCTTTGAGTTTACTCGAAACTTGACGCGCCATTTTGTATCATTGGCGTTCTATATTTCGTCGGAGTAGGTTGTCTACAATCACTCCTTGTAACAATTTACTTATAAAGGTAATTGTGGTACGTGATAATTATAGTAAGTACAACTAAATAAGTATATTCTACAGTGTGCTTTGTGTCGAATCTTTTCGGTAAGTACCAACTTGAATAACTTTGTTTAAACGTGTTACCTCTAGTCTGGAGAGTGCAACGGTCCATGACCGTTACACAATTTCTTAGAATTCAAACAGTGAATGTTATCGGTTGGTATCGTGCAATAAAGGTAACACTACATAAAATATATTGTCATTTAAATATTATTAACGGTTTTTGCCGTTCGATAAATGAAATATCCTGCTTGTGATAAATAATAAATAATCATTTTTATAATTTTTGTTTATACTTAAATGCCAGTTTAGATTTTTTGTACGACGATTTTTTAATAATTTCTTATTACAGTTATGGACAACAACGAGAATGACTCGGTCCCAAAGTCGCCCCTTGCGGTGGCTGGCCCCAGTGGTACTACACGAAAACGGAGCCACAGTACTAGCTCGTCGAGCAGCGGTAGTAGCTCTTCAGGCTCATCCTCATCGGATCAAAAACGAGGTAAACGGCGGCGCCACCGCCGTAACCATCATAAGAAAAGTAAGCGATCAAGGGGTAATAATTTCGATAAATTATTTAAAGAAATACAAGAGTTACGTAAACATGTTTTTGGGCCTACAAATGATACACTTGTTCACGACAATATATCACTTTGTTCTGGTGTTAGTGGAGAACTGTTTGAAGAAAATACAGTGGATGAGAATGCATATTTTGAAAATGAATTCACTTTTGATATTGGGACTAAGTTGAAAGAACCTTCCGTTCCACCTACCCCCGAAAAGTTTTTAAAATTATTATTAAACGTTCAGCGCCTGGGCAGTACTTCTTGGTCTGATATTAGATACGCTGAGACACAAAAGCTTTATAACCATAGTCCTGGTTTTACTGAGTTACAAGCGAATGAAGAAGTAATAGGTTATGATACTCTGCGATATCAATCAAACATCGATAAGTCATACGCAGCTCTAACATTTTGTGTTCTAAAACAAAAAGAATCCTTACAAAATGCTTTACGTAGTCTCTTGGCGTGGGCTAAAGACATTCATGTTAATCCCGAAAATTTAAGTACTAAGCTTGAAGAATTATTTTTAAATGGGGATTTTCATAAAACATCATCAGACTTGTTACAACTTGTTTGCGGCCACAGAGCCGAGATAATTGAGATGCGTAGGGAGTCTATTACTTCTAAAGCAAAAGATCCATTGGTTAAAGCAGCATTAAATAAAATACCCCCGTCTACTAACTATCTTTTTGATTCTGATCTTTTCAAATCTACCCTTGAAAAAGCCGGGGGGGTCAGAAAGGCCTTTTGGCCATTAAGAAGCGAAGAATCAAAAAAGTCTGCAACAAATCGCCGCCTCTCGCGGGGGCAAGGCTTACATAAAATAGTTCCATCGCGTGGAACTCAATATGGATCACAAGAATTAGGTTACCCTGAACAGACGTACACACATATGCATGTGTATAATAACCCACCCTCGCGGGGTGGTCATCAAACAATGAGTTATGCAAATAGAGCAAATTTTGTCAATCCCTACAATAATATAATGCCTAGCAATAGGAGGCCATTTCATCAGCGAGGTTCGCGACCCGCTAGTAGAGGGCAAACTCGGGGACGTGTCAATGCAACCCGCTCTAAAGAGACCCAACGAAAACAATGACTTGAGGCTGTTTCGAGCGGGCCAGTTAATAAACTACCTCTCGCAATGGCAAGAAATGGGTGCTCCCATAGTAATACAAAAAATGATTCAGGGCTATCGTATACCATTTCTTGCAAAACCACCTCTGATCTATCCCCAAGCAACAAACCAGTCTGTTCAGACACCTGTGTCAAAAGAAATGTCTGCCGCAATTCTAAACATGAAAAAGCAAGGTATCTTAAGGGTAGCTCCTTTAACCCCGAGCTTCATTTCCCCACTATTTCTAGTATCAAAGAACGATGGGTCCGCAAGACCGATTTTCAACCTGAAAGCCCTAAACAGATATGTAAAAATCGAACCATTCCATTTAATAAACATACAACGCATACCTTCTTTTCTCCAGCCTCAGGACTACTTGTCCAAAATCGATCTCTCACAGGCATACTGCCACTTGAGCATAACAGAGACCCAACGACGCTTCCTGCGTCTCGTATACGACAAGGAAATACTAGAGATGACCTGTCTCCCATTCGGCCTAGCCACTGCCCCGAAGGCTTTTTCTATGTTGACAAATTGGGTAGCCCAATTTCTTCGAAACAGATACAATATAAGAATTCTGGTTTACTTGGACGATTACTTGATCGCCCATCAAAATGCAAATGTTCTTCGAGAACATGTAAAAATAACTATCAAAGTACTAGAATCCCTCGGATGGCAGATCAACTACTTAAAGTCTGTCCTTTGTCCCAAGAAAAGCCTTGTATATCTAGGCATACAGTGGCAGCCGTGGGACAATCAGAAGTCCCTAACGTCGGAAAAAATAATCCACATAATCGAGACAGTGGAATTGGTACTGTCACAAGGCAAAATTACCCTAAAAAATGCACAAAAAATAGTCGGACTCCTCAATTTTGCCAGCTTTGCCGTGCCAAGAGGTCGACTCAACCATCGTCACCTATTACTACTAAAAATCTCGCTAGAATCCAGAGGTCAAAAGAAAGCGCTCCCACTACCTCAAAAAGTGATCGACGAACTAGTATGGTGGAGAACAAACTGTCATCTAACGACTCCAATTCATTACCCTCCTCCTACGAATTACCTAGCTACAGACGCGTCAGGCCAAGCTTGGGGCTGTCAACTAAACAATGTAGCACTCTCGGGAAACTGGCGGAAACAAGAATTATATCTCCACAGCAATCAAAAAGAAATGCTGGCCGTACTTTATGCAATTCGAAGTCATGTTTACATACTACGTCACAGTTCAACCTTGATTCAATGCGACAACAGAACTGTAGTCGCATATTTAAAAAACGAAGGCGGCACCAGGTCCCCTCCATTGTTGACGCTGGCTCGTCAAATTCTGGAACTAATCGATCAGTACAAAATACACATGACCATCTTTCATATACCAGGCAGATACAACAGTCAAGCAGATCACTTATCCCGCCATCGTCAGCCCCCAGAGTGGCATCTGCTGCCAACTTGTGTAAGCAAAATATTTGCGAGATGGGGAGTTCCAATGATAGACCTATTTGCGTCGAAAACAGCACATGTTGTAATCAATTATGTCTCCCGAGACCTGAGAGACGTCGAAGCACTGTTTCACGACGCATTCAGTGCTCCTTGGAACTTTCCACTAGCTTGGGTTTTCCCGCCACCCTTTCTAGTTCCCAGGGTTCTATCGCACCTGAACCAGTCCACGGGTGTATATCTCCTAATAGTACCGCGTTGGGAGAAAGTGTTTTGGCGAGCAGACCTCAAAGCCCGGGCACTCGAGGCACCAATGACACTGAGACACCTAGACACACAGATGATCGACACATCAACCGGACGCCCACCACCACAAGTCAAAGACCTGATTCTAGAGGTGTGGAGATGTGGGGCTGGTCCGAGGCGTTAGAATCATGGAGACCTGAACAACGATCGCTCCTCAAAGCCTCATGGAGACAATCAACTATGAAAACCTATGAGACGGCCTGGAAACGCTGGATCTCCTGGTCTCAAACTAATGATGTGGCTATCTACAACCCCTCAGGTTCACAGGTAGCGCAATTTTTATCTGACCTATATTTAGTACATAAGTTGTCGTATAACACAATTCTATTGCACAAGTCGGTAGTTTCCACATTATGCAATACAGAATCTTCAAGTCAGTTAAGTTCCCATGTCCTTGTTAAGCATATTTTAAAAGCAATCTCACTGAAAAATCCTAAAATTAGCAAACCCCCTATATGGGATGTAAGCGAGTTAATTTCATTCTTAACTAATTACACGGTTGATGAAGATAATCTTTTTCAAACCTCACGTCATACAGCAATTTTATTATTGCTTTGTTCGGGGAGACGCATCCACGATTTGACCTTGCTTACTATAGAACCTAAAAATTGTATAAGAACTAGCAATAACATCATATTTTGGCCTAAATTCGGTTCTAAAACTGATAACAGTAATTACAGACAATCTGGGTGGAAACTACTTACAAACACCAGTAATTGTAAACTAAATCCTGTGTACTGGGTGGAGAGATCGATATTGTTGTTGAATGAAAGACGAATTGCAGCTAACTCTGCTAATCTCTTTATTACAGTCAGAGGCGTTGCCAAACCTGCTTCCCGAACCGTTATTGCAGGCTGGATAAAATCCTTATTTAAAGAAGCCGGTATTGGAGCATCCCCTGGGTCCGTCCGCTCAGCTGTGGCATCCAAAAGTTGGCTCCAAGACCATTCCCTTGATGACATTTTGGAGCGAGGAAACTGGAGATCAGATAAGACTTTCCTGAGATTTTATAGGCGTGAAGTAAGAAATAATAATGATTCTGTAGATGTAACTCAATTATTTAATGCGGTTACATAATCTTGTCACTTGTAATATATTTAATGATTAATACTTTTATGAGAGAATCATGTTGATTATGCTAAGTAAATAAAAGTTTATTTTGAGGTAAATAGATCAATGTCTTATACATAATGATTAATTATATTTAGAAAGTAGGTACCAAACATAATGTTGTAAAGTTGTTAGGCTTACGGTATCAATAACTGAGGTCTATATTTTCATACTTAACGTTAAGGCAGATTGAAATAAAACAAATAAAACTGTGTATTATTTATTTTGTAACGAAACCTGAAATACCTTAGTACCTACTTACTTATCACATTGGCGTTTAAATGCCATTCTAGTGGCGACACCAGGCGAAAACAAACAGGTCTCACATAAAGCTCCCAGTGACGGTCAAGTACTTTAATAGCAGCGTTTTACCTGAAATAAAACGCATATTAAAATACTTACCTCACTGGGAGCTTTCATTTAATCTCTGCCTGGTGCATTATTTTTATGCCAATGATACAAAATGGCGCGTCAAGTTTCGAGTAAACTCAAAGCCCGCGCACCCGCCAGGTGGCGCCACTAAAAACCGGAACTATGGGCCTAAAATGTACGAAAACTAGCAGGAAGTGACGAAATATAGTAATGCTCTCTCACATAAAGCTCCCAGTGAGGTAAGTATTTTAATATGCGTTTTATTTCAGGTAAAACGCTGCTATTAATATATTATAGTAACTTTTTGCTATAACCTCGTAAGTTTCGCAAATATTTTCATCAAGACTCCAGACGTGAACAATGACACCTAAATGAGAGTTTATTATGAAATACATCCCTTGACGAGTTACCAGCTTTCAACCAACAACAAGTGAAAAATTGGACACGAAAATCACAAAATTTTCCTTCGTTACCACTTGTAATTTTCAGTTTGTTATTTAACCTTTTTGTTACCATTTTTTAAAGCTATGAATATTCATCAGTATTATACCATTAACTGACGAATTTTAGAGTATTCTACAGAATGGTAAAAGTTTTTGTAGGACATAAAAATTAAATACATTTTATGGCAACACTTTTGGGAAGTGAACATTTTATCTTAGTGTAACAATAAACATTAATATTTACAGACAAATGTTAAATACCTTTTTTAAAGAAGGTTAATATAAACAATAGGTAGGTTAATATAGGAAACGCTGGAGGGACGACATTGTCTCCTTTGACGACGATTGGTGAGAGACCGCAAAGGTCAGGGATAATTGGGCTTTTGAAAAAAAAAAAAATATCAATATTATTATTAATAATATTGATATTTAATGCAAAAAACTTAAAAAAAATATTTTTTCAATTTATAATTATAAACAATTAAAAATTGAATAAAAATCACGTGACTATAAACGCGCCATAATTGGTCACCGTGGTTGTGACGTGATAATGTTATAGCTATTTAACCATAAGTACGTACAGCGTTTACGGCTATTACATGTGTAACCGAATGGGGCTATCATTATGACGTCACACGCGCTCGGGTTTGTTCGGGAGTTGTCCGAGTGTTTTCGGTACTGGATTCAAAAATTAATTTTTATTTTGAAATAACTTTTGAATTATTGCGAAAAAAATAAAATAAAAATAGTTTTGTTATAAAACTAATATATAATCTTTCCATTTATCACAAAAAAAATTTTTTTTCAAAAGCCCAATTGGAAGCGTTTGGGGGAGACCTTTGCCCAGCAGTGGGACGATATAGGTTAAAGGAAAAAAATAGACAATGTTGGTTTATTATTTACCTTTGTTATGTTTCCATCTTTTAAGGCATAAGTAGTATATGATTTCCACAATCGATAGTAAAGATCCTCCAAAGCATAACCCGAAGCTATTCCCCATCGCGACGACAAAGTCTAAGGTAGTTCTTGCCACCTGCCTTGTGACTCTCTGATAAGGTTTATTGCCCAATATAAACTTCAAAGATTTCCCTTCCAATTCCTTCTCCGGTTCAACAGTTTTCTTCGCTATAACGTTGTAATCCGGTTCAGTACAAGAAGGCAAGCAGTCGCATTGTAACCCCGTGTCGTTTGTATCAGGTATTTTAAGCTTCCTCAATGTGTTATAGTGCTTTGTGAGACACCGCAAACCTTCCAGTCCACAATAGCGATCTTTGTAGTGAGATGGGGATAAGTGATGAGTGCAGTTGCAAAGTTCCAACTGAGCGTTTATACGACACTGAGATATGCACACAGAATAACTGTAATATTTGTAAGCAAAGTAATCGTCTGGCACTTCCTCTATGAATCTACATTCGCGAGCTTCAGGGTTGACGAGGGATACTTCAGGTTCATTGATCACGTCCATTATTGAGAATGTTACAACCGCCTCTGATCCGTACACTACAGCTATCTTCCTATCGTACTCCATATTCCAATACGGAATGTCCTCGGGCGCATGCAAGAAAGCCTCATAGTCTTGACTTAAAGATATTTCTAGAATTCCCGAATGACTTCGGTTAGACGACGTCACGAGCATTACTTCACTTTGCGCGGTATGTTTGTTATTTATGGAAAAACATTGACCGTATTCTGTTTGCAGTGGCTTGAAATATTTGCAGCAATTGATCGGTTCGTCGTTCCAATTACAACTTAGGAATAGGTCGTTGCATTCGGTCCTGTGGAATTGTGTTAGTTGGGCGTAGTTCATCTCGCACGCAGCGTCATTCAAACAGGAAGATAGGCAGCTGTAACAGGTTCCGGTGAAAAAGGCGATATCTTCAATGAAGCGGTCAAGTTTACCGTCATAGTCGAGAGAGTATTTTTCACCGATCATTCTTATTTTATCAAAATTTGCGATCTCGCACACGGTTACTGAAGCGAATGTCGTGTTCCAATGTAAATAATCAGACTGAGAGGTGAACCGTATCGTGTTGGTGTGGTAGTGCTCGTAGTACCCCCGCACCGACACCACGGCCGCCAACCACACCTGAACGTATATGACAAAGTAAATAACTTTGTAGACGAAATGAACGTCTTTACGCACGAAGAAACTTGGCCCGTGAACTGTTAAATTTCCGCACGTGTATTTGACCCGCCCAAAGAATAAGAGCAGATGTTTAATCAACTTGGAGCAGATAGTTTTCATTTTGAACAAATATTTTTCGGGTTGCCTTTGACGATGTGTAGGGATGGAATGAGTAGTTGGAAAGTTAGGCCACATTTAAATAGGCCCCGGCTTTTAGCGGTACACGAAATTTGTCCATTTGGTTAATGTATCATGATAGATATTTAACAAAGCAACGTTAATTAATATTACAATACAAGTAAAATACAGTTAAAAGGTTTTAGGAATGAAACCCATTATTGTTGTAAGTTTTAGGTGAAATAGAACGGAATTTCAGTTGAAATATTCAAGGTAGGAGCTAAATAAATTAAAGGCAATTAATGGGATTGGGTTGAAGGAAGGTAAGAAGCATGGACGGGACTTGAGGTCCGACAATCAATTGTTACTAGTTTAACTACGAGTTGTAATACACAAAATGGAGATATTTAAATGTTTTCATTATAAAAATAATAAGTAGTGGGACACGAAAGGTTAATGAAAAAAGACGTAGCTAAGACTCCATTATTTAACTTCATTTAATTTATTTTAAATAATATAAAACGAAAAATCCCCAAAAGCTGTCTATTTCTATGGAATAAATTTTCTCAAAAACTACTAAACGGATTTTCATTCGGTTTTCAGCAACATACAGACTAATTCAATAGGATTATGACTAATTTTAAAGCCAATATTCTCACAGGAATGTGTATAAGGGCCAACACTGCGTTAAGCGTGCGCACGCGGCGGTTCACTTTTGTATCAAACCGCACGCTGCGGGCGCCAGCGACGGTTCACTTTTGTATGAAACTAAAAAGACTAAAGAATATATCTGAAATACATCCCTTTTATAAACTTCTAGCACTGTCTTAGAACTCAATGAAAAGTTAAATAAAAAGCGCTTTGCTTGTGTCAAAGTCATTTAATGAAAATAGTTTTAGGAAGGTCAAGCCTTTCGCCGAGTTGTATATACCTATCACCCTTTAGTCACCGCTTCCATAACTCAGAACAAAAATAAAAGAATTTTACGTGGAAGCAACACTGGGTCCAAACGAGGAAAATATTTAAATTGTTGTGGTGAGATGTGGGATCGAGTTAACTTTACTGTGAAAGTGTAAAAACTTTGTCATGTTTATTTTAGGTGGGAAGGTATTTCAAAGTTATGAATATAAGAAGGTTCAGGCACTTTGACGTAAATGAGGTGTCTTCTGTGAATGTATTGCATAAGGACTGAAATGAGCAGAGGGTGATATGTCTTGCTCAGCGACTTCTGGGGTATAAAATGTGCTTATATGTAAAGATATCTATCTAATACTAGCTGCGCCCCGCGGTTTCACCCGCGTTGTACCCGTTCCCGCGGGAATTTAGGGATGAAAAATAGATGTTGGCCGATTCTCAGACCTACTCAATATGCTCACAAAATTTCATGAGAATCGGTCAAGCCGTTTCGGAGGAGTACGGGAACGAACATTGTGTCACGGGGTGCGTGGTTGAACTCCTCTGAAGCGGCTCAACCGATTCTCATGAAATTTTGTGTGCATATCGAGTAGGTCTGAGAATCGAACTACATCTATTTTTCATCCCGAAATTCCCGCGGGAACGGGTACAACGCGGGTGAAACCGCGGGGCGCAGCTAGTAATAATATAATAAAGCTGAAGAGTTTTTTTGTTTCTTTGGCCACGTTAATCTCAAGAATTACCTTTCCGATAATTATTTTTGTAATAGAGCCACAATCAACGCAGGTTATAGACTATATTCAATCCTAAATTCCTACGGGAACGGGCGCAACGTAGATAAATGCTGATATTTTTAATTGGCAGTTATTTACTTAAGCGGTCGTTTAGTTTGCAGCTTGCTCAAGCTGCAAGCAGCTCGTCCGTAACATAGGTATGTAAGTTGACTAGACATTTTATAGTACATACGGTGAGTTGATTGGTGGAAAGTTTAAAATTCGAATTGTCTGTCAAACTGTCACCAATCAACACACAGTATATATCACGTCATTTGACGTTCGTTGTTCTAGATGGGCTGGAGAGTTCAATAAAACGCGAGCGACACATATCGAATTACTCGCTCGTTTGCTCGCATTCTGTTGAAATCCCCAGCTCGTTACTTATTTAATCACTAGCAGCGCCCCACGGTTTTATCCGCGTTGTGCCCGTTTCCATAGGAATTTTTGGATGAAAAATAACCATCGCTCGAACTCGGGCTCGAACATACAAACAAACAAACTTAAAATTTTACCTCTTTATAAAATTAGTATAGATAGTTACTCCTAGAGCGGCTTGCACAAGAACTTTTAAATCTATTACCTAAATATGTTTAAAAACAAAAGCAGTTCGTTCAAAGTTGTAATTCATTTTGCCCTAAATAGTTAGGACCTTATTCTTATACGTTTAACAGCACTTTAGCTATCAAATGGTTTTTCCCTTTCCGACATACGGTATTTGCCAAAGAGCGAAAGAGACAAAACACTTTAAAACACTGTTTAAGTTAAATATCGTTTATGAATAAGGCGGTTAATATTTAAAACAGTATATTGACTATTAAAAACAAACGTCATTCGGTTTTTATAATTATATAAAAGTACTAAATAGATTTTAGAGTCCTTTTGCAATCCGCCTCTAATGTTGTGCGCTGATAATAAACTCAAGTAATGAGATTTCCTTTGCACTTGTTTCAACATTCAATTAACTCATTTCGTAACTACAGTTTAAGAGTTTTACTCGTTCGGCTTCCAATTATAAAAGCTTGTTTTGTTTGCACAATTTATATTTACAGTTAATTTTTCCAGCTTTTCCAGCAGTTTTTTTACTTTTTATTTTCAATGGTGTTTCAAGAACTCTTTATTTGAGTTTGGCAACTTCTATAAAAGTTTTTTTGTTTACTTAAACTAATAACCAAGTTACAGTGGTACCTTTAAGTTCGCTGTACACACCCTAACCATAATTATACAACTTTAGTATCAAAAAACTGGTTTTTATTTTTACACAACCTTCATATAAAGATAGTTGACGAATGATAAATTTACTTATGATAAAGAAAAATCTTGACTGAAAATTAAAATAGTGACCTATTACATTGGAACCAAACACATCTAAACTAATATTATAAAGAGGTAAAATTTGTAAGTTTGTATGCTTGAGCTAATCTCGAGAATTATCAGTCCGATTTGTATAATTCTTTTTTACTAAATAGCCATATTCAACGTGAAGATTATAGGCTATTTTTATCGTAAAAATTCTATGGAAACTGACACTACGCGGGTAAAGCCGCGGGGCGCTGCTTGTCTAATTATATTTCAAGTAGGCGATAAATAAATATAGACAAGTCTAACCATATTTCGTAGGCCAAGATCAATAGGCGCCGACTTTGATTATGAAATTCAATTATTTTAGGCTTAGCGCTCTCTGTGCGACGTAACCTATTGAATCCGAAGTAGAACCGTTTATTGATTTTATATAATTTTCGATTCGAGTGAGGATTACAATTGAATTTCGACGGTTGAAGTGATTTAGGAGAAGGGTTTGGAGATTGTAGTTGTTTATTATAGAGATTTTTGAAAATAGAAATAGACTAAAAGTTGTCTTTAGTTCTGTCATAAATATAGCATCTTGCGCTTCCATGTTCAAAATTTTTAATACGTAGGCACGGTGATATATTATATTTACATAACTGTGACTCAGGTACGATATGGGGTTATCATTTATATATGATCCAATCCTCTTTCTGATTTCAGAATTCGAAAAGATCCTAATTCAACCTTACGGTACTTTAATCCTTAAACAATTTTTTTGTCATACAATCTTTAGTACTCTGAACTGAGAATGTATTTGTAACCTATGGTCTTCCATACAAAACATTTGTTAGTTACCCAGCAGATCATACAAAAACATGTAATTTAAACTTCGTTGGCACTTTAAATTCTTAATACAAAAGGACAATGACATTTATATAATTTTCTACTCGAACAAACATAAGTAACACCCCTTTTAGTACAATTTTAATGAGACCAAAGTTAACCTTACAGTCAGACCATAAACCGAAATACAATTAAAAGTTCCACACTTAAATATTTAATATTTCCCCTAAACAAAGGACCAAATCTTATTAAAGGATGCAAAGTGAAGTTCGCGTGAAGGCTTATGTGGACGAGAGGCCTCAGTCCGGGGACATTTTATCTGTCAAACAAACCTCTTATATCGTATAACGCACATAATTGTAAAACCTTGTAAAGACCGAATTAAATGTAAAATAAACACTTAGTAAATACTTTGTCGTTTCGGTTCTGTCTTCTCGTGGTCACAACCGTTAAGATAGGCACGAAACGTAGAGATTTAATGTGTTTATATTGTGATAGTTTCATAGTATAACGTGCAAAAAACTTTTATAATATACCAAAACCTTATAAACTATAAAAAAATACTTTTCTCCTATGTTCGACCAAATCTGTTTTTACTTTCGTCTCCTTTACTCTATAAAGTTTCTTATAGCCTTTTTACGCCTAAAAGTTATTTGGTAAAGGAACTTCTCCACGGACCAAACTACTTATGCATTGTATATTCCACGCGAAGTATCTCGTCTACGCAAGCCTTAATCCGGTACTTTGTTAATTTAATGGGAAACTCGTGGGAAGACAAATAGCTGAGTATTCGCCAGGCGTCAACCTGTCAACCGCATGGTGCTTGTGTCATGCAAACATGGTACTTGAATATGTACCCGCAAGTCCCCGTTTAAGGTGCGTTCCCATTACAGCGACACGGAGCTGTGCGGAGCTCATCCGACCAATCACCAAGCATTACGAAAAAAATTGACAATGTCAATGCGTTGTCATAATCATAATGCGCTGTGATTGGTGAATCCGGTTCCACACCGCTCTGCTATGCTTCTATGGAAACCTACTCTTACATATTCCTTATCAAATGTAGAAGATATGAAAATACTCAATATACTCAAGCATAGTTGAAAGTAAAGTTTTCCAAGTTTTTTACAATGTCATAAATCACAACTTATTTAATAATCATTATCATGATCATGATTTTACTAAGCAGCCTTGGTTAGGCGTACTCATCTTCATAAAAACTTACATAGTAACTATGTTATATTCATCTATGGTCCACGTATAGTATCTTCTTACTAACTACAGCCAGCGAAATCAATAGAAAAAGAGCATTACACATCTTACATTTCGAACGTTTTCTTTTTCAGAAAAATACGAATTTAATTAATACTGATGACATATTATATCAGAAATGTATTCAAATATAGAATTTGGTTAAATATAGAACAGTTATTAATCTATCGATATAGATTGTATAAATTAATTCATGTTCTAGCTAGATCGAGATTGAATGTACATCGGATCGCCGGAACCAATTTGTGTAATACCAGTAATTAATATAATGTTCTAAATTGAAAGCCGCATGAAGCAGACGTCAGGAACACGCTACTCTCGATTACTAATCGAATAATTATTAGTAATTACTCTTACATTACTAAGTAATATTAATGTTAGAAATGTATTTTTCTGTCATATATTTAACTAGCAGCGCCCTGCGGTTTTACCTGCGCTGTGTCCGTTCCCGTGGGAATTTCGGGATTTTTTTACATATAAACCTTCCTCTTGAATTACTCTATCTATTTAAAAATCCACGTCCGTTGCGTAGTGTTAAAGATGTAAGCATACATAGGGTCAGATAGACAGCTGAAAGCGATTTTATACTGATTATTATTCAGTATTAACTGTTTTCCTTATATTCCCATATATGAGGTTTTGAAATGATAATGCTTTTAAATCTATTCCATAATAATAAGACCTCTATGTTTACAGAAGATAACAGTGTATTGAGGACTTTGCTATATTATATATAACCATGTTTGTCTACTAGAGTTGGTGAACTCATAACTGAAAAATGGACGTTAAAATATGCGTATAACACGAACCTACCACAGATTCTATCATAGTGACTATGACAGATAATACACACACACACACACCACAAAATACCTATAAATTATACGTAAACGTATACAGGCTCTGTAAGTGCTCTGTACATGCCGTGTCTAGCTTTGCAGGAATATTTCATAGCAACTCTAACGTAGCAGGTAAACGTAACGTAGGTATCAAGGGATTTAATTTATTAATAAAACCTTTGGTTAAATTACGCCGGGAAATAACTAAAAGTTTAAACGACACATTATAATTTGCAAAACAAGCGGTTTGGGATCGGGCTCCTTGTAATTTATAATGATAATTTACAAGTTTTATGTTGTCAAACCAAGTTTGAAATGAGGGAAGATTAATTTGGTAGAACATTATCAATATACGTCGTGTAATCAATATAAATATCATAATCATTATAAAACAAAGTCCCCGGCCGCGGCTGTCTGTCTGTCTGTTCGCGATAAACTCAAATACTACTGCACGGGTTTTAACGCGGTTAGATAGAGTAATTAAAGAGGAAGGTTTATGTGTATAAAAATTCCCGAAATTCCCACGAGAACGGGGGCAACACGGGTAAAACCGCGGGGTGCTGCTAGTCTATATAAGTATATAAAATAAATTTGTGTTACTTACCAATTTATAACTCGAGAACGGCTGGACCGATTTCAATGGTTCTTTTTATTTATTTAGTTATGTCAGGAATAGTAATGAGTAATAAGAAGCCCGAAATTCCAGGAGAACGAGTGCGCTGCGTGTGAAGCCGCGGGGCTTAACTAGTAAAGTATATATTGATATGAAATACAACGAATTGAAAACATTTACAAATTCTATACTTACATATTTGTAACAAGCTTCTCAAAAATGTTAAAAATTGTTACGATAAAAGTGAATTAGAGAAGGCGGGTACAAACAGTAAAAAAGTTTGGGGTTATGTAAAAAATGCAACATTCCTTAATAAACAGCGTGAGTCATCCGAGGGATTGTTACAATCAAACGCATCACAGCTGACTGCTGCAAATAGTGCAAACGATTTTTTCGTAAATATTGGGAAATCATTAGCTTCGACTATCGACAACAACCTTGACCAGTCATTTGAGTATACCTACTCAAACACTAAAACATCGCATAAATCGTTTGTTCTTTTGGACACCAATGAGTCTGAGGTTGAACATTTCATAATGGATCTCAAGGCAAATTCTGCTGTCGGCTGGGATAATATCCCGAATTTTATCCTGAAACGATATAAACATATTCTTGTCACTCCACTTACGCACATTTTTCGAATATGCCTCAAGAATGGTAAGTTCCCTAATTGCCTTAAAAAGCCGTCGTTGTACCTGTTTTTAAATCTGGCAGTGTAGATCAAATTTCAAATTATAGACCTATTTCGCTACTCCCAGGTATCTCAAAAATTTTGGAAAAAATCATTAATAAGAGATTGGTTTCGTATCTTGAGAGGCACTCATTTTTTTCAAATAGACAGTTTGGTTTCAGATCTAAATTATCGACGGCTGATGCTGTCCACCGACTTACTAACATCATAGTTCAAAAGCTCGATGATGGTAAGCGCATTCTAGGAATTTTCCTTGATCTTGCTAAAGCTTTTGACACCGTCTCAGTCCCCATACTATTGCACAAACTAGAACTACTGGGTATAAGAGGCACTCAACTTAAACTCTTTGCTGATTACCTGTCTGAGCGTTCGCAATGTGTTAAAATTGGCAATGTCTACAGTGCTGACTTATTGATTCCCCCCTTTGGAATTCCCCAGGGAAGTATCCTGGGCCCAACCCTATTTTTGATCTACATTAATGACCTCTGCAATCTTAAACTTGACGGGGGTGAAATTATATCTTACGCTGACGACACAGCCTTGGTTTTTACGGGAAATTCTATTGAAGAGGTTTATAAATTGGCACAAAAAGGATTTAACATTATTAATAACTGGCTTCGGATTCACCTGTTAACCCTAAATGCTATAAAGACTAAATTCATAAATTTTGCAATGCGGAAATCAAAGGCGCTTCAAACTAATACCAAATTATATGCTCACAGTTGCATGAATCCAGCGGCAAATAACATATGCAATTGTCCAGTGATTGACTTGGTGCCTCAAATAAAATATTTGGGAGTGGTCATTGACGAATCCCTATCATTCAAACCTCACATCGATACTCTATGCGGCAGATTACGCAAATTAATTTTTGTTTTTAAAAAACTTCGCTCAATAGCTAACTTTAACCTAACCAGACAAATTTATCTGGCCTTATGTCAATCTTTAATAACTTATTGCATCACATCATGGGGTGGTGCTGCGAAGACTACAATGCTACCTGTCGAACGAGCCCAGCGAGCGGTTCTAAAAGTAGCCACTTCTCGTCCCTACCTGTACCCCACTAACCAGCTTTATAAAGATTGTAATGTACTAACAGTGAGACAGTTATTTATCCAGTGCTCAGTACTCAAATATCAGCTCGCACTTCCTTATTCTCATAGTAATTTATCTAACACAAAGAGGCGAAACGTTGCTGTTTGCTCTCAACCTACAATTTTAAAAACTTCCTTCTCATCTAGATTTTATGTTTTTCTTGGACCGTTACTTCATAAAAGATTAAATTACAAAACTAGCATTTATCATCTTAACTCGTATAATTGTAAGATTCATCTTCAAGATACACTTAAAATTTTAAACTACGAAGAAACGGAGAATTTGTTGTCGGTTCTTAAATAACTCCAATAATTATAATATAATGTAATCAATTCACTTTAATTAATTTTTAATTTATACCTAGTTCCTATTTTTTGCATACGATGGTTGTACTGTATTTTGCTGAGACATCTTTTTCATTAGTTGTAGCATTTTTATTGTCAATACGTAATATTTTATAAGTTTGTTTTATATTTTTATTAATTTGTAGATTGGTTAAAATATTAATTAGAATTGTATAGATTTATTTTTGTATCATAGTCCCCTTTTGCCTGAAACACAGGTTCCTTCCTAGTTCAGGCTCATGCTTACTCCTGGCTAGAAATATTTATTTTTAGACTTATTAATATGTAATAGAAGTAAGTTTGTATGAATAAAGATTTTATTATTATTATTATTATAGTGTTTCTCCTTGGAGTCACGGGACAAGCCCGGTCTTTTTGAGAGGCATGCGAGGGGACACAGATCCAACTCGTAGAGGCCCTTTGGAGATGTTTAATGTAATGGATTACAACTGCAGGGACACACTCCCGACCACATCAGTACAACATGTCCGGGAATGTGTACCTGCAGAAGTAGGGACTATTGCAAGATATGATAGAAATAAAAATGGGCTATGGGAATGAAGATTGGATGGACTAGAAACTGGGTTATTGCAATGGAATCGGCACCTGCCATAACTAGCGAAAAACAAGTTATCGGCGGCAGGCCGTGGCTCGCCGCCCACTGGATGGGCCCCCCGAAACAGCCGACGTAGAGACGGCAAGGGGGCAACATCGGCGCGGGCGACTCGGGGGTGTAGAGAGGTGTGCTGCGCTTTCTCTTACGTTACTCGCGGCGTTATGCCCTTTAACACTTCCACCCCCGGATCACACAGCCGACATCGACTGTGCCTCTAACGACCCCCCTCTGGCCGGCCGGTGAAGGCAAGCCAGAGCCGAGAGTCCTGCGAGCCCCCTTGGGGTCCACTCCGACCGAGGAAGGCTTGCCGGAGACGAGGGCCCTGACCGACTCTCCGGGGCACTCGGGAATCGCCCGTGGTGTCGCTACTCACCAACAGCTCGCCACAAGCTGCCCTGCGGGCTTTTATTATTATTATTATTATAATTCCGAATACGTGTATTGTATATTTCATCAAATGATTTGAATTCTGAATTTGAAATCACAAATGATAAATAGGTCAGTAACCTAGACAAAGAGTGGATGGAATAAAATATTTTATTTGCAACAAGGTTCTAGTAGTATATGCAATCGCCTGCCAAGACTGAGGTCCCGGGTTCAATCCCCGAGCGAAAACCAACCCGCATTAGGCAAGCGTGGTGATAACGCCTAATCCTGCACACTGTACTGATATCTTCAGTGAGGCCAGCACTAGGAAATTATACGCTAATACTTTTTAAAACTTTTTACACAAGGTTTTAACCAAAACATTTTTATCACTCGTATTACGTTCAAACAATAAATGGCGTAGTTCCGTGAATACACTGACCGCATATAATATGCTTTTGCGGAAAACCTTTGTAATCCGAAGCGGACATCCAATCTACAAATTGCATTTACTAAACGAGGTTTCCTTTAAAAGAGCCTTTTATATTTCAATATAAATTACTCAGTGATGCCAAAGGTAGAGCTGAAACATTAGATGAGTTTATTTGTTCATTTATGTAGTCAGATATGTTACTGAGCGAGCGGCGTAGATTTTGGAAAGCCCGTGGTTATAAAAATATGTAGATTTCCTTTGAATCTACAATTTATTGACACAATTAGCTAATTAGTTACAATATAATATGTACCAAGATGTTATAAGTAACAGGGGTGGCTGAAAATCTGAAAGCTGAGCCATCGCCTTTTGCTAAATGTAATTAAATTGTGATTCTGTCTTTGATTTTTTTTAATAGCAATAAATGATTTTTTATTTTATTTATTTATAAGGTGATAAAACTTCTAATAAATAAATCTAATAATGCGTGTAAGTAATTGAATTTTTGTATAGATTATTGTATATATAACTAGCAGCGCCCATTATTACCCGCGTCGTGCCCGTTCCCTTGGGAATTTCGGGAATTTTTGTACATATAGACCTTCCTCTTGCATCAATCTATCTATTAATCAAACGCGTCAAAATCCGTGCTGTAGTTTTTGAGTTTATCGCGAACAGACAGACGCAGCCGGGGATTTTGTTTTATAATACCTATGTAGTGACTAGCAGCGCTCGGTATTACCCGCGTTGTACCCGTTCCGGTGGGAGTTTGAGATAACAAATCCGATAGCTTTCCTGTTTATTGTAGGTAAAAAATATTATTGAATCGGACGCGTTGTTCCTGAGATTAGCGCGTTCAAACAAACAAACACAGTTAGAAACTTTACCTCTTTATAAAACATTAGCTTAGATATAGTATAGTCTAGGTATATATAGTATAGATTGGAATCAGTTTTCCACCGTGTATTGTAACGTCAAGCAAGCGCCTACAGGCAGTACAAGTGAATTGAATCGGTAGAATAGTCCGGGATCATTCATGGAGAAAAAATACAAAGGCGCCTCAATGATATTCGCTGAAACGTGCCCTCACGTGGCGATATCCTTTGGTAATATACAAAGCCTATTGTGCGACGGACGTGCTTGTTTCATACGCCGGACCATAGATTGATTGGATACTTGTGACCTGAGCTGATAGTTTTAATCCTACTACGAGCTTACGGTAGGACTTCCAAAAGCTTACCGAAGTTATAACCAAAAAATATTAGGTATTTGTCTTTAATGGTGTGTAAGTTCAAAAGAGCCTTTTTGGGGCCTAAACTGAATAAACATATTTGACTTATATGTCTTTATGTCTCATTGGTAAAATGTTTTCGTGTCATTGAATATACTTACATTAAGGCAGGTTGCGAAGTTATTCGACGAAAAATATTTAGATCCGAAACTATACAACGCATAAAGTTAGGTGAGATACTACCATGAAATAGAAAAGTAACTTGAATTATCTATTATCGATCATATATTGTTTCAATACTTTCACCGAGATAGTGAAAATTACTAACTGTAAACCTAAAGAAACCAAGTAGTTATTGATAATAAGTAACGTGAACTCATAGTAGGGCCTGAGCTTTGACGATAGTGTTGCCATGTAGCTCCATTCTCGTGATTGACAGTGTTGGGACAGCTTTCAATAAAGTAATCGTTTCGTAACAACGCGCGACACTCTCAAAGGCGTGGCTAATGAAACGATATTTTTAATCGGACATTTTTAGTGTCAGTCTAGACAGTAAGGAATTAACTATGGGTAAAGTTTTTATCAAGAACGTATGAGAAATTTTTATCATGAGCACTAATTATCTGAGTTTCTAAGTTTTGTGTCTAGTTAAGTAAACCTGACGTCACAATATTTTTAAGTATTGTTGTAGTTGTCGATTATACATACTTTGCGCTAAAAGTTTACTTGTTTTAGAAATAGGTTTACTGGGAAAATACCCATGTGAATACTTTTCGCTGATACTCGTAGTGTATAGCCTGGAAACGCCTCTAAGAGATTACAAAGTGACTTGACTGACTTACCAGTTTTAACCAGCTTGAATGTGACTTGCTGCTGGTTCTTGAGCTGGTCGTTGTGTGTCGGGTGGTTGAGCTCGCGCAGAGCCATCTCGAGGGAGGGCTGCTGCTGCATCATGTTGTGGCCCCGCGGAGGCGTCGCCTCCTTCGCGCGACTCAGCTTCCGGAAGAAACTAACCTTCTTCGACTTCTCCTTATAATTAGAACCTAACAACAAAAACATCAGTTAAACAAAGTCGTATTTTTACGTAGTTGATATACAACTTCAAATGGTACACATAATATCGAAATTCAAACAATGTTAATGAACCAAAAACGCACTCATGTTAGATAAAACCTCAATAAAACGATGGAAATGACGAAGTACTATCCAGTGTTATAGATTTGTCAAGTACCATGCTGAATGGAGATGTGGATAACGTTAGTCAGCTGACGGGTATACTCAATTCAAAATCCACACTTGTTGGAAACCTTCAAAAGACGATCGGTGCGTAGGCGTCGAAGGCGTGGAGGCGCGGGCTGAGGTCGCGGGGGAGGGGCAGGGCTCCGAGTAGGGGCGCGGGGGGAGCAGGCTCAGTGAGGAGGCGGTGGGCGAGGGGAAGTGCACCGCCGAGACATCCGAGCGCCGGTCCGGCTCCGGCGTCGTCACGCGGATGTGCGCGCCGAACTGTGGCGAGCTCGACGCCACCGCGAACAGCGCGTCGAAGTCGCGGTCGAATATGTTCTTCCGCGAGAACGCCGGGGTGGGCAAGGGAGCGGGAAGTTCAAATTCATCGGGAGCGGGGGTCCTAACGATTTTGCCGAATTCATTATCCTCATGGCGGCCGAGCTTCTTGAGCAGCTTAGTCTTGGTGCGTTCGCGCAGCTTGGCCTTGCGGTCGAGCGACGGCGTCGGCGAGGCCGGCGCGCGCTCCGCCTGCTCCGGGGGCGCCGTTTTGAGGAGGGAGCGGTCGCAGAGGGTGGGGGTGAGGGGCGGGGGATGCGCGCTGGGCGGCGCGGGCGGCAGCGGCCAGAGAACGTCGAGCGTAGGCCGCTGCCGTGGCCGGGGCAGCGATTGCGATCTGTATGTCAGGGTAACTACTTCATCCGCAGGATATATTACGTACATCCCTGGTGAGACCGCATCGCGCAGGCCCCTCGCGCCCTCCGAAGAGGTTTACGCGCGTCTCAAACTTACTCCTAACGGATGTGATACCTTATCCGTTGTAGAGCAATATGAACAAATAAAAAAATAAAGTCCAAAATAAATTAAGGATTAACAAAGATTGTCGTGGAATGTTTAACTAAGATATAAGTCACGATTTTTGGAAAAGACTAACATTGATGAACGAGAAAGGAATGTCGAGAGGGAAGGGTATTGAGCCATGTCTAGGTTGGGGGTCAGGGTCTTAGGGAGTTCCGCCACTGTCGTGATAACCAATCTTCAATCTAGGAAAAGAAAACACAAAATAAAATTGAGCTGTCGAATCATCAGAAAAACTAAACCAAACAATGTATCTAATTTGAATAAAACACAAAGGGATTGGTCGGTACTCATGTGAAACTCAACACAAACAGTATCCTACATGTTGACTGTGAAAACATGGTCCATTGAACGCGTTGTTAAAATTTAAGCCTATTCTATCGCTTTTCAGTGTGTACTTGTAAATATGTATTTGAGTTCAGCGTAGGGTGAGCCTTTGATCCTAAATTGCCAGCTCACTATATTGCACTCAGCCAGTGCTATTACCACCAGCTATCTCTGAAGCTGAATTATATTTTATGTATTGCACTGAATTGAGTTAGCTTTATCTCATTGAAGAATATTCATACCTATCAACATAGTTAGAGGGTGGGATTATGCGGGCTTGTGTCGTCTGCCATGAGCTCTGAGGTTAAATACAATTTATAAGTCATACGTAGTCTTAGTTAAATATTTATATTTAATTATGAATTCATAAGATTTAAAGCTATTTATCTTGCCAAGCGTTTATGAAATTTTGCACTCGAAATCACTTTGGGCTTTGATCCGTACCCACTTAATTAAATACGAAGTATTTTGAATGCAGAACCACTTACGTAAAGACCGTGAAAAGAAGGAATACGTTTGTATGTATCAATGTAGCATTATAAAGTTTATCTTCAATCTGAACTAAGCAGTCTCAGTTCACCACCGGTACGCTACATGTTAACACAATAGAACGAACTACCAAACATTGCAACATCTGTTCTATGATCTGTTGTGTCGTATGCAAACAGGTAATTCAATTCTAGCACCGCACTGCACAGTAACTCTGACTAGAATCCTGAACTCTAAACTTGTAACAACGAATTAGTAGACAGTCCCGTAGTATGAAATTGAGTAGACAGTTTCGTAACATAGTTGACAGAGTCTATTGTGTGTTGTTGCAGGAATGTGTCGATTTCAGAAGGCTGTTGAAACGTAGTTGGTGACTAACACAGTAGGTCAAGTGCCGCTACAATGGACGTCCCAAGCCGAGGACCGAGGAGTAGCACTTGAAAGTTTCACAAGCTGATTCATTTGAATTTTTCTTTACTGTACCAAAAAGGCTTCAGTTTTAATGAGACTTCATCGCTTTTTATTGTATTGTTTCTGTAACTAATTTGATTTGATAATTTGAACGAATAAATTAATTTGATTTGGAAGAGGCAGTAATTTTTGAGTTGGTTTTTTATCTCTTTCAATTGTGTGCTATTGATTAGTTTTTTAACTTTTGGAAATTTACGTATTCCTTTGAATTTTAACTTACGGATTAAAGGAGCAAATATTTTAATTAATATCAGTCGCTTTTGCTTTTATTAAGTACTTATCGAGATTCACCGGATGAAGATACTACTAGGTATATTAACTGAGTACCGATATGTATATCTATACTAATATTATAAAGCTGAAGAGTTTGTTTTGTTTGTTTGTTTGTTTGTTTAAACGCGCTAATCTCAGAAACTACTGAACCGATTTGAATAATTCTTTTTGTAATAGATAGCCACATTCAACGGGAAGGTTATAGGCTATTTTTCATCCCGAAATTCCTACGGGAACGGGTACAACGCGGGTAAAACCGCGGGGCGCTGCTAGTGTTTCGATATTTCGTTGTGTGCGATAACAGTCCATTGTTTACTATCTTGTTGAAATGTTGTACCCGTTGATTCACTTGGAAAATGTGTTGTATCAATGCGTGCTAGTGACCAGTGGTGGAGAAATACCTATTATTTGGCTGGGATCTCACATCGTTTGAGGAACGTGCCAATGCACAGCCAATTCACACGTTCACTCACATGGCAAGACTATATGTGACAAATCAATTTCGTTAGCTTGCTTTATTCCAATAATACTGCAGATACGAAGAGCCATCGCATATTAAAAGTAAAGTAAAGTAAAGTTAGCCTGTAATGTCCCACAGCTGGGCAAAGTCCTCTCATCTCATAGAAGATATCAGTACAGCGAGGAGGATTAGGCATGATCACCACGCTTGCCTAATGCGGGTTGGTGATCTTAAATACTTTAGAATAACACATGAAATACATTATATCCCAAACTTCTCCCAGGATTGAGAACAACGCAGGTAAAACCGCAAGGCGCTACCAGTAGTGTATACATTCAACATTTTGTTTACTACAATAATTCTGGTGCCTGTCATATCCCCTAAACAACTCCTAAGCCCCTCTCATGTGAACTAACACTGATTATTTGATTGGATTCGATTCCATAATAAAATAAATCAAACCTATTTGGCCAGTAATATCACGTTACTTATAACATAAAGGCAACGGAACTATTCCCAAGATAATTAACTGTCTGAACAAAGTTTACTAACAGCATAAGAAAGTTGGTGTAGTCTGTTGGGAGAGATTACCGTCGCAGCAATGATGGTAAAAGCTACGTTATATTTTATAGTGTTTTTGTGTACGAGAGGCTGTTACTGTAGCCACTTAAAGATTTAACGATACTCATGAAATATGACAAAGTAGTAATACATACATACGTATTATAAAACAAAGTCCCCTAAGGCTGTCTGTATGTCATTGATTTTCTCAAAAACTACTCAATGGATTTTCATGCGATTTTCACCAAAATATAGAGTGATTCAAGAAAAAAGTTTGTAATTACTTCTATGTCATAATTTTCACGGGTTGTACGTTGTACCCAACGTACAATGTGGGAAAAACCGAGAGGTAGTGGTAAATGTAAATAAATAAATGCAACGTAAACTAACTATGTAGTAGGTCAAAGTATTGTTCCACGAAATTAATGTTTTATTTAGTGTAAATGTATAATTTGCATTGTAATTTTTTGCAAGGTAATATATTGCTTTTGATGATGAATTTAGAGTTCACTACACAATTTATACTTACTGTCAAATTTATATTTACTGTCAGTTTGTGACTTCCTACGGTTATATTTTTGAACAGACTGTGAGGACCGTGATTCAGTTTAACTTTTCCATAACACAATAACGAAAAGAGAAAACATTAACGCGAAGTGAATTTACTATAAAAAGGCGTAGAACCTCTCAGAATTCAGTGTAGTTGTGAATAAGTAATTTGTTAAACTCTCACAACTTTTCCATTAAAACTTGTGGTGCAATTGTTTTGTTAAACATATTTGTTGATTAATTTACTTGGTACTGTTAATGTTTTTAAACCAGCGCCGTTGGAGGAGACGTACTCATATAATACTGCATATAAAAAATACTCAAACGCAACATTATTTGATTTTCACCTTAAATTTCCGAATCCGGTAGTCTAGTGGTATGTGCACTCGCCTGCCAAGGTCCTGGGTTCAATTCTCAAGTCGAGCGAAAATTTGTTTCTTACTTTCTCCAACCCGCATTAGACAAGCGTGGTGATTACGCCTAATCCTCCTCGATGTACTGATATCTACAGTGAGATGAGAGGAGTTTGCCGAGTAATTGGATAATACAGGTTAATACTTTAATTTAATAAACGACGGATCGTTTACTAACCCTATCTTTCTCCCCATGCTCTATCAACTTAAAATGAAATATTTAATTGCATATCTGTATCATGAACTGCTATCGATTCCTCCGAGCAATGAGTTCAATAGAGAATGCCTTCTGACTTCCGTGTGGTATTCCGTTAATAGAAGTTGGAGACGTGCCGGTATCTGTGATGGTTGTGTATCGTTTTCAATACGTACTTGCATGGTTATAAATAATTGTTTACACGAACAGTTCAGAGTCTACTTACAACTTAAGTTATATAGACGTTCTATTTACTATGTCACCGTTTTAAAAAAATAGAAGATAGAAGTCTGCACTTGATAAGATAATTAATTTGAAACCAAACTAAAGTTCTCGTACCTAAACTGTAGGTACTATTAATACAAGACTGTTGAATTGTTCATAATACCAAGAAAATAATCTAAAGCAACAACAGTAATGTAAAGCAAACTCCAATCTTAAACAAAATCTTATTAACGTTTTTTGTTACGTGTGGCAGCGAGTTCTAACGCAGAACACGTAATAAAGGAGAATATGAGAAAACACAGAGATGATTTCAAATTATTTTTCTACAATTACGAACCGCTCCGAGGTAAGTACACACTGAATTCAATTTTAAAGATATCTCTACTTTAATGTAGAGGGATCGTCTACTCTCCTTTTTGTAAAATCGGTTTCATTAAAGAATCTTCTTTTTTCATTATTTTGCTGAGATTTGACTCACGTTGCAGATAGTTCGAGCTGAGAGTTCACAATTTTAAAGATTGAATCCTTAGAATTTGTGTGAATAGATATGATTCAATAAGTACGTGAACATCTTAACTTATGTATAGGTTTATGAACTTTTTAAAAGCAAGTTCACCTTGAAGTTAAACATTCAGGTTAAGTAACTTAGATATCGAAACCATACATAAGTTTCTTTAGTTAAGAAATGTAATAGATTCTTTAATTTCTCCATGCATCAATTCATAACTACAGTAAACGTTCAGACACAATATCAACCTACTCAATATATTATTGTTACTAGCAGTACCCCACGGCTTTACCCGGGTTGAGCCCGTTCCTACAAAAATATCCAAATGGTAATTCCCGCGATAAGCCTGAAAACACAAAAAAAAAAAAAACTAAAACAATATTTCTTTATAATATTAATAATAGTATAAGTAATTAAGTAAGTATTAGACTGTAATGTCCCACTACTGGGCAAAGGCCTCTCATCGCACGGAAGATATCAGTACAGTGAGGAGGATTAGGCATAGTCACTACGCTTGCACCACCCTTGTGATCTCAAACCCGAGCCATAATAGTATAAATTATCTAAACGTATCTTTCGTACATCTTCTTCCATAGATATAATAGTTCTCATAAAATTGTCATCCATTTTACTGACTTTAAAATACGCTTTCGTCTCAAGAATTCATTTTTATATCTGAGAGTTATGACAGTAGAAATTGAATCGCCATTACTCGTATATAAAGTCTAGTCGCCTCAAGAACCGACATCTAAATCATGTGAGTGCAGTTTTATATACATTTTCTAGATGCTTCTAGAAAGTTCTTTGGCTTTTTAACGATCACTACGCGAACAATCAAATAAAATTAATTGCAACTGGCCTAATGGATGCTGATGGAAAACAATTAAATGTTGAGGGTTTTATTTCAGAGACCATTCTCAATTGGTGATGTTTTTGCTCAAGTACTCGTTTCTTATTTGTCTTATAAAAAACACTTAATGAATAGGCGATCGATAGTAGCAGTGCAGTTGTCGTATTTGACACTCTACCATACTTCGCATGACACTTAAAATGTCGGCCCCTGTTCAAGCATTTTAGGTGATCAATAAACTTCAGTTTTAGCTCAAAATCCGCACTTTCCATTTCAATAGTATTTATATTTCACTCAAAGTAACAATCACTACAATTTAGTGCATCAATACTAGCGCCATAGTGGCATAAAGCCGTGGCTACATGACAAGAATGAGGTAATTCCGTTTCGGTTGTCAACAGGGACAAGCGCGAAGTCTGTTGCAAATTAATGATGTTTCGCGACGAACATTCATTTCATTAATAAATTAACATCAACGGCCGCTTGTGGAAGACGCTAGCTGAGATAATGTAATACGTGCCTACACCTGTGATACGAGACTTTATTTGAAAGAATGCCGCATTTTATAGCGCTGCACTTAAGATAATAGCGTTGTCGGTAGGTAATGTATGTTCTATGCCTTATTTTAGACGTTCGACGTTCGATGGGGGTTCGAGGGGTGTTATTAGTTTGACGTCGATTTCTGTGTGTGTGTGTGTGAGAGTCTAATGCGGTTTTCAACTTTTGAAAGCCAGTTTCCTTGCGGTGACTCTTAGCTATGAATAAATCGGTTCTGCCATTTTTGCGGACTTTCACATTTTTTACGGAATCTTTCTAATATTATAAAGTCGGAACATATAAGGTGATTGCATGTAGAGATGATTGTATGTTGGTTGTATATTCACTCAACTTAGGTTAGATTTCGAAATGAAATGAAATAAAATCATCTTTATAACCTGAAAAGCTAGTGATAATCCTGAAATTCGTTGGTACGGAATAAACCTGTATAGCCCAGCTTTTAACTTAATAAAGCGAGTATGATATTCCAATTTTTGCGATGAAAGGTTTAAGTAATGAAATTGTATAGCTTTAAACACTTTACCGTACACCCTTTGTAAGTTTTAATTAACTGATGTGTACACTCACGCCCTTTTTATTAAAGTGTTTTCGTTTAATAAATATGGTCGATTTTTAAAATAATATGAGACCCAACTGTTCAACCTAAGCCGTGTTGACAGAGATTACGTTACACTATCCAGATTTATTGGACCTCATATTTTGGGGTTAAAATATTGTTTATTAAAATGTGACACAGCGGCTCTTGGATTTATCTAAGGTACGTTGACAACGGTGCCGAGGAGAGAGAATCTCCTCGGCACCGTTGTCAACGATGTCGATTTTTATCCTTTGAATCTTCAAAGTTGACGGCGCGTTGCTTTTAAGTAGATCGTGTTCTTGTTTCTGGCGTTCATATAACAGATTTTCAGAATTTAGAGATCAACGCCCCGCAGTTTTTCCCACGTTGTGCTCGTTCCCATGGGAATTTCGGGATGGAAAATAGCCTTTAATAACCTTGCTGTTGCGGCTATCTATTGCAAAAAGAATTATTCAAATCGAACTGGTATAAATTGTACCTAATTCATATTCTATATAAGTACCTATATATAATGAGGTTAAATTTGTAAAGATCAGTGTTAAAAACACTAGTGATAGATTTTTCAAAACCTACATGATGAAAAGTAGGTACTACATGTTTATATTTTATTTTATAATAATTATTGTATTTATATTTACATAATGATATCTTGTTAGTATTTCGTTATTAGTTAGCCTGAAGCTTATTTCCATATTTCGTAGTCACTACTTCACAGTAATATTTACGTATCTTTTGACAGATTTATTTTTTCCAGTATTATCAATTTACTTGGAATCTTTGAGAGTTTTCGAACGAAATAATTTACTATTTAATCTTATAAAGAAGATTGATCTTTAATTTCGTTTCGTTAAGTTGTTAAGGATATAGATATTGAACTCTCTCATCAGATTGTAAATGAAGTTGTTTGAAGACGTGACTTTGATTGAAACCATTGTCTTTTCCTTTTTAATAAAATACTGTATTTAAATGGATTAATTTAAAACTTATCACTCTTTCATGTTCAAATACAATCTAAGGAGGAAGCCTGAACATACTTCAGAGATGATAGTCTTTAGATTGACCTGTTCAATGCGAATAAAACAAATAAAAATTAAGAATGTAATAAATATTAACTAAATACCGAATACATTTCTGTCTAAAAAATAACTCACTATTTCGCACAGTCGGGCAATAAACGTAAAACTTCAAAAGCATTCTTCAGTTTTTGTCACTTGTTTGTGCCACATTCTTAGACTTTTTACGTAATTGTAAGCATGTTGTAAAAATGATAATTAATTTTAACGTTCGATCGCCGATGTAGTTCTCAGGTTGGCCGGCTCAATCCTGGCACGGACAGATAATGAGGTACAGAAATAGATTGCGAATCATTGTATGACACAGATTTGTTAAGCGGCCAAGTGCGAGCAAATATCGGTCAAGTTTGTGCACCATACTGTACACATTGCATTGTTGTTTCCATGCTGTTGGAAATGGGGTTATATTAAAAATACTTAGCGCATATTGTTATGCAGTTTCAAAGTACTGCATATAAAGTAATAGCATATGAAATCTCACTGCGGAACTAAAATATCTCGTCCACTGAAAATATCTGTAAAAGCATGCCTATACTACACATGGAATTAACACTTCTATGCCTACAATTTCTTTATTTGCTAGCTAGGAAGGGGACACCTAATTCACACTTGAAAATTAACAAATAATAATAATCTGCTCCATATTAATCCATATTAACATAAAAATAACAATTTACAAATCATCCATTAGTCCCTTAACGTAGTGCTTCGGAGGGTACGTTAAGCAGTCGGTCTCAGTTGTTTCAATCGTCAGACCAGGTCGGAGGTATCTCGGCCATATTGAAAGTACAGTCAAGTAGAAAACACGTTGATTGAATGACTGTATTAGATCAACGGCAAACATAGATCCTAAAGTATCCTAGCCACCAGAACTCACTGGATTACTTTTCTGCATATCTCTACCCCAGACGCCTAGCGTCTTTATTACCTAAGGTTGTGTCCGGAACTGTACTACATAGGTTATCTATGCATATAACGATCGTGTTCAAACAGTCTCTATAATACGACCTATTCTAATTGGAGATCATTATCTTAATGCGAGAAACCTGAGGTCAGTTTATGGACAGTTTGACAGACGACACAATGACAATCATGTCACAACCAAATAATAATGTCTAATTGATTGGTAGGTAGGATCAACGTGTTTTGAGATCTTATCTAAGTGTTGAGATGATTTTGATAAATATGTTTTCATTGAACAAGACACAAGTATGTAAGTATTTTTAAAACAAAGCTATTAATAATTTACCTTTATTATGAATGTAATCGTTTAGTTCACGTTATTGAAATATTGATCTCTCATTGAATTTTGAATATTTGAGTCCGCTATTAGATTTCTGTTAATAAAGTTTAAAGGGTATTTTCCTTTGCAAAAAACTTACTAAGCTAGACTACGCGAAACTACGGAATGAAGTGCAAAAAATAACGATCTAGCCTGAAATCCAGGAAGGAGAGTTCAGACTTTTTTCTTTACAATCGAGCATGACTTTAACAAATAGTATTAACAAGCAGTGCCCCGCGGTTTTACCCGCGTTGTACCCGTTCCCGTGGGAATTTCAGAATGACGAGTAATCAGACGAGTAGCCTATAACCTTCCCGTTGAATGTTGCTATCCATTATAAAAATATTTTTTCAAATCGGACCAGTTGTTCCTAAGATTAGCGCGTTCAAACAAACAAACAAATTCTGCAGCTTTATAATATTAGTATGGATAAAGTAAGAAGTAAGTTCATGCAGGTTTCTGACCAACCCTGGTGTCAATTTTTAAACCGCCTGAAGGCCTCCGATTTGGTCTATCGATAGAGATATAACCGTGACCGACAATTTTACGTACCCTCCGAAGCACAGTATCGCTCGGAAGACATGTCACTATCGGCCACCCATTCAAATACGGCTGAGCTGCACATCTATACTAATATTATAAAGCTGAAGAGTTTGTTTTGTTTGTTTGTTTGTTTGTTTGTTTGTTTAAACGCGCTAATCTCAGAAACTACTGAACCGATTTGAATAATTCTTTCACTGTTAGATAGTCTATTTATCGAGGAAGGCTATAGGCTACATTTTATCCCGAAATTCCCACGGGAACGGGCACAACGCGGGTAAAACCGCGGGGCGCTGCTAGTTGTTAATATATCTTAAATTGTGAAGGTACGTTATTACACACCCTTGTATTTCTATACGGTTCAATTCAACATTTCTGACCGTCATATAAATTTTCATTAGCAAGCCTCTCTGGGAATTTCTTTATTCGTAATACACGCATGAGGGCATAATTTTTCGACTCTTAACCTTGTGAAGCCCTAGGGAATCCAAATTGAGGTTAGAATTATGTAAATATTGCTGTTATATTTTGCACACTTGATATTTGTGATCAAACATGAATAAGGCTGAAGACACATGCGTATTACGTTTATAGATAAACAAGTGTTTGGATTAGATAAATTGTATGATTGACTAACTGACATCAAAAGCTGTACGTCATAAAGAGAGAGGTTTTTCATTCAGAATATATTTTAAAGAACGTATTTACAAGTTATTACTCAAGAAAGAGTACTAAAGCACACTTGAATAAACACTTAAAATGATTTCCATTTTACTTGTAGTATACTTAAGCACTTTGTATATTTACTTACACATTTACCAAAATAAAGTCTTTATAGAACAACATCCACGCAAAACATTGACATCGGAAAAAATATTTCAAACACATTTCAAAGAAACCTCAACTAAGCCTATGACAACTTTGTTACGAAAACAAACAAGCTTATACCCATCAGCGAGTATCTGAAACATTCGACCGAATGAGGCACAATAAAAATTGGAATGTATTAAATGGTTTCATTCACGCGATCGGTGGAACGTGATAAAACACAAATTGGTTTCCCGACGGTGTCCCGATAGGGTAGGACTTACACACTTGTATACATAAACCTATATAACAGAAAGGACACTGTCCCAAGAGACATTTGTAATGGAATATACACCAAATTATGTCAAGGCCTTAATTTTAAATTTTATACGCATCCCTCAGTCTTTACCACGTTAATTATAACCGCTAAAATTGGCCGGTTATATGTGAACTTCGCTTAATATACAAGACTAGTTTTAAAACTTTGACATAAGTATTACGTGGATATGTTTAAAGTTTCTCTATACTATGTTACAGTCAAAAGTCATAGCGTATTTTTAGGCAAGCTACCAGCTAAAATTATTTTTGACTAACAAAAATGGTGAACTTTGCTTGCTCGTGGTTGTATAACTTCTACACTATCAAACATAAGCTTTAGCTATAGAGCTTTAATGATTGCGGAGGAAAAGGTATTGTCTTTATTTTTTCCTTCCCTGAAGACATCATCTCTTTATAAGTTAGAGAAGAAAAGATATAAGAGACTGAATAGACAGGTATAGTTATATCTCAAGCACCTTTGAGTCATACTTTTGTGCACATTGTCTTAATGTGCATCACGGTACGTCAAAGCGTTCGACAAAATTCGCCGGTTATTCACAGTTAGATATTATATCAAATAACATTGAATATAAACAATATAAAATTCAAAGTCCTGACTGACTGACTGACTGACTGATAATCAACGCACAACCTCAACCGCTACACCTAGAAACATGAAATTTGGCAGGAAGGTTCTTCAACTGACGTAAGTGCACACTAAGAAAGGATTTTCGAAAATTCCTACGGGAACGGTCTTAACGCGGGCAAAGCCGCGGGGCGCTGCTAGTTGAATATAAACAATGACTCTGCCGAGACGATACTGATAGTTAGGTACGCACACAAAGACGCGTGTTTATACTCATTACAACTACAAATATGACTCAGGGGCGCTCGTGAAAAAGACTACTGTATTATTTTTCACGTGCATTTTGGTTGTTATTGAGAGGAGCAAAGAACTCACATTCCTCTATTTCATTGTACACCAGTTAAAGGTAAAAGCTTTTCAATAATTAATAATTAATTTTATTACAATTTAAAAGTGTTATTGAGCACTGAGACTAAATGTCCATTGCTCTAATATAAAAGTTAAGTAAGGTGGACTTGTAGACTTTACGATTGTAATAAAATTGTTAATGTCTCAATAATGAAATGGGAAGGTATTAGAATACCTTAGAATAGAATGGTTTATTGAAAGAAACCTGGTTTTATGACCAACTGTTAGATTTGAGTATCCACAAATCATTAAAATTCAAACAAATTATTTTCTAATTTATTTGTGTATCAACATTCGTTATTAAAAGTAAGAGAATTAAGTCAACATTTGTACTACATTTCAGAAAGCATCTAAACTCAGAATAATAATGTTTAATATTAAGTAGGTACAAGTCGCAATAGACTTTAATTTTGAAAGCAAAGTCTAGATAAAGTTAGTCTAGCAAAAACCGTCTGAGTTGGTGTAATTAGTATCACAGACAGAATATTTCTATTTGAGGTAAACTTCTATCAGGGCCTGTGTTAACTTTTATATACGAAGTTATAACTAGGTATAGGTTTAGTAAGAGAACAAATCAAACATAAGTAGGCATAGGAAGTTTTATTGGTCAATTCCTAAAACTGTTAAACTGCAATGATTTAATTGAATTGTTATATAGTTAATCGATCGATAATGACCAGCGACTTTACTAATGCGAAGTAACTATTTCATAATCTGTGCTATAATACATTGAAATACAATTTAATAAGTAGATATGAAATTTTAACCCAACCGATTTTAAACTTAAAAACAATGATATCAACAATATCTTTTTACATTTACGTATAAATACAGTTTGATATTAAGTCAAAACATTCTAATACAAATATTTTTTAACCTTGTTTTTTGATAGTTCGTATCAAAACAATAATAAAATTTAACGAATATACGCCCATGTAGTTGAAGAGCACCTGATCCGCTTCTATCGTTTTGACCCAATTAAAATATGGCGTGGTTACCGAATAGTTTATTAATATTCATATACTTTTTTACCCTCGTTAAAAATATTACATTTGTTATTTAAATTCGATTTCGAAATCACTTGGTTTAAGCACGGGTATAAATAATCTTAACTATAGGGACATTTAATAGTTTTAGAGCTGAAACTGCGTTAAGCGGGCGCACGGACGAGAAACAGTCACGTTTGCACGCACGTGCACATGCGCGGGCCCCGTACGAGCGGGCGCCCGCGCAGTTTCATGCAAAAGTTCTACGTCGCGGGGACCCACGCGGGCGTCTATCCGCGCTCCGTGCGGCGGGCGCACGCGCGGGCGCCCGCTTAACGCAGTTTCAGCCCATAATCATAATATACAGTATGGTACGAACAGTACAGTACAGCTCAGATGTGGCAATATATTATGATATGGCCCACCATACTAAATAATCACATTTGAGCAAAACTCTTTAACCAAAAAACATTAAAATACCCATGAAAATTAAACATTACCTACCGTAGATCATTGTACACATCGTCTACGTCAAAATAACGCCTTAATTGCGAATTCTTGCGCCAGACAGCAATTTCACGACCAATCAGGTGACCTGTGAGCCATTCTTGCTTAAATAACAACGCAGTTGATTTACGGCACACGGCTACTAACCCTGTATTTGGCTTATCCATTTTACCTTAAACGATCACAAACCCGTTGGCACTGGCATGTGAGAACGCTTAATGTTTCGGGGGTTGTGGAGTCGATTCCCGCCTCGAGTCAACAATACGAGTTTATACAGACATTGTTGATGGCGACAACACGTATGGGTGTCAATTATATATTCTTATAAAGTATTGTGTGTATAAATACATATAAATGTAGTAGTATCAGTTAGTTACATTCCATAAAACAAGCTTAGAGCTTAGTTTGGGTCTTATTAACCATGAGTGAATTTGTCCAGGGGTATATTTTATTTAACTTTTCTGAACCTAGTAGTAGTTTTGAGACTAATGGAATGTTAATTAAGTCTACAAGCTTAAAATATAGAACACCATGTATATTATTTATAGATTTTATTTGCTTAAAGTAAGACTCCGAACACACTATAGTCCAGACAGTATCTAGGTAGTCTTCTTATATGAGAAAAGCATCCCATGTTTTAAGTTTTATATCAAAATTCCCGTGGGAACTTTCGAGAGTAAAGCTGAGGTAGATACTTTGGAAACATTTATTTAAGAGCTTGAGGCGCGGTAAGCCTGTGCCTTGCAATAAGAAAGCCCTTATTAAACATGTTTTAATATTAAATTTCATAAAGCTTCCTAACGACCCCTAACTCTGTTGACATTTAAAATCAAAATAAGCAATTTTCCAGCGCTGAGGGTCACTCCATCATGTCCTAATTATTCTTAATTAAAGTCCTCGTTGTTTGATTATTTCAAAACGTTAAATATAATTATTTTTAAGGCAAGTTCAGATCGAGAAGGTTAGAGGTCGTCTGGTGTCGTCTAGACCGTCTAAAGGTCTAAAGGTCCATATGATCTACGATTTTAGTCGAAATTCCATCGATGTGATCTACCAATGGAAACAATCAGGACCGTCAATTAAACGTGCTTTCCGAAGCATTCACTTCAGTTATGTAGTGCGATAACTATGTCGTATTACAACTGAGGAGTTTCTCGTCAGTTTGTTAGCGATTGTGTCAGTTAAGTCAAACTTCACGTTAGTAGTTAGTAACAGAGTTACCGCTTTACAAAAGCGAAACAAATTATATGACACTCCAGAACGAACAGAGTAGAACATTTTACGTATTCTTATAATTCTCGAAAAACCACTAACTGTAATATCCAATTTGATAATTATCAGTATCATTTGTGAGGTACAAGTCTGTTAACTATTAACCTTACATTGAAGAAGAATCGTAATAAAAATGAACGAGAAAATGTCACAGAAACTCATAAAAGAAACTGCCTTCATTTTTGTGCCCAAACTATCGTTATGTAATTGAATTACTTGTAAAAGTAGGTAACAGTTGTCGTGAAGTTCTCTAGTAAAAATCACGGTTAATGTCGGGAGAAACCTTTTAAGTACGGATATAGAAGTCTGGCCACGCAATTACATGTAATCAGGTTATCTGTACAAGTATGACATACAATAGACAAGATGCTCATCAAAGAGTGATTATTCTAATATAGATGAGTGTTTTGCGTTTGCGTTTTTTTGTTTTACTAGCCGCGCACCGCAGTGTTACCCGCGTTGTGCCCGTTTCCGCAGGAATTTCAGGATAAAATGTATCCCATGTGATATTCTGATATATAATCTATATTACTATACATTTTTTCGTGAAAGAATAATAAACATAATCAACATATATTGTATCGCTAATGGCTATGCTACATACGAGTATAATATGATTGGTAAAAACTACCATCGCTATCGTCATTATATTTTTAACATAGAAAGGTATAGTAGTCATATTTCACCAACAAAGTTAGTTCTGATACCCTATGAACGCGATAGCATATTGTTTTGTAAGTAGAACCCCATATGTATGCAAATTCCGTTCAATCATACACAAATATAGGTCAAATCAAGTTGTAAGAAAATCAGACGCAATGAGTAACCTGATAAGGGTAAATTCAATATTTTTCATGTAGCTTCAGCGTTACTTCTAGAGTATATTTCTTTTAAAATATTCCCAGTACACTCCAGTATTTTTCATAAAACATGACGATCCATTTGTTAACTAATGCATATTCCCAGAGGCGTCAAATGCTTCTTTAGTAGAAATTTAATGAGTAATTCTGACATGTAATGCAACAAAAATGACATCAGTTAGTTAAGTGTTGATTTAATCGATGTCTCTGTGTGCGGCAGTAAGTACTGGTCCCATTAATCTATCAATGTATTTTGATATTCCTGCTAGGTATGTAAATATTGTGTCATATTTTAGTTTGTGTAAAGGGTCTTCCATTCTTCCATGACATTTACTTTTATAGGAAAAATGGTATTTCATGATCGATCCAATAACTAATCAAAAGATCGATTCAATTGAAGTAATTTGAGTGATACATTTAAAGTTATAACTTAGACAACGATTGAAACAACTAAAAAGTGGGGTTTCACCACAAATGACTTAATTGTTTAAGAAGATTAAGATCAAGTAATAATTATCTATCTATAGATATAAAAGAAAGTCGTGTTTGTTACAATATTTATAACTCGAGAACGGCTGAAGCGATTTCGCTGAAAATTGGTGGAGAGGAAGCTTAGAACCAGGAGACGGATATAGGATACTATTTATCCCGCATTTCCTACGGGGACGGGTGCGCTGTGGGTGAAACCGCGGGGCACAGCTAGTAAATAAATAAAGAGAAAAGTAGTCTCCTCAAAGAAAAGAGTTTTAGCAAAAAGTATCTTGTTAATAAGGCTTTACCTATTTAAGCACAAAAAGGCTGGGATAGAATTATACATAAAATCCTTCCTAATGACACACACACATATTAATGAATACCTCATTAAAATGTTGATTGAAAAAACAGTTGATTTTACTTCTCTATTTTTGTTAGCGCAAACAAACAGACGAGGCGGCTGAACTTTGTTTTTACTATAGAAGCTTATAAATAATATATTATGGAATATAGCTTAACCTAATGTATACTAAAATAATAAAACAAAAAAGTTGGAGTTTTTGTTTGTTAGAACACGCTGATTCCAGAAACTACCAATGTGATTTGAATAATTATTTTTGTTATGGATAGGACATTAAAGGAAAAGGTAATTTTTTTGACCCGAAACTTCAATGGGAACGAGCACAACCAAGAGGCGCTAGTACATCACTAACTCAAAAGTGTTCAAAAAGTTCAAGGCATTACATAAAAATAAAGCATACTATGTACGAAATTGAGTAGCAAATCGAGAAACACATTATGTATGCAATCAAGGTTTGATACTCATATCGGAAACCGAACGTCTATAGGGAAATGAGAAGCACCACAATGGTCTACGTCCTAATGGCACTTGGTACGTTCACTTGCGACGCGTTTTCTAGGTTAATTTTATGCGGAAAAGGCGGTCGTTACTATAGTTTTACTTCATTTTGTACTTTTAAAGTTCAAAGCGTTTTAGAAGGGTTTCGTTCGATACCTGTTAAAGGAGAGTTTTACGCTATTTCACAGGAAAAATACCGAGGCGTGCTAAGGTTAGGTGCTGGTTTGTTAAAGCTATGGTGAATAAACAGTGATTATAACTCCAGTAGGCAGATGTACGTAATAGATGTTCGTAAAGGTCTGGGTATAAAAACTTTGATATGGTCAGATTTTAAGGGAAAGTGCGCACGCCGCGGTTCCATACAAAAATAAACCGTCGCGGGCGCCCGCGGCGTGCGCACGCCGCGTGTGGCTTCATACATAAGCCGTCGCGTGCGGTTAACTCAGTGTTGACCCGAGTTGCCTTTGCTTGTCATAAATCAAAATTTTACGTAAATTACTTAATCTAACCTCTCGACATCTTGCTTTCTAATTAGGCCAAACGTAATCCCTAAACAATTCAAATCAATATTAATACCTAAAGCATAATCCGACTGAATTGCTGAATACCGTGCCTACAATATGCACATGAAACAATGAAATATCAGAAATTAATAACCCGACCCTTGCAATGCGGGATTATGTCGTAATTACGCCAGTATCGCTTGCCGTTCGGCTTACATTAACTCACGAACAAATTAAAGTTTAGATGTTGAAATTGGTTATAATCCTCGGTGGCACTGAAACCCTCAATCTGGTAGGTTAATATTTCAGTACCAGTTACCTTTTTATTTGTAGTAGTAGAAGTAGTATAAGCCTGTCAATAGTAATGTAGTTATGTCCCGCTGTTGGGCAAATGTCCTTTATCTCACTGCAGATATCAGTGCAGTGAGGGTTTTATTTACGAGTATATGACTTGAAATTTTAAAGATTTAGACGTGAATAGAAAGACTGCGACTGAGAACACAATTGAATATTTTTGGGAGATAAGAATACTGCGCTTTTAAATGAGATAATATGGGTTGTCGAATAAAATATTTCACTGAAAAAAACAAAACGATACAGAATTCCTATTTCAGTACTAACCCCAAAGATATCTATCAATTTAATGGTGGTTGGTTGGTTTGGCTTCACGATGCCACCCACAATAATATTTCAGTACCTAATTAATAATTAACGCATACATTATATAGTAATGTTACAATTGTAACCTTTATTTCGTGAAAATGTATCCGATACTATATACCTACGTACAGAAATATACTCAAGCGTCAGCTGTTACAATTATCAATATTATCAATATTAAAACATAATAATGATCTACTAAAGAAAATTCGAACAATATCAGATTATTTACTCAAATTGATCTACTTCAGCTGAGATTAGAGGATGTTTCAGCTTTCCTTTAATCTTATTCTGCAACGTAAAACGAGTCTTTATTCTGGGATTACAGTAAGCCCATTCAAATTACCTACATAGTGCAGTGGGATTTCATGCTATGATAAAATGTAAAATAAATTACTCTTTCAGATTTCACGTAGAAAAGTCTTAGATTTTGTAACAATGATAAGAGATTTTATTCCATACATTATTTTTCATGCTAAGTAAAATTGAAAAGAAGTTATAAAATACACTAATTTTCTAAAGGTCTAATACATGTGATGGAAAGAAAACCGTATGTTATTCAAAACTGCCCAAAAATGACCTACAGACAGTAAGACGCGGTAAAGGATTTTTTTCATAACATTATGTCACAACTACTCGTTTGAATCTAAAACTATTAAACTTGAATTTGTCGCAATAAATAAAAAGTTTACACAACATTATAAACATTGTTTTGAATAAGACATTATATTTTACGACAAACAAAAAAAGATCGATTTCAAGGTCGGCCTTCTTTAAACATGACTTCCGCAGAGTGCGAGTCAAGGGCCTGGACTATTTTAAAATCAGTTTCGAATTATAAATAAAAGTCGCTACGTTTGTGAAAATAAAGCAATTAGCGGATTCTGTGTGGGAGTTAACAATTCGACTCCCATCATAATGTGAACAACATTTGGTCACTCTATTGTTAATTGTTCTCAAATCTAAATTCCGCATTGCATTTTATGACTGAATTTATGACGATTTTTACATTTTTTCTTTTCAATAAAGTGTAAATAGGTATCTACTGAAAGTTTAGTGTATTCCTTAATGCAAAGTGTTTTGTTTGCGTGAAATATATATATGTTTGCAAATAATTAACATTTAGTTGCAATTAGTGTTATGTGGTGTAATATTTCAAACTGCGAAAGCTACAATAATTATAATTTAATGAAATTCCATTTATTTAAATAATGAAAATAACGCTAATGATGAATAAATTATTACTAAGATTCGACATGCTTGATTTTCATAAATTTTAAACGAATCAAAACACAGATCAAGTTAATTTTATTTCCAAACTGTTGTTGTTAGTTGGCTACGTCACTCACTGTCAATTGGCAATTAAAGGAAGGCAATCAAAGACAGCAATTATAATTAAGTTCTTTTCACTCTAAATCATTTAAAAAGTATATAAATGCTTCTCCTGACATTTGCAGACACTTTTACAGCAGTTATAAAACGTTTTATCGTCTTACGTTTAGATGCTTCGCTGCCGCTTAGAGAGATAATGGACCAATCTTGGTTGTTGTACCATTTATTACTTTACTCTTACTATTGTCAACTTACGGTGCAGTAGTTCCAGCAAATTACAGAGACACTGTAAAATGTCATAAACTATGTTTGTTGTAATCGTTAAAATTATATTGTAAAAGAATGTAGTTTGATTTGACTAGTTTGATTTTACAAATTATTGAAGTGACTAGCAGTGCCCTGCGGTTTTACCCGCGCTGCACCCGTTTCTGTGAGATTTTTTGAAAAGTAGTCACAAATCTTTCTATTGTATCATTTTTCACGTTAGTGAAAACTTTTCATGTAAATACCTTATCTAAATCTTTATTAATATAGTAAGATTCACTTTGATTTTTGTTTGTTTCAACACGCTAATCTCAGAAACTACTAATTCGATTTGAATTTTTTTTTTGTATCGGATATTCACATTCAACGGAAAGGTATTTGTTTTCCCGATATTTCCACTGGAACGGGCACAACGCGGGAAAATCCGCGGGGCGCTGCTTGAATCTCACAAGCGATAGCTTATCATAATAGCTATGTGAGTGAGTTAAAAGCTCACCAAGAGTTGAGGATATCTGTTCTTTATACCTCGTAAAGAGGTACCATATAAAAAGTTCTACCAAAGCTACCTCCTAAGTACATAGGTACAAAAGCCGTACATAATATATTACAAAGACACCATGAGACGTTAAAACCACCTAAACCCGAAAATATCATATAATTTATCATCGATGGGAAATTACCGTTCAAGCCGTGTTATCACAAGATATGATGGTCTCAATAACCGGAGCTCTCCTGCCAATCGCGTTCTCATATATTTTGTAAGCGTATTCATCTTCGTTCAAACCTGTCTTCACGCTCGAATATGCACGTATGGCTGCCTTATCGATAGATTACAAAGAAATATATTTTTTACCCATCCAACGTACTGTTTACTGAGATTGTATTTCTTTCAGTGTTTCGTTGTTCGAATGAGTTATGTTATGTATTTGATCACGTAATCGGGAGCTTGTGTAGGATACCTTTATTTCGAGTATATATTTTTTACCTTTTTATTTGTTTGAGCGACCGGAAACGAAGTGATTGGTTTGAATAAAGCTACACAATAAGAGAAATAAGAATTCGTTAATTGAATCCTCTTAAGCATATATTTTCGTTTTATTCGTTTGAAACTTTAACGCGATCGAAAATATAAACTCGAAGTGTATTTGAAAACCAAGTACCTATGTTCATAGTATGTAAATAAAATATATGTGTATGTGTAGGTAGCGTTAAATCCAAAAGTCATTAATTCATTCATAACATAAAAGCGTTACTGGACAAGATAAACATTTTAATTTTCCATTCATAATTATAATTAGAACGGTGACTTATTTAAAAATGTTTTGCCCACATTACAAATATGACACACACAGTACAGAAATATCGCGTACTGAAAACGACACGAATTAATTTATAAATATACTTTGGGTGACGAAATCGTGTTTATGATTTGAAGTTTATGACATTGTATATATAACCATTGAAATTAAAGTGACCGTAGGTAATGCAGAATCAATGCTCATTCCTATGGCAGAACTACACAAATAAAACTATTTCAAACATAGTAAAAAAGTATTAGCCTGTAATGTCCCACTGCTGGGCAAAGGCCTCTCGTCTCACTGAAGATTTCAAACATAAACTATAAATAAATATGTATGGGACAATTCATATACGGTTAATTATACTCAAACTACGCTTTAAGCATTAATTGATATTACAGAAATATTGAACCTTCTAATAAACTTCGGATTCGATTCTTTCCAAAGCAAATTACAATTGATATCTTTTGACTCTAAGTTGGTCACAGAAACTTTCAAAAATGTGATCGCAGTAGCTTTGTAATTACGCTTTATCTATAATAGAATAGCTCCTACCAGTTCAGGGCCCTATGACACGTTTGCTGATGGTATAATTTGTACAACACCATCACTCATTCGTAATGACAGGGCTCAAATAAATAAATTGCTCGAATGTTTCACCAAAATACAACTCATTCAGTTCTGTTTTAATGTTTAAAATATTATTATATATGTGGTTATTTGATTGATTAATGTTTACCTGCTACAAATAGTAATTTGTTCAAATCAAATTGCACTAGAGGGAGTCGTATACTAAAACAGAAATTTAAAGAAAAGCCATTGAGATATATGTACTAAACATTATAACTCAATGGAAAAAGCATTTTTTATGTTGGTAAAGGTTAATAAGATAAAACAGTTAATCATATCATATTAATAATATGACAATTATCACGATATGCGAACGAGTAAACAATTTTAAAAAATTGAAGGGTGACATTGTAGGTAAATAAATGACAACAAGCTATTGGAGTAATGAAAGTGGGTACAGAGTCTGAAGAATATATTGAAAACAATTTCTCGACTGCGGTCAAATAGAAATACAACCACCCGCCACCGAGTAGTCCGAGCTTCGGAACATTTTATGAGGTCATAAAATGTCAACAAATTTTACGAGTATCTACTTTATTTTCACCAGGTGAGCCTTGAGTGATATACAACCAATCAATACATTTAATCCCCTCATTTATAAACAGTTTCGCTGTCGCGAAACTCGGCATAATTTCATTACGGTAATGTTCTATAGCTTTAAGAGACAATAAATTTTATGGGGGAATTATAAATATAAATTAATTAAAGGTATCTTTAGATATCTATATATTATATAGGACAAAGTCGTGTTAGTTACAACATTTATAACTCGAAAAGGGTTGAAACAATTTTAATGATTCTTTTTATTTATCTTGGTCAGAAATAGGATAATAAGGAATAAAAATGTCGAAATTAGTTATCGGCACAGTGAGTTACTCGTATATATATACATTTTCTTTCCACAAAAAGTATTACGAACTTTGTGAAGGTAACAGTGGTTCATTTGGTTGAGTGTCTAATTTGTAATTTCTGCCACCATTTCGGTCCCACGTTGTATCGAATTATCTGACGGCGAGTAATCAGCTAATGAGAGTCTCTCCTTTTGTGGATATCTCAGATACAAATGAAAGGAAACCCAAAGCTTTGTATGTATATGAGGAACTGGATGGTTCTAGGCTGGCAGCTTTTTCTCTGTGAATACTTTTGACGATTTATGCAACTCTTCATTTCATATACTAAGAGAGATTAATGTAGGATTCTTACAATATGCGTGGCATTATAACTGTGACTATAGCGCCACCTTCATTGTAATGAACGTGTTGAAACAATAATTAAAACTCCCAGTTTTCAGACCATCAATTACATAGTTAAAGTATTGTCCCACTACTAAAAGCCTAAGATATTTAGTACGGTGTGGAGAACAGTTGCAAAACACTTTTTATTTTAACAAAACAATTCTGAGTTAGTTTCAGTTATGTAACGAATAAACAGAACGTGATTAATACCCAATCTTCAATATCAAAGATCTTGTTAAAACATTGTAATGCAACGACAAAGTACTTTAAGTTTTCCACGAGTATGTCAAACTACTAACTTTATTTGGAGGAGTTAAATTCAAGAATCATTAAAGTTTGAAGTGAATAACAATTTGGAGGCGCTGAGGGTCTCAAGGGTTGGAATATCCATTTTGGGACTGGATCGTGTTAGATGGAATTAATACTATGTAAGTAAACAAGTATTTGAGCTTCTAAAATATGTTGCATTAATAGCTATAGATGGAACTGAAGAAAATATTTTTAAGTCATAATATTGGTTTTAGTCATAATATACAATTAGCCCTCAACATGTATCTGACGTATGAAATTACGTTTTGATTAACTTTACGAGTAAAGGCCCATATATCACGATCACCAGTGATAAGACACAAGTTTCAACATGAGACAACACATGAGATAAAAATCATTTTGAATTATTATTATTTTTCTATACCGTCCTTAGTTCAGTCCCGAATGTTCGTATCAAATAAAACGGCTGTGGCCGTGACATACGGACCGACAAACATGGCGAATCTACACGATTATCATTTTTTGCTGTTTGGCTACAGAACCCTAAAAACAGGAAGCGCCATTATTTTGTGTGCAATAAATAACAGAGAAGTTAGCGATATTCCGAGTTGGGCCAACAATCGGTCGCCTTGGCATGGGTTGGTGACAATGAACGGAATACGACTTGCGATCTAAAATTATATCTGCGTTCCACCTGTGGCCGGGCGGCTCAGCTGTTCCACTATAAAATAAAAACAACTAGTTATTTTGTCTTAAATAATTGATTATTACATCTTATTTTAGTTTTCTTTTAATGTGTTGTAATTGAAAAAGCATTAACGGATCAGGCTTGAAGTTTTGGCACGGTTGAGCGTTGTTTTGTGTAAAATATTACTGGGAGCTGTGAGAGCGCTTAACTATAGATTATGACAATCTTATATATTAATAGCGTGAGTCGATTTTTGCGTAAGTGATTATGGAATAATGCACAAAAAATCGGTTGTCGTATCATCTTGGAGAGGTATATTTTGCTGCACACCAAGTTTCGCTGGCACTAGCAAGATATGACTGTAGCTCTATGCCTCTATATTAAGTGAGCAAAAACTTTTTCGCCCTGCAGGGAGATTTCGCAGGCTTTTTCTCATAACATAAGATGTGACAGACGAACATCTGTATATCCGTACTATACACACGCATGATTTATTCATAGTATCCGTCTTTTCCTTTTAAAGAAAGGCACCCTAAATAATAACTTTAATAACAATGAGGTTTAATTATTTTAGTTTTTACGCTGAGATTTCAACTCAATCTTGTCCTAAATTACTTAACAGCTTTGCCTAAAGTAAGTACAGTAGTGACCAATTTGGAGCTTCAATATTAAAATAGTTGGATGATGCTGTCTTGAGTTGCGCAATTTTAGACAACTATGTAGACCATCTATTTGCACGGCCAATAAGCAACCGAGTTTTTCAGTCTGAAGATCACAATTATGTAGCGTAAGCGGAAACGGTGACAACAGATTTTACAAAAATATATTAAGTATAACGAGTTTCTTTGAAGTTGCTCAAACTTGCTTCGCGAAGTGGTGCCCAGCAATACTTTCGTTTGAAATGAATCGTGACCTTAAAATATTTAAGTCGAAAGGGCGTTCCGGGTTGACAAAGTTTTGGCTGCAATCCATTTTTTAATTATGAATGTTTGCAAGTGCTTCAAAGATTGTTTTGTATGCCTACGTAATACAATATATTGTTCATAAATAGACACTTGAGAATTTGAAGACATCACTCACTGGTAGTTTTTATTCCGGAATACTCGTATAATTATTAACTTAAATCGTTGATTTTCGTTAGTATGATTAACTATTTTTTGTAATCTACTTGTCAGATTTGTAAAATCCTTTCTATGTATGATAGCTACATCTATCTATATATATAAAAATGAAACCCGTTTTCCTTGGTCACGGCATCACGCGTGAATGGCTGGACCGATTTCCACGGTTTTGCATTCCTTGGAAAGGTCTCGGGCTCCGTGAGGTTTATAGGGAATAAAAATCTCAAAATTCTCACGGGAACGGGGGTTCTGCGGGTGAAACCGCGGGGCACAGCTAGTTGAAAATAAAAGTTATAAGTTTCTTTTTTATTCCAAATTTCGAAGTTACAACATGGTTATAACTGCAAAGCGCTGCTAATTAATAGACCACCGATTGCAGTCAGTTTAAACCTAGAGACTATTCATTAACCGTAGTCAGTATAAATACCAAACGTGACGTCATTTATTTTATTAGTTGCCTACTCTGTTTAGCCGACCATGCAATAAATATCAGTGAAATACACATAACAGTACCGTACACAAAGAGATATCGTGCGAACAATTTAATTATCACCAAAGAATTTTAGTGCTTGTCAATAAATATAATATTTGGTTTAACAAATGGATTTTCATTCCATTAATATTTGCTTTTTGTTTAAATGAGTTCGTTTTGTTTATGTTGTTTTACAGAAGAAATTGGGATTAATTAAATTTATCACTATCACCTGATCTGAAAGAGCCTTAGGCGGTTCCATACAAAAGTGAACCGTTCGTGGGCGCCCGCGGCGTGCGGCTTCATACAAAAGTGAACCGTAGCGTGCGCCCGTCGCGTGCGGTGTCATACAAAAGTGAACCGATGCGTGCGCCCGCTTAACGCAATGTTGACCCTTACAATCTGCGAGCTTTACTGCTCGCTACCTCGAGGTATAAAAATCTTTAAAAACGTTAGACCTAACGTTGAGAGCTCGAACACGTTTCCTGGAAGGTTCACTGGAGACTTAACAATCATGAGCATATTAGAAGAATGTTTTTTATGAAGTTCAGTGAAATATTGTCCGTATATAGCCGTAAGGTTATCGTAGTAGTTTGTTAACGTAATAATTTAATATATTATTTTGGGGTAACGAATTTCAGTGAAAATCCTTTTTCGATCCCAACATGACTGTCAATTCACTAAACCCTACTTTACATAACTTAATAGCAAAGCTATATCTTATACATACAATTTTATTATGTACTACACTTAAGACGTACTTTTTATTAAGTGGCCGAACGAAAACGTCCCAACCCACCCCCACCCTCTATACTTCCTGAGTTTTTAGATAACAGCTTCAAAAAATATTCACCCTTCGCAATTTATTATTCAAAAACTACCTTATGCATGTGGCATGTTCTAGGAAAAAACACGGGACACCGTACATCACGGGAACCTTCCGATTTCCAGCGACAAGTCAGATGGCTTTATGTATGTCGCTCTCTAGTCCATAAAGTATCCTAGCGCAATAAATCACGTCGTCTCGTTGCTTAAATTTGTTGCCACGTATAAGAACAGATATTCACAGGTAATAGACTATTCGAAAACAAAGTGCAACATTATTGCTATACTTGCTCATATTATGAGTACTTATTTAAAAGTAATTTACTTCGAGGTAATAGAAATAAAAAAATAGCTATTACCAATACCATGAAGATAACGGATGTAATTACTGTTTTTTGGTAATTTCGACATAACAAAACAGTATTCTTCTCCTTAACAATATCCTTTTGTTAACACATAAGATCCTTTGTTCCTGAAAACTATGTGTACGTTATATCAACTAAATTACGAATACTCGTATAAGGGGCGGATAGCACGAATTTTAATTTTATATACAGCTTAATTGTGTTTAATAAACAAATGACGATCGTTTTTAATAGTGTTTTGTTTCGTGCAATATTTCATTCTTTGAACGAACAGCTTTTGTGCAAGCCGCAATTAGTGTAACATGCAATGCACATTCGTCCTTAGAAATGATCGCAGATGCAACTAATAAATGCCGTCATTGTGAACATACGAGGGAGTCCAATATAATAATTATTAAGGTAGACTATAACCACAAATATTGTTTCGACCTAGTGAGTACTTCCTTCTTCAAAGGTATCAACTATGTATATTGATACATAAAGCTATAATTACTGATTCAATTGAACGTCATTGAACTGAAAATTATTTTGAGTTAGCGACGAGAATTATAAAGTAAAAAAGTATAATATCTTTCTATATCAAGAAAATATTGTCAACGAAAAATCAGTTAACTTTTTGTCAATAAGTCAAAACTTAATTATCTAAATTCCATTTCCGTTATCCGATTTCCCTTCGAAATAAATGAAATAAATATAGATCCGTGTCCGAGTTTCAAATGGGGCTGAACTTTCCAAAATTAGATCAAATATATCGATCCGACTAATCTCACGTTGAGATAAGATAAGGGGCCTATGTATTCGTACTGTAAAACTCGCTGAGTGGTCCTTTATCAGTCAGTAATACCCGGGCCACACATACGAGAAATGCCATAAATTATATAGATAATGGACGTATACCGTAGGTGTAGCCACGACTATACGTGATAATTTGACAATGGCATTTACAATGCCGTATGGCGTACGTTCAAAAGAGCCTCTATGGGGCCAAAACTGAATAAAAATATTTGACTTTGACTTTGACTTTGTAGGCGATAGCTCGAGTGGCGGTACATCAAAGAGAGAAAGAGACAGTTTAAGTGTAGCCACCCACTTTAATGCATTAAAAATTATTGCATTAATTATTGAGATAATGGACATTAAGCGTAAGTGTGGCTCCAGCATAAGATAACATCACCTGTTCGGTTATACATACGTCAACTGTTGAGTGATTATAACCATCGTTTTTACTAATGAAGGCCATTCTGGTTTCTTAAGTTGAAGCGAACACACTCACAGAAGACTAGACGACGGTTTCCAAGACTACGGTTCCTGTTAAGGGACCGAAACGTCAGATAAAAATGTGAAATAAAAGCTAAATGTATCCATAAACGTAGTTTCAATTCTAATCAAAATCAATTAATTACTGCTTGTAATGTTACAGTTTCATCAAAAATCTACATCCGTACTAATATAACAAATGCAAAAGTAACTTAGTCTGTTACGCAATTTTACTATTTAAATGAAATTGAGTAAATTAATATTCTAGTTTCTATTTTAATATTCTATTGGGTATGGACCTCGGGAAATATTACCTACTATCCTGAAATTCCCACAGGAACGGGTAGTACGAGTAGAATAGTAGTATAAAATTATCATATTAAATTGTAGTAACGTGATTGGATTTCGTTAAGTAAAGCTGTTGTTGGTAATATATGTATCAATTACACTTTTTTTTTTATTGGACCCCTCGAGCTACATATGTAAACGCCCAGCAGCCTTGTGATAAGTCCTAAAAGACTAAATAAGGTTCCTTAAATAATAAGCTAAATAGCTTTTCAGTACGTACGATTGAACGTATAATTGAAGACTTATAAAAATATTCGTATCCATTTTTTCTATATTCTTTTTTCGAAAGCTATGCCATATGGTATGACAAAGCATTTTCCTTGACGGTTTCTATAAAAATATATCTTACCCCTTACTGAACATATTGTTACAAATATTTTCCTTACCTGAAATGTTTCGCGGTATATTAGAAATGGCACAAATATTTTCTTCTTATGTGATACAATACACTCATTCACCTTAATACAGGCACTCGTAAAATGAAGTAATCCAATTGGAAAAATAAAAACAGTTTTTTTTACACAAAACTAAGAATTGATTTTTGTTTAAAGTTCTAACTTGTACTAGCAGCGCCCCGTTGTGCCCGTTCCCGCTGGAATTTCGGGATAAAAAACAGAATAAAACTTTCCCGTTGAATGTGGCTATCTATTCCAAAATTAATTATTCGAATCGGAATGGTAGTTTCCGAGATCAGAACGTTCAAACAAACAAACTCTTAAGCTTTATTATATTAAAGTATAGATTCCCTAGTCTTGTCCGGATTTAGCCGATATTGAAATTACAGGGCTGCTTTTAATCAAATTACTGGATAACTTATGTTTGTATAAACCATGATTAATCAGCTCCATTTACCGAAAATCATTCATGTTTTTAAGAGAAGAAAGCCTTTCTAAGTCGATGCTTCGATTGGCCGAAATCATTTAGGTAGGTATATACTTATTAATTCTACAGGATTTGTTTCTTAATTCAAAATGCCTTTACAAAAAAGTTTAAATGTAGATAAACAGAGAAAAGAATTTAAATATAGTCCGTAAACTTCACCATCATTTGTATGCATTAATTTATAACGGTGTAAGTTCAAACACTTATTATCATAAAATATTCACTAGAACAAAGAAAATTTTTCATCGATATTTTCCTTTGGTATTGTGAGACAGGGGAGCACTCAGGAAACAGGTATAGAGTTCATTCATTCATTCAAAGAGTGGCCAAACCTGGTGTCGGAGTTTTTAGACCGCCTAAAGGCCTCCGACATGGAAACAACGAGAACCGACTGCTTAATATGGCCTCCGAAGCACGGTAGCGCTCAAATAGAAATGCCACTCGGCCACCCATCCAAGTAGAGCTGCACGTTGCTTAACAATTGCAATGAACTAACATCGCTATTCAAACTACGTCACGAACGCTACGTTGGTATAGAGCGTAACTATAGCTAACATTTTATTTCAAGCACATAGTTGTAATAGGATTTTTTCTATTGAAAACTTCCTAGACTTTACCTAAATTGCCTTGGACATCGACCGTTTTTGGTTACAGTGACTTGGCTCTAATATAAAACTCATTATTCAGAATATTTTGCAACTTTATCTGTAAAACTTTCCACGCAAATCAGGACCATCTCTGCTGTAACTTATTAAAGTCTAATTGTGGTCATACTCGCGCCATCCCTCCGGGAATTTTGGGATAAAACTCCCATGACTTATTCTAATGAAAACCTTTTGGTATAGTTTCATCCAAATACTACAGACACTAATTGTAGTTTTAGCGTGAAAGAGCAACAAACATACATCCTGACAACTTTAGCAACTTAGGAAGTAGTATTAAAATCTGTACCCGGTAGGTTGAAAATATATAAAGGTAATATCAGAAAAACAGTCTTATTATAATAATAGTTTTTTGTAATTGATAGCAACATTCAAGAAGGCTATAGGCTATTTTGTATCCCAAAGTTCTTACGAGAACGGACACGACTCGGGTAAAACCGCGGGGCGCTGCTAGTCAAATTACAAACGGCACAAATTACTCCGCATAATGAACTAAAATAATTCACTAACACCTCAACGAGGTAACGATTCAAAACTTCAAGGCTCTTGTATTTTTTTGCCGCTAAATTATGAAGGTTTGTGAAGAAAAACAACCCTCGTTACTTTACTGTTTCCCTTGAAGAACATTTTGTAATGAGTTAGAAGTACTTAGTCATAAAACGTTTGCGTACTCAGTGCGTCATTTTTAGTACATAGGTACTGTGTTCTGTGGACATACTTTAGTACTTACGTTGTGATGTTAATGTTGTTGGTATTGTCCTGTGCAAGTAAAGGTAGGCAGATTATTGTAGGTAATACGATTACTACATTGGTTTAGATATTTAGGTATGTGTATTTAGGGCTGTATTATTTTTAAATGTAAAGTATGTAGTGGTTTGTTAGGTTCAAGCGAATTTTGAATTTATATTCTATGCCTTAAGATATATGATTTACTTAATATGCTTTAATTTGCGTGAATCAATCTTGAATTATGACTCGATACGTTCCAGCTTTGGGTTTTCAAGCATAAATATTTTCTTTCAACAAAATCAATAAGGGCTTAATATTATGCAGGTGATTGTCCTAATATACTCGTATGAATAATTTATTTTTCTTTTTTGATAATAGAATCATTTTTAAAAGATACATACTTATAAAATGCTTTGTCTTGAATGATGGATCAACGCACTGCTCAAACCGCTGGCCGTAGAGAACTGAAACTGGGTTGCGTTCTTTGTATGACGTAGACGATACTAGGTTCCGATAGGAAAGGATTTTCCGAAATTCTTACTTTAAAGAGGTGAAAAAGGGGGGCTACATTTGTGTGGGACAGTGGTTCATTAACTGATTCGTCTTAAAATTTTGCAAATTCTTAAACAGAATATGGGAGACGTGTTTTGTATTTTATTGAATATAATCACCTAACGAGGTTAAAAAATGACTAAATTACGGTATTACGTAAAATAATAAAAAATGAAATAGAACCATTTTAAACTTATATTCTATATGCAAATAGAAATCTATTTTTCAGATAAATAATTCAAGTATTTTTACCGACAATTGTATTTCGTTAGGAGGGAGGGTGCTACGGTGCAAACGTTGGCGATGGCTATTAGTGAATTATCTTAAAACAGTGAATTATTTAATACAAAACTGTGAACCACCGGGAATATTAGCTCCAAAATAATTTTCTACCCCCAACGCAAAAGAGGGGTGTAATTAAGTTTGATGTTGATATCTGTGTTGAATGTGTGTGTGTCTTGTGGCATCGTAGGTAGCAAACGGATGGACCAATTTCGATACGGCTTTTTTTATTTGAAAGCCAAATTTCTTGCGGTTGTTCTCAGCTATGTTTGGTCGGTGCAGCCGTTTCTGCGTAGGGAGTTTTTTTTTGCAAGTCGCAACCGCCCGCCTTCGCCACCCCTTTAAACTAAAAATGTAGCTACTTAATAGTGTTTCTATCCATATAGTTGTGCGTGATGTTTTCCAATACTACTAAACTTGGTAGGTGTTTGGCATTGTACAAATTATATTTATAAATATCCCTCGATGTCATTGGACTTGGCACAGGCCTCGAACGGCGACATAACGATCTGTATAATTATAAAATACTTATAATGTTCCCGATAGTTTGCATAGTTACATCTAGTGAGATGTAATAACTAATGGGTTCATAGCGATGAACTAAAAGAATTATACTAGTCGAGAGCATTCTGCAAATGTAAGTGTCCTCGTTAATAGCTAAATAAAAAGTAGAACATTGGCACCGGTACACGAAAACATATTTATTTTCAGATAGTACAATTGTAAAATTTAACTTCCGTTCGTTTAGTTTAGAGGATGTAAAATTGTTACGGCCTTTATGATTTATTTATTAATAATAATTATCTTCTTTATTAATAATAATTCTTCTTATATTAAGTACCTTGTACTTTTAGTTGATATTTTTGAAAACAATATGTAACAATTCGTAACAACATATAGCAATACTTTTATCACAAGTGTAAATCTGTAGTCTGTAATGAAAAAGCTAGAAAAATATAATAAAAATAAATCTTAAATATTAAAGAATATAAAATAAGGTTCCTTACCTGCTTTACGACTGGTATCTTACACTACAAACTACCGTCATTAACCACTACAACACTATGTTTACACAGTTAACTACTAACTCGTACAGGTCACACTTATATGTATTATATAGTATATTAAACACTATGAAAGCTAACTTTTCACAAAACTATAAATTTATATTCAAACGTCTTTAGTCACGCACTGTTATGTTAAGCTCCAAGGGGTCGTATCGAAGGATAAAAATAATGTCCAAAACCATTTGTAAATCCTTGTAAATAGTTCATAAATATTGTGTAAAGTTTCTTCAAAGGTTGCAATCAGAAAATTTCAGTCGTTTCTTGTGTATAAATAGGTTTCGATAAATTTTAGCTCGAAGATGCATATTTATGCGAAGATGTTATTTAAAAGCCAGTGTTGTGAAAGGATATGTCAATCACACTGAATGAAAACTCGAGAAAAGTTGTGTGAAGTTAGTTTGAGAGTCATTTTAGTCGCACGATTCGTTCGCTAAGTTTATCGAGTGTTTGGGAGAGGGTGATTGAAAAGTAAAGGTTCGTTTGGTCGATCGTAATCCATGGGGGTGTGCGCGAGCGAGCGGAGCTGCGGCCGGCGAGCTCGGGCCTCGGGGCTCGACTGAGGACCGTCCCGTCTGTCCTCTGCCGCCTGCCGCCGAGTCGACTACACTCAACCCTGTTCACGGCACCGCACTACAAAGTACACCTAGTACTAATACTACACCTGAAATGCAAACCCTATGCAATTTATAAGGTCGCCCCTGTATTTTTGGTCATTCGCCTTTACTCACCACTCATTAACCTAGTTATACTGGTATTCATCAATGTCAACCATTGTTCACCACGCTGAACAAGTCCAACTTATTCAAATGTGCAGAGAGATTCATTCACCCGACATTGCCGTAATTGGGGCAGTAATTAAATTAAATTGTGCGTTTGCCCTTAAAATGTTGGTTTAAGCTTTGCCGATAAAATGTTCCGTTTTTAATTATTGGTAATGTTTATGTTATTTTTTCATGTAAAGGAAAAAGTAGCTGCTGCTGTCTATAGATGATGTGATTCTGAGAGGTCTACCACGGATGGCTATCAGCTGATAATGAGGATGATTATAGCACAATTCTTTATTAAATTTGAACTATTTGCAAAAGAAACCCGGATAAAAATTAGCTAACTAATTACCGTAACCTTCAGACACTTGAATAATTTTAATCTTAAGTGTTAGTTACAAATTGAAATTCTTCGACCATTTTGGCAGTCGATCAGAAAGCGTATAGACCACAGCTGTCGAGTCAGAACATCATGTTAATCTGTGTAATATTTTCGCAAAGAAAATGTTAGAAAAATTTAAGAATGCGCGTGAGTTGACGCGTCCTCGCGACGTCACCGCGACGCACCGGCTATTCTCGGCCGCAAGATTTCCTCGCCTAACTATACATTTATCAACCTTATTACTAACGCATTAAGATCCACTAAATCAAACTATTTATTTGTCATATGTTAGCGGATGACTCTGTGATAATATTTGACGACATTCAAAGGTCGATTATCTAAACATCCATAATTTTGTACGTCTTCATTGTGGTGGGAAAATAGCCACTACGCAAGTTCAATGTTACGACTGCGATCACGTTTATTAAAAGCTTTTAATGCCGACGTAATGTCTGGAGGAGGACTTGGTTTAGTTTAGACAAAGGAAATGTATTAAATATCTATTATTAACATGCACGGGAATCGATAGAACAATGTTATTTCGCACACAACATCTGTTTTCGACTAACTAAATTCGTGATGCTGTTTTGTTTTATTTACGGCAGTTTGTAAAACATACACTTGTAGACCTACATTCTCAATATTTATTAAGTACCTAGTATGAACAAAAAACTTCGCTATGAAGCGAAATGCAATTTTGAAGATTTATTGAAAAAAAAGTAGATAGGTAAGTACCTAAATATTTCAATGTAGGTATCCAAAACCGTACCTAATACAACAAAAAAATGTTTACCTTCAGCAAGCGATCAGCTAATTAAAACGTGGTTTAACTATCGTGGTCCAAATAGCGCTTAACACTACCAATCGCATGTTAACTTTCGCTTAAAAGTTAAGCAAAATGTCAACGACACTGTTCGAAGTTCAAATTTCAGCAAACCTAACGCCATCTCTCAGACGTGTTTGGAAACTCTTGACATCCCTCCATTTTTATTTGCTTCGATACTTCCTATCACCCACTATGCCAATTAACTCTGATGCCAAAACAAAGATGGCAGCATTTGTGAAGAAATAATGTTAAATTGTGTTTTTCAACAATAAATAAAATATGTTAAATAATATGAATAGACGAAGAAAATTAATGAAAAATATTTACTGATACATAACTTTTTCAGTTACTTATTTTTTATTTTTCTCTTCTGTAAACCCTGTCTGTGGCCTGTAATTGGAGCGGAATTAGGTCAAGGCTCTTCAGCACGAAGGTCGTAACTCATTATTTTTCTGTATTGCACTTTGTAACTTGAATGCTTTAGTAAAACATACTCTTATTTCACAAAAATATGTGAAGTATTAAAAAAAATTGCTAGATCTTTAACTATAAGTACCTATACTACTATAAGTAACTATAGATCTTCAAATAGTATGTACCTTATGAAAATTGCCTATTATCAAATATCTATATTGGGAAAGGAAAATCTTTTATGATTTTTATCTTTATTGTTAAGAACCACAGAACGCTCAATCAAATATTGTAATGAACAGACCTCTATCAGTATTCTAAAAAGGTCGAACGCTTTTCTGAAGATGTAAGAAAAGTCTATTAATATCTTCTTCAACTTTTCGCGTCGATAATGGTACTTGAGGATCATGTAGGTGTGTTTATATTTTATACCCTAAGAAATTTGACAAGTGCTCGTTTCCCATATGAATTTATGGGCAGACCCTGCCCGTATCATCCCTTCTTACTTAAAATTTAGCGAGGGAAACAAAATTACACAGAATACAACGCAACCCTCATGTTTCTCTAATAAATTATTTAAAAAATTGATTCAAAACTGAGGTTTACAAGCGGTATAAGGGGGATTTGTTTAAACGGCAATGACAGGCTGCGCGCAAACCTGCGCGCGCATCCGCCCACCATGTTGAATTTCCATCCTATTCCCATTTCGAAAAGAGTGGGGTACTCGTAGCACGTAACAGCTGTGACCGCGATATATTATCAACCCCAAAACTAGGGTTATTTTTTAACATACATTAAAAAACACGATACATAAACATTAGAATTGAAGTTGTTGTACCCGTAAACGTCCAGCAGCCAGCTCAATAAATCAAAAAGTGCAAAAGTGAGTAACGAAATAACATTACCGAATTATCGATTTTGTATGTTTCCAATTGACAAAATCTGTGGTATTGTAGTCGTACGTTATATATTGTGTTTGACCGGGGCATTGGGAGGTTGGTAACGTATAATAGGTGTAACGTCAGTATAACATAAATCGATAACTGAGCATAGCTTGCATCCGTGGTCGCTGCGTGGCTTGAATGTAAAAGAGATAGCTACCCAAGGCTCCGATTACAGAGCTACTGTAATTGTGGGCGATAAAAAATAACTTTAAGGGGTTGTCTCTGAGGTACCTTTATTACTGAAGTTGGGATCAGGAGTGATCCCAACGTCTGTAGTTTTTACACTTAGATATATCTCTTTGGGGAATAGCTTAGTTATGTTTAGTTTGAACTTAGACTGTGACATTGAAATATTTTCATTAATATATTCTTTACTCAATTACTTTTTAATTGTTACTGGCATACAGTTACTGTATGTTAGTTAGTTACATATTGATTTTCTAAGGCTGTCCAATGAGTAATTTTCCACTTACTTCCTACTCGATTCTATTAAGTACCTACTCCACTAAGCCTCTAATCATTACCCGTATTCTCGGAAACAATATTAATCTAAATTTGATATTCGCTATACCTACCAAATTATCATATAAAGTACCTACTAGTATATTGCTGGGAGATGTTTGTTACATCCACCCACGCTCGTAATTGTTCACGCCAGAACACAAACAAATTGATTAGGTACTACATATTACTTGATGGATACCCGCAGTGAAATTATATGAGAAACCTCTACTTCTACTTAATGATCTTGATTACTTTTATTGCCTTTGATTAATATACATAGATATATGCATGCTTCACAGAAAAATGTACATATAATGCGTTGAAGTCTATATTGTCTATAGAGTTGATAGTTAAGGTCTTTAGATCACACAAGAGAGTGGGATATAATAATCTGGTACTTAATAAAGAAATATTCTTCAGAATTATCAATCTAAGCAATCTAAGGGTGAATAACACAACAAGCATTCTTAATTTTTTGCGCTTTAATATGTTTAAGAACAAGTGACGTTCGTCGTAAAAAGTGTTCTATTTCGTGCAATTTAATAAACAATTTTGAAAGAACAGCTTCTGTTTCTTAAACATATATAGGTACTCAATGGATTTAAGAGATCTTGTGCAAGCTACACTTAATTGACTAAGTTGCTGTGGCAAGGTACAATAAAATGAGTCCATTTCATAGAAATTTTCCTCAGATCACTGACTTACAAGAAACGCTTCGCTGCTTTCTTTTCTTATTTATGATTCGTCAGTAAGATAACGTCCTTGAATGCCTTTGCGACAATAATACCTACCCTTTTAACTTTGTCTAGGTCGAATAAACTATCGCTTAGGATGTTTTACACTGCTACTTATCAGCTGACAGACTATTTGTCAAATGAATTGATACGTAAAATTCGTAACAATAGGAACTATTATTGCGTGAATTGTTTATAGATAACAGCAACGGGACTTCAACGTTTTTAGAACAAACCGAGGGATATGGGTTTTGCTTATCAAATATGTCGTTAGCAACTGTTTAGTTCGCATTATTGTGGGGAACTTCGCTTTGTGGGTTGCTTGTGTAGTTTTCAGTATAAAATATGGCCAAAAGTATTGAAAATTTACTTGATAACAAAACTAATGAGGTAGAAACAAGCTGTACTTATCGTTTCAGGATGATAAACTAAGTTTGACATAGTTGTTGATATCATTTGTTATCGGTGACATGTTTTTTTGTCCTGGATCGATATTAGAGGTGTGGTTTTGTTTGTAGATGACTGGAGATGCAAAATGGCAAAAGGACGCGGGAGACCAGAACTTCGACTACATGTTCAAACTGCTCATCATAGGAAACAGTTCTGTAGGAAAAACAAGGTAAATAATAGTTTATTAGTCAATACAAATAATAACAAATACTCAGAAGAGACTTCGGATTCAATTTAACGCATATTTTCAACGGACTATCCAAACATGGCTCTTGTTTATGATTACCTAAGAATTACTAAACTCCCTCTAGATATGTGAGGGGATTAAATTTAATCCTCCTTTTTTCCTATACTAAGTACCACTTAAATAAATAAAAAAAATATATCATTATTAAAATAAATAATACTAAAGTTTTTATCAACAACGTCCTTGATACTACGACCCAATGTTCTTCTTCCGTTGATGTGACATAAAATAGCAGTCAAAGAAAAGATATTAAATCAGTCCGTTTATGGTGAAAACAAAAAGATTTCCAAACGAGAAAAAGTTAATTATAACACGGAATTTAACCTTGATAAAGCACCCGTAGATATGTTCAAGCTGGAAAACGTTTCATATTAAATTGCTAAATTGTTAATCAACAAAGTCGGATGTTTTTTCGACTCCGTTGATAAATTCGCTCCATAATCTTCCGCTTTGTACATTTCCAGTTTCCTGTTTCGCTACGCGGATGATTCTTTCACTTCTGCCTTTGTTTCTACCGTGGGGATCGACTTCAAAGTCAAAACGGTGTTTCGACACGACAAACGGGTGAAACTTCAGATATGGGTATGTGTCTTAATTGTAATATATCTTAATTAAGTTTTCTTTTTTAATCGATGGAGTTCACAAGTTTTTGTCGGTAAATTCTATAGACAACGTGTGGTTTTCGACTTGTGTGATATTTGTTCTCTCGAACTTGTCAGTCACTAGATTTTCTCTAGAAAAACTCTGTCGATTTAAAGAACAAGTCTGTTATAACAACATCTATACCAAAACTCTATCACTACTGACTAAACGCTTAGCTGAATTACTTTTTAGTCAAAAATTAACAAAATATCTACACTAGAGCTAATTTCAGAAAGTACCAACATGATTTAAATAATTGTTTCGGTAATGAATAGGCAAATCCAAGGGAAAGGTTATGGGTTATTTTTTATCCCGAAACTCTCATAGGAAAGGACACGACGTGGATAAAACCGCAGGGCGCTGCAAAAATAAAACGCTTGTTATGTAAACATAGTTTGGTTTTGGAAGATAGAAATTTCTTCTTTTATGAAAATTATAGCCATAAGACAAGAAACTTATAGAACAGATGTCATTTTTTATGTAAGATACAATTATATAACAGAGCAAAAGCTCGGTAAAATATAAAGATTCAGTCAGAAGTCTTGGTAAAATTGAATTTGCTGTTTGCCAAATTAAATTTATTATACGCTCGCTGTCTATTTTTAGACACAAAAGTATTCGTTTTACCTCACAAATAAATGCTGCGAAGTAAGTTTACTGTTATCTGACGTCTAATTATACAGAGGGGTTGACAAAGTTATAAAAATTGTTGCATAATTTTTGGCATTGAGTCAAATCCTTAGTACAATTATTCGGGTCTTTGTAATAAGACATGGAGAAAAATCTGATTATTTTTATGAGGTCGGTTGAATCTTACCAATGAAAGATCAGGTTTCTTCTTCTTTGTTGTTCTCATTAATGTTTTTAATGGACGATATGAGCCCATGATTTAAACCAGTGGCCATAAAACGTCGTTAACTGTCTGTTAGATATATTTGTCGGGGAAAAGCCTCTCTTTTACTTATCTTCGGGCTTATTATATATAACTAGCATTGAGGGTGAATTAAATTAAACAAATATAACCAAAAAAAATCTCACACGGTGATTATTTACACCCACACAAACCTTATTAAGTATCTGTTTTTCTTTATTATAACCTTACCTATTAATTAGCTCTAGCTTCTTTTATTTCATCAAGTAAGAAGAAATAGGCGTAATCTTTTAATGTGTGTGTGTATTATAGGACACTGCCGGTCAAGAGCGCTACCGGACGATCACCACCGCCTACTACAGAGGGGCGATGGGCTTCATACTCATGTACGACATCACCAACGAAGAGAGCTTCAACAGTGTTCAAGATTGGTAAGATCATAATAGTTGCAGATATTCCTTTGAATTATATCCGTTAAGTTCTAAAGGGCAAACTGGTGCGTGTCCTTTGAAGCGCAGCGAAGCTGTGCAGAGCTCAATTGGCTAATCACATTACGAAAGTAATTTGACAATATCAAACCATTGTTCAACTATCTCAATAGTGCGATAGACAATAGCCTACCTAGAACAAACAAACTGATACAGCCAATAATCTTAAGTAAAACGTATTAAGAATTAATAAAGCTTTTATATTACCTCTAAAACCACCCACTATTTGTGCTATAGAGATCTTTTATCATTAAATTCCAGGGTAACACAAATAAAGACGTATTCTTGGGACAACGCGCAAGTGATCCTCGTGGGTAACAAGTGCGATATGGAGGAGGAGCGTGTGGTGAGCGTGGAGCGCGGCCGGCAGCTGGCTGACCAGCTCGGGGTGGAGTTCTACGAGACCAGTGCCAAGGAGAACATTAACGTTAAGGTGAGGAGACCAACAAATTTCCTAGAAAGATCGTGGACAGTTGAAGATATAACTGATGGTTTTTATCTTGTCCAAACAAACTTGTCCTACTTTTTCGTTAACAGTTATCTGTACAACGTCTCGACGTTAGACGTTAGTCATTAGAAGTCTCGACGCTAGTGTGCGCTCTTTTCATGGACTTTCATTGTTCAGTTCTTAATAGAAAAGAATTTTAATGAATGCCTGGACTTAGGTCTTGCAAACTTGATAGCCTTGATCGGTTATCTGGTGGTGACACACTGAAAACACCATCAAAGTATATACGAACATTTCAATAACGAGAGTTCTAACGTTTCACTTTCCCCTGAGAAGTAAAATCTTCAAATGATTTCTGCGAGAGGACAACCCGTTTATTGAGGAAAGTTATTGTAGGTAATAAATTTTATGAAGTTGAAACCACGTATGAGTAATAAAAGCTATATAATCTTGTTTAGATCCCAAAGGATATATGAATCTTTGGGAGAAGTTATGAATCGTACTTGCGTATGCTCTATTCTTATGAGAGTTAATGGAGGTTCTGTTATTATAGCCTTGTGACCTAGTTTGTGGTCATGAGTTTAAAATATGTTTTTAAAAGGTTAAAAATATTGCTACATTATATCGATTTCATTGTTCTTTAGAATCTTTTGTTTGGAAAGCGTGCATGTTTTGAATGGGTGTTCAATGTAAATAAAATAAATGTTTAGTTTACAACTAAAGTTACATAGTTGAATTAAAGTAGATTTTGAATGAAACAATTGCAATAACATCGATACAAAAAAAATGCGAGGAATTCAAGTTGTTTTTGGGATACAAATTTGTTATACTTACTTATACTGTAAGATCATATCACTAAGGACATTTCCAGCAAAAGGCATTGCTAGTACTCTTCTAGATTCGAAAACACCAATAGCTAGTCCCTCTCGGACCTCAATCAGCTCTTATTCCTCACCAAATTAGCGAGAGCGTAGCGACAGCGTGTGGGCCAATTACAGCGGTTGAAATGGTGAGTCAAAATCGTTTCAAGCACTGCGATTAGTCAATTCCAGCGCGATCGTTTTGACCCGGCTGGCTTCGTAACTGAGACCTTAAAGGCGTAGAGGTCGTCCTGCCACTGCCTTTTATTTACATTTGGTATATATTTTCAGGCTGTATTCGAACGACTGGTGGATATTATCTGCGACAAAATGTCAGAAAGTTTGGACTCCGAGCCCGCCATGTTGGTCGCGGGCGGACAGCGCCTCACCGAACGAAAAGAGGGCCAAGGGAATGCCAGCCCTAACTGTAACTGTTAATAAGACACATTTTTATAAATCACTATCCAAATATTATTTAAATTATTTTAGTACTTCTTTCTTTCTTAGCGATTCTTTGTCATTTCAATTGAAGTTAGTTTAAGTATAAATGTTAGATTGTATCACTTTATTTAGCTTTGTATTGTTTTAAGAAATTATAATAGGTAATGGTTACTTTGGTGTCTGTTAAAGCATAAATGTTATATTAAGTTAAACAATTATTTAATGAATTGTTAAATGAAATGCATTAGTATTATTAATTATATAGGTGTTAGGTAGCATGTCTATGTACATTGCAGGCTGGAGTAGAGATCTGATGTAATCTTATAATTTTATACAAAAATGTAACCTTCATTAAACCTATCGCATTCTATAGTTTATACTTGCTTTCTATCATCTCTTGTTTATAATTTTCTTTTTATCACTAATATTGTTTAGATTTTAAATTAACAACGATTATAGATTTAGTTATAAACATTTTAGTGAGCCATTGCGGTATTGGGTTTAGTACATTTAAATATATTTATATGACTAACTTCAAATTTATTTGATTAATACAAAACATTGGACCAATGTCATCTCTTGAAGTATTTTGAACTACAGAAAAGTATTTCACGTTATATTTATTATTTCACTTAAATTGAATGGCGCAAAGTAATTATAAATTGCTAAATGATTTATACAGATCTCTTTTAGGTTAAAGTTTCCGCTTCTCAAAGAATGCTTGATAAATAATGTAATGTACTGTTGCTTAGGTGTGGCGTAACAAATAGTCGTTGTTTCATTATTTAGAGTAGACTTGTATTGAATGGTTATTGTTATATTTTAATTCGATCGCAAGAAATGTTAACGGTTAATAAAACTGCATGTAACGTATCGCTTTTATCCTCGGCCTCCAAATTCGATAATCTACCTAACAATGGTTATCTTATTGCCAATAGTGTACTAGGGGACATAATATTTGCTATCCATCACCTTACAACAAATCTACCAACAAACCTATAAGTGACAATTGTTTTGCATTATATTTAGCCCACGATCAACATATACAGGGATTAGGAAGAAAGAGTACTCTTGCGTACTCTCGGAGCGGTGAAGAGATTCACCAATCACAGCGCATTGGGATTGTCAAACAACGCATTGATACTGTCAAAATCTTTTCGTAATGCATTTTGATTGGTTAGTTGAGCTTCACTCAACTCCGCTCTGTTTCAATGGAAACGCAACCTAATAGTCACGTGATCATGACATATTCCGATACATTTTGACAGCAGAACATCAAATAAAATGCTAAATGATTGCCACTTATCTATAAAGGTTGGCAATCTCAGTGAGCTTAAAATTGCCATGAAAGATCTTATAGGTCGTTTATTTAATCAATACTGGGTAATTTAAATAATAAATTCTTGTTCTTGCGCTTTTTGTTGCAATTAAATCTTCATTTTTAATTATACAATATATCATGTCCTCTAGTGGATTAATGACTTAAATGTAAATACGTTTTACAATGTATAAATAATTGTATAGTATATTAACTATCTACATATAAATCTGTTTGTATTCTTGTTACTACGCTGTGTTAATAAAAATAATGATAGGCGTTCTGTTCGACACTTTGGTAGGATAAGCAACAACTTACACATTCACTTATGACGTGTAGTCTTTTGTTTCATCTATTTTCACTTGTTTCTTTCGGACGTATTCTCATTGGTCGATTGGAATTTGGAATGCAACGAATTCCAAAAAGTGTTTGCAGAAACTTTGTACTTAGAGACGGAAATAAACGAGCCTCTAAAACTGAGCAGTTATAGCATGTTAGTTAACTATGAGACAGCGTTCAGTCGTCTCAGGCTTGCCAGTATGGCAGCGCATCTGCACATGCCTCTGCCATAAGCAAACATGTATTAGAAGCTGATCTATACTAGCATCATGCATATGGCATCATCATGGCATCAATATACCAGCTATAAGCATGTGTATATCAGTTTTAAAGGATTCACACAGTTTGATTTCAGTTGATGAAAAGATCTTGGAACACACTGTTAAATTCGTTCCAATTGCATACATTGTAATTGTTGGTCAATTTTAATCAAACTTTGTGATCTTCTGTCCGTATTTTTGCCCAATGTTATTACGTCCCTGCTTGCGTTTGGCTCTAGATTAAATGATATCGGTAGAAGACATAGACAATACGACTTAATATATCAAATTCTGTTAAAAACATGAGCACATTATTTTTAGAATAAAAATGTGTTAGGTTATTAGCTAAGCGTTTAATATTTTGAGTATTACGTATCGAGTTCGATACAAATTAACTTGATTTTCAAAAGAAATTTCGCAGTTCTAAATACGTAAATTTATTCACGAGTGACTACTAAAAAATAACTTTATTTACACAAAAAAAAACTAACTCTTAAATGCTTTGTTAACATTATGACAAATGTCAATTTGAAAAATATTGGAAATGATATAATATTTAATTCAAAATGATAATGGTTTTATGTGCTTGCGTTTAAAACGTGGTGTGGTAGACAACATTCAACTTATTTGGATAGTCAGTGAGGAATTGTTTGAATCAATGGAAATTATAGACATCCATTATTCTTTGTGGAGGTTTAGGTATTTTGAGGATAAATTGATATTTTCCAAAACTTATGTTAAAATACTAGTAAATGTTTCAGTTATGGCGAGCGAAAGAAAAATCAATATAACTGTATAATTAACTCTTCAGTTATATGAGTAAATGTAACGAACTGGGTAGCATTTCAAATATTTACGTAGCAGACTACGAGCTACGCTAAATGCTACGTACTACGTTATGCTACACATGTGCGTAGCATCACGTAGCAAAAAAATAAGCGGAGCGTAAATACTGCAACTACACAGGTATTTAGTTATTCTTATTTAGTCTGTCCCTCACATACATTTAACGATCATAATACCTAACTCTAAACAAATTTAAGGCACGAACGAGGCATATCGTAGTTGGGCTTAGGTAGTACTATGTTTAGCTGAAATGTTGTAGCTAATTTGCAATATTTATATTTTACGTTTGTTTCTGTCTATAGAAATATAATGTACTAGGTATCACACCTTTAGAACTTTGAAATATGACCGTAGAGTCGTATTTGGCACTGTAGTTTCATCACAGATTACCTAATAGTAACTATTTCTACAATGTTGTGCTTAGTATATTATATTTCACTATTCTTATATACTGACGTGTAATTTATCTTCGTATATAACCATTCGGCTCACAGTAAATTGATGAAATTAGTAAAAATTAGATGTATTCGTAATAATTATTAAAATATACGTTAAATATTTGTTGTGTGTTATAAAGAAATTATTTAATGAAAAATACACCCATGTAAAAGATTAACGAATATAAATATACTTATAAACTAATAAAAGTTTAATGTTTGTTTGATTTTCCCTTGAACTTTATTTTTATCTATACTTATATTATAAAGCTGCGGAGTTTGTTTGTTTGTGAACGTGCTAATCTCAGGAACTACTGGTCCGATTAAAAAAAATATTTCAGTGTTGGATAGTCCACTTATCGAGGAAGGCTATAGGCTATTTTTCATCCCCAAATTCTCACGGGAATGGGCACAACGCGATTAAAACCGCGGGGCGCTACTAGTTTAATAATAACAAATAAAAACAACATCTCCACGGTTTCTGTAAAGGAGCCGAAACGTTACATAAAAATGCTAAATAAAAGCAAAGTGTATCATTAGTTTCAATTCAAAATGAGTAATCGCTTAAACTTCATAAATCAGTATAAAAACAACATAACTTTGCTTACTACACAGGTACTGTGTTATACTATCATCAGAGAGTAGGTATCGCAAGATTGCCAATTAGCGTCTTGGTTAACCTAGGATAGAGCGACAAATACTAATCTACGAAAAAGAGTTTCAACATAGTATAGAGAAATTTGAAGGAGGTATAATACGATTTGCAGATATTAAAAATTATGTTTATAAAGAAAATATAGATTTTTGGATACTTTATTAGTCACGCCATCACGCCAAAGTATTCTAGAATACCACTATAATTTTTATTTCTTAAGATTAAGAAATGATTAAGATGACCACGTGCGCCTTATCTAACGCGGTACAGACTCCTTTCATTTAGTACAATGAGTGCAAATCGTGTGAGTTTAAAAAGTATCTTATATAAGTATGTACTTTCTTAATTAATTCTAAAGTAAGTATTACCATTATAAGAATATAAGACTAAAGTTACGTCAGTTGCAAAAAATCTAAATCCAATCTTAATGTTAAGCCTCGTAAGTGGTTACCATTATCTCAACTGCAATACAATAAGGATAAAACGTACTAAAAATTTTTATCTAAAAATATCCAGTACCCGTCCATATAACTACATGCTGAGAATTGAAAGTCGCTCCGTTTAAGTTTATAAAACGTGATTAGTTCAAACTTTTAAGGTAAGCCTTTCCACTTTCCACTTCGCGGTTAAGGTTTCTAAACAATTTTAACGGAGAGTTACAAGTTTAACGAACTGTTACAAACAGGTGTTGATGCCAAGTTTACTCTCACACGGACTGAAGTGTTTGTAAGTGTAAAGGACTTGAGACTTCGCGAACATTCCAATACTAATTGGAATCGTTCGTCCATATAACTACTTGCTGAGAGTTGAAAGTCGCTCCGTTTAAGTTTATAAAACGTGATTAGTTCAAACTTTTAAGGTAAGCCTTTCCACTTTCCACTTCGCGGTTAAGGTTTCTAAACAATTTTAACGGAGAGTTACAAGTTTAACGAACTGTTACAAACAGGTGTTGATGCCAAGTTTACTCTCACACGGACTGAAGTGTTTGTAAGTGTAAAGGACTTGAGACTTCGCGAACATTCCAATACTAATTGGAATCGTTGAGATACAACTATTTCAATATTTTTTGCAATATTTACTAGCATTTATTATTAATTTATCGCGAGCCGCGTTTTTATTTGCATTGTGTTGGTTCAAAATAAAATATGCTTTTCTCTTAACTGTGGTTTTCAAAAACAACAATAATTTTTTAATTCGGACTGTTGGGATATTAGAAAAATTATTAATCCCTGGACCTTTCTAAAATTCGTAGGACATTTTTACCTTAACTTGGAATTTTCCTGAATTCAATATACTTATCTAGAGCTTAGAGTAGATGAAGTCATTAAACTTTGACTTACTAAGGGTCATTAGTTAGAGTAATTAATATCAAAATTAATCATGGAAATGGCAGTCATAATTTCAAAACAATTGTGATCTTTACGTCAAACAAGTCAGTTTAGTACCGAAATTATTGCTACCATACATTTCGTTGTTGATATGATTCGGAATGTTTTTAATAAAGTGTATTTTATATCTTAGTCTATACTAATATTATAAAGAGGTAATTTTTTTTAGTTTGTTTGTTTGTTTGTTTGTATGTTCGAGGTAATCTCGGGAAATATCAGTCCGATTTGAATAATTCTTTTTGTAATAGATAGCCACATTCAACCTGAAAGTTATAGGCTATTTTGCATCCCGAAATTCCCATGGGAACAGGCACAACGCGGGTAAAACTGCGGGGCGCTGCTAGTATCTAATGACAAGTAAATCTTAAAACCGGTTGGAAGAGCAATGGAGCACCTCACGTTTTACCACCGTTGTGCCCATTCCCGTAGGAAATCCGGGATGAAAAATAGCATATAATCTTTCCGTTGAATGTGGCACTATTGGGATAGGTGGCCTATAGTGGTACGGAGCGCTATCGTGATTCGGTAGGCACGTTAATTAGTCGATCGTGGTGGTTGCGATATTGATTTATCTCTAAATCATTTAACAATAAAAACACATTTATACATATATGTAACTTCGAAAGCACAAATTTTCTAAGGTAACATATTAACCATAATCTTTAAGCCATTTTATAGTAACTACGTTGAAAAGCTTAACTAGTTCAGTTCTTGTTAAGATCTAACGTAGACATGTTCTTTAATCTCGAGACTAACTCTGTACGTACATCGACTTTAATCACCTCAGATTTAGAAGAAAATATAATTGTTTCAGAAAGTTATCAAGTATAACTTTTAAAGATTTAAACCAACTTTAAGCAGGATTATTTAACCTTTATATAAGACTAGCAGTGCCCCGCGGTTTTACCGACATTGTTCTCGTTCCCGTAGGAATTGCGGGATGAAAAATGACCTATAAACTTTCCATTGAATATGGCTATCCATTACAAAAAGAGTTATTCGAATCGAATTGGTAGTTTCTGAGATTAGCGCGTTTAAACAAACAAACTCTTCAACTATATTATATCAGTATAGAAGTACAGATTTTATTAGTATAGGTCAACAAATAACGATTTATATATATTACTAGCAGCGCCCCGCGGTTTTACCCGCGTTGTACCCGTTCCCGTAGGAATTTCGGGATGAAAAATAGCCTATAACCTTCCCGTTGAATGTGGCTATCTATTACAAAAAGAATTATTCAAATCGGTTCAGTAGTTTCTGAGATTAGCGCGTTTAAACAAACAAACAAACAAAACAAACTCTTCAGCTTTATAATATTAGTATAGATAAGCTTGGGATTCGGTTAATAGCCGCCGGTATATGACTTCATCGGTTAACCTTACCTTTATCTTCTCTTTCCTACCTTAGGTAGCGGACCTATAAGGTAACAAAAAAATAAAAAACACTACCAGAATTGACACCTTTTTCAGGGTTTTCAAGTCAGTCAATTTTTTTTTATTGTACTATTTCATATAACTAAAGAAAAGTTTTATTTATAATATTAAAGATAATATCGCCATTTTCTTTTTTGCTTTTTTGCCAAGAAGGAAACTTATAAAGCTTTTTTTTCATATTGGATATCAATATCATTGCACGCTTTTCACTTTACTGCCGGCGATTTAATGCACCTGGCTATCAATTTCCGACTTTCTTTTTAATAAAGTTTTACGTTTTTAGTTTTAAAACGAATTATTTTAACGTTGTTTAATTTTTCAATCATTTTGGACCTGACATACAAGCAGTACTAATAACAATGTTTATTGTATGTTGTTTCTTTACAAATATTTTCAATGAACACGAGTATCCCATCATTAAAAACCTTTCAAAAAAAACAAAATGCTTGCAATATTTTAATCGTTTCACGAATGTGTTTATACAAAATATTTGCATGTAATGTACGAAAAAATCTGTTGAAATATTTCACGTACGCACGTACGCAAATTGAAACCCATCAAATCATTTGGTCGTTGTTTTAAAAATATCGGCGACGGGGTAAGGATTATTCGCAAAATTGGAACGTGAACCCAATTTCGTATACCCACCTCTGTTTTTGTCAAGCCAGCCTGCTTGACAAGGGAGCCGGCTAATCAGTGAAGTGTCACTCAGATACGATGCACGAATGCTTATATTATTAAAGCCAAGTAGGGCTTGAATACTACACGAGTCTTGCTCATAAATATCGAAGCTAATCTAACTATACTTATTTAGTGAAAAACTGAGGATTTTACATTCTTGATTGCTTCCCGTGCTAGTTTCTAGAACTCGAAAATCCGTGCAGTTTAGCGAACAGACAGACAGACGCGGCTGGGGACTTTGTTTTATAATATGTAGTGATGTGTGTGTATACTCGTATTTCGTTTTATTGAACCTTGTAACTTGTAACGATAGTAAACAGCCTTGTTTACGTTTAACACATTGTTTTGCAAAATAGAGCAGAACTAACATAGTAAAGGTAGCCTTAGGTAGCCTTAGGTCACTTCGCTTTACTAAGCGAAGTGACCTAAGGGGTCATTAGCACTTCGACTCCAGCCGAGCCACAAGACATGATTCTATTTTAGCATGTAAATAGGTTAGAAACTATGTTTAGGAACCCTAGGTAAACAATCCTAGATAAACAATTATTTGAAAATAAATTATAAGTTCCATGAAAATATTTAGTATATTTGTGATTTTCTACAATGATTAAATCTTGAGTAGATTGGTTATCAATAATAGTTTCATAATTTTGGAATCACATATAGTTTAACAACATGGTCTTACAATAGAAACATTTGTTGAAACATATTATCTGACAAATTATACAAAGCAGGCAAATGATAGTTTTTAAAGATTTAGGTTTAACGCAAGACATACATAGTGCGGAGCGGGTCCCCAACGGGCCAGAGCGATACCTTTCATATAAATAGCCGATGAAGAGACCCACAACCGACCCGCAACCGCACTAAGCGTGTCTTGCACTTACATAAAAAATAAAGGAAAGAAAAACCGTTTTAACCGACTTTGCCGTTATTATATTTTTAACACGTTCATCACTAAAAGCCTAAAGCGTCCCATCCATTAATCTAGCTTCAGTGGTTTACTTCGAACTAATGGACTAAAATTCCTTATTCCTTCAAGAAGGATTGAGAAAACTCAGATCTGCTTAGTCATAGACCGCAGTTATTTATATTGATATAAAGAGACGGATTTTGGAAATCATTTATCGGTGTATCTATACTTAATTCTATATCAAAACGTGTTTAGTTCAGATGCCAACCCAATAATGTTTTGTATATAAACACATTAAAGTAAGGGATCATTTAGAGTAAACTAATGTACAAGCTAGTCAATTCTATAGAAAGAATAACTCTTATTTGAGTGACGTAGCCAGAGACTTCAATGTTCAATAGAAATACGATCTCACCAAATCGCAAATTTTAAACTCACTTAATGATAAATATGCATGTAATAATTAAATAGGTACTATTAACTACTATAGTAATAGCATTTTATTTCAAAAATGTTATCCATGTATAACAGCGAGTATAACCAATGCGCTGTTAAGCTATGGAGCGCTTCACGAGTATATTTCATTAATTTGGTTGGTCGACAAGGTTATTTTTTAGCGCTGCAGCAATTTTTTTAGCCATCAAAACACGACGTGGTTAGAACGTTATTAAAATATACATCTGAGCATAAAAATAATACCTAGCTCAAACATAACAGAGATATTATTTTTAGACCCTTGAAATAAGATAAATGACAGTCAGACCGTACACAACCCAACTTGAGAAACGTCCTTGAAATTCGCAAATACAACCCGAAAAAAATACAAAAACTGGCCAGTTTATTTATGTACTTAAAACACGATTTGTCATTGTAACTGGAACAGAATGACTTTGTTATAAGGATAGTTCAAATGAAGGACGATTTCAAGTGGAGACGGTTATTGAATCCATTTGACCTTGTTATCGATTACACTTAAAACTCCAAGCAGGTTGACGCGACGACTGACCTTTATACTGTTTTGACTCCTGATGCTATTACGAGTATACTATTGAAACCATAATCTAACAAGTTGGAGGTAAGAGATGAGTACGTAGATAAATAATACTCACTTTCTTTTGTTTTCGAAATCAGTAAAAAAAATAGTTTTACTACTCCTATAATAATTTGCAGCGCCTCTTTGTGCCCGTTCCCGTTAGAATTTCAGGATGAAAAACATCCTATAACCTTTGTATGGAATGTAGCTCTCCATTACAAAAATAATTATTTAAATCGGATTGGTAGTTTCTAAGATCGCGTTCAAACAAACAGATCCTTCAACTTTATTATATTAGTATAGATGAGGTTTTCAAACGTTTCATCTAACAAATAAATAACTTCGAAACTAGTTTTATACTGTGCATAGTTATTGGTGAAGCGAGCTTCGGTCAAACGGCGGCGAAACAAGGGTACCCATAAAATTGTCGTGCCGGATACACACGTTTGGCAAGCCTCAACAACCCAACCGCAACCACAACAATCATTATTCAAAAGTGTGGACACATGCATGGATAAAGACGTCTGCCTTGCTCGAGCTGTCGTTTGCACTAAATCTGTTAGTGGTTTCAAAAATGTTTTGCAAGACATCTATTGCTTTTTAAAAGTGTTCAAATATAAACAAATATACCCGATTTTTCCATTGAAAACAATTTCATCTGAAGAGGAATAAAAATAAGGATTTAATTTCATTCATAGCCCACCTTTTTCCTGTATAGATCAAATACAAATTTGTTGGATGGAATATTGCGACACATTTAATTAGATCTTAGCTTTTATAAAATGTAGAAGAAATAAGTAGGACATGATTGTATGTACCTTTGCAATGATTTCTAATATGATGGGAGTGTAGTTAATACATTGAAAAACCTATGACGAGTAATCATTCATTATTAATAATTCTACTATCTATACTAATATTATAAAGCTGAAGAGTTTGTTTTGTTTGTTTGTTTGTTTGTTTGTTTGTTTGTTTGTTTAAACGCGCTAATCTCAGAAACTACTGAACCGATTTGAATAATTCTTTCACTGTTAGATAGTCTATTTATCGAGGAAGGCTATAGGCTACATTTTATCCCGAAATTCCCACGGGAACGGGCACAACGCGGGTAAAACCGCGGGGCGCTGCTAGTCTTTAATAAATAAAGGTATCATATCATTTAATATTGAGTAATTAGACTGAACGTCTATGAAATAAAAAAAACACGCCTCCTAACTACAGCGGCAGAAATCCACGAGTAGAGTAAAATATATTTTGTTTTGGAACACTTCCATTATATCCATGCTCACGAAATATTACAAGTTCTTAGAGTATAATGTATTGTGATCTTTATCTCCAGTGTTATCGCAATTTATAAGAGCCAAGTACGTAATAACAAGGAACTAAAGTTATTAAGGAGAAATGCTGTTACATGGGTTGCGAGGAATTATTTTGTTGACATCCACAATGCTTTACTGTACTAAGATAATAAAGCTGAACAGTTTGTTTCAAGGCACTAATTTCTGAAACTACAATGGTTTGGCAAGCGTGGTGATTATGCGTAATCCTCCTCACTGTACTGATAACTTCAGTGAGATGAGAGGCCTTTGCCCAGCAGTGGGACATTACAGGCTAACACACACACACACACAATGGTTTAGTGGCAATTTTCATCTCGTGATTAGTGGTTAAATAATTTCAGGGAATACAATAATTACGAAGATGTTTTATTAACCAGTAAAAGTAAGTAAATTCGATTAGGTTAGTGGCCAACCCTATTATCGGAGTTTAGACCGCCTAAAGGCCTCCGACATGGTTTAATGATTAAATCAACCGGGACCGACAATTTAACGTGCCCTCCGAAGCACGGTAGCGCTCAGATAGAAATGCCAATATCAGCCACCCATCCAAGTAGGGGTCGAGCTGCACGTTGCTTAACAATCGCAATTAACTAACATCGCTTAGTCAAACTACGCCAAGAGCGCTACGAATTAAACAGTTAGTAAAATCTCTTTGAAAATTTAAAGAGTACAAACCGCCTAATGTGCTATTTAAAAATGTACCATAATTCACGACACATACTTACAAAGTAAAGGTTTTAAAACATCGTTTCGAGTCCCCAATGTGCATCAAACATCGTAAATCTCCAGTGAGTACTTAACCAATACACCAACACTAAATTTGTTTTCGATCCGAACCAAGTGTAGCAACACAAATCGTATACAGATTTAATACGCTCATCTGACAGAAGGTATTCGATGCCAAGCCTTTGCATCAAGTCCTTTGTCTAGAACGAAATTACTGTTTAGAATTTCTAAAGAACAAATCCTTTTGTTTTAGATAAAATGTATTTTAGAAAGTTGATTTCAGACGAGTTCAGTTTTGTGTTAAAGAGTTATCACTTTAAGAATATTACAATACTATAGAAGACAAAGAACTAAGTAGATTACATTTTGGTTGTTTTGCCACGCCAAGACGGTTAGCCTACCTCCTACAAAGTGCCAATAGCTTAGCATTCTATTAAGGTGAATATTATCAAAACGTATTAGCATTTCGTCATGACATATTGACACAATTTGTAAGCCAACCGTATAGAATAGGATGCGATTGCCTTATCTCTATTGAAGCTGAAAGGATTTCCATGAACGGCACACGGTAATTAACCGTGTGCCGTTATTCAAGAATAATTTCTCAATTATGTATTTCGAAAACGGGTACAACGTCTATGAAACTGAGAAACACTCATCACCATCAAACTTAAAGATGGGCTCTTGTCAGGAATTGTCTATTGTCTATTGCCGGTTCCCATGGGAATTTCAGGATGAAAAATAGCCCGTAACCTTCGCGTTGAATGTTGCTATCTCGTACAAAGTTAATTATTCAAATCGAACTGGTTATTCTCGAGATTAGTTCGAACAAATAAACTTACAAATTTTACCTCTTTATTATTAAGTATAGATTAGCATTTTGGTATATTATTAATCATGGTAAAATAAATAGATCAAACTAACCCCTAATAAAATACGATTAGCTACATTACGTCAATAGGAAAAATATTATTTTTTCTTTCATAAAGATTTTCCTTACTATCTAATTCCAGTTGGTTGGAGGAAGAACTTTATTTTATAGCTTCCTTCCTGTAAATTCTGCAATAACTTAGGGAATGTTTGATGTAATCTGCGACTCCCGCTAGTTCCCGCGCCCCTTCGCAGCCGGGAACTTTGATTTATTCAGTATCATATCATCTAATTTCCACTTCTGAATATTTTTTCATATCTCGTGAAAGATTTCCCGTTTTACAAGTTGTAATTTCGTTTTAAGTCAATATTTTCTTTTGACAAAAAGTACTGAGGTGGTCGTAAATTATATTATTATGAGTTTTTTGTAACATTATTTTCGACTATCTTTTTTAACAGTATATTGATTTTCGATTATCAGTGCTTTCATTATAGTGTAGCCAAGTATACTAAAACCTTACTTATAAATCCATAGTATAATTTTGTCATTTTTATTCATTAATTTTTTTTGTACAAAATTTTACTTGACAGATATTGTCATTACTTTGGATTGGACTTCGTACCGAGGATATCGGTTTTATTGTTGAGACTGTAAGGGACTACCCACTGATTTAATCTACCGTCAGTCAGCACAAATCGATGGCTTTTTGCTTTCCTCTAGCAGATACGAGCGAATGAGGCCGATATAGAGCTGATATACAAGAATCATTCTCTGAAAGTTTTGTAGCTAAGTGTGGGCGACTTCTATGAATAAATTTCGTAAATGTATTAAAGCCTGAGCACACTTTAGTTAGACAGGCTTCTGGTATAGTTATTTTATTTCACAAGCGCCCCCGAGACATACTTGTTGTAATGAGTATAGACACGCCTTTGTGTGCGTTAACCATCGATATACATAGTTGACAGGATCATTGTTCATATTCATTTGACTCTCACTGCAAATAACCATCGAATAAATTCTCCGTTTACTCAAATCTAGTATGCTGGCGCTACTTCAAGACAATTTTGAAAGGATTTTGACGCGGCATATAAGACAAAAATGCTTGTGCAATAATTACATAGTATAAAACAAAGTCGCGTCTGTTTGTCGTTTATCTGTTTGTCTGTATGCTTAAATCTTTAAAATTACGCAACGAATTTTGATGCGGTTTTTTGTAATAGGTAGAGTGATTCAAGAGGAAGGTTTTTATGTAAAAAAAATTCCCAAAATTCCCACGGGAACGGGCACAACGCGGGTAAAACCGCGGGGCACTGCTAGTTACTTACATAATTATAACTCAGGGGCGCTCGTGAGATAAAACTACTGGAAATAAAAACCTTTTTTGTCTATTCTTTCAGTTTTTTGTCAACCAGAGACATTTCGGTTAGACCGAAATATTGTACTGACAATAGGAGAAGACAGTTCTGTTCACGTCGATAAAGTTGGTTGGACTTGACTAATAGTAGGCGCAGGCTCATTTTCCTGAATATCTTGATCGGATTAATAAATAACCCTGCAATTAACAATAAGGTCTTACCTCAAAGCTTCGTGTTACTAGTGTGGTAACAGAGGATTTATCACCGTACTCTGGAAGGACCCCAACTCTTATGCATGATTTAGCAGTAAATAATGGCTAACGGTCACAAAAACCAATTCCAAGTCTGTGGAATTAAAAAGGAATTTAAGCATTCTATTGGTTTTTTACGACCAAACCATTAATCACTTAAAACACTTTCTGCTCCAGCTTTTTGTTGAATTGAAAATGAAGGTTGTTTTCTTCGGTTGTATCTGCTTCATTATTTTAGTGCCTAACCTACTTTTGTCGTCAAGTATTGACCTAGATTCATTTAAATTGCCGATATCTGTTCGATATTTTACAGCTAACATGGATGGTTCTTAGGTAGGATAGCCATGCTCTTTATAGTATACTTATCAAGTATGCACGACTAGTACTCAACTAGTAATAGGCACAATATAGGTAATACCCTAGCTTACTTATACCTTACAGGTTCAACTGTACATATAAACTTGCCAAGTACACTCTAATGAAACTCCCCTGTTATGCGTAATAAACGGTATACGTTAAACGTAAAACAAGAGGTTTAATTCCAGTTTTATTTGCAGCAAGTCTAGTAATAAAGCATAAAATAGTTTTTCTCAATAAAATATTTTCCATTTTTTATATTGTTGTCTCATATAATAAACATGCCCCTAATAAAACCGATACGTACATTTTAGTTTTACGATCCAGTCCCTATATCACCTCCCGGATTATTTTGTGGGGTTTCGTAGGAAAATATTTGTACCGAGACCCTGAATTCCAATAACAAAATAAAGATGTACGGGGCGGTATAAAAGAGGAAGATAAATAGTTGGAAATACTGAACTTAGAACATTTAACAACTGTACTACAACTTTATTTGTTTTTACTAGTAGAATCTACTATTAATTATTATGAATTATTAGGACCGTACGAAAGCGGTATTTAAACAGAATGTTTTGCATAATATTACTTGTATGTGAATCAACTTTTAATAACATTATATTTGTTATTCCAATTCCATATTTGAAAGTGATACAGAAGCGGTTTTTGACATGAATGCAAATAACACGCGAGAAAACACGTGACAGACGATTTAAATAAAAATACTGGTTGGAGATTCTGGATGTTTATTTAAAATATTTGACTTATCAAAACAAGTAGAAATAGGTAGATGGTTTAATAGGTACAACTGGTTTTAGGTATATAACGTGGACTGCAGAAGAAAACCTAAGGTAGCCTATTGTTTATAAGTCCGCCGCTTACGTAGTCTGTACTTGCTTACCTTAAGTTTTCGATTTACTACTTACAATGTATCTTTATCTATGTGTATTATACACACGTACAGATCTATGTGTGTTATACACACATTTTTGGAGGTGTTTTTAAGTGTTCGACTATTAATTTTCACAAAAGTCCGTGTTGGCATCAGCGAAGGATTTTAATTTATTTTCGAATTCTTGCCAAGTGCAGACACCGTCTTTGCAAATAGGTATCAGAGGCTCCTCATTGAGATAGAACACCACGTTGAAATCATTCGCCTTACACCTGAAAGGGTTTTAATTAGCAAGTTTTTCAATTAAGATTTTTAGTACTCACAAACGGGTCGGTAAGTTGAGAAAATTTTAATTAAAATAAGTAACTTGTAAGTATTTTCAAGTTATATGGAGTACCTGCTTAGTTGTAACTTTTGACTTTGAGAACATTTGTGTAAAATATATGCGTCACTATTTTATGTATACTACTAGCTGAGCCCGCGGCTCCGCCTGCCTTGCGGACTGTCAGAGGTTGAATGTTTCTAGCCTCCAGCCTAGCCTGTTATTTTCTCAACAGATTAGTAAAGTTTGCTTTAAAATCCATTCAGCCTGTGATCCGCAGTTTCGCTCGAGTAATTTCGGTTTCCCATTGAAATAATATTAGAAACTGATCAATTTACCCTTTTCATTAATATGAATATCATAAGCAAAACATATTTTTTTCAAACCGACTAAAAGTTTAAGTGATTCTAAAGGTGTGAGTTGGTAAAGCGACTGCAGCAGTCGACTGCAGACTGCAGGCAGCAGGGCGTTGCAGTCGTCCGCAGTGCTGTCTGCAGTCGCTAATTCACTGCCGACTGCACACCATATAATCAACATTGCCAATGTGTGAAAATTACCCCAAAATGCGGGGAATTACAATCAATTAGAAATTCAATAAAACTATTTAAACGTAATGTAATGGTCAACTCGCACATACCGGAAGAATTTACAACTAACTAAGAACCTGAATAAAGTTGATTAAAAATAAGAATACCTACGTAAATCGATTGATATCGTAAAAAGCCTCGAAAAAGACCACTGGAATTCGAATGTTTTAAATTTTCATGAATTCGAAAAAAGTCCCAAATTTAAAATTAATAGTTATTTTGTTTTAGTTATAAAATTATTTATAAGTGTACCATGAAATCAAACGACTAATTATGATCTCAATACAAAAAAATACTCTTTTTAATAAATAGATTGAGGAGTAATTATTTTGAAAAATGGTAAACCAAATTCATTTTTCAAATTTTGACATAATACAATTTATGGTCGGAGAGCCGATCGCCACATTTGCTGCCTACCGTTGCAGATACAAATATGATAATAAATAATCGAACGTTTTCAACACAATTTGAAGGAACAAAACAACGTCGGTGACAAAAATAACATGGCTTTGATTAAATGAATTATAGTTATTAAAATACTTTCGTTTAAAGATTTCGGTTTTGTAATGCATTATGTATTTATTCCAACGTGTATTCACTTCGATCAACAATACTGTTAGTGACGATAGCGGATACGTCTCTCATAGTGTGTACGTAGTTTAAGACTGATTAGAATATTTAAGATAAGTTTTATTTAGTCCAGGTATATTTATTTAAGTAATATTTAGTAATGTACATAATTAAGTATTAAGGATTAAGTCGAGTTTAAGTTTTAATTGTTTATTGAATTCCAAAAAAGTTTTTTACGAGCGAGACGGCACTTTCCAAAGGGGCACAATCTTAGCTACGTCGTTGGAACTAAATTTATATTTAAACCTCAATATTTCATTCAAATCAAATCAAATCAAAATCATTTATTTAAATAACAGGGCTAATTAGACCCAAACTAAGCTCTAGGCTTGTATTATGGAATCTAACTAGCTGATATTATTAAATACATATAAAACAACAAATACCTTAAAGACTAACATACATAATATAAACAAACTAAAACTAGGTCACGCGCGAGTCACGTTGCTGCAACGTGAGACGGTGCGCGGTGCGGGGTCGGCGGCGCCCGGCGGTCGGCGGCGCCCGGCGGTCGGCGGCGCCCGCGGAACTTGCGGAACACAACTCCCGCAGGCCACAGCTCCTCCTTCAGGAACAACTCCTGCTCGGCGGTTGCCACTCGCACAACAAAGGAGTTGAAGTTCACTTTGTTGCGCGACTCCAACTGCTCTACGTGCAGACGGCAGTTAGTCCTCTTCTCCAAGTACGCCACGACGTCAGCAGCCTTCGTGGTGTAGTGGAGCCGAGACACGTATATGTAGGTCGCAGGCACGGCGGGACGCAGGAGATGGCTCGGTCCGGTCGGTGCGCTGCCACACTGGTTGCGGCAAGGAGGCTTCTTTTTCTTCCTCTCCACTTTAGTGAAGCCATCCTTGTCCGGCTGGGCCTTCGTTGACACAGCGGGCAGCGCACTGCGAGGGGGTTCGGTGCGGATGTGCTCGCTTTCCCTCTCAATCCTCAAATTGTTCCGCGGGGTAAGTCGCTGGCGGGTCACAGCGGCGGAGTAGTCATTGAACTGATTTTATATTTTTTGGGGTATACAGTCAAAATGGTCTTTTAAAAAAATGGTAGTGGCTGTCAAAAAAGTGAAGTTATATTATGCTTTTCAAGTTTTCATTATACTACATAGCAGAGATAAAAACCACGACACTTTGATCTATGCCACATTCGTCAATCTTAACATAATGATTTTCTATTGAGTGAAATGATTAATCATTACTAAGCAACCTAAATTGTATTAAAAAAATAACATTAGCTCCTACACTATTATTTTAGTTCGTTTTTCAAAATATTTTTCTCTTATCTGCTGTTGCTCTACGTCACGACTGCAGGACAGCACTCCGCGACCGCAGCAGAAGTGTCACCGCGCGTTCGAAATTTCATAGAAACTAGTAGTGAAGCTGTGTCTGCAGTTGCAGTCGACTGCTGCAGTCGCTGATCCAACTCACACCTTAACTCTCCAACAGAAAACATAAATCTCTTTGGCTTTACTTTATTAGAATAAATGTATATTTTAATTAAAGTACATCCTGCCTTCAAAGTTAATTAATATCCTTGTACATGAGCTGTGAGTTCGTTTAATTTAATAAGTTAATTTGCGCTAGTTATTTTTATTTTATTACTTACAACTATACTGTACTTTAAATTGTCAGCCTCGGTTGTTTCAATCGTTTAGCCCGGTTTCCACTGCAAGCGGAGCGGGCTCATTAATGACTCCGTTTAATTACCATTGCGTTACTTGTATAGACGCATAACACCTCAGTCTTAACAAAAACACGTAATGGCTGCCAAACGGACTCATTAATGGGTCCGTTCCGCTCGCAGTGGAAACCGGGCTTTAGACCATGTCGGAAGCCTTAAGGTGGTTTAAAAACTCCCGACACCAGGGTTGCTTACTAATACATTATAGTCCTACATATAGGTACTAATATACTGTGAGTTTTATTTCACATTAGTAGTTCTAATTCATTCATTCCTCAGTTAGGGTCTAGACAGACGGACTGCAATTCAACTGCAATCCGACTGCCAAATGGCAGTTCAGATGCAGTTTGAATGCAGTTGGCTCGACTGCAATCAAACTGCACGTCAACGGGCAGTTGGCGTGCAGTTTGATTGCAGTCGAGCCAACTGCATTCAAACTGCATCTGAACTGCCATTTGGCAGTCGGATTGCAGTTGAATTGCAGTCCGTCTGTCTAGACCCTTAGAATCGGAATAAATATTATAAGTATGTACTAAAAATAGTACTACTATCAAATTCATAATATTACTGACCTGTTGAGAACTGCCAACAAATTCGAAGAATAAGGCGATATTTTACTGTTCCTCCATTTTCTGTCAGGGATTATACGTGCTCCAGATAAAGCTTTATTATCTCTGAACAGATTCAGTGCAGTGTACACCATCTCAATCATGGAATCTTCAGTGAAATACATAACGATATTCTTCCCTTTGCCTTCTTTAACTTCTTGGAATTTCTCTAGCAAGTCCGCCATTGGAATCATGCCTAACTTTGGGCTTATAGAATTGCCGTATCCATTTTCAAAGAAGGAATTTAAATCTTCGACGTATTCTAGAACTTTTAAATCTTGGGTTGTAAACATGGCGCACCAAGGACTGATTTTGTTCTCTGTACCTGACCATGTGTAGCGGCACCAATCATATAGAGCGGTGATGTTGGCGTTACTGAGTGGAAAATCAATCCCAAGCCTCCTGTGAAGTCTATCTTTCATCTGAAAATAGAAAGTATTCTAACAAAGCGTCTGGCACACAATATTAATAGCCTGGAACATAATTAGGTACACTCACAACAAGAAATTCAGACGATTCGTAATACTTGTTCGTCTCAGCGTACGTTTTCGGATTTTCCAAAACTTGTTCTTGGTACTTTTTGCAGTTTCTGTAAGGCTGAAAAGATAAAAATTGGTCGGAGTTTTAGAAAGCAATCTCGTTCCGTTGTTAAGAAAATGAGTGTTCAACTTACGGTCATAATATCATAATCTTCCTTGACTGAGTCTAAAACCAACTGTTCATTTTGGAGACCGTTTATGAAAGCTTTAGCGGTATCTTCGATCCAATTTCCTGAAGCGGGTCGGAATGTGTAATTTTCTTTGTCAAGTTTCTCTAACAATTTAGGGAATGCTTGTTTCAGTCTTTTGCCGATGCCTTCTGACTCTCGAGTTCCTTCTTGGGAAAGCTGATGAGTTTGTCCAAAGTTACTGTCGACATTCCACGTTCGCAGATTGTCTACATCTTGGGCGCACAAGGAGCTGCTGCCCTTGTCGTAACTCGTGACTACATAATCTCTGAACGCGGCGGCTTCCTTCATGCTCTGCCCCGATTCAATGCTGGGATATATCTTGCCATGTCTCGCTAAGCCCCAAATGCTGACTGGTTCGCAACCTGTTGCCGACGAAAGGGAACATAAACATTTCATCTTCACTAAACCTTTTGTAATTTATTAGGGTAAGAACTTGCAATTTTACTCTATTTTTGGAAATAAATGTTTGTCTTACCTGTCAGTTTGACGATGGAGTCTCTTATATCACTCCTGACAGCTACGTAGGGCGTTTTACTTGATAAGAACTTGTAAGGACACCCGGTGTTCCAATAGCAATAGAGAGAGGTTGCATCACTGATAACATTTAGAGCTATTAACAAACCGAGGACAATATTCATTTTTAATTAAATTAATCAAAGACGTGTATTTTCTTGGTCGTTCGAGTTTATTATGAGGAGTCTCTCTGTATCGGTTTAGGTATCACTGCATTCTTGCAATACTGGTTTCTTTTTAAGAGATGACAAACAAGTTGTCCTAAACATAACACGAGTATCAAACCGAAAAACACGTGAGTCTGTTGTTTTTTTATCAAATTGTTTTTATTAAAAAAGTGTTATTAGAATTATAAATTATTTAAATTAAATACCTTGACAGGTACAATCGAGGCACTAATCCCTTGAAATAGTATGTATATTACCTATACAAAAATAACTCAATCATCACCAAAATACAGTTATATTTCCAATAAAAAAATTAGTTAATGAAGTTAAATCAGAACGAGGTTATACCAAGTCTACACTTGGCGTGCAACCGGTTTTCGGTTTCGGTTATACACGGTCAAAACAACAACTACTAATTTCCCCGACAGTACCAGATGTAATATCCAATTTAAATTCTATGGATATGGCTTCTAATAAAAAGTGTATCTAGAGTAAAACAAACGATTTGGCACAAATATTTTATTTTTCCACTATTTTTTATGATCGTTATTTGATCTTTGTTTCTATTAGTATTCATTTATTGGTAGGACTGCAGAAATACTTTGCTCTTTTACAAAATTTAGATAAATAACTGAATAATCGATATAATCGAAAATTAATCGCCAATTTAATTGTGAAAAGTTTTTTTCTGAGAATCGGGTAATAAATAAAGGAAATACATTGACAAATATATAAAGTTCTCGTAGGTTCAAATGTTTAACAATATACTTGGTTTTGGTTCGTTAACTAAAAACGTCTTCCTGATGAAATTATTTATTTCTATCGTACCTTTAATAATACCTTTCTAAACAAAACGAATCATTCAGAGAAAGTATAAAAAGCAAACCACCAAATATAACGTACTATAAAATGGAGTACACTTTGAAACCATATAAAAACAAATCCTTGAAGCAACCGCCATTGATTAATGAATCCCAATTAATTAGCTGAAACTGTCGAGAGCATTATTTTCGCGATGACTTCGTACAAGTTACTCTGAACAGAAACATCTTTACGTTTCAGCAATTAATTACAATACGTGTTCAATTGAAAATTGTATTAACAAGGTTTTGGAAGGAAATTTAATATTTTGTTATTTAATATAGATGCGTTTAAGCAAAATAGAGGTTGTTGAAATATATTTCTTTGAAAAGTGTTTAAACAAAACCATATTATAATGATCACTTACTAACGACCCGCCTTCACCTCGCTTGGACTAATCAATATTGGCTTAGGTTCCCATAGTCATTTCGTAATAGTAAAATAATCCAACACTTTTTGTTCAATCAATTTCTTTCCGTATTTGCATGAAAATCAGACAGCATACAGGCATATAGATGCGGCAAGAAACTTTATTTTATATTATGTAAAGATGTATTGTAATTTGTCTTATCACTCATCTAAATGATTTGCTGAACGAAGCCGAACATTTTCAATTAATGTCCATCGCAAAGTTTGTCATGACCCTAAAACGCAATAGGATAAGCAATTAGTGTAACAGTAATCACCCCATTGAATATCCCTCTATAAGACATTTGAATTCACACTAGTTTCAAAGGACCAATACCAGTTAGTTTATCTCGTATTAAGTCGGTTATTAATGGCCTATGTTCGTACTAACTGCTACTAAATGCCATCCTACCAATAAATGAACACAATAATTTACTAATATACTTAACTAGAATACAATTCACAAGTCATTTCTTCAATTTAACTGTTATTTACATTACTTACAGATAACGTCATGCAGTTACTGCTTCGAGTCTCTAATTTTAAAATTGGAGTTTTTCATTTTTTTTAATATAAATTAATTCTAATTTTAATTAACCACAGATCATTAAAAATTTGTAAAGGAAACAGATCAATATAAGAACAGATAATAATTATACTTTAATACCTTAAATACAACATAAATTGTAACAAAACATTGACTATAATGTTGTTATAATTAATTATTTAACACAATGGTCAATACTAATGTTAAACTCGTTAACTTGTACAATAACAACTAATTTTAAAACTACGATAAATATTTATGGCACACCAAATAAAATAAACATTTATCATAATATTTTTGGGGCTTTTTGATAACTTTGACATTTACGAATGTCAATGCAAGGATAACAATAAATATAAAATACAAATACAATAAAGTCAAGATCAAAGTATTTTAACAACTTTATATGTTTCAATTGTTTTTTGGTAAACAAGTCCTCTAAAAGTTAAAAGTGTTAGCGTAATCAAAAATTTTAAAACCTTGTTTATGAACAATTTTATTTTCCATAATAACACATTCAAACTTGTATAACATTGAAAACACTAGGTTTATGAAAACATTAAGTACTTTAAAACGCACAAACAAAATGTCATATGAATTTGGTAATTAATTTTGTATTCTGTTATCACGTGACTTCTGACAAGGAAAGCAATCACAGAAAGGTTAACATTTTAAAAGGTTGAAAGAGACGACCGGTAGTGCAGACTAGTGGCGACGGCTAGTAAGTAAAACCCAAAGAAATTTTCATAATGTAAGAACTAATTATTATATCTATTTAAAGTCGCTAGTCGCCGTTTCTAGCACCGTAGCATCTCCGTTACAGATCCTTTGGCGAATATCGTACAAAATACCACAACTAGAATTTACAAAATAAGTTTGTTAAGTAATCCCTTCGGGATTTTAGCACTAACTTCGCTTTTAATAAGATCCAACCAATTTAAATAGCGTAGGAAGAATTATCCAAAGCAAATTACTACCACATTTTTTAAGCCGGTTGAAATGGGAAGAATTTTGAAGCATAATAATATATTGATTTTAAAAAATCTTAATAATGATAGTTATTAGGCAAAATCTGTTAAAAATCAATCGAATTCTGTTGATACAATTCCCCAGTGTTATCTTTACCTAACTCTCGTAATATTGTACTTCGTAAATAAGTAATACTTTATCGTCTAATTTATAATTACTTCCGTATAGCTCTATGTCATTTGTAGTATTAAAAGTACAATTTAAGTTGAAATGCATAAGACTTTAATATCACTAGATGATGCACATCCAATAGTAAGTAGATAATTATATACATAATTTATATATTTGAAGGAAATATTATTAAATTATCATGTTGGTCCGAAATACAAAAGGCGAAGCGAAACTCAATTTACAATAATTACTTAATTCAAAAGGCCAAATTTATTCAATAGAAAGAAAGATTTTCATCGAGTATTTTAAAATATTTTATCCAAGTTAAGGTTGATTAAATAAACAAATTTCAATCTGAATTGACAAGGAATATCGACGACTATGTTTTGGATATCAAACAAAAATATTCGTAATAAATACAGTTTTTATACGAAATATTAAAAACGTGTAATTGAAAATATGGGCTCTGTAAAACAGTGGTAAACAAAATATATTGAGAAGTTTTGTACTATTGTACGTAAATCTATTAGGAAAATATTGCTTTTTCTTTAAAAGGTTAATCTAAGATAACTTTAGAAGTTAGAATCTAAGGAAATAGGGATTAAAATGCTCATAAATAGATTATAATAGTAACTTAGAGTTAGGAAGAGAATAAGAGAAGAAGTCATCTAAACTAAGGACTACAGGGTGCGACTCGTATTATAAGGAAGTGTTAATTGCTAAGTAATTTCTATCTATATTCGAATAATGTGGCAGTTTCCCATTATTTATACCTAATTATAATTGTTGATCTACAAGAATAAGACACGATGCTAATTATTAGGCATATAACGAAGTTATTAAAGATGTGGGTTCATTTGTTTTGTTACAATTACTACAAACCAAATTAGGGCTTTTGTTTATCGTTAATAAAGACAACAATAGAGCTTTTCAGGAGTGAGGGTGAACCGCTGTTCCTTTTGTTTCAGTACACAAAAACACACAAGGTTATTACAGTGCAACTGTTATTCTGAATGCACGCTTTTTTCTTTATATACTTATACGTATGGAGGGATAGACCAATTGATAAGGATACAACTTTCCTGAAGGTTTCAAGGTGAATACAGATATTAATTTCTCATTTTAACAAAGTAGGAACGTTAATCCATCGCCTACTTACACCAATATTACTATCATGATACTTTTTCAATGTTAATACCAACACAATAACAACAGTCAGTTTTAAAACTGCTAATTTAATTTTATCATATTTCTACATTTATTACATTAATTTTAAAATTGAATGAAATATCTATCGTCAATTAGACTATAAAGTAAAGCACTTTAAATCTTGTGGTCATAGCTAATCAATATTTTACAAACGCACTTTATAATATCCGCTATCCTACAATTTACATTTTCTAAGCATTATTTACTGGACGTAAACCGCTTCTTTAAACTATTGAGTACCGTTATTTATATTGTTTGACGCAGATTATAGTGAAGAAGCGATATTGTAAAGTAAGGCAGCCTTTTAATATACCAAAGACACTAAAATGAACACCGATTGACATACGGGAGACGTGTCCGCATCAAACAATGTAAAAAAGGCACTAACTCAACCACTGCACCGTCTGAACTCCTTGCAGCCCTCTCGCTGATCGACGAGAAAACAAAAGCGATACGGACCTGTTCCTTTCCAGAAGTAAGTCTCAGTACCCTCTCATCCCGGGTCCTGCTTGGGGTCCAGGATGGCTCTCCTTTCCTGAAGTGCCGCCAGCAACGCTTCCCGCACTTCTCTTTCAGAACTCCGCCATAACCTAATAAGTTCTTCCTCAGAAAGAAGGGACAGTTCAGATCTACCTTCACTAGGAGATATTCTAGGGTACGGGGGAGCTGGAGGGATTTCTTGTTCCTCTGAAACTAAGATCTCGACACTAGCGCGAGAAGTGGGGATATCTGTACTCAAATAGTTATCGGATCTGTCTGACACATCTTGATACGACCTAGTTGAAGATCCTTCTACGCGTCTGATCATAGGCGATGGTGTTCTGAGTCGAGTGTTGATGTCTGGCGGTGAGCTGGTGAGGAAACTGACGTCGCGACTCAACCTTCTTCCTATGTTCATGCTGGTTCTTTCATAGATATTTGATACGGAAACATCTGAGCCGAGAACTGAATCAGTACTGAATCTCCGTACGTTAAGACCGCCGAGACTGCATCTCTTTCTACGCCCTCTTACTGGGGACCTGCTAGGTCTTGGAGAACGGTTCGGTCGGGGTGATCTGCCTTGTCGTGGAGATTTACTGGAGACGTCGGGGGATGGAGACAGGAACTTGGATTCCGTCAACTCTTCAGACACTTCAGATGTTTCCACAACTTCTTGTTCTTTTATTGATCCGAGGGAATGGTCCCTTTGTTGAACTCTAAGAAAATAGGTTTGCATTACTTTTGAAAAAAGAATTGTTACTTTTTGCAAAGAAGGTTTACTACTTACTTTCGTATAGCTTGAATCATTTCATAGAGTTGAGCTTTGCTTTTTCGACGTCTGCGTTGTTCGTGTTCCTTCTGAAACAAAGGCACTTCCCTGACGTAATCTGAATATGTTTTAAAATCAATATACATAGTATCATTATCTTTCAAATTTACCCTTTTGACGCTTTTCTGGAAGAGGGAGGTGAAGTGCCCTTGGCGGATCGTATTGACCAGCTCTCGAGCCGCGTGATGGGGAGAAACTAATTCCACACAGTTGATGAACCTGTACAATTTCTGAAACAATAGTTTAAATTCAAAGCACGAGCTAGATTAAAGACAAATGGTGCATGGAAAGCAATTTAAAGGTTTATAATATTAGATAAGTGGTCGGCCTTTGTTGAGAGCGGTTCACTGTGGCTCGCTCCACGTAATCACTTGGGACAAGTCTTTAATTCATGGTTGCGTTTTGCCAACATGTTTCCCGGGTATATTAGGGACGCTGTCAACAAAATCACAAACTATAACCCTTTGATACTGTCACCCTTTGAGTATAATTTGTACCTACACTTTAGGGCGAGCACAAACTACATCCACGTTGGCAAGTATAGCATTTCACCATCCGTTAGCTACACAAAGTTTTTTGCTTAATATTCTAGTGGCGTATTGTGCAATAACGTTAAGCCGTCTGGGACATATACATATTTAGTGGATGGTTTCGTAAGATTAAATACAAACTTGAGAAATACACGACATATATTTGCTGCGATATTAGGTCTAGAGTCTAGACAAAGCAGATTGATAATATACTTATTTAATATTGTTGGTAAAATATAGTAAGTCTAATTTAATGATGCCGTCATTCAATACAGTTACGTAAAATTACGAGGGACATAGGAACAGACACATAACACATATATTCAAAGGTCAAATACATAACCTCTTAAACTTCGCTGCAGTCAGGTATAAAGCACAAAATGTACGTTACCTGGCTAAAAAACATGATATTCCTGCTCCTCCAAATAGTTCCCTTGGGCTGATGTCGTAACACGGGCAATGTATATTTGTAAAACAAATGTTCCAAAATCAATATTAGCAAGCCCAATATCACTCCGACACCCAGCAAAATGAAAACTCCGGCCACTGCAGCCACGCCTACAACAAAACAGATTAACATGAAAACTACCCCCAATTTTAATTAAACAGAGCACAGTACGAATTTATGAAGCCAGACATTTTCACAAAACGCTCACGGCTATTAAATTGTTCTCTTTTCTTAGATATTAATAAATTGTAACAAAGGTACAAACAGAGACGTTTTGTTACTTCTTTTTTCGAGTTGTTTTAGTTCAATTATTAATTTTAAAAAGTTGCTTTTTATAATTTGTTTTAAAGGATTGTTCGAGTAGACAGGTTTAGTATTTTATTATATTATTATATCACTTAAGTAGAAAACAATATTTTACATTCAATTAAAAAATGTTTATATGAGAGACTTATTCAAAAGGTTCCTTTTCCTAAGGGAACGGATACAATGTGGGTAAGCCCTCAGGATGTCCCTAGTCTTAATAAACTGTTAACAAATATTAAGTTACAGTGGCTACTCATATTTTCATCAGCCTTTATGTTACGTGACAAGTTGTTTGACTGCGCGTCTCTACCAATCAGATACAATTTTGCAGATTTTCTATTTATCAACTCTTCTAAGAATATTATTACTCTATATACAGTTTTTTAAAGAATTCATATTTCCCTAGAACTCCTAATTAGCATAATAACGTGTGTAAACTATTATGCTCTCATACGTATGAAAACTATTTGTCATTAATATATTTTCTTCAGTTTTGTAGAAACAACATAAATAAACATGGGACAATTCAAACTGTATTTTCTATTGTCGTGAGATAAGCAGAAAGTAAGTATATCATTCATTCGCTTAATGATTAATATTTTCACATTGTTATTTTCGTTTCAATAACTGGAAGAAATAATCTATTTTGAAAAAGAACACAAACGATCTTAAGATGTGATAATTCTTTAAGAGTGTAATTAAACATTACTGAATTACTTTATTATCTCACCTATTTATAGGGAAGTATCGAAATTTCATTTTTATTTCACGCCTTTACTTTTGCAACATAACAAGCGCAAAGGTGGGTACAAACAATCATTTGTTTTAAACTTATGCAATACCGAATACAGATACGAAAAGTTAGTCTCGGAAACCTACATTCTGCACAACCATTGTACTTCCGCGAACTTTTGTAACAATCCCGAAGATTTACTTTGCGATATCACATCATTTCTCATTTCACAACACAAAATGTTTTAGTTTTTGTAACAACTCGAATACACCATTTATAAGAGCAAAAAAATAACAACAAAATCGAATCATGAAAGTTAATAAGATATTTAGAACGAGGATATGATAATACGATAAGACACCGACATAAGACGGGACGTCACAAAGCAAAATTCCTAACATCGTTTTATTTAATCGAATCTTGTTGAGCGTATTCCAAATAAGAAATAAACACACTCTCTTGGTGTCACCTCATTTTTTGAAGCGATAAATCCCATGTTTAATCTTTTAGGTCGGTCGGTGGTAATACGTAGGTGCCTCCCTTGCTGCCACCGTTGAGGGCGGATTAACGCCGGGGAGGCGATAAATTCTAATGAAATTTCCGCAGGAGACGAACCAGCCTGCCGTTCGGTACATATTATAAATTTGCATTAAAATAGTAACACATTATGATTTATTCTGGATACACGTGACACACAGAGTACAGGTGCTCACATTTCGCTAGATATTTACATTAAACCACAAACAACTAACATTAAGAAAGTTGGATTGAGCACTCACCAAGCGGTTTCGGCTGTATACCGTAATCAGGACTAAGTTTGAAACACGGCAGCCCTCCATACCATTTCTCTGTTAAAATATCCATATACCCGTTGGACGAATACTTTGCAATGACAGCCGATATGCTATCCTGAAATAAAAAGTTCGTTACAGTGGGAGCGTGCTCGTGCAACACGAGTGACTGATTCGGGTTCACGTTCACTGTGAAATAATTTGTTACTGTCCCAAAAATATGGTGAAACAAAAACGTTGTCACATCTGTTGGCACCGATTTGTCTGTTTTAACAAAGCGTGGCAATGGAATGTTTCTGATACCGCTATGTCACCATGTGAACCGAATACTGTCTTTCTGATCCGTTGATTTATGTCTACGATCCGCACAAACCCCAGAGGTATATTGAACAACGTCAAGATAAAATGATGTATAATCGGTTGAGCCGAAGCTACATGACACCCGACTATCGATCACACCATTAGAGGTTCGTTCGCGTCATCCATCAATCTTTTCGCTCTAAGATCCGGAGTTCCCCTGCCACTTCAGCCTCCAAAAGTCCTACTTCACAAGTAAATCCAAGCATTTCGCGTTATGTAGCTTAATCGAAGTGTTCCTAATTTATGAGATGTTATCTTTGATGTATACGCAGCTTTAGACATGCTCGTACACGTATATTGCGTACATTAACCACTGCTAATGTATGTTCGCACGTTCATCACATCGGTTTAGGTATGAATATAATTAGTTGATTCGAATAGTAGTGCATCAATGAACCGGTTCATTAATAAACGATATAGCGTACGAACATGTTTACCATTGTTCTGTATCAGTCACAATCAAAATCAATACTCGAAAAAATACACAACTGAATATTATATTCTTTGAAACAATATTCCGTCGTTGTCATTCAGCGACAATTCTTTTAATTTGCTTGTCACGACTCAATAAACTTTGACAAAAATCAAAATACGAAGTATTTTTTCGTTTTATTTATTTGTATTTGGACTTACTTTGAGTGGAAAACCTTTGGCCATTCCTATAGCGTAAGTGTCGGCATTAAGAGCATGCTCTCCTATTCTCTGAAGTTTACATCCATGGTCGGTCGCGCGATAGTAGTCTAGCACTGGAGTGTCAGCTATCAGGAGATCTAACGTTCCATTCCTGAAACAAGCTCTTGGTTAACCATTTATTTTATCAGATGATGTACTCCTATGATAACGTTTCTGGAATGAAATTTACCAGAACAAAAATACCCTATTATACTCCCATACTTAATTGGAATTCGCATGGTTTACCGCCTGTCCTGAATTGTTAAACTAGGGACAGGATTCGGGACAAAGGGTAATAAACCATTTGAGACATTAACTATAGTATTCCCCAATGATAAAGCCGTATGCAAGTCATTAATCAACGATAGATTCCAGAATAGATAGATCAAAGCAGATCCATTAAGATATTGAATCCTCTATTCTAGATTAACATTAATATCGAAACATGTAGGTTCTTAGTACAAATACGTGCTAACAATCAGCCTTTAGAAATGTTTTACAGCTTAATTTCATAATGAAAAATGGCTGCTAAATCCATCTCATAAAACAAATGCATTCAAAGAGAAATAAATAGCCATTGCGCTGATTTGGTTTAAACATTTTGATTACGTAATAAAGTTGGCGTTTTTTGAATCGAGTCAACCGTAACTTTTATGTTTTCAGCGATAAATAACGAAACAACGATATGTTGCCGAAAATAAATTGGATAAGTAATTTAAAAATTCACCGGACAATGGATCTCTTGGACCCATTTGCGTGATTCAATTGGGTTTCACCGGGTTTACCCAAACCATAATGACGAAGACTTATTACAGATTAACAAGTTCATTTCCAGGGTTAATTGATAAAACGAATGTTGAAAGTTTAATAAGTTTAACTCGAACCGGATATTAACAGAGTGTAAAGATACTTTACAGTTATCTTTACTTTGTGGGTTGTTTAAACGTGTAAATTATTTACCATAGGGTAATAAACTAAGTAAATTCGAGTTTCCAATTACGACTATTAGTATTAAAATGTTAATAGGGAATGACTTTGTCTGGAATATTTTAAAATATCTACAATAATTTGCTACTTGCTTACCGTAACATCTCAATCCCTTCATCAATGTCTTGTAAAGCGTATCGTCTCATCTGCTGAGCTAACTGTGGATTATTTCTCTGAACATAATACTCTGATACGGATGATCTTGCTGTTCCTACTCTTAGAAAGAGCCACTGAAAAAAGACGAATAAAGGTTAACGTTTGTTTAGATAACTGGGAAAATGATTGTTCATAAAGTGATATAATCAATAGGTACTTAGGTACTTTGTGCATTATTTTTTACTTACATTACTCCGACCTTGTATATCATCAACGGCATTATGAAAAAACAATCCAGCTATCAAAGCGGCTATGTTGGCAGTGTAACTGGCTACAAATATCACAGAAAATCCGCCCCAAACATTGATCAGAAACTTATTAGGCCAACTTTTCGGTGCTTTAAATGCTACTAGATGGCCACATAACAAGCCCCACATGACCCACAGGGCACTCGAAATGCTAAAGTTCTTCGACCTCTGTCGACCCCATGGGTTTAACCCGAACGGAGACAACCACTCGTATATCGCCACCGCAATCGCAGTCACGTTCAACGAAGTAAAAATAGCAACCCACAGCTCAGGAGAAAAGGGCAAAAGAAACGCCAGTAAAGGTATATCCGGTCGCTGATTCGGAGCTGCCAATATCGACACTCCGCTAAAAAAATATGGCTGACTGAAATCGATCACTTCTGCTCTCGCTGAAGACACGCTAAGCGCCGCAAAAGACATGTGAGCGGCACCCGATACCAAATCTCCGACAATGCCATTCCATTTCATGCTATCGTCATCTGAATCCGCATAATTTATGTACTGACTTCCATCTGAATCGACGACTTTGTAACCATTCCTATACTGCGATCTGTAGCTATGTAAATCTTCTTGTGGGATTTCGGTTTCAACAATTTCATATTCACGCATTCCATGGAATGGTTTGACCAGTTTCCGTGCACCATACAGTCCATCTTCTACAAGATATAAATGAAAGTCGAATTCAAGTTCTTGAGCTATATTTTCCAATAGATCCATAGCTAAGCCGTAGCAGCAATGAGTGGCCATTTTGTTAAATGGTTTCGGTGTTGGAAAAAAGAAGTTTTCAGGTTCTTGATCGTCTCTATCTAACTCATTGAAAGCAAGTGTGAGGTTGTCTCTGTCTGATGTTTGTGGTCGATGACAGGGGAGGCCTCTGAGACATTGTCCATCTTCGTCTAATTCTCCTTCCATTACAAACGGGGGCGCGAGTGCTGTTACTATGCGAAAAATAGTACGTGCTCCTTCGGATTGTCCGTGTGCAACAAGTCTGCCTCCTGGCCAGACAATTGTGTGCAAGCTGACACTCCGCCCCCGCACTCGACCCACTTGTCGCCACATATTGTTATCGGCTCCTCTCGGGACTAGGTTTAAAAGCGCAAATGACGCTGTTAGTGTATGTTCTGGACTCTCAGCCCCTCCCGCTAGAGCAGCCGCTGCCGCTATTTTGGTCTCCCTGTTAAACGAAAATACGGTTAGATAATAGGTATTATTGGTCCATGAAAATAGACTACTATCAAAGTAACAAAGTCACCATTCATTTAACTCGGCGGGAAGCGCGCCCCATATACCAACACTGACTGTCGCTACTGGGTAAAAAATACCACAATAATATTCATTGTAAGAACTAGAGCTATTTTATGGGTAATTAAAGAAACCAATTTTTATATTATATTGTGTTATATTTTCAATTAAACAAGAAAGTTGGAAACTAATTAATGCTTAGTATAATATGTTATATTTGAAATTTTAAAACACAGCCTAAAGCTCAGCCATTTTGTGCACAAAACGAAAAATATTCTCTAAACTTATTAAAAAACAAAAAAATGAGATCAATTTTAAAAGAACATATATCTTGACAATATATCTTTACTTATAATTATAATCGAATCGAAAAATATTTTAATATGGCACTTTTTTGAAAAAAATCTACTGGGTAAAAATTACCCGTACGCACCTTTTACGTCCGTCGTGGTTCAACAACACGCGCTAACTGGCCCCTTATTCAAAATGGCGGACCATGGAACATCTGTCGAAAGGTACCTAAAACGGCGCTGCACAAAATTACGCACAAAAATAAATATTTTCGAAAGTATGTACTATGTGGTAAATTTTACCCGGTAGCGCCTCCCGCCGAGTTAAATATAAAAAGATCTAAAACGAAGACTCTGAAGATAAGTTTAGCTTGTTAAGCCAATCCTAAGTTCCAGTTTAACGATCTCCTCATAATTCAGTTCTACTGAAACACATAAACCTCACTGTGGAATTTGAAAACCTCTTTAAGAATTAGACATGCTACGTTGACTATTTTACATTCACGATAAATCAGTTGATCAATTGACTCTACATAGGTTACATGTTATTTATTATAATTATTCTTCTTTCGAATGTTCTTTTTATATTTATGACTTAATGAAGGTTTTATATATCCACTTTGGTCTAATTATTTTACGTTTCTTGGTAGCTTATAAAAAATCACAAATGAAAGGAAATACCAGTACCTAACCATTACAAGGGGAAACTAATTAGAATCGTTAATTTTATTGAAGCACGCTTACCGGCGCGCTAACGTACATATAGGGAGTAATAAATTGAATTCTCAAAGCGAAGATAAGATAGCAAAGTGTATGTATTAAAATGTATATACATCAACGTTATGTGCGCATATATACAGATGTATAACATCGCCATCATTTTGGTGGTTTCATAGTTTACCGTAATAGTTAAGAATAGATTTCTAGTTTTTCGAAAAGGAAATGGAGGTGAACGTTCAATATCCGAGAACACATCGACGATAACGAGCTGATCACAAAACATCGGCCCACTCGTCTAGACACCTCTATTGTAATCACTAACAAGAACCGAACGCAATTAGCACAGAAATACCTATCCGTTTTCCGACGACACCCAAAAAGACTGATTGCCATAAATATTCATGTTGACACAATGCAATCAGCTTAGCAAGAGTTAATTGAAAGGATTTTTTTTATTAAAACAAAAATGGAAGCGACTTTAATCCTTTAAAAAGCCCTCGCGTTCCGACTCATCCAAGTCGAGACAGCAAAAGGTATATGCCATTTGTAGATAATAAAAAGGTGCGAGCACAATGGTCTTTGTCGGGATAGTATGATTACGGAGAAAGGAAGGATTATAATCACGAAATAGATATAAGAGAAAGCCGCTGACCTGACCTACATAGTCGGCCTAATTCTCTATGAACTAAAAAGGGGGAACTATCCGCCTGAAGTCATGTCAATAGATGGCGATCATCTCTGCGAGTCAGCCTGCGAAGTCTGGCCGGCGGCCAAAATTTGCTTCCATGCAATTCCGACCGATTTATGATAATGTGATCAAGTTGGAAAATACCCAAAATATAGCTAACTAACATCTAAACTAAGAACAAGAGTCGTATACAGATTTGTACAACATATGACTATAGCTTGCAAACCACCATGCTGGATAAAACATCTACATGTTTGACATATATTCATTCTTTTCATTTAAATCTAAAGTGAAGTTTGTTTCTATTACTTTTGTTTCTTATTAAAGTTTATGAAAATCGCAAAATGCTGTTCTAAAGCTTTTATTTACTTATAAATACTGAATATTCGTAAATCCATTCCCAAATTGAAATACATGGGTTTAGGGATCCCCTTTCCGATCGATTTAGCTGAAATTTCCCATACTTGTGAAGAGTTACGGCCTCATAACAGTATTAGGGTTCCCTCTCAAATATACACGCGGTTATGGTGTGGAATATTAATGATTTTAAACACGTTTTTATGCGAATGCTTAAAAGCCGATTACACTTCAATTTTCTTTTAGTACTTTTCGATATGTGCTGTTACGTAGGTGTGTGTTCTATATACATACGAACAGCGTTACCGTAAACGGGTTATTAATTTTGTAAAAGCTTATCTGTATTCTCATCAACTATATTCTGTAATCATGTTTGGAATTAATTACTTGTTCTGTTAACAAGTAATTAATCTATATTCGAATTAATTTATGTTTTGTTATATTTTTCTTTTCTTATACCTATGTAATGTTAAAACTATGTAGTTGTCGAGGGTCAAGCTCATTTTTTACGTTTTCATATAGCTTACATGAATACGATCTTCACGTAATAATACTTTATCATAGTTTAATAAAGGTATATCCACACTGAAACAACATACTGATGAATTTGGAAGTGTTTAATCAATTAATTGTAATTATCGCCCAATGTGTTTAGTTCAAGTATTATATAGAATGTCTTAGTCCTGCCTATAGTAGTCTTGTTTGAATACCTATATAATCTATTACGACCAGCAAACATTAATTCTAGCTACCCAATAGTGTTGTTGAAATTAACTCTAACTGTAATACCTATGAGCAAGCAATTAGTTTACCACAATCCTCAATCAGATTAGTCTATATACAGAGCCATCAATCAACGGTAAAAGTTGTGATTTAAGGCCCAGAACACACGGTGAAACGAAACTGCAACTTCCAGTTACTTTTGAGTTGCATCTAAGTTTCTGCCATAGGTTCCATAGAGAGACCACACATGACGCGACTAGTCTGAAACCGGTTTGAAACGTTTCAGACTGGTCGCGTCATGTGTGGTCTCTCTACGGAATCTATGGCAGAAACTTAGATGCAACTCAAAAGTAACTGGAAGTTGCAGTTTCGTTTCACCGTGTGTTCTGGGCCTAACAGAACTTACTCGATAACAGTTGTGTTATCGAGTATTTACCCGGATATTGATATAGCATTCGATACTTAAATATATTTCACTTCTTGTGTGTTATATGTTATCATTACATAGTATGAAACAAAGCCGCTTTCCGCTGTCTGTCTGTTCCTATGTACTCGTGTACTTAGATCTTTAAAACTACGTAACGGATTTTGACGCGGTTTTTTAAAATAGATAAAGTGATTCAAGAGGAAAGTTTATATGTATAAAAAACGGGAACGGGTACAACGCGGGTAAAACCGCGGGGCGTTGCTAGTTTGGTAGACAATAAAGTATTTACCTATCTTTTTCGTTAGTCCCAATTTCAACGTTACAACTGAACTAGTTCACAAGCTAAACTAAGATCAAAATAACAAAATTGATTCACTAAAACCAAGTTCAGTTGACCGTGGTTTGAGATAGAAACATGTGAATTTGGCCCTTACACCTTGTTGTCAATAAGATAGTTTAAACTGCAAGGCGTATACATGAAAGACGCTTGTGTTCTAATGATTTCAGTACCTTCGAGCTTGTGAAATTTTGTAGTAATTGCAATATCAGCGGAGTTTAATATGAAAACTCTGAAACTCTGAATGTTTATGTATAAGAAGCTAAAAATATGTTATGATTTTGGTATAAAATAGATGGAGAAACTAAAAAGATAAAAAATCGATAAAACTAAAAAGAGGTGCTGCTTGTTCTGTACAATGTATGTGTAATATATTCAAGGTATGTTAATTTCAGCTAATTGAATGACTATTTTGTTTCTATTACCCCATACATCAATCACTAACGAAGCGTTAAGCCAATAGCAATTCTTCATATACTCGTAAATAAGACCGAAATATCTTGTTCAAAAGAAAATGTAATTATCTGAACATTAACATAGTAACGTTATTCCGGCGCGTAATTAATTCAATAGCCGTCTCATTAATCATGGCTGATTCCCCAAAATTAAGCGCGTTTTTTGCTGGATACATTGAGATTAGTTGAGCATGTATCGACGGGATGCTGCTCACGTCTCTTATCGAATAACGTTCTAGGACGTGGGCCCGAACACTACTATTAGCCGGGTCAAGAGCGGCCCTTGAATCGCTCCCCAAACTTGGTGCCAACAGTGTAGATAACCCGGTTACCTACAAGGAATTCTCAGCCTCTTAGTCGTAGGTAATACCCGTGTCAAATAAAGCCTTTTATTTATTTCAACTCCATTTCCACAACGTTCCTTATCTCTCGCATAATTTCACAACCATTACCCTAAATTGCTATTAAAATGAAATAAAATAAGGGGCCAAAGAGTTGTGAGTATTTATTTTTCTTTAATCTATTTTTTGTTGTTTGAACCGACCCGGGTAACTAAGTAAAGGGGATCTTTATAATTGAATTTTATTGAAAGGGCGAACGTTATTTATTTTTAATGTGGAACAATAACAAAAGTTTTTGTTTGAGTAAGTACACAAATGTGCTACAATCAAGCGTATGAAGTTGTTCCATTTAATATTTACCCAAATTCGAGAGAGAACGTTAGTTGGTTGTGGAACAAACGACCCTCATGCATATTTTATTTTCCATGGAGCGCGCGGCATGCCTGCTGTGTTCCAAAGACTGCTAAGCTACTCTTACTATACTTGGCACTATTACTACAAACATAAACCAAACTCCAAAAGCCTTTAAGTGTAATTAAAAATGTTTCACGTTTATAGCATAATGCACCTTATTTCGTAAATATAGTACTTAATTTACATATTTAAAGAGCTTAACTGGAAGTGAAGACAATGTTTTCTTAACATCTACATTTTAATTTTTTATAACATTATTCAAAATTCAATTTTAATACAGGCCGTGGAACGGATTATAAAAAGTGAACAATTTTTTTACAAAAAAATTGATTTGGGAAGAGTTTTAGTTGTTTCTGTTTTCTAATGTGGTTACAATTTCGTTGGAGTATTTTTGTGCGCTGGTTTCGATTTTGGCACACAATCGGTGTGTACTCTGAGTCGAGTATTCTGTTCAGTGAAAGGGCACCCAATACAGGGCTGTTGTTTGTTTTTGTGTTATGTTTTCCTGCGCCACGAATAATTATGTAAGCTTCACGTGTTTATTTTACAAAGCGCCTATTCAACAAGACCATATAATTTGCAAGAATGTGTTTGCTCCTAAACTCAAATACGTCAGTTATAAAATTAATTCTGGTTACTTGTGTTGTATTGTTACTTATTAGCTTTTAACGAAATAACTTAATCACTTTACACAGTACTAGCTGTTCCTCGTGGTTTTACTCACAACATTAATAAGGTGTATGATAGAAGTAAGAATACGTTATCGTTATTTTCTCAGGTTTAAGGGGGTTGCAACCACAAGTATTTAAATTTTCTGGGCCGGGTGGAAAATGCTGGCATTTGAAATGTTTGTATAGAATGTACCTACCAATTTATAGGTTTTCAAGTATTAGTTATAAGTGAATAATGAGAATATACCTATTATTTGATTGAAAAAATACATATGTTTTTTATTAAGAAAAATAGCATAAATTTAAATAAAGAAAAATAGCATAAATTTAGTTTATTTAAATTCTCTTATCATAGAGAGTATCAAGGCACTTAAGACATCATTATTGTTTTCTCTTAAATCAATTACTTTGAAACTTGATATATATTAATGGTATATATATATTATGGAAATAGATTAAATGATGAAAGAAACAAACAATAGTATATCATTGTATTGGAATTACAATACTATTCTACCGAGTAGTTGTTACAAATATCGAGTAATGAAAAGCAATCAATCAATAATTTTCATTGTCACTTGAAAACTGTAACTGTTTTCATTTCAATGAGAAGTTCAAGCTTGTGTGAACCCTTGTCAGTGTCAAGTTGGTCACGACTCCTAGATGTTCCAATGTGGTTCCAATAAATAAACTTAGAACAAACCGTATGGACCAACGATTAATTAATTGTCTTTGTGTCTCACGTTATTCGAAATATTTAAACATAAATTACAAATGATTCGCTATTTGAATATTGGAATGGTGTTAAGGCATACATTCATTTGTTTTAATTATTTAGGTATAGTAAGGGTTTAGCGCATTTTAATGATAGTTTAGTTTCCATTTAAGCAGGACTGAGCTGTACGGAGCTCAATTGACCAATCTTGAAAAATATTGAGAGTATAACTCATAGGTAAGTGAGTTTCGTAGTCAAAACATATTCTCTTTATAACAGTATTATCACACATATCCACCGTTTATTCCCAACTGCCAAAGAACAGACTTGCTACATGAAAACTGCAAGAACGTCGCTCTAAATCCGCAGAATCCTTTGAAACATATTGAATGTGAAATTTTAAAAATGTCGCGTGCATGTTCGTACTTGAAAAAATATTCATCGTACGACTTTTAAATCGGACAGCTTAAGGTAAGCTTCGGTTGAATAAAATGTTAGTATATAGCTTCGAATAAGAAATGATTTTGTAACAAAATTTGATTCAAAGTTATGATTTGACTTTGGGGATAAATTCAAAGAAGGTTAACCGTGGCCCGTGTTTATTTTCCGGCTATAAGTCATAATGTTAAGTCACAAACAACAACTGGGATTGTTCTTGGAGTGACCGGCGTCGTCTCCTTGATAAGGGTTATGCGCTATTATACCAACTCCGATATAAACCCACCATTGCCTTTCAGATAGGGGCACATAAAAGTAATACCCAGTCGTTCTCGGACCCACTAGTCAATTTGCTTTTACGATTCTCAACGCTTGTTACCATTCTATTATCGCCTGTACTTTGAATACTAAGACATTTCATTTATTCATTTCAATTGTAGTTTTTATTGAAACTATCAAAAGATCGGTAAACATTGTTGAATACACAAATAAATCTGCACTAAGCTCGTTTATCAATGTCAGAAACCTCACGCATTGTTCGGAGTGAAATCACGTATAGTCGTATAATTCATTTTGTAGGAAATGTTTCCCCATCGCACGGATTACTGTCAAGAATGTTTTAATAAGAACTTACGAATGGGGAGATTCATCATGACTGGGGATGCTATCAGTCACCGCGAGTGCTTACCCAACCTTCGCAGGTCCTCGACTTAACTTAAATTGATGTCATTAGCCATTTTATAGCTTAGTAAAACTTGAACAGTTAACAAAAGAAAATCTCGCCTCGTAATTTCTTCACCATTATATTTTTTACCGTCCTTTTGAATTTGAAATTGATTTTGTACTAAACTTGAATTTACTTTTATTTAAACTTTAAGACAATTGAGCGAACAAACGATGCTATAAAAATATTTTGTTCAAACTTTGTGACTTCTTAAGTAAAGTAATACAAGCCTAACTGTGAAGCAAAAACCTTCTTCTTAGTTTCAAACGACAACGAGTAAGAGATGTAGCGATTTTATATGACATTATTAAAAAAGGATAAAATACCTTACAAATTCCATTGAAAAGTCAGTGGCAGCATCACTAGGTTCTTCCCAACATGATGCCGTTGCGTCGCTAAAAAACTGCGCCTGCGCCGACCACGCATCGCAAGCGTGTAGAACTCTTCGTAACGAACTTAACGCCATGCGAACCGCTGCTTTCACAAATACTTGATCTACGACAAAAGATTTATATTAGCCAATGTTGTGTTCTCCCTCACTTACGAATAATTCGTTGTTTTTTTAAGCTTACTTACCAATTCTCATAGGCTGAGGATGCAAAGCCAAAAGTCCTACAGGAAGGCTGTTTATGATCACAGTTATATTATCTTCATTATTTCTACCCGCTTCGTCATCAAATATACTCACAGGTTTCGTTTTCTTAAACTTATCGTTTCTCTTTTCAATTGTATCTCTAAAAGTATGCATTTTTAAGGTATGCACCGTGGGATTCAATAAAAAATCACTAATATCACTAGCTAATGATACTTTATCTTTTATATCTGTACTCTCTTGATTAACTAATCTCAATTCTCTTTCTAAAATTTGTTTTCTAACATCATTTACACCTCCTAAGTGTATACTATTTACATATTTATTAAAAGACTCATTCTTCTTATTCTTATATCTATTAAGTCTACTATTACTATAACGGATGGGTATATTCCCCTCTCCAATTGAATTGTTTTCAACTTTAGAACTTTCAACGCCTTTATCATTATCTACATAATTATTTCTTACAATTTCCAAACTAATATTGCGATTACTAACATATGATTGACTAAAATTTACATCTAGTAATTTGTTTATAGCAGTGTGCGTTTCTGGATTATGCTTATTACTACTTTCGTGACTATGAACGTCTTCACTTAATGATTTATTTTTTACAATATTTCTATCCATATTCTCATCTTCCAAATAATCCATGTCCACGGGGTCCTTCTCAAACTTATTATTATTGTCTTTATCGTCTCGTTTATTGCGGTCAAAACGATCATAAAGATTTTCATCTTTCTTATCTATCAAGCTTTCAATATCCGTTTCATCGTCGTCGGTAAACTGAGTTCCATTACCGATATTGTGGAAAATATCAATATCTCTCGAAGCATCTATCCAGAGCCAAAAAAAGTGTCCATCGAGCATGTTCAGTCGTTTGGCTTCATCCATTACATGTTTGACGTAATGTACGTCGCATATCAGCACTACGACGCCTCGAGTTAGCCTTGAAACTTCAGCGAGTCGCCTGAACAACAATAATAAGGATATTAGGCTTACTATTATATATAAAGGCTTATATTTGCGGAGATATTACATTGTTATTTACCTAAAAAGAACATGACGAGAAAACTTCTTTGGAAGCGATAACCATTTTGGATTAAGTGGCTGTGCAGTAATTATTGAAGAGAGATCTTTACGTAGAGACAATGTTGAGTGGATGTCCTCCTCTGCTAGTAAAGTAAAACTGTGCCAGTGTGTGTGAAGCAAAGTTGCCCTGTAATTAAACCACACCATAAATTATCCCTCATGAACTCTGTTATATTCCTTTAACATAATAATAAGAAAGCCGTGAGCGTTTCACACAAGTTCCCGACTCACCTCAGCGCATGTAAAGTTTCTCTAGCTGTAATTTCAAGCCGAGTTTCCAATGGAAGCAGTTCCTGTGAACCCAAATTGGTACATTAACTTTCTTACGATAAAATTCACTTGAATAAATCCGTTCTATTATCCCTATTATGACCATTTTTCTTTGTTTTACGCGTATACGGAATCGCATACTTCTTAAGACATTAGTTCCCGTCATGAGGTAATCGGTGGTAAAGTGTGTTATAAATGGCCATAATTTTCTCACGACACACATTCTCAACTCGCATCTGTCTGGACTCTAGCTCTAAAAGAAATAGGAACGCAGGGCAAACGCTTCACCTTAAACTATAAATTGTTCCGCAAATGGGAATAGAAATATCTCCGTCCGTGTCGTAAAATTTTATTATTATCAATCTATCATGGGGTTTGTTTGTCATCAACATTTTATAAGTGGAGAAAACTTTAGGCTGAACATTATTTAAGGATGTTATTAGAAGTCGTCGGACAACCTTAATAAAGTTAAGAAAATCATAGGGAAAGTTAAGGAAGTAATAATATTGATCAAGTTGACAGACTGCGGGCCGAATTCTAAATACAGAAATTGACACGTTTGAAGCTTAGCTGGCATTATATTTTGAACGCACTCCCTAATTGCCTGTAAATTCATTTAAAATCAACGTCAATTTTCATCCCAAAAAACCGGTATAAACCGGAAATAACCAGACATAAAACTTAATTTATATTCAAATAACACGACGTTATGACAAACGATAATTTATTTTTCTCTATGTAATGTGTAGTGCGTCGCCGAGGCACGTTCTACCATTATTTCACATGGTGGTCCGCGTCTTGACTTTATCACAACCACGATTAATAGCTCTACATAAATGGAATCGTTCTCGGCGTAACGATCAGATGGAAATAAAGTTTCTTGGATATTATAATTCATGGTATGTCTAAGATCAATCCGTGTCCAATTGTTCATATTATGAGTTTTAAAAATAAAATGGTCAGTGATTAATGCCCAATTTCGCAGCTTCTGACAGTTCCACAAAACCTAGTTTGTCTGAGATCAAAACTTGTCATTTAAAATAAAGTCTACTTAATCATAGCTTTTATTGCCATTAAATGAATCTAAAATAATTATATATGTCTTACAAAAATATAACTCACACCCTTTTTACATCCTATTATCACTCATTTCTTAAAATCTTATATATAAAATTCTCGTGTCACAGTGTTCGTTCGCGTACTCCTCCGAAACGGCTTGACCGATTCTCATGAAATTTTGTGAGCATATTGAGTAGGTCTGAGAATCGGCCAACATCTATTTTTCATCCCGAAATTCCCGCGGGAACGGGTACAACGCGGGTGAAACCGCGGGGCGCAGCTAGTAATATATATATTTCTAGCGAAGTCTAGCTTATTTAAACACTTCTATTCAAAGTACTTCTCTGAATTCAGCAAGATGAAGTCGTAACTATACTTTAAGCATTCTTATTACATGAAGAACCGAACTGAACGGTATTATTTAAAAGTCGTAGAAAGCTTCTAGAAAAGCAGAAAATTTCGCTTTCACCCAGTTGTACAATGAACATGAAAATTCGTTAGAAAATAAAACTACTAAGATTGAGATTTCTATCTCAAATGGAGCAGAGCAATAAATATTATGAGAAATCTCAAGGGAATACCTAAAAATCACATCTGATTCTAAAACATTTACGTTTTGTTTCCAATTTTCTTTCTGTTCCTATCGAGTAGTGATAAATTCTCATAAGTCACGCCCACTAGATTGAAATCGGTGATTTGTTAACCTCCAGGCACCAGGCTATCAACGAACGTATATCACACTAGCTTTTACTATTATTTTATAGGAATAACATAAAATACACGTTTGATTAACAAAGATTCTAGAGCTTTCATTGTTATATTTAATGTAGTTAGTAGATTGCTGTTTGTTTAACTACATTTTTACTAACTTAATCTCAAGGAGTAAAGCTTACTGAAAAGTCTAGGCGGTGTACGGGCTATTAATTGAATAATCTTTGAAAAGGCGCACTATGAACTACGCTCTTAATAAAGCGCACACACACGTAAATGCGCACTTACAAGAATTTGAGAAGAGTTCAAAATAATATCAGAGGAGAATTGCTACGAAAAGTTGCTACGGTAATTTATTGCTACTAGTTTTCGTAGCAAGCCGAAGTTGACTTTATGGTTAGTTTTCTGGAGGTCTTGGGGCGAGGGCACTATTGAGTTGTCCTATATAATAAAAAATACTTACGTTAGCGATGGTGTAAGACAGGTGTAGATGTGAGGGCGAGGCCCGCAGCACCGGCACGCCGGCGCGCGTGGCCGCCGTCACCACCGACGCCGCCGCCGGGCCGCCGCCGCACACGAGAAGCGCCGCCACCCGCCGCCCGCCCAGCGTCGCGCACGTCCGCTCCAAGAGGCTGCTGCTAAACCTGCAACAAACGAACAAAATCCACTAAGTAAGTTTGAGTAGGTTCATTTACCTACCCAACCCTGTATCGTAATCGTCGTGTTAGCCTACACAACACTGGTTTTTGACCGCCTAAAGGCTTCCGACATGGTCTAACGATTGAAACAACCAGGACTGACAATTTTACGTGCCGTCCTAAGCACGGTAGTGCTCAGATCACTATCAGCCACCCACAGCTGCAGTCGTCGTTTGTTGAATGCAGTCGCCTATCGTATTCTTTAGGACTGTAACTTATTGCAACATTCACTGTTATCGCGCTATTAGCTTTTTTATAGTCCGGTCATTAAAGTAACTACCGGGGTTGGATCTAACCTAACCCCTCTCTAGTCTATCCATTACAAGGATCATCCGGGTACCCACTAACACCGTCACTATGTTCCTGCATCGTAATGCAAGCGGAGCCGTGATCCGCCTTTCGACGCGATTGCTAAAGTAAGTTGTAACCTGTATCGTCTCACAGCTGGGCAAATGCCTGTCATGTTATTGAAGATATTATTGATTATTAGTACAGGGAGAAGAAATCGTAAAAATCACGCTGCAGCTGTGTATCACTGTGATCGATTATTTACTGATAAGGCATTCAGTTTCGACATAGTTTTTTTTCTAGGTATGACTGTACTATCCGTCTACTGTATTCGACCTACTTATTACTTACTCGTATTAAAAAGCTTATCGATACAAAAGGTTACAGTATTTTCTTTACACGAATTATTAATCAAATCAACTCCTAATTAAGTTTCAATGTAACTCATCCGGTTACACTGGAACAGAATATAATTCAATATTCAAATCTGTTAACATAGTTTTGATATTGAATCAGTAGCGTTTGTTATTAGCTGTAACAGGGATTTATAAATGATAAATTAACGGGTTGAGACCGTACCGTAAACAATTTATTGGATGACAATATGCTTGATCAATAAATCAATTGATTGGAAACAAATCTACGAGATTGAACGGTGAGTGCAACGGAGCATTCTCCTACAGTGGGTCAAGGGCTAACGATGTCATTCCTTTTGTAAAAAAAATATTCACTTAATTAAAATAATATGCTAAGATTTTCTTCAATAGAAACGTACTATTTTATTTCAAATAGATTTTCTTGGTTTTTTTTAACCTCCAACGTAACGAAGGGTGTTATAAGTTTGACATTGACGTCTGGGTGTGTAGGTGCCTGTCTGTGGCACCACAGCTCTAGAACGGATAATGGTCGTAGCACACATATCAACTCGGAAAGGGATCGTCACCGTATCGCCTCGCCGTCAACCAGGCGTCAACCAGGCGTCAACCTATCGTAAGCGCGTCACCGTGCGATCAGCAGCTCCGAATCGACTCGGCTACGGCTAGGCGACGCCGCGCTTACGGCTCGCCGGTCGCTGGTTGACGACGGCTGGGCGGGGTGCCTCGCGGGAACGAAGAAACGCAAGCTAGGGTACGGAGAGTCGTAAGACAGCGTACGGAGAGACGTAAGCGCGGGTACGAAGAGACGTAAGCGCGGGTACGGCAAGTCGACCACGCACCGTACTGCGGTTTGTGAGCTTGTCCCGAGGCGAGGCGATTACGTTACGATTCCGATAAGTGTGCGTTGCAGTAGGGAGTTTCATACAAAGAATACTGAACGGCTCGAGTTGATACGTTTACGTTCCGTTTACGAGTTGATATGTGTGCTACGACCATAAATCGATTTCGATGCAGTTTTTTATATGACAGCAACTTTCCTTGTTTGATCGAAATTGGTCCAGCCGTTTGTGCGCAAGGGATTTCATAAAAAATAATTTACTTGTTATATACGGTTGGATACTAAATTACTCGAACTTACTTACTGTTTGTATTCATTAAAAATATTTATAGGAAGAAGAATAAAATAATGCCTTATAAGACTCAAACTATATATCCACAATTTGTTTACCGTAATCAAATACTTCTCTATCTACTTAAATACACTACAAATTTAATATGCATACATAGATCACGGTTACTAAAAAAACTTACACTCCAATAAAATAAAACAACGATAATATCACACACATACTTCTATTTGCATAACATTCAAACACAACCAATGACTCCATTAGCTAAAGTTAATAATTCCCAAGTGATATTAAGTACCCTGAAGTGCTGATCATAAACATAATATTTTCTCTGGAGAGTTAAGTAATTAACCACTGCTGGCCACATAATAATGCGGTTGTTAATTAGCATAATAATATTATGATACTGGCAATACTCTACGGGTTTATTTGTTTTTTGTTTAGGCTATCGGGTAATTAGAAAATAATTTCAATGTTGTAATTTCAATTGTGACTTAAATAAGGGGTGACCGTTGACATCCGCGACACAGTTTTACTACTGCAGATATCATCGTTACTTTATGCATTTTGTATGCCATTTGGTTTTTGTTCCAATAAATACATTTTTATTTATTTTATTTCAAAAAGTTAACATTTAAAAGGACATGTGGCATAATTAATTATTACCACTGCGGATTAAGTTTCAGGGCAGATTTAGGTCCTGACCCCTTGGTCCGAACGTCAATCAAACTGATGCCTTCATCAGTCAAGGAAAAACAAGACAAGTGAGCGATAGTGCGGTTCACCTCCGTACATTAGCCTGACCGCGACTCTTCTGCCAAGAACATATGGTGAAAAAATCTGGTGATTGTGGTTTGGTGATCTCAAACCAGAGCCAACCAGAATAAATATTGGACTCGTACTTCATTTGAACTAGGAATTGTACCCGGGAAGCCTAGACGTGGAAGGCATGCACACGCCCGTTTGAAAAATGTTCATATGAACACACTTTTATTTCCAGATAATGCGAGTACACACGCCGCCGTTTCAAACATGTCCATATGAATACATTTTTATTTCTAGAGAAAGGAGTTTATTAACATCAATGGTTTAATTAAAATAAAACAAAATATTAACGAATTTACATTCCACGACTACCAAATAAAATTGATGAAGTTTCAATTATAAAATAACAAAAATACAATACTAGAGGAATAACATCAAAGGCTTTGGGAACGACTATTTTGATTCCATTCAGTCTTTAAATTACTGTTTCGGCGACATTACTGTTGAATCCATTGTTGGAACAATGGTTAGGTACGAGTATATCGAGTTAGTCGACCTCGCAGGCTAGTATGGCAGGTTGCACAACACAACATTGTTGATCGCTTTGATCGTGTCGATCAAAGCTAGATTTTCGAAGCGATCTAAAAAAGGAATTTTCATCCCATACGGCAAATTCTAAGCGCTGAAAACTAAGTTTGAGTTTAAAAACCTAAAACATACGCTAAAAACTAACTTTTCATCCTTTGTTCTATACATATGAAAGTACATATGAAATATGAAAAGTTAGTTTAGGTTTCTTAGTTTTTAGATAACCGAAAACCGTAAGGTCTGATAATTATTAAGAATGCAGTGTACCTTTAGAGTCACGGTAGTAAAATACTTGGCAGTGATTTTAAAAGCTTCCGCATATCACACACGCTAACCTAGATAATTATGCAGCCTTCCATAGATCGTAAACTCACCCTCTCAATGTCATTGAGGTTTAAAAATAGTAATATTCCGTCCCACTGCTGGGTGACACAGCCTCCGTGCGCTTGGCTCACGATCCGGAGGTTCTGATATGATAGTAGTCGTTACATGAGCCATGTCAAAGGCCTTTGGCGGCTCAATAACTCTGACACCAGGATTGGTCAGGTTGACCATCCACTCGATGAAGAAGAAGACTGCTGGGTGAAAACCTACCTACAATAGCACCTACAATGAGGTTTACCAAAGAAAATACTTTTAACAAATCACACATGTGTTCGAGTAAACAGAAGGAGGGTTAAATAAAATACTGTGTCTTAGAATTACGTAACATGTCAACTTGTCACATACATCACTACGCGAGTGTACGCTTAGTCGACTCGAACAACATGAATAAATGAACCAATATAGGATTAGATTTATGCCCATAATTAAAGCAAATATACATTTAACGACTTGACTATAGGCATGTTAATATGTAACGCCCAATAATAACATAGGGTAAAGTAAACGGATAGTATGTCGTGCGACATCATAATTATAACAATTTTGTGGGATAAATCTTTGACATGTTAGGAATGCTTCCATAATAATAATATTTGTAACAACTTTTATTTTATCATATTTTGAATGAATATTATTTTTTCATTAAAATTAATATGTAATGCAATAAACTAACGCCTACATAAAATGTCTGGATGGACGTCCACTTAAAATGTTACTAGTTATGCGAACAGGTATTTAAATGGAATTAAAAAAATATTACGATAAGTTAGTTATTCATTTAAAGCCGTCTACAAATCTTAATCTACTATATAAAAATAAGTCGGGTTTTCCTCCCTGACGCTATAACTCCAGAAAGCACGAACCGATTTCCACGGTTTTGCATTCGTTGGAAAGGTCTCGGGCTCCGTGAGGTTTGTAGCAAAGAACATTCAGGAAAATCTCAAAATTCCCACGGGAACGGGGGCGCTGCGGGTAAAACCGCGGGGCACAGCTAGTACTTAATACAAAACATAAGCACTGTTTGAAATTGTACCAGTTCTATCTGGCATTGTAGAGCGAAATGCTAATACCAGGGTAATACTCGTACTGTCAGCAAGAAGCATACCCTGAATTCAACATTAATAGTACAGCTATACTAACATTCCACGAAACTATAGCCGAATATCTGCGAAATGCTTCCGTGTATAGCATTCGAATTAAATTCAAATTAACATCCCGGGAGAGAACGCGAAAACGAGCATAGAAACACGTTGCATCTAGCAAAACGCAGTCTTTTGTTTTGTTTTAATGCCTCGTCCAAACTACTCCGTACTTTACTAAATTATACTATATATATAGCGACTTCAATGTTTGGTCGTCTCTCCCAAAGTTTAACAACGTTAGTACTTTGCTGAACTAGAAGGACTCGCAAGTAGGGAACAAGACCAACTGTATGTATCAACAACATTTTGCTTATTGTTACATTTCGATGGCTCCTACGTAAATAATCGTAACTAACATTTTGACGATTTTCATGTTTTAAGGGATTTGAAACGAAATAATTAGTTGCTATCGATTCCAAAATTCAGAAATTAAAAATCTTAAAAAATAAGGTTTTTTTTGCACGTATAAAATAGTAAGTAATAATTGCATGCCACGTAAATGATCGTATCGACACTGGCGGGAGTATACGCGGGCAGGTCGCGCGCGTCCACTCATTTAGGCAAAGTTTGATTTTGTTCGTATTTTTAGCAGAAGTGGCACGTTTTCAATAATGAGTTATTATAACAGAAAAAAAACTACTCCAGATAACACTCACGAGCGCAAAAAAATTGTGAAATGGCATGTGGTTCGACACAGAAAGAAGTCGATGTTTATGAATTTTTATCCTCAAAAGAAAACCTGTGTGTTCCAAATGAAAATGATATTGAAAACAGATTGATAAGTAAGTAATATGTATGTTGTTCAATATTTTTAATATAATTGATATTATAGACTTTGTTTTTTTCTACAAAGTTACATTAGACTATGGTATGTGGTTGGTACGATTGTGTACGTTGTTAATTGTACTTAAAAAATATCGTATGTACCAAATACGATGTTTTACTTCGTTTAGTGAATTTTATACATAATCGTTTGTACCACATACGATTAATTACACTGTCGAATACAAGGTGTCTAATATCGGATTTGACACATAGAATTGTTTACTTTGCGAAACGTTCTATTGTATCTACAAATAAGATAGTATACGTTGCAGTAATGGGAAAAAGTGAAATCTTATGTGTTTTTTCAGTATCTCCACTACCACCTGGGGCCGATTTAGTAGAAATTTCAGCGCTTTCGGAACTTTTAGGGAACAGTTTTTCCGAAACACCACCAACATTATCGACTTCTCATAACGGTAAATTTTATTTTTAACTGTTGCTGTTACTATTAGCCTGTATCATCCCGCTGTTGGGCAAAGGCCTCCCCCCATTTCTGCCACTCTTCTCGATTTGAAGCCACCAGTTACCAGTCCCTCTTGTAGGCGTCCATTTCGTCCCGCCACCGTCTGCGTGGTCTGCCGCGACTCCGTCTCGCTGTCTCCGGGCGCCACACAGTGGAAATTTTGGCCCACAGCGTGTCCGGCATGCGGCAGACATGACCAGCCCAATCCCATTTGAGCTTAGCGGCCTTTTCTCCTATATCGGCGATTTTAGTTCGGGAGCGCAGTATTGTATTACGAATGCGGTCGGTTCGCTTGACTCCAAGAATCCTGCGCTCCATCGCCCTCTGGCAAACCTTGAGTTTGGACTTCTGGATGTTTGTCAAAGACCAAGTCTGTGAGCCATAGGTGAGAACGGGAAGGATGCACATGTCCATGAGTTTGCGCTTAAGCGCTATCGGAAGGTTGCCCTTCATCAGCTCCTGCATCGACCAATAGCTCCTCCAGGCGCTCTCAGTGCGTCTCGCGACTTCTTTGTCTTGTCTGCCTGCCTGGAGGGAAACTAATTGGCCGAGATAGATGTATTCATGGACATAGTGAATCACTTCGCCGTTTACCGTGATACGTTAGGCTGAGATGTTTGTCATGACTTTGGTCTTTGACATGTTCATCTGTAGTCCAACCTCAAGGATTGCGTTGCTCAGTTCTTCGAGCATGGTCTGTAGTTCTTAGGCTGTATTGGCAAAGAGGACAATGTCGTCGGCGAAGCGTAGGTTTGTCAGCCTCACTCCGCCGACACCAATGCCTCTGTTTTGCCAGCCCGCCGCTAGCTTTCTGAACACCTCCTCTAGTGTAGCCGTGAAAAGTTTGGGAGATAGAGGGTCACCTTGTTTGACCCCCTTTTCTATTTGGAAATGTTTACCGGAGGACTGTAATTTTATGGATGCTGTACTATTTAGGTAGATAAGTTTGAGAAGGTCGATGTAAGTTGGGTGGATATTTTGTTTTAGAAGAGCTTGAAAGATTGATGTATGATATATGCTATCGAAAGCCCTACGGAAGTCCACAAATGCCATGTACAGAGGTATATTACATTCTTGGTGCTTCTCTAACAGTTGGTTTATGGTGTGGAGGTGGTCTGTGGTGGAGAGGCCGGAGCGGAATCCTGCCTGTTCAGGAGGTTGTTCGGAATCAAGTTGGCGCGTATCCGTGTTTCGATTACTTTAATGAAAGCCTTGTACACGTGGGATACAAGACTTATGGGCCTATAATTATTAATGTCGAATTTGTCGCCTTTTTTATGGAGAAGAATAATATTAGAGTGACAGAACTGTTTTGGAAATTTCCCTGAATCTAAGATACTATTAAAGAGCTTAGTTAAATGAGGAAGGATTGTGGGTGCGCCTAGTTTTAAAGCCTCCGTACTAATACCGTCATCTCCTGGTGTTCTACTATACTTCATTTTACGAAGTGCGCATTGAATTTCTTGGCCAGTTATTGGAGGAATATCGTCAGTACGGTGAAAATTGGGTGTTGTATCGGTTTTACCTGGGTCGGAGTACAGTAGGCTGTAGAAGTCGGTGCAAATTTCGAGAATTTTCTCGCGGCTCTGGTGCTTTTTTCCGGTGTTGTCATTAAGACTTGTTATCCAGGATTTCTCGTGAGAAATTCCATTCTTAATTATTGTATAAGTATATGGTTAGTTTTTTCTTTCAATTACGTTCATTAAAATAATAAAAATATGTTTTTGTAGTTTTATTTGCTACCTACGTTAATATTATAATAAAAATTAATTAATTTGGTCAAGTAATATACAATATTATAATAAAAATTAAATTAATTTGGTCAAGTTTCATGAAATTGGATAAAAAAAAGATAAAAGTACTTTGTACGAAAAAATATTTAAACGATTTCTTTTACAAACATAATTTATAATAAGTTATATTTATTAACTAACCGTAACATACAATATGAATTATTTTTTATATACATAGTTAAACATGGTATATGCCACTTGCGTGTAAATGCATTTACAGAGTATCAACGTAAAAAATCGTATGCGACACTTACGATATTTTCAGAAATTTTAATTCAACGTAAACTGTCGTTAGTACCACTTAAGATTTTTTACATAATTAACTACCGATGTAAATAAATGTAACTACAATATTTCAAAAACTAAACAAATTTCAGCATTTCTTCCAGAACCATACTAAGGCACCATCTAATATGTAGATATTACAAAAATTTCAAACCTAAAGCTTTAATATTAAAGAAATTATGAATGAAAATGTCTTTAAATCGCTCTGGTGTAAAATTGGCTTTTTGCAAATACGATTATTTACGTAGGAGCCATCGATTTGTGTATATGTCAAGTCCTTCCATGATGTGATAAGTTTGCGAATATTTCAGTGAGTAAGTAGTTTTGTTGGTTTGTCTTTATCCGTATTTGCTCTCCTGAGACGCGGAATAAAATAAATTATATACAACATTTTTATTTGATTTGTGTCCGTTGTTTATTTTTCTTCTCCAGTTCTTACTATGGCTATGTCAAATACAAATATTTATCAATAAAGTAAATAAATAAAAAATAAAGCGTCTTATGAAGAATTATTGTATTTGTTTATACACAAACAATTTTGTCATTAATTTCTGGGAACAGTTAACGTGTGTGTATCGGATTGTGAAATCCAATTAAAAATCATCATTGGTTTTACAACAGGCGTCGATTTTATATTGTATTATTATTTATGAAATATAAAGCTTATTGCTATCTATGCTTGTTGTTTGCAAATACTGCTGAATCGATTTTGATCAAAGAGCTAGGAAAAGAAAATGGCATTGAAATGAAAAAAAAACGCTTCGAAAAAAACAAATCGTTCGATCACTTTGAGAGCTATGGTGCTACAGACAGACATCGACGGCAAACTTATAAAAGAGGGGTCTTTTGCGTCAGGGGTTTTCCTCTAGGAAAAAATCTAACATAAATATTTGTATTAGGGTGAAATAAAATTCGAATCAAATTGTACCTATTTTAAAACGTTCAGGTTATTTATAGTAAGAAAGTCAAAAATGTATCGGCCTGTCCTGTTATGTCTCACAGCTGGGCAAAAGCCTTTCACCTGAAGAGATCAGTCAGGAAGTAATTAAATTGAACATATATTTTCAAATTCAATCTCTATCTAACAAACTTGATAACATTATGAAGATTAATATTATTAAGTAATTACACACATTAACCACAAATGTATTATCTACGAGTATCATTTACTCGGATCAGGGCTCGTTGCATTGACCTATATGGATCGCAACACAACAGGTAGCTATAAGCTACAGCAGGTTGCAAATTAGTAATGAAATGCTACCGTAGTACACAGTAAATAGAGGAAGCTTGTTTACATCATTTTAGGTACTAATTCCATACAGTTGATATTGCGTGCTTAGAATTTTGTGTGTGAATTCGGTGAATTCAGTCAAATTCATTTGCCAAATGTATGATCAGATTTTGATGAATTTGAAATATGGTTCGACTTCTTTTGTTATTTTAATATTGATTTATCAACTGTGTTTGTTCTTTTTTAAACAGATTTTAATAAAAGAAAGACGTGGAGTGTTCGAAATTCGAATTTCAATAATTTGAATTTTCGTGCATATTAGGAGCACTTGAACAAATAGTCTTTTATTAACAGTTAAAGTAAAAAAGTATCGATATTTAACAAATCTGTAGCACTTTTCCTTTATTGAAAAGAACAATAAAGTAAAAAACAATTCCACTATACGACGGATGGAACTAACTATGGCAGTCACAAATAACTGTGTGGAATTTTTACATCGGCTCTGTCAACGTTTTTGGAAATTTACAACGCTTTTCATTCCCGCGTTTGGTACATTTACTTATTTATGCATGCATCATGCATCACTTTGTACGTACTCAACAAAAACAACCTACTTTATACACAACGTACCAAAAGAGACAAGTGTAATACGTTAATGTACTACGGCAGAATGCAAACACTATAGCTTTAAATTTTCTAGAAAGTATTGTCAGTAGACAATAGTGTATTTTTATGTAAAATTCTCAAAATTGGTATTATCTCTCTCTTTCTCTCTCTCTCTTTCTCTCTCTCTCTTCCTCTCTCTCTCTCTTTCTCTCTTCCTGGGTATGTGCCCCATAATTATAGTGGTGCGGTCAGCCTTAAAATTCTTAATCTCTTAATAAATTCTCTCTTAATTTTTATATTATAACAAATAAGTAAGTAAGTATTAGTCAATCATGTGCCACTGCTGGGCAAAGACCTCTCATCCCACTGAAGATACGAGTACAGTACATAACAAATAAACAAATCACTATTGCATCATGCTGTATATCGTTATACAATCAATCGTATACTTCTGTTACTAAACTAGGGTATAGAAACTAAGAATAGTGCATTAAGAGTGTACTGCAGTATGAATATAGACGTTGAACGCTTCACAAGTCGTTTGAAATTTAAAGCCTTAAAAGCGTCTTGACTGTATTGTGCACTTGTGATAAAGCAATGTCTGCCCGGGAGTATCCTAAAGTGTGGAGTCGTTTCGAGCGAGTCGTCGACGAAGGGAGGACATTGAGGTTTGAGATAGAAGATGTTCCCCAATCCATGTGGAGTACTGCAGTTGAGTTCATGTTGGGACATTACATTAGAGAGGATGTTTGGTGGTCTGCCGCTGGTAAGGCATCACTTTGAACTGTTTGCTTCGGGAACTTTTTGTTCAAAAACTTTGTACTTTTGAAAAACATAAGTAGCTTGTCTGCTTGTTGGATGAATATGTCGGAGTTGTTTTATTATAAAAGGAAATATTATCTATTACTAGCAGCGCGCCGCGGTACTACCCGTGTCGTGCCAGTTTCCGTAGGAATTTCTATTGAATGTGACTGTCCATTATAAGAAAAATAAATTAAATCGGATTAGTTGTTACTGAGACTAGATCGTTCAAATAAATAATTAATAAATAACAAAATACATCAAACTCTTCAGCTTTATTATGTAAGTAGTAGTATTATAAAAAGTTATCAATTTAAATTGGGTAAGTTTACAAATAGCATGTGTGACACTCATGCTATATTGAGATCGAGGGCCAGCATCGATACGAACCATAAAACAAAATATCAATCTGAAATTTTTAATTAAGATTCACCCAGTAATAAAAATCAAAGCAAAAAGATGAAAATGTCCCAATGTAAATTACGTAATAATCACTTGATAAATCTGTGGGGAACGCAATTCTTTTTTTGCAATTAGCGAAATTTCCCTCTTAAGGCTGTTGAGAGCTCTCTCACGCAAAAAATACGTAAGTCATTAGCAGCACCGCAGCGTGGCGCCCAATTACGACGCAACCAAAGGAAAAACCCTAATGTGGAGTCATTAGACATCCTCTCCAGGGAGTCATCTCAACTCGATCCTAAATTATAAACTTTACATCACAGCTCAAACACAAACGACACCCACAATACCCTACGCACACAAACAATCCACTTCAAACACAGTTTTTGGGTTCCTAATTAATTCCATAATGGATAAAATTCGCAGATTGTAAATTCAAACTTTACACTCCATTGAAACAGTTAACAACGTGTTCATTTTACAGAATAATATTCATAAACAATATCGAAAAACGGGCTCTTTAAATCATAATTACATTTATTGTAATGTTTTAAGCAGGAACGTAATCTAAACGAGCGGAATTGTATCAGACAAAAGATATGAAGCGGGTTAATTTATCGGATAATTAGTATGAAAAGTTGGGGGTTTGTTTGTTGATTTAGAGTGTTGTTTAGGGACGGCGCAGGACTTGGATGCGGTTCAGGAGTACCGCGTGCTGCTGTCGTCGCTGATCAGGCAGCGGATGAGCCTGGCCTGCTTCCTCGCCGAGGGCGACGGCACGGGTCGCACGCTCGTCGGGGTTAACATGTGCATGCCTCAGGAAAAAGGCCGCTTCGTTGAACACAATCCGGTAAAGGATCCTAACCGGTCCCATGCCTAACGTTTTATACCTTTGAAGTAGTTGCCCACAATCCCTCTTTGACATGAATTAATGACAGTTATTAACCATTTTTATTACTAAAACTCTAGTATGACCCATTCATTCGAAGTTTCTAAACGCTATCATCATTATTCTCTGCTTCGGATTCATTTTCATTTATTCTCGCTTTTTACCTATCGCTTGACCTAGTTTTCACCCATCAAGTCATCACATTATTCAGTTGGCCTATCTTGAAACTAATAGCTATTTCAATAACTCATCTATATTGAAATTTAATAAACATTTATGAAGGTTATTAGTTTGTATTGCGGGATCGAATAACAATTTAAAGTTATTTTATATGGAAATTGGAGCATGTTTTTGAAATATAAAATAAATTGGAATCATTTCATTTCTGCGAATTCATTTTAGATAATAAGATCATACTCGTAAAACATGCTCGGGTTTGTCGACATGACGAAAATGTGCACACAATAAACTGGAGTCCTTATTTATTCAGCAGAACACTCATGGCGGTAACCGCACGACGGGCGTATATCACTAATATTACTGTATTATCGCTTTGCAGCCGAAAACTAAAGCGGGTTTATTGTCTTTACGCATGTTCATGGAGGCTATGAAAGTGACGGCAATTTATGACAAGTATAGAGTGAAAGCATACCTTATGGGGACCGGGCTCTCAGTCACCCCGGAGTATCGCCGCCTGGGGATTGCCACGGAGTTACTTAGAGCCAGGTGAGTGGAGGCCGTTTGTTTTTCTCTTCCTTTCTTTGTATGTGTCAGTTTATTGTTATGAATTCAGTGAATAACTGTAGGTAGAGTTAATTATCATATGGAAGTCGTCTACCTACATTAGTTGTCCCGTAATTTTGTAAAATTCTTACACTTACACTGAAACAAATATGTTTTGTCTTCTCAGGCCAATTTTGAATTAAACAAATGAAATTGTGCCGTACAGACATATGCTACCTAACCCCCGTACTCAGAGACGTCACATCCTTCCTAAGTAGAGATTTAATGAGTGAGTTTTACATTAATATATATATGAAAAATTACGTTAATTAGGTAAAGTGTCGATTAAGTGGGCGTCTCTGAGTGCGATAATAAGTGTGCCATGCATTAATGTTTCAAATCTAGAAAATATAAGCCATAGCTAAATTGGTCTCAGGCCTTTAAAGTATGCCTAGATATATTTTTTTCCTATACCAACAAAAACAAACTAACCAACTTTGTCTATAGTATTTTACAATGAAATACAATGTAATTTGTTTTCCGTGTTCATTCTGTATGTGTTTCGAATATACGAGTATACAAATACCAAGAGAGTTTTATTTTCAGAATTGCACTATCGAAAGAATTGGGTTTCGCGGCAACAGGTGGCATATTCACAAGCTCAAAAGCACAAAAATCAGCAGAGAAAGTGGGAATGGAGTGTCTGTATCAAATACCATACAAGAAGTTTGGAAAACAATGCGGTATCAAATTTAATACAGACACTGAAGATTTGAAGATTTATGGCATTAGAACGGAATAAATATAGTTATTGTTGTTTAAACTTTCACTTTGTATCAGAGCTTTATAATTTTTGTATTATAAAATGTTTAATAATTAATAAATTTTATATTTTTTGACCGTCGTTAATTTTATACTACAACTATTTCTACATACATAATACTTAAATGATCCAGTGCCATTAGATAGACTAATAGTCTAATATACATATCACGTCAATCATATCGTTTTAGAGATAGATACTTAAAGCCGACTAAATATCTCTGATAAAAACCATTGAAAAAAGATATAATATCTTATTATTCAGCAATATTTCAATTGATTTGACGTCTGCCCGAAATTGACCTGCCTCAATGTCACGGTATAACCGAGGTGTGACCCTTTATCCATATCAAAACAAACAAATCCACTTATAAAAGTATATTGAAACCCTTTGTTTGTGCTCAGAATGGAAAATAGAAATCAATTGTTAGGTACTCGAAAAGAAAATAGGTTCACAAACATACTTGACTAGCAGTGTCCCACGGTTTTACCCGAATTTTGCTTGTTTCCATGGGAATTTTGGGATGAAAATAATTACAAAGAGAATTATTTAAATTGGAGTGGTAGTTTCTGAAATTAGAGCGTTAAAATAAAACTCTTCAGCGTCATTACATTAGTATAGACGACGCAACAAAAGTAGGAGGACATCGTTATACTTTATTTCATGTTTTTAATAGTGATACAAGTATAGTACAAAGTAATGTGAAAAGCGTCTATTTTATTCTGTAGTAAAACTCGAAAGCAGGTAAAAGAGATACATAGTTTGACCCAGATACACAGTAGTGTGTTCACGTAAGTTTTTGTGGGAATAATGTCTGAAGTGGCTTTTACAGTTACGATTTCAGGGGAACAGTAATGGATGATAAATTGTCTCATTTCCTCGTCACTCCCAAAAGAAATCGCAAGTTGCATGAATAAGTGCTTAGTTGTAACATGAAATATAACTTGATAATACGACAGAGACAAATGTGTGCGTGGGTGACTGAACTTTCCAACCAAGTTTTTTTCCTTTTATTAATATCCTCATTATAATTCTTAAACTTTTGTTACTTGATAGCTAATCAATCAAGGAAATATCATCGACGTAACCTCGAATGACATTTCATCATTTATTTACGTAACGATAATTTACAAAAATGTCAAAAAAGAATATTAAAATAATAAAGTACTTTTCTGTTTCGTCATTTCTTCTTTCAAAATACCTTAATATTAGGACTCAAGCACCTATTTTATTTTATTACAATGAAAGTGATCATTAAAATGGATTTGGTAAAGCAATATTCGTAATGAAATCTCTCTTTGATTTTTACAAAATCAGGTCAGATAATATAACGAAAATGGAAAAACATTTTAGTGCTCTGAAACTGAATGTTGGTGTATACTATGCTCTGTTGTCAAAAGGGAATATAATGGGGTCGTTCACATTTAAATTAAAGTTACAAACCGGTGAGTTTCGAAAACCAGCGTCATACATGTTATTCACACATTCAGTCTTCATTATTTGCCAGATCACAGCTTGTAAACTCGATGATGTGTTTGCCTGTAATGTCCTACTGTTGCACAAAAGCCTCTCACCAAAGATATTAGTTCGGTGAACTTAGTATTCACTACAAAGCTTTTAGTAAGGCTCCTTCGACGAATTGTATTTTCGATCACACTTAGTAGTTTATTGAAACCCCCTCATACATTTCATTTTAAATTCTGTGCTGCCCGCGTTATAAACACTGCATTCCTCAGGTCAACTGGCGGTAGGATTGATCTTCATGTAGGTCAAGGCATTATCACTCTTGTTATGTCCTAGAATAGGGTATATTATTCCACCTTAATAGTTTTATGTGTAACGATTAACTCTCTCTAGTGTGGGCGTTTGGTTTCAACGGTCGTTACAATAACCTATTTCTTCTAGTTTTATCGAATATAAAACCTAGTATCGGTAGTCTGTGCAGGAAAATATATGTTATATTTGAAACTATTCTTATAGGTACCAACGTTCGATTATTTTTTTCAATTGAAACAAAGTGAAACAAGTGATATGAGAGCCAGTAAAGATAATTTATTGGGAACACAACAAGACTAAGCTATAAAGAATAATAATATATCAAATTGAAAATCTCTTTTTAGGAACTTAGGAGATGAAAAACAAATGAAAACAATAGCAGAACGGACAGCAAATCAAATACAAAAAATCATAGCGATTAAAATTAGTGTATGATTGATTACTCTTCAAAATAGAATCTTTTGATAAAGGAAAAGGTTTATTGTAGTCACCTTGACAAACAGACCGTATAAAACCGTAAATGTGTATGCTGTTGTGTCGTAGAGATATTATGATAATAATATAAAGGGACATCAGTGGAGTCGCCCAAAGGCAAGCTTTTGTGGTAAACCGTATACGATTGAGCTGGGTTATACTAAACAGTTTGGGCCATATTAATAACATTTAAGCTATTACATATGGTTTGTCACTTTCTGACATACGCCATTTTCCGAAGAGCAAAAGAGACAAAATATTTTATAACAGTGTTTTAGTTACAGAGTGTTTATTTATAAGACGGTTTACGTCTGAGCCGTAACGATCAATACAATAATGAATAACATTTATTTGTCAATGGTGTACAAATGGACAATGAATATTTCTCCTTTTCCGGTAAATTTAAGTTAAATTTAACTGTCCAATGTAACCTAACAATAAAATGAAATATATTTATTTAACAAGTACACTATTTGTTGCAAATATTTACGTTGAAATGTAAATAAAATACCTCCGAACTGACTGACCCGTATGTAACTTTTGACCGAGCTTCGTAGTTCAGATATGCGATGTTTATGTATTATATTTTATTAGAAAACTCCGATAAAGGTAAAAGTTTAACGACTACATCACCTGTTTAGTTTTAACGGTCATGTTTTTGAACTATTGATTTTAATTTCGTACATTAGATATGGTAAGGTATTGGGTGGCCTTACAAAACAGCTTAACTTAAAATTCATACAAGATGGCACAATTATTTTCATGAAAGAATAAACTGTGACACCCTGTATGTATATTTTTACCGACCACAAAAATACAACAACAAAAGCCGATTTTAAAAACTCGGTAACAAAGCTTATTAATCAGTAAAAGGTAGCAAATTTTAAAACTTTACTTTGTTAACAGTGTTTCATTTATTCCAATTTGAGAGCAGTTTTTACTAATTTATGTTGGTTCGAACTGGTTCAAACACACGAAGGGAAATGGGGTTCTGTTGTTCTTGTTTTGTGAACATTCGCTTGAATGCCTTTTGTCCGGTAACCAGCGGTAATCTTCAGTTAGAACAGACCCTTCTAAAAGGATTAAACGTATCGACGACTTTTCCAATTATAGATATTTCTGATTAAACTTCTTATTTACGAGGAAATAAACTAAAATTTGTGAGATTGTATCTAAACAATAAAGATAAGCATTACCAGATAACGTGATAGTAAGGTATACCTGGCGGTTTGACCTGCACAGGTATGACTTTTACCAAAAACTCGGATAAAAAAGGATACATTTTTGGAGGCGTTTGGGCAGAATCTAAAACTTCGACACAATTAGTGTATAATTTCACTAATTACTAACTTTTACTTTTAACAACATGTGGCTCACTATCTCTCCACGAACTAGTAATTTGCTACGAAACTTGCCTATAGTAAGTTTTAAATTTTTAATTGGAATTTATAAGTCTCACAGCTATTTCATTACAGAGTTAGTGAAGTAAGAGTAACTCAGAGTCTGCACTATAGTATTTGGATAAATGGAAGACGCTTTTAGTACGATATTAAAACCAATAAATGAAAATTAAATTGAAATGAAAACTTCAACGAAAAGGCTCAAAAATGATTTCTATTATATTGGTACAAATACTAGTTAATTTAACGAAAAGTATTAGTTTCTTATGTCCCACTGCTGGGCAAAAGCCACTCATCATCTCATCGAAAATATCATCATATGTACAGTAAAACAGATTAGGCGTAATCACCACGTATGCGGGTTGTAATTTAACTTTATCATTATCGAACGTCACTCACTGTTCTGATATCTTCAGTGAGATTAGAGGCCTTTGCCCAGCTGTGGGACATTACAAGCTTTTTGATATATAATATTATTATTATATTAATATGCATCGAGTTTCTTATACTGATTTCTCCTTTCAAATTTAATGATAAGTTAGTTCCTTCCCATGCATTGAAACTACTGTAAACTGTTAGTCAAAGCCGAATCGATGAATCTTATTTAAAATGCTTACTGTCTATTACAAAGAGGTTCTAAACGCGAAAAGGTATTCAATTCATTGTCAAAACCTTATTTTGTTTGCGTTTTGTTGCGAAGCCAACAAATAAAATAACACAATTGTAGAAACTTGATGCCAAAACGACTTTTCCGTTCTCAGTTGTGTTGTAGAAATAGTGGAATTGGCATTACTGCACTTCTCGGTACAAAAGGAACTCAAAGAATGTAGTAACGTTTCTATTCGATTAGTTAAAACGGTTACCGAAGATCATTCATTTTATGAACAACATTATTATAGAACGTTATTTACGGACTCACAAAAGCTCTTTGTAAAACGACTGACCGTAATAACAGCCATTCTTATTAGTAGGAGATGGCAATCACAAGACTACGGAACAGATTCTCAATTTGAAATTGGTCTTTTCATTGTACTGAATGGTTTTTTACTGTGTAATAATATCGCTGTGATTCTATAGAGGATACTAATGGTATACAGCTGGTATATATATTCTGCTATATAAAGATATCATTAGACCTTTTTAAAAGCTAAGTAAAAGTAATAAGTAATATAAGTAATGTTGATACTGAGTTCCATTGCTAAAATTGATTACAAATCCAATCAAACAAAGACATTTAAACTACAAACATGTCGCATAAATCGCGTGGACATATCCATGAAACTACTAAAGAAAACCTTCGGTCAAATGGGACCAACCAACACTGGCGTCCATAAAACGTTTCACTTGTTCCATTCTTGTTGCGGTCTTGTTTGAATCGAACGAACTGAATAGTTTGATGGTGGATGTCAGTTTCTATTGCCCAAGATATACAGGCGAAGCATTCTTCTGTGCAAACCATTTTTGTAGCGGTTGTGGTCACGTAGATAGGGGAAATAGCATTTTGCGGCAAGGCTAAACTGAGTTATAAGAGCAATATCTAGTACGTATACAAGTATGTTTTAGAAATACATATTGCACATGCATATAGTTAAGGATTAAAGTAAATAAGGCGCTTCTATTTTCCTAAAAGACTATAGAAAGGGTTTTGCTTACACATATTTTTAAATATAGGTAATATTCGAACAACGTATAAGCATAAATAGATGGCCTTTGTTGGTTCAGCATTTACACCATCCTCTTAGCATAGTAAGTGTCAGCTATAGGATAGCAAATTCAACATAAAGTCCACTAAAGTTATCCACGGTTTTCCTGTAAATGTTTTAGCTCTCCGTAAGCAATATAGATAGAAGATCATATTATAGTGGTAAAACTTCTTATATACTCGTATTACTACACTCGCCGGATGCGGTCAAGTTTTTGCCAGCTGCAGTCGTTCGCCGAATGCGACCGACTACCGTATTCTTTACACTGTAGTTGTCACCGCATGTTGCTTTCAGCAATCGATTTACTAAAATCCCGCCTTATGTTGACAGAATTTTGCTACTTTACAGCGACAGAGAACAAGTTTGTATCAATTCAATTTCGTAGAAATACCATCATTGTCGCCTCCGACGTTTTGGAGAGATCGAGAGAACGACTGTCAGGTCAGGTAGCAATGAGTGTTTTTTGGTTTTATCTTGAAAACAGCGCCAAACTGACGCCAACTGCAATTTAGTTTGTTGGCAGTTGAATTGAACAAGCTGCAGGCACTCCAAAGTTAAATCTCTACTTGACAACGAGAGCTCTTTCGTAACCATCAATAACGTATGGCTTTTTAAGTGCAGGGACAATAAAAAATAGAGTTAGAGAACTGCTAGTGGAAATGCATCTTGGAACAAGGAAAAAGCTAGATAATTTAACTGTTTTTTTTTGTCTTTTGTTACAACAGAATAGAAATAATTATGCTAAAATATAAGAGCTTTTAGATGAGATAGGTAACCTGCAAGCTCGCGAGGTTAAAGAAATAACATCCTTACACGTAAGCTTGTATCTAATAAACTCGCCTGCTCGCTACTTGTAAATTAACTTAATCTATAAATACAACTTACAGGAAAACCAGTCGAATACAGTAAAACTGACTTATATCCTTTTACTTTATCACAATTTCACAGATCCATTTACAGGTTCTACCTCCTGATATCAAAGAGTGCAAAAGACTTGTCGTTAATTGATTTTCGAGTATAAAGCTTCCGTCGCACTGGAATGCAATAGAGCTACAAAAGCGTAAAAAAGTTGAAAATAAAATATCAAAATAAGTACGTGGTAATAGTTCCATTGTTAACCTTTTTGAAGATGTATTAAATTACATCCACTTAGCGTTATATCTGCAGAAGCGATCTATTTTTAATGGCAGAGGCTATTATATTGCAACCAATAAACTAATGTATAATGCTGACTCAGGCTTGATTTAACTGAGAATAGTATATAGCTGTTTAATGATTTGTTACCTACATATGATGAGAATATAATATGTGAAGTGTTTTTTCATAATGGTTGCTTTATACAAAGGAAATATAAGTAAGGAACATCAACCTAATAAAGACGAGAATACTTATTTTCATTTCTTACCACGCCTTGACCTTTTTCAATTCTGGTTCTTTATTAAACATCAAAAGGTCGCGATGAAAGGTTAGAAAAATTGTACTTAACTTCTATTAGCAAATATAATGTAGGTGTAATTAATGGTTGTGTTGTAGAATTAGTACTTAATATTAGTAAAGCTTTTTTGCAATTCAAGAAGCAGTGAATCTTTTTAAAACTTATTTGAAGTAAGAAGAACTTTTACTATAAATAAGGTTTTAAAATGTTATTGGTATTTGTAATAATAATAACACTTAAAAACATAAAAGTACAAAGTAGGTGAAAGTAATTTTCGACTTACTTTTCATCTTCTGGCAGCTCGATGTAAAGCGGCAGTAGGGAGATGTTGCGCAGATAGAGGGGTGAGTCGGCGGCCAGGTAGGTCTGCGAGATGTCCACGAGGGAGCGGTTGAACGCTAGCACGGCGGCGGCGGCCGAGGGCGGTGCTGCGATGCCCACGTAGAAGGCGGGCTTGGCGTCCGGCTGCAGCACGCGCAGCTCGCCCCGCGCCGCCACCAGCAGCAGCGCGCACGCGCACGCGCACGCCACGCGCGCCCCCGCGCCCGCGCCTCCGCGCATCGCGCCCTCTCTCACCGCCGCCCGCCCACACCCGCCCCGCACCACCCCGCCATACCCTCAGCCCTACCAACACCATCCACGCTCAACTCGCCCGCGAACCACACTCCTCACACATTCACATCTCCAACACAACACGACCGATGACGCCCCACAATAACCTTCAACAATTTACTGTTTATCTTATTCGGACGGCAATGGCAGTTTTACGAATCCAATTACATTCCAACGATTCAGTTATCTGGAACAAAAGAAAACATATTTTATGATTATACTTCCGCAAAGTTTTGGAGAACGTAAATTGTCCTTACAAAAATGTGGAGACATGAAAACGTGCAGGCGAATATCTCTATTAATCTTGTTTACTGAAAAAGATGCGTTAATTAATTTATGTTCATCCTTATCGTGGGTGTTTCTCCCTCTACTCTGCGTCGGGCTCAATTTAGCCTCGACCCGACAAGCCTGCGAGCACTTGTCGCGACATAACCTATTTATTTTCGTGAAAAAGCGTTCAAATAAAGCCGCTCATTAATTATTTCATATATGGGCCACTTGATACAAGCCGGAGCACTTGAGTTAGCAAAGATAACCGCAGCTTACAGTTACGCCGACCGCTAATTTGATAAGAAGATTACGACTGATTGAGATTGATCGCAATCCGCAGACCCATCGTGGTTTCTGTGTGATAGGTATAAAGTATCCAATCTAACAGAACCACGGGCACAAAACCACGCCAGTGTTCTATGACTAATTACTTGCCGCACTATTTATAAACGTAACACGTTTTATGTTCATAATATAAATATCAGTGTAACACAACGAGCCATGTTAATGACTCTGTTACACGCGTTTATGAACTACTCTACTATTATTGCTAAACATTTCCCCGGTAGTAATAACCGAGCACTTACAGAATATTAAAAACCAGCCGTCGAGCTGGTGGCGATCAACACCTAGACAAAAACAGTTTAAAACATGTGTCGTACGTATTGTATCACTCGCTTTGTAGAATATTTACAAAAGAAACCCTTGTCAAGTATGACGTCACGTAATTGAATCTGACTTCGAGTCATTCGCCTCACACTGTTTATTAATTTGAATCCTTTTGCTACACAGTAGATTTTCATAATAAAAGCATTTAACGGCAGAGTGAATTTTCCGAGGACGCGCGGAATACGTTGGTAATTAGTTTATACCTCGTTTTCATGTAATGTGTCGTGAGACTGCGTATTGAGTATTACAATCAAAAACAACTCATGTTCGAATGGTTTACCAGGTTAAATCATTTTGATGTTTATACGTTTCATTATTTGAATACAAAGTTCAAAATGAAATACCTACCGTTACTTATCATCGCCATTCCAAATAATTCCAGAAAGGAAATTCTGTATTCTGTATAAACTTCAAATCCCTGCCGAGCCCTCTGTTGGAACAATACAGCTAATTTGTAGATATCCAATATTTAATTTATGTGTACGTTTCGTACAAAGGAAAGTTTACAAGTAGGTCAGTTCGTATTTTAGTGTTTAATTATTCTTGTTATTTTCAATATCGTTCGGTGAACATTGAACTCGTATCATTTGCAATTGGTTGAGTTTCGAAACAAAGCGTTTGTAAATGAATATATTATTATTTAAAGTATTTACAATTCACAAGCCTTTTTTATATTTACTGTCAAAATGAAAATGTTTTCGTAATATTTTAGGATGGATACTTCTTTAGTTTCTTGGTCTGTGATGGATACCTAACCAATCCTTTGACACAAAATACCAAAACCAATATTTGATCATAAAACAAAGTACATTATAATACGCTCCATCGTGCGGATCACCCACATAGGAACTGTATGCCACCGACCGACGTCAGACACACATAATATACTTACCACACCTCAAAATTAAACTTTGCGTTGAGATTGAAAACAAAATTGATTTGTAAAAGATTCTATTGAAACACTTACTTAATACAGCGCCACGGTCTAGACGAGGATGACAAGCGAATTATACAATTGGGCTTTTGAAAAAAAAAAAAAAAGTTTTTTTTTATGTATTTTAAAACTTTATTATTAATAATATTGATATTTAATGCAAAAAACTTAAAAAATATATTTTTTCAATTAATTATAAACAATTAAAAATTGAATAAAAATCACGTGACTATAAACGCGCCATAATTGGTCACCGTGGTTGTGACGTGATAATGTATAGCTATTTAACCATAAGACGTAGTAACTATTTAGTAATCTGTGCCATAAGTACGTACAGCGTTTACGGCTATTACACATTATGACGTCACACGCGCTCCGGTTTGTTCGGGAGTTGTCCGAGTGTTTTCGGTACTGGATTCAAAAATTAATTTTTATTTTGAAATAACTTTTGAATTATTGCGAAAAAAATAAAATAAAAATAGTTTTGTTATAAAACTAATATATAATCTTTCCATTTATCACAAAAAAAATTTTTTTTCAAAAGCCCAATTGTTCAATGTTTACACTCTTGGACTATGTCGGAGGCCTTATAAGCAGTCTAAGAACTCGGACACCAGGGTTGGTCTCCAACCTACGCGAACTTACTACACTCTATAGATAACTAACTCAACATTTTACTGTACTTTAGTTTTACACCCACTTATAGTATATTATGTTTAATATTGTAGAATCCGTGAAATATTAAAAAATGGTTTAAGCAATATATTTATAATAGTTCAAATATTCCAATTGTTTTCCGATACGATTTTCGGTTAACCAAAAGCAATGCCTAGCAACTCAATTCATATTTGGATCAAATTGTTTACGCTACAGACATTCTTCTCAACGAAAACAATGCTGTACCGAACACTATTTAACGTTAACGATTACGACGAACAAATCCTTTGTCATAACATAACTAAGAAACAAGTTTTGAAATACTCAATATAAATGGTTTCGAAGCTTTTATTATTTGAGAAAACCTTAGTACGTTAAATAAACTGGGGTTTAGTTGGAGTAGAGTAGTTTCTAAGCAGTAATTGGACATGTAGCGGGTAACCGACGATTTTAAATGGAATTAAGCACGGCTTCCGAACTATCGAACGCCGCTGGGTAATTCGTTTTCATTCCTGTTTATGTCTATACGGATTATTCAGTAATGAACTTTGCAAGTTACTTTAGTAACGATTTTTTATAGCCATTTCGCTTTTGCCCAAACTCTCAATAAATAAGATCAAGATGTTTGGGCTATTGGTAACAGCACACCATTCACAAGAACATCTCATAAACTTTCTAGAACATCAATATTTTATGAAATCGTTCCAAGAAAACTGTCGTCGCAGATTTCATAAGAATATTTATATAAGCAAATACGTCAAGTAAGGAAATACCAAAATATCAAGCATAGCGCCGCAGTAAAGAGACCCGTGTAAATATTTTAACCCGTGCACTTGCAATTTGCAAATCAAATATAAACACCTGAAAACCCGAGGTATCACTTCACGGCGAGAACTACTTTTTCACGCTCGATTTATTTGCGTTCAAATAACATTTTATAAGTTCACTGAAGAATATTTTTCCAGTTTTACTTACGGTGCACATCGATCGGGTTTAATACAACGTGTTCCTTCCACGACATTAGATATTGCGTACAGAGAAATGGCTGATCGGGACGAGCGAAATGAAAGTTTAAACTTACGTAATATCGCTATACTAGTCGTATTTCAACGTGGGTGATGCTTTTTGCTAACTTCAAAGTGAATTATATATGTTTAAGACGGTATTTCACGGCAGAAGTTTCACTGTAAATTGTACTAATTTGCTTGTGGAGGAAATTGTTGGAGATAAGTAAAAGTATATGTCTTAATTAGTTTGTACTAATGGTATGTATTTTTTACTTGATGTCGGTTATTTTATATACATACAATTATATTATGTTTGATTTCGACTAATTTGATAAGTAGCTGTTATTCTTTGCTAGTATTTTACTATATTGTCCAAAATTTTACTTTCTTTATTCTGTCTTAACCTTATTTTATTGTCATGCAATCAAAATCTATAACTATATAAGATTGAGCGTATAATTAACGATACGACGGGCACGTCTACGACGTCATTCCACCTGAACGATAATCAATAAAGCTACATTACTATAGAAATATCCTTTAAACAATTTGAGACAACCTCCTACACGGATCACAGAAAAGCAGACTATTTTTCTATTTTCATCAAATAAATTGTAGGCGTTAGGAGTACAGTGATATATAGTTATAGAGAAGTATTGAGATAAATGTGTAGGTAGAGTCTGTCTACATATGTGTGCAACGGCCCGCAGTTTTAACCGTGTAGTGCCCGTTATAGGATTATTTTAATCCTGAAATCCCTATTTCAGAATAAAAAGAAGCCTATAATCATCCCCTTGAATGTGAATACTAATACAAAATAATTAATGAAATCAAACATACAATAAATAAAACTCTTAACCTTTTTAACCAGTATATTATATATAGTATATATCTACAAAGATATAACAAGTTTTAAACAACAATTGTTGGCTTAATTAGCTTCGTGACAAAGACTAGTTTAAATTAGTAATGTTACCACTAATGCCGCAGAGATAAACCTAGCACTAACCAGAGTTTAAAGCATTTCTAGCAATGGCAGCGTTTTGAAACCACAAGCTCAGCGGCAAAGTTTTCGTAATTTTTAGCGGACGCCGGACGTCGACAAATTACATTAAAATTGTTGCACCTTTACAAATAAGAATATTTTAGGATAATGTATTTAAACTAGTTTTAGTAGCACGACTATTATGTAAAAAAAAAAAAAAAAAAGTATTAGCCTATAATGTCCCACTGTTGGGCAAAGGCCTCTCGTCTCACTGAAGATATCAGTACAGTGAGGAGGTTTCAGGCGTAATCACCACGCTTGCCTAATGCGGGTTGGTGATCTCAAACCCGAGCCATGTTTGAAAAGTAGGAAACATGTTTTCGCTCGACCTGGGAATTGAACCCGGGACCTCAGTCTTGGCAGGCAAGTGCACATACCACTAGACCACCGAGGCGTTTATCTATACTAATATTATAAAGCTGAAGAGTTTGTTTTGTTTGTTTGTTTGTTTGTTTGTTTGTTTGTTTAAACGCGCTAATCTCAGAAACTACTGAACCGATTTGAATAATTCTTTCACTGTTAGATAGTCTATTTATCGAGGAAGGCTATAGGCTACATTTTATCCCGAAATTCCCACGGGAACGGGCACAACGCGGGTAAAACCGCGGGGCGCTGCTAGTGTATTATAAAGCTGAAGAGTTTGTTTTGTTTGTTTGTTTGTTTAAACGCGCTAATCTCAGAAACTACTGGTCCGATTTGAAAAATTCTTTCAGTGTTGGATAGCCCACTTATCGAGGAAGGCTATAGGCTATTTTTCATCCCGAAATTCCTACGGCAACGGGCACAACGCGGGTAAAACCGCGGGGCGCTGCTAGTTTTACACAAAGCTCCGTTTCAACAGAATTGTACGCAATTGGATTATGGGCTTCTATCTAAGTAAGTACGTTCGAGTGGGTCAGTGGCCAACCCCATTGTCGGAGTTTTTAGACCGCCTAAAGGCCTCCGGCATGGTCTGACGATTGATACAACTGGGACCGACAATTGAACGTGCCCTCCGGAGCACGGTAGCGCTCAGATAGAAATACCACTATCGGCTACCCATCCAAGGGCCGAGCTGCACGTTGCTTAACAATCGCAATGGGTTAACACTGCTCAGTCGAACTGCGCCACGAGCGCCACTATCAAAGTGTGTCGCATAGATCGGACACGTTTCATCAGAGTTTTTTTAGTATAATTCTACCGTTGTGTACCCACGCTTTATTTCTGTTAGGGTGGAAGCTTGTCTTAAATACACTATTTTCTTTATCAGATAGTTTCAGCTTTAAATGAAACTTCCAGTGACTCAAGATATAACCCAATTCATTAATCCATGGACTTTACGAAGCCACTTTTAACAAACTCCTTAGTTTGTTGGTTGATTTCAGCAGACAAATAAAATAACTTTTCAACTTTTGAGCGCCTGTGGACTCTTTAATAGCCGCACTACAAATCCCGCAAACGTTATGTTGTTTCCATTGGTTGGTTTACTTTAAAGGAAATAAAAATATCATTATATATGTTTGTAATTGTTTACAAGTTCTAGGTTAAGGCGCGGGCCCACTCGACACGACATTGACACCGTTGCAGTTTTCACTAACATTGTACTCAGTGTGCAAGTATTCATAGTTATCACAAACATATTATGCGTCATTCGTCGTAGATTTGAATTTCGAATCGTCATTTAAAAAGCAAATATACGGTCGAATTGAAAACCTCCTCCTTTTTTGAAGTCGGTTAACAATTGATTTGTTTCTGACTACGGATGAGCGTTAACTATACGTTCCAGTCCAACCAGACAAACATAACATACGAGATTCCTATGCAAAACTCCGTGAGCTGGCAGAAAGTTACTATAATATATTTCGTAGTTTCCCTACATATTTTACGTAGAAACTGTATGAACTATGAGATTACGTTTTTGTTCAGACAGATTGAAGCGAAGACAAAGAAGGCGTTACGGAGAATCGCCCGCCGGCTAAACTTCATGCTGTCGACATTTTCAATACAAAGTAAACTCGTTCGTAGATTGCGAAATACGTAACGGATTGTATCTTCACGTGTATTGTATTTTAGTATGTTCCTTTAAACTCTATCATATTGTGAAATTTTAAAGCATAAGAAAGATGCTCAGATGATGCTTCTGAAAAAATACGACGAAAAGTTGTTGCGACTTGGCAACAATACTTAAATCATAGTTAAAGTATAATTGTATGTTTGTAGTTATACAAATATTATTAAAAGAACGTAATATAACGTACACATTATGTTTAATTTAAAATCTGCCACCATAGGGTGAACAAATGCATGAATATATGCATGTTAATTTTCTGGCACTTTGTCGTGCCAACCCTTCTTGCCCTTTGGCGTGTTTGAAGTAGTATAACTTTTGATTAGTATAATTATACATGAGTATTTTGATTTTGTATATTTATACATTAGTACGGAGGAAAGATTGAGTAAAACGAAGGAAGTTTGCCACAGAACGTCAATTTACGACGACTATCTCGTTTCGGGTGTCGTTCCATTAAGACCCTTCCTTAATGGTTTGTGTAATTTGAGAACAGTACACCTATAGGCATAGACATAGATGTAAACAACATCTATACTAATATTATAAAGCTGAAGAGTTTGTTTTGTTTGTTTGTTTGTTTGTTTGTTTGTTTGTTTAAACGCGCTAATCTCAGAAACTACTGAACCGATTTGAAAAATTCTTTTTGTAATGGATAGCCACATTCAACGGGAAGGTTATAGGCTACTTTTCATTCCGAAATTCCCACGGGAACGGGAACAACGCGGGTAAAACCGCGGGGCGCTGCTAGTATAAGATATAAGAACAAAGGAACTTGTCCAGATTTGTTACTAGTGTAAAGAGCATTGTTCGAGCCTTGCCATAGGACCCTATGGCAAGGCTCAATAACAGAAAGGCCCCTCCGAAACAAACCAAATATATATCTTCTATGTTTTATCTCTTCTTTTCATATATAAAGAGCAAGAGAGACATATATATCATCACATAAGATTAAACCTTTATCTTGTCTTGCATCTCCGTTCACATACGAGTACAATGTCGATGACCAGAGCCACGTCAAGCTCTTCAAAGGGTTTGCAAGCCCTAGCAGTGCACAGACTTTAAGTAGAGCTATTGATGGGTACTTCAAAGATGTTTCGAATTGTGAGTGACATCTAAGTGTAGCTTTGATGTTGCATCGTTTTATAATCGACCGTAACAGCCTCCGTGGTCTTGTGGTTTGAGCACCCGGCTCACGATCCGGAGGTTCCGGGTTCGATTCCCGGTGGGGATAGCTCACAAAAATCACTTTGTGAGACTGTCCTGTCCTCAGTTTGGTTAGAGCATTGCAGGCTGAATCACCTGATTGTCCGAAAAGTAAGATTATTCCGTGCTTCGGAGGGCACGTTAAGCCGTCGGTCCCGGTTACTTTATACGGATAGTAGTCGTTACATGAGCCACGTCATAGGCCTTTGGCGGCTCTATAACTCTGACACCAGGATTGGTCAGGTTGACCATCCACTCGATGAAGAAGAAGATAATCGAGCTTAATACTAGCACTGATGTCTTTAGTATAATGGGATGGGACATTATAGGCTCAATGTCACTTTATTGAGGAGTAAATATTTCAATATGATTGTGTAGATCTAAATTATTAAGGAAATATTTATTGTACCAGATGCTTTTTACCACATTGCATTGAGTGACAAGGTAGGTAACCAATGTAATGTATTTAAAATCCTAAAAGTTATTTTCTCTGATATAGGGAACAATATTTATACGAGAAAAAGTTATTAAAACAACAATAGATTAACTTTTTTTATTATGCGTGTTTTACAAAAGGACAACAGTAGCCAATGGGTGTGATCAAACAAATAATTTGCTAACAAATTGTATGGGTATCAGTTTAACAAAAGCGTTGGTTCGTTATATTATGTACGAATCAGTAATACTGGACGAGTTTTTGTGATAAAACACAGAAATATTTGAATATGTTACAAACTTTGATACTATGGGAGAAGTTACAATGCAATACAAAATGTTTAATTTTGCAAAAATAAAAGGCTGGGATTTTTTCTAAATTAAGAATTCAAAATGATCCTGACTGGATCGTGTCGGTCAATATTTAACCCAATTCCTCGATTGTCGTGAGTGTCAACTTTGACACCAACTTAAATTCAAATTCGATTTGGTTTGGTTTAATTCCTACTACTTTTTCCCTTTTCTTGGTATATATATGTGAATTATGTTAAGATTCAGGTACAAAAACAAAATTCTGTTAGTACAAATGAAGTACCACACTAGAGATAGATTAGAACCTATATAGTGTTATACACTTAAAATATGGACTATTATGATAATATTTTCAGCCAAGACAATTTAATTCCTTTCGAAGAGGAAAAAGGTTCCGAACCCTTTTCCTCAACCTAAAAAGTTGTCTTTGCTTAAAAAATCAGTCATGATTCAAACAATTTTAAATTTAATACAATTTTAACTTGCGTAAGGAAAATTTGAATAAAGGTGCTTTTACTAGTCATAGTCAACGTGTTACGAGTATATCTTAAACCCAGAGCGAAGTAACGATGTTCATGAGTAAGTAGTTCATAAAGTTAGCGTAGTAACGTAACTATTCCTAAGTTAGTTATAGCACATTTGAATATTAGTCCTTACATCTAGTGTAATGTCTTCATATATACAAAGTCTAAGTTTATTCTATAATAAAAAAAGACGTGTGGCACTCGGGGACTGCCGCGGTAAAGCTATTGCATAGTTATTTTTTGTATCACTAGATGGCGTTAGTGGGGAGCGTGAGGTTTTTTCGTTACGGAATTTCTGGATTCGGTCCCCGCGCTCAAGGCCCGCGATAGAAGCTATGCAATAGCTTAATCAATTTAAAGTTTGAAAGACTCTACACAAAATCGGCTGGACAAGGAAACTGGCATTCTAATGAATACAATCGCATCGCAATCGGTCTACTAGTGTGAGTGCTACGGTTGCACAGACAGAGAGAAACACCATCTATTACGTTGGAGATTAAAAATAAACATTGCTGCTCATCAATATCGCTCCAACTCCAGATTTTTGGTTAATTTTGAAATACATTTATTTATAAAAGTGCCGGAAATGTGTTTCAGTAAAAATTCAAACCCGTTTAAAACCGCCGCAAACAACATGATTGATTTTCCCATTTTAAATTAAGATTTTCCAAAAGGCAACAACAAATCGTGCGTATTATTATCATATTCTTTCACACCACAAAGAACGGCTTAACTAGAACAAAATGGTTTAAATTTGAACTGTATTTTATAATATGCTATTAATCCGGGTGACACGATCCATTTTGTTCGAGGAATTATTAAAACCCCTCTGTTTATCTTTATTAAAACTTTTGTTGTAGGCGACGGTACTGTGGTCCAACAAACGCTGTCTACACAATAAGAGTTATTTTTAATTGGAAATCCACTCGTTTCAATAAGATTCCAACGATTTCCAATAGAGTAATAACATAACACCATACTGGTTTCATAGGTTAAAGCGAACACTACTCATTTTGAAGTGAAAATACAAATAAAATCTACGTCGGATATAAATGTAAAATAAGAGCGAAGTTTACCTCCGTAAACGTAGTTCCAATTGAAAATAACACTATTTTTATAATGGCTTTGTAATGTAAACAATATGATGCCAATTTGATAACAATTAAATTGGGATCGACATTACTAACACATAGGCAGAAAAAGACACGTATTTTATTACGTTATATAGCCATATACAAAATTAAGATATCAGTAGAATCTTTTAAATTATTCAAGGTAAAAGGTATACATGCAAACACAGGTCAATAACAAGAAAGCCATACGGCGTGGGTATCTTATAATCATGAGCCACGTATAAAAGGGAACATCCCGCCCGCGCTCCCGTAGGACCCATGAGGAACATACCTCTTATAAACTTTATAAAATATGACTCAGAATATATTCCACATGTTTATATGCACATAATATTATGTAAGATTTATGCGCATTTCGGTATTCATACAATCTGATCGAAATATGTGAAGTAAAAATAGTCACAAAATATGCGATAATGTTGTACCTAGTAACCTTCTACATATATAAATATACTGAATCATATTATTTATATGTATTAATATCTCTGGATTTACCTAAATAGGACGATATTTGTAGCAAAAAAAAGGAGTGGATTTATGGAAAGAATTAATTTGTTATGGAAATAAAATGGGTGAGAATCCCGTGATTATGGAAATCGAGACTCTGGGATTATCCATCTCGTTGGATGCTGATGATTATTCCGAGCGACTTAATATTTAATGTTATCTAAACTACCCAACAGTCTCGAGATTAAAACTTTGTTGGCATCATCTTGAAGAAGAAAAATATTCAGAGAATTAAGAAAAATAAAGACTCGTGAAATATTTCAGACGCTTATTTCTAACAGTCGACGGGAATTTATAATATCGAATTAATTTGGAGATTGTAACTTTATTTAACGTTTCAACTCTGCTTAAAGGAAACAATAAACTGTCTTATTAGAGAACAAAAGAGGATCAATTGTTCAATCCTTCGTGTTTTGCGGAATTGTGTGTTTTTAATAAGAGGTACGAGGCTTGAATTCACTTAGAATCACAGAAAGTATTATAGACCTAGAGCCCGTGAACCCCAGACTTTCGTCATTTTATAAAAGCTGAAAGTTTGTCAGCGCATGCTCCCACACACAGGTAAGAACGATGGACTATTATGAAGTTTGGGTTATGGTGGCTTTGGCAGGTATACGGTACTAAAGGTGTGTAAAATACCGATCTAAATTCATCAAATAATTAAGTGTCATTTGTGACATGACATATGTCATTTGAAAGCTCTTGAAGAGTTGTACAAGTCACCCTTTGACGGTGATATCGAAATCGACGGCCAACTTGGTGTTTTCGACCATTGAAGATTGGAGTTGACCTATGCTATGGACGCTGATCCTAATGCTCAACAGTGACATGACCTATATCATTTGAAAGCTCTTGACAAGTTGTATAAGTCACCCTTTGACGGTGATATCGAAATCGACGGCCAACTTGGTGTTTTCGACCATTGAAGATTGGAGTTGACCTATGCTATGGACGCTGATCCTAAGTGACATGACCTATGTCATTTGAAAGCTCTTGACAAGTTGTACAAGTCACCCTTTGACGGTGACATCGAAATCGACGGCCAACTTGGTGTTTTCGACCACCGAATATTGGAGTTGGCCTATGCCATGGACGCTGATCCTAATGCTCAACAGTGACATGACCTATGTCATTTGAAAGCTCTTGAGGAGTTGTACAAGTCACCCTTTGACGGTGATATCGAAATCGATGGCCAACTTGGTGTTTTCGACCATTGACATTTAGTACCGTATACCTGCCAAAGCCACCATAACCCAAACTTCATAATAGTCCATCGTTCTTACCTGTGTGTGGGAGCATGCGCTGACAAACTTTCAGCTTTTATAAAATAACGAAGGTCTGGGGTTCGCGGGCTCTTGGTCCATTAGTGAGAGCAGCAGAGTGTAGGGTCACGTCGCCTTGCGATCCGCGAGGTTATTTTGCTACGCTGAGCTCTACGATTGGGAGCAAAACGTGCTCTGACTTTATAGCCGAAACGTCATTCTATAAGATGATTAAGCTACTTCTTTCATGCAAATATGAGTGGTACAGTTATACAAAGATATTGATTAAAATTTGCTTTGTGAATGTAGTTTTATAAATAATATGTTGTATGTTTACCCAAAAATGTATTAAAATATTTTAAACGCCTTAAAGAAAGGAGGTTTCTCAATTCGACCGTATGTATACCATACATACATAATTATATGTTTTATACGTAGTAGTTATATAAGTATTTAATTAGTAAAATTAATGTATTCAAAAACTTAATTCTTATATTTAAATACCAAGGGAATCGGAACTTGTTTCCAACTCGTTAATCTCATTACAGGAAATGAGCCAATTTATCACTTCATAATAATTCTAACTTCGATTCGCAAACTTTGAAACTTATAGTTTTAGTTCCGACTAGTCCAATAAATAACAATTAACAGTTATTTGTGTTTTAGTTTCAAATATTATTTCATAAGTTTTATACCTTATGATTGCAGTCTTACAGGAAGTTTTAAACTGTGTATCGTACTCGTTATTCCACAAAGAAGACTAACTCCCACCCTCAGAAATACTTAAATTCCTTTTGAAAAGTTAATGAAGATTTGTGACATCTCATGTATGTAAAAATTACATCAATTTCATCATCATCTTTTACTGTAATCTCTGAGTATAGAAGTACAACAAAAGTTACTTTGTTCGATGGAAGGTTACCTAACAGCAGTTATAACACATTATGAAAATGACAATAGTTAAACAGCAACAAACAAAGCTTAATGTGCGTTCAACTGCTTTCAACTTCGGTTTCATTTTTGGAATGGATTTTGGGGGATTAGGGTGTAACAAAATTTTAATGGTCTACAGTACTATATTATAGGAATTGATACTTTTAAGTTTCGTATCAATGTAGTGAGATCATTTTACTTCATTAATATTTCATGCATTTTAAAAAGAACCTTTATTTATATATTTTGAAGTTCCATCAAAAATCCTAAACTATTCAAATGTTGGCCATAATCAAGTGCACCTCATATCACCTTTATCCAGTGTTCGGGCAAAGCAAGTGTTAGAAGTGAAACGCTATACGTAAACGTGGTAAGCTGGGCTCAAGTCTCGTCATGCATATTCAAAAGTGGCAACGCTCAAGTCAAGTGGCTCTTTGTTACTTACTTTGAATGCGGTGAGCCGTGACTTTGGTCTCCATACGGTACCGAGATTAACAGTCGATTGGGCCTACTATGAAGAGAATAAGCTCCTTCACTTTAATGAACGATAACAGGCTATTATCTATACTAATATTATAAAGCTGAAGAGTTTGTTTTGTTTGTTTGTTTGTTTGTTTGTTTAAACGCGCTAATCTCAGAAACTACTGAACCGATTTGAATAATTCTTTTTGTAATAGATAGCCACATTCAACATGAAGGTTATAGGCTATTTTTCATCCCGAAATTCCTACGGGAACGGGTACGACGCGGGTAAAACCGCGGGGCGCTGCTAGTACGTCATATCCAGACTACTTTTACCATCGCTTTTTAACTACAAGTTGACTTAAAATTTCCTTTGTTATTTGTTCTCTTCATAGTCTGAGAAAACAACGAATAGGTATAGTTGTTTTACCCCTGAGCCATACTTGTAGTTATAATGAGTACGTGTAGTAGAGTCTAGAGATGTCTTTGTGTGCGTAACTATCAGTACCGTCGGCAATATCATTGTTTTTATTCATTTTGACATACCTCACTGAGAATAAATATCGAATGATTTTTCTCCGTTTTTGCTGTCGCTACTTTTAAGACAATTTTGTCACGTTTTTGACGCAGATCATGATGCACACTAAGACAATGTGTACAATACACAAGTACAGCTCAAGGACGCTTGTGAGATAAAATATCTATGGATTATTTTAGTAACATCCGTAAAGGAAATTATACTCTACTTTACTGTTTTAGTTTACCAAAATAAAGTTGTATTTACCCTCTTCCACAATTACTTAATACCGCATAGGGTACAGCGGAGGTCCATAATTCAATAGCACATCGCAATATGAGGCATTTCTGCGGTACGTGACCCGCACATAAACAACACGTAAATAATTGCCAGAAGAAAAAACGTTTTGGAGATTACATCCGAAGCTTTCAGGGTGATTTAACGAACGGTTTCTAATTCGTTAATTATTGATTTATTGGCTATTAAATTGCGGTTTCAATGGTAAATGATGATACAGGCTAAGCTTAGTTTCCTATTATTTTCTGTCATGCTCATGTAATGGATGTAGCAGAATGACGATTAAAGTCGTAGAAACAGACGTTTGTGACAATATCCGGAATGGACTACAGCCCGTTGTATCCTTAGGGAGCCAGACACAGACGAAATTGGTTTGCTTGTTATGGAAATTTAGCGAGAGGCTTAAACCTAGTTGAGTGTCGACCAAAAGTGATTAAAAGCTATTCAGTTCTCGTTTGTTGAAGCTCAAAATGATGATAAACGGAATACGAACGAGCTTGCAGACTTAAGAAGCAGCGTTATGTGTTTTTACTCAGGTTTAATAACCTTTACCGTGTTGACGGTTAATTTTACTGTTTGCGTTTATTTTATTAATACATTTGTTGACATTACTCAACCAAAATAATGAATATTTCAATTAATATGAATAGATTTAACTTAATGAAACGGGACTCATAAATAGCTGCTAGAATATTTAATACGTATTTATTAAAATACGTACCTGACGTTTCGAGTGGATTGCACCACTCGTGGTCACGGGATGACAGAAAATAAATTTCCCAATTTTTATAAACGTATCAACTCAAAACAAATGCAGTTATCTGGATATTAAAATGTACATTCTTTCCCTATTTATAATTTGTTCAACATAAATAAGAATAATATGAATTCGTGAGTACTTTCCATAAGTACATAAATTAATCTTACTTACTCAGAGTTAATGAAAATAGGTAGATAAAATATTACTTCACAAGGCAACTTAGCAAGCTGACATATGGAATGCCAGAGGCGATACAAACTCTGAAGACCCCTTCGTATTACATCTCTTTCACTCCTGTTAATATTCCTGCTACGTGATATATCTATCTCTTTCGTTATAATCATATCAAGGAGGCTACTGAAAGATCAGTTACCATCATGCTCTTTAAGCATGTTCTTTGATATGTAAAGTTTGAGTTATACATTAGCTTTAGCTGTAGGCTGTTCTCTGGATATCGATTTTCTTCCATAAATTAACCTCTTAAATGTGTTCTGTGCAGGACTTTTCTACGAAGTATACTGATTGCTTGTTCCGTGTAATTCTTGAGTATTTGAAAGTACCTAAAAAGGAACTTGGAAGCATAGGTATTCTCGGAAAGTAATACAAGTATAGAGGTATTTAAGGACAAAATAAAAATACATACTTTTCTTGTCAACATAGGAATAAATACTTTAAGTAGTAGAGAAAAATATTGGAAATTCATTGAACACTTACTACATGATTGCATAGCTATTTATTCTACCTATATAATAGAGATACATGAAAATCTAAAAAAATCCATCCACAGGCACAACACTACGCATCATCGAACCGCAAAGATGTGGAAAAACTCATTTCACATAAATACCAAATAAAATGGCATGATTACGAAATCAGCCTACAACCCTATACAGCTCATATAAGCGTAGAGCTACAAAGATAGCCTATATTCAAACAAAGTCAACGCACATACAAAACTTTAGAATTCACGCCAAATTCACCCAATGTTTGACATAATACTAAACCGCTTTCACCAGTGACTGATAAAATGAACACCAATAGAAAGTAGATCCAGAAGCGAACAGATAGGAGCAGCTAACTCTAGTAGTAAAAGTTGGATCGAGCACAAAGTTAGACAGTTACAGTATACGTACGTATAATGCAGTTTATAACTACAGTTTGGTGAATTTATGCCCGACAATCCCATTTTCCATGTTGGTTATCGTGATTGTTTTATGGGCTTAGTTAAAGTCCAATTACAAGTTACAATAATTATTTGCGTAAAATGTTATATAGAATATTACTTTGCAAAACGTCTTAGTAAGCTGACACATGATAAACCAGAGGCGATAAAATCTCAGAAGACACATTCGTGTTACATCTCTTTTTGGAAAGACAAGTAAATCATAAGTAATGGTAAATAATGGTTGTCCTTAAATAAAGTAATAAACACAATGTAACACCATTATTTTTGTTCTCGTAAAAATAAATCAATAAGTTGAGAAAGTCTTTAAACAGACTTTATTAACTGCCGTCCCAAAAAAAGAATTGGCAAGGGTTGATAATGTTAATATAAGTATGCATCTGTCGTTGTAGTTCCTAAACTAAGAAAGTGACGTTAATTTTGTACGAAAATTTTAATTGGTGGCTTCATCTATTACATTTCGAGATTCAGTGTTCAAATATTTTTATACAAGCATTAAGCATAGCAACATTTTTTTAATCGGTTGACTTACCAAAATCTCGCTTACACATATTTTTATGAGTAGTTCTAATAACTTGAACTTGACACAGACCTTAATAAACTACAACCCGATCTAAGCCACAATATCTAGCTCAGTACAAATGGGTATAGGTAATAGGTAATGCTATACCGAAATCGTTTGACCCATCTTGCCGGAACCAATTGGACCGATTTGTCTGCGCTCAATACAATACAGGCTATTCATTTTGCCTTATCGGGACTCCAAACCTAAATTCAGGATAGATCCGTAATGCGCATAAATCATTCACGTTTCTTACATAAATCAGCAAGGATTCTGGGTATTATTACAGATTGTTCTTTACTCAAGAACATTTGCTGTAATTTATGGATATCTAGCAGTGCCTTTTACTGCTAGATATCCAGATAATGATTTGTTTGTTGTTCCATGCTTGATGTTTGTTGTTTATCGGAGGCGCAATTTTGGGATTTTTTCACATTCTCATTACTGTACTGATATCTTCAGTGAGATGAGAGGCCTTTGTACAGCAGTGGGACATTACATGCTTATACTATTTTTTTGCTCACACCCAATGCAAAAGGTGTCTGTTGTAGCTATATATCGTCTGATATGAATGAATAATATGAAGATATTTATATTACAATTTTAAAAAATATGGTAGTGTCAAGTACATTATCGCTATTTTGATTTAGTAATTAGATTTCTTAACGAAAGCAAAACACTTCTGGTTTTATTAAACATAAGTACTACGTTCTGTTTGAAAGTTAATAAATTACCAGTGGCTGTATTTCCCCAATTATTTCCGCAACAGAGGTTCAAGTTCCTAACATTATTATTGTTGTCTTCTCAGCGTGTATAACAGTGGTCAGGCCCACGTCCAGCTCACAATTAAGGGTAAGTAATAAAATTAACTGCGCGGAAAGTAATTTGATCTATTTGTTTTATTAGCTTCATACACCATAAAATATACCCGCATCGGCTAAATGGTGAAACTACGCCTTAATATCAAAGAGTTTTATTAAGTTGGGTATGCAAAGAAAAATATTTTTCCTTAAGCTAATTCAATTTCGCGTTCATGTAACTTCATACATAATGGTCTTATTGTGGCACATAATTGAATTCTATTCCGGATTCTTGCAGACAGGTAGACGTTAAGCTGCATCCGTTTGCGAATATCTACATATTTCCTTCGAATATGTTATCCTGCTCACGGTACTGATAACTTCAGTGAGCACGAATCTTTGCCATGCAGTGAACCGTTACTTCACTCCATTATATCAACGCTATCAGTTAGGAAGCAGTCGTATTTCAGGCTCTTTAAAAGCGTATTACGCTAAACGTCCGCAAGCTAGCATTACAGTTATTTTATTAAACAATCAATGTTAACTACTTTGAACTAAAAGGATATCCTAAACCAATTTACTTTGTACCGTTTCCAAAATAAAATCATGATAACGTATACAAAATGAGCTACCTGAAATCTTCTCTACTTTAAAAAGTCGGCAAGCACTTATCGCTGGATTACAGGGACACTTAACAGCAGCGTCGTGTAAGACGATTTATTTCCCTACATTTTACAAGGAATCTCCTTGTTAATTTTCCAGTTGCCTACGTGTTTATAATGGGTTTTAATGCCCCCAAGAGAAATCACGTTTTGATTAGTACGTCTTCTTTGATTGTCATTCTTCTTCTTTAATTTAAGAGCAAGAATTTTGTCGATATAAATGATGCGGATGGTGAACCTTTTTAAATCTAGTGAATGATCGTTGAAATCTCTGCGATTACACGTAGAGTGATAATATATTTTAAAGAATACTAGATTTATTAGGTGAAAAACTTCTTCTTCTTTAACTTAAGAGCTGGACTCTTGTCGATGGAGTTCTTTCCATTTTTCTCTATCTTCTGCCATCCTCTTTAACTGTTCGTACGATACGACCTTTGCTCTTTCTTTCAGTTGGTCTACATATGCCCTTTTTGGCCCTCCTTTTCCTCTCTTTGCCTCTATGTGTCCTTCTGCTATTGTTTTATAAAGTATGTAAGGCTTAACCATAATAAAATGTAAAGTATATATGTCGACAAATGTAAGAAGCAAAACATATTTATGGAATTTCAAGTCACGTATGAATATAAAACCACAATGAACCCATGAAAAACAGTTATCAAATTGGTCCTTAATTGGCGGAAATATTGCTTAACATCCGAAAAAGTACTATCTCATCCAAATCTTATTTGAGTTAACCATACATTTTATCAATAAATCCTATTGAGTCAGTAAAACGAAAAGAGTACTCTTGAAATTACGGAGTAAATAAAATATACCATCCATTACCAGCAAATGTAATATCGACTTCAGCGCGAGTACGGAATGGATTCCACTTAGAGAACATCGAAGAACAAATAATAAATATAATTCTGCTATTGTAATTATAGTTATAACTTTTAATATGTCCTCAACATAAAACTACAAAACCCTTTATCCAAAAAATACGTTATTTTATAAAATCACACAAAACCTCAAAAGTAATGTTCCAAAAACAGGCCTCAAATCAAACTGAATACCAATTCAAGTGTCCAAAGTACCTACTCATAAAATTTTATTCAACTCAATCGAGAAAAATTAAACATTTCAAATAACCGTCAATACATTTAAAGTTATCAGGGAAGTTATAAAAGTTTAATTTTATAGAACTGACGATTCTGAATATTAATTGGAATGATAATAAGTCTATTCCATCCATTGGATGGAACCAAATGAGAAGCTCTATATTCAGTAATGGTTTCGGATCCTTGTCTCAACACTTAAAACTGACTCTTCGCTGTCCCCAAATGTTAATTAGATGGCCGGGCCCTGTCATTGAAACATGGTATTGAATGACTCCAATTTACTTAATTGTTTTCTAATTATCAATAGATACTTATTACCTGTAATGGTATCGTAATGACAATAGTTATTACTTCATTAACGCCCGAACACATTAAAACGTCATTTAGATAAAAGTTTTGCCCCTTTTACCCAGATCACCATGTATGTATGACAGATAATTTTATTGTTTGTGATTGTTTTATATTAATTAAGCATCGTTTATATTAAACGAGTTTACAAGCTGTGTCTTGGTGGATTTTAAAGATAAAGTCACCGGGTTATTGTTTTTATCTCGCGCAGTGTCAAAAAAGCTTAATACGCTAGGTGTAAAAAAGATAGTTAGAAAAATCCTACTGCAAGGAATTATTTAATCACTGAAGTTAATATAGTTAAATTGTAGTTGCTACGATACAAATTATGGACAGAAATGAACAAAAGTCAAAGTTAAATATAATCTGGTTCCAGTAGGATGTACCGAGTGTGTTTCATACTGAAACTGGATCAAAAGATTTGGACAGCTCCAATTCGCAAAATAAAATGAAACGACTATCCTCTTTATAGCCTCACAAAAAATTCACCGCTGAATCGTTTGATTCGCATGGTAAGATTTTTATCGCCTCTATATGGCAATTACTTTTCTCGTCCACGATCTACTAAAGTACTGAATGTAAATTGTTATTCAACATTCATTTTGTTACATATTTTTATGCTATTACTTATTGCACTGTAAATAATTATATTCTATCCCAAGGTCAATCCAATAGAAAAGGATAAAGGGTCTTATATTGTAGACGTGACAGTCAATTTATTGCGAAGCGTCAAGTTTTCTGCTAACCTCAGCTATAAGAATGTTCGCGACCTAAAAACTCTTTCATTCAAGTATCGGCAGGTCTCGAACTTATCTTCATTAATCAAACAACTCTAGTCAAGGCTTTTAGCAGAAACATTTTTATTTATCGAGAGTTTCGTTTTTGTTTGGATATTCAATAACTTTCTACATAGAATATGGCACAATAATGTTACCACAATATGAATAAATCATATTCGGAAGAGTGAGTTTTTTTCCAAAATAATATTTTTTTAAAGCTAGTTATACAACCAAGGATGAATTCCGGAATGAATTAATTAAGAGTCTGAACCACGACAAAGGGTTAGAGATAAGCGTCTCTCAGTTAAAGTTCTCAACGATAATGCCCACAGTGATTTTGATTCAAGAGGGGGCTAACAAAAACTCATTACCAGAATCTGTCTTTACCAACTTCCTGATAACATTGTCGGTATTGAATGTTCTTCGCCTCTCTATGATAGCCACTTTTATCTAAAGAAAGTGCGAGTCCCGTCTATCGATTTCGTCTTTCCAAACTCTTGCCTGATTTATGATCCTCCTTACTTTTCCCAAACGCGGCAAGACGTTGTAAACTTGCCAATAGCAATATTACGGCTATATAAAAGGGGTTGAGCCGATGACAAACATTCAAATACGAATATGTGTTCTTGAAAAAGGGTTAAATATATGACCTAATAAAAAATGTACGCTCATTTATGAAATTTAAAATGGGAATTCAAAGCACAATTCTATAAAATGTTATTTTATGAAACATGAGTTGAAAGATGACACAGATAAGGTATAAATTCTTTTCCGCGAATTTGAACATGCTGATGTTAAATTAGAAAGGGGAAACTTCTCATTATTCTCAGAGGAACAGTAAAGCTGTACGATACAAGAGTAAAAAATGATGAAAAAGATTTTCTAAGGAGGAAGGTAAATGTGAAAAGGTATAACTCTATCTAACCCAATAGTAAATATACTAGTTTAAAAAGAACTATTCGAGTAGTAATTCACTCGAACCATATCAGCGATATCCGCGGCAATCTCGGCGTACGTGATGTGTTAGATAAGGTTCAACAAACTTGTAAGTATCTATAAAACCTTGTATCAGACCAGATGCTTCCAAGTAATTTAATAAGGCTCATTGATTTTTCCTCCAGGGATTCCTTTGGCCTTTGGTAATTCTCGAGCAATAAAAACGTCATCTTTTAATGGCGTACCTCTTAATTTTCATTATCTTTTAATTTTATTTAATTAGTTTATTATAATATCATATTTTCTATTTTCATTTCATTGTATGGTCAATTGGTATATTATGTTGAGATGATTATAGTAAATCATTCGCCCATGCAACACAAGTTGACACATACAAGTCAAAAGATTTAGATTAAGGTTCAGTTACACCTTTCTATCACCTTATATCTGAAATCTGAAGACGGATGAATGAAAAACGCCGGAAGCCATTGGATTATGGTGGCCTATGGCAGAGACTTACATCCAGCAGTGTACATCCATCGGCGGAATAGATTAAATCAAAACAATGTTTTTAAATATAGTAGGTATTTTTATGATATGATGTATTCGCTTTATTTAAAAATCGTAAAATTGGTTCATTTCAATATGAGTAATGCTTAAACTCGACATCTTCCGAAATCGCTATGATAATGGCATTATTCTGGCCAATTTTGACCTAATAAACAATCATATTACTGAAATAGAACTTCGTTAGTGTCCAGTTTGAAGCCAATTTATACACTATTTAAGTAGTTCACAAACTGTCAGGAAAATGTGTTAAATGTACTGTTACAACTAAAAGTAGAGTACCGATATTATTCCTGTTAAAGAGCTATAAGTTAAACTTGAAATTGCCCGATACTCTAAATTTGTTAAATATCAATAGAGAAGCAGAACCGACTAGTTTGGGACAAATTTTCTACTTCCAGTCTTGCCATATTCATTCAAACATATTGTAGATATTTTATACTAAGACATATTAGTATTACTAATGTTGTATTTGTTTATTAAAGTCGCGTATCCAATAAGCAACAATCAACACGTAACATGTCACGCTGAACATGTTCCGCAACGTTGCAAAACAGCGCGCAACATGACGTACAGCTCGTTGTTAGATAGAAAATGTTCCTAACACTGTTGCTAAACACTGTTGTGTAGTGCCGCATATGTTGGGCGTCACATGTTGCACGTCAATTGTTGCCTAGTAGATGCGCGGCTACACTAATTCATTACCTAATTAATTGAACATTAAGACCAACACAATAACAATACCGATCAAATGAAGACGAAGCAATCGTTAACTTTGCTCGCAATGATCTTAATTGACGTGGACCTTCGCAACTCCGAAACAACACCAACACTTATCAAAAGAGACAAATAGAACAAACACAACGAAATAGTTTAACTTATTGTTTCTAGAAAAACTCAGAAGGGAGAAACAGATTAAGTTAACAAACGACAGAAAGCTACCCTTAACAAGGCCAATTTATTTCATCGTCCGTGAAAGCGGGTTCGCCTATTTAAATATTTTAAAAATGGTTTTTGTACCGCAAAATTTCTTTGCAATGAGAATACTATTCTTTTCTATTTTCTGAATTGAAATGACATTTTAAACGTTGAAATGTTTGCTGTGCTTTTCAATGAAATTAAATTAGTATCTTTTTAAACATATCATTTTTGTATACGACTTTTGAGCGTACCCGTACTCAGAGACGTCACCAGCTTCCTTACTAGAGATTTAAAGAGTGATTTTGACATACCTAAAATATATGCAAAATTACTCCAATTAGTTATATGTCGATTTCATGGGCATTTCTGAGTGCAGCACTTTGAATCTTTATGTTGTTACAATGATCCAATCAGAATCCGATATCTATTGAACAGATAGGTAACTACGCACCATTTAATACATTAAGGCACAATAGTTTCATTGAAATACAATTGGGGAGCAATAACGTTAAGGAGCTTTAAGTCCCTCCTAATAAAGAGCACGCACGTAATGACTCGGAAATAATTAGTTGGATTCCATCCAGTAGATCCACTTTAGATGGGGATGCTGATACTTTGCATGACAGACATACTGGTACAATGGTTGTTTTCCTTTCTTCTTATATCGAGTTAATGTTATAAAACATAATAAGTATGTAAATATTGAAGTAACTTTTTTATAGAACTGAGTATCTCAGATTATTATCAAATGCTCTTCAATGCAGCTGCTAGGGGAAAGATAAGACAGAACAAAACGTAATTTGGTCTCATTGAAAAATTAACTATTTAAAGCTGTGATGTTCATTTTACTGCCATGTTTAATTTTTAAAATAATAGCGACATTCCACGGTTATACCTACCATTTCTGAGTGGATTTTAGCTGTACACATTATTTAGTCTATACCAAATCTCCTCGTGGAAGTGCTATTAAAAAAAATAGTTTTTTCAAATATGAATGGTAGTTTTTGGGTCACACAATTAAATAAAAAACATGAACTCTTTTAAATATTACTTATCAAAGATATAGTGTATTATATATGCTTGAGAACAATGACGATGTCAATTAAAACTAAATAATATTGTTTGTTCCTAATAGTCCAAGCATTTGGTAAAAAAAAAGGGGGTTACCTGGAAAGTTTTCCGGGAGTTTTGAAAATTGGTTTATTTATAGATTTGGGTATGCTCTTTTCGAATTTCAACTTTGCCACCTCGTAACCCCGCCGCTCGCGCCGCCATATTGAAAAAATGGCGCCTAAAAACGGTTTTTTGGAAATATCTCTTTTCCGACGCATTTTACGACAAAAATATCTATGTACAAAATTAAACTAGAGAAAATTTCCTACAATTTATGTATTAATAATTTTTTTCATAAAATCAATCATCTTTCATCACTACATATTATAAAACAAAGTCCCCGGCCGCGTCTGTCTATCTGTTCGCGATAAACTCAAATACTACTGCACGGATTTTGACGCGGATTTTTTAAATAGATAGAGTGATTCAAGATGAAGGTTTATACGTATAAAAATTCCCGATATTCCCACGGGAACGGGCACAACGCGGGTAAACCGCGGGCGGTGCTAGTCTTTCATGATTCATAATTTCATTTGGTTTACTCAAAGCACAACCGGGTCTTGTATACATTAAACAGTAGGTATAGTACATATTAACCGCGAGTTAACGTTACTCCGACTTTATATTAGAACTCTATTGACCTACAAACGTCATAACTATCCCGGTTTTATATATGGAACAATTACACCATCATATGTTTGTATACACTAGCACCGGCCGCGGTTTTACGTGTTGTATCATTTCTGAAGGAATTTACGGATAAAATATCCTATCGTAGTAATATTATAAATGCAAAAGTTTGTGAAGATGTATGTATGTATGTTTGTTGCTCTTTCACGGAAAAACTACTGAAGAGATTCGTATGAAACTTTACAGTAATATAGGTTATACATTAGAATACCACATGGGATACATTTTATCCCAAAATTCCCGCGGGAACCGGTACTAAGTGGTAAAACCGCGGGGCGCGGCTAGTTGATAGATATAACTTTGACATTTGTAGTCACTGCAAAACAAACAATGCTTAGATCTTTAAAACTACGCAACGGATTTTTATGCAGTTTTTAAAATAGATAGAGTGATTCAAGAGGAAGGTTTATATGTATAAAAATTCCCGAAATTCCCACCAGAACTGCCACAACGCGTAAAACCGCGGGGCACAGCTAGTTTCAGATAAAAATGGTAAAAAAAAGCGAAGTGTGTCCGTCACGTGTTGTTACGCGCGTTGTACCTATTCCCGCGAGAAATGCGGGATAAAAAATATCCCATGTGTTATTCTGATGTATAACCTATATTTCTGTAAAGTTTCATCCAAATCCGTTCATTAGTTTTTGCGTGAAAGAGTAACAAACATACATACATCCTCACAAACTTTCGCATTACAATTTTGTTAGGATTACCATAGTATACAATGTACAGTGAACAACGAGATCATAATTCCATAAATACTTCCGAACACAACGCATCAAGGTCGCTCTAACAAGGCATTAACTAACAGATTGTAATAATTATCCCACGTGAAATCGATTGGACTCGACTGGATTATACTAGCAGTGCCCCGCGGTTTTACCCGCGTTGTACCCGTTCCCGTGGGAATTTCTGGATGAAAAGTATCCTATAACCTTCCCGTTGAACGTGGCTATCCATTAAAAAAACAATTATTGAAATCGGATCGGTATTTTCTGAGATTAGCGCGTTCAAACAAGCTCTTCAGATTTATTATATAAGTACTAGCAGTGCTCCGTGGTTTTACCCGCGTTGTACCCGTTCCCGTGGGAATTTCTGGATGAAAAGTATCCTATAACCTTTTCGTTGAATGTGGCTATCCATTACAAAAAGATTTTTTTAAATCGGACCAGTAGTTCTTGAGATTAGCGCGTTCAAACAAACAGGTGGTGTGGAAATGAGTTTTTTTTAAAAACGTCTATTGAAATCTACTTTGTGGCGCTCGTACGCCAAAAACTATTGATTTTATGAAAAAAAATATTAATACATAAATTGTAGGAAATTTTCTCTAGTTTAATTTTGTCATAAATATTTTTGTCGTAAAATGCGTCAGAAAAGAGATATTTCCAAAAAACCGTTTTTAGGCGCCATTTTTTCAATATGGCGGCGCGAGCGGCGGTGGTACGAGGTGGCAAAGTTGAAATTCGAAAAGAGCATACCCAAATTTATAAATAAACCAATTTTCAAAACTCCCGGAAAACTTTCCAGGTAAAACTACCAAATGATTGGACTATAAGTGTAACACTAGTTTGGTGAATCTATGTAGGTTTACCTTAACAATACAACCTCCTTAAGCTGAGAGGATAGTGCTTGCTAAGCAAACATATACTCGTACCATCTGACCATTTGCCAAGGCAAATATAGTGTACGAATTATGTATGAATTTGCTGACCATTCTCTCTATTACATATTTGCGATAGCTATTGCCTTCTGCTGGGTAGAATAGATGTCTAGGCGAGGGGAGTACTTCAAAGATTAAATGATAGACTAAAAAAAAATAATTCTATAATCTATTCCTTCTGACGAGTCCGAAAATGTAAACAAATATGGCCGATTTTACAACCAGAGACAATTCGTTCTATGGAGAGGAGAAAAGTTTCTGCATTTTCTATTACTGCATATATTTATCTACGAAGAGATTAAAACGATACGCAAAATCTTCTTACAACAAAGACATCTTTTTAAAGATACTACCAAAAAAACAACTGATTCTGATCAAAGTGCTTGCTGTTTATCCGAAAAACATCCTGGAGCAAAATGTTGAAGAACGAAACTTTTACTACAGCGATTTAACGAAAATTCTTTTATGAGAAGGAAGATAATTCTCATTTTACGTATACGAATATACTTGCAAATGAGGAAGATTATATCAATGATCAAAAACACTATGTTGTGAATAAAAACATTACCAGTGTTGATAACAAAATACGCAACACGTTTTAAGTAAGCTTAGCCGAGCGTTCAGAACTGAGTTAAAAAGAGAGATGCAATAAGGCATAAGACAGATAGATACCATCAGTATAAAGAGGAGAGCTAAGCTATTCTAATCACCAGGCGGGCCTTCCGCTGTTTGATGTTATATTAAAAACTTCGAAAAGAGAACACTTAGACATTTGGAACATGAAGACTAGTAGAGTTTGTTTAAAAATAATCCACAATAGTGTTGGCTACAGTGAAAGATTGGGAGGATTTATGTCGCCACGTCGTCCTTCAACCCCCTGCCCTAATAAGTATGTGAAGGGACATCCGAAGGGGTCGTACCCTCGGCCTTGCCAAAGTGGCGCCAACCTTCATTTTCAGACACCCGATTCCAAAAGATAATAGCCACCTCATACCTACAACATGAATGTTGGCTATAGAAAAATGTTTTCTCAAGACTATCTTCGCAGTATAAACTGGGCTCGCTGCCCCGTTTTTCCCATTTCATCAAAATATTTTCAGTTTATTGCCAAGGATAAACATTCGCTGTTATCATTGGAGATTACAAGTTTGTTTGTGAAAACGTTTTTCTTTGTTACTGAGAAAATATAAGTTGTCCTTTTTCAATATTGCTATAAAATATACGTTAATAGCCATAGGCAAAACTAATTATAATATTTTTGTATTTCGGATTTAGAATATAGGTACTTGTACATATTTGTTACTACATAATTAACAATATTATCATACTTACCTAACAACAAAATATAAAATATTCATCACTAATTAAGCTCAGAAACAGTGAAACAGAAATAAAATAAACATTAACAGGCGTACTTCGTAAGCAATATTGAATTTTAAAACATCACTCAAAAACACAAACTAGGTTCAGTTCAGTACCTACAAAACTATAGCAATTTGCTGGCTATTTGTGCGGTTTCACATTGTTCAACTTATTGATGTTCGTGGTCACTATAGTTTATCGGATAGAAAATGTGAGCAGCAAAAACCTAAAGCAATATCTCGTTAATCTTAATTTCTATATAATTATTACGCGGTTGTATTGTTACGTTTGCTTAATAATTAAACATACTTTTACAAAACATACTTCATCGATAAACCTTTTATAAAAGTATCTATAATATAAAAGTCAATTGCTATTCGTTTGTCGTGCGATAACTCAAGACCTGCTGGACTAACTTGAATAAATTTGATCATAAAATATTTCTTGAAAAAAATCAAGAAAAGTAAGAAAATAAAAGTTCAAATAACTTTCATTAGCGGCACAAAGTTAGCCGGGTCAGCTAGTAATTAATAAATTGTCTAGACTCGAACGCAAGGCTATCAGTGGCATTTCTAAGTTCTCTGGTCTCCCATGCTCTAGAGGTGACAATAGCTATACTTGATATAACTGGTGGAAACTAACATTATGTCACGTTGTTATGCTACGTTAGATATTATTGGTGGATATCAAAATCTTAGCACACCTCAGCTCTGGTGCGAATGTACTGTCGTAAAAGGAGTGGAAGAAGTAAGCAGAAGATAGAGAGAAATTAAAAGAACTCCTTCGACAAGAACCTCACCGATGGGGTTAAGAAGACCTCTACCTACCTTAGAGTAGGGTACCTTAGGGTTGTAAGTACCTTTAGGCTCAACCTATACTATAAAGAAAAACACACGACACATTATATAAACATATTTTTCATTTAAGTCCGTATTTTAATTACAAGTTTCTACTTAGTCATTACGCAGACTACGAGCTTTCAGTCTTTGCAGATTACAACAAGGCGCACCAAATTATTTTTCTTTTTATTACCGTCGAGCTTTAAAAACCTGAGTAAATAAATAATACTTTTACCTCGCGAACAGATTGTGAAGTAACGAATGTTGTCGCTGTATTAAATAAACAAAAAATAGATAGAATTAACGTTTTCTTTCCGTAGATTTATTTAAGGATGACGTGCTGTGTTTTTGGGAAAAAATCAGAATTAATTTATTGTTGCTGTCAACTACGACAAAGACGGACTTCGTAAGAGATATTTGTGCTTTTTTATTATTCAAATACAACTAGTTTAATAAATGATACAGATAGTCGAATTTGGACTAATTGGCGATCTTTTATAAAATGTAATAAGTACGTTCAAGTAGTAGAGAATCCCACCAAAAACATAAATGTAAAAAAGGAGAGCCAAGTTCAATACAAAAATTATGTTTGGCTATGGGCTTCGCCGCAAAAAGAATGGAGATCTAAATGGGTGCCAAGTTGTAGACAAAATCTCAATTATGTATTTATAGGAACAAAATAACATTATGAACAAGTATTAAACTCTATTTCTTCTCTTTATTGGATACCTATGACAATTGCTGTTATTTAAAAATGTGAGATCTTAAAGTGGCTTAGATTTGACTTGACCAGTTTTCATTACATCAGTCATTTTATAACGTTTAATTCAAAAAATAGTTTTTTTTTTTATTCTGGTAAAAACTGGCCAAGTTAAATCTAACCCACTTTAAAATCTCACATTTTTAAATAACAGCAATTATCATAGGTATCCAATAAAGAGAAGAAATAGAGTTTAATACTTGTTCATAATGTTATTTTGTTCCTATAAATACATATTGAGATTTTGTCTACAACTTGGCACCCATTTAGATCTCCATTCTTTTTGCGGCGAAGCCCATAGCCAAACATAATTTTTGTATTGAACTTGGCTCTCCTTTTTTACATTTATGTTTTTGGTGGGATATCATTACTTTTTGTAAAGAAAACTAGGTATTGATATCGCTGATTGGCTGGGGCGACGGTGGACCGACCGCGTCATAAGTACCTACCGCGCGCCGCCGACGACACACCGTTGACCGGTTGTTTAGCGCGAATTACAAGTTTTTTTGTATGGGGGCACCACTTTTTTTTTTCATAACTTTACGTTTATATTGCAGTTAAATAGCAAATATGATAATACTTAGATTGGGATAGTTTCAAATATCTGCTTGTAACGGTTCCAACGCTACAATTAAATTTTTTTTTTTTTGTATGGTGTCCCCCCCTATTTTTTAACTTTTTTTTATTTTTAGATTTTTTCTTACGCTTACACACAATTACCGAGCTAGATTCCAAATTTCATCCTTCTAGGTCATCTGGAAGTAGGTTAGGTTTAGGTACTATATGTCAGTCAGTCAGTCAATACTAAAATTTACGACTTTCTGACGTTCATATCTTTATAACCATTTGAGCTAGCTTCATGAAATTTGGGCTTCTAGGTGTCCTAATGGATATAATTAAACACACGTAGTTTCATGTGTTTACGTTAAATAGTTTTTGAGTTATAGAAGGGTCAAAAGTGGCACCAAGTGGTTCGTGTAATATTACACTCGGCGCTGGCTAGCCGTTCCTTTGCTTGAACTTGGCTTGACACGCTGCCGCGTGTCTAGAACACTCGGCGCTGGCTAGCCGTTCCTTTGCTTGAACTTGGCTTGACACGCTGCCGCGTGTCTAGATAATAGCAAGATTTAACTTTCAACTGAATCAAAATAAATCCAAATGTTATAATGATACATTTCTAATGTAACCTACATACACATACATAGATAAAAAAGAATACAATTTGAAATCCGAATTGTAACTGTGCCCAATTTTACCTAATTAGAGAAGTGAAAATGATTCTCTCTTAAAATACTTTTCACACAAAAATGACGTAAAAGTTCTTTAAAGAGGCTCTTTAGGTGTCTGTAGTTATTATTATTGTTATGGTATTGTGGACAGTTGGATTGTTTAAATGATATATTAAACTGGAAAGGCAGTTACTGGCATCCGACTCGGCCGTCGTAGAACGCAATGCCAAAGAAATTAAAAAGCCGTTCTGCTAAATTATTGTTATTGCATTTGCGCCAAACACATTTTTTCAGATTTCATTATAATTATTATCTGCTATGTTTGGCGTAGTTGTTTGGATCATTTCATTCCAACTTTTAAAATTAAACCTATTTTTTTCACTTAATTCTTTTTTTCAGTGGTATTGTATTTTTTCTTGTTTCACTAATATTTGTTGATGATTTTAGAAAATTGAGAATATTTTGCAAAAGCAGTTTGCTATTTCATATTTAAATATATAAAATAAAAATATCTTCCATCCTGATTTTAAAGAGTTGTATTCACTTTAATGTATGGTTAATGTTGCCGTCATACTTAGGTTAAGTGCGAATTCATGTTTTACTTTTTAGTAATTTGGTATACTACTGTTCTATTCTACTAGTGAAACTATGGGAGGCTATTTGACTACTAGCGTGCTTACAAGCTGAGCACTGGCAAATGCAATAGTACGCGAGCATCGCACAATTTTAAACTTGCTCTTGCTTCGTGAGGTGTTATGATATCCGTATTCTGTGACCACAATTACTGAATAAGTAAGTTCGAATAGGTAAGTGGCCAACCCTCGTGTCGGAGTTTTTAGACCGCCTAAAGTACTCCGACATGGTCTGAAGATTGATACAACCGGGACCGACAGTTTAACGTGCCTATCGAAGTACAAGCAGGGGCCGAGCTGCACGTTGCTTAACAATCGCAATGAGTTAACACTGCTCAGTCAACTACGCCACGAGCGCTGCCAAGTTAAGATTTAATAGGAACCATTAATTCTTAGCATGGTAATGTTAATCCTAACTTCCTAACTAATATTAAAAATGCGAAAGTAACTCTGTCTGTCTGTCTGTCTGTTACGCTTTCACGCTGAAACTACTGAACCGTTTTGAATGAAATTTGGTACGCAGTTAGTCCAGAGCCTGAGAAAGGACATAGGCTTTTATCGCGAAATTCCTGCGGGAACGGGTACAACGCGGGTGAAACCGCGGGGCACTGCTAGTGTTAAATATAAGCAAAGTGTATTCGTTAACGTAGTCAAAATGTAAAACAAAGCATTTGTATCGACTATTTCTTTGTAACTGTCGTTACACTCTATCTCTTTCTAAAGACTATCTTGTCTAAAGCGGGTTTAATTTCTTATTCTATCTAAAAACAAAATCCATGAAAATCCAAACGCTTTTCAGTTAAATTTACAAAATACGAAGTGCTGATCGTGAATTAATCAAGAAGATGAAACTTCAAAAAGTTACGATTCCGACTCGGAGAGAACATATTTTATTTACATTAAAACTTTTGACTTGTTTTCGTAACATTCGTAATCAATATAAGTCGTCGGAAAGTAGCCAAGAAAGATTCCGCAAGCCAATAGGCTTGCGGAATCCCATGGGAATATTTCTTAATAAAAGTAATTCCATTTTTCTAAAATAGATATGTTTATCTGTCCGTGCGTATCGTTAGATATCGACTGCTCTATTGACATAAATGACATGGCATGACATACACATGGCACTTCTCTATTCATGTTTGGGATAAAGGGTGGCTTTTCACCAGAGCTACTGTGCTACGCTATTTATAGTAGTTTTATTTCACAAGCTCCCTTGAGGCGTACCTGTAGTTGTAATGAGTATAGACACGCGTTTTTGTGTGCGTAACTATCAGTACCGTTGGCAAGATCATTGTTAATATTCATTTGATATACCTCACTGCGAATAACTATCGAATGACTTTTCTCCGTTTACTCAAATCTACTATGCTGTCACTACTTGAAATGCAATTTTGACAGGATTTTGACGCGGTCCATGAAGTACACACGGGCTTAATCTATACTAATATTATAAAGCTGAAGAGTTTGTTTTGTTTGTTTGTTTGTTTGTTTGTTTGTTTGTTTGTTTAAACGCGCTAATCTCAGAAACTACTGAACCGATTTGAATAATTCTTTTTGTAATAGATAGCCACATTCAACGGGAAGGTTATAGGCTATTTTTCATCCCGAAATTCCTACGGGAACGGGTACAACGCGGGTAAAACCGCGGGGCGCTGCTAGTCTTATATATAAAATTCTCGTGTCACAGTGTTCGTTCGCGTACTCCTCCGAAACGGCTCGACCGATTCTCATGAAATTTTGTGAGCATATTGAGAAGGTCTGAGAATCGGCCAACATCTATTTTTCATCCCGAAATTCCCGCGGGAACGGGTACAACGCGGGTGAAACCGCGGGGCGCAGCTAGTATTGAATAAAGTCCTTGTGCACACCAAGACAATGTGCATTTACAATAACCTACACACGTATGACTCAAGGGTACTCGAAAATAAAACTACTATCCAATCATATTAAAGGTAGTACAGCATCGTGACGTAACGGTGGTGGTATCCACCAATCATGTCAAAGATAACAAAGGAAAGTAGCATACCATTAGTCTGGTGAAAATGTACTCTGAAAACGAGCCATTAAATTTCACGTAACAAATCCAGAATACAAAATGAATATAACTTTCATGTATTATGAACAAATACTTTAAAAAGGCTTTTGACAAAATTCCCAGAAACAATTATTTAATTCACAAAGGACTTTAACTTAAGTAAGTAATATTTATTAAATATAAAACAACCAAGTCGAGGCAAGCAACCAACGTTATTATTTATAACACGACACACAAATGCCTAAAACTTTAAGAACCACGGTGAAATGTCACAAACATAATACAATTTTATGTTATTTTACTAGAGAAAAAAACTTTTACCAAAAAATAGAAGCCGAGGGGAAAATACGTTGTTACATGGAGCAATGGAAAGAAAATAATATATTTTCTAAGACGAAATACGAGGAAACTGCGCTCTTTATGTTGTGATTGACGTTACATTATTTACCATACTATACAAAACGAACATTATAAAACCACTTGAACTCTCAAACAATTGTAACAAGAAACATTATATCATTCCATTCAAAAGACAAACATATTTTATGCAATAATGTTATAATTGGCGGTTTTTGCCTGTGAAAACTGATAGGTATTCGAGCTTCCATTCTTACAATAGAGAGTTAATAATGATAATTTTACAGGCGAGTTAACTGCGTCAGATTTTATCTTTCACACAATTTTAATATATTTTAATATTTTTACACAAAGTAAACACAACAAAGACCCGTTGAATTAGAAGAAGCAATGTACTACTATTTCGTAAAAAGATCACTAAAAAGGTCTTACAATAAATATTTCACTATGTCACTTAGATAAATAGAACGAATTTAAAAATGGAATACATTTTAATGTGAGCTCGCTTTTGTTCTGCCGTAGGTAAATCGTGTCACGTTTCACTGAAAGCAATCTAGATTTTTATCATTGTTTCGTTCCCACTTTATGGCCCCCAGGGTGGCATCGGAGACTCTGTCCTGAAATCCCCAAAACACTATTCCTTTAGTGGGCATATAACCCTGACTTACCCGTTATTTAGGAAACTTTGTAAGCAACCACGTGTTTTCTTATTCAACCGGATAAGGGATGCTGCTTGTTTATTTATTTTACTTTTCTTTACATTTGTTTTATGTGATTGAACACGCCTTATGAATTCTAACCAGTATTAGTAGGACGTGTGTATCGTATTTTTACTACACCTGTATCGGTTTGGAAATTCAAACGAAAGTAGCGTATTTTTCATATTATAATTATAAAGTAGTATCTATATACATACTTTTATATATGTCTTATTTTTTGTCACAACAAAACACGCATAGTTTAACCATAAAGCAAACCAAAATACATAAAAGAGTTGCCTAAAGAGTAGCTATAATATAAATCAGAGATAAATTACATAGAATATGTTCATTTACTTGGCTCGGCTCCAAATCAATTGACACTGCCTATTATTCAAATTAACGGATCGTCCGAAGGCTGAAGGAATATATTCGTATCAAATGGGACATCCATCAAAATAAGTCACCATTGTCGGAGTCGTAGCCTTCCCGGGATGAAGATTCCAATTTTAGGAAGAGTCCCCACGGGATCTGTGCAAACTGATGCTAAATTTGCGTTTTCATGTGCTCGATGTGTTGTGTACATTACAGTGTACAGTGTACACTACTACGGTGATGATTTTGGTACTAATTTGATGAAATAAGTTAAGACTTCGCAAGCATTTGATTAGATAGTAAGGTCATTCTTATATTAATAGAAAAAATAATAATCTGAACTCAGGTTATATATGAATCTAATATACAATAAAATGAGAAGGTTAAAACTACATTTAAGGTTACACTTCGCTTTTATTTAACATTTTTATACGTTGTTTCAGCTCCGTTACAGAAATTGTGGTCACTGAAGACGTAACGTTAAGTAACAAAAATATATTGGCGGTAACATAGCTCTGTAACCTCTTAACCTAAGAAACCAACCAGTAACATGAAAATAATATAATATGTTATCCGGAAAACGAATTAGCAAACAAAGTAACCGCGAACAATAAACATAATATAAGACCTTGTAAAAAAGATTGCCCCATTGAAATATGTGGGGTAAAAGCAGTTCCTTCCTAGTAACGTTCCCGCAAACCAGTCATTCTAACATTTTTTACGAGTTTCCTCTTTCATCGCCTAGACACAATGCACTGGCCCGACCCTTTTGCCTCACACACATTCTCGGTTTATTGTAATCCACCAAACTGGCTCATGATAGATTATAGTTGGGTTTAACGTGTCTTTGTGTCGCAATAAAATACTCGAATCTTAAATATAATTTCTACAAAAGATCACCAGAAATCGCAGGTGAATACCACATTACACGGAATCTACGCATTTCACTCTACAAAATCTGAATCGTTACTACGGACCCGTAAAACGAATTCACGGTCCAATGTAAATTAGGGCGAAATCATAGAGTAAAAAATAAGGCGTAATAGATAAATTCAAATGGGTAAACAAGGTTTCCGATGTTTCCGTCTGTTGGCTCCGTAAATATTTTGACGAATAGGTATTTCCTTTGGGGCACTCCTCAAAGTTTATCCGTCCTCAGTCAAGCAAGTTTACATAGTTCCGTGGAATAACACTTCGGTTTTTCTTCAGTATTTTCTTCAGATATATCTTGACTTTCAAATAGTAAAGTTTGTCTAGTGTCTTTAAACGGGTAGATAAACTAACTTTAACGTGTATTACTGTTCCCCCGGCGACTGTCGATATGTGATTATTTGACATTCCAAACGGGGTGTTATCCGTCTATTAAAACCCGTGTAAATTTATAATTTACATGTAAACAAGTAACCCATTACGCGCCAGAGCTCGACGCGTAGTGTTTTCGAATGTTTAACCGGTATTTTATTATTATGTTATTTTATTGTGTTGGGTTGTATTATCCGACCCTTCAGCAAACAAAGCCGCTGCGAAGGCATTATCGTGCAATTCGAACGTATTTTACGGCTCTTCAACATAATTGCTAATAACCGCAATCAATCCTCGCTGAAAACAATACGCTGCTCTCCAAATTAACGATTCTACAAACAAATCGTCAAACTGAATGTGTCCCATTGAATCTTGATTTATGTCAAGTGTGGCGCCTGTCGTGGTGATGGAATTTTATTTTATGCTTTCGCATAAATCTCTGTACCGAGAGGAGGCCATTAATATAATCTATTAAAGGAAGGAAAACTCATAATCACTCGCTGAATTGGCTTAAAGATACTGCGTCTTTAATAATAATAGGTGTTCATAACGCAGAGCTTTACAATTTTGTAATGGCTTCATGATGTCAAGATTTAACTGATCCATCTATTAAGCTTTATGAGAGTCATTCATATGAATCTAGTTAATTTTATATATATTTTATCAAATTGCTAATAATTAACACATTATATACTAAGCGAGAGAATGTCATGATTCTCAGGGAGGTGATCGGTTAGTTTTGGTTTTGTAGAACATTCAATCTGTCACATGTTACTGATGTGAAGTTTGACTAGAATACAACCACTGAAAACTACACCAACACACAACCAACTTCACATCAGTGGTTAGTATGACGGAATCAAGGTTCTATAAAATTGATAAAAACAGAAAACAGCAGTCCATTTCCGTCCAAATGTCCCCCTATACCTGCGGCAGATATCAAAATATTCAACTTACCTACTTAATTAGTCCGGCTATACTCAGAGTCGTCAAATGCTTCCTCAGTAGAGATTTAATGAGTGATTTTGCCATGTAATCTATGAAAAATTATGCCAATTTGTTAAGTGTCGATTTAATGAACGTCTCTGAGTGAGTTTAGTTCATTACTGTCATGGCCATTGAGAAAACGGGCGTTAAAATATTTGTTCCTAATAATATCGCTATTCTACGAGTATTATATAAATGAGTTTTATGTTTTATTTCTCGTAATTGAACAGTACCACCATATCATTTTCATAGCACAAATGTTCGAGTATAATAAAATTAGTTGTAATTTTTCTGCACAATTTACCTCCCGGAGATATATTCTTTGATGTTTGTAAAACTCATTATTAAAAGAATATTTACATTACGTTATTTCGTATTTCAAAGAAGAAGATAATAATATAATTATTATCTAAGGGCGTGGCGTGCTCCTAGTCGAGAAAACCCAAACAAAAAGATGGCCGAGTCATTCTATTTATTTAAGGAAATGAAGATCGTCAAATATTAATTCGGTCACTATGAAATGTTTATTAAAGTATGTATGTAATAAAACATAATTATTACATACTTGTTCTATGTATATAATAACTGATTTATCTTACCCAAAGTTTTACTCAAAAGTATTCTTGATGTATCAATTTAACGCGCTAAATGAATTGCACAAAGCTTCCATTATTTCATCGAAAAAAATATTACTTAAACAACGTTATTATGACAAACGAACGTTAAACTTTTAAGCTTTTGTAAAAAACGCTGATATAAGCAACATTGTCCTTTTATCCTACAAAACAAACCGCAAATGTTTTGAGTATGAACAAAACTGTAGCATAGAAATTAATTCAATGTTTGTTTTCTCACTGGAACAAGTAAACAGCGTTGATTGTGTCCGCCATAGACAAACATGGGCTTTTGTAAGTTTAGAGAATAGCAAGTACCATAAACTAGAAGAATACCTATACAGAGTATCCAATGACGCGTACGGCTCCCAACAATACAGTTGGGATGTTAAGTGTCGTGTCAAGATGCTTCCGAACATAATTCAAAACTATTTAGAACAAGGGATGGCAATTACCACCAATAATTGGAGAGGAAGGTTGAATAGCGTTTAAACAGCAGACGTTGGAACTCCGTAGTTTGAACCTAACTTACCGAGGCCTCACGTGTTTACAAACTTAGTATAGTGCATGCCAAGTAATACATTCCCCTGTCATTACGCAGTGGTTAAAACTTAATTTAATTCCTACCAACAATGTAATCAACATCAGCTCGTCCAAATGCTCCACATAATCTACTCAGTAACTGTGGTGTCATATTTTTGGAAGTTGTGACGCTAATAAACCATGTTTATGGACACTGTGCAAGTGACCTTTACCCGCGTCATGTGTCTGCTTTATCTTCCTTCGTATATTAAAAATAATGTCATTGTTTTTCGCAAACATAACATCCAATGTATGCGGAAACACTTTTTTCAGTAATCGCTTTTTCATTCGAATACCTTTTCAAAGTTTAGGGATCGATTTCATCAGGGGCGAACTTCGGCCCTGATTTATGGCACTTTTCCCAAAATAATCGGACGAAAAATATTGTGCAAAAAACTTTTGATGCCGATTTTAATCTTCGTTCAAAGTTTGGGTGAACATCAACATTTACGCGAGCTGAAATGTAGCTTTCGTGAAAATTAGAATTGAAACGGTATTTCATGTTGCGGCTTAGGATAATTTAAGCAATCACTTGCCAAATGAAACGGTTTACGTCCATCTGTGGTGAATAGATAGGGCACTTGTAACCGAACATTCAGACCGTTTGATTAGTTTTGGTTTTAATTTTACTTTGATTCAATATTTCGTCGTTAGTCAGAAATACGAGTATTTGTTAAGGTATTCGCTTTACATGCATTATGCACAAGTTATGCAAAGAGAAAATAAGGAAGGATGCAATGGCTTGTTCAAAGTAACTGCAAAGGAGGATCTCTTTAAAGGCAATAAAGCTGTGAGAAAGTAAAGCGAAACTTGTGCGCACAGTCTATGCGAAAAAAGTTACGTTTACAAATTTTTACTTATAAACGTAGCACAAAAATAAAATATTTTTTACCATCTATACTATACCTACACCGAAGAAAAGTAATAATGTTGGTGTAGTGCCGCACCTGCACGAACTAAGGCATTTTATTAAACTAATATTTTAAATGATCCTCCGTTCAACGTACTGGTAGTACGTCAATATTAAATTGGCTGCGGTTTCGAAGGGTCTACAACCGGTCCTTTACGATACATACGTATCCCAATGATATTGCCACACGTCTGTCCCTACTAAGTGAACTGAAGATGTAATTTTATTATCTTAACATTACCTTCTATTTTACATGCCGACTACGAAGGACACGTAATGGAAAGCTCTCGAACATTCGCGAAGAAAATTGCGCTCCTCAAAAGAAACAGATCAAAGTTTAAAAAGCTTCCTGAAGAATGTACCCAATGCAAAGGCAATTTACTAGCTTTCATCCGAATAAATTGATAATACTTATACGCATATTATTTGAAATATCAGCCTGTCAGAACAACGAACGGTGAATTTCAACAAGGGTTTATTGTAATAGAGTCCATTAATAATAGAATTTATCTTCGAATAAGGAAAATGTTATTACATGAACATTCGGTATAATCACATGCTTTTGATGAGATTTTTTTAAAAAACAGGGGAGTAGTTTATCCAATAAAATGTAATAATAACTCACTCATCTATTAGAAATACGTTATTTGACTAGTTTTTTATATCGTGACTAGCAGTACCTCGCGTTGTGCTCGTTCCCGTTGGAATTTCAGGATGAAAAATATATAAGCTTTCCATTGAATGTAACTATCCATTACCAAAATAATTATTCAAATCGAATTGATAGTTTCTAATATAAGCGGGTTCAAAGAAACAAAAAATCAAACTCTTTTGCTTTAATATATTTGTGTAGATTGCACTAGCAGCGCCCCGCGGTTTTACCCGCGTTGTGCCCGTTCCCGTGGGAATTCCGGAAATTTTTATACACATAAACCTTCCTCTTGAATCACTCTATCTATTTAAAAAACCGCATTAAAATCCGTTGCGTATTTTTAAAGATCTAAGCATACATAGGGACAGACAGCGGAAAGCGACTTTGTTTTATACTATACTAGCAGCGCCCCGCGGTTTTACCCGCGTTGTGCCCGTTCCCGTGGGAATTTCGGGAATTTTTTTACATAAAAACCTTCCACTTGAATCACTCTACCTATTACTAAAAACCGCATCAATCCGTTGCGTAATTTTAAAGATTTAAGCATACAGACAGACAAACAGAAGACAAACAGACGCGACTTTGTTTTATACTATGTAATGATAGTGATAGTAATACGCCAGTAAACTCGCTTTACCATAAACTAGCATGTAAAGTAACATTATTTAGGTTTTCCTAATAGTTCCCAATATTACTTTTCAGTATTATATTCAAATCACAGATACAAAATGAAGAAATTTCTCAAGTTTTGTCAGTTTGTTCGGAATTTCCAATCGGCTCCAAAGTTTATTATGAAACTAAATCTGAAGCGGATTTATAGTTATCGATTAACTTTCTGACTTAAAAGAATTTGAGAGAATACTTTAAAGCAATTAATAAAATCTCAGCAAGAAGACTTATTTTTAAACGTTATAGTATTAACTAGCAGCGCCCCGCGGTTTACCCGCGTTGTATCCGTTCCCGTGGAAATTTCGGGAATTTTTATACATATAAACCTTCCTCTTGAATTTCCCTATTTATTAAAAGAAACCGCATTAAAACCTGTTGCATTGTTTTAGAAAACCAAATATCGTTCGAAGTAATTTTTTTTGACAACTGAATATGTATTATCAAATGTTACCTTACCATAATTTACAGTTACCATAATTTGCAGTTACCATAATTATATTTGAAATCATAATACAATCATAAATATTATACTACTAACCGAACACTATGAATTATTTTTTATTTTTTTTTGGTTTTTTTTTATGAAATAAGCCCAGACCCCAAACCACTAAAAATAATTTGTACAGTTTAACAAACTACAAAAATAACTACCTACGTAATCAGATAACAATGTCTTCTTGTCACTAGTTATCAAAAATTAAGTAAACGATAATAAATAATCGACTCGGTAATCACACGAGTCTTCGAATAACCGTTAACATGAAACCAAGGTTGAGACCAGCCATATTATTTTTAGCAAAGATAATGAGGCACAATGTAACGCCTTCACGTAGCCCGAATAAATCAATAGTTATCTATCAGCCCGTATATAAAACACGTCTTCACGTACAACTCCCCGGATTATTGGGGGAAAATAAAACGGCCAAAACGGCAGGATTTATTGCTTCTCTTAATCCTGGTTGACATACACTTAACGCATCTATAGATATCACGCGTAGAGACCGGGTGGGATAGCTTTTATTGAACTTATTTTAGCGAGGTTTTTATTAAATGTAATACTACTGTGACTGTAGTTTAAAATTGACAGTTCGTTTTGATTGCCACGGATGACTTTTTAAATGTAGAGCACAAGATTATAACTTAAGACGTCATGTTTAATGTTCCTTATTCAAAATCATATCGTTTGATTAATTTAAGGTTCAACGGCCTTACTGTACACATGTAAGACCCTGTGTCTTACCAAACAATAACAAAGTGCAGAGACGAACCAGATATTCTAAACTTGAGTTGTTTCACGGCGTGTGGTGAACGAGAGAATCTAATGATAGGGCAATGTAGTGTTTACCCAACCTAACTAAACAAACTAAGACACCTTAACAGCTTTATTTACTTCCATGGGGTAAAAGGATCAACAACGATTACCCAAATAATTAGAATCCTCCGCAAAGCACCAGTTTAAACAATGGCTTGAGAGTAAATTCATTTCTTTCAGTGACGCTTTTGTTTTGGTTCACATTTGTTTCTGCCTCCAAGACGGTTTTAGCAAGTAGTGGAAACATCTCTCCATTTCGGATCTCTAAATTAAAGTTGGAAAACAATATGGTGAGAATCCGCAACGAAATTCAATATGTCAAGTGAATTTCAGCACAGCACGTAGCAGTATTTGGAATATTCTTGAATTTTTATATTTGAGTACTTGGAACGCAGAGACGTAGTGAAAATCGGTTCGATGCATTCGAAATCGTCCAATCAAGTTCGGCTTAGAGGGACTGAATGCAACGTCAACTCATAAAAATGGAATGACTTTTTTCTCAAATTTCTATATACCTTACATTATATCACAGATATACTTTTTGAAAGTGTTCTTCATCTTTCTGCGTAAATTATTGGTTGTTAACCAAACGTCCAAATAACATTCTTAGGAGATGGAAGTTTCATGTCGAAGATTTATAATCATGTTTTCGGGAATACTTTACCATATTTTATTTTCTCAATGTGTTGTGATAAAATAAAACATACTCAGAAAATATTATATACTAGCAGCGCCCCGCGATTTTACCCGCGTTGTGCCCTTTCCCGTAGGAATTTCGGGAATTTTTATACATTTATAAACCTTCCTCTATCTATTTAAAAGAAACCGCGTCAAAATCTGTTGCGTAGTTTTAAAGATTTAAGCATACATAGGGACAGACAGACAGCGGAAAGCGACTTTGTATGACTATGTAGTGATACTTTATCAATAATGTCCCGCGGTTTTACCCACGTTAACGGAATAACTAATCGTATTTAATACCTTCTTCGTAAATGTTATTATCAAAGATAACAAAGTTATTTGTCAACCCAATTGATAGTTCCAGTGATAAATCAAAGCTCTCCATTTTACAATTTGATTATAGATTTATTTCATTTGTAAACAGTATTCCGAAGAGAATTCCGAGAATTTTGTTCAAATAACCAACAAAACCAATATTTTAAAGTTACTTCAATGATTTTAAACTCATATTATGCAATTGTTTACTTTGTATCGAAATTAATGTTATTTCAACCGTTTTCACCCAGATTCAAAAGTAAATAAATTGCACCATTTTAATATCGATTTTATGTCAATGAACAGTTTTAAGTGTCGCATTTCACACCTAATAATTGGACGACCGCACATATTTTCAACATGGGTAATTTGGATTCAACGATTTCATTTAAAACCCGTTCATACGTGTTTATTGGCTAACCAGTTGAAACTGTTTCGAAAAAGGAGAGGAAAATATTTGAAAATATTACAAAGTAGAGAAACGTAAAAAACTAAACAGTTTCTTACCGTAAAAACCAAACGTTAAATAAAACAAAACTGTTCTATGGAAAACGAAACAAATATATCGATAAAAATATAACGAAAAAAGAGCCGCAAAACTATGCTATGTGTAAGGTTAGAAAATAACGAAGAATTAAATGTCGTTTTAGAACCGTTTTGTGAAATTTATTTAGGTATAATCACGGTTGGTAAGTCTAACCCGGTTATTTTATTGCTTTATCTTCGACAGCCGAAGACAAGTTTCAAATGTGATAAAGTTTGTTATGACGTCGTAAAATGTAATTTTCATTTATAATACCATTTATGTATCAAATTTTATGTATTTTTTCTTAAATAAAATTGTACAAAGAAGTTACTATGTCATGGCGATATCAAACTAGCCCACATCATGGAATGCTCAATAATTTCATGAAGTTATCTCATTTGATGATATGTTTACTGCTTATTGGCTACATCATGATGTACCTTAGCCAGATTAATGTCAAGGATTTGTTTGTCAATATGGTCAACTTAACGTGCGACTACTTCACAAAGGCTATGAAAGCTTTCTGCATATGTAACATGGAGGCCGCTCACAATATCATAAAAAAATCTAATCTTACCTACTGTGACAGTATCGATTTTAATTATATAAGTAGGTAAATTATCTGTTGAACTGATTTATGTTTAATTCATCCTTATCTTCAATTTTGCTGTCATAGTAGGTTAAGTTAGATTTTTTATTATTTTCGTTCAGCCTATGTTCAAGATACTGCCAATCTTAGCTGACAAAATATCATGAAATGATCGCAAGACGTGGGCAACTCTACTATATGGGCATGACACGTGCATACGGGTTGGATACAGGATCTCCTTTATTGCAGTCGGTTAAAAAGTGCAAAAAATTAATCAAACTTTCATTATTACTTCATTGAACCATTACAAGCTACGGTAATATTTAATATCTTGCTAAAGCTCCCAAAATAATCATAAGATAACCAGGAAATGAAAATTTAATTTTCAAATTAATTACATAGCATTTCGTAAAATGGGATTTAATAAATTACCGACAGCAGAATGTCTTTTTCCATTATTGTTTCCTTAATTTGGGTATTAAAATTGCCAGGTTGGTGTTTGAAAGTGAATTTTCGCTGACCCCAATTGCGGCTGAAGGTGTCTCAACTTAGTTTAAGAGGGCTCATTCAGCATTAAACTTACTTTGAAAGAGATTAATTGAACAAAAAAGCCAAATGATTACTCATTCTATTGATATATTTCGCAGAATACTTTTCTAAATTAAACATCAAATATCTTTCTTCCACTCTTTATAATTTTATGAAGGACATCAGAAACTAAATTGTATAAAAACGGCACATAACCTCCCCCTAGGCTGCTGAAGTTGTAAATGACTACGACAAAACCTGACAAACCAAAGTTCGTTCTACAATGGCCCTAAAACGGAGTGGTGGCTACGTAATTGTGCAAATCATAAAATTGTACAACTTTTTTATTCTATTTTTAATACGAGTGCCTAAATTGTAATAATCTTATTCTTTCCTTGAAAAGTAAAACCGACAAAATGGTTATAAAGTACGATATGATACCGTGTTCAACGGCCCTCGTCGAGAGAAACTTTTTCTTTGCCCTCACCGTTTATTGAGGTTGGCCACTGAGGGGATTTGTCCTTATTTCTAAGTTTTCTTTAACCTGTAAAAACTTATGGAAACTCGGATAAAACATGTCTTACTGTTATAAATTTATCGGTTTCAAGAACGATTTGGATTCAAAGCATAGTTTCGTTATGGTAGGATTAAGAGTTGGCAACGTTTTTGGGTTACTAACTTACGACCGTAACTTTGGACATTTTTTACAACAGCCGGGATGTTTTGACAAACGATATATTCCCATAAGTAAAGCTACAGTAAGTCATCGTTATATTTCCATAAATCATTTGAAATATAAATCAATACTTGATACTCTTTATATAACATTATGACTTTATATGGACATTAGGCTGTTTTTTTTTATTAAACCCTCAAGTGTTTTGACGATTTTTACTTGATCTATAAACAAGACGTGGTCATGTGTAAAGATAGGAAACTGTAGGCAATAAATGTCATCTTATGTCCCTCAGCGGTCTACATGCTACATCGTTGACATTTAGCTAGAGTGATGGCTTTTCCTGACGATATTGTTGACAATATTTCGCATGTTTGGGGAAAAATAGTTTCTCATATATATTTCGTTTTCAAGGAAATTTTCGCTCTCTTTCCGTTTCGTGTATGTGAATAATACCATATAAATAAACCAGTGAGAAATGAGTATTTTGTTGGTATCTAAATAATTATTCGTATATCGACGTTTCAAATTAATATTCAATTTGTATCAGTTACTGTAACCACATCAATTATTATTTTACTGCACGAATAAAACCCACTGAAATATTCGGTAGTAAAATTATTAACACCATTTCTAATAAATTTCATTAAAAACTCATTAACTATTTGTAAATTACGTGAAATTCATCTACCATTTTGGTTAATTGGTGTGTAATTTAATTAATTAGTTCGTTATTATTTGTTATTGAATTTATTAAGATTATTGAATGCAATATTATATTGAAAATGTTTCGAAGATGTTTCAATAGAATTCGTTAATGTAACTCAGGACTGAAAACATTGACATTAATCTGAATGAAACTTATTATTTCAGTGTTATGTAAAAGTTAATAGCGTGATGTAACATCGATACTCAATTATACCAATATTCGATATGAACATTCGATTAAAACTGTCCCGATGCAAAACAGATAAATTTCATATATGTATTTGACATACGTACGTGTATATTTTTGTATTTGTAAGCGACATTGTATCGGAAGTAATTTAGTAATAGCCTGTAATGTCCCACTGCTGGGCAAAGCCTCTCATCTCACCGAAAACATCAGTACGGCGAGGAGGATTAAGGCGAACGCCTAAAGCTTTAGACATTGTTAAGTTCCCTTAAAAAAATATTGTAACAATCATAGACAAGGCGATTTGATGGCTCACGTATGATTTCCTTTTTGATTTTATTCCAGTTAACAATAAAGCATAAATTCACTTTCCCTACCAAAAAAATAATAAAAAATACAAATTGGTTCGGCTATCATATTAGCGTACCCTTTTATCGAGCCTGTCAAATTGTCAATCAACACAGACAAAATATTCATAACATTATCGCTCTTATTGAAAGGTAGTAAAGTACACGGACTAGCATCATTATGTCGGTGCCCGTAATGGTTGTGAATATGTATGACGAAGATCGTAACCACACCTTGGTTGAAAATACGAAACTTCCCAAGAAGCTTTTAACTTATATCGAGCGACGTACGTCACAAAATTCAAGTGTTTGTGAACGTGACAAGGTTCTTTCCAACATCGCTAAAAGGATTCATTGTTGTAACACAAGTTAATGCACAAGCGAGAACCCTTTCATACGAAGATATTTTACGCTCGCTAATGCATCACATAAATCGCTTCTTTGTATATCCTGAGAAACAATTGCTGACTATCAAAATCTGCTCACGCTGTAACATATTCTCGCCAAAACGTATTTGACAATTTCCTCGAGTATATTTATGAGCTGAGCCTGCTCTTAATGTAAATATTTTATGCCTGACCCGTCTCCCTTTTTAATAGTTGAAGATTTACTGCTGTTAGACAGAACATGGTGTTTGAGACATGAATGTTTATGACATTAACACTTTTAATGAGATGGGGTGTTCGTAGTTTATCAAACGTGTTGTGGGTACGCCCGAATGTCAGTTTTAATGAATGTAGCTCGACGACAAGACGTCGCGACTACGAATTTCCCGAGAGCAGGTGGTTTCGTCTCTTGTCACAGTTAACTACCATTCAACTGAATCTTAACAACGCCACTCCGAAGCGTCTCGCTTTCACGGCTTCAGCTAAACGGCCTATTCTTACCAAAGTAACATTTACAACTACGTTTCAGTGTAACAACACCTTCATAAATATCACCTACTTCTCCCGGTCAACGAGACTTTCCCAACTCGCACGGACCCAACCCACGTCCAACTTAATTTATATTATGCCTTAATTAAGAGGACTCGGCACCACAGAACCCATTGAATATTCTTTCAACTCGAATCACTATTTTTTGTCTGTTCGTTAACAAGTATAACTCGCTCGTACAGAAAGTTATCCAGTGAAACACTTTCGACAAATAAAAGAAACAACTTGGGAACTATCTATGAAATCTTTTTTCGAGTTCAAAAGACGTGATGTTCTTTTGGAGTATTTTTCCTTGTTATTTTATTTTAATCTAAACTCTCCACGGCCCTTTACTTTTTACATGGAATCTCTTCAAAGCTCTGTGAAACAAAGATATAATAATGTCTACAGTGCGAGCTAGGTAGGCGGAGTTCTGTCAAAGTAAGCAATACCAACGTTTTATCAATTTCAATTTATATTAAAGCAGGATTTATTTTCTCAGGCAGAGTATAATACATTTTCACAATAGCATCGGATAAACCCCTTGTTCATTATACTAGAAAAACAGAGTAGAAACTGACATTCGTGTTTCTAGAGTCAACAAGAGGATATTGTTTCTGAAATGGCATCATTAATATTGGTAGGTGTGTGTTGAGCGTGGGGAACATTGTTTGAGTATAAATGAAAATGAGATAATGACCGTGAATGTAGCCCGCGGTCCCTTCCGCGCCGGGTGTCGCGGACTTTGACTAAATTATGAGCCTGCGGGGCAGCGGGGCCGGGTCCGGCGAATACCGGGTCATTAGACCTCTTAAAAATATCGAGCAAACCTAATTATGGAACGACCTTTTTGAAAAACACAAATAGAAAAGATCTCTATCTAATTGAACATGGCTTATTATATTTTTATGAATACTTTACAAGGAAAATTGATGTACAATAGCAATGACAATATTTATCTTATATCTCGGTTCGGAACCAAGATCACTCAAAACAAATATTACAGAATCTTAACGTCTAGTCTAGATTCAAATGCGAGAACTAAGCATTTGTTTTCAATTCGAAAGCGTATGCATAAAACATATTTGAAATAAGACTGAAACGTCATACATAATCAAACAAGAGCCAGATTGAAGCTGGAATAGAGAAAAAGATAGAAAGAGCTTAGCTAACATTTCATCTGAGAGAATATTCCTTTAGGACTTGAAATTCAATTATTGGCTGACAAGGTAAGAGCGAGTGCAGTTGATCTATTGAATTCATGCGAGGAAGGCATCGTGCTATGAAATACTGTAATACATTTTCACGAAAGCTCTACAGCCAATTAATGATAAACACCGTGTTTTCCTTCAACGTACGATTTTCAAGCGAAAAATTGATTTCAAAGAGCCACAAGAAGTACCATTTCAAAATGCTTTCAACGCAACATCTACTATTTCTGTTAACGACCTTTGTAATGAAAAACACAGACACAGTAGTTTTTGCGTGAAAGAGCAACAAACATACATCCATACCTCCATCCATACATACATCCATCCTCACAAACTTTCGCATTTATAATATTAGTAGGATTAGTAAGATAGATGTACCTCTACGGATTGCACAAGCTTTCTTAATTGTATTGAGCGCCTAAATATGTTTAAGAAGCAAATGACGTTCGTTTTAAATATTGTTCTCTAAAAAATACAATTTTAAACGAACAAACTTTGTTTCTTGAACATATAGTATAGGTACAAAATATATTTAAGAGTTTTTGTGTAATCCACCCTAAGTATATGAAAAAATAAATAAGGTAATCTCTACTCTGAATTGCTTCGGCTAACTTTATATAGCAATTTGCATTTAAATGTAACGACACGACAATATCTCAATTAGCTTAAGGTAGGTTTCTACGTAATGTTTTATAAACTGCTCTTTTAGCTCGTAAAAATAATTACCCTATGCCGAGACCGACAGAGTCTATAGGGGGTCCTGGGCTTTCAACAGTTTTATTCATCCTTTAGTTACAAAGAACTCATTTACATGTGATTCTCAAACCGAAAGGAATAATCAACTCTCAGTGCATAACAAAGACTATTAAGGACTCTATAGGCGATTGCTTTAGTGTACCCTTTATAAATGGTATAGATATTAAGAAATACCATAATATTGTATGGATACCCTAAAAATTAAATTGAGTTTTTTTTAAATAACCACTTATACATCCGGGTCCATAATTTTACCATGGACGTGCAAGTAGATATTTTTTTACTGTAGGCCTTTGTCTGCAGCAAAAAGTTCTCAGCACTAAAGTTGACCACTACACTACTAGAATTTACTTAAAAGAATGACAGATGATGTCTACATTATTCGCCTTTCATTCCTAAATACATGATCACATACTAAAGCAGCAATTACCCACAGGACTATCAAATAATAAATCACAAGGAAACAGATAAAGAGGAAAATCAAACTGTAAGTACAACAAAAAGACCCACAATCCAGAGAGCGATAAGTTACAGAATATGAAGATTAAATGGGCCGAAGCTCAGAATAAATCAAAAGGCTACTTTAGGAGCTATGCCAAAAAACTTTCATTTCCAAATTCTAGGTCTAGTTGGAGTAAAAAACGTGAAAGCTTCACTGTGTTAGAGTTTCAGCACCCTTGTCATGAGATTTACTGGTAACAGTATAGTTAAGGTAATTAAAAACAGTCAAATTTGGGATTAGCATGCGAAAGGGTCTACGTATATCGTGCAACATATGTTCAAGCAAAAACGTTTGCAAAATGTGTGAAGGTCAGTTGATTAAATAGTATAAAGCCTCGTCCAGATTGCTCGGCAGCCGCACGAGGAAATGTTCGACGAACAGTCCATTTTGGTTTGTGAGCAGGAAAAAAGCTGTTAAAGCACGCCACAGCGCGTTCCCCTTTATTTCAGAAAACCAACTGTACGATCATGTGCAAGTGTCGGTTTAAATGCCGCTTTGACACCATGTCGATCGGATTTGGATTTGCTTTAAAAAAGATCACGTTTGATAGTAAAGCGGCTGTTTATTTACGTGATCGACTTGAGCGCGTCAGATTGACTTGAAACATAACATAAGGGTTAAAAATCCCTGAACTTAGCGTTAAAAACTTTCATGGTTCTACTACTACCACTTTTATAAACACACACGGAACCAATTCTAAGAAATAGGCCTTTGATTAAATAACTACAGATTACACAGTATGCAGTTGTATGGTTATTACGTCCATGTACTACGGCTGTGGATTACACGAAATTATAAAAAACGAATGGATTCATGTGTAGCTTAATCAAAGCGTAAATCGCGTACAAGTTTTATGTAGATATTCCAAATATACGCTTGGACCTCTTAATTAAATATTTTACCAGTAACTTCCTCTACAGTACATAAATATATCATAGAGTATGATGGGAGACCAGTCATAAATTTACGGATACGGCCATTAGCTTTATCTCCGAATAGTTTCCAAGTCCATTATTTTTGATGACTGTTAATAATTTTGGGAGGTCATGTTCTTTCTTAGTAACTCTATGCCTGGAACAGCAAAAGAGTTATCTATGCCTACTACAATCAAGCTGAAGAGTTTATTTTTTGGTTTGTTTCAACGCGCTAACCTCAGAAACCACCAATCCGATTTGAATAATTATTTTTGTAATGGAAAGCCACATTCAACGGATTTCTTATAAAATATGTTTCATCCCAAAATTCTTACGCAGATGCTAGTATGCGCTGCTAGTATAAAATATATTGGAAAGTACAGAGTAACGTTATGCAAATGAATCAGTAAATAACTTTTTGTGTAACTGTTGAAACATGAATAGAAATACAAGCAGGAAACTACGTAATCTTATCAGGCATAAAAAGCAAGTTGATGTATGTTTGGGACACCTCTCCGACCGAGATATTTTTTCTTTATTGTGTTGGTAACAGTTTAATTTCAACAAGATTGTGTGCCTTTTTTAAAACAAAAAATGTCTTCGTCGAAATACATATATTATGACTATATGCCATTTGCCTACATGAAGTCAATTAAAAGTATTAGCCTGAAATGTCCTACTACTGGGCAAATTCTTTCATCTCTCTCAATATATCACTACAATGCACAATGAGGAGGATTTACTTTTCAAACGTGGTTTAAGATAAGTAACCCGCGCAGTGTAGTAGTCAAGCGTGGTGATTACGCCTTATCAACTCCTTTTCTCATTGAAACTCTTATTAATAATTAAGGAAATACATTACTCAGTAACTTTTATAATGCATTCAATTTAATTTTGGATCCAATTTTGGTTATTCAAATTTTGAACTGGAAATGGTAAGACGAATCCGCATATCGAGTTAATACACACATGGCTTAGCTGTGACAATTGTGGATGTAGCGTGTGCCCAATGCAAGCAGGATTTGATATACCGTCAGATTAAAGTGAACTTCATTCATACACTCGCTCCGATATCACTTGAGCATCAGATTGATGCTTCAAATTTTTGATGACTGTATTTGTTTGGATAACTCAATATGTACGTTTAAAAATTGAGTCAGTTGTAGAGTTGTTATTGTTAGGACGTTTCTTAACATTGTGTGGGATAAATGAAAAGTTGTATAATTGATACTAATAACCCACCTTTTGGCTTTCATTATTTTTCTCCTTTAAGAAATAAAACAATGATTTACTGTAATTTTTACTATTTTTTATATTTATAGTAGTAGATACCTACTTTCCCTCCAAGCCTTGTGATAACGCCTTCAATCCTTCTCACTGTATCAGTACAAAACGATAAAGAGACTTTTTCATAAGTGGTGGTCAAACCATTGAACGTATGGCGACTCAAAAATATTGAAACAAGATTAGCGATCGCATAACGTATTTCGTATAAAACTTGAAAATCTCACTCCATAATGACAATAGCGATCTTTACTCAATCAAATTTAAATATTTACTCTATATTATATAGAAACAGTTAAAAAACATAATAGTCAAAAAAACAAATTCTTTTGAACACTATTTCGTAGAAAAGCTTTCCTTTTCCTTATCGTAGTCCAAACCCCGGGCGCTGCAGATTAGATGTCACATCACATGTCTTTAGCTATCTAATATCACGTTTTTTCACGATGTTTTCGGTAACAGTTTGTGAATAGGGAACACATCACGTTTCTCTATAATCTATGACCTAGTTTCGCTAGATGCTCGGTAATACAGGGCGACACAGAAGACGTAGTACAAAATAATTAATTATGGTTAGGTTAGTGACAAAGAACGTTATTCACTACATCACTAATTAAAATTCATCTAAATAACTTTTGCTAATTTTCTAACAAAATAATTTAATAAATTCCTGTAAGTTTGGTCACCCTATGGACGTTTGGTGACGTCATGTGACGTCATGTTAGTTATACTTATTAGGTACTTGTCACATTATCATTTATTTTTAAATTATCAGTCATGATGATAAAGAAGGTGAGTGTTTACAACAAAGTAGTTTCAACCTTTTTGTTTTCCACAAAATAGTTAGGGTAACCATGATGGGGTCAAAAATAACGGAAATAATTAAAACAATGGTACAACGATTGCGATTATTTAAACAACACGAAACATAGTTCGGATTATTAGCACTAGGTAGGTAAGTTAGAAAAACATGTTTCGTATTACGTCTTATGTGTCACCCTGTATAGTAGCAAGTTATCTGCGTAGTGATTATGATTCAATGGATGTGTTAGTTAGTAACTATAGAAAGAATTATTGTAATCTGAGCGCATCAAAGTGGTTTATATACCTATGAAAAATAATTGATCTTTGAAGTATTTACGGTATTAAAATGACTTAATTATTTTATCCCTTGGCGCAGAAACAGGAAAAGCTATGTATATAGGTTTCAACGTGTGTTTATGTATCTCTATGGCATTGTTGCTCGGAATTGACTGAGTATGATGCATTTTTACCTTTTTTTAACCCCCGACTCAAAAGAGAGTTGTGTGTAGCACCATAGTTCCCAAATGGATGCGGTTTTTTTCGTGTAAAGCCAGTTTTTAGCGATGGTTCTTTGCTATGTTTGATAATGTTGCTAATCGGTGCAGCCGTCTTTGCGTAGGGGATTTTTAGATTTTTATTTTTAGCTTTAATTCGTATCACTATGGTATTAAGCTACAATAAACTGTAGGAAGATAGTTATATCATTATTTGTGAAATATTACACTATTACAAATAGACTACTTTCAAAAGCGATGGTATAATTTAATGAGGAGGTGAGGAGAATACTATTATTTTAGGGCGAGGAGTTATGATTACAGATTATTTTCATATTATTAATTCAAAATTGTTATTTTAACATAATTTATATCATCATACGCTTAAACACATCGTTTAATTTTCAAAACCTTCCCCAAACATTGTTTCATAATTCAATTTACCGTTTTATTTAAATAAACAATATATCCGACCCGAGATACGGCGAGCGTGGTTAATTACCTTAATAATCTTAAATATCATCACAGTTTTAATTAATTTGTCCACCGAAGTTATCCTATAAGCGACCGCAGAGGGAAATCATAATATTTTATTAACCTGTTTCAACAAAGACGTTTTACGAAATATGTCTAAATAGGTCAGTCTTTTTATGAAATTAAATCATAAATGGCACACGGCGATTATATCCAATCCTGCTGCCATACCATGACCTCTTAGATAGCGTCTCAAGATCCAAGCAGATCAGTTTAGGTTTGCGTTTCAATTCGTACCGTGACATTATTTAAACAATATCGCACTTGAATCGCCATCACTTTGAATGAATGAACAAACCATTTTGCTGATTGGCTAATTGCGTCACTTCCTGTTAGAGACTTCCTCTCTCGTCACTTCCTCTCTCCTAGAGAAGTGATTAAGGAGCGTTCGAAAACCTCAATAATTAAAATGACGGAAAGTTACGGTTTTTAAGCGACCCTCTTAAAAATGATAAGTATTATTCAAAACAAACATTGGTTTGTATAGACACACGATAATTATTTTTATCTAATTTGTAATCATAAAATGTTGGAACTATAAAGTATTTGTTGCTCCAGAAACCAATATTATTTTTAATTTTAAACAGACATCCAAAATAAAATTACGATTTAAGTGTTCGGAATGTCACTGGCAAAGATCATAAAATTCATAGAATATAAAATAGACATAGATTAAAAAATAGACATAGATTATAATTTATAATACAGACATAGATTAAATATATTATAATAGGTATATTTTTTGAGCATTTAAATTATTACCTTCAAGCTCGTTTGATTTACATTGCGATTGTTAAAGATTTATTTCTATTATGGATTTACCAGGAATATAAGTTAAGTCTCAGAATTCTAGAGCCTTGTGCCTTGTCGCTCTCGCTTCATTGGGGAAATTCGGGATAAAACAAAGCATATCCTACATATTTATATTGATAGTCATGTTTACCCTCATAAATACCTAGGTAGGTTGAGCGCCAGGTATGTACGAGTTGGTACTCGTACATCCCTGCGCTCTACCCACACTATACAGTACTAAAACCCAGTATGATTAATTTAATTTTTAAAGTGTAAAATCGCTCATTTTAATCAATTCTTTCAGTTGAATATCATTAAGTTATTTGCAAAAATGCATTGTTTATAGTAAGGAACAATTAAACATTAATAATTAACTAAAGTACATACTTATTGTTGTTAAAAATATCAACAATGGTTCAATTTATGTTAGAAAAATGTATCTTTAATTGAATTGCTAATTTTGACAGCTGAGACGCTTTACCAAAGCCGCAATAGACGCTCATGGTACCAAATGAATGAACGAAAACATCTTTGGTATGACAAATAACGAATCAGTTTAGGTAATCTGCAAAGCAACTAGAATTCTGTCACGCATTGATGTCATGGTATGAAAACTGACAGCGAATCAGTTTAGGTCCGCATTTGTATCGCGCTAAGAGGTCATGGTATGGCTCCTGTTCACTATAAGCTGTGCTATAAGTGCTCATGTTTTGAGTGAGAAAGGGGATTATACTGCGCAGAGAGATATTTTATAATGGCTGATACTTGACTTGGTTTGAATAGAATGAGTAAGGAAAAAAACTTTTTAGAACATGCCAATAGCTTTGGTACTAACAAACACACTACTTATCATCCGAAAAAAGACAAGATCAAAGTTAACTCCTACATCTAAATTACAAGAAGCAAATGTCGCATTGTATTTCTCTTAACTAAATAATGTTTGTCAATAAGCTACAACTCGTTGCCAGATGCTTACATATTAAACATGGTTAAACTTTAAAATTAATTAAAATTCCCAGTCCCATTCCTGAGGCAATGGATAGAGCGAGACAAATTAAAAGCAAGCGACAAGCTCCTAAGAATTTGCTAATTTGATAAGAACAACAACGAGACTTGAGGCGGGATAAATACGGAAAGCGTAAGCTTCATCAAAAATGTATTTGAAGCGAAGATCTTCAATTATAGTGCCAATGGGTTTTGCTTTTTCAGAACTGTAACATTATTTTTTCGGTAAGTTAAGGGGTCTTGCTTCACTTATTTTTTTAAAATACGGTTTGTATGTCTCCTGTCGCTGTCTACTGTCTCCTGTCGCTGTCTACTGTCTCCTGTCGCTTAACTTTACTTTTTAAAGATAAAAACGGAGTAAATTTATATCATAAAACACTTCACTAAAACCCAATAGAGATTGATTTTTAATTAGCCATATCAAACATACTAAAATCTTTAGACAATTACTATAAAGCAAAGTTCGTTACGTTTCATTGAATTTCATAGAAAGCGGTATGAAATCTAATGAAATGTAACGAAATATGTTTAACAATGCTACACGAAATCCCCGAGTCACTACATTAGATAGTTAGTTCCTACAGAAATGTAACAAGCAAGCTCAAATATGGCGGCCCGCCGTTCTATCTCTACTAACGGTTGAATCGTGTTTCTTGCTGGATTAAGGCCAAATATTTAAGATAAACTTTAAAAAATAATTAAAGACACAATAATGAATAAGCCTTGTTTTATTAAAAAACTTTGAATGGTAAACAATTGGTGAGAAACACCATTAAGTATTTTAAAATTACCAGCAAAAACTATCACCATCACATCGCTTCGCGAATGTATTCAGAAAAGATATCACCTTTCTGCCGATATTCCCGCGGGATACCTTGTTGACGAAAGATAAACAATGGCTTGTCAATATCCCTCTAACTACCAATTCTTAGATTTAAAATCGATCCCTGCAACTATATGCCACACAAAGTTAATCCCCACTAAAAGAGCTACACTAATAAAATAAAATAATTAGTAGCAATCACTTAGCGGTTAATCTGTGAGTAATTGCGTGAGTCTCACTGTGGCCGAACACCGCAATACAATATAAATAATACACAATGGCACGGAGCGGTGGTTGACAGCGAGTATTCAGGGTTTACATGTTCACTGTGATAGTGTAACCACCTCGGACATTATTATATAGTAATGTACGCACACACACATGCACATGTCAAGATTCAGGTTCCACATATGTACGAGTATGTATGTATGTTCTCTACCTACACTATTATACCCCTACTGTAAGTTTAAGTATTGTGATACCGCATGGTCAACGCTCAGTTTTAGGCAGGTACGTAATCTTACATTGGGCATCCATAGACCGTATAAACACAAATATATCTCCATTCCCTCCTTTTAAACCCAAATTTAAAAAACAGGGATAGGTACTGATTATTCGTATTTTACCAACATTTATAACCAAACCGTGTTCTTTTCAACCTAAATGAATGTATGTAATTGTTTAAATATGTAAAGGGAGTTAATATATTTTCCGTTATCACTGTTTCAGTTACGATACTGTTACGTTAACTACACTATAAAAGAAATGCTGGTGTTAGGGGTTTTAGGTAAACCTAGAATATACTGAACCTACATACCATTTACCTTTGATGTCTTTCTCGGCAACACAGACAATTTTCTTCAATATTTCTAGACATACATATTGAACGAACATCCTTTCTTTCCAAGAATTTATTAAGAGATTTGTAATTGGGCGCGGCTTTTGGAAGTTCTAAGATTAATTAATTAATTAATAATTTTATAGAACTTTGCAAAAGATCGTACGATCTCAATGCGTACGATCAGGAATCAAAATGGCCAAGAACATGAGCATTTTAGCTTTTAAAATTTCCAAATGAATACCATAGTGATTAATAACATTATTTTGACATAATATAACGTCTAAACCCGAAATAAACAAGACTCAAACGACATTTTCGCTACAATTATTTATACCCAAGTATGGCGTATTATACTTAAGACAGAATACGAAAAGTAAACGGATAACAAAGTAAGCCCCTCCTAATCCCGCAGAAGCTGCGAAGTCAATTCTATAAATCAAGTACATAGTTCCATTGTTTAGATAGGATAATCGCAGGGATTAGGACCGCTACAACTCTATAGTAAAATGGTTTGGCAGTGTCCCCGCGATCCGACGGCGCATTCGTTACGCAACCGCATGTTCAAGTGCACCGACCACCCGCTTGTGCTAATACAATTAGATGGCACGTACTACATCCTCCTTACAAGTACCTTTTCAAATCAGCGAAAGTAACGACTTCCTTGACTTATCTAAACGATGGCGCATGAATTAAAACAGCAATGGACTATTCTAAATCTACCCACAACATCAAACTTACCTCAACTTTTACGAACTTTCAAATAGACACCGGAGTTGAACTCCGAGAGCTTTTCACTGAAAATACATTTCAGTCCGTGTCCTTGGGAGAGTCCACGCACTTATAACTGAAAGTTTATTTTGTATCATCGGCGCGGGTAGGCGAAAGTTGAGACGGGCGGGCGAGCGAGTGGCTGCCGCTCGCTCGTCGGGAGAAGTGGCGGGCGGGGAGCGCGCGGGCGGGCGGGGCGAGCGGCGGGCGCAGGCGCGCCCGCGCCCGGGCTGACGTCACGCCGACACGCTGCCGCCCGAACACCAATCTCGCCTCACACGCTCCCCAGTCCACAGAAGTGACTCATAATCAGGCCCACAAACTCTGGATGAAAGAAACTCTGTAACCTATACCTATCCTAATCAATAGGTCGGCTGAAGGCCGCCAACGATGAGGATCAAAGGGGAATATTTACAGACGTCCACCCAAATGTTGTAGGATGTTTTGGGTCTAAATACAAAGAGAGAATTACGTTGGTCACTATTTGCACTTCCAGTGTTTAATCGTAGTGTATCAAAGGAACTTACAAAAAGTTACACAAATAGGTTTTAGACTGTCCTTTGTTACATTAGTCACGGTTTTTTGGAGAGGAAAGTCGTCGCAACGCCGCTTTTTTCTACCAATCTTGATTACAGTTTTTGTCATCGCCAGAAAGCTCAATTTTTCAGTGGATGTATTAAGGACAATATTACAAATTGCTTCGTGAGTACATTCGTAACGGATATTAGAGCTTTAAACTCCTCTTTGAGCTAAATATTGTGTAAGGCATAATAAAAGCCAACTAAATCTCGTTGATTTAATGGAATAACTAACAACAAACAGAACAAGTCAAAGTCAGGTAATTTAATAAAATCCTTCGATCTCTTGAGACCCCAACTTTGTTATTGAACTTTGGGAAATATTTTTAAACTGGTCACTAAGTATTTGATTAGTTCAAAGTGCTCGCAGATTGCCAAACTTTTTATTGCTTTAATTTTGTTGCCGATATTGGCGATATGCCGAAAAGAGTTTCCGGCAAAAACCAACATATGTATACACGAAATGTTAAAAAGAGTAAAATGGAATAAGGAACTTATTAAAATGTGAGTAATGTAATGTGAGGATTGGGATATGCTAGTTGACTGTGACTAGCTAATGGATTAGAAATTTTACTACCTGCTTTAATTCTATTTAATTCTTTAATTCCCTTAGTTACCCTATTATTAATTCTCCCATGGGTTTTATAGAGCATCTAGAGTATACCATGACAACGGAAAAGAAACGACGGACGCGTTGTGACCTGTGTATAATTTTCAGACCAAGCTAAATCGTTAATTTTTATATATCATATTAGTATGTATTTTATTGTAAAAACATTATTAAATTCAGTTTTATATTACTAAATACTTAATATAATTCCGATTTTCTAATTTGTCTAGGGAAGTTTTTCTATGTCTATATATTAAAATATGAACATACTATACTTATAAAAGATTTTCTAATTTTTCGCTTCAGGATAATCTATGATTGCCATTGCGGCGCATAAAATAATTAAACGATTTCTAAAACAAATAACCCCAAAAATTCCCCAGAGTTGTAGCTGTCATCGTTTCGGAAATGTTTTCTAATTATATTTAACTGCGGTACTAACTGCGAACAAGGATCTTTGTCGTTTCATATTTATTGTCGGCTCTCCAATTACCCATAGACGTCAAATTAATAGATAGCTCATCATTAAAACGAATCATCCCTTATTTCAACAGGTAGGAGTTAGATATAAGAAACATCCTACCATCCAATTAATACATTTTTTCTGTCGGGGGTTTATCTATACCTACGAGATTTATGTTTAAGCCCCCGAGCTACAAGTAAGACACATACAAAAAGTACTTAAATCTACAATTAAAAAAACAGAATAGAAGCAGAAAAAAAAACGAGAACTTAAAAAATTAATAAACGAAAAAAATGGTTTCGAATCCTGAAAACAATCATCAGCGGATACGTTTTAATGAATAATCTCTTAAATAATAATCAATATTTACAAATAGTAAAGGTATTTCAAATATTAATTCGACTGAAACGTTTCACAATTGTGTCTATGAAATGGAACGTTAATTTCAAAATCCATCGACAATTTCAGTGATTGTAAATGATTGTTAGTTTCAATTCAAATGGATGATACGTTCGTTCAGCGTGAAGCCGCTGATTAACTCTTGGTAATTGTCTATGATAATCTTCTTAACAAAATGAGTATGTAATTTCAGACTGGTTAGCACACCGACTGTCACAGAAAGTGACAAGACATGATAATATAATAATACTGCGCTTTGATTGGTGGAATATTTAAAACCCGAGTTTTCCGTCAATAACCAATCAACGCACAGTATTTATCTTGTCATGCCTTTTGTGACATTCGTATTGCTGCCGGGCAGTGATTCTAATCTATGACATTTTTTTTGCCAGATTTATCCAATTTGAATAAAAAAAAATAATGTAATTTCTACTTTTGCAAGGTCCATGTTCTCTTAATTGGTGAAATGAAGTGGGCCACAGATGGATGCGAGTTCGTCACCCACCGGTATATTAAACTGGGCCAGATGTGGCCCCTTGAAGGTGTTGTGAGTATCTTGATGTTTGTTATGGTTCCTTTGGTACTGTAGATATTTTTATTCATTCGGCTTTCATAACTCCTTGAAATATTATAAAATATAGAACATAATATTATTTTTATGGTACCATTCGTTTTGGTACATTAGGAATGTAGATATCTTTGCGTCAACGGCATTCATTCGTTCTTAAACTCTAACATATCTAAAGCCTTCGTTGCTAGAACATAGTAATATCGGTTTTCTAGTTTTCGAGCTGCAAGTTGACCATGTGTGACATATCCGGCAAACGAACCGAAACCCGTCCCTAACTGTTCACCTTGCAAACTCACTCGATCTTAACGATACGACAACTCACTTACACTAAAAATTAGAAAGTTTTTTGAGTTCATTGTTCTTTACATTTCATTATCTAACCGTAAGTTGATTAGACTTGCGAGGAGTTCTTACTCGATAGGCAGCGCTGATAACTAATAAACAGTATTAGATACATAAATAAAGTGTGGATTAACCCCAAAGACTTAACCCGGCTTTGGACTTATCCCTGAACCGGGGCTTCCCAGACATTCCTATAATTCTGCTCTGGAATATTGTTGTGCTAGTCTTCAGTCGATTACATTGAATCCCGGGAGATCTTCCCAGATGACAGTTCTGCTAGCAGCTTACCTCGGGTACCTCTGGGTGAACAAACTACATCGATAGAAATGCTGTTGCATTTGTCACTGTAATTACTCCCATTGGTTCACTCACTTGTACGGAAGTAATATTTAAAGCAAATACTTGTTTACAAAATTCATATCAATAACCTGTTTGCTTAGGACATTTTAATTGTAGAAGGACTTAGAAAAAATACCTCCATGAAAATAAGCTAGGACTTAGATTACACAATGACACAGTGATGAAGCTTGAAAGTGTCTTCATATCCTACTAATATTATATTCTTAAATAACCAAACCCAATGAACTACATCTTCCAACGACAATTACTTAACTGAACAAAGCTAAAATGTATTGATTAAAATTTAATCAAAACGTAAGGGTGGCTTTTAATAAAACCCTGATATTATCGCGCCACCGACCCCTTAAACTAGGGTTGCAAGGAAATCATTAAGCACATGCTTACACGGTGTTTGTCTTAGATTGGCTGATACTTCGATTATCTGTAGGACGTGACTTTGATACCAATTTGGGTGAACCAGGGACGCGGTCAGTTTTAAACATCCTGTTACGAACGGAATCTATTGACGCTTGTTGTCGGATTGTTTAGACAAAGTTTGATTCGTGGTTTAATAATAATTGAACTTGGATATGTTGATAGATTTATCATCCTTCTCACTATAACGATCTAAACGCCACCCCTTTTAGATTCAAAAAGTTTCAATATTGGAAGTTGGCAAATTCTAAGCTCGCTCATGACTCGATGACGTCTAATGCAAAGCTGTCTCCCTAACTGAAAAATCTATGATTATACGAGTATATCTATCTTTAAAACCTGGCTCGGGTTTTCTGTAGGGTTGGTGATCTCAAATCATCAACCCTACAAAAAGCGCGGTGATTATGCCTAATCCACTGTACTGATATCTTCAGTGAGATGAGAGGCATTTGCCCAGCAGTGGGACATAACCGGCTATTACTTCATTATATATCTATTAAAATCTAGTCATAAAATGTCGATAGAAATCATTCAACTAACAAACTTCATACAACCAACATAGATTTCAAGCGGCATTTCCCCGGAGACTATTTCCAATTTAATAATTGACAATTTGATGATGAAATGAATACCTATCAAATTTTTCTTTTTACATCTACGTGTTCTTAAATAAATATCGGAATTTCGTAGCTTTGCCTTCGCGTCGTATATTTTTTCCTCTCTATTCCTCTCGGGGGAGTTGGTTTGCAAATTCAACCATTATTATAATAACTTCATCCTTTGTTTTGACCTCCACCTTAGCCCAGGGCAGTCCGTTTTGAAAATAATTGGCTTAGCAATAAAGTGATTTAAAACATTTACGGACTTATAAATCAAAACTTTCATCATTTTAGCAATATTTTTCAGATAAAATTTAAGTTTAGGTCCTAAAAGTACGTAAATAAATTTTAATATTGCCTAAGAATATATGCTTCGTATATGTTATAAATTTATTATGTTTTTCACTGAAGATTTAATAATTATTTACCTCACAACAAATCGAAGAGCACAGAATCTCATTATCTTGCAAGCTATAACCATGAGAGGTATTTTAAAGGAATTCTACAACAACATACATTATTGTCCTTATTTACCCCATAAGATAGAGTAAATACAACCAACTAATATCTCATACAAGTTCTAGTAACACTACTAGCATGCAGAACTCAACAACAAACACTGCTTGAAACAAAGTATTCCACAGTCGAACTACTACCAAATGATCGATCATGAATTCCAGTTCGCCTCACTAATCTTACGAATAAAATACCTTGCCGATTGTTACTCTCATAATGTCTCGGAAAATACAAACAGATGGTGAAGAAATTGAAGATGCCTCACGTAACGTGCAAATAAAATAAATATTGAATATTCAGGTTACAAAGGGGAGCTTGGTGACTGAAAACAATTTTCATACAATGTATTTTCACTTTGTCGCTCAATAAGCTCCAAGCGAGCTTTGGGGTTAAATTCTACATTTGGGACAAGAGAAAATACATTCATTTGTCGGCCCTAGTAAATAGCTTCATGTCAATTAATTAAAGTTACGCTGTTTACAATACCTTTTTTGTATTTTGTAAAAGACAAAATAGTTTTTATAGTATACAGGGTGGGTTTTTTAAACCGGTCAGTATGAGCAATATAGTGTACGTAGATACGTAGATCTGTTCTGTGGAACATTTCTTCGATTTTAGTTACATTAAAAACTGCATTCATGATTTTTGAAAAAACGCTTGCTACGCCCGGCGATCGAACCGAGATATATACGAAAAATTAACACCCTGTTTTTGCCAATAGATAATGTCAATTATAACGATCTGCTTTTAGAAACATGAAGTGTTAAAGTAACGACGACGATTTTTTGTTGAAAATTAACGTAATTTTTTATTTCATACATTTTTATAATTGTCAAAAAAAAGCAGTTTTTCTTATCTAAAAAATCTTCGTATCACTTTTAGTTTCAGACTTGTCCATGCCACCCCGTATAAAACTACCTTCGAATCCAAAATAACCCAAATCATTATATAACAATTGAACCAGAATCTGCAGAGCCCTAAATCGTTAATTTCAGATGTTATCAGATATGGAAATCGTTTTGGGTCAAACACAAGTCGACGTTTCATTAATTTATCTTCGTCCTGATAAGGCGAGGGATAATATTTATGTGAACTGTTTGATTGCTTGATCGATTATCCGAGAGAAGATGTGTCCTTCGGTTTATAACGGGTCTGAATCATCCCTTGGGAATCGGGTCATAAACAAACTAATCTAACTAGGACTTTTTGTACCCATGTTTATGAAGGAATAAAAAAACTTGAAATTGAGTTCTTTATAAACACTCAAAAAATATTGCACTAAAAAACTACCAACAAAAACATGTAAAAGTATCTTTGGAAATACTATTCTGCTCCCTAAAAATATCTAGAAAAAGCAATCAGTTGGTCATGAAATTTTAACTTCATAAAATGAACGTTTAAGATTCGTACGTGCAACAATTTTAACCATTTTCATAAAGTACAACGAATAAGTTATGCGTTTTAATAACTATGTGTCCCACGTGACTTTAAAACTACATTTCTGAGAGTAACAGACATCTGTGGATATGTTGAACGTGTTATAGTCTCCTCAGTTTCATAGCAGCCACATTTACATAAGCATATGAGGTTTAAAAAAATATCACATGTTTTTAAGAATTTCTTTTGTAATACAGTATAGTGGATTTTATTGAGCATAAGGATTCTCGTTTAGCCCAAAAATAAGTATGGTAATAATTAATAAGTGATTGCGTAATTGCAATATAAATGTCATACATAAATTAGTAATTGTAGAGGTCTTACACACAGACACTCAATTAGGTACAGAAACAGAAAAGTGCGAAAATGCACTTCACAATTCAATTTCAGTGAAAAATACTCGGTGATATATGTACCTAGTACCTACTCACCTACTTACTAACTACCAGGTCCTGCCAGGACTCTACATAATATTAAGTTTTCTCATTATTATCTATTTGAACTTAATACAATGACATCTATGATAGTTAAGTGTTTCATCAAGTCTACGATACTGTACTTACTTTCTACGACTAACGCCCGCTTCTTTAGATGTTGTTTTTGAAACTGTTCATAGATGGCGCTGTCTACCTTAGGTAACAAAAAACAAACGAACGCTTAGTGAACATAATTATTGAAATTCTACCCACAGTCTATTTGTAAGAGGTTTAATTATATTTTTGTGTAATAAACACTGAGCTTTAATATTGTTTTTTAGAAAATACGTATCTTCAATCAACAGAATAGATTTGCTATACATTTTTCCACCTCATGATACCTCATGATGCCTCGAGCTAATTGTCCTTGGTAGGCGGTAGCTTAGGCGGGCGGGCGGCGAAGAAAAGTTGTTTGTTTTAATGTCTTGTTTATATTTAAATTAAATTACGAAATGCTATATTGAATACAGAATACAAGGCTTTAAAATAAAAACGTAAATGGTCTCTGAAGCCAGCCATCGAGGACGAAGTTACCTATATTCTATTTTTACTTACGATAATTAAAATTCAAACCGTCATGAAAACAACTTGTTTCATTGAGAAATATGGTTCTGTGAAGAATGGACATGGAATGGATAAGTAGGTATAGTTATTATTTTAAACCTTATCAAGGACTCGTAACGTCTCTCAGATATGTAGTTGCAATAGCCACTTTCCACAATATTATTCCCAAAACAACTTCCCACCAATTCGCGAATCTTTAAAAGTTTTTTGAAACTACGGTAAAAAGAGCTAACAGCGTCTTTAGATCTGGCAGTGTTCGGACTTGCTTTAAACACTATTACTTTATCTAAGTTTGTTATTTAATCACAACCAGTTTGTAAAATAAAGTACCTAACCCCGGGAGGCCAGTAGCTTCTTCCTCATAGTGCTTCATTATACCTTATCTTCTTCTGTGGTGACATCTTGATTGAATGAAAATATAAAGAATAAAATTGAATGTTAAATAATAAAAAAAATTAAATAATAAAGAAGTAAAGTAATAATTACAAAATGTAAAAGAAACGTAATCCCGCGACCTTGCCGTTCACTCCTCGAGGTATTCGGCGGATCATGAGCCGGCTCAGCTCCGGTTACCAGCAAAATGCCAACATCACTCACACACATATATTATTACATTTTAATATATCACTGATATTTTGTCAAGGCACCTAGTAACTGAAAGATTTAAAAGTTTGCACAAGACACAGCAGTCTTGACTTATTCGACGCGACAATACTGTCTTTTACGACAATTCAGTCAGTCAGTTGTAGATCAAACATATCAAGTATAACAGACAAAAAGTCTCTTTGACGTTGTGTCTTCATTACCAAACAAGCCAAAATAAAGAATTTTTCTTAGTTTTCTCGTCTCTAAAAACCTTTCTCTCGCTTTATTTCTATACGGAAAAAAGAGATAGAAGATATACTGTCTTCAGTGTGCATAAGCCCGCAAGAGAGTGTCTAGCTACAGCATTACTATACAGGGTGAGCAATCCAAATGGGTCAGTATAGCGGTTTTGGAAACCATAACAGATAGCGAAATCTTGGCTTAGGAACCATGACGTTGATTTTAGTAAAAAGAAAAACTGCATTCATATACTTACAAAAATACGTGTACTCGGCCCAGGAATCGAACCTGGACTTTTTGAAAAATTAAATTTCGTTATTTTCCTTTGAATATCGGTTATGTAGCTCTTAAATAGTAAATGTTACTAAGAAACATGATATCTAAAACTAATAAAATGCATTGTTTTTAAACAACGAAGTTTTATTTTTCAATACTTCAGGGCCGCTGCCGGCCCTTTGACTTTGTATGGGGAAGTTTTAATATTGTTTAAGTAATCGAACGAAATCTTATGTAAATATTAGACTGAAATGCCCACAATTTAAATATTTTGCAATATTAAAACTTCCCTAATACAGTAACTTACGTTAGAATAATTAGATGCGATCAGTGAGCCTCTAACATTAACATACAAGCATTAATATATTGTCAAGGGTAGATATAAAAAGCCTGATAATTGATTGACATCATATATTTTAATAATGTGACATAACAATATGATACTCAGTCACATCTGTCATATACCTGTTAAGTATCTCTTAAATGTATGATTTACTATCATTGAATCAAATTTAAAATAATGTGTAGGCAAGAGTTATTTGATAGTTATGTGTTTAGACATTATCAAATATATTTATATCTGACTAGCTGTGCCCTGCGGTTTCACCCGCAGCGCCCCCATTCCCGTGGGAATTTTTTGATTTTTATTCCCTATAAACCTCACGGAGCCCGAGACCTTTCCAACGAATGCAAAACCGTGGAAATCGGTCCAGCCATTCACGCGTGATGCCTTGACCAAGGAAAACGGGTTTCATTTTTATATACATATATAGACTACGAAATTGCATTTTTCAAATTTATTTTAATCTAGCAGTGGTCCACCGTACCCATTCCTGTGGAAATTTTGACATGAAAAGCTTCATACAAATGTTCCTCTTGAATAACTTTATGTTGGCGAAAACCGCATGAAATCTATTAATTAGTTTCGAGTAATTCAATTACATACAAACAGCTTTTTCGGACTTTTTTATAACATGAATGTGATGATATTTAATTTAATAATTTTCATTTTGACTAAATAAAACAAGTGAATGATCATTAGGCGTTCGCTTCCTCTAAGGGCAAAATGGTGAATGACCAATATCGATAGCTCGTTCAGGATATCTTGGAATGTTTTTGGTCAGACTCACATTAAAAACGATTCGTTACTATAATCAATCAACTTAATACGTTAACATAATATCACTTTAAAGAAATAAACGAAGGGGCATTCGTAATAATAACAGCAGCAAAAAGGTCCTACATTCAGATTTATATTGTCACAAACAGATAAAATTAAAATGCATTAAAATCTGAAGAGATAATGTACCTTTTAACAATTTTGTAATATTGCACGAAAATAATTAAAAAACCTGTTTACTCGTTTGGTATCCACAAGGCAAAAAGTTGTCTCAACAGTCCATTTATGAATAATAATACATTGTTATAATCAAGGTGTGTACTTACAAACGGATACACATGCCTTAAGTAAATGTAGGTAAATCATTTCTTGATTGCAAACGGATTACTGGGAGACATAGGTACCTACAACATGCCCAAGTAAGGTCGAATTTTTTAAACGTCGAATAAAAACTTATATTCGAATACATTAGTGTATACCAAGAAACTCCAACTTTTTAGCTTGTAGTTCCATTATTTTTTATTGTGAATGAAATAATAATGTGCAAAACCATTCACTTTGTAGTGAAAACAATAATAAGAGAACAAAAGGAACTATCGTTTTAGTATTTAGATAATAGCTAGAAACTAATAAAGATGATAATTCTTCTGTTAATATGGACAAGAGTAATAAACAGCGAGCCCATTATAATGTCTATGCGAATATGTAATGCGTTTCAAACTGGTTGATGTATGTATAAAACCATCAGTAGCCGGTATCGGTCAACAACGTAAGTACGTATTGTTGTAAGGGTCAATACCCATTGGCTTACGTAAATGTATTTTTGAAGTAGATAAATCATTCTACGAAACTACATAGTCTATTCAACGCCTTTACTCAGAGACGTCAAATGTTTCCTCAATAGATTTAATACGTAATTTTGACATGTAATGCATAGAAAATCGGTCAATTAGTCGTCTCTGAGTGCGGCAGGAAATCTTCTACTCCTTTCATTTTCCTTTTTTTGAGTGGTAGGAGTTTTAAGTTAAAAAATTGTAAGTTAATACAAAAAAAACTATATGTGATATCGCACTGTGACTGCAGCTTTAGCTCACTAATCATATTCACATGCAATTACAAATGTCTGTCTGTTGTAATTTCTGCTTTTTAATATTCCAATATTGCTCGAAAATCTTCATCAATATTGCTTTGCTTGTCGGTTTCGTAACGAATAAGGTATGTTCGGTTAAATGAGTACCGTTCGTATATCTGATTAACTTGTACTGTTTTATCTTAATAGAATATGTTTCGATAAATTATATAAATTATGTTTACACCAATTAATTAAAGTTTGATATTATAAATGGATAATGTGGAAACTTTTAATAATGGACAAGTAATTTATGGATGTGTATGAAATAGCCGGATTGTAAACTTTTATAGATGTCTTAAACATTTAATTAAAATTCTGACACTTCAATCATAATATTTTATAAACTATAACATTGTGAAGGTGTTATAAAAGAGCAACTATATTAACAACCCATAAAACTATTATAGAACATCTTTTAATTGTATATCTTAAAAGAATTTAATAACACCCATTGTTGTTGTTTCAATCTTCAAATAAGGAAATAAACTTTCTCTGCTGACCGTCTGCATGTACGATGGGTTCTAAGAATTGTAATCAACCATTCATTTTTCTCATAAAATGACGATGTAGGAGAAAATAACCCTCAGGGAGCAGTTTACCTAAATATATAAAGGGCAAACATGACTCACTAACTCACTGACTTATATCACAACCGAAACTACTGTTCTATAAACTTGGAATTGGTTACAGGTTCCATTTATGATGTAAATGAGCACTAAGTAAAGATTATGCGAAATTCAACCCCTAACAAGTGGTGGTCCTTTCACCCGAAGCGAAGCGAGGGCGACCGCTAGTCAAAATATATTCGATCATTGTTTAATCATCAATACATTGAAGCTGAAAAATATATTTACTTCAAAAGGCAAAATCTCCAAAATCAAGCCTACTTTTCCCACGAGTTTCCCACGACCGATACGTATCTATATATATAATTCAAAGTCCTGACTGACTGACTGACTAATAATCAACGCACAGCCTCAACCGCTACACCTAGAAACATGAAATTTGGCAGAAGGTTCTTCAAGTGACGTAAGTGCACATTAAGAAAGGATTTTCGAAAATTCCAACGGGAACGGGCTCAACGTGGGCAAAGCCGCGGGGCGCTGCTAGTAAGAAATAAAACAGGTAAAGCCGCAGGTCTCTCACAGATATGAAATATATTGTAACCCGTTTCGTCTAGAGACTAGAGAAGAACCTATTGGTTGCTCACTTACTCCGGCTGATCTCACCTAAATGTCATATCTACTGACTAATGTGGTTATTTCGTAGTAATATGTCAAGTTGTGACAGTGAACTTTGACAATGTGACTTTTATACATAATTAGTATTTGAATGGTTTCGTCGTATGGCCCCACGGCCGAAGGTAATGTTAAATATCGGTGTCATAGTACCACGGTAATGATAGAAGCAATGTCAGGAATTTCTAACGATCACGTTTTAATTATTATCGTTGCAGTCCTAACAGGTTAATAATAACTTATTGTAATCAAGTTGACAACTTGACTATTTTTCTTTAGTTGCTTTTTATTTGTTGCGTGTATTTTTAATTTGGTATTGTTGCTAAAACTTAACTATCGTGACTCAGGATTTAGAATTTTAGTATCTGTTGAGAGAGGTTAGAAATAGAGCGACGTAGTAGATATATTCCAAAAAGTCCTACTTACTTCGTAACTGTTACCACTTACTAATCACTTTGAGCAATTTATTCTCAACGTGATTCGGAGGTGTGTAGCATCACCTCCACTCCATTAGCCGTTGATTTCAATTACCACACAAGTCGGTAGCAGCCGCGAGCTCTCATCGATCAATACGTAATTACCTGCACGACTAAAGAGAACATGATCGATGAAAATAAAATAGACCACATATCTATTAGCTTACTTAATCAATTCGGGCGTATCAAATTATTTAGGCACGAGGTCGCTGAAAGCACGATCGAGTTAAACCCAACATACTATCTCTTCATAGACAATGCGATTGATGCAAACCCTTGAACAGGTTGCAACACGAATACCTTTACGTTTTGGCGATAAACACAACTTATTAGCCAACTAAGAATTTTGATTAACCTCGCCAGAAGGTAAATGTGTCACTGGTAGTGCACGTTTGACTTATTCATTATTCTCTTACTTCTTACTGATTTAATCTAATCTGTTTTGTGCACTACGTTTACAGATAGTTAATTGCATATTTCTTAATGTTAACCTTAGAACGTATTAACACTAGATTAAATTAAGATACACTTATTTAGCTGACCTAAGCCGTTTCAAGCTTTGTAGTTTAAGTGTTTACGTGTTTACGTGGAAACTTTGAAAGCTGTTATTTTAAAATATCTGTGTCAGAGTTGAGCTGTTATTGCAGAAGCATAGATCTTAAAACACACCTACACATTGTTCTATATTCATGTGCTCAGATACCACGAATAAATCGATAACTTAATTAATTTGGTGTATTAACATTTTGGTATATTTATTAACGCCTTATAGTGACACTTGTATACACGATACATAATCGTTTGAACCAGTTGGTAACAGACACTTTCAGATCAAGGTCTATTACCAGCTCCATCTCAATATTTTGTCCAATAAGTGACATTGGCCAGATTATGCTAATTAAAACTAGTTTGGAATTGTTTAAAATGTTTTATAAAATCATAATGTATACTAAATACCCAAGCAGAGACATAAAAGAACAATCAATGAGCAACTCCATGATAAAGTCATCGCAAATCTATTTTAATACGAACTAGGTACATTATGCTAATAACATTCCGAGCAGCCAACTATGTAGGTACGACGGCCCAGTAATCACTGCTTTCCGTTCCCTGAATTTACTGTACCATGCGAGGAAATAAAGCAATACTCGCCTAAAATTTCAATGAACCGTGAACAAATAGTTCGCATAGTAATAATTTGCTATAATCTTGCACATTCTTAGATATTCCTAGGTGTACCGCAAAAATACATTTTCCAGGTAGCGTGTTTACCGAAGACGAAGGAGGGAAACCTCTGTTTTTCTCTTTCGGTAGCGCGGGAGTGTCGGTCGGCGGCGGCGGCGGCGGCGCGGTGGGCGCGAGGCGCGACCGCAAGGTCCCGGCGCGCGCGCACCACGCTGCGCCGCGACTCGCGTAAGTAAAAGTTACTTTTAACAATACCTTGGCGGCGCCTGCGCGCTGCGTACGTCAGTTTCGCCAACTTCTGCCGCGCGGCTCTACGTATCGCGCTCACTTTACTATCGATATCGTGCTCATTGTTGTTACAAACAAAAACAAGACATTGACATCGCGACAATCACCGCAATCAAATATAAATCAACAATCCCTGTGTTTTAAAAAAACGTGTTATAATTTTATGACGACTATAAAGTTCAATAACGTTAATGAAAATTTAAATAAATATAATATTGTACTGGTTATTGCCGACTATACTATTGGATGTTACGCTCTCTTGGCCGTAAGTATTTTTATTGTTTACTTTTGTAACTTCAACCTTCCTTGATAACATTTTCTAATATTGCACCTTTTCCTAATTTGAATGTGGACATAAAACTATTCCTAAGCTGCGACCATAAATCGTGATTGGCGGAGCATGTTCTGAATATAGTCAAATGATTTGATATTCTGTATAAATGGTAGTGTTGAACGGTGGTTGGTATTCTTTTAGTAATATTAATGAGGTGATGAAAGTGTTTGGTCAGTGCGTTTTCCGTCGCGCGCCACCAGCGGCCGGTTATGTGGTCACCCGGCTACTCGGTGAACGAGCCACTACATCAACTTGCAATCGGATCACTATAACTGGTTTCAAACTTATTGTAGACACGTGTCAGCATGGCTAGACTATTATATTAAGACCATTAAACCTCTGGTTGTAACACCACCTTTGTTTGAAACTAGTTTGACAAATCGATTTTATAAAGTCTTACTATTATCAAAATGTAGCACTGTTGCCAAGTCCATGATGATGAAACCAATTGGGCCATAAAGAATACAAATGTAGTCTTCTCAGAGACCTTTACCCTGCTATAGAGTCGTAAAGTTCTGAACTTCACTTTAATTTACAAATGAATGACCCAAAACATTCTTGATATCAAAAGTCATTAATTGTCAAAAGGGTTTCAAAACACTTATGATATCTCCTCAAACACATTACTTACCTACGAGTTTACGAGTGTTATAAAGGTGGTATAAATCAACGCCTTACTTATCGCACCCATACATTTTCCAACGGGTTTCAAGTAATTACTTATTTTAGGTGCTTTTGGTAGCTACATATAATTTTATCTTATCCAAGACCTTCAACATTTTCGGTGGAATGCTAGCAACCTTTAAATCTAAGTCATTATTATGCAAAACCTTAATCTTAGCAATTATGTCATCATTATACAAATATTATCAAACAAACAAACTTGAAATAATTAAATAGCAATTTGGAAATAACAGAAAAACAATGTTATTGACCAAATCAAACATAATTAAAAACGTAAGTAACTAGCGATTATCAGTGCTATTAATAATGCATCGATTAATTGTTGTCGACTAGGATATATAATTTTGAAAGCAAATCGAGTAGGGATAATTACATAGTGAAATATTTCGATCACGGATATTGTAGACTCATTTTGCTTTCCCCGTCTATTGTTTTTACTATTCACTTTGTTTACACAGCAGTAAAACACTATTAAGGTTGCACGTCCACTGCATCGGAATCAAAATGTTACGATGCGTTGCAAGGTCGGAAGTACATTTTGAATATGAGAATTCAGAAGCGGAATAACAATTTCGGATTTTACAGACACAATTTAGAATACACGATGAATCAAAACTTGAAATACCTACGATCGTTTTCTCGATGCAAGACAACAAGGGGTCAATCAGCAAGTCAATTGTGTGTCAATTAATGCGCAATGGAATTGTCTTAGTCTGATAGCCTGACAAATTTTGTCTCAGACAGAGTACAGAATAATATGTCAACTATCCTATCGAAATACAATACAGACTAAATTGAGACAGATATCATTCAGAAACATTGATTGCCTTATAAAAAACTATTCAGCCAGTTTATTCGTTAACTTTCCTATATTGTACACAATAATAAGTAGCCAAACATACGTATGGTAGGATAATGAATCTCAATTTTCAAATTAGCATTGTAAGAATTTTTCTAGACTGTTTCACCTCTAACATTTCCTCGTTCTCAGCCTTGCATCCGCGTTAAATGTGGTTATTAAAATAATAATCAATGTTACATATAATTGTTTTATTGAAGAGGATAAGCTGAAGCTAACATTCGGCAGTCGGATCACGCGGCGAAACAAACGATTACATACTCAACCGCATTCCTTCAAATTAGCATTCCAGCCTCAAAATGATATCACCTATATACATAAACTACCAAATAACTATAAAATTATATGAATATCACATAATTCTCTAAAGTTAATCTTTTTGACCTTGTTTGATTGTTTTATTACTTCATTAGCATTCTTATATTATGACAGGTCTACAGCACACCTATTAGTTTTGTTAACTTCACGGTCGGGACGAGCTAAGAATAGAATGTTGATAACCCTTTATCAATTCTATTATCTGACTGTACCGAAATAGTTGGAGTGTTAATAAATCAAAGTGCGAGTGTATCAGGATAAATTATCGACAGTGTAATCAATCAGTTTTGTAGGAGTTGTTGCGCCAACGCCGACTAATGCTCGCACCTGCCCCGTCCCGCTCCACTGAACACTTTCCAAGGAAACAAGCGCAGAAAGTCACAAACATTTTGTTAATAATAATTTCAAAAATGACCTTCAACGTCATTATCTTTATAGCATTGAATAAGTAAAAATGTTTCCGCAATAATCATGAGTATGCAACTCAACCACTGGAGTTCAAAGCGACGTTACTTCAAAGAGGCAATCTAATTATTAAACATTGCACCACATTCTTTTTATTACATTTTATACCCCATTACTTGTAATATAAACGGTGATGTAAATAAAATTCTAAGTCTAATAAATTATCGAAACACAAAGAATAATTTATTCTCAAGCATTTGACAGTTTTTTGCACATGACTCAAACAATGATTAATTTATTTATGGGCTATAAAGTTCATACATACAGATGGTTCCATAATGTTCTAAGACCTAAATTCAAGGAAAACATAACAACATAAGCCAAACATCAAAAACAGGATGACACTACAATTTGGACTTCCTTATAAAAGCTACAAGCGGTGCAGTAACTGTACCAATCTCTTTGATAGATAAACACAATTTTGATGGTCCCATTTCTACCTTTCAATAGGTGACCTCTAGACATTGTAACCCTCTAGGCACAATTAACACCGTTCAATTAATTGATGAATTATTGTCTTATACCCATTATCATTGAGAAATATCCCCTGACATATAACGGCAACATAACAGCACTTTTATAGACGGTAGTGGTGTATTAAGTTTTGTAGTCAGCATATTGGATAACTAGGTGTTTCGTCAGGTGTTTAACATGCGGCCGACACGCTATTTCGGCCTCGGTTGGACTCTCTAACTTTTGACGTCTTTTGACTCGCACCGGCCTTTAGTTTTTGTAATAACGTTTGATATTTAATTTTTGTACATGATTTTTGTCATATACTGAGGTAAAGGTGACGGAGCCAATTGATTGGCCAATAAGAACGGTAAAAATGGTGGATTTAGGTTCCTCTTTTGTAGGTATCGCAATGTTGTTTTTGTTAATGTTTTTCTTGCAAGCTTTTATTTAAATGCTTAATTTTTTTTTATATTGCCTTAAGTAATCTCTTTCTTTTAAAAGTACTGTTTAAGTACTCCAAAAAAAATCTAAACCATTTCATGATAATAAATACTAACTGTATTTATTTACTAACTTGAATGACATATAGGCATTATTTTTTACCAGCAATACAGAACAAACCAAAATCAAAACAGCCTATCTGATTAAGTATCGGTCAGTTTTCTATATACCAATCTTAACCCTGTCTGTCCCCATTAAATATTAAGTACCTACTTATAATCAGCTGCGCCTGGCATTTAATTGATGATATTCGAAGTCTCGAGGTCGCGGAAGACCCTACGACTGCATCACTGACGCAAGCGCAGTGAGGCAACAGTTACATACACACGTGTGGGCTAGTCGTGAAGATTCATATTTGAATTAAGGCATGTTGGCACTTTCAAAATATAAGAAATTTGATTTTTTATGAAGAAAATTTTCATTTTTTTCTTAATCAAAAACGATAATTTTGGTAAAGCACGAGCCGTTATAATAATAAAAGCCGATAGGACCGCGAGGCGCTACGACCTAAACATACTTATGAAATCAAATGATAGTACTCTACTACATATATTTCCGTTATTAACAGACAACCTTAAAAACCTAAAAAATAGAACCAACATCGCTCAAAACCCACACGAGGAAAACTCTCCTAAACTCCAATTCCAAGTAATACTTTTACATAACACACATTTTATAATTCATTTCAAGTTTGCGTTTTGCGATTGCAACCCAAAGAAGATAAAACGTAATTTATTTGCAAAGTTTAAATTTGTACGTTGATACATTGCTTACAGCGCTTTATGCATATTAAATATCCGTTTCAACTCTGCTTTCGTAAGTCGTAAATTCCTCAATAAATATGTTTTTAATAAAAAATGTTATTTAACAATCGTACTCAGTGAACTGTAGTTACATTGTATTGAAACCATTACCTATAGATTGCCAACAAATAATTTGTGTTAAGAAATTCAATTACTGGTTTCCTTCTAATGGTCACTTGTGATGTTACAATTTAGACATTGGTACATTAATTACGCTCCTCCAAATTGGATCTCAAAGACTCTGTATAATCTTCTCTGGTATTTCCACTGTCCGATGATTTTGAAAGGACAATTGTAACAACACACAATTGTACCTTTTCGACATCACTGATTGATGTAGATATGAATAGTTGCATCTCTTGATTGTTATACAATGATTTTGAATCATGAGAATTATTATACTAATCTCAATCTGAATTAGCTCTAATGAATAGCCAGTGTCTAATATTCGCCTACTGACAATTTACTACTTGAAATTAGGTGTTATTACTATGCAATAGCACCTGCCTATTATTTACAATAGCTAATAAAAAATTCACTAATAAATTGATGTCTTAATTAAGTTTCGAATCAAGTTGTACGTAAGCCGGTAGCGATGCATCGATTTGGAGAACATTATCGGGAAATGTTAGAATTATTATACGTTTTGTATAACACGATATAACGAGGTATAACATGACTCAATAGCATTATGTTATTACTTGCTATTAATAATTACGATAAGCAAACACGGTTGCTCACGCGACATAAAAGATGCGCGGTTCGTTCACCCACACTCGTGAGTGAATACTCCACCGATGACGACGCCACCTCCACTCCATTGTAATTGAAAACCAATGTCGTTACGAATAAGTCCATTTTGCTCAACCCCATATCCTAAAGTTTCGCTTCCAACGTATGATACTCACTCGTACTTGCATATTTGCAGACGCTCGCGTCGCATACCACATTCTCTATTTATTTATATTTGAAAACTCGTAGTTTGTATAATTATAATGTAAAATATACGTAAGACTGCTTTTTACAATACGACCATTATAAATAATACTTAGTGAAAGTGAACTTGTGCTTCGTAATCAGTTTACGCCTATACAGTGTTTGCGTCATATTTTTTTTCTTACAAACTGTGCGCCCACTCCGTTCTTAATAGGAAATATTATAACTGTTGCTTGTTAAATAAAAACCGTTTTAACACCTACTATAAATAGAAGTTGAAATGTATCGTCATTTTTACGTATACAATAAAAAACGAAAGTGTCAGGGTAGAACCTTTTCCCATAAAACCTGCTTTGATTTTCTACACCAAAACGGATACAGAAGTTTGACGTAAAATAATTATTTAAATAATTTGTAAATTAAGAAGTTTCCGTTTGATTGCGTATGACATAATTAAGTTTTAATTGGGACAATTTCTCATGTAATTAATTAGCTAACGCGCCTAATTGAATAGCCAAAGGGAGGTACAAAAGTGTAGCGTCACGTAAGTCAATTGGCTGAAGATAATGTTGCATCAATGTTCTCGTCACGGTGTGATCCCCGCTACACAATGTGCGCACTGCATTGCGCATGCGACTAATTGTAGCCGACCAGGTGACAAGTGGTACCCATCCACGCCGGTCACGACTCAGACACTCGATTGATCTCAACTTTCTATCAAAGCCTCCAGCCATACTCTTCACAACACTCGGCTAAACACTCACATTTATAACACCATTTAAAAGCCCATTCTTACCCCAATGGCCTTCCTAACAATACGGTAATTAGACTGGGCGTACACCACCATTACAGTAATTGATATAAATAACAACATAATTACAAATGTCTCGTTAGAAATAGACCACTTAACCGACTCTACAAATAGTGGTACAAACAATTTAGTTTTTTGAAAGTTGATTAGTGGGGTGGACGTATGTACCCGGCAACTAGTTTGATTGGTTTTATTCAATTTGCACTATTGACCTTGCACGTAATCCTTTCGAAACACTGCATTCCATATGGTACCTGGGAGGTGTCGGTCTATTCACAGTATTCGTTCACATACCACATCTATTGTTCTTCCATTGACACGACTCGCACTACAATGCTCTACATTATTTCCTCATACTTCGACATTTCATGGTTTTAAGCGAATATGTTTAAAAAAAACGTGAAAAAAAACTTCGTAAATTCATTTGTTTCACTAGACTTGCCGGAATTATTTATAGGTTGGCCATTCAACAACTAATAAATAAACATTTAATGCTTTATTCATAAACGCTCCTTAACTTAAATGTTGTTATTAAAGTGTTTTGTCTCTTTTGCTCTTTAGAAAATAACGTATGTCGGAAAGGGACCAATCATTTGCTAGCTAAAATGCTGTTAATAAGCTTTTACGTAAAAGCTTGTAAATCTGAGCTGAAAATCATATTACACATTTTCAACGAAATAATTAACAATGAAAATAAATTACAGAGATCGCACTGAAAATTAATTTATTATCATAACCCGGGTTTATGATAATTGCAGCTTTAACGTATTGTTCTTCAGCTTTCATAAATTATTTCATTACATATAAACATTAAAGAATAACACACTTTGCCCATGTCGCCATATTGGATTTTATAACCACTGCATCGAAATCAAATTTGGAATCACATCAGAGTTGCAGTTTTAATATATTCGTTTTTCGATTCCTATATTAAAAACAACATAATAAGCTCTAGTAACTCGAGAACGCGCGAGTGCCTTCGCGCGAGTGGACACGCGAGTATATCGCGCTTTCTGGACAGGCGCTTTTTCTTGTCGATTCCTATTCACTACAGTTACGCTTAATTGTTCATTATATACATATATATATATTGTTATCTAAAACCCAATCCACGATATTTGACTAACAAATCTATTGACAGTTACAGTACAAACAAAAATTACACCGCACCGCAGTTAAAAACTGGAGTAGGTATAGTTTTGTTGTCTAGAATGTTATTCAACTTGATGCAATAATAGACTACCGGATTTAATGGCTGTGTCGTGACGGCAGCCTTCCGCCAGATGTCACAAAAACAAGCATTTAACACCGACCAGAAGCTTAAACAATTCGTGACTGGGTACGGTGAAATTTTTAACTGACGCCGCGCTTAATGAAAATGTTTATTATTTTATCTGTCATTAGCAGCATCCCGCGGTTTTACCCGCGTTGTACCCGTTTCCGTGGGAATTTCGGGATAAAAAAAATAGCCTATGACCTTTCCGTTGAATGTAGCTACCTATTACAAAAAGAATTATTCAAATCGGACAGGTAATTCCCGAGATTACTTCGAATATACAAACAAAAAACTTACAAATTTTACCTCTTCATAAAATTAGTATAGATTAGCAGCGCTCCGCGGTTTTACCCGCGTTGTACCCGTACCCTTGGGAATTTCGAGATTTTTTTATACATATAAACCTTCCTCTTCAAACATTCTATCTATTAAAAACCACATCAATATCCGTTGCGTAGTTTTAAAGATCTAAGCATACATAGGGACAGACAGCGGAAAGCGACTTTTTTTTATACTATGTAGTGATTACAGCGTGGTCTTCCCGTAGTGTCCGTTACTTGGGAAATTTGGGGACTTAAACCAAATATGCCCCTTCTGAGCCAAAATTTTGGATTTGCTCATCAGAAATTCTTAATAACCTGTAAGATATACTCCCATATACTCTACAAAAACCTGTTGTTAATTGAAATATCAAGAACTAGCGAGCAAGAAACCTTTCTTTGACTACCATATTTCATTTCTCATGTTAAGAAGTAAATATAAACATTAAAAAGTAAACAAGATCATTGAATGTATACATTAGCACGTGATAATAATTACTCTCTCTTCAGAAAATCTCATTCATCACTATATTCGTTTCATGTTTTATTCAACAATTAATTTGAATTTGATCTGACACTTCAACTTTATTTATGTTTTATATATCGTAATTGACCTTAACATTACAAAAGCGCGTGTCTTTTGCAAAACATCTGAACGGACCAAATATAATTAACCTACTATTTCTCGAAACCTGCTCAACAAAATGTGATATTATGGCGTTATGACGAAACCTCATTAATAGTATGTATCGCCATTATGTAGACCGTACCGAAACGACACTAAATTATGATTTGATAGATACTTCTGATTACAATAACAATATTAACCTTCTTCTTTATTAGTATATAATATAATTCTTTATTGTTAGCATCGAATATCAACGTTAGTGATGTTTTGACCATCATAATGAACTTAACATTATAGAAATAAAAAAATGCTGTATGTAGTAATACTCTTTGGTTACGCCATTTCAATGCTGATGTCTATTAGTGCCGAATACTGCAATTAATATAACATGTTTATCTATCACTAATATGATTACTACTTCTTTTCCGTTCAGAGTTAGCTTTTTGATGATATGTAGATAAGTAGATGAAGCTACGAGTACCACCTATGTTTGGTAATAGACCACCAAACATAGGTGGTACTCGTACCTATGACAACCAATCATTAACTCTCCAGACAAGTGGCATTCGCATTCTATAGTTATTTATTATTAACCTTCCTATACTCGCGCGTATGTCTGAGAGACCGACGGAATGATTTTTTGTTAATAATTCAAGAAAGGATAATGCTAATTTATTGCACTTTCTTGTACTTGCCTAATTCGACACGATCTTGAAATTGGTGGGACACGTGACCGCGAACGAGGGACACAATTGGGTGAACTGGGCGTCATTCGGTGCGAGAGACCGGCGCGAGTACACGTGTAATTATTTTTGGTGAGTAATTTTTTCTTATTTTAGTGATTTTATGGATTTGTTTTATGGATTGCGTTTTTTTTATGAACAGGAGTATTTCTTTAGATCTGTTGATTAATTTTACAAACATTTTAATTTATTTTTAAGTTTTTTTATAATTTAAAGTAGGTATTGTACCTAGTTTATATCAGTGATATGAAATCACAGTGTTATTTTTGTGTTACAGGTTTGTTTATCGTCGTGAACAATAATGAATGAGGAGCAGATTGGACTAATGTTGGAAGAGGCGGAACTGGATACAGATTATGGGGATGAGAATGACAGTGAGGTGGAAGATCACGTTGAAGAAAGGGAAGAAAATATGGATACCGAACAAGAAGGTGATTCAGACAGCGAGTTAGAGAGCTGATGAATGTAGCAAGCATCAATTCATACATTATTTATGCTCAAAATAACCCAAACATAAAAATTGAAAGAAGAGTTTTTCTAGAAAAGCTTTCCTATGAACTCATTGACGCACGCTTGAGAAGACGCGCGACAACTACTTGTTTGCCACGGATGATAAGAGAAAGATGTGCTGAAATCTGCAAGTTTGATGGTCCAGAATCATCACTTACTGCTAACAACCTAGGGCCAGGGCGTTGTGGCTTTTGTAGTTCCAAAAAAAACCGAAAAACCCGTTATAACTGTATTACATGCAAAAAATATTTTTGTTTGGAGCACGCGATTATGGTTTGCTCTGACTGCTATTCTAATAATGCCCAAGATGATTCAATTTTGTTTTCTCATACCTAGTATAGTTATTTATAAGATAATTATAATTTTTTTTGGTTTGGTACAGAATAATTTAATTTTAGTTAATTTTTTCGTAGTAAGTAAGAATTACTGTTTTTTTCAAAGGCTGTTTCAGAACTCTGTTAAACAATAATAAATACAAATTATTTCATTACAATTACTTTTATTTTATTAAACACACTTCCAACTTTAAATAAAACAAAGAAAATTCATTTTTTTTTCCAAAAGATAAAAACTACAGCGTTTATAGTATCGGTGCGTGAGACCGTGCGCGAGTATAGGTGTTACACTATCTGGCGCGAGTACAGTAAGGTTAAAATGTATAGAAATGACACATTCTAATACATTTTAACAGTGCTGTCTATAGTTCAAATAAAAACCGATGCGATGGTCTTGTCTATAAGGACGGATTAGAAAATAGACATTCTTGGACGGTTTAGTAACAAAATAAGGTATATTGTAAATTATTTCTAGCATTTGGGTACATTTCGTTTCTTCCCAAACTATATTTCCTTCCATTTCTAATCTATTCCTACAGGTATCGACACCGCCGTATACTGCTCGCCGATTCAAGTTATTAATGAGAAATATTGATCGGAGTGTAATATTGGTACATATGTCAATTTAATAATATCGGCGGAACGTTTAATAGATTAAACAGAAACAGTTGCAAGCCGAACCGAAGTAGTAATTGCTGAGAAACTAGTGATTTACAGATCACGTTTAGTGTCTACATTTTGCAACATATTTTGCCCAACATCGTATCTCTACTAATACTGTTAAGAGGTATAAAGCTGAAGAGTTTGTTTTGTTTGTTTGTTTGTTTGTTTGTTTGTTTGTTTGTTTAAACGCGCTAATCTCAGAAACTACTGAACCGATTTGAATAATTATTTCACTGTTAGATAGTCTATTTATCGAGGAAGGCTATAGGCTACATTTTATCCCGAAATTCCCACGGGAACGGGCACAACGCGGGTAAAACCGCGGGGCGCTGCTAGTCTCTACTAATACTGTTAAGAGGTAAAATTTTACTGGTTTCTTAAGTTTAAGCGAACACTACTCATTTTGTATTGAAACTACGTTTACGGATACACTTCGCTTTTGGGGCCGACACTGCGTTAAGCGTGCGCACGCCGCGGTTCTATACAAAAGTGAACCGTCGCGTGCGCCCGTCGCGTGCGGTGTCATACAAAAGTGAACCGACGGGTGCGCCCGCGACGGGCGCACGCTTAACGCAGTGTTGACCGTTAGAGTCTTCGGTGACCACCAAACTTAAAAAAGGTAATATTTTGTTTGTATGTTCGGGCTAGGTGTCCTATTCGAATAATATTTTTGCAATGGACAACTGAATATATATTCTGAAGATGGAGGTTGTAGGTTATTTTTTATCTCGAGATGGCCACTGGAATTGGCACAACGCGGGTAATACCGCGGGGCGCGGCTAGTTGTCTTTAACCTACCATCTATTTCCGGTTTTTTTATATAGAAAGTAACAGTTTAAAGCAATATTTGACCTTTTAATGATTTATAGCTTTTTGTTCTATTTAAGATGATTTACTAGAATATGATTTTTATTAATGTGCGATATCGATTATTAATTAATTACGAAATAGATATTTATCTATTTAAGTGTGACTAAATTATAATAATTATGTTTGAATACATATACATTGGGAATTATAAAATATAACTTAATCGCCTGCCTTTTGTACGTATGTGGTCATTTCACCCGTATATATTTTCATTACCCATAGTAGATCAAAAGAACCATAGTAGGCAAACGAACGAAAACTTACAAACGCAAAATATTAATTTAAAGCAAGTAACTTACTTTATTAGAAGACTATTGTGCTCCTCACTGTACTAATAGTCGTCAGTGAGATAAGAGGCCTTTGGCCAACAGTGAGACATACAGGCTTTACTTTTTAGTTTACTATAGTTGTTATTTCTTGTAACCGAAAACTAACATTACTCAACTATACACAAACAAACACAAACTATACAAAATAGTCAGGCTTAAAACTTTAGACCCTTCGTAAGTTATATAGCACATTCATTTAACAAAGTAGGACTATTGCGATTACATTATATACTACACCTACATTCCATGCAAGTACCTAGTATTAGGTAACTGAAGATTCGCTGACCGTCCTCGGTAAATGCCACCTCCCGTTCCCACGACGAGCGGTGAACGAACCACTATTGTGTGTCTAGTTCAGTAACAACCACACTACTTGATAACCATAAATAATACAACGACCCAATTACTCTACTAAGTTCGTGATTTTACTAATCACCGCCGAAGTGTTTGACGAACTTGTTTGATTATATTCCGATCACCGAACATCGTCTTCAAAATAGTCTGTACGGAAATCAGGACACCTAATTAGGTGGCAGGTGGTATTGGTTGACGAATTCGGACTACTGTGTGCGTAACACTGTTGTTCTCTCCGCATGTAGCATACGACGATTGACTCAATGTAAATGTGCCTTGATACCTGATTTAAATAAAGGCACAGCGTCAAAGGTCAATCAAACCTTAACCACAAACATGAATTCTAATCCATAGCTCACAAAACAAATACGCACGAACCGCACGATATCATTAACTTTACATTACCTCTCAAAACATTTTGCTACGTTCAACCATTGTTCACCTATTAAGCAATAAGTGCATTACTCCTATTACAATACGATTAAATTAAAAAACAACAACTGTTTTAAAGAAATTGTTTCCGCCAGCGTTATGAGTGCATTCCACCGATATTACGAAAACCAAATCGCTATTGTTCGATGCGATATGTAACGCGGAAACGATACGGCTTAATGTCCTGCATTGAACAAAACAACCTTAATCTTGCTACACCAAGGTTTAGATGTAGACAAACAATGTGAGAGACGTGCGAATATCATAAATCTCGATTCGTCTTGGACCCAACTAATACTATTTGGTTTAACTTAAATGATGTTAAACACTCGCGGCGCCAAATACTTACCACAGAATCTACTTAAAATCTCATCAACTTCAAATAAATAACTGTGTTAGCACACAGTACACCGTAAATAATTGAACTTATTTAAAATCTCTCGGCCGATATTTCATTCAATTTTCTTACTATTGTCTAAAATAATTTCATGGTTCGATTTACAATACAATTGTCGTACTCTCCTTTACTCCATATTGTGATATCTCAGTGCAACCGACTACGGTTTAATTGTTCTGTCCCATTGACAAACTCAATCAAGTGAGGGATCTGTAGTCTAGACCAATTGGTCTAGTCTAGCTAGACAAACAATTGTTTTTGGAGTGCGGAATGGCTTCGACCCGGTTTTGCAGTTCAGGTACCAATATTATCTGCAAGTTGTTGAATGATATCACGTATATCAGATTGTTTGCCGGACAATATGCTAAGATCACGGTGGTTTAACAATTATCTTTATTGTGTTGTGTGATCGGTTATTATTTATCTGCGGAGGTCGGTGCGAGCGTGAGCGCTGCGGCCCCGCGCCGCGCCGTGCCTTGAAACATAATGCTCACAATGGCCTGCTTTGGTCACTCACAAAAACTAGACTCACTTTCATCTGTCTAAATGAAAATTAATAATCACGTAGGAACTTGTGTAAGGTGTTAACTCCTACACGCGTCAAAACGCGCTCCTAGAGTCATGTTTGTATTGAATCTACGGCCTCGTGCGCGGTCTACCGATTCTTACTTTCACAGATACTCGTAATTCCAGCGAAACATTTTTTTTAGAATTTTGCAATAATTTGCAAAATTTATGTATTCATTGACAGCACTAGTTTGATGTAATTTGATTTTCATTTGGTTCCTATAAAATTACGACAAGACGGTAAAGTTGTATTTCGTTACGAGCAAATAATGTTAGCAAATATATCGAAAAGTAACTCATTATCGGAATTATATCATTGGCTAGAGATGTGCGCGCGACCGACGACATTAAGCCGCAACCGGTCGGGCGGCATTCACAAACACATCAACTTTAACATTCTCAGCCACCTCGCCTCCTGCGATGACCCAGCCGCTTTCGTCACACGCCATTAAATATAACTCGAATCACACATACTATTTGTCACCGTAGAAGATTGAAAATTTGCGATTTCCTTCGCGCTACCAAAAGTCGGTTAAACACACCGGTCGCGGTGATGCAACCAAATATGTGACCTTTCGAAGGATTTCATCTCAAACAATGCGGTCGTCATATTTTTTAAATAGCATGTCAATATTCTCTACAGTTATCACAGATCTGTCATCGCATTATTTCAATTGTCGTTTGTAACAAGTTGGATTGACATTTTTAACCAAGTTATGTAAAAAACGTAATTAATTTTTCACGGACTGACCGTAAATTTGATATATCTTGCGTATAATAATTTACGCTTGACATTTGACCCATGTTTAGTTTTATTTATAAATATTAATGAAGCGTGAAGGTCAATTTGGATGGTTATTGTTTCAGAGAATGCGCCAGGCGTTTGGAAGGCGGTGCGTCGTGCTCTGAGGCGAGGAGGAGGCCACACAATGCGGACCAGCTCTCGACTCGCTACACACTAGCCGGGACGGCCTTATTACGTATTTAGTTCTAGATCGAGGTGAGTGCTCTCATTGTAATCACTTCTTTACCTTTTAAGGTACATCTAATCAAAATATCATCGCAGAAATAAACTTGATATGAAGCTAGTGTATCCTCGTAGTTAGGAACATGGGTACGAATCTAAAGTTAACGCATTCTTAAAATACTAAAGACACTTAGTTATGCTAATAACAAACACATTTAGTAACATTTAAGTCCATATGAATAAACCTCAAATATCATATTTCAATGGCACGCCAAACAAAACATTAAACATTACGAAAACTTCACGGCAACATTTTAATATTGAGCGCTACAATGTCACTGAAATTCTCTAGGATTTTCCGGAGCTAGTATTCATCTGAAATTTGAACAAGTGCGCCCTCATTTTGTGGAGAAACTCTAATACGCTTGTGTGCCAAGGCCGGCGAACAAATTGATATTACACTAGTGAGAGTTCGCAGCCCGACCTGCGCCTGCGTTGCAAGCCTGCCGCCTGTCACGACCGCCAGTGCACCTCACTCGTCAATTATCAACTATTCTCTCCTTGACAACTCTTTGTTTCACTGTCCACCTATTTTCAATATTCACCAATGACTGAATTTGAAAGCTGATAGGTCAATTCCTTTCATTTCGGTCTAGACTTAATTACGATTTGTAAAGACGTCTATTGACCGTTGGCCGGTTGCAATAATTAACAAATGTCAAGTGGGGTAATAAACTGTACCAGCTTCATGTTAACAATAACCTAACATCCTACTTAGACTGAATTGAATCATTACGGTTAAATGTGAACAGTGTCTTGTTCATCAAACCCGTCTAGAGATCCTATCGATAGTTCTCAATGACCTTTGTACTACGTGTCACATTACTCAGTTATTATGCCAGATGGATATTCCACTTATTTGATTCACAGGACCTTTTGAACTTCATCTCGTTAGCTTAATTGTTCGTTTCTTAACCTGTGGATACAGACTTATGCAATTCCTGCAGAGAATGCCATTATGTACTCTATTATGTACCATTCAACATTCGGTAATATCTTCGTTCCTTGACTTAATGTTGTCAATATACTTTTTATACTATTTCCTTATTTCTTTATTTATTTTTTATTACTTTCTCTTTAATTAGGTTCACTTAGTAGAGGAACAGATAGATGTTTCGAGGTATTGGTAATTAGGTAGAGCTATCGAGGTATTTCTGTTTTATTTCTGTCTTAAGTAAAACACACATAGTGCGGGCACGGGTCGGGTGCGGGTCGCGTGACATTGTGTTCCTCATATTTGTAAGAAAAAAGATACACCGCATCAGGCCTGCAACGTTATGTCCTTGTCGTATAGGTAATAACTTAACTAAATGTAAACTACCTGCCTGAACTGAGTCGTAGAAAATGATCGAATTAGAATTCGTAAATCAGGAATAATCCGGACCGTATCGTGTTAACAAGACACTAATATGTAAATGATGTAATGATGTGATATATGTAAATGAAATGTTATAGGGTAACAATAAAATGAAATCACATAATTTTAATCTTTTTTTCTCCAAAAGAATTGTCTTTTGTTGAAAAAACAACCGTATTAATCTACATTTAAAGTCTTTTAAAACGAAATTTACTTTAGATGATAACCCCACTACTAATCTTTTTAAGTAGGACAATAAATTATGACATGGTTATTAACAATATTTCATTGCACAATAGTAAAGCCTATAATTAATAACTTGCCACAGACATATCATTAACATGTTTCCTGCCCATTGTGGGATTAGAATAAAACTAATTTATCGTATGTATTAACGTGCATACTCTATACATTATAAACAAATTATAACAACAGTTGTAGCAATAATGGTGTCATGTTAAATTATTGTAGATTTACTTAACGTTTTTGAAATTGCTAGTTTGTTTCGCAGGTTAAGAACTAGAGTAATTTGAGTTTTATATCCATAAACATATATATACATACACAAAAACTTTATAAGAATAAAGTATATAATAGTATATATAACTTTATTGACACCCAGACGTCATCGCCAACAACTATGTATTCACATATCGTTGACTCCAGGCGGGAATCGAACCCGCAACAACCGACTTAGTAAGCGCTCTTACCACTGCCTAATATTTATCAAAGAGCTAATTGTACCACTCTGCAATATATTGCAGTTATACAAAGATCGATAGTCCCAGTCATCAATCATTGCAATGCAACGAGTGCACTAATGGTGCACAATATTGGACCAGTGGTGTGATTCTAAAATTGTGGCGCCATTCGGACAATGAATATGAGTTATTAGATTTTATATTAAAACTAGAATGGTCCACATAAATTGTACAGACAGAATGCATATCATGTAGGTTAAAGGTGTACCTCTACCTGGACTTTAGTGTCATAAAGTAAAAAAAAAACGACTCGAACTAATAACTTACTTTATTAATGAATTAGTGAATTACTGTTTTATTCATTGAATCGACGATATATACATCGTTGTCGTTAATCTGGAAACTATCGATCGAAGCTGATTAACTCTCTTCTGATTCTCTGAACTCTCGCTGATTGATTCTCTATCGATCAATTCCGTCGATTCATGACAGATCCATTAGTGTAGGGCATAAGGGTGTTACTGCGGCTGCAACTTAAAGGTGTGAGATGTTGGCATTTTACTATTTAAACTATGTCAAAGCAAAAATCAAGTACATTACTAATTACCAATTTACAGTTGTCGTTTCTGTGTATTAAGTACAAGGCTTTCGGCTCACTTACCTACTTACAAGAAGCTCATTCGAAAGTTTCAACCGACTTTTTTTGCGATCAAATTTTGAAACTTTTACTGCAGGTGCACGGATGAAAAAATAGATATCTGGTATGAATCACCTTTCATAAAGGAGTGATAACTATCACTAAATACTAATTTATTTTGAAACCTATTTGCCGGTATACTTTCATGAACATTCCTTGTATGCAAATGTCAAACATTATAACAGTCGATCTCTACTAAAATTATGTACATCTTTTAATAATTCCAAAAATAAACACTGCCATGCACAAAACCTGATATGTTAATAGAACAAGAGAAATTCGTACATTTTTATATGTAACTAGACGTACAGTAAAACACGTACATAGAAAATGTGTGACTGTGTGTTGAAAGTTGTCATCTTGACTATTTTTATGTTGTTATTCACTAGTCGGGAGCGTGGTGGTATGATTGACAGCGAAACACGCGAGAGAGGCACAGCCTTGGACAAACGATTGTGCTGTGGCCACAACCGGAACTCACACATACTAGTGTCCTTACCGGTTCGATAACAACCAAATCTGATATCAACTTAAATTAAACGACTTGTTAACAATACTAAATGTTGAAATAATTGCTTAAGTACTCGTGTTAAAGGTTCCTAAAGTGGCCAGTTTATGTATTTTTACTTGCTCGCACTCATTGTGTTGATCGATGGGTCTGGGGTTATATTGAAAACTTTTTGTTTGCTAGGTCAAGTTTAAACATTACAAACAGAGCCACGCGGTTTTATTCGCGTTGTTCCTATGGGATTTCATGAAACTCGTATAATTATAACCTAAATATAACCTCCCTCCAAAGTGGTATTAACCGAGATTAGCGAGCTCAAACAAACAAGCAGTATTATATCAGTCACAATTATACACTGATTGTGATTGACGTATAGACAAAATGTTAGGTACTTTCATAATTATGAATAAATCTGTGCGTTGTGAGCTGTACATTTAAAGCTAAGTTGCACTGTCACCTTCATCTCCACCACCTAACTACTCTAAATTTTCTCATTCAAAGCATTTCCTTAATAGAGACAAACGAACTGTCTCTAAAGATAGTAGAGTGATCTCACAGAAGTGGTATCGAGGGAAATCTATGTTAGTTTCCTTTAGAATTTAGATTATATACTTGCAATAAACATCCATCAGTTTCACTACTGTGAAGATAATAGATAGTTACCATCCCATTTGTAGGAAGTAGTTGAATTAGTAACAGGCGTTTGACTTCGATAAGATGGCGTGAGTTCACAAGATCACAAGCCTGCGAATGCGAATACTACTCAGTTTAGCTTGTAAAAACTTTTGTCACTAATGTAATCCCACTGTCCCACTGCTGGGCAAAGGTATCCCCGTAATTATTTCTATGACTCTCAATCTTGGATAAATGGTCTTCGTCATTAATCTAACTTATTATGTTTCCGACAACGTTCTCTAAAAAACTTTAATCTTACATTTACATAACAAACTTTACTTAATAATAAATAGATATGTAATTTAATAATAAAATGCAATGGTCTTCAACAATCTTCTTTATAGAGATATTAAAATATATAATTTAACGGTTTTAAATGCAATAGTCACTTGTTCTGAGGCATGATGAAAATGTTGTAACGCGAAAAAGCTATAATTACCGCTCATAAATAGTTGTAAAATACGAATGTATATTTATTTAAAGGTTGTGATGATTCTAGCGTTACTTAGTGAAACCGAGAATTGTAACAAAATGTCAAGGCCGATACCACGTCATAATGCAACTTTTCAATAACGTGTACCTATTCCCATGAGGATTTGTAGATGTATACTCGTAGTTGGTATTTACGTGTCGAATGTTACGTACGGTCACATGACGGTAACTTGTAATCCGTATTCTATTATTGTATCGAGTTCCTCGAACTTATTTCGATATTATTACAGAATAAGCCTGTCTAGTTCAACAAGACTAGATGAAATCTCTTGTTAATTAAGTATTATGTTTACAATTCTCAGTTTTCCGGATCAAGCTGCTTTCATCACAGCTTGCTCTTATGAATGAATGTTACTTTTACATAACATATTTTCATAATAACTGGATCTCTTAATGAATCCAAGTGTCCCAAAAATTACTAACTCATTATCTACAGCAACAGAAAAGAAACTACATTACTTAGGTACGCACTGTAATTTGATTACGAAATAAAAATCTGACATAATTTAACTTTTAATAATCCTTATTGAGCTCCGTGTACCATAATTTATTAATTTTGTTATCTGTACTAATTGACTAAAGCTCAAGAGTTTGTTTTTTGGATGTTTATGTAATAATCTCTGGAACTATCCTTCGGTTTTGAAACTTTTTTTGGATATTAAATTGGTTATTCAGCCATATTCAATAAAAATATTATAATTATGTAGATTACTATGAATCCAAAATTCCAACGAAAACGGATTCAGGCAGGTAAAATGCGAAGCGTTGTTAATTTTCAAACTATTTTAAATAAATCCATTAACTAAGCTACATGTTTATAATTTATTAATTTGACTTGAGATCAGATAATTATCAAATACGAATTTGTAATATTTATTTATTTATTGCCAGTCTAAAAAACCATCGGTAAGTTCAATGGTTCAAACATCAGGGCCAATGTCAATCTGGTTATGATGTCAAGACTCCGTCTAATTTATTTATGTCGATTACTCAATTACCATGTTCATGATAAAATATGAATTTATGATCTTAATGTGAGCAATGATTTTTAAGTAACTTGCGTTAGGCAAGTAGGAATTAGCTTTAAGTTTACCGATAGAAAAATCTTGAAATAATATCTAATAACTTCAATCAATAAGAGCCCATTATCACAGAAATCTTTATATAATCTCAATATATAAAAATCAATGCCACTTTTCGTTGTAATTTTAAAACAAGAACGGGCTCACCTATCCAAACCAAATGTTTAGGCTTTGTTCGGACTATTTAGTAGATGGTTAATGTGAAGTTTGCACAAAATCTGTTGAGCGGTTCTTAAATTTCTACGGGAACGGGCACAACGCGGGCAAAACCGCGGGGCGGAGCTAGATTACTATAACTTACGCAATTTCGTTACCATATTCGATGTATATTTTTAATAGTTTTGTCTTTTATGCCGTTGAAAGTAAAACCAGATTACATAAGACTGTACTTAATGCGTAGATAAAATGCTCTGTTTTGAACAACTAGGTTTGTGGATACTTTAATACCGACAGCTATAAAGAATTGTGTAACAGATTTTCTCGTGTTTATATCTAACTAGCAGTGCCCCGCGGTTCCGCTTTGTACCCGTTTCCATAAAAATCAGGACAAAAAATAGCTTATAACATACCTCTTGAAAGGAGCTATCATATAAAATAATATTATTTCGAATCTGACTTGTAGTTCTTCAAAAAAACACATTCAAACTAACATTTTTGTTGTATACATGCCACAACAAACTTTAAACAACACCTTCTTTATTACATGCGTTATTATAGTTTCAATTTACTATATTTGTATGTAGACACAACTTGTAGTTAGATGCGTGTGGTCCATTAATATACTCGTTATATAAGTCACTTTGTCTTTCTTCTTTTCCTTTACTTGTCTTAGTACGACTTCCACACTCGCTGTGTCCGTTAATCGTTGCATGAATGTTGTTCCTGGATTACTAATTTTGTTCTGTGGAATAATAGTAGCCATTAGCCACGGTTTTGCCTAAGGCGACTTTCCTAATGGATACGATTAGCTGTCGACTTTTTCCCATACGACATTCGAAGGTATTCTGTTCAAAATATTTCTATTTTTGTGAAAATTTTGTCCGATTCCGACATTTACTTGAGCTGTTTAGTAGTAAATCGCAATTTACTTTAGATTTAAAGAACGTCCCATAAAAAAAGGTTTTTTTACCTACATACATACATAGGTACATACTTTCACTGCTGGGCAAAGGTCTCCCAAAAAGAGTTAAAAGATAAAGGCAAGTATTCACCAAAAGAAATATTAATAAAGGTTGCTTAACATATTTCTAAAACGTTTAATTGTCGGCGTCAGTTATTTCAGTCGGCAGACCATGTCGGAGGCGTTTAAGCGGTCTAAAAACTTCAACTATTTTTTTAATTAACCTAAGATTTAATATGATACGGAATCTGATTCATTTTCAATAAAACATTAAGTAATGTGTAAACTGGTTGCAATTTCTTCCTACCTTTCCCATCAATATTGATTCGGGCCATTGCACTTTGGTGCTAATTTCGTTAAGAATTGCGTGCGCCCTTGCCTCAATCAATCTCGAATTAACAGTTTGACCATGAAAAGTAACTGAAAACATACACACTTTCACATTATTAAAAAAATAAAATCCTACAATTGCCTAAACTAAAATTATAACTTATTAATAACAAGCAGAGCCCCGCGGTTTTACTCGCGTTATGCCCTTTTACGTTGGAATTTCGGGATTAAAAAAATACTTATAACCTTTCTGATGAACGTGACAATCCATTACAAAAATAATTATTCAAATCGGATCGGTAGTTTCTAGATAAGCACATTCAAACAAACAAACAAAATACTCATCAGTTTTACCATATTGTAGCAAAGATAGTATACATTATAGCCCATTCGTGTTAATAATAACATTTTATTCGAACTTTTCGGCGCTGTAAACGCGAATTTAAACCAAACGTTCCAGTGGCAAAACATTTTGCATGCATTCACACTTGCAGAGCTTCTAATAGGAGAGGCCAACGTGCTTTCCTGTAGTCATTCGCACGCGCTAGACTAAGATACGGGAGATACCTTGTACCTTATTGAATACCTTCACCAAATATAAGCTATTGAGTAAAGTGACGTATGCTGTCAAAATGTTAAAAAACTTTTATTCATGGGTTTACACAAAACTATCACATCAAGATATGGGAGAAAGCCTACGTGTCGGTCAATGGGGTGGTATGAAAATCGAATGGCTCGCGTCACGTGAGAAAAACATCTGACTGATTTTCACAGGGGATGTTAAGTAAGCCTTAAGCCTTATTATTACAAAGACATCCCATTCAGAGCAGACGTAAAGTTGTGCTCCTTTGAAAATTAAAAAAGACAGCCCAAATAGATTTTCTTTAGTGCGAATCATTATGGTTTTGTCACACTTGACAACTTCTTGACATTTAACCTACCTGAATTTCTCTCTTACAATATCTTGTTATTTTGATGTAATCTTCACGTTCCAGTAGGTCCCAATAACGCTCTAGTAACTACACGGTTAGCACGTAACGCTCCCCATCGATTCGATTTCAAGTCAATATCTATAAGAAATCTATGCAAGAAACAAAAGTGTTGCCACCCGATTTAAATCCCGATCCAGTAACCAACAAGTGATAACGGGCTCTTGGTATACTTACTTGCTTTTATGGTACACAAACGAAAAGCGCGTCCTTAAAATACAAAATACTTGCTATAAATCACATGTTAATTAGAATCTCGTTAGTACGTCGGTTACGCTACGCACTCCAAAATTTTATCTAGAACGGTTAACTGTTATTATATATCAATTACCTACAGTTTTGTCGTAAGATTTGGCAACAATTATTCGACGTTACACACAAATACCGTAAGTACGTGGATAAAATTTTTGATACAGTTTTACGTAATACATTCCATGATTGGACTTAACTGTTGCGTACCAAGCTTTGTGGAATAAACATTGAATTATATATCAGGAACTATTGAGAAATCTATACAGGTAATACAGGGGTCTTTTACGGGAGAGGCCTTGGTAAAGCGACGGGCGAAAGACTATCGTACCTTTGCAAAAGTTTTATTAGGTATATTGGGCTATTATTTTTTCAAAAAAATTGCTAGTCGCCTTCACTATTCCTTCCTGACATCAATAATGGTCAAGCAACGATCAAATCAATTCAATTATAAGTCTCTAAAACATGTTCTTCCAACTCACCCGCGAACCAAAACCACTCCAATCCATTTACCTCTTACCCCTTGTATAGTTTAACCTTAATTTTATAATCAACACAGTAAACTGTCGGTATCGGGTAACAGCCTCAAACCCAGTGTGTAATAAATTGCATAAACCGAGGCCTGTGGCCACGTGCACCTCGCAAGTAACTATCACCGCGGAATAAGGACAGGCGGCGCTCGATCACGCACTGCGGTTCAGGGGGGCTACTCGCAATATTGATAATAGATAGATGTTTATATTGGGAATATGCTAGGAACTGAATTTTTTTTATAATATTAAGCTGGTAATGGATTAATTTGGAACAATATTAAGTTATAATAATTTGTTGTAACTAAATATAGGATAGTTTTTGATGTAGACTTCAATTTACCTGTCTCCATTATTTTACAGTTAAATAATCTATGTAATGTTTACTTCTATTCAAATTCAATTGAGTAATTCTGTCCTTTATTTTAACCTGCTTTTAGAATTAATTTTAAAATAACTGTATATTATATTGAATCAACAACAATCCATACCATTATACTTACAACTGTAACTGTCGTCGTAACAACAATAAGATCGACTAAGCTTTGATAAGGTTGCACGACGCACGACAAATGTCAAGTCAGTATCAATACTTAATCGCTTTTACCAGTTTTACTAGTAGACCTGCATATTGTAGTTTCGGCCCTGCCTCGAGCGATAACACCGAACCGCCAGGCAGCCGGCCTAATTAAACATTGCCTCAACAACCAAGTTTCACTTAATTGATCACTTAATCAACATTAACATTCAGAGTGAAATAAATCAGACCATATCAAGCAACCTTGAAATTTTATTAACATTATTCTGATTCTAATAGATAACCGCCTACTTTTATTGTGACTTAATTTAACGTTAGTTCCAACTCGTAAAAGGCAATATAGTGCAAGGTCGGATTGAAAGAGCTACGAAACTGATATCAATATTCTTGTCGCCAAAAAAAGCGTTTGGAATTTGTAGAAAGATTGTGAATGAACCGCCTTCACTTTTATTAGAATATCAAGTTCTTCCGTAATAAAAGTAATCATATTATTTATTACCCACCGAACGGAACAGTTACTTTTTTTCTGAAAATACGACGTCTTTTACATAAACGAGTTAACGAATTTTTAGGAAAAAATCTTAATTAACGTAACCAACCGATCTCGTGTTCATTGAATTTACACTCACTCAATCTAAGCGTTGCCGTACTCAGAGACGTCAAATGCTTCCTTAGTAGAGATTTAATTAGTGATTTAGACGCATTTTAGACGTATGAAAAATGACAGTGCGGAAGTTAGAAAATAAAGATCGATCATACCTACCGAATACCAACCCAGTATTTTGAATAAGGATTGAAATTTGCATTGCCTCTCCTTACAAAGAAAGCTCGATTCCTTTTCATTAAACAACAAAACTATAAAACTCCTACTTGATAAGTAGTCAGATAAAATCGTAAGAAATCTCTCGTCTGTAGTAACGATTGTAGTTAAGATCTATTGCGTAGGTACGTTAGTAAGTTTGATATGCAAATTACAATAATCATCAAGTCGTCTTGCATTAACAAACAATGGCCTTGAGGATAAAACTTGGAAAACCTAATCACTGCCCTTGGCACGGCTATAGTGATTTGCAGTCAATGCACATTGCTCTCTCACTTCACACTCACAATGAAAATGAACAAGTACTTGTGGAAAACGTGTGATACTAGCAACGTCCTCAGTATATTTGTTCGAGTTGTTTTCATTTATATACGATCCGGCCTTATTCCAAACTAACAGCGCTTCACGGTTTTACTTGCATTGTCGTTTCCGTCGGTACTTTTGGATGAAAATTTGCCTATAAACTTTGTGTGGAATCCGTGTTGAATTATTTAATTCAAATCGGATTGATAGCTTCTGAAGTTAGCGCGTTCAAACAAACAAAGAATAAAACTCTTCAGCTTTATTATTAACCAATTCAAAATGATAGTTTAGTAGAGACCTTGATCTTAAAATTCTTTCATACAATATTTCCTGTACGATTGTGCGCTAGTGTCATTTTTAAATGCCACTTTCGACACCACATTGATCCAATTTCAATTTCGTTTCTATTAGATCATGTTAGATTACGGCGGTGTACGCCTTTTGAATAAGTTCCTCGGAGAGATGGAGTCCTTTTACTTTTGCTTTATAAAGGTATGGTAGAGACTGCAGCAGCAAGCAGCAACTGCCTACCGCGAGCACCACTACTGGTGTCAAGGAATCTCTATGAAATCCTGCGTCCGACTGCCGTGTCGCGGCAGCTGTGCGAAAGCGTACTTAAATCTCTTTAACTCAAACATAAGAGATACGCTCCTGTCTCTATAGACAGGAGCGTATCTCTTATGTTTGAGTATAATTCTTATATGTTGTACTATAATTCACTCCACTTTCCTTATTCTGTACCAATATCTGCATCTTTTCATATTATAATTTATCACTACATATAATTCTAATGTTTTTAATTCTAATCCGCCCATTAGATCCAGTGTAAAAGCATAAACAGCATTCGGTACTCATTGCACATCCATCATATTTACGAGGATGGATGTGCAATTCACAGTTATGATATTAATAGGATTTCATCTATGAATCATGAGATTTCCATTTAACTATTACCAGACATTACTCACTCTATATACAAAAGTATTATGTAATATGTAACAGCATATAGGTCAGCATGCAGTTTACAAATAAATTTGAAAGGTTTTTTGATGAAATATATATTCTATACTTTTGTAAACTGAAATCTTTTGGCACTTTTAGGTCTAATATTGTACAGTCACCGATATCCAATTTATTCTTAAACTAGGAAGTCTATTTAATACTTTCTGAAACTAACTTTGAATAGAAATAAGTATTCAATGTTTGATTAACATTGCAACGTTTTAATTCCTAGTATTGTTCAGACTATTGTATTGATAATAAGGTATTAAAATAATGCATCGTAATGAGATTTTTTTATTAAACGTGAAGTATTTATTAACTGTCGGAATGCAATTGATATAATAGATAGTTTGTTTTCACCATTGTTCTACATTCGAACAAGAAATGCGTTCGCAAGTAGCTTACAGACACAATAGTTAGTTATTAACATTCAGAGGTTGTTCATTAAACCTGGAATCTTCTTAAATAATTACTGCAAAAAGCATACGATAAGGTCGAATTGAGAAACCTCCTCCTTTTTTGAAGTCGGTTAAAAATAACTAAATAGTAGTACGCCAAAACTTTAAACAACAATAACTTGGAATCAAATATTAACACTAAGTTAAATAATATATATCAGTAAACCTAAAAAAATAGTTGAAATACTTTTAAATTAAGTTCAATCTTCTTCTTTTAAACTTGAGAGCTGGGCTCTTATCGATGGAGTTCTTTCCACTTTCCTCTGTTATCTGTATTATGTTCAATCTATATTTATTTATTTAATAACGAGGTTTAATTTTTAAGTTTTTGTTTATTTGTATGTTTGAACTAATCTCGGGAATTACCAGCCCCATTTGAATAACTATTTTTGTAATGGATAGCCACATTCAGTGGAAAGGTTATTACCTATTTTTTTATCCCGAAATGCCCACTGGAACGAGCACACCGCGGGTAAAACCGCGGGGCGCTGTTAGTCTATTGGCTAAAGGGCTTCCAGTCTCTACCGGTTTCGTTACGAGCACATTTCAACAACGTGCAGCTCTCACTGAGTCCTGAGTCTAGATCATGATTTAACAATTTGCACGTCATCCTTTATTGAGACCCTAATCTCACTGACTCGGGAAGTTATACGAATACGTATACATCCTGATTAACCTAACATAACAACTAACACATGAAAGTGACGTAATTCCTTATCTAAGTGTATGATTATCGAAACGATCGAGATTCGGTCTACTTGTTTCCATTTTACTTTCATGTTATTGTCTCAACCGTTGAACAATGTTAATGAGATAACGTAATGATTTATAATTGTTATTTAGATATTTACAGAGACGTCGTGGAGCTGCGACGGTAATTGTTTTTTTTTTTTAGATTCCGTAACCAAAGCGTAAAAACGGGACCCTAATACTAAGACTTCGCCTCTCAGACTTGCCATCTGTTTGTCCAAGCTGTTTCTCGTGAACAATTATAGCTAGACAGTGGATTTTTTTGCAAATGATGCATTTCAATTGCTTAAACAGATTAAATAAATATTTAAGGGGCCTCTCATAGACAAACGTGGTATTTGACCGTTTTTTTACCAATAATGGTACGGAACTCTCAGTCAATAAAATAACATTTTTTATCAAAATAAATCGCTAATCGTTGTCACTGAACCATGTCACACCCCTTTTAGTGTCTTTTAGTGTCACTTAGATAAACATTAGTTAATCAAACTAAAAGTATAAAGTTTGTTCCAAGTTTTTTTCTAACGGGTCCACCTGATTACGTATGAAGATACAAGTACACGTCGTATATACCAATTGAATCCCCAGAAAATCTAAATACGTACGTAAATTATCGAATTCTCGTGTGCACTGTTGTGAAACTGACTCCATCACCGCTCCGTGAGGTTCAAAACACTAACAAATTGTTTCATACATCGCTTGTTATTTATGAGCCAATACTGTGTTCTTTACTCCAATGTTTACAGAGTATTTCATTCGAATAGTTATCCAATATGTTTGCTAAGCGTGCCGCAACCGCACTACGCCCGATTAATTTGCAGGTTTTTATTAAATGTATATGTGTTTAGGTAATAACACATAATAAATGTGTTTAGGAAATGCTTCTTTCTTATAACGAAAATGTATGAATTATTGTGATTAAACACGTGCGATAGTACATCGACAAGCCTGTTGGCACAGTGGTTAGTGAGAGCGCTTACTGTGTCGGGAGTTGCGGGTTTGCTTCTCGCTCGGAGTCGACGTTGGCGACGAGGTCTAGGTGTCAATTATATATTAAGATAAAGTATTTATGTATGTATGTAATAGTATCAGTTATAGATATTCCATAGTACAAGCTTAAAGCTTAACTTGGGTGTGGTTTGGGTATAATTAACCGTTTGTGAATTTGTCCGGGAATATTTATTTATGTATTTACATTCTTCGAAGTAGAGCAAAATAACCTACACAGTATAAATGAACTGTCTTATATTGATTTTCCTTTGCTGTGTCTCTGAGCTTCATAAAAACATCTGATCTTAAAAAATATTTAGTACAAATAAAATAGATCCGAAAGTTTGTTTATTTTTTTACGGAAGCCAGAAACTCTTCGCTAGTACTATAATTACGTTGATCCCAAAGTAGTAATTGACACCTCTCAATTAAACGCACGACTGACATCGCGTTATTTCATTAGTTTTTCTAAGCATTTAAGAATTGAACTAACTAAATCAATTCTGCTTCAATGCCCTCATACAATACCTACGTGACAAAACGCTCCAATCACTTTTGTTCAAGTTACTCGAATCCTTCGAAGCACATTTAGTTCTTTAGGTCACATAAAGGGTACCAAGTCTAGACTAAACATGTAGGTCACATTCTATAAAGTTGATTTACAATTTGAATATTACTTTGCTATTTTACTGTCACAGTTTTATGAGCTATCGTGTAATTTGCTAACTTTTTATTACTATTTTATGTTGCCCAAAAACCTATAATTAACATAAACAAATGAAACAAAATGGCAAATGGTTTACGTTTGTTATATATTTGCATTTATTATGTGTGAAATCAGAAGTGTATCGTAAATAAAACACGGTGTGACCACGAAAGGTCATGGGAGCTACATTCTATACCTTCTGCTTTAAATAAACACATAACGAGATTTTTCTTTATGTACTTAGCATAAGAACAAGTTCAATAACGGCAAAGGAAATTATGTAGAGAAAACCAGCTTGTCATAGACTTGGAGTCAATGTGATATCCGCTAATACTGGTGGACACTGCAGGCCAGTCCGGTTGGATATGTGATATATGCGTTTTCTCGACGACTACGAAACCTATATAAGAAAATTCCTAAGCAGAAGTGTTTAATATTCGTTTCAAAGGCATTATTTTCCTGTTTTATCATTAAACAAAGGCAATGGTAACGACTAACGAGATAAAGGGCAGCCCCCCAACCAACGACGAAGATCAAATGTGACAGTACATGATACTCATATAATGATTATATGGAAGATGCTTTTTGTTTCCTTTTTCATAATTTTTATATGTACTGACATTCGAAAATAATAAGACAGGAATTAGAGTTACAAAATTATCGGTCGTGTTTGTTTCTATTTAAGACCATGTCGCCATGTTGTTAGACCATGTAGAGGTTTTTGGCAGTCTATAAAAGTCTGTAAACAGGGTTGGTCACTAACGTACTCAGCTTTACTTACTTAGAGTTAGAAACTCAAAAGCTTCATTATCTTAATGTCTTCATAAGAAGAACTAGTTAGGTATACAGGAAACGAACAGATATGTATTGCAAAACATCGTATATTACGATCGCATCATACTGTACCAATGTTGAAAGTCCAACTGCAATAAAACTGATATTTAATACTAGTCTTATTTAGTAACACATTGTATTGACAGTAGAATCTATTTGATGATGGTTGCTAATCAATACAATGTTGAACCGATGATCAATCTAGATAAGACATACAATAGTTTTTCAATAATGGTTTAATTACAAGTCTCCCGCGGTTACCTACGCGGACAATACATTATTTTGAAATACTTTACATAACAACTAGCCATCCGAGACTTATTCTGGCTGTAAAACTACGCGTTAAATTCCATTCAAATCCGCCTAGTTAGAAAATCAAAACATTCAGAATAAACCCACTGTCAATACATTTAAATTTAAAAAAACCTATACCATTATTACTAACGTATATTCTCCAACTAAGTCTAAGAAAAAAAATGTGTTTAAAAATACTTAATTAAAATATATCAAACAGTATAAACTTGTAGAATAAATAGGATATGATACTACCTAATCAAGTTTGATCTTATATGTCCGTATATCGAATACCCTTGATCATTACAATCTTATAAAGAAAGCACGTTTCCATAACCGCTAATTAATAACTATGAAAAATGTAGATATCACTTACATTATAGCTAAACCATGTCTCTAGTTAGACGTCTTTGAAATTATGTTACTTTATGTATCATTCTTACAATGTTCTTGACCCTGTTACAGTTCCTACTTATGAAGTAGACTTGGTTACATTAGCTTACTGGTAATTTTACTAATAAATAATAAACTGTCCTAAAAGTTACCTGATGTTAAGAGTTAGCTGGAATATTTATTTATCTATTTCTGAACATCCCACAACACACACAATGACTTTTTGTTTCTCTTCTGTTTTTTTATGTTTAAAAAGAGAATAGAAACCAAAAGTCAAGTGTAAGACCATCTCGGGTAGTAATGGAATATATAAAATAATGTGTGAGAATCAACTAAAACAATTAAGTTAGTAAGAACATAATGTAAATGTAGGGTAAAAATGTTGAAAGAATGAGCGATAAAAAAATAGTTCATTATAACTGATAGCAATTTAGCTCGTTCAAAGTTTTTGAGCCTTCAACGAGACCTAGATGTACTTACTGTTGCCCTGTAAAAACAACGTAAACAAGCAAGCATATGGTGATTGCAGCGAGGTCAGACGTATTCACAATTTGCAAGTGACACGATACTCAACTAAACATTATATAAGCATCCTAAGCCGTGTGAACCCGCTGTCGAAACTGCTACCAGAATTCAAATGTCAGCCTTAGAACTGCATATTTAACTAACTTTGTAAATACAAAATTAAACCTACCAATTATTTCTCAAACGTTCGCTCATCTACGTTTTGTTCGTACGAAAATTGACGAATGAAAATAAAAGTTAACAACAGTAACCTAATAGCTATAGTCCACTACACTAAAGTGTAGACCGTATCTGAATAGACCTTCATGTTGAAACGTCTGAACTTGGTAATGAACCAGCTAATAATTCATTCATCACGTCAATTTGGCGGGCAAACAATGAAAAAAAGACTTATGAATGACAGAGGAAATGTCGCGGTATGTGATGGAGGCGGATGAGTTGCCTCAGGTGCAGAGCACGAGCGAGCGGCGGGTACACCCCGCACTGTGCGTAACGTCATACATTATTCATAACTTCACGGTACTGCATAATATTATAATTAAAACATATCGAGAGATGTTAGACTTATAAATAAATAATATAATATTCATGAATACGAAGAAAGTGGCGCTTTATATCCATCTACTGCACAATATGGAATATCTTTTATTCCTTTCATTTTTATACGCCATTAACATAAATGATTGGCATATTAACTACTAGGAATGTTAATCGCTGAAGCTTTTATTTTAAAAGTGTTATTGAGTTAGGAAGAAATGCCCACACGGTGTATATGAAGCCCGAGTATGTTTCGACCTTCATCCCGCATTCCGATGCACAGTCATCAAGGAGGATACGCACTATTTGCTACTCGTCACAGGACAGTCACCTCTCGACAATCATGCGTGTATCATAATACCTAGGTACAAACGGGTACACAACTGTTTTAGATAGTATAACCACGTTGACTAACGTATGGAACAAAGATTTATTCTGTTGGGTTAGGGAAATCAATGTCATATGAAAAAAAATAATGATTGACGTCCAGTCTTATGTAAATTTAATTAATACGGTTTAGTAGTCGTAGAGATAGATTAAGCTGTAGATATTATCACGGTGTGTTACTGATGAATATTTATACCTTTACAATATGGCCGAAGTCAACAAATCATTTAGAGGAGCGTGTTTGTGCACTATTCTATACCAACGTTTCCTACGTGAGAGGATGACGTGTCAAGTGTGTCACTGGCTATAATAGGGCAAGCTCTCAGGGCTAACGTGTAAACTCATATTGTCGGACACAGTCCCGGCGGTGTCCCGGCACGACACATTGCGAAACTCTCGTCAACCTCCCTCAACCAGGTACGTGTTACATCCTCACTGATACACTTGCCAACATTCCAATGCCAAATTACACAACCGACAGATGTGATTTAAGATGCGTTTAACAACTCCAAAAATGTATAACAATGTGCGAATAACGTAGGCGGGCGCAACGAATAATTGATAAGGATTATCGAGTCGTGAATCTCGGGATTAAGCATGTAACCAGTAGTTAAAACAACCCTAATATGGCACGGATACCTAAGTAATGTGTACTTTTCATGTCGACATAGGTCACAATTATTAACTTAATTGTCTTAAGCGAGTAGGCGACCCATTGTTCGCGGTTCGTTACGTGAATAGCATGATCTGATCTACCTAACAAGTAATTTCGCCCATATTCCTTTTTTATAAATCTTATTTCGTCATTTTGCGAGACCTCAATTCATAATCCAGCAAATCTCTGATACATAATATTTCTAACGTTGCCAAAGTGGTCAAAATATATTGATCAAAGGCCATTATTATGCAATGTAACTTTTAAATCACATTTCCTTCGTCACGACTTGTTCTTCCTGACTCTCTGATTGGTGATACGAGCTGACATATCGATTTTAATAATCATTTCTAAATGATCTGTTAATCAAAAGTAGAGCGGTTTCGATATATCACCGCGGACCGGTTGAGAGATCTTAATGAGTCTTAAAATAAATTAGTGTTAGAAAATAAATCTTTCATTACGACTTCATCATTATTGGACTTTAAACTGGATCCTAAGCGAGTGAAACTTTTCTCTTAAATCTATTTTTGTCCCCTTTCTAGAAAATATTCGACTGGACTAAGACATTGTATTAATATATTTATAAATAACAATACAAATAAAATAATCATTGAAATACTTATCGAGGAAAACAATTCTTATCACCAAAATATCATTACTTTCGTGCCGTTGACTCGAAAGAAGGTATATATTTTACAACGTTCAATTTAGGAGCTAAAAGTATCGATTTTCGATAATCAAAAGTCAAAAAGGAACCCAACGTTGCCCGGAGCTGCCATAGACGCTAAACGAGGCACGTGCAATCTAAATTGCAGGAAGTGCTTGAACTAACGTTATTTCTACTTCAGGCTACCACTGAATACTTATTAGTTCTCATTAGGTTCTATTTTCTGCCTTTCTTCTATAATTACGATTATTAAAGTTCATGTTCGAGTAAGGACTCTTTTATTGACAGTTTTCTGACTTATGTTACTAAGAGATGTTACCAAAATTGTATTATCTATAAAAAGCAAACCTGACTGACTGACTTACATATATCAACGCACAGCCGAAACTACTGTACCTAGACACTTGAAATTAGGTACTGCGGTTCCTTTTATGACGTGGGTGAGCAGTAAGGAAGGATTTTGCGAATTTCAATCTCTAACAGAGGGTGGCCCTTTTACCCGAAGCGCAGCGAGAGCGAGTGTTAAGTGTAACATAATTAAGATATTTCCATTATTTTCGTTAAATGTCTCATAGTTTTGTTTGTAACTAACAGCGCCGGTTTTACCCGTGTTGTGCCCGTTCCCGTGGGAATTTCGGGAATTACATATAAACCTTCCTCTTGAATCATTCTTCTACTATTTAAAAAACTACATCAAAATCCGTTGCGTAGTTTAAAGATCTAAGCATACATAGGGACAGACAGATAGCGGAAAACGACTTTGTTTTATACTATGTAGTGATGAAACACTAAGTAACTTGTTGTGATGTAGATATGAATAATCCAATAACAAACAAAATCATCCACACATTCCGTAAACGTAACGTATTTAACATACGCTCCTACTCAAAGTCATAATATGATAATGATACATAAATAAATAAATTCTTTATTCTTACACTACTAAAAACTTTATGGTTGTCAATACGACAGTGAATCTATTGATGATTCAGAGGATATATAATTCATTAATCAATAGAATTATAATTATGAAATGTTTCTTTAGTAAAAATGAAGTAAAACTAATAGGACAAATAGTGCCAAACAATGTTTTCACGTAAAGTTGCGTCTGTTACGAGTTATGATACAATTTTGAAAGACACAATGGCCGATTGTTGCAGCGGTGACCGACTGGCCGACACACTTGTATTGATGATATAACGGAGCCAAGCACCGTTATGTGAACTGGCCATACTTTACTTACAAAATAAAAACATCCAGAAGGCCAGCGATGAACTACGTTCTAAAACAGACGCACACATAGATGTGTGTTACATGAGTTTCGAATAGTGTCAAACTATTGCCAGTAGAGATTTGCTTCGAAAAAGTGTAAGCGCGTTTATATATGTGTGTCTGTTTTCGTATCACAACTTCGTTGGCTTTCTGGACGTATTTATATATCTTTGTGTTACCGTGAAGGATCTTCACTCTCATAATATATCAATTTTGTAAGTGCGAAAGTATTAGCGCCCACGCTTTGCTATTCATGATTCATTCTTCATATTGTGTATGATAAAAGGCAAAGTAAAAGTAGACTTTTTGAAATAGGCCGTCTGTGCAACATAGTCTTTCGGGGACGCCACGGTGCAGCGGCGACGGTGGTTAACAAACTTTTTTTTAAAGACAATATTACTAGCAAGCATTTAATAAAGGCAACATTGAACATTAGCTCTTATTGCAGACTTTGTTTTCATTCAGTTAAAATAAATGAACTAAAAAAGCAAATTGTCTGTTGTACAAATAGCGGATAAAATGAATGGTTAATATAGGCTACAGCGCGTTCGATTCGTTCTGTTTTTGTTGCACACGAAACGACCATGTTGTTACTGTTGTTAGCTTGATGCTTATTGGGAAACCGTACGGCTCTAATCGAAGCAAAAACTCTATACTAACTGCATAACGATAACATAATACTATACGTAAGCATTGGAGGTTTGATTTATTGCACCTACGATCACCGTATTTGGAGTATCAATGTGTAATAGTCACTGACCATTATACTTTACTAACCACGGTTAGGTTAATGCGATTTACGTGCTTGTTTTTCATACCAGGAAAAACTTTAAACTTCCTTAAGTAGATCTTGTATAAACAACTTCCGGTACTTAAATAAACTCTTCTATCAGTTCAATAACTTGACGAACTTACTCCTTATTATTTAATTTACAGATCATCGATTAGGTACCTCATTAAAAGCTGCCCAAGGCAATATCAATTGCATAATTGATAACGCAATAATGCACTTATTGTAAGTACATAAAAGCTCAAAGTGCATTTCGCAAATAATAAAACGAACAGTATCATTATTGGGTAATTTAAGTTCTTTAGTACTAAAACAAGACTTGAACATCGCTTAAGTGTTATCAACTTCAACAAGACAATATAAATTTGTATAAGGTTGTATAATCGGGACTTGTGACATAAATTAGTGACCTGCATAGCTAATTACAATTACGTTAACTTCAACGTAATACGATTAAAAGTGCATTCACTGTTCAACAATGATGTGTATTAAATGAGTGGGTTGTTGATTAATGTTCGCATCTTAGTGATTCCATACATCCTTCTAAAGCTGGCTACATTATTTTCTGACGAGAGTTAAAATTTCAACTATCATGACTTATTTTTCAATCAAAGATAGTTTTTTTCATAGAGAAAAGAGTTCAGCGATGGAGTACGAATGGAATAAAATCAAAGCAAAGCCTTTTCCTAAAGCCTCTTCAGAAGGAATCGTCTTCGGCTGGGAAATCTGACAAATTAGTCCACATTTTACTCTTGTTAGATTTTTTTGTGTCTATGAGACACCAGCAGCGCCCCGCGGTTTTACCCGCGTTGTGCTCGTTCCCGTAGGAATTTCAGTATTTTTTATACACATAAACCTTCCTCTTGAATCACTCTATCTACAGACGCGGCCGGAGACTTTGTTTATAATAATATGTAGTTATGAGCTGTGAATGCAATTCGAACTTACGTTACGTTACTTGCGAACAATACTTTTGCTAAACCAAAGTACCAGTGAACCATCATCACAACTTTTCCTGTGGGAATTGATTAACACAAACATTCGCATGTATGATATTACTAGTCAGTATTATCTGTACGAATATAATCTTGATCCATATATGCGTTACGTTGCAATGTGAACTAAATCTTATATATAAAATTCTCGTGGCACAGTGTTCGTTCGCGTACTCCTCCGAAATGGCTCGACCGATTCTCATAAAATTTTGTGAGCATATTGAGTAGGTCTGAGAATCGGCCAACGTCTATTTTTCATCGCGAAATTCCCGCGGGAACGGGTACAACGCGGGTGAAACCGCGGGGCGCAGCTAGTGTCATATAAACATATCATTCATTCATTTCGTACAGGTCAGTAGCTTGGTGTCTTCGTTTTGTTTAGTGGCCAACCCTGGTGCTGAAGTTTTTAGAAGGCCTCCAACATATTCTAACGATTGAAAATAACCCGGACCGACTGCTTAACGCATAAACATATTAAACGTAACATAATATAATTCTGTTGGAAAGACCTCGGAAACCCACTATCTCTATTAAATCACAAACTATGTCTTCCATACTCAATTCACATGACACTGCAACAGTTATTGACAACTTATTTATTTTGGTCATTACCGTCACAACTGGGCAAAGACCCAATTCTCAAGGTTACCCAAGATCATATCGAGATCTGATTCTTGGCATTTCTTGACATGCCGTCATGTGAGTATATATTTTTACACACCTCATTTATATATTAACTGAAGAACGTGATCGGTGAATGTATAGGGAAAAGTTTCGTACTAAGTATAATGAGGTAGATATTGTATACCAATTAACTTTAGATATTAATTGCTGTTATACCTAATCTTGTTTCAATTAGACACTGTCGAATTTGTTAAATCTCTCATAAAAAGCTTACTTTTACCGATATGGAATAATATTTATTATACCGAAGTGAGCTTGATCGAAGCTCACTTTAGTGTACACGTTTCACTGAAGTATCAAATGACCGATCCCTTGTTTTGCCGACGTTTCATTTGCATACTGTAAAGCTGGACCGTAGTAAGAAACGGCTAAAATATGTAGGTTATCAATATTTTATACCCTAACCTGAGGTTTGATGTTTTAACTTTTAAAAGTCATAGCAAACTATGTATATCAAATGTTAATGTAAATACTGAGTTATTGGCAATATTAGTAGGGCATTGCTCCAGTTAGCGAGTGGCCGGCGGCCCTAGGTGCTGGCCGCTGTACCATCAAGGAAACCACGCCCGCTGACACAACCGCTCATTGCGACAGCTTTCACGATACTTTGGTACCTACCTTATTATATGACAGAAATGTAGAACAAAAAACTTAGAAGATTGATTTGAAATTGAGCCATGATTCTTGATGTAAGAAAAAGTCAGTTGACCATATTCGTAGGTGTAGGCACTTAATTCTTTTGAGAATATGCGATGCATATACGATGCGATGTTTTTTTTATTTTGATGTACGGAATCCTATCAATTATATAAAAATGCTATCAAAAAAGATTCCACGCAGACGAAGTCGCGGGCAAAGGCCAGTAAAATATGTCATAAAATGCATATATATTAATATAGTGAAACGTATTCCTAATTTACACAACAAGACAGGTAGACGAATTGTAGTAAAACTAAAGGCAGTTGCAGGTTCTTGAGTTTTACTGTTACCTTCAGCTTATGGATAGTTATCCTTTCAAATAAGATAAAACATTGTCATTAAACCAGTAAGCCAACAGTTCATGTTTATATCATAACATTCACGTAACAAATAGATAAACCAATCAACTTAATCAAATGTAATTGATCTTATATAATAATAATAGGCTCTGGCTAATGATATCTTTTATAAGGGATTAATACTTTCCATTATTTCTTACTCTACTTCTGATGAACAATTAAGATTAGAAAGGCTGTAATCACGTTATATTTAACTAATGACCTGTCAAAGTAATGCAATCTCACTTTCGAACTGTACAATCACTAGATATAATATATTAAATTAATGGCTCATCTGACAAGCATGATATTCGCAAAAAAAGACTAGAAAAATATCAGAGAGTCATCTCACCAAAAACTTGTTACTTATTTTATGATTATGATATAATACTGGCAACATTTCTATAAACTTTACCTGTAAAGAAGTTCCAAGCAAGTGTACTTTCGAAAAAAATATAACACGCTTTTTTTACACTTTAAGGATTAGTAGGATAGGATATATCTACTATCTTTTGATCTTTTGATTTACTTTTGTAACTTAACTTAACTACAACTTAACTACATCTCTTACAGAGACTATACATTTTATAAACGTACATCGTTCATATTTCATGCTCCACTTCCCTAATTCATCAAAAAGTAGAACATTTTTAACATCAAAAAACTTAATTGTTACATTATGTAATTTTGGATGAAGCGTATCGGAACAATGAATTGTTATTAAAATGTAATGTCGCAATAAAACCGGCCAGTGTACAGACAACGAGACGTGTGTGAATGACTATTGTCTTCCTAGTGTATAGACAGCTTTATTTGTAGCGCACTGTTGGCATACAATCAGATAAGACACAACAATCACGTCAACAATCACACGTACAGAGTTTATAGCTCTTGTGGTAATGATTGCAGATAGTTTCTACTTATTGATTTGTTGGTAAGGCGGACTCCGCATAGTAAAGTATGCCTAGATTATAATATTCGCTTCTTTCTTTGTAACATTTTTAAGACTATACGTTTCAATTACCAACTTAGAATGGAACCAGAGTTTTATATTCCACACGAGCGGTGCTATGTGCGATCGTGTTGAATTCGATTGTTGCGGGATTCAATAAAATGTAGTCTGTTACTCTTATAACCTTGGGTGCACATGAGGTAATATTGATAAATCTGGTCAGTTGATTTTACAATATTAAGGGCCGAATCTGCGGGTGCCCGCGCGTATTCATACGAAAGTGAAACGTCGCGTACACCCGTCGCAGGCGCCCGCGGCCCTGATTGTCTTGGTTCATTAACTAAAACTTGTGTTATGTTTGTCCTCAGATGCGACGGCAGGCTCGGATCTCAGCCGGCGGCGCGCTAGTCTGGCGCACCGCCTCCGCTTTGCAAGGTAACTAATAATAACAATAAAAATAATTCAATAATATAATCCAATACATTAAACATCTCCAAAGGGCCTCTACGAGTTGTCTCTGTATCCACTCGCATGTAAAGACCGGGCTTGTCCCGTAACTCAGAGGAGAAACACTATAAAAATAATGATAAAATTCTATTCAAAGTTTCATCATATTACTATCAAACCATCCTTTATTCTATAGTATCCAGAGGTAATAATGAAACAGTAGATTTGTCCTTTTACTATCGGTCTGGAAATATATCGACGTTATTTTTTTTTTTGTAAATTCAGTAAAATTACATCGAAAGTCTTCAAGCGATCAAAAAACTCAGTCACCAGGGGTTGGCCACTAATTACCTCGACTCAACTAATTAACTTACGACTATAACGTTATCGTTGCTCAGATTACGGTGGTCACAAATTGCGGCGGTCACAGTTAAAATTTAACAAAAAGCAGACAAACGGCAATATATTAAATCAGCAAGTGCTTAAAGGCAAATAAATAATCAGCTTTTTTCTTTTATTTCAGTTTGGCTGTGGTTGCTAATATTCATATTCCAAAACGAATTTCGGATATCAAGGTCCATTCAACCAGGCGTAAGTATGACCATTTTACTTTTTTTTATCATAATTTAAACTAGGATCGGTTTTACATAACAAGTTGATGCATGTTAGGTACTTATAAGCACTTTAGATTCGAGATACGAGTTTTATTTCACGAGCGAGTTTATAATATGTATGTTATTTCATTACAGTGTATCACACCTATCGTCACTGTTCTGTAATTTTGCGGTTGCGGGTTCGATTCCCGCCCGGAGTCATCAATATGTAAAGACATATTTTTTGGCGACGACGTCTGGGTTTAACCGTGTGTGAATTTGTCCGGGTATATTATATTATTATATTATTATTTCAGTACCTGGACTTTGATAATCTTCCCGAAACCAACTTTACGTGCGCTGGCAAAGTGATCGGCGGGTACTACGCAGACCTGGAGACGTCCTGCCAGATGTTCCACGTTTGCACGGTGGGCCAACAGGATGAGCCGATGGACATAAAGTTCCTGTGCCTCAATGGTACCGTTTTTGATCAGGTGAGTCTCAGAATTAACTTTACTTGCTTACTTTTGTGATGTATTTACTTACGCTTATTGTGGCCAAGTAAGATTCGATACCTATCGATACATAATACAAATTAGATGATGAATTATACACAGTAATGGCAACCAATATAAACATATCTAAAATCGTAAGACACTTTACTAAATAAAGTTTTTTTTACACATTTTCAGGAGACAAGAGTTTGCGAACGAGTAGATGAAGTAGATTGTACAAAGTCTGAAAAGTTCTACAGTTTAAATTTAGAGTTATATGGCAGCACTGCGCCGCCAATCATACAGCCAGACCAACACAAACCTCAAGCAACCGAGCAAACGCAGCAGCAAGCCAAACCTAGCAACGAACCTCATACTGATATCCCCACTGAAGAACCTACTACTACACTGCAGAGCAAGCCTCAGGTGCACTACACTGACTCCACAGAAGATCCAGAGCCAGAAATAAAGAGAGAAGAACCTAAAAAACCTCAACCATCATCGACTGAACCACCAATACTACAAGTTCCTGATAATGAAGAATCAAACGAAGGTAATATAAATAATACTTTTTTTAATCAGGTCAACCAACCGTTCTGTGTATGATATCCGTAATATACTTTAAACCAAAATCCTTTTAAAATTATTATGATCCAAACGAACAGTCTTCTAAACTTAAGAGCTGGGCTCTTGTCGATGGAGTTCCTTCCACTTTCCTCTGTCATCTGCCATTCTCTTCAGCTGTTCGTACGACACGACCTTTGCTCTTTCCTTCAGTTGGTCTACATATGCCCTTCTTGGCCTTCCTCTTCCTCTCTTTGCCTCTATGTGTCCTTCTGTTATGGTTTTTATAAATTCGTCGTGTCGTAAAAGATGTCCAAACATCTTTCCTCTCTTGATTTCTATCGTCTTTAGTATTGCTCTCTTTTCCCCTATTAGATTCAGCAAACGAACAGTACGCAAAAAAAATTCAAAATGTTCATACAATTTATCTTTATAATTCCAGAATATCAAGAAGACGATGAAATCGATTATGAGGATTATCCGCTACCGACTACGACCACGCTAGCCCCAACGACGACTACGACAACAATGACCACTACTAAAGCAACGACTACAACAACGACCCCTCCGTCAACATCAGCTCGACTACCCTCACCACTACCACACTTAATATCTTCCCCTTCTCCACTACTATCTTCCTTGTCACCTCCAGTACCGTCGATATCACCCTCAGTACCTCCTTCACAACCGTACCCAACATTAGACCCATCTCTATTATCCCCACAAGAGTTCATCTACCGGCACAGAGGGCCCAGCTCCGAAGCGATATCATTCCAAAGCTTTCGACCAGCAGACGGAGTATACATAACGCACGCGCCACCTCAACAATTTGATCACTTCCAATACGAGTCATCCCGCACCGCTCCAAGACCCGCTCAGCAACGTCCAACGCCATTCGTGCAGCGACAACCGGCTCCATTCAGGCCTACTACTTTGGACCCCAGAGATCAGCTGCTACGTCCCGGGCCAACTTCTCAACCATCAGAGAGACATGAAACCTCTGTGAAACATAGGCAGCAAAATTACCCGGCATCGTCATTGCCAGCGCAGCGACCTCTTCCTTTTAATCCGTTCTATTACGACCGAAAACGAAGTGATGATTCTATCCCTGAAAACGAATCGTCTCTCTCCGCTCGATCAGTCGCACCGCCCACTGACACGGAACGACCCGCTCCCAAACCGAAGAGTCCACCGCGAGTGATCGTCACAGCCAGTGCTTCGGTCAGCGACAGCAATGGAAAGAGACTGAACTATACCGTAGGAAACGTAGTTAGTGCTGTGAAACCGATAGTTGCTATTAACTACGATGACTATAAAGAATCGGATCTTATATTTGATCCTTTCTTCCTTGATGTGCCAAAACTACAAAAACGTCGTAAGACGAGATCTAATAAAAATAGAAATATTATTAGTGTTCCAATTACTGCTGAGATAGAGACGGAATCAGAACCGCGGAAATTGGCGCCCACTCAACCGCCAACCCACCCTCGGGTCCCGACGAGGACGTACATGAAGGCGCATGTTACGACGACTACAGCCGCTTGGAATCCAGACGACTATGTCGATGATAATTATGAACCTCACGCGTATGTTCCGCCCATTTCTCCATTAGCAGTTTTAGTTCATGATCAGAGCAAATTCAAGGAGAACCAGTCGGCCAAGAAGTATTTGGGAGACAGGAGTAATCGGGAAGCAGGCCGTGTGAACAATAAGCCGCTGTCGCCGCCCGGCGCGGTGACACCCTCTAGTCAAAGAGCGTCCGGGGGCGCCCAGCCGCCGCCGCCGCCAGCGCCCCTCGAGGCGAATGCTTGCGCCTCTTCGCGCTCCACTGACTGTCGGACCCGTGCCTAATAATCAACTAGCGCCTTTAGTAAAACGACATAACGAATTAAATACATTTTAGATAGGTAGATAATTTGAACAATTTACGGCGTGTATAACATCTTAATTTATTTAGTGCCTGCACGATGATGTGCTGTGTTCTCCGTGGTGCATTATAAAAATTAGATGCTATTGTTTCTTCAACGGAATTTAGGTACGAAATTAAATTAACTCTGTTATAAATGCCGCCTTCGAACCACTTTTGTAAGGACCAACAATAGAAAATTTATATAATACATTTTGTGAGTCCGTTAAAAGTCAATAATATTTTAATCATTGCAAGCTCTCTCAGGCTATTCGGTTCTGATTCAATGAGTACTTTTCACGAGAATGCACAATACTCTTACCTCTAACTTGGTTTGCTCAATTATTTTCATGTTGTACAGTTTGTAGAGAGCTTTAGAATAACTATTTATAATTTATACTAAAAATGGATCATGTAAATATCATAGTTTTATAATGTCCTTTAGATAAAATGTTCATAATATGTAAACATTGAGTTATATGTACTAACGTACTCGAGGGGCTACGTAGAACAAAAACCGTGATGATATTATTTTTATTTTATGGCATTGACGGGTAGATCCACACATTTCCAGAGTACAATGGTGAAAGGTCTCAAGCGCCATGAAATTGTATGTCGCTTACGCCATGTTTACACGTTTAGTTGAATGATATTACTTGGATTTAAAAAAAGAGATTATAAAAATCATAACAAACCGGACTCTTATTAGAAATATGTACCTTGTTTCTTTTTTCAATAAATCACAAATGTAAATTTTATTTTTATTTAACAAACAATCAAGTATGAAAATAATAATAACAAGAGGTTTTTTAGCTGACTTAAAAAAGGGAGGAGGTATCTCAATTCGAAAAAAATCATGTGATTTTTTTTTGTTGTATGCGGACTACATCGTTGTATATGTACCGATTTTCATGTTTTTTTTGTTGAGAAGAAGATATTTCGAGGGATCTGATGATGGCATCCTAGTGAAATCGAGGGGAACTTTCGAAAATCAAAAACCCAAAAACCCTGTAACAGAAATGCCGCTCAAATCGGATCAATAGTTTCCGAGAAATCGCAGACAAATCAATATATTAAACACATGAAGTTCTGGCCAGAACTCGCCATCGACTGAGTCCCGGCCCGCGGACCGGTACGAATCACTGACGAAGTTTGTTTCAAGTGTCTTCTCTAGTACGGTAGTACATATAACTCAATGTATGTAAAACTTTTGTATTTCTAGTTGTATTTAGCGATATTTATATACCGGTAAAACATTATTTTTAATATATATTTTAAATTTGTGACGTTTTTTATTCAAGTAGGTCTCTACCACGTCTCTACCCATTACACCGTATCATACCATGACCGTGCTATGAACGTGTCAGGCAAAAAAGTATTCTTTGTATTGAAAAGTATGGTATGATACGGTGTAATGGGTAGAGGCCTTAAAACTTATTTTTCCTTCAGCTAAAGGTTTCATATACTCGTAGAAAGTATGTTTTGTAAGAAGACCGTAGAACCCTATAAAGTTATCTTATACATATATAAAATTCTCGTGTCACAGTGTTCGTTCGCGTACTCCTCCGAAACAGCTCGACCGATTCTCATGAAATTTTGTGAGCATATCGAGTAGGTCTGAGAATCGGCCAACGTCTATTTTTCATCCCGAAATTCCCGCGGGAACGGGTACAACGCGGGTGAAACCGCGGGGCGCAGCTAGTATAACTATAAGGAAGGGAACTTTACTTGAACACCCCATGAAATATGGTCGTATAAATATACCATAAACCAATAAAAAGACCGAAAAATTAAAAACTCCTTTGTACAATATAACCATAGAGTATTAAACATTCGGCAATGTCTGTGCCTACTTGAATTTATTTAAATAAAATAATTGTATACATTTATAGCGTTCCTAAAATAATAAAGATGGCTCAACCACCACCAGACGCAACTATTTTGAGTGTAGCAGAAATGATCGACGTGGCTTTCGGCGATCCGGAAGTACAATTTCCATTATTATATTATTATATTTTATCTCTTAATCATAAGACTCCTCATAATATTATAGTGGTAGTTTATTGATGGGAAAGTCTTTAGGGGGCTTTTCCCACTAGAGAAATGCTGTATAATGGAGATCCATGCGATGGCATGGCACGAAATCACACACATCTCCATGCGCATGTTTACTGCTGCTACATCTAGCTGCAGTAAAAAGCGTCCTACTACACACACATAGCTACATCCATAGCCCTCACCTTTTAGAATAAAACATAACTAATCTGAACTTAATTATTTTTCTCCACTGTTAGACATAAACACCAATAGAAGTGCATTATTCAAAGTATCATAGCAAAGCTCTCGTGGAAAGCACAGTTAAACGTTATTGACCATTTATTGAAACATATCTCCACTCTTTCGAATTTTACATTTTATTTGACGACTTGACCAAATTCGGATGCTACCCTTAGTAGATGAAAACAAAAATAGTCATAAGACCACCCATACTATAGTAATCATGTTCCATGTTCCAGGTAAATATAGTGCATCACAAGTTAATTCAAACAATACTATATCTACTGGCACGCCAGCTGAGAGTGTTAGAAAGGCAAGTAGAAATTAAATATGGACTGCCATTACTCGGGCATACTTCTTCAAGAATTTCAGTTTCGGAATATAAACTGTTTACCAAAGCTGGGAAAAAAGATGATGAGGAAGGTGCTAGAAAAGGTGGGAGGAAAAGCGGTACTGGATCGTCTGCCACAGGTGGATTAGGTGCAAGTGGAGGACAAGAAGCAGGAGCAGAAAAAGTTCCCAGATCAGGAAGGGTGGTCACTAAAGATTCTGCAGAAACAGATGAACGGGGTAAACAAAGAGGTGTCGCAAAAGACGGTCAAGCCTCTTCTAAGGGAGGCAGACGTGACACAGACAAGTCTGAAAGTGGCAAAGGTGCTTCTGGTAGAAGAATGGATACTCAAGAAACATCTCAAGATGAAAGTAGTGAGGGGTCTGAAACCCAGGAGGGTTCTAGAGATAAAACTACAAAATCTGATAAAGGTACATCAGCCCAAAAAACCACCAAGACCACTACAACGGTTAGAACAACATCTGGTCAAACCGAATCTTCAGAAATGATCACAGGCGAAACGGATGAATCTTCGCCAATCATCACAGATCAGACGGATCCAACAACAACAGAAGTAACTTCTACGGAAACTTCTAGCAAAAAAACAAAAACCACATCATCGGACAAAACACCTATTGATGAAACTTTAACATCAGATAAAACTACAACCCCAATAACATCTACTGAACAAACAATGGGTCTTTCGACATCTTCAGATAAAGCAACAACACCTTTAACGTCAACGGATCAAACTACAACGGGTCTGACATCATCAGGCAAAACCAAAACATCCACCGATAAAACGACTTCTGCCACCGATGAAACGACTTCCGCCACCGATAAAACGACTTCTGCCACCGATAAAACGACTTCCGCCACCGATAAAACGACTTCATCCGCCGGTAAAACGACTTCATCCGCCGGTAAAACGACTTCCACCACCGATAAAACGACTTCTGCCACCGATAAAACGTCTTCTGCCGCAGATATAACGATTTCTGCCACCGATAAAACGACAACTGCCACAGATAAAACGACATCTGCCACCGATAAAACGACTTCTGCCACAGATAAAACGACTTCTGCCACCGATAAAACGACTTCTGCCACCGATAAAACGACTTCTGCCACCGATAAAACGACTTCATCCGCCGGTAAAACGACTTCATCCGCCGGTAAAACGACTTCATCCACCGGTAAAACGACTTCATTCACCGATAAAACGACTTCATCCGCCGGTAAAACGACTTCATCCGCCGATAAAACGACTTCATCCGCCGGTAAAACGACTTCGTCGTTGGACAAAATTTCCTCCGACAAATCCTCTTCGGACAAAATATCATCTGGGAAACTGACGTCTACATCAACTGGGAAAGAGACGACTTTATCATCTGGGAAACAGACGTCTACATCAACTGGGAAACAGACGACTTCGTCATCTGGGAAACAGACGTCTTCATCATCTGGAAAACAGACTACTACTTCATCAAGTAAAGTACGTATTATTTGTATAATGTTAAATTTAAAATCATTAATTCAATCTAGTCATAACTTGTCACTTAGAAATGTATTAACTAGTCTGTAAATTGTTCAACATTTTAGCCTCGAGACATAGTGAAAGAAATAGACACAGTTGAAGTGAAACGGGAGAAAGAGCTACGTGTAATTCATCAGGTGTTCATTCACTAAATTAACATGTTTGAGAAACTGCATTTATTTCTTTTATTTTTTCATTGTTTATAGCCATGATCTCAGCGTTGTTGTTTACTTTTATTTACTTTGTTGTTTTTAATTGTTTTAATATTACGCACAGTCAGAGGTAAGTTCGGTTTCGTTTTTATTATAGGGAGATTAGATGATTTTCTGATCAGAGCCGATGGAAGAAGATTTCTAGCGTTTAGTAGTTCAGAGTAATTTAAATAAAATCCTATATTTATACCGCTCTGAACTCTAAAAAAATCGTTTCTTTTTTCGAAGACGAAATAAGAAGTATCTGTTTTTTTTTGTATTCCAATATATTCAGACACAGTTGCATTTAAAGGGTTGATTGCTTCACTTTACGCTCACACTAGTAAACATTAACACAAAATATCAGTCTCAACAGACGTAACATAATTAAAAATAATGGCTTTCTACTGGTCGCCCGAATAACTTTTACATACAGCTGTCATTTAAGTTGTGAGACAGCGCTTTGTTATTTTTAACGAACATATGTTTCTTTAACGTACCTGCCGTTTAAAACCATGGTATATAACAAGAAATATAAATATTTCAGAGAACAGATTCCAGAGAAGAACGCGAATCGTCACCATCCCCCATGGCCTCATTAGACTCAGTTGGTACGTACATTTTGTCATGGCCCTGTAAAGATTATTCGATTCATTGATTAAAAAAATGTATTACTGATTTAATTATTAATTTCAGAGGCTGCGTATGAGAAGTTACTTGTTGGTAAGATGATAAATGATGATTTTAATTTTTATCAAGTAAGAATGGTTAGATCATCTCATTAAATAATGAGACGTATCGAGATGGTTAGATAGATCCATATTAATAATATTCAAATAAAATGCTCAAATAATCTGCAGAAAAGTAAACTAAAGTATTAGCCTGTAATGTCCCACTGCTGGGCACAGGCCTCTCTCACTGAAGATATCAGTACAGTGAGGAGGATTAGGCATAATCACCACGCTTACCAAATGCGGGTTGGTGATCTCATACCCGAGCCATGTATGAAAAGTAGGAAACATGTTTTTTGCTCGACCCGGGTATTGAACCCTCCTCAATTGAACCCGGGAATTGGGGCCTCAGTATTGGCAAGCGAGTGCACATATCACTAGACCACCGAGGCGTTAAATCTGTGGAATGATAAGAAAATGATCTTTAATTTGAACGAATGAACGTCTTAATATTTGTTTTTTGTACAGTGGAGAGACTGCCGGCGGATGAAGTTAGAGCTATGGAAGGTAAAATTATATTTACAAGCTTTTATTTAGCTTCAATTGTCTGTCCGTAAGTAGTCAAATCTTATAATTTAGATTTGACCCACTTCCCGATTTTATAGTAAACTGATTTTGCGAACAAATTTGGCTTGTTTCAATGGCTGCATAGTTATCATCTTCGATCAACAATACCTACACAACTAGATGTCGGGTCGGCGCAAAAAATACGTCTCGGTGAATAAGGCCTCATTTGAAAAGTGAGTTCTTATTTTATTCATAAGATTTGCTGCTTTATTGCTAGGCGTCATGGTTGTAATTAGGTTGAAATTCGAACTGTTTAAAACTTTTGTTTCAGTTCGGTAGTAAACAAAATAAGCTGTCGCACGTCATCCACGCGGACAGTATTTAGCTTTGATTTTGTTCGTGACCCGATATCTAGTTGTGTATTGTTGATCGAAGGTTATCATACTAAAAAAGTGTTAAAAAGTATGTCGAAATAAACAAGCTTGTTAAACAATGTGGTTAAATTGTTTATTATTAAGTTCGTTATTTTAAACTTAAATAAAGGCAGGGTATAATATAATATGTTAAAGAATTTATAATACGCTTTTAAATTATGCTTTGCTTGTATACTTTAGCTCGCGGAAGGACTGGAAGTCAAACGAAAACTCCTCGTCTCTCTGTGGTCACAAGAGACCAGTTCGATCATTTGGTTAATCTTGTTCTTCAAATACAAAAGAAATTTCAAGAATCGGGACATGAAATGCCAGAAGACGCTAAACTTATGCAACTACTACGCCAAGAGGCTTCTCTCACCGATGCCAAGTCTGTATTGCAATTATCATCGAGAGTAGAGGCTGTCGAGACAGAATTAAAACAAATGGTTAACTTAGTGGCAAACTTGGAAAATCTTGAATCTGAAAAGCTAAGTGTATGTATTTTGGCAGTATTAACAGTTTTTTTTAAAGAAATCTTGTACTAATTTATTGATTTTAAGGTGGCGAAAGCAAAATCAACGATATCAAAGGTCAAGATGGGTAAATCTAAGATGAAACAAGATGTGATGGGACCAAATGCGATGGGACATGATGGCATGGGACAAGATGGGATGGGACAAGATGGGATGGGACGAGGTGGGATGGGACGAGGTGGGATGGGACAAGATGGGATGGGACAAGGTGGGATGGGACAAGGTGGCATGGAACAAGATGGGATGGGACAAGGTGGGATGGAACAAGATGGGATGGGACAAGGTGGGATGGGACAAGATGGGATGGGACAAGGTGGGATGGGACAAGGTGGGATGGGACAAGATGGGATGGGACAAGGTGGCATGGGACAAGATGGGATGGGACAAGGTGGGATGGGACAAGATAAGATGGTTCAGGTAAAACCAGATAAGAGTATAATGGGTCCTGGTCAATTACCAGTTAATACTGGTGGGCACGGACCGAAAGGACACACTACGAAAGGCGCAACTGATGGTGGTAATAAACAGAACCAGGAGGAAACTGGGCCCATAATCCATGACTATGTCACTTACCCAATGTTACAGTAAGATATTATTTAAAAAGTAGTTACTAGAAGGTATATCATCTTATGTTGCACTGCTAAATCCTGATTCAATAAGCAAAGTATAATTTTAATGTCATTTTCGAATCTAACGTGGGTTCGACCAACCCAACCGAAATGAATAGTTTTAATCTCTCTCCCTGCGGTCATCTGCAAGGAAGAAGTTTGCCTTGGGATCTTATTGATTGAAATAATTTATTGAGTATTACATGACAGTACCAGTACAATAAGGTAAATCTTACTATGGCATCATTTCGTGATTTTTTTCCACTTTTAGCCAAGAACTTAACGAACTATTCGGTCAAGTAACTAGTAATGCTAGTACTATCCTCAGAAAAGCTACTCAAAATGCTTATGGCACACAAAAGAAAGTAGCAGAGCTCGGTAAATATTATTTCAAATTTGTTCTAATTTAGGAAACATTGAATTGATCGTTGTACCTATGTGTATTGTTTTGACCGTAGATGAAAAGATCAATTATGTCATGGCGGTAAATACACGCATGGAAGATTTAGAGAATTTTGTTTCCACGTATACAACAAAAGTCAATAACTTGGATTCCGCTCTTTCTGGTCAGGTAAGCCTAGCTATCTGAACTAAAATACAGCTACAATGAGAAAAGAACTAAATAACTAAGTGTGTTATAATTTGTTGAATAGATGACTAACTATCAAGAGGAATTAGCTCAAATGCAACAAGACTTAGAAAGTGGACTAGATTATATGACCGAAACTTTAGCTTCTGCTACTGGAGATACTACAGGTCCTAAACTAACACATTTATTTTCACGAAACTTTAAATTTTAATATTCAAATTCCGCGGATGCCGCCGTAATAATCAACGTGCTATGTGAAAAATAAAAAATAAGCACAAGTGGCTCTTGAATATGTTAATGCCTATTGATTAACTTTTTTCAGCTATAACTGAGCTAAACTCTCATTTCAATAGCCTACAAGATAGCATTGATGACGCTACTAATGTTCAAAATGAAATGAAGGAAGCTCAAGCCGGCTTTGGTCTAGATCTTGAGGTTTGGTTACAAACATATTTTAAAAGATCGGATAAATACATACTGTAAATTCATACATTGCTTACTAGGTCTGTCCTATTGTGAAGTATCTGCTGAATCATGATAATTCCCCTATTCTTAATAACTCGAGTTAAGTTACCAGTGATGAAATTTATTTGCAGGAGTTGCGTAAAATGATTGAAACTCTACGTGAAATTAAATCTGATAGAGATGAAGTGGTCGATGCCCTGCGCGACAAAGTCGGTATATCGGATTTAAACGGAATGGTTAGTCTACAGCAATTCGACGCAGTCCGAGGCGATCTTGAAAAGAAAATTGGACAATCTTATGACAAATTCAATAATCAAGAACTTACTTGGCAAGTAAGTATAACAAACACCATTGAAATATAATCTAGAGATCCCATTGGGGTTCCATCCCACTTTCATCTGGATCTGCACACCGTTAGTAAAAAACTGTTATTTAATCTTCTAATTTATAAAGGTTACTATGCTGATATGCACTTTTATCTCGCAGGACTTGGAGATTTATGTTGGTTTTTGCAAAATTAATCCCATGAAGAATGAAAAATATATTACTATACACATATACTTACTTGTCATTGCAGAAACTACTAGACGATTTAATACGAGTACTCAACGAGAAGGCTGATACGGTTCAAGTTGAAACTCTACGTGACGGAATATCATTCCATTTGAACAATATGAATAAGAAGCTGAATGCTATGCTAGAGATTGTGGGTGAGCCTAAAGCGGCGGCTACAACCAGACATCTGTTCCGTGATGCTAAATGCGTATCGTGTGGAACTCCAGCGTACATGGAAATGGAAGAGTCAGGGACTGTACCAGCATTGCCTGCAGCCAGAACTGGAGCAGCCGGTGGTGAAGCGAAGGTACCACAGGACGCTGGTGATCATGCCCTGTGCTATCTCGGCTTGCCGATTCCACATCCACCTCAACCTGGGTAATTACTGTCTATTGTCTCTGATTATAACTGCCAATGTTACTGTTACTAACTATACTCGTATTAACGACAAACTAACGAGTACTAACGACAAACTCTTCACATTAAACATTAAATTGTTCCGTAGAAAAGATAACTACAAGTTAGTTGGACTAGTTTTTAAACCGGCTAATAACTGGACCGACAATTAAACGTCTCGTGCAGGCCAGTACGTGAGCCATTGACAGGCCGTCAGATATTACAGAGATCTATGTTATTTGCTTTTCGATACAGAGATCACGTGTGCCATCGATGGTGTGGAGGCTCGCGGGGTGACACTAAAGATGCTCAACAGCAAATAGCAAAGGGACTCACGCTCACTCAACTTAACCGCGATACTGGAAGTGCCATGAAGGCCGGAACAGATGGAAAGGTTTGATCTACATTGTTAAGAAAAATAAGTCCCCTGATAACTACTCAGTAGAACATCAAAGTATGAGCTAGGTACCATACTTCATAAAGAGTTTTCTTGGGAAGTTTTTAGGGGCTCTATGAATTTGAAAAGTTTAGTTTGGCTTTTTAACCTTACAAAAGGATTCCGTTTCCTAAAAAGACCACCTTGGCTATGGTATAATCAAATAGATATCTTATCTAGCATTATACTAAGCCTGCGTAGCAAATATCACTCACCTACTGCACAGGAGTAAAGAAACGGAACAGAGACAAAGCTTCTAGGGAGCGTGCGAAATTCTTACCTATTTTAGTAGGGTTGGCAAAAAATAATAAAATAAAATAAACTAACTTTTATGAACTTTTTATTAAGAAACATGTAGATACATAAGGTATGTATATTTGGTATTTAAATAAGATAAGGTAAGATATTAATATTTACAAATTACTGACTCTAAATATTTTTTTTTTTATAATTTTTGCATTTTAATAATTTGTTGTACCTTTTGATAGAATGGTAAATTCTGAATCTGATAAAAAGTATTTTTAAATAATCGATTGGGAAGCAATCACATGGCATATTAAATTTACAATCTTATACTCGTTTAAGAATATCATTACCAACATTTACAATATTTATGTCGAGATCAAAATATTCGCGAAACTTTTTTTGTGTTATTCATACAAACACTACAATACACAACCATTTTGCAAGTCCTAAGTGCACCCCAACCCTAAATATTTACACTTGTATAACTATTTACAATATATTTAACATAAAACTATTTTTATTTGAACACAATCTAATAAAACACGCGTTATGCAGGCCCTCCGTTTGTCAACTAGCCGAGTGAGCGTAAACCGGTTTTATCCAGTGGCGGCGCGTTGGCGCGTGTACGCGACACAGCGGCCGGTTGACACGCACACATGCGCCGTATGGTTGTAGTGGTGTACCTACGGCGGCGCGGTTGTATGAAGCTTTGTCTCTGTTCCGTTTCTTTACTCCTGTGCCTACTGAAACAAGACAAAGTATTATGTATAGTACTCCTTTTAACTAAAACTACTTTTATGTTCTAGATGTACAAGGTAGAAAGCAAATTCCAACCTTGCCCACAATGCTTGGATCAGACAAACATCACGTGTGGAAAGGATAAACTGGATAAAAAACGGGAAGGAAAGGATGGTGAGACGTAGTTTTTGTATAATTTGGCAACATCCAAATTGTGCGTCCCACAGCCAATGTCGCAAACTAAATCTAAGCAACAAAAATACTATACTAACAGCCCAGTAACAACTACGTAATTACTATTAATCGTACATTTAATAAGCCCGAATGTCAACCTTAACACTGAACTCGATCAGTTCAACTTAATCCTAGTTCACGAGCTAAACTGAGATCAAAACTTGAAAATATGTTCACTAAAACCAAGTTCAGCTATAGTGGTTCGAGATAAAAACGGTGTATTGGACGTTATTAAAGGTTCTTACTCTATGTAAGTAACCATTAAAACGAGATCATGAGTCCTTTGTTGACTACAGCAACTTTGGTGACTGCCGTTTTTCTGGGAACACAGAACACTAACGACCAGCACTGTTTACTGCCGAAGATAACGTTCTTGATTACTATATTGTTTGTAAATTCTCATATTATTTTATTCGGTTACAGATCAAAAACCCCGGTCCCTTATAACAACACCATCGGGGTATAGTAATTATAACTCTACAGCATTGGGATCTTCTCAGGCACCAATATTTGATGATACAAACTGAAACATCCACAAAGGTTTATAAAAAGACATTTTTTATTTATAATGTTTTACTTTTACAAGTAGGTAGGTACCTACCTATATGATTGATATTTTTATGAGTCTTTTTGCTTAAGATTGTGTTACTTCTTGATTGATTAGATATTATAATTATAATGGATTAATGTAATAAACGAATAAATACAATACAATAATTTAAATAAATTCCTCGTATATTTTATGTCTGTTCATTTATTTCTAGTTTCCGGAAAGCTAGCTATGATTAAAGCCAGGTTTATACAGGGTCAGCGCACAAGTCAGTATCGGCGCCGACACTGCCGCCATCCATGACTTCATTCGTTTACATTGAATCAGTAGTCGTGGTAAGCTGAGTACGGTGAGCACACGCTCGTGAAGTCAGGAAGAAAAAGAGAACGAAAAACAAGATATTCTATCGTCTACGTAAAGCGACGTCAACCCACAACAGTGACTGACCCAGCTAGCTAGCGCTGACTTCCCCATTTAGGGTGCCTGTCCATTGATGCGGAGCGAGGTTACGGAGCGGAGAAACGGACAAATATAAACCAATAGGATTGCATAAAATCTCCTGTCAGATATTATATGCAATCAATCTTCTTCTTATCGAGTGGATGGTCAACTTGACCAATCCTGGTGTCAGAGTTATTGAGCCGCCAAAGGCCTCTGACATGGCTCATGTAACGACTACTATCCGTAGAAAGTAACCGGGACCGACGGCTTAACGTGCCCTCCGAAGCACGGAATCATCTTACTTTTCGGGCAATCAGGTGATTCAGCCTGCAATGCCCTAACCAAACTGAGGACAGTCTCACAAAGTGATTTTTGTGAGATATCCCCACCAGGAATCGAACCCGGAACCTCCGGATCGTGAGCCGAGCGCTCAAACCACTAGACCACGGAGGCTGTTAATGCAATCAATGGATAGGCACCTTTACACGGGGGTTTTACCACTGGCGCGGGAGGGTGCGGATGGCGGGGGGCGCCAACTGACCTCAAAATAGTCGTCTGCGAATATTGAAGTCAGCGCTGACTCCCCGCCGCTGTACTGACTTCAAATCCATTTACATTGGGTATTTTCGGGACAACGCTGACTTGTCTCGAAATCGAAGTTAGTTTACTGACCCTGTCTAAACTAGGGTTGCAAAATTACGTAATTTTACCGAAAACGCTCGTAAAATACGAGTATTTTACGGTAATTTAGATAAATTACGGTAAAATTACCGGCTACATGCAACTTGCGTAGGAACTGCGTGCGTGCGAGTCGCACGGTGCGATGTTGCCGATTAGTGCACCCATTACGATTTTTTCGATAAACTTGGTAGTATAACTCTGCAAATATTGATCCTACCGTAAAAATTATAATGGCCAAACTTGTGGAAAATTAAATTTCCAACAGCTTTGGATAGGACCATTTTTGCTCTAAAGTTGAAAATTAACGAGTTATTTCAGAAAAACGAAAAAAAACGTTTTTTCCCAATTTTACCGTATTTTACCGGTAAAAAACATATTTTACGTAAAACATCGTATATTACCGAATTTTACGAATGTAATTTTACCGCTTTACATCCATAGTCTAAACCCGCCTTTAAGATCGAGTCTAGATCGAAAAGAGATATAGGATATAATATATAGGTCAGTGGATATAGGTAACTCTAAAAAATTGCCAACATGATGCCAACCCAGTTGAGAACATTCCTCATCGGTTTGGGATTATATAAATAAATAAAAAACAAATTTGGCTGAAAGGTCTTGTTACCATTATGAAAAGATAAGATATCACAGCTTCGCTTCCAGTATCCACGTCAGTGTAATTCTGTGTTCATTTTCTATATGTGTCAATGACAGTGATGTCAACATCAAATCAAAAATGTCAAGTGCCAGCCAACCAATCAACCAAACCAAATAACAAAAAAAAATTGAGGTTAGAATTTATTTGAGAAGGAAGTGAGAAGTTAATATCACAAAAAAACATCCTTACACTGTTTAATATCTCAAATAATGAGTCTGTGATTGATTCAATTTAAACAAACATATCGTAAAAAGGTACTAACTTAAACTTATGCACTTCAGATAAGGTCATAAATGATCGTATTATAAACTATTGCATCATTTGTATATTTCAGGAGATTTCTTGAATTAAAATGCACAAAATATTGGAATTTCAATCTGTGGTGTTGGCGGCGGGTCGAGGCTCTCGTATGCCTGATGTTGGTGGAGCGGTCACAAAATGTTTACTGCCTGTAGGACCATATCCTGTGTTGTGGTATTCACTCAATATGTTAGAAAAAGTTGGTTTCCAAGGTACGTTTAGAGATATAATTTCTCAAGTTTAGGATGCTTTTCCATCAGAGCTGTGATATACTCTGTTGCTGTGCTACAGTTAATATTATAATTAATTAATAAACATGCCATGCATAGCTCTGAAAGGAAGAAGAGAATCACCTTAATACTTTAGGTTATGACTTATTTTCTAGTGGCAAGTAAAATATCTAATATCTTGTTTACCATCACTGACCCTTCATGTTACATGTTATGATCCAAGTTACATTTCTGTCTAGCAAGCTATCTATAAGCCAACCAGGATGTCCCTGATGATCACAATGAATAAAATATGTAATATCAAAAGACCTACTTGTATAAAACTCAAAACTGTTCTTACATATTACAGATACCATGGTAGTTGTATTAGATGAAGACAAATCAAGCATTCTCTATGCTTTAGAAAGGTGTCCTCTCAAGATTAAGTATGAATTAATTGTTATACCATCTGAGGATGACTGGGGGACTGCCAACTCCCTAAAACACATTAGCAGTCGAGTAACAACAGATCTTCTTGTAGTCTCTGGTGATTTGATCACAAACATTAATCTTAACGAAGTGCTCAATTTGTACCGCAAACATGATGCAGCATTAACCGCACTATTCTTCAACAATGGACCGGAAGAATGGATAGAACTTCCCGGAATCAAAACAAAAGCCAAACCAGACCGAGATCTAGTTGGCATAGACAAGGAAACTCAAAGATTAGTCTTTCTAGCCAGTGCTAGTGATTTTGAAGAGACTGTGACTCTACCAAGACTTTTAATTAAGAAGTATTCCTTCATCAGCATGTACAGTAGACTGTTAGATGCCCACGTCTATGTAATGAAGAGATGGATGATCGATTATTTGGTTGAATCTGATAAGTTTACTTCTCTCAAAGGTGAATTGATCCCACATATTGTCAAGAAACAACTATCTAAGGCTAAGAACAGTGCTGATTTGAAAGGAACATCGGAGAAGAATGTAGATACTTCAAAGGATATATTTGATTATGCTGTGGAAACTGGTTATGAGCAAAAGATAAGAGAATTGACTTCATATAATGATCATAGGTTCGGAAGCAAAGGGCTGTACTTCGATGATGTATTGAGGTGCTACGCTCACATACCGAGTAAAGATACATTTGGCATCAGGGTGAATACATTGTCTTCATTTTATTTGTCTAATAGTAAGGTAAATATCTGATGTTTGTTTTCTTATTTGCAAGATAATGTTTAATTCTTGTTGCTTCTCTTGTAATATGAGGATTTAAAAGATGACATGTTTTAATCTTACATTTTGTATAAGTACCATACTACCAGGATACTTTAAAATGCCCTTTAAGAAGCCGTTTTTAAATTTGGTACTTAATTCTACTGATTGCAATAGATATAAACTTTATTAAGTCCATGTTACTGACAGGGATTTTCTAAGAAAGATTATTATACACTTCATCAAAACTATCTATTCTTTCAGATTTTATCAAAATGGGAGCAGCTTACTGGATCCCCTCTGGCCGAGAGATTCCATCCAAATAGTGACGTCAAAACTAAACAGATTGACGAAACAAGTACAGTCGGCGATAAAAGTTTAATTAGTGAAAAAACTTCCATTAAAAACTCCTTTATTGGTGCCAATTGTACAGTTGAAAACAAAGTTAGATTAACTAACTGTATATTGATGGATAATGTGACTATTAAAGAAGGGTATGTATGTTTGATTACTTTTTTATACACCTTTAGTAGAACATTAAATTTAAACAAAATATTTTGGCGATATATTCATTACTTATTAGCAATGGGTACTAACAAATCGGAACAAATCACTTGCATATATAACATGTTTGTGAAATATTCATATTTTAATGTATTCACCCTTTGTCAACAGCTGTGTCCTGCAAGATTGCATCATCTATACGGGAGCTACCATAGACACTGGGTGTGCACTTCAATACTGCCTCGTTGGACCTCACCATTCACTTGCGTCCGCGACTAAGGGCAACCATCAACTATACGCTGAAACTACAGACAATATGATCACTCTTGGCTAATTTAAATACTCAATAGTAAAATGCCCTTACTGTACATTTTTATTCCGTTATAAACTTGTTTAAATTTCGGAGATCTGTAAAGATGGTTATTGCTGATGAATATTTCAGATCCTCTTAAATGAAATAAATTATATATTCGATTAATATTTATTACAAAGTGAATGTACGTACCTAAGAAGCGTAATGGTATTTTCATGTAAATAAAAAAGTTTTTATATAACACTATTTTCATTCATTACTATAATTAGAATTAATTACTTAGTATGCATTATGCAAAGGTATATGTATGAAAATGCTTCATGGTATTTACCTAAGAACTTAGTCTAACCGGTGGTCTTTTAACCTCGTGATAACAACACCATAAAGACCGCATGATGGTTTTGTAGATAGATAGATAACAATAATAGTAGGTTTGTACAAGAAAATAATGTAAAGTTATGGTTACAAGGGCAATATTTGTACAAAAACGAAATATTTAATGTTTGTTTCCGAAACGTTGGCGAATGGCGATCTTATGACATATTTTGAATTGAATGAACATTACAATTGACTAACTGAGGCTTCATGAATGTTAAACAATGTATAAGTAGGTTCACAACAAAAACAAATAATTATAAATAACTAGCAGCGCCCCGCGGTTATACCCGCGTTGTGCCCGTTCCCATAGGAATTTCGGGAATAATATAATAATAATATAATATACCTGGACAAATTCACACACGGTTAATTAGACCCAAAGTAAGCTCTAAGCTTGTGTTATGGAATCTAACTCACTGATACTACATAATATATACAAAAATACTTTATAGGAATATATAATGAACACCCAGACGTCGTCGCCAACAACTATGTCTTCACATATTGTTGACTCCGGGCGGGAATCGAACCCGCAACCCCCGACACAGTAAGCGCTCTCACTGCCACTGTGCCAACGGGCTTGTCAAAAATGAATGATGGAATGTTTATACATAATATAAACCTTCCTCTTGAATTACTCTATCTATTTTAAAAACCGCATCAAAATCTGTAGCGTAGTTTTAAAGATCTAAGCATAGGGACAGACAGCGGAAAGCGACATAGAGGCTTTATCACAACTTACCAAGTGGAACATCGCACTGACTATGAGTAGGTACTAAGTTTGTCCAAGGTATAAATTAACCACCTACCTAACGTGGTCAATTTATATTCGAAAGCTAACACATCGTATCTTCTTTCATTCAAAATTAGCTTACTTACACTGACTAGGAATTGGATTAAGGTCCTTTATGTAGTCTAAAACTTTAACTGTAACATATCTTACAGTCAAAGTGGTCTACCGATGACTTTGTCAATTGTACCTACCTACTTTTAACGAAAGGTAGGCAAAACATACAAACATCCATATATATATATTTTGTAAATCGCAAACCTCTAGTCACGAATCATTAGGTAGATATTAAAAATCGTGTTCTGAAATATAATTTTATCATAACCAAATTTAGCAATTTGAATGTGACTGGCGCCGCATATTGCATCAAACTATGAATACTTTGTTATTACCAGTGGATATATCTAGTAACTGAAGCAATGCATATGGCCGCCGTTACATAAGCCGCATACTGGAACATACAGCAAATCACGATTCGCGCCTTTAGACTGCATTTCATCGCGTTTTATTGATCAAAGTTCATTATATAAAGTTAATTAGGTATGGATATTTAACTAATGTAAGTTTCATTTTAATAGTAGGCATTATGTTATCAAAGATTGTTCGAATAAAGCCTAAAAACTTAAATAAGTTACATAAACGTTTTTGAAGTGCCATCGTATTCTTTTATGATAAAGTATGGGTACATAATTAATATCATTCACGAATCCTGATCAAGCTAAACAATTTTTTAGGAGCTAAAATGTGTAAAGTGTATGTAAAATACTACCTCAACCTCTAGTTGAGGAGATAGGAGGATAAAAAACCTTTAAAAAATGGTAACTTATACACTTATTGTTTCTATGTGATTACACTTTTTAGTGTCATGAATCATGATAATAAAAGCGGCCAAGTGCGAGTCGGACTCGCCCATGAAGGGTACCGTAGCAGCGAGTAACATAATAAAGAAGTTCTTGAAATAAATGTTTTTTTATTTACATTTGAGTTATTGAATGAATAATCAGTATTTTTTTGCGGTTTACGATTTATGTCGTAAAAAAAAAACTACTAACTAGACCTCGTTCAAACCAATTTTCGGTGTTAGATTACATTGTTATGTACATCATATATTTTTTTTAGTTTTATCATTCTCTTATTTTAGAAGTTACAGGGGGGGGGGACACACATTTTACCACTTTGGAAGAGTCTCTCGCGCAAACTATTCAGTTTAGAAAAAAATGATATTAGAAACCTCAATACCATTTTTGAAGACCTATCCATAGATACCCCACACGTATGGGTTTGATGAAAAAAAAAAAATTTTTTTCATTTCTAAGTATGGGAGACCCCCCTAAAATTTTATTTTTTTTCTATTTTAGTGTGAAAATAATAATGCGGTTCACAGAATACATCTACACACTAAGTTTCAACAACATAGCTCTTATAGTTTCGGAGAAAAAAGGCTGTGACATACGGACAGACAGACAGACAGACGGACGGACAGACAGACAGACAGACATGACGAATCTATAAGGGTTCCGTTTTTGCCATTTGGCTACGGAACCCTAAAAAGGGAAATTAAAGCACGCGTTGATGTCTTTTACATGGCGCAATACAATTAAACGGAAAGAGTTTGTTTTCTACATAATTTACAGCTCCCCGTGATTTAACCAGCATTATGCCCGATCCCGTGGGAATTTTGGGATAAAAAATAACATATTACCTAGCCGTTGAATTTGGAAATCCATTACAAAAATAATTATTCAAATCGGATGTGTAGTTTCTGAGATTAGCACGATCAAACTCTTCAGCTTTATTTTACTAGTAAGAAAAGTACAAAAGTATTACCTTGTAATGTCCCACTGATGGACAAAGGATAGATTATTAATTAAACTAGCTGTGCCCTGCGGTTTCACCCGCAGCGCCCCCGTTCCCGTGGGAATTTTGAGATTTTTATTCTCTATAAACCTCACGGAGGCCAAGACCTTTCCAACGAATGCAAAACCGTGGAAATCGATCTAGCCATTCACGCGTGATGCCTTGACCAAGGAAAACGGGTTTCATTTTTATATATATAGATGACATGTTTTCGTGATTTTTTTATTTATAGTGGATACATTATACTGTTTTACCACCTTTAAATTAGTTAGGTTTTCTAATAGATAATTAATAGCCTGTTTTAAATTGATGCAAACGTAGGTAGCTGAGTGACTTAAAACATTTAACCATTTAACATTGATTTTTGAACAAATATCACACACAATGATTAAACACTACAAATTAATGAATTCTAAACCCATTAAACTCTAGAATGTGCAATAAGCGTGACATATCTACGAGTATTAAGTATATACTCATTACGTATATACTACGTAGTACATCAGTTTAATAAACACGTATTACCTTAAAACAAGTAGGTGGTTTACCTCATGACTTCATGGCATACATAGCTAACTCTATACATTCAAATATGTACATAACACTTGCCAGCATTTCTTAATAATCATGTAGACCTTATAGGTATGAGAATATCTAATCTTCTAAGATTTGTATACATTGAGTTTATATTGGCTATTGGTAAGAAGGATAATTTTCTTGAACCTAATCCTATCCTATCCAATACTACTCCTACTAATATTATAAATGCGAAAGTTTGTAAGGATGGATGTATGTTTGTTGCTCATTCACGCAAAAACTACGGAAGGGATTTGGATGAAATTTTACAGTAATATACGTTATATATCAGAATAACACATAGGCTACATTTTATCCCGAAATTCCCGCGGTAACGGATACAACGTGGGTGAAACCGCGGGGCACGACTAGTAATATATACTTTATGTCGATATAAAATGGGTATGTAAAAGAACGTACTCGTATATTATATTTACTTACTTATTTAGGTAAACTCATCCAAATTGCAAAGAAAATAAAAACGGGTTGGGCAAATATGCGTGACGTTATTTAAATACTTACCTATTTTAAATACTAATCTAATAAATATAAAAGAAAATTATATAGCAACGTGCCTCATCACATCACATGTTAGGATTTAAATTGGCATAACTTGTTTCGTACATAATTAAGTTGGCGAAAATATTAGCGCCAAGTTAATAAATTTTGTATCATCACTACTTGATAGAATACCTCTTTCTACTACTTAACACCGCAAATCTTAATAAATACGTTGTACTGGTTTTTACTTAAGTGCATAGTGCGGGTACAGTGTGGATGCGGGTCGCGTGACGTTGTTTTCCTTGTATTTTTATGAAATGTGTCACACCGGTGGGTCTGGACCCACACTTTGTGTCTTGCACTGATCCGGTTATTTTACAATATTGACATTTAAAAGTAAAGAAAAAGGTTAGAAAACTTCATAAACAAGAGGAAAAGTACGAAGTACCTAGTGCGAATTATCCCCATTTAGTTCTAATTTCAAATAATGAGGAACATATTTGAACTAAACTCTCTGGGTAGATTTAATACACATAGGAAGATACGAAGACCTAACAATAATCTCAATTCTATGTTTATATCAAAAGGTGCAAATGATTGGTAAAACATGAAAATACCTATTGTCATGAAGACTAAAAACGCAAAGCGTGAAGCTTTAATTAATTTCAGATCTCAACATCATGTTGAAAAGATTAACCAATGAGTTTGTATTACAAATTAATTGAAGTGTAATATTTAAGTGTACACAATCTTCAGATTGTTTTTAACATTCTAAACGGATCAGATTCTTTGTAAAATGACGGTAAAATTTGATAATACAAGTTCGTGAGCTATACAGTCGAGTTCTACAGAAAATATTTGTACATTTTTTACTCTTTGCCTTCAGCATTCACCGCTCTCGTAGCTTGGAAACTCGCTTAATATTAAGACACTCAGTGTTGATTATTACCTACTAATATGTAAAATTATATTACCCCGTAAATTAAAAGCTCTGAAATTATTGACACAATGAGAAAAAAAGCGTAATTAATGCTGTTGCGGGCTAAACATTATATTCGTATTAGTTTAGATTTAGATTCATAAAATGAAGATATAATGTGATTTCAATTGGATAAAATAACAAGAATTCGTATGTTACTTTATTAATGTCTTATTGAAATTATTGATCATACGAAATTACTTCATGTAAAAAAAACTATAATTACATAGATACGTGAGTAGTTTTGTAAATTTGAAGAAGATAGTTACGATACGAGCATTGCATACAAGGACACAGAATACGAAATACGTATTATGAAATTTCATTTATGTACTTATTCATTTATTAATGCAAGATTCATGCCCATGATTTGAATATATACAGTAGTGTGTAAACAAAAAGCGACTCATATAGAACCATTTCACACTAAAACCGCATAGAATACCTTGCTTTACTTTAACTGTCGAGCAGCTAAATATTAATGAGACGAGGTTGTAAAGAAGACATCGGAAAGAACAATGTTCTTTTAAGCTAATTGTATCGTTAAACTGGCAATAAGCCAATCTATTAGGCAAGAATGCTTTCACTTTACAAACACACGAACTAGAATACAAAGTTTATCTTATCAATAAACATTTAATCAAAATCGTGACCTTACGTCTTATATTAAACATCTTCCATTAAAAGATTAGTTATGTTTTATGTAACAGTTACAATTTTATAAGCAGATAATTTAGAAAGCAGTGAAAGCATTTAAAATTAATAATTATAACCTTTTTACCTCATCTACCGAGTTCGTTGTTGTAGATAATTATGTGCATTATGTAAACGGGTTTAGAAAATTGTAATGCCTTTAATTTATTTAAAGTTAATGTACTCGAGAGACAAGCATTGGAATCACCTACCCGCTGCAGGCAATAGTAGTGCCTCTTCACTGTACTGATATTTTCGGTGAGATAAGAGGCTGTCCAGCAGTGAGACATTACATGTACAATATTTATTTATACTTGATATTTTAATCACTACATAGTATAAAACAAAGTCGCTATTTTTGTCTGTTTGTTTGTCTGTTTGTCTGTATGCTTAAATCTTTAAAATTACGCAACGGATTTTGATGCGGTTTTTTGTAATTGGTAGAGTGATTCAAGAGGAAGGTTTTTATGTATAAAAATTCCTGATATTCCCACGGGAACGGGCACAACGCGGGTAAAACCGCGGGGCGCTGCTAGTGATAATATAAGACTAATTTTCTAAGGTTACTAAGATATAATACGATTTACCTACTATAATATTATATCCTAGCTAACTTTACAGTAACCGCTAATCAATGTCAGATATTAATGAATTTAATGACAAGTCACCGCTTACAGTCAGTGCATTATGTGGTATTGATTAACACTACTTTATGAGCATAGGCATAACTAAAACAAAAGCTCATTATACACAGACGTAGCAACTACTATGTATTCTGCGCTAACTGTTTAGTAGGTGCTTTGACTGTCAGTATTTTTTAAACTAAAGGAGCTAATAGTAAATTAGATTTTATTTATCGGATCCCACATAGTAACAAAAGTTCATTCAATTGATACTCTATAATATCCATATATATGATAAACTCTGTGATAAAACGTTACCATAGTGCTTGGAAAATGTGTGCAAGAGTCCAAGTCCTGGGATGAAAGTGGCACAGTGTCGGTCGTCTGCAGCCGGTCTGCGCCGCCGCCGCAGCACAGTCCACTCGCAACTTTCCCGCCTCGCGCACGCGCGTACAACCAACCTCCTTAAAACATCGACAACTAACACGATATAAAAACATTCCCATTCAGTGACCGCATCAACATCAATTGTTATTGTATAACTGTCCTCCAGTATCCGTGTTATATCTGTGAACTGACAATTCAGTGCGTGTACAAAAGCGGAAGATCGAGCCCAACAGCTGATCATATGGTTTAAGGTAAGACATATTGCTAATTTATAACGGAAATTTAAAATTACATATTTTGAAATATGAACGCGGAATCGATCGGCACTAATGTTTACGTGAGACGGCTCATAACAAGTCCGTAGAAGTTAATTGAAAATACTTCTCTCTTACACAAGAGAAGGCATGTAATACGCGTATTTCAATTTATTGAAAAGGTAATCACGCAAAAAAAGTAAATTAATAAATTCTATCGTGTAAACTAGGCAAACATTGCGAATCGAACGTTGAAATATTCAAATACGTTATTGTTGTGGTCCTTACATAACTGTGTAAATAATGTTGCATATCATATTTGGGCAACGAAACGTTGGCAAAGAATCGAAAGGAGATTACGAGTCCAATGTCAGAGTAAATAACATAAACAAAAACGTATCGATGTCAAGTTAGTTTGGAGGAAGTGTTTCCGAGCGCGGGGCTCGATAGAAACTGCAGTCACGTTAATTATCACGCCTCAATGAAAACTGCAATTAATTTTCAAACCGCTTCATAATCACTAAAACATCGAGTATTACGTTGACGTGCTAAATTCCGTACACATCATTACAGAGCGTGTTGTTTATTGGTTATTGGGTTGTTAGGTAGATATTAATATCTCAATTTACTCAACTAAAATTGAAATATAAAATCATTTAAGTACTCTTAAAGGTACTTAAACTTTCCACTCGACTTTAAACTTTCCCGAGCTAATGAAACCGTAGGGAAAGCCTTTCATGATCAAGAAACATATAGATTCTCGAACTAGCAGATTTCGATATATTAACTGAAATGTACAGGCATAGTTATTTCGTTTAAATTAGTCTGTTTTTATATATTCCATACATTTCCGGAGCGGTCAATCAAATTGTAATTAGCGACATCATCATTACAATGTCAATCATATGGTACGAGTAACAATAGATTGGGGGTAAAACCCGTGCCTATAAGAGTGACATTTATTATGATAACAGAATAATAAGTACAAATAAGATTAAAGATACAGTTGAATACGCTATAATTTTTATTACTGCTGTATTTTCTGTAGAACCGATCATAAACAGAGTGAATTATTTTGTCACGTACATCATTTCAGGAATGGCTTTTGTGCATTTTATTCTACTAGTGAAGATTCTACAAGCGTGATTTATAAATCACACTGTATATGGACCACGTAATATTCTAGGATTAATTGTAGTTCATTAAATATACTTGCTTCATAATCAAAAGCTTAAATAAAAGACAAACTTTCAAGAATGTACCCCAAACTTTAATCATTTGTCGGAAGTACTCGAATTTCAAAACGTTCCTCATTTAAATAGATTATTATATGGAATAAACATTAATAAACCGAATTGAAAACAAAAGAAGGAGGAGGTTATCATTTTATGATGCTATTGGTTACACAATATTTGTTGACGATCCTTGGAGTCGAAGGCACGTGCCTAGAATCAGTATACACAACTTGAACCGTAGGAAATATTACAAAACAACTGACTTTCTAAACTCTAGAACAAATAAAAACGGTTCAATTTTGCATAAAATGGTTATTGTTATTGAAATGAGAAAAACTTCTTCCTGCATGTTCAAATTGCATCAATAGCCGGTCGTTGGACTGAACATATTTACTTATAACGAAAGCTCTGTCCTAACTGACTAATACTACTCTTAGGTTACGGGTAAAAGTATTATTAAACAACGAATTATTTCTCACTGAGGATATCAGTATACTAAGGTACTTAAGAACGGAAATACATTCAAATTTCCAAATTCATTTCGGTTCCAAAATTTAAACAATGTTACTTACTTTGTTTATTAAAAGAGTTAAGTTTATCACCATTAATACATCTCATCCTATAATAATTACACGCTTATCATTTTAACAAAGAGCAAGCGCATTTTTCATCTCAAACACGCAAACAAAAGACTTAAACGTGTATACCAAATTCCCAGCATTCTTCCCTCACGGGAAGTTTTTGCGAAGTCAACGTAAAGTAAACAATAATTATAACAAACGCTTTAGATGAAGCGAGAACCAGTTATTAGAGTAGAAAGCTGTCCCCTACCCAATTGCATGAAATAATCGTGATACCTGCTTCACTACACTAGTCGTTTTAAATTTACGTTAAAACAGTCTAATAACTTATTGCACGTTCTAGTACTTATACTTCTTATCGAGACCAGAATTTGGCCACCAAGATCGTACTGTTACTGGCAATATTGTTACACTAGTTAACAGTAAGTAGTAGATATAATAATACATCTTACTATCATTTGTGTGATAATGGGCATTATATTTACAGTTCTGTAGAACCCTAGACCGAAATTTCATTTTTATTTTATAAATAAAAAATCGCCTACTAGAGGGACTGGCAACTGGTGACTTCAAATGGAAAAGAATGGCGGGGCCATGCATTTGTCCAACAGCGGGAAGGAACAGGCTAACAGTAAAAGTAAATACAAATTCGAAGCCGATAAAATTAAAGCTGCCTTAAGAAGCTACTTTAGGCAGCGATGATTTTCAGTCACTTTGAGAAAGTAATCTCTACCTACTCTACCTGTTGTAAAAAACATTCATTCAAAAATATCAAATCACAGTCACGAACACAAACTTAATTCTGATCATTCAAATCATATGAAGCGTCCAAATGAATTGCTTACATCTTTACCAATGAACATAATATAAATTATACCAACGAGTAGTGAGTAAACTACACTCGCCTAGAAGGTAGTAAGTAAAATACACTCCTATAAATATAGGAAACGTGGTGGATTAGCCCTTATTATAGAAAGCTAGCTAATAAATAGGAACAAGACGCAATTAGTTTAAATTGAATCTTATTTTCTGTAATTGACAAGGTAATTTCCGCGGTATTCTGAGATATGCCTCACTTATATAAACCAAGTAGATATACTTATACTGGGCTGTATTATTAAGAACAGTTGAGCTATCAAATGGTTTGTCACTTTACTGCCTTACAAAAAATATATACGAAGTATGATTACTATCCTTAGACTTGTTTCTCCAATATAAAATATCGATAGAACATTGCTCCTAATTTAAAATTTAAAATTGAACTCGAGTAGGTAAGTAGCCAACCTTGGTTTCAAAGTTTTTAGACCGCTTAAAAGCCTCCAGCATGGTCTAACGATTCAAACAACTAAATATGACAATAACTATACCAATAATAATAATAACGGTTTTGATAAAAGGCTGCAAAATTCAAATAAGATTATTTTAATCTTTTTATTTTTAGAACACAAAATTACGTCACTACAATTCAAATCTAAATACATGCACCATAATATGATTTTAATGACTTAATATATTAAGATAATACACAATCTCTATGAAAGTCCAACACCCCCGATGGATTATAAAGGCCGTCGCTCATTATATCGCCCGGCACCCGACCAGCACTGCCTTGTGCGACACCATCGTATCTCTTTCAACCTCCAAATAGTGAAACACCACTTAATTAAAGCGATAGATAAGTACTTCGGTACTTAATCTATTTTGTATACATAAATATTTAAGTTTAAAAAACAAATGACGTTCGTCTTAAATAGTGTTCCATTTAATGCAAAATATAATTTTAAAAAATGGATAGCTTCAGATTAAAGAATTCTTCTGCAATCCGCTCTTAATTTCATATTATTTTCACAGCTATATATCAAAAGTGTATGAAATTCAGAGCTACTTAATCTCTTTGTCACTGGCACCCGGGACCTGCGCGTGAAATGGGGATTTCTTTATAGACTCCACAAAATTAGGTTTAAAAAATACAACGGTTTATAGCGGCTTAACAAACTCTCCGTTCGCATATACAATTATATATAACCTTTACACATCACTCACTGCGTATTACCTTACATAGAGCACAGATAACATAATACTAGGTGTACTATGAAGTAACGTTAAGTTATCCAACCTAATGCAATTTTAATCACATGACAAAAGTCTGTCAGTCTCAAGGAAGAGTCAGTGGTGTGAGAAAGTTCAATTACACAAGACTATCATTTGATACACCTGACTCTACATTACAGTGCTGGCCACTCGATATGGCACATTGCTCACAAAAATATCGTCCTATTATATCTATACATATAGAATTGGGAGTGCCAGTTTGTAATATTAATATAACCGCTTTTTACTACATGCATATGAACACATCCACGCATCTGAATATGGTACACATACCAAAATATCATTTTTTATTTTTTTGTCTGTCTGTTTTGTTCCGAATAATCTCTGAAATGGCTGGACTGATTTTGACGGAATTTTTAATGCTAATGTAATAATATGGAATAAAAATCATTAGATCTCTAGTTCGCATTCGTTATCCGCTCATATATTAATACTAGCCACTCTCACCACGTTTTACCTGCGGTATACCCGTTTCCCGTAGACTTTTCCTGCAGGAATAAAGACTATTTCCCTTCCTTCCCAAAAATCCAATATATGTCTATACCAAATTTCATCAAAATCGGTCACGGAGTTTGTGATTTTACACAATACAAACATATACATATACAAATCATTCCTCTTTATAATATTAGTAGAGAAGTATAATTAATGAATGAATGAATGAATGAATGAATGAGTATAGAGGTATATATACATAACGTGTTAAAAGAAATTCACACACGGATAGTTACTTGTGAATAAAGTTACATGTATTGATTAGTATAATTATATGGAGATTTTTATTCACGGAATATTGCTACTTAATTTCAACTATTTGAAGTTAGATTATAGGTTGGTTAAACTGGAATACGCAGGAAATAAAATAGTATATTTACTTAGCTTTATTTAAGTTTAAATGCTGTTTGATTTCCAAATAATTACAGACTTAAAAAAGTAAATATTATAAATTAAACAGACAGATTGCTTTTGTCCCTGATGATACAAGCCAAATAAATATATACGAAAAAAAAGTACATACTTGGGAGTTATTATAGAAAATAATTAAATTAGCTTTAGGTGTTAACGGATGATTAAATTTGAAAGTCTCATCTAGATACGACAGTTGACATAAAACTCACAAGACAAAGAAAAACGAAAATAATTTAATTTATCGATAATCGACGTCTTTTTGTTTTGTTTCGTTTAGTGCAATGAAATGCCTAGCACTGTATCATGTATTACTAAGTGCAGTAGGTGAATATGTAAAGGTAATTGCACAATATCTCCTTACTTAGTTGACTAGGTTACGAGGCCTGCGGTGCGACTCAAATTAACAGCTAATGGAGATACGTTGCTTTAATTATGTTTTAAATTAATGTTTTACTTCATTGTTAGGTCGAGTTTGTATATGGGCTTCTAGAGCTTTAATAATAAACGTGGTGTAACTAAAACACTGTTATACTGTGTTTTGTCTCTTTTGATCTTCGGAAAATTGCGTATGTCAGAAAGTGACAAACCAATTGATAGCTAAACTGTTCTTATTAGACGTTTATTAAAATGGTATTATGTATATAATATAGTATTAGCCTATAATGTCCTACTGTTGGGCAAAGGCCTCTCCTCTCACTGAAGATATCAGTACAGTGAGGAGGTTTCAGGCGTAATCACCACGCTTGCCTAATGCGGGTTGGTGATCTCAAACCCAAGCCATGTTTGAAAAGTAGGAAACATGTTTTCGCTCGACCTAGGAATTGAACCCGGGACCTCAGTCTTGGCAGGCGAGTGCACATACCACTAGATATAATGTTTAAATGCTGTTTCTAAAGTTTATACCACTTTACTGTATCTACTTATGAACTTAATTGAGTTTATATTATAAAGTAAAGCTTATACTATAAACTCAGTTAAACAATTCATAATTAGATACTCAGCACCTTCATCTATTCTGTAACAAAGCCCACTAGCTAACAGTATTGTGGGAACTGAATAAACTAATTGTGAGTGAAACCGTTTTTTCCTAACTAAAGTTAACTGACGTACAAAGACTAATTATTTAAGCGCAAGCTTATTTAAGCGGCATAAAGTTTTGTTTTTTTGAATAAGCGACGTTCTGCAAATCATGTTTCCAATATAATAGGTGCAACATAGGTGCTCTACGGTTCAACGGTAGACCCTTTACATATGTGAGTGAGTATGGGAATATTAGATAGGTACTTAAACATTTTTGAAAGCTCTTTAAGAAAAGCTTTAAAAGCTTCTCTACCTTTTTATTAAGCAACGAGCAGCTCGAACTTGGATGGGTAGCCGATAGTAGCATTTTTTTCTGAGCGCTACCGTGTTCGAATGGCACGTAAAATTGAAGGTCCTGGTTGTTTCAATCAATAAAGAGCATGGCCTCAAGGCGTTAAGGCGGTCAAAAAATTCCGACACCCGAACGACACGCGAACTTACTAACCTGTTTAAACGCTCTTTTTCAATGTACTCGTAGCTATATCTACTACTAGCAGCGCCCCGCGGTTTTACCCGCGTTGTACCCGTTCCCGTAGGAATTTCGGGATGAAAAATAGCCTATAACCTTCCCGTTGAATGTGGCTATCTATTACAAAAATAATTATTCAAATCGGTTCAGTAGTTTCTGAGATTAGCGCGTTTAAACAAACAAACAAACAAACAAACAAACAAACAAACAAACAAACAAAACAAACTCTTCAGCTTTATAATATTAGTATAGATATAAAAATAAGTCGGGTTTTCCTCCCTGACGCTATAACTCCAGAACGCACGAACCGATTTCCACCATTTTGCATTCGTTGGAAAGGTCTCGGGCTCCGTGAGGTTTATAGCAAAAAAAAATCTGGAAAATCTCAAAATTCCCATGGGAACGGGGGCGCTGCGGGTGAAACCGCGGGGCACAGCTAGTTGTCTATAAATATTTGACAACTCCTTTAGTGATACTTACTTCCATAAAAGAAAAATCATATTTCCGTAATGAATTTTCATCAGCCTTCCCAACGGAAGTCGATCGTGAATTCAGCGATTCTTGCGCAATTAGATCGCTTATTATATCTTCGTTTGGATGACTTGATGAACGGTACAGTTAGTTATTATAGCAGATTAGATGCTCTGTCACGTAGTAATTAATCTTTAACTAGTCACTTAGTCATTAATTTTTAATTATTCTTCACCTGCACTGAAACATATAGTTATAAGTTACAGTATATTACCATAAAACACTATCGACAATATGGATAATTATATCATCTACCCGTCACCGTGCTTCAGAGGACATTGCTTATTGCCGTATATAATCACGCCTTATCCCCTAATGCCCCAGCCAACAGTGACTCTCTACAGGCTAATACTTTACATTATGACACCAATATTTCAATAAACTTTCAACAAACGCAATCGCCAATTACTGCAATCCTCAACTGCACTTTTATCTCATAAATTATTTCATTAGATACATTTAGCGAATGCTGCAAAAAGTTGACACGATCTGGCCTCGATATCGGCGAGGTGTGTTAGTACAATCTCTATTTTATTCGCAATAACTGCTATCGGAACAATATCACATTAGATTTAACTGCTTGGAATTACCTACTGTCTTTATAAATAACTGTACTTGTACTAGTTATAGTACAGTCATATAAATAAACAACAAAATATAGTACACCAAGTACCTAGTATAAGTCTTTGTCTTGCAGTTACGTCTTCCTAACCGTTAAAAAACTTTTATCTAGATACGACTAACTAATCTTTACATGATCCGATCTTGTTATTGATAAGTACGATCCTAAAACATTCCCTTTTTATGTGCTAGTGTTGCTATAGCTTCAATATCACGCGTAAAAATCGTCACAAGGGCTTCAAATGGCATTTCTGACTCTTAAGTAGATTCATCTTCGATTTGGTTTCAATTCCATCGTTATATAACCTAGTTGACCTTGCAATCTTACTTGCGTACTAGGATTAGGAATTTAAAGGTCTCAATATGGTTGGAGACGAAAATAAACTTAAATCTAATAGTGTACAAAAAATACAAACAAATCACAATAGCATATTTTTTCATTCAATTGTATGGTGCATTCACCTTAAATGGAAAGCAAAGAAACTATATAATTTAAATTTAGAATGTGAATATTGTTTTTGTCGCAAAACATCGCAGTAACATCGTATACTAAGCTGGTGATAATGAAATTAAATTAAGTTTCCAATGACGTCATTGATTTTATAGCAAAAATAACAACGTTTAGCAATATTATGGTGTTGCTCTACCACTTTTAGTCCAAACCTGTTATACCCGATGTATTATTCATAATTAAAAGAATGTCTTACATCAAACAAGGAATAGGACGAATTAAATAAAACAATGTACTTTCCTCAAAACCCGTATCGAATATAAAACACTACATTAGAATTAACGCTCGGATTCCTTGGAATACAAATCACTGAACTAGACAATTATATTGGATAACAACTAATTAGTTGAGTAACGACGTTTGTTTTTGTTTATATTGGACAATTCATCGGCGGTCGTTAATCTTTCGTGGCGTGGACCTCAAAATTCGTGGCCTAATGACCGCCTGCGCGGTTGACCTCGATAGCATGTGTTGTATGACATAATATACAGTTACGAATTACGTTAGTTCTACGCCGATGCTCCCTGCCAGCGCCGCATGCCGCAGGCCTGCTGCAATAGCAGTTTCCGTACTCCCTATTGCAACAAACACAATTTTCTAATGATACATTGCACGCTGATTGTTCTCAATCGTGTCCCACTGTAATTGTTTTGCCGCGTAACTACCTTTTATTACAAATAGACAGTTTCTAACACTTCTAACTGCCAAAATACCTAAGCAGTTATACTTTTACTCTCGCTTTTATAACGAGTATAGTTAACTATTAATTGTGCATTCTTACAAGAAAGTTTCACATAATATTACATAAATAGTTAAAACCTGTGTGAAAACGTATTTCCATTAATTTTACAATGCGTTTAGTTTCACGTCGCACAGTATACGTGTTTCGTAAAACTGAGAAAGTAATAAAAATTACTTTCAGTTTTTATTGTTCCTGAACATTGTCTATGAGTCGTTTTTGTACAATAAGTGTGTATTTTACCATTTTAATTGGCATCTTTAGTGCTTAGATTCATCTTCGCACGATCTATAATATCCTAGTAACATCAAACACTGTTGTTGGTACAACGTAAGGCTCTCATAACTCCAACTTGTTGCAAATAGAACATCAAATCATTATTTAATCCTCATTCGGTTCATGTAACTATGAAAACTGCTTTTACCTAACAAAACAACTATACGTCCACTTTGCTCAACATATTTATTGTGGTTACTTAATAACTTTAAATACCGATAGGCGTTTTTGCAATGCAATTGCGAATTTTTCGATACAATCTGACGTGAACATTTCTCACGGTGTATGAAGTAAAAACGTAAGAAAGTAAAATGCTAACAACTACGACTATCTATGATGGTTTGTTAATATGAACTTAAAGAAATATGAAAACATAACCTTTAAACTTAATGCACTGCTATACAAATTATAACATCACTTACTATTTCTAACCGTTTAGCTATCAAATGGTTTGTCACATTCTTACATACGCAATTTTCCGAAGAGCACAAGAGACAAAACACAATTTAACAGTGTTTTAATTACACCGTGTTTATTAATAAGGCTCTTAATGTATTGTTGATTATGTACTTATATAACATTAGGCTTATGTTTATCTTTGAACTTGCCTGAGTGTCCGAATAGATGACATTCGGACACTAGTCCCCTCGGGCACTAGTGGGACGAGGGGTCGTACCCGTCTTCGCATTTACGCTTTGGGATATACCAATCGGAAAAGTAAGACTTAGTTTTTAGGTTAGTAATAACTTTTACGTTCGGCTGGTTAAATAATAGTCAATTCCTTTCCAAACCGATTCAGGCGTTATAACTTCATTTTAGCCGTTATAACTTCAATTACAAATACGTGTATTCTACGTTTGACTAAGCGATGTCAGTTCATTGCAGTTGTTAAGCAACTTGCAGCTTGTACCCAACTTGAATGGCTGGCCTATAGAGGCATTTCTATCTGAGCGCTACCTTGCTTCGGAGGGTACGTAAAATTGACGGTCCTGGTTGTTGTAATCGTGTTACGGGTTGTTATGGTGCGGTGGAATAAAACATTAAACAAAGGACTATATTGCTAATAAAGAAACTATGACTATTACAACCTAACTTGATTTACGCTAAAACTTAGACCATGTCGGCCTTTAGGCGGTCTAAAAACTCCGACTCTAAGGTCGGCCACTAACTCACTCACTTCTTACTTTTTATTCAATAATATACTATTTTATATTTTATTGAGGTGAGTATTGTTATTCAATTTTAGTTCCTCCCAACAGCGATTGTTACCTAGCTTTTTAGTGCGTAAAACATAATGATATTATTTTGTACCGACTGTAAAATTAGAAATCTAACATTCCTCTCTAAAATATTATAATTTCTTTAGTCAGATTCTAAGAGATCTTGTTTAATTAGACAATAATGTAATGTATGTAATATAATGAGTCTACAAAATGGATTTCTGTTTAAGTGACTGCATTAACTGTGATAAATATTAGTAAAAGTATAGGATGTTGTATTGCGTCTCACCCACCCGCGTTGTATCATTTTCCGAGTGATTTTCAGGATTAAATGTATTATTCTGATATATAGTATAACCTATAGGTATAACTGATATAAGTAAGTAATATGTATAAAAGTTTCATCAAAATTCGTTTACTAGTTTTGGCGTGATCGAGTAACAAACATAAAAACAAAGTTTCGCATTTATAATATTAGGAGGATACAAGACCTTGAAAAAGTCACTAAACTCTACCAAAAATATAAATAAAATTCTCACGGTTTTTATACTTTTTAATATTAACATCTGGGACTTTTTAATTAACAAAACCCCGGTGAGTGTTCCAAATGCGTCGATGCGATGCTTTGTTAAACAGAGCGACGCGAAGCAATGATTTGTTTCAGCTTGAACGATTTTCGCAAAGAAATCATTGCGGTAGAAACTGTTATTTAATCTGTCACTATAACGTAGTAACTGCTGGGTAATCTGTCACGGCACCGTAGTAACTGTGTAATGATCTGTGGTCGTAATGCAGGCGACGCAGTGTTGCACAATGAGTATTGTTTTATTGTATACTTTGTACTTTAGGAGTTTAGCAAATAGTTCTAACAATGTTAGTCAAACGAACGATGATCTATGATATAATGATTCAACGAATCGAAAATATCATACATTACTAACAACCAAGTTTCCTTTTCAAAAATATCAATATTGATCTGTTCATACTATGTATTATAGATCTGTAGATAAATAGATATACCTACATATCATCACCTGTTAGGCAGGTATTCAAAAGATAAACGGCTGCACTCAGATAAGTCCATTAAATCGACACTTTACTAATTGACGTAATTTTTCATACATTATTTGTCAAAAGCAATCATCAATACATCTCTATGAAGGATGCATTTGACGTATCTAAGTAACTCTTGAATGTTTCTTTCTAACATGAACACTTATTAGTTAATTGACAATTTAATCTGAGTACGGCAGAAATACTAATGACAAAAAACAATTTTCAATGTATTTATTAACATAAAGTCTCCATGATACAGGAGAAATATTCCCTAACCCTTGTTTGGTCTTTCTCTTTGAATAACCGCACAAAAGTACACACCTAATTAAAATTTCTAATAACTTTCATCGTAGGTTGTGAAATAAGATATTCCACACGTCCAACCGAGAAGCAAAACCAGACCGAGTCTCTTGAGAAAACAAATACTTTCGCTGACTACTGAGCGAGCATATACGAGTATAAAGCCTTCACTATCAATAGATATTTAAATTGAAACTAGTTTTACCGATACACTTCGCTTTTATTTCACATTTTTATCTGACGTTTCGACCCATTTACAGGAATCGTGGTCACAGAAGACTGAGGACTACGACTATGTAAAATAAAAGCGAATTCCGTATTTTCAATTAAAAATGAGTTGTGTTCACTTAAACTTAGAAACCAGTAGATATATTTAAATGTTAAATTGAAACTACATTTACGGATACACTTCGTAACATTCCTTAACTAACAAAATGTATTTCTCGGTAGCTGCGATATTTTACTTTTTCTTGTATAGACGCATAACACCTCAGTCTTCTGTGACCACGGTTTCTGTAAAGAGGCCGAAACGTCAGATAAAAAATTAAAATAAAAGCGAAGTGTATCCGTAAACGTAGTTAACATTCAAAATAAGAAGTGTTCGCTTGAACTTAAGAAATCAGTAGATATTTAAATATTAAACGATCAATCGAAGGATGTTATTGAGGTATGCGGTATTCTATTTATAATGAAGTCCATTGCCCTATATGTGATAGCACTTCAATTGTTTTGTTTTACTATTGTAGTTAGTACCGGCTATCGGCTTTACGTAGCCTTTTATGGATTAAGAATTAAAAGGATGGTATGTCACTGATCGATTTTGAGGAAGGAAAATTGGTATATATTATGAGGTACTAAAATGCTGCAAAACGTGAAGGCGGTGATAAGATAACACCTACCTTACTGTGTATGAATGAAAATGGATGAACAAAAGAAGTATTTAATATGAATAAAGCATGATATGAATGAAGAATGAAGGCGCTAATATTAGAAACGGCCAATCCGATTTGAAAAATGGTTTTGTAATAAATAGCAACATTCAAGAAAAAGGTTATAGGGTATTTTTCATCCCAAAATTCCCGAGGGAAAGGAAGTGAAGCGCGAGTGAAATCGCGAAGCGCTGCTAGTTCGTAATGCCTTACTTTTACACTTGATTTGGTGGCAATGTTCTCAAAATAGAAATAGAACCTATCCTAAAATATACCAAATAAAAAAGAAATTTAACATTATCAATGTATCAACATCTACGATGGCAACCTGCACATATATTACTGTTTGTTGACCACAGAAACAACTAGAACCGAAACTCGCCCACGTCTTTATGTTAAAAGAAAGCTCTGTCTCGTATTATGTTCTTTTCCATTAATAAAGATCTCATCGACCTCTTGACTTACTCTTCAATAGGCCAGTGTGTGAGATGTGACTACAAGGACACCGACAGGGTTGCCACACGACAGAAAACAAATGCAACACACATATTATACACTTACTATGAAGTAATTCATGTAAAGGATACAAACATTTGCAATTAGGCAGTAAAATACAAGTAAATGTTTATCATGTTCGTAATAACCTTAGTTAAAACTTGTAACCAACCGCCATTTTGTTTTTGTAATAAGGAATTCTCGTTACTAAACATTTTATGCATCTAACACTCCTATGTAAAACTATTTAGTATAGTAATAGTCAGTAGGGAAATAGCACAGAAGGCATTCGAATAAACATACCAATAAAGTGGTATATTTATCATCTCATATCACTACATAGTATAAAACAAAGTCGCTTTCCGCTGTCTGTCTGTCTGTCCCTATGTATGCTTAGATCTTTGAAACTACGCAACGTATAAAAATTCCCGAAATTCCCACGGGAACGGGCACAACGTGAGTAAAACCGCGGGGCGCTGCTAGTATAGAGATAAAAGCCTAACTTACTATAACTTACTACACAGGCTGTAATAGGTATTTTCCCCTTGCCTACATTACTAGATATGCCAAGCAGATATGCCAGAGTTCGATAACCCTAACTAGAGGCTGCATTAGTCCGTTGCACTTCAACGGCTACCAAACTCTCGCGACATAGATTCGTCACGCTAATCATTTATACAGGTATGGTTTACTTTAAATGTCATCTTCGCCTCACTTGGTATTTTAAGCGGTCAACGATGTTTATTTTTACTACCAATTTTTACTCAACATTGTATTAAACGAGACTTCCTAGAACAAATGTTGAAACTTGGAACACTTTAGTCAGGTTTTAAAATCACGAGCTTTTATTATATATTCATGATCGTACGTTTCTGTTGCGTCATTGTGTAACTCAGATCAGTTATCAGTCGATCAGCAATCAAATGAAGCGAGCATTAACTTAGACTCTATTAGACGGTGAGTTTAATCTAAAATTCGATCATGGCTAATTGACAGTTACTTTCACAGGAAGCTAATTTGAAACGTTCAATATTCATTGTGGAATCTGTATCTGTGCGCCGGAGATTACTTCGGAATCAACAATGGAAACATAACATTACCGCCCACGACGAGGAAGCAATCAGAAAACAGCCTTCACTTTTTAAAACGATATTCAATCATCGGACTCTAAATAACATCAAATAGTTACATATTACGTTATACGTATCATTTACAGTTACATTGTTGCGTTCCTTTACATGTAGGTGTACCTATCAATCTACAAAATTACATCTCTAAAAGTCGACACTTAACAAGTATTCAATTACATAATAATAGGTTGACCATGATTTAATAGTAATAGTTAAAATTAATTATACGCACGTTAAGTCGCTTTCAATAACTGCTAAAGAAAATTATAACAATTCTCACGCAAACTCCAAAATGGAAAGTAATAAATTATCAAATGGTATAGAGATTAATGTCTGTCGACGTGAAGATTAATCATATTTGACAAAAAATCTTGATAAGGAGTATAAATGTAACGTGGCGGAGTCATTTAGACCTTTATCTATTACATCACAGACACGGAACGAATAATATCAGACGTTATGGAAGGTTTAGACAAATGTGTTGTCGAAGAGAAAGTACGCGAGAAAGGATATTGCACGATATTGTACTGAATACAGGTGGAAACGGATAATTTGGTTTAAATTTTAATTATAGATTATCAGCACTTCATAGTTTACTCATATGTATTGGATACTTTATGTTCCTGTATATAATTATCTTGTTTTATTACTATGTATTGTATAATTTCAATTGTACTTAGAATTATGTACTACCACTACATACGTGAAATTAACTTTTCATCCACACATAGTTATCTATAGTTATCTATATATGGATAGATAACTAAAAGCCAGTCGGTATATTCATCTTTCACTATGAAATATATACGGTTAAGTTAATTGAAATCGAATCTCCTTAATAAAGAACGACACAAGCGAAAGATGACACGAAAGTTCAAATAAGGATTGTAAAACCCTGGGTGGATAACAACACCTATGACAGGTCTTATATGAACAAACACGACGGTGAAACCACGGGGCAATGCAAGTATCAATAAGGGATTGTTGTATACAATAGGCACCTATGAAAATTAAAAAGGCAAACTCTAGCTGACCAAAATAAAACTAAGAAAGTAGGCAAGATATTACGTTACGCTAATCACCGTATTGTACTAGAAAATAAATATAAAGAAAGCCTAAACAAGAGCTGTCTGTTACTTTGTGTTAGTTAACAACATCATGAAAATAACAGGTGGGTATTCTTGCCTTTGTGTGACCGACCACCGGCCCTTTGTAGCCTCGATGCAGCGATGCATTCGTAGAACTTTCTCCTGCGACCTCATTCGTATCCATAGAGTACCGTAAATCACTTTTTAACTCATCTCGATATCTATTCCAGTCGAACCATAACTAATGCAGTAATCGTTATCCCGTTCTATAGTAATCGATCCCTTCTATGGTATAGTTTGGAATTTGAATTTAGAATGGAATCATTTTTATGCTCTTTAAAATATCTATTAATACTTATATTAATACTTACAGCGCCCCGCGGTGTTACCCGCGTTGTGCCCGTTCCCGTCGGAATTTCGGAATATTTTATACATATAAACCTTCCTCTTGAATTACTCTATTAAAAACCGCGTCAAAATCCGTTGCGTAGTTTTAAAGATCAAAGCATACATAGGGACAGACAGACAGACAGCGGAAAGCGACTTTGTTTTATACTATGTAGTGATCTACCGTTTTGAAAATTCTCATTAACTCACTTAATACTTTTTGCCTATCTTATTTTAATTCTATTCCGTAGTTATAAGTGACAATGAAATTAAGTGAAGCATTTCATTTAGCAGTATCTGCTTTTAATTTATGTATTTGAGTAATTAAAATTGCCATACTTAACCCGGCTTAAAATACTTTGATGACCATTTAAGTCCAATGTAGTTAGTTAATACAAATAGCCCTTAAACAGTATGTTAATACCCGTAACACATAGCTCGGTGCAGGATTCATAAAAACTCCGAAATGCATTTACAAAGAAGGTTGTATCCACTACAATGTCGTTTCACTTGACCTGGCCAATTCAATCTTTTAATAATTAATGCGCTGTTAGATACTCCCAACGCACCGCGAATTATGTATGAATTTAGTGACTTTTTTATGCTAACCTTGACATAATTTCATTGGAAATATGATTTAATATTAAAACATTATAATAATCTATTGGCGGCTCAATAACTCTGACACCAGGATTGGTCAGGTTGACCATCCACGCTGTTTCATGGGCCCCGCCGGGGACCCCCCCGTGAGGCCCATCTAACAGTTGGCGGGGTGCGCATCCCAGTGACGCCCACCCTGAAGTACCTCGGTCTTCTCTTGGACGGCAGATGGAGCTTTCGACAGCACTTCGCGAACCTCGCGCCGCGGCTCTTGAAAGCCTCATCTGCCCTGAGAAGGATCATGCCCAACGTCAACGGGCCCCAGGATGCAAGCCGCCGCCTCTATCTTGGAGTCGTGCGGTCCATGGCACTCTACGGTGCACCTGTATGGGCTTACGCCCATCCAGCGAGCACCCTACCCCTCCTGCGTGCGCAACGCGCCATCGCGACGGGGGTAGTTAGAGGGTACCGCACCATATCCGCAGAGGCGGCCTGCCTACTTGCAGGTTCCATCCCCTGGGACTTGGAGGCGCAGGTTCTTGCGCAGGTGTACCACTGGCGCATGAACCTCCGCTCCCAAGGAGATGATCCAGCCCTCCGCGAGGTCCAAGTCTTTCGGGACCTCGTTCGCGTCAATGCTATTGACGCATGGAGGGCGCGTTTGGAGCGCCCGAGTTACGGCACCCGCACAGTCGAGGCCATCAGAGATGTCCTCGACGGGTGGCTCAATCGGCAGCATGGCAGACTCAGCTTTCGCTTGACGCAGGTTTTGTCGGGACATGGTTGTTTCGGCAAATACCTGTGTCGCACAGCTTTGAGGGAGCCGACGCCGATCTGCCACCATTGCGGCGCCGAAGAAGACTCGGCGCAACATACGCTGGAGGTGTGTCCGGCTTGGTCGGACCAACGCATGGCCATGGCCGCCGCGGTCGGTTTTGACTTCTCGCTGCGGGCCGTAGTTCACTCTATGGTCCAAAGTGAGGAGTCCTGGACCGCGGTGGCCACCTTCTGCGAGAGCGTGCTCATGCAGAAGGAGGCGGCAGAGCGCGAGCGTGAGGCGGTCTCCGACTGCCCCATGCGCCGCCGCCGAGGAGGCCGGCGTAGAAGGGCGTACGCGGACGCCCTTCTACCTCCTTAGTTGAGGCTGCGGTGGCCCCCGGGGTGCGGGTGTGCCGCTGCGAAAAGATCTCGAGGTGGCGCGCGCGCGGTGTCTTCCGCGCGCCACTTGGCGAAAGACCGGGGGGTGTTAACCCCTAACACCCCCCGAGGAGGGGGCCCCCACCCCAGGGGGCCCGGCGCTGTCGGGTTCGGTGGATGAATCTCCGTTTCCCACGTTCCCGACACTAAGCGCACTGAAGGCACAGCAGTGGTTTTAGTGGGTAGTCACTGCGGTAGGTGCGATGAGCCCCGGCAGCGGGGGGAGCTTGCCTACCGGGTTGAGCCCCACATACCCCTGCCGTCTGGCACCACCCGGACGGCGGGGGATGCGTAAATGCATTTCCACTGCTAAACAAAAAAAAAAAAAAAAAAAAGGTTGACCATCCACTCGATGGTGATGATGATGATTATAATAATCTGTAAAGTTTTTTAGCACTCCGCTTATTAAAACTGTATGAAAAATGCTCAGTAATCAACGAATACTTAAACATCATTAAAATTGAGATGTATTTGTCAATACGATATGGTATTGACAAAATGTTTCATTAATTAAAGGTTTTATTAAGTATTTGATTGTTATATAATGGTTATTAAGTATTTTTATATGAATGGGAAAATTGATCCTTAACTTTCTATAAATACACCCGATAACACTTTCACACAATGTAACACAAGGTTCATTACACCCAAAATAAGCCCTAATGAGATCTAACTGATACTAATACTAATACATACATAAATACTTTATATGAATATGTAATTGACACCCAGACGTCGCCAACAACTTAACTCCAGCCCAGAGTCAACAATATACCTATGTAGGTACATATTGGTAACTCTGGGTAAAGAATCATACATTTACACATACACATAACATTATATGTAGGTACATATTGGTGACTCCGGGTAAAGAATCATAAGAGCTAGAAGGTTTTTTATTTCATCCATCGAAGGTCATGCAGTAATTATTTTCATAATACAACAGGAATGTTATTTAAAAGCACCAACACATGCAGTTTAACCGGTAAACCAAGTGAAAGTCTTGTAAAAATATCTTATTTAACTTCATATTCGTGTTGGATCCTCATGACGACGTTAAGTAGATACTAAAATAATTATAAATTCTTATACTAATGGATATACATATTACTAATATAATTATAAATTCTTATACTAATGGATATACATATAAAAAACCAATCACTTCTCATTACTGGACACCTATTGGAAACCTAATAGATATTCCAAACATGTGACAACCCTAACGATCGGCGTTTGTTCAAAGATCAAAGACGAACTGAATCTTTCCCTATATAATATATATTCTCTATACTGTCCGTCTGTCGCACATAAAAGAGACAGCGGCCATGACAGGCGGTGGAGAAAGTACCTATACATAAGAAACTGTATCATACACCATTAGTATACATTTGTACAGGTAATGTTTTAGACTTATACAGTCGACGTCACATTATTTATTTTGTATTCTATTGTACCAGTAGAACATTTTTGCATTTTGCCATCTTATTACAATGACATAATGTGTAGTCTATATCCTATCTATACTAATACATAAAGCTGAGGAGTTTTAAATACTTTGTTTTCTGTTTGTTTGAACGTGCCTCAGTAACCTCCAATCCGATTTGAATAATTATTTTTGTAATGGATAGCCAAATAAAACGGAAAGGCTTTTTCACATTCCGAAATTCCCACAAGAACGGGCACAATACGGGTAAAACCGCGGGGCGTTTCTAGTATATTATACGAGTATATGACGTCGACTGTACAAGTCGTTTGTACTTTCCAGTTATTTACCAACTTAGTCATTTAAAATACCTTTTTATTCCAGTTTGTTAATTAACTTTTATAGAATCATAAAATATATTTTTTATGTAGAAATAAAACAATAAATTCATGTATTCCCTCATAAATTCTCAGTCGTTGGCCACTAACCTTTACGAACTTCCTTGGTCGATTAGAAGTCAAAGTATATGTATTTAGGTTCAAACCTGCGCCTACCTTTGTCAGTTAGGTAACCAGAAACGGTCGAGTTAGTGAAGACATCAGGCAAAGGGCTTTACAACTCAGTTTTATTATTCAACAAACGATACTTCCTTAAAACGTGTTAAAGCTATTCATGTCTTACGGATGACAATTAAGATATATCTATACTAATATTATAAAGCTGAAGAGTTTGTTTTGTTTGTTTGTTTGTTTGTTTAAACGCGCTAATCTCAGAAACTACTGAACCGATTTTAATAATTCTTTCACTGTTAGATAGTCTATTTATCGAGGAAGGCTATAGGCTACATTTTATCCCGAAATTCCCACGGGAACGGGCACAACGCGGGTAAAACCGCGGTGCGCTGCTAGTTGTGTTATATACCGATAGGGAACTAATTTGACACATTGTGTTGATTAACATATTAATTCCTGCTTTTATTGAAAAGAACCTTAAATACAAAGCCTTGTTTATTAATTGAAAGGCAAACCTTCATTAGACCCCAGTCATATTTCCGTATTGTATAATTAAACAACAATTATATAACGCCCTTTGAATTGTAAATCTGATTTCAATAAGGGTCAAATAAAATGTAAAGAAAAGTAAAGGCCGAATATTTTAAGAAAAACTTGAACAATATTGGTTTTCAATAACAATTTATTGATCTGAAGGTTTTGTGTAGAAAAAACAAACATCGGACTGTTTACGGAACATATTCCCATTACATAAGGTAAACATATAATTTTTATCTACTTAATACTTACTACGTATACATAATAAGTATGTTAGGAAATATTGTAGAAGGTCAATCAAGAAAATCATTTTTTTGAAAATCCTACCTCCTTACATTGTATGAATCATATTCTAGTTTTCTTTCCATTTTTTTTTTAAATTTATTTATTTAAGGTCGCTTTAACAACTTGGTCATCAGCGACCGACAACCAATATGAACTAATGATATGTATGATTAAATGAGATGATATAAGTTGATGAGTTTCAGAAAATTAACAATTACATTTGTATTGCTCAGACAATCCTTCCTAATCGTCCTTCCTAAATTTCCTATTAAGAAATTTGCCCCGTACGAACATAACTCCTTCATCGTTTCAATGAAAACTCACTTTATACCAATAGTTGTAAACAGTAACTCCATAGCTAAACTTAATTTCCCAATGCCTTACTTATGGCTTTTAAGGGAAGAAAACCTTTGACTCAGCCACACGACACCAGTGAAAAGACAGTACTACAAACGTTACACCGGTATTGTGTGAACTTATTAAATCTATATAATTTGAAATAAGAACTAGAGCATCGCTCATTGTCATCACTCCAGAAAATCGAAACAAGTTGACTATCGAACTCTCCAAAATCCGAAGAACTTTTAAACCTTACCTATAAATAGTTATCTCGTAGTAGTAAATAAATTAACTCATATCTTCCTTAAGCGGCTCGACAGATGAATGAATCATCAATTAAATCATTAATTCATCAGACAACTGTTTATCATTATGTAAAACACTGACGCTGTACGGTTGTTAACATGAGTCTGTTGTAGAATTGTAAATCAGAGTAAACCAGTGAGACTACGAACACTTTGTTTATGTAGTTTAATGACAGTTCTAGGTTGGCTTTCATGATGAATAGGTTACGTGCCCGTACGTAAGTACCTATCTGTGGTACCTATCTACAAGACTTATGGCATTGTTTTTTGATAGCTGTGGTTCTAGATATTAATTGCCCAGTTTAAAAATGTTGTTATTTTACATTTTCGTTTACGTTATGATTTTATCATATTCTATGGATTTTATTTTTTTACAAAGAGATTATTCAAACGCATAATTTCAATTTGCTATTTGCATCAATATAACTTGAGGTGCTTTCAATTTGCAATTTTTATGCATGTAACCCTCTTTGTCGTATTGTTGGCAGAAGATATTTACAAGTGTACATTAAACGTTCATATATCGTGGGTTACGTAAATATTTGAAATGACCGTCAAAATCATATTTAATCTTTATATTTGGTTTTACATAACTCTAAGAACGAGTCATGTCAAGGTCACGTCTAAATCTAAAAATGTGACTTGGATTTGCTTTTAAATAAATCATCATTACATTATGTAATGGAGGCTACTGACTAGCGTTTTCGCAAGACCTCTCAATTAAGATTCTGATCTAAAATAAATAAGATATGAAATAAGTCGAAATAAGAGACGTGAGCACTATTTGATTTTTATACTTAGTACTTAATAATAGACATTGCCTCACTTTTAACCTGCCTTTTAAGCATACATGGACTAAGACTACATTCCGATGTACTTAGGTATGTATATTCTTACGTAGGTATCTATATAAATATCGTGGTTCATATACGAACAGTGTATACAGTTTATCCCCGTGCACGGGGGCAATGGGCATACAATATGTAAGCACTTCTATCAAGTGAGTATTAGCCTGTAGGCCTCTCTTCTAATCGTCCTTCTTTCTAAAAGTTTCCCTATTGACCAGTTACTAAGATGAAATCCAATAACTCTATGATGTAATTAACATTTTTACAAGAAAATTTGTATTTTACATAATTATGTCTTCAAATCAAGTCGAATTTTCCAGCATCGCTTCTTCATTAGGTAGGTAAGATTTTCGTAACAATCTATGCATTATAAATAAACGTAATAATATTGATAGTGATGAAACCAGTTATTAAAATAACAGGTTTAAATCAAATCTCGGACCCTTCTGGACGTAACTTTGCATCATTGACTTTTAAGTATTCTTCAAGGTACGTCGTTCAAATCTGTCGCGTACTACTTGAGTACGCAAACACGAATACAAATGAATTGCGTATTTATACGTTGGTCATTCAAAGACTATCTCTTTATCGAAGTGCTTTTAACAAAGCTCCTTTTGAAAAAGCTACAAACATTCATAAACATCTTGACATTTTCGTATTAATAACGCTTATAATCAGGGGAATCCTACAAATATTAACTCAGATGTCAGATGTCACATCAACTTAATATATCCTTGTAGGGTAAAACAATCTCATATTTACCGAAGCATCCATCTGTTTAACACCTCTTCAGCTGATCGAAAACAAAAACGCCATAATAACATAACATGCACCACAAAGTATTACGAAGACCTTGTTCCGAATTAGTGACGTCATCGGCAGTGGTGTCATTAAACTATTACGCAAGTTAAAATCATAAATAATGATATATTTACAAGCTTGCCATTTCAGTAATGATCTCTTAAAATCACTTTATTTGATTAAGGAGTAGACCGCAAAAATAACGGTCTCTAGGACTTCCGTTGTATAAGATCATTTAAACCAGGTAATGATCGTAATATTGATAACATAAGTACCTAGCCTACATACCGAAGGTCAAAAAACGCACGGAAATAGTTATTAAATAAAATAAAAACTTTTCAAAGTCATCAAGAATATAATAGGTTTTCAATTGGGGTCCATAAAAGAACGGTAAGTAAAGGGCAAGTTCACTAGCCTTGCCATGCAGAAATAAACTTATATATTTGATATGGGTTGTAAAATAATGATATTACTTATATCTAATATCAATTAATGGTATTAGATGAATGGATTCATTTGATAACTTCATTTAATCTAGTGACCCACGCTTCACTTCGCTTCACTTCGGCTAATCATGATTGAGCTCCCTTAGGAATAAAGGGAAAATATACTTAAATATATGTTTTTCCTTAAAAAATTCTTGAATTACTCTTTCTGTTAGTGAAAACTGCATGAAAATTAGTTCGTTATTGAGATTAAGGCGAACGTATAGCCATATACCTAAACGAGATTGTCATATGAGTGATCCATTCGTCGAAAGAGAGTAATGATACGTTTTAACATCGTGACCCGACTATATGACGCAACTGTTTCAAGTAAATACGAGATGATTTTATGTGTCAACGATAAACATACAAATAATAAAGTGTAGACTTATACTTGAGTTACGTAAAGGCCGTTCGGCGTCCATCGAACAATGCGTTGCGAAATAAATCGAACAAGACATTTGTACTCGAGTTACCAGCTGTGGGGCGTGTACGTTGTTTTATACGACTACTATCAATTAAATGGTTTCTCTATATACAGGGTGTCCCAAAAATTGTGTGTCAACATAGTAGAAGTATATAATTCTTAAATATTAAGTTATGTGGCATAGAACTATGTACCTAGTAAGTAAGCTCATTATTTTTTGTATCTAATTGAAACTTTTGGCACTCAAATTAGTTTTTCGAAACATTTGTCTTGAGCTGGTCTGTCTCCTACTAAACTTAGCAATTTAGAAGCAAGGAAAATATTACTAGGAAGTTTGCGGTTGACTATTGTCAAATAGCTTGACGTTTAAAAAAGTACTAACTATACAAACACTGCAAGCCTACATTACGCAAATATCACAACATTTATATAATTTCTTCCTAGGAAAAAACCTAGGAAGAGCACATCAAAATGACCTTGTTTACCTACAATGAGCTGGTCCTATATTACGTAAATAGAACATGACATCTAAAGTATGCGAACAATAACTAAATGACGGTGTTAGCGACGTTCCCATAAAGGTAACACCACTGACATTACTGCAGTTATATCAGAGTTAGCGGGTTAAGGTACAATGAGTTCGGATTGCATCATTCAGACAGTACTTCCGCGCGTAACTAGCACTTCCCGGAGTGAATAAATACGTTTTTTTCGCGATATAACTCATTTATACGTGAGGGTTCTGTTAAGTATGTATTTAGATAAGTATGCCCTACTTGGGAAATGCAAATGATCTTTCATTTTACTTAAGAAAGCAGCGGTGTGGTAATATATAATAGTATGTATCTATTTAGTTTAGAAAATAAAGATAACGTTGAAATAAGTAACTCTTTTCATAGTTCGAATAATTGAATTCCGAACACAATCAACCACAAATTCTACAACGATAAAATTACAGATAGTTATATTGCAATTCTCATGTCATGCCACCTAGATTATTTAATATCCATTTGTCATGTCATAATGTTATATTTTAACAACTTTGCTCTTTTCTATTTAGGTAGAGCTACTTTAGCAAATGAGATGAGTTGTTACATCAACTGTTATCAACCGAATAACAATTTAAATTATTTGTGAAAGTGTTCGACGCGTCAAATTATGTTTGCAATCAAACAGAACTCATATAGTGCTACTGGAAATCAGCAATAAATAATTTTAATAGCTTCACTTTGTGTTGCAATGTCGTGACAACATGGCGTTTGTATTAACCTCTTTAATATTCGAACGAGCATATAACTTTAATATTTATATGTGGACTGTTCTAGGCGGTTTAGATTTAACCTTAACACGGTTAGGAAAATTAACTATGGGAAACACGCCTGTGAAAAACATATCGTTTTTCGTCCAAGCGCCATTTAAATGTGTACCTCCGTACCTAAAGAACAATAACTTTGTAAGTCTTTTTAATAAGTAAGTTTAATAAGTAAGTAATAAGTCTTTTTTCTAAGTCTTTTGCCGATGTGTGTAGACAGTTTAATGTGCGGATTCATTCAATATCTTATCCAAGACTACGTAGGATCAAAACCATAACGTAAACTAAAGTATTTAGCCTGTAATATCTCACTACTGAGCAAAAGCCTCTCATCTCACTGAAGATCAGTACAGTGAGGAGGAAAGCCTAATCACCACGCTTGCCAATTGCGGGTTGATGATCTCAAACCCAGCATGTTTGAAAAGTAAGAAACATGTTTTCGCTCGACCTGGGTGGTAGCAGGTGAATGGATATATCACTAGACCACCGAGGCGTTCAAAAATAAAGTTTAGTGATGGAGTAAAAATGGAAAGAAATCGCAAAAAACCTCTACAGACGGCAACTAGGCTTGAAAACAACTGCTTCGAAACCTACATAGTTAGTAAAAGAGTGATGCAGTTATTGGCAACCCCACGTGTTGTGAATCCCGACAACACTTTCGTAATAGACCTTACACGTCTAAAACAACCTGTGTCGCATTGACCACAGTCCATCCAGACTTGCATTCATAAGGCTAAGGTCATTGAAACTATTAATAATACCAACACATAATTATTACGTTAGTATATATTAACGTACATGCTAATCTATGAATATTTATCATCTTTTGAGATCTTTTATTTTGTAAATAAAATGGCGATTGCAAGTATGACAGGTTATGAATCAATTTCATGATTACACTCACACTAATAGGTATGGGTAATAGGTATCTATATCATTTCAGTTAAGCCTGGGTGTGTAAGTGTGTAATATCATACAAAGTATTTACAATATATCTCGCGTGCAATTCCTGGGCCGAAAACATATTTTCTACTTTTCAAACACGACTTGGGTTCAAGATCACCAACCCGTATTAGGCAAGCGTGGTGATTACGTCTCATCTTCCTCACATATATCTTCAGTGAAATGAAAGGTCTTTGCCCAGCTGTGGGACATTACAGACTGGTACTATTACTATATATATTGTTAAGATGTTGCGTTCGTTTTTCAATTTCCCCCTAATAACGTAGTCTTCTTATATTTCCAGTAGATGTGGCGGTGGCACTTGACGGACAGACACCTTCGCGTGATGTTGTGGTGCATACTGCTGGGGCTGCAGCCGGCGTTCGCGGGCATCCTGGACCCTTTCAACTGGGCGCGCTCCGACAGAATCGAAGTCAACATCCCTTGGTTACCATGTAAGTATATCACTAAGAGAGTTAACCAGATCCAGAGAGACTTACGCACTCGCCTTACCTAACTCAAACCCTCTCGCTACCCCTAAATCCATCTGAGAACTAAGTACTCCCATAACAATATGTTTCCCTTTACTCATAATGCTGGTGATTCCCTTCCATCGATTGTAGGTTTAAACCAGCCTACGAACCCATACCAAAACCCGGTACCCTCACCATGGGGAAGTCCAAACGAAAATTCAGGATCTGCCACTGGCCGGGTCAGGTCTACTCTTGACAGTTCACTTTGAATGACGCTTCTCGATCCCTTATTAATTAAAACTATTAACTAGCGGGTGCACTAATTAAGTACGGTACATGAACTTACATAGATAATCTCAACCTCCCTTTGAAGTGCTCTCAGTTGAATACCCGATGAAGACCGCCTAAGAAGTTATTAAAACCTACTGTTTAACTCGTTTTAAATCGATTCTGAATAAAAAGTAGCCTAAATAATATTGTTAAGTCTTCACTTCTCTGTACCTAACATCAGTTATTAAGTCATCTTAATTATTTTTAGATTACACGAAACAATAGGAGAGACAAAAACTGCAAATTTGCGGCAATGAGATAAATAAAAAGTGCAATTTGGCTTTTGTTGTCATTACCTAATTTAGTTTATTTATAGTTTTGAATTTTAGAGAGCCGATACAAAACAAAATAATTTTCAACATAAATAAAAACGAACGTAATTTGCGCATCACGTCTTCTGATGTAGAATTGTTTTTCAGTTGAAAACGAGACAAGATGCTACGATGACTTGGGGTGTCTGAATATTACGAGGAGCTGGTACCACTTGATACACAGGCCTTTCAACGTATTCCCACTTCCGAGAATTGTGATAAATACTAGGTAACAACATTCAATTACATAGTAATAATATATTTAAAAAACATTGAGAACAGAACTGAAGAATCTTTGTTTGCCTAAATAAGCTTTTTAAGCTTCATTTAGAAAAGTTTTCCCTTAATAAAAAATATCTAAGTATCTCATCTCACTGAGATAAACAGTAATCAAAATAAAATCAATACATATTGTTACAGATTTATACTATACACGAAAAAGAATCCAACAGACGGACAACTGCTAAACGTAAATACAAATAAAACAATAATAAAATCCAATTTCAATGCAGCGAAAAAAACTAAAATGATCATTCATGGATTTATTGATACACCTTTGTCTAATTGGGTAAGTTCTTTGAAAACAAATAAATAGATATCTATAGGTCTATAAAGCTTAAAGTTAATAAAGTTTTTGTTATATGACTTAGTACTTATGAAGTGTCCAATAAATCTAGATTAATTCTGGGCTGATTTTATTTAGTACCAAACGTCCACGCTAAGAAGATAAAGTACGAATTTTCTGTGGCTTCAGTGCTTTTCGTAACTTTGTCATATTAATAAGCGTTCTTCTTCAGGTCAGTGAAATGAAGGATGAGCTAGTAAAGGCCGGTGATTTCAACGTGGTAGTGGTGGACTGGGCAGGCGGGAGTCTGCCCCTGTACACACAGGCGACGGCGAACACGAGGCTCGTGGGGCTGGAGGTGGCGCATTTCGTTAACACATTACAGGTAATTACTATATTATCATTAATAACAGTTCGGTGTAATTGTTTCCAGCTTCCATCCGCTTCACACTTCAAGGTAGTATTCCGAGTCCGAATGGATCGGTGAGCGGCGACAGTGAAGTAGTTCGTAAAACGCATGCGGTTGCTGTTTCCGGCTGTATGCAACCTTTATTAAAAATAAATAAAGGGTCGCCAACTCAATATGCTATTTTTATAAAATGAAGGTTAAATTTTTTAAAACATATCCGTTAATAAATAACTTAGTAAAAGCACCTAGTTTGATTATTAGTGGTAATTAAAGGATTATGTACATTGCAGAAAGAACACGGTCTCAACCCGGAAGACGTACACATTATAGGTCATTCATTGGGCGCGCATACTGCCGGGTACGCGGGCGAAAGAATACAAGTAAGTTACTCAATAACAGAATATTCTTTTAAACATGTTTAATAGAATGTTATCTACACCCATTGATCATATTGTCCTTGATTTAGCTTCTCTTTTCATAGGGCTTAGGGAGAATTACAGGTCTGGACCCAGCAGAGCCCTATTTCCAAGGGATGCCCACTCATGTCCGCCTGGACCCTACCGACGCATCGTTTGTCGACGTCATACACACAGACGGAAAAAGCATTTTCCTCTTAGGTAAACAGTGTTACGTAATCATCTATTCTACACACGAATGCTTTATATTCTAATCCATCCCGCACTTTCCATTTGATATTAACATAATGTGAATTACTCTTTGTATCATATCAGAATGAAATACGCTTTTATTGCTATGTATCAATAATCTACTAACCCACCTTATATATGTTATATGTATATTATGTAAATATGGCGCCGAATAGCTTGTCATTTCATCATTCATTGTATAGTATGGTTTATTTTTATGATATATATTGCAATCAGACTAATTTATGGACGTGTTATTTTCACGCGTGCGACAGATTTTGTATTTATGGCAGGATATGGGATGTCACAACCCGTGGGACATTTGGACTTTTACCCGAACAATGGCAAGGAACAGCCGGGCTGTGACTTGACTGAGGGCCCTCTGGTGCCGCTTACTCTTGTGAAAAAGGGCCTCGAGGAAGCCTCAAGGGTTTTAGTAGCCTGCAACCATGTTAGAGCAATAAAGTTGTTCACTGAATCGATTAATGGAAAGTGCCCTTATATTGGTAAGTTACAGAAAAACATACACACCTTTTGTGTATAAATATTTATTTATTAATAATACTATTTATTTATGTATTATTTTATTACCTTCCACCACAATACATAGTTTACATAAATACTTTCCAAACTCCAAATATCAATAGATATATATAACGATATTATATGCGAAAGATTGTATATTTTTCAGAAATGCTCAGCATAATGGAATTCTACATGTTTTGAAGGCAAGCGCTCAGCGTATCTCGTTGATGTCTTTTGTATGAACGACTGTGTGTGTGTTTGTGTGTTTTATACATTGTAATCTTGATTTCTAACTTCCAGGACATCAATGTCCGTCGTACCAGCACTTTTTAGCTGGGAAATGTTTCCATTGTGGCCATGGGTGTGCGATAATGGGGTATGTATTTTGAACATACTTTCTTTGATCTCTAGTAATAAAACCAAGAGGTAAAGTTTATAACTTAAGTTTGTCTGTAAGGGTTAATCTCGGAAAGTACCAATCAAATTTTAATAATTATTTTTGTAATAGATATCCACATTCCACGGGAAGGTTATAGGCTACTTTTCATCATGAATTCCCATGGGATCGGATACAACGCGGGTAAAACCACGGGCACTGCTAGTTAGTTTATAAAGTAATATTTGCTTGTAATGTTCCTTCACAGGGCAAAGGCCCTACGCTCACAGTAGATATAATATCAAGAAAAAGAAACAGAATGTATCTTTATAGTAGGTTCTAAATTAAACCTCCTTTCAGATTCCATTCAGATAGCTCTCCAGGTTTGATAACGGAAAAAAACAATCAGACTGAAAACGAAGTGTTTCCGTCAGACGAACACGACACTATCGGTGCTAGGTATTATCTGAGCACCGGCAAAGATCAGCCATTTTGCCGTATGTAACAAAAACATATTAAAAAAATATATAAATTGCAACTTAACTCTTTCACAACGTGTATACCATTACCTTTTTTTCAGAACGACACTACAAGGTTTCCATTCAGTTAGCACATCCAAAAGGTGCTGAATCATGGGTGCAAGTATGTTAAAAAATATTACATAAATTTAATGATACTTCAATCGAGTATGTTACTATTTACTTTAGATTGGTCTAACGAGGTTGGATTGCATCAAAACTGTTAAACTTCCTCTAGAAAGCATAACTTTTTAACTAGACACACACCTAATTTTGATTTGATGCAAAAAATCTTCAGAAATTATTTAAAAAGATTCCGACAAATTGAGGACCTCTATTTTGGGAAATCGGTTAAAATTTCATTCAATATTACCAAAATATTTTACAAAACTAAACAGTTGAACATCAAAATTGCAACTAAACAAATAAATATATTTCAGGGTTTCTTAAAAGTAACGCTAATGTCGGACCGAGGTGTCATTCGAGGGATGGATCTTACACCCAACAATTACGTCAAGTAAGTTCATTATTCTCATATGAAATAATTCATTTCAAATATCTAAAAGATATCATTTTTCTCAGAAGACTTTTTAAATAAATTTTCTTTCTGACTTCTTTAAATTTGCGTTATTTTAACTCATTCGTTCATCATAAATTATACGAACGAAGCATAATGAATTAATGATATTACGTTGAACTTGTGTCTGTTCGAAAAGGGAAACCCAAATAATTAAGATGTATATTATTTTTATTTCCAGATTAGAACATGGCAGTAGTTACACCATCGTGGTGACTCACCCAATGGACATGGGTGGTAAGATTAGGAAGGTAAATTTAACACAAAACACTTTTATTTTTTAAGAAATCAATTAATAAGATGGCTGCAAGGGTATTGTGGAATTCATGTTAAATTCACTGAAAAGAAGATGTAGAAAAAAAGTTGAAATGTGAAATGAAAACTTTTCTGTGGGGTTTTTAGTCCATCGAAAAGTTACATTTGGGGTTGCGTTTTTTAGAGGACGCAATTTTATTTTTTTGATGTGTAGGGGGGGTCAGTGTAAAGCTAAAACTAAGTTTGTGGGGTCGCCACCCTTCTCTCACGGCCGTCATCTTGAAAATAGGGGTTGAAATGGTTTTGTACAGCACATAATGTCTGGAAATGCTTATGGTAGGGCTGTACGTGCTCATTTGCTAGTGCATTTATCAGTAACAAAAATATTTATGGATTTAATAGAATTTACAGAAGAAGAACGAGATTTTCTGGATGATAATAGTACTATAAATGAGCACGTACAGCCCTACCATAAGCATGTCCAGACATTATGTGCAGTACACAGTTCTCAGCATAAATTAATTTGAAAATATCCTCGAGTCCACTACCAGACATGATATATCCAATCGCACCTATGAACGACATGAGCAAATGGAACCCACCTAATCGAACTACGACCTTCGGTAGATCGGTATTAGGATCAGCAGCAGCTGTAATGTCCCTTATGTCTTTTATTTTTACTTTTCGAATTTCTGAACATTTTCTCTTATAACTTTTTTATTTATAGTTCTACGACAAAAAGTTACTGAACCAAAGTTGTAGAGAATTTAATTTGCAAAAAAATGTTAACATTTTTTTTTAAATAAAATTAATAGTTTACGAGATATATCGTAAAAACCATTTCAACCCTTATTTTCAAGATTGCGGCCGTGGGACAAGGGTGGCGACCCCACAAACTTGTTTTTAGCTTTACACTGACCCCCCCTACACATCAAAAAAATAAAATTGCGTCCTCTAAAAAACGCAACCCCAAATGTAACTTTTCGATGGACTATTTTGGTAAGTTTCACACCACAGTTCCTTTCATAACAAAGCATATCTGTAATCGCCTTTGTTTCAAGCCATTTGATGAGGTCATGCCAAAAACAGAACAAAACGGACGTCAGATTCCTTGACTTATACTTACTTAAGTTCGATATACACTACATACTATAAGTGTAATAACTGTAAAATAAGTTAAACATTATAAATTGACCGACCTCGACTTGCAGGTGGAGTTATCGTGGGAGTACGATATGAATGTACTGGAGCCGCGATCTCTATGCATCCTCTGGTGCAACGACCGGCTGTACGTCAAGACGGTCGTCGTCGACCAAATGGAACTACCGACAAGAGGGTAAAGTAACTTTCTCATCTATCTATAAATATAAAAATCTAAATATATAAATCCATGCCACTTTTCGATGTAATTTTATAACTCAAGAACGGGCTCACCTATCTAAACCAAATATTTAGGCTTTGTTCGGACTATTTATATATATATTACTAGCTGCGCCCCGCGGTTTCACCCGCGTTGTACCCGTTCCCGCGGGAATTTCGGGATGAAAAATAGATGTTGGCCGATTCTCAGACCTACTCAATATGCTCACAAAATTTCATGAGAATCGTTCAAGCCGTTTCGGAGGAGTACGCGAACGAACACTGTGACACGAGAATTTTATATATAAGATAATTATACTAGTCCGTCGCAGAAAGCTTTATATTGGACTTATTGTACCCGTTCCTTTAGGGCGTCTGGGAATAAATATTCGAGGTGAAAAAAATAGCTATTCCCACTCGACACCAGGTCAAGGGGTGGCATCTGGGAATAAACGGTATTAATTCAGTTGTAAATCGTGTGCAAATAATCAAAAGTCTACGACTTAAAAAGTTATATATGCTCTATTAAAAAGTTATATAAACTGGGTTCCGATTCCTACACACCTCTACCTCTGATTATTATTAAAGATAATTGCTTTTGACTGAACTCCAAATTCAATAGTATGATTGCCATCGCTAATTTTTAGTAAATAGTAAATTGATACTTACCTACCACTTACACACTTCATTGCTATTATCTAACAATTCTTAGGCAATACAGTGTCCGGAATAGCTAATACTTAATTTACTATTGTTGACCTGCATCTGTCAAAACCTCATAATAATATAAAATTACATAGAACGAATACTAGAGTATTTCAAGAGACCTGCAATTTAGGTAATCAATTTTATATCAAGTATCTGTCTAGTCCTTGTCACTTGCTCGAAAATGCTTATTTTTGCCGAAAGATAACATATTTTTATTGTGTTTAATAATATTCAAAGTCCTCACAAGATTCTCCAACTAGTAAAACAAGGAAAAAGTATTAGCCTGTATTTCCCATTGCTGGGCAAAGACCTCTCATCTCACTCAAGATCAGTACATTGAGGCGTAATCAGTACTTGCCTAATGCAGGTTAATGATCTCAAAGCCGAGCCATATTTGAAAAGTAGGAAAACATGTTATCGCTCATTCTCAAACTAACGAAGACTAAATTTGATTCCAGGAAACGTAACGTGGACTTTAGTACCAAGCTGTGCACGCCAAAGCAAGAATTCGCCGAGATCCCCAACCGAGGCTCCGCTAGTTTTTACGACAACTGCAGTAGATAGCCGTGCCATACTCATACAATTGAGTTTAATTTGCATTGACTGGGCGAACGGACAAAACCAAGACTGAACTCAACGAGTATAGTATTCAATTTGAACAAGTGTCAAGCATCTCTACCGTCCTGAACGCCTACTGAAAAGGAGCATTATCGAGAAACATTGTTCCACTAAGACAAAGTGATGTGAACTCTTTATAATGCGTGGATGAGAAGTGAAATTATTTAAGTGAATTTGTACAGGGAGATTAAATGTGACAATAATTAAATTATACTATGTAAAAATTAAGGTAGTTAAGTCGGTACCTACTTGTTATGTACTTATTTAAGGTATTGTATAAATGTACAGTCAAATTGCCTAAATAAACACCTATTTACTTATTACTAGGTAAATATAACTTGGGAGAGAATCATATAGATCTACGAGGAAGCCTGCATACAGGCAGCTTTACCTTAATTGTCTACCGAATGTTATTGTATTTACCTGTTATATTAATACACCTAAATACTCATATACCAAATGTATTTCCGTTATTTAATCTAAGCTATAGTTGTTTTATTGCGCTAGTGAGATAAAACTACATGGTACAGTCGATGACATACTTATAATTTTTTCACCTTAAACTTAAAGGCGAAACTGTGGCAACACAATATGATAAATGACGTTGACTATACTACCTTACATAAAGAAAATGAAATCAGATCTTTCAGATTCACTTGGTGGTCAACTGGGCCCGCAGAGCACTGAGCCCGCAGGTTCAGTTACCCACTCCGTATTTTTTCATAGGTGACTCGACCCACACTAATCGGATAACTCGACCCGCGGGTTCAGACGACTACTATTTACCGATAAGGGCCTGCTCAGCCCACAGGTTGTCGATAAAAAAAAAATAACCCTAACCTACCGAATAGTACCTTCGCCCGCGGGCTGAATTGACTCTTAGGCGGTAAGTAATGGTAGACTGATCCCGCGGGCTGGGTTGACCCTTGGGTCGAGTCGCCCGTAAAGAAATAAAAATGGTCAACTTAGCCCGTGGGCTCAGTGCTCTGCGGGCCCAGTTGACCACCATACCTTCAGATTAAATCGATCGAAAAGAAAACACCTCATTTCAGCTCAACCAATCAACGCAAGCTAAAGGAATTAAGAGATGCATTTTCATACTAATTACTTTAATATCTAGAAATCTATATAATCACAAGCTGTTGGTATACAAAGTCCCTCACTGATTTCATGTCTTCCATTTCCTTGTATGACACAAACCAATGCTCGGTGAACATTCCTTTCTCGCAGAAATCAAGTAACAATTTGAAGACAATCAATATAAATAGCCGCAGTGAAGACCACCATTCTGCAGCAAAGATAGAACAATGGGAAAAATTGCATATGTATCAAATGAAAAGCTTGTATCCATACATCATTATCAGGAAGGCGCATGTCCGAGTTCACTGTGCGGCCGGAGATATCTGGTTTTCAATATAGATTTTTGGGTTAATTTGTACTTAGATATCACCGCCATTTATAACTCTTCTCTAACTACCTCAATACTTGATTAAAGATTAAAAAATAAAAAGATTAAAGATATCTTCGGTTGCGAAGCGAATTTGGACATGGGGCTACCTGACAATGAATGTACACCAACAGGCCTTGCATTTGATGTAAATGTCATTCTTTATTAAGGTATAATAAACGATGACATCGAGGTGGTGCTGATAAATTTACCATACCCGGCCATCGCCCATCTAAGGGTTATTGGGCCCTTCGATGAGCGATGACTTTAAACGGGCATACTTAGGGTTTCGTTTGATGGTCTGGGGATATTCCTCATTATATCATTATTAATATATTATATCCTATATTAATATTTTGCTTTTACCTTAAACCCCAATAGAACCATATTCTATTGAGGTTTTCGCTAAAAATATTTAAAAGTTTATGGCTTGAAAAAATCTTTACCAATTACTAGATTTTGGGGTAACATTAAGTGCAATATGAAGTTTCTCAGGGTTTAATTCTTCAGCATCTGATAACGACACACTTGAAGCACTTGAAGAGTTAAATTTATTATTCACTGGCATCAAATTCTTCACGCAATATGCACATTGGATTGTATCAGGCGACTTATTGACACATGCATACTCGATGCATAAAAACCTTAACAGCAATATCTGTAGAACAGATTTCAAGAAACCAAAATACATATAGGCTACGTCTAATAAATTTTCAAGTTAATTAAAATAAAATGTTAAGCCTGTAATGTCCCACAGCTGGGCAAAAGCTTCTTCAGAACTTTAAAAAGTTAAGTAAGTAAACTGAAGATATCAGTACTCTAAGGAGAAGAAAATAAATAAAATACGCAGCGAAAGGTACTAACTTACCTGAATAATAATAATGATAACAAAGTAAAACAAATGGATTTGAATTGCAACGTGAACAATTTTTGCCAAAACCATGTGGCATCCACCCGTAGATATTGAGTTAGTTCCAAGTTCTAATAGATAATTCGGCATACAAGAACCACTTTTGCAGCAACTAGATAGATAAATATGGTTTTAATATAATAATAAGAGTCTCGTGTTAAGATATACCCGACAATTAAAATAGTAATAAACATTCCACAAGATTGAATGTTCATAACTTATGCCACAATGTTGTCTATACCTACATAACGTGATTCTTCTTCTTCATCGAGTGGATGGTCAACCTGACCAATCCTGGTGTCAGAGTTATAGAGCCGCCAAAGGTCTTTGACGTGGCTCATGTAACGACTACTATTCCGTAGAAAGTAACCGGGACCGACGGCTTAACATGCCCTCCGAAGCACGGAATCATCTTACTTTTCGGGCAATCAGGTGATTCAGCCTGCAATGCCCTAACCAAACTGAGGAAAATCTCACAAAGTGATTTTTTGTGAGGTATCCCCACCGGGAATCGAACCCGGAACCTCCGGATCGTGAGCCGGGTGCTCAAACCACAAGACCACGGAGGCTGTTATATATAACGTGATATAGAAATATCACTCAAGAATCAATTGATATTGGCATTTCATTATTGTGATCCAGTGATCCAGATTAAACGTGCATGCAAACTTTCACAACACGGGTAAAACTGCGGGATGCTGGTAGCTTAAAACTATTTGTCAAAGTGAAAAATTTAATGGCTCTGCTTTATTTGAGAGGGATTTAAGTGCGCAGGCATTGTGACTTACAATATGGCTAGGTTTTACCGATTTACGACTAGTCCAGATAACCTACTCGACACAGGATGAAGTCTGTAGTAAGATAGATGATGGTTGAAGTCAAATATATGACGTATCACGTACCTCAGAGGTACGCTATCACTAGCAACCGCGGTTGAGACTTCCGAATCAGCAGAGGCCGCTCTTGTTGGGCGCCATTCATAGTCCCGCAATTTGTCATGCCAATCGTAATTGAACCAGTCTTGGTAGGACCGCATCTTTGAATTGACAAAATAATAAATCAATATCTAAGTTACAAGTTTACTAGAAAGAAATAAATAAATTTGAATACCTAAGTTATATAATGATATACTTAATAAAGAAATAAATTTGAATACCTAAGTTATATAATGATATACTTAATTCCTGAATATTAAATGATGTTGAATCTTTCCTAAACGATAATTGGCAACTTGAATTAGTTAAGATTACAAGAGGAGATTACGGCTAGGTTAGGTCGCTACAATGGCTACAATGTTAGGCTTTTACCTAAAGTCCAATTTACAGTTAGTTACTTATTTTTTATGAGAATTCCATAGCAAAACAAAGACCTCTTTTATCTACAGACTAACTTATAATCCTTTCAAGAACCTATTGGATAAATAAAAAATACCTATATCAGTAAGAACTAGAGAAACCATAGTAACTTACCCCACAGCAATTCAAAGCCCACTGTAAATTATCAATGAAGCGTTTATATCTTGGGCCATTCCGGTAATATTTCATGCTATCTAAGATAGAATTAGAAATGGTCGTACTACAGAAATACAGCCCGTTAACACAAATAATCACCCCGACTGTACTAATGACAATGGTCCAAACTAGGCATATCCATAGCGAACAGCAAAACACCTTTGTTTTGGGGCTGCAATATATAAGAATTGGGTAATTTTAAACTAAATAACTGGAACTGCGGTACCTAGCATATGGAAATTATTTTTCAGGTAGGAAGCCTATTAGCCACGAGTGTTTTTAATACGTTTCTTACCACTCTTTTTACGCTGCAGCTACTCGTATAAAAACGATTCAGGCTCTAAACCCAAAGCCCTACGTTCAAAGCTGCACGAAAAAAACTGCATTTAAAATGCTCGTGTGAACTTCGTATTAAATACATTAATTGTTCTATTTCACCGGTTTTTTAACGCGCATAAAAAACGCTCCAGTGAATAAGGCGTTATTTATACAAGGAGATAATTTTCCCGGAACCAAACCTATTACATCTTCTGTAGGTACCTAATATCTAAGGTACTATAGATTAAATTACATTGAACCTAATTAAGTATTATTTAACAACAATAGGTAATGGGATGGGTCGAGATGTGAATGAAAGAACTCACTGTAGTACATCTGCATTAGCTATAGTGTATACCATGTACATATTTGTAGGTAACATTATAATGCCCAAAAGCAGCAACAGCGCGGTGACAATATCAATTCGCGTTAGTACCAACATGTCACCAACGTCTGAAAACACTTTTTGATTAACCTTCCTTCTACAGTATTTTATTTATTTATGTGATTTGTTTGTGGCTGCACTCGCGCTGCACTGAGCAGTGAGCGCCTTCTGACTAAATAAAAACAAATTTGTGTGAGCGTTTAAGTATAACACATAATAATGTGTTTGCATGCTGAAAACAGTACCTATTTTGTATACTTTATTTTTGTTCAACAGTAAAGAGTATAATTTAGTGAAAAACACTATAATACTGTTGAAAACTGTACCTATAGTTGGCAACCCTATACTGTTGCCACATCCAGTCAAAGGAACCTAAAAGAAGATTTTATCAGTACTAATATTATAAAACTGAAGAGTTTGAATCTTTGTTTATTTGGCAGCGCCGATCTACTTCAAGGGGCAGATAAAATATATGGTAAGCTATTTTTTATCTCGGCACATTAAAATCGCGGAACGTTGCAAGCAAAAAATAAGTAGCTCTCAGAATACAGAACGCTACTTAATAGTACATACAGTCGACTCTCGTTAATTCCAACCTGCGATAATTCGAACCTCTCTATAATTCAAAGTTATCACGAGTTCCCTACAAAATCTCTTTATATTTCGAACTAAATCAATACATTTTTATACACTTGGTAATTCGAACGAAAAAATCATTGCTATATAATAAATCGACGCGTTAATTCGAACTCATCGGCGTCCAACACTCGACAATTCAAAGTTGCAGAGAGAAAGAGCGACAAGTTCAAACTTGTTACAACAAGTTCTAACTTGTATATAATAAAACAACGCGTTAATTCGAACTCATCGGTGTCCAACACTCGACAATTCGAAGTTGCAGAGAGAAAGAGCGACTAGTTCAAACTTGTATCAACAATTCAACATACACGAACCATTTGATATTTCAAACATTCGATAATTCGTAATATTTTAAGAGTCCCTCAAGTTTCGAATTAACGAGAGTCGACTGTACTAGTAAAACCTAGTAGGTAATGAACATTTAAGTAATATTAGTATTAGCGCATAAAGATATAGCTCTAACTTAGATAAAACTTACATAATAGCATCACTAAAGCCCAAATAATAGCTATTATGGATGCGAACGACATACAACACGATGCCCACACAACAAAGGGATGGTTCCTATCAGACATTTCACAATAATATCATTTGCCGGTAAAATATGATAAAATATTGAATCTTAATTGATAAATTCAAGGAATCTACAATAATCCAAAGATATCAAATAAGATGTCAATGGGTGTAGAGTTAGAAGAATAAAAACTTCCTTTAAAGCAATAGACATCCGTGGAAGCACATGAAATTTTTACCAAACACTGATGTGTAAGCAGATCTAAGGAGTACTCCGTCCGCACTCAGCCAGAATGACCTTCAGGGTGATTGGAAGATCGGAACCACACCATTACTCTACATAGGGACCCCATTTCCCTGTTACCTTAGCATAAACTACCACTGATGCAGTCCCACTGATTCTGAAAGAAAAGGGCCCCAGAATCTCTAGTTAGTTGAAGGTAGTATTACGACCACGTTACGATGTTCATTCAATTAAAATTATAACCTGTGGGGACCACCGCTTTCATAACATAAACCAGTGCATAAACCCAACTGGTCACCCGGCACCACTGACCTGTACTATAGGTCAGTGCCCGGCACTCACCCGGTCACCCTAATTAGAAAGGGATGCAGTGCTCTCTATGGCTTCCTTGTCGTGGACGTTTTTTTCGACAAATCTGCACTCTGCAGCTCACTGCAGCTGCAGTCCAGTTTGATGTGAGTTCACTGTGAGTTTGATTATATAGTCCTTGGTGATACGCAATCCAGGGTTCTATAATCTTCAATCTTAACTTATGTCACTGTCAATTAAACCTTTTATATCAATGTCAATATTGTCTTAAAAGGTCTTTCATTCTCGTACTTTATGGTTTCGTTTCTACGGGGTGTCTACGGGTTTCTCTTGTGGTTTCTCATAATCCTTTTCGTGCTCAAAAAATATTGAGAAATCTAGGTATTTAGTTAGTTCGTTCGTGTTGTCTGTAATTGAAAGAAAATTACTGTCTATTGAACGGCTTTGATTCTGAGGCTTTGAAATAAATATTTGTTCTTATTTGTTATCTAAGCGCAATTATTATTGATACTAGCCAATTATTCAATAATTATTTAAACTTGGTCATTTTAGCGGGCTTTATTTAACGTAATTTGTTTCATGATATGATACGATGAGCAACATAATAAACTGAAAGTAAAATGTCCTCGAACACATCAAAATTGGTTTTGGGTTTGTCTTGTGCAGTAACTGGAGGAATAGTTGGTTATGTTCATTTTAAGCAACAGTACGACAGGTGTGTATCAATAAATCATAAAAATAAAAGTACCAATCCTTACATAACTTCCATGAGCAGATAAGATATGACTAAAGTAATCTATTTGTTTACTCTTGAATCTCTCTCTCTTCCTGGCTGTGTGTCCCACATGGTGGTGGGGTCAGCCTTCCTTATTTTTCTCCTCCACTTCGCTCTTTCGTCGACGTCGTCATTGGAAATCTTGCACTCAGCCATATCCTTGGATACTACATCCGTCCACCTTGTCTTGGGTCTGCCTCTGGATCTTCGACCGGGGATGGAGAGTTGTAGCGCCAGGTTCCCCACGTAGTCCAGCGGTCTTCTCTTCACGTGGCCATACCACCTCAGCCTACTACCTATTTGTTTACTCTTGAATGATACATGAATATTACTTAAATAATTATTTTCTCTTATAATTAATATTTATTAAACTTTTTTACCATTTTTTCAGGGAAAAAATGCATGAGGGTGTAATAAGAGACCTGGAATGGCAGCAACGAAGAAAAATAGAAAACATATACTTATTAGAAAAGCAAAATGAATTAACAAAACAAATGAAGAAGGAATTAAATAATACATAGATTGCATTGGTTACTTTATTATCTAGACTAAACAAAATAAATCTATCAATCTAACATTAGTTTTTATCTTCCTTCAACAAGGCTTTCAGCATGACATCTTTTAGGTTTAAATTGATTCCTGTAGGATGCTTTTTGTCTCCCGCATCACTGAATCCGTCTAAGTCAAGCTTTTGCTTAGCTATGGCTGCGAGGCATTGGAAAGTATGAGGTTCCCAACTCGCCGAGTCTGACAATGATTTTCTGTCTAACATGATATTTGATCTATCCAAGCCCTCCTTCAATGTAAATTGTGTTATATTATGTTGTTCGCAAGCTGCTGTTATGCGCGTGTCCCATAGTGATTTCATGTCTTCCTTTTTCAATTTCCTTGCTTTGCTAGCATAGACCAATGCTCGGTGAACATTCCTCACAGCAATGGAGTAACAGTTGCGACGGCGACCAATATAGTGAGCAGCGAGTCTAAAGATCTTGCGCTTTCTCCAAAATTCATCAGGTCCTCGGACTCTAACCAAACTTGCAGCAGTAAGGAACACCATTCTGTATCAAAGAAATAAATGTTAGCAGTCAGTAATTGCACCAACATCCATATTTTTAACAATATACCTACGTTTGTAGCCTTTTTTATTTCTATTTATTTCTATAGAATATATTCCTCAATGAAAATTGTTTTTATTGAAAATCAATGCGAATTGCGACAGACAGTTAAGACAGTAATCCAAATTACAATATGTGACATTAACAAATTTGACATTTAAAGACCGTGATAACCACAGACCACGAAACTAGATTTAATAAAAAATATATTGACAAAGTACTAAAACCTATGGATTGACCATAAGCGATATACGGTTCAATGGAAGCGGAGCAGTACGACCAAATTACAGATCAAGATTCAATTACGGTCGGAGTATGAACTTGCTGATAATGAGATATCCAGTAGAAGACTCCACACTCACAATGGTACAGAGTTATTTTAGAACACTTCCAATAATGGTGTAATTAATCGAAGTGACTTGCCAGTGTCTGGACTCCAGACACTGACATGTCCCCAGAGTTCATAGTCCGGAGTAGTGGAGGGACTTGCGTAAAGGTCATCAGTCACCAAACCGAAATGCATGGCACTATTCTTGGATACACGAGTTCACTATTTCAAATTTGCGTTTTCTTTGGTGCAGACACGAGTAAAACAAACAAATATTGTTCAAAACAGGTCATTTTATTTAATCATATAGGTAATTAATATTCTCCGAACGTGTTCATTCATTTCAAATAGATCAATTTCCAACCCTGTAGTCGGGAGTTTTTAGACCGCCTAACCTCCCGACATGATCTAACGATTGAAATAACTCGGCCCGACTGTTTCTCGTGCACTCCGAAGCACGTAGCGCTCAGATTTAAATGCCATTTTACTTTACAAGCGCCCAATTAGCTGTCATCGCTTAGTCAAACTACGCTGCAATAAACATTCAGTGATAAATACACGGAATTAAAAACATCTCAGGTTTTCATTTCTCAAATTATTGTCACAGGTTCAAGATTCATAGACATTAATTTGAGATCATAATAAAATCTGAATTATAAAGCGATGCAACTAAAATTCTTAAAATTCGTTTGTTTGTTAGACCGACTGACGCAAAGTATAGTTTGTGAATACGGCGGTAAATTAAATATGCAGTACATAGATTTATATTAAACTAGCAGCGCCCCGCTGTTTTACCCGCGTTGTGCCCGTTCCCACGGGAATTTCGGGATGAAAAATAGCCTATATCCTTCCTGTTGAATGTGGCTATCTATTACAAAAAGAATTATTAAAATCGGACCGGTAATTCCCGAGATTAGCTCGAACATACAAACAAACAAACTTACAAATTTTACCTCTTTATAATAGTATTAGTATAGTATAATATTAAAGCAACTTAAACATGATCATATTATACATAGGTAAACATTCTAAAATATAAAATATTGAGATAACCATTATAAAGTTATTGATAATAAAATAATGCAAAATATAATATAGAGAAGACAAAAATATAAGAGCATACTAATTTACTTCTTATACTTGTTACTGGGCAAATATGAGTCGATTATTTATTTATTATATTAGACATACACATACTTCAGTAAATAGCTCTAACATATTTATGCTTAATGAATAGACCACTACGTGTTGCTACAGGTCCTCATATTTGAAAGCATTTACTGCTTAGTAACATCGCCCATAACCTTAATTTCTTTTGCTACGTTAAATTCACATCCAACACTCGCAACAATATCTTCCATTTTAACACCTTCAGCCAGTTCAGTCAATGTGAGACCTTTTTCTTTGTCCACCTCGAATACACACTGAAAATTAAGTCGAAGTAATTAGGGCATAGATCAGGTAAGATTGAGTCTATAAACTATGATACTGCAGAAAGTTAAACACATATGTATTAAATATTTAAAAACTAGTATTTACTGTAAAATATCAATAATATACACATACCTTTTCAGTAACAATTAGATCAACACAATTCTTTCCTGTAAGTGGGAAAGTGCATTCCGGTACAATCTTGTGGCTTCCATCCTTGCCTGTCAGTTCCATTGTCACTACAACCTTGGTCCTTGGAGCCGATACTAAGTCCATGGCACCACCCATACCTTTTACTAATTTGCCCTGAAAATATAGAAAATGTTTCTTTTAAATTATTTTTTCATATATTTTGATAAGCAACAGATTCATGTACTACCATAAAAGAAAATAAAAAGTTAATAAAAATCTTACAGGTATCATCCAATTAGCCAAATCTCCAAATTGCGAGACTTGCATAGCACCCAGGATTGTCAAATCAATATGGCCACCACGAATCATAGCAAAACTGTCATCAGAAGAGAAGTATGAGGCACCTGGCAAAAGAAACAAATAATGTAAAATATATAGCATGAAGAATTTTCCAATAACATTTGAAGCCATTCTATTAAAAAGCAACAAAAACAGACACCTAGCTTAATAAATTCATTTTATTAATATCTAAATAACATACCTGGCAGAACAGTAACGGTTTCCTTCCCAGCATTAATTAGATCGGGATCTACATTCTCTTCAGTTGGGAAAGGCCCAAGTCCAAGGATTCCATTTTCAGACTGAAGCAACACTTTGATATTGTTGGGTATAAAGTTGCTGGCTAGCATGGGCATACCTAGAAAAAAGCAAACAGGTAAGTAGGTGATGAACCTTCTTTGTTTTTTTTATACTTTCTAGTCATTGGCATTACCTATTCCAAGGTTGGCGTGCATTCCATCTTTGAATTCTAAAGCTACTCTCTTCACAATTCTCTCTCTCACAGGATGAGTTTTCAATTTCTGATCTGGTTTTGTCACAGTTCTTTTTTCAATTCTTTTCTCATAACTTGCACCCTTTATGACCCTATGCACAAACACCGAGGGCACATGCACAAAGTCGGGGTCTATTTCATCCACAATTTCCTCCACCTCTGCAATAGTTATTTTGGCTGCTTTGCACATAGCTGGATTGAAATTACGAGCACTTTTCTTGAATATCAGGTTACCATGCCTGTCTGCTTTCCATGCTTTAATAAGAGCAAAATCTCCAGTAATTGCCTCTTCCATGATGTAATTTTTACCATTGAATTGTTGGACATTGCGAGCAGCACTTGGTAGTTCAATCTGGAAAATGACAGTAAGGTATTAGGAATCAAATCTTCTGTAATAAGCATTTAAATTTTGATAGGTACTTACTACATGAACTTACTTTTCCATCTTTGGCATATTTGATCGGAGATCCTCCTTCTTGAATGAGGGTTCCAAAACCAGTTGGAGTAAAGAACGCGGGTATTCCGGCACCACCAGCGCGGATTCTTTCGGCAAGGGTTCCTTGAGGAGTTAGTTCCACCTAGAAAGATTTTTCCACTTGTAAGACCTTCAAATGGAATACAAGGATTCGGAGCAGGCAGGCACTAACAGGCTGCTGTTTTTACTAACTTTTCAATATAACTTTAAACTATAAACTTAAAAATGGAAAGGGTAAATATATAAATACGTGAAGTGAACATTAATTAAGGTAAACAAACATCAAAGGAAACTGACAGCGCCCATGCCCAATCTATAAAATGACAATGACATTTAATTTAATTGAAATTAATTGAAAAATATCACTAGATAGTGTGCCCAGTATAATCCGGGAAAATACCTCTAATTCACCGCTCAGGTATTGCCTTTCAAATTCTGCATTTTCACCGACATACGAAGCAATCATCCGCTTGATTTGTTTATCTTTGATCAAAATTCCGAGTCCAAATTCATCAACCCCTATGAAAGTATCGGAATTATTAAAATGGTAATTTTTACTTATTAGCTGGTGCTTTACCTACTATTTTCTAAGTTTTAAAAAAATTAGGTAGGTATGGAATACATAATTCTCATAATTCATAATCTTTACCTGCATTATTTGAAACCACTGTTAACTGCGAGACCTTTTTTCCGTGTAAACCTTTGATGAGATTTTCCGGAATTCCACAAAGGCCAAAGCCTCCTACCAAAAGTTTGGATCCATCATTTATATCCTTAATTGCTTCATCAACATTACTGTATATTTTACTTTTTGGGTGTTTTTGGCTGTAGCTTGCACATGATATAATCTAAAAAGATATAAATAAATATTTACATAGTATAAAGTTAATACATACCTAAATTCTTAATTGTTTTCTTACTGAGTCCACTTTGTACAATGAAGCCCTATATGGTAACATTGATTGACAACATTAATTTTTTCAATCAGCCGATGTCAGTGATGTCACTGTCACAAAGTGTTGTCAATGAAATGAAAGTTGAAAGAAATATTCATGAAATGGAATCATCTTTTATTGAAACCGGCTAAAATTTATAATTTTATGGTGAGTTAAAACAACAATGTGTGAAGTAACTACTACCTTATCTGTGCCTGCACCTGATAAAGTTGTGGTTGTAATATGTAATATATAAATACTGGTAAATCGGTACATAAAAACACATAACTAGTTGCTTACCTTAATATATTTCGTGCCAGAATAATGCTGATAAGTCTTGTTTACATTGAATAATCTTCGCATTGTAACAGTCGCCATGATTGCTGATACCTGCTTCAGTACCTTTATTTATTCACTGAAAAAATAACGTTGGGACAAATGAGCACGTTACCACTTATATCATGAGATTAGATATTAGGATATGAGTTATTTACATATCGATGCTTTAAATATTTTACGTGCAGTTGGGCTTACGCGAAACAGACGTATCGACGAGACTACTTTTCTCTGCAGAATTGTACGTTTGTGCTTTTATAGTTCGGACTTGCACCAAGTGGACGGTCGGTACATATTATCTATCTAACTATGCATATAAATAGGCCACGCCACGCCAATCATGCAATAACGACTTACCAATCCTAAACAAGATCACTGATAAATACATATAGGTAGGGTATTTGTATATTAAAAGCTTTACGCACCTACCACTAAATCAACCTCACTGGATCAAAATGTTCAAAACAATTTAATGTAACTGGCGCAAGTTCAAGCAGTTAATAATTATTTTATTTACCCACCAGTTAAATAAAGTCACACACATTAAGAGTGTACACTACCTCAGTTCGCGTATTCAGATTTTCCCCTGAGCCGAAGCGGGACAGAAACACCTGAGCGCTTGGTGTTTCGGCCCGCGAATTGTAGGTATTTGCTCCCTACAAACATTATGGTACTCATTTGAAAAAACCGCAACATATGAATTGTTCTGTAAACCCTATTCAATTTACTACACTTTATTTTAATTCAACAACTTTTGTATTTATTGAGATATTAAGATTTTAGTAAAAATTTAGAGATAACTTTGCGATTTTTTTCTATCGAGAAAATTTCATGGAGTCGTGTTTTCGAAACATATGATCGATAGATTATATCATGAACTTTACCATACATACGTTTCAAAGTTAAATATTGAGTAACGAGAAATATATGGAGATCCCGCCGAGTTGAAAATAAGCGATTTGAGGTAGTATACACTCTTAAAATGATATTGTTTTCAAGTTGCGTAATCACGACGACTTATAAAATGATAATGAAATCAAAACCGAGTTGTTTATTTCAAATTCAAGGTCTTTATATCTCTATATGTACTTATACAGTTTTGCTATAAAACTTGTAAATATACTCGATAGACTGGTAGAACAACGTACCTACCTACTTAACTGGTTTGTATAGAGAGAGATGTTTAACAGTAGAGATAAAGAAATTATGATAACTGAACTACAAGTAAACAAGTGAGAACATATCAAACAAAATATTTAGGTAGGTACCTACTAGCGACTCGTCCTGGCTTCGCTTCGTTTAATCTAGATTTCATTAGGGAAATTCGTGTTAAAAAAATCGTGTCCAACAGGTTATAATACCAGTCATGTTGGTACTTGTAAATTTGTACTCCCTCGCATACCGGCCGCGCGGTACCCTGATTTTATTAATACCTTAATTTTTATTTTCACAATTTGAGAACAGGTCCATATTTTTTGCCCATGTCCGTAGGTACCTCAGAAAAAAAATATCTCTTTAATGTCTTTATATAGTACTAGCAGCGCCCCGCGGTTTCACCCGCGTTGTGCCCATTCCTTTGGGAATTTCGGGATGAAAAATAGCCTATGTCACTCAGGGATAGTGTAGCTTTCGAATGGTGAAAGAATTTTTTAATTCGGTGCAGTAGTTTCAGAGCCTATTCGAGACAAACAAACAAAAAATCAAACATTTCCTCTTTATAATATTAGTATAGACAGGGGCACGTTAAACGGTTGCTTCAATCACTAGACTATGTCGGAGGCCTTGAGGCGAACTAAAACACCGACTCCGCCGGGGTTGGTCACTAACCTACTTGAACTTACATAAGTACTTTAGTACCAATGAATGTCTGAGAATGGTGAGATAAGAATTAATTCAGATGTACTTACGATTGACTTAGAATACCCGTATTTCGTAATTTTACTCCAAATTCAAACTACAATAATTTAACAGATTGTGTAATAAAACCGGCTTGTTAAAGAGAGGGTAACTATCTGACATTAGTACTACAAGTTTGTATCTATCTAAGCTAAGTAAGGTACTATGAGGTATAGAATTTGTTCTTTATTCCTCAACACCTATCTTCCTTCTGAACTCGCGCCCAATAACGACTTCGTTTTATCGTAAGTAGTTATTTTTTTTATTTTCCACAAAACCGATAAGAGAATTGCCTCATTTACCGCCTGCCAACCTAAGTACGAAGTGGTTTTATTATAATTTTTTAACTTTCTTCTGTATCTATGTACATAAGCTGAGAATTTCGCTAATATGAAAATTAACTGGCAAATTCGCCCTTATTTCCATAGCGTAAAGAACTTGTACGCAGAAAGGAATGCACGTATTCGTACACGATTTATGTTTGTGATAACGACATAACTAGGTGCTGCAAGTAAAAAATAAAAATTTAATCTTGTGCGTTAGTTAACATCCCGCTTACTAAATCTTTCAAATGATTTAGGGCTTCGGTTTTGCGCTAGTGTGAATAGATCCTAATTATTTTGCCCAGTAGTTAATCATCAGCAACATCTTTTTTCAAATTGCTTACTTGCTTCGTTTAAGCTAAAATATTTGGTAGATTTGTTACCCAGTAACTATTATCTAATCTGTACCTATGTGTATAAAATTTCTTGTCATGACACAGATATGAAAAACAATTGATAAATTGTGTTATTATCTCATGGCCTCAGAGGTCCCACCACAGAGTATTAACATGTCATGAATGAACTCAATTGAGTGAAGTCTATAAACTAAATGAACATTTTAATAAGATAAGGTACCCATACCCTCTGATATTCCACCGACTCTCTCATTCTCATAAGTATTTACCGATAACATCAGAACAATAATTTCGTTATTCGTAATGATTAATGATATAAACACAAACAAATAATTCAAAAGATCTTTTATTAATCGCTGTCTAATAGGAAACAATTCTCTATTTTTAATAGGTAAGTATTAGTACATATATCTTTACTATGGAATGATCAACTTGAACATGAAACTGACTTAATAAGTAGGTATCTGCACCTACTAAGATTACTAAGTTACATACAAAGTTACCACATATTATAGTTTAGTTAATTTTTCTTAAATAAACTAAAAGTACCTCAGTACTTACTTATTAATTCTACTCTGGCTGGCATTTTTAGTAGGTATAATAATTACCTAAACGTTACATTAGATGCTTACATAATAACTTCAATGTATTTAACTTATTTTGTACCAAAGTACTCAAAGATTATTGAAATATCTAACAATAAATAATAGCAATATCGTTTACAAAAATGTTAATTTTTATTTTAATATACAAAGATATTTCTCAGAAAAGCCTATTTGAAAGACTAGAGGCACCTTTGCACCTATTTTTGTCTTAAATCTGCAATAATTAAAACTAGCCTAAAATACTTACCACAAAATAGAAATAATATAATTTACCCCATCAGTGATTGTTTAAAAATTCAGGTAAAATATATGGGGATTTCTTATTCGACCACTTGTCAATAGTGGTAGTGGGCGGACCAACCACATACACATAGGTAAGGTGTTAATTTAATTTTTAGATTTATTATTTTCTTTGTTCGATACATTCGTATTTTGTCAGAGTATAAAATGTAAATATAAGTACTTTTTGTTTAACTATTTTTATAATTATATTAATAAATAATTGCACTTCACATTCCCAATTTGAACTCACAAATCTCACAACAATTAATATAAATATAACTTATACTTGTATATATATTTTATAACATTGATAAAAATTACTAATAAGGCGTATTAATTTAACATTTAATATCGATTCAATACACACACAATATTGATTTTATTTTCATTGTGTAAGTATCTAAAAAGTACCTAAAGTTTGCCAGAAGGACAAAGCAATACCAAATGGCAATACTGTGTAGTAAAAAAATAACAATTATTTTAAATACAAATTAAATATAATATGTATCATCTAATATTATAACTTAGTAGGTATATCATTATCGATGACTAAAGGATATTCATATTACAGGCTTCATTAATTTAATTTGATCTTCATATAGTTTTGCACCACACAATTAAAAATATACAAATAGTTTCGTGTACATTTGTACACAATAATATCGTCTAGCTAGATTCAAAATATTGCTATGTTCTTGTCAATAAGTAACTATTGGAAGAAATGGATAATAATTATAGGTTTCACATTTCATAGGTAGATATGACGAATACTAGATTATTATAATCTAGAAGATGATACTCATTGGTTCTATCTAGCTTATTCTTCCGGATCTTGCATCAGTTATGACTCCCCATAGCTCTATGATGAATTCGTCAGTGAAGCCGAACTCTTGTAGGTCACTGTTGTCAATAGCCTCAGCCAGTTGCATAGAGTTCATTTTACCCTCAGCCAAGTCCCACATTTGTGTCGCAAGCTCCGAATCATTTATTCCCATGAATGACTCGAGCAGGCTATTTATTTTGTCAATGCCAACTTTAGATTTCTCATCGTGCTGAAAAATACAAAGGAACATTGATATAAGTGTGTGTCTATATACAATTTCAAATCACCTGCTTACTACTAATGCGTTTAAAGTTCAAATTCTCAATGACTCGTGTATTTACTTTCGTTAGGTATGTGTTGTAGGTATGTTAAATGTTTGGTCGATTATACTGTACGCTATAAGGCCGTTTTTCGCTTAACCTTGATTTGCATTAGTCACATTAACTCACGTTATGTGTGTTTGTGATTTTAAACTTCTTGTATATGTATTATTTTCATATTACTCAAGTCGCGAGGCATGGATTACAAGTACATAATCATTAATAAAAAACTTACTTCATTTTCTATAGTGGCTTGTCCGTTTGCTTTGAATCGTAATGTTTCTTTACCGGACCCGTAGTTATTCTGTTTCCTTCCAGACTTAGCACTACTTGTTTTGGGTCCGATACTTGCAAATCCACTTTTTAATGGTTCCACTAATCGGATCGTAAATGTGCTGCCTTTTGGTATTTCTTTTAATATTTTTGCAACTTCATAATGTCTCTTGCCGACCATGTTCTCACCATCTAGTTTCTCAATGTGATCGCCAATCTGTAATGAAAACGAATTAAGTTAAGCCTGGGTTAAATTGTTTACTTCCTCATTACTCATTAACTCAGTTAAGCAAAAGGAAACAGCTTGTTTTGACAATTGTTTTAATTTTTCTACTCCGTTCCTCGAGGGACTCCGCCAAGGAAATAATGAAATAAATATTGTTCATCATCTAGTCCCGTTTGCCTCTACAAAAACCCTGTAGTAATAATCCATATTAAACCATTCCTCATACAAAGTGTCATCCAGATCGGTTCAGTCGTTTGACCGTGAAAGCGTGTCAGACGCAGTTACTTTCGCATTCATAATATAGAGTATGGATTGTCGAATTTTATTCATAATAATCTGTTTCGTCGTAGAGCTAACTGATAGTTTGCTTTCGCTTTTATACATAAGTATTCCTCGTTAGTGGCACGGCACAGTATAAATAACTATATAATAGTAGCTTCATTGGTATGATGTTTACTACTCGTATTAACAATACGTCCGTCAAGTCGTCATAAACAATTCTGTTTAACATTATAAAGTGATGACAAATCGATATGATGTTAAAACATCAAATATGATATTGTTCATGGTAATAATAAAACATTGATTTCCGCAGCTGCTTATAAGTAGAGCAAATAAGGACAATAATTAAGTAATTAATAACGAGAAAATAATAGTTTTGTAATTACCTCTATGTGTGGTATTCTTGAAACAATGGACCCTTCCTTTATCCTCTTAATAAACGCGTATCCAGCACCATTATCAGTAATTGTTAATCCTAAAGCATCTTCAGTTTTAACTATTTCTATTTCTTTAGGTCGACCTTTTCTATGTGCAAATATAAAGTCTTCTAATCCTATTTGTCCACCTAAAAGTTTTTTCATGTCCACTTTGTGGGTGTTCAGCGTGCAAAACAGAATCTGAAATAACACAAAAAGTAATATTAGATGAGTAACCAAACTACCTAACTAAGCTAATTAAGTCGAAAACACCAATAAGCGGGCGTGACTAATATAGTTAGATACGAGTACTTTGGTAGATTCAACGAATCCTTATCAATGTAAATCCGGAAATAAATCTAATGGATACCACGATCTATTATTAAGACTGATAAATTGATAATTGAAGAATTTTCCGTTGAGATTTTATCTGCTAACCATTCTCTCATTACAATAAATTATCAGCGATTATCACTTAAGGTTGGGTTGTAGAGTATTATGGTAGGATAAATTGCTCAATATTGATCTGAATGTAAGTTACGTAGAAACTATTTTTGTATAAAGGTACCTAGGAATTCAGAATAAAAATGCGTTCCTTCTGTATCCATACAATAACAAGTAAAGTTATCCATGTTATAAGTAAGCTTATTGATATTATGTAACTATTGGCATTAGGTATTTTAAAAAAATATGTTTTTTTTCGGGTTGTCCATTTATCTAATTTATATCTATATAATATCTATAAGTTACTGTCGTTATTATACATTAGTTTAGTTCGAGTGCAGGTAAGTGGCTAAGTGGTTTGTTCTCCGATCGCTAAGTGGTCCGGTGGTCCCGTGAGAATCACCCTACTTCGCCCGAGAGACCGTTTGAATCACTTTTGTTTTGTTGGTTGGTTTGTTTCCAATAAATATGCACAAACAAATGACCGATGACGTCGTCCGATCATTTAACAATGAACCAACATTCATATTGTGAATCATTATGAATCAGAGTCCTTTTAATGTGTAACATTGTTGACTGTTTATGTGTTTTTAATAAACAAAACTACAAGTAAATGTTATTAAATGACGATGTCAATAGACATTGTTAGCCCCTTTCTTTATGAATAACTAGCCGAGCCCCGCGTTGTACCCGTTCCCGCGGGAATTTCGGTATAACATCCCATATGTTATTCTGATGTATAACCTATATTACTGGTCAGGTTGACTCTCCACTCGATGAAGAAGAAGACTGTAAAGTTTCATCCAAATCCTACATAATATACAGCCATACATCCATCCTCACAAACTTTCGCATTTATAACATTAGTAACTAGGATTGTTATACCAAAATTAAAGGTTTTTTTGAAGGTATTGAAAAACCTGTCTAGTAGTTACGAGGACCTAAGTATAATATTCTTCTCAATTTAAGTAACACAACTTGGAAGGTAACTTCGTAAGGGGGCCATACACGATCAAGCTTGACCGTCAAGTTTGCAACGGACTTGATGTGGCGTCCAGTAAACTTGACGGTGTATGGCTATTGTATGCATGACAAGTCTACTTACACCGTCAAGTTAACTGGACGCAACATCAAGTCCATTGCAAAATAGACGGGGAAACTCGATCGTGTATGGAGTTGATAGTGGTAGATAAAGACTTATGACGTTTTGGTTTTTTCAGTGTAGCATTTCGAGAGGAAAATAAAACAAACAGGATAAATTAATATTATACATCTACCTATTAGGTATATCTATTATGGTTATGAGTCTATATACATATAAGTACTGGGTAGATACCAACCCCTAGACGGCCGTAGGTAACGTCTTTTATCCCAGAAATGAACTTTTTTGAACAAAAAATGAGTAGGTACCTACATATTATTGTCGAAATACTCATACCTAACCTATTCGTGATTTGGTAGGTACATTTTCCTAGAAATGGTGATAAAATAGGTAATTTATTACCTAATTTAGTTAACGATGTTGAATGAAACCATTTCAACTGACCTAATTAACTAATACTCATGCAACAAATCATGTTTAATCGATAACTTATCATTTGTTTATTGTCTTTCATTTAAATTGTATACTTATGTAGGTTTACCTAACATATTGTCACGTTTGCCTATGGTTTAGTTTATACCTATACCTTTTGCAAAGTGTAAGTATAACTGCTGTGATAAATGTGTATAGTGAAAGATAGTTAACTACCTACTAGCCCAGGTTAGTGTGTGCAAAAATGTACTGTTTCACCAGTTTATCAGTTTTACCTAAACACAAGTTAGTGGGTAATTAAACACAAAACAATCTTGTATGAGGTTTAATTAGGGTACCTAAAGATATAAAGATACTTTTCAAGAAAGAAGGTAATAATAATACATAATACTAGGTATCTAGATATGCAAGTACCTTCTTTCGGGTACCTAACCTACATACTTCCTTCGTAAAGTAGGTTAGTAAGTACCTACCTACTTATTTCTAGGATTCCTACGCAGGCGACGATAATAACATTAATAAATGACTTAAAGAAGCCATAAACTAATGTGTATCTCGGTACTTAAGTTAATACCTAGATAAGCTAAATACTATACCTACTATAAGTAGGTACTTACACATATCTATCTATTATACCTAATACCTAAAGGATACTTAGGTAAATTAAATACTTAGGTGTTATTGTATGATTGATGTTATTGTAAAAATATTTAACCTGACTCCGCAGAGTTGGTTTACATAGGTACCTACTTATATTCATGTATTTATCACCTTTACACAGCATTATCTACGATCTACCTAAAATAGATACAAAAGGTCCTTGACCCACGTGTTACTGTGTAGGTCATCGCATCACATCACGCTATCTATACTCTATGGTTCCTTCCTACACGGCATTATTTGCAATCATTCGTTGTGTGATACGAGAGCGATACTGCGCCCCTGGGCTGATCCATTTCCTGGCTACCCACGTGCCCACCAGTGCGTGCTTCCGTGCCATCACATTTTTAAAAAATATTACGACTAAAACGCCGTACCCATGCCGACAGTTTTTACTTTTTATTGGATATCTGACATTTTTGTTTTCGACATTACGAAGTAAAGAGAAAGGTGACGTCGATAAAGTAATGTACTACCTACTCACTTTACCTACCAAAAATCTGCATATTTGCAGAGTACAGAAAGTTTGTACTGTGATATTTGTCTACTTCTTCTTCTTTATCGAGTGGATGGCCAACCAGACAAATCCTGGTGTCAGAGTTATTGAGCCGCCAAAGGCCTCTGACGTGGCTTTGTCTACTAATACAATAAAATAGGGTGTCTCTATTTAATTCCAATGGGTACCGGCTATTTGGTACCTACCTTGAACTAGGTTTTGACTGCTACTAACAAATAGGTGACTGCATCAATAGAAGGTTTCGTTTTCTTGGCGCCCAATGTAACAAAGCACCTATCTGCTTAAGATCTAAGCTCTATTGATCGTTTTACCCTAACTTTAATATTATGTACTTATCTATGTTTGATCCTTAAGTTTGTATTGGTTTTATTCATTTACAATTTCATATCCTTACTTTTATGGATTAAAACAAAATCTACTTATAACATCAAAATAACGTTTCTTTGCCGCCGTTCGTGAGTTCATTTCAACGACAGAAATAGATGAACGAAAGTGATCAATTTGATTTTACGTTTCTAAGCACTTGTCTATTTTTGAAGCCACATCAGCTCACATACCTTACCAATTGGAATAATACACGTACAAATAAGCATGCAAGCATAATGCAAGTTAACGTTTTTAAACATGGATGATTATTTTGTCAATGGATTAGTTATCCTATAACATTATCTACATAACTACTCGTAGTACTTTTCATAAGTAGGCAGTAAAAAGAAGACATATTTTATGTAATTATCATATTGTTATGTAAATACGCAGATTGAAAGTTAGTCTGCATATTTTTGAATGTTATCTGGGTGATGTTATTATGTAAGCACCTACAACATTTAATTAACATTGTGTAGTTGTATTCTAAAGTAGAGTCAAATAAAAATGCTTGCTTCACAAAAAATCTAGGCTGTTAGTCTGTAGGACATTACATTAGTTAAGTTAGACAATGTCCTTGAAATATGACCTACGATAACTTCGGTTATTTTCATGAAGCGTGAAATATCAAGAAATTAGCGTCGTCCGTGCCATTTTCACTCGTGACCTTTACGCGTTACCATGACAATATTGTTTGTTGGGCGTCTGTGTTGATTTAGACCTTCACCTAGTCTTCTTTACACTGTATTTTACTTAAGTTAATTATGTATGCATTTGTTTTAACTAGGTAAGAATTTATTCTGACATAACATAGGTATGTGCTAAGCCTGCGTAAAGGAATTCATGGAATGTTTTACCCCTACTCTACTCTACTTCTAGTAAGTAAGTTAGTCAGTTATTTAACATTAGGTTCATATGTTCGATGTACGATATCGAAACTATTTATTCGCCTATTCTTCATTTAATTATGTACTCGAATAATAAGCTAATCATGGAAGGTACCTATACCTACCTATTATAGTTACGTAAAATCATAATGACATTTCATATGATTCCTGTCATTTTATCACTGTGTTTTTAATAGTAGTAGTTTATGCAACTGTCATATAAGGAAGGGTATTAAAACACGAGTGTGAGTTTATGAAACGAGCGCAGCGAGTTTCATAATAGTAACGAGTGTTTTAATACCCGTGTTATATGCAGTTGCATACACTACTTTATCTTCACTAATGCAATTAATCAAACAAAATTTTAAAAACAAAAAACATTGCGAAACATTAAATTCACGCGTACGTGTATTGTCACAGTGAACTTGCCGCCAACCTAACTAATCTAACTAATCTAACCAATGAGAGCGCAGCTGCGCGCGCAGGGCCGCGCGGCCGCAGGGCGCGCGCCGCGCAGGGCGCGATGTTATAATGAGATTTTACGATATCGATGTGGATATTATAACATCATGTGCAATTGCTTAAATTGAGTGTTTTAGTTGTCTGCACTATAACAGTAGTAATTATAAGTCAAGTATTGGAAACATAAGTAGAATGTTACAACATTAGTGTAGATAAAATAAATTAAACGTAGATATTTTAAGAAGGCAGTCAGGTAATTTCGTTCCGAACACGGATCCGGGTAGTTCGTTTTCCGTACCCGTATCTTCGATATGTAAAACTCATTGGACCATAGGTACCATTCCATTATCAACTCCTTAGTTTCCTGCACGAAATTATTTTGTAATGAGCTAGGCATCTGATAGTGAGTACCTACCTAGTTAGCTTACTTTGTTTTCACTGCGCAATCCATCACCCAGATGAACGACGGAAGACATTTTAATATCTACTATAGCTCAGAACTATATCTATATCTATACTAATATAGGTACCTAGTTAATAATATAACTAAAGAGTTTGTTTTTTGTTTTTTTATTTGTTAGAACACGCTAATCTCAGAAAATGCCTATCCGTTTTGAATACTTCTAATTGTTATGGATAGCACATTCAACAGTAAGGCTACTAGGCTCTTTTCATTCCGAAATTACCATGGGAACAGGCACAACTACTTACTACTCATACAATACCGAATTACTAATAAGTTAACTGGAACTGTGCATAATAATTACACTGGTAAGCAAATACAGTACCTACCTATAATATGTAAGAGTCAAATTTTAATGACATGTAGTTACTACCTACCTACTTTAAATTACTTACCTAGGTGTTATTTATTAATCTAGCTAACTTACCTTTTTTGATAAGATACAGATAGGTACGTGACGTATTTAGCATAATATTAGCAGAGCAGTGATTGATGACTTATTCTCACATCCTACACTCATTAGGTATTTACATAGTCATGTACTATCTACTACTTACACGTTGGTATAAGCACCTTCATCAGCCATACGATAATCTAATATCGATAGACGATTTATAAACATTCTTAATGATAACGAGGTGGTTGACAGTTTTGTAAATACATGTACATACCTACATGTACACGTCACACAAAAGTACCTATACCTACCAAAGTACAAGGCTATATAGGTAAGCTATAAGTACAGTACCTACATTGTGAGGTTTAAACTATTTTATTCCTATAACTAAGTATCCATTCCGTGGGAATTTCGGGATGAAAATTAGCCTTTAACCTTCCTATTGAATGTGATAATCATTACCGTCTTTACCATAAGGGCACAAGGGGCCAGTGCCCAGGGCCCCCATCCTCAGAGGGCCCCGAAGGGCCGACAATTTCTCTCACATTTAATCTCAAAATACTCATTACACTTTTCTCAATGCCCGAATATCGATTATTTTCAGATTTATTCGAATCAATATATTTATATGAATTTGAGTGACATCAAGCCTAAAGGGTCTCGGTTGTGTGCGGTATATAGACACGGTAGCTTCTTGCTTAATTTAAACTTAGTCTGCCCATACAAAATAATGTACTTTTTAGGGTTCCGTAGCCAAATGGCAAAAACGGAACCCTTATAGATTCGTCATGTCTGTCTGTCTGTCCGTCCGTCTGTCCGTCTGTCTGTCCGTATGTCACAGCCTTTTTTCTCCGAAACTATAAGAGCTATGTTGTTGAAACTTAGTGTGTAGATGTATTCTGTGAACCGCATTAATATTTTCACACTAAAATAGAAAAAAAATAAAATTTTAGGGGGGTCTCCCATACATAGAAATGAAAAAAATATTTTTTTTTTCATCAAACCCATACGTGTGGGGTATCTATGGGTAGGTCTTCAAAAATGGTATTGAGGTTTCTAATATCATTTTTTTCTAAACTGAATAGTTTGCGCGAGAGACTCTTCCAAAGTGGTAAAATGTGTGTCCCCCCCCCTGTAACTTCTAAAATAAGAGAATGATAAAACTAAAAAAAATATATGATGTACATAACAATGTAATCTAACACCGAAAATTGGTTTGAACGAGGTCTAGTTAGTAGTTTTTTTTTTACGACATAAATCGTAAACCGCAAAAAAATACTGATTATTCATTCAATAACTCAAATGTAAATAAAAAAACATTTATTTCAAGAACTTCTTTATTATGTTATTTAAAGTACGGAACCCTCCGTGCGCGAGTCCGACTCGCACTTGGCCGGTTTTTACAGTTCTTTAATTCGGCACAAAAGTCGCGCCGCGCGCGAAAAAATGGCGGCCGTCGGCGTCGTTCAACTTTTTTAAATATTTTTTTAAAATATTACAATCATCATTGGTATCTATGAGAGGATAGTTATGAACTACAGTAAAATGCACCCCACGCTTTTTTACTCTGAATTTAATCATTGTGTTCATAACTTAATTTTTATTATAATTTTGATTTGAGGTGAAAATTTATTTGCTAGTTTTTAGTTCAATTTGCAATAAAAGCGTGTTTTTTAGTTTTTTTAAACTATAATTTTATTTTTTATTTTTTAGTAAATCTGGCAAATCCATATAACATTATATGCAACTTTTCATCCCGTAATTCCCACGGGAACGGGCCCATCACGGGACGCTGTTAGTGTCTAGTACCATTTAGTAAAATAAAACAGAACTCCCGTTCCGTCCCACAGCGAGCGCCCGTTGATGTCTTTTATATGAAGTAATATTTTTTTAGTAAATCTGGCAAATCCATTAAGGATAATGGGAAACTGTTATTAAATTATTGCATTGTCATCGGTCCTTGATACTATGCAAAGTTTCAAATTAATCAGATTTCTGGAAGTTGGTGAAAATGATGTTCAAAGATTCCATTACATACGTTCGTACTTCGTACGTACATACAGGCCAAGCTAATAAAAGCGTGTTAATAATGGGAAACTGTTATTAAATTATTGCATTGTCATCGGTCCTTGATACGTATGCAAAGTTTCAAATTAATCAGACTTCTGGAAGTTGGTGAAAATGATGTTCAAAGATTTCATTACATACGTTCGTACGTACATACATACATACATACAGGCCAAGCTAATAAAAGCGTGTTAAAGGGCCCCAAATTCTTGTTTGCCCAAGGGCCCCAGCACAGTCTAAGACGGCCCTGGTGATAATCCATTACTAAAAGAATTATTCAAATGGGATTGGTATTTTCTGAGAATAGCGCGTATAAATCAATTACCTACCAACAAATCAAAATCTTCTCTTCAAAAGCTCAGATATACCGATTGTAATCGTAACGGGGATATAGGTAGTTAGGTAGGTAGAAAGAAAAAAAGCAGAAAAAAGCAATCGTCTTCGGCTGGAAAATTGACGAAATTGGTCCACATTTGGGGACAATCAAGAAAAAATAGAGTACACATAGTATAGGTACATAGGTATCTACTTCAGTAAATTTTTATGTATTTCTGACCCCGACTTCCCTATTTGTGGTTTATTTACTTCAGTTTCTATCAACTTGGTAGAAGATTGTAACGATTGTACTTATAGGTATAATTGTTACCTACATATACCTACTTAGTCTTATCAGTGTACAGCTTAAATGAATGCTAGGTAGGTAGGTAGGTAGCCAGTATCTATAGCTACCTAATATATGAGTATGAGTAAGACCCACGGTAACGTGAAGTACTAACTTAGTTACCTGCTTATATACTCGTAGGTACCCACTTAGTTATTTGTCGCTGATTAGACGCACAGCACATAGGTAGGTACGATTATTTTTTAAACCGATACACAGGTATGTACCTATAGTGAGTAATTAATATACAGAGGCCTTGAAGGATTTGAAATTTAAATTAAGTAAAACTAGTTAAATAATAATAACTAAGAATAGACGACACTTTTTACTTTCTATGTTGCATGACAGTCTAGGTAATAAATAATTTAGATTCCAGTCTTTAGATAGTAAATTTTGTACCTAGTTAAATAGCACTCACCTCTTCAGGAGCAAAATCATAGCACTCCGCTATCTTTTGATACAACTCCTTAACATTCGAAAATCCGGATATGAGCCCTAAGGGACTTCCGTGCGCCTGTTGACAGTGGAACACCAGCTGCGACTTCTGCGGGCCATTATTATTGTCCACTCCATTGGTCTGGGGGTCCTCCACCGGCGGGGTCGGCGGAACCGGCGGCGGAGCGTATTTCGGCGCTTTCTTCTTGAACAACGACATAGTAAAAGATCACTTCGTAACGGTAATAAAGTTTTCCTTCAGCGAGAACGTCAGTGCGCGCACATTCTACACTCGTGCACAGAACAAATTTAAACGCCGCATATTCTCTTATCTTGTGAAAACTTTTAAATATATCGGTGTCGCGTCATAGCACTCGATAAGATATCGTCCAATGGTGATATTGGTAGTGATTATATTGTGGTGGAAGTTGAATAAATTGCGGCGAGAGGTGGAGGTGCGAGGAGGTGCGGCGGTCGACTGCCGCGCTGGCTGCGTCCCGCGACTCGCCACTCGGTTATTACGTACCTAGTCGGGCCGCGGTACGCCCGCGCGCCTCTTTCCTCTCGTATTTATCATGTCGCCGTACTTCACGTCATTCACTTGCCCATCCTTACATTATTTCCGATCAGGTTATTCCGGCTACACAACAAGTAAAATAAATAAAATAACACAGGGTATGTTATGCAGTATTCCGCAGGCGCTAACGCTATGCCACGGTAATGTTATCTACCAAGCTTTGAAACCAACAAATACGATGATCTTATCACATTCATTTATGGGACTTACTACAGTACAAATATGTTAATTTGTAAATAAACTGTTATACGTAAATTTAAATGATGACGGACTCGTGGTCACACCGTTTTGCTACACCAGTGTGACTACGAGTAATTTATTTTCCTCGTGGTCACACTGCGGTGTGATCAACAGTAATTAATGAAACATTCACAAAAAAAAAAAACTTAACCTAACCTACTGTTAACCTACGGTTGTCTATCGTAATTAATTTATCTATCGGGCACTTCACTACATACCTACTATTCAGTCAAGTGCGATCCTTTTCAGAGTAGTGTAAACACGAGGAAAATAAATTACTCGTAGTCACACTGGTGTAGCAAAACGGTGTGACCACGAGTCCGTCGCTATTTAAATAACTATCCATTGCATAATTTGCTATTAAAATATAATTAGGCGTAAAAAATATCATCACAAGTACCTATATTGTCTGCTTTATTTTGTTAAAATTGGCTTATATTAAATTAGAAATTTATAATAAGTTATTCCCATGAGACAATGCTCGTAATAGCTTGCTGTGCTATACAACAGTAAGCTTCATGAAAGAATATATTGAAAATTGAATGATATTTTTTATAATATGTAATAAATTGGTAATTTTCATTTAGTTGTTATTAAAATATTATTTCTGGTACTTTGCCTACCTGTAAGCATATAAGCATTAGCTTAATTCCCGTACTAGAGGTGTTTAAATTGTAGACTTTATCTAACCTATTTATGTAGTACTAGCTGTGCCCCGCGGTCTCACCCGCAGCGCCCCCGTTCCCGTGGGAATTTTGAGATTTTTATTCCAAGTTTTCATTGTTTTTAAAATGTATTCTGCTATTCAGGGCGGAGACAAATCCAACGAAACAAAAACGATGAAAATTGATCCAGCCGATCTCGAGTTATAAGTGTTGTAACAAACCAGTCTTTGTTTTATATATATAGATTCCAAAATTACAGTTAATCAAAAAAAAAAAACGCAGCAATGTTTTTAGGTTTTTTTAATAGTTAGGCAATAAATCTACGATGAGGCTACAGCTTTCTTGGGTGTAGGTTTGCCTTCCTTGAAGCCGTTGCGGAAACGCCTCCTCACAATCTTCAGGTGACGCATGCGGCCAGTTCCGGTGGTCTTCCTGCGCTTAGCCTTCACTGACCAGTGGTCTGAAAAGTTAAAAAAATAATGAATATTATAAATACTCAACCAAATCATGTTGTATATAATCTCTAGTGCATTGAAAATGTGAGAAATACTATTATGGGTATCAATTATTTAGTAGAAACCACCTATATAAGTATCTCTGTATAATTTTCCTACTTTATACAAAGAAATATTCTATTAAATGAATTATTTCTTCAATCAGAGTAGGTTGGCAAATATTTAGTTACTATTCCAGGTATTAATATTATCTGATAAAAACAATGTCCTCGCTGGCATACAAAACTAATATTTATAGGTTGTTTGCCTACATATATTATAGCTATCCTTTTTTAAAGGGTATAATATCAGTATAAATAGCTGTAACAGTGAATGGTGTTGCATATCGACGGTTAAAAGGTAATAGGGCATAAGCGACATTTTGGTCGGAAATGAGTTATGAATGCCATCCTACTTAAAAAAATTCGCTCTATCGAATCCGCTTACTCCCACGGCTCTACAATGACTTTTTTGTCACTTATGCCCAAGCAAAAAACTGCGTTTTCGTAGTGTCATTTCGGTGTAACCAACAGAATTTTATGCCTTTTTTACCCTTAAGGCGCTTGTACCCCTGTAAAAATAGCATCACTTTTGGTTTATAGTCGGTAATGTATTTTTACTTCTTACTGGCGTAGAGATTCCGGGTGCTTACGCCTCTTTACCATTAGCACCTGTTTTGAAAGCTGGAACTTATGTCTCTTTACCTTTGTCGTCATAAACATTAAGCGTCGGTTATACCTTACTACCATTTACAAGTTTAAAATACAGTTGTCGCTTATACGCAATTACTTAAATGTAATTTGATATTGAACTGTCGGTTATACCTTACTACCATGTACAAGCTAACAATACATTTGTCGCGTATACACAATTACTAAAATCAAATTTGATATTGAAAGCTACATATTAACTCTCATTTTAAAGGAGAATTATGTTGGTTGTGATTCTATTATTTTAAAAACTGACATTTAATCGTCGTTACCATTTGGCCAAATATTGCCGTATGTTGGATTTTCTCGTTTTCCTCTTGATATTGAAATCATGATGTGTGGAAGTATCATGTTACCTTTTTTCCAATCCACTTATAGTGTCGCTAATGTCTAACATCCTGAAGATGTTTTTGCTAAGCACTGTTTCTTATGTTCCATTACCTTAAAGCATAATAATGTAAATCGTCACTTATCCTTCTTTACCCATTTAAATTATTCTACAGTCATGTGACATATTCCCTATTACCTATTGGCATGAGGATATCAAATGTAGCTAAGTCTTCTATACTCTTCGTTTTTTTTTGTGTAGATGTAACTTATGCCTAATTACCCCATAAGGAAAATAAGATCAATTGATCTAAGCGACATAAAACCACATAAAACAACGTCGAATCAAATAAATAAGAGTGCTAATTAATGCTTTAATTTTTTTTAATTCTATAGCTGTTTCCAGTTTCACAATATGACAATAAATAAAAAAGTTATGTCCATTTTTCTACAATTTCAAACTTTAAACTGCTCTCCTGAACAATTCGGTTTTTGTTGCTTATCCCCTATTACCTTTTAACCGTCGATATACATATAAAGTCAAGTAAATTAATGAAGCATTTCAATAGTTCCCAATAATCCAGTCCACACTTTCAGAGCTTCTGCATTGAAAGGATTCACATATATTTAGGTACTTTGCTTGCTTTACAAAAAACCTAATAATTGATTATGTTTCACACTACCCCTGTACGTTTCAAGAGCCTGTCCATATCCCAATACCCCAGATATATATTTCTTATATTCCATTAATATTGCTGCACTAATAAGTGGAAATAGTTCCACGTTCTATGTATTATGCAAAATCAAATTTAATATTTTAATCATCCCACAGTGTAAGGGTGATAGGCAAATGTGTAGTTATTCGCAGAATATAAACAAGTCATATTGATAGGCACTAAAAGATATTAATTATAATGGAATTTGAGTTACCACTTTAGAAAAGAATAGGTAAAATTTTGAGTTCTTATTCAGATTACTATAGCCATAAGTAACAACATTTTAAAGGTATTCAAAACAAACCGTTTGCTGAGCTTCTACCAGAATTCACATGTCTTCTAAAAGTATGAGGTTTATCAAAGTAAATATAACCTATATTTACCGGTCGTCTCAATGGTTTTATAAGTAATGAAATCAATATTCAGTTGGGTCTAATTAATCACCTAGTATTACTTAAATTCTATGGTATTTTAACTGATCAATTAATACTTGAAATATAACAGGAAATTTAACCATAACAATAGAAACGGGGTCTGCAATGCACCGAAACTAAGTACTTACATGAACGCAGTTTAGCTGCTGGGTATCCACATTGGGCACACTGTGATTTCTGAATGTGGTAGGATGATCTTCCACACCTTCGGCACAAGGTGTGTGTCTTATTTCTACGTTTACCAAAGCTTGACGTACCCTTCGTCTGAAATCAATTTTGGAGGTTACTTTATAACATAGTATTAATACCGCGAATATTAACGAATAACTTTAAATTAACTTAATGTAGCAGTAAATATACGTAATATGAATGTTTTAACACACGGATATCAAAGATTTCTTTAGATTTTATTAAAATATTAAATTTACACTACCATCTTGTCAGATTTTGACAATCAAAGAGAAAAATACAGTCATAGACAATATGTTAGCTCGCTAGTTTGGTTAAGTGGGTTGCCAATTGCCATTCCCAAATTGCCACAGTACTATTTATAATTGCCATTGCAATGAAATTCAAAGGCATAGATTTTTTTTCCACAAAGGTTTCGAATGTAGGTATGTACCTAAATACCTACGTCTGTCCGTAATCCAGGCCGTAATCTAATCTTGCAAGTTATTGATTAACTAACTTGGTAGTTTTTTTTTTATATAGTATTTGGCCCACTATTCCTATGCATTAGCTTAGCAAGAATGATACAGTTAATGGCCTAGGCTAGGCCATTTACTATTTATTACGATGAATACGGGCAATAACTATAAGTTTTGTGACATTAATTATGTAAAACTTCGATGTAAAATTTGTTATATTGCAACCATGATTGCAACCCAAATCTCCTAACTTTACCGCTTAAAAATTAATTTTATTATAGGATTTTAAAAACGGCAGGGCGGCCTTAGTACACATTAGGCCTACTTTTCAAAACATAAAAAAATTAATTAGAAAAAATAGACTGCTATATTTTTTGTTATAAAAACTAGCAGTTTTATTTTTTTTTAATTACTATAATTTGTACCTGATACCTACTAAAATTTTACAAAACGGAAAATAAATAATAGCAGAAAATTGTAAAAATTATTCGACAGAGGATAAACAATTTGTTATTGATTTAGTTTCTACTGTTTATTTAGGATGTTCCTTGTTTTTAAAGTTAAAGTTGAAATGGCCATAAGATTTTAGAGTCCTTACACGTGATTAACGTTAAAATATGGTGGTGATTCACGAATTCACAATTTGTTATGCAGGCTAGCTACTGTCCTATTTCACTATTAAGCTTAGCTGAACCTTGCGAACTTTCTTAATTTATGTTCGATAGTGGATAGGAGTCTTTTGACAATAAGACTAAGAGCTTTGTTGTTTATCTGTGGTGAGTATATGTTCATGTTTCTCAGTGGCAATTGCTTGCAACTGTCAATGTCAAATCCAAATCAAAAGCAAAGCAGACCAGACAGAAGTCTGACTGAAGCAAGCAAGCAGACAGAATTATACGAAGAAATTAGTGCGTAAACATTAATTTGTTTTGTAATTTTACTGCATTCTGGGTTTACATTAAAAAATTAATTATAATTTACTTTATTACGAACCGTAAGTTGAGATATTATACAAATTTAAATATGTTTAGTAGTAGTAACATTAAAGTAACCTATTTTGGTAATACATATTTAGATGACTACGCACCTTATTTAAATGAAACTTGAACGTTGTATATGAACTGAAAAACAAGTCTGTTTTAAATTTTTAAACACATATTCGATCGGAAATATTGTAAATCGTGAAATGTATCTCGTCTTCCCATAAGATCCTGTAGTTATATCGGGTAGGTAATCAGTTAGACATTTAATAGCATTATGAACTTCGGAGAAAAGTCCATTCAACATGCATTCAACTCATAATTTTTGAGAAATGCTAGTACAAACGTATAGACAATCATAAATTCTGAAAACTGTTTATTTAACTTCTGCTTAAATTTGTCTTGGATGTGTATATAGATATAGCCAGTTGCTTTTTACTATTTATCAATAAGTCTGTGAAATGAAGATTTTGTAATTTGACACTAGTATTCTACAATTTACAGATAAAAGACTTTTCCCTTAATCCATAAAACAAATATGGAGCTCCTCAATGTAATGAAAAACTTAACCATAACACAAAAACAAGGTGAACAAAAACTGTTCAAATCAATAACAGCTGATATTGATGATGTTTCCACTGAAATAGTCATAGCTGAATACACTGATAAAACAATGTTGATTGTATCTCAATATCAGAAAGTGGGGAGTATGTTATTGATACAAAAGGATCAAGTCCATAGCCCCTTAGGTACTGATGATATTTATACCACAAAAGTTGTTTTTGGTGCTTCAGGAGAAGAACAACAAGTTGCAGCAAGATACCTGGCAGAAGCAATCAAAATAAACAACCCTCTTTGCATTTTTATCAACCTGAAGTCATACGATATTGAGACAGTAAAAGCCTGCAAAGATATTATTTTGGACTTAAAGAGTGAAGAAACTTCCTAAATGTCTTTGTCTACCATAGCTAGGTTTAAAACTGTAAATAGTTACTATGGTCAACTGGTTCTTGGACCCCCTGGTGCTGGGAAAACTACATATTGTTCAAAAATGTCTGAACTTTTAAGAAAATTAGGAAGAAAGGTGATTTTGGTCAATTTGGACCCTGCTAATGATAAAATGGCATATGAACCAGATATTGATATACGAAACTTAATTGTTCTTGAAGAAGTAATGAAGGAATACAGTCTTGGTCCAAATGGTGCATTGTTATATTGTATGGAGTATTTAGAAAAGAATGTTGACTGGCTGTTGAATCAAATTCAAGGAGAAAATCATACTAACTACATATTTGACCTCCCAGGGCAAGTCGAACTATACTGCCACCATCAGAGTTTGGGAAATATATTTAACCAATTGTCGAAGATCAACATGCAACTATGTGTGGTACACTTAGTTGATTCACACCACTGTTCAGATGCTGGTAAATTCATCTCGGCCCTAATGCTCTCTCTGAGTGCTATGCTCAAGATTGGCTTGCCCCACATCAATTTATTGACAAAAGTTGATTTGCTCAAGAAGCATGTTGATAAATTACAGTTTGGAATTGATTTTTACACAGAAGTATTAGATTTGAACTACCTATTAGACTGTTTAGACACAGACAAATTCACCAACAAATACAAAAAGCTAAACAGTGCGTTTGTCTCAATCATTGAAGATTACAGTTTAGTAACATTCCAACTTGTTGATATGTTCAATATGAAAAGTTTAGTAAATGTAAAAAACTCTGTTGATAAAACTAATGGATATGTTTTTAAGTCTGATGAAGGAAGACATATAAATAGTATGTTAGCATGTGCTATGGGAGTGGGGGAACCAATTGATGTTGAGAATGATATTGAATAAGTTTCAATTAATAAATATTATTTTGTACCCTAAATCCGTTTTTTATTTGCACATTATTATCTATCTGTCATCTATCATCTATCTTTGTAGTTCTAAAATGAGGGTCTGATATCCTTATTACACCATTTTTTCTCCAAAGAATGGTGTTAATGACAGCATTTTGTGATTGATTTGTCTTCATGCAAATTTATAATCTTTCATTAAGATATTTTTGTTTACAGATGTCAGATAACAAACAGCATACTTATGAAACACTGTTACTGAAAGAAAAAATTCTAGACCAACTTTTAGACGAGAGGGGTAAAAATATACAAGTAAAACTAGTGCATCAATACAATAATATAAAGGATGCAACCCAGATAGTTATCAATCATATAGCAAACATGGAAGGTACTTCGGTTACAGAAATACATAAACGTTTAAATCTAAATTCATGAAATAAAACAATATTTTTTAATGGAACGTTTTATTTGAAGACAAATACAACTCCTAACAATTTAAAATTCATCCAATATTTTATTTTTGTGTCACAAACTGATTAAGTATGAACATTTTCAAATTTCACAATGTAGTTTTAGTACATGAGTACCTAGATAAGTTATAAGTGTTTTCAAAAAGCCACAGTTCCACGTTAGCTACTTCAATTACGAAAAAAGTGTTATGTATTACAGATATGACAAGAATCTAATATATTTTGATTATCATATTATGTTGATAATAAGTAAATGACCATTGTCAGCAAACAAGTTTAATGTCGTAGTAAAGGTATCATATTGTTGAATAAATCTAAAACTATATTGAATAATGGATTTGAAAAGAGAAAAATAAAATCTACTTCCTTCTTGAATCTAAGTTTTAAAATATGTATAATAGCATAAATGGCGATATAACGAAGGCTAGTTATTCACCCAATAAGATAATAATAACATTCTTATAAGAATGCATGTTACATACTAAATCTCTTGGTTACATCGAGAATCATTTCTCACAATGATAAGAATAATTATTTTAGCATGCGTTTACTGTGGATACACATAATTCTTAAAAATGAAAATATATTGAAGTTAAAATCCTAAATTCTAACATTGTGTTTATTAATCAATAAGCAAGCAATAATATATGTAAAATGTATAATATACCATGTCGTTATGACGACAGGTCGCCAGCGAATATTTAGCATCGCGGGCGTCCGCACTCAAGCGGACGCTGGCGGGCGGCGCGGCCGCCCGGCAGCTGGGGCCCCGGGCCTCGGGCCTCGGGGCCACCTTCAAGTCAGATGCAATTATACTGTCTTTTGCAAAACTCACTAGGAACAGCATTGTGGCCGCTGTTTAAGTTAATTCATTTACGATACAAAATGTTACGACCATGTTTGATTTATAAATCAATCACATGGAATATGTTATTGTAGCAACATATCTTTTAGTAGTTTCTTCCGGCCAGGGTATAAGCATTCAAAATTGTAAAGTCTTCATTATGTTCCATCCTCGGTCAGTGTCAACTGATTGATTATTGCGTGAATGTTCCTGTATTTGTAATGGAATGTAGCTCGAATGCAGTCAACAGTCAAGTAACAGCTATTACACGGACCGAGCTATAAGACTGTCTCTAGTACCTTTGTTAGTCATTCCAGCTAAATTTAAGTATAACAATATAACAAAGTTACAAAAATAGATATCAAGTGAACAACATTCGCATCCAAAATTTTCAAAAAATGCATATAAATATATCACTAACAAATCTAAGGTTTACCTATAGAAATAATACCCTATACTTAGGTTTGAAAAGTCAACATGCGAATGTTAATTCAATATCAATAAACGTTTATCGTTAGACTTAAATCTATTAGTTTCAGACTCGTTTCAGGCAGTCCCAATGATTTCAAAGCACCAACAATCATTCATTAAATGCAAATCTATTCTAATATTATCATTCCTTCTATCCTTATGGTATTAAGGTCGACTTACATAACGAAGTTCACATGAACATTTCAACAATATAAATATCACGATCTTAGGACGACACCCACTACACTCAGACTCCGTTCCCGACACTACAGTCAATGCTGATCACATTATTGCACTATGCAATTTCTTGTCTATAGTTTATATCTCATATACCTAGTTGTACGGTAGTTTCACACCTTTGAAAATTTATAATTATTTACCTAGCATTCTCACACATTCATAAATAAACACCTAAATACCTAAAGTATCAAGAAATCCCAAAAACAAGTCTGAAAACGATTGGTTATGTCCATGCAATAATACTTGAAATATGTTAATTATTTTTCGACATCACTCACGTTATTTCATTCCTTATAAACGGAGCCAGAAAAATAACTTTATTAGGAGTTGGATTATCAAATTACATGGACAAAACCATCTTAAAATAAAAATAATCGATTTGGTAAATTGTAAATATACTATAATGTAAATAAATAATCCTGACTCAGTACCATAATATATGCCTTAAGACAAAACATATTATTTACTAAGTCACCTTACTTTTCAATAAAAACATGACTTAACAATCATAGTTCAATTTAGAAATATATATTAATTTTTATCACGAGTCACAAATAGGTGCTTTTGGGTACTTAATTTACCTTTCTAAGATAGTGTGCTACTATAACAACCACCCTTTGGCTAATATTATCCTTTAACTTACAGACAACTTGGTAAACGTTCGTACAGTAGCACATAACAAAATAACCAGAGAGGCTTTCTTTATTTGTCTTATTAGGTTTCATTGCAGCTTAAAAATCAGCTACAATACAATGTCACTTGTCTTTATTATATTATTGATAATTGAACACCAAGTGTTTCAATTATAGTAATACAAAATCAGTCTCAATAAAGGGAAGTCTTTTAGATCTTCAGGCACGTATACAACATACAAAAGTACATTAAATCACAACAAGTAGATTGTAATGCAACCTCAAAAGTACGTGCTATTTTCATAAAATGTTGATGTTAAATCCCAAAAAGTTATTTTATGTATTTTCCGATGATATTTGTGTGTGCTTGTGATGATAACACGTTATCACATATTCATTTATATGTGCAGAAAATTTATAACAGTATACCTAAAATTGCACATAAGTGTGTCATCATCACTAACAACAATTATTTTCCAAGTCTAAATTATTGCGAGCTTTCCTCAAATAAAATAAAAATAATAACAACATGTACGAAACCAACAACATAATATACAAAGACATGAAAAGTTTGAAACTAACTACAAGAACCATAAATAAAATTTACCTTCAAGCACAAAAAAACTAATTCGTTACAGGTGCATCACCTTGACCAATGTGTTCTTTTTCGGAATTGTGGCATTCCTCCGCCACCTAGAATATACCATAAAAGATGAGAAAATTATAACTAAAATTATGCGTAAAATAATAAAGGAAAAGGAAAGCTATCTGTTGTCTGTGGTAGTGTGTGTAAAGTAGGGTTTATTCAGTGGTAACCTTATTCTTGTCGATAGGGCCGTTGGCTTCGAGTGTTTGAGCTACGTCTGACTTCGGTGTAGATCCTTTCTTCTTGCCCTTACCAACATTTTTCTTGGAGTTTTTATTTGATTTGTTTTTCTGAGGGTGCGCACCTGTAACCGTTATAAACGAAATTTCAAAGAAAAATAAAAAAAAAACCTTAACAATTTGTTGAGAGATGTTAACCTTTAACACCTCTAGTTTTTAAAAGGTGTAACCTCTTACATTTTAAAATATAAATCATGAGAGAGGAAGGAAAAAAAACGATGCTAAAGAACGCACCGAAAAAATAAATAAAGGCTCAAGGAAGAAATAGGACTAAGAGCGTTTGTCCACCGCCGCCGTCACCGTCACGTCACCGAGAACGTGATTAGGTATTTCGGCCCGAGTTTATTTCGGCCGGCGACGTGACGGATGTGCGGTGGACACGCGGCTAAAGTAAAACGCCCTAAATGTATGTTCCGCTACTTCGGCGCCGTCATCTCACTCTCGGTGACGTGACGGTGACGGCGGCGGTGGACAAACGCTCTTATAGTGGACAAGCCAAAATAGGTTACGGAAGTATTTCCGTAACCCGACAATTAGTCCCGGCCCTAAGTGGAGAAATTACAGGATTGAATGTCAATTTAATTAATAAATTTGATATTATATTATGCGTGCATATTAGATTTTGGTTACGACATTAACTTCAATGAATTTGAAAATATTGCTCAGGAACAAGGGTCTTTTATTTGAGTTTGTATTCGCGTGGTTTAACATGCCTGTTACAGTCCATATAATTCTTGTACACAGTGCGGAACTCGTCAAATCATGTTTGTTGGTACCTATTGGACAACTACCTGAAAAAGTATAACAAGCTCGAAATAAAGACTGCCACCGTTTTCGAGAACGCAATACCAGAACACAGTCATGTATTACACGTACAAATATTGTACTATTGAATATGCTTTTAATAACATCAGATCCTCTAATTAATTCTATTAAAAAATTGCCTAAAAGGAATAGGGCAACTATGCTACCGGAAGTTTCAAATTTTAAATAAATCGATGTAGATACATCGACAAGCCAAACGCCGTGTAAGATGATGATTTTGATTACTTAGTATCCGATTTGTCCTGTGTAGTGACAGAACATGATGATATATGCGGTACAATATGTTTGTTTTGTACTAAAACCATTAAGTTTTAAGTATGTGTCGTTTCGTGTGTTTATGCGTAATTTTTATGTCATTTACTAAATTAGGTATTTATTTTGTATTTTGCATTGAAGTACCATTAGACCATTTAATTTAACATATTTTTTAAATAATTTGCATTTTTTATTTGAATTCTTTTGTAATGGATAGTCATATTCAATGGGAAGGTTATATTAAAGAAGAAGAAGATAAAAATAATCCAGTGAACTAACCTTCAATATCAATCTCAGCACTCAAAAGTTCCTCTTGGGGACTACAGTCTTCGGGTGGCGACACAACTTCATCAGGGCGAACAGTTTTTCTGAAAATGTTGAGTAATGAACAATCATGCCCGTAAGAGGTTTTACTACTTGTACGCGATTTTAGCAATATAACGTAAACTAAGGAAAGGTAAGATTTAATATATACCTTTCGTTTTTGATAGATATAGGTGTACATTCATTGTTTCAATGGCTTCAGGGAATGTTACAGTTACATTAATGTTTGGGCTATTCCCGGGCTACTCTGAAATTAGTATAGAAAGAGGTTCTACGCGAGCTCGAGGCGTACCGGTAGCATTTTCTTACCCGTTGAGTGAGAGCGTGGCCGGCTTGGCGGGCTGGTCATCGTCGCGGCGGGTGCGGCGCGGGGTGCGCGCGGGGCCGCCGCGGGGCCGGGACGGCGGCGCCGCGGCGCCGCGCCCGCGGCCGCCTCGCCCGCGCGCCCCGCGCCATCCCCGTGCGCCGTACGCGTTGCGCGGCGGCGGCGTGTAGCCCACGTAGCTCACCTGATACCCAATCAACGTATAATATCGTCATCATCATCGAAAGTTATCCATGTGATGAATTCGCAAATAAATCTGTACTTATGTTAAACGTACCATCAAGACTGAGAAAATAACTTTATCGTCTTTTAACTTACAGCACCTAGCTGAAAGTCAACGCCATCTTTACCACGCTAGCGCGATCTATTGAGCGTGGGGATTAACTAGGTACCATAGATACCTGCGGGTACCGCGCGCGCGCGTGCTGCGGGTAGGAGCCGCCGCCCCACTGGCCCACGACGACGCCGGCGATCTCCAGGCGCGCCGGGCGGCCGCGGCCGCGCGCCCAGCCGCCCAGCCCGCCGCCCAGCCCGCCGCCCAGCCCGCCCACCACGCCAGCCACCAGCGGCAGCGTCGGCATCGCGAATTCTACCTCTAGACCTTCCAGGATCGCTTTGCGCATGCGCTCCACCTGCAAACACATATACGTGGACGTACAAACGACAAACTCGTATTCTTCGTCATTTTAAAGAGAGAGAGCAAGTGTGCCGTACCCTGACGACGGTGTCGAGATGGTTGTCGCAGAGCATGGCGAGGTCCTTGCAGTGCATGGCGCGGTGCAGGTTGCGCTGCAGCAGCTTGCCGTCGAAGTAGAGCCAGGGCGCAGCGACCAGCCACGGCACGGGCGCGCCGCACGCGTCGTTGGCCACCAGCGCCGCCTCCGCGCCGCCCATCACCAGCCCGGCCAGCTGCACGCCGCGCGAGCTGATGCCGTTCACCTGCACGTACACGGAACTATTAGGACTCACCTAGAACATAGCTTGTTTTCTAATAAACTTGGTCTTCCTCTCAAAGCCATATCGAAACTTCATTTATCTTACATGTTTGACTACTATATGGTATAAATAGTTCAAAATTAAATTTGCCCCTCGTACAGATACAGATAGAGCAATAAACTATTGTCAACGTAACTTACGTTCATTTCCTGCAAGTGCAAGGCATTCATGAGATCGGCAGAGAAAGCTGTGGCTAAGAATGCATCCAACTCTTGACGACGCAATATTTGGATTTGGGATGTCATGATGAATCTGAAATCACAAAATTAGTATTTTTTGTTTTTTTTCTCTTAACCCAGAAATTGCCTATTGTAGTAAGAAATTGTTATACCTTAGAACAGTGGCTAATATTAGCAAATGTTGCGGTACGTATGTTGTATTCAACATAAGTGGTGTATCAGATCTCATGCAAGATAGGAAAGCTCTCATACGACGGCACTTATCGTCTTGGGCAGTTCTGAAAAAATAAAAAATAGGAATTTACTAAGTAAAAAGAAATCAAATATAAGGAACTTCAAAATTCAACAGAGATTTAGTTACTAAAAAAGCCAGTTATGTAAACATTTATGTGCACCATGTGCATATTCCATTGACGCCTTATTTCAATCATACCAAATTGGCGTCGTTTGGTATGTTAAGACGTATTTGCATATGGCACATGGCTTAATTTTGGCATGATACACTGTATTGTTTGCAACGCTCTGTCTGGACTTTTCTGAAATTAATGTAAGATGGCTCACCCGAACCAAAGCCTCTGCACAGTGGGTACGGGCCAGTCAAGCACCACTCCAGGTACCATCTCCGGATTCTTGCCTGGGTTTACTCGGGAGTAAATCCACTCTGCAATCTGCACGGTACATGCTTTATCTGTGCTGGGGCATGAACTTCCTGCACCTTCCTCTGTAATTAATCATTTTGGTTCCTTTTTGTGTATGCGAATATGAAAGACAATGTATGTATTTCGAAAAAGTTTTGTACTTTGTAAAGAAGGGGAAAATTTGGAGACAAAGAGTTACAGATAAACCGTTTGTTGACACAGTTTCTTCGGATCCAGAATTACGTTTAATACAAGTTTTAACAAGAATGTACATAAAGTTATTACTAATTAAATCACCTTTGGCTTTCTGTGCCATAAATCGATGATGATGCATGTTATACAATATAGCGTAGACATTCTGTCTTATCGGTCGAAAGAAGTGATGGATCGATGGTATTTCGCGATGGTTGTCGTCTTCCATCACCACAGAGAGGGTGATCTGGCGGTGCGTGAGGATGGAGAGCAGCTGCGGGTGCATGAGGCCGCGCGCGTGGCGCTCGGCGCACGTGCGCAGCACCTCGGCCGGCGCCGGCGGGCAGTTGTCTTCACTCACCAGGATTTTACCGGCACGAACCTTCAAGAATATCGTTATTACAACAAGCTTCTTAAAGAAAACAATAGTGTACCCATAACCATGTTGCTTTTGTTCATAAAGGATGCAAAACTAAATACTGCACCTTACAAATAAAATCCATAACCAGAATAGGTACTAAAAGATTTCACACCTCTTTTGAAGTTAAAGGTTGAAGCTTTTCGGTTTTATCTACAGAGCTGGTTTGTTGTTTGGGCACCATTGAATCCCCGGCTTCCAGCGACATAGCGGCGACACCGTGGTGTATGTCATTTGTTCTTTCCTCCATATTAAAGTCGGCGTTCATAGACGCATTTGCTGTAGCCAATTTGTAATCTTCCAAGCCTTTTTGCTGTAATTTATATTCAACAATCTGAAGTGCTTTGTGTAAATAATAATAAAAGTTAAAACATAGAGGATTATTTTGTAATAATAAAATGTGTATAAATAATGGAACATTACAAGATATTTTTTCAACTGGGTGAATTAGTTTAGTAGTAAAGTAAAATGATATGTACAAATCAATAAACTAATGTAAATAAAAACAAACAATGGATAATCAAAACCAAATATGAGAGGCTGAAATCACTTTGCACTTAGGAGAGTTAAAATTTTGTAGTTAACTCATGCAATATTCATAAAATGCCAATTAATAGATGATTCAAAAGGCGTGGATGACTAAAAACAGTTATTTGACAGATGTAATATGAACCTCATGCTCCGAAGACTCTGTGGCCAGTTTGGACATATCCAAGTCCACTGGGGATGACTGAGGACTGGACTGACCCGGTTCCGATTTCTGGTTCTTTTTATTGTTCTTTGGGCGACGTCCTGTGACAATGGTTTGTTTTAGTTGTAATAGCAGTTGTACATCGCTGTGGTATAAAATTAGGGCAAAGTTTTTTACCAGATGCAGTCCTATATTTGAGGAATCCATCCTTAGTTCCATTCAAATAATACTGAACAGCTTGTTTTAATTTGGCAGCGCGGAGATCATTGAGGTCGCCAAATATTTCGACACAGGCGGCGTCGACGTCCGAAGAAGGCAATTCTCGAACAAATTGGCACACAGTCTTCACTACAGTCTCTAACGGTACTTGTTGTTTCTTTTGATTGATACCGAGGCGTTTGTAAAAATCAAGAAGGCTCTGTTCTGTGAGAATAGTGCCGCCGAGTAAAGCGGCGGCCAGACAGAGTCTTTCTTGTGGAACATCAAGGAATCTGGGCAGTTCATGCACCATATATTCTTTTGTTTCCAGAGATGACTGAAATGCAGAATATTCATGTAAATACATTTGTCTACTGCAAACAATGTACTTTTAACTGAATAAAATATCAACATACTCTGTATGTGAGTTTTAACTGAGATGAACTGAAGTATCTTGGAGGTTGGAAAACTAAATATTCCCCTGAACATCCAACGAGACCAGCATATGTTTTCTCACGGCACAAACCAACTACTTCTTGGCAATGGTCATCAGATGACACCATCTGAAAAACAAAGTTTATAAGTTGAGTATCACTACTCAGACTGCTTTGAAAATTGAAAGAACATTGCAATAAAAAATAAGAACAGGTACACAACATTTTCTTAGTAAATAAAATTGCTAACTTACAACAGGTATGTTCAGGTATCGAAGAGCAGTCCTCAGACAGGAATGCAGCCCAGTGGGGGGCACCCACCACACTTTTGGAGGAGGGGTTCCTTTGGATACAATGTGACGCAATACCTGAAACAATAACAGTCAAACATTAACAAAAAAAATATAGTAACTCAATATTCCAATAAGATATTGTTTACCAATATAAAAAAAATATTTTCACATTGATTTTCTGTAATCAATCAATTATGATCGTCTTATTTTATTCTTAGGGCGCTTTCAAATTATGCGTTTCATGTCGGGCCGCTGCGGTGCCGAAACGGTGCGTTTGTCGTATTGTATACGTACGATCGTGTGTTTTCATACAAATCGAGCAGCTCGGCAACAGTGCGGCATCGGTACCGCGAAATAATTTTATTACGCACTGTTGCCGAGCTGCTCGATTTGTATGAAAACACACGATCATACGTACATAATAGGACAAACGCACCGCTTCTGCACCGCCGCGGTCCGACACAAAACGTATAATTTGAAAGAGCCCTTATAAGTTAAAATGTGGACTGGAGTAATTGATTTTTCATCATAAGATGAATTATTGTTCTGAATATGAATTATTGTTCTGAAGAGGAAAATAATGTTTTCTCTATATTTTTACCCCATTGCTGAACCCTTTTAATAAAATACCTAGTTTATTTTTTCACTCTCATAAGAAAAATTAAAATAAAGTATGTAGTATTTGTTTCCATTCCAAGTTAATAATATAGGTCCAAAGACAAATTCCTTCATATCTAACTGAAATACCTATAACTTACAGAATTGACTCTCTGCCGGTAAGTGGCTTGAGTTTGTATCCAGTGTTGAGGTAATGCAGGTGGAGTTGGGTGAGCTCCATTGAAGCATACACATAGGGAAACTTGATGTTCAGCTAGAGCTTGAGCCAATGTGGTGAGGAACTGAACACAGCGCGCCCACTGACCACCACAGGCCCAATCTAAAAATACACAAAATATTATTTATTTACAATTAATAGACTAAGACCAGATTTGTTTATAATTTTTACTTGTCATATTTATATAACACATATCTTAGATAAAATATTTATTTTAAAGTTTTCTTCTTTTTCGGCCTTATGGAAGGTGTAAGTGTCCAATTTTTTTTTAACAATACCTAGGTGCTAAGGCAAAGTGGTAAGCAAGGGCATAGTTTATACCACAATAAATATGATAATTCTCTAGGGACACGTGTTTCTCTTCTTATAAAATGAATGATAAGTATTTACCTGAAAAATATCCACCATACAGACGGTCTAAGCAGCCTTCAGCATCAAGTACAAGGCGAAATCCACCTGCATGATTCCTAGCAATTCGAAATAAATCTACTCCTACACCCTCATATTCCAGAAACGTCTGCAAATCTTGAATACCCATGATTCTTCACCTAATTATCTATTTGTATAATTGAATATAATTCTCTCGTAGCGGCAAATTATGTTCTGGAACGCAAATAGAAGACACACATTAAAATGTAGAAAAGTCTAAAACAGAAACTAATATGAGGCAACAATATTTACACAACAAAGCTGTTCACCGCAATAATTATATATCTTACAAAATATTGATCAAAATAAAAGACTAATTATTATTTGAGTGACAATTAGCACGATATAAAATTCGCCGGTTCGAAGTTTCATTTTCGTAAATTTCTTAGAAATTTAGTTTCGCTACTTATCTAACAATGTACAGTAGAGCATTAATTAAGAAATATATCAATTAAAATGTATTGGAAAATCACAAACCTTCTAAAAAACCATGCCAGCAGAAATTTATAAAAGCCGTGAGATGAAAACGGAAGCCATTTGTAATTTTCTTTCTATCAATCAAAGTGAGGTAAAGAGAATAGAGAATCACAATCTGTCTGTGTTTTTCTTTCATCGATTTTCAAGTCTAGATTTTAGTATATTTATTCACGGCCGAGCAGCACAAGCAAAACGACAGACGTTGGCATCATCCTACCTCCATCCATGAACCATGCATGTCAGTAAAATTCGAAATGGCTATTTTACACTCTGTGTTACTGTAGCATAGTCTATGGCTATTCAAGATCGATCATCATTTCTCAATTTTCTCATGGACATTTCTTTACTCATTCCCTTAGAATATATACCGGCTATAGAAGTAGCGTTCGCGTGCCCCTTTCAGATAGCAATATATTTTTTCGGCAGCCTAACACACTGCATCCAACCATACCGTAAACTTGTTTTTAGCACAATCTTAACTAATGGAGTCTATATCTCATAAAATACACACTGTAATTTAAATTATAACACTGGCACAACAACAGAATAGCGATCACCTTGTACTGTATGTCACAACTTTTAACTTGTGACAGTAAAAATAATGGGTTACGCGAAAGGGATGCACGATTAGTAGTTCTGTCTCATTCTTTCCTGGGCGAAGTTAAATATCTCTTGACCGTTCTAGCAATTATGACGTAAGATTCACTACTTCTATAGCCGTATATATTCTAAGCTCATTCCCATTGAACTTCAACATTTATTCATTCATGTCATTAATTCATTCACTCATTCACTCACTCACTGTTGTCGACGACAAGAGCCACAAGGGCGTTGTATAAAATTACAAAAAAATATTATTTTATTTAATTACTGTTGTTTGCTAGAATGTCTGTTATGTTTTATTGGATTATATGTTATTAGAACACGAAATACGCGTAGGAATATAACTCAGAAGTTCAGCACCTAGAATAATGTTGTAAAAAGCATCTTGCGGGCCGCGGCAGTGCTTCTATCTTTGATTTATTTTCAGCTATCTTCAAAAAAAGTAATGCCGGAGCAAAGTAATGATTACCGTGTCGTAGTCTTTGGAGCAGGTGGTGTAGGTAAAAGTTCTCTAGTGTTAAGGTTCGTAAAAGGTACATTCAGAGAATCTTACATACCTACCATAGAAGACACATACCGACAGGTAAGGGCTATATGACAATTAGATGAGTATTTATTCAATGCAGTGCAATAAATCATCTATTATAATGATGAGAAAACCTTGTACTGTTTGAATGTTTGCCAAAGTTCTAAGTTGCCAAAGTTGGGCCTGAGCCAATAAACACACACTTAACTTATTTTTCCAGAAAAACATATCACTGATAAATGCTTATTTTTAGGTGATAAGTAGCAACAAAACTATTTGCACTTTGCAAATAACAGATACAACTGGGTCACATCAGTTTCCAGCAATGCAGCGGCTTTCAATAAGTAAAGTAAGTTACAATGCCACCTGAATAAATAAATAAATAAATAATAAATAAATAAATAAATAATAAATAAATAAATAATAAATAAATAAATAAAAAAGATACTGACTTTACTTTTATTTACAAATACAATTTATTTTTACAGGGTCATGCATTTATTCTGGTTTATTCAGTAAGCAGTAGACAATCTTTAGAGGAATTAAAACCAATATGGCAGACAATAAAGGAGATAAAAGGAACTGAGGTGCCGAACATTCCCGTGATGTTGGCGGGTAACAAATGTGATGAGAGTCCTGAGATCCGTGAGGTGTCCGCTGCGGAGGGGCAGGCTCAAGCACAGGCATGGGGGGTGTCCTTCATGGAAACGTCAGCCAAAACCAACCATAATGTCACTCAGCTGTTTCAGGTTTGTAGTCAAATGTTTCTTTCAATTATCTATACTGTTACTAATATTATAAATAAAGAGGTAAAATTGTTATTTAGTTTGTTCGGACTTATCTCGGGAAACACCAGTCTGATTTGAATAATTATTTCTGTATTGAGCAGCTTTCTTCAAGGGGAAGGTTACAGGCATGGATCCAGAAGTTGTTTTAGGGGGGGCATTCTTAGCTAAAAGTGAAGTTGCTGCAATATACCCCTCTCTATTACAATAGGCAGTATAATGAGAAATTAATATCAATGGTATAAAAAATATACAGAATTAATACAATGTTTTTAATGCTTTCGTATTGTATGCACTATGCAAGTTACCCTTACCTCATGTAACACACTGAGCTATTATGATACCTTTTTGGCTGAAGCCTTTAAATTTGTAAAAAAGGTTTTTTTTTTTTTTTGAGATTTTCCATTCTTCCAACCTAAAAACGTCCTAATCAGGCCTGCAATTAGGGCCAATGGTAATTGATTTTCTCAAAAACGACTTAATTAATTTTAATGCGGTTTTTATTAACATAGGGTGGAGAGGTTTGTGACTAGTTTTCAGGGCACTGCTAGATGTTCATAATTTCATATTAGTATTGCTTGTCTGTTATACTTTGTAAATAACAGCATTTTGACCTTAGTTCTATGACTGGGCCTCCATGAGATATGTACATCTTTACTTATCCTTAAAAATTTAGTAATTTTTAAATACATTCTAATTTAATAAATATAAATTCCAGGAACTTTTAAACATGGAGAAGAATAGAAATGTATCACTTCAAGTGGATGGGAAAGGCAAGAAAAAGAAAGATAAAGTTGTGAAAGATGCTGGCGAGGGAGGCTCCACCAGCGGACGGGAGAAATGCCTCATTATGTAAATATTTAATTATCTTGCTTAGATGTAAACCCACCGATTTATTTAAAATAATTCGTAGTCATTTTGATTCTAGTCATTTATGTCATAACAAGTTAAGCACAGACTTACAATAAGTATTATTATAATGCGTTTAAAGCAAAGTAGTAAAAGTAAAGTAATGCCTTTTTAATATTATTAATTTCTATTGTGATGGAGCTAAGGAGTCATCTGATAAATATTTTGCTAATAGTTAGTTATTGATACTTTATGATGACTGATGTGACATAAAGAAATGAAAATATGCCATATTGTTAGTGTGAAAATACAACGAAAACAAGTCTTTAGGACTTACTGTTATTCAATTTTATGTGCTGGTAATATTAAAACAATAAGATTATTACATTATTGTAATAATAATGTTATATTAACAATATAATAATGTGATATTTTTTTTATACAAATAAAATGCAACATTCCCAAACATTAATTAATTATTGATAGCTTTCGACTTTATTATATAGCTAATAACTTAAATTAAGGGGAGACAAATCATTATTATAAAATGACGAGTTCATGTTACTTAATGAATATTACCAAGTACCTTAGTATTCCTTTAAAAAATGTAGATATGAATAGAGTAAAGTCCAATAATGTTTGATACAGATTACAAGTAGGTAATGTCATAGTGAGAAACAGTGCCAAATATAGAAACTGCACAGAGCTTCACAACATTAGCTCTTCAATCAATTATTCAGAGACCGCTAGTGGCATTATCAGATCATAATGTTAAAGTATGTAGATATTGAATGTGATTTAATGATCAAATACTATCGCATTCTATCTGCCGTATTCACAAGCATTATTCATCCAAGAGTACAAGATAGTTGAGCAAAATTAATAGATATTTCTATAAAAATAGAAAATACTATTTCATTTTATCCCAGGGATTGGGTGACTCACAATGTTGTTTGTGAATATGGTAGTGAATCTCGCAATGGCATTATCAATTCAATCAAATCAAATTAGCGTATTTGTCTATTAAATGATAGTTTATAAAGTTATCCAATCGGTAAATTGTTATTCATTATTATTAAAGTAGCTGATGCTAGTTTATAATGCACTTTATTTAATATCACTCACATATCCAATTAGATTTTTTCCATATTAAAGTATTTATAATATTTTATACATAAAGATCACGAAATCACCAATATAAATTATAAGGTATGATTGTTTATTATAATTGTAAGTGAACATTTTGCTCCAGGATATAAGTTTATCAGTACACCTTGTTGTGACTATAACTGGGAGATGTGGTTAAAATTCAATTACGTTCATTACTATTGAATGCATTTGCAAAAAGATAAGTTTTGTTAATATTGACAACTTGAGATGTTAAATATAATCAAACACACGACGAATGTAATTAAATCGCGATATTTATGCACTGTTCTTGCTTATTGGCAGAATCGTATTGTATATTATGGAGTAGTGGTTGTTAAATACTGAATTGTTATAGCTGGACCAAAGTTGTTTCATGTTAATTGATGTAAGTTTACGGTAGTATTTGATTTATACTAATTATTAATATTTGTCAATTCTATTTGGCATTCAGCTTTAACAGTGTATTTAAACAATCTACATTTTAAATGTATTTCAGCTGTAATCTTCATGTCTTACTTAAATTCTTTAAATGTTATCACCTTTAACCTTTGCGAGTCTTTCAAAAGTTTCAACCGCGAGTTCATAAAGTGTTCCACTCCGAATCCAGCTTTATATTTTAACTTCTAGACCTATATCGGATTCCCTTGTATCTCTTCGTAATCGAGGTGCCCTCTATTACACGGCAATAATGTTTAGTCTTTAAGGAATAATATTCCCAACTTTGTAACTATGGTAATAGGATGGCAGCAGTACATTAGAAATCATAAAATAAGGGTATTTAATTATATCAAAACATTAGAGTAGTTGTCATTAAACCAGTATCAACTTAGAACTTAATAGAGCTTAGAAATGTCGATCTAATCCAGTTTTGTCACCGATTGTATATAGTCCTGTCTTGCTCTATAATTTTTAATATAACGGATTAAATAAATTTGTATTGCTTTTGAAAATTACAGTTTAAAAAAACAAAAACAACTGCAGATTCTTTGTTCCTGGTTGTTATGTTGAGTGTTGGTTCATGTATCTAGTCATACTGTAAGTGGGTACATATTTCTTATAAAATGTTAAATATATATAAACTATGTTTATTCTGTGGTTGCTAATGTTTGTTGACCAATTTTTTATAATACTTGTCAAAGCCAAATTGTCGACGTTACTTTTAAATGATTTGCTTCATACATTGAACTGAAACTTTCCATTTTGATGTGTTCTATTTTTATTGATCTCTGCCACTTCTCACTGAAGCATCATAAAAAAATAATAAAAAGACAAGGAAATATTGATTGTTCATTATTTTAGCATTTAAAAACGTAGTAAGGGGAGAAAGACAAGCGGTAATGGATTCGTTACTATGAAAATGTTTGGTAATATCATGTGACTGACTTACCATTCCTATACATTTTAGCCTGGCCGCATACGTGCAGAATCCGGATTCGATTTCCACATGCGGAATTCCGTGGTCCTAGCGCACACGTTCGTTTTAAATTAGGAATTGTATACAGCCAGTATGTTTAGGGCGGGACTTTGCTTTGATTTAAAAAAAAAAGAATCGAAATTTGTAAACGTGTGCGTCGTATGTCAGCAAATCTATGGTAGTGCTGCGTTCCGCATGACGTCATTAGGTTTCTTCCGTATGGTGATTCCGAAGGCACGGGTCCACATTTGAAACGTACGTACGGAATTTATTCCGAAGAAACGAATGTGTGCGGCACAAATGCGAAGAGATTGCCATAGTGCCACTTGTCTGGATGTACTGTAGGTACTGACGCGTATTGCTTGACCTTAGTAGTTTTTTTAAGTTTACAGTGATGTGACAGCAAAGTAAGTTCGATTAAGTTAGTAACCAAACCCTGTTGCCGGAGTTTTGGAACGTCTAAAAGTCTCCGACATGAAACATCTCCATAGAAATAAAAACCAGTAAATTTAAATTAGTAAAAATATATTAGCTCAATAAGTTATCACAGAATAGAGAATGTTACAATTTATTAAAAATATAAAATAATTTAGACAGCATAAAAATACATACAAATAAGAAATAATGTTACATCAAACAGATTAAGGCTACGTTTCTACCAGAGATGAGCGCCTATGTGTTTTTTAGGAATCAATAGAATCCTTTCGTTGACTTCGTGCCGCGGCAGCGCCCGGCAAGTGCCAGAACCGAATTCTATCTCTAGGGTACGGGGACGTAATATTCATTAATAAATAAAATTACAGCTATATACAACGGGCGTAAACTGATAAATCATGGTTTCACAGATTCGTTACACAGTCTCGCACTGTTCTGCTACGTCCCACATTTTTGGTGAAAAAGTAGCCATGGGTAACCATCCTTATAGCTTTCCATCAGGTAAAAAAGTAAACATGGAAAGCCATCCTTCCTTTACATCCTCCATCCTTATTCCTTCTATTACATAACAACTCAATATGTGTAATGAGAAGGTACCCTTAACAATAAAAAACAAACATCAGATTCACCCATGATTATCATACATTTAAATTGCATATTTTGGGTTGACAGTGTCAGTTTTAAATAGTTATATTTACATCTGTTAAAATTACCTGAACTTTAAAAAACTCTAATCATTATTTAACTTAGTATCTGCTATCCATTTAACAGTAATTTCAGAACTTAACAATTACTCAGTTGCATTACAATAGTAGTGACTGGGAAACAGTACTATTACTGTTTTTATTATTTATCAGTGGGCATCTCCACCACCATTTTTAGTGCCAATTCTAAATATCACTGGATTATTTTCAGTTTGTTTATAACTACCATATTCTAACTGATAGTTTTCAAATGTATACTTTTCTTTAGGTAACCGTCCAGTGCTGGCAGACCTTCGTATTGGTGTGTGATTAGGTTTCATTGTTATAGCCTTACTACTACTTGGAGCATTATTTACATTATTAGTTAAAGCTAATGAGCAAACATTTAATATTTTATCTAAAGTGGCTTGACTTATTCCATCGGAAGTAGCTGGAGGTGGTTCTTGAGCAAAAACTGTTCTGTTTCTTTGCTGGATACTGAATTTAAACCCGAAAATTCCGCACTTGAAAGGTATATTGAGTAACCAATTGAATATTATCATGATGAAAAAGTATATTAATGATACACTTGTAATAGTTATTAAAATTGCGTAAGTAATACTATCCAAGGGCCACCAAAGTCCATCTGAAAAGAGAATTAAATGGTTGTCACAGATACTTACAATTAATTAATGAATATGTTCCATATGTGAGACACATATAACCCATAAACTGATTAAGAATGGGTGAACCTTGAGTGGTGATGACAATGTGTACAGAGGTCCGAAGACAGGCAATTAGCCAGAGACCTCGCAATTTATAAAGTTATTTTAAGAACAATTTAACTGCAGTGAGCAAAACTCACTCTGTTTTTTCTTAGATAATAGCTGTTTATTTGTGACATGTGTGAACAAGAGTTGTCAATATAAATCTATTCATACTTTAATGTATTGCCTTTTCTCCAAATAAACATCATACTTTAAAATACTATTTTTCCACTGCCCCTAAAAAAGGGGTTTATTATGAATGATGTGCGGCATCATAACTTCAAAAGCTAAGTAGATACAAATTGTAAAACTTTTATAACTGACCTGTAACTCCATGTAATATAGTTTTCAACATAGATATAATAACAATAAATGGTTCTGCCAATGCTGTTGTGAACATTCGGATGCCAATTTTCAATGGGTTCATATGATTTAAAAAGATCAATGGATCTGGTCTGGGAGCTTCACAGGTTGAAATCCAGAAATACCATTTACAAGAATCAACTGCCTTTAAAAATATTTCCATCTCTTTTTTTTCAACTTCCTGAAAAATTTTAGGGAATAATAATTATAAAAAAGTACCTATCATTAAATAATTTATGCAAGTGTAATGTAATAAATTATTTTTCATTTTACCTTACCTTATATGATATAAAAACTTCATAGAGATAAAATATAATAAAAACTATGACCACAACATGTCTGTGAGATAAATGGTTCCACATCCAAACGATACCTAGACACAGACTCAGAATTGAAAAACCCCAAGTCAGATATATCTACAACAAAAAATGCTTAATTAATACCAATTAACTTCAGGATTTGAACATAATGTTTACAATCAATAAACCTTTATTGAGATAATTTAGTATTTATTTTGCTTTGTCAAGGTCAATATTAATAAGATTGAACAGATTAACTAGACTAGCCTTAGCTGTGCAAAGTGTTTAAGCTTTATTTAAGGATTTTTTTTATAATAAAACCATATATTGTAGAAAAACATCTGTACCTTATACTCTGATAAGTAAAACAGAACATATTCACTCCAAGCCAGAACAATCCTTTCAGTGATACTTGGCTTATATATTGAAGTTTCAAAATAGCCCAACGCTCTGCGGTACATGTCTTCTGTTAGAGGTACTTCTGATTGTATGTAATCTTGGAGCGTATTCCATTGCTGTGGGTTATATTTCATCTGTAATGATATATCTACTGTTCCATCCTCATTTATCTGTGAAAATTAATGAACAATCAGTAATCGGCACAGGTAATAAGTATCCAGTGGCGGATTAACGTATAAGCACTACAAGCACGTGCTTGGGGCCCCTTGTCTCCAGGGGCCTCCATCCTCTGCTGGCGTTTCATTTTATACCTACATTTTATCGAGATTCATCCATAATATGTCCGAAATCAAAATCACAAGGCGCGAACAGTCCGGGAGTGGCCCTGACAAATTCCGCATTGAGACTTTCAATGTAATAATTGACACACTTAATGCTCAAATGCAAAGAAGAGGTGATGTATACCATGAAGTTTCACAAAAGTTTTCATTCCTTGCGGATCTAAATAAGACATGTTCAGAATATGAGAAAGATATCCAATTGCTCTTATGGACCAATAGCCCGTGAACCCCAGACCTTCGTTATTTTATAAAAGCTGAAAGTTTGTCAGCGCATGCTCCCAACACAGGTGAGAACGATGGACTATTATGAAGTTTGGGTTATCGTGGCTTTGGCAGGTAAACGGTACTAAAGGTCAATGGTCGAAAACACCAAGTTGGCCATCGATTTCGATATCACCGTCAAAGGGTGACTTGTACAACTCCTCAAGAGCTTTCAAATGACATAGGTCATGTCACTGTTGAGCATTAGGATCAGCGTCCATGGCATAGGCCAACTCCAATCTTCGGTGGTCGAAAACACCAAGTTGGCCGTCGATTTCGATGTCACCGTCAAAGGGTGACTTGTACAACTTGTCAAGAGCTTTCAAATGCCATAGGTCATGTCACTGTTGAGCATTAGGATCAGCGTCCATAGCATAGGTCAACTCCAATCTTCAATGGTCGAAAACACCAAGTTGGCCGTCGATTTCGATATCACCGTCAAAGGGTGACTTGTACAACTCTTCAAGAGCTTTTAAATGACATAATATGTCATTTCACACAAATCACACTTTATTATTTGATGAATTTAGATCGGTATTTTACACACCTTTAGTACCGTTTATCTGCCAAAGCCACGGTAACCCAAACTTGATAATAGTCCATCGTTCTTACATGTGTTGGGAGCATGCGCTGACAAACTTTCAGCTTTTATAAAATAACGAAGGTCTGGGGTTCACGGGCTCTAGGACTATTAGAATCTTATCCAGAAGACTTCAATGAAAACTTCCTCGGCGAATTTAATCATTTTCTCAAATATGTTCGAATAAAATATGAATCCTCAGAAACAAAGGTCACCCATTCCGATCTATATGAAATGATTATTAAAGACAAAGTAAAGTGCGTTTTTCCAAATATAGAAGTGGCGTTTAGAATCTTTCACAGCTTAATGATTACTAACTGCTCTGCTGAACGATCCTTCTCACAACTAAAAAGATTAAAAAACCCGCAAAGAACAAAAATCCGTCCAGACAAGCTTAATTCTTTAGCATTAATGTGTATTGAGGCAGATATACTTCGTCGTAAATTTCGACGATGTAATCTCGGAATTTGCTCTGATTAAGGCAAGGAAAAAAATGTTTTAAGTTTTGAATTATACCTACTACACTTTCTATTTTAATGAACTATCATTTTATTTTTGCTACCTTCCATTCCATTCCTTCCATTTCCATTTAAGCAATATAGGGCCTACACAGGCTCTGTGCTTAGGGCCTCGGATACTCTTAATCCGCCACTGTAAGTATCCATATATAGGAAGCAATGGGATGTTTGTTTACCTTTGTTTGTCCACTTTTCAACATCACAGCTAGCGTTCTTTTAAAAAACCACTCGCCAGCTCCCAGTTTAATTTCCGTTGGGTTTTTTCTCTTCATCGGCATGCGTATGTCCGGAGGTATACTGTCTTCATTTTCCAGATTATGCGGTACCGACTTGGTATCATGCCATGGGTCTGGACCCATCTGACTTATAGTTGGTACAATGTATATACACACAAGCAAAATAATCACTTTATCGATAGGCATTGTATATACTTGAATTACTTTATTGTTATAAATCAACCGGGAACCATTCCCAAACAATTTTTCTTTTTGGTTGTAGTAGGAACTTGTTACGATTCAAAACACATTCAAAAACTCAAAAGGTTGTTTTGAACAAACAAGGTTTTGAATTTCAGACACAGAACACAGAATCACAGACACAGAATGTCAGAATAATCCAGTCAGGTTTATAATGAAGTAAGCACAGACAGACAGCGACAGACAGACAACTAATCATAGAATGTTACCGGACCACAGATTACGTAACCATGAACCAGAGACAACCGCCGGGCCAGTCCCTAACTTATCACCAGTGCCACCTACCGTGCACCTACCACTTCCACTAGTTCTTTCACTTTGTGCCAGGCTTTAGTTTCTTGGTCTGTGGTGCCAGGCTGTGGTGCTAGGGGCCAGGGCAGCAGGGCATGGATTTGATGAATGAATAATAATATGCACATGGATGATGAATTCGGTTTACCCCGTATGTTAAGTACTGTGTACCACCCGAAAGCAGTGGGGACAATTCAAATTCAATTTCAGTTTAATGGCTTTGCTAACTTTTAGTAATTTCTATGTGCTAAACAATATGGGTGATAAAAGTGTGGTGTGGTGATCACAGACACAAACCAAAGGTGGTGATCCTATGGAATATGGAATGATCCAAAAAGTGATCAACTGGGTTGCTTTGCTATGCTTAGATCTTCGCTTCGTAGTTTGTGGTCAGTAATACTGGTATGTCAATGTCATGTCAATTTATTTAAGTTAGTTTCAGTTAGCCGTATATATTCTAAGGTTTCAGTTGTGGTTTCAGTTTAGTTTCCTAGTCTGTGGTTTCTTTACTAAAACCTTAGACTAAAACAAACAGTTTATGGTCTGTGGTTTATGGTCTAATAAGTGGTGGTCAACTAAATCCAATAAACAAAAATAAATATTGTTTACATTACATAATTAAAGTTATTTCTTGCTTTTATAATTTAAAGAATAACTGAATATTATTTTGTTGTACTGTGTACAGATAGTACAAGCGCAACTCGGCACATTGTCTGAAAACTATTCGTTGAATGAAAACTTGGTAGCCTACCGCTGTGAACAATAATGACTTCCATCGACTTCGATCCAGCTATAAAACTCTGCCTGAAGTATTTGCACTCCAGCGCGTCTGATTCTACTGAACAATTGAGACTAACCCTAGACGATCACATACGACAAACATATGGTAACGCTAAAACATTGGGCAATGTATTACCAAAGAAGTATTTGAATGAAGAGAAATTAGAATCTTCTCGTTCTAAGATAAAGAATGAGAAGGCTACTATAAAGACGGTGCCCGTGTCTCAACCGAGTCCTCAACAGATTCAGATCCCCGAGAGGGAGAATGACGATGGTTCCGTTATGGACGGGGAGCTGGCATTTGACTTGTTGGAGGAAGACCTGACTTGTGTAGTATGTAGACAGATTGCTGTGCAAGCCGGAAACCGCTTGGTCGAATGCGATTTGTGCCATTCTCTGTACCATCAGGTAACTATTAGTTTCCAAATTTCTGAAATACATCTGATAAAACAAAATCTTTTTAAAATCAAACTAGGCAACCCTAGAAATCTATTAAAATACATAAAATTATTATTAGTAAGTTATGTTTATGTTTACAGGACTGCCACAAGCCAGTTATAAGTGACAATGACATGGGTGCAGAATGGCAATGTGCCACCTGTATTTCAGCTCAAGGCTTCGCTGCAGGGTTTTCTACTAAAGTGCCTTCACCAAAATCACCTACTCAAATCTCGGGAACAACAACACCTGTGAAGATATCTTCCAGTAGTTCAGCCTCTTCATCTCCTTCTAAAGTTATTACTCCTAACATTAACATCATATCAGCCGACAAGAGGATTCAAAACATGAAGAAGAAAGCGGCTAAGCAACAGGAGAAAGGTGGAAGGAAAAGTTCTAAATGACAAATGAGATCATTGCCAATTATTAATTAAAAAGATAATTGACAATACTATGGACATTAAACAGACTTCAATAAGTGAATCTGAAACATTATTTCCTAACAATATTGGAATAAATGCAAGTGTATGAACATTAATATGTCATATTAAATTAACCAATAGTTATCTATGTATTTCTACTATTTAAATCAGAAGTTGTAGTTATTTAAACTAGAAAATTATTTATAATGTAGTCTTTGAAAGTAATTCTCATATCATAACACATTACCTAATTTAGAGTAAAATTGTAGTGTCTTGTTCTTAAAGTATTTCGTAAATAACAATACATTGTGTAGCTGCACCTGTATCTCCAAATAACCTGCATGGAACCAGTAATCTGTATATTGTCTTAATAATATTAAATCTTTATGATGTGTAGTGTGGTAATTTTAATTATTTTAAAAATGACCCTTATCAATAAACAGACCAGATTTGAAAAAAAATTGGACTAGACTGGAAGCATATCTGGATAAAAGAATTAAAAACGCAAATTGATCTATTAACATTTGATTTATGAAGTGCTATATATTTATTAAAAATAAACATTAATCAATAATATCTTTTGTCTAATGGCCTACCTAGGTGTCGCCTGAAGCCGATGAACAATAGGCTGATTACCTTGTAATAAGAAGGCCTGGATTATCATCTAAACAAAAATGGCACTAGGAAAGGGCGCCCCCTGAAACAGTGCGAGGTCTAGCGGCTTGTTGCCTGGCTGGTTTACTAATGCCATTATCGCCACCACTGTAGTAATACCGGAAGGCCACACAGTCAAATACTGTCTCTGTTTAAACCAGGTCTGTGGACTATGGCTCTGTTTAAATCAGGTGTAGGGTCCAATTGTTCAGCCATCCTCCATCTAATGGTTCTAAGTCTGTAAACAGACTGAGCTAAGATTGCCTCCTTCCCCTAAATCAGACCCTTAGTTTCGAGTCTGTGTGCAAGGATAAATCAGGATAATAATTTTAAATAACTACCTAGACGGGTAGGTATTGACGGACGTCAATTTACCTAGCGGTAACACCTGCCTAAGCAATTGCAAGAAGATGCGAGATTTAGTATTTTTTAATTGTGAGCCAATTGTTTGTCCAATATTCCAATAAGGGTGTATTTGAAATTAGCGATCTGATTCTGATGAGTTTAATAAACCTAATCGTTACGTGATAGCAGCTGTTTACATACATATACAAAGTCATCTGCAGCGACTTAGGCGCCTTACTTTATTTTATTCATAGTTAAAACTCAAAAATAAAACATAAACTCATTATCTACCTATTGCATTCTTGGAATACCTTTCTGGGTTTGGAAAAAATATTTAACGGTTAATAGGAAAGGCAAGTAAGTATTTAAATTATTTTGGTATGCCGTATACATGTTATGTAGGGACCTCTGATTTTTTGGGACGAATATCTAACTGCATGGCCTAAGAAGGAGGGCTGGTCGGAAGTAAATAAAAATAATACAGTAGAATACGTAGAAAAAATACTTATAGGTAGTAGGTAGGTAGATAGCTAATCCATTCTGTACATATCAAACCTAATGTTGCTTGTTCAAATGAAACACAATAACAGAGGATCATTTTCCGATGTTTTCACAAGCTTTGTAACCAATCCTGGAAGATATGCGTTCTCATTGGTCGATTTCCAAGTGGGCGTATCGGGATAGCCGGGAAGCTGCGAAGCTCTCTTTGATACCAACTTGACGTCTGTTTCTCTAGCATTGGAGTTTATGTTCGTTTGTTGCTACTGTTGAAATGTTACGCCTCTTTACGGTTTCATCTTAGTTTTTTGTCAGTCATCTCGTACAACGATATCGGTAGTCGGGTAACTCAGTAGCCTGTTTATGATTCGGCTAATTAGTTTCGAGTGCGGTGGATACTAATTAGTGATGTGTTAAAAGTTAACTATCAACTGTTATGTTACGATCAGTGTAACTGAAAAAAGTGTCATTAATTTTGCTTTTTGTGAAGTGAGTGTTCAAAATCTTTTGAGTGTGGAATCCTTATAACCGGATACCTAATTATATCTTTAGGTAAGTAAATACCTTATTAATCAAGAATTTAGATATTATGAATACCTGTTTTACCTATGCCCAGGAAATTCACGTGATCAATCTTGAAAGCTCTGCAACTTTTACGTTCCTACCGTTCCTATTTTATTTGTTTGTAGGAGCTTTCGCAGTAAGTTGAAATATCTACTTAAATCTACAAAAACTATTTAAAAATTGAAGAGGTATGAATAGTGGGCGAGCCAGAGTTCCTAAGTGCGCTAGATGTCGGAACCACGGCCTGATCTCCAGCCTGCGAGGACACAAGAAGGCGTGCGCTTACAGACACTGCCAGTGTCCCAAGTGCGGGCTGATCAAAGAACGCCAGAGGATTATGGCTGCTCAAGTAAGTGGACAATCATCACTGATAAGTTTGCAATTAGTTTTATTATATCTTAGGATTGATACAACAATGCTGGCAGTAGATTGAAGAGGAATATGGCCCATATTTGGCTACATTTTATTTGGCAAAATCCTATGCTAATCAGTAGCCAAATATGGGCCGAAAAAAAACATATAAATACCATCCTCATATCGAAGGTATAGGTTAGTTATTATGTACCTATCTTGTTTCCTTGAAAAATACCGCAGCTTTTTTCGCACATAAATCGCACACTTCGGTTACATGATTAAAAATTTACCTATTAGGTATCTGCTGCATTGGGTATCTATCCTAGTATCCCATGAGCATTATTAGTAGGTAATATTTTTTGCTTTCTTTGTAAATACTATTAGTTACCTATAGTAGGTACCTACCAAGTGATAAATGAAGACATGTGGTTACGCGCTTATTTCTCAAAAACACAAAAGTTTCTGTTAGTAGTATTTGGATCAAGCAGTCAATATTGTCGTCATCAAAGAAATCGACCATCAATTATGTTGATCCCAATTCAAAATTACTACATCGTTTACCCACAGCCAAATATTACCAGGTACTGATAAACAGAATCTACCTTTAAATGATTTTAGAGTGCTAGTTGATTAAAGGTGTTGTATTGTTTGATCAATAAACACCAAATCTTACAAGGGAATCCATATCAACAAAACCGTAGCGAGTATATAAAAATAACACCCAATTTAGAGGCGTTAATGTGTTTTAATGTAGTGAAATCGAGATCAGCTAATGCGCCGTCTAAGTTTATTTAAACAAGTGGCACGTGTTTACGGAGCCGCCGGATGAGCCATCGATCGGTTTACACAGTAATGCATCGCACGTCGCTGTCGCTGTCGATGTCCCGACGCCCTACACTTGCATCTCATCTACAAACTATTATTCATATCATCCCCTTGTTTACTCCAAATCTTCATACACCGAGATTATACCTGACTGACTATTGAATTATTTTATTTTGACATTACTAATAATCATTGTTCATCTAATTAGAATTACTTGAGTTTCAGAGTTAAAGAAAACGTACCTAAAGATTATGTTGTCAACATTGTACAAAACTACGTTATTGATCTAAAGAGGCAAAGGAGTAATTAGTTACTTTGGTATTATCAATTTTGTAAAATAAAAAAGCTTATATATTATAGCAAAAAATAGCAAAAAACATATAGCAAAAACATATTAAAAAGCACTAATTTATTTAGATCCAAATCACAGTTATTATTTACCCAAGTCGTTACTTTTAATACTTCTATATTTAATTAAGGCTATCCCTGCAACGTCTGCGTCAAATTGAAAAATTTGATCCCATCCGTGCTTACACATTCTATCCTGGTCCGTCGTTAATTTGATTTGTTCAAGATCGAGTTTTGTTTAGCTTTCCAATGAAAGCTCCGCCTAGGGCTGCGACAGCCCGCGGTCCCCGGGGTCACCCAGCTCGGTTAACACAAACAATCTCTGTTTGTCATTGATTTTACGCTAAATTAATTTGTCTATATTGAGTTTCTACGTGACATGTATTTTTATTTAATTTATTGGTTAACAGTATAACTTATCTCTCATGATTCGAGTAACTATTTAAGAGTGTTATCATCCAAACCAAACGGTTGTTTATTGTGATAATAATAACGGCGTTAAAATAAAAACTGATGCTTATAAAAAAATCTCTATCACTTAGTAGTTAGGTACTTATTCATTTAGAGTAGGTATTCATTCAAAATTTTTTAAACAGGTTGCTCTAAAAAGGCAGCAAGCAGCCGAGGATAAGATAGCGCTGCACTTGGCGTCGGTGGAGAGCGGCACGGCGCTGGAGGCGCTGCCGCCGGGCCGCATCTACGGCATGAGGGTCACGGAGCCCTGCCCCAGCCCCGGGCCCGAACCGGACTCCGCCGCCGACGATCACGCTGTATGTCATTTTACAGACTTTAACCCACTTCAAAAACCAAAAGAAAGTTTTTTAAGTATACATTTTTATCTGACGTTTCGGCTTACAGGAACCGTGGTCACAGAAAATCTATCCGTAAATGTAGTTTCGATTCAAAATTTTTCGTTTTCGCTTTAATCTAAGATATAATCAATACACTAGATTTACAAACATAATGGACGTTTAATCTTTTTAGCCAATCCACATTGATAGCGAGACCAGTGATTCGTTACCGGATTGTTGCAACGTATCTCCCGATTCAGCTGGCGCTTCATCCAACTCTATGCGGTAAGAAACCATCACTAATAATTGTTATCTTACAGTTCAGTACAGATTTTTTTGGGGCAATGCGTAGTAGCGCCTATGGCTATTCTAGTAGCACGCATCTGCGTCAGGACGACCTCACAGATACTATCAGTAGGTACATCTGCGAACTGTGAGATGTACCAGACAACGACAAAAGTTGATGAACACATTTCATAAACTTTTGTTGAACTTTTGTTTAAAATATGTTGATATTTTGAAAGATCACTGTGTCTTTAGTGAGATGAGACACGGAAGAGCGAAGTAGTTTAAGTTTCTCTATTTCGTGAGATAAAAGCCGTTTGCCGAGCATCGGGACATAAGACTTTTTAGGTTAAAAGTTTACTATTTTCTGTGTAGAGTTGGCGGTGAAATGGGTCTGGATGTAGAAGGGTCTGTGAGCAGCGCCGGTCTGGATATGCTCCGAAAGCTGTTCCCGGGCAAGAAGCGGTCGGTCTTGGAGCTGGTGCTGCGGCGGTGCAACCACGACCTGCTGCGGGCGGTCGAGCACTTTAACGCTTCTCGAGTAAGATTCAATATATTTCTCATCCATCGGTTTAAAAACGCTAGGTTTGGCCCCTACCTAACCTACTCTACTCGAACTTACTTGCTTATTTGTTTTATTTAGTAGCTTTTAAACTGTATTTTATGAATTCTAACTTATTTTGGTCGTGTTATGGTGTCAACCAAATAGAAGTTCTAGATGGACCGTGTGACTAAGATCAATAGAAAAGAATAATAATAGAAATATTAATTAAGAAGATTCATAAACGAAAAGGTTTTAGGCCGCTAACATAAAACTACTTTCTCCAACAGGACCAAAGAGACAAAATGCCCGGTTCCACTTCATTCGATTCTTCCATATCCAGTTCTGAAGAAATCGAGCCCAGATGGTCCGCCTTCAGACCCGTCGGCCCGAGGGCACCTTTACTCCCCGCGTTGGTGATGGGCCGAGTTTGTGGGTCCGATTGGCTGGTCCCACTGCCTGGTTTACCGACATTATCTACCCCATTACTGTTACCCCTTCAACATCCACACGCCCCACCATCCTGCAACCCTTGCGCTCCAGACTGTAGGCAATGTAATCACCGTTAATTTTATTCTTGAAGAGGCCTTTGGACAAGTTTTTTAAGTTCTGATGTCAAATGTGTATTCATATTATCGGATATAGGCTGGCTAGTGTTATCTAAGTTCATATTGAAATATTAATCATCTAGCTAGATACGTTCGTCGGCCTCTCAATTCGTCTTGATGTATCGCTTCCAGTGATGTTAATGCCAAAGTTAGTAGCTTTATTGTAATCTGTTTCGATGTTAATAAATCGTATCTTATTATCCTAACTGTTGGGTTTCTTTATTTTTTGTATGTATTTAAGTATATTATACTATATATCAGCAGCCCGCAGTTTTGCCCGCGTCGTGCCCGTTCCCGTGGGAATTTCGGAATGAAAATAGCCTATAATCTTCCCGTTAAATCTGGCTATACATCGCAATAAGAATTATTCAAATGGGGCCGGTGATTCCCGAGATTAGCTCAAATATACAAACAAATAAACTTACCACTTTATAATATTCGTACGAGAATAGATTTTTGTTCTGTTCTATGTTAATTTAAGTATACATATGTAGTTTGATTCGCTTGTGATTTCGACTTCATTTAATTATTAACATACAATCGAATACCTTACCCGTTTTGTCATGCAGTATACGAAGCTTAACTTTGAGTAACATTGCGCTAATTTATTTGTAGTATTTTCAATGAAAATCGACCATTTAAAACATGTTTTTTATATTGATAGTCATCCTTTACATTCTAATAAACGTTGTGTGTGATATTAATTATTTCATAAGAACCATTTTCACTGTTATAAGTGGCAGAATTTATAGACAGAAGTGTAGTGGTTTAAACGATGTGACAACGATATATGGTAAGTTGACGTTCATTAAAACATAATGCCTAAATATAAGTTATAAGTTAATGTGTATTTTAAGGAAAAAGCCATTATACTAACATAGTGTTCATTAAATCTTCTTTTTATACATAGTTGTTGGCGACGACGCCTGGGTGTCAAATTTAATATCCATCTAAAGTATTTGTGTATGTATAAGTGTTAGTATCAGTTTTAGATTCCATAATACAAGTTAGACGCTTATTTTTGGATTTTGCGCGGTGTATATATATATATATGTATTTTGGATAATAGGTGTACATGATACATATGATTACATTACAGGTATCGGTACGTTCAAAGATTGCGATGTTCAAATAAAATATGTTCGTACAGCGAGGTTGATTCGTGAGCTGGACTTCGCTCGGTACCACTTCTATGACGTGACCGGTATTTACCGTCGGAGCATAGACCTTAACATCAAGTCTCTACAAGGATGTACTTTGACGATGACTATGGAAAATATTCCCATTTTTACACCTTATAAAATTAATACTAAGGTAACTGCTTTTTTTTTTGTATCTTACTTAATAGGTAGGTTAGGTATGTAATACCATTTGCTAGTAGGTATTAGGATTCGCTTCTGGGATGCGTACGGATATTTAATTTTCTTTTAATTTTGTATTGTTCTTGGTGTTATTTTACATATTTTTATTTTAAATTATAATCATAAAACAGATTAATATCTCTATATTATTAAGAAGATAAATATAATTCACTAATTTAATAATTAATAATTTTTTCTTAGTAATTTAACTCATTGAAGCCATTGAGCATAGGTATTATATGCAAATTAATTTTAGAGTTAGATCATAAAATATAGACCTGAAGAAACGAGTTATTTTTCCACGTCCTATGAGAATAATTAAATTATATATACCTATAAGTTATTAAATGAGTTTATTAGTTGAAATATAAAGTATATTAAATGTTTCAGCTCGTATTTTGGGATAGTTGTTCCTTATTCTTAGAACATGAAGTCATTACCCTGAAGGATGGCAAAACAAGATGTTTCCTGGTTTCCCGACAGCATGCTTTGGGTGAAAACGGGGTTTCCACAGAAGCTCTACTAAATAATCTTCCCGGTTCGGAAACTAAGCCAGAATGCCCAGAATATTTAACTCAATGGTTCAAAAGTATGGAGATATCGAGTGCCAAGTTAAGAGCAGTATAACTTTGTTTTAATAAACTCGTACACTTATTAATTAGAGTTAGGTACATTATTTTTATTTTATAAAAACCCGGCGGAATACTTATTAATATTTGTTATTTTTAAGAAGATTAGAGAAAATTGTTAACCGTTAAGTTAGTATTACAATCAAGATTTCAAACTGTTATATTTCTTTTTGAATTCAAACTACGTTTACGTATACACTTCGCTTTTATTTTACATTTCATCTGACGTTTCGGCCCCTTTACAGGAACCGTGGTCACAGAAGACTGTAAATGTAACATAAAAATGTGATTCAATTTAAAATGATATTTTTTTGATATTCTTTTTAAGAACTAATTACTTAATGTGTGCATTCCGCAAAAATGGGAATAGAGGCATGGATGATAAATGTAAGTAGGTATTCTATGTTGTTCATTGACATCAAAATGAGATATATTAAGATGGAGTTTAGGACATATCCTGTTCTTAAAGAACGTTCCTACGCATTTTCCCGATACAAGAAAACAAAAATGTATTAACGAGGTTTAATGAAATCCGACGGCCGCCTGTTTGTTACAGGACTATATTTCAATGGTGTAAAGCGTAGCACACAGCCAAGTGTTTTCTTTTTATAAATTCGGATTATTAGATTCACAACGTCAATTTACGGAATTATTATTAGTCTTATCGATAATCTCGCCGCAATTCTTGAGTAATTACTATTCTTCACGAGCAGGAGTCTTTGATAACAACACGGTAATATTGGTAATATACTCGTAATGTATACATACGGTAAGCAATGTCATAGGAACTTATTATGTTGGCTTTAATTATTATAAAAAAACTTAAACCTCCAGCATAATAATTTCAATAATGAATATCTTCGTTATTAGTTACAATTTTCGCACCGTTTGTATTGAGATCCTCACAATAAACTAAAACAGTGGTTATACCGTGCTCATGTTGTGTAGTCGTGCAGATTTGAAACCGGAAATAGTTAATAATAGTTATTTGGCTTCAAATTCAGTCAGTCTAATAAAATTTATCCACAGAAAAGTGTCAATCTCCTAGTATTTTCTCCCCAGTATTTTCTGCCAATACGTTGATAGATATTGGACTATAAACCTTATTTTCAAGGTCACTCTTTGCAGTTTCATCCACACGGTACGAAGGTCGAGGCAAGGTGGTCTGATATTCTGTAGACAGTTGTTTAGTTTACTGATAATAAATACAACTGATAAAATATTGATATTATTCATATCGCGAAGGCGTCGGGTCCATCCCATTGAATATGTTATACATAGTTTTTGTTATTCTGTTTATTGTTTTAAATATTGTTTATGATATTAATTACTTTGCGAGAACTTTTTATGTTTGGTTCCGGGCCAGATATCTTGAACGGAGGTTGACTGTGAAGGACACTACAACATTGTATGGTGAGTCGATATTTATGTGTCGAGTTTGTTTTGGTTATTGTTTTATCTAGAAAGTCATGTATATCCTATAAATTAGTGTTTCTTGATATCTATAATAGGATGTTTATTTCTTTTTTAGATTGTATGAGTGTTTTTATTCCAGGATTTGGTACATTCGGAGATTGCGATATCAACCTGCAACATGTTCGTTCAGCGAGGATTATCCGTGAGCTTGATTTCGCTCGCGTGCACTTCTACGAACGACTCGGCCTCTTACATTTGAGCAGGGAGCTGAAACTAATCGCTCTGCAGGGGAGCACCCTTGCGGTCACGGTGGAACCCGTACCTATTTTTACACCTTATAAAATTACAACAAAGGTAGTGCATACAAAAGTACCTTCACTATTTTAAAACTGTAATAAATACATACCTTCTTCAAGAACTGTTTGAGATTCCCTAACGTTGTGAGTCTGCATAATGGAAACTTTTTTCCTAAATAGACCCACTTAAACTTGTCACTATGCATCTACACTAATTATAAAGAGGAAAACTTTGTTTGTTTGGTTGTAATGAATAGGCTCAAAAACTACTGGACCGTTTTAAAAAATTCTTTCACCATTCGAAAGCTACATTATCCACGAGTAACATAGGCTATTTTTCATCCCGAAATTCCCAGAGGAATGGACACAACGCGGGTAAAACCGAGGGGCGCTGCTAGTCTTTAATATAAATTGAATAATTCTCGTCCTATCAGATTATGTTATTTTCATTTCTTTAAGAACTAAATTAGTTTTATTATTGACAGCATTATATGTACTTATGAGATCTTCTTTTGTCTCATAAGTACATATAATGCTGCATAAAAAAAATATTACTTTATTTTTAGCTGGTATTCTGGGATGAACAAACAGTATGCCTTGAACACCAAGTCATAACAATACTAGATGGAAAAAGTAGATGCGTGTTTGTGTCTCGTCAGCATCCGAAGAGTGAAACTGGAAATACTGAGGACGTGCATCGATTCTTCAAGGAAATGCATGGACTTGAGGCTCCACCGCCATGTCCGGAGTATATTAAGCACTGGCTGAGTAGTATGGATGTAATGAGTGCTAAGTTAAGAGCAAAGTAGATTATGTTTTTGTAAATAAAATAGTTTTAAATAAAAATATTTTGTATAAATTAACTATCTACCCTTTATATAAGTTCCAATTACAGTCCCGTTGAATATATTATAATAATTCTATTTGTAATAGAATTACTCAAATCGGATTGGAAGTTGCTGAGATTATCAAGTTCAAACAAACAAACAAAATATTAAAAAAGCAAAGATTCAAACTGTTCTGCTTTATTATATTAGCATAGATAATTTATAGGAAAACCACTTAACCTCCCTGCATCCACCACTAAAACCACATCATACTTAGCCTTTTGATAACTCTACATATACCACCAACTCCGTTTCTAAGGCAACGGGTTCAATGTGGTTCTGCTGGTGTTGCTACTATCCATCAATATGTACCATCTACAAAGTTTAGTTAAAATGAATCACTACATAGTATAAAACAAAGTCGCTTTCCGCTGTCTGTCTGTCCCTATGTATGCTTAGATCTTTAAAACTACGCAACGGATTTTGAAGCGGTTTTTAAAAAATAGATAGAATAAAAAATTCCCGAAATTCCCACGGGAACGGGCACAACGCGTGTAAAACCGCGGAGCGTTGCTAGTATAGTATAAACAATTAGTAGGTTCATGATAGGAATTCCCAGCTAGTAAGTTAGCAATATAACAGCGCGTTGATGTCTTTTATACTACCTATTTGAAGATATACGAAGAAGAAATAATACATAAGTAGAATACAATATACATATAAGTTACTGATAATTTTATAAAGCCATACAGATGTGAACATACAGATTTGATAACATGTTTAATCAAAAACTATGGGATTCTTTATTGTGTTATGATAGTATAGGTACTAGTGTGAAGTTAGTTCTAGACGCCCTATAGTTCCACTGGTCAGTGGTCATTGACTTCTCGACCATGAATGTAACGTTACTCGATCTTCGTACCAGTTGATAACTATACCCATCTCTTTCTCCGCCTACGTCACAGTTATCGTACCGAATGTTAGATAAGAACAACAGCATTTTATTTTATACTTTGTCATTAGTATACAGGTGGAAGCAGACGTTACTGCGTTACTTACTCATTTTATAGTTGACCTTAGAGCTGGTAGTGTTTTGTTACTAAAGGAAATATATATTAAATAACAATGTATTGCATAATAGCAACAGTGGTTGCTCTCGCGTATATGTTCTGGGATGTCCACTACTTTCTCCGGATAGCTTTCACGATCGGAATCGGGAGATTATTTCAAAAGAAATGCGGTATTAATGACACGACAACTATTTATGGTAAGTTTCCATTTATTGTTTAGCTTTTATTTATAATGTTAATTTTATAATAATGTTTAATCTTTTTTAGATATTTTTAGATACTAGAAGACATATAACAATTCTAATTATAATCGTTAAAATTAATAGGTATAAAAATATGGGCAGTGTTACGATGTAGATTAAACATAAAGTAAAACTGAAAATACACATTCAAAATATTTACATACAATGCATTGTCTTGTTCTATTATTATATATTAGGTATACAAATTCATTTAATAACCTGTCTACTCTAATGATAAAAAAAAACAAGTTTAGTCATCTTTATATATAAAAATTACGTGTCATGTTGTTTGTCCGCGATGGATTAAACTACTGAACTGAATTTAAATTTGATTTTCACACCGTGTGCAATTTGATCGAACTTGAAAGATATGTAGGATAGCTTACATCTCAAGTAATTAATGGGAGGTGTTCCACCCCTTCATTTTTGTATGGCAAGACAACGTTTGCCGGATCAGTTGGTACGAGTATTTAATAACACCTTATATTTATCACTAGCGGCGCCCCGCGGTTTTACCCGCGCTGTGCCCGTTCCCGTGGGAATTTCGGGATAAAAAAATAGCCTATAACCTTCCCGTTGAATGTAGTTATCCATTACAAAAAGAATTATTCAAATCGGTTCAGTAGTTTCTGAGATTAGCGCGTTTAAACAAACAAACAAACAAACAAAACAAACTCTTCAGCTTTATAATATTAGTATAGATTTTGCGTATTTAAAAAAATACGAAACTTAAATTAAGTAATTACTTTTAATAAATAGTTTTTGCTGTCATTTACTGATTGTTCATAATTTTACTAAAATCCTTGAATTAGTAATTATGCTATTTGTAGATAGTTAGTATCTAATATATGTACTTGTACAATGAATACAATAAGTATTCATTGTACAAGTACATATATACCTACACTTGTCATATATACAACAACGGTATATACAACGGTAAAAAAATAGGTATTCAGATTAATGCGGTTTAGACAAATACATTTTGAATTATTTTTCTTCAAAGTTGATTGTTAAACAGTTCGCCTTTCACCTTAATTAATAATGCATTAGATATTAACATAACAGACCAGTTTCCTATTGGTAGGTACAAAAAACTGATTCCCTATTTTCTTTATAAGTAAATCCAGAATTAGGTGAGTAGATATTCTGATAGATGATATTCGAGTAGATGTTATTCGTTACCCTATTTTAACCTCCCGCAGGGATTGTAAGTTGTAAGAAATCTTAACAGAACATCCTATATATTTTGTTACGAGGACGGATTCAACATAGTTTGTATAAAACAACATTCTTACATCACTTTAATCATAATCTAATGACTTTCGTGGCCTTTTCCAGGTCTCTGCACCACACAAGACGTGGATATCTTCCTGAAACACATGAACAATGCTCGTTACGTTAGAGAGTTGGACTTCGCTCGGTTCCACTTCTACGACCGCACCGGAATCTATGAGAACATCAAGAAAGTAGACGGACATGCGCTGCAAGGAGCTTCTAGTATTCGCTACAGAAGGACCATTAGCTTATTCAGCGCCTATAAAGTTGAAACGAAGGTACGTTGTATTTCGTAGTAATGTCCTATTATTTCAACTTTACTTGAGCTTTAACTACGCTGCGTACCTTGATACTAGATTTAAGAGTATAGATACTCAAATCTTATCCTATTTTCAAACAGGGATCCCGTTAATAACAAATAAAGCGGCTTTAGTGAAAAATATAATCTATGTCATCATTCAAAGTTATGTCACACTTTTTTTTCACATACTGCAAACTTTTAAGTCTTTTAAACAAAACCAAAAGTATGTTACTCGTCAATTTTAACATCTGTCGATGTTATTGGAATAAGACTTTCACATTACTCGTAGCAGTAGAATTAAATTTAAAATGACAATATGGATTATCATTGAATAAAATAATAAGTTGATAAGGAACTAGGTAACCATTAATAAATGGAAAACTCATCATGTTAAAGACCCAGGTATTCCTACATTAATTAAGTTACAACAGATATATTTCAATTTCCAGCTAGCCTACTGGGAAGACAAGACCCTATTTATCGAACAGAAGTTCATCACCCTGAGTGATGGTTTCGTCCGAGCCATCGTGCTGTCTCGTCAGAATCTTCTCAACGTAGACTCAGAGACTCTTTTCAAGGGAATTCCTGGAGCAGACAAGAAGCCGGAGTGCCCTGAAGAGATTAAACATTGGCTTCAAGCGATCGAGGTGTCGAGCGCGAAGTTGAGAAAGAAGGACTGATTAGTTAAGAGATCATTTATTTTATAGTTTATTCCTACAGATGAAAGATAACAAGTTCTTTCCCTTGAAGAATAAGCTAATGTTATTTTTAAAAGTTACTTTTTAACTAATAATAAAGGTTCTGGTGTTTTACCTGCATATGCTGTTTTTACTCTGCCATTAAAAAAAGACAAACACAAATATCGAGTAACATCGAATGCACTCTGTTGACTGTCATTCGGCGTAATGTTACTGTTTACACAAACGGAACATTATGAACACGGATTTAGGGACTGGTGGTCTAATATTAACTTAAGGGAAATATATTACTTGGGCTTAATAAATGTAGGCAAGCAAGTTGAGATGGAGTCATTGTTTTTGTGTGAGTTAGTAAAATCTTCATGAAGATGATGATATATTGATGGTGACAAATAATTATTTAGAATAAGTGAATAAATTGTAAGTAGTTAGTCGTTCATTTCAGTAGGTATTGAAGTTTTGTCTCTTACTTTCCTAGTGGACTTTTGGACATAGATAGTTTAACTTAAAAAAACAAAAGATACAATGACCAAAGGATGACGATTGGACCTTCTCGTTCACATTTGGCTGGAACGGTATAGTTTTGCCGGGTCCGGTAGTAACCGGACTAGTGTGAACGAGTTTTCAAAGGCCTGGCTACCAGAATACTTTCAAGTCACTATACGAACGAGCTCTTTTAGACGCTATTATGATATGATATAATCAAACAAATAACACAAAGTAACACTAAACTAATTTCAAATCTGTGACCTTCGATCCGAAACAGTTGCGCCCGCAAATGAGCCATTTACACGTTTTAACATAAAAATAACATTGTAGGTAGATGATAAAGTAACACGGAGCATACTTGCTGTGTCATATTCCGTGAATGTTTTTGTTTTTTTTGTGCCTCTTTAATTAGCCGTTTGAGGAGGAGCTGCCGACACTAACAGTGGCGACCACACACATGTCACATTTGGTGTACGAGACACGACTTGTCTTGATCCTTTGAGCCTGGTTCGTTCTTCACTTCATGGTTTTAATAAATCTGTAGGTACTTATTATTCACCAAATTGTGAGTACATTTATCAGATGAAATTGAAAAACTGATTTTAATTAAAGTTTCATTTTGAATGGTAAAGAGGCCGAGTGATGAACACTTTTATATGATATGTTTCAAATATTTTCTTACAGTCCAGGTATATGTTAAAACAAGTACGGTACCCGATTCAACTTATTTAAACAAGATTGTGCTTAGTTCCTAGTTTTGTAAAATATAGCATAAGGTATTGTGGAAAATAGCTAATAAGTATGACACATATCCATTCATCGAGAAGGGTAAAAGTATCAAGAAGACTAATAAAAATGTGACGTAAAAATGGTGGCGCTAACCGTATGTGTCTTGTCGCGTAACAATAACAAAATATCCATTAGCTTTAGTGGATTTCGTTTCAAAGTATTTAAAACATGAAAAGAAAATCTTTTAAACTAAGATATGATTTTAACTATTTAATTTTTAATTTAATTTAAGTTGATGCAGTTAAAAAACACAGATTTGCTATATCTACTTGATACTTAGTTTCTACACTATACCATAGGTAATTTTGGGGAAACCATACTCCTATCGAACACATTCAAGGAAGGAATAAAACGATTCAGCTTTGCTAAGTGAATAAGGCTTCTTGTTAGAATTTCGAGACATAAAGTACGGCTTATGTTCATCTCCAAAGATAATACTGGGCTTAATTACGAAGCACGTAGACTCAAAATTACTTTCGCGTTTATAATATTTATTGATGACTTGATGATTTATACTACCTACTATGCAAAGTTAAAGGCTTTTTTTTTAATCGATCTCAATTCATCCTATTCCTTGACGATTGCCTATCCCTTGAATGTGGCTAGATAGAAAGGCTATTATCCCAAAATAGACACGAGAACGAGTATAATTGGAGAAAAACACGGGGAGCTGCACTAGCTACTAACAAAATAAAAAAAAATAGGCCTAATTAACCCATAGGCTAATATTAAATAAAAACTCACATAAGTTTATAAATACAATGTGTATTATTAGGTTCTATTTGTCACACACAATTCGTTCCTAATCGATGTTTATCAAACGAAAACTATAATGACCGTTGATATTAACTGCGGCCTATAAATTTGCTTTGAAAACAAACGACCCGGGATAGTAAACAGACTATTCGAATGACAGTAATTTCACGAACCCTTTATGAATACATAATGTAATTTTTAAGCTGCCATGAAATTCAATTCTGGTCCCGTATATTTGTTTTTTAAATGAGAAAACGTATTAATATTATTTATAACTCACTTTTTTTTATATAATAATAATAATGCAAACGCCTATGTGTGTGTTGCACTTCGGTAAATGTTAGCCCGTTCGGGATGACAGCCGGTGGAAACAGGACAAATGTGGTGGAGTATCTTTTCCATATTACTGTTTGTATGTTTTTATTCGTGGGCAAAGACTTACCTTTCTATGGAACTAGACTGGAAATTAAGCACTTGTATATTAAAAAAAAATCATTTAATGATAACTACGTTTATGGAACCCCAAAACCAGTTGAAGTTAAATTTTTGTATAAATGGCTCTTAAAGAGTTACCTAAATGCAGTGTCACAAACATTCATAGAGATAAGGTCCACCATGGAGGCGTTTGAAGTGTTGTTACAGTTGTTAATCAGGCAGTATCTGTCATCCTCATATTGCTTAACCATAGTTACTGAAAAACCACTCAACTTACAACATAACAATAGTTTCATTTACATGAACCCTAAAGAGAAAATTAGCGAGCTGAGCGAGCAGCTTTTAGAGGTCTCTGAAATGGGATGTTCTGATTACATCGTGTTCATGGAGAATCTAGAAGTATTCATGGCGGCATTCGATCTTGTCAGCCGAAGAGGAAGTGTGAGAAGGAGCGACAGAAAAGTCATCTTATTTCCGTTCACTGGATACGCTCATGACACTGATTTGGCCACCGAACAAATGTTAAACGTATTCGCTATGAAAGAAAGTAGTTTTGTAGCTAACATGCTACTCCTCTTACCAAAAGATCAAATGAAAGATAAATGCGAAGTATACGACTTATTAACTCACGAATTTATGAAAGCAGAGAACAATACTCCTGTTTATTTAGATAGTTGGAATTCCTGTTCACATAAGTATGAGAAAAATGTTAATTTATTTCCTCATGATATGAAGAATTTAAATGGGAAGTCGTTGAGAGTGGCCGGGTTTACCTACAAGCCATATTGTATATTCGATTTGGATCCTACTGAGGTTCCTAACGGGAGAGATGGAATGGAAGTGAGAATCATTGACGAGTTCTGTCGGTAAGATAAATCATTGACTAGACTTGGTTATGGTACCCTTTAAAAACTCATCCGTAAATGTTATTTCAGTTGGTTAAATTGTACGATTGAAATAGTCAACGAAGCGGTGGACCAGTGGGGCGAAATATTAGACAACACCACCGGAATTGGAGTAATCGGCAGTGTGTTTGAAGATCGTGCCGATATGGGAATAGGTCAGTTCGATCGAAAACATTAATTCTCATTTTTGTGCATTTTGTTTACACTGTCCCGTCTATTTTCAGCCGCTTTGTATTCGTGGTATGAAGAATTTATGCATTTGGACTTCTCTGCGGCTGACGTCAGGTCAGGAGTGACATGTGTAGCTCCGTCTCCGAAGTACGAATCAAATTCATACTACAGTAATAACTCAATAATATAGTACTCGGAGATAAATGTACTGATGGGAAAACAATCGAATTTCCTTTTTTTGCAGACTGTTGTCCAGTTGGGAAATGCCACTATTACCATTTAGCCCCTACACGTGGTATGCAGTGATGCTGACATATTTGTTATCTTGTGTTGTTCTTACATTTGCAAATGGTTTGTCAACGGACAAAGTCTTACTAAAAGTATTTGGGATGATGATATCGCAGGTAAACTCGCTAGTATTTATACAAATATGCAGAAATAAATAATTATTATATGTAAACTATCTTTGTTGACTTTAAGATATAATTGTTAATTATAACAAAATTGGTTGGGTGAATCACGGTGAGTGCTTCGCTCTTCCGAGGGGTGAATGAATGAACCGAGTAATCCAACCACATAGTAGGTAGGTTCCTAGAATATGCATGATCTAAGTTACTAAAACTGAAATAAACCACATTATTTACTCTTAGTTTTTTTCCCTAATAGTTATTTCCTAAGTACCATAATTTGTTATGGACAGCAGAATTAGCAATGAACACATATTAATATTGTTTCCTCAATAAACCATGAAGTAAGTACTTTTTTACGAACGTAAACCTTTTGAAGTACATGTTTTTAGTCTCAATACAATCTTGGACTATCGTGGCATGAAAGGGGGGTGACCGGATGGTTACTAGTAGCTGGTTTGGTCCTGGTCAGCGCTTATGGAGCCGGTCTCGCGACAACCTTTACTGTGCCGAAGTATGAGCCTTCTGTTGATACTATCCATGACTTGGTTGAAAGGAACATGGAATGGGGAGCGACGCATGACGCCTGGATATTCTCAATAACGATGTCTAAAGAGGTATCTAATCTAGTTTTATACGATTATTTCGCTCTATTGCTGGGTAAATGTTCAGTGCTTATCAAAATAACTGTTTTAATTTATTACCAAAAATATATCTTCTATCTTGTAGATGTAGATAGTTATACCATTACACATATAAAGGAAGAGCGGAGTCTTCAACTACAGGTATTTCATGTTTGAATGTTGTGTCCACGACCACTATTGTATGATATTTGTGATATGAAATATAATATTTTATTTATTATACCAGCATGTTTAACACTGACGATCAAGAGCTCGGCTTTTTACATAAGTACCATTGATCTAATTCTTGGTAAGAAATAGTTTTCATTCTATTACAGCCCGAGATAATGAAGTTAGTATCTCAATTCCGAATAAAATCGGCTGCGGAGTTAGAAAGGCGAAGTTTCAATGGTGATATGGCTTTTAGCATAGAGAAGTTACCAGCAGGTTTGGTTCATTAATTATGCAGATTACTCACATACATATGCACTTTAAATTTTATTGCCTGGACGAATAATCTAAGCTTGGATGAACATAGTAGATGCTTAAATCCTTAAGCTTATGGCAAATTATTAGAACCATGTTCACGATTGATTGTAAATATATTTATACAAATATTATCAGTTTAATGACATGATATCGGATAAACATCCTACTTATATTATAAACTAGCAGCGCCCCGCGGTTTTACCCGCGTTGTGCCCGTTCCCGTGGGAATTCGGGATTTTTTTTACATAAAAACCTTCCTCTTGAATCACTCTACCTATTACAAAAAACCGCAACAAAATCCGTTGCGTAGTTTTAAAGATTTAAGCATACAGACTAACAAACAGACAAAAATAGCGACTTTGTTTTATACTATGTAGTGATGCGAAAGTTTGTGAGGATATGTATCTATCGATGTATGTAGGTTTGTTACCGTTTCACGAAAAACTACAGGACGGGTTTGGATGAAACTTTACGGTAATAAAGGTTATACATCAGAATGACACATGGGATACATTGTATACCGAAATTCACACACACTGCGGGGCGCGGCTAGTTAAGTATATCTATCAATGACTAGCAGCGCCCCGCGGTTTAATCCTCGTTGTGTCGTAAGAATTTCGAGATGAAAAATAGCCTATAGCCTTCCTCGATAAGTGGACTAAACAACACTGAAATAATTTTAACAATCGGACGAGTAGTTCCTGAGATTAGCGCGTTCAAACAAACAAACTCTGCAGCTTTATAATATTATAGTACCTACATAGATATCGGGGATGCTAAGAAACTTTTTCTACTAGCAATAATTTCGAAAACCTTTTGGTGCTTTAGGATATTTCGCCGTCGGTGACTACATCACAAAATCAGCACTGCTCCATCTGACTGTCATGCTTGAAGACTTCTACTATGAGCAATGTGTCGTGATGTTAAGGAAAAGTTCCCCTTACACTGAGAAAATAAGCGCGTTGATTGGCAGACTTCACCAGTCTGGGCTTATGTTATCTTGGGAAACACAAGTTAGTGGACCATGGTTACTTAATAATATATTTACAATCTACATGTTTAATTTCATAACCGAGTTCCAAACAATTAGGAAGTTTTCAGTTCATCGGAATTTTTTAACCAACTTCAAAAAATAAGGGGGTTCCTCAATTCGTATATATGTTTTTTTTATAAAAAACTTAAAAGAATTTCAGTGAAACAATAGTAAAAGATGTAAAGGTCAACTTCTATTCTTTGCAAATCCGTTACAGTTTCATTCAGTTTCATTTTCTATTCGGACGTCAAATCTAAGAAGAAATTATCATAACAATTGTTCATAATGTTGCAGATAGCATTAAAATACCTAAACTACGAGGTCCAAGAAGAGGTTAAACTTTCGCGCTCTAGGAACGACGTTGTCGTAACCGCTCTGGCTCTGAGACATGTTGTGGTAAGTCTTCGGAATACAAAGCATTCAAACAACACAAAACACCAATAAATTAGTATAAATTATGCGTTATTTAAGGACGTTTCTTGTACCGTATAACAGATTAGGTAACGGTTGCTATGTTGCAATTTGGAATTACTTCAGCATTTGATTCTAGTGTTTCTAGCTAATAAGATTTTGCCAGGCGCCTTCGTAGAATATTATCTTTATTATCTTACTTAGATCACAATATTATCACAAATCAATCAATAATCCCGTATTTCATCAATTATTATATTTAGTTTTATCTTAACATTTTCAGGGTGTCTTCGCACTATACTTTTTCGGTATCCTATTGGCAATATTAATGTTTTTGGGAGAATTGATTTCTGGAAGAGTTCATCACAAGGTGAAAACAGAAGAACATATACACATCATAGAATAATAAAATATTCTATATCTTAAAGAATGCATAAATGATGATTAATTAATAGAAGTCACAAATACAGCCACATCTAAGAAATAGTTATTAGAAAATGCTTAACAGTAGTAATCTTAGTTTGGAACATTGTGTGCGGCCACAGTGAATGCGCGGTGGCTTACTAAAGGATCAATAGAATAAATGTGATACAGGAACATGTTATTTCTTTTTATTCCTCCACGGTTGCTGTATGTACAGGAGGGTAAGTTGTTTATTTATATAAAGGAAGTATGCAAAGGTATGGCATCTGCTGAGAGTATTATGTTAGCTGCTATTATCTATAAAAACCATTGTAACTATTGATAGGTTTGTTTTAATAAATTAAATTAAACAACCTGCCAACACCAAACCAAAGACAATCCAATAAAAGGACATGACGTCATATGACGTCAACTAAAATAGGGTGTGAAGCGAGAGGTATCCAACGAGCGAAACGGCACGATGCATTTTATTATCACGACAGCAGTTGTGGGGAGCTGATGTGCGGTTGTGTGCGTGTGTCTTGCGCGGGCGGGAAAATCGATCGATTACTTTATTTCACTCGACGCGCATTGTAACATATTTAAACTGAGCTCTCGTCTAAAATGCTCAGATAAGTTAGTTATAAAAAAAATATACATAAAAAATCCCACTATGAATTCGTATTTGTTCTTGTGCTTTGCCTTTACGGCTGTGTCCGCGGATTTTGAATGGAGGCATCATAATAATGAGGAGTTGCCCATAATATTAGAACAAGTTCACGAGAAATGTCCCTCGATAACCAGACTGTATTCTTTGAGTGAACCGTCGGTGAGAGGTGTGCCTCTGTATGTGATCGAGTTCTCCGAGACTCCTGGACTCCACCAACCTTGTAAGTAGCATTTGATAATATTGGGGGTAGAAAAAGTGTCTGATTTTACTAAAGTTATCTTTGTTTAACGTAGATATACCTGAAGTGAAGTATGTTGGCAATATTCATGGAAATGAAGTATTGGGTCGTGAATTACTGCTGGGTTTGGCTCATTATTTGTGCGACCAATTCTTGAACGGCGACCGCAATATCAAATCTCTGATTCACAACACAAGAATCCATCTTCTGCCATCCATGAACCCTGATGGGTGGCAAACGTCGACAGAAAGCGTAAGTTATTTATTTTTAATTGTATTAAAAATATAATTTAAATAAACATCTAGGTATAAAAGATGCTGGCGTGATTCTTGGTCACGCCACAGAAAATGGTAATTAAAAAAAAAATAACCCTGACCGATTTTTAATTTTATAAATGATTGAACAACATCACTTTTGTAATAAAAAATAAAATTGTGTTATCGCGTTGTATCTACGATCCCCTAGCTAGATACACTCGCACACAGACAAACTGATAACACCCCTATTTTGTGTCGGAATATTTTAACTTTCGAATTCATGATGTTCCTTCTGTTCGTAGGGCGCCACGGACTACTTGATTGGTCGCAACAACAACCATTCAGTAGATTTGAACAGAAACTTCCCAGATTTAGATGCCATTACCTTTGAGTACGAGCGTCAAGGAATCAGCCATAACCATCATCTACTGAAGGATTTGACTCGTCTTGCTACTCCGGTAAGAAAAAGACACTAAAAGTTATCAATATTTCCTATACCTGAAAACTGTCTTCCATTCTCAGTCAAGCAGAGATAATTAAGGGACAAGAAGAAATAAGCTGGAATCAATTATGTAATAATAAATTTTGGCGTTCGTTCAATGTCCGTGGTCAGTTGGAGCCGGAGACCAGGTCCGTGATGCGGTGGATGATGTCGATCCCGTTCGTGCTGAGCGCGGCCATGCACGGCGGCGACCTGGTGGCCAACTACCCGTACGACGAGAGCCGCAGCGGAGCGCCCGCCGCCGAGTACTCCGCCAGCCCCGACGACGACACCTTCAGGTACTGTACGGGGCTTGCAATAACGCACTAATAATAAGTCTTAGTGTGATTCATAGAGAGGTGTATCTAAAGTTCTTCAAAACTATTCGTTCATTGCATCAGACTCGAATCAAAAGTGAGCTCTGAATGTCCGAAGTGCAACTTGTATGTAAACAGTGGGATTTTAATCTTATAAATTAAGAGTTACTTTAATTGCGATATAAAAACTTCGCCCCCAGCAAGGTTAAGATGCTCGCCAAGCCAAGTCAAAGACAGTGACCACCACTTTGTCTTTCGCGTGTATCCAACCCCACTGGGTTGGAAACTAACCTATTTGAACTTACTTAACACTGATTAGAATCTGAACTCCTGTCTTCACCTTTAGTTTTCGTGTCCTCCAGAGAGTTAGCGCTGGCCTACGCTCAGTCGCACGCCGACATGGCGTCGGTGAGCCGCCGCGGGTGCCACTCGACGGCCTCCGACTACTCCAACATGTACAACTTCGGCAAGCAAGGAGGCGTCACCAACGGGGCCGCCTGGTACAGTCTTAAAGGAGGTAAGGCGTCGCAGGCACAGACTCCTTCATTGACAAGGATTAGGTCAGCTTCTGGTACGGTCCTCAAGGAGGTGAGGCATTGACATCAACAAATCTCTTCGAAAAGTAGTACCTAAATTGTTGGTTAAATCTACCCACTATACTACCGACACCAGATTACCTTCTAAGCAATATAGTCGTTTTAATTATGAAGGATTGCTTATCAATGACACGTATAGCAATTAGGGTTATGCAAATTGATTGGTCCTATGTTATAATTGGTTTAAAAACAATGGATAAGATTTTTGAACTGTAATTCTTTTAATTCAAAGATATAGGTACCAATGAAATTCGACTCGCTTGAAATGCATCTCGACCTAGTTATGTGGCTACTGCGGAACTAGTTTTCGAAATCATATGCCAAATGGACCACTATCTTACCACCATCCTACAGCCGATTTATTAATATTCATCGAATGAAATATGCCGTTCGCCTTGCCGGATCCGATTACCCTACCTCATAAAAAGCGTAATGTAATTAGATATTGTGATTGTTGTATTGTGAGATAGATGTCGTGTTGAGTATGTGTATTGTTTAATTCAACAATCGTAATAGGAAGAGTTTTATCAGGAAGTATGAACCTATTGGTTGGTCGCATTATACGTAAAACTGACATTTAAGTTAACCGAGTTGGCCGTGACGGCTGGACTGGTTTAGCAATACTAATTATCCTGACATTGTTCGACCGAACGTTGATCTCCAAAAATGTTTTAATGATTCAAATAAGTGACGTAAATGAAATTAACGTCCTTAAAGACCATTCAAATTCCTAATTACAGCATCGATGGGATTTTTCAACCCATTCTCTTAAACTTGCAAATTAACATAATAAAACGTACGTGGTACGTTCAAAAGAGCCTCTATGGGGCCAAAACTGAATAAAAATATTTGACTTTGACTTTGACTTTAAAAGAAATTCTAGAAAGAAAAGTTGATAAGAGTGTATTTTTCAAAACATTTACACAGGTATCGAAAATTGTCTATAAATAATGTACTTAAGAGAAAATATCTAGACACCTCTAAGAGCTGCATATAACATTTACATATCTTCAGAAAGTGATAGGATTTACAAATCAACATAAATCATGAGTTAATGTTATTTGACTAAATGAGTCGTCTTAGAAAGGTTACGAACGTTGACCAACACCTTGATAGTTATAAGCTAACCTACTTCCATATTTTAAATAAGGACTGCATTATAATATTGCAACTTTGATACATTTTAGGCATGCAAGATTTTAACTACTTGGCTACGAATGCGTTTGAAATAACTCTTGAGCTCGGATGTGATAAATACCCTGCAACCAGAGTTTTAGAGGCGGAATGGCACAGGAACAAGGTGGCTCTCGTCAATTACTTGTGGAAGGCCCACATCGGAATTAAGGGGACTGTCTGCGATGACGCCAATTACTTGGAGAATGCCATCATCTCAGTGGTCAACATCACTGATAACGTGGCCAGACCCATCCGCCACGACGTCACAAGTGCGGGTAAATATCATCATAACACCAAATTGAAAATAAATCATTTTATATAATCACCGGTTTCTCAAATAATTATATCATTCATGTTATGTGTTTGGATTACATTCTTTTGCTTACAGGAAGAATACAACCATTTTTTTTGTTAAATAAGCTAACCTTATTTATTGTTTGAGTTAAAACATCACCTTGATTAATGATTTAAATGATTATTTCTGAAAGATGTAACATTACGTCACCACATTGTGGTTTAGATCAATGGTAAATGTTTCTCATGAATGGGGTAGTATTCGTGCAATATCGGGTGACCAATGTAAACATGGCATTGTGTCCTCTGTTTGTGTTCACTTCTCTTGATTGAAACTGATTACTGTAAGTAAGTGTTTCCTCGGACGACGTCTTGACTTATGTCACCATACGACATTAGTATTCGTTAGTGAAGTTATGTTATGTTACCGTAATTAGAAACTCTATCTATTAACGCAGCTGTTGTTTATGACTTGTGGAAGTTACAGTCAGTGGCCTTATTAGGTTTTACGTTCATTCATTATGAGGCCTTCTTGGCTCGCTCGCTTCATTGTGTCATCTAGCCACGAGTAAGAAAATACAAACTAAATTAATATTTTATTTTATCATTGTTATCGTTACGTAGTATTTTAAACACCAATATAAACGATTAATTGTAGAGTTTTGGAAATTAAAAACCATATGATTAACGGTAAACATGCATAATTAATTATTTTGAATATAAATCAAACCTATTTTAACTCGAAGTTATACAATATTTCAAGGATTTATGGAAAATTGCTTTTTATTTTGAAGACCGTGGGAACCGAGATCTAACACCCATATTTTCTTCCGCAGTCATAATTTCCGCTGCGTCGCGTTGTATATTTTTACGTTAATATACATTATACTTGTAGTTCAATGAAATAAATCTTTAACTTGATTTTTCGGTTATTGAGAGTATTACAAAGGTAGATGCAAAAATAAAAGATTTCTTTACTGATCAGAACCTGATCTAGATAACATCATGATCATGTTTCTTCCCATGTTACCATGGGCAATGTTTCTCCCAATGATACCAGGACAATATTATCATGGTCATATTTCTTACAATGATATCAGGATAACATTATCATGGTCATGTTTTCTCCCACAATATTATGGTCTTGTTTCTTCCTAGAAAATCATGGTGACATTTCTCCTCATATCATCTCCCTAACCACTAACCTACTCGAACTTACTCTTTATCTCCCCAATATCATGGTGACATTTCTCCTCATATCATCTCCCTAACCACTAACTTACTCGAACTTGCTCTTTATCTCTCTAATGCCATGGTGACATTTGTTCCCTTTGCCCCGGGCAGGTCCGTTCGGCGACTACTACCGGCTGCTGACGCCCGGCCATTACGAGGTGACGGCCAAATTCCCGGGGTACTTCGCCTCCACGCAGATCGCCACGGTGCCGCACCAACAAGTCACCGCGGTCGTCGTCAACTTCAGACTTGAGGTATCCATATTGTATTTATGTATTCATGGCGTGGTTTCACTAAGTAATATAAGTTCATTGCGATGGTTAAGCAATGTGCAACTCAACCCCTACTTGAACGGGTGACCGATAGTGGCATTTCTTTCTGAGCGCTACCGTGCTTCAGAGGGCACGTTAAATTGCCGGTCCCGGTTGTTACAATCAGCAGTTTATTATTAAGTTTCAAATTGAAAGTTGGTCTTAATAATTATGTGAAAACTTCCTTTTGAAAGGAATTATTCAATGTGAAATACTCGTGTATTTCACATTGAATAATTCCTTATTAACCGACTTCAAATAAGGAGGAGGTTTCTCAATTTGACCGTATATGCTTTTTTATTTATAATATTAATATATTTATATTATGATCATCATTCGTTATGGAAATGTCACCAATATCGAAGGTATTAAGACATAACTTGTTTCTAAGATGACAAATATGTAGAATATTCATGTTCCAAACTGGATAGGATATTCTTGGCCATTAATTTAGGAATTACACAATGGAAACGGATACGGTCGCTATGAACATCACGTGTTTGAGTGAGGGTGTGCCCCTGAAGTTGTCATCACATTTTTTGGAATAATTGTTCTTAGTTTACTTTAACTTACTTTAACTAGTTCGTAACTTTTAAAAGTAGAAGTGTCTATGCTCTAGTCTGATCCTTTTAGAGACCTATCTAAAATAGATCCGATCTAAAAGCATTGTACTAAAAAATAAAGGGTGGTAAATATGTTTAATGTTGCTTCTGAACACTTGATAGATAGATTAGATAGAGACTATTTATAACATATTTATTCAATTCATATTACGTAGGATGCAATCTATATTCTCCCGAAACCCACTGATTTGGTTCGACACATCGTGACGTCATAATTTCAGGCTGAATGCTATAACTATGACGTCAATAGGTAGATGTGTGGGCGGAATGCTTACTGAAACATGAACAACTTTTATAACTGATAGGGATTGCTTTGATACATTATTATATGAAATAAAAGTACAAGTGCTGAATCCCTTCTTCTCTATTAATACTTAAAAAAAACACGCCTTATTTAGTGATTTCAATTAAATTTGGTTAAGGTATAAATTAAACTTCCTTAAAGGATATAGGCATATGTTTTATATTGATATTGAACGGGTACCGCGGGGTGTAGCAACTAGCTAGCAAAATATAAATTACTCAAACAATAAATTGTACAGAAACATAAAGTATGTAAAGTGAATGTTGTGTCTTGGCAGAATTTGATTATAACTAACCTATTATAACTCGTTAAATGATTAAATGTGAGCGTTTATTTTTTATTATATTATGTTTCAAGGTTTCACTGTAGACCTATTTGTATCCGGGAGTTAAATGCTTATTTTACTTTTTAATTTTTTGGGTTGATATGGCACTGTCCAAGTTCCAGGGTGAGTCTAGTTTTATGGGGCCACATATTTGGCGGGTTAGTTATCATTAAACAACTATTTCTGATGCTTAAAACGGTTTGATACAAAAAGATAAGTTAATGTGACTATCATTAGTAAAACAGGAGTTAAAACGACATTTATAAACAAGGAACTCGAAAATGGTACAAAAAGTATACAACCGCACCGCCCCGTATGATTTATAGATTCAATATACGAGAATCCGGATCCGACGTCAGACTTACATTCACTCCTCACTCGTAAACTAACGTAATGCTTTACATTGACCTTTAAACACTGTTATAACAACAGCTGTCACCTCTACGAGTAAAACTTTTTTATTTTGTTTGGAAAATTATTGAAAAGAGTTTTTAATGTCAAGTTTTACGACTTAACTACGGGTTGGTAATCCCATTTATTGTTTTGGGTAATTCCTAGCTACATTATGTGTACAAAAAAAGATTTCAAACGTGTCTGTCTAGAACCTGTTTTTAATACATCTTCAGTCATATAACAGAACAATTTCCGCTATGATCAATGGAATTTGATCATGGAGGAAATATTCTTTATTATTTTTTATTGATCGTATTTTATTAATATTAAAAGGGTAATTACATAATGAGCCTGTAGATTTCCACTGCAGGGCAAAGGTTTGACGATGAAATGTCACATGAAATGTCATAATATCTATACATTGTTATAGGTATATTGGTGTTTTACTAGCATTTTATGTTGGATTATTAGATTCAATCGTTCTTAAAGGTTGCAGAAGATTGAACGGTATCAGCAATGTTTATGAAACGTTTGCGGTTGCCCTTTGCGAATTGGGTAGGCTACTTTATGAACTTAACGTTTTTGGTATCTTTGAGTTATCTTTAAAATCTTTGGTCGTCCTTAGGTTCGCCGCACACGAGTCCCCGGCCTCACTCATAAAGCGCCGCCACCGGGATATTTCATATTTCACACATATTATGCAGTGACAATTTGTAGCATGTTGTGGTCACCTTCATAAACTGTGCGGCGTAGCCATATACGACTCTTATATTTCTAATGCCACCTTATATTTGATTTGCAGCGAGCCACCAACTGGTTTGACGACGAGCCAAACTTCGGATTCGACCGAATCGGAGTCGGCTCCCAGCCGCGCATCTACAAAAGATCTATTTTCGAAAAAGTTACCAACAGTCTGCTTTCAATGAACGAGACATCTGCACAGTAATTTGATTAAATAAGTAAGTGAGATTAAAAAATGCAGCCGGGTTCGTTAAGGGTTAAATTATGTTGTAATTTTCCTTTACGAATATTATTGCACTAAAGCAAAAATAGTCAAGATAATGTTAACTATTACCGATAGATGTTTCTGATCCCCTCACTGGGGAGACCATTAATAAAAAAAATGTGAGTAATGTCTGATTGTTCTGTGGTTATGAACTTAAACATTCCATGTAATTTCAATAGTAGATCATTTCTAGCTTCAATTTCATTTGTTTTAGGAGTATATATTTATTTATTAGAAGAAATGTTATTTTATTATGTCTTGGTGAACTAAAGTAACACCTTTTAGTACATTTCTCTCACACCTGCAATCTTATTGAAAAGTCAGATTGTTCACCAAACAAATTTTTACGTTATATATTGTATATTTTTAGTGAATTCATGATTTTAGTATGAATAATGGTTTTAATTCAATAAATGAGAGTTTATTTGTAATTTAAAGATTACAATGAGAAATCGGTGCATTATATTCGTGTTTTGAATTGAGCTGATAATGCGACAGGATATGCAGTTGATAAGTGAAATTAAATCATGCGAGTATAAAGTGTGAAGTGTTTGACCAATTTATATTCACATTTGCCACATTTTATAAAACTTTGTTATTTTCATGTTTAACTTACAATATTATCTAGTCGAATGTATTTGAAATTTTTACACTTTTAACAATTCAATATCAATTAGTGGATAAATATTTTAATGTGAATTTACTGTACCTATATAAATATAATCTTTGTATATAATTTATGCAAGTAGTTTGTAACTAATCTTGCCAGTAGAGCCTAACGTAAGATTATATTTAGCTAATATTGTATATTTTAATTTACTTCAGTAGATAACTCTGTATCGAATATCTTAAATGTATAATAAATACCGTGTTTAACACATTAAATAAATATTGTTTGTGTGCATTACATTCGCACAGTCGCTTATGTTATTTCAGACGATCCTTCGGAACCTTAATACTTACAAATTATAAAGGTAAACATATTTGATAGAAGAGCCTTTTTTAAATTAACGTTTTACAAAGAAAATTAGATATTTACTCTCATGTCACAGATACGCTACGGCAAAGGTTGTTTTTTTGGGTTCCGTACTCAAAGGGTATTAGCTATTGCTGAGACTTCGCTGTCCGTCCATCCGTCCGTCTGTCACCAGACTGTATTTAAAGAACGGTGATAACTAGACAGTTGAAATTTTCACAGATAATGTATTTCTATTGCCGTTATGACAACAACTAAAAATAAAATAAAACATAGGGCTCCCATACAACAAACATGACTTTTTACTGTTTTTTAAAGTACGGAACCCTCCGTGCGCGATTCCGAGTCGCACTTGGCCGGTAAATCGGCTGATAAGATTATCTGGTCTAGGATGTTTAAGAAACAAAAGGCATCGCATAAATGTGTTATAAAGTTTATTAATTCACACATGCATGGAAACGTTTCTATTATACATTATATTGTGGTTACTTACTCTAAGACTTCTGTTGCATACATTCAGTAGTGATCATTATTTACAGTCGAAGTCTTGTTAGGTTTGAGCTCTTACGCTAATTCGTTAAAGCTACGCATCTACTGTGTAAGAATCGAAACGTACGATGTATACCTAAGCAATGATAATTTCATATTAAAATTCCTTAGCAGAATTTCCGGCTAAGGTGCAACACAGACGACACAATTTTTGTGCGTTCGAGACTGCGGCCCACAAAAGTTACTAAAGACTCAAAGGTCTGTCACAATAAAATTGTCGTGTGCGCTGTTCCTAATGGACAACATAGTGTTTCTATTCCAATACATTAGACACGCAGTCTAAAGGTTGTTTTAGGGATGTCGAACAAACACTAGTTTATACATCTACTATTAGTTTTAACATCGATTAATATTTCAATATTCGGCAATAATTTAAACTTATTACCCAATATTTAGAGGAAATATTAAGGTAATTAATTTCAATCAAACCAAAATGCATGGCTAGTACATCGAATGTAACAGAAGGCGATAAGTCATAATATAATCAATACTGTGAGTTTATTGGCGAAATATTTAAAATTCGAGTAGTCCGTCACAGTATCAAAAAACAGTTTTTATCATATCATGTCTATTGTCGCCTATGATATTTTTCTGAAACATTAGCCGGGCAGATATGAGTTTATGTACACTACAATGCCTTGTTTAAATGCAATAATATAGGGTTTTTACCAAATTGAAGCTACGTTTTTACTCAATAAATTAGAATACATAAATAACCTTTCACATGATAAGCGAAATACTTAAAGCGTTTGTCCAAGAAACATAAAACAACCCTTCTATTACATATAATTACAATAAAAGTTCTATCTAATTCAACTAACATTATCTACTTCATAATAATACTAGCTCACAGTGTTGATGTGGTACATTTCATTGTTACTTAAAACTATATTATAGTTAATTGCGGTAGTTATGTACTACGTCTTGGTTGATTTTATTAGGAACCAAAAAGGTTCTTTTACAATATACGAACCAAATCGAGAACCCGATTAGAAGTCGATTCAAATGTGTCTGATTGCTTGAATTCAAATATTAATTCAAATAGTCCAAAGTCTGCGTTTTTTACTCGTTGGTAATAATGTTACTTTAAACAAAACACGGATGAATACAGATGTTACTTTGAACAAAACTACGTCAGATCTTACTAAAAACTTTACAATATTTTATTAGCAACCATTCATTCCACAATTACAAACTAAATTAGGATAATTGGACGGATTCGATGTCTGCTGAATCAAAGTAATTAATCTATAAGTTCTTTTAAAACCACTTTAAGGTACATTTGATTTAATGGCACACAGATGTTCAGGAGTTGAAACATTTCATCTTTTGGGTAACGTTAACAATAAGTACTAGGGTAAAGGTGCGGTTCCATTCTTACATTTTTATGTGCGTTACTGCTGTTATATATTTTAATTTATTTGTCAACTATTGGTCCCAAACCATTGCTCAAAAACTTGACTATTATTTCGATATTTAAACTCCACCTTAATTAACTTATTGTTGCTTATTTATTAGTCTTAAACTGGTCCCTTGATTGTTTAAAAAAACAGATTAAAGTCTATTTTATAGTATTGTACACTTGAACTAATTTATAAGCACCATTTTTATTCAATAGACGTACACGTATGATTGTCATTTCTGTGTACGGTATACATATTCGCTTTATCATTATTTTAATCACAGTATATCCGAGGTCAAGCTTTTTCTGAAATAAAAAGGATTTTTATAATTATTTGAGAAACACATTCAGTTGCCTACACAGTACACACACGAATATTAAGTTATCACTCTGAATTAGTTGGTAGTTATGATAATGATCAATTGGAATGAAAATTTTAGTAAAATTATAATACTTTAACGTTGAAACACAAAATAAAACACGATGAATATTACTGTGACACTACTAATTGTCTGCATCAAGTTTATTGACGGTAGAGTAAAGGTTGGGTTGTAATTGGGTTGTAATTGGTTACCACAGGAAGTTAGCGAACATTAGCAAACATACTGCGTTTGCGCAGAATGCATGATCGCCAACCGCCTGAAGTTACAGTACTCAACTTATACTGATACCGTTAGATAGAGGGTCTTGGGCCTTACCTATTTGAATACGATTAAACCCTTGATTGTCAAAAAATCAAATAAATCAAATCTGAATAAATTGTGGTAGTGTCCAAAATGGAGAAATTGAAAAATATTATGTATTTGTAGTATGTAAGTATGTACCAAGTTTCTTTTAAGTTATAGGGAGTAATCCTGATGTTATACTATGTTATGTTCACCTGTTCAGTGTCTAGTGCGATGCATGCCGGAGTGGCGGCTACCGGGCCTTGACTGAACTATAGCGTAGTGATCGCTGTTATCCGAAATTGACCTGGTAGATGTATAACAATGCTTTACAAACAACTCAATTAACTTCCCTTTCAATTCCCAAGCTTCTGCGATAAGGCGGGCTATATTTACTTAGCTTTCTTGTTACATCGCAGTAAGCTGGTAATATACCTTCAGCATGCAATCGACATTGACTACGACAACAATTTTTGATAGAAACCATGCAGTTATGTTTGAGTAGTGTGATTGGGCGTCGTTTTAGTGTAATCAGTTGTCCAGTATGTAGATGAAGTTCATTTGTTATGGAATGAGTAAATTATGAATTGTTAGTGTGATGACTGCGTGAGGAACTACATAAACCAACAAATAACTACTAAAGGCAGAGCGGATATTACATAGAATTTTAAAGAATATTAATAAGGGCGATAGGCACAGAACATTTTCATCTTATCCCTTATTTTCACAATTTGGAAAGCGTACGAAGATAACGAACAAATAAGCGTAGGTTTAAGATGAAGCTTAGCTTGGAACAATGCCTCACTGATCGTCGCCAGAATGCTACGTTGTTTTGTAAGTAGCATCAAGTGAGACTTTGTTTCTACGTAACTTTATGTATGTTACCTCGTGGAATGAATGGTAGACGATGGGTATCGACTACCGTACTGACTACCGTGCCAACTTCTGTAGGGATCGTAGTCTTCTACTACTGATGGATCCTTTTCTATGACCTGTAATACAAATATTTATTAACCACACTTGACACAAATTGAGGATAAAAAGACCCACATTCCTTATCCCTAAATTCTCATGAGAAATGGTTAGTCAAACTTAGTTTGACTTTGACTAAGCATCACTAGTCTAATAAGTTAAATGATATACTAACATCAGTCCTGGCGCAGGAACACGTCATAGCGCTGCAGAGGAAGCAGTTGATGAGGAGCATCACCAGGAACATGACTCCGAGCGCGATGGCCAGGTACAGCAGCCACAGCGGTCGGATGTTGCCTTCCATGCATGACAGGGCTGCCACTGTAACATGGATATCAGATAATGATAATAAATTATTCTCAAATCATTGTGTCCGTTTGTAGTCTGAAAATTTGAGATTCAAGAAATTGAATAAAAAATCCAGTCAATCTATTCGTAAGATCAATGATAAAGTAAATAATATGGTCGGAAATGTGTCCCTGGAATTATAGTCCTTCACATTAAACATCTCTAAAGGGCCTTTACGAGTTGGATTTGTACCCCTCGCTTACCTCTCAAAATAACCGGGCTTGTTCCACGACTACAAGGAGAAACACTATAAGTAATGTTTTTAACATATTGTAGCAACAAATTTGCAGGTCACACATCGGTTATGTACGTACCAGTAACATCGTTCGGATCCAAGACAAAGACTCCCGTGGAGGCAGTGACGGTTCCTTCTTCATCACCCTGCTCTACTTTGCCTTCTTCCGAACAGTCTACTTCCATGCAAGTGCTTGCTGTAAGGTAAATCAAAGTAATAAAGTTCATAAAATTTTTCGATTGAATTGATTTAGTAATGGTTTAGTTCTGATTACATTCAAATATGGGTATTATGTTATTCTGATGTGTGTTTCATAAAAAAACATTGAATGGTAAGAGTAACATACATTCATACCATCTTTACAAAGTTTTACATTTTAAATCTAAACACGACAGACTACCTAAACTTTTTCAAATTAAATGGAATCCCGGGATCAGACACAACTTCAAACTTCATTTAATGCAACTAGAAAGGTTCCTTTAATACATACATCTGCATATCCCAATGTCACACTGGAAGTTGACTTGCGAGGAGTCTGCGAACCGGAACATGGAGGCGATGGCCAGCTCAGCCGACCCGCTCCCAGCTCTGACAACCAGGGTCTTCTCCTTCATGGGACATCTAAAAAAAGTAAGTAAGTATTGGCCTGTAATGTTCCACTGCTGGGCAAAGGTCTCTCATCTCACTGAAGATATCAGTACACGACGCTAGCCAAATGCGGGTAGGTGATCTCAAACCCGAGCAATGTTTGAAGTAACGTTTTTCGCTCGACCCGGGAATAGAACCCGGTCTTGGCAGGCGAGTGCACATACTAGACCACCAAGGTGTTCTATCTAAAATAAACATCAATTAAATTTAATTAATTTGTCATTTTTGCAATCAACATTCAATCTTAATTTACATCATAATACATTGTATTAAAACGAAGTTATACTTATAACACCCCTCTTTTGTGTCAATGGTTAAAAATGAAGAACATTATTCAAATTAATTTATTGCTGGTGGGTACGTACCCTCTCTTATCCAAAAGATCTGCAGTCTTGTTGCGCATGTTAAATGCAAAGCAGTTTTTCAATCTGATGCCATGAGTTTCTGTAAACAAAACAATGACATCACAATAAATATAAAAATAGAAGAGAATCGTATAGATATAGACTATCTACAATACTATTAAATAATGAGCAATATTTGTAACGTTCCCAAAAACGGAAATTACAATTGCGATGAATTTAGAATAGTCAATATAGCTGGGTCTTATAACCGGGAAGATTCGTTTTTAGGGTTCCGTAGCCAAATGGCAAAAACGGAACCCTTATAGATTCGTCATGTCTGTCTGTCTGTCTGTCTGTCTGTCCGTCCGTCTGTCCGTCTGTCTGTCCGTATGTCACAGCCTTTTTTCTCCGAAACTATAAGAGCTATGTTGTTGAAACTTAGTGTGTAGATGTATTCTGTGAACCGCATTAATATTTTCACACTAAAATAGAAAAAAAATAAAATTTTAGGGGGGTCTCCCATACATAGAAATGAAAAAAATATTTTTTTTTTCATCAAACCCATACGTGTGGGGTATCTATGGGTAGGTCTTCAAAAATGGTATTGAGGTTTCTAATATCATTTTTTTCTAAACTGAATAGTTTGCGCGAGAGACTCTTCCAAAGTGGTAAAATGTGTGTCCCCCCCCCTGTAACTTCTAAAATAAGAGAATGATAAAACTAAAAAAAATATATGATGTACATAACAATGTAATCTAACACCGAAAATTGGTTTGAACGAGGTCTAGTTAGTAGTTTTTTTTTTACGACATAAATCGTAAACCGCAAAAAAATACTGATTATTCATTCAATAACTCAAATGTAAATAAAAAAACATTTATTTCAAGAACTTCTTTATTATGTTACTCGCTGCTACGGAACCCTTCATGGGCGAGTCCGACTCGCACTTGGCCGCTTTTTTTATATTTAGTCTAGATTCTGCAATTACTCATCGTACTACGTACTAACCATCAGGTTTGCTCAGTTCAGCCTTCAACGTGTAAGGTAGCCCATAAGCAGCATTGAGAACCTTTTTGCCTTGGTCGTTTAGTATTCGAAGAGAAACAAGAGATGTTTCGTTTCTGGAACAAATATTTAAGAAAACATTTCAACTTTAACAGCAGCAGTATGAAAGCACAGCAAGGAGACCAGATAATCGAACAGGGAACGTTTATTGCGAGCTGTAAAATAATGCTGTTTGAAACTCTATAAAACAGATTTATTGCATAAAGTAAGTACCTACTAACTGTTAAGACTCGTATCGGTTTGACTCATTCGCAAATACTAGTATCTTACTTCGTTCTTCGAAATTCGAACGTAGTTTAGTTTCGATTAAGGATAAATCCGGTATCAGGCATGAAATTATTTACTATAGAGTTTTGCTGGACGGGATCTTGAATTACCGTGAATTTCGGAAGCCAGCCTTCCCGCAAGTGATGACGTAGAATTTATCATCTGCCAACTCGAGCGTTTTGTGCACTCGCACCGCGAGCGGTAGAGATCTCTCGTCCGTTCTCTGCAAAAACATTTATCATAAAATACTTGTCAAACTTAAAGAGAAGTTTCCTGAAACAGATCTCGAACTGATAACTCTCTTCACGTGTCACAACACAACTTGAAACTTTGCCGACAGCTGTGTGAAGTTGGTCAATTTAACATTCATTTGTACATAATTCCTACTTAGATACTTAAATGAGAAGTAAAATGTTTGGGAATTCCTTATTATCTGTCTACAGACTTTCTTTGATAAAGTAGTTTTATTCAATTAACTAAATATAATTAAAATTGGCCTGTGTCGACACATGTTTTAATAAGTGTTTTTACTTGGTTTATAAATATTCTAGCCGCGCGCGCGTTGCACCCGTTCCCGTAGGAATTTCGAGATAAAATGTATCCCATGTATAATTCTACCAAATTCGTCCAGAAGTTTATTGGTGAAAAAATAACAAACATACAAACATCTTCACAAACTTTCGCATTCATATTTATTTACATAATTTTAGTAGGATTACGATAATTTACCCCTGAATCAATCTATACTGTGAACTGTCCCGACCATCAACCTTTTATTATTTACTATGTCGGAAATTATAATATCCTTTACCTCATTCGAAGTTCGAATACACTTACATTATTCCAATATATCCCGCAGTAGTCCGGGGAGCCCTGAGGAGCAATAAGGCTGATGTCATACGTCAGAGACTCGCTGCCGTTGCCCAGAGCCATGCACGCCGGGGTCCTGGGACGTTACCAAACATTAAAAGAATGTTATAACAAGAACACAAGACGATTACCCAATCAGATTAGAATAAAGATGAAAGAAAGAAGAAGAGTCCTTCGAGTTCGCTAGTTGTCTGTGCCTTTATTATTCGAAGATCATTTCTTGTGTCCAATGTGTGCCTGATTAAAACTAACACCCGTACTCAGAGTCGTCAATTCCTTCCTTAATAGAGACTTGATGAATGATTTTGACATGTAAAGAATGAAAAATTGTGTCAAGTGTCGATTTAATGAGTGCGGCAGTAAAAGTTAGAACTCGAATTTATTTAAAGATTTGGATTTCTTCAGATTAAATGTACTTCGATAAGCCTAGTTTACATTAAAGCTGAGTCGTGATAACTCTGCACACTCTAGACTAGAATCCCACCTGAACTCCCTCGCATGCACAACGCCCTGGAACGGTTGGTTGAAGTTTATTTTAATGGACATCACTCCGGTCTTACATGTCGCGGTCACAACCGGGGCGAAGTCCCCCGTCGAATCCGTATTCTGGAAATAAAAGACAAAGATAAGTCCAAAATGTCTTAATCATACGATAACTTCTTCCTCTTCTTTACTTAACTAAAGTTTGCAATTTTTAAAACGAAATGATAGGTATTAATAATTGAATTATTTTTATATCATAACTAACAGCGCCCCTCGGCCCGCGTTGTGCGCGTTTCCGTGGGACAATGGCATATAATCTTCCTCTTGTATGTGGCTATCCAATACAAAAATAATTATTGGAATCAGACTGGTAGTTTCTGAATTTAGCCTGTTTAAACAAATAAAAAACCCAAACCATTCAGCTATATATTTGAATAGAATAGATTATAGACAGGTATCTACGTTATTTTCAAAACAATTAGTGTGTGACACTATCAACTTCATACCATCTACAAAAACAATACTAGCGTTGGTTCCGTCCATTCATTTTTGCTATGGAAGTAGACATAACAAATTATCAAAACATTTGACATCAAAGACATCAATTATAATTGAATAATTCGTCATTTGCAATTTACTTCGTTTGCTCAATTGGAACGGTATACAAGGACTTCCTGCATCATAATTATTCATTCCTAGTATGGTGCCAGCACGCACACCGCATGCATTATTCTAACAACAGCATAAATCCAGAATACCTACTTTACTTCACGCCAAATAAGGAATTGGTTTAACAAAACAAATGAGAGCTTCATTAGTGTAGGGATGAGTTATTCTGAGATACTCTGTTTGATAAGCAATGTGAAAATAAAAGTAATTGAATGTACCTCCAACCCCTTTTACCAATGTTGCTTATCTCGTGTTTCCAATATCAAATATCAATGTTTGCAAAACTGCAGAGTTAAGGAAGTACATAGTATAAAGACACATAAAGTTCGGTCCATATAAGTTTGAAATGTATTTGGAATCGGAACGATCTAGTGAGTTCTAGTAACGACAAACCGTTACAATAGGAACACGCAGCACAAATCTTTGAGAGCAAATCATGGCTTCGTACCGGACAGCGCGCATGTATTGTGCAGGGCTGTCTCAAGTAACGGGCACTACTACACGTAAATATAAATCGGTAAGGCAGGAAATTTTTAATAGTTAAACTATAATTTTAGTAGATAGAAGATTATTTTGTTGGTGCGGTAACTAACTTAAAGATATTATTTTGTAAAAAACCGAAATAAACTTTAGCCGTCGTTATAAATTGTTTTGTCTCTTTTTTTCTTCGGATAATTGTGTATGTCAGAAAGTGACAAACTATATGATAGCTAAAATGTTCTTAATACATACGCGTTTATTAACAAGGCCCTAGAACTTTAACTTTTTAGAACTCTAAAGTCTATTTTGAAAATTTGTACAAAAAATACACCTTCTTGGCATGGTACGAAAAACACATATTTTCCACAAAATATGACTCAAATATTAAGCAATAGTATCGAGGAAGAGGTACGTAATAGCCGTACAAAGGCGAAACTGTAGCTGTACAAGATTAGGTGTAATCTTGGTGAATGATGGTAAGTATTCAGGTCCATAACAGCAAGGGTCGCGCCCTGGGGCCGGCGGGGCTCACGACTCCATCCACACGACCTGTCTTGATAGCTTCCTAGCATTATCTGTCCTAATCTGCCTCTACATCGCCGTTTATATTGAAAATAAATTGTTTTCCCGCATATACTTGAAGGAATACGCATTCCTGAGGATAAAGACAAATGAATTAACCCTTTCTTGTTGAATTATGCTTGAAATATTCTATCATAAATTGTTGGTTATCGCTAAAATATCAATGGGTCTGTTTTTTAACCATTTAAGGAATGTTGTATCATTGGCATTGATTTGTTAGAAACAAGGAGATTTGATTAGAAGAATACGCAGTATTGTAGTTAGGTTAGGACCATCACAGACTAAAGTCACAATAGTCTTTAGACTGACTGGTCTGACGGAATTCTTAGTCTAACAGAGAAAACAATCTCTCTCTTGAGTGTACTTTTCCATTTGTTTTAATAGACCAGTCTTTGTCTGTTTCGGTATGGTGTCATTCTCTTAAAGGCTCAACCAAAATCGACCTAAAGCGGTCGATACCTAAGGTAACTTTTAGGTAACTAAATTATTCGAATAAATTACAACGTTTATTGCTGCAATAGCTATAATGGAATTAAAGTGCAGTAAAATAGTCGTAGGTATATCAATACGAAGCCTGCCGAGTTCATCGTACGACTGACCGCCCTCACGTTTACTATGTATCGGACACTTCAAAGATATTCGAACAAAGAGCTTCACTATTCAACTATATAATATACTCTTCCTACTTTTATGAATGTGTGAATGAGTTTTAAGAATGCCATTCCTAGACACCCGGCGTGTTTTACTTTGTAGCAAAGAACGGCGAGGAATACTTCAGATTCTTTACGAATTCTAATATGGCTGAAACATACTTTACGTTGCAGTTCTATTAAAGGTAGATGTTAAAAGAAGGATAGACAACTCGTCTCACTGTGTTAATAAAGTTGGTGAGGTGAAATAGTTTCTTTTACATCTTACTTTACTGTAAAATTATGTTATAAATTGGAAAGCCCGAAAAACGTCGAACATAACGCGGTCACCCAGATTACATTTATAATATAATAGCATCTACGATATGAAATAAAATTAAAAGTTCTATGATCCATCGATCATTGCTCGATTACGGGGACAGAGAGAGAACCCGTTATGAACACAATTGCATTGACATGAACGAAATCTTGAGAGTTGCTCAATAGATACAGGTACCACTATTCTTGAAAGTAAATCGTAAGAAGTTTATGTGATGCAACAATTAAACTCGTTATTTACAGACGTTGCGTTTGTTCTAAAATACATTAGAACATTGACAGTCTGTGTTTTACTTTACTATTTTCTCATAACGGACCTACGAGTAGAACTTGACTTCTTATAATAACTAAGTACTATAATTAGACGACCACATTCACTGCACTAACTCTACTTAAAAAGACCGGACAATTATTTTACAAAGTGAACAAATTACTATGACATGATTCGAAAATTGATGTTACTTATTATATCTGTGGTTTTAGTGAAGGTGTAAGAACGGTTACAGTTTGATGCAAATTGATGGGCTTTGATAATTCGTTAATGCTGTGCCATGACTTGGTTATTTTCAAGTTTAAATCGGGTGCATTTGTGCGACATTACCGTTATAAGTACGACATACACCGTTTTTGAAAGCGATAGTTGTTAGAAGTCAGTTTGTGTTTTCCACAATTTCTAACTAAAGAGCTTCATCTGTAGAATAGACGTTTAATATAGGTAGTATAAAGTAATTGTGCTAGTAACCGTAATATAAATCAAAGAATTCAAAGATACCTCTAGATCCTATCCTTGTCGAGTATGTACCTCATTTGTCCTACAGTCTTATTATTCATTCGGTGAGCAAAGTGTTATTATGTGGATCCTTCACCTGTATGTATAGAGGTTTACGTAATTGTACGAGTATCTACCGGAAAGTGCTACGTTCTGTTCCGTTGATTCAAGTTTATAGGTTGATTTAATCTGGATTTGCTTTCATTTTGTTTTATTAAGTGATCTATGTAAGTACCTATCGTATTTTTTATGTTCTTAATGTATATGAGTTGAGTTTATGGTGTTGTGAACCTATATTCTATTTGACGTATGTAAATCAGTTGATTACGTTAACGATGATCAAGTGTTTTAATAAATAGTTATTTATTGCACAAGAATTTTGACTTAACACATTGAATTTCAACTTGAATCAGGTTATATTGTTGACAATTTCAATTAGTGTGTGTGTCAAGTAGTACATGAGCCGACATATTATATAACGCAGACCTTCGTGGGCTCATTCCCATATGTATCGCCTTTGATGCAACAGTGAGCGGACCGGTTTTTGCGGCACCAATATTTCTGCTAACGACGTCATGCTGTGGAGGCGTTTGTTACCTAGAGCACTTTAGATCTTGATTAAAAGATTGAATTAGTACCTATAATAAATACTTTTATACCACTTTGAAGATTTTGACCTAGTCCCAATGATTCTGATTAATATATTTGTAATTAATCGCAATCGTTGAAAACCATGTAACATCGTTATTTTTTTAATAAAAACCTTCACTTCATGTAATTTTTTTCTAAGTCAATAACACTCAAAATGTAAAAGTAATATGAGGAAGATTCAGAAAAACACACATAATTATCGTGATGTTAGAAGTAGTTAGCACATGGTAGCGGTATATCCAATCGATTTGTGACTTCCCACGGAACAGAGTACTGCATTGTTGTTTCCCAACGCATTTGGCGAGTAGGAAGTGGTCAATGATGATTACAGGGACCCAGCGGATTAGAGAAACTAATGACAAGTCATTTGTCAGCGACAATAACGCCCTTGTAATAAGGTACTTCGTACTATCATCAAATTGGCAAGTCTCAGTCTTACGGCGCCTTTAGATTTCTCAACCTTTGTTTCCTCGCCCGGCGACATCAAGGTTCTCCAATACCTACATTAACCAATACAGTCCTCTCATAAATTATTTTGAGCTATATTCCTCTAAAGACTTACAATTAGACAAGGTTTCCGAAACTCAAACAATTTGTGTCAAACACTTACAATGAGTTACAGACATGCCTTTGAAATAAGATAAATTAAATTGTCGTTCAAAACAAGTCCGTCATGGTAGTACCATGTAAAGATGGATGACGTAAGATTCCAGTTGTGAACAAACAAGTGTAAATTATACATATTTTTATTTACACATACATACCTACATATGCTTAGTTTCGTCATGTTTCCTGACCAATAAAGATTACAATAAGTATGGACATAGCAATGTTCAATAGTTTTCCGATAGGTACAAGGTACAACACTATTTCGAAGTGAGTTGTTTAAAATAATGTACATATGTAAAATATATAACACAAGTTCTTAAATATATCTACGGTTATTTTCTTCACATAATTTGATTTGTCATAACAAGTTTAAGGAAGCGCGTAAAACGAGTGTTGCTGATCTATTTTGGTCAATTATTCGCTACAAATGGTCAGAATTAAGCATGTTATTAGATTCAATTTTTCCTAAAGATGGTACAATGGGGTAATGTTCGGTCACTTGAAGGATACACTTCCGTGAGTTCGGTATCACGATCAGCCTACGGGGCAATCAGACCGTTGAATGCGGCGCGCATGCATACTAAACGCCTTAGTTTAGATCTTTGCAATTTACTTACATAAGTACTTACGTATTGAATGCATAATTTCAAAGTTATTTTGCAATGCGAAATATGACCATATCTTTACCTTACAATAATTTATACCATATATCTTTAAATAAATCAATTCTAGTATCTATTTTATTCAAAAACAATCATCTTCAAATGTATTCGAAAATATGAAGGATTCACGTGATAATTGTATTCTTGTCGTGTAGGACTATGTTACAGATGTATGAGGAGCAGACACGCGCTGTCGTACATGATAATGACACGAAGAATTGTTATCCGTTTGGAAGAAAAACGACACGAATATCGTTCAATACTTCACCAACCGGTATGAATAAAATGTTTGTTTGGCCTATAGAGGCACGGGCTTGATTCAAACTGAAGTTAAATTTAGACTTTTTTTCTCAATCGCAAATTATATTTAACACGCATTATGTAACGAAGAATACTGCAAATCCTTCACAGTTAGCGAGAGTCTTATAAAACGTCACTTTACTGAGTAGTCTCGTAAAAAGACTATTTATTTATCAGTAAATTTTGTAGTAGTATCGTGATTGTATAACAAGTAATATAATTTATCGGATGGTGAGTTAAACAAGGTAATGTAGGAGGAAGATGTGGCCTCGCGCCGGGTCTTGGGGGCCGCGTGCGCCGGCGCAGGCTGAATCACTTAGCGCAATCACGCAAACATTACGCAGACGTTAATTTTAACGTTAAGAATATGACATTAAGAATATGATTTTTTTCCATAGGGGACAAATGTAGCTCGTTTGCGCAAGCCCATATTTATAGTCATATCCGTAAATGTATTCAGGTTGGACTAGCCACTTGAATGAATGCACATACTGCTCAAATGTATCGCGTTGACTCACGTGAGGTATTGTATGGTGCATTGTGGTTGGAACGAATTCGCCTTGAACATTACATAATTATGCGATGCACGAGGTACTGCATGTAGACTCCATGAACACCTATCATTTGTCTGTCGCCTTGTGGCGTCATGTCACCAACAAGAATATACTGAACTACATATTTAACCATTTTAGCAGCTTTTAAGTGTAAATCAGTTTCGTCCAAACATTTTGTACCTTTATGGGTTAATTGAAACTTAATAACAGACATTTCGCATGCAGTCTGTTAAAAATCTGACATGCATTTAAATGTTTGAGTTATGTTATTATAAGTAATTCGGTAGGTTAGGGTTATTTTTTTTTTCATGTTTAAACTATCTCTTTTCATTAAAATGACATACGGCTAATACCCGAAGTGCGGATTTGAACTTTTAAGAAATATCGTTTTAAGAAATAATATGGGTTCTGTTTTAAAAATATAATGATATAGATATTTTAAATAGTGCTCGTACTACTTTATTTAATTCAAAACAGAATCATATTTCTACTTCTATCTATAGAAAACCTCCACTTGCATCGTCACTTTCTAATTAAAATTAGATAATGTTATCTGAAAGACATTTGGTGCAATGTAAATGATTTACCTTAACTTAGAAACAAGCTATTTGTGCTCGTTTTATAAGTATTCATTAAATTATTTATAGGAAGGTTTAACTCTAAGTAAGGATCCAATGTTAATGTTCCTCTGCTAATTAAAGTAATAAATTGAATCCATTTGATCGCACATTTGCTCAGGTACTTGGAACTACATACCACTGACTCAGAGCAACTCAAGACTCCGAATAGGTACCATTTTTTGTTTTCAATCACTTTTCATAGAACTTTAGTTCCAAATTAAGATTACATTTCAAAAAAATATCGAGAGCTACAGTATCATATCTATAGTTCCACCACAAAGTTGCATCTTAAAAAAGGTTTGAAGTGAGTAATTTTTACTATTTTGTTTCGCTGCTTAAAAGAAAAGTGAATTGTCTAAAAGAGCAGTCTCTGAATAGCATAACAACAATATGTTTTTCAGATTTAACAATCTCGTATTAACAATCAATATTATTGTTTAAGAAACAAAATTAATATTGCTGTTGTTTAACACGTTATACAAATAAAGCTTTCATTTGTTTCGGTAGTAATAATACGTTTTCAAATATTGTTTTCGACATTTTGGTCTTACGTTTTTAACAAAGTACACCTGTACAAATGGAATATTTACAATATGATTCAAATCTCCACTTATGTTCCTGCATTTATTAATAGTGAGTCAATGTCACTATGTTTTGAGTCACCGCCTGTTTCGCTGAATGAATGTTTTACTACATGTTTAGAAATGACAATGTTCCGTCCGTTTGTTGGCAAATAGTTACAAGTAAACTTTATGACAGCTTTTATTGATTGGACACAGAGCGCTGACTTGGAAATGTGGTCCCTTGCATGAAGTTTCCTCATACATAGGGTTAAGAAATATTGGTAAAGTTTAGGAATAATGACATTAGAGGTTTAGAAACATCAATCTAAGATAAAATTATTTTTGACATTTTGGAATAACAATGTTCAAACACTGTCTGAGTAAGATTCGAATGGTCACCAGAGGCAAACTAGGCTGCTGTGTTGAGTCAAAGAGTTTGTGTAAATATCAGTAAGTTAAAGCTTAGTTTGGCTTTAATCAACCGAGTGTGAATTTGTCCAAGGTATATATTTATTGATTGGATACCAAACATAGCACAGGACAGTTAATTACAGCACAGTTAGTAGTTGATATCACCTTATTTTACATAGCTTTAAATCAAGAGATTGAAGGTTATTAGATATCTATTTTGTGTTCAAATAATGACCACCTGGGTATTAAAACTTTTGAGTGTTTGATCTAAATGATATGGGGAAATATATTCCAAAATTGAAATATTTGTAAGTTTCAATGAATGAGATGCGTAGGTGCTTTATGTAACCTTGCGCCCGCGCACCTCGGCACGCCCAAACAGGCTGTATTGGCATTGGCAAACCAAACGATCCAAGCCTTATAAGTCGCCTATATTGGGAGCAGTTTCAAACAATTATTTTACTTATAATTACTTCTGTTAATGTGTTTCATGTTTATCTCTCCGATCTATATGCTATTCTATGTACCTACACTAATAACAAAGGTAATAAATTTGTATATTTTATCGCTCCAACTTCCATAAAATTTGTGCAATACTTTACACAGTATATCCATTAACAATACGAAACTATTAAGTATAGTAATAAAAATGTATAAAATGAAACATCCACAGCCAGTGTAATTTGAACACAAGAATACGTTGAGAAGAATTTCGAAACAATACAACTATATGAATATTATTTATACAGCTGATCACCCTTCTATTTACTCATTTACATATAATACTGGTGCCACATTCCGTATGTATGTAGTCAAACACAAAGAGCATATAGGAAAATATATTTGATGTAACGCAAAAGTTGGTACAGATGGGTACACATTGATAGTGTTCATAGAGTAGAGCTCTTCAATAGTACTTCATATCTAGGTTACTTGTATTACGCGTTCGCACATAACATTTGTATTACAACAGTTCATTATAAAATACCTACTATGCGATGTTTTATCACTACTAAGTACTCTCCTATAACTGTAATGAATAGCTATTGATACTTTTAGATGGTTTGAAGTTTATTATGCTCTTTATTAGCCATTCAAGGTGAAAATACAAATAAAATTGCACAAGTTACTTTACATTATTAGCATAATAAATGAATCATTTGTAAAACTAGATTCGACTCTGTTTTATTGTTTTTATTGGTATTGTATTTATTCTAGACGAGGTATTATTATACAAATATACATAGGTAGCTATTATTATACTTGTGAGTAAAACTACGTAGGTATAGAGGTGTCTGGCAGCTGTCAGTTAAAACATTATTTACCTTGTCTATGTTGAAAAGAACGAGGAAAAAATTCAATGTCATATTCAGTCATACGTTAATTTGACCGGAGGATTTGCAACTTTGCTATAACTTAGATCCAATGTATCATAGATATATTTGAATAGTTTCAGAACTTATAAGCCTCTACCTACGCAGGTTTGAGGTGAAGGCGCCTAAAGATGACGAAACTGATTACTGAGAAGGAACAACAGACAGGAGTCTACAACAAAACTTGGAGTTCTAACTTGGAGGAGATAAAGGAACTGTGTAGTTTTACCTGCGCATGCGTCGCCAGCAGCGTGGTGAACAAAAAACACAACACTTGCCACATTTTGGTTGATTTTGAACTGTTTGTTTGTTACGGTGTCTGTGTCGCGAGTCTCACCGCGGCATGGCGGTCGGTCGGGGCGCTGCTCGGAGGCACACTGAACACTGAGCCCTGAGCCGCACGGACAGACAAACTTTACTTTCTGTAAGCGGCTGCGTTCACAATGACTTGCACACTTATTTAAGGTTTATCAACTCTTTAAACCTTCTCGATAAATTAATAAAATATGCCTCTCGTACATTCCAAAACATGGCTATTTTTAACGAAATTAAATAAGAGGTTCATATGGTATTGTGGTTTAGGCTTTACATTTATTACGTCGATAAAATAAATAAAATAAATATACCCGGACAAATTCACACACGGTTAATTAGACCCAAAGTAAGCTCTAAGCTTGTGTTATGGAATCTAATTGACTGATACTATTACTTATACATACACAAATACTTTATAAGAATATATAATTGATACCCAGACGTCGTCGCCAACAACTATGTCTGCACATATTGTTGACTCCGGGCGGGAATCGAACCCGCAACCCCCGACACAGTAAGCGCTCTCACTGCCACCGTGCCAACGGGCTTGTCGATGGAATACAAATATTAATTACAGGGTTGGAGTTAAGTTTAAGTTTGGCCTAGGATAAATATTTGCTAACATTAATATTAACTTAACTCCATAAGTTAATATTGAGAACATTGATTGTTGAGTTGAGGAATTGACTATAAAGTTTTGTTACATTATTTACATTTTGTTACATACAACTTTCTTAGGTGTGTAGCATACAATTCTAAATGATGTGACTTCAAAAAGACTGAGGTTTTCTATTCGACTGTAAAGTAATGTTTAAGTTATATTAAAGTATGGTCAGTATGAGCGCGGGTTTACCTCTACGCAATGTAGAGCCGGCGGCGCGGGCGCGGGCGTTACGCCACACGCACACACAAACCAGCTGCGCTGCACACACACACATGCTCACGATCAGGTACACCACAGCCTGATCCCGCCGATAATCCTTTATTCCTCCTTTTATTTTCGCAACAACTCTTATTGGAATTTTAAGTAGATACTTAAATAAGTTAAAAGGAATTGTTCCAAGTACTTCGCAGACTCGCCAGCGTTTAAAAGACATCAACGCGTTTTCAAAAATGTATCGATCGAATATATCGAGTGCGTAGTTTTGTGTTCGAAGAAAAGGTCAATTTTAATTGATTTCACTAAACTTGTATTTTTATAGTAACGTGTTCTTTACTTATAACTACTAAAGACTTATTGTTATTCATTTACCTCATATTAATAAACCTTCCCAGTTTTCATTTCCAGGTAAATCCTGTACCAAATAACATTACGTATTTCCAATGTACTTCCACTTTGCGGTGACAGGTCGATTATCGCGCCATCTGCCTATTATTTCGTGCAATACAAAATCCCCCTAGCCAGGAGTTGGGCGCCACCGTCGCGTCACGTTGCCGCCCAAAATCAATATCGGTTGTGCCGTGCGCGGCTCCGCGCTCCCAACTCAGTGTTACACTGGCCACCCCTTCATTGACACTACCCCTGTCTGTTACGCGCAACCAGTGCCCTAAACCCGATCACCCGACCCAAAGACACAGCTAAAAGTAAGTACTATTCCATTTATATAAAGACACATAACACGTATGTTACAGAACATTTTTAATTTAGAAACTGTTTTATTTTTCTAATCTTTTGAAGTCCAAAATGGTAGATTTAAATGTTACGTAGGGTTAAGTTAAGCAAGTTATATGGGGCGGGGAATGACCCCGAAGGGCGGATTCGACTGTCGTAATAATTTAACTTCACTGATTTACTATTACGAGTTTCTTTTAAGAAATTATGGTCGCTATTTGTTCACTTTTATAGTTTTAAATTCGTTAAATACATATATCAGTAATTTTACTTATTTTTGTATTTACACACCAAACATGTTTTTTTAATAATTTTAGATTTCGTATGAAAGTATTTTCCTCAATAGTTATTTCGCGTTTGTACGCCAACCCAAATATTGCAAGATATGGGGAACAAAACAATTGGGGCAATATTGCTTTCCATATAAAAAGAAGGGATGAAAATTACTTTTGATCATGTAATACGGAATACAATGAACATGTACACAATCCATTTCTTACCTTCGTTTACTTTTGTACCGCGGCCCGGGAGGAAAGATTTGTTTAGGCGACATTTTGAATAAAACAATATTACTACTTTTGTATATCTAAATGTGTTTCAGGAATGGTACAAAACTTTTATGTTACATTTGTTTATAGAATCGTGCTTAATAAAACTTTCTCGATCTAATATTCACCGAGAGTTCTGATAAACACGTAACATACATTTCTCTAGGGAGGAGCGGTGAAAAGAAAACTTAGTTTAATAAAGGCAAGGGTTGGTTTATTAAACAAGTAATTTCTCTTTATTTATCCTTAATTAGTTTTACTTTATATATTGACCTTAGTTAGTGGTCAACTATGGTGTCGGGAGTTTTTAGAAAATGAGCTATACTATATAATTCCTCACTATTATCAGCGCAGCTCGCCTACCATGTATGTATTTAGGGGTATTTCTATCGGATTGCTACTGTGTTTCGGATAGCACATTGTCATTCGATTGTTGAAGGCTTTTGTCGTTGTTTTATAGATGGAAGTATACAGTAACTGGATACAGTCGGCTGCAAAGAGCCTTTTTCAATGCATAGAATTTTATATATGCGAAGTAAAATAAAACAATGAATTAAATAACTTTATTTATATATTAAAAGCCTTCATGGACAAAATATAAAAGCAATTATAGAAGTATCAACGTAATTAACAAAATAACAAGAGTATTTGGTTAGTCTGTAGCTAATTATTAAAACAACATCAGAAGAGCTCCGGCTTGTTCCGAACTAAGTAGGTAATAATCATAGATCAAAATGTTCAATTGTTTCCATAACAAAAGATAAAATCATAAGATTAGACTTTCGATACATAATGAGATACTATTTTCACTTAATGTTTTGGTCCCTAAATGTTGTAATTATGGAAGCGATATGTTTATGAAATATAAACCTGAAGCCACAGCGATACCAAGTTTCATTCTTTGAAGTAATATTAGACCCTTTCAAATATAACTCTTAAAATAATTGTCGTTGAAGATGTGAGATGCTTTTAGGGTTTTTTTATTGACAGTAGCATGCCAACAGTAGCATGATCTCAACGATAATTGATGTACGGTGGGATTGGTGGTAATATAGTTTATATTAACCAAGTCCTTACAAAATAAATAACCCCATAGTTGAAAAGCTTCCGTTTAAAATGTTGTTATTATGGGATTTATGGGCGTTTACAGGATTGATCTTCAACAATTTTACCTGTCTTTTCCCTGTACCATAGACATGTATCTATTTTTAGTCGAAAACGCATGTTACCATTTCGCACGATCATGCGAAACGATGCACAGCTCCCTTTGTCAAAAACTTCCGATAGCTGATCTAGTCCAACTTGCTTATACTGCTCGGATATTTTAAGCAGATGCTCAAGCTAAATCCTGTAACCATTCAAGATACTTACTATGTGTCTTATAATGTGCCCGTTTCTAGTGAAACGGCGTTCGCAATTACGTTAGGATCGTAAGTGTTTAGTGGCCGATTAACCGGTGTATCTGATCGCGGTGTTACAGTTTTATTACAGTCGAGGCGACGACAGCGCCCTCCATATTGAATTCTTAAACTTTAGACGTAGTACTATTTAGTAATCTGTGCTTTAGCTCCTTTCAGTTATAACCATTTTTGCGGATAGAAAAATACTACGACGATTAATCCCCGTGTTATTTAATGTACTATTTTAACATAATACAATATAATTCCAAAAATGTGGCTAAAATCGAGGTGTAAAATAACCGTTAAATCAATTATCGTGTTAAGCCAACTATCGATACAATAATGATAATGAAAACTACACAAAGTGATTTCGTCAGTGATTTTGTCGTTATGAATGGCTTTAACCACGCGATCGTAGTTTTATTTACCGAACACGTAATGTCGGGGTTAAAACGTGTTTACATGGAAAGCATTAGACATTCATGGGCAGAATTAATTGCAACATTAGCGTGTTATAGAGCTTAATGTTTGGGAAATAATGAGGGGTTTTCTGGTATGATTCGTGCCAACAACAGTCGGACACGAGCTCATCTCTTGGGATCGATGGGCGTATAATGATGGAACGTAGCGACTGGCTCAAAGCCAGAGGGTAGTTAGCAATCCGTTCATTGTCAACTCTATGATTTATGTAAATCCACTCTCGGTATCAATTCCTTTGATGAAGTTCGGAGATAAAGCCTCTAATTTACAGTCTCTCGGGTTTCGAACCATCTTCAGTGATTGACGGTGTCTTCAATAATAATTAGTTTCATTTCAAGAACTGTCACAGTGTATTTCGTGTGTGAAATATTATATGAGGACGCCTTAAGACTATTAATATAATTTAACACTGAAATAGAGACAATTTAGTTTTGGAATGTTCATTAAAATGAACTTATTCAGAGATAATTGAAATATGTAATTAGTTCGTCTCCCGCAATCAACATGTTCAAATAGGATTACACGTAGCACTCTCATTTGTGGTTTTAATTTACCGTTTACATAATTAAAAATTCACGCGCTGACCGTATCTTTTTTCGGAATAATGTTCGTGTGAGTAGATACCTTCCCAACCGTACCTTTTTAGCATACCTATCCCGAAGCGTGGAAAAAATGGCGTATGATAATTTGTTTAACCCCGGAGGTATTTTTATAAAATAGCGTCGAGTATGCTTTGACGTTTTATTGAATATCCTTTTCATGGTTTTGCGCCTTTTACAAAGAGTTTTATTGATTTTTGAAGGTACTCAAAACATACATAGTCCGGCTTTACTACGCTATCAGACAGACAGCTGATGCCTATTGTTTCTAACTAGACACATGCCGCACTATGGATTGGTGGCTTACAATTCGTTTTCTTGAAGCCTAGATACATTTTTAAACATATTCGTCGTCAAAAAAATTATAAAAAGATTTATCACTGCCGCGCGCAGAGACGTTCATTAAATCGATACTTAAGTTTTTGACGTATTTTTTCATGTCTCTGAGTACGAGCGAAAAATGTGTCTACAGATGTTCTAGAACATTCTTACTGAACTGCAGATAGGTTGCGGCGAAGCTATACCGATTGATATTCTTTCTGCTCGCTCGTGTTCACTCGTGGCATGACGGTCAATTTTTCATACCGTTCAGAAAAATCAGTGTTGCAGTTTGTTCGGTTCAGCTTTCAAGTATACTCGTTTTTGTCTTTTTTCTGATAGTTTTAATTGGCAATCATTGTTTCGTATAGTCGAGTTGGTTACAACTAAAATGTTTGTAGAAATTGTAATTAAATTCAATTATTTCGCTCTCGGAGGACTGAAACGATATTGCTTTCGATTTCAGTTTAGGACGCAAGAGGGTTCACTTGAAATTATTATTTTGGAGGTTTCAATGAAAGGGAAAATGTGCGAACAAAAGTCAATGACCTGACTAGTGGGTGCCTAGTTGCCTACAGAACGTTACGTAATTCGAGGTTATACAAAATAACAGCAGAACTGGGGGTTATTGTCGTACCCTGGCTACTAGCCAAATCCTACTTAAATAACAAATAAACAACTTCGCCTACGTACAAGTATTAAACTTATTCCATAAAACACAACGTGACACTCCTTGATTATTTCAACCTGGGGAAAATAAAGCAGATGTAAGCGAACTTCTATAATTTTACCTTGCATTGCAAGTTTAAATCCAAGTTTAATAAATGTAGGACTTACTTTGGGCAATACTGAAATATTCATACCTCTATTTGAGAGGTTGAATCTTTTTATATTACTTCTCAGATGGTTTCATATTTCCCTCATGCTTGTTCCGTCAGATATTTCTTATGTTTATGAATTTTGTATCCTAGAACTTTCTCAGCCGGTTGCTCCAAATACTACGATCGATATGCCACTTTTTGCAAAAAGCGACCGAGCGAGACATAAAAACTAATGGTTCTATAAAAGCGTTGAAACCCTTCTTTCTTTTAAATATGGCGATAAATGTGCCTGTCACGTCTCCATTTTAGATCTCGAAGTACAAGATTGTCCATTTCTGAAGACCCCCAAAACGATCACCAGATGTCATCCTTTGTGCCCGATAGTGACCGAAATGGCCACGTAATGTGATTTAGAAACTGTACCGACAGATTGACGAGCTTCGGGCCCTATCCGTAGTAATTGCTTTCAATAAGCCGTGTTTGTATTGCTTTTGTTTGTCACTGCAATTCAACTTTTTTTTTCATATCCTACTAATATTATAAATGCGAAAGTTTGTATGTATGGATGTATGGATGTTTGTTGCTCTTTCACGCAAAAACTACTGAACGGATTTGGATGAAACTTTACAGTAATATAGGTTATACATCAGAATAACACATGGGATACATTTTATCCCGAAATTCCCGCGGGAACGGGTACAACGCGGGTAACACCGCGGGGCGCGGCTAGTTTATAATATTTAAGGAGCAGGAACTTTAGTATCAAGTGTAGTATAATCCCAACCTTAGACTTGCCTGTAAAATCCCACTTCAAGCAAAAGCTTCGGCTTACCGAAGATGTACAGTACGGCATACAATTTCAGGAAAGCGCCTTTTAAAGTTTTAAGAGCAATAAAGGTTTAACAACCTGTTCTTCTCTGTCTTTTATTTAAGGAACTGATGCGTGGTAGCTATATCCTCTACTCGCCCCGTCTTTGTTTTGAAATTTAATCCTTTTTGCAGATAGCGATTAACGGCTGGAAGCAGTTTGCGTCCGACGACTTTTCTTCATATATTGACATCTACCGCACTTGCGTGTAGATTTCCCGTGGTGAGTGTCTCTACTTGAACTACAAATAGAATAAAAGGAAAAGTAACTGAACAAACGAACGCTTTCATAAAATTCAACTTTTAAGCCATTCATGAAAGGTTTTTTCTTTCTTGAATGATGTTTTTAAGCTTTTATGTCAAAGTAACTTTCATGAAAAGAAACTGATACTATGATGAATGACGATACTCGAAGCTTTTTATGTTACATTAAAATTTAAGTAGACTTTACTTACGACAAAATGGTGCGACGAACTGAAATAATTATTAAGAAATAAGCTATATACATAATGGTAACAAAATAAAGTTCCTAAATTATTAATAATTGAAATAAATGTGTGTTACTAATTTCATGTAATTAGAACACAGAACATGCCGTGTCACACCATTTATTTTGTGCCGCTAATGTTTCATATAGAATGCTGCATATATGTATGAGTTTCTATAGGCTATTAGTCGCTGTCGGGAAAGTGTAATTTACTTGGAAATGCATAAAGATTTTCATTGTATACGACGTAATAAACTGTACCATGCCTACTACGGGTGAAATAAGTTCACTCTTTTAACAAAAATTGTTACTAAAAAGCGAGTGTGTTTCAAAGGGGACGTCAAAATAGAGCGGTCGGGGTGTCCAGGAATCTGTGGCCCGCAGGCCGCGACCACATCAACCCTGTCTTTCTCAAGCTTCCGAACCTCATTCACCACCAATGTCAATTACCTGAAACGAAGGTACGTCACACACCTTACCTTTCTCTATGTATGCATGAATGTAACATTCAACGCTTCAATACTTTTAACGGAACCTTTTTACTTTACGTTCTCATTTTTTCTCAGTAACTAACTTTGACTACATCAAATTCAGAATGAGATGAAAAAATTCAATTCCATTACTTTATGTTCAGAGCAACGAGAATTAATTATGTTTAAAAATGTAATTGGTAGGAGAGTTTGTGTTATAAATGGTCGGAACCGCTTCACCGCGCTGCTTCCACCCCGCGCCCGCACTGGTCTCGCCTTGTGCCTCGTGTCCTTGCCTCGCCCCTTGCCTGGTCCCTTACCTGGTCCCTCGCCTGGTCCCTCGCCTGGTCCCTCGCCTCACTCGCCTCGGCTCCTGTCCTCCTCCTCGCATACCGTGTACCACCACTCATCAGCTCAGTGACATCAATGTTCTCGCAAGCGCTGCTATTTGATGGCCCCATCCACGCACCAACGGATAACATTCGCAGTCGGCATTCACCAATGCATGCCGCTTCTCGATGTCACCGCGTTCAGTGGTTCGATGTTGTCGCTTCACAATTTACATTTTCCTTGGATGTCGAATGAGAGTCTCGGTCCAGCACTTTCCAAAACAAAATTCAAAAGTTTGATTTATTTTCAAGTTATAATAAAATAGTCCGCCCTTCGTAATGAAATTTGGTTCAGATCACAGTCGAGACGCTTGACCTTTCCCTTTTGAAAGTAAAATAAATATTTGGATTGGTATAAGTAATTAACATATTTTTTTGATGGACTACCCTTGGGAGTAATTGGTTGACTAATTGAATCGTAACTTTTGCCTTCAAATGTTAATATATGGGTTCGATCGGCTGATGGAGTAGTGAGTGGCTACATAGTGTGTCGGTTTTGGTCCTTTGTGCGTGTCCCTAACGTGCGGCGCGGCGTGGCGGCGGCGCGGCGAGTAGCTCAGCGGAGGCGTTACGCAGATTCAGCTCCGGGGACCTGCAGTCGGAGTGCGATGAGGGCGAGGTGGACCCCTACACCGGCCGCCCGGCCACCACCAGCCAGCCGAAGCCGCAGGCTCAGAGGCCGGCCTCCCAGGGTGAGAACAACTGCATCTTTCTTTTACTCAAATCATACTATTAACCGTATATCATGATTAGTCCAGAAAAAAATACTAATAATAATTATAATTTATTAATTTTTGAATAATAGATCATATTTTAACATGAGCAATTGGTGCATGCATTGGTCCATATTATACTGAACAGAAACTGCTTGCGTCCCTGCTTGATAAAATTGAGTGAGAGTCTATCATATCCTCGATTTAACCCTACAATAGCTACTGGAGGCAGTATCGGTAGTGGAACGTCTCCGGCGCCCACGGTGGCGCCGACCGCTACCGCGACTGCGGGCGGCGGCGACTTGTCTCTGAACCTGCGCGGCGGGTCCCGGGGGACCTCGGCCCCCTCGTCGCCGGCCAAGTCCAGGGAGAGTCTGCTGCAGAGAGTGCAGTCTCTAACGGGCGCGGCCAGGGATCAGGGCGCTAACCTTTTAGGTAGGGAGTTAAGTTATAAGTGTTATAACACTAAAATCATGAAGTCCTGAAACCTAACATACGGTCTCACTCAATGATGAATTGAGTTATCCACTACCTTGAGGTTAAATCATTCCTTATTTAAGTTTAGAGTTTTCCTGGTGATTTAAATCGATGCAGAATAAAACTAACGAGTACCGCACGAGAGAACTTTGAACTTCTAGAAGGTAATAACCTCTAGCATGAACTAGTTAGGTCTTATTACTTATTAATTCAAAATCCTTATTCTGAACAGGGAGTGTAACATCGGTGGCGTCAGTAGGGCGCGGCTACAATCGCGACCGCTGCGTCACTCTGCTGGTAGTGGACGACCAGAACACCGACTGGTCCAAGTACTTCCGCGGGAGACGGCTGCCTGGCGAGTGGGACATCCGCGTGGAGCAGGCCGAGTTTAGGGTGAGTCGGGGAACAAGTCATTTAGTAACTCGCTTAACAATTGTGCTAGTAGAGGACGTACTAACATGGTACTAACGCACTGGTACTAATTAAATCAACTATACTCGTAGAATGGTTTGAATTACTTTGCCATAAGATTTTTAAAACAAGAACATTCATAATCAGACAGCGATATAACTCCTAAACAGATTACTTAGATGATGATGTTATACAAGTACCTAAGAGGTGTTAAGTAGGACCTAATTCAATATTTACACTTTTCTTTACTAGGAGTAAGGAAAAGTTGTAGTAAGTAGACCTTTCCGGTTTGTTAATTATCTCACAGATTTGATGCTTTGATGCCCTTTTACCATAAAACCTTGGACCTACATACGCCCATACATACCTATACATACAAATTTGGTCCATAACGAGAGCGTAAAATATTTGAATTATTATAGGAACTATCGGTAACAGCCAACTCCGATGGCGCGAATGTATCGATGGCGGTCTACCGCAGCGGTACTAAAGTGACACGATGCTTCAAGTAAGTATTTCATAGACAAGTGGTTACTTCACAGACATAGATAATGTTTATCCTTTGTCTATTGACATGTGATTGTGTTTATGGTTTAGGCCTGAGTTCGTGTTAGTTCGGCAAAACGTCCGAGATGCGGGTGCAGATTTCCGCTCGCTACTGCTGGGCCTCAAATTCGGCGGAGTTCCTTCCATCAACAGTCTCAACTCGATCTATCACTTCCAGGTTCGTTAAGTTGATTACTATTTAACTAATACTACAACAGGAATAGATAGTCATGTTGTTTGGGAATATCTTTATTTAGAAATGATACATTATAATTATGTGTAGATAAAAATACTAATTATATTCAAAGATGGATTGCTTGTTATAAGAACTTAATTTACAAAGACCAAGACATTCTTTACCCAAAGTTTTTGGTTTCAAAATTCGTGCAACCCTTTTATTACAGTAATAAAAGATAGTACAACTAAGGATCTAACTCTAGGTCAAAGATAGGGCAAAGTCTTATAAATGTAAGCCTTTGGCTTTCATTTCTGAACCGTTACTTTTCGCCTCAAATAAATGTTTATGTATTTATGCGATATTGTATGGTGTGGTGTAGGACCGGCCCTGGGTGTTCGGCCACCTGCTGCAGCTCCAGCGCCGTCTCGGGCGAGAAAACTTCCCCCTCATCGAGCAGACCTACTACCACAACCACACCGATATGGTAAGTACTTAGAAGAACACCTTTGTTCGTTTCTCAGGGATATGGAATGAAACAAACGAATACTATACTAAGTTGTTTATTAAAACTAAATATCACTATAACTTGTTAATTTACAATAATTAACTTACAAAATAAATAATACAAAAATAACGTTAAAGTAATTTCGTCTAAAGACAAAACAACAATTTGGACCGTCCAAAGAAAAATCACAAAGTATAACAAAGTATTAATATAAATTAGAAATTCTTAAGAGTCCCTTTTCATTGTAAACGGTTTACAGTATTTGTTAATCTAACATACATACATAGGCTAAAATGACAGCTGCAATTTTAAGTTAAATTAATTAATGGAATAATGAATTTTACTTTTTCGAACGGACACAAGTGGATCTGAATGTAGTATTGTTAATGTTAAATCAAGTAGCGGTGTTATTGTAGTGTTGGTATTGTAGACATCTCGTTAGTGCGGGCGCCCTGCAAAGTAAAACATGGGCGTTACATAAACACTAACTACTACTGAACACAGTATTCATGTAACCGTGTCTGATTCTCGGTAAATTAGTAGCAAGATACATCAAAAGGATTATGTTTACGTACACTAGCACCGAACAAATCCAAAAGCCGAGAGTATGATGTTTATTTGCTTCGAGAAACTTGTTCACAAGCAAGAGGTATTTATTTTAATAATTTTGTTTTATTAACATCAAGTGGGAAATTACTAAGAGAAAAGTCTCTAAATAATAGTAAACTAGGCTTCACGACAGACGGTTGTGTTTTCAACTTAAGATTAACTATATTAGTCGTTCTATTGCAAAGTACAGTTTTTAAAACTTCATTTCAAGGAAATATTTCATCAGTATTTAGAATATACACGGTAAAAACCTCTTTTGACACTGTGTTAAAAGTAAGCGCTAAGGTCTCTCATCTTATTTGAAAATATCAATATTTAGACCACGTCGGAGGACCTACTCGAAATGCAATGAAATCAGTGCAATGAGGAGGATTTTTCGAAGATTCAATTACCATATTATATAGTTAAGGGTTGCGAGTATCGATAATATATGAATGTACATACCTAGTCCACCGGCATCGCTGCTCGCGATCGTGCAGACAGATGCCGTGCCTCTGGTAGCATTCGTCGTTCTTTGTCACGCAAGTGTTGGGTGACTTGGTTCGGCGGTTGGTCATGTGAACCTGGTTAAGATATTACGTATATTAGATTTTTTATTTAAATTCGTTCCTTGGACACTCTTTTATATACCCTCCTTACTTATTTATACTAATCTAGTGATATATATGATTCTATTTATTATTATAATGATACTACTAAGTACCCGCCTTTTATGAATATATTTTGTTTTTATTTTAATACTTATCTAGCAAGTTTTGGCTACAAGCTATGGTTACTGACAGTTTAAACTTTACCGTGTTCTTAATGTGACGTTTGTTAAACCGTCAACTATTTACAAGAAGTGTTTGTGATGTCTAATGAATATTTTAAGATTGTACCGTTTGTTTCGGAATATTTCAGCTTCTAAGTGGAAAATTAGTTATTAACTGAAACACTTTAAACTATGCAGGCCACTTTGAGTTTCAAACTTGGTGATAGCATTCCAAGCAAAGTTAAAACGGATATTTCAGTTGAAGTTGTGTGATCATTCAACATTTTTCTTTTATTTGGCTGTCATTTGTGATTGCATTGGTTTGTGCCTCCTACGTATTCTAAAAGAAGGGTGTTGTTGATTGAGACTGATCGTAATTGGCAAAAATAAACAACGCACCCTCATTGTAGCACCATTTTGTTAAGCACCATTTATGTTTTATATAGAGCGATTGTTTCAAAAAGTTGAATGTTGAATTTTGTTTGTTATACTTCACTGCATACCTAATTTATGAGGATCATAAAAACAAATGAATGTCGCGAATTGTTTTAAATGAAAGTCATATGTTTGGCTGGCTTTGCACGCCAACAATGTTGCATTTTAGAAACATTTCGGATTCTCAAATATATTACCGACTAAAATAGTTTTTAAAGTTTGCATCACTTCGCCCTTTTTTGTAATAAACGACTGACACAACTTTCAAATCGAAGTCATAACGTTTTTTGTTGTTGAAACTTTATTTTTTGTTGGAACTAAGTCCTTTATTTTGAGGCGTTAAAATCCTCTAAAATCTTCCGTAAATTACCTTGCAAGTGCATCCTTGTCTGTAAAGCATTCGGAAGCCCTTTCTCTGCCGCGGCGTGACTTCTCTCCACTTGCTGATGAACCCGCAGAGGTTGATGTGGGCCTCCAGATGGGATACGCGTCCTGGGAACAAACACGAGATTATATATATTATGACGTACCAAATGGTTGTAAACATGTAGCGGATAGAATCGGGTTAGTCGTAGCTTGTGGTTGAAAAATGTACCGACCAGGTCATACCTTAGGTGTCTAAGGTCCTAAGTTAAGGTTGTAGTGAGACACTCGTCTAGTCTATATAAATGTCTGAAGGAGCGGACAGACCTTTTTTTCCTGCACAATTTTTAGTCAATAATTGTATCGACAACTGTTGTTAAACTGATTAAATACAGACTCCAGTATGTCGAGGTATTCTGAAGACTGACTAATCGCAGAATAGGTCCTAAAAAGAGGTATATTGAGATCTCACCACACTACAGATCACATGAACATTTGTCTTAGTGTACTAGATCACCTTTCTCATAGGTGTGTCATAAATTCATACAAACCTGATATAATATAGGTCTCCCGAGGCTGCAGACTCACTCCGCACATAGAGTCATGTGCGGGAGACAAGAGGCGGCCATATTTAAGCGCTATGGCCGCTTTCGGCGTCGCCTGCAATCAAACAAGTACAATAAATATCTATTATTGAGTTTTTATAATAAGTGTACCTACAATAGGTGCGATAAAACGATCGACGCCTCCGAACCTCGTTTATAGGATCCTAAAATCTTACGACTACAATTTAACGAGCTAACGCAAGCTTCGACTACTGCGCCACATCGCTACTCTTACGCTTTGCATTCCGACACTATATTACAATGATATATAGCGCATCCTAATAAATCACATTAAAATGATAGATGTGAACATCTGGACGTTTAAAATATAGTTTGTTACACAATAAAGCTTTTACTGTAATCGTATTGAGAAAGAAGTTGCAATTTGTTGTAATGTGTTCTTGATTTTTTATGTACATCTATATAGTTCAGTTGTAGTACGTAACTAGTTTACGAAAAAGTCTTATAACGGATCAATTAATAAAGGGTCGTAGTAAGCTACAGTGATATAAGATTACTATATTGAAAGTTGTACTTACTTTGAACATATTTCGTATTTTCACTTTGTACATATCGTATGAATCCTTTGCTTTTAACATTTTTTGTACTCTCCCAACAATAACTGTAAAAGAAAAAGAAACTTGATTGAACCAAACAGAAATATGAAAATATATGAGAAATTTCAAATTAGTCACAAGTACAGAAGATAAAAAAAGCAACCTTGTAGGTACAAGGTTTTCAAAAAGAACTCCTCATTAGCGAGATGGATTCCCGGGATTACAGGGAACAGGGACCCAGAGGGGAAAATTAAACATAAAACTTGTTTTGCCCCAAATCATAATACTTACATTATCAAGACAAAAACAGGAAAGTGAGACATTTAGGAGTTTAACGGTAAATAAATGTTAGTAATTTTGTTTTCTATTCCCCGGGAGGAAGTAGGTGGACATCTGGGATCTCCAAATAAAATATATTTCGGGTAAGCGGGTCCCTGGGGCCACACCGCCCGGCCGTTTCCTAACAAAAACTAAGTATACATAAACATTTATTTACATAGGACTGAAGTTGGCATCTCAAACCGTACCGATATAGTAAATTAGATTACCTAATCTTTATAATATTGACATCTTTTTATCTACCTATCATTATCACTAGTTTATTATTACTTACATGAGTTCCTATTTCCTTTTACACGTCCCTACAGTTTTATTGGCTTATCTATTTTTAACTTAATTGCATGCGCCACTGATAGACATATCATCGTAATACGGGGAAAAGATAAAACGGGAAAGAAATGTTGTTCCACAGTAGGTAAGGTAAGTAATTTATAAAGTTTGTGAATAGTACAAGTTTACTGTGATAAGATTTTACATGGGATATTAATTTTGACACTGACTGTAACGCGTTCGCGTATTTCAATGAAGAACTCGATAGTTCTAGAAGAACCTATTTTAACTATCTATATACCTATATCTATATACCGGGTAACCTGACTGACTCACTGACTTAAATTTCAACGCACAGCCGATACTGTACCTAGAAATTCAAAATTTGGGGTTCTTTTCATGATGTAAGTGAGCACTAAGGGAGGATTTTGAGAAATTCAACCCCAAAAGGGGGCGGCTAGAAAGGGTGGCCTTTTCATCCGAAGCCAATCAAGGGCAGCCCCTAGTATAATATAATAATAATAGGTGTGTAATCTTACCAAAATCACTGTTACAATATTGTGTCTGTGGGTGTTCGGGTGCACAAGAGCAGGCGGCGGCGAGTCGGTAGCAGGCAGCCATCAGCGCCAGCACCAGCCATCTCGTCAACATCGTGGACTGGATATATCTCGTATCTGGAGGAAATAACACATGTTATTATACAACTTATATACGGTCCCGCCTGCTCCTCAGCAGTGAACGTTATCGGTATGAGATAATAATAAGACCAGCAGTGCGCGCGGTTGCATCAACATTTATGACGTTTCAATCTTCCCTGGACATTCACGAATACTTACACACATCAAAAGTGTCTAGGGATCAAGTACATTTTTGGCAATAAAAAATTATCTAGTCCATATTTACCAAATCTAGTCTTCTAGACTGGCTTTTTATTTTTATTCTTATGTTTAAGTTAGCAACATACCCCTATTGTCCTGGAAAAATAATGAAAAATTGCAGCTTTTGCAAATTGTGGAAAATTTACCTGAGTTAACGGCGTCGATTAAATGGCAAAAAAAAGTCGAAATGAAGACAGGCCTGCATTTTTATTGTACAGATAAAACAATTAATAATCTGTGTTACCACCACGAACTCGAATCACACTATCGCAGCGATTTGACATGCTTAAAATGAGTTCATCAAAATCGCTTTGAGGAATTTCCGCCCACTTCCTTTCTAACAAGTCAAAAAGTTGTTGTTGAGTGTTCACAGCATCCGTACTCGGCAGAGCCCTTCTTTGGAGCATATCCCATGCGTGTTCAATTGGATTAAGGTCTGGCGACTGAGCAGGCCACGGCAAAATGTTGATATGAGCTTCGTCAAGTGTGCGAGTTACGACTCTAGCTGTGTGTGGACGTGCATTGTCGTGCATTAATTGAAACGAATCACCCAACTGGTCTCGTAAAGGGATGATTACGTCTGTAACAATTCTCTCCGCGTAAATCTGAGCATTGAGGTTGCCCCTGATCCAAATGAGATCGGTTCTCCCACCAATCCAAATACCGGCCCATATCATTATTGTTCCCCCACCATATGGATGAACTTCCTGACAAAATCTCAAACGTTCTTGACGTCCAGAGGTCCTCCAAACTCGAGTACGTCTTGTATCTGGTCTCATACCGAAACGAGATTCATCGGAAAAGCACACACAATGCCAGTCTTCTTCCTCCCAATATCTGTGTTCGCGAGCCCATTGTAAACGGGCCCGACGATTGCGGGGTGCTATAGGTGGAACTCTCAGCGGCCTTCGGGAACGCAGATTCACTTCACGTAAACGATTTCGGATGGTTTGGTCGCTTAGCAACAAGCCTGAAGTGGCGTGGAGCCTTGTAACCAACATCATGGCGGTCATGGTACGATTCCTTCGAGCCGTATTTTGGATGTACCGGTCCTGTCTGCGAGTGGTGATGCGAGATCGTCCTGCATGCCGCTCGGCCACGCTGCCCGTGATACGATAGCGTGTCCAGAGGCGGCTTATAACGCTCTGTTTAGTGTCAAGAGCGATAGCCACAGTACGTTGCCTGGAACCAGCTTCTAACATTCCGATGGCTCTTATCATCTCTTCTCGAGTCAAGTGACGTCGTCGCTCCATATCAATGCAGTTTTTTTCAGTTACGATGCAGAAATTGTAATGATTTGGTCTAAACGAGATTTCACACTTTTATAGAAATCCTTACTGACGGCTGATTTTCTTTTTATATTCGAAATTTAAACTTTTTTTTTAATCAAAATAATGAAATTCACTCAATAGAACCGATAGCGACCCAAAAAGTTATTATAACAAACCTCATTTGCAGCAATGCTCTAAAACATACCTGATCCCTAGACACTTTTGATGTGTGTACATACCAAAATTAGTCGAGATCATAACTGATCCCGAGATTGAATGAGACTCACAAACGTCAATTAATGTATAATATATAAGTAATAATATATTTAGGGAATTCCAATAGGTACATACTAGGTACTGATAATACCGGGATTCCTTGTTTTATCGATAAATGGTTTTCCCATATTATATATTATATAAGTATTCTATGTTAGGCCTATTAAAATGTTAGGCACTTAAGTGCTTTGTCATATTTGATTTAGATTGAAAATTCTCATTGATATTTTACTGGGAGCATAAAAGTTTGTCAATTTTCATGGGGTTTTATGGGATTTCATTTGACAACGATTCGACAACGAAAAGTAAGTACAGTCCATACTTAATTTGAACAATGAAGTTCAAAAGATACGAAGATTAAGTCGTAATAGAAAGTTCCGACCAGATGTTAACATTGTAGGTGATTGTTTAAAGGCCTATAATGTTATCACGAATTGAAATGTTACGTTAGCCGGTAAACTCATCAGTCATCACGGTGCAGTGTTACGAGGCCTTGTTACCGTAATTTATTAACTTAACCACCTCCGGGACACAAGATGGTGTGACCTACTTAACAGTAACCTCATTTCATTCCTCGCACGTCTTAAATGACACCGCTATATCTTTTATTAGAGTTTTATATCCACAAGCGTAAAATGAACGAACGTAGCTCTCTCATATTATTGAAACCAGTCCAACTAAGAAGTAGTTATCCTGTCAACCGAACTATAAAAGAATACAGTTACTCGTCCCTTTGTTAGGTGTTAACGTTAATCCGATTTACTTGTATAATCTCACGAATGTCCTTTCAAAGACTTATCTGTACCATTAAACTTTGTTTTCGATGGAAAGAGATTAAAATATTATGAACGGTCGTAAGTGGATTATTAACATTCATTGGTGGTTTGTGATGCTCGTATTTCATCGTGTCATAAATAAGTGCATCGTTATATTAAGGCCCGCTCGATCTTATCCTAATTTAACTTGATATACAAACACTAACTTGCTTGCTTCAAAATTTGCATAACAATGAATTTAACTTTGCAAACAATAACTAACTCAGAACCGTTTGTGTAGGAGCTTAGATCGTAAACGTTATACTTCGCTTAGTTTATTTTCTTTATACCAAGAATTGTTTTATTCAGCTCTAAATTATTTATTCGGTAAATAAACCAAAAGTAACCTTCCGCCACAAACAAATAAACAAAACATTTTATCGTAACAATTAGAAAAATAAGCAGCAAAAACCTTCGTAGGTATCATAAATAGGTATTTAATGGTCCTCTTATTATAAAGTATTACGTGATCTTATGTTAATCTAATTTTAAAGTTAGGTGATATCATCATAGGTATACTTAAATTCTCTGTAACTACCTAACTGATTTTGTCGTTCGTTCATTTGTTGAAGTACGGATAAATGGAGGTGAGGATTTGAAAATAGAATGACTTACGTGAGATATTCGTTTTGGCAAGTCACATCACGCGAGTCAGTCAGTCAACTGGGTGCCCTCTTGAGCAATGAGTGTATTAGGTACCTATATGAGAGCAGCGCAGACGGCGCTTTGTATCTGATGCATGACTACAGCGGCGCCTACCTTCGTTTGTGTTTAGGTTTTTGGATAAAATCACGATGCGGAAATTTTATGAGTGCATTCCCATAGTCGTGCCTCCAGTGTGGACCGTTGAGTTAACTCAACAATACCTCATTCGTCAGGGTTCGTCGGGAATATTGACGTTTGTAATGCATTTATATACATTTACAGTATTTATTCGTTTTCGTTTGAGCACGGATATAATACAAATCAAATTGTTATTGGTACAAAGGCAGTGAGCCTAATATGGAAGTTTAAACCCATAATAATCATATTTTATTTAACATTTTCGAATTGTTTTTACAAACGTGTCATAATAATAATTGTATTTGAGCCTTTCAAAGGAATTACATTAAGGACTTACTCTACATAACCCACTTACTTTGAAAGAGATTACATTTAGCAGTCACATATTAATAACAAAAACATAAATCATGCCAAAATTCTGTGCCATTTTTGACTCACCTATTGTAACAATACCTTGGTTTTGCATGTATCATTAATTATCGTAATAATAGTTTATTGTCCATAACTTCATATAGCAACACTATTCAATGCAAGTTTCAATATGTTAATAGTTGTAAGATGTCAACGTTTAACCTTTAGTATAATGTGTCATAAAATTACAAAATTTTAGTATAACATTGTTAGGAACGTGCTTACTTGTAATAGGAAAATAACAAAAGTGGCTACAATGATGCACCTGCGACATAACTTGTGGTATAAAAGCTGTATAAAAGTTATACAAAACGTTCACGGCATATCCTTCGAGGGAATGTTATGAGATTTTTTATCGAAATAGGTAACGTGTTTACTCATTTCAGTCACGTATTGTTACGTAATGCTTTCAACAGAATTTCTTGCGATATTCCCCTAAAAGTTGTCAACGCTTCGAGTCAATGAAGCTTGTAATAAATGGTTATTATCGTCACAATTATGGATAATTTACAATGATGAATAATATTATATAGTTCCGAAGAAGTGATTGTTGCAACAAAACAAAAGAGAAAATGTATCGCTTATAACCGAAGCTTGTATTACGACTATAACCCACTGTAACACTCGTAAATACTTCATGAACTCTTATGACATGTGCGTACAAAAATAGCTATGAATCTTTAAAAATAGAACATCAATACATAGACTAAGTAATAGTTAGTGCAATGATGTATAATATGTTAGTTAGTTCCATCAACATTCTGCGGTTTTAGTTCAAGGTATGTGCAGATCGTATGTGCGGTAACCACTGTTGGTATTAAGCAAATAAATTTCCTTTTGTGGCCACACTACGTAAGAATACGTTAGTACTATAATAATACAAGCACACGTTTACTTTGGAACTGACAACTTATTTTGGTAAAGTGACAGCATTTGATGGATATTACAAAAGTTATACAAATATACTTATGAGTTATTGAACCATGGATTTGGTACTAAATTCATAACTTGATTTGACTAAGTGTATGTGACGGCTGATATATCTGTTTATGTGATAGTGGTAGCTCATGCTTAATTGGACGGTTGCAAACGTACGATATTCGATGTTTAAAATATTTTCTTGTAATACGAAAATTAGTTTATAAACGTCATTCGATATTTAAATTGTTATACTATTTTCTTTAAGTAAAACACATGTAAATTGTCGCAGCGCGGACTTGTTGTAAAATACGGCCGATCATGACTCTTGTCACAAAAACATAAATCTGTCTGATATCCTCATTAGATCGTGACGCGCCCATTATAACCGACATGTTGCTAACATGTCAATCAATCTAACTCTCCTCTGATGTGTTCATCAATATTACAACTAAATACACCCACGTTACCTCAAGGTAACACGATCCTTGATTGATTATTCGGTTTTGCGTTACAAACACTTGACAAGATTTGCTTAATTATAACAAGAGACCATTGTTCGGGGCATTGTGGAGGTAACAAAGTGAAATAACTGGTCCCAAATTCGAAAATGATTCATGAAGGCTTTTGTTAAGTTGAACTCATTTCTATTCTTTAAATATATGAAATTTAATGAAACAATCAGTTTATTATTGATGTTATAATTTGAACATTAATCACGTTGTTATTAATCTACTTATAGCTCGTGTAAGTAGTCCCGGGCTTATATTAATCGGGCGATCTGTACTCAAAGGGCCATTCAATTTAAAAGGTCAGCAGCACTCTATGATGCATTTTATTTGCGTATAAAACTCGAATCTCAGTGACGTCTGCACCGGCTTAAAGGGATCTTTATACACGTTATTTATTCGAATATCGAATGATGAATATTGAAAACGCCTCGCGTTGAAATGTTAACGTTTTTAAAATGAAGTGTAAAATGTGTGCATCACGGCTGTCGACGTGAATGTAAACGGACGTTTAGCCGTTCTTCTGCCTCGTTTATCCTTTTTATATATACAAAATGAAGTCGTTATTCAGTAATCAGCATTAAATTTGGATAAAAAGTATTAAAATGTCGGCTAATTTGTGGAGACGATAAAAATGTTTTGGTTATCTCTTTTTAATTTTTGTGTCCATAAATCTTGCATTTATTGTTATTAATTGTCGTAAATGGTTAACAACGTAAGTAATAAAAGACCGGTTATCATATTATATCATGTTTTATGTGTTGGGTACGTGTACAAGATCGTTGAAAGTGTGAAACCGATTCCGTCCCACACAATCGAAGCTCATCTTTATTTAATAGAGCCGACATCAACACATATTATCTTATTCCCTAATAAATACATGTTTAATGTATAATTTTGTTCCCATGCGTAATTCGATTATGTCGCAGTAAGTTAACATTATACTGAACACGGAGCATGTCGTTTGGACGAGTGTATCGTGTAATTTGATAAGTGTTTTTATTAGAATGTTACATTATTACTGCTGGCGAGTACAAATTGCATGTAAACTAATACTTGTGCTAATACACGGCTATACTATACACACGACATTGTATCATACATCAAGTTGACTTCACCTTCGACTGGAGTTAACGATCACATTGTTTAGAATTTATTACGTTACTGTCTTGTCTCAGCGAATTAGTATTATTATCAATCAGGGATACAGTTTCTCTTATTTTATTGATTTGTAAAATAATACGCTACGAGGAGCTTAGTTTCAAAGTGATTTACTGAAAAAGATCAATCTATTAAAGAGCCATTTGAAAGCAATAATCTTGTTACCACACACAACTTTCTCTTGCTCAGTTTCGTAGTATTTTGTAATTAACACCCGTAATTGAGATATCAAAAGTAAATATACGACTTCCTTCTGTTTTAATGAGAAAAAAACTGACAGATACTTAATTACTTTATAGTTGTTTGTTTCACGATAAATAGCGATCACGTATTTAGTTTTCCTTTTAGATAAAACTAGCAGCGCCCCGCGGTTTTACCCGCGTTGTGCCCGTTTCCGTAGGAATTTCGGTATTTTTATACATATAAACCTTTCTCTTAAATCACTTTATCTATGAAAAAAAACTGCGTCAAAATCCGTTGCGTAGTTTTAAAGATTTAAGTATACATAGGGACAGACAGACAGCGGAAAGCGACTATGTTTTATACTATGTAGTGATAAGAATAATTAACTGAAAAGCGTAATCACTGTGGTGATTTCAAACCTTATTAGATCGGTATTATACTAATAATATAATAAATGGAATAATATTTAAATGTGATTCCTATAATACTCGTATACTTATTACTAGAGACTGGCTAGCAACACGTACTTATTATAATCACATTATTGACATCAACTGATATCTTATTATGACTTCTATTCGCCTTTCATAACAATATATCTACACTAATATTATAAAGAGGAAAACTTTGTTTGTAATGAATAGGCTCAAAAACTACAGGACCGTTTTTAAAAATTCTTTCACCATTCGAAAGCTACATTATCCACGAGTAAAATAGGCTATTTTTCATCCCGAAATTCCCACAGGAATGGACACGACGCGGGCAAAACCGCGGGGCGCTGCTACTGCTGCTAGTTCAATATAAAATGGCTTATGTTATTATAAGTTATAGAAACTAACACGTTATAAGTATATTTTGGATTACTGTCGCTCAAATGATCGTATTACAATAAGGAATTAATATTATCAGACATAAACTGGTCGTAGTTTATATATACATACTAATATAATAAAACTGAAGTTTGATCTTTTGTTTGTTTGTTTGAACAGAGCTCTGGAAGTCCTAGTCAAATTCAATAATATACGGGAAAAACCACGAGGCGGAGTTAGTTTATGTTTAAATTCGGTAAATACGCATTGAAAAGGTATAAAACTTATTCAAACTAATACGTAAAAATCTAATCAAAATCCCTAATATTATTTTACGAAAACGAACTTTACACCGGTAATATTATTAGTATTAAAAATTAAGCATTAAGATTCAACGTTTTCGTGAATGCATTGTACTTAGGTAATAATATGCGGTGGCACGTATTCGGAGAAGGAAATAATGATTTGGTATAAAGCCAACTCACGCGCTGGATGTGGGTCGCTCTCCAAAATGCTCCAGCCGATACACCAGCGAGTGAGCTCACAACCACCGACTCACAAACAAATAATCAGCACTCCAAATATAACGGCGATTAACATAAGAAAAGTCGGTATTTGGTTTTCGGTTAACACTCAAGGAAAGTCCATTTGTTTAAAACAAACAATATACGAACGAACGCTGAGAGGATTATCCAAATGTCACGTCACGTATAAAATAATAAATATTTCGTAACAAGTACTCGAGAGGTCCGTGTTCACAGCTGTTTCAACTCATAACTAGTAATAACTCAGTTACTAAGCCTCTATATACCACGCTTGCTGTTGTTTATCATTAACTAAACCGCACACTGAACCAATGCCAATAATTTACCATGAATTGTGAGCAACATCCTTACTTTTATTATGTTTATTAATAAAGTTCCTTCCCGAGTGAATCAGGACTATCCTTCTATTATAAAGTATGATCGGCGGTGAACCGGTGACCCTTCGCGCGGCTCGCCCGATCATAATAGCGAACTTGACCGCCCACACTCGCGAACACTTCTACAAACCTTTGCCGCCACTCGGACCTCGGTACACTCGTAGCGCATTCAGGAACACGACTGCGCAAACAAATATAACATCTGTTTTAACAATGAGTTACGCGACGCATCCACGCTCGCGTAGGGCCGCCCGGCCACCGCACAGCTGCGTCCAACACATCAATCAGTCAAGATCAATCACTGTCGTTCTTTTCATATCGAATATTGACTCAATTCAAGTTCACCTCTCCCGTTGTGTCGGTACAAGCTGCGCCGACTTTCACAACCATTACCGCGAGTACGAACCTCCGAGTACCAATAGCGGTTCTTGTCGATAACACCCTATCGTTTCTTGGATCAGACCATTACACCAATTTACGAGACGACGACTGTTGTAAGTGACACGTTATAAATCTTTTTGCCAATTTCTTTGTATAACAATGCGATGCATTGAAAGAATGTAATCCAAACGTTTACTTTCTTCGACGTCTGTAATTTCGGAAGTAAATCGATACCGGTTACGACGTATCAAATTATCGAATGATTTGTATTTGCCCCTTTTCGTTGGGATGGCGATCAATTAGACCTCCCAGTTGTAGGGAACAGAGGCTCGTAAATAACTTTTGGAACGAGCACTGGCAATACAAATTAAATGGAATTTTAATAAATGTAATCTAGAAGGAATTTGTTATTACTATTACCTCATTGAATCGTTAAATACTAGATGAACTGCTTAGGAGTGGACCTACCTATATTCCAAAAATAATTATGACATTTACATGACTCATTTTAATATAATATTCACAACACTTTACTTCTTTGGATAAAGCGGTACGTGCACGAGAATTGCTTTAAAGTACTTTAATATAAAACCACAAGTTTAATTAAATTACATGCTACATTAATGAATAGAAGCTAGTAATTAATGGCGTTTTTCCTTATACCCATTGTAATGCTGCAGGTTTTGAGAATAAATCAGCGAGCGAAAGCGGTGCAATATGCTGCGCGAGCGCACGAATAATCTCTAGCGCACTCAAGATTCAATGTTAACTTTCACGTCTGGACTTGAGGAGTTGCGCTTACTATGACTCCACCGACAGTTTTGAAATGAATAATCTTCCTTACGAAAGTTCAACAAATGGATGATTGATTCATTAGTTGTTTAATATTAACAATAATATTTTGTTTGGCTAATGTTTAGACTGATATGTAACAAGGCTGAGTCCATAACTTATTTTCTCTACTACCTGATGAAGTGACAAATTCATAATAATTAGGAATAATATTTTGTTCGAATTATGTTTACAAATAACATCTTATTATTCCAATTATCTAATGAATTACATAAAACATGCAAACAATGTTATGTAACATTTTGTAATAAGATTACCTTATTATTTCCATAATAAATGAACTTGTGCTACAAACAATAACTTCGTAGAAGTTCGTTTTATCACTCCGATAACAGTAATAAAGCTGCGTCACCACACTATACTCCTGAATGGACCATGATTCATGCCGAATTATATTTAGAATAACACTGTTCATTAATTGATATTACTATACGAAACACAGATATTTTAATTACTCAATGAAATGTTATCGTTTCATATTCGTTCTATGTATAATAATACATCGAAGAGCTCTACCTTGTTTATGGTTTCAACTTTATTTTCATCAGAATTTACTAGTTCCCCTTAAAATGAAATTTAAACACAAATAGACCATATTTGCATATTAAAATGGGTACGAACAATGGGAATGAGAAATTTTATTTGTTATCGTCTGGGAACGAAGGCCTGCCCTGAAATGCGACGTTTAAATAAAAATGCAGTCGTGGCCTATCTGCCCTTTATCTGATGGAGTCTCGGGCCGTATGTTTTATTCATGGGGGTATCGTCTCAGTTGTTCCTGTATTGTCTACGCGTGTGCAATTAAGAAATTTATGCGTAAAGCCTTCAGGCGGAAAGGTGTATGGCGGGTTGAGTCACCGGCGTGCGACTCGGACGGACTGCGGCCGAGTCGCCGCCTCACCTGACTGATGCTGATTTATCTGACACATCGGTGGTGATCGATGCGTTTGCAGCCGCAGACAGCCTCAACAACCTTCAACACCAACTTTATTTCATTTGTATTCAAACCTTTCACTTTATTGGCGAATGTGTATGCAAATTTAAGGAAAATGTCTATTGTTATATGGAATTCAACATGAGTCATACTTGAATCAGAGGTACTGAATTATAATAGTGTGTTAGTATTATCTAAAACACTCATTATTTACAAGACCCATCAGTTAACATTACATGTAATGCGTTACGCAACTAGGTCTTTTGTTAATATAGGTTAGGATGATCGACGACCACCACTCCTGCAGCGATAAATCATGTGGGGATTAGCACTTTGTATACGACTCTATTTGTAACTGGCGACTTTTGCTCTTTTCGCACATCGACGCCACGCATCTACTAGTCAAATAATGACTAACAAATTATGTATTATAATTTCCATTATTAAGATAATAAATGCGCGAACAATAAATAAACTGTCAATTTAACCTTTATTTATTTGTTTATTTTGGCTCGTAAACAAACAAGTTTGGAGTCATCGTGGTTGGCGCAGTAAATCAAACATTTAACGAACAAGAGCTGTCTGACCAATAAACCTTTTTAGGAAGGAGTCGGTGTGTCCGAGTGCCTCATATTATCGTCGTCGCCTGCCATTAGTATGAGAAACTGGGTTAACTCGAATGCGCCTGCACTGCTTCGTATCGTATCGTATATCTAATGTAATTGAAATCGTTATGTCCTTTTAATATGAGTAGTAGCATTTTATGTCTTATTTAAATTATAATTATAGTGACTCTGAATAATGTGCCACTGTTTAAAATATTGGTACGCCTTGTTCTCATGCACTAATAGAAGAAAAAATACAATATTTGTAGGAATGTAAATGATATCGAAACAATAATTTGATTTTGAATAACATGTTATAATCAGCAAGAAACTAGCCGTGGAACATTGTTTATTATTTAAATGTAAACAGAAGACGTGCTTACTCTTTAGTTTGAATTATATTTGACGGCAAAACATTGATATGGTAATGTGAGAAGTGAAATAGGTAGGCTGCAATTTTCATTTGTATTGATTTATGCATTTAACTATTAAACACACTAATTATAGTTTTAACTATAGTACATAATAATACGGATGTAGTTTCGTTAAACACGGCCATTAACTCTGAAAGCCGCAAATAAGATTGATGTATAATGGAGCAAATGATTCACTTGAAGAGATTTAAGGATTGAAAGAAGATGAATGGTTAGCGCGGGGGTGGGCCGAGACCGAATGTCTCGTCAACCTAGACATCGACTAATTAGTGTCTCGAGACAAATTCAATTAAGACGTCGACAGTAGAAACGCTAATAACTATGATCCAGATTGTACCGTATACTGTTGTTTAGATAATAAGCAATACAAGGACATAAGACTTAAACATTCTCAGGGGTATAAATAGAAACTGTGTCATTTATTCATTGAAGCTAACATCGATGTTTCTAAAAGTAGTATATACACTAGTGTATTATTTAATTTATTAATGACATACAAACAACCGAGCAAATTCTTTTTCTATTTCATTTATTTTCTCTAGTGAGTACTGAACCATAATTACAACGAATGCATATTCGATAAATTATTAAGTTTATTTTTATTTTTGCTCGAGCGAACGTGTTCGGTGCAGAACGAGTGTTCGTTAAATATTCAGTAATAAAAAATGAGCAAGAGTGTAGGCGAGATGAAGGGCTGTCCATACTGTCGATACATCGGCCGCGGCGATGACAGTTCGGTAAAATAAAACTTCATGAGCATTAACAAATTGACATTCATGACGTGTTATGGACCCTCATTAACGTCAATATCTTTGTACATTTTTTATAATTCCACCTACAGGTAGGTAACTCAAATGTCACAATATGCACACGATTTATAATTAGAAACTTTTGCGTACATAAATACTTAATTATCCATTGATACTGAAGATAGTTTTTGTTAATGCCTCTGAATAGATGAATGAGCTTTTTTATGGAACGGTGTAAAGTTTTCAGGAAAATAGCAACCGGTTACTCAATACCTGAAATTAAACCGGAGTATTGGAATGTGCAAACATAAACCAACATTTACGACCGTTCACGTCTCTAAAACAAAGTTTAGGTTATGAAAGAATGTTCAAAACAGTTTCCAATGTGTGGGTATAAAACCAGGTGGACTTTCAAATAAAAAATAACACTTTTACTGCGTTTATTCTCGTTGGAGTTGAAGAAAAGTGAATAACGCATAACGACATGAACAGGATTGACTTCACCTCACCTGTTCACATAACGCTACAGAGAAGATGTATTGCCCTTTGTTCCGCGAGACCGAGACCGCCCGAGAAGTTTATACCGACTTTGGTTTAACACGATTGCGTAAAAGTAGTGAAAACAGCAGTCAAAACCATAAGCAATATTAAAAGTGAAAAGTTTAGTGCATCTTTTGATTTTAACAAGAGAAATTGCACATTATTCATAGTTCTAATATTTATATGTTACACGGAATAGATTTCCGATTGTTCGGAACACTGGAGATCATTAGCATAGTTTCTCCAATTCGCGACGGTCGAAGGTACCTCTAGTGAGGTGAGGTGTTGCAACATGTGGTTGTTTAGTTGCGTGCTAAACAAACGAGTGGAGCTTTCGACACGGGTGCAGTTAGCGGCCCTTCGTATGGAGATGTCGCGTGACACTCGCGGTGTCGCCGACACTCACTGTCGCCGGCTCGCGCCCATACCCGCTCCGAGTGTCTCGCCAAACAACGACACACGTACTTCACAATTTACGCTGCATTCTTTCTGTACAGCTTTGTCATTGTCGCATAGCTGAATGTAATAGTAATTCAAGGTATAATATAGCTTTTTGTTTCACCGACTTTCTCTATTAATGGTTCAGACTAATATCCGGAAAACATAATGGTTAGACACGTCTGGTCGCATTGTTTTCCGTAATATCGATCCCTAACTTTCTCTTCGCTGAGAACAGGATACCGGCACCCGGCCTCTCATAATAAATGAGAAGTGAAATCATCAGTGACGGTTACCTATACATTACGCGTCTGGGCCGGTAAACAACATTTGCCTCAAATAATTTAAATAGTGCAACTTGAATACTGATGCAGTTCAGCAAAAACGTATTCGTCACCGAAAGTTCCAGTATTATTTGAACTGAATGTTCAACCCACCTATCTGTTTATTGCAGTAACACAATTTGTATGCGTTGATTCGACTAGGTCAGCCAATATAGATTCGTCCTCGACCTATTTGTGAATATATCACACCTATTACGCGTGTTTATTGAGAATAATGTGATCAATTACAGAATGTTTCAAGTGTTAGAATATTAATTCATCGTGGATACTCATTGTACGTAGGTGTATATACATATATTCTTTACGCGTTTTTTGCGCAATCTTTTAGTTATCAGTTAACCATTAAATCATTTGGAAAATCCGGTTTTTAGATAATAAATTGTTTAACATACCTAGGTAGTGTTTTCCTAAACATTGATTACATTTTGCTTTATGTTTAGTAGCGCAATTTGTAATTCTGAGAAGTCGCAGTTTATTATGACTCACTACATTTCGACTAAATTAGGTTAATAATATTATGTTTGTGAGGAAAATGAATGGAAAACAAAACGCTGAAAACAAATCTTCTCAGTTAGGCGTAAGACACACACAATGGTCCGAAGCGGACCCGCAACAGGCCAGTATGACACTTTTCATACGAAGAATACAAGGATTACACAGTCACGCGACCCGCAACCGGGCTGAATCCGCACTATGTGGGTCTTGCGCTTAAAATAGAGTAATTAATCCCAAATAACAGACTACAGAATACTACTGCGCACCGTTTCATGTTCTTCAAGCAATTTATTATTCGAGACCTGTCAAAGTGTTTTTCTTTTAGCAAGAAGTACTTGTATGGTTTATCTTAATTTACTGGCGCCTATAAACCGAGCTATGATCCAATTTTTATATAAACCGAATGAATTATTGGTACAGGTTTTAAAGGTTGCTTCCAAGGACGACGTCTCCGTAAATTACACTCAATTTGTACACTATTTAAATGAATGTTGAGATGAAACGGAACTGCAGCTGACAGGCGCTGTGACAGTTGCGCGGAGACTATCATATCTCAAACACTGTCAGTGGGGAATGCGTACCGATTCTAAATATAATAAATAACACATTATATTATTAGATATCCATTCATGCTTTGCAAACTAGTGTAATAAAAGTGTATAATAACAATTTTATATCGTCGCACAAAGTAAACAAGTAGATAACTAAAGGAATTCTTATCTTCAACATAATCTTAAAACTAATTGGATCCTAAACGAGAGTTGCAGAACTCCGATCAAGTACAAATAGCAATAGTCTAACGACTCTATTGAAAACATACGTCATACAGCGCATTACTGTTCACTGCACGATTGCAATTCACAAATAAATCGTTTGTTACGTCGAGATTAAACGTTTGATAGTGCATTTCAATTTGTAGGATCATTGGTTTCGTCCTCCAACGGTGACAGGTCAATCATTAACCCAGTTAGGTGCGGAGATCTCTGCCTGACCGCTGATGATTACTTTAACAAATGCATTACTCAAACATTCCTTCAATATATGATTACTCAAATATTCCTTCAGTAAGCGATGCTTACTACAACATTCTTTACAGTATTGGACTTTGTATTGATGTATATGCAGTTACGAAATACCAAAAAAATGTTATTAATTAATTATTATTAAAATAACACTGCAATGTTGTACATAATTTCCTCATTTTATTATCATAATTAGTGCTATGTAATGTTAGAGTGATGTATGTATCGCGCAGTGGTCGTTATCTTATTGATCTTGTGCAGTCTCACACAGTGACACATACTCTGATAGAGGACGGTACTCGGCGTGTGTCGTTATCTGTCTATGAGAGGTAAGCCGTGCCAAGGTCGCCGCAGTTATCCAAGAAATAACTTAAAACATTTTACTATTTCATTGAATTCCGGCAAGGTTACAAATTTTCCTTAATCCTGGCCTTACATATTTCAATACTGGAGTTAACGTTTTACGATGATATCATTTAGCATGAGGGTGTTAAAGCTAAAAAATATAACAGAAGGTTAATACAGAAATATATAGTGCATAATTTTTATGTCCATGGTATTTAAGGGCATTAATTAAGGATAAGGGGTTCGTTATTAACTTAATATAAATATGTTAATATTTAACTACAGTTACTGCAAAAATACGAATAAAAATATTCACTTTACGCGCACATTCTTGACGTTTTGCGTTTACAGTTAAAGGCTTAGCAGAAAATCTTATTAGGGCCGGTACGTTTATCTGCACCTGTCGGAGTTATTTTTCTAATTTATTCACGACTGATTCAACAAAACATTGAAAGAAGTAAAACGGGTCAAGTAGGGCTCTGGACACACAACCAAGCACGCCGAGGGTCCTTTACTCTAACAATGGAAGAAGCTTTACCTAATGGCTTTGACGAACTACTCAGATTTATTGACTACGTGTCCAAAGACGTTTACTTTTGATTTCCTGACAAGTTTATTTGCAAGACTTTTGTGTAACTTCTTTAATGTACCTATATCTGTAACCGGTTTTCCTCGCGTTGTGTTTTATTTCAAGAGAACAGGGATGTATGGCCAATAACTTTCATTGAATAAGCCTCCTCCGATATGTTGTAATTGAAGGAACGGGATTTGCAGCTGTTATCAAAGGAACACTTATCCATTTAACTTTGACTCGTAATTCCCGGTGTCCGTCCCACAGTTAGACAAATGAAAGGATGGTAAAAGTTTCAATCACTGCGGGAAAGGTAATTACTGACAGGCTAGTTAGGTACATTGTCGGTGGTCAATGTATGTTCGTAACCCGTAATTTTCTTAGGCCGAACATTTTCCACGTGCAATTACAGTCATTAGTAAATCGCCTTACTGAACATTACGATGACTGATTATTATGGTGATTATATCATCGATAGTTTATAATAATAGATCGATAGTTTTTAAATAAGAGTTTTTATTATTATTTTAGATTGTATTACTTAGATTTCTATTTTGTGATCTCATAATTACAAAGATAATTTTGTTACTAATTTTTAAGTCTTTAGAATTTTATTAGTTTTTTACTACTTTTTGATATGATTATAATACATTACAATAATGTTGTACACTCCTGTAAAAGGCCTCTCACATTGTAATATGCCTATATATTTTATTTAGTTACTGTATGTTTTGTGAAGAAGCTGTTGGTGTGTCTTAAATAAATAAATAAATAAATAAATAAATCGATGTTTACGTTTTTTATTCACTATAACGTTTACTGCATTGTTATGTTATTATTATGGTATGACGCCTTTAACTATTTTGGGCGTTTATTTGATGGCGGCTTTTATTTTATGAAACTATCGACGATAAAGTTGTAAAATATTTTGAACACTAAATCATTCAATGACAATTGGTCAAAAATAAACATTTATATTTTCTTACATCGAATAACAATATTTTACGTAGGTGTTCGGAATTACCCCATAAATTCTGTATGGGCTTCTGACGAATTCAAAGTTTATTATTTTCAGAAAATACTCCGAGGTATACTGTCGGATTTATTGTACATAAGAATTTGATATATTATGTATTTGTGGAAATCTCTTGTAGGCTGACTCATACATATGAAAAGAATGGTCACGTAGAAATCACAGAATTGCCTTTTTTGGTAATTTAGGAACTTATTGCCGGATCTTAACAGAACAATTTAAAAAATCTCTTCAAACATATTCATAGTATGATGACGCAGTGAATAATAACGATTTTAAATTGTACTCGGTGTACGGTAAGACAATATTATAACCGCTCTCAGAGCACATGCACGATCGTTACTTGATACTAATTCCAAAGTAATCCTGAAGCACGAATCAAGTGACACTTAAGGAGGTTAAGAGTTTATAAAATTAAATTAAGTTTGATATCTCTCTAGTACTTAAAAACATCAAGCATTCTTGAAGTTCGTTGGCAAACTGATATTTTCAATATATAGTAAACAATTTAAAATAATCGAAACCGTGAAATAAGTCATGCCTGTTACCGATTCTATGAATAGATTTTTTTTGGACTAGCAGCGACTCACGGTTTTACCTACGTTGTGTAGATATAAATAGTCCTTCCTGCCTATTGAATGTGGACAATACAAGAAGAATTGTTCTGAGATTAGCGCGTTCAAACAAACAAAAAACAAAATCTTCAGCTTTATTATTTTATTATAGACATACGTGTTATCAGCACAGGAAATACAATTGTCAAGGAAAAATGTTATCATAACGCATTCGTAGCTATTAGTGACATAGCGAAATTACAAATGATAACAATTCCATGTTCAATTTCTATCGATAGCATTTCTGGAGTCGTTGATATAAAACACACTCCGATCTTTATTAAGTCGTTTAATGCAGTGTTCACTCCGTCTTATTGGCCGGATTGGTTCGTAATCCGAGTATTGCAGCTAACGTGTTTTTTGAAAGTGTTGGATGAGTTCCAACACCCTGGGTTATGTCATGTTTTATACATTGATTTTCGGTTAAAAGGCCAAGGTTGTATAAAAACTTACTGCCTATTACCTAGTTATGACTAAATAAATGTTATAATACGTTATATCATTTAATGAAATCGTTCACACACGTCGGCGACGCGACGGGTTGTTCATTAATTTCTTTTGTTCCCCATTTTAATTACGCTCGACTTCGTTTATGGAAACATTTGTTTAGTAAATTAAATCTCGCGTCGTATTAGCCTATGGTTCTATTGAAATGGTTAGACGTTTTTGTAACCTATAAACTTCACTACCGTACGTTTATGAGAACATAAACGGCAGAATCGGAATGGGAAGTTCCAAAGACATTTCGTTCACGTAACGTTCAGTAAATCTGACACATTATGCTATTTTGGCTGCATTCCAACTGACATATTATTAATGGATGATTAATAGTAGATTCTGCGTAGCGATTCATCACGGGCATATCTGTTGGGAGCACCCCGAAGTTCTTAACGGTTTCGTAACAATCTGCGGTAACATCAACTGTGATTCATACGCGCGTAACTTAGTCCAATGACATCGGGTGACGACATCAATAAACACAACATAGGCCAATTTAAAAACTATAACAATAAAGTTCACTGCTGTTCATGCAATGTTTCAAGAATGCGCTGTAAAGAATTCAGTTTGCTTAATGTACGGCGATGGATGATAGTCGTGTTTGATATTCTTATCTAATGGCCGGTCTCGTTTTTGATGTACCGACGAGGGTTGATCGGTGGTTGTTGATAAACATCCTCCTCGGACCGCTAAATAACAATCAACCTTGGCCGACCGACGCCTGGACAACGTTATTCACAGATTGTAACAATGTTTACGTCAACATGTATCCCGTTCAAACAAAAATCTGGATAACAGATTCATTCATACCAACAGTGTGCTAAAAATCTTAGCGATAACTATTATTTCATGCAAACACAGATCTATTTGTACCTCATGCACGTAAGTTGATACGAAGAGAACAAAAATTAGAATGTTAACATTATTTGCAAAACAAACACTTTTAGTTAACGACCAGCTGACCTTGCTTATAAACGTAACACAATGTTTGTTTAGAACTTGTACAGGATGCAGGAATATACACTGACAATAGTGTATAGGCTAGTTCAAGTTGGTGCCCGCGTGTAAATAATTTAATGATCGAAACTAATAAACAGACCTTCCACTTATTACTTTGAGATCCTTATTATCCTAACTAATAGTACCCCTCACTGGTGCTCATTTCCCTTTTAAGGAGCGTCTAATATCTGGGAAGTGCCTGAGATAATCACCATTCAGTTGCAAATAAAGGTGTTATGACTACCACGCTCTCATGAACGTTGCATATCTTAAGCCTTACTCATTTGAGCATACCAAATGTGGTTCGAAGAAATGAAAATTCCCTTTTTAATGAACCGTAGTAATTGAGCTTAACTGTGAAAAATGTCAGCCATTTAATCCGTCGTTTGTGTGTGCATTATCGACTTGTGACGCCTTCCCGAATACGTCGTTGCTCGCTGCTCATGTTTATTTTGGGAGTCACACCCGTCAACATTATACCTACGTATACCATCATGACTGGAACAAATTACTATCGCAACTTGAACCCATCGAAAACATGTAATGCCGTTTATGAAACCAATCAAAGCGACATCTAGGAATAGCAATCCTTCTACACCTATCTAATCTTATCGATAGGACTGGACTTTATAGAAGGTAAACACGAGAAGTTATTGTGACTATCTGGATAATAAAGATAATGGTCCCATTGTTCTGTGGTTGGCATTCATTTTATAATAAGTATTGCATTTGCTTCATCAATATTGGTATGTACAATACACCGCATAGGTACTTACGAAGTAAATGTTACTACTTAACTATAACTCCATAAATGATGCAATGCATAGATCTAAGATTCAACCAAACATAGTAACGTTACGTATTCATTTACTCGGAACATGTAAGTGAAAAGTACAATGCATATCCACTGGAATTTCACGAAGTGTGTTTTAATACCATTGAATATTACATTTTACCGGTTGCAACTGTAATTTGAAATGAGATTTCTACTTGAAAACCATCCGGCAAGTTGTTTCAGTTCACGGCGAACTCAACAACCTTACATAAGGACTCGGAATCAGGTCACAGTATCAACTCATGCTGCTATAATGTCGATTAAATTTGATACCACCTACATTACAGGTAGAACAACGCGTAGGACAAACTAACAAGTTTATTCAATTTATTGAAACATCAACATTAACAGAACTGCTATCTTGTCAATTTGATTGATGAATAGTTAAATCCTAATGCATTATTCCAAAATAGTTTGGTCTGTTCTTGGATGAAAAGTTTAGCATTTCAATTATGATTTTAGTAACGACTTGTTAGCACATTATACGGATATCATTATCAATTAAAACGACAGTAAAATATGTTGAACAAATCTCAATTTCGTAATAATAATAAAATGGGAATTGAATACAAAATTAATGTTTATTCTTATAACAACTTTTGTTTTTGATACGACTGTTTCATTGCCCTGAATTTATTTTGATTACGACACCAAAAGCCCAGCGCTATAATATTGTACTGATTCCTTCGACGTCCATTACTTTCACTGCGTCTTATTTAACTTTTTAAATTGACAGTTTAATTTTTGTCCCAATCAAGTTATTACCAGTTGTAGAGATACAACTTAATAATTTGTTTCAAGTAATAAATATGTCCACGAGATTATTAATTGCGCTATTTTTGAATGCACCATAAAGAATCTGTATTTTAATGAAGATGCGTGCAAACTTACGATGTGTAGACGCCACAGGCGACTTCAATTCAACTTTTGATGCCTCATAAAAAGAATTCATCTCTTAATTTATACGGGCGAACCGCATTTGTTATATTTAACCAGCGGGGTTGAGAGTCCCGGGTTTGAATATCTGGGTCGATCGATTGTTTACAAAGACATTCATAAGATCTGAAATCGTTCATTGTTATTACAAAATAAAAATGTTATCACTTTTATTTTCGGTGTCGATGTCGTAGTGTACCGGAGCGTATGTCTGCGTGTGTTCATGTTCTCTGTTCAGTGTGAGTTGTCGGTGTGTCAGATTATTGCACAGGAGTGTTTTGGTTATGGTTTGAGTGCGCATGAGCTAGGCATCTCGTATTACCGTTACGGGCGCGAGGCGCCACGGCACGGCCGGTCGCGGCCTGCACCGCACGATTACATATCAATAACTTATCCTAGTTTGGTCATAGCCCGCAGAATCGTGATGATTAAACATTTTTATGAACACTTTTACCTGTCGTTGCGGTTGGGCACATAAATATTAATTGATGTAGATGTGGCTCAACAATGTACATACATAATTACACCGCTCAGCTGACCACCTCGCGGCGGTTTCGACCCACTCACTCTATGTAATTTTCATTACAGGTTGGCAATAAATCAAAACAAACTTTAAATCGACTCAATAAAAATACCATTACAACCTTGAAAGTTCCCTTTCGTTTCGGATATTATATGAAAATTCAATTTATCGAGTCATTCAGCCGGTCGGGAGGTAAACGCGGTTTCTTTGTACATGGCGCGGTCTTGGGCTTTATTGAGTAAAACAAGAGGTGTGGAAGTGTTATTGAAAATGAGCAACGTTTCTGTTCGCCTAGTTTAATGATGTTTCGTATGGCCGGCGCCACACACGCGTCCTGATTCGATATAAATCGTGCGTTGCGTGCCGTGGGCGGACACTATCGCCGGTATACCACGAGGAGGAGACGAAACCCTTGGGAGACATTATCGTAAGAAGGGATTACAAAGTACTTCATACAACTTACACTCGATATTTGTCATTTCAGCATTGGCTTTAACGGCTCGAGTACCCGGGGGATTCTATTTCTGTTCTAACTTATAGAATTATACGCACTTTACATATTTCTCAAATCTATTCTATACTCCCATGTATTTTTAGTAATACAATAGGTAGGATTATGACATAGAAACCTTTTTGCTTCGCTTGGTTTATTTCAGAAATGGTTACTTTTATTCTCAACGCCACATTAATCTTTTTGCGCAGACATAAGAACATCCATACATTCATCCGTACATTCTTCAGAGCTGTATTGCACGCATTCTAGCACGTTCCCTGAAGGCTGTATTCTGCCAGTATTATTGTTTAGTTTATGAAAAGCCAAGCTCCATTGTCACCTGCGATAGATGGACGCATTGTTTTCATTCCAATGCGCTATGTAACTCGAGACTGTCGCACTTGCGGGTTCAGCAAAACCGACTCGAACCGATACTTCATTAGTATTTATATTTATTTAGGTAGAGTTCTAAGCTGTTACACCTTGTTTTAGGTAGGTATGTATTATGTCTTTTTGGTATCCGTCAAGATTTCCAGTTTCCCAATAAAACACATGTAGGAATGATAATGGTAGGTAATAGTCGTTCCTTGTTATTGATGGAGTAATATACTTTTTACGAGTCGATGTTCTCACAAATTCATTCAGCTTCGCCGGCTTAATTCACTTCGTTCTTCGTGTTCTTTATGTTCGTGAACTCGATCGATAAGAGCTGCGGCTCGCGTTTTAAATTAAGATAACCATTTTATTGACTACTAATTCGAATTGTAGAGGTTTTCTTATCTTCACCACTTAATAGTTCACGTTAGTGGCGCTTTCACGTTGCAACATTGCATAGACATCGACGGCTGGGCCACAATCAAGAGGCACTTGAACTTGGCCCGTTCGCTTCCAGTGGGTCAGACAAACGTGGAAAATCTTGGCGCATTCCAACTGCAGATATACTCCGGTAATTAATGATAGAGTGCAATAATGAAACGAGACATGAACAATTGCATTTATTTGTAGGTTGAATGTTCCGTTAGATCACCGATGAGATTGTTTACGTTCTTAGAAATGTTCTTGTTATTTAATTTAGAACACAGCTGTGTTAGAAAATGAGAATAGGGGACATTGTGGAATTTATGGAAATTGCCGTAAAAACGCAAATATTTTTTCCAAAAGCTAACGTTCGAATGTAAATGTAATAGGAAATTACTTTGTTAGTTTTATAGGTATCGCCGTAAGGGAACGCTGTATAATGCTTAGTATAATAATGTACGAGTATTACCCGAATGCGGTGGTTGGTGATTAATTTCTTCCGCTATCGGGTCAACAGTCAGGGTCAGGGTTTGACACGGGGCCCTTTCTAGCCAGTGATTCAACAATCGCTGTAATCTTAGAAATCGTATCCCATCGCGCGTACTCGTGTATTAAGGTAATTTATTTATATTTATAGGTTCCTTACATTACAGACAGTCATTTTAGTAAAATTATGACTTTATATAATAAATACGTTTTAGCGGCGAAAACAAGTATACAAAATTGACTATTAACTTTGCGTTTCTAGTCAACATTATCCACAATTGGATCTATTCCATTCGTTAATAGGTAGTATTGTTACTGAAATATAACTTAAATTACCTGTTTTCATTGATCATGTGAAATCAGCTTACAACTTGATCTATCTAGAACTTTTTGCTTCTCAAACAAACGGTAGCAAGTTGTCAGCACGTCCATATTGTAGCTACATTAGGGTGCGATGGTCCAGATACGCGCCTAGTCAACCAATTCACTCAAACTGGCCATTATGCAATAAAATCGTTTGAATTAATCAATAGAGTGGGTCCTGAGTCCTGACGCTACGCTCAACTACACACTTCCTTCTATTTTGTGCCTACAATAACGTACTCACATATTTATAGACAGACATGCTCACTGGAATTGAATCAAATTCACTTGATTCTAAAGAAGAACATAAGTATAAGGAGATGGTGAAGACACACCAGTTTTTTCCTAAACATGGTTCCGGTAAAGAAAGGGAACGTCAGAAAATGTTAGATATTAAAACGAAGTACTTTGTGTATATTGTCTATTTGTATGTAATATTGTTTAATATGCTCTAGCTTGTACCTATGTCTTGTCCACTGCTGGTGTCAAGTGCAACGTTATAATTTTATGAAGTGGTTCCTAGTAAATGCAATAGCAACGTTTCGGTTAAAGTATGAAAGAGTTAAATCTAATTTAGTAAATAAATCTAGTATTAATAGTAAAGTAACGAAATCTTCCATTTCAAACGAAAATAGTATTGTGCACTAAATGAGATTGTGAACACATAAGGACATTAATAAACATAATTATCTTGTTCGGTACGTCTCGTGTTCTCGTTCGATTCACACAATTGCGTAAAACGCTTTATTCTATACAACGGGTACCATTTCGTTTGGTATTTCCAAACATCCTGAATTACCCATCCCTGGTCTTTGTTATGAAACCTTATAAATAGAACGTCGTCCAATTCGCACGGTTGTTAACGTCCTATTCTGTAAGGAATTCGAGAACCGCAGTGAAGACACGAATACTATAACTACAAATATATCCGACTACGAAATATAGGAATTCAGAATATGCCTTAATGTGGACCAGACAAAAATGTGGGAATTGACTATTAGTTACGATAAATTCAACGGTTGTCGTGTAACCAAATTTTAACAAAACGAGTTTCTAAAATAATACATATTTAATTAACCGTCAGGCCGTTAATTAGACGATCAAATTGGTAATTAATTCAAATTATATGAAACACGGAAAAACTTAAGGGCGAGTATTACCGTTGAATATACATATAGTATTTGTGAAGTTCTGTTATTATTAAAATGCTTAGGGTGCGATATACCTAAATTGGTTAGGTACCCACTCAAAAATAAATTATTTTTCTGCCAAACTTCCAATACATTTCTATGATTGGGACATAAATCCTCGTGATTTAATTAATGAACGAATCCATTATAAAAACGGGAAGGAAAATATTTATCAAAAATGGTCCCACTGACTACGTTGTAATGATTAATTAGTTTTTTTCCGCTCCGGAAGTATTTGAGCTGATTCGAATTTGGAATAATGTTAATTATTAAATTCTTTGCTCATAAACATACCTAGATAGAAAAAAACAAATGCGCGTCTCGGTCGTATTGATGTTGACCTTGCAAATAGTAATATTTTGAAGCAGTTAGTTATATTTTGAGGCATATAATTATGTGTTCGTTTATAAATAAACAAATGCACCGGTTTGTAAGCGCGAATCGGTGCCAACTCTTTATATGCACACGTTGTGTAATAAGTACAAACTATACAATCACACTGTTTGCACTGTTTATATTCTCGGAATAAATGCAAATCCTAATTGTGAAAGGATCATATATGTAGCTTAGCTAGCTTTATATTAAACATATCAAGAATGCATACGACTGCGAATTACAACGTTAAATTAATTAAGATTACGTTGCCGGACGCAATTTATAATTCAGGTAAATATTTTGAGAAGTTATCTATATTTACATTCAATGTTAGATGCGCAGACGCGGCCTGTGTAAATATTTAAGTTTATCTTATTATAAATCTGCGCACTGGCTTTTCAATTGTTTATGTTGATACGGTCAAGACTTGCGTTACTATTTTCAATGATATAGAATTAAGATAAAAATAATTATTAAATATCGCATGTTATTTAAAAAACATTTTAAGCAACATTATATTGAGCTTATTCCAGAAATTAAGCGGGAAGCATATTTAGAAAAATAATTATATGCACCTGATTTGGATGATCAAAAGCTGTTCAGGAGCTTTATCCACAGAGAAACATTCACAGCCTGGAGGAGTGCACCGCGTGGTTAGTGTCGAACAACAACTAATAGTCAATATCGATCGATGTTCGTATCGAGGGTCCCGCGCAGCTGTACGGACACGCGCTCTCCGTTAGCGTCAATCAGTAACTGAACGTTTGCCGCAGCCGAGCGAACCAGTTAATATGCGCCCACTGATGCCATCAATAACTCTTCTAACACGTGGGTCCGCGTATGCTCCCCGCCGATATCACACATGTAAGATACCGAGCTTATCGGTGCATCGCTGGTAAAAGCTCGTGAATCATCGGAATGAGTTAGTTTTCGCCGTGACATCATCCAGCTATTCAGTTTGTAAACACAGACGGTGAGATTTGCACCCAAACGTGTAGGTACTTACCTACTTCGTATGCAACGGATGTGACGTCGATATCTAATCCCGCTAAATATTTATCTGAGCTGCTTTGGTGCCACTGACTCCAAGTGTTGTTTCCACGACATGGTGTCAGGTTTTTCTTGAGAATATGATTATGCAAGATTTATTGGAGATTGGTGTTGCGTAATACTAGCTGCAGCTTACCTCGTTGTTTTAATCTGGTTATTGTTTATATCCTCCGTTTATAAGATATTCCCACGGCTTATTGGAATATCCATTAAAGAATTCATAACATCGATGATAGGATCATACGACATGACATGCCTTAAAAAACATCATGGAAGGTAAAATCGAAGGAAAGCGACGTAAGGAAAGGTATCTCATATAGAGACTTTAGGAAAAAGTGTCTTTCATGTGGTAAAGAGATGTGAAAGAGCTTGCACTAATTTGGAAAAGATAGTATATAGCATAGTCCGCTGACAAGGCCCTACTCTTTATTTTATATAGGATGAACATAGATTTATTTTATTTGAAAAACTTTAAAATCTTGTTTAAATTCACGGAATTGGAATTACAGCTAATGGTCAATTATATGTTTAATAAATGAGACTCCGAATAACCCAATTTAATTAAAGGTAAAGAGTCGGAGGACGTGGAGCAGAGCCAGTGTTACCATTAAACGTAAGCTGTACCTCGTTTCCTGGCGAGTAGTGATTAAAGTCCCCGATTAATTCCCCGGGCGGTAGTTGTGTGGTAGCGCGGTTGTTTGCAGAAACGAATGTTCTACTCTCGCCTTTATCAATGTAGGTCGAGATGTGTTGTTGCAATGTTTCCTTTTACTGTGTACCTTTGAGAATCCTTTCGACACGAATTGCCGTCAAAGACAACAAAACGTTACAGGTAGTTGATACGCGCAGTAAAACCACACGTTACGTAAAGTTCATTTCCCGGTCGTAATTTGTTCTCCTAGACATAAAAATGCTACTAGGTTTAATAGTTAATTTCCTGATAACATTTGTTTCAATTATTTCAATTGCTCTTGAAGTATGAGTACGTATTATAAGTAACCTGCTGCCAACTAATTGTTATTGCCCTTTGATTACATTTGATAAAATCTGTAGTTTAAATGCAAATTAATAAAGTTATTCTTCCTGGTTCATGAGCAGTCCAATTAAAAGGGACAGAGTGACTAGATTTAAAGGAGTGATTAGAATGGAGCGAGGTCCTGTGTCGGTGTCATAGACCGGCGCCGTATCAATATTTGTCTCATTATCGTGTATTAAGCCGCACAGGTACGTAAGATGCATTAAAGTGCTAATTACTGCGGACACAATCTCGGCGATGATCACATTTCCTCACCTTGGCTCGGGTCAATAACAGAACCGATATTATAAATGTCACATCGAGCGCCAGTTACTAATACCCACAGCTCGTTATGAGATTAGAAGATATACCTGTCCATTCAATTTCGTTGATGTAGCACCTATCAAACCTGTGATTTATGACTGTATTCATGTAAGACTATAGCGGTATGATAATATCAAACATCAAAGGCGGCAATTACCGTGATAAATGACAATTGTCTTGTCCACTGAAGACAATAAATATACCATCGAGAACGGTGCAATATTATTTCCCGCCTGTTTATAATCATTAAGAACTATTGTCAGCAACTGCACAGATATTTGAATTGAATGCGTCTATAAACGCTTCAAAGTTATCGCTCAGATTAATCAACAGATAACTCTGTTTATAATAAAACCGCCACTATACTATATCTATACTATAGTTATGTTGGTACATAAAACAACAAATAAAATTATTCGCTCATCCAAATACTTTAAACAAATGCACTTTTAGCTCCGTGATGCATTCTTGCAAATATTTGGTTTGAAACAATTAATCATCTGGATTTTATGAGCTTAATTCATACGCGTACTCGGCAATCGGACGTCACTGAATTGCGTTCTATTAACAGCGTTCAAGGTATAGGTATAGACGGGTGAATAACAAGTATAGGTCAGGTACAGTAATCGGCAATCTACTATGTCATCATGCTCTGGTAACAAGAGGTTGGATGATCTCAGGTTTGTTAACTTTTCCCCAACTGGTTTCAAAATATAATTTCAAGGTGGCTGATATCTCAGGTGGCGTATGTAGTCAGCGTAACTAATATGATAACGTACCGAATCATTAATAATGCAATCCAATAGCTTCTAATTTCACGTCTAGAGCTTGAGTATTATGAGCAACCGCTGACTGAAACGTCTCCTACTGTACATATTTGTGGTATAGGATGTCGTCATAATTGGAGGACTGGAGTCGCACCTTAAATAGTAATATAAACTTGAGTTATTTTTCTTGGTTGTGATGCGTCATGAGGAAGCATGGAACAGAACAGCGTGGAGTAAACACCAGGCACTTGACGCACCTCCCACGCGCACGCCCCCGGGCTAACCATACGTCATACTCATTGAACAATTACAAACACTATTATAACAAGTATAGGTACCGACGTTTTTATTATTCAATGATTTTATTTGATTAACTGCTGATATTGTAGGGATATTTGATTTTGGGGAACAGTTATTATTTATTCAATAACTTTAAATTAAGGCCGACTTGAATGAGATCTAAAAGTTAATACAAGTATTCCCTTGCAAGAGAAAATTATTTTCCAAAATGGCATACCTTGGCCACCAATTGTTTAATTTTGGTCGTAGGTATCAAAGTAACAAAAATGTGAAAAAATTAGTCACCGATATTTATCTATATTTTATTAACGTACTTATGAGCGCTAACGTGCTTCGGAGAGTTAAATTGTCGGTCCCGGTGTTTAAATCGTTAGACCATATTGGAGGCCTCGAGGCAGTCTTAAAACTCCGATGCCAGGGTTGGAAACTAACCTACTCGAACATTTTTACTTAACTACTTATATATTAAGTTCACGACCTATTGTAAGTTCGTCACCAAGAACAATCGGAACCACAGAGATGTATTCTGATATCTATGATTGAAACATAACACTTAGCTGGAAAAGATGCTACATACGTTCTAAGTGAATTTGCAATAATACAAAAATCAAGAATGTAAACAAGTATTGAATTAATAATTCCGCAAAACTTATTTACAAACGTCAATACCTACATTGATTGATTATTTTAAAGGTCTATGGTATAAAATAATACGTTGGTAGTTAAATATTATAAATTACTCTATTAATGGTGTAATTTATGATTAATTGTAATTTGATTAAACATAATGGAATTTGTTCAAATAATAATGATTACGAAGCCGTCTATTCCGTGCCTGAAACCTATTAAGATCATATCGCTTCTATACAATTAAGCGAACGCTACGTACTACTAAACCACACATGTTAGTTTATGATTTAGGAACCACAAACCTATAATTACTTTACCTAAACAATACTTCCATTACATTTGTGTTACTTTAGTAATTATTTACCAACAATGTTGAATGAAATATAATTATTTACTAAATAAATACAACAAATATTCAGAGTAACAAGCACTTTGGGGAATACCTAGGATACCTTGAATAAGAGCACGTAGACTTTATTACGGGACAGGTAATTAAGAAAATCTTGTACAAAATTCTCGAGTAAATTAGAAATAATGTTATGTACAATTTAATGTAATTTAAGGAAAGAAGAGAGATCTTTGCCCTACAGTGTCACAGTAATAATAATAATATTAAACATCTCCAAAGGGCCTCTACGAGTTTGATCTGTATCTCGCATGCCTCTCAAAAAGACCAGACTTTTCCCGTGACTCCAAGGAGAAACACTATAATAACAGCTTATAATACTAATAGCAACGAGTTAGGAATGAGCAGGTCTTAGAATATTATCAGATGATATTAAATGTGGATGTTTTATTGTCGCAGGTGACCGCGCCGAAGTTCCCGGTAGTGATCAAGATAGGGCACGCGCATAGCGGCGTGGCCAAGGTGAAAGTGGACTCCTTGGCTGACTTCCAGGTATGCACCGCCCCGACTAACACCTCATCAATATGCTAATCTGCTTCATTTCAAACCCCCGCTCCGGCTAATAGTTTTCTTAACAAGTTATAACACTCCGCAGGCTACTACAAAGAGTACGACCGCAAAGATTACAAACCGTTTTCATACCACACTTCAGTTAGCAAACAGCTTTATTTCCCAGAGGAACTCCCCAAATGTAGCTTTCATTTAGTGGAAATTATCAAGGGAACTTTATGGGGTTCTAACGTGCTCTAACGATCGCAATTCAGAGAAGGGCTTGACTGGCTTAGTGCGGTCGGTGGGTGGTTCAAAAGGATCAAATAATTAAATGATAACGATGTAATAGCAAAATGGTTTGAAAATAGACTGTCTACTGTCTGGTACGGGCTGATAAGTCTCCTGAGAGTTACCTATTGTAATGTTCGTTTTGTTAAAGGATATCGCCGGAGTGGTCGCCATGCTCGGAACTTACTGCACAGTGGAACCTTACATCGACGCTAAGTATGACATCCATATACAGAAAATTGGAACCAACTACAAGGCATTCATGTAAGTAACTGTCAGAATTATTTTGATTTGCGTGGGCCATTATCTATAGAACTATTCCATAACTGAGTTCATTTGTTGTACTTTTAATACAATAGAAAAAAAGCTGAAGAAAATTAATGGTAAGAACGATCTATATAACATAAAATAATGTCAAAACAAATTTACCAAAATGTTTATAAATAATTAGTTGGTAACAACAATACTTATTCGTCGTCCTTATTAATATCAAACAAATATAAATTACGCAATTATTTGTAGTTAAAATGAAAGAAATCATATAACTTGTTTATTTAATAATATAGTTTGTTATTGGTTATGTCATTGCTATTGGTTTCAGGCGTAAGTCCATCTCGGGCAATTGGAAGACCAATCAGGGCTCAGCGATGCTGGAAGCGATCGGCATGAACGATCGATACAAGATGTGGATCGATGAGGTAAGGTATATGATATTATATGATAAAAAAAAAAAAAAAAATTAGATAATATTACTATGATATTATATAGATTTTTTTCGACTTAGTCCAAAAGTATTGGAAGCTGTACGTTTTTATCCTAGATTGTATTTTCAAAGACTAGGTTAAGATGAATACTGTTATGTAATCTTTCTTTTTACTCGATCCATCTCAGTCTATTGCATTTCCGTCTCTATAGGATAGGAGATGGTAAACTCTTTCATCACTATCGCTCACATAATTATTTAGGATCAATTACATGTGCCAGAATTAAGAAATGCTTCTTTCATTGCCGCTGATGACAGAAGGCCGATGCAATCAACTAATGATCCTGGGTGAATAGAATCTCTAGGCTTTGGGGTCTTAACTTTGAAATGATTGAAACATCGAAAATGAGCGCAAAATGAAAACAGAGTAAAGTAGAAAGGCAGACTTTTGCTTTGCAATGGGACAGTAATGGAATTTAAATAAAAAATCTTTCAACATTGTATGTGTTATTGTATGAAAATATTGTTTATAGGTGAGCGAAATCTTTGGCGGTCTGGAGGTGTGCGCGCTCGAGCTGGTCGTGGGCAAGGACGGGCGCGAGCACATCATCGAGCTGAACGACTCCGCCACCTCCTTCATGGGCGACTCGCAAGAGGAGGACCGCAGGCATCTCGCCGAGCTGGTGCTGCAACGTATGCAGGTGAGCGAGAAATATGACCTTCACTAGTATATAAGTAGCAAAATACATACTGTTAAAGGCAGGGGTCATAACTATTAGTCCAAGTTTATTCTCTTACAATGGATCTGACAACTCCTATAACCCCACTTCCCAGAATATCCCATCATACGTCTAAACGTTGCATATTATAAAATTACCAAATTATTTTACGTCTATTTCAGTCGGTATGTCGTCCCGGCGTCACGAAGACGACGTCTCGCAGCTCCGTGTCGGGCAGCTCCGCGGCAGGCTCGCCGGAGGAGCGCGCGGTGCCGCTGCCGGGCGCGGGTGGGCCGCCCAGCGTGCCGCCACCCGCCCCGCTGTCGGCCGCCACCAGCATCGACCGCCCTCTGCCGCCCATACCGGCGGAGCCTACGCAACCACCACCACCGCCTCTGACTCGGCGAGACTCACAAGGTAGATATCATAGCCAACATTTATACTCGTAATCTGCTGCAACGCAGATTCAGGCAAAATAATATGTTACGAGTAAGCGGAAATAATTTCGCATTAGTTTTCTCCTATAAAATGTGATGAGATTAAATAATTGATAGATTAAATATATGTTGAGGAAACTGCAAGCACATGTTGTAGAAAAATTCGAATAGAATGCGACGCGATTCAGAAGTGAGATACTTGTCTTGAGGAGCAGTCTTGTAAAACTTTGTAATAAAAGTAATATGGAATTGGAAAGCATTTAGAACATTTTCAATAATTTTATAACGAATTAAATGGTAAATGGGTTACACTACACTCCACAAGTGTAATAAAATGAAAGTGCAATTTATGCACTTGTGAGAAAATATGATTACAAAATAAACATAGTAGAATGCATTGTTTTAATGTGTTTGCAATATGACGAATGTAATTCTGCGAAAATCATGAGAATTGTAATTTATGCGCAGACCAATTTCGCGCTTAGCGATTACTAATGCATTCATACATATGCAATATAGAGTAGGTACTAGACACGTGAAACAACATAATACTTATGTGGTGCAAAAGCCCAGAAATTATGAAAATCACTATTTACTTTAGTCAGAATTATTCAGTTATATGAACTCAATGGTCAGAATGTGTTTTTTATAAATATCTAAATCTAAGTTAGATATAGTCCGATGAATCAAACAAATAAAACCATCCATTGCCTGAGCTGAACGTTCTGTTTACCAGTTTTAATATAAATATTACCATCCATTAGTCAAACGGCACGAACATGTTTCACAAGTTTTATGAAAATGTAGTAGTTTGTCGATGCCCGTTCAAGTTATAGTTTGGGCAACTGTTATGCCACGTTTTGAAATACTGCACGACAACTAGTAGTAGTGCTTTAACATTCACAACGTATCAAACATCGCTCAGTCAAAGCCTTGAGAGCGCGAGCGATCACATCACGTGTATAATGTATTGAGAAGTATTAGTATTGTGTTTAGTACGTGCAGGTACACTGCTTTAACAGTATTGTGCATTGTTGTAGCGTCTCAATCGTCGACGGTGTCGTCTGCGTCGGCGGCGCCCAGCACCGCGAGCTCGGCGGCGGCGGCAGCGGCGGCGGGCGCGGCGGGCGGCGCCGCGGCCAGCTCGGCGGGCGGGCGCGGCGGCTTCGCGCGGCAGGGCTCGCTCAGCGCCACGCTCACCGAGGACGCGGAGGACACCATGAAGAACCTTAGGAAAACATTCGCCGGCATATTCGGAGACATGTAAGAACAACAGTTCTTCATTTATTTATTTCACAAAATGCAACTTCATAGGTACTTACGATTAAAAAGAACCAAAAACGTTACAAATGCCACTTTTTTACTAAATAACTAAATAATTTCATCATCTTTTATACAATGGAGATAACAACATGTTTGTTGAAATCATAGTCTTCTAATAGCATAGTGAAACGAGTGTAAAAGGCAACCGTTTAACAAACTTAGCATAGTTTAATGTATTATAAATATAGATTTTTTACAATAAGTTATGAATAATGAATCAACTGAGCTACATTGTGATTGAACCCGGTATACGCCCGCGATAGCTGCGGAGCATGTAGTTTCTTTCAACTGTCTGCAACTCCCTTCTACACTCGATGCACCTTCTTGTTTTCGATATTGGCGTAAGTAAGATATTAAATTACTCAATAGGTACTAACTTCTAAACATCCTAGTACTTAAAAAGGATCTTCCAATTATGAACATCAATTTAACTTTGATCCGATGATAATTAAAACGCATCAATCAATCAGTGAAGAGTTGTTCTATAAGGTAGTAAACACTGATATCCTAATTGCGCCAATGATCATATCTCTTCTGATTAACTGTAATGAAATGAATAAAATGTGGCATTTATCGATAGAAGAAGAAACGAATGATTTTAATTTGAAAAGTTAACGTGGTGAGGATGCTGGGGAACGGATTGTAACGAATAGTATTTGTTGGAGAAACGACACGAACATTGGATTGTCCTTTAGGTCTTAAATTGTTGGCAGTTGGATATAATGAGCAATGCTATAAAAGACAATATTGTTAAATGCAAGGTTTGATCCACATATTATATTAATATTATATACCCTATTATAGATATAACTGTTATAGTTTTAAGAATAAAACGTTATAATTTACAACAATACATAAAATGCAATATGCGCATATATAAAATAAATTCTTGCGCTTTATGCTTTCGTTACTTTCACATTCCAATTAAGCATGCATGCTACGCATATTATGACGTTATTTTATATCAAATAAATATATTATTATATTCATAAGGCTAATGGTGGTGGGTGAAGTAAACGAGAGAGAAGTAGGTATTCTACGAAGTGTGATGGAGTCATATCAGGAGGTCTGTATCCATCTTACAGTTTCTACGCTTTTATCTATTGTTAGCATTGAACTTGATACTTTCAGCTATATACCTATTATAAACCATACATTATATACTTACCTTAGAAAATACTATAAAGTAGTAAAGAATTTTTAATGTCTAGTTTAATTTTAACATATCGTCGGGGATAGCGCAAGACCGCGTATCTAGCATTAGACAAATCCGCGGATCTACAAAAGTAGCCAAATTCAAATTTTGGTGTCAATAGAAGCAGCAATCCGATTGGCACCTTCTTGGTTAACAAAATTTGAATTTGGCCAATAGGAAGCAAGATTATAGACCAAAAACAATACCGCGTACAGATCGCGCGCGAATATGGTGAACACAATTCCGCGGAACTGCTGCAGTTCCGCGGAATTGTGTTGCAGTTCAACTGCATCAGTCAGTCGTTAAGTCGTATGCTACTGGTTTGACGAGACCACAGCAGATTTGAAAGCTACAACCTACGCAAATTTTTATGTTGATTACCTAACAAAATTAATTGATGAAGATCCTAAAGATGTTATTATTTTTACTGACGGATGCACATCCCAAAATCGAAATACTGTTGTTTCAAACGCTCTTTTACGATTGGCAATGACTAAAAATATTACAGTCACTCAAAAATTTTTAGAAAAGGGTCATAAGCAGATGGGGGTGGATTCAGTTCATTCTGTCATTGAAAGAAAATTAAAATATCGTGAAATATACTTACCAAGTCAATATGCCGCCATCACTAAAGAGGCAAGACTAAATCCATCTCCATACGACGTTGCTATGCCAGATTATACTTTCTTTAAGGATTTTAGTATGAAAAATGCTCTTTTAAACGATTCAATAAGACCTGGTAGAGGAACTGGTGCAAAATGTGTAGTTGACATCAGAGTTTTAAAGTACAAGCCTGATGGAACAATAGATTACAAACTAAACTATGACGATGAGTTTCAACAGCTGCCTCAATGGTCAAAAAGATCTAGAATTGAACCAGTTTCTCTACCCCAACTCTTTCATACAGCATTGCCCATATCTAAAAGCAAATACTTGCAGCAATTAAAGGAAGTTGTGCCCAGAGATTGTCACGAATTTTATGACAATTTACCATTTTAAAAACTAACTTTTTATTGATTACCTACTTACAATTTTATTAAAAAAGATTTTATTTTATGTGGGTAGTATGTTGATTCCATTTTATGTTTTTGATTTCAGTTTAAATTTGATAAGATTTTACTACTTTCTAAAAGTTCTATAACGACTGATTGCTATAAGTAAACTGTAGTATTCTAGCAATACAGATTTAAAATAAGCGACTACTTAATATCTAAGTTTTGATTTGAAGACTGATTTGATTCCTAATTAATTGAGTTTCTATGTTATAAGGTTGACTGAGGGAGTTTCACATGTTCGAATAGCGTTATCTTTTTCTGATAAGTGTTTATTTTACGTGGGAGATTTAAGTAGGTAGGTAATTATTTTTGTTATTGTCACTAACAATGTTGATTTTGTTTCAAGTTTTTAGTTATTTTATTTCATTATGTTTAAAGAATTTTAACTTGTTTTAAATAGAAGCTTGTTGACTGATAGTTTCATTGCTTGCAATACAGATTTCAGAACAGGGTGACGACTAATTTGTAACTTTTGATTATATTTTATATATTAGAATTTGATTCCTTGAGTTTCTATATTATAAGTTTGACTGAAGGAGCTTCAGTTTTTTGATTATTTTAATAAATAAAAAGTTTTGAACGTTTTTGTTTTTATTCAAAATCGCGTATCTAGTATATAATGTACCAGAAGTGATCATAACGATACTGCGTAAGTGACGTAGGGCCAAAACAAACGACTTTTATACAAAACTATTTATACAAGGATGAAGTACACAGTTATTGATTGCTACTGTCGCAAAATGATAGATCAGGATTAATAATGGACGAATTTATACAGTTTTTTGTTTCTCCTGTAAAATTAGGTTCAGTGTAGATACGCAGCTTTTACCTCTGTTATATACGCGGTCTTGCGCTATCCCCGACGATATGTTAGTAGATAAACTACATTATTTAGTGAATACATTTAGGTATTGATGCATATTATCTATAGAGAAATTATTATTACATTCGAAACCCATTGTTATCGTAGTTTTTACAACGAAATAAAATATAATATATCTTAAAAAAGTAAGTTGTACTAATTTTAAGTTTAGACATAATTCTTCAGCAATGTTATGTTGTACAAGCAATAGAAGTCATTATTACTATAAGTTTAGAGTTACATTTCCTTTGTTATCGTGGCCTTGTTACTGTTCCATATCTATTAGAGGCATAATGTATGTTTGGAACGTAAGATACATTTTGTAATTGCACCCGTAGCTAGTCATCGACACAAATAGGAGTTCGTGTAATAACCGAGGTGTAGGATCATTTCAATTACGTGTCTTTAAAGTGCGCAATTACACATTATAATATACCGTAGCGTAGCCATGTTATATCGCATATTAATTTGTGATTATTCATCATTTTAATCGAGATCTCGTGTTAAGTTGAATAAACACTATACGTGAAAACATTCAATATTTGTTATACTCGTAATTGTTAAGATAATTATAATATAAACACTCAAATTAATATAAATGCTGTTGTTGTTGTTGCTAACGAGTTATACAATATTATTAGTACTCAATATTGAAATGGATTTTTGTAAGATGTGTTGCGATAAAAAACATGGCTGTGGGAATGGAGCGTGACCTTTTCAAAAGGGATTTGTGGTTTGTTTTTTGTCGTGACATAATCTATAGTTAAGGTATAAAGGGGCATGGAAACTCACAAGCGCATAACTAAAGCCGAACAATAAAGACACCGTTTAACAAAACAAAACCTCCACAAATGACAGACGCCGGAGTCCTTGGGGATCTCCATGCCGGAACCCAGAAGGAATATGTTAATGGAATTTGAATGCATGTTAATCTATATACCTAATATAAATAAATACCTCTTTTGGTAAGTTAATACCATTAGTATTGTTTTTATTTTGTATTTAGTAAGACAATACAACATATAGGTACACAATTGACAATATAATACAACAATTTAACGACATTAAAGTACAACTCAAATACAATAATAAAGTCTTAAAAACAACGATACATATCTACCATCAATAAATTAAAAACTTTATCAAATTTTGGCACTTACAAACCAATACAAAAATCTAAAATTTTAAAATACACAAATCTACACAAATACTTTAAAGGTAAAGCTTTTCACAAAACACATCGCACAAGGACGGTTAACAACATCGTATCTGACATCACCATCCCGCAGTAGACAAGCATGGTGATTACGCCTAATCCCCTTCACTGTATTTTTATATTAATAAGTACCTTTCAGGCTAATACTTTTTATATAAGATTCATTATCTAATAAGAACTCTACACATGATTTAAATATATCCATCAAAAGTTTAAAAAAATAAAAATAAACTACTCTAAATACTTGTACATGATTATATGTAAGGCACTGGGTCCATGCCCGTGTTGAGGCTATAGTTCCTGTACATCCCCGCGGCTGAAAGGCGGTTGGTGAAGGTCTGCCCCGCCGGGAAGAACGTCGAGCACACTGAATGAATACCTGGGAACAATGTCAAGTACTGAGATAAGGTTCCAGAAAACAATCCGATTCTTTTCATATAGAATCTTGTCATACTAATTTAATTGTATTTCCCTCAAATACCAACACATTACTCAAATTAGGCATTTCTTACTTTCATATAGTTTTGACAACTCATTGTCAAATTGAATGGATTGAGGATTGCTTGAATTTGCGTTTGAGTATTAGGGCATAAATCAAACAATAAGGATGAAATTATATTTTCAAAGAAGAACCAAGTCATACTAATTATTGTAATAGCTTTTCCTGGTAAGTCATAATGTCGGTAAATTAAGGAAAATAAACCAGAGAAAACTTGCTTTCCTAGAATGTAAATAGACTTATCTTATCCATCGTAGATATAACTATGATATATTATAAATAAATCATAAGTGCTGATGATCTCAATTGATACGTTGTTATAAGTAAGGAATACTTCAACTTTAAAGGTCAGAAGCAAACAGAAATTAAGAAAATAAAACAAATAAAAATTCTAAATTCATTTTATTACTGAGGTAAGTAATATAATAATGAACTTAATAAAATTACATTCCTATCATGGTTATTTCTTTTAGAAAGGTAACAAAAATAAAACACCTAAGCACTTAAGTATTAGGTAGTGAAATTTAAACTTATAAACACTTTTACTCACTTCCATCAAGTTAAAACATAAACTCAAAAAACAAAAACAATTCCCTACCTGGCAACAATTCTTAACTCATAATAACAAAACAAAACATATACATAAACATGAAAAATTAAACATCTTCACATAGATTAAAACTTAAGCAAAATAAAATATCTATGTATGGTTTGCACTTTGCATGTTCTTCGGTTTTCATTGATAAACAACACCTAAATTACCTACTTAAAATAAAAATAGAAATATTTTCTGAGCGTACTCCTTAAAGTCCTCAATCTACCGATATCTTCAGTGAGATGCAAAGCCTCTGCCCAGCAGTCGGACATTATAGGACAATACTTTATCATTTATAGTTTAACTTAACTTGAACATATTTAACTATAACAAAAACATAAACACACAGCAAACTAAAATATCTACGGCTAGCACGGTTTTACCACTCCCATGTGTATGGGACCAACATTCAATGACTCGTCTCTATACATGCCCGCTGCCATCAGACCGTTTGTAAACTTAGATTCCTTCGGGAAATACGCCGCTGATATCGAATACACATCTATAAAAAATAAACCAAATTAACATAAAGAGAAAATAAAACAAAAAAAAATTTGATTCGAAGCGGTTCTAATGTATAGGCTGTAAAACGTTAAAAGCACTTTGTACTTTGTCAAATTAAATAATAAACAAGTCTAATCTATACTAATATTATAAAGCTGAAGAGTTTGTTTTGTTTGTTTGTTTGTTTGTTTGTTTGTTTAAACGCGCTAATCTCAGAAACTACTGAACCGATTTGAATAATTCTTTCACTGTTAGATAGTCTATTTATCGAGGAAGGCTATAGGCTACATTTTATCCCGAAATTCCCACGGGAACGGGCACAACGCGGGTAAAACCGCGGGGCGCTGCTAGTGTAGAATAACAAGACAGAAGTTCTAATATGACAACGTGCTTAGTTTGCTCAACATATTCAGAGCTAAGGGTGCGTTCCAATTGATCAATCACAGTGCATTGAAACTGACAGAATCTCTTCGTAATGCGTTGTGATTGGTCAATGCAAACTCCGCGCCGCTCCGTTTTTAACTCTATAAGAAAATGAATTGGCTTGTCTGATCGTGCCCGAGGAAATATTGAAAGGTAATTAATGTTAAATTGCATCACTCAAAACTAACAAAAATAAAACAACTTCATATTCTTAAATGTTTATTAACTTTTATAAAATTGCAGCCATTACATAAAACATACTTACAATATTTAAACTTAAACTTATGCACTCGATTTATGTTCAATATTCATAATTAATACTTATATTAAATAAAAAGTCCCAAGTACAAATAATAAGTATCACGCTCGTAAATATTAAATACAATTAACAAGTAAATAAAATTAAATATATTACACGATAACGATCTTAGTTAATTATAATGCTTAGGTAATAAAACTTTAAAATATAATTACTAATGCTAAAAGGTTTAAAAACTTCATCTAAGACGTCTATCTCCTTATAATCCTCATCAATATATATAGTATAAAAGTTGAGTTATTGATTCATAAATGATTATCTGTATTAAACTTATCAAATCTCTCATTTGTAAAATTTCGGTGAAAGCGCCGTGTTAAGAGAATAGTTCCTGTACATCCCAGCTTTGGAGAGATCGTTCGTAAACTTTTGCTGCTTCGGAAAATACGCGGAAGGAACGCAATGCAAACCTAAAACCAATGAGATGATTCAAATTTTGGACAGTGACAGAAATGAACATGATTTAGAAAAAACAAAGGTGATTTTGGTTCAACAACATGCAACATGCCTCGAGCCGACCACCAACCCGCAGTAAAGTAAGGTCAAGTAGGTCAGTGTCTTCCTGTTGTCGGAGTTTTTAGGCCTCCGACATGGTCTAACGATTCAAACAACCGGGACCTACAATTCAACGTGCCCTTCGAAGCACGGTAGCGCTCAGATAGTATTGCCACTATCGGCCACCCATCCAAATAGGGCTCGAGCGGCACGTTGCTTAACAATCGCAAAGAACTAACATCGCTTGGTCAAACTACGCCACGAGCGCCACCTTGAAGCAACTTTGAAGCAACGCAGCACGTAGTAGTCTTCGTGTATTTTAATACAGTTACAAGCTAGTCATTAATATTTATCGGGTAAGTTTGGATTAAATTTAAATATTAAAGCTGTATTAAAGAACTTTTTTACCCTAACCGTTTTTTGTCGTATATTTTTATACACTCTTAACTGAAAAATAAAAATGAACTGTACCTGGGGGGTACCATCCATATTCACTAGAGCTGGTCCTGTACAGCGGATGTTGATTACTCTTTTGGCAGCCGTAACCGTTGAACCAATCTGTAATAAACATAGATTTTTTAATCAAATAAAAAACGCAATATTTTAATAAAATAAATATATACCTATATAAAATATTAGGCGTTGAGCAGTCCTCGTGGTAATTAAAATATATTTTAGCTTTCATAAGATTTATAAATAACTGCGCACCTCCTAATGCAATATGCTTCAAATAAAGTGTAAAATTAGATGGAAAAGGGTTTAATTATAATATAGAAGCTTGTGTCTGATAAAACTGAATGATATACGAGCTTTCCCTTATAATTGTAATGTACTGTTACTCTACCATCGAATTAAACATAAACAACATCTACTGGTCTTAGCACCCGCATGGCATTGAAGTACCACGATCATTGAACTTGTACTTTGTAGACATTTTACGATATCTATCGTTGCGTTTATTGAGGTGTGAGTGAGTTTTTTCCTGCCGTAGAATCTATAGGCCGTTCAGTAGGTCTTTCTCTGTGTCGTCTTACTTTACTTTATGGTACGTACGAGGATGATCAAATCTCTTCGGCAGGTTGCAGGTAGAGAATACGTCCGAAGTTTTCGGTGGTTGTTTGATCTCCTCCTGAAGGCTGCCTCGGTCCACGCACGTGGCGGAACAGAACCCCGCCTGCGGTTCCCCAAGAGCTTCCGCTGGCTTTTCACTCATTTCTCACAATATACACAATATAATTCCAATATAATCTCGCTAAAAACCTCTCTAAATCAATAACGCAACAGCTAAGAGAACAACAAAATTTGATAATAATTTGATTCAATTTGTCAATAACCTAATATCGGTTGCCATGGAAACAATACTTTTTCTGTCGACCTACAAGGTTCCGCTCAATTTTCTAGAAGGTCGGATTATGTGATTGTTTATAACCGTTTCTCTGAACAACCAACAAGTCAACAACAAGTTTACTGTAAACTGATTTCGCTTCAGGCTACGAATACAACTTGTAAGATTTCGAGTGGACTAATTACGAACTAAATTACCTAATCACTGTTCTAAGATTTAGAAAGCATTTTTTAATGAAAATATTAAACTATTTATTTATATTAATTATGTAAACTAAGTGTTATTTGGTCCTAAGTGAGCCTAGTGTCATTATTTATTTAACATTTAGACAACCAGTGAAAGATACATACATCACCAATACAGAACCAATTCACTTACGGTTAGTTAGACCTGCGTGCGACCAAACACGTAGTTATCTGGCTAAAATGCTGGTCTAAAGCGACATGGTCCATCGATCGGAATAACCGGACAATTTGAAGTGCCCGTTTTCATTAAAATGAGTAAAGACAGAGAGAGCACGGATCTCGCAGGTTTTTCATAACCTATGTGTATGTACTTCAAACAAAAACAATAACACATTAATGTTTTCTAAACGTAATGAATATGACTCATGGATTTAATATATAAAGTCCTTAGTTTACCCAAAATGGCTGATTATAGGTAGTTGATGAAAGTATTGGGATCCCAGATAGTTTACCTATAACATAGAGTCACACTGCCTCGCAAAATTGTATCCCTAACCTCTTACGTTATACATGTAATAAAACCCTTGACTGTTGTTATTCCTACCTATATAATGTTTAATATAATTATCTATAAGTAATTACACGCAAAATAATCCCATTATCATGATAAAGCACTCGGCGGTTCCAATCTCGTAAACCAACATCGAGAGACGTAACGACACTCGAGTCTGAACTGAATATGTTATGCTTTTATTATAGCTGTAACATGTTATCTCCATAACTGTTCACTTGTGCTATCTATGAAAGCATAATATCGTATGACCTTAGGCCTTTATGAACGTTAATTAGGTTAAGCCATTTAGGTAATACATACTTACCTAACACCTATAACCTCATCCTACTTCCTACTAATAGATATTATAAATGCGAATGTTTGTAAGGATGTATGTATACTACTGGATGAAACTTGACAGTAATATAGATTATACATCAGAATAACACATAAGATATATCTTATCCCAAAATTCCCGCGGGAATGGCTACAACGCGGGGAACACCGCGGGTAGCTGCATCTATCTATAGTACTAACTAAATGATCCGGAATAATAAAGAAGTTGAAGTATTTTTTGCGATAATTAAAACCAAACACAGTAGCGTTATCTATGTTGCATACCTAAATTTTAAAGTTCACCACACATTATACTTACTTTTGCCATTAAACATTTTAGGTTGCGTAAATGACTTTTTTAAGGTTAAAAAGTATTAAATGAATAAGTAATTCGAGGAAATCATCTTTAAAATATTGTTATGTATATCAAACTTTGTCGGCGTCCACTAAAGTTAGTTGAACTTTTTAGATAGTAATCCTGTGAGATTTTATCAGTCAGAACCGATAATAAAATGAATTTCTCTTTAAGAATTCCAGTATAGAACCGAGGTTGGTTGTTTAACGAGGCACTTGTCTTTAATTTGTCGAATTATGTGTTCGTAAACCTTTACTTCATTGGGCATGCATTGGTATGAATATATTAGTCGTTATCGCACTATCAGGACTGCGAGTGGGCGCCTATCGCCCGCGCCTGACGCCTCCCGTTGTGCTTAGTCAATTGTTACCCTCCTTTAAAATTAGCTGCCTAATATAAACTCATTTCAATCTATTCTAATCTCCTTTTTCAAAGAACTATCAGTGTCACTTTAACTAGAGTTCCACTTCGTGGTTAATTGAGCTTAATCTGTGACGTTATCAATCTTTGTTTATGATATTTAAGATTTGTTGTTTACACTTTACTGGGATTGAATAATATTAAAATATGAAGACGATATGTGTGCAGCATCCGATCAATTTGAAGGTGGTTCGGTTTGAGTTGGACTTCAGCTCGCTTTTGGAGGAAAAGCCCTCGCCTGAACAAGTGAAGCCGAAGAAAGTAATCCTTCCAAACATTAAGGTTACTCCGAAGAAACCAGTGCCGCCGCCGCCACCGATTAATAATGATCAGGTACTACTAACGAAAATTAAGCTAGATGGGCATTTCGTAATAGAAGAGATTTTGGTAAAACAAAATAGGAAAATAAATCGTGAATCTATAGAGCTTTTGTTACGGTATAAATAAAAAGAAGGTGCTTTTATTCTTTCTATGAGTAAAAAACACTTTAAGGTCTTTAGGCCATTAATTTTAGAAGTCCTAGTAAGATTTTTTTACATACTAAAAATATTATTTTATTTTACAAAGATGAAAAATCGTAGCGACGATAATACTTTCGATAGCAATAAGTTAATCACGAAATCCGGAAATTAGTCTCGAGAAAGTGACATGACAAGATTTCATGATATTTTATTTCATATTTGTTAGTGGATATGAAAATATTACGATATAAGTAATAATATAATATAAAGTTATTAAGGACGTGTAGGTTAGTGGCCAACCCTAGTGTCGCAGTTTTTAGACCGCCATGAGGCTTCCGACCTAGTCTATTGATTGAAACGACTGGAACCAACAATCTTCCTTGCCCTCCGAAGCACGGTAGAGCTCAGGTAGGTGCTACTATGGGCCACACATCCATGAAGGCAAAAGTTATATTAGTTTTTTTTCATGAAATTCATACATATTTAATTAATCCACAGAAAAGGGACACCAAAGACTTAGTTGAGGAGCTTTTGGACGAGCTGTACGCTGATCAAAGGGACTGGAGCCACAACAGCATTAACTGCAGCCGAGGGTAACTTTACACCTATTGCTAAGTATATTCGGTACTTACTCGGTAGCAAACACGTTCCTCATGCTCCTTTTGATCAAAAGATAGCAATCATTTTGAAAGAGTACTGAACATTAGCCGGCGGCTACAAACCTTTATACTTACATGAAAAAATAAGGGACCGCATAAATTGCGTCGAGTAATGAAAAAGTTACAACTTCTCGGAAATCTGCCGATAATTTATGAATATTTTAAAACTTTAGATTATTTCGTAGTGAAGGAATATTGTTGTTTGTTTATACTTAGATCCACTTCAGCGGCATCATTTGCTTCGTCGCATTCGTTTTGCGAAGAACGAACTGATTCTTTATGTGCTAACTACTTGGAATTTTTGGGTAAATATCTAAAAAAAACTATACGTTTAACTGCATTGAATTTTAATGTTTTCTTTTTATCTTATTAACTTGAAAAAATAAATGTAATGGTATACTTCAATATACTTATATTATTTCAGACCGAGATGAACTCCAAACTCTTTTAGCGGAGTTCGAGAATAGATTTCAATATGTAGGAGAAAAACTAGCCAAGCGAGTCCGCGCTAGAGACAGACTGAAACGGCACCAGAAGAGACTTTGTGGAGCCCTCACAGTAATGCTTCGTCACATTAGTAAGTTACGAACATAAATTTCTCTTTATCCTTTTGGCAAAGTTTCAAATTATTCCATAGGATCAATTCTTACTCGGTGAATACGGTTCAGAAAACGTTTACAGTTTGATCCTCAAATATTCTTAGACGTGGATTGAATAACGATGAAAAAACACGTAAAAGTCTGTATATTATATGGAGACATATTACCAAGATAATCTAATCAAACTTTATTACCAAAACCGTCGATTCATAAATATAAGCAAGAACGACTTCATTCATAGAAGTTTATTATAGGAGTATGCACGTATCTATGTGGCTCGAGCTGGCGCTGGCGGTACCCAGTTGATATCTATCTGTTTCCGTCACTGACGTACACAGCGGCGGCCTCTAATCGATACGTAACGCACACAAACATCCTCCCTTTGTCGCAGCGCGCATGCTCCCCGTCTGGCTTCTACCACGATATTCGCCACCCTTGCAACTTGACAAGAGAACGCTTTCTCTCTCTTAGCGTCGAACGTGGGCGGAATTCCTATGCAGTACTATAGTACGGGGCCAGAAGGCTCGTCGCTTCATTCCATGATTTTGCCAGTAAACATCGCATCAGCTGGCCGACTACGCAGTCTCAAATGTTCATCAGATATGGCCTTTAAATTGTCGCGTTCGTCGATCGCTTCTGTTGGCTCGGTTGGTGTTGCGAGCAGAGCTTCATCGATGACTAACCGTTGTCGTATAAGGATGTGTTTTCAATGAGTGCCTGCAGTGTTACTGCACCATATAAGCCTGTCAGGTCATTAACTTGACGCTTATTGCAGTTTTAAAGATATCCGTATATTGTCAAATGATTGCCGACCACAAGACAGATGAGTGCTCTTCTAAACTCCCTCAGGAACTTGGCGGGTTCATCGAGAGCTACCACAGGTAATCAGTTCCATTTCATTTAAATTGTATCAATGATTAGCTGATATGTTGACGACTAATTAAGTTAACAATTTGAGGTTAGATTTCGATTTGTTACTTTTATTTTCTTACGTAAAGTTATGTTTATTACTCTATTTCCAGGGCACCGTGTCTTGCCATGTTTTATTTATAATTCTAGTTCTGGGAATGCTATCCTCTTTCGTAGTTCTTACCTAATAATTATTATCGTTCGTGTCATACTAAGACCTTAATAACCTTATTAGCATTTTTTATTTTCCTTTGTCGTAATATTTGAAGAGATGTTGTGTATTAGGGATTTCTTTAAGAGGGTTGTTTTAATTTGAGAGTACAATTTTAATTTTAAACAGCTCCTTTAAAGTTTTATTAGTTGAGTGTTATTGAGAAGTTTTTGTTTTATTATGAATAATAAACGCAGCAAGCTGACAGAAAGTACTATTATTAAGTATTGTTTAAACATTGTTGTATGTCTATAATATTGCATTACATCATCCGATATTATTATCACTGGGATATTATCTCTAACAACTTTACTGCTACCTACATCGATTAGTTCTGATACATCTTTAAATACCTACTGGAAAAATACCTTCATTACTTATGTTTCATAGCATGACCAGGAATATTATGCATTTAGGAGTTATAAGAATACAGGTATATTTTATGTAAATAACTTTATTACTGCACGAATGTCTTTAGCGCGGGTTTATCCAAGAGATTTTTTACATAAAACCATGCCTCAAAATATTTTAAAAAATCCCGACTGGTAGGTCAGCAGAGGTTTAAAATCGCTTAAACTTAATTTCACTAGTGTACTCGTAGCTCTCTAATACACGCATACATTCATCCTCATTGCTGTTCTAATTTCCTATAAGTTTTCTCGGTGCTTATTTTGGGCACAAAATAGATACGAGTATATGATAGTGCATTTAACTATTGGTACATATTTACCGGTATATACAAGTACTTGTATATACCGGTAAATATGTACCAATAGTTAAATAAATGCTCTTTAACTGAAACACTGTTATAAAGTTTTTTGTCTCTTGCTCTTTGAAAAATATCATACATCGGAAAGGGACAAACCATTTAATACTCTTTAAAGCGTTTATGAATAAGGTCCTTAATGTATAAACTATAATATTTTTTGTATGTGCGTATGTGTAGCTGGCGTAAGTGGGGCCCGTTTTGGAGTGACGCCCGCCGGGGGCGAAGGCCCTGGCGAGGGCGGGTATGCGGAGTGGCTGCAGGCGATGCGGCTGGTGGCGCGACTGCCGGCGGGTGTGCCCCACCACTTCAGGAGGAAGGTACCAGCATCTACTTAAATCGATGATCTTCAATACACCTTCAATGAGCCAATCTTCAATAACTAGCTCGAAAGATGATGACGTCGAGAGATTCTATCTCCAAATATTTTTGTCAAGTTTTGGCCCCAAAGAGACTCTTTGAAACGTATCAGGCCTATTTCACGTTGTCATGTTTAAAACCTTGATTGTAATTTCAATTTGAGCAAGTGAAATAGAATTGATCGTACACATACCTATTCATTACTCTACATACTGTTAATGGTTTGGATAGCTATCATTATTAAGTGGTGGAGGACCTAGTCTAATAAATAATTTGACAGATTTTAGTACTTAATACTCTTGTTAACACTCCTCTCTAATACTCTTTTAAATGTTTGAATGTTTAAATCAAAGCGTTTAGCGTGAAACTGATTACACAGCAGCCGTGAATAGGTCTCCATTTATTTATAGTCCGAACAGTTGAGTAACTAACGCACGTCACCGGTTCCTGAAGTTTCAGCGGAAGTTTACCTTCGATCTCGAATAACAAAACAATTATTATTTATCATACTATTCATGTACTTAAGTACATAAGTACACAAAAGGCGCTAAAAGCAAACAGAAAACCTCAAACCCAACTGATTTATTTATGAATCATTTGCCTAAGTATTTATTTTTGAACTTTGTGGAAATTCACAAATAGATCGCTTACATTTTGTGCCTTCGTTAAGGTAAAATGTTTGTTTTTTTTCACAACAGTACTCAGAATTATGTTCTTTTTAGTGTTGTTCTCATTAATTACCAAGAACTACTACGATCAACAATCCACAAATTCTGAGCATTGCCCACGGCATTTCCACAAATTCTATAACAAACAATTCAATGCAAACGGTTCCAAATGTGGACGACTAAAATTATGATACAAAATACAAATCAAAAGTTCTGCAAATGTAAGATTATGGCTCTAAAATTCAGGAATCAAACGTCACTGCAGGTTTCGACATAAATGAATGTGTCAGTCTTTTTATTAAGGTTATGTTTGTAGTTATGGCTGACGTTAGCGGAGCGCCACCTGACTGCTCGCGGCATCGACTGGTCTGCAGCAGAACGCGCCTGCTTCCGAGGAACCGCGCAGCCGGACGATACCGAACTGGGAGCGCAAATCATCAAGGTAGATAGAACTAAGGCTTCAGTCACGAACTCATAAGGGAGGGAGCAGCGGGTGGCGGCAGCGACAGAATTAGCCAATCACAGTGCTTGAACCGATTTTGGCCTGTGAGTTTAAGTACTGCCGCTCCAGGCCAACTGATTTCATGGCTGAGGCTTCAGAGACAGATAAGACGTTATAAAATACTAGCTGTACCCCGCGATATCACCCGCAACGCCCCCGTTACCGTGGGAATTTCGAGATTTTCATTACTTATTTTCTAATATAAAAAACTTGTCCTGACAATAAGGAACACATTAAAAATAATCATCCAATTTGGTGTAGTTGGTCTGAAGGTATGCGTTTAGCAACACATTCAGCGATTTATTTTTATATAGGATGACCTATACATGGGTATAGGTTACCCATCATGTAGATGTATATGTAGAAAATTAGCAGAGCTTGTGGTTGTACTCGTGGTACACATTACTTTGGACATTTCAGATAGAAAAAGATGCCTACAATTTGGCAATACTCGTAATCGTTCTATTGAATGTAGTTTTTTTCTGGCAGGAGACTCGATGTCCCAGAGATTAGCGAGTTCAAACAAACAAATTAATCAGCATTATTGTAATTTGATTTAATTATGTTTTTTTAATAATTTGATTAACAATTTGTTTCCATTAGTATACACACTAATAGATATAATAATTGATAGAGATAAGCTTAGACTCTTGAACTCGAGACCCAGCTGAGAAAGTTTATCTCTATGGGCACTGGGAAACTGGGCCTGACCCTAGGAACTTAGCTTATCAATATTTATATCTATCGATCTCCCTGATAAGCACTGACGCTCAGTGCACAGGGTATGTCTTTATGCACGTAGAACAATGAAGTTTTAGGGTCGTTAGTAAAAATGTTCACGATTTGTTACGCTGTTAAATGACTGTTTTTATGTCGTTTCATAATTTAAATGACTCTGTTTCTCTGTTAAAGTTATTCGGGCTCCAGTAGAAAGCCATGATTTTTCATTTTCTTCCGTTAGTTGAGACTGAAATGTTGTGTTAATGTTTACTGTTGCGAAAGCGTAAGCTGAAGGCAACCCTTAGGGGGTATTGGGTTAAGTGTTCCTCTTTTATTCACTGCAATATCCGTTATTGGATTGACACCTAGTTACATCCTTACCTCCTTACAAATGAGAGAGGCGTTACGGTTTTTCTTCTAAATAATATATTGTTATTCTGTTTGAACTGAAAAGTGTCTGTAACTCGTGTGTCTAGTCTATTGTCTTGTATCTAGTCTAGTGTCAAATGTCTCGTGACGTAAAAGAGTGCGTTCAGCACTCTGTTGAGTTCTAACAGAATAACAATATAATTATATGTTTCAGAAGAAAAACAGCAAATTGTATCTTTGGACGACTTTGGATATGTCGATAGTTTTGATCGACGTTAGGTTTATGACGGCTAGCGTTCTTAAGATAGAAACATATAAAAGAGTTTCTAAAAATGGTATTCTTCGTTTCGATAAATATTGATCCGAATCGGACCTGCCTTTGATGTAAAAATTAATTCTTTTTGGTCAGACTTGAGGGCGGAGATTGAAATTCCATAAAAAAATTTGTAGACAAGTCAAGTCACGAAGTGGATACTAATAAATCTGCTCTGTGTTAATAAAATAACGAGACTAGATGAATAATTTACAAAGCAGTATAATTTGTAACTATTACTTACTTTTAAATTAATAACTGAGATAACTTTTTGTGAATAATTAACAAGGCAGGGTGTTTTGATTAGTGGGTGTAAAGTGTTATTTATCTCGCTACCATCCGAAGAATAGACTTTTTTAATATAAATTAATTGAATAAGAAACGCCCTCTCTCTGTTTACCGGTGAATGATCTTGCGTTTACTAAAATGTTAATCAAAGTTCTATGAAAGTTATCTTCATCGAAATAGCTAGTGTTAACTAGTGTTATCTAATAGTAGTCATAGTATGTATAATGCAATTGTTTATTTTCAATGAAAATAAATTTCAAGGGGCCGCTATTAGACAGGTTTCTTCTATCGTAGAAGTCAGGGCCTCTAAACCTTTATTCAGAAACGTCGTATCTAAAATACTTTTAAAAAGTGTTTTGTTTCTTTTGCTGGTATGTCGGAAATGGAAAAAACAGTTGATAGCTAAAATGCTGTTAACAAGCATTTATAATCGATATTTATACAAATTAAATGGTTTTTTTTTTCAAATTCTCAGGATCTTCACCGCACCGGATGTTCTCTCTTCTGTGGAGCTGAAGGAAGGGAGAACCAAGGGATGCTACGTCGAGTGTTACTGGCTTACGCGAGGTAATATCATAACCTCTGACATTCACGAGTTAATCCGATTGCCGCTCTGCCGATACAACGCGGGCAAGCTTCACCTGTCCACTTACTATTCCATTGTTCCTTGCTCCATTGTTTATTTATAATACATTAATTAAGTGGTTGTATTCTCATAACTATTGTTGTTTTAAATTGAATGAAGTCTATTCGTTGCAGATGGAATAAGGACGTTGGGTATTGCCAAGGGTTTAATATGCTTGCTGCTATCATTTTAGAAGTCATGGACAAATCTGAAGCGGATTCTGTGAAGGTAATAATTAATTCTTGTCATAGAAGACTGGTCAAGTCACTACGCCTTTCCACTACGATGTTTTCGGGTGAATACCACCGTCATTAGATGTGCTGTGTTACATTGCTATACAACTTTTGATATGAATGGGAGACGAATACATAAATGATTGTCTTAGAACGGGTTCAGGGTATTCTTTCACCAAAATACGGTGAATACGGATTCCCACAAGCGGTTTATTAACGCAATTTGAAAAGAAAGCGCCTCTGAGATAAATCTTAGTTCTGATATCGTGTGGCCCTATCGTTTTCGTTTGCAGGTAATGATATATCTGGTGGAAGCGGTACTCCCCGAAGGATACTTTGCTGATGATCTTCGGGGACTTTCAGCAGACATGGCTGCCTTCAGGGATCTGCTCAGACTGCGCTTACCCCGGCTTGCTAACCATATGGACTATTTGCAGAGAATATCTGATGGTAAAGTATACTGTTTATAATAATATTTTCGTTTCTTTGACTAGATTGCAAATTTTGTTTTATGGACAAACCTTATTCTCCTCGAAGAGTGACCAAGAGAGTTCTGTCCTGCATTGAGAACTTTTTAATGTTCCACACCTTAAATTTAAAACACTGGAGTATTTTGTGGATCGTTTCCATACTTTTTAATGTCTATATTACATTGATTAATTGTAAATCATAACTTTTCAGGTGGAGGTGTAGAGCCTCCCCTGCCAGATGTGTTCACGATGCAATGGTTCCTCACACTGTACGCTACTTGGCTCCCTCGGGACTCTCTGCTTAGGATCTGGGACCTCATTCTTCTGGACGGCAATGAAGTGTTGTTACTCACGGCTTTAGCGATATGGGATCTGTTACAGGAGTAAGTACTGTTATTAAATGAACTATGCTTACTAATGCTAATGTGTCTCAACGCAAAAGTGTATAACTTATTAGTCCAATGAATAAATCTTTCATCTGTTTGATTTTCTATTAATGTTTCTTTGAAAAAGGACTTAGAATGTTTCAGCGTTTACTTCTCGCAGTTTTACTGGAATAGTATATTTTTTTGTGTTTACGAATTATCTTCAAAAAAGGAGGTTCAGTTAAATGTTTGTATTTCGGTTCCGGTTTATAGTTAGGGGGTATTTTTTTTCTATGTATGATATTTACTTAGACACTTTTCTTCGAATTTTTATTTAGATATTTGATCAAAATATTGTTTTGTTTTGTTATTTCAGCCGTATCCTGTCAGCTCGTTCCGCGGACGAGTTTTACAGCTGCATGGGGGGCGGTGTGGGCGCGGTGTGGGAGGCGGGTGAGGCGCTGGTGGCGCGCGTGGTGGCGTTCGGGTCCGCGCCCGAACTGCCGCGCCTGCGCAACCTGCACCGGTACCGCGTCGCGCCGCCCGCGCCGCCCGCCCCCACGCACATGCCGCCCTACCAACCACCGCTGCACTCTGCGGTATGTGTTCTTCAATGTCTATCGATATCTATTGGGGTTTTAACAATCTTTAGACATTGAATCAGTCTAAAACCTTTAAAGCCAGGATTGGGTACTAAACTACTCAAAATTAAGAGTACTTACTACTTAGAGATATATGTTGAATATAGATGCACACATATGTATTTAGGCGCATGCCTAATAATCTTCACTGGCTTTAATTTGGCGCCTTTCGAAATTATTGTAGCTCACATCGAAGTGCGCCTGTGCCTGTTTTAGAGTGTGGTGTGGTGTGCGGCCAATTATACATTTAAGGACTGATTTCAAGGGATTTACTGTATGACCCGTTATATGTTCACTCGATTTTTTGGGATTTAAATAAAGATGTGATAATAAATACGATATTAATACTTAATAAATAATCCACTTGTTTCGTGTATAGCTTTGTAACTATGTACGACTGACTAGTTAGATCTCATTGGACTCCAAAGGTAGCCCTCGAGGGTCAGAATAATAAGGAAGTGACGTAACCATCGCATCTGGTGTTACGCTTCTTGAAGGAACCTTTAGAATTTCCTAGCAAAATTTAACGACGAGTATAAAATTGTTTCCTGTTATTCTTCACCAGATATTGTTCATTCGTTACAGATGCAATCGATGACCAAACGTGGTCTCAGATTATTTTATTCCGAAGACGAAGGTGATTCGAGTGACGACGGCAACAAAATGGCATTAACAACGGTAAGACGATAAACTTTACAGCCATCCAGACGTTACTTTGCACGTTTTATTATAATGTTACGTGAAAGCCAATAACTGCTTATTGTAACATTGTAATGTTACAAAGTTGTTTTCACATAATAAAGTGTTAAAAACGATAATTTGTACTGGTATTATTTGTACTACATAAGTTCAACATGATAAATGAATGTATAACATACCTACCTTAGGAAACTCATTACACTTCATATCAAGCTTTTTTCTTTTTCAGGTGATACCACGTCGAGAGGAGCGCAGCGGTGCTGGTGATCGACTCTCGTTAGACATCGGTGCTTTGAAACGGCAGTATGCAAGACTAAGGGAAAGACAGAGACAGGCCCATGTCATACTGGCAGCTGCGTGCGCGAGACATGCGGCAGGTAATACTTACATTACCTTCTTACATAATTTTGGTTTATTACCATTTTATTCTCCTCTACATCACTCTTAATGTAATAGAAGCTTTTGCGCTGCAGTGGGTTTTAAATAAAAATAAAGAAAGCTATTAACTGTTCAAAACAATTTTACTTTTCAGTTGGAGTCCCTACGTCACCCACTTCTCTCACAGTAAACAATTTACTGTTAGGAAAGAGTGCAATAGTGAGTTCTCGCGGGAGAAGGCTAGGTCCTCCACCCGGCGCAATACCACCGTCAAGAAGAGAGTCAAGGAGTCATGACAAGATGGAGACCAAAGTAAGAGTCAAATCCAGTGATACTATTAGTTGGAAAGAAGAGAAGAGTCGGAAAACTCTCAGTAGACGAAACTCCTTAAAATGGAAAGACATCAAAAAAGATAAAGCAGTTCCTAAAAGTAGAAAATCTTCAATTGAACTAGACGAAACAGGTGACGGAGTTATAGTGTCGGATAAAGAAGCGAATGAAATGATAGCCTCGTTAAGATCTAGAAGCTCTAGTGAAACATCTTCGTATTCTTCTCACACAAATTCTAGCACAGACACGAGCCTGTGTGACGAGAACGAACGAGGAAGCGATTCAGACACAGACTTACCAGATGACGTTATTGAAAACAAGCCTAACAAAACTCGTAACACCACAGGTCCGTCTAATCTCAAAGATACTAAAATATATTCACCAGTTTTAAAAGAAACTACAATTTCAAGTGCAAGTACGCCTGACCACCTTAATAAATTAGATATAAAACATAATTCCGTTAAAGATATTGCGGATTTCCTCGATTCTGCTGCTGGAGAACCGTTACGTACGTATATTGATGAGTTTGAAACTAAATTAAAAGATAGTATTATAGTTAGTGAATCGGAAAGCTATGACGCTCGAGCTAAATTATTGTCACCATTAAATCAAAATGTATCTAAAACTTTCCGAAATGTTCGTGATTTGGATTTTAAAATAGCGTCGCCAGTTTCTTTGTTAACCCCGGATCGTGACCGAATTGGCATACCTACACAATTAATAAATTCACCTTCACACAGATTAACACCGGCTAGAGATATTATGGTTAGATCATCGCCCTCATACTTAGAGAGTCGACATCTCAATGCAGTCCCTCGCATTACTCCGATAGAACTAAGAACAAGCTCTATTGAATCAAGAATATCGCCTTGCACAATTGCACCCTTTGCAGCTAAAACGCCTCAAGTAGCATTATCACAATCTTACACAGCTACAACACACAGCGGAACAGACGTATTGCATAGACTAAACATAAACAACAAGAATAACCATAGCTTCACAACATTATCTAATGATTTAACACAAAATACAAAATGTTTGAGCCCCGCAGTTTTAAGTGCCATAAATAGTAATTTACATTTAAAAAGTTTTAACCAAGTACAAATAAGGCCCCCAGATATAATAGATAGTTTAACTATGTATGAAAATTTTGTCCCTGATATAGATCTGTCTGAAGACAATTCACCGGAAACACGAAGTCTCGTTGAAAGAAGTCCGGAAAATGACAGTCTTATAGTAAGCGAAGACGAACCTCCAATACCGCTGAAGATTGATAAGTACTTCGAACATAGCCCCGAGTTCTTTGGTGCTCGTGTTACAGACCCAAATAATGCCGAAATTCCAAATCGTCGTGCAACTAAAAGAATTTCGCGGTTACCTAAAAAACCCGATTCGTTAACATTGCAATATAGTCATAATGATAAACTTCTAAAAGAAGAAACTGAAAGAGCTTCATCATTACCACAAAGTCATAGTTTTATGACAAAACTGTCAAATGATGAATTTGAAATTAAAACTGCACCAAAAACGCCGAAACCAAAAACACCTGAGATTTTTAAGGATGTTGACTCCCCCAAAGATTATATGCTTCGATCAGGTAGAAAAAACAGCGAGAGAGCTTTACAAATAATTCAAGAAAATTCCAAAATTTTAAGTAGAATTTTAACCAAACAAAATGCAACTGAGGCTACAACATCTGAAGATAAAAATATTAGTAATGAAAGTGAAAAACTAAATTATTCCTTTTGCTCTACCATAACTGAAAAAACTGCGGAGTCTAAAATAATAGATTCTCCTTTACTGAAAGAATCTACTTCAGATTCTCTAATAGGTTGTAAAAAGAGACATGCAAGCGATACCTCAGAAAATCGTGAATTTGTAAGAGTAAGACCAATATCAATAGATGATCCATTTTCTTTGGAAACGCGAGAAAATTTAAGCAAAATTGGTACCTTTTCTAAATCCGTAAAAAGTCCAAGTATTGACTGTTTAGGCAATAAAACAGATACATATGGTTGGGAAAATAAAGGTTTCCTCGCCGATCGCTCTCCATTCTTGGATAAGCAAGATCCAATTTTTAATTTTGATTTTAAAAAGCATACTACTAAAACGTCAGATGTGACCAATTATTCTGAAGATGTGAGGCCAAACGATGCTACTGAGTGGGCACGTCACTCGATTTCGGAAGATACAGCGCCCTCTGTTACTCTTCCGTCTTCGAATGAACCAAAAGATACACCTAATTTTGGTCGACGATTCACGTCAGACGATTGTAACTATCCTCTTACTAGTAAATACAATGACTACGTTCTATCTGAAGCAAGTCAGATTTGTAGGAAAGCAGTAATAGAGGAATCAAAAGATAATTTGCCAAAGACTGATGACAGCCAAGCTAGCGATTTTACTCATGTTGTGACGTCTTCTATAAGTTTCACATACGAAGCTTCGGCCGACGATGACTCTCCAACGGGGGCGAAAACTAACTCCAGTGATACATTGTGTCAAATAACCTCTCTGGATCAGGTTTCCACTCCTATATCTCCCAAATTGTTCCCATTGAAAGATGTGCCGACTTTTTCAAAAGATTTTATAGAGAAAAGTGATAAAACGAAATTGGAATCGGATGATACTTGTAGTGCAATAACATCCCTGCCCGAGACGGACACGCTCTCTTCTCTGTCGTACCCCCGGAGTTCGTCTACAGGGTCGTACCATCCGTTCCCCACGCGCCCCCTACGCATGCCCAAAGAAATAGGTGTGAAACTGGGCATGTACCCCAGAGATTCAATAAACTCTGCTCCAAAATAAAAAGCAACAAACAACCGTTCAATAGACTAAACTACTAACTAAAAATTCGTTTTGAAGACTTTGTATACCTACCAATTTGTTAAGCTGTTGTTTTAATTTATAATGATACTTTTCTATGCTTTTTGCTAAAATTAGTAATATTCTTAGACACTAAATTATTTATAATCTTAGATGGCTTATTATAATTATTTCATAGGATCTCTTTACGTTTAGATTTATTTAGCGTTTTATATTTAGTACAATCTACATAATACTGTGTAGACACGACTGTTTCTTAATAATTATTGTGCTGAAGATTTATAAGCAAGTTAGTGTGAGACTTTAATGAAATGTAAATGCTGAAATATTTGCAAATAAATTGATGACCTATTGTTAAAATATTTATTTTGGAATACGAAATGTTTGAATAACATAAAATTAGGCAGTAAATATAGATTTAATAATTTACGATGTTACGTGAGATGAAACCTTTGGGTTTCCTTATCCTTAGCTGATACAAAACAAACGAGTTGCCTTGAATCCAAAGTGTTATAATATGCGTAATAGCATTGTGAAAACGTTCAATATGTACTTGTACAGTAATTATAATAAACTAAGTAGAATTAATCTACATGTCTTGTCTGAAGTCAATATATTCTGTGCATAGGTTGGCAATTAAATTGTAATCAAATATAAAAATATAATTACGCTATTGAATTTCGTCTATCTCTGAAAAATAAAAAAGATTTGTTGATATTGATATGTGTTTATTTATTGCGATATATTTTACATTTAGTACATTAAATTATACTTATCAAGCTATAAGTCATTACAAGGATCGTTTTGAATGCCTAGAAGTCGTCAAGAACCGGAGGGCAGGTGCAGACCAAATGCTTGTCTCCGTACATATCGTCAATACGACCAACTGTGGGCCAAATCTTCGTCTCTCCCTTTACGAAGGGCTGCAAAACCAAACACGAAAAAATTACCCAATACCCAACATTAGAGGGATTAAATTATATGCGTAGGTTGACTAAGCTATCTTAACTCATCGAGATTGTCAAGCAATGCACAGCTCACTACTTGGATAGGTGGCTGATGGTGCCACTTTTGTTATCTACGTATCGTGCTTCGGAGGGAACATTAAATTTTTCATTCCGAATTATTTCAATCGTTTTAGACCATTCGAAGGTCTAAAGACGGTCTAAAAACTCCGTCACCAAGATACCCACTAACCTCCTCGAACTTCCCTACTTATCTTTTTAATAAATTGACTGCTAACTACATACCGCTGGGAATGCAGCTTGCTCCCGACTGTATGGTCTGTTCCAATCTTCAGAAATAACTTCCTCTTGTGTATGAGGCGCCATCTGAAAATGAAAGAGCAATCACATTATTTTAAATTGACCTTACACAATGTTATATGATCTTACATAACTTTATATGAAGATTGTAATAACTTGCCTTTAAAGGATTCAATCTTTTATCAGCAGTTCCATCTTCGATATCTTTTATTTCCTTCCTAATAGTGATTAACGCTTCACAGAATCTGTCTAACTCTTGAAGATCTTCAGATTCTGTAGGTTCTATCATCAATGTGCCAGCGACTGGCCAGGACATTGTTGGGGCGTGGAATCCTGAAAAAATCGTGTAATTACGCTATAGAAAGTATAAAGTCAACAAATTTAAAAAAATAATTTTCAATAACCTTACCAAAGTCCATAAGACGTTTAGCAATATCCCCTGGCTCAATATTGGCTGACTTCTTAAGATCTCTAACGTCAATAATAAATTCGTGAGCTACAAGCCCTCTTTCTCCTTTGTACAAAGTTTTGTAGTGGCCTTCCAATCTTCGGGACATGTAGTTCGCGTTCAGGATAGCTACTTGAGTTGCTCGTTTCAAACCTTTAGGGCCCATCATCTAAACAATAAAAACATTTTAATAAAGTAAAAATACTACACCGTATGGAAGACATTTAAAGAACATAAAAATATTTTTACATATGAGGTGTAATGCTTACTTTTATATACGCCCAAGAAATCGGCAGGATAGCAGACGAGCCGAAAGGTGCGGCACTAACTGATCCAAAACTATGAGCCGCTTCCCCGAGGTCAGCAAGAGGGTCCACCACTGGATGGGATGGCAGGAATGGAGCCAGATGGGCTTTACTGGAAACATCAGATTCGTGGGATCAATGGGATGTCTGGTCATAAGTGGCACTCGTTTATATGTATAGGTAAATGGAAACTTTAATGGCGGCTCTACAGTTAACCAAAAGTGCAGTCTAAGTCAAGTCCATAGATGATTTGTAACCAATGCTAATTTGTTCGTTCACAGCTGGTATGTTTTTCTAAAGTGATGAGGGATGTTGAATTGAAACTCACACTGCAATAGGTCCCATGCCAGGACCACCGCCGCCGTGCGGGATGCAGAATGTTTTATGTAAGTTCAGATGAGACACGTCGCTGCCATAATCACCAGGACGACATAGTCCAACCTGGAAGACATTTTTCATATATTTAATGATTAATTTACTTGGTTGGTAGAACCAGGAGTACTTAATTTTCATTATCATTACTAACCTGAGCGTTCATGTTAGCTCCATCCAAATAGACTTGGCCTCCGTGGGCGTGAACTAAAGCACAAATATCGGCAGCTCTTTCTTCAAACACTCCAAACGTACTAGGGTACGTTAGCATAAGACACGAGATTTTCTCGCTGTGTTCTTCTACCATATCCTTAAGATGTTCCATGTCAATATCTCCGGAAGGAGTCACACGTATAGCACACACTCTCATACCGGCCATGTGAGCTGAAGCCGGGTTGGTTCCGTGAGCTGATACGGGAATCAGACAAATGTTGCGACCGAGGTCACCGCGGACCTCATGGTAACGCTGAATGGTCCTAAGCCCGGCATATTCACCTTGGGCTCCACTGAAACCAGAAATTACGCCATATTATGAGAAAAATCTACTGAAATCATAAGAAAGCCCACTGTGTTACTCAGTAAGCAATCACGTACCTGTTTGGCTGGAACGACACACGGTCGTATCCAGTTATAGCGCATAAATCGTTTGCTAACTCCTGGAACAGTGTGTGATATCCTTGGCATTGCTCGAGAGGTGCAAATGGATGGATATCAGTAAAATGTTTAAACGAACATGGCATCATTTCCGTTGTTGAGTTTAACTTCATCGTGCATGAACCCTGAAATCGCGGAACGAGTAAGTAAGTCTTATGACGCTATATCAATATAGATACTTAGTAGATGTAAATTACTTACAAGTGGTATCATAGAGTGTACCAATGATATGTCTTTATTCTCCAACCGTTTCATGTATCGCACAAGCTTCGTTTCTGAATGATGCATATTGAAAACGGGATGTGTAAGATAAGGCGAGGTTCTTCTGAAAGATCCTTTTTGAATGCTTCTTGATCTGACATCTCCAGTAGCAATAACCTTAAAAATATTTTGACTATAAATTCAAATGGCGTTCTATTGGTAATTCCTTATAAAGCTTATATGTTTTACTTACCTCATTTACAGGTTTACAATCAAATATCCAAAGCAGATCATCAACATCTGTCATAGTAGTGGTCTCATCAAGAGCTACTCCAATAGCTCCATCGTCGAAGTACCTTAGATTAATTTTCTTTTGGTCTGCTCTACATTTGATGGCTGCAGAGTCATGTTCTGATAGAGGAACCACATGGAGTGTATCGAAGTAAACGTCATTAGATTGTTTGTGACCACGTTGCCTTATACCTGGAATATTTAGTATGATTCATACATCTATACTAATATTCTAGAGCTGAAGAGTTTGTTTTGTTTGTTTGTTTGTTTGTTTGTTTAAACGCGCTAATCTCAGAAACTACTGAACCGATTTGAATAATTCTTTCACTGTTAGATAGTCTATTTATCGAGGAAGGCTATAGGCTACATTTTATCCCGAAATTCCCACGGTAACGGGCACAACGCGGGTAAAACCTTGGGGCGCTGCTAGTAATTCATACATTTAAATATAACTTTAATTTCACTAAGTAAGTAAGTTCGAGTAGGTTAGTGGCCAACCCTGGTGTCGGAGTTGTTAGACCGCCTAAAGGCCTGCGACATGGTTTAACGATTGTAACAACCGGGACCGACAATTTAACGTGCCCTCTGAAACACGGTAGCGCTCAGATAGAAATGCCACTCTCGGCCACCCCTCCAAGTAGGGCTCGAGCTGCACGTTACTTAACAATCGCAATGAACTATCATCGCTTAACATATAAATTGGGGAACTTTAAGTTTTTCTTACCATGATCAAGTACAAGTGTAGCATTGTGCACTCTAGTGGCAATGTCCCTCAATCCTTGAGGTCCGTGGTACACTGCATACATCGCAGACATGTTTGCTAATAGAGCTTGAGCAGTACAAATATTTGATGTTGCTTTGTCGCGTCTAATGTGTTGCTCTCTCGTTTGTAAGGCAAGCCTAAAAAATATTATTAGTAGAATTTGGTATTGTATATAACTACATCACATATTTGAAAATTCAGTTAGAGTTATACCTATACGCGTCTCTGCCAGCGGCGTCTCTGGTGACTCCAACCATACGTCCAGGCATGAGCCTCACTAACTGATGCTGTGCCGCAAAGAAACCTGCATGAGGCCCTCCGTAACCCATCGGTACTCCTAAACGTTGTGAAGTACCAACTGCTAGGGCTGCCCCACATTCTGCTGGTGGTCTGAGTAACGCCATCGCTAGCAGATCTGTCGCCACTACTACTAATGTCTGAAATATTTAATATTTTTGTTGAACAATATCACAAATTATCATTCATTTTTATGTTGAATAAAAGAACTTACCCCATGTTCATGAGCTGTTGCAGCTAAAGACGAATAATCGTAGACCAGTCCTCTTGTATCAGGACATTGGAGTAAAACTGCAGAAATGTCTCTTTGAGCAAAGTCCACCTTACGAACATCAGGCACCACTGCTACCTCCAAACCCAAGGCATCTAAACGTGTTTGGACCACTGCCAAAGTTTGAGGATGCAGTCTTTCTGATACTAAGAACTTCATTCTTTTGTTGTGTCTGGAAGTGCATCAATAAGTTAATAACCCAATGTTTTATCATACATCTTTTTGTTTATAGGCTAAAATCGTCAGCATACTAAAGTATTGTACTATCTACGTACCTGTGGCAAAGAGACAACGCTTCGGCAGCTGCAGTGCCCTCATCAAGTAGTGAAGCGTTGGCGACGTCTAGCCCAGTGAGGTCACTGACCATCGTCTGGTAGTTCAGAAGACTTTCCAATCTTCCTTGCGCTACTTCGGGTTGGTACGGAGTGTATTGAGTGGTCCTACAGAATTAAATTATTTTTATTGCATTGTAGTATAGTATGTACTTACATCCTAAAGTATTTTGTCTAAAAATAATAATAAATGTTAATAAAGTTTACCATCCGGGATTTTCAAACAAATTCCTCATAATAGTATGGGGCACGCAGCAATTGTGGTATCCCATGCCGATGTATGATCTCCATATTTGGTTCCTCTCGGCCAATTTACGTATTCTTTCTATTAAGTCATATTCACCTAGAACGTAAATTATGATATTATAGTCTTTGTCGTTGTTTGTTGTATTTAAATAATAATTTAAGAAAAGGTAGGTAAATCTATACTAATTGAGTGTCTTCTCATTTTTAAAGTCGGATAAAACTTATAAAATAAGATTAATCACTTACTGATAGGCTCGCCAATATCCATAAGACCCTGAAGCTGTATCTTTTTGGGTACTGCATCATTGGTAAGCTGATCTAAACTCTGAAAAGAAAGGTGATCATAAAAATACTACATAAGTTAACTTAGTACTTACTTAATACTACCTTACTCACTTTGTACTACCAATATGTACTTGTTACCCTTCCTAAGTATAAAGTATATATGTACCACATATTCAAATAACGTTAACCATGCCTACCCTAAAGGTTACCATTAACTATATCTAAGTAATTGGTGACATGCGCTACTAACTTATTCATTTTATACCTTCGATAGGTGTGATCGCATACCTGTACGAATGCACTCACCTTATACCCCAACAAATCTAGCATAGTAACGATGTCATGGTCTCTAGGACCAATATGACGACTTGGAAAATCAACCCTTTCGGGGAACAAACTGTCTGACTTCGACCCGAGGCTCGAAACACATCTTACACCTTTCACTAAATGTAACTTTCCTTCTAAACCGCACTTTGGCAGATTAACTAACTTATTCCTAGCAAGAACGCGTAGACGATACATCTTAACTATTAAATTAATTTTACTAAAATTAGTTAAAATATGTCATTAGTGCACGTCTTTCGAAAACGATTGTTAATAACAACTGATAAAAAGGTCAAAGTGTTAACGAATATTGCGATGATAAGAAGCTTTATGTAAATAAGTAACTATAATGAGATTACTACATACTTTTACAATGACCCATTACGTAGGGGACTAGCGTTGTATCAGTAAAGTAAACATGACCTATGAAATAATAAATAGTTTTGAAGTTCTTCAAAAATAACAATTCTGAACCATCTCCTCGTATTATTGCTTACAATACCTACTAGCAGCACACCGCGGTTTTACCTGTGTTGTCCCGTGGGAACTTCGGGATAAAGATAACCTTCCTATAAAATTTGTCTATTCATTAGAAAAATAATTATTGAAATCGACCAGTTAATCTCAGAAATCGGGTAATTTCTGAGATTAACGCACTCATACCAACAAAAAATCAAATTCAGCTTTATATATTATATCGTGGAACATTTGATATTAATAAAGTAAGAAATAAGTACCTATTTTAGTGATTGATTTACTACGCATAAACAGATCTAAGTAAATAAGGTATATTCAGAGATAGTTAAATGACATAGACCATTCCAACCAACATTGAGGATTATTATGGAAGCAATTTATTATTAGCCAGGTGGTCTATTTTTAAGGCTTACACCGCCTGTGATTTGGCTAATATAACGGGTGGGCCAAAAGAAGTCATCCGATGTTGTTTGGCTCTCTTTTTTTTTCTAAAAGAAAAACTTCGATTCTCTTTTTTGATTATGTTTATTTGAACCTTTAGAATTGTATTGGTCAAGTCGAGAAGATGATATCGGCTAAATGGGCGCCGTCACAATTGATTATCATATCAGCGAGGACTTCGGGCGACAGATTCTCGCACTCGTGTCAAATGTTGTCCTTGAGGGCTTCCAGAGTCTCGGGCGTGTTCACGTAAACACGGGACTTCAAAAAACCCCACAAAAAAAAGTCTAAAACGGTTAAATCGGGCGATCTTGCAGGCCAGTGCAAATCGCCAAAACGAGAGATGAGGCGGCCCGGGAACGCCGCCTTCAGAATATCGGTTGTGGGTCGCGCAGTGTGTGCTGTTGCTCCGTCCTGTTGGAACCGCAGTCCTAATTCATCCAATTGCGGCAGCAAAAACTCGGTCAACATGGCTCTATAGCGCGCACCGTCCACTGTTGTCGTTTGACCAGCGGCGTTCTTGGGGAGTATATCGCTCCATGGCGTGTTCACTGGTATTCTGCATCTGTCTAGTCCACAAATGTCAAAACAGATTTGAAATTGGTGGCCATTTGCAAAAATGAGAGCATCTTCTAGTAGGGTGATTTCTTTTGGCCCACCTAGTACAACTACTGTATTAGAACTCGCTTTTTATTCCGCAGAAAAAATAAAGTTGATGCAGGCTATTAACCTGAGTAATCTTGTTCTTACAACTGGGATGCTACAAGCCGTTGAATTGGTGCAGTAGTTTCGAAAATAACCTACCACAATCAAAGGTAACACAGCATAGTAACAGAAATATTATTAGCCGACACCAACAGTGAAACCGAATTGCTTTATTGGTGCCTATGACTATATCATATTCTTGTAAGGGGAACGAAGTACCTAAGTATTTAATATTTTTTTAAACGAAACTTGTGAGTTGAGCACTACTTCAAACTACAGTATGTAACTAATTTCAAAATCTCTCATTTGTCTGGCATTTCGAATTTTTTTTTATGCAAATGAAATAATTATAATTTCATTCTTTCTTGCCGGGAAATCCCCGTGCAGTTTAGTTTCGCTATTCAATGTTTTTAAAGATGGCGCCATATACTATTGAATCGGTTGTACTGTCAATGTCAACGTCACATCATAAAGAGCACTAAAATGTTGCTGTGTTATGACCATGGACTATAATAATAAGTCCATGGTTATGACATGGTTAAGATACAAGAAAACGAACACATAATCTATGCTCGCTCGCTTATATTCTGTAAACTGTAAATAATTATCTTTTCTTTCGTTATTTATCTACCAAATAAATAGTCCGCACTAAAGATAAGTTAGGCCTTGGTTTAATTTTTCCTTAATAATTAATTGGCTTTAATTTTATTTGGTCTGACTTAAAGTCGTTTTTATTAAAGAACATTTTAGAGCTCACTCACATCACATTTGACATTTTTACAAGTCTTGTGTTGTTAGTTTCTTGGTCTGTGGTGTTGTGTTGTGTTTTGTTTTAGAGACTTTTGAGGAAAATTAAGAAAATCATCATAATTAAAAACTGAGTGTTATTGCTAGATGTGATGTGTTGTGATAAATTAAATTAAAATACCTACGTGCCTATTTTAATTTTATGTATACATTGGTAGGTATCAATAAATCGACGAATAGAGTGGGATTATTTTTGTGCGTCAATTGACTCTGGGACTTTACAAAACTTTTCATGGAACTTGAAGTTTGCACCACCAGAACCAGATAACAATAATTTTAACTAATTTGAACTAAGCTAAATATAATCCAAGCTTTACGTCACAGGAAGCGAAAGGAGTGGATAAGTAGGTAGTGACTACACAAAAACATTACTAGCAAATAATTAAATTGAAAATGACTTTATCAGAAAATTACTCTAATCTGAAGGACCAAGTTATTCTAACCGTGGGGTCGACCCCCGGCGCTATCTTACCATTACTGAAAGATATTTTCCGAAAAACTATCAACTCAGTCCGACGATTCGAACATATCACCACCATCGGACAACTGCTGAGAGTCTTAGAACTTCGAGGAATACTTTCAGAAGATGATGTGGAGCCGTTAAAAGATATTGCAAATACAATCAACAATAAGGAACTATTAAATTTAATTAATAGATTTGAAAGAGGGATTTTTGTAAATCATAGTATCTGTAAGTATCTGAATGTAATGATTTTCCAGTTATTTTTGTTAGGTCATGGATGCATTACTATAAACGATTCCTTCATTTATTTTTCAGCTACAGAAAAATATGCCAATATTGGGTCTTCACCTCCTTCTTACAATATTCAAGGTGGAATACTGAACATCAGCTCAGAAAAGAAGGAAAGAATCTATTCAATTGTAGTTCAAAGTATTGGTACTTCTTGGAGAAATCTGGCTAGAAGTTTGAAAATTCAAGAATTCAAAATTGACGATATTGACTTTAATCACAAATCATTAGCAACTAAAGCTACCAAAATGATAGCACTATTTGATGAAACTGCAAATCAACGTACTTGGTATTTTGTGATATGTGAAGCACTGGAAAATATCAAAAGAAAGGATATTCTTAGATCAATAAAAGAAAAAGCCATGGAAATATAATGCAAAGTTTATTTTTATGAATTTTTACAATAAAATATATGATAAGTAAAACATTTGTTTAAAATATTTTAAATCAAACTGATTAATAAAATAGGTTGAAAACAACATTTATCTTATGATTAATAAAGTAGTAAAATGTGGCACTCACTGGTAGGATTGCATTTCTTAGATTACTAACTTACAAGGCACTACTTTCATCACAGACTAAATATTCGAGACTTGATTACATTTCATTCAATAAATTGTTAAATCAGAATATAGATTACAAAAATATGTATTCTAATTTTTAAATTCATTTCATTTATTTTATTACTTCTGCACACTTCTGCTCATAAGTGTATCTGTAAAAATCGCTATAAACTGATACTTGGCAAGTTCATTTATCAATAATATTAAAACAAACTTTTCATGTTTGTATTGATAACTTATACATATACAATAACTACTATCTTCTGGAATGATAATATAAATGCATGATTTAATAACTACATGTAAAAACTACTTCGCAAGTAGCTGTATAAAATTATCGGTGACCCTTGTGTTGGGATTTTATTTTTATAAGAACTAATATGAATCAAACTACTTTAACAGGTACATTTCGGATTTCCTGTGTAACATTTGACGAAAAATTTGTCTTGATGATAGTTTCCAATGTTACTTTTACTAAATCTTCAACTATAATGAAGAAGATAACTGTCTCAATCAGAATGTTTAATTAAACAGTAGTTTGATTCCATACATAATGGTTGCTTAAACCTAAGTAACTGCAGCTAAAATTACATAATATTGGTTATTGTTAGGTAGTAGGCGTTCTATGGCTGTGCGGCGACAAGTGGCAAAGCGCACTACCAGCACAACATGACGCTTTAGATCTAATAGTAATCTACTAGAGTGTAGAGTCTATTGTTTGGAAGCCCAAGTGTAGGCGTTCTGGAAGAGTCTCAGCCAGGGCGAAGCCTGCGTGGGGCGCGCGGCGGCGGGCGGCGGCGCGGCGCACTGCCAGCGCAGCACGCAGCGCTCGGGGTGCGGCATCAGGGCCACGTGCCGCCCGCAGCGCGACACCACGCCCGCCACGCCGCCTGCAATCACATACGGGTTATTCTTCCATTCGGCAGGACATTGAATGTTAAGATAATATGGGTACTCATAGTCCTGCCACTACGTTCAATGAAGAAGCAAGGCGTTATTGGTACTTCAAAATTTCATATATTTCATGAAAACCGGTTGTTCAGCTGCTTAATTAATTCATTAGTATGCTTCTCGAAATTTTATGTATTCTAGTAAAACTAATATCTTCAATGAGATGAGATACTTTTGTTCAGCAGTGGAATATTACAGGTTTATACACAAAATGTTTAAACAAATTAAAGTGATAATCTTACCTGGACTTCCATTAGGGTTCATGGGGTACACTTCTGTGGGCTCTCCGTCGTCGTCGACGTATCTCATGGCGACCTGTCGGTTCCTCTCCATGCGTTGCGCGTCGCTGATAACGAACCGGCCCTCCCCGTGCGCCACCCACACGCCGACCACACTGCCCGCCATACCGTTGAACCAAATGTCTGAACAGTTTTCAGATATCTTCACTGCACTCCATCGGCATTCAAATCTGGAATTTTAAAATATTTTAAGTTATCCAGAACCAATTTGGGAACATGTTGTAAATAAGATTCAAAAACTATTTTAATGCATCATCAGCGCTTCTAAAATACCTAGTGAATACGTCTTTTTTGAGTATTTTTTGTTATGTGAGCAATTTTAAACCTATCTTTCCATTGGTTAAAAATCTGACTGAATCTGACGTGAAGTTGACCATTGCGTGTGATGTGAAACATAAACAAAAAGGTTACTAACCTTTCAGACAAATTGCGGTCCAAAAACACTTGAGTCTTGTTCTTCCCCTTCTCGCTTTCGTCGGGGTCCACCCACCCGAGCATGCCCATCAGCTGACATCCATTACACACTCCCAAAGAAAACGTATCATTTCTACTCTTAAAGTGAGTGAATTGGGAGCTTAAAGAGTCCGAGAACATTATACCAGCTGCCCAACCTTTAGCTGATCCAAGAGTATCTGAAAAAGGCAGACTTATAATGAAAGTATACAAGTACATATATCTATTGATAGATGTTTAAATCATTTATGAAAATGACGCAATTCGATTATTGATAGTTCGACTCGTCTTTGCTCTTTACATGGTTAATCTTTCTTCGTGCAAATATCGACATGTGTTGTTTTACGCCAAACAAATGCAAATTGTATGATAACAAACGTACGCACAATGCCAGTCGTAATTGAGTTGAACTATCTTTAGAAAACTGTTACTGCCTTCATCCCACATTACCTGCATAACTGAAACCACCCGGGAAGACCAATCCTTGGAACGCATCGAGTGTAATCTTCTTGTTTTGCAAGTCGCTCATAGTCACGTCGAAAACATCGAAATTGGCCATCATTAGAGAGGCTATCATTTCTCTGTCCCCGTTGGTTCCTAAAATTTACAAATACTACGTTATTGACACACTGAAGGCATATTTTTATTTTATCGTTATTTGTAAATTATAATATTATTTTATCGAAGTTGTAAAGTGAGCTGTAAACGATAAGTATTTATAAGGCAAGTTGAAATAAGTTACCTACCTTCTTCTCTTAAAACTGCAACTCTGACGTTCTTAGTTTTAACAATCGCTGCAGAAGGATCAAATGTTACTTTGTATGTAACGCCCTTACGATCTTCCAGACCTGAAAACAAAATTGATCAACTAAGAAACAAGTTTACTAATAACAAAAGTTGGCAACAGTCCACCCATAATAATGTTAGGCATACGACCTTATCATAGTAATATTTCTATGATACCTACTTACATGACAATGAGAATTGAAAAGTTTTATAATGTAACAAAGTAACTAAAGTGCTTAAGATTGTGACTGTTTCTATAATATAGGTACTTAATTTGACTATACCTTTCCATTCTTGAGTGACACAATCAGAGTTAGCCTGAAGACATTCGAGGCGGTAACTGGTTTCTTCCCACATTCTGAATACTTCTATCAATTCAGTTTTCAAGACTTGCTCTCCATTATACGTCACCGATATCTAAAGCAGATATAAATTATATATATTAAAATAATAAAGCCTAGTTTACTTTGAAAAAAATGTGGTACCAATAAAAAGTTGTTTTATTTTGAGTAGGTTAGTTGGTAGCTGATAGGTAAAGAAAACAGGTCTAAGCATTATTAGTAATATGCTTACCTCCGAATGCATACCATATTTGCCAACATGGCCAATTTTTCTGGCAAAAACGCCATTCTTCTTGTATTCACCGAGAACATATTCCAGATTGCTCGGCGATACTTCAAGGACAATGCCTATTTCTTCATTGAATAGCGCTTCAAACACAGATACGTTAGTTTCAGCTTCAATATTGATGTCCATGCCTCGCAGACCTCCGATACCCATCTCAAGGAATGTAGTTATAAGGCCTCCTTCACTAACATCGTGACCAGAAAGAAGTTTTTTTTCTGTAAGTTACAACAAAATGCCAATTAAGAAATATAAAAATACTAGCGACCCGCCCTCGCTTCGCTTCGGTTAATCAAGATTTCATGTAGGAAAATCGGGATAAAACATTGCGTGTCTCCCGCAGGAATATACACAATCAAAATTTCAAGTGGGAAATTGGGGATAAAATATTACATGTCTCGCGCGAGTATATTTATATGTATACACAATCAAGATTTCATGTGAAGAAGAATTCGGGATAATACCATAGCGCATCTTCGTCGTTCGTAGTTCGTAGGTAGGTATATCCCCGCGCGCTTTGACCGCACGAAACAGTAAGTAGCTATAAGAGACCCGCCATCGAGCATTATTATTTTGTAAGCAGCGCCCCGCGGTTTTACCCGCGTTGTGCCCGTTCCCGTGGGAATTTTGGGATTTTTTTTACATATAAACCTTCCTCTTGAATCACTCTACCTATTACAAAAAACCGCATCAAAATCCGTTGCGTAATTTTAAAGATTTAAGCATACAGACAAACAGACAACCAGACACGAAACAGAGACGACTTTATTTTATACTATGTAGTGATATTTCTCATCTTAACTCTGAAACTAACTGTCCGATTTTAATAATTTAAAGAGGTATACAAAGAAACATAATTAACCTTGATTGTAGAGCCATTTATTTTGATGTAGATTCATATCATCATATGAATATCATCAACTTAAAATTACACTCCTTTTTTAACTAATTAATTTTAACTAAAAACGGTTATTGTGGCTTAACTATAATAGTTAGACATATGCCCTCGCGAACTTATTTGTTCGCAATGATATGTACTTTGATTGTGTAGAACATTGTTTTTGTGTATCATCAATAGATTTAGTAGCGCACGCCAATAACCAATTTTTTTAGGCATTTTTTTCATACCTTAGGTTACATATACCCGCGTTGTGCCCGTTCCCGTGGGAATTTCGGGATTTTTTTTACATAAAAACCTTCCTCTTGAATCACTCTACCTATTACAAAAAACCGCATCAAAATCCGTTGCGTAATTTTAAAGATTTAAGCATACAGACAGACAAACAGACAGACACGAAAAAGAGACGACTTTATTTTATACTATGTATTGATTGTTCTAAATGATGCTACTGTGGAAAATAATGTTCTCAAATTCCCATGGGAACAATAAGCCAAGATAGGTAGGGGCTTGTCCCATCAACGACTATCAGCTATTTAGGACCCTTGTCTCATTAGATCCTAGCTAGACCCTTGGCCCATCTGATCCAATCACTTGTCTCTCCTATCAAATCAAATGTATAATCTTAATCTTATTCGATCCCATGTCGCCTTTAATCACATTCTTATCTGACCCCATGTCTCAACCTATCCTTTGTCTCATCTGATCCTTTGTCTTATCCGATCCCATGTCACATCAGATTGAACTTGGGCTTGGCTTTTTAATGTGAACTTGGCTATAGACTTCACCGGGTTTTACTATATTATTATGTTTACAATACATGTTAAAAATACGAACCTTTCAACAATTTCTGCGTAACCTTGAATAGAGATTTCAAAACTTTAGGGTTGTCCAAATCGGGTGGGTTGTCTCCAAGTTGTTTGTAGCACTGAGCTAATGATGAACCGCCCAGTCTGAAATATGACATACGCGAATTAAAAACATTATGTAGCACAGAAGTACGTCGTTGGTTGGTAAAGTAGAAACTGTCGACGATCCATTCTACCATCGATCGACGACAGATCGATTGGTGTGTTTACACCCTAAGGCAAAAAATGCATCTCTTTCAAGGATTTGTGTTCATTTCATTCACAGTGGATTAACACTCTCTCTCTCTTAAACTATCTCTCGAGTCACGATTATACAGCAACATTATAATCTCAAAATAAAGTGTATTTACCTATATTTCCCATTGGAGGCAGGAACATAGATAATAGCTGAACCTTCATCTAGGAAAGCGGGCTCAATTTTGACCGTAATGTCCGGGCAGGGAGCGTACGTTGACACTACCAGCGTGCCGGGAGAAGTAACTGTGAAATAACATAATTTAATAGCATCTTTATCCTTCCTACTATACTATGCATTCAGTGAGATGAGAGACCTTTACACAGTGGTGCGACATTAAAAGCAAAAACTTATGTTATTTCGTAAGTAAGGAACAAAGTACGTTTGTTTTTTACCGCCTTCGAGGGGTTGATGAAAAAAGGGTATTTCAAAAGAAGTCAATGGATCCTATAGTATTAACCTCGGGACATATTATCGTAGTCATTCAGGTTTTTTCGACATAAAGTTTCTCTGTCAGTTTGCAAACAAGCTCAACCCTATACCGATATAATCTCTTACCGGTGTCCTCCCCCACCCTCGCCCTCATGGAGAGCGAGTCCTTCCCCCCGTCCACGGCCACCCCCAGCTCCCCCATGGCTTCACACACGGCTTGACACGCCTGCACTAGTGCTCCGCCCACCTCTCCACTCTTCGCGCCCCACATCCAGTTGCCCGAACACTTCACATCTTCTAACTCCGTTATACCGACGAACACCTGGATTTGTATGTTTATTGAGATTCAAAAGATGACTGTCTTTTGAACTTGTGTCATTGTAGGTAGGTCATCAAATTCAAACTTTCCATAACCAAATGGCAAAAATGGATCTTTCGGATTTCGCCATGTCTGTATGTCACTGCCCATTTCTCATTTTATAGGAAAGAAAATACATAAGCGAAACTTTGTATAGCGGTTTTAAATCGCTTGAATACTCCTGACGTATCGGTAAATATTTTAAAACAGGAATGGATATATTTATTTTCAAATATGTACTTATTTAGTAACGATTGCAGTTATTCGGCTGCAATTTTCCAGGACAGGAGTCATACCAAGTTAGTGAGCGCCTCCGCGAGCGAGAGCCTGGCGCCGGCGGCGGGCCGCAGCAGCCCCTTGACGTTCTGCGTGCCGACCGAAGTGGCGGAGCCAACGAGCCCCGCGAGCGCCAGCGCCGCCACGCCGCAGTCGGCCAGCGGCGAGTGCAGCGGGCCCACGCACTGCTGCTGCGCGATCAGCCCCGACACGCAGCGGTCCACCTGCACAAGTGCATTCACTTACATCTAGACTGCCCTCAGGCGTTGGCGTAAAATAAATAGTTTTCAATGTAACTAGGCTGTCTTTTGGGTAAAAGATAGAGTCACTTTCAAAGCTATAAGAATAAGAAGGGAACTTTGAATTGGTTTCTACCTACTGATTTAGGTACTGGTTAGGTGACTCTAAGAATGAAGCTTTTATGTAAATGTCGGATTCCAGAGTCCTAAAAGAGTACTTTCTTTCACTAGTTAAATGTATAAAGTAGATACTTTTATCCGTTATCTTACGTAAGCAACGAACACGAAGCGATACGACGTTAAGAGATTATAAGGCGACAATGGCCCACATTTACACACGTGAGCGTTTGATTTGATGAGTTAGTCAAAGTGACACCAAAAAGCTCACCTTATTAGTCAAATATCTCTTGCTAGCCACATTGACAAGTCTTAGCACCCTGTCCAACGCTGATTTTACAGTTGTGCCTTCAGGCAGAACCAATGGGTATGTTTTTCGGTTGTAACTTTGGAGGTCGAATGTTTTCTGGGGCATGTTACCTAAAAATACAAACAGATCCTTAAAATACTGTTTTAAGAAGTGCAGAAATTCCTAAATGTCTGATATCTTCAATAAAATGAGAAGTCTTTCTAATTTACTATTAACTACAACAACTATTTCATGGAGTGCTTGCATAACCCTGAACTTTTAATTATGACCATTTTTATTTTAAGCATTCATTAAATAATATTATACACTTAAACATTAACATACCAAGAACAGCTTCCAAATGCAGATCAAAAGGCATTTTGGACTTGTTCTCCGGTTTCAACCTATTAGCTCTGTCAATATATTCCTCCTTGTAGGAATCTTCAATAAGGCTCATGTATCCATCACCGGTGACTTCTCCGACAAACGATACAGGACATCTTTCTCTTTTGCAAATATCTGTAATATTAAAGTTAAGTAATATAATAAAAGATAAAAAGAACAAAGAAGCAGAAAAAAGACTGCAAGGTGACTCTGAAGATATATGCGAAAACGTATATAAACGAAAACCTCTATTCTAATTCAAGTTAATAATTTACCTTCAAGCACACCCCTATTTTCCTTAGTACACAACAAAGCATCATTTTCCTGATACTCCGCTCCCCACAGCTCCAGTGTTGTAATCGTTGGATCTCCGAGTTGGAACTCCTTCGTGAATACAACTCCACCGACTGGTTCTACTAATTCTTTTAATACATTTCCGTTGCCGCCTGCACCTTGGTCGTGGATAGCTAGAAAGGAAAATAGACGGTTTAGAAAAGGCTTTCTTAATAATACTTTATGTAGATACACCACTTTCGTACATTCGTCAAAACAAGCAAAGGAAAAAATCTTCTTTTTGCATATTTTAAGTAATAAGTATAGACTTACATTCTACAGGGTTGACATCGGCCTCTAAGCAACTTCTGACAACGCGATTCAATCTATTACCCATCTCAGCATCACCTGAAAGTTGACAGTGAATATAAAATTTAATTTGACCGACAATTTAACGCGATCTCTGAAGTCCGGTAGCGCTCAGATAGAATTGCCACTATCGGCCATCCATCCAAGCAGGGTTCGGGCTGCACTTTGGTTTACGTGAGTGAGTTGAGGGGCGTACCCCTCTGCACGGCGCCGAAGTCGAGCGCGTGGCGGCGGCCCGCGGCGCCCTGCACGGGCACGCTGGAGGCGGCGCCGCCCCCGACCCCGATGCGGTAGGCGGGCCCGCCCAGCTTCACGAGCAGCATGCCGCGCGCCGGCTCCTTCTTGCGCGCCATAGCGGCCGGCATGGAGCCCACGCCGCCGCTGAACATTATGGGCTTCACGAACTCCTCGCGGACCGAGTCTACCTTCAGCCCGTAAGATTGGACGAATCCTGTAAAATTGGAGTGGAGTTCAGGTTTGGGTTTAGCATAATACTAGCTGACCCGGCAAACGTTGTTTTGCCATATAAAAATTAAGGGGTGGACCACCCTGATCGCTATAAATTGAGATGTAAGTCTATTCTATCTTTCAAGTTCGATCAAAAATGTTGTACCTATATAAAGATTTGGTGGTTTAGTATATGTGGGAAATGACTGTTGGTAATGGTCAGTCAAAAAGATTGGCTGTCAGTAGAAGTGGCCTTCCTAAAGATCGTTGGATTTTTTATTGAGGTAAAGAGTGATCATTCACAAATGCATAACAATTACAAATATAAAAAAATATCAAAATTAATAAAAATTAAAATATGTATATCATATAAAATATGAAATATCTATGAAACTTAATTAAGCGTATTAATTTAAAAACATTAATAGGCACTGACGTAAAACTCGATAAGAATTACAATAATAGACGATAAAAAAATCCGTTACACTACTTAACAATAAAATTAAGTACCTGTTATCACGGGCTCGCCAAACTTGTTGCCATAGTCAGACGCCCCGTTACTGGCGTCAATAATGATTTGCAATGGAGAAGCAAAATTGTTGGGGTACTCCCAGCCTTTTTCTTCCCAGGGCAAGTCGTAGCCTAAAAGGAAATATACTAGATATAGACACATCCAATGCAAGTGTAAAAAACTTGTCATGTGGCTACTAAATTGTGAGGGAACTGACTGATGTCGTAGGTCCTAGACAATCATTGACGATGCTGTAAGGAGATGCGTTATTAAGTAGGTACTTCAAGAAGTTCAATAAGTTACAGATACTGTCATGTCAAAACATTATTACCCACTTTTCTCTTATAATAATAATAATTTGAGAAATCATAGAAATCTCATTTGATAAGCATATACGAAACTGACTAGTAAATTGGTTGAGAGTGGTGTAAAATCGAATTACAGATGTTCAAGTTCAAAAGTTCAAGTTAAAGGTTCATTGCACTAAAGTCAGCAGTGACACAAAAGCCAGCAGAGCCCACCCGGTATGTGCAGGTTGCCCACGCTGTAGCCGGCCGTGCCGGCCACGGTGTGTCCGCCGCGGCCGACGGCCTGCACGTCCCGGATGCGGCCGCCCGTGCCCGTGGTGGCGCCACTGAACGGAGCCACCCCCGTCGGCATGTTGTGCGTCTCGGCAGTGAAGATGATGTCGGATGAGGTTAGCTCCTCGACCATTTGGGACGGTAGGCGGACGTCGGTAGGCCGCAACTTCTTGTGGGTGAATCCTTTTATAGAGCTAGAAAGGTTTAGCTATTGGTTGTTACATGATAATAGACATACTGGGCAAAGAAAATGGTAAGCTATGTTAGAACCTTGTCATCTTTAAATTACGATAGGTAAAACATATTATATTATGAGAATTTTCAATCTGACATAGTACTAGAGAACTCAACGTTTTTAAGGGCTACTGAACATCCTTTTAGTTGTAGTAGTAAAACATACACACAGCAAACATATATTTATGCATAAGTTTTTGTTTGCACAGGGATCACATGAAAATGATTCCCTTTAAAAGCCTGAGTCACTTAGATTACAAGTAAAGCGTTATATTACACATGAATTGCTAATCCGAAACTAAACTCCTGCTTTTAGGAATATGATAAGGGTACCAGGTATTAGTTAGTTTTTAGTACAGTGGGTTGTAAATCCCCCTGATAACACCCAATACATTCGATAGTGGAAATAACCTGTAGCATTGTCCATTATCTATACTAATCTAATAAAACTATAGTTAGATTTTTTGTTTGTTTGACCGCGGTAATCTAAGAAACTTTCAATCCAATATTCAAGGCATATTCAAGGAGAAGATTATAGGCTATTTGATATCCTTAAATTTGCACAGGATCGGTTAGAACGCGGGTAAAACCGTGGGACGCTGCTAGTATTTTATAATAGGTCATAATAATAATAGTTGCTAAGAGATATACCGTGACCACGAGCGGTGTAATTCGCTCGAAACGACGGGTACTTATTTTAGTAAAATACGTTAAATTATATAACGCGATACAGACCCGTTTAATTTAGTATAATGAGTGCAAATCGTGCGAGTTTATAAAGTAAGGTATACCTGCTGTTATCACCGAACTTGATAACATTATTGTTATTAGAGGTTTTCTGCGTTGATGCCACCATATCTATTAGAGATTCATCGATTTCTTCTCCATCCAGAATGAGTTTCCCCTAGAAAAGATTTCTTTTAAATCATATTTTTTATTTAACATTACAATAAATTTACTAATTCCTATTTGTATAAATTACCAACAATGTGATCAATATGCATTTAAATTGTAAAATGTTTATAGATTACAAAAATATTTGTTTAGATTTTAATGGTAGCATAATTTATTGTTTATGATCATGATTATTAATATTGTTACCTTGAAAAACCAATGACGAGAATGCTCACTGTTACTCTGAGCGAGATCAAACAGCTCCACACTAGTAGGATCTCTCTTCAACTTGTTTACAAAGAGATCCATATAAAAATCCATGTCCCAGGGATCAAAGGCCAGGCCTAAAACATAATTAACATACAAAAGATTTTTTATGAACAGTTTTAGGTTTAAATTGAGAAAATTATAAACACAGAGACAACCATTTCATATATACTATAGTATAGTATATCATCTATATCAGTATAGATATAGATTCTACCTACAGTATAGTAGCTCTGGACATGACATATAGACAGACAGGTTTAGTGTTTCCCTTACCTAATTTTTGATTAACACTCTCCATTGCCGGTTTCCCTTCTTTCAGCAACGGTACCACAAACCAAGGCTCCAAATCTTTAGGTAACCCTTCATTAAAACTTTGACGGGGTAAGTTATCCTTTGTGTAGATGCATTGGGTCATTCTATCATGAAGGGGGGCTGCCAAAGCTTCAAATAAGGCTCCTGATACATCTTTAGTTTTATTGAAAGTAATAAGATGTCTGGTGGAGACCTCGAGACGGACAACGTCATGGAGTCCAACGCTTGCACAGATCTGGACCGAGTTACTGGAGTCAGCAGTTGAGAAGTTGAATCTGTTAGGATAATGTTATGTATTTAGAAATTATTTTTAAAAATTGGGATTTTTGTGGTTATTGCTTCTTTAGAGTACACTCTAGGGTTAAGTTAAACTTTAGGCCTATAAAACGCATATTTTTTTTTGGACCGTTTGAGATGCCTTATTTCCATAATCCCTTAACAATACAAAAAGGAAACAAACAAAAAGTATTAACACGAAATAACTTATTAAGTAGTTATTCTAATTTTAAATAAAGTAAAAGATATATCTCACCTAGGCCCAATTTCAATGACCACTTGATCATCCCCCACGCACTTGTAACTAGTTTCATTTCTCAGAGCAAATGGTTGCAGCGGTGAACTGAGCAACCATTTCAAGATCTTGATCTGGTTAATGTTCAGATATTCACAACCTTCACTCAACTCCACGTGAAAGCAGTGCTCCGTCGATAGCTGGGACACATCAGCATCAACCACCTTCAGTTTAGCCAATATCTCCTTAGTTTTATGAACACTAAACGCTTCCGACGAAAAAAATCTTATTAAAGTCATCTTTGTAAATTATCAATGGAATGTCTCCGTAGACTAAACTATTGTATGGAAGTTCATCAATAAAATATGAGAATATTTCTTACATCAATGTCAAAGATCATTTATTATCAGTTGTACGACATCGCTATCTGAAACAAATAATCAACTAGTAAACAACAGTAGCTTATGCAATGACAACAACATTGAACAAATCGGTACTTATTAGTATAATAAATTTATTTATAACTAATTAGAATAGTAAGTTAGATTAGGAGGTGATCAAGCTCGCCTAATTTGTGTTAATTGACAATCACCTCACTATAACAATTTCTTCAACATAAAAGGCCTTTATCCTGCAGTTGGATATTACAGGCTATTTAAAGTACTAACACACTTTCATAAATAATGAGTAAAATATTGTGCAAATTTGGTCATACACTTGATAGTGATAAATCAATTCAACTAGGTATATTTGATTTCTAATCATCAGAGTCAAGAATCTTACATCATTTTGACCTTGGAAACTATTGTGCCTTATTTAAAGTTAAATGTAAACGAACATATTAATCATTATGGATGCTTATTTCAATTAAAGTATGTAATATTTTATTTAGGTACCTACCTATAACATTTAATATAAATTTTATTAAACGGTCTATCTATAATATTACAGTGGTTTTACAGGGAAGTTAACTGAAATATTTAATAGTCTACCTTAGTATTAATTACAATTAGTTTGGTTAGTCCGTGAATTTATAGCATTGATGCATGGCATGCTAAACATGTTTTCAAAATAAACTTTACTTTTTTTTTTAACAGAATATTAAAAAATATTGTTACCTTCCTATCCTAATGTTTGTACCGTAATTGATATTCGACTTGTTTGTTACATAGGTACCTACAAAAAAATATTTTCAATTACGAACATTTATTCAAACGAATCCGAAATCCGAAATTAGATTTTCGGGTAACGTATTAATATACCACACCTTACATACCTTAAAAAAATATAATATTTAATGAACTTACTGAAGTAAAACACAATATTAAGATAATAATGAAAATAAATTAGTTTTCCCAAAGTTTATTTCTTTCGCCGCCGCGCTGTCCGTACGTACCCGCCGAGACCCGCACCCGCCCGCCGTACCTACCACTTGGAAGGAGAAAGAAGAGAGAGAAGGGAAGACGGGGGGGACTAGTGATGTCAAGTGTCAATTTGAAATTATAACTCGACTAGAGGTGGGAACTATGCATCACTTTGAAGAGCAGAGCGATTTGAATCCTTTGAATCAAAGGAGTTGAATCACTCATTTAGTTCAGCAGCTCATTTAGTTCAGTTTGGCTCAAGAGCGATTTAATGATATTTAGTTCACAAGACTACAATTATTCAATTGATTCAAATTTAATAAGAACGAATCGTAGAAGTTGCACCCTCAGCTTTGCCTGCATATTTTTAGCTTTAAAAATTTTGATTAGTAGATATTTGAAAATCCGTTAGTAGGTAGTCATGCGACCTGAGTCCGGCCCTGTTGTATTCACCAGAATAGCTGACTGAGCGTCTGGCTCGAATACCCGGTAGCGATAAGACGGTCATTGTGGGCGGCCTGCGAGCCCAGTAGAACTTTAAGTTAGATTTTAAATTCATTCCTTTGTACGTTACTCAACAATAAACTCGTCTTGAAATATTAAATTAATTTTTAATTTTTAAAAAGTCGCCCCGAAGCTCCCAAAGTAAAACTGGCGCAGCCGGTAGGATACCGTGTAAACCGTGTTGCTTAGTGAAAAACTCCAAAAATCGGGTTTTGGGCAAACTGTGTTCGGTATCCTCGAACCAAAGAAAATAAGTTTTCCGGGACGGGCAACAAGATATTAGTGAACTGCAGAGGAATCACCACTGGAGGATTATGGCTGGCTTGTGAGTAGTCCAAATTCACTATTCCTTTTCCATTCATATTCTATTCCTATTTAATTAACTAGATTGTAGAGGTTCAAAATCACCTCATAATTATTAGTTAACTTTTAGGGTAATTGCACAGAAAATAGGCAATTATCTATAGCGTACATCGTGTACAATTTTATTTTAATAAGTTAAATTAAGTTAAATTGTAAAATGACTCAACCACAACTGGTGTCAATTCCACAAGAAATTTCATCTATTATACCTAAGTTCGATGGAGATGAAAGGCTCCTAAATTTATATATTAAGAAGTGTGAATATGTTATAAGGTGTTATAGACGGGAAAACAATCCGGCGCAGGATTTATATGTGTTTCATGTAGTGTCGAGCAAATTAATTGGCAAAGCGGCCCACTTAATTAGTGAGCGCCCAGACATAGAATCCTGGACCGAATTAAAATCTGTATTAACCCAACATTTCGGAGATCCGCGTTCGGAAGAATGTATAGCCATCCAACTAGAGACATTAAAAATTAATACTAACGAATCTTATCTAGATTTCTGTAACAGAATTCAACAGGTTAAGAGCTCTTTATTGGCAAAAGTTAATTTAATCACCGATGATCACATTAGGAGAAGTAAAATCACTATTTACGACAATATGGCACTTAATGTATTTTTATATAATTTACCGGAAGATCTTATTCGTATAGTGAGACTTAAGGGTACTAACACACTGGAAGATGCCCTCAAGATTGTTCTGGAAGAAGTCAATTTTAAATTTCAATACGAGTCGCGCAATAGAATAATGAGACCTTTAATGAATAAAAACCCTTCACAGCCTTCAGCTATTACGAGTAACCCTTATGTAGAGAAGTTTGGTCTTAAACCATTCTTTACCACTAACTCACAACAAAATCAGGGCTTCAGATTTGGTATACCGAATCAAATACGCCCTCATGTTCAGCAACAGCCTAATCAACAATTCAAATTTGGAATGCAACATAATCAGTTTAGACCTCAAGGTTTTACTAATCAGCCTAAATTTGTGAACCCACAAGTTCCTCAAGGTTATAGACCTTCGTTTGGACAATCTTTTAGACCAAATGTCAACCCTCAGACTCAATTTAAATTCGGGATACCTCCAACACATCAGAATAAACCAAAGGTAGACACCGATGTTACTATGCGTACAGCATTACCGAATCGAAATCAGGCTCACCATAACGAGTTACACGTAAACTCACCCTATGAGACAGATCAAGATTATTACGAGCAGGACGTAGTCATAGATGACTACCTGTATGACGGTAACTGTGGAGTACCGGAATACACACATGAGGTAAATAACGAGACAGTGGAAAATTTTTACCAGATAGCCTCGGATACGGATCGACCGAATTGATTAATTTAAATTGCGAAAATGTTGCAAAACTTCCGTACATTTACTTACCAGAAATCAACGCTAAGTTTATGATTGATACAGGCAGCTCTCGTTCCTTTATCAGCCCTAAAAAGGCGAATGAATATTACAACCAATATAAATTCCCAGCTCCATTTGAGGTAATAAGTACACATGCTCGAAGCTTACATAATGAGGCAATTTACGCCCCACTTCCTGAAACATTTAAATCTATAGTTTCACACACATTTTATATTTACGAAGTAGACAAAGACTATGACGGACTTATAGGATCTGATCTATTATCACAACTTAACGCTAACATTGACATGAAAAATTTGATTTTAAAGACTTGCGATGCTGAAATCCCTTTCGTATATAATCCTCAAGTTACAATTAAATTAGAACCACGTACCGAGACTAAAGTTACTTTACCGACAAATCTTGCTAATGGTACTGGAATTATTAATTACCATATATTTGAACCTGGTGTTAGAATGCCTTCTGCACTTGTTAATTGTAAAAATGGTCATGCTGAAACATTTATACAAAACAGTTTAGAAACACCTGTTTGTTTTACAATAAACAAATTAGTTTCAGTTACTCCATACACACCTGATAAATGTGAAGTTAATGCTAATACGGTACCTGATAACGACCTTGACATCGATGACCATTTAATAGAAAACCTAGAGAAATTAAGACTTGAACACATGAACACTGAGGAAAATAAAGCAATCAGTGCCTTGTGTTACGAATTTAGAGACATTTTCTACTGCGATAAAATACCCTTATCTTTTACAAACAAAGTAAAGCACCATATTAGAACCAAAAACGAAGACCCAATCTATATACGACCTTACAGACAACCCCAAAAGATAAATGACGAAATTAATAGACAAGTTGACAAATTACTAAGTGAAAATGTTATCCAAGAGTCTTTTTCTCCTTGGAACTTTCCTGTACATCTTGTGCCAAAGAAGCTGGACGCTTCGGGAGAGAAAAAGTACAGAATGGTGATAGACTACAGACGTTTAAATGACTTGACTACCGATGACAAATACCCATTGCCGAATATATCAGACTTATTTGACCAATTAGGAAACGCTAATTATTTTAGCACAATAGATTTAGCAAGTGGCTACCATCAGATCGAAATTGACGAAGCCGATAGGGAGAAAACCGCGTTTAGCACTCAAAAGGGGCATTTTGAATTTTTACGCATGCCGTTTGGCCTAAAAACGGCACCTGCCACCTTCCAGAGGGCCATGGATCGCATACTAATAGGGCTACATTGTTTAGTATACCTGGACGACATTATTATATTCTCTAAGAGTCTTCAGGAACACATAGAAAAACTACGTAAAATATTCGAAACACTCAGAAAAGTGAATCTAAAAGTACAGCTAGATAAATCCGAGTTTTTAAGAAAAGAAGTTCTATACTTAGGACACTCAATCACGCGTGATGGGCTAAAACCTAACAATGACAAGATAGATGCAGTCCTGAGATTTCCGCTTCCAAAAACCCAAACTGAGATTAAAAGTTTCCTCGGTTTAGTAGGGTACTATAGGAAATTTATCAAGGATTTCGCTAAACTCACACGACCCTTAACCGTTTGTCTAAAGAAAAACCATAAAGTAGTAATCAATAAAGAGTTTATAGAATCATTTGAAAAATGCAAAGAATTACTAACAAACGCACCTCTTTTACAATACCCAGATTTCGATAAGCCATTTATTCTGACAACCGATGCCTCCAATTATGCAATTGGCGCGGTATTATCACAAGGATCAGTAGGAAGTGATCGTCCTGTGGCATATGCGTCACGAACACTTAACGATGCGGAAAGCAGGTATAGCGTTATTGAAAAAGAAGCACTCGCTATAATTTGGGCTATAAAACATTTCCGCCCGTATCTATATGGTAAAAAGTTCACAATTTACACCGACCATAGACCACTTTCATGGCTTCATTCATTCGAAGAACCCAATAGTAAGATCACGAGATGGCGATTAAGATTAGCGGAGTATAATTATGACGTTATTTATAAAAACGGACGTCAAAACACAAACGCCGATGCGTTGTCGAGGGTTAAGATCAATGCATTAAGAAAGGGAGCTAAAGATAATAGTTCAGTAAAAGTAAACGTAGATGAAAAAGACTTAGAATTACAAAGGCACTGTGAACAAATTACACAAGAAATAACTAAATTAGGTAAAAAGAAAGGAAAAGCAAAGAAAAAGCCAGATAGTCCAATTTCTATTTCATCAGAATCGGAAAAACCCATATCACTTTCATCGGACTCTGAGCGTACCGTTAGCATCCCCAAACGTTTGCGCTCACCCTTTCCAATAACTGAATTTTCAAGCGGAACTGTTACTGCCTCTGAGTCAGAATTACACGTAGGATCAGAAACAGTACACTCTGCACATAATATGGATTCTACAGGAATTCCAATATTAAAGGAATCAATAGATACCAAACCAAACCAAATTTTGGTATATACTTGGTTCAGAGATCAAATAGCAGTTAAAAATATTTCTAATATTAAACAGAAAATATTGGAAGTACACTTACCATTAGAAAGACCTGATTTAATAAAAGACTTTTTGAAAAGATACATACGTACAAAAATTAAATATTTTATCTATTTCGAAGACCCACAGCATAGGTTAGAATTTACTAATGCTGTTTTAACACTTTTTAAAAAGGGAACCGTTAATATATTAGAATGTACTGAGCGAGTAGTTTACGTAGAAAATGAGGACGAACAGAAAGCAATTGTAGAAAAATATCATGTAGGTAAAAACTGCCACCGGGGTATCAAAGAAACTGTAGCACACATAAAGCGCACGTATTTTTGGCACAATATGGACATAACGGTAGCAGCAATCATTAATGCATGTGAACCGTGCAAAAAGTTAAAATATGACAGAAAACCACTCAAACCTAAGATTCAATTAACACAAACCCAAAACAAACCCTTCCAAGAGATATTTATAGATTTATTCACAATTGAAAGTAAAACATTTTTAACAATTATTGACGCTTTTAGTAAACTTGGTCAAGCTTTCGAGATTCCTAACAAATCTGCCCCAGAAGTAGTCAGAGCACTTATCAAATACTTTTCTTTCTATGGATGCCCAAGTAAACTAAGTTCCGATTCAGGATCAGAATTTAACAACGCACTTATTAAGGAACTTCTAGATTTTTATAAAATAGAGTTACATCTAGGAACCCCAAACAACCCTAATTCAATGGGTTTAATTGAGAAATTTCACTCTACTATAATAGAGACATATAGACTGGCTAAGTACGAGCAAAAGTTAACAGACGCTTCATCAGTTATGACCTTTGCTGTATTAGCCTATAACCATAGTATCCATTCAGTAACAGGTTTTACACCTTTTGAGGTGGTATTCGGCCATACCGAATCAGCAAGCCCCTTTAACGTAAATTTCGACAAAGAATATATGCAAGTACTTATTCGAGATCATAAGAAAAGGACTAAATATCTTTACAAATAGTTAACTGATAAAATGTTGCAATTAAAAGAAAATGTTCAAAATAAGCGCGGCGGTGAGACCGATTTTAATATTCAACTAGATGATGACATCTTTTATAGAGGAACGAATGTAAGAAGAGGTAAAGATAAACCTAGATATAACAAAGGTAAAGTTATAGGTGAAGTAGATAGAAATGTAGTGACAATAGCAACAAAGAATCGCGTATCTAGGATCCCCATTAAAGATGTTAAACGTCCTCCACAGAATCGGCACAGTCCTGTGGCTGGTCCTAGCCGCAGCAACCCAGGCCCTTCAGCTGCACCCCCTTGAAGGAAATCCAGGTGTTTTGCCTATAAAGGAAGGAACAGCTGTTAAAAGTTCTGAAAAATGGACAATTATTAAAAGATTAGATTTAAATTTAATTTGCGACGATATAAACATTAATATAGCTAGATTAAGTGACCTTAATAGAATTATAAGAGGTAATTCCGTTACAGATAATCAAATATTTTCTGATTATAAAATACAAACCGAATTTGTTATGAACTTAACTATAAATAAGATTAAACAAATAGTTCCTAGATATAGAACCAAAAGAGGTCTTGTCAACCCACTGGGTTCGATTATTAAACTTATTTCTGGAAACCTAGATAACGAAGATGCGATTAAATACGATAAGCTTATAGAAAATACTCAGTTAAAACAAGAATTTTTGAGTAAGAAACTGACCCTGGTCTCCGAAGTAGTTAAAAACTTATATAACACCACACACAAAATTAGAGAAAATGTTATACAAATTGATCTTAGAATGAAAGAGTTTCAGAATGGTATAGATAAAGCAAAAGAAACAGAAAAGATTCATTATTTGAATAATATAATAATTAATGTGTATTCTATGATTTTACACAATTTTCAAATTATAATTATAAAGCTAAATGAAGTAGAAACAGCAATGTCATTCAGTAAGCTTGAAACCCTACACCATTCTATAATAAACTCTGATACCTTGTTAATTTTACTAAAAGAAATTGAACTTACTGAAAGATTAATTTTCCCTGCTGAGCCTGAAAATCTTGTGAAAATTGAACAATACATTAATGTAAAATCTTTTATCAAAGAAAACCAGTTAACATTTGTAATGGAAATTCCATTAGTATGTAAAGAAACACATACTTACTATAAATTGTATCCTATCCCTATTATTCATGATCATATGACATACATTATCCTTCCTAAATATCCTTACCTCATAGTGAAAGGACTTATCTCCGAGCCGCTAGCCAAACCGTGCCAGCGAACAGATAACAACAAATTCGTCTGCTTCGAAGATTACCTTGATAAAATAAATGAAGATCCGTGCATCTCCGAATTGATGCAATTCGCCAAAAACATCTCTTCCTGTACGTTGATACCTGTCAAATACAAAGGTGTCCTTGTCCAGCGCTTACAAAATAATAAATGGATTGTATTTTCTGAAGGAAAGACAATAATTCGCAGTTTTTGTCAAAACGAAGTAAACCAAGAGAATATCCAAGGAACATACATCGTTACTACAGAAGATACATGTGAAGTGAAAATAGACAAATACTCACTAAAATCACGCCCTCATCGGACAACAAATTTGAACTACGAAAAACTGCCAACTGTAAACCTACCGCACATCAGCGAGATAAAGGCGGAACAGAGAAAACCAGTAGAACTAGAAGAAATGAATCTGGATAACATACAAGAAATAACGAATTCCGTAAAGTTCGATACCAATAGTGAAAGTGAAATAGTGAGAGTCAATAGTGTCAGTGTTTGGACCATTGGGTTATATTTTATTATAGCAGTTTTTGCAGGAGTTATGTTTTATATTAGATTAATAAAATTAGGTTATAAATGTAACTTTCGAAATTCTCCGAATCAGGTAAATTCGGATAATCTCGAATCTCAGGGGGGAGAAGTCATGCGACCTGAGTCCGGCCCTGTTGTATTCACCAGAATAGCTGACTGAGCGTCTGGCTCGAATACCCGGTAGCGATAAGACGGTCATTGTGGGCGGCCTGCGAGCCCAGTAGAACTTTAAGTTAGATTTTAAATTCATTCCTTTGTACGTTACTCAACAATAAACTCGTCTTGAAATATTAAATTAATTTTTAATTTTTAAAAAGTCGCCCCGAAGCTCCCAAAGTAAAACTAGGTATGTTACAGATTTTCAAGTATTTTATATTTGTTTGTATTTACAGTAAAAAGAGTTTATAAAGCAATAACAATCATTAACACATCGATAAAACAGCGCAAGTTAATTTTTTGTGACATAAAATTAATTAAGTAAATCAAATTGTATGTTCAGAGTATGAATAACAGCGTTCCAATAATCCGATTGTAAGATTTGTAAGTGAGTAGTAACGCAAACTTTAAGAAATATAGCGCTTTCATTTCAGTCTCTCTTAGTTCCTACTGAACTGACTGAGTTGAGTTACTGAGTTGAGTGAGCTGCATTCCCTTCCTTCTTTTCCCGAACGAAATGAGTTGATGATTCAAATGAACTGAGAAGAACTACACTGAATCAAAGAGTGATTCGACTCGGAGTGGTGAATCAACTCATTTAAATCACTCACTCATGAGTTACCCACGACTAAACTCGACTCTGGATTTAACTATACTCTGATTCGTTTTGAATTTGAATACATACCTATTACCCACCAAAATTCCATTGTCATTTTTGTTTTTTTGTAAATATGTATCCATACGACAGAAAGTACCTATCCAAAACACATTTTTTTAAATTTATTGATCAACATTGATTCATTTGGAGTAGGTTAGAGTTTTTAGACTGCCCAAAGACCTTTGACTTGGTCTAACGATTGAAACAATCGATATCTTTTATTTTACTTTTAACTGAAATAAGTAGATATTTTATTTAAAAAAATAATTGTACTAAAGTGTTGAATAAGTTGTAATAAAGTGAAGGAATAGTAATAAATAAAATTTTATGCGCATGTTCCTCTGTCTGTCTCACTCTGGCGTGCGCATGTTTCTCTGTCTGTCTCTCTCGCGCATTTTCTCTGTCTTTCTCTTTCTGGCGTGCGCAAGTTTCTCTGTCTGTCTTTCTCGCGCATGTTTCTCTATCTGTCTCTTTCTGGCGTGCGCATGTTTCTCTGTCTGTCCCTTTCTGGCCAAAAAAATGTCGTTACCATTTTCCGGCTAGCCCCCTTTCGTAACCCGCGATAAGAAACTTCGTTCCAATTTAAGCAGCTAAAACAAAAATGTTATTTATTACCGACATATATTTTACAAACTGTGGCTGGAACTTTATTATTTTCAAAATATTACATTATGCCGAACAGCATAGGTATTACGGCCAAAACCCAAAATCTCAAGGTTTGTATAGCTCACCAGACTTGAGGTACTCAACTTCAAGTAACGGTGTAATTTTTAACACGATTAACTCGAGTAGTGTTTATCCCGAGTGTGCACATCACTAAAATGATGACAGTGACAGCATGTCTTGCACTGACGTGCTGTGGGTGGTGCTGACCACAGGTGCTGATTCTTTAGTTTCTTGGTCTGTGGTACTGACTACCTGATCTGACATGGATTAATTTACGCGCGCTGAGTGCGGCGCACGGGCGCAGCACTACACGATGAATGTTCCATGGAGTTTGTCGGTCTGTGGTTAATTTTTACACAATATTGATAGTCTATGGCTTAGCTGGAAGTGAATCCTCGGCTATACACTTGATGACTAGCGATGACAAATGACAATTGAGACAAGTGAGATGTATTCAGGCAATGAGTAACTATTATTATTTATTTAAAACGGGAACTTACGTACGACGGAGACTACTGTCGAGAGTTCCTCGACACGTTTCGGCCACATACGGTAGCCTTCATCAGGAGGTGGGTGAAGCCCACAGCAGATAGGGCGCTGATGTACCTGCCTTACATAAAGGGTGTCACTGACAAAATCGGACATATGATGCGGCGGAAATTCGACATCAAGACCATCTTTCGTCCGGCTACTCAGTTAAGGCAGCTACTTCGTTCGCCGAAGGATAGGGAACCGTTGGGGGTCCCCGGGGTTTACAAGATACCCTGCGATTGTGGGAAGTGCTATATAGGTGAGACAAAGCGGAATGTGGCTACGAGGCTTACTGAACACATTCGAGCGTTGAGGAATGTTGACATCAACCGGTCAGCGGTGGCGGAACACGCTATAGCTTCGGACACGACTCATTTCATTAGGTTTGACCAGACGAGGATCTTAGCCCGGGAAAAACGGTACGTCACCCGAAAGATTCGCGAGGCCATTGAAATAAGTCGTTGTCCGAACTTTAATCGAGATAGTGGATGGATGCTGCCTGCGGCCTGGAAGCCATGTCTTCAGTTATGTTCGGAGAGAGTCACAAACGGGGTTAGTGAAGACACCGTGAGTTCGTTCTGCGTTCGGCCTCTACATGTAACGGACTCCGGGAGCACGGACAACTCCCGTGAAGGCTCTCTCTCGCCTATACAGCGCGAGCCCACTCATGCGCCACCCCCACCTCAACATCAACAACCACAACAGCAGCTCTCTGCGCGCGCGCTCCGCGCGGCGGCGCGCGAGGCGCGAGCCGCGGCGGCCGGCGGCAGTGCGGGGAGAGACGCTGTCGCGAGCGCTTCACCCACCTCCTGATGAAGGCTACCGTATGTGGCCGAAACGTGTCGAGGAACTCTCGACAGTAGTCTCCGTCGTACGTAAGTTCCCGTTTTAAATAAATAATAATGACATTAACGTACGTTTCAATTAATAGTAAAATGAGTAACTATATAGCGCAAGGGGTGTTACCAGATCAATATCGAACCTAAAAATGTGATTAAAACATTTGTCGTCATTTGTCTGTTCAAGCATCAAGCTAAAACTACTAGTTCGATTGCAATGAAACTTGCTATAATAATTATTGGACATTAATGTAGTACTTTTATCCAGTACATATAATTAAAAACAAACTTCATTTTGCGATTCGATCTCAAGACATGATTACAATACCAACCGCAAAATAACAAGTAAGCTGTAAGTTTACGTCAACTACACACTATTTAGTTCACTAACTTCTATGTTTAACATTGTTTTGTTTGAAGGCGTAATCTTCGGAAATACTGAAGTTATTACCTAATTAAAAATATATTCTTTCATTGACAGAAAGCTTAGTTGTGTAGCTTTCTATGTATGAAAGAGTTCTTAGGTCGGATTGAAGCGAAGTACTCGGTCGCTTGTTCGTAAATAATTAAAATAACATTTTATGTAGTAAACAAGCATGGTTGCCAATGGAAAATTATTCAGTCTACTTTTTGTTATAAATCAGTTTCAAGATTTCAAACTAACAAACCAGATGCTCGAATTATTTAAAAGCTTGAAAAATGACAAGTGAACTTGTCGTTGGCAGAATAAAGAGTGTGTAGACGCTTCGCATCGTCAGGAAAATTGAACGAGTTTAGTTGTGTACAGTGTGTCTGTGTGTGTGTGTGACTGTGGCTTCTAGCGCTGCGCTGACCTGACTGAGCTTCATTCATGAAAAAAAAAACAAAATGGCGATTCATTGATTTCTAACCACATTTTGCGTTTTAGTTCTTGATGAATAATTATTTCGAGGTTAAAAATAATGTTTTAGAAAGTTTAGTGTTGATTTTTGACTGACGGAAACACAAGGCGATAATAATAGAAGTGGAACGAAGGGGGCTATAGCTCTCTGGAGCGTCCTTTTTTCGGCGTCTTCACGCCTCACGCCGACCTGAGGGCTCGTTGAGTTACGAGTCCTTGGTCATTTCAAATCATTTTAGTATTGATTTTTTACTTGCTCTCAAGATGATGATGTACACGGTAAGACACTGCATACATATTACATTCTACTCAGCGATATCTTGGTTTTGGGCATGTCGAGCGGACAATAAATTATTTACAATTTGATTCCACTTGTAGGGCACAAGCACCGAACAGGACACCCGGTTTAGCGACAAGGAGAAGAAACTCATGAAACAAATGAAATTTGGAGATTGCTTAACCCAACAGGTTTGAAAACAAGAAGCATAATCAATATTTTGATACGAGGTCGATCGGATGTGGCTTGTTTATTGATTTCTCGACTGTACTAATCGCATTAAATAACTACCATCACCTAGCCGGACCTAGATAGTCTAGATTTACCTATTCAAACTATTTGGGCCTCTCTTGTCCCTCCAGTAGATAGTTGATGATGCACTTGATCAAAACCTATCTGACAAAAGCAAAGAGGTTATGTTACGCAAAAATTGCACAATTAGTCTGTTCTCTTGGAATGTATTTAAAACACCAAGATGAACATATTTGCCTTACATTTTCCTTAGCAAAAATCTAGGTAGGAACTACAAAGTTGATGTAAAATAATGTGTACCATTGATTCTGTAACTTTATAGTGCGGTTCAAAACATGAGCAGCTTTCTATTAAATTATTTAAGGTTACATACCTTTGCAATAAATTGCTGCGAAGAACCATCTTAATCAGTTTTCACACTAAAAACTGAATCAGTATTAGTTACCTAATTCATTGGAGATACGATGCTACAAACATAGACATTTTATATCTATAACCATATGTTGCAATTAAAATAAATAGGGAAATTAGGTTTTAAATCTTATTCCTTTTGATTGATTGTTAGTTAAACTTCACATTGATATTATGCAGCAGAGATAACAATACAGAACCAAAATAAGCTAACACTCACACTTCCAGTAGTAATACAAGTCATGGTTTATGGTATATTTTTTTGATGTTTGTTTGTATTGACATAATCTTTGGTATGCTAGGTGGACATGTCCAAGGTGAAGCTGGACGTCCTGAAGCCGTGGATCACTCAGAAGATCACAGAAATCCTCAAGATGGAAGACGATGTTGTCATTGATTATGTCAACAACCAGCTAGAGGAGAAGGTGATTAATCTGTTCAATTTCTGTTTAAACTTTTTATTTGATAATGAAAAATGTAATCATTGCAGTTTCTTTTCGATTGTTCTTCTTGATTTGTTGATTTTTTTCTTAGTTTGTTGTCTGCAATAAGGGCTAAAAGTTTAAGAAACTGCAATTGAAGATATGTGTCAAATATGTATTGATTGCGTATGGATATTTTCATTGGTCTCCACCGGTTAGCGCGCCGTCCGCCGCCCGCCCGCCGCCGCCTGCGAGCCGCTGCAGCCCCCGGGTCAACTCTTTGGAGGCCCTTAGCATAACAATCGGTATTTACGGGGAAATTAAATACTTAAAACATGCTAACTATATACAAAATATGATGACATGTGGAAACTCTCAAGTTCATAAAATGAAAGTGCATTACAAAGGATTTTTTTTATCTGTTAAATATTAAACATTGAAGTCATTAAGAGATCGATTTGGCTCTAGGTAGGGAAGATTCGTTGTAGGCCTTGCGTTCAGCATAATGTGGTTGTGTTCGCAAAACCCTTACAGATGGAAGACTTGAAGCAAGAAGAAAGAAGACAGCGCACAGTCTTCTACCGCTGTCGCCGCAAGCCGAGCTACACCGCAGCCGGCGAGCATCGCAGCGTGATGCTGATCTACTCTCATCCCAGCACTGAACCGATCCTGTCTCAAGAAAACTAATCATTTTGATGTACCTATTGTCTATTGCTCTTGTTCACTTCCCTACCAGAGTCATACAAGCCTGTTTTACAATCTTTGTTCTCGCATAAGCTATGGCGCTCTTAATGACTTCGTACGTGAAATAAAAAGTCATTACCATTTGAAACAATGAGTTAACATCCCAAACTGGAGAGTGCAGGGAAATGGTATTAATGACTGAACTTGTTTTGAAATGTAAGATTATTAACCATAAATTGTTTTCTTTCCCGATCCTGTCTCCTTGGATCCTAGTTCCCTTGTCCTAAGAAAATGCAGATCAATCTGACTGGGTTCCTGAACGGGAAGAATGCACGACTGTTCATGGGCGAGCTGTGGGAGTTGCTGCTGAGCGCGCAGGCCAGCGATACCGGCATACCGGAGTCATTCACGCAACAGAAGAAGGAGGAAATTAAGAAGAGAATGGTGAGTTTGACATTCCTTTAACTGTCATTCACACTCGAGTAATATTAAAAGTTAAAAGTAACTATATTTTACTAGCATAGCTCACTAGTTTTTACTACCGCAAATCCAAAAGTAGGAGGATATAATGTTTTCCCATTATAATGCAACTACTTTATCGCAGTGTGTGACCATAATAATGTTCTATATCTTCTGCTTGGATTATTAATAGGTACCACCGATTAGTCCAACATTCACCGAACAACAATCCCTATCTTGTTTTCGTCAAACGAGCACACAGACAATGACGGAATTGCGACATAATGTCGGATCTTTATTTTTTGCTGTGCTAAAAAGATAACATTGTATTCGATCTATGCACAATACACAATCTGATAGGCCACTGAGAGCACGGAGAATTAAGAATTGATAAGATTATTGTTAATTTGGGCATTATTTATTAGGAAGAACAACAGAAGGACAAGGAGAAGGATCGCCGGCGGTCGCGGACGCGCTCGCGCTCGCGGCGCCGCTCGCGAGACCGGCGCCGCTCGCGCTCCCGCAGCCGCGACAGGTCCAATGACAGGAAGTAAGTTATCACTATCGTAGACCGAATAAAAACTCAGCTCAAATTATGTAGCACAAAACAACATCATGATAATAGGGACGAAGTTAGAACTGTGATAATACATTTGTGATGAAATTTATTTGAGTTTATGTATGTCATTAGCAGCAAGTTAGTAGGAATTTTATCCATACAGGAAGTATGTTTTCAAATATTAAGTGATGATAATCAGGACAGTGCTATTGATATCAAGAATAAATCGAATGCCATCAATATAGGTACCGCGGCGACTTCGCCGCGAATTCGACTCTCTTTGAAGTCGTTCGCTACTCGCTAGTGTGATAAGATATGACTTGCTCGAACTGACGTACTATATGAATGTGTAGTCTAATTTAATCCTTTGTTTTCCGTCTAGGCATAGGAACGGAGGCAGCCCGCGGCGCTCGCGCCGGCGCAGCCGCAGCCGCGACAAGAGCCGGGACAAGAGCCGCGACAGCCCGGTCAAGGTGCAAGTTGATGAAGTCAAAATATCTGACCCTCAAGGTTAGTTACTATACAGATTTATACAAAAAATAGTCTATTTTCATCCCCATATTTATCATAGCATCGGGAACTGAAGTAATTTCAAATAAATTTGATAAAAAGGCCCCTTATCAACAACATACACTAATAAAGGGAATCAATTTTGATTTCGTTCATTTACAAACGAATTTTGTTTGAATGTGTAGAAAACGGCAAGTCGCCGGAGAAGAAGGACGATGAGAAGCGTATTGAGGATGCGCCGATGGACACCACCACCGACTCGGTGCAGGCCGACAACCAGGACAACTCCATGAAGGACGAGAAAGCTGACGAAAGTAAAGCCAAGTCGAGGTCGGCGTCACCGGCTAAGTAAGTGATTAAACTTGTTAACGCAAGCCTTGAAGTATCTTTTGTGACATGAAAGATAATAATAAATAATAAATAATAAATAAATCATTTATTTGACACAAATATTAGTACATTATAACTTACAGAAAATACAAAAATTGTTATCAATTATACAATCGATTGTAAGTATGTGAACTCTGGTGACCAAATTAAGAATTAACTTGTGTTATGGTCACCAGTGCTCTTTCACATTGATCAAATTTGGTGTTGTTACAATTAAATTATTTTTGCAAGTAACTGAGATAAATGATTAAAGAATAATAATAATATCAAAAAACAATACAATAATATGAAAAATAACCAAAGATTCTTAACAAAACAAAAGCCTCTATGCGCGTGCGTGCGTGTGGGTGTGCGTGCGTGTGCGTGTGTGCGTGTGCGTGCGCGTGCGCGCGCGCGCGTGTGTGTGTATGTGTGTGTGTGTGTGTGTGTGTGTGTGTGTGTGTGTGTGTGTTTTGTGAAGTAGAGTGAAATGCGTCATTGTAATAAATTTTCTGTTTCATCATAATTCAATGATCGTAACCAGTCAAATACTTTAAGTTTACAAGTATGTTTGGGGAGTGCAGCTATGTTTAAAATTTTATTAATTTTGTTATACAAATGATTACTTATATTGTCGTAATGTCTAAGAGCTGTGGCTGTTTTACATCTGGTTGTGAGGCAAACATTGTATATGCGACGTCCTTCGGTTGCGTTTGGCTTCAATTTAATCGAGGAGTGTTTCCGAAGAATGATTTGTAAAATAAATAGTTGTCGTACTGTTAACACGGGCCATTCTTTGTACAAGAGGGAAGTGGGATATCTATAGGGTTTGCGTGTAATGACTTTAAGCACCGATCTCTGTGCTCGTTCCAATCTCAAGAATTGAGTTTTATGTGCTCCACCCCAAACCGTGATACAGTACGTTAGTACAGATTGACACAAGGCAAAATAAACTGTTTTAATGGTGTTCAAATCTGCAGAATGCCTTAGCCTCTTAAATATGTAAGTCAGCTTACGGACCCGACTTGTTAAGTTTTCAAGTTGGTATTTCCAACTCAAGCTACTGTCTATTTGAACTCCCAAATACTTTACTGATGTTGCTCTAGTAAGTACCGGACAGTTACAAGGTGAAGTTACAGAGTCTAGAACGCAGTCATCTGTATGCGCCTTAAGTTGTCGAGAGTCTAAAAGGTGGAGGGATGTAGGTCTATAAGAAAAAGGAACGTAAGCTGTCTTACTCAAGTTTATGGTTAGGAGATTACTGGAAAGCCAGTTCAGTACGGTTTTAAGTGCATTCTCAGCATTAGTAAACGTTTCGGCCCAGGTCTTACCGTAAATAAGCAAAGCGGTGTCATCCGCATAAGTAAAGATTGAGCAGTTTTTAATAGACAATTTGCAAAGGTGGTTAATATAAATAAGAAATAAAGTCGGACCCATTATTGACCCCTGGGGTACGCCAAAGCTAAGATCAGCGCTGTCACTAACAATATCATTTATTTTAACAAATTGAGTTCTATCCGTAAGATAGTCTTTAAACAATTCGAGAGTGATTCCACGGATACCGATTTTTTCCAAGTAATTCAATAAGTGTGGAACAGACACAGAGTCAAAAGCCTTACAAATGTCTAGAAAGAGACCTAAGCATTTCATTCCACATTCCATCTTACCCACAACATTGTTTACAAAAAATCCAACAGCGTCTTCTGTAGATTTTCCTTTTCTGAAACCAAATTGATTATCTGACAGTATGTTTTTTGACTCTAAATAATTTACTAACCGGTTATTAATAATCTTTTCCAAAATTTTAGATATGGCAGGTAAGATAGAAATAGGCCTATAGCTATTTACACTATGTCTGTCTCCGCTCTTATAGATCGGGTGTACAACAGCCTTCTTTAATATTTTTGGGAAGCAACCAGTACCCATTGAAATATTGCAGATATGGGTTAGGATAGGTGCTAAAGATTGTCGGCATAGTTTGAGTAGCCTTGAGTTTATTCCATCCCATCCTGCAGCAGCATCAGAACGTAACCCGGAAATAATGTTAAGTACTTCCTTTTCGTCTGTAGGTAACAGAGCAAAGGAAGATGATTGACCGGAGTGAGTGTATGGGGATTTGACATTTCTTACAATTGCTTCAGCCATTTTCTTGCCAATATTTGCAAAGAAGTTGTTTATATTATTTATTTGGGGCAAGCTATCCTGGGTTTCGTTTATCAATTCAGTTGGCGATGAGACCTTACGATGCGTGGATGTGATATCTTTAATAACGTTCCAGGTTTTTTTAGGGTTATTACGGGCTTTAAGGAATTCCATTTTTTCATAGTTTTGTTTGGTAGTTTTTAGTAATTTTGTGAGAAAGTTTCTATATCTTATGAATATCAACTTGGTGGCTTCATTATCCGGTTCTTGCTCCACCTTGCGACAGAGGCTGTCTCTAATTCGAATACATCTTAGAAGACCCTTTGTTATCCAAGGCTTAATTATTCTACATTTGGATGTAATCGGAACAAGTTTTGAATTTTCTTGAATAATGGTACATATAATGGATACTAAGAGTTCGGTAGCTAAGTTTGCGTCTTGAAGTTTTAAAATTTTAGTGAAGTCATAATTATTAATAATGTTTGCCACCGCATCATAGTCCACAAGAAGACGTTTTCGTTCTTTTACCGCAGGAGTGCTCTCGAAAGTAAAATTAGTTATTGTGGGTTTATGATCTGTAATGTAAGTATCAACCACTAGTGTTAACGTTTTTAAGTCAGATTTTAATAAAACATGATCAAGACAAGTCTTATCTCTAGTGGCAAAGTAATGCAAAGGTAATAGTCCATGAGAAGCCGTCAAGTTGAGATATTCATGACTTTGTGCACTTAGATTATTAGGAATTATATCAATATTTATATCTCCTACCAATATTATATTTTTTTGTAACGAATTTAAAGACAATACTTCATTTAGACTATTTATGAAATTATCCTGATTGTGTACCGAGGGGGATCGATATATTGCCAATATTATTAAATCAAGCCCATATAAGTTGCACATCAAGCAGCTGCTATCTAGCATCTTAGGTTCTGTGATATTGTGGGGTAAATCAGCTTTAATATAATAAATGACTCCATCATTTTTGTTTAGGGAATTATTAGTGTGGTATGATACATAGCCTTTAAGGAAGGGTATTTGGGGGCACTTAGTTAACCAGCATTCCGATAAAACTATGACGTCACAGGTAACATTCAGGCTATTCAAAAACACGGTAAGATTATCGAAGTTACGGTTTACACTGCGGATATTTAAGTGCAATATGTTTAAGTTTTTGGACGTATTTTTTAATATTTTTGAGCATTGTTCAGGTTTACAAACAAATGAATTCTCCCTTCCTAATAAATCGATTTCATCCAGAATATCAGTACCTAACATTGTTTAGTGGTGTTTTAGTTTGCACGGTTGATTGGACCGTAAAAATGCAATTTCGGATATGATGGTTGGTGATGTTTGAGTCTGTGAATATAACGTGTTGTTTAATGTAAGATTGAATGATATTGTGAGTGCAATAGAGATAATGTAAATTGAGGCTTGTTACAATCGCATAACACATATTATTTATAAATTCATAAAATTCATAAAAGCATGCAAAATTAAGAAAATTAAAAATAACTTCTAGTCAATCTTTACTTTCCTCCATCTTCTTCAAATCCTCTTCGTGTTTAATTTGTAAATGTTTTGATCCCTCTTCCTTTCTAGCAAAAATTCTCCCATATGATGTCCAGCAGAATTTATATTTATTTCTGCTTGCCGCTTCTCGCGCGAGAAAGAAAAGTCTTTTCGTTTTGGTAGTTAAGTTTTCCGATATAAATATTGGAACCTTGGAGCCTTGGAGCCTGAGATGTTCTGTATTTAGTCTATTGTGTTTGTTTGCTGTGTTGAATGTTTTAAGATTCGAAAGAACCTTTTCTTTTGTAAGAACTGATGTAAAATCCACAATTATATTGTTACTAGAATGTTTACTCTTAACTCTAAAAACATCCTTTACTTCTAGATCTTGAATAGGGGTGTTAATGACTCTACAAGTTTCTGATACTAATTTCAGTAAATCTTTTTTAGTTTCATAATCCGCTTTTGGTATATTTCTGATTTCAATACTAGTATTTTTGTTCTGTTTCTCCATATGCTCTATTTTCTCTTCTAATGATTTTATGTAACTGCGGTCTTCTTCTCTTTCTTTATCGTACCGTGCAATTTTATTCATAAGTTCATCATACTTTGCTGAAGTGAAGTCTATGGACTCTTGAAGTTTTGAATTCTGCGCTTTGATTTCTTCCATTGACAATTTCAGGTCGCTAAACATTTCTAATATTTTTGTGATTGACATATTTTCCTGATTGTCATCATTTGTGGAGTCTCTTCTGCGTTTTTGCCTTTGCGTTATAAACTCCGTTATTTGTTTTTGATCAGTGCTTTTACTAGTGCTAGCCAGATTTGAATCCGATAGCGAGTGTGTTATACTTCCCGTTATATTTATAGTAGGGGTGGTTGGGGGTGTTCTTTTCATGGGCATGGTCAGATATTAATAATATGCTAGTGGATGTAAACAAATAATAGATAAAAAAGAAATAAAAAATCTTCCTTAGCTGAGATTCGAACACACGTCTCTTGGTTCCAAGTCAAGCCTTTGAGCCCCTCGACCAATCTGTCTTAACGTAATCGATCGAAATTACCGTTTGCTAGGCACTTTGAAAAACACGGCTAACTGCTTGTATTTTATGGTCGCCTGGTACTTGAGGCTCGAATAAACACTGGTTTGAAACTTCATGCACGGTTGTAATACTGGTTTTATTCTCACCTTTTGTTATACGCCTTGGTTCTATGATGCCCTGGTAGCAAGCTCTTGCATCAGATGGGTTTTTCTGGACTTCCTAACAGTTCCCGTAGGAGTTTGTTTGTGTCTCACTCGTTATTAAAGATGGCCGCTGTGTTCAATGAGAAATGTCCCACGAAGAAATAGGATAGACTGCTTTTGGATTTTAATTATTAATAAATATTTGAAATATTATTTGGGTAGAAGTTATGTACACGTCTACTCAGTGCAAAAATTCGGACGAAAGAGTAATTTGGATAGATTTTGTTCGTCATATTAATTCACTTATTTATAGAAGAATTTACAATTACAAATGTTATCAGGTCTACAGCTGGTGGAAAAGAGGTCGCTGAGGATAAGCCGGCGGACAAGTCTCGTCGGTCGTCGAGCGCCCGACGTTCCACTTCTGCTTCGTCTCGTAAGTACATGTTAAACAAAGCCAAATCTAACTAAATTTATTGCGGTTTTATCAGCAGTTTACTCGTTTCCTTAAATACTTTGGCAGGACATAATCTATTTCTTTGCTAAAACTTTGAAAAGTTATGACGTAAAACATAATCATACTATACCTACACCCTACATTTAGACTTTTCTTCCTATAGATCAACAACATTAAATTGGTCGTCAGTGAGCATAGAGGCTTTAGACCTGCCAATATTAACTAATCCAAATTGATTTCCAGGAGGCAGCGTTAAGAAGCGATCTTCCCATAAGAAACGCCATTACCGCTCGAACCGCGATTCATCCACCAGCGTTAGCCCAAGACGTAGTTCGCGCCCGGAGAGGTAAATATAAGTTTTTATGTAGACCGACTTTTTGGTGTAGAAGAAGTCTTAGGCCGCTCTTTAACATGCTGCTTTTCATTCTAGAAGCAAGTCGCGACGCCGCACCAGCAGGCGACGTTCAGTGGACCGCCGCGAGCGAGAAAGGGAGCGGGAACGGGAAAGAGAACGCGAACGAGAGCGCGAGAGAGAGAGGAGACGACGAGAAAGAGAGAGACGGGAGAGGTAGTTCCTTCAAATACAGTTTAGTCATTATTCGATTGCAGGGGAAGGGTTACTTTTTTACAAGCTTTTATTTAGCTGTCATAATGCTTTTTGAAACTTGCAATATAATGTACTTTCCGTTGTTTTAATAGGGCTAAAATTTTACATACACGTTTAGATTGGATGATAATTCATTATAATGACTAATAAAAAATAAATGCTTGTAAAAGTTTTTTAACCTCTGAATCCCCAAGCGGCAGCCGGCTGCCGCGCGTGACGTCACTGCGCAAAACGCTAAATCCCCAAGCGGCAGCCGGCTGCCGCTCCGACTCGACCGACTTTACGCCTTATTTTAACAATATTACAGACTACTTTTGTATGAAGAAGTTTGGTTATTTCCGTTCTTTGATATATTTGCCTTCATTCGTTCTTCATTCTAAACGAAAATATAGCATAATCTATGGCCATTTTTTGTTTTGGTTATGTTTTCAATTCGCGGTATTGACAGTGTTGTGTGCGTGTTTCTTGGAACTTTGTTTGGTGATTTATTGGATTTATCTCAGGTTAGTACTGATTTGTTTGTGTAAATACTGTTTATTATGAGTGACTTATTCTATTTAGACGATTAGTTATAAAAAAAACATCGTAAAACGTAAAAATACATCGAAATAAAGTCTTAGTAAAATCCGTTAGTATGTTACCGATTTTCAAGGATTTTATAACGACATTTGTTTGTATTTACAGTAAAAAGAGTATAAAAAGCAATAACAATCGTTAACACAACGATAAAACAGCTCATAAGTTATTTTTTTGTGAAATAAAATCAATTCAAATTGTAAAGAAATTGTATGTTCAAGCAAAAAAATATGGCGGTTTGTTTTACAAAATCCCGTAGGCCATTTTGGTCTTTATTTGTATAACGCTAAAGACAAATTTTGCCCGTAGCGTATGAGGAACCTAGTAGTGTAATAGGGATGTGCAGTGCTTTGATAGATAGGCGATAGCTTTGTTATTGTCGATAATAACTGTAGTATCTTGTAAATATTTTTTTATTTTCAATTATTTATTTTTGCGAATAAATTGTGTTACTCTTTCACGCTAAAACTACTGAATGGATTTGGATGAAACTTTACAGTTATATACGCTATACATTTGTATAACACATAGGATACATTTTATCCCGAAATTCCCGCGGGAACGGGTACCACGAGGGTAACGGCTAGTATAAAATAATAAAAAACTAATTTTTCTCGTTTTTGTTATAAAGCATGTCAACTTGGCGTGGCGGTGATGAGGCCACCTGCGGAATTCCTCGACCTCGTGTATGCCGAGGACGAAGATGACGAGAAGGAGGACAGCATTGAAGAGGATAGTGATGACGAAGAATCAGAACTGTTTTGATTAACTATAGTGCGTTTTGTTTATACACTAATAAACTTTCTTTTACATTTTGTGCCCACGTTATTAATGAATATTAAATAAATACATATAATATATTATAAATATAGTTACCCAATCCCAATATAAAACAAGTTTTTGATAATATTGTATTTTTATTCACATTTCCAAAATACCTTGCAATAACGACTATCGATGCAATCATAACAAAGTCAAGGGACATCCCTAGTTGTTTTTATGCTTCGTCGCCTCAAGTTTCAAGTGGTCTAATCGTAAATATTTAGAGCTCTTTCGTGAAACTGTTTATATATTTAGGAAGAATAGATCCTTGTTCTTTTGTTTATATTTGAGTATTTATTTATTTCTCGTAATGCAGCCCACAATATGGTTTCTAAAGTTTGAACATGAATAACATAATACAATACATGTATTATGAATTTATTTTCATGCCTGATAGTTAGGAAATAAATCAATAAGTACATTGCTGTTTACAGAATAAAAAAATATGGTTTGGTTGTAAAATGATTACATAAAATAGACAACTCGGTATTGACGACGTCATCATCACGTCATTATCTGTCAAGCACCCGGGCCTGCAATCGGTGATAGACATTTCGCATACAGGACTGAGAGGTTAAGAGACTGATTTTATTTTATAGTTTGATCATTTAAAGATTATATCAATTACTAGTAAAGAAAGATTGTAGAGTGATAATATTGAAAGGTTTGAAATAGGTATTGAATTTCTTTTATATGAATTCTCATATTTTTAATTATCTACCTATTTTATTTATAGTTTTACTTTCTACCTGTATTGCATTAGTTGGCATGGTTGATAGGTCGCGAGAACGACGTCGTTCACTCGAAAGGCGCAAGAGATCCCGGTCACGTTCTCGTAGGGACAGGTAATGAAACATTACATTTAGTTGGCATTGCATGGCTTTTGCACTTTGTAAGATACAGGTTTGAGCGAAATGTCCTCGATATTTGAATGAGATAATCGGATAGGTTGGCTTTTGTATAGCGTCATTTTGTCATACTACCAGTGTTACGTATGTCGCTAGTTTGTCAGTGATAGTGTCTGTAAGTAAATTTCATATTACATAGTATTGTGTGACAGAGATCACGCTACACAAATCAAAACTAGCTGACTATCTCGGTCCATATGTCGAGGACACAAAGTTCGCACGCTTAGTTATACTTCCTTTTATGACAACATTTGTGTGATCAATGTGGAGCTTAGTGGGTTTCAGTATGTTGTAAATTCGGTGTCGTTTGAATAGTGTGCTATGTGCAGGTCACGTGACCGCCGCCGCTCGCGCTCGCGCCGTCGTTCGCGCTCGCGCCGCCGCTCGGGTCGTGGCTCGCGCGATCGTCGATCCCGCGAACGTCGCTCTAGAGATAGGCGTTCCCGCTCCAGGTACAATTCTTAATATTTTCTATCATATCATAATGCATAGCATCATCGACATAACATCGCCCAATATCATCCATTAACATCTTTCAATCTTTCCAATTCAATCAAAGTGAAGTAAAATAAGTATAATTTGTAATGAAATAGATGCTGTCATTCCTGAAATCTTACGGTACTGAAGGTATAAGTTGTATTGCTTATTGTTATGATCTGTGTTTAGGAAGTCTCGTGAAAGATCCACCCGTGACCGAAGATCGAGGGACAGGAAATCCCGCGATAGAAGGTCTAGCGACATCATCAAGGAACGTCTAGAAAAGTCCGTCTCTATTCCGAGAAAGGGTGCGTATATTTATAAAAGTCATATGGGTGTAAACAAACGATCAACGTTTGTGATCTTTTATTTGATGTTATTTCCGATTACAGAAAATCTTGACAAACTACGGAAGAAGTCGCCTGTGGAGCTGATAGCGCTTCAACGTGAGCAGTCCAAAGAAAGGATTATTTCTAGCACTAGTAGAGAGTCGTCTGCGAATCGTGAAAAACCTGCCGCAGAAAAAGATCTTGCAGAAAAACAAGATCGTGGAAGTGAAGATGAAGATCGCGAAGATTTCATACCCATACCTACCCTCCGAGATTATTCTAAAAGCCTCTCCCGCACTCCCTCTCCATTCCTCAGGAAGCATGAGATTGAAAAGACTAAAAAGTCCGATAAATCCGCTGACGAAGCTTCAGGAAAAGAACAAGTTGAAGAGGAACCAAAACCAAAAGACGCTAAGAAAGGAAAACGTAAAACTCACCAATCTAATTCCGAGAGCGAGAGCAGTGAAGAAATATCCAAAACGAAAAGCAAATCCAAACTTAAGCGCAAGGATAAATCTACCACTAAGAGGTCTAAGAAGGCTAAAAAGGAAAGTTCTTCTTCTGACAGTGATACGGATGATTCTTCCTCGAGCGAGTCTGAAGAAGATAAAAAGAAGAAGAGCAAGAAAAATGCTAAGAAGAAGTTAGCCAAGAAGTCGCGCAAGAAGCGCTCTCGTTCGTCGAGCTCGGATTCTAGCTCAGAAGAGGAAGTCAAGCACAAAACTGCTAAATCCAAGCAAAAGAACATTCCAGAAGAATCCGATACCGACAAGAAGAAGAAACGAAACAAGGATGTGAGCATGGATCGTTCCAAATCTGAAAAGGCGGAAGCTAAACCAGTCAAATCTAAGAAAACCGACAATTCGGACGATTCACAAGATAGTTCTGATAGTGATCAGAAATCCAACAAGAAGAAAGTTACTAAGCGAGATTCTTCTAGCTCTGACAAAGACGTCAAACGTGGTAAAAAGGAATCTATTAAAGAAAGAGCACCATCGCCTGACATTAAGTCCAGGAAACTTGATGAAAAAGTGGCAAAGAGCAAAAATACTGAGGAAGTTAAAGTAAAATCTCGGGATGACAACGAAAAGAAAGCCAAGAAAAGAGAGAAGGAAGAATCTTCCTCTGACAGTGACCAAGTATCTAAAAAGAAAGCAAAAAAGAAGGTTTCTGAATCTGAATCCGAATCGGATAGTGATGAACCTAAAAAGTCCAAAAAAGCTAAGAAACACAAGAAGCATTCTAAGAAGCATAAGAAACACAAGAAACATAAGAAGGTATCCAAAAAGAAGGATGATTCATCAGACAGCGACGAGGCGGAGGAGGAGGAGGAAGAAGGGAAAGTGAATAACGAGGATTTGGAAAAGAAACTCCGAGAGAGAGCTTTGAAATCTATGAAGAAGCAAACTAGTGTGTCAGGGTCCGAATAGCCCAAGGCTTTGGTCCACTGCATAAAAGTAATTTGATTGACTGTGGACTAGACACTACGTTTTCTGTCTGTTTTAACTAAACTATAACTTTTTATTTTAAGCATGTATTATTATAAGATACGTGGGTGTCACATTTGTTAGTAGTAATAAATTTTAAATGTGAATCAGATTTTTATTTAAAGTAGCTATAGATTTACATAGGTTAAAAAGATTATTAATTAAATTGTACGACAAAATCATTTCGTATCGTAACTTTGGAATTTACTTTGGTTGCTAAGTTATCCTAAGAACAAAATAAATACATTTTTATTTGGTAAAACTATTTAGAATATCCTCGGTATCCAGTCACTAAACTGGGAGTGATGCCGTTGGCGTAAATGTTGCCGTATCCGGGACGCTTATTATAATAGCCGTATCCCAAATGATAGTTGCCTTGGTAGCTGGGATTGCTGTATCCATAGTATGAGTTGAGCCCTCCATTTCCGGAGTATCCTCCGTAACCACCGTAACCGCTGGAGCCACTTCCGTAACCTGCGTTCCCGTAACCCGCACTTCCATAACCAGCGTTTCCGTAACCCGCATTTCCGTAACCACTGCGGTAACCATCTACTCCCGCATTCCCGTACCCGGCTCCGGAATAACTTCTATCGTACCCGTTGTTATCGTAGCCCCCATAACCCCCGTAACCTCTGTCGTCTATTGATCCATAACCCGACGCTCCGTAACCACCGCTGTAACCACTTTGGTACCCTCGGCCATAGCCATCTGAATAGCGATCGTAATCTGAAAAATAAAATTAAATAGTTATAGATACACTCAGTCATTATTGAAGTTGGTTTTTTTAAACATGACTTTTTTAATTTACTTACAAGTGCTTGCATCTGTTTTCAAATCTGTGTTTTTGTCAGGGACTAGTGATTTTGCTCCGACATTATTTTCAGGAACAATATTTTGTTGAGCCGGGGCCGCACAAGCGTAACCTAATACTAAAAGAAGTAAACTTGTTCTTATCTCCATCTGAAAGAAATGGTAAATCTGATAAATTATTCAAGATTACAAGTTAGATATGAGGTAAGTTCCCATACCTTACCTACCTATGTATGTTGGTTTGATACCCCTAGATGTTGATAGTAGTAGATGGAGGTACTAGTTCAGTATTTAGCAAACTGTTAATGAAGGCAAACCAACAATCACGTACCTAACTTTTGACCCCCAAAACAATAATCGGCACTTTGTTAGACATTAATTTATGATTTTCACACCAACATTAAATTGTTTCAAGACCGCACTAAGTAAGAAGGTACTACCGGGAGGTGTGTATAATGAATGAGTAGTTGTTAGTAACATCGATAATAGTAACTATGGGTACCTAATAAAACTTAATATCGTTGTTTGCGGTATCCTAAATAAAAAATATCAAATGCCTCAGTAGTCTATTGGTATGTGCGCTCGCCTGTCATGACTGAGGTCTCTGGTTCAAATCCCGGGTCGAGAGAAAACATGTTTACTATATTCTTCAAATATGGCTTGGATTCAGATAACCAAACCAACTCGCATTAGACAAGCGTGGTGATTACACCTAATTCTCCTCAATGTACGATACCTTTAGCAATTATCCAGCAAAGGGACATTACAGGCTAATGCTATACATTTTTAAAAATAAAAAACACTGTTCGTTCTCATATCAACGAATTTCGTAGGTACTCGTACCACCTTATACTTATACTGATTAATCTTAATCATCATTATGAAAATGACACCATATCATAAACACATATACATTTAATTAAAATTACATTTTCAGGATGAGTAAACATTTTTAAAATTTTACTTTTTCACTTATCGGCTAAGGTCACGGAAGCATCTCTTACGAAAATCGTTAAAATGTTTTTTTTTTTATTGGCCAAAGTGATCTCGAAAGTTATGGAAGTGATCGAGACCATCTCACCATCACGTTCGGGCCTGTTGCTGTGATCTCTACCGTCTTTAAATATCTGTCTCCCATTTATAAACTAAAGTATAAAATAATCATAAGTAATTCCGATGTAGACCAATACTCTCGATATAAAGTGTAAAATTTATATTTTCTTATGCACCATAATAGGTCATCATATGGATTCCATGGACTTAGTACTAATACTAATTCAATTAACTGATGTTTTAATATTAGAAGTCTGTCCGTGACGTCCCATATAATGGCCAATGCCTCTCACTAAATTTATCACTACAGGGCTGCCGGATTTATTATGATCACCACGCTTCTAGAATGATGTAAGATTATTTCGACCTGAATTCAAATCTAACCCATGCTTAACAATAGGTAATATACATGCCTAATTTGTAGCTTGATCCGGGAATCGAACACGGGACCTAAGACTTAAGGGAGTGAGTACTCCTGCACATTTTAATGCAATGTTAATGCGGGGGAGATAAATAACAGAAACGTAGCATTAATTTTTTAAAAATATTATGATCAGGAATATAATATTATGCCTTTCCTATAAAATTTAAATTGATAACATTAATATCTTATCTCTAATACTCACATTATCAAAAAACGTAAATCCCAATTTAAAATTCACTATTAAACTTCAGCGAGGATAGCACAACAAGCTGTCTTGTACGATATGAGCAAAGATGCGCTCTGCGTGAGTGCGCATACATTTGGACCTTTATAAACCGTGGGAGTTTTTGTCTTATAATTGACAATGGTCACTTGGGGAGGTAATGAGTCCGTTTGTAGTCGACGCGTCCTTCTGCCGCCTCTATGACGCATGTATGTAAACTTAATGCATCATAGTTCTCACCTAAAGAATAATGGAGCACTATTCTCCCAGGACATTATTGTGATAACCCGACGTAACTTCCTGATGAATTCAATGTCAATTGACAAGTTTATGCACAAGACGTGCTGATATCTACTGATATATAGACTATCGAGGCTAGACTAGACAATACACACATTCCTTTATCCTTTTTCCAAAGAAGTAAAGCCAGTAATTACGGCGTGGGCGGAAAAACCGTCCTATTTATTTTAAATAATAATCACAAGCAAGTTGGGGTGGGTTAAACGTTTTGTTCATTACTGTTCTAAAGTGGGATATAGCGTAGTAGGTGAAAGCTTAGATACTTGAGTTCATTCAGTTCACAGAATGATGACCTGTCGAAAACGAATCGGAATTAATGAGTTGTAAAGATAAATTAATGGGTATTGAGTTCCTCATTCGAATTCCAAAAATTAACGCTTCGTTGGTCCGTTTGAAGGACATTTAGTTAGCTATGTACCAACTTTGTTGCAAGTAGGTACGAGTACATATGTGTTTAATTTCATAATACAGTCTAGTATAAACCATTCATTCATTCTCAACGTGTTTTGTGTCTGTCAATACTTTTTTTTCAAAAGTTCAGGCTTAATGGAGAAAAAGAAATAATTATTCATCTTTAAATCATTTCAGTAAAGTAATTGCATTCTGAAAGAATCAGCGAGGAAAAGTCGCATAACGAATCGATATTGTTATGTAACTAATACAGGGTGTTGTAAGAAGTTCCTTATTAGTTCCTTATAGCGGTGCCCCGCGGTTTTACCCGCGTTGTTTCCGTTCCCGTGGGAATTTCGGGATGAAAAATAGTCTATAACCTTTCTATTGAATGTGGCTATCCATTACAAAAATAATTATTTAAATCGGATTGGTAGTTTCTTAAATTAGCCATTATAAACAAACAAAGTTAGATGTTTACCTCTTTATAATATTTAGATAATAATAATTTAGTAGTACAACAATAAATGTAGTATAAATGGACCCTTTCTAAACTTGAATAAATGAATCTAGGTACCTAGGTATGTGATGAACAACGTATTATAAAAAAAATCACAGTGCCGCACCCTGTTTTTTAATTAAGGTATCATTTTGAAAGCGGAAAACACTTAATCGCCCAGTCCCATTGTTTTAGTGTTAATGGCTCAGCGAGTCCTGCGTCCTATCTAGGTATCTCTCATACCCATATTTTATTAAAATGACACTGATATACGTGACTGACCATCTTACTAAAACTTGGTAGGTAGGTATGTTGGTATTTATTTGTTATCACTACATACCTAGTATAAAATAAAGTCGTCTCTGTGTCGTGTCTGTCTGTCTGTCTGTCTGTCTGTATGCTTAAATCTTTAAAATTACGCAACGGATTTTGATCCGGTTTTTTGTAATAGGTAGAGTGATTCAAGAGGAAGGTTTTAAAGTAAAAAAATTCCCGAAATTCCTACGGGAACGGGCACAACGCGGGTATATGTAACCTAAGGTATGAAAAACATGCCTAAAAAAATTGGTTATTGGCGTGCGCTACTAAATCTATTGATGATACATAAAAACAATGTTCTACACAATCAAAGTACATATCATTGCAAACAAATAAGTTCGCGAGGGCATATGTCTAACTATTATAGTTAAGCCACAATAACCGTTTTTAGTTAAAATTAATTAGTTAAAAAAGGAGTGTAATTTTAAGTTGATGATATTCATATGATGATATGAATCTATATCAAAATAAATGGCTCTACAATCAAGGTTAATTATGTTTCTTTGTATACCTCTTTAAATTATTAAAATTGGACAGTTAGTTTCAGAGTTATGATGAGAAATATCACTACATAGTATAAAATAAAGTCGTCTCTGTTTCGTGTCTGTTTATCTGTTTGTCTGTATGCTTAAATCTTTAAAATTACGCAACGGATTTTGATGCGGTTTTTTGTAATAGGTAGAGTAATTCAAGAGGAAGGTTTTTATGTAAAAATATTCCCGAAATTCCCACGGGAACGGGCACAACGGTGTAAAACCGCGGGGCGCTGCTTACAAAATAATGGGTTGGTATCTATAGGACTTCATCTCGATATGACTAGGTAGCCGATACGACATAATCGTAGTTTGACTAAATCTCGATTGCACTCGATCTCGATTGGACTTGATCGTTATTTGACCAGATCTTTGTATGACTATTTATCAGATTGACCACATATTTATATGACGTACAATTGTATCAAAAAGTATTAACTCGATTGGATTATTTGCCTTCATGGTCATCTGATCCCACATAAAAATCGTCCCGCGGGCTGAATGACCCCTTTCGATTTTTGCCTGGGTGAATCGTTCCACCTGTCTGGCCAACTGAGCCCGCGGGTTCAGTCGACCACTCTCTTCGGTAGGTTAGGGTTATTTTTTTTTTTACGTAACTGATACAAAAAAAAATAACCCTAACCTACCTAATAGTAAGAAAATTGTTTTTACGTAACTGGTTATAAATCAGTGAAGAAAATTGTTTTTACGTACTATTCGGTAGGTTAGGGTTAATTTTTTTTTGTAGTAGTCGTCTAAGCCCGCGGTCCGAGTAGACCCTTTAGTTGAAAGTAGTAGTCGTCTGAGCCAGAGAAATAAAATATTACATATCATCATATTGAACACAACTGTACTCCCACAAAACAATACACTGAGTAGTCATAACGCTATCTAGTCATACAAAGATCTGGTCAAATAACGATCAAGTCCAATCGAGATCGAGTCCAATCGAGATTTAGTCAAACTACGATTATGTCGTATGGCTACCTAGTCATATCGAGATGAAGTCCTATAGATACCAACCCAAAATAATAATGTTCGATGGCGGGTCTCTTATGGCTACTTACTGTTTCGTGCGGTCAAAGCGCGCGGGGATATACCTACCTACGAACTACGAACGACGAAGACGCGCTATGTAGGTATTATCCCGAATTCTTCCTCACATGAAATCTCGATTGTGTATACATATATACTCGCGGGAGATATGTAATATTTTATCCCCAATTTCCCACTTGAAATTTTGATTGTGTATTTTCCTGCGGGAGACACGCAATGTTTTATCCCGATTTTCCTACATGAAATCTTGATTACCCGAAGCGAAGCGAGGGCGGGTCGCTAGTTATATGTTATATTGATATATAAGTATAGGTATGTTAAATATATGTATGTAATTATGGTTTTATATTGCTTAAACTTGAACTAGAGTACTTCCCATAGTCTAGCTAGAACAAAGACTTTTGTCCATTATGTTATGTAAGACTGCCTTTTGACCAGTAACGATGGCGCAATTATCGCCACTTAAAGTTACACATTTTAAACTTAAACACGTAATGTATTTTGTGTTTTATTTATGTTTACTAAAACAACTCGTGATATTTGTAAGCTGGTAATGTGTTTTCTTAATTACCAACATAAACTTTTTAGGTTACCATCAAGGGAATTTCTAGCTCTAAATATTTTTCGAACTAGGTGCATATAACTTTTAGTTTCATAAGTAAGTGTCGTTATTATTTTGAAGTCAAATGCCTAGAAAAGCGGTAAGTAAGTTTTAGCTATTGTAAGTGTGGTGTGTTTTACTTGGACACATTGTCTTTGCAACATGTTACATGGGCATCATAGCGCGACATTAAGTTGACACAAGGTCTCAGCAGTAGGTACTTTTTATAACTTCCTCAATATTTCACATCATCTAAGAGTATGTCCCATCAACAATGATGTTTTTTTACTACAAGATGACAATTTTACGTTATTGTTGTAACCTCGCGACAATCACAGGTCAAAACACAAACAAACTTCACAAACCTTCACACAAACTTTAAACATGGGAAGTTCAAAACATTTGTGTAATGTAATGTAAAGGCTTCGTGTGATGTGATCTTTGAAAACAAGGTCATTGCATGATTGTCCATGAGTCTTGGTCATGACAAACTCTGAAATAATTGTACCTTTGAAGGATGTATATGAACATTATTTCAGTAACCAGGGGCTTTCCCGAATTTATGCCTTTCCCACAATATGATATTATCCACCAATATAATATACCTACATTAGTGTTATCTACGTACTTAACCGTTAACTATTTTCTACATTATAAGATAAACAATTGAATGAAGGTGTGGATGGTAGCGGTGACCCGTGACGACGAATTTAAGTCACGGTCATTCAGGCGGTCTGTGTACAAGTGTAGGTACGAGTGTGTCGCATACTGTAATACGATATACCTGGGCACTTAGAAAATATGCTTTGTTTATGTTAGTGGTTAAATAAAAAAAACAAGATTGTATTATATTTCATTTATTTCTACAATTTATTTCGTAATGGTTTAGATCGTTTTCTACATGAACCATAGACGGTTTGTAATTAATACCAAAAGATATCTAAGAACATAATTTATGACACAATGTTGCGCTTAATTAAATTTCTTAAAGTTAAATAAATTAAAATATATAAGACGCATCTTTCATAAGATACATCCTAATTAATTTTGAGATCGTCTAAGGTTTATCAGACAGTCCCAAAATCTTCGTTCCCCAATCGTAATAACCTATTACGAAGCTCACTGGCGTCTAATGCATTTTTGTTACTCATTAATACTTTTTATGATCTCGCTTTCCTCATTCCTTTCTCTCCTTCTAGAACTAAGGGGTGCACGGACAGCTTCCTCATGCCTTTTCTCGATGGCTTTACAGCATTTTTAAGGAAGTGTTCTAGTTCTTGAGGTGATTTTATTTCTTTCAAGTCTCCGAAATCGACACTTCTTCCTCCATTTAGTCGACCAAAGTAGCTGTAAATATCCCGATTAGCTTGGCATTGAGCGCAGTTGTATGGTACTGACACGGCGTTGGGGAAATTTTGTTGAGCTGCGTTCATACTGCCATGAGCGTGTCCCGGGCAGTAAGGAACGAATACAACTGGTACGAATCCAATAATTCCGTAAGGTGAATATCCCTGGTACTGTCCGTTCATGGGAGCTTGAGGCTGGTTCTGCGTAGAAGTGTTATTGTTTCCTGGGTTCACGAGATAGCACGGACATGATCCCGGGCTGGGCACAATCGGGAGCGGGAAAGGAATGATGTATAATGGGAACGGCGGCATTTGACCTGAAGGTTGATAAGCCGGTGGTTGTACGCCTGTACCAGTGGGCTGTCCAACGGAATCTGAAAAAGTATTTACGATTATAATTTACAACCTCACATAAAAAGCCACGATCAAAATAATCCTAATCTCACTTTATTTCCATTTAAAAATGTAATGATATTTGGGCAAATAAATGTTTGTAAAACTATCAATATGGCCGTCTTTTCTACCCACAATAACCTGTATCCTGATCTCAACATGTAATGGGATATTATATTGAGAAGTACGGTGGACTCGAAGACGCTACCAAACACATTTGACATTGTAATATTTGAAATATTGCTATTTACTCACCTGGATATCCCGGTTGCCCAGCTTGACCTGGTTGTCCTGGTTGGCCTCCTTGACCAGGCTGTCCAGCCTGCCCAGGTTGGCCTCCTTGACCAGGCTGTCCAACCTGCCCAGGTTGGCCGCCTTGACCAGGCTGTCCGGGTTGTCCTGGCTGGCCAGATAGACCGGGTTGGCCGCCTTGACCGGGCTGTCCAGGCTGTCCTGGCTCACCGGGCTGTCCAGGTTGTCCTGGGTGTCCTGGTTGTCCTGGTTGGCCGGGTTGTCCTGGGTATCCTGGCTGACTAGGTTGGGTTCCTTGTCCAGGTTGAGGTTCTGGTTGCCCAGGCTGTCCTGGCTGGCCAGGTTGTCCTGGGCGGCCGGGCTGTCCTGGCTGGCCAGGTTGTCCTGGGTATCCGGGCTGTCCTGGTTGGCCAGGTTGTCCCGGGTATCCAGGCTGACCAGGCTGAGGACCTGGTTGTGCTGTCTGGCCTGGCTGTCCGGGCTGTCCTGGTTGGCCTGGTTGTCCTGGGTGACCGGGCTGTCCTGGTTGGCCGGGTTGTCCTGGATGTCCAGGCTGTCCTGGTTGGCCGGGTTGTCCTGGGTATCCTGGCTGATTAGGTTGGGTTCCTTGTCCAGGTTGAGTTCCTGGCTGGCCGGGTTGTCCTGGGTGACCAGGTTGTCCGGGTTGGCCGGGTTGTCCTGGATGACCAGGCTGTCCTGGTTGGCCAGGTTGTCCCGGGTATCCAGGTTGACCAGGCTGAGGACCTGGTTGTGCTGTCTGGCCTGGCTGTCCTGGCTGTCCTGGGTATCCAGGCTGACCGGGCTGTCCTGATTGTCCTGGGTATTCAGGCTGGCTAGGTTGGTTTCCTTGTCCTGGTTGGCCAGGTTGTCCTGGGGTACCAGGCTGTCCAGGCTGTCCGGGCTGTCCTGGTTGACCTGGTTGTCCTGGGTATCCTGGGGTACCAGGCTGGCTAGGTTGGTTTCCTTGTCCTGGTTGGCCAGGTTGTCCTGGGGTACCAGGCTGTCCAGGCTGTCCGGGCTGTCCTGGTTGACCTGGTTGTCCTGGGTATCCTGGGGTACCAGGCTGTCCAGGCTGTCCGGGCTGTCCTGGTTGACCTGGTTGTCCTGGGTATCCTGGTTGGCCTGGTTTGACGCCTTGGCCAGGATAAGGTCCTGGTTGTCCAGGCTGCCCTGGTTGGCCGGGTTGTCCAGGATATCCTGGCTGTCCTGGCTGTCCTGGGTATCCTGGCTGTCCAGGCTGTCCGGGCTGTCCTGGGTATCCTGGCTGCCCTGCCTGTCCTGGTTGACCGGGTTGTCCTGGGTATCCTGGCTGGCTTGGTTGGTTTCCTTGTCCTGGTTGGCCAGGTTGTCCTGGGGTACCAGGCTGTCCAGGCTGTCCGGGCTGTCCTGGTTGACCTGGTTGTCCTGGGTATCCTGGGGTACCAGGCTGGCTAGGTTGGTTTCCTTGTCCTGGTTGGCCAGGTTGTCCTGGGGTACCAGGCTGTCCAGGCTGTCCGGGCTGTCCTGGTTGACCTGGTTGTCCTGGGTATCCTGGTTGGCCTGGTTTGACGCCTTGGCCAGGATGAGGTCCTGGTTGTCCAGGCTGCCCTGGTTGGCCGGGTTGTCCAGGATATCCTGGCTGTCCTGGCTGTCCTGGGTATCCTGGCTGTCCAGGCTGTCCGGGCTGTCCTGGGTATCCTGGCTGCCCTGCCTGTCCTGGTTGACCGGGTTGTCCTGGGTATCCTGGCTGGCTTGGTTGGTTTCCTTGACCAGGTTGAGGTCCAGGTTGTACTTGCTGTCCGGGCTGTCCAGGCTGTCCGGGGTATCCAGGCTGTCCAGGCTGTCCGGGTTGACCTGGGTATCCAGGCTGTCCTGGTTGTCCAGGCTGCCCAGGTTGACCTGGGTATCCAGGCTGACCGGGCTGTCCTGATTGTCCTGGGTATTCAGGCTGGCTAGGTTGGTTTCCTTGTCCTGGTTGGCCAGGTTGTCCTGGGGTACCAGGCTGTCCAGGCTGTCCGGGTTGTCCGGGTTGTCCTGGATGTCCTGGCTGACCTGGCTGTCCTGGTTGACCTGGTTGTCCTGGGTATCCTGGTTGGCCTGGTTGGACGCCTTGGCCAGGATAAGGTCCTAGTTGTCCAGGCTGCCCTTGTTGGCCGGGTTGTCCAGGATATCCTGGCTGTCCTGGCTGTCCTGGGTATCCTGGCTGTCCAGGCTGTCCGGGCTGCCCAGGCTGTCCGGGCTGCCCTGGGTATCCTGGCTGCCCTGCCTGTCCTGGTTGACCGGGTTGTCCTGGGTATCCTGGCTGGCTTGGTTGGTTTCCTTGACCAGGTTGAGTTCCAGGTTGAACTTGCTGTCCGGGCTTTCCAGGCTGTCCGGGGTATCCAGGCTGTCCAGGCTGTCCGGGTTGACCTGGGTATCCAGGCTGTCCTGGTTGTCCAGGCTGCCCAGGTTGACCTGGGTATCCAGGCTGACCGGGCTGTCCTGATTGTCCTGGGTATTCAGGCTGGCTAGGTTGGTTTCCTTGTCCTGGTTGGCCAGGTTGTCCTGGGGTACCAGGCTGTCCAGGCTGTCCGGGTTGTTCTGGATGTCCTGGCTGACCTGGTTGACCTGGTTGTCCTGGGTATCCTGGTTGGCCTGGTTTGACGCCTTGGCCAGGATGAGGTCCTGGTTGTCCAGGCTGCCCTGGTTGGCCGGGTTGTCCAGGATATCCTGGCTGTCCTGGCTGTCCTGGGTATCCTGGCTGTCCAGGCTGTCCGGGTTGTCCTGGGTAACCTGGCTGGCCAGGTTGAGGCATAGGTTGTCCAGATTGTCCTGGCTGAGCTGGCTGACCGGGTTGACCTGGGTATCCTGGCTGACCTGGCTGTCCTGGCTTACCAAGCTGACCGGGCTGTCCAGGTTGTCCTGGGTATCCTGGTTGGCCAGGTTGGGTTCCTTGATCAGGTTGAGGTCCAGGTTGACCAGGCTGTCCTGGTTGGCCGGGTTGTCCTGGGTATCCTGGTTGACCTGGTTGACCGGGTTGTCCAGGTTTTCCTGGGTATCCTGGCTGGCCAGGTTGAGGTCCAGGTTGACCAGGCTGTCCACCTTGTCCTGGTTGGCCGGGTTGTCCTGGGTATCCTGGCTGACCTGGTTGACCGGGTTGTCCAGGTTGTCCTGGGTATCCTGGCTGTCCGGGTTGTCCTGGGTATCCTGGCTGGCCAGGTTGAGGTCGAGGTTGACCAGGCTGTCCACCTTGTCCTGGTTGGCCGGGTTGTCCTGGGTATCCTGGCTGACCTGGTTGACCGGGTTGTCCAGGTTGTCCTGGGTATCCTGGTTGTCCGGGTTGTCCTGGGTATCCTGGCTGGCCAGGTTGAGGTCCAGGTTGACCAGGCTGTCCACCTTGTCCTGGTTGGCCGGGTTGTCCTGGGTATCCTGGCTGACCTGGTTGACCGGGTTGTCCAGGTTGTCCTGGGTATCCTGGCTGTCCTGATTGTCCTGGGTAACCTGGCTGGTCAGGTTGCGGTACTGGCTGGCCAGGTTGACCTGGGTATCCTGGCTGACCTGGTTGTCCGGGATGTCCTGGGTATCCTGGCTGACCTGGTTGTCCGGGTTGTCCTGGGTATCCTGGCTGACCTGGTTGTCCGGGTTGTCCTGGGTATCCTGGCTGTCCAGACTGTCCGGGGTAACCTGGCTGTCCAGGTTGACCTGGGTATCCTGGCTGACCTGGCTGTCCTGGCTTACCAGGCTGTCCAGGTTGACCTGGGTATCCTGGCTGGCCAGGTAGGGTTCCTTGATCAGGTTGAGGTCCAGGTTGACCCGGGTATCCTGGCTGTCCTGGCTTACCAGGCTGTCCTGGTTGTCCGGGTTGTCCTGGGTATCCTGGCTGACCTGATTGACCGGGTTGTCCGGGCTGTCCTGGGTATCCTGGTTGTGGCTGTCCTGTTTGGCCAGGTTGTCCTGGGTATCCTGGCTGCCCTGGTTGACCAGGTTTACCAGGCTGTCCGGGCTGTCCGGGCTGCCCTGGGTATCCTGACTGTCCTGGTTGTCCGGGTTGTCCTGGGTATCCTGGTTGACCGGGTTGTCCTTGCTGTCCTGGGTATCCAGGTTGGCCAGGTTGACTGGGGTAGCCTTTAAATTAAAAAGGATTTTAAATAACAGGTATTTCTAATTTTTTTTAACCCAGACGTTATGAAAATTTACGTATAGGTATCTGTCTATCTGTGGCATCGAAACTCCTACTGATTAAACTAATGGATTAATAATATTACTAAAATTATGTTTAACGCCTCAGTAGTGTAGTGGTATGTGCTTTCACCTGCGAAAACTGAGGTACCGGGTTGAGTTCCCGGGCGAAAACGTGTTTTCTACTTTTCTCGGGACTTTTAACGGAAAAAATGCAATCAATCCTAACTTAGAAAATGGTCAGGGGTTAAAAAGTTAATTTATTTTTATTTTGTTGGTGGTTGTGTTAAGTATTTTATTAATATCACTATTTTATGGAATGCTTACCTGATCCTGAGCCGCCAGGATAATATCCAGATCCAGCGCCTTGACTTGGTGGTCCGCCTGGTCCTCCCGGGCCCCCGGGTCCACCTAGTAATATATATTTCATGTTTAGTTAAGCCGGTAATCCACTAGAGGCAGCCTCAGGTTGAGCGGCTGCCTCTGCCCCGAGGCCTACAAAGGCAACGTAGAGTGAATACTTTGAAGGATTATTAGGCTTTAAATTCGGTTTAGGCCCATCTCGTAGCCAGATTTGGTAGCTAGCTTCCAAATGGGAGAAATAATCCCGATTCGAAGCTGGCTACGAAATAGGAATTCGAAAGTCCAAGATTTAGGATTTTAACTAGTAAAAAAAAAATAACCCTAACCTACCGAATAGATCGTTCCAATTTAGTAGCTAGCTACAAGATGGGAAAACACTTTTCTCATTTCGTAGCTAGCTACCAAATCTGGCTACGAGATGGGCCTAAACTTTAAATTCTGCTAAACGTGAAATAGTTCTCAAAACGGTGTTGAAATATATCGCTAAAGGAACATTTAAACAAAGCAAAAAAAATTATATCAGATTTTTTAAACTTTGGTTGATGTTACGACCTTATAGACGATAGGACGTCACCTATACTTATAATATATTTAATAAGGTTTCAGAAATACGTTCCGCAAGGAATCGTCTTGTCCTTTTTTAGTTAATTTACTACTTAATGTGGTTATTATAGTATATTATCCGATAATATTACCTGGTCCACCTGGAGAGCCGGGGGTGCCTGGAGTGCCAGGGGTACCAGGGGAACCGGGACTGCCGGGAGTTCCGGGGGTGCCAGAAGTGGTCGGGTAGTATCCTCCACTGCCTGTTGGTCCATTGGGTCCACCGGGACCACCTGGTCCGCCGGGGCCGCCGGGACCGCCAGGGGTACCAGGGGAACCGGGAGTGCCGGGAGTTCCGGGGGTGCCAGAAGTTGTAGGGTAGTATCCTCCACTGCCTGTCGGTCCATTGGGTCCACCGGGACCACCTGGTCCGCCGGGGCCGCCGGGACCACCAGGGGTACCAGGGGAACCGGGAGTGCCGGGAGTTCCGGGGGTGCCAGAAGTGGTCGGGTAGTATCCTCCACTGCCTGTCGGTCCATTTGGTCCACCGGGACCGCCGGGGCCACCTGGTCCGCCGGGGCCGCCGGGACCGCCAGGGGTACCAGGGGAACCGGGACTGCCGGGAGTTCCGGGGGTGCCAGAAGTGGTCGGGTAGTATCCTCCACTGCCTGTTGGTCCATTGGGTCCACCGGGACCACCTGGTCCGCCGGGGCCGCCGGGACCGCCAGGGGTACCAGGGGAACCGGGAGTGCCGGGAGTTCCGGGGGTGCCAGAAGTGGTCGGGTAGTATCCTCCACTGCCTGTCGGTCCATTTGGTCCACCGGGACCGCCGGGGCCACCAGGACCACCTGGGCCGCCAGGACCACCTAAAACAATTATTTTAAATATATTACAATAAATTCGACAACCCCGTTGGCACAGTGGTCTGTAGCGACGTTTGATTGTCGGGGGTTCATTGTTAAATTTTCCGCCCGGGCCACGGAGTCTCTATCTAAAAATCTGGATAAAACCAATCCTAAAAAGCTTTTTCCAAATAATTTTGACCTGCATATTAAATCACATCTTTATCAGTAAAATATATTGAAACTAATATGTTCGATATAGTCACTGCGCACATTACACATAGGTTTCTTCTTATCTCATAGGAAACCTTGGTTTCTGTTCTATGAAATATACCATAATTATTCCTGTACGATACAGAATCTATGTGAGTACTTATGCAATTGTGATTATTTTGTATTTAAAAAGAGTATTCATGATGCTACCAAAAAAAAAAATAGGTACAATAAATCTATTTTTTGCCCATTTCACCCTTTACAAAAAGATTTAGAAAAATCTCGTCTTATTGTTTATTTTATTAAGCTTAGCGCTGAGTTGAAGTCTAACTCAAAAAAACCTCTTGTGTAAAGCACTGTAAAACAAATAATTTATATTTTGTATCGCAGTCGGGTTTTTAGTTTTTTAAATACTTTTTAGTCTTTCATAGTGAGTGCCCATCTTGCCCCAGCTCCTGCAACCCGGATGACTTGATGGTCTGTCACCGCAACGCTAATGACGTGGCCACATTATGGAGTCCCTCAATATAATAAATAACATTGTCTTGTTATAGACACTAAGAAGAAAAAGATGATTATTGATGGACGAGTAAAATAACTGAATTACCTGGTCCACCAGGGGAGCCGGGGGAGCCTGGGGAGCCGGGAGTTCCAGAGGTGCCGGGGTAGTATCCACCGGTTGGGGGGCCGCTGGGACCGCCTGGACCACCTGGACCACCTGTCACATAATAATAATTTTATTTATCACATGAATTTTTTAAAAGAATGATTAAATTAAATATACAGAACAATTATTTTTGTGATTGGAAATCAAACATAATGTGCCTTATAAATAAGTAGGTACACGTAAATTGTATTGAAACAAAATAAAAATACAAAATTTTTAAACGCCTATCCATAATGTGAATGCAATCGCACAAGAAATGAGTATTGCATTGCTGCTACAAATAATATCCTTACTTCCTTGCTTAAATATTATAAATGTGAAAGTAACTCTGTCTGACTGTGTATCTGTATGTGCGTCACGTAATCATACCTAAACAACAAAACCAATTTCAATAAAATTTTATGCAGAAATGGTCTATATCTCGGGACAGGACAGGCTACTATACCAGAAATTCCCACAGGAACGGTTACGCGGCGAGTGGACCGCGGGTAACATCTAGTTAACAAATATTTACCTGGTGATCCGGGTGAGCCTGGAGATCCGGGAGTTCCGGGGGTGCCAGGGGATCCGGGAGTTCCGGGGGTGCCAGGAGTGCCGGCGGTTCCGGGATAGTTTCCACCGCCTTGTCCTAGAAAAATGTTGATATTTCGTTTGAGAAACGGTGAGAATGAAGCGTTGGTAAAATGTAAGTCGTATATATTTCTTTCATGGTGGATCAGTAGATGGGTAAGTGCAATGGTAATAATTACTTTAGTTTTGACTGCTAGTTAAAGATAGGGTTTCCTCAATCACAATTATAATTTTACAGTATTTTTACAGTTTTTTAAACGATATTATCTATTAAGGTAATGTAGTTACCTGGATACGCTACTCCTGGTTTAGGGTTGCTGGTCTGTCCAGTGCTGTCGACAGGGGGTCGTGGAGGCTTCGGCGGGCCGGGGGGGAGAGGCTTGGGGGGAATACCGCCCGGAGTCCTACCACAACCCTTCGGGAAGAAAGCCTTCGACCAGGGGATTTTCTGACCCGGTTTCTGATTGGCTGCCATACTTTCCGAGCTATGAAAATGTAAAACAATTTATATATTTTTTTCAAAAGTCATTGTCATAAATGAGACATAGCGTGAGAGATAAAAGAATCGCAGTCCTTCAATATTTTTGTCTGGCTAATAAAGAATTTATTTTCATTTTTTAGAAAACTAACACACAAGACTCTCGACAGTAGTCTCCGTCGTACGTAAGTTCCCGTTTAAATAAATAAATAAATAAATAAAATAAAATTACGTTTATTGCCCTTATCTTAAAATTAAGTACAATTAATTGAAAATGCAAACTTAAAACAAAAATAAAAAATAATAATAAAATAACTAAAAAATTAGGAAGGGCAATAATGACATCAACGTACGTTTCAATTAATAGTAAAATAACACACAAGAGTTGCAACTTACGCTTCATCATACTCGTACTTTTCATCCGGGTATACTTCGACAGGTTTCTCTGGCTCGACCACTCTGTAACCATGGCTATCAGCGACGTAGTGGGTAGCGCGGAGGAACCCTTCGGTGTCTACGTAACCATAGCAACCGTAGGTAACTCCATCGGGACCTCGGTTCTCGTGGTGGAACTGACCGCTCGGACCCACATCGTAACCAAAACCGTACGAACCTGAAAATATATAAGAGGAATTGAGTAATGGACAAGAGCTATAACTTTTAATAAGGCATTAAAGAGAACCCGCATCCTTCTCACTGTACTACTATCTTCAGTGAGAAGAGAGGCCTTTGCCCAGCAGTGGGACATTATAGGCTTATACATTTTTTCTTTTTTTAAGAGATATTATTTCAAAACCCAATTGATGTACAATCTCGAATGCCACACGTCTACACTGCACATGTGAAACTTATAATTCCCATTTTAATCGTTCGAGTGTAAATAAATCTAGCGGCGTTATCTGATGCTGCGAAACAAATAGATGCTCAATTAACATTTCGAGTTCATTCAAAATATAATTACCGTAAGGCTCTACAAAGGCATCTGAATAAACATTTTTATGTAATTACCTAACGCTACTTATTATTTGTCCCGCGCAAGCCTTCTTGAGTTCATTATCGTGTTTAATTTCTTGTTTTAAATAAACATTAGTTGTTTACTCACTTGTGTCATAGTTCGTTTCGTAGTATTGGCTCTTTTCGTCGTCCTGGATGTCGACTACCACTTCGTTGAGGTTTTGGTTGTCGTATGGGGTCAGTTGACGGCCATTTCTAGAGTCAGCAAACTTCTCATTGACAGTGTCAACTAGAGACTTTCCTTCCCTGGCCTTTAATTCAACTTTCGGTTCAATATCGTCTAATACTCGCGGTGTCTTCGTCTTTATTTCAGCTTTTGGCTTGATATCACTAGCTTGGATTAGCACTAGCGATGCCTGAAAAGAAAAATATAGGTACAATTAATAAATTTATTCCGTAGTCGCTATAAGGGGATACTTATACTTGCATATTATTTACAAAAGCGATGTGTCGGGAAAATGCGAAACGGTACGATGTAATAAAGATGTCGGTATGTTACTTCAAAGAAATTATGTCTCATGTTTCTAAAAAAGGTTGTGTATCAATAAGTCAATAGGTAAATAAATAATGGATGGTAATCAATTTAAACAGGGCTCGTCTCTTTCGATATTAAAACATCTTATTGAATGTTTTGTACATACAATAATATATCGAAATATGTTTGTGGTTAATAATAACTATAAACATAGTAATATATAATGTACTACGCAAGAATTAGATAAACAATGTCAGATATTTATTATAAGATATATTATTATAGCAGGTGCCTTTTTTTAAAGAAATCAAACATGAATATACTTAAGTTGGCACCTATGAAGTCATAATGCACTTGCGTGAAGTACAAGTATGTCTAGATGTATGCAGTTACTTATAAATTGTGATGAGTGTTAAATCCGTAACCCATCTCGGAAATGTCAAGGCTTGATTAAAGGACATAGTTAACTTATGTCTAACTGAGTGTTAAGACGTGTAATTGAATTTGTATAAAACAATATAGTACGCAAGTATTATACTCACAAGAACTTATGAAAACATTGCTAAATTTATAGTTATTGACACTTTAAATTGATAATATCATAATATTGGCCTTTATATTATTATTGATTTGTTGTGGATAGGTCATGTTGGCTAACTGATGTGTCGTTTAAACGATTTGATGAGATTGTATAACAGTATGAACTAACTTTTTGATGTATCGACGTGTGTTGAAATGTTTGTGGTAGTGACTTTGTTATTTTTGTTAGGAGAATCAAATTCCCTTTCAAATTTGTAATGTAGCTAAGAATATACGAGTATATTTTAATAATAGGTAAATGATTCAAACCCATGATTATAAATGAGACGCAATCTCATGTAATATATCTAATGCAAGAACATCACCTATTACTTAGATGCGTGTCTAATAAACAGCTGTATTGTTTAGTTTGTCTTGTCCCAACTTCAGTATGATCTATTTGACAATAACACAGATAAAATTCATGTCGGTCAAACTTAATGTAAAGGATTCGGTGAATGTACGGTTTAGTCCAAATTCGCAAGGTATTATGGATGCGACGCGCGTTTGGTTCAAAGTTTGGCTCTTGTCCGACTGTCCGTGACCGTAACCCGGCTTACGTTTCGATCTCACGTACGGTCAAACTTTACAAGTAAATTGTATTTTGATCCGGGACATAAACGTGTGGGTGTTCGTAAATAGAAACAGTTATAAATTGGCCATAATTTACGACTTAGTTGATTTATTTACAAGACTTTATGTTGTACGAAACATAGCAAATTAGTTAGTTCTGATATACACTTTTCTATTATGGCTTAAGCTGCAGTAGGATGTTCCATATATCATTAGTTCACAAGTTCGATTCGAACACCAATTCATTTATTAATGTAGAGCAAAACACTTACTTATTTTATTTTCTACCGAACTTCGGCAGTTTTGTACCGATTTAAATTAACTTACCAACTGCATGTAATGTCGTATTCGCAAATCGTGAAAGGCAACGTTTCCGGGCAATAACTTTCGCTGTAAAACGTGCAGCAGATGTTTAATGCGCGTCTTACTCCAAATCATGGAGATTTATTAGCTTGTACTTAACTTTATACAATGGAATTCATAGGTAAAAAAGTTTAAAAAATATTCCATACTTGTGTAATATTATAACTTGTTATGATAATAGAAGAAATAAGGATATTGTTTAGAATATAATCGTTTTTTGTTAGGTATTTATGAATGGTTTTAAAGTAGGTCATTTATATTTTAGTAGATTCTGTTTAGCATAGCAGGCACTATCAATAATAGGAGAATACATTTCGTAGCATTCCATAGTTTATTTTTAATAATAGCGTAAGTTATTTGTTGGGCTGCTTTAGGTTTTTGCCAACGAATACCGCAAGTACTTACTTTTAGATAAAAATAGTTTTATGTTCGGGTTAAGATGTTAGAGGGTACAATATACTACGCGTAGTACGTAAACTTCACTTTATAACTTGCAAATGATTATCACCTCAATGTAGTTAGACTATGAACTGCCACGACAGTACGTGCCCGATAATTAAATGCAAATATTTAAAAGTTCAACTCTTACTCATCTCCAGTTCATCTGTTCTAGGATATATTTATATCAAATGTCGTATATTATTTTATTTTATTGCAACATCATACCTAATAACATTGTACAACCAAGCCCATTGTGACATTAAACTGCAAGGTCGTTGAATTTTAATTAATTAGTTGTTAATGAAAACGTACAATTAATTATCTACTAACTAATGTGTTTTATCATAACTCACATTTTCACTAATGTAAGATTTATATTACGTAGTTTGTAGCTGTTAATTAAGTTTAAAAACTTAGATTAAATAAGTTAAGTTTTCTTCCCAACTTCACCATCTTTTCGTAAGTAAGTTCGTGTAGGTTAGTGGCCAACCCTGGTGTCGGAGTTTTTAGACCACGTAAAGGCCTCCGACATATTGGTCTGACGACAGACAATTTTACGTGCCCTCCGCAGCACGGTTGCGCTCAAACAGAAATTGACCACCCATCTAAGTAGGGGCCGAGCTACAATCGCAATGAGCTAATATCGCTTAGTCAAAAAAACGCCACGTTGTTTTTGGTGAATATTGACATCACCAAGGAAGGTAATTGAATAAATAAGTATCCTATGAATAATCGCTTAAAGGTAGCAGTATGAAACGTCTCATAAATCTAACTATCGCGAATACTAGTAAACCTCTAACAGTAAATGTTGTGAGAGTTATGCGACTTCTATGATTTGTGAATACGAAACTTGTGTATTTACCCACGTATTACGTGTTTAGTAAACGAGACATGTCCCTATCAGTGAGTCAGATTAGAATTCTAATGCTATTAGAGTGACTCTCATTCAAAATAGTATGAAATTCACGGCAGTTCTATAAATATTGTAATCATGTTTGGGTCTTTCTTTAGGATTTTTCTGTGTCTGATTATATTTATTCATAAACACCATTATTGTACAGTCATATCAATATTAACCAGCAAGCAAATAACTTAGATTAGGTAAAAAAATTCCAGAATATTTTTTTATACATACTAAATTTCTAGTGTCAAGTGTTTTTGTCCGTACATAAGTAATACTGACTTATGTCTAATAAATTATTCAAACTATAAATATTTAAACAACGAAAAGATCACTTATCTACAAATCATTAAAATTTAAAAGCTTTAAACAGTGTTATTTTATAAAATATTTGTCTTTTAATAATAAATGTCTACTTCTTATAATAAGAGGTGTGTCATTTCAATTTTACATTCAGCATATAATTATAAGTTTAAGTTTTTGTAACGTTCATTATGATAAGCATACAATTACATTATAATTTAAGATGAGCTAGTAATTAGAAACAAACTGGAAACTTTATTCTCAGCCGGGTCTCAGTGGTATATCGCATAAGGGCTGTTAAATTTTAATTTAGTATTGTTCTCATACTACAACCACCTGCAACCGTTTCATATTTATCTATTATACATACTATATGAAACTAACACACAATTGTTATTTTAATATTAAACATAGACACTTAAATTTTATTATAATTGCTGTATGTTAGTGCATTTAAACTTTAGACGTACCTAAAGTAATCAATAAGGCACTTACGAGTATAGTTAAGTTATGATGTGTTTACATTTTTCAGTTGCTTCTGCTCCTTGCGGTGCCAAAATTCCATAAACACCTCACAAAGGTGTTTATTTGACGCTTATCCGCTTGCATAGTTCCCTACTCATTTTTCCTTGCCAAAAGGACTGAACGTAAACACTTGTTTAGCTAGCTAGCTACATTGTATGTTGCAAAATACTGTAAAGTGCTCATTTTTTACCACTTATTATATTTGTTTCTTCTAATAAAATGTGAATGTGACACTTAGTATTTGCTTCTGAATTAGGTATGTCAAGGTGCGGTCAGATGACGCCACGTCTCTCGGTAACCGATAAATACTACGGCAAACTATTGAAGGTTGAATATATCCGGCACCTCAAGAGGAATGTTTGGAAAACGAAAGTAATAAAATGTTGATCCCTCAAAATTAGATATACATTCTGGGATATGCTATCGCCGCGCATTGTTTTTAGTTATTTTTTGACAACTTATTCTTGAATTTATTAATTTTTTATTAATGCAATGTTTGTATAATATTGAAAGTCGATATTCAAATAACCAAAAACCTCTCGACTTCTTTTCGTTCGTGTGCTACTCGGGCTCTATAATTGACTCATAAATAATCAATCTTGACATAATTATTGGGAAATATTATTAGGTAATCTATGTTGCACATATTTTCTGTGGTTTATGTCTGAGAAAAGAAAAATTGCACGATATACCCGCATAACCAGTTGGCTTGCATCATAGCATAGCCTGCCATCGTATGAGTCTTGAGATATGAATGTTCGAATAGGTTTTGTATGCATGTTTGTTCCTATGAGGTCACCGCTCCTTTTGAACAGAATTGAACTTTAATTGCAAATTGACACGCCAGAGGTTTGAAGGGATTATTAATGGCGCATGATGAATGATGACTCGCGGGAAGGAGAATGTTCATACAATATGTTTTGACATTTACCCGTCGAAATGTTACCTGCTGTAGTCAACGCACTGTGAAAAGGGTAAATGGGACGTTCCGTTTCTGGAATATTTTGCATTTTGCAATGTACCCCGATAAATCGAGCCTGATGAAATACATTAGACGCACTTTTCTGAAGAGCTCCTATCTCGGCAAGATCGCCTTCATAGATTAAATTAAAGCTATGTTGGACGTTATTACCTACATCAATACCTGACATTCAGACCCCTAGTAAAGAATGTTCGTGAGAAATACTAGATTGCATCATTTGTCGGATCACGAAAAGATTTCACCCAATGGCGATCACACTTTGATTAGTCTTTGCTAACATTGTCCAGTGTTCGATCAGGTAATAGGTGAACGGGGCAAAGAAATCGAGACGTACCGACGTTCCGTGAGAATAGGAACAAATTGGCTAACGAGATGTATTTTACTACTTAATATTGTAAGGCTAGCCTACATTTAGGAGGAGTTAAGTACTATAAGTACGTTAAAGATTAGATGTCAACCATTTTTTAAAGTGAAGCTTTCGGAACGCGATTTTTCCAACTTTACACTAGGAACCTTTACGTTTAATATTTCCAATAGTTTTGTAACTTTAATTAAGCAATACAATTATATATAGAATTACTATTAAATAAAACTATCAATATTAACTAAATCAAACGTACAAGGACGTCAATTATTGTTTTAGATAGATATAGTTAATTTCGTAAACGCTTGCACGTTTACATTTTGCTAACTGCCTACATTAATTTCTCTTGTTCCGCGGCGTAGTAATTTACGTAATGAATCAAAACGCTTTAACATAATTTAGCTATTTAATTTGTTGCCCAAATTGTAAAATACCAAGCGAGCACCAGTATGGGTGTTCTATATTAATCGGGTGCTCATTCATTTCTGCAAACAAAATCACGAATGACGATCATCTATACTTAATATTATAAAGCTGAAGAGTTTGTTTTGTTTGTTTGTTTGTTTGTTTGTTTGTTTGTTTGTTTGTTTGTTTGTTTGTTTGTTTGTTTAAACGCGCTAATCTCAGAAACTACTGAACCGATTTGAATAATTCTTTTTGTAATAGATAGCCACATTCAACGGGAAGGTTATAGGCTATTTTTCATCCCGAAATTCCTACGGGAACGGGTACAACGCGGGTAAAACCGCGGGGCGCTGCTAGTTATTCATATTTGGATTAGAGATTCCATAACATATTGAGTGAAAAATAAAATTAATGGGACTTTGTTGATGTTGCGCCGGGCCGGGACACATCGTGACTCCCGGGTTATTTACTAATGCAGTATCGCCGTTTACAAAAACTTTATTTACTTTGCACACTCCAAAACATCCTGGTATTTGTTTAATCATCATTCTTTTATTGCTAATTAATAAAAGCTAATTAAAGGTCAGTCTGATGATCGCATACAAATGTTTGATTTCTTAAACCTTTGCATTATAAGAGTGTTCGAAAGGCCAAAATTATCAACTTTGTTGGGATAATTACGTCATAGCATGACCCGTGCGGTTGAGGTGAACAAGTATGTTCAACCTTTAAACTATTTGAGCTACGAAATCTTCACACTATTTTGTAGGTAATTAATACTTAATTCAAATACTTTGAAATAAGGACTAAAGTTTTTTTATATGCAAATGTTGTTAATGATTCTTATACCACATTCTTAATATAATTTATTAAAATACGTTATTATTTTTATTAGCGTTCTTTAATTTCATAATTCAAAAGATTTACTGTTTCCAACTTTTAACTTTCTTTATGACTCGAAAAGAATTCTAATACTATTCTAATAAATTAAAATTTAATTTGCATTCATATTTTCAACCCACATTCTGTTCAAACGTTTAAGAAAATTGTTCTTAGTAAAAAAAATTGTTGTGTATACATCGAGTTGTCAAATTACAAGCATTAATACGGCAATAACGATGTATTGATTGACAGGACAATGAGCAAAACCAATCTGGTTGTTGAACATCCACGCCCGTTCAGGGTTAGTTGCAAATTATATCAGGTCAGTGCCCTGTCTAGTATATACATGTGTTACACTTTCTAAAGTCGATAACCTGCTCTATCAAATTTGACTATGGTGACCAGATAGACGGACATAATACCTAATCCTTGTAGGCGCATAAAATATAATCCGGTCATGATCGGAATTTTAAATTAGTATGTACTTAAGCTAGAAGTTATGTGATCGATCATGATCGATGATGCGCTAACAAGCGAGACGATTATGTGTGAATCATTACATTTTGAAAAGTTCAAGTTTAAAAGAGCAGATCATATATGTAGCTAACTTCCTACTCTAGCTATTATTTTATCATCGTTTCTACATCATCCGCTCATATGCAATTACGTCAAGTTAATAACAATGTAGTATTGATTTACTACTTCGAGAAACAAACTGTAAAGTCTGCGCTAATTGTAGAGATTTACTAAAGATTACCGAGTCAATGTGAGTCTCGTCACCAGTAGTTAACTGGAAATCCTCTCATTGATCTTGAGACTATCATTGAGCATTGTCGGTCGGTCACCGCGGGCTTCCCATTCAATCATTTGTTATGTAACACAAAAACGTAGCGGCATAACTAATGCCACAGATTAACTACTTTTGTTTCGACGCCTTCACAATAAAGCCAAAGAAGTTAACCCTTATGTTATGATCGATCGACCTTCACGTTTTGACTTTGTATCTGAAATTCTGAACAATAAATAACACTATTGTACTCCGTAAGGGTTGCCAAAATGGTAGGCTTAGCTAACCAAAGAAAAGTGGATTTAGTACTAATAAGTTTAGTTATTCCATTATAAAAATGTATTGGGTCCGGTCGGTCGGCGCTACCCAAAATAAATGTTATTCATGTAACGGTTCGTTTTATTTCGCCGAGAATTCAGAAGTGAAACCTCTCTCGCAAAAACTACATCGGGTCAGAACCAGCACAATAATTAAGGAACAAATCCAGTTAAGTAAGAACGGGGACTGGGCTTGTGGAGAAAAAACGTCGCACATTTCTAGTGCCTCCTACAGATTTCCGCAAGCACAATTGTTTGTTCGCATTGTGCTAACAATCAAGTAAAAAGAAACGGAACGCTTTGTTTCTCTACGTTTTACTGTTAAAAAATATCAAATGTACCTCATATTTTATATATTCAAAGTAATCTTCTTGTTTTTGATGGGTGACCGGCATTTATATCAAAGAGTTATCGACCCGGAGAGCACTTTAAATAGGAGTTTCCGGTTTGTTACAATAGTTTATCGCTGAAACAAGGTATGTAGAAGGTTTTTGAGCCGTCTGAATACTCCGACGTTATCCCTCAAAGTACGTATCTCAATTAAATATTTAATATAACTAAGGGGCGTTCAACCGAAAAGTGTGATTAAATTATAACTTTGATTGATGGCGATATAATTATAACTCCTCAAATTGTACAGGTACATGACATTTCAATATTATAATAGAACAATTCAATTGACCGAGCCGTGAATGCCTGCCGCATAAATCACTGATACGCATCTATTGTGGGCGACGACTTCATTTTATGTTTTTTTATTCATTTTCTTTCCACATCATCGTTATGACAGTTGTAATTTAACCCTTAAATAAATGAAGCTTGTTCAGTATCACTTGTTTTAATTAAGTATCTATAGTTGTTTACATCTAGCTCATAACTTTATAGTAGTTAAGTAGAGTAGACATATAAATGCATTTCCGCGTTACCGTCTGATTTTAAATGACACCGTTGAGAACTTTTGTATCATTTTTTCATTATCTTCATACAAGGGGTCATGCCTTAATGATCAGTAAATCGTATTTTATTCATAAATTTATGTTTTTTTATAAACATTATTAAGACAAGGAAGAAGTTACAATGATCATTCCTTATTGTTATAAATATTCATGTGATGTAGACTCTAAGATAAATAATACTACATAATGTAGATACCTTACTGTTTGGTGTTTAATTTATTATCATACATATTATTCTAATACATTTTGATGTTAAAGTTCAGGGTCGTCTGTTATTTAATACGTATATTTAACGATATGGTGTCATCGGGTATCCAGATCAGACATTTTATGTCATAAAATATAATTTTATAAAGGTAATAAATATTTTAAAATAAAGAAGGAAATCCGGGGTTAATGGTGTGTTAAAATATAATTAATTAGTTGTCTTTGATGTGTCATCTATACTAATATTATAAAGCTGAAGAGTTTGTTTTGTTTGTTTGTTTGTTTGTTTAAACGCGCTAATCTCAGAAACTACTGAACCGATTTGAATAATTCTTTCACTGTTAGATAGTCTATTTATTGAGGAAGGCTATAGACATTTTATCCCGAAATTCCCACGGGAACGGGCACAACGCGGGTAAAACCGCGGGGCGCTGCTAGTAGTCAATAAAGTAAGTAAGTTCGAGTAGGTTAGCGGCCAACTCTGGTGTTAGAACTTAAATAAGTTTTCCATTCAATAATTTGTAACTAGTTATTATTATTTTAACCCTCTAAGGGTAGGAAAGTTATTACTTTTATCTTAATTTATAGATGCTTGTTATGATATATTTTATTGTGATAAATTAGTGTGGGTACTTATAAATAAAGTAAGTAAGTAAATATTAGTTTATATCATATTTAAAAAATGTCAGTTGAGTAAATAATAATATAAGTAATAAATAAATAAAAATATTAATTAAATATATCAGTCATTTAAAATATACAGATGAAAAGGAAATAAGGACGAAATTATTTATTTTTAAAAAGTCCACTTACCAGAAAATAGAACAGTATTCCCGGCCCCATGGCACGGGCGGCCCTCCAGGCCTGGCTGCGGTCTCTGGAACCTTCGGAGCCACTCCCTCACAAAGCCTCTATACGCCGATTAAGCTCTTTCGCTACAATTCGCCAACATAACCCGCCCGGACGACCGGCTTTTAAAACTAAATTGTGCAAAGTAGAAGATGCGCCTCTTATATGACTTCTTACGTTAACGTCCGATACCGCAACGTATTTGGCATATACACACACAGGTGCGCGTGTGTGGGTGAGTTTTGGCGAAGCCTCCGAGCCTGCGAGCCTTCGCCGCCACCACACGTTATCGGCTCCTCGCCTGTGTGGGTCCCAAACCTCAACGCGCCGCTGCCTCCTAAATCCCTCAGGATTGATTAATATTCGATTATAGCCTTACCTTTGTACATTAGCGTAAGTGTAATTAATTTTATTTATCAGTTAAACTGTACAGGCTCTTAAATAAATGTATGTTACAATATTATTAAGGATTTCTTTTTGGTAATTTGCCTTGTAAATGAAGGCTAAAGTGGCTAATAAGATTGTTTGAATTATTTGACTTTTATTAGACAAAATGATATTTGAACTTTAGATATTCAAATAAAATAAATTACAATTTAAAATAGAAAATAAAAATAAAAGGCTCCACTATCAATTAAAGTAGATTTAATATCTAGGTCTCTTTGAAGTCTTTTATGTAAGGACGGAAAGAAAACCATTTTGAAGCTCATCTCGACATTACTATGACAATGTTCTAGGTAGGTACACAAAATCATCATATCTTTACGACTTCCTTAGACTTCTATCGGTGGTAGCAATGATAATCTCTACTGGTCGGTATGTAAGAAGAACATTAAGCATTCAGCTGACAGTCGGACATCATGTCAAACATTTAGATATAATAATTTACATTAATTCGTGGCACTGAATAGTAAGAAGGCAATTAGCAACAAGGACACATGGATAACGTCCTTAAAATGTTGTCCTTGTAATTGAAACAACTGACTTATCCCAGTACTCACAAACGATACACTTATTTAATACGATGAAAAAGTTAAAAACTGATTCATTATTTAAAAACCTTAAGAATATGTAAATTAAACTAATCAAATTATATTTGTTTCAGAAATGTTGGCAATATTTAAACATAAAATACGGTACCAAATTTAGAACAAAATGATTCATAATTTGAAGCTGTGATATCAAAGATTGTAAAATAATATAACTAAGTGGAATTCCAGTAATTTCAGATTTCTTAGAATAACTTCCGTTTCTCAAATAAAATTTATTTTATTCCTAAACTTTCATTTCATAATTACTTAATCCTTGACTACTAGGAATAAAATGCGTAGGTATATAAGTAGTAATTAGGTAAGTTATATTCAAACCAAATTGTTATAAAAAGTTTTAATTGAATTTTAGTGAAATAAGGGCGGATAAAACACCGTCCATACTCGATTTAATTCGAAAGTTAAGAAGATAACGAGGATTTAAAACATGTACAGGCAGCAAGATAAGGTTCATCGAGTGTACTCAAGTACCGTTAATTAATGCGATTATCTTTTGTACCACAATTACTTAGTTATTTAATTTAAAACCCTACTACTTTTCAGAGAGAGTCTATTATAAACTCCCAATAATTTCAAAAGCTTAATTTTGGGATTTCATAAGTAGATTAAGTATTTCATACTTCAAGTAGATTATTAAGGTTTATCAGACTGAAAGATGATCATAACCATGGCTGAAAAGTTTTCTAAAATTCTACACAGTGAAGATTAGTTGAGAATTAAGATGGTATCTTTATTTATTCATAGAAGTACCTTACAAACAACAATTTATTAATCATATAGTTTCGGAACTACAATCTTAAAGGCACTATATAAACACGTGGTGAAATCTGCAATTCCCTTTTTGCGTCGTCACATAAAACACGTCAATGTTTCTATAGTTATGTTGTATTTTAAACAAAAAATAAGGGGAAAGAACCTCTGAACACAAAGCTAGAAATAAGTAGCCATATTTTGTTAACTAAACAGTTTACATTACATTGCCAGCAAACTTGCAAGATTAAATAGTTTAAGTCAATTCTGCTAGACAACACACAAATAAGCTTATCGCAAACTTTCAAGCTTCCAAGAATTATGAAGAGCTTAGCTGTTCTTGTAGTGAACCATAATTTTATATTTCCTTAATCTATCTTAAATGAAGTAGTGGTTTCGCGACAAGTTATTCTTTTAGCGTAGTTTGCAACTATGTTAAGTTATTGTTCCTTTTATGGCGTTTATCTTTACTAGCAGCGCCCCACGATTTTACCCGCGTTGTGCCCGTTCACGAGGGTATTTCGGGATTTTTTATACTTATAAACCTTTTTCTTGAATCACTCTATCTATTAAAAAACCTGCATCAAAATCCGTTGCGTAGTTTTAAAGATGTAAGCATGCATAGGGACAGACAGACAGCGGAAAGCGACTTTGTTTTATACTGTGTAGTGATAGTGAAGTGAATTTAAGTTTTTGTAAAGATACTACTTACTAAAGTGCAAATTCATTCTTCCTTCAGAATAATTTATAGAACCTAAAATAAAGCGATATTATTTTAGTTAATTAAATATTTACTAATATTCTGTACCTAATTTCCCTGATAGGAGTTATGGAGATAATCTAATTTGGATCATTCGGATGTTGAAATTAATTTATTACAGCTCAGTGGCAAGAGATGATTAATTCTTACGAAATTTAGAAGGCTTCAGATATTTTTGAGGCTATAAATCTATCAATTAAGCGGTAGGAATAAAAAGTGTATATATTTTTACCGATGACGCATCGAAGGGCAATCATGAGATAAGAGAAAATTTTATTTTTCTTCTTGTAATAATAGGCATCATAAAGATGGTATTAGCGTCAGAAGTGTAAAATATTCCCAAGATTTGTATTTGAAAAAAATAAAGTTCACATTTTTTACAGTTCATTGAATTGAATACTTATCTCAATTACAATAAGTCGACAATAAATTGGCGGGATTACCGCTTTGTGCTGATCGAAAATATCCCGAACTTTACGAATTATCGCTCGATTTTAATAAACTTTTCCCAACTTTTACCCTGTAGGGATTTGGGAAGTAATTAATATCTCATTTTGATTTATGAAGAGGAAACTTTTACTTTCATCTGAGACATTCATTAAGGAACGAATTAGGATCTGAAATACATTAATTAATTACTTGGTTTCATATTCTAGGTTCTGATGAATAATCAAGTTCACGCAGCCATCTAGAGTTTCACTGCTTATGACTAATGGCTGTATTTTTTGTAATTCACGATTATGTTTTCTATTAAAGAATGTCCAGAGTTTACGTATACCTAAAGAAATATTTTAATGTGTTATTCAAGGAGTATATTATTGTAATTGATAGGTATATTGAACCGTGTCTAACGGATACCATCTGACTGAACTTGTTGGGGCGACACTATGAATAAATTAATAAGAAATCTCGTGGAAATATCGTATTGCGTAAAATTAGGCTCAAAACTTTTATAAACGTCGCTTCAAGTGAAAATGGATCTAGTTTCGTTTGGAAGTATGAATGCTTTTGCTTTGTAATGATATCTTCTTTTTAATGGAATTTTACTGAGTAGCAGGTATTCTGATGACATCCCACTTTAAGGAGAAATCTGTTATGTTTAATTTAAGTTTATCAAATTGTATGAATGTAGTTAGGCCGGTAAACTTAAACTGTCAAAGGAATTGTGAACTATTTTATAATAAGCTAACTTATATGGCTGACTAAATATATATTAAGGTAAAGATAACAACAAGATTAATAATACATATTGGAATGTAATATTTATTTTTAGAGATCGGTGTCGCGGTAATATTGTGTGAAAAGCTCGAGATAAACCCTGTCCCTCGTCCATTATTCGACATCGACAGCATTCGGGGACAAGAATGGCAAGATTCGATAAATGGAAGAATTTTTTCGTCGCTTGTTCATCAGGTTCATTGACTTGATACTAACCGTATACAGAGAATTATCTTACATTTTAATATGGTGAGGTGAATAAAGAACACAAGAATATAACGAAGAAATGTACAAGAGTGTATCCTCCTTTCTTCTTGACCTCGAATGTGCGAAGTAAGGTGGATAAGTAGGTATTACTTTCCGAGTAAGTGCATCAGGTCATTATTACTATCTCGATGATCAAGGCCCCGGCCTTGCATTTCGTTACTTATGTCATAACAGTATTTTTATTCTTGAACATGCGTTGCCTACTTAAAGTATCACACCCGTACATTGTTTGTCAGAGAGAAAACATGGAAATATTTAGGTAGCAAGTGTGTTGTTAAATATTTGCTGCGGTGGGATTAACATTTGTTTATTGGCCGTTAGCCTTTTACCCCAAAAACTTTCCTTGGAAGGAAATTTTGTTAAAGTATCGACCGCATGAGCCCAAAACGGTAGCTGCATTGCATTTGCTACATAAATGTGGTTTTAACTTCAGTTTTAGAAATGGCAGCTATTTTAAGACATATTTATTTCATATAATTTTATTCCTGTTTCAGTGTTTGAACATATACTCATAGCTACTTAAATAAAGTAGAATAGATTTTAAACAAGCTAATCTTTAGAACTGTCAGACGGATTTGAAACAAATACCAAATGATTTTATGGATAAAGTTTTCGGGAAGGTTAAAGATTTTGAAGAAATTTCCGCTCGAATGGGTAACACCGCGGGGTGCCAGTAGTTGTTATGATAAAAATCTAAACATATTAATTTCAATGGAACAATGTACGTGAGGTCTAGATTATAGCAACACTGTTTTATACGACTGTATCCTGGTTATAAATCCGGGATAAACTCAGAACCTACACGGAATGGTAAAAAGGACACACTTCATGCAACAATTGCATTAAAAGTTATTTGAGACCATTTAAAAACAAACAACGTTTTAAGGACAACGGTTCCGCAAAAAAGTAGGTAGATCTGTGTAGGTTGAGGTTGATATAGCCGCCTGTTGTGTAGATAACCTCATGTTACTTTATTATATTTGTATCTTTAAAGGAAAAAAAGGAATGTGCCAAATATACCGTTACAAAACAGCGCACAGAAACGAGTTTTATATTAAATGGTAAAATTATGATCATTACAATAATAATATTATTTTTTATTCAAATCAGGTACTGTGGGAGCTCGGCGAAATATGTTTGAAACTATATATTTTATATGTACACTAAATATATGTTTGAAAGCACATTCTCTAAGTTTGGAGAATAATCAATGAACTTAACGTAAGCTTGAAAGACTGAAAACAGTTCACGGAACAAAAACAATGTTCATTAATTATTGAGTGAAAATACACACACACATACGGATACGAAAGGAGGGCTTTCAAACTTTTTGCCCTTCATTAATATAAACAAACAATACTGAACTTTTTCTCCTAACTTTCTTTATTAAACGATCTGTAATTTCCCAGGAAGTGACACAGATTCGAGATGGTTGCGACCCTCTTAACAAGTTAAGCTTACTTACTTACGAGCCACTTATTTTGTACGTCGTTTTTAAAAATATGTAATGGTATACGTTGTATGGCCTAAATTGAACAATTCAGAGCTTAAAAAACGTAAAGAACTTGTAATATGATATTATAAAAAACGTTTCAGTAATTTTTCTATAAAATTTACTACACAAATACAAAGGTGTATGAGGTAGCAAATTATGTTTACCGTCATTTTTAAGTCTTCTTCTTCAACGAGTTGATGGTCAACCTGACGAATCCTGGTGTCAGAGTTATTAAGCCGCCGAAGGCTTCTGACATGGCTCATGTAACGACTACTATCCGTAGAAAGTAACCGGGACCGACGGCTTATCGTGCCCTCCGAAGCACGGAATCGTCTTCTTTATGTAGAAGCATTATAATCCTGTACATAACGTTCAATTATTGTACTTAAAAGTGCAACATTGTAAACAATTTAATGAAACAATAAGCGCCTTATTAACTAACGCGATGAAACTAAATCACTGTTATACTATGTTTTGTCTCTTTTGCTCTTCGAAAAATTGCGTGTGTCAGAAGTGACAAACCATAGATAAAATGTTATTATTAATGTGGCCCTAAAGGTATATTTTTATCTCACTAATATTAAAAAGCTCGCGATTCAAAAACCATCATGGACTGTAACATAATACTGGCCGAACAATCAGACCGTGGTAATTAAATTGATTACAATATAACCATAGTTTGCTACCGGGACGGAGCCGAAATATTTTGATAGCCATTTATGGACTCGCCGTTTACAGCGATGAAATTAAATCTATACGGTGTAACGGCAATTTAATATACTCAGTAGTGGTTCCTTCGACAACCTGTCCCGTCAGACTAGTTCTTTAGGAAGACTTATTTTTATTTTTGTTCTGATATGCATTCATATTGATTTCAGTTGATTAAAAATCAAGACATTCTTACATTCATATTTTCATAAGATAACGAGGCAAGTTCGACTGAAAAACGCTTCAGTAGTTATTTGAATATTTCCTTTTAGCTTTTCATAAGAAATATGTAAAAGAAAATCTGAGATTAAATGAAGTTCTCAAATTTTTCTAGTTAAACATTTTGCAAAGAGGTCACAAACAATTTCTGAAAAAATTCTAAGATATTTATTTTAGTTTCACAGAAAAGATTTCAGAGGTAATACAATGAGACTTAGAAAATAATAATAAAATGTAATAAATGAGGCTGCGATTAGAGATTACATCTCGGCGTATAATAGCGTGACTCTGTGATTCCGGCTCCATAAGGATGTCTCAAGTTCTCAAGAATGTTAATTCATTAAAACATTTAAGTGCCTAAATTAAACATTTTAATAACGCAAATAGGTATTAAAAGCTGATACAATACTTGTCATACCTTCATCCAAATGAAATAAAGACCTAAAATCCCCGCAAGTCATACCTACGTGTGAATCCGGACCCTTTCTTATAATTTCACAAGTTTATTCGCAAGGCTTCTAAACTTATTCTGCATGATATACCACACGTACATACCAAGAACTTAAATAAAACAAGCCGAATAATGAACCGCATCTCATGTTTCTGAAAAAAGGGTTGATTTATCGAGAATAACATTAATTAATCTATCGAATTCTAATTAATGTGTGTGTGTCTTAAAACTGGTTATTTTCTTTCGCCACGTCCGGGACGGCGTTATCCCGAATTCCTGCATTGCTTTAAAAACCTTTTAAAGTTTATTATTGGAAACGTATATAAATATATTTGCATATTGAGAACAACAATGATATTTTATGTGAATGTTTTTCACTTTAAGTGACGCGAATGAAAAGGGTAAGGCTCGGTTTTGGTATGATTCATGTAATTTTGTTTTTTAAAAACTAAGTATTTGGGTAGGTATGGTGATTAAAATCAAGAATATTCTCTCCTTTTAATTTAAAAGATTGTTGTCATTATAACTGATGTGCTTAATTCAAAACGGTCCTACATTGTTTTTGTGGCTACGATATGAGTGATGTGTGTGAGGTTTTATTAACATGTTACTAAAATATAAGAAATTGTTATTTAGAAATGAAATAATAAATCTCAATCCATATAATGAAAGAATGAACAGATTGGCAGGATGACGACTTTTATTCGACTTTAGCTAAAATGTTAAAAGTTTTATCCTATCTAGACAACCTAGTTTAGTACTCGCCTACTCGGTCGGTAAACACAATTACATAAGATCGGTATAACAGATTCGAAAATTAGGCAAAATATCAAAAATAATGAAATGTCTATATATGTCTACGAACGGCGAACCGATTTTAATGTATGTTTCAGTTTTACTCTAAAATAGTTCCGTGAATTTCAGGAACGGCGCAGCTACTGGATAGTATACCAACTTGCTGAAGGAGCTGATTTCATTATCTTCTCCATTATAAAGAGAGAATTACAGATATTGTTATACTTCCTGTATTGATTTTTCAAACGTGTAGGATGATGATGAATGTTGACACTTTAATGGTGTTAAGAAAATAACATAAAGAACTGAGTGAGGTATTTTGCATGCCAGTACCACCCAGTACTATATATTAAGGCCATGTCAAATAACTTGAAAGAATAAATAAGTTTAACACCTGTTACTTTCAATCGGCTAAAGTTTAAGCGTAACACTAATTCTGATCACACTCTGCTACGAACTTGAAGTGACTACAAATCTACGAAAACATATTTAAAAAACAGGTTTTGAGGTAGGATGTTTTTAAATAAAGTTTTTTAGGTAATTATTTAAAGTTTGTCTAAGTAAACAGGTATAGGTACATTTCATCATGTATTAACATATTTAGGAAATTTCGAATTAATTTTGAATGAAACGTAACTTAAATATCTAAAGAGCAATTAATCGGACATAGCTATAATTTAAAGGTGCTAATTTTGGTCCGTCGTTAAAAGGTCAGTAACACCGTTAGTTGAACTTATTGTGAACTTGGAGTTTGGCAACAAAGTAACCTGATTTTGAAATATATACCTATCTACGTATTTCATTGAAGCATTACATATATTGGTACCATTTTCCTAGTACTTCAAGTAATCAAGAAAATTGTTTCATTTTTACATCGTTATTGTATTGTAAGAAGTTTTATATTGTCTATTGAAATCTCCGTGTTGAAATCATTAAAACTAAGCAGTGGCTTGTTGCAAATCAGACATGAAAATTGTATGGCGACTCATCATCTCTACTGAGGGTGGGTTGCTTCAAACGGTTGGTTATCATAACATACGTTCGATAAAAATATTGTTTACGCTGTTAAATACAAAGCGTTGTTCCATTCCTTATAAGGCAGCCTGTTAAAGTTATTCGGGCTGCCAGAAACTTAGGATTTTTCATTTTCCTACGTTACTGTAGACTGATTGACACAGCGTAAGCTTAAACAAACCGCCCTAACTGTCGCCAGATAATGAAATGGTATGAGTTGAAGTGTAATTCTTGTGTATTCTTTTTAAACTCTAATTTCAAATGAGATTTAAATGAATAAAACAACTTTGGACCCCCAAAGGTCATCAAATTAATAAAACCCACAAAGAGCAAAAAGTTATCAATTTAATAGCTTTCTTCCAATCCCATCAACCGCGACACAATCGAATTAGTAGCTAATGAGCTGCAAAAATCAAGAAATACGTAAACATACATATTAAATTATTTATGTTTGTATCGAAATTATACGGTTCAATGACCGAATGCTGTCACAAACCTACGAATCCAGCATTTAATATTTTATAGATGTAACATTTATTTTATTTACGACTCAATATAATGTTGTTAAATGTTGTCTTGATTTCCGGGACGCATGCTGTCATCAATTGCTGAGATACCATCTCAGAAGGAAAAGGATTTTTTGTGCAACATAGGTTTGTAAGTCACGATATGACAGGTAGAGTTGTACATCGTAAATGTTATAAACGTTCAAGTTTATTCGTACATTCTTAATTGTACTTATATGGCTCCAATTTTAGATTTTCATGCCTTAATGATTGCATTCGGAAATATCATATTTTCGAATAATTGATTTGATCATCACACGGAAATCTGAACGTAGAATTGCATCAAAAACTGTTAAGCCAGTTAACATGATAAATAAGGATACAAGTTTCTAATTAAAAAAGGCAAAATCCCTCATTTAACTAATTCATCCCCACTTACAATCAAGAAAAGTAAAATACGTTTGGGTTTAAAATTTGACTCCAAAATTAAAGCATAATTTTATATAGCTGGTTAAACGGTTACAAATCAGCTCTAATGACGCGGTTAAATTATAATAATAATTTAATATTGTTGATTGCCAGATTGAAGTTGATTGTGGGACGGTAATTAACAAGTCACTTCCATTAATTTAAAGAAATATAACGGGCTTAACAACTTACTCTGTCCAACTAATGCCCGAGCAGTTTTATGACCCTTACAATATGTTATTTACCTATTACTCATTTGAAATAGAGTTTAATCTATTTTTGTTTTGGCTATCACGATTCTTTCTGATTTGATCAGATGAAATGTAAACTAGTTATGCCTTGCTGCTTTATTTAAATACATAGGTACTAAAATGAGTATTTTATTTTCTAATACATAAGACCAATAGTTTGAAAGGATTAATGTAGTTTATATAACATTATTATTTGTTTACTGTAATAGCACTTTGACACAAGAATACTTTTATTCTGAAATTGTTACAGACGATTGTTACGGTCTCGACAGATGAAACAGCAGATTGTCGCTAGAATTTAAAATTGTCACAGATTTGTCATATTGCAACTTTATCTCCTTTTATTTGAACTCAAACAAAAAAGTAAAGTTCAAAAAAATCATAAATCTCATTCCGTAACCACAAAGTTGTTTTTCTGAGAAAATGTTTAAAATGTTAATTTATATCCCAAAAATCCTGGTTCAAAATATAACTCTCAACTGTAGGTATTGTACTGGGTATATTTCATTTTGTTCCGTAAGCTGCATGAGTTGTTTAATTACCTTAATGTAGAGCTTTTCGTCTGCTTTGCAATAATTTGTACTCGTATTACTTTTCATTTAATATTCGCTTTGCAAACGAGCTTTTACCGATACTGTGTCTTTTAATGATCTCATATTTTATGTTCGCACGATCGAACGTAACTCGAGGCTTGCCCGTTATTAAAACATACAACGTGATTTAATATGCACTTATGATAAATTACAACCCTTTACCTGTTACCAATAAAATTGCATTTTAATGACTTTATTGCTATAAAATTAAGGTATTAGTATTGCTTAAAAAAATAATTGTAAATCTGTCTGTTTATGCTACCAATAACTTTTAAAGTGAAAAACTGATTTCAAACTATGAAGCTTAAATCAGACCTGAAATCAGTTCAAATTGGAAACAGTCTTTTGTCTATAGGTACGTATTCCCTCTCAAATAGCGAATGAATGTCGAAATCGATTCATAAGCAACGGAGATTTATGAGGTAGGTAAAATATACAAATAATAAATATACATTTATTTATATTTGAAGTATTCTGTAATATAGAAAAATAAAACAGAATTTCCTGTAGGAGAAAATGCTCACGGACTATCAAAATGAAGGTGAGCAGATACGCGAGTCAAAGCTAGTATAATGTAATTAAAATAATGATTTACAGATATAATAATGCTTTTTGAAATAACAATCAAAATTTTTATTTAGGTATACCTACAGGTAAGATAATTTATTATTGGAAATATTTTAGGAACCATGCAAAAAAAAAAATAATATTGGCTTTTTAAAATTCAAGAAAGTTAGATACGCCTACATAAAACATGTCACCACGCCAAGTTTCCTTATAATCATTGTTTATTGTGATTCTGCTAGCTTTTAGGTTAATGGCTAATATTAAAAATGTTTAGGAGTTAGAATAACGGTTGGACTCCGAGCTGTGTCCGTATAGAACCAGTATGTTTCTAAAATGCGGCAACTAATATTATGCCTAATTCGGCGTAGTTAAACTGCAGTGATATTTTGCCGGATGATTCATGCATATTTTGGAAATAAAGTTATTTATGTTATGTTAATATAAAACACATTTAAACACACATTTAAAATTAGTACATATTTAAATATAGAAAAGAAAGTATATTGATTAGCGCTGAAAGACCTTTCACCTGAAAGAAGTTTGACACATTTTGAAAATGATTCTGATTGTGCTGTGCAAAGCTGTATTAAATCCTATCTAGTTTTCGAGTCCAATTGTTTATCTAATGTTAAGATCTGCGACACCGTTATTGTCAGAGGTTGGGACCCCAGACTAGCCATAAACAGACCTCACGTAATTTTAGTGTTCAGGTTTTACCAAAAAGTTGCAGATTCTTGTGGATATGTAACAGCAAGTACCGTTAGATTTAACATGATTAAAATGCTATAAAGTTGTGGTCTCGTGCTATAAGTTAGTAGATATTATAAAGTTTAATCAAATTGATTTTTATGTGAGGTCTGGTATTTGAAATACAGGTATATAATCTTTAATTATAAAACAAATTACTTAAGTGCTCATCTAAGGTCTTTAAATGGAAATTATTAAGTGACTAAGTATGAATAATATTGTAAAAAATAATCATTTTGTTCTGCCATTAAGCAACTGGTTGTTGAAAACCAAAATTAAATCCTATCTCGTACAATGTAATTTAGTTACCAAGGAGGCAATGCTACTTATTTTTTTTAACCACTTTTTACTCTACAATTATTAACTTATTATCATAATGATATTTTACGAACAGAATCGACCCCTAGATTGGTAACAAAGATTGGAAAATTGATGGAAATGTATATTTAGAAATAAGTAGGCAGTAATAGAAGAAAGTGATATGAGTTTTCCTCATAGCTAATAGCGGCCATGAACTGAAACTTTTGTCATTTGTAAAGTGAACGCTATGATAGCTTGTTTGTTAATAACACGATATTTCATATCAGTTATAAATCTATATTTACATTCTTTAATCATAACCGGAACCATGATCGAGAACAGTGGCGAAAATATTCCAAACTTCGGTTTTCTAATAATGTCGTCATATTTCATTAGATACTTTTTACGAAGCCTATTTACAGGCTCTGGGAATTCCAAATCTAAATAGGTATGTAGAAGCTAAATAAAAAAGTACAAATCTGTTATTTCCCACTGCTGGGGAAAGGCTTTTCATCTCCCCGAAGATATCAGTACAGTGAGGAGGATAAGGCGTAATAACTACGCTTGCCTAATGCGGGTTGGTGATCTCAAACCCGAGCCATGTTTGAAAAGTAGGAAACATGTTTTCGCTCATCCATTAAATTATATTGTTTTATATGTTACTAGCTGCGCCCCGCGGTTTTACCCGCGTTGTGCCCGTTCCCGTGGGAATTTCGGGAATTTTTTTACATAAAAACCTTCCTCTTGAATCACTCTACCTATTACAAAAAACTGCATCAAAATCCGTTGCGTAATTTTAAAGATTTAAGCATACAGACAAACAGACAAAAATAGCGACTTTGTTTTATACTATGTAGTGATAGTAATGTCGTGATTACTCGATATTCATTTGTTGATATTAAATGTTACACCACTCATAAACGGCATAAATAATTGTAATGTGCCAATGGTATAATTTATTTATTATTCCGCACATCCTAATTGAACCCCGTAATAATGAAAACGAAAATGGTGTGAGATAAAATAATAAAATTTCCTGATAACTAAACGGAACTGATGTATTACGTGATATTTACTTAATTTTGCGTTTAACCTTGTGCTTACATATGTAACGTGGCAATTCAATTATCAAGTTTTCGATGTTTTCATTCCGACAAGATGTAAACAGTTCAAAGTGCGTGTTCGATGCAGGATGCTATATTTTATTTTTAGATAGTGATTACAACTGTCTATTCTATTTCAAATTTTCATTACCATTATACTTAAGAGCTGAGCTGTTGTCGGGGAAACTAATGAAAGCTTTTTCCATTTCTTTCTATTATTTTTTTAAGAGTTTGATTAATCTTTATTTCTTTTAGGATTACTTCTTTTTGTCTGCAACATTAATAATGAGCGAAAGAAGCAGTTTGATTACAAAATAAGTATTTTTGTAATCAATAAACTTTCTTATCTAGACAAAGTGTAAGAGAAAAGAAAATGTGGCATGAAAATAAGGTAGAATAAATCTTGCATTCGAATACAGAGTTTGCATTACACAGTTCAGTACTCTAGACACGTTTGCCATCTGTGTCTTGTTACTTGTACTGTGGTATTAGCTTTGAATCTCTTTGTGAAAAGAGCTACTGTTTTGTGGGATCTAGAAATTTGTAGAAATTTAGGTCTTATTTTCTTATTGGTTATAGGTATGTTCGAAAAGGCATTAGACATTGTGTTTTCTGTGAATATTTCTTGGGCGATAATGAAATGATTGTTACAAGCGTGTAATGACACACTGCATTTAAAAACTATTAATAGTGGGCGATTTGAGAGCTTTAATTATAATATCGTACGTACGTATAAGTATTTATATATTATTTTAATAAGGTTTCAATTTTTCTAATAGTTATTTTATAACAGAGGTACCGATAAGAAAAGTTTATTTTGTAATATCTATACCTCTGTATTGTATTAATCAACTTTATTACTAGGTAGTCAATTTAATAAAGAAGTTTTGATTAAGTTAGTAGAAGACAAAAAACGTGGGGCCAAACCATCTGAATTAAATTAATCAAGTTAAGGGTATGGGTAGCTTACTTTAGGTCAAACTAAATAGTTTTATTGGAATGTCTAGAAACATATTCGTATACATATAGATTAATCGATTCGCTAGAGGTGTATTTGTTCATAAAGTACTAGTACTATTATGGCTAACTGTGTCGGTCTGATTCTGACCCAATAATATGTGAGTCGGAGGCCAGCCAGCAAGGTAAACGAAAGTTTTCCGTACGGTAGCTTTGCCATTCATTTGTAGTCAATTTCTACTACTCGTGAACGCATAAATCAAATTCTTTTCTATTTTAAATCTGTTTGTCTATGTATTTGTTACATTTTAAAATTCCATCGGTTTCCATCTATCTGGGTTAGATATCGTGCTACATTAAGACAATGCTCCTAGGATGTGAAACGAAGAATATCCAAAATACTAATGTGGATACTATTTCGGTATTTCTCAGTAGGTATCAATGATAATGTGTATTCTGATGTCATTTAGGTACAAATAGTTTCAATAAAATCTCACTTCCAAATATTGTGTAATACTGAACGGGTTGTTTGTCAGTACAATTAGACGTACATTTATTAAGAGCCTACGAATACAGTGATGTTATAATGTTTGTTTAAATACTTTTAAGCATATTTACTAGATTTTTTAAAGTATGTAATGAAAGGTATGTGGTTTTTGAAGAATAAGAATAAGAATAATATAATAAGGGACTCGGCAAAAGGCTGCAACTCAGCTGTTGCTGTGCGGAACGAATCCCGCACGGCGCTGGTTTTCAGTTGCCGCCTGCTCCCTGAGGTGGAGGGCGGGAGCGTGTGACGGATAGATATTATGGCTAGCAAGTTGAGATCAAAAACATTAACATAATATAGGTACTCTTCAAACATAAAAATAATAACAATAATACAAAAAAAAAAGCGAAAAAATAAAAAGTTTGCACTGTGTGTGTGTGTGTGTGTGTGTGTGTGTGTGTGTGTGTGTGTGTGTGTGTGTGTGTGTGTGCGCGTGTGTGTGTGTGTGTATGCGTGTGTGTGTGTGTGTGTGTGTGTGTGTATGCGCGAGCGTGTCCGCGCGTGTGTGTGTGTGTGTGTATCGTGTAGTAGTGTATTTTGGTTATCATAAACATTATCATGAATATAATAAGGTTAAATCGTGAAGTAATCTTTTAGTTTTAACATCTCGCTATAGGCATGTCTCATGTTTACCGCTGCTATCTGTCTTCTTAGTAACGCTGCTTTAAACAGGCGTTTAAAAGAGTTTGGTTGCGAGGTGTAGTTTTGATAGCACTTATTTAAATGTCCTCCTTCTGTCGCAACATTACGATATAAAACGTAAAAATGAGTAGTAGCCACGTCAAGGTATTACTTATTCGAGGCCCGTCTGTCGCCGGCTATAGCCGGGTGAGATGACAGATAAAGACCAGCGAATTTAGAAAAGTACGATCAAACGTCCTCGTTCAGCCCATGAATATCAAAACATTGTGTAGGTAACATTAAAAGCACCCGGTCCAATGTATAACTGTAAATACGAGTTTTTTTTTAATATTATTTTCTGTCACTGGCCGATTCGCGAGCAAAAGAGGAAAAATTCGGAATGCGGATTTTTATCTAATTTATGTCAACCTAACTTTGAAATCCGTTTTTATTGGAAACGGTATCGCTTCATGACGTCAGCCTATCCTCAGGTCTTATATTTTTATGGTGTGACTATAAAATAGAATGCAAATATACTACTTACTTTTTATATGCAATTTTTTTTGTGTTCCTATTCAAACAAAAACGGCCCAATAGAGTTAGCACGGAAAAGAAACACCATTTCATGGAGACAGAATACAATACCTTCTCATTGTTTATCTCAGAACCATAAACACCTATCTATATAATATCTATATACCCACCTTGCTTACCAAAGTAACATTTAGAAATCTTCCATCCAAACCACCCACGGGTCACACGTCATCTTGTTTGGACCGCATTCTCGTTATCTCTTTCTTGTAATGTAATTTAAGTAAATAACAAACGAATAAGTTTCCTACATGATAATACTAATATGTAATGACATAAGTTTTAATGACACCGTGGTCAGCTCAACGGAGACACTGACGTCACTTAATTTATTCGAATGATAATATCTTAGGGACGCCCATAAAGAGGATAATGCCTCCCGAAAGTTATCCAACTTAGGATTTTTAATTGACTCGAGGTGGACTTGCGTGCGCGTTAAGAAACTGGTACCACATCCAACCAGCTTTGATACATTTTACATTACTGCAATTTGAATATTTTTAAACGTTTAAATTTAAATATTGGAATGGAATTATTGGATAATTGGATATAATAAAGTCAACTTTATAGAACACACTTTTTTATTCAACGATGGTTTTTTTTACTAATTTTGTATAATAATAATATGGCTTTGGCCATTTTTATTTTTTTTTAATAAATGGTAACTCATTTATTAGTACCTAAAAATATTTTTGTGAGTATTTAAACACTATATAGTTTCATAATACAATATATCACAAATTCATATACTTATATAATAGTGCTTGATTCTTATTTACAACTTATAAATCTCGATTTCAGGATTCGAACTCGAGTCGTCTTCATCGACATTATCTTCAAATCGTATTATCTTTTCGACATTTTCGTTGAAAGTTACGACTGATTTCCTTCTTGGTGTTTTGATTTCACCGAATTCATCATCTGTGGAATCATCATCGGCGTCTTTGAGTTTGTCGAACGATTGGATTACTATTGGTGCGTTTGTTTCAGGGATAGGAATGTCAATTATGGATGGAGGGATAGGGGCCGGTTTGGGACTGTCTCTTTCAATCGTTACGCTTGGTACAGGAGCGTTCAACATCTCTTGGAGACGTCTCTCACTCCTCTTCAACTCCTCTATGTTAAGCCTCGGCCTCTCAACCTCAGGTTTAGGCACATCAGCCACGGAGTCACTTCGCGACGCCAAACTGTTCTCGTCACTGAACTGGTCGTAATTTTTATTCCGCCTCCTGCAAATAACAATCAGTACGTGATTCTGTTGAAATGGTGATAAATACTAAGAGGAATGCAGGTAACTGTACGCTTACCATTTAAGGAAATACCACACCGCTATCATTACTATTATTACGAAGAGGAGGACACTTAGGACAATGGTGGCGACCAGCAAGCCTATATCACGTTCCGAGATGACACATATCTCTTGGTTAGCGAGATGATCTTCAAGCGATACTGAACTTGCTATGGTCACTGTGGTAACTGCTGACGTGCTTATATCTCTGAAAGAGATACAGATATGGTACTGTATAAAGTAAATCCAAAAGAAATATTAAAGCAAAATATAAAAAAATGAAAACTCACTCGATGAGTCGACTGGCAGTAACAGGTTCGCGATCGACTAATCCATAAATATAAAGCTGGAGCGAGACTCCTGAATTGCTAGCGATCTCTCTTTTTATTCTCGTTTGGTTCGTATCAGGTGCTACTATTGCACTTCTTAGAACTTTAACATCGTAACCCACAGCATCTTTTAGATAAGACAATACGGTCGTTTCGTCGTCTAGAAATGCGTCTGTAACTGTTACAACGGCAATATTGCTATCGTCCAAAAGTTTTACCTGGAAAATAATACAAGAACACAATGTTTAAATTTTGGAAGACAAAGTAGAGGTTAATGCTCCACGACTGATATTATGTTAATCCGCTATTAATAATATCTGTGAACCTTAAACATTTTAAATTGTCACCTTGATGATCAAATAACACCGTTTTGGTCATGCTTTAGGAGTCGTTGTGCAATTGATTAGCATATTTTGTAGAAACAAACTCATTTTTTGTAAACTTTATTAGGATTAGAATTAACAGGATGTTGTCCCATCCGTTATTAGATACATGTTAATTGTTTTAATGCTGGGAATCGTGGTTAAGGAATGACTCATTCTGTACTTTATATGTAAATATCTACGTAGGTATAATAAAGGCATTTGATATAGGGCCAATATATCAATATCCAAGGACTTTAATCAGAAAGATAACAACTTAAAAGATATATCTTTTGTGATTAATATAAACTTGCTTAAGTTATAAGATTTGATAACTTTTTAACTGATGATTGAAACATGCACTTCGGAGACATTTTGTTATTAATATAAGTAATAAGTTGGGTTAATTTAATGTTTAAATAATGAAAAGTTTTATTTGAAAAAAATATTTCTGATGTATCATATATTTCTGATGTTATTCTTTACAAATGACATATAAAGAGAGATGACGCAAAGCACGCCAAGTATAAATCTGATTGCAAACGTAAGTGTTTTTGTTATACACCATAAAAGCGTTTTAGGTAGTATAAACCTCGAAAACCTGACAGAGATTCAACAGCAGACTGACTAATGGTTTATTAGATATATGACATTATAAAGTTTAGTGTTCATAGCGGTATCCAAAACATAATTGTTATAAATTCTCTTGTCTCTTGTCTTGTCTTTGTCTCAAAGAAAGAGACAGTACCTACCTAAAAACATAAATTAAATTTTACTTAAATAACTTTTACGTAAGTACATATTAGAAAGCTAACTAATTTATTTATTAATCAAAACTTTGTTGGTAAGTTACCTAGTACCCAACAAGAAATTGTTGAGGCACAAAGCAATTTACAATTTGTAATATGTTCAAAATTCGATCTCGAAATGGATCCAAGCCCCGATAATACTTTAACAAGGTGCAAATTAAAATGAACAGAGTTCTAAAGTAAATTCAAATTTAAAAGATGGGATAAGCCTTTACGAAATCAATATGGATAGAAAAGATTAGAATTTGATACCCCATTAAACCCTTTTACTTTTTTCTAGAGAGATTCAATTTTTTCCGAGGATTAAAAACCCTTTTAAGGGTAACAGTGTGCGTATTTACACCTTTTGCGTCACATCCATTAAAAATAAGTCTGGTCCCAAATATGGGAGGAAAACTTTCTGAGTCGAATAAGAAGTTTCATCTCAAATCTGAATATATTTTGTATTTATAGAATTCTAGAGCACTAATCAAATTGTAATGTCGGGGCTATTTTGGATACTAAATATACAATTTCACTGGAACTTTTGTGGTAATCCTCTGAGTTGAAGTAACTAATATTAAGAATTCTATTTATATCCACGCTACTACCCATCTAGAGCATTCTTGTGAATGGAACATTATTTTGCTATTTTCAAGGAATCTTATCAATGTACAAAAATATACAAAAACGATATAAATTTTATACAGATAAGGTGAGTTAGAGTTATGTTACAATGTTCTACACCCTTGTCTATAAATTCTTAGGGGTAAATCAAATGAAAGGAAATCCCCTAAAGACAAGTTGAAGCTTTTAAAAAAATCTCATGCATTTCAATTGATACAATCTACTCTGTCAATGTATTTAAGGTTTGTTATCTTCAGTAATCGAGAGCTTTGAAGCATTCTACCCTTTATCTTGTTACTTACGATAAGTTCAAGAGATCCAGTCAGCCCTTGTCCGTTTTGGTCGGTGGCATACACCGTGAGTCGGGAGTCTTGCTCTAAAGCTGATCCGTCGCGGATATGTACAAATCCTGTTGTTGGAGACACCGACAACTCGGGGTCAGAACTCCAGTACACCAGGGCTGCATTCTCACCAATGTCTGCGTCGGTTGCCTAAAATTGGTTTAGGTGAATTCACAGCAATGTCTAACTATATAGATATTAACACTAGCCGCGCCCCACGGTTTAACCCGCGTTGTACCGGTTCCCGCGGGAATTTCGGGATAAAATGTATAACATGTGTTATTCTGATGTATAACCTATATAACTATATTGTTCATCTAAATCCGTTCTGTGACTTTAAGGATTACCGGTAATATTTATCTACCAGCAGTGCATCGCGGTTTTGTGTTTTGCGCACAAGCGATGTGCTCTGTCCCGTGGGAACTTCGGCTGAAAAAATAGCATATAATCTTTCCCCGTAATGTAGCTTTCCATTAAAAAAATAATTATCACAATCGGATTAGCACTTTCTGAATTTAGCGCGTTATATTGTTTTTTGATTGATAACGGCTATCTTGGATAGTAGATAATACGTATAATAGTTTAACATTGTCTTTATATAAAAAAAGTTAAACGGACAGAACAGATTAATATCAACACTTCCTGCTATCGTACATTGAATATCGGCACCGTCCATACAGGCTAAGTGGTTACACTAGGTCTAAACACTGACACCTATTTGAGCCATCCATTAAGTGATCTTACCTCTGATAGGATAACTGATTTCTGTATGACATTTATACTTATCATTATATCTGACACATGTTGGAGTTATATTGAGACAGTATAAAGTAGAATAACAATTTCAGAATCATTATTTTAATATCTATGTTACGGCTAATACCCGAAGTGCGGCTACACCAAAACATGAAAAAAAAAATAACCCTAACCTACCGAATTACTTACTATTCGGTAGGTTAGGGTTATTTTTTTTTTCATATTTAAACTCTCTCTTTTCATTAAAATGCCATATATATGCACCTAGTTCTAACCGGCTAAAACTAGGTGTAGCCGCACTTCGGGTATTAGCCGTAACATCTATTAGATACTATAATATTATAAAGAGGTTATGTTTCTAACTTTGTTTATTTGTATGGGCTACTCTTGGAAACTACCAAACCGATTTGAATAACTCTTTTTGTAATGGATAGCCAGATTCAACAGGATGGTTACAGGCTAATTTTCATCCCAAAATTCCCACGAGAACGGGTTCAATGCGGGTAAAACCGCGGAACGCTGCTAGTTGATTATAACTGAAAGAGTTAATTCAAGTAAAACCCGAGTAACTATGTCAGGAGATTTGGCAAGATTGATGTTTAACTGAATCTATAGGAAAATATTAAACTTAAAAGGGCAATCTAGACAATCTATAAAGGATCAGTCCCTTAAGGTTTCGTTTTTTATTAGGGTTCCGTAGCCAAATGGCAAAAACGGAACCCTTATAGATTCGTCATGTCTGTCTGTCTGTCCGTCCGTCTGTCCGTATGTCACAGCCTTTTTTCTCCGAAACTATAAGAGCTATGTAGTTGAAACTTAGTGTGTAGATGTATTCTGTGAACCGCATTAATATTTTCACACTAAAAAAGAAAAAAAATAAAATTTTAGGGGGGTCTCCCATACTTAGAAATGAAAAAAATTTTTTTTTTTTCATCAAACCCATACGTGTGGGGTATCTATGGATAGGTCTTCAAAAATGGTATTGAGGTTTCTAATATCATTTTTTTCTAAACTGAATAGTTTGCGTGAGAGACTCTTCCAAAGTGGTAAAATGTGTGTCCCCCCCCCTGTAACTTCTAAAATAAGAGAATGATAAAACTAAAAAAAATATATGATGTACATAACAATGTAATCTAACACCGAAAATTGGTTTGAACGAGGTCTAGTTAGTAGTTTTTTTTTTACGACATAAATCGTAAACCGCAAAAAAATACTGATTATTCATTCAATAACTCAAATGTAAATAAAAAAACATTTATTTCAAGAACTTCTTTATTATGTTACTCGCTGCTACGGAACCCTTCATGGGCGAGTCCGACTCGCACTTGGCCGCTTTTTTCGATTTTTCATCTAGATATAGTTTGTTTCGTTATTAACGAAACATGTTACTTAAATGAAATTACGAAGGATTTGATAACATACATGCAATACATTGCCAGTTAAGTTTTAAACAACACATATACATGTTATGTTGCTGTCACGTTAAAAACACGATGTAAATTATAATTTAAATTCTGACTGTAGGGGTCATTAACCAAACCGTAATAAATTGTTAGCAAACAAGGAAAATGTTGCATATTTGAATTCACTTACATGGAGTTCAGCCAAAGATCTCGGCATTACGGTCGCTTGTAATTCTGCATTCGGACACCCAACCGCGATGGGCTCTGTCGCCTTACCATCGAATATAGGGGCGTTGTCATTTATATCGTTCACAATCAGATTGAGTAAAGTACGTCTCGGGTTAAAGAGTATTGTGTCGGTTAATACCCATTTGTTGGTTCCATAGTCGTAAGGACCGAGCGTGTCAGAGTTCAGGGACCGTTTAACACGTGTCGTGTCGCCGGCACATTGCAACGTTACTTCAACTTGCACTTGTGATAACGCCATGAAAGCTATCGATTCGTGTTCTCTATCTATAGCCGTAGTGTGCACCCCCGTCTCGTCTGCGTACACCCAGTTTTGATCTAAAGGCCATCTATTAGTTATGATGAACCTGCATCCTTCATACTCGGTGCCGTTGATAAGATCTCTATGCGGTTCTTCCTCGTCTCGATCCAAGATTATCAGTGGAGGCATTACTAGTTCATCTCCGCATACTGTTACAGCTTCAACAGATAGATATACCTACAAAGTTATACTACATTAAACTCGGTATATTTTATGCTTCCATAAGTGACACATTACTATCGTGACCAAACACAAAAACTTAGTTGCTAAAACAGATGTGATTTCGTCCTAAGAGAACTTCTAATAAAATGAAATGTTTATTGAAAATTTGAGGGATACTTTCAGGTTTATAGCACGCACTGATCCCGTGTGGACATAAAATATCCTGGAAACTTTTACTTCTCCTTCGGATAACGACGTAGATCGTTCCAAGAGTAATTTTTGAACTTATGTATAAAAAGCCTCAAGCTTTGGATAATATGTATGTCGGAAGCTTTCTATTTTAATCTTTTAAATCTAATAAGAATTCAATCTATTCGTTATTTCCATATTTAAAAAAAGGTATAGGTGTCTATCCACAATTTCATAGTCAATGCAATGTTCATACCGCTGCAGTCCCGCTAATTTGCGTGAAAGCTGTGGTTGCTACAACTCCGAAAGAGTAAAAGCCACTGTTGACTGGAGCAGCTAAAACTATTTCTCCAACCGAGTTTATACTCAATCTTTCTTCCAGATGCGCTGAAAAGAAAACATCTTAGTAAGCAACATGATAAATAACAGGCATTGTACTTCGTGTCAAGCTCAAGTTAACGTTGAAACTTAAAACTAACATTCAGTAAAGTCTAGGTGCGTACTGTGTACATTTTAAATTACTGATCCCCCAGTATTCGTTCAGACTCGGCTTACCAAACCTGCCGATGTTTCTCCTAATAATATTTTCTAAGGAACTTAGACAGCACTGACTTGATTTATTGACTTAATTCGAGAAACTACAATAGGTAAGGTGAGAAGTAGCTTATTAAATCAGTGACGTTTTGAAATAAAATAATTATTTAAGTAGTTACTTAAGTAGACTTTTTTCACTAACTACGTCGGTTCGAAAGAAAACAAAGAGTTATAACGAACAAATAAATCCCCAGCGTAGAATTAAAGGCTAACATAAAATAGGCAGACTAAAAACAAGCTCGAACATCGTGCGCCTACAATAAAACACCGAGTTATCGACAGTAAATTTGCTCGAACATAACGCTAGGCGTGGGTATTAGGTCCGAAGTGGGTTTATCTTCGACAAACAAAAGGCAAATATGTGCCGAATGCTCGTAATAACACAAGAATTACGACTTATTGTTTATCAATTTAAGCAAGAATGGAAAGTTTTGGAGTGTCCCGTCACACCGCTCATGTTATAGACAGATACATTAACTACGTATGTACGTAGTTATCTAGGTCGATGACGCCTAAAAACCTAACTCTTCATTGTACCAAGTCAAATATAAAAGCACAAGTAATTAAGCTGAAACTTGCCACAGTAATAATTTATCATGACTGCTAGGAAAGCCTTGCGACGTGAGTAACGCAATGTTCCTAACTGTGGTTACTAATTTAACTGATGACGTTGCAAACTCGGGTTCAGTTCTGATACTTGTGCTTAATGAAAGTCATAAACTTTTAGAAACAGCTTTGGTTTGCAGTTGTTTTAGGTGATGAGTTAACATACTAATTAGCAACTTTGAATTGTGTAGCTTGCAATTACGTACATGTTACGGATAACATAACATGTTACAACATGAACAATGAAAAACATGTTTAATAAAATGTTCAGAACGCCAGCCTACAACATTGTTTCGGAAAAATCTACACACAACTTTCAAATAAGTAAACAAAATACACGAACAGAGAAATTAATCCATCTGTGTGGCTTGTAAATCGTATTTTGTAGAAACAAGTAACAGAAAAATATCGACGTTTGCCTTTGCCAGAGCTACGATAAGCTTAGTAGGCTTTGCTACGAAAACATAAAAGATAAGCTACAAATTTGTAGCTGTGTGAGGTTGATGTATAACTGCGTAGCTCGACAATTGGACCGTCAAAGCGTGCCTTGCCTGCCTGGGTTGCATCCATAGCATGCATTCTTAGCACACATTGTATCATAAAAAATATACGCAGAGTCCATTTCCACTAGCACAGAATAATAAGTACTACAAGTAGAGTGTCAAGTTATGTTATCAAATAGATAAAATTGGTTTATATGAAACATGACGTGCATAGCATCGGAGCGTAGCAGAGCTCTGAAAATGCATTTGTTATGTGGAAAACTTATTACATCTTTATAGCACAATCAAGGTCACCCATTTTCACCAAATGATATCAAGTGAACAAGTTTAGTCATACCCTACCCCGACAGTACAAAACAGATGTGGATATAAATTTACGTATCTCGCACTACACGTGTGTGAATATTGATTGCTAGCAAACATTATAAATCACTCACAATTATCGAAGTGTAGCGAGTAGGTAACTGGCTCGCCATTATCGGCGATCGCTTGCACCTGCCCGATGGCGCCCGTTTGACTGATCTCCACCCGAATAGCGTACGATGGAGAGCTGAACGTTACTACAGCTGTTCCGCTGCCTTCTGTAAGAGATTACAACAAATCACTGTATGTTTTTTGCTTTTAACAAACTATAATACTATGGGTAAGGAAGTTGTGGCGGAAACCTTTTAGGCAAAAACCGCTTGGTGAATAATTACACCATATAGGAGTTTTCGTATGCTACGTCATGGCGACACGGTACAATACGTCCCTTTAAAGCTATATTTGCCTTAAAGAAATAGCCCGATAACTTTTGGGATAGTACCTTTCATTTTCTCGTTTAAAGCTCAAAGTTCTCTAAATCTCCAAAGGCTAATTTGATTGATTGTAAAAGCTGATTTTATTGAACATTTTATAGCCTTTATATGTACTTTTAACAGTTTACTTCTATCTGTCTTGGATACAGGTTAAACGATTGTGAAATAACAGGTCACTCGTAGCCGTATTATAACTAAGTTTTAAACAAAAGAGCTTCAATTGAATTAAATAGATTTTAATTCACTTAAAAATATTTAAATTTAATAAAAGACGTGACATGAATCTATTTAATACTAGAATAATCTTCAGAATACTAACAAGGAAAGGAAACCTCTTTAAATAAATGTAAGAACCGAAAAAATGGAAAGAGTTTGGCCTTAGAAAATAATCGGATTATACGAAGGTCAAAAGGCGAATCGTGTGAATGCCTACATTCAATTCAGTAAGAATAGAGCCTTTGTACGTTTTCCGTACAAGTGAGAGCGAGTATAAGTTACGAAGTCACCGACCGTGTAATGTATTGTTTATGAAAATCTCTCGTCTATACAAATATGAAAACAAAAGAATATTCCCTTCAATATTATATCTTTGTTATTTGACAATATATTTGAAACATGTGTATTGTAGTATAGGCAATGTACTTAATAATAATATGTTTTCTAAATTTATTAAAGCTTCTATTTATAAAGTTCCTTCCTAAACATTGTTGTATTCGTATAGGTCGAATAGTTATTGGCACAGAATAGTTTTTATATGTTTATATTGACAAAAATACCAATAAAAGATGGCGGTTCTTCTCTGAAACTTACCAGTTCTGACATTTAGCAGAAGCACAGCGCCTGCGGACCCCGCCCGTAGTTCAAGCGGAACATGGGTTTGATCAGACAGCCATGTGCTTGTTAAACGGACTGTGACTTCACCGTTCGAAAGAACAACTTCAAATAATGATGAAAATTCTGAAATAATAGACTTATATGTATAAGTAATATGTATAGGTAAAAATACATAATTTGCGAACTAAGAATGCAAGCTTAGGCTAGGGGAAAGGAATTTATGTATTTTACAGGAAACTTGACTTACCACCTAGTACTTCAATAGTTGTACCGCTGAAACCATTAACAGTTATTGTTTCATGATAAACAATATTGTTCTCCAATATACCTTCGTAAAGAACTTTGCCAAATGTCACATCCGACTCTACTTGATCACCTAAAACACGAATAATCACAATAATTACGTAAAATTTTTAGGAGTTGGAAATTACATCGCGGCCGAAATTTATAATAACATATTCTAAAACTTTGGAGTTAACGAAAACCACAGCATTTTAATAACGAAAAGATACAGCAAAATGTCGATACACTGATGTGAAGTTTTCAAGTAAGGTATCCAAAGCATTTTAAAGGAATTCCGTTTTCTGAAACATATAAAGAGATCAGAGTATGTGTTAATATATAAGTTCTCAATCAAAACTTGTATAAGACAAGTCTGCGACATTAGCCGAAGAATTCGTCTGCCTTGAAGGAAAGCTGCGATTTCACTTGGTGCTCTGAACATTTAGAAATACTTGCTGGCACACTCTCACTGAATAAAAGAACGAGCAAGCGATATTCTCGGAACTGCTCATAACACAAGGTGTTAACGCAGTTTTAGACCTTATTTTGGGTACCTCTAATTATTTCTATGACCAATGTAGCATATGCAGTCAAAGCTGGTGCAGCAGACGCTTGTATCTCGAATACAATTATGCCATTGGCGGGAAGATCGTCCTCAGGTATAGCGTTAGAGAGAGACACAGTTACTATGGGACCTTCTGAAGATAAGGAGAAGTAATTGGATAAACCTGAAATGAAATGCATTAAATATAGTTTTCCTTTGGAACAACCCATGAAAACATCTGGCCAGGAATGGACATACCGCCGTGTAAAGTGAACGCCACGTTATCGTCATATCCTTCGCTAAGCACTATCTCAGGTATGTTGGTCTGATCATTTCCAATAGAACCAAGATAGGATACTCTCTCGAATCCGAGATACAAGCCTTCCGTGTATTCTGAAACGATGACGTAAAAGCTGGATTCACTTATTTTCAATATTCTCTATAGTAACTTTTTCTTCTTTGATTCTCATTTGTCTACAGAGGCTACCGCCGTGAAGATGTTTTGGCGTTTCTTACCATCTGTGAGTGAGATGACCACAGTAGCTCGTGCGGTGTTCGTGTTATTCCCTAGAGCTGTGATCACAAATATCAAGTGGTGATTGTTCGCCAGGACTCCGCTCGGGATCGGGCTCGCGAGCGTCACAATTACGGAGTTGTCGCTGCGAACCAAACCGAACCACTGGGCGCTGTCTGTGATAAAAAGAAGATTGATCATAAAGCATTAATCCTTAAAATGTTACCAAGAATAAAGTCGTTGTGTAAAATAAATATTACCTCCTTCAAGATTAAATTCGACGCTAGAGTCGTACCCAGTAGCCAATGAAACTGGGGAAGTAAACTGCAATGGGTTCCCTTCTGTATAAGATCCGGTGTAATAGGGCTGAGCAAAGACAAGGTCAACGGCTACGGAGCTATCATTTCGTACTATTTCTATGATCAGAGTAGTATATGCTGTCAAGGCTGGTGGAGCAGACGCTTGTATCTCTAGTACAATTATGCCATTGGTGGGAAGATCGTCCTCAGGTATAGCGTCAGGGAGAGAAATAGTTACGGTGGGACCTTCTGAAGATAAGGAGAAGTAACTGGATAGACCTGAAATGAAATGCATTAAATATAGTTTTTCTTTCGACCAACCCATGAAAACATCTGGCCAGGAATGGACTTACCTCCGTGTAAAGTGAACGCCACGTTCTGGTCATATCCTTCGTTGAGCACTATCTCCGGTATGTTGATCTGATCATTTCCAATCGAACCCAGATAGGATACTCTCTCGAACGCGAGATACAGCCCTTCAGTGTATTCTGAAACGATAATGTAAAAGTGAGATTCATTTGTTTTCAATATTCTCAATATTAACTATTTCTTCTTTTTGATTCTCATTTGCACTAAATACAATCAGGCCAAAACCTGGCCAGGGTGACTGCATTATTTGTAATTGAGGTTGGGTAAAGTACATCTTACAGGGTATATAGAACAGGAGGTCAGTGTCTACTGAGGCTACGGTCGTAAAGATGTTTAGGCGTAACCTACCATCTGTGAGTGAGATGACGACAGTAGCTCGTGCGGTGTTCGTGTCGTTCCTTTGAGCTGTGATCACGAATATCAAGTGGTGATTGTTCGCCAGAACTCCGCTCGGGATAGGGCTCGCGAGCATCACAATTACGGAGTTGTCGCTGCGAACCAAACCGAACCACTGGGCGCTGTCTGTGATAAAAAGAAGATTGATCATAAAGAATGAAACCTTAAAATGTAACCAAGAATAAAGTCGTTGTGTAAAATAAATATTACCTCCTTCAAGAGTAAATTCGACGCTAGAGTCGTACCCAGTAGCCAATGAAACTGGGGAAGTAAACTGCAATGGGTTCCCTTCTGTATAAGATCCGGTGTAATAGGGCTGAGCAAAGACAAGGTCAACGGCTACGGAGCTATCATTTCGTACTATTTCTATGATCAGAGTAGTATATGCTGTCAAGGCTGGGGGAGCAGACGCTTGTATCTCCAGTACAATTATGCCATTGGTGGGAAGATCGTCCTCAGGTATACCGTCAGAGAGAGAAATTGTTACGGTGGGACCTTCTGAAGATAAGGAGAAGTAACTGGATAGGTCTGAAAAAAGAGGCATTCAATATAGTTTTCGTTTCGAACGACCCCTATAAACATTTGGTCAGGAATGGACTTACCGCCGTGTAAAGTGAACGCCACGTTCTGGTCATATCCTTCGCTGAGCACTATCACTGGTATGTTGATCTGATCATTTCCAATAGAACCCAGATAGGCTACTCTCTCGAATGCGAGATACAAGCCTTCAGCGTATTCTGAAACGATGACGTTGATTCACTTGTTTTAAATATTCTCAATATTAACTTTTTCTTCGTTGATTCTATTTGCACTAAATACAATCAGGCCAAAACCTGGCCAGGGTGACTGCATTATTTGTAATTAAGGTTAGATGCAGTACATCTTACAGGGTATAGAGAACAGGAGGTCAGTGCCTACAGAGGCTACGGTCGTGAAGATGTTTTGGCGTTTCTTACCATCTGTGAGTGAGATGACGACAGTAGCTCGTGCGGTGTTCGTGTTGTTTCCTTGAGCTGTGATCATAAATATCAAGTGGTGATTGTTCGCCAGGACTCCGCTCGGGATCGGTTCCGCGAGCGTCACAATTACCGAGTTGTCGTTGCGAACCAAACCGAACCACTGGGCGCTGTCTGTGATAAAAAGAAGATTGATCATAAAGCATTAATCCTTAAAATGTTACCAAGAATAAAGTCGTTGTGTAAAATAAATATTACCTCCTTCAAGAGTAAATTCGACGCTAGAGTCGTACCCAGTAGCCAATGAAACTGGGGTAGTAAACTGCATTGGGTTCCCTTCTGTATAAGATCCGGTGTAATAGGGCTGAGCAAAGACAATGTCAATGGCTACGGAGCTATCATTTCGTACTATTTCTATGATCAGAGTAGTATATGCTGTCAAGGCTGGGGGAGCAGACGCTTGTATCTCCAGCACAATTATGCCATTGGTGGGAAGATCGTCCTCAGGTATACCGTCAGAGAGAGAAATTGTTACGGTGGGACCTTCTGAAGATAAGGAGAAGTAACTGGATAGATCTGAAAAAAGAGGCATTCAATATAGCTTTCGTTTCGAACGACCCATGAAAATATTTGACCAAGAATGGACTTACCGCCGTGTAAAGCGAATGCCACGTTCTGGTCATATCCTTCGCTGAGCACTATCTCAGGTATGTTGGTCTGATCATTTCCAATCGAACCCAGATAGGATACTCTGTCGAATGCGAGATACAAGCCTTCAGTGTATTCTGAAACGATAATGTAAAAGTGAGATTCACTTGTTTTCAATATTCTCAATATGTATTAACTATTTCTTCTTTTTTGATTCTCATTTGCACTAAATATAATCAGGCCAAAACCTGGCCAGGGTGACTGCATTATTTGTAATTGACGTTGGATGCAGTACAGTACATACATGCTTACAGGGTATAGAGAACAGGAGGTCAGTATCTACTGAGGCTACGGTCGTGAAGATGTTTAGGCGTTACCTACCATCTGTGAGTGAGATGACGACAGTAGCTCGTGCGGTGTTCGTGTTGTTCCCTTGAGCTGTGATCACGAATATCAAGTGGTGATTATTCGCCAGAACTCCGCTCGGGATCGGGCTCGCGAGCGTTACAATTACGGAGTTGTCGTTGCGAACTAAACCGAACCACTGGGCGCTATCTGTGACAAAAATAGGAATAATCGATAAGAATGAACCCTAAAAATTTTACCAAGAACATAATCGTCGTGTATACTAAGTATTACCTCCTTCAAGAGCAAATTCGACGCTCGAGTCGTACCCAGTAGCCAATGAAACTGGGGTAGTAAACTGCAGTGGGGTCCCTTCTGAATAAGATCCGGTGTAAAACACTCCATCAAATGCCAAGTAATCTCCATCTTCATTAGACTCTTTTACTATTTCCACTATTAATACAGTGTGAGCTTTAGTGTTGCCAGATTCTATTTCCAGAACCATTACTATCAAATCTGTGTCATTGACATCAGTCACTGGATCTTTTAATGTCAACTCGACTATACCTTGTCCATACTCGACCTGGAATAAATCGGAAAATTCTAAAAGAAACTAGTGTTTTAAGTGGCTATTGTTCAAAAAGTTTCTGAGTAACTTTATACACTTACCTCCAACAAGAGTGTAGTTGAACTCAGTTATCGAAGAGTTATCAAGATAGATTGGAGCCATAGAAAGAATTTCATTTTCAATATATCCTTTATAGTACTGTTGAACGAACTGTGGAGATTTAGTGACACAATCTAAAAACAAAAGAACGTCTTGAAATTGATCCCTGAGGAGCGATCGAGGAGCTGAGGTTATAATATACGGTTATGGCTTTATTCAAGAAAGTTCATTCTAGTATTTTTATGAGTAGGCACACTACAACAGCCCGTTCTTGTTTCGTGTGTGACAGCGAAAATAGAATATTATTTACTTAAAATTAATAAGTGTCATTGCGTGGTTTTAGATTTATGTAAAATATACAAATGCTATGAAACTATATTATGCTCATTTAAGATACCAAATAAAAATGGTATATTTTTATATGAGGAACATTAAAGCATCATTTCTATTGTATGCTGTCCTAAAGTATAAGTCCTAACGTATTTTATTTATTTATTCAATTTCTCTAACCTCAAATAATTTACTTTAATAAATACAACCACAGCTTCAACACAAGTTTAAAGAGATTGAAATAAAAGGCTTGAACACCCTCCTGAATTAAGTAAGCCAATTTATTAAGTGGCTTAATTAAGAACAGGAAAATGATAATTATTATGTGATTTCTTGGTGTGTACTTGATTTTCAGCGCCCCGCGGCTTTACCCACGTTTTACCCGTTTCCGTGAGAATAAAATTAGTAACAGCTAATCAAAGAGTACCTTTGGGTAATTCAATGAGTATGGCCGCCCGTCCAAAGGAAGCCCCATTATTAGCGATTACAGTGAACAGTAATTGATTGTTATTCTCAACAACACTGACAGGTATTGTTCCGTTCAGTTCCAAAGTAATCACGTTGTTATCATGGGATGAGGCGAACCATTGAGATTGATCTGAAAAGGGAATTTTGAAGTATACTTAATAAAGATTATGAACACTGACTAACCACCGTATAACATCTGTAGAGCTAGTCAAATTGTCGGTCCCAGTAGTTTTAATCTATGTTGCTATGTCGAAGTCCTAAGGGATCTCGGGTTTATCAATTTCCAAACTATTACTAATGAAATAATAGCCAAAAATCTAATACCCGGGATGCTCACTAAACTATTCTTTTTCTTAAAGAATCGTTACTAAATAACAGATAAAAGAACAGTAGCAGATAGTTTAAAATATGAATATAACTTACCTCCTTCTAATTCAAATGTCACAGCATCATTAAACCCATTAGACAAACTAATCACATCATTCATTTGTAACCCAAATTCGATATCATAACTGCCTCTGTAATAAGCCTGACTGAAAACAGGCACTTCAGTTGTCAAATTCTCATTCTTCACTAAATGTACTACAACGCTTGTCCAAGTGGAAATAGCTCTTTCTCTACGAGCTTCTACATCGAGCACGATGAAATCATTGTTCGTTACATCTTCTATTGGCAGCGTGTTTAAATATGTTATTTGCACGACGTTGTTTGAAGCGGACAGTTGGAAATGTTGATAGTGTTCTGTGAATGACATCGAGCTTTTATTTGTCGTTTAGATGTTTGAAGCAATTTATTTGAGAAAGTTGAGATTGAAGCTTAGACTAAAGGCTAAACTAAAGGTCATTTTTATATCTTAAACTGATGGATGTAACACGAATCGGGTTTGCTAGATATTTGTCGCTCTTCACTGGGATGAATGTTTATATAAAAATATAACTTTTAATGTTGCGATAGTCGTATAAGCGAAGCGTAAATTGCATGCAAATCTCCAATAGAAAATCGTAACATCTTTAAATCGCGACGAATTTTTCATGAAATTCAAATTCGTTGAAACAGTTGTCTTGAATCCACATTACCTCCAGACAAATGGAATGATGTTCCCTCTATATACCCCGAGTCGAGAGTTATGTCTCCCAACGAAAAGACGTCGCCTTCTAAACTTCCCAAGTATGTATTTTGAGCGAATCTCATGTCTGCAGGCTCCGTTAACTCTGTAACATACAAGTTTAATTATCCCTACTTACGAAGTTTAATCACTAGTACTTATATTCCGGAATCACTTGAAAAACACACCTCGTAAAACTTAAATATTCTGTAATAAAGTTTCGCCTACCGTAAAATAGACATCTTACTTTAACTGTGTTTTAAGGGAGCGATAAAAAAGTGTTAGTGAAACAAACTCCTTCGATGTAACTTCGCTTGACACTCATAAGAATGTCGAGATTCGTTTGTAAGATTCCATTCAGCCAGTAATACAAAGCCCCCGGCGGTCGTTTAAGGCGCACAAAATATTGTATCGTGTAAGCTCTCAACCGTATGATTAACATTGCAAGGGCCCGAAAGAGTAACTTATCACATCAAAAAACCTATTTGGTGAGAAATTCGAGATTTTAATCAAATACCTAAGAAGTAGTTGTTTATCTGAGTATAAACTTTTAAAAAATATATTAAAATGACGCATCTTACTGTTGATATCAATGTTATATAGATTTACACAGAGTAGCATTAATTCAATGAGATAGAGCACTAACTATCATTTATTCTACTAATGATAACTAGGCTTAAGTTATCAAAAGCGGGTATAGTATGCAATTTAGATTTATTTTAATTTAATAAAATATATAATTAAGCGATTCAAATTACCACAATTTAAATTTAACTAATCCGAGCCTTTTAAAAATGTAGTTGATTTTGTGTATCGCTTACCTGTTGGGAATCCAATTACGATAGCGGCATTCGCCCCCACAGTTAACGCTTTGTCAGCTAACACGTTGAATACTAGGACCTTTTCATTAAAAATCAAATCCTCCGGCGGAGCAGAGTCCAACGATATTGTGACAACGTTATCGGAGTATGTGATACCGAAATATTGGGAGTGCTCTGGGAACAAAATAGTTATTCTATTTTCAAATATATATTTCAAAAATAGAATTTAACAAGCTTTATATATTTAGCAGTTTTGCATCTTCCAGTTAGACAGGATAGTATTGAAGGTACCTGGCACGTTTTAGTTTTTTATTGATACATTCAAAGGAAGCTTATTTCAATTTCAACAATAGGATTATACGTGTAGGCTCACAGTTAATTCTGATAAATTCTAAGAAGTTTTTTTCAGGCTTTAATCTAAAAGCAGTAGATCTAGTAGTTTCTTGTAATCCTAATTAAACCTCCTACTTATAAAAGATTATCATCAAACTTTAAATAATATTCTAAGTTTATTGAGAGGAAACTCCAGGGGAGTGATAAATTCGACATGACAACCCTTCAGTTTCACAGTTTCAAGATGCTTGTCTGGATAGGCGCTTTCAGATGTCCATTAATAATTAATATCTTCAATTTGTCCCTAGATATAATGACGTACAAAAAGCGAAATAAACATTGAAAGGTAGATCGATTACTTCGTAGTAGTGACCTAATTACGCCAATTGTTAATACGAGATTTCACTGAAGTATAATCGTATAGTTGATAATTAGTTGATTATTATCGTACCCAAATATATACCAATTTCAAAGCCCCAGTCAGCTAACTTTATATATGTAGTTTAGGACTAAAATAAAATACTGTAGTCATCTGTAATGTATCAATACATTAGTACGTAAATCGTTCACCTTAACTTAAAGTATTACCTCCATCGAGTCTGAATGACACTCCGTCGTCGAATCCTTGAGATAAACTAATGGATTCAATCTCAACGTTGGATGTTCCCAAATATGTTCCATAGTATATGTTCCGGCTAAATACAGGAGTTGTGTCGTCCTCTTTTAATATATCAATGAGTATAGTGGTTGTGGTAGAAACTGCGTTAAGCCCCGATGCCGTGACGGTCAGCAAAATGACGGTGTTTTGTGTAATAACGGTCTCGGGGAGGGTAGACCCCAAACTCACGGTCACTACACCTTCGGTATTTGTTATATTGAAATATTCAGAATGTTCTGAAAATTAATAACAGTTAGGCACATGGTGGTATTGTTATATTACATTTAGTAAGCCGAGGTCAAGTCTTTTGTAAGGAATAGCTACTGGATGAGTGGTGATAATATATGCATACATCTATATCAAATTAGTATAAAATTTTATTTATCTGAAAAATGTCCATAACTTACCTCCTGTCAAAGTGAAATTCACGGTTTCATCGTAGTCAACGTCCAATCGTATATCATCGAGCGTTAGAACATTATCCTGAACAGTTCCCTTGTAAAATGTTTCTTGAAATATTAATTCCTTAGCTGCAATATGGAGCGTCAAAAGAAAGTAAAGGATAGGCCCATAAGTTGCGGAAATAGCCTTGGGTGGGATAAAGCATCATAGTCAGAGATTTATTAGGGAGAAGAATTTTATTTAAGCGAGTTACAAGCTTTTATATAAATTATAAAGAGAAAGATAGCTCTGGAATGGAAACGAGGCAATGGACATTTGACCTTACCAATATTATAAATTTAACGTTTGTGAGTATGTATGTATGTTTGGTAATCTTTCACGCAAAACTATTGAACGGATTTCATTAAAAAATTACTGTAATAAGGGTTATACATCAGAATAAACTTTTTATCCCGAAAATCTCGTGGGAACGGTTACAAAGCAGGTCAAACCGTGGGACGTGGTTAGTACAAAATACTTATTGTTTTCTACGTATTTTTGTCAAAATCATCTTAAGTTACCTGTCTTTCAGAACTAATATCAACAGCCCACGTACACGTCTAAATAAAAAGCTGTTTCGTTGGCTGAAATCGGATTAGTTTTATAGAAAAACACGAACATCAATTATTGTTGATCATTATTGTAGCTGTGGTTTTCGTTACTCAATTTGTTCCTTATCAACAAATCATAAAAGCGTTCAACTTTTTATGATATGTTGCCATAAAAACGTGAATATTTGTTAAACACGTCAATACCATACGTGATCTATAATGGGTAAACTTTTAATCAGTTTTACCATAAAGCTTTAGGTACTAAAAGACCATCGAAGTTAAAACACCACGTTAACAGATCGGACCCATATGGTAAATTTTATGGTAAGTTTACAAATACTCATATAATTATGTTGGTACTATCATGATCGTAATACAATTTATACCTGCAGGTAGAGCGATGATAAGCGCTGCGTTGGCCCCGACTGTACGTGGTTTGTCAGCTTCAATTGATAACACAACGTGCTGTTCAGCGAATATTTCCGCAGGCAAACTGGTAGCAGATACTATGACGTTTGCACCAATTCGAGTTATTTGGAAGTATTCTTCATGAACTGTTGAATAATAATGAAATTAAACTAGTTTAGTAGTAGTAGTATAGCATATAATGTCCTAGTGATAGACTAAGGCCTCTCATTTCACTGAAGATATCATTAAGGTGATGAGGATTTGGCGTAATCAACTCGCTTGCCTAATGCAGGTTGGTAATCTCAAACTCGAGCCATGTTTGAAAAGTAGGAAACATGTTTTTCGGACGTCCCGGTAATTGAACCTCTGTCTTGGCGTGCGAGTGTACATGCCACTATACCACCGAAGCGAGTTTAGAATTACACTGGTATAATAAAGTACTACGAGTATAAGGAGCATCCGTTGCTTTTACGGATTTACCAATGATAGTTTAAACATGGTTTGCGTGCAGAATATGATTTTGAAACTTTTGAAAACCCTTAAAGACCAAGTTTTCAACATGACGCAAATTCATTCACGAGCTGTTTGACCTTTAATCTTTTGGAAGGAGGTTTGCGCCAACAAAGGAACGGCAAGCTCATTAGTGGCTAATCTGGTGAAAGATCCATAGTACTCGTGTTTGGGCCACACCCAACGGATTAGAACAAAGTTTTGTCGGTGAATCATTAATCAAAGGTTGCTTGCGGTAAGTTAAAGTAGCATGGAAAGTATCGTATTTACCTCCGAATATTCCAATATTGACAGTATCGTCGGCGCCCTGTGTTAAAACAATTTGTTCGATAGCTAAGCCGGTTCCCGGGTCGTAGGTCCCACTATAGATTGATTTCTCAAACACTGGAGTCAAAGTATCGTTCTTTATTAGCTCGAGACTGACTATTGTGATCGCCTCACTCGACGGAGACGAGGCAACCACTTCCAAAGAAATGAAGCTATTACTTTCAATTATGTCATCAGTGAGAGGCGTCATTGTTATCGTAACTACATTTTCCATAACACTAGCGCTGAAATAGGAGGAATATTCTGAAAAACAAATAATTTTAAAGTTACAATTTGCAAATATATAATTAGGGAATTTAATTGTTCTCGTTATTAGTTTCTAACGTCTTTGTCATTCGATATTAAGTTTAATCATTGTTTTAGTAACTTAATTAAATTGAAAGATTTTCCGTGCGTAGGCATTCCTTCACAATATCTTTTGTAAATTTCAAACTACTATTTTTGAAATAATATTTTTGTTATTTATAGTAAAGAAACCAATTACTTTTGTTAGTAAAAATAAATTTAGTAGTTTCCTAAATCATTAATAAAAAGTATTTTTCTTCTATCAACAGTAAAAAAGAAAAATGAAAAAGAACATAAAAAAGAATTGTATAAAATATGATTCAACTTCATGTCTGGGTTGAGTTTGAAGTAATTACGTGCGGTCCCAGTTTTTTAAGAATAGTAGATAAGGTTTACTTTTATAACTAAGTTCCTTACAATTTATGAATACTGACTTGAGTTATCTAGATTTTCTCTATATCTATATCAATTACTAACTACCTGTTTTAATGAGTTGATCATGGTTGATCATTATTGTATTGATGTGACAGAAATCTATACTAATATTTTTTGTTTATTTGTTAGTTTGTTTGTTTGTATGTTCGAGCTAATCTCGGGAATTACTAGTCCGATTTGAATAATTCTTTTTGTAATTGATAGCCACATTCAATTCATCCTGAAATTCCCATGGGAACGGACACAACGCGGGTAAAACCACGAGGCGCTCCTAGTGTGTAATAATGTCAATGAAGTACCTCCGTCCACAGTCGCTGTAACCGTGGTATTTTCGTATCCGTCAATTAATATCAACGCCGGAAGTGAAAGCACATTATTTTCAATTGCGCCAACGTAGAACAAACTCTCGAAACTCAGTGATGATTCTGAAATAACATCAAAATTTATATTCTCTTTATTACCATATCAAAGGAAGACTTGAAGCAGTTGATACTCAAATACCGAATTGCTTTAGAATACATTTTATAGTAATCAGTAATGAAGGAATGCTCTTGAATTACGTATTTACGTTTTTACAAGAAATCTAGTAGGTAATAATCCTTTGTAATGTTTAAAAAATTATGGAAAGACTGTATATTTTCCCCAAAATAAATTTGAAAGTCCTTTTTAATTTTAACTTTTATAGACTTTGAAAAGTCATTTGTAGATTGCAAGGCAAACGTCCGTTCTATTTTCTTACTATTCTGACGAGAGTTGATTTTTAAATCAAACCATCATGACTGATTTTTCAACCAAAAACTACTCCTTCCATTAAAGGGTTAAAGGGTTCAGTGATCGGGTAAGAATACAATGAAATCACTTAACCTTTTTACTCTTCAGGAGGAATCGTCTTTGGCTAGAAAATTTACCACCATAGTTCACATTTTTAGCTCTTGTAAGAAAAAATAAAGCGCAGTTAAATTCTTGTTGCAGGAGGTTGTTGTTTATTTATTTTAAACTAGGAAAATATAAAGAGAAATACCTTCGGGAAATTGTACAATGATTGTAGCGGAGCCTCCGCTTGTGTTTTCCCTGTTGGCCCGCAGTATTAAATAAATCTGATTTGTTGCCACCACTTCGTTAGGCAACGGATTTGTAACGACAATCGTTACCTCATTGTCTGTTATAGTTAAAGAGAAATTCTCTTCGTATTCTGAAAACACACAAACAATCCGAATTGATAATTCATCTTATGTAAATGTGGTTTTATATTATTCAAAAGGAAAATTTTGAAATAATTTATGTCTCGCAATTACAGGGGAAGTCCATTTTAGAAATTAATGTTATTAGCATTTATTTATTTTTGTAAATAATTATACCGTTTCCTTATTTACGTGACTTTTGCATACTCTATTTGAAAGAACTTAGTTACTTATTAAAATATTTACCTAATCAGTGAAATAGCACCAAAGAAAATAAAATCGTAAATGGAAAGTTTAAGCCACGTAAAAGATTTCATAATATTTTTTAGAACTTTGACCTTTTGTATACTATAAGGTCAGGTCTAAAGCTCCTGAAAAAACAAAAAGATTTTTCTTCAATCCACGGTAACATACCTCCTTCCAAAGTAAAGTTTACATGTTCGTCGAAGCCTTGTTGGAGATGTATGCTCTCTAATTGAACTAATTGATGGTCGTCTGAGTAGTTCACGACATAATACGGTTGACTGAACACTGGCTCTTCGGGGAGTTGGAACTGTGAGTCGGCAAGGATTGTGACGGTAGCAGATGTCGTCAAGGGCTCGTCGCCAGTGAGATCCACGTCCTAATGAAACAATAAATTAAATTAATAAAGTTCCACAAAACTTGTAAGCGTTATGATGTGAAACTGCTTTCGGCATTATGGAGATTGTATCAAATTGTAATGAATTAATTTTTGAGTTATGATACCTACTTATATATCTATCCTAATATTATAAAGAGGTGAAGTTTAATTTTTTTTTTGTATGTAATCTCATAAACTACCAATCCGATTTAAACAATTCTTTTTGTAAAGGATAGCCACATTCAACGGGAAGGTTATGGGCTATTTATTATCCCGAAATTCCTACGGGAACGGGCACAACGCGGGAAAAACCGCGGGCCGCTGATAGTTTAAATAAAGCTTGCTTTTCAGTAACTTCCTTCACAATATAAGATTCAAACGATAAGCGGTTGACTTCAAAATCTTCAGAAACTAGATCGAAGGGAAGTTCGAGTCCGTTTGTGAAACAAACATAGAAACCTGTTCGCTGGTAACAAATATGGTAATAAACGTCAATACTTGTTTTATTTCACCAAATTTGTGATTGAAATGAGTAAAGATAGATAAGCGTTTTTGTGTGCGTACTATCAGTACCGTCGGCAAGATTGTTGTTAGGCACCTCACTGTACCTCACTGCGAAAAATTATTGAATGATATTTCCCAGTTTACTGAAACCTACCTTGCTGTCGCTACTTCGAAGACAATTTTGACAGGATTTTGACGCAGACCATGATGCTATTACACCATGATATATGTAAAATTACATACAAAAGTATGACTCAAGGGCGCTCTAAGATACTCACTCAAAGATAAAATAACTATATCAATAAGATTCAAGGGTATAAACACTACAAACATTATTATAACAGGTAATGAAATGAAACATTGTTCAGCAATATACTAGAAAAGCTCACCGTAGCACTGATTCTCAAGGTAATAGGTTCTGTCAGTGATCTCAAAAATGTAGTAGTCCTCAGAACAGCATTAAATTCCTTAGCAACTGTCGAAGAAGCTGAGTCATATTCAATTTCAAAATATGGGTTCTCTTCTATTGTGAAATCTATTCTTTGCGTAGTAAGGTCTATATCTCTGACGGAGATATAACTCAAACATCCCGTCACGAGAAATCCTGGAGGCAAAGGCGGTGCGACGACAAATTCAAAATTATTTGAGGGAATAAATTGTGGTGCGTTGTTGTTAGTGTCAATCACGGAGATGAGGAATATCTGAAACATTAAAATGCGTGTATTATATTTTAATATTGCATACTAAGAAATAAAATGTTTCATGTTAGATACTAAAGATAGAGGAAATAAGATTAGTTAGTATAATAGAAGATGGAGCTACTAATGTAGGTAAAAGGTTTCCATTTTTTAAAGTATAAAATGAAATAAGAGTCAAAAGAATTGTGCCATTCATTCTACTGAGAAAAAAACATTATGTGATAGAGACTAGATATATGGAATGTTGAAAAAGTAAAGTAATACTACCAAACATAGATAACTTATGTAAACTACTGTGTGTAAACTCCGCTAAAACAAATATTACTTTAGTTTGAAAAGCTTTTCAGGGCCAATTTTTCGTTCTCTAAGTAACTTTTATCAGATAGTTAAATAAATAATTTATGACATTAATTTTTAAGAAAATACTGTCAAAGTTATTCTATTCTAAAAGTTTTTGATTTATAAATCACTTAAAATGCAAATCTTCTGAAAGAGATGTTTTTTCATACGACAAACAACATTTATTACAACTTTGAAAAGTCAAAAATGTTCGTCGAAAATGAGATGACTTCTACTCTTAGGTTCAAGCAAACGATACACACTTTGAATTATAAAACTATGTTTACAGAAACTGTTATCTTAGATCCAGACTTGTGACCACGGAACTGTGTAAACAGGACGAAACGATAGACGAAAATCCAGCTTATATTGTACATACGAGCTCTCTTCTGATTGATACTCTTCCACCCAAAACCATTTAACGAATTTGGATGAAACTTTACAGTTACATAGGTTATACATCAGGATAATACATGGTATAAATTTAATCCCGAAATTCCCGCGGGAACAGCTACAATGCGGTTAAGACCGCGAGTTGCTGGTGTGAAATAAAAGCAATGTGTATCCATAAACGTAATTTCGATTAAGTAAACAGAGGGTTTGAAAATTAGCTCTTTTTCAAGCTAATTTACCAGTATAAATTACCAGTGTAGCTGTAGTCCCACCAGTACAGCTGAAAGTCACAGTCAATGACATGCTGGATGACACTTCAATCTCCTCATAACCCTCGTACTCTGCTCTTGTGCTCATCACGAACTGGGAGTTTGAATGAGACACTTCCAGATACGGCCCACCGATCGTTCCTTCACCGTAGGTCACCGTTTGAATACCTAAAAAAGTATAATCAGAATATAATTAACCATTGTAATAGATATTTACTTAACTAATAAAACACTTAGGGTCTTCTTCATAAACGCTTAATAACAGCACTTTAGCTATCAAACGGTTTGTCCCTTTCTCACAAACGGTGTTTGCCGAAGAGTAAAAGAGACAAAACACTTTAAAGCAGTGTTTTAGTTATAGAGCGTGTATGAATAAGGCGGTTAAAGTACACCATTTTGTGCGAAAATCTCACATTATTCCAACAGAGTTTTCGCTAAAAACTTTTCAAGCCGTGGTTTTATTTATGTACAATGTTCTCAGGCTCCACTCGAACGCGAGTTTCAAAGAGGAACTCATTAGAATAACAAATATTTACCTGTTTTAACGTAAAAGGTAGATTAATATGTACGTATGTGTACGTTTATTGGCATGTAGTTTCAGTATCTTTTTTGTTTTTTTCCCCTAACCTAACCTAAGGAGATCTTGGCCCCGGGCTGCATAGCACGCATCATCATTCAGCGCTCACCGAGGGGGTGGGGAGAAATTGCCACAATACGTAAGTACGAGTACGAGTAAGTACTCCTTTTTATTTCTTAATCACAGCTTTTACTTAAGATGACATAGACAAATCACTTTAATGTTCGTATAGATTAATTATAGGTTAGAAGACCTCGGTGTCAGGGTTTTTAGACCGCCTGAAAGACAATTGAAATAACCGAGACCTATAATTGAATGTGCCTTCCAAACACGGTCAGATAGATATCAACCACTATAAACTTTCTTCTAAGTAGTAACCACGATGCAATTAGTAAGATTATATGCGTACATAATAGTGTGTGAACATACAAACACACCTACAGTCAATTACATACGTTGATGAACACTTTCAATATTAAAAACACTTCATTCATAAAAGATTCCATCAACTTTTGTAGTTGACTGTGCATGTAGTTTTTATTGTCTAAGGCCTGAAACTGCGTTAAGCGTGCTGCGTCACGAGCGGGCACACTCGCGGTTTTAATACAAAAGTTCTACGTAGCGGGGACCCGCGCGGGTGCCCGCTTAACGCAGTTTCAGGCCTTAGGTCCCTATATCCTAGAACCTAGAACTAATTTATTTTAGTGGTATTTCTTAATTACTCATGTACTTACTTCGGGTAAAGGAATTCGTGCCCTTAATTGGCTTTCTCGTGTGAGGTTTCATCGATTTATGTCACATTGTGGGTACGGATTTCTTTCGAGAGTTTGATTGATGTGAGGTGTAATGGAAATTTATCGGAGGGATATAGGTATTTTAGAAACACAATAGGGGATACGATGTTTAATCAAGTAAAACATACACCGAGTAGGTTCATAGATAACTCGAGTTCTTGCTGAAAAGTGTTCTGATAAAAGCTCTTAATATGTAGGTTCATATTACGAGTACCTACATACAATTTGATAGCCTAAATGTTAAACTCATACAGATTAGCAAAACCGTTTTCACGGCTGGAGTATTTATTAAATTAAGCCAGTTATTATAAATATGCTGTAATGATAATGAAAAGAAATCACATCACAAATTAAAGCTTAATTTCTATGTATTAGCATATCAAAAAAAGGTTTAAGTGATAAGCTTAATTCATTATAATATTCAATTATTTGAGCATCTGTTATCTCATTATTTTATAGCTCTTAATAAAGTGTATTCAGGAACAACTTTATCATTATTATTCAATTTGAATACTTATGAGGAGGTATTAATATTTTTTGTCATTGCGATATTTTAAGGATTATAATTCTGGATTCCTAATCTTGATTTCTCTCCTACAGAGTTGCCGATAAAGAGAGTTGAAAGGATAAACAATTTCATTTATTTACCTTCAATGCTGTTTGTGCTACGACTCATGACGGTGCCGCTAAAAACATCCAAAATGTCTGCCGTGACTGGTACGGCCCAAAGGCCGACACCTTCCATTTGACACCCTGTAATATTAAATTAATATAATAATAGGTTCCTACTTTGACAAGGTCCCCATTGAACGCAGGCGGCACGGAGCATCTTATCATATTTTATTGAGATGGGACCATGTTCCGGAATTCGTCGTGGTTACGAATTATGAATATAAACTGTTCAATAACATTTTCCTACAAGTTTCCTTATGAACTTTTAATACTACATTATAAATGAAGGAAGTATTTTTGTGGGAGTCAGTATGTATGTACCTATAACGATAGTTTTGTAAAATAGGTTCGTTTTATAAATTAAGCTTCAAACAACTACTTTTTACTAGTATTATATTATTATTATTTATTAACTAAGTTATTTCCAATTATATTTCAATAGCATGCCCATAACATAAATGCTAAGATAAGATTTGAATAATAAACTCTACCATATAGTTTATTTATCTAACATCTATTTATAACGCTTATGTTAATAAACGTATATAATATAATCGACAAACAATAAACTCATATTATCACGAAACCAAGACAAGAATACGTTTAATTTAAAAACAGTACTAAATAATTTAAAGTTGACTTACCATGTGTGACGTGCAGTACAGCCACAACTATTTTCAGAACAGCAAGAAACTTTGCCATTGTTTATTATTGAACACAGCTGATTGTAAAAACATCACATTCCTTAAAAGGAAATGAACCATCAAACAAGTTATTCGCTAATTCGGCACATAAGTTACACAAATACAGTTAAATTCGGCAATTCACTTACCGAATACCGAAAAATAGCACTTCAGAAACATTACCAATTAGCACACTTTGTGTAAACACTTGAAAATAGTTGTATTGACACGTCAGATTACTAAACAAATGAATAAAGGACTAAATATAGATGTTGATTTTCCGATGTGGTTTTGTTCTATGACGATTATCGTATCAATTGATTATTATCTTTGCGAGGAAATAACCTGATAACAATATAATAATGTGATAACACGAAACTAAATACTAATTATAATAAAGAAAATATGCTGTTTACTTGAAACATATATTTTTCTGACATTGTTTTAAATAAAATAATGATAAATATCTGATATCACTGACAAGGTCTGGATAAACGTATTTAATTTGGAACATATAATTTGAAATCCCCCAATTTAGATAACGTAATTACAAGTATTTGTTAGGAGGTTAACGAGCGGTCTAAAAGGACTTTTTCGTGTGAAATATTGCTTAATTTAATACCGTCATTAATATTGTTAACTTTTAGTTAGAATAACAAATAATAATTGGACGTCACAGAGGGATGATTTTGCCCTGGTTTCATAAAGATATAAACAAAAAACTATACAAAAACACTACTAAAGAATTAATGGTAGAAAATATACGCTGATAGGTATATAACCTCACTAATGCCTATGGAACTACATAATTTGAATTCCACTTAAAATATCATGCCGAAATTAGTCGAAACAATGTAATAAGATGTGTCTTATTCTTTATCTATTATGCTGGGGCCACACCTATGCCATATGCCATAGAATATGACATTAACCGTAGGTGTAGCCACGACTATGCGTCATAATTTGACAATAGCATTGACAATGCCATTTGGCGTATGCGATAGCTCGAGTGGCGGTACATCAAAGAGATTAATGCGAGAGTTAAATGCATGAAGCGGCCACACTACGTATTGTCAGTGTGCGTCGAGAGCGCAACGGGTTCGGACGTATTTGCTTATTACGACGGATTTGCCTCAAAATCGCACGTTTTTGTCTATACGTACTATGGCGACAGAGTGGAGTAACAACAAAATTATTACTTTTCTTGAGATTATGCAAACATGGTCTCTTTATTCGATAATGATTTAATAAAGTCAAATAATATAAATTAACTCTCATGAAATATAGAGCTCTGTCGACGTCCACCTTGCCTGAATTGAAGTAAATTCAATGCCGTTGTCAATGTCAAATTTTTCCAATAAATGAACATTGACATTGACAGTTTAAGTGTAGCCACCCACTATATTGCATTGAAAATTATTGCATTCAATGGGCATTGACATTGAGCGTAAGTGTGGCCCCAGCATTAGTGTGTTACATTACATAGTTTTGTTTTTGATATTACTTGGTTGATTCGAAAATCGAAATGTAGGTTACAGTATCTTAAAACATTTCCCGGTTTTCAATATTCATATCAAATCTTAACGTGATTGGATGATAACAGATATGCAACTTATCAATAAATAGATAGGATTAAATGTCTCAAATATTTTGAATAGATTTTTATTCTACTGTATTGACAACTGTATCAAGACTCTCGTCTTTAGCGATGTAAACTAAAGCCAAAAATTACTGGATGTCATTCATTTTTGTTTTTGACAAATAGATGAAAATGAGCATGGTGTGGTGCCTACGACTTTTCAATTATGAGTATCTTCAAAGAAATAGTACATCAAATGAATTGTACCTACCGTGATGTTGTACCGATCGTATTCATTGTGGACTTACTTAAGTTATACTATTTTAGACTTAGTTTCATTCGAAAGTATGATGATTAATCAATTTAAAAGTTATTTTCGTTACTTTGGTCCCGATAGTTAAGTGTTAAAATCTTAATCCTAGATAGTAAACTAATTGCAAGCCGATTTCACAACCATCAGATAATATAATTGCGCAAATAACGTTGAGAAATTGACGGATTGTTTGTTAAAAATAATGTTGTTGATAAAACATTGCTAGAATGACCCTTTCTTTTGGTATTTATATTATAATATTCAGTATCGTGTTCCGATAAGATAAACAACAAAGCGTCAGCCGGTTAGTACCCAACGTTATAACAATTAAACTATATTTTATCATTTATCAAACGTGATTAATTCATGACGACAATAATAATTGAATCCGGAAAGTGTTATTTGAATTTATAAATAAGCGTATTTAAAAGGAAAAGAGGGTTTGGGCCTGGACCTGTCCAATAGGGCCAAGGTGCACTCCAAGGGCAATATATGTTCTATCATTTCCCTCTTCTTTTCACACAGAAAGTATCCCAGTACGGGCCGAGCAGCACATTGCTTAACAATCGCAATGAGTTAACATAGCTTTGACTAAGCTACTACGCCATGAACGCTAGAGTGAAATGTCTTTAAAGAAAAAAACGAAGATAAAACTTCGACAAGAGCGAGCATCATATCTTTTGACGAAGGAGAATCAAATGACTATAGCATGGTCCCTTAATTTAGAAGATGAAAGAACTCATGTCTCTGGCAGAATCATATTTATTTTATAATGTAATTTGTGGAATAAATGTTCTTACAAATACGTACATACTTTTTAGCCTAACAATGTGTATAAAATATTATGGTGTCATAAGTATTTATAACAAATTGTAAAACAATCGCAAATACAGTATTGATTAACATCTACCGTTTTACATTTTGAATTTCTACAATCTAAATATAGATATAATAAAGTTGTATGTATATTTCCAAGCGCTATCTGGCAATGGCAATCTAGGAAACAGATAAATATGTTTGTGTGCTGTCACAGTCTTAAAATAGAATAAATGCCTGCAATTCCAAAATTCACAAAGGAACGAGTAAAACCACACAGCACATCTAGTGATTCAATTCACTATTTTATCACTTATATTGCTAACAGATATACAAGTCAAACACAGCTCATAACGTGATACATCTAAATAAATCGCCAAATACTTAATGCCATGTATCAATAGTGGTTACGTCATGGTTTTGCTCCATGCTGTCTTGGGGTTTTCTATTCACAGACACGTTTAGAGCCAATAACTGTTGTATAGGCAACCGAGGTGACAGGTTAACCATGCTGGCCCATTGCCCAGAACATAGCTCGGGAAACTTGAGTTTCTTGAGAAAGTGACCTTCAAGGTACCAGGGTGACACGCACGTAGGAGAATAATCCCAGATCTTCATCTCGTTTAGTCGGACCCATCTGGAATAATGTGTTTTGTTTAGTGAACTAATTAAGTGCTTAGAGAATAGATTAGATTTGCTCAAGAAATAGATGAGAAGTTCTATTTTTAGACCGTAATATAAGGTTATTTGTACCATGTGTACGAGTTTGTATATTGTATTTTGTAAGTGGTTATGTTGATTTTAAAAATCGAATAAATGTTATTTTCGCTATTTTTTAAAAGTTTCTTGTTTAGTTTCATTAATCAAATCAAATATGTAGGTATTTGCTAATAAAATGCTAGTAAGACATTATTTTTTGAGTCCTTTTAAAGTAAAATAAGTTCATTAATATCTAAAGCTTTTTAAAAATTCCATGTAGAATTTAAAAACAAAAAAACATTACAGGAATTTCTGTGAAAATTAACTTGGAACAGCGTCACTAAAGTTGTTTTGAGAAAATATTGTAATTTTAAATTATAATTGGATTGATATCTATCTATACATATAAAATTCTTTGTAATGAATGACTGATTGATTAACGCACAACACAAACGGCTGATTGTAGATACCTGCAACTGGGAGGGTGTGTTTTTTGTATGACGTAGGCATCCAAATAAAGAAAGGATTTTCTGAAATTCTACTTCGAAAGAGGTGAAAAAGGGGTGAAACATTTGTATGGGACAATATGATTCTTTAGTCGGATCTACTTAAAATTTTGCATACACGAAAGTGTAACGTTTAACGGAAGTTTTGGAAGACGCATTAATGGAGTTTTATTGAAGTCCTCCTCTAACAGGATTATAAAATAACAAAATTGACGAAAGTGACGTATAAAAAACAATGTTAACTTCTATTATAACGATTTCGACTCCTGCGCGAATGCAGTCACGGGCAATAGCTAGTTATAAATAAGATTACAATAAGAAGACATTTTTGTAGTCATTATAAATATTACGGCTTATCAAACCCGTTCCACTTGTCGTTATATATAGAGTACAGAGAGAGTCAATATTTGAGTTATTATAAAAGCAAACTTACGCAGAAATATACAACGCGTGACAATCACAATGCCAAGGATTCCCAGACAACTTGACCATCGCCAATTTTGGCATATAGTCCAAAGTACGAGACGGCAGCGAAGGAAACAAGTTGCCATCCAAGTACCTGAAACATAAACAAGGAAATAATGAAGATGGAACGGATACGTACTAAGTGGAACTAAGTGAACGGTTCAAGTAATAATAAATATCTGTAACTCACAGTGTTGTTAGATTTTTCAATGTAGAAAACGTCTTGAAATACACTTCATACAATCTATTCTCAGACAACAAGAGTGAGGTTAAGTTATCTAAACCCAGAAAAGCGGTGACGTTAAGAAAACGCAATTTGTTTCTTGATAAATCAAGCTTCTCCAAGTTCGTGCAGTTGGAAAATATGTAGTCTGGTAAGTCCGATAACGAGTTCTCTTTGAGGTCCAGCGTGCGCAGGCGCCGCAGCGTCTCGAACTCCACGCCCGACAGCTGAAATATTAAAGGAAAACACACAAATCACATAATCTCCAAGCCTTAAAACAAAACGGAAGTAATTAAACTAAGTTATGCTTACACTGATCAGGTTATTGTTGGACAAATCCAAAAAGGTCAAACAATTAAGGTGTCTGAATAGACCGTTGGGAACATTGCCTAATTTATTCTGATCCAATAACAAAGTTTCCAAAGAGACCAAGTTGACAAACGCCTGTTCGCTTATATTAGATATCTTGTTGTCCGACAGCTTTAATATCTGAAGCGTCTTTATTTGAAACGTCCCGTTTTCAATTTTCTGTATTTTATTTTTAGACAAGTCAAGTATTAACAGGGATTCGAGACCAATAAAAGTGTCGGAAGGTACATACATAACGTTGTTATTGGATATATCGATAGTTTCCAAAAAGGAATTGTTTGAAAATAGTCTTTCTGGGAGGGTGTATAAGAAATTGTTTGACAAATCAACGTGGAACAGATTCTTTGTCAACTTAAAAGCTTCTCCATCAATTTCTTCCAAGTGATTTCTTTGCAGACGCCTGAAATGGAGATTGGATTTCAGTCTATTAGATTGGTAAGTACTACAGCTTGATATGATTTATAATCAAATACCAACCTACGTCATCATGTACATATATTTGCATAAAACCACCCCAAAAAATTACTAAAAGAAAAGTTAGACATAAATAATGTTTTAGTATTGTTCCCCAACTGGTTGAACAAGCGAATCCGGTTCGAAGTTATTCAGAACTAATAATATGTGTATTTTGAACCAACGACTTCGATTGCATGAACTTCACAATGGTATACAAAGGAAAAGTTTGAACTTGTTCCTAGCAGTCTTCTGTTATAAAGTGTTCTGAATATAAAGTGTCATTTTATTTGCATATTTATTTCAAGAACATAGAGTAAGTTTTTACGTAGCTGGTGTTGGGTGTACTTTTAAAATTAACATTTAATGATTTATTAAATAAATAAATACTCTACCGAAGGGCAAAATGCCTCAGATTTGTTTTCCTTAACCTAAATCGTCCCACACTGGTACGATATACACGGTAAGGTCTCCCCCAGACGCTTCCAACCCCTGCCCTTTAGACTTGACTAAATTTAAATCAATAATGCACACAATACATATCAATATTAATCAATACAATATCAGTCAAAACATCAATTCATGCGAGATATTATGCGTAATCGTGAATTGTCATTTCGTTAAACTAATTGTATTCGAGTAAAAATGTCTATATACGATATAATAATACTCACAGAATCCTCAAACTGACTAAAGAATCAAATATACCGGGTGGCAAGTACTCGACGTGATTGTCAAACATATCCAGTTCAGTTAAGGACCTCATACCTTTGAATGTCGTCTTGTGGAGTGTTCGCAGTTTATTTGTACCCAAGTCTCTGAAAATAACTTCACAATATCGAAATAGTTGACTTTCAATCAAAAGATATACTCGTACATATATATGTATGAGATAAGTCGTTGTTGTGTTACATAACACTATTTAAAGGTGGATACACGCATAGTTGTGAACCGTAGGTTCAATTTATATGTTTCTTAGACATGAACATTTTGTAAAATGCTTACTTGGCTGACACAAGCATGGTAGTTAGCTAACCTACTTACTACTAAATGAAAGCAGCATGCAAAGAGCTGGTTTGCAAGGATTATCCCAGGCAAATATCTACGTATTGTCACTTTAATCTATACTAATATTATAAAGCTGAAGAGTTTGTTTTGTTTGTTTGTTTGTTTGTTTGTTTGTTTGTTTGTTTGTTTAAACGCGCTAATCTCAGAAACTACTGAACCGATTTGAATAATTCTTTCACTGTTAGATAGTCTATTTATCGAGGAAGGCTATAGGCTACATTTTATCCCGAAATTCCCACGGGAACGGGCACAACGCGGGTAAAACCGCGGGGCGCTGCTAGTTGATAAATATACTTCAAGAAGAATAATAGCTGAGTAAGTTCGAATAGGAAATCCTGGTGTCGGAGTTTTTAGACCGCCTAAAGGCCTCCGACGTGGTAGACTCGTATAATATATCTTATCCCAATATACTTTCACATGACTTTAATTGGCAATCGATCGAAACCCCAACTATATATAATTGATAAAGTGATGTTGGTTGTCTTTCCCAACGTCACTTTGTAAATGAATATTCAGCACCTCGATTCAATTCCTGTGAAATCACACGAGAAAGGTTTAGTATTCGTAAACATTGTCAAACAAAAGTAACACAAAACAAAGTCTCTCAATGAATAAATAACTCTGATCGAGGGTTAAGGCTTTAGAAAAGCAATTATATACTTATTTACAATTCATTTTGTCTCTGGAAATAGTTTTAGGGTGTAAATACACAAATGTCTATTTCAGGAAGTGTAAACAACCTTAAATGTGTTGTGTTGTTATAATCTGCCAAATGCAGGTTTATATATCGCAAATCTTGCGATCTAAATGAACTACCTATTACGCAGTTGTATAAACAACAGAACTTTCTCTCGTGTCGCTTCAAAATACAATATTGCCTGTAGCAAAATTTAACAACGTCCGTGTAATAACATACATTGTCCATCCTAGATTGGTCCGTTATACAAAGGTCCATTATACATTTTGGTCAAAAACCTTTTTAAATACACAGGTACCTACAACATAAGAATATGTATATCATAAAAAACATATTTTACTTCTTTATACCAGGGAAAATAAAACCTGATTGATTGGAGTATTTAAGCTTTAAAATAAAAGTGAAGTTCACTTATAGATATATTCCTACATTACAATGATATTACCATTGTCAGTTTAAAACAATGAATTGAGAGAAACAAACAACGCTGTATATTCCCGAGCAATATAATAAGATCGCCCCATCTCAACAGTAGCTAAGCCATAACAAATGGAAATTAAATGGTAATATGTGCTTATTCGGGTGACTCCAAGCGCCAAATTAAATTCTTTTACGCTAAATTCATATCAGAAACCGCATGGCACAGGGCCAACACACTCGGCAGCCGTTTATTTGTAGTATTGTATTATAATATCTAGATGGAGTCCCACTTTGTAATAATCATTTAATTTCTATTAAGTGATATGATATAATTACGTTATGCCTATAGAATTAGATGATACGTAAGTTTGAATATTAAGAAATGTTCATTGACAACACTTATGTGAAGTGTATAGTTGTATTTTACGTGCTCTGCTAGGAAGAAGATGATAAATTCGTTCATAACCGTTAGTACTAAATGTCTTGCATAAAATATGTATTAATTTGCTTTTATATCTTGTTCTACAATTAATTAAAAAAATTAAGGTCATCAGATTGTGCCAAGAAACTGAAAGGGCTTATTGCCGCCGGTAACAGGATAAAGATATAAAGAAATAAAATTGTCGATGGGACAATCGTAATAGATTAGAAATTTAAGTTCCATTAATAAACTTTATTGCTAGGGATGTCGAATTTTATTGACTGTTAATTTTAGATGTTCGAATTTGATGTCTGAAATCGAAGGGAAAGTAATAAAGTAGCACTTACATGGTTACGAGATCGGCGGGCGCGACGAGATCGGCAGTGAGGGTGGTGAGGCCGGCGCGCCAGCAGTTGAGCAGCCGCCGGGTAGAGTCACATCTGCACGCACCCTTACCGCACTGCCTCCACCGCGACTGACTGAAACTTATTGTCCAAGCTGAAACATAAATAACACAAATTGCCCACCTACATGAAAAATGCGAACGTAAAATGCAGAGAAAACGATAAAACAAATCAAATTCACACATTTTTACCTCTGGTGGCATATTGTATCTTTTATTTGGATAAAGGAAAATATTTTTATGTAGGTCATAGATTTTGTTATAGGAAGGTAACGCGATACGTTCGTAACCCGGTAGTTTTACATCACCCTTCGACACTTTATGAACTAAATAAGGTTAGAGTGCGCATACATATAAGCATTATGTGAGTATACAAGTGTGAAAATATACGTAGATATCTATAAAATTATAAGCAGCAATATCTTTACGCATTAAATGTAGGAGTGTTTAGGGATGTAAATGGAAGTGGTTGTAGTGGCGACCCATAGACAAAGACAAATGGCGCGGTCTGTAAGTGGTGACAATACTAATTAACACTACAATTTATGGCGAAGTAGACAAATTTAATGCGGTCATTGAGACTTACACTACGAATCTATGATTCAAGTGGTTATAGTCTGAACTAGTGAACATAGAAGCAATATAATATATGCAGTACTAGCAGCGCCCCGCGGATTTACCCGTGTTGTGTCCGTTCCGTGATATTTTTCGGGATAAAAATATGCCATCGATTACAAAAACAAACATTTATATTAAATTGGTTGACACAACCAATAATTGGTTGTGTCAACCAATCATTAGTAATTCTGTGAACAATAATGTGAATTACTAATGAAGCATTGAGAAAACAGGATCGATCGGAAACGGTCAAAGTTAATAACCGGCGTAAATAGCCAGTGCCCAATTTCTATAGAATGTGCCAACCCAGCACCGATAAGCCCCTAATGTGACAGATCATTACTCACAGAGCTGCCAGCGCTTGTCTGCGCTGGTTTGCGCTGGTGACTGGCACAGGTTAGCTTTCTTTGTACATGCCGCCTTAGACTGGTTTCCTTACAAAATATTATATACATGGATTTTATTTGGGGAAAAGTTATCCAATACCTAGATGTCATACAACTCGTTTGGGTCAAACACGTTTGTCACATTAAGTATTGAAAGTGAATAATCGGTTAAAATCTATGTTTACGGACTTTTTGTTTAATAATAATGTTGTGATAATGTCTCAAGCACTTGACACGTAAGATTTACTTACTAGATTGTTCTATTGCTCGTAGTCTCCTGTCCAGTTGTCTCCACTGAAGGTCTGAAGTACAGGCTCTATTGGAAGGAACGGGTCCTTGATGGTTTTGTCCGTGCACCAACATGTTGAATACTTCGCACGCACTCAAACTGCATGGCGGCGGTAAAGATTCTGCTACTGGAAAATCGTCATTTAATTAAACATTTATTAGGTACTATTTGTTTTATTTTACGAAATCTACATTATACTAAGGCCCATATTAATAAACGCGTATTCAGAACATTATAGATATCAAATGGTTGGATCACTTTTTTACATACGCAATTTTCTGAACAGCAAAAGAGACAAAACACTTTGTAATAGTGTTTTAGTTGCAGAGCGTTTATTAATAAGGCTGCTCATGTTAATAAACCAAATATACATCTAGGTGCTCTAATTTACTCATCATTAAAAGTTAATATTTCTTTTAAATGGTTTCCTGCTCATCATTGGCAATGCCTCCGTGATGAATTTTGAATGAGCAGCGTGCGAGAACAACATACTAAATCTACAATATAAGATGATGTGTCATGTATTATGTAAACAACATCTAGCTGTTGAAATATACAGATAGTGTTTACTCGAGTTAGCCCTGCTGTCTGAAAAACTTTCACAATACCTTTTAGGCTACAAGACCAGTTTCTAGTTCTATGAAATACAATATAAGAGTTTTGTTGTTATTGCACGACTTGTACGGGTTCAGTTAATATATTATAGCGTGACATAGAACCGTTATTAAAAAAAAGTGAACGTGCGTTATTTAACAAATTGCGAAGAAAATACCGAACGTGCTGATGTAGGCATAGATGCTTAAACGTTTCGATTAAAAATGCGAGCTTTTCTGTTTTGCACAATGCAAAAGTATACGACGTTGCAGATATAATAAAGCTAGAGGAGTTGACTATATTTATCTATATTCGTATTTGGATAGTGTTGCCGACAAATCAAATATGCAACCTGTGCCAAAACTGTGTAGCGATATGAGCCTTTGCGTCGACCAGGAAATGTACGAGAATCGAGGAGTTAGAGAATATAACCAACTACAATATTCGAAATCTGTGTACACGCGTAATGGTGCTTGTTGTACATAATAATAAGGATCATTATTCATTTTATTGAAATCTCTTGGCTGTTACGTGACACAGCCGAGCGTTTTCAATGGAGTGAGCATTCTATACGTAATCAGGCAACATTTTTACATCAGTCTTTAGCAATGACTTGTCGTATCATCGTCAGTGATATATATTGAGGGTGTAACTGTAGCTTTTATGATTTTGAATGCTCAATTTATCAAAACATTCAAAGCATGAGTTGCAGGGACGTTTGATAGATTAGTTATCTTTTCTAAATAAATGAAAGAAAATGCAAATGAATAATGAGTTTCTGAACAAAACATACTTTCTTCATATAAGCTTTCACGTAATAAGTTTTTAAAGAGCAAGAAAGACGTTTGCTTTCTTATTTAGTTGAAAATTTTATAATTTCAAGATGAGCCTAAAATGTTGGGTCTATCTCGAGACAAAAGATTTTGAGTCTTATCGTGTAACCTTTGTTCTGGCGAGAGAATTGTTTCAAAGTTTTAGGCAGCCCAGTGCTTGCACTGAATACAGATTACCTACAAAACTGGTTGGAGTAATTGTAGCTATTACAGACTTTTATTACAAAGGAAAAAAGAAGCGCATAAATCTATATGGAGAAATGAAAACATTGGAAGCATTTGTTCGGAATGGGATGCTGAAATTCCGATTGTCGAATGTATTTGTACTCTGTTTTACTTCGGGCTTGGTATTTTTATGGCAAGCTGTAAACTATTTCAAATGAATTCCCAGTGATTCTTCCTGATTATAGTCTGACATAAAAGAAACTTTGATAGTCTTCTTAGCTCAGGTTACCTTTTTGATACAGATACCCGTCGGTTTTAGAAGAATAGCTTCATTTCAGAAATGAACAACTGAAATACCATAAGTGTTTCTATAGATAATCAAGGTAGATTTCCTCACTAAATCATTCACTAATAAGGGGAAAAGTGATACAACCCTTTGAAGTGAAGTGCCTGACAATCAGATACAGACACAAATCGTGAAACCGCCATGTCGGATCCTTTACACAAATGAAATAGATTATACGCTTTGGTGCGTACTAGGAGGATCTCAACCGCTTTAACTTGAATAACATCTATTTCACTTTGTAACAGATTTATATCAAAGCCAAATAAGTTTATTCGAAGATTTGATTTAAATTGTATCAAATATGGCGTGGGACTGGCTCATGTGAACCGAATGCATCAATACATGTGGGCTAGAATCGTCACGCAATGGGTGCCGTAAGGAGTGGGGCGTAGAGGCTGAAGGTCGACAGGGATAGGTCAAATTTAGCCGAGGACAGGGCCGAGGACCTTTGCTCAGAAGTGGGACAGAATAGGTAGAAAAAAAACTCGTAATATCTACTATTATGATAAAGAGCTAAAGTTTCTAATTTTGTTTATTTGTAACGGATAATCTACCAATTTGAATAATTCTTTTTGTAATGAACAGGAAAGTTATAGGCTATTTCATTTTTATTAACAGAAAAGTTATAGGGAATTTATAAATTTTTACACGGGTACGGGTACAAAGCGGGTGAAACCGCGGGTTGCTGCTAGTATTTTACATATTAATATTATATACAATTCTGACATAGAAAAGTCTTCCTTAAAATGATTTTATTGAACTATACGTTTTTCGAATAAAATCGAGAATTTTATGGAAGCTTTTCCGAAAAGTAAGCACACCTGTCAGTTATCATGACAAGTGATATGGACGAGAAAAATAGCGAAAAAATGCGAAGTGATGAGAGTACTCGTAAATCACGTGGCGGACAAGCACGTTCGGTCTACTGGAGCCCGAGCCACGTCACTGTCCGTCAAGGTTTCAAAATATAAAGAAATATCATAGAGCTAGCTGTTCCTAGTGTACGTACGTTACCGGGAAAAATTGCGATAAAACCTTCATCCTGAATGTGGGAATCTAATACAGAAAGATTCGGATCCGACTGGGAGTCCCAGCGAATCATCAAACATAGTTAGGTATCTCATTTACTAACAATCTCAAAGATTTAATTATCTCAATAAATTATGTTACAGATACTAGTAATATTATACTAGAATACAGGAGCCCAGAAACAGTTTCATGTTTCATGAACACAAATTAGATCAATTAAAATTTGTCTAATTAGATTTCGGTAAACTGGAAACTTTGTAATTAAAACCAAATAAGTTCAGAGTATCACAGGATGAGGCGTCTGACAGCTACGATTTCTTTATTTATTGAAAAAGAGGAAGGAAGCTTCAATATAACGTAATGATTTTTTGCAAATGTATTACCACTGGAGTTTTCTCATACGTATCAAAAAGGGAATCACAACACATTGTCCTTACCTTAAAAATACAATGCTTCTGAAACACTGACAAAGTATGATATTTCAACCCAGTGAATGTGAAGTGAGTTTATTTTGACTTACCAAAATGTAACCTAAACAAACATAATAATACTACAAACATTGCAAGTAAAACAAAAGCTTTTTAAAAAATAGGGCGATAGCCTCCGGCGACTTTCTGTGGCGATGCAAACGTAGGTTTATATATTGTATGCAGTCGAAATGATGTATTGTGGTCGTATAAACTTTCATTCTATCGCCAAAAAAGTCGCCCAAAGCGATGTTTCCTACCTCTATATCCAAGAGCCATTACGAAGACAATTTTTACGAACAAGCTCATGTCTCTCCACTATCTATTTGGTTTATTATCATGGATGGTTTTGTTTGAATTGGCTAGCACTGGTTGACTAACAAAATATCTATGCAACCTGAACAGTGGACTACAACAGTGAAACATGTCATTTTAACGAAGTGGTAGGTCATGGATTAAGAATATAATTCCCAAGCCCGTGAGAAACTTGGAAGGAACTTGGGTTATGGACTCAAGTTGTGATTGTATGTGATTTTTGTGCTATGAATGAATATTCCAAAGACTAATTTTAAATATTTGGTCATATAAAAAAGTTTCAAACTTCACTCATCGATAAAACCTATTCATTGAAAGCAAAAATTGTTGTCGTATGAAAATTAGTTTGCTTATTTTAATAAGAGTTCCTTTTGGAGATGAAAGAAAATGTTTAGACCTTAAAAACCTTTATTTATAATTTTTAAAGTATATTTTTCTAAAAAAAAACAAGATAATTATATCAACCAATAAGTAGAAATATTTTTATATCAAAGTAGTTTTTATAAAAAAATGCTTTTGGTTCATTTGGAGACTAGGCTAGCGACAAGACGTCCGGAAATTAAGTCTTAGCTTTGACATTTCCTTTGTCCCAACACTTTAAACAATCGAATGATCCACTATAAAAAAGCAACAATTAATTATTTTATTGTTTACTCTCGCATTGTTGCATCCATTTGTTTTAGTACAAATGAGCAGACAATTAACCATTTAACTGAATTGATTGCGTCCGTTAGAGCAGACTTATGTACCGTTACTCTGCGCGGGTTAACAGACGAAACAAATACGAAAGTTATATTAAAACTCTGAGTAAACAGATCTGTATTAATACGTGTTCCGACTCAATCGTCAATCCGATTGATTTGGCAAATAAGGGTTGGTATCGGAAATGATTGGAACCATTATTAGTATTGAATTCAAATCAAAGTTTACGATTAGATTATAACATCACTATTGAACAAATATATTGAACATGTATTAGTTCAGTATATTATCAGTAACTGTAAATACCATGTTTGTAAATACGTTAGGTAATTTAGGTACAGACACTGTAGTCTGTACACTGTAGACTGAAGTCTGTAATGTCACAAAAAATAGCTTCACATCGTGTAGGAGCTAACATGTCACAGACAGACACATTAAACTCCTAGATAGTTTTTGTATTGGGTAAAAATGCCTATAATTTTGTTGTGGTATATTGTCGGGTCGCGAAAATCACCAATCCAATTATGTAAGCGTGGTGATTATGCCTAATCCTCCTTACTGTACTGATATCTTCGATGAGATGAGAGGCCTTTGTCCAGCAGTAATACATTACAGGGACAACGGGCGTACACAATATTTTCCGAACAGAGTATACTGAGTGAGTGTGCCTTAGATATAATATAGGTATCTACTATTTATTTTCGTTACGTTTATGAAATCTCTATAGCATGAATATACTGCTATCAATGTACTCACAAAGTAATATAGATAGTTAATTAATGTTTGCTAAATCCCTGTATCACAATAACTTGTTCGAATCGTGATAACTTCGGTTTAATTTGGGTGACACATGTTCGGAAACAACTCGAGCGGTGGATGCAGCTCTCGTAATTACTTACTCGCGTCTTGAGGAATATATGGTTTTGTGTAACTTATTGAAAATATTTATATTTAAAAACAACTTCTTAGGCACAAGCACTCTTAAATACATTTATTACCTAAATATGTTTAAGAAACAAAATCTGTTCGTTCAAAATTGTATTTTATATTGCTCGAAATAGAACACTATTTGAAACGAACGTTATTTGTTTATTAAACATGTTTAGGAGCTAAATGCAATATTTGTGTAATCCGCCTTTAGTATGTATTTATTTAAGCTCACTTTTTTTAACCTTCTGAAGTATATATGAAGGTTCTAAGCGTGAGTTAGGGGCCAATTATGTGTCTGAGTTTTTAGTCCGCCTAAAATTCTCTGACTAGGTCTAACGATTGAAACAACCGGTACCATCAATATTATTGTTTACTCTCGCATTGTGGCAAACTACTTAGCTCCTTTGCTATATTTATTTTGTTCAAGTTAATGCAAAATAATTGCAACGAAGTGACCATCCTTTCAAAGCAATGGCAGTTATATCACAGATTACTTAATAGTTACTACGTAACAGATAAATCACTCCAAGGAAAAATGACAATACCTACTGCTATAATTACCTACTCCCTCTAGTAGCTAGACGTTGCAAGCCAAAATGAACCAAAGCTTACGAACATAAAGTTGACTTTGCTCTGTAGGTGCGCGCCGCCACGTGCTCAGCGTAGATTGTCAGGGCTGCCTCTTTCGATATATATGTCAGTAGGTATTTGCAGTAAAGTTTATAATTGAAAGAAAAAGAATTTCTTCTGTTTTAACATGTTTTATTTTTTAATTATCAAGAAATTATACATAACTTACAAATGTTTTATTTTGATGTAATGTTTAATAATTTTTTTGCCTTGGCGAAATTCTCGGTTATTAAACTTAATTGTGGAAAATATTTTGAATCGTATAAATTCTTGTGGGAAACAAGGGCAAGCGGAGTTAAAAGGAATATTTTTTAAAAGATCAAGGAGCTTGCGACCGGGTTTTTGTCTCATGTTAATTTCAAAATTTTTAACAAATGTGATTTCTAGATTTTTTATATAATCGTAAAAGGAATCTGAAGGTACTTTTAAACTTCCATAAAAAGACGATGTTTTGTTGAAAGTTTTAAAATGAATGAACATTCTGGATTCATCGACATTAGGAATATTATTTAATTCTGAGGTGACAACCCACTGAGAAATGAGCAGTCGACTGCCCGGCGGCCGGTAGGTACTTATCGCGCGCAAGTACATGGAGTGAAAGAGGCCTGGTTATATTAGATTACTAGCAGCGCCCCGCGGTTTTACCCGCGTTGTACCCGTTCCCGTAGGAATTTCGGGATGAAAAATAGCCTATAACCTTCCCGTTGAATGTGGCTATCTATTACAAAAAGAATTATTCAAATCGGTTCAGTAGTTTCTGAGATTAGCAAGTTTAAACAAACAAACAAACAAACAAAACAAACTCTTCAGCTTTATAATATTAGTATAGATAAGTATTCAGTAGCTCCGACTTGACATTCGAATATATATTTAAAAAAAATAGATTTTGCGAATGTAGCTGTAACATTTTATTATTCCAGAATGTGTTGTAGAGGACATAACGGCAAAGAATCCATCAAATATTTCTCGAGTTTTAATGGAAAAAATCAAATTTTATAAAGCTTATGCCAACAATATTTATCTATACTAATATTATAAAGCTGAAGAGTTTGTTTTGTTTGTTTGTTTGTTTGTTTGTTTGTTTAAACGCGCTAATCTCAGAAAATACTGAACCGATTTGAATAATTCTTTTTGTAATAGATAGCCACATTCAACGGGAAGGTTATAGGCTATTTTTCATCCCGAAATTCCTACGGGAACGGGTACAACGCGGGTAAAACCGCGGGGCGCTGCTAGTAATTTATAAAATTCGTAACTTTATAACCTTTGTTGACCGACGCAATATTGTGAAATATTTGATACCAATTTTATGTAAATTCAGAAATTCTTAGCAAAAAAACCCAGGACAGTTATTAATAGTAGTTTATGCAACTGTCATATAAGGAAGGGTATTAAAACACGAGTGTGAGTTTATGAAACGAGCGCAGCGAGTTTCATAATAGTAACGAGTGTTTTAATACCCGTGTTATATGCAGTTGCATACACTACTTTATCTTCACTAATGCAATTAATCAAACAACAAGAGTAAAAGCTGACAATAGTTTTTCACGCGTACGTGTATTGTCACAGTGAACTTGCCGCCATTAAAATCTAACCAATGAGAGCGCAGCTGCGCGTAGGGCCAATCAGGAGCGAGCGAGATCTTACCAAAGAGTTTTGTGTATGTAGTTTCGACGAAGTTTTCACGTATAACCCAACTGTTTTCAAAAGCCAGCCTAATATCAAAATTTGATACAACTTGTATGAGGATTTTGACATAAGGCTCGCCAGGTTAATTGGTCGCGTTTTATTGATGTTATAATGAGATTTTACGATATCGATATCGATGTTTTAGGATATTATACCATCATGTGAAATTGCTTAAATTGATTGTTTTGTTGTCTGCGCTATAACAGTAGTAATTATAAGTCAAGTATTGGAAACATAAGTAGAATGTTACAACATTAGTGTAGATAAAAAGTTTTATAGCTCTCCTGTTGTAGCGCAGGTAACTGAAATACTGAAGGACCCTTACCTTCTTACTCTTTTGAAACTCTAATTTGTGTTCAGTGATTTAGGATAACAAGGTGCCCGTAGAAGTGTAAGTAAGTTTAAGACAGTAATGTCACACTATTGGGGAAAGGCATAGGAATAAAAAGGAATGTAATAAATTAAATTGTATATTATTTGTGACAGATGATGTAACAGACAGATGGGCAAAGATTTCAACGGAATGGGAGTTCCAGGATGCCCGCAGGCCCCCAGGTCGGCCTCCGACTCGATGGCGGAAAGAGCTGGACGATTTTAAAAAGGATTGGAAGGAGTTGGCTATGGAAAGAGATAAATGGAAAGAATTAGGGGAGACCTTTGCCCAGCAGTGGGACAGTTAGGTTACGTAAAAAAATATATTTGTAAGTAAACAGTCAAAGTTTCGAAACTCTTTTTTTATTCGATCACATTACGATAAAGCTTAATATGTTAAGATCTTTTGAAGAAAACTGCTAGAGGTTTCTAGAATTAAAAGACTATATAGTACTCGTATACCATTTATTCGACGTTGCATTGCATCGGACGCTTTAAGCTTTATACCGAATTTTATAAAATGCAATACTTTACTGAAAAATATTCGTAGAAGAGATGATATTCTTATCTATAGTGTCAGAGTTCGTAGTTGCATCGGAAAAGGAAACCAAACATTCAAACCAAATTGTGCGAGCCGTAAAGAAATGTAGAGCAGCGGTATCTTCATCTAAAATTTTTCTTCCATTTTTGTTTTTAACATTTGTAGTAGATAAGCATTTTTCAGAATAATTACGTGTATTTGTTTAGGTATTTCACTGAGAAAGGCACATACAGTGCGGATGCGGTATGGATGCGGGTTGCGTGACAAAAAAACTTAAAAAGTTAAACTGTTCCGTTTTATGTATTAAACTAGGTTCAAAAGATTCAATGTGAATCAACATTCACCATAGATTCGACATTTTATCCTCACAGTTCATTAATTGATTTCGAGTAGGATAGAGACCAACCCTTGTTTCGGAGTTTTTAGACCGCCCTAAGGCCTGCGACGAGGTCTAACGATTATAGCAACCGGAACCGACAATTAACGTGCCCTCCGAAGCGTGCTAGCGCTCAGATAGAAATGCCACTGTTGGCCACCCATCCACGTAGGGGCCGAGCTGCGAGTTGCTTAACAATGCAATGAACTAACATAGCTTAGTCAAATTACGCCTAAAACGCAGTAAACAATATTACTATACTCACAATAATACTATGCATTCAAGTATAGTACGAAAACCTACTCAACACTTTGTCTTCAAGTTCAAAACAGCTGCACTGGCAGAAATAAGCAAACCAAAGCAAATTATCCGCGCGTGACAGACCGATTCACGAGATTAAAGGTTTCTTATATGTACCTACTATATGAGTGCTAAGGATTTAGACTACACCTATAAATAAAAAATATATACTAATACATTACCTGAAGAGTTTTTTATGTGTTTCAATCCGCTAATCTCCGAAACTACCAGAAAAGAGGCAATATTGTGTGTATTTTGACCGCCTAAAGATTACCGATAGATTGCCAGCTATCATCAATAAACCTGATCAAAGCAGTAAGTAGGATCGGGCGTAAAGCAATCAGAATTTACAAAGGTAAATCGCAAGCATGGTTGCGCTCAGATAGAAATAGCAATTATCGGCCACCCTTTCAAGTAGTATCCAAACGCAATGAAAAACTCACTTATGCATTACCATCAGTTAGTTAAGCCACGTCAAAAGTGCTAGATATAACCATTTTCATCTCACATACATTTATTTACAGCACTAATTCTGTTGAACAGCCGTCCTAAGAGGGCACTTAAGAATAACAGATATACTGAATTTCTCATGTCCAAATGCGTAGGTCAAATAATATTACAACTAGAACCGCCCCGCGGTTTTACCCACGTTGGGCGTTTTCCCGTGGGAATTTCAGTATGAAAAATATAATATACTAATAATTATTCAAATCAGATGGGAATTTTGTGAGGTTGGCATTCAAACAAACGAAAAATTAAACGTTTCCGCTTTATATATTAATGTATAAAGAGAGTTCAAATAGATCAGCTGAGCATAAAGTAGCTGTTTATTGAATTCCACTGCACTTGTAAAATCCTACTGTAAAGAACAAGTATCCGACTGAAATTAAATTAGCAGTAGGTACTCTGAAAATGATATTTATCGTGCTTGTCTAATACACTATTGCCTTCGGCATGTTAGGGATACCCAACCCTTATTTGGAATGTAATTTACATTGCTCGTTCTTGAGTAGTTTCCAGATATTTTGGAGAGTTCAGAGTTATTACAATATGCAACTAACAATACAATATAAACTAATGTACCTATAGTAACTTCTTCAGGTATCTTAAAAAAGGAAAGGAAACATTTTATCACGATATACAAATATAATAATTTACACTTTTATTTCACTCTCATTAACCAAAATTAAGGGTCTTCCAAACTCAGTGTAAAAATCTCACGAACATTGCCATTGATCGTTAAAATTCTACGCTGACTGACTGTTTTTGAAGAAATGCCTACTTTCTGATTCAGAAAGCCTTCCAATTACTTCCTATTTTAATCACACCATTGTTTCATATTTCCTCTTATACCTTACCTAACCCAATCTAAAACAAAATTTATTAAAAACTTTAATTATAACAAAATTCATTAACTTGTCATTGTTCAATCTAACATTCGTCAATCTTTTAGAACAATGGAGCTCATTGAAAGAGATTTAAAGCGCCGAAATTGATTTCTTAAAAGCTGGCCGTTTAAATATTTAAAAGGCTTGTTCAAAGCCTAATATTTTACAAATGTATGAAATGTTTGTTGGTTTTAAGATATGAATCATTTTACTCGTTAAGGTTTATTATATATTTGAATTCTACAAACCATACATGATTTTGTCCTACTATATCCTACTAAGCTTGCTCTTTCACGCAAAAACTAATAAACGGATTTGGATGAAACTTTACAGTAATGTAGGTTATATATCAGAATAACACATGGAATACATTTTATTCCGAAATTCCCGCGGGAACTGGTACAACGTGGGTAACACCACGGGGCACGGCTAGTATTGTACAATTGTGTTTGAATTGTATAAGATAGGGATTCAAATGTTTCTCAAGAACCTCTTTATGCCAAGCAACCGTTATGCAGATATGATCAACCCTTGCAACGTCTATCACAATACATTTCGGCCATTAGCAAATCTCTCCGTAGGCATATTCCATTCTCAAGCCCCTAAGTTAGTTTTAAGTACTTCAATTATTCGCAGATAGTCAAGTACGGAGCGTTAACACTAATAATTAATGAATGGAACTTTGAAAAGTTAGTGCTCAACACGGCCAGTGGAACGTAATGAGTAACATGTCACATACCGTTATATTAGTTTGAGTAACACATTTGCATTTAACTTGTATGAAGGTCGACTTTAATTACAGTGTGCCCTCGCCCCTTTTTAATAGAGGCCGGGAGGTCCTAAACTTCACGTAGTATTGACAAGATTCTCGGTATTTAAATAATTAATTTAAGAAGTCCTCTCTATATAACTGCGAGCCAACGACTTGGATTTGACTTATCGCAGGGTTTCACCAACTTTGCTGAATTGTTATTGGCCTTTATGGTAATAGAGTATTGGGATCTTCAGTTATTGATTGGTAAACCTCGTGTAACAAGTTACTTCCTTGAAGAGTTGTAGCTTGTCACGATACAGAAAAAAAACCTGAAAGAACAAATATGGCTTCGAATTCTTCAAAACTGCACTGCGACACAAGCTTTCCTTCTAATCTTTTGTTATAAGAGTCATTTATATAAACCAGACACCTCACTGAACGATTTCAGGTATGCGATCACTGAACCTTTGATTGACACTTTGTAGAAAATGATATCAATGTAAAGCCAAAATAGAATTCGAGAGTACCAATTATAAAAGATATAAATTAAAAGATCTATTGCCTTGAAAGAGTGCCGTTTTCAAAAGGACTAAGGAACCCAAACAAATACAGAAGTCAATTATTTTGGTACGCGTCAGTAAGAATTGAAGTGAAGGTTTTCGACTAAAAATATTCCCGGAAGAAACTGTGAAGATATATTATATTGATAAAACAATGAATAAAGTAATGTTCTTATTTCCACAATAATATACTGAAGGCCCAATAAAATAAATAGTCCCTAAAAAATAATTCACAGGTATTTATAGTCAGTTAAATATCAGTTTAGTCAGTTTAATAACCTACTAATATTATAAATGCGAAAGTTTGTGAGGATGGATGTATGTATGGTGTATGGATGGTGTATGTATGGTGTATGATGTATGTTTGTTGCTCTTTCACGCAAAAACTACTGAACGGATTTGGATTAAACTTTACAGTAATATAGGTTATACATCAGAATAACACATGGGATACATTTTATCCCGAAATTCCCGCGGGAACGTGTACAACGGGGGTAACACCGCGGGGCGCGGCTAGTATACATATAAGTTACATACACTCTGTTAAACTATAAATGTGTTAATCTATGTTGTCTTTGTACAATGTACAGTCCACAAACATGTTAAGCATTCTTTAAACCATATCATATTTAAACTTCAAATAATACCTACTGACTACAATAAGAGTTTTCATAATCTGACATAGTACTAAGGTTCACTGTAGGTACAATAATTTACACACCTACGTCAATTATGTTACAAAGTTGCATGAACACAAAATGTTATTGTTGGATATGACAGCTCTTATCACAAGACATCACAATATAAAGTCAATTCACACACACACAAAGGCTGAAATATTACAGTCTCCCAACATTATTATAGTAGTATAAGCGCATTGTTGAAGGAATACAGTCGAAATGCTACTCTTTCGGGTTTTATTGGATGAAACACGGGATAGCGTTCTCTAGGCCCGGGCTCTATGTAGAATCCATTATTTCTCATTTTACCATCATTATAAGCTAGCGGAAATCCTAAGTGTCTGCTGTTCCTTTATCAAGAGATGTTTTAAACATTATTCAATGAAGTATAAACAATTAGGCAAAATATTTCGAACGAAATACCACTCGCTCCTCTCAACACCGTTCACTTCTTTCAATGAATAAACTTACAACGCTAGCTTACACGTAATGCAAGGAATATTTTATTCTGTATGATTTTAAATTATTAAAAATGTGCCAGTAATTTCAAGAGCGCAAATAATACAACAGTTAAGTAATCGTATTTGTGTTACTTTTCGGTATTTTTTCTTTTAAATAAGAAAAGATAAATTTAAAAATTCAAACATAACATTTTATGAATTTTGTGAACTATGTTTATAAGGGATATTGGACGTGTATTATACGGGCAAGTTTTCCTTAAGATTTAGTGTGAGAACTTACTTATGTTATTACGGCTTACAGCGACGGGGACAGGTGAAAATCTGCTTATAAACTGACGGCTGTAGGATTATATCGAAAAACAGGTGTTTTTTGCTTCCCAAGAAAAGTAAACAACGTATTTTAGTATACTTCATGCATTACGATTTATATTTATGTGATTTTCCAAAAAAAAATTTTTTGTCTTCGGCGGAGCCTAAAGTTTTGTAAAGAGTTAATTTTCTCACTAATTAAGCTATAACACACTGTTCTATAAAACGTTACTTTTAAGTAATTAAAGTAAGCCTACCGATAATTGACAAAAGATAATACCTAGGAATACACGTAGCTTAGTCTCCCAAAGGACGGACCTCAACGCGGGTGAGCAGTTGCGGGTTATTAAGTAGGGACCCATTTTAAATCACTATTGTTCACAACAGTACATCGGACAAAGTCCACAGATATTTTAATTAAACACCCTTATCTAACAGAGACATAAATATTTACCGAACACACAGCGCGTTCACATCTCGACATTAACAAGTGATTTCGTTCCGCTTTATGTTGAGTTGTAATTATGGTGGTTGTTAGTGGACTGCGTTGTGGATACTAATAGGAATTAGTGTGTCGGTGGTAATTGGAGGTGTTTCGCAAGGTGCGCTACCCCCGAGCAGCGAGCGAGCAGGGACTCGCCGCGCCGTCATTCGATAGAGTCGCGCGAAGCAGCCAGCCGCGTCCGCCACTCACTACACACAACTTTCCCTCGCGAGATTTTCCGGAAATTTTCCAACGTGAACTCCTAGTCACTTTAACTTAATTGAAACTAATATGTATAATAGGAAATTGTTAGCGACAGAATGAAACTTATTTAAAAGTTTTACTATTTTCAAAGTTGGTGAAGAGTGTGTGTTTGTTGTTAAGTTAAAACTATGACGCTTTAAAGTTTAAAGATAAGAAAACTAAATTAAATTACTTAAAACTTATTAAAAACAAATAAATAGTGATGTGATTGTGCAGTGATATAAGAAAACAAAATAGTGATAAACATAATCGTACGATGCACATTAACGTAAAATAAGTATAAATCAGTTTGCAAAATCAATCTATGGATGGTTGAGTATTTTTAAACGGTGGCTAAATGTACAATGTCAACTTTGGGAGCGGGGACAGGCGTGCTAATCGTTGGTCAAACAAGCCGTAAGTCGGAACTGTGTGGTGTCGGCACGTGTGTACCCAGCCTGTTAGCACGGTGAGGGACCTTGCTCGGAAAACAAAAGACATCGGTATCAACGACGCCCTGCTGCGCGCCACCACCTCATCACAATGGATACCAGGCAAGACCTCGTAAAACAACCATTAACAACAACCTTTAGATAAGTAAATTTGTCGATCGTTAATCCAGTTAGATAAAACGCTACTTGCAAATAGATTTACTCACGGTCGTATTGTAATGGAACTGTTAAATGTATTTGCACGACGTTTTTTGTTTAGCAACTGTATTACAATCATATTTTTAAATAGATGGTCACGTCACTATTATACCAACCAACACTGCAACAGACTTTAAGTGCAATATTGCGAATTCTTCTTTTGGTTACGTTATAGTCTGAGATACCAAGCGGTGAAAACCGCACAAGGTTTCTTTTACTAAAGAATTTTCATTATATTCTTTAACAACTTTGAACCAAGTAACAATGTGGTTCGGTGTTGGTACGCGGAGCAGAAACCTCTACTTATAGGGGTATGAGTAAGAGTATGTGGTACAGTACGCTACTTTGAAAACCGTATGTTAGCGACAGATTTAAGGATTGACAAAGGGTTGTGTATAAAAACCTCAAGATGATTAATGAACGGTTCTCATATCCCGACACGTCATTGGCTATTTACAAGGTCCTAGTGATGTTTACTATATACTTTGTTATCATAGAGCTATTGCATAAAACAAATAATTTAACATTTTGTTATCGTTTCCTGATTTTTACTATAAAAGCTAAGAACGAATAGTAGCGAGGGAGAACTGCTAACTTCTAAAGGAAAAACAAACCTATTTTGATGGATTTTTTTAAATAATACTCCTAATTATAGGTCCATTCATACTACGGTGACACAGTCGGACACAAAGCCACGTCATACATATAGCACCCCACTTTTTGTGTCAGGGATTGATAGTAAACTTTTTTATGTACCACGGACAAAAAAACGTGATGTTCTGAAAGGTTGTGGTGACGTCATATCGCCTAATCCTTTTCATGACCCCATAAAGCCTATATTTGTAACATTCAATGTAAAATGTCATGATGCTGCAGAAAGTCCGCAAGGTTACGATGCTATAGTAATTAATTATATATTAAAAACCAAACAAACCACTTTCAACATCGGTTAAATTTTATCGAAAATACTTTAAAAGTTTCGAAACATAATAATTACTTTACCATCTTCAAATTCTTCTGGTAACCAACGCTGAAGTTTTATATTAAATTCTCTAACAAAAAAGTATTACGGATTACGCCTATACGTACATCGGTCAAAGGGATTCAGGCCTTAATCATTAGGTTAGTGGGAAAATTTTGTATACTAATAAATCTATATTATCCTACTTTAGCCGGAATTGTAGTCTATCTAAATAGGTTACATTAGTATTTTCTACTTGAAATATGCTTATAATAAGCTTTTGTTTGTTTATTTTAGGAAAAAAATCACACAAATTACAAAACGATTGGTGTCAGACGTTAATGTACTAGCAGCGCCCCGCAGTTTTACCCGCATTGTGCCCGTTCCCGTAGGAATTCGAGATGAAAAATAGCCCATAGCCTTCCTCGATAAGTGGACTATCTAACACTGAAATAATTTTTCAAATCGAACCAGTAGTTCCTGAGATTAGCGCGTTCAAACAAACAAACAAACTCTGCAGCTTTATAATATTAGTATACTTACATAAAATCTCCAAAATTGAAAATCAATTTGCAGACAATCATAATATGGTAAGTTTCATCTTTATCAGATATATTATCACACTAACAAGTGCAAATGTGTAAATAATGTGATCATGAATTTCAAATATTAGTGATAAAGAAGTCTTGTTTGTTGTACTTAAAAAAATGCTGAACAAAAAACGAATGCAATGATGACTCACCTACAGAAGTAGTTGCTGTAGTGAGCAGATTTGTTAATGCTCCGGGATTGAGCGCTTGTAGGGTTTCAGATGGCAAGTGGAACTTCATTGTTTCATCGCGTCTCTTTGATAAACTTTTTTGTCACCGCTACTCCGTTTTTAAGTACACCCGTAATTTTTTTGTAAAAAAATCCCACTTTTGTCAGAATATCTTTGTTTTGGACTTATTTGTCAACCGATCTTTTCACTTTTGTACAATGTTGATAATGTAATTCATAATTCCAGTTATGTAATAATGAACTCTGCCCTAATTTAGATTACCGAAAGCTTTTTGTTTCAATTACGAGTCGAGAGTTTGTTAGGAATATCTTAATTGGAGCTAAGTACTAAATGCGTGATGTCTGGGATCTGGGAATATTTTACCAAGATAACAAACCGAATCATAAGAAATGTATTCAACGTCAGCATTGAAAAGAAATGATTAAATTAACTCCCCGTTCAATTTACCGTATCCATTCATACTCACTCACTCATGACGACGGAGGTACTTAAGAAAATATGCTTTACAAATAAATAACTGGATTTTGACACACAAAATTATTCACAAAAAAAAACAAATTCTTATGATTTTTTCTTATTTTTTGCTACACATCTGTTACTTTTCCCTTCTTGTGATACCCATAAATCACATGATGAAGTACCGCGTGGTCAAGATCTTCCGGACGACCCCTAATGGCACGACTTATGGCTAGGATTGCAGAAAAAAAAGTTGGAATCAGCAGTCAATTATTAATCTTAAAAATATACTTACTCGTATAAGTACTTAGAGGTACCTCGGCTACTTTCTGAATAAATAGGCTAATAAATAAAGCGTGTCATCTCTGGAACTACGCTGCAATTTTACATCAATAGCGTGGTGATTAACCCTAATCCTCCTCACTGTACTGATATCTTGTGTCACTGATAGGCAAAGACCTCAGCGAGAGAGGTCTTTGCCTATCAGTGAGATATGACAGGCTATTACTTACGTTGTTTCTTAATTATTTATAATTTTCCCATGCCTAAGACTTAGGTCCAGGGATCTTAGATTGATATTGAATACATCATCCCCAACCCCTATCAAGATTAATCTAGCTACATGTAAGAGACCATCTGACCCTACGGTGTTAACCAAGCCACATCTGTAGGTACAGTCAAGACAAAGTCAAATAAGTCACAGACAGGACTGGACGAACCCTCCAAACTGAAACCGTTGACACGACACGATTCTAATTAAGAAAACAAATGATAATCATGACTTCAACTAACTATCGCAACATTACAATATCTTTTGAAAACCAAATGAAGTAAACAAAAGTAAAAACGTTTCTCGGTCAAGAAACCGATTAACGGTATATTACGTAAAATGTCGCGACCAATTTGTATTCGTGGACTGTCTCAAGATATTTGTATCAATCTATAACCATCCTCTTTCAAATTGGACGTGACGTCATGAATACTCAACTTTGTATTAGACAAAAGGACCCGGATCCCATATTTGTTCGAGTAAATACTAAATGAACGAACATTTCAATAAATATTTTAATATTGTTTAAGTGTAAGTATCTACATGAGTAAAGCCTTATCTAAGGATTTACCGTTCTGAATTAAACTGTTGAGCTCAATAATTATCCTTTGATAAACGTGATATGAAGCCGGAGTGTTATGTACTAATTGTTACGTATGTACCCTATTGTATGCGATGATGTTAATATTAATCTTATTAAAACGGTTGGTGTGTATCACGCAATTCAGACACCTTTAGTAATTAGAGAACAGCAGGATTTAACACATTTTGTATCGTATAATATTCTGTCGTTGTTATATCAAGAGAAACTCATCTATATATATAAATTTCAAAGTCCTGACTGACTGACTGATAATCAACGCACAGCCTCAACCGCTACACCTAGAAACATGAAATTTGGCAGGAAGGTTCTTCAAGTGACGTAAGTGCACACTAAGAAAGGATTTTCGAAAATTCCTACGGGAACGGGCCCAACGCGGGCAAAGCCGCAGGGCGCTGCTAGTTAAATAATAAGAATCCTGACTTAATAATAAAGTCAGATAGTTTTACGATACTCATAAATGCATCTAGTCTATTACACAACATAAGTCATCTAAATACCTACTTACCTACTTCCATTGGTTTCGACGCTAAAATTTAATCAGTGAGTAGCATCTTAGAGAATAAATGTGGTTGCGAACATGAAACGACTGAGATTAAGTTATGGTTTATCTTAGAATCAGTTGAAACTCGGTTTCAAAGTAACTTGGAGATGAAATATTTATTGACAGTTTCGTAGATGTCGCGTGTTTGTTTGTTAACAGTTTAGTTAAGCGCACTTTGTTACTGCTTGGCTTGGTTTGTTATAAAAAGTTTGGTAAGTAGAGCAGAAATCAAAACACATGATATGAAAGCATTGAGGTATATGTACTGACGTATATCTCAATGTATGAAAGGGTAATTTTATGACAACTAAATAAATACATTTAATTTATTGATAACCAAGAGACACACTGATTGTTTACATTGGTTGGTATAACTAAATTTAGGTTATAAGAGTGAACAGTTGACTTATGAACCCTGACCCTGAAGCTAATGAAAATTGTTTTTAATAGATACAGGAGGCGAAATAGTCGTATTCCTCAGCAAACTTATTAGTGACTTGAAGTTGACTTCATAATGATCAACGGTCTTCTTTAAGTCTCCGATGATAAGCAATGTACAACGTAGTTAAACTACGCGCTGTGGAGCTATGGTCAAGCGATCGAAAGGGCTTTTTATCATTTTAGTAAGCTTTTTATCCGCTATCAAATGTTGCCATGAACGTCGCCATTCCATTGTGCCATAACTTCATAAGCTATCCGACATCGCAATGTTGGCCCATCTTACGGTAACAGTACAACTGTTATCGAACAAATTATAACAATTGACATTGTTCCTGTTGAAAATATAGTATGTTTTTGTTCTGCCGCCAAAGTACGGCACAAATTAACATGCAAAATATGGTTTTACTTGATCGGTTATCTAAGATTGCTGGATTTGCTGGTTGAAATTGTGGAACCGGTATTGGCCGGTATATAGATAGACCATCGCGCAAAGGAGCCATGGAAAGACGAATGATATAATTACAACCAAATAAGTAACTCTATAAGTTGTTACATTAAAACCATTAAGACTCAAATTAATCGATTCTATCTTGAACCACGGTCAACTGAACTCAGATTTATAGAATCAATTTTGAATTTTCTATCTAGATAAGCTCGTAAACTAGGGTTTAGTTGCACTGATCGAGTTATTTGTGACTGTGAAATTGGGGCTAACACATATTATTATATACTAATAAAGCCGAAGAATTAGGTTTTTGTATTTTTTGTTTGTTTGAACGTGCTTATCAACTACCAGTCGGATTCGAATAGATAATCGATGGCTACATTCCATTCAAGGGGAAAGCTATTTTTTATCCCGAAATTAGAACCGGAACGTACACAATGCGTGTAATGCCGCGGGCTGCTGCTTGTACTTAATAAGTGTACTGTGAAATAACCGTTCTTCAAATTGGGCTGTACTGTAACTTCCTGCTCATATTTTTAGGAAATGCGAGATAATTCTCAGCTGAGCGGAAAATAAAATGACACGGTTGACGTTGACTGATTAATGATGTTCTTTATTTCAGCGTATTGTCAACACCAGCTTTGTTTTTTACGGGGAGATGAACTAATGAGCTCAGTAAAGCTAACTAAACGATATCTTTTTTAGAAGAAGTTAACTTGTAACTAAAATTACTTGTTAGTTAATCTATACGAATATAACAAAGCCGAGTTAGATTTTTGTTTGTTTGAACGTATGTAGCCACATTCAACGGAAAGGTATAGGCTACTAGCAGCGCCCCACGGTTTTACCCGCGTTATGCCCGTTTCCGTGGGAATTTCGGGAATTTTTATACATATAATCCTTCCTCTTGAATCACTATTTAAAAAAACCGCGTCTTAATTCGTGCCGTAATATGAGTTTATCGCGAACAGACAGACAGACAGGCAGACGCGGCCGGGGACTTTGTTTTATAATGTGTAGTGAATCTTCTTCCTGAACGGGCAAAATGCGGGTAAAACCGGAGCGCTACTATAACTAGTTGTCTGATATACTTTGTAATCACTAACACTTTATAGATTCGTAAATAAGTGGTAAACTCTTCTGATAATGAAAAGACAAGCCACTTAATCCTAAACCTCAATATTTTGTTTTTCCAAACCTTTTCTTCGTATGTCAGTTTCTTCGGGGAATCACGTGTTGAGATTTATTTACTTACACAAAAAGTGTTTGACAACATGGATATTATCTTTGTTGGCGTTTCATTAAAAATGTTTGCAAAAAATCCCAGCGCAAAGCTTAAGAGATTTCTGGTTTCAGCAGCAAATCGACATTTTGGTTTGTTTTATGTTATTACGAGTTTCGCGGGAGCGTTCCATCACAAGTTTCATTGTGTTTTGTCGGACGCTGATGTTATTTTATTTACTTACTAGAAATTTAATATGAAGGGCATGTAAGGGTAAATCCTTCGTCTTAAGGGTACGTCTGGTTGCGGTCGGTGCCTCCACTTTGTGGTTTTTATAAGCAATCGAAAACGCTTAAGCGGGTTTTTGCTACAATGAGCATTTTAATCGCTTAAACATTAAATACGAAAATAGTTCAATTTCGCAATAGGTTTTTTCGCCTCAAAGCTTTTCGATAAACTACGAACTCGGCCTTTTATTACTATGAGACAGTAGTCGAAACGTAAGTTACATAATAATCGGAGTATTTTTAGTTTGAGCCACGCCATTGTTGTAAAAAGACCATAAACTTGAGATATAAAGACATTAAACAAACACTATTAGTGATTAATTATAACATTAAAACGGCCGAGGAACGCGCAGTACAATAAAACTTTCAATTTACAAAGGAAAATGCTTTATTTTTGTTGGTGATGTTTTATTTAGTTACTTGGAAACTATTTTAACACAATAAATTAAACTAAACATAATAAATACTAATAGTTCAAACGATATTTTGATTACTTTAGAAGCTGTGCCCTGCGGTTTTACTCAAAGGAAATTCGATCTTTTTAGAATGGAAAAAGAAGCCTGAGTATTGCTCTGACATATTGCTTTGCATAAATAATATAATAATTTATTTAAAATGGAATCTTGATTTGTTCATTTGTAGTGAGCTGAAATTTGGCGGCAAATTTAGCCCATCTTAAGTTTAAGAAGAAGAAAATAATTCGTGATAGACGTGATTTGTGATACTAACACATAAACTTTGTTAGCTCATCAAACTTATGTTTATTGAATCATCTTGTTAAAAAAGTAATACCTATCAATTAATTTTTTACTAATATTTAAAAAATCCTCGTACATCTATTTGACAAACCCTTGGTGATGAAAATGAATCATGAATCAAGTATCGGGTACTTAACCAAAGGATATGAAGACTTTTATCTAGTCATAAACGTTCGCGAATATTATGAGTCTTCATATTTGATTGCCTAATGCGAGTGATTACACCTAATCCTCCTCATTGTACTGATATCTTCAGTTAAACAAGAGGCCTTTGCCCAGCTGTGGGACATAACAAGGTAATACTTTTTTCATATTTCATTATTGAATATCAGCATTACGTAAATCATTAAGTCCATGGGCCGTGTACATATTATAATTTTATTTGTGCGTATCACACTTGCACAAAGACATTAAAAATGATAAAGTACTTAAACAAGCTCGCCATTCGTCAGTTTTACTCGATGAAAATAAAATTTATAATACCAATGTTTGCTACATTGCTCAATTTGTATTTAAATCTTCCTCACCAGTATGTGTAAATAGTTAAATTTTATTAAAGTTTCGTCGGTATGTTAATATAAACACTGGAAATACATTATAATCTGCTTTCTCTGAAATTATGAATAGAAATAAATTAATCTGATCTGACCAGATGTTGAACGATATGAATGATTGTTAAATTATAGTTTCTACAAATTAATAATAAACTTTGTTTTATTTACACGATCCAATTTGTACATAAACAAATGATTTGGGGAAAACGAATAAATCTCACGAATACTCTCTATAACATATCAAATTTTTATAAAGCATAAAACTCACTGTAATAATGAATTATTTGTTACGCATTTTTAACGGAATATAAAATAAAACACATTCGAAAAATAAATTCCATTATGATTTATTCGATATGTTAATAAACTGAAAACTAATCATGATTGTGTAAAACATTTATGGACTCTAAACAATTCTTAAGGGCACCATATTTCATTTTGAAAGCTGTACGTAAAGCACGTGTGAAGCTGTATTATTTACGTTGCAGTTTTACTACAAATTAATGTTCGCTCCGTTTCAAGATCCTTCCCTAGGTCCCCGGTTACTTACATTATGCAGATTTATATCCACGTTGTAGGCTACACCAACACCTGCGCCATTGTAAACGAGAAACTAGATAAACACAACGAGTTCGAGAACTTAAATGGAAGTAGGGCCTTAGTCTTCCTTCTTCTTAAACATTCATTAACAGATAATGTCGGTAATGTAGAAACGGGTTCATGAAGAAGATTTCATGAAAATACTTTGTGTTCTTTCAAAATAAAATAAAATATTTTTGACAATCCCGTTGTGCGAGAACGCCTGTTTCGGCGGTTGCGGGTTTGATTGCTGCCAGGGGACAACAATACGTGCGGACATACTCGTAGTTTTAGAAAACGACGTCTAGCATTAAAATTGAGATTCAATTTTGCCAACTTTCCTTATTAAAATCCCAGTAAAATAAAGCAAAGTGAGATGTTGGTTCTTAGATCTGTGTTCATAGAACCATTTCCCAGTACACAGTCACTAGTCACACAGCTATTTAGGTATCTGCAGGTTGGTTGTGTAAAGTCCTTAATGTCGGACATAAATCCTCTTGTAAGACAATAGTTTACCTAGGCGAAGCTCCGGTATCACCCGCTTGCGAAGTTTAAGCTTTTTCAGTTTGTAAAACATCTCATTACTATCATGCAGTTTTTTAAATAGATAGAGTGGATCAAGAGAAAGGTTTATAATTATAAAAATTTCCGAAATTTCTACAGGTACGGACACAACAGGTGTAAAACCGCGGGGCGTTGCTAGTTTAAGATAGTCAATTAAGCAGCGCCGTTCATACGAGTTTTTAGTTAGTATTAAAGATCTTTGACGAAGGATAGGGAGGAATTGGCCCTGGACTAAGATTTATAGCTCCAAACAAACCCCTTTCTTCAATCACTCTGTCTGTGAAAACCGCATGAAAATCCGATCAGAACATAAAGAAAGACACAGGGTAGGACTTAATTAAATGTTATGTAAAGATTACGTGCTAACAAATTAGTCACGGATATTTTTACAGCTGATAGTACTCGGTTCTCGGAGTACATTTAAGTATAAAACATTGTTTAAAAACATTGTTGGTTTTGTTATGTTTTTTTGGAGTTAAACGTTCACATAGGATCATATTCTAGAACATCCAATACATAGGTTTTCTTATGAATACGGTAGAATTTCAAGTTTCAGAGAATCCCTAGAATTATTTTCGATCGAACAATTTTTAGCAATAAATTGTGAAATTAAATCTACGAAAATCCGGATTGAATGGAATCACGTAACTTGGTCTCCAAATGTATTGACCGGTGCCTATGTCCATTTTCAGAGGAAATAGTAGAGAGCAGTTCCATTGGAGGCAGCTTCGTTAATTTAATTTTGGATAGACGTACCTTTTCTGTACCCGTGTTGTACACGATGATTTTTTTTTATGTGTATGATACCTAAAAATATGATGATGCCCAAATTTATCGGTTTCTGGTTTTTGTGTATGTATGCTTTATCAAAACAAGCGAATAGGCTAATTATTCAAAAATCGAAGCGAACACTTTGTAAGCCCCGATTCCATAGACAAGCACGGATAAGCTTGTCAACCTCATACATTGCCGCTCATTGTGAATCGTGGGTTAAAAAGGGTTGATCCTAGATTACATTTAATATGGGTGAGCAATTTTATTGTAATGTAAAAACCAGAGCGCTAATAATAATAATAAATAATGTTCGTGATTAATCGTAACTTGGCTTAGAGAGTGTTCGATTTTTCCGAGTATGAATGTATGTAAATATTGACGTTATTGTTAGTAAGTGAAAGTGAGTGACGTGTTGTTGATGAAATGAATTTGTTAAAATAAAATAAAACGTTATTTCGATATATAATGTACGGTATTGGTTATTTCTTATAATAGCAACATTCATATTTGATGTGAAATATCTTGTTGTAGTAAGAGGAACCTTACTAGATTCCATAGAAATTGGAATGAGTAAAAAAGTACTTTCTATAGAAATATAAACTTCATAAAAAATTGCGCTTCAACAAAAGAATACAGACACTTTAAAAATTGTTGATCCTTGTTGCTGAATTACAAAAACGTCAGACATTGTCGGATGCCATGAAATATTCAAAAACAATGATAAGACCAAAAATTCGTTGGCAGCAAGAGGTTTGAATAAAAATATATGATATATTTTACTAAAACTAAGTAATCCATTTTCGTGAAGTGACACCACTATTTTAATATGTACATAGTAATACCTAACTTTGCAAAAGTCGCCTCTGTAACACACTGTAACCTCAAATTAGACTACTTTGTTTTAAAATGATATCACAAACTCGACGATGGGAATAAAATTAATATATGAATTTTGCACCCTTCTGTACACAAAATGTTTTTGTTTTTTGTTTAGACTGGATGGCAAAATAGGACAGAGTGAGATGTATCTTGTTTGTAAAACTGTAATCACTAAGCAACAATACACTGAAAAGGATTTTTTAATCTACAGTGCTCAAATGCTGAACAAAGGATTCTTCCAGCTGTTCTAAGTACTCCTGCCCTATCAACAAGTTAACAAGTTTGAAGAGTTATAAATGATTTTCAGGGCACAATACCTTAAATAGAAAAACTTATCAGCGGCGGTGTCTGTCCATCTGTCACCCCCTAATTTACTTTTAGATTTAGGAATACAAGAGGTATTTAATTTAAATCTCGACTTACAGTCAAATGAACGCTTGACTTCAAAATGGACGGTTAAATACATGAGCGCTCGAACAAAAACACAATTAAATCTAATGTATCACTTCGTTTCCACTGAGGATATTAATTAGTTGCGTGGTGGACCAGACCAAACTTGCTTGGATAAAATTAGGACGTTTGTTAGTGAGACAAAATAACACGATAGTATTTACTTTTCCCTAGTAATAAATAGCTTGTCACGTCACTAGTTTGCCTTTAATCACAGATGTGATAAGACTGTAGTATTAGCACTATACTCTTGTGCTGTGTCGTAAGTTATCGCCCAAACAATAGATTGCTTAGTCTATTTTAAAGGGCAAATTTATAAATCAAATGTTCTGATCTATGGTCTTCCAAAGGTAATGAGACTTAAATTACGGCACACAACACAATACTAAAGGCATATCATCGTCTGACTGAGCTCTGAAGTTTGCTTTACGAGACGTAACATTAATGAAAAGCTCAGTAAAATAAACTCCTTTATGTGAGTAATGCTTACGCAATTAACAACTATTCAAAGCTAGGTTAGATTGAATTATAAGCTAGTGATAATAATTAAGTTATAGTAGGCGTGTACTTCGTAACTGTTGATTGATACAGGGTGTACAATACACGTGTCCTAGATAACTGATCCGTAATAGTATCATCACTCATTTTCAGAACGAAGCCGGGGTTGGGGTTCGCATTAATTACTGGCATCTGAGGGACAAAATCAATTATTTTCGATGGCATTTGCCGTCTCATATTTTGTACTGTTGCTGTGTTAACTAACGAAGAGCTGAGGGTCAATTATCAGAATAATAGGGGGTATATTATCAATTATATTAATAACTGAATCTATTATAGTACATCAATTCTTATAACGATATTGTCGACTACTACCGAAATTAATAGAACATGATATCTAAGAGACTAGCTTAATGATAATGATGACTTGTAGAATTAATAGACTGAAAATGTAATGATATTGATGGCTGAGCCTTACGCGAAGGAACAAAGAAACAATAAATCTTCATTTGTAGGGTGAGGTAGCAAATGCCAAATACAAATTTTAATTGAAAATCGCTTACACTTCAGAAAGTAGATACTTTGACAATAAGTTATTTATTATAGGTTTCAAGTGATGATTACGATCACTTAGTAACAAAATGTTATGTTGTTATTAAGAAACATAAAACAAATTGTCGACCTCTTTTGTTTTAATCGATAGACAATATCGTAGGCGGCTTCAAATATCTGTCACGAGGGTCCGGCTAACCTCCTCGTACTTACTCTAGACGAAAAATATATCATTTAAGATATAAAATGATTATTATTTCTTGTTGCAGTACAACAAGTTCAACACAGGACGACGATGCGGAGTGGCAAAGAAACGCATCCATCGACTACTTGGCGCTAAACAGTACAATAGACACTCCATACGGTAAGCAATAACAATGCTAATAAATTAACCAGCCCTCTGTGCTGCAGGCAGCTTAGAAAACATGAGAAAAATACAATCTTTCCAGGAAAATGAAAGAATCTCGGCTTTTATACCGTTCACTCAACTCTCCCGAAGTACGGCAATTAATTTAATTTTTTGAATTTTAAAATTAAATTTAATAATAAGTAATAAGTGCTTTTTCCTTCCATTACAATTGTGATTCTCAATAACAGTGCTGTATAAATGCGCTTTGCGAAATATGACAGTAACAAAGTTTTCATAAGGATAATTGCAAAAATACCTTTTTTACTTCTTGCCCTACAACTTGGTATCATGTATTGTGATGATCATGATGAGAAACTAGAAATAAACTAGAACATTAGTATTCATCTAGTATTTTGTTTTCTATGATGATAGCATATAAACTACCTCATTGTAACTATCACAATTCATAAAATGTTGAGTACTAAGGAAAACTAACGGAAACTAACTTTCTATAGGTGGAGGATACGTGGAGTTGTCTAGAAATTAATTTAAAGTTAATGGGCAAAAAGAGGAAGTATTGATCAAATGTTCGTTTTTCAAATATTCAAAACCAAACAATGATTCAGTGGGACCATTCTTTGGGGACAATAACAATCTTCACTCAATTTCTTTCCTTTCCTACTTTTCCGCACATTCAACATTTGAATTTAATTAAAAAGTAAAAAGCAAAATGTGATTTAGAAAATGGTTTTCGCAGATTGCAAATTTCATTTAGATTTCTTATCAATAAATATTCCTATCTATCTTCACCGAGGGAGTCGTTCAGCCTCAATTTCATTAGAAAATTTCGGGAACAAGCCGAAAAGTCTCAATCCAGATCATGATAATACCTTTAATAAGCCTTCGCTCAAACATTTTAAAACAACTAAACTAATAACGGAATTTGGCGAAGACTTTAAAGCTTGAAAAATTGGAAAGCTTCCGCCCGTTTAACGAAAATATTTATTTTACTTTAATTACCAGAAATTAGGTAAGGAAGTGAGTTTTTAATTATATAATAAAAACTCGAATTTAATTGAATGAACGACGAGAATGTTGACCAAACTATAATTAAGTTTGCTTAAAAAACGTTGTAATCAGAGAGTGTTGATATTTTTTCCCAGCTCATTTTAGCTGGGAAAAAATGAGTGCTGAAATCAAATATTTCTTGCGATTTGCGATTTGGTAAGGACGGAAGTCCGCTTAGGATCATTAACCACACTAACAGCGGCGCTGGACGTTATTAGTTCGACGTTTTTACGCCTAATTATGTTTAATAAACAAATAAAGTTCGTTTAAAATAGCGCTCTATTTGATGCAGAATAAAATACAATTTTGTTTGAACAGCAATTCTTGTTCAAGCCACCCTCAGACTGTAAAGAATATTTTGCTACATTATTACTTCAGTATTACTTCTAGGTTGTAAATTGTAAACAATGATATATTAATACTTTTCTATTAATTAATCTATTCTCAGTATTCGTATTATACAAATATGAAAAAATAGTATTTGTTACAAAAACAATACTGTTGTGATTATATTGCGTTCCGTCCAATCGAGTGAGCTCGTTTTACGTGGTTTGCATTATTACGACGTTATTTCCTCTGTATACTTAAGTCCTTTTACTTATTGTAGTTCTATTCTGAGAAATTATAATATAGCCAACTGCGGTATAACTGAACTATATAAATATTTATATTACGTTTTGAACATTAAAGTTTCGTACTATAAAGTTAATTTCAACTTCAGTCAACAAACTGTACATGCTAGTATTTAATTTACTTTATTCTGATACCTCAGGTACTAAGGGTAAATTGCACAAGAATTCTTAGGGTGGCTTGCTCTTAATTATAAACATATTTGGGTGCTTAATTTTGTTTAGCGCCGAATACGTTTCAAAAATAAATGACGTTCGTTTTAAATAGTGTTCTATTTCGAAGCAAAATAAAATTCAATTTTGTACGAACAGTTTTGTTTCTTCTGATACAGATTTTTAGGTAATTACTGATTTAAGATGGAAAAGGCCCTAAATTTTCTAGGCACCTATCAAAAACTACGACCAAAATACAAAATAGAATAAAACTTCAAGGCACTGCAGCACTGCTAGTAATAAATTAACATACTTTTCAACATTCATTGATTAACCGTCTGTATTTTGTTCCAGATACGTTGTACGATGTTCCCACAGGAATGATAGTGTTGTTATCATTTTTATATGGTTCGATATCCGTATTGGCAGTCGTAGGCAACTTCTTAGTGATGTGGGTAGTGGCCACTTCACGACGGATGCAGAGCGTCACAAACTGCTACATAGCAAATTTAGCATTAGCAGATATAGTTATAGGATTATTCGCTATACCATTCCAAGTAAGTGAAGCTTTGTGAAGTTTATATTGAATTGTACGAAACAAATCTTAATAATTGCACCTTAGGATTTGTATTCAAATTGATGATTTCAAAGTTCTATTTGATAAAATGAAGTTGATTAACTTTTCTCTACCTGTAATTTGTAGTACTAGACAGATATAAAAAGCTTTTTTTTCTACCTAGTGTGCTATTATACATAAGTATTATTAAGTGATTTTTATTTTGCCTTTGTACATACATTGCTACTCGTAATAAAGAACATACGGAACTATTATACCGAGTACTTACTATTATTATTACAAAAGGCAACTATTTTTATCCTGTGAACATTTTCCACAATATTTCATACACGGAGTGTACGTGTACTCCGAGTTCATAGCAATATTTTAGAGTAATTAATTTCGTTGGAAATTCCATTAAAACCTGCCACGGTCTGGAACAAGGCCCAAATAGTCCATTTGGCAGGTGAACAGTTTGATACGATGTACGAACTGTTCAAACTGTTCATCAGGCATACCAGGCCCTTATCTATGAGATTAACAACATTACACAAACCACTGAAATGACAACTGTTGTAGCGGCAACTCGCTGATATGAATTGTAAACTTAAATATACAAGCCATTGTCGAGCATACAGATAAGTACAATAACAGTGATTATCAGTTGGTCATTACAGTAAAATAATATGCAGCTATAAACTGTTATTGAAATGAGCTGAGTAGTATGAAATTAAAGTTGTGTTTACACTGTTACTTTATTTTTTAAAAGAAATTCTACAGATGAAAACGTTTAAAAACATGTAAATCAATCATAGCTAAATCAATAGAGCATAAATTTTATTACTTTGTTTTCACTTGGAATAACCAATGAATCACACGAAACCACATAAATGTCTGTTAAAAACACAAAATAACTAAACTATAATAAAAACTGTAACGATGAACAGATGCAATAATAACGTTTTCGATATATAAAAATATCTTTGAACAATTCCAGCGATCTCTCAATAGCAAGCCTTTGATGGTGCAAAAGTAAACACATTACCTCAGAAAATCGCTCTAGTAGTGAGAAAGTGATGTTATTTTTAAACGTTACTGATTTTGAAACAAGTTCTTAGAATTATTGGATACAGTTACCAATATCTACAATTACTAATATCTACCGATATTTGAAATTGCGTGAAGCTGCTAAAGTAAATTTAACCATCGGTGTCGCAAAAAGCCGACTGCTATTTTGTCCAAGGGGTTCGAATCCAATAATTTCCGGGAACCCGTCTGCCTCAAACCGCAATGAGAGTCACTTCTGGAGTCGGAGGTCCCAAGCGGATGTAATTCGATTAATTTTAACATTCCGATAAATTCCATGCCTTCTTTCACAGCTACATTATCTTTTTGTCAGAAGTGTAGCGTATGAAAAATTTAATTAGTTTTCATAATACTTTTTCTAACGTTACTTCCAAAAAGCACACAAAGGATATAAGGGCGACTCATCTGCTTTATAATACAAGTAAAATTGAAAAACCCTATAGTTACGGTTGGATCCATTTTTACCAAACATAGTTAAGAACGACTGCAAAGAAACTTGCTTTTAAATGTAAAAAAATAACTATCGAGATCGGTCCATCTGTTTGAGAGCTGCGATGCCACATCCAGATACACGCATCGACATCAACCTTATATCATCCCCCTTTTGCGCGGGGTTAAAAATAAATAGTCGTCTTTCCTAGAAGAGGGACATTAAAAGCTTCACTTTATTTACAGTTCCAAGCGGCCCTACTTCAGAGGTGGCTGCTGCCTCACTTCATGTGCCCCTTCTGTCCATTCGTCCAAGCGCTTAGCGTTAACGTAAGCGTCTTCACATTAACTGCTATAGCAGTGGACAGACATAGGGCTATCATAACTCCTTTAAGGTGAGTACACTTTTTTAGATTGCGCTTTAGTTTATTAGTTTACTGTACTACTATGCAGTTTGTGTTGGTAGTACCTTTCTATGGTATAAAGCAGAGTCGTGTTTAAAGAGTTTTTTTTTGTGTTTTATCAAATTTTTGGGTCATGAAGTTGTTTTTTTGGTGTCATGGGTCAGTTGTAAATTATCCAGCAACAATAAATAAATCTATGTTTTCCAAATGCATTCAATAAAAAAACTGTAGTCTTAAACGTATATAGGTGAAAATGTAATGTATAGCGGAAGTTCATACGATACAATTTACTACTCAACCGAGTTGCACATGTCACGTCCACTTTCAGTGTCTTGCTAATAACGCAACGCATTACCGTATATATTGTTAGAAAATATTCTCTTCCAAACCTATTTTTTCAAAATAAACTCATGAGAGAAATACTTCAACAATCACAATGCTAATAAATTATTATCGTTTCTGATAATGTTTGATATTCGATTTTCAATATTCACTTGTCGATCATTTCGCGTCAGAGGCGACATTTAGATTAATCTGAATTTCCAATATGGAATCATAATTCATGAGCTACTTACGGAGTTATAAAGTTTTGTGATACAATGAGTTGTTAACACAACTCGAGAAGTCGAGACACAGTCGAGAAAACTTTGAAACCATAGTCTTCTCGACTTAGCTCTAATGAAAGTTACCTACGAGTACTTACGAGTAAATGTCAATAAATCATATCAATTTGCTAACTATTGTTGGTAGGTTCCGAGAGCTAATAACTGTTATATTACATAGTAACAAAATATTTGAGATTCCAGAAGATTATAACATTTTCATTGAAGTTTGTTTGAATGTGTTTTAATTAACTTCAAAGACTGGATAGAGATGTACAGTTTTAAGAAAAGAGACTACCAAGGACACAAGTTAATTTAATCTAGCAACATAAGGCCGGTATCCCACTGAAGGTGCATGAGCGTCGATGTTCATTTAATTAACGTGTGTTAACGTAGATGCGACAGTAACGTTGCATCTCTTCTGATTTAAGTTCACTCCAACAAAATGATTCTGACAAGCAGACTGTTTGAACAAGTAAAAGAAAAAATTAAGTTTCATAGTAAATTTTAAGTATATAATGTGATGTCTAATCTGAATAGTATTAAAATAATGATTCAGAATTTTATAAACTTTCAATGGCACATTATGCCAACTTTGTCTTACAGTGAGGTTAACGCTAAGGTTAACGACAATGCGAAACCAGCCTTATGAGTGCCTTATCTAAGTTTGTTACTATCTTCAATTAGCTCAGTTTCTTTGAAGAAGCAAACTAAACAAACTACTTTTAACACTGTGTCAGAGTTTCAACGAACTTAATATTTGATCTGACCCAGTGCAAACTTCAGCTTCACAAAACAAACTGCTCGTTCCAAGAAAAGAGTAAATACTTACGTTGAAACGGTATTATTGCACTCGTCTCATTAGTAACTTTTCAATTTATCTTTAACTTTCAAAACATCGTTTAGGCTCTTCCAATGTTATTTTAGTTTGATAGTACGTCAGAAATTAATCTTGTTTTGTATAATACGGCGTCATGTTAATATTTGTGTAATGTAGGAAGCACAAATAATAATTTTATATAAACAATCAGATAACGATGCTGCTACTATTATGTACATGTGGTATTATTGTTGGTTTCTTTTTAAATTGCCGTTCACTTTGAATTTTTTTTAGCAAAAAATCTTAAGCAAAATAGTATCTTTTTATTTGTTTTTGTTTTATCACTTGTATTTGTTTAGGTCGGGGATGCCTTTGCCCAGTAATGGGCTGATACTGGTTAACAACAGTAACAGTTTAGGTGTATAGCACTTAAAAAGGTTTAAGGGCGAATTGCACATTAATTTTATTTAGCGCCTAAATATGTTTAATAAACAAATGACATTCGATATAAAATGCGTTCTATTTCGTGTAATATAAAATACAATTTTGAACGAACAGCTTTTGTTTCCTAAACGTATTTAGGTACTAAATAGATTTAAGCTTTTGTACAACTCATATGAACCCAGCCGCACTTAATTTATCTAGTTTAAGTATTTCTAGGTTAAATTGATCTTAACCAATATCTATAACATTTGATTTCATTTCAGTGCTCACACGTCCAAGAGGGTAGCTAAAGTGATAATAGTATTCATATGGCTGTTAGCATTTTCATTAGCAGCTCCGATGGCGATGTCATGGGAGGTCATAATGGAGGACGAGCGCGACCCTGGTGAGATTACACGATATTTAATTAGTACTTTCAATAGAACCGGATTATTCTATGGGGCATACACGATATTATATACTAAATTAAGTCGCCGTCGCCGTACCTAACTGTACTATCAACTCATGCAACATTAATTAATCGGCGCGCAGTTAACTTCAGACCAAGTTTGAGAGTTCCAAATTTAATTAATGTACACGATTAAATCGGTAAACTGTTTGAATTGATTTAAGAATACAGTTTTTCACATATCCTGTGTGATTTGTTTGTAAATTTTTGCCGGTTACCAGTAATTATTGTTACTCATATTTTATATTCAGTTTTTAATTTTTAATTGTGTTTTATGATTTGATGCTTTTAGTTTTTATGTTTTTCATTTGATATTATTGGGTCCCCGTTTTAAATTAAATAAATAAATATGTATGTTCAATTTTGTAGTGAAATGATACATTGCAAATTAGATGTTATAATTACAATTACAAACACGAGCTAATTATAAAAATATAAGAACGTTAAAGTATGTACATATATTTTTTCCAATAAAATGGTTTCAATAAATATTTAAAAAGGTTTTCGTAAATTGTTCACATTTGCTCCAATGATTTACAAATCGAAGTAATGAATAACAACGATTGAATGTTAACTTTGCGTGTTTTAATGTTTGGAAATGTTGCTGAATATTAATAAAAACATGTTATTACAGTGACGAGGCAGATACACAAGAAACCGTTCTGTGCTAATAGTGAGTTTGGGTCTCATTCGCTAGCTATTTACAGGCTCCTACTCTATATATTCCAGGTAAGTTGTTTTCAAAGGATAAATTGTTACATTTTTTAAATAAATTAAATATTAAATACTCATTGCACAAACAAAACCTTTACAAGATAGAAAAACATAAGAAATATAACGAACTCTCGTTAAACAAACGTTTCGACTCTCAAGAATAAATATTTCAAACCATAATGAATAGCCACACATCCAGAGTACACGTTAAATGCATTAATCCCCTCGGTTTCTTGAACTAATTCACTTAAGCCGCTCCTAATCTCGGCTAATCTCATAGTAAACAAAAGTCCTCGCCGACTCGCCGTCCAATGTCGTACTGTTCCTCTACTTGCCTTGTTTGTTTTAATTACCCAACCTTCACATAGTTTCAACAAGTACTACAGTGTAACTTTCTCCCGCTTTCTTCGCGACGGTTTAGGTACTTGTCTTATTTATCTTTACAGTAATTACTGTTTAGAAATTGTTAGCTAGAGTTCAAGTCTTGACATGGCAATATAGTTCTATTGTTATTCTGTTTTATTGATAGTTAAGATACATATATTCATTAGTACGTTTCGAATAGGTTAGTGGCAAACACTGGTGTCTCCTAAGGTCTCCAACATGACCTATACCCATTGTCTCCAATATACCTATAGTGTAAACCACAAATTAATAAAGGACAATGCGCGGTTTTAATCCAGGCCATATTATACGCAACTATTTATTAATATCGGACTATTCAAACAAGTCACGGATTCCACCTTGGCCGTGTAAAATAGACTCGGTTGGACGCTCAATTAATCATCTTTGTGTCACAAAGTGTGTTTTGGGCGTAATTGTTTGAAGGTTCTCGCATTACGCTCACGTCTATAATATGAAAACCAGTTAGTCTAAAATAGCCTCTCTGTATTAGTATTAAGTTACACAATATATTGTTGCCAATTTCCAGCAAAGTAAGGATTTTGCCAGCTTTATAAGAGCACAATAGCAATAATATACAATCTACTTAGGAGCCAGTCTAAGAAAAAACAGTTTCTCGCCGACCTAACATAATACTATCTTCAAATATCAAATTCTATTAAAAAAATAAACGATATAGCCAAATTATTAGCTAAATATTACAGTCCTTACAAAACATTTGAATGCCACAAAACTTCCATTCCCATATACTAATAACCGTAAGTAACTTTACACAATGCTATTCTGAAACCGTACTTAGAGAGGTGTTTGTGTTGCAGTACGTAATTCCTTTGTGCGTAATAACGTTCGCGTACGTACACATGGCTATGAAGCTGTGGGGGGCTCGAGCGCCCGGGAACGCATTGGAAGCGAGAGACGCCAATCACATGAAGAACAAAAAGAAGGTAAGTACCTCTACTTATAGCACATTTCTTGCTCCCAAAAAGCGGTTTCTGCAATAAACGTGTAAAAGGTTTTCCGTGAACGAACAAATACTGTGATAGGGAATGATAAATTACGGAAAGCAGTGCGAACGTTAATGTAATGGCACGCCAATAAAACTATACCACAGTTACACACAATTAATTCCGTAATGTTTTTCCAATAGATACATGTTTCAAAATAATGAGTCGGATACACAGTTTTCGTATTGCAATCTATTATTGTAGAACTTGTTTTATTTTGTGTTAATTATATTGTAAACAATGTTGCTTTTACTAAAGTATGAATGCCTAACAGATAAAATTATGCAATAATGACGACTAAAACAAATCCTACAGGAAAGAGAAAAGTGAATTATTTTCGTCAGTTATTTTTGTCTAAAGTACATATACATTCACCATTAGTATACTGCTGTTCAACTATTATGAAATACTGCTGTACAGTCATTTCTCGCAATTTGATCAGAAAATCTCGAAATCGGACGGGCAGATTCAATCTCGTTACTGAGAGAAACTACATCACTCAAAGGCGAATATAACAACTCTATGTTGCGATGGGTTTGGTTTGGTTTGGTTATGGGCGTAACTTGTTTAATATCGGTAGCTACTGGCCAGCTTTGTGAGCTGTGCCTCTCGGACCTCCGTTCATTTAATATTGGGTAAAGTTGCTATATTTCAACCCGAATCAATAATGGTAGAGACCTAATGGGTATCACTCAATCAGTCTTTAACATAATTAAAATCGATTTTTAATTAAAGTACACATGCAGTGTTGTAAATAATTCTTAACATTATTATTTATTTACTCTAAGGGCGGATTGCAGAACAACTCTTAAGTACTTAATACTTTAATAAGTTTAAGAAACAAAATAAGTTCATTCAAAATTGTACTTTATTCTGCACGAAATAAAAACATATTTAAAACGAACTTCATTTGGTCATTAAACTTTAGGCGGTTGTAAAATTCACCCTTAATCTATAAAACTGTTACCTTTTACTTTTAAGGGCCGACTTCCACAAACTAAAGCAAACCTCTAAGCATGGTTCATTGCGCTAGTAACACTGAGCTAAAATCATAACATGTTTAACATCTTTTGAAAGGATTAGCACGGATAAAAGCTAGAGTAACTTCAAGTTTAATGTTGCGTAAAGGTTACCTTGTGTCAGACATACGATACCAGAAAATATCATATTGTTATATTCACAATAGCTTCGTGACATAACGGCTTTTCGTGGATACAATAATGTTAGTTAAGTCCGTTCCGACTTATCGGCTGGCATTCCGGATTTTGACGTCCCGGTGGCAGATTTTATATAATATAATGCTATTCACACTTGGCGGATTCTGATTTTGGGTCTATTATAAATAATAGAGGTACCTTCATCTGTTGTGAATCCAGATCCAACAGCTGACAAGTGGGAACGGGATTTTATACGGCGTATATGTCAAAATTCAGTAATGAACCACGATCAACTTCGATCGATCTCAGTTTAGCGAGTGAAATAGGATTAAATTGATTGATCAATTTCCGTTATAATATCGAAATTGGAGCGTAGTATTCCTTTTATAAAACTTCAAAAATTGAAGGAGAAGGTCATTAATACCTTTGTACATTTCACTTTTGTAACCTCCGTCTAACTAAAAACAGTTATGAAACAATATAATACATATGTACTTAAAAACTTAAGCTTTTCGATTCATTCAAATAATTTTGCAGGTAATAAAAATGTTGGTGCTGGTCGTTGCACTGTTCGCTCTGTGCTGGCTTCCACTTCAGAGCTATTTGTTGCTCCAATCTTTTTTTCCATCCATAAACGAGTAAGTAAGAACAAAAGCTTAATGAAAATATTTTTTATGAATGGCTTAGACTTGTAGGAGTAAATTCTTTTTTGAAGTAGTCTGTCTGAGTCTGTCTGAGACTTTGTTCATTTAGATTCCCTGTATATTTAATGATCCAAAGAAGTGAGATGGAATGAAAATAATGTCGCTTCAATTGCGTTCTTAATACTACTAAATACTTAGGTATTTTTAATGCTTCAGACAGAAACGTTTTGAGCAAATCCTTCCCAATATCAATAAATTAAGTTAAGTCTGTAATACGACCATTGAATGTAAATACGGCGACTGCCCATATTTACCCCCAAATTCAGTTTATATCTTTTAACTCGAATAAGTTAAGTTCAATTGTATTGCTTTAGTCTCAAAATTGAATATTGTTTATCAGATAACATCCACAGGTAAACAAGTTGGTAAATATAGATTCGAGGAATCTAAAGTTGTTATTACAATTATTATAAGTTAGGGCGCGTTGAAGGAACTTTTGTTTTAGTTGAAATCAATATCGTGTCGTGAACTAAAACACTCTATTGTGGACACGCCTCACAAAAGCTGTTTGTTACAGGTACCGGTACATCAACGTTATATTTTTCTGCTTCGATTGGCTCGCGATGAGTAACTCCTGCTACAACCCTTTTATCTACGCCATTTACAACGTAAGTATTATATGAGATGCTACGATACAAATTTTGTTTAGATCCATTCAAATTGTCTCTCAAAGAAGGCAAGGTCACAAGAGGGAGTAATGTTATATTCAATAAAAATGTTAAGCATTAATAGTGTGTCAAAAGCTCTTCTCTTTTGTTTAAGAATTTTAATAATTATTTTATAGTCATATATACAAAATATCCTGTCACTTTGGTAACAAAGTAATCAATTACTAAATTTTTATCACATTAAGAAGTAAAGAATTTTATTTAGTCTGCCCACCGCTGAGAAGAAAATTGAGTAATTTTAAACCGCTTTGAGATAGTAGTTGTTTATCGAAGTTGGGCGAACATAAAATATGTTACTAGAAAATTCATTTCCTCGGGGAATTTTGTTTTGGGTATATTTGAAATGCTTTAGAGAGGATGTCTCTAATGCGTGCCAAACCAAGTCTTGGGAGTAATTTATTGGCCTCCGCGGGCGCGTTGATGAAATATTTCGTATTGGCACGTTCACCGACAAAACGGCTGAACTAAAACCCCCTAGTGCCCGCGCGCCATAATTTGTTTTCCTCTCATTGTAACTTTGTATTTTACAGGAAAAATTCAAAAAGGAATTCAAACAACGTTTCACTTTCGGGAAGAAACCGCCTAGATTCGTCAATGACAGTTATGAAGTGAGATATTCTTTATGAACTTTAATTTACCAAAATTTATATGGAATTGAAAGTTAAGAATCTTATCTGATAATGTTTATATAACAAAATGTCAATGAATTTAAGTTTGCTCTGTTATAGAATGTACTGATTTCAGGACGGTCAATCGTACCGGACACGGATTCTCTCATTTCGCTCAACAAACGACAGAAGCGTGTACACTGCTCGGAAGTCAATCAACGCGCCACCAATTGACACAATGAAATTCGCGAATAGAAATTCTTGTCAATGTCTGGGAACACAAAACAGGGACAACGGATTCGATTACACGAAGTCCAACGATAGAGACGCCCGAAACGGGAAGAGATATTTGAATGTCAGGATCGACAATAAATGTAGGAGCAAAAGGAAAAGTTCACTCCGATACTCCGAGGACGAAATACCGATAGGGGACGAACGAGTCAGCGAATTGTATATATTCCCAAATAGTAATATAGTAGAGTTTACAGACATATCATATGATGATAAAGTGTAAATATGTTCCTTCGTTTCATCTTTAACTGTTTAATGATTCAAATGTGATAGAATTTAAATTAATGTTATTAATATGGTCTAAGTAGAATGAGAATAAAAACTACGATAATGCTCATGTGTTTTAATATTAATGTGAAATTAACTCTGTACATGATTATCTTCATAAGTTTTTAGCTAAGTCCACTCTTTCCTTTAAAATAAAATAGACAAAATAGTGATACCTCATTCGGAAATACATCAGCGAATGTTTGATAACATAAAATCCACAAAGCAAAGCTGAAAAAAGCGCAATTAAATCTTTTTCGCTTTGAATACTTTCAAAAACAATGATAACATTGTAGAAGAAAATAGCATGCACATTTACTTTTTATGTAACCTAAGCTTGCAAGTAATTGAAGCTGTATTAAAATTTACGATCCAACATAATTAATGTTAAGCTAAGACAAGGATAAAGAATGATATTTTAAGCTGTGAAACATAAGACAGTGGGTGTTATCAAAAGTTATATAAGTGTTATTATAATGGAAAGTCGTTTTGGCTCGGCTCCAAAAGAAATGTTTTTGACATACACATAACATTATACTAGCAGTTATTTTTATTACAAACTATACCTACGAGTTCGCCCTATGGTTGTCCGTGTCTTGAATTTTCTCGAAATGCAGGGACTGTCCTTATCATGCTATTTTCATGACTCTGAGGTTTTATTTAAATTGGACATATGCTAATATCTTCATAAGTTTAAACCGCACAAAACGCATTTCTTTTTATTAGCAGAACTCGTCTCTTATGGACAGGGTTTATGGAGAAACGGTTTAACATCCAAATATTGTCCTGAAGGAAATGAATCTTCCTTACATTACGTCACCCTGCGTGATCTTATGAGTTTGTTTGAGGTTATTTAATATTTTATGGGCACTCATCACCCTTTCAATATTACAGGCCATATCATCTGCCATAGATATGTTGGCAGATGATATGGCCTGTAATTCAAATTTTACCTCTTTTGTTTGTTTGTATGTTCGATCTAATCTCGGGAATTACCAGTCAGATTTGAATAATTAATTTTGTAATAGATAACCACATTTAACGGGAAGGTTATAGGATATTTTTCATCCCGAAATTCCCATGGGAACGTGCACAACGCGGGTAAAACTGCGGGGCGCTGCTAGTATACAATATAACTCTTCTCAAATAACCCTTGTTTACTTTCCCATCAATCAAATGAAAAAATATGCAAATCAAGCGTTTGCACAAAGTATGAATAATATTATTCTGTTCTATTTCAAATATAACCTACATATGTAGATGGGATAATTTGGGGCGCGAATGGAAAATAAATCTTCTACTATTAAAATGTAATAATTTAACTTTTACGATCCCACTGATGGGCAAAGGGCTTATTGAAGATGAAGATGTAGGTAGATGATAATATGTATGCTCAGCTTTTATTACAAAGACAAAATTAGAAGTCCAACATTAAATGACTCAATTTATTTGTTAATATTCCAGAATCATTTGTAACACGTACGTAAACAACTTACGAGTATATTAAGCTTTCGATATTACGCAAACAACTTTACACCATCATAACATTGACTAGAAACTACACAGGGACTGTTCCAGAATATTAATTAAAATCATAACATACATTCCCAGAGTTGATGTGGATTAATTGAAGATTTACATACCTGTTGACAAAGCAATTGATTTTATATATACTTGATGTGAATAAAAACGTACGTAATTATTTTCATTAAAATAGATTAACCGAATCAAAAAAATAAGGTAAGATAAAGTGTAAATGCCTTCATGATGAAACATCGATCAGTAACTTTCTAATCAGTCAGTAATTTATAATTGTTACACATAATATTCGGACCGAAGCTACCTAATAGGCATAGACAGGAAAACCGACTATAGTCAGCACGTTATCAACTGTCAATTGTGTTTATCACTTGCACTTAGGGGTTTTATAGAGCCACTGAGAGTTTAAGGGTAAGAGGATACAAGTTAAACAAAAAAAAATTAAAACACCTTGCTTAATAGCTGTGGACCGTTTTAATTAAAAAACCCTGCATAACAGCACTGGACCTTTTTTATTTAAAAAACCCTGCTTAATAACACCGGTCCGTTTTATACTAAACAGCTATGAAGCATCGCAAGGAAACTGGCTTGGAAAAAACCGCATCAAATCGGTGCATCCGTTTAAGAGCTACGGTCCTACAAACAGATACATACGCATATACACAGACATCGAACCCCTCCTTTTCGTCGAGGGTTAAAAATTCATATCTTTCTTTATTCAGTTTGGAGGCCTCGTGACTCAATTCATAGCGCGCCAACTTTGGTAACCGGCTCAAAACTCAATACGGAAGCTGTCAAATATTGAATGGTAAGTAAAAAGTGACGTACTTACACGATGGCTGCAGTTATTCATCAAACAGACATGTCCTGAGCATGATGCAGATCACGCGGTAGGGGTCGGCGTTGGCCGCGGGCCGGCGGTCTTCTAGATACCCCTTCTTATCTTCGGACACTTGGCGAGGTATGCGAACGCTGCAGTTGCGATTAGCCACGCCTGTAAGTAAGTTTCAATGAAGCTTGTAAGTAAGTAAGTTGGTTGCAAGCTGCAAGTAAGAGACATGAAAGCTTAGCGATTTATCAGTTTGTTAAAATAAAATAGTGGCTGCAATTAATAATAGCTTACAGTAAATTAAGGCAAGTCTGCTCGTTTGACCGTCATTAAATAAATATTAAGAGAGAGGGAGGGAGAGAGAGAGGGATGGAGAGAGAGAGAGTGAGAGAGGAAGGGAGAGAGAGATTCTTTACATATGAGACTTTATTAAATGAATATTAAATAAACAAAACCATCCAAACAAGGCTGCGATCGAATTGAATAGGAAAGATTGGATTAAGGAAGTTTTAAGAAAAGTAACAACTTTTTATCTTTAACAAGGTTCTACGTGTTACAAAGAGAAACACCACTTCTGTCAGTGAAAGTACTAATAACATCAAATATGGCAGTTTAGTCAATTAGCTTCTATATGGACGAAATATCGGGTGAACAATTTCAAACTCGTACAACATTATTAGTTGTCGAAGTTTCAGGGAAACCTCGCTTCAAACGCCACGAGTTACCATTTTAATACCGGCCATTATTAAAATGTGACACGAAACTTTGATAATACGAATCTTAATTACACCCATATAGCTCCACGTATAATTAATAAGCTCGAAATCCTTGATACGTTTAAAACACCGTAATAATGAAATTAAAACATAAATTTTACGTGCCAAATAAAAACACGACAGGACTTCGTTTCAAACATTTAATCAAGCTCGTTAAATCTAAATAGAACCTGTATTATTAACCGCAATAAAACATGGCTTCGAGCAATTTTTATTTATTTAAATTTACCTCACCTTTACCTAAAAAAAGTTTTAAAAAAATGCCTTGTATGTTGGTAACTACATTTTTTTCAAATTGAGAGTGAACTATATGGATAGTTTAGAAAACAGCCCATTTGTTACGTTTTTTTTTTTTTTTTTTTTTACCTGTATTGTCCCACTGCTGGGCAAAGGTCTCCCCCAAACGCTTCCAACCCTCCCTATCTTTTGCGGTTTCCCACCACTCGCTGTCGAAGGAGACAAGGTCAAGGTCAAGGTTTGTTACTAAATACACAAATTAGATTTTTTTCCAATAGACGTAAGCTATAATAAAGAGAAAGAGTAAGTATATTAATGCAGTTTTTCTTTTTACTAAAATCAACGTCATGGTTCCTAAGCCAAGATTTCGCTATCTGTTATGGTTTCCAAAACCTCCATACTGACCCATTTGGATTGCTCACCCTGTATTATAATACTGTCTACTCCATTAACAAATCAATTCTACTCATACTAGTAACGCCCGACCGATTTCACCTGTGCCAATAATAATTGCATAGGTACTTTAAAAAAGTAATGAATTTAGGAAGTCTGTGTTTAGAACTAGCCGTTTTTAAGCAAAAATTGTGCTTGATACTTTTGTTTTTTATCATCATTATCATTAAAAATAAGAGCTAAGCTCTTGTCAGTAACTGATGCAGGCTTTTCCATTTGTTTCTATTATTAGCGTGTTCCTTTATAGCCCTAAACGAGATGACATACGCCTTTTCCCTAATTTGGCTTACGTAACTAATCCCAGGTCTTCCCCTTCCTCGCTTTGCTTCCACTTTTCCCTCTATAACGTAATAAGTAATATATAACTCAATTGTGGTTCGTTAGTCTCGCTAAACCTGATTTTAATTTTGAAATGTTTGTCTTAATCCAGGAAAGGTTAAGCGGTAAGCATTGACTGAATAAATGAGTGAGTGAAACCGCAGGGCAAAGCTAGTAACTAATACAAACGTTTCTACAAGCCCTCAGTTATAATTTTACTTAGAAAAGGTCTATTTCAGGTCTACTTCAGGAGAGTCATTAGTTCTTATTCGAAAGCTTTGTACTAGACAATGTCCACCCACAATACCCACATTGTCTATCATTACAGTTTCGAAGTCACAGTCTATTTTTAGCTGCAAATCTCTCATCCTTCGGGTCGGAACGTCACTTTGTCATTAAAAGCAGCATCCAACACTACACTGTGAATGGAAGCTAATAATCTATTCATGTCAGTGGACGTTTTTCTTTGAAGTGTCAGATACTGCAATTCCTCATTGATCCGCAGTTTTTCCTTCAAAACGAGCTTAAATAAGGGGTTCATGTTAATTTTAACAACCGGGAACGACAATTTAACGTGCCCTCCGAAGCACGGTAGCGCTCAGATGGAAGTGCCAGTGTCAGCCACCCATCCAAGTAGAGACCGAGCTGCACATTGCTTAGCAATCACAATAAGTTAACACCAAGTCAAACTAAACCACGGGCGCTACAAATTATATATATTTTTAATTAATTCGTATGTAACATTATATCTCCGCCAATTAAGCGATGTTTTATGTTGGACTGGCATTTATTCGTTGTAGCTCCATATTTATATTTTATATTTATTATATTTATTATTATATTTTACATATTTTAATGAATACTTTCAGTTTTAATGTGAATATTTTAACAAATATAAAGGATTGCCGGCTTTATACAAATTGAGGATTTATACATATTAGGTTGCGCCACCAACGTTGAGCCGGTGGTCAAAAAATTGGTTGCGCAACCGAGTTTACCTGGCACCTCCATATGATAAAACAAATACATTATATTGACTGAAATAAACAGGACTGAAAACCAGAGTTCCCTTTGAAACTAGCGTATAGCACTTAAGGCCAGGATATCCCAGCCGTTTCGGTCACTGCCTCTCTGGGTAGAAAAGAGCGAGAAACACTACGGCGCGGAAATGGTGGTGGTAGAATTTTGCGACTCATTTTTAAGAATTACCACCTTTCGTTGGATTGAATCGAAATTTTACTCCAACAGTATTCAGTCATAGTTTATTTTACATCACTCAAATTAATTTTAGAAATATGCGTTTGAAATTGTTTAACAAACTAAGTGTGAAAGTAAGGTCTATAAGACCCATCTTTGTGATTTTTTTCTATCGAGGAAATTAATAGTCAACGTGTTTCGGAAACAGTAGTATCATTAAACATATGATCAAGATTAAAAACAAACAAAAATTGTTGTTGTAACGTTAAGACTTTTGGCTAAAAAATTGTTAATAGTAGCCCGTTTTAGGAACTCATAGGCCCTTAAATAGAAACTATATAATAGCCACGTGTATTTCACGTTGCTATTAACTTAGCTTGGAAACTAATATCATTATATTTGAAGTAAGTTGAAATAATATTATAAAGACATTTAATTTGCCAACCTATTCGGCAGGTTGCCGAGAGTATGTGTAATTTTATACGCTTGTGTAACTTCAATAATACTTATAATTTTCCAATATAAAGATGTTTTTATTGAATTTATAAGTACTCCCATTGCTTTTGAAGTGGAATCGCCAAAGTTATCCACGTCGTATCGTGATCCTATTACAAAACAAGGTAAATAATTTGCTCACATTAAAGAAGATTGAAAAAATGAGTTCATTTCCTCCTTATTACGTTTTTTCACTCTGAATAATATTTTCATACCCTTATTCATAAAATAAATACTGTGAAAAATTCTTATAGAATGAAAATTACCAAAATAAAAATTGCACATCTGTCCAAATTCAACCTTAGTTCATTTAAATAAGTATTTTTACTGTCATTATTTAGACTTTTAGAGAATACATATTAATACAGTTTTGTTGAGTTAAAATTTTGGTTGTCGTTTAGTTTTCTGGTAAATAATTATAAAGGTAGATGGTATTTCTAATGAGTCAATATGATATATAAAAAATATTAACTCTCTGCATCTTCCTATGACTATGCTAAACGTTCACGCAAAACGGGTTTATACTATGTAGGTATTTCCTTTTCAGATTTTTCAAATACATGACTACGGGGCGCTACGAAATGCTACGAGATCACTACCATGCTACGTGCTACGAACGGTTACATTATTCATTTTCATACAATGAATCCTATATATTTATATTTATATATATTAATCGTTCTTTATTTATGTTTAGAGAGCCTCTGAATTTAAATTTTAATGAAACTTTGTGTCAATAACAATATTGACAAGCAAATAACGTTTTTGCCTTTTAAAAAGCATTTTATTAACATTCCAGACATAATCTAGAGATTTTTTCCTTTTTTTTCTAGAGATATTTGGTGACAAGCTTGGTGGACCTTTGACATAAAATTGTCGTAACATGACGAAATTTGGGGGTACTTAAGCTTTATTAAGTCTCTGAGTAGTTTTCTGCTTTACGACCGATGATAGCAACACCGAATAACAAGTCCGATGTCAAAGAGGCTTTACCACGTCTCCTGTGGCGTAATAAAAATACCATAAACACGCATATCTCTTAGCACACAACAACTTATGGCTTATGCAGTTAGATTATCATTATGTGTGTAGTGATTTTGTAATAGGTATTTTGAAATAACTATTAGATAATTAGTTATCACGTTCATATAAAGTGTTCCTACTCGAGACTAATTCACTACTACGTACTTTCTAATGTCTATTTAGTTGGACGCAAGAGAATTATGTTATGAAAATGTATATTTATTGTTATTACCAAACTTTTATGTTTTAAGTAAATAAGTTCGCGAGACTGGTGTTACTCAGACAGAAGTGTATTGGAACTTTTACGATTATAAATATCCTCTATTTTGAGGGATAGAATATTTGAAAATGTTCCATTTATATTATCGGTCATATCGATAACACTTATGTACGTTTCATCGATCATCGTAATGCGTTTGGTGTATCATGTGTACTTAAAGGATCATAATATCACGAGAGTTAAAAAGAACGTATCGCTCAATTTGTACGTATCTACTGCTTATAGGTACTTAGGGTATGTTTATAGAGGCAATTCGGTTTATTTCGAGAGCTAATGCGCTTAACGTATTAGGCTCATAACAACCAACGTGCGAGGAGCGGAACACTTCCCGAGATGAGCGCTTACTAACACCATAATATGAAATAAACCACTTTAAACGAAATCAAATTACTCGGAGGAAAGCCCTCATCTCGAAGGAATTAAGGTTTTTATATTTACGTGCTCTAATCGGAAAATTACCGTCAAACTCCCAATTTTCAAAGGTTTAAAATACCATTTTTCGTTGGACTTAATTAGAATGTAACGACAGCAACCGTGGTAGAATTTTACGCAAGCAATCAGTTTATTAGCCTTTTATGGGATTTTGAGACCTTTGTCCTCGGGTTCTATTTTGGTTGGTTGTAAACAACCTTCTAAAGAAGGGACTTTCTGATGTTTAATTTTTGACAAAAGCGAGGTGTTACCTGCTGTGAAGTCACGTATGTGGGGCATTCCATTTTGGCCGGTGAGGCGGCGCATGTTGTCGGCGCCATTTTTAGCGTCGTACTCGTTAATGTGAGCTCCGTGTCTCCGAGCCAACTTATCTATAGCTCGCTCGATCACCCTGTGAACAGTAAGTGGCGATATAACTCAACTTTTTCCCGTTTCTCCTTTTCCATTTGACGTAAGTCTCGATTCATAGATTACGACATTGAAAGTTTCAATGGAAGAACAACTTAACTAAGTTTTAAAGTTAAAACTTAAAGTTTTGAACTAGTTTGTTGTGACTTTTACGTAACTTTGTTGATGTTATAAAATATATTATGGTAAATAACTATTTTGGTAAAATATTGTGAAAAATTGATTGTTTATTTTGTTAGAGTCCTTGATTAGAGTAATTTTATCTAGTCAAAGATTGTCAAATTTGAATTAATGTAAATTGGTTTTAAAGATACTTTTAGCCCAGTTAAGTAAAGTTGAGCACCCTTTGTGAATCAGGAAGGCCGGCGATGTGGGCGTAGGGTGAAACGACCGATCCTTAATGCATAGCAATTTACGATACTCTAAAAAACATAAAACGACATTATGTTGGAATAAAAAGACAAATAGCCGCATTTGAATAATTTGTTCGTATTGTCTAGTTTACGACTACATTACTACAGAATGAATTTCATTGTATGGCATTATTACTTACAGTGTACATATGATATGTATACCGAGATTTCATAACGGGGTCAACGTCCTTACTTAACATTATAGACGATATTGCAAAATAAGTTTCCTGTACACTCATTGTAGATGGATTATTTAACAACACAGTACGAAAAATAAAACAATATTTACTTACAATATGCCATCCTCTTCTCTCATATCCTTCGATGAAAAATAGACAAACGTGCCATTTCCTGGCCAATTTTCGACGGGCTGCGGTTCAAAAGAGGCTACAGTGCCGTATTCTTCGGCTAAACGAGCCAAAATATATCTGGCCATCCAAAGATCGTCGGCAGACCGCAAACCGGGAGATGGGCCAACCTATGTGAAAAGGTTGGTACGTTATAGTATCAGTAAGTAATCTATACTAATATTATAAAGCTGAAGAGTTTGTTTTGTTTGTTTGTTTGTTTGTTTGTTTAAACGCGCTAATCTCAGAAACTACTGAACCGATTTGAATAATTCTTTTTGTAATAGATAGTCACATTCAACGGGAAGGTTATAGGCTATTTTTCATCCCGAAATTCCTACGGGAACGGGTACAACGCGGGTAAAACCGCGGGGCGCTGCTAGTTCATTCATATAAATGAATGAACAGGTTAGTGGGCTGGCGCCGGGCTACTCTGGTGTCGGAATTTTTACCGACCTAAAGGCCACCGACACGGTCTAAAGATTGAAACAACTGGGACCGATTATTTAACGTGTCCTCTGATGCGCGATAGCGCTCCGATAGAAATGCCATTGTTGGCCACTAATCCGAGTTGTGGGCGAGCTTCACGTTGCTTAATTATAAATATTTGCGATAAGATAACATCACTCGATTGAACTACGCCATGAACAGAAGTTATTATTGAGAATAAAATGATTTAGCTTTTGAATTCCATTTAAAAATAAACGCTGCTTATGTAAACATTTCATATCTGATTGACGAATCGTCGGTATTCCTATTCAAATATAACTTCAAAAACCTTACTTGGAAATTCCATTGTGAAGGAGTAGTTCCGGGATTTATTCCATTGAGTTGTACTCCCGCAAACAGGCAGCATCTGAAAATAACTAAGAATCTCGGTGCGGTTCCATTGAAACGGAGTGGAGCGATGCGGAGCGGTGCGGAGCCCGATTTACCAATCACAGTGCATTGGTAATGTCAAACAACAAAAATTGCTATTGTTAAAATACTTTCGCTTCAAAGGAAACACACTCTTATTATTATATTCTAAAGTATAGCTTTTATTATTTACTAGCTGTGCCCTGCGGCTTCACCCTGTGCCCTCACTGCTTACCGTTTAAACCTTCCCTGGACTTTCATAAATATTTCAAGACCAAAATTAGCCAAATCGGTTCAGCCGTTCTCGAGTTTTAAGCAGAATAACGAACAGCAATTCATTTATATAGATAGCGGGATGTTGACTTTAATGCAAAGCCAAGGTGAATTACAAATTCTTTTTTACCAAGCGTAAAAATCACCCATCGCAATAGGTAGCTTTAGTGATGAATGCGAAATTGCAGACTCTGTCTCGCAGCAAACGGCATAAATGTGAGATGGACAAAGATTGCCCGTACCATTAGTACTCGAACAAATAAAGCTGCGAGTATTTTATTACAAATAAAACCGTTCAACACGGTCTATCGATTGGCGAAATAGTGTCTAGCTAGCTTAATGTGCTTTACTACGCTTAAAACGGCACCCTGTAAAATGCTTAACGTGGCTTACTAGGCTTAAAAAGCGAACCTATAAAATGCTTCCATGAGATCTCTGGCGACTATCTTGTTGGCTCCTATAGCGCAGTAGTAGGGGCCGGGTGGGGCCGGGAACCCGCCCGGGGGCCAGCCGAGCGGCCGGTCGTCGGTCGTCGTGAGGAAGAACTCCTGATTGAACCCGAACCAAGGCTCCTCCACCTCACCCTTATCACACAAAATCACGCAGTTCTTCCTAAAGTTTGAAGCTGAAACAGAGAACTTTTGAGTATTTGTTAAGGATTTGATTTCTTAGTTGTATTTGACTTCAGTGGATGTGGCAATTTGATGTAAGGCGGCCCCTAGACCTACAATAACATTGTACAATATATTTAATTGTGCAATAAGATTGAATTGCGTTTGGATCCAAACGGTCAATTATATTGCACAATAAGAAAATTGTGCAATGTTTTCTTGTTCAGTCGGAGAATAGTTTGATCCCGAGCAACATGTCAAATATTGCGCAATACTGACCCTACACGAAGCAATATTGTTCAATATTAAATATTGTACAATAAAAATTAAACTCGCTCAAACTTTCGTTCAATCATTGCGCAGTCTTCAATATTAGACGATCAATTATATTGCACAATATTCAATATTGCGCAATATAATTGATCGTTTAGGGGCCGCCTAAGTGGTGTAATTCAAACATGTTTTTTTAAAGACAATAATTTTAAAACTGGGATTGATTCTGTTAGTAATTTTTACATCAAATGAATATCAATTCATCTTGATAGAATAATTTAACACATTTGGCATTTTACTAGAAACTAAAAGAATTGTGTTAACTATTTAATTTTGAATTTTCAATTGCGACTCAGTTGATTCACCATTGATGTAAGTAACATAGTTGCACATAATAGACCTAGAGCCCGTGAACCCCAGACCTTCGTCATTTTATAAAAGCTGAAAGTTTGTCAGCGCATGCTCCCAATACAGGTAAGAACGATGGACAATTATGAAGTTTGGGTTACAGTGGCTTTGGCAGGTAAACGGTACTAAAGGTCAATGGTCGAAAACACCAAGTTGGCCATCGATTTCGATATCACCGTCAAAGGGTGACTTGTACAACTTGTCAAGAGCTTTCAAATGACATAGGTCATGTCACTGTTGAGCATTAGGATCAGCGTCCATAGCATAGGTCAACTCCAATCTTCAATGGTCGAAAACACCAAGTTGGCCGTCGATTTCGATATCACCGTCAAAGGGTGACTTGTACAACTTATCAAGAGCTTTCAAATGACATAGGTCATTTCACTGTTGAGCATTAGGATCAGCGTCCATAGCATAGGTCAACTCCAATCTTCAATGGTCGAAAACACCAAGTTGGCCGTCGATTTCGATATCACCGTCAAAGGGTGACTTGTACAACTCTTCAAGAGCTTTCAAATTACATATGTCATGTCACACAAATCACACTTTATTATTTGATGAACTTGATCTGTATTTTACACACCTTTAGTACCGTTTACCTGCCAAAGCCACTGTAACCCAAACTTCATAATTATCCATCGTTCTTACCTGTATTGGGAGCATGCGCTGACAAACTTTCAGCTTTTATAAAATGACGAAGGTCTGGGGTTCACGGGCTCTTAGTCCATAAGGGAAGTAAAATGTATAGGGCTCCAATCTGTTATTTAACATCAACGGTGTAATGGTGCCCCGCAGTTTTACCGGCGTTGGACCCGTTCCATTACAATGTAGTTAACCATTACAAAAAGAGTCAGACTGGTAATTTCCGAGATTTGCTCGAGCATACAAACATACAAAAAAACTTACAAATTTGACCTCTTTATAATATTATCTTAAAGATTATCTTTGCTATCCAAATGTCATGACAAAAATACCAAAGCAATTTGTTTAAATGAATTGCTTAAATTAAGGAACCGTATAATGTCCGGTAGCACAACAACAAATTGTAAAAGTAATGCTGTTTGTTAATTAAATACTAATTTTCGCACGAAAGCTGCCTGCGTGGCGATATATAATATATAATAGTACTATAAATGAACACGTACAGCCCTACCATAAGCATGTCCAGACATTATGTGCTGTACACAGTTCTCAGCATAAATTAATTTGAAGATATCCTCGAGTCCACTACCAGACATGATATATCCTATCGCATCTATGAACGACATGAGCAAATGGAACCCACCTAATCGAACTACGACCTTCGATAGATCGGTATTAGGATCAGCAGCAGCTGTAATGTCCCTTATGTCTTTTATTTTTACTTTTAAAATTTCTGAACATTTTCGCTTATAACTTTTTTATTTATAGTTCTACGACAAAAAGTTACTGGACCAAAGTTGTAGATAATTTAATTTGCAACAAAAATGTTTAAAAAATGTTTTTATCAAATTAATAGTTTAAGAGATATATCGTAAAAACCATTTCAACCCTTATTTTCATGATGGCGGCCGTGGGACAAGGGTGGCGACCCCACAAACTTGTTTTTAGCTTTACACTGACCCCCCCTACACATCAAAAAAATAAAATTGCGTCCTCTAAAAAACGCAAGGTTAGGCCTAAAAAATGTAACATTTCGATGGACTACTAGTATATGAAAACAAATACATTTCACCCTAAAACCTAGAACTATTCACGTATTGGTCAGAAGTCCAATAGTAAAAGGTTCTATGCTGGTTATAAGTTTAACAAACAACGTAAATAATGTTCCGTCAAACCCATACAATAATAACTTTAGTTACTACTTAGGTATACTGTGTTATGATAAAAACTTGTGCCAAACCTAACAATAATTGACGTTTAGACTGCTTTGTTGTTTTACGTAAACGTAAACAGCTGTAATCATCAAAGAGGAGAGTTAATCAACGTCGTACTTACGAGTCGGCTGGTAGTTATGTTGGTATGTATCTGCCAACACCAGAATATGGCTGCCCCGTCTGAACGGATCGTGGTAAATCTGTTGTGGGAATAAAAACGTGTCCGAATTGTCCGGGTTTGCCTGTGAAGTATTACTACCGTCGAAATACCAAGTCGGCAAATCTGAAACAACATTAAAAAAGTAATTAAATACCCCGGAGATTGCTTCGTTTTGATAGCGAGTGTATCAGCTATCTTAACTGGCGCCGACTTTACAGCTCGGCGATAATACTTTTTAATTAAAAGTACAAGTTATTTAAAAATTTAAGATTTTTATTTATTGCGTTCATTTAAATATTAATTTACCTATATTTATAAAAACTGAAAAAGTTTTTTAAATAATTATACTAATGCCTGGACCTATCACAACCGACAAACTTTGCTAAATAGTAATATATAATAACTAATATATAATAGCAAGTCTAAGAATTTGAGGAGATCAAGCGGAAATTCTCTTCTAATTATTTTAAAAGCCTCATAACTTATACCTTTTATTCCTTTAGGTATGAAGTCGAAGGTCCTGTCTTTGGACCGCAGATTGATGCCACTTCCATCCACCCACACGTACGCAGCCAGTATAGATTGACAAGGTACCTCTAGGTCTTCATACTTGCGCATAGCAGCTTTGTTTAGAGGTATTGGTACACTATTCATTGTTCCGGCTAAATGAACAAGTAAAGGATTTTGTTCGACTTCAGATGGCTTGATATATATATGTCAGTTTTTGAGAATTGTTGTCATAAAGGTTGTGATGTACCTTCTAGTTTTTGTTGTGTGTTGGACTTCGTAAGTAAAATTCTTAATTTTAGAAAATGTTAGATAATAAACCATTATTATCACTCACTGTACTGATATCTTTGGTGAGATGAGAGGTCTTTGCCCACCAGTGGGATATTACAGGCATTTTTATCAATATATAATTGCTTGCATCATTTTGGTTTTATCACTTTATTAAAGTAGTTAAGTGCCAGTTGTTAACCTACTAATCGTACCTACTTAGTAATTTTCTAAATGCGAAAGTTTGCGAGTATTTGTGTATGTATGTTTGTTACCACAAACGCAAAAACTATCAAATGGATATGAATGAAACTTTACATTACTATAGAAATTACCGCGGGAACGGGTACAGCGCGGGTAACACGGCGTACAGCGCGGGTAACACCGCGGGGCGCGGCTAGTATATTTATCATAAAACCATAAACTTAATCATAAAACCCACAAAAATATTATATCTAATAAAGATTAAAAACAAATTTTCGAAGTTATTACGATTAGAGATCAATAGTCGAATGTTTATGACAGCATCAACGAAACTGTATCTGCCTCAGACGTTCAATTTAAGTATGCTTATTCAAACTCTGACATCAGGCTGTTTTGAGAAGTCATGTGTACAAGCCTCGTAGGAGTCAACCAGGTATGTATGATATTATGTGTCTAAACATTGTCTTTGACATATGAGACGCGAAACGTATGAGGAAAACAGCCGTTCCGACGTAATACACCTGTAATAATACTACCAAATAATACGTATGTAATTCTAGAGGTAGTCCAAAATATTTGGACTAACCATAGAAATGTATTCTAGTAGAAGTCAAAATATTGTCATACACATTCTCTGGGAGTTGCAGATAGCTACCTAAATCAAATCATAAATACATTATTACTTAAAATGTTGCCTTATTGTGATTGCTAGGCAACGTGAAGCTCGGATGGGTCGCCGATAGCGGCATTTCTAAATGAGCACTACCGTGCTTTGGTGTGTACGAAAAATCGGTGTTGGCGGATTTTGATTTTGTAAAGTTTGGCACCAGGGTTTCTGATATCAAAATTGAAGGTGCGGCCTCCGAAGCACGGTAGGGCTGAACTACCCGAAATAGAAAATTATACTTATTCACCTTTTAATATTACCACTTCAATTTAAAAAACACAAAAATTTTAGTAACACACACAAATTAAATCAACAGAAAATACATACAATTAATTTTGGTTGAAATTGGTAAAAAATTATATAAAAGAAATGTTCAATGACAAAAGTATGACAATCGATCAAAGTCAGGGTTCATTAAAAAAGTTCAATAGAAAAAGTTTACTTGTTGATTATTTTAATTATTTTTTACCTTCGGAGATAAAGAAATTACTCTAGGTGGTTCATAAACTATTAACAAAGAAGTTAAAGAAGAATTGAGAGCTCGTGTTTGTCATATTTTTTATGATACAAACTTGCACAGAATAACTTGTTTACATTTTATAGTCGGATTCAAGTCGGATTGTACCGATTCAACATAACAAAAAACTTTATTATTTTCTTTTTTGTATAAACATGCAACTTCTAAATACTAACTGTATGAAATCTTCATTTTTATACATAAATAATTAACAAAAATTGGTCGTTTCTAATATGATAAAATATCGATACAAAATTGAACAAAATGGCAAAAGTTCTGGCTGTACATATTCATGCATTGATTGTTTTATATTATGTTATTGAGTGTGATTGCTTCTCGCGTCTTTATGCTCCGCCGGAACGCAACGGACATTTTCTAAAGGCACTGTTTAACAACAGCTATTCTCAGCAGCAAATTCTAGATTTCGCATGGAAAAAGATTGCACCAAGACCTATATCATCGTCGCTTAGTATGGAATCTATTCAAATTTCAGCGCCACTTCAACATGGAAATAATACAAAGAAACCTTACGAGGTCATCAACATGTTTTTAAGGAAGAAAAGGTATTTTGACGACTACGACTCGCTGCAGCAATTGAGTAATATTAGCTATAGCCCAAAACATATTCTGGAGCACATGCCCACGTGGATCCCCTCTATACAGACAGTAACACCGAAAAATAATATTGAATTTTACTATTGGGATAAAGACGAATTAGTAGATAGAAATAAAAATCTCAAGAAAAGGCAAAACCAATACAGACTCACCACTGATAGAACATATGATGCTCAGTCCCCGACTTCAAATTCTTCATTTCTGATGTTTCATATTCGAAGACCGTGGATAAGTAAAAGAGATACTCAAATAGAGCTTCCAACAACATCGACAAAGTGGTCCAACAATTTTCAACAAACAGCGAAAGCTCTACTAAGTTCTGAGATATTTAAGGAGTCAAAAACAACACCCAGCACGAGCGTTGTGTCAACGAAACGTTCTTTTTCTTATATTTTAATAACGGAACCGTCTACAAGAGTTATTTTCAACAAACTCACTAAAGGTTATACTGTGTATAGACAAAAAAGCAGTACAGAGAAACAAGTTCATACATTAGCGGTGACCGAGGCCACAACGACGGCAGAACCGGTCACGAGGGTCGTTTTCAGCAGACTCAATAATGGAAATCACATGAATTGTAGACATAGCATCAGTGGTAAAGAGAAGCACGTTCACACGTCAGTGACGGAAACGAAAACAAAATCAACCTTGTATGACAAAATTAAATTCTTCGAAATGTATGACCAAAACACCCCCGTTTCTGTCTCCGAAATGTTTTACCCGGACTACAGTGAAAACATAGAAGCATACATCAACAGTCGGAAGAATAAAAAGCATAATCTTCTCGAGAATGTCGACGATGGTAATAAACATACGCATAATGAGTCTAAACTTGAGAGGAAGCATACATCGACACAAAATAAGCAACACGGGTTAAAACCGATCGATAAATATATTAATCATTTGAACAAACCTACAACAAAAGCAACGAGTACTACCACGTCCACAACTACAACCACAACCAGAAGTTTCCCAAGGGAACATAACGTAACAGCTGCATGGACTGATTATCCATTTGTCGCCGTTTACATTTATAAACCTTCGAAGGTACTTTCAAGTTTTCCTCCATTTACCTTTGTACAATCATGTAGGCAAACAAGGCCTGTCAAGTGTATGACAGGTTAATCCAGGATATGTAGGGAGAAGAAAATGAAACGGCATTGGATTATTCACTAATTATGATTAACTCACTTACTAATATAATATCAACGCACAGCCGAAAGACACTTGGATGAATGTACGAAATTTGGTACAGGGTTTTTTTTATGATCTAAATGGCAACTAAGAAAGATTTTGCGAAATTCATCTTCTGATAGCTGGCCTTTTCACCCGATAACTACATGATAAGATATAGTGTGACCCAACAATTTGTTTAAGACGCATAATTTAACATTAGCTAGAACCAAAATGAAAGTCAACTATCCTATAAATTAGCAAACAGTTAACACTAAACCAAACCGTACCTACACAATATGTACACTCTTCAAACAGTTATACCGAAATTTGTCTGACGTCTTACTGCAAAATTCACCGTTTTTATCTGGAAACTCGGTTTAAGTGAATCAATTTTTAAGGTTTGGTCTCAGCTTAGCTGGTGAACTAGGTTTAGTTTAGTTGAGCTGACCTACTTCAGTTGTAACGGTGGAATGAGGGCTTAGTCGTATAAACCTTAGAAATAGAATTTTCACTTTACGCGCATATAATACAGAAATAATACTTTTAGGTGTACTGCGATGCCGCTAGCATCAACCCCTATTGGCTGGTGGCGTCTGCTTCCTGTTTGTCCCGACACCACAAGGACCAATATGGGGAGGGCCAGTCCCCGTACGTCACCTACTGCGGTGACAACTGGTGGCTTCCCGAGAGAATCACATACGTCAAGTACAGTCTCGTACACCCGTCGTTTCATCCGACAGACAAACAGAGGCGGAATCTTTATAATATTGGTAATAAATGTTAAATAATTTTGAGTTTTAGGTGGTCTAAAAAATCTAAATTATAAAAACAAACTTACTAAGTAACTAATGATTCGATTCAAATAATGAAACAGAATACAAGCCACTTGTGCAAGCCACAGAGCCTGGTTTTCATTTCGCTTATTCACTGAATAGTGATAGTTAATATTATGGCAAAATTAAATCTAATCATATATTACAATTAACAATACTCTTGATAGATATTGATTTAAACAACCAGCTGTTGAATATTAGGACAAGATGTTATTAGCTAAACTTTATACAAAAGGGTAGAAGCTCAAGTTACCTACTTCCATAGAATAAACTCCAAAGTTTTGGACTGTAATTAATATTGCCAAATGGCTGTCAACTCACTGAAGAATACATTTTTGATGGAAATCCAAACAAAAATGGTGCCTCTGGAAATGGCAGTGAATAACGCATATTAATTGGAAAATTACTTTGCCGGGAAAAATACAATGCGGAAAAACTTTAAAAACTCTACCTATAATTTTAATCTCAATATCAACTTCTTCTTCTTCTTCTTCATCGAGTGGATGTCAACCTGACCAATCCTGGTGTCAGAGTTATTAATATAAACTTCATTCATCATCTCAGTATCGTTAAAACCTTAATACCATCAACTTAGCATCATTGAATTAATCCAGTTAGTCCCAGTAACCTTTGCCACCCAGGTACTTTTTACGTATACACGGATAGTTTTAAACTAACATGTCGCTCATTTATAACCATTGTCGTGTTGCAGGCTTAATTCAAGTGGTATCTTCGATGAGATTAGCCTGCTCGAGCTGGTCGCCTGTAATGATAATGTCACATCAATTCGTAGCCGAGCCCACCGGTTCACTGGCGTCCGCCGTCGGATGGGGCTTAGACAGGTTACACACAACATAACATTATGCATACTAAGCCTTGAACATCGCTTTGTGAATTTCCACGCAAATTAGATGTTATATCACATGTAAATTTTGTAGGCTATTAATAATTTTCAGTCCTGCAGAGTTTAGAGTTGGTGGAGCAATTTGTTTGAAGATCTAAGTGTGATTAGTTTTAAGCAATCTTGACTTTGGCTAACGCTTCACTCTTGAGATTTCCAAAATTACTTTTGTTCCTATTACGCCCACCGCAAAAATTGCCTTTGATGTTAAGACACTCAAAAGTATTTTTATAGTCATTCTATTCATAGGCAGGAGTATTATCATTATTTTAACACAATAATGTGAACCTTTTACAGGATTTTTAATCGCAATGAACAGTTAACTATGCCAAAACACACGCTCAAGCTGTACAAAGATAGTTTATTTTCAAGTTCATGTCCCGGAAATAACGACTACAGGTATCGGATTTCCGTACTATATCAACTTTTCATGTGATAAAAAACCATAATTTATCTTTTAACCCCAAACTGGCCCTAAACGTTAAACGATAAAAGTTTACAAGTTGCCTTTACAAACAAAAAACATTACGTGTCGTGTAAAAACATTATCATGTGTCGTCATAAAATCAAACTGCACAAAACTTCGTTCATAATGGTTAAAGTTCCAACATGTACATTGTACGTCAGTGAGTTTCAGATATAAGTTAACACTAGCTTATAACTAACTAGCAGCGCCCCGCGGTTTTACCCGCGTTGTACCCGTTCCCGTGGGAATGACGGAAATTTTTAAACATATAAACCTTCACTTGAAACACTATCAGTCTATTAAAACCGCATCAAAATCCGTTGCGTAGTTTTAAAGATTTAAGTATACAGCGGACAGACAGACAGGGGAAAGCGACTTTGCTTTATACTATGTAGTGATAGGTGTACTCGGTCTAATAGGTCAGTGTTTATTTAGGACTGTAGAAGGAATTGATCTCTTTAGTGACAATGCGATATCGTGGTTATTTTCTATGGAATCAGTGTATAAAGCGAGTGGTGCCTAAAACACGCCACTGAAACTGCACGTAATTCTAGTATCAATCATACTTGAATTACACGCAGTTTCCTATTTTGTTGGTGAATAATGGTTTAATTACGGTTGTAACTTAGTGTGATTATTCATGCATAATTACCTAATTAATAATTACCTAAATGAAGTATTTTATTCAATTTCATAAAGTTACTAAAATTAATGTGTTTATAGTATCTTGTTTGGAAGTTTATTTTCTTTATATAAAATTGGATAAAGTCGACGACGCGACGTTTTAATAATTTATTCTGCGATACATAATTTACCTTTTTGTTACTTTACCAATATCATTGGGTTTCCAGACTATAAGCTAAACGTACAATAAGGAAAGTAGTTCGGTTCCAAAATATATGGTTATGTGGTTTCAAAAATGAATTCATATAGGTTCTTACATTGTAAAGGAACTTATTGAATTAATTGAAGTGTTTTCGTTTGAAGCAAGCTGTACGAGGGCGTGAAGAATGTGTATTGTCTCTCGCTGCCGCCGTACTCGGGGGAGGAGTCAGACCCCGTCCACGGCGGGCTGCTGCTAGTCGAAGAGAAACTCGTCGCTTTGTATTTACAGGTACCTACTTATTTATTAGTATTTTTATTTTCCTTCTCACCGAAACGACGACAACATTTTTAGGTAATAACGAATGGTGTCATTTCAAACGATCTTGCGAAACCTTTTCGTGCGAAACGACGAACAACTCATGTCTTTAGGGTGATACTTTACTCCGGAATGAGACTTATACACTAATAAATTTTCCTTTCTTACTAAGATACTTTTTAAAACTATAAATGCGAATGTAATGTTATCTATACTAATATTATAAAGCTGAAGAGTTTGTTTTGTTTGTTTGTTTGTTTAAACGCGCTAATCTCAGAAACTACTGAACCGATTTGAATAATTCTTTTTGTAATGGATAACTACATTCAACGGGAAGGTTATAGGCTATTTTTTTATCCCGAAATTCCCACGGGAACGGGCACAGCGCGGGTAAAACCGCGGGGCGCCGCTAGTGTCCTAATGTAATGTTCTTACCTTTAACATAACGTCTCAATGCCAAATACTAGAATACAAGTATTATTTACAAGTATATGTATATCACTAATTAAGTTATCTGAGTTTCAATTACTGTATGTTCATCTCAAATAGACATTATATTAAAATTCTTATTCAAACAAAGCTTGATTATCTGTATGCTAAAATTTCAAAGCTTGCCACAAAACAGATATTTGCGTACACAATAAGTAGTTATACTCTGATAATCTAAGTAATTATACTCTGATTACTAAATCATTGGAACCTTATCATATAGAATCCTCGTATTGCGTCGAAAGCTTAAGATGAAAGGAGAAGATTGGAATATTATCGTAATATTATAGTTTCAACAATAGATTAATATATACACTGGTGTAGGAACAGTAATCGTCAATTCGGTTGGCAGAAACGTAATATTCAAGTCATGTATAATATACCTACATGACTTGAATTGAACAATACATTGTTTAAAATACATGACAAGTTTGGGAGAAAGGTGGCCTGCATCTCTATATATGAAAATCAATGCCACTTCTCGTTGTAATTTTATAACTAAAGAACGGGCTCACCTATCCAAACCAAATGTTTAGGCTTTGTTCGGACTATTTAGTAGATGGTTTATGTGATGTTTGCACAAAATCGGTCGAGCGGTTCTTAAATCCCCGCGAGAACGGGCACAACGCGGGTAAACCGTGGGGCGGAGCTAGTCTCATATAAAATTGTAGAGTGAATGATATGTAAATAAAGTATTTTTGTATATTTAACTTGAATAAGAAATTGTCGTATTGTTCGAGAGCTAGATCTACCAACAAAATTGACGAATACTGCATAATATCTATTTTGATATAGCACAATCATGTTTTAACACGACTTGTTCTTTATAATCAATAACAAGACCTTTACAACTCCAATCATTATAATCAAGGGATATGACTGATTTATATAGACAGTTTAAGACACAAACTACCAATAATTATGTGGCAGAATAATTATTCGAAGACACGTCATAACCAACAATATAATTATTATATAAGGATACAATATAATGATTGTGATTTAAGTCAAACATTAAAATCTGTACAGGTTCTAACTAACCGCGCGTTAATAAGTGTAGGTTGTTTTAAACGGTTGATGATCGTAATTCGTAACATACGTTCGTTAAAAATTTCACAATTTTTTACACTGTTCAAATGTCTGTTAAAGTTATTCGGGCGGAAAGTAGAAAGCCACAATTTTTCATTTGATTCGGTTTGTCGAGCGAGACTGACGTTTACTGGTGCGGGAGCGAGAAAAAGAAGAACAAATCCGCCCATAGTCCTCTGCATTAATATAAATATTAGGGCTTTTCGGACTAAAATAGTACATTATGTTTTGTAGTATAATTAAGATTAATTTGAAACAGTTCCATCACGCTATCACCTAATCTCACTGGCAGAATCTTATCGTTATCCGAATCTGAGTTGATGAATGCGATAGGTACGTTAAGATATTAGCTCAGTTCGGTTGACGTGATGTAATTAAATGTCATTCATAATCTATGTCGCTGGATACATGGATTTAATCATGAAAATATTGTGTTAAACATGTGTATTTAATATGATTTACGTTCTATACAGCTCGATCCTTACTTGGATGGGTGGCCGATAGCTGCAAAACTATCTTAGCACTACCGTGCGGGAGGCAATTGTCGCAGGGTTAAATTGTCGGTTCTGGTAGTATCAATCGTCAGAAGACGTCGGAGGCCTTGAGGCGGTCGAAAAACTCCGATACCAGGGTTGACCTCTAATCTACTCGCACTTACTTAACAAGAATACTTACATCGCCCTATAGTTTTACCTGCGTTGCGTCCATTTTCTTTCATATGAAACTATTAACTATAAAAAAAAAATTCTAATACAACCGGCATTTCTAAAGATACCGCGTTGAACATATAAACTCTTCAGCTGTCCTATTAATATAGATTGTTGTTTAAATAAATTGGTTTTCGATTAATAATAAAAATCGTTGCCCGTTTATTTATCTGATGGTAATATTATGTTCTGCGTCTCTCTTAGATTAGGTTTTTTCCCAGCAGGCCGATACTTTACCAAGGTAGAGTGACAAAGTAATCTATATTCTTGTTTTAGGAGGAGCGAAGACCAGATGGGGAGCAGTCTGCACAATACACTGGCGTGTGGAAGCTCCTACCGTGGATGTTAAAAGTAGCCAAGGAACCAGAAACTAATATGGATATGCTGCTTTTATAAATAAGGTACTTTCGGAGGCATTTTAATACAAATTCTTTAAACTCACATAATTAGCACTCATTATACTAAGTGTCATTCCGTGACCACGTGCGTGTAATCTGCGTGGTGTACATATTTGAATAAATACGGTATACTCGTATATTCTTACGCGATATAGACCCGTTATATTTAGTATAATGAACTCTTATTAATTACAATTTAAATGTTTTACAGAATCAACTTTTTTAAACAGACACTACCTAACGTTATATAGTCTGTTAACATCTTTATTGTATTGAATAAATCAAAGAATTATAACTTCAATGAGCTTAGAACGCATGTAAGTTGTACTGTAAAACCTGATTTACGAGAAAGTACATAATTTGCCAACAAAAATAATGACGTAATTTTGAAAACACCTTGTTTTTCCTCGTTGTGTAAAGTTGTTGAACTTTTTAAATTAGTTTTTCATTGTATTGTTTAACTTTTTATTTTATTTATTTTGAGATTGTTTATTTTATTATGTTAATAAAAATGTAATTTGAGATTTACTGTTTAAATTAGTTTTATTTACTTAGTTACTAGTAAAGGTGTAAGTTAATTATTTATTGTTTGATACACTAGCAAAGAATTGCTAAACTCTTTTCTTTTACATTTGTTTCTCATTATTAGCATTTTCAATCATCTCTATGATTTTATTAAAAAGAAATTAATGAAGTCTCTTCTAAAACTTATCTTAATTAAAAACAATCGTAATATCAAATCATTTATTGGTACGTTAATCTTAATACTGCTATGGCTCATTATAACTTAATTTCAAGTAGTGATTGCTATAATATAATAATTAATATTTGAGGCGAACAAAAATAACAAGAAATGTTTCAATTAAAATAGCATACTTTGCGATGTCTGTTTGAAGCACTAGCAGCGCCCCGCGGTTTTACCCGCGTTGTGCCCGTTCCCGTGGGAATTTCGGTATGAAAATAGCCTATAACTTTCCTATTGAATGTGGCTATTACAAAAAGAACTAATAAAATCGGACTGGCAATTCCCGAGATTAGCTCGAATATGCAAACAAACAACAAAAATTACCTCTTTAATATGATTTAATAGGATGAATAAATAATTTAACATTTTCAATTAACGAATGTTTCTTTAATTTTATTTAAAATTGTAAAATTTTAGTGAAAATAAAATATTTTGTTACTATCATTTACTGATTCGCATGAAATAAACCGTACGGTTATCAGTTACGTATGCACCAAATATTTAGCCGAATAATTTGCACCAAATAATTGTATGATTATTTTAACTCAACTGATATTTTATTATTCTGTTCAAATCATGTTTTTAAATTTTCTGTTTCAAAGAGTTGAAAAAAGTATTTACATTACAAATCATTCGTTTGTTATTTTTTCATTCTCATGATGTAAAGATCTTCTCTGATGTACATTATAATTGTGTCAGTGTACATTATCAATAATTTCATAAATCAAACCACTTGGAAATGTTTATCTAAGTAAGTGTAACATTATATTAATTAATTTAATTAACACAATCATAAACCGTAGTGAGTGTGCTGTGTTTCTCTTGAGAATGAATTTATGATACATACGCACACATAATATGTATAGCTAACATGTAAAAGAACGAATAAATTCCTTTTTCACAACCAAAAAGGTTCTCAGAAAGGTTTTTTAAACATTTAGTATAAGTGTTTTTAAAACACTTTATGATATCACATAATTATAATCAACTAGACGTGCCCCGTGGTGTTACCCGCTTTGTAACCGTTCCCGCGAGAATTTCGGAATAAAATGTAGCCCTTGTTATGTTCATGTATAACCTATATTACTGTAAAGTTTCATCAAAATCCGCCCAGATCTTTTTACGGGAAAGAGTAACAAACATACATACATACATCCTCACAACCTTTCGCGATTATAATATTAATAGGATTATCAGATTTGTCTCATTTTCACGAACAAGGTGTTGGTTTAACCTTACACACAACTATGTACATATAATCATCTACATTATATCTTCTTAATACGTTAGTATGGTGAAAAAATAAACCTACAATGGTAATCGACCGAAACTCGCACGTTATTCGAATATTTTCAATATCATATTCTTTATGAAGGCGGAAGTCCAAGTAACATTTCAAACTTAGTAATCTAGGAATCAATCGAAGTAAACTTTGTTCATGACGCTCCTCATCCACGGAACGTATCCCGATGTCCTCGTATATATCCCGTACTTGCCCCGCTTCCCGCACCCGTCCCCGAAACTCGTAATTCCCTGAAAACGAAAATCACTATAAATCACATTTCTTACGTGACCGATTCAAACAAAATCGAGTTAATCTTTTCCTCGATAAAATATTTCATGCAGACCCTCGTTGGGAGTTCACCTGTATTATAAAGTTACGTGAAGTCATGTTTTATTTAACACAAGTATGTTAGATACAATATGCTAAGATACATTTTTTAAAAGCCAGGTAGGTATATTGAACAAAAGTTTTCCTTCCAAGTTTCCGAACTGCAAGTTTCTTGATATTAAGTAGAAGTTGTTTAATGAGCTGAATTCTCAATTATGTGGTATCGTTTTCAAATCAAATGATTTTACAGTCGGTTCAGTGACCGGAAAGATTTCAAGATATTTATTGATTGCTAATGAGTATCGGACTCGTGCAGTAGAAAACGCAATATACAGGGTCACTCATAAATATCGAAATACAAGAGCACTTTATTAGTATATTCGTTGAGTTCGAATATCCCACTATCAACGGATAAAAATATATTTTCCTATGAAAGGATGCCGCGCACTCCGCTGGGTATGTAGCCTTACCTAGGCAATAACAATAGTAGGTAAGTCTGCCCGAGACCACGAGTGGTGCAATCAACTCGAAATGTCGGAAGATCAAAATTAGTTTTCTTACTTGCTCAAACAACCTTTTGTTGCATAAAAACCTTTAAAAAATACGACTTTTGGTATAAATTCTACTCTTCGGTAATACTTTAATAATAGTAAGTACCTGTAAATAATATCTCATGTTATGATGGTCGACGCATAGCAGTGGTCCTCCCGAGTCACCTGCGCAGGAGTCCCTGCGACCACGGCCCGCGCACACCATGTCGTCAGTGATGGCGTACTGCCAATAGGACCGTCTGCATACTCCTTGCTGGATTGTTGACACCTGATGCAGAAAAACCTATTTCTACGTTTCTGCTGAAGACAGTTAAGATAGCACACAACACTGATGTTTAGAAACCAACATTCTTATGAGCTTATCAGCTCAACTAAATTAATCTGTTTCTTATAAGGAGCTTACTCTGTTTTCCATAATAATATCTGTGTATTTTTGAACATATTGTTTAATTGAGGAATAAATAAAGAATAACTAATAGTCTAGAGGATAGCTATACTTATTTCTTCTTTTAAAATTACACGCTGTATTTTCAACAGGGATCGCAAATAATATGAGTATTTTTTTAAACTTATGACTCATTAACATTATAGTTTTTATATTTCTTATAAACGAGCTGAGTCAAATAATTCAATTACGAGTATGTACTTCAGTGGGGTTTAAATTAAAATGTTAGGAATAAATAAACTTACCGAATATTTTATTCAACGAAACAAGCAAAATATTGTACAACATGATGATAAAAAGCGCTAGATTATGTGGAATCCAGAATATTATTAAGCCTACAAGATTGCGAAAGAAAACGTAAACAGTTTATATTTATTACCCAATCCCTTTGATAAACGTGGATAAGACTAAGGATTTCACTAACACATCTACTATTTTGTGGTCTTTTAGATCTTGTCTACATGATTTGTATTTTTTATTGTAATGTTACTACCTAGTTTATTTAGTGAAGTTCGTATTTTATTCTGGACTAACGTAATGGCTATGAGTTCACATTGTTCTTATGTAAACAAGTGCGACGCGGTTTTACCCGTGCCGTAACCATTCTTGAGGGTATTAAGGCATGAAAATAGCACAAAACGTATATCTTGGATCCCTCTGTATGTTGATGAAAATCGCATGAAAATCCGTTCAGTCGCGATATAATATATTTCACTCAGATATACAGCTTTACGGGACTTTTGTTCTATAATATGTAAGATCTAACGCTATTTTGATTTTGTAAATAGAACTCTAAAATCTCTGGTACAGGCTTTACAAAGGTGTATCCATACCAAAATGAAAGAAGTAAATAGTAACAGTAAAATAAAGCTTAACAGTTTGTTTGTTTGGTAAACAACGCGGGTATAAATGTGAAGTACTACTGCAGAGCTAGTTATGCTTTGATGGCTGTGTACATGAAGAATCAAATTATATTGCATACCATTAAACAAGATATCTGATACTATAATATCGTTTGTGCTTTATTGGCCAAATATTTGGATATTCATAAGATTATGATGCCGGAGCTTTTCCCGAATTCTGATCACAAAGTACGAATAATATTGTAATAAATATTAAGGGACTCTAATCGGAACGTTTACATTTGTAACCCGGAAGCAAACTCAATTACGCATAAGAATAAAAAAATGTATTTCATGAAAAATAAAGAAAGCTTGATACTTTTGCTGCAAGAAGAAGCGTTTGTTTACGTTTTTGTTTGTTTAAGTACATATTTATGTTTGACTAACTGTTCCACGCAGTTTCATCCGAAACGCACTCATTTCCGTGGGAATTTCGGGATTTTTATTACTCATTATCCTATTACTGACCAAGATAAATAAAAAGAATCATAAAGATCGGTCCAGCGGTTCTCGAGTTATACATAGTGTAACTAACACGACTTTCTTTTATATGTATACTATAGATATAACAAACAGCGTTTATAATTGAAAGACCGTTTTCAATGTTTGATTAATTCAATAAAACAAAAGAAAGCCGGTATTAAACAGCTTGTTAGGTGGATCCCAATTGGAATCAACCGCCAATGCGCTAATACTCATAATACTAACTAACTAAGCCATTAAAGGAATATAAAGTTAACTATATTATCATCTATGTGCTGTTATTGAATAAATGAGGTCCAAAAACATAAATCTGAGAAATCGAGATATTATTCCAGACGGGTCTCGTTCAAGTTTTAAATAGGAAAACTTTTGATTTGTCACGCGTAAATTTTGCTACGAGTTACTATAGTCTTAGCGGAAATCTCGGAAAATAACATTTACTTTATATCTATACTAATATTATAAAGCTGAAGAGTTTGTTTTGTTTGTTTGTTTGTTTGTTTGTTTGTTTGTTTGTTTGTTTGTTTGTTTGTTTAAACGCGCTAATCTCAGAAACTACTGAACCGATTTGAATAATTCTTTTTGTAATAGATAGCCACATTCAACGGGAAGGTTATAGGCTATTTTTCATCCCGAAATTCCTACGGGAACGGGTACAACGCGGGTAAAACCGCGGGGCGCTGCTAGTATTCAATATACAAGCAACTGGTTTTTTGGAACATTGACAAAAACATGTTTTTTATAAGCAAAGTGTTTTGAATATATCTATAGCGAATTAAAAAAGTCTTCTAAAAAAATCTTTAAGCCTTCAATCAAAAACCTCTATCGCTCAATGCAGGGCAGGACTAAGTCTGTTTAAAAAAATAAATCGTGAACCATTTTGAAAATTACTCCAATTAAATAGGTAATCATTTTATACGATCAAATCCAAAACTATTTAATCGAGTAAACCCAATTAAAGTCTATGAATCGTGTCGTAATTGACTTCCTAACAACGTAAAAGGTACGTTGAAACAAATGCTTTGTTCAGTTACGAAGTAATTACATTTTATTATTAGAAAATTGTTATTTCAAACGCGTTATATTATTTAAAAGTCACTTTAATTAAATAAAAGTTAATCGAGGCATGTATGAATTATGAATTTTAATATTTTATTTATAGAAATAAGTAGATTATTAGGTCATTTAATTAATTTTATATAAACCTACATCAAGTTATAATAATTGCATTTGTTGGGTGGATACTCCCTTACGTACTGAATAAATTATCTGAGCGTTTCGAAGACTCTCCATATAATGAGATTTAAATCTCAACGTCTTAAATCTTAATAATCATTTTAGGAAACGAGAGTCTCAAGTTCTTGTAAAAACCAATACTATCTTCCCAGTGTTGTATGAGTATCGATTCGTGGTGAGAGAGAGTAAGCTTTTACGATTCCTGTAGAAAACAATATCGTAGTCCGTAAAATTCGAGACACCTGCACATCGCAACATCAGTGTCCCGTGAAAATCTGTAGATATTTCCAAAAGATCAACGACAAATCCTTTTCCTTGTTTAGAAAATTGGATATTTTTCTTATTTTGGTGGGAATTTGTTTGGTATGTAAAACATGGCTACCTATAGGAAAAGGGTTAAAGTACTTTAATTTAGAAAAACATAATCGAATAGTTTAAGGCAACCTTTTTTGTAGGTGTGTATTGATTTTTACGATTTTAAGGCTCGTATTCACAGTTAACATTCGTTGCACAAAACTTGCTTGACAATATTTTCCGTATAGGTACATTGTATAGTAATCCAGCATTTAAACAAGCAGTGATCAACTGAGCAACACGCTTTGTTATTAAGCAACATACACGCATGTAAAGAACATATTTACAGGAACACATCAACGTGTTAACTGTGAATACGGGGCTTTATTAGGACAATAACATAAGCCGGCCGATACGCTACTTTGGTATGCGAAATATCTACGAAACCCGCAGTCAAATTAAAAGCAATTATATTATCCTCGTTGAAATCGTACCGCCCACGGACATTTTGAGACTCTCCGGTTCAATATTTATTATAATAGTTGACGGATCACTGAGCACTACCTTCGGTATTTTGTTACCGTTATAATAACGGTTATTTATTTATACAGTATTACCTTTAACTTTATGTGAAATATACAGAGTTAAATTAGAAATATAAATAAAAATATTCAAGTAAAATTTAGCACTCGATTCAAAATGTTTACCCAAATTATGACTTAAATAAAATGTAAACCGTATGGGGATGTATTATAACTAAGCAAAATACCTTAGGTATTCTACGTTCAACGTACTTCAAAATGAGATTTTCAATTCGTGAATGAGCTGTGAAGTCTGAAAAGTTTTCAAACTTACGAGACCTCAAATATTGTTTTTAAACAATATATTACGAAAAACTTACTAACTTTTGGTTCTAAGAAACTTCTTATGCTAAAGAGTAAAGTTACGTTTAATATACCGGCATCACATTTTCGTGGATTTTTGGTAAAAATAGTGCTTTTTTTAGTTAATAAGTTTACCTTTTCGCCAAAAAATATGCTATGCTTTATTTTTTTTGCAATTACGTCGATGTGATTACGCCTAATCCTCCTCACTGTACTGATATCTTCAGTGAGATGAGATGCGTTTTCCCAGCAGTGGGACATGCAGGCGTATACTTACTTAGTTTCACTAACATAAGTTTCTGGAACCTTACTCAAAATTATGACTTACTAACTATAGTTTCTGAATCTTCACTCAAAATTAATACTTACGTACTTAGTAACAAAAGTTTCCTCAAATGTTAGTTACCTGCGCTTCGTGCAACACTCTGGTGCCGTGGACATCTGTCGCCCTCTTCTTGCCCCACCCCAGAATGATGCACGAAGTATGAGGAGCCAGCACCTGGTACGGCTGCGGGAGACAAGCCACGCCATGGCCCAAATCTGGCCTCGCTGCATATGGTAACCTGTTGAAAAGAAAAATATAATTTTTGATAACGAAAATTTAAAATCAGATCAGCAGTATCGAATGGAATCGCGACTAAAAAAACGTAACTACATTTATGTGTTAATAAAATACAAATTCAGGTTGGTTAAAATATAGTACAAGAGCAAATTTTAATGAATGAACCATTTACATGGTGTTGTTATGAAGGTATTTTATTGGAGGAATTCAATCTAGTGACTCTGCACCGTCCAAGGGATAGACATTTCCTAGTCGCCCGTTTCTATTTTCAGCGACAAATTCCGCGGGCTGATAAGATAGATCTATCTAGTATTATAACAGCCCACGGAAGAGTGCAGTACTTACCGCGTAGTAAGTTTCCATTTCATCATATACCTTATACATATTTCAATTAAAAGCATTTTTTTTTCTTTTATAGTTATTTTGTAGCCAATTTCAGTGTATAAATGCTTTAAGCCGGAAACATATTAACAGACATAACCGTTAGTTGCAGCTGATACCAAATTATAAGAACAAATTGTATCTAGAATTCTAGACATTCACGCCGTGAGCCAACCAAGATCCACTAAATCCCAAGATGGTACTAGTGCACTAAAATATACAACTTTTTTATTAGTGTACTCTGTGTACTACCGGCCTAGTGTCCAGGCCTAGTGTCCTAGAGTACAAAACATTAACCATACACACATTTTATCGTGTCAGTATCTATTTAGTAACGCTCTATGCGAAAACTTAAAACTTCAGAATATGACTACAAAAATAATTATATATTTATCTACTTTAAGATACTACATACCTATATGTACTTCATATTTCTATCAAATACAACAGTTTACAGTCTACAAACATCTTTTATTAGATTAATATTAAAAACTTTGAGCCTTATTGAAAACATTTTGTATTAAATATTATATTATTCAGTTAACTTTCATATTCTGTGTGTATGGGTATTGGTAAAAGGCGAAATTGTGAGCTGTTCCATTTATGTTGTTGACTTTTATTCAAATTGTTTTTCATCTCCCATCACGAGGAAAACGTAAAGAGAAATTGAAGAAGCATAAAAATAACGATCTAAAAGGTTGTTGATATTTTCGGGTTTAAAATGTTTCTTAACGATCCTATTTCTGTAAAGTTCAAATACAAAAATGTATATAAATAGTATACTCCTAAAACTTTGAACAGCGACTTAAATCAGAGCACAAAAACTTTTGAAAAGATGTTAAATATTAAGCGCAAAGTCGATTCAAAGATGTCCCTATGAAATAAAGATATAAGCTTCGTTTGACTCTTTGTAAATTATTAATGAATTCTGTAAACGTCCTGAATGAGCTAACGAGTCTCTGGACAACTTAATCAGCATCAGTGTAAATACAATAAGGGAGATATCAAACAGATAGAGCTTTTAACTAATTTCAATTGAATACAATTTGAATAGCCGTAAAATCAAAGTTAAGTAATGAAACACTTGAAAGACGTAAAAGTTGTGCTATAAAATATTTTTGATAGGAAGGTACTGTATTATTTCAGAATAATATGGGATAACTCAGTGAAAACAAAATGTTTGTTTTGGGAGAGACTCAAAATATAGAGATTGCCAATCGGTAATTAACTAATTGACGTAAATTTTCACAAGTAATAATTTAACGTAACACGACAATAATCACTCATTATATTTTCCTCAATAATCATTCAACGTCTCTGATTAGTGATTACGGTGGAAAACATTAATTATTTATTATTTTCGTTTCAACAAAAACTAAAATACTCCAAGTAACGGTAATTATCGATATGTGTACTGTGTAACAAAATAAGATTGAAACATTTGAAACACGATACTCAATAAAACTACAGTAATATGTTATTAATAGAAAAGTTCTGGTTGTATTTGTGATTCAGATAATAAAAAACTTTGTCATGGTTTCGTGCTGTTTACGGTTTTTTAATTGTGTCATTGTATTTGGAATCGATAGGAGTTCAAATTTCCGTGAATGGATAAAAATAATATAAGCAACGACCAAAAAATACAACTAAAAATAAACGTTATTGCATTAATGTCTAAAACAATGATTGAATCAAGACATGGCAGGCTTGTTGTCGGCGTCGGCCCTTTCGTGTTTAGTCATTTTATCTCTTGAAAAATAGAGATCCTATTATTAGATATTCAAAATCGGCGAAAACATTTTTCAATCGGAGTGTCTCTCGTATGTAAAATATGTAATAAAGAAAAATATATTTAATAGCTTTTCCTACTGTAAAACTTAATGGATGTCAGTGAAATAGATATTGTTCTCGTAGGAAATCTCTTAGTAGGAAATGGATTCGTAGCAAATGGCATAGTAGAAAATGTATTCGAAGTAAAGGTAGGAAATAGATATTCAAAATTTATACTTAGCAAAGCTCTGGGTAGAATATGGATTCGTAGTAGTTCTTAAAATACTATAACTGGCATAGAACTAGTTTTTTAAAATGGTTTAGAAGATAATGACTTAATAACAAAATTTTCTAAATTATTAATTCATACATTACATGTCAAATCAGTCATAAAATCTCTACTAAAGAAGCACTTGATGTCTCTCAGTACGGGCGTTAGCCTTTTTCAACTCTTTTGAGAATCAGTCTTTTTACACCTACCTTAACATAGCGACATCATTGATGACAGTATCAGGGTCGTATCTGGGATGCACGATAGCCTCTACCACCTTCATCTCGACTTCTCCCCGTTGTCTCAGGAACAGGTCATGTTCCCCGAGCCTCACGTACAAGCGCCGACGGACGCAGTGCGCTGCTGACACCACCCAGCGGAGAGACACGAGGGTACCACCGCAGAATGCTTCCTGGGAAGGAAATTTGAGGTGGGGATTACTGTTTACAGGTAAATAGACTAACTAGTGTACTCAGAGATGTTAAAGGATTACCTAAGAGAGGTTCATGAGTGATGTGTGAAAAGTTATGTCAATTAGGTAACTGTCGATTATTAAGTATTTAAATTACAAGCAATTTCTCAATAGTAAACAAAGTCTGCAAAAAGGCTACTTTTCTTATTAAGAAAACTATCAAATAAACTTCCAGTCTAAAAGCTCTAATAGAAAACTAAAATTGGTTTCCAGAAGGGTTTCCCAATATCTGTTGAATAAATTATTCACACTCGGTCAGGTTTGGTAGCCAACGAAGTTAACGAGCAGCTAAGAGGGAATATACTTCCCTTATATCGGTGGTTGTTACCTTGTATCGGTTAAGTACGGCGACCTGCCAAGGCCACTTGCCCCTCGGGGCAGGCCGGCCCCCTATTATCCTGATCATATCCCTCATCCTGCCCCGCAGCCGAGTGGCCGCAGAGCCTCTGTATCGTCCAAGTTTTCCGCATGACATCGCCACAGCTGATGACGTCATTGGGGATGATTGTTCATCTTCACGGTGGATCGCAAGAGCTGGTGTCGGCATCGACTCGACAACGGAGTAGCCTAGTAAATCATTATTGATATGTTATTAATTAATTAACTCTTAAGTGCTTGTTGACATAGAGCATATTATGGTGGCGGGCGCTGGCAGCGAGATGTTTACTTCCAACGCATGAACTTACATCATAATATGCTATGTATTAATATCTCCAGCTCCTTGCAGACACCGTTACCGTGTTTTCTATGCGAACGAACACAAATTCATCATTACGAACCGTGTCCACCTTCTGCGAGCTACTAACTAATGATATTAATCCTTTTTCTGTTTTTGACCTCAAAACACAGTGTTTAATTAAGAAAAATTAAAACAACAATATACACTTTAGATTATTTACAATGGCAATAAATCCTCCAACGTTAATTAAAGGAACTCAACCGACTAAAGAAATTGTTGGGCACGAAGGGTAATATAATTAGGATAAAATGCGGTCACATTTACATAACCGTACCATTTGACGAACAAAAAAGTTTTGTATTACAATGCCTGAGGATTGGGCGTCCAATTTGGTATATTTAAATGGAAACAAGTATGAAATTGTGAAGATACATGCTACTCTAGTCGAGTCACGTATCGGTCCGACTAGTGGCTGATAAAGTTAACCCAACCGCCCAGATCTCTTAACGTGCGTTACAAGTACCTATACATTTAAAGGTTCCACATATGGGTCTCAAGTAATTGGTTTATTTTCTTAAGTACCTAGAACGTATTGAGTCGTTTGAGTCTTTCCCTCTACTACAAAATCAATCAAAGTTATTTAATAAATCCATGTCGTTATGTAACTTAGATTACATACTGTAACTTGTAGTAATAAAGCGCTGTTCTTATCAAACCCCAAACAACTACTTTGTTGAATAATTCAACAACTTGACTCTGAGTTTTACATCGTGGTTTTGTATTTTTATATCTGGAAAGAAAAAAGTTGAATAAGGGTGAAATCACGAAGTACCTAACTCTAGACTAAGCATTTGATTGTGGGTTTTCTGATGTTTCTTTTATTCAAACAAAATTAGGTAGCAAAATAAGAACCTGGAAAATTATAAAGGTGAAAAACTGTTCCCATTTAAAATGTAAAGTAGAAATTGGAAAGCCAACAGAACATTTTTTGTGGTAATACTGCAACCAAATAAATTTCATTTCAGCCACGATTTATTGATAACAGATACCAGTTCCATTTACCATCACTTATAACAAATTGAAAGATAGTGGTTGGCCTAAACCTTTAGCAAGAAAAACTGTCGCATCGGATATACTGTTCATATTTATCAAGTTAAGTATTTCTTTTACGTTCTTCCGACTTGAAGCCATTTAATAGTGAATGATAGGAAAATCCGTTTTTATAAGTGTCGCCGTCGGGAAAGGAATAACTCTAAGCCGAGGATGCCAATTTGACACCTTTCGATTTCATCGTCGTCCTTTAGTTTGGAACATAATGTAATAAACATGACGAGTGGGCGAGAAACTTGCTGAGAAATCATATTGGATTAATCGGTAGAAAAGAACTTATTGTTGTTTCATAAGAACCGAGTACCTATAGCTAATTTATTACGTAAGTAAATATAACTTACTTAGTTATTTTTAGCATAAGTTTATAACGTTTCTCATATTAGGTAGATGGGTATATTGTGAAAACATTTTCTTCTTAGCAGTTGCTGGCTGACAGTTAAATTAATGTTATAAACCACAAAATATAAATTGTTGAATTTCGTGGTATAAACCTAATTGCAAATACAGTGCCGATTATTTCCTCATTCTTAATTTTCACCGCATAAGATTATCCTAATTATTATATAGTCAAGTTATTGTTTATGATAATACTTATTATACCGAGTGCTCTTTTACTAAAAATTGATTAAGAAAATACAAGTGTTAATAGTTTACTTGCTTTATTAACTATCTACCACGACTCCGTTGATAAAACCCGTATTGATTTGTTGTCAATTGATATTTCCAATTCGAGTTATATTTTATATTTTGGCATAACCCGCCAACCCGCGGACCAGCGTGGTGAGACCACGAAGGACTGAGAGGATTGCAAGCGTTTGTAGGAGTGGGAGACCTTTGCCCAGCAGTGGGACGACATAGGTTAAAGAAAAAATATATATGTTGGTATCATATGGTACAAATTTGAGTTAGACAAATGAAGTAACAATGTCACCTGGATGTTGTCGGCGCTGCATCTTGGTGCGGATCCACTGTTGGCAGTAGGTGCCCTCCATGTAGCAGTAAGCTGACTGTTGAACCACTTTTTGCCCGCATACTTTCTTTCGCACACAGTGTCTGCAACGGAGTAAAAAAATATTGTTAGAGTTTTTTTAAATCGACTAGTAGTGAGATTACCACAAACAAATATACAAAAAGATTCTCAATCAGTGCAAAATGTGCGATTACAGTTAGACGTTCGCCACATAGAACATGCGTTGGGTGTGAGCTACAACTTAAACTTTAAATCTTTGAAACTGTAGCGTAACGCAAATTATATGCAGCGAATGACTAACTGTAACGGCACCTTAAGTGCTGGGCTCAAAAAGGTATTATTTTGTTATGTTTAGAACAAATACCTTTTCCGTACTGTGGTACATCTTCTAGAACAATTGCTCCATACACTCCAATTAGAAAATCCGCGGAACCTCTTTTGTACGTTATCGGAGTTCAACTGCTTCTTCTGCGGCTGAAATAAGCAAAAATTGTAAATAGAAAAATACGATGAATGGCATTGGTTAAGCCACCACTTAAAATAACACCATTGAATATATTATGTAGACTAGCAGCGCCCCGCGATTTTATCCGCGTTGTACCCGTTCCCGTGGGAATTTCGGGAATTTTGACACATATAAACATTCCTCTTGAATCACTCTATCTATTTAAAAAAAACTTCGACCAAATTCGTGCAGAAGTATTTGAGTTTACCGCGAACAGACAGACGCGGCCGAGAACTTTGTTTTATAATCCTACTAATATTATAAATGCGAAAGTTTGTGAGGATGGATGTATGTTTGTTGCTCTTTCACGCAAAAACTACTGAACAGATTTGGATGAAACTTTACACTAATATAGGTTAAATATCAGAATAAAACATGGGATACATTTATCCCGAAATTCCCGCGGGAACCGATACAACGCGGGTAACACCGCGGGGCGCGGCTAGTACATGATATATAAGTATGCAGTGATGGCAAAAAAAAATCCTACAGTTTGAAATTTTTAACTATACTGTTGACGGGCAAGCTTAATATACCCAAGCCTAGGTTTTTTGTCCTAGTAGCCCGAAAATTTTCATAATTACACACCTATTTTTTGTTCTCTAAATGAAATGAAACAGAGAACAATTTCCTAAATTAATTTTAGATTATTAAAATCTATAACTTTTCTCATCATATCATCTTAATCATAAAAAAAATGATTAAATTAAACTAGGTTTATGAGATAAGTGTGTTCAATCAGATAAACAAAGATAAACTTTATTAAGCCTGTAACAGTATGTAATTTACTAAATTTGATACACGTATGAACAGTGAACATCAATGTAAACTAAACGTAATGTAAGTACGAACAGTTATTCAATTTGCTAAACGTTTTACTTCCGCTTGCGAGCTCATCTGTGCGGTTCCGTGGAGTTTCAATTAAATTGAAATAATAGTTTCGGAATACAGCGCCGTACAATTTTGGTAAACTAAACAATGGTCTTTCGCATCTAAACCCGACACAGGTGCACTAATTTAGGTGCAATTTGGGACTTGAATAGTCTGGACTAGCCTGAATTAGTACATATTCCTAAGCCAGAAGCCGTGTTACAGACAAGCGAAAACAACTGGCGAATTATATAAAAAAATAACCTCTTTAATAATGTGAAACCTAATGTCCAATATAACTTTTTTTATTCTGGATTCGAAGTCGCCGTGGTTAGCACCGTAGCACCTCCGATAGTACTTGGATTATCTTGCGGGTGCGAATGGGACAAATTATTTAAGTTAATATAAAATATATTTCCAATGATAATATACTCACTGAAACTAAATCTTGTTTATAGAACAGATCCTTCGCTTCTGTATTGTCGTTCGTCGAATTCAATATTATTGTTTTGTTGTGCTCGCAACTGAGAATGGGAAAATAATAACATAGTTCATTTAACAACATAACAAAATTATTTGTGAAAAAAATGGAGACGGTGCCATCAACTCCTAAGCCTAACCCCCAGAGGCTCGATAGTAAATAGACCTTCCTGAGGCACCAACTCTTATTTATTCTACTTTAAAATTTGTCAGGAAGTCGACTAAATAGATTAAGTATTTCATTATTTTTTGTTACTACTAGATTTTTAGGTCGGTTAGATTTTTTGTAAAAGAGTATTTTGAATGGTTTAAAGCAATCTTCTTATCTACATAATAATTCAACAAACGTCATGATAAAGAAGACAAATAAAAGCCTTTGTTGGTTTGTAAATGACAGTACCTGGACACTTCTACTCGTAACGAGTCTCCACAAACGCGCCGATGCAAACAATACCGTCTTCTACTCCTGCGGCCCTCTTCGCATTCGCTCCAAGCACTCCACTTCGAAAATGATTTTTTAAGTTTTAATCCTGAAAACCATTCCAAATAAACATAAAACAATTTTTGCCAAACCTTGTACTTTCTATCGAGTAGGTTAATGGCCATCCCTGGTAGCGGGAGTTCATATACTGCCTAAAAAACTTCCAACATATTCTTGCGGTTGAAACAACCGTGACCGACAATTTAATGTGACTTCCAAACATAGTGGAGCTACATAGACATGTCATTACCTGCCCATCCTATTAGTGGCCGAGGTGATCGCTGAGTTAACAATGAGTTAACAGCGCCAAGTCAAACTACCCGCAGGCGCTACAGCTTTTTGTATATTGTCATTAACGTACGTAATTAAACATACCTGTAACAATCCTTTCTTCCTTCTCCCCAATTCCAACAATAGTCATATTATTGTAAGTTGAATTAACATGTAGCGCAGTCGGTATCGACTCGGATTCAATCTGAAATTATCATAACAAAGCCTCGATATTGTTACAGCACATAATAGACTCCCACACATCGTCAATGCTGTAACTCATTGAGATAACTAGGCCAAATGTTTTGAAAAGCGCATTCATCGACTATTGCAATCATTTGATAAAGCAAGACGTTTTTCAATTTGGCATAGAGCCAGACTTTTTTGTAATAGATGCATTGTGAGTGGACTGCAACAGTGGTTTCATACGAATTTTCAGATATATCAGTAGTATAGAAATGCATCGTCCAATCAGGTCCTATTCAGAGATGAAGCTATTCAGACTTTCAGACTACGGATACATGAAAGGTTTCTATCGATATTGAATTTGAATACAAAACATTGCAAATAAAAGTAACCAGCTGACTAATATATTCAATTAATCGTGAACTAATCTTTATGTAATCGTCGAACAAAAGATATGGATGACAAAAGATGTGATGTAATTAACCGACCGTCATTTGTATAATATTTAGATTGACTTCACCTGGCGCACTTAAATAACAGATTATTAAATAGACAAAGTGTAGTTCCCGTTGAATGAGGGTTGAATGATCCATTATAAAAACAATTATGTATTTGAATCTGACTGAGATTCCTGAGATTAATGCGTTCAAACAAAAACAAACTCTTCAACTTTATTATCTTTACTAGCCGCGCCCTGCGGTGTTACCCACGTAGTACCCGTTCCCGCGGGAATTTCGGGATAAAATGTATCCCATGTATTATTCTGATGTATAATCTCTATTACTGTAAAATTTCATCCAAATCCGTTCAGTAGTTTTTGCGTGAAAGAGTAACAAACATACATAGATCCATCATCACAAACTTTCGCATTTATAATATTAGGAGGATTATAATTATATTAGTTATGTCATACAAATGAGTTACTTACTTGGTGCAGTAGACAAGTCCCGTTTATGATATTAAGGAAGATCAACGGACCAAGCCACTTCATATTCAGCCCGCTGCGGTCTTAGTCCTCGAAACCCAATAATATTCGGCATCTGAAACTCGAACAAATTCAATTGTATCCCAATTCGCATCCATTTCCATTCAATTTGGTGAAAATATGTTCCTCGAGCTACCTACGCTTTTAAAAGGGATTTTTCATTAACAACACAGCCCATATCGTTTATTTGCTTTGGAAATTTACATAGATGGCAGTATGAATAAAGCTTTGTACTTAAAATTAAAAGGAAAATATGTTTAATAAAATCATAATGAGTTCAGGTGAAAAAACTTAAGTGCACAAAATTTAAACAATTAATTTCTAAAGGTATTATGTTGCCATGTTGGAAGCTCTGGGCGTTGGGACTTACCGAAATCTGGAAATTATATCAAAAGAACAAAAAATGGTTGGGAAGTCTACTATTTAAGCTGAGTGTCGACAACATTTTTAAATCAATTCTTGCGTTAAAAAGGGAACGTTATTACGTCGTGTCAGTAGATTTTGTTTTCATATTAAAGTGGTGTCTACCTTGTAACTTTATTCTGGGGAAAGCAAAGATCCGTAGTTTTCGCTATTCATAAAATTAGGCAAATCAAGAAACAGCAGGGATGGTTTATTTTGCAGATTTTCATAGTAGACATTTTTTCATATTGTACTATTGCGGGAAGGTGCCGCCGACATTCGGTCTATTCAGAAAATAGTATTTCGCGAACTGAATATAATACTAAGTATGACACTATTATTTAAAAAATTACATGTAAAGAAAAGAAAAGACTCATAGCTAAACTTTCTTAATTATAGATAGCCATAAACGCGAGTTATGGTCTGTCTGGGTGAATAATAGCTCTAAAACAATTGACGACAATGTGTGAATAAGTATTGCGAATGCCTTCTATCCACACGGGCCTTATAAAGCACGCTGCATTCTCTCGTCGACAACTTTTGGTATATCAAATTGTCATACCAAATATGATATGGGTCAAGAATAGACGAAATTATATTGTTGTGTTGTTCCTTTTTATTACGACGTGATGTCTGTCAAAGTTAACCTTTAAGTTCGGTAAATACAAAAAAAATTATACATGTTTGTAGCAGGTATTGCAATATATTCTTGTACGTTCAATCATAATTACACGAGTGTAAAACTATCTATGTAAATACCCCCTTTAATTTGTTCATTGATTAAAGATCTATAAAGAAGTCTTCAATGAAAACATGGCATCAAAGTGTTGTATGCAAGTAACTTAGCATTAAGCGCAGTGTACCATTCCTTTAATTTTCACAAAGTATCAGATGTAACCAAGTAAGAACGGAACACTTTCTGTGTATAGATGTAACCCTATTGAATAGGAGAGGTCCAAAGTTGTTTCTAACCTAAAGTGAATCTTTTATCCACTTAGGTACGATACCAAATTCACATCACGATATCGTGAGACGATTTGGAAACAATCCTCTCGTTTGTATCACGTTCAAAACATAGAAGAAATAGAAAACCTTTGGAAAAATGTCAGGAAAGTCGTAACTTTTCCATTTCTACGATTTTATTATACTTGGATAAGGGATGTACGCAACCGAACTCCCTTGCGCTTAATTTTGTACGATCGTCAAGTTTTCTGTTACTCTACAAAAGTTTAAGCTTCTACCTGATACATACAACCTCTATAAAAAGTTCGGAACTTTACAACTTCCCTATCAAGGCTTCAACTTATTTTCTCATTAAGATTGCGATATTATAATAGTATTTTAATCAAACTTAAGTCACACGATATAATTATTATCTTGACTAGCATCGCCCCGCGTTATTTCCGCGCTGTGCCCGTTCCCGTCGGAATTTTTGAATAAAAAATAGCTTATACCCTACTCGTTGAAAGTGACTATCCATTCCAAAAATAATTATTCAAATCGGATAGTTAGATTCTGAGGTGAACGCGTTCTAACAAAAAAACAATCTCTTCAGCTTTATTAAGTAAGTATAAATTAGATCAGACAACGTTTCTCAAATGTTGTCATGGCAATCCGCTATCCACAGACATGATGACAGAGTCTATCTTCAAAGTTACTGTTTTGATTTCTAATCTAATTTATGTTTAGAATTATGATAAATGTTATTATCTATGGAATAAAGTGAATAAACCTTTAACATGATCCTTTAAGGCTTCGTTCACACGGCATTGTCCTGCACGTTTTTTTGCAGTATACGTCTAACGTGTAAATAGTGACCATACAACGTACATAGATCCATTCACACGTCGATTGTACTGCAAAAAAACGTGTAAGTACCGCTTATTCGTTTAAACGCATACTCAACGGACTTGTCAAGCAAATCGAATGAACTTTGACGTATTCGGTTCGCAGTGGCATATGGTATAGCTTTATCTCCTTCACACGACACGATGTCATACGTTTTTTATCGAATAGCAACCGAAGACCGTTGGCGCCTTCGATACCAATATAAAAGTACAACCAAGCGTGGATCCATCAGTGACGTCTACTCACTGTGACAACTGTGTGGAAACTGCGGCTATTCGTTTTTACACGAATGAAAATTTACCATATGAACACCCGGTTGACAATACCTTAAAAAAACGATTACAAAAAAACGTGCAGGACAATGCCGTGTGAACGAAGCCTTACAGTTTTCCATGGAACGTTTATTATTAAATTCGGAGTTTGTTCAGATAATTATCTTTGAATACCCGAACAGCACATTTGTTTATGTTGTCTTTAGCAGGCAATATGCTACGCAAACATTCTCTATGACTTTCAATTAGAGTAGACCTTATTTGAGTAAATATTGAGGAATTTATCCTTACACGTAGAATACCTACTCTGAAAGTTCTTAGAGAAATAAAGGTTGATAACCTTTGATCTGGCTCTTTACTCGGAAAAAATACTCGTACATCTAAAATATGTTTCTTTATAACTAATCAATAACAATCGATAGGTCTCGTTTAACCTATTATCAGCCTTATAAGTGTATACCTACTTAAAATACTTCTACCCCATGTGATTACCATTGCTAAGGACGTGGTTAAATATGCAAAAAGTAAGATTGAATGCATAATATCGCTAACTTTACGCAGTAAGTAATCAACTTACACATTAATTGGATTCATTAGCTATATGAGGATGTCTGATATCCAAAAAATGGGTGTATAATATTTTGTGGTGATTTTTAAAATAAATATACATTACACATTAGCTTACACTAAAAAATTTGTTGTAACTATTTAAAAATCGCTAGACGCCATCGTTGTTTCTTGCTACATACATAGCCCCATATAATAGAGCTTTCATTGTTAAATATTGTAGATCCTGCGGTGCGGTTTCTTGGTATCCTTACGGTTCCAAAACCCATAACAGATAACATAGCAAACACCTTTCCATTACAATAAGCCCATGTCGTATCTCAGTGCGGCGGAGCATAACAATATTTGGGTGTAAGCACTCACCAAGCATTCACCGGATACATTTATAGGACTAACTAAACATTACAAATGTATTGAATAGTAACAGTATCAAAAAATATCACAGAAGGCCCGAACAAACCTCGTCGTAAACGGACGCACGCACACATAGAAACGCGCTATACGAGTTTCGATAAGTGCAAAACGAATGTATTAGTAACAAGTGGAGTTTACTTACGAAAAAAATGACTTCAAAAGAGTGTTTCTTTTTTATCACCTTTTAATTTTGGCCCATATAAACATGTGGTAATATGTTCATTAAGAAATAAAATTCATTCATTAAGTAATAAAACTTCCTCATTTGATTTCATAAAGTTAGTTAATAAACGTGTAAGCACGCATCTATGTGTGAGTCTGTTTTCGTAGCCCATCGTCGTTGTATGCTTACCGCCCGGGTATATTTATTTGGACCGTTACCATGCCCTTCGCCAAGGATCATTGATCGCAAACGACATGACAATACTATGTATTAACTATTAAATACATTATATACAGCTAATAAAAATCATCGGAGTACTTATTTTGGTTTCCTGACTCATTTGCAATACAATCGTATTAATATGTTAGGATTCGAAATAGACTGTTTGTTTATAATGGACCAATTGACTAGTGATTGAAAGTTTGCAGCGGATAACAAGTATGTATACGAAATGTGTGAAATGAATTCGCTAAATTGATATCATCTATACTTCTATACTAATATTATAAAGCTGCAGAGTTTGTTTGTTTGAACGCGCAAATCTCAGGAACTACTGGTCCGAATTAAAAAAATCTTTTTGTAATGTATAGCCACATTCAAAGGGAAGGTTATAGGTTACTTTTCATCCTGAAATTCCCACGGAAACGGGTACAACGCTGGTAAAACCGCGGGGTGCTGCTAGTTAAAGATAAAAGGTATCCTTAATATAATCGCCCCATAGCAACAATTAGCGTAAATGTGATTAAAAAATGACTACTTAGACTTCAATTTATTAATATCCATTGAAATATCAAGCTGAAATTTCAGTGATGATACAATAATTTTAGTATAAGTTATGAGTATATTGTGGATGTTGATGTGACATACGCACGTACGCATGAAGACATGACAAGGCGATGAAGGCGTTGAAACCTAAATAAATTGAATTACTTTTATGAATCTCTAAATTGCTAGATTACGCAACGGGACAGCTTTGGCATCACCACGGAAACCTTGAATTATAACAATGACTACTTCTTGTAAATGGACATAAATTAATGGGTTCTTAATGTTCCAAAGCGCTACAACAGCTAAAAATTAATTTATGTCCCATAAAGTAATTACGTAATGTCATTGAGGACACACTTAATTTGATTGTTGCCATAATTTAGAGAACTATACGACACGTGTTATATTTTAGAGATCCGTATCCAAAATTTGCTTGTAGGTGACATCACAAATGTCACAAACTATGTTTTATGACTTACTTTGACTGTCTTTAAGTCTGTTATTAGTATAATATGTATGTGAGACCAATAAACGATATTAACAACTAGTAAGTGAGAGAGTGAGTTTGTTCCTAAGTAGTTGTGTTATTAAATTCTGAGTATTACATCCTGCATCAGTGTTACTATAATAGAAAAAAACATAGCTAAATGTTGTAACAGGAGTGTACACAGTACAGAACCTTCGCAACGGAAATCCGAGTCGATCATGACCTCTTTATAAAACATTTCATAATTATGCGATTAATCAAATGTAATAAGAAGCTTATTGCTCCTTTCAGCATTGAATTGTTCGTGAAGAATGCGGCTAATAGGCCCGCTATGTTTGCTGGTAGGTTAATTTTTAGAGTATTGTAGATTCTATGTAGGAGGATGCCGTAAGGAAGTGACGCGCTTGTTATTATAATTCCCATTTCGATTCGGGTAACTACGCACTCCGACCTTGAATCCGAACGTCTGCCGAATTCAATACACTATCATCACAAACTTTATTGTGTAAACTACGATGTTTACGTTACATAAACGCTTATATTTTGGCAACTGTTGGACCAATTAAATTATTTCTTTTAAGTTTCTATAAAGTATGGAATCTCGACGAAGTTTAACATCTTAGTTATTGAATCAAGACATAATGTCGGACATTAAAAACGTTCAAACTGGCGACTTCAGAAGAAAGCCAACGTCACATAAATCTTAAATAAAAAATAACTAGTAGCGCCCCACGATTTTCCCTGCGCTGTGCCCATTCCCTAAGGAATTTCAGAACCTACCTAACCATTTTCTTGAATGTAGTCGTTATCCAACACAAAAGAATTACTTATTCAACCTTTCGAGTAATCCCTGAGATTAGAGCGCTTAAACAAAATTTACAGAGTTATTATATAGATTTTTTAGGATTAGAATTGAATGACTAGCAACTCGTATACTCCCCCAGCATCGAAAAAGAAGCCCCATTCAAATTCAAATTCAAATGTCTTTAATATACCTATCAGATCATTGCTCATCTATTTTTTTGACGATTTACCTAAAGAAAATCTGAACTCACAACTTTGTAACGGAATATTCGCATCCCAATACTCGTATGATGCAAATAACATATTCAAACTAAATTTTCTACATTATGATAAGTTTCCCGAGAAAATATCTTGTCATTCAATAATGTCACCCAGAATAGAAATAAAATAAATGTATGAGATTCACATGGCAAAATTTTTTTGAAATAATTTGTCCTAAACAAAATCAGGGTGGCAAAAAATCATAATCCTAAAAAAAATCATAAAAAGATAAGGTAGTGCGGGTGCGAGCCGGGTGCGGGCCGGCTGCGGGCCGGGTGCGGGCTGGGTGCGGACCGGGTGCGGGTCGCGTGACGTTGTATTCCTTGTGTTTGTATGAAAGGTTTCAACATTGGTTTGTTGCAGACTAATTCGGAACTTTACAGACAGAAGGGTCATATCAAGCCAATTATATCCTAAAGTATTAAATAACAGTCATAATGACTGGTGACACCTATGTCTGGATTCAATAGGTAGGTAAGTTAATCGGGCGTGAATAGCTCAAGAGCCACCAGTGCGTGAAAACACTTCGCATTATTATGCAAATACACTGTTACGAAATTTAAAAAAACCGGCCGACTCCGACTAGCGCACGGAGGGTTCCGTACTAAAAGTTCCGTAAAAAACGGCAAAAAATCACGTTGGTTGTATGGGAGTCCCCTTGAATATTTGTTTAATTTTATTTTTTATTTTATTTTTTATTATAGCAGCAATAGAAATACATCATCTGTAAAAATTTCAACTGTCTAGCTATCACTGTTCTTGAGATACAGCCTGGTGATAAACGGACGGACGGACGGACAGCGAAGTCTCCGTAATAAGGTTAAGTATTTACTCTTTGGGTACGGAACCCTAAATTAAGTATATACATTAGAGCGCAAAGTATCGAAAGTGCTGAACTTAATTAATTGTATAAGTATGAACATTTAATTTTCTGTGATACAAGAAAAAAATATTATGATAAATCTATGAATACATAATTAAATAATAATTCTATTATTAATAAAAACAGTGTGAAAGTTTTAGTTTTAGGAAGATAGATGCGGTTGTAGAAGTTTAGCTTTTTGGTAAAAAATTCTGTGACTTTATTTAGTTTCAAGATGCATTGCTTAATTTATTTCTCGAATTCTTGTAAGTTAAATTTCAATGAGTATTTTAATTTATTTCTTGGATTCTTGTAAAGTCGGGAAATAATTAAATGTTCATTTAAATTGTATTCAGAAATTGTGTACAGATAACTGAGAATGCAGTTCCGATGAACATTTTTCGCAGACATCCAGCTGTAATTCATTTTTCGTACTTTTAATTGGCGCACCTTCGACTGAAGCATTTTTTCTATTATTTTAAAATCTCGTACCTGCGTCGTTTTCAAATAATGAATATAGTATTATATAAGTGGTAGACGATAACGCCTCGGTGGTCTAGTGGTATGTGCACTCGCCTGCCAAGACTGAGGTCCCGGGTTCAATTCCCAGGTCGAGCGAAAACATGTTTCCTACTTTTCAAACATGGCTCGGGTTTGAGATCACCAATCCGCATTAGGCAAGCGTGGTGATTACGCCTGAAACCTCCTCACTGTACTGATACCTTCAGTGAGACGAGAGGCCTTTGCCCAACAAGTGGGACATTACAGGCTAATACTTTACTTTACTTTATAAGTGATAGACAGATTTTTTAATTAACTTCATTGCTCATGCTCTAACCCTACAATATATATCAATACCATAATATTGTACTCAATCACGTCTTGAATTTTACTCAAACATCGAGTTAATCCTTCGTTTTTATTAAAGCTCGGAAAAAGTATACTTCCTTTGAATTTTGTATTCATTAGACTTAATAATTTACACCTACAACTATCGTTTAACCGAAGACAGTTTCGTTCGTGTCGAACTAGTCGGACCAAAGACTGTGACGTTGTTTTTTTTGTATTTGTATGAAAGGTGCCACTCTGGCCCGCAGCGGGCCCACATTCAACGGGTTAATGCGACAGCCAAGTGAGAACAGAGCTTTACATGCTCTTGACTCTTGAGAGACTTGCCTCGCTCATTATAATATTAAATTAACTAATGATCCTCGTTTCATCTTTCGTAACATTGGTTTACTGATGCAACTGGGTTAATAATAGGATTAGAATATGGCCTATTCAATTTCAATATGGTTATAATACGATTATTTATTTATTTTATATGTAAATGATGTTCTAGGCGCGTCAATTGAATTTAGTTTTGACAGTTAAACACAATTTATCTAACTTCATGTTTAATTAAATATTAGTTACCTATATAAATACAGTCTTTTTATGATTAATGATTTCTATGAACGAGATTTTTGAAGATACTTAAAGAAGTGCATTGAATATTTATAAAATTATTTTTGAGTAAGCAAATAAGTGAAATTAGCAAAATTTCCCTGAATCACCAACTTAATATCCATTTAAAATGAACTTCCTTCGCCATCGAGTACTAAACTGAAACTTTTTATCTGTAAAAGTGTAACAAAGTAGTAATAAAAGTAGCTTTCACATTTATCACTTTCGTGTAAATTCCACATCAACTCCACTATCTTATTTTTTCTATTTCTGAATAACAATTTTCAATCTCCACGAAATATCTTTTCATTTATTTACAGAGCTCTCTTAGTTATGGCTTGCCGCCAACAATAGCCAATAAGAAGCAATACTTAGCGATGACAAGAAGTTATCTGCGCTGGGAAACGAGACCACTTAAGTTAACACCGATAATAAAGATTGTTTCCGAGTTTCACTCCGGTAAGGCTCAATTGAACACCCCATGATTTTATCTTGTCTGTTCTTGAGGTTCTATGTTCTATCTGATACCGTCAGAGAGGGAGAGAGAGAGTGAGAGGCACCTTTCCTCCTCTCTCTCATCTGTCTCGAAGAGGAAAGTGAAATCAAAGCATGTGCCTTCGTGTGCGTCAAAGTTCCGCAGGGTTAGCCGTTAGAGTGTTCTCCACCAGAGCTATACCATGCTATGTTGAAATAATAACTGGATACTAAACGTTGGCAGAAAAAATTTGCTCTGAAGAAAAAGAACCCAATCAAGTCGACGCAGCAAATGTTTGAAAGTCATATTTTTTAATCCGATCCGCGATTACGAGTGCAATGATTCAAACGAAACGCTTCTCAAATACCTAATCAAAACTCAAGCGTTTTTACAAACATATACAAACTTTATTGCCAGGAAAACCAATATCTTCAAAGATTTTTCACACTCCTGGGAATGAACTCCGTACTTAAAATCAATTGAATGCTTATGTGTAATTTTGGCCAGTTCAATTACATATTATCTTACAGACGTATCTATTTTACCTTTAATTAATAAATAAAAGTATGTAAAAATAAAAGACAATAAATAGTTCTCAACTCTCCATAATAAAAATAGTATTTTACTTGTAATAAAAATGAAGTACAAATCTTAATCTTATTAATTATTCCTAGAGATTGAACATCGAGGAAGGTTTTACAAAGTAATTTATGAAAAGCCTATTTAATTTTAAAACTCATACAACCCTGTAAAACATCTTAACAAACAAAATTTAAAGATCGTCGTCAGTGAAGAGTTTCGACAACTTTGTGAATAAATTTTAATGAAGAGCAAAAAATAACTAACGGAGTCTAAAAACTTTTTCTCTTAGGTGAACGAATACTGTTAAAATACGATTTTGGTGCTGCCATGACAAATGGATAAAGTTTTTATTAAAATTTAGGATTCATTAGGACCCTTAATTGGTTAATTACTTTCGCGTTTTTCTTCTTAATTTAAGCTTTTTATTAGATATTGATATCTCAGGCACAGGATAAATTGAATTAGGTACTTTGTACAACTAAACATACTGAATTTTGCTATTTTTATTTGGTAGTACTTACTTAGATAAATGTCTAATTTTGTAAGTAATCGGAAACTTGTTGAATCTCAAAGAGGAGCTAATTAAAATGAGTATAAAATTCACTGTTATTTAATGATTTGACTAACGGTGTTCCTTGTTAAGGTACTTGTTATGTATAATGGCATTTTCGAACTTAAATAAATACCTACTTAAGCTACTTGTAAACTTTTAATTTGATAAACGTTTTCTCCTCTTCAAATGTTTAAAGGCGCTTAAATATATTTCATATTCGGTTCATGACCTTTTGTTCCTATTCTAGAAATTAGGAACTGATGTGTAGGATAGCTCATAATGAATTAGGGGAAAATGGCCTCAATACGTACCTACTTCTAGTTTACTTGGAAAAAAATCAATTCTAATTACATAGTATCCTTACCTAAATTGTGGTCGCCAGCAAAAAATAAAATAAAGTACCTACATTTAAGTTCTAATTAAAACATATTAATTAGCTTCTTAATTATTTCCTCGTTAAAATAAATATACTACATAACATGAAGTCCTTTAATTACAAAACACATGTCTAAATAATCGCGCCCCGATAACATTAATTAAAACCTAATACAGCTCCAAATTTTATATATACCTTTTCACAATTAATCCATACGATATTCATAGCTATAACATACGTTAAAATTAGGATTCCAAATCAATAATAATTAGTCCTTAATAATAACAATCTCACATACCTCAAACAACCAGTGAGTTTAATAACATCGATGTCCACTACATATATACACGAACACGTCGAACTATCGCATGCTAGTCTACACATGCGTACATCGGCGCTTGCGCAGCCTCACTGAACGAAGTCTCTACGAACCAAGAGATCATTGTCTATGATCTATACTTTATTTGGAGCAATAGATATTTATTATCAGTTACTTAAATGTGAAATAAAATAGGTCACTAGAATATTTATTTATTAAATAAGTAATGTGCTAGATACATTTGTATCAATATTTTTATATAGCAACATATATTTGTTAAGTATTTTACCCACAGTAATGCGTTATTTTATTTTTGAAAAACTTATGTTAACTTTCTCCTAAATTCTTTAATTAACCGTTAATTATCCTACTTCGTTGTTTTAAACTTGTAATACAAATATTAAACCTAAATCAACAGTCATTGTTTGGAAGTGTTATTTCTGTGAGCAAATAAAAAATGTGTGTCAAATAAGTAGCACCTAATTAAACTAGAGTTCATTTTAAGTTAAGTTAGTTTCATACGTTTAACGCCTCGGTGGTCTAGTGGTATGTGCACTCGCCTGCCAAGACTGAGGTCCCGGGTTCAATTCCCAGGTCGAGCGAAAACATGTTTCCTACTTTTCAAACATGGCTCGGGTTTGAGATCACCAACCCGCATTAGGCAAGCGTGGTGATTACGCCTGAAACCTCCTCACTGTACATCTTCAGTGAGACGAGAGGCCTTTGCCCAACAGTAGGACATTACAGGCTAATACTTACTTTACTAGTTTCATACTTTGACTTTGACTGCGACATTACATGCCCGCGTCGACATAAACAAACTGCTTTATGTCAACATTTTATTCTCTGCAAAATTCGCTTAATAAAACTGAAATTTCTTTCCATTACCAGACTTGCTTGACACAAATTCCTTCTTGAAAAACTTCTGGCACTTTACGTCTGTAATGCTAATTAATTTGCCTAGTTTATCATTCCGTTACTAATCGGACATGAATCACAGCAGTCGTTCAACCGGAGAAATTCATAATTTAATTACTTTATAAGGCACATACCTATGTAGGTACTTATGGGTCACTTTTGAAGTGTTGTATAAGTGGGAACGGAGGGTATTATTTCGTGCCTGCAGTGATTGACAAGTGGACCAAAATTGACCTATTAAGTGTTTAATGTAATAAAGGATTATCTATCTCTCATCAAAGCACCCTTCGGTTTTTCAAGTACCTATCTTTATAGGAAGTTAAGGAGTTTGTATTGTTATAAAACGCAGTATTAACAGGAGATCTAATGATGAACTAAAATTTAGATATTAGTTGTTTGCAATATGCATTGCACCTGCCTCATTCATAGATGGATTTGAATCGCGTTAACTTAACGTAGGTACTGTATCAAAAATGTTGTGGCCATAGCTGCGGTGTTTAGAAATTACACTATATGTAAGTACATTACATAAAGTTAAAACTCGCACTGAACACTTTTTTATATAAAAAAAGTATTATTTGCTAGTGAATACGGCGGTTAGTGATATCCAGTAGTTCTACTTTAACACAAATTATAACCGCAAAAATAATAACGTAATTTGGCCATTTATTATTACCTTATTGAATTTACTCAAGCAAATTAATTGGAAACCTTAAAAGATTAAACTTAACTTTATTGTGCGCCTGAACGAATGAGCATTTTCGTTCTGTCAAAAATTTAATTAAGTTTATTGCTTACCGTTTTTTGCTGACAATCCCGTTCACTGGTTTTTCGACAGGCACTGTTCAGTATTGTCCAATTAAATATTACCTACATGCAATAATTTGATTTTGAGTAAAAGGCGGATCCAAGTTTTTTGATTTGGGGCCTGGAGCCCCCTAGCTCCAACCCCTGGATCCACTGTTGATGTTATTTATAATTATATTCCATTACATTTTAGGCGTTTTGGCTAATATCCGTAATCTATTCATATAGTCCGCCAATAAATCGCCATTAACATTAGGCCTTATAAGCTCTTTCGGTCTCAACTTCAACTGTGCAAAATTGAATACAATTTATACGAGAAGGGTAAATTGGAAAAATGAACAAAGGTGTATAGAGAAAAGTAATGAAAAACAAATTGAAACGGAAACATACACTTATAATGAAATTCAAGACGGTTTTGAATAAGATGCTGTTGCGCATTGACTTCATATAATTTAGGTAATGATGTGTTCAACAATTACTTATATAGGTATGTACCTAAACAGTTATCTTCTATTCAGTACTTTTATCTATCACGAGACGTTCATTAAACCAACACTACAACACTTACTACAACAAATACCTATTTGACGTAATTTTTCATACATTACATGTCAAAATCAGTAATTAAATCTCTACTAACGAATCATTTGACGTCTCTGAGTACGGGCGAAAGAGGTATTTATAATCATTTAGTTAAATATGCTAACGTAGTACATAGGTATAACTCGGTGTTTGTATGTTCGGGTTAATCTCGGGAACCACCGGTCCGGAGGTTGAATTTAAAAATGCTTTTGTGCATGTTATATCCTAAATTCCCCTCGGAAAAGGAATTGGAAATAAAACCACGTTGCGCTGCTAGTAAAAACATAAACAAAGCACAAGATTAATGTTACGTAATCTTCACAAATGCCTACACCAAATAATAAATTCGAAATACTTAAACCTAGGTACCTACAGTTTGCATCCGCTAAACGATACTTTGAGCAAAATTTATGAATGCTTATTGCCTTTCCAGTGCAATAATGCAAAATATATGTGACAACCCTAGATACTTTGTAGGAGTTATTTACGGTTGTCACAATGTAGCATGGTCTAGGTACCAGCTATTGAAGCATGCCAATTAATTTCCGGGGGTAAAAATTCAAAACTCATAACGTAGTAATATTAATGAGGTTAATTAAATCGCATTCTAATTGAGGTTTATTTTGGAAACGAATTATGTGAGCGAGTACCTAATAAAATAGAAGTTATACCTACCATATTTATTATTCTTTAAGATGGCTTTTAGTATAGGTACCTACCTACTTCACGTAAATATACTTACTTTTACTCGGGTACCTACATAGAGACGCGGATATAAGAAGCTAGACTTCTTCCTAGACTACTAGAGATCACCTAGGTATAAAGGGCAGTTAGGCACCTAGATATCTTCCTGCACTGACCTACCTACACCAGCTAAATAGTATTTTTTTACTAGTATTACATCTAGTTACTTAGATAGATTAGGATTAGTAAAGTAACTAACAACGCGTAAGACTTAATATAGAATGTTATAGAACGAAGATCTCTTTTATTGAGTTTATCGGTAAAATCATGGACCAAAATAATGTTGGTCTACGAACGGTTGGTAGACGACTAACAGCCACAGATGACGATTATCACCAAAGGATGTCCGCGGCATTAGCTCTGCATAGACAACGTATTGTCCATAACATTATCTTAGAGGCAATAAGAGTGTATAGGTACAGTACAGCCTTGCAAATAAACAGTCAATAGCTTCAGGTCATTGACCATATCTTCATATAAAAGCTAGATCCTCGGAGGTGTAACTCAACAATGTAAAAAGCCTCGTAAAGTTTTTTCTTAAAGCATTCTTAATACATCATTTGTCAATGTCAATCTTAGCAGTATCTATCACGGTTTTATTTATGCTTGATGTAATTTCAATTCAGGAATCCGATACACCACTTATTTAACCTAACGTCCTAGTAATAGAGTAGAAAATCGCTTACTTTTTGTTAAGGATGTTTTGGAACTATCATGAATATTAATTTAATAAGTAACAAGTTCACATGAATTACAGTTCGGGTGTAAAACAACAGATGATCGTTTAAGTTATACTCCAAAAACAAACAAATTAAACATAATTGTACGTACTCAGTTCAATGAACTTACGGTTAGGTATATTAACAAGAAGCGATTTAGCTACTAATAACTTTAACTTTAATTAATTTCAATGGTTAACGAAATAAGAGATTATTTTGTGTTCCATTGAAATTAATTAAAGTAACTAACAGCCATTTCTACGAACACACTGTCAATAATCTAAGATCAAACGCTAATTAAATGTCAAACAAAATACCCAAGAGTTTTGAATAAATGAGACGAGCGTCCGGTAGACATTTCAAATCATTTATTTAAATTGGGTTGGAATTTAATAACTTAAAATTATTTTATTTTGTATATTATTAATATTATAAAGGAGTGAAAATAATATAACAAGGCATGCAAGATCAATAATATCGTATATTTATAAACAAAATTAACGTTACATTAATAAATATTTGTCAGTGAATTTGTTCATAAAAAGTAATTAATCCTAATAATATAAATTGTCATTCCGTCGCTTAATATCTTTCCAATTTGTAAAAGATAAACAACATCACAAAAATGTATTAATATGACTCAGATATTGGCTTCCCTTTGTTCATAATTCATATATTGTTCGTGTATTAAATTTTTGCTTATTTAAAAGTTATCGAGTGCCTGTGTAAAACAATAATTATTGTATCCAATAAACTTAAAGGTGCAAAATGCAAATGAATACTTATCAACTTATCTAATAAAATATAACAATTATGTGGGAAAATAAATCAATGTTTTCCCAGGAGAAATGTATTGTAAGAAACTATGTTAAGAGTGATAATTATTAGGTAAAATGTGAAACCCCCATTTGATTAAATATTGGCACAACCATAGAAGAAGAGTAATTAAATAATTAGTCACAAATATGAATTGCATATGTTGTGTATTGCATTGTGTACATACCAAGATAAAAGCCTTTACAGACTAACGTTCATTAACATCTTGGACTTGTGTTAAATCCCAAGTATTAAGATAAGCCTTTACTTAGCATAGCTTCAATATAAAACTATTAATACTTATATAACAATCTGTCTCAAATACTCGTGAGAAAGTCATAATATAACAAAAGGATGTTTAGACCGGTACCATAGATGCTTAATTTCGATCTGAATCTCAGATTCTGGATTCAGAACGCCTAGTACAAGAAATTTCACGAGTACGGCACATGTACTGATTTTTCAGATTCTTAAAACGATCTGTAAAAATGACTCTGATAAGCGTTCAATCAGCTTTTTCAGACATGTGTGAGGTTAAAAGGTCGCGAAATTCAGTTTCGTAGCTCAGAAGCTGAATTCAGATCGAGATTCTGCATAGTTGGTGCCACCTAAACTATACACACCGAAGCCACGACAATGTCGTCGATATTTCTTGCTCTCAGCAATTTACAATACAAAGCGCTCGTTAACCTTACTAATTTGGATTTATTGAATTCTCAGTGTTCGAAAATTATGATACCGTCTACATATCTACAATCATATCAAAAACAAATAGGTAATCCTTATTAACTTATAATGTTGTTACCTTATACTGGTTATCAAAATGTATGGACGCGACCCTGAGAACATAACTTAGTGTACATAAGTATAGCATTTTAGCGTAGTGCTCATGGCCTAGTTTGACTTTGATGTTAACTCATCCCGATTGCTAAGCAACGTTAAATTGTCGGTCCCAATCGTTTCAATCGTCAGACCATGTCAGAGGCCTTACAGCGGTCTAATAATTCCGACACGGGTCGGGCACTAACCTATACTATCTTAAACGCCGTCGCTAAGTTGACCATACTTAGTATGCATCACAAAATATCAACGAATTATGTAGGCAGTTCGGTGTGCAAACCTTTATAATTTCAGTAGGTAGATCACTCAAAATTCACCCAAAAAGTTTTGGGTACTCCCGGCTGGCGCAAACATTCTCGCCACGAGTCACTATACGGAGCCTTGTCATCAATCGTCGCTTTACCGAGGATCTCTTTCTTTGCCATCTTCGTCTTACATCCGAGACTAATGTAAATACTGACTTTGTCCAAATTCGCTTTAAAAACTGTTAGCTTGACGGTGGAGGACTTCGGGTCCCATCTTGCTGATATTGCTGGTACGAATCTGTCGCTTTTCCAATAACATTCCGCTTTGTTAGCTTCCAGGATCGTAGCTTTCAGGTACAATGGAGCTGTGAAGTTAATAAATTGGGTTAAATACTTGTGTTTGTATTGCGACATTGGACCATGTGTTTCAACTATGGAAAAGATAAGAAGTAAGTAGTTTACTTGCTTTACAAGATTTCTACTGCAAAAAAACCCGTGTGAGTACAATTAAAGTCAGTCTCGTTAAACGATACATTACCTAAGTCACCTATTACTGTACCTACATTAATTAAAATGTGTTTATCTCGTCATAGTTCACCCACTTGTATTTGTTTAGCTCATAAATAAATGAGTACACATACTTCATTCATTACTACATGATTATCTTCATGAATTATTACTACTACATGAATCACTGTCGAATAATTTACTACTACATGAATTAAGTAGTGACAAATCTAGGTGGGACAGCACACAGGGTATCCACTTATTTACCATCAATAAAATTAACAAAAAAAATGCATTGATTTACTTAAAATCGCCTTAGTAACAAGATAGACATCCAGACCATCAGACCAGCTAAAAATTCCTTCGAAAATGTCGTTAAGTGTTTTGAAAGAAAACCATTATAATTTAATTTGGTTGTTGGCTGTTGACTTGCGAGATTAATGTTGGTCGTTACGAAGGCTTTTGTTTTGGCCAATTTCTGTACAAGCGTCTCGTCATCAGAAGATTTGTTTAGGTTTAGGGCATGAATCAGACTCAGCGGACGTTAGATTTGTGCTATTTCGCAATATCGAAAACGAAGCCAATTTAGTGCCGCACTATTACTTAGGTATTGACTATAGATTCTTGAAGCAATTTTGTGCCTTGCACAGCGATATTGGGTAGTTGAAAAACCCGGAGCTTTGATTCTGATAAATAAATTGAAGCGTCTGTATATTAGACTGGTACAGTCGGCCAAGAAAGTGGTCTACCACTTTTGACAAAAGTTTCTGCGAGATGTAACGATCGCTATGGTTGACTTTTCTATGCACAATTATGTTATGACGTTTTGTCTGTTATCTGAGATGCCTGACATTTGACATCATTGGGTGACTTAGTTGGACCTCTATTATTAAATGAAAATTGACCTTGCTGTTTCTTGACGTTCAAATGAATCTCAACCGTAGGGTGGTAGACCACATTTTTGGCTGACTGTACCTTATGATTCTATTTACCTATATCAATATAATGTGAATGATTTAGACTTTTTGTTTATTTTAATTCCAGTCCGATTCAAATAATTATTTTTATTGGGTTGTTATATTCAAGAGATAGTTATAGGTTATTTTTACCCCGAAAAAAAAGTATATCAAGCATCTTTACTCAGATCTGTAAAAATAAGCCACCTATTCACCATTATCTTGTAATCAAGACACAGGTAGATGGTAATAAAAAAATGCAGTAACAGCTCAATTCAGTCTAAGTAACTTAATATGTTAATGCAGAATTACGTAAGTTCACCATATCTACCCATTCAAAGGCACTCTGTTAACAAAATGTTACTCTCTCCTACTTAATAAGCAGAGAGCACGCGCGCTCCGCTGGGACCTATTCGAAACCATCGCCATGAATGAACTCGGATTTGTACTGTTAAAAACACAGTAAAGTTTTATGTTTTCATTTTATATGCATTAGGCATTTCCATAACAACTATTTCTTCACAAATTTGAAATACGGAACGTTATATTGCTCTCAACACTGTTTCTTATTCTATTATTTAATATACTATTCATTGTTATTCTTAAGTCTTCATGCGTATCTTTTTTACATGGTCATTGTTTTGTATTATTAATGCATGTCCGTAACGTGGTTTATTCTCGAGATAGTTAGGCATTCTGATAACGTCCCCGGAGGCTGGAGCGCGGTGTCGTATGATAATATAGTTGCAAGTAACGACACCCCGGGCTTAAGTGGGGTGATTCACGAGCTGAAGGGACTTCTCATTAGTTAACGTTATTTATAGTCACCTTTGAACTGTTCTTGTTCCTGCATAGTTTGTACGCTGCATCGGAGCCGGTTCACTGTTAGCTGCACTATGTCGTTAAGCCCGTCTTCACTCGCCGTGTACAGCAACGTCACTTCCAACTGGCCCTTCTTATTTTCCCTCTGAAATGAAGAAACAATGATTTATCTAGCGAGACATTACAATCAATGTGTTGTTTATTTTACAGTCTTCGTTGAAACACGGATGGAGGAGACCGTAAAAATCTCATCTGTCTTACTTATTTCGGCAACAAGGACGAATAAAATAGCATATCAAATTTATATTCGTCACACTAAATAGGTATAGAGTCTGCTTTTGGCAGGAAGTTTCCTCATGCTACATAGCCAATTAACACAGTTGTAAACGCTAAATGGTTAATATTGAAAGGTACTAAGTAGGTATACATTAATTAACGGCGTCAAACCTTTGATAAATTTTAGCATCATGATTCACAGCTCACAAGGTTTGTTTTAACGAAACTATAAATAATTTAATAGATAGTCGGTCATGAATAATAATAAAATAAACCTCTGTGTCTAGGACTTTGTAATATTAGATTTCATACATTTTCTGAGAAATATATGCTTCATAGAGTAGAAAGCCTAGTGTTTATATAGCTTTTAGCCTTATTTTAGTGTTAAATAACATCCCAACTTCATATCTATCCTTAAAAACACTACAATTTGTTACTCGGATGATGTCAAATTGACACACAAATATACATCTACATAACCAAATATTAGTTGAATCGATAACAAACATCGGTCCAGTCCTCTTGAGGACTGGCGAGGTCAAATCGATTCTATTGTGCCTGCACCTACGTATGAAATAAAGATTCGTTCGCACGTTTGCTTACGAACTACGATTTGGAATGCCGAGATGACTCACGCTCGTAATTGACGTTATTATCTATTACGTATTTTATCTACCACTTGAATTAGCGCCGCGTAGTGTTTTATCAAACTTTGTGGTTCGTGTGTCTGTCTATAATGTACCTACTAGTAAGAAGACTAGACGAGATTAGTTTTACCTTGTAATGATTTTACACATCACGCTACTTTGTACTTGTTTTTTCTGTTTTACTATTAATTGAAACGTACGTTGATGTCATTATTATTTGTTGAAACGGGAACTTACGTACGCGAAGGTTACTGTTGTTTTTTCTGCGTTGATTTTATGTAATAATATGTGATTTATATGTTATTGTTCGTTGTGTAGGTGGTTATAAAGTAATTCTCCTAGCTGTGGCCCAAATAAGATCTAGGTACATACCTAGAGTGGAAAGTGTTTATTTTCCACGCAACATTGTATTTAAATTAAACAGGAGTTCGAAATGTTTAATGGATGGATACATATTTTTGGTTGCTTTTTCATGTTTCCTCTCTTTTTTGTCCTTTCCTTTAATTTTTTCACGGCACAAGCATTTAATAATATGAATGAAAACAATTAATTCGTAACGTGGAGTGGAATCATAAAATGTTTATTTATTAAAAACGTGGACATAAAAGGAGGTGACACCATGGAGCATTGTTTCTATATTTAATTACTGTTAAAGTAAAAATTATCCATTAAAGTATGTAGATAACCTATCTACTTGGCATGCTTAACCACTATAAATTAACCTTGCTACCTTTCATGTGCAGGCAGTGAATTAGAACTAATAGGTACTTGCCCACTCCTCTGTATTCTTTACTAGTCTGAACCTATACCATATACCTAATAAAGCTAAAAAGTTTGATTTTCATTTGTTTGAATGCGCTAATCTCAGAAACTACCAATCCGATTTGAATAATTATTTTTGTAAAGGATAGCCACATTCAACGGGAAGGTTGCAGGCTATTTTTTATCTTGAAGTTCTCTCGGGAACGGACTCAGTGCGGGTAAAACCGCGGGGCGCTGCTAGTAGTCTATAGGTAAGTAGGTAACTACTTAACATACATTGTGTTATCTCTAACATACAATTAAAATAACACAAAAACCAGTTCTGGCGAACTCTGTTTATAACTTGATTTTATCGCTGTTTTACATTTACCTTTTGTTTTGTCAACCAAGGTTGTTTATGTACCTAACATAGGTGTAACCCACCTAGGTCCTAAACACCCAGATTACTGAATTAATTATAAGTATTTTTTATTACGTATTGTTCTAAAATAGAATTGTAAATGGACATTAAGTAACTTAACTAGATTGCGTTTTGAAGTGAATACTTTTATTTATTAACATAATACTTACTTATAATACGTAGGTACCTGCTTCTAAATATCAAAAATAGTAAGTTAGGAAGGGAGGTAGAAAAAACTACCTACGTTACGTTATAGTTAGTATTCTAAGGTAAAATTAAAGCGATATTATGGTGACGATAATGCATAATGCACCTCGTTGTCTAAATATAGAAAACTCCTATCTATACTTTACTAATACAGGTGCACCTAAACACATAACCTTCGTGAAACTACACTTATTACGTTAGTAGTAAAATTACATTCCCAATGGGGTCCTTACCCTTGAATCGGCAGCGGTTAATCCACTCGCGATGGCATTAATTGGTCGCCAAATATCCGGAGTGCCAATCAATCCGTTTTTGAGATCATTCTGAAACAGCTTGGAGTCGAAGTTCCAAGTGGCAGCTCCCACGGTTCGCCTCTTCTCCAATAATGACTTTTGGGCGATCGCTTCAGTTTTATTCGACTTAAAACTACTGAAAGTTTTCTCGAGAAAACCTGACTTGACCTTGGGTTCTTCTTGGTCCGCCACTTTAGGCGTTTTTTTCGAGTCTAATGTCTTAGTGTTTTTCCGCTTGTCGTCTTGTTTCGGAGGCTCCAAAATAGCATAAATTGTAAGCGACAAAAAGTGACCGGCTAGCAAACTTTGAAGGTCAGGTTTGTCCGATCTTTTCAGATCTTTAGGTTTTATTTGAAATTTGAAGTCTTCGTTCCACACTGGCCAGGAACTATCTTGTAGTGCAGTTTCGAACTTACTTTCCCCCGGGAATAGTTTTACCTGAAATGTTTAAGATATCTGGTGAATTTTTGAGTATGACTTAACTTAGATAAAAGAACAGCAGACGGCGATATGCCTTGCTCCTCTGGTGGGAGATAGTCAGCTAGCTTCGACTATGTAGAATGTTATCTCTGTCAGTACTTCTGCACGAAATTCAATGCCGAAGTACCGGAAAATCCACACCGGTAGAATGCCAGTCACCGAAACCGGAACTATACCCTTCTCACCCCCCAGAAGTCGATGAGCAAGACATGTCACCCTTTGCTGTACTTAGTACATTGATTAGCCAACACCTATCTACATCTAGATAGCATATCTTCGAATCTTTGGAACTCGGTTTGTTATTGTAAATTCATACCCAGTGACACACTTTTTCGGGAATCCTTATAAATGTCAGATGGGAAATCTTAAAAAATCTTACAAGTCTTGCCGACTTTTCTATCCTAAATACATAAGGTGCGGTAAAAACGTATATGTATGAATACAACACGTATGTATGTATACTAGGATATAAATAACTACTAGTGAATCACTAGTGAACCTACCAATAAGAACAGAAAGATAAAGTAACAAAGAAGTCATCCATCAGCTCCTTCGTGACTCTTTTATGAGTTCCAAACATTTTACGAGTTTATTTAGAAATGCATAATGTTTCGATAACACCGTTGATAATGTTATCGAGCAATGTCGAGAAAGATACGCTACAGAACAGACCGTGACTACTTACCAGTTTGATAAAAGAAATGTAATACTAAATAAATAATACAATAGATACGAGTACATCGATATGGTTGTATTCAAATCACCTAGTATAATACCTACGATTATTTTCTTCATCGAGTGGACGGTCACTCTGACTAATCCTGGTGTCAGAGTTATTGAGCCGCCAAAGGCCTCTGACATGTCTCATGTAACGACTACTATCCGTAGAAAGTAACTGGGACCAACGGTTTAACGTGCCCGATTATTTTCATCTTCTAGACTATAAAATACTAGACGTCTATATAGATATAAAGAACTTAGACGTATTTTGAGTATGAATATATATATCCTGGGTCAATAATTTATTTACCATTAATGACCCAAAGGCACTGACGGCTTTTTAGAAATAACTCGTACCTAACTAGGTACATTACTTCAGATATTATAGCTAACATAGTTCCTACGTAACTTACTATGTAATAAACGTGTAAGTACCTACTTGGTCCTTGGTAGTTATTATGCACTAGGTAACTTGAAGTGCCTACTGTGAAACCTAATGTAGGAAATATGATTTTCTTTGAATACTATTTCCAGAAATCTAGACTCATTTGTAATGCCTCGCTTAGTCTCATTGTTGGGAAACTCTCTCGAAAGCTTTTTGGGACGTAAATAAGTCTCCAATAACTTATTTATAACATATCTTTTATCTAGAAGTTTTCGTACATTGAGCAAACATAAGTAGGTAAGTACAATGGCAGAAATAAGTGCCCTTCAACCTTTAGAGAATATTTAGGTTAGCTAGTTTTGGTTTTGCAGATCATAACTAACTTAAGTAGCTAGGTACTAGGTTACTAGCAATCTGTTAGTTATTACATTGTGCATCTCTTTCAATGTACCTATGTAATTCGTATGATTTGCCTTTAACTAATACTTTGATGATACAGGAAGTATTGTGAAAACTGGTAAACCACTTTCTTTGCAGACCGTACCCAAGTTCCCACCTACTACCTATGTGATAATTGTCGTATTGACACGACTCACAAATAACCACTAAACTTAGTAATGGTTTCTGATGGGTACTGTAAAAAGATATCAGGCATGCGATAGTGTATAGATAAGTAGTTAACTTTACTTGGTAAAGAAAGTGAAAGTATAAAACGCCTGCAAGGTGGTTATGTACCTAGGCAGGCAGTTTCTTTACTGCGGGTAACCATAGTTGAAGGTGGTTGAAGCCCACGTGTTTAGACTGATGACAACTTTCCATTAGTACCTACCTAGTTTAGTTAAATTAGACGTACCTAATCAAAGAGATTGTAAATACTTTAAGGTCTGTGAATACAACTAACGAAATATAGGAAGATACTAATTAGGTATTATCCACAACTATCTAAATATACCAACAGCTGATGGTTTGGACGGATATTTGGGCATTACCGAATTTATAATCTAAGAAGAAACAGCTATCAAAAATGTCTACAGCACATCTATACTTATACCTATCTACACTAATATTACCTATAAAGAGGAAAACTTTGTTTGGTTGTAATGAATAGGCTCAAAAACTAGGTACTAGACCGTTTTTAAAAATTCTTTCACCATTCGAAAGCTACATTATCCACGAGTAACATAGGCTATTTTTCATCCCGAAATTCCCACAGGAATGGACACAACGCGAGTAAAACCGCGGGGCGCTGCTAGTTAGATATAAAGATGCAGTTTGTTTGTTTGAACGCGCTAATCTCAGAGACTACCAATCGTATTCGAATAATTCTTTTTGTAATGAATAGCCACGTTCAACAGGAAGGTTAAAGGCTATTTTTCATCCCGAAATTCTTACGGGAACGGGCACAACGCGGGTAAAACTGCGGGGTGCTGCTAGTGCCCATATAAAATAGTTACGTACGAATATAAATAAACCGTTACGTAGATATTTAAATGATTAGGTATACCTATTTATTATACAATCTTACTCTCACGCACGCAATCGCGTAAAATGATTACAGGTCAGGTACCTAATTACTATTACTTTACTAATATTATAAAGAGGAAAGGTTTGATTTTTTGTTTGTTTGTTTGTCTCGAATAGGCTCTGAAACTACTGCACCGAATTAAAAAATTCTTTCACCATTCGAAAGCTACACTATTCCTGAGTGACATAGGCTATTTTTCACCCCGAAATTCCCACAGGAATGGGCACAACGCGGGTGAAACCGCGGGGCGCTGCTATACCTTATAAAATATTAAAATTATCTTACTCATCTTACCTGAACACATTGTAAGCAAAACGCATTTGCTAATGTAAGTACTCAATACATAATTAAATGCGAGAATTAACGGAATAATTAGAAACGTAGGTAGGTACAATCGCCAGCAAAAAGCGACATAAATAGTTTACCACTGTTTAGATAACTATTGGTGGTGTGGTAAACCAGAGGCGAATGTAAACAAAACTGATTGTTTACATTTGCAGTTAACTTTCTAACAATCACTTGGTTGTGGTCAGTATTAAAATCGACAGCGGAATGTTAACAATGTCAATATAGGCGTGGGTACCTCGATTGATTTCGATTGACCGGTCTGTTGTGAATTGGTTAACAATAGCTGGAAGTTACCTTTACGAGGTATCCATGGGCGCGACTCAGGCCGAACAAGGAGGGGAGATGTCGGGCTCCGATAACAGTAACGTGGACGACTTTATTCACCGGGTGTAAGGCGAGCTTAAACCCGATCTCAGGGTCCAAACTTCCACTCCCAGCCAGCTGCCCATCCTTATTACCACTATTCAAAATATTCTTCAACTTATTAAGTGAAAACGCCATTGTAAACACTTCAAGACTATCGCGAATACACGCATCAAATAAAAACCGGTTTCTGAATAATTAAACACGCAAAGCTAGCTTCAATCGAACTCCATCGATTTGCTTGTCAGGTGTGCTTTTCCACCATAGAGCATTTTATAACGCGGCACTATTATTTTATGGGGAGTTCACATAGAATTAATTAACGGTCAAGTGATTCAATTGGAGTTCATGTTTGATTTGAGCAGACGTCGACCGACCGCGAGCACATTTAAACACTACTACACGAGCGAGCACACACGGTTGTTTATCAATGATAATGCGCTTGTATGAATGGAACTTATTCAATGGCCATGAACACAATCGCACCTCTCTATCGCACTATTCACAAACGCAATGTATAAGTAGCATCAGCTAACACACATGTTAACATTTTTTTTAGTAGGTTAACCACTTTACTGCTGCCATCTCTTGAGTAAATGTTTTTATTCTTAGTTCAGATCATAGATGGCGTAATAAAATCAATAATCGTTTAATAAACATTAAAGCAGAGTTTAATATTCTTATTAGCATACATTCCAGAAAGTAAGTTTTAATATTATGTATTCATTGTTCAAAAAACAGACGTTCTAGCTGATTGGTCGAAAAGTACATTATATATTATTCTTTATCAAATAAATGTGACGGTCTCGCCGAATACGTACAGCAATAGTTCCACAACAATTGCTCTGGCATTATATTATTTAGTTTATCAATTTATATATTATTTGCATGCTCTTTACTTATCAATAAATAATCAAACAAAACGCAATAAAAACATAAGATAATGAAATAAGTTATTTTATTCAAAGCTTCGAATTAAATTAACAACTTTCTGTACATACATTAAATACTTTAATTAATATATTTTAAGCATAATAAGTTTTAAAATAATAAAATAACCTCCACTCGTTCGAGTCTTAAATAGACGATCACAACATTAATAAGTCTTTCCAACCATTTCGATATAGGAGAATGCTTAAGAGTTGAATATTTTGCTGAAGATTAAAACGATGGCGTCGTAGTAGTGAATTATGATGGACACTACTAGAACTAGCAGGGCGAATGAGATGCCAGTGATGTACATGAACTGGCTCGCTTCTTGGGGAGTAGCTAGTAATTCCTCGCTACTAGCATCCCGGTCCAACGCATCAAACTCCGATGTATCTGTTGAGAACAAGTAAATACAATAGGACACTTCAGTAAGGAAGAAAGTTTGGGACCACAGAGGAAGTAAGTTAGGCATGACAACGGACAATGTACAAAATATAGAAATGATAAGATCACCAACTTTAGGGAATAATTCATATTTCATTTTGGTACTTGCAATGGGACAAGTTATAAAGGTACAATAAAACAAACCTACATTGCAGTTATTGAAGCACATGTCGTTCGCAAAAGCAGTATTTATGAAATGAAAAAAAAACTGAAATTACAGTCCTAATAAAATCTGGTAACTCCAAATCAGTACGTAATTATTACCTGCCGGCGTCTCCACATCACATACGACTTCGGCTTCAGTAATCTTTAGGTCGAGTAGTTCCCGAACTGATAATAGCGCTTCAGCCGGCGCCTCCCCGGGGAACAAATAATCACAGAGGTACAGTGACCCGACGGGCACAAGCACGCGTCGGGGAGGCTCGTTGAAACATACTTTTTCTGAAAAAAAGAACGGAAATTTATTGTTGAACTATGTTGAATAGTAATAGGAAAGAAAACATTATTAGTAATATAAGCATGAATAAATTCGAGTAGGTTAGTAGTCAACCCTCCTGTCTGGGATTTTGGACACGCTCCGACATAATCTAACGATTGACACAATCGAGACCGCCAATTTTTACGTAGGTACCCTCCGAAGCACGGAAGCGCTCAGATGGATATAAACAACAAACATTGACATTAGATATATTGATGGATGACCATATTTATTATTACTTTACTATGCTTCATTTGATGTGATTGGTGGATACCAAATGGTTACAAATTTCTGGTGGAATTGAAGTGCACTATCAAGACAGGCCAAGAACACATTCGCCTGTTATCATAAACTCAATTCAATTTGTAATTAAGTAAATAAAAACGAAAATACTGCTTTCCAAGTGTAATTGTTGAAATATAAGGTATGATACCAACCTTCAGGCAACAAGTTATCATCAATAAGTGCGTCACAATGCATAGTGAATCGTGAAGCTAAAGATCTGACTATATCCTGCTTGACCGCCGCTATAGCCTCCCTCACACTGGCCTTTGGGTACATGAACACACTGGACGAGACCACGCCACTGAAGTGTATGCTTCCATCACATTCCAGATACTCTACAATTTCTGGGAGGGAATTCTCCTGGAATAAATTATACATCAAATCGTAGAGATATAAATATATTAAAATATATTACAGATGTTTTATATGAAAACCGGACTGAGGTTTATATAATTTACATGTAACCAAAGAATCAGGAAAATCATCTATTTCATATTCCTTCTATGGGTAAATAGTGTGGAATAATCTTATTTCTAAAACCAAAGCCTCATTTCTTCTACTAGCAGGGCTAACTAAGGTGCTAAGAATCTTAGCGCTACTGCAATATAACTTTAGTTTATAGATTTTGCTAGTAATATGGTGAATGTTACTTACAAATGGTACAAACAGTGACACATGCATTGATTTGGGTGCATCACTCTGTGTAGTTTTAGTGTTTTTACTTTTCTTCTTCTTGATGAGTTGTTCTAATGGTTCTGAGCCATCTTTCAACTCTCCATCAATGAACATGACACTCGACTCTATAGTTTTGTGAGCAGACTCCAGAATTTGCTGAAAATATTATAAATTTTCATTTATAAATTGACCTAACCCTATACTGTTAAAATTACTTTATTGAGAGTGAAGTATCTTTAAGTGACAGAACAAATCTAATGTTTTTATTATACTCAATTATTGAGAGATGTTTTTTTTATTTCTAACGATCTTGTGAATAATTCATTTTGAGAACTAAATCATATTAAACCTACCTGAAACTGTTGTTTAACAGATATGCCATTCTTCTTCACAATGACAGGATAAACCTCATCAAACTCATAGTAGCAGTCCAGACGTTGCCACTGCTGTGGTTTAGGTAAGAACTTCCAATCAACCGGCTTCAGAATGGTTTTAGCAGTAGGACCAACCTCTATACTCTTACAGGTCAGTACTTTAGTACTAGTTGACATGTGTAACACAAGCCGTTCGTCATTTGAAGAGCTGTTACCATTCATGTAAATATTACTACCAAGTATTTTGTAAATATAATTCAATATGGCTTTCACTTTACTGAACTTATTAGGGTTTTCGAATATTTCATCCTCACTTATTATGAAAATACCTGAAATGGAGTATTGAGATTGTTAAAGAAATGTTTTGGTTTCGATTAGATTAACTTATTTATTACATGTATAATTGCGTATAGTGCTAGTGTACCTTGTACCAACATGCCACCTGGCAGCATCCTAGTGACATGCTTCGCATGATCGGCGACCCACGCCTCGGATACTCTGTGTAATGACTTCACAAATTCCAATTTATCTATTATACTGTCTGTTTCAGTATCAGAGCTCTTCTCTACGGGAGTACGTGCCAAATGAATAACAGTTTCTCGGGCACTAGTTGTCTAAACAAGTTTAAAATTTGGGTAAGAACTTTAAATTATTTTACAATCAGGAGCGGCATACATCAGGATGAGGCAAACTTACCTGTCCCAGAATAAGTCCAATAACAAATATTTCCTGTGACGCGTAATGTTCTAAGTATTGCAGGCAATGTTCAGGTGAATAAATAGTTCTAACCATCTTAAAACTTTATTAAAACCACTTACAATAATTAAATTTAATTATTTTTATGATTTGTTTTGTGTGTCGTGTCGAGCGAACGTGAGGAATGACATTCAACATTGACTTTGACACTCTTGACACTAACATTAACATTTAATCACCAACAAACTGTCATTAGGCTGTCAAGTATCAAAGTTTCGCTGTCAACCACACTGTCAACTATTTTAAAACTTTAGTGTCACAATGTCAATTGAATTGAACCTACTTTAAAAAAGGAGGCTTTGTTTGTCTATGTCACTGAGATTGAATAGTTAGTTAAGGCCCATCGCAGATGACAGACTTTTTGTGCGATCGAGTCTGCGGCGCACAAAAATTCGGTCGCGGATTGTCGCGGATTTTTGCGCGTCGTGTGCGTTACTGCATATTATTACATAGGTTCTATTTTCACAGACTAAAAAGTGCGCCACGGATAGTCTGTCGTCTGCGATGGGCCTAATATACAGGCGTGTCACAGACGAACGGAGAGCTGCTAGCTGTATGCTGTGATAATATTATAATATGTAATGATATTGTTGTGATAATATTTATGTAATTATGTTAGCAGCAAAGCACTAGGTACTCTGTCTCACATTATACATTTGTATTCCAATGGCGGCTCTATAGGTCCAGACTTAACTTACATATGTACGTCTAATCAGCTAGAAGTATAATGTATACTCACTTAAAATGTTATTGCCGCAAGGTAGAATTTTGATATAAAAACCCTATCAAATCACGAGGAACCCTGTATTGAAAGACTGCCTGTTTATTTCAATTCATTTTACAATTTCATAGTCTGTTTGTTCTTTTCTGTAACTACCGTTATCGAAACTTACAACGTTGACAACCACCTATTATGTAATATTTAGGGCCGAAACTGCGTTAAGCGTGCGCCCGTCGCGGATTCATACAAAAGTGAATCGTCGCGGGCGCACGCTTACCGCAGTTTCGGCCCTTAAACTATGTTACATTTTAGTTTAACTTTAAGTCGCTATTATACCACAATCTCCTAATTCTGAGGATGGAGTTGTTGAGTCGGTTTCCACCCGTGATATGGTGGGAACTAACTAATACAATTAGTGGATGGATAAGAGGCATCAATACCCTAGGCATGCATGCTAGACCCGAAGGGACACTTTTCTTGATAAACACCTAAGACTTGGGACTTCTTTGGTGATATTTCTGACTGGGGTTCAATGCTTCACAAGGTATATTTAAAAGGTAAAGAAAATCTTATAAATTCAGGATCATTTGTGCATCGCATACGTATTTTAAAGGATATGGAAAACAACAATCAGTTATTATTTAAAGTGTGTATTAAACATATTGGAATATAAACAAACATTGTGACTTAATCAAAATGTTTAAAATCAGTAGGTAGATACAATACACTAAGTGCTATGGCAAAAAAATCACTCAGTAGTGTGCCATATTCCTTACACTCTTACAGTATATTATGAAAACGCAACTAAATTGCAGTATTTAAAGCATGTTTACACTTAAATTGAATAACACCATTTCCAACACGATTGGTGAAGGTATAACTTAAAATTAGCCTGCTGCAAAATAATAATACTCTTCGCAAGTGTATACTCAGTTGAATTTACACTTGGAGAAGTCCATTTCGGGGTGCTGTTCCATGAATCTGAAAAAAATATCGAAATATAATGTGCAATCTTTTACTTCAGAGACTTAGCATGTCATCAACAGTAAGAAAAGAAGTTGAAATGTAATCAATCAACCTTGTAGTAGACGAAATTGTCTTTGATTAGAATATTTGACAATATGACTATCGAAATGACGTCATACAGCCTTCAAGTATCTTCCATCCCTTATTCGTGTGATTGGTGTTCGTGTATATTTTTGGAGCATGTAACGTAAATGTATATACATACGTTATCTATCTATACCATAACTATAGAAATAAAATCTTTACCCGATGGCTTTTTTTCGAGTTAGCGTAACGTTCTACTTTTGTTTTCAATTATATAAAATATGCATTCACTCCACCGTATCGGAAATGCTTATATTTTACGGCATAGTTAACAAAATAAATATTATAATGAGTAAACTGTAAACATTACAATTATTTGAATGTTTTCACTTGATGATGTAATGTTTTAGTGCTAGAGATGGTTATCAGTGCTTAGCAGATTTTATTATTATTTCATAGGATAAGTGTACCATACATTAAAGAAATTGACTAGAAAAATAAAACTAGTGGAATGGCAGAATAGAGACCTTGAAAATACCTTGATATTCAGTTACCGTCTACTAATCTCACTCACTTATATCTTAACACACACAGAAAATATCACTTATGATATGACGTCTGTAATCACAAGTACAGGAGGGAAGAAAAGTATATGAACTTACTTTTTAAGTACATCTTGTTTCTTCTGTTCGTCGCTGGTAGGCAGGCCCATTTCCTTCTGTCGCTGATCATACATCATCTTTTCAACTAAACCACGGGTCTCGCCGTCCAAATCCGACAACTTGGAAGGTTCTAGAAATAAACATATACAAATTCTTGATTAGAATAAGAAAAGCTACAGTTTTCATTCAAGGAAATAAATAAATGAAACGTAGTACTGGTAGCGTCTAGCCTCCTTAAAAGATTATAAATTCGTTACGTGTGTGGAATATGTAAGTACAGTACATCACTGTAAAATTGCGTAAGTTAAAATTAACCTTCGAGTAACAGTGGAATCACATTATACTGCCTCCACTACTGACCTGGGTTGATTTTCCTCGTAGATATTTCAGGGTCCGTGGAGACTAGCCGACCCCACCAGTTCATTTTGTTCACCTGCGAACGAACATAATGATAAACCGACGGATATTATTGACCATTACTTCAAATTAACTTCGGAGCCAAAATAACATATTCTCTGTAATAATGAAGTTACGTTTAAAATAATTAGTTGGCTTATACAAAAGCAATTTTAGAAGTGTTACAAGGTTTACTTTTGACATTTAGAATTAAAAAAAACTTTTGTAGTTATTTAGGTGCCTTTGTGGTGATTAGCCGGTATCTTATCTGTAGCCTAGCGTGCCTACTACGTTATTACTTAGTACAACACTTGTACCTTTCGTTCAATACAAACAACCACTACGTAAATATATAATATTTTTTCTTTATTCGTAATTCGTAACGAAATAAACAATAACAGGTTTTTCGAAACAATAACAATGACTGTATTCTTGGATATGATTTATGAAAACATTATGAAAGACCCTATTATCGAGTGTGTAATAATCACTCGTGAATTTGACGATTTCATTATTATGATACAACATTGATATCATACCTAGCACCAATAACGAAGTGGGTGAGACAAAGGGGAAACAAAGAATCGGTGGTAATAAAGCGAGCTCCAAAGTCACAATTGATCCACCGGTCCAGTCATCTCATAACTTTAGTATACTCCTAAATATATTAGTTTACATTAGTGTACGCCATTATAGTTATGTCACCAGAAAATTGTAACCGCCGTTGGTTAATAATACACCTTATAAGATTAGAAACTGTCGACAGATTGTGAATTGTACAAACCATACTCTGTTATCTATAACTACATAGTTTGATTATAAACCAACACAAACTATAATATTTTCATAATCTATTCATAGAAAACTGTAATCTAACTAGTCGTATTATAAACCAATGGCGATTACAATATTATGGAGATATTTAGACAATTCCGGCCTTTGTACAATAATTGCTGTGATACTAGCAACACCCAGCAGTTTAATCCACGAATTTAAGAGCACAAAATAGCCTATGTGTTTTTCCCTACTCTATCTCAGGGCCAATTTTCATCCGTTCAGGAACTTTCAAGTAAAAAAAACATATCCAACGTCCAAACATCCATACACTCTCACAAACTTTCGCATTTATAACGTACATGCATTAGTGTATTAGATAGAATGTTGTACGTTCCTGTAAAAAAATCTCACACAGGAATTTAAAATATAATAAATATATTAGGATAGTAGGAAGTAATTATGACAGTTCAGCTCAAAAGTTACCTTCTCAAGGTTGACCAGCAAGTTCCGTCCATCCTGCAACACCCATGTGGACTCCTCTATCTTGACGTCGGCGTCCAGTTCTCCGTCGATGATTAGCGGCTGGCCTTTGATGCCGACCTTCAGGTGGCGCTTGTTGATCACCACGTTCAGGTCACGTGGTCGAAGCGTTTGACGCAGGGGCACTCGCAACTGTGAAGCGCAGTTTAGGCTCATTAATTGAGAGAATAAACAAAACAGTTGATGGTGATGGCTGAAGGTACTGGTTACTAAGGTTGCGTTTCAATCTAAGGATTTAAAGTCAGTTACTAATGACAGTTGTTAATTTTTAATCGAAAACATTTGGAAAGGTAATCAAAGACACTGTCCTTGATTTACCTATGGCATTTTAATGAAGCATTTGTGGACATTAGTCTCTAAAAATGTTGAATCATTTTTAAATTTAGCATATCCAAGAACTAAAATTTTCACAAAAACAAAGTGAATCAGGAATTAAATACCGAAGAAGTAGCATTGGAATTCCATATTTTATTAAACGAGTATACATATATAACGTTTCATTTTTCCTTGCCTGCATCATCGGCTAGAATGTAAACCGATAAATTAATCTTATTGCAATTTAAGCATTTGCGTCAGATATTATCAACAAGGCTTTGCAAACAAAAGTCAAAGGTTGAAGTAACGGTTTAACATTTTAACCAACTTAATAAAAAGGAAGGTGTTACTTGCTCTCCGTTACGTCACGAATAAATTGTGCTAAATTATGTAGGAACGTAATGTAAATGTGACGTAATATAATTAAATTACAAATATCATGATGGAGTACCAAGCTGTTCAACTTCCTTATCGTAATAAGAAAATTATAGAGAACTTTTATGAGCAGTCAATAATTCACAAACCAGACTCCGATACGTCACAAGTAATTTTGTATACTTCAAATCTGTTTGTCAGTAACTACTTTTCTAATTACACACCAGTATCTGATCTCTTTGTCCGTTTAACCTTTGAATTGTACTTGAAATCCAAATAATTGCTTAATCTTAAATTAGAAATGAAGTTTATTCTTTACCGGACCGATCGTAATTACGACATATCACAAATTATTGTGATTGGTACGTTAACTCGACAATAACATATAATTTTAATGAGATAGATATTGTTTATAGAATTAGCTAGAAAATTAGTCCGAACCAAAATGGGAATGGATTCAAAATTGCGTTTAGATAAAATTATTGTTAAATTAAACTTGATACTGTGCCCACATTTCATGAAACGTCAGAAAAAACGTAAACAACATCAAAACGTATCCGTAAACGTAGAACTCGGTATAGTATTCGCTTAAACTAAAAAAATCATTACGAAATAAGAATGACATAAACTGGTATTTAAAAACAGTCGTATGAGTAATAAAAATATATTTAGTAGAGAAGCGCGGATCAAAGTTTGCGTTCTTCGAGTCGCCGTGTCGACCTCGCATTCCTGGCAAGGACGAACTTTGTGATCATTACAGCTCCGCGCCACCGAACTGAACAGCCTGTGTCATTCGATGTGGCATGCCGATACTATATTATAAGTAAGTTTGTGTAGGTTACTGGCCAACCCTGGCGGCGGAGTTTTGCTGATACTGTGGCCGCGGCATATGAAAAGTACAATCTATACATATACAGCTAAAGTTGTTTTGTTTGTTTGCAAGGGCTAATCTCGGGAACTACCAGTCAGATTCGATTTATTTCTTTGCATTGGACAGCAACATTTAAGAGGCAGATTTTAGGATTTTTATGCCGAAACTCCTAAGGAAACGGGTGCGACGCGAATAAAACCGCGGGGCGCGGCTCGGCTAGTGATTATAATTAAGTTTTAAAATATATTTTTGAAAGCTCGCATCTGCTATAATAAAGTTATTTACTGAATGTATCGTGGCACACAGCTAGTCGCGTTAAAGAATAATAACAATTAATACGAATGTATACGGTTACGAGTAATTCAGTACTCTTGATAGCCGTGACTAATTTTAGACTGTAATCCGATGCTAGAAATAAACTTATGTTATTGACATTCTGGGCCAAACAGCGAATATAATGTGTTAAAATTTTTATCTTAAATATTGTTCGTATTGAGGTGATGTTAGGTCAGGTATTTTCATTCAAATATACAAATCAATCATAGTTAATTAAATAATGATCTCGGAGGGCAAAACTCTTTTAAAAAGTAAGCTAATTTTGATTGCTTAGTAAATATTAATTTGTAATGGAACTTAAAAACACTCAATGTTCGAGAAACATTGTAACGATTTTTAAGTTTGTATCAAGTATTGACAAACCTTGACCCTGAAAAGTTTTTTAAATCACATTAAAACAGAATAAATAATAAATCAACATCACAGGTACACACAAACAAAATTAACAACATAGTTAAATGACCATGATCAATATTCAGGTATGCAAAGACGATGCATAATAATGTGATTAATGTTGGTCGAAATCAGCCTCTCTAGTCGATACCCGTAATGATGTCGACTTCGATGGCGATAAAGATAACAAAAAGTGCCAATATCTCTTTTAAAATTAATGGTTAAAATCTCAGCAAGAAAATTCAAACAGCAAAGTCATCAGCATCACTAAACGCCCGATGGACAAATAATAAATACACATAATAAGTACTTAAAGTAAATGACGTAATTCATGTATAAATTGACTAAACAGGAAACTACACCGTTTTTGTATCTGCACGTCTTAATAATATTCGAATACCGGACCACACATCATAAAAAAGTATATAAATATCCAAGAATGAGCGACATAATTCTATTAGATTCAGAATAAATCCGGCGCCTTACTTTAGGTATTTAAAATGTCAAAGCACTGAATAGGAGGCGAACTTGTTTACGATCCAAATATTTGGCAGAATTTATTGCTATTTCAAGATCCGGCTGGACTCCTAGTGGTTCGGATACAGACAGGTTGCCAAACTTCTACCCGTGGGTAGAGAGCGTTAACAAATTAGTTAATAACATAATAACACCACTCGATGATATAATTACAATCACGTTGGGTCCGAGTGCGTGCGACTGAGAAATTAAGCAAGCCTTCACAAGCTTTTGTTACTACGGCTAACTTTTTATAAGAACCTTGCAGCTCAGTTCAATACCGTGCTTCTATACTACCTTCACACGATTACACGCGATTACGGATCCGAACTAATGGAACCTGAATATTTTCATAATAAAATAATAATACATGCATCATTCTATTCTATAAAGCAAATAATAAGCATGTTACCTCAAATACAACAACGTGACACAACTTGGCTGTTGTTTTATAAGTCTTACGTGAAAAAGACTTCAACGCGCTACCTGTATTCCTGACTTTATTATGTTTTCATTACAAAATCATGTTATTAGAATATTGAATTCCTAAGATAAGTTGTAAGTTATTCTACTCTAAAACAAAAACCTCATTTCTTAAAACAACAACCCATAAAATTCAAAAGAACGGAAATGTGTATCGTTAATCGCATAATAAAATCATTCATGATGGCTACGTCAATTCAATGTGAAGACATCACGGTCATAGGGCTTAACAGCCGGGTAAATCTGAAAATTATATAATGAGAGTGGTAAATGTTGGCGCTTAGTTGATCCGTAGTGTTATATTCCATACTAGCAGCGCCCCGCGGCTTTGCCCGCGTTGAGCCCGTTCCCGTAGTAATTTTCGAAAATCCTTGCTTAGTGTGCACTTACGTCACTTGAAGAACCTTCCTGCCAAATTTTATGTTTCTAGGTGTAGCGGTTGAGGCTGTGCGTTGGTTATCAGTCAGTCAGTCAGTCAGTCAGGACTTTGAATTTTATATATATAGATTTGTATTTATTGGAAAAATTGTATGCAAATTTTGAATATGACTGGACAGAGCCTTCAACCAATTTCAAGAAACTTGCCAACTATTCATTCGAATTCCGAAAGGCTGTTCGTTGCATCGGCCTATCTAGAATAGTTAGTCATACCTACCACGCTCGGTCAAATCGGAGATTGAACCCGGCGTCTATAAAATGAAAATAAAAAAATGGAATAAAATTTGAATTAATAATTAATGATAAACTAATAAAAACTATTAATAACGTCTTATTTTTATTGCTTTTTGTCTGTATTCAATTTATCTTGAAATGTTAGAAATGGTAGAATCCTGATCTCGTATTTATATCCGGTGTCATCGAGTTGGAATTCTGCGTGCGAGACGAGGTAATGCCAACTGATGGTGAGTCCTGTGTGTTAATTCCGAGGTACGCGTCCTCGCCTGTGTTACGCAAGTCCAGGCTGTCGAAGGGTGCCACGTCACAATGACACCGACCACCGAGACGTGATGCAGCTACCGTATTACCACTTAACTATTTTCCTGTGGGCTAAAGGTTGCTTGGCTCCTCGCTTAGTATGTGTAGAAATACGTATCGGGGCAGACTATGTTAGGTAAGGAAAATTATCACTAAATTATATCATCTTCGTTTAAATATGTACTTGCAATATAATATTTATGTACTAGGTATATAATTTAGCGCTGTAAAGTAATCGCGTAACGCAGTAACAAGTGTAATGAGATAAGTAGACAGTAACATCACTTAGCCAATCAAACCATTTGTATCTATACTAATATTATAATGAGGTAAAATTTGTAAGTTTGTTTGTTCGAGCTAATCTCGGGAATTACCAGTCCGATTCAACGGGAAGGTTATAGGCTATTTTTCATCCCGATTTCCTACGGTAACGGAGCCAACGCGGGTAAAACCACGGGGCACCGCTAGATTATTATAAGATCTATTATCGTCTTCTTCTATCTATCTATATACACTGGCGTGCAAAAAAATCGGGCCACCCAGTTAAAATGGTTTTATGGTTAGCCTAACTGGATTTTTGAAGATTTTTCTTTGTACAAGAATAATGTTGTGATTTACATATCCTATCTAACTGAAATCAGTCAATTTCAACCAAGATTTTAAATAAAAATGATTTTTTTTAAAGAAATTGTTTTTTACCCTATGCTATGTACAGAATCAATCGTAATTAATTGGGATAAATGAAAGTTTTTATTATTATTTTTCATCTTATTAATAATGTGTATTGCCACCCCTATTCCTAATAACAGTTTTTAATCGGTTTTTCATTGATTTTACTAATTTTTTAGCATATCTTGTGGTATAGCCTCCCATTCTTCCAAAATCGCAGTTATTAATTCAATTAAATTACTGGGCACTATTGGGCGCCGCCGAAATCTTCTTTTTAGGTGATCCCACACATGCTCGATGGGATTCAGGTCAGGGCTTCGAGCTGACCAGTCAAGGGTGTTCACACCGACCTCTTCCAGATATTGCTTGACGCTATTTGCAGTGTGTGGGCGGGCATTATCTTGTAAAAGAAGGAAACCTTCTCCAATATAAGGGGCAAAAGGTACGACGTGATCTTCTAGGATTTCCGTTATGTACCTTGCAGCTGTTAGGGATCCGTTTTCGATAAAAATCAGCTCGGTGTTTGCTTCGAAAGAGAAGCCGGCCCAGAACATAACCGAGCCACTTCCATATGACACAGTTTCTCGCATGTTGCAAGGGGCATATCTTTCTCCTGGTCACCGGTACACAAAATCCCGACCATCAGCACCATGAAGACACATGCGACTCTCATCTGTAATCAGTACCTTCTGCCAATTTCCTAACGTCCAATTGACGTGCTCTCGAGCAAAACGTAGTCTTGCTACGCGGTGGGCTGGGGTGAGTTCGGGCCAGTGGCGGGCTTATGTGGTGTCAAGGAAGCTGCCTTGAGTCGTCGCCTAACTTTCCATTCACTGACGTTGACACCCCTCACTTCTCTCAGGAGATTTTGGACGTCAACCCCGGTACGATGGCGGTTTCTTAGAGATGACGTCACAATAAAGCGATCATCACGTTCGGAGGTGGCTCTTCGCCGACCTGAACCGCGTCTTCTTATAAAGCCACCAGTCTCATGAAATCGTTGGTACACTCTCTGGACCGTAGAACGGCTCACTGACAGTGTCCGAGCCACTTGACGTTGACTTAGGCCAGTTTCAAGTAGAGTCACAACTTGGGAGGCTTCAGCTTCGGTCAGATCCATCTTGCAATGTTTCTGATAGTGGAAGGTAAAGGTAGAAGTGTCTCGTTTAATAAATCAAACTCAACTAAACTCCTAAACCCCCGATATCCCGATGTATACCCCTTAGAACAATACACAATTTGGGGCAAAATTTCCCTATTTTCCGTTTATTGCTTATTGTAGTGTCCACAGGTGCATTTCCGAGAATTTAGTGACAAATATTGACATAAACAAACCGTACTAATCACCCTAATTACCTGCGCGGCATATCTTTGATGTAGCTACAAAATTATTGAAGAATTTAAGGGTGGCCCGATTTTTTTGCACGCCAGTGTATATAAAAAACAATGCCACTTTTCGTTGTAATTTTATAACTCAAGAACGGGCTCACCTATCCAAACCAAATGTTTAGGCATTGTTCGGAATATTTAGTAGATGGTTTATGTGAAGTTTGCACAAAATCGGTCGAGCGGTTCTTAAATTGCGGGCACAGCGCGGGTAAAATCGCGGGGCGCTACTAGTAATATAATGCTGTCACTTCAGTTGTTATAACGAGCTGAATGTTTTTTTAAATATGAATATGTTTAACAAACACATTACGTATTATGAGTAATGTATTTGTACTTAACTTAGAGCCAAAAGCTACAGTAGATCATAACGAATCCAGCAGCAGCACAGATAAATTGTACATTCAAAACACAAAAATATCATTAGAATATAGAAATAGATAAAATATTTTGGGAAAAACGTGGTAAATTCAATTGCAAATTTGTGTACAGTGAACAGCGGCAGGTTGCAACCTCATATATAAACCTTGAGGATTGTTGCAACACTCTCAGTACGACTCTAGTCGCTTTGCCGCTTGGAACGGACGCGCGTACACGTCGCGCCCGGTCACACGGAGAGGGCGAGAGAGCAACCAACAGCTGACGACCAAACATGACCGACATGTGGACCCAGTGAACAGTGCACAGTGACATAATCAAGTGACACACACACATTAGACTATTTACAACACAGGGTGGCTATGCAAACAACAATGGATATCAAAAGTTCGGTGAGTGATACATGAGATTTTTTGAAACAATAGAAAACAACGTATGATAAGACCTTGTAACATGTGCGAATACTACCGGCTCCCGATAGTAAGTTTTTAATTGAGACATTAATTTATAATATACACCAATGATTGTAGCGAGGCTAATTAATAGCGTAAAGAGATCGGATCCAATCCAAACTTCTGACATGGTCATTATAATATTGGGTTTAGAGTAGAAATCGAACTTAGTTAATAAATAAACAGATCATTTTTATTAGAAGAAGTAGATAAAAATCATACTTGGATTTATTGATTTGTGCATGAAAGCGTATAAAGATGGGAACTACTTTCGCACTTATGTTTATTAGTATGAATGATGTGTCAATAAGAATAACTTATAGATTGCAAATAAATGTAAACTCATAGGAAATAGAAAACTCAGCCGCTCTGTACTGAACATTAAATGCATTATTTATATTTTTTACAACACTTAGCATTAACGCTAATGAATTCCATTTACGTTCGAGATTAAACAGGATTAAGCCCAGTATAAAGAGCTGAAAGTAATAAAACCTTCATAGAACTACTTGTAATGAGAAACAAATGAATTCTTTTTGTACTGCTCGTTAAGACCGGTAGCTAATATGGATTAGGGTCTTTAAAGGGCACATCTTTGATTGCATTCTTAGCATATCAAGATTCCTATTTAATTGATACCCTCTGCTATGAGTGATGACATCAGCCTTTTGTTCCACCACCGGGAACAATGCTCCAGAGCTTATTCAATGCTTCGATGAATTATTTTCGATGCCCGTCCAAATTAACACCTCTATTCGTAATAACTCTTGACATTTCTGTAGTATGACCAAAGTAAACATTGATTCAAACTCACAATCGTGAAATTACTCCTTGTAATGTTTGATTTTCGCGAAATATCGCAAGCTACATTATCTAACATTATTTTTATAATGATATAATGTACTTGTACACTGAATTTTAGTTCAAATTGTTTGTCATCAATTCATTGTCAATGTTTCTTATTGAAATTCATTACTACTTATCTGTATTATTATAAATATGTAAGCACTTTTTGCATTTACTTGATTCATATAGATTTATGTTATATTATTCATACTGAAAATGCGGAAGAAACTCCATTAATACGTTGATCTATTTAAGACATATCACGACTGAACCACTGAACCGATTTTGATAATATTCATTATGAAGTAAACTCATACCAAGATGTAGTGCCTATACCAAGATGTACCCTAAGATGTAGTGTCCCTCCACAGCAAAAAGGACAGAAAGAAACAAGTCATCGTAAAGAACTCGATGGGTAGAGACGAGTGTTTTTAAATGTCACTAAACTGTCCCAAGCTATTGACCCCTACTATTTTGTACTTCGAAAAGACTTGAACAATTCAAACTCAAAGCCCAGAAAAGGGTTCTCTTCACTTTGAGACTATGATCTCCAAAGGTTTTGAATTTATAGGTCTAGAAGTTACCACCCAACATTTGTACCTAACATTCAATATCAGATATTTGTATAGTTTAGATTTAAACATTTGTATCGACCGAGGAAAATGAGAAAAAATAAACATGGTAAAATTATTCGATGAATAAACTTCTTTACTTATATCAGTCCAAAAGTTATCTGACAAAAACTAGGTACATGATAGGCAATGTAAAAGCAGGTTATATTTCAAGGCAGGGTGGCAAGTGCTATTAGCCTGTTTTAAATGGCACAGGGAATGACGACTAAAATTGCCCTCGAGTGGCGGCCTTCACATTTCACTACACCCGGACTTAGCAGCATCCAGTCCGAACGGCAAACTCTCGACAACGAAATATTTCTACAAGTACATATCCAGAGTTAATCATTATACTCGTCGTGTAGGGCTCGTTATTAAATGTAATAAATACTTGATAAACCGGTTTTATGAAATAATAAAATCATCTACATATTTGTTTAACAATTGATTTTTATTTTTAAGTGAGAATCCGATAAAAACAAAATTAACAAGTCAATATTGTATATCGCATCGCATTGATAAGTTGTTAGCATAACGACAAATCCTTGTAACTCCTTTAAATATAATTTTATGGTTTTCATTAGAATTTAAAACAGCCGGAAATTTCCGATATTATTCTAATAATTATAATATCATCTTCTTTGTCAATGTTAAAACTATTTTCCTAGATATAATAATATATTCACGGTCACATTAGTTTACGCAATATCAATATAACTTTAATATCATAATATCTCGTAGGGGCCGAGTGACACTGAGTAGATATTGTTTACAAGAAAAACCATGTTTTACTTTATCCTCAAAACAAACATACATGTTTTGTTACCATGAATACTTTAGAAAGTTCTATTGTTGTCCTACTATGTCTATTTTCGTCAAACGTAACCTTGAACGAATATACATTTTTGAAGTATTTACGAGTTCGATTCTATAAATCGGACGCTCACCTCACATTTAAGGCGTCTAATAGTTACGTCACATATTGCTCAAAACGTCATTGGAGGACCGTCGTAGGCAAGCAATGTAATATATGAGTAGGTCAGGTAGTTTATAGCGACATCACTATACTCATATTTAACTTATGGATTTGTCTTTACAAGCATGTATAACACTTGCACTTCGGGCTTGCTTATAGGCTCGATATATCAGGTCTCACAAGTAAAGGAAGTTCTACCTAAACAGATCCAAATCATTGATACCAGTAATTAGATATGGAAAGAATACAGTGCTATGATGGATAACATCAAACAAACATCGTCAGTAGTGTAATGAAGACTAGAAATAATATCAGTCAGCACTAGCAAATACCTAAGTTTGTGACATTATGTGTGTATCCGACACGCTTCATTTATATACATAAAGTTAACATAAATAGAATGAACAAGTCATTGACATCAATATCTAGAGCTTCAATCATGTTGAATCCTGGTAAGTAAGGCGGCAAGCACGACGAACTTTGGGTTTCCCATAAATAAACGGAACTGTGAAACAATGTCGCGGATGATGTAACGAACACGGTGATAAATAGGACAACTGCTGCCGCGGACAGACAACAATACATTTTACTGGTAAAACCAAATTTACTACAAGAAAAAATATTAAAATAAAACCCAGTACATGAACTTTATTAGTTGAATGACGACATCAAAGACGAACAAGTTTTTGATTACGAAATAAGTAATTGGTAAATAAAAATTTTCGCGCTACTGAACGCTATTCACACGACAGAACAAACTTAAGGTCGTTTCATTTGCCTCGTCCAATTACAAAACAGCATGACATATTTTTAATATTTACCAAGCTTCCTTACTCATACATTCTTTAGACGAGTTTGGTAAAGCAAACATGTTTTTACTTGTAATATTCCCCCATCTCAAAACTGAGACGGGTTCCACAATACGCTCACGGCGACCCCATAATCTACTTACTGCCCGATCTTTGATCATAAATCGTTAATACCTACAACATAATTGGAAAAATAATTGGGCCACTTTCAAAAATTCAAATTCATCATTTTCTTTTAATCATCAAATCAGATAATGGAATTCCGTAAAAGACGTGTTCGCCATTAAATGTTAATAGAGTGACCTTTTTATCAATTGATAGAGTGGTGGACATCTTGCATGTTTGTCATTCATTTAACACGATAGTCAGGAAGTCTCGTTTTGTACTATTTTACAAAGACTCCTTTTTCAAGGTGATTGGCATTGTATTCTGATCCGGTATGTGTTAACTTTGTAAAATTTAAACCGATCGATCTAGAATCAGAGTCCCAATATGAATAAATTGTTTTACGTAACATACATAACAGCAAATTATAAACGTCAGTAATGATGTCATTGTAACGTACACAGGAGAAGAATCCGGCTAGGTAACCTATTTCATGGCCACTTTTTCAACAGAAACATCCCACTCGCGATATAGGCGTAGATAAAAAGATAATCACCATCGATCGAGTGTGCGATCATTGATTCGAATAGGGAAGAGAAGCTACAGCCAATAATTAAATAAACATCGTAAACCGATACCGGAACATTTAACCAAATTAGTTGGAATAGATTATAATCGATACCAACAAGCCTACATTGTTTTTTTCAAATGTAAACTAAAAACTATTGTTAGCTAGATGCGCACGTAGGTACAAAGATTATTTTCAAGTCCTCATTGTCAGTTAGAAGCAAAACTGCTACCACGGAGGCGATTTGCATTGACACGATTCCCGTTAGCTTCATAAATACAGCAATTGAGTTCAAGGACGACCATAAGCATCATGTCAGTGTTTGTGACCAGCGTGAACAATGAGTTATGCTGCGCGTCCTCATGCAATCGCGTATAAAATATGATAATTGGACTCTCAATAACAAGCTTCATTGTCGTCGACAAATCTTTAAATTATTTTATTGCTAACGTACCACGAAGTGCAGTTGGTTGTTTCAAGAAAACCGAGGGAGTTGCCTTTGTTATTCCAAAGCGTAACATAATTTACATATGACAATTATTAACAATAACAAAAGCAGAAGTGAAATGTGAAATTCAACGTATCGAAATCGGTGACCGAAATCCATTCCATTGTAATGAGTATTTGAACCGAGAGTATTCTCAGAAGAGCCATGCAACAGGAATGTACGCTTTCTCTTCTAAACCAAAATTGACAACTAAGATTACTTATTTGATTCTGTCAATGAAAATAAATGAATAATTGTTTATAAACATTTTAATGAACTTGAATTTGATTTTCAAGTTTAAAGGAACTAATTTGTAGTTACTTAGAATTTTTATGAGTCAACATGCTGATTCAAAATATTGGATCGTCGAATTTGTAGTCCGTTTATTCACCAAGTTCATCTCATATCATCAAAACTAAACAATAATACCGTAAACATATTTTATACGTTTCGTTTTTACTATAAGAACGAGACAAATTTAGTCGTGTACATATAATAATATGTTTGATGATTTCCGTGATTACAATGCACCGTTATAGGCACGCGGCTCCGCACGCATTAACTGTCGATTCGTGAAGATTACAGCTGTTGCATAACTAGACCGCCTTAAACCGAACATGTTTCACAACTAATGCACCTGTTGTTATGGCGTTAACTGGTTCGTCACCAACAAACCATGCTTCATCAATTTCAAATCATTTTAACGCATGCAAGCGTCATGTATAAAGTTAATGTAACACTTAACGCTAAGAACCTTTCCAAACATTCAATAGTTATGCCACAATATATTTTATTGAAACGTGTTTGCTGCATGCAACAGCATCACGCAGACGGTAATGTCAATCATATTTATAAGAACTTCACTATCGCCGAGGTACACCCAAAGCAAAACTTAAAGAATACCCATTGTTAGAAAGGGATATCGATAAAAGTTATTTTTTGAAAGTGAATGTGCTCAAGGTTTTATGCTTTATTATAACTATACTATTGTCTTCGACGAGCGTTTTACTCTGTGAAAACCGCTGCCTCTTGCAACTTCAGCCGATAAAAATAATGCATAAGGAAAAATACAGTTCTATTAATGAGTATTCCATTCAAGATAACCAAGTTAATCTTAATACAGGAGATACGCACCGATTCACGTGCTTAACCACATGTGAAGCGGCGTTCTTGCCCACGCATTCAACGATCTTGCTCATAAAGCCTTTACTTGGTAGTCGACACCAGTTCTCACGGAGATACTGTACTGTACATTATTTCAACATACCTACGTAGATAGCAATTAAAACGTTGAATCATGTGGACACATCCGTATGGAGGCACGTGCTAACCCCAGATCACTGCCTAAGGACACAATAAATATTCAAATCGAACGAGATAATGCACCTGACTAATAGTCATTTATGTTATGAATGATATTCATATTTTTATGAATGTTATCATTTTTATTCGTTCGTCTCGTTTAAACCAAAATTAGGCACGTTCACAAAAGCCAACTGATTAATCTTTGTTCCTGAGACGTGAAATAAGTGTTACATTCGAAGTGATGCCAAACTCGTGTTGACTAATACTTGACTGGCAATATTGTTTGCCGCGTATTTCTTCATCACAAACAATGCTCAGATAAATCGACCGCGTTCCCACTAGCCGAATCAACTATCTGGTACATAATAAGTTCTCATACAAATGGCGAAAGTCCTAGTGTTTGCATGTCGAGACATTGCTCTTGGGTAGAACGCAAACCCCGGAACCGGTTTAGTGTTTTGCAAAACTATTTCGCAACAGTCATCAACCGCACCTCTAATAAATTTAGGTACATTATCGATCGCGATGAAGTCGCTCAAATAAGGAACGCGAGTTCATAACCATCAAGTTTTCAAACGTAACAATTTTTGTATGTCGTTAATGTTAACTAATGTCTTGAGCATAACAATGCGTTCTAAAAATAAATCTGCTAAAAGACCTTGCCCTATGTCTATAAATGTGAAATACATTAATGATCTGCAACCTAAAATGCTTATCCGTCATGTTATCACAGCAACAAAGAGGACCATGAAGCCGTAAGCAAAGCAAAGATTTATTGCAACAGAGGCCGACGAAACGAGACCGCAAATAAAGAGAACACAGACCTTGAACACGATATCTGACAAAATCAATCGGACTCTGAACAAAACTTGACCCAAAATTAGAAACAACATCCTAATCCAAGTCGAAGGCACTTCAAGACAAAAGTAGAATCAGCCATCGCTTCACTAAGAGTATCCTTCAATTCCCTTCCAAAAAGTGTGCTCTACAATACTCTACTATACATGTCGGTTAATTGATTCCACGACTTATGCCCGTGCGATTTCGTGCGCTTGAATATACATATATCATTATCATAACACGAGACATAAGTATTCACAGCAATTAAGTTGGTGACTGTTCAGAATGGTGTATTTTTATGGAGTTGTGTTTATACGTTTTTGGGAACTACGATTACGTTTTAGACACTCTTCACGATTAGCCGCGGTGTATTTTCTTTTTACACATAAATTATTCATATACATAATATAACTTACACTTGGATCATATCGAATCATACATAAGGTTTAATAGAAGATGTTTAACAATGACATACTTTTGTAAAGTAGTTGTATGAAAAAAAATGCATTTTGCAACGAACGTTAAACGACTACGAAGACGAGATGATATTAAAATCACAAGGAAGACTGCTGTGTAATTTCCGCACGCATTCAGTAACCCACACAATTATTACACAACTAAACGTAATAATAGTATGGTGTGTGTGTCTATATGTCATAGCTTTTGTCTCAACAGAGTTCGAGTAAAGGTTCTTTGAAAAACAAATCCAACCGTGGAGTGATTTTGCAAGGCTGACGACCTACATAACGATACAATTTCTTTCAAACAGACTAAACAAGTTCGGTCAACGTAACTATCAGCCAAACGTGTCTGCTATTTTAAAATTGACACTTTAATTAGTACTTTTCGAAAATTATTTAGGTACCTACGAGTACATACAATTTCATAACCTTTACTTTAAGTTTATGATAAATTTATTTTCAACAAAGTAATTCATAGCACACGACTCGTAAAAAATATTTAACATCCACGATTTTTTAATACAAAGTTGGAAAAAAGCAATTATGTTTTATTATGAATAGTTTTTTAACTAATAACATTATGTTAATGATACCAGAAGCATGTGATAATATTTTCCGACGAAGGTGGAAACGCAGTTTGTAGCCATTTCCATGATATACCATATCACCATAGGATAGGAGGAAACAGAAGTCTCACCTTGTGGTCCTTTTTAAATAACTGAATATTCAATCAAGGATATTAATCTCGCTACCGAATACTTACTCAGATTTTTTGTAAACTTTACATTATCAAGCACTTTATTGCAGTCTGTAATTACTTAAAGAGAATGATCTCATCCAAACCATTTTAAACTTTATGACCAGTCATAAAATTTAACTTGAGAATTAATTTTAATATATCCGTTATTCTTAGATATTTAATCGTTAGACTTTAATTATTACTATTACATACCAGTACGCTACCTAACGTAGTTTTTTTATTTTGTATTCGATGCTTATTTTAACTTGAAAGTATTTTTTATTCGGTTCGCTTTATTCGGAAAACGTGTTGCATATAAACGGGTCTCAATAAGGCATTTGTCTTTATAACGCGCTGTTTTAAAATCTGGTGAAAAGAGATTGATGTTAGAAATCTGTATAGCTGTCTATAACATATTATCATCTAAATCTTTTAACATAGCATAGATACAATTTTCAGTGTTCCGTAGCTCAATAAGGAACAAAACTTGCTTAGGCCTCAAAAGGAAAATCGGAATCCTTTTTAATTTCTCAGAGATTACTTCATCGAGAGTGAGCTTAGCTCGTAAAGAAAACCTTTCAAGGAGTACCAATTTTTTTAGATTTTGATAGTAACATTATATTTTTTTCCAGATCAATTCCCAACAATGGCACATCCCGAGGCCGTCTCTGACCGGCAGCAGCGCAAGCTGCAGCCTCAGCGACTCGCGCTCACGAGGGGGCTCCGCCTCCAGCGAAGGATCTTCAAGCAACCACAGCACACATGTCAGTTTTTACACACATTTTTTGCCAACATTTCTTGGGATAATTAGCCACAAGCTCATCCAAGTTTTTTCTCATCATCAATTTACACCATAAAACCAATTAGCTCGCGTAAAAAACCGGACATTATTCACCCCAAATACATTTCATAGCATAAATGTCTATAATGGATCTCAACAAATTACCTATCCGTATAGAAACAGAGTTTTTGCGGTAATCATTTTGTTGGAGTTTTTGTGTTAGTATTAGGTAATTCTAATAAATAATTGACTAGAGGGTCAAGAAACTAGTTGATATTGCCATGCCCGCTGCAGGATCCACTCGAATTAGCTTCAGCATTACAAACTCGAATTTACTCAATTTGGGCTGACGGCTATTGCGAGATAAATACATGAGATTTTAAGTAACATACTATGTAAATGAAATTACTCGATCAAATGTGTATTTAACATTACCCAACATATTTTCGTGCACACTTTCGAACTATTAGTTCTGCCTACGTCAAATCCATGACATTTCTATAAAAGTGTAGGACAGGGTGAAAACTTTCTGATCTGTCTGAAATGACGTAATAAAGTGCACGTGATATTGCGTGTTTTGTTCGATGTTCAATGGATTTCGTATAATCAAGTAACAATAAACATTTTAACTCCAACTTGAATATTACAATAGTGTTGATAATAAACTAGTTTCTTAAGTAAGTATGTAATTATTTTGAATTTTCAGAGTGTATCGTCTGGTTCGTTACTGCTGAGCGCTGCGCATTTGGCGCGCATGAACGGGAAGAACGAACGAACGAATGACAATATCAGCTGTTATCCTCACAAGTTGACCGGTTTTGATCGTAAGGGTGGCTTGGGCGATGCGGTGGTGACAATACCCGAGGAATCGACCGACCCTTTGGATTCTATATGGAGTGGTGTGAAGCGAAGTTCAGCGCCGGGTCATGATGGAGCGTCTATAGCCAGCTCTACCCATTTCACAGTAGTCAATGGGTACACGAAACAAAAGTCGGACAAAGAGCCGAAATCATGTTGCTGCAACTCTTCCCACCAGATAACAGTTCTCGTGATATCAATGACAATACTATTTTCTGCTTGCATATTGGCTGCAATATGTTTTGTCGAAAGTAAGTAGGATTTTTTTTTCTATTCTGTCGAAATCTATAATAATATATCATACTCTACCGTTATGTCCGTTCTCGTGGGAATTTCGGGATTTTTATACACATAAACGTTCCTCTTGAATCACTCTATCTATTTTAAAAAACCGCTTCAAAATCCGTTGCGTAGTTTTAAAGATCTAAGCATACATAGGGACAGACAGACAACGGAAAGCGACTTTGCTTTATAAATAAGTAGTGATAACTGAGGGTTTAGGGCCCATAGCCTTTACAGCCCATAAGCTATTTTATCCCTAAGATCGTACGGGGATAGTTTAAGCTGGGCGCTGCTATTCCTTAACTTAAAGTTAAAAAAATAATGGTTATAGATAATCAGAATGTCTACGAGACGAGACACAAAGAGTGAAAATTTAGATTTTGGTATTTTATGGTCCAAAAGCACAAAGTCTTAAATCTTTCAGCATCCAGATACCTACATTGTACGTAATGTACATTGCAATTCTTTGGCAATCCACGGCATGATTGCATTCAACGCTTTTGACATCTTAACTTTAAATAACCTTTTAAGGAATACAAAGTTTCTCTGTTAAGTAATTAAGTTTTAGCTAACATTTATCTTTTTTTTACAGTGCGAATGCGCAAGGAGACGGGGATATACAAATATTCTTAAATTGGAAGAAGGAAGAAACCATCAAATTGAAAGTATTAAATTAACCTACTTTAAACTTAGGACCAGTAATATAAAATAACCTGAAGTTTCTAGATAGATTATTTCAATACTATGTTAAGTATACTTATTGTGTACCAATATAAGGACACGTTCTTTCAAGTAGCCAATTAGAATGTACCTAATAAGTTAGTAAATATGTAGTAAACAATTTACATGTAAAAAATTGTTAAGTACTGCACAAAGCAAAAAGAACCTAATTTATTATTCTAGCCAATTAGACAATTTCGTTTCATTAGTTATTTCAATTAGGGAGTTATTTTCGAACAAAGCCACCGAACTGTGGTTTTCTATGGTATTTTAAACGTTATGTATGAAGGCTAAAGAACTATAATAATCGCGCAGCTAAATACCGTTACTGACGCGTATTACCTAATAGTAATTGTAATAATAACACTCGTAGTTATATCAATGCCATAACATCAATCTGTTAAAACTGTAATTACAATCATTATTCAACATTGTAAAGTTGTATATTTTCGCCCGTGTAATGTAATGACTAATGAAAATAAGCAACTTTTCAAATATTAAGTTGTATATTACTATAAAGTAACTGTGTGTTAAAATAGTATAAAATGCTTTCGTTATAAATAAACCGACGTTTTATGTTTATACTCAATTTGTTATGTTAAAAACACCTATTTTCGTTTTTGAATATCCATTATTTATTTTAAATCATGTAAAGTAAAAAATAACGAATAACATTAAAAACCTAAGTCATTTCAATAAAAACAAATTTAAAAGCCAACCGTGATATGTGGCACTGTTGGACAAGGGCATAATAGCAAATTTGCAATTCATGTACCTAATAAAAAATACAATCGGCAAGAAAATAACACATAATAAACCATTTATTTAACCAGCCATCATGATCTATACCATAATGTCATACTCGTATAATACGAATTATTGTTATTAGATTTAAAAAATTTAATAAATTTAAGAATGTGTAGTTAATTTTGTTACAAAAACTGTGATAATGGTAAAAAATAAATGTACGTAATTAATTTTATGTGTTGATATTATTTACACCCTATTTTTCTTAAAGTGTTGGGTCCTATAACTATAGAAAGTTTATAATATTTAAACTAGTATCACCCGCAGTTTCTCCCGCATTCAAACTAGTTCCTCACAAATGACGTATTAAGTAATCCTTTAACAAAGCCTTTTTCTATCAAAAGTGGCAGCCAGCCATGATGCTTCAAGTTTAGTTAGAACAAAGAGACTTAAAAATAAATATTAAGTAAGTGTAAGTAAGACTGCATTTCCTGAGTTGTACTATGACTCTATTTTTAATTATGATAGTGAAAATTTAAACCAACGTGGCTTATTGTCTAACCAAAGACAACATCTTTCATTTAGGAACTCCAACACCAGGGCTAGGCACTGCCCTACTCGAAACGAACGAATTTAGGAGAGGGTTCAATAATGGGGTAAGAATGGAATGAAATCACTACACCTTTTTCTTTTTCTTCTTCAAGGAGTCTTTGGCTAGCAAATCGATCACAATTTTACCCTCGTAAGAAACATGTATCTATCCATCCTCACAAACTTTTCCAGTTATAGTATATTAGTAGGATGTAGGATGCAGGATACTTTAAGAGTACTGACAAAATCTTACCTCAATTTCTTCGAGTGTCTGTGTCCACCTGTAATGTTCAAGGTCACATCCATTGCCCGCATTTGGTTTCAGCTTCCCTTTCTCTTTGGGGTCATCTTCTTCATCATCAGCCGGTGTCTCTGACGACCCCGGTTCATTGCTAGCACCATCACCATCACCAACTTCTGTTCCTGTAGTGTTGAGCAATTTAGTTTCTTACAAAATTTGTATATAAATATATACTAATCTATACTAATATAATGAAGCTGGAGTTTCAATTCCGTTTGTTTAAATGTAGTTATCTCTGAAACTAACATTCAGAAAATTCTTTTAAAATATGATGGCAAGTACAATAGGAAGGACATACTTTTCATCCCAAATCCCAAAATAGTATTCAATAATCAAATTCCGATAGGAAATTTTGACATATCCAATGATTGAGATTGGTCAATGAGTGTGATTGTGTTAGGTAAGAATATTAGTAGTGGAATCTTTTTCATGAGCATTGAATGGTAAATTGGTGCTGGTAAAACAAAATTCTATGTTTTGAACAAACCATACTTTAGATTTTTTATTTTTTATTCAACTTGATTGTGTTTACTTAAGGGCTTGTTAATATCCACAATAATAATTGGACATCACACTTGTGTCTATGTTGTATTCAAACTATGTTCATCATTTACTTCAGAGTCCTCATAAAATTTCGGCTGGCACATTATATTGGCGGTCCCAATTGTTTCAATCATTAAACCAAGTCACAGGCTTGGAGACAGTCTAAAATCTCCACCAGGGTTGGCAACTAGTCTACTTGAAGCTTTTAACTTAAACCTAATATTTATATCGTGCCATTACAAACAATAAAATACTGTAAAAACATCACTAATCCTAAAGAGTGTTAAAATAAACACCCCAAACATTTCCCTACAAATTACGTCCTTTTTCCTGAACTTACTTTATCAATTATTGTATCTTACAGTCAATTTATATGACAATAAAGTTGTATCTCTCAGTACTTACTAATCTTTTTATCTTTGTCTATGTCTTCTTGCAACTTGACAGCCTCTTGGTCAGAGATCTCAGTGACCGATGCTGGTTCAAAGTCCTGGGCAAGTCTTTCCTGTTCCTTCTTCTGTTGGATCTCTTTGAGTCTCTTCTCTGCATCTTCTTTTTCTTTCTTTATCTTGGCAGCTTCATCGCGAGCTTTCTTGGCTTTAGTATAAAATGCATCTTTGACCACCTGAAAAGAAAGATACAAAGAAAATACAAGTTAGATAGTGTCAAGTATACTAATTATGTATCCAGTAGAGTGAGATAAGGAATTTTGGCAAGCACATAGCCTAATGGCTGATCCCAACAGATTCGATGATCATAGAAATAATGTACAAACTAGCTAAACGAGCTGGGGAACAGAATAAAACCATGTTTTAGCCTTAGTTGCTAATTTGGTGTTCCGATTAGTAATAATATGAATACAATACGGGTATTACAAAATAAGCATGATATAATATTTACCTGTTCCCATTCACCTTCTTTACCACCAGTGAAAAAATCAGTTTTTCTTGCCAGGAAACTGACTATTGTGTTCAATAACTGAAAATTAAAGATGAAAGAATAGTTAACTGATGTTCCTTACATGATGCTTCATTTAATATTTTTGAAAATGTTGTAATGAGATTTAATATGTTGAAATTCTTTCAAATATAACCTATAAAGTTTTCATAACCTTTATATCTAAATTATTAAAGCACCTGTGCTTTTAACTTTAAGTGTTGGTAAAATAATGCACAATTTTTGTCATATACTACCATTAAAGTGATAGATTATGAAGACTCACCACGTGAGCGACATAAAATCAATAAAACAGATCTATGATACAGTTACAATTATATTTTATAGACCTAGGCATAATGAAGTAATAATCGTCGGGTTAAACCTTTCTGTGACAGAATATTCTTCTAGAACTCAGCATTCAGCAATCTTAACATAGAGCTTTTCAATACATAGTTAGGACAAAACTTCGTAACGGAAAATACAATTTACAAGATTACTTACATCCTTTACTCCTCCTTCATGTTGTTGAGCCATCGCCAGCAGCATGGAATCAAACCTTTCTGGATCATTGGCCATTTCGAGGGTTTGATTGATATTTGCAGCTTTGTTGAACTTGATTTATTATTATTGTAGTTGTAGTTACACTTTTCTGAACAATAGAATTTTCTAGCTCCGTTTGCGCTTTGTTGATTGACCAAACAAAATTGCGTGATTTTCGGATTTCAATTCAATTTCAAAATATAACATTTCTGACATTGATTGATTGTAAAAAAAATAGTCAGTGTCAAAATCAGGGTTTGACCACACTATGCTAGTGATATGGCCCCTTGTGCGTTGTCACTATTATTTTTAAATGGTGATTACCTTATCTGTGGCACACTGTAAACCCCAAGCCACACACTCGAATAAAAGTAGCAGAAAAATGGCGAGAAATGAAGGGCGATGTTATCTATGTTAAAATAAGTACCTACTAATGTTTGATTTGTTTAACGTTAGTTTAAAAATTACTTTGTTCTGTTTGAAATTTACGTTATTTCGTGAGATAGCTACGTTGCTTGGCATAACGCGCATTATATTTGTTGCAGTTGAACATTGAGCTACTTATCGCCCAAAAAATAGTAGAAAGTACAAACAACACTGCATTAGAACAGGGTTACAGGGAAATATGAATAATATATTAGTGTTTCTCTTGCTTTGCAGTCACTTTTCGAGAGGCATGCAAGGGCAAAAATCTATAATCTTATAGTTATTATTATTATCAATTGAAGAATCCACAATAAAATTAATATTCCTACTCGGATGTTTGGAATGAAAATTAAACCTTACTGAAGAAAATTAAAAATTGCCTAAATATAATGAAATGTGTACCATTATCGTTACCATTACATTAACCGTTACATTAATGTTATTAAAACATTTGAATTTAAACATTTTGTGTAACTAGATAGCGTGTGGGATGTTCTATGTTTTAATATTGTAATGTACGGATCGAGTGTGGTTGAATAAATTAGAGGCTAAGGCCCATCGCAGACGACAGACTATTTGTGCGATCGAGTCTGCGGCGCACAAAAAGTCTGCATGGCGCGCAAAAAGTCGGTCGCGGATTTTTCACACTCAACGCACACGACGCACATCTTTCACGTAGTAACTATTTATTTAGTAATCTGTGATTCTGTCGGCAGAGCTGTAGGGACGTAGATGCTATGGAAATCGTGCAGAGATCGCGAAGTATCATTATGTACATGAAGTACAGAAAAAAAAGAAGAAACAGAACATTTTGGGTACATCATATACCTTCGGAAAGATCATCAATTTTTTTCACATACTTTTTGCGCGGAACGGCGCGGCGCGGCGCGGTGCGGTCTGCCCGAATTCACGGATTTTTTGTGCGCCGGACTTTTTGCGCTTCGTGTGCGTTACTGCATATAATTACATAGGTTCTATTTTCACAGACTAAAAAGTGCGTCACGGATAGTCTGTCGTCTGTGATGGGCCTAAACCAGCCGCAGAAACGCGTGAGGCAGTGTATGTATTAGGTGCCATAATTCTATTTAGTTCGTGTAAAATTAGCTTCAAATCCATTGACAATGTAGAGATAATAGACGGTTTAGCAAAAAGTAGAAGAAAGTGAAAGAAAAGTGTCAAGCAAGCCAATGGAGGTCAAAAATTGCATTTGTATGCATTTTTAAACAATTTTGTTTGTTGAATGTAAATTAAATGACATAAAGTCTAATTAGTAAAGTTTTTGTGATGTAATTAACGACACAGGTGCGTCCAAAACAATATTTATATATGTGTCCCGATTCACATGATTTAGTTCGTTGTAATGTCAAAGTGAGAAGTCAGCAAAATTATTTCTGTTTTTGCAGATTTCAACATATACTACAGGCATGGCAGATCAATTTTGTTTACGTTGGAACAACTTTCAAAGTAATATCGTCAGTGCGTTGGATTCTTTGAAATGTTCTGAAGATTTGGTGGATGTTACACTCACTTGTGAAGGCAGAAATATCAAGGCCCACAAAGTCATACTGTCAGCATGCAGCCCGTACTTCAGGAATGTGTTCAAGGTGAATGACTTAGGACATTAATAACCTTCATATTTATATAAACAAACCTATATTATATGTTATGTAGTGGATTCCAGATTGCATGAACAGTATGACACACTATAGTGACTTAATTTATTGGTAAAAACATTAGAAAGAACTGCATCTCTGTTAGAGAAAACTTATCTAAGATACATAATAAATAAATGTAATAAATTTCAGGAGAACCCATGTCAACATCCAGTCATCATTTTAAAGGATGTATTAGCTGATGATATAGTCAGTCTGTTGTCATACATGTACCAAGGTGAAGTTTTCATTGAAGAGAGTAAACTCTCATCATTCTTGCACACTGCGGCAATGTTACAAGTGAAAGGCTTGACGGGGGTTACTCAGCAGGTAATTGATAACAATAGCTATTTTATTTACTTTCTAGAAATGACTTAATTTAGAAGTCTTACTGAAGTTGATGACATTATTGACATTATGTATAATTTTTGAATCAAAAGTTAAATTATCAAGAAATTGAGATCCAAAGATCACAATAAAAAAGGAATGAAGCAAGGCATGAGAAGTATAACAAAAGAGATATTCTGTTTGAATGCCAAATACCTACTTGAACTAACTGGAATGTTATATTCCATTGATGAATTTAGAAACACATTCTTAATCCCATTTAAAATCTTCAACAGCCTTTTACTACAGTATATTCAATATTACCTTCACTTTACAAAAAACCCTTTATGTTTACAGAAAGAAAACTTTTCATCTCCAAATACGTCAAATAAACTCTATACTCAACTCACAATATCGTCAAAGCCTCTTTATAACTCCGTACACAAAGATACAAAGATGCCAGCATTAAAGAAGCGACGAAGTAGCACATCAGACAAGCCAAATGATGTTACAATAGCAGACGGTCACAAAAAGAGTAAACTATTAGACATGTGCGACATTTATAACAGGAATAATCTGTCTAATTCAAACAAAAATGATAATAATGTTGAAAATAACATGGATAAGAAATTTGATGGGAAAACAGAACCGGTGACAGTCACAACAAATGGGAAATCCAGTGTTTCTCAGGTTGGTAATGTTTTGAAATGAACTGAACTTATGAAAGGAAGGGGATTCCAATTGAACTGGTCTTTGTTGATGTTGTTTTAAGATATTTCTGCCAATTATGGCACTTAACATATCTTTTAAAGTGAAAAACAAACTTCAAACCAGGTTTTATGTGAACATTTTCTTAAAACTGTAAATATGGGAGAGTTTTTGAAATCGGTAATAAACAACAGAGATATTTGTTACCTGATGGTAGAAGATATCAGGTAACAAATATTTTTTTAAAAACGTACAGCTGAATTGCAGACTTAGTTTGGTTTTTGAAGAAACAAAACTGGGTGACATGATACATTGTGGTCCCGTATTAGTTTTATACTGAATCAAGTTTGTAATATAGGTGGAGATTTTATTTTAAGTAGGTACCTATTAATATGTTTGCCTTTTGACCGGTTAAAAGAAATTCACAATAACAAGCCGACAATGTTCTAAGAATAAAACTGGTTGCGTTTGAGGTCATGTCCTTGAAAATAGAATGTACCTACTTTTGGCCGCATAAAGAATACTTGAGACCTTTAAGAATAAATATGTTTTGCATTAATGAAGGTTGATTTATTTGATGTTTTCGAAGGCAATTTAATTTTGAATTTCAGGTAAATTCCCAAGTTGACCCGCAAGTGATTGTTAAAACTGAAAGGATTGAAGACAATAACTCACCCGCACTCTCATTGACAGCCAATTCTGAAAATGAAGATAGTCTACCAGATTATGAGAACAGTATGCTTGCCAGATCACTGTTATCAGGTAAATTACATGTTATTAACCTATTTAGTGTACCCTTTATTGATATTTGGTTCACCTGACTATAAATAATAATAGAATTTATTAAAAAACAGCCCATATGAAGACTTTACAACTATGTGAGGGATTGAAACCATGTAAAAGCAGTAGTACCTCCCTATGCAGGTGCAAAGATCTCCCTAAAAATATGTCAGTGATTTATAATAAAACCCACACAAATATTCTCTTTGAAATTCAAATTACTGCACCGTTGTACAGTATGATGAATAAAAATATAATTACTTATTTTTTACAGGAATCAATCCTTCCAAGAATGATGTCACAAATACTTCCATAAAAAAGACTCCATCTTTGATTGAACCATTAAACATTCGTAAAGAGGGAAACACAGATTCAAACAATTTCACTAATGCATCTAAAAGTCCATTGAAATCCGACGATACTACTGTTAAGCCAGAAAAACTATCACCCAAACCTGACATTGATTATGAACCAGAGGTATTATTATCGGAACAGCAAGATAGTATGGAGTCGGAAAACTTTTCTCAGGAGCAATCTCAAGCTTTGATGCTGTTGGCAGGAATGTCCTCCGTTCCCGGGATAGGTAGTGGAGCGTCAACGTCACAGGCCGTGGCACATCAGTCTAACCATGCAGCCATCAGTGGTGACTGCCCACACTGTGGTATGAAGTATTCCAACCAATCAGCTCTTAAGTACCATGTCAGGTTAATGCACTCGGATTTAACAAACAGACTCTACTGCTACCTCTGTCCAAGATCATTCACTATGCGCGAAACTTTCAAAGAACACATGTGGACAAGCCATGGACAGAGAAACTAATGTTATGATAGTACTACTAAATTGTGCCTTAGAATTTCTCGTCAATTAGACAAGAGAATTTGGATATTTGTATACTGTGTCTTGGATATAAGATTTTTAAATATTATTGTAAGCAAAATGTTGATTCGCGAGAGACTGAAGGTGGAAATTACGAAAGTATAAAATTGATCTATTTATTTATAGATAGGGTTGTTCTATGGCAGTTGTTATAAAATAATGTTGGTTAATGATGCTGTCTTTTGTCCTATATTAAATGTTAATGTTAGGTGCAAATTGTGTTCAGTTTTTGGACAAGTTTACTGTAATTGGTGCTAAACTCACTTGTGTTTTGAAGAAGATATTTGAATCCACTGTATGTAGATTCCACTTTGGATGACCCTGTAAAAGTATACATTATCAGCCACATGAAGGTGTTATAACGTAATACTTACGTAATATGTACTGACAATATGTCATTATTTCGAAGACATATTTTAACATATATGTATGTATAACATTACTGAGTGGGGCTTGCTATAAGTATTGATTCGTAGTTAAATCCTACATAAAAACAAAAAGGAATTGAGAAATTGATATGTTTAAAAGGTAATCTCTTATCATGTATGTGGAATCACATAATTCGTTTATCAATTAGATATATCCTATTAAAATCTCCAATAATGTAGGTACTAGATATAAGTATAGATAGTTTGTTATATTATGAGAAAACTATGAAGAGGTTAGAGGGATCAGTATTTGAAATTTAAAAGTAAATTTATATTTTCTGTTGAGATTGTCGTGGATTATTATTTGAGATGGAAGGTAACAGGATTTTGCCAAAACGTGGCCTTTACATACCGCGAACTACTTTAAATATTCTCGAATTTCTATGAATTATAATTCGAGTTAAATAATGCTAGTACGAACGTACACAAGTGTTTTTTAAAATAAATTTTGGTTTATTGTGCCAAATCATTATTTTGTTTCGATGTAAGAAATTATATTTTTTCATAGAATTTTTTTAGTTACCAATAGTTAAGTTTTTTACGATTTATGGTCACACTGTAAGCTTTCAGTATAATCAAAGTAGTTAACGTTACGTTTCAGACGTTGATATATAAATCAGTTGTGACTAAGTTGGTTTTAAGTAATAGCTAAGTACATATCTACTTATTTTTATTATTGCTGTTGTTTTATGATTCATTTTGCTAATACAGCAGAATGTTGAATGCCATTAGTACTACCAGGCAATATGCCTTACGTTTCTTTCTTTCTTAGCTCTAAGTTATAGTTAGTATACAAAATATTTAAAATTAGTCCTAGTGTTATAAATGTTCGAATATTATATTTACGTTATTATCTTAATTGTTGAATATTTTAATCAGATTTTTACAAAATTTACATTTTAAATAATGTTATGAATAAAACTTTATGCTTCGAATTTTGTTTTTCATATTAATGTTCCTTCATTAATTCTGATTCATATTAAATAATGAAATACCTATCCTATCTCCTTCCCAGTACGTATTATTATCAGTGAGAATATTTTAGATGATTTTAGTACAATGTAAGCTTGATCCCTTCTGGTAATCACCAGTGCCCACCCTACCGAATCTTATGCAATTGAATTAAAATGAAACAAATATGTTCTTGAAGCTGAACCACGGGGCAAAGCTTCATGTTGCTTATCAACTGCAATTAGCTAACATTAATGTAAAAGTTATGGAAGGAGTGCATAAGTGCATGTACCGAATTCAAACTCAAATCTTTATTATATCAGATCATTACAATCTATATCTTATATATAAAATTCTCGTGTCACAATGTTCGTTCCCGTACTCCTCCGAAACGGCTTGACCGATTCTCATGAAATTTTGTGAGTATATTGAGTAGGTCTGAGAATCGGACAACATCTATTTTTCATCCCGAAATTCCCGCGGGAACGGGTACAACGCGGGTGAAACCGCGGGGCGCAGCTAGTAATATATAAAAGAAAGTCGTGTTAGTTACACTATTTATAACTCGAGAACGGCTGAACCGATTTGGCTGAAAACTGGTGGGGAGGTAGTTTAGAACCAGGAGACGGATAAAGGATACTATTTATCCCGTATTTCCTACGGGAACGGGTGCGCTGTGGGTGAAACCGCGGGGCACAGCTAGTTATTTATAATCCTTAACCTTAATTATACATAACTAGCAGCGCCCCGCGGTTTTACCCGCGTTGTGCCCGTTCCCGTGGGAATTTCGGGATTTTTTTTTACATAAAAACCTTCCTCTTGAATCACTCTACCTATTACAAAAAACCGCATCAAATTCCGTTGCGTAAGATTTAAGCATACAGACAAACAAACAGAAGCGACTTGTTTTATACTATGTAGTGATATTAAAAAATACTTACCGTGGTCCCCATACCCTAGTAGTAAACCATTTGACTTGTAATGGCTGGACTCTGACCGTAACCAAACTGAAACAGAACCGAATTTCACCTACAAGGAACAGCAAGTAGTTTAAATAATACACTAGCGGCGCCCCGCATTGTACCCGTTCCCGTGGGAATTTCGGGATAAACTGTGCTATTCTGATGTATGACCTAACTATATTACTGAATCCATACCTACATAATGAATACATACCTACATCCATCACAGACTTTCGCATTTATAATAGTAGGGTTAAATAACGTACCGCTGTCCCCGTGGACAGGAACACGGCAACCGGGGACAATGGGCAAAGACCCATAGTCAGGAACATCGTAATTTGTTTTACTGGTGTACCGGTTACTCATCTACTTAAAATATAAGGCGTTGTCCATACGGTACCCTCAACCTTCACTTAACAATATTAAGAATCATAATTTATATTATAAGCGTATTAACAAAGTAGGTTCCTATAAACATATTGATTACAAGAAAGCATATGAAAACAACCACATAGATTGCGATTTCCCTTTCTACCTTTAACAATCAATATATTATGGTACCGCACGTCCTCGTACGCACGCAATTAGCATAACTACAGGCATCTGTTAAAATATTCGTTAAAGTAATGTAGCAAACATTGTATGTAATGTATAAAAGCCCCCAGTTCAGACCCTATTCATTGAAACTGACCGACAATAAAATTGTTTCTCGATAAAAACGTCAATAGTTATTTGCTTTCATCAGCAGCGATACGTAGTTAATCGTAAAAAGTATAGTAATGTTAGGTAAATAACCTAGTGTATAAGTGACCGATTATTAGGCACATTTAGTAAGAAGCAACTACATAATGAAAAACCAATATTTTCGAGAAAACATGAATTGAAGTAACTAATCAAGATAGTTTAAAAAATAGTAGATACCTACGATAGCTATTTGCTCTATTATAGTCAGGGACTATACTTACTGACTATACTTATAATAGAGCAAATAGCAAATAGCTCCTAGTAGCAGTAGGTCCTGAGTAGGTACATGACGTAGGTACCTACTTAAATACCTTCCTAATAGTAGAGTTATCCTGTATGTACCTAGCTAAGTCCTTTATACAGTGAATAATTAACTTTTAAAATTCAAAATTGTATAAAACACCTATCATAATTTAACAAACTCCTCTCTAAAATTGGCTAATAAAAAATTGTCACAAAGCATCTATTGTTATAAAGTTGCAAGAGCTCTCATACCTACTTGTATCTAACTATCATTACCGTTGGAGTCGAGTAAAAAAGGGGAGAGGGTATGAAGAATATCAATGGTCTGTCGTCGAGGTGTATATGTATAGGTACTTACTAACCGTAGCTACATACTCGTAGGTTAGGGTATGCAGTGTGTTGCATCTACGTACGTGTAGTGTAGGTAGAGGGTAGGTGTAAGGGCGTCGAGGAAGCCCCATAATGCGGAGACAGCTCTAGCGGGACGCAGCTATTGATCGTCATCCGTCAGTCAGTGGCCGAGGCGCCCCTATTGATTCGCCGCAATCTGCATGATAACCCGCGCTTGGCTTCTCTAACCACTACATTAGAACACTTATTGAACGCTAACTTTGTTTTTATTACTGATAACGAATCGTGTACGTAAACCTTGGCAGTCGAAAACTACTGTTCGTAGATAGTACGAACTTGTACTTTCGGAAAACAAAGTATCTATGGTGAAACTCTTCATAGGTATATAAGCGGTAAGTATTTGAATTTTAAATAGAAAAGAAGACCTATGTACCAAATTATATACCTACCTAGTGATATGATTAGGTTCTAACTCGACTATCAGTTCTATAGGTAATTGTATGTAGACCGTACCTAAGTAAACAATTTAAACTTATCTTCTATATTTCTCAGCCAAAATCTAGTTTTAGGAGTTTACTTAGATATTTAGTTTCGTTCATTCTCGGTGGAAAAGTGAGAGTTATGATGAGACATCTATCACGCTCACGCTCTATAAAAAACCTTCAGACATCATACAAATATTTACAGACAGCTGCGGTACTTTTCAATAAAATAACACTGTATTTACATAACTAGTTAAGTAGGTACTTAACAATAAATTAATAAAATAAATACATACTTAACCAACAATGGATATAAAACTGCGTCACGTAAGTCCACAAGTGTCATTTCCATGCCATTTCATATTGATTAGCGGACAAACGGTTGAATATGAGTAAATGCTTACATACCGGCATAGATATCGGCAGATATTTTTACCTATAGCTACTTAGTTTCCTAAATAAGTAGGTATATAATTAACTGAGTAAGTAGGTATATCAATTATATAAGTAATTTTAACTTAACTTTTAGTTAAAGATTTAAAAAAGCCACCGCAAAACTGACTTTCAAATGAACAAAACAGCATCGAAATCGGTCCATCCATTTGGAGCTACGATGCCACAGCAGAAAAGCACAGACGTCGACGTCAAACTTATAATACCCCCTTTTTAACATCGGGGGTTAAAAACCGTTATCTTGGGTTTAAGTCAAGGTTTAGTATATATAAATATTCAGTGTCAATTATGACTTAAACAGCGCAATGCTTATTCCATAATTCTTACATTTTGTACGGAGAGAACTGTCAAAATTCCCCGATACTTTCAATAACCTTACATTTAAACTTAATTAAGTGCAAAGGTAGCTAAATGTATGATGTTTTATCAAGAAGTTAAATGGACATATCTATTTGATTAAATAAACACGAGCACTTAACGAAGTTTGTTAAGTTTTGAGTGTAAGTAATTCCCAACGGTAGAGATGGGAAGCCACGAGAAAAGTGTCCGGTCAACCAGCGGCCACCCCGTCAACTTTAAATCGACCAATTTATTCTAACTTATAGTTACTTTTTCTTCTATTCACTTTACTTTTACGGTGAGGTGAAAAATGAGCCATCAGCCGGGCAACGATTAGGTATTTGGAATTAGCTGCACAGAACAAGTACTTAAGTACCTATACCTGTACTGTAACATATATATTAGACACCTAACTAAAAGTAAGTAAATATGTGAAATAAGATCATAAGAAAGATCTTATTTTTGAGGTCGGTTGAAATAAATATATGTACAACTTGTCTAATAAGCCACTTATTGTTTAACAAACGCATTACGAAAGACGCGGTGAAGTCAGTCGTCGACTTTGAGGCGCTAGTCGCTTGCAAACCTAGGCCAGGAAGTTCAAATATTTCGTCCCACTAAAATTTCAACGAGCAAGGATTATCGTCTACCGAAAGTTGTGCGTATTATAGATTTTTACAAAGTAAATATGTAAAACTAAATCTGTCATTCTTAAGCCAAATGAATGTAAATTACCTTACATTTCATCATCATAGACATAACTGATGCAAATAATAACTATTTTATTTACTTGTTCTACTAGGAATTTACCATACCACAGAATTTAGTAGAAAGTAATATCTCTCCCCAAAATTTTCACCAGCACCGACCTATAGGTACTTGTGCGTATCATTAACAGTGGTGTAAGTAATATGAAGTGTATGTAGCTAGCTAGGTACCAGCAGATAGAGGAAGGGCGAAGGGTGCGGGTGATGCGCTATGAGTGCCGTCAATGTGGGTCACTGCCGCCTACTCGCAATTCGATAAAACTTTGCAACAAACCGCCACCTGGATACAGCCGCGCAACTTAGTTTTTCTTCAAAAGTTTTCTTTCAGTCTAGAATATAAAAACTTGTGCAAACCTGCACTAAAATACATAGATTTATTCCCACGAATAATCGTTTGAAAATAACGTTCCGACATCTGAATATCGAGCACGTATTCTGCCGCAGTTACTTACGTAGATAGAATATCTACTAATAAACAGAATACTTCCAATAAACTCTGTACTGCAACTAATGATGACAATTATGATTGTTTTAATAAAGTGATGTCGTGAAGGTACTAATTAATAGTGCAAAGTATCGATCAATCGTTTCAACATGGTTCTAAATATAAAATTCCGTCGGGGAAGACAAAGTTCGCGCGCAATACGGGCGCAGGCAGACAGCAGGCGCTAGGCGGTAGGCGCTGGGCAGGAGGCAGGTAGCGCGGGTGGCGGCGCGGGCGGGCTCGTGCGGGCGGCGGCGGCGTATCGATTCCGCGGCGCCTTCAGTCGGCGTCCGTCGAGCGCCGCGCTGCGCCGAGCCGCCGGCGAGCGGGCGTCGCCCCTCCCTCGCGGCCCGCGCCCCGCTACCGCCCTCGCCCATCGAATCTCTCTTCGACGCCGGCAAACTGGAACGACCTCTTTTCGCTAACTAACGTCGCACCCGCGTCCGGTTCCCGCCGCGAAACTGCGCTCGATCTCTACGCGCCACTTCAAAGAACGTCGCCTACTAGCAAGATTTTAATAATTTCATGACTGTATTTCAGCAAGTTTTTAGTTTTGAACAACTTTAGGAAGTTTTTGGCGAGAACAAAAATTAAATATCAAGCGGAGTAGAGCATGGTTTGAAGGAATCTGAAGAGTCGGGAAAAGGTGGTAGAGTGTGAACATTAAGAGTGTGGTGATGGTGGGTGTCGGAGTGGTGCGAGGATGGCGAGGCGGGCGGCGTGCGCGCGCGCAGGCAGCGCCGGTGGCGTAGCCGTAGCGGGCTACGATGGATTGCTGCAACTACGGGCAGTACGGCGCGGGCGGCGCGTGGGAGGGCTACGGCGCGGGCGGCTACGTGCCCCCGCCCTACGCGCCCTACGCACCCTACGCGCCGTACGCGCCGCACGCGCACGACCCCTATGCGCGCTACTACCGATACGACTACTCGCAGAATGTTAACATGCACCACACTGAACATGCTGTGCCTATAGGTAGGTTCAACATTCATATTATTTTCTTTCCATGTCCCACCGCTGGGCAAAGGCTACCCTTATATACCCTTTTTAAACTATGTTAAGTAGCTATTATAAAAAAATTAAAGAAACCTTTTTAAACGATATTTAACTTTTTTTTAAATAATGTATGTGTATATGTACCCAATTATTTATATTTATTATTTTTACTTACAAGTATTCATTATAATATAAGTATATTAAAAATAGGAATATAATTTGAATTATAATTATTATAAATTCTTGTTGGCAAGGGTGATACATTATTTTTACGTCACCTCGCTATTCCTATGCTGGGCAAAGGGCATTAAGGACACTTACGAGTATTATGTACCTTGGCAACTACCTAAATGTGTAACTTACACTTTTCTTATCTCGTTCTTTTCGGCACGTGTTGTACAGCCGGCCCATGAAAACTTTTACCCCTAAGCATACATTACTACCTTATTTTATTCGAACTTTTTAATACCTAGTCACATGTTCAAGTGGATTTTTAAATTTTACAATATGTAATACTAAGTAGAATAATCTCATGATCTCTCAACAATCTCATGAGCTGACTGTCTCATCGCCTCGGTGGCCTAATGGTGTAAGAATTTGCAAGCGAAGACTAGGGCCTTATGGTCGATTCCCGGTTCGAGCGAAGCATGTTTACTTTCAAACATGGTTCGGAATTGAGATGAGAGACCATTTCCCATTAAGACACTACAGGCTAATACGTTTATGTGATTTAAAAAAACTCCCTACTTTCCATATTTTCAATTTTGCAATTTCTTTAAAAAAACATTCTCTATTCATTATTTTAAACATTATTGCTCATACACCCGCCATCCAATCATTTACGTAATTCAAAAAGTAGTCATCACTTAAATCTAGTTTAAAACATTTGCCTAACCCTATGTAAAAGCATGCGTTAGCCAATCTGATTTATAGTTCTGAGAAGGATTACACTTTGACTGAAAATAATGTTACAGATATTCTATTCTACTGATAATTCATAACATGGCTAGATTAAATTTAATATGACATTCTGTTAACACCCTCTAGAAAATTATAAATACAACATTAATGCAAGCCTCGTAATGTTTAAGTCTATTTTTAATAGTTCTAGCTAATTAAACTCATCTAAAAAGGAGTACGTATACCTACATGGGTCTACCGGCGAATCACAAAAAAAATATGAATACGAATAATTTTAGATCACAAATTCAAAGGAGAGTAGAGATGACTTTGCAGCAGTAGGACACTAAAGGCTCTTAATAGTAATAAATTCGTCTGTATATTCGTTTGTGATTCCGCTATTGACCACACGCGTAAGGTTGACCATCAGACAAAGTTTAACAACGACTGTAACGACCTCGCGGTGACGACTATCGATTTAATTAGTATGGTTTAGGTTCGCTCCCAGTGAAGCGATAAAAGTTTCGTCACTGGATGGAAAGTAGCTATCCGACGCACAGACTAAAATGCCTGTTAAGGAAGTTACTTTTTTGTTAATGTAATTAGAAGATACGTATGTACTTATTAAAGATTATATTTTGAGTTTAAAACTTAAGATTTAAGCATTTTCCAAATTACAAATTTCTGAGATGTTAATAAAATAAAAAGATTGATGGAAGTATTTACGATACACATTTACAAACAGAAACCTACCTATTATCTAACATGAATGTAAAGGTATGACGATGCAATTCTAATTATAACCATAAAAATACTTCAACATGATCGTCAGCATAACCGACCGTTGTTGAAAGTCCTAATTCCTCAAGCATAATTGAATTACAAGCGTACTAGTTCTACGTAAGTACCGGTACGTATTAACACCGAGGTCCGCAATCATAACAAGTCACATTACCAAGTAGTTTGCGTAGATTTCAAATTTGTTTACCAATAAGAGAGATAGGAACGCGTGGCGCGGCCGACACATTCTGAACAATGAAGAATGAACTAAGAATTAATGTTTACGTTTGGGCGGATTTCTCGGCGTCTACGTCACGTGTCGCCGCGGGGGGACGGGGGGCGCGCTACAGGTGGTCCCCCCACTGCCACCCCCGCGCCCCCTCGCCGCAGCGCGATTGATCGCTTGCAGGGCACAGCCACTCTACATATTGACCGGGGTACTAACACCCGCGTCGCGATTCACTGCGAACTTGTATACGTGCTACGTGAAATATGTAACCTCGCAATCATGGCCATAATTTTACTTCAGCTTATATAAAATTTGACCTGGCCTTCTATGTTAAACATAGCTGTTGTAGGTTCATTCAAATATTGATCATGCATTTCCCTAGTAGTTATTCTATACAAATACTTATTAACCTTCAATATCCACCCACCCCTTACACATAAAAACCAGTTTTAGTATTAAACCAATGACTTAATCATAATCTACACTCGTAAAAATAATATAAACATAAATGTTTACGCTACAGTCGGGTCAATGAGTCCTGAGTATGCAAATGACGTGTTTTTACGTAATTTAACTTGTTAAAATACACTTTGTACGTTAATACTGATATTATTTAAATCACGTATCTATCCAAGGGGGTTTAAAGAGCTGAAACTTACGACAATCCCTTTTATTGATTATTTTAACATACTTTGGAAATTGGGTTGGATAACATTGAAGCAAGAAGCAATAACAAGAAAATCCATACAATATTCTGTCTACATACTCGAGATTAGTTTTATTAAACACCGTTGACAATGTTTGTAACAAAATTTCACCATGACATCATATATTCTGAATTCTGAACTGCAGAATAAAATAACTAGCGTTCGTAGATAAACGTATTCGAGCGTGTGATGTAAACATGGTCTGTGAATATGAAAACACTTGAAACTTTGTATAAATAGTTCTATTGTGAAACTGTAATTCACGCCAAAAGTGACCTTTTCAGAGTGAAAACCGCAGAACGTAATAACTCCCTTAACAGCGAGAGTGATCCATAAAATCAGAATAACCCTCTCTCATCTTACTTTCACTAAGCTACAAATAGACGCGTCTCGGTGTTGTTATTTACATTTCCTTAAATAAACAACATTATGTTACACCGCATGTTATTCTCGGTATATACATTCTAACAGATCATACATTTTGTTTTGCAAATATTTATATTGCAAATACGCTTTTATTGTTTAATGTTTATTCATTGACTAACACGTTTACCGTTTTGTTATAATGAGATGATTAAACATTTATCAAGGGATAAAAGCTACTGGATATCAATATTAAAATCGAATGGGTGCAATCCTTCATATTTTTTCATAAATCGGAAGACAGATAAAATACTATTTTGAGTAAAGTCTGTGCAGGTTTTTAGTTACACAAAGTATATAAATCTATCTATACAAACTAAGTGACGGGTTGCCTTTAGATCTCGCCAAGGCGCATATCGGGAGCCGCTTGCGAAACTAAAGAGAATCACTCTTTTAAACCCCCTGCTCAAAAACGGCTAGTTCCGTTTTAACCAAACATAGCTAAGAACCACCACAGGGTGGCTTTCAAATACAAAAACTGCATCGAAATCTATTCATCCATTTAAGAGCTACGGTGCCACAGTATACATTACACACGTAGTACACACATATAGATACATAGAAAATGATACAACCGTATGAATTTAGATAGACATACTGTTAAATAAACATTTCTGTTTTTATTCCTGTACAGAATAAACTATGAAATTATTCAACAAAAACCTAATAGTAGTTAATAAAACAACATTGTTGAAACTGAAATTCTAGATTCAAACAGAGATGAATTTAGGATTTTTAGAGGGGGAAGGGAGCGAGCGAGCGAGCGTAGGTTGTATCAAGGGAAACCTGTTATGGGAGAGGACTCAGATGATGTTAAAAAGGAGGAGGGGTCCTTCAGCCCCCTTTCTGGATCCGACACTGGATTCAATGTCACGTTACAGTGGGCGCCAGTCACGCGTCTCTTGTTTTATTTAACAACTTGTTTTATAAACTGAAATATGAAGAGCTTTTAGGGTCGCAATATAAATTTTTACACCTACTTAAATATAAATAAATATATTTATTCATATATCCGTTTTCATGTGATGCATCAACTTGGAATTAGGTACTTATCTTTTTTAAAGGTAATTCAGTAAATTTTAGTTAACCTAAAATGAATTTACGGAGAATAATATTCATATCAATTATGTAATAATCATTAATACTACACTAACTAAATACATACTACTAACACTAAATACTACTAACGTAGGTACTAGTGAATCGACTTTTAGAAGTGACTTTTCTTTTAGTAACATAGTACACTTTTCTTTTCATGTCAAAAGCTCGATATCTCTTCTAATCCGATTTTGTTTCTATATACGTTTGTCGAAGTAGATACCTAAACTCCAAACATTGTTGTTATCAGATTATGGCGCTTACGCTGTTAAAGAAGTGCGAGCGCGACGTTCTTTGGCCAGAAGGGAGCGGACACACACTCCTGCGCAGCACCTGCCTCTTCCACCCACGGTGAGTTCCACATTCAATCGTTTTAGTATGTTTAAAGTAGAAGTGTATGTTCTGTTATAAGGATGTCTACTTATGGAATGGTTACTTACAAGGATAAGCTATGAGAACAAAACGAAAGATTTATAAATACTAGCAGCGCCCCGCGGTTTTAACCACATTGTGCCCGTTCCCGTGGGAATTTCGGGAATTTTTATACATATAAACCTTCCTCTTGAATCATTGTATCTTTTTTGAAAAACCGCGTCAAAATCCGTGCAGTAGTTCTAAAGATCTAAGCTTACATAGGGACAGACAGACAGACAGCGGAAAGCGACTTTGTTTTATACTATGTAATTAAGAAGAGATAAAATAACTGATATTGTATGAAATACAAGTATAACAAAACTCCTGAAAGTTATTCAATTCTTACGTTTTCCCTACTCTTAATAACTACTTAAAGGTGATAATGATTTGATGATTGAAATAATGAAAGTCGACAGACAAAATAGTATCCTAAATTTATGTCACTTTACAATTACAATGTATTAATATCATCGTTTGCAATGATATAGGATAAGCAATAGATATGTTTAGTACTATTAGATATGTTTAGTATTCAATACATAAAATGTGATAGAGGTATAATCCAGAATACCTTTGCAGAATGTATAGAACCGGCATAACTTATTCATCCCTAGTTCAAAAAGTTTACGCGTAAAATGTTTATTTACAAAATAAATCGAAAGGCTAGTTAAAATTAAGTAGGTCAGTGTCAAAGGACAGCAGACATCCTCGTTCATCGCTCTCGCCGCTTCATATTTAATGTATTATCAATCAAATGCAGTTCACATAAAGCTTAAATTCATTTGATGAAACTCCGGAATTCGAGAATACCCAAAACTTTTCACCGCATAACATTCACACGTACATTTAGAAGTTTATTTTCTTTGATATCTTTCAAAAAGTTGTTAGAATGTTCGGAGCTGTTTTATATATTGAAGGTAAGATGGTGATGAAATAAAAATTATTCATGAATAACTTTTATAAGTATCCTAAAATTCGAAATAAATTACTGAGTTGATTTTGTTTTTAAATTCTTTTTAAAATTAAAAATAAATAATAATTGATGAAAAGAAAAGACACTTTCAATTTCCTATTAAAATTGATGTGAATTAAACTATGAAGCTACTGTTAATGGATAATCCAGTGGAAAGTGGGCGTAATATTACGAGACAAGTGAGCGTCACAAAGGCGCTAATGAGGGCGAGCGGGGCGGGCGGCGGGGCGGGGCGGGGAGGACTCCATGAAAGCTGTCAGCGGTTGATTTTTCCGAGTGTCGTGAGCGCTGATCGATAAGTCACGTGGTTCGCGCGGTTCGCGCCACTGGCTGCCCGCTCGATAGTTAGCCTCCGCAAATCTCCCGTCACTACTCTACAAGTACATACATCCTGCACGTTTCTCTAACAGAACGCGACGCTCTAACATACCAACTTAGTAATGATACCAAGTCGCTTTATACTCTATGAATTACTGTATCATTACAATAATATATAATTATTAAACTATTCTATTCCACAATAACAGTTAGCTGAATGAGTAATAGTCGATAAACAACTATCAATTCCCTCAATTAGTCATGTGTATGTATTTTCATGACTTCACTATACTTATAACAACAAACAAATACATCAGTCGCTTTTGTAGCTTGTAGCGACTTCGTAGCGGTCTCGTAGCGCCGTAGTCAAGACTACGTATTTGCAATGTTCGATGCGAAAAATTCATGTAGAGATTTTAACCTCTGAATCCCCAAGCGGCAGCCGGCTGCCGCGCGTGACGTCACTGCGCAAAACGCTAAATCCCCAAGCGGCAGCCGGCTGCCGCTCCGACTCGACCGACTTTACGCCTTATTTTAACAATATTACAGACTACTTTTGTATGAAGAAGTTTGGTTATTTCCGTTCTTTGATATATTTGCCTTCATTCGTTCTTCATTCTAAACGGAAATATAGCATAATCTATGGCCATTTTTTGTTTTGGTTATGTTTTCAATTCGCGGTATTGACAGTGTTGTGTGCGTGTTTCTTGGAACTTTGTTTGGTGATTTATTGGATTTATCTCAGGTTAGTACTGATTTGTTTGTGTAAATACTGTTTATTATGAGTGACTTATTCTATTTAGACGATTAGTTATAAAAAAAACATCGTAAAACGTAAAAATACATCGAAATAAAGTCTTAGTAAAATCCGTTAGTATGTTACCGATTTTCAAGGATTTTATAACGACATTTGTTTGTATTTACAGTAAAAAGAGTATAAAAAGCAATAACAATCGTTAACACAACGATAAAACAGCTCATAAGTTATTTTTTTGTGAAATAAAATCAATTCAAATTGTAAAGAAATTGTATGTTCAAGCAAAAAAATATGGCGGTTTGTTTTACAAAATCCCGTAAGCCATTTTGGTCTTTATTTGTATAACGCTAAAGACAAATTTTGCCCGTAGCGTATGAGGAACCTAGTAGTGTAATAGGGATGTGCAGTGCTTTGATAGATAGGCGATAGCTTTGTTATTGTCGATAATTACTGTAGTATCTTGTAAATATTTTTTTATTTTCAATTATTTATTTTTGCGAATAAATTGTGTTACTCTTTCACGCTAAAACTACTGAATGGATTTGGATGAAACTTTACAGTTATATACGCTATACATTTGTATAACACATAGGATACATTTTATCCCGAAATTCCCGCGGGAACGGGTACCACGAGGGTAACGGCTAGTATAAAATAATAAAAAACTAATTTTTCTCGTTTTTGTTATAAAGCATGTCAACTTGGCGTGGCGGTGATGAGGCCACCTGCGGAATTCCTCGACCTCGTGTATGCCGAGGACGAAGATGACGAGAAGGAGGACAGCATTGAAGAGGATAGTGATGACGAAGAATCAGAACTGTTTTGATTAACTATAGTGCGTTTTGTTTATACACTAATAAACTTTCTTTTACATTTTGTGCCCACGTTATTAATGAATATTAAATAAATACATATAATATATTATAAATATAGTTACCCAATCCCAATATAAAACAAGTTTTTGATAATATTGTATTTTTATTCACATTTCCAAAATACCTTGCAATAACGACTATCGATGTAATCATAACAAAGTCAAGGGACATCCCTAGTTGTTTTTATGCTTCGTCGCCTCAAGTTTCAAGTGGTCTAATCGTAAATATTTAGAGCTCTTTCGTGAAACTGTTTATATATTTAGGAAGAATAGATCCTTGTTCTTTTGTTTATATTTGAGTATTTATTTATTTCTCGTAATGCAGCCCACAATATGGTTTCTAAAGTTTGAACATGAATAACATAAATACAATACATGTATTATGAATTTATTTTCATGCCTGATAGTTAGGAAATAAATCAATAAGTACATTGCTGTTTACAGAATAAAAAAATATGGTTTGGTTGTAAAATGATTACATAAAATAGACAACTCGGTATTGACGACGTCATCATCACGTCATTATCTGTCAAGCACCCGGGCTTGCAATCGGTGATAGACATTTCGCATACAGGACTGAGAGGCTAATTATTTTTGATGATAATGAATTGTGTGTATGGTTGGGTATAGTTAGTACAATAGGTATATGATGTAAGGTATATGCAGGGTGTTGCAGTGGGTGCAGAGCACAGTAACGGACATCGATCGGGCGGCGCGCACCCCTCCCCCGCATCCTTCACACTAAGCATTATCTTGTATACAGACTGTATATACGCTACTGACTTATACATGACAATAATGAACCAAACTAATAGCTTATAATATTAATGACAGGACAATGCATGAGTCATGAGAATTAATGAATGCTAAAATGTTTAATATCTTTATAGTTATGAAGATCCTTAAATCAATATTTTAGTACTTTTAGAAACATCACTTTAAATATTTGTAATTTCTTATATTAAGTCCTGGGCTTCTATTCTACCCTTTTCGATATTTCGGAGACAGTCTGATATCATCACAACTAAAACCATATTTAAATTATGAATATCAATAGTCTTGTGACCTTGTGTTGAATTTTACTAATAAAGACGTTGTTTACTAATTACAGCCTCCGTTAGAAATTGGCATGAATGGTCGAGGTCCCACGTACGGCGAACCGCAAATGTGGTCTCATTACCAGGTGAGAAGCACACGTACATTTAGACGAAACACTTACTATTTATTCTGACCGAATATGTTGATGCATAACTGAATGCTGCGGTACTGTAAGTACATTAGACGTGTGGGTGTGAGCACCCGACATTCAAAAGAAAAGTTCTAAAACACACAGAAAATAATGTGAATAAGAAAACCATTTCAAGGAACTTTCCATGAACAGTTACAAAGATTTCAGAAACCACACAAAGTTCTCAACTTCAATGAATAGATGTTATTTGAGGCTAGGTTTTAATTGTTTTGTATTTTTTGTTAGATGGGTGCTCTGAACGGGGGGTGGAGCGGCGGTCATGCCGTGAACGGCGGCTGGGGGTCACGTGGCCCCTGCTCGCGGGAACACATGCGGTACCCCACCGACTGCAGACCTATCAAGGTACAACCTTCACGCACACGTGTACTACCTCCTTATTGAATATTGGTACTATACTATCCATATTACTGTTCCAGGGCCCTCAAATGCCACCTCAAAACGCAATGTGTCAACAAAACGGGAGATCAACACCGTACCCGGTGTATGAAGAAGCGAATTACAGTCGTTCCAGTACTCCGAGACATGCCAAGTCTACCGAGTTCACTCGCGCGCCTACTCCGCAGGAGACTCCGAGGGTTCCGAGAGAACAGTTCTACCCGACGCCGCAGCGGTCGCCTCCCGAAGAGAAGCGCCCGCCGGTCGTCCCCTTACCTGCTTTCCAACAAGCTTTCGGGTCCACGGAAATCGGGAAATTTGCGGAAGCGTTCAGTCGAACAGAAGTGGTGCAGGACGAGGCCGCCAGCGACGGGTACCTGTTCGACTCGTTCCCGGAGTGGGAGGGCCCGGCCGAGCCGTGGACGGCGCCGCCCGCCCGGGACATCAAGTGCGAAGACAACTATTGATGTTATCTTCCATCTAGTCCTAATTTTAGGCGAATCCGCCTTCTAGTTAATTAGAAAATTATTAGTTTCACCACCATGTTGCCAAATGAGTAGCGATGAAGAGTTCGTGTCGTAGAACTAATAGGGTGTGATGTTGAAGTAACCGAAGTGTACGAAAAGCGATCGTATAGTGGTGTGACGTCTAATTCAGTTTATTAATGTAGAATTATTATACTTAGTTAGACCCTTTAACTAGTTTTAGGTTATAAAAGATGAAATAAAATATGTTTGTTTATAAGATGTGGCAAGTTTAGGTACTGCATATAGGATAACTAAATGAATCATAACTCAATGTGCCTTTATTCGGAGAGCCCGACCGCCGACGCGCGGCGTCCCCGCCCGCGCCCCGCGCCCTGCGCCTGCGCAGCATTGAAACAAAATTACAATAGCAATTATAGGGACCAACGTTTTGACATTTATACATCACCCTAACGCAAGCATTGACGGTGCGCAACATCAACGAACAAGTTTGGAACTCCAAAATAACAAAATTATTCAAATATAACAAAATTAAAATGCTTATCTAACCTAAGTATTTAGGAAACAAAACGATTAGGCTAGAATTTCACTTAAAAATACAAAATTATTAATATGTAGATTAATTCATAATCACAAATAGTTAAGCTCTATAAAATAGCCTACTTGAGCTTTTGCGTACCTACATTTCAGCTGCTTTTAACACAATTCATTCTCCCTTAATTACTAAGAATGTTTTCTTTGACAAGGTACGAGTACCAACCGTTACTTTAAAACTGTCACTTGCAAACGCGTTTAGGTCATTCATCGACTAAATCCAATCTATTGAAGTAATATTTGCTATCAAAAATTGAGTGCGGTGTAAATAAGAAATAATTTGTCCATATTTGGGAAACTGTAACAGGTTGACGCCTTTTTATTTGGATATATTTTGAATGTATATTCTCATATACTTGTGACTATCGTAGAGGGGCTTCGCAGACGCCGCGCGGTTATACAAATCATTATGAAATTCAGGATGTTATGATAAAGTCTTGTGCAGTTAATATTAGGTAGTTAAATTTGATAAAAATTTTAAAGAAGTTACTTATGAACAAACGGCTTTTTATTAAATGTTAGGGTCCAAGAACTAAAACATTGACTGTTTGTTGTGATTTTAGTTTTATCTTAAAATCACAACAACAGTGTAGGTAAATTGAAATTTCCATGTTACAATTAATATAAAATGAAAGTAACCGTTACTCCCTTTAGTTATGTGTGGTTGTTTGTGAGTGTATTTATGTTGTACCTAAACAAATTGAAAGTTCGATGGAATAGAAGTTATTTTTGTTAGTGTCTGTGATAATTGTGTGTTTATTGTGCAATATTTTAATATGTGTTGTTCCAATTTAATGATATAGGTCCCATGACCTTATTAGGTAATTATATGTTTAAATATACAAGATAAATACCATAATCTTAATTTAGTGATATTTAACAAAACATAAAATAATTAATCATGAGAATTATTAAAAGAAACCTTTTTAAAGGTTGCAACGAATTTTCAATATGAAAATACGGAGAATAATTAGCCAAGAAATCTGAATTAAAATGTATTGATTTTTTATTTTTATACCTGTTTCCTTTGAGATACATTCGAATGTTCATTTGTGAAATACTAATGTCCTCTTTTATTTCGAGCTTAATGAAAAGTATTTCGTAATATGCGGTGCATATGTAACTTTAACTTCCAGTGGTCTTCATTTTATAGAAAACCCGTCAAGTCAGTAATTTTTCGATCACTTTCGACAAAACAGCAAGAAACAATGGAGTGCCTTACGTAATTAATATATATGAAACTAGTGTGGATGAATTTTATTCTAGCATAATTTGAAAAAAAAAACACCATAATAATATAATAGCGTAATTAAACCTTCTATAACGAGATCCGATATTTCATAACTTATTATAGTAGGTATACTAAGATAAATAATTCTAAAGTTAAAACTTAAAGTCATGTTTGTTTTAATTAGTACTATACAACATTGGATACGCCTTATTAGTTATCTCAAAATTTTAGGAAGTATTCGAGTATGTTGAAATTATTTCTGTAGTTTTGTTTACATATGGTATACTATAGGCTTCTAATATCTTCCGATTACTCTAGCTATCATTTTCTATGGAATTTCCACTTTAATTTAGCTTGTCGTGTTCCCTGAATGTGTCATGAGAATATTTTGATTCATAAAGGGGAATGTAGTAAATTATATTTATTAATATGATTGTGTAGTTACTTTACATTATAATTGTAGCCAGTGCCACACTATGTATGTATATTATACTTAAAGTAAACACCGAATATGTCTCCTTAGATAGTTCTATTGTTAAGTTTAGGGATTCGAGAAGAATACAATGAACTGTGTACGGACGGTACGAGGTCAAACCAATATATCTGAGTAGATGTCCACAATTAGAGCTTCCCGATCGATATATCGATAACTTGGTCTACCATCAGTAATGTAGTCACTTGTCTCACTATTTATACTGTACTTTATCCGTCTTGCGTAGTTATTTACTAAATAGGCCATTTTGAATATTATACCAATTTAATTTTAGGCTTTAGTAGAAATTCAAAACTAGTTATAGAGCTGTTTGTCTAAAGTACTTACTTGGTAAACTCTGATGCTTCGGAATGCTTCTTCATACTTTGCAGATTGTGTGATGTGACACTGTGTACTTTAATATCTATTAATGTTAATATTTTGTATTGCTTAGCGTAGAAATATTGTAAACTGCACTATATTTTGCATTACCTCTCAAATCACGATTAAAATATTTGACATTAAATTATTGTTATTAGTAAAATATCACAAAGTTTGGTGCATTAGCGTGCCACTGACTTCGCCAAAATTAAAGTAAATCTACAAGTTTTTAAACACATTATTTTCATGAGGGTAGCAGAAGTAGTGGATTTATATGATTCACTTTTAATTGATCAACGTTAAGTCTCGCCTCATTTATTATAGCATGTTTAGAGCGACAAAATGAAAAAAATGCTACATACAGCACAGTAATTTATACAAATTATTGGCTCCAATTAAAACTCTAAACTTTGATCAATTAAAACTCGTACACGGTGAATGCACTGACATGCTGTTATTTGCCATAACTTTATAGTTTTATCTTTTAAATTTCGGCGTCATTCCTTCATTGGTTCAATTGCATTATTAGAAAACAAATTCATTAATTGACCCCAACATAATTTGCCATTCTTAGGTCAAATTGTTAAAGCCAAATCGAGTATCTCCATTCTAATCTATCACACATGTCTACCTAGCTATAATTATTATAAACCTTGTAAATAGGGACATATTTAATTATATTTTGAATGTTTCACTCATATCAATATAGAAAAACTGTTTATTAGCAAGATGTAAGGTTTGAATCCGATGACACGGAGGCGTTTGATTTATGGACATCAATGTACGATTCAATAAACACAATTATACTTATCATGCATTTTTATTACAGTAAGAGGGGTTTTTGTAATAAAGTCGAGGATTTAATTGAAAAACGCAACGTAAAGTTTTTATTTTTATTCATAAGCAATAAAAAGTAATTTCCATATGTGTCACAAATATTAAACTTATCAAATACATTAGAACTAAATCGTACGTTAATAAAAATTAAATTAAGAATAAGTCGGAAGCCACTAAAGGACTTATCAATATTTGATTTTACAAGCGACCTTAAGTGTTTCTCTTCTGAAACACGTATCATTGGTGGTAAGTGTCACAAGTAGAAATCATACGATTTTATCATCGAGAATGTTCCAACAAACACCTTAACACCAATGTTCAAACTTCAAAACCATATTCAAATTGATGGACTACTTCTGAAGAAATCGGTCACTTCAATATTAATGTAACACCTGCATGCATACGAAATGTAACGTGAAGGCACTTTACATTTTAGGCAATTTGCCATTCAGTCACAACAAAAAACAAGAGAAATGTTCAAAACAAGACGTGTGCCCTATTATTTAAATATAGGTACAATATATTTTTTATTAAAGAATAAACCTGAATAATAGTTGCGGGTCTGCATGGAGGTAATATCTTGAAGTTGGGTCGTCTCTTTTAACTAGAAGTAGCCCTCCAATTCCAAATTCCACATCTAAATCAATTTGATAAGTATTAATCAATCACTTAAAATATATTACAATAGCCAAAACAAACGAAGTTGCACAACATATCCACAAACGTGAAATCATAAAAGTGTCAATACTTATTTTTAATATTAGTTACTTTCGTATTTTAATTCAATAAGTCTTTCTAAATATTCATTCATTTTCCTACGTTACTTTTCAAATGTCTTTGAAGTATGAAATACAATCGCAATTAACGAGCTCATCCTTCATTTCAAGTTTCATTCATATCTTGTTTAATCATTTGTTAATTATATTTTCTTAGTATAATAATAATCTATAAATTGATGTATAAGTTCGTAATTATTAAATTCGAATATTTTAACATATGTATATTAATAAACAAGTTTTATTTCAATAAATAATTAAACAAAACTTAATGTGAGTTTTTAATAAAGTATATAGGTATTTATATATTATATGTCGCAATAAATAATATTTATTATAATATTAAATATAGTAATCATAACGAAACAACAACTCATATTTTTGGTTATTGATATTTAATAAAGTTTCGTCATTCCTTCATCGAAAACCGTTTACCTTACAGTTGTCAATCCTGTTCGTAGAGGTATTTATAAACGCGATGTTATATATTAAGGTGATATGTTCATCTAATGACAAAGTACAGAGCTTTTAACATAAAGCTTATTACAGGAAGTCAATGAAAAGTTACTGTAATAGGTAAGTGAGTTGGAAGTGTGTTCGTTCCAATTAATTACCAACAAACATTCGACAAGAAAGTTAACGGTCTTCATAAACGGTTTTCCTGAAGTGATGCATCATCAACAATGTAATTATTATAATATAATAAAAAGAACAACAATATTATGTAGTTACAATTATCTATATAATATAATTTTAATATATTATTATTTAATAAATCATAGAAACTTAATCGTGTAGGATACATGTCATATTAATCACCTAGCCTATGATAGACTTTCGAATTTGATCACGAAGAGAAATTATTATAAAACTACCTAGTGTTTGTTTGGGTGAGTGCATTCGAACTATAAGGAGTGAGTACTGCATTGCCAATGTGATCAAAATTAAATGTAAGTACATTACAGCTAACTACTTTCAAGTTATTATACATTCAGACATATTAACGTTAAGTTGTTAAGCATAACAGTTAGAGGAATCCTAATTTGGCACAGAGGTTGAAACATATCACTGTAAGGACATCGGGTAAGTAGCGGAGTCAAATCAACGTTTGTTTCGGAAGTAGCAAAGTAATCAAGACGAGGATAGTCACTTGCAGGTTGCAACATTCATTTATCTACTAGTACATTTACTTTATAATAATGACAATAATTGTTATAATATATGAAGCATTCGCTTTCTCTTGCTATAATGTGTTATATTTTTTTTATTAAACAGTAACGAGGCCATTAATAATCATTCCTTTAACATTTACCGTTTCAATAGTCTCGTCCATTTTATCTTAGAATTAAATAAAACTACTTTGATGATGTAATTGTTGTTAGCTTCTCGGCTGACTATCACCTCAATGATATCCTCGACTTTAGGTATGCCTGTCCATGTATAGGTAATTAAACTCGGATGTTTCAGTAACTGACTAACAAAGAGTTTTAAGCCACTTGTAAACTGGCTTTACATTTATGTAAGTAGAGTCTAAACAGGAGTCAAGTGCAATCTGCACTATGGCACAATTGGAATTGAATCTAAAGTTATTATATATACGGATTTTACAATTTTATATACAAAGTATGTAAACTAATGAAATATTAAATTATAATGAGCTTGCCCGCAAATAAGATACGCTCTCTATCTGAGTTATATTGATATGATTTTAAACATACGAGTATTATTGAGAGATGTGTCATTCAAACAAATGTACCATGAACTTATGTACTTAAGAAAGTGAACAGGAATATTTTACTGTTAATTCGTACATTAGTGTCAAAATTAACTAATTTATAATTTACGAACTGTGTATATTATCAATAATGGGTACACCATCTTTATCCTTCGGGTACGTTTCTGATACAATTCCTTAATCTATATAATATTCATAAGGGACTAGGTACCATGGAGCTGTCTCAAGTAATCGTCAAACTATTGTGTATAATTAATTCATACCGTTAGGTTCATAATTATAAATGTACCTCACACAAAAGCCGCACGCAGTCTTATTAGTTTTGGATACTAGAAAAGTAACATATTACAGCCTTTACAAAACTATATAATTAACGGTGATAAAGTAAGTATTATTGTTTCTGTTTGAGCCTTCAGAATATACCTTCACAAAACATATAAGTGGGGGTAACAATGATCTAAATGAGTAAGATCATATGGCAACAATTTACGGTACTAAACTCAGGAAATGAAAGAACCTATTGAGCATGAAGTAATCATAATACGTGACGCGCCTTTATGTAGGTTGACAGGGTACACGTCAGATTGAAACAAAGTAGTTCTGAAAGAGAGAAAGAAAGGGGTAGCGGAGGAGCCATACGGCCTTAAAGTGGTAAGAAAGGAGCGGGCTGGGGTAGGGCGAGGGCGAGGGCGGGTGGTAGAGGTCGCGGGTCACGGGTCGCGGGTCGTGCAGCGGCGCGCGCGGCGCCTAGTGGCGGTGGTCGGGCGCGAGCGACTTGCGGCTGGCGGAGAGGTGGTGGTGGCGCGGCGCCGGGCGCTGCGAGCGCGGCAGAGTGGTGGGCGCAGCGCCGCCGCCGCCACCGCCGCCGCCACCCGCGCCCTCGCTCAACATGTCCCGTGGCTTCCACACGGGCGACCCTACAACACACCAAACACCGAACTCTTTACACATCACTTATTCCATGCGACGATTTTGGACGAGCTCAATTTAGTAGATATCGTTAGCCAGGTGTCCGCGAAAAGAGTTGAATGTTTGATGAATGTTGTCGTAGGTTCGGGGCTGGGGCCCGGGCGGGGGCGGCGGCCGGGCCGGCGCGGGCGGATACGCAGGGAGCCGAGCGAGCGAGGGTAACTACGTCGGTCAACATTGTCATCGAACATTCAAGCGCTAGCGAAGTTTTTCGGCATCAGCTTTCCGGTACTATCTACTATATTATAATTTTGCGAATTAGCCTAAATACAGTTAATAAGTAGATACCTACGATAGGATCTAAAGTGCACCGATTGACAAAAGCTTTAAATAAATGATGAAAATTCAGATCGAACACGATGCACATAGTCACAGTTAATGGGACATCAGTTATTGCATTAACGTTACGTAGATGTGACTATTTGCAAAGTGGTTAGTCGACTGACAGTTGTTATTGTATGTTGAGAAAGTTTTGTCACAGTGCAAGTTCTACGGATACAAGTAGACAGGGTGCAAAGCTACGTATACGGTAAAGCACTACGTGAATAGAGTAGAGATAATACATTGTTATCACCTAATATTAATTATCATCAATTCATGTTATTGTTACATTGATATTCAGTTACTTTTTATACTAAATGAAACGGGTCTGTATCGCGTTAGATAATTAAACGTATTTACTAAAATACGTACCCGACGTTTCGAGCGGATTACACCGCTCGTGGTCACGGGAGAACTCATGACCACGAGCGGTGTAATCCGCTCGAAACGTCGGGTACGTATTTTAGTAAATACGTTTAATTATCTAACGCGATACAGACCCGTTTCATTTAGTATAATGAGTGCAAATCGTGTGAGTTTAAAAAGTTTATTCAGTTACTTTGTTTATATAATAATAATACGTAAATGTTTGAGTAAACATATGTTTATGCTAATATACACCGACACTACTAATATTACCTATAGTATATAATTTGTGGGATACACTGGGATACATAAGACATCGTTATTCTATCTACTCTTTTACAATATCAAGGTTGATGTTCTGTATTGTTAATAATTGGGAACAATAAAGTAAGTCAGTCGTTTAATATTATTTTTGAAAAGTACGACAGTATTGTGTATATTTGGTAAATTAATCGTAGAGGTACTGATCCTAACTAGTCGAGTAAGTAATACACAAGGTACACGACACAGCCAGTTACAGATTTAATAAAACATTTAATTCTGTTTTTTGTATTTTTTCACAATATTTTATTTATAATTTACCACCACGAATGATTAAAATTTTAATTTATGTTTAAAATACTTTAATGTCATATAACACATATTTAAAAAGGTTAGGACACATGAGCCATTCATAGTAATTAATAAACCAATAGTACCTATCGTAGCTTGGGGCTTAATTATCTACTATTAGAGTCTGAATGTATGTTCCTGTTCCTTTAAAATTCCATTTCAATACACACGGACACGGAGGACACATAAGGACATAATTTGAAACAATCCTCGTTTGTTTTTAAACATAGGTATTAAAGCAATAAATTGTATAAAGAAGTACGAGTAATGTGTAAGCTGCCCTTAACCTTTAAGATTGTGATGAAGAAATAAATTAAACGAAAACCTTAATCAATTAAAGGCCAATATTTACTAATTATCGAAACTTTTAGGAAACATAGAAAGAAATTATAACGATCAATGTTAGAATAATAATTAACTATACTTTTTAAACTCACACGATGTGCACTCATTATACTAAATGAAACGGGTCTGTATCGCGAGTGTTATCCCGTGACCACGAGCGGTGTAATCCGTTCGAAACGTCGGGTACGTATTTTATTAAAATACGTTAAATTATCCAACGCGATACAGACCCGTTTCATTTAGTATAATGAATAATTAACTATTTAAAAAAAGAATGACTCATAACAAATCAACAGTTTTCAACTTATATTTGGTTGGGGCTCGTGTGTCCGTAACCTTAAATTAGTCAATTAATAACTACATAGGTAATTTTATTTATGTTTTATTGAGTAATATTTAATGGTATGTCAGCGATGTTTCTGTATAATCATGAGAAAACAAGGCAATAATATAGAAATGTAATAACAGGTAGAATGGAGATAAATATACAAAAGATAAGCAAAATTATTTATACCTAATTTGAGCAGGTACTGAGATGCATTTGCCGTTGGCAAATAGAAAAAGTTTTAGTAAAGAAGGTACGTTGAAATGGAAGACATAATTAATGGTACAAATCCATAGTAGAAGGAATTAAACGTAAAGTTGAAGATGAAAATAATAATACGATATACACGCACGATGGAGTGAGTATAGAATAGACATCAGTACGATACCACAGCCATTATTATGTAATACTTAGCACTTGGATTTACCTAAAGTTACAGTTAAAATAATCAACATCGCAATGGTGTGCTGTTGTTTGCATTACCTAATTACGTAAATGCTACGTGAGGAAGATGGTAACGATTATCTACGTCTAATCCCTAAAATGGGTAAACATTTCAAATCTGGTATAGGTAGGTACTCGGAGTTCCACGTATACAAATATGAACCTTGGTCTTCTCCATTACATATCAAATATTCAAAGCAATTAAACAAGGTTTTAAATCAATGGTACTTAAATAAGTGAAACGTTTTATTTGAACGTAACTTTAATAATATCAAGAACCTTAGGACTCAATCATAACCTTGCATGACATCATTCTTACCCACACACCTACCTAACACTTCACTAATCAATTCCTTTTCGTGGGTATAATTACAATTAATAACGCAGACTCATCGTAGATAATAATAGGACAATATAAGGAATAAAATAATGTAAAGATAAATATCGTAGTCAACAATCCTGTTCGTCGTGAATCCAATCGCGTAACAGTCTCGTACCATTTAGACGTGTATTTGGTTAAACTCGTTAGTTTCAGGTTCAGTTCGCGAGGGGGCAAGGCAAGCGGCGCGCTCGGAGGGGTCGTCCAGCGTCTCGACGCTGCTGCGCTCCGATGACGTCATCGAATGAGCCATCATTGACCTCCGGCGTGATTTAGGCGACTTGCCTTTCCCCCTATGCTAGGAGGTTTTAGCCTGCTTTTTCCCAGACAGGTAACATTGAACACAAGTCGGGCGGTCCAGAGCCCGTGCAATGGATTCGGTCGACTTTGACACGACTATCCCCATTTTCATAGCTTTGTCTTCTGCATTAGCAAGGTGCGAATAGTGAGCGACACGATCCAGCGAGTTGGTGCCTAGACGATGAAGAGCATCCGGAGCGGCGCGGCGAGGAGTGGCCGGGGAACGACTCGGGGACCTTCGCTCAATGCTGTGTTGTGGGGTGCGCATGATGCCCTTACGAGGTGGAGGTTTTGGCGAACTTTCGCGAGATCGTGATTTCATAATACTTCCGCGGGGAGATCGAGAACCGTCAAAGCTCTGCTGTGGCGAGCGCGCCGAGTCTGTCGATCGTTCGAAGCTTCCACGAGGCGAACGTCCCCTGTTCTTCAGGCTGGACTTGTTCGGAGATTTGCAGACGATAACTTTAGTGACGCGGTCGCGGTCAGGTGATCCTCGCCTCGGTGATCGATCACCACCAGCCTGTATTACTCTAATTTTCTTCTCAGCAGAAGGTTTCCTCTCAGGGGAGGACTTAAGGGAATGGGAGTCCTGCTTACCTAGCTCTTTAACCATTGTTGGTTGATACTGCGTCGGCTGATGCGAAGATTGGATGAGCCGCGCCTGGCTGCCGGTGCTACCGGCGCTGAGGGTGGACGTCGTGCTAGAAACAAACGAGGTGCTCTGTGACTCATCTAAGAGTTATGTTCCATGGGTGTGACATATGTATGAGTGAGATTATCGAACCTACTGCTGCTGCTTCAGAATGGTGATGTGAATCGGTGGAACCGCGTTACATCGTGGCCAATCGGTGCAGGCTTAATGATAAGACCCATACATATGTACCTGAGGGTGAGGTGGTTGGGAGTTCTGCCTAACCCTCGCTTGGCAGGCGGCTGTGGCGGCTCGTCCTCGCCCTCCGACTTGGAGCCGCCGTCGGACTTGTCGGTGTCCGGCGGGGGCGGGGGAGGGGCGCGCTTTACACTGGTTTCTGTTAGTATCGCAACAAAAGCGTATTAGTCACAGTTATTTACATGCAAGATAATAATGAATGCAATATCAATTAGCTATAATTATTCACCAGTCGTATCTCCAAGAGTCTTGCTTCGGTGTCGGAACGCTGGTTCATCGGAGAGATCAGGCGGAGGTTCCTCAGCATCTTGTGAGTTTTCTCGTGATAAGTCACCGACCTGGAACATAATTGCAAGGGTTGTGATGAATAAATAGTTACGTTACTTTTTTCACAAAAAAATATGTTTAAAAATACCTCGATATTTCCGGCTGATAACCGTTGTCCCGAAATCTTGGGTTTCTTTGTTTTGCCGAGAGTGTGGGATCCTTGCATTACTTGGACCTAAATTGAAAATAAGTGTTATTCTGGTTGACAAGCTCTAGTTAACTTAGTATACAGTATTTATATTTTATATTTTAATTTTCCTTACCTGGTGTTTTGGTCGATCAAGAGTGTGTGGGGCCCGCGGTGGAGGGGGCATCGGTCGGGCTCCAGGCAATGCCATGTTACGCACAGACTCACGTATTATTTGACGAATCGTCTTCAAGAATGCGTTACGGAAGTCAGCCGTGCTATAAATTAGGAAATAAAAAATTCAAAAGTTTATTCATTGGAACTCTTTCAAATTTCGAATCTTAATATTCTTATAAAAATTTGAACTGTAGAATTATATCTTTCTCTTACCTGTTAGATAATACATAAACCTTCTCGGAACGCCTCTGCAGTTGGCTCCTTAAATGTATGAGCTCCCACAGGAAGTGGCTATCCATATCCTTGGCTGAAGAAGCCCTCACTTGCACCTCAGTCACCGGAATCAAAACCTGATATCTGATTATTTCTACTTCGTTCGAATTGTTCTTCGATGACACTCCCTACAAATAATTAAGTTGAGTGTGAGTTTATTGGTCATTTTGAATTGAATTGGTTAAACAATATATTTAGAATCTCTTACCATTAACTTTTTCTTTTGTCTCAGTCTTTCTTTACAGAGGAAGACAACAGCTGATTTAAACACAAAGCACATAGCATGCAATTCTAATCCCTTTTTAATTTTTCCTAAGAAGTCAGAAATATTTAACCATTCTACTCCACCATAATATAATAAATCACCTGGAAACAAGAAAACTAAGTTAAGGTTAATTAATGTTGCATTGTTAATTAAATTATAATATGTTTTATAGTTTGTTACTAACCAGGACTTAGATCTATAGGTTGCTTGCAAGACTTCTGGTGTTGCCTAAACAAGTGATCAAATATAGCACCATATTCTTCGTGAATTCGTTGCATTTCATTAATGTGTTCTGCAACTTTTTCCATTCCCTTGAGAGCCTCTGAAAATGTTAAGAACACTCATGTATAATCTGGGTACGAAAAGGAATATAGGAGACATTAAAAAGGGTATCGCTTCATACTCACCAACTAAATGAAGATGCTCTTCCGAATTTAAATCAGTCAGATTTCTTAATTGTTGAAGCAATAACGGATACTTGAGTATCCTTTGGATTGGTTTAATTAAGTACGATTCCAGAGTTGACGAGTGTTGTTGTTTCGGATTCCTAGCCGCCAAAAACTCTTGAAGTGCTTGATTCCCTTCATCTAGTGGAGAAAACATACTTGTTCAAAATACTCGGATGAGTTAAGCAATATAATTAGAAATTAATGTAGAATACTGACTCGGATGTAAAACTTTCTGGGCTTTACTATGGCTGGCACAGAAGGAACTGTACAATTTGAAGTGGTTGACGTAATACAGGAACGCATTTCCGACCGCAAACAAAACATTCTGTAAATATAAAACATCAATAGATTTATAACGTAGAAGTTTATTACGACGAAACGTTAATTGATAAATACACTACCTTAAATTGGTTAGAGAATTCAAAGTGATGGAAGTTAGGCTCCGCCTCAAGCGCTTCCTCTAAGTTTTGCAAGAACTGCCGTTGGAAAGTCACTATCTCCTGAATGTTTCCAAACAGCGCGTTGATCTCGGCGTTCGATAAAAAAGTTTCTCTCTTCAGCGGCTCCAGATAATTCTCCAGCAAGTTATTGAGGTGCTGAAATTGATACAACTCACTTCAGAAGATGCTTCCAACAATGAGCTTCCGACTTCTTATAATCAATGACGCTTACAAATGGAACAAAGCTATTTCACTAAGGTCTGCCTATTATTCAAACAGCCTAAGGTACCAAAAAGATTTATAACATTCATTTGATTTTCGACAAACGTTTTAAATAACAAATCTATCAACTACGAAGACAAACTTCGAAAAGAACATTCAAATTTTTCGCAAACGAAGGCACAGGTGCGACTGTTTTATGGAATTTATAATATGTTGTAATAACTTCATCAAAGTTTTCTCATGCATATTTATTGACCATTGAATTCTTCAGGAAAATTATGCCATTCAGAGATTTCGAGGGTGACGACAAAGTTCGAGCTCAGTAGTATTAACTACACAAGTTACGCGTATTAAGTAAAAGCGCCCCAATCTAGCTGCATCATGTCGGTTGAGTCAGTTAGTTCAGTGTTTAACTTACGAGACACACAAACTATTCGCGGATGTGTCGCAAAGTTGTCGCACTATGTCCTCGTTACTGGCACATTTAATACAACTCTGAAATTATGTTGTTATAACATAACGAACACGAAAGCTCGTCTAATAACTTGTTCCAAACTGGTAAAATAACAGAACGTGTCAAGCTACGAAACGTAATTATACAAGGCTTTGAGGCGAGTACCGTTCGTCTGACAAGGTATGGGGATTGCGGATGATTCCAATCTATTTTGCAACATGATACAATTCGATTATCACAAAAAGATACAACTACCAGTATATATAAAACGGCTTCATGTTTATTTACTCAACAACATTTCAGCTTCCTACTAAGATGTTCATAATAAGCTCAAACGTTCAGTTGCGACGACTTGAAAGGTTCCCTTGAGATAGTTTTTGTCCTGTCCTGTCTCTACCAAAGGAATTAACCAGTCAACTGAGACATTGTAAGCCAACTATATCAAGCCTTTGATGTTAGGAACTGACCTATAATGTGTCTGTTTGATGTAGACGTGATTTAACACTAAAGTGCTCGTTCCGTTCTTATCGTAAACGCACTGGAATGCTAATTAACCATGAAGGAACAAATCTAGCAACGTTTCCGACAGTGCTAAATTTTAATCCACCCCAAAAGACGTTGGAAAGCCACAGTATTTCATGAATAGCATATTAATATAATAGGAAAGGATGTCTTTTATGTACCTGTCTGTCTCCCTTTGATCTTTTATCATTAACTTGGCAGATTTACTCCGGTAAACTTGGATGAGATTTAACAAATTACCGTGAGTGCAGATTTAAGGGGCGTTCTATTACATAACCAGTATTTTAATGTGGGTCGATTACACTTGAACTTGTATTTTGTTTTTAGGACATAAATAGAACATCTCAAACGTTTACAATTCAAAGACTATCTAGCTCATCATAATGCCTATAACCTTACCTTCACATAAGCTCTTTCAGTGTCAACGAGTTCCAGTAGGACCTTCTTGAGCTTGTCAGCATCTGAGAGGTGTCGTGACGGCGTGCCGGCCGCCGCGCTGGCCACACTGCCTGTGGGGCTGCCTCGGCGGGTTTCGGCCGGGGAGCGACACCAGCCAGTTACTTGTTCGGCACTCTACATGATGCAAGAAAATATACATGATTTTAAACTATACTGCCCCTTTATGATGCAAGAAAATGGTAAAAAATAAACTCTGCAAGCATTTCAACAATAAGGCTGCCATGAGTTTTTGAAGGGTCCCGAAAACACACCCTGTGATCACTCATAAATGAAACAAAAATATTTTCTGGGACAAAATAAACTTTGAGTTAGTAGCATAAAACTTGAATATGTACAACATATGTTTTATGTATACGGTTTTATTATCCTTTTTATCATCGTCTTCCACTCGTATGAATCTTTTATCATCACCGCCACCGATTCATATTTTATTAAAATTTTCATTATTCTAAATAAACTATTGGGGAGGTTTTGGTAAAACTATTGAGAATGTTATGCAACCTTTTTTAAGCTGTACATGTTAGATTGTTTGATTTGTTTGGCTGCATTGTTTGATTTAGCTTCCGTAACAAAATAAATTGCATTTAGTTATACCTTCTTTAAAAAGTAAAAAAGTTCATGTTGGTTAGTAATCGTATCGAAGTTTTACCCCAAGGTCTCCAAAATTCACCTAAAATACACTTAATATTGATCTTAATTCTTGATTAAAACCTCTTTTCAGGAACTGAATAAATATCATGGGTATATCAAGTAAGTCTCGGTCCCTTATACGGATTTAAAATTAGAATAGGAAATGGCTTGTTCCACTATCACAATTGTTATTAAAGCCTCGGTAAGGGTGTAATAGATGACTGGTCGTTTACTCTGTCACCTGGCTATACTCATACACACATACATAGGTGTTGTATCCCATCCTTATGATTCCAGGTGCGATGTAACCAAAGATAAAGTGTTACGTAATCTTGTGATAAATTGCACGCGCGTCCAATATCAGTTTCACTCGGCTTTTATTTGTTGGTAAACTGCAATATCTTCTTCGTTCGTTGAAATTATGGGGTAAAATTTAAAAGACTATTTTTATTTATGAGTTAGAATTGATATAAGAGGCTTTTTGTTTATTGACTGTGATGTAAAAGTTTCGCGTATCAGTTTATATTTTTACTGCTATTACGAGTATACATTAAATCGTTTTGACATATTTCCAAAGCAACTCGTCCATACAAAATGGCCACTCTATACAATTCGCAGCGGCGAACCCTTGTCAACGATTACAACGCGCTATTAATACATCAGGCCTCATATTGTAATTTATTAGACGGAACAAGGACTTTTCAAAAGGGTAATCATATTTTTAGGCAAGACACCGATAAAATCTAACAAGATTTATTTTATACGTTGTTTATTCCGGTTGGTGTAATATGTAAAAGATTTGTTGGGTTTTACGGAGATATAATCGGCTGGTTTATTAATTTGTCCATCTGTTATGGAAAGTGATCAATGACAATATACAAAAAACTTATTCAGTTAAATTTTAATACCATTCCTGTTACAACAGCTGAATTTTCAAAATATTTCATGATCAAAGATAAGTTAACAATAATAATGGTTTTCACTAAGTCTGGTGAGCAATAACACTAGCCTGTAACATTTCAGTGTGCAGAGAAAGCCTCTACTGAAGATATCAAAGATGAAAAAGATAAGAAAACCCAAATGTGATGTTGAACAAAAATAGTATGCATAAGTATGGAAATCACGTAGATTATTTAAAATTATCTCATTAAAAAGTGTTTGTTTGGTTTTAAACCAATATAATTTCGGGCAAGTCTTTTGAAAAATGTATTTTTGCAAAAATAAAAAAATGATTTTGCCGGATCTGATACAAAGAGCACCTAAAACAAAGAGTTTTGGATATACATTGACATACCTAGACTATAGGTATGACGGTACAAAAGCTTTTATTTTGCTGTAAAATAATAAAACAATACCAATCCGTTCTATCTTTGTAAGCATTGCACGAGTTTTATTATTTGTGAAATGCGATAGGGTACCGCTATATTACCTATCGTAGTAACGAGAAAGGAGAATTTTCATCTGTATTCATGTTTATATTTTTATTAGTTATATAATACATAATTTTCTAAGCCCTAATTTGTATTTATCTACAGCCTAAAATTTAATATTAAAGTTTTTTGTGTAAGTTTGATGGACTAATGTTTTTCGATCACGCAAAACGACTATAAAATTTTACTATTAATTGAAACGTACGTTGATGTCATTATTATTTGTTGAAACGGGAACTTACGTACGCGGAGGTTACTGACTATAAAATTACGAATTAAAATGCAATTTGGCACACACTGTAAGCTACAATCTAGCCAAATCTTACAGGTCCTCTTCATTTTTCAAATTGCCTCAGAGATAGCTTCTTTGCGCGTGTGATGGCGAGGTCTTGCTACTTTGTAGGTAAATACTAAGAGCAGTACTAGTTAAGTTACTAAGTGTACTGACCTTGAGTAGATTTTCAATCTCGAAGGAGTTAGTTCTGGAGCTCACTTTCGGTGGGCCGGAGTTAAGCCCGTCGCCATGGCCGTCCGTCTCGGGACTGTACAGCTCCTTGCCTGTAATAAATTACATTAATTTACCTTCTCTAATAAATTGTACGACTATATAAGAGTACATAGCTATCTTTGTTCGAATATAACACGTATATCGTTTTGTCTGTGTCAGGATTATATATTAAGCATGAAAGCATGCTCTAGCATTGAGACATTGGAAACCAATAATTTCATAGTGCTTGTTCAAATACTGTGTACTCAAATAGAGATGCTTCTATCGGTACTCCTCTGACACTAAGTCTGCTCCTCTGCATCGTAAATTGTTTTATTCTTTCTTTATTTTTGTAAATTATTTTTTTGATGTGGAAATAAATGGTTTAGATACCAAGTGTTTGTAGGGTATATTTATATAATTCCTAGATACCTAGATCCCTAATTATAATTGTTTTATAACCACGTTCTCTACAATCGTTTACCAGATGGAGAAGTAAACATTTTATTACAGTCAAATATCAATTACCATAGAAATAATAATCGAAAGCTGTAAAAGCAAATATCGTAAAACGTTATAAAACCCTCACGTTCACCGTAACCGTAAAAAGTTATCCCTGGCCGGTATTACAGCGAACAGTTTTGAAACAGTTCGCAACTAAAATACGATTACAAATGATTATATTATGTGTAACGTGTAATGACGGTGCCGTCGAGGTAATCTCTTATTCAAGTCAGAGGTCAGAGGCGAGGTGGCTATATCTACCGCATAATCAGCGGGTTGTGGGTGTTGCAAAATGGGTCCCAATTACTAGGTAACGACGCCGCCGCCGTAACCATCCACGAGGTGGTCCGACTACTTGCACACTTGGGCATTCCACCTTCCTTCCACCTGAAGGATTACGACCTATTGAAACCAGAATACCCCAATTCAATAAAACATTAATTGTAGTTCGGTGTAATAATTTAGTTTGCCGTCTAATTGAGGCGGTCTCTCCATGTCAGAATATATGAAACTGTACAATTCATCAGCAACACTTATAATTGTTGCTTTTAGAAAATATGGAAAAGTATAACAGTTAAAATAATCGCCCTCCTGCTGTTAAAACTTTTAATTATAACACTTTACATAACGATCAAGACGAGTAATTTGAGCACTTTTCACCGAACTTTATTTTAAATATTCCAGGATGCCGAACGTATTTTAACATTAAACACAAATGTTTTTACAAGGATCGATCTATTTAAAATGCTTTAATAAGAAACGTTTCAATGAATCCTCTGTATTTGTATAAAACTCAATAAATGGAAATATAGATAATGATAACAAGTATGCGGGTACGGATACGCCAAAACGTAAAGGAGACGTTTTCAATATGCCTAACCGTTATCAAAAGAGATGTCGAGTTTCAATAACACGAGAGGAAATTACAATGCTCGTGATGAAAGTTTCACGTGAAGCTCGCTTTATGACAAGAAGTCACACAATGAGTTTTTGGTCGCGGAATGTCAACATCGGGCACAAGCAAATAGCTAGCGGTGAGGTCACGGCCTTTATTTAGAGAACGCCTATTTTTGTCTTAAAATTGGCACGGCGTTTTTTAAAACTACATTTCTTTTTTATTACAGTTATGACCGCAAAACTGTGGCTGGAACAATAAATGTCTGTTGTCAGATAAAAAAGGTCAGGAGGTAAATTATATTCAAATTAAAACAGCACTTTATGAAGACAAATGATGAAAATTCAATTAAGGTATGAAGGAAATAAATAAAACGAGTAATGATGGCGGGTAAGTTGATGAGCAAAACAGCAGTTTCATCTGTGGGGATTTGATAAGCAATAAATAACGAGTTCCCGTTGGAAGAGCCGGTATTGTTCCCGTGCGCGCTACTCGGTCATGACAAGCCGCCCGCTGCCGATACACTTGTATTACTCGCGAAAACAAACAACTTCATTCAATATGTAGTCGTAATAGCCCACTCTATATCTGAACAATAACATCCGATACTCATCAGACCGAACGTCGGTATGTACTGTTGTGTATGTGTGTGTACAGTTTTAAGTAATAAAAAAACCCCGCAATATAAACACCGCCGCTGGCTAAAAATAACGAAGGATGAGGACCAAAAGGACATCGTTAAGAAATTACTCAATAATTCATTTCATAAGGAAAATGGAACTGACTTTCATAAATATAATTTATAATAGCCCACCCTAAACAAATTTAGTCAACCCTTATTTTGGAGAGTTAAAAGTAGTCGGACGTAAAAATGGGTCAAGCTTTAATATTATTTCCTTCGACGTTGATCAAACCTAGGAAAAATGTATCCATTTATTACAAAATGTATAACATTTGGTGACCTTTTACGATATTAAGTAAGGGTAGCATTCGATTTATTTGGTTAGAAGCTTGTTGGAAGCAATGAAATATTTAATCAAATTTAAGATTTATTATGCTTGAATATTATTGAATAAACTGGGGAATCACTAAGTAGATACCATGTTACCAGGGAATGTTTCCAATTGAAAAGTTTAATTTTATCGCTTGATTTCAAATAAGAGCATGTGTAATTGGGCGGGTTAACGATGTGGCTGGAGCGAAACGTTCAATAAGTGAACTCGGTGTATGTTTCGTTATTGGATACGTAACGGTATCTGTTGGTGTACGTACGTATGTGTGCGCATCGCTACCATGAGCATTCTGATTACAACAGATGTTGTGACTATCAAATGTTGATTGCTATGCTTATGAACGACAGTCCAGAATTGCGCCATCAGAATGTATGGAGATCGATAACCCGCATCGAGCAAAATAACTTAGTTATTTTGTGATGCACAAAATATAACTGGCTGTCAGCCACATTCGAAACGAAGACTTAGGGCGGGTGACGATGCCAAGTATTACATAAACACGATGATTGAAGAGTTGCTTGTTAAGCGATAGGCCTCCGATGTAAATGAAACGTTACAACTGACAACACAAAGCACCGGATCATTAAAAATGAATTTGAATTAGATCAAACACTTGACCTGAACTGAGCTTCAATATGAATCTCACCATATAATTAAACCTCTTCACAATAAAGGTGCTTAGAATGTATTAGAAATTACATTTCAAATTAATGAGCTCAATAATTACTTTAATTATTGGAAAATATATATTTACGTGATTACACAGGTTTATATAACACTTCATTGATATTTTAGGTAACTCTTAATTGCGTCTTCGAGTGTTACCGCGGAATAATATTAATTCGTTGATAGCTCAATTAAGAAGGGTGGCTCACTGCGAATATTAATAGTTATTTTTATTAGATATTGTTAGATTCTGAAAGGGTTAATATCTGAAAGGTTGGCATGATGACGCAGCAGGGTTAGCGGGCCGGGGGGCAGGGGGCGGGAAGCGATACGATACCAAAATATAGAATAAGCTAAAAGCTCCCCGGTAAATAGCAATTTGCCAAGTCATGGTTGTGACGACCCGTGGAATACTAGACGTAATGACTAATGAAAAAAATAAATTTCACACGTAAAATGTTTCCAGCTTCTTCCGCTATAACTAGAGGAAAACACGACGGAGCAACTGATGAAGGTGTTAAGTTAATCGTCATTTTACACAGTTCAGCAGAATTTAACAGAATAAACGGCTTATTAAGTAAATGTAAATGTGGCGAAACAGCGAAGTTCGCAGTTTAACACCTGGTGTAATTTTAATAATTAATCACCCTTCAACGGAGCCTTGCGGTCGCCATCAAAGGTTAAATACTTTCTATTCTTCGAACAGAAAGCTGCGTACCCTTTGACATTTCGAGAATATTTATAACGTTTATACTTGAATATTTTATGCAAGATTGATATATTTATTTTTTGTGACATTCGCAAACATCATTTGATGAATGAAGTAATGTCGAGTTACATTGACACGTGATCTACAAGTGAGGTATCACACCGTTATTGCCGGATTCGGCGTTCAGCTGCGTAAATCGTTTAACTTTCTCAGAAACAATGCTTGAGTAAACCACAGATATTTGTTAAGAGTTTCAGAGTTTCAGGAATTCGGGAATCAGGTAGCACGAGTGTTGGAGGGTGCTGTTTCAAATAAATCTTTCTTTATACTTCCCCTTAAATTTAAACGTGGTTTAGTGAATTGTGGTGTTTGTCTTGTGGTTTTATTTAAGTACCTTCGTTTAAGATACACCTTTAAGACTAGTTGGGAAGAAAAATAAAGATAGAATTCAGAGTGATTTAGCCACGACCTATGAGTTACAAAATCGATGATGTGGTTTCTAAGAAAAGATCTTCGTATCTCTTGTAGTTTTAGACTTGTCCATTGATGGTTTGAAAAAGGCACCCTGTACACATACAACCACAGAGTTTGCAATGTAGTATGACCTCTATAAAAATGATACCTCTGGTTTGGCTTGACCGATCGTAACGATGAGGGTAAGGTTAAGGTAAGGTACTCACTCCAAGCAGGTGCCGGTACAATGAGTCCCGATATCATATCGTCAGAGATGACGGGCGGGTCGCTGGGCGGCGGCGGGCACACGAGCGAGTCGATGATGTCGTCGGTGGCGGCGCGCATCACGCCCGTCAGCTCGGGCGGCTCCGTGCGTGAAGACCTGGGTTTACGACGAAGGTGTTAAATGAGGAGCTGTAGCCAAGAGCTTGGTTACTTATTTTATTATATAACATCAGAGATTCTCACTTTTTTTGAAGTGTAATTAACAATTACTCATTTTATTACATTACCCTAAGTTATGCTTACGTTACACCCGTTCCCGCAGGAGTTTAAGGTTAAAAAGTAGCGTTTGTCCGTCTTCAAAGTTTGATCTATACATATATGGTATATTGTATAATGGTTGTTGTTGGTGGTATTGTATATATGGTATAATGGTGGTGTCAAATAGTGGTTTAGTGAAAAGTAGTACTACCGGCCAGATGGACAGAGCTACTTTTGTATTTAAGACATAAAGTAGTGATTGTCCATTTTAATGCTTAACGCTTGCTAAATTTACTTGATTCTTAAGAGGGTCAGTGCATAATGCGACTCATAACATGTAGATATGTAGAGTATGAACGATATTGAATGTTATATGTTAAAAGATTCCGTTGTAGATTGTTGTAAAAAAATCCACGAATTATGTTAAAACGTCGTTAGTAATAACGTTAGTAGTTGAGAAACTTGAATTGCAATCCGAACATTAATTCAAATATTGGAACTGGACAGAGTATGAAGTAACCAATACAACATAGGTACCGGAGTTTGCACAAACTGTCGTTTTCTGTGAAAACACATGTCACAGACAGATTATGTCGTCAGCGGTTACGCAAAGCGGAGAGCCCGCAGGCTTCCTGTGGGACGGCTTCCACGAACATATTGATCCGATGCCATTTCCAGATTAGATCATGTTCACATCCAATATAGGTACAAACAGACTCCTCTTCATTTACAGAACACTCGGAACATTCGCCTTCAAAACATTTCGTCGGTCCTATTCCGCTTCTATCACATTTCGTTTCGTTTGAAATTCCAATCAAAATATTCGAATATCGAATTCTTTTTAAATAACTTTTAAATAACGAGAACATGAATCGACGATTTGAGAAAATACTTTCAATAAAATACGTATTTGTCTCGTCAATTGGAATTTCAATACAAATAACAGATATTTTCGTAGAAAAATGCAAAAATAAAATCTGCAAACTGAAACGACAAAGAACAAATATTACAACTGAAATCGGTTGTTTTCAGCACAGTCACGATAATGAAGACGAAACGAGAATATTTTTTTTACAAAAATGGACGGAACTATACGCGTAGGCAACGTAGGCACCTTTCAGAAATCATTCGCATCATTTATCTCTGTTTTTAATGATTCACAATTGTTCCTCAGAGTGAAGATAAAAAAACCATTATCGCTGACACTGAATAACAATCACGTCTCATTGTGTAACATGCTACATGAATGGTTTTCAGAAGTTAGATATTTGATTCGTGGCACGTATCGTGATTTTTGCTCAGAATACACAATCAGGTTCAAAAGTTGTACATTGTTTATACTTTCCATAGAGAGCAAGATTTATAATCTCAGGAACATTAACAACATAATTCATTATTATACATGAATTACAAAGTTTACGAGACAATAACAAAGTTATCGTTAAAGCAGCGGGCGGGAGGCAGGGTATTGTAAGAAGGCGAGGTAAAACAACTCACAAGAGTAATAATATCGTGTTGCGAGCGTTCGTCTCATGATGACATTTGTCGGGAAGCATTATTTGTGGCGACGCGACGCTATGCGCGACGCGGTGCGGTGCGTTGCGTTGTGACACGGTGCTGTGTCGTGTGGTGCGGTGCGGCGCGTCGGAGAGGCTCAATTGCGGTCGCGCACAATGGGAGCGGCTAGGGCAGGTGAGGTGCAGGCGGCGGCGGGAGCGAGGGTGTATGTAGGTCGCACCGACCGCTTCACTAAACTTGTCGCGCCCGCGAAAGGTCAGGTGTATAAGGGCGGGAAATGCCGATGAACAGCTTTCCACTCAGCCCGGGTCCGGACGCCGCGCGCTTTAACTTCCGTTTATTAGGTGCCAGGCGGCGGGCTTCCGTGCCCTCGCGAGTGCTTTAACCCGCCGCGAAATAGGAACGGAACACTTGACTTTTTGTCGAGAAGCTCGCTACCCGACGGTCGACGATTTATTCTAATTCGATGTTAACGAATGCGCATCGCCGTTGGGTCGTTCGATTAACGAACGGCCTCAGCTCGGTCGAAGACTGCCGGATATTCATTAACATGGAAAACGTAAAACTAGACAAACGAGTTGATTGTTCTATTTGTGTCCATAATTATGCAAACTAGTTAAGCAAACTCATTTCGAATTATTTAACAAAGGGTACGAATAGTGGGTTGCGGCTGTAAGGGCTATTATTAGGCGTGTTGCAGTGTGTAGTTGTGTATGTGTGTGTGTGTATGTGTGTGTGTGTGTGTGCTTACCGCATCATCATGACGAGGGAGAGCTCCTCCTGCAGCACACTCTCCAGGTACATCATATCTAGGTCGGACACTATCGCTCCGTTGATCACCATTATCTCATCGCCTTTGATTATACCTGACACAAAGTGGAATATCACGATTGTGTTCACTTTTGAAACGTCGATAATAAAGAAAGCATCACGATTAAAAATTCAACTGGTGGTCTACAGGATATTGATTCCTAGCATTATAGACGAGGAGCTGATTAAAAAGAAATTCCCATGGCGTACTGTTTCGCGGAAAATATAAAGTAGGCTTAACATAGAACAAAGGCTAAGTAAGGAACAAGTTTTTTGCTTACAATGAAAAAGTGAGTACATAATAAGTTTCTGAAGTGGGCTTATACAATCGGGAGGAAAATCATATAAGTTTTGTTGCTCTGCGTGTGAAGTGGAATGTGCTCGTATATCACATGATATTACCGTTTTGCATGGCGACGCTCTTGTCCTCGACGCGGCTGACGTAGCAGCAGAGCTCGTCCTGCCGCTCCGCGTTCTCAATCAGTTCCGCCTCCACGCTGAAGCCCCACATTTGTTCGAGCGTAGTGCGTTGTAACTCCACTTGGTACAGAATCTTGGCACAAACTTCGACCACTTCATGCGTGTGCAACTACGTACAAAGAGAATGAGTAGATATATATCTGTTTCATGTGTATAAAGGATACTTTTTTCTTTCATTCAATGAAATTCTGGTACGATATCGGGCTAAAAAGACAGTATAAAACTAAAAAGACACAATAGAATAGAAAAAACACTACATTCAATAATATACCTTAATTCGCGGAGGTAAATATAATATTAATGAGATTTACTTTGTAAAAGAAAATGCACGTTTGAGCTATCTAGAGCTCAGATTCAGTTTTCCAGTTGGATGGCATCTTTGACCGTTCAGAGCTGTTTTTATCCACGTATTTTCAGTTTATTCAGATACCTACGTAGAAAGGTAAGACTCTTATTTTTTTGTAGTTTACATAATAATAAGGAAATAAGTACTGAAACGAAAATACGAAATGACAAACAAAAAAACTTAAAATGTTGAATCATCCATATTTCTTATAAAAAAGTCTTAAGTGTAAGATCATTCTGAGAGGAAAATTGTTTCTTTACCGCCGTGATTCAGAATAAATATTCTAGGATACCCTTAATCCGTGCCCTGTCGGACCTCAATCAAAGAAAATGTAGTAAATCCGAACCAAAGCGTAGGAGATTAAAGCACAATTACATTGATCAAAACCACACTTCTTGTGATTTAAGTACCGACCAACCCGCACGCGAGTTAATAAGACAAAAACATTAATCATAATCACATCTTCATACCTACAGTTTGTTTTTTGTAATATATAATAAATAATAATAAATTTTTATTCATAAAAAGTATACAGTGATAACTTAAATCTAGTTGCTGGGGTCCCCCTTTTAGGCGTTAGCCTGTGCCAGAAAAACCCCGCTCTTCCATACAAGTTTTACATTATTTATATATTGTACACTATTTGACATTTATTTAAATTTAGTCATCACTTATTTATATATAAGCAATACATTATTTATGAAGAACATTAATTAAGATTAAGATTACATTATTTTATACTTAGTATAATATAATAATAATCTATTTAACAAAGTATAATTAAATTATTTATTTATTAATTTATGATTAATATAGGTATTTCTGTACTAATTATTCATTATAATATTGATTGATTATAGTTTTTATGTATCTACTATTTATTTTATTTCATATACACTCACAATTTACTTAATTATTAACACACATAGTTTTAAGTTATTAATTTCATTTCCAAAATAATCATACATCTTAAAAGTATTTTTAACAATTTTCACCATAGAATATCTTCGACTTCATTATAGTTAAGTAATCTGATAAATTCTATTACAGATATTTTACACTCGTATAGTTTTTTGCTATAGACATCTAAATATTTATTAAAGTGATTGTAGAGCATCGGTCCACGTTTGAAAAACTGACGACTAGAAAAAATTGTCTTTGTTTTAGGAGTACTAACTACTGCCTTTTTGCGTCTGGACACTGTTTTATTAGGTTCATATGTCAAAGTTTTGTGCATTTTAAGGATAGTCTGCAAGATGTATAGTTTCCTAACTGTGAGTAAATTATTATTCTGATACAAACTTTCAGTCGGGTATCTTCGATTTTTAAAGTACATTACTTTTAAGAGAGCACGCTGTGCTCGTTCTACTACAATGAAATTTGTTTTGGATGCTCCACCCCATACCGGTATGCAATATGTTATTATGGATTGTACCAGTGCTACATATATTTGATCCAAAAGATAGTTGCCTTCAGTAGCTGGTCTTGGCACAACATGTCGTAAAGTTTTAAAAATCCACATTAATTTCCGAACTCTGCTTGTGACATATTGTAGATGTTCATTCCAAGAGAGCCTATTGTCAATTACGACGCCTAAGTATTTGGTGTGATTAACTTTGGTTATCGTGGGACATTCACAAGCCGTTGATCTTGTATTATCACATTGGTGAATTTTTATGTTAAAATTACTATCTGGTTTGGTACGAATATCAATACTAAAGCACATGTAGTTGGTTTTTAGAGTATTTAGTGTAAGAAGATTATTTTCTAGCCATTTTGCAATAATTATTAGTCCATTCTCAGCACGAATCCTGACATCATTCCATGATTTGCCTGTGAAAATTACAGCTGTATCATCGGCGTAAGAAAATATAGTGGCATTAATATCCAAGTTGCAGAGATCGTTGATGTAGATAAGGAATAGGGTTGGTCCTAATACGCTACCTTGTGGTACTCCGTATGATACATCAGCATCCTCACTGGTAGAGTCACCAATTTTGACTCTTTGTCTCCTATTGGTGAGGTAGTCCTTTAATAAACTAAGTGCCATGCCTCGAATTCCGATTTTTTCCAGTTTCTTCACGAGGATGGAGATCGAGACGGTGTCAAACGCTTTTTTTAGATCTAAAAAAACAGCCATAGTTTTAATACCTTTATCTAAATTTTCTGTGATAAAATTACTTAAAGCTAACACTGCATCTTCAGTCGATATACCCTTTCTAAAGCCATACTGTGATGACGATATTATTTTAAATTTCTCTAGATAATTGAGCAATCTTGTGTTAATAAGCTTTTCTAATATTTTTGATAAAGCTGGTAGAACAGATATTGGTCTGTAGTTGTTTACGTCGTCTCGATCCCCACCCTTGTGAACTGGAGTTATATTGGATTTCTTAGCGCATGATGGAAAAATACCTTTTTCAAAACAAAGATTAAGGAGCCGCGTTATTATAGGTATTATTTCCTTTTTTACATGCTTCAGAAATCGCGTAGATATATTGTCCCAGCCTGGAGCACTGTCAGATTTTAAACTCATTAAAACTGTTTCAATTTCTGCATTGTCTGCGTCTAATAGCACTAGGGAATTTAATTGTTGAGATTTATTCTTTACAGATGGATGATTTACAAAAGAATGTTTTTGTTGTATATTTGTCGCCAGGTTTTTTCCTATGTTTGCGAAATATTTATTAATTGTATTAACAGATTCACCAGGGGATGATCTTAAGTTTAACAGTTCATTAGTTTCAATTTTAGGTTTATTAGTATAAGTTATAGATTTCAGGTTTTTCCAAAGCAGTTTATTATTTGATAATGAATTTACAAGTAGCTCTCTGTCATGTTGTCTTTTGAGTTTCTTAATAAGTTTATTACAATAGTTTCTATATCTAGTATAAGTTAGTTTTAATATGGAGTTGTAGGGGTCATTACGACAGTTTTTTTGTAGTTTATTTCGATTATTTATGCATTTAAGGATACCAGGAGTTATCCATGGTTTTATAATACGTTTACTTTTTGGGATATTACAGACGATCGAGCCAACACTGATAGCCTCTCGCAGTTCTTTTATAAGAAGGTTATACAGTTCTTCCGGATTTTCACAGAGAAGAAGATTTTCCAAATGTTTACTTTTTAGATATACTAGGGATTTTTCAAAATCTACTTTTGTTTTAGTTTTGATTCTAGGGTATTTGTGTTTTATTTTCTTTAAGCACAGTAGTGTTGTGTTATGATCAGTAGTGGTGGTGTTCAGAATTGCAATCGTAGCCGATGCTTTACATTTATTAATTTTTATCATGAAGTGATCCAAGCAATTTTCTCCCCGTGTTGGTAGCGTATGACCAGTCAGAATGCCAAAATATGATAACATATTGAGATACTTTAGTCTATTATTATTGTCATAGGATGTCTCCTCGGCTTTAGCTCTTATGTTTATATTAATGTCTCCAGTTAGTATGATGTTATTATTTGTAGGTATATTTTCTAAGTAGGTACTCAAAGATTCTAAAAAAGGTTCAGTATTAGCAATGGACGGTGAGCGGTAGATGCAAATGATGATATTGTTAAATACATCTATACGGAGACAAGATGCCTGAGCTAGACGTAATTCTTTTACTTCTGGTTTCAGTTTATCTTTTATGTACACTACAACTCCGTCATTTTGGTTTAGCTGATAGCTGGTTTGAAAGGCTAAGTAACCGTCCAACTTAGGAATTGGTTTGTCTTTATTGAGTCTACATTCAGTCATTACCATAATATCAGCATCAAACTCTAAGTTAGCCAAACTAATTAGAAAATCATCAAAATTGTGGTAGATACTTCTTATATTTTGTGATATAATGGTTAAATCATTTTTGTTTACTTTCAGATAGTTACTTAGTTTAGAACTGTCGCACTTGAAACTACTGGCTATTTCTAGATTGTCTATTTCATTTACAGTGTTTAGCGTGTCAGCCATAATTTTTGTTCTTGTATAAAAATGTGTAATAAGTAATATCAATTTTTGAGATTATAATAATAGTCAGTGAAAAAAATGATATGAGGTTTGTATCGGTAGGTAACGTGATTGATATTTTTGAAGATGATATCCATGCATTCTCAATAAATAACCAAAAATCAATCAGAGTTAGTGCCATACCATCCATTGTAATAAATAGTATCAGCGAAATCACAATTAAAATAATGTATAGTATTAATGAAATTATAATGAAAATAATTAATAGTATTAATGAAATTATAATGAAAATCAATGAAATTATAATAAAAATTATTAATAGTATGAATGAAAGTTTAGTAATAACAAACAAAATTAAAGTTACTGCCCGGCTCAGTCATACTTTTAATTTATGTACTTGAGCTTCGTACTTTATTTGTATTATCGGAGAATTTTCATTCTTTCTTATGTATACTTTACCGTAAGCGGTCCAACAAAACATATAGGCTTTTGATTTGACCAAGTCTCGACCAATAAAGTACAGCCTAGAAGCCTTTGCAGTTAGGTTTTCTGAAATAAAAATCGGGGTGTCTTCCGCCGTACGCAACCCTAAGTGCTTAGCACATAATTTATTTTTTTGTTTAATATTAAAAGCCTTCGCTTTTCTTAAAATATCGTTTTTTATAAGCGTTGATGTAGTCTCCACTATTATTGGGGTATTTCTCGCTCCTTCCTTTTTTGCCTTTATACGGTAAATATCTTTTACATCTGACTTGTTTATCTCGCAGTTAATTTGATTTGACAGGTTAATAACCATTTCTACCAAATCTTCCTTGGATTCTTTTTCGTTCTTCGGTGCATTTCTAATCTCAAAAGTTGTTTTCCTAGTTGATTTCTGTATTTCCTCGATCTTTTCCTCCAAGACAGTAATATACTTTCGGTCCTCCTGCACCTGAGTTTCTAGAGTATCAAGTTTCTTTTTATATTCCTCATTTTGCGCTGTTAAAAATGCTATAGAATTTTCTATATTGAGATTTGTTTGTTGAATATCTAATAATGTCGGAGATATTTTCTTTAGCTCTTCCCCTTGTTTGTTGATCATGGATGTCATTATTTTTTTAATTTCTTCCTTAAAATCAGAGAGTTCATTACACAGTTCACGCTCCGATTCTGTAGAATCCCGCCTCCTTTTCGAGCGTTGAGTCACAAATAGAGGCGTTGTAGCTATATCCATCGTATTCAAATTTGTGTCCGACAGTGAATGAGTTATGTTTACTTCAGATGGCGTACTAGGCACTGTCGCAGGCGGAGTTCTCTTAAGAGGCATTTTCGCGTGTTTCTAGCACTCAGAAATAAGTAATAAATTAAAATTTTAAAATTAAAAAATCTTCGCCTGCTGGGATTTGAACCACGTTTGTCAGGACTGCAGGCAAGCTTTCAAACGCAGGTCCAACCAAACTTTATGGAAGCGGTTGAATTTATCCAATACGTTTGTCTCTCTACAGAAGTGAATATACTCTACGTGTTTATAAGCGCCTGGTACCTGGTGCGTTAAACTTGCTTCAAACTCACCGATGTTTTCACATAAATAGCGGTTTTTTTCCTTTACAACTCCTTGTACTTATGTCAGCCTGGTAGTCGGTGACAAGTTTTTGCTGTTTCCTGTTGTCCTGGGTGTTCCTAGGGGAACTCTTCACTTCTCGCTCACTTTTAAATATGGCCGCGGGTGTCAATGACAAAACACATAAGAAGAAACAGGATAGACTGATTTAGGCAAACTTTTAAAGATTTATTTGTAATTTTGAAATAAAAATTAACCAAAATCGAAATTTCGATAGTCTCAGTGGGCACGTCTGCACTTGACCAGTGATCCAACGGAAGAGGATACGATTTCAAACCTGTTGTTGAAAAGGTTGAAAAGTTGTCATCTAACCTAATAAAACTTTGTGACGAATTTCATCTCAAAGGATAAAATGATATTTTCAAATGTATACGCTTTACGTGTTGTTACGCAAAACTTGTAATGGAATACAATTTAACTTAGTTACGGGGATTCTGCATTTTTTGATTCGAAGTGATACAACTTTTGTGATAACATGTGAGGGTTAAATTGCAAGATGAGTCGAGATTGGTCGCCGCTGTCAAACCCTACTCATGACGCGACACGTACTGTGACAAAACATTTTTTACACTTTTATTATCCATCCTCTTGTTTTGTAGTCCTGCGCTAAACTCGTTTTTATTAAAATCACGCACGTTCTAAGTGATTTCGTGCTACAATAACGAACATGACACCTCGGCTCGCCATAAAAATGTAAATCCACTAAGTTTTTTTAATTAATCGTGCTATCGTGAAACATCGCGACAGGGAGCATCATTAACTTAATTACTTGGATTGTTTTAGGATAATGACAACGATTCTGTTTCGTTAAAAAATTTTAATTACATTATAAGTGGGCCCCGGCCCTTAATGTATAAGTACGTATTTAAATAGACTGAGTTTTGTTAATATCTAGAGTATCTTTAAGTATTCCATTACCGCCATTTTTTTTATAAACAGAATATTTAAAGCTCTAAATGGGTTTTCCATCTATCAATAAGAAAGTTTGGAAACAGTAAAATCAATACTTGTTTATACCGATATCTAAGTAGTTGAAGTCAAAGTTTAATCATAAATTACCTACAATGGATCGAAGTTAGTGTTGTCCAAAGTTCCAATGCGGGTGCAAGTTAGCGGTTGCATGTAGGCATAGTTTAGTATTTGCCAAATAGCTTGGGATTAAGTTCGGCAACGAGCCAGTGCAAAAACTACCGATCGGAATTCCGAGTTAGTTGAGTGCCAGTTAATGTTGGGTGCAAATATTGGACAGATTTATTTATTCAGCTTTTTGACTTTACTTTAGAAATCATTAAAACTTCCCTAACCGATATCATTAGAGAACCTGTGTTTACGTAAAATAATTTGTTTTACAAGGTTATGTATTTTATCGACCATTATCGACCATGGTCAATGCATTCTACTCCCGAACATTTTCGTGTGCTCGCAAAGGATAATCTTGTAAATGACTATTCTCTCAGTGAATAATGTTCCACAGGACACCCGTAGGACGGACATGTAAACACGCTTAAGGTACTTACGTATGTTTCGATGAGGTCGCTGCGATGCGGCACGAAGTAGTTGTGGTCTTCCATGTCGCGGCGTTTCTTGACGCGCACGAAATGCTCGAGAGCGTTGAGCGAGCGGCGGGCGCAGGCGGCCGCGAGGAACTCTTCCACGGTCATCCCTTCTCGGACGCCGACCGTGGCCGTGGTGCCTTCGGGCAGCGACACGCGCACGGCAGCTTCGCCGTCCTCGCGGGACATCTATGCAGAACAATTATATGTAACAACGGCATACACGCAAAAAAACGCAAGAATTTGAGGTCTAGTATATTTTTTTTTACTTTTTGGGAATAAATGTTCGAAAAGACAGTGAAATCCGTCAAACTGTATCAAAATCCGTCACGAGGTTTAAATGAAGAAAGCTTAGAAACAGACAGACAGTAGCGGAGGGGACTTTGTTTTATAGTAGTGATAACTAATTATGTAGATACTTTCAGTTAAACTCTTTTCAAGACACTGTCTTGGCCAGCAAAGGCTCCTTTTGCTTTCCTATTCTTTAGTTATAATACGATTGTGTTAGTTATTTCTTTCGTTTCAAAAAACTTATTTTATAATATTTTTAATCCAGCAAAGATCACATAGTTTAGACTAAATAGTAAATAAAGATAAGATCACCTTAAGCTGATTACTTACTGAGATTTATTTCTAAAAACATCATTGCAATTATTGAACATGATTAATATAGACTAAATTAATGTAAAGTTTGTCCAAATCAATTCAAAGTGAATATTGATAGTTGCGTGTTAATGGATTTGGTTAATTTGTTCAGAATTTAAACAGCGAACCGCATATTACTATCATGTTTTCGTATAATTGTTTTGTATGTATGTATGTATGTGGGCATTATGTATACAATACATACATTCATCTTGATACCCCGAGGCGGGAGATACTTCCGTATGATACGGAACTTGGAGGGAAAATGTATTCAAAAACAATATTATGACTCATCTCAAACATACTACGTTTAAACCTATCTCAGAACAAAGTTAAACTTTCAATTCGTATATACTGCATGCGGGTACTACAACGCTATACGATATCAAAAACAGAGCGTTTTCCACTCTCGTATTTTTGTACATAGATTTATTTCATTCCACTATTTCACAGAAATTTGAAACTGTTAACCGATATTGTAATTAAACGAAATTAAACTATCTCTGCTTTAATTTTACACTGTATTTTTTGCCCATCAAAGCTGTTATCATCGAGTTTCGTTGTAAAAGATATCTTATTTTCCATTTTGTATAACGGGAAAAGGTTTTTTGTTTTACGTTTTTCGTACCTGTCAGTAACAAAATTATTGAAATAACGAAATTAAACCATTATTATATTAAAGTATTATATTATAGATGGGGAAAACCCAATATTTGATTGTACATATTTACTAAGTTTCAGAATTTACTATGACGTTGGTGAATTGAACGAACCTCAGTGTTTGGGTCTAATGGGTATTGACACCATAATTAAACGTGATTATTTCAATACAAACCAGAGAATACGAAACGATCTACATTAAGCGTATTAAGGTGCAATTAGTTGATGAAACAATGGTGGCTAATGACAGGCAGTCACCGGCAACATCGCAGCGGGTAATAGTCTCTTTCGTGCGAGCGGTATTGCGGCCCGAGAGGATTAGGGCCACGCCACTTCACCCCTCCAATTCCAATGCCTTGTGATTTATACGGCCTTTACTTTCAGCTAAAATACACATTTGGCCAACACTTTCGGCCTCTAAACACCCCGTGTAAATTTAGCCACCTACTCTATTTCACAAATGCTTAGAAAATGGACTCTAAACCCCACTCAAATGTAGCAATTTCACAGTGATTCAGCTACTTTCTAGTGAAGTACTACGAAAGTGCTGAATGTAAGTTGTTAAAAGACTTAGTTCGCCTTTGAAATTTGTAGAAACTATTAGAAAGCACAGTTCTAGAGTACAGCCAAACAAAATTCCGACGTTATCAGAGTTGGAGTTTCTCACTTGTAAACTAAATTATTTTACAAATTGATTAAATAGTGTTACTTCCACTTACAAAGTTTATGTACTTGGAGTCAAATAAATTGTTATGGGTCCGCGTCCGACATTGAAATGGGTATTTGACATTTTAGTTGGTGTCATCCGGAGTTAATTCGCTGTTACGGGTGAGAATGACAAAAAATAATGGACTTTGTTATTTCCACGATAAGATCTCACATTTGGTGTTTCTCATCGTAAATGTGAAAATGGAAATGGAAGGTTTTAGTACACTTCACAACGAAGATAAAACAACACGGAACAGTTTTTCCAGTAATCCCCACAGATTTTATGTACGTTTGGAAATAGTTGTTATAAATATTTTATGTCATGATATTCTTACTGGAGCAGTGCGCACTCGAAAATGTATTATTGCGCTCCGACGTGAAATTATGTTAAGCTTTTTAAGAGTTGTTTTGAAGGAAGATGACATTTTGTAGTTGCTTTAATATACTGTTAATGAGTATTTATAAAACTATGTTCATCATATTTTTTGAGTTTCATACGTTTTAAGGTTACTTACTTGCATAGATCGCCTGCTAGAGCCGGAATTGGAGCGGGATAAGTTCGGAGCCCTACGTTTGGTTGCGCCGCGGCCCGCCAGCAGGTTGTTCAGCAGGGACGGCGAGCGAGCGCAGATGAATGCATGGAACGACGACACCGTGAACACGCCCAACTTGTTGAGAGTGCTCTTCGTTCCCCGAGAAACGTGAGTTAGGAGCGACTGTAACAAATGAACTAGGATAAAATACCGAAAAAGATTTACGAGACTTTAAAGTTTATCTTACTCAAACTGAGAATAAACCACGTCTGCAAAACTATATGGACTACTTTATATCGAGAGCCACTTAATTCCCTAGTAAATACAGAAGCAAGAAAACGACTACGATCGTCGAAAGTTAAAGGATATTGGAATATCCGTTAATCAGGACGCATTTCTTTTGGAAATTGTGATCATTTTTATTATTCGCATGTTGGATAGCCATTATGACGTGCCGTGACATGGGTCGCGCCATAACAGATTCCAAGCCTGCTCCGGTCAACGGAACTGTCAATTTGATAGCGGAGCCAACAAATTTCCTTTCTCTGTCACCTCGATGAAATCACTTGACAATCGAGGAGAACCCCTGCCTACCTTATTATTCAGTGATAAATTGCGTCTCCAGTATTATTTTGGTCGTTCGGTATAGCAAAAACAATACTGTTTCGTTCAGTTTCCAATGAAATATGGCTGCGACCGAAGCAGTAGGTATTTATCCGAACCCTATTTCAGAAGGCGGATCAGATGGAGGATAATTCATTCAAAGGGAAAAAGGAAACCAGGAAAATAAATCTGACCTAAGATTGAACTCAATCACATAAATATGTACATGTATTATGTATCTTAGTTAGTAATGCCTCTTACACTTAATACTTTTTATCCGGACGATAGCGACGTTAATGATCCGGGAAAGCTTCGAACTTACAGGCATTCTATCATGCTTATGTTATGCATTGCAATTGTGTTTATAGGTAGGTATACATATTTATATGTTTGTAACATTGTAATGAAAAAAGTACAAAAGGGAAAATACTCATGGACAATAATAGAGACATTACCTTGGGGTTGGGTAGCTCCCCGCTTTGAAGACTGGCCATGTAGCATCGCAGGCGGAACTGCTCACAATGTAATCTCTCCAAATTTTCCTCCCATTGCAACATTTGCACGGCCAACTGCGCGCGAGTTTCCGGATCGGAAACCACTGACTGTTGAAGATCAGCCATGTGCTTCAATTTGTGATCCTGACAAATAATAATAACATTCTTTAAACCAATGAACCAGAAAATAAATAAAATATTTGCCCTACTGACTATTATTGTTCAGTTTCCGAGAGAACGTTTCAATACCCCTTTGTCGCATTCTGTCATAGATATTTCTCTTTGCGGTTGTTCACGAAACGTCCATTACAAAGCAAGAATTTGGAAATCCGTTGAATTAAACGCACTTTAGAGAGATTCATTGAACATGCTGTAGATCTAGATAGATGAAACACGTAGTTTCAGTAAGAACTCCGTTTCCGGGGAACTGTTTCACTCCTAGCCTCGAGCCGGTAAACCTTGACTGTAATAGAACCTTTACGATGCATCAACGGCCTTCCACGCATAACAGAGTACGCCCTTAGCCTACTTTATCTGCTTCTAAAAGTGTAGAACCGTGTTTAAAAAGTAGGTATAAAAAGGTATAGCCGTAAGGTTTATATTATGGACGTGTATAATTTAGGGACAGTAGGGTAGGTCCTCAAATACACGCGGAGGATGACGTGTGCTATGAATATTAATAACCGCATGCTCTCACCTGCCTGTGATAACTATAGCGTTGATAAAATGTTACATTGTTCTAGTGCGGGGCGTTGTCCTTAATTACAGTACCGTTCGCAGATTTGAATATTCTCTCCGATATGGTAAATATCTAAACCTGACACCTCTGAGCTTAAAGCTAGATGTACTTGTATAACACTAATTTATTAATCAAAGTTTATAGTAATATTAGTTTATTTAGTCAAAGCAGATAATATTCACGGTAGGTATCTAGGTGAAAACTTATCTCATTGATATGTTGTTATTAAAAGTGCATCGCAGTGAATCATAATATCTACATGATATAGGGCATATACGTAAACGAGTTGTAGCCGCAAAGCCTTTGATGCGTACTGCGGTCACCCGGTGCGGGTCAGAAATTGGCGCGATTTACACGAGGAACGTTCTCGACCGCAACGCTCTACACTAACCGATATCTGCATAACAACACACATAGATACTTAGGTATATCATCACGTACCTACATACCAATACAAGCAACACTATTATTCACATCCGACGTGAATCCATGCATTAATAATAAAAGCCTCGTAAATACTCCACAGCTTATTGTTTAAAATAGGTCGATTTACTTGAAATCAACTCGTGCCAGGTTTCGTATTACCACGCTCGAACCCAATTCAAACGACAATACGCACTACACCCACCCCAATCATGGGAATATATTGACAGTGATTTACATTTTGATAATGATTTTCATCATAACTATTGTACTGTATAAATAACGGCTCAGTTGATACGAACAATTATTTGCATTAAAACTATGGAAGCTACTATTATTTACGGTAGTCGAACAACATATTTTATCATCGTTGTTAAATATCATAAAGGAAGATCACTGGAACCAAGTGGATCGTGTTGCAGTGACTTAAGGTTCATTATAAATGGATCCTATGCAATGAATATGTTAGAGATCAGTATTATTCAAACAATGCTCGTGTCTGTTCATGTTTGCAGCAAAGAGCAAGCGGTGCATAATTTCATATCGAGCTCGCTCGGCGTACGAGAATGTTTCATTTAGTATACAACACGGTCCGGTGCCTAACGATATCCTATATTATAGTAACATGATACTTACCGATTCAATAGCTTTCTCGAGTCTGTATATTTCCTCCTGCAGCAAGTGAAGAGTGCCAGTCTTGCCGCGGTGTCGGGCGAAGGCCGCGGCGCAAGCACTGTGTATGCTATTCACCCAGTTTTCGAGTTCAACCTAAATAACAACGCATTATTCAGATTCAAGAGTAATATCAGCCAAGACAGTCTCTGAATTTAAAATTATTTGCTATGAATATAGAGGTGTTAACAGTTGCATAAGCAAGAATAACTTTGAGCGCGTATCACTTCAACTCACAATCTTAATAGGCACATTGTTCAATCTGCGTATTTAAGAATTACCCAGTAAAAGATGATTTATTTATCTGGAAAATATTCTGACTGCATATTTTGATTCTTATCCGTCGAAATGTGTTCATACAACAACAACCAACCTTTCATATTCATAACATAACCATTCGCATTTAGGGTCCTTTAAATAATAGCGTATTTCGTCGTTCTGTTGCATTTCCGCATGGTGCGCTGTTGTAGACGTTTTTGTCTTACTTACAAAACGCAGATAGCAGTTAGACTAAATATGCTTAAATTTCAAGAGCTCTTACATCATCAGTAGTAAAATGTACTGCAACGCGAGCAAATAAAATGGATAGAGCTATAAATTGTGGTTTTAGTATCAACTTACTTGACATGGCGCTTGGAACAAATACGCGTCACCAAATGCAGTGCTCAAGCAGAATATGTAATCGCGTTTTGGGTGTTCGGGTATCGGTTGCATGATGGCTCCATCGACTATGATCAGGTGCTTCGGGGCCGCTTCTACTGAACGACCTTCCCGGGAGTCACATGGGTAGAACAGCAAAGTGGTTCCTTTGAGACACACCCAGTACCCCTTCCAACCGCGTTTGCGAGCCAACTCAATCTGATGCTTCTTGCGAAGTAGCCATTTCTTCACGCTCAAAAATCTGTTTTGAAGACATGTGATGAACTTAAAATATAGGTAAAGTAAGTAGTGACCAACAAGTAGGTTAGCGGCCAACCATGGTGTTGGAGTGTTTTTAAGCCGATAAATATTGGTAAGAAAAAAGTATGAGTACCTATAAATACACTTTATTATAATGTTCCTCACATACTCGTAGGTATCTCTAATAATTAAATTCCTGAATATTAAAAATAACGTAAGTTAAGTAGTTATTGGTAGAAATATACGAAAGCTTGTCAAAAGTTTACATAAAAACCAAGAAATATTCGAGTTTTTTAAAGAAGAATGATGTAAATACAATTCGCATTCCAGTAAGGTCAATGAATGACCCAACCGTCTCCAATAAAACATCAAACTAGATTACAAGAACTGTTTTATTATAGAGGCATTTCCATGTCAGAGAACATAATCGATCCTATTGGTGAAAATTGTGTACCTACGAATATTTTAGAAATAGAAAAAGGTTCACGCTCATATTATTATATTGGGTTATCCCTTTACCCTTCTTACATTCAGAATAAAAGCGTTTATCTCAAAATATTATCTTCTTTATATGATTCCAATCGTTCGCAAATATTACTTTAGATTCCATCATAATAAGAATTTATAGCGATTTGAATACATCTAACCTAACTCCCTATTCAAAAGTACAATATTAAAAACTAAATTGTGTTGAAAGAAAATTAAATTGTGCACAAAAAGTACTAGCCTTTTGAATCCAGGAATATAATTTGTGTCAACAACACTTTGGTAAATGAAAAATCCAGTTTTATGAGTTCCTACAGTGAAGAAAGCAATTTGCATTCAACACCAATTTTTGCCTTCAAAGTAAATCTACATTTAGAAAACTCATAGAAATCTAAGCGAGACGAAGCTCCTTGTCTGAGTTGCGAGTGGTATACGTTTTACAACCGCGTTGAATGGGTCACGGCTAAGATTTCCCTCCGGTCATTTGGGATTCATGGAAGAGGAATACGCCTCAAGGAACATAAAGGACGCCCTAGGCTTTCCTAATAGAAATTCTTCTATACGACAGGAAGTATTCAGGACCGCCTTTCTTCTCTGCATCTCTTGTTTTACTTACATTGATTAAACCTTCACTGAAACACGATGAAAGTATATTTACACAATGCAGTGTTTTACACTACAAAAGATATATTACATCGGCGCCGACGGTAAATAGAACACCTAATACGAACGGCGTCACACATAGACGCCGCGCCGCACTCACAGCATAAAACTAGAGCTAACTATAGTCGGACATGACATGTGAAGTAGTTGCCTATTGTTATAGAGACGGATTTTATTACAACTCTTTTGTAAGCTCAGCTTTAAAGATAAATCATTGTTATAAGTTATGGGCCGTATGGGATTATTTTTTAAGTAAAAATTATGAGTGAGCTAATATTCGAAATACCCGCGTGAACCAGGTGTGATCCGGAAACCCCATTCCCTATAGATCACTAAGATTGATGCGAATCCTGCGGCTAAATTATATAAAATTACATGTCCCTTATATTTTATAGCCGAGCATAAACAAGACATTTTTGGGAGAAGATTATCTACCTTATAAAGTTTGCTGACATTAATTTAGTTGGATATAATTAGATAATTATTTATTGACTTGAGTTGCTGATCGGTAATAGCTCCACCTTGGGAGCAATAAGTTACGGGTTTGATCCCTAGCTACAAACGCCTGCCGCAGACGTTTGCGGAAAGGCAAATTCAATTAATTACTGTTCTCGGGTCTTGGAAAGTTTGTAACGCGTGTGTGTGATGTGTGGAGCGATGGGACGAGCGCAACTATAAGTAGCTGGGCGTGAAACAGGTCACTTTTATAATGTTATCGGATCACCATTTTCATAATATCATCATGCTTGTTAGCACAGGGGGTTGAGAGAGCGTTTACCGTGTAGATGGTTTGATTGCTGCCTGACCTGGTGTTAACATAAGTACGACTTAGTTATTGAATGCGAAAGCTGGGTGTCAATTTATTAATATCCATACAAAAATCCTGTTTCAATTAAAAGTGTAATAAAATATCTTAGCTTTCAATATATCAAGTTCATAATAACAGTATGATTTGCGTGGATTATTCCAGAAATGTCTTAAGTGCTTATTAATAATCTTTGTTCTAGGAATCCTGTCCATATCAATCCCTAGATTGTTATAATTAGAGCATCCAACGCAAGCACGGTTCATTTAGAATAAATTCTATTCAGCTGTCATATTGAGAATGAATACTAAATTAACTGATCTATGCAGGTTTCAAACAGCTAACTCAATATAGACGATCTGATAATATTAAATTGCACTGATAATTTTAGTGATCATTAATTATTTAAAATTCTCTAACTTTTCAGCTTTACTATATAATTAGTATAGATAAGTAGAACGTGCTATTAAATTCAAATATTTCATGTTGAACCTAAAGTAGAAGTAGTTAACTGTGCCAACATAAACTATACTAAGCTTGTTTAACGTTTAAAGTTCTTATTAGATTAGGCTGTTATAGATAATGTTAAGTGCTCTCAGCACAAATTTCAGTCTTGACCAGTGTACTACTGTGTTCTCTGTATGTGGTCGCAGAACTTATTTTTACTTTGGTCAGAGACAGTTCATTTCTTATATATATTTATCATTTTATTTAATGTAGAGACAGTTCATCTTTACATTAAATAAAATAATAAATATATACCCGGACAACTTATCACACGGGTAATAAGACCCAAACTAAAGTCTAAGCTTATGGACTTTAAGAAACTGATTAATTGCATATACATAAACAAGTACTTAATGAGAATATGTAATTGACACCCAGACGTCGTCGTCAACAACTATGTCTGGCATATTGTTAATTCTGGGCGATAATAGAACCCACAACCCTGGACACAGTAAGCGCTCTCACATACCACTGTGCCAATGGGCTTGTCGTTGCATTGCTGTCCGCTGACAGAGAACAGCTATCTGACAACCGATGTAGCTAGCCGAATGCGGTTGACTACTGCATTGATAACATTGTTGGCATGTTGCACGCGACAGTCACCTAAATGTAATTACACGTCTGTGGTCTGAATGCTAAGGAATGCTAAGCTAGTAATTTGATTTCTATGTTATGCATCTTCTGCGGCTTTACCCGCGTTATATCGATTATTGTGGTAATTTAGAGACAAATAGTATAGCTTCTTAAGAGCCAAAAACAGTGTCAATCAACAAACATCTTCAAAAACTTTCACAGTTCTCTATAAGAGAAGGATGGCAAAATTCCTAGTGGATTAGAAGACACATAGTCAGTTTGATCAATCGCACAATATTTATTTAAGAGACGATCTAAACTTTTAAATCGTTACCAGCTAATCTAAACACCGTTAACATGGTTTGCCAGTAAACTACAAGCTTTCGTTTGAATCTAAGTAAAGTTATTACACGATTACAACCCAAACTTTTTATAAATAGAGTTGTTAATTGAATGGAGTGCTCACCCAGCCTTCCTGACAGCGCCCGTGCAGTTGAAGGAAGCCGCCGCGGCGCCTGTCTGTTTGCCTTTGTACGGGGAGTTCATAGCGCTCTCTCCGGGATCTTCCTCGTCCGATACAGCCGTAGTCAGTGACATGCGATCATCGTCCGATATCTGTTGCAAATGGAGGTAGATTATAGCTTTAACATTTAACAAGAACGAGCAATATTTAATGCTTCTAACGAAAAATAGGTAAGTAAACGTCCGTAGCGCAGTTTACCCGTTCGCTGAAGAATTTGGGGAAAAGTTTTAAAGTACGAGATATATTCCTGCAAAGCTTTATTAAAATTCGTTTCTTCGTTTTTGTGTGAAAAAGTAATAAACATACGTACATACTTTCATACATATATATGTACATGCATCCTCACACACTATCACAAATTCTACTTAATAATATATAATATAAAGTAGAATTTGCAGTCTATTACGTAAGACGCATTGTTACGAGGTATCTATTATTGAAGTACAATGATGTTATTGGTATAACACTTAGTAATTTAATAGACATACGTGTATAGTAAACAAACCTACTATTACTAAGTATCAGCCAACGTGTATTACCAGCGCTTGAACGTGTTTACGTAGTTAATACGGTACAAGATAATTTATCGAGTTAAACTGTAATAATCATGTTATCTTAAAAACTGTGTACCAGGATGTTGATTTCATAAACAAGCAACAACCTGAAGTAGTTTGCCGCACAGCGAGGAGTATATATACCTAAAGCTAGCTTGTGCTTATGCAACATTTTACAGCATAACGCAGTTTCCCTCCCCAGGCCACCCTGAATTCCACCTCTGAAATTATAACTCGTCTCTCAGATATGCGGCGAGGTGCGCCGCGCTAGGCACAAGTGTTAAACGAGTCCGTTTCGTTTCACTTTGTGCCGTTCCTAACACACAATACAACTCATTGTTACGTATTAAGCACCTCGTTACATAAACACTTGACTTCAAGTTGGAAAATAATAGACTTCGTTTCGACATTTCCAAACATATTAAATGTTTCACAATAATTTGACTTAGTACTTATCCGTATGCATTTAATCTGATTTTAAAGTTGCTATTTATATTATATTTTTATAGCTAAACTTGTTGTAAACAACGTTAAATTGGCAATCCGAGTCAACCACTTAACTGTATAATTGAAAGTCCTAGGGGTACTCGAGCGTGTAAGACTTCCTCATTGCTATATTTTAATTAAAAAACGTATGGTTGTATCTCTTGCGCTTTTGATCACAACACAATGTAACAAGGAAAAAGGTGCTTTGAGTCGTGTACGGCCGCGCACCGCGCTCGCGCCTCGATGGCCCTCGACGACGCTACACCCTCTCCTAAGCCTTTCACACAATACATAGCTACTGTATAAATTAATTTAAAACAATCTCTTTTTAATCCCAAAGGTAACGCCCGCACGCAGTAGGTCAATACCGTACACATTATAGATAAATCCGCGGTGAAACCGTTCCGAATCAATATTAATATTGGTGGTCGGACCGAAGCAGAATCTAATTGTTTGTCGGTCTGAAATATTGAACAAGTAATTTTATTTACGCAATTCATTTTCATCTAATTTAAAATTACTCTGTAATTGGGCTATTGAAAAAAAAAATTTTTTGATTTTTTTAATGTATTTTAAAATTTTATTATTAATAATATTGATATTTAATGTAAAAAACTTAAAAAAATATTTTTTCAATTAATTATAAACAATTAAAAATTGATGAAATTTCAATAAAAATCACGTGACTATAAACGCGCCATGATTGGTCACCGTAGTTGTGACGTAATTATGTTAAGCCATATTTACGTACTGCGTTTACAATCAAGATTCCCGCCCTTTTATTCTCTTTCCCTCCAAAAGTTTGCGATGTAACCGAACCTCTTTTCATAAACATAATTATAAACCTTCCTTTACAACGAGTGAAAACTCAGTGGTGAAATCTAACCAGTGAAACTACATAACATAATTACGTCACACGTTTGTTCGGGAGTTGTCGGAGTGTTTTCGGTACTGGATTCAAAAATTAATTTTTATCTTGAAATAACTTTTGAATTATTGCGAAAAAAATAAAATAAAAATAGTTTTGTTATAAAACTAATATATAATCTTTCCATTTATCACAAAAAAATTTTTTTTTCAAAAGCCCCATTAACTTTAGCGTAACTGCATTTCAAAATTAATAGAGCGAGTTTTTATGAAGTTCTACTATATTAATGCGAGAATTTTCCGCATTTTACATTTGAAAGTAATTCAAATAACATTATTGTTTAAAGGTCTATACAGAAAAACAAAATAGTTTTAGAATTGTTCAGGAACATTTTCAAACGTTTCTCTTCGTGAAGTGAAATCCGTTCTACTTTCCGGGTCCATCAATGATTCAATATAGATAGTGTTGTGTTGTGCGACAGACTGCATTACATTTCAGTCGATCACATACCCTTACGTCTTAAAGGATACGAGGGTAGACCCTGTGATTGTGTGAATTTTTAACACATTTTTCCATAATGTCTATATTCTCATGCAAATGTTTTAATTTAGTTCTCTCACAAGCCCTTCATAACATACTTAATAGGCGGACGAATGAACATTTGCAAAAACGAATGGCTAACACCTGCAGTGTTTCTTATTTCATTTTCTTTTAAAAAATAAGGGGTTGTTTTGCGTTCAGATAGTTTACAAGCTGTTTGCAATAACGCAATCGTTGAGTTAGCTACACAGTAGACATAATATTCGGGCCAGCACTCATCGGTACTAGCCGGGTGACAAAATCGAACCAAATAAGTGAAGTAATTGCTTTGAGTCAGCTTTGTCGTTCGGCAAATACTGCCGAACTGACTGTGCCGGTCGGAACGTGTGTGTAGCAGACCCAGACATAAGTCAGCTCAATCGCTCTATTAAATTTGCCGACTAGCATCTTCCTACTCGCTTAATTTAACGAACGCCTTAATGAGATCTTTTTCTTTTCCACGAATATCAGAAAATCTCAGATGAAAAGAATGTAAATCCAGACATTTATGTCATTTATGTAGATATTCGTACACAAAATTCTGCGAGCAATATTAAGTTACTTTAATCCATAAACGCCGAAGTTGAAAGCTGGTGGTATAAATGATTCAAATTATATTGCATTTCATATTAATTCCTCTTTGGCACCCTAAAGCCGGCTCCAAAACTCCGGTACAACCAGATACTACACCTCTCATAATAATACCGGTTGCAAACCGTGAATTCGCAATAAAGTTTTAAGATAGTTTTGTCTGGCTTGCCATATTTCGCTGCACAATTTGTTTCTCTTCATAATAATGTTTAATAATTCAAATTACCCTGTTCATACAGATTTTATGAAAAGTAACCAAATGAAGTAGGCCACGTAGTTAACGTCAATAGATTATGGTTTTATCATAGTTGGTATAAAAGATAGGCAAGAAGATGAAAAAATAATAGCGCTCATTAGTAAAACGGAAATTGCTATTTCCACAAGGAGTAAGCAAAAATAAGTTTAGCTTTTCACTGACCCTATTTTCCCGCGTTATTGTAACATTTCAATACCATAAGTCATCACAATAACACTAAAGAATAATGGAACTGCCGGCTTTCAGGAGAATATCGTGTGTATTGAGCAAATTAGTGTCTCACCTTTCTTAGAAATGCTTCATTACAGGTTTGAGCGGTGCCCTTCCAGTGATAATGCCGATATCTGACGTTTCCCAGTAATTTGGTACCATGTAACATCGACACCTCATACACGATACGTCTTATGTTCAAGATATCGGTACGTTTCTTGTATTTGTTAAGTTTCCGCCTACGGACCATCCGTTCATCCGGTTCCGAGTATTCGCCATTACTTGTCAACCCCTCCTCAGCTGCCCAGGCACTCAAAACGCTCTCTATGAAACTGAATAATTGCTGTACATTTGGTTCTAACTTGCTGGGTATGTAGAGGTAAGGCGAGACGGTTTTTTTAGGCACTATAGCCTTCTCCTCGGGTTCGTCCTCCGGGGGCGGGGCGACGTCATGGTACGGACAGCTGTGGAGCTTGTGGTGGTGGTGGTGATGGTGGTGGTGTTTGGTTTTCTTTTTAGATTCCCTTGTTGAAGAGATGTGGTTACCTTCACCCTTGTCACCAGTTTCACCACCACTGGAGTGCGAGTCACCACTGCGCTCCCGTCTCGGTTTAGGTTTACCACTCGAAGTGAGAGCGACGAGCGCTCCGGCTGCGAGGCAACAGTGATGCGCTACGCAGCAGAAGCGAGCGTCTCCTTTACGAAGACCCGTGTGACCTTTATGACAGAAGGAGACATCGGGGACTCTCGCTCCTAGAGCGGCCAAGTGAGCGCGATCAGCGCATACTTGCATGAGGAGGTTCTCTCCGAAGTGTACAGTCTTGTGTCTGCGGCGGCGCAGGTGCATGTGCGTGCCGCTGCCGGCGAGCGAAGGAGGCGCCGAGGCCGAGGCGGGCTTGGGGCGCGGGTCGAGCGCGCGCGCGCTGCGGGGCGGCGGCGCGCGGTGCGACTCCACCATCATTGGCGCGGGGCGGCGGCGGCCGGCGCGCGACCATCACCTCACGACACTGCGCCCGGTCTCACCCTCGGTCACCTCCCGGCACGTTGCTATCCCGCACCACTTCTCATTATTCTAACAGTAACTTTACACTCATTATCAATAATGATACCGTCATTAGTTCCGTTTAATTATAACACTGTGTTGTCCTCTCAACTATTATTTTCAATCAATTATTTAATAAGAATCTCATATTTAAATACGCTCTACCACTACCTTCTGTTATAAGTTATTCAAAAGGAATTAAGTAATACTTGACTCCGGTAAAACATTTCAACGTTTCCGTCCTAACCGTGAAGTTCTCGTCAATTAAGATAACAGTACTAAAAAGTAATTGTGGTAAGATAAGGTTTACGAATGTCTTGCCCTTTATAGGGCCATTGGAATATAGTTAAGGAATCACAAATTTCCACAAAATGAAACGAGGAGAAAGGGATATTCCGACGGAAAATGTAGGTAAATGAAATGATTACAAGAAACTCACGCTAAACGACTGCGTTTGAAGTGGCTTGTCCCCAGTGGGGGACGTTAACAAGCTGTCAGATCTATTCTTACAGATTTTATCGAGATAAGATACGAGAAATATTGTTGTTGTTAAAAACTTTTCAGAAATACATACAGAGACGATAGAATAACAAGAAAGACGGGGCATAGAACAAAACACTGAACGTTTTCCTTACGAGGAACTTCTACGTCAAAAAGGAAGGTAGAAAAGGAATAAGTGTATGAATATCTATCATTAAGTGCTCTATGCAGCAAAAGAAGTATGAAAGATATCTTTGTAATGTTCGTGGAGCGTTTTAATTACGCTAATAGCGACACGAACTTTTCCTAGTGAAGTAGGGCGTGACGCGCTACAGTGAAGTGACATCGCATTTGGACCTCACGTGGTGGATAGTTTCCTTCACCAGTATATTATATGTACCTCTATTTATACGTCCAAAAGCTTCACTATTCACTGTCAAAGACATAACTTTCGGGCACAGTATGCTTAAATAATAACCTACATTCCACAGAGAGGAATGATTAAATACCACATGGAAGAAATATACTAAATGAAGATGTAACAAAACACTTTTATAATTAATTAACAGAATATGAGTTGCAGAAAAGTTTTCAAATTTTGTCATTGCAGTAAAATTTAATTACATAAAATTAATACTGGTTTCTTAAGTTTAACCACGATTCCTGTAAAGGGACCGAAATGATAAAAATGTGAAATAGACGTAGTTTAAATTCTACATAAAATTAATACATATATACATTGACAAATTACTATCATGAGTTTTTATAGCATGGCATTGATAAATTTAACCCTGTACAAGAAAAGTGTTACATCTGGGTCAATTTGGATTTTTTTCTTACTGACTTGTCGGAATCCGCAGAAGGTTTTTATGACGAATAAAATCAGAAAATGAGGGAAACAAATACAACGCGGATGAAACCTTAAAGCATAGAAAAAATGGACTTGAACTTATTGACACACAACTTTAAATCAAATCGTATTAACTAGTACGTTACATATACGAGTATTATAGAATTTGACTAAATATTTGAAAAAATATATCGATTGTACAAATTAACATATAATTGACTCAGCAAAAACTGCATCTTTACCACAAATAAATATAATATCACTCTACATTTCATAGCGTGTAACAGTAAAATTAATATATTTTATTCTAGGTGAATCCACGGTAACGGTTTATGTTATATAATAATATATTTTTACATATTGCTCCCCGTATACGTCATGAGTTCAGTGAGTGCTATGATTGATGCCAATATCAATAGTTATTGATTCGTATCGGCGTATTCGCTCGGTTGAATTTTACAAACGGACCAAACTTCGTTTATTAACTAACAAAGCTATGCCTTTTCAATATTCGCTACGGATGACTTCATTATGAAGCATGTATGAAAACAATGACTTGCTGTTAACTTTATTTCAAACGAAATATAAAGATAAAATTAATCTCGACGATATTTCAGCTTAACAAGTTGAAAACATTTCCAAATATTCTGTTTCCTTCACGATATAATTAAAAGTGTAAAGAATGGAACAATGTTCTGTCTCTAAAAAGGAACCTACTCTTGTTTAATTTCTTTATTACGAAACGGACAATTATCTCCAAATACAAAAGATGAAGGCAAAATGTTTTAATTGAACAGCAAAAGATTAATATCAAAAACAGCTTTCATCTTGATGATATGTATAAAGTTGTAAAGTTTTCACATTCGTTATGTTTGCAAGATAACGTATTCATTGCTTATCATTCAAATGAGTATGACTTGGAAAGTTCAAGATAGGCTCTGAATTATTATTATTTGTTCACAACACCGAGGGCACAAATATAACATTAACAAAATTAATATATACCGACGATACACGAAGTAACACGACAAAAGATTAAAATTTGTATAATTGTGTGTCCAAAAATGATTTCCATAGAAAATAAATTTAAAACTTCCACAACAGACGGCTAATTTCATTTTAATAGGTAACAGCTTGATGTTGAAAGGCAAACGTATGTTTTATTATATCAGACCCACTTCCATAATCCTTGTGAACTTTGAGAGTGGAAATTAAAAACGAGAAATACAAATACAATTCTGTGCGAATTCAAATTATAATTTAGCTATGTTAAGTTATGAAATTGCATTGCTATTTTAGAATTCTTGTTTTCGATACCAGATATACACACTGTTAACTAGAATCGATTGAGTACATACGTTATTAACTGTGTAATTACGATCACTATAATGATATTGCATTAAATTCAAATTTCATTGGACATAGTGTGGATTTGAAGTGAGTCAGAGTCACCGCTTGGTGGACGCTTCCATTCAACCGCCCTGCATTGCGCCAAATTCCCATTGGTTTCATTCTATTTGTTCTTTTAATTGGAACAACAACGACAAGCGTAACACTCCATCCACAAATAATATCACAAACTTGTTGTGCAAAAGCTGCCTTACGGACCTACGTCATGCAATCACGTAATTTGTTATCTAATGTTTAGTTTTCAAAACATACAATACACCATCAAAATTAAGAAAACGTTGAAATGTTTCACGGTCTCGTTATTAAAACCACTATATTATATAAACCGAAACATATTATTGTTGAAATTAAACTGCACGCAGACAATTCAATACATTTCAGTATACGATAAACCTGTTCTATGATAAAGCCGCCGTTAGCTCAAGAATACACATCACTTATGCACTTAATCAAAGTGAAAGTAATCATCGATTGAAGGTTTAATATAAACAGGCACGATTGCCATCAAAGAGCCCGTCGATTTGTTTGAGTTATTAAATAAATAAGTTTTTTTTGAATTACATAACCAGGCACGGATATACACTGAACCGGCGTGACGCCTAGGAAGCCTCGCAACGACTGAAGGCAGCACGCGGCGACGGAGGGAGGTCGCGATCGTCGAACTTCGTTACAAATCGGAATAAAACGATCGTAGGTCCTCGGGCGCTTTCGGAGCAAGTGCGCCTGCGGGCGGGCGGGCGGCGCCCATGCGGCCCGCCGCCCGACCCGCGCCGCACACCACCACTATAACAGGCCACTCTTTAAATTTATTTCAGCTAAAATTAACGTGCATTACTCCTACAAGATGTAACAAAGGTACTACGCGATATACATCTGCCATTTGGAAACGAGTTAGCCTTTACCGAAACAGGCGTGCCTCGACGTTAGGCACGACTTATTTATAGGTGTTACAATTAACCTTTCGTGATTGTTTGTTGACAATTATCTGATCCTTTGATATGCGTTGAACTTAATTGGATGGGCAATTATTTTATACGATTCAATTTCATGCCAGGTAGAGATCATATATCTTTCTGGTTATTAGTTATTAGTATGTGCTTATACAATTAGGAAGAGGATTCAGTAATTATTGATGATCAATTGCGAATAAATATGATTCTTTACGTAGAAGTACATATGTCTGGTAGAAAGGAAATCTGTCTTATATATAATGAAATTTCTATATGTGACAGATACGTAATAGCTATCATACGATGGAATTTGTTCGATTACGATATTACGAGATTGGAGCGTCTGATCGTGCGTAAGTGTAAGTAAGTAGGCAATTTTATCGTAATTTTGTACTAGACAATTTCACCTGCCAATTTGTGATTATTTATTTTGGCTATTGTATTCAAAAACGAAAGGGGCTGAAAGTAATAGATGAAAGGCAAATATAAATAGAATAGAATTTATCATTCTATTGTATCAAATGAATATAATATGAACATCACTAATTAGACAAGTCCGTTGGCACAGTGGCAGTGAGAGCGCTTACTGTGTCGGGGGTTGCGGGTTCGATTTTGCGCCCGGAGTCAATAATATGTGAAGACATAGCTGTTCTTCTTATAAAGCAATGTATGTAGTAGTATCAGTTAGATTTCATAATACAAGCCTAGAGCTTAGTTTGAGTATAATTAACCGTATGTAAATTTGTCCAGGTATATTTATAGGTAGGTATTCTGTAATGATTAAACATATTTTTTATGAAAGAGTTTTCAACCACAAAATAATTAAAATGATTTCGAAAACTTCAGTAACATAAATCTAAACGTTTAGTTTAATCCACTTTCAACATCGAAAATATCATAACAATACGAATAAAATATATTCCTATCATTTGTACGATCTGTATGTTCCGTTTTAAATGCAAAGAGCTGCTCATTCTCGTTAGATAACAGATAAAATAGGAATAAAATAAAAAAGGGACCGTAGGCGTAATCGTAATAATGTTATTCATTACAAGTGGAAGTTGTAACATTTTGAATAAATAATTTCCTAGTAAAAAGTAAAATGCAGCGAAGTTTTGCTCAGAACAAGCATGATCTAATTAGAGTAGAGCGCAGTAGGACGTTATACCGCCTGTCACGGTTCGCTACTAAGTTTTCTCACGCGGAAAATATTCTTTCCGTCTTCGTAACGAGGGAAAAGTAAAAAGTCATAAAACGTCTGTACGTTTCATATGACGCAGGATCCTTGGGGTGAATGCACGTTATTTACAGGCCGCCGTATAATCGAGCTATACGCTAGCTGTATTATTGATTGGAGCTTTTTATCTCTTTATTTTCTCGGTACACATATTGCCTCCACTACCGGTACCGGCGGATCGACAGACAAACATAAATCACTTTTAATAGCCGTCGTTGTCAAATAGCATGAAAAATATTCAAGAAACAGAATTTATTGTGTTCTTCTAACAAATAACAAGGGATGTATGAAAGTTTAACGCAGGAAATAGTTTATGAGATTGAAAATAGAAGTCGAGAAAATTTATTACTCAATTATTCTTATTTTTCCTTAACAAGTCATTTTAATTGTGGTTGTTATTAAAACGAAACAAAAGTAAATAGATAATTTATTATTATATTACAATTAAAACAATTCCAAAATATTCTCAAAATAGGTTGCCGAGAGTATTTCACATTAACTATAAATAAAAAGTGAAATGTCGTGTTTGAGTGATCAGAAAACCTTTCATTAGCATAATTAATACATTTGATTAACGAGAGTGTTTTTCTAGGAACGTAGTTACTTATAATTTGGGTCGACGTCTATCGGTAATATTGTTAAGTACCCTGTTTTGATATAAGAGTATTTTTTAACATAAAACCGTGCAAATATACAGGAATGTAATGTTATAAGTATTTCATATCTTTAATACAACGTTGATAAATCAACAACCGAAACGAATTGAAAAATGCCGTATATTTTTTCAACACATATTGAAACGTGAGAGCTCTTGTTTTTCTATCAAATACGAAAAAACGTTTTCGGTCGGAGCTATATTGGTATACGGATTCCTGCTGGCGATCAATCAATTGGCAAACAAAATGTCATTAGGTCCGCCACCCCCGGGCCGGACCTCGCTCGCCCTGCGCGTCGCACGTCACCTGATCAGAATTATATTACACATACTTCACGCTCCACATCACGCCACAACGCATTCTCGCCACAATATCCTCCTCCTTACATAAACCATTCGTCAACATAATATATTCCTACATTTCGATAAATCCCCGTCATACACTAAAAGTACGTAGCTAGCAGGTAAGCCTAATGAATCGTAAATTATTATTATCGCCCCTCTAGCGGAACATCGAAATCAATTTAATTACACGCTTTGCTATTACCTCTCCAAACATTTTACCGTTACGAGGAAAACTTACATAACTATTTAAGGTACCTACTCTATTTTGTTTGTGCCTTTAATAGCCTCATCAGAAAACATAACATACCAACGTGAATGATATGAAAACGATTCTATTTGCGTGAACATGAATGTTAAAAATAACCTGGTCGTTATCATATCATTCGAACGTGAATTATAGTATATTTTGTCGTTGCTCCAATACGCCGAAGATAATTGACCGAGCAAACGAACCGAATAGAGTACGTTACAAGAGAATAATATGGCGATGGTAGTAAAGCGCAGGCGTGAAGCTTTTACGTGGGTCCCCCCTCGCCCGCCCTCGTGTCGTCACCCTGTACTCTTTCCCGGCATTGCACGTATCAGGCAGAGTGGCAAAGCTTGATGCCGCATCGATGCGATGCCGTCAGAGCCGCAGCCCCGACTCTCGCAGCTCTGACGTGCAATCACTGCTAACAGAACCTAGCGCTAACTGGCACAAGTACGTGCTTCAAATGTAATACCGAAGGCACCTACAAAATCGAAACTGGCCTATCAACCGTAGCAGTTGCACGGACTACTAAACGCTATTTTATTAATAAACACGCCATTGTTCTCTCCGTCCCGGGAAATTGAATGTTTTCGTTAAAACTTCCTTATTGCAATAATTTTTGCAAATTATTTCCTTGTTTTTACGGCTAGGCATCGTCAACGTTTTTTTACTACTTGACAATATCCATTTTGTAGAAATATTGTAATGAAATAGTAGTACCATATTTTATATTACCTAAGTGAATATCTCTAGGTGATAATTCAAGTAAGTAAAACATATTCGCTTCGATTAAATTGACCGTAACCAGTATCATTAGTTGCACACATCATATCATGTGGGTCTTAATTGTAGAGATAATTATCTCCTAAATATTAATGAAATTGCGAGTTCCCTAATTACATTTAATAAAATTTATATTACGTTATTCCGATATTATGTAAGAGGCTTTCATTTACAGTTACACTTTAAGTATATGAAGTCGGCTAAGAAGATAAAATTCTATGAAACGAACCAAAGGAAATACGTGGTTACTTTATAGCAGACATATATTCGTAAATATGAGTGTATTCGTTTATATCTTGTTCGTATCAGATTTTTTCTAGATCATTTTTTGGATTTATGTTCATGGGAATAAGGAAAAATGTATATTTTTTGTTGTTAAGGAATAACTGAATATTCTTGTATCAAATAATATCACTCTGGGCATCACTGTGATTAAATTTACAAAGTTTTAATTAATTCGCTCCAGAAAGGAAGCATTTTGTCTTGGTAACATTTTTACTGGCGTTGAAAAACAAAAGAGGGCGGAGTCTATGTTGCCGTGTAATATTGATGTATAGCAATGACTATTGGTTAAAGATATTAATTCATTAAAAACTAGCCCAGACGATAACGCAATACGCGCAGGTTATGGCTGAGCATTGGCGAAACCAATAACGTTATTTCGATTAACATAATATTTATTTCAAAAATGGCAATATGTTCCAATTTCGTTACAACTATGTTCCAACTTTAATTATTATCCTTTTTATTGTATCACAGCTTCATGGTGGTATTTCATTACTTTTTGTTAAAATCGATTATAATTTTGTGTAAAAACATTGGTTATTCCACTTTCTTATTGTTTCAAAAGATGAGCAATCGGATGGGTATACATTCAGTCATAAAAGATTACCTAAGTAATATTTACTATTACATAATTGGCCCGTCATACTTTATGAATAAATATCTAAAAATCTTTGTTCATAAAATAAATATAAGCATAAAATTAAGTAGCTAGCTATCGTGTCTGATTCCCACGCAGATGAAGTCTCATATTAAACAAATACTACAAGTAGGTTTATACAAACATTTCAGTTTAATTAAAAAATGTCCTTATTTCATTACGACCGTATGAATATCATCGTACATATTGGCTTGTTGAATATTTTGTAATGTAATCACAAAATTCTCAGAAAGGTCGTTCTGATATTGACCTCGTTGATGATATAATATTATTTTCAACATGAAAGTAGGTAATATTTTTCTACTCCTAAAACACATTTTCGTGAAGAACAAATTGTATTCGAAAATATAATTGACCTATCTATTCTAGGTATACATACCTACTTTTTAAACTGTTTTTTTAATAATGTATGTCCAAAACAATTTACTTACCAATTTAAAAAGATTTGCTCATATGACGATTATAACGAAGGTTACATAATTACGATTAGCAGTGAAAATGTTCAACGTAATAATGATAATGCCCCATATGTTAAAAATAATAATTTTTTAAACGCTCATGAATTGTACAACCACTTCAAACGTTAAAGTCTTTACTTTTCAATGTAATTATGGTAAATGACGATTCCGGACTCTTTGAGACTTCAAACAAAGGACATTGGAAATTAATTTATACAGGTAATGTGACCGAACAGAAAGAACTTTGTCCAGCAAAGAGTGAGACCAGAAAGGAAATGTCCTTTCTTTTCTTCTTAATGAAAAATGAAAGAACCCAAGCCTCTGAAAGAAAAAATTACGCATTTGATTACTTACCTTTCCGCTGACATTTTAAGTAATGAGTCCATTATGAATCGTACTTACCTGTAACAAAAACATTTCACTTATACATATGAATACCACAAAAATAAAAGATAGAAATAAAATGTGCTCCAAGAGTACCATTAGCCAGTTACCTAATACTTATGGACGTATATAAGTATTAAAGGGAAGATAGCAAATGTATTTGAGCATTTCCTTCTTCGAGTAAATAATAAACAGTGGATCCTACTAAAACTAATTGACTGCGCCGAGTATTTGCGGTCCTGTTTTAGACAAAGAAAAATACTGTTGTTTTATAGCTGCCTTTAAAAGCTTTGGCTACAAAACATCGTTTACCTAACCTATATATAACCTGTCTTCAATGTATTACACATTTCCTGAGACTATACGTCATGTTGAACCGTTTTCCTAGCCATTTATTCAGTTAGTCTGTGAAAAATATCGTGTATTTGTCTGAGGCAAACAACCGTGGAATTATTATTTATTTGGCACTTGCTTTTAATTCGGGATTCCTTCGTATTGTTAGATAGCGACAAAGTTGTTGTTTTTATGATGAGATAAAGCATTTCTGTGAGAAAATACATCGATCAATCTTGTTAGATGTTATTGATAGACTATCCATTATCTTAATCTACATGTTTATTAAAGAGAAAACAAATGGTCATGAAATAACTCTAAAAAGACATTTCTTAAAGCCTTGCAAAGATATATTGCAAGCGGAAAAGATTTGTATTGTCCAAATCTACGATTTACGGGTTAAATATCTCCGAGAATAAAACAGCGGGACATAATGTACTTTCATTTCAACTACGTTTTGAAAAACAAGTGAAATGAAACAATATCCCTCCGTAACTAAGGTTATTTACCTACTTGATGTTCCCAAAGGACCGCACTAAACGATAGTTTTGTAATGACAACCGCCTTCGACTACTTAATGTAATAAAATACTTCTGCCAAAGAAACTTTTATAGTTCATGGTTGTCCATACGTGACCATTATGTCCGAACTTTTAACGCGTAAAGTAATATACTTAGTTACTTTTGTTTTGATACAAAAAATATTCCGCTACGAAAGTGTACGTATTGTGTATTTCGTAGTTCAATAAATATTTGAGACTCGTGTAGATACAACAAAAACTGTTAGGTTGAGAATGATAAACGATATAATATGTAGTTTTACATTTCCTCCACGATACATTGTGTCAGGTGAGGAGTACCCACTATGTAAATCCGTTCGTGAAATATACGAGTATATTATCGTGTAAGAAAGTGCTACGTAAGCTACGAGTTTCTACAGAAATTTCCCAAAGGAATTATCTACTTTGACAGAAGTGAAATCGTAAAAATGATATTTCTATTTCGAGTTTGAGTAACGAGAATAACTTTATTATTATGTTCTTAGAAATTATTTCAATTACCTCATGAAATGTAATAAACTCAGAATTCAAATAAAACTAGTAGAGAGTTTTTTTTTGTATTCAATTGAAAAATCTTTAAATTACAAAACTGATTTAATAAGTGAGTTAATAATATTCTCTATTTTCAACTAGTAACAACGTTTCCAGATTCCGTAATCAGTGATTTTGTAAAATACGAACAAAATAAATCGGAGTTAGATTATTTGTTTTTGTATCCAGTGGAGTGTGTTGTATCCATTGACCGGACCCTGCCAATATAGGATTAAAAAAACAATTTTCCGTCCTACCCTTAGGATGTTCAGTTGGATGAGATAAATAATTATACTTATCGGGCCGTGTAAACCGGAAAACACATGGGACGGGTCGGTTTTCGTAGAGAAAGAAGAGAGGATCAATAGAAACTCGACCCTGACACAATTTACAGTGTGGCCGTGCCTTCACAGCGGCGGCGGCCGCGTAATAATAAACGACCTTCACTATCACATTACGGTGAACTAGGGCTAGGGGTGATGACGAGCAAACCTTAATGCTCCTACATAGGTAAGTGACACCCCGACACAAACTTTGCATTTACGCTTTAAATGGAATATGTACATTTGACGCATCGAGTTGGTAGGTACCTACATATATTGTGTACTTTGCGTCAAGGCAACTTGGTTGGAAAATATAGTGAGGATACATTTACTACATTTACTCTACACACCAAAGCTTTTAGTTATGAAAAGTTCTACTTTTGACATTTTGTAGTTCTCCCTGTGGGATGTCAAGCATATGCCATGTTTATTCTTCTGCAGTGTAAAGATCCAAATGAATTTAACATCTGTTTTAGAGTTTTGTTAAATCATTATCATCTTATTTTGTAATCATATTCACATTTTAGGCATGCATGAAACATAGAAGGAAGTAATGAAAATAATATTGTTTGTACCTTTAGAAAGTCCACATATTTGGATTTAATGGCCCCCATACAATATGTAGTATCTCAAAATATATTTATCTTCTTAATATTTATCGTAAATTTCCTTAAAACTTGAGCTTAACAAAGAACTTTAAAAATATAACACGATTTTTATGAAACAACTATAACTTGTGCGTAAAGTTTAACAAATTGAGACTATACTTTTATTTAATAATAAATCTACGATCGTTAGCATAACATGAACACTCTAAGAGCTTAATAAAATTCCTATAACGTTGGCAGCTTATGAAGATACACAAAGGTCAACACTTATGAAGAAGACGAAATATCACAGGTGGATGAAGCGATTTACAGGCAGGAACTCTACTATGTAGCAACACTTATACATTAATTATAGTTTATTATTGTAAATGGAAGATTGATGATCTAAATATGTCAACAGTTCACACAAACATAGGCCTAGAATTGACTTCACTTCACTAGATGGATATGTTAACAACAACAGTTAAAACTTCACAACAGTTTCAGTCAATCTAAAGCATTGATTACAACCGTAAGTATATAATTCATTAACGTTCATCGGGAGAGGATGCGAATCTTCTTTGTCCGTGCACTTGACAGTAACAGTTTTGTATTTACACAAACAAAACGTCTAAGTTTTCGATTCAACGTTCTCTTTCGCGACATTCGCGCACGTCTTTGTTTAGTTGTTTACGATAGTTTCAGACACACGGTAGGTTATTCATTATAATCGTTAGTACAAGTTAACCTCAAAATAATATTTTTAATGCAACGTTCAGGATACGATTGGAGGGCGGCGCGCGCTCGATGCTTGGCGCGCAAACTCGGCCGAGAGCGCCCGACGAGCCCCGAGCGCCGCAGCCCTCACTCCCTTTCCTGGACCGCCATTATCCCGCGCCTCTGCGCCTCCTGCTTCTACCCGTATACCTTACTTAGTTAGAGAACCTCGCCAGGTACATAGGCACATATATCACTTAACGAACTGCGAACAATAGCTGCCACATACATAACACACATATGTTAGGATTTTTCTGCGTCAACGCGATGCAAAATCTCAAGCACACGAATTTCATAAGATTATAATCGTATTAAGATCCGCTTGTTTGGATTTTCACTTTGATGTATTTAAATCTTGAATACATATCATAAATTATACAGAATTCGTTATATGGGGAAATGCGATATTAGAGATCAAGTACTTAATCATTATAATAGGTTAGGATGCTTTTTCAGACATACCTATGAATTGAAAGAGGTTGAGTAGAGATGTAAGGTGCCAAATAACAAACAGTGAAATAGAATAATTGATAGGGATATAAACAAAGGGTGATAGATACCTAAATCTATTTAATTAGACAAATTGAAATGTCAAAGCGAGTAAAGCTAGCACATAGTGGGAGATATAAATAAACAAATGAATTAATCCTCAATGCACAAGTTGTTAAACCAATTTGCTCCGAGTTCTCACACAGACGCCCGATTCGGTAAGACAGGTACTATTGAGAGGCTTACCGGAGTCTCAATTAAATCTATGATTAGATCGAAACGTCCCGATATGAACTGAAGAAGACTCTCATGCACCTACAGCTCGAGACTCTTAGAACCAACTTCCTATTATTATCCAAGTTGCACTCAGATATTACTTGGCTGTAATATTTCAATGGGAACTAACTATCTAAATCTAATTCAGATAACATGAAGTTGAGATCAAGTTGAGCTTGTTTCCTTGTTACTAAGTTTCAGAGTCATTAAGCTCACGTTATGATTGTGCACAAATTACGTCTTTCCACGATATTTTTTCCTGGCTCTATTTTTGTAAGTAGAGTCTTATAAGTTATCTGAATTATATGGGCTATATAGTTTAGACATGTTTGCTTGAATACCCATTATTATAGGTTTATTCCGCACATATCCTTCCTATACCTCAAGATAAACAAGCTATTCTTGTGTAGCGCTAAGTTGTGTTTTATGAGGGCCATGAAACCTCAAAGTATGAAAGTTTTCATTAGAATCAACCCAAAACTTTCCTATCTTATGTGTAAGCAGAAAATAACCATCAATATACTCTCCGTAGCGCTACGTATACACACGATGTATAACTGTCATGCAGACCGTAATTCAACCCTCGGCCGAAAGCCGAAGCTCAGTCAACTAAACATCAATAAGGGTTAGCTACCCACTGAATTTCTGACAAACTTTATATATTATCGAGATATTCTGGTTTGACCACTTTCGGTTCAATTAAATTCTGTTAAAAGGAGCATCATATCCCTATGAGGATTCAAGGAAAAATATTCTCGTAGTTCATTTATAGAGAGCTTACAATAAACGTAGTTATATCTTCTATAAAGGTCAATATTATAAATGTACTCGTATAATATGTACATACCTCACTGGAAGTCAAATAGCAAATCCTGGAGTCAGTACTGTCAATAGAAGCTTGCTGCACGATGCCGTAGCGGGTTGATTCGCGGTCACTTGTGTACTCGGAACGGACGCTGTCTTGACGGTCGAATACACCCCTGGAATACGTCTTCATGATAATATGTATACAGTTACACATCAATAGCCAAGAGCTATCATATTGATAAACATAGACATGATATTATGTACCTAGGCGTCCTGCAATGTTTAGATTGAGCAACTTGACGAAAGACGTATTAATTTGATGTGTGTGGCTCTCGTGTTCTATTACGAGTAAACTTGCCAACTCAGAGTTTGCTAAAATTCCTAAATCTAAACCAGAGCAAAGAGTAAGTATTTTAGAATTTTAATTAGAGAATGTTTTTCAGTTTTCCCTTAAATCCCAACTAAAATTAGTTATTTCATAACAAACTTTTCAAATATTAAAACAAACTTAATATTTTCATTTCTAAATGCGAAGAGAATTTCTGTTATTTCTAACTTTCTGTTTAATGTCGCAAAGCTGTTTATGTGGCTGCAATGCGTACATTTGGATCTAATTGAAAGTAGAATTTGCTATGTCTAGTTTACACCGATTTGATAGACAATCAGAGTAATCGGATTATTCTCTTCATATTGCTTGGTTTTCTCTGCCAATCCCTTCCGTTGACACGAATAGCAAATGAACATCGATTTTCGTGGTAGCCAATATTCAATTACAATGCTAACTGAAAATGGCGGACTAACTTCGGTCTAAAGTTCAAGTTTGTTATTTAACTTTTATTCTAATTTTAGATTGACGGATTAGTTGGATTAGAAACCTTTGTAATAACATTAAGGGAATCTTTGAATAAATGGAAATGTTGACATCTTATTCTAAGAGACGAGACGTATAGGGAAGATGGTTAACCATTAAGGTTTTTTTGTATGAAATTAAGACTTCATAATCTAAAAGCTTTTATTAAAATTTCAGAGAACTTTGACAAATCTACTACGGTAATAAAATATAAGCTTGCTGCCCACATACATAAGTACTAGCGGTCCAGGGTATATTACTATTGTCATCACTAATGAGATATTTATGATACGCATGACATGAAGATACCTTTGTTCGAAACTATCTGCTCTGTTGCTCCGGTAACCTGAATCATTGAGGCTTTCCTGTCGCAGGCTGGGCAGCGAGTCCCAGGGGGAGCGGCGCGGGACGGGCGCGGTGGCGCCGCGCCACCCGTCCGAGTGCCGGTACCACGCCGCGCGCGCCGACTCGCCGATGCATGACGCGCACCGAGATGCACTCACGAAGCTGCCCACAACACAACCACACTTAGCATACTACTCTGTATTTATACCCAACCATCAGTCTATGAAAGCCACGGATTCCAGTGTTCATCCCGCAGGGAAATCGAAATAACATTGCCATTTCTCAGGTTTCAAATCAGGGGTGGCGCGGCTATACTCACGGAAAATAAATATATGTATGCCAATGGATTTAAATGGGTATACTCGTAATTAAAGTTATTGCGTATTATAACAAAAGCAAAACAAATATATACCTAATATTTCTTTACAGATTAATGGATATTATGTAATTAAATTAACAAAGTGAACAAGATTACAATTGCTACGAAGTTCGTAGCTAATCGTAGAACTAGCGAGTGCTTGATTTATGGCCGTACAACTTTACTCCAAAATTCAAATTGGAATACAAATAAACTTTGTCAAGCTTAAGATTTTGTAATAAAGTGTTCAAATAGATAAATTACTCTTACAATTTATATCACAGATTACTCAAGTTTCAATTTATTTATAGATATTAAATAACACCGCTTACGCGAAATCCTTTAATATTACGAAGCTTCCTGACAGTCATATAATTTTTCACCTCAACTTTTCGCGGAACGTTATTGAATATGAAACTGTAATATTGTAAGCAGCGAATAGAAACATAAAATAGCAACCATAGTTATACTTATTAATAATGCAGAAATATTGAACAGACTTGTTTCGAAAATGTATTTGATATTCGAGTTGGTACTCGTACTTCCGTATTAAAAAGCACGATAATGAAATAAAAGCTTCGCGCGTCAAGCCGTGATAAATTGAAAAATAAATAGGCTATCCGACGATAAGCTAATTTGGATGTTGGACTTCCAGAGGGAGCCTTTTGTTCCGTGGCAGATTAACACAACGGGTTTTGAATCTACTACATGTTTAATAGCATTAGTCGAAACATCTTGCTGCCTGAGTAACTAAAAGCATATTTTGTGAAACAATGAGCTATTTTGTTCAAACTTTTAGTATTTCAGATAAAATATTGAAAATTGAACAATGGAAACAACTTTTATAATATTTTATATAATAATTAACGATCCTACTGATGAGTGTTTCGTCGCAGCTTTGTGACGTCATCCTCAGTTATTTTTATAAGTTTATCTCTCCATATATCGTTACGTAACACCATTCAGTAAGTTTAAAAATACTCGTATATATTCTTTCTTTATTTAAATATTAAGAAAAGATTTAGAAAAGTTATGTTTAGCAGGGTTTAAAGTGAAAATATTTTATATAAATATTTGAAATCAAGAGCAGTAAATAATAATGATTACATTCTACTATATTAATATTCGAATTGTTCTTCCAAAATAGATAAGCTCTAAATGATTTTTCCTCAAAGTTACGGATATAAAAACACGACGTATATAACATTTTCTCCTAATCATGTCATAAAATATTCCTACCCGTGCTCTACCCAATATTTTACCGAATATTTCCCAGAAAATCAATATTACATTTAGACTGTAATTGTTCAACAAATTAACGTAATAAACGAATGAATGTGATACGGGAAATAAACAAAATGTATTTGGCAAAGTTTTTCAATTATAACGGGCATATTATACTTGACTATTCAACTTAAAGTAGGTACCCAAGTTGTAATACATTGTGACCATTATCCGTCCTTATTTTGTTTTTGGAATTGTTCCCGTTTAGGATCCAATTTCAGAGGGAAATCCGAAATCGAGATACGATTCAAATTGTACGGATTCTTTTTGTCTTGATTACGTAAAGTACATTTTCAAATAATTGTTTCTGTGTAGAACAAATGTAGCTTTCTTGCTTCTGTAGGAGCTCATTTTGTATTCAGTTTCACGTATTTCCCTTTGTAGGTAAGTGTTTCCGGAAACCAGTGACTTTTACAATTATACTTAATGCTTGGACTTTCCTATTTTTTTGTACTAATTATTTATCATACTTTACATTTTCATAACAGAGATAATTTTGAACATTGTATTTTTGTATTTTTTGTGCCTAGAGCTTTACATTTTATTCGTGTAATAAAAACATTGTTATACAACAGGAGGGATGTTTTATGTGTTTTACGTATGTTTTGGTTTCTAGGTTATAAGAATTGTTGTACAATTTATTATTTGAAACGAAAAAAAAAACGTAGTAGATATTATAAATTTTGTCAAAGATTTTTAATTAAACCTAGAATTGGAAACCATAGTTGGATTAACCGGACATTTATTTATCAAAAATATCAACCATTAAGTATAACCATCAAATATTGTAATATAAATAAAGCAAAAGCGCTTTACGAAATTGAAACCACTCTTTGGAAGTTATGAAAAAGTCGGTCGGTAGGTACGAGTATATAAGTCTTCAGTTACAACGGTTCTTTGAGATTCAGTTTGATTTGCTTAGTCTCTTGAGGTTTCTAGTTAGTAATGATGGGTGAAATTATTTAAAAACGTGTACTATAAATGAAGACCTTCCTACTATTTTGTATAGATACTAGTAGCGCCTCGCTGTCTTATTTATTTATATTTGAGAACAAAAAGAACAATAATATAGCAATCTCTTAATCTAAAAAAAAATACAATCGAATCAAGTTTCCACTAATTGGGATCTATCTTACCCGCTTTGTACCCGTTTCAACGCGAATTTCAGGATAAAATGTCTCCCAAGTCTTATTCTGTTAAGTAACCTTTGTTACATTGAAGTTTCATCCAAATTCGTTTGATGGTTTTTGCGTGAAAGAGCAATAAATATACGAATACACCACACATTCGTGGATACATACATACATCCACACAAACTTACACATTTATAATAAAAGTAGGAAGTCGAATATGCACATGAGTATAATTAATCGAAGGAGTAATTAATATTCTACTCTTTATAGGTAAAAAATACTAGTCTGTTAAGTCTCACTGCTGGACAAAGGCTGTCACCTCACCCAAGATGGCGAGGATTAGATATAATCACCACGTTTGCCCACTGCGGATTGGTGATCTCAAATTATGAACTTCTTAGACATTCTGAACTAAATGACTGTATGAAAATATTCCAAAACGTTACACTAAGGCGTTGTTAGAAGCAGACTTTACTAAAAGCTTCCACTCGTAACAATCAAACTAAAGGATTCACGACCTAAATTACGAAGTAACTTTAATCTTACTTTGTTCATGTAATTATGTTAATACATTGAAGTTTGTATTTTAATAGGTATATACACTTAAAACTATGTGCTAATATTCATTATAGAATAACAAAAAGGCTATAGTGTGAAATAAACCTTGCAGATGTAGGTATAAATTAGTCGGTAACTGTCAATCTTTCATGGCCATTAACGTGACCAGATAAATTTGTAAGAATGAATGAATGTACTGTAATTTTCAACGGTATTGATATCAATATCTAAAGTACGGTAATCACAAATAAAATATCACTGGTGGCGTCAATCCATGATGAAGTGTTCAATCACGTAGTGTTAATATACGCAATGTACTCGTATATTATCTTTCAGTCAAACTACGCAATGAGCGTCTTGTAAGCATCAAAATACGCCGTCTTTATACGATTTCCACTGAGCTAATGTAAACATTTTCAGCTGCCGTAGCTTAAGGTAAATTGAAATTCACCCACAATGTTGGAACAAGGGAATTCTCCATTACATAAATTATAGTAGATAAGTATAAAATAATACCCCAAGAAACAAAAATACTTTCTTTAAAATTACTTTTTGTTATGGATTGAAAATTCCTTTACCAATATTGTTAGGAATTCCCTGTGGTAAACTGGGTGAGGTGAACTCTACGTGAACTCTAACCGCTTAGCGCCATCTAGCGTAATGTGTTGGAACTAGAGAGAGCTTTGGGCGTGTTTCGGATGAACCACGGAAGCACAACGAAACCTTTGATATTATCAGCCGTACGTATACATATTTTAGTTTCTGAAGAATATACAGGGCGTTGCTTGAGGAAATTGGGCCGGGCTGTTATAAACAAATTTTATTTCATTCAATTCGAGATTAGAGACATTTACTTAATACTCATAGTGTGTTATTTTTGGCACTTTCGTTATAAGCTTCTAAACCTTTTATTAAGTAAGTACTCGTAGTTTCGGCTCGTCCCTTTACGAGTATTTTTCATTATATATAACTGAATGAAAAAAAAATATTCTGAAATGGTATTTTTTGAAGATTCTTACCTTGACTGATGGTCGCTCATGTATCCTTGATCACGATCACGCACGCGATCCCTGTGCCAATAGAAAGGGATATTCATAGAAAGTTCATATCTAAATCAGTGTAAATTAAAAAAGTTCATCATCACAAGCAATTCCCCAAGATTTTATCCAGGATGTACGGTATGTACTCTGTTTCAAACATCAAAATACGTATAACAAACAATCGAATGGATGAATCATCCCTATATATAATTAAATTGTATTATAAAACTAACGTTGAATAGTAGAGTGGTATTAACAAGAGTAAATGTACGCTACTGTAAGAATACCTCACTTAGAACATGAATTATTTAAGTTTGTAAGTGCATAGTGACGATAATGTAGAGTATAATAAAATAATATAAAACATAAAGTAGAGTACTTAGTAGAGTCAGTAGGTTTGAGTACACGTATGAAGAGTACTTTATACACGAGATACAACTTGTAGGATAACATGAGAGATTGATATTTGCAAGCGTTTTGTTGGTAGTAAAAAATCTTACCTGGTATTGTGGTCGCTCAGGTAGCCTCGCTCGCGATCCCGGTCCCTTTCGCGTTCCCGCATCAGTTCATTGCGATCGCTATAACAAGAAAACATAGTAAAGAATGGATGTTGGGAGAAAGACAATGGCCTAACATGAAATAAAAGTAATAAAGTTATCTGATACATTTTAAGAAAAGAATAACCAAACTATTAATAACATTTTAAAATGCTTGTTGATTTTGTAATACATATCTGATTAGCTAATGAATGTAGGCCAAATATGAAACATAACTTGCTAAAACGAAAAGAGAAAAAAAATTTGAGCTTATTTTAAGGGTGTTAATGTCTCCATATTGGGTTTTTTCAAAATTCAACCTTTAACTACCGTCGAGAAAATCGGCACAGATTGTTATTTTTATGTTATATTTATTTGTTCATTGGGACACAAAAAAGTTATTTGGTTTTTTAGTTAGTTTTATTACACATTATTTTTTCTCACACAATTGGCATAGAGTTGATTATGATAAAAAAATCCATTAGAGTATTTAATTTGTTTTATTACACTTCCCTGTTCACTCAAAATGAAAATAAAACGTTTAAAATACGATACTCTTAATTTTATGATGAATGCAGCGGTCCCTGAGACGGCACGTCGGCGATGACGGGACTAAAAAGTCATGACGATAGTTAAAGGCCTGAGACATCTATCTAAATACAGGTTTGACTTTTAACTACAATAATACAAGTAACTACCAGAGGCATCGCTCTACCAAAACGAAACTTCGACAATCCTCCAACAAACACGGCATTGCTTCCTCTGCTGTATTTATCATTACAAAAACTCTCTGTAGATATGATTTAAGTAAGTGACTTACTATTTTAATCACTTATAAATGTACATAGTCACTGACTACTCTCTTGAACAATTAACATGGTGTCTCTATTTAAATAAGTATTGATTTCGAAGTTACTACAACGTTAGTGATATCTTCAGAGAGGTGGGACATTTGATCAACAGTTTGTTCAAGATTATAAACAAATACTATTCAATTATTTGATACCAACCTATAATACCCATCCCGGTCTGATCGTGCGCTGTGCTGCCGTTCCATTCCCAGCCGATGTGGTAGAGGCAAAGTCGAGGATCGGCTTCCACCACCTCCTGAACATTGCGACGCGGGTCCTATTGCATCGATAAACGTTAAAGAATGCCATAGAATATGGGATCAAGCTGAACAGATATTGTTCGTTAATGTCTTTAAACGAACTCTAATATAGCTTATAATATGGCTTTCATAGAGTTCGTTTTATTTAGAACAATCAGACCATGGAAGTATATTAGGCACACTTTAGTATTTAGTCTCATTTTAAAACTCATAATTTTCATTGATATTACTAATCATTATAGAAGTCTGAGTATGATAAGGTATGCATATAATTTTTATGGGCTAACTGTAACGGAAAAAGTACCTCTGCCTTTAAAAGGTGGAGTAGTCTTGTTTTGAAGAATTTAGCTTAGGCGTTAATAAAAACCAAGTTTGGTCTCGTTAGTCGCCATATTGAATCAAAGTTACCGAAATTCAGAATTTTTTAAATAAATCCGTTATCGTTGACATAGTTACAGTCAACGGTTAGGGATTTATTTCGAAAATTAAAAACTGTCTATGAGAAATATAAAGACGACAAAATTTTGCATATTTATTGCACACGTTCATTAACGTCAGTTTTATCATTTTTATTTTAACGCTTAATATTTTAAAAAAACTGATTTTGGACATTTACTTCAGTAAGGGAGCTAACGCTGCCTTTCGAGGTCAAAAATTTTGATTTTTATTAATACCATCATTTTTAAGTTGTATACGACTACTCCACTTTTTTAAGGCAAATTGCTAAGGCTTTTTATATTATGAAAGTACGATAGAGTTAGCACCTTACTGTTGCTGTACGAATGAAAACTAGAATTGTAGAGCAACAGTTGAATAATATATCTAGTAATCTACCTTCTATTTAGAGATGTGATAGTTTACATCAGCAAAATAAGTATTTGGTCTAGCCACATACTTACATTACTAATGTAAGAAGGCTTTATCATTTCAATCTAAAAGGAGCTATTTTATTTTTAAACACATTCGGACACTAAAAATGTTGCGAGATTATGTGCAAGCTAATTCAGTATACTTACCTGGTTATTTGTTACATTACTTTATTACCTACATGTAAAGTGTTGATTGTTCCTACATAGATGCTCATACACATTCATGGATACTTTCAATGATACCAAATAAAATGCAAAGTTACAAGTATACAAAGACATTCTCCAACAACAGTGGCATTTGCTGAAATAATTGCCATTCAAATAAAACAAAATATTTAGCATAAAGTAACAGAATACCAATAGAAACTGTAACAATAGAAAACAGCGTCATTCATACATTGACGAGCTGTCTACTGTAACAAAACAAATGGACGTTTACAATAACTCTGAGTACTATGAAGAATACAACATCAGCACAGTATATACAACCAGTTTTCCAAAATAAAGACAAAAGCAAATAAAAGTATGGATCAATCCATGACGTCATGATGCATGGCCACATTGATACATTAATATAAAGTTGGTTTATCACCTCCTCTATCCCTTAATGCAGCTTCCTTTATAGAATGCCGCAAGGATTGTATGATGGACTCTTGGGTCGGACCTCAAGAGAACAAAAACACGCACAATTAATTTGTTGCAGGTATATTCTATAGTATGTGAAGTGTCTCGTCGCCAATTTTAGATAGCGGATGTTGACATGCCGTTTGAAATGCTGTTTAGAAAATATTTGTTAAGTCAAGTTCTAGTTTAAGATAACTTCAAAACGATCAAAATTAGGAGGTTATTTTAATCATGTTTTTACTAGTTTATTTTGTATTTAAATAGTTTTTGAATATTACTTACGTCTTCGCTGCGGATATGGACTTCGTTGATTTGAAGGTCCCATGTTTTCGTTGTATTCTGAAGCAAAATAGAGATTTAGACACGAGAAGGAATAGCAGTCAACAAGTATTCTACATCAGCCAATGACGAGGTTATTATTATTATTTGAAAACTAATCTAATGATGATGATGTTTCTCCAGTTCAGCGTCATGTTTAACAGATTATCTTTCAAACCACAGTTGAATAAAAATCTAAAAGACCATGGCAGACTATTAGTTCAGACATTGTTTGGACTAGCTTGTTTTAAACAGCCAAGTCTGTTTTTAATCTGTCTAGCAACATTTGTCAATACGATTCTTTAACTCAATAAAAACAGTTTAGACCACCGAAAATGTATGTGAGATGTATTGTTTGATGTGCGCTCCTCCATAGGCTTCGATAGACCAGAACAGAACAGTCTCTAAACTTAATTTGAACTACAGCAGAATTTAGAGAGTGACTCTTTAGCATTATTGCTTACCCAAATCTTCCATGCTCTGGCTGAGTAAAGCTTCAAAAGTGTGCAGGCTGTAGCTCTCTGCGTCCATTCCTTTAGCGAGGGTGTTCCTCAGATGCATTTCATATTCTAGCAGAAGACGCGAGGTGGGCGAGCCGGGGGCGGGCGTGGCGCTCGACTGGGACGCTTGACGGGAGAGGCACGGCTTCTGACGACAAGCAGTCAGGGTCACACAGGTTGTTTAAGACAATAGTCTATTTTAAACTTCAGCGATTATATAGATAATTTTAAAACAACACTAGCGCACCATCGAGCAAATGTTTTTTTGAATTCGTCACAATTTCATAAATTTCCTCTCAAAGGAATTGAGTCTTCTTTCCACCACATTTACGGTGATGATCCTTAATTAAAAACAATCCTAAAAGACACAGACCCCGTGGTGATGTTGCCGCGGGTCGCGGCGCTGGCACGGCTCCTGGTCCGAGTTCCCGTTGGAGGACGAGGGCGTAGTCGCGTAGCACTGGTTGTCAAACATCACGTTGTCGGATGGCGGGGACATGTCGCGCTCGCCTCCGCCAAGTTCCAAGTATAACCCGCGACCGGGGTAACCGCTGGGAGCAGCTCCGACGCCGACGCCGCGGCTGTAACGATGATGATTTGTTTAGATAGATATGTTAAGGTACAGGTATCAAACTTTTTGCTGTTGTAAGGTAAAGTATGAGGATGTAATATCTCACCGCCGCGCCGGGCAAAGACAGAATTATATTTTGACAGAAGATATCATTGCATTAAGTGGTAATGCTCAAGGCTCTTGAGCCTTCCCTATTCACTCTCCTTGGAGAGTGAATAAGTATTTGACATATTAAGATTCTCAGCCTTGAGCCCACTCTAGGTAGCCAAAACAGTATTGAGGTCAGTATTAAGACAATTTTGCGTCAAAAACCAGGCCGTACAAATTCTAGTCTGTTTGAGTCTCCGGCAAAATCTAACTAATGAAATAATCGGGACCAATAAGACCAATAATTACACTCCGGTACATTATGATATACGGTAAATGTTACTACTTCTGCCTCAACATATCCCATACAAATACTGACTGAGTTATCCCTTGTGTAAAAATCACGATGAGCTAGCATCGCTTAGCCTACGCCATCTCACATCCGTCTGGACTATTGCTTCGAACCATTCAAATAAAATTGAACTTAAAGAAACTGAGTCACTTTCAGTTGTATAATGCGTAACAACCATGATGCGCTAGCATCGCTTAGCTACTTCTAACATCTGTGAGGTCAGTACTCCATATTCGTAGTAACCTTACTATATAACACTAACAAACTCACCGCTGCGAGCTCTGGCGACTGTTATTATTGACGACGTGCGCGTAGTGTCCGTGGTGCACGGTGTGCGGCTGGTGGCGGTGCGCGCCGCACGAGGGCGGGCACGGAGCCGTCCCGCCGTACCGCCGCCGACCCATTTCCGGTGACGTCACGGGGCTCTCGGTCGACGGCATCGGTTTGAGCATGCGTTTCAAAGTGCTCGAGTCTGATGGAGAGTGATTTTGTTAGTAGGTATTATCAAAGGGATACTAGGTATATACTACGTAGTACTAGTGATTGAAGACAACAGACAAACATTGGTTTAATCATAGACATGAAATTATAGGATTATCGGCGACAGTGAAGAGGACGCTTAATGAAATAATCGCAATATTTCTATATCTAGTAGCACCTCGTGGTCTTATCTGCGTTGTACCCGTTCTTATGAGAATTTCCGGATAAAATGTACCAAATGTGTTATTGTGATGTACCTATATTACTATATAGTTTCAGCCCAATCCGTTAATAAAGATGTTCAAATTCCTCCTATATACATCTTTAAGAAAAAGTTTGTGACAATGTATGTCTGTTACTCTTACACAAAAACTACTGAACGGATTTGGATACAACTTTACAGTAATAGAAGTTAATACATGAAATAAATTAGATTCTAAAATTCCCGCGGGAACGAGTACAATGTGGTAAGATCCCGAGTTACTAGTTCAAATAAAACTTACCCATATTCATATCCTCTGTGCTTTTGGACTTGGTGCGACGCGACCCCGAGGTGTTGTTATTGTTCATCACGTTATGGTGGTGGGAGCTATGGCGACCGTCAGATTCGCGGCCCTAGAATAAATAAATACGTCTTTGGTCAATAAATGTATAATAGGTATAAGATGATTATTGTATATGAAACAAACACCAAAAAAATACAATTTAATTACAAAAACATTCATCACATAAATTGTGACTTTGTTTTCATATTTAGGGCGCACTACAACGCTGCCACAGGAAGGACGTACTTTCCTACAAAGCCTTCAAATAATAGACCTAAGAAAATAGGCCCCTGACTTGAACACACCCTCCTGAGTGGCTAATAAAACCTTTGATTGTAATAATGACCACGTTTTTTGAAGTGCCAGAACTTGACATGAATTTGATAGATATGGAACTAAACTCAATCTTTAAGCAAAACGTTAGAGAAGCGATTTATCACATATACTCACCCTCTTCGTTTTAAATCCTGGGAGATATTTTGAGTATCTCTGACGTTAGTTAACCAATTTGAAACCTATAGTCTAAAATGGTATGAAGTCGCTCACCGATTCATTCCCGTCACCATAGTCCACGCTCTTGGGCATGTGTTGGAGATGTTCCTTCCCCGGGCGAGTGGAAGTCGAGGACGACTTGGAGGAGGTGAGCGTCCCGCCCGCCTGCACCCCCTCCGACTTGGAGTCTCCGTGCTGGCTCGAGGGACACGCTTGTTGAGTTTCTTCACCAGTCTACATAGGAAAAAAGGATTTGAATTGAAACTACGTTCGCTTTTATTTTGCATTTTTATCTGACGTTTCTGCCCCTTTACAGGAACCGTGGACCCCAGAAGACGAAAAAAAACCTTTAACGTAGTTTTAATTTAAAATGAGTAGTAAAACCAGTAGGATTATGTTTGGGTTTCCTGCTTATGCCTTATGCCTTAATGCCTTTGGATCAGAGCTATGGTAGGGTGGGTACATTGGTTGCTCAAATGTTTTATCCAGTTTTGTCTCTAACTGCTACGTTTGCCATTCACCAAGTAACGTTGCGATGGTGGTCGGTGGTATGGTGACATTCATATCAAAAATAACATGTCCGCGTAGAAAAGATTGGCTCTGGTTGAAAGGAACCATAACTAGCAAGGTGTTTGCACCCGGTGCATATTTATTATGCCAAATGCAGGCAAATCTTATGAATTAGGTTCTACGTAGCCATTTACACTATATAAATTATTGCCATATAATAACCCCTTATCAATAATATACGGAGCGTCATGGTAACCTTAACCTACATTATCAATAACGTGCCAATGGATAAAAAAATATGGGTTAATTTTGTCTATCTTACACAAGTACTGTGAGTGCCAACCGATGCAGTGGCGGTCTTTGGAGCCGTCGTGGTGTTGGTGGTCATCGTGGCGGTCTCTTGTGATTTGGGAGGTCGCGATGGAGGCTGCGACTCGGTCTGGCGAGCTGCCGCTGAAATTGATATTAATAATTCTAATTAGGCGTTGTAAAGATGTATACGCACTTTAAGGGCCGAAACACATAACCGCGTTGCGGCGCCGCGACGCTAAAATCGGCGGTTTGCGTTGCGGCGTTGCGGCGCCGCGAAAAAGAGCATTACGGTAGGGTAACCACTAACCAGTTCCTCGTGATTTTTTATTGTGGATAGACGTGTCTTTGCCATGGACAATCGTAAGAAACTTATTGCCTCTTTGTTATTAAAAAGACATTACTCTGTTTTAAATAAACGACAAAGAAGATACTGGATACATCCATTTAATAAGGCTATGAATCCCGATGGCGAGTACTTTTCTCGAAAATACAAAGCATTAAAAATAGACGAAAATAAATTTTTCGCCTACTTTAGAATGAGTATATCATCATTTGAAGAGCTACTACGCGGGTTATCAAAATATATAAATAAAAAAAATATTAAAGGAAGGAAACCTCTTACAGCTTTAGAAATGTTGGGCTTGACTGTAAGGTAAAGTAAAACAAATACGTTTTTATTGATAGTTTTTATTGATTAATTACTTACTTGAAGAATACTTTAATTAGTCTTTCAAAAATACAATGTTCAAGAACAAACAAACTAAATCATTGTCAACAAGTATGACATCATAACGCTGAAACTAGCGCCACGCTGCGGTGCCGCGCCGCTACAATCGGCAGTGCCGCTACTGCCGATTCTCGCGTCGCGGCGCCGCAACGCGGTTATGTGTTTCGGCTCTAATCACGTAAAATAAATATTTATCACTTAAACATTTGAGTAAAGGTTTTTTCCATACACATTTGCAGTCAGTTTCGATCTGAGCTGTATTCATTTTTAATACTAACGTTGAGCCAGAAAGCATCTTATGACCGATAGTATACGGACCAGAGAGTAGATCTATGAAATCAATCCTAGTGCAAGAAAATGTTTCTCGAAAAAACTATCTACAGATCGAATTTGGATTAAAATTTAAAAATATGTATAGTTTGAGCAACTTATGGGCGAGATTTTATCCCAAAGCTCGTACCGAAACAGGTTAACCAACCTGCAGGTTACAGCTAAAACTACACATACAAAAATACTTACGTTTTGGCGGTGGCTGATGAGCCGGCTGCGAGCTGGTGACGTTGTCATAGAGAGAGGTCGAAGACGTCGCCGCAGCAACCTTGTCAGAGCGGCCGGCGCCTCCGCTGGTGCCGGCCGCGGCGTCTGTCTCAATGGCCCGGGTTGTAGTCCGGGGAAGAGTCGATGATCCTGGGAAAGAGTCAAGATTACCCCATGGTTCGAGTTCGTAGTTTAGTTAGTGTTTTTGTAGATAGGAGAGCAACGGGTTGTCATGATAAGGATAAGGTTTACGAATATCCTTTGGTGTCGTTTAGATTGAGCCAGATTATATTAGAAGTTGAAATTACAGCTGAAAGATGGTGAGTAATATAATTTTGCTGCTTGCGTTCTGTTGAACTTATTGGCTGCAGCTTATAAACTTAGGGGCAACTAAAACTAGGGCAATCTAGAGCAATCTTATCAACGCCTTAGTAATCGTATTATACGAGTACCTATATTGAAACGTATTTAAAATCGAAAGGTATTATTTTATTACAAACAACTTTATTGCTGTCGCACAAGTGAGTCGAACCAAAAGACAAAATAAAGAAATAAAAATAAACTATTTAGTTTAATATGGAATATTTTAGTTTAACGAACGTAAACTTACGGTATCGAGGATCTTGAGCTCGAAGACGCGCATATTGCTCTTGAGTCATGCATGTGCACTGTGGCTCTCGTCCGTAGGATAAGCTACGGAAATAAATGAAGCATTACTCCTACTTATCAAAAAAAGAAACAGTTTAACCATTAAACTTCAAATTGAAGTCTACATATTTGTTTTTAATAAAAAGATTATAATTTTCGATTCTCTATCTATACTACTAGCTCGTTATTTCTGAGACCTAGACGTTCCTATCCTAGTACCCTTGCTTAAGTACCAACGCAGACTAAAATCGAGACATTCCTTAGACTGACTTGATTTGGATTCTTGAAATTTATGCTTACAGATTTGTTAGAATAACAGGGAGGTACTCTGGTAATTGTACAAGTAAATCTGTAAAACGAGTCTTAGCCCAATGTCTAAACTAAGAATCCTAACGTACCTGGACCGATTAGGGCTAGCCGGAGTGGAGAGTGGTTTCCTCTTGGCCTTGAACTTCTGCTTGGTGCCCGGGGGGTCCAACTTGAGGCTGTAGCTCGACGAAGCCTTACGTGAGAATTTGAATGACGGTGACTAAAATCACAAAACAATTCGTGAACCGTCTTATTTACCTTAACACTAGATGTTGGTGGCTGTTGGTGTGAACATGGAATGTGATTTAAACAGAAGCGTCGTTGATATTGAGGGCGTTTATAAGCTGCGGTAAATTCAATAGACGAGTACGAACGTACAGGCAGGCGGGTTGTTTGGCACCCAGAGCCTAGTGGCTTGACAGCATTTGTGACCCAAATGATTCTCGTTTATAATAGAAGAGATGTACTGAACTCCGGAACTACAGCCTGGCACGTAACCTGTAAACTCGCTCAATATCAATGAAGCTTAATAATATGTATTATATAAAACTATTTATAGGTAAAGTGTGAAGTTAGATATAATCTTCGAAACTGTAATTTTTTGTCGACTTTTGTTGATGAAACTCTTTTTTTTCAGAAATTAATTTCCTGAAGTAAAAATGCATTAAAGCAATAATTCCAATAGGGTTATACTTGGATGATATTATTGGATGCCAAAGATCGTATACCGTTCTTCTGGTGAAAAGGATCTATTGAAATGATCTTTAACTAATCATATTTACAAAGTGCTGGTCGCAACATAATATTTCTTTTAGTAAGCAAAGTATTTCATCATTTATCTATGAAACCCAACTTACACAACACTCTCTGAATTGTTTGGCGTCGATGGGCGAGGTGAAGTTCAGGCCCCACGTGTCGTTGGTCATCGGGTCCTTCCAATACACGAAGCATTCTGATGCTTGTCCTATACGAGTGCCTGTAACATAAAACGATATCTTCCTAAGTTTCCATTTTTTTTAAAAACAAGAAAAAACAGAGAGAGAATGAAAGAAAAAAAATATTTGTTGCAAATTGGTTCAATTTCAAACTAGAATTCTAACCACGTGTGTATTGTAGTCCCCAGAGGTGGCGTAGGAAAAGCAACAAACAAACGACTGCTATATTTGTTTACTTCAAATTGATTTCATAACCTAGTTTTTTATGAACCGATACGTTTTGGTACGGTGCTAAATAATGCATTAGGTGAGGCTGATGAAATTCAGCCGATTACCCGGGTTACTGTCTAATATAAATTTAAAACTAGGTTAAACAGCCCGGAGTATCTTCCGAATTGATCTCATAAAACATTTGTACCTAATACCCGAGCCTAGCTTGGCATACGAATGCGATGGACATTTTGGGGTTAAAATTTATTAAAACAAATCCAGTTTACTTATCCGATTCTTGATTTATATGATCTTGCTTTGGCATTAATGATGTTCATTTGTTTATGCCATATTTGAAGGAAAACTCTTATTTTATTTTTACATAATAATTATTGAACACACTTTTACTCTATTTATTACTGAACAAAACGATTATTGTTAATGCTAAAATAAGATTACCTACAGTTAAGGAATAACTAATGAGCAATAATGATAAACTTAATGACGAATCTGTGTCTCCGTGCAATATTTCTTATTGTAGGTGGACATCCTACGATTCAATCAATACAGAATAGATTTACCAAAGATAAAGTGGTTCATCTACCTACACATTTTTGATTTGCTTATAACACTAAACATGGATATTTGATTTGTGGCGAAATGTTTATTGGGATTAAGACAACCAAATCTGTGCTTATACTTCAATCAGCTACAAAATAAAATAAAACAAAGTTCCCGGCCGCGTCTGTCCGTCTGTCTGTTCGCGATAAACTCAAATACTACTGCACGGATTTTGACGCGTTTTTTTAAAATAGATAGATTGATTCAAGAGGAAGGTGGGAATGTATAAAACTTCCCGAAATTCCGACGGGAACGGGCACAACGCTGGTAAAACCGTGGGGCGCTGCTAGTGTCATATATATTCGCAATCATAAAGAAACATTAATTACAATTACAGGACCTGTAATGTACCTTTTTATGAAGCAGTAAATTCTTGAGATCAAAACTTTCAAATGAGTGTATAATATTATTAAATACTTATCTATAAACATACTAATCCTTACTCATGCAGCAAAGCTGATGCACTATATCATCAATTCCAGTGAGGTGGTTCTGAGCAAACCACACCTCATTGGTCAATTGAGCTTAAATAAGGTAGATGATTCCATAATATAGGATTCAGATCTGGTCCAGAGCCACTTCGACCCAATGTGATTAATTATTGTGGATAATCATCATCAGATTGCTTTATTGTTAATGCAAAATTATATTTCTTGGCTGTATTATCATGTTTTTGGACTAAGACGGTTCAGTGTCACTTGAACCCTAATGCAAATGGGATCTATTTTGCTCACCTGGTTGTATCAGCCTGACGTCGAGGATCTTGTCGACTTGCGAGTTGTAGGCGGTTATGTGGAACACGCACTCCGGCGAGTCCTGGATGCACGCGATGTTCACCGGCACCAGGTCCTCGGACACCTGCTGCCATTTGACTGTCCCGCCACCACTGGCGGATACATGGAACACCTCCGCCCACAATCTATAACGAGAACTTTCATACAGACTTATCGATGTAGCTTTTAGAGCATATGGACGCAATTGCAAACAACTAAAAGTTTTAACTATAGGTATAAGATGTGTGCGTTAAGAAAGGAAACGGTACTGCTACATTTGGAAATACAAGTCATTTTAGATTATTTTTACTACATATTGACACGGCTTCAATTAATTGATAAAGAAGATTTTTGTGTTAGAATGTGGGAAATGTTCTTTACTTTGTGTCGGGTTATAAATGTTAGTTATAAAAAGTGAGATATCTTGTTTGCCTCACTAAAGTGAAGAATAGGTAAAGACTAGGTCTGGTCAATATAATCGAACTCTATCTCTATTATCTACCAGCAATCTATGATAGCACATCAAACTTTAATATGTCTTTAATGTAAATAATTTTAAGTTTTGTCAGACCAGCCAATATAGGGTCGTGGGTTGCAATGAAGTAAGTTGGGACGTAACTAAAAATAATATAATACAAAAATAACTTATAAAAATAGAATCCATGTAGAAAAGTCATTTGAAAAAATGGTGTACGCCTACCATTTGGTACATCAAAGTAACTCTGTAGTCTAATTTTAACTGGACCGCCAAGTTTGGTGCACTGCAACTCAAGTTTTAACGATGTTTTCGTTTGTATTACGGCTCCACAAGTTCTAATTTATATTTATTCGACTGCGCATACTGTGGACGCAACGACCACCGCTATACGTTGAATATTTAAAATTTTACCATCAAAATGTGAGTTAACCTACATTGGTAATTGAAGGTAACATGAATGAAGCATCTGTGTAACTTTTAGTACAAATTCTAACTTCATGAATTTATTCGCATAGTGCAACAGAATTATGTTAGTCTATCCAACAAAAACTGGGTAGTAAGGTTCTTGAAAACGTTGTTTTTTTATAGAATAGCTACGTTACGCAAAAAAATATCAAGTGGGCATTCTAGCTTCAGAAGTTTTCGAGAAATCGTGATTAATCAGTGAGTGAGTCAATCAGTTTTGCAATTAGTGTAAATGTTCGTACTACAAAAGCGGAAAAGGTCTTTCTAGTGTTAAAAAATTAAGGGTGGTACTCCACTTTATCTTAGAAAATAATTATATAGGTACATAATTATATCGCATTGGGCTGCAGTCAATAAAAAGAAACAATTAGTATGTAATAAGTGTTGATCAAAGTCAAAATTTCCGGTGTAGGCAGAATTTTTTACTTTGATTTGCAGGGCTAAGATGCACGCCAAAGACAAAGTTTCACATAGAATTAGAGAGAAATATCATTTGTAAAAATTGATTAAACCTGTAATGTCCCATTGCTGGGCAAAGACCTCTCATCTCACCGAGAAAATATCAGTCCAGAATGAGAGAAAATGAAGTCTGTCAGACAGAAAACGATGTCCAAACTTATGTCTCATCAATGTTGGCTATGTGCCTTAGCCCTGCAGCTACTAACTGTAAGAGAATTAGTACCTGAGTAGATGTCCGTCTCGGCGGCGGGAGTTCTGCCACGGGCTGTCTTCATAGCGATACGCCTTGCGGAGGATGGGCGCGCAGGAGCACGATAGCTTATTGCCCATACTGCGCGAGCCGCAATCGGCGCAGTGCACTATGCCGCCTGAAACCACATCTTAGTTGAATCATCTGACTAGTCCAAACTATGCTGCATGAAATGACATTCGTTAATCATCGGACTAGCTCTAATGCCACATTAAATTACAGGTGATGGTTAATCATCGGACTATCTCAAACTTTGCCGCTTGAAATAACAGTTAATATTTAATCAATAGCTCATTTTCATAAATGGTTTATAATTAGACAATGTCGGGGGCCTTTAAAAATTCCAACACCGGAGATGGCCACTAACCCACTCGAGTTTACTCTAACGGTTTATATTTATATTCAGCAATTATATAAATTTTAGTTTTATACCTTTTATTTGCAATCGTTATAAATATTGTATCATGCTGTGATTGAAATGTCAGTTTCCTAATGGAAACAAACTTAAAATAACCAAATCGCCACAACATTCAGATTAACGCATCTTTAACCATGATAGCGTTGACTATAGCAACAGTTTACATTCAAAAAATAACATTCTAACTGCCTTGTAGGTGCAATCAAGCCAAGTAATATATAACTAGTATTCATTCTATCCCATTGCCTCATCAACCAGTTTGAAGGTTTGCATTCCGTTCTGGTACATACTGTATACCTCAAATAAAACTAGTAGTTTTTTTTAAAAACAGATAACAGCCGAAGAGCCTATAATATATAATAGTAAAGATGAATTTTGTATAATAGTAATGATGAATTCATCTACATCCAAGAAATAATACGAAGTTTTGTTTCCACACCTTTACAAATATTTGTCGTTTGTCACAGTTGGTTGCGGCTGTCCATTCCACTATGATCGGGTTCATTCATATTCAGTAAGTACATTCATATTAACATGAGTAATAACATCTCCTAGTTCATGATTACAAAAGTTTTTTATCAAAATTATAATATTATGATTTTTCTCAACAGTTCATTGTTAAACCTCTATTAATATCACAACTCAGAAGACCGTTATTAAACCTAGGTCGAATTATGCAAGTCATGTTCGTTTCCTAACATATGAGCTACCATACTTATTGCTTTATAAAAAAATATCCTTTCTATATTATCTCCTGCAACTACATATATGAGACTGTCCTCAGTTTGGTTAGGGCATTGCAGGCTGAATCACCTGATTGCCCGAAAAGTAAGATGATTCCGTGCTTCGGAGGGCACGTTAAGCCGTCGGTCCCGGTTACTTTCTACGGATAGTAGTCGTTACATGAGCCATGTCAGAGGCCTTTGGCGGCCCTATAACTCTGACACCAGGATTGGTCAAGTTGACCATCCACTCGATAAGAAGAAGACTACATATATAGCTACTCTTTTGACTTGAAGCACAGAAACAGCGAAGGTATAGTTTGCATACACGCATCTTTATTACTACCACCTCCATTATTTATGGTTAAACTACAAAAATACTTCAATATTCAATAACATCTGCTTAACCAATAGATAAAAAATAGATAGATAAAAGAGCTCGACTTAGTGAAAGGCCAGAAGGGCGCGGTTACATGAGGCGTGGGTGATTGTAGTCCGAGATCCAAGCGTAGGTGATAGCAAAGGTTCCCGATGTGGGTGTCAAACGGTCTCATAATATAATACCAGGAATACACCGCTCAATGAAACTTCCGTCGATTAATAAGCAATACTTGTTAAACCAAGCTTTAAACGTCGACCATACTATTGATACTAAACGAATGCGTGGGCGATGTAAATTAATTTGCTTTTATTTTTCAGTGATTAGGACATTTTTCTTTTGTATAATTTTTCACAATAAGTATATAATGGGTTTATTATAGAACTTTACTTTAATTAAATCTAGTAACAAAAGTTTTTGAGACTAGAATTTTAAAGAAATAGAAACGCTGCTAGTAGAAAATTTGCTTATCAACTGATAATTTAATCCAAATCCATCAGTCAATTACCTCTTACCGTCCAAGCCCATTGGGATACAAAGATTCCATCCTTATTTGAAGAATTTAAACGTGTAAATGTATGTAGATAAGAAACAACTCATGTAGGAAATTATAATAAGTATTATGCTAAATTGTCAAGTGAAATCAGAGTAAACATAATAATAAATAAATCCATTCCATTAAACATCTCCAATGGCCCACTACAGGCTACATCTGTATCGCCTCGAAAGCCCTCAAAAAGACTCGTTTCGACCCTTAACAATAAATGTATCTATATAATAGCATGGTGCATTCAGATCAACAACGGTAACTAGCCAATTCAATAAAAACAGCTCTTACGCCATAATAATTATAGTGTAAGAAAAAATTCAATAAATAATAATGTTGTGTCCTTTTTTTAAAAACTTCGCTACTGTCATTCGCCTGCATCTTGGTACATTAGATCATCAATAATCGAAACCACAATCCACATTTTTTTGGGATACTTGTGACGCTAAACAATCCAACTCGTATTAGGCCCTCAAGAGACACCCTATGTCATCATAGGGCCTAAAATAATAAAAGGTGTATTACCCGCGGTCCCGTGATGTCACCAGGCTCCATCGGAGCGCGACAAGGAGTGTCCGCGGTTGAGGCTCTGCGAACGCTGCGTGCCGTGTCGGTACTGATGCTTTACAGCCCCATGCTGCAACATCCACACAGTCATACTAGGGCCTCACGTAAGGGTAAAGAGCTAAGGATATACTTATATGCTTATCTGAACTTAATCTTCTTTACTTTATCTGAACATTGGTATATAGTTTGAGTAGCTGTTCTGCTGCCCTGATGTTCGAGTCTATAAACCTCCAAAAAATTCTCTAATTTTACCTTGTTGACTCGGTTCCCCAAGGAGGTAACTGATGTTGTAAAATTGAAAAATAGTTTTACATTATTTTATGACTTTGTAACAATTTGCTTTCTTCTTCAATTTAAGCTGAAGCAAGTGCTATAAATATTGTCAAAATTGTACATTGTATGTGTAGGTTGATCTGTTGAATTATCCAGATTTCATTTTTTATAAATCTTATTACCAGGAATTACTATCAGTACAATTAAAAACTAATTATATCCTGAGCTCAAATACCCTGAAACTCAAAACATCTTTAAATTACACAAATATTTATTAATATTAAGAAATTGTTATTTATTTTAAATTAAACATTTTAAGTTATTTACCAGAATTTAAAATTATTAAGAATTTTATAAATATTATTATTGCACTTAATTAAAAGTGTTTGCTTTAATATGAATTGTGAAGAAATATAAAATTGAGATATGTAAATGACTGACAGTGCAATGAACAAGCATGCAGATAAAGCTTATATGTAAATAGGATATAAATAATTATATAAAAATATGTATACTTTTAATTATATCGAATATTTATAGCTGATCATAAAATCCGGTGTAAAAGTTTTAATTTGATCTGTTTTTCTCCAATACTTTGATCATTTAATATTTTTTAGAACATGTGTTTTAATTGGGATGATTATTAATATTTGACTGATATCTACCTGGTTTTCTACTTCACATTTTATGCGATACCTCCTTAACTAAGTTTATGGACAAGTATGTAATTAAAGTTTGAATATTTCTATAAGCAGTTATGTTGTTAGTTATATTGATTTGAACAAACATTGTATGGTCATATGACTCATGGCTATATCTCCTACTTTGGCACACCTTAGAGTTCGTCTAAATGTCAGTTTACACAGATTAAATAACGTTTGAACATATTATTTTAATATGTATTTGGTTTGCAGGATATTTAAATTTTGAATTTGTTCTTATTTTAAACTTAATCATCGACTACTAGGTATTTATTTGAATTTTAACTTTTTATTTGAGTTTGGAATTGCTTACTTTAAGTCAGTACTCACAGTGACATCCAAATAATGTGTTTTTTAAACTTGCGTTTTAAATTTTATTAAAATGTCCATAACTTGACAATAAATCATTTTGTATCCATTGTAAGGATCAATCAAGCAACTTTTCAAGTGGACAGCGTCCTTAAGACCTGCTAATGAATGTTAAACATTCATGACATTTGAATATTGCGTAGAAGTTTGGTCATCGCATTCAAATGTAATTGCTTAAACGATTTGACATGTTCGTTAAAACACAAGCAATGCTTCTTCTAAATTTCATCAACAATTTAAAATGGTTAAGGATAATAAAATGTTCCAATGCAAACGCCAAACTAACCAACTAACCTAACTATAACCAAGAGAGATAGTAATGATAGTAGATGAAAACCGAATTCATAATTACCAAGTTATCGACATTATTCTAAGTCCACCCTATCAAATAGCAATTAAAATTCTAGCGGGGCATTTCGATCTCGGAGGTAGCGCCTTCAATCAGGCTAGATTAGTTTAACTGTATGTGGGTCAGCACAGTTTGGCTTCATATTTTATACCTTCCCTCAGATATCGTCTATCTTTATGTATATTTAGGTGTATGTCCCACTTCCACGGTATTAGATGTCACTGAAACATTTCACGTTACACCATAATTGAATTTCGAAAATTTAACAAAGTTACTCGATCTACAGGTATATAAATGATAAGTTAATCATTAATGTGAAGCATTGACTTATTAGAATTATTTACGTGACGAGTAATGAATACGTGGTATTTATGAATCCTTGTATTCTAGTACCGACGTAGCTTTATGTAACTTGATATTGCCTGCGCCGCTCTAGGTTCTAGGTCCTGCCTAGTTATAATATTACGATTCGATGTACTGAGCTGACAGTTACTGCACCATTGTCGCACGGCATTCTATACCCATTTTGTTACTATCGCGTTATTGCTACTATTCGAATATTTCAGTTTAATTAGGTTTTTGTTATGACTATTCTCAAACTTGAATAACATTTAGCATAACCGACATCATACCAAGTTTTTAGAAATCATTGATTATTTAAAATGTATACAATACATAATATTATTTAAACATTTATTATATTACTGTTATTAAATAATACGTGAACATGCACAATAACACTGCAATGTTAACTGGATTTTATCAGGTAGGTATTTATTACGGCACGGAAATGCCTCATGATACAGACATTCACGAGGAAGGTGGGGGATACAAACACTCCATGTGCAAAGTAATCTATACGTAGTTACGAACCTCGAAATTGTTCCAATTTTGCGCAGAAAATTTAGCAGCCTCCACGCTCTCTTTAGCACCCATATTTACGGAGATGTGAAATCACTCGAATGAGCTATGACAATCGGTTTCGATGCGTATGTTCTGAGCTCGTGACTCTAGTGTGCTCTACGACCGAACTCTACGCGAGTGAGTCGATTTTGATAAGCTATAAAATACCTCTATCTTCAGTCGTTCGCAAAGTTAAAAATTCACAGCGTTGAATAGTAAATGAGGGGTGGTGTAGGTTGCAGCGAAGGAGCGAAGGATCGAGGGTAGGTAGCGCAGGAAGCGGCGGCGGCGGCCTGGCATGCAGGCGCGGCGCTGCGCGGCGTGTAAACACGGCCAGCTGCGGCCGCGACCACCTCGCCACCACCACCACCACAACCGACACCACCCGACCGACTCACACAACACTACCAACAGATTCTAATATCCCCAAATGCGCAGACTATGTGCGGTGCTAGTCGAGCAATCGTTGCGGTACCGCGACACCGCCGGCTCGCCTAAATGTCAGAGCAGACTGGGTCGCGATCTAAGCGTGCGCACACTGCCGCTCGCCGCCGCCGCGCACCGACCGCCCGCCGAAAGCCGAGACGCAGCGACGCCCAATCTATCCCTAGCGGACTCTACACCAGCCAGCGCCCCCGATCTCTAACACCTACGATGCTCTCTACACATATACTTCTATACTTTCGAATATAATTACACAATAGTCACTTGATCTCAACACAACGAAAAATCACACGTTATACGATTTTGCATAAAACAGTATCAATTATATTATGTATCCAGATTAAAAAGATCATCAATGAAGGATCGGAGCGGTGCGGCGTGGGGCGGGTGTTGCGCGCGCATCCTGCTCGAGACAACATTCGATTTTGGTCCATGACTGTTGGATGCTTACAGTGGCCCACCAAAGGCTTTAATAGTTCATTCTAGACTACGGACCGATCCGGTCTCTAGTCTAGTAAGTATTGGGCTATAATTATAAATGAACTTGCATAATGTCTTGTAGCTACATGTCTAATCTACACTAATATTATAAAGAGGAAAACTTTGTTTGTTTGGTTGTAATGAATAGACCCAAAAACTACTGGACCGTTTTTAAAAATTCTTTCACCATTCGAAAGCTACATTATCCACGAGTAACATATTTTTCATCCCGAAATTCCCAAAGGAATGGAAACAACGCGGGTAAAACCGCGGGGCGCTGCTATATTTACTAAGTAGAAACTTATCCAAAAACAAACTAAATACATTAACCGAACAACTACTGGTAAATAACATTTGTGTGCCGGATGAGGACTAGTCAAATAATTACCTATATAATCACCACTCATGAATCCCACATGTCAAATCAAATTCTAATACAAATGAAGTCACTAGTCATTTGCCAACACTTCAATTAAATAATAGATCAAATAGGATCTTTACACATATTTATATTCCAATAACCCTTATCTTCATTAAACCGTCTAAACAGAGTAAAACAATGTGATCATCGTGACAGCTGCGAATATGAGTAATTGAGTATATACGTTGATACCGACGGCATTTTCTAATCTATATCCATGGATATGTAGTACGTCCGGATAATTCGATCGTAAAGAAAAAAATAATTTCAACTTAAACTACATATTACCGTCTTATACTAAACTAAAACACTTTTATAATGTGTTTTGGCTCTTTTACTCTTCGAAAAATTGCGTATATCAGAAAGTGACTGAAGTGAGCTAAAGATTTCCATTTTTTTTCTTCTAGGCTACGGAAACCTAAAACGTGAAAAAACTATTTAAACCATTTTTGTTATTTTAGGTAGAACAGATATAAATGCATTTATTTATATTTGTCCAAATTAACTACATAGTTCAAAAAGTTCTAGCATCTAGCTAGGCAGTCTAGGTTAAAACTCAGTGTAAATGAAGACAAAGTATGTTCTCAAACCAGTGCAAAGAATCTTACTTCTTTAGAAGGAAAACTTTAACTTGATTTCTCGAAAGCTTTGGCCCCACCTATTACACTACAACCCTGTCAGAATAAGTTAATAATTATGTGACATCCTGGTGATAAATTGGAAACACAATCTATTGTTAACAACAAGTGCACTCACTTATTCCAAGTATAAATTAGTTCGGTTGAGTTCGGGCGGCGTGTTGAGGGTTTCGAACCAATTTGGTGTTTATAGCAACTGCAAAATTACATTTGTATCTAATTCACCAACAACTTTGACGAAGCTGAAGGTGTGTTGTACCTATCTAATTAATTCCTCTTTGTGGCTTTTATAACATAAGAAATGTGATTTTGAACTATTCATTATACCCTACATTCAAACAGTTATCAAATATATTTATGAATAAAACTAATGAATCCAATACATTTTTCGAAAACACAGTCTAAGTCCGATCCCAAATGTTATGAAAAAGTCCTGAAACTTGTTAGATTTTATAAATTATGCATATCACGTAAAATATCACGTTTGAACCACACACTATGCATGCAGTTTCTTAACTTTGTTTCGATACGGCACGAAGTACAGATACAGATTGGGTTAATATTTTTAAACTATTCAAAAATACTCAAATACTGAACATGCAATCAGGTAATGAAGTCACATGAAGGCTATCAAAATGCGAACCACTATATTGTTAACCTGTATCAGCGAATAGTAAATGGAGTCGAAGCGCGTTATTGCTCGGTTAGCTCAAAATAATAACTCGCCTGTAGGCTATCAGCAAGTTTTCTGTTTCATTACTGCATTCGAGGTATCTATTAAGTGCACAAGAGCGCAGTCACCCTTTGTCTCATCGTGTCGCCGACGGCTGCCGCTCAACATATGAATATCTATCGCCTACAGTTCTATATGCTAAACTATTCACTTAGACACAAGTAGGTCAAACACGGCATGATAACTCAGAGGGTAACTTTGAATCAGCTTGCACAGCTTTCGGTATATACGTAATTAGATACAGTCGCGGTCTTTTCACAAAACGTACGTACAATTATGAAGCTTGCAATGCGATATTACTGGTGCAGTATTTTCATTTGGAAAGGTTTTTCTTGATTTCGATTAGCCTTTATTCGATTCGATTGGTGTATATTATTTAGACGTTACCGAGGTATTTATCAACTTAAATAATATGAAAGTAATTTACCACGACTTTTAAAAAGAACCTACACAGATATCAAACGTTGTCTTTTTAATAATAATAAAATTTATTTTGCCAAATTATGCTTTAGTAATATTATACATAAAATCCAGAACTTGAGGTAGAATACTTCTGAACGGTATAGACAAATCACCCTCTTAATGATCATCTGGATATTAATTATTTATCTAATAGAAATTATATTTTTAACATATCCGTATTGTAATTTCTGCCCTATAAATATTTTTTGGATCTGTGTTTTGGTTAAATGAGTTTTTGGTCCATCGTTTAAAAATATTCGACATATCATATGCGTATATTGAGCATAGAAAGGAGGATACGGTCATCAACATCACTCAACCTTGTCGCGGATTGGTAGCCTCAATCAAACCCGAGCCATGTTTGGTAGAGTAGGTAAATCTTCAGTAAGACTTTGGTTTAGACAGGACAGTGCATATGTTACTACATCAAAGTTAAATAAGTAATAGAAAAACAACGTTAATGTCTGAGCTAATAAGTTTAGTTTCGCGGTTCACGCATGATCTTTTATTACTGTTGAGAAATTCTGTATTATCCATCTAGTCATTTATTTTTACCTCACTGCAAGAAGGGTCTTATAAGTATAACTTCACAGCAATGTACATCAGTAAAACAACAGCTGTGTTAAAATACGAAACAGTCATTCAAATGTTTATGAAATAGAAAAGTAACGTAGTAAACTGTACCACGTGGTGGCTATAACAATTTTGAGGACAGATAAACATGCCCATTTCACAAACAATTCACATCTGTTCTTGTTACACTACACTCAAATCATTAGACTCTTTCGTAGGCGATTTTTGGACATTTTATTTGCTTGCCAAAAGAACTGTTTATGTGAATAAAAATAAGCTTCGATTTCTTCTAAGGGCATTCCAGGGCATGGACACTAGTATCCAATCTATAATATAGTTTTTTTTTTCTAGAGCATTTGAAAAATCCTGATAAGTAATAGGTAGTTATCAAAATAGCATATTGTAATTTTAAGCCTTGTTACCAAGTCATTGTCAAATGATTTTCTTAAACCACGTAAGAACTGTGTTTTGAACTAACTGCATTTGCAGTGGCCACTATTCTTTACTCTACCACAACGTAATAGTAAATTAATTACGAATAAAAATATAATTGGTGCAAATCTCAAAGCGAGGATCGAAGCACGGGCACTTTTATACGCAACCAACATGGCTGTTAGTTTAGAAATAGCTTTGATTATGATCCAAAATGTAGTTTAATCTATAAAAATCGTTCATTCTTTGAATTAAGTTTTAAAATTTTTCGCTAGTTATGGGAAAAAGAGCCTAGAATAGTAATGTAATATAATAATGAAACAGCAAAGTTCAAAGAAGAGGAATAGAAAAAAAAACAAACTAAAAATCGGATCGTTATAACGTTTTAATCCCAGATACCAACTAATATAACAAAGAGCAGTTTTGCAAATAAAACCTTTGCTTTTAATAAAACCCTGTATAAGTAATAATCGTTAACAAGTGCGCTTCTGATTATGCGGGACACCGATTATTATAGGTTGGCTCGACAAGTATCCTTTATATAATTAAAAACCTTGTATAATTTGCAAAATGGAATTGATCAGAGGACAGCCGGTAAGATGGACTTATTTTTAATGAGTATTATCAAGAAATATGCATTTTATGAACTGAATATTATTAAACTACAATGATACTAGGTTTATAATTTATAATGTTAGATGATGTTGGACTTGACAAATGCTCATTTATATGAAAATTACTTTCAATATTATGGCTGATCCAGAGTGATCCCACAGCTATGTCCAGCTGGATGTACCATGAATAAGTAAAACTGTACACGAGAAACATTATTAGTTTTTGGACGCCTACTTTACCTCGCGAAGTAAATGAACCAGTAGTGTAACACTAGAAAATCTGATGTTTACTCATGATCCAAGTGGTTGTACCACGGGGAAACTTGATTATAAACGCATTGTTGAGGTTGAGGTACCATAGAAACAAACGTTTACAGAAAATCTAGCTGTTTGATAAACATTGGGTAGGTTTAGGATAGGTATGGTTCTTTTTGTTCTAAGAACCAAACACAACGGAAATAGTTAGACGACTCAGTTTTGGCACGAAATAAATCTGGCAAAAGTATTAGTAGGTAATTAAAAAAGTACCAAGAGATAGATTAAGAATGTATTTTTATAGATTTGACATCCTTATCTGTTTCGACAGTTAAACCATTTACTTAGACCGTGGTCCAACCACCCGGACGTAGTAGTAATAAGAGTTTGATCATAAATTGCATAACACAATTCTGACAGTTAAGCCATGGATAATTTACTGAACAGTGGTACAAGCAGCTGGACATAGCTTTTGGACCACCGGGCTATAGCTTTATACTAACTATATTTTGGACTAACATATTCAAAGATTGTTCTGCTCATTTACAAGATAATTCAAACGAATGATAACGAATACAAGAGAATTCAATAAACATGTGGGAATATTTCGTCTACTTTAAAAGTGTATTTGATGACGGTTCGTTGTTAATACAATACGGGCCTCGGCGACCCTACATTGTGAGTATGGTATGACAGCGACGTATGAAACTGATAATGATATTGCGGTTTTCTGACTTTGGACTTGCTTTAGACGAGACCGAACACATTTCATCTGTATTATCATACTTTACGTAATTTGGACGTTATGGCAAAGCTTCAAAGGCGTCAATAACATTAGTACGTTTTATTGTATTTTTAACAATTTTTCGCGAATAGTAAGGTTGTAAGTATTATAAATATCGTTAATATTGCATATTGTGTACATTGATTGGAAAATTAAGTAGTAGATAGTTTTTTTTATAGCTAATAATCTATTTATACCTAAAGATCGTAAAAAGGTTCCCAAATCTAATAAAGTTTCGTCTAACTTTGACAGATTCGTCATCCAAACAGTTTTCAGGCAGTCAAGTTTGTCTTTAATCAGTCTAACGAATGATAACAATTCTTTAGTCTAATAGACAAAAGTCTGTGGCTGACGAAAAACTATGTTCATCGTCTTGTCTCTTTTATAACCTCCTACATAGAATTTCAAAGCCCAGAAGATAGTCAAAAGGCTATCTGGACTAAGGCTGAGTTTAAAAGAAGTTAAATTCCAAAAACGGCATTATCGTTATCAGTTTTATACATCGCGGTTATGTCATACTCGTATACATATTTAATGGAAAAATAAGAGTGGACTCGATTTTAACTAACCGATCCCAACAAACACTTAGATAAGTGCTCAAATGAAGTTTTAAAATTATTGTATTATAAATTAAAGATTCACGATAATACTTACAGTTATACACGAAGAGCAACAGGCCTTTGCTCTGCTATAGGATCTTAGAGGCCATTTCATACAGTTACACAACATTCATTTTTAAATCCGAATCTCTCATATTTACATACTTCAAACGATTTCAATTTATGCATGGTCACGGATAAAATACATTGAAGCGGCAAGTGCACTTTCCAAATCTACCGACCCGGGTTCGAATCGCAGGTTGAGCAAAGCTTGTCTGTTGATTACTTTTCAAATAGGGGTTTAGAGTGATAACTAAGTTGCTTATCCTCATAAACAGACTTTGAAAAATAATATCGAAAAAGAGGTTGTCAATTTGTGTGAATGTTTTTTTTATACCTGCGTCTTTTATGAAACGCCAAAAACCCAAAATGTTTTGATTTCGAAGAACGTAGTAGTTCTTGTAAAATCTCAGTATGAAATCGTTCTTTTGTTTTAAAATGTTATTTTCATGATAGGTATCTACAGTGATACAGGCCTTTGCACTGCAATGGACTTTCACAGACGTTACTTAAACCTTGTTTAGTTGATACTATACGGGTATATTCATTTTATTATGGGTGGATTACGGCCTGTCTGTATTTCAAAAAGTTGGCTACAGTCCCAATAGAGGGAGCACCCGGAAATACTAAATAACGAAGGTAATTTAATTATTTTTGTTTTTTTACTATTATATTTGTAATTTCATTATACGTATAAAATGTAGGTAGCAATAAATATTCAATCAAAACCCCTCTTATTATGTTATGCTACAATATAAAACCTCTCTGTCATTAATTCAAAATGTAAAAATATCCACAAAAGCAAAATATCTGAATAGGCTTATTAATACAAAGTGGCGAATAACAATCTAATCTTATGTTGACGGTAAACTCTTTAAACACAAGAACACCGCACAGGTGCTATTAAGTTTCTGTGGAGAAGTCACTTAAGTAGGGACAGCTGATATCCGCTAATGCTAACGAAAAGTGCCGCCGAGTGCCGCAGGAAGAAACGCCTCGGAGGGTGGGCGTGAAGTATCAGAGAGACTCCACGGCGTTTTCAAACCGGCCGATAGGTAAGTGCCCAACAATGCTTTTAACGAAAACGCCACGATCGCTAATGTTTGGTGTAAATGATGAAGTTCCAGTAGGTCACGTAATACCAGTGCGCTGTTAATGAATGACCTACTTAGTTTCACTTGCACCTTGCGGGAACTACGAGTTCAACTAATGATTCCTTTTTATCAAAATCAGACGTAGCTTATTATTTCAATTAGGCCCGCAATTATGAGTAGATTGTTAATATTGGGTACGTTTATTTTATTTATTATTCTGTTATATCTCTGATAATGTCTCTCTGATATAGAAATTCTTGACACATAATATTATTGATAAATTAATTGGTATACTTATAGTCTGGTCACCCAAAATATGTTCAGTTATTACATATTTTTTTGCGCTAAAACATTACACATATAGCGTGTAACAATATAGAGCACTGTAAGCATCCAACCGCAGTCATATTATGATCAAGTTCCTAACATTCAGTGACTAGCTAACCAACAAATCTTTCAAAAATATTACCTCCCGAATTACCAAAACCCATACATCACATCGAATGTTGATCCACTTAAAGAATCGTAATGCTTTTGAAGTATTGAATATCTCTACGTACGAGTATAAGTAAGAAACACATTCATCTAAATTCAAGGCTATTTATAATGCTGCTTGTTGTACACTACAATGAAGATGAATGATGTATGCACGAGTCAGTCGCCAGAAGAATCGGTCTGGGAAGCTCGGAGTATACAGAGGATGCAGTAATGATGCCTCTAATCACTAAAAAGCTTTATATGTCCACACTACGAACGGTTCCATGGTCTAATCACATCTAACTTACCGTGTCATACCAATGTGAACTAATCCGATATTACAAATGTTTTTATATAATTTTTACCGATATCAGTTCTATATAATATCACATTTCAAACAAAGACACAACTGAATACAACTACTCATAAACAATATAAGAATAAGCATGTTATTTTCATAGAAATATGCTTATGAAACGAGTTCAGATCTGTCTGTTTACTGTAAGAGCCCCAATTTGATCTAATCAGTTAACGAATGAATCTACCGGGAACCTCGCTGGTTTACTTTTTACTATGTTAATAAAAGTGTAACATAATCATAAATAACAGATAATAAGAGATACTTGTACATGTGTCAAACATTTGACTACAATCAATATTATTTCTGCGATATGATTGTATTCTTCGAGTAAATAAACTCCATTTAATGCCAATATACCTATCTGTGACAACTGCGAACCTCTTAATTCACTAAAAATACAATAAAATCATATAGATAACGAAATTTTGCAACGCGACAATCCATTTGAGGGACACCGTTGCATCGGGATTTCAGGGGCGGTGTCGGTTTTAAAATACAATAAAAAATGAATGCTTACGACTACGTGCGGGTACGTAATCATAGGCACGGTGAGATTAAGCACCTCATACACTGATTAAATCCGATATCAGAGCGCAAAAATGTAAAACGTGAAGTGATTTGCAGTGGTGTGTTCGAGGGCGCGGCGTGCGTGATGGCCCGGTCGGAGCGCGGCGCGGGACACACTAGGGCGGGCGGCCGACACGGCAGCACGTTACGTCAGCGCGGGCGGCGGCGGGCGGCGGGGGGCGCGCCCCGCACTACTGCATCCTCGCAGCGCCCATCTTCGCTCGCCTTCGCTGAAAAACGTGACATCCCCCGCAGCGCGCGCCGCTCGCTCCCTCCGCCGTTGTAACATAACTCACTCATGGTCATTTTCTGCAGAAACTCATTACCTTGATGTACTTACATCTAATCATTTCATGTTACGAACCCTACTTCAATTAGCGACCCAATTAAAGAATATCAATGTTTCAGACTTGATTAGGTGCCTACTATTTGAATATAACGTGAGTTTTATGTAGGTTTCATGTTTAATTAACTTTGCGTGTATTACAAGTCCTTCATTTTTGCAATTCACGTGATGCCAACATTGAAAGGAGTGTTTGTTTATTTTTTTTAAATGTGGGTACTGGTTTTTAATTAAGTAAGTAAGTTAAGTTCAGTAAAATCAGTTCACTAAACCTTTTTATATCTACAAACAAAAAAACATCTAAAATGGGTGAAATAAAACACTATTTTCGTTTTGTAAATTTATTTTGTTTGAATTATAAAAAAAAAACAAATTTAAACTCTAAGAAAATCCGTAAGAAATTCGTCATCAAGCAAATATGGTTTGAAAAAAATAATAGCTAGAATTTGTAAATGTTAATTAACTTATCAATAAACTCTATTTAACGAAATTAAATTATGAGGTAGATGTTTTCAAAATAGTCTTTTTAAATCTTAGTACTTAATTATGAGCTACATTTCTAATTACTAAACGCGTTACTGGAAATCTACAAGACCCTCAGTAGGTGCATTACATTATACAGATGATACGAACGTAATGTTATTACGACGTAGGTACGTTCATTATAACAACACTGGGTTATATTCAAACTGACAGGTAAGTTTAGTTTCCACACTATGATCTAAGTTAAACAAATAAGTACTAAATAAGGCGTTATTTAAATATGGAACATTGAAATTTGTTACAAAGACTTTTTTTTTCGGCAATATAATCCAAGAAATTGGCGACTTTGCCTTAAGGTGGTGTAGTCGCGTTTTTAACGTTTACTATTAAAGTAATATACATTTTAATACGTAGAATAAGTTTGAATGCAAGAAATATGCAAAATGTTGTCGTCTTTATATTTCTCATAGACTGTTTTGTTATACGATCATCGGTTAAAAAAAGCAGAATTTCCTCTGGGGTCGAAAACTTGGATTTTTATTATACTACTACGAGTATATACGTCAAAACGCGACAACTCCACCTCAAACAAGGCAGAGGTACTGTTTTACTGCATTTACCGAATTAATAGTGATACAGTTGTTTTGCTTGGTGTGTTTAAAACCTACTTTTACTGAAACTGTATTGTATGAACCACTTACACGAGGCCCAACGTTTTGACAATTTAAGCTGATTATACGATATATTTTTAACATACATGTTACAATTGTCTTGCTTTAAAAAATTACTTGGCCTAATATCTATCGGTGGGTTTGACTCTACATAATGTATAGATTAAGGCCAAATACTCACGATAATAAACTCACATGGTGAAATAGGTTTCACTTAAATGGCAATCGTGTAAGCATGCTTTAAGTTTATACACATTTTTTTATCAGAATACATTCTGAAAAGTTCATGTTAAGGTTGTTGCAAGTAGGAATACAAAATATTTAAAAGCTTCGTACTAGGACAGTTATTTCTAAAGATGAACAATATTGAAATGTAAGTCTTATTCTAAAATAACTACTTAAACACTTTTAAAACTTTAAAGCGAATACTTAAACCCGTACTAATTATATTTTTACTTCTTATAAATGCAAGTTAATAATCCTATTTATTTCTGTTGGTAAATACGATATGAAAGTTTAATTATACTCGTTTTCTAGTGTCTAATAAAGAAGGTAAAATCCTAAATGGCTTTACTATAAGTAGCTAACATTTAATATTATCTGAGGTAGATTTAACACTAGTCTAATTCTTACAACTAATTACATTGTATTTATATACTAGAAAGTTAATATTATGTAAAAAACATGTGTCCTTTGTCCATTTTAATTCGTTGGGTTATATTTTGCACTTTAGACAATTAAATACCTCAAATGACTTTTAAAAACTATTTGATATGATATAGGTACAAGTGTCTTTGGATTCGGTAGTAAGTAATCGAATGTTTTACTAAGTTAAAGTTTAAAGTCCGTAGCAGCTTAACTTGGCCTACATTAGTAAAGTGAAATCTTCAACAGAATCTACAATTAACGGAAAATATAATTTGCTAACGAAACTTGTTGCAAGCTCTGGACAAATACGCAAATCAAACAATTTGTACTAATATTTAGGCTTACTTGAGCAAATGAAATTCCAATGTTTTGTTTTGTTACAACGTTGACTCCTCACAGTTTGTTAAAATTAATAATTATTTGGTGTCTGTTAAATTGTGTTATGTATTTTTCTGTTTTTACTAAGATATCTGTTAATACATAAAATGTGTTATTATTAATACATAAACCATTTGTTCTTTTAATCAGCAAAATATTTTTCTAAGTTACTTTTACTAAGAATAAGGTTTTTCATTGATATTTCTATACCTTAAATAACATTTTAAAGGCAAGTTAAAAGAAAATAAGCTCAATAATTGCATGAAAATTACCCTTAATTAAACAATGAATAATTATTGCAACAATTCGACTTTGGCACATTTACTCCCAAGTTAACTACTTAACAATGAATTTAAATATTGTTATCAATAATTATTATAAAGGTATCGATTGCATTTCAAAGAGTTATAAGTTTGTTTATTATAATAAGTTGGAGTACGTCTCATGATCTCTGCACTGAATCTATTTGTTCATAGCCAATCTAAACTTAATTAAGACTACACCTTTAAATAACATAAAGTTTGTCATAAAGAATATAGTAACAAAATTAATATAATATAAAACACACACAACTTTGGATAAATACCAATATAAGTAAAATAACATTACGATATTTGACACTCGAACACATAAAGTTTTAACCTCAGGTTGCATTCGCAAACTTAGGTCATAAAGTTTTAATATCATTAAAGTTGTAAATTTTTGTACTAGACGATGTACTGATCAGTCTTTTTAAATTTAAATGTTTGGTGCTGTAACTAAAATGAGGTAGTTGTGTTTATAAGTCTTAGTATAAAATGGTCTCAATATTAAGTAGGAGACACTCAATGTAAACATTGGTTTTGATGTCTGGTGGGTGGATTCCTTCCTGGCTATTGAAAGACGGGGTTTGCTGTTGTTGGATTACGATGTTGGATTACGAGTGAGGTGGACTGCTCTGACTTCCGGGAGAGCTACTTGAACTCTTTGAAGACTGCGTGGAATCATTCTTCTTTTCAACCTAGGTCAAACAAACACAATTTTATAAAGTAAATTAAGGAAGCATCAATGAGCAGCACCACGAGGTTTTACCCACGTTGTGCTCGTTCCTGTGGGAATCGGGATCGGTAGTTTTTGACATTAACGCGTAAAAAATCAACCTAAAAAAGAAGCTTTATTACATTAGTGATATCCTGAACTTGTTTTAGCATTATTTGACTAAAACGTTTAATGTCATAAAAAATCATACGTTCGTACGTAACGTTCACGATCATTCAGCATACCTATATTTAATTACTATGGCAACATTTTTCGTTCACCATGTTCGAGTTAAATTAAAAGTACGTTCACTGTATAAATTATTTTTAACCACCCAACAGAATAAGTACACGAGTGTGTATTACGGATACCTCCCATAATTTTCTCTTTTTATAAGCGTCGGTTTCCTTATTGCTATTCAGTGCTAATGAACGCTTTGCAACAGGAGTATTACTTTATATTGTGTATTTTAAAAGTTGTGCTTTATTTTTATAAATTCACTTTGCAATGGCATTTAAGGGAAATTTTCTTTTCATGAATATTATGGTTTTATGCTTTGAATGAACTTTTGAGTTAAATATTATTTATTTTCTTTTCCGTATAAGGCACTTCTATAACAAGCAAAGCAAAGGAAATATGACAAGTATTCAACAAGGTATACGCTTTTAGTGTACATTATTAAATGTAAAAGTGTTTTCATAAACACAGTACATTATGTCCACGTTGTTTATGCACTATTATTGATACGTAACTATAAAACAAATCAATTTCGCGGCAAGTATTTTATTGCTGCGAGTGAACTTACTGCTGCTTATGGTAGTGAATATTGTAAACCTAATATGAATTTACCTTGATAGGGCAGTCCGCTATAAGGTGATCCTCACTCTTGCAGTTGTGACATCTCTTTGGTTGTGGCCCGATGCTGCACTTAGCCGCTATGTGGTTAGCGAACTCACCACAATTATAGCAACTGAAACAAAAAATACAATCTATTAACACTGAAGTCCATATAAACAATCTATATACCATTTATGTCCATTGAATTCCATTTTTCATTATATTCGCATCATCCATATAGCAAAACTAACCATTTGTAAATAACACCAATGAAATTTCGAGGGTTTATAATTAATATTTATGCAAATCAGTACAATCCGATCCATTTTAAATGTTATTTGTATTCCATTACGACGCGACGTCGGTACATTATTGTGTTTCGATACTTTATTAACGGTCAATTAAGTTTGTAATTAGTTTTCGACTGTTTGAAGTGTCTTTTTAATTACGAAATGCATTCATAAGTATGCTCGTTGATAAGTGTAAGTGTATATCAGGTTGTTGTCAACGTTTCAATTACCATCTAAAACATTGTTATCGTAATTTAAGGTGTCTGTGGTAAGTAAATAACTAGAAAAGCTTTTAAACTTGTTGATAATGTTCGTGGCAGCAGCACACTCCTGTAATTTTATTTTCCTTGATTAGATAATGCGATAACCTCTATTTATGTATCGTGACACTACGTTCTGTTTTATTCCATTTTGTGTTTGGTACTATGTACGTTCTGTAGATAGTGGTATTCTTTCAAGAACACTGATGTAGTGTTTTTATTATGCACTCAAATACATGGTTATAACTATGTTCTGAAACCTATCCTCATTTTCAGCTTTTCTTACAATATTTATTTCACAAACCTCTGCCTATTGTTGTACTTCATACTCACAAAACTTTACAAATAAAAATACTTCGTTATATTATCATGTTAAATATCTTAAAAATAGAATCGCTTTGATCTTGTCATAAATGTGTCAAAATCAAAGCAGTTAAGTTTATTTTACGAGCAGTTAAAATTTCAAAGTAAAAAGACAAATTGCATCTATAACCAACATTCGAATCTGACTATTATAATAATTCAAACTGTGATTTTGTGTTTGTTAATCAGTTTGGTGTAATAAAGCGAGTAACGATTGGTTGATTTAAGGTGGTGTGTTGTGTAACAAGTTGTGTGCGTGTTATTGCGTAGTTGTGTCCGTAACTGTTTTTATAATTTTTATCTAAGCGCTACCGTGCTTTGGAAGTTAGACGTTAAATTGTAGACTCCAGTTTTGTCAAACGTTTTAACATATTCTGGCATAGAGGCCTTTAGCGGTCTAAGGGTGGAATAAAATTGGATGTAAATATTTGTTCTCTATGGAGGAATGGTCTTTGATTGGAGATTCTAACTCTGTCAAGAAGATATGATTGTATGTCATTATTGGTCAAAATCGGCATCATTCTATTTTACCTCCTAGAAATCTTACCTTATCTTTTTAGATGTTACATCTTTCTTAAATCTTACCGTATCTTTCTGAAGCGTTTCTTGGAGAGTGGACGTCGGTGCGAGCCCAGGCAGTCCACGGACGACGGCCCCGACACCCGCGTCGCCTCCAGCCCCTTATCGGACTCCTTGCATTCGAACTCCACCTCCTCCTCGTCGCCCAGTGACCGGAAGCCTGGCATTTGAATCACGCTCTGAAAATAACCGACATCATTGCCGCTTTAATATTTCGTACTTCATTTGTTCAAGTTTTAGGTTTCATATCAATATAAATAATGGATTATTGAAAAGTATTAGTACATACATTAATACTGTGTACGGCGTTATTCATATGGTTAATACCTATATAAGAGGAATAATAATATTTTTCTGACGAAATTAAATTATAATAAAAATGAGTTTAAAAAAAAAGATCAATAGAATAGGTACTGCAAAATTACGATTTGGATTAGTGTAATACTCGAGTATTTCGGTAACTGGAATATTTGAGTTCTACAAGATATTATTATTGACTCGGGTCCCTCGCAAGCGGGATATTTACTTATCGGTTGTGAGAAAAAAATCAACGTTATCGGCATCCAGCAACATAGTCTTGACCTAATATAAGCGTTACCGCTAACGCCGTTGCAGTACGAAGTACAAGTTTGGTGGCGCAAATGTATAGAAAAAACATCCGGCCTTGATAAGCCGAACAAACAAATAAGCGCACTATCGGGTCAACCGCTAGATACGACATATTATTTTGTGAATGAGTTTATTAGTATTTTTTACTTTAACTATGATAGATCACGCATCGTGTCGGGTAGAAATGTACGCGTTAACTTGAATGATAACCGTCCCATTACGTTTTAGTACATTGTATAGGTACCTACACTACATCATGATGGAAAATAATGCAAAATGTAATGTCACAACAATTCATTGAAACCAAAACATGAACTCGATACAAATGGCGTATGTTATATTTCTTAATGGGTCATTAGGGATACCAAGTGAGTTTTACACTCATCGCCCGGATGAAAGAAATGATTGTCATTTAACTTTGTACTATCACTTGCAGCGCCCGGTGGTTTTACCCACATCGTGTTCGTTCCCGAGGGAATTTTGAAATAAAAAGGAGCCATTGTATTATTTTAGTCGATCTCGGTGAAAGTCTTCATCTATATGGTTCAGTACCTAGTAAAAAGTCATAGGAATCAATGCAAGTGAAACCGCGGGACACAGCTAGTTTTTGGTATAATGAGTCACCTGGTGCACGAAGACGTCTTGCCCGCCATCGTCCGGGGTAATGAACCCCCACCCCTTGGCCACGTTGAACCACTTGCATCGGCCGCGGCGCGTCACACCCGTCACGCCGCTCGCATTCGCACCTGCAAGTTACAACCAAGCATGCTTTAATAACAATCAACACTATTTAGGCACAAACGCATTTTTTAGTCACACACATGGTTAAACATAAGGAAATGCGCTTCTTTTCCATCTTTCAACCTGAACTAAAATTTGGAGGTAAAAAGTTTTCTACGTAAAGTAATAATAACTTACGTATCTGTTCTGCTCTAATAATATATAAGGGCGCACATTGCTTAATGATTGAATGGTGCCAACAAATCTTTAAATATGTAAATATGCTACTTTCGTGTATATTTTATCTATGAGGACAGTTACAGGACTGGTGAGCTAAGTACGTGCTTGTCCAGTCGATTTACTAGGAAGTTTCACAGACTTTTCATTTAAGATATTTTGTAAATCTCGTGAACATCGAGGACGCGAGTGACTAACTTCTATAGCCGAAGTTTCAAACCACCTAAAGGTCTAGCAAAAACTAACAATTAACAATACGAGTAAACGTGCGTCATGTTTAAAACACGATTAGTGTTGCCTATTTTGTTCATTTTATTTCGTAGCTGTTTGTCGCTCTTAATTAGGTTAAAACAAATTTCATAAACGTCACAATTTTCCCACGCTATTGGAATTTTATTATGATCTATAAATAAGAGCTTAAAAGCTTAATCAATCTTTATTTCACTACGATCTAAATGAATTATATAGAATATTCAAATTGGTTTTTAGTTTTAATTCACTATCATTAGAAACTTTATTCAAATAAGTACAAAAATGTAAAAATAGGCAATGTATTTAATTACGGAATGAATACTTAGTTCATTACAGCTCAAATTATTATTCAAACTACTGTGTTATCAGCTCGAAGAACTAATAGATATTAATCCAAACTAGCCCTTAGTATAATTAAACGTGGAGGATTAACATATTTCTATTGAATTTTAAATTGATAAAACATTGACTAAGTAATAGTCAAATTGCATTAAGTGGGTTGTGGTCCCTCCTTTCTAATGCATACACGGACGTTTTAACGTTCGGAAATCTATTAGCAATAAATAAGGGCCCACGATCGTTTACTGCTCTAAGAAAGGGTATACTATTCCCCTTATCGGTATCCTTCACAAAAAATAACGTGGGAACCAAATGAAAGAAAAGACACTTCTTCTTTATTTATATCCACCATAATAGCTATTATTCCGTATTACAAGTTTGAAGAATATTAAATTACAAATTTTATTGTAGCTTTTAATTTTAGAACTAACTAGGTACCTATGTAACGTGTGATTCGGCCAAGCTTCAAAGATATCATCGAATTACTGATATAATGAGTAATAAGCCAGTTGCAAATTCTTGGAATTTCTTGGAATGGTGACTCACTCATTAATACATAGTTAATTTAATCTACCATGTTGACAAAAAATAATCAATTTAGGTATGAGGTAAATAGGTACATATTTAAAATGATACATTTATTGCATGAGTACAATTATTAATAATAAACGAAAGCTTATAGAGAGCATATGAACGTTGTAAGAGGTTTGCTAATTCGATATACATTCTCATGTATTGGTATGTAAGCATATTATGCGTCGGCGCTCGGCGCGGTATGGCGGCGCGGCGCAGCGGCAGCGGTAAAAGCGAGGTGGCATGCACACGTGGACGCGGCACTGGAAGAATGCTCGGTATTTAGGTTGCGTTTCTGGTACCTTTTCATTCATTGCCGTAACACTGCATCTAGCCGCGCCGCCGCGCGCCAGCCGCGAGCGCACCGCGCACCGCGCACGCCGCCACAACCTCACCTTGCGCGCTCACTACCTCAATATTTATTGTTCCCTACTATATACCGCATTAATGAGAAAGCGTACAAACTCGTTTCTAATTTACGTAGGGACTTTTTTAAAATATTTTTCAATACTTCAATAAAGTAAACAAAAACGATCCATTGGTCAGTTAACAAACATTCAACTGAGGAATGTAACCGGTATTTTATAACTATTCTTGGCGTTGAGAAATGTTTCATTTCTGTTTTAGTATTTTGTCGTAGGCCATAGACTACATTGAAACAAGATATTTCCTTGTAACGATGTTCATTTATAACAAAAACGTTTGTTTCAATGTAATGTCTACTATGAATGAATCACTTCATTCTTGAAGTGTTACTATAAAATGTTATTTAGAAAACTTGTTTTACGACATCTATAACTTTAAAGGTTTATTTGATAAAACAAATCAGAATGTATTTTCATTCAAACAGCTTTTTCTGATATTTTTGTAGGCATGTGTGTGTGTAGATGGTATTTTGGTAAAGTTAGGACTAGTTGGTATCAGTGAGCGGTAGCTGGAAAGTTTTGTTTACTCAGCATGGCGCGCCGCCCGCCCTGGGCGCCGCGCCCCGCCCCGCCCCGTCCGCGCCCCGCACGCTCCACACTGCGCACATTCCTCTACTTACTGCCATGACATCTTGATGCAACTACCACATCCACACGTTTTGATTGCATTCCTTATCGTCGACTACAACATTACATCTCGTATTTATAACTAAGCCCGTTTGGTGTCATCTAAAGTCATTGAATACGAAAATTAATTGTATCTAAAAGCTTCCTTTCTAAACTTATTTGTTCAAAAATGTAAACCCAATATTTCGAGGCAGCAATCGTGACATTTCTGGTTTATTGTTATTTCCCAAAGCGATTAGATGAGTACTATTTATACACAGGAGCTTAAATTTAAGTTGGTGCTATTTTAAAAACAGGAAGGGGAAATTCTACGCATATTTTAAGTCGAACGCTATCTGGTCGCGCGCACCCTAGAGTCTTGTTCCAAATGTTACAACAATTATATAACGTACGCGAAGCATAGCTCATCAACAATTATAATAATGAGAAAGATTATATCTGCACCAGGGACTACGAACGATTACTTATCTACCTTGAATTAACTGGCACACAAATATATCAAGTACCTAAGTACAAAGAATTAATATTGTTGATATTGAGACTACACATAGTTTCGTTTCCAATGAGTATAGCCAGACAAATGACAATAAATTTGTTTTGTTTGGAAACCTGAGACTGATCAATTGTGCAACTAAATCCCACACAATCTCGTTACTGAGGATAGTAAGGTGGTTTTAGTTTCATTTAGCTTGCTGTTTAAAGGTAATGTTTTAACCAGTGTTGCACAGATCAATGATGTTTTATCATTGGTTCGATGCAAAGAGTCAGTCAGTTCGGTGGCATCGACCTGTGATTGGCATGTGATGTACGCAATCAAATCGCGGAGGTTAGCTATACACGAAAATAAATACCGTAGTTTAAAGTTTATATATTACTAAGTGTCAACGGTAGTTTGGGACTTAGTCATATTAGCTTTACATTAGCTTTTTCCTCGTATATTCCAAATATAAAAGAACACTAATAAAATATTGTGCGTTCTCTACATACACCGACATTAGTCACTAAGCTCCTGATAACTTTAATTGGATTTTGTGAATTACGTTCATTGATTAACCAAAAAATAGCAAATAGCTACATTGAGTAGGTAGTCAGATAGGCTACGTAAGTATACTCGTACGGCATGTGTATAGGTACAATTCATTCTGTTCTTAACTGTATTGGTATAAATTAACCCTCTAAATCGAGGTTTTTAATTTGATAATTAGAATATTTCCAAAAATTTGTTACTTATGAGTATGACAATACCGTTTAATAATTTTGTTTAATTACCTATTGGTAGCTTTTCATAGACAATCAAAAAGTTACCAATAAATCTTTGTTAACCACACAAGCTAACAAAATTGTAATTCTACTGCATAGCAAATAAATACTTAACCTTAAACTGTTTTATTTATAACTACTAAATTATTCAACAGATTCCGAATTATCAAATTTTTCAAATAACTCTGTCATAAACTCAATCTATTTAAAAGAAATTTAATGTTATGTTGTTCTCATTAGGTGACTTTTTTCGCATAACTGAGAAAACTCTATTTAGGTATTTCATAAACAAACATTAATATTAAAGTTGAGTGTTTCCTGGAGTCATTCACATATTCATAAAAAACGATAAAACGTAAGCTCCCATTAATGAAATGTCATTGTGCTCGGCGTTCGCACATGTTGTAAACAAAAAGCATACTTGTGATAGTATGCCATGCCGAGCCACATGTCCAGCAAACAAACGAAATGACCTAAAATGTTCCTGCCATTCACTCCTTTTTGTTGTTATCAATCGTAGGCATGGAATTCGAACGTGAATCATCGTCAAGTGGCGCTTGTGCTTCAGGATCTTCATCTAAGAGCAACAGAGACAGATATAGTACCACCATTCAGATTTAATTGACTGGTTACGAACTCGGGCCCTACAGTAGGGACGTCGCGTTACTTAACATCGACTTTCTAAAAATTCCGAATAGTTCTTCAATGATAATTCCTTTTCAAACGACGCGGGCGCGCTCTCTCTATGAATATTTGTGCTCTCTCACACCTCACTTTCTTACTGTTTTCATGCTTTTTTAAAATAAATCTAAAGTTTTCATATTTGCGAACCTACATTACACAAATTTTATCTTTTACCTATTTGGGAAGTAGATGTTAGTAGATATCGTAATCAAAACATTCGATTGCGTAATTAAAATGTTTTAACATGAAAAACATACACAAAATGTTGTTGATACTACGACTGCGCTTGTATGTCGATTTATAAAAACCGTAGTAAGATTGTGAAGTCCTTAAAAATGCAGTTGGCTTACTTTACACACACGTCGTTTCATCACTCACACAGACAAATAGAAATAGAAAAATATGTTTCCGGAATTTTGGCTCTTAACGGGGATAGTTTAGAGTACAAAATAGTATGCCTGTGAGAGCGTGTTGCACGCAAGTTACACGCTTGCGAGCAACTAAAACGGTATCGTAGGAATAGTAAACAATTAACTGCTCAATGCGTAGACCCTGTTTGATAAAATGTTCACGTCACATGTTTCTAATTCAATACTAGAGGCCCTTGTTGTACAAGGACTTCTATAAAGTAGTTTACACCAACAAATGCGCAGTATTGATGTAAATATCTAATGATTCATTCAATAAAAATATTTTTTCGTGCTATCGCAGCTCGCATATTATTTTTCTTGGCTTCAATATTAATTTTAATAAGAATATAACATAGAATCAAATCCTTACAAGACGTTGCGTCCTCTCATTAGGAATGTATCTATTTATAATTGTTAGGATAATGTTAATTATTCTGTATGTTTATCTAGTTGTTGATCAGCGTTATACTCCGTAAACATGGCACACATATGTGCGACATTAGTAAAACGAGACTCTATTAACCTCAATTTAAATAATTTCAATGATGTTATAAACAACTGTTTATGATCGCCTTCCCGCGCCCTACGCGCGGCACATCCGCCCGATAAGGGCTACGACCATCGCATGCCTGCACCTCGCTATATATTACTACTACTATTACTATAAATCGTGAGCTTTTCAAAGACAAAACCTCGCGCAAAATATTTAGAAAATAATTTAAATAATATAAAATCACTACTCACTTGAAGAGGGAACTGCATTTCCGCCTTCCCTCCCGCTCATGGTAACTTTGTTTGTTTATCTGGCACCACTGATATCACCTCTTCATTGAATTCATCCTCCGTAAGATGGAAAGGCACTTGTGTTATATAAAGTTGATTTAGTGTCGTCAGTTAGTCACTGTTTGTATGTATCAGAGCGGCGGTGCATGGAGCGGGGCGCGCGCGGAGCGACCAGCGGCGCGTACGCAGGTCGACTGCATCGAAAATGAGTGACAGTGAAGTTGAAGCCGCGGTCGGTCCCTTCCCGGATATCGTCAAGTAAGTAGTTTTTAAAATAGAGAAGCTAACGGAACGTGTGCACCGCCCGAAAGCGCCGGTCGCTTTACCCTAACCCAAAATGTGTCACTTGTTAGCGCGACACAACGTGGTATGCTCCTCGGCCGGCCACTCCGCACCGCTGCAGGGTGAACGCCACCGACTACCTACCGACACCGTACGCACACACCACACACCCAACACTGAACCCGAAAACTACAAAAAATATTGCTCAATAGGATCCTCGTACCAACGACCGCAAAGGGATCTCCGGGAATACTTCTAGTTTTTAAACAACTTTTGTTATACATTTGTTATCCTCGATCGTGTCATGATCGTTATTTTAGTTTATTTTCTTAGATTTAACTAATGGGATAATTTATTGAAGATTTGTAAAAATATACCGCAAGAATATTTAGAATAAATTGTTGTGGCATTACGGGAATAACCAAGCCAGTGATGAAATACCGTACTTATTTCTTACGCCATTCATAAAAATAAAAGTAATGATAATACAAGCCCAAAAGCAACCTTTCTTTGACCTCTACTATTGTGTCATAAATTGATAAAATATGTAATAGATTCACTTTACATCGGTACCTTCATAGCCACGTGAAATCAAGTGAATCAACTCAGATATTTATTTATTACGTTTTACTACCGTTCCAGTTACACAACCATGTATTTATCGTGTTTTATCTGGACAGAAGTATCTACTACTTTATTAATTATGTATTTCATTGATAATTAATAAATACGTAGTCTCGAAAGATATGACGACGGTAAAACGCTTTATTACGTCGCAGCTTGTAAGTAAACAACCGAAGTTTAAAGTAGTTTCAGCTGCGCGTAGCATAGAAATAAATATTTAAAATATTTAAACTACTTTTTTAACAAGTAAAAAAATAAATGCTTGGTATTTAATACCTCTTTATTTTGTTTTATGTCCAGCTCACTAAAATTGTATTTCTAACTTAATATCAGCAGATCTACGAAGAAGATTAATATGTATAATGTAGGTCAAACTTAGATTATATAGTTGGTTTCACCGTCTACTAGTATCTTAGATATGTACTGGTTTCTTACCGTAAACGTAGTTTCAATCTTAGATATGGTTCTTAATGCATGTCATTCTTTTTCGTAAAACTACTTTGTGTTATCCGAACACTGCTTAACATAGCAGGTGAATCACTACTCTAACTTCCTATTTATTTCCGATTTAAGATCCTGAAGATGAATCATTGAAACAACTTGATTGATACGAATAAAATGACCAAATCAAACGAACGGTTTTAGATGAAAAAATAAGATTGATCTGTTTGAAACTAATTTTAAATGGAGATCCAAGCAGATTTCGTTTGACCCCTCATTTAAGTTTTATAAAGTCAGTTATTCTATTGTGATTAGTGTAACAATTGCATCTGCTTTCCGAGTTGTGACAAACACAAGACGAAAGTGTTCGACCGAAACTGGGTCTCCCTACATATATCACAATTTGACAAACTAGCTGGTCACCCATTGTTACATCCTAATCCATGTATGATTATGCGTCAACATTATATGACAAAAACCGTTTTTACAGGAACAGGTTTCGATAATAAAAGTTTTATAATTGTACGAATACTTTCACTGATCTCGTCTTCTTCCTATACGAGCTAGTTAGCAATGGAAATTAACACCTACTGATTAGTTTGATTGTTAAACTACCCTTCATAGATAAACTCGTTGCTAAACGGGTCGAGTATTTTAATCTGCGCAAATACTATTCGCATCATGTCAGTTTAAGATCGGTTATCTGGTTCTCATAGGGTTCGTTTCGTATCAACATTACATTGAAAGAAGTCGTTACCTATCCATAGCTTTTAAATGAAATATTGCAACTACATACTAGGTAGGTAAAATAAGTCTTTATAAAACCTAGCCTAGCTTACTCTACAAGAAGAGAGAGCTAGTGGTAGCGTCTACATTATTATCGTTGCTCTTCCATCAGTAGAGTACTAACTGCCTTTACTTACTAATTCTACCACTAGGCTTTATAATGGAAATGTACCTAGTATTTCTATTTACATTTTTTTTTTCAAAATCTTTAATCCGTTCTTTAATTTAATTAATGTTTTAAAAAGATTTTATATTTGTAATCTTTTTGTCTGAAATTTAAATCCATAAAAAGTTTATGTCAACAAAATTATAGACATTATAAATTATGTTCGATTTTTGAACTCTGTCTTTGCATTTGAAACCACACGCGTCTAGGATGACATAATTAAAAATAGATTGTAAAAACCTTCTTAGTGACCCTGAAAGATTTAAGGACTAACATTCCTTGAATATTTATATATTATAACGATTTACTTACTCGAAAACAGATTTATATTCAACTTTTTAATGTCCTAAATGCGAAAGTCTATGAGAATACTGATGGATGTATCTCAATGGTCGGATGTTTGTTACTCTTTCACGATAAACACTAAAACCTAAGTCATGGCGCTGTATGAACATTGACACAAAGACACATAAACAGTCTCGAATGGCTTTTTTCCCACGGGAACGGCTGAAACCACACGGGTAACCCACGGGAACTACAGAAGTGAAGATATATTAGACCCGCAATAGTGTTCCAAGTAGCAGATTTTAAATTATCCACCAATTACGCCACACTCTGTATGTATATCAAACATATATTTATCGTTAACTTAGCTGTGCTTGACGAAAACCTCAATTCTGTAATAAACAAATAACTATCGTAGATTATGCGTAGATCTTTACAAAACATCTTATAAAGAACTTCCTCTTTTTTATTTATCGCCCGATACAGTAGAAAACATGTTATTTCCGCTTAAAGTGCCATCTGTTGGAAATCAAAGTTACGAAATCATAATGTTTAACACAACACGTTTTCGTGAACTCGAGCCACGACTCTACAATGTAGAGTCTACAGCGATTTACAGTTCGAAAACGTTCGACCGTCAAAATACAGATGGCATTAGTAAGCGATGCTGCTGCTATCTATTTTAAAAGTTTAGAACTCAATAACTGAAACGAAGAGCCCGGATTTGGGACCCTCACAAAATGTATTGTTGTACTTCAATAGGCGTTTCCCTCGAAGGGGTGGAACCAAATTCAGCCCTAAAATTATATACGGTAGGTATGTTGGTTGGTATAGATTTTGGTTCTACTCATTTTACTTACCTACAGCTAAATAAAATCGATACGCGACGCTTGAAGAATTGTTAGACCGAACTAATGAGATTACGAGTATAATTTGTATGAAAGTTTACGTACCTGATGGGAGACTTGAAAAATAATTGTCAATGATAACATGAAATTAAGTATGTTTAAAAACATACAAAACGCTTTGCAAAAATTATTTGGGTTTAAAAAGGTCTAACATAAAATTAAACTTTCACCATTAATTATTCTAAAACAAAAGACTATAAACTGAGACTCAAGTTAATATCCGATTCTGTTGATAGGTTTAGGTATCAGCATAGTGCAAAAGTTAGGATAGACACAATGAATAAGGTACCATGCAACAACCTCGGTAGATGGCCTTTTGTAGAATAAGGTTAGCGGTCGTGCCATAGTTTGACTAAGCAATTTTAGATTATTGCAATTGTTAATCAACGTGCTACTCGGCCCCTACTTAGGTGGGTAGCTGGAAGTGGCATTTCTATCTGAGCCGGGCTTCTGAGGGCTCGTTCAGCAGTCGGTCCCGGTTATTTCTATCGTAAGACAATATCGAAGGCCTTAAAAACTCCAACACCAGGGTTGACCACTGACCTTCTCGAAATGAGAATGATAGATGACCTTCATGGAGAATAAGGTATAAACACAAACTTATAGAAACAGTTTAAAATAAATAAATAAAATGGATGTCAAGTGTATCACAACGGTTGCTGAAACAACATATTATATAGTTAATGGCATATAATTGAACTCTTAACTAAAAGCTTCGAAAGTATAGAATAATAAATTGGGGATTTCTTATTTATTTTAAGTATTATATTAGTGCGACGAACCAGAAGTACCTACCTACTTATATTATTTCGAATAGATATTATCTTCTAGGACTTTTTTGTAACCGAAACAGGTTTAATTGTATAGAGTCATTAAACCCATAATTTCTAGCTCGACTCGGCCGCCCACATCTCATTCTTTAACAAATACGAAAATATAACTTAATTACATTTCTTTCTTTTATAACTTATCTTCATTTGATTATATGTTTCGGTTATTTTTGCAAAATTATTAACTTAAATTATCAATATACTAATTTACTTTCTTTCTAAATTATTGTACATATACTTAAAGTTTAAATTATTGTACCATATTGTGCTTTTCAGACACATGGGAGTTGTTAAGATGAACTTATTTAATACATATTATATACCTATTGTCGTTCTGTTTTGAAATAATACAGATTTGAAATCAGAACAAGTAGATAGTGGATTTAGAACAAAACTTAGATAATAATCTTTTGCAATCATGGATTTAATTAAGGGTTTAAGGAAAATATGTTTTTAAATACTCCATTTTGTTTTGTCATAGTTTTCCTTTTACTTAAGTTACTGTGTTTGTTAAAGATATGTGATCCTTGTGATGATCTTATGGATTGATACTATAAAAACAGATTTTTATCTATGGATTTTATTACTGGTTTGATTCCCAAGTGTAACATATATTTCGTTATATCTAGTCTTTAAAATAACAAAATCTTTGAATAGGTTTATTTTGCCTGCAATTTGCTACCTTCAGTATTTCATACTTTCCATTCAAATGGCATTGATATTCTGACCTGTATCCAATATTCGTCAAACTCACATGTGCCATTATATCTGATAGGTGAAGCTGCCCCGTTGACCGGCGGCGCTGACTGCACCACTACCGTGACACCATTGACCGTAGCCACTGGCTTGGGGTCGACCTGGGAGGTGGACCATGAGGCCGCCGCTGCCGCTGCGGCCGCAGCCGCCGCGCAAACACTGCACTCTGGAATTATTATAAATATACATGATATAAAATTATGCGTCTGTAATGTACATATTGCAAAGGCCAAAGGATTTCACTGAAGAAATGATATTATGTATCTACTATGACAAGTATTACATTAAAGCATAGTTCCTATTGACATCATTTATGTTTTAGATTCAATGCATGATGAGGTGGGGTTACTGTATCTTTCATTCCAAGCTGCATTGTTGAGACAAAGGACTCTTAGCAACAGAATATCAACATGTTGAGTTGTAAGCTGACATAAGGGCGATACTACTGAGTAAAAAGGTAACAATATAAAAAATATATAATGTGTGGCTGCATGTCAATCACTTTGTATCAAATCTTGCAAATATTTTCAACTGTTTCCTTATATCCCGTTGAGCTAAAAATGTGTGAAAAAACGAAAGTCTTTAAAAAAGTCTTTTTTATTTGTTACAGGTCAATAATGTTAACATCTCTTAGAAGATTCTTAGAGTAAAGAGCCATTATAGTGTTCCAATGAGAATCATGTTGGAATACCATTTTGGGCAAAATAGTTGCAGATTATTGGAAGGCAACGCTAAGATGTAAACAAATTCGGAGGATAAAACTCATAAAATCTTTATCAATTACTGTCAACTAACAAAATATAATTTAATTTAAGTACCTTCAAATCCATTTTATTGAACTTATATGTTATGTTGTTTTTTCAAGAATATAAGTATACTAACTCACAATAATTCTATGTAACTTAACCTACAAATAGCATCGTTATCATGTTTTGGAGTCTTTCATACAATTTCTATTAAGTAATGAAGACACAAATTCTTATCAACAAAAAGTAAATTGAGATGACTACAAAACCTAAAAATAATAATAATTTTGAATCAACCTTTACAATATGTAACAAATAGTTGTTTATTGGTATCTACTTAGCAGTATCCTGAGCGTTAAAACATAGCAAATACCAAATTAAATCATAAATTGATCATACATGCCACTAACACATAATTGTATGATAAATAAATGATGATTCATCATAATAGGTAAATATGATAAAATTTACATGATCGTATATAAAATGGCTCACCCTTCATATAGGAACGGAGCTATCCGCCCCTCTCCAGATTGTAAATCCCTCACAAATATTACATCCATACACTCTTTAAAATATTTGTTGATTCTTATAACTCACTAATAAGATGCATCTCATCCAGAAAATAAAAAATATTTTGCACCATATAAATTGATAAAAACATCCAAGCTTATTTTAAGAAAAGTAAATATTGTTATTATTAACTATGCTGTATATTTAAGGCGTTTTTCCAATACAACTTTGTCTAATATATGTTGTTATTTTTGGTTTTTGGGATGCAATGCGTGTGACGATTACCGAAAGACTGCGTGGTGATTTTGCGTAGCTGAGAGGGTGGCGCGCAGGGGATGCTGGTCACAGAACATTGGCCAGTGGTGTTAACAATACATTTACGATATATTTTCGTCAAAATTAGAACAGTTCGCTTATTAACATTTTAGTCACAGAAACATTGCTATAACTTTTTTAAAAACTGAGGATTGTTATATTCATATGTAAAAATGTGTTCATGAAAGGTTTATGTGTTGGTATGTATGTAAAAAGTATCAGTCGTCAGGTTTTGTAGTATAAGCTAAGAGCTTTGTTTGATTCTCTTTTATTATCTATTTTTATATTTATATCTATTATTTATCTACATATATTGTGGCTTCCTAAATCATACTCAAAGTAAGGTTAGGTAACAACAAATCAATAAGTTATTTACTTCGCTACAAGGCTATTGATTTTATTAGTAAAGTAAGCGTATTTGATCTTATTTAGAATTTTAAAAATAATACGAGATGCCAAAAGTTAAAGAACATTATAAATTTTAATACTAAACGAGGTTAGCCATATAGTTCAATAAACCTTATACAATGATTCTTATTTACAATTCCATACATTTGAAACTACGACACTAGATTTGGTAACTTAGTCGAGGTTAGGCACCCATTTTAATTTGAAACATTATTACCTACAGGAAGTAGCGTTCACGGCCATGGTTTTGATTCATTGTTTTATAGTTCAGAAGCTTTGTCTAAAAGCTCTTATGAAAGAAATAACTTTGCTATTTTTAGTTTTTTATTATATTCTACAGTTTAGCTTTATACCTATTATTCTGTTTTAGAGTGTAACCTTGTACATATTTACTAAGTTTTGTGAACAGAATAGTAACAGATAAATCTTCCCAAATTCTTCTAAAATATGAAGGAATACTTTGTAGAAATTATTACAAAACTACTCATACGTTCACATCAAAACAATGTAAGCTATTTATTACTTTGAAGCTGAATCTATATTATTCCGAAAATAATCCACTGTTTTTGCTTATTTGAATGGTTCAATAAAACAACTTACAGGTTTAAACACTTCTTGTACCTTAATAACGATTGATTATTTTTTTCTGAATATATGTATTTTAAAACTACATATACTCTAAATTATATTTTAGTCTCTATAGACTCTTTTAGATCGCTTTTAGACCTTTACAACTGAGTTGTCTTTAGTCTATCAAGAAGTCAGATAAAAAATTCTGTGATAGACCATAAAGTCTGTCTGAAGTCTTGTCTTCTGCGTTCTTTTATGGATTATACCAGAGAATCTAAAGACTGCCCGGTCCAAAATCTGCGCAGACTCTAAAAGTTTCAATGATATAAATAAATAAGTCATATTTTAAAAATCATACATTTTGACGTTGGCATCCATGTTTGTATGATTCGGTCCGTTCCGCGCATGCGCAGTGAGTGAATACAAACAGCAGCGCCGCACATCTGCTGGTCAGCTCGTGGACACAATGCTCAGTGTTGACACCACACTGTTGACTTTTTACGGGATATTTTCATATCTTGCTTCTAAACCCACTCTCACTATTACTCAAAATAAAGATAGTAGTTACTCTGATGGGTGGTCTGCTATTTCTTTGAGCATACATAATATATAATATTTGAGCATACATAATGATATAGTCATTTCGTATTATTGACTGCTTATTTTCAAAGTACCCCGGACCAAAAGTATGGAAAATGTGGTTTCAGTTAAATATTCTGAGATTTTGATATATTATAGATATTAACGTCCTGAACAAAAGTCTCTATGGGGGCTACCACTGTTTCCGAGTCCCTTTCAGAGTTACGACTGATTTTGTACCGTCAGGGAAATCGACTCTTAGTACTATTTCGCACCTAGTCACAGTGACAATAATATGACACCTCTAGCGTCTTTTTCAAGTGCAACAATAGGTATCGAATAAATCTGTATTACGAAGTTCTTAATTAGGTACATCGACATTGGAACATATTTTTGAGCATTTTAATGCACCCATATTTTTAGACTAGACTATACCAGACAAAACTTCACTTGTTGAAATAAACAGTTGGTAGTTGCGTCTAATTAATTATTTCTTATCTGATACAAAATCAGTCGTAACTCTGAAAGGGACTCGGAAACAGTGGTAGCCCCCATAGAGACTTTTGTTCAGGACGTTAATATCTATAATATATCAAAATCTCAGAATATTTAACTGAAACCACATTTTCCATACTTTTGGTCCGGGGTACTTTTAATTGCAAATTTTAATGACTGAACTATGTATGTATGCAAACGGTAGGAAGCTGTAAGGCACTGCTCGAATAATCATAATGATTATGAATATCTGATTTCATATCCATTTCTTAATTCATACTAATGTGACATCAATGAAATAACGGCTTTAGAACTATGTATATAACACAAATAAACTCTATTTTAGCAAAATCCCAATCTTAAATTAAATAACATAATTTTACATTTTGACGATCTGACGTATCGTTTGACTGTCCCGTATTTTTCAGCATATATGGTCACCATACTCTTACCTGACCCACACCCTACTCTCAACAGAACGCGTACGTTAATACTCCAATTTTTTCTACATATCACCAAAATATGCACATTTCGGTCGAAAATGTTATTATTACTTGGGTACGATTACCTAAAATATGAAAAAAATCATTTTCAAAAATAATATTAATTAAAACTAAAAAAAATTATTTATGCAATTATGATTATTTAATGGAACCACAACAACCAATAAAGACACTTTTTTTTATTAACCTTGGTGTCTCACTGCTGATATATGTTTTTTTAAAATGCATTGTAGAGTTTAAGGTTAAGAGTATACATACCTACACATGCCTACCTATAATTAATTATTAATGTATTGCTCTGATATCGGTAATTACCTTTATTTATTTCATCTTATCTATGCCTTATCATTAAAACGTAAACCTCTAATATTAAGTCATTTCTCACACAAAAAACGAAAATGAATCATGAAATATTTATTTATAATAAGCAGTCGGATCAAAGGTCCCTGTTATTTTATAAATAGGGTGGGCTTTTTATGAATTAATGCAGAAATATTAGCAATATAAAAAACAGTGACAAAAAATTGAGATTAGGCTCGTGTCGCAGCCGTCAAACGGAGTGGACAATGATATATCAGCCCATATCAGAGAGCCCGCGGGCATCTGCCATTATAAACCTCAATATTTCATAATTTTATTACTTTTGTATAACGGGACGGTCCAGCTATGGGATAACAAATGAATGCCTTACCTACACAATGTAGTACCAGTTGGAGCTCAGGTTTGGGTAAGTACATCATACTTTCAGGATTTATAGAAATTAGTGGTTTTTATCTCATTAAGTCGTCAATTGAGTTACGATTACAACTACATATTTCGTGAGATTTGTCAGCTTACAAATCTTCTAGTTAAGATTTGGAACATTTGTTTTTTTAGTATGTTCCACGTTTGCATAAAAAGTAAAAGTGCGATGCATAAAAAATATACTGAACTAGTTTCCCAATTTTATTGTATTTTGACATGAATGCAGATTGCAATTTGCGAGTGACCGTTGTCTGTCAATCAATCACTGCGAGGGGTAGTTAATTGCAAAAAACTGACCCCTCGTTGACCACGTATAAAGGCAAAAAAATCACAATAGCCCCCAAAAACCAATATCAATGAAAAAACGTATTAATAGGAAGTATTCACAAAATCTAAGTCGCGTGTCATTCTATAAAAGGTGTATGAAATGTGCAAATAAAAAACAGGCACGATTTATTGACGTGTTTTTATCATTAAAGTTCGGGTGATAATTGGTAGGTAAATGTAGTAGTTAGCTACTGTTGAGAGTTAGTTTAAGTGGATATTATTATTTGTCTAAGCTCTCAAAATGTGATATGTCATTGAAAGTTGCGAGTTTGTAAAGAATATTTGTGCATTGTGGGGGCGTATGTAAACGCGTCGTTTCACCCTCCACGCATCACAAGTTTTTGCCTCCAAACAATAAGCATCAAACACTCAGGGCCTCCGTTTACATATTCTCAAATAAGCACTCTTGCCGTTCAATACGCGAATTAAAATATGACAAACGATTGACAGGTACAGTCACGATGAGTTTGTATAGCAGACAACTTTAGGGATGATGAATTCAGTATCTATGATGTAGCGAGTATAGGCAAATACAAATTGTTCGGTTATTTACAATTATTATTTGCTTCAAAATAAAGTAAGTTATTTCATTTTATATAAGCTTCGTAACTTTCGGCTAATCGGTAATAAAATAACTTATGAAATGGGCAAAATTTCATTCATTTATGTTTTTTTCGTTCGATTTTACGTTTTTGAAATTATTTTTTAAATACATACAATGTTATATTGTTGTAAAAGCATTTTTTTATATTATTTTTCTTGGTTCTCCTTTTCATATCTACTACACGCAAACAGCTACAATGTCTACTGTTATCTCGGTGAGGTACAGAAATAATACAATATTTTCTAAAATTTACCAATAATTCAATACTTTTAGATATCTTTATACTGCATTCTATCCAAGTGTTTTCTGTACAATATATTTGAGTTGGAGACTGAGTAATTTTTCATAAGTTTTTGTAGGGCGAGCACCCCCGGTTATAACGAGGGTTGCTATTGGTTGTTCTGTGTAGGGACGCTGCGCACAGCGCTAGGGGTGCCGCGGCCGGGCGCGCAGCCAATCAATTGGCCCATTTTTTAAATAACATACATAAAAATGGTAAAAAATGAACCTTTTTATGCTTCTACATGTTTTACCCCTTATGTATGTACAGAGTGATAAATGTTTGCACTTTAATACAGTATGTAATGAATGTGTAGTCACAAAGGTTGTTTTACTTTGTAGGGTTTTGTGTTTTATTATAATATTTATATGGTAAAATTGAAACGAAGAAATAAAATACAAGAGAACTTTAATATTCAAAATAAGACCTCTAATATAGAGGATGATGTTTTGTATAATTTTGTCATAAACAATATCGTAATCAAATAATTTGTATAGGAGGCACTATGTTATTCGAGTATATTATTTTTAAAACTTTTTTAACTACTACGAGCAGTTAACTCAATGCAGTTAGTTCGTACAGTGACACCTATAGAAAACAGTTGAACCTTGTTAAAACAAATGCATGCAACTCGCTCTCATAATGCAACTAACCGAATGAAAGTAGAGAAAGAGGAACCACCATTTCTCCTTAGTTACAACACTGCTCGCTAGATGGCAGCATGTGCTCGCAATGCCGAAGTTTCGAGAGTCTTCTTTGTAAGAAAAGACAACTGTTTATGAACCTTTCTAGATCAAGATTCGTACATAAAAGATGTAATGTAAAGTTATTCAACTTGATACATATATAATTTTGTTGCTAAAGTAAAATAGACATATATTGATGTTTTGATTATGAAGTTCTCTATCTAATTCCGAATAGGGTCTTGAACATTTTATACATTTTATCCGAATAATAGAAATGTATTTGATGTTAATAATTTAATTGATATAATATGTTAATGTTGTTAACTAATAGCAATCCCTAATGCTGATGTAAATTATAACAATATCAGTTGTTATTTTATCCCTAATATTATAAGAACAATACAAATTACTTTTTGGCTTAACTATATAGTGTGTAAAGTCAACGTAGGTATATAATGAAATGATAGAAAAACTTTTATGAAATAAAAAATATTATTTTATTTTTATAATAACAATGAATAATTAATATGAATAAATAATTACCTAGATTACAAAACTCAATTTACCTTCTAATGTTAAATGATAAGTATAATGATGGGCGGGTTGCAGTGCAGGTAACGGAAGTGAAGTGAGCCGGGTGTGATTTACCAAGATTATCCCAAGAGGCGGCAGGGCGAGGGCCGGCTAACGGGACTCTCGTGTTTCGATTTCGTAGAGCATTTCTCCGCGAGGTCCCGTTACGCGACCGAAAGTACTTTTGTTGCGGCGCGCGCGCACTCGCCCGCTCGCTCGGTCGCTACACTTCACCGTATTGAGAACGCAGTTGCTTAGCTGCCATTATGTCTTCAAAACAAAGAGCTTTTCAAAAAACCGCACAGAGCAGAGTTCACTCACTCCTGTACCGTTACGTTACACATTTGCATAATGGTGATCATCTCTTGTAATTACGCAAGAAAGGGTTTAAATAAAACTTGGTGATGTTTTAGAGTGATCAAAATCGATAAAATTTTGTGGTAAGTTGTGTAAGCGAGTGGCCTTGCAGTGGCGCGGGTCGATGACTGCGCCGGCCGCGGATCATGTTTACTTATCGCCTGAGTGAACATAACCAACGAAAGTATACCGCCCAAAATTTTAGGGCATTTCTTTATCTTGCTACGCCGTAGCGCTTTACACCTTCGTAGCAACTACGTAATATTAATCACTGTATAGTAATGTATCAATAAGAAATGCAAAATGTTATAATAACTACAAACTGAATGTGATAATTTACCAAGTCTATACAACTTCCAAAAACAATTTTTTTTCGAATATCTAGTGAACATTACTTCTGTATTAGATATAATATATTAATAATCTATATATTTTTATATTCAATCGGATTTGTCCCACAATCACCGTACTCAATTTTATACTTGACTACCATTAGAAAATTTTCAACTGCGCAATAGATTCAAGCACATAGAAGCTTAGTTATATTCCTTCCTCCTATTAATATTCGCGTTTGGAGTCCTTCAACTAGCAATAATATGGGCGGAATAAAAACAACTTTATTATCAAAAAACTGTTGATGTTGGTTGGAATATTCCATAGGTTATGTTGGCAGTGGGCTGTGGTGGGGGGAGGCTTGCGCGGTGACGTAATCCACGCGGTTCGATACTCTCGAAAGGCTGCGAGGTGAACGGCCGCTAGACGCGACTCGCTGCCTACGCGACAACGCTCAATTAAACACTCCGCATGTACTCGCACATCGTACCATCACACATATTATTATCTGCTCTACTACATGCCGATATTCCAATATCATACCAGATAATCACTTTCTCTCAGTTCTGTACTCATTTTTTTATTGATAACATATTTTATAAACAACTTAATCAAACCAACTAGCACTTACCTACCGATTAAAATGTAGGTACACTTTCAAACGACTTGCTAAACGACTTAATCAACCAATATCGTTAAACTCCGCCTACTAATAATTTCTCTCAAAATAAAACAAAACACTGCTATCTAAAATACATTGCTCCTTCGAAGTAATCAGTTGTTTACGTTTCGTTACGTTTAGATTATAGGGGTGGATTGAATCATTGAAGTGTCATTGACGATTTATACAAGTATTTAACAAGTAGTTGGAAAAACATTAGTCAGTTAACGATTTATGGCATTTGATGAAATGTAAATAAAGTTGCAATAATGAGAGCAAGTGAGAGGCGGCGAGAAGGGCGGTCGAGAGCGAGTTACACAAGAAGGGTTACAAAACTGTGGCAATGAACCCGAGTGAACCTGAACCTTGCGAACCGCTAGCCGCCGATGGCGTCAGGGCAGCGCAACCTTTGGACAAATGCATGGGTGTGCTTTTCTATACACGGCATAGTTAAGTAAGTATGTTAGTGGTAAGTTCGTGTAGGTTATTGGCCAACCCTGTTGTCGAAGTTTTAGACCTCCTAAAGGCCTCCGACATGGTCTATCAATTGAAACAACCGAGACTGTCAATTTTACGTACCCTCCGAAGCACGATAGCGCTCTGATGCAACTATCGGCCATCCATCCAGGTAACTCGTGCTGCATGATGTATTAACAATTGGAATGAGCTAATATCGTTTAGTCAAATAACGATACAACCACCACGACTAAGGTAAATATTGTAAACATGTAGAAAAACGACACATATTCGCGAAATAAGTATTTAATATACCCCTTGACGTTGTGGTATAATGTTTAATGGCTGTATAGAGTAAAGCCAACAACCACAGACAAGCCTGCAGCTTTAATCAGATTACAATAGAAATAGCGCTGGTGACACAGTTTATCTGAACGATGATGACAAACGACAAATTGTGAATAGGTATTAGGCACAATTAATATTGCTATTGACTAATCAATACCAAATGTCAATATTTGTCTACATGTTTCATTCTGATTACCTGTACATAACTTTATGGCACTACAAGTACACTTGTGTTTTAAACATTAAGAAATGCTCTCTCACTTACAAATAATACCAAAATACAATTTAAAATTTTAAGTGCCTAAAATTCAAAAAATACTGTCCAAATAACTTCTATAGGCAAGCGCATCCATTACTTACTGCTACTTATTTACAAAACTACAAAAGCAATGATTAATTTATAAATATTTGATATAACTGTGCATTTACAGAACCACAGGTTGCGCTGCCCTGCGGCTCGTGTTGCAACGTCTCGGCATCGGCAGGGAAATGCTAGCTGCAGGCTGCATCGACGCGCGCAATGCGGAAACTAACCTTTTTGCTCCGCGCCAAGCCATCCACCGCGCCATGTATCGAATGCCAGCCCTTTGAACATAGACGACATCGCACTTACATCAATTACGACTCATCTGTACAATATTATTCAATAGTTAATAGAATTAGAGGCATTCTCGTGTTTAAAATCAAACTTCGTACACTGTTTTCGAACGTTAGTAGTCAACTTCGACTATCTCTATCTATACTAATATTATAAAGCTGAAGAGTTTGTTTTGTTTGTTTGTTTGTTTGTTTGTTTGTTTGTTTGTTTGTTTGTTTGTTTGTTTGTTTGTTTAAACGCGCTAATCTCAGAAACTACTGAACCGATTTGAATAATTCTTTTTGTAATAGATAGCCACATTCAACGGGAAGGTTATAGGCTATTTTTCATCCCGAAATTCCTACGGGAACGGGTACAACGCGGGTAAAACCGCGGGGCGCTGCTAGTAATATATAAAAATGACTTGCTGAATGTGTTGCTAAGCGCATAACTTCACAACGACTGCACCAAATTGGGTGATTATTTTTTATATGTTCCTTATTGTCAGGACAAGATTTTTATATAAGAAAATAAGTAATAGAAATCTCGAAATTCTTACGGGAACGTTGGCGCTGCGGGTGAAACCGAGGGGCACAGCTAGCTATGTATTAAACAACAGCGTGGTCCGACGATTGAAATAATATAAACATTCGAAATTCAAAATTGTAACTACCCTTCTTAGCGCAGCAGCCTACAGACGAAAATGTCATGTCGTGTAATGGCCTCCCATCCAATAGGTGTCACGGCTTAACTCTGTTTATTATTTACGTAACTCTAGATAATATTTGCTTTTACAATATTTTGCCTGACTTCGTCTAAGTACATTAAAGCATCAATTTTAATATCATATAAGAAAAACATAATAGGTAGGTAGATATAAATATTACAAATGATAAAATAGAATTACAAAAATAACATTATGTTACAAACTATTCAGAAACAGTATACATATATGAAATATAAACATTACCGCAATGAGTCAAGAATTTACTACAAATTAACTGATTTAATGCTCATAGTTCTATTTACGATTATGGACTTGTGTAAAATCTCAAGAGTGTATTGACTGCGCTACAGAAGAGTTTATAAGTAAAAGACATCAACGAGCTCCGTAACTTCATTACTTGCATTACTTAGTACGAACATAAAGAGCAAATAATTTTTAACGATCTTTTTATGGCTCTTCAGATTAAATAAAAAGGTATTTAATTCAAGTTATATTAACTTTAAAGAAGTAACATATTTTATTTTAATAAATTATTTATAAACTCGCTATTGTTTTGCAATTTACAGTTATAATACAAATCTCACGGAACAGAAAAACACTTGTCATATGTCGGTGCTCTAACGCCATCATTATGTGTAAATATTGAGCGCGGAATTATATTTTTGTATAATTTTAATAAGAGGTAATTGACATATGCATTAAGAGGGTAACGAGCCAATGTTCGTGTAGTAGGTTTGAATTTAGAATGTGTTACGAATTTTAACATAATATTTAGAACGAATTCGAATTGCTTCATATATTTTAATTAATGTTATTTGAGAATTATTTAATCTGTATTAAAACACAATATGAATGAATGAATAAGTTATCATTGTGGGTGGTCTCAACGTCTATCACAATTGTAGACATGTAACATTCTGCGTATTGGAAATGTCTATAATGTATATTAATGTCCTACCCTTTGAAGTAATATAAGTATTTCTATTTGACAATCTCGTTAAAACAAAGTAAACAAAACGTCTTGGGTATAGTAATAAGTAGATATTATTTACAATTGTTTCAATATTAGATTTTGAATAATTATTTGCAGCAATGAACACTTATCAAATGTATAATATCGCAAAGTAAATAAATTGATAAAACTAGATAAATTCGGTTGGTTGTTAATGTTGGCGAATCTCACGAGTTGCCAAACGTGGTGGCAGGTCACTGACCCCGCTACATGTACGATAAAAGTAAAACTTCGTGTTATTTCGCTTTACCACCTTCAGCGATACAGAATGTTGGCTTAATACATTGTGTTATCAACTTGTTGTCAATGATCGATTTCATGTGTACAAGTGTTGGAAGATGCTTTGAGAACTAATGATATTTGTTTCATCAAATATTACAAACTAGCAGCGCCCCGCGGTTTTACCCGCGTTGTACCCGTTCCCGTGGGAATTTCGGGATAAAATGTAGCCTATAGCCTTCCTCGATAAATAGACTATCTAACAGTGAAAGAATTATTCAAATCGGTTCAGTAGTTTCTGAGATTAGCGCGTTTAAACAAACAAACAAACAAACAAACAAACAAACAAACAAACAAAACAAACTCTTCAGCTTTATAATATTAGTATAGATGTATTAAACGTGGATTACCTGATAATGATCAACAATTGTTACAACACTTCATGTATACTTCCAAAAGGAATATTTAAAAGTGATTATGCGAGTTCATAAATGTCACATCATGGAGTTTTAACGCCACTGCGTCACAATTCAATTGTTTTATTTCAAGCATAAGTTCATACAATTATACAAATTACGTTGATAACTAGGGTGCAATCTGCAACTGCAACTGGAAGCTGCTACCCTGAAATTCAGTATTAAGATCATTGCCTCACTCACTAGTAGAGATTACACCTGAAAATGAAATCAGTTGTTCATCAAGTAGGCAAACTCTCCTTAATTTTCATTTCATTTAATAAAAATAAAGAGTCGCAACACCTATAATATCCGAGTAGATGTAGATGAAAAGTGAATCAACCTGACGTTTGGTTGCGCGGCCACTTGCGTTCGTTGACCTCACAAATTTTCGTTTCGTTGGACGCAGAGTTGTGTGCGTGTCCACCTCCCCCCTTCCCACTCCCCGCCCCTCCTCCGACACTCACCAGTTCCCCAATTCTGCCAACTTTGTTTTCATACAACATCGATCATGAATCCTGACATTACAATGGCACTAAAATATTATTTTAAGGGTTTAATCAGCGTTTTAATGCGGATTTTCAAAAAGAAATTGATATTAAAGGGATATCCTTTATGGGTTGTAATCACCGGATGCGTTAGTGCAAAAACAAATATGAGACGCCTTTCATGTTAAAAGGTTTTTGTGATTATCATATTTCTATTTTATGTTTTTTATTTGATGGTTATAAATTATGAGAGAGAGGTAGACAAAAGCGTTGTTGATTCAAATGGAATGGTGTTGGTGCAGCTAGGCCTTGTCAATGACCCCTATTTCGCCACCGTCGCGCTCGGCGAGAGGTCGACGATTCGCGTCATGGCTCCGACAGCTGCCATCGTGAAAAATCATGAAGCCGCTCATACAATATTTATTATTTGACCAATATAACTCCACTTCCGTGGTCAAATATGACATCACGATAAATTACATAAGTATTGTTTTTTACTATTTTACAGTTAAGTAAAATAGGACATCCACATTTCTCATACAAGGGAATACTTATTAACTCTACTTTAAATTCAATGACACTAAAATATATGTTAAAAATATTGTACTGATTTATTCATGCAATAATTGTACATCGTTTATGTTAAACTACAAGATAGTAGTACTTTCCAGCAATTTATCTTATAAGAAAAAAAAACAAATTGAAGATTATACTTAACCTATAAACTTCTGGCAATTTCACTCGACAAAACCACAAGTCAATCTATTGAACCATCCTCCAAAACTTTAGACATAAATAACTAATATCTATTAATTATTCACAAACAATTAATAGCTTGCACATTAATTAAATGTTTATCGCTACATAATCAAGATACCAAAATATTGTGAAAATGAGTCATCGTGATCTGACGTGGACGATTAATACATGCAACGGTTTGTCAGTACAATGACAATGCGAGCGGGCTCGACTCGTATCTGGAGATGGTGTTGATAAAGCGGTGGTGACTGATTGATAGAATGACAATTTGGTGAGTAGGGCAGGCACCGCGGAAGACACCGTCGCGGTTCAGCGTAGTTCAACGTGACACTTTCCGACGTCATAAACAACTTTCCTACTAGCAATGCGCTCGCAAAGCGCCGCACTCAGCCACCATCTCACACGCTCTGCCCAAGAATTGCTCTGCGCCACTTTACAAGAAAAACAATTAATTTATACAGCGTCAATGACTTTTCTTTGCATTGCATTGAAGATACGTACGTATCGCACGACACCTCTGATAAAGACTTTCCAATAAGCTCTACTTTTATAACGTGCTTCTTAGGAAAACTCTGTCTTATTAGATTTCAATGTTATGAGTCTAGAATGAAAGGGTTATTGGACTACTTAATTGAGAAAAACTTATATCCGTTTCCGATTGGAGTCTCTTTCAATAAAACTTGTAAAATATAATATAGCTTTTTTATTTGTATTTAAGCTCATTAAGAATTTAAACTACGTTTACGGATACAATTCGCTTTTATTTTACATTTTTATCCAACGTTTTAGCCCCCTTAGAGGAACTGAAGCCTAAAAACCAGGTTTTTGAACTGTGTGCAACATAAAATGTTTCACGATCATAGAGATAACAGAAGGCAGCATAAAAGAGAACATAAGAAACAGACTGAATATTATAAATAAAAATAAACGATTGAGTGTAGTGAATAGTCCTGTTTGTCCAGGAAGCAATGAGAACTATCCTGTATTGAGGGGTCGTTGCCTCCCGGCATTCCCGTCCATGTTCGACAATATTATAATATTTAAACATTCAAGTATCACACTCAACTGAAATACAATTAAGTAATTACTACATTGTAGATGTAATTATAATGTTACCTACCTATCTGTGAAACCAAAAACTATTAATGATTTTAATGGTATTATTATATAAAATGATATTATCTTCCTAAAATCAGATAAATGTTTTATTTTATTAGGGTCTGACGAGATAATTAACAATCTTTTGTTTTCTGCCAGTGCACTTAAATTACTTTTCCAAATCCAATCTTAAAACTTACCTACAAAGAATAGTTAGCACAGATTTAATCTCACAGGTATTTGTCTAAAGTTCTATTCTTTAGACGAAATGTTAATTATAATTTGCATATTTTTGAATACGTTAGCAGTCTTTGGAAGCTATTCTTTTATTCTGGTGAATAAGTATAAACAGTGACACAGCGTAGTCATATAGCTAGCGTTGGACGTGACGTTGTACATTTTAAACTATTCAACTATTCATGGTAGGTTGCGCCTCGCTACGGGACACCGGGATCATAACGGGACTCGAACCTTCTTTTTACTTTTTTTCAACCTCCAAACCATCTAAAGCATGCGTTCACTTTTAATGACACCTACCTTTCGGCGTCCATTAGTTTCCTTGACGTCGCATCGGGAACGAAAGTTTAAATAGTCAGATATCTTCTATCTGTGAGGATTAATAAATATAATATGGTTCTTATTATACATTCTTGAATAACTTACTTTATTACAGATTTGTAGGAAGTTCGAGTATTTAAATTCTACAAATACATTGTATAATTCTTATTATACATTGTAAAGGTTAGGTATATATACCTACCTATAGGTTTGTATATGCAATTGAATAGACATATTAATAAAATCTATGCAGGCAACTGTATTGGCCGCTGCTGTTTACAATAAAAAACTGTTTTATTATTTCCATATTGCATAACAAAATGCTAAGAATTTAGTGAAACAAAGTTGTTTGTGATTTATGGTACCAAACAATGTACCGTCAGCAGCAAGTTTGTGGTCAGACTGGAGGTCCTTTGTTGGGGACTCCTTTGTGAACCTAACGGGAGACCGAGGTCTGCTGGTGTGACGTCACAATGGCGACGTCACACTGCAACAACATTTCAAACTAAATGCACTTTTTCCGTCATACGGGACAGAGTAACAGTTCCTGTCGTAAAACGGGACATTTAGTGAAGCCACTTCTCAGAACGAACGGACCCCTAGAACAAAAGATTAGAAAGATATATGACTGATCATTATTCTTTGAGCTGTGACCAATTTGAGGTTTAAATACAATATTATCAGAAGATGAGCTTAAGTTTTTGTTGTAATTCAATACAACGGGTAGTTGTTTGTGGTTATTAACTTTACAACGTGGTTTCAGAATATTTACCTTTTATATTATTATCTACAACTGTCCTATATCAAGTGAATTTATTAAAAAAAAATCTTTATCTATATGCAGTCTAAAGGTAATAATAATTAATTTAGACAAGCCCGTTGGCACAGTGGCAGTGAGAGCGCTTACTGTGTCGGCGGTTGCAGGTTCGATTCCCGCCCGGAGTCAACAATATGTGAAGACATAGTTGTTGGCGACGACGTCTGGGTGTCAATTATATATTCTTACAAAGTATTTGTGTATGTATATATAGTAGTATCAGTTAGTTAGATTCCATATTACAAGCTTAGAGCTTAGTGTGGGTCAAATTAACCGTGTGTGAATTTGTCCTGGTATATTTATATTATTAATAACTTCTGAAAAAAATATAAGTACTTCTATTCCATTCCCAAACAATAAGTATCATGATATAAATAAAACACTATCCGGTAACTTTAATGGCCACTTGATCTGGCAAATTTTCAAACCCATAAATAACATTCAAACGTTGATAAAATTATTGCTACTGAGTATTTCCCATTACGAATAGCAGTATGAGCCAGAAACATGCAAATAAAGAAACCCATTAATGAAGAAGTTTGATGTAAAGGTGATGAGCAAAAAACTTCATTGGCAAATAGCGGTGCAGAAACATCGACTCTAAGCAATTCAATTAACATGCCGCCCATGCGTGCAAATGTCGTTTTTTAATTTACCTCTAACGGGACTAATAAAGGAAGGGGTTAATCGAATAGATGCAAAAAGTCTGTGATTACTTAGCCCATATCCGGTATTCGGGTCCAAAGCATATGGTCCCGTAACCCTTTGGCCCCGTTATAAGGCGTTTGTTCAACAGTTGCATCATGAATATAATAGTGGTTTGTTTTTTATTTGATACTTACGCGCAGGCGGCGCCAGGTGACGCTGTATAAATGGTGAAATTCAAAAGTAATCTGAATATTTTTTGTCCCATATTCTTTTTTGACTGGGTCACAAGGTGGTTATGATTTGAATTATACTTATGAATTCAGTTGTTATTAATGACATATGTGTCTACAACTAGCACTCATGTTACATGTCTTTGAAGTGTCAATGTAAGCAGTGTTAGATGGCCGAGTAATTTATTTTCACTTTTCGCCATATTGATCAGGCTGGGGAGAGAGCTGCGATTGGCAGGCGAGGTGTCGCCGATTCCTGGAAGCCACGCTTTCCACGCTGCCACTGCATCTACTGCATCTTCCCGAGGAAATGCACGCGGGTTCGTTGCACTTACAAACTCATAACCCCCTTTCTAAAGCGCCGATCCAATTATGTGCACTTTCGCAAGCCGCTACTGTCACTCGCCTAGATACGGATAGGAAACTACGATGCGCTTGCACACCCACCTGCCTGACCCTCTATTCCATACTCTGTCAATATCACACACATCAATGACAAATTAATTCGCTATGACGAATCAAGGACAGCAACCGTAACCAATTATTCTGTGAGCACCATTGTGGTATTTTGATAAACAAGTTCGATATCTGTTATGTTAAAAACATTCCAAAGGTAAAAACATTTCAATTTAGGATTATGAAAATATTTTATCACATAAACTTAACATAATCTATTTTCAATATTTAGGTAGGTAGTCTAGCCTATGATAAAAGTAAATGAACAGAGTAATTAGAGCAACTTAGAAAATCAATTTTATATGAAATATTTCAAGAAGTGTTCTCATTGGGAAACGGTGTTCGTTAAGTAAATTTCTTCGGTTGCACGTGTTGGACTCATGAAAGTTTTTCAGGTGCAATCATTTATCGCAATACCAGACACGCCAATGAAAACGAGACAGGCCAACGAACCCGCACGATGCATCCATACGATTTCATATCTCACTGTCTATTAATTGCATACTGCTGACAAGCGAAGCAAACAATAACGTTTCATTCAGTTAAATCACAATAATTTTAATATACATCATTAGTTTACAATTGACTTAAGTTCACATGTCGGTTAAACTTGTTACAAGCATCTTAACTGAGACTAAAATTAGACATAATTGGCTGATAATGATAAGATCTGTAGGTCAGTACCACTGTTTTTGTATACATATCTAGGCTTGTGCCACATAGGGCACGCTGTTACTAGACGACTTGAACTTGTCATGAGTGATTGCAGAGAGAAGGGTGGTGGGGATTAGAGTGCATTGACATACTTACCTACTGCAGAGTGCAGGCGAAATGCATTGGCGGCGCGTCGTCGCTCACTTCGGGGGATATACTACGACTCCGCCACCGTACGCAGACCTCCCCCGGCCTCCACGCTAATCATCGGAACAGGCATCTGCAGCGTGATTTAGCTAAACTTGAGAGCTCCACTTACATTTGCCACGTTGTAAATCACTGACGCCTCGGAAAAGTGGAATGACGTCCGCGCGACCATGCGGTTTTCACTAACCAGCACGAACTTAGAGAGAAATGGAAAAACGTGTTAATTTTACATCGCCTACTGAGAAACAAGGCCGACTTCTAATCTCGCTTACTAAAATGCAACATTTTATTCATTATCTGCAGCTGATGTTAAGTAAGAATTAAACTAACTAATACTAGGCCTGCTAGATTACCAATGTCAAATTGCAAACGTTTGTTGTCTTTGTAGACCTCGCCAACTTGTAGCTTGGAAACTCGCTCAATCTAAACGACGCATTTATTGATGATCTTTTAATATTAATACTCAAAACATGTATTATATTTAAAAATATTATTAGTTTTTGTTTTTATTTTATTATGCATTTTCCTATTACTATAAGTACCTTCTTTCTATTGCTTTTTTAGTTTGCAGAGTCCTATCAAAACATACTGAAAAATAAATAAATTTGATTTGGAATTTGAACTATTTTCAAGTAAAAACATCTAAATATCCAAATCGCAAATATAAAGTTACATAAAACCATTGTTTGTACTATATAAACGTAGATCACCGATCGACTACATCCGCGACACCTCTTTCATTCAATGAGAACAATAGCTCACTATAATTATACTTATTGCAATGAAATGTCAATGTTGAATGCACTTGACACGACGCGAGGTCAATGGCAGTGATCGCAGGTCGTAGTTACGCCATTGTGCTGCCTTTACCTGAACCATTACTAGATTTAACTTAAGATAAACACACAATATAATGGGCTAATAAAATATTTTATACCTGCTCAATGAACTAACGGTTTAGTGCAGTGAATCTGTTATACGATGCTAAGTGGAAACATTTCCTTATTACTTCACAGTGATCTTTTATTGGACCTGACGGTCTAATCCATGTGCTTGCGGTAGGTATGGTACTCGCGATGGTACACAAGTAATTTGCACTAGACTTGCCAAATAGGAATTTATAGTTTAGCTTATCCTTAATTACTAGGAAGGAATTAGTGTTTACTACACGATGTAAATATTTTATGTATGTACCTACGTAACTACAAGATGTAAATTCTATATTAACAATACTTTGAATTAAAAGCCAATTTCCATTACAGATGAGATCGATATACGAGTAAAAGCTCTAAGTTTGATTCAAGTAGAGTATGAAATAACATGTTCTTTCAAAAATAATCATATCAATAGAAGCTTAATATGATCCCAAAACGCTGAAATTATTTCTATCACGTTAAATAATTTATAAGTAAAATCAACGAGAATCACAGTCAAAGTAAAGTATCATACATATGATGTGACAATGAAAGTACGCATCGCGTTTTCTCGACTACGATAGTTGTCGGAATAAGGCCAGTCGCGTTCATCGGCCTCGTTAAAGCCGTTACCGCGCCGACGCCCGCGACAATTCATATGCAACACTCTTATAATATCCCATAATTGCTAATCTTTCGTCCAAACACACATTATTTACTTCAATCCAACGTGTGGGCTGTATTGTCTGTTTTAGATAATAATTAACGTTTTAAGATGTCGATGAACGGTTCGATGTTCATTGACACTGCCACTTCTGTCGTTTCTATGTTACCCTACTTATTACTTACCTAGATTTTAAGAAATCTGGATCACTATTTCGGTTAAATGAACTTAGGTTTGATATAATAATTTGAAGTTTTCAGTTTATATGCAAACTAAACTTCGATTCTGTTCAAGCTAATTTGTATTTTTCAATTCTAGAAAAATCTCTGTCCTCATTTAGGTAGCTACATGCAAACGCTAGAGCTTGAGCCATGTAGATACTTTGGCAATTTTCTTTATAATTTTACATTAAGATATTTGATAAAATTTGATAATATTACTTTGGATACTAAAAGGAAAAACCATTGGCTTCGTAGAAAGTAATAACGGTGGAGTTGGATACGTGTTGTGCGTGCGCGCATGATTCACGAAACCCGCTGCCAACGCCGGCCCGCTCTGTGACATAATAAACTAAATTAACATATTTCCGCTGGTTTCGGTAAACCCCTTTCGTTTCCTTCACTCTTACTCACTCAAGATACTTAAAATCAAATAAATAAATAAAGTCGTTTAAATAAAAAAGTATATCTTTTAAACATGATTCATACATACTCAAACAGTACAAATAATTTGGGGTCAAAACAACAAGCCGATATAATTAACGTGGGTATTTTCCGTTAATTCAGACATTTTTAATTTTACAGCAATACATAAAGTCGTACAAAGTTAATAAGCCATCTCATGTGAGAGCTTTTCCAGTTCAGTCAGTAAGAAAATGTGTTGTGTGATGCGGAGTCGAGATACGAGTAGTGATAGCGCGAAGGCTGCAGTGGCGGAGGCGGTTGCAACTGCTTTCCGGTAATGTAACCGCGAATGCCTGTAAGAATTCTGCCTGAGGTTCGTTGAACTTTCGCGAGTGCAGAACGCAGCAGCAAAGAGGGGAGCCACACTAGGTCATACCCGGCCGTCGGCACACTTACCTTGACTCGCCGCGCAGTCGCCCGCACCACCGGACAATCTCCACGCATAGAAAACTAGCCACTTCACCACGATACACATTTCCACGCAATTATTATTTGTACGCACGCTAATCACACGCGTAATGGTCGATTAAGTAATTTATCTCAAACGCCCCACTAAATTACAATTTGGTTGTATTAATTGAAGTGAGAACCATTATCTGTTATTAATAATTGTTTTTATTAAGTTAAATTGGTCAGTCGGAGTCAATGACCTGGATAATATTTAAATTTTTACTTTGCTATGATACAATATTCTGTAATATAGAAAATGATTTCGATGATCCAATGTGAAAGAAAATCTGTTTTTCTATCTTATAAATATAATATGTGGAGGAGAAAGGGCTTATTTTACTATCTTGTTATTTTCTAGTACTTCCTATTCTATCAGTAGGTACTAATTACCTGCAAGAATAAAATATTTTTTGTTATGTGTTCGTGATTGCCGCCCACAAATATGTATACGGGAACTACTGAAGAGGCACTTACGAGACCTAATGAGGGCACTGAATGTGAGACTCTCATATTTAAAGGAAAAATATAAAGCTTTTGCATTTACGGGAAGTTTGTGAAATAACTTATTATGACCATTTGTTTGCTACGCATATAACTATTGACATTTAAGATTGGCACTTTCTTAAATTTCGTCAAGCCTAAAAACTGCATATATTTTAATTTATATACTTATTCTTTCCTCTAGGAAGCATAGATCAATTTCGATGGATACTCGCAAAGTTTTTATGCATACGAATTATTTTTTTTTTAATCGAGAAGTCTTTTTAATAAGTAGGTATGCTATAGTTTGCATTCATAATTACGGGTTCGTAAATAGATACTAAAGAAGAATTATTTTTCGCTGTTTCGTAGTTAATTATCAAACAAGAATTTATTTGCTGTCATCGTACCTACCTAATCTAATATTTTTTCTTCGTTCGTAGTTAATTACAAAAACTCATTCCCTTCTAAATCTCAAAGAAAATACTCAAAGTACTCGTAAATACATGCAATTCAGTAGGTTAGGGTTATTTTTTTTTATAGTATCTTAGCATATCAGTACGAAAACAGTAAATAAAATCTTATTTCGTAGTTAATTACGAAACTCAATTACTAAAACAGAAAATGAAGTCTTGTTTGATAATCAATTATGAAACAGTGAAAAATAGTTCATCTTTCGTAGCCAATTACGAAACTAAAATTACGAAAACGGACTAAACGGTATGTAATGAATTTTGTTTCGAATCCAGTGTCTCCAAACTTTTGAAATAAGAACGGATTAACAATCAATCAATCACAGTATGCGTTATTTTAAAGTAGTGCTGCTGTACAATAACTTGTCCAAAAAGTCACAAGAAGTGGCGATGCCCCTCTTAGTCACAAATATCTTCCATTCTTCTTTCGTAGTAATGTACCTAAGTTTTTCGTCGAATAGATGCATTTAAAGTTTAGTTTGTTTGTATTTGTGTAATTATATTCAACCTTCAAGTCGATGCGTATTTATGTGGCTATATGTCTAAAGAAGGAGAAAACATCTTGTTTTCTATAAATATGCAACTGGCACGTTCGTGAGCCAACCACCTACATAGGGAAATGTTACTCATCTCGATTCATTTACAACAACTCGTAATCTATACAATCTATTGTACTTGTTTCAGGTGACTGTTTCTAACCGACTTTAAAACTAAGCAGAAATTTTTAATTTACTTCATTTTATAAATTGTTTTCGTTTATAAAGTGATTTGGTTTCTTTTTGCTTGTAAAGATGTGTCTTGATTGATTTTTAATTAAGACAGTTAAATGGTGAAATTAATTATCACAAGCTGTGTGTATGGTTTCAAAGAGTTTTTAGTCTTGTTTGAATGTTAAATTGATGACAATCTGTATGGGATTGCACCGCCGACCAAATGTGCACTGCGTTTATGCATTATGAGGCGAACTCGAAAAAAAGTATTGTAACCAATTTAAATTTCCAGCTTAAAACTTTTTGTTGATAAATAAGCCAAGCAAAATACCCAAATGTATTTTTCCTAAAATTCTATTCACTAATAGTTTTAGTTTAAATCTTAAGTTAAACATGGATATCAAGTATAACGGCAACCAAAAGTTTTCGACACAATACCTTGATGTGTGACAAAAGATGTGTTCTAGAATTATAGTTACCTACGCGAACGTTCATGACTCGCGTCGTGTGAATGAACTTGAGTCGAGTAAAAGAATCCAAATTTTAGTATTATGTGTTACCGTCTAAGAGTTACGTTCATTAATCATCATTTGGTGTTATTTGCTGGCTTTGAATTTCAACTAATTGAAGGAGATAAATGTGGCGAGGTACCGCGTACTAATGAACGGAATCGCAGTGCGTAGGCTGCGTAGCTCTCGGCACCAAACAATTGGGAACTTATTCTGTAATTAATTGCACAAAGTTCGTTGTTCCAGTCAGGTGTCATGTCACATTAGTTTACAGTTACCTTTCTCATTCAAAAGATGTGCCAAATCCTCTTCAGTTTCGCGAACACTGATCATTATGTAGACTAACTTTAGAATGTTACAATTTGTTAGAAGAAAACTAGGTAACAGTAAGTCGAGTTATGTTGTACCTTTCAAATTTACATATAGTTAGTTAGTTATAGAAAATATTCAGTTTTGAGTTAATTATATGTTGCTTTAATGTATATTATTAACATGAGGTAGGTATTATATGTATATGGCAAATTGGTTCATATACATAACCTTTCACAAAAATAAGCCTAATCTTTCGATAGTATAAAAAAACAAATCGATATCTTCACGTCGATAGCAAAATGTTTCCGCACAATAATAAAGTAGGTATTACATATGGTAAATTTACAATATTCGTTGATATAATCTCTCACAAAAAGAAGCCTGATCTTTCGATGGTATACAAAAACAAATCAATATCTTCACATCGATAGCAAAAGGTTTCCGCACAATTTTATTATACACTTCAAACCATCAACAAAAGCAATTAAATATCCAAAAGAAAAGCAAATACAGTACCATTGAAGGCATTAGTCATGAAAGTCAAACACCTCTATTCATGCGGGTTCATGTGTATTTGTTATCTAGACTGAAGACGGTGTTAGTGAGCTTAAAAAGTATAATAGGTGTCATCACATATATTCGCTATTCATTTGTTAGTTTACCGGGTCAACGTTTCTATTGATACCCATTCGACGCCAATCAATCTTCTTGCGATAGGTACAAATATTCGATCAACGTATATTCGATTAGGGACCTACTCCAACTTTTCGTCTGGTCTTTAATCACCTTCCAGCTACCGACAAATACCAAAGCTTTGGTATTTGTCAGTTTTTTTATCAGTTTCAATGAACAAACATAATAAGCAATAAAGAATTCGTTACACAAATATAAGTAAGCCTTTCATCAAATTGTAAAGTACCAAGGAGTGGACAAAAACTTTGATTATATCGAATATCATTACATTTTTTACCCTCACGTGTGCCACCTACTTCAAATGTATTATTATTAAAATTATCTATCACGTGTCAAAAACGTGATCATTTATAATTATAATATTCTTCCCGCCCATACAATGTCACAATAATTCATATTCATAGCAAAATATAACCAAAATGTTTGAGTGTTTAGTCAAAATTCCGATAAATATCCGCCTTTGGTTAAGTATAGAGCTTGTAAAAGCAATTCGAACGTCGTTAGTCCGTCATATAAATTGGCTAATAGCAGGCATTGACTCTGTTCGCCACTCAAAAGAGTTCAACGCACGTAGCTTCGAGTTAGCTAGTCTCACGACTCTTTACACAATAGCTTTTTTGTGCATTCCTCCTTTTGGTTATGACATCATCTCGACTAAGTTTAGTTATTACCTGTGAATAACATCCTCTTGCTGAACCACCAACTACATGATAAACAATTTGCTAAATAGTGCAAATTGACCAAGAAGGTAATTGAAATTAGATTGACATTATAAAGTTGGTGCTAAGTTTTGTAGAGGTTTCACGCCTGAGTGCATTTCATATAGTACATCGCCACTACTTAGTTAGTCACATGGTTTTATAAGGATCATTTCAAAGTACCACGATACTCTTTTTGTCTTATTAAATTTTTGGTTATTTGACTAATCGGTTTAAAATGCCATTTCTAATACGTAATTAATAGTTTCATTTTGTTTAAAATTCCATTGAGTTAGATGGAAACCTGACTGATTACATACTGCAGCAGTTGGCAATTATTTGAGTCGCCAGCGATAGAATTTCTGAAAGAAAACATTACACTGCCAACCCTTCTCCATGTAAGAAGAATAAGCTAAGTTAATTCGTCCTTTATGGAAATTGATTTACAAAAAGTCTGTGCCCGGCCATAGCCCGGCCTGAAATTGTTCTTTGGTTGTTATGAGAAACAGGTAGTCAAAGATTAAATATCGTATCATCTAATCTAATTAATTCATAGTAATTATTAGAACAGATAGTATTCCACGTTCCTTAATATACGAGTACATATGCAGAAGCAAGTGGACAATCTGATATAAATAACTATTTATTTTATCATACGGCTAAACAGTTAATTTTGAACACTAATCCACAAAAACCAACATTATTAATGAAATTACCGAGATTTTGCTTTTTTGTGGGATACTTGCTATACTTTATAACTTCTTTTGCTCCAATGTAAATTATTGCGCAGTAAAGCCTTATACTGGAAAAACCATCTTATGAGCTCTCTGCCAGAGTTCACGCAATCTTCATGCCAACTTTGGAAGCAAATCTTGATGGAGGTAAAGACTTAAAACGTATCGAGTTCAAAGAGTTTAAAATACCAGTAAAAGGTTTATAACTTTTTGTCTTTAGATGTCCAAATTGATACTCGATATTCTAGCAAGAATTAATTCAGTAATAATAATTTATTAAAAGCAATACTGTGATTTTATTAAATTGTTATTTATTTTGGAATAAACAACATATTATTATGTGCGCAATGATAAAACAGCAATCCAGAATCTTGTTGTTTACATTATAAGGATTTAATCTACATTTGAATGTACAAAACTAAGTTAATACTAATCCACCTTAGAGAGGTATCAGGTCGGATCTTAGGTTACTCGGCATGGCTACAGGTACGGCCGAATTCTTTGTGCTGTATCCACTTACATTAGGACGTAGTTTTTTATCCGTTCAATCTGACAGGACGTGCAAAAACTTTTGGATTATTTGGTGGTGGAGGCTATGTGCCCTCGGGCGGCGGCGGTTACGTAAGTTCATCTAGTTTCAAGGCCGAGGACGTTGCTCCCAAATCGCTGATCGCGTCCTGCCATTGGGAGGGGCGACTCAGCCGGGCCAGTTTGGGCGTTCACTTTACTTTTTTTACTAATACACTTCTAATAACACAGAACTAGCTTTGAGTTCGTTCGTTTTTACCGAGGTACCAGGCCATGGCACCAGAGCGCCTTGATGGTTCGCAATCATGTTCCATAACTTTTTACGCTAATGGTTAGATCATTTATAGTACAGAACAGAATACATTAACTTTGAGGTTCAAATGGGTAGCCCAAATTGAATTTACAGGTACTTATCTATGGAGCAGCTTTTTGTTTTGGTTACCACGCCATAGAAAATGATAGATAAAATAACAAGTTCTATGTTCAACCTTAAAATGTGGATTACAGATTTCATCGTTAAACTAATTTGTACTTAATTTTAAGAACAATGAACTACGCCGTCAACAACTAAATATTTACCGTGATTAAGCTAATCTCAAGCAAATCCAAGGGACAGGCCAATATTTAATCGCATTAAACCTTAATCTTGTCAAAGCTGATTAAATATGTAGAGGATATGAACAAACAGCTCCCTTAGGGAAAGTTATAACAATAAGTATAACAAAACAATATTGTTGACTAAACACAACGGCTACTGGCATTATAAATCAATGAGAAAGTCTCATCATTTATCACCAATTTTTCACAGTAAAGGGTGGTCAGCGGTGAACAATAGGAAGAAATCTTTGAATGCACCCCTTTCTTTTATGGCTTGGGCTACTGTCTTATAAACTTATGTTTTTGTTTTGTAAGAAGCACGATTTTGAATAACAATTAAGCATCCTCCTAATACTATGCGGGTCCAAGAGTTCTTGTAAATTACTTAGAAAAAAAATCAATATTATTGATTTGAGTTTTGATTGAGTTTTTTTTCATTTCCCGTGCATTATTTTCATATCAGATCGACTTCTTTGATTTGAAGTTTATCGATATCCGTCTGTAATATGTACATTTTGTAACCATCTATTGTAATACTTTCTTCAAATCCTTACTCGCTTATTTTCATCGCAGGAAACATAATAGTTTGTATGTCATTGTGTTTTTGTCGTTGCAATGTGTGTTTGGTTTTTAAGAACCGTTAGTTTCTTTTTTTTCTCGGTGCATTATAACGGCCACCCTTTGGAGGAAAAAACGCTGGGTTTCGGCAGGTAGAGCAAATCTTTTGATGGAAGCCTGCGATTATGGACGCGATTGATCTTACATAATGTGCTTCTTTGTTATTGTTCCACATTGAGGTGCCCTTGCGTAACTGTAAAATACTCTCTCAAGTTCAGGTATTTGTTCAAAAAAGAATTCGATTGAGGATTATAATATCAACAGTAACAGTAATGGACAATATTATAGATGAAAATATTTTATAATATTTAGTACCTAACGGTAGACAACCAGGTTGAAGGTCTTAAGGCAGTCTGAAAACTCCGATACTAAGGTTCGTAACCAACCTAGTAAAGTTACTAAACCTACAGCTGAAAATATGTGAGGTCAAGTAATTCGTTCATTGGTAACATTAAACAGAGTACGGAGATTCTCACAGGAACTTTTCGAGGTTACTTAATTTTATTTTATAATTGGACCAACCCTTTTTAAGTCATAAAAGTGATTACGATAAGTATCTGCGGAAAGATTGGTAAGTAGTGGTCGATGACCGAATAAGATGGAATTAGGGAAATTATTCCCAAAGCGTTGTAGCGCTCGTGGCGTAGTTTGACTGAGCAGTGTTAACGCATTGCGATTGTTAAGCAACTCGCAGCTCGGCCCCTACTTGGATGGGTGGCCGATAATGGCATTTATATCTGAGCGGTGCCGTGCTTCGGAGGGCACGTTAAATTGTCGGTCCTGGTGGTATCAATCGTCAGACGTTGGAGGCCTTAAGGCGGTCTAAAAACTAAATCTAATCATCTAAATAAAACGCCATCCGGACCGGCTGCAAAACTTCATTAATTCAAATGAATCATTTATGGAGGGAATTTGTAAAAAGCGCCAAATTTTTGTTACTTTGGTGCAGGGGAGTCACTTTCAATCACGTTTGATCCTCATTTGGTAATGTATCTAAACTCTTAGCGAGAGTAATTTGCAATTTTAGGTAAACAATATTTTGACACTTGTTCTAAATCATTTGACGTGGTAGATGGTAGTACTAAAAATTCAGTGCGAGCTGTTTGGCCATGGCATTGGTTGTGTGAGCGGAAGGGATGTGTGGCTGTCCCTGTCTGGCGCGGAGGGTTCATTCACCCAGTGAGCGAGTGCGGAAGAGCTGCGCGTTGCGCGGGCGCAGGCAACGTCGCGGGCGGAGCGGACGCTGAGTCGCTGTGCACGGGTGCCCGCGCAGGAAGGACGTCTCCGACCATGAACCGAGCTACATTTTATCAGTTATCCGGAGGTGTCGGTGCGCCACGCCGCGTCGTTGAACGCTCCACCATGACACTATAATACGATACTCAAGTGACGTTTGCATTTATCTAGACTGAAAGCAACATAGATCTCAACATAAGACTTATTTTATTTTTCTACTAATTTTAAGTGACGGATTCAGTGAGGTGTGGATTTAAATATAAGTGTTAGTGACAACAAACATTTCCCATTAGGATTTATCATTTTGGATTTTCTTCAACAATTGCTGTTATATGAAGATTTGCGACTAATGGTCAGTATTGAAATTTAGTGTAATTAATTACTAACAATTATTAACAATAATATTTGGACATTTTGTTATTATCTTATTATGTATCATGATAACCGGCTTGCATTACTTACGAACTTTTGCGATCAAAAGACATCAACGCGCTTTAGAGGCGGCGCGCTCGAAGTATTTTAATTATAACATCACTATAATTATAGCTATATCATAATATTTAGCGATAACATTAGGTAGTACACTAATTTTTAATAGCAATACTGGGTCTTCGGTAAATTTACATTAAAATACTTCAACTGAATTTACACTTTATTTAATAATAATGCTCCTTTCCTTCCTTTAATAATAACCAATATTGAAAAATATTGGTTTATAAATAATTAAGTAATATTTACATAACATATAAGGAGAGTCTATATTATAGGGAACAAGGTTAGGTATATGCGAGAATAGGGTAACATAATTATATTGTAACATACAATTAACAATGACATAACATTGGCAGACATATAGTTTACCAATGTTATGTGCTAAATAATAATAAGTAATCTGCACAACGTATTAAGCAACACAGCACTAGCCAGCACACAATTAAGAAACAAAAGCATTTTTCTGAAATAACAATACTAACGAAACTCAGTAATGCATACGAAATTTTCATAATTATATCTGTATCGTGTGTGTGTATCACACACAGGCGCAGCTATTGTTGTTCGTCTCGTCTCGCAATCTGCAAAAACAGAGCCTTGAACTTGGTGAGTTCATTTCCAAGGTGAACATATGAAACACGTGCTTTGCCCACACATCGATTACGTAATCAACCCCTCGTTGAATATAAAAGAATTTAAACGCATAATCACTTGTTAGCGCACCTGTTTATTAATAGGTTTGTTATGCAACGTAGAGGCAATGTTAACGCTTTGCGTTTACTGATACTACTTCATAAATATGTAGGTTGGTGGAGGTCTTTGTAGAATTTTATGTAGGTATGTAGTTTTATACTGTTTGGTGGAGTCCTTGGAACTGTGTACATTTTCAGCTATTTCATGATGGAGTTGATACTCATAAGATTTAGAGTGTCAAATCTATCGTTTTTATAAAGATTGTTTAACTTGGAGTTTAACAATCTTTATTCTTAATTAGTAAAGTAGCTTGTAATGTCCAAGTACAAGGCGAAAGCCTTTCATGTCATTGAAGATGTCATTTCAGTGAGAAGGATTAGGCGCAATCACCACGCTTACCTACTACGAGTAAATCTACTTAAGTTTATTAATTTGTATTTGTCTTCATTATTTTTATTTTCATTGTGCTCCAGCAAATAAAGCTTTTTTACAAGATATAATTTATTACTAAAGTAGTAATTATTTCATTGACCATAATGACCAATATAAAAATTGAGATTGATTAAAATGGTATGAAAACGAACATTTAATTTCAAAATACATACGAGGTTTCAAAACTCTACCTTAATTGTTTGACTAAGACGTACATATGTCAAGGAATTAATGAACAAATCAAGAAAATCAACAAGTTCCTTCATTAAATGACTTAACCTTTTTAACCTAGAAAACGCTCAGTAAATGTAACAAATGAATGACAGAGATACATTACGCATTTAAAATAAAAATAACGAAGTCATTAAATTGCGCAGAATATGTACCAAAAACCATCCAAACATCAATGAAAAATATCCATCGGTGTCAAAGAAAAGTAAACTCAATTCCGAGTGTAAAAGCCACTAATTTGCATACCCGCAACTGGCTGCGGTTTCGGCAATGACAATGACAACGACCGATGATATAACAGAAGGCTGTCAAACTCGTGAAAACAAGGTCGATGAACTTGCGCTCGCGGCTCAGCCTACTTCGCGGGCCTTTCGCTTCTGCGATTCCAATGTTTATTGTCCACATCATAAAGTACAAATTAGATGTAGCGCCTCAAAACAGATCATTACAGATACAGTTAAGATTTGAAAAATTCGTGATGCAAATATAATATGGTAATATTTCCCTCACATTGTTCTAAAGGAAAAAGAAGCGATTCATACTTAGAGTCTACACCCCATTACATAAACAATGAGGCTTGAGAGTAGATAGGGTACTTAGTAGTGATAATACATAAATGACTAACACACATTATACCTAATAGTTATAATTGTTTATACGTTTTATGTCATTCATCTTAATTGCACTTTATTATAGTATTATAGTTAACTATTTTCATATGCAATGTTTGTTAGTTTGGAGGCAAGTATCAATCAATATTATAATTAATTGTAAAGTTGTCCATAGAAACTTTATCCCGATTTACGTAAAGGGATACTTTCACTTCCTTGTGCGAAGAAAGGGCTGGGCTTGTAACAATGTTTATTAATAATGTAATCGTTAATGCTCAATACATTTGTTTAGCTAGACTATGATATGTGGGAATGTGTGTAAGTATCTTCCTATGCCGGAAAAGTCCTTGATGAATAGAAAGTAAACGTTGATTGTATGCGCTCGCGTGGCGAGTGCAGGCGCATAAGGCATTGAGGGAGGCGGGGTGCGGGGTCAGGGGGCAATGCGTGGAACCTGTTCGAGCAACGGTACCCCGGTATCATGCCCCCGGCTGCGCGCACGCACCCATTATGTAATAACCTTTTTCTTGCTTGAGTGATTCGTTTCATCACCGTACGGCCTTTAACCATATCAATTTATAAAGCAAATGAAGGTCATGCATTCCTTCATTACACTTGCATAGTTGCAGCGAAATATGATTTAAGTAGAGTAAAACCTTCTTCATTATGAGGTAGAGTACTTATAGGAAAATTGGTGACTAACTCTTCAACTGAAAGCAATGACTATCCACATTCGCAAGAAATGTCAATAGAGCATGATTCAGCAATTTGAATGAACGCAACGACACACAGATTATAAAACAGATCTACCTGAGAATACATATTAAATATTCAAAGGCAATATCGAAATTCGCCGAAAGTATTAAAGCCCCATAAAGTATTCTAGACGCGACGCACGTAAAGTATAAAAGTAAAATTACAGGAAATGCAACGAGTCCATCTTTATAAAAGTATCGATGACAGAGCGACTGTCCCACATGCATATGAGTAGGTACGATATGTATGCCACCTCCCTTCCGGTCAGTGCACCTTACGGTTACAATAGTTCTACAACTCTAGCTAGCCAAAACCTTTAAAAGGTGTCCATGTCATTTACTAGTGACGAGCTGCGAGTTGGCTAATTCACGAGCGGCACATTTGATTTGGCCAACTTCTTCGCCGCCTTACCTCAAGTTTCATGAGAAGCATTTAAAAAAAATATATTTAAATACCATTCACTAGATATTAAGATTTTATAGCTTATTTTTTTCTTAACCCTCAAATAATTTAAGCGACATTATCTCTCACTACCTTCCAGTAAACTAGCATAATATAATGACTAACATATCCTTAATCTCAGATAGCAGATTAATATCTGTTTGGAAATAAAATATGTCATTGTTTTAGCCGCCAAAATTTTAGTGAGATGTTGGTAGGGATAGGTTCTTGATAATGGCCTAATAAAGTCTTTGCTATACAACGTTGGCATGCCACACTTTGTATGCAACAATCACATCAAAAGTAGCATAGCAACTTATCGTAACCATGCAAAGTATCTAAGGCACTTTAATACTGTTATACTTATTATAAAACACAGATAAAAAAAACAAATGAACTACCGTTTCGTAATCTCGGAACATTTTTCACAAGGATGGACCTTCCCTCTCCCGATTTCACCCTCGACTTTTTATCGAGTAACCTAACGGTAGCCGGTCCCTTTAAAATACCGTACTCTATCCATTAGATGATTTCCGTATTTATAGACTTTTTATAATGTAGGATACATTTTATATTGATAGTTCAAACCATGAATTACAGTAGCAATATTTTTTTTAGTTCGTTTAGATTTCATAATAATTAACATTTTCTTCTATGAAAATTACATAGAAGTTTTCATAACTCAGACGTTTATTTAGAGCGAGTTTACAATCTGTGAGTTGGCAAGTTCAATACAAATTGCTGTGTATTCAAATCGCTGGCTGACTGACATGTGTTTTTTTGTCTTTAGAATTCGCCTACTCGCTACTTGTAAACTTGCTTAATGTAAACCACGCTCTACTTGGAACCATGCAACGCAAGGTTTACACCAGTTGGTATAAAATATTTTCTTTATAGTCCTCAATGTGTTTGATAATATTATTATGCGGTGGAGCCCGATCGAGTGTTCTTGAACGGATCTAACGGTACAATATTACAAAGGACGCTCTACGCGGACCCAACCCTCATATTTCTGGCCTCTACCTGCGATTTAACCAAACACTTGCCGTTCCTTTTTCTTTTTTTTTTATTGTAACCATAGATAATCTCTTTATAATATCGTTTATTATAGAGAACAAGAACCAAATAACATCTACTAAAAATAGTTCCTTTTATTTAAGTATGATATCTTTTTGGGAGACTTCAATAAATTAGATGCGGGAATTAAATAAATGTTTGCGGTAATAGAGTCTAAAGCTAACAAAGGAAAGTAACCGTCGTGGATGCGATTTGTTCGATCGATGAAAGTAAAGGCCTGTGTAGACGGACGGCGGGTCCCGTTAGCCGGCCGCGGCGCGCAGCCTCACGGAATACTAAACGCTGACATACTGCGCGGCTTTTGACCCTAGCCACATTTTAGACTAGTACTTCACACCTCTATGCACTCGATTTAAATGTACCATCACCGATTACCGAGAACACATACCAATTGAGCTTGGTCCCCTTGCATTTTCAAACTTTAAATAATTTAAACAACTTCTATGATGACGTGGCAATTTACAAAAGATAATTTATAACAGACACACTTTTTATTCTGTGTCGTTTAAATAACTGCCGATCTATAGAAAACATATTTTTACTCATTAAGGTACCAATATACACATTAACTTTACAATCTAAAATAAACCCGAACATTTGCTGCAGTACACCCAAATATAAAAAATGCCATTTAAGTTAATTGTCGGTTTGTTATTTTACTTGTCCTTCCAAGATATTTGCACTTTTTCAACGGCCTTTCAAAAATGTCTTAAAAAGTATAAATCTATTCTCTATACAACAAAATGCAATTTGTGCAAATGGCATTTTTTAGCGCATCCCATTTGTAACAAATGAAATTGGCCATAAACCGTAGTGTTTATTGTTTCTGGTACCTTTGTTACAAATCATTGTGACCTTCATTATAGTCGGGCACAATAACGCTAAGATCCCGACAAAGAAAATTGCACAGTCTCAAAAGTGAAAATAACAAATCATAAAGAAGTGCTTGTCTAAGCGAGTCGTTAAGCCGGAGCCGAGCTGCGTCTGGGGATTAGGAATTTAGATTTAACAGACGACGGAGACATATTATAGCTAGATTGTCGGCTGGTACAGATGTAGGAGAGGACGATGACCCTACGCAAAATTCGCTGCATTGGGCTAGGTCTAGTAGATACGCATATGTAGTTGTATGGTGGCGGAAACGCCACGAGCGGGAGGGCGATACGCGCCCTCGCCCCGCCAGAGCAGGAAAAAGGCATGAATGGGTATTGAAGCCTACCCCAAGAAGGGGGAAATTGAGTTTACACTGCGGCACCACCACTTCCACAGATAGACGGACCCTGTACACTGCACTCTAGCTACTAAAATACAATCAATAACGCTTATCCCGTCACTGCCGATGAATGCAAACAGAAAAAACAACGAGACAGTAAGCTCTGTGCTTTTGTGATAAGTCATTAGTCTCACTATTACCTATCCTATGTCGTTTTATATCATAATATAGAAAAAAAAACAATATTATAAAGAGTAGGTACATAATTAATTGTTACTATTATTATTATGAACAAATAGATGGAAAAGTGTTTCAGTTTAGACTTAGATATATTTTTTTTTATTTCATTATAAAAAAAATCCATGAGAGAACCTTTCTTCCAAGATTGATTTATCATCTATCACATCTATTTGTGTTTTTGAAACGATACCTACTATAATTTTTTTAATTCCATAGACAAACATTTTGCAAACAACAAGATTACTTACTTGTAAATTAGTACATAATGTATTATGAAGCGTGTCGCTAAGAAGCTTAGTCGTGTTAATACGTAATTAACAAAAATGATTTTCTTAAAATCGCAAAAAATAAATTAACTTAAGGCAACTCAGTTAAATTAGCATAAAGGCAGCACTTGATCCTAAAAGAAAATTGGCTTGACGTCAATGACCGAGAGCCCAATAGTTGTGCAGTGAACGCATTTCCCGCACACGAGCGTAGTTTGCGATTTATTCGCGAAGAGGCAGTGTGCGAGCAGGAGCGAGACGCCGCCGACGCCGGGGGCGACACCTAGTGGCGCACTCCCACCCGAGGCCGTTCACCCCGGAAGATTCACTGTTTTGATACCACTCAAGCCACCGTCGCAATGGGAAACTGCATTTTCCTCGATGCTCCTCGCTTTTCATGCTCTAATTGACCGCCAATAAGATTTCATTTTTAACACGTTACACTCTACTCACTGGTCTAACTAGTCTTGATGTAATACGAATGGTAATAAATTGACACATAAAAGTATTTACTTGATAATCATAATAAAAATCAGTAAGTGTGTGTAATATTAGATTTAAGTCACACTCATTCTTTGGGTTAAAAAATTAATATGCATAAATAAACCTACGACTATACTAGGAAATGACAAACACAGTTCGTCGTTTATAGTACATAGAACTGGATAAACAAAGAGTATAAGAAATGTTCCACATAAATCTTGAAAATCTAATTCAATTTTTCAAAGTGGAATCCTAGGACACTTTTGCTGAGATGCATTATAAACGAGACTGGAAAATAGCTGCGAGTGTCCCAGACATTTCACGCCAGACGACGTTGAGGCAGGTCATCCCCTGAAGGGGAGGATTTGAAAAGGGGCACTGCATCGTTCGCATCATAATGTAATGTGAGGAAGTGCTCGTATTTCAACATTCAGTATAATCCATTGATATACAACCAAACGGAAAGCAAGTGCCTCCAAATGGCATTTAGCATTTTAGCAAGTACTCGTTGACTTGTACCGTCAGCTATTACAGTCACTGACTCGTATTAATAAAATTCGTTTTATACTCTTTCATACATATAACTAATTTTCACGGAACAAAGAAATAATGAATATCACTCAAATCGAATAATTAACGTCCACACAACATTTAACACCAAAACCATCAGTGCATTGCATTGCATAATAATATCCCAATAAAACCAGATACGAGTATAGCAACGGCTAACAGATTGCAAGCTGTAAATATAGGGAAATCAATATTGGATAATGGAAGGTGGAAGGGTGCGGTACGGTACCGCTAAAGGAGAACGGGAGTAACCCTTACCATTGTTACGTTTCCTGTTTGTTTATATTAGGTCATACAAACATTTTACGATAGATTTACTGACGAGTTTAGAAGGATTTAGGGGTTAGTAAATGGAGGGTGCAGTCGATAGATTGAAGGATGGTGAATATACTATTTAAGAGTTGATGGTTTAGAATCGAGTTTTGTTGGTAAGGGTGCAGCCAGGCTGTGTCGTCGACCTGTGAGAGTGAAAGCGTGTTCCGGGGAGGCGAGGTGGCGCCCGCCCGCCCTGCCATGGCTTTCGCTGCCATCCTCACACCACTCGCACCTTGTTTTCAACTGATTTTAATTACTACTTTATGACGCTATACTGCCACCTCTATAGTATAATATATCAACATCGTGTTTTAACACATTCCTGAAATCATTATGTTGTTTTCAGACTTAATTTTACTGATATCTTCTAATATATATTATCGCATCATTTTAGAAAAAAAAACAACTTGAATAGGTATATATAAATCGAATGATAAATTCGAATCCTACAATTATTGTATCTTTAAACTTTAATGCATTTGCCCAACAATGGGATGATACGGGCTAACAGTAACTTTAAACGTTGATGCATCTTTTACTATAAAGGAAAATAATGTCTAGGAGCAAATAATTCGTCTCTATATTGATATCAAACTTAGTGCCGATGGACACACTTTGAAAAAATAGTCATAAATTGAGACTAGAGTGAAGAAAAACTTGTCGAATAAAATAGATCAGTGTGAATATTATGAATTGGGAGCATGGTCAGGGTGCGTGGTCGGCGGCGACTCTACGGAAGTAATGAACTTGAATGCAGCTCTCGGTCGTATTGCAGCGCGCCCCGTCTCGCTCTACCCGACATCAGAATAGGAGGCGCGAACGTGACGTACTCACTGCATTCGCTGTCAAATTCGTCCGCATTCTCTATCACAGGCCCCTTTCGTCGGCGATGCGTTTATCGGAACGAGACGCGAATATGTGTGTCGATTGCATTCTGGTCGTCGTAAAAGTGCATCTAGGACAGCGTCGCGGCGCGGGTGGCGGTGGCGGCGTCGCGCGTCGGGTTAGTGCGGGCGTCGGCATCGTCGTGGGGCAGGTCGGCAGCCCAGTTGCATAATGCGCACGGAGGCGAGCCGGCGAGAGCAGCTGCCGGGCCGCTGAGCGCCGCCATGCCCCCGCCGCGCCTGGTGCCGCTGCTGGCGCTCCGCATCCTCCTCGAGTGCCTCAAGTCGTTGCTGCACCTCGCCGCGCCTCCGCCACCCTCTTATCTCACTGTTAACACCACAAAGACGATAATACTCTGTTTACTTGCGTAACCTCTCGCGCAACTGTGTTACCGGTTCAGACTAAAAGTTTTCAACAAGTTTACATTACTGAAAGTCGTATTTAATCGTAAGTAAATATTTTAATTAATTAATTTTAAAATTTAAAAACAACGACATGTTTTGAATGTACACTATTTTTATTTGTGTGCTACTTATTTAGTTTTTCTTTTATTTTAGGAATTACATCTAACCATTTTGATTCCTTAATGTGTTAAAAGCGTTTTTTTGGCTTACCTTAATTAAGGGAATAAATAAGGGAGTCTTTTGTAAAACAGTGAACCCGTTTAGAGGAATTCAGGGTTTAATATTAAAGGATTCCTAATGATATAAATAACATGATTGCATTAAATAATTTTATCAATTAATTACATACTCGTAATATAATTAATTCCCAATTGCAATCACTCGTTATCTGTATATCTGTATAGGTACTTCTTTGTCTATTACAAATGTAATATCTAGTGAAAATATCTACGTATTTAGATGTATTTATAGAGTACAAGGTTAGTGTTGATGAAAATGACTCTACCATAGCATAATATCCAAGAATTATGTTATTCTACATTGTAATCCTTTGAAAGATATGTATGCAATGTATTAAAATATATAGAAAAAAATCTCCTCAATTGAAGATCTTCCTGATTTATTAAATTCAAAGTTATTTGGTACTTACATCATATTACAATGAATATGGTTTTAATTAATGGAGGATGTAATATGTCTATCGTAATAAGTAAATACTTTAAATAAAAAAGTACTTCGCACACTAATTCTCTTTTTTCCGAATCAATAATAATATATTGCTCATTTGAGAAATTATTAAAGTATTTCTCTTGTTTCATAGATAACGTAAAAATATATATACATAAAATTAGCCACAATGCACATTAACATTAGTTATGTTGAATCAATAAATAGCAAAATAGATTACACGAGTAAGACCTTGAACTAAAAGATAATGAAAATAACCCTTTCTATGATTACTGCAACGAGAGCACTTTACATGTTATATCAGTTTACAATTTATCTGCAATTACATAGAAAAACATAAGTACTTAGCTATGTTTATTCATTATTAATACAATAATATTTATCATTCATATTACATTTGCTGTGACAAAACCTTTTGGAACTTTCTGTATTGATTAATTAGGTAAGCTTATCAATTCAATAAGTATAGTAATTATAATTACTACTCTTGCCTTTGCTTATCTAGGTATTTAATAATTATAAAATATCCATTACCAAAAATACTCAATGATTGAAAGGGAATTGAAAACTAAATACATAAATCGACATAATAATAGTCGTAATATGTAGAAGTAGTTTTGCAGACCGATACCGATATAGAATTGATGAGCGCATTCGTCGTCGGTCGCGTCAGTGCAATAGTGAAGCGAGGCGGGCGCAACGTGCCGCATCCATAGGGCAAGTTCAAGTGCGAGTGCGCAAGCCAAGGTTGCTTCCTGGTGCGCGGGCGCCGATGCGCGGCCGTGCGCTACCATGCGTTTCTATCTTTTTTGCTACTTGTGAAAGTAGAAAGATCGTTAAACCCTGCATTAATCATAGAGAAAATGCACTTTTAAATGTAATAGAAAATATTTTTATTTATATAGCTTTTATAAATAAAGTAACTTATCTATAAATGAACAGTTAGATTCCATAATACAAGCATGTGTCCCATGTGCTATTCTGACATATAACCTATTGTTATAAACTAGATCAGAAGAGGCTTTTTAAAATAATATTCCACACGGTTTTCAAGTCAAGTCAAATATCTTTATTCAGTTTTGAATCTACCACCCATTCGGAAGAACATCAGCAGAGAAGAATGGGCAAGAAACTCTGCTGTGTTTAACAATCAATTTATCACGACATTAATTATTACGAATTTAACGACAAAAATATACGACCAAAGAAGCTACTGCACCAACGGACGAAATGCGAATATCAAGAACAAAAATAATAATGAGCAAGACACGATTGTGAACACGTCCAGCACGCCTGAATGCCCCGAGAGAAGTGTGTGCTGCCGCCCGGCCGCCACTGTACCCTCCACTCTGTTATCGGTCGATGTGACGTCATCGTGACACGCCACTAGGCCTCGCCTCTGAGCCGTTTATTTCTAACACGGCCTCTCCTGACGGTGCGGCGTCCTCGACCGCTTGACTTTGGATGGGCAACTCCTCGGTATCCATGCTGCCAATAATATCGTCATCTGCAACACACAATGTCTTAGCGACAGTTCAAAATGTAAAGAACAAGATGTAAAGAACTTCATAACAATCAAATAGACCCGCATCACAACTGTAAGCGTGCACTCAAACAGCTGCAATCGACTCTAAATACTGTCAGAAGAACCTTACTGACAAGTTGTTAGTTCAAATAGAGTTAAAACGATAAGTTTTTTTTTTCTTTTTTTTTTAAAGAATTCTCATGCAACGCCTAAGCCTATAAGAGGCTCTGCCAGTACGCCATAGGTAGCTGCCCATCGGGCAAGCGCGCGTCACTGATGAGGATAGTCCTCACTCGCGAGAAACACGTCTTATAGCCGCCAGATGGCGAGCATGCGACACTGAGGATAAACCTCCCTCGAGATATACTGCACACGCCATAGGTTGCTGCCAATCAGGCAAGCGCACGTGGCATCCCGAGAACCCCCCCTTCGAGATATACTGCACACGCCATAGGTTGCTGCCAATCAGGCAAGCGCACGTGGCATCTCGAGAACTCCCCTTCGAGATATACTGCACACGCCATAGGTTGCTGCCAATCAGGCAAGCGCACGTGGCATCTCGAGAACCCCCTCAAAGTAAGCAGCACAAACTTCAGGGGTCCATTCTCCACGCCACGGGATCATGTACCCAGCTGCGGCCTGCGGCCTGCGGCTGCGGCCTACGGCCTGCGGCTAAGCCCTGCGGCTGCGGCCTGCTGCGGCGGCCTGCGGCTACAGGCTGCGGCCTGCTGCTGCGGCCTGCGGCCTGCTGCGGCGGCCTGCGGCTGCGGCCTGCGGCTGCGGCCTGCTGTGGCGGCCTGCGGTTGCGGCCTGCTGCAGCGGCCTGCGGCTGCGGCCTGCTGCGGCGGCCTGCGGCTGCGGCCTGCGGCTACGGCCTGCGGCCTGCTGCGGCGGCCTGCGGCTACAGGCTGCGGCCTGCTGCTGCGGCCTGCGGCCTGCTGCGGCTGCGGCCTGCTGCGGCGGCCTGCTGCGGCGGCCTGCGGCTGCGGCCTGCGGCTAAGCTCTGCGGCTGCAGCCGTAGAGTTGACTTCCCGTAGGATCCAGCCAGAAGTTGCAGCTCGTACCGGTGATGGGGCAACACGCGGACGACCTTGCACGGCCCGCGCATCCCGGAGTTCAGCTTGCCTGTGCTGTCAGCAGCTGTAGGGGTGACAAGCGAGTAGTCGCCTGCTTCGTAATATTCAACGTTGGTTGAATCTTCCACAACGAATCAGCCCATTGAGCGCCCTTGTTATTCACGCTCACACTCTATACGCAGTATGTTGAGAACCGTTCGACAATACCACTCGACCTGCCCGTTCTCTCGGTGCATTTCCGGAGCGATGTAATGTGTGTCGCAGCCTAGCTCCGTCACCCAATCTCGGAATGACGTACTTTCAACATCCTACCACGGCTCGGCCTTACCTGACCATTGCCGATCAACCCACCTAGATATTCTAGCCCAGTATCTAAAATCTTACTTTTTTTTCAAAGTTTATAGAAAAACCAGCAGCAGACAAAGCTTGTAAAACCGCAAAAGAATTACACATAATTAGCACATCATCAATGTATATCAGTACTTTCCCAGTAGCCACCAGGTGCCTGTCAATAGCGTCTTGACACTAGCAACGTCTAAAGTTGAAAACTAATAAGGGAAACATCGGAACCGGTGTCGATCAAAACGTAGACAGGAACATTCCGAATAACTGCAGACACCACGCTGTTTCGCCTGGAGGCGCTTCCAAGCAAAAATGCACACTGCTTGGAACACTGTCACCATTCCGCTTTTGACTGTACACGTTCCCCAACGAAGCAAGCATCAACAGTGTGCCCGCCGTTATTGCAAGATGTACAGATCCCACCAGCATTGGCCTTGGGATCAAATTTGGAATATTGGGGCCCAGCAAACTGAGAAGCCGGTCCCGACTGAGGTCCATCGGAACCAACGGAGATCCGTCCCTTCGGACAACCTGCCTATCTGTGACCAACATTCTCACAACTATAGCAAACCAACAGATTGCTACACTTTGCTGCCGTTCGTTTATGTGAATCGAAACTGCTCCGCGGAACTCGGACTGGGTTAACAGGTGGCGAGTTCCTAGATTTGACGTAAACTAACAGAAATTCCACCAAACCGCTCGACTGCAACTTCGAGTTGGACGTCGCGGCTCTAGTCTGCGGATCGGAGACACCTCGTATGACGATGGCAGTCTTGAGCTCATCCGAAAGACCCCCAACTATATCAAGTCGCATCAGAGACTTAAGCGCAAACTCTGCCCACGTCGCAAACTTGTTTGAACCGGTTTGAACCTGACTTCCCACAATATGGTCGCAAAATCAATCTCGTGTGGACACAACGATCGCAAATCAGCCCTGAAACTGGTTCATGTTCCATCATTGGTCACCCAACCACAAAGCCACAATCTGACGTCTCCGCGCAAACAACCACCAATGCACTCCTAACACTCCTGGTTGCCCCAGCCATTCAATTCACGTCCGCGACCCACCCCGGCACACCACGCATCGAAATTATGCATACTAGGGTCGAAATTTGAAACGTAGGAATGCCCGGATCTCCCCAAACCAATGACGACAATGCATCCGCAATCCTACTGGCAACGTCCATTCCCTGGAACACACCGACGGACTCTCCGGCGGCCCCAGTCTCAACGCCGGAGGCAGGTCCCCCAGCAACAGTCGAAGCAAGTGTCAGCGTCACACCATCACCGCTCAATTGAGATGGAGAAGAATTCGACAACGCGCTTGAGGGTAACCGCTGTTCCAATGCGCTCAGACGATCGAGTATTATGTCAAAAGGGTCGCTTCTACCCTGGTAATGAAGACAATCACTAGACTTGTCAAGAGAACGGTCACGAGAACGGTCACGTCTCCTAAGTACGTCATGTACATGCCTACGAGCAGATTAGTTACTCCCGGACCTTTCGCGGCGCCTATTGTGTGAATCACGAAGGCTGTCTTGATATCTATCACGACTATCATGGTTACTTCTAGAGCTAGTACTACGATCACGAGACCTACGAGGGTCCTCCCTAGGAGTGCGAGCGCGATCCGACATACCTAAACCAGTACTAAACACTGACCGGTATCAAGAAATGTTAAATACGAATGTAGAAACGAGGTATTTATTCAAATAACAAAACCGTTAACCGTTTGAATTTATTGTTTCGCAAATAACATTAAAATCAAAACAATTTATCAACCGAAATCAAATTTACACGGAACTGATAAGATGGCGAACGAATAAGATCGCGTGAATTTAAACGAATCCCACTTCTGATGTTATAAACTAGATCAGAAGAGGCTTTTTAAAATAATATTCCACACGGTTTTCAAGTCAAGTCAAATATCTTTATTCAGTTTTGAATCTACCACCCATTCGGAAGAACATCAGCAGAGAAGAATGGGCAAGAAACTCTGCTGTGTTTAACAATCAATTTATCACGACATTAATTATTACGAATTTAACGACAAAAATATACGACCAAAGAAGCTACTGCACCAACGGACGAAATGCGAATATCAAGAACAAAAATAATAATGAGCAAGACACGATTGTGAACACGTCCAGCACGCCTGAATGCCCCGAGAGAAGTGTGTGCTGCCGCCCGGCCGCCACTGTACCCTCCACTCTGTTATCGGTCGATGTGACGTCATCGTGACACGCCACTAGGCCTCGCCTCTGAGCCGTTTATTTCTAACACTATATTAATGTAGTCTTAGTAGTTGTTGAGTGATAGAGTAACAAACATACATACACCCATTCTCACAAACTTTCACATTTATGATATTCGTAGGAAGTAGGTGCCAATTGGAATTATTTTATATTCTCATTACTTTCTGTTAAATATTGCAATGGAAGATTAAAAAATAAAACTAGACGGATATAATTATTAACGTAACTACCTAACAATATCGATTGTAGTACTTATTAGAAACAAGGTTACATATTTGCAAATAACTAACTACAATGTGTACTATGTAGTTCGAGTCTCGGTAGTGCAAGGCCCGTAGTCGCGTGTGCGCTTGACATTGCGCGGACGCATTGCGCAATTCGCGGTCACGTGCATTAACTACTACACTATTGATACACAAACACATCGTCTGTACGTATATTATATACACCTTTTAAGAAACATTAAAAAAATACGTGAATCGTATTCTAAAGTACTCTAAGAGCTTATCATATGTATTATGATAATTTCGACTAAAAACTCAAGTTAAAAAACAATATCGATAAAAATATTGTAACGTAAACAATGAATGCACCTTGATTACAATATTTATGGTGTATTTCTACGGTTACAACACATAAATAAAAACATTACTAATGTCGGATGTAGGTACATACATTTACAATGCAACGAGCGGGTTTTGCGTAATAGCTTATGTCAAACAGGGCTCGAAAAATTTTGAATTCTCACGATGAGTGCGATGCCCAAACCGTCTAGCTTCCGCAATTATGCAATGAAATGTTGAACTGCGGTTGCCTCACTGCATTACCGATGCATTCTTCACTCGCCTCTCTCGGGTATTACTTGTTTTAAATGAATATTTGAAAGCTTTTCAACAAGGTCATTCAAGTTCAATATTGGTTGGAGGATCATTCAGCGTTATCGGTGTTCCGTGTTCCACGTTCAGACATTGCCAAATTGGCAGGTTTTCAATGCACCGTCAACAACATTAGGAGCTATAATTTTGATTCGGTCATATGTTAAATTGGGTTTGTATTGTAGCTATGTGCGTTCGGATGCCCTTATGTATGGAAAATTATTATAAACTATTTAGGTATACATTAGATAAACACCAACTACTGAATTAGCCTGCTTTGTTTAAGTTTAGTAATTATTAATATGTAGTTAGTTATTATTATATTATTTAGTAATTATTATTATAATGATGTATGATGGTTAATCATAAAGCTTCCTTGAATATTTTTACACATCACTATAATTTATATCGAGTGAAAGATATCGATTACCAATTTATTAAATATATGTTCTCATTATTCGCAGGTACTTGTTGAAGATAAATAAAATAAATATATTTGATATAATGAAAATATCATCATAAGAAAAAAGAAAACTATAATCATGAGACTGGTAAGTTTCGTTAAGGCTCCAATATCCATTAAGTTCAAATTGCAGCGTTTCCATTTAATTATCCACCATAAAATCTCGATATAAAATGCCTTCAATGTAATTATTAATTCAATAATGTCAACCTGAAATAACTTGAGTTAAAATAATTTCACACGTTTTTAATAATAAACTGAAAACTGGCAATGAGGAAGTATCAGTGCGCAGTGAAAATTGCGCACTTGTCACAGAACTGGGTCAGTAGTGACGCCGCCCCTTTATCGAACCACACCACCTCCACAGAACTTAACGAAAATAGACCGTTTCTACTACACAATAACACTCAAAGTTCAATAAAGCACCGGAAGTGCATACCGGCTGAAAAGTGGTAAAATGCAATTCGTAACTGTGTCGTTTGCATATTTTCAGGTCATTGTAGTAGATGAAAAATTATTTAAAGTTGTATATGGATATGAAACAATAACATTGACATATGCAACGGCGCAGGTGTTGCGAATTTGAACCTTGTGAGTGACGTGAGGTGTGTTGTTTGTTTTCACATGGTGATAATTATGTATTGTTGTTGTGCAGTCGACGAGTGAGCAAGTGGCAAGCACGACCGTGGGCCGCACGGGCAGCCCCGGCAGCGCGGGTACGGGCGCGGGCGCGTGCAGCGCGGGCGCGTACGATGTGACGCGGATGAGAGAGGAGGAGTTCGAGAGGCTCACCGTGTACATCGTGCCCGACGTGCCGTGCGAGCGCGGCGCGCCCAACCGGGCCGAGCGCACACTGCCCCGCAGCCTCGCCCTCAGGCCATCCGCAGTATTATCCACCCCCAACACTCCCGTAAGTACAATACAAACCACTACTCATTCACACCCTGCTTTACTCGTAATCTAAACTATTCCACTACGCAGCTTCCCACGTCCCACGCAATATTAAATGACCGACGAAACAAAACATTTACAGACTGAAGGTGTATGGAGTATTGGAGTCATTCCCCGCGGAACACGGTTCGGTCCTTTCGAAGGAACCCGAACACCTAACAAACCAAACGATAAAGTCTCCTGGCGGTACTACTGGAGGGTGAGTTGTGCTTTTTATTTTTACCACAATTAGTATAGTATCTATTCATTGCTCTTCCTTTCTTTAAGCATAAATTACAAAGTATCGGTAGAGGCTTCTGTATATATCAAAGATCCATAGCACATCAAAACATGCGTATAACACACTAATGTAGAATAACATTTACAAAATAGTATCTGCGCTGTAGTATTTATAAATTATTTGGCACTACGCATAGTCATTACAACCTTCAACTAACTTATTTCCTCTCTGTGTTGGGGCAGGTACAGGAAACTGTCAGGCATCATACTTATGGAAATATTAAGGTGAGATTGGGTTTCTTACTTCTCTTTAGTGGTGATGGTTTTAATATTAACATTTGAATATACTCAAACGAATCCAACAATATCTGATGGCGATCAAAATAGATTAGACAATCGATTGGATTTGGAAGTCGGTCATGCTTTTTAGGAAGTGCAAGTTCATAATATTTAACAAAGAGGATGTAATAATCAAGTGTTGTTTACTTGTTATTACATAAGTGATAAGAGTCTTAATAATGTAGCATGTTGTTGAAATGAATCGTGTTATCTGTAACGTCCTAGATTACCTTTGTAATGACATTCAAACGCGTCCTTGATCTGGCGCCACAATGCAAGCTAGCAAGTTGCTATCAATGCACGCGCAATGTAAATATCCTGCACGTGTCACGTGCTCCACACAACATGTGCTCTATGATTGTATAACAATAACAACTCCAATCAAAAATTGTATTATGATAACTCTAAGACGCACTTGCTGTTATTACAAAATTATACATGTTTACTTAGTAAGCTATTTTAACAACGATTTCGACTATATAATACTACTTGTACTGTACATTATGAAATAAATATCTTATATTTTAAATTCTTAATTACAGATATTCAAAGACAGTGATTACTATTACCTGGATGGTTCAGACACAAGCGTAGCCAACTGGATGCGATATGTCGCTTCAGCGTACTCCCTCTCCGTGATGAACCTGGTCGCGTGCCAGCATCAGGAGCACATTTACTTCTACACCATCAGGTACTTGTCACTTCACAACACTTTGACACCAACACAACACTTCGACACCACCACAACATTTTAACACCACTATACAGAGATTGGCTCCATCGCCGCATTTTTCGAACACATTTTTCATCACTACGTTTTCACAGGGATATTATGCCAAATGAAGAACTGATGGTATGGTACTGCAAGGACTTCGCCACTAGACTGGGATACGATATTGATCCTGAACGAGCAACGTATTCTATATGTAAGTTTAATCTTGTTTTATATTCAAGTAAATTTCTATGTTATTCAATTCAATTAAATAATGGATTTGGAAAATATGAACTATAGATTTTATTGCAGGTAAAGAGGAAACCATCAAAAAAGCGTACGGTATTCCTCCAGCACCAGTGCATCCTGAAATAGCATTTAACCACATGAAATACGTTCTTGGATTAACCAACGCTAAAGATTTACTTGAAGCTGATATTCCTTCTCGCAAGCGAAAATCAGTTGATAAACTGTTTAATGAGAACACCACCACTATGGTCCGGGAAGACCCACGACACTGTGTTAAGAACGAGAGACTCCCAAGAACTGACGTTGCGGCGAATATTATTCACAGCAAATCGGAAAGTCCTAACCTTACCGAACCGATATCTCCTACGATTTTAATGCCTTCTCCGTTGCCCGTCAAAATACATCATAGAGAAAATCCTACTCTAATAATACATCAGCACAAGGAAAGTACTTCACATGTTGTGATACACCAACTAGAAAATTCAAGATTACAAAGGGACAGGTCACCGGCACAATCCCAAATGTTAAGGGACGTGCGAGGCGCTTCGCCCATTACGCAAAATATTCCCGATAAATTGGGAAACAAATCTCCAAGCCTTGTCCACGCCGCCATGGGACCTCACTATGAACACCAACTCACACCAAATGATGGATCAGTGAGATCCGATGAAGGTTATCACAGCAATGGCTACCACGATGAGTTTACACCTCCAGAAGATTCAAGTGATTCTGATGTAGAAAATTATGTTTTGGACTGTTCAAATAAAACAAATGAACCCAAAGAAACAGTCATAGTTCAAAAAGTTGAACAAGATATGCATCGCAATGAATATAGAAATGTTAAATTTAAAATGCTACGTGCTTATCAATACCAGAATCATAGAGATATTGACTGCGACAGCGAAAAAGAACTAGTTATTGCAGAAGATATCCCTGAAAATTTGCCCCATAACTTATCTCCGCCGCGTCGTGACCCAGCTACTTCTACAGTTATAGTTTTAGAATCGTCCCAAAATACAGTACTGCCAATAAACAAGCCCTACTATGAAGATGGAACAATGTCCCCGTCACCCCAACCGGCGTTTATGAGATATTCGCCACCAGACACACGAATCCTAGAAACGATTCTAACGGGTAACAGAATAGACCCCAACAACAACGATGCTAACAGACGGCAGCCAAACGCTACCCCTCCTCCCTCGTCTCCCACTGAAATGGCTTATTCCTACAAGAAGAGTCAAAGATACGGGAACGCATGTAGTCCTGATTCGAGTTCAAATCTAACCCCCCTGCCTTCCTTACTGCCACTGCCGCAACAGCTTCCAGCACCTGGCGCTACATCACTATACTCCTCATCACCTCCCCACACAATTCCGCATACAACAGAGATTCGTGAAATCAGGGAAATAAGAGAAATCAGAGAAACCAGATATGAGAGCCACTATCCGAACTACTCATACAATCTGTATTCTCCTCCAAACTCAACAATAATCACGCAACTGGGTTCACCTCCAAATACGTATTCACCAACTGTATCATCTACGCATCAATACGATAGACCGCAAAGTGTTCAAAGCAATCACCACTATCCTTCCTCGACTAGTGTTATTACACTGAAAAATTGCTCACAACTAAGTTTAATTCAGAATTCAAACATGAACAACCAAATATGCAAATACGAGCAATTAGTACCTCAACACGGAAGTATGAGCCCAGATGCTTCCTGTGGACTCATGGGAGCACCACTCAGCCCCAACTCGCAGTCTTCACGAGGGTACAGAAGTCTTCCTTACCCATTAAAGAAGAAAGATGGCAAAATGCACTACGAGTGCAACGTTTGTTGCAAGACATTTGGTCAGTTGTCGAATCTGAAGGTTCATTTAAGGACACACTCTGGAGAGCGGCCGTTCAAATGCAATGTGTGTAGTAAATCGTTCACTCAACTGGCTCACCTTCAAAAACACCACTTAGTTCACACTGGAGAAAAGCCACATCAGTGCGACATTTGCAAGAAAAGATTTTCATCGACTTCCAACTTAAAAACGCACTTGAGATTACACTCGGGACAAAAACCTTACGCGTGTGATCTATGTATGCAAAAATTCACTCAATTTGTTCACCTCAAACTACACAAAAGGCTACACACAAATGATAGGCCATATGTTTGCCAAGGATGTGACAAGAAGTACATCAGTGCTTCGGGACTACGCACTCATTGGAAAACCACTAGCTGTAAACCGAACAACATTGAAGAGGTTTTAGCAATCACAAATGCAGCCAACACTGAATGTTTAGGTGAGTTATTTTTTTAAATTGATATTTATAATAAATATATTTTTATTTAAACACTATCGAGCAGTAAAATAGTGAAACTCGTCTGGAAACGCGAGAGTAACTGCAGCGCGGTGCACTTTCTCCTCGTAGGTGAAGCGCAACTTTCACTTGCGCTGTCGCTGAACGAGCGCGATTTCATTTTGGCGTGATGTTTGCAGGTACCGGAGACAAAGACTGCCACGAAAGAGAGGGGCACGAGGGCTACTCGGTGCACGCGGAGCAGGGAGGGCTGGGCGCCGGTGGGGCGCTGCACTCGACGACGCCGCACCTGCCGCTGGGCGCGGGCTCGCCGCACTACCACGAGGGCGCGCCGCACTACGCGCCGCCGCCCGAGCCGCGCCCCAGCGTCATCGAGTCCAGCCAGCCGCTCATCATCGAGTGCACCTGAGACCGCGCGCCCACGCCCACGCCCTGCTGCCCAGGGCGCGCGCTCTCCCGCCGCTTTATGTGATTTCGCCCTTGTGATCAAACGATAGTATTCAGTAGAAATGTCCGGACGGACGGTGCCTCGTCTCGTCCCACACGGTGGCTATGAGATTATGTTATGAACTGTAAGTTGTACATTTGTATAAATATTAGTTTAGCGCGATGCGTTCATAAGTACTAAGTACTTGATTAATTTTAGGCTCCTTTGGGAATTTGTATAAATAGGCACAAGTAAGCATTTCTTTTCAAACTACATCCATGGTGTTGTCAGCCTTTGTGTTATACTAATGCTCAATTTTATAATGTAGAGTTATAGTGCTACTTTTTGTATATACGTACTTATTTTTGTTACATCGAGTTTATTTAACTATAACTTTGAAGACGCGGGTGAGCGTAATTATTTGTCTAGCAAGCAGGAGTAGCCGGAGGAAGACGTTTAAACAGTTTCGTAAATATGTTGTTGTTGAGAGCACGACTGTTTCAATAACTCTGAAGGAATACGCCATTGCTACATTATTTCAATCACCAAAGAATGTACAGCAGACAGAAAATATTATACCACTCTTATGTTATTGTCATTATTTATCTTTATTTGCATTGCCAACAGGAATCAAAATTAATTACTTACCTGCGTTATTGAAACGAAAATATCTAAATATTTAGTGTTAAGTGCCAAAAGCACATGTTATATTTTTAAGTTATTGAGATATTCGTATAGTATTTTTAAATTGTTGTTCCTAATGAATAATTCGGAGAGTAAGAGAGCGCATGTCATGTGCATGAACTTATAATTCTAATGTTTTTAGATTAAAATTGTCGAATTGTGTACATTATCCCTACGCTAGAACAAATGGTGCTTCACGTCGTAGAGCGGTAGTGGGCGGCCTGCCCGGGCCCGACGCGGCGCCCTCAGCGCCCGCGCACTCACTACAACCTAAAGTAAATTCACCGAGTCTACTAGTTACTATATATTTTATATTCCCTAATAATTATAATTCTCCTATTCAAAAAGGCTGAGATAAATATTGTAATATGTATGTAATATAAAGGTTTGGCGAACATTCATCGTAAGGTTCACAGTTTTACGTTAGGTACAAATAGTGATAGCGAAGGATCGCCACGAGATCGATCTTCTTGTAATTAACGTACCTAAAATAATTTAGATACCTGTAGCTCGTACGTGATGAAACCAAACGCAATTTGTATATTTCTATGAAAGTAAGATTTTTTACATGCAATCCTTATTAGACTTTAGTGTTCGTATATTTTATACTACAAGTATTTTACAGAGCTACATTTTTATACTAAAGCAGACTATTTGTAGGTTGTTATATAACGATTCGGAATTTCTCAAATAATAATACTCACAGACGATACACGTCGAGAATATAATAATGTTACATAATTAAATAAATTATTATACTCCATGGTCATAACGAAGTCTTCTAAATATTTATTTGAACCCTCTTGAATGTCTTAAGTCGATACAGTACGGGTGAATTTTTTGATGTATAATGACTATGTTGTAAGCTAGAGTACCTGGCACAGTGTTCAAAGAATCACCTGTTAACCTTTAAACTTATATAAAACTATATTATATGTATATTCTTTCATATTTTTATAATAAACTCTTTTAACTTTTGTTTTTATTATAACTCGCCTGTGAAGTGCAAATTATGACGCGTGTTTGTAACGCTCTGTGTCAATTATACTGAATATCGTAGCGCTCGCAGATGAGTCAAATACAGGGTTTTAATAAGGACACTTAGTAATTCTCATTTATTGTTAAAAACAAAGCGATGAAATGCTAGTGATGCGAATTAAATCGTATTGATTTGTGTTTGCTGGTTCGAAATCTGAATTTACACGAGCGTACGTTATATCAGGATTTATCGGTGTACCTTCTTGGCCACTAAAAGCTGTGTCCGCTCTGATTCCGATCCAGTATACGCACAGCTTAATGTTATCATTGCTTTGACTCGTAACATCGAATTGTCTTAATTATTTTCTCGGTCTGTGTTGCGATATGACGTTGAAATTCTCATTGTAATTGTTATTAACTACAGACACATATTAAAATATTTGTTTAAAAAAAATGTAAAACTGTTAAACGACCTACATTTTGAAATAAATTTAATAAATAATATATATTGTATCTAAGTGTATATATGTATTGTATCACGTTAGCTGTAAAACAACTGTAATAAAATTAGTCTCAAATGTTATATGTCTGATAATTTTATGAAATATTTTCGAAATCACTTTCGATTAAGTCCCATTTTGTAAATCTAAAATCTAAGAATTGGATGTTGTATGATATTTGTTGAAGAAAATGTGTGGAAAAATTCAATGTTTTGACAAAATAGTCATAGTTGAAGTTTTTCATGTAAGATACACTATTAATGAAAGTCAACTTGAAGCATTGAGTCGAAATGTTGTATGTTTCAATCACAGAGTGACATTCCTGTTTTAAAGTTTTCCATTACTTTGCGTGCCTATTCATTTCTTCTCTAAAGTAACCAACTAAATATTGATTCTTGCAGCACCATTATAAAATAAACTATGTAAATAGCTAAGGATCTTGTTAAAGCATCCCGTAATCGATTATACAACAAAATTGTAATCACTTAATTGTATAAATTTTCAATCGTCGTATGATTGATGTATTATTAAATACTGAATTCGTATGTAAGTACAATAAACTATTCAAGGTACAGCAAAGTAAGCAATACTATTATTAAATATGTATGAATAACTCGGCTAATATGTTTATAAATATACTTATATTGGACTCTTATCTAAATCACGTAACAATATGTAATGTAAACTATACTTAACGCGCCAGATACTTACCTACTGTTTGTAAAGGCCTGAACTTTTGTACACTATGATCGATTAATTTTACAACACCAAATCTATTAAAACAAGTAAATTGAATAACTATTGTTTTATTACCCGATTTTTTTTTTTTTAGTTTTATCTACTTAATACGTTATGTTAAAATAATTTATAATGAATATAGAGAATAATTAATATACAATTAAAGATCTAATCTACAAATAAAATAAGATTACGAAGCTTTCATTACAGTATTTATTAACTTTTGAAGACTATAGTACGAATACATTCATTGTAAATAATTCTAATTACATAATATATATTAACAAAATATATCATTTACTATAAATTAGCTAGCTAGAATCAAAAATAAATATAGCTTAGACTAAGAGTATCATTTTGAGCTTCATCAAAGGTTACATTATAATGTAAAATGTATGAGCTTACAGTGCCACTGCTTGGGCAAAGGTATCTCATCTCACCAAATATATCAATACAAGTACACTGAAGAAGGAATGGGCGTAATCATCACACTTGCCTTGAACTAGTTTACTTCGTTTATCTTTACAACAGCAGTATCCACACCTTCCGAAGGTAGAGGTGCGTTACATTTCTTCATATGTGTCCGCATATTGGATGACTGAGTGAAGGCCAGCTTGCAGCGAGGACAGGAGTACGGCTTCGACCCAGTGTGGAAGTTCAGGTGCGACTTGAGGTGGTGCTTCTTGGTGAATGACTTCGGGCACATTGTGCAGGAGAAGGGCTTTACTCCTGAAACAGTAAAGACTGAATTTGTATTGTCTACAATGCAGGGAAAATAACAATGAACATTTTACTCCCGAAAATAAGTTTTATTTATTTTTATTTACTATTATTATTTTTGCATTTGGTATCTACTGGTGAGATAACAGTGCTTACATTTTTTGTGTTTGAGTTTACAATCAAATGAAAATGTGGAGAAAGCCCGTCTTTGTTTTAGTACCAAATAATGAGAACTTTCCCCAGGAGATGGCGTAGTAGTTCTATAATTGTCTTTCTATTTTTACCAAAGAGTTATTTGAACCAACCAAATTATTAGTTATGGGGGGTCCATCTGACAAAACCTACTTAGCAAAATGACTAGCTAGCAATACATCAACACTTCATCTTCTCTTCATAGCATTTGAACTACATCGCTAAATTGACTTGGTAGCAAAAAGACTACTTTTTCAAAACAGGTACAGTCATTTATAAAAAGTTGAAATCCTAATCATGTCGTGTTTACTAAATACTGAAATTTTAAGACTTGTTAGAATGAGCAGTGGTTATGGTTTAAATATCATATATATATATTATAATGTTGCATCCTGATTCGGTTTCTGAAAAGTACTAGGGTTACAGAAGTTTCAAAAAGGTAATTATTAGCTTTAATAAAGAATCACGCTTGAAAGATATTGCTATCAAGCAGCACTATTTTAACAAATCACGACGGTTGCGTCGCCACATACAATTTGATAAAATGCTCAAAAATGAAATTACATCACTGAAACATGGACACATCAATGAGATGCAGTTCTTAGAAAACATTTTTGAAATTAAAAAGCAAATTCTTCATCAGAACCATTAGAATTTTTTTTTTTAAATTTTAGTAAGCCGATTAATTTTTTTTTTATTTAAGGGTAAAAACGACTCTTTCAATGAGGGGTTTAAAACTAATGTTTAAGTATAATTCTTAGTGTAATTTTTATGTTATAAAAACAAGAATAATCTTTTCTTTTTGTTGGTTATTAAACATATTTTTTCTAAATAAAATGTTTTTGTTACTAACAGTACTTTTGAAAAAGTAGTCTTTTTGCTACCAAGTCAGTTTAGCGATGTCGTTCAAATGCTATGAAGAGAAGATGAGGTGCTGACGTATTGCTAGCTAGTCATTTTGCTTAGTAGGTTTTGTCAGATGGACCCGTTATGGGTTAGTTAATTCGTTGGAATAGCCTGGTAATACATTGAAATTGAGAACCTCCTCTGTTTTTGAAGCCGTTAAAGCTTAGATTTCAATAATTTACCAAACCGAACCCATTTCAAGTCGCAGTCGAAGTGCACTTTTTAAACCATAGTTTTTTAAATAATATCTAAAAGTCCGTACCTGTATGTAATCTAAGGTGCAGCGTCATATTGGATCGGTCGGCGAACCGTTTGTCGCAGTGCGGGCAGGCGTACGGCCGCTCGCCCGAGTGCGTGCGCTGGTGCTGCTTCAGCAACATCTTGCGGGAAAACGCCTTGCCGCATTCGTCGCACACGTGCGGCTTTACGCCTGAAACGATGGCCGGGGAAAATCAACTACATAGATATACTAAACTCTGAAAGGTATCCCCCTTTCCGTGGCACAGTGAATACTAGTATGGGTGGTACTGGGCCAAATATATTATGTAAAATTTAAAGCACCTACACATCATTGCGATGTTCTATCTCACCTGTATGTATTCGAACATGCATGTTGTATGCAACCCGTTGATTGAACGATTTTGGACATTGTGTACATTTGTACTCCTTACGGTTCCTGAAAAAAATTTCATTAGGACTGAATTTTATGTGCTTTTATGATTTTATCAATCAATCAATTATTATGTAGTATAAGGTAGTTATATGGAAGGGCTTGTTAGTACCTGTGTATTTTCATATGGCTGCTCAAATACCCTCTGTCGTTGAAGTACTTCCCGCAGACGGTGCAAGTGGCCGCGAACTCTCGCGTGCCCCTGTGTATCGACATGTGGTACTTGAAGTTCCTTAGCTGAGAGAAGGTCTTGCCGCATTCGGTGCAACTGTATCGAGCGGCCGTCAGGTGCCGCCTCGTGTGAACCGCTAGGGACTCACTACTTGTTAGTACCTGAAGTGTATAATGAAATAATTGTCACTATGCTCTGTGTACCGATAATTGAATGCATTGTAGCTAACCTAACCTTTACTGGATTTGTGCCTGTTTCTATTTGTCTATATTCATATGTATCTCGGTTTTTCAGCAAAATCCAGTCAGTAGTATTTACGCAAAAGAATAAGATATGTTCACAACTTTGTGGATATCATATGCGGTTAATTTAAAATTGCGTACAATGAGTTAGAATTATTTATTAGTATTCATCCGTGTAATTTACGAATGCACTCACACTTATAGAGTATCTCCTACGTGCACTACCATTTCAACCAATAAGCACAGCTTCTATGTACCCTGGATAAACAAATTCAACTCTTAAGCACTTTAGATGAATTTACTTTTTTTGTCGTGAATAAAAGTGTGTTCAAAGTTCATCAACATTACATTAATGTGTGAACCGTCTAGTATGAAGGGTAGAAGTTAAAGAAGGACCGTCTCGTATGGGGGATTTGTCGAAAAAGTGTCCACTTGTAAACAGCAAATTATTAGCGCTAGTGTAGCAAGTGGAAATGATATGAACTTAGCAGTTATAAGCAGAGTGAAGTGTGCTGGGTTGAAAAATGTAATATTTCTCTTGACTTCTGTAGATAAGAAATACGCAGTATGTATTTATAATCTCAACTATTTACGTAGTCAACTGTAATTTAGTAAATAATAACCTAGTATCTTACTCTATTAATTTGTGGCGCTTTATTTAAAATTCTTCCACTTGCTATACTATAGCGCCACCTTAATTTGCTCCCTTTCAACAGATAAGTACTTTTTAATACACGGAGATGGTCCTCCTTAACTTTCTACCCTCCATACCGTCTAGTTACAGAAGTTGGATGACAACTTGACACAAATATTTCAGCTGTATTCTGAGCTCCCTTTATGCCATCAACGGTTCTTATTTCAAACCAACCTTATCAATATGCAAACGACACTTGTCAGTAAAACTACGAGTATTGAAACGTTACTTGTGTCAAGATAGTGTCAACACTTGTCACAAGTGGCGATCTTCATTTGTTTGGTTATACTTAATAAAACACTCGTTTATTTATAATGTTAGTGCATTCGAATAGTGCAAGTAAATAAAAACGGTGTGTAGTACCCACTTGGTTACAATGCGAACATGTAAAACTGTCTCCGTTTGAGTTATGTCCGCTGGCATCTGAAGCTTCCTTGATATTATCTTCTTGTTTAGGAGTTTCTAACATTTTATGGGAGTTATCTACTTGCGGCTTTGATTGAACATTATTGTTATTATCGTTCTGGTCTATCACTATTTTCTCCTGAAAGTATACACAAGAAAGTATATACAAAGGTTATTTATATAAATGCTCCATATATACCGAAGGTAGGCGTATTTTGTACTTACTTCAGTGATTTGTTTTTCTTGGTCTCCTTTTTCAACTTTTCGCCGAAATGGTCTGAAATCGTTGGGCTTACGGGAACACCAAGGACTTTGAAGAACCCGGTTGTAAATAACTTTAGGGCTACTCAATGTTTTAAGTGGATTATTTTCAAGACGTCCAATAACCGAGCGTACAGAACTATTCGTAGGAGGTCTAGCCATTTTAAATTTCATCATACATTGTTGAAAGTCCGATTGCAAGACGTTTATTGTAGAAAATGAATTATTCATATTCGAATGTGTCATTAAATCTTGGATCCTATTTGAATTAATGAAATTATCATTACAATCATTGTTACTGCGGTATATAAATATGTTCGTTGAATTCGTTGAGGGTTTAGTGATCTCATGATCGGGAGCATGTTCATTGCAATTCCGTGTGCAGAACGGCTGTTTATCATTGTGAAATATAGTTTGAGAATGTAGTGAATAGTTGGTTGATTTCTTGTAGGTTGTCGAGAGCGCATCGTCTCCGAGATGTTTGCCATTTGCATTCGTCGAGAGCTCAGATGCCGGAGAATGATAGCATTCATTTGATATTGCTAGCACGCCTTCAGCCCGACCGTTAACATTACCGTTCTGAGGATATGTCTCGATAAATAAATCACGTAGGAAAGAGTTCCTTTGTCGGTCTCCAAATGACGATTCCAGATTTCCTAAACGAGACTTACCCGGCTCACTCTCATGCTGACATCGCGCGGTGCCATCTTGGAATTCAGTTTCGGTTCTTGTATATTGCAAAATTATACTTTGGGTATCTGAACACCTTTTTATGTTATAAAGCAGTCTATTATCTTCGTTATCTATAGCTAATGTGAACACATCTTTCACTAACTGATATTTTTTACAATATTTGTTCAAGTAATGTTCTTTACTTTCTTTTAAACCCACTAGCATATCTGGCAAGTATTGGCAGTCTACGAATATTTGTAATGCATTAACGATGTCAAAAAACAATCCCAGTTTTTGATTATCTAGTTTGACTTCTCCATTGTATATGTAGGATAATACTGAGGTCATTGCATCCAGGTCGAAGTCGGGTAGAACTATGGATATGGCGGATTCGTCTGATGGAAATGATAAGAGAATGTGCTGAAAATAGAATAAAAAATGTTATCAATTTACGCTTGATGTAGGATTATATATATAAGTATGTATTGTCTTCTACCACTAACCCTGAGAAAGTTACTGACACTGGCGAGAACTGCTTTATGGGCACTGAAGGAGTGTCCCCCGCACACGATCTGAACATCGCACCACTCTGCGTGCGATAGCCATTCACACATCTGAAACGGCATAAACCTATATGATATATATACATCTCAGCGTTCTAAACTTTACATATTATACATAGATATATTGATCTCGAAGATAAATAAACCTCTTAAACGAAACTATCTAACACAAAAATAATTATTCAAATAGAACTTATAATTCCTGTGCTTCGCTCGTTTATGCAAACTAACAATTTAAACTACAGCTTTATGATAGTCAAGACAATATTAGGAGACCGTTTAACCCCGCAAGCCTCTTTTTAACAACAGGTACCTACACGAAACTGAAATTACAAATTTGTAATAGCATGAGAATACCCACCGACCACCGTTACGAATTGAATTAGAGAAAATAATTTTATAGTTTGTTTCACGCAATTTTCGTGTAATTTAGAGGAGGCCTATCCGGTAAGTACGGTGACTGCAAACACGCTATGTCACTGGCATACTTTTAATTCGGCATGTTTCGTGCAAACAGTTGCCCTGCTATATGTTAACTAACCAAGTGAACAAACCGTAGGCCCATCGTTTGGTGCTCTGCGCTATACCAGAAAACATGTCTCACGCAAAATTAACCAAACATGCAATACCAGGTCAACGTTTTTAAAGTAGCACCATATGTGAAAGTGTAGAGTAAATAGTTCTGATCAAATAAGACGAAAATTAGAAGCTTCACTTCACCGATCCAACCACTGGTTCGCCAGTTTACTTTACAGCGGTCGGGTAAGTAGTGTGTTAATTACGTCACTTGTTTGTTATAGAGAAAATGATCGAACGCTCGCCCATGTTCTGGCAAACGGACCACCATTCACCATACACAACATTGTTGTGAAATTAAAACATAAAACCAATTACAAAAATAGAAGAACAAAAATATACTTGTTTCATAATCCTGACTAAATTGCAAAAGTCTTGACTTTTAAAAATACATAAATTAAAAAGAAAGCTAGCGTCTATCATTTTACATATTATCGATTATTTACAGCACATTGTAGTGTCCAGAACACATGCAGATATACATTTGCAACGCTTATCGCCAATTTGCTATATCAATAAACTTTTGTGGTGTTATTGCGGTTCTTTCGCAAGTGCTCCTTTGATACATTGCAGACCCGCGTTTACCTTGCGCTACCAGACAAAGAGAAACATTTGAGATTTGTTTAAATTGAAGAAATATACCCAATCTATTGCTCCCATTATCATATTATTAAACGGTCAGGTAGGTCAGGAGACAAGTTACTGAGAAATAATTAGAAGTGCGTGACTTTTATGATTCATCGCGTCCAAAGGTGTGGGGCGTTACTTACGCATGTACCCGTAATTTAAAGCCGTCTTGTAAATAGAAAATAAATCAATAAACAAATTATATAAATCCACGCCACCCATTCCATACACTACGGTGTTTTACAAATAATTATATTGTTTCAAATACCTTTGTTTATTTATTAAGTAATAAAATGAACACTTAAAAATTATAAAAAAGTCTGTGGAAGATGCGTTGAAGCGATCATAAACTTAATAAGACGATAACGATATAAGCGGAAAGTTCCTAAATAAAGCTTATATGCATTGCTTGTTTATTAAACTGCTTTTCCACTGAATGGAAGCGAACAATATGAATTTCTTATTAAAAATAACAAAGTAACATACATATAAATGTGTTTAGGTTTACTGAGTTTCCATATTTTGAAACAGCTTTCCATACAACTTTAAACTAGACTAATATAATAAAGCTAAAAAGATTGTTTGTTTGTTTGTTTGTTTGAACACGCTAATCTCTGAAACAATCTGTTTTAAGTTACTTTTAAAAAACCTAATTATATTTACGTAGGTATAGCGTGGATAAATCACGGGCCGCTACCAAAAGTGTACTACGCTAATGTACTTATTAAATGGGTCAGATATTATACCACACACCTACAACACTTATAACGCTTCACTAACTGTCAAGTTTTACGATTACCTATTTGTGCGATTATATATATGAATGTAGTTTTAAAAAATAAATAATTTTAATCCTATATAAATAATAAACATGACCTTCATAGACCTAATTATGTTAGGCACATACTACAAAAGTTGTGAACCGTACAATTTAAGACATTTTCCAACAATAACATAATCACAATGTCCACGGCTAAAGTATATCGTGTCATAATAATATACAATCTAAAGAAGAAGAAGACAATCTACATAATTACAAAAGTAATGCTGCGGGGCAATTTGAGTGACAATGACAAAAAGTTGAAAAGAGATTATTTTCTCCTCACTCATAAAGTAATTTTTCTGTAATTTTATTGGCTATAACTACTACAACAAATAAAAAAGCAAAAAAAGCTATCTATACTAAAAGAAATAACAAATACCTAACCTATTTTTGGAACACTACTCTGCCAGGCGAAAGATATATTAAGGAGGATGAATCATAATCGCGCTTGCTCAAGCGTATTGATTTATCTAAAACCTGAGCCTTGTTTGTAAAGCAATTAACAAATATTCTTCGTTCAATTAACTTCATTATCAGTTCTTACAGAATAAGAATAAAACAAAGTAGGTATTAATTGTAACAAGTACCTATTTCACGATTTTTCAGTCTCTTAATGCAATATCGCGTAGCAAACTCGTAGCAAAGAAACTGTAAAATGCGTCGATACAAAAGACATCAACGCGATACACACAACTCAAGAGTCTGAACAACACAATTAACTTTTGTATTAAGCGTTTTTTTAATAAACATCGGTACACTATTACATGCATCGTTTAAGTAATATTACTGAACAATATGTACTACTCATAGGGTTAGTAATTTTCAGGGTATTGCCTGCAAAATGAGCCTTGTATGTTTTTTAAATATTGATAATGTAGAATACATAATAATAAGTTAATGTCTATTCTACTTCAACTTAATTCAATATCGAAAAAGCATATACAATTTAAACCACGTAATTTATTTTCAGTTAAAAATCATACAAAAAACATTATCTAAAAAATACTAATAAATTCATACTCACAATTTAAAATCCTTCAATGTCGTTTCGTATATTGATATACTCGTAGTTATTTCACTTATTTTTGTAGGTGGCGGGAACCACTGTGTCAGGAACGCCGCGACGCGTCGGAAGCGAGTGAGTCCTAGTAACTGATACGAGTAGTGTGACCCGAGTGGTCGTCCGTTCGCCGAGACCCGAGACCTCGGCTCACCTCATCTGCAATGTTCTAACGTGCTTCTAACCGTTCTAACTGATATTTACTCACACTTTTGATCTCTACTTGAACGTGTCAATTCAAAATTCGTGTCTTTTGAAGACTGCTCAGCCCGTAGTAGTAGCTCACAACTCTGTAATTCAATCTGGGTTTCATCTATCAGTTTTTATTTTCTAATAATGAATGTACTTAAAATATAAGTAAGTACTAACTTAAATGTTTTGCAATATTTAATACCTAACTAGCTGCTTACTATTTTATACTAACTACTAAAAGTTATCAGCAAAGACATTTAGGTATTAGTGGTTAGATGACTTATAGATATTACACATCGACATTAGGTCTTCGATCAACAATACACAACTATTGTTGATCTAAGCATTAGGTATTCCCTAAGTTTCACTTCTTACTCGAAGTTTACGGCATTAAACATTAATATCTACTCTAATTACCAATAATTAAATAGGTATGCGTGAATGTCTAAGTCTAAGTCTGCCCAAATCTGCGACATTCCAGTGCACGCTTAACCATGTCAACCAAAAAATTTCATGACACACAGAGCCATCGTCACGTTTGTGTAATTAACCATGTTCTCACTATAGAACACCTGCAATAAAAAATATATCACCGAATAAGTGTTTTAGTGTATGGAAACGTGTAATTTAGACAGTTATTAAAGCTGGGAATTATTCTTAGAAACCACTGTCGCTTAATTATGAGAAAGATATCAATCTTTCATGCGCTGGACATGACTGTGCGAGTTATATCATTTTTGGTTACTTAGTTGATTAAGCACATTAAGTCAATTAATGGTAGTAAGTATAAAAGTATATGAGTAAGTACATATCGATGTACTTTGCTTGATGTTACCTTGCCGAGGCGTGTAGGTATCAACCCGGTCTCGTTATTCCTCCAAATCGCCCTACTCTCATACAAAAAAAGTATAAAAAAGAACCTCTGTGGTGGCATGTACTCTCCTGCCAAGACTGAGGTTCTATTCCCGGGTCGAGCGAATTTGTTTGAACATGTTTCCTACTTTTCAATCATGACTCGGGTTTGAGATCGATCACCAACCCGCATTAGCGTGGTGATTACGCCTAATTCTACTCACTGTACTGATATCTTCGGTGAAATGAGAGTTTCGGTTTGCCCAGCCGTGGGACATTACAGGCTAATAATACTTTACTTTTTTTAACTTAATTTCGTAGCGCCTCTAGTAGCTAGTCAGGATAGCAAAGATTTTTTTAAATTTATTTATGCCCTGCCTTTGTTTAGCAGTGCAAATGAACATAAAGACTTACATTGAATCAGTTAATTTTATCATATTTATACTAATCAGATACATAAACTTCCTAATAATAATAATCCTAAATAATAAGTCGCCCGATCAAACAGGCACGCCCATTCTTAAGAGACTAACTACGTTAAGAACACGAATATCTCGTCTGTCGCCTCTCAATAACAATGCAAGCAGCCTACTGAATGCAACGCCAGTAAACAAGGCGCAGACAATTAAGAAACGAATAGCTAAGGTACCAGAGACAAACAATCAACAACAGGACAAGGAACAATCACCAACTTTGACGACTCATCTGGAGGAAACTAAAACCAAAAATGTGGAATTAGATGGAGGCGTTACAGCGAGTCGGAAGAAAATATATATATTTGGTGACGACCAAACAAGAGGGTTAGCAAGACAATTAGTTAAGAGTCGGCACCAAGACTGGAGTGTGTTTAGTGTTACCAAACCAGGGGCAAATAGTACAGAAATATTGAAATCGTGCGAACAATATGTTAATGAAATTAGAAGCAACGACATAGTCATATTGTCGATGGGTTCTAACGACAGAAACCCATTAAATCTGGTAAACAACTTACACAACTCACTGTACTTATTAAAAAAACATAAAGTAATAATAATGGGTGTACATCATAATCCTTACCTAAATGAATTTATGATAAATAGACAAATAAGACTAATTATTAATAATCATTGTAATTGTAATTATATTGACATTAGAGGAAGATTCAATCAATTCAGTTTAATTAAGTTTTTGACATTTAAAATTATAGTAGAAATAGAATTTTTTAAATATAATAAAATAAGATTACCAGAATCATGGCTTGAACTTAACGAAATAAACAACCCGTTATATCAATCTCCACAAGTTGCGTCTAGTTTAGAACAATTAGTTAACAATAGGGAAAGAGATCTACAGCCAACTGAATACAAGAAAGGCACAATACCTTTCTTCTTCCGTCCAATACAACTTCCGGCGGGGGAGAATAATTTTTTTCGGGACTAACGACAAACGAAACATAACGATTTTCCACCAAAACATAGCAGGGGCAATAAAAAAAACTGACAAATTAATTTTCGCGCTTAATGAATTTAATGAAAACAAAACCGAAATTGACATTATCTGTTTAACTGAAACATTCATAAAGAAAGGAAGTGAGCAGCTGCTCAAAATACCCGGGTATACACTGAGGTCCGCATACTCACGAAATTATAAAAGGGGTGGAACTTGCATATTGACCAAAAATGGGTTAGATTGCACAGTTTTAAATGTTGTGGGATCTGATAACAGTTTTGAGTGTACAGGAATTGAGTTAGCATTGAACAATTGCATTATATTATGTATATATAGGACACCCAATAGCAATCCCTATGTGTTTATTGAAAAATTGGAACAACTTTTACAAAAAATATTACATAGAGGCAAACAAATTATTTTGTGCGGAGACTGGAATTTAGACACAATGCGACCTGATAAAAGTTGTACGGAGCTTCTCGAAGTATTTAAAAATTTTAAAATATCTACGCACATAAAAGTACCTACGAGGGGCACAAAATGTATAGACCAGATCGCGAGTAATTTTAATTCAAAGGATGTACAGGGTAACGTGCATCACTTAGGCCTGTCAGATCACGAAACAGGACAAACTTTGTCATTAAAAATCACTCGAAGACACGAAGTCATAAGCTGGCGAGAGAATGTTAGACAGTTCAACAAAGAAAACATTAAAAAATTCATGTCATGTATCTCATCTTTGACATTCGACGAAGTTTATAAAGAAAAGTCGACAGATGAGGCGTTTAACAAATTTCACTCTTTGTTCAAATTATTCTACGACTTGTGCTTTCCTATAATACCCACAAAAAAAACTAGCGCAAAAAACAAAAATGTATGGCTGACAAAGGGCATCAAAAAGTCGTGTATTGTAAAAAGGGGTCTATACTTAAAACACATACGTATGAATAAAACTCAGAAGGCTAACAATCAAACATATAGAAAATATAGTGACATTTTGAAGAGGTGTATAAACAAATCAAGACAAATACAAAATAAAAAATACATAGACAGTAAGCAGAATAAGTGCAAGGCGGTGTGGGAGATAATCAATAGTAATGTCGGAAAGACTAACACAAAAACATCTATTGACAAAATAATAAATAATACTGACATTTACTCAGATCCTATCGGAATAAGCGAAAGTTTTAATGAACATTACATAAAGATGACCCATGACAGTAATTTTAAATATAGCTCTAGTGACATTAAAAAAACCATTAAAAAATTGAATCCGAATACTATATTTCTTAAACCCACTGACGCTAATGAAATTTGTAAAATAATAATGAATCTCAAAAATACTCACTCAACAGGAATAGATGATATAAATACCATAAATATTAAAAAATGTGCTAAATATATAAGTGAACCTTTAAGTTTTATCATAAATATGTCTTTTGAGGAAGGCACATTTCCATCCATACTAAAACAATCAATAGTAAAACCATTATATAAAAAGGGTGATTCTACTGACATGAACAATTATCGGCCGGTGACACTAATACCTATTTTCTCAAAGGTATTCGAAAAAGTAATGCTCAAAAGATTACTTGATTTTGTTACAGTTCATGGCATACTTAGTAACGAACAATTTGGATTTCGTAGAAATAGCTCAACAAAATTAGCATGTTTCAATCTAGTCAAGTATATTACTGAAGCTATTAACGATAAGATACCATTAACCGCTTTATTTTTTGATATGAGCAAAGCGTTTGACTTCGTCAATCATGAGATATTGCTGTTTAAATTAGAAATGTATGGAATTAGAGGGAAAGCGTATGACTGGGTAAAAAGTTACCTATCGGACAGACAACAGACAGTAGAAATTACAAAATTACAAAATGGCATTAAAATGTCAGCCCATTCCAAGTTTCGTAATAATAAACATGGCGTACCCCAAGGCAGCGTGCTAGGGCCGTTTTTATTCCTTATATATATAAACGATCTCCCAGAAGTGACCATTCATAAGACGATTCTATTTGCAGATGACGTGACCGTAATTGTAAAGTGTACTGACATTAATAAATATGAAAATGAAATCAATGAAACAATTAGTAAAATAGTGAAATGGCTTGCTAATAATAATCTAAAAGTCAATGTAACTAAAACGAACATAATACAATTCCACAACTACGGCAAAAAGGACATGGACTTAAATATAATGTATGAGAATAGTAAATTAAATGAAGTGGAGAATACGAAGTTTCTAGGAATTGTGATAGACAAACACTGCAACTGGAAAGCACACATTGAGTCGGTCTGTGATAGGTTGAATAAGTTTGTTTACGCTATAAACAGACTACGAGTCACGGTATCCAGCGAGGCGGCGATCAGTGCGTACCATGGGTATGTTTCGTCAGTGCTCGCTTACGGTCTATTATTATGGGGTAACTCGGTGGAGATTGATAAAGCTTTCAAAGTACAAAAAAAATGCGTCCGGGCAATTAGTGGGGCTTGGTCTACAGACAGTTGCAAACCACTATTCCAAAAGTACAGAATTTTACCTCTAGCATGTATGTACATTAGAGAAATTTGTATATTTGTCAAGGAGCACCCTAAATATTTTGATAGACATTCAGATGTGATACGCAGAACTGTAAATCCCAGGCGTAAACACAAACTTTACGTACCACACAGCAAATGCGAACTTTATAAAAGGAACGCATTTGTCAATGCTATAATAATCTTCAATAAACTACCCGACATGTTTAAAGATATGACTATTAATGTATTTAAAACCAAATTGACTAACTGGCTCCTTAACCATTGTTTTTATGACATAAAAGAATACCTGACACTAAATAATTCATAACCTGACATGTATAATCGCAATAATGACTTATTATAATTATTATTTTTTTTTTTTTTTTACCATGACATTGATGTATCTGTTTAAATTAGACCTTATCCTATTATAAATTTGAAATAATATTGTACGGATGTTAATAGTAAATTATCTTGTAAATGCACGAGCTGGAATATTAATGTGATTGTGATTTAAAATATTGCATGCCATCGTTGTGGTAGAATGTATGTGTCCATAATTATTTGTATTATAACATCTATGTAACTACATTTCTGCAATAAATTGATTTGAATTTGAATTTGAATTTGAATAGTTTCAAATAAGGACAGGTAAGGGGCTGCACTAGCTTTTTATAATTTTACGTTACTTATTATTTAAAAAATGGCATAGTAAATGAAAAACCTGTAAACAGTCTAATAATCATTTTAATCTTCATCAAATAAACTACATTCCATAAAATCTAATGTGTCTTGATCCTTAACATAACTTGTGAAATAACTACCATCCGTAACATTATAGTCATATTTGATACATATACAGTAACCAATACTTCTACCACATTCCCTACATTTAGTGGAATGTTTCAGTGTTATTTCTTCCGGGTAATCACATGTTGCAAACTCTCCTAAACTATGTTCAAACTTGTAATCACAATCATTTGACTCTAATATATTATTAAACAAATATTGATCAACATCTTCAAAGGTATTCAATGAATTGAAGTTATTCTTCTCAGATTTGGTCATCAACTTGTCCAGCATAAATACTAAATGATGATGGTAACATTGAAATGTAATTTTATCTATTGCTTCGTTTTTTAAATCCATCCAGTATTTAACACAACTGAGTGGGGTCTTGTTTAATCCAGTGAATAATGCTGGGTTTGACAATAAGTTGCTGGCAGCCATAACACCGTCACAACCAACCTCTTCAAAGAGTTTATCAGCATCATCTAAAGTTCTTATACCCCCATTGGCTATGATGGGTACAGATACCGACTGACAAACATCTCTTAGTGCCTCCACATTTATCTTATCTCCACTCTTCTGCAAAGGTGTTCTTCCATGCACTGTTAAAAAATTAACCCCACATTTTTCCAATTTCTGACATAGATCAATTGTTTGTTTAAGTTCTTTCATTATTCGAATCTTGACTGAGACAGAGAAATCATTTGGTAGGTTATTCCTTATGCCTTTGACTAGGTCACTTATGAGTTCCGGTTTAGTCAGTAGGGCACACCCAAATCCATCCTTCATCGCCCATCTTTGAGGACAACCACAGTTCAAGTCCACACCATCAGCATAGGGATATATTAATTTAGATGCATCTATAAAGTCATCTCTATTGTTGGCTGCAAATTGTACAATTAAGTTTGAATCTGTAGTCGTAGTTGAAAATTCACTAGCTCTAGCCTTTTCATTTTGGCAGAAAGAATCAGCTAGTATCATCGGAGTGAAACATAGGTCGACACCATAACTGCAAGAGATAAACACGTTTTTTTTAAACAGAGATTATACTAAGTGTTATCTTTGATAAGTTATCTAGGTAATAATTCCACTTACTTTCTAACCAAAGTCCTAAATTGTACTTTACTATATCTAACCATAGGCGCACAAACTTTGAGATATGTGTCGTTTATTTTAGCATTATGGAATAAATCGTTAATATTGCTCTTTATTTTAGACATTGCTTCATTTAATTATTTTTTATTTTTATTTAAAATCCTGCAAGTCTGCAATTTACCTCCGGAAGTTTCTAATTATGTATTAAAGCTCCACTTCGGTCGATCACATTTGATAGCCTTGCTCAAGTTACAACAAATATTGCATTTATGTGACTCACTTACACCTTATTTTTAAATAATGTCAAGAAAAATAACGAAAGGTTTTTATGATTATGTATAACCTCAATCAATCAAGTCAAATAAAATAAATTAGTCTAGTGATGGAAAGTGGAAACAACATTTACTTTACAATCTCGATGGTGATATCGATTTATTACCAGACTTAAAAACCGAAGGAGGAAGGAGGAACCATAATATTTTGACAACTCTACATACGTCACCTCCAGCCCGCCTAGCACAACGAACTTGATAGATACTATGTGACCACGAACAATCTGTCTGGTCGTGAGTTTTATTGTTATTTCGTTTATTAATAATCAAATTTTCTGTGACGATAACGAGTTCAATCGAATTGAAACTACGTTTATGGTTTAAGGCGAGGATATGTGAAAATAACGCGCATAGTCGCTACTTTGACGATCAAATATCAACACTTCTATCGATTCTATAAATAAAATAAAAAAAACCAACCTTAATAAAATTTTAAATCGAGTAGAATTTTAAAATTCATTATAACAATGTAGAAATAAGATGCACAAGATTATGTAAAAGTAGCACCAAATATTATTTTCTCGTCTTAGATCTCGTTATTTGAAGCGATAATCATAGTTTTTTTTTAGGAATATCAATTTCCTAATACTCACTTAGATTTTAAATCAGTTACATTTTTCATTTGACCCGCCAATTTCTATAAAAACGCAAAAGAGTTCAAATATTCGCCCGCCACGTATCTCGCACTCGTATCTTGCTTCACAAATCTCAACCTTATTTTATGGAATTAAGAACACTCCCTCGGATCTGTCCGAGCGCCACATATCCTCGCCTTAATTTCAATTCAAAATGAGTAGTATTCGCTTAAACATAAGAAACCAGGAGTATAATCGAGTTAATTTATAATTTCTGATTGCAAACGGTCTCGATATCGAATTGATTGTGCATCTCTATGGTTGAATCGAATCGTCAAAACTATTGACTTTGACAGATAATTTCTGTTGCCACTTACATAGACATTGACTTGGACGGGTCAAGAATCTTGACTCAAGATTGACAGTGACACTTTGATTAGTTAGACATAGACACATTTTTGTTTACAATTTTTCGTACCTTCGTGTTCTGGATCTGGCTGGTCTCGTGGTGGTGCATTCCTGTGGTGCATTCTGCTGGCCTGTGTTTATTTTCTTTCTGTTTTGGATTTTTGGTTATCTGCCGAGTAAAGGAAGAGTGAAAGAAATTATTCGGGATTTAGATAAAAAACCAATAATCAAAATGAGTAGCAGAGTGGATATAGGAGTACTAGAAGAAAAAGATTCATGGCTTCTACACCCCAGATTTTTTCCAAGTAAAGTGGGAGGAAAACCAGCTTGGTTAGACCTGAAGCACTATCCAGAGTCTTCTTCTTTATTATGTAAACTTTGCAACAATCCTTTAATATTTTTATGTCAGGTAAACAACTCATTTTTCAGGTTGTAAGAAGTGTAGAGAAAGTTTATTTATATTAAATTGTTTAACTTCACCGCATCAAAGGGAGGGGCCTTTTGATGCGGTGAAGTTTTTAATACATACAAATATTAAATAAATAAATATATTTGTATTTTAAAGTTAATATGTTGATAATAAGGTTCAGGGCATGATGGAACTGGTATGCCTTACTTGGGCAAAAATCCCTAAGTAAATATAGATTAAAAATGGATTATGAGAACATCAGATTATATTATGTTTCATTATTAATATTATCTTTGAATTCTAGATATATGCACCTTTTGAGGAAAAAGACTTCTGTTTCCATCGTACAATATTTATATTCATCTGTAAAAATGGTGCATGTTGCAAGCCAAACTCTTCTGAAAACTTTTTAGTTTTGCGTTGCCAACTTTCTCGGCAAAATGAATTTTATTCATTTCATCCATATGAAGAAAGGGATAATGAGGTGAGACAAATAAGTATATAGTTTATGTTCAAAACTTTAAAAAAATTATTATTATGTACTCTGTTACGATTTCTGTTATCAGGTTTTCCTAATGGACAAATGGCCGAAACTCTGTGAGCTATGTGGAGCTAAAGCACCGTCACATTGTTCCAAATGTAAAAATGTGTATTATTGCAGTAGAACACATCAAATACTTGACTGGCAGAAAGGCCACAAGGCAAAATGTCCAGAACTACAGGTATATACTGAGTGAATAAGCTGTTTATTATATAAAAAAGTTTTTTGAAATCCATATGGCAATAAAATTGCATAATTTCAACTAGTATCATATTAACACAAAGAAGAAGAATCATATATTTATTTAGCGCCTTATGCCCAAGCTAAGCATATAAAAAAGTCTTACCAAATACTTTTGATTTCAGGGATCAGAAACAATTAAGCAAAGTTACTTTACAGTAACTGAAGGTGGGAAATCACTACTTTTCAAAGAATGGGAACTTATTGTTGATGAAGAAGACGAAGTAAGAACAAAATCAGTTATGGTATTATTCTTAACATCCATTAAATTGTATTTGTGTACATTATAATATTTTCAATATTCTAGGAAGACGTCAAAGATATTGATGAAAATGTGGAAATGGAGAAACTGAAAAAGATGATGCAAGAAAAAAAGGCAGGCACTCTAGACAATGTGAGTGAAAGTGAGTTAGATCAGTATGCCCAAGAGGTGCCAGATGACAAAGTTTTTAAGAAGTTTAGCAAGAGAGTAGCCAGGCATCCAGATCAAGTATTGAGATATGACAAAGGTGGAGAGCCTCTATGGATTACTGGCAGAGGAGACAATCTCACACATGTCCCAAAATGTCAACATTGTAATGGTGACCGACAGTTTGAGTTCCAGGTAAACTGTATTTTTCTCAGTAACCTTTAGTTTCTGTTGGATGACTATCAAACATGTACCCTTTTTCTGTAGGTTTATTTCCAAATAATGAATGTTGATACAAAACACAAATTAACTCTTACCTTTTGTCCAAAGAGAAGTTTGTTTACTTTCTGTACTTTATCTTGTAAATCCTCCAGAGATAGGTAAAACCACAGGGTGATACTAGTTAATATATTTTGTTTAAAAAAAGGGAAACAAAAATGACAAAAAATTATAATTATCTATCTATTTTGAATAGACAAAGATGTTCTTGTGAATAATGATTCCTTATTATTTTCAGGTAATGCCACAGTTACTCAATTTCATTGATGTGGGTATTGACTTCAATAGCATTGACTGGGGCGTGCTTGCTGTGTATACTTGCAAGGAAAGCTGCAATGAAGGCCCAGCTTACAAAGAGGAAATTATGATAAAACAAGATTTATCTAGCTAATTAAAATTATTATTTACATTTCTAATAAATTGTCTAACAATTATTATTCCGTCTTCTTCTTTCCATACTCTTCAGTTAAATAAGTCAACAAGTCATTCATTCCGCTAAATTCAGTTCTTGATTGTGGAGGATTATTTCTTGGTAGAACTGGCAGGATATTGCCCATTTTTATTCTAAAATCTTTTAACTGCAACAAAATAATAATTATTTTTAATTAGTATTAACAAATGATCATTTAAAAATTAAAAAATGCCTTCAACTGGAGATAATAAATAACTTACATCTTTTGCGCCGGATAGTTTCCAAATACCATAAAATATGCAACTAGTTCCCGCCACAGCATACAGAGTGCCCCAACCGAGGGCTCTCAAAGCTAACATAGCACCAGCATCACCTACGTCTGCTGAAGCATGTAAACCTACAAAAAATCCATTTGTGTATTACAGCTCCATTCAAGAAGAATGCTAGTAATAGTAGTAGTAGGTAGGTACTTAATATCTTGAAATGCACCCAAGAGAATATATACAATCATAGGGCACTGCTAGTATTTCGATTTATAATAATTATAAGGTGTACCTTTGTTGAAGTACTTGGGATCGGCTTTTTTGGCCGCAGCAAGGGTCGCACTAAACCCCACAAAAGCTGAAACCCCAGCCACAGTAGCCAGGAATGCTCCAGCTGAAATATTGATAGGTTAGACATGATCGGTAAATTTTGTATAAAAAAAATATATTTTACCAAGTTATTCTTATTGTTTTACTTTTAATTCTTTGTAATCTCTCCTCTCTTTCCTTGTCCGTCTCCATGATTTAGTAATAGAAAATTAAATATTTTTTGTTCTCTAAAAAACAAAAGTTAAATTTTGTTGTCCATGGGAATTTGCAAGTTATATAGATAGCCCTTAATATTTATTTATTTAGCGTGTTCCATAGCATGTTAAGTATTTTTGTCAATTCTAAATTCTTTGCTTTATTTATAAAATTCACTATTGACGAAAATATTTTTCAATTTTGAATTATTGGATCCTTGAATCCATCCATCCATCCATCATAGCACGAGCACGCACATGCCACAGATCCATGCACGCACAGACAGACAGAAATTTCAAACAATTTCAAATTTGGCTTATTTGGCGTGTCCCGTCCACAAAAAATACAGTGACAGCTATAGCAATAAAGTCTGACAGTGACAGCCAGAATCTAATATCGGGGATACCAACTCTTAAATTGATTTACCCTGTACCGTCATATCATAATATAAACTTTTATTCGAAAATCTTACCCAGTCTCAATTTTGGAAATTTTGTACAGTAAAAATATGTTGTTAATATTAGAAACAGCAAAATGAGGAATGTGAACTCGAACGAATATGTTTAATGTAAAAAACCTTTACTGTTCCGAACAAATAGGGTTATCAAAAATCAACCTTATTTTTCCTTTAGATGTTGGGCAAACCTTACACTGAAAACCCTCATCAATTTATTTACTGACCACGGACTAAGTTTATACCATGGCATTCACAGATGATGTATATATTGCCGCTATAACATTTTTATACGTAACCTCGCTGTCCGACTGCTGGGCAAAGGTCTCCCCCAATTCTTTCCATTTATCTCTTTCGATGGCCAACTCCTTCCAATGCGACAAACAACAAATACCTACTAAAAAATAAAAATAAAAAAGACGTGTGGCACTCGGGGACTGCCGCGGTAAAGCTATTGCATAGTTATTTTTTATATCACTAGATGGCGTTAGTGTGCTGAATGTCTGCATCGCGCTAACGTTGTGTTCTGGGCATATATGTACGCAATGTTTGAGGAGCGTGAGGTTTTTTCGTTACGGAATTTCTGGATTCGATCCCCGCGCTCAAGGCCCGCGATAGAAGCTATGCAATAGCTAAGTAAGGCTATAGCAAGTACCACCGAAAGTTGACATGTCAAATAACTAGGTGGCGATACTATCGCTTTTCCGGCTGATAACCTGATAACTCTATTCCTGTTTAAATAAGTATTCTATGGTTGGAATCAGTGTTGGAATGCAAGATCTGACAGTCGTATCAGCAATCGAAACATCTCGAATAATCCGCTAGATGGCGACTGTTTCAATGCAGAAATCAACCCCACTTCAATTAACGTTACAAATGTTTAAATCTAATAGTTTATGCAACTGTCATATAAAGAAGGGTAATAAAACACGAGTGTGAGTTTATGAAACGAGCGCAGCGAGTTTCATAATAGTAACGAGTGTTTTAATACCCGTGTTATATGCAGTTGCATACACTACTTTATCTTCACGAATGCAATTAATCAAACAAAATTTTAAAAACAAAACACATTGCGAAACATTAAATTCACGCGTACGTGTATTGTCACCACAGTTGTCACAGTGAACTTGCCGCCATTAAAATCTAACCAAAGAGAGCGCAGCTGCGCGCGCAGGGCCGCAGGGCGCGCGCCGCGCAGGGCGCGATGTTATAATGAGATTTTACGATATCGATGTGGATATTATAACATCATGTGCAATTGCTTAAATTGAGTGTTTTAGTTGTCTGCGCTATAACAGTAGTAATTATAAGTCAAGTATTGGAAACATAAGTAGAATGTTACAACATTAGTGTAGATAATAGTAGTTTATGCAACTGTCATATAAAGAAGGGTATTAAAACACGAGTGTGAGTTTATGAAACGAGCGCAGCGAGTTTCATAATAATAACGAGTGTTTTAATACCCGTGTTATATGCAGTTGCATACACTACTTTATCTTCACTAATGCAATTAATCAAACAAAATTTTAAAAACAAAACACATTGCGAAACATTTAATTCACGCGTACGTGTTCTGTCACAGTGAACTTGCCGCCATTAAAATCTAACCATTGAGAGCGCAGCTGCGCGCGCAGGGCCGCAGGGCGCGCGCCGCGCAGGCCGCGATGTTATAATGAGATTTTACGATATCGATGTGGATATTATAACATCATGGGCAATTGCTTAAATTGAGTGTTTTAGTTGTCTGCGCTATAACAGTAGTAATTATAAGTCAAGTATTGGAAACATAAGTAGAATGTTACAACATTAGTGTAGATAAAATAATTTAGAGGGGCTCCCATGCAATAAACGTGATTTTTGCCGTTTTTTAAATTACGGAACCTACCTAATGTACCTGATGTACCTACCTAATCACAAAATGCATTTTGTCTTGAGAAGCCTAATTTTTAATACTTATTTCAAAATATGTGTCCCATGCTCTAGCTAGCATAATATCCCCTCTAGGGGATATTCTCCAAGCCATTATTTAATTGATTTATGAAGTAGTTGTACGTGTCTATCATTCCATGCTAAGAAGTTCCCCATCAAACTTTCACCACGCTACGCCTGTTACAAAGGTTGCACATACTAAGTACATTTTGACCACGCTACGAAATGCCTTTCAAATCTTGACCAGTCGCTACGAAGCTGCCTACAAAATCTTGCCCATTATGTTGCATTTCAAAACGTGATCTTGCTACGAAATGCATGACCAAATCAATTATAACCAGGAAGCCATTGAGTTATATGTAGTAAGTACATAGTATAACTTTATGCACGAAGCGAACTTTATCATGTTACGAAATTTACTGTGAACCCGAGATTTTGCTGCATAGTTGGTTACAGCCTGAATGAAAAAAAGTAGGCATTCACGGCAGAGTGATGCACTTAATGCGTAAGGACTTCCCTAGTTCGTGTTATTATTAATCAATCGAGATGCAGATCAAATCTTGACTATAATACGAAGTTTCCTATGAAAATCTTGCTACAAAATTGGCTACGGACCAGAGATTTTGCTACGAAGATAACTTTCAAATCGTGACCATGCTACAAAGTTAGCTTCAGACCCGTGATTGTGCTTTAAAGTTGGTTACAGCTGGAATTAAAAAAATGTAGGTGCCTAGGCATAAAAATCTTTTATAATTTCTCAATGTTTAGCTCCAACACCAAACATTGAGAAATTATACGTACGTATATACGTCACAATCATGATAGAGGCACGTAAGCAAGACACAATAGGTAAATAAACCTTTTTTTGTTGTAGTTGAATAACATTCAGGATGTTGATTTTGTTTTTAAAATTATAACAAGAACTCAAATATTTGGCTGCGAAGCGTTGTTAAGGTGTATGTTTAATTTAATACTTCAATCCAATGTCGGGTCGAAATCAATTCTAGGCTAGGAGCGCTAGTGGTTATAATAAGTAGGTACCTACATAATATATATAACTAACTGTGCCCCGCGGTTTCACCCGCAGCGCCCTCGTTCCCGTGGGAATTTCCTGAATTTTCTTTGCTAGGAGCCCGAGACCTTTCCAACAAATGCAAAATGGTGGAAATCGGTTCGTGCGTTCTGGAGTTATAGCGTCAGGGAGGAAAACCCGACTTATTTTTATATAGTAGATTATTATATACATATATGTCGCAGATGGTACTGTCGAATAATCTGAACGTTGCCACACATAGGTACCTACTGCCGAATAAAAATCGAGCCATTCGACGGAACTCCTATTTCCGCCTTATTTTAGCCCTTTAAGACTTCAGGCCTGATATAAACTTAACCTAACTTAACCTACAACGGTTGTCGATTGTGAGAATGGGTAAACCCCGAATTAAAATTCGTAGATAGCTGTTTATCGAATGCGTTACATTGACACTCCAGTTTGACGTTGTTAACCTGTTTTGCACATCTACTAATGGTTTTGTTTGTAAAACATCTGATTATACTACCCATCTGCGATATTTAAATACTTAGTAATTCGAATATTATACTTTGCAAATTTTTCATGACATGGCTCTACACTTAACAATCAAGATAATTACAAACGATTAAAACCTACAATTAAATAATTTTAGCAACGAATTACTTACCAACTCTTAATTAACGAATTATTATTTACTAGCTTTTGCCCGCGGCTTCGCTCGCGTGGAATTTAGTCTGCCGCATTAAGTTTCGTAATAAGAAGAAATATTAAAAAACTTTCATCCCCTATTTTATCCCCTTGGGGGTAGAATTTATCAAAATCTTTTCTTAGAGGATGCCTACGTCATAGTAGCTATATGCATGCAAAGTCTCAGCCCGATCGGTTTAAAATTGACAAAGTTTCATACAAACATTCATCCCCTATTTTATCCCCTTGGGGGTAGAATTTATCAAAATCCTTTCTTAAGGGATGCCCACGTTATAGTAGCTATATGCATGCACAATCTCAGCCCGATCGGTTTAAAATTGACAAAGTTTCATACAAACTTTCAACCCCTATTTTATCCCCTTGGGGGTAGAATTTATCAAAATCCTTTCTTAGGGGATGCCAACGTCATAGTAGCTATATGCATGCACAATCTCAGCCCGATCGGTTTAAAATTAACAAAGTTTCATACAAACTTTCAACCCCTATTTTATCCCCTTGGGGGTAGAATTTATCAAAATCCTTTCTTAGGGGATGCCTACATCATAGCAGCTATATGCATGCAATGTCTCAGCCCGATTGGTTTAAAATTGACAAAGTTTCATACAAATTTTCATCCCCTATTTTATCCCCTTGGGGGTAGAATTTTCGAAAATCCTTTCTTAGTGTGCACTTACGTCACTTGAAGAACCTTCCTGCCAAATTTCATGCTTCTAGGTGTAGCGGTTGAGGCTGTGCGTTGATTATCAGTCAGTCAGGACTTTGAATTTTATATACCTACTAGCTTTTGCCCGCGGCTTCGCTCGCGTGGAATTTAGTCTGCCGCATTAAGTTTCGTAATAAGAAGATTTTTAAAAACTTTCATCCCCTATTTTATCCCCTTGGGGGTAGAATTTATCAAAATCTTTTCTTAGAGGATGCCTACGTCATAGTAGCTATATGGATGCAAAGTCTCAGCCCGATCGGTTTAAAATTGACAAAGTTTCATACAAACTTTCATCCCCTATTTTATCCCCTTGGGGGTAGAATTTATCAAAATCCTTTCTTAAGGGATGCCCACGTTATAGTAGCTATATGCGTGCACAATCTCAGCCCAATCGGTTTAAAATTGACAAAGTTTCATACAAACTTTCAACCCCTATTTTATCCCCTTGGGAGTAGAATTTATCAAAATCCCTTCTTAGGGGATGGCCACGTCAAAGTAGCTATATGCATGTACAATCTCAGCCTGATCGGTTTAAAATTGACAAAGTTTCATACAAACTTTCAACCCCTATTTTATCCCCTTGGGGGTAGAATTTATCAAAATCCTTCCTTAGGGGATGCCTACTTCATAGCAGCTCTATGCATGCAATGTCTCAGCCCGATCGGTTTAAAATTGACAAAGTTTCATACAAATTTTCATCCCCTTTTTTATCCCCTTGGGGGTAGAATTTTCAAAAATCCTTTCTTAGTGTGCACTTACGTCACTTGAAGAACCTTCCTGCCAAATTTCATGCTTCTAGGTGTAGCGGTTGGGGCTGTGCGTTGATTATCAGTCGGTCAGGACTTTGAATTTTATATATATAGATAAATAACTCTTTAGTAGATATTTTTATCTCAAATTTTTTTCAAAGTACATATTATGATGAATCAAATGAGCCGAAACTCGATAGGGCTTCGACTTTTAATTACGGAGTTCCTATGGCCACCTTCCGGTTCCATCACCAGACCCTGGTTACCATATAGTATCAAAGTACTCGTCAAAATGAATCAAATGAGCCCAAACTCGGTGGGGCTGCGTCGTTTATGTACGGATTTGCTAGAACCTACTTCCAACTCCATACAAACATTTATACCGCTAGTTTACCCTCTTAGGGGTTTTTATAATTCCTTTTAGTAATCCTTATCTACGATAAATAAAAAACCTACGTGTAATATTTTAAGCAAATGCATCAAAGGAATAAAAAAAGTCATAGAACAAACTGTCTACCCCTAAAATAACGTTTTAGGGGTGGATTTTCCAAAATGTTTTTCGCTGGTAGTTACTTTTGTTATATAGAGAACCTACATGCAAAATTTGAGGCAAATACATCAAAGAAATAAAAAGTTGCATGTAAGCGATCATCCCCTAATTTACGCTCTTAGGGGTGGAATTTCCAAAATTCCTTTTGCAATCCTTATCTACGTTAAATAAAGAACCTACATGCAAGATTTGAAGCAAATCCTTTAAAAAATTAAACAAATATTATAAATCTTTCAACCCCTAATTTACTCTCTTCGGGGTGGAATTTCCAAAATTCCTTTTGTAATCTTTAACTACTTTAAATAAAGAACCTACATGTAAAATTTGAAGCAAATACATTAAAGGAATTTAAAAAGTCATACAAACTTTCAACCCCTGAATTACCTTATTAGGGGTAGATTTTCCGAAACTTTTTTAATTAGTGGTTATTTTCTTTGTATAAATAACCTACATGCAAAATTTGAAGCCAATACATCAAAGGAATAAAAAGTTGCATATAAGCGATCATCCCCTATTTTACGCTCTTAGGGGTGGAATTTCCAAAATTCCTTTTGTAATCTTTATCTACATTAAATAAAGAACCTACATGCAAAATTTGAAGCAAATCCATTAAAGAATTTTAAAAAATTGTAAAACTTTCAACCCCTAATTTACTCTCTTAGGGGTAGAATTTCAAAAAATCCTTTCTTAGCGGATGCTTACGTCATAGCATCAACCTGCATGCCAAATTTCAGCTCGATCCGTCCAGTAGTTTGGGCTGTGCGTTGATCCCTCACTAACCACTTTGAGTTTTATATATATCGACGGTTAAAAGGTAATAGGGGATAAGCAACAAAAACCGAATTGTTCAGGAGAGCAGTTTAAGGTGACGTGAGTCCAGCAACTCGCAAAAAGCGGTTTTTCCATCCAATTATTTTAATATAAATTGTCACAATTTTGATTCTAAAAAACTATAATATTAAAGTTGAGGATATATTCTAGTGGCAAAGGTATTTCAGTACACGATTAGATTAATTTCCCTCGATAGAAAAAAATCACAAAGTTGCCTCTTTTATTAATTTAAAAATAATTATTTGGCTAAAATAAACAGATTTTTCCCAAAGAAAAACAACTATAATATAGGTCGTACCATGAGCTAGGGCATTAGGTATTTTTTTGTAACCTTTCATTACATTCTTAAACACAATTTCAAAATACCTAATAAATTTCGAGAATTTGCCGTGTTGCGGGTGACGCGGGGCGTGATCAGTCGCGCTCAAGCGCTTGTGGAGGACGGACCTATGCCAAATATTGCTGGAGCGCGGAGATGCAAAATTTAAAACTTTTTTCGCAGTAATAAATTTGAACCATGACGGTTGCGTGAAAATAAGGTTTTAATATAAATAAGAACTGTCTGAATAATAATCCGGTCAATTTAAACCAAAAATTTAGAGTGATGTTACATAAAGTCCCAACAAGCTGAAAATCAGAAAAATTGTTAAAAACATAATTATAAACAATGTCTAAAAGTTCCCCATCATTCCCGTGTATGGAATTTTTTTTATTCAAGGTCAAAGGTAAAAAAAATGAGTTTTTCGCGATTTTCAGCAAAACGGTAAGTTTGATCATAAAAGTACCAGAGAAAATAAAAAAGCTTATAAAATTCTCTATAACTTTAATTCTATCCACTTTTTCTATATTCCAAACCGTTATTGAACTACACGCTCCAGAAATGTAAAAATTAAGGACCTCGGGCAGGTAACTATGGAGCCTGCCCCAATGCTCAACAGTGACATGACCTATGTCATTTGAAAGGTATTAAAGAGTTGTACGGTAACGGTTTGGAATATGGAAAAAGTGGATAGAATTAAAGTTATAGAGAATTTTATAAGCTTTTTTATTTTCTCAGGTACTTTTATGATAAATCTTACCGTTTTGCTGAAAATTGCGAAAAACACTTTTTTTTTACCTTTGACCTTGAATAAAAAAAATTCCATACACGGGAATGATGGGGAACTTTTAGACATTGTTTATAATTATATTTTGAACAATTTTCCTGATTTTCAGCTTGTTTGGACTTTATGTAACCTCGAATGTCTAAATTGACCGGAGTATTATAGATTTAGTAGATTATTGCTTTGAAAAAAAAAACAAAAAAATGTTGTGTCACAGTATAAGAATATCAGCAGATCAACTATACAGCTGCAATGTTGGTAGTGGGGATACCTAGGACAAGACTTGTCTCCTCTTGTCGATGCGGAGGTGGGAGTTTGCAACGATGCAGAGATTGCTACGATAAACAAATGTTTTAAACGATCTATAACGAAACTTAAAGCGGCAAACTAAATTCCACGCGAGCGAAGCCGCGGGCAAAAGCTAGTATTATTATAATTATTAAGTATATTATCACAAACCGGCCGGTGGAAATTTATATTATCTGCCTAGTCCTAAATAAAAGGAGTGAAATAAGAGGTATGATACAATATATTTATTTGTTTTTACTTTTGAAGGTGGCGCCACTGAAACCTAACAATACGTAGATATTCATATTTTTCAGTTATGTGTACTTTACTGTTGTTTGTTAAAACGTGTATGAACACCGCCACTTTAAAATATTTCTGCTCGTAATATTAGACAATAAAAATGATTTCACCCAGGGTTAAGACCGTTATTTTTTTTAAAACCTTTTATCTCTTTTTAGTTATTTTTCCCAAGGCTACCTACAATATAATACCAACTTTCGTAATATCTACGATTAGTTTTGCTTGATAGGCTTTTTTTACTGTAGTCACTACACTGTGGCATCTCAATGAGTGACATATTCAAACTTAGCGCGCAAACTACGCGCGAGCGGGAGATCGCCCGCGGTCGGACCGCCAGGCCCCGCACCTTACCCCCTCTGTAGTAGGTAAGCGCTGGACTCACGTCACCTTAAAGTTTGAAATTGTAGAAAAATGGACATAACTTTTTTATTTATTGTCATATTGTGAAACTGGAATCAGATATAGAATAAAAAAAAATTAAAGCATTAATTAGCACTCTTATTTATTTGATTCGACGTTGTTTTATGTGGTTTTATGTCGCTTAGATCAATTGATCTTATTTTCCTTATGGGGTAATTAGGCATAAGTTACATCTACACAAAAAAAAACGAAGAGTATAGAAGACTTAGCTACATTTGATATCCTCATGCCAATAAGTAATAGGGAATATGTCACATGACTGTAGAATAATTTAAATGGGTAAAGAAGGATAAGTGACGATTCACATTATTATGCTATAAGGTAATGGAACATAAGAAACAGTGCTTAGCAAAAACATCTTCAGGATGTTAGACATTAGCGACACTATAAGTGGATTGGAAAAAAGGTAACATGATACTTCCACACATCATGATTTCAATATCAAGAGGAAAACGAGAAAATCCAACATACGGCAATATTTGGCCAAAATATGGTAACGACGATTAAATGTCAGTTTTTAAAATAATAGAATCACAACCAACATAATTCTCCTTTAAAATGAGAGTTAACATCTAGCTTTCAATATCAAATTTTATTTTAGTAATTGTGTATACGCGACAAATGTATTGTTAGCTTGTACATGGTAGTAAGGTATAACCGACAGTTCAATATAAAATTACATTTAAGTAATTGCGTATAAGCGACAACTGTATTGTAAACTTGTAAATGGTAGTAAGGTATAACCGACGCTTAATGTTTATGACGACAAAGGTAAAGAGACATAAGTTCCAGCTTTCAAAACAGGTGCTAATGGTAAAGAGGCGTAAGCACCCGGAATCTCTACGCCAGTAAGAAGTAAAAATACATTACCGACTATAAACCAAAAGTGATGCTATTTTTACAGGGGTACAAGCGCCTTAAGGGTAAAAAGCGGCCAAGTGCGAGTCGGACTCGCCCATGAAGGGTTCCGTAGCAGCGAGTAACATAATAAAGAAGTTCTTGAAATAAATGTTTTTTTATTTACATTTGAGTTATTGAATGAATAATCAGTATTTTTTTGCGGTTTACGATTTATGTCGTAAAAAAAAAACTACTAACTAGACCTCGTTCAAACCAATTTTCGGTGTTAGATTACATTGTTATGTACATCATATATTTTTTTTAGTTTTATCATTCTCTTATTTTAGAAGTTACAGGGGGGGGGACACACATTTTACCACTTTGGAAGAGTCTCTCGCGCAAACTATTCAGTTTAGAAAAAAATGATATTAGAAACCTCAATACCATTTTTGAAGACCTACCCATAGATACCCCACACGTATGGGTTTGATGAAAAAAAAAATATTTTTTTCATTTCTATGTATGGGAGACCCCCCTAAAATTTTATTTTTTTTCTATTTTAGTGTGAAAATATTAATGCGGTTCACAGAATACATCTACACACTAAGTTTCAACAACATAGCTCTTATAGTTTCGGAGAAAAAAGGCTGTGACATACGGACAGACAGACGGACAGACGGACGGACAGACAGACAGACAGACAGACATGACGAATCTATAAGGGTTCCGTTTTTGCCATTTGGCTACGGAACCCTAAAAAGGCATAAAATTCTGTTGGTTACACCGAAATGACACTACGAAAACGCAGTTTTTTGCTTGGGCATAAGTGACAAAAAAGTCATTGTAGAGCCGTGGGAGTAAGCGGATTCGATAGAGCGAATTTTTTTAAGTAGGATGGCATTCATAACTCATTTCCGACCAAAATGTCGCTTATGCCCTATTACCTTTTAACCGTCGATATAGATCTATATCGACGGTTAAAAGGTATATCTATATCTATATAGAATATAGATTGTGTGACAAAAACAAATGAGGAAGTTATTTCAAACTCAACGACCCTACTAGAAACTAGTTACGAGTGCTATTAGATTCTTAGATATTCTACTAGCTTCGGGTCGGAAAATCATTCCTTTGTGTGTTTACCAATAGGTCTCTGGAGGTAGGTAGGTCTAAAGGAGTAAGTATAACTAAAGCAATGAAATGATTTTCCGGTGCTCCATTCGTAGGTTAATTCTTAGAATTAGAATTGAAGCATGATGATCAATTATGAATCATTATGAACAAATGACACCCCAAATCACAACGACCACAACGTCTCCGATCTAAGAAGTTGGTATAAAAGCTCATAAACAAGTGTAGGTACAATCCCCTCACAGTAATATTTAAACATAGATTGAAGGGGTTCCCAAAGATATTGAATAATATTTACGTGCCCACCTTTAGTTATAGCATCATACACATATTATAGGTATTTACTTATAGGTACTTATTTCTCTACATTATAGGTAGATAAGTACAAAATAAGTAAATGCTTACGTCATTTTGCCTATCGATGGACCATTGAAACTATAAAATAACCGATGACCTTACGTCAAGTGAAGTCAAACATACTTAAGTGCAATCCATTTTCTTTATATATCTTGTGGTTGGCACGATCTCTCTTTTGACAAAACTACTGCGTCTTTTAAACATCGACTCCAATTTGATTTCACTGTGTAAAGTTTATTCCTAACTAAATTCTGATTTCAAAACCAATTCGATCAAATTAACCCGACTATTTTCATCAAAAACAATAAATGCGTACTTTATAAAAATACATGCAATACAAAAAAAACATGTATTTTAAGTAAATTCATTTAATTCTTTACTAATATTATAAAAAGGTTAAAATTTTAAGTTTGTTTGTTTGTATGTTCGAGCTGATGGATCTCGCGAATAACCAGTCCGATTTAAATACTTATTTTCATTATAGATACCTAGTCATATTCAACGGAAAGGGCACAACGCGGATAAATAAAACTGCATACTAGCAGCACCCTGTGGGTTTACCCGCGTTGTGTCCGTTCCCGTGGGAATTTAGTGACGAAAAAGCTTATAACCTTCGCGTTGAATGTGACTATCTATTACAAAAGGAATTATTCAAATCGGACTGGTTTTTCCCGAGATTAGCTTTAACAAACAAAATTACAAACTTTACCTCTTTTTAATACACACATATACTTATAGATATATAGATAGATGTTAGGTAACCTTTCGCTGAAACAAATGTAGACCGCTAAATCAATTTCATTTGCATAAAATTAGAATAAATACTTATATTTATTGTAATTTAACTTGTATTTATTCTAATTTTATTAGAATAAATACAAGTTACAATGTATTTATTATAATACAATGTATTTATTAGAATAAATACTTACAATGCATTTATTCTAATTTTCTGCAATGTACGATTACGATTACGACAAAGTACGATTTTATACTCAAAGTAAAGCCTAAAGAAAATAAATATAGTGTGAGTGTTTTATAACAAAATATAAATGTACGAGGAAGTTGCATTATAGTCAATAATGTTACTTCAACTTTTATTACTAGTGGTTTTAATATTATGGGTGATAAAAACAAAATGGGAGACACGGCCATTGGTGACACTCTGCAAACAGCTGCACACTCCCTACAGAGCCCTGCCCATCATTGGACACGCTTATCTCTTCATGGGAGATGACGAACGTATGTATCTATTAATGTTTTATTTAGTACTAGCAGCGCCCCGTGGTTTTACCCGCGTTGTGCCTGTTTCCGTGGGAATTTCGGGAAATGTTATACTTATAAACCTTCCTCTTGAATCACTCTATTATGGGCAAGCATGGGCGGTTGACGAAAAACTTTATATGATATGAAATCGGGATTTACTTAACTATTAGGGATTTAATTGTAAACAGTGAACTCAACGAACATTTTTTTTTTCAGATCGAATGAAAGCGTTCCAGAAAATTGGTATGAAAGCTTTTTCGACAGGGGGTCTGTTACCAATATGGCAATTAAACAAACTGTACTTAAGTAAGTAATTTAATGTGGTCTAAGAAATGCTTGGAAATTCTATTCTCCAAAACACCCTTTCCTTTGTTCCACGTTATGTGTATCCACAGTTTGGTCAAGTCCCCAACTAAGTACTTGACAATCAGTGGCGGATTAAGAGTATCCGAGGCCCTAAGCACAGAGCCTGTGTAGGCCCTCTATTGCTTAAATGGAAATGGAAGGAATGGAATGGAAGGTAGCAAAAATAAAATGAAAGTTCATCAAAATAGAAAGTGTAGTAGGTATAATTCAAAACTTAAAACATTTTTTTCCTTGCCTTAATCAGAGCAAATTCCGAGATTACATCGTCGAAATTTATCTGACGAAGTATATCTGCCTCAACACACATTAATGCTAAAGAATTAAGCTTGTCTGGACGGATTTTTGTTCTTTGCGGGTTTTTTAATCTTTTTAGTTGTGAGAAGGATCGTTCAGCAGAGCAGTTAGTAATCATTAAGCTGTGAAAGATTCTAAACGCCACTTCTATATTTGGAAAAACGCACTTTACTTTGTCTTTAATAATCATTTCATATAGATCGGAATGGGTGACCTTTGTTTCTGAGGATTCATATTTTATTCGAACATATTTGAGAAAATGATTAAATTCGCCGAGGAAGTTTTCATTGAAGTCTTCTGGATAAGATTCTAACTATTGGATATCTTTCTCATATTCTGAACATGTCTTATTTAGATCCGCAAGGAATGAAAACTTTTGTGAAACTTCATGGTATACATCACCTCTTCTTTGCATTTGAGCATTAAGTGTGTCAATTATTGCATTGAAAGTCTCAATGCGGAATTTGTCAGGGCCACTCCCGGACTGTTCGCGCCTTGTGATTTTGATTTCGGACATATTATGGATGAATCTCGATAAAATGTAGGTATAAAATGAAACGCCAGCAGAGGATGGAGGCCCCTGGAGACAAGGGGCCCCAAGTACGTGCTTGTAGTGCTTATACGTTAATCCGCCACTGTTGACAATGATAGCTAAGTAATTAAATTAATATCTAAGTAGTATCATATGTAGGTATACCATTTGGTTATACTGAATATTTTCATATTCTGAGTTCAAATAACATGTAGGTTCTTTCTTCAATCTGAAACGATAATAATATTTTTTAGACATCAGTGATCCCACAATAGGGGAGTTCATAATGAAGTCTTGTTTGGACAAGGACGACATCGTAAAGTGCTCTCATCTACTCACTGGAAACGGAACTGTGTTTGCTCCAGGTACGTTCTGCAGAATAAATTTAAAAATAAGTTCGAGTAGGCTAGTGGCGAACACTGGTGTTGGAGTTTTTTGATCGGCTCAAGGCCTCCGACATGGTCTAATGATGAAAGAACAGGAACCGACAATAAATGGTTAATATCTAAGGAGATAATCACAATTGAGCATTGTGCAATTAATAATAATAAAACTCAAATTTCACATCATTTACATGTGTACATATACTTGGGCGAATAGATAAGTACACTCTTGTAAAAAATAATACCAAGGTCAAAAGGCGACTGTCAAGAACCCCTTTAAGAGGTATGCAAACTTTAAAGACACACAGGGTTATCTATTGAAATATTCTATACTTGGGACTAACATGCACTAACTTTGGACATGGTCATCTTCATATTTTAGTTCCAATCTGGCGTCCCCGTCGTAAAGTCCTGGCCCCCACATTCAGTCCCAGGAATCTGCAGCAGTTTTCTGAAATATTCGTAGAACAGAGCGCGCTGATGGTCAAACAGTTGGAAGAAGCAGCAGGGGCGGGAGCCTTCTCTATTTGGAAATACATCACTACTTATTCAATGGACTCGGTTTGTGGTATGTTCGCCCCTACCTAATACAGGGTAGCAGGTATGAATGACTGTATTCCACTCCCACTTTCGTGGACCCGTGTGTAGCTTATGGTAACCAATTTCCTTCTTTGAATTTCATCATTTCAGATGCTGCTTTAGCAATAGATTATAATGTGTAAGTAATTTTGTCGTTATTCCAGAGTCAACATTAGGAGTTAAAGTAAATTCTCAAAAGCAGCCGGATCAGCCGTTTCTGAAAGCATTTGAAGAGCTTTGTAAGATAGATGCTTCACGTTTCTGTAAGCCGTGGATACATAATGACATGGTGTTCAAGATGACACCCACTTACTACAGACATTACGGCTACAAGATGGAAATATGGGGGTTTGTAGAAAAGGCAAGTACGCCGTGAAATACAATTTAATGAAAGGAGTGCTGAATATAACGGCTGTTACCACACGCTTGCTTCGTTATACAGTATTACGAAAGAATGGTACCTAGAGATGTGACGTAATATTTTCGACAACAAGATCAATATGATATACGAGTATATCTATTTTCAGATCATACGAGCCAAACGTCAGCAAATGCTAGAAGAAAAAAATAAAATTTCTGAAGAAGGTAGGTAGGACGCTGGCAGTTGGCACAAAAACAAACTCCGAAACTAATATCGAATAGAAAAAAGTGCTAATGCTCACTAATTAAACTTTATTTAAAGTCAATATCTCTTCTAGGGTTTATCTCTTCCCTTCAAATAGAAATATAGTCAGATATACATACATATATATAAAACTATAAATATATAAAACATACATATATATAAAACTATAAAATCTTTGTCTTGGCAACATTGGCATTAAACCCTTACTAGGTTTATATTTTCTCTCCCAACAGACGAACCAACTAGAAAATCGTTTCTGCAACTTCTGATCGAGTCGAGTGAGAGTGGGGGCGGTTATACCGAGACGGAGCTTCGGGAAGAGATTGTGGTGCTCGTGCTGGCGGGGACGGACACCACGGCCGTCGGGACCTCGTTCACGGCGCTCATGTTGGCGCAGCACCAGGACGTGCAGGAAACACTTTATAGGGAGTACGTCTTGTCTCTCTATCATTAGTTAATTGTTGCTTAGGAAACGAAATTACCTACTCTCTAGCTATCGATAACTCCTCGGTGGCATTTGGCGGCATTCGCCTGCCAAGCCGGAGGTTCAATTCCCGGGTCGAGCGAAAACATGTTTCCTACTTTTCAAACATAGCTCAGGTTTGAGATCACCAACCCGCATAAGGCAAGCGTGGTGATTACGCCTAATCCTTCTCATTGTACTGATGTCTTCAGTGACATGAGAGGCCTTTGGCTGGCAGTGGCACATTACGGGCTTATACTTTACTAGCTATTGATGGTCTATAAGGATTTATATTTACGAGCTTTATGTACGAGTATGTTGCGATAATGTTTAGGAATGTCTAAACTAATAAAACAGAAGTGAAGTAGAGGAGAAGCACGTAGTAGAGAGTATTCAGCTTTACCCCAGCTACTGACTTAATTTAGTTTGACATTTTATACATATAAGAACAAATAAATTGTGCCTATAGATAATATTAACATGCCATGATTTATTTTTTTGAGAAAGAGCTACCTCTTTCTCTAAGAAAATCTGCGGTAAATAATGACTCATTGTCTACACCAAATTTTACAAAACTTATGTATCTAGTATCATCACGTTCTAGGATTCAAGATATATTCGGAGAGTCGGACCGGCCGATATCTGTGGAGGACTTCCCTCGGCTGAAGTACCTGGATGCCGTGATCAGGGAGTCGCTGCGTCTGTACCCGCCCGCGCCCATCATCGTCCGGAAGGTCACTAAGGATGTCACGTTGCGTGAGTCTTGTCTAAGGGCCGATTTTATCAATAACTTAGGAATTACGTAGGTACCGAATTAAGGTCCAAGTATTTTCTCCTACAGACTTTTGATGGATATACCTAAGTACCTTCGCCACACATACAATCGCTTAACAGAAGGCTGGTGTACTGGCTAAAATATATTACATATTATTTATTGCTATTTAATCCTCCTCACTGATTCGTCAGTGAGCCTTTTCACAGCAACCAGTTATTATAATATGGTATTACTTATTAATTTTACTACGAGTATCTACCTAATTTATAAAGTAAGGTTAGTGATCAACCCTGGTGTTGGAGTTCTTAGACCGCCTAAAGGCCTCCGACATAGTTTATCGATTGAAACAACCGGGACCGACAATTTTACGTACCCTCCGAAGCACAGTAGCGCTCAGATACAAATTCACCGGCCACCCATCCGGGGGTCGAGCTACACGTGGTACCATCGCTTAATCAAATTACGCTACGAAAAAAGAACTTCGGTACTACTGAGCATGAAGAATAATAGAATAAGAGTTCAGCCTCACCCGCATACATACACTGAGTGGCTGACATAAGTTCTCCAACTGTTCCAGCATCTGGGCTAGTGCTCCCCAAGTCAGTGGGGCTGGCGCTGAACCTGTGGGCCATGATGCGCAGCCCCGCGCACTGCGGGCCTGACCCGCACCGGTTCCGGCCCGACCGCTTCCTCGAGGGTACGCCGCCCTTCTTCGCCTTCAGCGGGGGGCCTCGCGCGTGTATAGGTAACGTTTAAGTATTACATGATACTAACCTTTTTCTCGGGCCCTACCTCTCGGCTCTCTGTTTATTTCTGTTAGTTCTTACTACTTCCTTGTTTCTAAATTCAATACCCTGTCCTGTTACCAGGGTAGGTAGTGGAGGTCCGTAATAGGCACCTTACAGAAATTATGCCAACCCGATCTATCCGTACTTATACAAGAGACAGTTATAGTATAATGTATAAAAAATATTTATCATTTTCTTATACAGCAATGTTTATTTTTAATGCAAAGTACTAACTAAGTATTAAAACTATTAAAAGTACAATACATTTTATTTAAGTGTGCGAACTCCCTTGTATTGTACCTTAGAAATATTAGAATTGATATAGGTAGATTGTATAATTAATTGTTGTATGTGTTCCAAACAGGATATCAATACGCAATGACATCAATGAAGACCGCAGTTACAACTTTACTTAGAACATACAAGCTGTTGCCTGCGACTCCGGTCATTGACAAACAAGCACAACTAAAAGTTAAGTTCGACGTCATGATGAAATCTGTAGATAACTTTATTATTAGAATCGAAAAGAGATGAATAAAGTACTTACCCTTTTTGAACATGGATACTTTTAATAACAAAAATAATAAGTTTGTTTTTGTTCTGAATTTAACCTAGTTAAATAATACTCTCAAATAAGTACTTAAGCGTTATTCAAATTAGGAATTATTACCTTCATACAGTTCTGACAACTCATGGTAAAAAAATTATAGATTGAGGGCTGCAAAAGTAACATACTATGTATAGCTTAGCTTAGCTTTTTATCATAGTAACATACATAAAGTAACATTAACATACTTATGTATGTTACTTTTTATCGCGAAATTCCCGCGGGAACTGGCACAACGCGAACGAAACCGCGGGACGCGACTAGTTTTGAATATTTAATTAAAGTACCACTTTCCCGGTTGGACGGGGACACGATGTTCGGGGACATAGATCCCTAGATGGGGGGCCGATGGTGGAACTACATAGATCCCTACTTAGGTGGGGGGGCCAATGGTGGAAGTACTATCTCTCATAGTATTATACTATTAGTTTAGTTTAGACCTTTAAGTATCGGTCTTTTAGATAGTTTAGAATCATTGATACCAGTTTTGGCCACTAAGATGTAAGTACCATCTTTAAGCTACTTTACCAATACTGTGAATTTGGATGTTAATGAGGATAAAAAATTACAATAATGCTATTTGTACAAGACATTAGTTGTATTACCGTCGGGAATCCATGCATATACGTTTCTGGGATCGCTCACGTGCGACACAGCTACATAAAGCTCACCGTGCGAAAAATAGCTAATAGTTTAATCCAAACCCGCAACATTCAGCGTTTGCCCTTGGGCTTTGTTGATGGTCATTGCAAAGAAGCTTACTGGGAATTGGAATGTAAATGGGAAGTTATTGGGAATCAAAGGAATTCGAGGTTTTTTCGCGAGATTCTCTCACTAGCTCTACACCCCACGCTCTGCTTCTATGACATTTTGTTGCAAATTAATTACTTTTCACCTGGTACCATTGCAAAGTTTTGGAGGGCTTGGATTTCTAAGCTGCATTATAGGTAAGTACTCCGACTTTTAAATTTATTTTGTGAGCCGGCAACTGCGTTAAGCGTGCGCCCGTCGCGTGCGGCTTCATACAAAAGTGAACCATCGCGTGCGAAACGTTAACGTTAACGCAGTTTCGGCCGTTAGGGTACAAACGCACAAGTTAGCTTAGCGGTAAGCTTGGCGCCTAGAGCCTAGCAAGTCATCTGGGTATTAACGCACGTTCCCGAATGTTCGCGAACGGCCACACTGTGCGCTTGGCGCCTTGCCCTGGCTACCTGCTTACCTACCTAGAATGGCTCCTAGGCGTCAAGCAAGCCGCCTGCCTGAGCGATCATACCCTAACGGAGGCGAATTGATTACCAATTGCAAAGTGCATGCAGGCCACAGAGTATAGAAGCACCGCGCGTAGGAGAGCGCGGTGCTTCTATGCTCTGTGATGCAGGCATTCGCTCCTGTGCGTTTGTAGCCTTTATACTTAAATCAAATTAGAGCTACTACCATTTTCAGTAGAAAGAGGCGTCATGCTTTTACCACTAAGTGTGACTAAAGTGTGTATATGAGTGATTCTGATACGTAATACATTTAATGTGGGTATAACTCTATAAATAAAAACTAATTTGGTTAAGGGTCTATTTGAAGTACCTGTACGTGCCTGTACTGAGACCGAGGCCTCAGTAGAACGATGGTTTTCAGATATGTACTTATATTTTAGTAGTAGCGCCTCGCCGTTTACTCGCGTTGTGTGCGTTCCCGTGAGAATCTAAGTATGAATGAAATATAGCCTACTAGCCGCACCCCGCGGTGTTAACCGCGTTGTACCCGTTCCCGCGGGAATTTCAGGGTTAAATGTATCCCATGTGTTATTCTGATCTATTACCTATACTACTGTAAAGTTTCATCCAAATCCGTCCAGTAGTTTTAAAAATATATAACCACACTTCCATACAAACTTTCGACCCCTTTCGTAGGCTCTGAACTAATCGAATCGGATTGGTAGTTTCTGAGATTAGCGCGCGCAAACAAAAAACAAACTTTATCTTTTATAGACGAGTAGTATAAAAATTCCGTGTCACGTTGTTTGTCCGCGACGGACTCCTAAACTAATGAACCAATTTTAAATTTGATTTGCACACCGTGTGCAATTCGATCCAACTTCAAAGATAGGATAGCTTACCTACATCTCAATTTATAGTCCACATCTTTATTTTTATATGGCAAAATAGCTGTGGCCGGGTCAGCTGAATAAAAAGTAGTACTTAGTAAATAAGCTACACTGTGGGTTTTTTCTGCAAATGACCTTTAAAGTCCACAGTTTAAAATTATGCAAATATACCTACTTTTTTATGGAGCTAGGATGATAAACTATTTACATAATTGGATTTATTAATGTATACCATATGTAGATACTATAATTATCTTACTAATATTAATTACGAATTATTAGTTCTTCCTTCAATAAAAAATTGAGGAGATTTTATGGTGGATTTGCTTATTTGGACTTTTCTACAAAAAATTACATCAACAACAACAAGAAACAGCTATATCGAAGCTAGTATCTGACGTCAATCGAATCTGTATGAAGTCAAAAGAATATTTCATTAATGAATTAAATTCAGCCATGCAAAGGTACCTATGAAGTACACCTATGGATTGCTATGAAGTTTCGAGTGTTCCCACTTTTTGATGAAATAAAAATAGTGCATAATATGAAAATGATCCTAGTGTACCGTCTCGCCTCCATCGAGTGACTCGGTGGGTAGTAGACGACCCGCTGCGGGCAGTTTGGGAGGAGAAATGCTGTCATAGCAACCTTCTGCTCAAGAAGTGTAAACGTACCATAACTCAGTGACCCCTTTCATTGAACTTAATAGTTGAGTGGGAACATCACTAATGCTGGGGCCACACCTATGAGATATGCCATTAATTATGACATTAACCGTAGGTGTAGCCACGACTATACGTCATAATTTGACAATGGCATTAACAATGCCATTTGGCGTATGCGATAGCTCGAGTGGCGGTACATCAAAGAGATTAATGCGAGAGTTAATGCCATGAAGCGGCCACACTACGTATTGTCAGTGTGCGTCGAGAGCGCAACGGGTTCGGACGTATTTGTTTATTACGACGGATTTGCCTCAAAATCGCACGTTTTTGTCTATACGTACTATGGCGACAGAGTGGAGTAACAACAAAATTATTACTTTTCTTGAGATTCTGCAAACATGGTCTCTTTATTCGATAATGATTTAATAAAGTCAAATAATATAAATTTACACTCATGAAATATAGAGCTCTGTCGACGTCCATCTTGCCTGAATTGAAGTTAATTCAATGCAGTTTTTAATTGCCAATAATGAGCATTAACATTGACAGTTTAAGTGTAGCCACCCACTTTAATGCATTAAGTAATTTATGCATTAGTGGGCATTGATATTAAGCGTAAGTGTGGCCCCAGCATAAGATCTAATGGCTGGCAAGATTACTTTGGCGGGAGACATAACGAGTTTTCGTTTTCCTCAATCGGATTTAAGACAACGCATAATTAACTAAGTAGTAAAACTAGTTTATTAGTATAATATGACGTCATTGTTATGCATGGCGTGAAAAAAATTCTATTAAGTCTTTTAATACAGTCGAATGAAAAACAACCGGGACTTAACGTGTCCTCCGCATTACGGTTGCGCTCAGATAGAAATGCCTCTATGGGCCGACTAAAAAAAACCGGCCAAGTGCGAGTCGGACCCGCTCACGGCACGGAGGGTTCCGTACTTTTTAAAAACGCCAAAATATCACGTTTTAATCACGGGGAGACCCCTTGAATATTTGTTTTATTTTATTTTTAGTATTTTTTGTTATAGTGGCAATAGAAATACATCATCTGTGAAAACAACTGTCTAGCTATCACCGTTCTTGAGATACAGCCTGGTGACAGACAGACGCACGGACGGACGGACAGCGTTGTCTCAGTAATAGGGTCCCGTTTTTACCCTTTGGGTACGGAACCCTAATAAACATAACAATCGCGATAAGTTAACATTCCCGATAATAATGTTCTAGTAGCACCTCGCGGTAGCACCCGTTCAATGGGTAATTTCGGGATGACATGTATTGTATGTGTTTTCTGATGTATTGGTGTAGGTACCTAATATTCATCCAAATCCGTTCAGTAGTTTTTGCGTGAAAGAGTAACAAACAAACATAAAGTGACCATACGTCCCCCGAGATACCCCGAGAGGCTATCCAGGACGCAAAAATGTCCCGTTTTCTGAAATGGCGAGGAAAATTGGTCAACCAGGCGAACCAGGGTTGTATTTGTGGTTCGGGATTTGGTAATAAATAAAACATTTTGATGAAAATTACGCGCTGCTCGCGACGTTTCCCTCAGTCGTTGTTTCAGAAACGAAAAAGTGTTTTCGGAGTTTGGGAGCTCCGGAGTTGAGCTTTGCCATTGTTAGGTAAAAAACCGCCTGAGATTAATCGATTTAGTGACGCACAATTTAAAACACTTACCTACTGATATATAATTAGTGGGAACAGTAATTTTAACAAATCATACCAAATAAAACGGTCTCAAAATAACACATTTTTTGTTTTGTTTTGAGACCGTAATTAGATTAAACTAGCAGCGCCCCGCGGTTTTACCCGCGTTGTGCCCGTTCCCATTGGAATTTCGGGAATTTTTATACTTATAAACCTTCCTCATGAGTCACTCTAATTAAAAAAACCGTATCAATATCCGTGCATCACTTGAGTACAGCATTTGAGTTTATCGCCAACAGACAGACGCGGCCAGGGACTTTGTTTTATAGGTACTATTTAGTGATTATATTATAACCACCTAAAGTAGCCAGCAATTAAGTTGGAAGATGTGCTAAAAAGTTAAGTATTAAGAATCAAGAAAGTGTCTCTTTCCTTGTGTAATTATAACTTAATTTGTGTAGGTACTCGGTCCAAATAGGTACTTGAGCTGGCTGTGCTGTGCGCGTGCCCGGGACTTCGTCTACCAACTGAATCCTTGTCTACTGTACTAAGTTTTATATTTAATCTCGCGATATTTTTTGTAACTGTCTACTACTTATATATAAGTTGGTTGATTTCCGGCTGGCTTAATCTCACAATGTTGATTGTAGGCCTCGTGCTGTTAACTCTGTTCTTGTGGTTAGTTTACAGGGCTCTGTATAAAGATAAGAAAATGCTGGAATTAAGTGCCAACTTGAAATCGGATATTTTAAGTTTACCATTTGTGGGACAATCGTATATTTTTTTGGGTGACGATGAAAGTAAGTACCTATACCTACACTAGCAGCGCCCCGCGGTTTTACCCGCGTTGTGCCCGTTCCCGTGGGAATTTCGGGATGAAAAATAGCCTATAACCTTCCCGTGGCTATCCATTACAAAAATAATTATTCAAATCGGACTGATAATTCCTGAGATTACCCCGAACATACAAACAAACAAACTTAAAATTTTACCTCTTTTTAATATTAGTATAGATAATCTTTATTTTCCTGCATATGAGTTTTATTTTTCAATGGAGTATGAATGGGTCTTATTTTAACGTCGAACGGTGTTTTTTTAAATAGGTTAGTGTCACGTGTGATTAAAAAGTAAGTTAATTCAAGTAGTGGCTGACCCTGATGTCGGAGTTGTTAGACCGCCTTAAGCCTTTAATAATCCTCTTTAGGCCTCGTCTGAAAATCAGCGCTGCCAGGGTCACACGTCCGTGGCGGCATACGCTGAGACGAGGCCTGTTCAGACCTCACACAGTAGTTCTGTTTAGTGTATGTAATATCTTTACTGTTTGCTTTATCAACATCTAATACAAATTATGTTAAATCCAGTTAATAAACCAATAAAGGAAAAAAAAATTCTGTTGTTTTCCTTTTGTCTTTGTTTTTTTTTCTTTTCCTTTCTTGTTGTGTGATTCTTCTGAATAAATTATTTCTATTCTATTCTATTCTCTTGACTCAATAACATTGTCGGTCCAGGTTGTTTCAATCGTCAGACCATGTCGTCACCTTTAGGCGGTCCAAAAACATTGACATCAGGTTTGGCCACTAACCTACTCGAAATCACTACATACTCGTAGTATAAAACAAAGTCGCGTCTGTTTGTCTTCTGTTTGTCTGTATGTCTGTATGCTTAAATCTTTAAAATTACGCAACGGATTTTGATGCGGTTTTTTGTAATAGATAGAGTGATTCAAGAGGAAGGTTTTTATGTAAAAAAAATCCCGAAATTCCCACGGGAACGGGCACAATGCGGGTAAAACCGCGGGGCGCTGCTAGTTAATGAATAAGTAATTTATAACAAACGACCCGCCCTCGCTTCGCTTCGGGTAATCAAGATTTCATGTAGGAAAATCGGGATAAAACATTGCGTGTCTCTCGCAGGAATATACACAATCAAAATTTCAAGTGGGAAATTGGGGATAAAATATTACATGTCTCCCGCGAGTATAATGTATACACAATCAAGATTTCATGTGAGGAAGAATTCGGGATAATACCTACATAGCACGTCTTCGTCGTTCGTAGTTCGTAGGTAGGTATATCCCCGCGCGCTTTGACCGCACGAAACAGTAAGTAGCCATAAGAGACCCGCCATCGAGCATTATTATTTTGTAAGCAGCGCCCCGCGGTTTTACATCGTTGTGCCCGTTCCCGTGGGAATTTCGGGATTTTTTTTACATAAAAACCTTCCTCTTGAATTACTCTACCTATTACAAAAAACCGCATCAAAATCCGTTGCGTAATTTTAAAGATTTAAGCATACAGACAAACAGATAAACAGACACGAAACAGAGACGACTTTATTTTATACTATGTAGTGATATTTCTCATCATAACTCTGAAACTAACTGTCCGATTTTAATAATTTAAAGAGGTATACAAAGAAACATAATTAACCTTGATTGTAGAGCCATTTATTTTGATGTAGATTCATATCATCATAAGAATATCATCAACTTAAAATTACACTCCTTTTTTAACTAATTAATTTTAACTAAAAACGGTTATTGTGGCTTAACTATAATAGTTAGACATATGCCCTCGCGAACTTATTTGTTTGCAATGATATGTACTTTGATTGTGTAGAACATTGTTTTTGTGTATCATCAATAGATTTAGTAGCGCACGCCAATAACCAATTTTTTTAGGCATGTTTTTCATACCTTAGGTTACATATACCCGCGTTGTGCCCGTTCCCGTGGGAATTTCGGGATTTATTTTACATAAAAACCTTCCTCTTGAATCACTCTACCTATTACAAAAAACCGCATCAAAATCCGTTGCGTAATTTTAAAGATTTAAGCATACAGACAGACAGACAGACAGACAGACACGACACAGAGACGACTTTATTTTATACTATGTAGTTAAGTGATGTAGTGATGCGAAAATTTGTGAGGATGTATATTATGTTTGTTACTCTTTCACGACAAAACTACTGAACGGATTCGGAAACTTTACACTAATATAGGTTTTAAAATAACGTTTTAGGGGTGGATTTTCCAAAATGTTTTTCGCTGGTAGTTACTTTTGTTATATAGAGAACCTACATGCAAAATTTGAAGCAAATACATCAAAGAAATAAAAAGTTGCATGTAAGCGATCATCCCCTAATTTACGCTCTTAGGGGTGGAATTTCCAAAATTCCTTTTGCAATCCTTATCTACGTTAAATAAAGAACCTACATGCAAGATTTGAAGCAAATCCTTTAAAAAATTAAACAAATATTATAAATCTTTCAACTCCTAATTTACCCTCTTCGGGGTGGAATTTCCAAAATTCCTTTTGTAATCTTTAACTACGTTAAATAAAGAACCTACATGTAAAATTTGAAGCAAATACATTAAAGGAATTTAAAAAGTCATACAAACTTTCAACCCCTAAATTACCTTATTAGGGGTAGATTTTCCGAAACTTTTTTAATTAGTGGTTATTTTCTTTGTATAAATAACCTACATGCAAAATTTGAAGCCAATACATCAAAGGAATAAAAAGTTGCATATAAGCGATCATCCCCTATTTTACGCTCTTAGGGGTGGAATTTCCAAAATTCCTTTTGTAATCTTTATCTACATTAAATAAAGAACCTACATGCAAAATTTGAAGCAAATCCATTAAAGAATTTTAAAAAATTGTAAAACTTTCAACCCCTAATTTACTCTCTTAGGGGTAGAATTTCAAAAAATCCTTTCTTAGCGGATGTTTACGTCATAGCATCTACCTGCATGCCAAATTTCAGCTCGATCCGTCCAGTAGTTTGGGCTGTGCGTTGATCCCTCACTAACCACTTTGAGTTTTATATATATAGATAGAAGAAGATAGATAGACTAACCACTTTGAGTTTTATATATATAGATTTTGGAATATTTAATGCCATCAAAAACATAACTTGTGAAAAAACCAAGTCTCGCTACTCAATTCTTCTACCTTAACAAATTGTTGAGTTCCATGAATACCAAGTCAGTTAATTAATTCAGTCCCTAATGTTTTAAGGTTAGGTTAGGTCCTAATGTTTTAATCAATGTTAAAAACTTTTGTTTTGAAATAAGTAGATAAACTTGGCCATCGCATGAATTTCTCTGAATATTGTCCTTCGATCGGATACCTTGTGAAAATGTTTAACGCTATTTCTTAGATCCTATCCGTTTTAATACAGGAGCAACTCGGATGGAGCCCCAGGTACACTGCGCGTGGCCCAACATTGTTTATTGTATAGTATAATGTTACACTACCCTATAAGTATATATTGTTTTTAAATACAGATCACATGAAAGCCTTCCAGAAATTAGGATCAGAAGCAATTAAATTTGGAGGACTGACAAAATTATGCCATGGAAATTATTTTATGGCTGGTTAGTATTATAAGATATGTCTAAGATTAAATAAAACATAAAAATTTCTACTTAGTACTTACTTATAATATTAAAAATAAATCAGATTTCAATCTCGTTTCAGTTGTAGCGGACCCAAGAAATTTTGATGTGATTTTCAAATCTTGTATCGAGAAGGGATTTCTTGTAGATCACATAAGATTTATCACCGGTAACGGTTCTCTTTTTGCTCCAGGTTAGTGTATGTTATAGTATAACTATGTATTAGTAATAAGTAATATCTAGGTACACTAGTCGAGGCCGCGGGGCGTCGGCGCATTTCGGGCGCCTCTTCTTCGCTTCCGCATCTCTTGAGTGAGCCTGAGCGCGCCTTATCAGGCACCTTCCCAATCTATACATACTACATCTATTCTCTGTGTTGTGTTACAGGTTCAATATGGCGCCCTCGCCGTAAAAAGTTAGCTCCATTATTCAGTTTGAAGACATTACACAGTTATATGCCAATATTCGTCCGCCAGAGTGACGTCATGGTGGACGCGCTCAGGAAAGTGAACAACGAAGTAATTTCTATTTGGAATTACATGACCACCTTCACAATGGATAATATATTTGGTAAATTAATTTATGTATTAACCACGGAAGAGGGAAACAAAAAACGTGGGAATGGAAAAGGTGCTGAGTGACAACTCTTTAGAGTTCCATAGTCTAGTCTAGAAGGAACCCTTATAGTGTGGCCATGTCTGTCCATTCGTTTGTTCGCACTATTGCTCAGAAACTGTTAAAACTGTAATTCGACATATCAATCAGGTCGATAAAATGGTAGAATAAATTGTTTAAAGGGTACGTCTCCTGCATAAAATTTGTTCCAACAAAAATTAGCAATCTTGTAAACAAATAATTAACAACTTTGACAAGCCCGTTGGCACAGTGGCAGTGAGAGCGCTTACTGTGTCGGGGGTTGCGGGTTCGATTCCCGCCCGGAGTCAACAATATGTGCAGACATAGTTGTTGGCGACGGCGTCTGGGTGTCAATTATAATTCTTATAAAATATTTGTGTATGTATATGTAGTAGTACCAGTTAATTAGATTCTATAACACAAGCTTTCAGCTTACTTTGGGTCTAATTAACCATGTGTGAATTTATTTATTTTACTTATTGATGAACTAATGAAAATTATCTGAAGAAAACAAAAATGTCCCTTCTTAAACTATGCCCAATAGTGATGAAAAAAATAATTTGAACAGATTATGAATTAACTTTCGCACTTTCAGGTCATTCAAATCGTATCTAATCTTTAAAATTAATCAAGCCCACACAATTTAAAATATAAGTATCTATACATAAAGTTCAACTAAATAGGTACATGATTCTGAAATAAAGGCGTTCAAACAAAAATACACCCTTCAGCTTTATTATATTGGTATAGTAATTTTGTGTAGGTTTATTTATTTATTTATTAAATTGTTACATCAGCGGCATTTACACATGACATTAAATTATAATAGTAGTTTATGCAACTTTCATATAATGAAACTCGAATGAAACTCGTTACTATTATGAAACTCGCTGCGCTCGTTTCATAAACTCACACTCGTGTTTTAATACCCGTGTTATATGCAGTTGCATACACTACTTTATCTTCACTAATGCAATTAATCAAACAACAAGAGTAAAAGCTGACAATAGTTTTTCACGCGTACATGTATTGTCACAGTGAACTTGCCGCCATTAAAATCTAACCAATGAGAGCGCAGCTGCGCGTAGGGCCAATCAGGAGCAAGCGAGATCTTACCAAAGAGTTTTGTGTATGTAAGTTTAGTAGTTTCGACGAAGTTTTCACGTATAACCCAACTGTTTTCAAAAGCCAGCCTAATATCAAAATTTTATACAACTTGTATGAGGATTTTGACATAAGGCTCGCCAGGTTAATTGGTCGCGTTTTATTGATGTTATAATGAGATTTTACGATATCGATGTGGATATTACCTATACCATCATGTGAAATTGCTTAAATTGAGTGTTTTGTTGTCTGCGCTATAACAGTAGTAATTATACTTAAGTCAAGTATTGGAAACATAAGTGTAGAATGTTACAACATTAGTGTAGGTAGATAAACATATTAATGTAGATAACATGTACTTATTCAAATAGTTACGGTGTGCAACACCAATTAAAGATGTAATCAGCATTCATAAAGAATAGGTATTATAACAGCTGAAAAAGAAAAATAAGAAGTATAAGAGAATACGAGTAATTTAAAATTACTAATTAAACATTAAAAAATTAGAAACACGTTAAAACAAAATAAAATTTAAATTAAAAAAATAACAATATAAAATTAAGGGTAAGACACAACAGTAGGTATTAAAGTTAGGTACACACAATTATTAAAATGATAAGTACATAACACTATTTGGATGTTTATTTAAATACTCATACATTCCTATGTTATTAACGTCTGTAATATGAACTTAATATTAAAATTATTTTTAGAGACAATGCTTGGTATCCATTTGAAAACCCAGAATGGTCTAAATCTAGAAATTTTAAAAGCGATAGACGATTTAAGCCAATCAATATCCAAGAGACTGGTCCAGCCGTGGCTTCAAATCGATTTCATTTACCAATTTTTGCCGCATTACAAGGATGATTTGCGAAATAAGAAATGTTTATACGATTTTATTGCTAAGGTAACACACTTTGACTCAATCTAAGTATTACTTTTCTTTTAAAACAAAGTTTCTAACTATTTTTTTATAGAAAGTAATTACCTACGAGTAGTTACTATAATGTATTTTTGAAATTGTAAAGTATCTGTCCAGCAGTTCCCTCGACTTCAACCCGCTTTGTACGTTCCTGTTGGAATTTCTAGTTAAGTAGCCTATGTGATATTCGAGACTCATCTATCTCTGTTACAAATTTCATTCAGATCCAATCCGTATTTTTTGCGTGAAAGGGGAAAATCATCCAAACATCATAGGTACATCCAACATTCATTCATCCAAAATTCCCGAAATTCGCAGGGGAACGGTCACAATGCGGGTAAAACCGCGGGGCGCTGCTATTATTATAGTAGAATGCGATTCAAACGTTTTTATTTTTATACAATTGAATAAAGTAGGTAATAAGTACATAGCTTCGATTTTATAGCTACATACATACCTTGCAATTTGTAATGCATACGCTTTGTTAGGGTACGAACGCACAGGCAGGCGGTAAGCTTGGCGCATAGAGCCTCTAGCAAGTCATCTAGATAAAACGCACGTTCCCGAATGTTCGCGACCGGCCACACTGCACTGCACGCTTAGCACCTTGCCCTAGCTACCTGCTCACCCACCTAAATAGAATGGCTCTAGGCGTCGAGCAAGCCGCCAGCCTTAGCGATCATACCCTAATGCAGCTATTAGATCGCCGCCTGTGCGTTCGTAGCCTTTATAAAGCAAATTAAAGCTACTAACATTTTCTAAACTTACTATGGATCGACAGGGCATCGAAATGAAACGAAAGGAATTGTTGGAAGGAAAAGATACTTCAGAGGAATGTAAGTACCTACTTGATTTAAGAACCCCAAACCTTGCTTTCTTACACTCCACACTTCTTTCTACTCTACTTCCACAATATAGTACTCGTAAAGTCAGTTCGAGTGTTAGTACCCAACCAAGGGATCAGAATTTTTAAAACGCCTAACGGCCTTCGAAATGGTGTGATGATTGAAACAACCTACCTACAATTTTACGTGCCCTCCGAAGCACGGTAGCGCTCAGATAGAAATGCCACTATCGACCACCCATCGAAGTAGGGGCCAAAATGAACCATCGTTAGGCCAAACAACGTAACGAGTGCTACTACGCTAGTACGCTACACTACATTCCAAATTATTTATGGCACAGTAGATAGAGCTTGCTTGGATGAAGGGCCAATTAATCGAATAACCCGAGAGTAATCGGGATAAGCTAGACATCACTTTGAAGGTGGACAGGCCAATACTAGTATTTATATCTGACTGAACGCTGCCAATCCGTAGAAAATCACGTTAATTTAACTTTGAAAGTGGCGTCAAGCTTTCACCAATAAGTAAGTAGCATTCATGATAACAACAGGACTTATTGTATTGTTCGTCTAATTTATTTATAGGCCTAACAGTAATAGAGCAACTCATTTTAAAAGATTATAATGCATCCGAGCTTGAGCTCATTGAAGAAGCCGTGGGACTGGTCGTGGCAGGCAACGACACGACGGCGGTGGGCACCTCATTCACCACCGTGCTGCTCTCCGTGCATCAAGATATCCAGGATAAGGTTTACGAAGAGTAAGGACATCTTACATTTAAAGCTAGTCTATTGGCCTCTAGCCCACCCACTCCACTGGCCACATGAGCCAGTGAACATTCTGCTAAAATTACAATGTTCTTAATAAAATAAGTTCATTCATCATTCATTCAAAATCTAGTGTTTATCTAGTTACAACTGTGTGTCGTGTGTGTAATGTGTGTTACTGTATTTGACCTCTTGCGATTACACATAACTAGGTAGGTAGTTTCTAAAATAAATACCGACATTATTTGTATAAGGTATCAAATGAATAAGGTAAAGTATCTCCTATAGCCTATAGGTACCTAGTCGTGCTTATGTTATGCGGGTAAGGGTACAAACAGCTAGCGATCGCAACGCAGATCGCTGCGAGGCGCCATCCGCGTTGCGATCGCTGCGAACGCGCGGAAGCATAGCAAGAAAAAGTCGCCTAGGTCGAAGGCCGTTACTGCCGTACTCAGAGACGTCAATTAAAAAGACAATTACGTTAACATACATTACATATTACGCCAAAAATCATTCATTAACTTTTCCGAAGTTTGCGGCAGTTAGACATTAAATTAAGCTAAATATTTTTAATATCTTAGATTACAGACTGTGTTTGGAGATTCAACTAGACCTATAGAAGTATGTGATCTGCCTCGACTAAAGTACCTAGAAGCCGTAATAAAGGAAACCTTGAGGCTTTATCCTCCAGTGCCAGTAATCATTAAAGAAACCAGCAGTGATGTCCAATTGCGTAAGTGTTCAAATTCAGGTTAAGGTAAATAAAAAACGAAATTTAAAAAAAAAACGAAATTATAAAAAAAAAACGAGGTAAAAAACCAAGCAGTATACATAAGGATTTCAGCCAGAACCTATTCATGTCATAGACCTTAGACTGGAATGTCTAGTTATAGAAACCTCAAATTAGATTTAGATCTTAGATTAGTAGGTACCTATACCATGCATGAGTCATAGGAGCGCGTACGCCACGCCGATAGTCATTTTCATAAATCATCAAAATCGGTCGACGTGTTTGCTCTAGTGCATCAGAGAAACAAACCCACCCCCTCATACTCACATATCTACATACAGACACATACGACTATTGAACTCATTACCCTCCTTGCCTCGCGCATTAGGGTATAATCAACCAAAATTCGTAGGTACATACTTTCCGAATAAACTTTTATTTAACGATGTATTTATTCCAACATAAGCTTCAGGTCTCACGATCCCTAGAGGGTGTGGTGTCCTGTTCAACATTTGGGCAGTTCATAGAAATCCTACGATCTGGGGGAAAGATGCAGAGGAATTTAAACCCGAAAGATTTCTTCACGGCACCTCGCATATCCACCCTGCCGCTTTCATGCCCTTCAGCTACGGCGCAAGAGCATGTTTAGGTGAGTTGATCTCAAAGGTAACTAATAGGAAATTGGAAAAATAACATTGCCCCATTGGTAACGGTTAAGGCAACTCAAGCTGTAACAGTCGTTGGATAATAAAGAGTGTCTTTTACAGGACAGCAATACGCCATGATGTCGATGAAGGCCGTCTTGGCTTCATTGCTGCGGGAGTTCAAACTCCTCCCGGCGAACAACACTATAAAGCTGCCTCTGAGAGTGAAGTATGACATCATGATGCGGCACATTGATAACTATAAGATAAGAATTGAGTCCAGAACATCGTATTTCGTCAGGAGTCCAGCAATTCATTAAGCATTGTCAAACTGGGTGTTTTATTATGTCATTAATAACATATTTTTAAATCCAATTGGCGTTTTTCCTTATAAAAATTATAAATTTATATAGGTACCTATATATAAAAAAGCGGCCAAGTGCGAGTCGGACTCGCCCATGAAGGGTTCCGTAGCAGCGAGTAACATAATAAAGAAGTTCTTGAAATAAATGTTTTTTTATTTACATTTGAGTTATTGAATGAATAATCAGTATTTTTTTGCGGTTTACGATTTATGTCGTAAAAAAAAAACTACTAACTAGACCTCGTTCAAACCAATTTTCGGTGTTAGATTACATTGTTATGTACATCATATATTTTTTTTAGTTTTATCATTCTCTTATTTTAGAAGTTACAGGGGGGGGGACACACATTTTACCACTTTGGAAGAGTCTCTCGCGCAAACTATTCAGTTTAGAAAAAAATGATATTAGAAACCTCAATACCATTTTTGAAGACCTACCCATAGATACCCCACACGTATGGGTTTGATGAAAAAAAAAAATTTTTTTTTCATTTCTATGTATGGGAGACCCCCCTAAAATTTTATTTTTTTTCTATTTTAGTGTGAAAATATTAATGCGGTTCACAGAATACATCTACACACTAAGTTTCAACAACATAGCTCTTATAGTTTCGGAGAAAAAAGGCTGTGACATACGGACAGACAGACGGACAGACGGACAGACGGACAGACGGACGGACAGACAGACATGACGAATCTATAAGGGTTCCGTTTTTGCCATTTGGCTACGGAACCCTAAAAAGGATAACTACATGCTAGGAATTGAGCCCAGAACATCGCGAAATATTACCATATATGTATATTAAACGATATTTATCAAGGTCGATAAATATCGTATTTGACATAACATCAAAAGCGCGAGTTTCGGGTCCATGCCTGGTTGAACTTCAACGGCATACTATCCTATCTCCCCGGCCTGAGGCCGGTCCATTTCCCCGCCGCCTCGTTCCGCTACCGTGTGCCGCTTCCAAAAATGTATGAATTTTGACTAGCTCGCAAATCTCTGTCCACTGCAGCTGAGCAGAGATTTTATGCAATGCTAATGCTCCGCTCCGCCCGGCTCGCTCCGCGTCAATGGACCGGCACCCACGATGGCTCGTAATATGAGAATTCAGCTCGCCCGATACTTTGGGAAACACATTGAGAGGTTATAAAATCTGTGTATTCGCGTTTTTAGTTAATAATAAAAAGAAAGACATTTGAAATAAGGTTTTTTTAATTATTTTGTCTAAGAGTTCTTATCTAATTAAATAAAAAATCACAAAATGAAAGCTAGTCATAAAAACTTTCCTTTTGTATTAACAGAAGCTATATTACAGTACAGTTAAAATTTACATTTTATAAAATAGTATTAAATACATGTTGTTAATGTAATAAGAATAATTGCTAATATTTACAAGTCAACTATACATTTTATTAAATTAAAATAATTTAATAAACAGGTTATGTGGCAGTTCCCCCTGCCTATGTGTCCCCTCAAAATCAGCATTCATTTCTTTTAAACTTCTTACTTGAATCAGTCACTATATCTTCAAGTTTCATTCTTCTTGATTTCAGAAATGAGTTACCATCACTTTCACTAATATTTTGCCTAATACAGTTTATACTGGATACATTTTGATTATGTACACTATGTTTTTTATCACCCAAAGTCTTATTCTTATTAACTATTATTGTATTTTGAATGTCTTTAACTAAGTCACTTGATGTGTGCAACTTAATAGGTATCAATATTTGATTTTCATTGTCACCCTTCTTGATGAATTCTTGCTTCACCATTTGAACCATAGATCTGTTTTCTCCATCGCTTGACAGTCTGATAGTTTTTCTCAAATGAATTGTATCAGAAGAGTTGTCCGAGAAATTGCGCTTTACAACTATATCACCGGTGGGTATTTGCTTGAGATACAATGTTGGTCCCTCGGAATCTTTGCCATCCTTGACAAGTTTACTAGTACCACCTTTATCATTCTCTGAACCATCATCTGGACCATCTTCTGTTTCAACCAGTTTACCTAAAATAAATGGAAATATAGAAATAAAATAATATACCTATTTATTTATTACAATTAATTGATTGTACTATATAATTCATTCAAATAAAGTATTATTACCATTTAGGGTTGGAAATGCTATATCAGGGAGCGCTAAATGTGAGTCTGGATTGTATTTGTGCATGAGAGTCTTCAATAAATTTGAGATTTCTTCTCGTTTTCTAGTAACTACTATTTCATCAAACCAATTAGATAACTGTTTGATTGGAATACTGTAATCCAAAATTGGATCCTGAAACAAAAACCACTGGTTAGTTGCCGTTAAAATAAAGTGCAGCGAAGACGACGAATTATCCTCTGGGGATGGTCTGCTGATAGAATAGAACACTTTATATTACTAAAAACCACAAAGTACTACAGTTTAACAGACAGACTAAAGTTTCCCGAGGACAGTCTCTTGTCTGCGCAAGCGTTAAGATATTATGTTAGCTAGCTTTGAATTTCCAACTTACTTTGAAAAATTGTTCAACATATTGTAACAAGTAAAGGCCACAATCTGTGAAGTTATTTTGTTGTGGAATTTTTGGACAACTTCCTTTTATAGTATCCTTATTGTAAACTTTATGTCCTGATACCTAGAAATAAAAAAATATTTTATTAGGTATTCAAATAGATTATGTAAGTCAAAGTTTTATACAAGAATATTAAAGTGTGAACATACTTTAGCCTGATATTCACAGGTTAGATAGTCCCTTAAGGTCGCCACTACTCTTGATCTGGAAGCCCCGGCCAGCGAATCAAATATCAGAATACATGGTCTGAAAAATATATAAATAAGGTAATTCAAATAAACAGATACCACATAATAAATTATTAAAAACTGGGACAATCAATGTTGGCAATTCATGTCTACAATGTGATGTTACTCACTGTTTTATCGGTTCATTTTTCCTAATACATGATGGTTGTGGTTCTACTTTCTTTTCAACTGCAATTTTGTCCTCCTCTTCATCCGAATCACACTGCATATCAAGATCACTTTCCTAGAACAATGACATGTTTTGGGTTAGTAATATGAGTGTGGACTCTATATTTAAAAAATATTGTAATTAAAATACCTCAGCTTCTGCTTCATCCCGTTCACTGAGGTTATCGGAATCACAACTTAATGTAAGTTGTTCTTGTTTGGTCAATGGAGTGATTGTAGTGTTGCCTATTTGCATAGATGACCGTCGTTCTGCAAAGTTATAATATCAGAATAGTAATAAACTTACTAAAATTCTCCAATAGTAATGCAATAAACAAAAGGGGTAATGTATGATGAAAAAAGTTCCTGCGAAGAATACCTCATGTCCATAATCTAAAGAAAGTGAGCAATACTGCAGTATGCAGCATATTTCAACTGACCTTTCTTCCTTATCTCCTGTGGTGTAACAGTTCTATTATCGATCATACTCCGGCATCCGTCCAAGCTAGGAAAGCAGATGATTGCCACAAACCAATGACAATTCTCATTGATAGGGACCACAATGTAATCTTTATCGAAAATGTTAACATTTTTCGTCCACGTCTTGACCCGGGCGTGGCGCTTCTGTGCAGGAGTCAGGCTACTATCCCACTCATGAGGGTTTGAACTCTTATTAACTTTGCTGGGTTTAGTTGTTAGTCTTTTGTAAAAGAAAGTACTAAAAATGTGAGTTCTTTCTCGTTGTGATTGAGTTAGAACATCATGAACAAGGTATTTCAAATAAAAATCAATAATAACATCATTTAGAAACTGATCTTGGGCAAGGCACATGTAGTCCTCGGTGTTTATAGGAATACCACCCTTCCCTGGTGGATATATTAATATTTGTCTAATTTCAGCCGGATTGGAACTGAAAACAAGAAAACTGAATGAATTATTTACGAAATAACTTCAAAAAATTAAACTTACTGTTGATAAGATATTTATTAAATACCTTTTAGCTCCAGAGGTGGATGTTACTGTAACAGATCTCGTAGTCATTTTTGTGACATTGTTGGTTTCTTTAGGGCATGTCCGAACCAAAATATCATTAGCTTCACGAGAGTTCAATTCATCCATAAGATTGCCAAATAATGCTTTTAATGCTATTTTGTCTTCTTCATTGATGGTTTCAGGTAATAACGTGATCCTTTTGAACGGGTCTGATTTTGACATTGGGTCATAGTATGGAGCTGTGGAATTAATCTTTTTTTAGACTCATATAAATGATAACAGACACTGCTTTTATATCATGGGATTAAAATTGAACAGATACACTCATCAAGTCACTAAGCAAATTGTTAAAGGATTTTTATTTATTTACCTGTCTCATCTACCATGTCCAAAGATTTCCTGATATAGGCACCACATCTGCTCATTGTATATAGGAAGATTACTGGGAGACCTTTGCCAAAGTGTACCAAAATTCTGACAACTTCTTTCAACTGTATCTGTAATGCCACATCTCGGGCTTCATACTTGAGTGATGGTGCTACTATTTTTATACCTTTGGCCGATATGTAAACCTAAAACAAAAGTGCCAATGTAATAACAAAATTGATAAACAGTCCAGGATTAATAAAGCATTCATGTTTTGGCAAATGGCAGTTTTCTTTGAGAAGTCTGCATCTGAAAACCAGAGCTGTACTTCGGCCTTCGACACCTAAATTGCTACATATTTTTTTTCAATGTAATTTTGTACTTTGTCTTTTCGTATTCTTGTAATTGTAGCAATAAATGATTATATATATATATATATATATATATTTTTAATTTTAGAAGTAATTTGGGTTTTGCTTAGCCTGTGGAGTTAAATTTGGCAATTAATAATATTCTTGAATTGAAACTATGTTTACATAGACACTTTGCTTTTATTATCTGACATTTTCGCCGCATTGCAGGAATGGTGGTCACAGAAGAAGGTCTTGTAAAGGGGCCGAAACGTCAGATAAAAATGTTAAATAAAAAGTGTATCCGTAAATATAGTTTGAAAAATATAAAACCAGTTAATATTCTCTTCAACATAATGTGGTCACTTTTGCAAGGTACTAACCTTTTCTTTAGGACTGTATCTGTAGGATCCAATGCGAATAGTTCGGCAATTGAGTGATGTCACAAATCCTTGCATGTTGCTTGGATTTATCTCTTCTCTGCTGCCATCTAATAAAAAAAAAGTATTTAAACTAATATTTGCTAAACTCTCAACATAAAATAGTAAAACCCTTAACTATAAAAACTGTTGATTTACAAATATGGATTGCCTAATTTGTCCACATAGTTAGTGGGCAATAATTTGTATCATACTGTTGATACAAATTATGTTACCATTCCTGTAATGTCCCAATGATAGGCAAAGCAAACCTGTCATCTCGATGAAGATATTATCAGTGCAGCGAGAGAAGGAAACATTGCAGTTCTCTTGAAGTAAATTCATAAAAATTGCTAGTCATGTTACATACACATGACTCTGTCAAATGTAATTGCAAAGAGGAATATGTGAAATAAAGTGTCAATAACCTAAATACCCAGTCAATGTTTGTCATTTAAATGAAGGTCCACAAAACTTGTTTCATAGACATATGATTTTTATGTGTTTGTTGTTGGACCCTGTAATTCAAATGTAATACAACAGTATGGTATAATATAAAACTGGCGCACCCTTTATTCTCATATTCTGACATTTAGTATTGTTATTTCACAACTATTAGTAGGTAGGTACGGGGATAGACAGACGGATGAATAGAATGTTCATATGCACCAAAGATGGTTTTCTAGTTGTATTGTCATTATGTGGTAAATAGGATTTTTGTAACTGTCTAACTTTAAAACATGATGCCAGTGTATATTATCGTTTTAAGTCCCCGGAATTACCAGTTCCTAGCACCTGTGCTAATAAATTTGGTAACCACAAGGCATTTTGGTTATGAGCACAGCAACAGTAGAGCAGCATCCATTTTGAAGAGATACAAACTATATTGATTTGAGTGAACCAAAATCATAAATTGCAATACTAAACGAGATGTGTAATCAGAAAACGTGGTATATAAATCGTATAACTCGGCATCGATGCCACACAAGGCGGTCAACAAAGCGTGCTCTTTACGTTTTATACTGCCGACAGCTATAGATGTACAAAGTCAACGTACCTGATATTTTAAACGTAAAACTATTAACGAACATTGATAAAATGTATAGCACTTGTAATTTTAACAATTCACTTTGTTCTTATTAAACTCTTCAAATTGAAATACGACATTGGTACAGAAGTCTGGAGCCATCTTTTTGTGACAGTTAAAAATGTAAATGACAGTATGACAGTTACTTTGCTTGACAGCAAGAAAAAGATGTTTTTGAACGATTGAATGAATGAACGAGTGTTGCCATTCGAAAACATTTGTCTATTCTATGGTATGGACAACCAGTCAGTCAAGTGCGAGTCGGATTCGCGCACGAAGGGTCCCGTATTTACAAAAAAAACGGTGTTTTTGGGAGCCCTATTATATTTTACTCTGTTTTAAGTTATAACGGCCACAGAATTCACTGTCTAATTATCACATTCAGACGGACGGATGAACGGACAGCGGACGAGAAGATACTGTCCCATGAACGTAACGATATAAAAAATAGAGTCGTATAATGATGCAGAAACTCTGTTTATCTGTGATGTTTCACCCTTACTCCAACAGTTTCTGATGAATTTCGGACAAGATGTTATACCCTGGATATTACAGTTACATCCAACCGAACTTATTGCATATTATTGCAGATCCTTATTATTTGGCAGCATTTTAAATTGGGAATTCAGAATAAATGAAATCTAAAACTTAATCCGACTTTTAAAAAATGTTTGATAATGTGCTGATTGTCTGTGGATATAATATATCTTTACTTACCATCAACATCCATGCCAATTCCACTATCTGGTGTACCTCCTTCAATTTCACTCATAGTAGGTTCCTTCAAGCTTACATTTTGTTCATGCTGTAAAAAAACTTAACATATTATCCTTAAAATTATTACTAAACTTTAAAAAGGCTTGTGTACTCTCAAAGCTGGGTAAAGGCCTCTAAATTAAGCAGATTAGGTTGTTACAATAATCAGGTATTATCAAATTTTATAGAATAACATGTCAAAATCAACAAAACGCAACTTAATGCTATGCTTGCAAATTAATTTATATACCATCATCCATTCTAGGAATAAGTGACCTTTGTTAGATGAGACCTTTTGTTTTATACTTTGTAAAACCATTTGCCAAGTTCGTAACTGGCAAATGCCTCTCACTTACTGAGTTATTGAAACAATTAGACAAGGTTTATATTAAAACTGATACATACCTGGTTACTCATCATAGAACTATTTGAGTCTTCCTCATCAGAACTAAGTGTGAGAATGACTGGCTCTGGATCCGGTTGCTTTCCTCTTGGTTTTCTCACTCGAGTGGGTTTCTTTTCACCCATAGGCTGAATATAACATATGAAAAGTTTGTAACAATCCAACAAAAAATAATGAACTTAGTATATATATTTGCCGAAGAAACTTACCGTTTTATTGCCGATAGATTTCATGGATTTCAATAAATTTATCTTTATTCCTTCCCCGAGCGAACTGTAATTAAAATTTAAGTATTAATATTACACGTAAGACGTAAAATATATTAAAATCGTCATTACTTACCTGTTACAATTAATATTCAACTTACTTTGGTTTTTCAATGACAACTTTTTCTGGTTCTTTCTTCTTTTGTTCAACTTTTTTGCTGGCTATAGGTACACCTTTAGGCTCTTCGGTGAATACTCGTTTACATCTATGCGAAAAGATATGAATATTTATAAAGTTTTATGTTATCCGTTCTTTCCATTATGAATACTGATTTTCTAAATTATTATTGAGATTGACTCCTATCCCATTTTAGTTTCATAGAAGATTATACATATATATACATAGAATTTTCTTAATATATTATACATTTGTTATTTTATTTATACCTTTCACATCGGCTAAAATCGAAGCCCGTGTATCCACAACTCTTGCAAACTGCGAGCATTCCTTCAACGTGACGCGGGGGCGGCGACCTTGGGCCGGGAGATTCTGGGTTCGTTACTAAAACAACAATAGAGTTGTAAATGCGATACATGTAAACAGTCAATATTATGTACGAGCAGCGCTCGCGTGACCCGTTACTAGGGGAACTTTGGCTTGAAAACAAACCCTTCTTACCTTCTCATGACAATGGTTTATACTTTAAATCTGAGAGTTAAATAAAATAACTCTTGTCTTTCGCTATCACGGCAAACCCAATGAACCAATTTGAGTAATTTAGACAAATACTATATGTTACACATTATAGATTAGGTCTTGACAAATAACTGCAAATTTTTATCTTAATATTTCCAGGGAAACATCAATGGCAGGTAAAATCGAAGGTACAGCTAGTATACAATAATTCATATACAAATCATAGCAGAGACATAATAATATACTTACCACTATCTGGGAATTGCACTTTTTCGGGTGTAGACATGTCACTGCTCTGTGCTTGAGCGACAACAATGGGTGAACTTCGATTACTAATATCTCCCACCAACATCTGCGGAACGGAATATCGATTTAGTAGAGATTTTAACTCTTTACATAAAAAGCAAAGGCTATAAATATATATTCACCGGATGATTTTCAAGCATCTCTTCAATTCTAGTGGTAGATCCTACTGATACAAAATAGTCTATTTCACTACTGGTATTCTGCATACATTGTATATGAGTATCTTCCGAAAAAGGAACATTAACCTGCAAACAAGAATTTATAAAAAGGGTAAGTATATAAGTAGGTAATCAAGGGTTATTAATGTAAAAAACTAAACTAGGTTATAGTGGAAAATTCAAGTCTAACCTGTTCAAGAACTTCTTGAAGTGTACAACTCTCCTTGGGTAAGGTAAAAGTAATAAGTCTTTGTTCTCCATTTTGCAGGAATATTAACATTTTAGCCGACTGTGGTTCCGCCGCTTGCTCTGATGGGCCTTGAGAAACTTGGGCTTCATTGTTTTCTACATGAATATCAATAACTCATTAATCAATTGAAATTTATTTTACAGTTACACTTAAATTTTATATTGTCATCTGAAAATTCATCCTCTATACAAGGGAATCGTAGTCACATAATACCTGTTTAATTATAATTATTAATTTTGATGCAATGCTAAATAGAGATAATTTTACAAATAACGTCTATCAAAGGAGACAAATGATTAATAACAAGTAGTCATACCACATTGGGGAGTTTGTTGCTGAGCTTGCATCGGCGGCACTCTTTGAACTGGCCTCGGTTGTTCTTTGCTTCTCACTAGTGTCTGTCTACCAGTTTCCCTAAAATATACATAGACATGGGAGTTATACTACTTCAAAAGCACAAATGATCCCAATGAGTCGAAGTGCCTCGGACTTAGGTAAGAATGATTATTTTTAAACTCCTAAATACAAATCCAGAGAGTACTGTCAACGGTCAAGGAACGCTGGTTTTATCCTTGTGCGACAAGCATCACTGAAGCCAAACTAACCAAATTTTAATTGGACGTGAATGCACAGGACGTAATTTTACATTTTACTGTATTGTTTACAGCTCTCAGTAAAGCGTAACAAAATATAGATCTATGATATGGTAGGATAAACTAATAAACGATACATACCTGACTTGTTGCTGTTGGACTGTCCTCGGCGGTTGTTGAAGTCTCTTATACTCCGCTAGGGTCATTCTCTGGCCAGTGGACAATGTGACAACTTGCCTTTCATCTTCAGTAGAGTCTGGCTCCATTAACATCTGTGTGAGCGATTGAGAATGTTGCATACGCGGTTGTTCATACATTGGTTGCTGTTGATAGTTGTAGTTTATCGGTTGTTGTTGGGAGCTTGTGGCGTGAGCCGGCCGCGGTTGAGCGTGGAACTGCTGTGGCGATATGCCTTCAGGCACGGGCGGGTGTTTCTGCACGATAGCCGCGGTAATACTTTCTTCGAGATCGTCCATATCGTTCGCGTTGTTTGGTTGTACTACAACCTGTAATTTAGATATTTAACATGAATTTAGGCTCATATTAACTTGAGTTGAAATAAGCATAAGCCTTGTGTTATATCTAGTTCAATTAATTAAAGGATTTCAAAAACAAAGAGTATCTTAATGTAGTTGGTACATTTTGATTTAACAAACCTTTTTAACCTGTTGAACTTGCTGCACTTGTTGTGGGTGAGGCGAAGATCTTTGCGGAATGGCTGTGAGCGTGTTCTGGGTGGTCATCGGCCCGTTTTGAGCGACGACAGTGTGCGGCGTCTGTCCCATTTGATTCTGCATGTTTTGAGTCACAATCGTGCCTTGAGGTGTGATAATCCGGGCCGACGGTTGAACTGGATTTTGCTGGTTCAATAACTGGGAGTGGAAATGTTTGTGAAAATAGAGTAAATACTTTTAATGCTAGTATATACTAAACAGGCTAAATAGTAATTAATGCAACTGATATCTTGTGATTCTTAATAGAAATTGTAACGTTTAAAGAACTTATGTTAAGAAACTACCATAACAGCACTAGAATTTGCTAGAGTTAGCGAGTTAGCTTGTTCTATCAATCTCAAAGAGCAAAAATTAGTACTTATAAGAACTAGATATGAAACCAGTAAAGATTAAATACCACATTCACAACAACGTAATTTGTTTGACAAATATATAGAGTGAGCACAGAGTATTTATTTGAGTGTGGTACGAGTTTGGTCAAACGCACTTTTATGGAATTTAGTAAAACCATTCTTAAATGAGGCTGTTCTCAAAATGTCTGGTAAATAAATTTATACCTGAGTGGTAGACAGTTTCATTTGGTTCATTTGCTGTTGATGGATGGAGTGTTGCGCCAACTGATGCTGTTGTTGATGAGCCGGTGGAATTTGTTGATTGATTTGTTGTTGATGCTGAAAACATGTCAAGGAATATTGTTTATTATAGCTAGAATATTGAAGCTAAAATGTTCGAATTCGTATTTTTGCTACTTTTTCATGAACAAAAAAAGTTGCGAACAAAAAAGTTGCCTCGGTGTGTAGTATTCCACATTCACGTTTATAAAACTATGACTACGTCAGAAGTAGGAAAAAAAAAGAGAAAGACAGCAAGGAAACATAAGTAATTAGCAACGTTGTAGTAAATGATCCGAGTAGTTACCTGTATCTGGTGGTGTATGGGGGTGCGCGGGCGCGGCGGACGCGGCTGCGCCTGCGCCGCCTGCGGGTTCAACACGCGCGCGCGCGGCGCGCCCTGTGGGCAGCGAACAGTATAAGTAACATATTCATATCATAAGAACGGATCGAGTTCCTGAATCGGGCGGGGAGGAGGGATAGTACCTGGTGCGGGTTGAGCAGCCTGGTGGCCATCATGGGCGAGGAGGCGGCGTGCGCGCGCGGCGGCAGGCGGCGCGCGCGCGGCCGCGGCGCGCGCACCAGCGTCACGCCCGCGCCCACCGCGCCCACCGCGCCCACCGCGCCCCCGCCCAGCGCCGCGTTCAGCAGCCGCGGCGCCGACGCGCGCGCTGCGCCCTGCACCGACACAACACGTTATACAACTACCCACGAAGCTGCTTCGAACCGCCTGCGCTGTCCATCTCCTTCACACTGTTGCGAGAGGGTGCGTTTCCATAGAAGCGGATCGAGCGGAGCGGAACTGAGCGGAGCTCAATTGACTGATCGCAACTCCGTTTCAATGGAACGCACCCAAAGTCTTAAAGCTTGTAATATGAAATCCTAGCTATTGCCTACACATGCGCAAATCTATACTTCAAGCTGTCCAATTCAATTTTGTTTTGTATTGGATAGCTTAATTCAAGAGGAAGGTTATAGTTTTTATTCCGAAATTCGGGAGGCGACCGGGAACAAGGTTTAGGTATTACAGCAGGGCGTGGCTAGTACAAATATGAACGATACTAAGACCTGATCACCAACAAAGTCTGTACATACAAATATGTTGGCTCCAAGAATTATTTGACCCACAGTCCCCAGTAACAGCTCTGACAAAACTTCAAGCCAAAGGACTTGTCTCTCGACATCTCGTTCCCGCATCAAGTCCACATCGAGTCCTCAAGTACATGCCCAATATTCGTAAGGAAAACTAAGTAAAATGTCCCAATATAAAGAAAGGTGCCACTGGACTTTGATGGTGTTAATTGGAAGTTGGCAAATTAGGTACTTCGAATATCGATCCGTCGCTTTAATTGCAATTCTTGCATCTACGGAGTTTGGACTTCACTATAATTTTATTTATAGCTAACATAATTAAGTATTGCTTATTATACTACTAAGTTAAAAAATGAACAAATGTGAAGATGAACATACATCCTCACAAATGTTTACCTATATATGTATTTCTTTTTTGCTCTTTGAGACATATATTTTATTCCAAATTTCCGAGAGAGCGGGTGCAGCGTGGGTCGCCTCGCGGTCTTGCGAGGCGCTATTAGTCAAATATACATATTATCCAATACAACTTACTGGTTGATTAATATACGCAGCGTGCATGACGACTTGTTGGTGAGGCTGGTTGAGGTTCATCTGTTGTGGCTGAATGTGTTGCTGCACTTGTTGATGTTGTTGTTGTTGCAACTGATGTTGCATTTGTTGTTGTTGTAATTGCAAATGGATTTGTTGCTGATGTTGTTGTTGTTGCAAATGCTGAATAAGTTGAGGCGACGCTCGGGACAGCTGTTGCTGTTGAGGCTGCTGCAATACCAGCTGAAATGTTTTAAATAAAATAGGTATATTTATATTGTTAGCACTATCGTAACCAGAGATATGCAAATGTCCCAGAGATTGACATCTGATTATTCTAGACTAGACGCGGCTTTCACTAAACATTTAACAATATCAGAGAAGCAAACACTTGGTTCACTGAATAGGTGTAATCTCGACATTTGCCTTAGGTTGATAGGTTGATATATATAAAATTCCTGACAACAAAGTCCTGACTAACTGACTGAATGATACTCAACGCACAGCCTCAACCGCTACACCTAGAAACATGAAATTTGGCAGGAAGGTTCTTCAAGTGACGTAAGTGCACACTAAGAAAGGATTTTAGAAAATTCCTACGGGAACAGGCTCAACGCGGGCAAAGCCGCGGGGCACTGCTAGTCGACTATGTTGCTTAGGCTAAATAACGAAGCAAACCATGCAAGGATAGCAAGCAAGGTAATCACGCCCAATCGCCTTGCTATATTAATATCTTCAGAGAATGAGTATTAAATCTCCTGTTAAAGATCTTTGCCTCGTACCGGGGTCATAAAGGCATTACTTTAACGTGTACAAACCGTTTGCTGGGGAGTATGTTGCTGTGGGGCATGCTGTTGCGGGGGAGGGGGCTGCGGCGGCGGCTGTTGGGCGGGATGTATCACCGTCGGCTGTGAAAGCACGTGTGTGGGCGTCACCAACTGCTACAAAGAACATACACTTTCAGTATCAGCCTACAACTAAGTAAATTAAAGAGTCAGACCAAATAAAAAGTTCTAGGCTGCTACAAGTGAAAAAGGTACGTGTTGTGCCCTATACCTACATACACGGCACTGCATTTCAAGCCAATTTACACCTCGATAGTCGAATAGTTCACATAATATATTTACAAAACCGGCGTCACTTGACTGACTTGACTGTCATCATTCAGGTTGGACTCTTTATTTGGTCTGATTTCGAGGTACATAAATTTTTTTGCAAATGAAAGTTATTGTGAGTAAGCGTTAAATCCTTTCCTACACCCGCATAACTCCGATATCAGCTGTATTTATAAACATCCTGTACTGTACATGACAAGCTACAGCCAATTTTATGGTGTTCAGGCTAAGTAAGTTGTTTTTGAACCACTAATAGCGTTTGTTAAGCTGGGCACAATATCGAGATTTGATATTATTGTTGTTAATGAAACAACAAAGAAAGGAAACACTAATAAGAACAGGCACTCACAGAAAATAATAACGTAGTCAACCTACTTATTAGAAATAAGAAAAACCTAAGTCCTTATTCACTTTATAGTTGCATTTGTCTATGCACCTTACATATACTTCATGTTATGAAGCTCATGCCTTGATTTATCTTCAATTAGTAGTATGATAATTTCAAATTTTAAACAGAAGGAACGCAATGAATTATTAACACAGTATCACACATATCATTAAAATTGTAATGAATTGCCCAATTTGAAACAACATCTATCCATTTTCTAACGTCTGACTAATTCCTCTAATATTATAAGTGCGAAAGCTTGTGACAATGAATGGGTGTTAGTTATATTTTCACGCATAAATCATAAAACCAATCTTGATAATAAATTCTGTTACTATACAGGGTTTGATTCTTATAAAATTAATCTTATTGTTTCTAAAATCGTGATTAATGATACATAATAGTAATTATTGTAAAGAATATTTATCCCTAATTATAAACAACTAATTTCAAAAAAGATAATAACACTGTAATTTACTGATCAGACATGCTAATAGAGAAGGTACAGACTACAGACATAAACATTGATGCCAAGAACTCAAAATAACCAGGTAAATTAAATCAATTGCAACAGAAAGTGTAATTAATAAATAAATCTGTGAATTAGTATTTCAATTAGTACTACAATTTATCACAAACAATAATTAATTAATAGGTATCTAAGTAGTAATGAAAAAAATAAATCAGTAATGTAAACCCAAAATGAATGTAACCAATGGTAACATGCTAAGCATTGTTTAGGATAACTAGTACTAAGAACCACATTCAAAGGCCTAATAGTGCATGGTACACAGTGATGGTCATCGTGACATACATGTTGTGGTCGTTGCGGGGATGACTGTTGCATCAGAGATGCATCAATGATCTGCTGAGCCTGTTGCAACACTACCTGAGCATCCACTGGTAAGTCGGATGTGTAGTAAACCTACAAATAAATATTGTCATATCATCCATTTTGATAATACCCTCATAACTAATAGGCATCTGTCTATCATTACACCTATTCAATGCTCTCTTTGTTGCCGAGTACTTATTAATTTATCATTTCAACACAATGTGATACTTGCATTGAAAAACTTACTAGTAAGAATCAATACATTATAATAAAACTAGAAAAAACATTGAATTTATGTAAATTTAAATGCATTACTCTCTCTGCATAAAATATTTGATGTCGAGTAGAAACATTCAATAAAATCTATGGAAGATTGAACCAACCTAGATGAAATTTTATTAACCTGGAAAACTATTTATTATCCCACTACCATAGGCATGGTTGATAGAATGTATTTTAAGGAAGGAATAGACTAAAATTACTCTTGTCTTCCCACAACCACAAGTATACCGTATGCAAAAATATCAGCATCAAATATGAGTTACATTGTTACTAACTTGTCTATGCAAAGTTTGTTGTTGTTGCTGCTGTTGTTGTTGTTGTTGCTGCTGTTGTTGCTGTTGCTGCTGATGTTGTTGTTGCTGGAAGTCAGCTCGTTGAGGCTGCTGTTGTTGTTGAGGCTCATGTCGTATAATATATTGTTGCTGGTATTGTAATCCATCACTTACAACTAACTGAGGTTGGACACCTTCGCTTACTATAATATCATTTTGTTGGTCTGCTTGTTGCACCACCACCTTGATAAATAGATATTATAAATTACTCATTTAAAACAAAGCTGTCTATAAAAGTTAATCTGCTGGTCTGTATACCCTGCACCCAAATCTTAGATACCCCTTTACAGATCAAAGATCTAATGTTAAAGATCTGCCTTTGACTGAAGCTTTGTTTAAATAATAACTACACATATCATATTGAAAGTTAGTTAAAAACCAACACAGATTAATTTAAAATTGATCTGTGAAGGAGGGTCCTCAACATGAATATGCTATAGTTATGTGCATATTTGTTGCATGACTGCTAAATACATAAATTGACAAATTGTTCACTTCCTATTTCGGGGCTAAACACGATGGGTGAGAAAATAGTATGACTAGTAGGAAAAAGTAAAGTGGGACAAAGACCTCTCTCACTAAGGATAATCGAAAATATATTGTGGAAAATAATTCTAAAGGTTCAATCAACTCTGTTTCAGGTGATGAACTTTGATGCATTTTGATATAGATTAGATAAAAGTTTGGTGGCTGTTATTTTGGAACATGTAAAACACTGCCAACAGTCACTACCTAGTGAGAAATATGTTTCAATTAAATCATGTTTGGAAATTATATAACCTATATTTAATACTATAAAATATGATATCTAATATGCATAGATTTACCTGCTGTTGTGGATATTGTTGCTGATCATCCTGATTTAATATAATACTATCCAAACATAAACTAGGACAATATCTTTGTAGATCCTCAAGAGTCAATGAATGTCCTTGACCTACTATTTGGTAATATTGAGCCATTGCTTATGCTTAGCCTGTAGATAAAAAAAATGATGAAAAAAATAAATTATATCTTATTAGATGTTTCATAGTTTACAGTAATTCAATTAAAGTTGTGTATTAGATCTAACTGTAAAATAATAAGTGAGAAAGTTCATAGAATTAGATGACAAAGAACCACAACTCAACAACACATTTTAACACTACCCCTACATACTACAGGCTACATTTACTGGGCTTCAGCCCAAACATAGTGAATACCAGCCATAGGCTGAGAAGAAAATATGGAAAAAAATAATAAGGTAATAAATAATGTATTCTGTCTTCAACCCAATATGTATGTATGGGAGTGTTTGTTCTTAGTTTTCTCAATCACTGTTTATTCCAATTTGAATGGGTTTTTGTTATTGAAACATACACTTTTCATTCAAAGTATATTCAGAGACAGTTTTATTCTTTAAAAATGTTTGTACTTTATCTTTACCATATGTCCAACAAGTAAAATTAAGGGGAGGGGGAGGGAGTATGGCTGGAATTCTAAGATTAAAGCCCATGAACCAACAGATCAAAAAAATATTGATATTAGGTGGGTAGAAAATGTATGGTAACAAGGGTTTGCAATGATGAAGTCAATGTGTATCAATAACTGAAAATGTGGCAGTCTAGTCTAGAGAATCAATATAACTGAAACTATGACATCTATGATTGGTTATTAAATAAGTATGTATATACACTAATACACATTCTACACATTCACAAAAAAACTCTGTTGGAGCATGTAGAAGCATTTCAATATCATTTTGATACTATAGTTAATAGTATGGACTAAGAGCCTCCACTCCAAGACATGACCTGGCCATCAAATTATAACATAAGTATGTATTCTAGGCATACTGAACTCTGTACTAGGTTTAGTGATCAAAATTGTGTAAGTAGGCGAAATATTATGAATTTAGGTTCCTGTTTAAATGTATAATAGGCAAAGAACTACATGTATTGTAAAGTATGTTGCAATTCGAAAGATGTTCATGCAGATCATCAGCATAGGGAGAAATTGCAGAATACTTTACTTTATAATTTTGATTAAACCCAACTTGATATAATTGTAGACCTATTCTATACTCTTCATTGTAAAGTCACATCAATTTCTTCTAGTATTGAAAATATAATGTACCTGAGGTTCGTAATGTTTTTTCTTGACAAAACCTTCCAAGATAAAAAAGTGTTTACATAAAATTGAAATTTATTGGTTTTGTACTAATAACAACACCATACATGAAAGAATAAAGAGTTTTAGTAAACGATCATCGAATAATTGCAATTTTCTTTCCAAGATTGCTTGACAGTTATTTGCTATACACCCTGAGTGCTACGTACGGTTAACAACACGATGAAATTGCTTCAAGGGATCGCAGCGCACCAACACTTCCATTCCACTATGGCGACGATGAAACCACTATCACTACATTATGATATTTACACAATTTCGATCACTTCTTAGTAAACATAAAACGTTATGAACACCAACAATAATCACTTTTCATACATACAGTTTACACGAATAGGACGAAATGGCTTCGATTCTTTTAGTACAACCTAAATCCTACTACATGATTCGTCCCTTACAAAGATACGTTTTACTACATATTACAGCTTACCAATATTTGCTAGGGACATTTTAAATGCCGTTTGTGTATATTTTATTGAAATTTAATCATCAAATAACTTAATTTTTTGACCCAAACGCCAAATCTAGAAGCAATTTACATTATGGCGTGTGTGTCACTTTTTTTTTATTATTTTTTTAGAATGTTGCCTAAAATTTAAACTCAAAAGAGTTACTATATGAAAAATTTATTTTGATGTTATGTTATGCACACATTAATGTTAAAATGAATTTCTGGATGCAATCGGCAGATCTTTATTAATAAAAAATATATATAAAGGACATTACAATTAGGGAATGTCTTAACTTTATTATGATTAAGATTTCTCGAATTATTACCTATAGCGTTTATTTAATCCGATAGAGTAAAACGCCTACTCGTAATGTCATCTGTCAAAATAATGTTGCCATGCCAGCCTTCAGTTAGATCGTAGTAATATTGCAACGAAATGTCAGCAGAGGCCACAAAGAAAATTAAATTCATCAAAGTGATGGTCCCACGATGAGCCATTCAGTTTTTAAATTTGATGTTATATAATTATGTGCATATCGGGTAGGTCTGAGAATCGAATAACATCTATTTTCTATCCCCTGAATGATAAGAGAAGATTGTAAAGTTTTTAAATAATTTGTTTGGCAAAACAACGTTAGCCGGGTCAGCTAGTTTTTATAAGCCGTCACTCATTTTACCTGTACACTATTTTTATTATTTCATTAAAGTGGGAACACTTGAAATATCACCGCACACAATAAATTTCGAGAATGGATTATAATGTTTGTAAGGATATGTTTCTATTCAAGCGGAGCGGAGGCTTGCCGAGCTCAATCGACTAATCGTTGCGTTGTGATTGGTCGATTTAAGCTCCGTACACCTCCACTCCGCTTCAATGGAACCGCACCTTACAATATTTATTTTACTGCAAACTTTTGTTTCGGATCGTTTGTAGGAAATTTTTATTTTTACTATTGACTTTTATTTTTATGGACATAGACTACGAAGGACCAATTTGTGTTATCTGTGGATATTTTTTGTTATCTGTACTTGGCCTTTCCTTCTACTGTCTATTAAAAATTTTTGTGCCTGCCCGCAACAACGAATGGCCTTTCAAGTGGTGTAATTTCAGTTTTTTACCCATCTGCTCAACTATAAATTTATTTTGCTGAAATAAATAAGACTAATTATTTTGAAACAATTTTGATATAGGTTCACAGTTGCAGTTGAAAACAAAAACATTGGTTTTATGACATTTTGTTGATTGTTGCCACCGTCTTTCGTGCAAATGGATGATACCGTGAATTCTCCAGGTACTTCAGATTAAGTTTAATAAATTAATTGTATTTCTATGGTTTTCGCGCTTATCATAAATTAATGTTTTAGGGAACAAAATGGGAGATTCCGCTTCTGAAAGCGACTCCAGTTCCTTGGATGGCGGAGCAATGTTGCCTCCCAGCACAGTATCTCGTGATCAACTTCAGAAAAGAATTGAATCTCTTCAGCAACAAAACAGGTACATGCATAATAAATTGTCTTAGATATGTAAATAAAATACTTATTTTCAGCTAACTGCAATTCCGCAATTGGTAATGACAGATCCAATTACCAATTAGATTCTGTTACAATTTAAATCCCAAATAAGTTGAGATAAACTATAATAATCTTGTTCTTTCTTACATTATAGAGTTCTAAAAGTTGAGTTAGATACATATAAACTTCGGGTGAAAGCTTTGCAAGAAGAAAACCGTGCCTTGAGACAAGCATCTGTTTCAATTGTAAGTAATATTTAATCAAAAAAGTATATTTAGTTGTATTGAGACATATTGAAAAAATGGTTTCTTGTTTTTAGCAAGCTAAGGCTGAGCAAGAGGAAGAGTATATCTCAAACACACTGTTGAAAAAGATTCAGGCACTGAAAAAAGAGAAGGAAACTCTAGCACATCACTATGAACGGGAGGAGGAATGTCTTACTAATGACCTTTCTAGAAAGTTGAATCAGGTTTGTATTACTCTGATTATGACTTAGTAAATAAATTAAAAATTATATCTGAAACATCCTTCCCAAGATTTAATGTTGTAATTATGAAAGGCTTAGAAGAAACAGAAAACATGTTATAAAATAATCATAGACCATGTGTCATGGAAGGAATTTGGTACTCCATTGGTGTTTTGACCTAGATATGAAACAATAGGTCTGCTTTGTTAGCCTTTGGACCCTTTCCCTTATATTTATTTTCTATGGAAATTGGTCCACTGAAACCACCTGCTGATTATTATAACAAAATACTTATATTCAATGCTAGTAAACAATATTGATTTCGATTTTGATTTTCAGCTACGTCAAGAGAAATGTCGCCTTGAACAGACACTGGAACAAGAACAAGAGTGTCTCGTCAACAAGCTAATGAGAAAAATTGAAAAGTTGGAAGCTGAAACACTTGCAAAGCAAACTAATCTTGAAAGGCTTCGTAGAGAAAAGGTGTGTTACATTACAAGTGATATTAAATTGGCTAATAGAACTAAATTAAGTTTTAAATAGTCCTGTGTCTTTTCTTGGTGTCTTCTACCTTACATCTTTGACCAACTTAACAGAAAGAAGGGGCTAGTGATAGTTTGTTTTTACACTTTTTATTTCCATTGAGCTATTATTCTAATTGTTGCACTAAGTGTGGGTGACATCATTGTACTAATTCCAGACACAATAATTATTTAACATTTACTTTATGTATAGTAAGTGTCATTATTGATTCTGTTTAGTGATGCAACAAATACTTTTATGAATTTTATACAGAAACAGCTAACATTTGTATGCATATTCTTTCAATTACATTTCATTGAAGGGTTATTAAACACCTTTTGGATTACTTTTTCTCCTCACTGCCAGCAGTGGTACATTACAGGCTGGTACTTACTGAATTAATTTTCAACTCTTGTTTCAGGTTGAATTAGAAAACACTTTAGAGCAAGAACAGGAGGCTTTAGTAAACAGACTTTGGAAACGAATGGATAAACTTGAAGCTGAGAAGAGGTCACTGCAAATAAGACTGGACCAGCCAGTGTCGGACCCCGCAAGTCCTAGGTGACGATTTCCATTCAGATTATGTGACTACTATTATAAATATAAAAGATTGTGAGGATATGTTGATGGATTGATCAATGTTTGTTGCTACTGATTGGGTTTTGATATAGAAGTTCTAGCTTTTACATCAGTAAAACAGATTGGCTACTGTTTATAATAGGAACAGGCATAATGCTTGTAAAACCAGAGGACGCTAGCACTCAATAACTGTTAACATACATAGCTACTATTTATTTATTCCTACTTAATATTTATTTTATATTATAATAACGAAGTAACTGTCTGTTTGTCTGTTACACTTTCACAGCTAAATTACTAAACCGATTTTGATGAACTTTGTCATAAGATATTTATTAGACCTTGGAGACGAACATAGCATGCTTTTTATTATACCGAAATCCCCATGAGATAGTGCTGGTAAAACTATGAGGCACTAGGGAGTTAATAGAACTGTGGGGTAGAGCATTCATTATCTATATGAATAAAAATGAATCGCCGAAATGTATGTACGCGCATTACTTCAGAACGACTGCATCAAATTGGAGGATTCTTTTATTTATGTGTTCCTTATTGTCAGAAAAAAGGTTTTCGTATAAGAAAATTGCAGAACGGGTGCGTTGCGGGTGAAAACGCGGGGCACAGCTAGTTAAAACTAAATCTCGTTTGGTCTAAGTCTTGGCTACACTTTTTACTTTAATAAACTTGTCGTTATACAAATTGATGAATGTTTATTCTTGCTAGGGACATTAGTAATGGTGATACAGCATCAAATTTAAGCAATCATATACAAACGCTGCGCTCGGAGGTCGTCAAATTAAGGTAACAATCATTTAACTCGCATCTCATTCATTAATACCAATTGAATTTCATTCATTGTTTATTAGTTACAACAGTTGAATGTGGAAATTAATAGATATTTGTACACACTGATCCTTTATAGGTTTAGATTGAACAAGTTACACATTCATGTTAAAACATTATTGATTTGGATAGAGCTACCTAGCTGGTTTTAATCATATCCATGTTTTTAAATAAGATATTTTTACGCGGAAAATCCTACTGAATCAGTTCAAAATTAAATGTAAAGCGTGTGGCTGTTTCTAATATATGAATGTTATACTAGTACTATATTACGTAACCAGCATATCAAATCAGAATTACACAGTGTACTTTGTACATAAAATGTTTATGTAAACAACGTAATTGATTATGTATGCCACTAATATGTAATTACTGCCACAGAAATCAATTAGCCGTTTCCCAAAATGAAAATAAGGAGAAGATGCATCGGTTTGCTTTGGAAGAGAAGCATATTAGGGAGGAGAATGTCCGCTTACAAAGGAAGCTACAACAAGAGGTGGAGCGACGCGAGGCCCTGTGTCGGCATCTGTCCGAGAGCGAGTCTTCATTGGAAATGGAGGAGGAAAGACAGTTCAATGAAGCTTTAAGCGTAAGTCGATGTACTATTTTCTAATACTTATACCAAGTTCTATGTGTCACAGGTCAAACCCAATTTAATTATGCATCCGGTTGATGAGATCAAATAAAGGTTATTTTTTATTAGATTATTTCTGCTTAGCACGTAGTACGTACGTAGTGCTCCGCAGTACCAGCATTTCAGCAGGGATTTCAGGACAAACCTCGGCCTATCTCTGTACCAAATTTCATAAAAATCGTTCTTGTAGTTTAGGCCGTAATAGACAGTGTTGATTTTACATTTATAATATTAGTTAGGATCTAACTAGGTATAGCTACGGTGCAGTTACCACAGTTAACAGCTAGTGTGATCGGATATTATTGGTTATTATTGGTATAAGTTAGAATGTGCGCTGTGTGCAGGCGCGGTCGCGCAGCGTGTCGTCGCCGGGCGGGTCGCGGCCGCTGTCCCCGTACGCGGCGCCGCTGCTGCCGGCCGCCGGCCTGCCCATGTCGCGCCCCTCCCTGCATCTCACATCACAGGTACAACACTACTCGTATATCAATAACCTATAGACACTATTGTTTCTTCATGGTCCTGAGCATTCCATATTTTGTTATTTGGTTTCTTTTGCGTGTGGATAAGTACATATTTATGTAATAAGTACAATATAATGTTTTGTTCCGACTTTTAGTAGCAAGCTCAAGCAATTATAATGATAGTAATAGATATTCGAAATTTAAGGTATTATTCGGAGCTCGGCGGCAGTCGGCAAACTCAACCAGTTCAGTCTACGTTTGCGGCGTGCAGCAACCGCAAATTAATGTTAGTGGACCCCAGTCTGCAGTAGCGCTCTGCGTCTTAGCTGCATATTACTTAGTTGAGATTTAACTTTGAATGGTACGTTGTGTGCAGGTGCGGCGCGCGAGCGACCGGTTCGTGAAGCCGGCGGCGCCGGGCGCGCGCGAGGCGCTGCTGCAGCCCGCCAGCCCCATGGACACCTCCAGCAAGGAGTAGCGCCGCCCCCGCGCCCCGCGCCCCGCGCCCCGCGCCCCGCGCCCTGCTCGACATCACCGCGACCGACTGCTCCATCTCTGTCCGCGTCGAAACTCCTAATATAATGATTGTTTTTTGTTATGTAAGAGGCAAAGCTGATTCTAACGAAATAGAGTTAATTTATAATATTTATATTTTTATTCGAGATGATCGGTCGAATCTACGGCGGGTTTCCGTCGATGTTTTTAGCATTTAATGAGGTTAAATAATTCAGTCGTGGTCCCCCTCCGATTTGAAGCGAGGCTTGTCGCGCTTGATTCCTTATAAAGTATGTACAAGTGTATAAACGTTGCTAATTGTTATTTAACCTCATATACCAGATGCGCACGCTCACTGCCCGTCGGATCGGCACGCTCCATATTCATTTAGCTTGGGCGTGGCTCATGTATCGTATCTACAATGTTGACCACAGAACACATAAACAGAGGTTAGAAAGGCGATGTGGGCGGGGCAGGCGCGCCAAGGATATGAGCGAACGCTCATATTTGTACGACAACGCGATAAGCTATAAAATGTGCATCAGTGTGCGTGCATGCGCATGATTGGTTCCGTTTGAAATCGCGTGATGGCGCGGCGCTAAGATAGGCTAGATTTGAAATTGCAAATATGTGCGTAAGCTTCATATTTATTACGCACAGATGCACTGGCGGTGAAAGGTGGGGCGGATTCGGCGACACCGGTTTTCATACGAACGGCGCATGATCGCCATTCTAACCTCTGTTTATGTGTTCTGTGATGTTGACTAACTAATGTACTGAGACTGGAATACAATCTATGTATTCGGCCATCCCCGCTACTCGGGCGCACGGTTGCGCGGCGAACTTGTAACTTTCAATTAGGATAGTGATAGCTAGTTTTGATTATGAATCACTTTTTAATGTATCCGGGCTTTAAGTATTGTGGCAGTGGGTTTATTTTTTATATTATAAGGCTGTGTATAAATCACTTGTGAGTTATGGTAGCAGACGATGGAGAGTAATGTAATCTAGATTGTATCACTTGAGGAGCGGAGGGCGTCTACCCGGCACTACGTTGTTGGTATAGTGTTGTATGTTACGTTGCGTGTTGTGTGGCCCGCAGGGCTGTTGTGGTCGGTATTTGTGTCGGAGAAGCCCGCCCTCGTCTTCTAACTCAATTATGCAAACTTTCACATAAATAACGTTTTTTTTTCATGTTATAATAATTAAAACAAAAATATACGCATTAATATAATTATTATTTGGTTATTTTATTTATACATGCCCAGCCTACTTTTAAATAACTTAATTATTATAATTACGAAAATACATAATCTATCTATGCCTGATAAAACTATCAGCATTAAAAAAAATTAAACTCCATGCATCATAAACCTGGGGCAGTCTCAAAATCAATTGTAGGTTTCTTAATGTTTGTTACGTTATAACGGATATGACCATATTTGCATGGATATTCCTTAATTTCTTTCGTTTGACCGATTTAAATAAAATTGGTACTTAGTACATATTTCGAAGTCGGATTTTCATTGTAAAATATTTTAGTCCTAAAAATTTTTAATCAGGAATTATTACTCATCTTCCCCATTGCGGAACTAAGATAAATTCTCAATTTTACTATTTTGTTTGATCGCTTTCAACGAGCTCGAGATGTCAAAATGTCTCAGTGTTTTAATAAACCTACTCTATTTTAAAAAGTGCGCAGTGAAATTTGTATCATCATGTAGAATTTGTCGATAATTAACATTTGATAATAATAATACTTGTGCATTTATTATGCAGATATTCATTTATCACATTCTCCAAATCTTGTTTATTACAAGCTATTGCAACACATCTGTGAAACCACAAATTGATTTGCATAAATTCTTTTGTTGTTTTATAGTAATCCATAAAAGAACAAAGGGAGTGTCGGTGTAACATCGATAGGAGTGTCGCCATTTAGTGTTCGGCACGATCAATAGACGGAGAGATGAATAATCGCATTTTACACACGCGTCGTAAACCTAAGCAAACCAACTAACACAGGATAAGGTGTATTTGTCTTACTGCTGCTAGGGTTACAGGTAAAATGATTTGCATAATACCTCCCACGGTGAATTTTAAAACGTATTTTAAGGTAAATAAATAAATAAAGGAAAAAAATAATACAAATGCTGAACATAGAGATAATATTATTTGTTTCATATTGCATATAATTTCTTGTCTTGTGACTTTCAAAACCTAGTGAATTGCTATCTTTAATCTTTTTGTTATTTAGAACAAGTGTAACTAACTACTTACATGTGCCACCATATAAAAGACATCGACGCACGTTCAGATGTTCCGCCCTTAAAAAGATATCAACGCGTTTCGTAAATGTTTAACGGAATCAATCAATATTAGAGTATAGTAAAGGCATCTCCATTTGTATTATGTCAAATCATGGTATTTTATCAAAAGTTCTCACTTCGGTTGCTTAGTTGAATTTTGTAGGTTTCGACCTTGGCTTAAATATAGGTATCCTATGTTATATTGATCTAAAAGATAATCCTTAAAGTAAGGGGTAGTTTAGTTTAAGTTTGTAAGCTACATACATATTTTTTACCGGATTTGTAACTTGGTTTCACAAAGAGCGGTCACGTCACAGAAACATTAACTATGTTTGTTTAAATAAACTAAGTTTGAAATTAACATTCAAATAGAAAAGCGCGGCGCATCGTCGAACGACACTCATAAAACTTGTTTACAATGAGACGAATAGTTGGCGCAGAGTTATTGATCCTTCCAATAATTATCGAACACGTTTCATGTCACCATGTTTATTAAGCACATGTTTAAACACAAAAGTGGACGGCTGGATAACATGGCTGTCTCTTGTTTGTCAGTTTACGCACGGAATCGTAAAGTATATAGTACTGGCAGTAGGTAGAGCTAACAGAAAACCCCACAGAGAGATACACGAGAAACTGGCTAGATATACGAAAACAAACATGGCCTCTTATACACCTGTTGCGGACTGTACCAGTAGATAACATTTTATATATGTTTTATACGAAATATACAAATTAAATAAGGTAAGTACTCAGATGTAAATGTACTTAGTTAATAATACATATCTAGATTTTAGTAATGATATTACTAACAACATATTACATGTTATCAATATTATCATCCAGTTGGTAGCCCTAAATTACGTTTGTTTTAAAAAAATTATAAGATATCTGATATCTTCGGTCAGATACTTAGTAGAGTAGATAAATCCATCATCATGCCAAGTTGCCAACACTGAGTAGCCAACACTTAGCTTGATGACCACGATAATCAATCCTGATCGGATCAAATAGCCAAAAAGTAGAGAAGCTTCCACAAATATTTCTTCGTCCTACAATTTTATATACTTAGTATTGTGATGATTTTTATTTAACAGTCAATCTCAGCCAGGTCGTAAAAATAACGATCCTACTTACAATAGGTATGAAAATAGAGTTATGCAAATGTTGATTTTCTATCACGTCTCAACTCAAAACTGCTATCTTTAGCGTTTTGTTAACGCTATATTAAAGCGAATGTTTAACACAATATTAAAATAGCGTGTTTCGAGTTTATTACTAGTAAGTCAACATATAAAATGATTCTGCCTACATACAATTTCTAGAGGTTTTGAGCACATGGGTACCTAACTACAATGTAAAGCTTAGCTATTTACATACGTCTTAATACCTAAAGCCTAATTATATACGAGTGTTTTAATTTCCATTTTATAAATTGTGACTTGACTTGACCTATCGATTTAAATTTTAAACAAATCAGGGCAATTAATTTGATTGAACATCAATACACAAAAATACCGTAACTGTGACGACATCGTCGGTCGCTGTTGATATCGGCGAGTTAACGAATAGGTGTCTAATTGCCAACATACGCATCACTGCCAATTAAACAGGCAACGGCAACATTATCTCATGAAGTCATGAACCATAAAAGAGTGGTCCCACTCAACAATGCCTCAGGCAGATATGGCACGAGGTGACGAGACTAAATAGTATTTACGCTGAGGTGTTAATTTCAGGAGGTTAGAGTAGCGTGAATTTTATTTATATGAAAAGTTAATTCATGCCGTTCTCGCGCGTTATGTTTAAACGGTGGAGTTAGCACGGGGCTCCGAATAAACACGACCGAGACCGTAAGCCATCCGTGTGTGATGCCGTGACTCCTTGTACTGTACCATATGAACTGTATGTTAGTATATTCTCGCGAGGCGTATTTCTTTCCGGCTCTCGTTATAGAGTGTTATGTCTCACTAGATTTAGACTTGGACACTAAACTAGCAAAAGACAAACTGCAAATATAGAATACCGAAAGTTTAAAGAAGTAATAAAGTGTTCAAAATTCGTATCATTTATGAAGTTTTTAGTAATAAGTAGGTATGGTACTCTACGTAGTCAAATGAGGTGGCGTTTTTGTATCGGCAAATGTGTTAAGATCAAACCGATTATAATATAAAGTTCGATCACACTATCTTGTGAAATTGCTATAAAAGTTAACTGTATTAATCTAAATGCACTCCCAGTTGCCATTAGATAGGTACAAGTCGTTCAATATCAATATAACTTTTCAACGGCATTAAAAGTGCTGTCCACTACGAATCCCGTGTAAACAGACACGATATTTCTGTTCAGTAGTTTCTGAGAAGGATCCAACCAAGTTTGACTAACGAAAGAGGATATATGAAGTTTTCTTAAAATTACAAAAAACTATGTTGATTCACTTTGAAAGCCAGACAGTGCTAAACAAAACTTAATGGAATATTCGTCTATTTATTTATGTAGTTTAATATACTTACCTACACTCATAGGATTACTTTTGTATAGACTTTTATCTTGTGCTAGCTAACTAGCTGTGCCCCGCGGTTTCACCCGCAGCGCCCCCGTTCCCGTGGGAATTTTGGGATTTTTATTCCTCATTTTTCTTATATAAAACCCTTGTCCTGACAATAAGGAACATATTAAAAAAAGAATCATCAAATTTGGTGTAGTCGTTCTGAAGTTATGCGCTTAGCAACACATTTTGCGATTCATTTTTATATTATAGATTAGATAGGTATGCATTTATGGCACAGTTATTGTGACTTAACCTATCAACCTAAACTTATTCGTTAGATAAGTTAATTGCGTTGAGACATAATGCAACACCTAGTTTGTGAGACATACTCGTAGCAAATCTCTATTTGTAATGAAAATGTGCCAGTCAATACGGTAACGGACGAAGATGACAAAGCTGATTTGTAAGTTTAGCTTTCTGTCTAAGCTTTATCAATACTTAGCAGATAACTTCATTCCTACCGTGACAATTTACTTATTATAATTTTGCAGTTTAGATTTTTGCATCTAATATAAGTATACACATTTTTTGTAGATACGAAGGTTGCAGTGAAAATACTGGGATTACTCGAACTTCATTAAATGTTGATTAAGCGTTTTTAGATAACGTGGATAAGTACGTATAGCCTATAGGGGCTATAGGTACTTATCCACGTTATCTAAAATCTCTATGTACCTATATGTTATCTAGAAGAGTTTACTGAATACATACATGTATTATGATGGAAATGCCAAGTTTACAAAGCTCCTGTCTGTCTACGAGCTGCCTACCCACATATACTTATTAGTCAGATGTTCGATATGAACGTGTATTTTCAAAGTATTTAAAGCTAATTAATGCCAATTTGAAAAGTAACCTAGATCTAGTCTACGGTTGATTCACAGTCGGTAAATATGAGCCCAAGTAGGGAGCTGATAGGTATTGGTTATAACGGTCAGAGAGATATGTTTAAAAATGAAACATTTCTGTGGAGAGCATTGAGCTCGTTCGTTGTTTGAAGTTTCCTTTACCAATTAGCACGTTGGTCGGGCGGCGGACCGTATCTGGGTGAGGCGAGTTCGCTGCATCGGAATGCTGACTAGGTGTACAGCAGTTCCTTGGGAGGTAGCCACATGACATGCAACCTTTTGTGAAAGCAACGTTTAATTTACTGATTCCGATGTGTAATCAATATCGTGTGTTTCCTTTCTTACATTAGATACTTTCCAAAACTTAGTTTGAGCAACCGATTTTCGTTTGTTGGTATGTAAATACCTACTTGTAACCATTATTGGTATTTTTATGTAACGTGATGGTATTTAAGTATGTATCTATCTACATGACACATAATCTGCAATAAAATATACTGAAAAGAATTAAGATTACAATCATGAAAAACTAAATAAAATCCCAAATTGTATCAATTATTTTTATGGGTGGGTAAGATGACACCGGTCTCTACATTTTAATAAACTCTTTTCTTAACAAATTAAGAGTAGATATAGGTGTCTATATAGGTATATCAAAATATTGAATACAGGTGTTACTCAAGTAGCCGCCTCAATAGTGCGCACGATTGTCCCCTCGCGGCTCGGAATCCGCCACCAATCAGTTTATTTGTCAATAACGTCAGAGGCGTGGCCACGTCCAACCGGCTTGTAGCATGCCTTCCACAACTCTGAACGGCATTTCAAACTCTATTAACCAAAAAATAAGGAAACATTTCGCTCACATTACTATCGGAAGCATGTTGGATGTTTCAAAGAAATCGATGCCTTCTATTGTCCACGTAAGGATGGTTATAGATTACCATGTTCTGATAGTAGTAGGATTCTTATTTTGTGTACATGCTAATGAAGTGTAGTGCGGTCGAGTTTGCGGTTGTTGCTCATGCAGTTGGCACGGCACCACAGATTTGTGGTTTACATTGATTCGGAAAACTATTTCCATCACTATTTTTGCGAACTATTATTTATTATTACTGATGAACTCTAAGCTTTTATGGTGTTATAACGTGTTGTGGTGTAGGGCGTGAAGTTTTATTACATGTGTATTGTTGTTTTTCCAAAATTGTGGACAAAATAGCGGGGGACGAGAGGTGAGTTTAATTAATAATATTTATAGTTATTTTGAAGCATGTATGGAATTACAACAGTTTAGTTAGTAATAAGAAAAGTAGGCAGAATGAGGTATAGCGTAGCAAAATATAAGTAGATAATATGTCTTTCTATAGAACAGTAGGATAATGTAGGTACGTAATTATGTACCTATGTACTTAATATATTTGTATCTATCCTATCTTTTTCATGCGCTAAAACGCCTCAATTAATCAACTGAACCTAGATATAGGTACCTATAAGTAGATTGTTTGGTAATAACTTAATAAAGTAGCACACAAGGTACTTTATTTACTCTAAAATTGACAAATAATCAAGAAGGAAGAACAAACCATTGCTGCTAGCGCGTTTAAATAATTTATATACCTACTTTGATAGACATGTTTATATATTGGAAACTGTTATCTGTTACCTAACGAGAGTACCTAAATTGTGTGAATCCTACGAGATATTTTTTTATTGGGAAAATACAGTTTTACCTTTACGCAGTAAGTGCTTCGCTCTTCCGTGTTTTATCCTCCATAACAAAAGTTTTTTGTATGAAGCAAAGACTTTTTGCCTTCAGAACACAGGTTAATCCTCCAAGACAAATCTTTTTGATTAGAGGAGAGTTAGGTAGGGGTAGGTATAAGTTTTACGCAGTGTAACAAGAATTTTGATGAGAAGTAAAAAGTTTTACGAATTGTAACAAAACTTTTTGACATTGTAGAAAAAAGGTTTATCCTCTAAAATAAAACTTTTTTGTATGAAGCAAAAAGTATTGCGCACTGTAACACAACTTTTTGGAGTCTAGAAAAGAGATTTATCCTTCAAGACAAAACTTTTTTGTAAGTATGAACCAAAAAGTATTACGCACGCACTGTAACACTAAGTACTTTTTGGTGTGAAGTAAGAAGTTTTACGCGCTGTAACAAAACTTTTTGGTTTGTAAAAAAAAGGTTTATCCTCTAAGACAAAACTTTTTTGTATCAAGCAAAAAGTATTACGCACTGTAAGTAATTGTAATACAACTTTTTGGAGTTTCAAAAAGAGGTTTATGTTCTAAAACAATACTTTTTCGTATGAAGTAAATAGTATAACGTATTGTCACACAACTTTTTGGAGTCTAGGAAAGACGTTTAACCATAAAGAAAATATTTTTTATGTCAAGCTAAATGTATGATGCTAGAATTATGATACATTCATTTTGGCGCGTAGATTCTTTTTGTTACGAAATAAAACTATACACAGCTTTTTACAAGCCCAATAATCATGGCAATACTGGCCCAGTTAAAATTTGTCATTTAGGGGTGCCATTCTGGAACGATCCAAAATCGTGGCAGGGCTCCCATTTGGAGATTTTGTTATTTATTCCTCAGTTTTTATCTATAGTTGGAAATGGAAATGGTTACAAAAACTAAATACAGTAATTGATGTCAATTCCCTATTCCTATTAATATATTAAATTCTCTACTTAAAATAACATTACTACAAATCTTATCCCAGCAAATTGTTGCTCTATCTATATAAGTACGTAGAGTTTCCAACATTTCTAATTAGGTGGTAATAACTATATATCATTTGGATACTTTTTTGCGATAAATATTTTCTTTCAGGGGAAATAACGTAAAAAACATTGAGTTACAAGCACATGAAGGAACGAATATTGGAAAGGAATAGGAATAGCGTATATATGCTTAGTTTTATGCAAAGTAACTGAATTGGTAGTACTATTTAAACGTTTAATATAGGTATTCTATATTAAATTTGTATTTAGTGAAGTTAGTACGCGTCGCATGTGTCGCAATTGCTCGCTAAATAATAAGTAAATGTAGTTTACAATTATTATTTAGTTTAATATTATCTTCACGATGAGTAAATTGGTTAAAGTGCTCTTTAGGTAAATACCTACCTATATTATACGTATAATAAGAAATAGGTACCGTCGTCTCAACGGTTTTTCCTTTGGTAGGTATTCTTTCCTTTGATTTTATCCACTTTAAATCGTATAAGTTTAAAACTTACAATGTAATATAATAGCACCTCGCAAATGATTTAAAACGAATCTCCATACATCACCCGTCATACCTAACTAGGTACTTAAGTTTGACAGTTTGATTCGGAATTAGAAAATCGATCAAGACATAAGACTTGTAGAATATAAGACATTTAACTAATCCTGCAGGGATGTTATTTGATAATTTTACTTGATCTGAATTGTGACGCGGTAATTCTGATGTGTCGCGTAGCCCATTGGTTATTACTTATTAAAAAACATCCGTAGCGCGATACTACGCGCTGTCGCCGAGCCTTTTGCTATCTGCGAGGATGGCTTCAAGGAGACGTACAGACCTAAAGCTTTCTACATTATTATTAGATGCGAGAAAGAAGTTTATCATTTAAGACCTTTTTGTATCTAAACACTAGAAAAAATAAAATAAAACCAAACCAAAGCGAATACGCCGGTAAACGTGCAGTTTACGAGTTTGTTACGAGTAGGTAGGTATGCGTAATATTCGCTTAAACTTAAGAATAGTTACTTGTCTATATGTTTTTCCATTAATAAATTAATCCCCTATTATAAATGCACTGGGAAATAATTATTTGGTGTCAAATATTTCATTATGGACCTTAATTTATGCGTTTTCACCATGTTTTTACTTATTTTTATTGTTACTAATCTTTGACAAGTAAACATTACATTTCGCACATTTTTAATAGTTTAATTTAGCTGAAATGCCTTTGAATTTCTAGGTATAAGATAGAATTAATAAGGATAAGCAATACCTAATCCTTTTACTTTACGTTAATTTTTTTGGAACAATATGAAACTCTCTCTATATAATTTACTTTATAAAATTCTGTAAATATCAATTTCATGACAGGCAAAATACATGCCAACTATTCCTATATCAACGCAATACTTCGTGTTTCGTATCGATATTGTATCTAAATGATCTAACCTGTTGCCCGCCGGCGAGCCGCGGCGGCGGCGGCGGCGGCGCGGAGGTTCCGTCACCGCGCCGCTCGGAGGCCTATCGGCGCGTCCGGCTCACCACAAAGCCCCACAATAAACTTTTACAGCGTGCATAAAACCCCGACTTTTTAACCCGAGTTATTTGAATTAATATCAATTCGGAGTTTCTCAATGGGCTTTACTCGTCAAACTTTAAAGTTTTACGACAACCACAGAATTGAAGAATAAAATTTAATTGAAATGTAGACCCAAAAAACTTTTGATTGCGGTTATCAGCTTCCGAATTTGAATATTTACACTGAATACGTTTTAAATAAAACAAAAACAAGCCCAATTTGAGGGCGGGCAGCCTAATTGTATCGACACCTTCATACTATATTACACCGCCTATTAGACACAGACACAGTCCCCGCTGCGTGCCGGCTACCAGCGCGCTTCCAATTAATGTGTAACTATTAGGTTAACTAATTACCCTGGTTTAAATAAAACGCACCGAATGGCCAGATGGAAAATGTTACGCATCTGGTCACGCGTTCAGTTTATTAAAATTTAACGATAGGTAGACTCATTTACTTAGGCAGGTTCGATTACGTTGAAGATACTTCTTTTAAAAGCGGGTTTGATTTATTAGCCAAAGTTTACTTACAAGTAGATCTTCCGACATCTGTCTAATAAAATACATTTGAAATATTTATCTGTTGGCAATAAATATGTTACTTTAATGTGTAAAGTAAAAGTCGGCAAAGCTTCAACAACGTTAATTTTATTAAAATTTTAGTTATAAATTAAAATCAACCTGGATATCTAAAGAATATTTATGATTACCCAATATCAGATATAATGTTTGCTGAACTGCCTAGACTGTACTTATAAGAAAACCAAGGACATCCAGAAATGTATACAAGTTTAAAACATTAGATACAATCAAACATTATGTCAACAGTGAGCAGTTAGTCAATATGGTAGGAAAAAATACAATTTATTTCAAAGGTCGTACTTTATTGATCATGCATGGATGTTATTTGATTTTAGTCTATTGTTTGAATAACATATCAAGGCTGGTGGTTGTATACATGCCAAGCGATAATGAAAATTCAAGTTAGAAGCGACGATGACGCAAGACCATTAAAATACCTGAGTTTTCGGCATCGTTCCATTTGCGCACTGGACTGGCCTTCATTACGCAGCCATTCCGCAAGCTTTGAAATTGGAAAAGAAAACACGAGCCGTATTGTTTCAAAGGTTTCAATATCGGCTCGGTCGGTCTTGCATTTGATAATTAGCACCTCGGCTCGCATCGGCGGGCCGCGGCGGGACAATTGCTCGATACCGCCGCGCGGCGTACCCACATAATGCATACATTTATCGAGGAGAGTGTGCCATAAACATCCAATCACCGGGCCCGGAATCCATTCGAAACAGCCTTCAGTGCCACTCGTTGTTATCTTTGATATTTTATAGGGATCAGTAAAAGGCCGGCACTGCGAGCGATTAAGCGACATTCCTCATCCGTCGATCGGTCGACATCAGGGATGAGGGACGCGTTATGGCACTGGCGACGCGAGATAAACTCACGTTATTGCACGTAATTAAAAGGCGATAACTATACATATTGTCCGGCACGCTTTGAATAGTTTGTAACGATGCCTTAGCGCAGGCTCGGTCCCGAAACCGAGGCCGATACTCGCACATCATATTTAACCTCGCCATTAAAAAGAAAATGTTCGCAATTCATCTATACGACTTAAGTTTAATATTTATACCTCATGGAGTCGTAAAACGATGAATAATGACGCTGCAGACGAGTGGGCTAGCGCTGTAATTACTCCGTCTTTATACAAACATGTTGCTTTCTTGTAGTTTAATACTTTAAATGTTGTAGAAATACGATAGGGACCTCCATATTGTGCGCAGGACGTAAAACCAAATTACAAGTGGTCTTGCAAGCAAAGAAATAACAGTATTCAATAAAGTGTCGCTATGTATTCAGAATCGTCTGATATTTTATAGCTTTCATAGCATTAAGCTTATACTCAATATAATGCGTTTTAATACAAATTGTTTGTAAAATACTTTGTAATTATTCAATTTTCTGAAGGTTAAGTGTCATATTCTCCAATAATTTAGGTAAAGTAAAAATGTTGTAATATTACTTAACTTTGTTAATTATTATTATTTAATTTTTCTACCAGTCTTTGCATGCAGTAAAATATATAATATACTAGCAGCGCCCCGCGGTTTTACCCGCGTTGTACCCGTTCCCGTAGGAATTTCGGGATGAAAAATAGCCTATAACCTTCCCGTTGAATGTGGCTATCTATTACAAAAAGAATTATTCAAATCGGTTCAGTAGTTTCTGAGAATAGCGCGTTTAAACAAACAAACAAACAAAACAAACTCTTCAGCTTTATAATATTAGTATAGATTAATAAGGGAGAGATGCGCGTTGATGTCTTTTGTATAGCAAATTTTGTCCTTTAAAAACCTAAAAACGCTGCTTTGGTTTTGATTGGTTCATAAAACAACATGTATCACATTTCTAGTGGTAGCAATGTTTTCATAAACCAAAAGTCAGTCTTATGATTTAACTCTCTAGAGTCTCCGCTCAGCGTACTACGTGTACCTAGTAGGTAAATGTGTTCCAAGTAACCTTTCGGTTTGTGGTAAAAATATTCATTGTTAATTTAGGGATTTTACTCTTTTTTAATATGAGTTATACCTATATTATAGCGTTTTAAATATATACCTAAGTATCTACATTGACTTTAGATTAGAGAATGAATAATGTAGGTAAGGTATTGTCAAAAGGCAGAAGTTCGCCGGGAGGCGTGTTGGGACGTTGAACCGACGTAGTTGGTGATAATGACCACAATAAACATTCGTCGAGAGATCGTGTCCGACTCAAACGTACAATATAATATCCGGCTTATTTGCCATCAGCGTCGCCATCGGATTTCGTGATGCTTTCCGTTTGAACAGTCATCTGTGTAGGTATTCAATAACACCACTTTATTTGCTCATTTGTAAATGTACCTCACTGGTATTTTAACTACAAGTTTGATTTCTTGTGAATTTTAACCGTCATAATAAGAAGGCTTTTCTTAATTCAGTTATTATTATTTTGTAGATAACTATGTAGATACCCACCCGCGCTTTGCTTCGGATATTCAAAATTTTAGGTAGGAAATTCGGGATAAAACAATGCGAGTCCTACAGATTACATTGATTCTTTAAAAAATATCACAATAATAATAAGTAAGTATGTATTCGTACATCCCCCAGTTCCGATTTAAGAAACCGCTTAATTAATTCAAATACCTACTTACATTATGTTTTATTAAATACCATGACTAATGTAATGGTACCAATCGGGGCGAATAGGCTAACTATGTCCAAATGATGTTATTTTGAACATGAGTGGTGATTCTTCCAAATCTCCTCACTATAGGAAACTCCTAACTTTAACGAGAGGCTTAGGCTCTGCAGTAGGACTTTACAGTCTTCTTTACCACAACACCATAGACAGCCTTTCATTACATACAGTATATATCTGGTGAAAGTTTGTTACTCTTTTAAGCAAATTGTCACTTCATTTGGCACAGATGTATATAGATTACAGCCTGGAAATGATTAGTCTAAACATAGAAATTCTTCTGTGTTCATCCCAAAACTGTCAGGAAAAAATCAGCCACATCCAGGGTAAAAGCTAAAGCCGCTAAAGGGGAAAGTATTCACTATACATATGTATATGCTAAGTTGATTTCATATTAGGCAACTATTATTAGTTACCTACTTTCCACCATTTTAATAAAAGACAAATGCGATTATTTTGCGGGATTTAAAAAAATAGTAGGTACATAGTAAAGCAAAAAAAGTTATGTTAACATTACTTACCAGCAGGATGGCAGCGTCGCACATCCTGAGCGCGGTGGAGCCGTCGGTGGGCGGCGGCGCGCGCACGGGCCGCGAGCGCGAGGTCAACGTGGCGCTCGACGACCGCGAGCTGTGGGTGCGTTTCCAGACCCTCACCAACGAGATGATCGTCACTAAGAATGGAAGGTAACAGCTGGGGACTTATTCGTTTTATTTTTTTAAGTAAGTGCCATCGCAAAGGACGGGAAAAGCAAATACGTTGTCGTACGAACAGCTAAAGAGGCAGAAGATGTACAAAAGTGGAAAGATCTCCATGGACAAGAGCTCAGCTCAGCCCAGCCCTTATGTTTAAGAAGAAGCTTGTATCGTATCAACATAGGGAAATAATTTCGGTATCTTAACAAATCACACTTCACTTACAAGAGTACAAAGAAGTGTTGTTGTTCCTATGATGCTATTATACGCACGCCGATGCACTACACATATCGCAATTTTATAGTGGAAAGTTTCTGTATCAAATAATCCATAACTTATTAAAATCACCGAATTTAATTTGTGCACAGTGGCATTATTTACAACACAAATAGATATAAGTACCTATGTAAGTTCGTATGTAGTTCCTATCTTAATAACACAAGTCACTAGATACATAGTTTTATTCCTACAGTTGTTGCACAGCTTTGGAATAGGCAGGTACTTAGGCCCTACTTATGTCAAAAATTTCTTTATAAGATTACTAATGTCGTCATCATCAGATTACTATCATATCAATATCAGCCAGGTTTTGTAAAGCTTTTTGCGTTATACGAGAACATAATAAGTCATAAGATAGGTAACCTACTCCTTTACCCATTTAACGGAAAACATCGTAATATCTGAAGTATCAGATACCTGTTGAACACGGTTCATACCTACTCGTATTATTTAATTACGGACGTAATATATAGCAAACTGTACATGCATAAACTTAATATTTTATGAGGCTCACGAGGTTAAGGGTAAATAAAATAGGATAAGAAATACAACTTGAGCATTGCTTTGTTTTGTAGATACTTGAGTTAATAGCTGATGTTGAACTTTGTCGGGTAAAAAGTAGTATCTATTCTATGAGCAAACGAGAATGGGAACAATAGCGCTTACAATATTGTAGTCAAACGGACGAGTTATGACTAAGTACGAGTCTTCTCATAAGCCATAAAAGTGCTTATTAAATCAAGCTAATGCACCATTCGAGTATTTACGAGGTCTACATAGTGTACGGTCGTACCGCGCCCGGGTTAAACCGAACGTAGAGTCAGATTTGTAATGAAAATAATACCTACCTAGGTACATCAAATTAGATTTTATTTTCTACTGTTGTTAGGTATGACTGTCAAAAATCATTTTACAACGAGATTTAGGCAAGGCGGACTTTGTTAACATATCGCAATCGATGCTTAATTTTGGACAAACCCATTGACACAGTGGCATGTGACAGCGCTTACTGTGTCCAGGGTTGCGGGTTCGATTCCCGCCCGGTGGCATCAATATGTGCAGACATTGTTGTTGGCGACGACGTCTGTGTGTTAATTATATTTTCATATAAAGGTAGTATCAGTTAGCTGGATTCCATAGCAGAAGCTCAGAGTTTAATTTGGGTCTAATCAACCGAATGTGAATTTGTCCGGGTGTATTTATCAAACAAATATTTGCCTGTTACATTGTATTGATTCTCTATTTGCATCAACCACTTCTTTCTTTCTAAATACCCGCACTCAAAATTCGGGTTCTTACCTACTACCCACGTTTAATATCTCATTCACATTATACATAATCAATTTAAATTGTCGTATAACATTAAAAACTTATAACAATGTCTGTAGAAGCTATTACCTGTGTTAGCGGTCCAGGACCATCGGAGAGTTTACAGTCATACACATACAAGTAGGAACAGGTGATATAGCCTAGTGCTAACAACCGGGCCGGCGGCTAGTTTTCAACTATTAACGCGGTAGGTCTTACTTATTAACGTAGCTCGGCTAAACGATACAGCCCAGTGCCCGATGAGCAACTCTACCCTTGAAGTTTTGTCCTTCTGCGCATGTATGTATCATACTGCACCTATAGTAAGTTAAGATTATAGGGTACATATAAGTACTAAATTTTTCTTTGCCAGTCTTAAAATGTGGACTAAACTCGTCAATTTTCCAGCCGAAGACCATTACTCCTAAAGAGGAAAAAGGATTAATGATTTTTTCATTCTTACTCTATCTCTCAACCTTTTTCTTCTTCAGGGTACTCTACATAAAGTAACCATACTTATGTAAAAAATGTATTTAAAAAACGATCTATTTCTTCGAGTGAATAACGTTTATTTTCCTGTAGGCGAATGTTTCCTGTAGTCAAAGTAACGGCGAGCGGCTTGGATCCGACGGCGATGTACACGGTGCTTCTAGAATTCGTACAAGTCGACTCACATCGGTGGAAATATGTCAACGGGGAATGGGTAAGCAATTTACCACGTATTGTTAGGATTACCTTTAAGTATAGAGACTGAGTATATACAATAAGTATTTATTTAAAAAAATACTAATGTTAAATTTTTAACCAACTAAACAAATGTGCGCATTCGTTTGTTCTGATATTATTTGGTTACAAAAATTTAAATAATAATGACTTATTATTTAAATTTTTGTAGTAGAAAGTTTCTAGTAAAATTCAACTTTTTCCTGAAACTGTTTGTAACTCTACAGGATCACACATTATAACAGAATTATATTTTAGGTTCCGGGTGGTAAAGCTGAGGTTCCACCGTCGAATGCAATTTATATACACCCGGAGAGTCCAAACTTTGGAGCTCATTGGATGAAAGAACCAATTTCTTTCGCCAAAGTTAAATTGACGAACAAAACTAATGGAAATGGCCAGGTAAATAACTACTAATATTACAAAGAGGTAAAATAAGTTTGTTTGTTTGTATGTTCGAGCTAATCTCGAGACTTACCAGTCCGATTAGAATAATTCTTTTTGTAGTAATTAGATAGCTACATTCAAAGGAAAGGTAAAACCGCGGGGCGCTGCTAGTTTTAATTTTATTTAATGAAACGTTAGCATGTAAATTCCTGAATTCCGACCTCATGAAAGATAGGTAATTATTTATATAAATACAGTACCATCAACCATATCTTAACCAATTTTCCGATATGCCTACACCGGATATGTCCACATCGTATAATTAAGCAAAAAGAAAATGTATAGTAGCAGGAACCTACTCATTATAATTGTTAATTTTTGAACCGCTTACTATACGAGAGCATAAAAAGATTACCAACAACGATATTTACAGCCGCATCAGATTATATGTTCCTGACCGAGCATAATAATTAGTTCACAGTATTGACAGAATATTAATTTATAACAGAAAGCTGTTGATGTCGAGGTGCTATAGTGATGAGTCGGCGGCTACCGCTAGTTCTAGGAAGCCGTTCTCACGCTCCAATGTGGTGCGAATGATATACGAAAGCAAACATCAGATACATCCAGATCCATATGTTGGCGTCTCGGTGTGAAATCTGTATCTTTACTAACTGTTTAGCGGTTGCCCGTACGCACTATCATTTGTAATAATTATTGTCTCTGCGCTATGTTTACATTATATACAATTTAGTTTATAAGTTAGCTACCTCCTAGACAGTGGGCTAATATTTACGGAGTGCATAATACGTAATAATGACTTTTAAAAATTGTTACCATTTAGAACAGATGGCATACCTATAACCTACCTAGGCAGGACTATGCCGTATTCATATCGTAGGTTGCCTGTGGTGCATTTTTAACGGCACGAATATTGATTTTAGAATTGTCGTTTCAGATTATGCTCAACAGCTTGCATAAATACGAGCCTCGAGTGCACCTAGTTAAAGTAGGAACAGATCTTAGAAGAATTATGACGTATCCTTTCCCTGAGACACAGTTCATAGCGGTCACTGCTTACCAGAACGAGGAAGTCACGTCACTAAAGATCAAATACAACCCTTTTGCGAAAGCATTTCTGGACGCTAAGGAAAGACCTGAGGGGTACTACCAGAGAGATTTCGTGGGTACGCACTATCCGCAACAAAGTTCATCGCCACATCAGTATCCACAATGTAAGTAACCAGCCTTAGTTACAAGGTAGCTTTTGATTGCCTGTAGAATATTCCTACAACAGCAATGTAACCATGTCATAGATGCCTAAATGTATACTTTGTTGCTAGTCGGTGGTTGGTTCGTGACGTCACAATCCCTGTATGGAAGCAGTAACGCGGCTTCCAGAAGACCAGCGCCGTACCCTCCGCGACCTCCGTCACGCCCCCGAACGCTCTCACCTCCTTGTAAGTACCTACGTTCTTTAGCTTGGGCTAAGCACTAGAAACCTCAATGTAAGTTACTAGTTTACATTAGTAGCTCCCATGGTTTGATAACTGTAACTACCTAATGAAGTTTTGACGCCCGTATCTGAAAGATTTTTGACTTGCCGAAAAACATGAACTGACAATTGACCCATCGAAGTTGAATCAATCCAAATTTCATTGTTGTATAGTATTGTATCGGAAGTAACATAATTATGTATGTAATTCTTAACAGCAACGTACAGCACCTCGGAAAGAGCTCCGTCGGCGCCGAACGGCAGCAGCTACACGTGGTCCGGCGGCAGCGGGTACTGGCCCGCGGGGCAGGGCGGCAGTCCCCCGCAGCCCACGTCGTCCCCCGCGCCGTACCGCACGCCCCCGCACGCGTACCCCGCGCCCCTCGAGTACGCGCCCGCGCCCCCCGCCAGTTCCGCGCCCTCAGCCGCGCCCGCGCCGCTCTACCCCCTACAGTACGACACCCCGACACAACACCACTCGCCCTACTACCAACATGCGTACGCGCCGTACGCTCACCACGCTATTGAAGATATCTCTTATTGGCCTAACAGGTGGGTAGCGTAAACACCTACAACTAATTTTGTTTATTGCATTTGTATATCCAGGTGCTTAACCTTGCTGCCAACCATGTAGAAGAATTTTAGATTTATAAGTTGAGCAGTTACGTAAGTTTTAATAATAACAGAGTGTATAATTGATCCATTTCTTTTCCAGCCTCAACAGCTACGGCTACCCCCCTTCAGAGTACGTCGGCACGGGTGAAGTCCCTTACGGCACTGAAGGCATGCCCTTCGGTCCCACAGGATCCTCACTAGAAGCCGCCACGGGAGAGAGGACCTCGCCACCAACGACCGAACACCAACCAGTGGACAGAGAATACAAGTTCAGCACTGAAGAAGAACGTCACTCACCGTGCGAAGAAAATGTGCCATCCCGTTCACCGGCTCAGTGACAGTTCATGCACTCATGTTTCTAAATTTGAATTCAAAGCTAACGTAACGACTATTACAATCCTCGGGAAAGCACTCTATGCCAGCCATCTCTATGCTAACTTTAAACAGCCGGTAGCCGGTAGTGATTGATTATTGGGTCCGATCTAAACTACCAAGGAGAACCTACACTATTGTGACATAGTCGACATGTGAATTACCTTAGCGTTACTCAAAAGCTTGTTGTAGAAAAATGTGTAAATTTTCTTAACTATTTAATTAAAATTTAGTAAATTAATTTTAGGTACTTATCTTAAGAATTTTAGAATTTAGTCTGTATTATAGGCTTCCTACACTTTAAGAAATTGACCACGCTTCTTATTTGATGTTATTAATTTAAAAATAGTATTTTAATAAATTAAGTACTATATTAGTTTTAGTTTTAAGCTAAGCATGTCTAAAATCATTCCTGTGTAAAATAATGAAAATATGAGCAGGTACCTACTTATACCTATAGGTATTCATCACATTAGGTTCATTGCATTATCGAACAATGAAATCCTCGTTAAATAAGGATAGACAATTATTTTGATTAGTATTCCTTGTTAGTAGGTAACTAAATTGTTACAATCAGCCGAACACGATACCCTGTAAAAGTACATAGGCAGGTACTTTCGTAATTTAGTTATTTACTTGAGTACCTACCTACAAGATACCAACTTTATGTAGGTACTAAATAAACAGCTTTATTCGTTCCTAAATAATGTTCGTAGAGCCTAAATAATACCTATGAGTAGGTAGATACTTGTAGGTAAAAAGAGCATTGATCAACAAACAGTAAAACGTAAAATTAGATGTACTTAATGTTTTTTTATTTAAAAACTAACTATTTGAAATGAATAAAAATATTGTTGTCTTTAACTGTTGTTTCCATTTATAGAAAACCTATAAAGATTGAACTTAGATTATTAAATTTATCCATCTCAGATTTTACCCGACTGCGGCGAAGCTTCGGAGGGATAGTAGGTAAGTCAATGATTGGAATCATAGAGTTATGATGGGTTACATTTTTCACTTGCTGCCCGGTCTGTGCGAAATACTTTTGAGGAAGATTTGGAGTAAGTGAGATGAAACTCTCGACCTTCATCTTTTTTCTTTTGACTCCTGGCTCCTTGAGCGGAATAATGTTAGACAGAATTTCTTCCCCACATCGCTTGCTGCAGTACGTGTACTGCACGCCGAGCGTTGATATTAGTTGTTGAAGTATATTTATTAAGTCCTTACTCATTTCTGGTATGTAAAGCAGTACAATTATAGGATATTTTACCTGTGTACACTTCAGTGAACGGATTATATGTGCACATCCATGGATAATGATTTTACATCCATGGTCGATAAAGTTAGATTGATACAGAGTCAAAGTCATAACTTCATATCCTTCAAAGTTAATGAATCGTGTTACGAAAAAAAACGTCAATGCCAAATATTTACTGTCACTGCCATTTGTCACAAAAACGTCATATATCAATGTTAATTTTCGCGCGCGTTTATTTAGTTATCTTATTTCACTTCTTCCACTGTGTGTTGACCAATTTTATTTATTTTATTTCTTTATAATTATTACGATAATTAAATTAATATAAAATTATTCCAATAGTTTAACACAGAAACTTACTTTAACTACACTGTAGGATTTAAGAGAAAAATATGAAATAAGAGATTTATAACAAAAATAACCTTTGATTGAAGTTATTTGTTTACAATTTGAACTTCGGGATTTTCGGGTTATAGTTTTGTTTTTAATTATTCAGCATGGAGTCAACAGTATCAGTATCAAAAGTATGAACAAATTAACGGCCCTAGGGTGTTTAGGAATAATAATAATTTAAATTCGAAGTTCAAGTACATAACTTGATTTTATTTTCAGGGAGTATTCTTATTTTCAAACGGATTCAAAAAGACCAAAATCACTAAAAAGCAGAAACCAGTTCCGTTTTTTGAAAAAATATTTGAAAAAGAAGAATGGTACATCACTTTTAAAAGGAATTGGAGTTTGATTGAGAGTGATATTAAGGTAAAATTGGTTGTGTTTCAAATTTAACAATACAATTATTATAATGCCCTTTTCAGTCTATTAGTCTCTGATTTATTATATATAAAAAAAACTTAAACACTTGTTACCACATCAATATTTCAGGATCTACACCACAAAACATACAGTATGCTCATGAATGATGTTGTCAGCTTTGTGAAGTCGTCATATAGTAATGACCAAGCACTGATCATGGACGGTGTCATACCAAGCGCTACTCTGTTGACAGGTGTGAGCCAGCCGGACCATGTTGCTCAGTTTAGAGCCCTTGTTGACATGATTAGGTAAATATTATATTTAACTTAATTAAGAAACTTCTTGTATGTATTTTTTATATTAAAAATAAGTTAGATTATTCTGTATAAAGCAGCAACTTGCAGTTCTATCCATTTTTTATACATCGCCCTGGTAATCTTAATATAAAAAGTAGCTTAAACTCCTTCCCAAAAATGTCGCTTTTATATACAAAAAACAATTAAGAAACTGTACGGATAGTTCTGAAAATTAACTCCTATATACTTACAAACTAACACACTGTACTTCTTTATACTATAAGTTTAAGATAAAAGATAATGTGAAACTTACCAGTATGTATAGAATATAAAAATGGCCTCGTTCATATGTTGCAGAGATGAAGTGACTCCTCACGTAGCTTTAATTGGTTCTCAAGATGCATCAAGTGTGAAGCATTTGGTAGAAAACAGTGTCTGGCAACTGATCAATGGACAGCAGATATTGGTACTAAGTTTTGTCTTTTAAATAAGATTATTTGGATAATCTACATCGATCTGTCTATTTTCAATGCTATAAAATTAAATTTGTGACTTACTCAAGTGCAGTTAAACAAGAATGGTCGTAAGGACAAAAAGCTTCACAATTCACCTATTGAAAGAAAAAGAGAGGCAGCAGTGCCCTGCGATTTTCCCCGTGTTGTACCCGTTCTTATGGAAATTTTGGCATGAAAAGTAGTCTCATAAACTTCCTCTCTAATCTCTGTATATTTGTGAAAACCACATGAAAATTGATTCAATAATTTTTGAGAAAATCAATTTCATACATATAGCTTTAAGGACTTTCTATAATATGAAAGATAAATATAATTTTAATGTTCACAGGACCTCTGCTTTAAGGACTTTCTTTCTATAATATTAAAGATAAAGATAATCTTAATGTTCACAGGACCTCTCCTTTGATGCAGATGATACAAAAACTAAGAGTAAAATGAAGAAAAATCACTGTACAATGAAAACACTAAAGCGATGGTATAACACTGAATACACTATGAGTCCCAAGAAGAGAAAAGGCAAAGCATATAGACAGTCTCTTGTTATTATTATTCCGGACTTTGAGAGTTTCAACTGCAGTGTGTTGCAAGATTTTGTCATGATCGTCAGGTAACTGAGAACTAATTTATACTACTACTAGCTGCGCCCCGCGGTTTCACCCGCGTTGTACCCGTTCCCGCGGGAATTTCGGGATGAAAAATAGACGTTGGCCGATTCTCAGACCTACTCAATATGCTCACAAAATTTCATGAGAATCGGTCGAACGAACACTGTGACACGAGAATTTTATATATAAGATAATAAAGCTGCAGAGTATGTTTTAGTTTGAATGCACTAATCTCAGAAATGACTACTCCGATTTGAATAATTATTATCGATAGCCACATTATGTGGAAGGGTTATTTAGGCTATTTTTCAACCTGGAATAACCATGGGAACAGGCACTATGCGGGTAAAACCACGGGGCGCTGCTAGTAATCAGTCAATACAACATTAAATTGTTTGCATGGTTGTTTCCATCATAATGGAGAAGGCAAACATTTTTTACTTTACACATCAAATGAATCTATACAAAATTACAAGAAAAACTGTGTTTTTACTTTTTCCATATCTCAATAAATGGCTAAGATATTAACGATCAAAGTGCGTATTTTCGGCCGTGGGATTTTAAAAACGCGGGCGGGCGCTCACTGGTCGATGACGTCACAAGACGACAGTCGCGCTCTCGTACGCACGCCGCTACGCATTAAAAATCAAAATTTAACTGTTTTCTGCGGAAAAATGAGTGAAAAAATAGTGAGGAAATACTGTATTGTGCCTCAGTACTTCAATTCGACAGTTAAAACACCAGATAAACTCTTTTTTAATGTGCCTGGGGACCCAAAAATGAGGAAGAAGTGGATGACAGCAGTAAAAAGGATGGATTCAATAAGCCCTACATACGTCTCCCTCTCTTTTTAACTGTATATACCCTATGGCATCATCTCCGTAGCTCTCTCTTCCTGACCTAGAACCATAAAAAACTTCGAATTTAAAAAAAAAAATCTTCAAAACGTAAATTTTTAATGTACTTACTAATAGAACGGTTAAACGATTTTGACAAAACATGTCTATGAACCTCTGTTAAAAAACAACATTGAAATAAAAAAAACGCATCGAATTCGGTTTACCCGCTTAAAATATGCTACGTTACTACAGACAAACATACAGACACGCAGACAGACATAGGTAGACAGACACATTAGCGTTCAAACTTGCAACACCCCTCTATAAAAGTAAAAATTAGCGGCCCGCAAGTTGATCACCACTGATTTCTTAACAATATTTATTTTTATTAAAAAAACAACTGTGAATGAAAAAACTAAAGCGGACATTGGATAAAATTAAAAAAAATATCTGGTTTAATAGAAAACTATATTAATAGGCAGTTAGGTAGGTACTTACCTACCTATTTGTCTACACTGAAAAGTAATAACTACGTAAATACCTACCTACTAGAACTTACCTACATCTGTATATGGGTAAATAGTGACATTTTCTTATGTACTTATAAAACATAGAGGTAAAATAATCATCGAAAACCTCGAGATGTAGATTGGGAGTATCTGGTAGATTTTTTTATCGCCGTCCATAATAGGTAGATACCTACTAAATTAAATACACACTTCCTAATAAATACCTACCCGAGAGTAGGAAATGCTTACTCAGAACGTAAATACCTTTTCATCTATCAAACTATCCACTCTTGGCAGATTGTCCGACTGACCTTTTAAAAAACCTTCTTCCATTGTACACACTTCACGTTTCACTTGAGTTAATGGGATATAAAGGATAATTTACTTTATTTCTTTAAAATATAAGCACACTATAATTATGTACTAAGAATACGAAGACAATCAAAACAATATGAAACGAGACGCCATAACGCACCAAAGTTTAATGGAGTTCACCGGACCGACCGACCGCCGCGCCTTGTGTCGTCTTGTGACGTCATAGCGTAAGCGCGCCTAATCTCGGAAATTCAAAAAAGGGCTTGAACTTCTCGTCGTTATAACTTCGGAAATACTGCATGGATTGAAGTGAAATAAAAACTAGTGTAATATATATGACCTAAGCTCAGATTGTAGGTGCATTTGATAGTAATAATGCACCTACTCACATACTCATAGTTGGTTTATCTTATTTTTCTAAAATTTTAGTGATCATACTTTTATCATACATATATTTTATTTCAATAAAGTTAACCAACTTTACTTTTGTATTTCAGTTCGTATGTGCCTTCACTGCCTATAACGTTTGTGTTTGGAGTGGCAACCTCAGTTTCGGCTCTTCACAAGTCCTTCCCGTACCATGTATCATCTAAACTACTTATTAAAGTGTTCCATTCTCATTCTTCCCCTGTCTATATGAATCAAGTAAGTACAATTTATATAAGATAAAATATCCTTTCTGAGATATTTGTATACAAGCCATCAATACACAATTATAGCAAAAATAATGGGTATGTGCCTGCAGTTGTATTACATTAAACATCTCCAAAGGGCCTCTAAGAGTTGTATCTGTATCCCCTTACATGCCTCTCAAAACGACCGGACTTGTCCCAAGACTTTAAGGAGAAACACAATAGCAAAAATAACTCGACTTACTCCAACCAAGTAATTGACGCCTTATGCTCATTACATGCAAATGCTCTTAGTGAGGATGCTCCTTAATTTTAAGAAACTACTGACAAATTGTTATTGATTGTTAATCATAGAAATTCGCAGAGCTTACAGCAAAATTATTGGAATTTTAAACTAAGTATACTTTATACACTTTCAGAATTCATAGAACTTTTAATTTCATTAAAATGAGCATATTCTCTTATCCCTTCTTCAGGTATTGGAAGATATATTTCTGAAGCACACAAGTCCATTTCATCTATCAGGGAAAGCCTTTGAACTGCTCACTGATGTGTTTCTATTCTACGATTTTTCGGTCACAGGACTTATACAAAGTATAAAGGTAATAGAAAAGTTTTTAATTTTTTTGCTATGATAATTTACATACATTGTTTAAAATTTATTAAGTACCAATTAAATATTTTTGTGGAGTATTTTAAAATAAGCACTTATATAATTTGTTGTTTTATTTTCTAGTACTGTATGATGGAACATTACTATGGGGACAACATAAAATCTCTTTGCTGTGAACGAGATAAATTAGACGAAGCTGTTATGAACCTTAAGTCTGAGGAGTTAGAGTCCATTAGACAGTTGTTATCATTCAGACCATTTCTTGAACATCAGGATTGCAGAACTAAGATCCAGTTGTTTGAAAACGATGATTTCTTCAGAGAGGTTTTGTTCAAGGAAATGAATGCTCTTCACGATTACTTGTACAGTTTCTATATGTGCGTCAGATTATTGGCGGTGTTCGTTAAGGATATGCCTAACAATAATTTGGGGAAAAGTGTAAGTATGTATATATAACTTGATTTAAAATACTTTATGGATACTATAGGCGTTTTTCTCAGTGAAAATGTTAAATCTATACTAATATTATAAAGCTGAAGAGTTTGTTTTGTTTGTTTGTTTGTTTGTTTGTTTAAACGCGCTAATCTCAGAAACTACTGAACCGATTTGAATAATTCTTTTTGTAATAGATAGCCACATTCAACGGGAAGGTTATAGGCTATTTTTCATCCCGAAATTCCTACGGGAACGGGTACAACGCGGGTAAAACCGCGGGGCGCTGCTAGTCTTAATATATAATTATATTGGCAACACTGCTTCATAATGATCCTAAGTTAGATGGTAAAAATCTGCATTTTTTACTTTACTTTATTATACTACTAGCCGCGCCCCGTGGTGTTACCCGCGTTGTACCCGTTCTCGCGGGAATTTGGGGATTAAATGTATCTCATGTGTTATTCTGATGTATAACCTATATTACTGATAAGTTTCATCCAAATCCGTTCAGTAGTTTTTACGTGAAAGAGTTACAAACATATGTACATCCATAAATCCATCCTCACAAACTTTCGCATTTGTAATACTAGTAGGATTCAAACTCTATAGCAAGTCACTAAACTCTGAGACTCCATTTAATCACCCACCTTCATTACTTATCAGTAATATTAACATTCTTAACAGTAATATTAATTAAATTTATATACATATTTAAAAAAAACCTTTATTTCACAGTTCAATCCACCTCACGCAAAGGCCTCTCGTCTCACTGAACATACTGATATCTTCTATAAGATGAGAGGCCTTTGCTCAGCAGTGATACATTACAGTGTAATACTTTACATTCATTTTTAATTTTATTTCACAGATAAGAGAAATTTACACCAAATGTGCCTTAGAACCCATTATAAACTCTCCTTCCTTCACCGAAACTATGCAACTGCTAAATTTTCAATCTCAAGCCAAATTAGTAGATGGTATAAAGAACGCCTTGAAGGTAACTAACACATATTTGCAAATAGATTCTCCTATAAAGCCTCTCCGTTTGACTCCTAGTAAAAACAATATGGACAGCATGTTCGTAAGCAATGACCTCGGGGAGAGCTTTGCTAAGACGATTCGGGTGCATTTGTTAACGTTTTTGAGGCAAATAGAGAATGCCAGTACTGAGGCGACGAGTTTCGTGGAGGAAGACTGTGAAAATGATGTGGAAAATACCCCAGGGAACCGATATAAGCTTAAAGAAGTAAGTTATAGTTTGCGCTTAATGTTAGTTTTCTAATCTTTTTTACCTTATTTTTGAATCATTGTTGTAGAACTATGATTTTTGTAAGTTTATTATGATAGGAGTTCTTTTGTTATATGATTTAAAGTATCAATAATCAATGAAAATTATTATTGTGTGAGTTAATTAGAGTATTCAATCTTACTTCTTATAATGACATTGATAACGTTAATACTTTATTAAATTATTAAAAATGATTTCATTAAAGAAAAGAATTGATAATATTACAATTATTATGTAGTTAACTAATAATTTTGATATTTTTAATGTAAGTAATAATGATTAAACTTATGAGACATTTTCCCCCAGAAACTTCTCAAAGCGACCAGAGCTGACCGTATCCAAACAGAATTCGAGATGGTTCGCTCCAGGTTCGTGAGTTACTTGAAGGATATGTTCAGTAAAGGACTGCAGCCGCCGCACAAACAAACGTTCCACGAGATAATGTTCTTCAGTGACGTTTCGAGTGTTAGGAAACAGATAGTGGGTTCGCCGAGAGGCGCTCTACATACTGCTCTTAGCAATCCAACTCATTACCTTCAGGTAAACTATGGAACAGTAAATTAACCTGTACGGTCTTGTTAAAGGTCCCTCTCGCTAAGTAAATATTTCAGCACAGTTAAAAGGTACATGCTAAATCTCGATCTGAATGCATTTTCTGAATAAAGAAACTAACGCCGGAATAATTAATCTTCACTCAAATCATGCAGTCATCAAATCTATATTTTGACAAATAGTACCAATAACTATTTGACAAATAGTTGCCCAAAAGTTATTGGGGTTAGTACCACTTAAATTGAGTGGCGTTGGAGTATTGGGGTTTTAAAATTAAATAGTCTATAAAATAACAAATGTAAAAAAAAATATTTTACATTAAAAGTAAAGGTTAGCTTCCCAAAGTAAGCAAACACAAGAAGTTGTCATTGATGATTGTATAAAGTCAAAAGCCTGTTAGATTCCACTGTACACGAAACCTCTCACCGAGTACAGTGAGGACGATTAGGCGGCCCATCACATGACGCTTGCCTAATGCGTCGGTGATAAACATATTTTAATTTATTCAATTATCAAGTAACGCCCACTATTCACATGAAATCAACATCGGCATTGTAGTTCAAAAGGTATAATTAATTAAATAATTGAATGTTATTCAAAAAAACTGATGTCAGAGTTTAAAACCGCGGCGAGGCCTTCGTGTGTTATGTCATTACTTATTTAAGGTTACGATTATGAGCGAGCCTTATTATTACTTATTTAACCTGAATTAAGTTTTCGATTACAACTTATTTTTATTTCATTGGATGTTTCCCGTGATTTATGTCTAGTATTGATTGCAAACATTACTTTATTCGTCCCTGATGTAAAGCCTATTTAACTCTTCAAGAAAACATCATAACATACACATGTATGTTCTGTAATATTTAAAATAAACAAATGTTCATACTTAGAAACTTTCTAGTTAAAATATTAGGAGGAAATATCGCATAGTTGACTATTTCTAAAGAGTTCTTACGTGTGACCTTCTACTTTTAAAAGTCGGAGGCCGTTGCAATGCTACTGCTTAGTTTTAAATAGATCCAAACGAGGAGGCTGTTTCAATTTATTTTATATCTTAAACATGTTTTTACCACAGAAATCCGTAATTATAGACCGATTCGAGAATATCTTTAATTTGTATCTGTGGTATTTTATGATGGGTGCAGAAATTATGTTAGGGGTCTGTTTTTTCTGTTTTAAATCTTGTTCTAGAGAAGATAAAAATCCAACTCTTTTAGAACGGGAAAATTTTGCATTTAAAAAGGTAACCATCGATTCGCTAAACTGAAGAAAATTGTGAACATCCTGAACGTAAGGTAGTACATACACACTGTAGGACTGTAGGGCATAGACTACGCTCTGCAAACACCGGTACAATAGGAAGGAAGATACTATAACAATTGGAATATCCTACACTGTTAAAACATTCCAGTGTTCATGTTGCCACCTCGCGTCTACCGAGAGCGTGGTAGACACTCTGCCCGATGTCTGTCTCGCGTACAAGCTGCACAGGGAATGCGGCAAACACATCAACTTGTACGATTGGCTGCAGGCGTTCGCTGCAGTACTGCAGCCAGAGTTAGAGGACGAACAGAGGCATCAGGATACGTCAATACAGTAAGTATAAATACGCCAAAATTGTTATCCTGGCCTACTAAATGTATGGCGCGACCTCACCAAACCGGATGAAAATATCGAGTAAAACCGGCGAGTTTTTGTAATAATTTTATTTTATTATGAATGCGAAAACATTCCGCGACCTCATCAAAACTAAGAACATGAAAATAAAGATAGCGTGGTCTAGCTTTCATTCTTTTATTGGTCGCGGGTGAGCTGCGGGAACATTAAGTATCTTAGATTTTCGAAATTGGCATATATCGGGATGTTCGAACGCAAAACATCACAAAACATCATAATAATATAGAAGCTATAAAAGTTATACAGCTACCTGGTGTCCACTCATAAAAAACAAGTGCAGACAAGGTTGCCTTCACATTTAATAGGACAAATAACCTATGAACTTATATTATGATTAGTCATCAAACTATTTTGTAACGTTATCTCATCATCATTGTAATTAACTAAAATGAAAGTTTAGCTTTTAAATCATGACGCCATGACAGTTCGAAATGATTTGATAAATTGACTGCTATTGTTAACTTCCATACGCTACACGCGGCCGGCGCTAGTTAATCTGTAGGCATATTGTCTAATCTTAATCAACATTGATTGAAACCGAGCCAAACGTCACTGTGGCTTACATTCTATTTTTCTTCTACATTGAAAAGTAGCTAAACAAATTCGTCTAATATAATTATCAATTTAAAACCACCTTTAATAGATGGTCACTTAAATATTAGAATAGTCTTTAATCACTTATATATTAATAAATAGCTTATAATTTGCCTCCACATCTTACCCGACGTGAGACAAAAACGGTTCGCTAGTTATCACTAGTGTAATTTGTTACAGGGTGCGATTCACGAGAGCAGTGGCCGAACTACAGTTTCTCGGATTCATCAAATCGTCCAAGCGAAAGACTGATCATGTGATGCGTTTAACTTGGTAGCATGCTTTAACAATTTTGTGTTTTATTTATTATCAATAAACTATTTTTTGGATATCATTGATTTTTACCTTTTATAGTTTTTTAAAATTATACTTCTGAACTCCTAGGAACAAAAGTTGATGAATGATGAAAAGCTAATGTTTTAATCAATTTGATAAATATTAATAAGATGATGAAGATGATGAAGATCCTGTTATAGGAGAAACAAAAAAAAACATAAAGATTGGTTTTTATGTACGACTAGCGGCGCCCCGCGGTTTTACCCGCGCTGTGCCCGTTCCCGTGGGAATTTCGGGATAAAAAAATAGCCTATAACCTTCCCGTTGAATGTAGTTATCCATTACAAAAAGAATTATTCAAATCGGTTCAGTAGTTTCTGAGATTAGCGCGTTTAAACAAACAAACAAACAAACAAACAAACAAACAAAACAAACTCTTCAGCTTTATAATATTAGTATAGATTTAAATTATCATAAGTATATTATAATTATAAGTAATAACAGGGTCTAAATATCCGAGAATATTATATAAAAAGCGGTTATTTTAATATTGCAACAGACTTCAATTTTATTTATTTGTATTGTATACAGTTTATAGATTATTAGGTTTTATCTCCACACTTACTATTATAATAAAGCCACAGCATTAGCACAGAATACTTAATACGATTTAACATAAACGTGACTTAAAAATTAAATTTGCATACCAACATTATTATTATCGGAATTACCATGTTAAGTGGTATTCTGCTTGCCTTCTGACCATACATGTTTAATTCTGATGCCTAACAAGGATTGACAATAGGTTTTGATTTTTAAAATTCTCAAAATTGCAAATAATACACAGATAAAGAGAAGAGGAATCTTTAAACATCCTGAAATCAGTTAATCTTTTGGATAAATATAAGAAAGAAGAAGAAGACTCAGTGGATGACACATTATTACTCGAAACTTTCTGTTTAAGATAAGGTACATAAAGCACAAGAAGACACGAGGAGCCATGACATCTCATTGCAGGTCCCATGCATCGGAGAACCGTGAAATCATAAGTGTTTGTACAAGTAGTGTCAGCCGACCATAATGTCATAGACGTTCTCTGAGGCCTCTATGTTTAATTAGTAGTTAATAAAAGCCCGCAATACACCCAACCGCCTGTTTCGTAAAAACTAGACGACCTTGAATCGTAATTTCACGAAATAAAGTATGAACTCGACCTCTGGAAAGGTTAAGAGCACATCACTTTTATTTGTGTCTTGCACACTGACACAGGACTCTTGGTCTATTCTGGTTTTTTATCTAATAATTTTTGGTAGAACTAAGTTCTCATCTCTACAGAGATATTTTTTATTGTTATATACCACTTGTTGACCTTTCGAATATTCATTATTTATTGAGTGGACATCTCCAGAGTTTTCTGCGAACGCATACCTACATGCGTACATTAAATAAACAAGTGAAGGTTACATTATTAATAGTAGTTTATGCAACTGTCATATAAGGAAGGGTATTAAAACACGAGTGTGAGTTTATGAAACGAGCGCAGCGAGTTTCATAATAGTAACGAGTGTTTTAATACCCGTGTTATATGCAGTTGCATACACTACTTTATCTTCACTAATGCAATTAATCAAATAACAAGAGTAAAAGCTGACAATAGTTTTTCACGCGTACGTGTATTGTCACAGTGAACTTGCCGCCATTAAAATCTAACCAATGAGAGCGCAGCTGCGCGTAGGGCCAATCAGGAGCGAGCGAGATCTTACCAAAGAGTTTTGTGTATGTAGTTTCGACGAAGTTTTCACGTATAACCCAACTGTTTTCAAAAGCCAGCCTAATATCAAAATTTGATACAACTTGTATGAGGATTTTGACATAAGGCTCGCCAGGTTTATTGGTCGCGTTTTATTGATGTTATAATGATATTTTACGATATCGATATCGATGTTTTAGGATATTATACCATCATGTGAAATTGCTTAAATTGATTGTTTTGTTGTCTGCGCTATAACAGTAGTAATTATAAGTCAAGTATTGGAAACATAAGTAGAATGTTACAACATTAGTGTAGATAATAGTAGTTTATGTAACTGTCATATAATGAAGGGTATTAAAACACGAGTGTGAGTTTATGAAACGAGCGCAGCGAGTTTCATAATAGTAACGAGTGTTTTAATACCCGTGTTATATGCAGTTGCATACACTACTTTATCTTCACTAATACAATTAATCAAACAACAAGAGTAAAAGCTGAAAATAGTTTATATATAATAATTGTTCAAATTTTGTATGGTACAATTTTGAAAGTTAATGTTAATTATTGATCCAGCAGCTGTAGCGGTCGCGGGGCAAGCAGTAAAGCTCGTAGACGGAGTCGGAATATTTATATTTACTTCATTCGTCTTGTTTTCTATACTGTTCAAGATCGTATTTGAGACTTGAATTTTATTCATTAAAGACTCATCAATATAGCTTTAGCCACAGTAGAAGACTTCCACCCCCCGTGTCGTTGCCGCCCCCATTATGCCGAAGATTAGTGCAACCTGTAACAATAAACGATATAATAAGCTTGATGTACATAGCCAAGGCAAAAACTATGATTTATGAAGTAGTAAAGTGTAGGTACCTACTACCAAATTTATACACAAAGCGCTTAAACGGAGTGTCTAGGTAACTTGCGTGTGTAGTACGTAAGTACTAGGTAGATTAAATAACAGAACTAAAATACACTTACCTTTTCAAAAAGATACAAAATATCTGGTGAATCTTCCAGGAACATCTTTATTTGACCTAATGTAAACGTCAAGGACTTTTTTTCCTTGTGTCCTTCTGAACTGCGTTTCAGGAACGCTATGACTTTTGAATACTTCGTGATATCAATATTGTTGTAGATACTCAGTGTGGACTTGAGCATAGAATATTTAGCCCACATAGAAGATGGCTTGAATTTGTCGGAGAGGTCTTTGAGATACGCAAGAATGACATTTTCAGAAAATGATGTAGTTTTCTTTTCGATCTTCCATGCCAAAAAGTTATTATATTCTTTTTCATATAATTTTCTAGATTTTTCTGGCAAAAGATTGTGAGTTACTTTTGTTGCCAATTCTAGAATATCCGGAGGCGTACAAATATCATCGTCACTATTCATTTTTAACTTTTAATTTGTATTTTAAAAACAAAACACATTAAATTCACGCGTACGTGTATTGTCACAGTGAACTTGCCGCCATTAAAATCTAACCAATGAGAGCGCAGCTGCGCGTAGGGCCAATCAGGAGCGAGCGAGATCTTACCAAAGAGTTTTGTGTATGTAGTTTCGACGAAGTTTTCACGTATAACCCAACTGTTTTCAAAAGCCAGCCTAATATCAAAATTTTATACAACTTGTATGAGGATTTTGACATAAGGCTCGCCAGGTTAATTGGTCGCGTTATAATGGTTTTATAATGAGATTTTACGGTATCGATTTCGATATTATCCCATCATATGAAATTGCTTAAATTGAGTGTTTTGTTGACTGCGCTATAACAGTAGTAATTATAAGTCAAGTATTGGAAACATAAGTAGAATGTTACAACATTAGTGTAGATAAATATTATTACGTCATTGAAGTAAAAAATGTCAAGCAAGTCATTCCTTACATAATGAGTACAATGGAAAAAGGAGGCGCCTAGGCTAGGACGGTATTTATTTATCTTTATGCATTGAGTTATATGTACACATATAACTCAATGTCTTTATGCAGAAACTAACTAACCCATAATTGTACTTAATAAAGTACCTACTATTTCTCGTTATAACTGGTACCTTTGGCAAATAAAGCTCAAGGTATAGGTACATAATTTTTCATATCTTTAAAGAGTGCATTTTCTTTGATTGAGATCCCCCACAGCTCATTACGATGTGACGTAGAACTCTCAACTATCTGTCTAAAACAACATAATTTTAAAATTCAAATTACTTCCCATCCTCTTTGGAGATTATTTATTCCTTATGTTTATGTAAAGCTGTGTACAGACCGGCCCAACGAACGCCAACGAACGGGTTTCGTAGACCTTCGTTGCTGCAATCTGGACGGCTTAGCGAATGCCTAACGGAGAATTGAGGATCTAGATAGATAGGATAGATAGATAGATAGGATAGCATTTCGCTAAACCGTCCAGATTGCAGCAACGAAGGTCAACGAAACCCGTTCGTTGGCGTTCGTTGGGCCGGTCTGTACACAGCTTAAAATACGTAAATGTACCATAAATCGGCGCATATGATCTGAATTAATTCAATTGTTTTATTTTTTATTTACAAGTATTGCTTCTCGGATATACTAAGTAATAATTTCTATTCTACCTTATATAGGTTCTCACTAAATTAAATAGGTACATGTTTATAATAAAGGTACACTATCAAAGGCATAGGTACGTTATGAATCTCGCTATCGGTATTTTATGGTGATAGATAACTATAGGTCATGTTAGGTACCTATATATTTCTACGTAGTTCCATGACTCAATACACAGAGCTATCTACTAAAGAGGTAGGTACATTACTAACCAGTACAAAACTACTATTTTATTTCTTTTCAAATTAGGTACATCAAACGTAAACTACATGCCCGATCTCCCAACCAAAGTCAATGTCCTATAGATAAAATAATACAAAAAAGATTTACTGATGTGGTAAGAATAAAACATGGGATCAATTAAAACATTCCAAAACCTTTAAGTTTCGGTGGTCTAGTGGTATGTGGTTCGCCTGCCAAGACTGGGGTCTTGGGTTGAACTCTAGGTGGAGCGAATCTTGTTTCCCACTATTCAGAAATGGGCAGCGCCCCGCGCTGTGCCCGATCTGTGGGAATTTCGAGATGAATAAGCCTTCCCAAGCCTTTCCCTTCGAATAGCTTTCCGTTGCATGTAGCTATCCATTATAAATATAATTATTCAAATCGGATTGTTAGTATCTGAAATTAGCTAACGTTTAAACAAATACAAAATCACACTATTCAGCTTTATTTTATTAGGATTAATTATATTGGTATAGTTAGATAGCTCGAGTTTGAGATTATCAACCTGCATTAGACAAGCGTGGTGATTAGGTGCCTTATCCTTCTCTCTTTACTGATATCTTCAGTGAGATTACAGGCTAATCCTTACTTTACTTTGCCTTAATCTATAAAGACAGTGTTGCTTGTGTTTGAAAATAATATCAGAAAAGAGTACAGTAGGTGGATTCCACGCTAACTACTAGAAAGACATTGACAACTATTCTATTGAAATAACTTGGTCATATAATTATATAGTCGATAACTTAGGTAAGTACCAACTCTTAATGTAATAGGTATCCCCAAACTTAAAATTATTACTCAAACTAGCTGCGCCCCGCGGTTATACCCGCGTTGTGCCCGTTCCCGTGGGAATTTAAGAACCACTCGACCGATTTTGTGCAAACTTCACATGAACCATTTACTATATAGTCCGAACAAACGCCTTGAAGTTTTGGTTTGGGTAGATGAGCCCGTTCTTGAGTTATAAAATTACAACGAAAAGTGGCATTGATTTTTATATGTACCTATATAGAGAAATGTAAAATGTATGAATACCTTCCTATTTAATAATTCACCCTTTAGGTAGGATTATTTGTATTAAAATATAAACTTGTTACATCACTAACAAAGTCTGAGACCCGGGCCTAAAAATAAATTATTACCTACCTACATAAACTTTTGAATTCACTGTCCTTGTGGCAAATGAATAGTTATTTAGAGTAAATTTTAAGTAAGTAATTGTTTAATGTTTGGATAGTTTATTAGTATGAGCCTAACTGCTTGCAAATGTTTGTTTTTATAAATTACGTTATAAAAGGTTACGGAGCGCGCGGCGCTCGTTTGAGAGCATCACGGGTGAATGATCAAATACCTACTTGTGGTGTGTTTGCCTACTCGGTACAAACTCTTGTTTCGACTTGGTGATGACCGAATCCGGAATATCGACATCGTATGTTTGAAGTCTTGACATTACGTTAGATCACCGGTGAAATGTATATAAAAGATTTTGTCACGGTCTCAAATCATCATTCGATCTTTTGGTAGCATCCAAACCCAACCAAAACCGTCAAAATGAAAATGGTAATAATATTTTATATAAAATATTTTTTATTGAATCGTGGTTGTATTGAGTTTTAGTAACTAACTTGTGCGTTGTTTAAAGATCGTAGCTGTCGCCCTCGCCCTGGTGGCCGTCGTCGCCGCCGCGCCCGTCGACAATGAGGTCGTCCCTATCGTCCGCTCTAATTTCGATCAGGAGCCCGCGGGAGGATACCAATTCGGGTAAGGATATCATCAGTAAAATGTTATTTTTTTATTAGGTTACATAATTTCGAATTCATGTTTATGAACTGGTGTTTCTACCGATTTAAGTGCTATTTTATCATTAAGTAGTCTTTAATAATGTACTTAAGTAAATAGCAAGTGTTATCATCATGAGTGCATGAGTGAATCTCGAAAAATGAAAAATAGTTAATTGTTTAATAAACTATATAGGTCGTTTCGGTTTAGGCCCATCTCGTAGCCAGATTTGGTAGCTAGCTTCCAAATGGGAAAAATAATCCCGATTCGAAGCTGGCTACGAAATAGGAATTCGAAAGTCCAAGATTTAGGATTTTAACTAGTAAAAAAAAAAATAACCCTATCCTACCGAATAGATCGTTCCCATTTAGTAGCTAGCTACAAGATGGGAAAACACTTTTCTCATTTCGTAGCTAGCTACCAAATCTGGCTACGAGATGGGCCTAAACTGTCGTTTCGGGTTTTAACATTAATCTGTTGATACAATTTGTTTTTAAGTATGATTCATTATGACAATACATTGAATTAAAAAGACTAAGAGGCAAAATCTTTATTCAGATGATGAACAATACGATCAATAACCTTTCTATCGCCAACAGATTCGAGAGCGGCGACGGCATCAAACGCAACGAGCAGGGAGAGCTGAAGCAAGTTACTGACGAGGAGAACAAGCCCCAACAGGTGGTGGTAGTCCGCGGCTCCTACGAGTACCCCGGAGAGGACGGAAGGCCCATCGTCGTCACCTACTTCGCCGATGAGAACGGCTACCACGCCGAAGGAGACTCCATCCCCAAGCCCGCCAGGAGATAGATTAACATCCCAACAGCTAACGAATTAAAGACCACTCTTAAGACTGGTCCCTAATCCGCTAGCCTCGACAACCCTGCAATCCCTAGGTTAAAAAAGCAAGTCGTTATGAAGAATTAATGCTCACTGCCATACCATTTTTTAGTTTTGTATATTTTGTTAATATTTTCATACTGAATGTAACTATTAAAACAAATATAGTTCGTGTGTGAATTGTAATGGTGATTTTTTTATCTTATTACAAGAACCTAATATAACCTACCTCCTTGTAACATTGGGCATGGATACTAGTTATTCTAGTATGCATACACAATTTATAAACATAAGCAAAACTGTGGGAAGGTATTTGTGGATGGCAATGTACTAAATGACTCTGTAAGGTAAAGGAGTATCAGTTAATATTAGGGTTAAGGCGTTAATACCTACGTAATCCTTACGACATCAGAGCATCGCGAAAACACAAAAAATAACATAGCTACAGGGAGAAAGATTAAACGTAGGTACCTAAAACATGACTTCTTCATTACGCTTCCCTAATGTGGGTTGGTGATCTGAAACGTGCCAGCCATGACTTAAGTGACTCGATCAGTCTAATTTTAAATATAGGTTTAAAGGCATTTTTAATAATGTTCTTTTGCGGGTTTATTGTTTTATTATAATTAGTAGTTTTTTTAGATTTTTCTTAGTTTCCAATTTTTCATTTCCAATATTTCCACTATAAGGATGCGGTTAATGTCGCATCACTAGCTAATTCACGATGACATTGGCAGGGTTGGGCAGTGTAATTAAGACACGTATTTGAAATACAAATACATATTTGGTATTTGTATTTCAATTGCTTTCTTACAATATAATTTGTATTTCAAATACCTGACACCGAGGTATTATGTAATTGGTATTTCAAATACCAATTACATAATACCTGTAATATAATACCATAATGCCTTCAAAATAAATTTAAAATATATCATCTACAGCACGTCTAATAATGGAGTTGGTCAGCTTCCTAAATGATAGGAGCAAAGAGCTTTCCATTCTTGAGCGCTGTACAAATATAAAAAAATGTGTTCATACAATTTAACACAAGTTTGTGCTCATCAGGAGATCTGTGGAAGGATTGTTTCCTTTATCAGGTTCTAGTAAAATCTAGTGTTCATAAAAATCTGGTTTTACTAATTAATTAATCTTGTTTTCCTCTCCTCCAGCCCGTACAGGTCTAGACTACGTATTTTGTTTTTTGTATTTAGTATTTCAATTCTTCTTCTTCTTCTTTTTCATCGAGTGAATGGTCAACCTGACCAATCCTGGTGTCAGAGTTATTAAACCGCCAAAGGCCTCTGACATGGCCCATGTAACGACTACTATCCGTAGAAAGTATTTCAATTAAAAATAGTTAAAATACTGTATTTTGTATTTTATATTTGAAATACATTAACTTTTAATGATATTTTGTATTTCGTATTACTTTAATTACTTGCAATACAGTATTTTTTAATTTGTATTTCAATTAAAGCAAAGCAAGTATTTCGTTTGCATATGACTATGCAGACTCTTAAAGCTACCTCTTGGTCTCCTGAATGAGTTATTTATAAATCATCTTGTCTATGTTTTGTTTGTAGTTAAATATTTATTTGACTTTTGGTTGAAGTTTGCATCTATAACGTATAACTTACTTCAACCCATAGCTTCAACCCTATTTATAGAGTAGAGAAGTTCACTTACTAAACACCTGCCAAGTGCGAGTGGAAATCATAAATCACGTTTGTTGTATGGGAGTAGTGGGCTTGGTAGTTAAAAAATAATAAATATTTTATCCTATTTTTAGTATTTGTTGTTATGGCGTTAACAACATCTATGAAATCATTAACTGATCAATCACGGTTTATAAGATACCGCCTGGTGACAGTCGGACAACAGAAAGGCAAAATACAGCGGACAGACGGACAGACGAAGGACAGCGGAGTTTTAGTATAGTAATAGACTGTACCCTTTGGGTACGGAATCCTAAACAAGCTCAAATTGAAAGAATTCTCAGTGGAACTTAGAGAATGTTTTAGTTTCTGAATCTTATCTCCTCTAGGATAGATTTTCTATAAAAATAATGGAGTGAAAGTGAATAAACATCCAAGTGTTTGTTAAAACACTTCATTCATTAACAACCAATACTTTAACATGAAGATACTTTACTATAATGTTATTTACCACCTTTACAATACTCATGTTTAACAAATAAAAAAATTCTTATTCTTATTCTTATTCTTTAGTTATAAAGTATTGGTTGTTAATGAATGACGTAGACAGGCTTTAATGCTTGGCCTTGGAAATAGCACTTCATGTTATTTTGTGTATTTGTTCTGGGTATTTTATATAATTAGTAATCAGACATCGTGGACTAAACATCTGCATTATGTCAGCAAATCGTGCACTGAAATTATAATAAGACTATGGAAACCTCTTAATACTTTAGGTCAGATAAAGATTAACTTACCCATGAGATTTTCATAAAAGTTGATAAAATAACTTTCATCGGGTAAAGGTGGCGTGTGTGTGTGAGTATATTGGTGTGGGTATGTATTTAAGTATTGAATAAATGCAAAGTTTGGCATAGCTTTTAAATTTGTTGATGTCAAACTGTATCGGCGATCTAAAATCCGTTACTCATAATGACTCTCATTTTATGTTCAAAAAAGGATATATACGGTCGAATTACACATAATATTTGGTAATATCTAGCTTATATACTATTTTGCTATAAGTGCTGTAAATGCCTATAATTGGTGTGCATACCAGATTTTTTCTCATTGTGCTTTTTAATCTTAAGAATTTAGTTAGTATGTGCACTGTTGGTATTTCTAAAAATAAATAAATGAATGAATTGAGAAACCTCCTACATTTTTGAAGTTGGTTAAAAATAATCTCAATTATTTCAAATAGTGGGTTTCAATTTGACAAAACATACAGCTTTTGCTTTTTGTGTGACATGTACCTATGTCAAAAAAAATAATAATAAGGGCACATTTTTATGAGTTTCTGAGTAAGTTGTACTTGAAGTTAAAAAAATAGTAATTATAATAATCAAAATAAAAGTTGTTTTACATACCAGAGCTATTTTGCATACCTACTAATGGTTTTGTAAAACATTATAAATGTATAATATAGGAGAATGTGAACGAGTAATAGTTAATAACCTAATGGAGAGTAACAGCCTGATTGGTCGACACAGGCTACGTAGTATAGCGACTGAGAATTTGAAATTGTAGTGATACAGCATAGGAAGTCTATTCTATCTAACAGGAATTTGCTTATTGATTTATGTTATTTTAACCGTTTTAGTTTTTAAATCCTACTCGATGTAATGAAACCAGAGTGTTTGGGTAACACATTTGAGTGTATTGATTGAATCACATAATTATAAAATACTATCAACAAGGGTGGTAGTCCGGCGTCACTCGTCTTTTCAGTGAGGGGCGCCTGTCCGTGTTGGCGAGACGGACTGGTCAGTGGGCGGCGGTCCGAGGGCGGGCAGGAGTCGTGGGGCGGCGGCGGGCGGCGCGGGCGGCTTACCGGGTCTGCACCTTGGGGATTGAGTCGCCCTCGGCTTGGTAGCCGTTCTGGTCCGCCACGTAGTTGATGGTGATGGGCTTGCCGGACTCGTCGGGGTACGCGTAGGAGCCGCGCACTATCACTACCTGGCGAGGCTTGTTCTCCTCGTCCAAGAGTTCAACCACCTCTCCCAGCTCCTGGCGCGAGGCGCCCTTGGAATCTTCGTACCTGTCAAAAATATCACATAGCTGAGCGTCCGGTGGAAAGCGCGCTCACTGCCCGCACTGCGAGTCGTGTCGGGGCGGGGGTATGTCGTGAGCTGTCACTTACCCGAACTCGTATCCGCCCTTGTCGTCATGCTTGAAGTCTGAGCGCACGATCACCGCGACCTCTTCCGCGGCCGGGGCGGCGGCGGCGACGGCCACGAGGGCGCACACGACGGCTACGATCTGCACACAACAATACTGATTACTAACAGAACCTACATTAAACTACCGACTCATGGAAAATGAGTTGCTAATTTTAGACATTCAACTCTAAGCTTGATTTTGATTATATTATTTTACAAGTAGACAAACCATTTTCATGTTGAATGTGTTGGTATCTAATGAGGCACTGAAGTTTCGGAGACGATGACAATTCTTTTATACAAATGTGAAGCTCCTAGTCTCGCGTAATGTTCGTGACGACAGAGTGCAATGTCAATATACCGTATCGAATATTATTTTCGGTTAAATGATGGTAGGTGCACGAGCGTTTTAGATTTTTTATATTTGCACATCTATAAAACTTGATTTTGTGTTTTATTTATGTTAAGGTTAAAAAGCCGCATTCAATTATTCTAGGTGATGACTAAATAGAAGCTATTCCCGCATAAATATTGTGTAGCTCGGAATTTTCAGTCATGAAAGAATTTTAGATTCGAAATAAGTTATTTATTAACGAAATAGAGAACGCAGTAAGTACTGCGCTCTTCCGTGGAATCATTAGATGATTTTGATTTAAAGGGTTTGTCCAAACTCGCTAGAGTCGAGGTGGTGTGATACGAGCATACAAGCGACGTTTCTTGAATTTACTATACAAACTTAATAACCGCTCCCCGAAGAGTCGTTGAAGCATCCGAGGAGTCGAGGCAGACGCGTAGCACCACGGGACAAAGAGTAATGTAATGGTAAATAAGGTGGATTTTACTATTAGATGAGGAGCAGACGCACATTTTGTACTTCTTAATAAACACTTGACAGGTCCAGGATCATTATAAAGAGAAAGAAGCAGTTTCCTTACGTTTAAATACTCCAAAATATTGGACGCAAACAGTATGTAGGTACCATGGACTTATGGTACTAATCGAAGTATGAATAGCAAAACGTCACGGGGAAAATAAAATGTACCCCGGAGAAGGTAAAAATATAATTATGTATCTGCCGCCTTTATTATGAAGTACATATATTACCGGTTTAAGGAAGTATAGTACTTAAACATGAAATTAAAAGAAAAACAACACTTGTGATGAATTTAGATATGCAAATTATGTTAAATAAAAGAATATACATAGAAAAATATAAAGTTGCAAACTTACAACGTACGAAAATAATAATCGATCCGGTATATTGACATTGCACTCTGTCGTCACGAACATTACGCGAGACTAGGAGCTTCACATTTGTATATAAGAATTGTCATCGTCTCCGAAACTTCAGTGCCTCATTATATACCAACACATTCAACATGAAAATGGTTTGTATACTTTTAAAATAACATAACCACTAATAAATCAAAGAAACGAATAAGTGTGAAGCATCCAAACCAACCTTAGAGTTGAATGACTACAATTGGCAACATATTTTCCATGAGTCGGTAGTTTAATATGTAGGTTCTGTTAGTAATTAGTATTGTTGTGTGCAGATCGTAGCCGTCGTGTGCGCCCTCGTGGCCGTCGCCGCCACCGCCCCGGCCGCGGAAGAGGTCCCGGTGATCGTGCGCTCAGAATTCAAGCACGACGACAAGGGCGGATACGAGTTCGGGTAAGTGACAGCTCACGACACACCCCCGCCCCGACACGACTCGCAGTGCGGGCAGTGAGCGCGCTTTCCACCGGACGCTCAGCTATGTGATATTTTTGACAGGTACGAAGATTCCAAGGGCGCCTCGCGCCAGGAGCTGGGGGAGGTGGTTGAACTCTTGGACGAGGAGAACAAGCCTCGCCAGGTAGTGATAGTGCGCGGCTCCTACGCGTACCCCGACGAGTCCGGCAAGCCCATCACCGTCAACTACGTGGCGGACCAGAACGGCTACCAAGCCGAGGGCGACTCCATCCCTAAGGTGCAGACCCGATGAGCCGCCCGCGCCGCCCGCCGCCCACCGCCACCCCACGACTTCCGCCCGCCCCCGGACCGCCGCCCACTGACCAGTCCGTCTTCCCAACACGGACAGGCGCCCCTCACTGACAAAGATGAGTGACGCCGGACTACCACCCTTGTTGATAGTATTTTATAATTATGTGATTCAATCAATACACCCGAATGTGTTACTTAACTATGGTTTATTTATTTATTTCCTTTTACAATAATATAATAATAATATTAAGTATTAGCCCGCAATGCCCCACTGCTGGGCAAAGCTCCCTCATCTTACTGGAGATATTAGTAGTGAGGAGGATTAGGCATAATCACCGAGCTTGCCTTAAGCGGGTTGGTGATTTCAACCCTAACCATGTTTAAAAAGTAAACCGAAAATATGCTTCCCTCGACCCGGGATAATATAATTAAAAATTCAATTGTTAAGATAATGTTATAAATACTAGAGTCATAATTATACTCTGATAACTACACCAACTTTCATACAACCACAAAATAATAAGTTTAAACTGGTATCTTTGACTTAACTTATATTAGAACATATTTTATGTATGAACCTATTTATTAAATACTAGCCCCACCCCGCGTTGTACCCGTCCCCGCGGGAATTTCGTGATATAACCTACCTATATTACTGTAAAGTGTCACCCAAATCCGTTTAGTAGTTTTTGCTTGAAATATTAACAAACATACGTACATACATACATCCTGACAAACTTTCGGATTTATAATACATATTAGTAGGATATAGGAAAAATATAAATAATAAGTCATCGAAGAAATCCTTCCCATCTTAAATTGTTATTAAATGTTATTAAAAGGTGACTTTCTTAACATACATCCCGTTTACCTACCATAAACTTAACAATCTAAATTGGTAGTGTGGTGTGGCAGATACTCTACGCGTATGAAACCGAATTGGCGCGACCATCTATTATAGATCGATAGGTAATGCCTTCTTCCAGATACTTGTCTGTGTCCAAGATGTACATAGGTACACACACAAAATCTCAGAGTTGGACTTATCTAAATTGTGAACAAATGTTAATTACCTTTTGAACCTATTGAAACATACATTTAGTGAAATTTGCCATACATTTAGTTAACTATTTCCGGACGCGTTTTTCCACGCATGCCACGCCCGGCGTCAGGTAGAAATCTTGGATAAAGAAATGTTGATCGGTTTTGTGTAGCGTTTTAAATGTTTGTATAATATATATAGCCCAACACACAGTGTTTGGATATCAACAGTCAATGCTTATATATAATAATATTATAAGAATGTTTATTTATGTTTCTAGCGAGTATTATCAGCCGATCTTGCTCCCGGAGGGGCAAGCACGCCACCCGCATAGTCAAGTCGAGCAGTCGTACATAATTTTAGCCGACCAATTGACACAATCATTTTGCATATCAGTGCGCTGTGACCCTAAATCAAAGGAAATTTATTACAAAAAAGTGTCGTAGGTCAGTAGGTAGGTAGATAATTTGGAAGCAGGAAATCATTTTTAATAATAGCTAACTTTAGAAACTTGTAAATGGGTGACTTAACACAGACCACAATGAATAGGTACTATAGATTCAACTAGCTTATTTTAATAAAAACTAGCAGTGCCCCACGGTTATACCCGCGTTATGCCCGTTCCTGTGGAATTTCGTTTATACATAAAAACCTTCCTATTGAATCACTCTTTCTATTTAAAAAAAAACCGCATCAAAATCCGTTGCGTAGTTTCAAAGAACTAAGAGTTTGTTTTATACTATGTAGTGATAACGAGGAACAGGGTTCTATATAATTTTACTTTCATTATAACCCTTACCCTACCTTGTAATGTAAGGCACATTTTGGGCACGTTTGTGAACGATGATTTGGAAAGGCCTTTCTCTTTGGAAACATGTAAGAGCCCTTATAAAATCTAGCTATTGGAGATTCTAGTCGATAGTCTAGAGTAAAAGTTTGATAATTTATTTATTACTAGCGACCCGCCTTCGCTTCGCTTCGGGTAATCAAGATTTCTCGTAGCAAAATCGGGATAAAACATTGCGTCTCTCTCCCGAGAATATACACAATCAAAATTTCAAGTGGGAAATTCAGGATAAAATATTGCGTGTCTTGAGCGAGTATATACACAATCAAGATTTAATGTGGGGAAGAACTATGTAGTGATGATAGTAATGAAACCAGATTGTTTGGTAACACATTTGAGTGTATTGATTGAATCACATAATTATAAAATACTATCAACAAGGGTGGTAGTCCGGCGTCACTCATCTTTGTCAGTGAGGGGCGCCTGTCCGTGTTGGGAAGACGGACTGGTCAGTGGGCGGCGGTCCGGGGGTGGGCGGGAGTCGTGGGGCGGCGGCGGGCGGCGCGGATGGCTTATCGGGTCTGCACCTTGGGGATGGAGTCGCCCTCGGCTTGGTAGCCGTTCTGGTCCGCCACGTAGTTGACGGTGATGGGCTTGCCGGACTCGTCGGGGTACGCGTAGGAGCCGCGCACTATCACTACCTGGTGAGGCTTGTTCTCCTCGTCCAAGACTTCAACTACCTGTCCCAGCTCCTGGCGCGAGGTGCCCTTGGAATCTTCGTACCTGCCAAAAATATCACATAGCTGAGCGTCCGGTCGAGAGTGCGCTGACTGCCCGCATGGTGAGTCGTGTCGGGGAGGGTGTGTGTCGTGAACCGTCACTTACCCGAACTCGTATCCGCCCTTGTCGTCCTGCTTGAATTCTGAGCGCACGATCACCGGGACCTCTTCCGCGGCCGGGGCGGCGGCGGCGACGGCCACGAGGGCGCACACGACGGCTACGATCTGCACACAACAATACTGATTACTAACAGAACCTACATTAAACTACCGACTCATGGGAAATAAGTTGCTAATTTTAGACATTCAACTCTAAGCTTGATTTTGATTATATTATTTTACAAGTAGACAAACCATTTTCATGTTGAATGTGTTGGTATCTAATGAGGCACTGAAGTTTCGGAGACGATGACAATTCTTATATACAAATGAGAGTATAGCGTGCGTATTATTATTTTCGGTGGATGCACGAGCTTTTTCTTAGAATTATTATATTATTAAATATACCTACCTACATTATACCTAATTTGCATTTGTCTTCTTTCATTTTTTCTTGTTTGACTAGTAGCAATGTGTAGAGTAACATCGGAATGATGATCGGGTTGCTCTGCAGGTTTTATTAGCGCAGCTATTCTACCTCGCGTGCCATCCCACGCGCTTATGTTATCCCAATATTTTTTTTGTGTGCCAACGGGCTATTCAATTTGATAAGCCCGTTGGCACAGTTGCATGTGAGAGCGCTTACTGTGTCGGAGGTTGTGGGTTCTATTCACGCCCGGAGTCAACAATATGCGCAGACATTGTTGTAGGTGACGACGTCTGGGTGTCAATTATATATTCCTATTAAGTATTTGTGTATGTATAAGTAGTAGTATCAGTTAGTTAGATTCCATAATACAAGCTAAGTTTCGGTTTAATTAACCGTACGTGATTTTTTTCGGGAAATATATTATATTATTATATAAGCATATTGCGATTACATAGGATCGTCTGGTATGGGCCCTTCTATTCGATAGATAGGTTCAGTGCCTTATGCCTACGTGATACCATAATAAAACAGACTAAAGTTTCAAATACTAACTCTAATAATATATTGAAAGTTTTATTCAAATAAGTAATAAATAATATTACTATAATAAGGCTTATATTATTAAAATCAACCATTACTAATTATACACTTAAATTAGAAGTAATAGATTATTATGAAAAGAAATGTCAACCGAATCCGGTATATCAAGTTGCTATTTTAGAAACTTAATTAACATTTTGAATATAATGGTTAAACTCATTGAATAACTAGATCTATATGTATATAAGGTATTATCACCAAAATTTTGAGTATCAGTCTCTTGTTACATAGCAAACAAACAACATCAAAACTCAAAAATGAAAATGGTGCGTGTCTTATTGAAAAAGTATTTATAACATTAGAATAAGCTCACAGGGAGTGTTATCATGCGTTGGCAGTACAACATTGGATGTGGTATTTTAAAAGTGATAAACTTCACATTTCCATATGCCAACTCTTTAGTATTCTCTGTTAAAATTAAAATTCGGGATAACTCCACCTATTTTTAGAATAAATAATTGTAGTAAAGACAAATTACCAATAATTGAGACAAAGTATTATACAGTGTGTCATGGCGGGACTCAGGTTGAGGCAGCGTCCCCGCTTGCACTCGCATGCAGCCTCACTACATGTGGCTACCTCGCACCGAAGCTGCTTGTAGTGAATAACCACCTTCACACATTTCCACTCTTTGAGCAGTTGATTTATATTCTGAATGTTACAGATCATAGTCGTCGCCCTCGCCCTTGTGGCCGTCGCACTCGCTGCACCCGCGGAGTACGCGAAAATCGAAGAATACGAAAACGAGCGGACTCCCGAAGGTGGATATAAAGCTTCGTAAGTTCATTATTTATTTATACCCACACGTCCTTTCAAACCTCCTCGTAGGTTCACCGGTAAAACATTCACTCATTCACACAAATTGAGGGCTTCGGTATTGAAGTCTGTCAAAAAATAGTAATTATACTTAAAACATTTTAGCCATGCATGTATAATATGATATGAACTGACATTTCACATAGTCAAAATATTCTATTCCCTGAGAGGTTTCACATACAAATTATTTAAATAAATCAGATTACATATCACCAAATTAAAATAAAGTTGTAGAAACAATTGCCTATAATGAACAATCATCCATTCATTTTTCAACAGATTCAAGTCATCCGATGACATCCGCCGTTCTGAAGAGGGTACGTTAAAAGAAGTGCTTGATGAGGAGAAAAAACCGCACGTCGTTTTGGTCGTCCGCGGCTCTTACACCTACCCTGACGAAGAAGGCAGACCCATCGAAATCCAATATTACGCTGACGAGAACGGGTACCACGCTGAAGGAAATTCCATTCCTAAACTTAACTAACCTTCTGAAACTAACAACTGTCAACCTTCTCAAAATAAAGACCTGATTATGCCCCATGGACCCGAAGAAACTGAGCAGAGATCAAATCCGAACAAGTTTCACCCCGCACTGCCAGTACGCTACAATATGCTCTTTTTTATTTGTGTATTATTATTATGTGATATACCTATAAATAGTACAATAAAGTTCTTATGACAAACTTTATATATTTCCGTATTTTCATTTTAACTTAGTTAAATTATGGTAATATCTTGCCATTTAAGAGAGTACGTAATAGCGATGTCCAGACAGTTATAATTGTTATAACCTCAAAAATAACGGTTAAAGAAACCTTAAAATATGTCTATGCAAATATATCCCTAGGCATCCCCTACTATATTTTTTTAACAAAATGAAAGGTTTATTCAGTTATGATTTTAAATTGTATCCTAGGTGTTATCCCAAATAGTCGCAATTTAGTTTATTTTAATTATTTACATAATATGTATCTACTAAAAACCAATACCTTATTTACTCGTCCCAAATAATAGCCCTTGCAGGGTTTTTAGAGACACATCTAATTGTCTATAATTTGCTAGGTGTTGATTGTCACAAGCGATGCCATCATTAGATTGAAATCTAGCATACACACAACCAATAATGAGAAATTACATTTTGTGAAAAAATATGTCCCGAATAACACGGGTTTACAGTGTGCTCAATCCAACATTCAAACATCTTCACATGGATAATGGAGTACCGGCAAACTATGAACTCGGGTACCTATTTACCTTCTCTCAGTTGATACCGTGCCATGGACTTTATATTTAAACTGGACGGCGGATTTGTCGAAAAAAGTCTTATAGGGAAGTCTGCATCTTTTTCTGAAAATGATGACCAAATACTTTTAGGGACAGTGCCACAGGGTAATTTTCACCATATACGTATAGCTTTTAAGGAAGGAATAAAAATAAAAATTAAATAAGATTATATTTGTGGGGAATCTGTAATAAACCAATAAAGTATAATAATATTGAAACTGTAACTAAGACATATAGTAGTACGCAATCCAGTTTGTATATTAAATCCATGGTAGTACATACTCTATCAAGTTTATACATTAAATTCATGTACAGTGTGTACAGTGCATTTGTAAGATACTCTATATTATTACTAATTTATGCTATCCCACTTACTCTATACTCGATAGGCTTATCTAAGGTAATTTGAAAAAATGAATTAATCGAATTTATAATGTATAATAAATTAACCAGTCTTAGAACCTTTGTGTAGGACAGTGACGATAATTCTCATCTCTCGTTAGTGAAGTACGTATTTATAATTGATACCTAATCATTCAACATACATACATTATTATTCACTGCTTACCTACTTCTTTTTACTTACGTCTAGGATTGCATGATAAACTTCTTTTCATGTTAAACAATGTCCCAAGACGTGACTGTATTTATATTCGCGCTTATCTTCAAAACTACTGAATAATTTTCACAAACAGACATGGTTCTTTTTCTAGATTTTATTGAAAATGCCTACTAATGTAATCATTATTAAATGAAAACGAGGGCGGGTCGCTAGCGGCTAATACGATACGCCAATATAAATTAGTTTTATATCTCCGTAATCATCATAACGATTTCCGTTTACCAGTGTAGCTAAAGTTTTTTACCAGTGTTTAATTGGACTTGTAGCATTTTAATTAGCGTTTTTACACGTGGAAACATGTTATTAACTTGATTAATTGTTCGTTAAATGAGATTATGCCTTGATAAGCTACAACATACTTTTAAAGATTTGGGCAAGGGTACCTATTACCTTAATTTTAATTCCAACAATATTAAGTATGTGAATAGAATTATTGTTAAGATGTAAAATGTCTCAGGTCAACAGTTTGAACATGAGCACATGGTAAATTGTACTTAATGGACCACCTGGTTATTTGTGCAATATTGGTAATTGAGTGTATAATGTCTGAAGCCACAACGGCTAACATTTACCATAATTTTGGGTTGGAATTGCTAAATGTTTTCAAGTCATCGTGTTCGTGATTTTGGTGAGTTAGTGCCTGCAACTATATCGCGGCTAATAACAGCTGCTGGGTTAAAGAGACGTGTGTAGACCTCACGTTTGAGTGATGGCATAACAAAAAATATCAGTACAAAGCAACCCTGCTACCTATAAATGGAATATTCGGATCCCACGGTTCAGTACCTCTCGGTGTGTGCACTCGGAAAACAAGGCAAGTAATCATTGTGCTCTAGAACTAATACCGCAACTTGTAGTAATCACCTATGTTTTAGGATGTTGGGAGCAGTGTTATGTTTGGGCATTGTGTTGAGCGTGATGTCTTGCGGGTCGGCGGGTCCGTTTCCCGCGGCGCCTCCGCTGACCGCAGTGCCGACTGTGCCCGGGGTGCCGAAGCCCGCGGCGGTTCCTCCATTTGCCTCTAGGGTGCGGCCGGTGGTACCCGGTCTCCCTGGATACAACAACCCTTACTACAATCAATATAACGGGGCCTCTGGACCAGCTGTGCCTATACTTTCGTACTCTCATGAACAAACTCCTGATGGCAGCTACGCTTTTAGGTATGTGTTTTGTAGTTTTTAGGGCAGACTCTTAAAATCCTATACTCATGCCCAGGTGTTATTGAAAGCTAATTCACTACATTGTACTGTGTTTTAATGTGAGTCTCCCGCTCCCGTAGTTCAACCATAATCAGTGGAGGATAATAAAAACGATGCGTCTACTGAGAGGCTTACACGGTAGTCGCAAACATTTAAGTAATTAAAACTGCGCGATGATTACTGCCAAGAGCTTAAAGTTTTAAAAATATAGACTGTTGTTATAACAATAGTTTCGAAAGAAAAGTGACTATAGTACCTGTTAACAATATTGATAAGATGATAAGATGTAAGAATAAGCTTGACTTTAAAAAAAATATGTTTTGATCGGCAATATTTAATATTTTATAATATAACTTACTTGAAGGTATAGTGCTATTTTTGATTTTTTTTTATGAATATTTACTAATAAAAATAACCCATTCAGTTATAGTACTGCCGATGGAAAACAGGCTCAAGAAACTGGATTTTTGAAAGATGCGTACATTGATAGCGCCGGGGAACCACAAGGAGTACAGGTGAAAATAGATTTAATACATTCAGTATAAAATACGATAATGCAATAAATATTATAGATGCCGTTATATACTGTACTGTTTTAATTCAGAAAGTTGCATAAAATGAAAATATAGTTATTAAGTAACTATATTTTCCTTGTGACTATCAGTAAGGTATCTCTTATGTAGGATTGTATATCTTATGTAGGATTGAAAATTACTTAATACTTAAGTATATCAATTTATAAGAATTTTCGTTAGGTGCCTTTGCAGCCATTATCATCTTTTGGTATAGATAAGTGGCCAACCCTGGTGTTGAATTTTATGGGCAGCTTAAAAGGCTTCGGACATGATCTACTCGTAACTATAGAAACGATCGGATTTTAACCTTCATTGCAGGTTAAAAACTGAACTGAAAATGTTAGTATACAGTACAAACTATAATGTCTGTATTCTAGATTGTTCAAGGCAGTTACGCTTACATATCTCCAGAAGGGACCCCGATCCAAGTAAACTATGTGGCTGACGAAAATGGTGAGAAACATTTAACAGCATTAATATTTTAAATAGAAATATCTAAAATTACTTTGGTTAAATATAAACCAGGGGCATTTATCATTATCTTATTGAAATCAATTCAGTACAGAAAGAAAGTTAAATATCACGAGCTGCGGTAGTTTTTAAACAGATTCTTCTCTTTTCAGGATTTAGACCTTCAGGCGTCCACATACCAGCTAACGGAAAATCAATTGTTCCTTTAGTCGACAAAGATAAGCCGATTGTAGACCCTTACAATCGGTACGACTCTAACAACTACCGCAACCGATTCTTCCCCGGAAGATACAACAATAACATCAAACCATACGATCCAAGATACCCTTACGATGCGGCTAAATATAATTCATACAACCCTTACTTGGCTTCAAACCAGAACTTATTGCTGAATCCAAAAATTATACCCGCAGTAACTAACGGACCAACGCTTTAATATAAACATTATTAAATATGTGCGATACTGTTTATAATGTAGAAATAGGATATGCAATTGGTAGAGGCTTTTTAATATGTCTTATATGTTATGTGCTTTAATAAATTACGTGATAAATTATGCTCTTACTTTTATTTACCTATATTTTTATACCCTTTTCAATGATGTAGTATTATTTACATGAAAATGATTGCGAAAGCTGTTTCGATAAAGAGCATTGTATACGGTATCTTGGAAACAACCGAGATGCCAACACAGGAAGAAGCTTTTAAGGAATTATTTAACCGATGCAAGTATCATTTTGCTCAGGGTTTTGGGGTCGAATAGGGTTTTATGAAGGCCTTCGGTTATTCAAGATGTCAGGAGTGCTAAAGCACAGCATCCATAATCCCACTACTGATCAATCAAGCTTCGGCTCGACAAGATAGGAAAGAAAACCGGTTTAAATCAGTTAATTTTTATCTCCCGACACATGTAGCTGTCATCAGAAGCGATTACATTAAACTTTTTATTGGAATAACAACTTATTACGATACGTATAAAGGTCATCATCGTTAAAAGGAGACGCGCAGCTAGTGTCCGTAACTTCATCTTGTTTAATTCACTTCTTTTATCATTCTATGATGAGTAACTCTTGCGTAAAGAATATTTGCTGTAAGATGTGTAGGTATATGTTTGCTTGGTGCTGTGGAAACTATTGGCATAAAACGAATTGTTTATACAACGGTATGCTTCTTAAATTGCTGGCGGACCTTATTATCTTATCTTATTGCCCTAACAACCAGACCACGCCAGAAAAATAGAAGAATGTTGAAATGTAGCTTCGTAACTCCTGTTAGTGATCGTCTGACGACAAACATCGAAATTATTCCCGTAATAAGGAGAAAACGTCGGGGTTTTAGGAAAAACTGGGGACGCATAAAATTATTTCTTTTACTCTAAAACACCTAAGGAAATAATATGTAAAGACTTTAACTAAGACTAATAATAAGAATACGGGTTACTCAATTGTTACTCAATCAGTCATGTTGAATATTGATTTTAAAAATAACTACCTAGTAGATATGTTTTAAACATAAATTGCAATATTTTAAAGAATAAATACCTACTTGAATAAATTGATAAAAAAGAATAAATAATGATTGTACCTACAAGTGGGATATTTCGGCTACAATAAAGAATTAAACTTGTATGGCGCGTGGGAGTAAGTTATTGGCAAAGCGGTTACCTTTGTAATCTTTCTGATGCATCTTATTGATGGAGAAGATTATACATTTATGGTTACTTAACTTTGTAAGTTTTAACTTTGATTACGAGTAAGTTTTGATAAAATGTTGGGGGGAAATAGCCTATCTCCGAGGCTATATTTAAAATTGCACTATGATAGTGAGTACATTACTTTTAACGATTGTGCAAATCTTTTATACTGAAGGAAAATAACAGCTCGTTATGATATCTATCAAAAAAGCAATCAACTAACTCTGTAAAGTGATGGCGTGATATTGGTTTTAATTGAAACAGTTTTATTAATTAATTAAGGTGAAACTCAATTATTTTTGTAAATATTATTAACTTCGATGGAAGCTGCCTAATGGAAATACCCGTGTAATTAAAAATATTTTATATCGATATAAAGATGCGACAATATTCGACATTTCATTTTTAATTAGCCGATTGACATTTATTTTTGTGTTTGTCTAGGTCTACTACAAAAATAAAAGGTGATCATTATATTTTAAAGTTTATTTAATTGACATAGTTAACTCATTCATATAAAGATGAGTATCGTTAAAGAAACTCAAAATAGGTATCAAATAAAAAAGTGTAAATATTGTTATTGTGCGCGCATCCTTGGATCAAAACCTTGTGTGACACACGCATTCCACCGAAGGGAGAGATTTGAGATGATACGACGTTAACCTTATTAAGTTAAATATCGGGTTATGTCGCCGCCATGTTTGTACTTGTAATATATATAATAACATTAATATGAGCGATATGAGCTATCAATGTTGACTTTATATTTATTAAAGAGCTATTGCTAAGGAGTTTGTGTATATTATATTTAATTTATTAGTCAGAACCAAACATAGAGTAGTTCCGGTACAGTCGATATAACAGATATTTTAACAAATGACCAAGGCACATAATTAATTAATTAAGTATGCATATCATTAATTATAATTCATAATTATTCTCGTATAAGTAATATAACTGACTTACCAGTAGTAATAGTTTAATTATCTTGTATTAAAATTAAAATTATGTATTGTTCCATAGGGTAAAATGTGAGATGTTAATAATTTTATTATTCCAATTCTGTGTGAACGTGGTTACCTTTTTCCTTAAAATAAACAAAGAAGATACAAAAAGTGAGTCGTAAATGTGTAATCTATCCAAAAACACGAAAGCTCCGTAAATATGTAAATGTTTATGTCATATTTTGTTTACTTTATTTTTGGCAATTGTTTATGTTTGGCTGAGCTTTAAGCAAGTATGAATTAAGTTGACAATTCAAAGGAATCCGGAGGTTTGTGACGAGTGTGCGCGCTGGGGAATGCAAGTGTGCAAGGGACATCTGTCCTTCTCAGAGGACATGACCATAAAGTATTCGCACAATTTACAACGATGTGTAATTGCAACGAAACTTTTAATATAAATACCGAAGGGTTCATCTGAAACGCATCATTACATGAATTGCAATCAGCCTTCCTTCACAAATATGAAGACTACTGTAAGTTTAAAGCATTGTGTCGTATTTAAACTAAAGATTATATTTTAGCATCAAGTAGCTTGCAATTCAGTGGGCAGGTGAAGCCCTATATGAAGAATTAGAAGATATCGGATTAGATAATCTCAAATGAGCGTTATCTTTGTGTTAAACCATTAAAATTGATGTTGGTACTTTGGTTCCAAATTAAGACCATTCAAATTTTCCTGAATCTTTTGGCTCTTTTCTTATTTAGCTTACTTATACTGAATTTTCCACTACTTCATTTTTGCCTAGTTTATCAATTATATTCAATTGCTTTTTTCAGATAATTCTCGGTACGTTATTCGCCATGTCAATGGCCGATTTCAGTAGTTTCCAAAAGTATCAACAATCTCCAAAATTCGGGTTACAACAACAGCAACAACAACCTCAACAAACGACGATAGTGGAACCCATTCCTATTGTTCGGCAAGAACAGATCATTAACCCTGATGGGTCGTATAAATGGAGGTAAGTTCATAAATTAATTACTTTCAGGACTTAATGCGTTAATCACAACGCGTTACGAATAGATTTAGACAATGTCAATGCGTTGATTGATAATTTCATGTGTTGTGATTGGTCGATTAAACTCCGCACAGCATCAGTCCGCTTCAATGAAAATAGAGCCTTAAAATTGGTTGAGTTAAAGTTTCCTTTAGTATCTTAAGTTATTAAAATAGACTGTGTGATTTAACGTATCCTGAATGTTAAGCAAAATAGCTCACACAATACATGGATAAGTCGCCAAAAGATTTATATCTGAGTGCCACGTGCCCTTCCAAGGGTATATTAAGGGTCCGTTCACACAGACCGGCTCGGAGAGAAGAGCAGATTTTTATCACGTTGAAAACAGAGTTTTTAGTATTTGTATTAAGGTTTATTTTTGCATGTGCACTGCTTTTGTGATTAAGAATGCTTGAAGGCGCTTGGTGTGAAATAATAAGAGGAGCTTACCGGCTCCGATCGCGTAATTTTTCTCGATCGTGCAGCCGTTTGGCTCCGATTGCATGCTCTTTAACGCTCGCACAGCCGATCGGTTCCGATTGCGTGCTCTTTCTCGCTCGCGCAGCCGATCGGCTCCGATTGCGTGCTCTTTCTCGCTCGCGCAGCCGATCGGCTCCGATTGCGTGCTCTTTCTCGCTCGCGCAGCCGATTTCTTCATCGGAGCTATCTAAATCCATGTTCCGAAAAGCACACGTTAACACCGAAAACAAAACTTGGACTGCGTGGAAGACTGGTACTGCCTTTGTAGTGTACCCATCCGGCTCCGAGCACATCCGAACGGCTCCGAGCGCATCCGACCGGCTACAAGTGCATCCGACCGGCTCCGAGCGCATTCGACCGGCTGCGAGCGCATCCGACGGGCTGCGAGCGTATCCGACCGGCTGCGAGCGATTCCGACCGGCTGCGAGCGCATCCAACCGGCTCCGAGCGCATCCGCTTTCAGGTCGCTTCCAGCCGGTCTATGTGAAATACTTGGCGGCTCCGCTCCGACCAACTCCAAGCGCATACGATCCGGTCTGTGTGAAAAGAAAAATGCGCGCTGATGCTCTCCGAGCCGGTCTGTGTGAACGGACCCTAAATAGTCATTCCGGTAACTTCATTGTTAGACCAGTCTGAGAAACCATGTTTATCCATTTCACCAATTATAATTTTTATCTTATTCTTTCAATTTGTCAGTTATGAGACTGGCAATGGTATCGCAGCCAAAGAGGAAGGAACCTTGAGGAACCAAGGTCAAGAAGACGAAGCTCTGGTAGCTCAAGGACAATTCTCCTACACAGCACCCGATGGACAAGTACGTAGTTTTATTACCAAAGGTTTTTTAAAATAAGATCTTCATTTTAAGGCCGTATTGTCCCATTGTAGGGCAAAGGATTCCTTCCCTATCTTCCTGCTGTCTTTATCTGTAAGGACGATTAGGCGTTATCACCACGCTTGCTAAATTCAACTAAAATGAATAAAAATGTTGTGTTATTGTAGCTCTACTATTCAATTAAATGGCCATAAAATGATGCCATTCAAAATTGAATTTCAATTGCTTAGGAAGCTAGCAAGAAAACCTGTCGAGTACATTTATGCCAAAGGTTAAGGTGGTGATATTGAGCGAAGCAGACGGGAAACATTTACATTTTGCATACCTAAAAGAAAACGCATAATAATGTTATATTGCTATAAACTAATCAATATTGCCAACAAATGATATATGATATTTTGATCGATACGTTGAATATGAAAAAATAAATATTATTAGCTTAGCGCGATGTTTATTAGGAGTATTCATTTGTATAATGAGATGCTCCGAACCGGATAGAGACTGGATTCTTGTGTTAATTGAGTGAATTCGGATGGAATTATTATATTTTAGTATGTATATGTTACATCATTTGATGTTTCATCGTTGAATCATTTACAGCCCGGTCTCAGCATTCAGGCCTGGCTGGCTTTTAATCTGATATCCCATTGGCAGAACTTTTGTACAAAGATATTCACACACTTTGACTTCGATTTGTTATCGCTTAGTTATTATTCGACATTGATTATATTATAATTTAGATTGGTCAACCGAACAGTAGGAGTAGTTAACGACCATTTTCTCAGGAACTGTTTTGTATAAGTGTTTATGCTTAATATCATATTTTTATTCCCAGTTGATTCGACTACAGTACATCGCCGATGAAAACGGATTCCAGCCCCAAGGAGATCATTTGCCGACGTCTCCGCCAGTGCCCGCAGATATTCAGAGATCTTTAGATTATTTAGCAACTCTACCGCCACCAGTACAGGACGTACAGGACTATTTAAGACGTCCTTAAGGCATTAGTGAGGGGACACGGTAGAGCAAGCGAATGACAGCTACAGGCGTTTAAAAAAAAAGAACATGTAATTGTTGTGTCGGAACTAATATTCATAGCATCTTTTTTAAAATAATGATTTCCGCTAATATTACTTGCACCATGGAACTACAACTAAAGTCACTAAATTATTTAATGAAATATTTACTATACTTAGACTTAACTCTTATATAAGTTGATTATCTTGTTAATTATGAACTGCCATACTCAAAAACGTCAATTAAATCAGCAAATAGAACAAAAAGACGTAAATAATATTAGTTTTTGTTTTCTTTTAATAATTAATACCTATGTTATATGTTATTTTTAAAACGGTAAATGTTAAACTTATAATAAAACCTATAAATGTTTAACTTTATTTATTTTAAATCACTAAATACAGCCCAACACATCTCTTTAAGTCTATTAAGGATTATTTTGGCGACTCTCTTGTGCGGCAGTAAGAATATTACTCTGTATTGTTATGTTTTAAAATTAGTTTAATACTTATTACGCATAAAATAAACCATACTACCCATTTGATGACAACTTATTTGAGTAAGAGAAGCCTACCTAATTTAAAGTGATTCTAAACTTTGTAAAACACTTGACGTTACCTAATGACTAAAGGTACTCGTAGATCAATTCATTATATGTATATCAGTTTTGTCTATGGCACAGATTACCAAATAGTATGGCAAACATGACCTTAATATACCAATAATCATAGTTCAAACTATGCACGGATCCTTACATCTTATATTTAGAAAGTTAACAAATTATCGAGTAGCCAGGCATTCCCAGCTATTAGCACCTTTCTATTGATAATTTATTTTGTAGACTATGATACTGTTCTACAAGTACTTTGTACCGAGCTTTTAGGTTTATTGTATCCACACGTTTATTTGCCGTTAGTTTTGAAAACTACGCTCGTTTCACCTACATATCTATATCTATCTACTTAGAGTGGGTTGCTTCAGCATACGCTCACGCACCAGTACATATTAACACAAAATGCCGGCCACAACTGACGTAAGAAAATGAAAAATCATATCAGCCCAATGGCAGCCCAAATAACTTTAATAGGCAGTCATTTAAGTTATAAAACAACACTTTGTATTTAACATACGAACTAAACGTAAAAATAGAGAACGTATGTTACTATAACCAACCGTTCGTAACATTAACCCACCGGTTAAACTCGTACAATTCGTAAAGAGAATCGTGTTTCTCAACGTTACAACAATCGTGTACATCCCTTTGGTTAGTCTCCATATCTTCAACCGACTTCAACTTTCAATACTATACTTAATTTGGTCCTATACCTACACATTACAATGATAAGTTATTAGATATGAAGTGTAGTAATGAAAACCATACAGACATTGATTAAATAAGCGATTTGACCCAAAAACAATTAGACATGATGTAACAGAATCGGACTTAATAATAGGAGATAAGTTAGTAGATATGTGAGAGACAGCTGTATTGCGGAGACATTATAACCACGTTTTATTATCAAGTATGTCTGTCAGAGTAACCGGACTGGTCACTTTCCCCGCGGCCGTGTCAAGGTCGACACATCTCGAATCATAGACTCCTCGACATCGTAAACCTCTTGTTGACTCTAGCGAAATATTAACCATTAGTTACACCTGATTTCAAGGCTACATCAAACCAAACATAAATCACGAAATAAGTTTTTATAGCTACACTCGAGACGACAGAAAGTGGAAACATAGAATATTAATTAAGTGATTTACTTGATTTTAAGTGTCATCGACTTATTATTAGAAGTAGGTGTAGTTGGCATTGAACTTGAACTATAAAATATGGAGATATGTAACGAAATTATTTTTATTAAAATTACATTTAAATGTGTAATGGAAATGATATCGTTTACATAAATGTATCGATTTATTTTTATAGTCTTCTAATATTATAAAGGCGAAAGTTTACAATGGTTGTACGGGCGTTAACCGTGCTTCGGAGGGCACGTTAAATTGTCGGTCCTGGTTAATTTGATGGATAGACCATATGGAGGCCTTTAGGCGGTCTAAGAACTCCGACACCAGAGTTGGCCACAAGCAACTCGAATTGTAATTTTTAGTCATAAAGGATTATGATGTTATTTATAGATTAGCAGCGGTTTTACCCGCGTTGTGCCCGTTCCGTGGGAATTTCAGGATGAAAGTTCATTACAAAAATAATTATTCAAATCGGATGGGTGGGAACAAAAATATTAAAAAAACGAGAAAACAAACTTCAGCTTTATTATACAGTAGTATTGCTTGCTTGTGCTTACGATTTTTTAGACACATTATAATAAAATAGCAGTTTTTATTTTTAATATATATTTTTAACACGCTTTTATTAGCTTGGCCTGTACCCCACGCATTTTTACTCTGAATTGAATCATTGTGTTAATAACTTAAATTTTATTATAATTTTGATTTGAGGTGAAAAATTATTTTCTAATTTTTAGTTCAATTTGCAATAAAAGCGTGTTTTTTAGTTTTTTGTAAACTATAATTTTATTAAGCCAATTAAGCCATTAAATATTACACACATTTAACCATGTTGTATTTAATTATTACTTGACTTGATTCTGTTAATTATTAAATTCAATTAAAATTTTATTCGTAGTTACGCTGTTTGATTTTCAAGAAATAGGTGTTTAAGTCAAACAAAGAGGTTATAGCTTTAATGAACAAGTAGTTTCACGATTCAGGATTAGTATTGCTATTTGTAACCAATAAAAACTATACAAGCAGTAGCTAAGTACACCTATTAAACAATTCAATTACTATTAATAGGTAGTTAGGACATTCTTGCCACAATAATGCGTATTTCGTTATTAAATATTGAAATGTTATGTACCTACTTAAATATTAACGTTGTAGAACATATTTACATACTTAAAGAATTATAAAGGTCATAGGTCTAAAGCTTGATGGTTGCGTCACATCGATGACCTAGACGCACTTGAAATTCTTTTTGTTTCTTTTAATATTCTTTCAATCGTTTATTTTTGTCTACCTTGCCAACATATATTAAACTTGATATTTCACGTTCTTGAAGTTTTAGGGATCTTTGAACAAATAATAGGAACATAAACGACTATAAATAATACCTGATTATTTCAAACAAGAATCTCATAGTTGAGATCTGTAATATTAAAACTGCTATCAGTAGTTTTGCTAATTATGTAGCTAAATGTTTATCGTACCCTGCTTTGGAAATAGGCCGATGCCACACTTACCGGCACTTGCTCATCCCAACCAAGTATCTTAGGTGTCGTGAGTGCTCTAATTCAAATGATTAGTAGTATTTGTTGAAAGTTACTTACCTATCTCACAAATTATAAATTACATGAACTACTGTTATAGCTCGTTTGTGAAATAACATATAATTTGCTCATAGAATAAGGTTTTTGTTCAAATTTTTTTCTCAATACTCAATTCAAATACACAATATGAGTTTGACTATAAAGTTTGAAATGTCAAGTGACTTCATCACATTATCATAGGCACACATCAGTCACCCATCTGCCACTCCCAACAAATATAGTTTATTACAAGTTTAGTACATCACGACTGAAGACTTTCTATTGACTAGATGCCTCCAGCCGTATTTACATAACAGATCATAGAGAAATTCTTTACTGTCTGAATATCGATTCTTGAAGCTATTATTATATTAGGTTACGGAATACATCCATGCTTCTTATGATATTGCAAGCGTTATTTAAGCGACAAAAAGATCAGAAATGCCCCATAGATGTATCCCTGATATCTGCAGGAATATACTGTGTATTCAATTTGCGTAATTCTATATAAGCCGTTCAGTAAATATCGTAATCTTTAGTTTACTAACCAGGTGAAAATAACAAAATTAGCAAGCTTAGAAAAAGTGAGAATTAGTGTAGTGGAAACTCAAGCCTGACTCAGGGTCAGGCTTGAACAGTTCCATTGCAGGGTATAGACTTTCCTCTCATCAAAGTAATAAATCATGAATAAAGAAAAGAGGCATACATTTTTACCTATATCTATTATTTTTCTAATATTTAAAAATATCACAGTAAATTTTTTAATTGGATATTTTCATATTGAAATTTTTGCAGAAGTCCAGGGTGGATTTCCCTTGTGGGAAATTGGATACAAATGCTTCGGTAACAGATTTAATGCGGATGAAACCACAAGCCGTGCAGTTTAATAAATAGGTAAAAGTGTATCGTTCACCTAATAGTTTTAATAATGGCTATTAATACATATAATAAAACGTTTTTCTAATTATTTCGACAAGATAACCTTTAAAAATAAATATCCATGACCTCATTAACATACTGTCGAGTCGGGAGATTTACATAATTTCTAGAAATATAAAATTTTAAGGTGGCTAGTTGAACAATGTAATAATACGAGTATAATTCGATTCTTAACTTTGTAACTAGTTTGCCATGTGACTTAACTACTGAAAAAGCTTCCAATTTGTCATTTCCTTGTTATTAAATACAATGAATAAGTATATACTTAACAATTTTCAGAACAAATTCATCCACGTTTAATTAGACCCAAACTAAACTTTAAGCTTGCAATATGGAATCTAACTAACTGATACCTATTAGGTTACATATACATACAGAAATACTTTTAAAAATACAGTGGATTTCGGATATAACGACGATGAAGGGACCACTGTTATTTCGTCGTTACATCCGGATGTCGTTACAGCCAAAGGCGAATGCGAAACTTTGTATCTTTGCACAAATCAGCATTGTTTGCACCATTTTTCAATTTTGAAATGATTTCCGCCTTTTCTTTAACAGTAAACGTGCGTCTAGGAGCCATACTTATTCAAAAGTTTATTATACACAGTTGCTACTCTGAATACCAATTTGTAACTGAATGATTTTAACTCGCAAACGTACACGCTTACCTACCTAATTACCTAGCTAATATTTATAAACAAAAAGTAAAGATTGCTGACCATCTGTATGGATGTAAACAAAAGATAAGAAAGCTCTTTTGTGTCTTTGGCGGCCGACTCCGGTCGCAACATCTGCTTGGGATTTCCAAGAATTTATTACCAACTATTCAATGAAAACAGTCGCTACACCCGAACTCGACGTTACATCCAAAGTCGCTATAGCCATATGTTTGTACATACTAAAGTATGCTTTAATTCAAGGGACTGAGATTTAACGTCGCTATAGACAAATGGTCGCTACAACCAAGGTCGTAATAAATGAAATTCACTGGACATTGAAAATTCCATGTGCCGTGTAAGTGAATTTCAGTCCAGTTGTATTTTTAAAGGAATTAACGTGATTGATACGCGATGTGGAATATGGAGCAATGAGTGAAATGTGCGGATCGCATTATGTAAATACATAGTAGTTAAATCTTACAAAAAACACTTAAAAACAATTCAACTTTTGTGGTTCAAATGCACTAAAGAATTAATGTTTTACTTTAAAATGTTATCCTTCTTGTGATTTGTAAGATTCTCAAATTGATTTTTTTTTATCGTTGTTGTAGTTGAAGTCAATAAGTTTGAGGATTATTCAACAAATAAACGGAACATTATTGATTTAACCGCACGCGATGTCAATTCACAAATAACAAGACAAGGTAAAACATACGAATAAGATATTTAATATTATACAAGTTTTCCTTGATAATAAAAAGAATATGAATAATCAATAAAATTAGCTCTAGGTATCATCATTTTAACCAATTTAATTTAGGATTCGATTAGGTTTCAACTATAGGTGTTAGATTTGATTGATGAATGTATCTCTATGTTCTTGATCGATGTTGGATGATAAAATGTTCAGGTCAAATAGTGAGGCCAATGTTGGACAAATGAAATATCCGTTAGGCTTATTGACACCCATTACGTCGGCGCCGAGTTTACACACGCGGCCGAGGTAATGCATCCAATGTTTACTTATTTCATAGATTTTTGCGACATAACATACAATTGTGAAATTACAATTGCAGGGAGGTGGTCTTAAGGTGCGAACTATAAATACCCAAAATTTCAGGATTTTTATCATCATTTGACTCAAGTCATCCTCTGACTACCAACAACAACCCAAGCTTAACAAAATGAAGACTATTGTAAGTGGCAACAATAAAATAAGTGTTTTATTAAAAATAAGTGGTCACGTGTTCAATAAGTGATACTATCCAAAATGGATTGTGTAGTTAAAGTGTTTTTATAACATTATGCTAATCCTCTTACGTGGAAAAGCGTTATACCTACTGGATTGAAATGTCAACTTATTCAAATAACTTTCAAACGCTGAGAAGTACCTATCTTGTACAAAACATGCCTATTAAATTGTTTATCCTTGTTTCGCAGGTGTTGGTTTCCATGCTCGCCGCCGTGGCGCTGGCCGCTCCGCAAGCCGCTCCCCAAGCCGCGTCCTCGACCGAGCCGATCCCGATCGTTAAAGACGACAACCACGTCAACGGGGACGGCTCCTACCAATTCGCCTATGAGACCGGCAACGGCATCAGCGCGGACGAGAAGGGAGAGCTCAAGAAGGTTGGCGACGTCGAGGCTATTAACGTCCAAGGAGAGTACAAGTACACCGACGCTAACGGTGAAGAGATCTCCGTGACCTACACCGCCGACGAGAACGGATTCCACCCGCAGGGCGCTCACCTCCCCACCGCCCCCCCGGTGCCTGAGGCCATCCAGAAGTCCCTCGCCTACCTCGCCACCGCGCCCCCGCAACCCGAACAACCCGCCGCCGCGCCAGCCCAATAATTCTTCATTTTGTGACCATAAAATACTCACATAGCCATAAAATTGTTATATAATTGTTATACTTACCAAATATACTTTTCTACAATTATTTTGGTATTCATTTTAAGTCGTATTATACACCAGCAAATCATGAATACTTACCTATTAATCAGCAAACAATTAAATACATAATAAATGGGTTTGTGATGGATAAAAGTACATCACGACAAACAGACGTTTGTTCTTTTGCGATAAACAGATTCAGCAACTAGTTTCACCAGAAATACAAAAACATTTTAAATTCTTTTATAAAATGAATTCCATTAAAATTTTGAACATTTTAATGAAACTTAAACCATTTAAATATAGTAGTTTATGCAACTGTCATATAAGGAAGGGTATTAAAACACGAGTGTGAGTTTATGAAACGAGCGCAGCGAGTTTCATAATAGTAACGAGTGTTTTAATACCCGTGTTATATGCAGTTGCATACACTACTTTATCTTCACTAATGCAATTAATCAAACAACAAGAGTAAAAGCTGACAATAGTTTTTCACGCGTACGTGTATTGTCACAGTGAACTTGCCGCCATTAAAATCTAACCAATGAGAGCGCAGCTGCGCGTAGGGCCAATCAGGAGCGAGCGAGATCTTACCAAAGAGTTTTGTGTATGTAGTTTCGACGAAGTTTTCACGTATAACCCAACTGTTTTCAAAAGCCAGCCTAATATCAAAATTTGATACAACTTGTATGAGGATTTTGACATAAGGCTCGCCAGGTTAATTGGTCGCGTTTTATTGATGTTATAATGAGATTTTACGATATCGATATCGATGTTTTAGGATATTATACCATCATGTGAAATTGCTTAAATTGATTGTTTTGTTGTCTGCGCTATAACAGTAGTAATTATAAGTCAAGTATTGGAAACATAAGTAGAATGTTACAACATTAGTGTAGATAAAATATTTTTTACAACTTTTCGGGTTAACGGCGTTTCCATCGTATCCTATCTTGTAATGATCACATTATAACGTTGAATGGTACATAATAGGAGGAGTTACTCAGCTTGATAATCTATGCATGATTATGTTTAACCTGTATACGTGTTCTATTTTATTAAAATATAGCAGACAATTAACATTAAGTTAATGATAAATGTTGTACATACTTAACCTTTAGTAATCATAATCAAATATCTTAGGCACGAGTATATAAACCATGACGTATATGTGTGCATAATGTACATTATACATACACAATTACACACACAAATGTATGTATTACTTTCTTGGTTACCCGTCTACCAATTGGTTGCCAATACATCTTACAGAAGCTTTGATTAATATTTCATGGAATTAAGGAATCTTAACAGTTAACCCGGCGGACCACATTATAATGAAACGTCAACCTTACCATCTATACACGGTCCCTTTTATAGCTGCTTTAAGAATTGAAATCAACCCTTCCTTATCATATTACGGTAAGTACTACGATGACTAAAACGAGATACTTTTTTCATAATATGTACATATATATAAGAGTAGTGTTCGCCCAAACTGTCGGGCTACGCATCAGACCGTTTCTATTTTTTTACTTTAGCCAATTAAACAGTCTTTGTTGCCGAAATAGTCAAAAAGAATAAATACAATTAAATTAATTTCAGCCATCTGCTAAACCGTGCGTTTGCAGCGTTTTTAATTCTATTTTCGCTACCAACTTCTTCTGATTTTGATTTGCTAAAACTGATGTGTGTGATGATATTATATTAATAATTAGGTACACTATTATTTTTCAATCCGTAAATACAAACTGAAAAAGAAATATGAAATCAATATCCTGGACCATCTTGGAGTGCTTTATCTGTTAGAATTGGCACACATTACAGGATACTTTGATTATTAATTGTCATAATTTAATATAACTTAATTTCAAACATACCTGTTTAGAGAAAGTATCTAAAAGTAAACTGAAACATGTAATTAAGAGTTTTCCTCCTAGCCCAAACGGTAGAAGCAGCAGCATCACAATGACTCATTACATGTATTGAACACATTGCAATATCGATCTGTCAATTTCTTAGGAAATGTTTCGTAAAGTTGATTCCACAGATTGATTGTATCGTAACTTTTTCAGTGTCAATCCTAATAAGGCGTGTCTTATGTATTCGGAGAATCAGATACTATACTTATGTATTTTATTACGTAAGGCATAGTTCAATAGCGGGACAATGAAGCGTGCAAGTCATGTCTATACAGCATATGTCCTATGCACTAAACTAAAACCTTAATACTATAGCAGACTTTCATAAATGATTCAATAACTTTTACCTACTAAGCCACTGTTTGGATGATAAATTCTAGGACAAAGTAAACTAATCTGATGATTTTTTGATTTCTAAAATTAGGTCAAGGTATCTTTCAAACATTATGTAGGTATGAGCATTCCTAATTTTTACATCCCTCCAGACATTGGCGTTTCTACTGTAAGTAAGAACCATAAGTGATCATAGACAGGGCAAATTCGCAAATAAACGTCTATCCAATTAATAAAAAACTTTCTATTATGCAAATATCACTTTTCACACTTCGTTTTCGTTTTTAAGACTATATCTACGAAAATGAATCCCTTTCTTTTACATGGATCATGAAATCCTTATTATAATCGGTATTTTACCGTACATAAAGAAAAACTAATTATTTCAAACAAAATTGCCATTATTACATTTATTTAAGAGCTTGCATGCACATAAATGAGGGACTGTCTGGAGGTTACTGGCGTTTACTCAAATTATCAGTAAAGCATTTAATTAGTGAGTAGTCAAAGTGATCACGCAAGTGTCTATGTGTGCATGACCCTACATTTAGTAAGCTCACACATATTTTGTTGAATTTATTGTGACGTGTGTGGTGCAATCGTATCCAGAGGTGGTAGGCGCACACTGACCCGTGCGTATATATACCGATAAACATTCTTAGATCAACATTGTCTAGTGCCTTCACCGACATTCCTATACAAACATGAAGACCATTGTAAGTGCCAGTGATAGTGCATTCGTATTTTATTTTTATTAAATAAAAATATAAACTCTGTGTCCCTGGACTGTGATGGAAACTTTTTAAGTCAATGAAGAGCTATTTGTGTTCAGTGTTTCTGAATAGTTATTAATATTTTCCGTACAAACCGTTTTGGAGTATTTATCAAAATTCACTAACCAGGAATTTTACTTACAGGTATTTTTCGGTATCTTGGCTGTGGCTTGCGCCGCTCCCCAGGCCCCTACAGAGCCTATTCCAATCCTGAGGCAAGAAAGTGAGGTGAACCCTGATTCCTACCAATACTCATACGAGACCGGTAATGGAATCGTCGCGGAGGAGAAGGGTGCTCTGAAGAACGTTGGTGCTGAGGAGCCAGCTATTGACGTGCAGGGTCAGTTCCAGTACCCCAGCGACGATGGCAGCACCATCCAGCTGACGTACATTGCCAACGAGAATGGCTTCCAGCCCCAGGGATCCCATCTTCCCACGCCCCCGCCCATCCCCGAGGCTATCCAACGCGCCCTCGCCTACCTCGCCACCGCTCCCCCTCAAGCTGAAAAGAGACGCTAAACTCTCAACTAAGCTATAAAATTATACCTGTATAGATACCGGAGATTTGTTGATTTCCGTTTTAAATAACTGAAATATTGTTATCTGGAAAGGTTTATCAACAAGTGGTCAGTTTGTATACATCTTGCCACTAGACAATTTTTGTAATATAATTTGTAGATATATCTTTTTATACATAATTATAGATATTGTTATACTCATACTTAATGTAAATATACACATTAAACCTTAATATTACATAGCTTAATGTTTTTTTTGTCCAAATACTTCAAAAGCTAGTGTAAAGTCCGTTAAGCTCAAGGACTTTACATTTAACATGGTCATTAAATTAACATTAACAGTTTCTCAACTGTTGAACAAACATTACTCAAGCGGTATAGCATTGGATTAATAATGCATATTTTAAAAGGACGGAGAAAAATAACAATCAAATATTTTTATCAATTATAATGACGATATGTGAAATTGAATACATTATCATTTATCTACTTTAAAGCCATCTAGCGAAATAATCTTACACTATTTTGTCAACTAATTTAATAATCCATAAAATTATTTAAAATTAGTTCATTCGACACATTTGAATATAATTATTTATTTTTGTTTAGTGTATTTATGTTAGATGGCGTTAATACAATTTTTCGAAAGCCTATCAAGGTGGCTGAAGATTTGACATTTCCACTGCTACAAAAAAGAGCTCTTTTTCGAAGCGCAATATTTCTCATAACACTTAACCAAATAAATTAACATTGACTTTAGAATAAGGATAATTTGAACTATAAAAAGTAATTTTATTTGTATGTTTTCGAATATTATTTAAACATTCATGATAAACCCTGAATAATTAATTCATAAAACATTTGAAAGTTTGAAAAAGGAACATTACATAAAGTTTAATTAAACTTTTTAACTATCCTTTGTGTGTAAATTGTAAATGTCGGTTGTCAGTCACACCATAACCACCTACGAGTATAAAAGACATCAACGCGCGCCAATCAATTCTTGTACGAGTAGGTACTAAGGCGTTAATGAAAAAATATATGAATTATTATACGTGTATTAAAACGTATTTCGTGATTCGTTTGATGCCGACGATATTAAATCTGACCCTGGTGACCCGTGGAGATGGTAATAATACTAGTTGACATTTAAACGAAACAAAACTAGTTTCTCGCTAGTACTAGAGATGATCTTTGATAGGTATTTACAACGCTTGCTCGTCTCAAGTTATTTTCCCGAAATCAGACACGTTCCGTGAAGGTCACATAGGATATTCTATTTAATTTTACGAAGTATCAGTTAAACAGGTCCTTTGATTATTGTTAGACTGTAATAAATTATGTTTTAGTTTAGGGTTCCTTAGGCTGATTTCGTAATATTTTGAGGCATTTATATTATGTTTTGGCACTGTGCAGGTTGGTTCATTTTTCACGATTTGATGAACTTTGGTTCAGGTGGAAGGAGATGAACATGAGTACATTGAGTTTTGTTATTCCTGTGTAAAAGTAGAAATTTTCTTCTATACTATAATATATGATCATTAATTCATTAATTACTTTTTATTCAATTAATGTAAATCATGCTACTTAATGTTCCTATACTAAAAATGTATGTGATATTCATAGAATTTAATATTCAATTCTCTACGGAACCCAATTATATTATAAAATAACAATTAAAAATGGCGATACACTAATAAAGAAGTACATAATTTGTGACTTTTGACATCATGGGGGAATGATTATAACTGACATATTAACAAGGTCATCACATTGTGTCATTGACTTAACTTAATGCTTTTGTTATTTTAATCGATATTTGTATCGATATATAAGGAATTAGCAGATTTTGGATAATACCTGTTGTTTCTGGCAGACGTTCAAACACAGATCTCAGAACAAGATGAAATACTTGGTACGTAGATTATTTTGTACTTTACTAAATATTTAAAAAACATCGATTTTGACTACTTGTGCTCTCATTTCCAGTAAATAAATACTATCTAGATGAAATAATTTAAAAAACTGTATCTTTTTATGATGATTATTACTAACTATTGATTATAATCATATTCAATGATTAAACCGATCATAATCATCTATGATTGAACCGATTAATATATAAATGTTATATTTCAGGTACTCGCCCTCTGCGTTTGCGCTGCCAGCGCTGCTTCCTTCGGCGCCTACAAGCCGTGGGAGCAGAAGCAGGTCGCAAAGACCACCGGTTTCTACAGACCTGAGGTCGTCGTCAAGGAGTTCGTGCCCCCTGTGGTCGTCGCTAAGGCTGTCCCCGTTGTCGCTCCCGTACCCGTTGTAGCTCCCGTTCCCGTTGTCAAGTCCGTGCCCGTGTCCAAGTCCGTGTACACTGACAAGGACGCCTCCATCGTCCGTTATGAGAACGAAGTCAGCGCTGACGGTTACAGCTTTGGGTAAGTAATAAAACTACGGGATTGCAAATAATAGTCAATTTACTTATACTTACAGCGAGGGGGAAGCATTTATTCTTTACTTATACTTTCAGTAAATGAGAAGGATCTTTTCTTGATTTGTATCATACAAGGGCTTTAGTCTAGATTATTTGACAACTAGGTATAAGTATTAATCTGCAATGTTCCACGGCTAGGCAAATGCCTCTTATCTCACCTAAGATATCAGTACAGTGGATTAGGCGTCATCACCACGCTTGGCAAAATTCCAACTTTGGTAAATTTGGTAACTCAACAACACATAGTTTGATAACTCGTAACGATTAATTAATATCAACAACTTGCACTTGACCCAAACGAAGTAAATTAAAGGTTACGTGTTTGATGAAACAAAGATAATCAATTTAGGCACGACTATACTATGGCGACTATTACATTGCCCTTGTGATGCGATTGAGCTCTCAGTTATACAATTGAGGTGGTTACGACTGATTGGTTTATGTTGTGATTATTTGTTGCAGTTACGAATCCAACAATGGAATCGCCGCTCAGGCTTCTGGTTCCCTGAAGAGGGTTGACAACACTGATGTCCTTGTAAGTTTTAAACATAATACCCAAATCTATTATCATAATCTCAATGTAAACGGTTGACGAGTCCGTTGGCACAGTGGCAGTGAAAGCGCTCACTATGTTGGGAATTGCGGATTCGATTCCCGCCCGGAGTCAACAATGTGCGCAGACGTAGTTGTTGGCGACTACGTCTGGGTGTCAATTAAATATATATTTTTATAAAGTATTTGAGTAAGTGTATGTAGTAGTATCAGTGAGTTAAATTCCATAATACAAGCTCAGAGCTTACTTTGGGTCTAATAAACCGTGTGTGAATTAAAAAATGATTGAGATAATAAAATGAAATGTAACAACGGTGTTTAGAATGTCGTAATTTGAATATCATTCTGTCGCCCAGGTATCCCAGGGATCCTACCAGTACACCGCCCCGGACGGCACCCCCGTCGTGGTCTCCTTCATCGCCGACGAGAACGGATACCAGCCCAAGGTAAGTTTCATAGTTTTTTTATCATACGTTTTTTATATTTTCTCCTCATACATAGAGCTGGGCTCTTGTCTTCACACTTCACTATTCACATTTAATAATGCAGATATTTGAATTCAATTTTCGAACATTTTCGTTTTAAAAAATGCTTTCAATATTCCGAGAAAAAGTTTTAATATATTTTTGTAACGTAAGGCCATAATGATGAATGTAATTGAACTTGTATTTCCATGTTTTCAGAGCGACCTCCTCCCCGTGGGCCCCGCTATCCCTGAGGCCATCCTCCGCTCCCTGGAGTACATCGCGTCTCACCCCTCGGCAGAGAAATACTAAATAAGACTATTATGCACTAAAATCGACCGCCCTAATACCGAACAAATGATAATGAATAATTATGCATTTATATTTTTTATGAAATAATAATTTAATGTGCCATATGTGTTGTTTTATTATTTAAAATAATTTTAAGGATAACCCTTAATATGCTACAACAGGTTAGAGGAAAAGCCATATTTTGGAAAAATAACCATGTTCGGTATTTAGTTGGATACTGATAAAAAGGGACATGCTTATCTTGATAGCTAGTTAGTATCATGTAGAAAAGTCTTTTATTCTAGGTAAATTGGCTTTAACGGTTTGTAAAATAAATGTATTCTAAGTTGATGAAATAAACATCTGAGAAATATTAAACGTTGCTTGTATCCTTTACCATTATATAACCCTTTGTTGCAACCTGTGGAGATGCAGTGATGTTTAAGAATGACGTAAAATGAAATGCCAAAATATACTGTAATTTTACAAATATATTAAACTAAAAAATAAAATAAAAACTTGAAATTCGGTCGCTGATGACCAAGTTGTTTAAGTTAAGTTAATAAATAAATTAAAATAAAAAAAACTTGAAATGAGACTGCTGCGATTAGTATATCATGGCATTTGTGAATGGGCTAAATATTGCCTATATTAGAATTATTATTATTATACTTAAAATCAACCTTCCGTTTTTATTGGCTCTTGAGTTTAGAGTAAGGACCTTCTACCCGGATACAGAGCTTCCAAAACATTTACAACCAGAGTGGTTCAAACAAAGGCGGAATTCGCACGAGCATTTTTATGTACCTTGTAGAATAAAGTGTGCACTCATCAGGTTTATACCAGAATTATACACACGTACGGCGTTTTTTAAACGGTGATCTGGACTGACTGAACTGGCAACTGGATTGACGTTTTGAGCGAACACGAATGAAACAAATAATACATTTAAGGCAGTAATTATTTCCATACCCTGTCGTGAATGTGGAGGCAATATTCCGGAAATATTATTATTATATTCACTTTTTGACGTAATTTTAATACATAACTTAAGGGTCATATCGATAAACGCGTGTTAAGAACGATTTACATATCAAATGGATTGCCCCTTTCTGACATACGCAATTTTTCGAAGAGCAAAAGAGATAAAACACAGTAAAACAGTGTTTTAGTTACACCGCGTTTATTAAACACTAGCAGCGCCCCGCGGTTCCCGTAGGAATTTCGGGATTTTTTTTACAAAAAAACCTTCCTCTTGAATCACTCTACCTATTACAAAAAACCGCATCAAAATCCGTTGCGTATTTTTAAAGATTTAAGCATACAGACAAACAGACACGAAACAGAGACGACTTTATTTTATACTATGTAGTGAAGCGGTAAGTGTCAAAAATGACTTAATAACATCACCTAAGGAATCATTGATGAGTATGAGTATGACTAGTCCAAGAATGGCAGGTAGAGTTAGCTTGGCTTAACTTGACTTCCATGTGGCATGGAAAAATTACACTCTGTTTTATATAAATTCTAAAAATCAAAATACGCTCTAATTTTATTTTCAAGATCCAGTTCATTTCCCAGAGCATTTCTTATCTATAGATCCATTTATAATCTGTCTGATGGCAGTCATACTAGTTTTATATTAATAAAAATTTAGTGATCCGCAAATAAAATAATAATGACTTTTTACGTGACAGTCGGGTGCTCCTGTGAATACAAATGTACTTATTATATGTCGGTAGTAATGACTAATAAATGTAGGATTGTTTGGTTTTACCCAGGTGGAACCCGGATAGATTCAACATAAAAATATAGCTATGACTTGATAAGGTTTGTGCCGAATTTTATCTAAATGAGTGTGACTATAAGTTTGGAATTTAGTGTAATAATTTATTCATTGCAAGTAAAAGAAAAAATACAGCCTGCAATGTCCCATTGCTAGGTAAAGGCCTCTCATCTCACTGATGACAGTCATCGTTAGTAATCTATATATATAAAAATGAAACCCGTTTTCGTTGGTCGCGGCATCACGCGTGAATGGCTGGACCGATTTCCACGGTTTTGCATTCGTTGGAAAGGTCTCGGGCTCCGTGAGGTTTATAGGGAATAAAAATCTCAAAATTCTCACGGGAACGGGGGCGCTGCGGGTGAAACCGCGGGGCACAGCTAGTAAACAATAAAATAAACAATATTCTTTGTTTTGTCTCTTTTGCTCTTCGGAAAATTGCGTATGTCAGAAAGTGATAAACCATTTGAGAGCTAAAATGTTCTTAATACGCGTTTGCTAATATGGCCTATAGAGTATAAGATAAGTTGTTATAATTTTATTACCTGAATTATATGATAGTATTTGAGAACTTATAATAGGACATGCCCTTTAATAGATATATTAATATTGACCTTTAAATAAATTAATAATTAAATTAACAATTAAAGATTTGGAATTACCTAAAGTTTTTTATTATCTTAATGAAATATACAGAACACTGAAAATAATTGTTAAGCTCTTACTTAATCGCAGTTTTGAAGGTCAACCACAAGTTGATACATAATATCATCATTTGTTTCTCGGCCATTGCACTCGCTCATTAAAACAAGATAAAGTATTGTGTTTATTAGCCCGATTAATTTTGTAATAATAACTTAAATCTGCGATTGCTCCATGTATAATTACACTTTGCTATGTTTTTGCAGTCGTTTTCACAATTAAACCATTAGAATTGTTTGTTTGGGATCTCAGTATTCTTAATTATACTCGTACCAAGTAACTTAACCAATTATGTTTACAACAACTAGACAAGTGATCTATTACTAAGTTTATTAGAAATACTCATTTCACCAACGCCACAAACGAGCACGCTGTTGATTGTCTTATTGCTCGCTCGCTGAAAACAACATTGTACGGTTTTGTAACGAGTAAGATTTCGAAAACCTATAGCTTGTTATAACTACGGGTAGATTCTTGATGTTAACCTGTTTTCGTTATCTATCTATATTATACAAAAAAACATTTTGTCATTATAAAAATAAACCCATAAATAACAATTTATTGGCCCCAGACATGTCATCTATTCGTATTCTATAATATTCACTATGGCTAGTCAATGACCTCATAACAAATGGACTAGCTATTCATGACTAACGAATCTTTCTATATAAAGGATTAAACTTGATCGGGATTACGCCTGTCGGTTGTGGAATACGCCCAGACACAGATCTTAGCAAAATGAAATTCTTGGTAAGTGTTTTATTAGTTTCATAGGAATTTTCAGAATATTCTCAAAATTATAGGAAGGAAGAAAATGAGGATTTTTATAGTTCGACCGATATTTTATAGAAAAAAGCCCTGTAATGGGTAAAGATGACATTCAAATTATCCCAACTCCTAAGAGAGTTGCTTGAAGGAATTTTTCATAATTCATAACATAGTTTAACTTTTTCTCCACCAGGTACTTGCCCTCTGCGTGTGCGCCGCCAGCGCTGCCTCCTTCGGCGCCTACAAGCCGTGGCAACAATCTCAAAAGGTGAAGTCCGTCACCATCGCGCCCGCTCCCTACAAGCCCGTAGAATACGTAGCCCCGACCCAGGCCAAGGCTGTCGCTCAAGTCGCCTACAACCCCGTCGAATATGTAGCCCCCGGACAAGCTAAGGCAGTTGCCCAGGTCGCCTACAACCCCGTCGGATATGTCGCCCCCGTTCAAGCTGTAAAGCCCGTTGTTGCTGCCGTGAAGACGGCCTACAACAAGGATGAGGAAGCCGGGACTATCCGCTCAGACTCCGAAGTGAACGCTGATGGATTCAACTACTTGTAAGTGCAACAGCAAAAAGTGCATTACTGAGAATACATTTAACAACTTTGGTATCCTTACGAATTGAATTTTGAAATTACTGAGTAATTAAAGATACTTAGCATGAGAATGACTAGATCCTAATCTATAGCTACAAAAGTCCTTTGTAATTTTTGGTTTGAAGCTACTAATCGTGTAAAATAATCCTCCGCCTGGAGAATTCGGATAGGATATTTTTAATATTTCAGTTAATATTAAACACAACAACTAACGTAACTTCTTTATAATTTTAGCTTCGAGACCACCAACGGCATCGCTGCTCAGTCATCTGGAGTCCTCAAGAGGATTGACGACCAGGATGTGATTGTAAGTTCTGTTATTATTATTATCATAGTGTATTTCCTTAGAGTCACAGGTTATCCTATGATACCGGGTTTGTGCCCGGTGTTAATGAAGGGTTTGCGAGAGGGATACAGATCCATCTCGTTATTATATATATTTGTAACATATTATTATAGGTTTAAAAGCTTTGGTCATTTATTTGACAAGTTTTTCTTGGCACAATAAATATAAAATATATCAGTACATTCAACTAAAATTTAAGATACAGCAAAGAATGAAAGGACTCAGCATGTGTTGACTAGAGTGGATTTCTAGGAAGCGGAATTTTATTCAGTCTCAAACTACGTACATATATCTATCAACAATTTACTGACTATTTCATGTATTCCAGGCTATCCAAGGCTCCTATCAGTACATCGCCCCCGACGGCACCCCCGTGCTTGTCTCCTACGTCGCTGACGAGAACGGTTACCAGCCCAAGGTAAGAACTCCAATAAACCTCATAATTAAAAAAAAACCTTTTATTTTACACCAGTATTTGTCTTATTCCGTTCAAACTAGCAGCGAAAATAGTTAACAGTAGGCAATGAAGTTTATATATAGTATAGGTATTGCGAATACTTGATTTTCTACTAAAATAATTGGGGTGCTATAAACTATTCATCCATTTTGAAAAAACACACAAAAAACCCAGGCAAATTACCTTAATGTATTGCTTAATTTTCTTAGCACGTAAAGACCACATTCAAGGACATAACCGTGTAAGAATTTGTCTGCTGATACGAACCAAAATGTATTAGCAACGGTCTCTCAAGTCATTAAAGATATTCGTCTAGAAAAAACATTATAAAACATAAGTCCTTATTTTTTTTCAATTTCAGAGTGACCTCCTGCCCGTAGCTCCCCCAGTCCCCGAGGCCATCGCCCGCTCCCTGGAATACCTCCGCGTCAACGCCAAGAACACCGAGAACTAAAACCAACAAATACCCTTCAAAATAAAGGAACTATGGATTTACGACTTATGATAGTAGAGATGGGAAAAAGCAATGTAATTATTATGTGAAATAAAACAGCTGTGCCATAATGTATGTTTCTTATTGTGCAATCTTAAAATGTTCTTAAAATGATCACCTACAGTTTCTTGTATGAACGTCTAGCATCTTACAACATATTGAAAAAAATAATTCTAAAATAATCCTAATAACAGTGCTATACAACATACGGATAGTTATTGTAAAATATTGTATAAAAGATATTTTTCAATAGCAAAGATAAAAAAAAATTATAAGAAATATTGCTTTAAGGGCGAGTTGCTTCAACTTACGCTGATGCACCAGAAAACGTTAACACAAAACGTTAGTCGACAGACGTAAGAAAATTTTAAAAAGTAGTAGGTAGCTTTCTACTGGCAGCCCGAACAACTTTAATAAATGGACATTTAGGTTATAAAACAACGCTTTGTATTTAACAAACATTTAACATCGTTAAAACTGTGAATTTTTTAATTAACTTAAGTTACGATTACTAACCGTGAAAGTAAACTCGGTACGTTCTTGCGAAAAACAACGCCTTGTATTTTTAGTATGACAATCTGTTGTAGCGAATATAGCTATGATACGAAATTTGGAAGTATTTACATTTGGAAGTATTTTAGTTTGCTATTTGCAATAAAAGTTGAAGTAAAGAAAGTTACCTAGTCCGTCCTACGTTGCACACAACTCTCAACACACAGCACCCTATACTACAAAGCTGAAGAATTTATTTGTCCGTTTGTAGATATGCTTGCTTTGGAACTACCACTTGAATTCAACTGATAATAAACATTCCAAACGATTTTACCCACGTTGCACCCGTTCCTATGGGAATTTTTGGATGAAAAATAGCATGTAACCTTTCCGTTGAATGTGGCTATCTATTACAAAAATAATTATTCAAATCCCACGGGTAATTCCCGAGATTAGCTCGTACATACGAACAAACATAAAAATGCTACTTCTTTTTAATGTTATAGTACCTACAAAGGCTATGGGCTACATTTCATTTATCCCAAAACTATGGGAAGCGGCACGACTCGACGCGAGGAAAACTGCGAGCCTGTTAGTTTTACTATACTTAGGTATATAATATGGTGGCTTATGCGCCTAATGGTTTAATAACAGTTTTTCACCGGAAAGTACTTCGCTCTAGTGGTTTTATATACATAAAATATAAATTTCGCATTTAATTATGTGTGATGTAAAATTATTCCCTTAATTAAAATAATAGCAAACATCAAGTGTAAAATTGCTAACTCAAACCGAAGCAGGCGTAATATTGACTTTATTTAATAATTTCGTGATTAACCCAATTTCATTTCGTTTCAATAGTATATGCATAACTTAAATAACTTCCAGAACAACTCGAGTTATATTAATAGGCATGTTCACTTATGTTAACATATTTTCGCTACTAACTAAACTAATAATAATTTGGATAGCAAGAAGGCATTCTAAAGAACAGTAAACAGAGAATGGCAGTTATAATTTTATCAGGAGTTTTTCGACGCTAACGCTAAAATATAATTGTTCATACGAGGTACCTACTGAAGAATAATGTAACACCTCGGTAGTTTAATAACTAATTGTCCCAAACGTACGAATTAAATTAAGAATGTAGAGTCTTTTACTGATCAGCCCTTAAATAACATATATTAACATATATATTGACAAACGTTTCGTATTGGTTTTATGTCTACCTATTCCGAAATATCTCCCAAAATATAGGACTGTCACGTGCTAGTTACGTGATCATGCCCATGTCATGACACATTCTCAAACATTTTAGGTCGACAGTAGACAACCAAATAGAATGCGTAGCGATTGCCATTTCTCTGTAAGCAAGAAAGAAAGACCAAACTATAGGTATGTAGTTAATAGTTATAGTTATAGTTGATGATTCCCATTATTACCTTTACTCGCTTGTCTGTGAGCTTTACAACCCGTGATCTGTATATTTCGTCACATCGATGCATCTGAGTCTTTAAAAACTTTTGATCTAACATTGATAATAACAGCACCGTAAAACTGAGGATAGCCATAGCCATAATATCTACTTTTATATCATCACCATACGTTAAGTTGGATTGTACATCCATCTGTATCCTACTAATATTATAAATGCGAAAGTTTGTGAGGATGGATGTATGGATGTATGTTTGTTGCTCTTTCACGTAAAAACTACTGAACGGATTTGTATGAAACTTTACAGTAATATAGGTTATATATCAGAATAACACATGGGATATATTTTATCCCGAAATTCCCGCGGGAACCGATACAACGCGGGTAACACCGTGGGGCGCTGCTAGTGTTTAAATAAAATACTTGGATGTGGAATAAGTCAACAAGACGGATTTGAATGCATTAAACACATAGTTATTTTAGAAGCTTGAAAACCGCTATGGATATTCCTATGCTCCAACAAAAACGGTTAATATATTATAACAGGTTGTACAGTTGGTAGCGCTTCTATGAAGTATTCTTCTTGATATTTATTTAATGAACTAATTTTTATTCAATCTAGTTTTAATAACCAAGGAAATAAGAATTTGTGCGAAAAATCAATATTCATTTTGATTTTATTATTACATTAAAAATAAAAGATTAATATGGCATCCGTATCACAAAAAAGTACTACGAGATTGTTAAACCGGCTATAAATTATAAAGAAACATTCACACCTCTTTTAAAATTTAATGAGTAAAAGTAAAGCTATTTATGGTATTTAAAAGTAAGGCTACGTAAGTCACATGATATAGAGTTATGTTTTTTACTTAACTAGCAGCGCCCTGCGGTATTACCCGCGTTGTCCTTCCAGTGGGACGAAAAATAGCTTAGAACCATCCCGTTGAATTTGGCTATCCTTTCTGAGATTAGCGCGTTTAATCAACCAAAAACTTAGGTTTGGTATTTGATAATAATTAATTGTTATTAATCATTCTGAGCTAAGCTGTAGGCTTCTTAGGCATTTTAAATAAATAATTTTGTTCTAAATTGTGTTTCAATATCCACTTATAATTAGCTACTCTATGAGCAATTGAGTCAATTGTTACATTAATATAATGTTTTACACGAAAAAGAGAAGACGTGGTAAGTGCTTCGCTCTTCCGTGATGTTTTATACCCATATAATAGTGTAAAAAATAAAATAATATTATTATTTATGAATGTTTCCGTCGCGTAAATTAAACAAACGATTTGTAAAATTAACAATCGTAACTTATTGTTAATTAAAACAATTATTATGACTTTTAGTGCTTATAAATATTAAACAGAGACGTATGACACACCTTAAGGATGGTGATCACTATGAATAGAATTTATGAACGAGTTTTTTGATAAGTAAATGGAAATAGGAAAGAGAAGTGATGTTGGTCAAAAGATCAAGGTTCCACTTTACGAGAAATATATAGACTACACATTATTGTAGTAAAATTAGTTTTATTACTTATCTATACTAATATTATAAAGCTGAAGAGTTTGTTTTGTTTGTTTGTTTGTTTGTTTGTTTGTTTGTTTGTTTGTTTAAACGCGCTAATCTCAGAAACTACTGAACCGATTTGAATAATTCTTTCACTGTTAGATAGTCTATTTATCGAGGAAGGCTATAGGCTACATTTTATCCCGGATTTCCTACGGGAACGGGCACAACGCGGGTAAAACCGCGGGGCACTGCTAGTCTATACTAATATTATAAAGCTGAAGAGTTTGTTTTGTTTGTTTGTTTGTTTGTTTGTTTAAACGCGCTAATCTCAGAAACTACTGAACCGATTTGAATAATTCTTTCACTGTTAGATAGTCTATTTATCGAGGAAGGCTATAGGCTATATTTTATCCCGAAATTCCCACGGGAACGGGCACAACGCGGGTAAAACCGCGGGGCGCTGCTAGTTATTAGATAATCGGTTAATCTACAATATCTATCTTTTATCTAAAATCGTAATATGACCATACTTACCTTATCCCAAATAATACGTTATTGCGCTTTAGAGAGCTCAAGATAATTCCTTAAGGAGTATCGAAAACCTATAAAGGGGAATTATCGAAAACGATGAATTATCTATGTAGATAATGAAAAGCGACGTTCGCGTCGCCTTTCACTCTCCAGGTTGGTGGTTCGATTCTAAACGTGTACCAATTAATTTTGCATTATGTGACATGTGCTTTTACGGTAATGGAAATAATTGGGAAGCAACCTCGCGACTTGGGTCCAAGCTTATTGACCAATTCTTATAATACCACCCGTGTTTTGTATTACGGGAGGTATGACCTTCTGAGCTAAAAGAATAGCACCAATGAGTCATGACTCATGAGGCAAATTTCATCCATCTAAGTTTATGTAGACTCCTACATCAAAGTCTACTAACTCTGTAGGCACTAGGCTCCTTGTACAAAGAGCGTTACTTTCAATTATATTATCTGAGTTTTTAATCAGTATTAAGTTTTAACGTAAAAGGCAAAGATGGGGCCGTAGACCGCAATCGCAGGTCGTTGCAAACATTGTAGATGCAGTCCGCGGGAACTGCAAAGCTGCGTACAGTTGCGTACTGCAGTCCGCTTGCGAATTGCACCTTTAGCCTTCACATTAAAATTGCTATCTACCCATACATAATTGGTTACGTATCGTAAACAATATTGTTTAAATCGACGTCGATGGCAAGTAAGGTGATGCAGTACTTGATTGACATTCATATGCAGGAGTTTTATGTGATATCTACGCTACGGCCGAGGATGTCAGCTATATTATCGCGGCAAATTATCATGTTATGTACAGAGGATGAGTCCATAAAATAGGAACTTTATATTAAATACTTACGTGATTTAGTCATAAATTGTCCGACAAGTCTTAAATATTAATAGAAATGTTTATTTTATACTTGCATTCCTTTTCTAGGGACGTAAGTATTATGTAGTGTAATTTTATTAAGATCGTTATGACACGATAAGATCGTTAGGCTTTAGATGCAAAGGTACTATATTTAGTGCAGTAGTATAATGACGAATAAGCAGTTTAGGAGAATGCATAATAAGTTGATTAATTTCTGTGCATTATCTTGTATAAGTTTAAAACCAAGTTCAAATATCAATTCATTGCGGATCTATTATCCTTCATTATAAACTTCATACATATCCAGTTTATTTATTTATAAGTTCCTATGTTAAACTGAACGTTAAATCATTTTGTCACAAAATGAATAAATATAATCTCAAAGTCAATAACATTTTGGATTAGATTAGTATCAATTTAAATCCGTGATTTTAATATAGCTCGGAAAATGCCAAAAAGTTTACAAACAAAATAACTAAGGTTAATTTGTGTCATAAATGTCTTATGTCATACATTAAGAAACTTTTAAACTAATTAGGAAAATCTATTTAAATTACTATTCCGAGTTCACTCTCCTTTAATATCTTAAGCTTATTTACTCGCCGAGATGTCGAGAATATTTTACAAAACTTACTCTTTTATTTGAGGAGAAGATTAGTAAAATACTTAAGAATGCACATCTTTAGTCACTTGTAAGTCGCACCTATGTTTTATGACAAATGTATAAGAATAAAGTGTGACTTTACATATTTATTGTTTTAAAAAGGTATCAAATCCTTGTGATCTAATGTAGAAACAATTTAAGATAATTTATAGTTTTGGCGTAAATGAACTTGCAAGTTATAGCTACAGAAAAGTAAGCATTGTAAGGCTCAACTTACAGGCGAAATTCGTTTGTACGTTTAGATTTTAAGAGTTCTAACAATATTCTACACATATTACTGGAACGCTTACTAATGTGCAAGCTATCACATACATCTTTTAACAGCTATTGATCTTATATTAGATACTAACTACCCACACTTTATATTTCTCTTAGATTCCCAACAATTTAGACCACATACTAACTATAATGTGCCCGCGGTTTACCCGCGTTATGCCCGTTCCTATTGGAATTCCCAGGATGAAAAATAGCCTATAACCTTCCCGTTGAATGTGGCTGTCTGTTACAATAAGAATTATTCAAATTGGACTAGTAATTCCTGAGATTAGCTTGAACATACAAACAAACAAACTTAAAAATTTTACTTCTTTATAATATTAGTATAGATAAAGTGTCGTTGACATTGAGCAATTTTACCATAGTCAGTGAGCTCAATAGAAAGCGGGATATATACGTCCATTTTGATATTTTGTCTTCAGAATTATCTGTTTTTCACTCACTCATTTAGTGATAGCATTGCTTTATCCATAGGTAATAACCATGTATCAATATGGTATCAATAGCGAATATAGAACAGTTTTTTTTCACTAGGAACCGTTATATAATAGAGTAATCCTTTCACTATGGAAACAAGTCCTTATCTTAATATTTTGGAATTAAGTTCAAGGTCCCAATAAAACACAGAAGATGCTTCAAGTATCATGCATGTAAGTATTCTGATGCTTGAATAATATTCAGCTCAACTTATGTTGATTATACAATTAATAAGTCACCTAAAAATGTTCTCAAACTTTTTGTGGATGATATCCAACGATCGTAGTACAGATCATACTCATAATGGTATGTGAGGATGAATGATTTTTTATTTTAACACCTTGAAGACATTTCTAATCATTTTATGTATTACCTTAGTAACATAAAGTACTCGCAATGTCTCATATCAGGGTCTAAAGGTTATTGGAGATTCGAGTATCTTGTATCACTTGATCAGTGTGGATCCTCTACAGTCTATATCTGGAAATCACACTCTCCAAGCTGTATTAAAGTACTTTATTTCTAAAGATACAACTACAAGAAATATACACAATACAAGTTTTTACATTACTGAAAGAACTGACACTGTTCAGGTTTTGAGTCTGTTTAAACCCTATGATTTCCCATAAAAAAATACTTGGTAGTACAACCATAAAATTTAAAAGGAAAACTGTAAAGAGTAGGCTTTAGGCTTCAAAATACATCAACTTGTTAACAGCACGCCTTATTAGCGCTGAAAATGTTAAATGTTAAAAGCCCACTCTTTATCCGTTTTATTATAATATGCACCTTGTAACTCGTACCTTACACGTGGAATTGGTTTGCGAGGGCCGATTCATTTTATTACATTTCACTCCATGTTTAACCCCACGGATAAAGGACGGTCTCACAAGTCACGTGAGAATCAAATATTTTTTTCATCTTTATAACAAAAACGCCAGTTTTATGTTTATTATTGCCAAATTTATATTTTTTTGTGCCCTTACTGTATGATTATTTGTTGTGCGACTTGTGGGTACAAAAATAACCTAACTAATCTTTAAAGTTCAAAGTTATTAATCAGATTATACTCAAGTTCCCAGTATATGTAGTAATTTAAAATCTAATTAATATGTTTTTGATAGTAAAAATATGAAAATGATAATAATTTTTTAATGTAATCCTACTAATGACAGCTATCTGTAGTGGACAAGTACTGGCAGAACAAATGATAATTTGATTACCGACATTTTAAACAGTACAAGTTTCAATAGATATTGTTTTTATGCCAACAAAAGGAAAAAACACGTTTTATTATTACATTCAAAGATGCGTGCGGCGTTCTTTACTTTACCTTTAAAACAACTTTTGGAAAACTAACCAACATTTAGATTTACTAAGTTTGGATAAGGCACAAATTTGTTTTAACCCTATTTTAACTAACTAATATACTCAGCCCATGCCCTTTCATATAATTACTTTAGAGAGCACGCACTGTATCGGGAGTTGCAGGTTCGATTCCCGCCTAGGTTCGACGATGTGTTAGCGATAAGACCTAATTGTATTCATTGGCAACGAAGTCTGAATGTGTCATTTTTTAAATACACTTTGCGGATACTAATAAGGAAAGATCCGAAAATCGTATCCTAAACATATCCTACATTCATATTATTATTTGCGCTAATATTCTAAACGGTAACTTGATACTTTGTTCCATGGGTACAATAATAAATAGACAGATACCATAATACAATAAGAGCATACCATATTATAATTTATTTCATGTATAACAATTTGTTCGTAGGTACTAAAGTTGTTATTTGTAAGTGTGAACATAGGAAAGATTGAGAAACTCTGAACTTTTGATTGTAACGTCAGCAGCACATAGTAAATGAGTTGAAACGTCGTGTATAAGTTTAAAAAGGTATAAATAGGCTTTGGTCAATGGAAGACCACATTCAAGTAGAAAAACGCGCTTGATAACAACGGAAATGCGGCTCCTTTTGGTAAGTCGGCATAATTTACCATTACATGAAAGTTCATTACTTCATTTCTCTAATTATTTATACTTAATCGTAAATAGGAGAGTTCATATATCTCTACCATTTACCCTTTGTTAGCATAGTGAATTTATCAGCTTGAAAAATACGCATATGAAATTTTCTCTGAAGTGATATCTTCAGCCTTCAACAAGCCATTGGTCTGCAATTGAACTATATAGACCAACTAAGTGTAATTCGGTTCTAGCTTTTTTAAATAACTCTATCCCAGTTATTGTTTGGGGTGACTTTCAGTGTCTCAATCCACACTTTTTAAGTGTTATAAATATATGATCCCTGGAATTTACCATTGAAAGTTACTAATTCTAGGTGGCAATACAATTTTACATAATATTTCAAGAATCATAAACTGAAAATATTATTCGAGAGTACTGTTGTATTTACGTTTCATTAATCACTATTTCTTTGTTTCAGGTGTTCTGTCTGTCTCTGACAGTGGCCCTTGCGGCTGATGTGGTGTGAGTAAAATATAGATAAACAAATAATTAACGGTTATCTATAATAATATATATATTATAAATAGGTTATATCTGTAAATTGGTTTGTTTGTATGTTTGGGCTAATCTCAGAAAATACCGAAACGACATTTTCATCCCACGAGGTAACAGTAGCTCCCACGGGAACGGGCACAATGCGGGTAAACCCGCGGAGCCCTGCTAGTTAATTATATAACGTTTATTAGACATAGCATTTTACCCTCTACCTACGAGTATATAATAAAATATAATTTCGCTCGCTCGAGTTGTATTCAACTCGTCACACAAGCTTGTACCTTATTAGCCCTTTACCCGTTATGCATTCGTAATTTTCCCAATCGGGTAAAAATATAAACAAAGGTTAAAGTCAACTTCAGAATAACGGGGATTGGATTGAAGGCGTAAACATTTCAATTAATAGATATTTAATTAATGGCGATAGTAAAACACACATCGACATATTACGAGTATGTAAATTCACAATATCAACTTTACGAGTATATAGACATCAAACTAAGTAATTATTTAATTGGATGGCTGTTAATAAATATATGATTTTATGAATATTTTATTTAATTAATTTGTTAGATCCTCTACTATTATCTAATCGGTTAAAAAGTGATCACGTTATGAAAGGACAAAATTACAAAGGTGAATTAAGGACGCATATTAACGTATCCAGGTAGATTAGAATGGGATACACACCCAAAAGCTATGGATGAGCAATGGCCCACCTAAGCGTTTCTGCGTACTCGAAACCCTCTAACGCCTGAATAACGGCCGGTCCCAATAACCTTTCCCTACTGGAAATCTGGGATAGCAGGTTAAGTTTAACATTGTCTATAAAATTTAAAATATAACATTTAAAGCCTTATTCTTTTAACCTTCAAACGTATTTATTGTGACTATTTCTATTCGCGTGGAATCGTTCCTTAAACCTAGATCTACTTTCTATGTTATCCGGTTAGAATATGAGTTAAAAAAAACTGTGTAACTCTTATTCAAACAAATAAATAATGTTGATTTGATTTGATTTGGAGATTTTGTTGGGACTGGCCCTTAAAGGATCAACTACATACATGGAACTGCTACTTAACAAAGGCATTATTATATTAATGTTGTTTCTCTTTCAGATACCAACCCTTCCAATTCACCACGACGCTAAGGCCCAGCGTGTACCGGCCCAACCCTGCTCGCTACGAACCCGGTCGCTACGAACCCGGTCGCTACGACCCTGGCCGCTACGACCCCGGTCGCTACGACCCCAGCAAGGACAACTCTGGACGCTACGTGCCTGACAACTCTGGCATTTACAAGTAATCATATTCATATTGGGAGACAACTGACTTTAGGCTCGCTTCCTTTTGACTTTTTCATTGCATGATGTTTTTATGTATTGCTCATGTCATATATATATGAGTCGTCTTTCCCTTTTTATTTTATATTATCAAGTTATGTTCTAATCATTCTTATTAATTATGTTACTTGTTTGTATAATATATTTTCAGTCCAGCTAAAACTTTTCATCCTACGCCATCACCACATCTCAAACGCGTTCAATCGTTCCTTATCAGTTGAGTCCTCGACCACGTCTCACATCCATGAAGCTTTGCTCCAAATATAGGTCATAAAATATATTATGACCGAATAGTCCAAGCATTATCGTAGTTATTAATTTAAACGTACTTATTATTTGTTCAAACGGGAATTTACGTACGATGGTGCTTACTGTTGCGAAACGTTTTGAGGGACACTCAACAGTAACCTCCGTCGTGCGTAAGTTCCCGTTTGATCAAATAATAATTATCGTAGTTATTTAAATTGAACTACATTTGAGGTATAATTATTCTCACATACTTGCAGATCCAAGTATCACTAAATAATTGTCAATTAAAAGGTACCAGTTAGTCAGGTTTAATCCTGTTAGGTTGAATGACTTATCTTTTGGGGTAGCTTACCTTTGTGGCTATAATTAAGTCGTTAAAGTAAATTCCAGGTAACAAATTTTTTTTATAGTTAGGAGCAAAGCATCGATATTTTATAAATCTTATATTCCAATATTCTCAAATAATAATGAGTATAATGAGAGACAATATGTTTGATAATCGTACAAAAGACACATAGATGTATCTATACAGTCATTTAGATAACAATACAAGTTGATTTTTTTACCATACAATGCTAGAATTATACAGGAACTAGCCGCGCCCCGCGGTGTTACCCGCGTTGTACACGTTCCCGCGGGAATTTCGGGATAAAATGTATCCCATGTGTTATTCTGATGTATAACCTATATTACTGTAAAGTTTCATCCAAATCCTTTCAGTATTTTTTGCGTGAACGAGCAACAAACACACATCCATACGTCCATACATCCATACATACATCCATCCTCACAAACTTTCGCATTTATAATATTAGTAGGATTATAGTCATCTCTTTCATGCAGATTTAGGTTAAAATGCCTCCAACTGCTTTTTAAAGGGGTTTTTGTACATATCAAGACGCATCTTTACTAATTAAAATACCGTTAATAATTAATTATAACAGAAGCTTTATCAATTAACGATCTCATATAAAAAAAATCCATTAAACGGGTTATTTTATTTCCCATATTAAATAACAATAAATTCAATTTCAAATGACATTTAAAGAAAAATAAAATCTGGTTTATGACGGAAGCTGAGACCTAATTTATGTCGTGACATACAATTATAATGATTTCATAATGTTAATGAGATCTTCTCAAATATCAATTAGATTCGTGTCAAGTATCATCTGTAATGTTCAAGGCAATCGGTATCTCACGGATGAGCTTAATGTGTTTATTTATAGGAAAGTGAAGATCATCACTTATAGATAACTGACCTGTTTTATATTATTACATAATATTATATTGTTTTTTGCTTGAACGGCGCTAGTTGCCGTTCTTTCACAGAGGAAAACCTTATGTCTATTGAAATAAAACAATGAATGGTTTTCATAACTGACATTACATGAAATTCATACTTACTATAAAAAATCAGTACAGCGGTAGTATCTGCTGTAAAGTGCTATTCATGTTTAAATGGGAAAAGCAACATTAGAACTTTTTATTAAGTTAGATTCCATAATACAAGCTCAGAGCTTACTTTGGGTCTAATTAACCATGTGTGAATTTGTCATATATTGTTTTTGACACGATGAAACGAAGGTTCTGGGACAGGATTTAAATAGATTCAATGCCTTATATTAACATTATATTAAACTAATTAGTTTCTTGAATTTCGATATTGTTTTGACATACCATAGAATAAATTAATCTGAATTAGGAAACTTATCTTCTTTGTAATTTATATAAAGTTTTTGACAAGCAGGTTTAGATACCGGATTATAACCACCCACATTAAAAGTCAAATGTCACAGGATCTAACTGCGAGATAAGTTTCTAGATCAAGTTTAAATTAACATTTTGATCTCATTGAGATTCCAAGTGGGTAGGTACTTACGTAGGTATAATAATTAATGCAAAGTTTTTCTCACCAAAATTTATTTTTACCTTTTAACCTAGGTAGAAATGAATGATTTTGTGCTTTTTCAGATTTAATATTGTTTTTATTATAAATCGATAAATTGAGATATTTTTTAATTATAGTTTTGTTTTTTGTGGCGTCGTTTAGATTCTGATTTAATAACTGCGAATGGGCGCATTTAATGAAACGCGATCGTTACTCATATCCAATACCTCTCCCGAAAAAATCGCCGTCTGCCAACTCGCTCAATCTAAACTAAGGCTATAACAAAATAAAAACGAATGTTAAACATTTTTCGTAAAAAATAGTATATCTCTGTGGTCTACCTTCCTAAAACCAATAAACACGTTCTTAAAAATTTCCAGCGGAGACCGCGGTGACCGCGGTTCCGGAGGTGGCTACTACTCTGGGTCCGGCACACGCGGCGGTCCCGGCGGCCCCGGCGGTCCCGGTAGCGGCTACCAGGGCTCCAGCGGCCCCGGAGGCCCCGGAGGTTCCGGCAGCGGGTACCAGGGCGACGCCGATAAGTACAAGCCTGCGGCTTCCAAGTGAGTGTCTCGAAGAAAGGTCGAGTAAGCCCATGAAAATGTGTACTAAAGTACAAAAAGTCTAAGTTTTGTATAAGTTTTCACGGGCTTAATGTACAATAACATGAGCATAATAACTGTGTAATATAGTACATTTGGAGATAATGTTCGTTTACTTAATCAGTTGACCATTTTTAGCTGCAGCGGTTAACGGCTGTTATCTAATAAACTTACCGCTAAGGCATACTCCGTACATAAATTCTTAATATTGTAATTTTCTTTGCTAGTTAACTTTGTAGTAATGGTTATATTATATAAGTGTACGTATTCGAGCAAAGCAACCATGACAACTATTAGCCATGTTTAACAGTTTGAATTGCTTCTAGGAACATTTACAATTTTGTACTTGTGTTTATTATGTTACTCGTAGGTCTCCATATATTTGCTAGTACTATATAACTCATGTACTCGTATAAGATATCATCAAACATGGAAAATGTAAAGTTAATAAGTAATTTGAAAGCTTTTATACAGCAGATAGTTAACAAAATAGACGTTCCAACTGGGTTTAGTTTAAACTTACGATACAAAATGTTATGTTATCGTTACAGGCCTAGCTCCGGAGCTGGTATTGGATCTGGCAGTGGATTGGCCGCAGGATCTGGACTGGGTGCCGCCCCCGCCTCCGGCGCTGGTCTTGGATCCGGTCTCGGTGCAGGCACCCTAAACTACGTCAAGGGCAACCCTGGCAACTACGAATACAAGTTCGGTCTCATCCGTTACGACAACGAAGTCCAACCCGACGGATACCACTACCTCTATGAAACGGAGAACAAGATCCTCGCCGAGGAATCTGGAAGACTCGAGAAGATCGACAATGAAAGGGATGCCATTAGAGTAAAGGGATTCTACGAGTTCGTCGCCCCCGACGGCATCACCTACAGGGTGGACTACATCGCTGACGAGAACGGCTTCCAAGCCTCCGGAGCTCATCTGCCTAAATAAGGCTCTATCTAGTCCTAATATAGTTAAGGATCTTGAGATCATCAGAATGTACCTAATTAGTTAAGGCAAATAAAGAAGCTACCTATTCGCAAATTAATAATGTTTATTCATTCGTATCCTGTCATCATACGGCATTGCCCCTTTATGGATAAGGTGAACAATGAAACATCGATATTTTGTACGTTTTTAAATAAAAGCTTCAACGATATGAGTAAGAATTTAATAAGTGGTAGGATAAAAAATTGAGTTTTATAGGTATCATGTCATATTTATTAGGCGCTGGACCTTGTTTCGTACACTGAGTTATTACGAGGCGTGCGGTAGGTAGAGGTACGGCAACAATGCACTGCCATTCATTTGAAGCTTTATGTGAGTTTTGTAATTTGTCAGCGATACGTGTTAAATAATATGAAATAATAGTTATGAAATACTGTTGGACAAGACAATGTTCACTCTGATAGGAGTCCGATTCAAAAAGTTATGACGTTATGAATACCGATGATTCCGCGACCGATCTTAGTAGCCAGTTTGTAAAGTCGTCGTCATCTAATGGTTTACTCCTACAACAAATTAATTAGCAATGTTCGGATCTGATAATGAACGCGCCTAAAATATTTAGTTGATAATAATAATAATATTATTAAACAAATACAATAATACTGTTAATATAATATTAAGATACAAATTCATTCTCCATAGTACAGGAGATAAAGGTGTCTCAATAAATATTTTTTATTATTCAATGTAATGTTTATATGACACATAAATACCGATTATTTACCTTAATATTAAAAACAAAGCAAGAAGGTAAAATCAGTTTACATTTGCATAAAATAAAAATTGACAAATATTAGGGTTTATCGCTACAAAAGACATCAACGCGCTCATTGGTCTCCGAGAAATGTATAATGGACGAATATCATTATTTATTTCCAAATATAGATCAATAACGTATTCTAACATAAAATGTGCGTCATAAACATAGAAAAGGAAAACTAAACGATACCATAAAATAAAATGTTATCTACTAAAACCATAACAATTTAAATTTGAAAGTGTTAGGTACAACAAAATTATTGATAAATAACATTTAAAAATAAAGCGACAAAGATATCCAGACTTGTTTATTAATCTGTTATTGACATAAAAACAAGTATCAATCGTATAAATTGTCTTCCTTTAAAAATGTTTTCAAAACAGTCATGTTTTAATTTCCAAGAATGTTAAGATTAGGTAAACCCATGTGAAGGAAAATACCCTTTTGTTGTTACAGCACATTTGATAAATTCTGCAAATTCATAGTATTGTATATGTTTAAAATGTTAATCCAAGGATTCAGTCGTAATAAACATACCAAGAGCGTGTATCAGGGGACCATACATGGAGAAAAGTGCAACGTGCCCTCCACATGTGGCTAACGACCCGGTTTCGCCAAAAACTTACTCGAGTAGGAGTTGTTAATGTTTGTAAGGTTTATTTTTACTGAATAATACAAAAAATGAAACGTTTTATTTATTCTTATCATTTATTATGCAGGAGGCGCCACCCGTCAACCGCAAAATGTTCAACCGGTTAAAGTATTTCCTGTAAATTATATCGTACATCTTTATCTTCCTCATCACGTATTTTGATACTTTATCTGCCTTAAACCTTTCTTATGAGCCTCGAATTATTTATATTTATCAACGTAAAATAATGGAATGAGCTGAAAGATTTACTAGTATTTCAGATGATTTTATTGTTTTGTTCAAGGAAGTACTATTAAACATGTTATAAATCGTTGGTGATACAGTATGAATCTGCAAAGGTATGTCTGTCACTATTTTGTAGGTAAATGATTTACTCAATTTTAGTTATTATATCAGATTGTATAAATGGGTTTCGAATCATTCTATTCTTTATACTCGTATGATTGCGTTAAAACATTATCAGCGGAGGTGTTATAATTGGATTTTAAAATAAATCATATTTTAATAATATCAATTAAAATATCTGAACATTTATTTTAATTGCTATATTTGAGTTCAATTTACTTCGAACGTTAAAGGTCAAATAATTTATGTGATGCAAATTATGTAAAAACAAGGTGTAATATGGTAGTTCAAACTACATTATACTCACGCATCACTGAAATAAACAACATTACAATTGCAATATCAATTCCATTATAAACATTAAGTATATTTTATTAATTTAATAACAAAACTTTTTCAAAAAATATCTATCTAAATCTAACCGTCTTGAAAATCTAGTAACTAAAAAGATATAAATAATTTATTTAGACTACTTCTCATCAATACAAATTAATCAAGCCCAAACACAAGGTAACTGATGTAAGCCGTTGAGGAGTTTAGAAAGTTCCCCTCGATGTCATCATCTAATCCTGGTTTTCATACCTCTGGAACCGCTCTTGGAATATCTCCTTCCCAACAAAAAAAAACATCAAAATCGGTTCATAAACAAAGAAGATATCCGAGAATGTAACTAAAAAAAATAAAAATAGGCATATTGAAATTGAGTCGAATTGAGAAACCTCCTCTTTTTTTGAAATCAGTCAAAAATATTGGTAATGGAAAATAAATATACCATTTGATACTATTTTCACTGAATTTACTTCAACCATATCTTACTCACACATTTGTAGCAAGCATGACAAATAAGACTGTAACCGAGAATCATGTATACCTAAGGTCGAATTACGCCCTAAGAATGCCGTGGGTTGCACATACAGATGCATTTTAATCATTTTTGTTTTATGCAAATCGATGTGTGAAGTGGATCCTCAAACATTCCATAAGAAAATTACGACTCTCTTACAGATCGGTCGTCTCGGAACTGCATCGGAAATGCACGCGCTCTGACTTTTAAAATTAAATATTAACAAATTGTTAAAAGTGGAAAAGTGATCAAAATAGAATAGCATCAAAATTGTTAACTAATCTATGCAAATTCCTCCACCCGACCTCGTCACACCTTGATTTAAGGATTCTGTTCCACTTTTTGGTGCGTTTTCAATAAAATATTAATCATTTAAATGTTAATTAAATGTCAAAAGAACGATATTATCGAATTGACAGTGTTTTATATCTTCTTCCTAATATACGATGTTAAGTGGTTTTTATTGTATGATCTACTTTCAGATCAGATGCGTGATTGGTTGCGCGAGGCTGCACAATCGTAAAGTTGCGAGTAATAATAATCAATAATAGCAATTCAAAGTCAAAGATGTTGCAAATTGTGAAGTTTGTAAGTACATTAAGATATTCCTTTAGCATAAAAATTAATAAAATATGATAATTTTTATATCAGTATAATCGAATTTGTGAACCATATTAGGCATTAGTATTCCTTGAATAATATTTATTGATAATGCGTTGATTTTTGCAGATATTGCTGGTGTTATTTGTGAGCGTGATTCAAGGCTCTCCTTACGATGATGGGAAATATAGACCAAAGAAGTACAATGTGTATGATGACGGTAAATATTACAGACCACTGACTGAAGGGAAATACGTGCCCGGCGATGAGGGGCGGTACACGTACATATACCAACAGGGGCTCTACCCTGAGGACAACGGAGATTACAGATACATTCACCAAGTTGGACCAAACGGCGGGTTCGGAGGTAACGGAGGGTACGGTGGGAACGGCGGCGAAGGAGGAAACGGTGGATACGGGCCCGGTGGCCCCGGTGGCCCCGGGGGTCCCGGCGGCCCCGGCGGCCCTGACGGCCCCGGTGGTCCGGGCGGCCCCGGTGGCCCAGGGGCTGGTGGCCCGGGAGACACAAGGCCACCTCCTAGAGAAAACGGATACATAGGCAAACGCATCTATGCACCCAAATACCCTTACGTACACAAAGTAATCGAATCATTGATTAACAAGTACGTTTCTCAGGATAACTTTGGAGAACACCCTGATAGCAGTAATAATCATTTCAAGAAAGTATACGCGGACAAGGAAATTGCTGTGAAGTGCAAATATTTGATGCCAAATAATAATACAGAATTCACCACCCAGTAAGTAATTTAGACTTGCTATCGAAAATATCTACCTGTGTGGATTCCTTGTAAGCCATACCGACTTGGTTTGGACCTCATTTGTATTAGCATATAACAAATGCTAATTACTTTAAATGTAAAATTTACGTGCGGCTCCTCTTTGGGACGTTTGATCAGAACCATATATTTCTTGAAACGAATTATAAAACGAAATAAACAGCATTATTGCGAATTTACATATTAATAAGAGCTAATCGAAAGTGTGTTATCCGAGGATAATTGACGTTAATGTTCATTGAATAATCTTTAATCATTTTGTTTCTATTAAGGGGGGGTCAGATCCTTTAATTATTTACTCTTATATTAGATTTTTCTAATAATTACAACCACGACCATAACAATATTACGCATAAAATTTGAAAAGCTGTATTACTGCTGTACTATTACTGACTAAGCGATGTTACTTCATTGCGATCGTTAAGCAACGTGCAGCTCCTACTTGGATGGGTGGCCGATAGTGGTATTTCTATCTGAGTGCTACCGTGCTTCGGAGGGCACGTAAAATTGTCTGTCCCGGTTGTTTCAATCGCCAGACCACCTCGGCCTTTATGCGGTCTAAAAACTCTGACAGGGTTTCCAGTTTCCAGGGTTGGCCACTGACCTACTCGAAGTGAATGAATGAATGAATGAATGAATGAACTTACGCCTGTACTCAGAGATGTCAAACGCTTCCTAAGTAGATTGGTTCGAGATAGTCAATAATAATTGTTAATCCGCCTAAAACATTTTTTCAGGTACCCGCCAACGATAAACGTTCCTGATGGAGAAAATTTCGGATCATATTACAGCTACCGTGGTACCAAGGTTTTATCGGAATCAGTTACGAAGAAACTGAAGTTAGAATATGAAGTCTTCGTACGAGTTGTGGAAGTAAACAAATGATATGAAAATGATATGAGCATTTTGTTTTGAATCGGTATCTTATTCGAGTGTCTGTAGTTTAGCTTTAAACAAAGTCAAATTGTTTTATTTGCGTAGAATACTATTAGTTTAGTAACAAAAGTCAATATGAATTATGTAGTAATAAATAAAGTATTGTCAACAATATTTTACGTTTTATTTTACAAATACCCCGGGGATGACTCCATTGGTTATTTTTAGTCACTTTAATTAAATCATGAATCATAGATGTAGGTATGTGATTCAAATAAGTTATGATATGATACGAGTATTTTTATTGAACCCTCTGAATGGCGATTAGGGACAAGGTTCACTGCTGCAATATGATGTTCTTAGCCGTAAAATGTATTTCATATTGCCAAGATAAAATTGCAAGGCTGTTTGGGTGTTAAAATGTAGGATTAGATACACATTTAATTCAATTTATGATTGGAGACCTTAGGACTTTACAATTTATATCACAAGTATATTCCAAAATGCCCTAAAAGAGGTGATTGTGCCCAGTCCTACTAAGAGGCTTATACTCTACAGTAAGATATAACAGCTTGTTAAGTTACTTTCATAATGAAACGGCCCCAAATTCATCTGTCAATGTGTAGAGTCAGATTAAAGAATCTGACGTTTAAAACTATTGCAGACCGTAGCCCAGACAATTTTTAGACTGGTTTGTTTAATTTAGTCTGTTTTTAATCAAGTGCTGGTAAACGCTGGTGCACCGCCCGCTGCCTACGAGTTTCCTTTTTGTATGCAACCGTATACCATGATACACCAAGATAAAGACAGCATCACCATGAAAAAGACCATTTACTGGCTTTCTTTCTGAATGCAGCCTTATGCTATTAGATTTCTTAGCGCCATGGGCGTAAATTCCGTGATTACGAATAGGATACGCATACAAATTTATAATTATAAAATTAAATGTAATCATCTAAGTATAATCAACTAACTTGCCGCCGTCTCGGTAGCTAAACTCTATTAATTTAAGTACCTACCTTGGTTTTATGAGTAAGTACATGTACAAGTATATCATTAGTGTTATAATGGTGTTATATAATAGGACGTGTTATTCAGATACACTACACACTATACCTACAATGGTATACGACTAATGACAATAGGTATTGTGACTATAGCTTATTTTTTGTAAAGTAATTGTCTGAAGAAGTAATTACCCCGAAAGATCCTAGTGTAGGATTGTTCCTATCCTTAAAACACCTCAACAAATAGAGCAGCACAGCAAGGATAAGCTCTTGCCTAGTACAAGTTTCAAATAGAGCCATTTTAGTATTGTTATTGAAATAAATAAAATTATTTAAAGGACTATTTCACTCACGGTTAATTCTAAGCTCGTATTATGGAATATAACTGACTGATACTACCACATAAACATACAAATACATATTTACAAATTATGTTCGTTTTCTTACTGAAATTCAGAACAAAATCAAAACGTAAAGTACAGGGATGTCAATATCATAACAAAGGTACAGTCAGTCTATGAAAATGTTAAGTACTTACGTATGTCGCATGAAAAAAGGTTCTTAATATAATGAGAAAATTATGAACATGTTTAGAAAAGCATGTTCAGCATTTTCATAGGTCGGTATCTAACATGCAAATAATCAAACGTTACTTAATTGAGACTTACTTTACTTAATATATTTTTGACAACTCAATGTCTAAATTGTATGGGCTCAACCTAAGCTGCAATTGAGTATTCGGTCTTCAATATTGTATTTGTGTCAAATTGTCAATACTTCAGCATTAATAAACGTTGCCTTTGCGGGTGCGGCTCATTGTTTCCGCCTGACGCACGGGCGGCGTGGGCCGCAATCGGTATGGACATATTGGTAAATGAAATGGATGTAGTTGGACATTTGTAATGAATTTTATTGCCTAATTTACCTATAATGTATAACTGTATTGTCTACTTATATTGCGTAACGGTATAACTATTTTTCGGGCTTAAAATCACGTCCTAGAATAGTCAAAAATGTCAGAACATTAATATGATCAAAGCTAATTTTATGAGTTACGTGTAGCATGATAAACAAAACTATATGTTTGAGAAAATCTCACGACTACAGCACCAAATCCTTGTATCAAGACAATGAATTCATATATTTTTAAATGCATATAAATAATTCATATTGTTCAGGAGATAAATGGATATTATCAGTTTAATCAAACAAAAACACACCCTAACATAACTCTTGCCCTAAACCCTGACTTACGTTATGTTCCGTCGTGTGTAATGGGATATTTTTATCAATACTAAAAGTCAACTATTACAAATTCTAAAATCATTGATTTTAAATAAATCCGTTTACTAGGAAGCCTGAAAAAATAATCATAGCAAAATCTATAACCATGAGATGCTTTATTATGAACGTACAATAGAAGCTTTTGTTGATATTTCATCTTCGATGAACGTCAAGGCGTTGAAAAACTATGCATGAAAATAACTAATATATTTTTTCAGAAAAAACTCAAAAATAATAATTTTCAGGTTTTTGAGAGTAATAAAATTCACTTACATAATTATACCCAATGATGTTCTCAACTATAAAAAATAAAAATATTATCAAAATACCGCGCGTAAATTGCCAAAAATATGTCCTAATTGAAATAAAACATATCAATAACTGATTTATATTCAGGAACTGCCCGAGTTAAATTATCTAAATAGTTAAGTAGGAGTAAAAACCAACGGATTTTCCTAAAATGTTATATGTGAGAATTATTATAGACGATCAAACGATATATCACTGCGCCATATATGTCCAACTCAAGGTAAATACAACAAATAAAATTAGCATTTTCTTGAACCAGATCACAAGTATTGTTGCAATAAATACTCCATTTTTGAATTGATGATAGTATAAAAAGAACTGACAGTTGGGCAAGCCTATCATTCCTTACTGTGATTCTCATAGATTACAAGTAACTATGAAAACTATTTCGGTGAGTTATATAGTAGTGGAGTATCGATTTTCGGAGATTTTAATTTAGGTGTCAAAATTAAATTAAGTTTAGTGAGATATTTTTAATGGCTGCGTAGAATTTGATGTCGCGGCAGGAAGTGATATATCATGTAACGTTATAGATAACACCTTGGAATGTGATCAAATACTCTAGTTATATTGGATTTTATTGCCAAATTGTAAACTGGAATTAACATGGAATTGTGTCATTAACATCAGCTTCTTCTTTTTAATGTACTTCAGTGTATCTGTTATATGGTAATATCACGGTTGGATCTTGGCACTTAATAACGTCACCTAACGCGTAACGTACCGATTTTATAATTCCAAATACCAATACTTACCCAAAAACATTATTTATTTTGCTAGGATCTCATTATTACCTATTAGCTTAAAAAATAATAACACAAAATCATTTTACATAGATTTGTGTCCTGCTCTTGGTGGTTGCTCTAAGCAACGCCGAAGACGACGGCAAATACCGTCCCGAAGTGCATGGAAGTAGTGATGGGAAGTACCGCCCAACGAACCAGGGGCTGTACCAACACGTCTACGATGGAAGATACCAGGGCTTCTACGACAGGAGCAGATATAACGGATACAATGGATACAATGGATACAACGGATACAATGGCTATAATGGGTACAATGGATATAATGGCTACAACAATGGATACAACGCATACAATGCCATCAACCCCTACTACGCTGCCTACCCTGGTTACTACCAGCCTTACAACCCAAACTACGTAACGCCTGCGCCGTACGTTAGATACGGGTAATGTATATTTTTAATACCTTTTTATATTTTCAATGGAATGGGTTTTAAGGCTAACTCTGCGTTAAACGGGCTTTCACGCGTGCGGATGGGCGCGGACGTAACATGAACGCAGCATTTTATACGCGCACTTCAAGCCTAGTCAGTGTTCAACAAATATTGGCAATGCCAAGAATTACGGAATACTCGTATATTATTGTATAGAAAATTACGGAAAAACGTTTGTTATTCCGAAAGTAGAAAAGTTTACAGTACTAGAAAATGGGTATCATTTCTATTCTTTCATCAGTTATTTATTTACAATAGAAACATTTAATAATAAATGCGTTTTTCTATAAATAATACAACTGTGTATAAGATACCATAGTTAATATTTCAACCATGAACTCAACTTGATATAATAATTCGCGCTACAAAGTAACAAATGGACTAATGAATGTTTATTATATCGTTTCAGTGGCGACGTGGACCCCTACGCCAGTTCCGTGTCCGCCGTGACTTACCGCCCCCCTGTCGTGTCGTCCACCTACAAGCCTGTCGTGTACTCCTCACCGAAACCTCTTGCCTACTCGCACGCCGAGCGTGCAGCCAACATTCTTCGCCTTGAAAACGATATCAACGAAAACAGCTACCGTTACGCTTACGAAACCGATAATGGTATCGCTGCCGAAGAAACTGGCGCGGTTGAACCATCCGTCACCGGAGCTGGCACCAGATCGAGAGGCTTCTACCAATATGTAGGACCCGATGGAGTTACGTACAGAGTAGACTACACCGCCGACGAAAACGGCTTCCGACCTGTCGGGGCTCATTTACCCCAATTAGGAGCGAAATAGATATAAGAAAATAATGAACGAGAATAAATATTTTTACAATAACTAAGTGTTATAAATCTTACCTTATTTTAGCACGTTCATAAAAATCTTATCATAAATTATTTATATTGACATCAATGAGTTTTAATTGGTGAAGGTACATTACGTTTTATATCATTTATTACATATCTTTATTATGTACTGAGACAGGCTTTATATTCATATTATGTGAATTGCCATAACGTTATGCTTAGTTATATATTGAAAACCCAGTTTGTAAAATGGGATCTAAGTTCAATTTTAAGTACATAATGTATTAGTTGACTTATTATAGGACTAAGCATTGAGCAGAAAATCTTTAAATTTTAAATGCAAAAACATGTGTTTCATGATTACCTTGAGAAAATTATCTGTAACTAGAGGTCTTATCATGGTCATCTCCTCTAGGATAGAGCCAGTTCGCCAAAATTTCCGCACATAGTCTGTAGATTGAATCAACCGCGGCTATCTTCGTCATATTTGCAGCGAGATGGCACTAAGGTGCCACTTTCAGCCGGCCATCAAGCGGTGGCTAAGATGTTCTTTGTTTGAACTCGATGTCGGGAGTTCAAGACCACCAAGGGTGATCAGTGACCCGTAATGACGTAAACATTTGTCCTGATAACGAAAATTTGACCTTACGATAGTTTAACATGTATACAATTCTATCTAATTGATGTATTATTAAGAAAGCAATAAAGAACTACCTACCTTATAGAGAAAAGATATTGTACATACTTGAGCAAACAAAAGATAGGTATTGAAACAAAAAACGAGTTCCGGAGCAAAAAACGAAAGAAACGTTTTAAAGAAAATAACAAAACACGTTAGAAAAACAAAACACTAAAGTTTTACATCCTCATGTGACTCACTTGGAAACAATTTGCGTGGAACGACCCTAATTTATATATCTAACAAGGCCGTTGAGAGCTTCAAAAGCTCTCGGGTCAAAACCCTTTTTGTTACTTTCCTCATTTCTTCAATATGAAGTTACATTATTAATGTCTACCTTAAACCGTAAGAATGCACTTTTTGCCGTTAGGTTGCAAAGATAATAATATTTTTAGGATTATTATTTCCAATTTATGTAAATTAATTTCCGTATCTTCAGTTTCTTTGTGCTACTGTAAATTTATATTTCGAACGCCTATAGCCCAACGTCGAACTAAATTTTGTGTATCGGTGATTTTGTCATTTTTAACCGTTCGTTAAGGCGTTGCGATTAATTGTATTTACATGCAAATTAGCGAATCTTAAACACAAATTGTTTGACATGTGACGTTAAACTTGTCCACTCGCGACTTGTAAGCTTGCTTGATATAAACGATGCCCTTATTTCTGACTCATAAAAATAGTTTGGATACCATACAGAAGAGCAAAGTACTCGTAAGTACATTAAAAAGGTGGAATTATTTCGGAGCCGACACACTATTACTCATTTTAAAACACTATTATTTTAAATGCTTAAGGGAAAACTATTATTGGGATATACAGTGGATTACAAATTACAATATAGTAGACCTCAAACCATAAGATTCTGGATGCCATTATATAAACACTACTAATTTATAATGTATAAATACTGCAAAAGTAGTAATTTAACGAATGCTTTAAACAAAAGCTTTTCCCTTTAATCAAATTAGCGAGATTCTTCTCTGTAAAATACTCTGTACAACCAAAATATACAAGTTGTTTACATGAGACTACGAAGGAGTTGTGTACAGTATAAAATGTGAGTAAAATATTTTTATGCAGGAAAATTAAATAAAAAAGAGAAAAAAAACATTGAAGACGGTTGCGTAGAGGTTTCCATTCAGCAAGTTTACGTACTAAAAATAGCAGAATTAAAGTTTAAACATACTCGGATACTTGTAGGGCCATATAAATAAACGCGTATTAAGGTACTGCCAGACGTGCTCATTACTAGCACATTAGCATGCTTTTATTGAGCAAGTGCTCATTAGTAGCACGTGTGTAATGTAATGAGCATGCTTATTTAGAGCATGCTACCTGAGGCGCGGGTAGGGGGGGGCGGGGCGTGATCCGAGCACGTCAGAACATGTTTTATGCAATTAATTGATGTAATTAATTAAAACAAGCATGCTTATTTCTGGCAAATGTGAACAGTTTGCAGAGCATGCTAATTTTAAGCAAGCTTATTAGCATGCTTTTTTTGAGCACGTCTGTCAGTACCTTTAACCACATTTTAGCTATCAAATGATTTGTCACTTTCTGACATACGCAATTTTCCGAAGAGCAAAAGAGACAAAACACTTTAAAACAGTATTTTATTTACAGAGCGTTCATTAATAAGGCGGGTTATGCCACGAAATAGAGAAGAGTAAGACCGTTTGTCCACCGCCGCCGGCACCCGACCGTCACCGGTAACGAGATGTCGGCGCCGAAGTAGCGGTAGATACATTTAGAGCATTTTGCTTTAGCCGCGTGTCCACCGCACATCCGTCACCGGGCGCCGTCATTCCGGACGACGAATTTGTGAGTAAATCGGCGTGACCGCTAAACCGGGCCCGAGATTTTGATGGGCTGATGTGCCGGCAATACAAAACATATGAACTTGTCCACACACTGCCGTCGCCGTCGCACCGTACACGAGCTCAGTTATTATTTTGTCTGTCATCAATTATCATTATATAGCATTGTATAGTAGACTAGCAGCGCCCCGCGGTTTTACCCGCGTTGTGCCCGTTCCTGTGGGAATTTCCTGCGCCTTCGAAGGTACAAAATTAGTAGAAGAAGTTGTCGCCGGTTTAACCTAGCCATCACTTTATTAAACTTTATTTCTTCGAAAACGCGACTACCACGCATGCCAGCTGGAACAAACTGAGCCGGCGAAATCGGTCGCGGTGGACAAACGATCGCCGTCACGTCATAATAAAATCGGCCCGAGTTTATTATGACGTGACGGATGTGCGGTGGACACGCGGCTAAAGCAAAACGCTCTAAATGTATCTACCGCTACTTCGGCGCCGTCATCTCGTTCCCGGTGACGTCCGGTCCGGTGCTCGTCCGGTGCTGGCGGCGGTGGACAAACGCTCTAAGTGCTTCGCTCTTCCGTTGGTTGTGCTTACATATGAACTCCTCGGCTCGCAGCTTATAAACTCGCTGAATGAAAGCAAAGCTGTAGCTCTAGAAATCATTACAATGTAGTATGCATGGATTCACTTGTCCAGTCCAAGGTCTCGGATCAAATGCCAGGATCAAGCGAAACGTGTCTACTTTTATAATATGGTTCTAGTTTCAGAATACGAACTTGGTTAAGATATTAAAGTAAAGTAAAGCGCCTTATGTCCCATTGCTGGGCAAAGGCCTAGGCTCACCGAAGATATTAGACAATGAGGAGAATAAATGCGGAAATATATGCGCGTATTCTTTTACCCTGTACTGATATCTTCAGATACTTACAGACACATTTTTGAAAATTGTACTGCAATACGCTGTTATTCCATCATGGTATTGACCAAAAACGTACAAGTACCTATAAAACTGTAACCTTTACTAGAAAATCAATTTATAGTCCATTAACAGTTTAATGGGGCATTTGCTACGAATTTTATGGCCAAATTATGCAATTTTATACCGTTCACACCTTTATATGTATCATTTGCATGTACGACGGAAATGATTATGAGATAAACGCGTGTTAGTACTTATTTTTTCATATGTACTATATCCTTTCTATTGACCTATTATAATAGTTCGTCGACAATAATAGATAATAATTAATTCAAGATGCAGACTTATAATGATATCATCAATGTCATATTGCGTAAAATTATTCGGTTCGAATAGTATAAAAGTTACAAAAATGTCGAACATGGACATCAGTCATCAAATTGTTAAACAACACTCGAAATGCAGACTTTTGTGAGTATTTTGTTGTTTTATTTATTTTGTAACTTCAATAGAATTATAAGAAATATTACGTGTATTATTGCTCAATAAAAAGTAAATAATTCTGCTTACTAAAATTATTTCTTCAAATTAAGAAAAATAATACTCACTGTACTGATATCTCCAGTGAGATGAGAGGCCTTTACAGCAGTGGGACATTACAGGCTAATACTGTACTTTATTTTTGTAAGAAAAATAAGTAAAAGGTGATGCAAATAACTATCTCAGCCCTTATCACACAGAAAAGTTATTTTTTTTTTGTTATCCTCATTACGATAAGAAAAATAGTATCATATATCCCAATGATTGTTGCAGATTGTTTTGTCCGCTGTGTTGGCCGTGGCTCTGGCCCAGTTCGGCGGGTTCCCTCAGAACCGCTACTACCCGTCCTCGACCGTGGCTCCCATCAGGCCCGTCAACATCAACCCAGTCAGGCCCGCCACCAGTGACCAGACCGCCAACATTGTCCGCTACGACAACGACATCAACCCCGACGGCAGTTACAGCTACGCGTAACTATAATATCTCTTCTTCTACATACTTCTTACGCACTTAGTCATAAACACATTTTGCTAGGCAGCCTCCGTCTGAGGGTGATGTATTTGGTATATTTGAACCCGGATTTGAATTCCCAAGGAACGAAAGTGGGTTTAACAGCGGGGTACCGCTGGTGATATAACTTCAAAAAGTTTATTGTGAAAGAATGCAACATTGTCTGTGTCATGTATAAAATATCATCCTCATAAATTAAAACTTGTTTAACTAGTAGCTATTAATAATAAATGCGCATCCGTTTGATGACAGGATTTATGACACTTTACGCAAAAATTACTACACCTATGAATGCCATTTTGTTCTTATTTTTGTTTTTTTCATTTTATTCCATTATTACACGTATTCTTTATGTAGTTTTGAAACTGACAACGGCATCGGCGCTCAAGCCCAGGGCACGGTCCGCACCGTGGGCGGCAACCCCCCCGAGGTGGCATTTATTGGTGTTTAATAAAATAATTCGTATTCTAGTTACGAAACCGACAACGGCATTGCCGCTCAAGAGCAGGGCGCCCCTCGTAACTTCGGAGGCAACCCCCCTGTAGCCCCTGACGTAGCTCAAGGTTCCTTCTCCTGGACCTCCCCCGAGGGAGTGCCAGTCGCCATCTCCTACATCGCCGACGAGAACGGATACCAACCACAGGTACATACGTCACATCCTAAAGTAAACGAAAGTTATCAAACACGTTCTCATGTGTCCGATTTCATCTCATTTTACTGCCTATTAAGGATTGCATTTGTGATTAATTTATTTGAATATTACTTCTAAAATGTCAAGGATAAAAATAATAATCAATTGTCTCATTGTAGAGAAGAGCTTTAGGCATAACAATATGTAAACGTCGAATTACGAGAGTTAAATATAACTTAACAAATTACTACAAAAAGGTCGGTCTCGGTATTTTGTTACTGATCTATCTTTGATCACAGTTTTTTGATAAATATTTAACCTTGTATTGACATCGGAAAACATATAAATTGTTTATTGATTATTAATTAGTTGAGATGATGTATCAAAATATTGTATTGCTTTGTTTTATAAATAACGTATCATATATTACCGGATTGTGCTACAACCTATACGATATTCTTTGTGTAGTAAATATCTGTGTTTGTTCCAGGGTGATGCTATCCCTACTCCCCACCCCATCCCAGAAGCTATCCTCAGATCGTTGGAATGGATCGCCAGGAACCCCTCTCCCCAGAAGAAGTAAATTCTATAAACGTTTTAGGTTTTACAATATATTGGAGCCTATTAATTATGATTCCTACAAAATTATGTAAATATAATAAATATTATATAAATTAATAAATAAATTGATTTACAACAAATGTTATTTTTCTATATTACATAGATTAATGGTTTTACATTAATTAATGGTACACACCTAGTAGCTAGTGGTAAAGTTGTGTAAGGTATATGAAGGAGGTTACAGCGACTAGTACAAGTTAGGTCGCAGAACGCAACCGCAGGCTCAATAGTGGACTAAATGTTCTTAAACCGCCAGCGGGTGCGCGGGCGCCATAAGAGTCTGCACAGTGAGCACACTATTGTTTAGCAACCTATGCTAGGAAGTGAAGAATGAACTTTATCTACCTATGCTAGAAAATGAAGATAATCTTCTGGGCTATGACATAAGGAGAGGACGCTAGAGTAAAGACGCCTATAGATTTTTATGTTTGTTAGTCGAAATAATTTGTATTGGAAACATTTTTCGATTGACTAAAGACATTTTTTGTTTTCATCCACCAAATCAGTCTAAAGATGGTTGTAAAAGTGGGTAAGTATAGGCTTTAAATGCGTATCCATGTTTACGATTTAAATACTACACTTATTTCTATACACTTCCTATGAATATATTTTCATTCGTCACTCACACGATTTGCAATCAGATGCGCGTCAAACGTAAAATCTTTAAATATAAAAATTACGTGTCACGTTGATTTTCCGCGATGGACGCCTAAACTACTGAAACGATTTTAAGAGAGATAGGATAGCTTACATCTCAAATTATAGTTTATAGGGTGGTTCAACGCTTAATGTTTATATGATAAAATAACGTTTGCCAGTTCAGCTAGTATATATTATAATTTATACAGTCCCGTTACATTTAGTATAAACTACCTTCAGGTGGCGATTCTATTGCGACGATGCGGCAAGTGGCTGAATGCAAGCGTATCAATGTTTTTCCACGGTACCGTCCGCTTGCAGGACGGAACGCGACTCTCTTGCAGCCAGAGCAAGCTAGCTCGTTATCAAACGAAGTATCGTGCAAACGCGGCGTTTTAGTTTTGAGTTGTCGCGTTTGCGTGGCAATTCTATTTTATGTGGTGACGATACGAACGATAAGGTTGTGAAATAATTACTCGTTAGTGAAGACTACCAGACGATAGAAGCGTGAACTTGGAGACTCTCTGGAGACGGCCCCTGTCACAGACTTGAGATGAAAAAATGAAACCACATTTAAAATGATATTTGAAATTCCTTACAGTTGCAGCTGACCTCACTCTTTCCTGCTCTTTATTGATATCAATTGGGTAACAGAGGTAAAGGACTTCTGGTATCATCGTGTTCTTGAGCTGACGACATAATTGATTTGAATATTTATGCTTAAATTATAAAATTAGATCACATATTTAAAAGATCATAAAAGTTTAACAACGAAATCGAAACGAAGTATGAGTAATAAAATAAAGTAGGTATTCCAAATATGCATGTTAAATATCGATAAATTGTTTAACAATATACAGAACCTGTTCACATACCTATATCCGGCTGCCAGGCATTAAAATGCAGGAAAAACTGCAGGGATGGTATATTTTACAGAAACTCATAGTAGATATATTTTCATATTGCATTCTAATTCAGAGAGCATCGGTATTCCTGGAAACCTGGAAATATGAAACTTGACGCTATTGATTAATGATAAATTAATGATGATGATATTAAATCATTCACGGTACATAATAATTATACATACAAGGCATAAATAACACTTAAACTGACAGTGGGTCCAAAATTATTGATTGTAATAGTTTATTCATAAGAAGTAAAAACACAATAAAATATTTCTAAAGTTAATGTAGACGTGCTTTTATAGCTATAATAAAATTTCGTGTGAAAAATCCTATTAAATACACATAAAATTATAATATTTTGATATTTTTATGTGAATTTATTTATTGTTAGTAAGTAATTGAAAGTTTAACTCGTATTTAGTGCTTTCGTTGATCATAGCTATCGCTTTGAAAACTATAGGAGTAGAGTCTAATAGAGTACTAATAGGGTATAGTACCACACAACAGCCCGCTAGCGCATGTCACAGAAGGCTTGATAAAATAAATACATATATATAAAATTCGGTGGAATGTTTAAAATCCGAATAAAAAACGGTATTTAACATACCATGTCTTGTCACCGTCTGTCACATTCTTTGGGCTAGAAGTAGTTTAGGAAAGGATATTCCTGTATGAGAACACAGATAAAAACTCACACACAAAAGACGAGATGTCTCACCTTTTCGAAGATTTTCATAGACCAAAAGGCGAAATAGTATGCTTATCAAATGGTCTTTATAGAATAAAATAAGATTTTCACGACATAAGTAGGTTTTCAAAGAAGAATACGAACAACTTACAGTTTATTAAAAAGGCAGCTCTGTTTAAAAACAACTAGTTTGATAATATCTATTATAGACGAGTTTATCGTTGAATCAGTGAAGAAATACATATTCTTACCATAAATAATTGTCTATTGGTTCAACCCATATCCGGTGTAAGAAGATTGACTAATTAATTTTCAAATGTTATAGTTCAGAATGTATTAAGACTTGTTCAATAATGTGAGAATTGAATAAATTATCGACGCGTTAAAACTGATTAAGTTTTCTTTATAAACTTTTAACCTTTGGATGTAATATGAGTAATAATGTAATATGAAATGTAAAATGAGTATCAAAGAGATCAGTTAGTGAAAGCGTTTGAATCAAAAAGTTCCGAGTGAATACTGGAAATGAGGTTTAAGCTTTATGTGAACACCACACATTTAGAATTGAAACTACGTTTACGGATACACTTTGCTTTTATTGTACGTAAACGTATATTCTGCGTGAATGTTTCAATATAACTTTAGTGCACATAATATTTAATTGCGTATACTTAACGCAACTCAACCTCCCAGAGTTCTAATGAAAGAAGGCTTTTCTTTACAAACATGATTTATGATTCTCGGACAATGATACAGAATTTATGCAAACTTATCGACCGCGCGACGATTGTAACGACTAAACAGGTTATTAACTCATCAAATTAAGTATATTTCTTCAGAGAGGTTACGTTATTACAATTGGAATACCAAATATTATCATAATGTTCGTTATTCAAAGCACTTAAAAAAACTGGACTAGGTGTGGTTAAAATTAAGAAACATTGAACTAGTTGTGAAAATACTATCGATCTATTCAAAATTGTACTGTATTTTCCCTTAACTGACTGTGACATAAAAATAAACTTTGAAGGATAAAGTAAGAAGAATAGTTAGATAACTATGGGAAGTTTAATTCTTCAAACATGCACAAAGCTTTATGTAGGCAAGTTAGTGCTGGAGCCGAAATTTTGGCCACTTAGATCTACAAGCCTTGGCTATGGTCCGGTCACTGAAACACTTAGAACCGCCAATGTAAAATTCCCCCTGCGTCATATTAACGCCGAGATAGGAATATCTCTATCAACCACCCATCTTGAAATTCTGCGTAATTACAATAATCTCCCCTCGACTGTTCTAGCAATGTACCTGATCCCGTGAGAATTGAGGAATGAGAAGTAGCCCGAAACCTTCCTCGTGGATCACTCTATTTATCGGAGAAATCCACATGTTTAGTATTTTTGTAGTTATTTACGAAAAACAGACATTAACTGTGGACTTTGTTTTTCAATGGAATCTGTAACTCCTATTAAGGAACGTATCCACTTTAATTCTAGCAAGGAACATGAAGCATTAAAAATGTACGTCCTTCGGGAAGGTTGGTTTGATTTTACTTACGACTGTATACCGCCCTGAACTGTCCCGAGGAGACTAAGAAACTGCGATAAGCGGGCGCACGCGACGGGCGCACGCAACGGTTCACTTTTGTATGCATCAAAACTACAGAGCGCACAATAATACAGGAAAGTTGTAGGCTCAGTTCTGTCCGCAAAATCATGTCTCATTCACTTATTATTTATTTATTAGACATCTATATATATAAAAATGAAACCCGTTTTTTGTTGTCGTCGCATCACGCGTGAATGGCTGGACCGATTGCACTAATTCTTTTTTTGTTGTATTTGTTATTATTAGGAGAAGGTTTTCACGGAAAAAAATATTAAGAAAATCTCTCAGAAATATTGAAAAATATACATATAATTTTGCATATTTAAAAAAACACGCGTAACGAATGTCAATAATATGTCATTCACAGCCATAGACTATATTGAAAGAGCATTGTTTGTTCGGAAAGTAGTGCATCATTGCTACGCTAAGGCGGTACGAAGTTCGCCGGGTCAGCTAGTTTATAATATAACAGAATGGTGACCCTAATTTGAAGAGCAGAAAACGAAGTCTGTAATGGAATAACTTCTTTAAAAATAGTAAAAAGTCCTCATCTATTTATTTATTTATTATCTTACTGGTTTCTAGGTCTTAAGCGAATACTTCTGAATACCGAATTTTGAATTGAAACTACATTTACGAATACTTTGTTTTTATTTTTTATGTTTATTTCACATTTTGGCCTCTTTCATAATCTAACAATAAGCATTATGCTAACTCTAGTGGCGTAGCTTTTAGCTCGCTTAAAGGCCTGTAAAAGGACGTAACGATGGAAAGAATAGACACTGGCCGTTCCCTCCAAAACACGGTGGCTCTCGAATAGAAATGACAGGCTACCCATGCAAGTTGTGGTTGAGATACATGTTACTTAATTCACTTATCAAATTACGCTACGAGCTCTACGTAAATGATAAATTAAAGTTATGTCGTTGTTAGATCGAGGTTTTGAGAGATTGGTTTTTCCTTAACTAATTAAAATTATCACAACCAAATTTTTTTTAATTTTCAGCGCATACTAACCATAAATTTTTTAATAAATCAGCGAAAATGAGTTAAAAGTAACGAATTATTTTAGTAGGGCGGTCTAGGGTGCTACTCTGAAAGCGATCGTGTATTTGAATTGCGTGAAGAAATCAAAATAGATACTTAAAAAAAGAAGTTCATACATAATGCACATCTTGCACAAAGCGCATTATAATAATTACAATACGACCTTAAACCTGTCATTAATTAATCAAATATTTTAAAATTGATATTATATTGAAGGATCATTTTGTCTAAATTAAAAGAAATAGGAAAGAAACACATCACAATGCTGAAAGCAATTGATGTTTAATTACTTTGATTATTAAAGAAACATTATCGATGACCTCTTGAAAGGTTTAATATTCTATGAACCACACAAGTGATATTTAAAAAAAATTGGTCTCGCGATTAAAATATATTAATATTATTGCAGTTCGCGTCTCTAGTGGGTGGTTCTTAGAGCAATATATAAGCACGCGCGGATTTTTGATCAGCATTCGATCTAGTTCATCGGAGCTTAGCGATCTTAGAAACAAAAATGAAATTCTTAGTAAGTTTAGCTTTACAATATAATATTTATGTGAACTATGTTACTGATATGTGTGTATTAATAATACAAAATTTGCTTGCAGGTACTCGTGTTGGCAGTTTTTGGGGCGGCCAGTGCCCAGCTTCAGCGCCAGAATGTGTACAGGCCATTTGAGTACCAGAACCAGAACCGTTTGGGCCAGTACAACCAATACAACCCCTTCCAACAGAACCAATACAGATACAACCAGTACTCAACGCCCGCGCCGTTCCGCCCCTTCGTGAGCTCCACCGCCGCCCCCGTGAACATCGCCCCGGTCGTCTCCCCCACCCCTGTCCCCGTCCCCATCGCCATCGCGAAGGCCACCAACTACGACTCCCGTAACGCTAACACCGTCGCCTTCGAAAACACCATCAACCCCGACGGCAGCTACAACTACTTGTAAGTATTTTGAATCGATCACTGTTCTACTTTCAACTGTTCCTTTTTTGTAGTTATTTTTTTTACTAGTTCATTTTTGGTACACTTAAATATGTCTATGATTGTAAAAAAGCATTAAATTTATTGGTGTTTAATAAAATAATTCGTATTCTAGTTACCAAACCGACAACGGCATCGCCGCTCAAGAGCAGGGCGCCCCTCGTAACTTCGGAGGCAACCCCCCTGTAGCCCCTGACGTAGCTCAAGGTTCCTTCTCCTGGACCTCCCCCGAGGGAGTGCCAGTCGCCATCTCCTACATCGCTGACGAGAACGGATACCAACCCACTGTAAGTATAACAAAACCCACCTTATATCGACACTCATATACATACTGGCTACCAGATCCTAAAAGTACCAAAAAAAAAAATTACTTATGACATCTCTCTATTTTTGTCCATATTAAATATTTCTACAGAATACTTGCGATCGCTCAGCGAGAGATTCACTTAGAATTTGTATGAATTCATGTCATGTAATGCAAAGTAATGTGTAACTTACTAATACTTAATGTTTTATCTCAAGGGTGCCGCCATCCCCACCCCTCCCCCGGTCCCGGCTCTGATCGCCCGCGCCCTCGAGTACATCGCCAGAACCGCCCCCGCCCAGAAGAAGTAAACGCAACGCCGAACAAACAACCTACATGTACAAATTACAAGCACAGAGTTAATTAATAGAATTGCGATCTACAATGAAATGTGATATTAAATATATATTCGAAGTCAATACACTGTTTGTAAGTTATATTTATGTGCAATGTAAATAAATAACTTAATAGTAATATGCTATTTTTACTGTCAGAAAAAATCCCTTTAAAAAAAGCCCTTTACAAGATCAAATTCTGCCATTAATCGCTGATTAATTTCATGTCTCACCTACATATTTCTCAATATAGTAAAAATTTTATCAATTATAATTATAAAAATACCGGCAGGCTATAAAAATGACATAATTCATTTGAATTTAGCATACAAATAATGTAAATAATTAAATTCCGATTATAACTTATCTTTGAGACACCTATATAAAGCTCGGTTTACATCAGCCATGGAATGAAATAAAGATCACTAGACTTATAAATACCAATCTAGAGTTGGGTGTGGTACCTTTGATACCTGCGGCACATATATTTCATACTCATCTGGTTATTTCATACTCATAATATATTATGAGTATGAAATAACCAGAAAAGGAAGATGTCTCAGCCAAGGTAAGTACTTCATGATTATCATATTTATTGTCTATCCAAATACAACTGATTGATATTTTATCGATATGGCCAAACTTCAAGTAATGAGATAATTTATAAAAGTTCGGCGCTGGTTTTAATAAGGTGGAGCTTTAAATTATCGATATAAATAAATGTATATCGATTGATTTAATAATAAATTATAATCAAGTTATTTGGGTACGGCCACAAACGATGTATTATTCATATAAAACTAATAACAATAAACGAATTAACATATACTAATCGCTTTATAAGCTGCATATTGTAAAGGTACTTTCTTGCACGAACTACAATCAGACGTTCTGAAGAGTGGTTTCAAGTGCTTAAATTAAATTGTAATTAATGGATCCGAATACATTTATAGCACATTACAAACAAATTAATGTTAATGAGATGCGCTATAAAAGTCTATGAAAGGCTCCACAAATTATCCGTAGCAGTGATGTAGACACCGACATCTCATGAAATTAGAATAGTATTAGTGTTGGTTATTTGGTTGCTAATATGGCCATAAATCAATGACAGCCGATCGCATCGCTCTTTCATGGGTATTTGCCCTTGATTTTTATAGGTGTCACATTAGTCCACGATACAGCAACTGTACCCACGCGATTGCGCTATGATCTATCTAGGATTACGCAATACACAATTTTGATACACAACAGGTTTAATAAATAAATCTTCATCTGACCTCAGGGGATTCATTAAATATATATTTGTAAACTTATTTGGAAGTCCGCTCTTGTTTATTGAACATTCTCATGAACTTTATAACGAACAATTTAAATTCAGTTTTTTTATAGGTATCGGCGTACGTGAATATTTAGACTGACAAGAGGTAATTTTAATCAATAAAATGTTATTTATTAGGCGTTGATGAAGATTAAATTATAAGATACATTTTAAATTGGTTAATATCACATCACATTGTTATGCGGTCATCATTTTAGGTTTTATATCCTAAACTAGAAATTTAGCAAAAAACTGTTTTCAGTCCATTCTGTTTAGTAATATGCTACACACAGACACAGATAGCGATCAAACCTAACATCCCTATTTGCATCGGGGATAAATAAATAAACAAGCTTCTTCAACTAATTTATTGTTGTTGTTTACAAATAGCCTTCTATTAAACTTGAAAGGAAGTCGTTGTCCATAAATGGAGCATCTTGAAGGTCGTTTACATTTTTAGTCGATATTAAGGCAAATTGATTCGTCTCTGTTTGTGAAGAATAAAGATAAAGTTAAATTTAAAATGTTATCTTAAAAATGAATAATTAATACATCCTAAAGTAAGATTAATAGGCAGTTGCCTTAAAAGAATTCTTTAAAATTATTTACGTATATAAAAGATCTGTTTGTAGTAATAAAGAAGGGAATTTCTGAACTGTACTGAAATACAGGATAATTATTGTCCCTTATAGTCCCTTATATAGCACAAAATCGCGTTGCTTTATGTGTTGACGTAGAAACTGCACCAGTGTGACCAAATAAAGTACCTACTACCTGTCTTTATTCTCCTAACTGTCCCTATGGAAAACTTGGCCCTGGACGGCCTTAGCGTCTTCATCGCTAACCCAGGGAATGCGAGATACAAACCCCTCGTGCCTTGTTTTAGATGACCGGCGTCACAGCCACCTCGATCAATGCCGTACATAAAATGAACTTAGAATGCCATCGGCCAGCACACCAGTAGCGCTAAAATGAGTGCGAAGACGAAGGTTTTGTATTTAATTTTCTCTATTGTAAAGACATCTCTATCTTTCTCCCTCTGTCTATGTCTTTACTTCTATAGGTATAAAGAGATTAGGGATGGAAGAAATATTGTCTTACGCGAGCATCTTGTCCAGCCCATGACGCATGTTGGGGTGTGATTAAATAAATTAAAAAAAACATTGATTGCTTTAAAATTACACACAATTACAACTATACTGCTCTATTAAGCGTTAGGTATGTGAGCAACCGGACATTACTGACGCCCAACTCATCATCCTAATAAAATTACTGTCCAATAATAACTATTAATTTAAATATTTTAAAAAATATTTGCATATTAATTGAATACCTACTTAATTTAAATCGATTAAACTGATTTTAGGTGATTCATCACTTCGTCTGGCATTTGCATTAGTAGGGAGATTTTTGTTTTTGTTAATAGGTAGGTTGTGATTTACTTGACTTGCCGAAAAAATATTTATATTTAAATTTTATGTGAACCCTATAAAATGCTTCGCGAACCTATATTTTATATGCAATCGGGGAGGTTAAGGATCCTTAAATCTCTTGAGATACGCCTATGGATATCAGAGTATTGAAATATGATATCATGGCTTCAGATCCCGCAGAACAAACCACACTCATTTTGAGTTATTGAGTAAAGTATAAATTCCTCGTGCGATCGAAGTCCATGTATGGCTGATATTGCCATAAACATCCTAAAGATTAGCAGCATTTTTGATCAATAATAATGAATTGTTCTTTTGACAGTTATACTTTCAGATTCAGCTGCTTCTGATTGCTGGGGTAGCTAAATTCAATAATATGTTAATAAGAAGTTCACTTAAACTAGCAATCGTAAGTAATTAAGAGGTGAATTCGGACTAGTATAAAACACATCAATGTTAAATAATGGGATATGTGTGTCAACACATACGTCAGTATCTACGTACTTCAAACTTCAACCCAGACCCACCCTTATCAAGGTAATTAAAAAAATGCAATTCATTTTTGTGTTTACAATACGATTTGTCTCAATATTAATAAAAATAATAATTCATTTGAGATAACGTTTAATTTCAAATTCGAATATCTTTCAATCTGAATGAGATGAGTTTTTTTATTTTGGGTTCAGTAAAGTAGGAAATATTTTGCCCAAACGGGTTAGATATGTAATCTTCGTAGTTCCAAACACAGTAGCAATGTAAGAACAAAGCTCTTAATCCGATTGACCTTAGCATTTAAGATGCGCCACCTTACAATGTAGTGCATTCGCTTAGTGATAAATGAGGGCTGTGTGACCTACACTACAGCCAATACTACGTTCCACAATTGACATAATACTCGTATATTTTAATTGACACATAGGATATGTTTTGAAATGCCTCCGTTTTCATCACTAAGGTATTCTAGTAATGAAAACGGGGGCATTTCGAACAAGGTAGTTTTCAATTCAATTTCTTTGTAAGTAATAAACGCAAGTAGTTCGCAGTAATAATTGTGATAAAGAAACAACCGATATGAACGAGGACTAGTGCTATAGTGTAACGAATGTGACAATAACGACAATGAAAATATAATTATTTGACATTTGTGGTTATTTTGGGTGTTTACCTAATTGTTTCAAAGGTCATTTTAATCTGGTATTTATAATGTTGTGACAATTCAACACATCCAGATTTTATGTCTAATCTTTAGCCTTCAAAATACTACAAATATTTGTTCTCTACATTCAAATAATACTCATTAAAATATATTTATGATGAAGTTATACAGTCAAATTGGGGTAATATTTTAACATTTTTAAACTTATGAGATCAATGTGACTACGTTATTGTAAAAATATGTATATCAATTGTAATTTTGATGTAAAAATATTTAAATATTGTTAAAGTCAAAGTTCGAAGTCAATCAGGCTTCTTTGACTAATTTGATTTGGTAATTGACACGATGCAGACATTTGAGACAAAATGTCGTTAATATTTTTATGGCATTTGTTAGTTTTATAGCAAATCAATAATAATAAATTTTATTACAATCAATAAATTAATTTTAACAATAAAACTACTGACGTACAGCTATGCTCTGTTAACATTATTGTAGGTTATCCAAAGGTATAGTGCGTTCATTCGTGTTTATCTAACTAAGAGAACGGAATAAATGAAAGTACCAGTAATTAGTATAACATTGTGTCTATAGATACACTTATGATATGAACATATTATAGTTACACATTTTTGCCGTCGTCAACGTCCGAGACGACATGATAATCGTCCGTTTAAATACAGCTGTGCTTTGCTGTATGATTTTGAGTAGGCATAGCCATGTCAGCTTAGCCTTTATTAGCAACGAAGATACCACAGGGTATCTTAGTTAATTTAATATAGGTATAGAAAAATAATTCGATTGGTTATTTTACTATATTGCACCTAACTGAGAAAAAACTGGTGAGTCACGTTACAACATGTCACGTTACGTGTAACACAAGTTACAAAAAACCCTTAGCTAAGTGACAATCGGATCGTATTGTTCTAATATCAAAAGTGTATAGAATTGATTTATGGATTGATGGTCATGAAACATTGCCATACATCTTGTTAGCAGATTAATAGACTTCTAGTATACTAAGCGATTCCCACTAGCCACTAGGCCAGCAGCCTAGATGGTTCATTTGAGCGGTCAGCATCGTGACGCGGTTGGGATAGCGGTGATCCGAAATGAAACCGCGTCAAGCGGTAGAAGTGTTGGTTGGTTAATAAACGCGATTCATAAATCTTAATTTTAATATGTTGATTCTCGTTGTTAAACAAGAATAAATCTGTTTGTAGCGAAGTATAGATGCACAAATGGCGAAAACATACATTATACTAAATGAAACGGGTCTGTATCGCGTTAGACAATTTAACGTATTTTACTAAAATACGTACCCGACGTTTCGAGCGGATTACATCGCTCGTGGTCACGGAATAACTCCGGGTTATCCCGTGTAAATGTGTAAATTTGTGTAAAACGTTAAATTATCTAACGCGATACAGACCCGTTTCATTTAGTATAATGAGTGCAAATCGTGTGAGTTTAAATTTTTTTTTTTATTTTTTTATTAACCTATTTTGTCCCACTGCTTGGCAAAGGTCTAAAAAATAAATAAGTTTAAAAATTATGTTGGCGAAAACATACGTCCAAACTCATCGGCGCGGGGCGGCTCGCCGCAAATTCCCGCTAGTGCGTACAAATGAGATCGCAGCCACCTGCGAAGATGGCCGCATCCTTCCATTTAACTGCCGCGGTTGAAAAGTGGTAGTTAAGTGTATACGCTCAAACAAATCCATTTTTAGTGGAAAGCGGCTAGCCGTTCGGTGAGCCGCCTTCGCAATTCGTCGTTAGTGCGACCGATCTATAGGGGATGGGCGTAGAGCAGAGGCACATCTGAAGACATAATTGAGAATAATGAAATTGAATTAAAAGATCAGCTTAACATATTATAATGGGTCACCATATTATTTCTGCGTTGAGAAATTTAATACTGATTTATTATTATCGGGATTTGATCAAGCAGATGTTTTATTTAAGTTTGTGTTTATGACATATTCATAGGCTTGGTCTTAACGATTCTACATACATTTTAGCAAGGTAGACCAGTAAAACGTTACGACATTGTAGAAAAATCATAAATCTCATCGCATGTTCGTTTAAAGATTGCGTTAAGTATCATCCGATTCCAAGGCCGACTTTAAATTATTATTTTGTTTAAAAAAGTGTGAACGCATTTATAATTGATTGAATTTTCTATTTTTAAGATAAATCACTTTAAAAATATGCATCACTTACAGTTCATGAGTTAACAAATTTTGCCAAAATGACTTGAAGGCGAGTGTTTCGTTAAGTTTGACATATTACAGCTATTTACTTATTAATTATACACCGTAAAGTGTGTATTATACTATAGCTACTTTAATCATATTTTATACTTTAAACTTCCAATAGTTGAAGGAGTTAACTAATAATAAAGGTGTTTATAGCTTCAGTGGAAAATATTTTTCCAAAAGCCATGATAACTTATGAAGATACAGTTTTACACGAGTTTTTATCAGTAATAAGTATATATATCAAACTAGCTACGCCCCGCGGTTTTACCCGCGTTGTTCCCGTTCCCGTGGGAATTTAAGAACCGCTCGACCGATTTTGTGCAAATTTTACATAAACCATCTACTAAATAGTCCAAACAAAGCCTAAACATTTGGTTTGGATAGGTGAGCCCATTCTTGAGTTATAAAATTACAACGAAAAGTGGCATTGATTTTTATATAAATCAAATATCATGTTATCCACTATAGACATTCCTTAAACTAATATATTTTTTATTGAAATGATGTAGAAATTATATACTCGTAAAATACATGTTTTGTAAAGGCTTGCCTACTTCTTAAGTAAATTCTGCATACATCCACTTGTGTTTCAATGCCATTAATACATGCCTAGTCTGCCGTCCTCTACTTATATAGCGAATCCTAAACATTAATGTATGTAGGTAATTTTAATGCCACAAGATCGGTAACTTTGAATAATCACCCGATGGCACTGGTATCAAATGCCAACGCTAAATATCGTATGCCGTCCTGCGCCTACAAGAAAGTCATATTGCAGGTCAAATATCTTAGGGCAGAGGTCAAAGTTTACGCCGGAGACTCATCTCTGGACCAGGTCAATTGGGAATTGATACAAGTAGGGCTCCGGGCTAAGTTGCTCGCCAAACCATAGTTTTCGCTACTTTACACACGGTCTCTTTCTCTCTTTTAAATTAAGAAGATCTATTTAAGAGATGCATGACATAAAAGATAAGACAAAATCTATAGTTCACCTTCACCTGTGATAGGCCCCATATCATGTATACCACGGAATAGACCTTCTTTATCTATTCCGTGATGTATACCCATGTAAATGTGCTGATTAGGTGCCATCAAACTTTTTATAATGTATGTTTTTGTATCTTAAGCACAAACATCTATTTGATGGGTTTATGCTGGAAATATATTCAAGTTATGCCATGTTACGAACGTTAGATATTTTGTATAAAACATATCGTACCTACCCATGTTTATACAGTGCTTACGTATTTTATAGGTACTTAACAAAAACTCTTTATTGAATTACCTTTTGTGCAAAGCATTAATAAGGTTAGAAGGAATAATATTATACTGAATTATTGCAGACAAGTTTTATAACTGGAGGCTATTTTAAACTAAGCGTTATGTTTGTATATTTCCTTCGGCCCTCGCTCATAGTCTCGTGTTACTAATGATGATTTGCTTGGGTAACGACACGCAAAAATAATCAATATATTACCAGTAATCGTTAAAATATAATCATTGTTTAGTGTCTTGAAATGAGCGGGACTAAAGTATGTCACGTGATTCATCAGTTCATCACATTTAAGATATTGTTTATTTTATTTTATACTCATTGGTAGATTGAATAACGTGACTTAAAGTTAACTACGAGTACTTTGGACATATTATTATAGCGTATTAATAAAAACGTTTGTCCTCAGTATTGACATACTCTGATTTGGTATACTATGTACCTAAATGCAATATGGACACAATTCTAGGGGGGCTAGGGATAGGTTAGTTTATCCTCCAGTTAAGTTTTTATTAGTATGGCTTAGTATTAATTAAAATAAATATATAGGTATACACGGCCCTTCTCACTGTACTGATATCGTCAGTGTGAAGAGAGGACTTTGCCCAGCAGTGGGACATAACAGGCTAAAACTTTACTTTTCCACGGTTATATAGACAAAAACTAAGCTCTAAGCTTGTATTATGGAATTTTACTCATACTAATACAATATTATGCACACACAAGTAATATTGTTCAATGATATTTACTACGTATCTATTTGATATTGAGAGTAGGCATAACATCAGGTATTATGTTTTTAAACCAAACATGTTTTCTATAAACGGAATTTTCATTTTGCAACTTGTTCGTCAATTTGCAAATATACATATATATTATGTAAATTGTTTTAAATTTTACCTATTATCGAGGCGTCTTAATATAATACCTGGTTCCTTATTTGTAAAGTTAATCTTAGCGCTGAAGATGAGTTGTGTATTAAATTATTGCTATTGATGCGCCGAGCTACTAGCAACAGAAAAGAAATCCTCCGAATTGCTACAAAATTTTATTTAAATTTATATAAATCCGAAAGTCAAAATACTATTACATATGTACCTACAGAAAAACAATCAAACATTCCAGCTATTACAGATGCGGAGGTAGCGAAGAGCTTGGCCAATTTGAAGTCGGAAAAAAGCCCAGGACCTGATAAAATAACAAATGAGGCCCTGAAATTAGCATGTCCTTATATAGTGAGACCTCTTACCAAACTATTCAACTTAGTACTGACAACAGGAACTACCCCAAGACAGTGGGCTGAATCGGAAATAATTTTACTGTATAAAAAGGGAAATCCAAATAATATTGGTAACTACCGACCGATAAGCCTGCTTTCTACAATATATAAATTATTCTCATCCATTTTGGAGAAGAGAATCAGAAGTACTATAGAGAAACAACAGCCTATAGAACAAGCAGGTTTTAGGAGAGGTTTTTCTACAGTAGATCACATCCACTCTATAGAGATGCTCATAGAAAAATACCAGGAGTTTCAGAAACCACTCTACTTCGCGTTCATCGATTTTCAAAAGGCTTTCGATACCTTGCTCCATCCCTGGATATGGGAAGCTTTAGAATCACAGGATATAGAAACAGCATACCTTAATGTTTTGAAAGATCTGTATGGAAAATGTACTAGTAAAATTAGATTAGAAACAACGGGAAAATCTATACCAATCAGAAGGGGTGTTAGACAGGGAGATCCGGTCTCTACAGCCATTTTTATAGCAGTTTTAGAATATATAATACGAAAATTAAAATGGAATAAAGTTGGATTAAACATAAATAACCGATATATAAGCCATTTGAGGTTCGTAGACGATATTGTTTTACTGTCTGAAAGCGCACAACAGTTGCAATCAATGATAACAGCGCTTCACTCAGCAAGTCGCGCGGTCGGGCTTGAAATAAACCGCAATAAAACAAATATTATGACAAACAGTACGAAAATACCTATACATCTAGAGAATGAGACTTTAGAGTATGCAGACGCATATATCTATCTGGGCAAACAAATTTCTTTTAATAACCACAGAAACGAACTCGAAATAGAAAGAAGAATAACAAACGCGTGGAAAAAGTACTGGAGTCTAAAAGAAATTATGAAAAGTGAAATGCCAATGAAAATCAAGCAAAGAGTCCTGGATATTTGTATACTTCCGTCTCTAAGCTACGCCTGCCAAACCTGGAAGTTTACAGGAAACATGAAAACAAAGATCAGATCATGCCAAAGAAGTATGGAAAGAAGTATATTAAAAGTTAGAAAAATTCATAAAATATCACATAAAATTATTAGGAAAAAAACAAAGGTTAAAGATGCATTACACCACTGTATGAAACTCAAGTGGCGCTGGGCTGGCCATGTAGCAAGATTAACGGATAACCGATGGACTCAAAGACTTACTTCTTGGAAAGGACCACAAGGTTCGAGAAAAAGAGGCAGACCAATCACCAGGTGGGCGGACGACATTACACAGATAGCCGGAGACCAGTGGATGACAACAGCAAGGGATAGGGAAGCATGGGCACAACTAGAGGAGGCCTTCACCTTCGAATAACGAGGGGTTCTTACTTGTTTAGATTTCATAGATTATTTAAGTTATAATAAGTAGTTAAAAGTTTAAATTAGATTAAGTAGATTTTTGTAAACAAATTTTAGTAAGAAATATAAGGCTTTTTTATTTTTATTTTTATTTTTATTTTATTTTATTTATTGATGCGCCGAAGATTTCTTTCCTAAAATCGGCTATTTAAGTGATTTAACCTTTCATAGTAAATGGTGAAGACATAAATAAAAGGAGAATTTGGTTATAAGATATTACTAAATATTAATACTTGGTTTATTATTTAAACACGAATTCCAAATAATTCTTATTTCAAAATAAATTATCGTCACTTATTAATTTTAAACACAATTGACACAAATATATGTTTAATAAAATGAAATCCGCCAAAGGTACTGTAAGGGCCGACACTGTGTTAAGCGTGCGCACGCCGCGGTTCCATACAAAAGTGACCCGTCACGTGCGCAAGTCGCGTGCGGTGTCATACAAAAGTGAATCGACGCGTGCGCACGCTTAACGCAGTGTTGACCCTAAAAGTCTTGAAATAACATAAGCGGTATTTTCTATCACGATCTTTTCAACAGTACGAAACCCTAACGCAGACGACACCGCGGGACACTGCGAGTGCATATTCCCGATACAATTAAACCATTCACAGTCTTAGTTAATACCTCCAGTGAGGTGTGAGAGCGTCACACAAAGGACGCCGAGTGGCTGCCTTATCCTCACCTAATCTAATGAAACTAACCTCATGAAGTATTCGCATACATTTACCACAATTGCCTTTTGTGAATGTAAACAATACTGTAATAGTTTTATTGTTCTAAATTTGATAGCAACCATTTTGAACCTAAAATATTTGTTAATTGGATACGTTTGTTCTATAGTCTGCAACAATTAAAAATATTAAGGGTTTATTTTTCGAGAATTTTCGAAGCTATGTATACTGTATCTATAGGTAAGACCACTTTATTCTAAGCATATCCCCCAATATATATAACATATCCCCCAGTTAGATACCCAGCACTGCCTATATTATATGTTCCATGTAAAAATCGCTAACCTAAAAGAACCTAGGTATAACCTTAGCATTTGTCGTCACATTACCTAACAAGTCTACTCACTAATTAACTTAAAATGAAACAACCTTTGGCAAATATTATGCGAATACTTAAGGTAGGTAGGAATGCAAACATTGTGTTCAGGGCAGTTGACAAGTTAGTGTAAATAAAATGGTAAAATGTCATGCGCAGTGGCATCCTTTAGCCGTTTGCTTTGCATTTGACATAAAGCGTGCGTACCATTTAAGTGTTAGGTTCGCCGTTTTATGAGACTTGATAGTTGCCTATTCTATTGTACCTTTGAGGAGATAAAGTTGCACGGAAGGGACGGATTACCAAGTTGTTTGATGAATATTATTTTATGGATGATAAAGTAAAAATGATACTTGATAGATACACACATATCGCGGCTACGGGCTACGGGCCTGCAACGTGAGACACCTAATCTTAAGTCTTTACCTTTAGCAATAATAAAATATAATAGTAGCAATAGGAAGCAATCTAATTACCAACATTAATAATAATCGCTATGAAATGATAACGACCAAGCTAAGTATGTATGTTACACGAGTAAACGAAATCTCTATTTCATAGTATGAATTCTAAAGCATCTCATAAGGTAGATATGAAAATGTATCCTAGCATAAAGATATCAAAGGGATTTATAGAGAACTAAACTAAGACATGGAATGCCTTAGATTTAGGAGGTTAAACAAAGTATTCGTCACTAAACTAGGCAGATTATGTCTATATTCCTAATTTATGTAAACTTTATTCCTTCAATGATTACTAAATTATTCAAATCCTTAGTTCATCTCTGTACTTAAGTGTAGTTTCCCCCTGCTTCATGCAATGTCTAGACAAACCCACGTCTCTATATAAGGGACAGGTGATTAGTTCGCTATGTACAATCCGTTGTAAGCCTCGCTATCGTCACTACATGGGATAATCCTCCTGAACACTGAAAAAACATACATACCTAATAATGGTAAGTTCGTACTTATAAGTAATGTACTATATGCCGGCACCGTGTTCTAGTTATTGTAATTGATTGTGTCGGTTGTGTATTGTTTATTCAATTGGACGTTATTAAAAGGAGATTGTCATACATCATTAATACTTAAATAAGGAATTGATACGATTCCGTGATTGATTAATTTTCATAAGTTTGAAGTTAATAACCATAGGTTTAATATCGGCTTGTTAATGGTTAAGGGTTGGCAATAAGGGTTGACCAAATTTTATATATAGATAGACAATTGTAATAAGTAAGCTATACTTACTTACAGACAAAAGTGTGTTGCTACAAATTGATTTTGCATTTGTTTTAAATGAAAATCAGGAAAGATAAATAAGTTATATCATATGCCAATACAATATTATTGGCATCATAATTGGTAATATTAACTCTTAAAATGTCATTTCCAAATAAGGCCTAACTAAGCAATTATTAGGACTCGGTTTTCATGTCCATTAAGAAATGTCAAAGGGTTAAATAAGTATTTGAAATGTATTGTAATGTACCCTTACAAACCTGATTTGCTGGTCTTTTAAAAGGTTGCAATTAAGCCCAGTAGGGCTCTGGTAAGGTTCGGATCGTTGGGCAACATGCATATATTGCAGCGTAACCTTTGCGCCTAGAGGTGCGTTGTTTACCTTAAGGCTGCGGACGAGTGCATCCTCAAAATAACCACTAACCAGCGACGTATTGCACATTGTAACTCCGTTGACATTTGACCGATCCAACGTTGATTTGTCTAGACCATAAATTGTAATTAGATGGACATAAAATTAATATTATGTAGTCTGGGATTTTATTACTATCGTCTTTAAGACTAATTGATTTGGGTATTCAAGATTAATTGTAGGTAATTATTACTGGATTAGCTTTTAAATCAATAGGAAAAAGCGTTTTCACATTACGATATTATAAAAAAGGCTTATAGAGGTCTGCCTTTAAATATTCATGAAAAAGTTAAGAGTAATATACCTAGTTATTATCTTTATTCCTAACATTACATTCGTAGTGTTATGTATGTATTTTTCTTCTGATGTACGGGCGAACATCTTATTCAAAGATTGTGATTTGAGTTGAAGAGACAAAGCGATAAAGAGATGATATTATTATGGCATATTGTAATTTAATAAAGTCTATTGATACATATTCAAATATAAATTGTAAATATAGTCCAATCCCTCCCTGTGCAAGTTGAAGGCGTGCGAGATATTAATTAGGTGCACACCTTTTGTTTTATCACGTACCTCAACATTGTGTTCTCGAGGTAACACTCAAATTCTATGACATATTCCCACAACTGAATCTACTTGCAAAATATACTGCCGACATCTGCATACCAACATTCCAATGGTATTTAGGTGGCACTAAATAACAAGTACGTACGGATTATGACAGATAACATGCGTGTGATACTAGCCGTCAATGTGTTCGTAAAAACAACAGTAGCTGTTTCATATATACTTGAATTATTGGATTTACTATCTTACTTGTAAAGTTGGTAAGAAACGGTGAGTTTTTTATTACCCTTCGTGCTATTGTCTGGTAAAGGCGTTCGCCATAATGTGTTTGAAATTATGTAAATCATTTTTAACATAACCACTTTAAATTATGGCGTACACTGAATAATAATTATCTATATAGAATCGAAATTGGCATAAGTTATTTTATACGGAATATAAAGCCTGCACATCATTCAAAGAGGTAAAAACAATACATCAAAATTTTACTAATTATGATGTTAAAGCAAAACTTGTTTCGTGCATAATCATTCAGTTGGAATGTTATACATTATCATATATATTACTTTTGTGAAACACTTTATTATTATAAGTCAAAATGATTACAATCTTTAGAACAAATGTCTAAATATAACCTTCTCCTTTTTTAAAGTTAGCTAAACATTATGTTGTTTGAAGACTTGCTTTATTATTTTCAAGCTCGACTACGTAATTGTTTAAGAGAATTGAACCGCAGCAACCTCTGTAACCCTACCTCTTTGTATCGTGTCCTCACTTCACGCCACAGCAAATCAATTTTCATTCATACTTACTCGGTGTTCAGTGCCTATATAGGCACTTCTAGGTATGCGGCAAACGATTACCATAAACTTAGTAAAACTGAATATTATGTAAAGTAGGCACTTATGTTTTCACAATGACAGTTAGTCCAGTCGGGACAGACTAAAATCGCTATCCCTATTTTTTCTGTTCAAGACTGTTTTTATCTCTGTCTCGACTGGACTAATTATGCATCAATAGAACGCAAGGCATATCAAATCATTCTTATTTTAAATCAAGAAATATCATTCAAATCGTGTCACTTTTTTACGCTATGTATCGGTAAGAATGTCTTAGATATATTTAAACATAACAACTATAACAATTGCTTGTATTGTTATTCATTATTTAATTGAATACGAACAAAGGTATTTTATATAGGTATTTAACTTATTTATTAGTTATTTATCATTTAAATATTTTTATTAACATCCCTCAAAGCAGTAAACAAACGGATTATTTTATCGGCATCGTATTAAAGTTAATTCTAGGTAATTAAACGCGAACATAATTAGCATTTGCAGATGTCGTGTTAGCACAAAGCTGATTGAAGCTCGAAGGTTACCCTAGAGAAGATGCTCAGCATTTGTCTAGGTTGCACCGCAGTGTAGCGAAATATACAGTAGGACAACGACTTTGACACTAAACACGCGTATAACTTTGATATTTTGATAATACCTGTCGATAACGACAATACCGCACTGTGAGTGTGGGCTCTTACAAATGACATAAAATGCTCTCAATTTTATAGTCAATATACCTAAATCTAACACTGAGGTAATTAAAAAAGCCATATTGTATTACGTATTGATTGTTTTTCAAAATATTTTCTAGCTCTCATTTTAAGAAATGCTACATCATCTAAGGTCATATCGACCTAAATTATTTTCTGTATTCAACTTGGCCATACGGGTAAGTTTAATGCGGCTGTCAATATTTTGCAGTGACATATAAATTAAATGAATCGTACTTGTAACAATAATAATTAACTACCACTATACTTATTCTGTGGTTTGTAGTTATGTAGTTTTAGTTAGCAGGTGGACATCAGTCTACTCGTGACCTAAAACACTTCGTTTAGTCATACCTGTGATAGTGACGTTTTAGCCTTTAACTTTGACATTTCTTATCTAACTTAAAGTTAAGAATCTACTTAGATTTTACGTCATGCCGCAGAATTAATAGCTCATCTTTATCTATCTTTAATAATATAATTAAACTAAGGATTTCTTTGTTTTTTTAACGTGCTTATCTCAAGAATCACCAGTTCGATTCTAAGGGCTGAAACTGCGTTAAGCGTGCGCCCGTCGCGGTTTCGTGCAAAAGTAAACCGTCGTGGGCGCACGCGGCGGGCGCACGCAACGGGCGCATGGGTCAATAATAGTTGAATGTACATAATCATGTACATAGTACACAATTACGCATACTATAATTTAATTCCGTAAAAACTTATATATAGTCGAATCGACTTAGTTGTCACTTGTTCCCCGACACTAACATATATATTTTAGCGCTAAAAATAATATCGCTAGGGACTGAGCACTCCTTACTCCAAAATATTATAATTGTTGAACCATTTCAATAAAATCTACCTTAAAACAAGCCACAATTCACTTTTCTTTCCTTGCTATAAGAAATAATAAAGGCGTTACGATTTCATCTTAAAAAAACAAAAACAAAAATTATGTAGTCATTAGTCTGTAGTTAACTTGGCATTGAATTACGAAAATAGTTTTAAATGTGAGAAGATAATGAGTTAATTGATGTCTTTGTTTGGTTTCAGAGGTGTTTAGTTCTGTTGAGTGTGATCGCAGTGTCACTCGCGGCTCCGCAGAAAGCGGATAAAGACAGTGCTATCGTGAAACAAGACTTCGATCAGCAGCCCGATGGGTCATACAGCTACAGGTGAAACATTCGAAAAAATAACCTCTAATTAGCTCTTTATTCCTCTTCAATTTTGTGGAAATACTCTTTGTTTCTTTATTTCTTTGATATAAGAGCCTATACAATACACTCTCTAGGTAGGCATGTTACTCACTTGCTTGATCAGACATGATCATGTTTGATAGTAAATAAATTCTGGAAATAATTTCTGGAACAAAATCTGCCTACAAAAAAATCTAGTAATACACATCTTTTCTCTAGTGTGTCTCCTTCATATTATCTCTCATAGACCGGATAATTGTCTAACTTACAGTCTTGACAAAAGTCTCCTCAAGCTCTTAAACTATATAAACTGAAAAAGTATATTTTTTGCTCTCTTTTAAATTCATTAGCCACTATTTATTTAAATTATTTTGTTTATATTTCAGCTATGAAACTGAAAACGGTATAAAAGCTGAAGAGCAAGGAACTCTGAAGAAGACTAGTGGCCCTGAAGCGGTTGACGTCATTGTTGCGCAGGGAGGTTTCAGCTACACGGCGCCAGATGGCACTGTCATCAACCTCAACTATGTCGCGGATGACGAAGGTGGATTCAAACCCGAGGTAGAGTATTTATTACTATTATAATGAGTACATATCGTGTGAGTTTCAAAAGTTGCTTTAATTTGTATTTATAATAAAAAATAGTCAAACACCTACAAACCTTCCTAAATATCTAATTGTAATTAATCGTATATTATCAAATCAAATAAATCTACTAAAAATGCACCATAAGCCGTTATAAGGGCTTCTGTATTAGTTTAATGACAGGAACTATTAGAACAGATACTTAAACGTGCTCTCCAAAGCGGAAACACTCTCTCGAACGTTATCTATTTCATATTTTGTGTAAAACTGTATAAATAGAAATAATAAAAATAAAAATCACCTAAGTAACTAAAAATCACATAAGTGATTTGTATTACGATTTATATATGGTACGTGGACTAACTAATGTACCAATTTCATGCGGTTTATGCGGGTAAATCCTTGTATGGCGTTCAATCTTAAGTAAAGGTAAATTCTTCGCAACATTGTTTACAATAATTGTTTGTTCATAATGATGTTAATGTAAACAAACAGTTCAACACTCAAACAAAAAAGATGTAATAAACGTGTCCTGGAAATAACAGCAAATAACCATCCCAAATAAAAACAGAGTGGTATTTCGGAACACTTCAGTTGTTTTCTCGATCGATAAAAAAGGATCTAAAAAGGACGTGACGAATGCTTTTAAAAAGAACAAAAACGAATGTTTAAAAAAAGATTGTGTTATTAATATTAAGCACTTGGATCAATTTCATGTGTATCAAACCTTTACGTCCTTTAAACAGGATCTTTGAGCAAATGTGACCTTTGCTACTCTATTTATTCTTTTCATTAATTAAGTTAAGTTAATTTTTATTTATCCTACCGCTGCACGATCTAGAATGTATTAAATAAAGTAAAAATAAGTAAGTTCGAGCATGTTAGTGGCCAACCTTGGTGTAAAATTTTAGACCGCCTAAATACTTTGGACATGGTCTGACGAATGAATCAACCAGGACTCATAGTCTAAAGTATCTTCCAAAGCACGGTAACGCTCAGATGGAACTTCTACTATCAGATCGCGACAACTTAACATCGCTTAGTCAAACTACCCTACGAGTGCTACATAATGTACTAATGTAAGCTAATGTTCTGTTTTTGTATTTCCAGGGTGCTCATCTCCCGACTCCACCTCCGATCCCCCCAGAAATCCAGAAGGCCCTGGCGATCCTCGCGACGCTCCCCCCACCACCACCATCTAGGAACTGAGTATACCATACGACGATGACCCGAACTCTACCACGTACCTGAAGACACTGCGAATACTCCAGCTGTTTTGAATAGAGAATTACATTACAGTCTCATATTCAATAATTCGATTTGCCGTAATAGAGGTGTTGAGTTATTTCTATTTATGACAGACGTAATTAGTAGTTCTTTTTGCAATACAGCGTATAATTTACATAATAAGCAATAAAAAACACATAAAAATATGAAAGATGACTGAACTGTGATAGATTGAGAGTTTTGTATATATTGTTTTTATACTTAATATTAAATCAAAGCATGATCAGTGCCAAAGATGCATTGCAAAACAAACATAGTCTATTATTTGATCATGACCCAAAACTGTTATAACGACGCACGATATTCATTAGCACAAAGTTAAAAGTGCGAGTTCACGTGTTTACTTGATGTCTTTTCCCTGAAATACTTGTAGGAAAATGAAACTGTTTACAGGGGTTTTTACATCATGTGTCTTGTGTTATCCAATCGAGTCAGTGATATTATCTACGAGTTTTTTTAACTCCATATTGATATTGAATCAAGTTTAAGGAATAACCAGTTATACAGAGCGTGTATATGCTCATAGTAGTGCCAGAAAATAAAATAGAACCGAAAGACGTCAGTTTTTAGTTTTTGTCTTATTCATATTGCTACTGAAGTAGCTGTAGATGCAGGAAGCAGTACGTGAGTTGTGTGTCCACGTCAACTTGCTTTAAAATGACCTTAACAATTTTTTAATGGAAAATTTTAGATGACTCATTCATTTTTCGACAATTAATGAAAATTGATCATAGGTACGTCGTCTGTTTTACAATCTAAAAAAAGTTATGATATACATCACTAGAAAACTATTTATTGCAGTGCACATACCTAATAGATGATCATAAAACCTTGACAAAGGTTCAAAATGTCATATGTATAAAATGAATTAAGTTAGAAAGCAAGAGTATTCTTCACGTAACACCGACATTCCTGAGACCTGTTTGTCGAAGTGAACGTGGGCACGCGGCACAAGGTCACTGATGAGAACAACACTAAAATATGTATTTAACCCACTCAACTTAATATACCGATGCACACTGCAATGCATATGGTTAAATAACGTTTAAATGTTACATTGTTGTACGAAAACGTTTACGTGATTATTGTAAATGCTGTACGATACCAACAAATTACAACGATAGGGTTGTTGAACATGTATCAAAAGATCATACCTATTACAATGTTAAATCGACATGATTGTTGATGTTTTCGGTCAGAGTATTATTCGTATTATTACTCGTAATAAAATACGTCAATTAATAAAAGAAACAAAAGGTACAGTATTTATTCAACGTTTGTTAACCTAATCAATTACTAATGTCATCACAGATAAACAAAGTATTAGTACGGTCTGAAGATGCCAAAATTATATTTGTAATCCTCTAAAATAAAGCATGATCTAATGCATAATCAAAGCTACTGGCATGCAATACAGTCTTAATCTAAAATATTGTGCAAATTGCTGATTCACACTAGGTGGCCTACTACAGCACAGTAGGACAACCCGATAATGCATTTACTCGTATTTGAACAGCACGATTAAAGTGCATACGTTATTTATATGGTACTTATGTTATACGAGTATATACTTGTTGTCCTAGTAAGTTAAGCCTATACTGAACTAGCTCTTACATCAATTACGTAGTTCTTTAATTATTCTTGTTTGATTTTGGATGGTTTGGTCACTGGTTCGGGAGTGGTAGCAGTGGCCAAATAGGCGAGAGCTCTTGCAATTGCTGGCGGTATGGGCGGCGGCGTCGGCAAGTGGGCGCCTACAGGGCGGTAACCATTCTCATCTGCGGTGTAGGACAGACTAAAATCATTGCCGTCCTTGTCCTGAAAATTAGGAAAATGCGTTTGATTAGTATTAGTTATTTTGATATGTTTTATGTTAAATTTAGTATGTTTTGACTTTTGAGTAGAAATATAGATGAAAAATATAATTACTTCAACTATCGATTTTTACTTGAAACTTTTTTTACAGAAATTGAAATGAGAATAATTATTCAGAAAAATTTACAAAACGCAATTATGAATCTTTCATTACCGATCAAGAGAGGTTATGGAGACCGACTGGTAGAATATGTGATGCCAATTGATCATCATTTGAATGTCAATAATATTTGTTTTGCACGCTCTTATTGTTTTACGATACCTTAGGCTTGTGTGATACACGAATAAAAATGACACTATAAATGTAAACAAATATTCATGGTTATTTTTAGATTAACATCGCGGAAGTTGGACATGTTAATAATTGAATAGTAATGTGTTTATATTACGTACGGTGTATGAGAAGCCACCAACGACTCCTTCTCCGGCTGCCTTGTCGTCTTCTGTTCTTAACAACTGTCCATCAGAAAAAGCTTTTGTTCCATCACCTCCCTCGTAACTATAATAAGAGTCACAAAATTAAAAACATTTTATTCCTATCCCTTTAACTAAAGGAATTGTTAACAATCAAAACCTTATGTTGTATTACACTATGCTATGATCGTACCTGTAATGAAAATTGCCATTGTGTGAATAAACATGATTTTCCGACTCGATTATAGGCACAATAGGGTTACGCTCTCTGGCTGTTGGCTTTGATTTAGCTGCATTGGAAACAACCGGAACGTATGTTGTAGTTTGTATCGGAGCTCTTTGCAAAGGGTTTCGGACTGGTATTGCTTTTGAGACCGGTTTAGGTATTTCATGAGCTACGGTAGGGTTTTCTACTTCTTTGATAGATTCCTTAGGTTTTTGCTGTTTTCTCTTCTTTAATCGCCGCCTGACTCCTTTAGGACGTTGTTGAGATACTTGTTCTGTTTTTAAACTGTTTACATTATCGTACACAACTGCAACTGGTATTTCAAAATTATTAAGGGCTCGAGGCTTTGGGACTAAAACAGGCTTAGGAAGTTCACTTTTGGGCGATGAAGAAGGTTCTTCTGCTTCTGTAGTTGCTACAACTTGGTCTTTATCTACTGTTTCTTCTTGATCTACGCTTTTAGACTTCAGCTGTACGTCATCGTCGTAAACAACAGCTACGTCTATAATTGGACCGTAATCTTCAGCTGATGGGGGATGATTAAACTGATAATTTGCCGGCGCAGTATTTTCTTCTTCTGCACGTAAAACACATATTGAACAAGCCAGAAATATGAAGCTGAGCTTCATTCTAAAATCTATTAATTTAAAATTAGTTAATGTGAATAAAAGCTTCCAACTCGACAACACTTTAACGTATGAATTTCGTATTGGAGATGAGTCAAGCTTCGATAAGACTACTAGTTTGACCACATTATATTATTTACTTCTAATTTATTAAATCATGCTCGTAGCTGGGTCATACGAGTTTATATTGATGATCACATCTATATTTTTTATTTTGCAAAGAAAAACTAAAATAACATATTTCTGTCAATATCACCTTTAAAAACAAAAAGTTACTTCGAATATAGGTAAATAATTTATTTAATATTACATAGTAGAATTTCGATATTTCTCTCCATAAAAAATACTTTTTGGCAATCTTGAATTTATACCGAGTATAACAATACTAAAAAATATAACGGTTGTATTAGTTAGGCATATAATTAAAATCGTTACTATAACAAGGCGTCTTGAATGTCGTCTCATATTCCATTCATGCGTGACACGCATCACTGAAAATGTAAGTATGAAATTCAAAAACAGACCTCGTTTGTAATGGCCAATAAGTTGATCGCGACGAATCATGTCTCATTGTTGACACCTGTAGTATTGTGCAATTTTTTGAAGAACACATCAGTCAAGCGCTAAGGTTGAAGTATTTAGCATCCTCGGAACCTCCACTGGGAGGCGGGGGGAGGGTAGTGTAAATAGATGAGTCTTACTTATAAGTGCCGTGAAACTCTGGGACATCACTCAATTGTTATATTCTGGAGTGAGAGCTGAAAAATGTTACGGCTACTTTGTATATCCTTTGCCTTTTTGTGCGTGTTCGGTGCACCTCCGACAAGCGTGGTGCCGTTGGAAAAGCAACAACCTACAGTCATACCCATAGTTTCACAATCTGAGGAGTTGGAGTCTAATGGAACTTACAAGTTTAGGTTAGTTGAAATGTAGCTTATATGTACGAGTGGAAAAATCGAAAAATTAAATAAAATAAATTTTAATTAATTGTTGTTATTGTTTAGCTACGAAACTGCAAACGGGATCAAACGCGAAGAAACATCATACGATAAAGTCGTACCAAAGTCAAAGAGTGCAAAGAGTGTGTCCAGCGATGAAGCAAAAGAAGATGGAAGTGATGAAAGTAACGAAATCCACGTTCAAGTGGGTTCATATTCGTATACAGCTCCCGACGGTACTGTCATCTCAGTGAGGTCAGTAGTTAATTTATTATTATTAATTGTTTGAATTTTTGATTAATAGAGCTGATTACTTATCACAGTTTACTGGAAATAAGTATATTTATGAAAGTAGTATAATTAGTAATTCATTATGTTTTCATCTTTTTAGTATTTTTAATGCATGAAAACCTTAAAAAAGTATTGTCCTTTCTTACGGTTTAATGCAAATGGTTCACATTAATTTAATCACATTTTTTGTTTTCTACAGATATATTGCTGACGAAAATGGATTCCGTCCTATTGGTGACCATTTGCCCAAAGCTCCAGCTGTACCGGGAGCAAACCTTGCACCAGCTGATAATGCCGAAGGAGGGTCAGCACCAGCACCGGCTATTGCTCAACAACCTAAACCAAATGAGCCCGCCAAATCTGAGGAACCCAAACCAGAAGAACCCAAACCAGAGGAACCCAAACCAGAGGAACCCAAACCAGAGGAACCCAAACCAGAGGAACCCAAACCAGAGGAACCCAAACCAGAGGAACCCAAACCAGAGGAACCCAAACCAGAGGAACCCAAACTAGAGGATTCAAACCCTCCGGAAATAAAATCACGAATTGGCGGTGATGATTCCAAAGAACCTATCACCACTGAATCGCCTGACGCCTCTACACCTGAAGCGTCTATACCCGCTGAGGGATCTACGACCCCTGAGGAAGCTACAACCCCTGAGGGAGCTACAACCCCTGAGGGAGCCACAACCTCTGAGGGATCTACAACCCCTGAGGCATCTACATCTGCTGAAACATCCACTCCTTCAGAATCATCAACAACAGAATCGGAACAAGCTTCAACAACTGAGGCTGCAACACCGGAATCCTCTACAACTACCGAAACATCCTCAGATGCAACAACTGGGGGAGAACCATCTACTACAGAAGCTGTGACCTCTGAAAGCTCCGAACTATCCACTGAAGGACCATCAACCACGCCATCTGTTGATGCAAACAGCGAAACTACTACAACTACGAACTCTCCCTAATATTTGGTAAATTGGTGATATTCCGGTTTTTTACGTGATTGGTGTTACGGGTGCGTTTATACTGTTAATTTTTTAAATGTTACAAAATGTAAAAAAAATGTGATATGTTATATTGTTTGTTGTTATTAAATAAAAATTATACAAATGATTACTGTCCTAATTTATTTATATATGTCCAGAGAATAACAAATATTAATAGTAATACCTATAAACTAAACAAAAATAAAGATTATGTCAGAACGTCTAGACTTTATCCATAATCTAGGTATAAGTCAAATGTCATAATTTTGAAATAGATGTTTTGTCATATCATCGATATTTATTCATAAAACTCCATCCCTACTGATTGATATAAAGGCTACACGTGTAGAACTGATCAACTGTATGACACGTAACTACAATGCAAAAGAAAGCATGTCGCTAACACCTTGCAGACACTGAAATGCAAATTATAATATTAGGCTCTAAATGTCAAGATCAATTCGTATTGTCGACACTCGATGCGGTGCATAGAACAACTTGTTCCTCTCACTATTGCGTCAATGTTGACAAGACGCCACATACAGGGTATTAGACGTAAAATATGGGATTAACTGTACTTGAGATCTTCAAATATGAGTAAAGGTATAAGGTGTTTCAATTTGTACGGAGATTACATTGGTAAAGTTACAATAATCTTATGAATTGTTTTTATACAAAGACTCTCCACATTATTGTTATAAATACGAAAGGGATCTTTTTTTATACATTTAGTATCCGTAAAAAGAAAAATTAATATATACCTAAGCTATTTAAAACTTGTCTCAAAATTATATTAATAAGGAAGCGATACGCTGCGAGTGAACCGGGGGAGCAAAGCTAGTAGTGTAGTATTTACCCAAATACTTGTTTCAATATCAAATCTGTTTGTATTAAAACGTATCCTACGATACCAATTATCACTTCACTACACGGCATTGTCTACGTTTTTTTCACTCCAGCTTTAAATACAAATGCAAACAATTGACAATAAGATCTTGAAAGAGTAATTGGATTCTAAATAACATTTTGAAATGAACGTGAAATCATCGATTTGTTTGGAATGGACTATGCAAAGACTATGTTTAATTTATTGCGCTCTTTATCTAGAATGCAATCTGTTTGGTGATTCTTAAGTTAGAGAAAGTAGAACAGATAAGTTTCAGTATTGAACTGAGTACACTGGCGAGCACGCTAGACTACGAGTGTATAGCGGTTAGACTAAACATGATGGATGTGATAGCACGTGCTAATGTCACTAACCTCAACGCAAATATTACATAACACGTCTAAAGCTCATCACGATATTCAATTATTTGCACACCTTACTCTAGATATCAGCGTCGAATACCTGCATAATCGGATCGATAAATAACAACAATAAAAAAGTCAAACATACAAACTTAATAAATATGTTAATTAGAACTATTCTTGTCGTTTTGTAAAATTTTGCAATTGTTGACGAAATTGATTAACTCTGATTACGAAAAATGTGTATCATGATTTCTGTATATTTCTTCTGGTACATACCTACATTCTTTGTTATGACTAATAGTCGCATATTTGTGTAAATAGTAATGAATGTCCCTGAATTTTAAGTACAAGGTTTATCTTCATTATCCTTCGAGAATATTTTTTCTACTACTCCGTCGACACTATTAAATAACTGACAACCATAACAAAATAATACATAGAAAATCAAAGCCTTTTATTGACAACTATGTAGTAACTTAAAAAACATGAGAAAGTCAAGAATCCTATTGATTGTGTTCTTTCAAAGATGAGGAAATATAGTCGTAAACGTAAAACGTAACCAATACCAACAAACAGTTTAAACTTGGTAGACTAAAACTGTAGGGTATTATTAGCATTTCAATAGAAGTGTTATTTTGGAAGACGGGCTATGAATGTTCGTTAAAAATGCATATTGCACTAAACTAGACAAAGAAGTGATTGACGTTTTAAGAATATTAAACAACAATATTTTGTCATATCGATTTTAAAGTAAAAAAAGAAGTTTTTCTTTCAACTGTTAACACTATTGAACATAGCAGTAAAGTGTTCTTTACTGCATTTTAGAGATAATTAGTTTTGTTTTAAATAAAACTCTGCTATTACACATCCTTCAAACTTTTTGACTGTGTTTAATTTATCTAGATAAATGAAAAACTATGTGTATTTAGAGTATACTCACCTGAAAGCTCAATAAATGAAATATTAAGTGTAAAAATTAAAGGTTTATTAACACCTCTGGTAAAGTTTATTAGAGGTCTTTACACACATGTAGTCTCATCGTTAGACGTGTCTGGGCACACGCACCCTGTCATGGTTACGCAACCTGATAACAGATACTAAATGTTGCTAAACTGACAACTGAACAACGCCTAGCTTTATGTAACACACTGTGTGTACCCATTGATCATACTCAGTTGCTATACAATTATTTTACGGTAATAATAAAACAATCTACGTTACTTCGTCTTCGTTGATGGATGACATTTAACTATGGGTATTGTTTACCCATTTTTTAAACATTAGGTAATGCTGTGGTAACTCGTTTAATCTGCTGTCAAATACGAGTATGCAGCAACATTTTAAAGGATTTCTAGGAATTCATTTTCGTATGTGTTGGGTAAATGGAACTTTAACTCATTTTTGGTACTTTTTATAATACTGCAGGTATGTAATATAATACGTATCTTCATTAGATTACTTAATATTTTATTTCGGAGGCCTTAAAACTCTCAAGACTCTGACAACAGGGTTGGCCACTAATTTACCCGAACTAAGTTATAAAACCAATTTCATCAAAAGCTTCTGCAATTTTTCCAAAATGAAGAAAGTATATTTTATAAAACTCATAAATAACTTGTAATAAAAATCACCAACTTATAGGTATAATTATAAAGTGCTTGCAGCTATCAAAGTTACGAAAACATATTAATATATTAATTTGTTGAGGTAACCAAAACGTTGTTGTGAGAAATTTTACTCCTCCAATTATTTATTGTTTCCATATGAAGACTCCATCATTAGTGTGGGAGTGCTTTATAACTTTTATTTTAAAAAGAAATAATATGATAAATAGTATGCAATTCTTTCAACCTATCTTCTTCGCTACTGTTAACTTTACTAAGCGTAAAGGCTTTCCCCCAGCTGTGGGACAATCGAATAACGAGTGCAAACGAATAATTTATTTTACTGTGAAAAATGATGGTAATATTATTCTCGGTCACGTAACTCTGGAAGCTGGAACAGAAAAAAGGTACTGGAATATTAATAAATTCATACTCGACTAATGACGCATTCGTGCGTCGACTGTACTTAGCTGTCGCTAAACGCAACTTAAGTCAAATGTGAAGTGACCCTAATCTGAAAAAATCTAATGCTCTGTTTGGGCTACCGTGCCTTTAAATAAAATAAATTATCTAAAAAGTTAATTACAAGCAAACTTATTAAAGGTGTGTGTGGTGTGGTTTAGTGTGTAACACCATTATAGATTGGAATCAAACCTCAAATCATTCAAAATTAGGTTTTGAGAAGTACTTTAAGAAAGTCGGTAACGTTTTTAATGTTAATTATTCAGGTTTGTTTAAGTGATAACACGCTATTGCCATGGTATTAAATCCTACCTACTTGTATAATATACTTATCTTGTGATAAAATTAAGATAAACTACCAACAATAATCATAATATCAATTCGTATGTTGATACTACAAAACTACAAAAGTACTGCAATTATTGCAATCGAATAGAAAGCTTCACAAATGTTATGATCTATAACAGTTTGTCTATTGGATGGGTCATGATTTTCGATATCGGAAATACGAATCAAAAAAATCTGTTGGTGGCTGCAGCGTATTGCAGTGGGATTGAAAGTGATAGAGTTGAGTGGGCTAGTGGCAGGGGTGGTGTATAAAAGTAAGCGCGGTGATACCACTTCGACATAGTTCGCATCTCACCCGTGCCCCGTCGCTGCACGACTCTCCCTACAATGAAGCTCCTGGTGAGTGCAGTGATTATAACACAACCCCTTTCTCAAACAGGGTTACCAATAAAAAGTTATTTGGACTATAAATAATAAAAGTATAACTTTGACATTTCTCTTCAAAAAATATTTTAAAATATTTAAATTATGGTATTCTGAATCATATTCTGAGTATAACTATACAGAAGATAACGATTTATTGGTAAGACTGCAAGAGTTTGATCGAGTAAAATTGTGAACACTTTCAACGTATAAGGATTATTCGTAACATAAGGTGTGGCACCGAATAGGGTCAGTGAAGAGTCGAATACTGAACTTCGACATTTAAATGCCTTTTAACTGCAACGTTTCGTTAGGTGCTTATTATCAGATACGCATTTATAATACCAGGTCATGAATAGCTAATGTCAATTACGTGATTAAATATGCTTTTATAGTGGATCGTTACTTGTAATCCAATTTTAGTCATATCTTCGTTAATTATGACTGTTTTGATATTAAATAGTTAATTTTCTGTAAAATATTGTTCTTATTAATACGCAATTATGTAATTAACCTAATTTATTCCTACAATAGATGAAGAATCTAGGTCATAAACTGACACTTTTAAAACCTAACTTAACCTATTGTGTCCCACTCCTGACACTTAGGCAAGATAATTGTTTTATTGTTCTTTTTAAACTATTGTTCGCTTAGTATAAGTATGTTATACGAAAATCAAACTTTGAAGCCAATCCTGATATAAAGTACAATTTGAAAAGAAAAATCCGGATCAATTGATCTAGATTGTGCAGTCTAGTCCAGAATCTTACAATTGTCATCTAACTATTTAATGTGCATCATCAGCGTGAGATTGATAGCAACACATATACAGGAAAATGAAATGAAAAATATTTATTTTCGAACAAAATGCACTTACAGATAAAGCTTAAAATTAAATTAAATTATAAAAATATTCTTAGTACAGCATAAAACATGTACAATTTGTCGATGGAGTAACAAAAAGGAAGATGTTGATAAATTGATGTTTAATACAAATAACAACTTAACAAGTAATACCCGATTCACCCGTATACTCGTATAACATGTGTGACATTATTGTTTTTACTGTTACATTGTGTGTCGGATGTCATTAGATCCGATATTGTTGCCGATCGCTTCCGTTCGTTACGTGTTTTACTTTTTGCACGGTTTCTGACCATAACTACCTTTATTTAGCTAAACCGGTATACTCACATTATAACCTGGTAGATACTATCAAGATATTCTATGGCATTTAAAATTTTATGGATAATAAAATAAAATAACTTTAACTGATAGTTAAGTTATCATAACTTGCAATTAACGAACACATTTTGGAAAATTATAATGATCTTACGTTGAAACTTAATGAAGCTGGTTAGCAAATTGATTACTAAACCTTATGTCAATATTGTAGAGCGATAATGATGTAGATTTATTGCTCTTTTATTGATTATGCGTTGCCTCATTTCTATCCGCAATGGCACCTTCTCTTACAAACGATCTTGTTTTCATAGCTTACATTTTATTACATAACGTATTTCTAGGTCAATTCATAGTTAGAGGTGTAAGGTTACGTCTAACTGATGTCTTCAATACCGGTAACACAATAGACACTAATAACTGACAAACGAATGATTCAACTCACTGTATGTAATATATTGCGTGACCATTGTATGATTTCCGAAATGTTGTAGGCATTAAATAACAGTCTTCATTTTAAGCAAAAAGTAGACGAAGTGATCCAGTGGAGCGCATAGCCTTTAAGAGCATCAACATTTAATTACACCTATTACATATCGATTGAACAACATTAGCACAAAACGATCAGTGAGTCGTGAAACAGTGAAGGATTGCATGATTCCTAGAATTTGACTATAATTGAGTACACGCGTCGTCTGTTGCTCAAATCATCTCCATCACGGAACGTTGCATAATGATAATGTATTACGGCATTCACAAAAGCTTAATGCTAAGCTACTGTATGTTTAAGTCTTTAAATGCTCATTGCTCTCGTCTTGTTCAACAAAAGTGCAAACATTATGTAACTTAACAATGAGCGAACAAAACGTAACTGAATTTTAGCCAGCTCATTGAAGACAATGCCATACATACTTGTAGACATGCCGTAAGTGTCAATACATATTATGTTGGGCTGACTTTCGCCCAACCTGCGTGTAGTGAGCCGGTTACACAAGATGCTGCCTATTGTATCCGCTCCATCTTATCTTGCGACATAACGAATATGATTAAACTCTTCTGTCTGACATCATATTGTTGCTCAATGTGAGGTACCTACATATATGAGTATATGGTTTGTTAATGTGTGGGAGTGTGTGTGTTTCAGGTTGTCGCTGCTGTTCTGTCCCTTGCGACAGCTCTTCCTCAGCGAAGAGTGTCGCTGAAGCCGGAGGAGGCGAACGATCAGCAGCAGGCTGAGCAGAACTACAACTTCCAGCCCCAGTCCGAATACAGACAGCAGGAGTACAGACAGGAAAAGCAGATCGACGACTTCAGGCCCAAGGTGCTCCTCCAGCACTCTGGTAGTGGTCTGGAGACCACCACCTTCATACCCATCATCCGTTTCGACAAGGAACAAGGCACCGATGGCAGCTACAAGACCGCGTAAGTGATTAAATATTTTGAACATGCTCATGACTACGTTTATATTAGTGCCCTATTCCCAGTAATCCATTCTACTGGATAAACCATTCCACAGTCAACGAAAGACGGTTTGCCACGCATCGATATGTTTAAAATACTGGAATATAACAAGCTTGTTAGTACAAGTCACAGTTTCAGTGACATGATTTAAAATAGTACCGTAACATGATTTTAATGATATAAGCATCTATCAATCATTTGAATATTATAATATCAACTGGTATTAAAAAGTATATTAAATCATGAGTTCATAATAAAGTTATTATAACAATTTATCATAATTACTTTTGACATCTATGTTAATTACATTATCAGTTACATTTATGCTTCTGCCGAGTTAACTTAGAAAGTATTTTAAATGTTGCTCACCATTATGTAAGGTCTATAATAAGTAATTTCTTGCATTCTGAATATAAAAGGAATATTTTTGCTATTTGTCTACATATTATTATATTTGATATCGCAATGATTGATTTGACGCGTTTAATAGGCCCGCGTCATAGCGCGAGCGAGTAATTTAACACGTGTATGTGACGCTAGCATGGACGCTAGTCTTCTATTTGATTCGCCAATTTGCTGCTCGCCAACACGCTCAATCTAACCCAAACAATTGCTAGTCAATAAAAATAAAAAACATAGAACAAACTATAACTGTAATTGTGATGTACTATTCGTACTAAAAAATGAAGACTGTCTCCTTGTGAACAATCCCTATATTTTTTAAATAGAGGTTTATTCTTAAAAAATATTTTAATAAAATGCATTATTCACATAATACAAAAACTATAACATCTAACTTATTATTCCAGATACGAGACCGGAAACAGCATTCATGCTGAAGAGCAAGGATACCTGAAGGGTGTTGGTGAAAACCAGGACACTCCCGCTCTGGTGCAACAAGGTTCCTACTCTTACACCGCTCCTGACGGCCAGATCATCACTGTGGAGTACACCGCTGACGAGCTTGGATTCAGGGTCAAGGGAGACCACATCCCCACCCCTCCTCCCGTCTCCCCTGAAATCCAGAAGGGACTTGACCTTATTTACGCTGGAATTAAGGCTAACCAGGTATAGAGCAACAGTTATATTTATTTGACATGTTCAACAATGTGGTCCGATGCTGAGCAGCCATTGTAATAATCTTCTTATATATAAAATTCTCGTGTCACAGTGTTCGATCGCGTACTCCTCCGAAACGGCTTGACCGATTCTTATGAAATTTTGTGAGCATATTGAGTAGGTCTGAGAATCGGCCAACATCTATTTTTCATCCCGAAATTCCCGCGGGAACGGGTACAACGCGGGTGAAACCGCGGGGCGCAGCTAGTAATAAATATTATTGTTAATCAATTAGTATTGTAGTACGGATAGTTTGGGAAGTGTTGAGGACTTTAACTTAGATACATGAACAATAGTGACGTTTTTAAATTAAAATCTAAAAATATTGACCAAACCTTGTTCCGAGTCAAAGTAACAATTAACACGTTCGCGTGACCAACCTCGTAGTTAATTAGTACTGCTGGGGCGCACCATTATTCCATACAAATTTTAGCGACGTCTAAAGACGTTCCGCCGTAATATGCACCTCTAATTAGTGTGCTACGTGGCGCGACGTCCCTCAACGTCCGACGTCTCCACACGTCTCCGCCATCTCTAATGACTAGTCTATCATGTGATCCGACGCAACGACCATAGACGTCTAGTTTGACGCAAGGGATTTAAATGATACAATTGGTTTAAAATAAAAGTTTAATTAAAACATATTACTAAGAACAAACAATCAAATCAATGAAGTACAAAGAAATCATAAAATATATAGCTATACTAGTGTAGCTACTTGATTATGCCAATCTTCGAAACAAGAAGGGCATAATGCTGGCTTATCTTGACAGCCCTTGCATCTAAAACTAGTCTCTCTTCGTATCTTGTTTTTCGTCATCATCACAAGGGTTGTAATCTCCATCTGATCCATACTGGCCATCGTCACTAAATGGATCTCGTATGCTGCTTCCCGATGACGCCTCTTCAAAAAGTTTCATAATACGTTGATCGTTTTTATCCATCTAAAACAATGCGAAACAAGCCTTAGCAAAATAAAATAGCCATGCTTATAACATTCTCATATCATTACCACCACCATAGCTAAACATATTATTGTTTTTGACATAACATAACAAAACGTATTAGGAGTTTTTATCTTTGATGCATAGACAAACCGTTAAGCATTTGAAATCAAACTTTCGTAAAAATTGAACATTTTGTAACGATTATACACACAACACAAGTATGCAAATAACAATACCCATCTATATAACTAAGAAGGACATCGTTTTTTACATAGTTTATTAAAAAAAATATCTTTGAAAAATAGTAAACATAAAATGCACAGAAAAACCGTTAAACATTTGCAATCGAAATTATGTAAATATGGGACTCTTTATAACAATGGTACATACTCGCCAGCGTGCAATTAATCATTCCAAATAAATATAATAATAAATATGATGTATTTACTTACTTTTTTGAATAAAATATAACGTAAACCACGTCAGTTGCACGACGTTCACAACACAAATACGTTAACTCTCGTCTCTGCGCGCAGCCAGATTGGCCAAAGAGAGCGCGGTACAAGCGTGGGCGGCATACGACGTCGCGCGTGTACAAGCACCCCTTTTGTATGTGTGTGTGTAGTCTTAGAAACGAATCTGTTAGTATGACAAGGCGGCGGTTAAAACTACGAGAATCGTCTGTATTACGGCGCAAAAAAAGCGTGCCATAGGAATATGATCTGACATCAGACGTCGTAAGGCGTTCCAGCGAAATAGATATGACCGTTTGTAGGACGTCGGGCGACGTTGCGCCGGTTCACACTTAAATCAAAACGACGTCGTATGACGTTGCTTACGCTAACGTGTTAAAATGCTTAAGGTGTTTATTATTAATTAGCAGCGCTCCGCGGTTTTACCCGCGTTGTGCCCATTTACGTGGGAATTTCAAGATGAAAAATAGCTTATAACCTTCTTTTGAATGAGGCTATCCATTATGAAAAGCATTATCCATATTGGATTTGTAGTTTCTGAGATTACATTTGTTTATACTTTAAAATCAAACAAACCAACAAACAAAGTCAGAAAAATTATATCTTTATAATATTAGCTTAGATGCGTCACATTTGAAGTGGATTTTTATTTACTCTATATTTCGCTGTTATTTCCAGGAGCGGTCCGCCTTAGAATCCAAGAGCCCCGAAGGTGCCCGAAGGGAAGAAGAGAGAGCAGCTCTTGACTACAAAGGTCAATACTACCAGCAATAAGCTCTGGAACACTCCCAGTGAAATACTTGTCACTATCACAATAGAACGTGTTGGAACGCCTATTACAAGCCAACGCTAACAGTATTGTTAATTGAAACAAACACTTCTCTAAATTAGTTCAACATTCACGGTATTCAAAAGTATGCCATATTATCATAATGATACCGATGAATTTGCATTGTTTTATATGAACGAAAATGTACAATATTTTAGTAGTTATCTAAGATTAACAACTTAAGAGACGTTTAGTTATTAACTGTAATAGTAAACTTTTCCGATAACTGTATCTAAATTAACACCATAATGTGAGAATCCTACATGAAAATCTTACATTTTTTCATACTTTTTGAGAGCATATTTCAACATTGTACAATTGTGATATACTTTATACCCCTATACTAAGTGTTCATTTTTTACTTTTGTAAATACTCAATTAACTTAAGTTTATATTATAATAAAAATGTTATACATTTGATACTGACTTTCTCTTTATACCTAATGACAACAATTAAGATAATCTACAGAAATGTATCAAGATAATCATTTCGAATGCAGATCAAACTCAATAAGAGAAAGGAATATAATAAATGTTGATGCAATACTATGTTCTCTGCTTCATATTATTACTTCAGCGTACTTTTACTTTATTGCGTTGCTCTGTATATTGACTAGTCAACCTATAGTGGAAAGCTTTCCAGGGCGAGTTTTTAAGCTGTGAGTCTGCAAATGTTAAAGACAACAAAGTCATTTTCTACTGCTTATAAGAATTCAAGAAAAGGTAACGTCCATATGACATTTTTACAGAGCTTTCCAGCTCTACAGATAAAGCAAAACATAAAATAATGTTATTCACATTTAGAAAAACCGGATAATGAATTCTTCTTTTTGTAAAATCATAAGAAAATTAATAAAACCGTACAAATTCACACATGATTAGTAAAATCCAATCTAACCCCTGAATTTGTTTCATGGAATCTAATTTAATGCAACTATTACACGTAATTTATATTAATAATATAAACTTTGTCGCCAACAACTATACTATACTAGCTGCGCCCCGCGGTTTTACCGACGTTGTGCCCGTTCCCGTGGGAATTTAAAAACCGCTCTACCGATTTTGTGCAAACTTCACATAAACCATCTACTAAATAGTCCGAACAAAGCCTAAATATTTGGTTTGAATAGGTGAGTGAGTCCGTTCTTGAGTTATAAAATTACAACGAAAACTGGCATTGATTTGTACGAGTATATATTATATAGGGATTTACGCGTATTGTTGACTCAAGGCGGAAATCAAAGATATTAAGCACTCATACAATCACCATGCCAAAGGGCTTATCAGAAACCTTATTATATTTCAAAGGGCGGTGTAGACAAATTGTATATTAGTTCTAGAGATCTCTAAAAAAAGTTGTAAACTGTGATAGTATAAGTAAATTTTAATTAGTTATTTTATGAAAACGAGTGCACGCGTGAAAACCTATATACATAGCTTAATATTAAGATTAGGGACCTCTTTGCTTATAAAGTTATCAGTACATTTAGAATAAAAAATAAAACATACGTAATTATGTAAATTGTATGAAGCTTTCATTCGGAATCCAAATAGAAACTATACAAAAGTCATAATACGTAGTAGTAAATCCTTTTAAATAATAATCATTCATTTATTTTATTGACTTCAACAAATGTCAAATGCTAAACAGGAGCCAGGGGTCATCGTGTGAAGATGTTAAGAAGATATGACTGTATGTTATTTGTAGGCGAAATGATTTCACAACTCCCTCCTTCCATTACTTAGAGTCCACATATTTGACTCCTGCTGGAATATTTTATACAGAACCTGATTAATTTGCGTAAATGTAATTAAATCAATTACAATTTTGTTGCAGCGTGAATGTAATAGCATGTTGAGAAAATAATTTGATATAGGTATGTACATGCTCAATGTATTTATTTAAAGACTTATGAAAATCATTTAACACGTTCGAACATAGCTAAGTTTTGAGATCAGTAACTGCAACTCGCATAAGGGTACGCCCTAGATACATGTCATAAAACATTTTCCCTAATGCCGCTTAATATCATAAAACAATTTCATGTTATGTAGATATGTTATATAGCACGAAGACAATTGTATTTGATCCGTGAACACCTTTAGAAACCGCATTATGTCATAAGATTGATTTACGCTAGCTATATTTATGTCAAAGCAAGCCGTGCTCTCTACAAAGCACGGACGAGAAGGTACGGTATCAAAACTTCTTTGCATGAAGTAGTCTATGTTGCACCGGGCCGTGTCCGCACCGCGAACTTGACTCTAACAAAGGCTTTCACACCAAGACTCGGAGTCGGACGAGTCAAGAACTTGCACTGACAACAAACTTTACAAATACTAAGACTTTACAAATGATACGTACAGAGAAGTATGAACATGTAGCACGGACGGAGCTGTGACAAGGCTCGGACACAGCTCGTGCTCGCCACGGCCCAAACTAATTGGTTCTTAATCCGAAGAAACATTTTTAGCTCTTTATTATAACATGCTTAAACTAGCAAATCTTAAGCTCTTACAATATGCTTACAATACATTTTTGTTCTTATTTCAAAAATCGCTTTCTCTGTCGCTACACTGTAGTATCTCCTTATAAACATATTATAAAAAATTTAATATGTTGTAGTACATAAGTCTTTGTTTTGTTGCAAAGAGAAGGAAGCTTGGCTGTTTAAAGCTTCGTTATTAATTCCGAAAACTTTCTTTTACGACTGCGCTCAATCACGTACCATTGCAAAAATACTTCCTTTGTTTATATCATAAAATGTACCGCAAGTTTATGTTTATTACAAATATTTACATGAGAACATTTATAGCAATTCTAGCGGTTATCAGGAACATCAATTGATACTAATGTAGATAATATGTAATATGTAATTAGTAACACCCAAAAAGATAAAAAGTACTTATTTTTTAAACTTGGTAAATAGGTCCTTTAACACTTTACTAACCTAGCTCTTATGATAAGTGTAAGATAATGTTTTCTTGTAATAGTTTGTAATGAGAAGTTTTCGGGTTCGAATCAAAGTTTATTATGAGTATTTTATAATGAGGTCCGACTGTCTTTGTCCACGGACTAAAGTCCCTTCGTCATCGCAAATCTGACCACAATGCATTAATAATAAAGATACATATATTTAAAAAGGATATTAATTTTAAACTTCGAAAATCTTACCTCAGCGCCTTATTATCCGACTTTAAGTGCTTAGAATTCAATGAAAACTACGTATATAATCATCGTTATTTCTACGAAATATTGCAAAATCCTCATTGAATCATTTGATTAGTTTTACATATTCAACAAAATTATATACAATTTTGTTTCCATTAGTGTTCATGCTCTGTACTTTTGTTATGAATGCTTTTGTAAATATGTATGGACTTACTCTTTCAGTGAATTTGGATGAAAAGTACGCAGGATTATCATGAAATTAATGATAAAGTTTCCCAAAAATGTGTTGAACGGGTTATAATTTTTGGGTTGTATCATTATCTTTAAGTCCAAGATGGCCTAAACACAGTGCTGTTGTAAAATACAATGGTTTCATTGTATTATGTTTCAATAATACAATGAAACCAAATGTTCCTCGAGGTGTATTCTCAGTCAATTCACAGTAGCAAATATAACTCTTGCCCGGTTTTCCACCTTAAAAAAACATAAAAAATTGGGGCCAAAATGGTAAGTTTTTAAGTTTTGGCGAGACTTACAGCATTTAGTCTATGTTAATACAAAACACTTTGCTTACAATGTAGTTTGTCTAAGAGAGTGTAAACTTTTCTACCTCTGTTTTCCATAGTGATCTAGCTCTTCATATTTTCATAGTGTTCTCATTTTTCCAACAGGAAACACACTAAAGCAAGTAAACCCATTCATAAGTCATATGCTAGTGCACATATAAAGCTGTGTGCATGTATGTGTGTTTGCAAGTGTATCATCGGGATGTGCTTGCTGGGTCGCACGAAGTTCATAGGTAAACATACGGGTATATAAACCCCAGAGCGTGTCACTTAGTACACATTTGTGCAAGCAGACTCTATCCAGGCCCTTGGCTGTTTCAATTTTGTACAAAAAGTGCCAAAATGGTAAGATATTTTTGATTATTTGACTTTCCGAGACTTTACTTACATTACTGTTTAGATTTAAAAGCATAGATGAGTTTTAATTGAAAACTCTTATATTAATTGGTATTAAAACAAAATTTCAATTAAAAATATTAATTATAGTAATCAAACGTAAAAACATACATAAAAGGAGGGTTAATTACTTCAGTTGTGTTCATGAATTTAACGCTACATTGAATACACTGACGTGAGCGTAGCAGAATTTTAAATTCTGAAATGAATCAATCGCATTTTTTTACCACATTACTGTACCAGATATAAAAACCGCGAAAGATGTAGTACAAATAACTATCTATCTATTTCTGTGTTTTGTGGTAGGAAGTTTTTTTACTATTAATATGAGAAAATCTTACTCATATTTATATTAGAAGCGTCCCAGTTTTACATGCGATATACTCTGAGAAATTCAGGAAAAAGCAGCTCATAACGTTTCTCATAAATATGGCTAACATAACTTTTTCAATAAAACGGGTAGTTATAGAAAAAAGTACGTTCAAATTAATAAAAAACTGACTTGTAAGGTAACAAAAAACAACTTAGTAATACTTTTCTATCGTGCTTTAAAAATGCAATTGACAGACGAGAACTATTGTTATTATTACAGGAAAACTAGTAGCACCCCGCGGTACTTCCTGCGTTGAGCTCATTCCCGTTCGTGATAAAAAATTACTTAAAACCTATGAACGAATGTGACTATTACAAAAAGGTTATTAGAATCGGATTGAAAAAATCAAAAAAATCGGTTCTGAGATTGTCGCGTTCTACAAAAAAAAACGAAACAAAAATCAAACTTTCAAATAATCAAGCTTTATTATATTAGTATAGATATGTTGATAAATGATTGCCGTTATGTTAATCCACAGAGGCGAAAAGTCAAACGTGCACTTAAATAGGAGCGCAGTGCAGTTTCAGAATTGAACAGATGGTTATCGGTCACGAAACCTTTCTTTCCTCGTAGTAACAAATGTCTTGCACAGAACCATGCGCGGAGATGAGCAGAATTGTTTGAATTTATATTCGTTATATTTTTAGGTAAATTGGGTTCGTGTGTTAGTTAATTATAGGGGATATATTTCATTATAGGTATGTGGTAGGTTATATGGGTAAATAAGTGGTTGTAGCTCATCAAAAAACATATTCCGTGCCACAACTTTTTGCAAAGTTTTATTTAGAAATATAATGTTAAGAAACGCAACATAATTTTACGAAATATAATGTTAATAGCATCACCGCGTGATTTTATCCGCGTTCCCGTGGGAGTTTCGGGATGCAAAATAACATAAAGTTGGACAAACAAACAAAAAATTTAACTCTTGAGCTTTTTATACTTGTATAGATGGAATCATGGATCAGTTTTAAATGAAAAGAATAGTACATATATTTCAGTACCTAAAGAAATTTAAAAATCATAATATTAACAAATTTTCCTTTATACTTTATTGTCGTTTTGAATATTTCCAACCGTAAAAAAACAAAGTGAAGTCAATGTTTAAACAAAAGTAAAATTAAATATCGAAATATTCAACTGGGTAGTTAAATAAAGAAAAATCTACGCAAATAATGCATTTAAAGTTAAACACACAACATGCATTGTGCAGTATATTCAAGTTTCGTTCTCGGAGCTTTTGTTTGAGTTTTGCAATCGTCACCGAAATGCAAAAAGCTCGCATTATGCACTCGTCGCAATCTCTTTGAGATGAACAAAAGAACTCGAGAAAGGTATTATTAACAAGCTGATTAGACCTATTCACATGAAGAGTGTGAAATCAACCGCAATGATAGTCACTGTACAATATTTCCGAAGCACTATTACAAGCTGAAAATGAGTATCGTAAGAATGACTGTGTAGTTTCATTTCACAATCTATTCAAAAGCTTTTGTATTACTTGAAAGCCTGCTTATAGTAATATAATTCACATAACCACAGTATATTTTTTCTTACGGAATGTAAAATGTTATGGCCGATTGTCCATCTAAACATAATTCATTTTATAGGGGGAAAGGGTTTATAGATTTCATTCCATTTTTATCTCATTTCAGAAGGCTTCCGCTATAGAAAGATTTTAGTTTGGTGGGAAAATCAGTCAAATTACTACATACTTATATATCCTATAACAAAAAATAAACTATATTATATGGTTTTATTATTAACTAGCAGCGCCCCACGGTTTAACCTGCGTTGTGCCCGTTCCCGTGGAAATTGCGGGATTTTGTATATAACCTTCCTCTTGAATCACTCTATCTATTTAAAAACTGCATCAAAATCCATTGCGTAGTTTAAAAGATCTAAGCATATATAGGGACAGACCGCCGAAAGCGACTTTGTTCTTTATTATATAGTGAAAAGTAAGTAACTATATATCTACCTGATGTAATCTTCGATTTTGCTTCATAACAGATAAAGGTCCTTCGTGATTTCCGAAATAGGCATAGAAGTCAGGAGTTCAATTTGTCTGATGTAATTCCTAACTTGTTTTATATTTGAAATTGTCAACCGGTTTGCTAAGTGCTAGTTAGACCTTACAAAAAACGAGATTTATGTGTTAGGTAGAGATGAGTTATAAACGCATTTAAGAAATTTTGAATATTTTTTTATTTAAAAAGTATACATATTTTGTTTGTAGATACAGTCCAGCGACATATCGTCCTCAATTAGAATTTTCACGGTACTTTTTCACTTTTCTTTTATAGTGTTCAAAGAATAATAATACAAGGGTTGCAGGCAACATTATATATATTACCAAAAGGCTATTATACACATTAAACAATACATGTCTACATTGGCAGTGTATGCCAATTTGCACCTTGATACTTACCGTATATACATTAGTTAGTCTGTATGATCACAAATGACATCAAATTTTGTCGACGTTATATAACAAAATATTGTTATGCTGGTTTTTTAGATTTAAACGGTTCCTGTAAAGGAGCCGAAACATGGGATAAAAATGTAAAATAAAATTACATAATATCCGTAAACGTAGTTTCAATTTTAAAAAGTGTTTAATTCAATCAACAAAGATGTGTTTCTTTTAATCAACTTGCGTTGTGATTATTGATAAAATATGAAAGTTTAAACATCACCATGTTTAAATGCAAGTGGTTTGAGTCAGTTAAGGCAGAGTGCATATAATTCAACATATGCGGTTAGTTACAACACGCGGCTCCCATACGAACCTACTTCATTGTTCGCGACGAAAGTGGGTAGTTATTGACTGAGTTCTATTGAGGACATATGCGTTTCCGCGTCTTGATTTAACTTTATCTATGTACCAAATCATAAAATTATCTATATAAGATTATCTGCTAGAATCATTGTGAAGCTGTACTAAGGCGTTTGTTTAGATTCAGTCTGTTTGCACGTTGCACAGTTGACACAGTTGACGATATGCACGATTACACCCTTTTTATACATATTTTTGTATGTTATCTTAGGTTAAAGTAATTCTTTATTTAAAAGTAAATATTTAAATGATTTTTTTCATGTTTTGTGTTTTCAGATCTCATTATATTTGGTACTGTTTCTGGCGGCAGCAGTTCTAGCGCAGTCAACGGAACCGATACCCATCATACGACAAGAATTCGAGGGGCCTAATGTAGACGGGTCTTATAGATGGCTGTGAGTAATTTACATCCAGTTCGGAATTAATAAGGGCCACTTGATATTAGTTAATTAGAGCTAGAAGCACTCTACCAAAGCTTTACCAGGGTAAAATACTAACAAGAGTTATATTAGGAACATACATTGACCTCCGAAGTAAACTTTGATTCTACCAGAAATAATCCATGATAGGTACATTACTATAAATTGTCTACAACATAAATATAAGCAAGTTTCTAAACGAACGCCTGAACAAGTGTGCACACACAACACAACGCTGACACGTCTAACAATGTGATTGCTATTCAAAAACAATATAAGACTAAAATAAATAAGACCACCTATGAAACAATATAGTTGAACTTACTTATTTTAATCCCACCTATTCATTCATTTATCACCTTAGTTATTCATATTCAATTGTTTGGTTTCAGTTATGAGACAGGCAACGAAATCAATGCCGAAGAGTCAGGGTCCGTGAAGAACTTTGGTAAAGGAGAAGGGGAAGAGATTCAAGTAGCAGAAGGCAAGTTTAGCTACAAAGCGCCTGATGGAACGCTCATAGCACTGTCCTACATCGCAGACGAGAACGGCTTCCAACCTCAGGTACTGTGCTTTGCATAGCTTTTTTTTCTTATCAATATATTCTCACTTATGTCATATGTATATATTAACCATATACTAACACTATGCCAATCACGAATGTCAAAGACAATCAATCAATCCATACAATTTTGACGGTGAGTTGTTAAATTATGAAAGTAACACCTAATTTGGGCAATGTTTGAGTGTTTAGGGGAAAGTCTCTTTTACTGCCTCTATCTATATTTCCACTAACTACCAAGTTTTACAACAGACATTTATGGTTGTTTTTTATTTACTTAGATATTCTTTAGGTAAGGTTCCAATAGAACCTTCATAAACTGAAGCGAAGCGAGTGTGGGCTTCTAATTTAAATGATACATACAACTTTGTATGTTGACTTGTATAACTTGTATGATACAAGTCACCTATTCGTTTATTTCCATATTGGCATGAGGTAAAAAGGATTGATAAACAATTGTTATTTGTAATAAAAACTTTCTTCTACTTATTAGTTTCAGTTATACAAATGTATAAATTTCTTCATTATGAACTTAAATAATTAGTTACAAAAGGCAATTTCAAATGTAATGTAATTTAATTGCATTTTTAGCAATAAACATTCATTCATTCATCGTCACAACCATGCATGTTCACAATAGTATCCATCTATAATTAAATATGTTTAAGTACTGTAACCAATTATAGTCTCATGCAATCCCTTAAATAAAGTAGCAATCTTGTGTTGACCATGCTGACGTAAATGCTATGTTTAGAGAGATATAGTAAACCCTTATAATTTAACAGTCGTAGACATTACTATTTATGATCCTTGACATATTCGTAAAGAAAAGAGAAATATCCACTAAGGTTTATTTGTATATAACTATGCCTGTAATTAACTAAAGTTTGAATTAAGATTGACGTTTATGATTAAAATGGGCACTGAAAAGCTACCTTTTTAAAAAGTATCTAGTTTATAATTCATATTTTAAACTGCTATTGAAAATGGTGCTGTGACATTCTAGTCAACGTAGTAACGTATTTGTCATATCAAGGGCTAGTTATATGCCAACAATAGTTTAATATATTATGGACTATGCTAGGAACGTATAAAGAAAACCAGACGATTATATTCTACTTTGCTCACAACCCCTATGTTGTTATTTCATGTCTTATGTCCGTAACTTCGACGAAAGTCAGGCAAAGATATATTTCTAGTGAAATGATCCGACAGTCATAATCGTTTATTGGGAAATATGCTTACCAAAGGTAAAATCATTGAAAAGCTCACTACAAAGTTTATATTTATTATTGGTGCAATCGATATGGACAAAAACCTATGTATAGAATAGTCACATATTATGTAACGTTAAAACAAACGTAGGTATATTATATGCGTTATGTTGTTACCAACGTTGAGCTATATTTGGCATCAATTTATAGGGACATAAATATTTCATTTCAACATAAGAGAATACAACCGCAGTGACATGTTCGATTACACACTTGTCGCAGAAAATTGATGAGGTAATTTTAGTAAAGTAGTGCTAAATTATATAATTATAAACAAATGTCAAGATAGTCGAGTAATCGGTCTTTTGCGCAAAAAGTTTAAGTTATTTCCTAGCAAAAGATACGTTGAATAGAACCTATAGTCATGTCATAGTATTTTAATTGTCATAAAACATAACATCGACGAAACTAATGAGTAATGTCCAAATCAACTGTTACATAATGTTTGTGGTAAGTTTAGTATGTTAGTTTTTTATATTTAATCCTAGAGTTGCACTTCTGACCTATAGCTTAAATTGAATCTAGTTACATACAACGAAAACTTTTGAAACCCTGACATACATCGTTTATAGACTTTGGGTAACTCTACAAAATTAATTTTAGGCAATATCGTCTGGGTATTATTATAAAAACTGTTCACGCACGTTATTTAATATGCAAGGTGTAAAATTAGAGACATGAGTTCGCACAGACGTAGAGGAGAACCATAATTTTGAGACGAGAAGGTTATCCGTGCCATCAACAATATTTAATGCGCGCGGCGTCTACAAAAATACCACTTACGGTCTTATAAAGGCTTTGCGATAAAAGAGCGGTTTCATACATGTTGTACCGAGAAAACATTTTGACTCACACTTGATTCATGAAAATGTAATTGCGTAAAGAAATAAACACCCACCTGGTTGAGCGGTGAACTCAGTCTAGTTGGCTAACGTGTATACGAAATGTCACTTAAAATATCAACCGAAGACCTGTGACCTCTTTTAAGAAGTTGGAAATTGATTTTCCTCAACAACTTTCATATTAAATTAGCAATGTTACAAACTATTGTGCATTAGACTTAATAACTATCTCCTCTCTGTATTGCAAAGATCGTGTAATTAATATTCAAACATGGTTTAAATCGCAATTTGATAATCGAGTTATATGGTGACTTGAATAATTTGTAACAGAATTTATGTTTAGTATAATAAATCATCATCTCAAGTTATGAGAAAAATGTTACATTTGAGATTGTTTTGACCTTCGAGATGATTTTATGGATCAAAGAATGAGGACACGAATGAATATAGTTGGGCGTATTTGAACTTGCCATTTAGATACATATTATTTTATTTTTAAAGAAGTCGATAAAATCACAATAGTAAAATTTTTGTCCTTTTACTATTTGTGACTGTCGTTTGTCGTTTGTTTAAAACATAATATAATGTTTTAAATTAAAACTGACAAAATCTACTAACAATAATCATTTAACAAACATTTCGAGAAATGCGTCTACGTCAGTAATCTTTTCAGTTTCATGATTGATTGTGACAGTTTCCGTATTGTAACTTGATACTACTTATTTTCTTGGAAACCTTGAATTTGTTCAACGTGTGTATTCGAATAAACCGCGTCGTTTGTACGTGCAGTGCATGACAGATGCTCTCATAAGATATATCAAAAAGTTTGTCATTTTTGTGTGATGCCCCTGGTTTTAACAGTATAATATATACCTTATTTTATTGATATTGTCCTTGAAAATGAGTTGATATGGGAAACCGCTAATACCAAAATCTTGATTTAATCTTATAAGTCCATCTAATCATTTAACAGTGCCATTTTTACGATAAATACAAAACTTTTTTTAAAAATTTTAACCTTTAATACACTGTTGATACAAATACAAGTATTGCTAAAAAGTTACTTTAATGTAGCTCATCATAATGAGATGTTAATTAAATTTCTCTATTCTTAAACAGTACCTATTTGGAAAGTGTTAATTGGTGGTGGCATATTACGTGAATCCATCTTAACCGCACGTTTTTATAAGTTTTGAAATAACAAATAAACTCTAAGGTTCCTTATATGATATTGACCAGTAAAAGTCTGCATGAACAGACACAGAAAACTTAGTCTTTTCTCTGATGCATATAAAACTAACGCACCCAGATAAGGAAACAAGATCATTAACGTGAAATTAGCACTTTTCATGGAACAAAGTAGCCGTTCACGGAACGATAATATCCCAAAAAGATAACATTTTGACGTATCTTATTCAACGATTACAAAATTAGCTTTAAATTACGTTTTTGACTTTCAGCCTTAATGTTATGATACTTTAGATTTATTAGACTTATAATTCTGTTTCACGTTAAAGCAGATTAGTTCGCCTCAAGAACATATTACACGTTTATACATGTCATATCACATATTCATACGTTCAATTCTTTTCAGGGCGATCATCTTCCAACACCGCCTCCGATTCCGCCAGCAATTCTGAAAGCTTTGGAATATTTGAAAACTTTACCTCCAAGTCAAGAAGGATCCAACAACCAGCCGCAAGCACAACCTTTTAATAAGCCAAGACCGAGGTTTTAACTAAATATGTCCATAGTTTACTATACCAACATGTACTTTATCAACGTACTTATAGTCGGCTTCGTATCGTGTAAATAAGTAAACTTCATGAATATTATATCAATATACTCATTTTAGCAACGTGGTATAGAATTAAACGTATAAACAAATGTATTTTAGTTTTAAGTAAATGAAGATTCAATTAATGTTGACTGCATAAGAATTATGTAAGTAATATTAAATAAATAATTATCACAAATCGATGTATTTATTTACTGGTGATTGAAACCGCTAACTTCCTAGTTCCAAAGTTTCCAAAATTAAAAATATAAAACAAAACATTTAATCAAAATCTTGAATAACATTTCAGAGATTACATTAATCAGTTTATTTAAATGATATATCTAATAAAATTCAAGATCATTAACAGATCTAGATTTGATATGTCACCTTATATTAAATGGTTGTGCTCCATATTTCATCATGCATGAGAATTAAATCGAAATGGACACATCTTCAATGCGTTTGCCAACCGAGGTTGCACAATACTATATGTTTTATAGAATATAGAAAATGGTATCATGATCAAGTCATTGATGAGTGAGAACACCTGTTTTAAACTGTTCATGTCATAACAGATCCGTTACATCAATATCGATATTCGCGAAAGAGGTTGATGTGATAAAACGATATATTATACAGGACGAAATATGAATTCGATAAGTCTTCGTCGTCAATCGGAGGTTAAGTGTGAAATTTGTAGCCAGCTTATTAGTGAGAAACCGAAAAAGAAAAAAGTCGAGAAAAGTTCGTTGGTTGACCCCTGAATATTTTGGATAGAGAAAAACATTTAAGTATCTTTTAAATAAAAAAATAGGTACTTAGTAATATTCGTTATGAATTTACAAAATATTTCAAAATAAGGCAAATAATAAATACCCATGATTTCCAAGGTTTAGTTTTATTACATTACCAATAAAATTTATTATTTTCATCCAATTATAACGATGATTTATGATTTTATAAGATATCCGGACACTTCAAAAGTATCAACTACCTAATATGCAATATTAAGATACAAGTAAGTCGTCTAGTAAGCATTTATACTAATATAAATATATTAGTGAACTACCATGGTGCTGGAGTTTTTCAATTGCCAGGAGGACTCCAACATGTTCCCATATTAGGTATAATTTATAAGTAGGAAACAGAAGTACTTACCTATAGATACGTATCCCATACACCATACCGTAATCTAAGTCTCAGACCGTAATGTCCTTAATCTTCACGTAGTGTATCAATTTAATTTCCTGATTACTACGCAAGTAATGCCCGTAACTCTTAGAACATATTTCATTTCAAGTGTATCTCACAGAGATCTATTATAATCAACATAAGGTAAAGTGTATGAACTTGATTGCGATATTAACATGTGTTATGAACATTATGTGGCGTAACGGAAATAATGAGTAGAACTGATAATATGATCTCTAAACATTGCACGAGATCACTCTTATGAAATGAGTATGAAGAAAACAAAAGTAAACCACAAATGTCAGGATCGTAAGTTTAATAGATATAAATTGATGAGCATACTCGTATATTATCGATAATATTTGTAGGTTTGTAATTTTTGTTAGATTCTGTAAGGACATGCTTGAACTTGGAAGCTTAATTTTCATAGAGTTTACAAGAGAGGTTTGGGTTATCCTCCTATGGAATACAAATTATACATAAATAAAAAATAATACGTTTTTCAAGCACCATATCTTAAAAGTATATTCATAAACGAATGTGCACATTACTAAGATTAAAACCTTTTTAAATCCATTGTTGATGTTTCTAAACATGTTGATTTACGGGTAACAAATTGCTAATTAAAATATGAATTCAGTATGTATTATTGATGTTCGTTAATTATATTCTTCGAAGGTGAACGATGGTCGCGCCCTAGAGTATTAATAACACTGAGTTAACTTACAAATTCACCTATTGCGAATAATTTATAATTATCATAATTAAGTACATAACAGATTTAATAAATTAATTGACGTGAAATTAGCTACGGGCAGGTAAAATTAAATTTTCTGCAATGCAAAGATTCTGGATTATCCAGTAAACTACCTACAATTTTCTTGGCTTTAGGTTTATGAATTTATATAATAAAATATAGGGATAAATTCACACACGGTTAATCAGACCAAAACTAAGCTCTAAGCTGGTATTATGGAATCTGACTAACTGATACTACTACATATATGTATGTACATACACAAATACTTTATAAGAATATATAATTGACCATAATGTCATGGTAAAAGAACCTCTTTGGTAATTGCCCGTTTTCATTTAAAAGTCAACGATTGCTGAAACTTTATTTTAGAATTCATTTACAAAATTCGGAAACAAATAAAAGTGATTGTTTAAGTTTTAATAGAAGAATACGAGTATATAATGCATCGTGTAACGTCCGTATAATTAAGATCATTTATACAAAACATGACGCGGAATCAATCATCAGTATACCTTACAGCACTTTGACCTTTTGAGTTATAGAAAAATATAAATTGCAATAATGCTTTGTCTTAGGTTGGGTTAGCTATAAGGAACTTCGACACCAAATTAGTAGTTAAAGTTAATGACTTGATTGAAACTTATCTTCTGCCTAAAATACTGTGATTCCTATAGGTATTTACTTGATCAAAATATGTTTTTATTGAAGAAATATCATAGACTATGAATTATGTCATGATGTGGCAATAAAACAAAGCATGTTATTTTTTTATTTAACGATATCAATTTATTTTTTGTAATTGATGCGTTTTGTTTCCAAGGTTGAAAAATTGCGTATTTAGTTTTAAAATAACCTAGGAATCTATAGAAACTAAGAATAAACATGTGTGTCATATTGTATTTATTATATATTTTACTAGCAGCGCCTCGCGGTTTTACCCTCGTTGTACCCGTTCCTCTAAGAATTTTTGGAGAAAAAATAGCCTATAACCTTCCTGTTGAATGTGGCTATCTATTAAAAAACACTTTATGGCATTAATATAAACATTACGACTACATAGATCAGAAGCAATTCAATGTAGAAAATAAGCATTAAAAGACATCAACGCGTCAGTGTCAGTCGTCTGTATATTTATTTTATCATAAAAGACCTAAACACATTTTCAAAATGAATTTAATTATATATATGTGACAGATTGGTAGAATAAAAAGTACGAATATATGCTAATGCTCTTATAACTTTTTTTTATTAACTTGAGGAAAAATACTGATGATTTTAGAAGACAATAAAATGAACAATAAAGAGCATTTCTTAACTACAAATCCTAAAGGGAACCTATTACAAACACACATCACACCTCTACACCTATTGTTTCGCCCTCAGTTCTATAAGAGACCGGATGAAAATTCATTTGAATGCCAGAAATCAGTCGTAGCAACTGAACTAAGGTGAAAAGAGGTGATATTTTCGATGTATGTGTGTACAAATACGATCAAGATAACTGCATCAGTTCGGTACGATCTGAATGTCTTATAACCTGAATGAAAATTATTTTTGTATATACTTAATGGTAACCAATAACTAGACTCGTAAATCTGACGTGATGGCTGTTCCTTACAAAAGACATCAACGCATCCCTTAACAATTTTCCAAAGACATTTTCGTTGGTACATAGTGACATGACATCGTGAAAATGGTTTTATGAAATATGAATTTTACTTTGGAATTAGTAATTTTGTAATACAGATAATAAAACGATCAAATGTGTTATATGGTAGTAAGCATCTAATTTCTCATTTTCAAAAAAGGACCATGTTTTTATCATGCGTAATATCCCGACAGTCAGATAGGTTAAAAAATATGAAATTAACTTGTCTCAATATTTGGTTTCAAATTAAAATAAATCAGTAATATCATTTTACTCTATGCCATTGTGATAGTTTACGCACTTTGACCTTGACCAAAGTATGGAATGCATTCTCAGATATGTCTCAGTGATTGAAACTAATATATGAGACACCAGCCCATGACATTTCTGGCTTAAAAATCAGAAGATGTTAATTTTATTGTATGAATATGCAAATAGTCATCCAAATATGGTTTAATATCATTTTTATAAAGATAATCCCAAAATCCGTAGACTAAGGAAAAGTAGATAATATACAAAACACCAAGTTTACTGTGCACTTTACCATATATGCAATCTTGTCAACTTATTTGAATATTCATTTCTTCAACAAGCTTTATTGAAGTGTCGCTCTGTCATTAATTTTGTTAAGACTTCACATTGACAAGGCAGGCAGATTACTTTGATGTACGAGTACACCTCAAAATGCAACCAGTGATGTTATCTGTTACCTAATTATTATAACTGCGTCGAGCTTATGACATAGTTTGTTTAGGCGATGTTAGCTTATTGCGATTGTCAAGCAACGTGCAGCTTGCCACCTACTTGGATGGGTGGCCGATAGTAGCATTTCTATCTGAGCGCTACTGTGCTTCGAAGGGTATGTACGTATAATTGTCGGTCCCGGTTGTTTGAATCGGTAGACCATATTGGAGGCGTTAGGCGGTCCAAAAACTCCGATATCAGAGTTGGCCACTAGCCTATTTGAACTCACTTAACTATGAGCATAACAAAAAACTATATTAAAACACTAATATTTAAGCATCATAACAATGCAAAACTAACAAATGTAAAAGTAGCTCTATGACAGGTAATTGCATATTAACGTTATACTTCAGTAAAGTATGTAAATAATTACAGATTAGTAAGAATTAATTTTTCGTCCATTAAAATGATTGACCGTAATTCTTCGTCAAAGATTAATACATTTTAAAAATCATCTTAAAAAATCCGACGAATTATTTTTTGTAGTCATTTAAAAATATACAATCATACAAAACAAACTATGATATATTTCTATATTACAAACAATTTTTATATATTGGCTACAGTCAAAATATTGTAATTACCTACTTATATGCCCTAATCACCTAAAATAGATCTGCACCCAATAATCTTTTACACATGATATGAGGTTTTTATAAACATAAATAATGTAATTATCTTGACCGTTCGTAAATTGATTATTTAAATGATCCGTTTAAGTCAAGTGCAGTATGTGCAGTATGCGCTTTGCTTAGGTGACGTAGAATATTTTAGACAACGCTCGCCGCTGCGTTTGCGCTTCGCGATACTCCAATTTCACGAGGTGCGGCGCACACCTTGTATATAAGCTGCGGCGTGCGATCTGAAAAATCATTCCCGCTCATCCAACGGAGATCAACACATCTACCTTCTATCTATCAACTTAAATAAAACCATGAAATCGGTAAGTGATCTTTAACAATGCAACTCATATTCGATAACACATTCAGGTCAATACATTTTGCCAAACAATATTTAACAAATAAATTGTCATGTAAGCCTGATAAAATATTTATCCTTTGATTATTCATAATTTAATTAAACGTTGACAATAGTATGAACTATTACTCAACTGATAAAAGCAAACTAGCATAGATTGTAACTTTAATTAAAACTTTGCACAGGCCATAAATTCTGATATCTTATCTATTTTAGTCATTTAATTAATTAATGAGGTCAGTAGGTAAACGCATGTACGAAATATAAGTCCATATTGGGAAGTCTTTTAAATATAAAATTAATCATTTCACCGTCTTAATTTTGCTTAGTTTATCTAACATCCGTCGTGTTAACGCGTCATCTGTCATGTAAATTATAAGATTTATACAAAAGCGTGTCACAGTAAAAACATAAATTACCGGCATAATAAAATGCTTCACCTATCTTTTGGTGACATTAATGAAGTGTTAAAACAAGACAATACCATAAATAAGGTGACGCAATATGTCAAGGTTGAGAAGAATGCGACCGGAGAGATTCTTGTCTTTACTACTTAATTGATTACGAAAGTAGAACCACCGTAGATCACACCATTTCGCGCAGCAGACGTGTGAGTTTTATAATGTTAATGACCGGATTTTGAAACGATAAACGAATCAATGTTACAAAACTGCGGTCAATTTCATAAACAGATTTAGTATGACAAAGGTCAATCTTAATCTGTATTAATTTTACTTTTGAACTATTTGTCAAACTTTTCATAATATATTTGTAAGCATATGATTAATAAATTAGCGACGAAATGTTTGTGTTTCCAATAAAATGATAAAGCCGTCAAAGAGAGTAGAGTAGTTGCGTTACGTGTAGTACCTACACTTCCGATAAAAGCCTACTAAAATACTTCAAGCATGCAAAAAAGTGATTCTGAATAGTAATACTAATATAACTATGCCTCTTTAACATAACTAGTTTGTAACAAGCATCTGTCCTAACTCTATCTTTCTTTACAGTTCGTAGTTCTGTCAGCCCTTGTGGCCATCTCCTGCGCCGCTCCGCAGTTCGCTCCTCAATACCAACAGCAATACACGCCCCAAAATGTCATCCCCATCGTCAGACAGAGTCAGGAGGTTAACTTCGACGGATCTTATCAATACAGGTAAAACTGGACAAAAACTACAAAGTACTCGTAATATAAATTCCTGGAATCAACATCTTTTACATAAAAAAAAGATGAAACTTGGTATGGGCAACTATATTTCCATGAAGGATACAGTCAGTTTAAAAACTCAAAGCAAACATTAAAAGTTTGTCTGAAGGCCAAACTTAGGCCTGCTCTTTTGTATGCAAATTCATATTAAAATTTATATTTATGGCCTAAAATTATGAGCATTTAAAATGATTGAAATGTTTTACAAAATATTGTTTTCAATGTTTGGTTTTTTTACCATTTGCAATGTTTAGAATGCAACTTTTCTATCAAGGATATTTCGTCATGAAAATCATCACACACTGTGGAGAAATTAAGTACAAAACATTATTAACATGAAAGATTTTAAAAGGCATTAGTAAGTGTCAAGTAAACAATAAAACACATATTTGTTGTATGCCAAGCGCATAATATTCATAAGTTATTGATGCAGTTGCAAGCCCTCAGCCAAGCCCTAATTACGCAACACATTAGCTTCGATGCACTTCAGAGTGTTATATTCAATGACTCACCCGTAATCTAGGATAAACCATATAATTTGATTAAATCTTACGCAAATTACACGCATTTAACTCACATTCAATGAATATTCTCATATGCATGAGAATCTGTCAAAGTCAACCAATAATTATCCCATAGTGTGAACTGACATTTGATTAACTGTTTCGGTTTAATTTAACATTAAGTTTAATAAACTAACATGGCGTAATTTTAGTCTACACGCAAACATATTATCATAATACATTTAAAGGACATTCATAGACAAGCCGTTTGAGTAAATTGAATCTTTGCATATCACATAATGCGGTAATTTATGATAATGTTACACATGTACCGGTAACTGAGATAGCTAAGTTTCGTAAAACCTTTGTGCAGTATGCGGTAGGTAAGGCAGAAACAAAAGATTCCCAGTGCAAAGATTGACAATGCATCATGATTGCACGACCTGAAACCGTTTTGGTGGAACCTCTCATTAAATTTGGTATTTTGAAGGAGTTGGCGAGATAGAGAGCTGTAATATTCTCGTTATAAGCGCATGTGATTTATGGAACCTTTACTTAATATAACAAGGGCGATAAACTTGCATAACGAACTTATGTGTGGTCTGATGTTAGATACTAAGCAATGACGAGCTGTCTTGTTGTATTGATTAATGTTGGTTATTATAATGATTAATATGGCTTGGCTTGGTTTGGTTAGTTACGAGACTGGCAACGGCATCGCGGCGCAAGAGCAGGGATACCTGAAGAACGCTGGCAACAAGGACACGGAGGCGCAGGTCGCTCAGGGCTCCTTCACCTACACCTCGCCTGAGGGCATCCCCATCTCTCTCTCTTACGTTGCTGACGAGAACGGTAAGCAAACTATAAAATCAATATAATAAATGAATACTCTTTAGTTCCACTTATATTCCAGTAAATGAATAAACCTGAACCTCATACTGTAGTCAGATGTTGTCAAACTTCAGAGATCAGAAAACCTTTTTCCAGATTAGACGCTTTACCTTTGATTTTCATACTTTAAAAGATAGGCATATTTCTATGAAATCAGAATCAGCGTTAGTCTGCGACTCTATGTTCAATTATATTTTTTATTTTCAACCAACCTTAATAATCTTATATTTTATCAACAGGTTTCCGTCCCGAGGGTGCTCACCTCCCCACCCCTCCCCCCATCCCTGAGGCTATCCTCCGCTCTCTGCAGTACATCGCCGCTAACCCTCAGCCTCAGTACCAGCAGCAAGGCTTCCAACAACAACCCCAACCCCAACCCTTCCAACAACCCTTCAGAGGCTAAACCCTACTCTCACCCGATCGGACCAGCACTAGTTATAAGCACATAACAACGTTACCTGTGATTTATTTTTATAATTAATAATGACAAATATAATTACTTTATAAAATTATTTAAACGAATGTTTTGTTTTTACCTTATCCTTACATTTACTAGTGGAAAGATGATAGACGGTGACGTAAGCGCGGCTATAGAATAAATATGCGTACATACTTACTTTCAACAATAATAATAACAGGCTTAAACAATAACTTACCAGTTAATTGTTAGATTAGCATAATGTAATTGTATCACATAAAAACTAAACATGCTGACTATGAAGCTTGGCTCTCTATTACTTAGATCAAGCAATAGATTTCTAGGTACTCTCTAGGCGTTACTTAACATGAATATGGTGAGATATAATTTTGCATCCATTTCCTTCTGAATTTCTGCAAAAGAAGCATTCATATAGCTATTCAATACACAAATAATTATGTATACTTATAAATAATTATGGGTAAATAACACTTGAACAAACAAACAAAAAATCTCTACAGCTGTTTGTTACTTTTTATTTTAACATTATTGTCCCACTGCTAGGCAAAGATCTTCCCTAAAATTTGTCATCGCTCCCTGTCCTTAGCGCGCATAATTGATACTATCAATTAAAAATTATATTATGTATTTGTAGTACATAGGAAAAGAAAATGAACTCTATAATGTATACGAGTATGTTGCTTTTCTTCCATTCGGCTATACTTCTTGCAATACACATTGGCAAGAGAAGTATTTTTTTCATAGTCTAGTTTAGCGTATACAAAGGTTAAAATTAGAAGTTAAATACAATGTAAAAATTGAAAAATTATAACCAGTAGTTTAAAATCTAACAAATGTTTCATTAAACCTTTTTAAAACTTCATCAAGTAAGTAAGTTTCGATCATTCATTACGGTCATCATTATTCAAGAACACTAGAAGACAGAGTCACGCAAGAATATAATTCTATCTATGGCCAATTTCCCGAATACCCTTGGACTAACTTAAGATTTTTCTTAAGTGTGTCCAAAATAATAAGCGTTTATTCCTAAAATAAAAGTGTGTTATTAATGTAGTTCTATCGCACTTTCTTTAACTCTTTATGTATAAATATTTCATTTTTTAAAAGCTATGGCCTTACCATTAGAACGGTCTTCTATTAAAAAATGTACTTGACGTACTTAATATTGTTTTAGCAATTGAAAGACTAAAAAAAGTTGATGGTGACGGTGGAAATCTTTAACCAATGATGTTTACTGCCGAACTCACGAGTACTTAATTAATTGAGGTAATTTTTAATACATTGTGTGTCAAAATCACTTATTTAATATCTACTAAGGAAGCATTTGACGTCTCTGAGTACGGGCGTTATATCACGTAGGTATTCAATGATAAAAAGTTTAAAATAATGAGTTCCTTTCTATTACTTCAGTATGCAAATAATTGAACAATTTTTAAAATAAAGTTTTGAGATATATATTTATTGTGTACTAGCCGCGCCCCACGGTTTGACCCGCGTTGTACCCGTTCCTATGTTCTTTATCAGGCTCTAGACTAACTGTGTACTAAATTTCGTTCAAATGGGTTCAGTAGTTTTGGCGTGAAAGCGTGACAGACAGACAGAGTTAATTTCACATTTATAATATTAGTTAGGATTGTATTGTGTATGTATTTCATACTGTGTATTGTAAAATAACCTAATTCAAAAGTTAAATTTTTATTACTCTTAGTAAAAGCGCCATCTACGCTATGACAAGGAAAGCTTTTAACTCCAAAGTTATAATACTATGCGCATGCGCTTTATGTTACTTGGTTTCAATATGCTGCTAGCAAGATGGCGTTGGGTAGACTTTAGTATAATCTTGCTTATTCAAAACAACTCCTTGTACAAAGTTGATAGCAAATCTTTTGATTCCGTTTTTACTCCTAACTTATTAGGTTCCGTTTGGAAATACTGAATAATGAAGAATTTGCTCATGCTTTTATTTTAGCAGTCATAGTAATTCACTTGGCCGTAGCTGCCACAGCTATAACCACTAAGTTATATACTATAGCTAAATAGTAGAGGTAAACACTTGCAAGACAATATCTTGCTTATAATCTCATAAATTATTCTATATAAAGCTCGACATTACTTTACAGCATTCATTTTAAATCACTGCGTATGACAACTTTAGCTTCAATACTTGCTAATTTAGCTTAGAGCCTATTCAATGCATAAACAGTATTAGGTACATGTGTATGTTTAGGACTAAACACGCGGTTAATTAGACCCTCGGTCCTTGGTATACTCGTGGTTAAACTTCGTATTACTTATATTGAGAGAAATATCAAAATTAAACTAAGAATTATTTTAAAATAACTGTTCGTTGATAAGGATTAGGTGTTAATTAAAATAAAGGTATGTTTCTGGTAGATTCTTCCTTTTTAAATCCATGGCTTTATCTTAATAATAAAAAGGTGTAATAAAATAAATTATGAATTGTTGATTAGTTTCGGAATTTTATTTCTACTCTTTTGTGCCAATTTTCTGATTAATTGTCCGAAAACGTGTATTTTAGGATTCTCTTTTATTGTGATACAACCAAGCGCTTAAAAAGTATTGTGTCTGATTCGTTATCCCAAAAGAGTGCCGATTACGTTAGCTGGTAAAGACTGCACTACCTGTGAATAAAAAAAAAAGCCCATAATAATGAGATAGATATAATAGCTTTGACATTTACAAACAACGTTTGGAATCTGCATTACTTGATCTTATTTGTTCTTTTAAACCCGGAAGTGATTAAAGTTTACATTTTGTAACATCATAATTTTAGTGCTGCATGACATAAGATGACCTTGTTCTAAGTTGTAAAAACATAAACTTAAGCAAGACTTCCAATGTAGCTATAATATAAATTAAGTTAAAACTCTAACATGTTATTACCAAAAAGCTGTCTGCACACTACATGATCATATCATGATCTTACTATGAATAGGCAAACAAGACTTCTTAATACAGAGAATATTTTTGACAGAAGCCGTCCTAATACGGTCATGGTACTTTAAGCGGTATTATGGGCAGAATCCTTAGATCGACTTCCGTTAGTAGAACATTGAAAACCATCAATAGACCTCCTTAGCTACGTGTAGAAATATATAAGTGAACTAACTCAAGTGGTCTACAGTGTATTATATTAACACAGTAATGCAGTGAGTACGGTTTACGTTGTAGTTGTAGTAATGCTTACCATATCTTCTCGTGGAAGTATTTTGTATCCGTTCTCGTCAGCTGTGTACCGAACAAAGTGGTCGACTCCCTCAGGATCTATGTACGAAAATGTTCCTTCTACTACCAAGTGCACTTCATTTGTTTTCTCATCTTTTTTCTGTGTCCCTGTCTCACTTCTGTAGACACCGTCCGAAGTTTCATAACTGAAATGAAAAAAATATACGTTACCTATTGTTTACAATTTTTATATTTACTTCCCTGTAATATTACCTATTCGTTGGTGATTGACTGCCGCGCTCTAAGACGTCGATTAAATCGAAACTTAATTAATTGACGTAATTTTTCATATATAGCATGTCAAAAGTCAAAAGTGCGGGCGTGAGAGAGTTGAGTGAGAGGGCCACTACTTTTAACTCACTTAGAGCAATCTTTAATACAGCATATTTATACTTCTCACCTGAAACTGTAATTGCCGCTTCCATCATTATTGTTTTCGTAACTCAATAATTTAACTTCCTTGATTGGAGCCGCGCTCATACATGAGAACGACACTAAAAATATCAACCAAGTAAGCATTTTAAATTATAATTTTAGCTTTACAATTACCGAGGAGTCTCCACTAACGAATGAGGCTGAACGTGATGAACTAGCTACTTATTCTTGTCCCAGCAGGTTAATGATCTTTAACCTTCTTTTTTGAAACTAACTTATTTTGTTAAGAAATACGAGAGTGCAAGCGTGCAGTTAATTAAACTTGACTTGTAAATCTTAAGCTCTAAAGGCTACGATGTATTGGACTAAAATAACCAACACAATAATAATTGGATCGTAAATAAGTTAAAAACGAGAATATAGTCAATCTAGTTTTCTGGAACAAGTAAATCAGGTTACAAAAAAAAGATAACAGACTGAAACTACCGGCTTGTAGAGTACAGAGTTACTTACTAATGAACTTGTAAAAACTAGAACACCGTGGGCTTTTAAGCCCCTTCTCTCTAATTAAGCCCTTGACCTAGACAGTAAACGGTAGATTTTTAAGGTTGAACATCGATGCAGTTATATATAAGTACACATGTATAAAAACATCATGCAGAATGTAAAAGATTCCAATGAATTGTGAACCTCCTCTTTTGGAATCAGTTAATGATGAAAACGAATATCAACACCGTAATTTAAATAAATTATTTGAGCATATCCTTGGAAAGTACAATAAAAGTCTATTAATAAGAAGATGATGTGTTTATGGATTGGATATTGCACAGGTCAAGGGCCACGAGGTCAATTTATGCAATGCATGAGAATGGTCCAATCATGGGACAAAGATTTACGGTTTATTTGGGCCAGTTACCTTTAGTTCAGCGTCTTATGTGTCAATTACATAACTATTTGTAAGCATCGCAAGGCTAGTCCGAGTTGTACACAACAATGCACAACAATTACGTCATTAATATGTGACAGATCATAAATCAATTTCTCACAGTATTCGGACGTTTGAAAGACAATAGACGCATGAACTTTATGATTGTTATTATAGACCTAGAGCCCGTGAACCCCAGACTTTCGTTATTTTATAAAAGCTGAAAGTTTGTCAGCGCATGCTCCCACACACAGGTAAGAACGATGGACTATTATGAAGTTTGGGTAATCGTGGCTTTGGCAGGTAAATGGTACTAAAGGTGTGTAAAATACCGATCTAATTTCGTCAAATAATAAAGTGTGATTTTTTGGTATTACCTTCAGAATATTATTAAAAATCACGTTATTGATTGACAGACACTTAACATCGTGGCAACCCCTTGCCAGACACCCCTAATGTTCATGAAATTATAACTCTACTTATGTTATAGTATAAAAGCTGATTTTTATATATAATACTTAGGTAATAATTAGATGATGTTTCCTCATCAGCTAGACATTTTTGATAGTTCCAACCCCTTGCCAGACAATGATGTAGGGTCGCTGTAGGAGCGAGCGCGAGACAGTATATGTATGGTGGGTGCGAGTGAGATGGCGAGATAGGTCTATAGCGATCCCTCAATAACAGATTATATAAAAAAAACAAATAAATAATACTCAAAAATTTAATTGAAAATATATTAATGACATTACAAGTTATTATAATGCAAAAAAATAGATTGATGACATTACAGATTATTATTATAGTGTATTAAAGAAAATATTATTTTATTCAGAGCAGTTTAGAGCAGAGCTCTCTCTCACCCCTCTCCCACCCCTCTCTCTCACCCCCTCTCTCACCCCTCTCCCTCACCCCCCTCTCTCACCCCCCGTCCCATCTCTCTCACCCCCTGTCTCATCTCTCTCTCTCTCTCCCCTCTCTCACCCCTCTCTCTCACCCCTCTCTCTCACCCCTCACTCTCGCCCCTCTCTCTCGCCCCTCTCTCTCGCCCCTCTCTCTCACCCCTCTCTCTCATCTCTCTCTCTCTCCCCTCTCTCACCCCCCTCTCTCACCCCCCTCACTCACCCCTCTACCTCACACCCCTCTCTCACCCCTCTCTCTCACCACTCTCTCTCACCCCTCTCTATTACCCCTCTCCCTCACCCCTCTGTTTCACCCCCCTCTCTCACCCCCCTCTCTCACCCCCATCTCTCTCCCCTCTCTCTCACCCCTCTCTCTCACCCCTCTCTCACCCCTCTCTCTCACCCCTCTCTCTCACCCCTCTCTCTCACCCCTCTCTCTCACCCCTCTCTCTCACCCCTCTCTCTCACCCCTCTCTCAACCTTCTCTCTAACCCCTCTCTCTCAACCCTCTCTCTCACCCATATCTCTCACCCCTCTCTCTCACCCCTACCTCTCACCCCTCTCTCTCACCCATCTCTCTCACCCCTCTCTCTCACCCCTCTCTCTCACACCTCTCTCTCACCCCTCTCTCTCACCCTTCTCTCTCACCCCTCTCTCTCACCCCTCTCTCTCACCTTTCTCTCTCACCCCTCTCTCTCACCCCTCTCTCTCACCCCTCTCTCACCCCTCTCTCTCACCCCTCTCTCTCACCCCTCTCTCTCACCCCTATCTCTCACCCCTCTCTCTCACCCCTCTCTCTCACCTCTCTCTCTCACCCCTCTCTCTAAAATTTTGATTGTGTATATTCCTGCGGGAGACACGCAATGTTTTATCCCGATTTTCCTACATGAAATCTTGATTACCCGAAGCGAAGCGAGGGTGGGTCGCTAGTTGAATATACTTTATAGTCTGTATATATTCTAAATATTTTATGTTGTTAATCTATACTAATATTATAAAGCTGAAGAGTTTGTTTTGTTTGTTTGTTTGTTTGTTTGTTTGTTTGTTTGTTTGTTTGTTTGTTTGTTTGTTTGTTTGTTTGTTTGTTTAAACGCGCTAATCTCAGAAACTACTGAACCGATTTGAATAATTCTTTCACTGTTAGATAGTCTATTTATCGAGGAAGGCTATAGGCTACATTTTATCCCGAAATTCCCACGGGAACGGGCACAACGCGGGTGAAACCGCGGGGCGCTGCTAGTTTATAATAACTATTCAATTAATACTTGAAGATAGCATATATAAGATTATTTTAGCTGATGTAAACATGTACTAAACATGCGCAGTGAGGGATCGCGATAGACCAATCTCGCCATCTCACTCGCACCCACCATACATATACTGTCTCGCGCTCGCTCCTGCAGCGACCCTACATCATTGTCTGGCAAGGGGTTGGAACTATCAAAAATGTCTAGCTGATGAGGAAACATCATCTAATTATTACCTAAGTATTATATATAAAAATCAGCTTTTATACTATAACATAAGTAGAGTTATAATTTCATGAACATTAGGGGTGTCTGGCAAGGGGTTGCCACGATGTTAAGTGTCTGTCAATCAATAACGTGATTTTTAATAATATTCTGAAGGTAATACCAAAAAATCACACTTTATTATTTGACGAAATTAGATCGGTATTTTACACACCTTTAGTACCATTTACCTGCCAAAGCCACGATTACCCAAACTTCATAATAGTCCATCGTTCTTACCTGTGTGTGGGAGCATGCGCTGACAAACTTTCAGCTTTTATAAAATAACGAAAGTCTGGGGTTCACGGGCTCTTAGTCCATTATATAACTGAGCGAATAAATAATTTGATGCTATCTTTTGATGAGGTAAATCTACCTGCGACCCCAATCTATTAAAAGGTTCCTAATGAATACCATGTTCTATAGATTAATGACAAGTCGAGATAGTATGAACAATCAGGAAATAGCTCGCAACACCGATGACCGACTGGATAAGAGACGTATGTAGGTATTAAACAAGATTCAACTTAAAACTTGTTATTGATATTATTATAGCTGAATTAACTAATATTAACATGATCCGTGGGTTTACTCACGTTGATTCCATGTATGTATTTTAAACAACAGCAATGGATAAAACATATTTGTAAATAAGTATGAAGTAGAAATGAGTAACTTGTGATGTTCCGTTGCAAGGAAAAGGCTTTTGCGTGACATTATGCTTACTGGAAACATACAGACAGGCAGAGGAGGCGTAATCAAACCTGTATGAATAAAAAAAGATAATTGACATCGTTAATCCATTTCCGAGATTTAGCGAAACTAACGAACATCAATAAATTTTTATATCGTAAAGATAATGTGTGTTCATTTTGTTTTATTGGTGGCTCCAGCAGCGCTAGTGGTGGAAAGCCTTGACCGTACCGCGCCGCGGATGAGGCTTTGTGGTCGTTATAATTATAGATTCATCTACCAGTTATGATTTACTGCATCTTAGCAGAAGATGGAAGGCCATATTTAATTGTCCTTACCTCAGATTACACGGAACGAAAAGTTTTAAATCATTTGCTGCCTAGGTTATGATAAGCGCGTGTGGCTCACAATAAATAGAAATCAATATTTAAATTCATTTAAAAATATACGCTTTTCCAGTTTTTATTTACGATCTAGTTTTTTGGAGTTAGAATAATGAAAAGTGTGATGACAATGATAGTCCTAATTGGGACATCTATAGCTGCCGTGATACCTGAAGATGGCCAAGCGACGATAGTAAACTATGAGAATAACCAGAATGGAGATGGTAACTACAATTTCAGGTAATTATTTTAACCTGAATATTTTTAGAGTGCGCAATACATAACAATAGATGCATAATTTTAACCAAAAGCTTTATTATTCAGAATGTAATTATAAACTAATTACATACAATGTGTTAATAAACATTTCTATTCATGTAATGTTACCACAGCTATAGTGCTTTGCAACAAAAGAACCTGTCAATGATTGTCACAAACACAACCAGTGTTGGCATCGTGTCAGTTGATTAAACGTACAAATAAAAGAAAAGTGTTACTTCATCTCACCGATATTTGGCGTAACACAAGTAACGAACTATTGTCCAGTAGACATATTGAGGTAGACATGTGTCTTCACATATCACACTTTAACAGCCCGAGCCCATAATAATCACCACAGTCTTCACACTGACTTATATGGTATACTACTACTATCTAGTACTACACATACAATATACATACACAAATACTCTATATGAATATATAATTGATACCTATACGTCGCCGCCTACAACTGTCTGCACATGTTGACTACGGGACCTAATCGAACCCCTGATAAAGTTAGCGCTGTCACAACCACTGAGCCAACGATCTTAGACAAAATACTGTCTAACTACAGTCTTGACTATAGTGTGTTCAGGTTCTAAGTGCCCATTTCCTAGCAACGTGTTAAACATGTGTATGTAGTAAATAAGTAACAGTAGTAAAACTGATCTAACCGGCTACCTACCAAACCGTATGGAATGTTTTAAGTCCACAAAATTAATTAACAATTATGAAACTACACTCAAGAGAATCAAACGCGATTGTTTAAAATGAAAAATCTTAGTTATTTTACTAAACATACCATCAATGTGCTATCAGCGTCTTGCAGTTACATTATCAATTTGCATTGTGCCTACTCCAGTAGTTGGCTTTGAAATGCCTTACATCCAGAACATTTTAGCAGCTTTTAACGTAAAAGAAATTAAAACATTCATTTATAACTTTCGAGTTATTTCCATGAGGAAGCCATTAATAAATTACTAGCTGCGCCCTGCGGTTTCAGCCGCGTTGTACCCGTTCCCGCGGGAATTTCGGGATGAAAAATAGATGTTGGCCGATTCTCAGACCTACTCAATATGCTCACAAAATTTCATGAGAATCGGTCAAGCCGTTTCGTAGGAGTACGGGAACGAACATTGTGACACGAGAATTTTATATATTAGAAGATAAATAACTTTACTTTTTGTTTTGCTTTTCAATGCGCAAATAAGTTAATCCTACAATTTATTTCCGTTACAGTTTTGAAACCTCGAATGGGATTAAGCGATCTGAAATCGGGACATTAGTTAACGTCGGTCAAGAAGATGAACACATAGAAGTGAGAGGAGAATATTCGTATTACGATCTTGAAGGAAAATTGATCGTCGTGAAATACGTAGCGGATGAAAATGGATACCAAGAGATTCCAGCTGAAGGGAGCCCGGAACTAACGATAACTCCTGTAAGCTATGACAGTTAGAGCCTACGACTACTATAGTCACAATAATCTTTAGACTGGCTTGTTCGACGCTAACAAAACTGATTTAGATATAATAGACTTGTCTCTAGTTGGCGCTCCTTCATGTATTTTTATAGATAAGAAGACTGTTTAAAGTTTAAAGTTAGTTGTGACTCTGGTGTGTTTAAGCTCTTAGTGTTTATGTAAATATATATAAAGCAACAGCGCCTCGCGGTTTTCTTCAAAGATAAACTTTTCAGAGATAAACGCGTTGAAACAAACAAAAAATAAAAAGAACAAACTCTTCAGCTCTATTTTATGAGTATAGATATATGATATATATATACATTTCATCCTCTCTTTAATCCCGAATTTGGCATTCTTACATAGTGATTTTAATGAACCAAACAATGTTTGTTGCAACAGGTAGAAAATGCACTTCCAGACCTAGAAAATAAGGTAAATTATTGATTCCATTTTACCAACTTTTCCTAACTAGATAAAAGTGAGTTATTGTTTGCAGATTTCTGGGCTGCCCCCTGCTGCCATAGCATCGTTATTAGGATAAAAGGACAACTATAAAATACTATCTAAATCTTCTTGAAGTAGAAAAGAAAACAAATCGGAACGAAATCGAATCGAAACAAAATCGAATATCGAAACGATTTTCCACCCATAGAAAATTAAAATTATTGGTGTTTATTTAAAAAATCAGTGATGGTTACCCACGAAACGAAGCTATATCCTTAAGAGGAATATTCTGCAGAAGAAATGGTCTATGGTTGGAAATTTTAAATATTTTAAGAAGAAAAAGATTGTACATAAATACTGTTGGTTTGCAGATTGGCTCTGGGCTTTCGTCTGCCGCCGTTGCAACGTTATTAGGACGACGTTGAAAGGACAACTACAACTAAAACAACAATTATAATGGGTAATCTATATTTATGTGGGAATATTATATATGTACTATGGATCCTACCAAAAATGATGGTTTGTGGACCAATCCTGGTCTTTTCAGAAGTATTGCGAGGGGATAATGGTACATTTCGTATATGTATACATCACGTACTCATGGTGTATACCTATGATGTATATATGCGACTTTATAGATGTTCAATGTTTAAATATGTTTTCATGTAAAATGCATTAATACAGTATTTTGAATTAATTAACTTTGCCATCAGTAATTATTAACTGATTATCTATCCTATCTATACCAGAAGCCAAATATACAAGTAAACTTGAGTTCCTTATCATTGGTTTTTTTATTTTTCTAGAGGTTCGCAATATCAATGAGGATATTTTTAAATCATCAAACTCTAACGATATCAAGGCTAGTGCTTAGACACAAAGCAAAAAAGTCTACATTTTTAGTAACTATTAATAAATTAACTTGTTTTATTTCTAACTAATTGCGCCCCACGGTTTCATCCGTAGCGCAACTGTTCCCGTGGGTATTTCCGGATTTAGATAACTTATTAGCCTACCCTTACCAAGATTAATTAAATTAAAAAAAAGTCATTAAAATCGGTCCAGCGATTCGCGAGTGAACTAATATGACTTTTTTATTGTCTTTTAAAAACAATACAACACTATTTTGTGTCTGTGATGAGTTAATTAATCCAGGTCGCTGATCCCAGTAATCTATCTGAGTTTAAGGTTTAACATTGTTTTTATTTTACATTGAAACAAGATACAATAGTACCAATTGGATAATAAAAGTCATGTATTTCATACAAACCTAATCTACTGTCTAAGAAATATGTTAGGAGCTGTTGAAAGGGAGCTCGCTGCTTACACCCTTTCCTCTCGGGCAGAGCTCAATAAGCAGATATCTCGACAAGTTTAAAAGTTTATAAAAGCTCCAGAATGTTTCTGATTGTTGTGGGTAAACACCATAAAGAGTTAAAATAATAAATAAGGCAATCCATTAGATGTTCAATCAAAGAAATGGCAAGTTCAAAGGCCTGTGGTGCGGACGCGCCACGTTTCTTCGGGGGCGTCCGCACGTCATTTTATCCGCCCTAAACGAAACGCACCGTGCACAGAGGGAAATATAGCTGCATAATTTCAAATTAAAGTATGTTATTTTATATAATAATATGACGTGTATTGCTTTAAAATATCGAACAGAATGTATATGTTATATTGTAGTAATATTGTAGGTATTGGCACTAATGTGTGTTCAATGTACATAGCTCGTGAACAAAAGCACTAAAGAAATGAGATGCTTATACGATGAGACAATCCTAATAAAACTACTGAAGCATGTTAAAAACAAAAAACCTATCGTCATATTAAGAATATTGTTTATCGTTATTAAAGGTACCTGTTCTTGAACTTGCGTAATATATGTTAGGAGGGTAATGACATGAGTCCTTGATACCCGATTGTTAACGTAGGAATGAAGTCCAGAGCTGACATTCTTGATAACTGGATATAAAGTGAAGCCATTTGTCCACGGCTGGCAGTCAACTTTGATACACTCTATCGAAGAACATTTAACATTCAAATTAATGTTTTAATAATGGTAAGTTGAAAAACCTGTTTATATTTATGTCTGTACAATATATTAGAACGCGGATATTTGTGTTAGAGATTCGCAAATTTGTATGAGATCTCTTGAGTTGAATCATTTTGTGAATAGTGAAATAATAAGTTAAACGTGAGGTCCAGTAATTAGTTTCCTGGAATTATAAATAATACGTATTATTAAGTTTTAATATGCTAGACTTCCATTGAATTAATTAATAACTGCATGTATCCCACTGTTGGCTTTTGCTTGCGTTAACTACAGTCTTCTTAGACAAGTGGAAATCGTTTAACATTATATTATTTTATCATATCAAAATGTATGGAGATGTGGCATGACCTAGACACAATCAGGTGAAGTTCCAAAGTGATCGACTTTTAAATAGAGAGGAGTTTCAATTCCCTTTCAAAATGTTTGCATATTGAGGCACTGCTTTTCAGGAACCTAACCCTGAAAAAAATCACACATTTTTAAAGTAAACTTGTGTGGTTAAATTTAAATTATATAGGTTTACTAATGTAATTTGAATTAATACGTAGAAAGCTAAAGCTTCAAGAGGTTCGAAAGTAAACGAACCATCCTGGAGCCGAATCCATTCCTTCATTAGTAAAATTGTTTATCTTATATATAAAATTCTCGTGTCACAGTGTTCGTTCGCGTACTCCTCCGAAACGGCTTGACCGATTCTCATGAAATTTTGTGAGCATATTGAGTAGGTCTGAGAATCGGCCAACATCTATTTTTCATCCCGAAATTCCCGCGGGAACGGGTACAACGCGGGTGAAACCGCGGGGCGCAGCTAGTAGCTTATATATTTTGATGACATAAAACGTAATCAGTCCACCCGTATTGCCTTTGCCACACGCCCACACACGTAGAAATATGCTTTTTTGCATCAGGGGCTAAAATTGAATTTCAATCGTTTGCCACTTGTCTTTGGCCGTGTAGTACAAAATCTTCGATATAAATAATAAATAAATAATTTCCGAAATATATAAACGCGCGTAACCTCCGAACGTCTTTACTAAATTGGATAATTCCTTTTCTGTAGGACAAGATTAATAGCAGAGAATATATATTTAAAAATACACAAGACGGATCATGAGAACCATTCTAACGGATGCTCTAGTATATGATAAATAGCCGCAGATTTTAAGTTATTAAGTAATTGTTAAAACATGCCGAAATTTTGAAAAAAATGTCTGCATTTAAACATGGCTGGGTTTTGAGATCACCTAGCGGCATTAGACAAGCGTGGTGATTACGCCTAATCTTCCTCACTGTACTGATATCTTCAATGAGATGAGAGGCCTTCGCCCAGCAGTGGAATATTACAGGCTTATACTTTATAGTTTTATACACAAGTACGTCTACTTAAGAATTAGCCCAGTCTCGCTGTTGACAAGTTTTTTGTTTACCAAACAAAACGTGTTCACGATTAAAGTATATATTCTTTAAGCATATTCTCGCTATGTAATCCAATTAGCAGCGTTCATACAAACATGACCAATAAGTAGCCTTATGATCATCACATCAGTACATCTTTATTTAATTGCAAACAACTGCCAATAACACACGCTCTTTTTATTGAAATAGCTAGACATTAGTTATTATGTATCATATTTTGTGTGTGGCCTTGACATTACACTGATTTTATTTCCAGGTAAACGACAGTCTCTTGTTCGGCGTCCTCTTATTCTTCATAATTATTGTCAATCTACCACAATCTCATTGCCTTGAGGAGCAAATTAAAAGATTTGCATTTAACACTAATGGACTGGGTACTTACAGCTTTGAGTAAGTATGATTTATTCATTTGATGATTTATCGTAATTCGTTAATAGCCGAATCAACTATTTGTACAAACGTATGCGTCATTGTAATCTATTCTTAATTGTTGAAACTTTTAGATATGAAACGTCCAAGGGCACGTATAGGAAAGAAGATGGAGGGGTCATGTCATACCCTGAAGGAGCTTCGTTGTTCGTTCGAGGAGAATACGGATACATAGACACTGAAGGCAAACTCTATACCATGAAGTATATAGCCGACAAGAATGGGTACCATCCTTTCATAGACGGTAATGATATCAGGTACAACGACCGAAGAATCATATGAAAAACAACTTAGGAAAAATAAATCAATCAAGCATTTATTGAACTGAATATTTTATTTTATAATTATACAAAAATCTTGTTCGGACCGTAATAAAATAAGATATTTAGTGTTATTTTAATAGTCGAATATAGTTATGAGGTCAACCTTTCTTAACAATAGATTGGTAATATAGTGGAATCCTACTGGTTTATAAATACCTACTCAAACTGATGAGTGTATTGAAAGACAGTCTGTACGACCTTTTACGCTTTTAAGTAGTTTTTGCACAACCAAGCACTTGTGAATGTTAGGGACTACACAGTTATTTAACCTGACACAAGATAAGAACAAACACAGGATACTGCTATTCTATAATTCCCAACATTAATGGCAACACCTATGAAACTGGAGGGCTCGGTGAGCAGCTACAAGCATCATGGTGCCGAGTAAACAACAATATAAGAAGTAAAGTTCAGATAGATAAATAGTAAGTTCAATTACGTTGTCGGTTAATAAAGGCCGGCCGGAGACTAGCTTAAAAACATATGGTCCAATAAATCGAAATTTGAAACAACCTCAACTATTGTGTTAATATGGGTTAGTAGCCAACCCTTAAAAAATAGAAAGAAATCGTACGTGTAACTAAGTTATAATTATTCACATAGGTATTCCATACAACTGACAAAAATGGGCAGTAGACCCTGTAGCGCTAGTGGCATAACCGGCGTTAAATCATCCCAATTGTTAAGCAACTCGCAGCTCGAACCTTACGTGGATGGGTGGCCGATAAGTGTAATTTATATCTGTGAGCTCTAAAGTACCTACTTCGGTGGGCACGTCTCACCTGTGTCCATCGTTAGACAATGTCAGCGGGCTTCAGGCGATCTTCTAACTCTGATACTAGAATTGGCCAATACCCTACTCGAACTAACTTACTAATGTATTAATACTTTCTTAAGCCCTTACTCTATCATATTACACGTAATTAACACATTCAGACATGATGACTAAAGACGTTTCGATATGTACCTACATAACAATAATCATACTGGGATTATCATAATATATTACAAAATTTAATTCTTCATACAAACTCTATAGAGTTATTATTACGTTTCACATTCAAAATGCCAACAAGAAAATAATACGGATCGTAGTCACAAACATTTTGTTGAAATAATTGAGTAACTTTTATGGCTGTTACATTTCGAAACATACCTACTTATTATTGAAACTCGCCATCATAAAGCATACAGCTCTCGTCTACTTTATACGAAAAACCAAAGAAACATGAATAAATTATTAATTTTATGTATTGTAAGTTATTTTGTTAATCAAATTGATTAGCAGATTAGTTTCATTGGTTTAATGAACTGTTCGTGATGTTTTTGCAGGTGATTCAATGTTTCACGGATGCCAGAGCGGTCATTTATACATAGTGCGTAAATATCATATTATTTAAACGTTTGGTTAGTGAAGGAAATAGATTTATATGTTATGTTTATCAAATTAAGTTGTTACGTGTATAAAAGTTCAAGAGCATCATTGTGTAGTAGCTGGTGATTGTTACTCGAACAATACCTTGTTCGAATGTAGTTTTATTACACATTATATAATGTTGATGAATGTAATAAGCTTTAAGTCGATGTGTGTATGTCTACCTCTAGAAGCGTAGCTCTTAAACGGATCTACCGATTTTGATGCGGATTTTTCCATTTGAAAACCAGTTGTTAAGGACGTTTTAAGCAATGTTGGGTAAAATCAGCCCAGCCGTTTTTGAGTAAGGAGTTTTTAAAATGTTTAATTTGACATTTGAAGTGCAAATAAGTTTTAAAAAATGTATGTTGTATTACAGCGAAGATGTTGAACTAAGAAGGATATTCCCATCCGAGTTTCCACAAGACACAATAAGGAGAAGCGGCTCGTTAGATCCTGAAGTGGGTTTAATTAAATCTTAAAAATACTCTACACCTCTGAACTTGTAACTAAATAATAATTTTAATAATTGTCTCAGCACTTAGGTCGATACAGCGAACTTAAAAGATATTTTGAGCAGCCTAAAGATAAATTAAACAGTCACTTTGAAGAACTTCAATGTTTTCAACAACATAACAAAACGGTAAGTTTTTATCAGGCGTTTGTAAGATAAATCTACTAGTATTCTTGTACAAGGAAAACCAAAATAAACCTCTGTGAGTCTGAATTTATTTTCCATTTTAGATATAATTTTATGAAAAATACCGGTTGAGAGGCTTTTGCCCAGCTGTGGGACATTATAGGTTAATACTTTCACTTTTACTTACCGGTTGAAGAGAACTAATATTCTAATTCCAATACAGAATGGCATTATTTTATCGAGCGGATTAGGGTAAATTGAGTTGAGAAATCCCATTTTTATATTTAGGTCTGCACTGTGGACACCGAGCGGTACTCGCTAGAAGAGGAAATGTTCTACCATGCAAAGTTAAATCTCAGTAATTCGGATCGTCGCAGGGTTTATTGCTTCATGCTAATTTGCTTTACTGAGGACGAGTTGGATAGGGTGGTGACATCCTTCGCTTAATTCTTCAAATAAATAATTAGCCTAATATCGTATCTTTTATTTAAATCTCTAAAAAAATAATAAAAGTACTACTAACATCACATAAACTTAGATTACAAACGTTTGATAATATTTAACCAATATAATCTTCTGTGGTGGCGTAACTCCTAAACGAATAACGGCGGTTTTCATATTTGAAATCTAACTCTACTTATTACATTGTTTATTAATTGTGTATCTGTATGAAGTAGATTGTCTGAGCAAGACTGATATTATTGTTCAGCTTCTTAAACTGGTCGACTTTTATGATCTAATTTAATTGTGATGGTTGTCGGTCACTGATGACCAAAGATGTTTGGGCGACATAATGAAAAAATAAAAGAACTCTCTTGTTTGAGCTCCATTCAGATTTTTGCTTAACAGCCAAATATTATAAGGTATTGTAACAGGGCCATACCCGTTTAAAAAGCTGACTGTGGGGAAAACCCTGCTACTGTTGCTAGTAATTCAATAAAAAACAAACTTGATTTGGTTTATTGCGGTGTGTTTGAATGTCAAATCGAATACTGTTTTATTGTTAAAATTCGTTACGCTCGTAAAACAACTTGACTTATGATTTAATACGTAATAAAACATTGAAAAGGTAGTTGTATAGAGGAACCGTATTTGGTAGAGATTCGCCTTAAGTTGCAATGAAACTAGGTGCCAATATTATGGATCAATTAGCGTCGCCCATTGCACTATGTAAACGATCCTTATCGTTTACAGTCCGCGATACCCATTACAAAGAGAGTTACGTAACATTAAACATAGCTTTTGATTCGTTTTTTACCCGGATGCGTTCGTGAGATGTTACTTATTCAATGGCCGAAAAGGTTTTACAATTCGATTCAATTCCCATGACCAATAAGGTTTGGATCATCGCAACACTTGCTTATGAATCACTCTGGCTGAAGCAACAAGTGGTCGCTAAATAAAAACGACACAAACGTGCTCTCTACAAACCGATACTCATCTTTGGATTGGATGATATCGGTGCTGTCAATATAAACTTAACATCAACATCTGTAACCAAATTCTCACGGATTATTGTTGCCCCAACATGCTATGTTTCTAATCTGATAAAATTAGGCATTTGTTACGACAGTAGTAGATACTGTCTTACATTCATTTTGGGAATTCTAAGCGGATACTTAGTTTTTATATAATCATCCTTCATACATTTCTTAGAATATTAAGTTGAAAAATTACCATGAGTCATAAGTTTAGAACTTTAACTTTTAATATGTTTAGTACTTTATGCACCACAATATATTTGAATGTTATATAACACATTTCATTGTCACTTTGGTGCACTTTTTTAACTATTTATTTAACCTTGTGCTAAATTACTTCAGAGTTGGTTATAAAAATAAATCATTGATGAGTTAGGGCGTTAGTACACTTTGGTCGTGACGCTTTTAAATTTTGACCTAAAATAGACGGCGCGAGTTAGTAAGGAAAGCGATGTCGGAGGTCACCGCGGCGAAGTCTTCGGTTCAACACACCGTGACGTAACACGGCAGCGGACCGGTTAACATTAACCGCAACCAACAATATATCCACACGATTTTGCAACTTCGAACCAACTTTCAGCAAAACATAAAATTCTGTGACATGAAACATTATCCATGAAACATTCTCCATGAAACAGACGACCCATCACAACAAAATTATACAACTTTAATTTTCATAAAGCATCTTAGCTATGACAGACTACCGCAACTGTTACTGCATTGCAAATCTTTATATATACCTAGTATTTGGAATAAGATAATGCTCCATTCTGATTATTACTTAAAACAAAATTACAGTGTGTAATGTTCTCACCTAAAAATATCATCAGAATCCAATTGGACACAAATTATTCAGCGCAAAATGTAAAACCTTGGCCTTTTGATCATGATGGTGAACTAAGCGTTGTATAGCTTGTACTTTTATTATAAAAACTATGTGTGTAATAAGCAAATATGGACTCTAAGATGTTTACAATAGATATTATTTTGATATTCTGTAAGTAATTCATCATCGTCCGAACATCTGCCAATGAAGATGGTAAAGGCCGAGCGCGGTATGTTGTGTTTAGTCTGATTGACATTTCCCACAACCTTAAATTTCTTGATTTGATTATTGTACAAATTATACAATCATAAGATTTGATAATAGTAATAATAATTTGTAATTGAAATAGGAATATGTACCTGCTATAAACAGGTATCTTACAAAGTAGTTATTGAAATATGACTGGATGTGTTAAGACAGCTATAGTTGGCTTGACATTTAAGCTCATCAAATGTAAACGTAATTAGGCGTAAGTAATGAACCCCACCTAAGTAATGTACGTCCCCTAACTTAACTCAAGTCTTTTAATATAACTGAGTATTTTTTCACATTAGAGAAATCGTGAAGTAGTCTACACGTACAATGCTTATTTCAAGTTATGTGTAAGCTTCGTCAAATGTATCAATGGAATATAATATGGTCTAATACCAACACAATGCGACGGCACTACTCCACATAAGGAACACAACCTATTACATAAATGGGGATTTGTCAAAACGTCTCCGCCCAATCAATGTTATTGCTTTCAAAAGAGAGCAATTGTATTTGTTTAACGGCTAGCTAACATCAATCAGAGTATTGAACTCTTTAAATATTCTTTATAAATTCAAACTAACCTAACCATGTGTAATGTAATGTAAGAGTACTCGTAATGTATGTTGTACAATAGTCCTTTATATGAAACTTATCTTTTAATGATGACGCAACATGTGAAAACAGTAAGAAGTACTTAATGCATCTAGCAAATGTACCAATAGATATATATAATTATAACTTTATTCAAAGTATGACATATAAGATATAAGATATTTTATTTTATTTTAAGGCATAGGTTTATAAAGTTTCTTGTTAACTTCGGCTTCATAAAAAAAATTCAACTAAAACTTACTTGTAAAAATGATGGTACAATTTCATGCGGCAGACTTAACTTTGCACTCATGGTAGGTAATCTTCGTGTTATACTGACCTACTGATACTATTATCTTGCAATAAAATTACCTAAATATAGGCATTACGCAGATAAACATGATTAATACGAGTATAATACATCTCATATACATAAAAAACTATAAAATATATTCAGACAAGTGCAGCGATTATAACGTACAATAACATTATGTTAATTTTAATGGATTTTGTTACGAATATAAACCGTAATACCGGTTAATTTATTCTTGTTCGCATTTTACGCATTAATTATATAATTCTTTCATTTGTTCCAAAGCTTTATTAATGTTCTTCCTTGTGAATTGTTTGAAGATATTATGTTTATTAATTAACGGATGGCACAATCGTGCAAATTCAGCTTTAGCAATACCTTTGTGCTTTTACAAAACATCAGGTAATTAGTTATGTTCTTTCATTACATTCTAAAATATCATGCCAATCAAAGTTTCATTATAAAACTATTTCACACAACATTTGTCATACGATTTGTAATACATATCATACGAATATAACATGTGTTTATTAGACAATATTGTTTTGTCAAGACATTAATAATCGCCTGCATTAAACGAAATGAAGAAGACCATAACCTTTTGTAATCCCTATTAACATTGACATTTACATATTAAAATTACTTAAGAAAGGCTGCCTGGTTCAAATTATGTGTTTACAAACACATGTTAAAAAAATACGGACAAGATGTGTAGTAAATGTACGTAAACAACGCTCACCCAACCGTGAGAGGTTTCTGGCTGGATGTTGTGCTTTACTGCAATAGAAGCATCGCGAGCCTAGGTGTGTTGCAACAGTATTAGAAGAAATATATAAGAGAAGTGCTTGGATACGTAATCATTCCACACACTAACTGGTCTCAGAAGAAGACAGCCGCTAACAATACAGCATTATGAAACTGGTAATGTGAAGTGTATTGAGTGCTTTCAGTGAATTGTGATACAAAGGATTGCCTGTCTAATGGTGGATATGTTTCAGTTCGTAGTACTTGCTCTAGTCGCCGCCGCTTGCGCCGCTCCTCAGAACCCTCAGGATGTGCAGATCCTTCGATACGACGTCAATAATGGTGGACTTGACTCATACAACTTTGCGTACGTGAACCTTATCTAATCTATTAATACTTACTACTACTTATACCTATTTTAAATCTATTCTATTTTCAAATAATCGTCAGATAACAGTAATTAAACTAAAGGTGTTTTTCATTTGTTTCAGGTGGGAGTTATCAGACGGAAGCAAACACGAGGAGCAGGGACAATTGAAGAACCAGGGCACTGAGAACGAAGCTATATCTGTACAAGGACAGTACTCGTGGGTCGGTCCTGATGGAGTCACCTACACCGTCACCTACATCGCTGATGAGAACGGATTCCAGCCCCAGATACAGCAGGGTCCAGGAGGCGCCGTGCCCCCCGCGGTAGTCGCATCACTATTGGGCTAAACCTTAACTTTAATTCAATATTCATATTGTAAATACTCATATTACATGTACACTTAAAATACTCACGAATCTGTATATAATATTTATGTACCGGTTCTATTTAATTAAAGGATAAGTTTGTTATATTTCTTTCTTTCATTTTATGATTCCTTATGACTTATGAGGTATTTCGAAACGGTTAACATTAAATGAAAGACAGTTAAGAAAGTGAAGTAAGTCTATAGCTAATAGGTACTGCAAAGTAAGCATTTTAATAATAAAAAGCTATCTAAATCTATCTGGTATAATTAACACTGTTTAACATAGTAAAATGTCATACTTATTTAATCAATAAAGGTTAGATGGTGAATAAATATTATTTGCATTACTACTATGTACATTACTTTTATAAGACAACAGTTTTTTAACAGTGTGTAGGTACTTCAAAAAAAATGTATTTTTATTTGTTTATTTACGTTAAAATAATTTCGCAAACGACCAAATTATATCGAAATTTATGTATAATATTAACATAGAAATATAATCGAGAATGCCTAAACCATAGCATAATTATGACATTCTCACGATATTTTGACTTTAATCAACACATCCGATAATTAAATTAATTAAAGCACTAACAACTTTAACATGACATGTTACAAAACTACGGTACTTAAAGGTACTTTAAGTGAATTGTGGCGTAAGTAAACGTAGGGAGAAATTAAGGTATTTATGCTAAACACACACATCAAACTCGACGAGTAATATTTCGTCCAACACACGTTCACCTTCACCTGTTAGAGACACAAAATTATACCTATACTTAGTAGACTATATATAAATATCGATTTTAAAAGTATTTCGTTATTTCCTATTCTTCATTCACAGACTTGAGTTCACAATGATATTGGTTAGTTTTGTTGGTGATTTTGATACTTAGTGATTTTCATTGTGTAGTTATTTTGTTTTGTTTGAATTTAATAGATATTGCAAATTAGTATTAGTTATTTTGGAAGTGTTTTAGGCGGTGCTTTATTCATTTCCTTTCATCTCAACTTTATCAAAACTTTAACTTTTTTAATTATTATTTTACAAACCATTACTATTAATGGACAATATTTAAAAAAAATATATAAATAGACAATATTTAAAGAAATGCGAAAAATCAAAATTGTGTTCTATACTGTGCACCTTCAAAAACCTTTAAAGTTTGTCACTCACAAATAGACAGACGCGTTGACGGACAATGTAATAATTATTTAGGGATTACCTTTTGATAAAAGTATACCTAATTGTTTCAGTTGGTAGCCGTCTGCGTGATCTCGGCGGTGGCCGCTGCCCCTGCCGCCCCCCCTCCCTCCTTCTTCAACAGCCCTGCTCCTATACCTTCCAGATACCCCGCCCCTATCTTCCCACCTGCTCCTGCTCCTGCTAGATACAAACCTTTCTCCACCATAGCCCCCACACCTGCCCCTCTTAAGTACAAACCTTTGCCCACGTATGCCCCTGCGCCCGCCCCCGTCCCCGTTTCTCGAGTGTCTTACAACCCCGACAACGTTCAAGTATTGAAATACGACAACGACAACCTTGGACTTGGCAACTACAGATACTAGTAAGTAGTTTATGTAACTCTAATAAAACATTATACAATTAAACAACACTCAGTGTTCAATGACCATTGATGTTACGACAGTTTTGGTGGAGGTATGCTGTAATATTATTCGAAAACCAGTAGCGCCTTGCTTTGTTTATTTATAACTAATGTTGTTGATGTAGGTTGATTTAGATCAAAAACAAGTTAACCTCGACTTATATTCATTTTATATTTTGATCACTTAATAAGAAAATTAATCCTTTCCAAATTATAATTATATAACTTTACTCGAAACTACGTACCTATCTCACCATGAAGTCCTCATTTTAATGAAACTTAGGGCTCTTTCAAATTAAGCGTTTTCAGTCATCCTAAAAAAACAAAAGAACTCCTGTGCGCGCCGTCGACTGTGCACTACTACACTACTGCGGTGTGAAGCCGGACGACGGTAAAAACGGTTAAATTGAATGAGGTTTCATAGTCATATAAATTTGCCATAGTGAAAGAAGCTTAAAATTGTGTACAATGTATATTGTACCTTAATAAAGTAATTATAGTGCATGATCTATTTAAATAGGAACTTGTCGTCCGCATATCTAAGCATTTAATTAAATTTTGTATTGTTATCCAAATGAATAATTCATTGTTATTATGAGTTATTAAAATTGATCTCTCAATGCGCTACAATTTAAATTATTATGTACCATTTGCATATTATGTAAATAGCAATTATTAAAATGAGGAAGTCAGATTTGACTTTATCACTTTGATATACTTAATCAAAATAGTTTTTTTAACTAACTTAAAACTTTAAAAAAAACTTTAAGTTTCTTATTGTTTATAGAGTGCATGTTTTTAACGTAACGGCCGCGATGTTGAGACGTTAATTTTTTTCCAAAAAGTATACACAATTATTGTAAGAAGAAATAAAATTCAATATTCTTTTTTTTTAATTGTTGGCGGCGGCTTCGCTACAAGTGATACTTAATTATAAAATGATTATTAGGATTTCCCAAGATACCCTTCAACAAAACCAATTGAAAGTTAACAAATTGCTAAATGCGGTATTAACTAAGTCTACATTGAGTTACGTTGTATGACTAAAAAAAACTGAAACTAGAAACTAGTAGTGAAGCTGTGTCTGCTGTCTGCAGTCGACTGCAGCAGTCGCTGATCCAACTCGTACCTTTATGTTTAAAAAAATTGTGGTAAAACCAATAGTTTCCAAATGAAAAAATATTTATTAATTAGCGACTAAATCTTAGTCAATGTTGAATAAAGCTCCGATTAGGTAACGTGGCCTTGGCCTTCCGTCCATAATGGCACGCATCATTTTGATTTAAGAGGACGGCTCATAAATAAACACATTACTATTTGTTACTGTCGAACCTGAGGATTTCAATGACTTTGGCTTAAGCAGCGCTTATTTGAGTTTAACAGGAAAATCCTAAAAATTTAACATAAACGTCAAAGTAGATAACTTATTCGGTTTTCCATACGCAACATACTTGGTCCCTCATAAATTAAAAATAATCACATAGTTATTTTTACTGTATACTGAAAGTTTAAACAATTTTACTGGCATCCTCATTCTAACCAACTAACTTTATTACAGTTTCGAGCAAACTGACGGTACCAAGTCTGAGCAGAACGGTCAGATCAAGAACCAGGGTCTGGAGAACGAGTCCATTGCTGTGAGCGGATCTTACTCGTGGATCAGTCCTGAGGGCATCAGGACCGTAGTGAGCTACACCGCTGACGAGGATGGGTACAAGCCCCAGATCGAAGAAGGCCCCGGACCCGGCACATCCCCCGCTGTACTTGCTTCCCTCCTCGGTTAAGAATTACGTCTAGTCAAACGACATTGTTATTGTTAAATAAAGCTTCTTGTAAATTTATTGGTGTTTCTTTTCTTTCATGATGTAAGTACCTACTAGCGCTTGTTGTGCTCGTTGTGCTTGTTCCTGTAGGAATTTCGGGACGAAAAATTACCTTCCCGTTGAATGTGGTTATTCATTACAAAGACAAAAAAAGAAAAATACATCTACATACGAGTATATAATATTAGTATAGATTTAGTATCAGATTTATATTCCATATAAATAACATAAATGCATATGAATCCTCTTCCCTGCGTATGATTGTTCTTTATTTTACAAAGAGAGGTTTCACAACGAAAATAGTGTCTTACTGATGGAAATAGGTAGAGCAGTGAAGATGAGAGAAAAAACGACTCTTTGTAAAAAAAATCTCGTAGGTTCTTATGCGTGTGTTTGTTCTGTTTTCAAAGAGAATAAGTTATTATTTTCACTTAGATAAAGAAAGGTAGAGCTTTACTCTACCTACATATGTTAAATACAAATCGTTTTGTCTTTATTAGAAGAAAAATATCTCAGTCGTGATAAGCAACTGTTAGTTAGTTCATTATGTACAGTATAAAGGTTCTGCATATTAATACGTTAGTAAGGCAGGTGGTTGAACTTTAAATCTACCCACCTGCGTCCTGTTAATATGAGGATAAACCGGTGCTTCTGCCGTTCGAAGGTTTTATCATTTGCATCCTCCAAACGGGTAATTTATATCTTTGAAGCAAAATATCATGATAAATAAATGTATTAGCTAAGTTTTTAGAACATGATGAGTTGTATGAGATCATGCATGCAGTACTTTACTTGCTCATTAAATATAATGATCACATAAATTTCAATATACTCGTAGGTACATGATCGTTCTTTTTATATAAAAATGAAACTATTTAAAAATGTTTTAAAAAGGGGTATTGAATGATCTGATTTTTTAGGGACTTATATCCAAGTAAGGCCCATCATGCCTTGAACCTTAAAAACAATAAAAATACAATCTTAACAACTCACATTTGTGTCAAAAGTTTTACCGCGTCAGAAAAAGGAGAGAGTGAGGCTACAAATAAATTCCCTATACTTAAGTGAAATGTAGTACTTAAGTAACCTAATACGAGTAGTGCCTGCCTAAAAATAATTCTTTTCCACTTGAAAACAACAGTATTTATCTACTACATGCAGTTACTACTAGTCTGTATATGCAGTTTCGATCATGTGATACGTGCATACGTAAATATGTACGTGCTTATATACTACTTATAAATGAAGTTACTAGTTGTTCGGAGATGAACTAAAGTAATTTAAATTTACATAAAAATCATAATTTATTATAGGTACAAAAACTTCAGATCCTTTAATAAATACCTCTGACCTCTGATTAAGATAATATACTTACTTTTTGAGAAACATTATTATGACAACTCGTCATTTGTTACCGGCGTCCAGAGGATTGCCTTAACCCTATTAGTGTCAACGATTGTTTTAATAATGCGTTAAAATGTCTTTATAAATGTTGGCTATGTACCATAAGGAGATATTTTCTTACGTTTGTTCAGTGAGTTCACACGAGTACCAGAAAAATGTTAAGGGTGTGTTTCATTAGCGGGTGTTAATAAAATTGATTGACAGTAACATTTAATTATGACTATTGCATGTATTGCACATACTTTGATGAAGCAAGAAGATATCCAACTAATAATTATTGTGCTTGAAGTAAGAGTGTAAGTAAATGATAATTAAAACGTCGGGTTTGTTACAGGTACTAATTATTTTATTGATTGAGATGGTAATAGCGGCTCCTCCAAACTTAGTACAAGTTAGTTATCCGAAGGACAACGTGCAGTTGCTAAGATATGAGAACGATGATCTTGGAACAGGGAGATATAGATTTGGGTAAGTGTATCAAATCAAAAAACCCTACAGTCTAGAGCTTATTTATAAACTCAGTGAGTTTATACAACTTTTTGATAATGCCTAACGTATCTAATCTTTAAAATTTAGTACTTCACGTTTAACGCTTTAAGACATAATCATACGCATATCTTGCAGTCGTCATCTGCATTTTTACTAACGTAGACTTGCCGTAGAACTAAATGCCATATACTTAAGGTGCCTACAACAAACTTTAGAATAAATAAATTAACAAAAAATCTCCTATTTAATTATTTTTATGATTTCATTTATGATCTCATATAACATACATTAAAGTATGCACATAATAACCTCATTAACACTTTGATATTCTTAAAATGTCAATTGATTCTACAATTAAAATTGCTAAAACGATCTTCAAACTAAACTGGTTGACAATAATTCATACTTAGGTATAGTAGTTTTAGACTGAAATTAATTCAAAACTTTTAGCAATTGGTACATTCAATTAAACTGCCACAACGTCCGACAAATATTTTACTTTGATTAGTACCATTAGTACCTTATAGGTAGGTGGACTGCCTAGAAACGAGTCCTTTAATATAATTCTGCCTTTAGGTCATTCTCACATTTGACATTTACTTATTATAAACTTCGGACAAAAACTGTCGACAGCGTCTAATGACATAGGACCCACAAAAACATATACATACCTGCATTGCAAACATACCTAATTAGTATTCAATCAGTAAAAAATATATCATTGTATCAAATAATAAGCAGTATAACCAGTTTTTAAAATAGACATTGTTCTCATATCCGTAATTAAACGCATGTTCAAAATAATCCAGATTTTTTTCTTTGATAAACTATGGATATTAATTATGACTGAAGCTTAATTTTGTTGCTTACATATTTATTTTGTGGTTAAACTAACAAACTGCAATTGATTTTAATAAATAGATTTTAACCTCCATCAAACATTAACTACTCATTAACATAAGTGCGTATCACCTTGAAAACTACTTGAATTAATTAGACTAAACTTGTCAATACATCAAGTGTGTCTTCAACAGTTTTGAACAATCCGATGGGACGAGACACGAACAAGAAGCTCAGTTAGTTAACGAGGGTCAAGAAGATGCTTATATTGTGATGAAAGGAGTTTACTCGTGGGTGGGCCCTGATGGAGTCACGTACTCGGTGGAGTACACCGCCGACAACAACGGATTCGTACCCTCCCTCCAGCAAGGGCCCGGCGGATCCATACCCCAAGATGTGGTCAGATCGACCGGCTGATGACGACACTCCATTAATATCATATTACCTTTTTGCGTTAACAAACACCTTTCGTAATAAACTTACTTAATGAATGATAGATGCCTTTTAATATACATACCGCTATGTTTAACTTTTAACATAAAAGTTGCCGACGAATTGATTGTTACACAATATTGTAATTTTTGCACAATTAGTACATTAATCTTTTACGGATAAGATTAGAATGTTGACTTAGAACAAGCAATAGAAACCTATTAGTTTTAAATCTAGGAAAATTTCTCAAAAGATTAGCACTGGGTTTAGAAACAATAGGTTAGGAAACGTTTAATATTCGTATTAGCAAAATCGTTATTACACAAAAATGCAAGATTTAATTATAGAACAAATTATGCGTTATTAAAATGAACATTCATCTAAATCCCGGTAATTGACATCAATCAACAAAACTATAGTTAACAAATCATACGCATATAATTAATATGATAATTTCGAAAGGCTTCCATCAAAGATGTCCTCAAACAATCCACAAGATCGCGGCGCGCCGGCGTCGTGTCGGAGGAGTGGTCACAAAACATTGTAACAAGCTCCGCACATCGGTTAATAACACTATGTTGCAACACCATATTCCGAAAAGTATAAAAACATGAGATAGGTTAGTTTAACAAACACATTACAAGTTAAAGCGATTTGGTTAGACCGATAAACTGTAGATAAAGCACGATGAAACTGGTCAGTATTTGAATAAAAGTAATATGATAAAAAGTGTTTGTGAAGTGAAGTGCTCATGAAGTGTGCATTGGTTTCAGTTGGTGGTACTTTCTTTGGTGGCTCTCGCGGCTTCGGCTCCTCAGATATCGGACCAGGATGTGCAGATCTTGAGATACGACTCCGACAATATTGGACTGGGATCGTACATATACGGGTGAGTGGAAATAGTTATCAGGAGAGGACGTACATCGTTACGTTTTGGAATGTAACCGTCCGGAAATTTTAATATTATTTCCGATATTCCGATATTTTATCAGTTTTGGTTTAGTATACGGTTCTAGGATTCGAATTAAATACTCAACACTTCACTGCAATTTTTATGCAATTATTATTAACTAGTACTTAGTTGTAGTATTAAATTATAATGTCCCACTGCAGTCCAAATACTTTTCATCCCCTAAGTACAGTGAGGAAGAATAAGCGTACCTAATCACCACATTTAATTCCTATACATGCCTCTTATGACCCAGAAATTGAAACTATAGTTTTCACTACCCTTGGTTATAAAATAACCTAGCCAAATGTTTTTCCAGTTTCGAGCTAAGCGATGGAACGAAACGGGATGAGCAAGGTGAACTCAAAAACGCTGGTACCGACGACGAAGCCATCTCAGTGAGGGGATCTTACTCGTGGGTTGGTCCCGATGGAGTCACCTACACTGTCAACTACATCGCCGACGAAAACGGTTTCCAGCCAACCATCGAACAAGGCCCGGGCGGCGGCGTCCCACCTGCAGTCGTTGCATCTCTCCTCGGCTAATACCACCTAACAATAGACCAATAAACTTAGCTAATTGTTCACCTGTGATTATAATGTTTAGGTATTATTAAATGTATATATTTTGTACAAATGTTTTTTCTTTTCATTTTAAAATATTTTAAATACTTGTTTGAGATCGCTAAACTGCAGTAAGCAAGCGTAGTGATTACGCCTAATCTTTCTCACTGTACTGATTTGTTCAGTGAGATGAAAATCCATTGCCCAGCCATGGGCCACAAGAGGCTAATACTTTACGTGAACCTTCCTATGTTGATACTAATTGATATAACCTTGATGTAACATGCTGATTCGGATCTTAATACCAATCAATATATTTTCATACCATTTTGTGCAGTTTGTTGCAATAAACTAATTATTTATTTTTTATTATGAATTGTTCCTAATTGTTCTTAGCTGATTGATTCGTTATCGTAGCCATAAAGAATTAATTTAAATGTTAGGGTTCAAATATAGGAACGTAGATTGCTTATGAAAACAGCAATGTTTATTAAATATAAAAAAAATTATAGTATATATGAATTGATTTAAAGTGAATCGATACTAATTAAATAAGCTGAAGATTTTTTTTATTTCAACGCATCAATATAAATAACCATCTCTATGATAAGCTTTTGTACCCTTTTGACACCTACATTGAATTTTATACAATAAGTTTATTTTTCATCCCTTTGGCAGCCCTTTTTTTTAACAGCCTCCATGGTCTTGTGATTTGAGCGTTCGATTCCCAGTGGGGACAATATCTCACAAAAATCTCTTTATGAAACTGCCCTCAGTTTGGTTAGGGCATTGCGGGCTGAAGACGATTCCGTGCTTCTGAGGGCACGTTAAGCCGTGGGTCCCGGTTACTTCACTCGCATAGAAGTCGTTACATGAGCCATGTCAGAGGCCTTTGACGGCTCAATAACTCTGACACCAGGATTTGTTCGTTTGACCATCCACTCGATGAAGAAGAAGATCCCTAGATTGTTACGAAAACATAGTGAGCAAATGAACCGCAGCAATCTGCCGCAAATATCTGCTAAGCAAATACAAAGAGAAACATCCTGAAAGCTCTTTATCCCCACTTGTATACAGACATTACCGATTAGTTTATCAGAAAGCTGTCAAACAGAAGAGGGTTCATGATTTAACTCACAGTTCAACAAATTGAATTGCAAATTGGATTCAATCAACTTACCTTAATATTTATGCAAAGCTTTTGATATCTGAGTGACCTGTTAATTTTAAAGGAATAACATTATAGTTTATCATTATTAAATTTAGTGATGGCACCAATATTAGTAAAATCCATCAAACTTATGACACTGCTATTTTAAATCTAGGATGAAATTGAATTTTCGAAAATGAAATTTTGTTATAAAACCGTCATAAAAATGGTACCCATTAAGGTTACTTTTTCTCTAGATGTACTATGCATATATGCTGCAATGTACTGATGTACATCCTCAAGAGCTAAGATGCTTTACTATAATGGTGGTGAGACTTCAATCCATACCTTAATTTTATCACAAACGCCTTTAAGTATTATATTTGCAACCAACAATGTAGCCGTCCCGACGTTGAACTAACAAGATTTTAATAGGATTTTTTGTTTGAATACACAATCACTCTTTTGTACCTACTATTTTTTAGTGTTAGCTACGGGATTAACCCATTTTCTGAAGAAACACGAGCTTCATAGTCATAGAATGGTTCGTGGTTCGTAGAATTTAAAGGATTGCTGCACGTTACAAACGCTATCTTAAAAAAAGCAAGGATATTTTCCTTGATTGATTGTTTCATTTAGTAAGCGCCTTGTGTTTTTGCTTACTTTATAGTTTATATATATGTACCAAAGGCTACTTTACTAACAAAGATTATGCAGTACTTCGCTCTTCCGTGTTAATCCCTTTGGTTCTACCTTGTGAATCTTAACCAAAATTGATTTAACGGCATAAACGTGTGAATGAAACACAGAGACAAATTCACATTCGTATTTGTTATATTACTATAGGTGCATTGCGATAAACTAGTATGCGTGAACTTTGGTTTTCAACTAATACTTTGTAAAATTGAATAAAAATTGGTTTAGCAATTGAGCCCTAAGTAAGGTAAGTTCGTGTAGTGTAGGTTAGTGACCCTGAAAGCCAAACGAAAAGAAGGGCAGAGTAAATTAAGTAAGGATGAATAGACAGTATGGTGTATTAGTATGCACTCATTTATATTCGATATTTATGGGTATTTGGTTAATATTATATGTTCCAATAAGTTAATGTTCCAATTAAATCTTTAGATATTTCTAAATCTTAAAAGTACCTATTAAGCTTGATAGGTAAAAGTTTTGCTTATTATAACAGATAGTTTTGATGGTACCATCTTAATATTCATCTATACGTCTATGTATTTATTATGGATTCAGAAGGTTAATTGAGTAACTACCTACCAGATGTTACTGCAAAACGTATCTTATCTAAAGCCCTTAAACCATTTGTAACGACTCTTGCCAACGTGAATATGTTAACAGCGTTATGTCATTGAATATAAATGAATCTTATTTGTAAATCAATGATTTTTATAAACAACATCTTTAATTTAAAGTCAGTTCGAAGTGGTCAACCCGAGATCGGACACTCGTTATATTAAGAGTCTGATATTAAACAGTTAAAGTGTTTACCAAATATGGTACTCAGAATCTCAAAGGTATGTAAAATCATTAAAAACAAAACACTTTATTTCTTGTAATATTTTTTTACATTTTTTTATTTTGAATATAATTTGTTTTGTTTTAGCTAAAAATATTCGTCGTATTTGGTTGCTTGTTTCAAAGTTACAGAAGTTATCCAATTGATAATGATATTATCGAAAGTTCATTTTCTCCTCGCTTATCATTTTCATACGATGCCCTTAATGCTACCGAAAGTCCAGTTGTTTTCAATCTGAGTTCGTGAGTATTCTGTACATTTAATTTTACCAACTTTGTATCCTTATGTGTTAGAGCATTATCTAATGTGTGTCATTCGATTAATTTCCAGAGGCTTTGCAATACCGTTCAGAATAGTTGTTGAAGACTTCAATGAAAATCAAAATAAAGTTAAACGAAGAGGAAAAAAACGAAAGATTTTGAGATTTAGAGTCAAATCAAGTAGCAATAGTACTTCCTCTCCGACCAGTGTTGGTGATGAAAATATTATAACTGAGAGAATAATAACCACCACTAATAAAGAATATAAAGAAACGGCAAGTACAGTATTTGATGATAGTCAAGTCGCTACTGAAATAACTACTGCTACTGCGACTGAATTACCGTCCAATTATGCATTAACAAATATAGAAAGTAGATTCCCCTATTTGACAACAAGTAGTAATGAAAACGTAACTGAAGTTATCAGTACTACAGAAGCTATATATGACATTGCAAGTACGTATTTGCCAACTGAGGAAGTCATAACTTCTACTGAAATCACTGCTACTGAAGCAATTACTACAGAAGACACTACAATTACTACGTCAAATGATATGTACGACACAACTGAAACTGATTCTGCGAATAAGACAATAATTAATGATGACACAACAGATAGACCTGAAATTACTACTACAGAAGCTACAAGCACGGAAAATGATGATATAACTACTGTGACTGACGAATTAAATACTACAGACTCTGCAAATAACACTGACAGCGATGTAACAACCACTGAAAATGAAACCGAAACGGATATGACTGATCAAACGAATGAGCCAAGTACTACAGAAAGAAGCATTGTTGAAGATACAACAGTAACAGAAACAGAATCGAGTATTGTTTGGACTGAAGCAATTCCTGATACGACTATAATAGATAGTTGATTACTAATTTGTATAACAAGGTGAGTGAAGCTGGAGAGTGACCTAGAAGATTTAAAACAAGTGACTGCAGAAGTTTCAACGATGTCATGACTGAGTAAACCTATGAGGCAATTTCATTATTAATAATATCTATGTAAAGTAGTATGTAAAATATTAAGCAATATAAATAAATGTAAATGTACTAATTTCCATTTATTTGTGTTTTTTAGTCACATAAGTATTAAGTTTACAGCAGAAGGCGATACGTCTTGCTTATTGATTGCTGGAAGAAAATAGTCAGCTAATTTAATTTTTGCAGTGTAATTACAAAAGTGACTTTAGTTAATAATATGTATATTTTTTTCAAAATGACACCGCCACAATCAAATTGACGGCACACTCCACACAGGTAGTATGATAGACAGATTGGTCTACAAAACCGAGCCAGCGACTATCTCCCTCCAGAGGTCAACAAGCAAGACATGTCACACTCAGCTGTACCTTGATTGGCTGTTGAATGAGTGGTTCAACCTAATATTTAAGCTTTTTTACTGATTCTTCTCAAATAATCACGCTAAATCCTCGAATACCTAAAGTACACAACCAATATATGGAGCATAGAACTGGACTGCTACACAACACTGAAACCAACAACATTAATAAAAGTATTAGCAGGTAATGTCCCACTGCTGGGAAAAGGCCTCTCATCTCACTGAAGATATCAGTACAGTGAGATGGACAACTACAATAAAACAATATGTAAAAGCTATATAAACACCTTGTAAATAAGCAATTTAATCATTTACTCATCAATGGGCCATTATTAGCATGTAGTAAGTAAGCTATCATATCACGTGGTATATCTGATATGAGACAAAATTGACAAGCAGCTTAAATTAAGCATAACCAATACTAATATTTTAAATGCCAAACTGTCTATCTGAATTTTATGCTTTCACGACCAATCCGTTGCACTAATCTTTTCGCAACGTATAAAAGGTTACTTTAAAATCTAGGAAATAATTAAATATGAACATAGAATGCTGAAATCTTATATAAATTAACACCGGGCAGGTGAGAGGAATGAACCGGGTCAAATCCTGTTATATTTTGGTTTCCCACAAGCACGATCTCAAACATTCCTTAAGCACAGGGAGTCTGATAACTTGATTGCGTTAAGTAAAATAACTACCTAAATTATAATCCTTTCGGGGCAAAAGCCTCTCTCTCTTTTAAGGATACAATACAGTGGCGTATAAATTGTATTAATCATAGGTCAGATATTTGACTGTCAATGTCAACAAGGGTAATACAACTCAATGAAAGTATCTACATACAGCTTCCTATTATCGTCACGAGGTAACCGAACGAATAATCGGAATTATGACCAGCGAATGTAATTAGTAGAATATATCTACACAACTATAGCACGTATAGTATAACTCAATCGACCACGAGGAAACTACTCAACTTCACAGATCACTCGCCAGCTAACCAGTTTATACGAAGTCTTAAACAAACTCAGTTCTTATATTCAACACATAACTGAAGGTTCTAGTGCATCTTACGTAGGACAAAGGAATTCCACAATATGCATAAATTCACAAAAATTGTAAGTAGAAAATGTTAGATTTTAGCCCTTACAGCTTAATGATTTACTGAGCTTTTACATTGATTTTTAACTCTTTAATTACGACATAATTTATTTATATATTTTAACTATTTTCAAATGTTAGTAGTTTTGAATGGTTTTAGAAGAAATCCATTTAAAATAATTTATTAATTTAAAACATTTAATTTTGCAGGTTTTAGTTACGTTATCAATAATAGCAGTATTTGAACCAACCGATGGATTTCCGCAAGGACTATTTGGTGCTTTTTCGTGGAATAAAAACGAAAAGACTTTAAATCTTCCTCTAAATGTGAAAGTGAAACCGTAAGTTAGACAAAATATTATTTTGATCTTAGTCCTTTATGAAGTGAATAATTGTTTTCCCAAAAAGCGCGCTTTTAACCCTATTAGATGAAGGCTTTTGCAAAAAGTTTAGTATAAAGAATGCTTGTTTATTATAAATTTCCATAATGTTTAGATATCAAGAATAATTTAGATTTTTAATAATTTTTCTCACCAATTAATTGATTGATTAAACCCACTAGCCTTGAAGTCTGATTACCCGTCTATGATTTTAGAAATAAGCCATTTATCATAGTTTCTTCATAAATCAAATCATTTTGTTAATTTTAGATCCGCTCCTATACAATCTGTGTACAATTTGTTTGGTAAACGAAACCCTAATGAGAGAAACGAACCTAAAACAAACAGACCAGAAGTGGAATCTTTTGCCAACAAAAACAACAGAATACCTCCTAATTTAGATGTTAATAAAAGGAACAACTTCCCTCTTGAAGCAAGCGATACCCCAAAAACAAACCAAGCTCCTGTAAAAATACTGAAAGATAAGAACATAATTGAAAACACAATCGTTGAGAATGAAGACAAGTATTCAGGAGCGACATCAGATAATGATGTAGAGCAAGATTTGGAAACCACAACTGAATATATCACTGAAAGTACTACTGAATATGAAACCACTGTAAGTAGCCACATTCAATCCATACAATAATGTTCAATTTTTAAACGTATCTAACTAGATAATTTCCAACTTCTAATAGCAAATGTTTGTCAAGAATTTATTGTAATATTGTCTAATTGTAATATTGTCAAAATATCTGCAGTTTTTCGTTTCGTTTAAAAAACACAGACTTCACTTAACTTTGAATCCATAAGTTCGTGCAAAAACAAAATTGTAAAAAACATAAAACTCATTAGCTGATGGCTTCTAAACTACACATAATGTTTTTTTCTGTTTACTTCAACAAAGTACTTTACTCAACTACTTTAACATAATCTAATTATGAAAAGGAAGAGATTAATGACAGTTTCAAGGAAAATAATGTTATTTTCACTTCCTACACAATACACACCTTGTGTACGGAGATTAGTATAATAAACTAATCTACGTACATTGTCTGTAATAACTTTAATGATGGTGCATGTAAGCAAAAATAGGTACTTATAATTAATTAACTTGGTCTCTGTCTACAATTACAAATCTCGCTGACTAAAACTTACCAAACCCCTAATATCGTCTTTGAGAACATCATGTCATCTGGTGAGTCTTGTTCGTTAATGTTCTAATCCAGTAGGAAAATAGGTATCAATAATAGTAACATATATAAATTAATCTGTATTTTTATTTCTGTTTTCAGACTGCTGATGATGATGGTATTTCTAATCGCATCAGTTCTCAAGTGGTGGCGTCGCTTCTAGGCTAATCGCATTCTCCATCGCACAGTTTTACGTCCAGATAATTCATGAAGAACTTAGCCACGTCTCCCAAATTGTACATCATGAACTCATTCATAACTTTGCCATTGTCATCGAGCTCTTTGTACAAAAGACTCGTTATCATTTCTGGTCTAGCCCTCAGCATTGTACCGTTACTCAAAAGTGAATTATTCGAATTTATAATAAGATACATAGTCACGTTCGATTCTTTAGATCTCAAATTTGTTGCTACAATATTACCCCTGTTGCTGAAATATAATAAATTATTATTATGTACTTGCGATAATATAATGTAGAAATAAGTAAAGCAAAGCAACTTGCGGGATAATGCTCACTCGTACTTGCATATCTATTTCATCAATTAAAATTGTACAATAACGAATTTACTGCAAATACTTGCGTTATGTCAATATAACGTAGTAACAATAATTATATGAGTATGAGTTAGATTAATTCAGGTGTACGATGTACGAGTACTTCACACCGATAAAAAGTTATATTAGAAACGTATAATTACTTTTAGGTTGGTCACGTACGAAGTGTAATTTATTTTAACAAGCTTCTGTTATATATAATGACAAATAGACTAACAAAAAATCTTTGTTACTTTGAAAATACCACAAATACTTACGTATCATTTTTATTTTGATTTGTGTGATTCGAACTACTATGCACAAATAAAATAGCACCAATCATAACCTATGAAAGAACACAAATTGATAAATGAAATTTATTAACTTAACAAATATTTGGAAATGTGTTTAATTATAAATAACAATGTTTTATTTATTTTAATATTTATGTACAATTAAATAACATTTATTCTAATATACATAACAGCGTTTTGAAAACATTACAATTATAATATCAGTTAACTATGTAATTTGAACTATACCAACATTCTACTAAATCGGTTTAACACCAAGGTTGCTGTTTATCCTTCCACTACCTTCCTAATGGCCACTAGTTATTTAATAAAATTATTTAGGAACTTACCATTAAATATTTATCTAAAAACATGTTTGCACAATTAATAAATCTTTAAGCTGAAGAAATTCAAATAAACGCATTTAATTACAGCATTTCCAATTAGCAATAAAGACCGAAGTACCCATAAGCGTTTCGTTTTAATGATATCTCGTTGCACGTCACATGCACATAATTTTTAAATAATATAGTTAGGTGACCTATGGCTGATCACGATGGACAAGTGTTTCGATAGTATATTAAGTAAAAGTAAAATAAAGTACTCTGTAAATTCCCACTGTTAGACAAATACTTTTCATGTTACTGAAGATATCAGCACAACGAGGAAACTTAGATGCAATCAACAAACATAGAATGTAAATATGAAGTATAATCAATTTTTTTTGGATTGGCACAAAATGTAGTTAAATTTCGTCAATTTTCCAGCCGAAGACGATTGCATCTAAAGAGGAAAAAGGTCTAGAGATAGAGGGTAAGAATGAAATAAAATCACTAAACCTTTTTCCTCTTCAGGAGCAATCGTCTTCGGCTGGAAAATTGACGACATTGGTCCACATTTTGTACCAATCCAAAAAAAATTGAGTATAAATAAGTGAGGCTGCCGGCAACTTGGCCGGCTTGGATTAACAGATTGACGGCTAGATGGTTTAACGGATTTACGGACTGACGGATTGATGGAATGACAGATTGACGGATTGAAATTGACGGATTAACGGATCGACGGATTGACGAGTTTTGTACGGATGAAAGAATTGTTCTCTACGATTGTAATTCAACGAGTTGATGAGTTGACGAGATGACGAGTTGACGAGATGACGAGTTGACGAGATGACGAGTGGACGAGATGACGAGTTGACAAGTGGACGACTCGAAGTAACGGATTACCGAATCAATGATTCTTCGAGATGACGGTTTTGTATCGATTGGAATATTAACATTATAACTGTTTTTCACAGTCATGCATGACAGTTATTGAGGCATTACTTGGCCAACATTAACCCTAATCAATTGTTAAAAGATTTAATATATATTGGTTATTATGGTATTCGGCAGAATCTTTTAGCCTTTGGAGAAAGGTAGATCTTAATTTGGAGTATAACGAAGTTTGTTTTTTTATTCAGGCACGATTCAGGTGAATCCCTAAAAAGATTAATTACATTATTTTAACGCTGAGACCTCTTAAAATGAAAGGGCAATGAACTAAATGACTTGATTTCTTACATCACTTGTCAAAAACATGTCAAAAATCACTTATTTATCTTTTCAAAGGAATCTCTCAACGTATCTGAATTCTGAGTACGGGCTGTAAATGATTTTAATTGGTAAGCCTAATTTTATTTTGCAGCAAATAGGACGAATAGTCAATGCTCTCAAACTTAAGCAGGAGTTAGTAATAACTTTTGAGACAATAATGTTATGATATATATAATGATAGTCAATACAAATAACTAGATTTAAAATAAGACGTGCTTTCTGTTGGGCGAGTTCGCGAATGCCACACTTCCAAGAATCTTTTAAGATTAGTGAATCCTGTGAGTTAGTGAACTCATAATTTCTATGTGCGCAATGGAAGGAAAAACGGAACGGAAATACCTGAAGAGCAATATTTGAAAACTGCAAGCCTGTTTATTTCCGACCGTTCCCAGTAAGAATATTCCTCCCGACTATCTGTGAAGGCCGAGTTTTGATATTGTGTTAATAAATGTCAATTTTTGCGCCTAATATTTATACGAGAATGCATATAAATGCGAGTAGTAGTGATGTGCTATCTAAGCTTACTAGCTTGGCTTAAGTAAGGAAATTTGGTAAGCTTACTAGCTTACCAAATTTCCTTACATTTATAACTTTTATAGACTATATAACTTTTATAATAAGTGCTACATAAAGGGAATCTTATATCATTTACGCTACTTAACAAATCCATTTAAACTTCGTGTAAGGTACTCACATTTCCTTATATGAAAAGAACACTGTTTTCTCGTTATTGAAGTAACATTCTGATAACGTGATCGCGTGCTTTCAACACTACCGGAGAAGGTTCTTGGAGATCGTAAAGCACAATTTGGAACCAGGGCAACGGTACCTTTTGTATCAAAAATCTCGAATAAAGTCCAGCTCAGAAAAGACAAAACAAAAATCCCAATGTAAAACGCAGTGTGTTAATTCTTAAATGGATAAATGAATAAATTAAAATGCGTTTATATGAGTAAAATACGATATGCTAGTAACAGTATCAAGAGCTAACCGTACAACTGACTGATGGGACAATGGAGCATACAAAAGCATATCGTATATTCATATTCTCACATCTAATTATTATAAAGAAGAGTTTAATACCTCTGACTTGCGGTGGGTTTACAAATCCTGTAACATCCTGTTAAGATAACGTCAGTTTCCCAATGTAAACAAACTAAAAATAAATAAACCAATACAACATAGGGATTATGTCATAATTATCTATGATGGTGTTCATTTTTGATTAGTCAGTATAAAAAATAAAGCACTAATCACGTATTAAATTAAATTGAATACATCAACATTTCATGATCATTGAAATATTGATTGAACTTGACTATGATTGTCATTGGGCTTTAACCCACAAGGTGTTTTTAGTTAATTATAGGTTTATGGTATGGTATTTATAAACTAAAGCTCTTTTATAAATAAAAGAAAAATGTATTAAATGCTTGTAAGTTTGTATTAGACTTTCATGTGAAAATCAACATGACAAATTGAAATGTCAGCGATGATTTATAATACGTTAAATGCATTTAAATATTATTTATTTTTCCATAACTGACTAGTTTAAATTGATTACGTGATTGGTATATAATTGCTTTGTTTTGAATGTAAACTAGTGAGACAATAAACGGCATCATAGACAAAGATACAATAATCTGTATGTGGTGATCTCAAATTACAGAAAGTTCTGAAATCTGAGATAGTGGTGATTTGTTTCGTAGTTTGCTTACGTCAAGAAACTAACGTTATCTTCACAGGATGTCACAGGATCTATTCACCGATTGCAAATAAGAGGTATTATTGGTGCATTTAAATAACACTAGCAGCGCCCCGCGGTTTTACCCGCGTTGTGCCCGTTCCCGTGGGAATTTTGGGAATTGTTTTACATAAAAACCTTCCTCTTGAATCACTCTACCTATTACAAAAAACCGCATCAAAATCCGTTGCGTAATTTAAAAGATTTAAGCATACAGACAAACAGACAAACAAACAGACAAAAATAGCGACTTTGTTTTATTCTATGTAGTGATTAGAGAATATTAATGTAAAAATATGTCATGTATGTTCTTCATTATACCTACTGAAGGTGACAATATTAATAATGTGATAATTTACTTCAATATTGCGATCTTGTAATGTGATAATACCAATAGTATTGAATCGTTTGCTAATATTGATAGTGTAATACCACCCAGTGGTGGTACTATGCATATCAAGCATCAGAAGTCGATAGGAGTCAATGCTGTGCTTACGTTAATGACATTATTATCTAATATTTGCTTTTGGAATGGCGGGAATTGAGGTAAGTTAACAATTGAAATAATGCCAGCTTATTATCTAGGACATCTTGGGCTGGTCTGCAACCTCAGAGATCACATCAGTGTCAGGTTAATGAAGGGGAAAGGTTAACCTTTCAAAGGAAATGTTTCAAGGGCGGAGGTTAAGAACCCTTTTCAGTAGGACCCCTAGTACTCTCCTTTATATATGCGCTTGAGCGTTGACGCACTATTATGATTCCATCTGTACCACAACAGTCATTACAAAGCTATGTGACAAATATAATAGCACTTTTCGTATACTGCGTAACGTATTGTTATCGTTCTATGATCACATCCTGGACATTTATTTAGACTATTTATTAGCGTACAACGTCATGCTACAGAATGACAATGCATTGTCATTTCGTGGGCTTAAAAAGAAAAGTACCAAAATTAAGTATGAATAAAAAGTTATCGTTATACTTTTATGGGTACAACGTATTAACAAATATTTAAAAAAGAGTTCAGTGACTATTTGAATAAAAGATAACTAGACTTCTTATGTGTTTGTACACTCAAAACATATCAATGTCCAGTATTTTCCAAATCCGTTATGTACCTACATAGGTAGGTACACAGAAACAGAGGTTGGTGACATCCCTATAATTCATTACGTAACGAATTCAGGAAAACCCATATATTATGAACAAAAACTATGTACAGATAATATAAATTTCTGGTGTTGTTTTATATCAAGTGACATCACATCAATTAGCACAGCTCGAGCAAATTGTCCGTATGAAATTCATTGATGAGTCATCATAGATATATATCGTAATTGTTTTACACGTCTGTTGTCCATAAACGTGCAAAACAATAAAAAGATTAGGAAGTTTTTTATTGACTATGATTTTCAAGGGGAATGAATTTATTGCATCGATTTTATTTTAAAATGCTCATTATTCCTATTCATTAACTCTATTCAATTGCATGTATTTATTTTTATTTATTTGTTTTATTTATTAATTTAAATATAAGAATTTCACTCCGTATCAAAGTAACACTTTCCAATATAATATATTGCATGTCGATAAGGGATAAATTAAAGGTACAGATACCGCTGCCAAGTCTTTCACTTCGTGATCCTTTTTTCGCAAAGAAAAAGTTCCATTGAATACGAATCATCGTACAATTTTAAAATAACAACTTATTCTTTGATGATGTCATCGCACCTAAAACATAAAAGTTAGCAGTTAAAATTATATCTTAACTAGTAAAAAGGGAATTTCTTAAAAATCTCAACAACTATGGTGTGCTATTTCTCGTGCCTACGCAATCGGCATCCTTGTTTGTTATTTTTGGTTCAACGACCCGCTATTGAATGGTACCAACTTTCTCTGTTCCCAAATATATCCAGTTATGAAAACACTATAGATCGAAAGGGTATAGCTTATCACATAATGTCAACTTCGTTCAGCCTTTCAGATTTGTGTCACAGGCGCATTTGGGATTCCCTAAAAGTCAAGTCTTTATGTAAATTGTGAATACACTTTGCCACAAAGTGGTTCTAACAAATTAACTTTATCGGAATATAATTCTGTTATGAATAACTGTATACTGAGAGAAATAAATAAAATAATATTAACTAATTGACAGTAGCAATTTGTAATTCGCTTGTAGCAGACATTTTAATAATCTCTATGAATTTATTATGCTTGAAAATAACTACATAAGTCGAGCAATAAACATCATTATGTTCTTAATAGATATTTTTAAGTATGACGAAAAAGGATTGTTACGGGACAAAGTACTTAACATCTTACAATTAGCTGGGTTTTAAGCTGTCCGGTCTCAACAAGACTCTATTGTCTCTGCTAAGTAGAACGAGGATTATCTCGTAAGAGATCCGATGATCCGTGACGTGTAGTGTTAGAGCACGGTAGTCTCACCATTCATACGTCTATCTTGTAATAGTCACGTAGAATTAGCTCAGTTTCAGTGCAAGCGGTGTCCGGCGCGCGCTTGCATACGCCACCCGCACATACCTACCGGCCACTCTTTATATATAAAGGAAGATCTTGCGAAACCGTTACCACATTCGAACCACAACTTGTCCAGGAAGTCACCAGTTCCTTTTGTCAACCGAACAAGATGCTACTTATTTTGGTAATTAAATTTAAACGTTATAAGAAGTGATTATTTGAAGTAACGTGTTTCAAACATACTCGTACATAGCTGTGATTGCATAGTGATTGCAAAAACTATCGATAAGTGCATCAATGTTTAGTGGTACATCATTAGTTCGCGGTTTGACCTTTTCTTCGTTCTCGTGCTTGTTAAGTGTTTTGTTATAATGCATTACATATAAGATGCATTACTTAACTATTACTTCATTTCTATTATTAAAATAGAGATGAATTTTGTTTTGAATACTTACATAGTATTTGGTTTGATTTTGAACCAGTAACTTATTATTCCAAGTGCATTACTTACAGTATTATTACAGTTTTTTTTTTGTATTTTATATTTGGGTGTATTTGAAATCTGATCTGTTAATCAAAGGAGGTCATATTCGACATTTAGCTATAGATCATAATATAATGTATTCTGCATATGTTTATGTTAAATCTTTAGTTATCTAGTTACATTGAACGATCAAGGTCAGATTCTGAATTATGAATAACCACTTAATGTTATCATCTTCTATTTTTGTATACTTAAATTGTACATTTCTCTAGCATGAGTGAAATGTTTCACTTTTTGTATTAATTTTAATTGAGGACAAAACACGTGTTATTGCTCACAACAGAAAAACTAGCTCCCCTTAATCTGTTTAAAGGAGTCATTCGAAACTCACGTGCAGACTACAACCGCAGACCGCACCAACATTATTTGCAAACCGCCTGCGGTTGCATGCTGCGGCTGAGTTCAATATTTTGACAAAAAGATTCACAAGGTGTACTGTGCCATAAGACTACTGTGGGTTACCTGTACATCCGATTAATAGAAGAATATAAATGGAACATTACATTATTATCACTCATCAAGTCATCACTTACTGTTTGCTTTAATTTAAAGGTCCATAATCCAATGTTTCAGGTATTGGGAGTGAGCCTGCTGACTGGAAGCTACGTCTCCAGTGCCAGCATTCAGAACAACCAGGCGCCAGCGATCACTCAATACGTATATGACACTAGTAATCTACCAAACTCCTATCAATATCAGTAAGTACCTTTAAATATCAACTATCAGGTACCAAGCTGGTAGGTCAGGTACCAATCCTGCCATGGTAAATTTTAAAATGCCTTTCGATACCCTATTTAAAGACGGTGCATAAGGAAACTGTTAATATAAGTAATACAATGAGTATGAGATTTCATAATATTAGTAATTAGTAGTTGATAATTTTAAAAACCCCATCGAAGTCACGAGTTCAAAATATGTCTAAGTACTTAAAGCGAAGAACGTAAATATCGTATCAATGTGCTTGCTTTATATTTGTTGCCAATTAATTTTCATTCTAAGTTTATAGATATGTTAAATGGCACTTTAAATAATTAAAGATAATTTTAAAACTTATTTGTATAACAATCTATATGCCAAAGGAAATTAAAAGGTGTTTTTGCTCATTGATAAGATAATTGACTAATTGGCATATTTTTAAAACATAGTGTCATAAATAAATGAATAACCCTAAGTGAATGAAGTAATAAAGTCTTTGTTCCATAATGGATTGATACTTTAACTTATACATTATTTATAGAATCTGTGCAAATGATCTAATTAAAATACTTAAATAAATATATTAAGCAATTTAAATGTCCGGCCCCAGATCCAAATAGTTTTTTAATGTCATAAATTCAATGAAATCTTTATATTATGTTAAAGATTGAATAAAAATACAATACGTTACAGATAGCATTAATATAATTTGCACTGTTGTAACATTATGAGCTATTTTATTTATGCGTGTTAGAACAACTCCACCCACTGTAGATGTTCATGAAATATGTTATATACATAAATTATTGATATAAAATATCAGATTCCGACATTTTGACCTTTTAGTAAATGTTATCATTTAAATTGTTGCATTTAAATAAAATTTGTAAAACAATAAAATAACATCTTCCGTTTAAGGCAGTTTAACTTGTCATATGAAGCACAATGCTAATTGGAATTCTGTTGACTTTGAAATAAACTTGTAAAATATACTCTGATGTTTACAATAGAAAAATGTGTGATGATTAAAAAACGGGGCTCTTTCCCTCTATAAGATTCTTGCAAAGGTTTACCGAAACCTACGCAATGGTAATGAATATATTTACCTTTTGATACACGTGATTAGAAGTGTGCTAAAACACGTAACATTGTGCAACGAACGCTGTCTCTGTATAAACAAACCAATAGAATAACAAATGCAAACCGCAATAGGAAATATCGTAAACTTGGTAGCAGTTCCAAACACAGATTCTATAGAATACAAAACGAAAAGGAAAGCGTTGTGACTCACTGCATTTGGATTTCGATAATATTCGCAGTACAAACAAAGAATAATGTCATGTTTATGTTAATTGCTCTTTATATTGTGGTTACGTGTAACCCGATTATCTCAATACGTGACCCTCCGCCTTCCAAACGTAAAGCATTGTTGTTGAAAGTAAATATATTTTAAATTGGGATTCCGCATAGTTTTATTTTAGGCACTGGCTTTAGGCCAGCACGTGTTTACATTAAGGAGCGATCATTTTACCTTAAACATCTTTTATGTACTCCAATCTGTATCTATGCAATTACTAAATAAACTATTCGTTTCAAATTTAGATGAAATCAATTCCGTTATATACATGCCAATCTATTTTTTATTCCAATTAATTGGGTAACTGTACTTAATTTTAGGTACAAGTTGAATTCACTTATTAGGTACCGGTTTAACAACTATTATTTTAATCGCCAAAATATGTATAATTGACGCGCCGTTTTGTTTCGATTTGACTCACAAAACCGTAACTTTATCCACATTTTCTAAAATAAACAATCCTAACCCACTTTTCTATATTTAAGATTTATAGTTTGAACCAAACTAAACTATCGAAAATTTATCATTCGGAATTTCTAAAAATATATATTATGTACATGGGCTAGGTTTAAGTTATTTTATTCGTTATCTACAAAAACTGGTTTACTATGCATATTTTTAGTTAAAATATTGTTATCATTTGTATTATACACATAAATTCACACGCATAAAATTCTATACATATTTAATATTTATGAACAAAATAAATTATATACTCAATACAAATGACCTCGTAAGTAATAATAAAATACATTATAATTAAACTTCCTTCATATTTTCAGTTTCAAGTATTCACAACTATTGCTCAGTCATCATAAGGCAAACTGTAATTGTCTATAAAAATGGCACACAATGCAACAACTATGTTAAGCAAAATGGAACATATAAGTAATATAAACAACAATAAAGATCGGACAATTTTTTACATACAATTATCCATTAAACATCCGCATTGGTACCGAGCCTGTCAATTTATGTGACAGTCATACAAAAAGTTGAATGGTGACCATTTATAAAGATCAGTGACAAAAACAGTATGTGGTACATGCGAGTACATCCCAAGTTGAACGGCCTTTTATTACGTCCGTTATTTCGGGTATTATCTCGATTATGAACAAAATTAGACATGTCGTAATCTACCTACATAATGTTTAAAGGCTTTCATTTAGATCGCAAAGACTTTCATTTAGATTGGACGCCAAATAAAATTCAAATGTTTTTAACATTGAAACGACACCATACACGACTTTTATGGCTATTTATTCAAAAAACAATTTGAGAATTACCCATTTGATTCATAACTTTAGGCCTTAAATACGTTGAATATTTCTAAATATGATAATGTTGCCATCTCGATTCTCAAAGAATCAAACCTTGTGTACAATTTAAAGAGCTTGGAATATTATAATGTCCACGATTTACTTATTAACGTTGATCTTTATTTGCCAAGAAACATACATTCCCCAGTATACGTTCATTGCTTTTCAAATATTTACTTTTGGATGTGCAAAATGCATTGTACATAATATAAATATGGTACTATCGGTTGTAAAATGAAGTCTGTTGAAACATACCAATAATATTTGTTGACCACATACATATTTTCCTCTATTATTAATTGCTTCTAATAGAAAACGTATTGTTCATTTTATGGGCCATTTGCATTATATTACCAATAGGTTATTGGAAACAATAAAATCATATGAATGTTTAATATTTAATATTATGTTTATTATTCGGACCATCCTTTGAATATCTCTTGGAATGCTATAAAACTAAATAAGATAGCATCACTTATTTTATTTTATACAACTTGTACGAATTATTTTTACTATTTTCTGACTCCAATGTAAAATTCAATTGACTATAATAATAAGCAAACGCACTTCCAAATTATACCATTTTTTATATTTAGACCAAAAGATCAACTTTTTTTGTTAAAATATATTCATACAACATACTTATATTCATATAAAATATACATCTATTCCTTCCCTTGTAAATTATAAGTGGTCATATGGCCCTTAGGCCCTTAGGCTGGCAAAAAACTTAAAACTCCACAACAGGGTTGGACACTCACTTACTTGAATTACATAACAGGCTAATACTGTCTAACACTAAAAAATGCTAATATAATTTCAATTCTTTCAGCTACGATACAGCTGATGGTTCATCTAGGGCAGAACACGGAGAAATGTTGAATCCTGGCACTCCAGACGCGGCTTTGGATGTCAAGGGGGCTGTCCGATGGTACGACACTAAAGGACAACTCTATGAAATGTTCTACAAAGCCGGCAAACGAGGCTACAACACTATCATAAGAAAAGTTCCAACTAGTTAATAAACCTATTACCATGATGTCACCAAAAGGAAAGAGTTTTAAGAATGAATTGATTGCGCCTGATTTCACCAACTACAGTTATGGCCTCAATCAATAGTAGGTTTTTATTTAAGGGTTTTATGAATGATAAGATAACCGGTTATAGTAACGTAATGTAATGGTAAGACCGGTTATATGAAATCTAATAGCTAATATGTTACTAATAATAAAAAAGAAGTTTATGGTATCTTGATGTGATCACTTATTAAGAGTGGGTTGTTTCAAATAGTTAGTTATCGTAGCATACATTCCTTACAAATTTCCCTTTTTTTTACTCTGTTAAATACAAAGTGTGGTACTGGTTTCTTAATTTTAAGCGAACACTACTTATTTTGAATTGAAACTACGTTTACGGATGCACTTCGCTTTTATTTACATTTTTATCTGACGTTCCGGCCCCTTTACAGGAACCGTGGTAACCTAGAAGACTGAGGTGTTATAATTTTAATAGAAGCGAAGTGTATCCGTAAATATAGTTTCAATTTAAAACAAAGTGTTGTTTCATGACTTAAATGACAGCCTGCTAAAGTAATGCGGGCGGCCAGGATTTTTAATTTTTTGATGTCTGTTCAGACTAACATTTTGTGTTTACGTTGACTAGTGCGTGAGCATAATCTGAATCAACCCGCCCTTAGTAAGCTAAACTGAAAAATATGACCAAACCAGGTGTAAGAATGTCAAAGACTGGATTTTATTTGACTGAAACTGAACGCAGATGCTTCACCTCCAAGGAACTTTGGTTGGGAAGACGATTTTGTAATTATTTAATAAGACCAGTTTAACGGAGAGAAAATTAATGTTTAATGATAGGGTTAAATTATTGTTTGAATTTAATTATTTATTAAATGTTTGTCAACTATGTACGTTTTTAATTGTTTTCCCTAAAACTACGATATTCTTCAAATCAAATGAAATTGACTGAAAGACTTTGTATGGTTAGACTTTGTAGTTTAGCTATTGTATGGAATAATGTTGGTTATGAAATCCCCTTTTGGAAAACTTCACTTGATTCTAGTTATCACCTTAGCACTTACACCATATTGTGCACTCACATTGACAAATTGATGAAACTTTGTCAAACAAAGGCGCTATTTAAGATGAATGTAACTGTACATTTTTATCAGTCGTCTTTTTTGTAAAGAAGATCACAAATAATTCAATATGTTCTCCTTGGTAAGTTTTTTATTACATTAAATTAAATAGATTTTATTTTCAAATTTTTTAAAATTCCCAGATTCAATTCCTGGATGGCGCAAAAGATTTTCTCATTCTTAATTCACCAAAACTTTTACGGATTAATCCTTTTCACTAATATGTACTAGTTAGTATGTCAATTTTCCTGAATTCAACATGAAAAAACATCCGTTGTAGAATATTATCATGCTACCCGCATTAGGCAAGCATGGTGATTACTCCTCACTGTACTGATATCTCCAGTGTGAAGAGAGATAACAGCTATCACTTTTATATACAAAAAATATTAAACCTAATCATATTTGTATAACAGAAACTCGTATTCTTTGCCGTCGCCGTCGCTGCATTGGTATTAGCCGCTGAAGACAAGCAAACTCCTGAAATAGTCACTGAAAGAACAAATGTTAGAGAAGATGGATACGATTTTGTGTAAGTTGTCTCTTAAGATCACACCATTAAAAGATAAAGGGTCCGATTCCATTGGAATGGAGCGGAGAGGTGCAATGCTCAATGGCACAATCACGATTCATTACGAAAAGATTTTGACAATTTCAACGTTGTGACTGGCCAAGATATTTAAGCGGCGTTGAGCACATTCATTCCGCTCCACTCTACTTCTATGAATGTGCACCCTCATTTATCTCTATGACTCACACAAAACTATTTTATATTTTCCATATACCATAATCACTAAAATATTAGTTTCATTCATAGCATACACATAAACATAAATTATAATAATGTATAAACCTGTTTAATAACTGATTTATCAGTTAGTTTGACAAATTACTCTGTAGAAGCAATGACCTTAGTTTTTGAGTAAAAAATTAATTTTAAGACAAAACTCAATGACTCATTTAAAATTAGCTTTACGGTTAAATTTTGACTGCCATCAAAATACAACAAGGAATATTAATTTAAATAAAATCATGTGACGATTAGTCTACGAACTATCATTAAATAATTTATACAGTCACAACATTTTAAGTTAATTATATAGTCCAAAAGAAAACTGCAGGTTTAGAAATACCTACTCTACTAAACTTTATAGAGCTATATAGAGCTATTTACAATGAGATTAAACTATAGTCTCAATACCTTATTCCTAATCACGCATTTAACATTACAGATTTAAAACAAGTGACGGTGTCTCCCGCAAGGAGGAGGGTAACCTCATCACTATCGGTGACCACCAGGGTATAGGAGTCAAGGGGTCCTACTCGTACACCGCCCCTGATGGGCAGGAGTACGAAGTCACCTTCACCGCCGATGACAAAGGATACAAACCGACCATCAGAGTGCTCGGATCGCAGCCACAGAACTAAACTAATGTATCAGTAGTTTTATGTCTTACTTCTCATGATGTAGTAGTTTAAAGGAATGTTTTTTGTACTTTTGTATGCGTTTAAGATAATTATATAAATATATATTTGGTAATTACTTTATAATTTATTTCATTGATGTACGATTTTAAAGTAATCCCCAGAAACTTCCAGAAAATAATGTTTTTATAAGAAATTACGCTTTATCCTACATTTCAAATGAAAATGTTCAATGTTAATAAAAACCATTTTAAATAGTTTTACCATGACATCAAATCTAAGCCTACATTTGTATTAAATCACTTAACTAAACCAAAAGGTTTAACCGATGACACAACAAAGTATTATTTCCCCATTCTGAACGTTAAGACATAGGCTATAACCTAAACTTTAGTGCTTGTTTCCTAACAAGTCAAGTTATTCAATCGCACGGGAGACATATTAACTAATCAATACATTATGATCTATGTGGTGCCATCTAGTAGCAAAGTATAAAACTTTTTAATAAGAAACTTTGGGTTATTTTTATTTTAATATCACCAAGTTTGTAGCTGCGTTAATCTCAAATAAAGAGTTGTTTGATATACATTAGCAAAGTTAGTTCTGCAACAAAGCATGATTTTTATTTAACAACGCCACCTAGCGGCAATTTATTAAATAACTTATAATATCTCAATAAAAAATAACAAATATTTTTTAGATCTTAGGACATATCATGTGTTATAGTTACATGTATTTACGTTAGATGTCTCTGAATTATAAATTATTATTTTTTTAGCAATCGACAATTATGCAACTATGTTTTTATATATTATTCAATTAGAGATAAGTATGAGATATGAGAAATCTATACTAATATTATAAAGCTGAAGAGTTTGTTTTGTTTGTTTGTTTAAACGCGCTAATCTCAGAAACTACTGAACCGATTTGAATAATTCTTTCACTGTTAGATAGTCTATTTATCGAGGAAGGCTATAGGCTACATTTTATCCGGATTTCCTATGGGAACGGGTACAACGCGGGTAAAACCGCGGGGCGCTGCTAGTTTACTATATGCTCGTACTATAATATGACGTTGTCGGTACCGGTTGTTTCAATCGTTAGACATTTCAGAGGCCTTAAGGCGGTCTAAAAACTAACCTAACCTAACCTACTCGACCTTACTTTACTTACTATGACATATTGCGGTAATAAACTCTAATTTCCACTTAGTTAACGCACGCGTCGGCATATTCCCAAAACTCGATGTAAAAGACATCAACGCGCTTCATTAGGACAAAATGTCGTGACAAATTACTTGCTGTTTTCGTTTCCCATTCATTAGCGTAGCGTTAGAATGTCCCGAAAATTACTTTAAAACCCGGGGAAAGTATCAAATAACGTTATTTTTATTCAAGTGAGAGTCGGAGGAAGATACAGCATGGAGGTGAGTTTCAAACTTCTCAAACCAAATATTAATGAAAAATAAACTTAAAAATGAAAAGAAAATGACAAAATATATCTTTACATTCAAATATCACATGATATATTATATAGACTTTTATAATAACCAAAGCAGATTAAGGGCCTAAGCTGCGTTAAGCAAGCGCACGCGACGGGCGCACGCGACGGGCGCACGCGACGGGCGCACGCGACGGTTCACTTTTGTATGAAACCGCGCGGGCACCCGCTTAGCGCAGTTTCAGCCCTAAGGAATTTAATTCACAAAAAATACAAAGCCATGAAATAAAGTTTTGACGAAATTAAACGTAAAGTAACGTTCGTTTTTCGTTACAGTTAATTTCGGTACGGATTCTATGTGAGAACAAAATGGTTTGGTGAGTCGAATTCCTTATTCTGCAATCATTTCAGCCATAAATTTTACAAATCTGATTATGATTATAACAAAAGGAACCAAAAACTGAATTGACTTGATTCATGTAAAAAGCACTCTAATTATGAATGTTTTTGCATTATTAAATATAACATTATTTTGAAATATTTCACCCAATGATGAGATTTTATTTTTTTCAGATGAATTCTGTGGACTTTTGGAGGTACATATTAATCCTTATTAAAAAAATTAACAATTTACGTCACGTCCACACTAGAAAGATAATATTTTCAATGTTTAACCATTTCAAATGATTATTTCAAACAATCCAAAGCCAAATATAAATATTGTGGATATTGCTTATATGACATTTTTTAAACTAAAGGTCAATTTTATTTATAGAAATAATTAAATAATTTGAATTATTTTTTGTTTCTGATCATTTCTTTGACTAAAGTAAGATCATTACAAAATTGAATTTCTAACATTTATCACAATTTCTAATGATTAAAATGCCAATCCTTATCCTTAATGTTAGTGGCGAAAAACTTATATATGATTAAAAAATGTTATACGATAACACCTTACAGGAAATAATTGTGTTGCAAATGTTTATCTGGAATGTCCTATTTCTTTCAGTCGGTCAGTATATAGAGGTAAGTTAAAAACCACAAAAATTGAGTACTTAAGTACGCCTTTATTTGGCAGTGATGGTACAATCAAATTAAGACTAGAGATTATACATTAGTTTCAAGCTGGGGTCATTGGTCTTCAAAAGAGTAGATACAATTTAAGGTTGAGCGGGTTTGTCTGAAGACTGGTCTTCAGAGTGCTCGATGGGTTGGTATCCGTTCTTGTCAGCGATGAAGGTGACTGAGATTTTCTGGCCGTCAGGTGCGGTGTACTTCCAACCTCCCTTCACAGACAGACCTTGCTGGTCGGTGTCGTTCTTGTAGTCACCCTGCTCTTGTCTGGAGGTACCATCGCTTGTCTCGAACCTGGATAAAGGTAAATTATTAACATGCTGTTTGTGTTATCACGCTTACTACGCTTTGTATTAGTCCTTAAAGACAAGTGTCAATCGCTTTGAATCTTATTTAGTTGTTTAATGTGAAACTGTTAGTGTGCTATAACTATATTATCATAGTAGACAACCAAACAGAATGCGAAACGATTGCTTCTTGTCTAGGAGAGTCTTCAAGTCTGTTCTAATGTTAATCTTTATTAATCTAGGTAGTTTGGCAAAATTAAGAATTGAAGTTTAAATAAAGTGTATACGTGGCCGAAACTGGTAAGGAATGTGCTTTTATGTACAGAAAAATGACCTGGCGTTCATTGGAACGCTTATTCTCTACAGGACATAGTTTAAAACTATACATGACATTCATGGAATAACAAAATAATCACTTTCCTTTAAAAGGTATGTTGATGATGTAAATTACATACACAAATTAAATAAATTTCTTTTTTCAAATATTATAGTTTGACTTTTACAAAGACTTACTCAAAGTTATATCCATTGACGTCTACTTCGGAGTCCTGCTTCACGATTTGAACCGGGGCCTTGGTCGGTGCATTTTCTTGGGCCAAAACAAGAGCCAAAGCGGCCAAGGCGAATACGGTCTGGGAAGAATTAAACTAGTTATTATAACATTGTCATGAATATTTGTTTCAATCGTGAGATCATGGAAAAATTGCCCTTTTTGCAAATTAAATAGATTTGCTTATTTCGAACAAGAATGCTTTAAATGTTGAAAGTACTAAGTGGAAGAAGATTAACTTGTTAAGATTAACTTTTAAATGGTCAAGAAATTCACAAAACACTAGAGAAATAAAAACAAAATATTAGAATACACTTACAATTTTCATCATTTTTGAATTTTGGGACAAAACTGGAGGTATGTGTTGGTGGTTAGAAGTCCTGAACGTCTATGCTTTGAAGAAACAAATGTGCTATAAATATATTTTCATTGTATTGACAATGCGTTTCCAAGTTTCATTGGGAGGCGAGGTGTTAATCACAATCATGCAAACAGTTTATTTAAGGTGATCCACGAAATTGTTACGGGGATTTGTCAATTGTGTAAATTGTTTGTTGTTTGAGTGTCGGGCGGCGAGGCCCCGACCGGCGCAGCGCATGTATCACTTAACCTACATCGCCTACAACAGACGTCTCAAATATTGCATCCTTCGAAAAAAAGGCAAGTTTTTTTTCATATTTAATAAAATGACGTTTTTACTGCAATTCCTTCGTATTCGATACAACGTTAAAGAAAGATAAACTGGTTTAGACAATCAATCATGTTAAATATCTTATTTAGTATGAAAAAAAACCATTAACTTTATTTGATAGTTTGTTCGTAGATATTGTTTTAAATTATAATATTCCGATTACCTCAACTGTAAAGTCTTCGTTTTACCTTTATCCCAATCGTTATTATTTACCGGGTTTTATAATAACCAAAAAGTCCTATGAGAAATTTAAATAATGACGTACGTACTAGATGTATTATTATATTATGAATATGTATACCCATGAGGTTGTATAAGGTCCTTGGCGTGATCCAAACAAACGAACGTAAAATAAACATCGTTTTGTAATACACACTGCAGTCGCTAACTGCGCATCGTGCCGCCTTAGATGCTTGATGTTACGTGAAATATCAATTGTTATATACTACATAATTCCTAACTGGTATACTCGTATTATAAGCCAACACAATAAAAGTAACCGAAGGTATTTTTTTTTAAGGCATAATTTCTCATAATTATGAGTCTACCGAGGATAACGGTTATATTAGAAATACCTATTAGTAAAAAATCTCATTTTCAATATTAATATATTTTTAACCATGCTTCTGGCCTTGTAGCTTAATATGAAATAGGATATAAGTGATGCTAAGCTACGCATCATACTAAAGTAGTAGCAAAGCCCTGATGACACTTCGAAAAAACGGGAAAGAACTCCTGAAAAAAAATAACATACTCGATACTAAACAGTAAAGTTCAAATTTTAATGATTACCAATTCTGATATCATTTTTTACTGAGCACTAGGAAGTTATTATGAGTTTATAGGTCAAACATGGCCAAACATACCTGTTATAAATTGAACTTTACAAGATAGACGTGTCGGTATCATCAAAAGAGTATTGTTTTCAAAACTTTTAATATATATATAGAGTTAAATTTATATTTTTACCCTTTGGTACAGGTACCTTTTTTAAGAATCTAAGAAGCTAAATACAGTCATTTTGATAGCAATACATATCTAAATTTGCATCCCAGAGCTTGGAAACTTCTTCAAAGTTTCCAAAAGATGCTCTAGAGCCATTGCATACTACAGTCCTGACAGCTTAAAGACTCATCCGACGCAATCAATTCTATTTTTTGTTCATTGCCAGTCAACTTTTACAGGTATGTTTAACCTTATACAATAAAGTCCATGAAATATATTGCCTCTGATGAATATCACAACCAAATATTGTTTGGACAGTTAAAATTGTCTGCGCCTTGGTCTTCTTCTGATATGAGTAACTTGAATATCTACCAACAGTGAAACAGTAAATGCTAAAAGTGAATCAGTAGTTGGTATATACTAGTAAACTCTGCCCTTCGCTACCATAACAGGTAATAACTCCATATTAAGTAAAATACTTTAAAAATGTGTCTGTGGCATGTAGCGCATCTATTCAAAGCATGCACCGATCAGTCTCCACAATATAATATCCGTCTCTTACGTACCTAATAATGAATTCAAGTAGCTACGAGTATATCATAAACAGCGATTGATATCTGGAGATATAAATCTTCTTAATAGATTATTTATTCCATTAATCACATATTAAGTACCTATGTGTATGTTCATCTTTTAGTTGATTTCGGCTTACGGTTATGTATGAAAAACAAAAGAACGTCCGCTTGAGCGGTCGACTGCAACTTACCGCGCGTAGCAAGGTAACAGCTTAAATTGAAAGAGCCCAAAATAAATTTAAAAGGCCCTTAAATTACTAATCTATACATATAATAAAATTGTAGAAAAGTGCTGTCTGTACATTGAAAATCTATACATATAATAAAATTGTAGAAAAGTGCTGTCTGTACATTGAAAATAAAAATAAAAAAAATAGCAGGGGTTATTGTTATGTCGATGTCGAACCCAAAAATGTAATCAACTTTTTTTTTGTCTGTTTGTCTGTGTGTCTGTTTGTCTGTGTGTCTGTTTGTCTGTTCACGCTAATCTCAGAAACGGCTGATCCGAGTTGGATGCGGTTTTCACGAATATATTGTGGTATGCTTCAGTTATGCTTTAGTGTTTGTTTCATGTCAATCGGTTCATAAATAAAAAAGTTATGTCAAATTAAAGAATCACGTCGAACACTATTCTATGCTTATACATAGGCACCATTTATCTCCGCAACTATTTGACGGATTTGGTTGAAATTTTGTACCGACATATTTTAGAGCCTGGCGCAACATAAAGACTACTTTTTACCGCGGGAAAACATCCGTTTCCCATGGGAATCGGTAGTTTATTGTTTTTTTAACGCCTGTTCCGGTCAACGAACGACGTCGATCATTGTTACTAGATAGGTAAATTACAATCATTAATAGAATATATTATAGCTACTTATTACCTTGGAATTGACTGGATTACCATGGGAAAAAAATTAAAAGGGCACATCTAAATTCTTTCTACTTAAGTTAGTTTAGGCTGATATCATAAACTATAAGAATAATTTACCGAGGGAAATCATAGTACTCCCATGGGAATGAAAAAACATTGTTCTTTTACGGCTGAAGGTAGTTTGTAAGCTGTTGAATTTTAAGAATAATGTCGAACAGATTCCTTCCAGTTTCCCGTGGGTCTGAGATGTTATCCCGCGGTAAAAAGTAACATAAGTGTTGTTATTTCCAAGCCTAAACTAACTGTTTGCCAAATTTCATCCATATCCGTTCAGTAGTTGTTGCGAGAAAAAAATAAAAAATAAAAAATAAATCAAATATTAAAATGTTAAAAGTTGTGGGTGTAGATCTAAGTATCAGCTGTTTTTCGCACGGTCAATTGTATGTGGCTCTGTCCCGTGTTAGCAATCCCAGCAGCCTGTATGCTTTCACCCCCGATGGCCATACGTCTAATATTGTATATAGTGAAGCATTACAGTAAAGTAGGTTTTTTAGCTACCCAAAATGACTGTGATTATGATCCAAAATAAAAATAAGTATATATTTTAAAAAAAACGCTGCTCATAGTCACTATTCCACGCGAACGAAGTCGCGGGCACAGCTAGTCTATACTAATATTATAAAGCTGCAGAGTTTGTTGGTTTTTTTGAACGCGCTAATCTCAGGAACTACTGATCCGATTAGAAAAAATCAACGGGATCAATCAATCACATTCAACGGGAAGGCTATAGGCTATTTTTCACCCGGTATTCCTACGGGAACGGGCACAAACCGCGGGGCGCTGCTAATATAATAATACAGATAATAGGTACTAAAATAATAAAATTTAAGAGTTTTATTCTTGTTTATAAGAACAGAATCAGCCACTGATAGCCACTCTCAAGAGGTTTGTTACAGGCTATTTTTATTCAGAAATTCGCGTGGGAACAACACTACGCAGTTAAAACCGCAGTGGTGCAAGTTAATAATAAAAAAATAAACAGCATTAGCTAATAATATTTAACAAGGACTGCTGTATTTGAAGACCAAATCTATTCTGAAATAGATGTGATTAATGACTCTACTTATAACCACTGTTTATGCAATTTCTTCATTAGTAGAGGTGGCCCTGTGGTAACCGCCCCACTAAGTCGTTGACTGCACGAACAAGATAGCAGTTACACATTTTATATTTTAGCAACTAGTAGACACCACTCGCGTGAAGAAAAATATAAATAGCCGTTAAATTATCGGTCCCGGTTTTTTCAATAGTTAGACCATGTCGGACTCTAAGCAGTCTAAACACTCCAACACTAGAGTTGGCCTCTAATCAACTTGAACTAAGTTAATTTTGATTGGCCTTTGTGTTTTCTGTAAGATTGTATGCTACTCGTACAAGGCAACCGAACTAAAAGTAAACATATCTCGGGGTCTTGATAATCAGTAAATGTATGAAAATTATTATTTTGGTTTTATGACAATGTACATAAAACATAAAACAGTACTAAAACCTAGGACACAAAACACCAATGACATAAATGCATAACGTTAATTGAAGCGTTAATAAATTTGACATTATCATTTAAAACCGCTGGGTCGCGTGTATCTTCTAATTACCAATACATTTACACAAACACTTGCCTTGGCATTACGACGACCATTCATACGATGGGAATATATTCATAACTAATACAACCGCAAACGTACCTAACATTGATGAACTTTATATTATAGAAGACGATTACTCTATTAACCTTGAGCACTAACAAAACAATATCAACAATTAAATAAAGATTACAACTTAACTGTAGAAAAAATACACATAACTATGTATGTACTCAAGGATAACTTATTCTCTCAGTAGTAATCATGTAAATAAATGTTGGATTGTTCACTTATTGTCTATTTGAGTTACATTTAACAATGGAATTATGATATTGATACTTATCATGTTACTTCAATCTCAGATGAAACAGCATCATTAGTTAATTAGTCGCGTTCATATTGTTCTCGGTTTATTAGGTGCAAAACGTAGTCAAGTGAATTTGAGTCTGTAAAAAATAAATCTTAATTATATTCAATACAGTTTACATAGTTATAAAACTTTCAAAGTGAGACCCTGTTTAGAGAGACGCGTGTCAATTAGCTGTGCGTACTGCGGCAGCAAAAATATGAAACAACTAGTACCGTCCCTCGGTTTTAACCACGTTGTGGACGTTCCCGTAGGAGTTTCGCAATAAAAAAAATAGCTTTTAACATTTCTGTTGAATGAGTGTCCATATCTTACAAAAAAAAATTCAAATCGAATTGGTAGTTTCTGATATTAGCTAGTTCAAACAGACAAAAAATCAAACTCTTCAGCTTTATAATATAAGTATAGATACTGTGATTAGGATGCTGATGCTGTGATGAATGCTTTCAATAAACATGTTTGAATTAAACGTGCGGGAAGCGACTCCACACTCATCGCAAAACACCCTACACCCCTCTCATCGAGGCCTTAGCTTGCCAAAATATAAACTTTAATAATAAAGAAGAGTTATGTAATCTGTTTTTATGAACTGGCACTAGTGAATACTCGTATAAAACAGGTAATGCCATTTTAATGACTTATAGCGATTACTATGTAAGCAATATATTTTAATGAACAACCAAACAATTGCTAATAGAACGTAATTCATTTTACGCTCTTTAGTTTACTTAGTAAAAGTACTTCTAGTACGAGTATGTACTCACTTACGAGTCTACTGTGCTACGCTAGCTTTAAGCTGAAAAATAGTAAGTGTGTATTGAAAATCTTTAATACGCTGCCGTAAAATGTTCTGGGCAGGTGACACAGTTCGGCATTCATCGGCCTTTCCAATACAGATTGGCGTTAATTCACATGTAATTTATATTAGGAAATTATTTTATCGAAAAATTGTTAGCTGCCGTCACTTATCGTTATCAACTGGACCGTGGCGTCGTCCCCTTTTGGCTTGTACTTTACTTATAAAAAAGAAAAGTTTAGTAAAGATTATTAGATCGTTAGATAACATAGATCAGTGACAGTATGATTGAGATAAGCTTTCATAATGATTCACAATGATTTCACTCACGTCCTCATTTTTTAATATAGACTTAGTGATTATATTATAGTTGCTTACATTCATAGTTATACAAACAAACAATTTATTAATAAAATTTCGAATAAAATAAATACCTAGGTGGAACGAGTTTTGAATCTCGTAGTAAAACAAACAGTTGTAAAATAATCATTTACGTTGATCATTACGCTTTGAGTTAAATTATTTGCTGTTGAGTTTATAAATATAATTAATCATTTTCCACGTGCATTTTACTCGGACTTTCAGTATCTTACTGTAACGTGTGCAATAGCTATCTATCTACGAATTTCATAATTATTTAATTATGTCACAGCGTATACTCTTCATACGCTTGATGCATATAAAGAATATACGCTCATCAATTATTATACTTACTACATGCTTCTAATATTTGCTTGTAATAAAATATTAAAAACAATTATTTAAACATATTCAACAGTTTAAACTGATACTACCTACTATGTGCACCACCCATGGTATTTGAGTGTAAAATGCTTGTAAACTCTTTGTCAACTCAAACTTTGTACCAAAATTTCAACAGTGCTTTACAGTCAATACAAGAAATAAACTTATTATTGGGAACATCGAAAAGTTTACCCTATTGGCAATAGCAACAAAATATAAATCCTCATTAATACATCGTATTACCAATAGACAAACAATCAGATGTTCTTACGCACATTAAGTATGTTTTTATAAAGATAATTTAATAATGTTTGTCAACTATTTACCAAACGTTTCAAAAATATAATGTTGTGTAATGAATTACAATTGATGATTGGACTATTCATAGCAATGATTTGTGGCCACTTTAGAAGTTGACAAAAAAGTTTAAGGTCTGTTGTGGTGAGTGAGGGCCGCGATCCTCCGCTTGTGATGTCAGTCTGCAAGTGCACTTCTCTGGATATATATAAATTGAACCGTCTACACTAGTTACTCATTCGTTAGTCTGAACTCAACGTGAACTCAACAACATGCTCAGATACGTGAGTATCATTTTATAATTCCTTATTATTAAAACTTGTAGAATTGTCCGTATGTAGACAAATCCATATTTAGACATGTACTCGCGCCAACAACTTTTGTATCTGTATTTGTTTAATTGTGTGTATTGGTGACAAAATAACTTATAATTACAGTTTATAGTTTTCCATTTACTTACAAGCACCTTAAAACTCATTAAAATATTGTTTATTAAGTAATCAATGATCCTTTGTATTTGTACCTATACCGACCGATATTTAAACTTATGTTTCCGTTACCCTCCTTAGTATACATTAGGAGCCGTTAAATATCTATTTCTCAGTTGTTTTATAGGTTGGATCAACTCTGTCTCCAGGGTGGCTAATACTTGACTAGAGTAGTCAACTCAGATCAACCTATTCACTTATTCCAAGTCCTAATTTGCCCAGGCTTTTCTTATTCATATAACTGAAAATATCTGTGCAGTGGGTCGGTATAAGTATTTAATATAATTCTAAATAAAATACTAATCACACCCACCTCTACAGATATTGCCAGCCCTTGCCCTGCAGTGATACATTATAGATTTCATTACCTCTTCTACGACATATGTATCTTGCTGAAGATATACAAACTTTAAGTACTAGTAGGTTAGTGAAGCTACACAAGTTGTATTTGGGTTAGTAATTAATTGTATTTGTTTCTTTATCCAGGTAGTAGCAGTATGTGTGCTGGTCGCAGTCTGCGCCGCGCAGCAGCAACCGAACCCTCAAGATGTCCAGATCCTCCGCTTCGACAGCAACGTTGAGCCCGATGGCTACAGCTTCGCGTAAGTCACCTTCCTATTTAATAAAACTGAAAAATGTATAGGCATTTTAGATCTCACTATTGTACAAAGTAATTTTGTGAGATGAGATGTAATATATTTACGAATTCAGTATATAGTACTGGTTTCTTAGGTTTAAGCGGAATACCCAATGCACAAATCGAAAATCAAAATCAAGGTGCAAGGGAGGCTCTTTGCTCTTAGTTTACGTTGTACTGAATAAGAGATGTAAAATAATATAAAGTATAATGGAAATATATCCTTCACACTTAACTATACACATTAGAAAGCAAAAGTGCTTTGCCCACTTGTAAGAATCTTAAAAAACATTGTTAAAATATTCTCAAACAGTTCTTGAGAATTATTGTAGTCTGACGACATTAAGCAACCAGATAATCTAGTCATGAAATTGATTTTATCTAGAAGAAAGGTCACAGATGTCTCCAACAATAACCATTTGCAGTCATAAAGCTCATCTTTCGCCACTTTGGTCGTCCTTACATTGTAGTTAATAGATTGAGATGTGAGATAATATAAACATACTTAAATGTTATATTCCCTAATGATGTGCTAAGCACTAAGTGTGATAAATACTATTCTAACGTAGCTAACATTGACCTTAATTTATTGCAATATTTTATAGTTTTTAACGTAAACTGTATTTTACGAAGGTTAATCACATTTTTATTAGTTTTTCCGATGTACATAATTAACAAAATACATTATTAAATATAAGACTGAAATAATCTTGATTAAAGCTCAAAAATATTGAACTCTGAATATGTTTAGCATTTTTTAGTTTTACCTAATCTAATTAATTGCCCTTTTTATTTTAATTTTTTTTATGAGGGTATTTAATTTTTTATTTTAAAAAAAATTAAAGCACATAACACCTTTAATGCTCGATTGCTGTGAAAAGGTCTCCTACCAAATGAACCTTAGTAAAAAAACTAAATAAATATTGATTTTTCTCGATACAGGTACGAAACTAGTGATGGAACATCAAGACAAGAGGAGGGTAAAATCGACAACCCTCAGTCAGAGAATGCTGCGCTCACCGTGACCGGACAGTACGCGTACATAGCCCCTGATGGGAAACACTACACCGTCACCTTCACCGCTGGACCCAACGGATACCAACCCAAAACATCTCTAGGACAGTAAAAAATAAAAAAACAAATTATCACGGCCTGGCATCCACTAAAATATCGATAAATAAGTTATGTCGCATCTCTAGATGATAACTAATAGAATTTGTAAAAAGAGGATATAACAATGTTTTTCGATTTGGTGGATCCCGACCCTTAGACCTTGTAAATATACCATCAAGGACTCTCCCAGTGTCACCAATACTAATGTTCAGTTAAGATCAGGACTGTGCGGTCGATCTCAGACTATCATACTTGTAATGCTCTGCTTATAAAATGGTCACTGAATTTAAATTCCTGTGCCATAGGATGTTTTTGTACTTTTATACATTTTGTATCTATGCAACTACTTGTAAGTAAAGTTCTTTTTTTGTATGTTGTTTTGTTATTGAAATCCTTGCTTCTACCGGAGATTTTTCTTCCTAACACATTATATAGTTATAAAACTATAATTAAAGTTCTAATCAATCAACAAACAGTCAATTAACTAACCAAACTACGTCTTATTTTATTAGTTTAGTGTATGGTTCGTACACCAAATCGTTTCCTTGTTCATCATAGAACAATTAAGATGGTCATAAAATTATATGGCTACAATATTTTTTAAAGATGAATGAAATATTAATTTTATATTGTTGTGCGGTTACAATGGAATAAAAACTACTTTACGTTACGAGGTACATTGAAACGTACTTATTAAACTCATACGTTTTGCACTCAATATGAATAGAGAAAAAGATTCTGTATCACGTTAAAAATATAATATTTTCAAAGTTTGTACGTTGTGTATTTGTTTACGCATATACACTACTTGTTATCTTAGAAAGACCACTCTTCCCAAGTAAGAGAAAGATTCGCATCATCTATTTAAAAAGATTAAGAATCTTTTACATAGTATTATTATCCTTTACCCAGTCTACCGTACCTAATATAATGTATTACGGCACCATTCAAAGACCTAAAAGTTTCCATCAAAGCCACACAACAGTCACACCTGAAGCCCTCAATTTCATAGTGCACAAACAGTGCTCAATGTATGCAGTTTCGTAAAACTAACTAAATGCCAGTGCACACACGTCCATCGCGAATGTTCTCAGAAGCCGTGGGTGCGTATGGACTCTAATGTAATAGAGCTGTAACCTTCACATATAAATATTAATACTATATACAATACTAGCTTTTGCCCGCGGCTTCGCTCGCGTGGAATTTAGTCTGCCGCATTAAGTTTCGTGATAAGAAGATTTATAAAAACTTTCATCCCCTATTTTATCCCCTTGGGGGTAGAATTTATCAAAATCTTTTCTTAGAGGATGCCTACGTCATAGTAGCTATATGCATGCAAAATCTCAGCCCGATCGGTTTAAAATTGACAAAGTATCATACAAAATTTCATCCCCTATTTTATCCCCTTGGGGGTAGAATTTATCAAAACCCTTTCTTAGAGGATGCCTACGTCATAGTAACTACATGCATGCAAAGTCTCAGCCCGATCGGTTTAAAATTGACAAAGTTTCATACAAACTTTCATCCCCTATTTTATCCCCTTGGGGGTAGAATTTTCGAAAATCCTTTCTTAGTGTGCACCTACGTCACTTGAAGAACCTTCCTGCCAAATTTCATGGTTCTAGGTGTAGCGGTTGAGGCTGTGCGTTGATTATCAGTCAGTCAGGACTTTGAATTTTATATATGTATATAGATGTACCTACCTTAAGTTTTATGACATCTTGAGACGACAGTTTCTATCTCGTATGTATACTAAATATTATGGAAATTATCCTTTACTTACGCTCTTAACTAGCGCCCCGCTGTTTTACCCGCGTTGTACCCGTTGCATGTGGCTATACATTACAAAAAAATCCAATCAGATTGTTAGTTTCTATGATGAACTCGTTGAAACAAACAAAACAACAAACTCTTCAGATTCATTATATTAGTATAGATTATAAAGAGTAGCCCGTATCAAATATTGTAGTTTATTTTTACTTTAAATACTCGTTTGAATGCCCACTCTACTTTACTATTTTTCGTCAGAAAATCAATGGTTACGCTGGCACTGATATTTTTACTACAATAGATTTAGATAGAATCTGTCAGTGATACACTCCAAAGCCTGTTTTATTATTAGATATTAATACATTTCCTATGAAGTAAGTATACACAATGGTTACTTTAAAGGTTAGTCAATGTTGATTTAGGGTAATACTCAAGTGTATTCACAAACAGTAACTTCCATGAGCAACTGTATACAAAGAGTTGACAATCGAACCTAAATAAGATAATTATGTAAGAGCTAAGTATTGTTAAAGATCGTACATCGTAATAGCGATCTAGAGATGTGGGTACCGGGTACTGCAGATGGCGACATCACAACCTTTCGACCTAACCATCGCTAGCGGGTCACCATGTGCCAACCTACTGCATTTTATTAGCTTTTGTGATTGAAATATAGGTAAGTATGCGCACGATTACGGCAAATGTAATCAGCAAAATGTTAACTCAGAGTTAATGTTTAATTTATTATAGTTTATTAGTTACTTTTTGGTCCAGCAAAGCTTTTAAAAAGTAAATGCTGATGAAATGATGAACAGTTCTAGACCCCATAAGAGATGGGGATGATTTCAATTACCGATTAAAGGATTGGCCTAATTTATCCTTTGTAAAGAATATTTGGATATTGTTAAGGGAGAACATTCGAATTTTTGAAAATTTGCAATAGATTAGTTAATATATTAATATTTGACTGTTAACTGTAGAACAGGTTGCAATGTTTTATTTACTAAGTAAGTGAGCTAATTTGGTAAATACTTGTAATTATAATATGAGTATATATGGGTCAAGAGAAGTGACAAAATACATTAATTCTTATAGCTTTAACAATATACATAGGTATCATTTAGAGAAGACCAGATCCAGGAGAAATAAACGTAAGTTTTAATAACGCCTTAAAAACAAATTAATGCAAAGTTCTCGGCTAGTATCTAGTTTTCACGAAGCAACTCACTTACAACATTGCCTACATATTATTGTAAGGCGTTAACTATTTGAACAAAATCGATATACGATTCTAATTAATTGACTACCGATGGAAATATTTACGTTGTTTATTCAGACATGCCTAATTAACGATAGGTGCACATAAATTATGTTCGTCTTATGATAATAATGGCATCGTTCGTGACTGGGTTCGTTCCTTTGTATTTATATTTACTTACATGCTTATTAGTTGATTAAATTATGACACATAATAGAACACAGGTAAAATAAAACACTACTATGGTTTTTAATTTGGTAGTCACATATATTTTAGTATTGATTGTAGTGAGTGAGAATCACTTTGAGGCGTAAATCGTTTTCAAGTCAAAAAGTCAAAAAGTGTCAATCAATTTTTCTTGTTTATATAGTCACGATCCAAACGTCCTTCCCATTTTCACCAAAAACTGGCCGACCGACAACTTCACTGATCATACCCTAAAATTGTACCCCATGACCTAAACTACAAATTCAAATCTACTTTAGTTTTTGCGCACTGAGCCCACTGTATCTATCGAGTGCTTTAATATATTTATCAAGATCTTCCGCAGCTTCAAGTATGTACACACTTATGAGACATATTCATAATGCCGTAATTTCTAAAATTATAGACTTGAAACGCGTATTAAATTTACACCAATTGTTCATTCCTATAAATCGTTGTGGTTAAGTATCATCCAAATATGAAAATGTTATTTCTGTGTCCACCACTACTTTATTGACCTCTAGGTCAAGTACATTATGCAAATGTAAGCAAAATAAGTATAATATCCCATTTTCAGATACCAAAATTAATAATTGTATTTATTTAAAGTCTTAAGCTAGTTTCGATGATAGATAAAACATCTTATTAAATATCGGTAATTTTTTATCAAATAATGTTCGAGTAATTGGGATCGTTTGAATTGAATGTTATTTTCAAACTCATCCGAAACAGAGTGCCCCTTTGTATAAATTGTTAAGAAGGCAGATGTTTTTGTATTTCTTATACATTACCTTACCTTGATAGCAATTGAATCTTATTGTAAAGTAAACATTAGGCACTTAGCATGACCTTTGTCAATTAGTTAGAGTAACTCTACTATTTGAACTTCAAGTTCAGTTAAAATGTACACTAAAAATAAAATTATGAGTAATATTTACAAGTAGTATTAGACACATAGATTACATTCGAACACAACAATATCAATGATAGGTATCTATTTTGTTTGCTTAAGAAATATTTTACGATTGTTAAATGTATTCAGCATGAATATTTCCGGATCAACCTTCGATTAATTAAGGTATCTCGCATCTTTATGACCAAACGGCTTTGTTGAAATATGATAATTTTCAGATTATAAAAACATCGAACATAATTACTTTTAAAATATCTAAGTCTACACTAAACTTACTTTTAAAATATGTTGCTCTAAAAAAAGGATGTTATGCTTTTTTATTATTCACTTCTATCACTTTTGTAATTCTTAAATTAATATAAATATAAACTATTATATCGCAAGTATCAAAACACGAGACATAAAGGTCTGTATATAAAAATGAAAACTTCATATTTAAATCATTATCACATATATTTAGTAGCTAATTGAGTAATAAAATCTTATGATCCTATTAATTAGAATAAAAACGTGTCAAAAGATTTGTTGCGGAACTAATTGGAAAACAAAGTTTTATTAATAATAATATTTTTTGTCGATAGATATCTATAGATATCTATTATTACTAAATAACCAGATGTATTTCAGACAAAAAAAGTTATAAAACAATTATAAGAGCTCAATTAATTGATTGAGCGGAAGACATACATAGTTTACGGGCATGGAGCGGGTCACGTGACATAACGTCACGCGACCCGCGTGTATAAAAAGCGTGATACTGGCTTTTTATACAAATAAATTACATACAACACTCGCCTGCCAAGACTGAGGTCCCGAGTTCAATTCCCAGGTCGAGCGCAAACATGTTATCTACTTTTCACACATGGCTCGGGTTTGAGATCACAAATCCGCATTAGGCAAGCGTGGTGATTACGCCTAATCCTCCCCGCTGTACTGATAACTTTAGTTAGATGAGATGCCTTGGACATTACAGGCTAATAATACTACTACTTCTACAACGTCACACAACCCGCTTTCGGCCCGCACCCGCACCATGTGAAAGAAAAACCTAGGTAAAACTAAGTTTTTCTTAGTTCCTCGTCTGCACTAAGAATTAACATAGCAACAAATGACATAAACTGATTAGGATTTTTTGTGGACTTTAGTCCTTCGCGTTTTTATACAGTTTATGCCATGCCTCTTTTATTTAACCGTTTTTAGCCGTCCGGATACACGCCGCATTATTGTGCAGTCATCCGCGCCCACGGATGTTCCTTGGTTTTTCATATAAAACACCAGTATCAGGACGACTGAAAAATTAACTTGGAAAAGCCCTAAGAGTGGGTGGTCTAATTGACTATGTCGACCGCTGCCGGCGATATGCGTTGACAGCTACAATTTGAACAGTAAACTTTTTAAATTTAATTGAAAACGTTTTATGCCGCAGTTGACCTAGTCTAGTTCCGCCCTAAAGTTCCCGGTCTATTTTCGTCCTGAAAGCACAATTTGTTAAGAAACTTTAAGTTAATTGTTGTTTATAATTGTAGGTGAAGTTTTATTGTATTGCAAGAGCTTTTATAATTGATTATCTTCTACTATATAAAAATAAGTCGGGTTTTCCTCCCCAACGCTATAACTCCAGAACGCACGAACCGATTTCCACGGTTTTGCATTCGTTGGAAAGGTCTCGGGCTCCGTGAGGTTTATAGGGAATAAAAATCTCAAAATTCCCACGGGAACGGGGGCGCTGCGGGTGAAACCGCGGGGCACATCTAGTTATTTATTAAAATACTGTAATGTGCAATCATAAAAATGTTTATAAAATGTATAATTAGATTCCTTGTGTGTAAAACTTATAAAAATAGAACATAATTTATGTCAATGGAGGTATAAAAACTCTTCAGAAGCGACCATTTATTCTACATGTAAATATATTATATTAAACCATGTTATCTTAATGGAAGGTACAGTATAAATTTTAATATAAATAGATATATCACACCTAATTTCTATGGTAACTTGAAACCGGCGCGGCAGTTAACTTTTGTAGACGCAAAGATAAGAATACCTATGTGTATTGGGTTTCAATATATTTTATTTAAAGATCACCGTTATCAGACGCGTACTTTGAATAGTATAGATAGCCACATTTAAGGGTCTAGACAGACGGACTGCAATTCAACTGCAATCCGACTGCCAAATGGCAGTTCAGATGCAGTTTGAATGCAGTTACAACGACTAACTGCACTCAGACTGCAATCCAACTGCACGCCAACTGCCCGTCGACGTGCAGTTTGATTGCAGTCGAGCCAACTGCATTCAAACTGCATCTGAACTGCCATTTGGCAGTCGGATTGCAGTTGAATTGCAGTCCGTCTGTCTAGACCCTATGAGGAAGTATATAGGCTAATTCCTATCCCAATATTTCACACGAATGGGCACAATGCGATAATACCACGAAGCGCGGATCAATTCATTATGCCTTTAAAACACAGTAGTATGACCATAAAGTACTTACTACTAATGTATTCAAATTCAATAATAACATTAAATATTATATTAATCGTCAATTATAAACTTAATGTATTCTTCTCATTATGTTTTAACATTAAATTACGTTTCAACAAACACATAATTATATTTTAATGTGTTTTAATTAGCTTTTAAGCGCCCATTAATCCAGACCCCCAGATTACCTAACAAATAATTTGTCTCAAAATATTGAAATATATAATTTGATAAAACAAGCCGAAACTAACGCGATGAAATATGATACTTACATGAGTTACATGATTGATGTCATATTTATTCTAGTTTTAATCGTAAATCTTGTTTCGTTAAGCGAGGAATAAACACAAGAAAATCGAGCTTTTATCGTTAACTATTTAATGACTCTTTTATATATTTAATTAGACAAACCTGCCCTGCCAGTATGTTTCTTAAAAATGTTTATGAGGCGGTTTTACCACCTCATTTGATATGATAATCCCTTTACAATGTTTTGCGTTTGTAAGTATTTCAAAGAAAGTATTTGAACCATGCATTATTCATAACTGTATTAGTAAATATATTTCTGAAAATAAGCAATGCTTGAGTTAGGATTGTCCATGATCACAAGATGCTATGCAAGAAGATGATAGAAAATGATATCGTTATTAATATCACTGAGATAAACAGCCATGTCTTATTAAGAACAAAAACTGGAAGCGTCTTCAAAGAAGGCATTTGATTTCTAGGTTCAACATAGGGCCTCTTGAATGAATATAATAATACTGTGTTTGGTATCCACCAATCATCGGCCACGAAGGGAGCGGTCGAGCTACGGGAATACACGCGGGTTGCCTCCTCTAGCTTTTCTAAGGAAGAATCTATGCAAATGTGCTGCAAGGGGCTGAAAACGCCGAGGCAGAGACGCGACACAGAGTCGTGGGGTGACGTAGAATCAAATTATGGGATGCGACCATTTTGTCATATTGTTTTGGACTTGGCATGAATAAAAGAAAGAAAAAATCGAGCCTTGACTTCGTCGCAACGTTACCAGACACGTCACATACTCGATTTCAAGCGATGGCAAATGATAGTGTGCACTAATCATATCGAATATCCTTAGTAAAAAGTCACCCCCAAACTTAGGTGTCGGTACCATTGAGCGAAATTATAAGACGAAACGTGTCGAGGAACTCTCGACAGTAGTCTCCGTCGTACGTAAGTTCCCGTTTTAAATAAATAATATAAGACGAGAGGTTCAAACGGGTTCTAAATAAGGTTTTGAGATTTTTTACTCATCATCGTCTTAGTTATAGGCAACCCAGTCATCGGAAATTGTAAACCGCCTAAATTCCTATTAAGTTTTCAAGTTTTAACATTTTCTCATGCAGGTATTAATGAAATATGTTGGGTAAAATGAGTAAAGAAATACTCTGCAGTAGGGTCTTACACACCGTTACTTTCCGTAGAAATTAATTTTAGAACGTTAAAAAAATAAGCTTCTGTTTCATTCAAATTCAATCACATCCGTAAATGCAAATACTACATTAGTATGCAAGGATTTTTGTGAGACAAGGCAAACATTGCGTAAATCAAACGCATGAAAATGTTTCTTAAATCAAATTAACTAATCTGTGACCAAAACTTACTTAAATGTACCATGACTCAGTGCCCATCTTCACATCGAATCTATGAAAAAACAGTATTATTAGACAGTATGACAATACTACTTAACTACCATTCATTTGTTTTGTGAAATTATTATTTAATCATAGAACACATGTAACAACGTCTCTATACTATGAAAACTTAACATCTCTAAGTTTATCTTTCATAACTACTTACTATATTTATTATATTGATTACCCTATATATATTCCATAAACTATTAAACAGTCTTCCTTAATATATTTCAAAAAGTATTAAACAGTAGTTATCTTTGTAGTAATAAAGTGGTTCATGCATGCATGTATTATCTTGTAACTGCATATTTTACAGTGATCAGATGTACGCTTCCTTGTGAGCTCGTGATCCTACCCAGCTAGGAAGTCAATATATCAATGGGATGTCACGCAACTGTCTGCGTCTGTCACTGATAGGTAAACACGGTACCCTATCGCTCTTAGAGGGTATTTATTTACTCTATGTGAACGTTTTAATAAATTACGTGGAGTTAGATTCGTCGCAGTCTTGTGTGAACACTTGCGCAACAGGCCGGTGATCGGCCATCGCCAAAAATAACAATTTAAACGAAACAGTAGGATCGATTTTGTAATAAGGTAAGAACATTTTAAACATTAATCTGTATTGTTTATAATACAAAATAATAAAATATAATTATGAACACTCTAGCTCAATATGAAATGAAGTATTTATTCGTGAATTAATACAACTAGAGTTAATTGATAAGATAGATGACCTGAAGGTACAGTAAATGACAATGCAACTTCTAATGCAAATATTTAAATAATCGATACAAATAAATATTGTTTAAAAACTTTTTTAAACAAAAACTTCGATTTAAAATTGGAAACTATTTATTTGTTGAACTATTGCGGTAGATCATTGGCGTAAAATTATTTGGGTAGCAGTGTTAGTCTTCTTTTCCATTCGTTGGTATATTTTGTTGGGAATAGTGGATTGTTAAGTAGACCATAAATAGACCATTTAAAATTTTAAAATGTTTACTTTTTCCCGATCTTAACCTTATGTGTGTTAAATATGGTGCGTCAAATTTTTTTTAGTACATACGAACTTTATTTGGGGCCATAAAAGTGCTGGGACGGACAAATTCAAGAAATACGTAATGCACATTAACATTTGAATGTATGCGCAAATAACTATTGAAACGTACTTGAATCTTAATTCACAAAAGTTTAAAATGTTTGACAGAGTATTAGACGACGACATATATTATAATGTAATGTTGTAGACGCGGACAGTTTTGTTGTTAATGTGCCATTGTGCAGCTAGTACAGAGTTGGTTAAAACTGTTATTAACAGCTATATCGATTACTATAATCTTCTCTCAATTCATTAAGAGTGTACACTACCTCAGTTCGCGTATTCAGATTTTCCCCTGAGCCGAAGCGGGACAGAAACACCTGAGCGCTTGGTGTTTCGGCCCGCGAATTGTAGGTATTTGCTCCCTACAAACATTATGGTACTCATTTGAAAAAACCGCAACATATGAATTGTTCTGTAAACCCTATTCAATTTACTACACTTTATTTTAATTCAACAACTTTTGTATTTATTGAGATATTAAGATTTTAGTAAAAATTTAGAGATAACTTTGCGATTTTTTTCTATCGAGAAAATTTCATGGAGTCGTGTTTTCGAAACATATGATCGATAGATTATATCATGAACTTTACCATACATACGTTTCAAAGTTAAATATTGAGTAACGAGGAATATATGGAGATCCCGCCGAGTTGAAAATAAGCGATTTGAGGTAGTATACACTCTTAACAACTGATTCTCTCAATTACCCACAAGAATATATATCTTAATCTATACAATTATTAACAACTATAGAAAAAAAATGTATAAACGCGTTGATGTCTTTTGTATGAGGAACCTTTATAAAGATACCCTTTCTTAAACTTGTAAAATATGGTCAGTAAGTTTAGGTTAATGATAGGTAGAGTTATAAATATAAGTGATGATTTTGATTTCTATCACTTCTTAATCGATTTGAAAAATCAAAGGAGGTTCTCAATTCAGCTTATTTTTTTTTTGTATGTTTGTACCTGATATCTCCGTCGTTTATAAATTGTTTTGGAAAATTCGTTCAGTATAGAATGAGAATACCGATTGATCTATTTTTCACCCGATTTATAAATGGTGTTAAAAATCTGGTTAGAAGTTGATTTTTTCCGCCTGAAAAAGTTATCCGTTCTAAAATAACATAACTGTAGTATATTAGTTAGCTAGTAATAATTAAAATGTAATCGGATAAATAAACACCGTATTTTACGTTACTCTGAGGAGAACACCAACCCGCATTAGGCAAGCATGATAATTCTGGTTAATCCTCCTCACTGTACTGATATCTTCAGTGAAATGAGAGGCATTTGCCCAGCAGTAGGACATTACAAGCTAATCCTTTATTAACTTTTATTTTGTAATTTAATTATATTAAACTAGCTGTGCCCCGCGGTTTCACCCGCAGCACCCCCGTCCCCGTGGAAATTTTATTCCCTATAAACCTCACGGAGCCCGAGACCTTTCCAACGAATGCAAAACCGTTGAAATCGGTTCGTGCGTTCTGGAGTTATAACGTCAGGGAGGAAAACCTGACTTATTTTTATATAGTAGAAGAAGATATCATCAAATGGTTCACGAGATGGATTAAAAAGTCCATGATTGTCCCGTGAGTCTAAAGACACGTTAATAAATTAATATTTAGTATTCACGCACACAGGTTATAGTTCAATGCTGTTTTACAATAGTATTGTATGAAGCAGTCGTAAACTCAAATGCAAATATTCAATCGTAATTCATATAACTTATAATATTTACAGTGGTGCGTTTCATACGTAGTACCTAGGCCACGTCATTTAATTTGTCTTCATAAGTATTAAATAAAAATACCAGTATCTGATAGCCAGTCCAATGCCTGAATACTCAACGTCACTCAAATCTAAGCAGAATATTAATTTCTTAATTTGATATGAAGTCTCAAATTGAATAACTTAGTAATATAAGGAGTAGTGTTAGCCTGTAATGTCCCACTGCTAGGCGAAGGACTCTCATCTCACCAAAGAAGTATATACTTAAATATTAAATTGACCCCACTTGAAACGTGGAATTAATCTTCATGTACCATTTGTTGCACAAGTTTATTTCGTTTATATTATTATTTTGTTTGTGAGTTAATAATTAAATTAGTGAAATAAAAAACACACAAGTTGTTATATACTGTATTCACGTATATTAAAACATAAAACTAAATATACCTATAATTTTCGAAGTAGATAAAGGAACGTTAATCGCAATTTATTGTATTAAAGGTGATTGTTATTTATATTCAATAAATTCATCACATTAACATATTGTTTAACTAAGTAATTATCTTGTAGGTTATTTATTTATAAGTATACCTACATGATTTTTTATCTTTCTTTTAAATCTTTATCTTTAAAAACATAATAACTTTAAATTAAACCACATTATTGTTCGAATTTTCACACTAAGTGTGGCTCGCAGTTAGTTCACTTACTAGCGGCTCTTCTTTCAAACCTTTCTATTTTAATTTGTTCAGTCTAAACGACGCCTTTTCCAATCTATACTAATATTATAAAGCTGAAGAGTTTGTTTTGTTTGTTTGTTTGTTTGTTTGTTTGTTTGTTTAAACGCGCTAATCTCAGAAACTACTGAACCGATTTGAAAAATTCTTTTTGTAATGGATAGCCACATTCAACGGGAAGGTTATAGGCTACTTTTCATTCCGAAATTCCCACGGGAACGGGCACAACGCGGGTAATACCGCGGGGCGCTGCTAGTTTCATATAAAAGAAGTACTTCATGTAGTACTAATACCAAATATCATCCACTAGTTTACGAAGTTGTTGTGTGAACATATCTTGTGTAAAGGATTAGAGGAGGAGTTATACTGTACGGCACTAGCCTTCATAATATCCAACAAGTAGTACTCTGAATACCATAAATAATAAATTAATAAAGAAATAAAATATTATTGACGTTTTTATTAGAGATATAACTCATAGCGAAAATCATAAATCTATAAGATAACTACCGGTTATGACAGATACTGACATAATCCAACCCTCTGTGTAATATTAACATAGATTTGATGAGCAATATTCTTTATGCTGTAAATTGATCTAAATGATTAAAACGCGACACGTAAAAAACCGCAAACCTCTGTTAGTGTTTCATAAAAAAGTCAATTTATTTGCAATTTTAATATAAACGTAATTTGTCTTGTGAATGATGTGACTTGAGTGACATTTGATTGAAACAAAGACTACTAATAGACGCATTTCTTTGCAAAGTAGCTAATCATTATTCAATTTAAGTGTTAAAAGGTAGCTCAGATTACAAATAATATATATTCATTGTTTAAGATTCGGAATTTAAAAGGTCATCACTGGTGTCATATTTCAATCATTGTCATGAATTAATAATTGCGTAACATTTAACAATTTTGTATTATGAAAGAAAGTACAATGTTCTTTGGAACACAAAAAACAACACGTGACTCAAAAGTTAACAAAATTTTGTTTTGAATTTTTCTTGTCTAATTTGCATTAATTCGAATTGATAATCACCGATCATTAATAATTGTTGTGACTCCTTTAATACTTTCACGTGTTTCGGTAAATACAAAAAGATTTTATTCTTAACAACCGGCTTAACGAGTTCATAGATTAATGACAGCTGGTTAAATATCAACTTCAGATGGTATCTAAATAAATCATAACGTTATACGCAAGTATATCGTCCCCGTAGAGCGAAAAGTCACTAAGTCGAAAAATGGCCAAAATGACTTATCAATGTCATTAAAAACAATATTTTCTTCTCTAAATATCTGTCTAACCGTCATTTTTGTAGCTGCCCAGGCTTTTGTTTTACGAAATGTGAAAAGTAAGTAAGTCTACCCTTTGCACCCCACAGCGTAATGGGAGAAATAACTAATTTAGTTAATTAATATACATTTATCAAAAATTTACATCACCCGAAATTAAAACGACTTAATTACTTTTTCTCTTGAATTATCAATGCATACATGCGCCTTTAGGTAGTTTAAAAATCACTAGAATGATTTAGTGAGTTTTTAAAGTCAGTAGTTTGCTAAATCAAAAAAAAGCGAAAATTAACTAACTCGACTTAGTGACTACTCACTATTTATTTTTAAATAATTTGTACAATACTACAAAAACGAAAAATCTTCAACCCATTTTAATGTTTTTTTTTATTTTAAAGGTGGAACATATGATCTATTGCAAATAATTACTAAAGTCCTTTAATTATTATTTATACAACTTCGACGTACATTGTTACAATTAAGGTACATTTCGCCCGCGAGTTAGTGATTTTGTCGCGGTTATAGTGACGAGCGCGGCGCGTGGTGACTACTGACTCATTCGCGGAGTTGAAGTCGACCGACACAGACATTACATGAATAAGAAATTAAACTATTGTAATAAATTCAGTCAAGTTCTATTGAAGGAATTATTCGAAAAAATCGACAAAATACTATTAGTTCTAAGCAAAAACAAAAAAAGTGCAACAATCTCATGCACACAAACTGAAAAATTATAAAATGAATAGAACATTGCTAAAATTGCTAAAAACGATTCAGTCCACTACCTCTTCTTCTCCTTCCTCTGTGACGTCTGGCTCCAAATTTCTGTCTACTACGTCTTTACTTGTTGGTAATGACTGGTACCACAAGTGCAGCTCTTGTGGGATTATCCCCTTTGCACATAAATTATTGAGGTCCTTCTTTTTTGCTTCTGATATAGGCAGTGGCGAAGAGTAAGCTACTGGTATTTTATAATTTTTCAATTCTTGCATCAGTTCTTCTGTCCCTTGTCCATCCGTTAGTTTTTCTTGTTTCCTCCTGTTTCTAGTAATAAGTGTAGTTTTTGTCGTACATTCTAAAATATTAAATTCTAGGTAGGGACCATCGTGTTCATATCTAAACTTAATGAGACCCGGGCATTTTCTCTCGAAACGAAGACACTTAATTCTTAGCCATTTAATTTTATTGCCTTCTTTATCTCTGCTTGTATGTTTTGCTATTTTTTCATTAAGAGCTCTTACATCAACCATTTCCGAGTATTTTAATTCCATAACAATATAAGGCGGTGCTGAATCTCTGTTTCTTTTAGAGCGAGCACGTTCCATGATCGACTTCCAATCAATCATGGAATAAACTGGCGTATGTCTTTGCTGTCTTTCTATAGCACTATGCATGGAGTCCACTTCCATATGAGTATGACCACTCTCTAAGTACTTTTGCTCAATAACTTCCAGCTGGACATCTGACCTTTGAATTAAATGAGCCAAAAATGCCATGATAAATTGGTTTCTATTTTGCCCAGCGCATGTGTCGCTATACATGGTGACTTCTTTAATATTGGTTGGTATGTATCTGACTAATCCACCAGTTCATTGCACTGGCAATTTCCACACTGCCCCTTTTACCATTAATCTCATTCCAAGCTATACAAAATGCTTCGTGAGGTGGTTTAGACGTGTGAATCGTATAATTTTGAACGTTTAATTTTCAGGTGTAATATAAAATACCAACACCACTGACCGGTATATGCAAGGTAGACTGCATGTCTGCATCATAACATGCACTCGATATGATAGTGCCAGACGTCCAAAACATTTGAAGGAAGAATATGATTCGCATATTGCAAGAAAAAATGCAGCACAGCAAGCGAAAGAATCGGACAAGCAGCGGTCTATTATTGATGACAATTACCTAGTCGTAACGGCAGACATGCAGTCTACCTTGCATATACCGGTCAGTGGTGTTGGTATTTTATATTACACCTGAAAATTAAACGTTCAAAATTATACGATTCACACGTCTAAACCACCTCACGAAGCATTTTGTATAGCTTGGAATGAGATTAATGGTAAAAGGGGCAGTGTGGAAATTGCCAGTGCAATGAACTGGTGGATTAGTCAGATACATACCAACCAATATTAAAGAAGTCACCATGTATAGCGACACATGCGCTGGACAAAATAGAAACCAATTTATCATGGCATTTTTGGCTCATTTAATTCAAAGATCAGATGTCCAGCTGGAAGTTATTGAGCAAAAGTACTTAGAGAGTGGTCATACTCATATGGAAGTGGACTCCATGCATAGTGCTATAGAAAGACAGCAAAGACATACGCCAGTTTATTCCATGATTGATTGGAAGTCGATCATGGAACGTGCTCGCTCTAAAAAAAACAGAGATTCAGCACCGCCTTATATTGTTATGGAATTAAAATACACGGAAATGGTTGATGTAAGAGCTCTTAATGAAAAAATAGCAAAACATACAAGCAGAGATAAAGAAGGCAATAAAATTAAATGGCTAAGAATTAAGTGTCTTCGTTTCGAGAGAAAATGCCCGGGTCTCATTAAGTTTAGATATGAACACGATGGTCCCTACCTAGAATTTAATATTTTAGAATGTACGACAAAAACTACACTTATTACTAGAAACAGGAGGAAACAAGAAAAACTAACGGATGGACAAGGGACAGAAGAACTGATGCAAGAATTGAAAAATTATAAAATACCAGTAGCTTACTCTTCGCCACTGCCTATATCAGAAGCAAAAAAGAAGGACCTCAATAATTTATGTGCAAAGGGGATAATCCCACAAGAGCTGCACTTGTGGTACCAGTCATTACCAACAAGTAAAGACGTAGTAGACAGAAATTTGGAGCCAGACGTCACAAAGGAAGGAGAAGAAGAGGAAGTGGACTGAATCGTTTTTTTTTAAATAGCAATGTTCTATTCTTTTTATAATTTTTCAGTTTGTGTGCATGAGATTGTTGCACTTTTTTTGTTTTTGCTTAGAACTAATAGTATTTTGTTGATTTTTTCGAACAATTCCTTCAATAGAACTTGACTGAATTTATTACAATAGTTTAATTTCTTATTCATGTCTTATTTGAAACAAAACTCACCACGCAACTTTCAAATATTCAGTTATGTAGTATTTACAATACACATTTTGTACATCTAACAGTTAGTTCCACTTTACTTAAGTCTAGTTGTTTTTGTTCAAAATTATTTAGAACCGAGAGAAAAATCACTAACTACGTTCGACAATTAACTAATTCACAATTAGGTCAGAGATTTCATAGAGAACAATTAATTAGTTTGATGTTTTTAACTTTTCTCAATTATAGGAGGGTTTTCACGTGTTTTATCTCATATAATATAAACTTTATTTTATTTTCTTCCAATTAAAGTGAAAAACATAAAGAAATGTAAAGGCAAGCCAAAGTTATAACGATTTTAATTTAAAAAAACTTTAACTCTCATTATCTCAAAACACGATTTTTCGACTTAATGACTTTTCGCTCTACGGGGACGATATATTTAAAAAATATAACTACCTATAAATACGATGGCACCACTATATGTTATAACCAAATCTTGTCATTCAACAATTTTGAATGCAGTGACGATATATTAATAAATCATACTGATAGTAGGTAATATTAAAATTCAATTTATATTCACAACGGAATAGAACATTTTTAAATATTTATGTGAATCTTCAATGAGACATGACAATTATTGCTTTTTAAATATTCGATTCAATTTATGAAGTAAAATATGAAATATTCCCTTTTGAATGCTATTAATAAGTTGGTTTATTTGTTTTTTATTTTTATTATTTAATCAGCCTAGAAATATAATGTTTTTTTACCACTGAAGAGCGAAGTACTTCTTCTCTGTTTGGTGGTTTTTAGAATAATTTTTAAACAGACTTGGTACGCGCGTTGATGTCTTTCGTATCGGACGAAATCTTTAAAATCTGTTAACACAAACTATAGGTATGCATTTTAATACAGCATAGCTACTTTTTACTATTTTTGACATTATTGTTATTGGCAAGCCAAAAAACACATACCTACCATTTTTATTATATGTTTTCAACACATAGCAGCATGTCTGTTCCATTAGTTTTATATGGTCGTAAAATTATTTACTGTCGTATATTTCCATATTCTTAACTAATTAAGTAAATAGACCAATCAATAAAATAACCGTAACAGTCGCTACAATAAAATATATTGCATTTATTTATGTTAATTATTCGAATTAGTGATCTAAATTAGTTTTAACACATAATAAAATCAACTATAAATTTAATTTGATCGTAACAGGTGTTTTATGTGATACCTTTTAACACATAAAATTACCTTTGAACTAATCAATTAACTGATGTAAATTCGTATCAATAACCAGCTGTATGGATGTTATATATATATCGATGATGATGTATATATATTTCCTTATCATAGTTTTCTACGAATATAATTCGATGAAGGTTTAAATGTATACCAATGTTGTTGAAATGTTGATGAATCTGTTATCCTTTGACACCGTCAACTACTTTGTAATTAATAGATTATGTTGATATTAGTTATTTCATAGCAAAACGTCTACACTATTTGAATGGAAGGCACAAAAATATACTTGTACAGTTCATTAAAAAACCAAAAAAATGTTAGGTATGAGCTTAACGTATCGACTTGCTTGTAAAATTTATAAATTATCCTCTTAAATGCATCCATAGACACAGGCAATGCAATTGTTTTGGACTATTTTTGTCTGAACATGGTTATTGGTTAGATATACCATAAGGCCAAATCCATAGTAAAGTCACGGTTTATAAGTGCAGAACCAACTAGGTATTAATACGATCGTTATAATGTGGTAAATTTCTCGAATTAATTTTCAGATGTCATTCAAGCGGTTACTAGCAGTATCGTTTGTGATAGCTTGTGTGATACAAGTGCAAGGAGCTGATAAATATACAGACGAAAAACGACCCTACGAGTTTGGATTTACCATCGACGGAGAACAACATCGACATGAGAAAAAAGGTAGTTAGATAGAACAGCCAAAGTTAAACCTTTTTTCCTTATGGATTATTTTGCAATTACCGGTAAAGAACTTTGTACAGCTGCAAAAAAGGTGTCCCTTACATACAATTCAAAAGGATTTATGATAGGAAATAGAAAAAGTACAAGGGGCCATTGCTTGACTTACTCTTTTTCTCTATACTGATTAATGTATAAGTAGGAATCGAAGTGATCACTATGTGTGCATAGTGTATTCCTTGCATTTGTATGAAAGGTGTCATAATGGCCCGTTGCGAGCAACAATGTCACGTGACCTGCAACTGGTCCGTAATATATGTGTTATTTTAAATGTGATAAAGTAAAGGTTTGTTTTCGGTATCGACTGCAGCAGCAGGCAGCAACTGCCGACCTCAAGCAGCACTACTGGCTTGGTTTCTATCAATATACCGCGATAGCACGCCCGCGGGCAGATTAATAGAAACCCCAATAGTGCTGCTAACCAATAGTCAGCAGTTGCTGTCTGCTGCTGCGCTCGCTACCGAAAACAGACCTTCATGCTTTACAAAATATATTTGTGTAATATATTATTCATAAATTATGATAATGGTCACAGTTAGCGGTCGCTACTTAGCACAGTAATTGATTACTTCTCAGCATGCATTCTACATGTTTAATCATTTGATACAAATTCGAAACAAGTCTAGACAAATAGGGAATTGATTTAATTTTACATATCATCAGTATTTTACAAATGTGGATTGTACCTCATCATACTTTTAACAAAATATAAACATGCAAATCATTCTCATTTCATTTGATTTTCAAACTTGTGTAATGAACAATGTGATAGTGTATCCAAGAATAATATTAAAGTTACGATGATCACGTTTTAATCTTTCGCTAGTTATTAACATTATTAACTAATAAATATAGGTGTTTATATGTTTTGTAAACACTAATCTAGACGGGACTTAATCGCGAATTAAACATTTAATGCATACCTCAACGTTTCGGTCGTGTCGCAACGGCCGTGTTCACGAGGGTACTGGATTGCGAGTGTTGTTTACACTATTTGGTTGAAGGGGCGCAATCTACCCACATCAACCAAAATGTTATTAGGTCCGTACTCCACTGCACTATTTAAGGTCCACGACACACTACACTGACAACGTCCGAAGGTGTCCTACACTTAACCTCGCGATGTGTACACTTGCTTATCACTGGATTCCATGCAGGCGAAAGTTTGAAACCGCTTTCCCGGTTGAAATTTTTGTGTTTCTTAATTTCAACCGCTTCACGTACAAGTCTTGAAAAATAGTGACGTTCGTTGGAAAGTACTTTCGGCCTATGGAGTTCGATCCAGTGGTTAGTGCCAGACTCCAGCAAGTGTTCTGCCACCGCGGATTTTTCCACCTGGCGATTCTTGACAGCTGCGATATGTTCCTTGACCCGCTCGGCAATAGTTCTCTTGGTCTGTCCGATATAAGAGCTACCGCAACTGCAATCTATCTTGTAAACGCCCGGTGTCTGGTAGGGTATGCTATCCTTGGGTGTGCCCACTTGCTCCGATACTTTTGATAGGGGGGTATAAATGGTTTTAATCGAGTACTCCTTGAGCAGCGATCCGATTTTGTCCGTCACCCCCCTAACATATGGCAAGAATGCAGGTTTCCTGAGGACCTCTTGCTGTTTCACCCTCGGTTTGTGTCCAGAATGCGTTTTCCCTATTCTGTAACCATTCTTCTTGAGTACCTCCTGAACATGAGCCAGCTCCTCCTCCAAATGTTCAGGGTCACACAGTGCATGAGCTCTATTTATTAAAGACGTGGCTACAGAACGTAAATGTCTCGGGTGGTGATGAGACAACGCATTCAGGTATTTGTCCGTGTGTGTAGGCTTCCTGTAGACCGTGTGCGATAAGGAACCATCCGATCTCGCCATTACCTTGACATCCAAGAAAGCCAAGCTGCGGTTCATCTCCAGTTCATATGTGAACTGTATTCTTGGATGGATGGAGTTCAGGAGTTTAAGGAACTGTTCGACTTCTGGCTTATTACCTTTGAAGATGCAAAATACATCGTCTACGTACCGCTTCCATACCTTAATTCTTGTCCGTGGTAGAAGAGTTTCTATATGTTCCATCCAGATGTTGGCCAATATCGGTGCGACGGGGCTTCCCATGGCGACTCCATCAATCTGGAGGTAATGTTGTCCGCGGTACACAAGGTAATTGCCCTCTAAACAGTTCCTCAATAAACTAATGAAACCATCAGGCATTGAGTGTTCCTTAAACTTTCCTCTAATTAAGTCCACACATTCTCCTATGGGAACATTAGTGAACAACGATTCGACATCGAAGCTCACCATTAGTTCATCTGGTTCCAGGGTAATGTCCTTAATTATGGCAATGAAATGGCGAGAATCTTTTACGAAAGAAGATGTATTACCTACTAATGGTTTAAGTACAGATGCCATATACTTCGCGAGCTTTGAAGTAGGTGAGTTAATTTGACTCACAATTGGTCGCAGTGGTACACCGGCTTTATGTACTTTCGGCAAACCATATAATTTTGGTGATTGGACGATACTGGGCCTGTGCAGCCTGTCATAATCTTCCTCCGTAAATAAGCCCCTGTTGTCTCTGATCACCGCGCGTATACGCCGCGTCACTCTGGCAGTTGGATCATATGACACTGGTTTGTACACAGCTGTGTCACTCAACAACCCACGTACCTTACAGTCATAGTCTTCGGCGTCGATTACGACTGTGGCGTTGCCCTTATCAGCCTTAAGAACATGGACTCCAGTGTTGTTTCTTATGTTCTTCAGGGCTGCTCGTTCCTCCACGGTGATATTGCTCGTAGGTAATTTCGCCTTGCGTAACACTACTGCAACATCTTGTCTTAGTGTATCCGAGTCACTGGGCGGCACTTTGTTGCAAATCAACGCTTCCTCCACACTACTTATGACTTTTTCGTAAGGAATTTTATTGGGGGTAGTTGCGAAATTTAATCCTTTTTTCAAAACGCTTTGAGTTGCATCGTCCAATGCCATGCTAGAAAGATTAATCACATCCGTAACGTCCGTATTTTGAATCACCGTGTTTCGATGTTGCCGAGCAATTAATCTCTCCAACTTTCGCTCATGGGTAACATTGCACAGGTCATATACTCGTTCGGCTTGTAAATAGGTTATCTTGTCGCACAAGTTGAAATCGTCATAAGATAACACAGCACCGCACTCACAATGCAACTTGTATAACGCACTATTGATCAGGTTCAACTCACTGTACTTGTTCCTAATTAACAGTTTTAACAAACGAACACTCGCACTGCTTAGGATAACTGCCGAATGAGCAATATCGTATCGCGGCGTAATTCGAACACAAGATGGAATTATGTTATTGTCACGACACTTTTTTAAAAAGTTCAACGATGACTTTAACCGCACCATTTTCTTTCGGTAGTTTCCAAGGTCTCGAACTGTTCTAACAATCTCCGGCCCGTACCGGGTTGCAATTACACTATTTAAACTATCACGATATGAACACATTGTAAACACTAATCTAGACGGGACTTAATCGCGAATTAAACATTTAATGCATACCTCAACGTTTCGGTCGTGTCGCAACGGCCGTGTTCACGAGGGTACTGGATTGCGAGTGTTGTTTACACTATTTGGTTGAAGGGGCGCAATCTACCCACATCAACCAAAATGTTATTAGGTCCGTACTCCACTGCACTATTTAAGGTCCACGACACACTACACTGACAACGTCCGAAGGTGTCCTACACTTAACCTCGCGATGTGTACACTTGCTTATCACTGGATTCCATGCAGGCGAAAGTTTGAAACCGCTTTCCCGGTTGAAATTTTTGTGTTTCTTAATTTCAACCGCTTCACGTACAAGTCTTGAAAAATAGTGACGTTCGTTGGAAAGTACTTTCGGCCTATGGAGTTCGATCCAGTGGTTAGTGCCAGACTCCAGCAAGTGTTAACCATTAGTAGGTAATACATCTTCTTTCGTAAAAGATTCTCGCCATTTCATTGCCATAATTAAGGACATTACCCTGGAACCAGATGAACTAATGGTGAGCTTCGATGTCGAATCGTTGTTCACTAATGTTCCCATAGGAGAATGTGTGGACTTAATTAGAGGAAAGTTTAAGGAACACTCAATGCCTGATGGTTTCATTAGTTTATTGAGGAACTGTTTAGAGGGCAATTACCTTGTGTACCGCGGACAACATTACCTCCAGATTGATGGAGTCGCCATGGGAAGCCCCGTCGCACCGATATTGGCCAACATCTGGATGGAACATATAGAAACTCTTCTACCACGGACAAGAATTAAGGTATGGAAGCGGTACGTAGACGATGTATTTTGCATCTTCAAAGGTAATAAGCCAGAAGTCGAACAGTTCCTTAAACTCCTGAACTCCATCCATCCAAGAATACAGTTCACATATGAACTGGAGATGAACCGCAGCTTGGCTTTCTTGGATGTCAAGGTAATGGCGAGATCGGATGGTTCCTTATCGCACACGGTCTACAGGAAGCCTACACACACGGACAAATACCTGAATGCGTTGTCTCATCACCACCCGAGACATTTACGTTCTGTAGCCACGTCTTTAATAAATAGAGCTCATGCACTGTGTGACCCTGAACATTTGGAGGAGGAGCTGGCTCATGTTCAGGAGGTACTCAAGAAGAATGGTTACAGAATAGGGAAAACGCATTCTGGACACAAACCGAGGGTGAAACAGCAAGAGGTCCTCAGGAAACCTGCATTCTTGCCATATGTTAGGGGGGTGACGGACAAAATCGGATCGCTGCTCAAGGAGTACTCGATTAAAACCATTTATACCCCCCTATCAAAAGTATCGGAGCAAGTGGGCACACCCAAGGATAGCATACCCTACCAGACACCGGGCGTTTACAAGATAGATTGCAGTTGCGGTAGCTCTTATATCGGACAGACCAAGAGAACTATTGCCGAGCGGGTCAAGGAACATATCGCAGCTGTCAAGAATCGCCAGGTGGAAAAATCCGCGGTGGCAGAACACTTGCTGGAGTCTGGCACTAACCACTGGATCGAACTCCATAGGCCGAAAGTACTTTCCAACGAACGTCACTATTTTTCAAGACTTGTACGTGAAGCGGTTGAAATTAAGAAACACAAAAATTTCAACCGGGAAAGCGGTTTCAAACTTTCGCCTGCATGGAATCCAGTGATAAGCAAGTGTACACATCGCGAGGTTAAGTGTAGGACACCTTCGGACGTTGTCAGTGTAGTGTGTCGTGGACCTTAAATAGTGCAGTGGAGTACGGACCTAATAACATTTTGGTTGATGTGGGTAGATTGCGCCCCTTCAACCAAATAGTGTAAACAACACTCGCAATCCAGTACCCTCGTGAACACGGCCGTTGCGACACGACCGAAACGTTGAGGTATGCATTAAATGTTTAATTCGCGATTAAGTCCCGTCTAGATTAGTGTTTACAATGTGTTCATATCGTGATAGTTTATATGTTTTATTAGTAGTTTTGACACTGATTAGTTTCTTAAAGGTTAATACCACATTGTTTTCTTATTTCTGTATAATTTGCTAATGGCCTACTCTGTTAAAAAAGCTATAAAACGGATAATTCTTTAAAACTTATAATAGAATAAGCATAATAAGATTTTATCTTGTAAAATTAAAATCTTGCATAATTAAAAGTTTTAAGAAGTATAGTAGACATACATAAATAGAATGCAAAACTGTTTTTATGACTCTAATTTTATGCTTTGTTTAAACAATAAAGGCGGGCAATAAAGGTAAGCACTTCACATAAAAATTACTTAAATGTCAAATATTGAATAGATGCGAGTTAAGGATGACTTATGGTCGTAGCACACATATCAACTCGGAAAGGGATCGTCACCGTATCGCCTCGCCGTCAACCAGGCGTCAACCAGGCGTCAACCTATCGTAAGCGCGTCACCGTGCGATCAGCAGCTCCGAATCGACTCGGCTACGGCTAGGCGACGCCGCGCTTACGGCTCGCCGGTCGCTGGTTGACGACGGCTGGGCGGGGTGCCTCGCGGGAACGAACGTCGAAACGCAAGCTAGGGTACGGAGAGTCGTAAGACAGCGTACGGAGAGACGTAAGCGCGGGTACGGCAAGTCGACCACGCACCGTACTGCGGTTTGTGAGCTTGTCCCGAGGCGAGGCGATTACGTTACGATTCCGATAAGTGTGCGTTGCAGTAGGGAGTTTCATACAAAGAATACTGAACGGCTCGAGTTGATACGTTTACGTTCCGTTTACGAGTTGATATGTGTGCTACGACCATTATGCTTTACCGAGGTGAACGCGAGCCGTGTCCGAGTCTCGTACGTGTTACAAGTTCATTCTACACTCGGTATATCGTGTATTTTCGGCGCACGTCCGAACCTCGTCCGACACACGGAGACGCCGCCACTTTGTATAACCCATTGAGTTATATGTTCATATAACTGTGTAGAGTGTTAGTCAAGTTGAATCCGTGCCTTGTATGAGGCATGGCTCGCACCTGCTACTATCTAGTATAAACCACCCTATTCGTGTTAGATTGATTTTTCGGTGAACTTTAATAATTTTAATGATCGTGTTCACAAATAAAGCGCTCAAATTTTTTTTTTTTATATCAAGACAGATGATCTCACCAAATAAATAATAAAATTTGCCAAACATTAGTTAAATATCTTCAGAACAGCCGGCTTGGCATTAAAAACAGGTGTCAAGTATTGGTAATCATCGGTTTAAGTGGTTTCCTCCCAAATTAGTTTTGTATTTGCATTAATTTGGTGTTTGTGTTTGCGGTTTTAATTATTTCATTACTTAGAATCGTAGGAATACATATACGAGTACATTCATATAAACATATTATTACTTTGAGTAGTGGCTCAGTATTGGATAAAAATTAACAACATAAAAAGCATCGCGAATACGCCACTAATCCCTTTATTATTAACCCAGGTCCAAAGTAGGTAAATTAACTCTACCTACTTCGACTACTGATTACAAGTCTTTAAAAAGACCCTCAAGGACTGGAGGTTCATTTCTTCCTTGCATTTCGGTATTTTGAGACGCATTGACTGACCCAGAAATATAAACCTCAACTTATATCGAAATAAAGTAGGCTCTATCTATCATGTTCTTAACATTATTGTTACATATTTCAGATGAAAAAGGCCTTATTATGGGAGAATTCGGGTTCATAACAGCAGATGGAGTATACCACGTCACAGTGTATGCCACGGACGAACAAGGAAGATTCAAAATATTATCCATGAAAAACATACGAGTCAAACCTTGTGAGTAGAACAAATTTTATAAGATAGACTTGAATGTTATGTACAAAAAATACCAAAATATACTTTTCAATAACGAAATCTACTTTCAAATTGAATCTATGAGAAAGTCGAGTAACGTTTTAGGTAAAAATGAAGAGCAATTTAACAATTAAGCAATATTATTATGTTTGATTGAAATAAGTAATCAAATACATTTCAAGTAGTTATAGATAGAGCATACATGCACTAAATATGTCAATAGAAGCTATGTTTAGATAGAACATTAAACCAAAATAATATTTGTCTTGATGTACCTCATCAGAATGTTATACCGTTGTTAAACAAATAATCTAAATCATATTTTAATGAATTTGCAGATCCAAGTTACAAGCAATCGACCGGATCCGCTAGACAAGGTCATGCGCTGGACGTGGCTTCGGAACAAACACTCACTCCTGCTTCTACCACTATTGCTCCAATATCCACTACTCAAGCATTCAAACGTATATCGATAGAACCACCAGCAAGATCGTGTTCTTCTTGCAGTATTCCCACCACTTCTACTGCAGCACCAGTTATACCTCAAGTACCAGCCAATGCAAATCCTAACTTCCCAGCCAACTCTCCGGCAAATATACCTGGACCTCAAATAGCTCCAGGAAATCCCAATTACCCAGACCAGAACCAGCAAACACTGGGAAGTCCTAATTACCCTAGCAGTGTCAATAACCCTTCTATACCAAACAGATCAAACTTCCCAGCACCCAACAGTCCTGTTTTCTCAAACCCACCATCATTCCCAGCTGCTCAACAGCCTCAGATACCACAATTTCCTCAACAGAACGTGCCATATCAGCCTCAACCCCAACAACAACCACAAACACCCGTAAACTATCCTCAAAAAGACCTTTCCTTGCCTAAAGAACCACAATATAACGTACCAGAAATTAATACCCCTCAAGAAACTCCTCTGACTCAAGTTCAGCCTGAAGCGCAACCTCCGCAGGGAGCTATACAAAGTGGCAGAACACCCAAACGTTTCGACGGTGACATCTCTCAGTCATTTGTTCCACAAAACAATATAGGAGTCGGCGGTATTAGTCAAAGCTTGGTACCTTCCGAGCCGCCTAAGAAACCTGTTCTGATTAGCGCACAAATGCAAATCGTAGACAAGAATACGGATATTTATAAGAAAGGGCCGGGAGAAAAGGATGGATTACCAGATGGTTTGACAACGGATGATATGAGTACACTCCTATATACTTTTAACTACACAGTTGGGTTCCATGGGCACTTTGAAGAAGGGTACACTAGCGGAGTGAAACAAGGTTACTACTTCGTCACTGGAAGAAATGGAGTGAGGACTAGAGTAGATTACGTTGCAGACTCCAAAGGTTTCAGACCCAAAATAACCCAAGAAGTACTCGACTTGCTCTCAGATGACGTCCCGAAGGCAGAAACTGAAAAAGAAGCAAAATACGGCCTCAAAGGCTATGAATTTAAATGGCTTTATTACCCAGTAGAGTCCAAAGGACGATAAACGAGTTTTTATTTACGTTAAAGTTAATTTTATGGGTTTTCCCCCATTAGTGATATTAATTAAGTATTAGTTAAAAAAAATAAAAAGTTAAAAAAATAACAATGAATAAACCAATGAACCAAGTCTAAACGTTGTTCACTGCCATTCAATGTAAATATTATTCACTTAACAAGATGTTATTAAAAACTATGATTAATAAAAATTAAAATGTATTTGCATTTTGATCTATGCTACCCTATCCTACTTATCCAAATAATATTATAAAAACGAAAGATTCTGAGGACGTATGAATGTTTGAATTTATATAATTCATATCGAAATTCCCAAGGGATCTGGTACAGCGCAGGTGAAACCGTGGGCTCTGCTAGTATTTATAAAAACTACTACTACACACATGAACATATTACCACTAAAAGCTTCAGTCCAGAATGAATCGGAAAAACTTACAAATAATAGTTTTCTAAGAAAGCAACGTAAAAACCTGATAGACATAAAAAAAATTAAATATGTGCTACATACACCCTATTCAGATAAAAAGATTATTCTACTGTTACCGAAAATAGTAACCTAAGACTAGTATCCACAGTTTATACATATATGAAAACTCTTAAAAGCGCCATCTATCGCCATTCGTTCTAATCAAAATGAAACTGATCGATTATTAATAAAAACAACGGCTCACAGAAGAAAACCGATTTATATTATAAAGTATTACTAGTTTAAGAAACTAGCAGTAGATGGCGATATAAAGAAATTCTTATGTTAAATTCAGATATTCGTATTCTTTGAGCAAAAACTATACTTTGTTGCTAATATCATAACCTTCCCCTTAAATATGGCTATCTATTACAAAAATAATTATTCAAATCGGACTGGTAGTTCCCGATATTAGCCCGAAAATACAAACAAACAAACTTATAAATTCTACCTCTTTATAAAATTAGTATAGATTATGTCAGTAAGTTATTATTGTCGATTGGGCGTTTTTCGATTACCCGGCACCGGCACCGGCACCGGCACCGGCGCCGGCACCGGCACCGGCACCGGCGCCGGGGTTTCGTTTTTCCACTGCGCCGGTGTCGATGCCGGTTTACGCCCGGTGACTGGTACAGTACTGACACCTTTGATAAAATACTTTATTTGTAGGTCGTTAAGGTTGATTTCACACTAAATGTTGTATATTCGTTTCTAAGTGACAGGAGTAATTTTAAATATTTTAAGATTTGCTACTTTCTTGCTGTCATGGTTGTAATTATGGGGGGTTTACACGGGTGACTAAAGCCACACGATTTTTGCCGCGCGGCGTAAATCGACCATCTAAATGGCAATTCGGCTAAGTTGCAAGTGACTAAAGCCGCAAGCCCCAAAGTTGGGTAGCATCCGACTTTGGCCGCGCGGCAACCGGCCGCATGCGACTGGTGACTAAAATCGACCGTGTAAACGATCAGTTGCAGGCGATCGCCCGCCGCATGAAGGTGTTTCACGCACGCACGTGTATTTATTTACTACAGCGTTTCAATTGTTGCAAAACAATTGTTGAATAATTGAATAATTAATTATTTCAATTCCGGCACAAACGCCTATTCTGCTCAACATTTTCGATGGAAATCACAGAGCCGCATGCGATTTTAGTAACCTGTGTAAATGGGCTAGCGATGCGGCTTGGTGAGGCAATTAGTGAAGCGACTCGCCGCACGGCGAAAATCGACCCGTGTAAACCCCCCTTTAGTTGAACTTCGAACTCAGCCTCTTTGGGGCAACCCAAAGAGGGTTTAGGTTGATGTTGATGTTACTACGTAGTTCAGCTACTTCACACTAGGTGTCAAAAGTCTTAATGTGATGGGACGTACTCAGAACTCAAAACTCAGGTACTTTTAATTTAATTAGTTGGTAAAATTTAAAAGAAAATCTGAGTACGGCCCTGGATATTTCTGAAATTTAAAATAGTTATTCTAGTTGACGATAGATGGCGGCCCGTTAATAATATAATAATAAAAACTATAAAAGTACTGTTTTAGCTACTAAAAGGTATTTAGGACTAAGTGTATAACAGTTTTTAGTATTTACCTATTATTATTTCAATATAATACTGCAAAATTATACGTAAACTTATGTATTTTCTTCCCAAATGTGTCGCCATCTAGTGTCAAGTAGTACTTGACTTACTACTACTTTTTGACTTACCAGTGCCGGCTCCGTCACCGGCACCGGTGGGAAACTTGCTATCCCGGCGCCGGCGACGGAGCCGGCACCGGTAAGTCAAAAAGCGAGCTATACATTTTCATACATTTTTGCTTCCCCGGCACCGGCACGGCGCCGGTGCCGGTGCCGGCGCCGGTGCCGGGCCGGGTAATCGAAAAACGCCCATTGTTATTGACGTCTCCGACCTATATTGTATTTCAATTTGATCAGAAAAAAACGCTTCGAAGAAGTAACAGAATTGTAGACATACACTAAATAATATTGGAAGATATAAGCTGAAATTTAAACAACTTTGGAAATGTGCAGTGTAAATGTAATACCTAATTAAATAAACGCAATCCGATTATCATATCAACCTTTTTTCTTAACAGCGTAACATAGATTCAGTAGTTGGTTACATCTCATATTTCATCAAGGTAGGTACGTATCTCACGTATGGTGTAGTAACCAAATAGCCATGTTAATTACAGCATTGCAATATTTTCGCATCTATGAATGAATTCACGTTTCAAGTTGCCGGTACAAGGTGGGCCTATCACATGGTTTTGGCGGGAAAGAACATTAAACAGTCATTGCAGAGCTTGCGTGTACGGCGCACGCGTTCGTTAAACAAATATTTTAAGCTAAATGCGATCGCGAACGCGACGTTTTGTCTCCTAGTCAACTAAAACAAAACTTAATGGAAGTATTGAGGACACTCCTCATTTACCATTGTAACGATTCTTTCCAACATGGTGTGAATATGCATTGTTGATACATAAAAGCGGTGTTAGTTCTACTTTCCTAAACTACAAACAAAACAAGCACATGTGATTTTTTTAATATCAAATTGGACATTCGAAGCCTGAGTTTGTTTATTATAAGTAAGTCTATTAGTAACTTGATGATCTATCTTCTTCCATTGTTACTAATTCTTCCATAATTACTAAGCATTAGGGTTCATTTAATACACTAACAAACACCGGTAGCTTTCAAGATTAATGGCATACATTAACACACGAGCTCTTTCTTATAACATAAACGACTTCAGAAAAGGAGATGGTTGTAGTTAACCTTTAGAAAGTTCAATATTAAATAATGGGTGACAGCCTTTTACAGTTGGCTTTGATTGCAGTTTTCTGTATGTGTACTAATAACTCTGTTTGATGCTCTATCATTATTCACTATTAAATAACTAAACTAGCATTAATAATATTTTGACAAGTGGAAGGTCCTGCTAAAAGGAAGACTCCACATCCCACATATCTACTAATTCTATCCTAAAGGATATTTTCTTTCAACGCTGGGTAACCTAAAATGGCACATAACAAACTATTATTAATACTATTAAAGTAAGATGATTCCGTGCTTCGGAGGGCACGTTAAGCCGTCGGTCCCGGTTACTCTCTACGGATAGTAGTCGTTACTTGAGCCATGTCAGAGGCCTTTGGCGGCTCAATAACTCTGACACCAGGATTGGTCAGGTTGACCATCCACTCGATGAAGAAGAATACTATTGATATAACTTTTTAATTGATTGTGTTTGACGTATAGCAAGGTTTTTTCCTTCGGTAAAGGCGCAACACCAACTAGTTACTATGTGCATTCCATGTAAGAATTTAATATAATTAAATATAAAAAGTTAAATTCCCTTTTTGTTGCAATTAACTGCATATCATTTTATAACATATCTCTAGAATTGCGATTTTAAACTCAGATGACTGCAATTAAACGAACATTGTGGTAATTATGTTTCAAACTTAAGTATTTTTTGTAGTAACTACATTCATGAGGGGAAAACCACCACGTAAATACATGTAATTCTTCGAAAATATTTACTAAGTATTTGTAAAAAAAACCTGTGGAACAAGTGAATCACTAGAAACAATGTTAGTATCTCTATGACTACCCATGGATAATTTGCTTGAACGTAAAAACCTCATGTAACATATATTCGTACCCGTAACAAACACGCATGAAATCTTATGAGCAATATATTGTACGTACGTATTTTGAAACATAACTCACACAAAATAATACGGTTGTCTCAACTTGTCATGTGAATGGGAAATATTTCAGTATTTTCAGGAAAAACTAAAAACCATGATGTTTTACTACATCATTGCTCTATAATAATTGAAACTAGCCTACTATCGCATTCCCAACGGGCGACCAAGGCTTTCTCATCTTCTCTTTATTTATCACTACTTATTTTATTTCTTCACACTTATTTGCTTATTTACAAGCAACTGTTACGGACACAATGTTTATCTGTCTCTGTAAAATTCAACATAAATGTAACAAATACAAGAAAGAAAACCGTAAAAAGATGAAGCAATCTTTAAATTTCCATTTGTTTTGAAAAACAATCATTACCTATTATAAATATATTTTGCACAACATGCAGTTAGTTAGTTCACAAATCACGACAAGCTTTCTTTTACCCTAAGTAGGTAAATAGGCTTCCGCCAGTGACAGCTTACCTACTGTTTGCCATCAGACTGAATAAATACATTTCTAATAATAGGACTTGGCTCAAAACAATAGGTTTCGACTAATTTATTCGCTCGTAATACATAGCAGGGTTAAACGAAGTGAAACCCAAAGTTAGGTCCAATTGGAGAAATCAAATACAATCATCTTTGAAAGAAAAGCATTCGCCAACTTTGCTATCTTTTCTAAACCATCTTAAGAAAGTATTTAATTTAATAACTATTTCAATCTCTGTAACGGGATCGTTTACTCTTTTGTACTACTTCCCTTAGCAGACATTTAATTGCAGGATGCGCTTAACAGCTATTTTTATAAAGACGAGAAATAAATCTTATGATGATCGATTTATGATCCAGTCCTTTTGTAATGAAACAAGTTCCAAAATATCTTCCAACTAATATCAGAAACTAAATTCTTCACCAACAAATTAATTGCAAGTATCAATATCGTTAAAACGGGGATTCGTGTGATAATAGTCATTCTCATTATTAATGACTTTGTTTCATATTTCATGTTTTTATAGGGTATTGTGACTTTTACACTACACCTCTAGTTATTTGGTTTCATGGTTCATTAGATGGGGTTAAAATAGGATGTATAAAGCTTGTTTCGAAATATGAATAACACAAGGGCGGGTCGCCATCCTGTCAATAAATGTTAATTTGTTTATAAAAGTCAGTAAGAGTTGAAAGGTCCTAGATGACTCACCGTAAAAATACCAGTCGCTATTCGTTTTGCTTTGTTTATGACTTACAAAACCACTAGGTATATATAACACGTGTTAGATTTAAATAATTAAATAAGAATAGCTTTTCTGAATTCCTTTGCATCTACATCAGCGTCTAGATTTTATTATTATGACCCAGAATATTTATTTATGGTCCTTTAATGTTCTTAGAACACTAAAACATGTGACATTTTTATGGACTCCCAAGATGACACTAACATGGTTCCAAAATTTTTAGTGGTCAGCGATACAGACCAAATTTTTTACCCAAAGATTCCAATTGCAACTCTACGAATATCCAATAAATACATTCTCATAAAACAAAGTTCAATTTCTAAACATCACTCATTCACAGATATTATCGTAAAGGCCGCGGTGTGTAAACCACACTTATTGCTTCCTGGCACTTCTCATATTATCAACATTGTTACGAGAATAACAATCTATACATAACTTATATATGATCTTACTTATAGTATTAGGATATGATTGAAGTACATCGTGTTGAGATGAGCACAAAGAAATATCTTCATTCCAACACCTGCCTTCAAAGACTCCCATTAACCTATTTCTCAAAGCGTTTTCTAACTGTCCAAATGATTGACTGGCTTCATTTGACAAGTTTGTATAGCCCGGCTACAGAGTTACGCAACCAACAGTTAGACCCAATATGGGCCATTGCAGTTTCTACTACATTAAGGACAACGCATTTTTAAATCTTCATACATTTATAATAAACCAATGTTGTCAGTTTATACGCAGATATGTCATATTGCGTCAATACGAGAACCTATTTATTATGCGAAGTGCGTATCTATTTTCACTATCGTTCAATGTATGTACCATAATAATGACACTTTCTACAGCACATGGCCATAAAGCGATCGAATAAATTAATTACGTGTGTAACATTATAAAAAACAAATGATGTCACGATTGTAAATTATGATTTAGTATTACGTATGTTATTTAATATGAATTATTTCGATCACGGGTGTGTCGAGTGCAATGAGTAATCGAGTTAGTTTCGTAAAATTGTAGAATATTTTATTGAGTATACTTAATTTTATTCCCTATCATATGCTGCAAGCATTGGGTCACTGAAACAGGGTGTGTCTTTATAAATATTAATGATATTGATTATTTACATTTAATATTTACTTTTCATAGCTACGTTCTTAGAGCTTTTTTAAAATGAAGCTCTTCAACGACGCCACTCTTAAGCTTTACCAATTTTATAAGTAACCCTTACAACAGAACCAAAACAAAGAATTGTGAGCCACACAATTGATTAAAAATAATTAGAAATAGCTTAAATTAAATATCATTCCGTTTGTAAATAAAGCAAACAAGCGCGGATCGTTTATCTAATGGCACGTTGATTAGAGCGTCAAATTGCCGTGTGTCGTGTCAATGTCACAAACAACGAAACGCACGCGCAGATGTCACGCCCACATCTTAACCTTGTACAATTAACTAGAGTAATTGAACACATACAAAATTAATGTATTTACCCACATGCATGTCCCCTAACAAACCTTATGAGGAAAACTTGGTGTATGACTAATTTTAATAGCAGTACTAATCCTATTTGTTGACAAGGCTTTTAACTTTTTGTTGCTATTATTTTAAATGGTGGAGTATAAATACAATAATGATTTGCGCCGTTGACTCGAAAGAAAAAGAATGGTGAAGTTTGTCATTTGGTTACCTTGTCTTTATTGACATGTATGTTCTCTGCTACGATATAATAGTTAAAGCCGGTTCCAATAACCTATTTTACATGGCAATTTATGTTATGACATTGTTTCATGTAAATGAATTTATTCTTTTAGGGTTTGAACAATGATTTGATAGCCATGCATCCTTACAATTCATTCAGTTAGACAGTCAGTGTTATTTATACCCATTATAAAAGTATTTTTTTATTTCAGAAACTTCAACGTTGTAATGAAAAATGATTAAGCAGGAAATAATATTAATGGTAAGTTAAAAACCATACCTACTTGAGTATTATTAAAATCAAACGTTCATTTCAGCAGTAAAATTATTTTCATATGTCACAACTGATTTCTTACCAATTTTACAAAAATAATGAATTCCCAATGTGTTACGACGGTTGCTATCAAATTGATTTTCAATTTACTTGCGAATTAACGTTCAATGAACCAAGCAACAGTTAACTATTTTATAGCGCCCACTTTTCCTTTTCCTATTCGAAGATTCTTACATGCGTGATGTAATTAGAGTTCTAGACATGGATTTCACTTTTTTATGTTTACTTATCCAGTGCCTCTTCGCTAGCCTAGCATATGCGGTAAGAGTTGACGTATAGTAACTAACTAGGTAACATTACACCTACTGACTCACTAACTTACTGATATTGAATTAGATAATCGTGCATAATCTCAACTTTACCGTTCTATTCCAGCTGTACAATAGCGATGTTGTGTGCGTTATAGACCAGGTAACAATTCACATAATTGTTATATAAGTAATTAATCCGCTAATTGTATTATGACTATCATATCCTTCAAGTACTATTATTGTAATTATTTTAGCCCACGGCGTGCGGCGCCCAAGTCAATAAATCACCTTGGATTTAGTTTTATGCATCGATGTCTGCTAGGTCACCATTAATTTTGTATTGATAAATATTTCACGGCAATATCATGAATTAGGTAACCTCGAACGGTAATTCCTTATTGTGATTATATTTAAAGTACTAACACGTTTCAGGATCAAAATCCTCAATGCAAAATACAAAGAAGGTCGAGTCGACGTAAAATTGCGCTCAAAGAGAATCACTTGCCGTCACATGATCCGTACATACCGAGAGCCAAGACGGTTCTCTACAACTGCACTCCGTCCGAATGCCACCCGGTGATTCTCCAGTCAATAATCGACTTAAAATCCTTAAAAAATACGCTGAAGTCTTGTTATAATGAAATTAACTCTGATAACTACGCGTGTGAGAATATTAACTACAACAATTTAAAAAACGTTGACAAAATATTATTTTTGAATAATAATATTAAAGGTAAATCGTTTTTCTTGGTCGATTGTTTAGTTTATGTTGATGGTGGGCGTGTTTGCCAGCATAGTGACACTGGGTCACATTCACAATTATACGACACGGGGACGATAGCGAGGCCGAAAGAGCCTAGCGTTCTGTCCCTGGAAGAATTCTTATGCGAAGATGGCGAGGACAAGCTGATCAACTGTGACACAAACCTTTACATCCCTTTTGAAAACGGCCTTAAAACAAAAGAAAGTATAAAAATTACTGGCGACGTGCTTTTAAAGATCGGAGCCAATTTCGTTATACTCAGAGAGACGTGTATCGATGCCTGGTGTGGCTACTCCGGTCAAATCACGCCTTCGAGACGATATGAGCCTTACGAACCACCGGGAGGGAAAGTATACAGATGTTATTATGCCCAAAAACAACAAGTTTGTAAAGTTATCTACGACTCATACGCGCACAGTGAAAACGCTATAGGTAGCTGGATCGATAACGATAAGGTATAAATGAGGTCACAATATATTAGAAGTCGCTTTTACTACATTTTGTGTCGTTTAATTCACCTTACCCTAAAATCAATGGAAATTAATGGTCTATTAGCCGTTACTAAAACACTTTCCATAACAGCATTGAATTAATCGATTTCGTAGTTAATTATTTACCTTCTTATTATCTGTATTTATTGACAATAATAAAACTTTTAATTGAAATGTCCACACTGAACGTAATAAAGATCAAACAAGTAGGTATTGCTCAGTTCGCATGACGCATTCATTACATCATTGGTTAATCTTTTTAAAATATAGGTTTCAGTTTAATATTATAAAGCGTTAAGAGTACTTAGTAAAGATTTAATTTTAGACTTACGTTTCCCTGTATCGCTTCGGTTACCTTTATAAATTATAATGATATTACATATATATTCAATGAAATTAGGTACAGAAATACATCCCAATAGAGAATACGGTAATGACATTGTCAAAGACAATGAGACACAGTCATTTATCAATAGATTATTTGCAAGGCAGCCAATGTTCCAAATCAACTACCGTTCTTAAGAAAGGCAATTTCGAAAGTAAAAGCTTAAACAAAGAAACTTTTTCAATATGAATCAGCCATTTATAATCCGCTAACAATTGGAAAGGGAACTGTAACTATCGTTTTAAAGTGGTTTTCATTTCTTTAACCACACGTGCCCTGTAAGTGAAAGTGATCCAATGGACACAATCCACTCGATGCGAGGACACAATTCCACGTAATAATAATGATACTTGATTACAACCTGGTTACAAAAATATTACATCATAACAAGGTAATAGTTTTATATAGTTTTATTCTATTTACCGGCTTCTTACAATATCTTTTACTGTTGAATATTTCGCAGACTTCTCGAGCAGTACAGAGACAGTCACTTATTTATGCCCCAGACGACCCCTTTACTTCGTCATGTCATTGTATTCAATTAATTCGCGTTTCAATTCATTCTATTGATTACTCATTGCATAAGTAAAGATCGCAAACCATATAGAGTTTTGTATGGTGTCAAGTTTATATAAATTTGCAATATAGTGATTACATATTTATATTCTATTTACTTATCCAATATAATAAGTAGAAGTAAGATTAGGTAAAATTATGTATTTACGTAATATTATTTTCAAAAGAATAACCTCTTTTGTAATGTCTATCTAAGTAGGCAGTTGAAATGGGCACATACCGCATGTACAATTTAATCAAATGATGAGATGTGTTATAGCAACAGGGCGTGGTTTTTCGCAGTATGCTTCGTAAAATGGTTTAAAATAATGGCTTCTTTGTATCAATTTTATTATCGCCAATTTTACTTAGTTATTCAATTTATGGAGTGTTCTATGGTTATTCAAGTTATTGAGTGTAGGGTACACTACTTAATAAAACTTTTAGATACTGCTCGATTTTTAGTGGATGATCTCTAGATGCAGTTTGGTAGGGCATTTAGGGCATTAAGGGCCGGAACTGCGTTAAGCGGGTGCCCGCGCGGTTTCATACAAAAGTGAACCGTCGCGTGCGCCGGTGGCGTGCGAAGTTTCGGCCCTAAGTATACTTAACAAACTACCGAAATGTAGTTTCAAACAAGGCCGTCAATCTTTGTGTCAGTGCGACAAACTCTGCATGTCTGGTTTTGTTTTTAACGATCTCGAGTCCTTTGTTGGACAATTAATTATATTCAATCCTTACCTGAAACAGCTTTGATATGAGCCGTTTCGATGCGCCAAGTTGATCCAGTGTGAACAAACCGATTTACCCAAATATGTCCCCATAAACCATTTCATACATTTGCTTTGAAAAAGAATACTGATATGGCTATAACAGGATACCCTAATGTTTTAGGTGACCCCTATTATTTTACCTTAACTTTTTAGCAAATGTGTCGGAAATGTTAGGTAGCCATGAATACGAATGAAACTTTAATAAACTTTATAGTTAGTTTTATTTGTACACGCGAATCTCTGGCAGAACCAGTTGTATAAATTCAACTGGTTCTGAAGAAGGTAAATTTGAATTACTTACGTAAAACCCGGGTAAAAACAAGGGATCCCGCTAGTAATTTAAATATTTGCGTGTCCGTGATCGGAAGGAAGCCATGTTTGTTGACTGCCGGGGTAATGTAATACGGATTCTTGTTATGTACAATTATTGTTCGGCACACAATAGGAACAAATGTATTGTGATCATTATCACTACAAATTACACTATTATGTGGCTCCTACTTGTTGGAACCCAATATAATAAATCATTCTGCTCACTTTACTGATAACTTTAGTAAACAAAAACTTTTGTATTACACAGAATTTACTCTTAGGCAAAAAAACAATGGTGAGGTCAAACGGCTTCTAGGGGAGGGGAAGAGCATATTTCCGGATGCTAAGGTCACTGACGAGCTAAACTTACCCTGGTACTACAGGAGAATTACAAGCAGTTCCTTACTTAATTACTAGTTACAAGTTAGGTGCCGCTATAGATACGCTTTGATACTAGTTTTAGAAAAGGTCAAACAGGTCTTGATCAACTACAATATTGATATATTGGTCGCCGTTGGGTGTAAGTTATGAAGATTAATAAATCTAATAAAGTTGTTTTTAAATATTTCGACATCACGGAATGCACAGCAGCCAAAGGTACTCGCACCCACTCCTAACTAACTTCAACCTACGTGTATAATTTAAATACAGTTTTGTAATTAATTTGAGACAAACTTAAGGATTTTCATAAATTGCAAATCAAACGAATTGCGTATACATTGCGCATTATTTTAATATTTGCAAATTTGTCGATTTTTTAATTAAGAAATTGCAAATACGCACAATAAAAGTTGCTCACATCACGATTATTTTGAATGAGCATATCATTAATAGTATGATTGAACTTGAACTATGATTTTGATATTTTTTATTTCAAAATTATAAATTGAAAGTTAATTAACCCTTTACCAAACACATACATTTGGATGACGTATGTCCAGTGTTAAAACAATTTCATCGGATGTGAAGGACTTACGTACGAACTCAAATCTCAATAACGTAGCCTAATAGGTTATTTAAAAACTCTATACAACTTTAGCTTTGTCGACTGCAAAGTGTAAAGACACAAGGCAGTATTTAACAAAAAAAATGCAGCTCCAACAGTTTTAAAAACATATTTAATTATAAGTAATATAGGTCACTGTCTCTCGGGCAGTGTACTCAGCCGGTCACCGCAAGTGGTTTGCAGTAAAACAAAGAACGAATGTGGAGCAAGTATCGAGAAACTTGCTGATGCTTGCGTAACTCATGGCAACCGGCCATAGGGCTTGCGAGTTATACTTTTAAATAACAAGGACAAACCGAACTAAAGCTCCAGTAGGTTAGTGGGCAGTGTTGTCAGCCCTAGTGTTGTAATGTTTGGGACACTTAAAATCTTGAAACAATCTAGACCGATAGTTTAACGTGCCCTCTAAAACCTAAAACAAGACCGCTTTAAAACATAACAGCTACAGAGAGTACTTCAAATTTGTCGCTACCGATTTTTAAATACCACAGTGGGCCTAGCATCCATCGCATCTCGCATCGCAATATTGTTCGTGGTATCCGTTGATTAACACTTAACCTACATTACTTTGTAAGTTTTAGATAAGTACCCTAAATCAAATATCATAATACGTTATCCATCACACTTAGCTTTCGTAATTACTGAATATAATATCAGTTTATCATAAAAACAAGTTATTCAAACCACGATTCTCACACCCCTAAGGTTATAGTCACTAGTCAGTTAGTAATGTTATGATCAAGGCGCCAACTCGAGTGAGTTCACAAGCCCGCGCTGGCCATTAGGATACACCCACTAATTTCACACAAACCATGTATCTGGTGGTATTGCGTCGACCCACTTGCAAAACACGATTTACGATCAAAACCTTCGAAAGAAGTTTCCCAAGGCCTTTTCTAATCAAGATCTGAACAATGAGATCACCTTCACTTCAATAAACAATAGCTAGATATTATAATAAACATTAGTTTAGTACCGCCAGCATATTGATATAATCGGTAGTAGTTAAAAGTCTACCTATAAGATTTTTTTCAAGTCTAATCTCATCTAAGATCTTATAAGATTCAGTATTTCATCTACGTCTAACCGAAAGCAGTTCAGCGCATTTAATTAAGTCATTATGTCTTAATTTCGTGAACGTCCAAAGATAAAATCTACGCCATTTTTAAATGACCTAACATTGAAGGAATAGCAAGTACCTCCACAAAATTATATATCTCATTAAAATTATGTATTGAAAACAATTTAGACTGTGGGAACTTCCTTGGCAGGAAGTAAAACAAACATTTGCTTAATAAAATAAGACTTGAATTAATAACTAGTTATCGAGGTATTACTTCAACCTACTTCGAGCGTTGGTCAATTTTACTTTACGTTCTCTGGGATAGTTGCTTTTGGAATTACGTCACCATTTGCTACACATTAATATTATACACTTAGCTAAATATATGTACTTATAATAATTCAATCCATATCATTGCAGAACTTAAATGACGTAATACAAAATGAACTAATCTGACTTCGATTAAATGTTTTCTCATGTCATATAAAACGTTTTATTACTCTTATATAACAGTAGACACAATAAGCTATTTTTGGAATTATTGTAGAATTCTATAAATATCGCGTCGGAGTTGTTGCATTGAAATAATGAACCTTGTGTCTGGTGTATTATTATAGATATGCGATATTCCCATGCTTAACTTGTATTAAACTTCTTATGTATGCGCACTTTCATTTCCGTTTAGGTGTATTTTGTTATGTGCAGAATTATTGCTGTCTGCATTTGTTATTCACGGTTTGAAATCTCCATATAAAAACCAGTGAAACGGTGATTGCAATGAGTAAGTTAATTTCTCAGGGCCGCGGTTTTTTTTTATTTTCTTCATTGTTAACCTTATCACCCATTTAATCAGTTTGGGGACCATTATACGTAACAATTTACTTGTTGTCACTTGTGATCTGGCAACACTTTTATAATACTTGAGAACAAAATGGTAGTAATTGGAGATAAAAGTTTTGCTAGCATTTTTTACTATGTAATTAAGTACTTGCAAGAACGTATAAAGAAATGTTAACGTTCTCTATTACGAAACGTTTACAAAACACTTGCTATTAAATCACAGCGGGTAATATTCTCAATTTTGTAAACTATGTTAGTTTTGAACATATAAAACCATTCGTTCCTATCATACAATCAAAGTAACAGCCATAGCGTTGAACCAATATGAACTATTAAAGGGCTCGAATTGGACATAGCCAATTCGAGCCATAACCCGTGGCCATTACACATACCGAATCCCACGAAACATTCGTTTAAAATAAATAAAAAGTTTAATTGCTTAACTTGTACATCCATATAAGAACAGAACCATATCACAATTCGTCGAAGTAACTTGATTCATACCACATTTATAAAAAATATTAATGCAAATCTTACTACGAGGTTCAGTGAGTAACACGAAGGTTAAAAGTAGGCGTTACTAATAATGCGGCGTTACTGGTACAATATTAGCGTAAGTTCACACCAAAATTGCTCTTGAGTTGTCGTCCCTATATAAATTGAAAGTGATGACCGCGATGTCGGTCTAGGTCACGGTAGGTATAAAACATAAGCGTAAAGCGGTTTATACATGACAATGACAACAATACGTGTAATAGCGGACACGTATGTACGTCTTGTAACATAATATATTACGATGATTAATGTGTTAAATAAAAGCTAATAGGAATAGGTGTTTTATGGATAGGTAAATTACAGGAACTATGACAAAATAAAATAGTTATGTAATGAAAATTACATCGCAAATGTTTAGAAAACTGACTTTCTCCGTTCTTACATTTCAACTCGATAACTTGAAACTTTATTTGGTAGTAATTTGAACAAAATATGAATTGATCAAAGACGATACCAAATCTAGTAAAATATAGACAACGTCCGATCAATTATCATCTTTCAGCGTTTACCTTGAACCAAATCATCTAGCACGACGTAGCGCCTTACAGTTCGAACAAGTTTAGGGGACTCTAAAAGAATGCAAGTAGCAAGGTCGATTATACAGAACACTTACACATTATATGCAAATGAAGTGTTATTTGATGAAAGATAGACTAATATGTCGCTTGGTCCACTTATGAAATGTTTTGTTTGATGAATGCTACGAGACTTATATGGTTCGAGTATATCTGTACATCTTTTCAAACTGTAGAGGTTTATTTCAGCATTGCTTTTTTTTATTCTATTGTCTTACGTTTTAAGATATGTACGCATTAATTGTGAAGTAATAGGAAATTCATTTGGTAGATTGTATTGTGTATGCTCCGCAGCATTCAGATCGCTGTACTTATTTGTGTATTTATTTAAAACCAAGATTGATAAATTAAATATCATACAAAAAGTATGAACACATCTGTCTAATAAAGTGCCAACAACTGCAACTTTCAATTATTACCTAACATATAATTAGCATCATACATAACCATAAATCAATCAATTTATTTAATGTTAAACAAACTTAAATTGACCCTACACACTTCTTTTTTGCTGTCAAACAAAACACTTTGTAATTATTAGGACAGAAAATGATTGTTTTTGCTCTCGTCGGAGTCAAGGCCTGCCCATCAGCCCGGCGACCACATGGCATATCGCATGCTGCAAGATTGACTATTAGCACGCCACTGCAGCTGCAAATACAAATTATTATGACACCTCATTCATAAACTCTACAGTTCTATTGAATATACTGTTTATTGTTGTAATACAAATGACATTGATTTAAAAGGCTTTGTCGATGTTGTATACCTTCTGATAGATATATATTTTATTAAAAGATCAATTAATCAAACAGTAAATAAATCATTAATCACCTTCAAAAATCTAATACGAGTATAGAACGTTTAAATTAAATAATGTCTGAACTTTCACTTGTCAAACTGAAAGTTTCAGAGAAGTCGGGATACTAGTATTCGATCTTAGATAGCCTTTACTTTTAGCAAGTAAAAACGGAGCTAAAGCTTGGGACGCTGCAAGGGTCTAATATAGAAATAAACAAAATAAATAAACAGACATAAACAGAACACCCAATTTCCCGTGAAACGAAAAAAAAATACGAAAACCTATGGACCCGTCCAACCATTAATCTCTACTTCACTTATCCGACTTCACCGCCCAAGGATCGCGTACAATAGATTATTCAAAACAAGGTCTGCCTCAAAGTACCCACGTTAAACTAATAACATGACACTTGCAATTTATTCTGCACCTACAGTTGCATTGAATTACGACTGTGTGTGAAGTACAAATCAATTTTATTGGCTGGCTGCTTTGTTTGCTGAACAAAACAATTGAAAACCGAAACGTATTAGGGGTTACGTATGAATATAACATAACAAGTTTTCACTGGGTAACTAACATCTGAAAATTGGTTCATTGCACTACAAAGACTACATCACAGACTTTTATTGAACTTTATAAGTAGTTTAACATGGATAAATTTGTTGACTCTACTTCGTTTTCCTACAGATGACTTGTCTAAAATTCCATTTAACTTAATTATGCGGCACTCCGTACATTAAACTCCATTTTGGCGTCAAAACAAAAATCCAATTACTAATTACTTTTTTATCAACACCAGCACCCATCAATGTCCACCTACAAAAAGTATAATGTTTTGTTTATCGCATTGTTTCCTAGTGGCGGTGACACACCGACAGATGCTGTAATCTATACTTTATATTCGATCCATGTTTATTATAATCACTTCCACATGCAATACGATCTTACATAGCAATGATCTTATTTGTTCACATGTGTTATGTATTTTAGTAGTCACTTTATACTGTTTTCGTGAGGCCCACACTTTTAACTGTAGTGGTACGTTTTGGGAATTAAGATGAAGCAGGATCAAAGTACCCTATGGATATTTTAACACATACATAAGATACAAAACGAACAGAACGTAATATGAATGGTTATGAAAAATTATATTTTAGGAAAAGTTATTATATTACTTTTTATATTATAGTATTACTTACCTAACCTCTACGTTTAAAGTTTTCATGTATGTACTTAGCCCTAAGGCAAAGCTTGTAGTTCATGTGGTTTTGTCTCTCTATGTGGCATGGGCATCGCCCACAGCAATGTTAAGATTATGAAAACTCTATTATTGCATTTATTCATTATTTTCTAGTTATGTAGTTACATACATTATTAGAGTCTATACGAATATTTGCTACTTCAAGGCTTCATTAACAGCTAAGAATCTTTAAGTCAATGTCATTTACAAGAAACTATTGGTTGATTTACACATTATGTGTGAAATTATGTACAGAATGTGTCATTGAAAACTTATTTCCTGGTAAAGAGGCAAAAAGTAGAGATGTAGCATTTTCTTCACATAATAGCTAGCAGTTAAATGCACAGTTAAGTAAACCCTTTTCCTAAGCAGGTTCAAATAATTGATAGAAAAATTAACTCAACTCCATTTGTACCGATTGCAGCCAAGTAGTGAAACGAGCTTAAGTTGAGTACAAGTACATTTAAAAAGTTTTAACATACTTAATAATTATTTCATTCGGATTGCGCGAGCACTTTTGACACCAATTTGAATCAATCAACATTTAGATGGGAGTGTCCAGTCCTGATAAACGATCGTTAATTGATGTTATACAATACATACGCAGTTTTTCAATACGTTTTTTAATTCTTTTAATTTGAAAGCAATATTTGTTATAAAACTATTAGAGCCTAATTTGATACACAAAAAATACGACCTATTTCGTAGGCGGCTTGCTCAGTGTTCTTTGTTCCGATAAATTATTGTTTCTGTTTTCGATATTAATTACAATTTCAAAGTAATTTATAGATACAGCCATTTATTTTTTACTGTAATTTGGTTTAAATTATGTTCAATTCATATTGAAATTAATAGCATACCATAATTACAAGAAGGTAGACACAATCAAGAAACATTCATACATGATGCATGCGTTGGTTAAAGTAGGAAGGCATTAATTTATATTAATTGATGCAAACTATTGATACAAATAAAATCTTATCAATTAAGTCAAGAATTATTTAATTGATCGATAAACATAACTATTAACGAATATTTATAATATCATGTGGTTCATATATTATATGCGTTTAATGGTATATAATTGCTTTTTATTTATTATAGTAGGTTTGATAATTATTTGTTGTGTTGACAATGTGAAGAACCAAATGATTAGGCTGTAATCCCCGACCTCGTTTAGATAAATATAGCCGCGATTACAGTTCTATGGTATAATATGTCATGTGCAAGAGGTCGTTTATAATCTTCACCATATCTTTGTAATATGTCGCAGTTTTACAATATTGTTGAAATGCGACGCCCACTCTTATATGCGAAATATTTCGATCAGACTCAAAGATAGGCTCTCGAGAGTTTACGTAAACGACATAAATAGTTTAGTTTAAAGGCGCGTGGGTGAAAGTGGCCATCATCCTCCTGCCCTAACCGCCCGATTCGGTAACTAAATTCAACTAGGAAGTACTAAGAAGCACTGCAAGGCAAATGCAATGGAAGACCAGTTTAACACATTATGCAGCTTTCCGGTGAATCACACTAAAATCCGGGAAGGAAAATGATAGTTACGTGCAAACCACATTGCTTTCGTATTGGTTACGTTTTAACATTAATTCCTAATAGAAGTTGTTCGTATGTTTTGCTAACAGCGCATTGATTTTTATAGTCCAAAGAAGATCTTATTATTTTTAAACTATGTACGCAGTAAGAATATTCATTTATTTAAGTTAATATACTAATGTTTTCTCAATATCACTCTATAAGTATATATTCGCCATGAACTGATAATACGCAATATATCCCCCAACTAAGGCCAAGTGAACCTTCAACTAAATGATCTTAAACTCTAAACGTAGAAGAGATATTACATAAACAGTTACCATATTCAATGATCTGATAAAACAATTACAAATAATGATTTATCGACCACGTTGGAGAGGTCAACACGTAAAACAATACTAGAAAGCGTTATCTTTGGACACATGCCTATGTGTCTCGGTTGTGTAACAGGCTGGTTGTATAACGTGGATGCAATACATGCTAATGCGTTTGACTTCCGAACGGACATGTCAATTTAGTTAGCGACATATGCACGCGCATACTGTTGTTAGAGTAGCTAGATAGAGGTAGAGTGACCTACAAACAAACAATGCTACATTATAATTAAGTATTCATAGTAAAATAGGGTCCTTACGTTACGCATATTATATTAGGCGCAAAACACACATATTGCGGGTGCCGGCCGGGTGCGGGTCGTGTGACGATGTATACCTTGTAATTGGAAAAAAGCGTCAGTGTGACGCCCTATGTGTGTCTTGCGCTTTAAAAGGAGATAGAAACCATCGTAAGGATATCAAATGCCAGCCTTTATTCGTGTTAAGGAACAGAGTTTATTCCTATTTATTGATGCTTACTTCAATGAGATTAATTAAGTAAAACCAGGGATATTGTGTGATAATAAGCTGAAACGTATGTAAATGTTGTCTATTAATTTAATAACAATAGATTTTAAAGTAGTGCAATATAATAGAATTCATATTATCTAATAATGCAAGTAGTTATTTCAAAACTGAATTTCTTTTACCTCAGTTATTGGTATGATCTCAACAATACAACATAAAATTACGCACAGCATTGGAAGGTACTCGTTATGGGTTACATAAAGTAAGCCACGGAACAAGATATTAGCAAATTGGAACGAAATTGAATGTTCTCACAAAAACCAGTGTACCAGCTAGAGTATGTTTGTGAAAATTTGACCGGATATTATGTGTAAAATATATAACAAGGTAAGTAATTGGCAATTTAATAAATGTAGCCATATCTGGGTTTTAGAATAACTCCCATGATTTAAGAAATATCCCACGGTATATGTACTTATGTCCACAACGAACATAGGTACTAAGATAACATCTAGCAGCTAGATAGCCTAGCTCTAGTTAAAGTCAGGACTATGCAAAGAATGCTAGTCATTTAAACAATTATTTTCCTATATTTTTTCAATCCAAGGATAGTGACGTCTCCTTACTACTGGCCTGTATGATGTCATGCGTGTACGGTGTATGACATTATGGGCTAATACATCTACTTTTGTTTTTTTAAGGAAAATATCCCTTTATAATGGAGGAAGTATTTTTCTAACGATACCATTTAAACTATGCATTGTACGTAATAGATTATAATCAAAATAAACATCAAGCTCGTAAACTGCGATGAAATGTTAGGAAAATATTTTAAACATCCATGTTTTTTGTTACATTTGCTTGTATCTCGGATTGTATAAATTAAACATCTTCTAATATTGTTTACCAGTTCCCACGTAAATTATTTTCATTAAATTAATTATTGTGTAGCTCCGTGTGAATTTTACCCATTTTTTATTAAGATTTATATAGAAACACCAATTTTTATGTAAGTGTTTTTTTTGTGAGTACCAACTTATAATTAATTATTCTTATGATAAAAACCTACTACTGATAAAAACCAAGAAAATTAAAAATAACTCAAGGTGCTTGCGAGGTACTAGCCAAAGTACATACGCAGGCAGGATATACATATCTAAGTATGTACCTAAATCTAGATCAGAGCGATAAGAATTCCTCTGCATCCTCGTATAAGCAGTACCTTAAATGGTCATATTAACTAGGAAAATGTAAAAGATCACAGATAACGGGTTCATTACCTTATTTCGAAAACAATTTGAATACCCAAGAAGGCATTAGGTAGTTGTTTATCGTGCCAATAACAGTTTGCGGATCACGGCTAGCCGAGCTAGGCTTGTCACATAGCTATCACAATTACGTCATTTGCTTTCGTCGCGTGAGAACCTTCGTGATCGCACTATTCGTGTGCGCTCATCACTTTCGATCTACGGAACTTGCCACAAACTACTGTGATACTGTGAAATATTTTAATTGCACCGAGATACTTTTAATTGTTGTTTAATTAGAACACTTCCTCAGTTATTGTGGTGGAGATTACCATTGAAATGGCGCAAGTGCGAGCGCACAATATATGTAGAGGATTGTACCACATGTTACACAAACTTGTTACATATTAGGTACTTACTTGTTAAAATTGTCGTGAATAAATTAGACTGTTATTGAGGCATTTCCTTTTCATTAGTTGCGAAAATAGATTAATATATTATATACAATCTCTATATAACATAATGGTAAAACGTAAAAACCGAATAGCGAACTGTTACAGTTATAATAACGACCATTATGCATAACACATCGGGGCATTTCAATGGGACAATGTACGCGACGCGACGCCGACACGTCGCGTCGCTCCTCGCTTTAATGGTCAAACGCATCTTGTTCTCTTGTCTTAAACCATCGACTTTGTGGACTTAATAACTTAAAGGAATTCACCATCTTTAAAAATCTTCTTTGTTATACAATAATGGATTTTGAAACACTCAAATGCGAAGCGGCCACTTGCTGACTTATAATCATATTCAAATGTCATAACATAATATAATAGTGAGTTTATACGTAATTCTAAAACTAGTATACATTGCGACAATGTTTTTAAGTAAACCGTCTAGTAATAGTAATAGATAGTAATAGATCATTTATTCCTCAAAAACTTAATCTAATTTACAAAACCTTTGACTCCCAAACTAGAATAGTCTGTGTCTTGGGAGCCAAACTCCACCTTCATGAACTTTGCGTACAATTACTGGAACTTATAAAGTAATATGGGTAATAAAATGAAATATTAACAATGTTGGAATGAATTACAAAACAATAAACAAAATGAAAATAAATACAAGGTTTGTGTGTCACCCTGTGCTTGCGTGGGAGTATGCGCGCGTATGTGTATACGTGCGTGTGTGTGTGAGTGCGTGTGTGTCCGTGTGTGTGCGTGTGTGTGTGTGTGTGTGCGTGCGTGTGTTTGTGCGTACGTGTGTGTGTGTGTGTGTTTGTGTGTGTTTACTACCATTATTGTCTGGGTTTGATATAGTCTTCAGTTTTAGAGTAATCTAGCTTTATAAGTGCATTAGATAACATATTTTTGAGTGTGTGTCTATTTTTGTGTATTATATGTTCCGATTTGTCTATTTGTTTGTATAAATAATAGCTAAGGAAGGGATATTGGTGTTGTGCAAAAACAGTTTTTGTGCCTTGCTGGGGAATAGCTGGTCTCCTGCGGTTAACATTACCATGGGTTATAGGTACTGTGGAATGAAATTTTAAAACTACGTCTCGTATGTATAATTGGCGTACTGTTAGTAATTTGACCTCTTTATACAGTGATTCTGTTGAGTACCGACGCGGCTTATTTGTCATTACTTTAATGAGAGTACGTTGGGCCCTCTCTAGTTCAATCATGTGGGTCTTTGCTGCTCCTCCCCACACTGGCAAGCAATATGATATAAGCGATTGGCATAATGCAATGTAAACATTTTTCATCATGTTCATATCAACCACTTCCCGTAAATTATTGAAAACTGGAATCAATTTCCTAATTCTTTTTGTGAGAAGTGATATGTGCCATTTCCAGCTAAGATTACCATCTATTATTACCCCCAAATATCTAATAAACTTCACTCTCTCTAGTTGATCACATACGCAGTTGTCAATATTTTGGTCTAGTCTGTTACATGGAAACATATGAATAGTTAAGGTATAGTCATCTGGAGGTTTAGAGTGCATAGTGTTATGGAAGCATATATATTTAGTTTTTGCCACATTGATCGTCAGTAAATTATCTTCAAGCCATTTAGTAACTATTCTTAAACCTGCCTCTGCGCTCTGCTTTACTTCCTTCCATGATTTACCATGAAATAAGATTGCAGTGTCATCCGCGAACGCTATGATATGTCCATTAGATATGTCAAGACTGGCAAGACTGTTGACGTACGCCAGGAATAGCGTCGGTCCTAATGTACTGCCTTGAGGTATGCCATATGTGGTTTTTGCTACGTTACTTAGCGTATTTTTGACCTTAATTACCTGTTCCCTGTTACTTAGGTAGTCCCGGAACCAATTCAAGGCTAGACCTCGCACTCCCAACATTTCCAATCTGTTAAAAAGGAGGGGTAGGGACACCGTATCGAACGCTTTTTTCAAGTCAAGAAAAACACCTACACATTTCTCTTTGTTATCCACGTATTCAGTTACTTTGTTTGTGAATGATAGAACAGCATGTGTCGTAGATTTATCAGATCTAAAACCATATTGGTGGGTTGATAGTAATTGGTTTCTTTCTAAATATTTTATTAGTCTATGATTTACTACTTTTTCTAGAATTTTACTAAGTGAACTTAACAGCGAAATTGGTCTGTAGTTCGATACAGTGTCCCTATCTCCATCCTTGTAAACAGGGACCACCACTGCCAACTTGAATGAAGTTGGAAACATTCCCTGGCTTAAACTCAGATTGCAGATGTGAGCAATTGGCGAACACAGCGTTGCATGATACTTTTTAAGAAAGTAGCTAGAAATGTCGTCTATTCCAGATGCACATTTGCCTTTTAAATTAATGATTATTTTGTCTATTTCTTTGTAGTCTGTGGGATAAAGCATAAATGAATGGCTGTTTTTATTATTATTTTCTGCTAGATTGATTTTATGTACTAGGTCTTGTTCCGTGGAGTTAGTTTTATTTAATATGTTATTTGCTAGATCCAACCCTATGGTAGTGAAAAAATTATTTGCTACATCAAGAGATTCTTTGGGATTATTTGTAAGTTTCAATAGATCTGTTGCTTGTGTATTTTTAACTTTAATATTGCCAATTTCTTTTATGGTATCCCACATATACTTTTTATTATCTAAATTTCTAAGTAATTTTTCCCTGTAGTATTCTTTTTTTAGAAATTTTACTAATCTATTGCAATTATTTCTATAATCTATATATGTCTTTTTCAGTTCGTAATTGTTTGGGTCGCTCCTGGATTGTGTGTGTAATTTATCTCTTTTACGGAAGCATTTAATAAGGTTATAAGTTATCCAAGGCTTAATAGGTAGTTTCCGTTTTGAGAATGTCAATGTTTCTGTATTTTTAATAATTATTTGTTGGAGTGTAGTGATTAGGTGATCAACTGCTTGGTTAACATCGGTAAGTTCAAATAATGCAGACCAATTTATTTCATTAATATCAGTACGCATAGTTTCAAAATTTACTTTAGTACGTGTGTAGGTGTTAATCCAGGGTGTGCAAGCTGGAGTTCCAATGATAGATAGCATTATTGGAAAGTGGTCTGTTAAATCCGTGTCAAAAACAAGACACTCACATTTGCTTGTCAATCTAAACATAAAGTGGTCTAAACATGTACGTCCGTGGGTCGGTATATGTATAGCTGGTTGGAGGCAATAATAGTTCAAGGTGTCAATATAATTCAATGTATGATTTTTTGTCATGTCTAAAGTATCAATGTTTATATCTCCTGTTAAAACAACATTTCGCGATCGGTGGGTAGTTAATACCGTGTCCAGTGAATTAATAAATATTGAAGGGTTCTTAAAACAGTCTGGTCTGTATATCCCAAAGACTGACATGTTAGCAAATTTCGCAACTAAACAATTCGCTTCTTTTATATCGATTTCAAGGACACATGCATTAATCTGGCTCTTAATATACATTATTACTCCATCATTTTGGTTATAACTCCTCTTTGTCGAATACATTGTATAGCCGTCAAGAAGAGGGGGGACAGACGACTCGTCGCACCAGCACTCAGTAAGTATTATAATATCAATATCAAGATGAAGTCTAGAAATGTATACTAAAAAACTGTCAAAATTTCTATTTATACTGCGTATGTTAAATGTAAGAATATTGAATCTTCGGCTTTGCGATAAAGGGTTGTTTATTGTTCTATCGAGGTCACTGATGTCTCTTATTACATTACATGGTATAGTACACGACCTGTCAATATCCTCAGTTAGTGTTTGGTTATTGAATTTAATTTAAAATTACGCATTAACAGAAATGTATCCTATAATTAAATAAGCAAGTAAGTTCGAGTAGTCCAGGGCCAACCCTTAGTTCAACGACTGTAACAACCGGGACCGACAATTTTACGTGCCCTCCGAACCTATAAATAGATATGTGTATGAAAGTGAATAAAGTTAATTTGAGTACCAGATTGTGTTCGCATACTGTATGGAGTAAATATGTTTGATGGAAGTGAGACGTATACATATATAGCTATCATCAATATAGTCGGTAGTAAAATTATTGTTATTGTAAGATACATATGTTTTGTTTTGTTAATTTGCGATTTTAAAGTAAAGCAATTATTGTTACTGTTTGTGTGAGTGGTTGTGTGTATATGTTTGTTGTTTTGTTGAGTATTTGGTGTGCGCGTTATTAGGGTAAAATGTAAATAAGTAATATATTGTTCAAAATATTGTTTGCGGATAGGTACACACCGGATTATCTTTGAGAAAACCTTTGAAGTGTTACTGCTAGTCCTTAGTCATCCTATCTTCAAATTCTCGAGGTCATTTTCGTTCTTAATTTCTAGGCGCTGGTCTCCTTCCGTTTTCTTTATATATATTTTCCCAAAATTGGTCCAACAGTATTTGTAGCCGCAAGATTTGGCCGCCTCGCGGGCCAAAGCGAATAGCTTACGGCTTCTGGTGGTCAAGCTTTCCGATACGTAAATGTGGGTCTCCGGTCCAGGTAGCCCTACTGTCTTGGTAGTTAACCTGTTGGTCGTATTCTTCTTATTATATTCCTTCGAGCTTCTAATAACTTGGTTCTTTGTTATATTCGACGTGAATTCGGTAACTACGGTTGTGGTGCCTGCCCGTGTTCTGACACGATATACATCTTTAATATCGGCTACATTGATATTGGTTGTAAAAGCATTACAAGTTTTCTGTACGAGGCTACACAAGTCTTGCTGTGTCTCATATTTTAAATCTTGTGATGTACTAGGCAGATTGCGGAACTCAACAACTGTGGATTTTAGCTTTTTTTCAAGATCTTCAACTTTGCACTCCAGTGTTGAAATGTACATCTGGTTTTCCTTTCGCTCTTTCTCCATAGATAATAATTTCCCTTTAATATCTTCATACTGATTTGAGATAAATTGTATCGATTTTTCGAGGTCCGATGTAGTGTTTTGAATCGACGTATTTTGCTGTTTTAGCACTGTAATATCTGCGCAGAGATTCTTGAGGGTCTGGTCTTGTTCCTGTTTCCAATTTTGAAGCATATCGAACAATTCATTATTTTGCGAGCTATCGCAATGTTTACCACCATCATTAATGCGCGACCTTTTTTGCCTTCTTGACACCATAGCCATAGTAAACAGCATCATTGCAAAGAAGAAACCCACTAACCTAGATGATTTGAAATATAAATTAATTACGAATTATTGGCATTTCATAAGTACAGTAATTATAATAATAGTTAAATAGGATGATAAAAGCTTTTATTTCGTTATTATCAAAATATGTATTGAAAGTACATAGGTACTATTATAAAAATTCATACTTATTATTGCAAAAAACTAACTTTTAAATTAGTAATAAGACACCTTTAAATTACTGAATAAATTGACCCTATTTGTTACAATTTACAATCAGGAATTCATTTGGAATGTCACTGTATGACAAGGCTGTCGTTTTTGCTGTCGGTACACGGATCTGTCCTAGAACCCATAAGTCTGTGTGGGCGACACCCACATGCAACCGCTACGACTATACGCAGTTCCCCAGATTTCAATTATCGTGGACAGCAGGCGTAGAACAGCCTTCAGCATTATTCATTGGTCGATTGGTCAAGATACGCTATTACAAGCCTTTTACCATTCATATATTCTTTGACTCATTTAATCGCTACGAGTAAGTTCCAATCTAGTATCAATTAAACATAATTGGTTGTATGTAAAGATACTAGATCCTGTCTGACTTCACATAATATATTGTATTTGGAACACCAATTCATATTTATAGTTCGCAATAAATCGTTAAAGAACCGGTTCACAAAATCTGGCAATTTTTAATTAATAAAAGCTTCGTATTTGTGGTGCTCGAGTGATTGCTCGAGCCCACAAGGACTGTGCCTTGTCGCCGCCCCCGTAGATTCTGAATCGCAATTACATTACCTACATACACATGAATAACACTGACAAAGTAACAACCCACACATTTACATACCTACATCCATAAAAGCACAAGTTGATCTCATATCTCGACATTCCTGACACAATAGTTAACATTAATTTATTCTCCACCCCGATATCTTAATTGTGGTTTGATGACCATGCATGCGTCAACTCAACTAATAAAAACCATCAACAAAAACATTGAACGCGGAAGATCTGATTGTATTCCACCCGACACATAAACTCAAATTAAAATTAGTATTCTATTTTATTGTAGTTTCCTGGGAATGTGAATAAATAGATTGTCTTCGTCATATTTCAATTTAACTGTGATTTGGTTCGTTAAAATTATATTAATAGCATTATTTATCAAACCTTAATTCATAGCTAATTACACGCGTTGATTTAAGTTTATCCGTGACTAATATGTCCATCATCTACGCGTGTTCTCAAATACTATGGAGTGTATAGTTTTTGCGAATCGAAGAAAATATCCGTTTTTGGTAATAGGTCTACCTATGTGTGTGAGTCATATGATGAACTCATGGCGATAAGCTTCGTTGTTTAGGAAATGTATAAATCGAACTTAATGTTCAGCTTAAATATTTAAAAAAAATAAGAGAACATTCGGTTGAAATATTTTCGTTTATTGGAGCCAGATTGTTTAGATTACTAGTTCAGGGACCGGTTCGGCGACCACTGGCACGGGCAAATGGCTTCCTTCCATGTGGGTGCCATCGAGTCCAGCGGTGTACTTAGTGATGTAAAGCTGGCCATCATCTCCGATGTACCTTGTTTCTCCCTCGACTACTAGGACACGAGCATGACCATCGGGAGTGGGGACTAGTCTTCCCTTCTCAGACACGATGATGCCCTCAGCAGTGACGTATCTCAGAGCGTATTGCCCGAATTCGTCGTGGATTTCCTCATGCTGGAGGGCTGGGAGTGCACGACGAGCTGCCGTCGCAGGGTCTACGTTGGGAGCAGCAACGACGGCCGCGATAAGGCAGGCGGTTAACACAAACTGTGGAAGAACAACATATTTACTAGGGCAGAGAAAATTTGTATTATGGGACAGGCATCTAAGATTTTTTAAGGGTTCTGAATTCAATGGATACCAGAGGAGTTAGACTCCGGACGTTCTGGACGTCTACCGTATCTTTGTTACAGTGCCCTAAAACTTAAATACTGATTGCAATTTACGAGTTCTAATTAAAATAAAACGGTTACTTACGAATTTCATAGTGATTCACTGTTATTGTTACTTCGAGGAGAAGATACCAAAAACTGATAATGTTTCCAAAAAACGTATCAATTTTATATGAAAAAAGTCTTTGACATCATGACAATTAAACCTGAATTACCTGGCCCTAATGCACTGGATCCCATCACCGATGATTTACCGGGTAATTAAAACTACATTCATTAAAAGCCAGTTCCGTCAAATAGCTTAATAATAACAAATTACACAACCGCAAAAATAGTCTCGGATATTATTATTGACAACGTCGTTTCCTTTGCTATAACAAACTCGTTATTTGTTTATAAAGAACTTTACAAAAATTCTAAACTAATGTACCTATGTTACATACAGTAGGTATAGGTCTTGCATATGTATGGGCTAGACTCCGCTAGCCTATGCTAGACTTCCTCATTGTGAAAACTAATTAGTTTCAAACCTACTCAGTAATGTCCAGTTAGTTGCAACTACATTTCTGTGATGCATCAGTGATAAGTATGTAAATCATTCTTCAAAATGTGAATAGCATACTCTTAACAAATTCAATTAAACATTCCTCATTCTAGACAATTCTTTCTGTATTTACGAAATTAGATTTTTGCAATTGTTTTACGACATCTCCACAGAATTTTGTACTTTATAGGTACGTTGTGTGATATGCAAAATCATTGTATCTTGTATTTAAAGTCAAATGCCATTTAAAATTGATGCAATGTTTTTAAATACCTACGTCTGTTGACCAACCTTGACACTTGTTATACAGTATGTAAAAAAACAATAGGATTAGATAGATTTTAGTCTCGCGGAAGATTGAAGTGAAGCATGTATATTTTTTCTATGATTCAATGTCTAATCAGGCATGCAGTAATGTTTCCGCGTAGGTCCTTAGTGCTCTACCCACGTACCCCTCCCGAGGCTGTGCCCCCATCACTAGCCGAGCCTCATGCATTGATATTCTACTAGTCACGCTAAATAAGGTCGTTTTAGTTGTTTCCCATAAATAGACATTTCCTTAAGTGAAATCATCAAACTTTATTACCTTCGCTATCCATACAAGATTTACGAGGTCTGCCAAGAAAAACCAGACTCACCGTGTAGGTACTTTTTGGCAAAAAGTAATTTGACTGATTCAATGATAAAATAATTGTATCCTAAACTAGAAGGATAGCCGCAAGTTTTTGTACTAGAAATATAATTCTTATAGTGAATTTATTTCATTTTTCTTTCGTTTGTTGCATGTGTATGGTATTAAAATAGTTGTGTGATGTACTGTACTGAGGACAGCAATCACGGAAAGTCTTGCAAATTACAGGAAAGGTTAGATTTCCCTTTTTATGTTCTTAAAGAAGTCATTCCAAGTTCTTATGGAATCCACATATCCGCAGTGTTGTTGAAAACGAATCTTACTCGCACCATACAGAAGTTTCCGTACGTCACTACGCGTGGCTAATGTTTACTTTCCTTGTAACTTTTCCATATTAATGGAAGGTCCACATGTGTTTTGTTGCCCCATCTCGGCCTTCAGGGCTCAGTTAACTTCTATTGTTCAGCAAATTACTGATTCCGTCCCTAATCCGTGGCAAAGGCGAACCATTGTCTCTATTGCTCGATTTTACGGGCAATGCACATGCCAAGAAGACTTACATACCAACGAAATAGTAGCTGAGAGTACATTAATTGTGAAACTGATACTCTTTTATGTGTTATTCAGTTACAGTTAAAAAATCTAGAAGCTAAACAGACAGACACATGAGTGATCTTTTAAGTTTTAAGGGTTCCGTATTTTTTCATTTCGGGTACGGATCTCTAAAATAAATTAAAGACAAAGATAAAAACACATTTTTCAATTAAATTACAATCTAAAGTAGTTTTAGACACAAGGTGTAATTTAAGCTTCAAATTGTCTACTATTATGTATAAAGCCACTTCATTTGAGCAGTCCTTGGCTACAGTCTGTTGTTAGTCGCAAACAATCCCGACTCCCACGCTCGATGAACGATTAATGAGTCTAATTCTACACAACATAATCACATTATCGCTGTACCAGACCTTGCAAAGAATACAATTTAACTAACTCCTACTTCATTCAACAATTTAATACAACACTGCTTAAATTATACCGTTTCTCTTCGTAGTCTTACTTACCTCATTAAAGTCATCTCATCCATAAAAACCAATTTGTCATATTTTCATATAGGTACCTCATTTAAAGTCTTTACAAAGTAAAAACCTGACTCTATGTTGGCGCTTAACTACTAATCACATTTTCATGCGGATGTTTACACCAACACAGGGTCTCAAAAGGAAAGTTTTTGGCTTTCCATTACAAAATTCCTTAAGTAAGGTTCCACCTTACTCAATCTTATCCGTAGCAAAGCGAGTGCGGGGCTGCTATTTAAAAATTATACGTTTTTTTAGTTAAAAGTCTATTCTAGTCAGGAATTAAATCCCTAAACGTCACTAAGTTAAACAAATTAATAAAATCTATTCCTCTTTCCAGATATGCGCTTGCAGCGCTTTAGCAGCTCTCGATGGATACAGTCCCAAACAAGACCCGGAACAGTTCCACATTCAGACCGACGGAGACTCCGAAGACAGATACTTTATCTACCAGACCAACAACGGACAGTACAGAAAGGAAAGAAGACTCAAGGATGGTTCAGTAGTCGGTGAGTTCTGACCTATAGATTTGCAAAGTAACTAGCGTGCCATACAAAATAGTAATATAGTAGAAGTAAGATGCAGTAAGTTAGTGGCTTAACTAAGCCGTGGTAAAGATATTTAGACACATTACGCTTAGAAAATGTAATTGTATGGTGACCTTGTGTAAGTGTACCTACTCATACTAAGTATAGCCAGCAGCGCCCTCAAACTCTACTTGCTGAGTTTTTAATGGCATTATATCTATCATGATCCGGTAATCAATCGCCGCATCTAAATATCACCCTCTATCGCGTTATATGTAAGTTTATTAATAAAGGAAAATTTAGAAAATCGAGTGAAAGAACGAATACCAGTTTCGTGTCGTTCTAAGGTATATTCTTATTACCAGACCTGAACTGTCCTGTCATATATAAATTCGCCCAAACCGAACACACAGGTTACATGTCCTTGCAATGTCATCAGCTGCTTCTAACCAAGTCTTAAACCAGTTTGAAGAAATTGATATCTAAAATGACGTTATAATATTATTAAATGATGTTCACATCAATAGTCGATTTGATCATGTAAATGAATAAATAATAGCAAGAAGACTAACGTCAACAAACACTATTGAAAATTCATTTATGTATGTTAAATAAATCATTACAGGAACAACGGGATGGGTGGGAGCCGATGGATATTTACGTCTTCAAGACTACATAGCAGACGGTCAAGGTTACAGAATCTATAAATCTAAAACCGTTTACGTGGGAGAGAATCGTCCGATATCAGTAAGTATTAAGTATACTGTGTTAAATAACCTACGTATATAACTCTATACTGGTCCATTATTATATCAACGTTATTGTTTAATTACAGGAATCATTGAACATAGCAAAAACAGCGCCCACTGATTCTGGTTACGGCGTAACTCCCGCGCCCGCGCCGGCGTCGCAACGCACGCGCGCGCCGCCGCGCGTCGCCTCCACCACGCATGCGCCGATACCCTCCACTTACTCCACACAAACCTATCCCACCGAGGTGACCATCACTCCGCCGCCGTCCTATCAATACCCGACCTCGACACCTAGAGTCTTCGTCTCACCCAACTCGATAGACTCGCAAAGTACCTACGACTTCAGATCAACAGTCAACACTGAGGCACCGACCACCTACGACTTCAGACCCACGGTCCCACCGATCACTGCCAGCGAGGCCGCCTCCACGCGTAATCCTTATGACTACGATTCCTCAACCACCAACACCATTGACGATGGCTACTACGGTAGTGATAGCAGCAGATACGACATCTACAATCCTAACTCCTATAGACATGCTGATGACTGGCTCCGAAGACAGCGACAAGGAGCTAAAATTGGTGACGGGTACACCCCACAGTTCCCCTCGTACGACGGAGTTGCTTTCAGAAGAAACGGATTCCGATACTACCTTCCAAAGCAATACCACGAAGAGGAAACCGGAAGTTCACAAGAACGCACCGGAAGCTTCGGATACATAGACCCCTTCGGTATACGAAGGGTGATTTACTACAACACTGCGCCGGGCGAAGGATTTCAAATCAGGAAAAACAACAGATATGTCGGCCACGATGCAACCCCATACGATCCCAGACCAATTAATTGAGAAAACGGCTACATTAATATTGTGATGTGAGAATCGAAGTTACCTAATTAATTTATTTATTTTATCAGTATTGTTAGTCGCAAGGTATTTGATTAGAGACAAAACGAATTGTCGAACGAAACGAACTTGTCTTAGCCATTGTATGTAAATATTGTTACCTTATAAATCTTAGGGTAAGACAATCTGTTGTTATAAAAACAATTAATATAAAAAGTGACGTAGTCAACATATACTGGTTTAGTTTTTGCAGTGATATAACTTCACGCATAATGGTTTAGTTAAATATTAATTTCAGTGCCATTGAACTAACCTATTATACAGTAGGTGTAATCATATTAAAACCTATCTAAAATAAAATCCAAAACTGATTCCACAAGATATTAAAACTATATTTTATGATGAGTCCAAGACAACCGAGATTTCATTTTATTTGTTATATCTAATAATATAATAAATTATTATGAATTCTAAATCATGTTTACAGTTAAGCAGTAAGAAAAATCCCTTATAAAGAAACCTATAAAGGAAATATAAGGCTTTGTATACATATGTTAATTATGAATGTCGTTGAACTCATCTGTAGCAAGTTGATTTTAATAATGGTCTACGTAAATGGCCTAAGTGTAGGTGTTGCTATATTTGGTCAGGCAGCCATTGTGGGTTGCCTAATAAAGGAGAACTTGTATTGAACATGATCTAGATTGTGTTTCCATAACAACATGCACCTTATTTTAAATCTGTAATCGAAACAAAAAAGAAACGCTGCGCTGTCCAATTATTTTTAATTTTGGACTTGATAAATAGAAACACTGGTTGCTAATATGGAATGGATTACTATTTATTTAGGTTAAGTAGGGTGGCATGAATAAGTTATTGCGAATAATTTGTCATTGAATAAATACATATTTTCTTAAACAAAGTTGAAATGACAACTTGTTCCAATAACTGAACTATGGGTATTAATTTAAATTAACTTCGCACTGAGTATTTTCTTGTTTCACAATTGTATTAACTTCTAACTTTTATATAAGATCTACTTGAAATTTATGTAATTTATGTACTTACTTACTATTGTTTCTTAACTTGTATAATATTGTATATTAACGTAAATAAAGTTGTTAACAAAATGTTGGAGTTACATTTCTAGAATACTTCCTTGCTAATTAAAACCTAATTAAGTGTTTTTGACATTTGATATTAATCTACTTTCTTTAAAGATCATTAACAACGATCGTCTTTAAATATGACATTGTCTCCTCAATTCTATCAGTCATTGGCAGCATTTTATTACGTAAGTAACTCGATTCTGTTACAATTTAATTTAATTTTTTGATATTAAGCTAAATAAAAATAATATTTCAGAAAATGTTGGCGCTTGGCGTTTTCCTGCTAATACCCAGCGCGATTTTGGCAGCTGGTTATGGAAACCAGTACTACAGCACACCATCAAGTGTTCCTATGGACTTCTACGATGACGTTTACAACAGAGACCTAGGTATAAAGACCGATGGTAACTTTGTGTATAATTTCGAACAGATCAGAAATGATCAACCCCCTCACGTGGAAATGAGGGAAGAGAATCTTGGGAAGTACATGCACAGACCGAGGCCATCGACTACTGTTCCCCCCATGCAAATGCACGCGCACAACACGGCTGTTCACAACAACTACAACCCGGTGCCGCACGCGCCTCAGGCTCAACAACATTACGATAACCAGTGGAGCTCCCCATCCACCCAGCGGCCCCACTCTATCCCCCCCGCCCCTCAATGGAATGATTTCCCTCAAATTTTTAACGGAAAACCTCAACAGTCTCATCAGTACGAGTCGCAATATAATGCATACGCGCAACCTCAAGCCCACGACCAGCACAGACCAGCACATATTGCGCCGAATACTCACCAAACTCCGATAGTTGTTCCAGAGGCACCGATGGTGGAAAATCACAATTTTAGAGGACATCAGAATTATCAAAACGCTCCGAGCCATGGCCAACATCAACAGACTGTAAACAGAGGATCTCATAAGTTCAGCTGGGATGATGTGACTCCCCAAGCCCCACAGTATAACAACCCTCCAACTACTACTATGGTTACACCTGTTAATCATCAAGCTAGAAATTCCGCCCGACCCATTCCTACATTGAGTCCGTGGCATGGGGACAATTTTGGAAAATAAATTATCTGATACCTACTAATAAATAAAAGTCACAAAATATATACTCTCTTTTATTCCATTACAAAAATCAACGCAAAGAAACAAGTTTTAGCTTTAGATATGAATTTTCATCTTAACGGAATTCAAACAGGCGCGAATCTGATGTCGACAACCGGGTTAACATCACGTCCGAAAAACGACGGGAAGTTAATAGGGAATGATAGTGGGAAAGTCGGCCATGAGAAGTTAGGGAACAGTGTGCTGAGGAACGCAGGAGGCCTATTCAGAGTTATCACTATTGGCTCTCCTTCCTTCTTTTCTTTTTCTTCGCCAGACCTATCTTCATCAGACTTATATTCGCCAGACTTGTCTTCTCCAGACTTTTCGTCGCCAGACTTGTCTTCGCCAAACTTATCTTCAGCAGACTTGTCTTCGCCAAATTTATCTTCGCCAGACTTATCCTCTCCAGACTTATCGTCACCAGAATCGATATCTTCTTCCCTTTCCTCCTCTTTATTCTCCGATATTTTAACTTCTTCTTCTTCTGGTTTAAAGTCTTCTATCTCAATTATACTTGGGATCACGAGCGGTTCTAATACAGGTGCTAATAGAATAGGATCTTCAAGTTCATTTGTACGCAACTCCGATTCTAAAACGATGACGTCTGATTGAGGAGCGGGTAGAGCCGCAGTGAAGACGAAAAGGCAGAACAAACCGACGACAATCATCTGTAAAAACATGTCATATTTATACTAACTTCTATTAACTTTGAGGAAGAACATAAGTAGATAAGTATGTGTGATACATACTTATCATCATATCTAAAATGTAAGCATGGATGTAAATGACCAACGCAAGTTTCGAAGTTTAAAAGAACAGAAAGTGTCGGAATAAAGTAACAAATGAGACCGACAATTTGAGGTTCAGGCCCATCTCGTAGCCAAATTTGGTAGCTAGCTTCCAAATGGGAGAAATAATCCCGATTCGAAGCTGGCTACGAAATAGGAATTCGAAAGTCCAAGATTTAGGATTTTAACTAGTAAAAAAAAAACCCTAACCTACCGAATAGATCGTTCCCATTTAGTAGATGGGAAAACACTTTTCTCATTTCGTAGCTAGCTACCAAATCTGGCTACGAGATGGGCCTAAACTCAATTTGAGCCTTCCGAAGCACTGTACCTCTCAAACAGGAATAGAATTATGGGCCATGCTCTATGTATAAATAACCATGACAGAATAATTTCAAATATTTAATAAATAAATAACTTTGTTTATCTAACCAAAAAACATTGCTTAATAATGTTAATCAAGAAGTGAACACTCACTTTCGTTTTTTCTTTATGCAGATCCTTTTGCCAGAAGTGTTTGTAGAATGATGATAGTATAAAACATTTCCAGTGGTTTATATAGTGAACACAAAATTGAAGAAATCATTCGATTCTAATTAAGAGATTGATTTAACGACCCTCACCGTTTTACTGATAAATAAAAATGATCACTTTTTTCCATTGTTTTCCAAAAATATCGATAAAACCACATTTTAACTAAGTAGCGTCTTTACTTACATATAAGCTGCGCCCCGCGGTTTCACCCGCCGTGTACACGGGTACCGCAGGAATTTCGGGATGAAAAATAGATGTTGTCCGATTCTCAGGCCTACCCGATATGTACACAAAATTTCATGAGAATCAGTCGAGCCGTTTCAGAGGAGTTCAATTACGCACTCCGTGACACTACAATTTTATATATTAGATAAATTAAAGTCTGTCCTGTCTATTCACATCAACACCGGAAGGTTAAACACTATTATTATCGTCCCAAATATCAATAAGAACAGGTAGGTAGTTGATAAAAACAGGATAAATAACTAGTATTTTCGTAATATTACTAAACCCACCTTGAGATTTAGCCCGCTTTGTTGCCGCGCTTGCTACTCATGATTCATTCATTGAAAATCCGTTCGGTAACTTTGAATTCATCTAATACTAGCACCGCTCCGCGGTTTTACCCGTGTTGTGCCTGTTCTTTTGAGAATTTGGGATGAAAAATAGCTCATAGTCTTCCTCGATAAGTGGTCTATCCAACACTGACATAATTTTTCAAATTGGACCTTCCTGAGATTAGCGCATGCAAACAAACAAACCCTGCAGCTTTATAATATTAGTTTAGATTTTCAACTTACAGGACTAACTTAAAGATTAATAATATTTTGGCACTGCACTACGAAAACTTCAAGATTAAAACCTTACTACCAACTCCAGAAACTATAACACATACAGCACATTATTATAGAAATTGTTACAAAAGTTAAACCTCTTATAGAATTGTGGCACTTAAAACATGGTTTTTAGTTTCTTTATGTAAGTTATAGTCGGTCAGCAGCCACACCTAGTTTTGGAGTTTGAGACGTCCTGAAGGCTTTCGGTATGGTCTGGCTAGCTATTAAAACAACTGAGGCCTTGCTTGACGTGCCCTCTTAAGTGATCTAGCACTCATATAGATGCCTCTTTCGGCCCCTATCTGCTATTGGCTACCAATCCAGTGGCGGTCAAACTCTGCGTCGCTTAACAGTCGCAACGTCAAACTAAGCGACGGGCGCTACGAAGTTTTAAAGAAAAGTAGCTAATTGGTTATAAAAATATGTGGAGAAATGTAGCCAACTAAAAGTATATTTTTAAATATTTAAGACTTAACAATGAAAATAAAGACAGAAATAGCGAAACAGTCATCATTTATTCAGAAAGTAAGTCATTTCAAACAACCGGCAGTGGGACGGGGGCTACTGGTAAATGAGAGCCCTCAGCTTTGTAGCCGTCGAGTCCAGCGGTGTACTTAGTGGTGTACAAGTTGCCATCATCTCCGATGTAGGTGACTTCTCCTTCGACGACCATGACGCGGCCCCCGTCAGCGCTGGGGATCAAGTGTCCCTTCTCGAAGACGATGGTTCCCTCAGCCGTGACGTAACGCAGGGAATACTGTCCAAGTTCGTCGTGAACTTCCTCGTGTTGTAAAGCGGGTAGTGTCCGCAAACCTTCAGCGTTAGGGGCAGCAGAGGCGACGGCGACGGCCAGGGCAAACACTACGAAGAACTGTAACCAAAAATTATTGGATGCTACTTAAGGAATACAACATTTGTTTAAATTAAGGATTGCTAAGTTGCTATCAGTTGTTAATAAGATTTACTTTTTATCGATTTATTAATATCTAATATTTATTTTTACTCACTTTCATTGTGTTGATAGTTGTTTGTTGATGTTGTAATAAGAAGAATAGCGATCGAATCCGAATGTGTCGAAACACTGAATCCATTGTATTTTATACTCAACAATTTGAAGGGCTCATTAGAGCTAATTAAACTTGATTGTCAGAAACTGGGAACCATTAAGTAAATACAAAACACAATCATGTTTGTTTATCATACCTAATTATTGATTTGCAACAATTGCAATTTACTAGTTGTCGAACTGGTTTCTAAAGATGCCATCCGTTTACTTTTACACCTTATTCCTAATTCATTCATTGATATATAAATTGATCATCAACCGATAACAAATCATTCAGTAGTTGAGTATCGAATTATCACCATGGTAAGTACAACAACGCACCATTCCAATATTTCCAACAATGATCTTAATCTCTCATCATTTATCAATCTAAGTTGTATAAATAAATAACAAATAATATTTTCTATTACAGTTGGCTACTGGAGTATTTCTGTTCCTGCTTGGAACCCAATTTGGGGATTCCTCAGTCATAAAATCGGACGTCAAGTATGAAGGACCCAAGAAAATTAAGATTTCGGAAGAAATCATTACCAGCCCCGTCGCTGACATTATAATGCCACCGATTGGCCCAAATGTGTTACATCAAGGATCCAACTACTACTTCAACCCTCAAATCATGATGCCTGCAGTTCCTCCGGTAGTAGAACAAATTATCGAAAGGAGACTTCCGTGTGAAAACATAACAGTGGTTGCCAACCCCGGAATGGATATTCTCGTTGAAAAGACACCATTAGAAGTTGTTATTCCTGAAGTACCCATGTTCATCCCTGAGCCACCAATGATCATTGAAAAGGTTATTGTTCCTGAACCAGTCTTTGTAAACATCCCTGCAGGCCCCGAACTTCCGCCAATGGTAATTCCTGAGTTGCCCCTTCCTAACCCACCCATTCAGGAAATCATTATTCCTGTTGAACCCATTCCCGTAGCACCTGAGCTACCGCCAATGGTAATTCCAGAGTTGCCCCTTCCTAACCCACCTATTCAGGAAATCATCATTCCCGTAGAACCTATAGTCCCTATTCCTGCAGCACCCGAACTACCGCCCATGGTTATTCCTGAGCTGCCACTCCCGAACCCACCCATCAAGGAAGTGATTGTTCCTGAATTCTTTGTCCCTGAAATTCCCTCCGTCGTTTTAAACATCCCTGCGGCTCCAGAACTGCCTCCTATGGTTATTCCCGAATTCCCCATCCGTAGCCCGCCCATGGAAGTTCAACCGATCATCATCGAACCACCAACCGTCCCCGAAGTGGCTTTCCCGGTGCTATTTGAGAACATTGATGTGAAGATCAACGAGATTCCGCCACCACCAGAACTACCCCCGCTAGTTTTTGGTGATATCCCCCGGCCGGTCATGGTTGAAGAGAAACAGGTTGTGCTGATCCCCGCCGCCCCCGCCGTGCTGCCACCGATGCCGCCCATGTTTGTGGCCGAGCAACCATTCATTCCTAACATATGTGCCCAGAACATCATCCTCGAACGTGTGCTCCCGAACATAATGCTTGAGAGCACTAAGCGATTGGAACTGATCTCCATCCCCGCAACGAGAAAGCCCCCAGTTGTGACCGTGAATGTGTACTGAACCTTAACGACCTTGGCAAATAAAACCCCTACTACATGTTACCTTTATAGTTTTTATTCACTCCTTGAAGATAATTTTAGCATTATAGGCTTGTCAGGTTTGTTAATAAGATGAGTTTGCACTCCTAGAACATCACCTTTCCATTCTATTTGAAATTCTCGTAACATCTGAAAAGTATAAGCAATTAAAAACGTAGTTGACTGAGTATTTTATAAGGTAAGTACTGAACTTTACATAGCATTTGCTTATCTTAACTTAGAAAGAATTAAGGTGAAATATCTTACTCTTATTAGAATAATGCTCATGTTTTGTTCGGCCAATCTTCTTGCAATGCACGATCGAGGGCCAAATCCAAATGGCAAACTCAAAAACGGATGCAAATTTTCATAATGTGCTGAACTTCGCAACCATCGTTCTGGCTTGAATACTAACGGATCTTGGACATATTGTGGCAAGCGACAAGCCACCATATTTTGAGTCACTACTACAGTCTGAAAAAGAAATCATTATCAGAAAAAAAGACGGAAATCGTACATTAACATTTTGAAACTTGACTTACATCCTTAGGAACCAAATAGTTGTCTATAATAATATCCTTTTGTAACAACCGACCAACTCCAATTGCCACAGGATTCAGCCTCAAACTCTCTTTTATACAACTGCGTACATAAACTGCTTTAGTTAGAATCTCAGAGGTTATATCTGAATCCTTGTATGGCAGCAGTGTCTTTATTTCTTGAAATAAGTTATCTTGGACTTTCGGATTCTTTGACAAGTGGTAGAGGGCAAAGCTGGTTGAAAAAGAAGTCTGAAAAAATTGGAAAAGATTTCAAACTTCAATTATCAATTCATTCATAAACATATAAGATACCTTAATACCTTACACTTACACTATCTAGTGTTAAGGTTAACGTGAAGGGGATTAGATAGGCATACAAAGACAAGCAGATTTCAGTCGCCTTTGAGGGAAACCTGTCTATGAGTACCTAATTAAAGATGGATAAGGAAGACACATCGCAAACTTACTATTCATGTCCTTGCAAGATACGAGGCTTACATACTAGGGTAACAGTAGGTATATAATATAAGTGTAGGAAGTAAAGAGCGAATATTTATTATTATATAATAGATTAGATATACATAGCATCTACTTCTAGATCGCGTAGGCATTATGTAAAACTACTTACAGTATCAATTGCTGCCATCAAAATATCGACCATCATTCCAGTGATATCTTTTAAATCTATATTTGGTTGTTGCAAAAACGATTGCAAAAGTGATTCGTCTGTTTCCTTGCTATCACTTTCAAAAAAGTTTATTCTGCTTAGCAATATTTCTTCTGCCACTCTGAAATACAATAAAGTAGATGTAGGTAGGTACCTACCTAAGTATTTAGGTGTACATTATTAAGTTAAGTATCTAGATAATTAAACAAAAGGATGGTGGATTTCTAAATGGAATCAACATACTTCTCTAAATATTCCTGAGATTTAACCAACTTGCGATAAAGCGGTGTTTGAAACAACTTCCACAAGACTCCTTTGTCTAATTTCATAATGCCACTGTTTGAACCAAAAGCCGCTTGTATTACTTTACTACTTCTAGATTCTGAATATTGTTCGTTTGGTGAAAAGCTGTTAAAGTTTTCGTTGAAAGCTACTTTGCCTATAACTAGAGAAAAACAAATAAGTATACATTACAAGATAAGAAATATTAGTGAGTTATAAATAAGTGATGCACCGGATTTATGGTGCTTTTCCATTCACTAATAAAATAACAGAGCATTGGGATTGTCACAATCTGTTTGGTTGGTTAATTCATGGTCCGCACAGCTCTGCTCCGCTTCAATGGAAACAGACCTTTACACTTGGGTACAAAAAGCACTAGCCTTCCATCCAGAAGGGCCCCCAGAGACGAACGGTTAGTCACCTAGTAAGTAGGCGTCTATGAATTTCATTGGGAGAAGGTGTTGCAAATGCCAGGTGTCGGTGCCCTAGCAACCTGATATTCAGGTTCTGGCAACTGGCACCTGATTCGTCGAGGATCTAAAGTAGTATTTAGCTTTCCACTTGTAGAATACCTATTATAATAAGTAGATAGGTAAGTAAGTATTCACATACCTTCCAAATTCAGTCTATTCAAAAACGGAAGGAAGTCATCCCGTTGCGTAACATTCAAAGCTGTTATCCATTCCAAGAAAAGCTTCGTGACTTCATCTGTGCTTTTAATGTGATTTCTAACACTTTGAGGACTCGTAAAGTTCTTTTGGAAAGTGCTTCGCAATTTCCACCAGTCTGATCCATTTCTACAATATGTATACAGATTCAATAGGTACTTCTATGTTAATACAAATAAACGTATAACGTGGTATAACAAAGTCGTAAATCGTGTTAGTAATGCGTTTAAAAAATGGATGGGCCTATTTCCATAATAGTTGTCCTCGAACAAAATGTTAGGTAAGTACTAAAATAACAAAGTTGAAGTTTGGTCTGGATTTTTCATCCACACCAAATGATGAAATACGCCAGCGGGAACGGGTAAGCTGCGAGTTCGGGATTTCAGGAGAACAGTTTGTTATCATAAAAAGTACTTGAAACAATCCAAGTAAAAATATAGAAGTACCTAGATACTTTAAGGTACTACCTAGTATTTAAATAACTTTATAGAAAAAATAATATAAGTTAGGTAGGTACGTTGAGAGTAGTCCTCCAGTATTATAAACCTCTGGCTTGTTGGTTCTGTAATGATACATCGCCACATGGCTTCTTCTGGCCGGGTAACGGTCGTCCTGACGAAACATGGCTTCAATGTGCTCAGGGTCAAAAACGTGTAGAAGATTCACTATGGGCAATTCACGAACTAAGCTTCCATAACGACGGTAATTCAAATAGGCATTCTTATCCATTGTTTCAGCTTTATAATCCCCTAAAAAGGAGAGAAAACACCAGTCTAGTGTAAAGGCACGTTAAGGTACCTAAGTAAATGCCTACCTCGTAATCAATCCCGAATGGAGATTAATTCCGAGTCGGGATAGGAGTCTTTGCTTTAGACACCTTTTAATGATTACGAATTTATTAAAGTCATAAAACTTACCTATAAAAGGTAAATATTTATACAAAGTCCCGATATAAGGATAGCTTCTTGGTCCCGGTATCTCATCGAATTTCAATTTTGGATTGGTCACATTATTTCCCGAACTATATTTCAATTTAGCTTCAAAAGCTTTATTTTTAAACCTTTTGAAAGAAACAGTAAACATTTTATCGTAAATAACACGTTAAGTTCTATGGATAGAATCACTTGACTGAGCAAAGCATCGCATTACGAAGATAAGGTTATTTGTTTGCAATAAGATGCGCATATGTTATGTATAGTGGACAAAAAGTACCTACTTATACTAAGGTAGGTTAGCTTCGTATATTTTTTACCACTGTCCATATTATTGAGCTTCATGAATACCTAATACGATGTATCCATAGAATGTAGTTATCGTGCTCGTGTTTATTGAATTAAAAACGAAAATAGGGGCTATTTTGTTGGAGAACTTGTAGGTCGCGCTTACAATTCGTAGTTCGCGCATTCAAGCACTTAGCGCTTATTCACATTGAACACTCGGGCGAAGAGGCAAGGGCGGGACACTCCGCGCCCTTATTAAATACCGACATAATAACTATTAATAATTAACCTAGTTTTAGTTTGTTTATAATATGTAAGTATGTTAGTCTTTAAGGCATTTGTTGTTTTATATTCATTTAATAATATCAGCTAGTTAGATTCCATAATACAAGCCTAGAGCTTAGTTTGGGTCTAATGAGCCCTGTTATTTCAATAAATGATTATATTATATGAACCTAAAAAACAGTTTTAATCACGAAACAGAGAAATGTTCAGTAGCACGTCGCTCTTCCGTGGTTTTATGACATGTTATGGGAAAATAAAACAAGATTTAACTCTAAGCATTATGTCTTATTTTCATTAACTTCGTGATAATTTTGGCTTCTTTTACTTTATCAATTAAATTTTCTCCTAAAGGACTAATTGATTCAAAATCCAGGGATTTAAAATCTGTCAAAATATCTAAGCCTTTCCTCCATTTTTCTAATCCATTCCATGCTATCATGACTCCATTGTCAGTACATAGACTTACTGGAGGTCTATATATTTCATAATTCATTTCCTTACATAGCTTCTCTAAAGAATTATAGATGTAATTATTACAAGCAACACCCCCTGACACAACAAGCTGTTTTCTGTCATGAATGAGGTTATTTTGTTCACAAAATGCAAAAGCTCTTTGTGTCCGGTGTATCAAGTGCCTAGTAGTTGCACTTAGCAATGCAGCGCAAAGATCATTAACTTCTGGTATTAACTTATTTGCCACAATATCGTGCTCTTTCTCTCTCTTGTAGAGGTGAAGAAAACAAGCTGTTTTCAAACCATTAAAACTGAAATTACAATCTCTATATTCAGCTAACGCTAAAGGAAATTTAAACATATCAGGGTTGGTGGCCTTTGATGCAGCTATTTCTATAGCTAGTCCTCCACATAGCTTTGAATACTCTGGAACATTTCTAAGCTTCATCTTCCTAGCTACTTTGTCGAATACTTCTCCTGGTGCACAGTCAATACTCTCACCAAGCAGTTGAAAGTGATCAACATCTTGAACTACTGCTAAGAGACAATGTCCACCGGATATTAATAAGACTAGGAATGGAAATGTCACATTGTGGTGCATCCTGGCCACTAGAGCATGAGCTTGCATGTGGTGTATTGGTATTATTGGTATACCATGTTTATGTGCTAAATATTTAGCATATTTCAAACCTACTATCAAACTAAGAGCTAGGCCTGGTTTAACAGTGACAGCTATTGCTGATATGTCCTTTATACTAAGTTTAGCCTTCTCCAATGTGCTAGTCACGATGGGCTGAATATATTCCTTATGAAGGTCTTGAGCTACATCAGGTATTATTCCACCATATCTCAAATGAATTAAATTCTGTGAATATATAGCTTCCGATAGGAGATCGCCCTTTTCATTTATAATTGCACAACCCGTATCATCGCAAGATGTTTCTATTCCTAGTATAAAGGCTTGTTTTTCTGTTCCATAATTTCTTCTGAATATTAAGTTACAGTATTTCTTGGTTATGTTTTGATATAATTTAAGTTTTGGAAAGAAACTCATATTAACAGTTTAAAATGCCAACAAAGCGTTAAAACATAAACGTGCCTTGCAAGAAGCTAAAATTTATCTAATTATTGTTGTAATTCTGACGTGATTCCTTATTTTCAACACATTTTCAAAACACAAATCACAAACAAACAACTCGTAAAACTTATTAAAGTTGACAAGAATAAACAAAAAATGTCAATGTCATAAATATGTCAATGATATTATGTCAACTTCATACAAGACATATGGCCATCATCATCTTTGTTTCTCTGTGATTGCCATTAGCTCAATGATGACTAGGCGACTATTGATGATTATTGAGCATAAGTAGGTATCTACTTGAAATAAGCATGCGCATTTCAACACACTTGCCACTAAGGTGCATGCTTTTGTGCCAGTCAAGTGCCAGTAATAAGAATGTGTGTCAATTAACTTCATATCTCTTTCTTTGGACTCACCCGTGTAAATAAAACTTAACTACACAAGTGACACTGACATTAGTGACATTGACACTATTCATGTAAAACAATCTTTTTATTTCAATCAATGTTGTCTTTCGTTCTGCGTTTTCGTTTCGCTCGTTCGTGATCTGTGGCTCGCACTTTCGCACTTCGACGAGTTGAGTTTCGAAATTGAATAGATTTTGCAATAATGCAGTGCTATACATCCCTACAAATTTTATAAATAAATAATCAAACTATATCACTGTATCATATTCTTTGCCAAATTATGTTCAGAGACGTAACCTTAGTTCATATTGGCTAAAGAAAGACGTTTAGGTACCTGCAGTGATAAACAGCGAAAAAAATTTGGTCAAAAATGGATGTTCTGGAAAAGATTTACATAAACATCAAAAGACATATTGTTAACCTGCCGGTAACTATTCCTAAAACAGTGGATGTGATTAATAAATCTATAAGCGTCAGAGTACCACCCTTCACAAGGGATAATGTATTGTATTACTATATGCCATTGCAAGGGCTAGTAAGTTACACAACTTTATCTGTAAGTGTTATGAACCCTCATTTAATGGTTAGGTAAGTGAATTTATGTATTAAATTGTTAACATGAAATGAATGGTATTGTATATTACATTTAACATTTCTATCATCTGTATTGTTGCAGATTATTCCCTAAAAGAGACATTACTGATGTATTATTCCTCACTGCGGGCAGTGGCGCAGGGTTGTGGCTCTGGGCGAGGCCTCACATGGCGGCTGCCACTCCAGCGCGACGATTTTCATGGGCATTTTTAGGAGGTTGTCTATGGCCCCTCGGGTCCATCTTCTTATGGGCAATTCTAAGAAGTTCAATTGGTCAGAGGCCAGTTATGGGAACAATGCTTGGTGTCGCAACTGGAGCTACACTAACAAATATTGCCCTTGATTATTTCCATTATGTAGAGCTTATGTTCTGTGGTGAGGTACATCTCCCTGATGACACTTTCCCGAGTCCAAATAGTGATGATGAAAGATATGATATTGATATTTAGGATTTTTTAACTATATTATGGGTGTTTGTAATGTACCAATTATTTTGGTTAAAATTATTTACTTATTATCTTTGTATTCTGTGCACCTGTCTTTGTAAGTAAAACTCAATCAAATTAATTTGTAATCTAGTCTGATCAGTGATCACTAAGCTTCATTAAAGTGTATTAAATTATAATTGTAGTTTTACTTAGTTTTGAATAGGTATGATACTTTTAATAACAATGACTGTTTAGATTAACTACTAAAAAATATTTAACTAACTAGATACCTTCAATTTGTGAGATTTGAATACAAAGGAGAAGAATAATAAAAAGGTGATTTTATAATATGTTTATTGAAAAGTTACATGGAATTGATAAGACATTTCACAGTTAGTTGTTCTGAGGAGGCTTAGACCATTCCACATTTAGAATCAAGTGATCATAACCATGGCCGTTCAGAGTCTGTATAGCTTTAGCGGCATCAGCTCGAAACTTGAAGTGGACATAAGCAAATCCTTTGCAGAGTCCAGTACTCTGTAAACAAAATATCATTTAAGAATCTTCTCTAAAATATATGCATAAAATCAAAGCTTTGGGTTTTAGCTTAGCTCTGATCTGAGACAATTGCCTCAGATCTCTGACTAGATGAGCAGTGTTAAGGCTATGATTTATAATTGATCTACAGGATATCCACCTATTTGTAAGCTTTATTTTCAAAGATTTTCCAAAGCATGTTAAAAGAATTTGTATAGCTTCTTTACCTTCTCCTTGGCCAAGTACAATTTGTGTACTGGTCCAAATCCTTTGACCAGATCATCGAGGTCAGCTTCAACAGCAAAGTTACTCAGGTTGGAAATGCGGATGGCGGCCACATCGTCCCGGCGCGCGCCCGGCGGCTCACGGCCAGTGCCGCGGCCCGCTCCGCCTTCACGGAGATAAGGAGCCACATACTTGTTGGTGGTAGGGGCTTTGGTGTCTGAAAGAAAAGAAGATCAAGTTAAATCAAGTAAACCATCCTTGTTTTGCTTCGGTTAATTACCAAGATACAAACGAGGTTCGTAAAAATCTCCTCTTGAATTGTTCTGTCATTTCAACATTTAGGCACAAAGTAAAGACTAATATCATCTGGAGTAATAATATGGAATTTAGGAACAATGTTCCTGTAAACAAGGATTCTAGGTACATTATTCATAGAACATTCAAATTAGCAAACTAGCTTGTTCCACAAACTTATCAGAAAAAAAACATACCAAGTTTTCATAGTTTGTCCTTTTGAATGCAAAATCAAACCTGGACAATGTTTCATGTATGAACATGATACTTACATATTTATAACTAGCAGCGCCCCGCGGTTTTACCCGCGTTGTGCCCGTTCCCGTGGGAATTTCGGGATAAAATGTAGCCTATAGCCTTCCTCGATAAATAGACTATCTAACAGTGAAAGAATTATTCAAATCGGTTCAGTAGTTTCTGAGATTAGCGCGTTTAAACAAACAAACAAACAAACAAACAAAACAAACTCTTCAGCTTTATAATATTAGTATAGATATTTTTTTTGGATACATACATTTGAAATGGTTCTTTTTGCCAAATAAATTTTAAAAAAATTTAAAGATTAATATATAATATTCCTGTTTTCCAAAAGCCATGTTTCACTTGGCATTCTAAACAGTTCTGATTAAGAATTCTCACTGATAAATAAAAAAAATCGACTAGAAAATGACCCTATTGTTTATTCAGTGAAAATGGGTGTTTTCGATTATTCGGAGTGGAAATTTTGTTCCTATATTGAAATCAAATAATAATATTGTTTGAAACCATTTAGGTTATCTTTGTCTATCAGTGCAGCCATAAACTTACCAACAACCTTGGCTGCCTCACTAGCCTTAGCTTGTCCGAGCTGGGTGTTCTTGAAGGGACAGTAGAGGGTCCAATGTTCTCCTTGGCAGGTACGGCACTTGTAGATCACACTGCTTGTCTGAGGCTGTGTAAAAATTAATTTCATTTTTATAACTCGTATGTTTTTTCCTACCATCATTCCCCTTGGAAACAAACATGACTAAAATTACATTGATCTGTTAGTGACGGAGCTGGAATGCCACATTAAATTTGAACAATCCCTTCTTTTTGCATGAGGACTTAATAATTATTATGATCCATAGGAAAGTATAAACACATCACATAGTTTATCTAAAAATTCACTAATTACAAAACATAGAATGGAGCTAACATAATATCTCTGGCAATAACCATTTATAGTGTTAAGTCCACACCATGCATAAACATTTTGTAAAATCAACACCATGTGTAAATTTTATTGCAACTCTGAAAGATTTCAGGGTTGCAATCAATTTATCCTCTTTTAAAATGTAGTAGTATGCTTATTTATTGCTTCAAATAAATATTAGTTTTTCAATACAGGAGAAGGACTGATATCTTCAGTGAGATGAGAGGCCTTTTCCCTGCAGTGGGGCATTATAGGCTAATACTTTATTCAATACTAAATCCAGTATGAGCAGTACAACTACTCTCGCTTTTTACCTTGAGACCATCTAAATCTCCATCATCGGGCCGCTGACTCTCCTCCTTGCTGGTAATGAACAGCATGTACACATCTTCAGAGACCATAGTAGTGGCTGGGTTGGGGCCAGGTTTGTCAGTGGCAGAGTCACCAAACTTGCTCCATGTTTTGCGCTTAGCAATACTCTAGAGGTAGGAAATTTACAGAGATGTTAGACATTTATATGCAGTCATCATTTTTGCAGCATTTACAAACACATCATTTGTGGTATGATTTAGATAAGATATAATATCTTTATATTTTCTGTTATTATTCTAGTGTGGAAATTAAGAATAACAAACTTAAAGGTATACATACCTTGGAAACAACACGCTTCTCTATTTTATATGATCGCACAATTTTAACTTTCTTGTTGTCATTGTCATATTTATATTCAGTAACAACTTTGAGACCATTTTCCACGACTTCTGAAGGTGGTGGCAACGCTCCTTGGTCTATCTCGACCTCGTCAGCCCATGAAGACTGGATTTCATCAGCTACAGGCATCTTCAAAACAGATTACAAAGTAACTTACATCAACTATCGTTATAACTATTCTAAACTGTTTAATATTATTTCATTTTATTTATGTTTACAAGAAACAAAACTACAAGAACAAGATTGTAAAAATTTCATGACGAATGCAACATTTCTAACCAATCTCAAAGAACAAACGAGTTCGCTTTCATGTGTCAAAGAATAACCTAATGTAATTTCTATACGGAGTTATTTACTTACTTTCGGTACAAAAACAATCCAGATTTATTATGAAGCACGGTTGAAACAACGATATTTCTCAAAAATATTTATTTCCAACAAATACTTCATAACCTCCACACTATAGTACCCCTATCACCACAGATAAAAAAAAAGGCCAAAAAAAGAACAACTATACTCGGAATTTTAATTAGATTCCAGATTTGACAATTTCAGTGTTGCAACATTATGACAAGTACTAAATAGTGACGTTGCGAAATTATTCGATATGGAAATGGAATATTTCCGGATCGATTCTTCTCGTTTATAATTTTACTCTCGTAAACTAAGTATATCAGGAAATTAAATATTTCTGAACCGATAATTTAGTTTTGATGATTAATTAACGATCTGAGACTTTTCTTTTATAATTGTGTGTGAAATCAATAAAAAAATGTGATCATGAAGGAACATGACAAATAAAACAGATAGATGTATTATGGTAATAATTATTAAATTAAAACTATAAACGTAACAACAAACACAACGTAACAACACTTTAACAAAAACCCAACAAAATAACAAAATATCGATTCGCAATGAAATAAGATATTCGTATCACTACACTACACTATTAATGTGGTATCATTATTTCACAAAATGACAGTAGCTAATGTCAAATCTGGAATCGAATTAAAATTCCGAGTATAATTAACTCATTCACGTATCCATGTGACAATGACAGACGACGCCTGTAAGTTTCTTTGAAGCTTTGAACCCTCTTTGAACTTGGCTTGGGAACATATGACTTTAGTGATGTAAAAATGGTTTATTCAAAATGAAATAATTAAAAAAAGGTAAACTCTGTCAATAGTTATTGGCCCCCATACAGCTATAGACCATTTCAACGTTGAGTTTGAAAATATCCATGAGTATGTATATTTAAGCCAAATACTCTCTTTCAAGGCCAGGTAGAATGCAGAAATTACCCGCTGGCGCATGGCGCTGAATCGAAAACGCCTAGGTCAAAGATCTAACGAAGGGCAACTTGCTAATATACCTCAATCAAACGCAGACTTATGGACATATTGTGCACCCATCCACATACATCACATACGGTGCGCAGACATGGCCTTTTTGACTGATATCAGCGGTCTGACGCGGTTTATGGAGCGCAGTATTCTCGTTATCCTGATCAAGCGTGTTAGAAACACTTTAGTGCGCTTCCCAATCTAAATTGCAGACGATATCTAAAAATCTGACACATCTGCCGCATGTCGGATTATGGGTGGGCCAAAATCATCACTCAGTGGGTGCCACGAATTTCAAAAGGAAAGTCACGACGTGGCGGACATCGCGGTTAACCTCGGATGCGATGGCGCGACGAGCTCGACACTTTCATGAAGGATTGGCCCAGTCTAGCGCTCAATAGAAAAAAGTGGAAAGGGGATAAGGAATATTGTTTTGGTGTTTGTGTGCCAAGACCAACATTAATCTTTGTTTGTAGTGAAGTTGTCACGAACCCGGTCTTATTCTCATTTGAAACGGGTTATAAAAAATAAATATCTGAGTTTGATGGCAGTTAAGTTCTTGTCATATTTTTTTTAACGATTGTCCATCACTAGTTTGCTATATACCACAGACTACAAGCCAGGAAACAGAGCTAATACTATCTGACAGTGTCAACTGTCCATCTGTCCATTGTGAAAGCAAAGAAGAGTTGTCAATTTTGTCAATTTGTCATGCCTGTCAGTTGAGTGGAGTTGAGTGATGAGTTCAGCAGTCAGCAGTCAGTCAGTGTCAGTCAGACGTCAGTTTGGTTGTGGGTTCTGTTTTGTGAACTTGTGTGGTCATAAAAATGTATTGTCCTTTCATTCTCATAATGATTTAATTAAATAAATATTGTGCTTGTGAGTCTACTAAAGGTGTGAGTTCATTTTATTGGTATGTAGTTTGATAATTTGTAAAAACTCAGTTAAAATGTAAACCCTCTTGCTATTACAACACTGCAATAAAACGCACTCAAACATTGAACAGATTACGGTACTACAGGTCAGGTAGCTTACCGTATATAACTACAGACAGATGTATAGTGTAGAGGTATCTAAGCAAATGCTTAGCCAACCTGTGAGTTGCTAAATTGACAAGTTAAAAATATTGAAAGAGATAAAGGAAGGATAAAGGTGATAAATATGATTTGATTTAATATCTGTTCACAAGTTTATTAAAGATGTATTGTATAATTTTGCTTCAATGAGATATTGTATTTTGATATGTTATAAGATAAACCATTGAATATTATTATCCTCAAGGTGAAGTTTAGGCCATTTTCGTAAATTGCCTTTTTTAGGGTTCCATAGCCAAATGGCAAAAACGTGTCTGTCTGTCTGTCCGTATGTCACAGCCACTTTTTATTAATTGTTTTACAATAAATATTAAAGAAGATTCAATACCTTAGTGATTTTTACTAAGTCCTATGTCTTAAATAAAGTAACAAAAGAAAAAAGCAATTTATTTTATTGTCAAATATAAAATGAAGCCCCTCTTATCTTCAGGTACATAAATACCTTCAAGATGTTGCGGTTCCTAAGTAGAAGGGGCAGGTCATCAAGTCAAAATCGCAACAAACAAGGTCAGAAAACTTCCATCAACAAAAACTTAATACAATGTAAAGTGATGTTACTTGATGACACCGATCTTTCCATTAGTCTTTCCAAAAAAGCTAGTGCAGCTGACTTGTATGAACAAGTGTTTTACTCACTTGACTTGATTGAGAAAGATTATTTTGGACTACAATTCACTGACACCAATAATGTGAAACACTGGCTGGATCCTACAAAAACAATTAAGAAACAAGTTAAAATAGGTCCTCCTTACACACTAAGACTCAAAGTGAAGTTCTATTCATCTGAACCTAATAATCTGAGAGAAGAACTGACCAGATATCAGTTTTTCCTACAATTGAAGAAAGATATTCTAGAGAGTAAACTAGAATGTCCACATTCAACAGCAGTTGAACTGGCTGCATTAGCGTTGCAGTCTGAACTAGGTGATTTTGATGAAACCATACATACACCAGCAACAGTATCTGAATTCAGATTTGTTCCAAATCAAACTGAAGAAATGGAGATAGAAATATTGGATGAGTATAAAAAATACAAAGGCCTAACTCCTGCACAGGCTGAAGTCAATTACTTGAACAAAGCAAAGTGGTTGGAAATGTATGGTGTTGACATGCATATTGTCCTCGGCAAAGATGGCTGCGAGTATCATTTGGGTCTCACACCGACAGGCATTCTTGTTTTTGAAGGTCCTCAAAAAATAGGGCTTTTCTTTTGGCCCAAAATAAGCAAACTTGATTTCAAAAAGAAGAAATTGACTTTAGTGGTGGTTGAAGATGATGATCAAGGTCGAGAACAAGAACATACTTTCGTGTTCCGATTACATAATGAGAAAGCTTGCAAACATCTTTGGAAGTGTGCTGTGGAACATCACACATTCTTCCGCTTGAGAGCTCCGGTCAAGGGTCCTTCGGCTCGTCAAAACTTCTTCAGAATGGGCTCGAGATTCCAGTATTCTGGGAAGACGGAATATCAAACAACTCAGCAGAATCGCGCGCGTCGGACTGTTCAATTTGAAAGACGCCCGAGTCAGCGTTTCGCTCGTCGTCAGAGTCATGTACTGAGAGAACGCGAGAAACAAACGAAAGCTGAAGTGAACCCGCCTCCTGAACCCAGCGTCGAGGAGCCTTCCACATCTGAAACAGTTGCCTTGATAGTCGACACCGGCACTCTATCTAGAAAGAGTAGTGCCAAGTCACAGAAGTCGTCTCTACAGTCTTCTCTGCTAGACACTGAGGTAATACCGGAAGGTGAATGCTCAACGAAAAATGTCGTAAACGAAGAACCTCCTGAGGAAGTGATGATGTCAAAAGAGGACGCCATCAGCAACAAAGTGATGTTTAAAGTAGACAAACCCAATAATGAGGAGAAGAAGAACAATTTGACTCAGCTTGTCATCAATAAACCAGCTTGTAATTGCTCACCTGTTACGGAATCGAATCCTCTGAACGACTTGTTGATGAGTTTGGTGAAAGAAAAGTTAACCAACGATGACTCTAAGAATGAGGCGAAGAAAGATCAAGTCGATTCTGCAGGAGACAAAGATGTCCCAAACAATCAATCTAAATGCTACTTATCATCCAACAAAGCTCTTCCGCCTGGTCAACTGAAGTGTAACAATATTTTAAAGGCGCGTGAAAACGAGGTGAAGATAATTAATGAGTCTACGAACATTAATTTCTCTATTCCGTCTACGCCGTCGCCGAAAATTTTGAACGATCACCTCAACCCTTTGAATCAAAGTAACTCGCAGTATGTGTCGATAGTGGTTGTGGAGCCGCCTCACACTCAGCCGAGGGTTGCTTCACCGAAACCAGTTGAGAAGGTGGAAGACGTGACTCCCAAGCCTCAGCCAATATCCTCGCTGTCTCCATGGCTCGTCACTTCAGAACCCAGCTCTCCTTCTGGTATTGGAGAAAAGGAAATCACAATCATCCATCGTAAATCTGTCATTACTACGCAATTGTAGACCAATACGATCGACGATGGCCTATCGCTATCGATTACAAAATATGATAAATATTTATCATTTTCACACAATATGAATGGTACAAAAAGAGTTTTACACGAGTATCGTACTACTCGTAACAAAGACGACTACGGTTTCAAAACAATCATGCCAATTTATATTATAAACATTCTAGTGCCTTTATAAATGCCGCCCACTTTTATACAAAAATCTATTTACTCATTATTGTGTAGGTAACAAATATTATATACAATTATATCTTTTTACTTATTATTAGGTACATACTAATTAATTATTATTTACAATGTTTAAAAACAAAGCGAAATTGACATACCTACTTAAAAATGTATTTGTTACCTAAAGATCATTCTCGCTTTTGTTTCGGAAGAAACTTAATGCGAGATTGATATCTTCACTTTGGGTCGGTGTAGGTTTATTAACCTATGTACTTAATCATGAATACTTACGATTTAACTTAGTTATGTTAGTAAGCCATAAAAGACTCGATACAAATCGATAATATTGTATTCATTATCAGAAAACTGCTATCAAATGATGCTAGAAGAGAAGTATCGAGATTTTATTGTTAAATTTTTAAGATACTTGTGCATTCCTTTCATTGAATTAAACAAGTTTATGCATTGCCGTCACATTGTCTACATTATGTGCAATGCATATATTTTTATCTTTGAAACTAGAATATTCCATTATTCAAGACTTATATCGAAAATGCCGTCCTCTTTCCCGCTAGTTATACAACACCTACATGAATAAGTTAAATGATATTCATTAATCATTCCAATGCGTTGTTTAGCGATGTAAGTATTGTGAAAGTTACACAGTATTACGTATATAATATGGTTACATTTTGATACTAACAATAACATCTTGGTGCCATAGAGCCTTTAGACACGGCGACATCACGTTGAGATTACGATGAAATACTTGCCTCTTTCGTGTGATAGAGTGGTGTTAAGACTACTCAGAAGTACCCATTGGTTTATGAGGGCACTAAATACGAGTAAAACTTCATAAGAGTATATATCCAACTAAAACATCCATTTTAAAATATGCCACTATTATATTAACAAAACTTAATTTATTAAATCGCGTTACAAAGTCACCGTGTATAATAGCTCATAATTGTCTGACTCATAGTTTTTACATTTTATTTTAATTGATCGTTAATTAATGTTTTCACTACATACATTACAGTGTAGTAATAGTAACAAGTGTGATTTTAAGATAATGTTGCTAAATGCAAAGTTCAAAATCAAGTTACAAAATGATGCCTTAATTTTAATTATATATACACAGGTAATTTTTCTATTCAACATTAATGGCCGTACGGTTGAATTAAATGTTTATAAGATTTATTTTATCACGATTATGTAAACAAATAATATTGAAATAGATTAGTAGTTTGCTAGTATGTCAATTATCATGAACAATTTTATATTATTAATGTTAATTAGTAATTTAAGTAAATGAAATAATTAATCCTTCTTTATTATTTAAGTAAATTTTAATTGTGGGTGCTGTAGCCATTGTTCTAACAGAATCTCTGTAACTTTTTAAAAATAAAAATATTCTAAGAGATGACCAATGGTACAAATGTAATCACGACTCGATTGCGCCCAGTTTTAATCGAATGTTTTAGAACGTACTTATTTACAACTCATTAAACTATTTTAATTTCGAATGTCAGTACTTACATATTATTATACCTAGTTATTTACTTATTTTAATGATGGCATGTACATTATTTTATTTCTGTTTGAAAATCTATTTGACAATAAAGCATTTTACTGCGTTTATATTGTGTTTTATTGATTTTTGCTTAATTATCATTAAAACATCGACGGATATAATATGCGTTTTGATCTCCGTTAAGATATCTTATTGAGATTTGATATGAGCATGAGCAAATATGTGATATGAGCACTAGAGTTTACTACTCGAACTCCTGTATTTTTGACTCTTGATAAATGAATATTTTAACGATAACATACTTTTTGGAAGTATCATTCTAACTTGTCAATATACATAAATGTCACTCATTGATTTGTTTATTTGTTTGAAAACACAAGGCTTGAAAACCGATTTTACCTTTAATAAGTTTATTCTTGCAATTGCTAACTGTTTTACAAATATAATCCTTGCATTGTTTGTGTATTTATCCTGTAAACGTATCGGCGGTATCTACACTAGCTTGACGTTAGCATATAATACATAGAAGCAGAAGAATGTCTTCAGATAATTCCAACACTTCTGTAAACACATATTCATACAAACGTTATTTTATCAACAATTTAGACTCGTATCACGGGGCGTATTTTTTGAATGAAGTAATTAAAATAGTTGCGGAGAAGAATGCAATTGCCAGCAAGGTGGATTCTACTACCATTATGGGGGAAGATGTTGAGGTCAAGAGCCCGCCGCCGCCGCCGCAACCTTACGAGATTATTGGTCTGTCTCACTTTTATATAAACGTTATGTAAAAAAATATAAAATGTTGTAATTTTGGTGCCCTCCTATTAGTTAGTTATTCTAACACTTAACTATAGAAGTACTTTGTCCGTTTGTCGCCTAAACTTAATATTTCAGAGCATGAGACCTACTATCAACTAAGCTAGTTGAGCAAAACGTTTTGCCATTCCTGTAACATTTTCCGTATGTACTTATGCCATTTAATAATGTGTTAGGTACCGTGACTGATACTAAAATTAAATCTTTGGAAAACGTCGCCAAGATTGTCCCCAAGACGGAGTGTTTACCTCACATGCTCGGTAGCGGTACCGTTATTTTCGACATCAGCTGCGATAAAGACGAATTAAAGATTGCCAAGGATTATTTGACACGTAAGCATTAAAAAAAATCCCTAACCCCCTTAAAAGCACTTCAAGACCTTGAATGATATTCGATGACTTGACCTGCGAACAATACTTACACGGACAGTACTAAGTACCTAACTTAACTGTCCAAAGAAGTATTGCCCCAACATCGCCAATGTATTTTAACCACAATAGTTATTGTAAGCGTATTTTTGTTGACATTATTATGTGGGTTGGCGGGATGTGTAATCATTGTACAACGTGTATGTAGTTTTGAACAAGCTACTTGAGAAGCAATCGAAGTCCGATGGCGATAATGAAGAAAGTGTCAATAAGAGGTATCTGGTGCTAATATCTACCGTGATGACCTGGTCCTGTACTAAGCCATTGGATCCGGTAAGTTCCAAGACTAGTGATATCTATTTTGTTTGATTGGTGTGCGTGTGTAGATACTTACGCCAAAAATCTCATGACCGCGTCTATTTGTTAATTCATTTGTGCACATTACTATTCCGTCTTTGGGTCAAACACTAATGCAGTTGGGATATGAAATTCGGAGCAGTAGTTTTGAAGTAAATTGGGTGTGACAGACGATCATAAAACCGAGGGATGCTATATGGGTTTTATTTTTTCTTTTGACGTTCGGAACACCAACCTACCTACTTACTATTCTAATTATAATTTTATTTTAGGACAATCCCGAGATGCCGTTTATAGAAAGTGATTTCCGCAAACGAAAGTGTCACCCCAATTATAAAACATATTACGATATTGAAAACGACGTTGTTACCGTTGCTAGAAAATATCGAACTCGAATTGGGTAAATATGACTGTAATTTTGATTTAGGTACTTTAAAAATCATAAGGTAGCCGTATAAAGAAAATGGGTTCCCTACGTTTAACCGAAACACAAATTGTCGATTTTCATTTCAACGAAAACCATTGATCGATTTCTGTATTGATCGATGCCTTATTAGAACGAATCTTTAATTCCCCGATGTAACAACTCACCGAAAACCCATTTACCGATGTTTATTTAAACGACACTATACTTGACCGAGTAATAATTTTGTCGAATGTAACATTTCACCGATAAATAGTTCTATCGCATCGACAACCGTGGGTTAGGTTAGGTTAGTTATAATTTGTGTTTCGGATTAACGTAAATGTAAACGTGTAGGATGTAAAATGTTTAGAGTATGATAAATACTTATACAGTCTCGAAGTGCAGTAGTCGATTCGCCTGTAAAAATCTTTAATAATTAATTGACCTGCCTAGATTGCTAGTTCTTGCCATTTACTTAGTTACCACCTGCTCTTTACTTAGCCACCCCTCACCTGTGTAAATACACGAACAGAAGCGTAAGAGCAAGATAGGATATTTAAGATTCCCTAATTATTATTGTCTTTATATAAATATGTTTCTTATATCACTTTGATCTTTGTCTAGTGCTATTGTAGTAACAGCTGGACTTGTGTACGGGGGAAAAGAAGATGTTTTATACTATTGGTTCCAAAAAGCATGGGAAGCAGAAAAATTACTTCCATTGTTGGGTAGAGGATTGAATATCATTCCATTGATCAATATATTGGATTTGGCACAGTAAGTAGTTTTATTTATTATTTCGTCTTTTTTCACTCATACATTTTTTATGAGTTGTTAATAAATATTAGACTATTTTGAAATTAACAATAGAAATATTAGACTATTTCTATTGTTAATTTCAAAGTTTTAGAATTTCACGTTTTGCTCATGAAGATGGAATGAAGCGAAAATATCTTGTTTTGTATTCATGAAACTAAAATTTAGCCATTATAGGAAAATGTAACCGTACCTTGTAGGTACTTATTGTTAAACTCTGCGTTAAATGTCATAAAATTATTTTAGTTAAATATATTTCACCTTGTACTTAATCCTTATTTCGGGAACTTCGGTGTGTCGAATGGCAGCGAATGTATTTTAAGTAACTTAGTTAACTTACTCAACATATTGTATAGTACCTCGGTTTTGTTGTGGTATTTAGCCGACTCGGTTACAATAGCATAAAGTAGGGCAACAAATGACTAGCGAGTGATCATAGAAGGCCACATCCTTAGTGAAACGAACTAACTGTTATCTCATCCGTGGTTAACATTACGTTATCTACTCGTGTAGGTGTAACTAATTCTTAACTTTCGTTCAGTTCCTTTTCTGTTTAAATACTAACGTTTTTGTCTACAGAATTGTTAGTAATCTTATTCGTGATTTTCCTAAGAAGTTATACATTCTGGCCGTGGAACAGAATATTACTAAACAAAGAGAGGTATTGTAATAAAACATATTAATGTGGGCGTATACGCATGGTATATCACGGTTGATATTGTTAAAATATTTCCAGATAGTAAAAGGACTCGGTCGCATTGTTGGATCGGGTATGTTCAGATGTATTCCGCCAACCGATGCTTTTCTGATTCCTAATATAACAGTAAGTTTATGGGGATTTAATATTGTTTACAAATATAGCTTTTTATGACCTTCGCGAAATATGAAGTATGTAATTCATTTATTTCTATCTACCTTAACTTTAATTCATCATCGTTATCATAGTACCTTAAAATAATGAATTGTTTTACAGCAAAGAATATTCGATCTAATAACCCTCAATATGAGTATGGAGCCAACGTTTATTGTTGAGACTATGGGCCTCCAATATGTTTCCGAAGCACCCTTCACAGAAAACGTCCCTGAACTGATAAAGCAATTTAAAATGGAAAGGGAACTTAAACCTTTTAAGGTATTTGGTCATCCTACCGCGTGTCACCTGCAAAAGCAGTTCTAATATTGAGTAAACAGGCCATATTTTTGATCCTCATTATTTTCTGATCCAAAATGTAGCCTGAATTCCTGAAATTTTGATCCTGAACTGTAATCTGTAAATTGCAATATGTTGCAAATACTTCGCAATATTGTATATCGTCCAGTTACAATCATTGCCTCATCATTTACTACATGCAAAACATTCGATTATGACGCCATTATGCAACAATCATGAGAAAACGGTTCCATACTCGTTCTTAAAGACATTGTGTACGTACAATGTATGAATTATAACACGTTTTTTTTAGCGAAACTGCCTATTATAGTCACTAGTTGTAATTGTAGATACTTAACGGATTAATAAGTATTTTTATTTATACTATTTATGAAGATTTTTTTTGATGTCTACCTGTAAAACAAAACTCCTGTGGGAGGTATTTATTTAAAACTTTGACAAACTTAAACTATGCTTTCTATGGGTTCTAATTAGATTTGGCCATTATTTTTTACAAGTAAATGCCTTCATCAATTTTAAATAATTAATTACCTAATACTGACATTGATTATTCTATTACAAACGATTATGATGGTATTGCTGCCAATCACTTAATATTTCTTCAAGGTTGTAGTGTATGGCCCGCCGCTCGTGGGTAAAACGACTCTAGCCAAGCAGATCGCCGAGGCCTATGGGCTGATATACGTATCACCGGAGACTGTGGTTCAGGACCTCATTAATGATTTGGTAAGTTTTCTAGCTCCATAAGTATTGCCTAAGTATTAATCAAAAGCTTCGATTTTGATAGCCTTTTAGAACATATAGGTAACATAATACGTAACAATATTTTTCTACGCTGTGCCATTCAAAAATATCTAATGTTTATTGTACCGGGCATTTTCTGAAATAATGGCTGATCTACAAATATTAATGTTCCATGAAAATTGTTCAGCAATAAAGGAGAAGCTGTTACTAGCTGTTACTTTCCGTAATACCTACCTTTTTTGCCTTCACTTAAAGTCGCTATTTTTGTCTGTTTGTTTGTCTGTGTGCTTAAATCTTTAAAATTACGCAACGGATTTTGATGCGGTTATTTGTAATAGGTACAGTGATTCAAGAGGAAGGTTTGTATGTAAAAAAATTCCCGAAATTCCCACGGGAACGGGCACAACGCGGGTAAAACCGCGGGGCGCTGCTAGTAATTAATAAAGGTAGAATGTAACCTAACGTACCTTAAAGAACAAAATCTTATTCCGGTGCATTTCCTTTCCGACCTTAATAAGCAACAATCTTGTTATTTCCCACTACTGGACCAAGATCAGTACAGCGAGAATATAACTCATAATCACCACGCTTGCCTTTTCAACCTTAATATTTGAAATATTTGGTGTCAGACATTCCGATTGGAACACGCCCAAAGAGGCGAGCTGGCTGATCTAGGGCCGCCTCCGACTGGCGAGGAAGAAGTGCCGGTATTGGATGATGAAGATGATCCGGGCGAAGAGGAAGGTGCATTGGATGCAGTTAGGCAGACGCTCGCGATCCTCACGTCCGGGCGGCCATTGTCGGAGGAAGAAATTATGACGTGAGATAACGTATATCCAGAGTTTAGGGCGATAGATGTTCCACACGGTAGTGTGCGAATCGTTTTGAGAAATGATTGACGTGTATTATATGATGTGTATCAGATATCCTCTATCTTCTATCTTCTATATATATATATATATAAAAGAAAGTCGTGTTAGTTACACTATTTATAACTCGAGAACGGCTGAACCGATTTGGCTGAAAACTGGTGGGGAGGTAGTTTAGAACCAGGAGACGGATAAAGGATACTATTAATCCCGTATTTCCTACGGGAACGGGTGCGCTGTGGGTAAAACCGCGGGGCACAGCTAGTCTCTGATATAACCTTATTCTTGAAACTTACATGAAATTGAACACATACATATAATATGATAAAAACTACATACACTTAATTTTACCATCCATAATATAAAATAACTGTTTGTAGATACATGAGACAAAGACTACTGTGTCGTGAAGCCCAGAATCGGGGCTGGGTTCTGGATGGATTCATAAATTCAATGACGCAGTGTGCAGCGTGTTAGTATTATCACGGATATTAAGTTACTTTTGCTTTAATAACAATATTTATTTATTTTATCTGTAAGTTCCTACAGATGGTTGATAGAATAATTCCCCAAAATATTGTAAGGAGTAGACGTATCAGAACAGAATTTCATATTTTCATCAGTGTTTGATAAAGGAGAAGAACGTGACGCCGAGGATGTCGAAGAAGATGAAGATGAGCAGTTTGAGGAAGACGTCGGCTTGTACAGCAATGTCCTCAAGAAAATGTTACCTGGTACGTAATATACCTAACTTTGGCCGGCCAAAATCGATGACACGATTCTTAACAATAGCAAAAGATCTTCGTATCTCTTATAGTTTCAGACTTGCCTATACTAACCGAACTAAATGGATCACCCTGTATACTACACAGAAAGATTTGTCCGATCAAATACTAACTTTGCATTAAGTATATGGTTATTTCTTCTAGACATCGTCGTATCTCTAGAAGCAACCGATGAGTTCATTTGTGACAAGGCTATGCGTCAGCCAGAAAATGTATCCCGTCTTGACGAAGAAGCAGTATTGAAACGTCTCAATGAATTCCGGACATCAGATGCCCGAGATATTACTCCGTTGAATTTCTTCGACGAGCTCGATATACACCCTCTGGTAGTGCCCGTGAAGGATCACACTGATTACTGCATGAAGGAACCTTATGCGGCAGCAGCATTGAGAATGGGAAGACCTTGTCGGTATGAAAAGCTGATGGGTAAGTTGAAGTTGTACAGTTCTTACAATTTCATTTAGTTTTAAGTTATACTATATGTATATCATAGGTATAACCGTCTATTCAGCAACCAAAGTCCCCGCCAGTCTGCCTCTAAACTCAAAAACCTTCTTTTATCCTAGACTTTCTACGGTAGGCTAACGCAATATTGATTAACCGAAGCAAGGGCGGATCGCTAGTATTGCTAATAAGTCTGCCTATCAATACCTAAAGGAATATTTCAGCTATAATCGAAGCCGCCGAAAAGAAAGAGAGAGAGGAGATGGAATCTCTACGCGCGAAACAAGACAAAGCAATGGAAGAACTTGAAAAGAAGATCAAAGAAGATCGGGAAGAGAAGATGGAATATTGGGTATGTACAGTATTATTTATCCATTTTTCATACGCAGATAGCGAGGTTAATTCGTTGCGATTGTTAAGAGACGTGCTGTATGGCGACTACTCGGGTGGTGACCGACTATTATGTCGCTGTCTAAGTGCTACTGTGTTTCTGACGTTACGTTTATGTGTCGGTTTCAATTGTTTACACCAGAATTGGCCACTAACTTACGCAGTACTCACATCTTTGCGAACGGCAGTAACCCCGCCATGTCGAGCGCAAAGCAACACTGAAGTACCATCCTTTTCTGTTTTCTGGAACATTTCGGCCTATTTTCGGGCCCCTATTAGAGAAGCTCTGGATAAAACATTTACATTACAGTATCGTAAGTATCATAATAAGTTATAAATAAGTATACACGCCACAAATTCAAAATTTAATCACGTTATTATGCTTAAAGAATTAGGTCCGTCACATAAAATCTAAAGAAATCGCAGTAAGGAAACTTAGACTTGAATTGGCTTCACCTAGATATTCCAGTACACAAATAGCTTCATCGATTTGGATAGTTTTTACACCATGTTTTTAATGGTTAACATTATTCCAAACATAGTTAGCATACTACGCTTAACATTTTTGCATTGAATGGAATCTATTCTTATCAGTTGTTTTGTTAGATAAAATACGACTGTTTTAGTATGCGTTCACTAATCGGTTCGTAGAGCTTTTTGCAGTCACAGTTATTTTTAACAGATGCAGGTACCGATCGGTTCAGGTAAATTGAAATGATTTGTATGAAATTGGGAATTTGAAATGACATGGTCGAGATAAAAATGTACCGATATCTTATGACCTGTTTCTTTTGTTCAAGGTGTGGTTAAATAGAAAAAATGGTTGGCAGAAATACAATCTATCTATACCTACTATATATCAAAGCTAGAGTTCATTGTGTCTAAATGTAGGTACATACCTAGTAATGTCTACCTGTCGTATTTGAAATCTCTTTCTCTCTTTCTCGCTCTCTATAGAAGGCTATAGTTTATAGGCCCACGTGGCTTGTGTCTTTACTTCAATATCTTCTATATGAATATCTTTGTCTATAGTCGGACTTATACTCGGTGCTTCGTGAAGAGGAGGAGGCTGCGCTGGCGGCTGCCGGCGTTCCGATGCGCAACTATCTAGTTCACCACATCTTCCCCACACTCACGCCAGCACTATTGGAAGTGGCCAAACTCAGACCGGATGACCCTATTGATTTCCTTGTAAGTAAACCTTTTAAAGGTGGAATCACACGGTTTATTTTTCGTTAATTTCTATGTTATATTTAGCTTTTTAACACGCTTTTATTAGCTTGGCCTGTATGTATGTATGTATGTATGTATGTACGTATGTAATGAAATCTTTGAACATCATTTTCACCAACTTCCAGAAGTCTGATTAATTTGAAACTTTGCATACGTATCAAGGACCGATGACAATGCAATAATTTAATAACAGTTTCCCATTATTAACACGCTTTTATTAGCTTGGCCTGTATGTACGTACGTAGGTACGAACGTATGTAATGGAATCTTTGAACATCATTTTCACCAACTTCCAGAAGTCTGATTAATTTGAAACTTTGCATACGTATCAAGGACCGATGACAATGCAATAATTTAATAACAGTTTCCCATTATCCTTAATGGATTTGCCAGATTTACTAAAAAAATATTACTTCATATAAAAGACATCAACGGGCACTCGCTGTGGGACGGAACGGGAGTTCTGTTTTATTTTACTAAATGGTACTAGACACTAACAGCGTCCCGTGATGGGCCCGTTCCCGTGGGAATTACGGGATGAAAAGTTGCATATAATGTTATATGGATTTGCCAGATTTACTAAAAAATAAAAAATAAAATTATAGTTTAAAAAACCTAAAAAACACGCTTTTATTGCAAATTGAACTAAAAACTAGAAAATAATTTTTCACCTCAAATCAAAATTATAATAAAATTTAAGTTATTAACACAATGATTCAATTCAGAGTAAAAAAGCGTGGGGTGCATTTTACTGTAGTTCATAACTATCCTCTCATAGATACCAATGATGATTGTAATATTAAAAAAAAATATTAAGCACCCCACGCTTTTTACTCTGAATTGAATGATTGTGTTAATAACTTAAATTTTATTATAATTTTGATTTGAGGTGAAAAATTATTTTCTAGTTTTTAGTTCAATTTGCAATAAAAGCGTGTTTTTTAGGTTTTTTATTTCACTCAAAGTGACGTTTGTTAATATCTACTAATGTCATTCCAGCTAAGTCGTATGAACATGGAATGAAAGGGAAATAAAGTATTCATACGAGTGAACCGTGTGATTCCACTTTAAGCGCCGTAGTATTTCCTATCAGCTGTAGTAATAGCGTAAGGCTGCCTGTCCACGGAAGCGGAGCGGAGAAAATACCTAGTAAAGATCTACCAATAAAACTCCGTTAAATCAGTTTTTTCGAATACTATTAATGGATTTTTAATATTTTTTCCGCTTTGCAACCTTGATCTGCTTCGGTGGAATGAAAGCTTAAAGATTATGTAATAAAATATGGCGTCCAGATTATCTGTATTAGTATTGTTGGCGTAATCTCGTAAGATTAGTTTCTTATAACTAAGGATAATTAAGTATCCATCGTTAAAACTTGGAAACATGAATGAACCACCAAACCATTTGGTCACGTTTTTGTGCAAATGATGTCTCCGGCAGATGTCCATCATATGTATTTATTCTAGGCTGAATACTTATTCAAGCTTAACCCGAGCGGTAAAATGCTAGAGCCTGGATATAACTTTCAAGCGGAGAAGTTGTTGGGTAAAATAAAGATCCTTGACAAGGCGCTCTACGATCTTGACATCAAGATAGATCCTCTGTTGAATCCGGACGCCGAGGATGCAGGGCCTGCTCCCAAAACAATCAATCCAATGAGCGCTTTGTAGAATTATTTTTATTTATATTTTGTACAATCGACCCTTAAAATGTTGAGCTTTCTTAAAACCTTATCCTATTTCAATTTCTATAATATCCACCAACGTGTCAATAGGAACTTTCAAATCTTATAATTTTTACTTAATATATTTAGTGCTCAACATTTTCATGGTATGACAGTAACTTACTTGTTCAGATTTTTTATTTTATCAGCATCAATTATTTTACTAAAAATTATAATGTTAAAATCTTTAAAAACTTTATGAATTAAACAGTAGTATCTTTATAATAAATTGTTTCAATTAAAGTACCTATGTAATTATGTTATTTACAGCACCGCCCCGCGGTGTAACCCGCGTTGTACCCGTTCCCGCGGGAATAACAGAATAAAATGTATCCCATGTGTTATTCTGATGTATAACCTATATTACTGTAAAGTTTCATCTAAATCCGTTCAGTAGTTTTTTGCGTGAAAGAGCAACGAACATACATCCTTATATACATCCATCCTCACAAATTTTCGCATTTATTAGTAGGAAAGGAATTTGTTCATAACTTAATGTCGGTATCTGACTCTATCATCTATGTAATTTCAAACGTGAAATGGTACAATTATTTCCATTTATTATGTACCTTTGTTTTCTTTCATGTTGACATTGTTTTAATATTGATTAAAAGATAATAGCGTTCTATTGGAAACGTCAATCATAAATGAAATTGTTCTGAATGCCTACTTACGGCCGGTCCCAATATACGATCTCAATCCATTTTTACCAATCTGCGATTGAAATTTCAATCCATTTGTTACAAAAAGTGTTTCAATAACCAAACTACAGATTGCAATGTCAATCCAATAATGCGATCTATCCGTCGGAGGGCACCAATCCATTTTTAACGGTTTTCGGATCGGCCTCTGTTCAGAAATGACAGTTGTTGGGTTTCAATAACAAATCTTTGGATTTTGACAAATCCTTTTTCGTCTATCTACGATCCATTTTGGCAATCCTTGATAATTGATGGATTAAGCGCAATCTTTCGAAATAAAAACTGTGATTAAAGGCATTTCTTATAGTAATTTTAGATTAAAACATCCTAAAATAATAAAAAATGTCTACAACAATAGTTTCTAGTGATAGTGACAGTGATTTGGAAGTCTTGGAACTTCTTTCAGACTGGGATACTGATGAAAACGAAGGTCCATCAGCACCACGACGATATTGTCGTATTAACCATATACAGTGCCTAACGGATGCTGAATTCACATTCAGATTTAGATTAAACAAAGCTGCGGTAGAGCTGCTTCTGTTAGAAATATTACCACATCTTAAAGTCACATCAAAACGGTAAGTAAACAATGGCCAAGCTACTGATAGCTAAAGCTGCAGAGTGTAAAAACATTGCGAGAGGTGTAGGAAAGCATGAACATTAATCAATCATCTTATTATTTACAGAAATAATGGAGTTGCACCGCTTCACCAGCTTCTCTTGACGCTCAGATTTTATGCATTGGGTTCAATGCTGATTTCTGTACCGGATTTTGTAGGAGTGTCAAAATCTTCTGCCAGCAGAATAGTGCAAAATGTTTCTGAAGCTATAGCCATGCTTTACAACTAATATGTTGTAATGCACCTAAATAGTGTAGATAAGTTTTACCAATACGGTCAATTTCCACGTGTACTAGGTGCAATTGACTGCACCCACATACGCATACAGTCTCCAAGTAACTCAAGGCTAATAATCAAATCATTTTATTATTTTGGCATAGACTTATGTACTTTTAAAATTATTTTTCAGATCAAACTATTGGTGAAGAGTTTAGAAATCGAAAGGGTTACTTTTCATTGAATGTCCAAGCTGTCTGTGATGCTGATTTAAAACTGATGAATGATGTGGCTCGGTGGCCTGGCTCTGCACATGATGCTACTATATTTAATAATTCAGTTTTAAGTGTAATTTTTCAGTTATCTAGTTGAGTTTTACGTTAAGTTACTTTTGTTTGTTTAATTTCTAAAATAAAAGATAATTAATATTAGTAACATGTATTATTGTGTGCCCACCCAAACAATAGGTAGTTTATTGAATTCTAAAGTATAAAGTAGTAAGATGTGTAATGTGCATTCTCAAAAATGTGCATAAGCCATGATGGTTATAAATAGACATAATAATTTTATCCCTGATTTTACAACGACTGATGTAAAAAATGTCATGGGAGTTTCTTAATCGAGAAAAGCTTTTACAGATTGTAACTTTCACATTTATTATAAACCTTGCCGATCCAACAGGAACCATCAATTTTCATTGAAATCTGTTCAGAAATAAAACATAAAACTCAATAATAGTTACAACAAAAATTTATTACACAAACAAGTTACAACATAAATTTAATACACAAGAAAGCCACATAAAACATTTAGAATATCTTGCTGGGGTTTATGCACTGCACTTTCCATGGTAATTAATTATTTTAGGTAGTTTTCTTTTCGATTTTAAACAAATAACTTGAAAATAAAAAATGACATGACTGACACTGATACGTCTGTCAAACAGTTCAGATTACGTTCCGTTCTTAGCATATTGGGATCGAGCGTATCTCTCGGTTTTGCGCTGGTGACTACATTTAATTTGAAATTTGTCAAAAGTCGTATTAGTTTTGTGTATAAAACGTATATTTTTTTATAATTGTTGTAAAAATGACTATGTCAAAGCCCAAAAGTTAGCATAACGATCTAAATTATTTATTATGCCTATAACGCATTAAACATGAAGACTGCTTAAAATGGAACGTACGGGAGGGAAGGATCAACCGCCAATCCAATCTGAAAATCGATTGACGTTTGCTATCCGTTGTTATTGGGATGTAGATTCAGACCGATCGGAAGATCGCATTCTATCTTGGATTGAGCCGATCTCCCGATAGAAGATTCGATATTGGGATCCGCCGTTATTCATGATACAAAATTGGATATAGGTATCCGTAATTATCTAGGTGGAAATGGTGGAATTATCTGCATCTGTCATGGAATTTATTTCAGTAACTATCTCTGTTTTGGTATAATAATTTATATTATTAATTTCATTAAATATACCTACTAGAAACAACTAATAAAAAGCGATATTGGCGTCCTAAAACTTCAAAGTATTGTGGTATATACCTAGGTGTAAAATTAAGTTGTTCCATTAAAAACTGATTCGTGGGTGGCAATATAACATAATCAACGGGTATCACGGTAACAATATGTAGTGAGTCACGCAATGGCCAGTCGATAATGCCGATGGTATCTGTGCGACATTGCGTGTCAATCACGACGGCATGGTCACACCGGTTTAAAACAAACAACTTCGTGCCAGTTTGTGAAAACATGTGAAAGGATATGAAAGTGTATCCTGAAGGCAAACATGCCATCCGGCGACTCAAGAAGAGTCCGGACAATGATGACGTCAATGGAATCTCCCTGTGTGCGACCAGCCTCCGACACCAAACTACCGAATTCTTCGAAAACTCTACGTTACACGGTGTTCGGTATATTGCTGAAAAGGAGAGGCCTTTCTGTGAGAAGTATGTTGGTTTACGACTTTGTTATGATGTTAAAGATTTTGTGTTGAAGCTAATTTGTTTTGTCCAGGTTTATGTGGTTCAGTTTTACAGCGATAGGAGCGGTTACGACATGCATTATTATTGTAAGCTTGTGGGAAAAGTTTCAGACGAACCCTACAATTACTGGTATGTACTTAAGTTTGATGCAATACTTCTAGGTGTTAGTAAAAGATCGAGATTTAATTGTTCAACCCAAATATTTAAAGGTTTGGACACCGATTTCCACAACTGGGATGTCCCATTTCCCGCAGTGACATTGTGCGATGCTAATCCAGTGGATGAGGAGTTGCTACAAGAATATATACAAAGGTTGGTTGATCTTTGAATAAATAAGCAAATACACATATACAATATAAATAGTTGGCACTTAGGTAACTCTAATTTTCTTGTTCAGTGTGTGGGGTGAAGAGGCGCCCTCGAAAGCGGCAGACCTGTTGCAATGGTTGGCGACACTCAGTTATAATTCCATAGCTGAACAGGCTGCAGAATTTGTAAATGATCCAGATCTCATGGAAAAAATCGGTGGCGAGAATCCTCTGAATTCTAAAGAAGCTGTTCTTATGGTAATATATTCCAAGGAATTAGTAATAGTTATTGATGTTATTTCGTATCTACTATTTAAGGTAACGTGAAGTCGATAGTAATATATTTTTCTTTCAGGTAGTACGCCATTGCGAAACGGTTTTCTTCGATTGCCAATGGAAAGGAGATTCAGAGGAATGCTGTGATCTCCTTATACCAGTCTTCACTGAAATAGGGTTCTGTTACGCATTTAACTCACGCCACGCCGAAAAAACTTGGCCATGGTAGATACTCGTACATCCTTCTATATATGTTATCATCGGCTTTGGTATGAATAAGGCATGTCATTAATTATTTGTAACTCTTGTAATATTTAACTTTTGTATTAAAGGCAGTCTCAACCACTACCGGAACAATTTATGGAGGCATTTATTCATGAAACTGATGCTAAATGGTCATTTTTATACAACTCCGAACGAAAGAATACAACTATAGATGTAAGTTTACGATTGAATACCTACACTGTCCACGTAAAAACAGCGTTATTTAATCCTTTTGGCTATTAATTTAAAGGTGTACATTCATTCATCAGAAGAGATGGCAGGTTTAGAACTAAGTCCTCAACACTCTTGGGATCGTCGTGTGGAAAAGGTGTCGTTTTCTGTTAAACACACGTACACCACACAAGATGCACGACAACTGTCCATCAAGCAGAGACGGTGCATCTTCGCTGACGAACAAAAACTTGAGACATTCAACATGTATACTTACTCAGCTTGTATGAGGCAATGTAGGATGCAGAGAAGTCGGACGTATTGCAAATGTGTGCCGCACTTTTATCCAACTTTAGGTGAGAAGAACCTTCTCTGTTACTTTTGTTTCTTTTGCTGACTGGTAAAAGCCTCGCTGGCACCTCGTTATGCCATGTCCACTCCCATGTCAAGACCGACGCCTGGTTTAATTTCTGGGTCGAGCGAAGCATATTTTCTTTCCATTTCAAACATGGCTTGGGCCTAAGATTACTAACCAGCAAAAGGTCATACTGTCGTAATGATTAAGCCTAGGTAATCTTCAGACAGGTCACTGGTAATTACGAACTGTTTTTCCAACAGCTGGTTACAGACAATGCACGATAAAGGAGTTGGAGTGCATAGCGAAGCACAAAGCCGCTATAACAGACGTCACACAATGCTCTTGCGAACTTGGGTGCACCCACACCGTCTATGAAGTGGAGAAATTGTCGGAAGTAGAGTAAGTAGCACGAGACAAGACTAAAACAAAATGATCAATGACTATTGTTAATTCATTTTGTGTTTTTAGTAAAAGCAGCGGTTCCGATACGCTAGAAACAGAGTTCGTGTCATGGCCAATGGTGCGGTACAAGCGTGAAGTGCTCTTCGGTTGGGTTGACTTGTTAGGTAAGTTGACGTAACAATGTCTTGGATTGTTGACAGTTTATAATTAAAATGTTCATCAAGAGTTGAAGTCCGTAAATTAAAAGCGAAAAGCGCTAACACTTTATGCAAAAAAATATAATGAAGCCTTATCCGTTGCAACTCAAGTGTTGTCGTTTTTCTAGAAGTGTGACTAAACTGACATTAAGAAAAAACCTTACCCTTAAACGATATAAATTCTATTAATTTTCTTCTAGTATCATTCGGCGGTATAGCCGGTCTATTCCTGGGCTTCTCATTGCTCTCCGGAGTGGAGTTAATCTACTACTTCACGCTCCGAGCGTGGTGCGCCGCCGTCCGAGAAGGAGACATGCTGAGGAGGGAACGAGCGGAGCGACTCGCGCGACCAAAACCACCGCATGATCTTAGTCTTGTGCCTTGGTAAGGAAATGTATTGTACTAGTCTAGTCTTATCTGCATTAGTGTCGTTTCATGAGGACATACATTTTCTTATCTTAATTTAATAAAGTCTGTGCGGATTACGAGGCACTTTAGTCCGCCGGACGTTTTTGTCCGTCAAAATAGAACACTAAAAACCGAATTAAATAACGCACATGAATGACAGGAAAAGTTTGTATAACATGAACATTTGTTACCCATTTGTTGACATCAGAAATACCAAATACCACAGGTTTATTACTGTAACTTGACTTTAGTATGTTTTTTTTTGTGTTGGATGATTAAGGTGCGGTCAAAAGATCATTCATACGGACGAATTACCCATTAACTAGGCAACTGCTACTAACCTAAGATGACAAGAAGTTAATACTTATTTCGCAATATTATTTACTTCCATCGCATATCCGTTAGTGTATGAATTAAATTACAGGTGGAAACAGCCTCCGATCCCAGTCACCAGCCAGCCAATAACGGTGAAGTCTAAAGACGCAGACTTGCCCCAATACTCCCCACCGCCCGGCTACACCACATATTTACCTTAATTTGGCACATGCACTATATTTTATATTATTCCACAAATTAAATTTTTAAAATATGCATTATTATGAACGTAAATAAAACCCATATTGATTTAAATTCATTTTATTATTGAATTACTAATAATTTAGCTATTTGTGCACAAAATATTATTGCACGTTAAAACACACATAAGGCTCTAATCACACGGGTGAAAGTTCCTTACGAGATACTTAAATACTCTAGATTCCCTTTGATATTCGCGTTCATTGCATATCAATTTTTGAGACATTTGTTTGCGCTTAGATTTAGTGTGATTAAAGCTTTATGTCAACGACTGTTAAAATCGACGTCTTTTATACTTCATAAATTACACCGTATTTTACGTAAATTACACAATTTTACATAGAATTTTGTAAAATCGCTTGAATGTCGTACGTAACATGTACGTACGTAACATGTTTATTCGAGTACATTTTAGTTATTATCGGAACATTAAATCAGAAACCAGTTTGAATGACAAAACTAACGACATACCATTCAAAATTCCCTAAAGGTACCAGTCCGTGTTAAGCAGTTAAGGGCGAGTTAAGAGTGTATACACACTAATGTTAGTTGTTGCCCATGAATGGTACCTTATTTTCTGTTAAATAATGTCTCGTTTAGAAGATCTAGGGAAAAGTTGTTGTAGACGTTAGATGTATAAGGCCTAAACTCCACAGAGCCGTAGCTTCACGCATATTTCTCATTATGTTTGGGGTTCGCCAAAATAAAGTAACATACAAAACTATGATACTATGTATGTCGTAAGTGATGTATGCGCCGATGCAGACGCTACAGTGAACGCAATGCCCTGTGGAGTCGGTCTCTCTAAACTCTGTTTGTATGACGTTTGACGTCACCTTACATACCAAAAAGAATTTAAATAACAATCTTAGAATTTGGTATAAGTTTACAAATATAAGTTAAATAGAACTGTAAAAATTAAGTACTGTACAATTGAAAATAAGTAGGTACCTAAGTATGCTGATATACAGCGCTGAGAAATTATTTTAAGTCAATTAATGATTGAATTACATATATCTATTAAAATATAATAAATACATATATTTGTAACACAGATATGGAACAAATAGTTGTGAGAGTCGCGAAAATATTTTCACTTACTTCGGTCACACGTTTAGTCCATAAACTGTTTATAAATTAGTTAGTAAGTTAAGTAATAAATACATAATTAGTTTCTACTACATTCCTTTCATTATTTACATACTCTAAAGAATGATCGGAATGATTCCTACTAAGTCACGTTACAAACCCGTGCTAAACACACAACCATTACTAGTAATTCAAACCGATTCTAGAATCCCCATATCTTAGTCCACCTGTCTCATACTCAACAATAACACAAAAAGAGGCAATAAAATAAAATAATTTCTCGCTAATCTTTCGTATGAGTGCACAGAACTAAATAGTGTCAAAAGAATCAATAATCATATTCCGACATTCCGGGCGAAGCTCAGTAAGTATTAAGATACAATGCGATTAAAATAAGAATAGGACGGGCTCTCGGCTAACTTCACTCATATAAGTACGGTCAGCAGAACAAACTTAAAAATATTTATTTTAATTGATTAATTTTAAATGAATGACTAAAAATCGTTCATTTTATAAAATTTATATATATTTTATAAGGTTTTTCCCGATTTTTGAATTATCATCTAATGTAAAATAATATTCATAAATAAACATGGAAAATAATATTCTTCATACGGCAAAACTAAAAGATCTTGAATAAATGAATATATTATTAACATAAAATACTCTTGTTTTATTCCGAATAAAAATCTCCCGATTTTTAGATGGTAAATTGAACGAATTTAATTTTTCAATTTTGCAATATTTTTTAACATTGCTTTTTTTGCACATTATACTATACCAAGTTCCCGTTGTGACGTCACAACATGGCGCTAGGCCGGTCCTATTCTTATTTTAATCGCATTGTACTAGTGTAAACGAAGTACCGGCAAAATGCAAAGCATCATAATAATTTAACTATTTATTACTTACGCTAACCCTTAACTAGTACTAAAAAACTGATTCGATTTTCTATTTACAATAAAGTTTTCCACTTAATTAAGTAGGGGGAACTAGTAACTAATAAATATTATCATTACTTTTTATAATAGAAAATTGTTTTCTATTATTGCATAGATTAAAATACAATTTCTGATTTGGTATTTAAGTATTCATTAAGTAAAATATTTCTCTAATTAAGTAACTCACTGTAAGTCAACTAACTAAGGAAAACAGAATTCCTTTTAATAATACATTTAGCCATAAATGGATTGTTATTGATTTAGGTAAACACTGAATATTTTAATATTTCTACACTTGGTTAATGCATGCACACACGTCTAGGAACATATCTCTACAACGAGTACATTAAATACTATATAAAATATCTAAAACTTGACACAAATCTACTATTATAAATCTGCATCATAATTTAAATACACCATTTGACACATCATTTCATGGGGCCAAAAGGGCTTAATGTATCACAGGTAGAAATAACAAATATTGTAATAATGTACGGTTCACCTGAGTACAGGAAATATTGGACAGACACAACATTTATCAAATTATCATTAACAACAAACATCAGTTTGAGATATTAAGAGTTTCCTCGTGACGGGATCGTTGAGATAGGATCGAAACGTTCGAGGTATTTTTTAAAATATTTATTTCTCGGTAAACTCCCGTCGTTATATGTGATATCTTGATATATCACCTACAACGGTATTTCCTATTGGATATAAACTTAGATATCATGAAAATAAGTTTGTGGCATTCATAATAACATGTGCATATTAACTGTCCTATTTCCTGCTCCCATATTAATCGGCCATACGTAGTGTCATTATCAATACAATACCAATAAAACATTTTCAGACACATTGTACGTACACCCATCAATAATTTATAATATTAATTGCATTCTATAAAAGGTAAGGTAACTATCACGTAAGTCACAATTGACAGACCTGCAGAGGCACTTCAAGCTCTGCAGGTGTTTTTGTCATAATATAGATATTATTTTAAAAAGTGAATGTAAAATTAATCGCTACCTGGTTATTGGGAAAGTGGTACGTACACCTGAGATCGGCCAGCTACAGCTCGTTAGTATACGTGTGCGGAATACAACGTGTCAGCACAATTGCACTTGAGAGGGCGGCGGGCATAACAGAGCGGCCGCTTCGCCGTTGGTCTCCTCTTTAGCCTTGTAGCGTCGCTTGAAGAAGTTAAACAGACGATCGAACCTGTCGGCGTCTGAGAATGTAGCCTGCAAAGAGATGAATTCATTATTTTTAACTAAATGGTTATCGAAATAGTATCCAGGGTACAATTTTAAAGGGTTGGCTATGTACAATTATTTTATATGCATCAAATAAAATTAATAAGAAAAAGTTTAACATTCTAAAGGATTGACGGTACTTGTTTTTGTTAGGTAATAACTTACAATGCGATTAAAATAAGAATAGGACGGGCTCTCGGCTAACTTCACTCATATAAGTACGGTCAGCAGAACAAACTTAAAAAAAATAGATTAATTTTAAATGAATGACTAAAAATCGTTCATTTTATAAAATTTATATATTTATAAGGTTTTTCCCGATTTTTGAATTATCATCTAATGTAAAATAATATTCATAAATAAACATGGAAAATAATATTCTTCATACGGCAAAACTAAAAGATCTTGAATAAATGAATATATTATTAACATAAAATACTCTTGTTATAATCCGAATAAAAATCTCCCGATTTATGATGGCAAATTGAACGAATTTAATTTTTCAATTTTGCAATATTTTTTAACATTGCTTTTTTTGCACATTATACTATACCAAGTTCCCGTTGTGACGTCACAACATGGCGCTAGGCCGGTCCTATTCTTATTTTAATCGCATTGTATTTTGTTTTTTTTTGTTAATTATGAGAATGAGGTTGGTAAGGATTGTTTTAGTCTTACCTCAACAGCTATAGCAAGCACGAAGTGTGTAACCGGCACGATGATTAAATACACTCTGAACATGTTTTGCTCCGGTTGATCCCATCTCATTGGTTGTACCTCAATGTATTCAGCGAATGATTTCCAGGGACAAAACAGTATCAGCGTCACAAACACTATTTGAGTGAACAGTGTGATTACCATGGCATCTGAAATATTAGACATAGGAATTATTATAAGAAAATATTGGGAACAATTTCTCTCAATGTGCATAATGAGTATTTTCAATTGATGTAGATGGGAAGGCCTCAATAAGGTAGTATTTTTGAAGCAATTAAAAGTCTTAAGAAATGCATAACCAACTTGTCAAAGGCAATAGTTTTTATTTTATGATTGAAAAATGCCATATGTTGAAAATTACCCATTTTTCTGTTATGACAGAGTAAACTCACAGTTAGTACAGAAGGGTTGACGGAAGGGCCATCCTTTGGCATAAACACACGCCATGCTGAGGTATTGGAATGATGACACGATGAATATCACCGTGTTCTCCCAGCACAGCACCTGCTCCACGTTGGGGCCACCTTCCACTTGCACGAACCTGCAATTATTATCGGAATTTTAAACATGATACTTATTCAACTCAGACTCAATACAAATTCAAGATATAGTGCTATTAACAGTCATGTGAAACTGGTTTCGTAACCATATGTATGTACATCAGTCAAACTAACCAAATTGATGTGTAATTAATGAGGACTTAATATTTTGCATGCTTTACTGTATTTAACTTTTATCAGATTGGTACATTATCTCTCATTTATATCTATTTATAATATCGTAGCATTAAAATTAAACTCACCAAGACTGTGAATTCAGTAGAAAAATGGACGCGATCTGCGTCATTAGCACAAGAACCACTTGTATAGTCAACGACATAATGTTAGGCACGGAGACGAGCGACACCGGCGGCGATTGCTTCGTCAAAGTGGGCCCGGGCCTGGCGCGGCCGAGGGATAGAGCTAGTAACGTTGTTAGTACCAAGTCTATGTAGAGAAATTGATTGTTGCCAAGGATCGAGTAATACTGAAAGGAAAGAGGGGTGTTAATATTCATTGGTTTGATAGGACAAATAAACTCTAAATGATCATCAATAACATCCACTGAGGGACGTGAACTATTCGATACTGCTTTGGCTTGACTTGAGCTGAATCGAATGAAGGCTACTAAATACCGTTAGAGTGTACAAGCTTGAAATAATAAAGTTTTAACTATACTCACATTATACAGTATTAGAATAGAGAAAAATTGTATCAACGAATAGAGAGCCATGTATTTAAATATAGCGAACGACGTGCTGAGCGCGCATCGGCCTTCCAACACTAGGAGTTTCACGCAGTTGATGTTCTGCTCCTGAGACGTGAACGGGGCAGCCACTGGAATTATAACAGAGAATAAACACGTGTCTTTTGATAGAAAATGGATACAGACGTCTGAGGAGGATTAACTTAAACCTGGTTTTGGTAGAACATCGAAGGTTGGTGATCTAAGTTTTTAAGCTTTTTCGTAATTGGCAGTATTTGTTGAACAATAATACTGATTTGATGCAATTACTTTACTACGCTTATACCGAATAAGCTTCATTCTGGTAGACATATTACGGTTTTAGTGAATCAATTTTGAAGTTCTGATCTCAGATTAGCTCGTAAACTAAGATTAAGTTGAATTGATCGAGTTCAGTTGTAGCTGTGAAATTGGGGTTTAGTGGTTTATGCGTACACTCCTCAGCCGGTATATAGTGTGTGAGCCAAGGTGCGTATGACGTTGGAGTGTATAATATGTATAAATGAGCGCGCCGCAGTCGTTGTAGTGTATAGTGTATAGTGTATAATATGATGCAAGCCTGACCCGAGGCGTCGGCCTCGGACAGTGAGATGCCGACGTGCGCCGCCTTGAGCGCGCCGCAGTCGTTGTAGTGTATAGTGTATAATATGATGCAAGCCTGACCCGAGGCGTCGGCCTCGGACAGTGAGATGCCGACGTGCGCCGCCTTGAGCGCGCCGCAGACGTTGTAGTGTATAGTGTATAGTGTATAATATGATGCAAGCCTGACCCGAGGCGTCGGCCTCGGACAGTGAGATGCCGACGTGCGCCGCCTTGAGCGCGCCGCAGTCGTTGTAGTGTATAGTGTATAATATGATGCAAGCCTGACCCGAGGCGTCGGCCTCGGACAGTGAGATGCCGACGTGCGCCGCCTTGAGCGCGCCGCAGTCGTTGTAGTGTATAGTGTATAGTGTATAATATGATGCAAGCCTGACCCGAGGCGTCGGCCTCGGACAGTGAGATGCCGACGTGCGCCGCCTTGAGCGCGCCGCAGTCGTTGTAGTGTATAGTGTATAATATGATGCAAGCCTGACCCGAGGCGTCGGCCTCGGACAGTGATATGCCGACGTGCGCCGCCTTGAGCGCGCCGCAGTCGTTGTAGTGTATAGTGTATAATATGATGCAAGCCTGACCCGAGGCGTCGGCCTCGGACAGTGAGATGCCGACGTGCGCCGCCTTGAGCGCGCCGCAGTCGTTATAGTGTATAGTGTATAATATGATGCAAGCCTGACCCGAGGCGTCGGCCTCGGACAGTGAGATGCCGACGTGCGCCGCCTTGAGCGCGCCGCAGTCGTTGTAGTGTATAGTGTATAATATGATGCAAGCCTGACCCGAGGCGTCGGCCTCGGACAGTGAGATGCCGACGTGCGCCGCCTTGAGCGCGCCGCAGTCGTTGTAGTGAAAAGTGTATAATATGATGCAAGCCTGACCCGAGGCGTCGGCCTCGGACAGTGAGATGCCGACGTGCGCCGCCTTGAGCGCGCCGCAGTCGTTGTAGTGTATAGTGTATAATATGATGCAAGCCTGACCCGAGGCGTCGGCCTCGGACAGTGAGATGCCGACGTGCGCCGCCTTGAGCGCGCCGCAGTCGTTGTAGTGTATAGTGTATAATATGATGCAAGCCTGACCCGAGGCGTCGGCCTCGGACAGTGAGATGCCGACGTGCGCCGCCTTGAGCGCGCCGCAGTCGTTGTAGTGTATAGTGTATAATATGATGCAAGCCTGACCCGAGGCGTCGGCCTCGGACAGTGAGATGCCGACGTGCGCCGCCTTGAGCGCGCCGCAGTCGTTGTAGTGTATAGTGTATAATATGATGCAAGCCTGACCCGAGGCGTCGGCCTCGGACAGTGAGATGCCGACGTGCGCCGCCTTGAGCGCGCCGCAGTCGTTGTAGTGTATAGTGTATAATATGATGCAAGCCTGACCCGAGGCGTCGGCCTCAGACAGTGAGATGCCGACGTGCGCCGCCTTGAGCGCGCCGCAGTCGTTGTAGTGTATAGTGTATAATATGATGCAAGCCTGACCCGAGGCGTCGGCCTCGGACAGTGAGATGCCGACGTGCGCCGCCTTGAGCGCGCCGCAGTCGTTGTAGTGTATAGTGTATAGTGTATAATATGATGCAAGCCTGACCCGAGGCGTCGGCCTCGGACAGTGAGATGCCGACGTGCGCCGCCTTGAGCGCGCCGCAGTCGTTGTAGTGTATAGTGTATGATATGATGCAAGCCTGACCCGAGGCGTCGGCCTCGGACAGTGAGATGCCGACGTGCGCCGCCTTGAGCGCGCCGCAGTCGTTGTAGTGAAAAGTGTATAATATGATGCAAGCCTGACCCGAGGCGTCGGCCTCGGACAGTGAGATGCCGACGTGCGCCGCCTTGAGCGCGCCGCAGTCGTTGTAGTGTATAGTGTATAATATGATGCAAGCCTGACCCGAGGCGTCGGCCTCGGACAGTGAGATGCCGACGTGCGCCGCCTTGAGCGCGCCGCAGTCGTTGTAGTGTATAGTGTATAATATGATGCAAGCCTGACCCGAGGCGTCGGCCTCGGACAGTGAGATGCCGACGTGCGCCGCCTTGAGCGCGCCGCAGTCGTTGTAGTGTATAGTGTATGATATGATGCAAGCCTGACCCGAGGCGTCGGCCTCGGACAGTGAGATGCCGACGTGCGCCGCCTTGAGCGCGCTGCAGTCGTTGTAGTGTATAGTGTATTGTGTATAATATGATGCAAGCCTGACCCGAGGCGTCGGCCTCCGACAGTGAGATGCCGACGTGCGCCGCCTTGAGCGCGCCGCAGTCGTTGTAGTGTATAGTGTATTGTGTATAATATGATGCAAGCCTGACCCGAGGCGTCGGCCTCCGACAGTGAGATGCCGACGTGCGCCGCCTTGAGCGCGCCGCAGTCGTTGTAGTGTATAGTGTATAATATGATGCAAGCCTGACCCGAGGCGTCGGCCTCGGACAGTGAGATGCCGACGTGCGCCGCCTTGAGCGCGCCGCAGTCGTTGTAGTGTATAGTGTATTGTGTATAATATGATGCAAGCCTGACCCGAGGCGTCGGCCTCCGACAGTGAGATGCCGACGTGCGCCGCCTTGAGCGCGCCGCAGTCGTTGTAGTGTATAGTGTATTGTGTATAATATGATGCAAGCCTGACCCGAGGCGTCGGCCTCGGACAGTGAGATGCCGACGTGCGCCGCCTTGAGCGCGCCGCAGTCGTTATAGTGTATAGTGTATAGTGTATAATATGATGCAAGCCTGACCCGAGGCGTCGGCCTCGGACAGTGAGATGCCGACGTGCGCCGCCTTGAGCGCGCCGCAGTCGTTGTAGTGTATAGTGTATAATATGATGCAAGCCTGACCCGAGGCGTCGGCCTCGGACAGTGAGATGCCGACGTGCGCCGCCTTGAGCGCGCTGCAGTCGTTGTAGTGTATAGTGTATTGTGTATAATATGATGCAAGCCTGACCCGAGGCGTCGGCCTCCGACAGTGAGATGCCGACGTGCGCCGCCTTGAGCGCGCCGCAGTCGTTGTAGTGTATAGTGTATTGTGTATAATATGATGCAAGCCTGACCCGAGGCGTCGGCCTCCGACAGTGAGATGCCGACGTGCGCCGCCTTGAGCGCGCCGCAGTCGTTGTAGTGTATAGTGTATAATATGATGCAAGCCTGACCCGAGGCGTCGGCCTCGGACAGTGAGATGCCGACGTGCGCCGCCTTGAGCGCGCCGCAGTCGTTGTAGTGTATAGTGTATTGTGTATAATATGATGCAAGCCTGACCCGAGGCGTCGGCCTCCGACAGTGAGATGCCGACGTGCGCCGCCTTGAGCGCGCCGCAGTCGTTGTAGTGTATAGTGTATTGTGTATAATATGATGCAAGCCTGACCCGAGGCGTCGGCCTCGGACAGTGAGATGCCGACGTGCGCCGCCTTGAGCGCGCCGCAGTCGTTATAGTGTATAGTGTATAGTGTATAATATGATGCAAGCCTGACCCGAGGCGTCGGCCTCGGACAGTGAGATGCCGACGTGCGCCGCCTTGAGCGCGCCGCAGTCGTTGTAGTGTATAGTGTATAATATGATGCAAGCCTGACCCGAGGCGTCGGCCTCGGACAGTGAGATGCCGACGTGCGCCGCCTTGAGCGCGCCGCAGTCGTTGTAGTGTATAGTGTATTGTGTATAATATGATGCAAGCCTGACCCGAGGCGTCGGCCTCCGACAGTGAGATGCCGACGTGCGCCGCCTTGAGCGCGCCGCAGTCGTTGGCGCCGTCGCCGCACATGCCCACGACGGCGCCGCGCGCCTGCAGCGCGCTGATCAGCTGCGTCTTCTGGTCCGGCCCGAACCGCCCGTACACTACGCCTGCCGCCAACGAGAACCGTGCTTACTCTTATTCTATTTATTCTACTATTCGAAGAATGTGCGTTTCTCTACAATAAGCAAGATCAGACCAGATCTTAAACGTAGGCACTTAATCTTACAGTAATTGTTAAGACTCTTTCAATTTAAATGTTTTATTACTTTGGATAACCTTACGAATATTTTATAATTCTTTTATCCAAAACGCACGTAGCAGGGCGACTAATACCCTTTAAATTGAAATAAATCTAAATTGCTTTAAATACATAGTAGAAATTATACTAAATGAAACGGGTCTGTATCGCGTTAGATAATTAAACGTATTTACTTAAATACGTACCCGACGTTTTGAGCGGATTACACCGCTCGTGGTCACGGGAGAACTGGCTGGAGAGGCGAATATTCACTGCACAATATTGTTTTTTCCAATTACCCGCACAAACTACCCGCACTTAATGTTTATCATCAAAATTGTTAGTCATTAAGTTGGCGACACACCACGCTCACTACATCCGAATTTTCGGTCAATTTTTTGTGTTGCCTACGACCATTAATTACCGGATTCCACATAGACGAGAGCTTAAAACCACTTTCCCGGTTGAAATTCAAGTGTTTTTTGATTTCCACCGCTTCACGAACAATCCTGGAGTAGTAATGTCGTTCCGTGGAAAGGATTTTCGGCGCATGCAACTCAATCCAATGGTTTGGTCCTGATGATAATAAATGGTCGGCAATTGCGGACTTTTCGACCTGGCGGTTTTTGACCGCTGCGATATGTTCTCTGACCCTCTCCGCTATCGTGCGCTTGGTCTGTCCAATGTATGAACTACCGCAGCTACAGTCAATTTTATAGACGCCTGGAGTCTGGTAAGGGATCGTGTCCTTCGGTGACCTCACTTGCTGTGCTATTTTCGACAAAGGAGTAAATATGGTGTCTATAGAATACGATTTTAAAATCGAACCAATCTTGTCTGTTACTCCTTTGATGTATGGCAAAAAAGCGGGCTGCCTGACAACACTCGTTGCCCTTCCCTTAGATTTCCTCCTCGAATGTGGTCTCCCAACGCTGTATCCATTGTTCTTCATAACCTTACTCACGTGAGCTAGTTCCTCATCTAAAAACTCCGGGTCGCACAACGCGTAAGCCCTGTTTATTAGAGATGTCTGCACGGAGCGAAGGTGTCGGGGATGATGATGAGAAGACGCGTTGATTTAATTATCTAACGCGATACAGACCCGTTTCATTTAGTATAATGAGTGCAAATCGTGTGAGTTTAAAAACATAGTAGAAAATTCACAAATTTACCTTTTTCGAGCAATGTATCCAAAGTGTCCGGGTGTTTGGCTCGCAGTACGCTCCAAGTCTTTCCGTCCATGGCGTATACAAAGTCCATACCCAATTTTGGAGGTCCACCTTCGCCGACTACCTACAAACAGAAATAATTTATTTAATGTTGGATACATACTAAGACTTCAACCAATCGATCGTGGATTGACTGTATTACAGTTTCAACCACATCGATGTATATGTCGCCTAATCCATTTTATCATCGATCGAGGTCGTCGATCTTCCAAATCCAACTTAATAAGTTTAAAAGTCTTCTGAACTTACCTCCATATAAATGGGTGGTTTCTCGTCATTAGAACTTTGGCCTACGGTAACCAAAACAATCTTTTGAGGCGGTTGCACCATATAACACCCTCGCGCAACAGACATTGCAGTCATCAAATTATCACCTAAAACAGATAGGTTTTGTGTGACACATATCAGTATGTGAGAACAATGTTATGGAGATTAAATATCAAATAATAATTATGTAGGAGCTATAAGTCTATTGTTCTCTTAAGAAATTAGAATACAATGATTTGTGTTCGTTTGTTTATTTCGTTCTGACACGACTTCAGACGTGTTTGTAATTGTAACAGATCGGAACCGGATCAATCATATAATGAGACTGCCTTAGCCAGAACTAAAAACATAGTCATACTAAGGGTATTACAATTAATAATGTATAACATACCTGTAACCATAATCTGTCTAATATTAGCCTCATGCAGCTCTCTGATGACCGGAGTGGTCTCTGGTTTCAGGCTATTTTGCATGACTAGAAAGCCTAAGAACACCATATCACACTCCAAAGCCTCTCGCTCGATCCTCTGAGCGTCCACCCACTTCATCTTGCGGTTTAGCTTCTTGTAAGCCAAACTGATTACTCGGTACCCATTCCAAGTGTAATCGTTCAATACGGAACTAAAGTTTTCCGGCAAAGTGGAAGGCTCACACATACCTGCAACCTTTAAAGTTTTAACATATGAAAACAACATCGACCCTCCACAGTTTAATAAAGCGTTACAGTTAATGACATAACTCCAAAGTGATTAGTGTAAATCACAAAATACATACAGGTCACATGTTAGCTTAGTTAAAAACAGAAATGTTAACATAATATAAAATAAAATTATTTTAAACACAAGATAGATCATTCATTCATTCACCCTGGTGTCGGAGTTTTTAGACTGCTTAAAGGCCTCCGGCGCGTTCTAATTGAAACAACCGGGACCGACTGTTTAACGTGCCTTCCGAAGCATCAATCGATTAGAATCACTCACTCATATATGCTGGAAGTATGTAAAAAAAACCTAGAAATGGGATATTAAATTACAGTTTATATACCTTTTCAGGAGCACCCTTGACGAAATAAACCATTTGTGGTTGTCCAAGAACTCTAGCGATAACTCCCATCGACTGTTGAGACGACGAGAAATGGAATCGCCGCAAGAGTCCAATCTAAAATGAAACAAACATTAATTTGAGCATCTAATCACTCGGTTTTATTAGTTTTCCAAGCTGAAATGGTTATCCATAACTTCATTTGTCTATAATTTAGCACATAACATATTTATAACCAGGAACATAACACTTTTCAATCTCGCGATTTTCACAGTCAAGTTTCCAAATTAGTCATACAGGATAACCAATAATTTTATAAATCAGGAAAAGTATTTTTCTAAGGATATACCATAATAAAAATAATTATATTAATTTACCTCATAAGGTACTTCCATAGTAAAAGGATCATAGTTATCGGTATTGGGAACATCTCCTTGTGCATTCTGCGGCTTCACAATAGCGGGTGTCAGTGTGTCATAGCGAGTATTCTCTGGTCCGGGCTCCTCGAGTATCTGGCAAAATATAAGTGACCTTATTGGTAAAGAAATATGACCCACAAAAAGTTGCTTATCGTCTTTTAACTAAAGGCAGACGTTAGACATGGTCTAACGATTGAAAACAAACAGAACGACAATTTAACAAGCCCTCCGAAACAAATAAATGCCTTGTAAATCAGATTATATAATAAAATCATTGTAAACGAATACGTTTTATTATGGTAAACGAACACTTTTTATGCATTTAAATAAAGTTTGTTTTGAGATGAAAACTGAGTTGAGAAATACAGAGCAATTACTGAGCAATTATGTGATAACAAGTCGGCGTTTGATGGACAATAAGATGTTTGTTACCGATTTCCTGAACGTTGATTTACCATATAATTGTATAAATATTGATTTTGCCGTTATTTGCTAGTGTATTCGCTACATGTTGTGCCATATAGTTATAGATAATGTAAATTGCAAACCTACTCTATTGAACTGTTATCTTAGTGTTATAAAACTAGTCTTGACATTGCTACGTAAGATTTTGATAAATCGCCAACAGAGGCGGAATTTATCAAACACGTTAACGGACTATTCTCCGCGATCCTTATCTCTATCATTCTAGACATATCAAAAAAGATATTATAATCGAGTTGATCTTGTGTCGCACGATTCAAAGTACCAATAAAATTGATTGATTCGCCCTAGTCAGCGACATTCGATGAATAACAGCAATAACCGTTGTAATGATATGACAAAACATTAATTTAGTATAAAGTAAACAAAATAAGAAACGGCCTTTTGATTATATACTTTTTTTCTATTTATACTTTATGTCGACGATGGAGTTTCTTCCACAATAGCAACAATAACAAATAATAATACAAACAACAACATAATATACTCCACAGTTCAATAATAATTGATAACTAACACTCATTATTATGTCAGGGTAGTAGAATACATATCATAGGTGATTGATATTAAACTAAACACAGACAATTCTTATCTTGTGGTGTTTACTTTACGTTATTCTACGTCACTATAACAAGCGATAGTAACATATAAAGAGAAGGAAATACGAATTTGAAGATAGTGCACTATGCAAATTGAATATTGGAGCAATGACAAGGGCAAGGGCACTAAAATTGCATTGTTCTTATTCTTAACTAGCAGCGCCCCGCGGTTTTACCCGCGTTGTGCCCGTTCCCGTGGGAATTTCGGGATAAAATGTAGCCTATAGCCTTCCTCGATAAATAGACTATCTAACAGTGAAAGAATTATTCAAATCGGTTCAGTAGTTTCTGAGATTAGCGCGTTTAAACAAACAAACAAAACAAACTCTTCAGCTTTATAATATTAGTATAGATTGAATCCTAAAGAACCACGCTTTTAAGTCTTCACAGTAGTAAGTTCCAGTAAATTGGTTACCAGCCTTGGTTTCGGAGTTTTTGGATCGCCCCAATATCTCCAATATTTCCGAGTTACTTGCTACTTTACAGAGTAAGAGAGTGCGTTTCCATATAGCAGAGTGGAGTTCAATTGACCAATCACAGCGCATTATAATTGTCAGTCTCTTCTTAATGCATTGCAATTGACCCATTCAGCCTTATTACAAAAAGCGGTTTATCTAAAAACCCTGGTTTAAACTTCTTTAAACCATGGTCTAAACAAAAATGGTATTACAAATCATGGTTTTGCGATAAACCATTGACTAAATTATGGTTTAACGCTAAACCTCGGCGACCCCTAGTTTAGCGATGGTCTAAATCGGATACCTATGTCAAAATTGTCAAAGGTGTTGTCAAAGTTTCTCTTTTAGTATAAATCAAATCATCTTTTTCATTGTGTTGTGTTGTTTTAACTTGAAAATGGATATTAACATGATCGATTTAATTGATATTGAGGATATTGAAGCTGCTGAGTTGTTGGAAGTGCCACGCCGACACAACAGAAATCGTGTTTGAGTCAATCCCATCATCAAATTATCCGGTGAAGATTTCAGGCAAAAGTATAGGTTTAATAAACGTTATGCAATGAAAATAGTGGACTTAGTAAGAGAAGATTTAACTAGAGATGCTCGAGGATGCCCTGTGTCTCCCGAAATACAAGTGTGTTGCGCATTACGAAGCTGGGCTTCATTACTACATACTGCAACACCTCAAGAGGAGCGGTACAACAATGCTCACATTAGCACCAGAAATACAGTGGAAAGATGGTTTGGGCTGTGGAAGCAGAAGTTCCGCTGTTTATTAAGAGGCCTTTACTGCTACATTGAAACTGCAAAAACAACAATTGTAGCATGTGCTGTATTGCACAATATTGCCATAGATATGAAGGAAAGTGTGTTTCATAGTGGGTTTGATAACAATGAAGCCAACACACAAACACCTGCAGCAGTAGTTTTACCAGTGGAAAACAATGTACGTGGAAATATAAGAAGATTCATTCAGACGGCAATTCATTGAAAGACACTTTTAATTAAAATAATATATTTTAAACCTTAAATTAAAAAAATGTAATATTAAATTATTCTAATAAATTAATCTAAATCATTTTTTTGTAATAATTTTATTTATAGTTCTAGTTTTTTAATTTTTAATTCGGCAATTCTAATATTAAACTGGTGCTCCACTTTCCTCGGCAGTCCAATTCTCAGATCGTTTTCTTTTTTGTTGGTCCATCACAAATTATTCAAATTAATAAACCAAGTACCAATTAAACAATTAATAAAACGAAGAGCTAGGCAATTTTATGACTTTTGTGCTTTGTTTACCTAGCAATGGTTTTGTGTTACTATGGTTTCAAATAACGCGCGCGAAAATGTAACGTTTCGATACACGTACTTAGATATATTTTGAGAAATGATACGACACTAAGAAATATGCTTTTAAACCTAAACAAAACTGCAATCGACGAAATAACTAAATAATGTTTATATCCATGTAAAATAAGCAGGTCTCAATATTTATAGTACTCCATAATCATTAGCGTATTATCAAAACTTTTTGTTTTCTGGGGATACGGAACGTTGCAATAGAATGACATCATGATGAAGAATGATACTTGTATTCATCTGTGGTTGTTAGCTAAACAATGGTTCAAATGACGGTACTAAGAAGACCACGGTTTTATAAAGTTTTGTAATACGAACAAATTTAGACCATGGTTCTGCAGATAAGCCTGGACTTGATAGTACAGGTTTAAACCAAGGTCTATTTAGTTTTTTGTAATAAGGCTGATTGAGTTCAGGTCCGATCAGTTGCTACGACAACGCACCAACTGCTTACGAGATGTGAGCTGTTTTAGGTCTTATGCATAAACGTTTATTAACAGCATTCGAGCTATCAAATGGTTTGTCCCTTTCTGACATACGATATTTTCCGAAGAGGAAAAGTGAAAAAAAACTCTTTAAGAGTGTTTAAGTTATAGAGCGTTTATGAAGAAGAGGAATAGGGTATAGCGGGCGGCACTGACCCACTGCGTGAAGTGGAACATCTTGAGGTCGAGCGGGTCGCCCTGCAGCTCGCCCTGGATGCTGGTGAGCGAGTGGCAGGCGGCCAGCGCCTGCAGCAGCGGCGAGGCGGGCGCCAGGCGCGACACCTCGGACACGCGCTCGCCGAAGCGCGCGCCCGCCACCGGGATGACGCCGAACAGGTCCAGCCCGTCCTCCGTCAGCGTGCCTGTCTGGACCACACGTGCGACCTGCGCGTTACGACCGGCCCACTCCCGTCCGGGTAATGGCGCAGGATTACACCTTCGCCCGCCTTACGCACTTGCCATTTGAACCCATATGAAAGCCATTAAGTCTCTCACTGAAACTTTAAGTATATGGGGCCGTAAAAGTTAACCCGAACCAGAACATAGCGTAGTTCTTATCCAGATTACAGATTAGTCAGTCGAACGCACAGAACGGGTTTGATTAATATCACACGTTAACTGTGGTTTTCAAGAGCCTCTTGGCCTAAGTTTATTATGAACTAGTTAACCTTTTTCAAGTTCGAGTCCCAATATTTACGTATGGTTAAACAATTATGTGCATTATTGTGAAGGGACAAAAGTCATGACATACGGATAGCATAAAGCACGTCCGATACAAAAAGTTCAATAAACACTTATGAAAACCACAATAATACCTTATCAAAGCACATGACTTGGAGTTTCCCACAAACGACGATTCTTGGTGGCGATAAGCAGAATATTTTCTTGAGGCGCAATCGTTTCTGACTGTACACAATACCAGCAGTCATCGCGGCAGGTAAAGCAGGAGGCACTACTATAGTTATAATGTCCAAAGTCCGGAGAATTATTGTGGTTGTGGCACTCTAAAATAGAGAGACCAAATTAAGAATTTATCAGATATTTCATACGGGAAAGAGTATTAAAAGAACAATCAAGAATTTTATTGGGGACATATTGTTGGTAGCACTATTTAAGAGTACCAAAATAACGTATTTAATCACTGAACTCATAGTTTCTCTCACATAATAATTAAGCAGTTACTATCAATTGAGCTTCTGTGACTCACCCCTCTATCTATATACAGCCAAATTGAATATCCCATCCCGATGCCGGCAATTAAGAACATGAACGCGAGGAATTTAACGGCGTCAGTATAGAACTTGAAGCTTGCCGATGTCGGGTACAATATGCTTTTAATAAGCTCGCCTTTTGAAGTACTGAATCCAGTGCGTACTACTTTCGCCAAAACCTAAAATAAAAAGCATTTTGTTTAGTACTTACAGAATAAATAAAAGATGGAGTGATAAGTTTAAAGCGATGGAAAAATTGATTAAGTAAGTTGGTGTTTTATAAACAATAAAAATTGTATTTTGTTCGTAAGTACCTGATTATTGCCATAAAACCTTGTTTGAATAACATGAGTTCCGGCAAACAAAGTGTGTCTCTTATGTTCCTCAGTGGAGTATAGTTCAGCCGATGGACTGGGAGGGCCTTTCATTACGGGGACACTTTCACCTTGAAAATAAGATTAATATATAAGGTCAACTATAAATGGAACGGGTCTTGGATCTTGTTCAAAATACATAATAAGTACCTATTCACAAAAAACGTACCGGTCATTTTGAGCGTATTACACCACTCGTGGTCATGGGAATACTGGCTGACAGTGTTCCTGTGTCCGCGAGTGTCGTTATATTTTGGACGCGATATAGACCCATTTTGTTTATTTATAATGATATGTGAGATTAAAAAAGGTCAGCTGGTAACACTATGACGTAATTGTTTTACATTCTATTGTCTATAGTCTCGTATTGAAATAGTACTTGAAAAAATCGAAACATCTAACCAACAGTCTGAATTAATATTTTGGATTAATGAGGAGGAAGAGGAAAATGATATTTCTGCGTACTAAAGTTGTTGCAATAATATATTTCAAAGTAGTAGTATTGGTGGAGGTAATACCCTATTATCTCACAGTTTAGTAGTTGCAATACTATAAAATGATAATGACATGAACACGGGCCGTAATGACAGATAAAATGTAAAATAAAAGCGAAGCGTATCCGTAAACGTAGTTTCAATTCAAAATGAGTAGTGTTCGCTTAAATTTTAGTAACCGACATGAAGACCTACCAAACTAAAAGATTGTATGCAGTGATAAAGAGATTTTGATAAGTTCAATGTCATATCAAATGTTCAAAACGACACTAACCGGTAAGCATGCTCTCATTAACAATACAGGTCCCCGTGAGCAGCATGGCGTCGCACGGCATGACGCAGCCGTGCGGCGGCAGCACCAGCACGTCGCCCGGCACCAGGCGGCTGGCGCTCACCACGCACTGCTCGCGGCCCACGCGCGTGGGCCGCAGCACCGTCACCATCGCCGTCGACGTCGACCCGGCCATCTTGTGGAGGTTCTTGCTCATCTGTGTGGAAGTGGTTAGGTGTTAGTTTAGCTTTGGATGAAGATAAATTGATATAATGATTGGGACAGTATAGTAGAATGGGCAGGAACATTGCTGGTATTTTCTTTGGTCTTGAGTTTTATATATCGACAAAAATGCTGGCCGTTTTAAGTCAACTTGATAGTTCATTAAATACATTCTGTGCTGGACTTTAAGGCTAAGGACTCACGAAGCGGTTTTCACCCGTGCCCGCCGCGGTTGCGGGCCCGCAGCCTTTGTAGAATACAGATATATATGTAAAAAATTAAAGCACATTTCACGACGCGTTTTACGCCCGCGGCGTGTGCGATTGTTTGCGGGTCCCGCTGCTCCAGCGGTCATCTTGTACCGGCGGGCGCGGGTCGCGGTCCCGCAGGCGCGGCGGGTTGCACCCGCGCGTTCTGCGGTCGGTTGGCGGTTTAAGTCATTAATAAGAGTAACAAATAATCCATAACGATCTCTTTCCGCAATCAGTGGATGTATCCAGAATCTTTTAGGCCTTCTTTTTTTAATTCTTCTGTGAAGGAAGTATAACGCAACAGCTCGTTTCTGGTGTGTGTCCATGACGGTTTGGAACTCAACTGATCGTTTAACCGCCCGTCTTGCGATTATCAACCGCCAAGTTTGCGGGCGATAATCGCAACCGCGACGGCTGCGTAACCGCACAAAACTCCGGTCTCGTGAGTTTTGAAAATAAAACTCCATTCCGCCACCGCGGCGGGCACGGGTAAAAACCGCTTCGTGAGTCCTTACTCTAAGACTTTAATTTATTAGTAGATACATTAAGAATTTGAGATAGATTGGTTACAAATTAATGAAATTTGAACTAACCTTCTTGGTCTGATACAATGCCACAATACACGATCCAGTTGACAGAATAAGTACACATGTTGCATACTGATAATATTCATCCAGTGACCACAATATGATAGAGAATACTTGGAACACGTAGAATGGATTAAAAACTTCTTGGACAAACAGGGTCCAGTAGCTCTTCACAGATACTTCCACAGAGTTCTTATCATATAGTTTGATCCTAAAAATGATAATTAAATAGAATCAAATACATTTATATTAATATCAATTTCGAGCACTGATCTAGAATTAGAAACATACGTATTAAGATTATTCAAAGATGAGGAAGACTTACATTTCACTTTGCTGTCTCTTGTTAAGTCCGGAAGTGCTGTCCATCAACAAACTGATAGGGATCTTCTTGTTGATAGAGAGCACATGAATGAAGACTCCTTGTTCTGTGTTCCACACATGTCGGCTGTGCTGGTAAATGAAATACCGGAGCTTGTTGTCCACATGGCTGGACAGGTTGAGCTCCATTTCATATATCTTTTGAATTTCAAATGAACTTTTCCTGTCCGTAACTAAAGAAAAACAAATGTTTATTGAAAAAGTTATGAAGAGATTGATTTAGTTAAGAAAGTTATTTAAGAATAGCATTGGAACTTTCTGGAAAATATAAGAACTCACCTCCGACATACTTAGCCCTTATCAAACCCACATTTACGTATTTGAATCGATTGTAGATTGGATAATATGATAGAGCAAAGTAAGGAAGACCACCAAATAATATACATATTAAATGAAACAGAAATGCTCGTAGCTTTGAGTAATTGTAGCCATAAACATAAATGAATGTTTCGGTTGGGTTGTTGTCCAATGTTTGCCATTTACTCTCACCAATAACTTCATAGCCTGTAACAATATGATTTACATTATTAAGGGTAAACAAACATAATACTAGTTAAAATTTTGTAAACATTAGTTGGGTTTTACAACAATGATTAATAGACAATAATCATCAGTGTTAAATAACAATATGTTCAATTGTCAATTTAGTATCACCGAGGTATTAAACTTCATAAGAGATGAGACTGGAAGTCTTATTGATATAAATCAGTCATAGCATGATATGATTTATCTCATGACTCAGTTTGCACTTTTCAAGCCCTTAATACTGAAGATACTGATGACGTAAATACACAATATGACACTATATTAAAGGAAATAAAAAATACTAGTAAAAGAATAAAATCAGAAAAGAGAAATACACCTAAATTATCTACAAAGTCCATTCAATATATATAAAAAAGACTACAATATGAAATAGGCACAGAAACCACAAGAAGGTAAAGCGAAGTACCTATTCGCTTTGACTTGAGAAGAGTAAATTGTGATTTGGTGATAGCAGCTATCGAAAGGATCACATCTCTCCGGATAGCAAAACAGGGCATCACACTAGGAAAGAAATGGATCATCAGTTTGCAAGATGAAACAAGAACAAAGCGCTAGAGTAGAACTGAAGTTATAGACATTTTACGAAACCCTTTACAGCGATAGTGACAACACTGATTTTAACTTCCAATATACCTGACCAGAATCCATACCTCGCATAACGGGCAAGGAAGTGCACGACGCCTTAAAGACCATAAAATATGGTAAAAGTCCCGAAGAAGATGGAATCACAACAGAAGAACTAAGTATTGGCTCTCAAACTCTCATACCACATCTAACAAACTTGTTTAAACTCGACTCACAACAACCACAAGAACAAGCCGGATTTCGCCCTCATTTTTCAACTACTGACCGCCTTCACACAATCAATCAGATAATAGAAAATATAAAGAGGTAAAACGTCCACTATACTTACATAGCTTTCGTAGATTTTAAAAAGGCATTCGACTTCATAAAGCATTTAGCTATCTTTACTGCACTACACATTCAAAACATTGAAAAAGCGTACATAGATTTCTTAGAATTAATTTGCAATAATAGCACTGCAAATATTAAACTACACACTTCTCTCTCCCAAATTATTCACCAGCACTCTTGAAGAGATATTTAAATCTTTGGCAGCATCATGGGCAACAAAGGGTATAAACATTAGTGGCAAACTCCTATCGAACCAGAGGTTTTCAGATGACATTTTCCTTTTTGTCCACTCAGCAGCCGAACTGGAACTCATGATCAAGATCTGAGCAGGGCAAACCTTGAAGCAGGTCTTCTGATAAATTGGTTTAAAACCCAAGTGATGAACAACAAACCGAAACATAGGATCGAGGTTGATGGGCAAGTAGTAAGCTATGTCAATGAGTTTTACTTGGGCCAGTTAGTCTTTCAGCAATAGGCAAGATGCAGAAATTGCTTGTTGAATAGACAACGCATGGAAAACCAATACTGGTCCATGAATGGGGATTTACCAAGCTCTCTGAAGCAGAAACATCTTGCCCAACCTAACCTATGGTGCGCAAACATGGTCACTTACCAAAGCACAGAAGACCCGACTCACGGTTTGCAAAAGAGTAATGGAATGTGGCACTCTCGGTATTAAGATAGTAGACTGACTCAAAAATTCTTTTGTTTTAAAATATACACATATACATTTTACATAATGTAGTTATCACCAGATACATTTAGAATAGACAGGTAAGTAAGTTCTTGAATAAGTAGAATATAGTTTATTTAATTAAAGTATACCTAATAATGTGTTTTTGTTGTTAGTTGTTAGTATGGTTAGTAAATTAGTAAAAAAATATAGTATTAGTAGTAGTATTATTAAAGCGTGTAATGTGCCACTGCTGGGAAAAGGCTTCTCATCTCATTGCAGATATCAGTACAGTGAGGAGGATTAGGCATTATCACCACACTCGCCAAATGCGGGTTAATGATGAACAAATTCGAGCTCAAACTCGAGCCATGTTTGAAAAGTAGGGAACATGTTTTTGCTCAACCTGGGAATTGAACCCGGAATCTTGACAGGCGAGTGCACATACCACTAGAATACTAAGGTGTTAGTAAAAAATATTTTTGTATAAAAATTCATTATTCAAAATTATTTAGTCCTTATTTAGAAGACTTATCTTTATATAACATCCTCATAATTATAAAGAACTCAAAACTTACATGGAGTAACCTATTAACTGTAATTTAGCTCCGAATGGATCAAGTGGTTTGTCAATGTGACACAATGTTGGACAACCACTTGAAGAGAGTTGGAATTCCAATGTTTAATTGATTGGTTTAGTATTGGTCATAGGGAGTATATTACACACATATGGGCATTGAAAGTGGGAAATGAATTTAGATAAAATTATCAGGGACAACAATGTTGTAGGAATAAATATATGGTACTTGTAGAAATTTAATTTTAAATGTAGCAATATCTGTTATTATAATTACAACACAGATGCATATTATGCACTAACTTTCTTTGATGAGAATGGATACCTAATAGAAAATGGTATAATTGCTTACTCAATTACATATTTTTAGAATTGATTGTCATGCAGGTGATAATATTTAACAAGCAACATGACTATCTTAATTAATATATTTAAAGCAAGCACAGCAAAGAATTTATACGCTAAAAATATGGTAACAACGAGAACATAGTGTCTCGAAATATGATACAAAATGTGACAAAATCAATGCTGGAATTACTGGAATAGGTCATTGATGTTTCTGTTGGTTATTGCTCGTAGTTACATTGCACATGTTTTTTACTTACTTATTAAAATTTTCTAAGAATTTAGATTTCATAGTTGAGTCACACTATTTAATCAAGTGGCAAGAAGTAAAAAGTGTACTTACTGCTGGTAATGATATTTTGTACGATCGGCATTCCCGTTTTTACTGACATAAACTTCTAACACAAAAAAATTAAGGCATATTATTTAGCTATGCGATTGAGAATAAAAGGCAAATGCTACCGCATCGCAACTTATAGAAGTGTGATTTCTACAATCGAAACGAAACCGCACCGCACAAATCCGAAATCAGACAGACCAGAAGACAAAATCACACTTTTGATTGATTGAAATGAACGATTGAGATTGACAAGCAACAACCCTACAAATCCAACTGTCAATTTGTACGGTGTACTTCGTAGTCAAGGAGGTAATTCAGGTAATTATGCCTTCGTTACACGAGTCGTATCGTTTTACTTTTCACCGGATTCAGAGACTGAAGCCTCGTTCTGAAAGAGACACTGATTCTCAGTCTACTACAAATAGCAAGACTGTCGTTATAACTTTATGACTTGCATGAGAATATAATAAAACGGGAAATCTAAATACTCCGTCGCGTCGTATTGAATGCTGCCCGCAAAGTTCTTTGATAAATAAATGTCTCACTCCGTCGACAATATTCATACATACATAAAAAAGTTTTAACCCATAAATATTTTTAAATTATAACTTTTTTGTATATTAAATTTAAACACGAAATATACGTCTGTCATTTGATTGATAGTCTAAAAATGCTTTATTTCAATGACAAAAATAATAATCCATCCATAGACAAAAAGATAAAAACCATAGATAGAACGGATGTGATTTTTATATTGATTATGGCGCGAAGTTGACAGATTTTCTCGATTTTCCACATCGTCCGTCCCTCTTCCCTCGAACCTGTTTTCTCCCTCTCCACTTGGAATGACATGTCAGGTCAGCACAGCAACATTGCGTGGGCTCGCACAATATTATAACAACAAAGTAAAGGAAGAAGTTTTAATGAAAATATGGCTCACCAGGGTAGTTTATCAGATAATAAATTTGGGTATTTAGAAATAGGTGAAGTGAATTTTTCGTGGCCTGGAGAAAATGGAAGTTTTCATGATTTTGGATCCGTTAATTACACACTACCTTCCGGTAAGCTAATAAACAATATATATTTATAGTTACCCTGTGAAGCTTCCTTGTTGTACCACGGTATAAATAATTATTGATATTAATTTCAGGGCCATGGTACTGGCCTTGGTGTCCTCTGTGGAGAGTTCCTCAACATCCATTATTTCAGGTAGGTATTTTCTTATTAGTTAATTAGGTGTGAATTATTTGTTATGTTAAATTTTTTATACAAACTATTATTGTTATTACATTTTGCAGCTATCTAATCTACTGTTCGTCGCATCATATTGCGCTCCCAGCACCAAAAAAGGCCAGCTATGGATGCATTCAATTTTAATATTTGGTAAATATGAAAACATTTAACAATGATAGTATCGCTTAATATTTTAATCTGAAGCAGGAATTGAAGTATAAAAAGTATCCTACCTCTGTGCCATTCCAAACTAGAGTTGCCAATATTTGAGAAAATAAATTAATTCTATAATTTTAAATTGATTAGTTTCAATTTATTGGGGGATGGCACGAAGGCTGCAACGTAACACTTTTTAACCGACTTCAAAAATGGAGGAGGTTTCTCAATTCGAACGTTATACTTGGGGGGCTGGTTACGCACTTGTTAAATTACTAGTCCATACAAATATAGAAAGCTGTAAGTTTAGTTAGTTAAAACGGGCTTATTTCATTAACTACCTTTATTTTTCATTATACCTGTCCGATTCGAAAAAATATTTTGTACAAGCAGCGCCCCGCTGTTTCACCCGCATTATACCCATCCCCGCAGGAATTTCGCGACAAAAAGTAGCCTATGTCCTTTCTGAGGCTCTGGACTAACAATTTTTGAAAATGAAATTTGGTACACATACCAAATTTCATTCAAATAGGTTCAGTAGTTTTGGCGTGAAAGCGTAACAGACAGACAGACAGACAGAGTTACTTTCGCATTTATAATATTAGATAAGATTGGATCATTAAATATTTATTATTGTTAAGTACCACTGCACTGCTTGTATAATAAATACAATAATAATATTGTTACAAGCCTTCATGCTTTACTCTATCTGGGCATGGCACGTGATCTGCGCACCGGATGCCTTCTCATGGAACTTCGGCTTCGTGTTCCTGAACCTTGGTCAAGTGGTGTACTTAGTATACCAGATGAGACCAGTCAAGTTCGACCCGGAGTTAGAAGAAGTTTATCATACACTGTTTGAACCTTTTAAGGTGAGTTTTAGATAATAAGAGGTCAATGTAATTTAATGATTTGAACCATGTGCCTACACAGTACGCAAAGGAAACATACTTACTAATTGTATCAAATAACACAAGAAAGAATCATCACTGCACTGATATCTTCAGTTACGCTTATGCAATGAGGTCATTTGATACCCACCTACGTAGCACGTACTACTTAATGGGGGCTCTTTATTTTATACCTGCAAATAAAACATCTCGCAATATAAGGTATGGGCTCGATATCGATACTACGTCTGACATATAAATATCTTATACCTCATCTCGTCGATAGGGGTGTAACCTTTCACTCTTTACGCCTCCGATATAACATGTTACGAAGCACGATAGCTTTTATAAGAATACTAACAAGGCTTAACGCGTCTAGAATACCTACGTTTAGTACTAGTATAGGTGTAGGTATTTGATACTTGATAACTTAAAAAACTGTTAAGTTAATAAAAATTCTAATATATAGTTTAAAGAAATAGACTTCGACGTCTAACAGCAATTATTCGTTAATTAGCAACATATAAAATAGTCGTGTAAGTACATAGGTATATTATTAAGTTCCATTGTTAGGTAAAGGCCTTTCATTTCACTGAAGATATCAGTACAGTTAAGAAGATTAGGCATTTTGCATACCCATTTCTATTTTATGTATCGTTTTCCTGTATATAATATTATTCCTGTATTGATGTAATATATCAAAAGAAAAACCATATTATTCCTACGAAACGCACCACAGCATGCAATTGTCATAAACAGGTAACAGATAAAATTCACTTGCTGTCAGTTAAAAGTAAATAAAAATGACGAAATGTAACACAGAACAACGAATAAAATAAATCTACACACCCTGTGCACGCATTGTGTTTGTTCGCACATAAACACGCACGATGCGTGCACGCCACATAATGTACACCTACCCTCACATACTCGTAGTTACCTACATTTGAGTAGGTAAAGTATCAATGTATATTTCGTCAGAAAAGTTGGCACACTTTTGGCACGGTAATAGAATCTAACTTTTGCTTAACATTCACTTGCACTATGAAACATGAATATCAATAATACTTACAAGTTACAATATATTAGGTAAGTAAGTATTATACCTTAGTACTTACAACACCGCGCTAGTACCTATCAACACCGCGCTATACAATATACTCTTATATTTCACACATTCTGATACAGGTAGGTTAGGTATACCATTTCTTTCGACGTGTAATAATTCGTCAAACAATGTGTGTGTTTAATCTTCGAATAATGCGGTTTGTTAACGTTTTAGATTAGACAAATGTAAAGAGTACTTATACTGTACAATGTGCAACCAATAATCGTCAAAAAACATAAACTTTACGCATATAATGTTAATTTATCCAGCTTAATATTATAGGATTTATAAACGCTGCCTACATGATTATCTAAGTACCTACCAGTATCCTATTGAAAAAGGTGTCCCAATATATCACTTCTCACGATTCACGGGACACGTACACGTTACTATCTAAATCATGAGTCCAAACGCTCACACGCACAAGTTAGGATAACGAAAACAAATCGCCAGTATCGCCACGTCCGAAATGAAAAACTATGATACAACTTTTATATTCCATCTCTATAAAAAATGTAATAAAATAGATCACTGGTACAACGAACATCGACTAAATAAATTTACTTTCAGTTTTAGGATGCAGGCTTTTTTCAATTTGGATCTTATTAGAACTTATAGGTCGAAAGTTATATATTTAAATAAGCTAAAAAATTGCCCCTTGCAATTTGACTAATAAGTAACCATATGATTTCTAAATTCCCTAGGATTCCCCAGGAACTTAATCAAAATCACTAATATCTTAAATAAAAATGAACGTACTTACTTAAAATTGAGCCTAATTAGATTCATATAACGATATCCTTCATTACTCAAAGAGCAAAGTGCCTGTAAGTAATTGGTAATGTCACGGTGTAATGCTCGACGCACTTAACTTAATAGCCAACCATCTAACTATTAAAGTATGTCTATGTATGCATCTCATGTCGTACACTTATTATAAGTTAAAGTAACTTGTACCTAAGTTCTTGGTTGGTAAGTATATTCTAAGTTACATAGAGTGGATAGTTCCCAGCATATTGGTGGAAATGGAACACTTCCTATATTTATAATCCCAAGAGAACGTGCCTTTTACTAAACTTTGATGTGTTTTGGGTTTATGCAACTGACTAGAGATAGAGACTTCAGTTAGTAAATATGTATTCATAAGTTGCTCTGACTCTGTGGTAATGTGAGTTAACGTGTGTTTATTTTGTTTGTAGAGTTAGTTTTGCACTTTGATATTATTAGGTCCTTATGTATGTACTTCTATAACCTCAGTAACTCAATTATCTGTTTACAATCTCGTCTATTAAATTCGCTAGCTTACTAGCAATAGGAATAATTAGGTAAGTTGTACGTAATTACAAGCAAATAGTGAATTCATTTGTTAATACCTAATAGTCTCGCGTACTTAAGGAAAAAGAAGCTTTAGGTACTTTTCGCTAGACACTTCATAGAGTACTACCTAGGGGAATACCCATTCATTATTGTCCAGGTATCTCGGCTGCAGTTCAAACGCATGGTGTCCCCCGACTTTGCTCACGTGATGTCACTACACGCGGGTGAAGCGTACGCGATGCAGAACCTTACCAAGACTGATCGACTGGGTTTACTGCTTTCTGGAAAGGTAAGGTGCCAACATCATACATAAACCTACATACATATTTTTAAATTACATAGGTACAGCCTCAAGGGAGTCGCCAACAGGACATTGTAAGATTTTTAAGGCGTTGCCCGTCTTTAAGATTTATATATTCTAAATAAGTGGTATGTAATTTTTTATTCTGGACAAGCAGTTAGAAGAAGAAGTAATTAATACTCTTGAACTTACCTACAGAGAGATGGAAAGAACTCTATCACCAAGAACTTAGCTACTTTAGTTTAAAAAGAGAGTTTATCTAAAATTCATGGTCCAATCAACATAGACGATCGGCCAACGACGTAGTTGCCTAGCTATAGAACATTTCATGCAGTCAGTAGTCATATGCATTTAGATAAGTAAATTACATACAAGACGAACGAGAACACTGAACACATGGAAATAATTCATGATTATATTACTGCAATGTATTGTACTTGTAGTTCAAATACATCTCGCATTTCGCCACTCATTAACAATTCATTTATAATTATGATTAATGTTTCTGTATTACTTTGAATCTCCAATCTTATTATATTCGATTAATAACCATTAACAATGTTAAAAGCCTTGCTCTCTTTCGTAATTGCTATGGAATTATGAGTTCTTAATATTTCATTAGGTACCGGAGTTACTCACATCATTAGTGGAAACGTTGAGAAAAATATCTGAGGATTCGAGACTTCGAGACTTCGAGGTAAACAAGGAATCATATTACCGAAGAACAATGTACTTATGTGTCTACCTAATACGATTGCGGTGCGGTTATCTTAGCGTATGATCTAATAACGCCCTACCTATTTTTACAATCAACATTTAAGTAAAATTTTATAGTTTGTCGTGGGAAAATAGACATAAATTAACTCAGAAAATTCGAAAAGATATATTTAAATATATGTTGGTCAGTACGTTAAAATTTAAGCGAGCCTGAATATTCCAAAACCTACCAACATTCCACTTCCTATGTAAACATTTTCCGGGATCGCTTTAAAATACTCCTTCTAAAATATCAGACTCTACATTCTACTCAGGAAATACATATATCTTCTAAAACTAAGTACCAAGTATCCGTCATACAAAATATGTAAATTTTAAGTTTATATTCGTGTCACAGGGGTGGAATTTAAAACAATTTTTGTACCCGCACGTGCCAATGTTTGGAATGAATACCTTGGTAGCGGTAGAGCCGATATAATAGCCTGGACGTGCCTAATATACTATACATAGAGACTGTTCCCATGTTTTGGTGACGAGGATATCCACGTAATCTATCGTTAAAATTCCCAAGATTTTGGTGGTTTTACGGTATTTACGCAGAGTAGGTATTTTGTTTTGATGTTACGTACAGCATATACCTACTACGAGTAGATTGAAGAGAAAAAGCCTTTTCACAAGATGAAAATTGGACATATCTGTACATTTATAATGTTATATATCACTTTGTATCAAATTAGGATTAGTGATGTCCCGGTGTCGTTCTAGATTATGTACAATCCGGTAGCATCTAGCGACATCGCATTAGGCCCGCATCAGCCGGTTAATCCAGGCTCCGTATTTACCGACCGGGTTGACTTACCCAATATACCCGTGGTATCCTATCGGGTTCCTAAAATCATAATCAATCACCAGTCCAACGGGACTCGACCTCAATCAATCTTTACGCGATACTCCACTATAATTTTATACAGGGTTCATTATATGTATTATGCTCTAGTTTAATGTAGGTAATTCTGTTGCTAAGCTTTTTTCGGTTAAGACAGGGAGTGGTGCCCATGTTTGGAAAAGACCTTTGCAGCAGTGGGTATATACCTAGTATAGGTAAAAAAAATGTTTTCATGTAAATAACAATAATGAAGTATTTTTTAAATTGGGACACTAAAATAATGTGTAAATGTGCGGAAAATATTAGTAACAAGTAATACAAACGTAAGTAATAAAGTCTATGCGGAAAAATGTAATTTTCATCAGCAACTAATGACGTCAAAGGGAATTTAATTAAAACTCCAGCTAATACCACCGAGAGATTATATAAAATGAAAACAAGGATGAAATGCGATACAGTCGCTATCATCATGCAGATAATATTGTTAGGAAAATCTACCGGAAAATATCCATGTTTAATAAAGTTACCTATCTATACGTTATCTTTGTAAACATTGTTATACGCAACAACGCTTTATAATATAACTGTCAAATCTAATGGATTGATGTTGTGGAATCTACGGAACCACTTATAGGACTTTGAATAAGTTAGGGTGTTTTTATATCTAGTGTTCCTTAAGGTAGATTTCCGGTGAGAACTCCTAAGCGATCGCGATCACTCAAATGACACCTTTTATAAAGTTTCCGTGGCGTGAGCTCACTTACGGTAACTTTAGAATTGATTTTATCAGAGGATAGAAGTTTGTAATCTGTTTTTTCTCCAGGTTTCGATAGAAAATTGAGCATTTGTGGATAAAGTTATTTTCAATACTATAATCGTTTGTTATTAAACAATACTTACTAGATTCAGTTAACTTTTATGTCTTTATTAAATCAGACTCTATGACACCATAATTTTGCTTTTTAATTTGCTTTTAATATTCTGGGTTCTTTATAATAACGTTCACATTTAATGATTTCTCACATTTATAGAGTTTTGAAACTTTTATTGTATGCTGTTCAATTATAGCCAAATAACTTCGATAATTTATTAATTATCATGCTGAACGATATATTTCCTTCACAATAGGTAAACGTAATGAGTGGCCATCAGTTCCTGCATCCAATACTGCCGTGTGAGTTCTTGGACTCGCCGGAGTTTGAATCGAGCAGAGCAACCATCGACGAAAAGTTCAAGGTAAACTATATTGATACAAAAAGCATTTAAGTAACAATGGTATATATAACTGTTTAATATAATATTAGGAATTAAAGTTCTAGTAGCACAATAAGGTATACCTAAACTTTGAAACAGTGAGCACATGAAATTGTTAAGCTTTGTCTCATGATACAATTTGAAGACTATCTCTCACATGTTTGTATTTATAATAAAAGTTTGAACTTTAATATGATAAGGTTCTAAGCAGCGTTCATGGGCTGACTGGGTTCTATGTAGCGTTGTACCGTGGTTGTACCTAATTTACTTAGGGTCTTATTATGCAGATAGTAAAAAAAATATCAATTTATAATCCCTCTCAGAACGTTAGGTTTAACACTCAATAAAAAGAGGTCAACGCTTAAAGCCTTTTTACGACACAATGCAATAAGCTCAACAGAAGACTGTTAAACGGAAAAGCACTAATTCCGAACGTTAATTTAAAGCAAAAATGGCGACCGGAAAAGCAGTCACCTTGTTAAATACGGCAATGGGGCTAACTATCACGGATGGGTAGCGAGACGCGCTCATTACTCATGGCTAGGAACGTACCTTTAGTGAACCCACTAACCTATTTAAATAAATGTTACATAGGGTTACGCAAAGGTCTCGATAACGAGATTTTATAGCTCGCGCTAGATTATATCGCAAGTACTCGCCTTGAATGCAGCTCGCTATCGACGCAATACATCTATCGGATTAGTTTATATTCAATCGTACTGACCTGGACTCTACAATGAGGCTGGTGTATCTATTTTTTATATAGCGGTAGGTGGATGCTTATATAGCTTAGTTATTAGTAAAATCACTGCTCGTTTCAGACAAGTATAAAAGGGTTACCCCAGACACAATAACCGGTTATAAAATCGGTTCATTGGTTGAAGAGCTATTATTGAGTTAGCTACGATGTGGTGACAATAAAAATATAAGGAAGTTTTATGTCCAAATTTTATCAATTCAAATAAAAATAAAAACGACTGGTTTTCTCGTTAGCAATTAAAATGAAACAAATTTCCGAATAATACGAGTTAACTAGTCACAGGATTCCCGTCGCCACTGCCAGAAAGCATATTTGCCAACTTTACTTAAACAGATGAAATAGTGTTTTCGTAGTTTACAAAAGTATCAAAACGTAATGCCGCGATCAGTCGAGACGGTCGTCCATCACGCTCTTTGGCATCACCTACCCCATTCCGTTGACCTAATTGTTGCCTGATTTCGCTGAGTAACAACCCAAGTGCCTATAAATGCAAGAACTGGGTTAAATATCGATAGACTCTAAACAGTTTTACTAAAACGTACGGAACTCACTTAAATTGCTTCTTTTCAGTCAATCTTTGTAAGTGAATTATACTTAGTTTGCTATTGTTGAACTGCAAACGATAGGTGCACGCTTGTTTACTACCAACTAACGTTGAAGTTTTAACTAAGTTCCGATCTCGTGACTCATTTAATTTGTTAGAACAACTGTTACTGAAAATGCAATAAGTTTGTCTTTGTTTTAATCTATTACTAGATACTTACTACGAGTAGGTGCTAATGTAATTACATTCATTAAATTTGGTATTCAGGTGTATTCATCGTTGGAACTACTTTTAAAGATACCTACTAATGTATTAGTGTACTTATAATGTATTAGTACAGTTATGAGAGTGTATAAAGACAGGCAATAGTAGGAACTTTGATACACTCATTTTACCTACATTAGTAGCCAATAGTAACTATGGGTATCGGGTAAAGAGTTACAATTCATGCTCAGTTTTGGACCCGGATTTTGATCGGTGGTTCCGATAACATTCTATATGAGGCTATTTGCATTTACTCCAATTCCAATGAATTGTCGATGTTGGCCCAAATTCTGACACTCGATTAAAATCCGGATCCGACAGCACACAATTGCTGACGCCTACGCTGACAGCTTAAGCTCTGACTTTCTTCTAATATGGTTTTAATACTAACAGGTATCAATAGTAGCGGCTTCATCATGCCGCTACGTATATTGGCAACGCAGCTCCTTAGAGTATCTCTTCGTAAAGGAACAATATCTAGCGTGTGTCGTTACCACACTCATAGCAAGAGATATAACTACTAAGTTATATGCTATGAACAATAAGATAGTGACCGAAAGAGGTTCCCATCTCGATATTAGGTTGCCGAGCATTTCGCACGCACTCGCTCGGAGTCCCAGAAGACTTCGCTCGGTGACTAAGTTGCCTCCGCCCACTACAGTACAGCCTGTGCCTCCAGAGAAACGACCGAGTACGTATTATCCTATTATGTTCTATTAAATTTGATCTTACCATTACCATTCGTAATATTGTATGGATTTAAATTGTAATTTATTTCGTAATATTTTTTGCTAAGTTTCAAAGCATTATAAAATTAAAGACATTAATATATAAAAACAAAAACATGCTGCATAAAGTATTATAGTTGTAAATAACACACTTTTGCATATTTTAAAATACTTTACAATTCTTATTTGGTACTTTACGGAACCCTAGTAACCAACAGTCGCCACGAGAAATAACAATTATTCCAGCTGTAAATGACAAGTTATGACGTCGATAAATAAGGCGTTGCGTCACGGAGTTTATGTAGGTGTAATAACGTTATGAAATATAGAGGGCTCGATCTGTAAGACTGCCAGCTTGCTTTCCCCGTGGACTTCCGTCCGCGCGGCGCTAATAATTCTCACAACAACTGGCCGTGTCGACGCGACATAAACCGCATTTGCAATACATTTCGTTCTTACTTATAGTGTTTTAACATGGGATTTTCGTTTACGAATTGTTTCCGGTCTAGGAATTGTTTTAGTACAATGATCGTTATATGGAGTGACCAAAATTCGTACCAATTATTTGCGACTAAAAAGTGACATGAACTTATAGGCTAACATCGCATGCACCTCAGTAAGTATCGTGGTGCTAATATAATCTCGGTCTAAACGTCAAGCTATTTCTGGCCAAATCTGGTTGACCCATTTATGTGTGATTTATTAGAACCAGTAGTCCTCCTCTAATATTAGGAAATTCGTTTGCATATTAAGTATGCGCCGTATTGATGTCACACTCTAGCAAGCCGAATTGTCCACTAAAATAAAACACCAGTATAGGAAATTGAAATTAAAACACAATATGCAGTATGAAGAGGTCCAGATAATCATATTCGCAAAACATTGTGTTTTGAAATAACTATATAAATTAGTTAAAGTTAGTTTTATATCAGGCCCGATAGGCCATAACACGGGAAAGATAGGATTTCCATCGACACAGTTTTTGCAGTGTTACATGGAACTCATTTTGTCATTATCATGTTTTGCAAAAATAATAAACTTATCCTTAATTCACCACCTTATTGATTACATTACATTATTCCTTAAAACCACCCTTCTAATAGATACTGTTATCCTCCAGATCACTGGTCCCGCGAATCCGAGACACTCGTGCACCAGCGTCACCTCGGCTACCCGGCCGAGTGTGATGAAGAGTTGATGCCCCTCGCAGCGCACGAGGCGCCCGCCGCGTCCTCGGACGACCTGTCCGTGGCGGACAGCTGTCCCGACACCTCCTCCAAGTACCACAGCTGCGAGGCCGTCGAGACGGACGACGAACTCAAACATTAGACGTTGAAGTTTCAATAAATGAATATTCCGCTTGTATCATGTTTTATTTTCCTGGTAGTTCTAGTTTATACCGTCAAAACCGTTAGCTTGATTTATTTCATTCGACCATACTATTGCTGCCAACTCTTATGTGACGAAGAGCTGATGCCAATTGCAGCGCACGAAGCACCGGCCGGGTCCTGGCATGACCCGTCCGCGGTGGACAGCTGTCCCGACATCTCCAATTAGCTGTAAGGCTGTCGAGACGGACAACGAACTCGGAGAATTAGTACAGGCTTTAATAAATATATGTTACGATAATGTTGAACACTTTAGTACTATTCAGTTGCCACGGGTTTACGAATGATCAAAAATCTAATTTGATTTAAATCCTACGGCTTTTAAAACAGATAATCTATGAGAAAACATTAGGTAGGGAATGTACCATATTATTTATAATACACATGCAATCTTATGAGAATCAGAAATCAAAGAAATGGAAAATAACACGCACACAATAATATTTTCTAATTCATTGTTTTTAATTATTCCAACGAAGTGAAAATATTCCTTAAACCTACTAAAATACTTAGTTCAAATAAATAAACGTAAGTATGTTAAATTTAACTTTAAAATCCACTTATCAGGCTCGTACGCGTCACGAAGATGACGTGATGCCAATTAAAGCGTATAACTACAAAGGTGTGCCTTACAACATCGTTAGTGTATTGACGTTATTGAACCGAAACGAGCCATGAACAAGCTGGACGTAAGTATAGAATGAACCAAGTAAGTGCAAGTTAACCTTCGTGTTTATTTAAAAGTTAATATTAATTAACGACAGTGGAATAATTTTAACCAAGTTTAAACAATAGCTTACTCGTTTATTTTAGACATGGGTAGCTCGCGAATGAGAGATAAAATTGAGCTAGTTCTTTGATCATAATCTAGCTCCCAGTCGCTCACTCATTCACGGTATAGCTCACTAGTTCATTTAGCTCGCCGACTAGTTCACAACTCTACCGAATATGTAGTCTATATTGGACTCATTATTGGACTTATTATGTTTACTGGTAATTAACAATCGCTTTTAATATTTCTTTATCTAGATTGACAGTCCTAAGCCTGTTCAAGTATGAAGGAAAATCATTGGCTTTCATCGTTTTAATATTAATTAGTAATAAAACAATCTAATGTATGTACCCAATTTTATCTGTAGCTCGCAACTGAGCTAAAAGAACTAAGGAACTTTAAAGATTCTAAAGAACCGTTGAGCTAGTTGTCTCATTTGACTCGCATTAAAAAGCGCGTCTCAATTTGATCTGTAGCTCGCAACTGAGCTAAATGAACTAAAGAGTTTTTCGGTGAGCTAAAGAGCTAAAAGAGTGATATAGCTCTTTTGATCAAAAGAGCTATATTTATCTTTTCTTTTCAGTGAGCTAAATTTCGCATGTCTAGTTTATTTAAGTTTTTGCGAGTTCGTTTAGTATTATTAGGTACCCATAGGTAAAAGGTTTTCAGTATGTAGTTATTGACGGAAATGTCAATCTTAATAAACACAAATCGAATACTAATTCGTAAAGTAAATGTATTATATTCATTTCAATGTTCACCCTCTGAGGAAGCGATTGAAGGGGCGTTTCCATCAGACACGTTATTAATGACAGGTGGTTATTACAGTCGCATTAGAAGTTGTTATCACTCGCCGCCCGCCCCAACAATTTCATATACAATTTCTTGAATAACTAACAGACATATTCCATTTGGGTTTCCTTTAACAAAACACGATACCTAAATACGTATTATTAAGGGGTATTACTTACAAGCAGGATGCATAGTACGTTTTGTTGTGTTTTAATACTTGATAGGATTCATATGGCCTCACTGCTGTATTCAATTCCGCATTGATTTCAATATGAATGCCAGAAAAAAATCTCATTTACTAGTTAACAAATGCCTGAAATTGGTGCCTTATAAATAAGTAGAATAACAAAAGTTATGTAGGGCCAATCTAGTTAATGTACCATCTGTCGAATTAAAACACGTGAAAATAGTTACCGTTTGGCGCTAGTCTTCAACAATAGTGCCAGAAAAGGTGCATATGTAAGGTTCAGCCTGCCAAACACTGTCATCCGCAGATGTTAGACTTCAAGCCAAATGAATGTCATCTAACTACGCTGCAACCAAGCACTCTTTGGCGGCGTCGCTACCAATTTCACACTAGGATTAACATCAATGACCGTAAACTTAACTAACAAACTGCTGAGGATTCCAACTTATTCCAATATTAACTTCTGTTAGTACCTATTATTTATGCAATGCTCTATTTTTACTCTACATACCGACACTACAAAACCCTGCTGTTGTCGAACATAGGTTTAACCTCTTTATGAACTAGGTAAAACAAGCTCGTTTAAGGTGTGCAAACGTAGTCTAGAACGATCGATTCTACATTTACTACACAGATGGCCTAGATCAGGTTTGCCAATCATGATAGTATTTAACTATTCCACTCATTTCCGTTACTCTAACTAACACAATATATGCAAGCACTTAGAAATTAAAAGCTGCTTTTGAAATAGGCGTGTTACCACCCTGCACGACCACTTAACTCGAGTATAAAAGACTGAATAATTTGTATAAGCTCGCTCAGAAAAGAAAAATAGTCACTCACGGTTCATAATAGAAAAGGTATTCGCGCATGTTTGGTTGTAAAGTAAATTATGTTGCGTGATGTGGACATGACATGTAAACCAATTTGTAGTTAATAGGTAAAGCTCGGATGGTGGTGATTTATGATAGTGTGATTGTATTTTGATTCTTTGGTTTCAGATTTACATTGCCTCACTCATTATATGAAGCGAAATCTTATTTGTTTACATGGGAAATAAAATAGAAAGCGCTTACTATAAATAAAGCAGTCTATTTATGGCACTATATTGCAACTAATGAAACCTAATCACGTTTCCGTATATTCATGAGCAGTTCATGTAGCTCTATCTAAGCAAATGAGCAAGTGACCTTATACCGTAAAGGTGAGTCCAACAAAGCGATAGCAGAAGATACGATCAGATCGCCTTAGGCCGGAGTGGTCAAGGCTGGCCTCGGCCGCAAACGAAGCCTTATCCACTTCGACTCCACCGCTGTTCTTTACTATTACGTGCGATTTACCATTTCAAACGTTATCAGATGCCCCGTGGCCCCTGCCAACAAAAGACCATTGAATTACTTACTGATCGTTATTAGCAACACCGCAACACTGTAAGCTCTATGCAATTGCATAATATATAATTATTTTTGGAAAATTCTAAAAATAATCGAAATAGGATCATAACATGCTGCATAAAAATGAATAGCAAATGTAGCTTAAGATTATGTTATTATCAATTTGCCTATCACGTGCTACTGGCACTACGGCGTAGAACCACGTAGCCACACGTAGCGCTGTAACGGCTACATCTTGACTACATACATATTTTACTCCCTCCTATAATGTATTGGATGAGTTTACGTGCAAATACTAAACTGCACTTTTATATCAGTTTTATAGTATAATATTTTAGTACAGTTTTGCAAAGAAGTTGTGTTACAGAGATGTTAAGAGGAAGTAATTTTCGCTATTACTGTAAGTAAATGTTTTTCAAACTAATATACAAAATTATTGAACAGAATAAAGGAAATTTGGTACATACATAGAAATATTTCTTTGTATAATAAATAACATAGTGAATGGTGTATCATTTGCATTTGTAGAGGGATCAAGTGCGTGTTGCAAGGTCTTGTCTCGTTCGCTGGATGAGTGCCAGACACTAATTGTCGCGCAGTTATATGTATTCAATCTGAGGGGCCATTTCAAACAATGCATTGTGCCCTGCATAAAAATCTATCATATTACTGAACAAATATTATAAAAAAAGCTGTGTAATTATAATTGGAAATTACGTACAAATACATATTTTCATCGGCATAAAAAAAATGGTTTATATAATATTAATATTACAGTATAATATAGCATGCAATTATTACAAGTGGTTAGAAAGACAATTTCGGGTAATTTACAAGAAGACATACCAATAGATTCTCAGTAAACATCCCACCATAGTATTTACTTCTATTTGTGAAGTGTGTGTCGAGACAAAATGGTTTCGCGTTGGTATTCAGCACGTTATGTATTAATGGCCTTCAACTGCTGAAAAAACTGGACCGTTGCCGGCTCTTGACGCCTCCATCACTCCCCTATATAAATAAACGCTTCAACTCTGATCGAAATTGATGATTCGCTGCGAACAAACTTTTTACATACTCGTACTTTGGTGCCTATATTGTCGGCTAAACAAGAGAATTCTACTCATATTATAAATGCGAAAGTTTGTGAGGATGTATGGATGTATGTATGTGTGTTTGTTACTCTTTCACGAAAGAACTTCTTGACGGATTTGGATGAAACTTTACAGTAAAATTGGTTATACATCAGAATAGTACGTGGGATAAATTTTATCCCATTATCCCGCGGGGACGGGTACAACACGCGCGCGGCTAGTATCCAATTATATACTAGGTAATGTAAACTAAGTGTATTGATTATGATAATATTTAATATATTAGGACAATTTTGTAACTAACAGTTAATACGCAAATGTATGTTTAAATAACTTGCCGATGGTGCACGATTTACAAGACAAACTGTAAAATCATGTCATTATGAAAAATGTTTTTCTCTAAGATCTTATTCACCGAAGGGAAATCCATCCATCATAACTAATAACAAATATTCCGACTCGGTTTGTGTTTTGGTTTCGGCAAGCTTTGGCATAAAATAGGAGTCCCACTGACTCAGCAACAAACCTGCTGAAAGTGTACGGCCGGAAGCGAAACTATACTCCTAAGTTTTCAGACTATTTGATGAAGTTAGACACTTCTCCAATGATTAAAATAGTATAAATATTTATCTATATTAAAATGTATCATTATTTTAGACTGGCTACAGGCTGCTGAATTGTATTTTTTGGTTTAGCTTAGTTTCCGGTTATTACTCAGGGATATAAATAAGAAAGTGATTCTGGTCGCCGAAACCAGATTTGGGACTAAGAAATTTCGAAGATAAGTATATTATTTTATCTATAGAAAATTCATGTACGGGAATTTTGTTTTAAACTTTGTTTCAAATTATTCGATAGAGGTCGATATAAGAGACAATTGACAAGCTGCCGCTAAAAGACGAGTTCATATTGTACAATAATTTTATTGATAATATCTAAGTAGGTAGTAGCGAGATGTGAGGAGGGCGGCGCGGGCGGGCGGCGTGCGGGCGGCGCGGGAGCGGCGGGAGCGCGCGTGCGTGCGGCGCCGCGCCCGTCTCCGTTCAGTGGAGCGGCGGCCGCGCGGTGTCGGCCTCCTGTCGGCGAGCGAGCAGCGCCTCCGACGCGCGTCCCGCCTCTTACTATGCGAGTCGCGTGCCGCGCTCTCCTGTGTTGTGGTGCTTTATGATGGTACGGCATGAGAGTGCGAGATATGCGGACGTTCCGTGAGAAACGCGCCGACCTCGCCACCGCCACAAGTGGCCGGAGAGACGGTTCGCGCTCCGAGCTGCTCAGGTGAGCGGCCCTTCGCATCTCACACCGCTGCACGCTGCTTAAAAAGACGCTGCGATCTCGGGGTCGATAAGGTACCACGCCAAATCAACTTGAAATATTACGAGACGAATAAATTCGTAGCAGCTACGGCTACGAAATTGTGTAGTCAGAGCTACGCACGATATTACGTAAATTGTAGAAAATTGATACCATTGTTTATAATATACAGTCCAAAATGATAAACTTTATGATTTATTTAGACTGTTTATTTTAACGATTTAACTGATTCGAATTTTACTTTTGTAACAATATTATTGATTATACTCTTACTTTGCAACGGTAAATAATGGTTGAAACACAAATAACATGCTTATCAGGCACAATTCGACTAATCTTGTTCAATAATCAAACTTACGTCTTGTGGCCGCTTTCTAATGGATTTGGAATGATTATTGATGCTTGCCATTAAGGTTGACATAATAACATGGAGTGTTAGAAAGACAATTAGCATTTAATTAGCCGCTGCAGTAGACAAATGATCCATTTACGACTTATGAGTATAAATTAGCACATAGTTCCCACAGAGTTCCACATTAAGAGTAACGTTCGTCAATTCATGTTTAAATTCGACATAAGCTAGAAAGCTTTGTTCTAAGATGTATAAGTGTACATAGTTACTGTGTCTTTTTATATACTTACCTAACATGAATAATTTGGACACGTACCTCAATCTACAAGTATACCAATATAGCCCCAACGAGGGAGCGACGGAGCTGAAAACATAACAATGCGTTTGATCGGGGTTATTCTGGGGTCAATAAATTCTGTAAGCTTAGGTATTCGTAGAGGGACTGTTTTGTCGTGACTGTTCGTCACGCAATATCGGTAATACGGCTTATCTTCGCACCGAGACGGGTCCGTCGTCGCAGGCCTCCAGGAGCCCCCAACGACGTCGTACACTACCGACAACGTTCCAATATTTTCAAAATTATCTCTACCTTTTTTATCTCGTTTTTGGGTTCCAACAACGTTTGGCAAATTTATCTGTTGATTAAACACATTATTTTGAAATTAGTTAAATAAAATTTTGTTATTAAATACAATGAAAAAAACATAAGTTTCATTTTATTTATAACATCTTGGCGATAAATCAATTACTTACTTTACAATCAGTTACTTGTTATAATAAACACTTGAAAAATAGTAAGATCTAAATATTAAATTCTATGTCATAAGTAAAATGAAATATTTTGTTCAATACATAGTAAATGTATACAAAGCAACATTTCCATCGGTCGTCTATTATGGTGGAGTGGATGCGAGTGGAGTGTGGTTTTGTTTCCTAACAGTTATTTGAAGTGTAAGAAGATATTTGGGCTGAGAGCGGCGACAGCCCGTCGCCCGAAGCGTGTGCCAGCCGCCTGCACTCATACACACAATGGTTAGGTATGAATAACTTTACTATGCCGACACTCAACATTTGACTAATGCGCTTGTTCCAAATACCATCATCCTACACTATAACCAGCATGATGTTACATAGCATATATGTAAAAAAATGCGTAGCAATTGCATTGTTTCGATAACTTTATTTACAACATTTCCCAGGAATACTACTGAAAGTAAAATTGCTATCAATAGTATTCCTAGAAAAGTATCATATATTCGATGAAAAAGTCTCGCAATACCATTTTATTGTCAACGTTTGGTTGAAACCAAAAACCGAGCGCGATAACTATTTCAATAACCGTGGCGCTAAATGAGGAAGTATTTTAATTAACTTTTTACTCTACTTTTTGGTGTTATAACATTGCGTAATTGTTTTCACGGTTTCTGGTTGCGATTGGAATGTAATTAAAAATTGTTAGTTGCGGCAAAATCAAATCAGTACCTAGTTAATTTTAAAATAGAAAATAAGTGAGTATAAATAACTTACTATTGTAGAGTAGTTAATATCGTAGAAACTTATAATTATTGGCATAATATAACCCAAGATAGTACATATACTCGTATGTTAGTAAATTGAAACCCATACTTAAAATTAGGTTACAGTTCATTGCATAGTTAGTATAATATCATTACATGTTTCTTTTTGGGGCGGTTTGCGGCCAACCCTTATGTCGGGAGTTCCAGTCCAGTCGATTGCTATCGCTTGATAACTACCAGAAGTGACAGTTTAACGTGCACAAATGGTGAGATAGCATCTATGACCAAATGTTCGTACTGAACTCAAAGCCATATTAAGTATAACGATAACATTGTGAGAGAATGTACGAATAGTTATACTTACTTATATAATGAAGCGTTTGAATGTAAAGGGTATCTTATCTAAACAAGATGCAACGGTTATAGCTGACTTATAATTTTAGTAAAATATAGTTTATGCCGACATTATTTGGTACGGTGCGTGGTTTTCCGATCAAATATCAATTTTATACGGTAACGGTTCTCTCCAAAATGGATTCACGTAACGCTCGGAGCCGGCCGTGTCGCAGTATTCCTCTCACGTACAAAATTCACTACTTGAAACTTGTACCTATTTACGATTTGGTTTTAAACTGTACACCCTACCTGTATGAGGAATAACTGTTACTTATACAAAACTATCAATTACGTAAGTTATTGAGCAAAATCACCCATATGACTCAGTACTTTTAGTACTTATTAAGCTATTGCATAGCTTCTATCGCGGGCCTTGAGCGCGGGGACCGAATCCAAAATTTCCGTAACGAAAAAACCTGACGCTTACCCGATCCGACGGGAAGGAGGTGTGGCTTGAAGGCCGTGCATCGTCTAACGTCGTTTCAGTTCGGCAGTCTTCGACACGGCGTTGAGAGAGGGTGGTGAGAGAGGGTGGTGTGAGAGGGTGGTGAGAGAGGGGTGAGAGAGGGTGCTGAGAGAGGGTGGTGAGAGCGGGTGGTGAGAGAGGGTGGTGAGAGAGGGTGGAGGGTGGTGAGAGAGGGGGTGAGAGAGGGTGGTGAGAGAGGGTGGTGAGAGAGGGTGGTGAGAGAGGGTGGTGAGAGAGGGGTGAGAGAGGGTGGTGAGAGAGGGGGTGAGAGAGGGGGGTGAGAGAGGGTGGTGAGTGAGGGTGGTGAGAGAGGGTGGTGAGAGAGGGTGGTGAGAGAGGGGGTGAGAGAGGGGGGTGAGAGAGGGTGGCGAGAGAGGGGGGTGAGAGAGGGGGGTGAGAGAGGGTAGTGAGAGAGGGGGTGAGAGAGGGGGTGAGAGAGGGGGGTGATAGAGGGGGGTGAGAGAGAGGGTTGAGAGAGGGGGGTGAGAGAGGGGGTGAGAGAGGGGGGTGAGATAGGGTGGTGAGAGAGGGTGGTGAGAGAGGGTGGTGAGAGAGGGTGGTGAGAGAGGGTGGTGAGAGAGGGGGTGAGAGAGGGTGGTGAGAGAGGGGGTGAGAGAGGGTGGTGAGAGAGGGTGGTGAGAGAGGGGGGTGAGAGAGGGGGTGAGAGAGGGGGTTGAGAGAGCTGGCGAGTTTGCGAGTTGGCGAGCTGGCGAGTTGGCGAGCTGGCGAGTTGGCGAGCTGGCGAGTTGGCGAGCTTGCGAGTTGGCGAGTTGGCGAGCTGGCAAGTTGGCGAGCTGGCGAGTTGGCGAATTGGCGAGTGGCGAGTTGGCGAGCTGGCGAGTTGGCGAGCTGGCAAGTTGGCGAGCTGGCGAGTTGGCGAGTGGCGAGTTGGCGATCTGGCGAGTTTGTGAGCTGGCGAGTTGGCGATCTGGCGAACTGGCGAGCTGGCGAGTTGGCGAGCTGGCGAGTTTGTGAGCTGGCGAGCTGGCGAGTTGGCGAGCTGGCGAGCTGGCGAGTTGGCGATTGTCGATTGCGCCAACTCGCCAATATACAGTTGTGGCCATATAATTAAGAACGATTTGAAGTTCTAGAAGTTTTTATTTAAATCGTATCAAACACAGAGATGTGTACCTTCTGAGAAGCAACTAGTTATGTTATATAATAGTCACATTAATAGAGCAACCTGACTTAAGAATAAAGAATGAAATCGCTAACAATTTTTTGCACATTTTATTGATTTTATCAAAGTAACGCATTCAAATAGTACTGAAACTGGACAAATAATTAAGAACGATTTATTTAACTGCTCGGGAATTGTTTTGTATGACACTTAGATTTAAAAAATCACAATATTATGTAGCACAGGAAACATAAAAAGAAATTTAATAAATATTTAACTAAAATTAATAGTTAATAGCATATCCACGGCTTTTAATTACAGCTTTACACCGGCGAGGCATTGACTCTATTAATTTTTGACATTTCGCAAGAGAAATAGAGTTCCATTCTTCTAAAAAAACGTCATACAGCTCTCTTAAATTTCCACACTTTGTATTTGAAACCTTTTTCTTTACTTCAAACCACAGATTCTCTATTGGGTTTAGATCTGGACTGTTAGCAGGCCAGTCTAAGACAGAAACTAATTGCGCTGTAAGAAATTCCTTTACGGTGCGTGCAGTGTGCTTTGGATCATTGTCATGTTGGAATGTCCAAATGACCGGTAGAACGTCTTCAGCGTATGGTAACATTGTTTCTTCCAGTATATTTTTGTATTGGAACTGACCCATGTTACCTTCTATCAACTTTACAGGTCCTACACCATGTCCAGAAAAGCAACCCCAAATCTTCACATTTCCACCACCGTGCTTTAATGTAACTTTCGTGTACTTTGGGTCGAATGCTGTATTCGGGGGACTTCGGACATATCGTTTTCCATCAGAACATACTCTGTTTATTTTCGTCTCGTCAGAAAAAAGTACATTTTTCCACTGTTGCAAGGTCCAGTTTTCATACTTTCTCGCAAATGCAAGCCGGGCTTGCCTGTGGCAAAGTTTTAACATGGGTACCTTTCTTGCTATCCTACCGTGCAATTTTTCTTCTACCAAACGTCTTCGAATAGTGCGTGCTGAGATTGCTGAAGGGTTGTTTTCACCAAAATATTCTTTTCTCAGCTCATTGGACCCTTTAAAAGGATTTTGTTTTGCCATACGAACGATGTTTCGGTCATCTCGGTTTTTCTCTGTTTAGGTACACGTGGAACATTCGAAGTAGTTTGATACGTAGCAAAATGCTTTACAGCGTGGAAAACCATCGTTTTTGAACATTGCAGATGGTCGGCTATCTTTTTATAAGACCAATTCTTCCGGCGAAGTTTTATTATTACTTCCCTTGTAGATTTATCACAACTTTTATTTTTTCCCATTGTTTTTTCTAAAGAAGCAATCACCTTTAATCTTTTACAGCACGTAATGGCGCCAAAATTATACAAACAGTAACAAATCGACTGAGTGTTCTCTATTTAAATTTGAATAAAGGTATAAACTACTTAGCGTTCTTAATTACGTGACCAGCCAGTAATAAGGAATACTTTGTTTAAAAGTAGTGTAAAAAGTTTGCCTATTGATTTTTAGCCAATCATGTGTATCAATGAATACAGTGGTAATATGTAAATGTTTAACGATACCGAGAGAAATAAAAACAAATGCATACAATTAGTTTTGCATCTTAGTTGGAAAAAATCTTCCCTTTATATCAGCGTTCTTAATTATATGACCACCACTGTAAATGCAATAGCTTTACCGCGGCAGTCCCCGAGTGCCACACGTCTTTTTGTGAATTTTGTGACTGACTCTTATTTATATTACTTATTATTGACTCTTATATATATAGACTTAAGTATTGATGATACTCATAGGGTAAATGGTAAGCCTAAATTAGAAAAAATAAATATAGTATTCATGCATTGTTATAAAACAAAAGAATACTAAGTAGTGTTGTATGATTCAGAGTTAGTTACGTTGAGTAGTTAGATGTGAGTTGACGGAAGAGACACAAGACACAGATGGCACAGTTAAAATAGTTTATTCGTTAAGTTAAGTTAAGTTGAGTTGGATGCTAATCCGCGGTAGGTCGCTCTGACAGTTATTGGTCAACTAAAGTAATTATATAAATTAAAGGTAACTAAATCTAGGTGCGAAAACTAGGCCGCGACGTTAGCACTTTGTACGTAACCGTACATGCTCCCGAGGAAAAAGTGGGATTAGCATCCATTACAAGGTAAGTAAATTATAAATAATGTTAGAGTTCAAAGTGGAAGGTTTTCTTAGGCAGTTTGACTTCTCTGTCAGCGGGCTCTGCTGCGCTCCGCTGCGACGAATGTATTTCTTGTAGCTCGATGTCCACTCCCAAGTTATCCTCTCCACTCGATGTCACTCTTCGTTTAGGCGAGGCGGTATTGGCGCGTTTCTTTAGTTTGCGTTTTATGACTGTATAGAGGGCTAGCACAGCGATTCCTCCCAACAACAAAGAAGTGACCGTGTAGAGATAAATGTCGTGGCTAGACATGTGGCTAGATATGTCTGCAGACTTTGGTAATGCTTCTCTATTCTTCTGAAACTCCAACTGTTGGCCTAGTTTTCTTATTTCGGTATCCATTGGCCATTCATGTTGTGTCATATTTAGTTTCGCATTATTCCAGCTGAGTTTGAATATATTGTTAATCGTTGAGTTTATATTTGGTATTTCTACCTCAGCAGGTTGTATTGTAATACTACTCCCCAGCTGATTGTATGTAAATATTATGGCGTCCTTTTTCTGTAGTAAGCATTTAGGTTTTAAGGTAATGACCCCAGTACCGTCAAGTACGGTCGACGTAACCTGATCCTTGCATATGACGCGCATCAGCTGTTTGCCACACAATGTAAATAGCCACATATTTGGTTTGTGTAGCTTCGTCCATACTTCTTGGCATGTTGCATCACTTAGTAGGCACGATAACGACTCTTGTTGGTTGAATACTTGTGCTTCACATGGGGCATCCTTGTCGTGCATATTGTAGACTGGATTGTGCGAGACGCAGATGTATTCCTCCTCTCTGTATGAAGTACGTTGACGCATATCTTGATCTTCCAATGTCATGTATGAGTTTTTTACCAAGTTAATAGCAATATAGCTTGAAGTTGATTGTACGAGTTTCAAGTGTCCCTGCCACAGGAACGGTATTGGTACAACTCGATATATTTTGTAGTCGTCCTCGCTCAGTAAAGGAATGTGCATTTCAAATAACATGTAGTTGTTTGTTATTCGAGCTTTCACATTAATAATGTCATAAATATCTTTCAAATCCTTTTCGACGTCCTTTACAGGTAACGAAATACCTTGAGGCAGTCTTCCGGATATTATGTTAAGCTGTTTAATCAGTTGGGTAGCCGAAAATAGATGGGTGTCTAAATGCCCCCTGTAAAAGTTGGCGAGTGCATTTATCAGCATTTCTAATATTCGATTTAAATCGCTTATTATCATAGCGGACGTCACGGCTGCGGTATTTATTGTTTCACAATTGTGGATTGTGACTACGTTGCAGTTTAGTTTCTGCAATTCCATATTTGTTGAGTAGGTCAGGTCATCTTGATGTACAGTTGAAATGTTTAATTTTAGCCAATTTGGGCCATTCCACCAAAGTTGAAAATCTAGTAGTTGAATAGGTGTCAGCCCGCGAGTTGCACAGTCAGCAGGATTCTCTTCCGACCGATTTATATCGCCTTGCAACCAGGCCAAAACAACTTTGGAGTCGCTCCAGCATCTTATGTGGAGATTCTTATGTGAGATAGTGGCTTCAACCTTTTCTATCAGTTTAGCTAGTAAAACGGCTCCGCAAAGTTCCAGTCTAGGTATTGTTGTTTTGTTGCTGATTGGTGCAACCTTCGTTTTAGCCGTTATTAGTGTAGTCTTGTATTCACCATCTTGTTTTCTAATTCGGCTATAGATTACGCACGCGTATGCTTTTTCGCTAGCATCGCAAAACCCGTGTATTTCCATTTCGTTTTCTTGGCATTGTAACCATCGTGGTATGGACAGTTTGTTTAGCAATGGAATATCCTTCCTTATAGTTTCCCATTCCTTAGCCAAATTTTCGGGTATTTGTTCATCCCAGTTGATCCTGGTAATCCAGATTGCTTGGAATAGAAGTTTTGTTTTTATAGTTAGTGGCGATAGTAATCCCAGGGGGTCGTACAGCCTGCTTATTTCGCTCAGTAGTCCGCGCTTAGTCAGGTTTTTCTTGATTGGTATATCCCATTGGTATGTGAAACTATCGTTGTTTTGATTCCACCTCATGCCTAACATCTTAGGGTTTGTTGATTGTTCCGGGCTAAAATCTATATTCGTAGCCTGGCTCCTCTGATCATCCCGCAAATCTTCCAAGATAACTGGTTCATTAGTTTTCCATTTCCTTAAGTTAAACCCTCCCCTTTTCAGTAGATCAATTAGTTGTGTAACCAGCAGCTTAGATGCGTCGATAGTATCCTGTCCATGAACCACATCATCCATGTAGCAATACTTCTTCAGCACGTCTCCAGCTTCCGGATAGGTACGCTTTTCATCTTCTGCTAGTTGATGTAAAGTGCGGATTGCGAGATATGGTGCACTTTTCATCCCGTAAGTAACTGTGCCCAGCTGCCAATCTTGTAGGGGTTCGTCAGGGGAGGATCTCCAGATTACCGTTTGTAAATGTTGTTGTTCTTCGTTTAATTTGATGAACCGATATAATTTCTCCACATCCGCGGTAAATACATATCTGTACGTTCTCCAGTTGATTAGTAGTGTCAGTATATCCTTTTGCAAGTTCGGACCGCAATACATGAAATCGTTCAGACTACTGTCTCCTTTTCTCTTGTACGAAGCGTTGAACACCACCCTTAGTTTAGTTGTGGTAGACTCAGCTCTCAACACCCCATGGTGAGGTAGATATACATGACCTCTTCCCTCTCCCTTTATAGGTTTCATGTGCCCCATGGCGATGTATTCGTCCATAAAACGTTGATATTCGGAGCTGAGCTCTTTGTTTCTTTGCATTTTCCTTTCCAGTTGAAGAAACTGCGCTAGCGCTTGTGGCTTTGCGCTTTTCAAACTTGTTTCGTAGTTAGGCTTCATTGGCATTCGAACTACGTATTGCCCGCTTGCCAACCTTTTGGTAGTTGTTTTATAAAACTCTTCACAGATCTGCTCTTCGCTAGTTGATGCCGCATTGTCGGGGATTTCCTCGCTTTCCCAAAATCTTGCCATATTTTCGAAGTCGTTCAGCGTCACGAAACAGTTGAATGTTTTTACATTCCCGCATAGAATCCAGCCTACTTTAGTTTGTTGAGCTACTGGGTATTTCTGGTCACTTCTCATAACGCCGTTTAAGATAAGATCTGAGTAGACATCTGCCCCCAGTAACAGATCGATGGGGCCAGACAAGTTGAATTGCGGATCCGCTAATTTCAAATTTTCCAAATAGTGCCAGTTATTGATAGAAAACGAGGACGTAGGTAAGTTGCTAATTAGTTTCTTCATAATTAATGCTTGAAAGTTGAATTTGTAGTCTGAATGTATTGATTGACATTCTAAGTTCAATGCGCCTTTGCAATTGCCGCTAAGTGTACCGACACCCGATACTACAGCGCTCATCTTACGTCGCTGCAATCGGAGGCGCTGCGCCGCGTTTTCCGATATTAGGCTTACTTGGGAGCCTTGGTCAAGTAGACCTCTCAAATTGATATAGTTGCCATCAATTGTTTTCACTTTTAAAAGTACAGTCGTTAACAATACTTCTTTCTCTTCGTTTGTTATGTTGTTCACCCCATAGGAAGTTGATGGGTTTCCCTCTTGTTCCGGTTGTTCTTCATGCAAAAGTGTGTGATGCTGTTTTTGACACAGTCTACATGTTTTGTGCGATTTGCATTGTTGCTCTCCATGGCTGAATAAACAGTTTTTGCAAACATGCAGGTTGCGAACTAGTTCATTGCGATTCTTCGTATTCTTCGCTAAGAAATGTTCGCAATTCATCAAAACATGATTTGTTTTGCATATTGGACATGTTTTCGCTGTCGTGAAGAAGGCTTTTGGCGAGTTTTGTGACTTGTTAAAGTACGATGACCCGTGCGTTTTGTTCTTGTAGTGATTATATTTGTTTTCAGATGGCCTTTGAGGTTGTTTTTCCGATTTCCATTTGTTTGATAACTGTACCCTTTGATTGTTTCCCTGCAATGTTTCAAGTGCCATGAATTTTGCTTCCAGAAAATCAGCAAATTCCTCCAATTCCGGAAACTCCCTTGGATTTTTTATCTCCTTTATATACTCGTTGTATGTGACACCATCTAGTTTTTGTGCCAATAGGTGTACCACGATCGGATCCCAATTGGTGGTGTCAATCCCGATGTTCTTCAGCCCGTTCAAGCACTCCATCATAACGTCATGAAGCTTTCTTACGTTCACCGCAGTCGGACTCTGGATAGTAGGATGATTCAGGAGCGTATTCATGTACGATGTGAATAACAGACGCTTGTTATCGTAGCGGTGAGTCAGTATCTCCCAGCAAGATGCGTAGTTGTCAGCACTAATGCCCAGATGCTGGACCAATTTCTCTGCCTCGCCTCTCAGTTTGGTCTTCAAGTGTTGCATTTTCTGAGCCTTTGAAAGTGTCGGATTGTTGTGTACACTTTCGAGATATAGGTCTCTAAAAGCCAACCACTGATAGTAATTGCCATAGAACTCTGGTATTTGAATTTTCGGGATAGATTTCTCGTAATGCGCGTTATTCCAGATATTGTTCTGTATTTTCTTTTTCACATCTTCGTACAGGTTTTCGGCTGTATTGAATTTCTGTTGATAAATGGAGTCTTCATCTTGTAATAAGTAATCCAGTTGCCAATTCGCCCTTTCAATATGCTCCCATTTAGTTTTCAGGTTGTTTAGGTTATCTTCCAGTTCCCATTTTTCCATTGATGCTACCAACGCGGTGCTAATCTTCTCCACGGTGCGTTCAAACGCTCTAAAGTTGCAGTATTGCTGACGCAGAAGATCCTGTTGTTTCTCCGCCGACTCGCTGGAGTCTCGCGGGGGAACGTGGAATTTAATATCGTCGAAAGAAAACTTAGATTGCCCGATTGTACTCGTACCTGCTTTAGGCGTTGCAGGGGGTTGTTTTGTCTCAACCGTAGACGGCAGTTCCGATTTGCGTTTCAGCATATCTTGAAGTACTTCTTCGTACATTTTCTTTGTGTTGTTGAAAATATCGTCATTGAAGTATTGAAGGTCCGTTGCTCCAGACTCTTCTAGTAGTTGGTGGTTGTGAACAAACTTTTCCCAGTTCTTGTTCAACCGCGAAAGACGCTCCTCCAGGTATGTCAAGTTTTTCCTGGTGGGACTGTCCTTCTTGTAGTTGGCGAAAATAAGCTTCAAATCTCTGAAGATGGTTTCTTGTCGGCTTATCAGCTCCACTACATTCTGAACCATGTTTGTTGAATGTTAGTTTGACCGCTGGAGTAGAGTTGTATCCCCAAAGGTACTGGTTTAGCCAACTTGCAAAGTTTTTGCAAGTTAAATCCGGCTCGAAGGACCACTTTTTATGTATGATTCAGAGTTAGTTACGTTGAGTAGTTAGATGTGAGTTGACGGAAGAGACACAAGACACAGATGGCACAGTTAAAATAGTTTATTCGTTAAGTTAAGTTAAGTTGAGTTGGATGCTAATCCGCGGTAGGTCGCTCTGACAGTTATTGGTCAACTAAAGTAATTATATAAATTAAAGGTAACTAAATCTAGGTGCGAAAACTAGGCCGCGACGTTAGCACTTTGTACGTAACCGTACAAGTGTATTCTACAAAACATAACATGTCGCTGACATGTTTTGACGTTTTATTGGAGTTTTTTATGTCACATTTAGGTCTCAGTTTACGATGTTATATGTACATATGTACGCGGCATGTGAATGTATAAAGACCTCGGAGTGGTGCTTCGCGCTAGGTATAGTGTAGACCCGTGTTGTAACTTGTGGAATAAAATATTAAAGGCTCGCCTAGTCCGGGAGTCCGGGACGCTGCAGGCAACGGATGACGCCTGTGTCTCACAAAACTTTATTACTTTGACAAAGGAAAACTTGCATTTCTATCAAACAATGTTACAACAATTAAGTTAATTTTAAATAAAATTTTACAATGCATTAAAAATAATAGAATGAATAATAACTTTAATATTAAGCTTTTAAAGAAAAGACCTAAAATAAATATCTTATTAAAAACGAATAACAAAGTAACATCCCAATTTGCAAATTAGCGTTATATTTTTGTTATAAAGTAGAAATATTGGCTTAAATTGGACTGTACCTCATCAAGTATAATGCATATCGTCGGGTGGGTGAGGCGCTGCAATTTAATGCAAATGTGACGATAAAAAGCCCCAAGCGGCAGCGGCGGCGGCTCCCTCGCGCCGCGCCTCGTGTGCCACCAGACATTCCACGCTGCCCACTCACCAACACACCACATTTTTATTCGGTATTTACATTTAAATTGTTTCCTGAATACTGTTGCAAATTGTTTACCCATCTTTTTTATTTAAAATGCTTTAGTGTTCAAGAAAATGCAACAGTCAGAGGACTATACTTCCATGATAAACTATTCATCTCAGTTTTTTTACAATGACAACTAGTACTTTCTGTGTAGAATTTAAAATCCTTTCATGAGTCACTTTGTACAAAGCATTGTAGAACCTCGGAGTATCATAGGTGTGGTAATCAACTCTAATAGGTATGTGTCAAAATAATCACAGCCGGCTTTTGGATATACGAGTACAAACAAATATGTATATCAAAAAATACTGTTGAATTATGGACACAATAATTAATTTATTACTAGTATGCAATACGTATTGCAGGCCTATTTCACATTTCAACATTGTGCGGCTCCAGTTTCAATTGATGTATATGTATTACATGTTTACGGGGCAACATATTGAAACTGTATGTTCAAAAATAATGATGAAATATAAAGTAATTGATAACTCGGATAAAGTTTAAGGACGAACAAAAAGTAATATTGGAAGAAGCGTGCACCGCGTAGCAACCAACTACGTAGCAGTTTACTAGGAGTCTACGCCCTGCGGCTACGGCGTAGCTCTATAGTGGTAATATTAAACTTCTCTTTAGCAAAGTGCAGCTCTAAAACATTGTTCTACTTTTAATTTGGTGGTTTCGTAATATTACGGTACAACCAATGCACTATCTTATTATTAGTGTCTTATTGCGATACGTTATGCCGGTATATTGTTGTCATCAGGTCGTTGCGGAGGTGGTTGTGATCGCTTGGTGATGGAGTTGGTAATATTGAAAGCGAAATCCCAACTGAATCGTCTGTTGAGTGGTGAGCGGCGCAGCGAGTCGGAGCGGGCGCGGGCGGCGGGCGGCGCGCAGGCGCGGGGCGCGGGCCGCGCGGGCCGCGAGCGCACCGCCATGGCGCCCGCCGCGCCCGCGCCGCTGGCGACGCACTCGCCCTGGCTCAACGCCACGCTCCTCTACAACGCCACCAGGCTCAACAACACCTTCGACCTCGCCGACTACGATCTCCTCTCCACACCATCCAACTCCACAGACGAACACAACAATCATTGGTTCTGCGCCAAGTGGTCCAGTGCACAACAGGACCTCTTTCAGGTAAATCCCGTAACTCGGTGACGTAACATTATTTTTAGCTTGGCCTCGAGCCAGAAAACTTTTTCTAAGTTAACATTTCACTTATTACACTTAGTTGAAACAAACCTGAGCGTAAGTAAGTAAACTTGCCAATTTATTATAATGAATTCGACTACCTTATTCGGGCGAGGGCTAAGGTATCCATCTGGTTGATAGCGATTTGTGTTATAAACAAGTTTTGTTGTAAAGTAACAATATAACAGTAGTAATGTGTTGAACAGGCGGCGAACTTGTGTTTCGCGATAGCTTTTCTGGCGCCGAAGGGGTTTAAGCAGAGCATCCTGGTGCTGCGCGCGCTGGCGGCGGCGGGCGCGGTGCTGATGGGCATGTGGGCGGGCGCGGACGTGTGCGCGCCCGACGTGCTGGCCTGGAGCCTCGCGCTGCTGCTCGTCAACTCCATACACACTATCTTCTTAATCATAAGGTAACGCACGCATAGCGTACGTATTGTTTTACTTTCCTTGAATACTAAATACATATAAGCTATCATTGACACGGTTCTCTTCAGGTTACCGTTGCATTGTTATGCAATGACTGAACGATAAGTGAAACCGGAAATTTAGCGAATTCCCCGAACTAAAGCATATTATCATATTATAATACATGCATCCCAATTTCCCATTCAAGCAGCGTCTTCGCTGAAAGTTACTCTACATTTAGCATGGATTAAAATTGCTTGTCAGGTGGTAGAACAGAGAACATACGAGAGCCTCGGAAGTTACTGTACATACAGCCTATTATTATACATTACGTGTCACTTATAGTACATTTGTTTTTCGTTATTTCCTCCGATTATTACCATTGTACTTAAACAGCAATAACAGCCTCATAAAAAACAGTAACAACTAAAAGCTATGCTATAGTTATGTGCATTAGTACAGTTGTGTCAATTCATTTTAATAACTCATCTATTATAACAATAAAACTTGAGATGACAGCAATAAAATCTCAATAAATTGGGACATATTTCTCACTATATACGTTGAATAAGACTCCAAGTCTCAACAAGAAAATTTGGTTTCCTGCCATTACAGCTTCCGCGCGACTTGGCCAACAGTAACCGGAAAACTTTGACGTAATATCAAGTACCTGCAATTTTTAAAATAATCTTTATTATGTTAAATTTCCTTTTATTACTTTTTCTTACAACTTTAATGTAGATAAATATTAATAATGTCAAAAATAAGAGATATAATGCAAATGAAAAAGGCTGTATGTATATATGATATGAGTAAGTTATTACAAATAAAACAAGTTCACTTAAGTTCCTTTTTACTAAAGTTAAAGGATATCATTAAATGTTAGATGCAACGTATATTTTCCACAACCTTATTTATTGTGTAGGAAATAGAAAACTCTTGGTTACTTACAATTCTTACAAACTGGTGTTCTCGCAAAGCTCGCCGATTGAAATAGAGATTTCCTTGTTGCGCAATCGCCTTTGATGTTGCGTGATAGTGGTCTCAGACCGCAAGCCCGTTCTATTTTTATAAAACAAAATAGATCAAACTCGCTCTACTTTATGAACTTACCGACATTCTTAACCAGTCAATGGAAATATGTAGACGTTCATGACAACGTAATCTACACACAACGTATTCGTATGACAATATTTACGAAATACTGTAGGATGCATATATCAACTTCTTCATTTTAAACCGAAAGTAGGTCACTGGAATATTTCGGCTCACAATTTTAGAAATACTGATATATAAACGAGCACTTTGCGTTTGTTGTCAGGTTTCTCCCGCCGGCGCTATCACTGGAGCTAACCGAGCTCTACCTGAAGCTGTTCAAGCCGCTCAAAGTGAATAAGAAGCACTTCCAAGAGTTAACGAGGGAAGCCCGCCTCGTCCGGCTCGAGCCCGGCGAGGCTTACGCCGTTGAAGAGGTCACGCCCGCTGATGAGAGACTGTCTATACTTTTAAAGGGAAAGTAAGTTGAAAAAATCATTTACCACATTCATACATTTACTAAAACCAATACATATACTCGTAATAAAATCTATACATGGATACGGGCCGATTTGCTTTAATAATAACTCATAGATGAAATACACAGTTCCTACAACTTAATGCTATTTCAAACTGCCTAGCTATGGTTAAGTTTTTGCACAGCACCCATACCACCCTTTCACTTAAGAAGGTTGTATCTACAGTAGAGATATCAATAAATGTGAAGCCACAAAACCGTGGGTTAGCTGGCAATCTCAATATAGATCATTGAATTATCCACATCATTAGCACAGCAGACGGATACCAAATACGATGAATACATTGCAATAAGAACTACTACAAACATACAACAGTTATACAACATACTCATAGCAAGAGTTTTTAACAGCCTAACTTACAAGCTTTCTATTTTGAACTGAAAATCATTTTCATAAAGTACGAGGCCTTATACGAGTAGAGTCTAATTTTGTTTAATGATCAGAGGTAAGCACGAAGCTGCAGAACTACTGCAATGTTTTTATGGGGCTGACCTAGTATTTCCTCTCCAGTGCGTCTCAAAGGTTTGACTCTTTGCTTAAAGTAATGAGAAATGTATTAACCGTTAATTTTTTTTTAAGTTTCATATTTGCGTGACTTTTGAATTTTTTATAAAAAATTGAGTACCTAGAAAATAGCAGCGTTGCAGTTTTATTGCTGGAATATGTTAGCCAAAAGGTTTTATCCCCCTAAAAAAATAAGTAAGTACTACTGCGACTTATAATACTCGTAAACGTTTACTCTTCTAAAATCAAATTAACGTTACTTCCTGCCAAAGGAATTTTGATTCAGTTTTATTTCGCTTAATAACACCGTCAAATTAAGTTCAAATTGGAAACATATAAGTACATACTAATTAAATTTACGATTATTACCGTTACCGGTAAAACCACTTAGATTGCCTAATTAATTAAACTTGGAAGGTACGCAATTACGTGGGAGTGTCGTTTGTCGTCGAACAAATCCAATAGAAGTGAATAAATGTCCGCGTATTGAGCGGTGCCAAGTGGAGTACAAAACAAACAATTCAATATAAGACTCGGGGAGGCTTACATTTGTTTCTCGTTTTTATTATTGCGGCTATATTTACGTTCTTCCCGGTCCCAAAAGTATGAACGTATTCGTACGTTTATTTATATTATATTCCATAGATTCTCCATTCTATGGGACATATTCGAGATATTAGTACTCACAATACAATCAGAAAGCCAATAATTATTGCATTCCATTCAGAAGCGTATATTTATATTCCTAGACGTACCTCAGCAAATACTTTCAGGTTCCTAACACTCAGTTTTATTAATGAAATAAAATAAACCGGGTGTATTTTGGATATGATCGAAGGATACCACCATCGTGCATCGCTATGTTACATTTCTCTGCTACGTTTGATATGATTGATGGACCAAACTTTTAAAAGCAACGTGGCATAGTTGATATAGCGACACCCTTAACTTTATGCTCAGGCTGAGAACATATAATGATTTGGCACGATCAGCAATTTCGTTTTCTATGCATCAATATACAACAATAATGATTATGTGGATAATTAGTAAATTCCGTTCCACATTTCCATGTAATTAATGAAATTAACATACGAATGTACCTGCGATTTACGACCGCATATTAATTAGCGCTAACAGCATAGTGCTTACAGAAACAAAGAATTGTATTACTTAGGTGTAAAAGAAAAAACACGGATAAAACTCCGCTTTTAGTTCGGTAAATCCATGTCGTGTTTTGAGACAATTTAGCTTTTCTTGAAACATCCTTAACTACTTCCTTACGTACGAAATGTCATCATAAGGTCACATTGCCTTCTTTTTCCCTTGTTCTGCCACATAATAGACCAGATATTTTTCAAATGCGTCTATTTAAGACTGACAAATGAATCCACTGTGAATATCTCGGTGGCCAAATATTCGCCGCCTTCAAATGTGCGCCAATCACATTTCCGTGTTACATCAAGGCGAATCTGTTTTGTTGGAATGTGTTGGTGAAGTCGGCGTATTAAGTACGTTGTGCTTGTGTGTAGGATGCGAGTGAGCTGTGATGAAACCCATCTCCACTTCATTCAGCCATATCAGTTCGTCGACTCGCCGGAGTGGGAGGCCAATCGAGAGCAATCCGACGACGTGTTTCAGGTACGTTTATATACTAGATATTCAGTCAACACCGTTAACGTAAACGACGAATAAATTGACGCATACATACATTATTAATTAGTAACAATTGACAATTCAGCCTCAATTCTGATAAAATCATATTATAACATTTACATCATAAGGTTAAAGTCAAAGTAATAAATCTTAGAAAATACGTCCTGGAATCGAGAAATCATTGAAAGTTATCTTATCGTCTTGAGGATCATTATAATTCTGCGCACAATTACCTTAATAATAATTCAGGGGACGCTCGCAGGAATTCGAATAAACGATTGTTTAATATTTATGGGAAGGCGGTGATACACTTCAGTACGTACCTTGATAATATTGTAATTTACTCTGATCCATACTTAGTAACCTGGACGTACATAGTTATTAGCAATTATATCTATTAGTTCAGTTTATTTATAGTGTACCACTGACTTGTTCACTTTAAGATCTTTGGTTTGGTTATATCATTTCAAATTTAAATATTTTCTTTGAACCTTTTAAAAGTCAATAATTACGAGTGAATAAACGTAAAGTATATATACTTAGTAAGTAAAAGGAAGACTCCAACAAGCGAACCTGTTTAAATTAATGTTCATAATATTGCGTTACTTAAAAGTATTCAAATCTGAACGAACAAAGTACCTATATTTGTATAGGCAAGGCAGGCCCTACATTACATTATTACGATAAGTATTCACTGTATAATGAACGTCCTCATAAATTGTCCCCATTTTCGGGAGGCCCTTTTTGTCGAGGTGGGTTTAGCAGGCTGGAGGCGGCAGGTGGCTAACTCTTAATGAACTTCCCGTTCCTTCCTACACTTTACTAACAGATAATACTTAAGAAGTATACGAGTATCTACCGCTACCGGGGTTCGTTATTCTCGCATTTTGTGGAACAAGAAGGGATTTATATGATTTTGAGTGGGTTTTGACATTTTCGTGAAAAAGGTACTTCTATTTTAAGTACTTTTCAAATCTGTGACTTGTAAAAAAGCAAACTGGATTAAGAACGATCAGGATATTCGAGATCGAATAATTTTGGCACAAAAATTTACACGCCTTATTATAAAATAGAAATAGTGATCACGTATTCACCGATAACTGGTTGACTCAATAAAATGAGAGGACCCAGAATGGTGAGACATGACATTACACGCTACTACTTCAACATGAAAATGTTGCTTACTTTTAGAGTGCAAATGTTCTTTATATAATTAGTACTCGCAAATGTTTCAGGTGACGGTGATAGCGGAAGAGATGTGCACGTGCGTGTGCTGGCCGCGGATGCGCCTCGAGAGGGTGCTGCGACACCGGCCCGCGCTCAAGGTCGTGCTCGACTGTTTAATAGGTTAGTCCGTATGTTTACAAACTATAACTGTGAACCAATCCATATGTGAACCAACCAGTACATTCAAACAAATGTTACTCCATTCAAGTAAACTGATATTCATAGCCCTTGTAAGTAATCTTCGGAGGTCTTTAGCAACATGGTTAGGTACCTTGTCCATGGACTTCTCTGTCCTCGGCTATCCTATTCCACTCTTTACACGACACAACATTTATCTTTTTTAGAGTTGGTTACGATATTCTTGGTCTTCCTCTTCTTTAAATAGAGACACTATTCGTCTGCCGACTATTTATCAGACATAGCTACGAGTATATTTAGCTAACGAACTGTATCTGTTGTCTAGGCAAAGACATAACTCACAAGCTGTACTCGGTGAGCGAGGGCCTGAGCTCGGGCATCATCAACGAGCGGGAAAGCGCGTCGGCGCACCTCACGCGCTCCGCCAGCGTGGACGCCGTGCACGAGGGCGCGCGCGGCCGCCTGCGCAGCGCCGCGTGGCGCGCGCGCTCCTGCGCACCCAAAGGTTACCTTTAATACCTTTAATAGAATTAAGTGTAGCTGGTGTGTTATAAGTATCCATTAGAGGACACCTGTTTTATAAGATGATATTGGCTTCCATTTTCTTTTTGTATCTTCTTTGGTCCTGGTCCTGGCCCTGATAAAAAAAATTAAAAAATTAGAAGATCTAGGGGAATTCAACCTAAGCTATCCTTAAGGTATTAAGTACCTTTGCAAGAACACGAAAGTCTTCTTCTTCTTTGTATCGGGAATGTGAGGATTGATTTATATCTCTACGCCCTTGTAACCGATAATGTAAAATTGCAGGTACGTCGTATTGGCAGCCGATGGTGGCGCGCCAGTTCCTGGGCTCGTCACCATTCGGGCGCGTGGCGGGCGCGGTGGGCGGTGCGGCGGTGCCGCGACTGGTGCCCCAGGCTTCGTCGGCGAGCCTGCAGGTGGGCGCGGGAGCCGCGGGCGGCGCGCGGCGGCGCTCGCCCCCGGCGCGGCGCTCGGCCTCTTTCCGGCGCGGGCGCGAGGTCAAGTTCGCGGAGAGCCCGACGCAGGAGCCGGCCGTGTGACGCGGGCCGCGGCCCCAGCCCGAGCTGGTGCCGCTCGTGTCCCCCGCCTCGCCGCGCTCGCCCCGCTCCCCCTGACCCCGGCAACACACCACGGATTTCTAGACGCTGCTAGCTCTACGGGGCCGGTGGCATCACGTTACGCAGTGTCTCTTAAAACTGCTTCCGATAGCGCTGTATCGTTGTACCGTGAACCTTATGAATCAGTGATATGATTTATTTGCAAATTGTTTTTTTCGTTGTGTTAAAGTTGTTCGTTTCGTGTTAGGACAGAATAAGACTAGAGGATAGTGCGTTGACGATATAAGAGCAAAAACTTATTTCAGACAGTGACAGTACGAGCAAATTATTCACGAGTTTTTATGTCCGGAGTAAATCGCAGTGTACATTTAAACGCTCAAATACCCCAAGAACGCTATTCCTAGTGACTTTTTTATAAATAAATGAATGAACTGAGCGAGTCTAGTTGTAATTATTGATATAGTGAAAACACTGATAGTATATAAATATTTAACTTAAGTACACTTAAATTTTCTAGCAATTGATAATTGAAATGAGGAATTCTAAAAGTATTTTAATGTTAAACTAATTAATTGTTTATTCATGTTAAGAAGTGTTAAAGTCTTGATAATATTATAATAAAGTTAACTGCGCTATATTTTACGAATATACATGTACCTAACTATTATTACTTTATCTATTCACTAATGACAAATCTAAAAATCTATGTCCATGCTTTCCTATCTTGATCTGTTTTAATTTGATATATCATTTTGAATTTGCAATATCATATGTTCTTTTAGAAAACCATCAGCAACAACAAATGGTGGTCTAGCACTTGACATAATATCTATTAATATCCAAAAAAACATATAAAACTTTATTTTTTACAAATTGTGTCAGATTATAAAACTTACAATGACAAGGTGCATCTATGAATTGATTTACTCGTACTTGAAGTACATCACACTAAACTTAAGTTAAGTTTCGTTTCCTAAACTTTATATAGTTACCTACAGCATAACACATTAAGCAAATTTTAAACTTTTTAAATTTTCAACGTGCACATTTGAAATAAAGTTAAAATAAAAGTCATGTAAGTACCTAATGCTAGGAGCCGAGCTTTTAGTGAATGTACTAAATTAACTTACTGTAAGTCAGTTGATAGTGTAAGTGTCAGTACAGTGTACACAGTCAGTGTAATAGTTACATCATTGTTATCACGTTGGTGTTTAGTTGGTGTTGTTGCTTCGTTAATTATATTGTGCACGGTGTCAACTAGGTGAACAAATAGTGTTCGTCATTATTGTTCTTCGTCGATCACTCAACTCTCCTTCACTTTCAGAGGCCGTGCTATCAGGACTCTTATCAAAAATGTATCCTATTTTCAACTGAAATTGAGAGAAACAAGGCAACAATTTCCATCTCGATTAAACAAAATTAAGTTGGTAAGCTAACTTCTCCAAACTAAGCCAACTTATTAGTTGTTAGTCAATATTAATGAATTTACTACACGCAAATAAAATGTTACTTTTGAACTTCAGTTTTGTAAAAAATAAACATTTCTTCAAATTGTGCTCACCATACAGAGTGCTGGTGGCACGGTTTCTTTCGGATACATATCGTTCTTCGTCTCGTCTCGTATTTATCTCTCTCGATGTAGCTAGATTGTTGTCAATGGCTGCATTTCATTACGCGGTAGATAAATAAGCCAATTTGTTACATATTTAAGTATTCGGTAAGATTGTTCTATATGATCAACTTTAAATGCTTTGTTAAAGATTTTATTAGAAGCAACGAGCGAGGAAAGAAGTGTGATATTGTAGAGTAGAAGTTCGAATACCGTTGATAATAAATCTATCGAATAAATCTCCTCTTGTCCCTTTGGCATCAAATTATCTCTAAGCCGATGGACTGTCGACAATTTCACACATTTTTCTCACGTTTGATGCATAAATACAAAAAATTTGGCCTTGCTCTTATGGTGTAATAAAATTAACATTATAAAAGGCTAGTGAAATTTTGATAACTTAATAACAACTAGAATGGAAATTTATAAATTGATAAGGTTCACTTTAATCATGATTGTGGGAAAATTCATAAAGCTTATTATTCCCTGAATTTGACATACATTAACGAAAGTACATAACACTTTAAAATATTTCTAAACCATCTACTAATTGGTTGACACTTTGGTAAAGATGTGATCTTTGTGCCACTGACGACTTCAAACTACAACGAGAATAATGGAAACTGTTTATAAGGAATTGAATTAATATTAACTTCTTCCCAAAATAGTCTCTTCCAAAATAAAGTCTGACCCTTATTCAGCAGTAATTGTTCGGAAGTTCCTTCGATTGTTTTGAAGTTACCATGTTAATTTTCATCATTAATTCTGTGGTATATTATGTTTTTCAAAACGTGTCTTCCATTACTTTCGATTCATTGACGCCGCTACGAGTTCAGTATTGTGTTGTGATTACTGAAACATTCTTCCAAACTACATACTTATACTACTTATAACATAGTATGTTTAGTTTTTAGAGAAGCTTTTGCTGTGCTTTACATAACTATACATGATTCTGATAACGTATTATAATAATTTAACTATAAAACATAGTTAAATAGTATATGTTCTCAAATAATAATCAGCTACATATTTGTACAAGATCGGGAGCAAATTCATAATCTATTGATATTTGTATAATGGCATGCATAATAATTATTTTACTCGAGATATCTCAGGTACCTAATATAGAGCGAACGCTAATCTATCTTTTGTACAAACGCTTCTATTGAATCCTTATTTTATTATATCTAAGCTTACAATTACTTATTACCTCGTTAATAAATATAAACAATATTAAAATAGATATAACAAGTGCTTCGAAACCTGTCTTCTTGTTACATAAATATTTTTATGCAAACTAATTGATTAGTAATTATTAACGTAACTTAATTGGGGTACATTTTGATTATTTTACATTGAACTGATATATTCAAAGCAATAGATCTGTGTATAGAGAGTTCCGATGTGATATGATATCAACATAGACTTGTTAAGGCGCTAGTCAACGCAAACACATTGTTTTAGAATTTCATACAATTCGTTTCCTATAAGTAAGATCGCTAGTTGTCTAGGAGTTAATTAGTGTTTAATAGTCACGTCGTGTTTAGTAAGAGATTTAGATATTGTCTATTAGAAGATTTCATCGTTACCGTATATTATTTAACATCGAATTACCGTACGTAGTGAGTGGAACTAGTCGTGTGTTAGGTCAAGTTGAACATTCCAGTAGCATTGTGTCTGACTAAAACAATGTAAGCACTTGACAAAGCGCCTCTGTGATACACGTTAGATGTTAACGAGTAGAGTAAAGTCGTCTAACAATTGGACTATCATTGTATTACCAAACCGATGTTCTAATGGTTTGCCTCCAATGTCAAAGTACATCACATTACTGGCATACTTATTATGTAATATTATTGTATTTATTCACTTTATAAAACATGTTTATTATGTCTTTAATAAAACAAATTGCTTATTGTTTAATACTTTTTCTATTTGACCTCATTAAATTTAGGTAATATAAAAGCGAAAATTTGCATGCATGAGTGCACAAGTATTAAGTGCACATGGTTTTGAGACCTAAAATATGAATGATTAGAAACCCTAGCAAGTAAACAACACCAGTGCACATATCCAGTCATATCCATTTTAAAACTCCACAACAATTTGTTATTTCAATGTCTGATATATAACAAACAAGTACTATGCGACCAAAAATCCAGATATAGCCGGGTCATTTTAGACATAAAAATAGTGATCAAATAAAGAAAATTCCGACAGAGCCAAATTTTCGTAGAGACCTTAGGTTTACCACAAGGAATAAAGTGTCAAAAGTCCCCATCAGTCCCATGTGAGCTTCGGGACTTATTCGGGGCCGAATGTCAAAATTTTAGGTTTTTTGGATTTTTCTCGAAAACGGTAAGTTTTATCGAAAAAGTACCTGAGAAAATAAAAAAGCTTATAAAATTCTCTATAGCTTTAATTCTATCCACTTTTTCCATATTCCCAACCGTTATTGAACTACACGCTCCAGAAATGTAAAAATTAAGGACCTCGGGCAGGTAACTATGGAGCCTGCCCCAATGCTCAACAGTGACATGACCTATGTCATTTGAAAGGTCTTGAAGAGTTGTACAAGTTACTCCTAGACAGTTATATCGAATTCGACGGCCAACTCGGTGTTTTCGACCACCGAAGAATTACCACTGGAGGTGCTGTGGAGCCTGGGCGGAATGCTCAACAGTGACATGACTTATGTCATTTGAAAGCTCTTACAAGTCACTTTTTGATAGTAATATCGAAATCGACGCCAAACTTGGTGTTTTCGACCACCGAAGAAAAAACACTAGGTGTATGTGCAGTTGACCCTGATCGTATTGCTCAACAGTGTCATGACTAATGTCATTTGAAAGCTCTTACAAGTCACTCCTTGACAGTTATATCGAAATCGACGGCCAACTCGGTGTTTTCGACCACCGAAGTATCGACACTGATCGTATTGCTCAACAGTGACATGACACATATCATTTGAAAGCTCATAAAGAGTTTTATAAGTCACTCTTTGATAGTTATATCGAAATCTCCGTCCAACTTAGTGTTTTCGACCACCGAAGAATGGAGTTGGGCTATGCTATACCGAAGTATCGGCGCTGATCCTAACGCTCAAAAGTGACATGACCTATGTAATTTGAAAGCTCTTGAAGAGTTGTACAAGTCACTCTTTGACACTTATATCGAAATCGACCGCCAACGCGGTGTTTTCGACCATCGAAGAATCGACACTGGGTGTATGTGCAGTTGACCCTGATGATATTGCTCAACAGTGACATAACTTATGTCATTTGAAAGCCCTTGAAGAGTTGTACAAGTCACTCTTTGACACTTATATCGAAATCGACCGCCAACGCGGTGTTTTCGACCACTGAAGAATGGAATTTTGTCAAGGTCCTTTATTAACTAATGTGTACATATATTTTTTTATTTTTGGTCAAAAACACCGAGTTACCCGTCGATTTCGATATAAATGTCAAGGAGTGACTTAGATAACTCTTCAAGGGCTTTCAAATGACATGAGTTATGTCACTGTTGAGCAATACCATCAGGGTCAACTGCACATACACCCAGTGTCGATTCTTCGATGGTCGAAAACACCGCGTTGGCGGTCGATTTCGATATAAGTGTCAAAGAGTGACTTGTACAACTCTTCAAGAGCTTTCAAATTACATAGGTCATGTCACTTTTGAGCGTTAGGATCAGCGCCGATACTTCGGTATAGCATAGCCCAACTCCATTCTTCGGTGGTCGAAAACACTAAGTTGGACGGCGATTTTGATATAACTATCAAAGAGTGACTTATAAAACTCTTTATGAGCTTTCAAATGATATGTGTCATGTCACTGTTGAGCAATACGATCAGTGTCGATACTTCGGTGGTCGAAAACACTGAGTTGGCCGTCGATTTCGATATAACTGTCAAGGAGTGACTTGTAAGAGCTTTCAAATGACATTAGTCATGTCACTGTTGAGCAATACGATCAAGGTCAACTGCACATACACCTAGTGTTTATTCTTCGGTGGTCGAAAACACCAAGTTTGGCGTCGATTTCGATATTACTATCAAAAAGTGACTTGTAAGAGCTTTCAAATGACATAAGTCATGTCACTGTTGAGCATTCCGCCCAGGCTCCACAGCACCTCCAGTGGTAATTCTTCGGTGGTCGAAAACACCGAGTTGGCCGTCGAATTCGATATAACTGTCTAGGAGTAACTTGTACAACTCTTCAAGACCTTTCAAATGACATAGGTCATGTCACTGTTGAGCATTGGGGCAGGCTCCATAGTTACCTGCCCGAGGTCCTTAATTTTTACATTTCTGGAGCGTGTAGTTCAATAACGGTTGGGAATATGGAAAAAGTGGATAGAATTAAAGCTATAGAGAATTTTATAAGCTTTTTTATTTTCTCAGGTACTTTTTCGATAAAACTTACCGTTTTCGAGAAAAATCCAAAAAACCTAAAATTTTGACATTCGGCCCCGAATAAGTCCCGAAGCTCACATGGGACTAATGGGGACTTTTGAGACTTTATTCCTTGTGGTAAACCTAAGGTCTCTACGAAAATTTGGCTCTGTCGGAATTTTCTTTATTTTAATTGTTTAAAATAACCGGATTAATATAACATAACTATAACTCAAGACCGGTCCGGGCCCACTGCCTCGCACATTATCGCACTTACAAATGGACAGACTCGACTTATACGACGTAAAGACCCAGAAGGCACAGTAACCTCTGTGACGCTCACTAAATGTACAACTAAAACGTATAATTTACTTTAGTAATGTTAATCAAAACCGTGGCCCGCTGATAATGAGGCGATAACACTTAGTAAGCAGTGTTCGCGCGAAGCGGCACGCGTTATGTTTCTTTATATTTCTTATTTAAAGTAGGGTTACTGTTTAAATAAAATAAAATGTCACTGTTAACTAGAAGGTGTTTGACTAGTCTAAGAAACGTGAGTCGGATCAGAGGAATATGCAGCTTGATTCAAACTGTAAGTAAAGATATGATTTATTTAATATTATTTATTTAAAGTTATTGTGTTTAAAACAAATTCGTGTACCACATTGAACATGTTCAAGGCTAATGATTCTTTAAGTATAATCACTACACAACTCGTTTAGTTTATTACAAAACTATTTATTAATTATCACCCATGTATACATTTTCACAATGTGTACATACCCAAAACTTAGTTATAGATTTATTTTGTGTCCGTTGTTTACATAATAGTGTGTCAAAACCTGTCGCAAATTAAACATGCAGAAAAATATTAAAGAATAATACATGCACATATTCATGAACAGAACAGTATTGTAATATCCATAGAATTTAGTATTTCTAAACATATTGTGTCTTATGACTTCTTCTTAAATGAAACCAAATTAGTATGAACTATGAAGTTGGAATATATATTTTTCAATTAGGTAAGAGATATAAGTAAAAGAAAATATAAATGTTTATCTAAAACATTTGTTATCACAAAAATCTGGTGTTATTATTGTAACGGTTCTTAGCAATAAGATAACGACATGAAATTAACAAATCTTATCAACCTACATTTACCTACTCACTTAGTGACAACAAATGATAATATCTATAGGGGGCCGGGCTTTATATTATACAAATTGAAACCTAATGGCTTCATCAATTAGACAGAAGATCTGAGGAACATAATAAAGCACATTTGACATTACGAAGTTACTTAGGTACATAACGATTTTGCTAAATCTAAAGGCAAAAAAAATATGATTGAAATTTATAGATTTGATAAATTGTTTGTTATCTGATTAATTAAATATTAATTTCACATCGACAACATCAATTAAGTACATTTACATAACAACCAAATAAAGGACTTAATTCGTATTTTACAGGAACAGGGAAGATCCAAATTGATGAACGCAAACAGACTAGACTCTTCAAATGTTGTAATTAATATAAAACATCTTCATACATGTAAAACATTAAATAAAATAGTGGCATTTAAACTGTCTGATATCGGAGAAGGAATTCGAGAAGTCGTTATCAAAGAATGGTAAGATGACTGCGAAAATATTTTGTTAAAGTAACATTACACAAAATTGATAAGACTTACATTACTCTGAATAACGTTTGACTTTCAATAACAAACAAGCTTATTATTTTATATAATATTTATGAGTAATTTATTGACGTATGTTACTACATAATAATGAAATTGGTCTAAGTATCAGTAGAAAGTATATAAAAGTACTTTTTTAGTCTGTAGATATTTCTTTTTAGCCTTTATTGACAATATCTAGAAAATATTACATACATTTAAAATTGTCTGTTCATCATCTAATTTCCATCGTATTTAAAAATGAATTTCTGAAGGTCTGCCTAATAAATACTTACTTACTATATTTTTCCAGGTTTGTAAAAGTAGGCGACACAGTACAGCAGTTTGACAATATCTGTGAAGTTCAGAGCGACAAAGCAGCTGTGACCATAACGAGTCGGTACGATGGAGTTGTCACCAAATTGTACCACCAGGTGGATCAGATAGCATTAGTTGGAAACCCACTCGTGGACGTAGATGTACAAGACGATGCGGAGGAAGGTATGTTTCATGTTTCCATTATAAGCTAAATATAACACAGAACACTTTAGCAAACTTAATAGCCAAACCACATTTTTGACATGGTCTTTTATTTCAATTTTCGTCCCGTTATCCTCGTTATATTTTGTAAAGAAAACATTGTACCACCATTATACGAATTCTATCTTTTTACAGAAAGTAAAGAAAGCGTTGATGAAACCAGTACAGCTCCAGAAACTCTAAAGACAGATCAGAGCCAAAGACTGAGAGTGTTGACTACTCCAGCTGTGAGGAGGATAGCCTCTCAGTTCAATGTAAGAACAGAGGACAGAGAACAGTATTGAGATATGGCACGTCGTCACTTTATTTCAAGAATTTTAATTTCGCCATTGTTTATTACACAGGTAGATTTAAGTACAGTCAAAGCAACCGGTAGGAATGGAAGAATTCTCAAGGAGGATATGTTGGCACACCTCAACATTGACGCCGAGAATTCAAACAAGTTGCCCGAGGGTACGACAGTGACTGCGGTGGAAGCTCCTATCACTCAAGCTACCGCCAAAATTGAAGTGGTCTATGATGATAAAACTGTGCCTGTTACAGGCTTTACTAGGGCTATGGTGAAGTCAATGACTGAAGCTATGGTAAATATAAAGCTATGTTAATATTTTCAAATAGTTTGTGAGAAGGTTGTCTGAATGTTTGATCGTCATTCATTCTTAAACAGCTGAGTAGATTAGACTGTCTCTTGCTCAATTTTATGTTACTTATTGTTTACAAGCCAGACTAGAAAAGATCTTTTATCTCAAAACTCCAGAAGTAATGGAAATGATTCAACGCAAGTGAAATCACACGGTGCTACTAACTATTAATATAATTATGTGTTAGGTACTTTGGTACAATTGAAACTGTTCGTTTAGTGCTATTTTTTGCTTCATTAGCATATTTGTTATTACAGAAAATACCTCATTTCGTATTCAGCGACGAGTACAATGTAACAAAATTAATAGAGGCTAGAGATTTTTTGAAAAAGGTGGCTCAAGAACGGAATGTTAAGTTGACGTACATGCCCATAATTATAAAGGCTGCTTCCCTGGCCCTCACCAAACTACCGATACTGAACAGTAGCCTCGACGAAAAATGTGAAAACATTATCTACAAAGCAAGTCACAACATCGGAGTTGCCATGGATACACCTAATGGTTTAGTGGTGCCAGTAATAAAGGCAAGTATAATTTGAAACTTTATTTCATGGAACGTATTTGTGTTCATGCTGTGAATTGCCTAGTAGGCAATTTACAGAAATTACATACGAAGTTTTTTATTACGCGGTCGTTAGTGTTTAGTTTTACTTAAAGGAAATGAAAGTCTGATTGTAGGCTAAAATTAGTTTCATTTTTCAGAATGTGCAAAACAAAAACATACTGGAAGTGGCTAAGGACCTGAATATACTTCAAGAAAAGGGCGTTCAAGGGCAACTTGGACTTAACGATTTAACTGGAGGAACGTTCACTATTTCCAACATAGGAATTGTAAGTGTTCCTATTTGTTATTCGAAATGACATGATTTCACCGAGAAAGGCCTAGGAAATCTTGTCAGGTAACGCCTACAAATGTAACGTTCTTCATTTCAGGTTGGAGGAACATATACGAAACCTGTAATCTTCCCGCCACAAGTTGCTATAGGAGCTTTAGGAAAAATTCAGGTAATAACAAATAAAATAACACTATTTCACACAAGTACAGGTCATATAACGGTCATTCATACGTGTTTGATGGTGATTTTCCACCTACGCTACATTTCTAGCAATGAAATCACACGTAGAAAAGCAACGTAGCATAGCTTTAGTGAAAAGACACCTTGAGTCCTAATCAATAGAAACCTATAAAAACTCACATGGTAAGAACTGATTCTCATCCACAGGCACTGCCAAGATTCGACGCTAATGGAAACGTAGTGAAGAGCAGTATCCTGGTAGCCAGCTGGTCGGCAGACCATAGGGTCATCGACGGAATCACCATGGCGCGATTCTCCAACTACCTCAGAGAATACCTTGAAAACCCCTACACTCTCCTCCTAGATCTATAATGTCTACTCATCGGATAATTTATAATAAAAATAATAATTGTTACTCTTATTTTTTATTTGAAAAATTATAATGATTCAAAAAAATTCATTTAATTTAAACTATTTTTGATATTCTATTCTTGTAAATATATTTTTTAATCTTTATTCAGTCGGTCTTTGGTGATCTACAACATAAATAGATAATTGTTAGAAAACGAAGAGCCACAGGCCTAAGATCCAAAAGCAGGCCAAAGGCCACTTAGACTTAAGATCACAAAGCGTATCCCACTTTTTACGAATTTAAAACTTGAATCAACATGAGAGTAAACTATTTAACAACATGCTCCCACGAGATAATATTTAGACAATATGTACTTAATTGGATTAGGGAAAAATAATAAAATTAAATTGAAAAAATGCCTTACCGTCGTAGCACTTCAAATCTTGTGACTTTAAAATATGCTATGGTCCATTCCGGGATACAATGAGGCGTATACTCCCGATGAAACCGAGCAAATATTTCAGTGAATATCAAGGCGTCTATATTGTTTATCGGAGCCCACTTGAGGGCGAGGAACGCCATGTCAACGTCACAATACTTCTTATCTAAAATAAATATTGTTTACGATAAGTATCAATCCATATCAATCAATGCACATATTGCACGTAACCAGTAGATAAACCTCCATTAATCAGATACGTAAATGAAACTTCTTTTTATCACATTGTTTTGGTGGCATATCAATAATTATACATTACCTAGTGCATAAGTTAAAATTGAGAATGTAAAGTAGCCATGAATCTTTGTTGCTACCAACGGTTGCGTAGCAAATTAATAAAAACGTCTGTATCGCTCCACCGATGTAGCGTCACAGGTCACAGGTGATATTATTCTTATTAGTTATTTATACAGTGTATTCTTACGCGTAACTGACTAATGCTGACGTCAGAAACAGAGGCCAATATATTAATAATAATAGTAGGTACTTCTCATCAACAGATAGAAGATTCTTAAATGCCTACTGTGCTATGGTATTAAAAGTGGTTTGGTATGAGAGTAAGACACCTTATTAAACATATTGGTATGTAGTTAAATGTAACTAACCTGCAATCCTAATAAAATAAACTTTCCGCGGCGAGCTGATCTGAATGTCTTCGCGTTTCAGTGCTAACAACGATCGTTGCCTCTCACTCCAGTTCCGGTCTAACTCTCGGACCAAACTGAGGCGGGCGGGTTTTGTCAATAAACCATTTAATTCTGATATTTGACCCAAACTTATCAAATTGGTAATTTTTGATATGGCCTATGAAAAACAAAAAACGAGTTAATTTCATCTTAACTGTGCCTAAGTAAAAAGAGCAAATGAAAATTAACATGAAAATTTAAAAATAAAATTACTTGTTTGGTTCCAAATTTAAAAGACTTTTCTTCAAAAGTGGGGTCCCAAATATTTCTTAAAACGCTAAAGTCGATTTTAATCATTAACCAAGTCAAAGGGCTTTGTAGTAGGATAAGCTTTGGCACCCTTTTTCCCTTCTTTTTACTATCATCATCATCAGGCTTTTTTCGACGGAAAAAGAAATATTTCGGGAAACTTTTGAATAACTGACTAGAACACTTCTCTTTCAGTACAACTTGCTTCTCTTTTTCATTTCGAGGTGGGTCTAAGTGACTAAACAATGTTTGAGTGTCTAAATTGGGAATAAGACGATTTGGCTGTGTGAATACGGGTGCAAAATGACTAAAATGGTTTTGATGAACTGCGAGCCTCGCGAGGACCGGGCGGAGACTTCGGGCTAGTAAATTGATTCGTAACGCCATCTGAAAGTTCATTAGCGATTTTAAAATAATATTTGGTATGCTCATCTGTGAGTAAAATTCGGCAAATAGTACCTACTCGTAATAAAGGAAAACATTGTTCCTAATTTATTTCACCTAGCAGCACCCTGCAGTTTTACCCGCATTCTACACACCCTCATTAGAATTACGGGATGTAAGCCTATACGGCTATTATATTTAGTCCGCAATTCGTCCTCAATTTGGCTCTTACTTACGTACGAAAATACTTTTCAAATTCGACTCGTAGTTCTAGAGATGACCTCGTTCAATATAAAAACTCTTCAGTTTTATTATATTATTATCTATCTTTACACAGGCGACGAAAATCAAGCAATTACTCTTACGAATTCTACTGCTTCAGATATTTATAATCACGAGAGCATATCCAATCAAAACTAATTAGGAATACCGGTAGGTACTCAAATGATACAATAATGAAAGTTATATGAAAGTTCCGTGGTAAATACCTCTAATCCATGGCGCACTCGCAGTTGGGAACGGCTATTTATAATTGATCATGGTTTATTCACAAAATATTTTGCTAAATATAACTAAACAAATAATAATTTACATAGCAATATTTCTAAATGACTGACATCAGTATGGTGTCAGTGTAAAAAACTGAAGTATAAATCCGAAGTTTGACATTATTCCTCCTTTTAAATACCTTTCCTTGAATCGAATAAAAAACAATATTTGTACCAATAAGGTTTTTATCTATTTTACAAGAAATCTATCCACTCATGGGCATATCGTGAAGGTAAGGTTATCTGGCAAAGTCGGGTACATAGTTCCTTATAATAAGCAGACAAACTATACACCCACTATCATGGTTCATCGAATCCAGACCCTCGAAGTCTAGCTAGACAATAATAGGATAAGACTAATCACTATCGCAGAACATGATCTTCTGACGTAACTACATCTCTTTAATATTCTGCTTTTATGTGCTCTATATACGAGTATACCCGTCCGTATGCAAACGCTTGAGCACACAAAGCCGTTCGAAATGGTATTACAGCAAATGAGGTAAATTAATAAACTTATACTTAAACAACAAAAGTAACATACATGAACTTATGACATCATGTCATGCTATGCGGTTAATAAGTGACACATCTTTCCTTCCTTTTATCCTTCCTAATAACCTACTAATATTATAAATGCGAAAGTTTGTGAGAATGGATGTATGGATGTACGTTTGTTACTCTTTCACGCACAAACTACAGGATGGATTTGGATGAAACTTTACAGTGATGTAGGTTATACATCAGAATAACATAATGGGATACATAGTACATATCTCGAAATTCCCGCGGGAACGGCATAAACGCGGGTAACATCGCAGGGCGCGGCAGTACTATATAAAGTACCCACCTAAATGCACAGTGTGGTGTGTTTATATAAAAGTATATTAATTATCGAATCAATCTAGTTGTTACCTAACTTGAAAAAAGCTATACATACTTTATGATATGCAACCGAATTTCTTCTTGGTCGTCAGTCAAATTATCACATTGATAGTAGGTATGTACCTACTTTATTTTATGTAGTAACTACCCATATTTAAATGTTAAATCAAGGACAAATAAACAGCATACATGTCGAGTGTCGTGTCATAAGTTCATGTTTTGCGGCTTATTGACAACTGTCATCTGTTTGTTAAGTTACAATTAGCTCTGTACCTACTCTACCTAAACTCTTCACGTTGTTATTGTATCGGAACAAATGCACAACACGATGCAGCCTCTATATTATTATTCTACACTGTCAATAATACTCTATTTAGTTGTAGCGTATCACCATTCTCTATTTGTGGCACTCAGAGGTAAGTTAGAGCTGTATTTAATTTTATTTGTTGTTGATAAGTGTGGCTGTGTGCATGCATAACAACGAATTATCTCTAAATCATACTATGCCACCCGGTGCGAGATTGAAATCGTTTGATAAGGTTAATGCTGCTTTGATTCATTTGTTATCAGAGAAAATCTTATCAAACCAAGCCTTAACATCATAATGCGATTATAGATTAATATAAGGCTTCGATACACACGATTTCAAATTTGCGAATTTATTTGTTTTATCCTTTTTAACTTAAGACTGGTTAAGCTACATCTTGTATAGTCTTTATGGTAAAAACTTGAAATAGTAGTGTCGTGTCATCATTTCTATAACTATATTTAGGTAAACATAGTATAGGATACATTTGTGAATACTTTTGTTGCATTGTTTAGTTGATTACAATCTCGATTCTTTACAACAGTGTAACCTTGGCCTTTAGTTTTGGATGTAATCTCTATGTATCCTTAACAAACGGTAATTATCAAGTTAGAAATAGTATAAATTGAAATTATCAGAGTTGGAGGAGTTCGTTTGTGTCACTGGCCCCAAATAGCTGGTAAGTTTTCCTGTGTCTGTTTATTTATTGTTCTCCACTACGGTCGTTATCTATTTTCAATTAATTAACTAGAGAGATATAGAATTGCTATTGTAGATATATATGAATTAATGATAGGTTTGCTGGGAACGTGCATGGTATAATGGGATCTGAAGATCACTTTGATACACAGTACTCATTTATCGTGTTTCAGAAAGCAACATGTGGTCAGTACTGGCCGGTTTGTTGGCGGTCGCAGCCGTGGGCAAGGCTTGCACCGTCACCACCGTGAGCGGCTCCCACGCTCCCGGCGGCAGCTTCTGCTCTGGAGACCTCATCTTCTCCGACGAATTCGATGAATTTGATCTCGAGAAATGGCAACACGAGAACACACTGGCTGGTGGTGGTGTGAGTATTATTACAATGAAGTTTATAAAGGACAATTCGTTAATTTGGTTCGAATCGCGGAGTTTCGTCAAGGGTGATCTAAACCTGTAGTTATGTAAAATCAGTGGCAAGCTAGACTAGATAAAAAGCTCAGTATTCAGGCTACATACGTTACAGCACAGATATTGGCAATGGCATGAGATTCCATTCTTTCAAACTCTAGCTAGTTTGATATAACGGCATTTCATACCTATTAATGATAACAGAAGATGACATTAGTGTCTCATATATTATTCACAGAACTGGGAGTTCCAGTACTACAACAACAACCGCACGAACTCTTTCACTCACAGCGGCAACCTCTACATCAGGCCTTCCCTAACGGCCGACCAGTTCGGAACGGCTTTCCTATCCAGTGGACACTTGAACGTTGAGGGCGGAGCTCCCGCTGACAGGTAAACTAACCACTTCACATTTCTTCATTGTTAGCCTTCAAAGATCTCTGACACTTACAGATCCACTAGATTATCGAAAAAAAATCATTGTTAAGCAAGTGAAAAACCCCAATCTCCGGCTGTTATCAATCTTTATCGTAAAATAATAAATAGATTTTTTACGTAAGCTTATTTAGATATTTCTGTTGGATAATAAACCTTTATTTCCAGATGTACCAACCCACAATGGTGGGGTTGCGAGCGTTCCGGAACCAACAACAACATTCTGAACCCGGTCAAGAGCGCTCGTATCCGCACCGTGAATTCTTTCAACTTCCGCTACGGAAGAGTTGAAGTTCGCGCTAAAATGCCAGCCGGTGACTGGCTTTGGCCCGGTGAGTCTATAAAGATATACTACAATAATGATATATTTTACTACTGAGCTATAAGAGTCATGCCTTTTTAATGTAATGATATGAAAAGTATAGAGATTTGACCCTGATGACCGTCTTAAAAGCACTATCAATGTTAGTAGGCTTGTTATCTGACGCACCTAAGCTATGCTATGCTACGTTGGATAGACAAATATTAAACGTTACACAGGATAATAATAAAATAGTTCTGATAGGCACTCTTCATCATTTCAAATCATAAGTACAATTACACATAGGTTTGAAACCTTACAAATATTAAATGTTGAGATCATTCCCACAGCTATCTGGCTGATGCCTGCGCACAACGTGTACGGAACCTGGCCCGCATCTGGGGAGATCGACCTGGTGGAGTCCCGCGGTAACAGGAACTTACTTCTGAACGGAGTCAACATTGGAACACAAGTAAGATTAAATCCATCAATCTGACTTGGTATTGTTTACCCTTTGAATACCTACAGAAGGCTCAATTGCTTCTCTCAATCTTTTTTAAACTGAGTTTATGAGATCGAATAGGTAAGTTGCCAACCCAGGTATTTGGTCAAACGACTGAAACAAACAAAACCGACAATTTAACGCCTCAGGTAAAAACACGGTAGCCCACAGGTAAATGATATGTCACTTTCGTCCAACCTTTCAAGTACCTAGTGATTGAGTTCCAAATTTCAATCGCAATGAATAACATCGTTCGATAACAAAGTTACTAAAAATACTCAAATGACTGAATTGATATTATTGTTGAAATTTCAGGAGGCCGGTTCGACCCTGCACTATGGCCCCTACCCCGGCCTGAACGGATGGGAGCGAGCTCACTGGGTGAGGAGGAACAGTGCCGGATACAACACCAACTTCCACCGCTACCAGCTCGAATGGACTCCAGGTATTCCACACAGAGATATTAGCTATAATCTAAAACGTTACCATTATGGCTAATTCACTGGTACCTACTTTATGTGGATATTTTGAGTGTTGGAAGTAACGTATTGAATTGAAAAGTATAAGGAAAACAGGACGAACAGTGAGAACATTAGATAAATCGAAGGAATTTGCCGTGATCATGGACTTATAACAAGTCCATGGCCGTAATGATCAATGTCATGTCAACAAGAAGTCCAACGGCCGGCATGCGAAAAAGAACCCTAATATAGGTAGCCGTGAATTAAAAATCACCTGTTTCAGACTTCATCCGGTTCAGCATCGATGACGTTGAACTGGGGCGCGTGACACCGACCAACGCCGGCTTCTGGCAGCATGGCGGCTTCACTAACAACGTGGAGAACCCTTGGCGCTACGGCACCAAGATGGCACCCTTCGACCAGAAAGTACGAGATAACAAATTTACACATCTTCCGGGGATTTAGCCAATTTTATCCTTACCTGACCCTACCCAACCTAATTATTAACCTTTACGACGACGACGATTTTGTAGGACTATTGCGCAAGGCCTTATTCTCAAAATGGGTATTTATCTAAAAATCTAATCCTAGGTCAATGATCAATTCACTAATGTGGTAACATCAGAACATAACCCCGAGAATCTTGTCAAAATTAAATACCCACTTACTTTTTTTTCCAATTCCAGTTCTACATCATCATCAACCTGGCTGTCGGCGGAACCAACGGTTTCTTCCCCGACAACGCCAGCAACCCCATGCCCAAACCATGGTGGAACGGAAGTGGATCCGTAAGATTTTTCTTCACTCATTTTCCTCATAAAATCGTACTGGATACTTAAAACAAAATATATACACACTAGCAGCGCCCCGCGGTTTTACCCGCGTTGTGCCCGTTCCCGTGGGAATTTCGGGATAAAATGTAGCCTATAGCCTTCCTCGATAAATAGACTATCTAACAGTGAAAGAATTATTCAAATCGGTTCAGTAGTTTCTGAGATTAGCGCGTTTAAACAAACAAACAAACAAAACAAACTCTTCAGCTTTATAATATTACTAGCAGCGCCCGCGGTTTTACCCGCGTTATACCCGTTCCCGTGGGAATTTCGGGATGAAAAATAGCCTATAACCTTCCCGTTGAATGCGGCTATCCATTACAAAAAGAATTATTCAAATCGGTTCAGTAGTTTCTGAGATTAGCGCGTTTAAACAAACAAACAAACAAACAAACAAACAAAACAAACTCTTCAGCTTTATAATATTAAGTATAGATAGTATAGATTTCTAATAAGGGTCATAGTCAATACGAAGCTATATTTATGAGCGTTGCAATAAGCTACTATACTATCTACGATTACTATTTGTGTTTTATAGCTGCGAGTACAGTAGGTATAGGTACTATAATTGCTTAGTATAATATAATTATACTAACCAACACATTAACCTTCCCAATTTATGGATCGTTTAAAATTGTTTGCTTTAAGCCTAGTAATCATCAAAACCGTCAACTTTTCTCCTCATTCTTAACATAATGCTACCTAACGCATTCCACAGGCCGCCACAGACTTCTGGAACGGCCAGAACGCGTGGCTCCCGACCTGGAACCTGAACGTCAACGACGGACAGGACGCCTCCCTACAGGTCGACTACGTACGAGTCTGGGCTCTGTAGACATTACGCAAACAAAATGTTACTACCTATGGCCAAGTACTTAAGAAGAAAAAGAGAGCAATACAACTTCAAATAACCCTTAACCACTTGTATTACTGAGGTGATTTTATATCTAAGTCCTTTTAAATGATGTAAGCTTTATCTTAATGTAAGTAGCTGAGTACAAACTTCATAAATAAAAGAAATAAATCAATTCAACATTATATTTTAACCGGAATGTACATGTATAACAATTTAAAGAATACAAGTCCCATGATGTGAATGAAGCATAAATCAAATAAATAAACAATTTTCGCTTACAATAGAAGTTTGAATAATATATTTATAAGGAAGAAGAGTATATTTTCTCCGAGAATATTGCCGTATGAACATATAATTCAGGTACAAGATTAGCAAATCCAATCAAATCTAAGACAATCCAAAGAAGAAGTCAAATTCTCGATCTTCGTTACAGCTAAATGCTATTCAAAAATTAATCATCTAATGTGAACGTGGATATTGGATAGCCATTTCTAGCCAGACTATGACTACCCAGTATAAATAGGCAAAGAAGATATAAACATGACATTTATATCTTCCTACACCCATAAACTCGTATAAATCAGTCCATATGATAGAACCTAGGGCTCATGTACTGCGGCGGCCTGTTACTCGACAGCGGCGTAGAGGTCGCCATCAAGTAAGGAGGTATTCTGCGTTTGTCGGAGTAAGGACTCGCTCGGGAGTAGTAGCGGCGTTCGATTACCTGGAATATTTGTTTGTTTAAATAGTGTAATTGTAGGAAAGCCAAAATTAGTTTTATAATATTGTTGAATATGTGGTTCACTTTGTATCAGTTGGGTTGGCCACCCAAAAAAACATAATAAAACAGAAATAATAACCTATGTTACCTTATCAAAAAACCTCGTAAGTTTCACTGAATTGCTTGTCCCAGGAGCTAATGATCTGCAAGTAAATAATTAATGAATATCAAACGTGAGTTCGGAGCTTTAGGGCCTTATTCATAAACGCTCGCAGTAATTTAATTATCAAATAGCGTTGAGTTACGAGTCAATGTAACATTAGTACATACAACTCAACTAGCAGCGCCCCGCGGCTTTACCCGCGTTGTTCCCATGGAAATTTCGGGATGAAAAATAGCCTACAACCTTCCCGTTGAATGTGGCTATCTATTACAAAAATAATTATTCAAATCGGACTGGTAATTCCCGAGATTAGCTCGAACATACAAACAAACAAACATAAAAACAAACAAAGAAACAAACAAACATACAAATTTACCTCTTTATAATATTATTATTATACTAGCTGCGCCCCGCGGCTTCACCCACGTTGTACCCGTTCCCGCGGGAATTTCGGGATAAAATGTATCCCATGTGTTATTCTGATGTGTAGCCTATATTACTGTGAAGTTTCATCCAAATCCATTCAGTAGTTTTTACGTAAAAGAGCAACAAACATACATTTATACATCCATCCATACATACATCCATCCTCACAAACTTTCGCATTTATAATATTAGTAGGATTATAGAAGTATAGATGTCAAATGGTTTAACTCTTTCCGACATACGCTATAACCCAAAGAGCCAAAGAGACAAAACACTTTAAAACAATATTTTAGTTAAAGACCGATTATGAATAAGGCAGTATACTTCAGACTTCAGTGTATTTCATAAGTAGGTGTGGTCTCACCTCGCTTGATGGCTATTGACGAAGATCTCGTCGGCGCCGCACTGCTCCGCGATACTGCTCGCTAGTCGACGGTACTGGTTCTTCCGCTGCTTCTCCTCGGCTAGATCAAACTTTGTACCGATTACTAGTATTGGTATCTAAAAAGTTACAAATTGTACACACATAAGGAAGTAATAAATAAATAAATACACCCGTACTAGGCTCCAAGCTTGTAATAAGGAATCTAACGAACTGATACTAATATATATATACATACACAAATACTTTATATGCATATATAATTGAAACCCAGACGTCGCGCGTCGTCGCCACTAAATATGTCTGCATAGGTACATTGTTGACTTCAGGCGGGAATTAAATCCGCAACCCCCGACACAGTAAGCGCTCTCACATGCGACTGTGCCAACGGGTTTGTCAAGTATGCCATGAATCAGTAGAATATTTGAAATTTAAGTTTTCCATCAATCTACACATTACACACGGTGCATTTGACTACATTACGGCAAGTCGCATTCAGCCGCATCATTGTTTATCGTTCCTGAGGGCCCTTGGGCTTACTATATAGTTTTTAGACCGCTTTATGGACACTCCGACATGTTCTAAGATTGAAAGCTGGTATCGACAATTCAATGTGCCCTCAAAAGCATGGTGGTGAAGTAAGCTAGGTATGTAAAATCAAATAAAATCAAAGTGCTAATAAAGATGTGTTTACACTAGGCCCTAGTAAGTCTATGATCGTTATTTATAAATGTCTTATCTAAATATACCTACTTTGTCCTTCCAACCAACACAAACTAGCCCGTCTTATAAACACTCACCGACCTGAGTGGAGCCGAGGAACTGCTCGGGGTCCACTTCCTGCTGCTGCGGGTTCGTGCCGTCCTGGTTCAGGATCTCGCTCAACCATTTTTGTAAATTCGCCTGACTCTTCCGGTTAGTCAAATCGTGTACCAATATAATGCCTGGAATTAAAGTAAGTATCTATTTGAAATAAGAACATTTCCTACACATTTAAATTAAAATGAATATAGTCGACAATTTGCGTACTTAATAACAAAATACGCAAGAACTTAGTATTTTTTAATAAGTAGGTATCCTGCATTATAATAAAATATATAAGTATCTTCTATCCTATAACTTAGTGCCTACCAACCGAATTAGAATCTGCTCTTTTTTAGGGTTCCGTACCCAAAGGGTAAAGACGGGACCCTAGTACTGAGACTTCGCTCTCCGTCTGTCTGTCCGTCCGTCTGTGACCAGGCTGTATCTCAATAAGACGGTTGAAATTTTCAAAGATGATGTATTTCTCTTGCCGCTATAAAAAATACTAAAAATAAAATAAAACAAATATTAAAGTCCCATAGGTACAACAAAAGTGTTTTTTTTTACCGTTTCTTGCTCGATAACGGCGACAGGTAGACGTTTAAACTATTCACAGAATACCTACCTACTTAGTTTTATGTTCTCTTTAAATATAATTTATAAAAATGAATAATTAAGGGGGCTCCCATACATTAAAAGAGGTTTCCGCCGTTTATTTGCTAAAAATAATAATAACGAAAAAAGGTAAAAACTTGTTAAAGTACGGAACCCTCCGTGCGGTACGTAGTTTGTAGAACAAACTTTAAAAACCGGCCAAGTGCAAGTACAGAGTACAAACTTTGTATTGTACTCTGTTAAAAATACATGTAGACAAAGAAGATACAATTAAGTACTTACCATGCGTAGGTTGATAGTAAACATTTCTGGTGTTTCTGTGTCCATTTGAACCGCCCACGTCCCATAACTCTACAAAAAACGTGTTCTGTGCCTGCGTCCCTTCTTTGTATCGATGCAATTTTACTTCTACTGAACATCCTACAGTCCAACCAGGTGAAATCAGCGGTTTACTGTGAGCTATCAAATATGTGAGAGACGTCTTTCCAACACCTAAAAAAGTCGGATTAGATAATATAATGCACTATCAGCCGGATTATAATAAAAAACTCCCCTTTTTAGAGTCGATTAATAAATAAAAACAGGTGGAATGGTTTATTAGAATTCCGCGCCAAAACTATATCTGAATGTTGGCAGAATTGCAATATAAATAAATCTGTCATGGCAGACAGTCAACTCGGCAAAACGTAGTTGTTAAATTTTATTAAATTACAACTAGTTAAAATTCTTGTGCACTTTCTTGAATAGTGTGATAATTTAAATGAAGACTATAGTTACCCGAATCTCCAAGAACTACTACTTTTATTTTCTCTATTGCTGCCATTCGGAAAATAACCTCTTAGGTGAGTCCAAACTTCTTATTTTGTTAGACACAATTTGACTTTTGTAAACATTTGGCAGGTATTGCCAACATGAACATTCCATCTGTCAAATAGGGAGTTCCACCTCGGTACTCGTACAAGTTTGATTTCGATTTAGTTTAACAGTAACTGATGCCATTAACATTTTATTTAAATACCTATGTATTAAAAGTATTACCGATAATAAATGTTAACTGATTTGGTAATAATTATCATTACAGTGATAATTTGTAAATAAATTTATTGTATTATATTTGGTTCATAGAAATTATTTCTAACATCAAGCATTCGTTGTTTTTTTTTCATGGTTTTCATAATGTTCGTCAGTTTGGTTTTGTTTGTCACACCACACACACGATCACATCACTATTTAATCATTTATGTCAAGCGTGGCTCGGCTCGAGAAATGCTTACAATTTAGTTTTGAATAAAAATCAATAGTAATTACTTGCATGCTTCGTCCGCCATTGTACAAGTATTAAACAATAAATATTTATAACATGCAGTGCCTAGTGTTTAAAGAAAATGCAACGACTTAATTCTACATACATCGAATCAAATACTCCAAAATACGACAATGGACACTCTATGCAAAATATTTATAGTGCTTCTTCTGACTAAATCTGTTCGTCTTTATTGCGGTCCATACAATGGACACATTTGTAAAAGTTATTCGACGAGCTATGTATGGTACAATGACACCGGAGGGCTCGATAATGAGAAGATCACGACTGGTCTGTGGAAGGAAATGATATCCACTCTCAAGGAGCCATGTAGAAGCAAGGCGGAAACATTACTCTGCGCGTATGCCTTTCCCAAGTGCATCTATAAAGATGGAGTGGGCAACACTGCGCTGCCACTCTGCTATGAAGACTGTATGGCTGTTAAAATGCAGTTTTGTTATAATGATTGGATTGTTATTGAGGAACAAAAACGACGTGGAGTGTTTTTTGAATCAAGAGGCCACTTTAGATTTCCTGATTGTGAGAAGCTACCGAAACTCACTGGAACTAAATCACAAGTGTCATGTCACAATACGGGGATTGTGGATATGGACTACAGTCAGGTAACAACCACATGCATTAGGGGAAATGGTAGATACTATCAAGGAACCAAAAATGTGTCTGAGACTGGGAGAGCTTGCCAGGCTTGGGAGTCCCAATACCCTCATCAACACACAAGACCTCCTCTGTTTTTCCCTGAAGTTCAAAATGCTACAAACTATTGTAGAAATGCAGGTGGCGAAGAGCGCAGACCTTGGTGTTACACTATGGATGCTGATGTAAGATGGGAGCACTGTGACATACCAATATGTGCCAACTCTAGTGAAGAATTTGACAATATTGAAGGACCAAATATAATTATGGAGAATTATTTTACCCCCACTTTTGTTTTGTTGCTTTCAGTTGGAGGACTTGGTTGTGTCTTAGGCATAGTGTCTATAGCATTACTCTGTCATTATTTTGTAAAGAATCACTACTCAAAGTGTAACATAGCAAGCCGCAGAAATGTACAAAATATGGATATTGATTTAGATAAACTGCCAAGCAATATGGCATATCACACAACTGGTGCTCAGCTTAATCCAAAGTTAGAAAAGTTAGAATTTCCCAGAAACAACATCATTTATATCCGTGACTTGGGACAAGGTGCCTTCGGTAGAGTATTCCAAGCAAAAGCCCCTGGGCTAGTCCCAGAAGAAGAGTTCACCCTTGTGGCTGTAAAAATGCTTAAAGATGAAGCTTCTCATGATTTACAATTGGACTTTGAAAGAGAAGCTTGCTTATTGGCTGATTTTGACCATCCAAATATTGTAAAATTACTGGGAGTGTGTGCCATTGGACGTCCAATGTGTTTACTATTCGAGTTCATGGGTAAAGGGGATCTCAATGAGTACCTGAGGGCCTGTAGCACTGCTACTAATTTCCCTCCAGCTGTAGAAAACCGAGAAGATCTTAGGCTGCTGACGGCTCCTCTAAGCCACTTAGATTTACTACATATAGCCCGGCAAATTGCATCTGGTATGGTCTACCTCTCTGACAGAAAATTTGTCCACCGTGATCTAGCTACCAGGAATTGCCTGATTAACGATGACATGGTAGTTAAAATAGCTGACTTTGGGCTGTCTCATAAGATATATTTACAGGATTATTATAAAGGTGATGAACACGATGCTATCCCAGTGAGATGGATGCCTTTAGAAAGTATACTCTATAACAAGTATACCTTAGAATCAGATGTCTGGGCATATGGAGTTTGTCTTTGGGAAATATTCTCATTTGCTTTACAACCTTACTTTGGAATGACACATGAGGAAGTTGTCAGATTTTTGAAAGATGGAAATGTACTGGCTTGTCCAGACAACACACCGCGATGTGTGTATGAACTTATGAGGCAATGTTGGAATCACCAGCCAACTGACCGACCACATTTCAGGGTCATATACCAGGCATTAGACAACATTCAACTTATATTAGAAAGATCTCATTCTGATTGATTGGGTGTTTGTTCATTAGTGTTGATCAATATATTAGCTTTAAGAATTTGTGTAATATTTTTGTAACTTTGCATTTTGATGAGGTGATGTTATGCTGGCAGCTCTGTTAATAGGTTGTTGTTCAATACAATACTTATTATGCCTCTTGATAAATGAAACATTAAATGTTCTTGCCATAAATGTAAAAATGAAAAATAAATTGATTATTCTATCAAAGTGAAATAATAAAGACATAACATTTAGCTATTTAGTATTTGATGCCAATTTTTGATACACAGAAAAAAAACCATACCATGATTGTACAGTCTTACATTTGTCTATTTTAATTATTATGATCTTATTTAGCTAGGATATAAGTTAAGATATTTATTATGTCAATTTGTCTAATTTTAAGTAATGTAGGTCCTCGATAGGTTTTGCCCTTATATTTAGTTGTTTATTCCTACTACTGATTTGTAATTTGTCCATATTGCATAAAGACAAGACTGATTTTGTTAGTTAACTACAACATAATTATTTCATCTTGAACATGATGTTCTGTTGTGTCATTTTGTAGCTAAATTACTTTGAAGTATTGCCTGTAAATTATACCAAAAGTACACTGTTTAGGAATGCTATGTATATGCACAATTTTGTCCATGGTAGGTTCCTGTATAGTAACTTAGCCATGCACAAATACACATCACCAATACTCATACACTTCGAAAATGTAAGTGCTGCACTTAAAATATTCCAATGAAAAATTTTGGAGGTATGGATCATACGTCCTGCACTTGTATATCAGAAGCTAAAACTGCCAAAAATTTTGGATACAATGTACAAAAGAAATGTAACATATTTTGCTTTTTGAGTACATTTTTATCAATTAATTTTAGAATTTCTTTATCGAATTTTGTTTAACTATTGTAAGTACTTAATGTATAATGTTTTACTAAATAATTGGAATATGATTTGATATTACTTTCCCATTTTAACAAAATCTTATTGTAATGCAAATATTTTATATTGATTTAAATAAAGTTGTTTTTGAATTACATTACTCAGATATTTTTACTTATGATGACCCACACCACGGAAATGGTGATACAATACCAACAAAAACCGATAGTTTGATAAGTTCAGGTGATTCACGCACTGATAGCGCTATTTTCCGCGAACAATAATATTTCTTTGGTTGCAGATAATAGCACCAAGTTTCCTACAAAACAATGACTGAGGAGAGACTTGTAACGGAAGTGCCGAGCAGTTTGAAACAACTGGCTCGGCTTGTTGTGAGGGGCTTCTATACCATTGAAGATGCTCTCATTGTTGATATGCTTGTGAGGAATCCATGTATGTGGCCCTAAGTATTACCTTAACTAATCATTTTACACCGTGATCTACCCAAGTGCACTTAGAGCAATATATCCGTAATATAGTAAGGTAGGCTGAAAATATGGTAGGTAAGCCTACCTTCAACACAGACATTTCTGGTCTCGAGAACCGTACTCCGTAGAAAATATCCGATCCCTATCCCCGAATGGTCTAAAAGTTTATCATTCTTGTGATTGTGAGGGACTACAGGCTGGCTATATCACAGTACACTTAGCACCCGAGGTAGAGTTTGATTTAGGTTCTAATTTCAAAACTTATAGGTACTCTAACCAATTCTTCTTCATCGAGTGGCTGGTCAACCTGACCAATCCTGGTGTCAGAGTTATTGAGCCGCCAAAGGCCTATGACATGGCTCATGTAACGACAACTATCCGTAGAAAGTAACCGGGACCGACGGCTAAACGTGCCCTCCGAAGCACGGAATCATCTTACTTTTCGGGCAATCAGGTGATTCAACCCGCAATGCCCTAACCAAACTGGGGGCAGTCTCACAAAGAGATTTTGCGAGATATTGTCCCCACCAGGAATCGAACCCAGAACCTTCGGATCGTGAGCCGAGCGCTCAAACCACAAGACCACGGACGGAGGCTGTCAACCAATAGTTATCTATCAACGAGTTAGTCAAAAATCTTCATGATAATATGCTTTGATACTCGTATGTATGTTTACGAAACATATTCATATCTTACACCATGAGCACAGCCATTCTGGGTCGAACACATTTAAACCTAATATTGATAGGTATAATGAGAATAAATAATAATTATATTCTCATTTTATTATCAACCAAAACGACTCGATAAAAATAGAGTAAAGTAGGTACCTAGGCTTTAAAGTTATAGCCGGTATGACCTCGGTCTTCCTTCCTGAATGACAGACAATCAATAGCTAGGTACATAGTATCATGAGTTGCTGTTCTCTTCCTTGGTAATTAAAAGGTCAAACCTTTTTATGTTTCAGGTATGAAAGAAGATGATATTTGTGAACTGTTAAAATTTGAAAGGAAAATGTTAAGAGCCAGAATAGCCACACTAAAGAATGACAAATTTATACAAGTGAGACTGAAGATGGAGACAGGTATATATCTACCGCACATATATTTTTACCTCCTTTGTTTTGAAAATAATACGCATAAGTAAAGCACGTGTAAATGTTCTTTTGTAAATGTAATAAATAAAAATACGTTTGCCTTACAGTACGACATACAGACTCTTCTAAAAACCCTTCTTTTAATGTTTCAGGGCTGGACGGTAAGGCTCAGAAAGTGAACTACTACTTCATAAACTACAAGACGTTCGTGAACGTGGTTAAGTACAAATTGGATCTGATGCGCAAGCGCATGGAGACGGAAGAGCGGGACGCCACCAGTCGCGCCAGCTTCAAGTGTCCGTCTTGCGGGAAGACTTTCACTGACTTAGAGGTGATTAGTCAAACGCTTGAATACTCAAACGTCTCCCAAAATCAAACGCTCAAATTAAGGAGCCCCAAATCTCATCAAACTTTGACTAAGAGTTGTTAAAAATGTATAGTCTACGATTGACAAGTTTTGGTTTAAACGAGTCTAACAATTTAATGTGCCCGTAACATCAGGGTTCAAATATAAATTCCACTATCGGCGACCCATCCGAGCTGCTCAAGGTCACAAGATCAATTCCTCCAGTTACCACTTTATAATTCTAGGCAGATCAATTATACGACATGATGACTCAAGAGTTCCGATGCACATTTTGCAACCAAGTCGTAGAGGAAGACCAGTCAGCTTTGCCCAAGAAAGACTCCCGGCTCCTCCTGGCGAAATTCAACGAACAACTAGAGACACTTTACGTGTTACTACGGGAAGTCGAAGGAATCAAACTGTCGCCAGAGATATTGGAGCCGGAACCAGTTGACATCAATACTATTAGAGGGTGCGTTATTTTTGTTATTTGTGGTACCTACTTTATTTAACTGGTATTGGATTTATACCAGTTAAAGTGTCTAGGAGTGGCGTTTTTGAATACGGCACCATACCTAATAGTAAGCGTAATAGTAGCTTCTCGCTGTCGCAACCTACATAGACGTGTCTGGCTATAATCGCATTGTTGTGTCTGGCAACATAGTTATCACAGCACAAGCTAATATTGTATTGACTGGTTGAGGACGCATCGACATGTTCGTGTATCGTGTGTAAATGTATCGTTCGATCGGTCAGGCTGTCGAAGGCGGTGGGCGGCATGCGGCCGGGCGGCGAGCAGTGGTCGGGCGAGGCGACGCGCGGCCAGGGCATGCTGGTGGAGGAGACGCGCGTCGACGTCACCATCGGGGACGCCGAGCGCGACGCCGCCGCCGCGCGCAAGGAGCGCCCCGTCTGGATGGTGGAGAGCACCATCGTCACTAATGAACAGGTGGGTGCACTCTGCTACTAGGCACCGTAGAGAAGACTCGATGTCACCATCGGGGACTACATTTTCTTTATTCATTAATCTCTGTCTGAGTGTGTCTTACTAAAAAAAATAAGTGTATGCCCTAACTAAATAAACCTAAATCTAACTTCAGGTATCCCGTGTCAAAAACGTAACTATTAATTCCAGAGTGACAGTGTACATTCGACGGACGCGGCGCTGGAGAAGGCCGCCAGCAACGCTAGCAACACCAAGTCCGCCGCCAAGGAGAAGAACGACGACATCATGTCCGTACTGCTGGCGCACGAGAAACAGAACACCGGTATATATAACGCTTTATTTATATATAGATACTAGAGACGTGCCCTCGCTTCACTGTTAATCAAGATTACATGTGGGAAATTCCCGTTCGCCAAAGCGTGTCCTAAATATTATCAGATGATGTGTAGTAGCGAAAAATTGATTGGATTTTGAACTTGTGAAAGTTTTAAATATTTCATTGTTCTGTTGGTGTCGTTCCTGGCAAACTCGTACTCGTACATCCCCCCGCGTCGATATATCGTGCGGGTCGGACACGGGGGAGACATTTTGATGTTTAGCATGTAGTGTACTAGTACTGAACTGAATGCTAAACATGAAAATTGGTATAGCGGTTTAGCTCTGATCTTGCACTAAATTTCGTATTTGTAGGTTATATTAGCATGGAATACATAATAGGTACATTCCTTCTTCAAGTTCTGGTTGGATTTCCTTCCAAAATACTAATAACAATTGTTCCATAACTTTCAGGCAATACAGCTACTAACGCACTAAAAGGTATTGAAGCAGAGAGTTCAGATTCCAGTGATAACGAGTCTAAAGATCCGTTCAAGCTCAAAGACGAACTGGCCGCAGTTGGTAAGTACCCGTTCATGTTCCATCCATATCAACGACCAACTTATAATGTAGCACAAAATTATTATATATTTGTGAATTAGAAACAGTTTAGCAGTTTCGCCTTAAATCGGTCACCCAATATATTTCAATCTACTTCGATCACCTAAGGTTATCCGCCGTCTGCCAACACCTAATTAGTTGACAGCTGCAGTTATACCGAATGTGAACATTCAATTTACTGACTTCCGTATTCTTTACACTAACACCGGGCATTTTGCATGTGGCGCTCAAGCCCCTATTATTCAATACTATTTTGGACCTTACATGGACAAATTGTTTACGTAAAGTGGAACCGCCTTATTCATAAACACTCTAACTAAAAAACTGTTGTCTCTTTTGCTCTTCAAAAAATAGCCTAGGTCGGAAAGGGATAACCCATTTGATAGCTAAAATGCTGTTAAGAAGCGTTAAAGCCTGTAGTCTATATGTCGTCAACAACTAGAACGAAAAAATACTTATCTGTAAAATATTTTTTATTTCCAACTTTCAGCTGAAATGGAAAGCGAAGACTCTGATTCGGATGACAACGCGCCCACAGTGCTAGTGAACGGAAAACCTGTCCCCTTAACCAGTGTAGACGACAGCATCATCGCGCAAATGACGCCCACGGAGAAAGAGACCTACATACAGATTTACCAAGAGTATTACAGCCACATGTACGATTGAATGTATGTATGTACGTATTAGTTTAGTTGATTCTTAAGTTTAACTCTTTTAATAAATGTTCACGTACCTGTGAAATGGAAATTTATATTTATTTATATTGTTTTTTTGAGAGAGAATGTTATAATAATGGAAGTGTATACTATCTAACAAGGTCCAGGCATATTTCTGTCATCTCATACAGAGGGAGCCTTATTCAAATTCAGTTTTACCTTAGAATATCGTAATAGATGAAATGACGGTATTGATAAATGCAACTTAATTTCATGTCTGTAAAACTTTATTAAAATAAAAATCTTTACACATCGTAAATTATCAACAAAAATAAATAACATATTTTTACAAGTAAATCGCAGAATGTCCGCTAATACTGGCGTAACAATCAAATATGGTTAACATCGCTTAAATATACTTCATTTCTAACAATAAATTAAATCTCTCTAAAAACAGATAGCAAATATTCATAACGGTATTCACTACAAAAGCCAAAATGAGCTTTAATATCCAAGAGGAAGAAGTCTAATATAACAATCAACTTGAAAAATCTCGAAAATCTAACTATTTTAACGATTATGTAAGTACTTCAAATCCGTTCATAAATGAGATCCTCAAAAAAATTAGTGTTAAAATGGCAATGGGACTATAATATTGCAACGAATCTAATATTATTTAAACGGTATTTAAACATTTATAGTGTGTAAATTGTAAAGTCCACACTTTCTTGGCATCTAGAAGGACTTTTTAAAGACATAAAATCACAACTTTTAAAATGATAAAAATACATCCAAAAAAATTGACTTATACCTTATACTGTAAACTACGTATCTTGCTCTGTAAACATCCACATTTTCCATTGTATACTAATTTTACAATAGCCGGTCCCCATAGACCAGATTCTTTTTTGCCTATTTTAAGTTGTTTGATTTGGATATTGGAACCAGCCAAATGCCCTCCGTACAGTACGGCAAATACCGTAGACGCATTTTTATTGGTTCTATGGCATGTCACTTTGGTTCATTAACTAACATGTTATATCTGACTGTAATTAACATATATGTTGTCCCCATTTCTCCCAGTACTCTTCCGTCTGCATCTCCATAATACGTGATATGCATCTGTCGTATGCGAATTTTTCTTCTTCGCCGGTAAATATGGCCGCTTTTGCATCCTCCTGTAACAGCGGAGTACAAAGTAAAGTAACAGAGCATGGTCTTTGATTTGCTAAAGATATTTTTATACTATGACGAGTAAATTGTCTTTTTATTAAAAGGAAAAAATTATGATACAAGCTTACACTTTGACTTCACTACTAACTAATAGATGATGTGTAAACCCCCATTACAGTGCCGAGTACTTAAGAAGATTAATTCTCAAGGTTACTTATTTACTTCAACATGCATTTGTAATGTATGTATTGTAGTAATAAATTACAATATTTATTACAAACATTTGTAAGACAATACATAATAATAATATAGTTTATGGTAACTAATCATAATTAATATCTTTAGTACGATTTTAAATAATAAATAATTACTAAATCTATACTGATATTATAAAGAGGTACAATTTGAAAATGTGTTTGTATGTTCGAGCTAATCTCGGGAATTACCAGTCCGATATGTATTTTATTTGTAATAGCCACATTCAACGGGAAGGTTGTAGGCTACTTTTTATCTCGAAATTCCCATGGGAACGGGCACAACGCGGGTGAAACCGCGGGGCGCTGCTAGTTAGTTCATAAAATAGACAAAATCATCCCCATTTATAAAGTAGGCAAGGTGGTGATTACGTTTAGAAATTATATCTTACTGAATCTTTAGTGATTTGCAAATCGTCCATTAGCGCTCTGTCTGCGTCGCCGAACGAAGTCTCGTCCAGTTTCAATAGATCCTTCGGTTCACACTCCGCCACAATAACAACCTGTAAAATAAACATTTTATGCCTTTGAACAATGATCAGTTTCATAATTATACTACGTAATCTTAGGATTCCATTTGATTTGAATGGTTGATATACCATTTTTACCCTTGTCAAAGAATCAAACCTAACCTAACCTACCCTCTATTACTTTGAAAATTGTCTTACAAATACAAATATTTAAGTTTAGTTAGGGGGTCATTTGACAATGTTGCATCATAATTTCATAATGTTGCATCATATTAATGCATACTTACTCTAACTCTGTTGTCATATAAAGTATCAATGAGTGTTATGAACCGTCTTAATTGTGATCTGTGCTTGGACATTGATAACTGAGGCAGGTTTCTAATGAACACCGTGTGGAAAGTCTTCGATATAACAAGGTAGTCACTTGCACCAAGTGGCTGGAACAATAACGTAAAATATTAATGGAGGAAGATATCTATAAAAAAAATCTAAAAGTGATCACACAGCAGTTTTAATGTTAACAGAACATTATTAAATAATTTAAACAGGAGTCCAGTTAATATCATAAAATTATTAAAGAAATAGGAACAGACTAATTTTAGTCAGATAACTTATTTCTTACCCGGTCACAGAGCTCTTCAAAAGTAGAGTCTAAAACTCTACCACATGCTTTGAAAAATTTTACATTTCTTCCTAAAATATTAATCACTCTCGGCCTCACTGTGTCAGTCTCTTTTGATATTAAGAATTTGTACAATCCATCTACAGCATTATTGTCTGGTGTTAATTCATAATCACTGGAAAAAAGTTAAAAATCATGAAATAAAAATAAACATTATTTTTTAATCTATAAAAGTAAACTATACGAAAGTACTTACAGGAAGTATTTGCTATATTTGTTACCAGTTCCTCGTAATCTATAATCAATTCCCGAATCCAATTGTAGAATATTGCAATGTGACTTCAGAACTGGGATAAAAGGCAAGAAGTTTGATCTTTGCAGGCCGTTTTTGTACAAATCATCAGGTTGCCTATTACTTGTTGCTATCACTACACAACCGTTGATAAATAGTTGAGTGAAAAGTCGTTTCAAGATCATAGCATCTCCTATATCTGTAACCTGAAAAGGTAAAAGATAACATTTTTAATATGCTAACGCATTATTAATATAAACATCTCATTGTTTATTTAAAACAATAGAGTCAACATTCTTTTCCATTTAAAAATATTTGAAAAGTAAAGAACTAGTGTCCGACCGAAAGTTCGGTTTCGGTTTCGGTTTCGGCCGAGTTTCGGCCAAAAATCAAGTTTCGGCGGCAGTTTCGGTTTCGGCCCAAAATTGGCCGAAACTTTTGCCGAAACCGAAACTGATTTCGGTAGTTGTCGTGCACGCTCGCCTAATTTCATTTCTCGCGGCAACGCACTGGCGGGCGCTGGCGGCCCTGTTCGGGAATTGTCGTGCGCCGTTCGGATAGCTCTGTAGCAACACAACTTAGAGCATTTTCACATTATCCGATCCGATATCGGTGTCGGACGCCGATCCGATATCGGGGTAAGTAAAATGTATGAAATATGTACCTGTCTTTCATATTGTCCGGCCCGATATCGGATATCGGAGCCGACACCGATATGCTGGCGGCACCATCGGACGCCCGTGAGCCGTCGGACGATAATGTTTGTATGTGTGCTATACGTGTATCTAAATTGTCTCTGTGTGCCCCACAGCCATTCGAAAATGTGTAATGTGTGTCTTGTTTCTTGATACTGTTTGTGAGATGTATTAGCAAATAATTGAATGTGGATTCACTCATACGAAAGTAATTAAAAAACTTTCTAGGTGCGTTTTGTAGCTTGCTAAAAATAGTATAAAATGCTCCCTCTGAATATCTAGCTTCCACAATGGGATGTATCCAATACTGTCGGTGGACAGATCTTTTTTTGCGTCTCAAATATAATAGATACAGCAAATAAAGTTTTCTATTATAGTCTGCCATGATGAACTGCATAGCAAATGGCCGTATCGGAACGATTTTGTCGGTAATATGTGAAAATAGCACATGGTGTCTATCGGCTATCGGATGTCGGCTATCGTCGTCCGACACCGATATCGGATCGGATAATGTGACAACGCTCTTAGTCAGTGCGTTATCGCCCGACGCAAACATTCTTTAGAGGTTATGTTTTGCTTGGATAGTGGTAGTAAATGTGTAAAACAGTGCTCAGTGAATTAATTTTCCTAAACTTGTTAAATATCTTGAGATGTCAGAGAATGGTAAAATAATATTATATAAAGATAAGACAGGCAAATAATAGTAGTTTATGCAACTGTCATATAAGGAAGGGCATTAAAACACGAGTGTGAGTTTATGAAACGAGCGCAGCGAGTTTCATAATAGTAACGAGTGTTTTAATACCCGTGTTATATGCAGTTGCATACACTACTTTATCTTCACTAATGCAATTAATCAAACAACAAGAGTAAAAGCTGACAATAGTTTTTCACGCGTACGTGTATTGTCACAGTGAACTTGCCGCCATTAAAATCTAACCAATGAGAGCGCAGCTGCGCGTAGGGCCAATCAGGAGCGAGCGAGATCTTACCAAAGAGTTTTGTGTATGTAGTTTCGACGAAGTTTTCACGTATAACCCAACTGTTTTCAAAAGCCAGCCTAATATCAAAATTTGATACAACTTGTATGAGGATTTTGACATAAGGCTCGCCAGGTTAATTGGTCGCGTTTTATTGATGTTATAATGAGATTTTACGATATCGATATCGATGTTTTAGGATATTATACCATCATGTGAAATTGCTTAAATTGATTGTTTTGTTGTCTGCGCTATAACAGTAGTAATTATAAGTCAAGTATTGGAAACATAAGTAGAATGTTACAACATTAGTGTAGATAAAGGCCTTTATTCAATTATCCTACTATTTTGATACTTGTATTCTAGGTAAGCACTAGGTAACCTACTCTACATAAAAAAGGTCTGTGACATAGTTACTGACAGACAGGTAGGTACCTATGATACAATGAAAATGGCTCCGTTTTTGCCATTTGACTACGGAACTGTGTTTCTATTTAATGTCCTAATTAATGCAGAATAATGGGTAAAATGCACAAAATTTCAGTATTTTACGGAATTTTATACTAGACCACGTGAGTTTCGGTTTCGGTTTCGGTTTCGGCCGAAACTGAAGCCACGGCCGAACATTCGGTTTCGGTTTCGGTTTCGGCTGGAAAACCAGTTTCGGTCGGACCTTATAAAGAACCTTTAAAATTAATGCTTACGGTAAAATTTGTGCAAATTTACTCATAAAATAAGTTAATTAAGATAAACGCAGCAATTTACTTGCTTACTTTACTTAAACCTAATAATTTCAAGAGTTACTCACTTGAAACTCATCAAAACAAATTAGCCATGACTCTTGAGTAATATCAGCCGCCACCGGAGGTATGGGGTCAAATGGCTTTGACTTGTCATCTCTAAATGAACTGGCTCCTTTACTAGACTTGATCTTCAACTCATGTATTCTGGCATGAATGTTTAACATGAATGAATTGAAATGTACTCGTAACTTTTCTTTAATCTGAAACCAAAAGAAATCAAATTGTCATATATGTTGAAAGTGAACACAAAGTTATAAACAATAATCAAATCTTACCGGTACACTTTCGTAAAACAAATCCATCAGCATAGTTTTCCCGCCTCCTACACTGCCATATATGTACAATCCTTTTGGAGCTATGATCTTAGCTGGCTGTGGCTTTGAAAAGAAGCTGAACAATGAGCTTGATGTTTTGTTATCAACAATGGGTCTTTCAAATGAAGAAACCTCTTTGTACACATCTTGCAAGTGGTGTATCACAGCTTCCTGATGTGAATCCTTAGTTAAAGTACCATCAGACACTTTCTGAGAATAAATATACCATGGCCCCTCATTCTTTTCAAACTTTTCTTTAACTTGATTCGAAAATAGTCTCAAACATTGATTACAATGTTTTCGATGATATTTCACAGCAGATGACAAGTAATAAGGTAAACTATGCCCCAACATAGAACTCATTTTGATTTAAGACTATTTATTTTGAATAGACTTATTGTTTTCATTGCTTATATAACAAAAGTGTGTTGTTTGTAACCTTGATTATTTGAAACATCCAGATAACAGAAAATGTCATTTAAATTTATGATAAAATTATATAGTTTCTTTATTACAGCCCTCTGTCCAATCGTAGTGGTTGTCCTTTTGTTTTTTGCTATATATTTAACACTATTATTTTCATCTTCTAGCTTATGAACTGCCTTAAAACAATAGTATAAAATGAAATTAACAATTTCATGGTATAACAGGTACTGCACGTTTAGTTTAAATGCTGTCGGCAATATAAAATAGTAAAGTCTTGCCCGTAATATTTTTAAACACCTACTTACAATTATTACTGTACATACCACAATTTGAAATCCATCCAATTCACTTTAGATGAAAACAAAATATAAAATGAAAAGAGTTTAGAGTATGTACAGACAGTCGATAGACCATACGACAGCCTTCGATTCTTACTTTCGTTCGTTTCGTTGACATTGACAATTATTGTAGTAGTTAGGTACGTATTTATAGGGAAATTTTAGGGATGTGCTCATTGGACAAAAGTAGCAAACATTTTATATTGATACATTTTTTTATTTTTTTACTAACCTGTATCGTCCCACTGCTGGGCAAAGGTCTCCCCCAAACGCTTGATATTGATAGGTACCTACGCATGTTAATTTGTTACAATTAAATTCAAGTTAAAAAATTTAAAAATTTAATATCTTATCAATGATATATCTGTTGTTTTGTGTTTTTTAAAAACAATTAATGTGATTTTATTTATATATTTATAACAATAAAATGTTTAATATGGCGAATTAAGTATGAACATCAATAAGATTTAACACGAAGTCAGGGCGGTATACTCTAAAATTATATTTTCAAACATATTGAAACTACCTTAACATATTTTACCACCATTATGTACACGAGTTTTAGCAAATATATATTTCTTTATCATTTCATTTCATATTCATATTTTAACATACGATAAATATCTTTACCCGGGAGACTATTTTGTCGACGGGTGATTATCTCCTTGACTTATAATGCAAGTGTGCTCACTCGCCACGCAAGGATGTCAAAAAATCTGTGGCAAGTCTGTCATTAATAGAAAAACATCGTGCTAAATTTGTTGTGCTCGTTGTCGATACTTTTGATCACATCACTAAGACCATCACATTGACAATTCCTTTAATTTGTCAATGTCACAATGGCTTTGACGGTTAAAACATCTCATGAATGGGTCACAGGTAGACGAGGAATTTCGTTATTTTATTAAAAGTTAGTCAAGGAGGTGATATCATATCACTTCCTTGACTAATTTAGAAAAACATAATATATTGTGCCGTCCAGTATTTAATAGTTAGACCGAAACTATGAGATCTAAGAACTTGGTACATTACATTATTAATGAAGGAATGAAATACATTATTTACATACCAAGTTAATTTTATTGCGACCATAAGTACCTAGTTATTTAACTTATTAAACCTAGTTTGTAGGAAGGTAATTTTTTGCGCACTATTTACAGATAAGTAAGTATATATAAATAGTGCAAAACTTTCGATGTTAGTCCTGTTCATGGTGTAGGTCATCCTCATACTCTCGTTTGATCCATCCACTTAAATGTAAGGTAGAGCTTCTAAAGGTACCTACCTACCTATACATCTTCCCGCATTTTGGTTTTATCTAGTTTCCTCACATCGGCAAAATTGTTCGATCTTTGAAACCATGCTTCACGACACATTAACCTATTTTGCGGCGTCTAACTAGGTATGTAACGGCTTAGTGCTATATTAAGGCGGTTACAATAAAAGTAGACTAGATAACCGACTTTCATTTCAACTCAGGATCTTACTTTGTACAAAAATAAATATACTTAAATAATAACATTTACCATTCCGAAGATTCTGGATATCCATAACTTTTAGTCCAGGGTACATTGATAATAAGAACATGTGTTGGTAAAGTGTATATTATTGCCCTTAATATCCATTAATGGATTAAGAGGTCCTAAATAAGTTAAAACAATATCTTCAAAGAAAATAAAAGTCACAGACCCTCTCTTTAACAATAAATAACCAAGATATCGCGTGAAAGCAGGATGTGGTCAAATTGAAATCGACGACTGTCTGAATTGATGCAAAGTAACAGATTATTGCAATCAACTTCATACATTATCGTATCCTCTTTTCTTGAAAGACCTAAATCAGGGGTCATGGGTGACGCAGTTACAGAAACAAACTTTATCTGAGGTCAATTTAAATATTTCACATCTACATTATTTTACCTACTTACACTAAATTACATTTTAAGTGAATTGTGTTCACCCGTCCGTCGTTCACCTTTTATTTTATTCGCGCTGCTTTTGTGCGCACAATATGGAGGTACTTACTTATTTCAGTTATTTTTAAACCTCACTCTCTGGAATTGTTCCACCCCACGTCTGTTTTGACTGGCCATTCACTTTATATTCCTTCCTTTTGTTCATAATTTTATGTTCCTTCTCCTGGAAATACGTCGCGACAGTCGTAAAAGAGGCCGAGACGTTGCTATTTACAACTACAAACAACAACTAAGAAAATGTTCCTAACCCTTTCTACATGAATTTTATCTACTCATGTGCCCTTTGTGCAGACGTTGCAGATTTGCACGTAAATATCGATAAGTAAGAGTAGATATTTATTAATTTCATATTAATCAGAGAACACCAAAACTACTAGGTAAGTACCTACTCGTAGTAAGTTCGAGTAGGTATGTTAGTGACCAAACTTGGTGTCCGAGTTTTGTAACCACCATAAATGCCTCCTAATAGTAAGAAAGTACTTTGTACCTAAATATGTCCCTTTCGGTCATTTATGAACTCTAGAGCCGAGTTAACCAAAGAGTAGCTCATTCATTAGATGCATGATTTAACAAGATTCCTTGAATATTTGGTATGTCGTACCTATATTGTTGTGCCAACATGAATTGTGCCGAATTCTCAGGTGGTACTATTGTAGTCAATGTCAAGGTTACCTTCGGCGAACTGACCTACGGAACCTAAATTGCTCTTGAACTCGCTCACACACTGGCCTCAATTGTGCCCCATCTAATGCACCGGTTAACAACCTCTAGTGTCAAGGTGCCTGCTGTTTGCATTCACAAAGAACAACACAACACTAAATTATCCAGTTTATCCTAACTACTTACATCAAATACAACGGCAAATCATTGTCTTTGAGTCTGTTCCTGTAACTGGAATTAAGAGATGTCAGCATAGACTATGTTATACAACAATGTAGCCTCTGACGCAGGCAGCAACGATTCCACTGAATGCTTAATTATACTGACTTCGTATAATGTCTGGTGATTGTTTACGGTCAACCCTCCATGATATTATTATTATACAATATTGGTGGGAGCTGGCGATTTGTGCAAACGCTTGGGGGTGGTCGCGCGATGCGGGTTCAGCTGCATTCAGTTTCGCATTTTACTTAAATTATGCGGATGTGCTTACTTAAGATATCCGTTTATCCTGAGAGATAATCTTATTCAACTGATATGGTTATATTTTTCAATCAGTAAGCTTACAAGTAGACAATAAATGCATGTTTTGCATATAAGAGTACTTATGACTCATTATAGCTTAGTATGTAAAGAAAGTACTTACTTAAGTAATTTTTGGTAGCAATCGAGTAATTATAAAAGTAGCCGGTTAAGAAGCGTATGCTAAGAATTTGTATTATTGTCATGTCTCTACATTCAATAACTCTACTACATTTTCCACTATTAGTTTCATATAAAAGCGCTCGACTCTTGAGTCATCTTGATTCGTGAACAATTAAGGTGACTGCTACCAGCCAAAACAATCGATCGCTGCAAATGGACGTCTCGTTGATACGCCCTCGGCTACTTACTATACACTCATCATTGTATATCATTCGGGTTTACGCAGCAAACTTATTCCACGACTTGCTATCAACCTATCATATAAATTATTACTTACATAAAAAATATGTTTGGAAGTTTGAGACACGAGTAGGTAATGGAATATGCCTTCGATAATGTATTGCACGCAGAATCATCCCGACCTTGTCTCGTTTGTAGATAAGAATGCAGTTATTTTTATAAACGATAAACATAATTTTAAATGTTATGAGGTAGTGACTGACCACAAATGTTTTCTCTTATAGGAGTGAGTGGGCATTTTATTTAATGCAATTAGTATGTTTGATATGTTTCCATATATCTAAGTCAGTCACTATACCTAGGTATAGTGACTATACCTAGGTATAGTGACTAACTATAGTTTCCTAGGTATAGTTATATGGAAACATTATTTTTATTGATTAATTACTAAGCAACAGTGGCCGATCGATGCAAATTTTTGGTAACATTGAAAAAAGTGAGGTTCCATAGTAAGAGCCAAAAAGATTATAAACTACATAATTATGTAGGTAATTACAATTATCGTTGGTCCTGTTTCCACACCACCCAAGAGGTAAGGACCCTTAGGCGCGCTTTTTTTATAGAGGTGTCCCCTATAGGCCTATTCCTCTTAAGAATTATTTCGAAAGCAAATAATTGTAGCTTGACCTGAAACAAATAGTAAATGTACAAATTACAGGTCTTTACTATCCAAAATTGCGATCGCGTACGATGAGATTAGGTAATGCGCTAGGAATTGTGTCACTCCGTTTTACGGGGGCGAGGCCTTTTCGTTTCGATTAATATAGTAGATACGCATGTAGCGTACTTAGAACTAAATGTTCGTATATTTAACAACTAAAGTCATTAACTTAGCATTCAATATTTGGGATAGCTTATCTATCTTGTATATTATTTGCACCTGACCTGCTTCTAACTGAGAAGACATCTATACGCACCAAGTAGCAATACTAACTACCTACCTAGATATTTGCACCTCAAGACGTGTCATTGTACTCGCGCATCTCTATAATGTTATGTAGGTACTATTATAACTATGTGTCTGGAAAATATTTACTTAACCTTTATTAGACCTAGGTACATTGGGTAGATATTATTTCTTTTGATAGTTTAATTATTTACTTGTTGCTAATAAAATAATTAATAGTGTTAAGGGAACTGATCCAACCTCTCTTTCAAACACATTCACTCAGATATTCAACTTGTTAATAAACAGCAAAAAGTTTTGTGATGGCGGTCACGCACTTTTAAGCTCATTACTAAAACTGTTGAATATTTCCTGTAAAATACCATGCAGCATTCCCAGATACTAGTATTAATAAATTAATTAGGAAGCATGGAGATGGAGATACTTAATCTAATCTTAGTGCCTACGTTGAACGTATTGGAGTCCAACTGACTATCAACTTAGCGTTTTTTGTTCAATGACTTAATTAATGTATTCAATGTTAAAGTTCATACACATAATTTAGATAAAAATTACGCTAGCTACATACGTAATAACGCGGACGCCTAATGCATAAAGACGTGTAATTTTTAAGATTTATAAACAACAATCCGTATCCTCCCTTATTATTACAAGTCCAGTAAACTAACAAGTAGTGATACATTATCAACTTTGATATGCTAAAAATAACAAACTGACGTAGTCCGTGCATGACATACACACTCGTGGGAACATATTTGTACAGATGTCTGAGTATCGGTAAATAATCTACCAGACTATAGGTGATAGGTGATAGGGGATTAGTAAGTCGCTGGGTTGCTTATGAAACTATTGATGATAAGAACATGCCTTGCTGGCTACTTTGCTTTTCTCTAAAAAATGCTAAAGTCAACTCAACAGGCTCAACACAAAGAAGGATGGGACGTAGATACCTGCTCACTAAATTAACTTTTACTATACAGGGTCATCTATACTAATATTATAAAGAGGTAAAATTTGTAAGTTTGTTTGTTTGTTTCTATGTTCGAGGTAATCTCAGGAATTATCAATCCGATTTGAATAATTCTTTTTGTAATAGATAGCCACATTCAACGGGAACGGGTACAACGCGAGTAAAACCGCGGGGCGCTGCTAGTATAAAATATTTGTCACAAGTCTCAAAGCCCAAACAAATATGTTTAAACCTACAACTTAGTCGATAATAAGTACAATATCTGTGAGTAATTGTTTATAATTGACATTATCGCTAAAACTTTAGTCTAGAATAGAACGATTGCTGAGCTAACTTTAGGTACCTATTATTAATAGCAATCGAGGCCCTTTGGACAATTTAGGCTCCTCATCACTCCTCGTAAATATATTGCAATTGTACGTAGTTGTACAGTTACATAATGAGTTGTACCTAGACTTAGATTAGCACTTGGTTTAGCATAGCATACCATAAGTACATACCTACGTGACGAAAGGGTGGAACAGAATGTCAATTACCTACGTACGCATTTCTACGCTCAGGTACTAAAGTTGTTGGTACTATAAAATTCACAATTCGGATCCCTATTATTATTCCAGAGCTGTCTGTCTGGCTATCGATACTAATCTCGACATGCGGCGCGGTTTAAATAGACAATGGTATCTTTATGATGTACAAGTTGGAGTTGAAGCAATGATTGGCTAATTAAAATTTGCTGTGCGTGACGCGACCACGAAGTGCCTTACCCACATATAGGCTGCACACGTGCCTGTCAATGAACTTCGTAGACTGTGCCAACAGCCGTCCACGCGTTTGATTCAAAAAAATTGCACGCGCCGAACTAACATTAGAAGAATTTAGCAGTAAAATCCACACTGGCGAATTACAAGTACTTATGTGACATCTATGAAATTATTTATCACTGAAGTACGAATACGTTATGATGAAAAAACTACATCGATTTTGCACTACGATCTTAAAGCATGAAATAAACTCATAAAACAAATTAATGAAGAGTCATTTGAAATGAAATCTAGAATAAGAGGACATCGAACTTATAAATATCTCATTCAATTCATACCTTAAATATTTCGTCGGTATCTACTGAGCATCCTACACTTAGCACTAAATTTTGATAGTTAAATTAAAACCTTTGAAATGATACTAACGACCAAAAATGAGGACATTGTCGGTGCGAGCCAGGAAATCGTCTTGCTCGATGTGAGTGACCAGGGTGCGGGCGGCGTGCGGCGAGTCGGCCTGCACGCCGGGCGGCGGGCGGCGGCGCTCGTAGCGCTCCATGAGCTCGAGCGGCACGTGCGGCAGCTCGCGGCCCGTGGTGTTGGGCGCCTGCGTGAAGCCCAGCTTGGCCAGCAGGCTCTCGCGGATCACGCGCAGGCTGTGCTCGCGCGCGTCCTCGTACGAGCGGCAGGAGGCGCAGGCGGCCGGCGAGGGCGGCTCTTGCGGACAGACGAGCTCGGCAGCGATGGCCGCTAGCCACGCGGCCAGCAGCAGCAGGCTCGCGGGCCTGGCCCGCGGCCCGCGCGACGCGCCCAGCGGACGCGTGGTGCGGCACGGCGGGGAGGCGGCGGCGTAGCGCGGAGAGCGATGTGTGGCCGCGGGCGGCGCGTGCGACACTGCACCGAGACGAGCGCGCCGCGCCCGCCCCGGCCGCCGCGCCACGCCGCGCCTCCGACGCCGCGCCACGCGACCCGACTGCACCCCCCATCCGCAGCGCACGCAGCGCGACACAACCACGCACCGACTCACACACATGCCGCAGCTCACCACACACGATCCACACTCCACATGACATGGGGTAGTTCAACAAAACAACAGACGCGACCGTGATAAAATCACCTAGAGTCATGGCTTTAGCAATGAAGAGTAATCGTAAGGAAAATGAGAGTGCAGATAGGTAAACTCATTTTTTTTATATTGTCTGAAAATGTGGACCAGTATCGTCAATTTTCTAGTCGAAGATGACTACTCGGGTTTAGAGATAGGTAGGGTAAGAATGAATTAAAAGGAGCAATCGTCTTCGGCTGGAAGATCTACGACATTGATCCACATAAAATAAAATAAAATAGATAACCGATAGCGTCTACTAATTTAAACCATGGTTGATATTATAGGTTAATCTTATAATCTATTGATCTGTGGTTAAGATTAAGGTAACCATTGAGTTATCCTATCTTAACCTACTTATATTATGGATATGTGTTTGTTGCTCTTTCACGCAAAAATTTGGATAAAACTTTACAGTAATGTAGATTGTAAGTACATCAGAATAACATATGGGATACATTTTATCCCGAAACTCCTGTGGGAACGGGTACAACGCGGGTAACACCGCGGGGCGCGGCTAGTATACATATAATTCAATGGTTAAGGTAAGTAAGAACCAAGTTCTGGTTTATGCATGTTTAAAAAAACAAATGGTGAACTGTTGTAAGTTTCTGTAATGCAAATATTTGGACATGTTTGAGTGAATTAATATCTTCAGCACAACGTAAACAAAGTGGGCGAGTGGTTATTTATGTCTAAACACTTTACTTTTTATGTAAATTCAAAAAGTATTTATAAAAAGAAAATCTTGCCAGATGCGTAAGTGATACAGATTAATTAGTAGTTTCTTCGTAACTAGGTACGAGTATTAGGATTAAAACGATTATAATGTATGTAATATGTGCCAAAAAGAGTCACGTTAGGGCCACGTATACTTACGATACGAGTACTTACTTACCATATGTTATACAAGTTCAATAAATACGGGGCGATTTTTTTAATCGGTCGGTATGTATTAATCTGAAACTATATAGGTAGTTAAGTATACGAACATTATTTCTTAGGAATTATGTCACCGATTTTAGAGACAAAAGATTAATTATATGTTTAAAATTAAAAAAAACAAATACATATTATACTGTTACTGTTACTGTTAGCCTGCAAATACATAGGTACCTATATTATGCAATAAAACATTACATAATTATAACGAATATTAATTAATCTATACTAATATTATAAAGCTGCAGAGTTTGTTTGTTTGTTTGGACGCGCTAATATTAGAAACTACAAATCCGATTCGAATGATTCTTTTTTTAATGTATAACGTTCAACGGGAAGGTTACAGGCTGTTTTTCATCCCGAAATTCTAACGGGAACGGGCACAACGCGGATAAAACCGCGGGGCGCTGCTTGTCAGCTATAAAAATGAATTCCATGTAATTCACCTTTATCTGATTCAATTGGTGTAATCTCAGGGTTTATTCTTTCACATTTTACCCGGTTTGATTCCCGGGAATATAACGCGTATTTTCAAAAATCCATGAATTCAGTTTTTATTTTCAGTAAATTCCGGTTTACGATTTATGAAGTAAAAAAAATTACTTACTAACTAGATCTCGTTCAAACCAATTTTCGGTGGATGTTTGCATGGTAATGTACTTACATCATATATTTTTTTAGTTTCATCAGTTTCTTATTCTGACCCCTGTAACTTCTAGGGGGTTCACAGAATACATCTAATTACTAAGTTACAATAGTATGGTTCCTATAGTTACAGGCGGACAGACAGACAGACATGACGAATCTTTAAGGGTTCTATTTTTTCCATTTGACTACGGAACCCTAAAAAGCCACCCTGTATGGTATCTATTTACATATATAATACTATGTTTACATTTTAGTATTTCTAATATTTTTTAGATGCGTACCTACCTAATAAAATATAACTAATTTCCACCGGGCGGAGCTGCAATTTGCTACGTCACTTCGCGTTGAATTGGTGTAGCACTGGTGGAATGGAGTCGGCTATGCCTACTTTACTTTTTATGTAAGTACTTACTTAAATTAAAAAAGTATATCGTGCTACAATACAATACATGCTATGTACGCATGAGAGCATCGTGGAAAATTATCCAACATATAAAATTAAATACCCTTTAACATCACATCACTTCGCAATTAACTCTCATATAGAGTGTACCTACTCGCACTGACCTACTCCACATACGCAAGCTATCTAACTCGAGAACGGCTAGACGGATTTTAATGATCAGGAATAGGATACTAAGTAATAAATATCCCAAAATTCCCACGGGAACGGGTGCGCTACGGGTGAAACCGCGGGGCACAGCTATTCTATACAAACATTTTAGTAGTACTTACCACAGAAATATATCTTTAATCTCAGAATACAGAAGTTCTTTCTGTATTCTGAGTCTTTAGTACGCTATCCAGTTTTATGTAATCCATGGTTGGTGGTAAGTCTGTTTATAGCAATCTGTGGAAAACTAAACAGATGGTTCAATAATTATGTTGGTTATTGTCACAAGATCGATAAACACTGACACTGACAGTGAAATATGACATTAAACCTGATTCAACAACAAATCAACCATCGAAATCAAATCAAAACAAATTTATTTTCGATATTTTAGCTCCTTGTTTAACACTTTTATATTGAATAGCTTAGCTACACAATAATAATGGAGAAATGTAGAATATGTTTAAAACAGCGTCGTAAAGTTATTTCCATCTTCGACTATCATGACAAAGGACTTAAATATTATGATATGATTGTAGCTCTGACCAATTTAAAAGTAAGCTTTTTAAAAATACTTATTAATCGGTATAGTTTTTCTTTATTCAGGCCGAATAAATATCTTGTACATGAATTAATTATTTCATCGTTTGTTCACAGATGTTCAAGACGGATACAGAGGACACTTCAAACAAACTGTGTACGATTTGTAGCAACAAACTGGTTGAAGCTTATGAATTTAAGTTATTAATCGAGAAGTAAGTGTCAAGTAGCGATGGGCGTTAAATCAACGAACTAGTTGAATCAACTAGTTGACGTTGAATCAACGCTTCAACGGTTTATCATTAACTGATCAACTAGTTGAATTCGTAAACGGTTTTTTGTATCAACGCTCAATCAAAGCAACGTCAACGCTTAAACGTAGCCGTTTACACAAAACTTCGTTAAACTTCGTTTATCCTCGGGATTTCGTTGATAACTTCCGACGGTTTTACTAAAGTGAACTCTAAATTCAACCGAATTGTGTTGTTATTGCCATAAGCGCGTTACGGAATTCGTCATAATACCTATTCAGCTTGTCCTAAGCCAGGAAAAGCCTGTAATGTATGAAGGGAAGATTGTTTAATTTAATAAAATAAATTTTATGCACGTTACAACGCACAAGTAGACGCACCGTTCAGAACTGTAGTTATTAGTTAATACGCCGACCGCCGCCGCCACGTTTCATTTAATTAATCGCAACGTCGTTTACTCCAGTTAAATAAACGAAGTTATCAAACTAAAACAAAGAAGTTGATGCGTCAACTAGTTGAAGAATTTAACTAGTTGAAGAATTCAACTAGTTAATCAACTAGTTGATGAACGAACGTCAACGGTCTCGTTTCGTTAACGAAAAAAGCTTCAACGACCCACCGCTAGTGTCAAGTTCAACTTTTTTGACCGCTATGTGTATACTTATACCATATTTAAGTGTACATTACTAGAAGTTTTAGGAAAATGCACTGAATTTCATTCACATATTTAGACTGTTTCACTGTTGCACTTTAAATTAGTGGTAAACACACAAACAACATCCAAAGAACTTCTAAACTTAATAATATTAGATGTTAGAAAGTAGTCTAAGAAGAACAGGAATGGTGAGCTATGTTTGATACACTATGTCGAGCAGTGGGTCAGCACAGGTTGCACAAAAAAAAAAGAGCTTTGTTACATTAGTGAAGACCAATATATTTACTATCTTTGTTTCTCTCGTCCTATGTTTATTCGCTGATCTTATTAAACACTCTACAATTAAATATTTCAGATCATACACCATCTTACATAACAATATTTCAACCAAAAGAATATTGTTCAACAACCTAAATGATGTGAAATTGGAAATTGAAATACCTGCTTACAAATCAGAAAGTCCATATCTAGATATAACTGATAAGTTTCAAGAAATTGATGATAAGTCTTACATTTATAAGGATATTAATATAACAAAACTAGAAGGTGTTAAGAAAGAAATGCATGTGGATGAGTTTTTAGATTCAATTGATAATCAAGAGGACTTCTGGAATGATGTAAGTCCAGCAATAGACTTTAAACATTTAGGGCCTTATTATGAACATGTATCAAGAACATTGTAGCTGTCAAATGGTTTGTCACTTTCTGACAAATGCAATTTTCCATAGAGCAAAAGAGACAAACCACAGTGTAACAGTGTTTTGGTTGTATAAGGCGGCGGTTACTGCCCAAATGTGGAAGAAAATAATTCCACTTTAATTTTTCAATAGTTTTATTCTTCATTTTCCAGAATCATGATGGATATGAAAGTGATACCAATTATTTACCACCAATTAAAAGGAAGAAAAGAATGAAAGTTAAAAACCAATGTAGTAATAAAACAAAGAAAACCGATAATAAACATAATAAAGGTACTTATAATATAAAATAATCGAAATTATGAAATATATTTTTCTTATTCTGATAACTACAAAAGTGACTGCTCTATTTTCATATTACTAATCAAGATATATTTTGTAAACAAAGAATTCTTAACCTTTAACTGTGGACGCGCGGTCTCACAGACCGCTAACGGTTTTTAATTTTCGAATTTACCCCCTTCCCGTTACTCCCCGAGTCTGTGACGCTCAGTAGCTTCAGTTTTAGTGACAAAACGAGTGTTGAAGTGTGAGGTTGTGTCGCCGGGTCCAAATTGGGTGAGTTATTTTACTTTAAACTTTAACTGCGGTCTGTGAGACCGCGTGTCCATGTTTTTCATACATATAATAATTTTTGGCGTTTTGTTTTTTTTAGGTTTTTTGCTTCAAAATGTCGATAAATAACATCGAGAGCGCCAGTACTTCAAAACGAATATCAAGGTCACCGGTGCAACAGCGTGCTAACAAAATATTACGTGTCGAAAGCCCATCTTTTGAAAACGAGGTGTCTGAAGCACTTTTAGCGTCCAATCATTCTGATAACGAAGAAACTGTTGAGGAATGCTTGGTGTCAGAGGCTGATTTTATAAGAAATCATTTGAGTGACGACGAAGATAATGAAGAAGATACTGAGTGTTTAGATTTTTAGAGATTTATATTTATATAGGTCATATATATGCCTTCAGTGTTCGAAACCTCTCTGCAAGGGATGCCAATAATTTCACCCATATTGACCTACTGTCAAAATTTTTATATTTTATGTTTATAAGTTTTCTAGTTAATTTTTATTTAGTACATATATTAGATTTATAGATAAGAATGTTAATTTTTCTAAAAAGTTTAGTTAATTATAAGTTTTAGTCCTAAAACTGATCTCAAGTTAATTAAGACTAAAAAGTGCCTTTAATTGTTTTGAAACTTTAAATATGTGAGAAAAGAAATAAATATTTTTATTAAACATATAAAATGTTTTAATTTAATATATATACATAAAAATAAAAATGATAGGATATCAATAACTTAATTATTTTAACCGATTCAATGCGGAGGGCATTTTAGCAAACTTCTATGCCTGGCGGCTAACAAAATTTTCGTGGCACCTCAGAGGCGCCCAACGCCAGGAACTATGATGGCACCTCTGGGGCGCCATCCGCCATGAATAATACTTATCGTGTTTTCTTTTTATTTTTACGTGTTTGTAGTTCAGTTGCCATCCGAAATTGATCATAAGCGGTCGATTTATTGATTTTGTGTGATTAAAAGTGTAGGAATCGTGTATTAATCGTTAAGGAAGGTATGTAACTTAGTTTTATCAGAAGTCATAAACATTTTGTGACAAACCTAAATTGACAACTGCGTCCCGCGTCCTCACTAACATAACTGGTCCTACTAAGACGTGATAAATAATTAATTGGTATTATTTTACATATCACTAGTAGGTACTCGTCTAAACCAAGCTTCTTTTTTCTAATTTAGATTTTACGACAACTCTACATATTGCCATAAAATACACAATCTCTTCTGTGTTGTTGTATGATGTTTACTGTAAGGCTGGCCTCACACAGCCGGAAAACCTATCTGAATTAAGAATCTTAATTCAGACTCTTAATTCCGGCTCCTTCAACTCACATTATCTTAAAAATTGAGATAGATCAGTAGTCTCTTGTTTCACGACACATGCAAACGTCTCGAAATGGAGGAGGAATTAATACTAATCGCATTGCTATTGGATCAATACAGAAAAAAAAAGAAATGCAAACGCATACACTGGATTCATCCTCTTAATGTAAACAGAATAAAAGAGAGTCAGTTTTACATTACGGCGATAAAATTACGACAATTTCCTGAGAGATTCTTCGATTACTACAGAATGTTAAAATGCATCAAAACTCGTCGTGACACGTCCAGCCGCAATCACTAGCAGTGTGAACTGAGCAATTCATAATCTGAATTCAATATGTGTGTGTTGCTCTATGCAAATGTATGGGATTACGTGCGTTATGAAGTCATAATCTTAAATATTCAGATCAGGAATTCCGGACGCACATCAGAATCATTCTTACAGATCGATCTGAGAAATTCATAATCTGAAAAAATCAGAATGTATGTGGATCACAAAGACTTTGTATGGGATTCCGGCCTTTCTTAATTAATAATATGAATTCAGAGACGAATTCCGGCTGTGTGAGGCCGGCTTTAGTAGCTAATTAATATTTCTCTTGAAAAGGTTTACTACCCCTGAAGTTTGCTATTACACGCAAAATTAACAAACGAACACTGTAGGCATACAGTATAAGCCGAAATAAGACACTTTTATTTAGGGAAAACGTCTGGAAAACAACATTTAAACCGAGTTTTAAAGGTATACATTTTGGCACCTGTCGGGTGCCACACGCCAGTAACTTATAACATTCAATGGCGCCTCTGCGGTGCCATCCGCACTGAATCGGTTAATTTATTTTACATCGAAACTCATTGCGGTCTGTCAGACCGCTTGTCCATAGTAGTGTTACAAAAAAATTGTGTCCATAGTTAAAGGTTAAGTTAAGTCGCTGCCAAATGAGTAACAGTAATTGTTAACCACATTCGTAAGTCGTAACAGTGTTGAATCCTTCACAAGTTTTTATATTGTTCCAATTATTCAACCTAAAACTGCAAGAATCTTAACATTTTTTTTATTTATATTAAATTAGCTAATATTATTGCAGCATAATCATTTTATAAATTAGATTGATTCTAAATATTGCTAAAAGATAATGAAATGCTGAGAAATCTTGAAATAATTATTTCTGAGATTTTTTTGTAGTTCTTTACCTTGTTATCAGTTTTGTTTACAAAATATATCTTAAATGAGGGAATGACATATTATACATTAAATATTTTTAAAGGATTATTAAAAAAATGTAAAGTCATCTACTCAAAGGGCACAGGCCTCTCCGAGATCATTAAACAGATCAGATAAGTTTACATTGTTTACATTTATTATTCCAGAAAATTTCATCTGTCCGGTTAAACCTATAAAACCAGTTTACAATAATAATTTTAGACTGAAAATAGAATGCAGACCAAGAATGAATGGCAACAAGGAGAGAAAGAAACAAATCAAACATTTGAAAGTCTGTCCTTGTTGTGGTAAATTGGTTGCATACATGAAATATCATATGTTTACACATACTGGTAAGTTGAGAGTTAAATTGAAAATAATGGTGCTTTATGGAATCAGTTTGGATCCTCAAAAGAAAAAGGAATTCTTGTGGAGTTGCTTGTGGGTGTGCCGGTCTCTATGTGACACCCAATTTTATTTGTAAATTGACTTTGACTCAAGAGTCAAATAAAATTCTTATTATGCTTTTTCAATGTTTTATCCTTATTTTATCTGGCAATCACAAACCGCATCATTTATTTGTTGTGACCATTGCTAAGTTCTATTTTTTTTTAATGTGATACCCTCAGTTTGCAATGCATAAAAATTAATTAATATTTTATTTATTTCACAGGGGATAAGTCATTCCAGTGTGATAAGTGCCCCAAAACATTCTATACAAGAACGTTGTTAAATCAACATTGTAAATCAATTCACTCGGCTAGAACTCATAAGTGTGATCAATGTGTGGCATCGTTTACCAATGCCCATACATATAAACAGTAAGTTTGGTGATCATTTTTCACTTTTCTCTATACTCTATTATCTTTGGTCGGAACATTAGCCATACATGTTAAAAAAATGGAGTTTTAAGGTTTTCCTTTAAAATCTTGTCAAAATGCTGTAGTGTTGCAAGCAACTAACATGCAATCTATTTCTTCTTATCCGCTTGCTTCACCGTGGGTACTATAGTACCCAATTTTAAAAAGTGCTCAAAAACAACCTGGGTACTAAAGTACCCAAAAATGAATTTCGCGGACTCTTAGCTTAAATGTTCTATCCTGCTTCATCTAATTAGAATAGCCATAAGGAACGAATTCCGTCCTTTTCTCACTTCGTTTACCTTCAAATTAATATACGACAACCTAAGAAATAAATCATTGACACTTCGGAAAAACATCAAGAAATTAGTCGTTCGTTCCGTGCGTCATAACCTAAAGCTAGTGACGAATTACGGCTTATTTTATTATCTTTTGTTATTTCTGTGCTTGTTTGAGTGCTAAAAACGGAAGATGAACATTTTATGTAGAATATTTGATACCAAATATAAATTTAGTCAAACAGATTTAGATCTTAGGAATCGTAAAGTAAACAGCCAAGCATTTGGTACCTTGGTGTTAACTTTTTCATATTTTGATGTAATCCTCTGTTTTAAGATATTCAAATGTTGTATCAATTTTTCAGGGCTGAAATAAGCTATGAGAAAATACTAATATTTTAACTATCCATGTAAGATTTGTTTAAAAATATAATTATGCGTCAGCGAGAACAAAACCGCGATACAAACAAATATTGTAGTATTAGTTTTAAAAGCTTGTAAATAAATATTTTTGCATGATGGAATGTGTGTGTTCAAGTTTTTTTGCTTGACATGGTATCTATTGACATATTTAAATAACCTAAACCATAGTTTACCCCGTAATTTTTAAATAAAATATCATTTTGTACATAATGGTATATTTTTTACTAAGTTGTATGTTCTGAACCATATTATTTCATAATAATGCTTCGCACTCTTATAAATTATGTGTCATTCAAAGCACCATTTCAGCCATAACAAAAAATACTAACACAAGTAGGGTCTAATTACAATGAGTTAAGTCCTAAATAGCTTTTAAGTGCCAGAAGTCGAAGCGCACGCCGGCCAAAAAAAAACGGTCGGCGCGTGTTGCTTTTGCGCCACGCAGAGCGCGCGGGGCCGGTGTAGCAAGCGGTTAAGAGTACTATTTCCAAAAAATTGTAACCAATGTTGCTGATGATTTATCCATGGACAATTCATTCTGTAGATTAATGTATCACAATCGGCCATATTCAGTTTCTAAGACTCGTAATATATGGTCGTGTAATGATAATCTCAATCTAAAACCGTAGTATTAATTAGTTACATTTTATAATCACTAATTTCGTGATCTTCAAATATGACGTACTTACTTACTCCTGTTATTTTCCTTTTATTTTCAGACACAAAGAATTATCCCACTCTGATGTAAAGAACTGTATTTGTGATATCTGCAGCAAAGCTTTTAAAAGGGTGCGTAAACTTTATTTTGTTTACTTCTAAGGGTATTTGCAGATATTCTACTTAAAAATCACTGATTTTCAGAGTATTGATCGGCATCATCTCTTTTGAAAATCATATCGGAACGAATGCTACGGGTTTAACTAAGCAATAGTATCTAACTCATACCGATTGTTAAGCGACGTGCTTCTCGGTCCCTACCAGGATGGGTGGCGTTGCTATCTAAGCATGGTTCGGAAGGCGCCTTAAATTGTCGGTCCCTGTTGTTTCAATCATTAGGACATGTATGCCTTTCGGCGGTCTAAGACCCTGACACCAGAGTAAGCTACTTTTAACCAGAGTTAACAACCTTTGATAGGTTAGGCCTTAACTTACTTGATTGTACTTTCAGAAAACTCATTTAAAACGTCACATTGAGCTCGTACACGGAATTGGCGCCAAACAATACCCTTGTGAGTCGTGTCCGAAGGTGTGCAAGTCAAAAGTTAGTTTGAAACATCATTTACGAGTCCACACTGGAGAACGACCTTTTAAATGCGAGGTATGTCATTTTATAAGCATTTTAATCATTAGATTAACTATCCTATTAATATTTTAAATGCGAAAGGTCCGTCATAAGTAAATGGTTTTACATCACAATAAGACATGGGATACATTTCCCCCCGAAATTAAAACGCGGAAAAGACCGCAAGGCGCTACTAGTTTTACGTGGTGAGACTTACAATAGACTTATTCAACTTTATTTTGCGTAAAACAATATGTTCCTTGATTAAATATTAAAATATTTCCAGATTTGTTCGCAACCCTACAGCTATAAACACGATTTCAACAGACACTGTCTGAATAAACATGGGGTCATGTTGAAGAAACGAAAAGTGTATGTAATGAATGAGGAAGTATTGAAGGCGGAGCGTAATCTAATGAAGACCATTGCCCAGAATATAGACGGAGTCATAACTGAAGATATAGCGAAGCAGTTTGAAGGACCGTGGGGGTACCAAGCTCTAGCTCACGCCGTTAAAGCTATCGAATCAAGAGCCGTGCCTCTAAACTTTTAAGTAAATAATATAACTTGATCATTCATAGTATTGTTTTTTATTTCATGCATATTGATTATAATTAAATTGAGTACAGATATGTTACGTATAGGTAAATAAAAAAATATGTGTTTGTGTTTACCTAGTTGACGACCGTTTATTCCGCGTGGGTAGTGTAGTGTAGGGGTACTTATTTGATTGTTATGCCGAGCTTTCGTGGGCATAGGGAGTAGGTACCTACCTATATAGAAAAAGCTGCTACGTACCTATTCTAAGATCACCTCGTGTATTCTCGTATGATCGTCTGCGTGCGTGATTCGCCGCGATCCATAACATACCTACCAGTTTTGGGCATGTATCAAAGACAATTTAAGTGATCGGCGATCGTGTGTATGCTTATACTTTTAATGCTTTGAATCGATTACTCTTATATTTTCTTTTCAAGTAAGGGTAGTTAGGTCCACACTTACTCAGGATACCCGCTAAGTAAAAAAGTAAAGTATGACTTTGATAAGTCCCATTGCTGGACAAAGGCCTCTCATCTCACTGAAGATATCAGTAGGTGCCAATGGTAGGTGAAGCAAGGAAGATTAGGCATAATCACCACGTTTTCCAAATGCGGGTTGGTGATCTCAAATCCGAGCCATGTTTAAAAAGTAGGAAACATAAGTAAGTAGGTAAGTACCGCATTTGAAAATAAATTACACCTCCTTTGTAGACTAAAGCAGCGATCAGACGGCACGATTCATCGGGCCGATGAGCAGGGCTCGATATGGCTCGATAGATTGGGCGTTCTGATCACACTACACGATATCGCCACCCTAACTCACTTGGCAGCCGAATGCCGAGCAGTGAAGATGGCGCCTACGCTTTCAAAATATCAGACTTAGGGACTTAGGGCGGTCGGGCACTCTCGATCGCCCGATTAGGTATGGGTCGTTACGTGATTTTTGCGAAACGTAACGTAACTAGTTATTGTGAAGGCGTAACCTGTTTTGAAAACTAGTTATAACTAATAACTAGTTATTTGTCAAATTCTATTCAGTGATTCAACATGGTGTTACTGAAGTTTTTGCGAAACGAAAATATAACTGGTTACCTACGTAATCGTTACTGTCACAAGCTTCAGGTTTTTTGAACGAAGTAGTTTTTGTAGCTAGTGTAGCTACCATAAGCAGTTACATCATTAACGTTATAATGTATCTGAGCTGGACGACGAAGGCCCAGTATTTCACTTAAGTGAAATAAGTAATAAGTCCTAAGTAATACGTATGAAAATTATACGCATCATTTTGGTAGTTGGCGACTTGGTGTGTGCATGTTAGAATTTAATCGTATCATCACTCGTGATTTCGGGAAGACTCGGCTCGCTTTGCCGGTCAGTACCTACAAAGAAGTAGGCACAGAGCAGTAACAGTAACTATTACGCGCGAAAGAGACGACATACGCTCGCAACTAGTTTTGTTTCGTGTCTCGCTTTTCATTCGATCACTGCATTGATAATGTAACTGGTTACTAAAATAACATGTTTATGTGTGACTCGAAACTAGTTATTCGGTTACATGCCCCATAACTAGTTATTGTAACTAGTGACGTGAAATAACGCCCATACCTACGCCCGATTTAGGTATTAGAAGTATCGTGTGAATATGCCTTTAATCTATATCATAGATAATTATTGTGTTTTATTGTCTATGGTTACTCGGTCTCCCCCTTTTTCAACCCTTGCAACTGTACAATGGCGGACTGACTATGCAATTCTTTGCTAATATAATGTATTAATCATAATGTGAGTGATTGATTCCTATTCTAACTAACCCATAATGATGGTGCTGTGGTCCTGTCTATTCTGAGTAATAAACAACTACAACGTCTAGTATCTTGTTTGATATTTGCTGCCCAAACACCTGTCGCCTTTCCACTGTCTCCACGAGTACGTATTTAGATCATAGATCAAATCAACCTCTACCAACAACAGGTTATGGGCCCAGTGCACGAAAACACTGATAGTATACGTTTTGCGAAGGCTAAAGTTTGGGCGCATTATACTATAGGACGGCACAGCACTTCGATTTCGAGATGGCGGCAAATGGCGGCAATGGCAACCATGCGGTTGGCCACCTCATTGTGGAAAAGTTGGATGGATCGTCCAATTATCACACTTGGAAGTTTTCCATGAAAAATTTACTATTATTGGAAGGACTGTGGGATTTGATCGAGGGCGAACCCAATGCGGATCCGAATGGTGACAGAGAGCGTAAAACCCTAGCGCGCATTTGTCTCTCCATCAAAACTTCTCTTTACCAATATGTTTGGAACGCAACTACTGCAAAAGAAGCTTGGAATAAGCTTTCCGATGTCTTTCAAGACAAGGGACTTTTTCGACGTGTCTTGTTGCTGCGTAAATTACACAAGATTAATTACAATGACTACAATAGTATGACTTCGTACATTGAAGCTATTATTACTACAGTGCAACAACTCTCTGACATAGGCAAAACTGTGGACGATGAAGAGGTAGCTGAAATTCTCTTGAGCGGTCTACCGGCTGAGTATGACTCTGTGGTATCCAGTCTGTCTACTGCAACGGTCACCACCAGAATATCCAGTGAGTTGGTTCGTGCTAGACTACTACAGGAGTTCTCCCGGAGAAGCAGCTTGGATGACAATGGAACAGCTTTTACCATGAAGACAAAGAGCATCGTTTGTGATTATTGCAAGAAGAGTGGTCACACTAAAGCTAAATGTTTTAAATTGAAGCGTACGAAGAAGCAGCAACAATCAAATGAGAAGATTTATTCAGCATCTGCCTTGATATCATCACAATCTAGTGATTTCTACATTGATAGTGGTGCTACTAACCACATGGTGAATGATAAGGCATTGTTGCAAAATTTTCAAGACACTAAGAAGGCAGTTATTACTGTTGCTAACAACCAAACTATAAATAGTGAAGGGATGGGTTCTCTTACATTGCATGAGGTAAGACTTTTAAATGCTATGTATGTCCCTCAGTTATCTGTTAATCTCATCTCCGTTTCCAAGTTAGTCCAGTCTGGTCATTGTGTTGTTTTTAATAAAGTTGGATGTCATGTTTACAATAATGTTGGTCAAATTTCTGGCAACTTAGTCGCATCTGCTGCATGTTTTAATGGGTTGTATAGATTTGATTGTAAGTCCTTTGCATGTAAATGTAAGTCTATGGACAGTGAACTAACCAGGTCAGGGTCATCGCCAACACAGGCGCACTCTCTACTCCTTGATAACAGAGAGGATTTGTTGAGTGCCACAGTTACAGCAGACTTAGCAGTGGAGCTTTGGCATAGACGTCTAGGGCATCTAAGCCTTCAAGGTATGAAAAATTTACAAAAGGTTGCATGCGGTATGAATGTTCTGTTTCAGCATGGAAATAAAGATTTGAAGAGCTGCGTCCCATGTATTAAGGGCAAGATGTCGGCCGCATCTTATCCCAAAGAGGCGACGCGTGCTTCTAAACCACTGCAACTGATTCATACTGATGTCTGCGGGCCCATGCAAAAGCCTAGCTGGGGAGGGGCGAGATATCTAGTGACATTTACCGATGACTTCACTAGAAAGACCTTTGGCTATGTTATGAAGGAAAAATCTGAGGTACATACTCATTTTATTAATTTTAAAACATGTGTAGAGAAGCAGACCGGTTTGCCGATTAAAATTTTAAGATCTGACAATGGCGGTGAATACTGCAATCATAAGTTTTCCCAATACTTACAGGAACACGGTATTGTTCATCAAGTTACGGTGCCCTACTGCCCTCAGCAAAATGGGGTTTCAGAGCGGCTTAACCGCACATTGATGAATAAAGTTAGGTGTATGTTAATGGAGTCTGGTCTCAGTGAGCATTACTGGGGTGAAGCTGTAATGACAGCTATATACTTGAAAAATAGGTCCCCTACAGTAGCTTTAGCTGGTCGTGTACCGGAGGAAGTTTGGTCTGGTTCTCCTGTGGATCTCAGCCACCTCCGTGTCTTTGGATGCCTGTCATACTACCTAATTCCGTCACAGAAGAGACAGAAGCTTGATCCTAAAGCTAAAATGTCCATTTTTGTGGGATATAGTGATACTTGTAAGGGATATAGACTTATAGAGCCTACAAATCCACAAAAAGTTATTTTGTCACGCAGTGTGGCATTTTTAGAAAACAAATTTTGTAAGGATTTGGGACAAAATGTCAGAGATCAACATGATTTTATTGTTTTAAATAATTGTGACATTCCACTTAATATTAATAATTCCAATAATGAAATAAATAATTTGAATAATAATGACATATTAAACAATTCTAATAATATTGATTCAAATACTACTATGATAAATAATGCTAATGATGACATGACATTGATTCAACCTAATCAAAACTCTATCTGTGATGTCTCAGAGTCTGAAGGAGACTACTGCACAGGGAGTGAATGGGAGGCAGATGGCTCTGGCACCTCCGCTGAAGTGTCCGCTGAAGGATGTTCTATCTCTGAGCATCTGACTTCTGGCGTGACATCAGCTGCAGGTGAAGCTCCGGAGCACAATACTGTGACTACAGGTCGTAATGTACGCTCTACGCGTAATGTTCCTCCAAAAAGGTATGGGGATTATGAATGTTTTATGTCATTGCATGAGGGTTTATTGGTCGAGCCGCAGTCTTACAAAGAGGCTTTAGATTCTCCACAGTCTGAAGACTGGCAAGCTGCCATGCAGCGTGAGTATGACTCATTAGTCGCTAACAACGTTTGGGAGCTGGTTGATAAGCCAGTTAACAAAAATATAGTTAAAAGTAAATGGGTGTATAAAGTTAAGCATGACACTGATGGTTATTTTAACTGTTTTAAAGCGCGACTTGTTGCCAGGGGTTTCACACAAAAACGGGGAATCGATTATAATGACACTTTCTCACCGGTGGTACGCCATTCCACAATGAGAATCTTATTTAGTCTTAGCAATCAATTAAATCTAGATATCGATCATATTGATGTTGCTACAGCTTTCTTGAATGGTGATCTCAATGAGGAAATTTACATGGAGCCACCTATGGGATTTTCAGATAAAGTTCATGGTAAAGTTTGTTTATTAAGAAAAGCCATTTATGGACTTAAACAATCTAGCAAAATGTGGAATGAAAAGGTTCATGACCTTCTAGTTTCACATGACTTCAAGCAATGTAAATGTGAACCATGTGTTTACACTAAGAAAGTGGGCAATGATTTTGTTGTGATAGCATTGTATGTGGATGATTTTTATGTATTTTATAGTCAAAATAGCAATGTTAAAATTCATTTACAGAAGATATTAGAACAACAATTTAATGTTAAAAACCTAGGCCCACTGAAAAATTGTTTAGGTATAAGAGTCACTAGAGATAAGTCAAAGGGCACTTTGTATTTGGATCAGTCTGAATATATTAAGAGTTTACTTGTAAAATTCGGAATGGAAAATTGTAAACCTGTAGACACACCTTTGCCATCAAATTGTAAATTACTTAAATCTGAAAATGCAAGTGCACATTTAGATGATAGTGTATATAAATATAGACAACTTTTAGGGTGTCTGATGTATTTATGTGTATGCACTAGGCCAGATATTGCATATTCTTGCAGTTACTTAAGCCAGTTTAGCACTTGTTTCGAGAAAAGTCATTGGCTCGCGGCCAAAAGAGTACTTAGGTATTTAGCTGGTACAATTAATTACTATTTGTTTTTTACAAAGAGCGTTAATTGGAATTTGAGCGCATATACCGATGCCGATTGGGCAAATGATGTCAACAATCGTAGGTCATATACTGGTTATGTAATCAAGCTAGGTAACTGTACCATTAACTGGGAATCACGCAAGCAGCGATGTGTCGCATTATCCAGTACGGAAGCAGAATATCGTCGCTGCGCCTGCAAAATCCGCTATGGATAAAAATTCAACTTTTCAGGAGAAGCAAAAAACTGTTTCTTTTTCAAACTGTTAATATTATTTTAAAACTAAGTATGCAGAAAACGCCTGCAAAATCCGCTATGGATAAAAATTCAACTTTTCAGGAGAAGCAAAAAACTGTTTCTTTTTCAAACTGTTAATATTATTTTAAAACTAAGTATGCAGAAAATTTGACTTTATATCGGGACATTCAAAAATATTTATTTTTCACCGTTTACTATGATATTCCAGGAGCAAGAATTTTTTTAAGTGAATTTGGGCACATCGCGGTTTTTTTTCGGGTCGTAATTACCGCTACCTGACTTTTCACCACATGACGGATTTATGCTTTTACTAGATAGTTTGCATTTTTGTGCTTCCTAGAATACTTAGCGCATTTACTAAATTATTTTAAAATAATAAAATAGGTTTAAGTTCAATTATAAAGTATTTATTATACTTAATTAGAAAAATATTAAACAAAATTAAACAGGTATTTAAAAATATAACATAATTATAACATAATAAATAATATTTAAAAGTTTAAATTGCAACAGTATTAATTAATGGACGAATTAACTCACAAGAAAAAGGGTTTACACATAAAACTACATATAAAATAAAAATTAATAATAAGTAACGTAATAAAACAATCTTTTTAAATTCTTACAATTTAGCAGTCTCCTACCTACTTTTATCGTGCCCAAGTGGCTAAGAGACGCTCGTACGTTTAATTAAAAAACTTAATCCGTACGAGAAAGTAAATAAGTAAAGTCAATATTAAATCACTTTAAACCTAATTAATGATCTTAAAGATACTTTATAGTTAAAATAGCTATTTTGAATAAGCGCTTCTCAAATTAAACGTTAGAATTGTGAAATTAAGTGATCAACTTATTAATAAGTAATACAAATAGGATACTTACATTAATTATGCCAAACCAGGTATCTATAATGAAATTTGTAACACCATCTAACATCTAAACTACGAGCCCCAATGCAAAATAGTTCGTCTAGTCCGAATTTTTTTACTGTGAGATTTTTTCTAACTTAATTTTTTGTCTAGGTATACATATAAAAAGATTAAGCTGTTCTACCATCACATGTCGCGTTACTTATGCCCTTTTAAAATTGTGTACTAATAAACTATTTTGGCTATTTCAATTTATAGATATTCTGTTTTAAATTCGAAGAACTTACAAGCAAAATAGTTCGTCTAATTGTTAATTGATGCAAAAGAGTTCGTCTATCGTTGAGTTAAATAAAATTATTCCTTCTTTGTACCATGATGTTCCATAATTTAAAATTTTTAAAGTAGGTAATTCTGTGCCATTTGTCACATGAGAGAGTATAAATTCAGAAAATTTCAGTAATTTTCATTAATTTTCAAATAACAATGGGTCGTGGCAAACCCGTGTGTGAAGAGCTGCGAAAGCGAATAATTTGTGGGGTCGAAGCTGGCAAATCAAGTTACCAAATATCTAAAGACTTGATACTTCCCAGATCTACAGTTCAGTCTATTATTCAACACTATAAAAAGACTAAAACGACTTCTTGTTTGAAGAAAACTGGTCGACCACGCATCACAAGTGCTGCAGAAAACAGAGTTCTGAAGAAAATTATCAAAAATAATCGTCGTGCTCGAGCTGGAGAGCTCACGGTGCAATGGAGGGACATGATTCACAAAGACGTCTCAGTCGATACATGCAAAAGAGTCCTTAAAAGAATGGGTTACGGATTTTACACCGCTAAAGAGAAACCACTGTTGACTGCTGTACAAAAGAAAAAGAGGTTGAAATTTGCTCGTGATCATTTAAATTGGACTTCCGATCAGTGGCGTAGTATCATCTGGAGTGACGAGTCAAAATTTGAAGTGACAGTCGGTGATGAAAGGAAAAAAGTGATTCGGAACAAAAATGAGGCATTTCATACTGATTGTCTGAAACGAAACGAAAAGAAAAGCTTCTCTAATGATATGGGCTGCATGTCTGCACAAGGTGTTGGTTGTATGCAGTTTGTGGATGGTTCTATCACTGCTGTGAGGTATCAAAACCTTTTGGAAGAGAGTTTACTGCCTTCAATTCCCGCTCTCAAACATCAAGATTCATTCATTTTTCAACAGGATGGTGCTTCATGCCATACTGCAAGGACAACAAAGATGTGGCTATTGGCAAAAAGCATCCCTACAATCGAATGGCCATCTAACAGCCCGGACTTGTCGCCGATTGAAACCCTATGGTGGAAAATGAAAAAAGTTCTGCGTAAAAATCCATCAAGATCAAAGAGCGACTTAAAGGCTAAACTACTGGCAGTTTGGGAGTCCATAACGCCTGAGGAGTGTGAAGTGTTGGTTGCAACCATGCCTCTTCGCATTAAAGCTGTTATTGAGAGGAAAGGCGACACAACTAAGTGGTGAAGACATGTAGACGAACTATTTTGCGTCAGTAACAAGGGTAGACGAATACTTTTGCTTTTTGTTATTTAGGATATTTTTTATTTTTTTTAATGTAAAGTTAAGTCATTAAAGAATTTCAGTTAAGTTAAAATAAACTTTAAAATATTCATTTAATTGTGGTTTACTTTTTATTAAACATTCTTAATTATTTTACCAATATATACTCTATATACTTTACGCTTTGCACTACTTTTCATACTAGACGAACTATTTTGCATTTGGGCTCGTACTTAATTAAAACAAAATACACTCGTAAACATTGCACCACGTGCCACATGGCACGTCTCCTGTTTGATAAACCCGCTATGTGTCATTGCAAAGCGCAATTCTAAGAGACTCGCTTTAAACCGAAAATACGCTATGTGTCTCCTGCTCACATAGGGGGTTTTTTAAATCCGCTTTTGACCAAAATTACATAGCTGATTTTGTTATCTTCTTAACCCAATGAGTTATTACAAAACGGATTTTACAGGCGCACGTGGCTTGAGAAATACTATAAATAAGCATCAAAAACCGATTTTTTTAAAAAAATACATAGCGGATTTTGCAGGCGCAGCGACGATATCTGGCTATAGGTGATGTTTGTAAAGATATTTGTTTTATTAAGAATTTAATTTTAGAATTGACATCTACCAATTTGAATAACTGTATTGTTTATAATGATAACCAAAGTGCTCAAAAATTATTGGAATCCAGAGAGTTGTGCCATAAGCGTACCAAACACATAGATATCCGATATCATTTTGTTAAGGACCTAGTTAAAAATGGTTTGATAAATGTTATGTATAAACCTACAGACAGAATGATAGCGGATGTATTGACTAAGCCCCTGTGTAAGCAGAAACATTGTGACTTTGTTAAAAGTATGATGGTTACGGATGAACTAATGTAATGTTTTATATTTACTAACTATCTTAATGTAGAGTAAGCAATAATGTTTTATGTTTCTGTGACTATGTAGAGCTCATGTTAATTATGTATAACTATTGATTGAGATATCTTAAAGTCAAGGGGAAGTATTAGAAGTATCGTGTGAATATGCCTTTAATCTATATCATAGATAATTATTGTGTTTTATTGTCTATGGTTACTCGGTCTCCCCCTTTTTCAACCCTTGCAACTGTACAATGGCGGACTGACTATGCAATTCTTTGCTAATATAATGTATTAATCATAATGTGAGTGATTGATTCCTATTCTAACTAACCCATAATGATGGTGCTGTGGTCCTGTCTATTCTGAGTAATAAACAACTACAACGTCTAGTATCTTGTTTGATATTTGCTGCCCAAACACCTGTCGCCTTTCCACTGTCTCCACGAGTACGTATTTAGATCATAGATCAAATCAACCTCTACCAACAACATTAGGGACACTAACAGCCTACTGTGGCCTAAAAGCATTAACAGACGATCGCACCGCACCGTGACCTTGGTGCGCTCCGGACCATATTCGATAGTGTGTACATCGGTCCACCGCACATTATTATTATTATTGACGGTCCGCTCGGTCCGATGGTTCTGCCAAAGGATTTGGTGCGGTTCGCGCGTTGTTCGCTCGTGTGGCCCACGCACCGCACCGTTTAGCGCTTTAGTCGCAATTCTGCCTCCGAGCGAGACACGCGCGAAGTTGTAATGGCGGCGGCGTCGGAGCAAGAAGCCGTAAATATTACGGAGAAAAAGTTGATTTTAGAAATCATCCAAATTTATAAGGATTTCCCATGTTTATGGGATTCTTTCCACGAACTCTATTGTAACAAAGACGCCCGCAACCAAGCATTAGAAATAATATTAGAAAAGTGGAAAACGGGTTACCCACATGCCACAATAGAGGACGTTAAGAAAAAAATTGAACACCTAAGAGCAGCATATAGGCGTGAACGAAAAAAGGTAGGTATATTGCAAATAAATAACACTCTTTGTAAAATTAATATTTTAATTAGGTATATTTAGTAAATACATATATATTTAGGTACAGAGTCAAGTGCAGGTCAAGCTTTACAGTGGTGCACCTTTTTCCATTGGTTTAAAGGCGATATTGCAAAAAACATGTATAGGTTGATCTGCACTCGACTGTATGTAAAACTTTACAAAATGAACTTATTTACTAGTAATATTATTGTAAGTTATTCAGGTACATACTCGTACTAAGATAAACAAAATGTAATTTGTAGGTGGAATCCAGCAAATCAACTGGTGCTGGGTCGGAAGAAGTGTACACTCCGATACTATGGTACTATACGTATCTTACTTTTCTTCACGAGAAGACCACTCCGACATCACAGGGAATCGATAATACCGACGACGTATGTATACTTAAATATTTAGTACATTGATCATTCTTTCCTGAAAATCAACTCTACCTTGATTGTTAAAATATTCCGTGAATATCTGTCTGACTGCATTACCATCTGCAGTACGTTGTCTCTCTGATCTATTGAGACCGACTGATATGTCATTTACCCGCCAATCTCCTGGTCGGAAAGTATTATCTTCAGTATCTTCCCGATCGACACAATTCCTTGTGACGTAGTTAGCAGACTTTTTTCTTAGAAAATTGTGCAGAAAACATGAAGCCATTACTATTATTGGTACATTTTTGACATTGATTGTGATGGGTTTTTTAAATACCCTGAAGCGTTCAGCTAATATACCAAATGTATTTTCAACAATTCTCCTAGCTCTGGAAAGTCTATAGTTGTATATTCTTTTGTCATGTGTCAAGTTTTTCTGTGGATATGGCTTTAAAAGATTTTCATGCATGGCAAATGCACTGTCTGCTACTAAACAATATGGGGCAACTACATCTGATGACGACAAGATAGAGGGTCCTGGTAAATGCAGTTGTTTAGACAATAACTTTTCATGAAAGGATGTATGGTTAAATACTCCACCATCAGAAATACTCCCGTTTGTACCTGCGTTCACGTAAATAAATTCATAATTGGCATTAACAATGCCAAGTAAAACTATGCTGAATGTTCCCTTGTAATTGTAATATATTGAACCGGAGTCTGGTGGCTTTTCGATAAGAATATGCTTTCCGTCAATTGCACCCACACAATGATTGAACTGCCATTTTCGTTCAAATTCTTTTGCTATATTTAACCATTCATTTTCTGTTTCAGGAACCTGCAACAAAAAAGGGAAAGAGTACATTCAAACGCCAAAACGATCTATACAAAAAACAAGAAGAGTTGATACTATCTGCGAAACAATTAATTAAAGAAAGCAGCTCGCATGAAGACACCTCAGCAGATGCGTTTGGACGCTCAGTGAGCTGTCAATTGAAAGAGTTACCGAAACTGCAAAGATGTATTGTAGAAAAAATGATTGGAGAACTATTGTTTTATGCTAAATTAGGAGAACTCTCTTTAGACGCTTCGATAAAGTTAAATAAAAACATGCATACTGGTACACAACCCTACTATACTCCACCATATACAAGCTATTTATATCAGCAACTTTCATCACCATCTCCTCAATATTCACAAACATCACAGTCTCCTAAATATATGCAACTGTCACAGTCTCCTCAATATTTACAACCGTCGCCGTCACCTCAATATTTACAACCGTCGCCGTCACCTCAATATGTACAACCGTCGCCGTCTCCTCAATATTCTCAAACATCACAGTCACCTAAATATACCCAACCATCACCGTCACCTAAACATTCACAACAATCACAGTTACCTAAACGTACGCAACAATCACCGTCACCTATACATTCACACCATTCACCGTCACCTAAACATTCACAACAATCACAGTTACCTAAACGTACGCAACAATCACCGTCACCTATACATTCACACCATTCACCGTCACCTAAACATACGCAACCATCACCATCACCTAGAAATTCACGACATTCATCGTTAACAAAACATACTCAACCAATACGGTCACCTCAACACTCGCAATCATTATCATCACCTCACTATTTGCAACATTCATCATCATTAAGCCAACAATCGACATCCTCTGTACCTCAAACACCAGCCGATTCGATAACAATTTATTCAGCAGACCCACAAGCTCAGTACTTGCCTTATAGTCAAGTATTATTACCAACTGACACTCTATCAGAGTTGACTCCAAGCGAAGCAACACAATTTAATATGACGCAGACTGTGTTTAGGGGTCAAGGGAAAGAACTACAAGATTTTTTGATTTTTAAGAAATAAATAATAATAATAATTTTAAAATTATAATTATAAAGCAAACATACATAAATATTTGACTGTAATACAATAAATAAATATGATTGTATGGAATTAGTTACTCTTGATCTCATTTTAATAAGTAAGTAAATGTTATAAATATAAGTACTTATTTAATTTGTTATTGTTATGTTCCTCTAGTACCCATAGTTTATACTAAGTTCGTTTTATTTCTTTTTTTCTAAGTCATTTAATTTTATCTGTTTACTTTTTTAATGTTTATTCAGTTTTTTTCTTTTGTTAGTTTGATTTGTAAAGCATAGAATGTTGTACGCTACTGTAAAGATATGTCACTCAGAACATACATTATTTATAAGTTAATTGTAAGTGCAAAGTGATTATATTGTTGTAGTGTCTAATAAATAAATAAATAAATAAATTAGTCTTATTATTTTAAAAAACATACCTTCATATAATTCTTTAGCACTTTACAGATTGCTGCACAGGTCTCTGGTATTATCTCTGACAATAGCTGCGATGATATACTTGTACTGAATTTGAGTTCTCTGAATTCTCTTCCTGACGCGAGATACTTTAAGGTTGCTAATAATCTTTCTTCAGCAGTCACAGCTTTTCTCATAACTGTATCGGTTTTAGTAATATATGGTTTCACCATTTCCAGCAATTCAGCAAATAGATCAGAACTCATGCGAAGGTATATACGAAAGTCTTCATCGTCTAGTTCCTTTATCAGTCGCATATGACTGTATGAGTCTCTGTTTCTTAAATAAAATTTTGCCCATTCTTTCCTTTTTTTCCTTTGCCTTTGGATAGGCGTGCTAGCTACGACGGTTGCCGCAATTAAAGCTATTTTGGCTTCCTTTGACAAGGTTGGAGGCATGTCTGACGCGATCAAGCACGGATAGCACACTGGACCATCTCGTGTGCGGTGCGGTGGTGTGGCGTGTCGAGCGCACCGTACCGGTCCGGCGGTTCGGGCGGACAAGTTCGATCGTCTATTAATGCTTTAACAGCGATCACACCACCCAATGCATCGGGACTGAGGCACGATGAATCGTGCCGTCTGATCGCTGCTTTATACCTCCTTCGTAAATAGGTACTAAAAAGGTTTGTGATCACTTAGACCTCCTTCGTAAATATACTAAGAAGGTTTGTGATCACTTACACCTCCTTCGTAAATAAATTAAAGAAGGTTTGTGCGACTTACACCTCCTTCGTAAATAAACTAAAGAAGGTTTGTGATCACTGAAACCTCTTTTGTAGATACTAAGAAAGAAGGTTTGTTATCAATTCCACCTCCTTCGTTAATAAACTAAGAAGGTTTGCGATCACTCAAACCTCGTTAGTGATTACTAAGAAGGTTTGTGATCACTTAGACCTCCTTCGCAAATAAACTAAAGAAGGTTTGTGATCACTTATGCTCCTTCGTAAATATACTAAGAAGGTTTGTGATCACTTAGACCTCCTTCGTAAATATACTAAGAAGGTTTGTGATCACTTACGCCTCCTTCGTAAATATACTAAGAAGGTTTGTGATCACTTACACCTCCTTCGTAGATACTAAGAAGGTAGGTGATCACTACACCTCCTTCGTAAATAATAAGAAAGAAGGTTTGTGATCAATTCTACCTTCTTCGTTAAGAAACTAAGAAGGTTTGCGATCACTTACACCTCCTTAGTGAATACTAAGAAGGCTTGTGATCACTTACGCCTCCTTCGTAAATATACTAAGAAGGTTTGTAGGTAATCATTTACACCTCCTTCGTAAATAAACTAAGGTTTGTAATTATTAAGCATTAGCTAAAAAATTACAAGATTACAAGTAGGTAAGTGCTTAGACATAAATACTTAGATATAAGTACATAATAGTAAATTAATGACCAAAATAATACAGACTCAGTGAATTTGAGAATTCATGTTTTACCCCTATTTGAAATCAGTATTTACTGCTTCCGATTTAAAGATAATCATAATGTATTTTTATAGGTAGTCGAATATTATGCACGTAATGAAGCGTGACGCGGGGTTTTAACTTATTGATCCGGTTACAAATATGTAGTGATTAGCAGCGCCCCGCGGTTTTAACTGCGTTGTGCCCGTCCCTGTGGGAATTTCGGGATGAAAATAGCCTATAAGCCTTCCTGTCAAATGTGGCTAACTAGTACAAAAATAATTATTCAAATCGGACTGATAATTCCCGAGATTAGCTCGAACATACAAACAAAGTTACAAATACCACTTTATAATATTAGTAGTTAAGTATAGATTATGCATAATTAATTACCGAGCTACATACTTAACCAGTTGCAATGTTTTAGATCTTATTTATAAGTATATTTACTTTCATACTTTTGTTTATAAATAAGTATAAAAGTTTCGAATTTCGCTCTGAAATAAATGGACAAGTTTCACCCTGTATATCATTTTCACCTTTTACTAATAATGCTTTCACCTAACATTACCTTTACCTGTCGCTATAAAAATAGTATCTATGTTCCTAAGATAGAAGATAGGGTAGAACGCATTGTAACAAAAGGCATTGTATTAAAGCTGAAACCATTTAATACATAACACAATAACCGGAGGATAGAGTTTCTAATGGATTCCTTTATGAACCTATCAATCAACTACCCCTGTACCCTATATAAGGGTGAACATGTTTCAAATACGACCACTTTGGCATTGGATCGACAGGGAACCACTATGGTATGTTATTATTATTTTTTTTCTCTTACCTGTCCCACTGCTGGGCAAATTTCAAAATCACTGAAAATTACTTACTTGAATTTGTACTGCGTCATTTTATACCTACACCTCGTTGCTGTACTTCAACGAGCCCGAGTGTTTGATATGCCCTCATGTTACTGATTTTAATTATTTTTGTACATTCTTTTTAAGGTATCAAGACCAGTAGTTGCCGCTGTAATATGTGTTGGTTTATTCCTCATTATTCAAAGTTTAATACCAAAAGCAATGGCTTTAAGACGGTCGACAATTGACCAGTATATGATGGAAGATCAAAGAACCCATAAGAGGAAGAACTATATGATGCAGAGAACCAAGAACAATAACATGGCATCGAGTTTGGACAACGTCGGCATTACTTATGAGACGGAACCGTACGACCCCGACAGGAACCCTGAGGAGCTGTCCGCTTTTATAGTGGACTACGCTAACATGATCAGAAATGACGTCATATTACTTGACAAATCGGTGGAAACCAGAACCAGGAAAAGAGGAAACATCAAAGTCAAGAAATATAATAATGTGAGTACTGAACATCTCTTTACCTAAATTTTATTTCCTCTTGTGATGTCAACAGTCAAACCCGAGCCATGTTTGAAAAGTAAATTGGAAATATGCGTCGCTCGACCCCGGGACACCAGTCTTGGTAGGCGAATGCACATGCTACCACACCCAATCTTCCTCAGTGAATGGATATCATCAGTGAGATGAGAAGCCTTTGCCCAACAGGCTTATACTTTTTCCTTTTATGTTTATAAAAAGTCAGTATCAGCTCTGAATAATTCTCCAGGAAAAATAGATGTAACTTTGCCGTTTAACACTAACCTAGCGATTGACTTTCCGTGCCAAACAAAAAAGCATGAGTCACGGTTATGATACGACCAGACCCCATTTTTTTAAAGGAGCTCCATATAGTACATGATAGTATGTTTTGTATAAAAACTAGCAGCGCCCCGCGGTTTTACCCGCGTTGTGCCCGTTCCCGTGGGAATTTCGGGAATTTTTTTTACATAAAAACCTTCCTCTTGAATCACTCTACCTATTACAAAAAACCGCATCAAAATCCGTTGCGTAATTTTAAAGATTTAAGCATACAGACAAACAGACAAACAAACGCGACTTTGTTTTATACTATGTACTTAGTGATAAAAACATTTTTATTCCAGCAAGTTATATCGGACCCTCCGTGCAAATGTAAATACCAAGTAAGTGTAATACTGAACACAATATTATCATTTTGTTATTTGAAAAGCTAAAATGACATGTAATTCCAGGAAGCTACGCAATATTTAGGCAAGAAGATAATACCGGAAACTGTGCAAACAAGAGTTTGCGGGAGGGGAGAGCCGTCGTGCGAGCCTCCGTATGCTTGCCGGGAAATATATTATGACGTAAGTTAAACATTGTATTAGACTGCAATGCACTGCTGGGCAAAGGCCTCTCATCTCACTGAAGGTATCAGTACGGTGAGGAGGATTAGGCATGATAACGCTTGCCTAATGCGGGTTGGAGATTTCGAACCCGAGCCTTATTTAAAAAGTAGGAACCTGTTTTCGCTCGACCCGGGATATGAGCTCGAGACCTCAGTATCGGCAGGCGAGTCCACACTGTCTAGACCACTATGTTAAGTTAACAGTGAGGAAATGGCTGTTACCAACCCCACTTACGGTCGTTACCAAACTATAAAGTGGCTATTTCGGATAGCAGATCCATTTTCGACAATGATTCTATTGGGATAGATGTCAAATGGTGGCTAAGGAAGAATTAAAAAATTACTTATTTATGCCAAAATAGGTCGAATGGTAATGGCTGTAAGTGAGAGCTTTGTATGAAATGGAAATCCATTTATGTTTTGTGCGTATATCATAGCTGCTCAATAGATGAAAATATTCCAATTTATTTATCTTTTCCAGTTACCTATCCTAAGAGCGCGAGTTGACAACACATCGAGCCCATCCCTAGACTTGCCGGCCGACTTGAGGTTTAGATGGTACACCGATACGGTTCTTATTAGCGTTGGGTGTTTTTGTGCCAGGGACTATGTTATGCAAAATTAACGAGAAGGCTGCCGAAATGTAAATGGATCCTAAACAATAAAGCGAAAATAATGTATTACATAATGTAATTTACCTTTATAATTTTAAGTTTAAGTTGTAGTTTAGTTTAAGTTCGGATCGATATTTCTTACGATAAACTATAATAAATATGAAAAATGAATGATGTAATAAATTAGTATAAAAATCGATGCTAATGAACGAATAAAACTGTTCTAATAATTACTTACAATATATTTATTTAATTAAGTAGTTACAAATATTTTACAACTGTAAGAACATAAAACAAGTTATTATATCTAAATTGGGTAACCATATTAATGGTTAAAATACCTCCTGAATACAGTTATTTACGTGAACTAACTTTTTAAGATGCGGAACTGTTACTATGTATTTTATAAACATATTCAGAATAATTTCGAATAAGTTAATCCATTGAAATTTTATCCTTCCATTAAATGAGTCAAATTACCTAATTAATTTTGATAGGTACATACATCATGAATTTTGAAAATGAAAACGAGCTGAATTACGAAATACAATGATCTGCCACATTTCGAGCTTGAAAATAACTTTACTGTGATGTAATAAATATTAGGAGACAAAGTCTAACCGTCAAGAAGATAGCGATCACTCTAGCGACACGCCGTGGCTATGAAATCGGTCAAAATAAATCATTATTCATGGAACATCTAATGAATACCATCATAGTTTGAGACCCAGACCAAGCTTGGGCGTGCTTTGAAACAATGGAATCTCTAGTCCTCTCGAAATGATTTACTATCGCAGTTTTTACCGATCAAAATACAGTAGTTTAGGTCATGGTGGTGTGTGATGTACTGCACGTTTTCACTGCAACTGAAGTTACGTACTATAAATGTCCTAATGCCCTGTATCATCAAGTTGATTAATATTCGGCGTGATGCGGTACTGTTTCGTGGGCGGCGGGCGTGGGCACCTCTCCCAGCTGAGGCATGATATGTGCGATGGCGACTCTCGTCTCATTCGCCATACTAATCTCCCTTCGCAACACTTCTTCTGTCACGGTGTGAATGGACTTAAACTTGAGGTTAATACCGTGCGCCTTGTACACGTGGTTGTTAAGGTTCACCTTGTAACTAAACGCGACGTTGCACACCTGTAACAAATATGAATCTTGGTATTGATGGAGTATAGTTGACATTTTGAATGATGTTTCTTATTTAATAAATAGTGAAGCCTACAAAAAATTAAGACAATATCATCTCAATTTAGGTATTTAGCAAGCTCAAGTAAGATGTTCAATATATGTTTAATCATTTGATATCTCGAATTTTAAAGATTTCAGGATGTTCAGTAGTAGTACACAGTACTTTTTTTCTATATGCATAGTAAATATCCTTATACAAATATGTATGCTGTTTTCCAACTAACCTGACAAGTATAGGGACGCTCGCCCGTATGCATCCTCTCGTGGTTCTGAAGCTGATGTTTAGCGTTGAAAGACATTGCACATGTGTTGCACTTATAGGGCTTGTACCCGGAGTGAATTCGGAGGTGGCGGTTCAAATCGCAGCGCTGAACCATTACACAGAAAATTTATCAATATGAATTGAAGAGAACCGTTGAAGAGTGGCTTTGTGTAACATTGTTAATAATGAATAGTTATTTAATTATAGATCATTTACCCATATTGAGAATGTTACCTATTCATGACTTAGGTAAATGTTTTAGTCTTTACTGGAGAGGAAATCATATAAAATTCAAATAAATTCTACTTACCACTATGAATCTCTTGCTGCATAAATTGCAAGGGAATGGTCTTTCTCCTTTGTGTATCAAATTATGCCTGAAATAATTAGAATAATCAATTATAATTAATAGTTATACTATAATTAGCAAAAAATATTACAAGAACGATTTGCTTTCATAAAGGTATGGGTGAAAAAGTCATTTCACCAACATCTGTACTTCATACCTGACTAAAGACTTCTGGCTGTAGAATCCTGCACCACACACTTCACAGATATGATCTTTGATTCCTGTGTGTTGCTTTGCGTGAGTCACCAAATTACTCTTTTGTGTAAATGTTTTCGGGCAGTGTGCACATGTGAATTTCTTCTTTTCTGAAAATATCAAATAAAATCTAATTTAGTTATACAATTTCTTCTTAAAACCTAAATGATTTTGTCCAGGCATATGGATGGAGTTAAAATATATTATATAAAAAGTTGACTAAACAGCTCACCTTCGTGTGTAGCTAAATGGCTGCCCAGTGTAAATGTCAGGATGCCACATACAGGACAGACAAGTTTTTCTTTCTTAGGAGCAACATTCCGCACCACCTTGGCAGATTTTTCTCCTTTTCTTTTCCTTGCATCGTCTCTCACCGTTACTTTCGAGCCATCTATTATTTGAACTCGTCTGCCACTTGCTAGTTTCCCTTTGAAGGCACCAGCTTTAATTTTAAGTATTGTAGAGTCCTTAGGTCTTCTTAAAATGATAGGTGCACCTCTCACACCATTCTTTAATATTGGGACTGGAATAAAAAATTGAGGGAGAGATTATTGCATTTTATTTTAGTACAATAATGTCTGGATCTATACCATAATAATTTAAGGGAATAGTTTGTTTGATACTTACAGCATGTTATAGCAGTACTAGAGCCTTTTCTTTCAGCTTTAACAGGTGATGATTGACTAAAGTCATCTTCAATTTGTTTTACAACTTTTATCTTCCTATATACACTTGGTAAAAGTTTAACCTTATTTTCTCCCATTTTAATTTTTTTTGACTTTTTAGGTTTCTCTTCGGGTACATAGTCTTCATCCCTATCATCATCTTGGAAAGGATCTTCAAGAAAGTAGTTCTGGAAAATTATGGTCATGAGATTTATATTGGGAGTTTAAAAGAAATAGATAAAAAGTATTTTCTGAGGAGTTGATCAAATTGTCATCAAATGACTGTTCAATAATATTTACAACCACTTACATCATCCTCATCTTCATTATTGGCGCCCACGGATGTTTTAGTCCAAGTAAGCTCAGCGGTCTCTTTACTATCATCCAGTGTATTCTCATTTATGGCATTAGAATCAAGTTTCTTTATAACCGTGTTAGCTATCACCATGTCACTCAGTTCACCCATAGTCTCTGTTTTAGTATTTGTTAAATCTATTTCCAATTCCCACTTTGGTTCAGATTTTACGGCAAATGGTATTTCACTTTTCACATCACCAAATGAGTCAAAAACTATTTTCTTAGTAGGTTTATTGAGCTTCCCTTTAGCTTGTAACTTCCTAAGCTTTCTATCTGACCTGTAAACAAATAAATGAATAAAATTTAAAACATTATAAAGATATTATAATAAAGTAGACTTTGCTAATTAAACAGCTGATTTGTTTGTTTTATTGAATCTGCTGATCTCTGAAAGTACTAGTCGGATTTGAAACCTTTTGGTTTATGAAAGCCACATTCAATTTTTTCCTCAAAATTGCATCATAGGATTAGGTACAATAAGCTTTAAGAGAAAACCCTAAGCGCTGCTAGTGTTTTTAAAAATTCTAAGAAGAAAAATACTTACCGCTCAGCAACAGTTTTAAGTAGGTAAGCCTTTTCCAGAGTAATGCAACATTTCGCACATATTTTCTCAGGAAGGCCATCATTCATCGCCACCTGAAATATATTGTTTAGGTAGGTACATGTTATTGTGTTCATGTAAATTCAATGAGGAGGTAGAAAAAATTGTTTTTACAAATCGGTAGGTAAGATATTGGGTTGCTCATGTAGATAAGAACCACGAGAAAATATACAAGACAACGATTATTGCCAATTATATTAATAATTACAGAATGAAAACTAATATTTACCTTCACATCAGCAATAGCGGTTAACATTTCGGCATAATTGCCAGACATTTTATATCTGAATAAAGGACATAAGGGCTTCTTGTTCGTCAAACAAATGCGACAAGAATGCAAATCTATTTCATAACTTTCTAACATTTTAGATAAATACAAATTAATTATGTTGTAAACAATGAAGAAAGGATGGGATAGATAGACCCAAACCAAAACAAAATCGATGAATTATTTTCAATAAAACCACACCATTTTCACATCACTATGGAACACAAATGCAAACAGTACTCAATCAAGCAAGTTCTCCCAACGAGACGAATCTGAACAGAAAAGGAAAATGGACGCTTCTAGTTTGACGTTCGAACCACAGTTCGAACCACCAGGTTCGAACTTCGAAAATCATCATGTAGGTACGCACGGCCATCTCTATTCCTTGATCCACAGATTATCGGTCATTGTTATGCCACAATTTTATATTGGCCTATGATGGGCCAACAAAAGATGCATGGTTGTGTGGTGTGTGATTGTAGCTGTTCTGACAACTTGACAATTTCATATTTTCTATATTGCCACCAGCAATGTACTTTATTTATTATTTATTTATTCAAGTTTATTTACAACGGTGTTATTTGGGGCAGCTTTTGGTGTTATTTGGGACAGTTATCGTGAGGCGATGGAGATGATTTGATTTACTTAAAAAAAATTAGAGACTTTATTGAGAAGATAACAGTTTTATTTTTAACCTCCGATATCTGTGGGTGTGTGAGTTTGCTTGTGATAGCGTAGCCCTCAAATGAATGGACCGATTTTGATGCGATTTTCTTCTTTTAAATGCCTATTTCCTTGCAGTGGTTTTTAGCTATGTTTGGTAAAGATCGGTTTAGCCGTATCTGCGTTTTTACCTAAAAAACCTTCATTTTTCTACAAAATTCTAAAAGTTTTTTCTGTGATTATTTAATATTTTAGGTGTTGTCCTAAATCTTCGCAACTTAACTAGTTGATTTTAGTAATCTTATTAACTACTAAAAAATAACAATATATTTATAAGTCCCAAATAACACCCCTTGCCGGGTTATGAGGGACTTGGACAGGGACATTTTTCTAAAACTCGGTTTTGATATTCACAAGCGATGCCACTATAAAGCTGAGGACACACGGCGACACTGACACTCATCACAAATGTCGACACTAGTGTAGATTGCGTCCTCATGGTAAGCAATTTTTTGTGTCGACATCGGTGTAAACATTTTAATGTCCCAGTTATGTGTGGTTAGCTGTCTACACGGATCGATGCTACACTTCAATTCAGTGTGGTACATTTCCTCGCCATGAACAGACGTGCTGCTGCCGCGGTTGTCGCGATATGTGTTTCAATTAAAATGCGTCGTCGTAAAAAGAGATCGATATGGGTTAAAGATTGGATTAAAAGAAGAGCCCAGCTGGGGGTATATAATCAATTGTTATCTGAACTGGAAAACGAAGATCCAGAATGCTACAGAAACTTTCTGCGGATGAAACACGAAGATTTATGTAACAAGATTTCGCCTGCGATAAAGAAACAAGATACGAATATGAGATTAGCTCATTAGCCTCTGCATACCATGCACGTGACGCCATATTGGTCTAGCTAAAAATTTCGCGCAGGTTCGAAATTCGCTACACTTGCGTCGGACACTGCGCACGACCTGTCTCCACGGCTTTAACACAGACACTGACTCAACTGACTGACATTGCCACAACAACAGCAACTAAGTGTCGCGGCAGTGGACACACACAGACATTCGATGTATACATTGAGTGTTTAATGTCAAGTGTCGCCGTGTGTCCTCAGCTTAAGATTTAAATCTAGCATTCATACAAACATTGAAGAGAAATAACGTTTTGTACAAAAAAATATCCCGAATAACACCGGTTTATCATCACTGTAATAAGTAGTTATTACAGTAATGATAACTACATATTACAGATGGTCATATAAATATTATGTTACGTTATGATCCATCATGGACCAATATGAAGAGACGAGTCCAATGTGTAGCCGTAGCCGCAGGTAATAGCTTCTTTATGTCAAATTATCAATGGTTATTCATTGGTCAGACGTGAGTCTGGCTTAGCACAGATAGAAATATTAAAAAAAAATATCACGTTAATATAATATTCTAATGTCAGTGTCGTCTGTTAGATTTGTTGTTATTGTCAAATTTGTCAAACCAAAATGTGTGATGTTGGTATGTTGGTGTTGGTGTGTGAGGCAAACAGAACAGACAGGGTTGAAATAAAATAAAATAATTTTACAGATCTGCTACTTGTTTTTGTAATTGCTGAAAGTTAAAAGCCTGTTAACTATTTTGTCGCTAATAACTAGGAGTTTTTCACAACTGTTTTATACGATGTTCTAATGGCGCCCTACGATAATTTGGGAAATCGCAGGAAAGGTACTTGTGTACTAAAATTATTAATTTTCTTAATTTATGAGTTAGTTTTTGAAATTAGTGTTAATTAGTATAACCACCAACTTAATCTTTGTTTATAGACGATGCACGATCATAAAGCAACCTCAAAACATCATAATAAACATAGTCGTAAATAAATAATACTAAACCTAAATATTGAAATGTTTCTTTTAGGTAAACAAAGTGCTGATTTGTATAAGTTGGATACACGGAATAAAACACCTGAGGAAAATATCAAGGATATTATACAAGGTCTTTACATAGATAAGAAACAGAATGATACCTCACCCACCAACAAGAACCCTAGTGTGGAGCCCCGGCTAGGGCTCAGGGGAGTACAGAGAAATGAATCTGATGGCCGCAGATTGTCTTACTTAAATGCCTTAGTCACTCTCCTAGCTAAAGAAGATAGAAATAACTTAGGTTTTACTCCAGATGAATTAATGACATGGTAATTATAAATTCAATAAATTGCTGCTTAAAGAATGTATAAAACAAATTTAAATTATGTGAATATTACAGTTTAAACAAGATTGTTTATTGTGGAAAATTGTTTTAAACAATTGTAGCATGATTATGTGAACAAATTATGTATTTAACAATATTTCTTTTCAGTATTCGTATAAGTTTAGTTGATGAATCAATAGTTATTAGAGCAGCTGCATTAAGAGTATTAAGATATTTGATTAAAACTGAAAGTGATGTTGCAACATTTAACAATTTGAAATTGCCATATCTTGTTGTAAGGTAAGAATTGTTTAATTTTATCTATTTTATATTTTTACTCAATTATTTTTTTTTTTTTTTTTTCCATTCTTATTATCTGCAATCAGTCACTAGACTATAATCAGATGCGTTGAGTGAAGCTGGGTGTTTCGTAGAGCAGGAGACCAGCGCCTCACTGACTACTTAAAGAACGTGGTTTCTCTTTAATCTTTTAACCACATTGGCGTTGTCAAGCAATCCGAGTGCCAGTGGATTGGGATGATGAGTGAGACGTTTAATGTATTGATCTTTGTAGCGGTCAATCTCTTCGGCGACTGTGGCTGTGTTCAAGTAATCATGTATCTCAACGTTTCTTGTGAACCATGGAGCATTCGTAATGTTCTTGAGGATGTTATTTTGGACTCTTTGTAAGCAGGATACATTGCTTTTGCTGGCGACTCCCCATATCTGGATGCCATATGTCCAAATGGGTTTCAAGATGACGTTGTAAAGGAGAAGTTTGTTGTCCAGAGAGAGTACTGAGTTTCTCCCTATAAGCCAGTAAAGGTTTTTAAACTTGCGGTTCACTTGGTCTCTTTTGGCTTTGATATGATTAGCCCAAGTTAGCCGTCGATCAAGGTGAAAGCCTAGGTATTTCACGCAGTGTGTTTGGGGCAAGATGTTGTTTCCCAGGCGAACCGGTGGACAGTCTTCCTTCCTTAGGGTAAAAGTGATGTGGCTGGATTTTTGTGTACTGGTCTGGATGCGCCATTTTTTAAGCCAACATGACGTCTCGTCTAGGGTACGTTGCAATTTCTCACTTGCTGCTCTTGGATCTCTGTCTACTGCCAGAAAGGCGACATCATCGGCATAAGTTGCGGTTGTAGTATCTTCTGATGTTGGTATATCAGATGTGAAGATGTTATATAGAACTGGTCCAAGCACTGAACCTTGGGGAACTCCTGCATTCAAAGGAAATAGATTGGAAGTGGCAGCTCCGTATTTAACTTGGAATAGTCGGTCTGAGAGATAAGACTTTAGGGTGAGATATACTGAATGTGGTAGCATTTGTTTAATCTTGTACAGTAACCCCTTGTGCCAGACGCGATCAAATGCTTGTTGTACGTCCAGAAAGGCAGCAGAGCAATATTGTTTCCTTTCAAAGCATTGTCTCACTGAGTTGTACACCCGATGTACTTGTTCAATGGTTGAGTGTGACTTACGAAATCCAAATTGATGTTTGGGGACAACATTATTTTCGTGCATAAATTCATTGAGCCTTATTATAAAAATCCTCTCCCACAGCTTCGATAGTACAGGCGTTAAACTTATGGGTCGGTATGAAGAGCACTCATGTGGTGGTTTACCGTCTTTATGGACCATGACTATCTGAGAGACCTTCCATATGTTGGGGAAGTATGAAGCTCTGAACGTGGCGTTGAAAAGCGAGGCTAGGAAAGTAATACACTTTTTAGGGAGTTCCTTTAGGATTCTAGGGGTAATGAGATCAAAACCCGGCGCCTTCTTTGGGTTAAGTTTGCGTATTTCTCTCGATATTTCCTTGGGCGACGTGGACCTGATAGGTAGGCACATTTGCAAATCTTGTTCAAGCACGGCATCTAGATCTGACTCATCCCCATCCCCATTACTGTTTGGAGTAAACACTTCAGCCAGGTGCTTTGCAAAAGCCTCCGCTTTCTCTTGATCAGTTCGTGCCCAGCTAGATTCGCATCTTATAGGAGGGAATGATTGCTGGGGTTTGTTTAGGTGTTTAGTAGCCTTCCACAGAGATCGTTCTCCGTGAGCAGATGGTGACATTGATTCCAAAGTTTTTCTAAGGGTAGCTTGATTTTGTTCTTCGAGTGTGGATTTTAAATCCTTTATCGCTTTGTTAAAGAGAGTTTTGTCAGAGCGGTGTCGAGATTGTTGCCAGTTTCTTCTAAGTCTTCGTTTTTTGATTAGCTTCTTTTTTATTTCTTCAGATTGATTAGTAATTCGGTCCGGGGCTATATTTGTAAATGGAGTGTTCTTCCAAGCTGCTACCTGAATGAGGTTAGTGATATGGTTTGAGGCTACTTCGATATCCTCACTTGTTTTTAATGGTAGCTTGAGATTTATGTGGTCGTCGATGTATGAGCGGAAACCTTCCCAGTCAGTTTTGTTATTGTGTAATTGTAACTGTCTCTCATTCATAACGATGGTGGAACTCACGGTTAAAATTACTGGAGAATGGTCCGATGATCCATCTAGGCTGGATTCAATGCAGGTAAACATGTCGCTTATACCTTTGGTTATAAAAAAGTCTAACATATCTGGCACCTTCTTCGGGTCTGTTGGCCAATATGTGGGTTCTCCGGTTGATAGTGGATGATACTGTTGATTGTCGATACAATTTTTCAACTGTCTTCCCCGTGTGGTCGTTATTCTGGAGCCCCAAAAGGAGTGTTTGGCATTCCAATCGCCACCAGATATGAATCTATTGCCTAGACTCTTAAAGTAGTCTAGGAACATGATGTCAGTGATTTTGTGTTTTGGTGGGCAATATGTAGCCGAGAGAGTAATTGGGCCTGCTCTATCTTCCAAACGCACGCTGGTGGCTTGTAAGTGGTTAGTGGAGTATGGTTCCAGAAGACAGTGTTTAAGACTAGATTTGATCACCAGAGCAGAACCGGCGTGAGCACTACCATCTGGATGAGGAGTGTGGTATATATCGAAACCCTTGAGTCGGTAGGAGGTTCGTTCGGTAGCATGTGACTCGGATATTAGAACTACGTCTAGTTTATTGGAGATGATGAGTGCTTCGAGTTCGTTTAAATTCGGAGATAATCCGTTGATATTCCATGTAGCTACCCGTAATGATGCCATTATTTGTTAGTGAGAACAGGGAGGATAGTAGTAAGCAAGCTTAGAAGCGAGCTGATTTGTTGAAGCAGCATATCTATTTTTTCAGATTGCATAATCAATATTTGTTCTACTGTGGTAGATTGTTGGCTGTGATTTTTATCACTTGGTTTTAATGTTGCATTATTAGTTTTCAAGGTATTAGCGATTTCTGCATAGGTTTCTTTTGTGTATTTCTTTGGTGCAATACTCATAGTTGGTAAAGTGGTTATTACTTCATTCTTAGTGTAAGTGGAAGTTGAGCGAGTGTTTACTTTAGGACCACCTCCCTTAGTTTTCCTGGCTAAGATCTCTTTGTAGACTGAGCAACCTTTGTAATTTGCAGGGTGATCATTAGTGCAAAGTGCACATCGCGCGGGAGTGTTTCTGTCTTTCTTGGGACAGTCGGCGGTTTTGTGGCCCTCTCCACATTTAACACAGCGATACGGCCTCATGCAGTTGTTTTTAGAGTGGCCATATTGTTGACATCTCTGACATTGGACAATAACCTTTGACTTACGTGGATTTTCAATTTTAACAGGTTGGTGGAAGATATATTTTATGTCTTTTATGGCTTTATTATTGACGCTGGGTTCAAGATTAACAAAGAATGTGTTTAATGGTTTCTTCTCGGGGCCGAATCGTGCGTTAATAATTTCACCGATGACTTTGTTTCCAGTCTTCTCTATCTCGTCGACTATTGCGTCATGAGGTGTAGTGTGATGGAGATGTTTAATGACTATTCTATGAGACTTCATATCTTTTCTGGTAAAGGTGTGCCCAATCAGTCCTTTTTGTCTCACCAAATCAATTACTGTTTTGTAATTTTCTGTAGAGTTCACCATAAGACGTAGAAGGTTTTTGTTTACAATCTTGAACTTAAACTCAGTGGATGGGATTACTGATTCAATTAGTTTGGAGAGCTCGGAGACGTTTTCAATTCCATACAGCATTATTGGAGGTGGTTTATTTGGTCGAGTGGCAATTTGGTGGGGATTATCGTCTGGATCCAGTGTTAAAATAGAGAAACTATTGTTTATTTGCGTAGGAGGTGAGATTTCTCCTATCTTTCTCTTTTTGTTTAACGGCATTGGGTGTCTAGTAACCCTAGTTGCCGGAACTTTTTGCCAGGTGGGAGGGATGATCTCTGGCTGTTCATTGCTCACTTCGGGTGTGTCTATGGGCTGTAGGACATTTTTAGGGTTAGGTGTATTACCTAGTGAGGAACTCCTGGGTCTACTTACGAACAAGCTCGGATGAAACGCTTGTTGGACCATTTTCTTTGTTCCAGTTGCAGTATTAGTTACGGGGGCCTGAGAGTCCTCCCTTGCAGGATCCGATATTACATTACTTGAGCGAAATTTGCCCCCCCCAGAATACGAGGGGCAGCCTGAGCTCTGTTCCGAAGAACAGTGTTCAGGGAGGGATTCTCCACAACATGTGGTACCCTCCTGGGGTAGTTTCGTTTTAAGTTCCGCCATTTCATGTGATATAGCTGATCCACAGCTTCGTCTTTTCTGTCAGGGTAGGATCCCTTAGGCCGCGTCTTACAAGACTAAAGGCACGCCCATGCCTACTGGTTTGGTTCGCGCTGGGTATTTGATTTCCCCAGTACCTCCCATATCTGGGGGGCATTCCCCTATCCACCACCCGGGGACGCGGTCGATGGGAGATTACAGCAACTCCACACGACATATTTTACTCAATTATGACCTTATTATTTGAATATGGTAATTTAATTATCATATCACTTGAAAAATGTCTTATAACCTTGCGAGATCCTGAACAATGTAATTTATAATATCTTACATATTTTATGAAATAATTATTGATAAAAAAATTATTAATAAATGAGACTTCAGCCATAAAATATTTATTCTCGTAAAGATATCTAAAAACGGATTTTAAATTGAATCTAGCAAAAATTTGAACTGAATTCAGGATAACACATTAACCTATTTAATTTTAACTTGATGTGAAAGTGAGGTCAGTTAAATTATAAAAAAAAATTCTTCTCATAAAAATTAGGTCAATGGATTTAATGCTTCGTAATGAAGAAGAGAGGGCTCAAGCACTTCGGGTTGTGCGTCGAGTGATAGCTGTTGTGGGAGCTTCTGGTCAAATACGGAGGCATAGGGCGGCATATGTCGACCCGGGGCTGTTGCGTTGTTTGACTGCTGTGGCCCGAGCAGGCAGCGCGGGCGACGGCACGGGAGATAGGCTGTCGCGACCCGCTATTGCTACATTAGCAGAGATATGTAAGTGTTTTTTTCTTAATGTAATCTTGAACTTAAGGATGGGAGTTCTGGGGAATTTCGTTCTGAAAAGCCATAAGTATCTTAGAATGTTAAAATCATATACACTAAAATTTATTGCAAATCTAACTGGTCCCTTAGATTAGTCACAGACAAAATCACTTCAACTTCATTATATTGTAATTAACAATATCACTGCATAGTATAATACAAAGTCGCTTTCCGCTGTTTGTCTGTCTCGATGTATGCTTATCTCTTTAAATCTACGAAACGAATTTTGACGCGGTTTTTTTAACAGACTGAGTTATTCAAGGGGGCGGTTTATATGCATAAGAATTCCCGAAATTGCCACGGGAACGGCACAACGCGGGTAAAACCGCGGGGCGCTGCTAGTTATAGTATAAATATGGAAATACAAATTATGTTTGTTGCTGCTAATAAAACATTTTGATGACACAAACTAACACTTTCTAGTATGGTAGGTACCTACATAATATTTTATGTGCTGTTCTGAATTCAAATTAATTTGTTTATTATATAATGTCCATTATGAGCATAAAGGAAAGTAATATAAATAAAATATTAACTTGGGTTTCCCTAATTTCAACCATCACAATACTTCTTATCTATAATATGTTTAGTTTCCTTTCTTTCCTCCTCTTTTCCCTCATTACATGGGTTATATTTCAAATATTAAATGTTATTATGAAAAGACTAAAGAGCCTAAATTATGGTTACATTTACTGCCATGTCCTGTTCTTTGCCAATAAACAGTTATAAGTCTAAATCAAAATCAAAACTTCATTTGGCCACTGCTCCCAAATCGAATTGGTGAATATAACGGATAATAGCAGTTGCTAACTTCTTCGTTGTAACCCAGTTTATATAGACATAAAACTCCTACACGTTAAAAAGTATACTCTGTATACTGAAGTTTTTACCCTGTTCCAGGTGTATTAAACCCTGACATGTTCATATCATGCGGTGGTGTGAACGCGGTGATTCGTCAGCTGTCCGAATGCGCGACGCCCCGAATGGCGGAAGCGCTCTGCGGCGTGTTGTTGCACACACTCAACGACCCGGTGTCCAGGCAGTCGGCCAGGATCGACCTCATGTGTCTTAGTTCACCATACTGCGATTTTCATTTCCGTCCAGCTGGTACAGAAACTAGCAGGTAAATAAAGTAATAAATTTAAAACTATTTCTTATTACTGCTAGGCAAGGTCTCTGTCAAATTCTTTCAAACCTCACTCTAGGTGATAAAAAATATTCCCTAGGACCTATAAAAATCTAATTGCTAAACCAATTTAAACAGGTGACTAAAATCCGCAAGCGATTGGATGGTACCCAATTTGCACAACTTGCGGCTTTAGTCACCCGTGGCCTAGTCGCCAAGATCTACGGGGTCGATTTCCGCAGCACGGTAAGTCGCGATTTATGAAGTATACTTATGTCACGTTTCTAGGGATGAACGTGAAATGCGTTTCACATGCAGTCGCCTAGCGCTCCTCTGTGTTCTGCGGAGCTGGCCGGGATTGCTCCACTTTTGTCACCCGTACAGGGCTGGTGGACTTCGCGCCTTAGTTTCAGCTCTATATCTACCAAGGCTGGAAGTTCGGGTATGTTGAACTCATAACGTTACTGAACCGACAGTTTTTTTATGTCAAGATGAACAATACTTTATCGCGTTATGTTTTTTTACAGAAAGCAATATTAGATCTCTTATACGAGTTGGTAGGACTACCTCAACCGGAATGGACAGATGAGATATCAGTCGCTTTGGGAGCGGTCGACCCGTCTGATTTTCAAGTAAGTGTAAAGTTGTAACATGTTTATTTTTTTTCATATTTTCTTGATGGTTGCATTAACGACAACATGTCGTTGATATTTTTTTCAAGGATTCGTGGAGGCTAAATGAAGGTTTCGTTGCCGAAGAAGGCATCGCCATTCTACCTCACTTGGGCGCCACCGGCCCGGACATTACGGAGATTCACCTAGCGCTGCTGCTGCGGTGTTTCCTAGAGGTATGGATAATAATCGATGACACCGGGCGCGATCGGGAGGGAACAAATGATTAGGAAGTCGGTTCGGTCGGCAGGCGGGGCTGGTGGAGGGGCTGGCGGAGGTGATCGTGTCGTCGGACACGTTCATCTCGGTGCGCGGCACCGTGCTGCTGGGCGCCGTGGTGGCGGCGGCGCAGCGCCTCGTGCCGGGCGGCGGCGGCGCGGGCGCGGCGCTGGCGGGCGCGGCGGCGCGCGGCGCGGCGCCCGCGCTGGCGGCCGTGGCGGCGCTGCGGCGCGCGCACCACACGCTGGCGGCGCGCCCGGCCGCCGCCTCGCTGTTCCTGGACCACGTGCTGCGCGCCGCCGCCGCGCCGCCCGCCGCCTGCAAGTCGCGCAAGGAGGCCGACAACGTGCTGGCGCGCGGCGTGTCGGCGCGCACCAGCGCCGCCGTGTCGCGCGTCACGCGCCTGCTCTTCGACCGCGACCGCGACGCGCTGCTGCGCGCCTCGCTCGTGCTCGCCAGCAAGGACGGCAACACCTGGAACTGGGAGATCATCCGCACCGTGCTCAAGGTGACTTCCTAAAATCCAGTTATCTACCTGAAATGCCCGGCCCTCTACCTCCAGCCGAACGATACTAACCGTATGATACGTTTTAGGAAAACGACGGGCCGCCGTTCTTGAACCTGAACGACAACGGGCACCGCGGCTGGGCGGCGCGCATCGTGAGCTACCTGCGGCCGTCGTCCAACAAGTACTCGCACGCGGACCTCACGAGCTCGGTGCACGGCCACGCCGCCACGCGCGCCGGCTGCCAGCTCATCCGGCACCTGCTGCGCCATAACGATGTGAGGACACACCCTACATTATATCAGTGTATCTGCGTGCCCAAAGTGGAATGTTTTAATGCCACTGGAGGGAAACTATTCTTAATACTGGAGATAAGCGAATTGGTATACTTATTCCAATAATTTATTTCAGTGCAGTTATGTTTTTTCATCTTCAGTATTTACATTATGTTTTCTCCAGGCGTTAATTTTTTCACGCTCTATGATTTCAAATCACTGATGACATATATTTTTTTCAGGCTGATTCACAAAAATTACTAGAGAGTTTGTTCAACGACGTGAGTCGTCAGATAGAGGCTATAGAGACCGGTTTGAAGGCGCACGAGTGTTTGTTCAGTCCACAGCACATGTGCAACACTATGTGTCAAATGTACTTCCTTTTCATCGGACAGCTGTGTCATTCACACGTTGGATTAAACCTCTTCAAACAAACAAGGCTTTATGAGAAGTATGTTGATCAACTAACACTAAAATATAACCAATAAAACTTTCGATATACATTACTTAAATACTCCATTTAAAATTTTAAACAATGTAATATTAATATTGTCTCATTTTGTATGAAATGTCAAAATTATGCTTATTTAATACTCCGAATAGTTTTTTATTATTATTAAGGCTTGTTTCTTTGAAAATAGTCACTCATATAATAATATATAAATATAATTTTATATTTCTTTCAGTCTTCTAGATTTATCAACAAAAACACATCTCAGCTGTTACGTAAAGCTGGTCATATCAAGTTTAGACTATACATTAGACTCATACCCTCGAGATATACTCGCTAAAACTTTAACTTGTAATATACAAGCATCGCGGCTCTACACCACACAGTTTTTGAATGTCTTACTGAGAGCATCAAGAAAAGCCAGAGAAATTGTAAGGAGAAAGTCTAAGCTTCAGAAGAATTACGACTACAAGTTATCGAAAGAAGAAAACGATTCTTGTGGTGACGATATGGAGGCGTGGATTTTAAAAATGTTGGTCGGACAAGTGAAGGACGAGAGCAAAGAAATTGTTAGAACTACCTTAGATATTCTAGAAGAGGCTTGTACAGTACCGGTAAGTTAAAAAAGACAGTCCAAACGTGACAAGACATAACATGATCAAATACTGCATGTTGATTGGTGGAAACTTCTTATTGAAAATATTACTCCAATAAACACAAAGTACTTATCATGAAATGGTATTAAAGGTTTATCGTTATAGTCACCGGCGTCGTTTTGTGGCTTAACAGATCCAAGAGATCAGAACTTACATCTATTTTTTTCTTAACAGGTTTTAGTCGACAAAATGATGCTACTGAAAAGCACGTTCGGTGAAAACTGTGGTTTAGACAAGAATATGGAACCTTCTACGTTAGATTTCCACGTGATAGGAGACCGCGCGTACATGTTGTGGTTCAGTTTGGAAGCGGCGGCGGCCGTGCAGGCGGGGGATGCCAAGTCCATGGCCTTCCTCAAGAAACATTTAGACTTCTGGACCAAGAGCTACAATTACAGGTAGGTAGTCACTGGGGGACGTTTGACCGTTTCAACTTATCTGTTCCACATTAAACTACCGCGATTAAAGTAGTGCTCGGCTAGATACACAGGTTCGAAATAGGTTCTATAGTTCAACTGAAAATGACGTCTTTTGCCTTAATTATTATTTCTTATCTTTGACATTATTGAATGGGCGTTTTTTCATTAGGGAAGCAAAAATGTATGAAAATGTATGGCTCGCTTTTTGACTTACCGGCACCGGCGCCGGCCCGGCATTGAGTCCTGCCGGCACCGGCGCCGGCCCGGCATTGAGTCCTGCCGGCGCCGTCGAACAGTTCGAAGTTCAACCTAATTACAACCATGACACCTAGCAAGAAAGTAGCAAATCTTCAAATATTTAAAATTACTCCTGTCACTTAGAAACGAATATACAACATTTAGTGTGAAATCAACCTTAACGACCTACAAATAAAGTATTTTATCGAAGGTGTCAGTACTTTCAAATATTTAAAATTACTCCTGTCACTTAGAAACGAATATACAACATTTAGTGTGAAATCAACCTTAACGGCCTACAAATAAAGTATTTTATCGAAGGTGTCGGTACTGTACCACTCACCGGGCGTAAACCGGCATCGAAACCGGCGCAGTGGAAAAACGAAACCCCGGCGCCGGTGCCGGTGCCGGCGCTGGTGCCGGTGCCGGTGCCGGTGCCGGGCAATCGAAAAACGCCCAATGGGTAATATTTAAATTAATTTTGATTTTTCAAATATCTAATGATGCTGTTTTTGTTTTTATCAAAATTGGCCCAGGGAGTCCTTTGATTCCCCAAAGTTTCGGATTTGGCTATGTATGTACAGTTAACGTTCATAAGTCCATTACCATATTTACGTTTACAATAGGTTGAAGCCGAAAAAGCGCGTGTCTAAGTGTGTATCATGTTTGACTTGTTTCAACGCAAACATTTAAACGTTATACAGTATACAATACAATACGTGAAAGTGTTTATTGGGCGGCCGCGCGACCCGGCCGCCCAATAGCCGCCCAACAGGCCCATGTCATAGACATTGAGGAGGTCTGTCATAGACATTGAGGAGGTCTGTCATAGACATTGAGGAGGTCTGTCATGGACATTGCGGCTGAGCACGGCTCGACCCCGAGCCATCTGTTGTCGGTAAACTTGACGCGCTCAAAGGTGCCTCAGTGAGGGCTGTATGTTAGGTGGGAACGGTTATGTTTTGGCTCACGCGCGAAGCTAGGAAAATAGCTACAGCCGAATATACACGACTGTCCATTTCGAAATTTTCGAATACTCGCGGACTTATGATGGCTCAGCCTGCTTCGCAAACAAAACTACTGAGGCTGCCTCGGGAGCCATCGCTCGCGATCTGGACACCGAGGCTGCCGCGCGAGCCTGTGCGCTAGGTGGGTACGCGGCTATTGACATTGAGGGGGTCTGTCATTGACATTGAGGAGGTCTGTCATTGACATTGAGGAGGTCTGTCATTGACATTGAAGAGGTCTGTCCCACCATGCTGTGGGCTGTTGCTGACGTAGGGTTCAACCAATAACCCCGTTGCGGCGCTGCAACGCAGAAGTGCGTCGCGGTGCAGGTCGCGCGCCGTCCCGGGGGGCGCTGCGGCTTTCCGGTGCCCCTCGGGACGACGAGCGGGGTCGGGGCGTGACTCCGGGGGCTGTCCGCAGGTACGTGGCCGTGGTGGAGGGCGCGGTGCAGGGCGCGCTGCGGGGCGTCCCGCGCGGGCCCAGCCGCGGCGCGCGCCCGCCGCCGCACGCGCACGCCGCGCTCGCGCCCGCGCCGCCGCCGCGCCTGCGACACCTGCTGCACTACCACCTGCACCACCACTACAAGGTAACACACTCCCCACTCTCCCCACCCGCCCGCGCCGCCGCCGCACGCGCACGCCGCGCTCGCGCCCGCGCCGCCGCCGCGCCTGCGACACCTGCTGCACCACCACCTGCACCACCACTACAAGGGAACACACTCCCCACTCTCCCCACCCGCCCGCGCCGCCGCCGCACGCGCACGCCGCGCTCGCGCCCGCGCCGCCGCCGCGCCTGCGACACCTGCTGCACCACCACCTGCACCACCACTACAAGGTAACACACTCCCCACTCTCCCCACCCGCCCGCGCCGCCGCCGCACGCGCACGCCGCGCTCGCGCCCGCGCCGCCGCCGCGCCTGCGACACCTGCTGCACCACCACCTGCACCACCACTACAAGGTAACACACTCCCCACTCTCCCCACCCGCCCGCGCCGCCGCCGCACGCGCACGCCGCGCTCGCGCCCGCGCCGCCGCCGCGCCTGCGACACCTGCTGCACCACCACCTGCACCACCACTACAAGGTAACACACTCCCCACTCTCCCCACCCGCCCGCGCCGCCGCCGCACGCGCACGCCGCGCTCGCGCCCGCGCCGCCGCCGCGCCTGCGACACCTGCTGCACCACCACCTGCACCACCACTACAAGGTAACACACTCCCCACTCTCCCCACCCGCCCGCGCCGCCGCCGCACGCGCACGCCGCGCTCGCGCCCGCGCCGCCGCCGCGCCTGCGACACCTGCTGCACCACCACCTGCACCACCACTACAAGGTAACACACTCCCCACTCTCCCCACCCGCCCGCGCCGCCGCCGCACGCGCACGCCGCGCTCGCGCCCGCGCCGCCGCCGCGCCTGCGACACCTGCTGCACCACCACCTGCACCACCACTACAAGGTAACACACTCCCCACTCTCCCCACCCGCCCGCGCCGCCGCCGCACGCGCACGCCGCGCTCGCGCCCGCGCCGCCGCCGCGCCTGCGACACCTGCTGCACCACCACCTGCACCACCACTACAAGGTAACACACTCCCCACTCTCCCCACCCGCCCGCGCCGCCGCCGCACGCGCACGCCGCGCTCGCGCCCGCGCCGCCGCCGCGCCTGCGACACCTGCTGCACCACCACCTGCACCACCACTACAAGGTAACACACTCCCCACTCTCCCCACCCGCCCGCGCCGCCGCCGCACGCGCACGCCGCGCTCGCGCCCGCGCCGCCGCCGCGCCTGCGACACCTGCTGCACCACCACCTGCACCACCACTACAAGGTAACACACTCCCCACTCTCCCCACCCGCCCGCGCCGCCGCCGCACGCGCACGCCGCGCTCGCGCCCGCGCCGCCGCCGCGCCTGCGACACCTGCTGCACCACCACCTGCACCACCACTACAAGGTAACACACTCCCCACTCTCCCCACCCGCCCGCGCCGCCGCCGCACGCGCACGCCGCGCTCGCGCCCGCGCCGCCGCCGCGCCTGCGGCACCTGCTGCACCACCACCTGCACCACCACTACAAGGTAACACACTCCCCACTCTCCCCACCCGCCCGCGCCGCCGCCGCACGCGCACGCCGCGCTCGCGCCCGCGCCGCCGCCGCGCCTGCGGCACCTGCTGCACCACCACCTGCACCACCACTACAAGGTAACACACTCCCCACTCTCCCCACCCGCCCGCGCCGCCGCCGCACGCGCACGCCGCGCTCGCGCCCGCGCCGCCGCCGCGCCTGCGGCACCTGCTGCACCACCACCTGCACCACCACTACAAGGTAACACACTCCCCACTCTCCCCACCCGCCCGCGCCGCCGCCGCACGCGCACGCCGCGCTCGCGCCCGCGCCGCCGCCGCGCCTGCGACACCTGCTGCACCACCACCTGCACCACCACTACAAGGTAACACACTCCCCACTCTCCCCACCCGCCCGCGCCGCCGCCGCACGCGCACGCCGCGCTCGCGCCCGCGCCGCCGCCGCGCCTGCGGCACCTGCTGCACCACCACCTGCACCACCACTACAAGGTAACACACTCCCCACTCTCCCCACCCGCCCGCGCCGCCGCCGCACGCGCACGCCGCGCTCGCGCCCGCGCCGCCGCCGCGCCTGCGACACCTGCTGCACCACCACCTGCACCACCACTACAAGGTAACACACTCCCCACTCTCCCCACCCGCCCGCGCCGCCGCCGCACGCGCACGCCGCGCTCGCGCCCGCGCCGCCGCCGCGCCTGCGACACCTGCTGCACCACCACCTGCACCACCACTACAAGGTAACACACTCCCCACTCTCCCCACCCGCCCGCGCCGCCGCCGCACGCGCACGCCGCGCTCGCGCCCGCGCCGCCGCCGCGCCTGCGACACCTGCTGCACCACCACCTGCACCACCACTACAAGGTAACACACTCCCCACTCTCCCCACCCGCCCGCGCCGCCGCCGCACGCGCACGCCGCGCTCGCGCCCGCGCCGCCGCCGCGCCTGCGACACCTGCTGCACCACCACCTGCACCACCACTACAAGGTAACACACTCCCCACTCTCCCCACCCGCCCGCGCCGCCGCCGCACGCGCACGCCGCGCTCGCGCCCGCGCCGCCGCCGCGCCTGCGACACCTGCTGCACCACCACCTGCACCACCACTACAAGGTAACACACTCCCCACTCTCCCCACCCGCCCGCGCCGCCGCCGCACGCGCACGCCGCGCTCGCGCCCGCGCCGCCGCCGCGCCTGCGACACCTGCTGCACCACCACCTGCACCACCACTACAAGGTAACACACTCCCCACTCTCCCCACCCGCCCGCGCCGCCGCCGCACGCGCACGCCGCGCTCGCGCCCGCGCCGCCGCCGCGCCTGCGACACCTGCTGCACCACCACCTGCACCACCACTACAAGGTAACACACTCCCCACTCTCCCCACCCGCCCGCGCCGCCGCCGCACGCGCACGCCGCGCTCGCGCCCGCGCCGCCGCCGCGCCTGCGACACCTGCTGCACCACCACCTGCACCACCACTACAAGGTAACACACTCCCCACTCTCCCCACCCGCCCGCGCCGCCGCCGCACGCGCACGCCGCGCTCGCGCCCGCGCCTGCGACACCTGCTGCACCACCACTACAAGGTAACACACTCCCCACTCTCCCCACCCGCCCGCGGTAGATATTAAACTTTTATTATCTACGGTGGGCGTTTACTATGTGACGAAAGAAGCGTTGAACGACAGCGTTAAACCTTAATGTGTCTCCTTAATGTGACAATAATTTTGAACATGTGAGCATGTTGTTCTCAACACTTTCTTACTTCTTCAGATTCTCCAACGCAAAAAATGTTCCAACGAGCAAGAAGTAGTGGATCTGAAGGCATCACTGTGGGCGTTAGGAAACACAGCCCTATCTCCGCAAGGGTTGCAACTGTTGATGAACTTAAGTAACGGATACCTTGAGGATTCTGTACTGGTTCATATTATTAGAGTGACCAAGTACTGCCCAGTGTATGCCGCGCGAGCCACTGCTTTCTATGTATTGAGTTTGATTGGAAGTACTTATGATGGGGCTAACTTATTGTCAGAGTTGGGTAAGTAACTGGTATTTTTGTAGTAAATTTTACTCAAGTTTCTTTAATACCTCATATTAATTATCTGGAAGAATACTTTTGTTGCTTTTTCGTTCATACATTTTGCATTGGTTTTTTGCGAAAGTGAATAAAACTAAGATAAATATTTTGTTCGTTCTATTGTATTATTCGTTACGACATATTACAAAGTTTAATTTCTCCCCAAAAGGTTGGTTATGCGTAAGACACACAAGACACGACCAGTTCCCAGTGATACCGGACGAAACTTTACCGCTGTCTGAAGGAAGTCAAAGCTGCGTCACTTCGCCGGACCGTTTCGCGACGTACGACGCAGAGGCCAGCGAGTTTTCCGATCACACCGACCAGAGTATAGCCGAAAGTCTTCCTTCAGACACGACCAAATTAAGCAAAACTGTCCTAACAGACCACACGGACCAAGATATGGTCGACCACAAACATTATCCGGACAAAAAAGAGCAGGACAAAAGAAAATCTCACACTCTACCCTCACACGGATGTTCTAGCTCTCAAGATCGACCCATGCTATCGGAATCAAAGACTGTAGATATATTGAAAGACGTGTCGAGTTACGATCGACATCATCGGATGGCGGGCACTGAGAGGCTTCTAATCGGACGAATGAACTCTTTGGACGCTCATGAAGGGAGAGTTAGGAATACGAGCGAGTCTAGTACCAGTGGGGTTAGCAGCTGTGACTCGTTCCTTGGGAAATACGCCATTCCGTAAGTATTATAGCCTCAGACCAAACATAATCCTAACAGGCCGCTATCAATAATTAAGTGAAGTTGGCTTTGTAGACTTGTGTACCATGCGTCATTAACGTCGTATGTCAAACCACCCAAAAAATAACTTGAGACGTAATTTGGTTGAAAATGTGTACGTGGGACGTGTAAAAATGTGTACGTGGGACGTGTAAAAATGTGTACGTGGGACGTGTAAACGTATTATATAAAGTGCAGGACTTCAATGCATTTTTGCGTGGGAGACGGTTAATGTAACAGAGGTAGCTTTAACTAACGAACTAACGTCATCGATTTTTCTTTACAGAGACCGAGTGTTAACTCTCAGTCCAATCCCGAGCTCGTCGAGTTTGTACGGTATGAAAAGTAGTAACAGTACACAAAGACCGAAAATGTCATCAGAATTACAACGGCGTACCTCCACCTCTAGTGAGATTGATTACTAACAAATATACGTATTATGAAGTTTGATGTTTTTACTAACTTATTCATTTTGAACAGGTTTCGCGGGTCATGAAGTAGCAAGCTCCTCCCCTCCTTCTCAAATGGATATGACAGGCTATGCGACGCTCAAGTCCATAAATAGACGGTATGATAAACTTTGATTCTATGTTATTATCATCGTTTTTTGTTGATGACAGAAGTAAAAACTTTATGACGGTGACGCTTCGACCATGACTATGGCGATACATACATCGTTCATCGTTCATACATCGTTCGATAGCGATAGTATCATTAAATAACCGAGCGGCTCGGTCGCATTGGATACTCAATTCAATATCTATTCCAATTATATATAACTGAAGAGTTCGCTTTTTGTATTTTGTTTAAACGCGCTATTCTCAGAAACTACCTATCCGATTTCAATAATTCTTGTTGAATGGTATAGCTACATTCCACTGAAAGATTATAGGCTATTTAGAATTCTTTATGCGTCTTTATGCGCAATTTCCACGAGAACGGGCACAAAGCGGGTAAAACTGCGGGGTGCTGCTACAAATAAAAGTACAATAGGTTTAAGAAAACTGCTCTTCAAAAGTTGATTAGTATCGTTTTGTCTTAGGCCACATTTGTCTGAAAGTGCAGCGACGGGCTCAAGCGATATCGACGACCTCAGCTGGTTATTGACTGATTCTAACCGCAGACAAAAACCTTTCTCCTCGCTAAGAGATCGCGCGAAGTCGACCCGGGAAAGAATCAACAAGATGAGGTAATAAAAGTCTTTAAAAGCGCGAAGTGACCTGATGCTTTCAAAGATGATTAATTATATTTTTATCATCTAATTACAATTCAATTTAAGTTTAATATCTTCAAAGCCTAGAATGACACCTCTGTTCGCTGGGACGAACAGGGTTGTTCGTCCCATTGATGGATGGATCAGTCGATATTAATCGACACATCGATGCGGGAGAAATTATCGACCGACGTTGAACTGTCTTTTCCACCATCGTTGAATGTCGATCAATCGGTGCAATAACATGGTGTCCCCCGCAGCCTGCTGGAGTACGACTGGAAGCCGCTGAGCGGCGGCGAGGCGGGCGGCGGCCGCGCGGCGCCGGCCCCGCGCCGCGCGGCCGCCGCGCGTCCGCCGCGTCCTCGTGCCGCGCCCGCATACACCGGCATTTGCCTGCCTAAGGACCTTATGGATATATTTCCTAGGTTAGTATAAACATCATACAAACACATTATCAAGATACCTTGCCAAACTTTATCCCTTTTGATGAAATATAATGAAAATTAAATCCGGTTCTGTTAATAATTTTAGTCCTGTCGACAAAAAAGGATGCACCACACTCCGTTTCCCTGTATATTATATCTTTATAGCATCAAAATTTCTCGTACAATATTATTCTATCCTATAACAAGTTTATGACCTCACACATTCGATTGTATTTTCAGGGATGACGACGAAAAGGAGGATGAACTGGGCAAGGGAGATATAAAGCGAGGAAGATTGCCCTCTTTCTTAGCGGACACCAGCATCGCTAGTATAGACAACAAATCAAGGGCCACTCCGGACAGCCAGAAAATATCTTCAAGAGGTACATATACTGATTGCAATATCAATATTATTTTTAAACACATAGACACATTATTATAATTTATTTTAATATTTTAAGGAATGACTACGAACGTCCGAACAGGATTCGCAGTTTCCAGTACGCCAAACGCCAAAAACAAACACCATTCAGACCCTTCAAAAACCGAAGCTACGGAATCGACCAAAGAAAAGATCGACACTGAAGAAACGAACGATAAGAGCGATGACACAGCCAAGAATGACACTTCAGACAGTGACGTGACGAAAACAGAGGACAATACGAATAGCAAAAATAACGGAGAGAGAGGGGACGCGAGCGAGAGGGCAGGGGTCAGTGAGAGCGAGAGGGCGGTAGTTAGTGCGAGTGAGAGGGCAATAGTGAGTTTGAGCGAGAAGGGGATAGCTAGTGTGAGCGAGACGGCACAAGCGAACGACAAAGAGGCGTGGCGTCATTCGACGGCCGACTGCCTCGCGTGCGCGCGCATCCGGCCGCCCTCGTCGCACGAGCTCAGAGAAGCGTTCTTCGCAGGTAATATTAAGTACATAGAGAACGGATGTTTTATACTCTGTTACTCACGATAATTTGTGTTTATTATGTTTGACTTGAATTTCATTCAAATTGTTTTGGGTGTCAGCTCTCATATACGTGATGTCACAATGATGCCTCTTTGATTACTGTGGCAAAGCCGTAAAAATTGGCAACGCACAATTATAAAGCGATTTTGAACAAAACAATGAATTGGGGTCAAGTTAATTATATTCCATTCAGATCTATGCCCTCTGCGTTTCCACTGAAGTAGAGCTGAACGGATCTAAGTTTACTAGTTAACTGTGACTCGTATGAGACAGTTACTCATAATGTTGGCAGACATATTACTTATGTACGTTGATTTGGTGTAGTGAAAATTTGATTCGCTTAACATTGTTTGATTTCATTGGTTATTGTCTAATCGTTCTAGGTATGGATTCCGGTAGTAATGCAGAATCTCAGAGTCTGACCACCAGTCCAGTGCACGACAAATCATCACCTCAAGCTCAGCTATTACACCAAGTTCTTTATATGTCCAACCCGCTGTATTTAAGACAGGTGAGTCCTATCCATATCTTGGGTATTGTGTGTGACATCGGAAAACTATACTTATCAGTTCGTAAGCGGAAAAAACTCGATATTCATGTCCTATCAAAATGTCACATTTGATCACAGATAGTTCTCATATTTGCGCTCGCGCGATATATTTCGTGCCAAAATTTCTACAAGAACATGATGTTGTTAGTGACAAAATAAATGAAAATGGTATTATTACAAACGCAGGCACTCGCACGTAGTGCCGCGCTCATAGATGAGTGCAAGTAGCTAGGTCCTGTGTGAAGTGTGCGCAGTAGTAACGGGCGCGGGGGGGCGCATGTTGTGCGCAGAGCCGCGGCGTGCTGGTGTCGCTGAAGCAGCGGCACCCGGCCGTGTTCCGGTCGGCGTGCGTGTTCTCGGAGGTGAGCGCGCTGCTGGCGCGGCGCACGTTCGCGCTGAGCGCGCGCCGCTTCCTGCACGACCTGTTCCTCGACGCGGACTTCAGCTGCTTCCAGCGCGCGCCGCCCGCCATCCTCGCCGCCCGCGACCGCCCGCGCTGACGCCAGCCGGCTACCGACTACACCGACGACCGATTCTTACACTGATCTATTTCTATATGTCTCCCTATTTGTCTCTGTCACTTGTGCACATTTATTTTGCCGTCTCGCCGATCTTCAGTGCAATGTGCGACTGAGATGCTTATATAGTTGTGAGCGAGTGAAAGAGACACAAGAAAAAGATCAATGAAATAAATTGTTCCTGTTTCCAGACTGTACTAAGGTATTGTCACTATGTAAAGAAAGAATAGACTGTGCTAGAATACAAGCCATTGACATGATTGATACGATTAATAGTGTCACAGTGTGGAAAAAACTATTTACAGACTGTGTTGCTGTCGTTACTAATTTTACTACCCCTATTACGAATATTTCTGGTAACGTTACTACTACTATCATACATTTCCTTCTCAACCTTTAATATCACGCTGTGTAATGTAAATGATATCAGTTCTTGCCTCATATTTCATTTTGTGTCACGGATAGTTTCACGGTCTTGTTAACTAATCCTATTTTTATAGAAGTTTCGGTAGGCAGGCATAGGTCCTCAATTCAAAGGCACTAATATGAATATATGTACATAATTTTATACACATAATTTCGGTCCGAAATCGCCCAATTTTTTACTGACGAAATGAATCGAAACGACTGAGAAATTAATACTTTCTATAGTGTCAGTAGTAGCGAGATCACCGGATTGATTAAATAGTGGTTTTAAGGTTTTTAGTAACGAGTGTGCGCAGTTCACAACCAATTGAATAATATTTGTCACACGATTTTAATGAAAATGATATATATGTGTTGTCAACAGTTTATTTTCGGATGAAAATCAGTTTGTAGACGCTTTTAGGTCGTCTATAGATTATATTTCAGTTATAGTTGTAGAAAATAAAGTGTGGCAAATAATATTTGTTAACACAGTTAATGATAATGGCTGCTAACTTTTCGTTGTCATATTAAACATTTATGTTAACCCTACGTGTGCTCGCGCCATTATAGACTGCGGCTAGCTTGGAATGTTATCTAACATTGGTATTCCTTATTAACGGTAACTACTTCCTGTAGTTCTTATATCTTTGTATAAACTCATAACTGTATTATACAAGCTCGTGTTACGTAAGATAAATCCAAAAGGTGTTTACTATAGATACCTTCTAGTATATAACTTTCGTTGGTATTTTATGTAATTTGTAATTTATATTGTTTTTTTTTGTATCTCGAGTTAATTTATAAAGTTTCAAATGAAAAGTTTTTATTTGATTCTCATTACGTGTGATTTATGTTAAAACATTTTGTTCCTTACTAACGAAGACTTGACGTGTGTTGATCACACTTAGATTTCGCAACAGTTGCATTTATGTTATTTTTGTAGTATAATAATATATCTGATGTAGTCTTACAGAGCAAATTTGGTTGTTCCATTCTGCCCCAAAATAACCATAGTGGGTCAAATTATTAACACTGGAATATTTTTTCTCACTAGTCGTACTAGTTTGATAAAAATGGAACATTGGTTGCTTTTCGCCACTACATCAGTGAGGCAGAATGGACTAACTCATGAATGTCTCGTACCCACAATGACAGCCTCGCTTCCCAGACTGAACCACACCATTCCCACTGAGCTACAACATATACTTAGAATACTTACTACGTGTATTCAACCCATCCCACCTATACTATACCCATGAAAGCTATTCAATACCTTCCTATAATCATTGTACATTGATTTGTTACTCCAACCCTGTGTTCAATATATTAAATATGGCCTATTTTTATTCAATTTACATTTTAGTGATACTTCCATAGTTTTAAAGAAAACAAACACACTTCAGGAAAATTTTGATATTATTTTTTAGTATTATTTAATTTGTTTTTCTGGTTACACAGTAATATTTTTTGTTGTAAAACCATTATTGTTGATTTATAATACTTGTAAAAACAAATCGTAGACTAAGTTTAGGAATTTCTTTTGTATTTGATTCATTATACTTAATCTGTTTTTTCATCGCAGTATTCCTATTACCAGTGTTATTGCCTATTTATAACCTATCGTTTTAAAATAACGCGCTTTATCGTCGTCTTCATGTTATTGTTTTAACCTTTTGAGCGCCATTGTCGGCTATAGCCGACATGTAACTCCGAGCGTTCCACGCCAATGTCGGCTATAGCCGACATGAATTGTTATTATTATTTAACCTTATATTTGCTTAATAAAAGAGTATTTGTGTATCATATCCTATTTACTGAAGTAAAAATGATATAACAATTTATTTTTAACTTAAACCTATCCATAAAACTAAATTGTATGGAAGATTTTTATACCAAAAAAGATGACAAAAAATACGTGCGAACGGCCATGCCTCATGCGCCATTGTCGGCAAATGCCGACCGCTAGTGTTGTGCCAACTTTTTATATAATAAACAACCTGTATGCTAATGTTGAGAGTAAATATACAATTTTAGTATTATTTCATTGCACAAATAGCATATAATATTTCTGATACAATAAATAACATTATCGGTGCCCCCTGAGTGAAAAATTATTAATCTTTTTTACCACCCCTCCATACAATCGATACAATCTACTGTGCCGTGTGCCCATCCTTATTCTATTATATTTTATGACTGTCCTCTACGCCACGGTCGGCATTAGACGACGCACTCTGACGTCATCTGCGTACGAGTACACATCTAGTGCTGTCCGTTGTTCGTGTGTGATAAGTTTGTTATCGTGCTCTAATATACCTATCTACTTTGATGTACCCGCCTTTTGGCAAACAAATATTATGTTATGTCTTTCCCACGGTGTAAAAATATAATATAATACATTTAAAAATATGTAGGTATCGTTTTTTTACGACTGCACATGTTGTACAGTTTTATGATTTACTATTGCACTCGTATATTCCTTGAAAAGTTGGGAACAAAGAAGTAACAAAAACAAAAGATTTATGATACATTTTTAGGAATAACGGCTTTTACTAAAGAACTCCTTAGAACAGGACCATCGCGTCAAAACATAATTATCATTGTAAATAAAATAAGTAATTTTATTCAATGTATAATAAATAATGCTAAAATAAAAGTTAGGTATTTTAAATGTAAATTTTAATCTAAACGCGCGCGTCCCATCTCTAATAAATAGCGTGCATATAATGAATTCACCGTACTGACCACGCCAATGTCGGCTGGGGCCGACAACATCGATTGACTAGTGCTGGGGTAAAGTTACTATGATCTTTTTATTTGATTACTTATCTTCAAGCGACTTTGATGTATTAGTATTTGCTAAAATTACGAGCTTTGGTAAAATTACTAAACTACTAGTGTGTGGTTAAAAAAAACTTCAATAACAATATGTTGGTATACATTTACGCACTTTATTTAATCATTATTTATCCGGAAAAACACGTTTTCGACATGCTATTCCCATCCTTATATTTTGTTAGGTATTTATCTCTGATTTTTGGGGCTGGCGTGGATGGCATGACTTATGTTTTATTACTTGGCGCTCAAAAGGTTAATATCTTATTAAAAATAGTGTATGAAACATAATTTCACCGACATTAAAGCATTTAATCAACAGATGCAACACAAATCATTGGTTAATTAAATATCAGATATAAATAACTATTTAATATAATGACTGAGTGTTCATTAAATACTATTGTTATTCCTGCAGAAGGTAAATAGCTCATATTTTAATAACTTTAAATATAGTAATATGAAGTGCCATCTTACTGGTTCCTTACAATTGCATTAATTACAGTATAAGTTGTTGCATTTCACACCGAATTTCAAATATATTGTCACATCGATAAAATATATTATTTTGTACTATACTCTATTTGTGCGTTTTCATTCTTGCTGCATACATATAGATATAAATAAGTACTTACAATAAAGTGTAAAGCAGGGTACTTTACACATCTTATTGCACTTATTTAAGTAAGTTCTACATTTTGTTACAACAACCTCAATATATATTTTGAAATGTGTAAAAATAGAAAAAAATCTAATGACTATAGATTGTTCAGAGCATATTCCACTTTAGTCAAAAATGGAAGTAAAAATAGGTTATCCTAGAAATACATCTTACAGTGGAACATTTTACACGTTATTACGAGTTGAGCCATTCCATGAATCTGTTGAACAGTTTGAGGGCAACTTTGACGACTCGGTCCCAGAAGCTGGGCTCCTCCTCGACGCCCTGGCTGGTCGCCGTCGGGTAGTCGTCGTCGAAGTTCTCCAACTGCCTCTTCTGACGCGATAACAAATCTTCTATGAGATCATCTGAAAATAGAACGACCATGTTTGAAGCCGTAGCCTTACAAGTTTAGTATATTAGTAGAATGAAAAGTTTAAACTGTAAATATAGCAGAGAGCTAGTACATACAACAGACTTTTTAAAACATTTCTTATTCAAATCTTAAGGGCTGTTAAATCTATGATTGTAATAGTATCTAACTATTTATAATTATTATTAATATCTAACTATTTAAAACACCTCTTTTGGTGGACAGTTGGGACGTTTTTATCGTCTGTGTACATTATTTTATGTCGATTACGTCACTGCAGTATTGTTTTGATTTTATCTATTCAGTCCCACATCTGGGCAAAGACCTATATACACTCTCGGCACTCTTTAGATGTTTTTAATAAGGTTTTTGTATTGTTGAGAGATTTGGTTATTATTAGGTTGTAAAATGTATTTATTTACTTACTATTGGTTAGGTCAGTGTTGTCCGGTATCTGAAAATAGAAAAAACGAGTAGGTACACATGTCTAGAATTTCCAACTTAAGGTAGGTATCGAAATGGGTACAAGTTAATTAATTATGTAGTTCTATAAAAATGATGAAAGGCGATAACTCGTAAATAACTGTCATAACAAGGGTAATATTATTAGCTACTAACAAGTATAGGTACCTACTTTAATTACTTACATGAATTTACTTTATTAAAATTCTATTAGGTACATATTTTTAAAATATTATCAATATTATCTATTATATAAATTACAGTAGGTATGTATTTTAATAACTTACCCTATGTCCTGTTACATAATGGCAGTAAATAGTTATTAAAGTAACGAGCACTAACAGACACAGAAAAGACCTCATGTCTTCGCAACCGATCACTGATTTGCCTCACCATGACTGTGAACTTGCGTTTTATACGAGGGCGTGGTTTCCATCAACTAGCGGAAAATAACAAGTAGGTACTGCCATGTTTAATTTCGGTTATTGAACAAAATGATTTTTAAAGTATTTATCAACTTAATATCAGATTAACAGATAGCTCCTGATACTGGATTAGAAGGCAGAACCAGAATAAGGCCCATCGCAGACGACAGACTATCCGTGACGCACTTTTTAGTCTGTGAAAATAGAACCTATGTAATTATATGCAGTAACGCACACGACGCACAAAAAGTCCGGCGCACAAAAAATCCGTGAATTCGGGCAGACCGCACCGCGCCGCGCCGCGCCGCTCCGCGCAAAAAGTGTGTGAAAAAAATTGATGATCTTTCCGAAGGTATATGATGTACCCAAAATGTTCTGTTTCTTCTTTTTTTTCTGTACTTCATGTACATAATGATACTTCGCGATCTCTGCACGATTTCCATAGCATCTACGTCCCTACAGCTCTGCCGACAGAATCACAGATTACTAAATAGTTACTACGTGAAAGATGTGCGTCGTGTGCGTTGAGTGTGAAAAATCCGCGACCGACTTTTTGCGCGCCATGCAGACTTTTTGTGCGCCGCAGACTCGATCGCACAAATAGTCTGTCGTCTGCGATGGGCCTAAGTAAGATGTTACGAAAGCTGTACCTATTAGTTCCTACTGTGTAAGTAAGTAAGACCCTGCGTTAAAACTCAAGCTTCTATTAATGCTGCCCTTCCCTTCCCTGCCCTCACCTTAATTTACCTACATTTCATACATTTTTTTTTTCTATCAACTGTCCTCTAGCTAAGTCTCTAATCTTCTAACCTCGTCTCTCCCTACCCCACAGGACGCTCGACTGTAGGTGCTTTTGAGAATATTAGTAAAAGAAAAGAACCTATCCATGCACTGCCAATTTTGAGTGATATAAGGGCAAAATATTAGTTATCTATGTATGTGATAAAAATAATAGCTTTTGATTCCGTCTGTACCAGTATTAATTGAATACATGCTAATAATGCATGCTTTACATACTTGCTATACAAACACTGTGATCAAGTATCAACAGATGAGCAGGTGGCCTTCGCTCCACCTCCGTGTCATGTTCCGCATGAAAACTCCCGCACAATAGCGATCTTCAAATGAATTGGCTTTATCGTCGTATCTACTGGTACGGGGAAGCGCTGAAATTATCTACTCATGTAGGTACTTATATAATTTGATGACAGTTGTCAATAGAACTTATTATGTGTTGTTCTGCACTCGGAATGGAAGTCAGTAGATGACCCGTTTTCCCTGACATAGGTTGCTTTATCAATTGCCTCCTATTACCTATGTAATGGAAAAATTATTCTCCTCTGCTTATATTAAAATTCTTTCGATATTATGCTTTAGGTTTAAGGAAACAGCCTCAAAAAAAAAAATTGATATCTGATTTTGTGACAGGAAAAAATTCTGAGGTGAACCCTTAACTCTATGTGAACAGTGTTTCATTTTTGGAATCATAATCAGTTTTGTATTAATATTAGTAGGTAGGTGTATTTCTAGCGTAAAGAAAACAAGGATAATTTATCAGAAATTTCTTACTTTAATAATAAGTCTTAAAAATTATTTTAATAGTTACAAATGGCGTAAATTACCCTATTGTTCACACTGACTATTTTTTGGAAGCTCCAAAACCCGAGAATCCCATTATCTGAGCTAGTTCAGACTGTGCAGGTGTATCCTCGGTATCATCGTTTTCCATGAGCTTGCGTTTCTTGTCTCGTCTCCTTTCACGCCTCTGTTCCTTGACACGAGCTTCTTCTTCAGAGGCTTCCTTTAGCCGCGTATCAAGTTCATATTCACGTTTCTTTTCTTCAAGTTTACGTTTGTTCATGGCAAATCTTGCTTTTACCTACAAATGAGAATAAAGTTAGAAATGTAATTCAATCACGATTTTTATGCCATAATAAGCTAAAAGAGTAGTATTCATAGTACATTCGCACCATAGATGAGCACTAAAACTCAATAAAGGTTTGGATTGGTAAGAAATTAATGACTGTCCTGTAGGTACCTGATCTAAAGAGCTTCTTTCTATTTTCATGGACATGCCCAAATTCCTTTGATGTTTCTTTCCATTGATGTGGTCCAAAAAGTTGATGGAATCTTTGACAACACAATCACAAACATTGCAGTAGTAGCCTCCAGATTGTGATGTCGGCGTGTTCTTGGTGATAACTACACTTTTGCCTAGTTTAGAGTCCAAGTCGACCTTGTACTCTCTTTGCTTGAGGAGTTCCCTTTTTACAGGAGGCGCTGAAATGAATGGTTTACAATACAGCATTAACATTAACTTTTAGAACAAATATAGTTAAATATTTAGATTTCAGTAAACTTACGTTTCTTTTTAGATCTCTCTTCGTCTTCTATTTCTGCTTTTAGTCTATCTGCAGCTATTTTCTCGAACTCATCCTTGTCCCATTTTCGACGATGGTCGTCAGGTCTCATGCTACTCATCTTGGAGAGTTATTATTGTTCTTTAAATTTGTAAATAATGCTGTCTTCGATTAATTAGGCTCGAAATGGTTTTTAATAAAAAAGTATTGAATTGAGATTGAATTCACTAAACAAAACACCACGAACGAAACAGTCAAAAGTCAAATCGGAAATGTGTATTGACAGATGACAGTTGATGTTGGCATTTTTGACAAGTAACTTTTATGGCTTTGACAATATAATGACACTAGCTTTTACCCGCGACTTCGTCCGCATTAGATTGTTACTTTGGACAGTAGTTTTATTTTTAACCATTAGGATCTTACCAAAGTATGACTCAAGCTGCACACTCACCGGGACGGAACGTCTCGGGATTTATCATTTTTGCTTGTGAAAATTCGAACGTAGCTTCATAGAAATACAGCATAAATGGCTATGCATTCAAATGACGCCGCGGGATTGACAAATCCTTTTCGATGCCGTGGCGCTATTTTAAAGTAGGTATAGCATTTGTTTATATACGAATACGTTTGATTTTATATTAGCAAACCTTAAAATCCCTAGCCGTGCCGTCCCAGTGAGCGCGAAGCATCAAACAATTGCTTAGGTGAAAAATAGTAAACATAATATAGAAAAATAGTATCTTATCCGGAGGGAAATTCGGGATAAAAAGTATCCTATGTCCTTTCTTAAGGTCATATCTATGTCTATCCCAAATTTCAGCAAAATCGGTTCAGTAGTTTTGGCGTGAAAGCGTAACAGTATCTTATCCGGAGGGAAATTCGGGATAAAAAGTATCCTAAGTCCTTTCTCAAGGTCATATCTATGTCTATACCAAATTTCAGCAAAATCGGTTCAGTAGTTTTGGCGTGAAAGCGTAACAGTATCTTATCCGGAGGGAAATTCGGGATAAAAAGTATCCTATGTCCTTTCTCAAGGTCATATCTATGTCTATACCAAATTTCAGCAAAATCGGTTCAGTAGTTTTGGCGTGAAAGCGTAACAGACAGACAGACAGACAGAGTTACTTTCGCATTTATAATATTAGTATGGATTAACAATAAACGTTGAGTCGACTTTTTGACACTGACAAATTTACCAGATCTTCCTTTGTTTACCGCATGTGGTTTATACATAGAGAACTGAACTATATAGAATTAGTAATGCTGGGGCCACACCTATGCCATATGCCATAGAATATGACATTAACCGTAGGTGTAGCCACGACTATGCGTCATAATTTGACAATAGCATTGACAATGCCATTTGGCGTATGCGATAGCTCGAGTGGCGGTACATCAAAGAGATTAATGCGAGAGTTAAATGCATGAAGCGGCCACACTACGTATTGTCAGTGTGCGTCGAGAGCGCAACGGGTTCGGACGTATTTGCTTATTACGACGGATTTGCCTCAAAATCGCACGTTTTTGTCTATACGTACTATGGCGACAGAGTGGAGTAACAACAAAATGTTTACTTTTCTTGAGATTCTGCAAACATGGTCTCTTTATTCGATAATGATTTAATAAAGTCAAATAATATAAATTAACTCTCATGAAATATAGAGCTCTGTCGACGTCCATCTTGCCTGAATTGAAATAAATTCAATGCCGTTGTCAATGTCAAATTTTTCCAATAAATGAACATTGACATTGACAGTTTAAGTGTAGCCACCCACTATATTGCATTGAAAATTATTGCATTCAATGGGCATTGACATTGAGCGTAATGCGTCCGCGAGACGATCAAGTGCACTTGACAAGTCTACGTGCTTGACGATTTCACTTGACGAGGGACTTGACGCGACTTGAAGGTGCCGTCAAGTCCACATGCCGCAGTCGTTCACCGACCTGTACTCAGGAAAGTGGTCGTCGCAAAAATTAACACGTTCGCGTGACCAACCTCGTAGTTAATAATGGTTTCCAACGCAGACAAGGCATTCCTTGCTATAACTCTAGCGGTATCTATGACAGAAAAAAAGAAAAGAAAGAGGCGATGGTGTAAGGAATGGTATAAAATGAGATATCGATTCACGCATGAACATTTTTTTTTCATTTTTTTCATTTTTCCACAATGCAGGATAGTCTCTGTAGAGGGATATTAACAATAAGACAAAATCACGCTCGGTAATTAGGTCGGCGCTTGCCGCCAAAGCCATGTATCGGTCCGGTTCGTCGTCCGCCATCTTCGATGTTCCGGCCGCAAATGAATAAAACTTGTCAAGTCGCGTCAAGTCGCATCAAGCGCAAGGTGGTTCAAGTGCCGTCAATCAAAATTTTTGTCAATTTACGTCCAGCCCGTAGATACGTGACGGGACTTGTCAAGTCAACGCTGTAAACGATCAATATTCACTTCAAGCACGTAGACTTGTCAAGTGCACTTGATCGTCTCGCGGACGCATTAGTGTGGCCCCAGCATAAGAGGTTTCTGTCTATGGTTTTAAACCATACTTTATCAGCAAAAGGTGAGGAAAAGCGCTGACTGGCGCTGACTAAAGTTAATTTAACCGATTAAAGTTCAATATTATAGGTTCCTATTAGTGCTATGAATGAATATTTTGAAAATTAATGATTAGGTGAGTGTTTAACTAATAGCCATTTATTAGTTAAAAACTCACCTAATCACAGTATAGGCAAAGAAGAGAGGAAACGAAGACGCCGTGTGATCGAAGTGTGCGATGCAGTAGATAATAAAACGGAGGTAGGGTAGGCCCTTGACATGTGAAGCTCAGGTATTTGTCCTTTTATATTAAAACCCTTGTGGATCCATGATTGTTCTGAACTAAAGAAGTAGGTACGTACCTACTTCACTCCTATTTAGTTATAATGTGGCAGACGAAATGAATTTAATACTTATTAGCCGCCCCGCGGTGTTATCCACATTGTATCGATTCCCGCGGGAATTTCGAGATAAAATGTATCCCATGTGTTATTCTGATGTCCAGTAGTTTTTTCGTGAAAGAGCAACAAACATACATCCATACTCACAAACTTTCGCATTTATAATAGAAGTATAGTAGAAGATTGGTAGGATTGCTTTGTCGGAAAAAAATTTGCTACATTCAATTAGGAATAGTAAGTAGGACTTAGGTGATGCATTTAATATACAAGTAAAGGTGTTTTTATACCTAATTGAAACTTGATTTGATTTACTAGGTTCCTAGTCTTATAGTTAAACTTGTGTTATACATCACTACATAGTATAAAACAAAGTCGCGTCTGTGTGTCTGTTTGTCTGTATGCTTAAATCTTTAAAATTACGCAACGGATTTTTATACGGTTTTTTGTAATAGGTAGAGTGATTCAAGGGGAAGGTTTTTATGTAAAAAAAATTCCCGAAATTCCCACGTGAACGGGCACAACGCGGGTAAAACCGCGGGGCGCTGCTAGTGCATAAATAAACTACGGGTATGATGTATAACAACATTTCGGGATCCGCTGTGAAATGTATGTATAACACTCGATTTGGCCTTCTAATCCAGACGGAGTAAGATCATGACGTGAACGAGTGTCGTCCGACCGTGACACATGGCGTGGTCATAACGTTATGACGAGAAATTTCTTCATTTCAACCTTTTTGTCGGCGAGATAGCCGTTATCTATCATGCCTTTTGTAATGTACCTCGCTTTGTGGCCTTCCCACCTCCACCTCGGAGAACTCACTACGGTCGTGTGACAGCAGGTTTTTAATAAAGCTTTGCACCAACTATGGAATCTAAGGGCTAACGCTTATTAACAGCACTTTAGCTATCAAATGGTTTGTCCCTTTCCGACATACACTATTTGCCAAAGAGCGAAAGAGACAAAACACTTTAAAACACTGTTTATGTTAAAATATCGTTTATGAATAAGGCGTTTTATTATGTATTAACCTACTTACATTAGGTATATGATATTTCGCATTACTTGCGTGGTTAGGTAGGTACGTGGGATTATGTAGTACAAAGCGTAATTACCTAGGGACTTACTACTACATGATCTATACATAAGATAGTACTTATCTATCTTGGTGTGTAAGATAATTACTAACGTTTTATTGGTTTTGAGAGATAGGTAGGCCTAAAGTATTATACTAACCTAACCACTTCTCTAGATTATATGGATCTCTAGATTCTAAATACATGTAGCTATGAACTTGCCTATATGAATAAGTTGGTAAACTGTCTACCTATCTTAAAATCCCAAAGTAATTAAAATAGGTGATAAACCAAGCTGGTAGGTAGTACGTTAACTATCCGGCAATGAAAACATGTTGAATTAATAGGGGTTGTTTGCTGAACAAAAATATTTTAACCTGACAAATTCCAATTTAAAGTTTCACTAGTTCGGTGCAAAGTTAGATTGTGAACTAAACAACATGTTGAATATTGGAATTGTGCGGTGAATCGTATTTTCGTGATGTATCTGAATGTAATAATGTGCGAAGACGAAAGTGTCAATACAGCTGCTGTATTAAATACTATAGTTATCTTTACTCTACAGTAGAGTACACAATTCATACAAAAGGTATCTAAGTATGTTTATTAAATGCATTCATTAAGTTCCAGTCACCTATATTTTTTTCACCTAATCAAATTACTAGAGGACGGCATGTTCGTAACCGTGCGCCGTGACAACAGAAGGCAGTCGCTTGACAAGACTGAAACTACCGGTCATCTTCTAGAGGCCGACGAGCAATACACGTCGCGGTCTGCTGTCTGTACATACCTAGTATGTTAAAAACAATTATGGCTTGGGTAGATATAAGTAAGTATAACTGTGGTATAACTAAGTTAGTTACTAGGTATGTATGCTTGTAATATCTCTTGAAAAGTAAGGTCAAATAATAATAATACCAGTCTATGCTATCTATTATTATTAGGGAAGTAGGTATGCGTGGTAATTCAGATTACGTCTAATCCTCCTTGTTGATATCTTCAGTGAGATGAGAGGCCTTTGACTTTGATATTTGACTAGGAACTAAAGCCAGTCATAGCGAAAAGATCGTCCACTTGCCCGACAAAGGTCCATTTCATCCTTCAAGTGTCTTCCTCTATAGCCGCGTTTTTACTTTCACAACGTTCAGAATAAAAAAAAAAATTAGAGCAAATGTTCTGTGATGCTCCTTTTCTACCGTGGTCACTTAAAATATGTTTTCATTGAATACTAAAATGAATCATATTGTTCCCAGCGGATCATCACTCAATGAAACTGTTCGCTAGCTCAAGTGTTTTAATTTACCGCAAGAACGAACGATTGTTTGCTCTGAACTGTTCAGAATACTAAGTGAAAACGCTGCATAACAAGCAAGGAATGGTCTATCATTCCAAAGTAGGACTAGAAACCAAATATTCACTTTTATACCCACTTCAGAGAAAAGGCAAATTCAACTTTTACTCACATACCGTTAAAATACCGTTGAAAATCCTTCTGAATTTATCGTTTCACGGGTTCAATATTTTAATAACGTAGTGGGGACGCTCCCTGCGATCGGTCGGTCTATTCCGAAAGAGATATATTAGGAGGACATTGAGCAATATGGACACAGTAAGTAGGTGATATGAGAAATTCCCTCCATCAAGTCGTATCTCACTATCGCATTCCGATAAAACATATTGAAAACAATTCCGAAAGGAATTTTCTTTACATCCTTGTCGGGAATATCAGGAATTGTTCCCCTTTAGTAAATGTTAGCCATTGGAGTAAGTTAAGTAAGTACCGACCAACATTCGCGGTTTCGATGAATACCTACCTTTAGTAATTTCCTCTATAAACTGGGAGGCATATTGCCAATGGCTTTACAAACCAGGATTTAGTATTCAGCTGTAAATTCTCATTACATATCTGGCGTAATCCATTATCATTACAAACGAAAGTTACCTATTTAGGAATATTTAGAGTTCAGTATGGAGTACCCACTACCAGGACAGTCCTATTTTACTATTAATTGAAACGTACGTTGATGTCATTATTATTTGTTGAAACGGGAACTTACGTACGCGGAGGTTACTGTTGAGTTGTCCCTCAACACGTTTCGGCCACATACGGTGGCCTTCATCAGGAGGTGGGTGAAGCGCTCGCGACAGCGTCTCTCCCCGCACTGTCGCGAGCGCTTCACCCACCTCCTGATGAAGGCCACCGTATGTGGCCGAAACGTGTTGAGGGACAACTCAACAGTAACCTCCGCGTACGTAAGTTCCCGTTTCAACAAATAATAAGGACAGTCCTAGACTTTAGGTTGTATATATACATAAATGATCGATAAATTTTATATACCTTAGTGGCTTTTCACCAGAGTGTTGCGTAACTATGCTACGTCAGATATGATTATTAGTAGAACGAAAATATATTAGTAGCATAGCATTGTCGCGTGAAAAAGCGCCAGAAAGATATTTTTTTTGATAGCGTTATTGCTAAAGTTACAAATAAGTACATATGCTATAATTGAATTAAATGCATTTATTTGTATACAAATAGTTACGCACTTTAGCATATTTACATAGGCAGGCGCCTATATACATGACTAAATAATGATATTTTAAACTTAAAACGTCAAAATGTTGTGTGTAAAACTGGAAACAAGGCCGTAATTACGGAACAAACCAATTTGTATTTACGCACTGTAAAAATTAATGTGTATGTTTTTTGTGGAGTTATAGCCTTTGTGGCGAGAGCCGGCGGCGGCCGTAAATGTTTTTATTTGAAGGTATTGAGCGATAGAGTTAATGAACTTTTTGTATTTAGACATGCCTACAGAAATAGGTACGTTACAGTTTATTAAGACTTTGGTCTGCTTGTACGCTGAATAATTTTCATTAAAAAAATAATTAACTATTTCGCACATAAGCTTAAAAAGTTACAAAAATGTTTCTAATAGCATTTGTAGGTATGTGTACAGAAAAATCCTATCTATAGGAACATTGCCCCCTTACTCGTTCTAAAACATGTTTGCGTGGCATTCAGTATTTAGTTCCATTGTTTCAAATAACTGCAGTAAAATTGCACAAACCGACTTCTTTATTTGTCTCATACAAACCTCGGTGGAGCCAAATTGAAATACTGTTCCTTAGGGAGGTATATAAGTTACCTTATTAAAACGTCTCGTAGTTTAAGTCAAAAGAACTTAGTTAGTTGGGATATGTTAGAGGGAATATGTATTTCAATTTAGTCAATGTTTGAAAATGCACCGTAGGTACTTCAATTCATCATATTATTTAGTCTAAGTACCTTCTTGGTTCTAATTGATCAATTCTACACGAAGTAGGATTCGTACCAATCTAATTATTCGCACTAACCTACACGAATTAACTTACTTACCAACCTATGTATACTTTGAGTTTCAAATCTTTTCAAATAGAAATGAGTTTCCTTCTCGTTTTCCATCATGCATCATTACATCATACGTGGGACTTCCTTATAGGTACTGTTTTGGTATCAATTCTATGGATACCTTACCCAAATACTTGTATGTCATAAATATGATATTTGGTCGGATTAAAATCCAGTCATCTAATCATCGCGAGAAGGAACACGCAGCCGGGCGCACGGGCCGACACGGCGAGTGACACCGTCGCCGCCGACATTATTCAGCTTATTTCCCAAAGGCTCTCCTTCATATTCCTGAGCTCACTCTCAACATGAAAGCATTGTTTGCGTGAAATTATTTTGAAATAACATCCAAGATGCTCGGTTTGGTTAGATAGGCTAAGTGATTTAGAGTGCTTTATTGTTTTAGCTGATCTGACGATCTGCTGACTTTGATAAATAGTTAACTACAAACAAGTAGGTGTGAAAACCAAATATGTAGGTACATTTAAGTATAATATATGTTTATGTATCTTAATTCCAGTACCTATAATAATCTAATCTCAAGGATCTCGCGACGTAAATAAATAACTAATCATTGGAATTTTATCTCAACCCACCAAAGAGAAGACTTCAGATCCCTTGTATTCGACGAAATATCTCGTTTTAAACTAAACCCAACACGCGTATAATAAACTATCGCGTAGGCAGGGCGCTTTTGATGATATCTCATAGGAAATATAACTTCATCTTTTTTTGTAACGTTTTATAATTGTATTGGTAGATATTTTTAGATATAAACAAACAATTCTTTATTATATAAATAAAGTTATTATATAATAAAAACAGGCGCATAAAAATATTTATTTTATTACCGTCAAAATACAAGTGAGGCATTGATTAATGGAGTAAATCCATTTCTTAAAGTGCGTACCGCGTTCATTAGGAGACCACCATAAATTATGGTGGAGTACTAACTTGTGGTTGTCATGTTATCCTCCTGTGCCCAGGTGCCATTGATCAGACAAAAATAAAGTCACATACTACACTATCTGATTTGATGTCCGTGTTAATCAAGATACCGTAAGTGGGAGATTTACTGGCTTATAGATTGAGATGGTTACTTAGTTTCTGTTACCTAATGTGTGCTACAAATAGTATATACCTATTTAGATGACCATACACTAAAGATATTTGTCTAAAAGTAGAACTAATTTTGCTGAAAAATGATCGAATGGGAATCTCCACTAATCTTCACATTAGGTACATTTTAAAAAGCTATCAAAATATTTCTTTTATAAACTTTAATATCTTAGTTAAACTGTAATACAAAAGGCACATCACGTTCAAGATAAACGCAGCCCACAACAAATGCTGATTCGTGCACGCATTAGGTGCACGGCAGCCGTAGACGGCTAGATGCAATGAATGTCAACAACTCGCCTTCGTGCACCAAATAGGATTATGGTTTGTCTACGGTAAGCCTTCATTGTTCCGTTCTCGTCGGCCAAGGCTTAAGCCACATTAAACGATCTGTACTTCTGGCATGTACGTGCATTGTACCCCAATTACCTATAAATAGCTTCATTCGATTGTGTGCCAATAAATTATCAAGATCTATTACTCACGTTGTTGGAAAGGCCTAGGTTTATTACAGGCTTAGTGAAGTAAGTAGGTACGTATCTTAAGAACAATTTACTCGCAACATCAACGGACCAGAACGATGTTTTTCATTTTAGGTAGAGTAATAAAATGGGTTTTTTAAGGTAAAAATGTTTTCTTTCCATCAAATTTTTCCAATTTGTAGGGTGTTTGAAATCTTAATTTTTTTGTCATTGAAAATATTTGGAAACGGTCCGCCTTAGAAATGTTATTCAAGAATATTTTGCGCGCGCCTGAAACAGGATTTAATTTAATTTTTTCGACGAGACGTTATTTTTATTTTATTGCGTGCGCTACCTTTTTGTAGGTGTCTATATGGATGCTAACTTTTTATTATTTCGTAACATCTGTCGGCGCTACGTTTACCTATGACTGCGGATCCGGTCAAATGACAAAAATAGAGCTCGTAACAATATGCATAAAATATTATTTTACGTCCACCCTTTGTTTTATTTGCATCGGTTCGTGTCCACTGAGCGATTCCCTCTTCCATATATTGTTTGGCGTGATGCAATAGTTTGTTATGTAACACGTAATAAATAGAAGTAGGGTTTGTTTGTGTGTCGGAGCGCGGTGTAATGTGAGCGGGAGGCGGGCGCGGCCGGCCGCCATATATTGTGAGCTTTCTGTTATGGACCATTACCGGCGCATTACTGCGCTTATATGAAAATTACCTCCACATAAATACGTACCAGACGGGAATAGACACTCCGTGCTTTGCCATTTGATGTTTTTTGTATTATTACTTATAATATTTTTTTGTATTGTACCTAATAGGTTACTAACTTATACTCAGTACAATTTGTGCTCGTAATAATGCTCTGGTATATTATTATTCAGGAAGCTGCTTATTTTCTTTTATTACTATAGTGGATTATTATATATTCAGGTACTTTCTTGTTATACAATATACCCTGGAACTGGTTCAATAGAAAAGTTTTATTTGCTATCCTTGTGGAAACTTATAGTGAAAAACAAGACAATCACGAGTTTGTGGCTGAAAGAAGAAAGTTTCAGCAGAGTCTGTAGCAAATTGACTGCATTGTGTTACCGCCGTAAAGAATTCATGTCACCGTCGAATGAAAATATGATGCCAATTTGGAGCCAAGGCAACAGTTTTTTCCGCTTGAAATACCAAGTTTGCGAACAATTATAAAAAATGAGCCGCGAACGTTTCACGGCGGAAAAGAAAGTAAAGTGCCGACCAGTCGTTCATCGTTACGACCGTTTTAAAGATAATGCATGTTTAAGGAAAATTAAGGTACTTAGAATACTGATTCATCTCTACTTAGTACGTCGTAAATGTTCCATGAAAAATACAGGTTATTCAGTGCCATTGAAAATGAATACGAGTAAATCTATCGGTAGGTCCCTGTGATGTTAAGTATTTGTTTATTTTACTTGTAATTTCCTAACCCGCAAACTGTACAACGATAAAAATCTTATTAATCTATTTTGGTTATAATGAAGCAATCGAGATTCAAACGAAGTTGTCGGTCGGGGGTGGCATTAAATATTAATTTAGCGGACGTCAGAGTCAGTTTACCGTCTGACCGTAGATTAGGATGCTACCTGCCTGATTTTGACTATGTAAATTAAGCTTTCATGTTGGTAAGCTTCAATTGAAAAGATTATAGGATTATGTTGTCAAAGAGAACGGCTGAGACCCAGATGCGGTATTACGTTATTGGAAAAAAGGACCCATGTGAATACACCGTGTAGAACATTATTAGGTACATGTCCGAATATAGAATTATCCAAAATAGCTGTTTTATTTTTAAAATACTTATCCGGAGTGACGTCTAGCTGAGGACTCGAATTACATTTAAATCGCTTTATAACATTCAAATCAAAGTAACAATTTCCTTTTATTTCTGAAAAAGATTTCCATTGAAAGGAATGAATGGTCAAAGCAGTCGTTCCAAGAATACTTAAATGTTAAAACGAATATTCACATTTAGATCTAATGCAGAAGATAAGCCGTTTTGAATCAGCTGTGTATACATAATTTATTTATCATTCAAATATCTACGATTTAACAATAGGTCTTTTGAAATAAATTATTTTTAGACCGTTATTATTTAAATCTTGAAACTGTAAACAAAAACTCCAGGTTTAGATATTATGAAGTATATATTAAGTCTAGATACAATTACGAGATTATATTAAAGTTTAGTATTATAATACATATTTTTGTAAACGAACGACTTTGTAATAGTACTCGTAGTTATTGACTCAATATATTTTTATTTGACGATGCAATATACTGCATGTTACATTTAAAGTATTATCTACTTAACAGAAACCATCTGTAGAACCATAATAATGAATCTACCAAAAAATAAACAAAGAATCAAAAACGTCTTAAATCGGAGATTTGGGGTTTCGGATGTCCTGCTTTACCTTTTTATATAAAAAAAAACAAAGGAACTTATCTGTCCGCGGACGACTGTGTTGCGCACCATCGGACGACTTAAATCGCCTATATTGACAGAGCCATTTGTCGGCCCATTTTTGTTAATAACATGATTAACTAATCACTTCATTTACACGTAATGCACACTCATGTCTAACTTAAATCACTCGACTGAAAGCGTTGGGATAGCAAAGCACACCCTTCTCTCAATTTAGGTACCAACTTGTTCCTGATTCTATAAGTACCAATGTATGCAGTGTTCGGCTTAATCATCATGTAAAACGCTATTATTAGAAAAGAGGAGATATTATTTTAGTTTTCATCAAATCAAAAGGTCAAATTCTAGTCTAGAGCATCCTACGTACGTTTAGGTTAGGGTGGTGCTAGAATAGTAAGATATATTGAAACTTATAGCACAGTAACCACAGAATATCGATTTGATTCTGGTGGGCGGAAGCAGTGGCCGGGTGGTGGTATCATAGTTTGATTAGGTATTGTGTGCTCTGCTAGGATTCCTGTTCTCTTGCTTTGTAAACATTACGATCCGAACAGCATCGCTATCTATAAGTGTAGAGAGATATCCACGAATACCTCGGCCTCTCAATATCTGCTAAATAGTCCAATGAGTTCGCATCCGCGCAATTATAAAGTTTTGAATAGAATTCAACAACTTTTGCAAACTCATTGAATTGTGTTCATTGATCTCGATCTCGTCGATGGTGCATTAGTGAGATCAAATTTATAAACACTTGACATCGGTCGATTTCTATCATAAAATTCAAGTATATAATAAAAAGTTAAATGAGACGATTTTAGAAATAACATCAACATAAAACACCGGAATAAAACGTCGTGAAAATAACAATATCGTGTGGAGCTCGTGGCAATTTTTCACTCGACTGTCAAATGCTCGTAAAAGATATTGGAAACAATTTGAGCGATATTCTTGCCCCTGTGGACTCGCTGAACCGGATGGCATTTGTTAAAAAATACAAAAATGTTAGTCCCACATTTACCTAACCTTTGTAAATTACACGAGTAATGTTAGCGTAATAGTCATGAATAACTAATAAAATTGGTTACGTAAAAGATAACAGTACTCACTTAAATGAATTAAAACTAAAACGTCCCTAAATGTTGTATAAATATTTGTTATGTGTTCTTACAAGGCGCCCTTCTTAGAAATTTATTTGTTTAGATTCGTTGTTGCCGAGCAAAAGTGTTTTTTTGAATTCCTCTTTTATGTTTTGTCCTAAGAAAACTTGTAGTCTTAAAATCATCAAGTGTAGCGGAGACGGGAGAGGAGGGTCTTTGTTTATTTATGTGCTGGGTTTATTCCAGCTTCTAGAAAAAACACTTAGCATTTACCAACCCCGTTTTCATTAACCACTTCTTTTAAATCAGGATTAGATTTTTTTTTGAGTGAAACTATTCTCTGGTTATGCAACTTTTTAAAATTTCAATGTATTTACCCAGATACAATTTAATAGTTAAATTAAAAACCTTTTTCTCTCCAAGAGGATTTTAAGTTAAGTGTAATGGTCTTTCGAGAACACTTACAATTTAATTACTGTTATCTTAAGAGTTAACAAATACTGAGAAAGCCATTCAATGAGTAACATTTAATCTTATTTTTCGTTCTTCCGGTGCACAATGCTCAACAACGTTTTTAGAATAATTCACTTGAAATTGTAGAGGGTAAATAACTAAGAATTTGTTTCCAGTAATCAAAAACATCTCTATGATTGACAGTTGACGAGTATGAATCATATCATTTAATTTATTATAGTCGCTGTAACTTTTATGGGTGGCCATAATAATTGTAGTAGCGGTCGGGAAGGTTATAAGTGTAAGGGCGGGCGCGGGCGCGGAGGGCGGGCGGCTAGTGCGGCCCGCGGCTGCGTCGCCCCTCATTAATTCTCTCCGGCTAACATACAATTCGGCGCGTTTGTGTGAGACTGACAGCACTCGTTAGTTATCCGCTGTTGTTATGACTCCGACACTATCTACGAACCATTGATACTGTAATTTACGACCTGCTGAAACCTAGTTTCTGTTACATTTCATTTTATAACTTTAACAGTAATGTGGCTAATTTATGAGAACAGACTTCGACTTTAAGTATAACTTGGCTTTGTTCGTTTCAAGATAAATGTAGACTGCAAGTAGTTCAAATAGTATAAAGTTAATATCGAATGGGAATGTTATGTGAACCGTTTACTGTTATATAAAGTGGTGCACCGAGGCACATCGAGGCTCGCCGGTGAAACGTTCTAGCGCAGATGTACTAGTCTCAGTGGAAGATGTTACTACGAGTGGGTTCTCACTAGAACACATTCTCTGCACGATCTAAAGCCTTTTCCCTGTTGGGGAGATAACGTTACCGTAATGTATATCTAGGTAATACAATTTAGTACTAAAAGAAAACAGAAATATTAGGTTTGCTGAAATAGAAAACAATTTAATCTATCTAAAATACTGTACTAACACGTATATGCGCTTTTAAATACAATGTGTTTTAAAAAGGTTGGAAATGTTCACCGTTGGGACGCTCAGATTTATTTCATTTAAACTCACACCTTTATATTAGACAAACGTATCATAGAAACAAAGTAATTGAATCTTGAAAGTCGACACCGAGATCGTACACCTCGGCTCCTACTTCCGCTCAAGTATAATATAGTTATGTTTAATTTATCTACTTAAAAGCGGTACTTTGGTAAGTAGTTAAGTACGTTAAGTTTTACGGATACTAAACTTCAAGCTGTAAGGTAACTTATACATTAGATTGCTACATAGACACACACCTGCACCGATTTTAATTTTGAAATTGGATTCGCTCTCTTTCTATAAGTATATGTGATACATCCACTTACCAAATTGAAGAGAAATATCTTCATGTAAAGAGTTAAAGGTACAACCGTTTCATTGGATATTTAGTATCGAAAAGATCCTGTCTTTAAGAGAGTAAACATACGCATCAATACCTACTAAAAGTTACATAAGCGAGGGTAAGAGGTCTGTCGACACCAATGTTTGCTTAATGTCACAAAGTACGTACATGTAAACTCAGTAACCAACACTGGTTGGCTAAATTGAATAAATACGTGTCCATTTTAAAAGAGGACATTTATATAGGCTGACATAATTATGGCTATAGCTGTATCAAATGGCAGTAATTTCTCTTGAGTGCGGTATTAGAAGACGGACATCAGGTTTGATTGTCTGATCGTTCCGGACAATTGACATTAAGCGCTTCGCAGTGGTAAATACACATTAGTGTTATGTTGGCTAGCCAACTACTTCACATAACTTCAGTAAGAGAAGAGAGTATTAGACGTACGCCATTGTAAGCGTAACTAGAGGACCCATGGATGGTTGATTATATGTGATGTCATTACGAGAGTAAAGTATGTTTGATATATTCGGGTTTTCAAAGCGTACAAGCAATTACAACGGTCGCCGCCATCACGGCCGCCGAAGGTTGTCCGGGATATATCTAAGTAAATAATTAACGAGCACCGCTTGAATTAGGAGCCCCACGCTGCTCTCGTAGACCCATGTTCATTTTATGTTTATAGTGACAAATATGGACCTTTAGACTTAATATTAAGTATTACATAAGTGCGTAAGAGCTGGAGGTATGTACGATACGAGGCGCACATATGCGCGCGTCGGGAAGGGACGGAAACAATTTACTCATTAGCTATTCATGCCGCGCCTAAATCCATGTGTTGAATAGACCTTAAGTAGGCGACGGTACACGGGTAGAAGCTATTATCTTTTGATTTTAAAAGGAACGTTACGCCGTGTTTAATTACCCTCGAAATAGAATTAGTCCTAAATAGTTGGAGCTTCTCTTAATAGATAAACAAGGTGCGTCCTTTTTCTGAGGATATTTTATTTAGAGAGCAATTTCCCTAATAACCTCCGGGCGCTTACAAAGGAAATTGGCGATCCGCCTTGAGGACACTCTGAACTTTCTAGGAATTTTACCCAGGGCCGTCTTAGACTGTGCTGGGGCCCTTGGGCAAACAAGAATTTGGGGCCCTTTAACACGCTTTTATTAGCTTGGCCTGTATGTATGTATGTACGTACGAACGTATGTAATGAAATCTTTGAACATCATTTTCACCAACTTCCAGAAGTCTGATTAATTTGAAACTTTGCATACGTATCAAGGACCGATGACAATGCAATAATTTAATAACAGTTTCCCATTATTAACACGCTTTTATTAGCTTGGCCTGTATGTACGTACGAAGTACGAACGTATGTAATGGAATCTTTGAACATCATTTTCACCAACTTCCAGAAGTCTGATTAATTTGAAACTTTGCATACGTATCAAGGACCAATGACAATGCAATAATTTAATAACAGTTTCCCATTATCCTTAATGGATTTGCCAGATTTACTAAAAAAATATTACTTCATATAAAAGACATCAACGGGCGCTCGCTGTGGGACGGAACGGGAGTTCTGTTTTATTTTACTAAATGGTACTAGACACTAACAGCGTCCCGTGATGGGCCCGTTCCCGTGGGAATTACGGGATGAAAAGTTGCATATAATGTTATATGGATTTGCCAGAATTACTTAAAAAATAAAAAATAAAATTATAGTTTAAACAAACTAAAAAACACGCTTTTATTGCAAATTGAACTAAAAACTAGAAAATATTTTTTCACCTCAAATCAAAATTATAATAAAATTTAAGTTATTAACACAATGATTCAATTCAGAGTAAAAAAAGCGTGGGGTGCATTTTACTGTAGTTCATAACTATCCTCTCATAGATACCAATGATGATTGTAATATTTTAAAAAAATATTTAAAAAAGTTGAACGACGCCGACGGCCACCATTTTTTCGCGCGCGGCGCGACTTTTGTGCCGAATTAAAGAACTGTAAGTACATTATTTTGTATGGGCAGACTAAGTTTAAATTAAGCAAGAAGCTACCGTGTCTATATACCGCACACAACCGAGACCCTGTAGGCTTGATGTCACTCAAATTCATATAAATATATTGATTCGAATAAATCTGAAAATAATCGATATTCGGGCATTGAGAAAAGTGTAATGAGTATTTTGAGATTAAATGTGAGAGAAATTGTCGGCCCTTCGGGGCCCTCTGAGGATGGGGGCCCTGGGCACTGGCCCCTTGTGCCCTTATGGTAAAGACGGTAATGATTTTACCTCATGGGAGATGTTTTGTTACTATAGACTAAAAAATAATTTTACGCAAGTTGAGTTTGTAAACATTGTATAAGAGAGACCACAATTGGCGGTTATACATTTTCCTTATTATTTAAATAAATAATTTTTTTTTACCTGGAAGTCACTTCGACAAGAGCAAGTCAGGTGTAAACGAGTAACCACAATTAAACAACAAGGAGACGTGTTTAATGAAAGCCCGTCCGGCGAGGCGCGAGGCACCGGGCGGCTGTCATCAGAGATATAATCAGGTCCCTCTGATGAATACCATTCGTCCTCGTGCGAATTACAATCAAATGTAATTTATTTTACAAACTGGAGGAAATAAAGATCTTCGACACAATGGAGCTGATCTTGAGTAATGTGTAATCAGCGTAGTAAAATCTAAAGCGGGTCTGTTCAAACAACGTCATCCTTTTGTTCTCGTAATAAACTGTCAGGGCACAAAAGAAATTCACCGACATCGGATGGCGCCCTCCTGAAATTTAGAGCTGCTCTCACACGCTAACGGGCATATCCATTCGCTCAAAGGAGGTTTATGAAATGAGTACGAGCCTACGTCACCTGCGGCTACCTCACTACGGCGTGCAGCCTGAGGGCTCAATTATGGATAGCTGTTGCTTTTATTACATGCTGTGTGGACATTAACAATGTCCCCCATTAAAGCAAACACTATGGGGTAGCTTGGGTAGATTTACATTTACAGGAATAATAGTGAAATGTACAAAATACAAAAATGTTTTAATTTAATATTAAAAAATAAATCTGAAGTTGAAATTGTTTTATTTACGAGTAATGTGACTTTAATGACACAATGATCCGGAGTTGGCAAATCGGTGGCAGCATCCGGCTGGTCCCTTCACCGGAAACCCGGAAATTGGAAATATTCAGCGGCTTCTTCAACGAGATAATATCACAAAGGAAAGGTCACCGATACACACAATTTACGGTTTAATATAATTCTGTCATCTATAAATGATATTTACCAACTTTGTTACCATATAACATTTTCAGAATCATTTATTTGTATGTCATATTAAAAAGAACTAGATTTCGAGTTCGTAACAGGAATCAAAGCTGACCAATTTTAAATATATGCTCTCGCGTAAACGTTAAATATTTAAAATTTGTTCTGGACACCGGTCCCTCAAGAGTGGAAATGTTGGTTTCATTATTTTTCGTCGGAATTGCTTTGTATAAAGTTAGGAACCGATCAGGTGTTCCCAGGGGCCCCGGCGAGTGACTAATGAGCGGTGAGCGCGCCGACTGCCACCCGCCGCGCCGTCCGCCCGCCGAGGCTCAAATACTTTACACCAACACATGAGGGTCAAAACTACACATCTAACTGGCATTTAACATCTAATCGGTAAACCGGCTTTGTGCCTGATCGTTTAGTTTATGTCATCGAACATTTGGGAACATTTGTAACGCTGTCAAACTTTACTGGGTATGAAAAGCGTCAAGGCAGATGATAGACGAGGATCGTTCCGCAAATTGCTATGGAAATATGATGATAATAATATACCTGCACCAGTTTACGATACACTCGCTAGTGTCGCCGATTGACGTCGTCTAGAGAGAGGCTTGTTTATAGCGGCCTCCGACGATTTATAACCACTTGGTCCGCGTTTGTAATAAACCAGATAACTCAATTTATGGCACTAAAATGGAGGGTATGTCCTGTTCCATGATTCTCTATTTATATCAAACAGAGTTATAGTGATCACCTCGGGTGCGGTTTATTACGCCGCGCCTCCACTTACCGTCCGCACAACAATACCAGCGGGCTCATTTCACTCCTAACTGACCGATTCCAATTTATTCTCAAGATGTTATTGAAGGTTCATTTTGAAAGTCAAATTAAACAAGTTTTGTTACAGCTACTTAGTTTCGCATTCATTTAGATACAAGAACAACATTTACTTTAATCTAAAACAATATTTTGTAGATTTGTAGGTACTGAAGATAATGCGTATTTTATTTTTTAATTTGTTTGACGTTATTATGTAAATTTAATTACGGGCGCCTGTCTTGATTCATAAAATACATTTAAATGCCCCAGAAATAAATATTTCCGCCCGCGTCAACAAAAACATTTTTTAATTAGCCATGAACACGCTAAGGAAGATTAATCGTATATTTCAAAAGGCTACGAATTGAAAAGTTATAACAACAAACAATTGTGTAATGGATCAAAGTTTGGAAATTGTGTTTAATTGAAAAGACTTTTGCCTCGCTTTGTTTTTACTTTAAATAACCGAAGGAACTGAGAACTGAGATTTCAATTTCCACCGAACTTTTGATACGCAGTTCAGGTCGAACTTCAGAATTGTTGTCCGTAAAAAGTGTATTACAAGGAAAAAGCTTTTAAGTTTCAAAATTACTTTCATTTGTCAGAAATTTTGTTATTAAAATTGTAAAATATATATGAACACCACCCTCTATTAAAAAATTAAATTAAGTAACAATTTAACCAAATTATTGATGTAATATTATGGACCTTTTAAGTGAATAGGATTGTAGTGACTATTAATGGAGTCGTTTAATACACATTTATGAGTTGTTTATAGCATTGGAAACCATGTATATTTTTTTCACTGTTTCAACAAAAAGAAAGCAAACTACATTATTGCATGTATATAATTTACGCGTACGTTTAAATAATGCGAGACCATGCTTCTGATGAATGTAATAGATTTGTGGCCTAGATTTTCGCAGCGGTCTTGAGTTGACAGTATATGAAATAACCGTATTTATTTTCAAGTAAATCGACTGGATTACTTACGGGAATATGTGGGGAAAGTCTGCTACTACGAGCTTTCAGGAACTGAGCATTTTTCAATGTATTGGTTTGTTGTAAAATACTCGAAATTCCTTCACAAGAATTCACGATCTGAAGTAATCCGTGTCATATCGCATCCAATGATATAAATAAAACATTCCTGCAATATTAGTGGAATCGCACCAAATTTAATCAACATTTTCACATTGTATCTTCAAGATTGCGGTTTTAAAACATTGTTCGCAAATAACTTAAAGCGAGTAAATAATAAAATAACAATACACATGTCCCAGGCAGGCATTCTTGTAGTAGTTCCCTTGGTAGCGAACAATGGGACGTGACGTAGAAATATAACGGGCAGCGGGCGAGAGGCGCCTCGCCCAGGGCGGGGGCGCGGGGCAGGCGCAGGGGGCATTCCGGTAACAAATCGGAAAATGGCTAAACGACCTAATACTAAACTAAATACAGAACAGTTTCATTGCAGACAAGCCGGCCTTTTATTGAAAATAAAACCGTGATCCATCACATCTATACATCACATTGCAATATCAAACGTGTCTGAGTCTTAAAAATTATGACTGATCATATATTCTGGTTCCGTTCAATCGTAGGAATATTAATATTTAATGCAACAATGTGGTTACACTTAATTTTTTAATGAAACTACTTTTTTATTATTTTTTGACGAGAGTTATGTATGCTGCAAGTAAATTACATTTTTAGCCACTGGTAAATAAATGAAGATTACTCTCCAGTAAATGGAGTGTTATTGACCAAAGAAATTATAAATAATTATTTTTGGGAAAAAAATAGTGCAAGTAATACTTAAACTGCTTTGATCTAGCTTTAACCCAAGGCCTTGTATTTTCGTGGTGAAGCACTCAAGCTTTATGCCCGAGTTTACTGCCAGCAGAAGAGAGGTACCTAAGCTTAAATGTGTTTCAATCGTGGAATCGATCCTACCGTCTCATGACAAAACCAACAGATCTGAAGGAATGAGTCTTGTCTTTATGTAGGCATTAAACGTTAAGCTCGACTCAAAGTTACACCCAAATTGCGTATTTATTCTTTCAACTACAACAAAGGGATCATTGATAGAAATAAACATGAGCCGAGCCGGTTCCCGAACGAACGGTTAACTACGACTTCTTTATTGATAAGATCCATCTTTATCTTTTAGTTATCTCTTACATATGACAAGGTAAATTATATTTGCAATAACAACAAATGGTACGTCAGTGAAATGTTGCGGCCACAGTTAGTGGTACCGGGCGATGTCTTATAATACCGGGTTGTGCTAGCAAGTGTGGCAGCTTGTCATATAATTTTGATTTTTTATATATATATAATTTATGATTTTTCATATATTATATAATTTTGATTTTTCATTTAAATACCTTTACCGGGCTGGCGAGTGTGGCATCTCTCAGAATATGAAGTTAATTTGTTTGGAGGTTCACTTATGAGTACTACGAGTTGCTACGCTTTCGTAGCCACTCCCGTAGTCATTGCGAAGGTACTACGGTCAGCTACAGTGTAGCGACTACGAACTCGTAGCTATTCTAAATATTTTTATTTACATAAATTAAATTTTTGAGATGTGATATAAATTATTTATTTATATTTTAATAAGTTTTTAATGTACTTTATTAAATTATTATATTAAAGCTTTATTAAAGTACTAGCGACCCGCCCTCGCTTCGCTTCGGGTAATCAAGATTTCATGTAGGAAAATTGGGATAAAACATTGCGTGTCTCCCGCAGGAATATACACAATCAAAATTTCAAGTGGGAAATTGGGGATAAAATATTACATGTCTCCCGCGAGTATATATGTATACACAATCAAGGTTTCATGTGAGGAAGAATTCGGGATAATACCTACATAGCACGTCTTCGTCGTTCGTAGTTCGTAGGTAGGTACCTATATCCCCGCGCGCTTTGACCGCACGAAACAGTAAGTAGCCATAAGAGACCCGCCATCGAGCATTACTATTTTGTAAGCAGCGCCCCGCGGTTTTACCCGCGTTGTGGCCGTTCCCGTGGGAATTTTGGGAATCTTTTACATAAAAACCTTCCTCTTGAATCACTCTACCTATTACAAAAAAACCGCATCAAAATCCGTTGCGTAATTTTAAAGATTTAAGCATACAGACAAACAGACACGAAACAGAGACGACTTTATTTTATACTATGTAGTGATATTTCTCATCATAACTCTGAAACTAACTGTCCGATTTTAATAATTTAAAGAGGTACACAAAGAAACATAATTAACCTTGATTGTAGAGCCATTTATTTTGATGTAGATTCATATCATCATATGAATATCATCAACTTAAAATTACACTCCTTTTTTAACTAATTAATTTTAACTTAAAACGGTTATTGTGTCTTAACTATAATAGTTAGACATAAGCCCTCGCGAACTTATTTGTTCGCAATGATATGTACTTTGATTGTGTAGAACATTGTTTTTGTGTATCATCAATAGATTTAGTAGCGCACGCCAATAACCAATTTTTTTAGGCATGTTTTTCATACCTTGGGTTACATATACCCGCGTTGTGCCCGTTCCCGTGGGAATTTCGGGAATAAATATAGCCTATGTCACTCAGGGATAGTGTAGCTTTCGAATGGTGAAAGAATTTTTTAATTCGGTGCAGTAGTTTCAGAGCCTATTCGAAACAAACAAACAAACAAAAAATCAAACCTTTCCTCTTTATAATATTATTATTATTAAGTATTAAGTATTAAGTATAAGTATAAGTATATAAGTATAAGTATATAGTAGTCGTGAGCGTTTAATGAACGAACAGTTTATTTAGACTGTTTCTTTGGCGTGAACGGATAAACAGTCTACCGTTCTCTGATAAACTAGTTTATGAATGAACTACAAGCAACGCGTTGCGCTTTGGTCGAGCGAAATGGTGCCTCAGTTCACAACGTTTCTTTGGCGTGAACGGATAAACAGACTACCGTTCTCTGATAAACTAGTTTATGAATGAACTACAAGCAACGCGTTGCGCTTTGGTCGAGCGAAATGGTGCCTCAGTTCACAACGCGACGATACCCGAATATTACCGAAGTAGTCTAGTTCGCCGAGATTGGTCGTAATTATGATAATTTAAAATAGACTCTTAATGTTTTCTATTTAGGTACATTTTGCATTATTATTAATTTAAATTTTGTTTGTTTATGTTTATGTGCACCTTATATTTATTAATAAAACACTTTTAAAAACATAAAATTTTACATACAAATAAACCTGCCAGTCCTAAGCCTGGAAAAGTATGAAGGGGAGTTCAGTTTATTTTATTTTAAATAGTTTTGTAATAATCGCCGTAGCGTAGTACAACTGCTCACGTTCAGTCTAAGAAGTAAACTAGTCGAAAATTGGACTGTTTTTTAAACTAGTTTATCGTTTACCATAAACGGTCTCGTTGCGTCGACGGAAAATACGTCAACGACCCACCACTAGTATATAGTATATAGTATAGAAGTATAGATTATTCATTACTAGAGTATTAATAAAGACCTATCAACACACTCATAAGAAGTGATTACGAGTATCTACTACAGAAGTAACTAATGTGCTACACAACAGTTGTTAGTTTTGAGAAAATCTTTTTACTGTGGTGAACTTCTAACGATGAGTTGAATCAGTGGTAATGAGGCAATCGTAAGACTTGGAGTTGAGGTATCCGGTTCATTACATCATAAAGACACCGAACAGGTACATTCCGGAAGTTATTACAGGTGATGTAGAGCCGACGCGGCGCTATTCATCTTTTCTTACTCCCGCCAACATGACTTTCAAATTCATTACCCTCTTCAAGCCAACAAATGATAAATAAAATGTAAAAATATTCTGAAACTAAAAGTTTTAAAGAGCCTAAAAGTTTTTCAGAGAAAATAAGTAGTTTGTTGTAAGATGTATGTTTTAAAGTGTTATAAGTTATGACCCAAGTTAAAGAGGTCCACGGGGATAGTTTACTAATTTTTTTTTGTTGTCTGCGACCGTCCTTTATATTTAAAAAAAAATCAAATAATAATCCAAGTTATGAAAATATCTAATCAAGTTTTATTAAAACTGTAACAATTGAAAGGAATTGTACCTCTATTACAAAAAAATAAATTAAAGTAATCTTACAAGATTTTTTTATGAAGTTTATATTTAATATGCGTTCATTTTGCTCTGAGCACAAACAAATTTGATTAAACATTTAAAATTTAATTCTAAAGGACTCAATGCTCGTAAGTGTTGAATAATGCAGGGCGTCTAATCCTACCCTAGACGCCGGGATGCTTTTTGTTGTCCGGACAAAGGGACCAACAGGATAGTTTCTTGAGAGCAAACAACGCGGACGACTCGCACAACTTCCGCAGCTTTCACGACTGCATTTTTGTTTTTGTAAACTCTCACAGGGATCCGCGGATCAGGAACAAAAACAGGATTTTTACGTTTAAAAAACAAAGCCTTTTCATTTCTGGTACGGCGTGGACCAAATATTTAGAGTTCATTTTACAAAATACACATTCACTAATTTGATGGATGATTAAAAATACTAACGTGATTAAATGAAGTACGTGAGCAAAGCAACGGCTCTAATTCTTACAACGCGCATGTAACATGGAAAGTGTAAGTCATTTATTAACAATGTAAACATATACTACTCTCTCAGACGTCTTGTGAGACTTAGATTAATTAGCCCTGACGCCAGCCACATTAGCTCCTTTCTAAGTTTTCACTGAGAACGCTCGAATAAATGGATATTAACTTCAGTGGCAAAATAGATGAACCGCTAATGGCGTCGGTTTTTTTTGCTATTAATTTAACGAGATCCAGTCTGAAACGTTTTTAACATCTTGTTTCAATATTGTTTGCGAAGTAATTTATGTGTTTGAAGCAATTGTGAGAACTCCCTAAATATTATTTTATGTAAATAACTTGGCAAGTTTAATATTTGCCAAATCAAAATTCTTGTTCTGATTGTGAGTGAGGTTAGCTATTAACCCGCCACAGGCAAGGAACGATTTTCACAAAACTTTCTTCTCTGTTCTTTAAATTGAATTAGGCTCTCTTAACACGAAAGTATTCGATTTTGGAAACAACCCTGATACAGATTTGTTCATTCACTTTTAGATTGTCTTTCGCGTAGTGAATACATTATTAGTAAATTTTATTTCTTAAATATTACTTACTAACTATATTTTATACTTCGAATATAAAGTTTTACTTCACAAAGAAATGAAATGAAATCAAATATCATTCATAGGTATTATATTAAGTGAAAATAACATTCATACCTTCGCGTGGATGATGTTAGTGTTTGAATAAATCAGGAGTCGCAGGTCGCAAAGTGCGCCGCCCGCTGCCCGCTGTGACCAATATCGCATTTATATGAGTTCGTTATGTCCCACCCAATCTAGTTATCGAACTACGGACACCGACAATTCCTTTCAGTAATTTAGTTTTGGATGGCCCTCCGTTTTATGTCTTGAAGGTATTTTATATAAGTTAGTGGCACTTTTCCAATCAGCTCTATAAGGTTCTGCAGAGAAACCTTTTTATTGCGAGTGTTATTACTGAAACCCGACAAACGTAATGTAATAATGGATGTCTATAATAAACAAAACACGGTGAAATGTTTTATCAAATGGCTTTTAAAGCCGCGTTTAACAATTTAGGCGTTTATTTATGTTGTTGAACTGTTTTTTTTTTCCAAAAGTAAAATATAATTTTGTTTCTAAATGATTGGCTGGATGATAGACGGTTTCATTCCGCACCGGTTTGACCTACAAAATATGCACATGAATATGAAATATTGTTCAGACAACCGACATTTTGGTTATTTTCATTCGATCAATGTTACCCACCATGTAATATCCGCACCTGTCGGACAAAATGCGTATTATCCTAGGAATATGTAACGTATATCAAAGTTAGTGGTTGCCCAAAGTGCGACATTCTATAATTTCAACTTCAAATGAAAATACAAAACAGATGTAACTGTCAAAAGGTATTAAACTTTACATAAACTTGGAATAAACTGTAAGTTGGTATTGTGTGTGTAGGAGTAATAGAAGCGAGCTTTGTTCAAACGCAAATCCCTGATACAGAGGATAGAAGGTTATATAATATTGTATGTTTGTCTTCAGTACCTGGTTGCGGTGGAGACATTACAAAATCGTAAAATAAATATGAGTGTTTGTGTGGGTACGAGTAGTAACGTACCACTCCGCGGGTAACGAGTGCGGCGCGATTCAATGAGCGTCGTGAACGGGGCGGCGCGTATTGTATGGAGTCACTCACCTGCGACTGCGACTCTTGGTGATTTATCACCTTATTATGTCTAGGTACGATGTTACGCCATCATATTCATTAAAACTCCAACACCCCAATTTACCTCCCCGAATCATGGCCTCAAATTTCGTTATATCAGGGCTTTTTATCATTTTCTTTATTTTCTTGCACTGAAAATTTTTCAATTTACATACTTATGAAAGGTTTCATAACAAAAATCCGGGTGTAAAAACTGGTCGCTCCGGGAAATCCTCTTTGTGCTCGCTACTGAACGTTGGCCACCATTTTCCTCGAAAGAAAATGTAACCGACGAGTAAAGCTCGGAGAGGCCACTCTGCAGTCATTTAAATATTATGTTAGAAACTAAGGTTAGGAATGAATGCCATTGTGTAGGAACCGCTATGAATGATGGAATAAGTATTGTTATTTAAACAAAAGTAATGCTTCAATTTACTTGAATGTATCCTGTACTTACACCCTGTGTACACCATTACGAACAATGTAGCAAAGTTCATGTTACTCAAAGCGAATACGGCAAGTCGATTTATACCTGTCGTAAATTTGAAACACGCGAGATAGAGAAAAAGTAGGTAAGATTTTATTCATATGATAACGTTTCATGTTTCAAAATAAATAAAGACGCATTTCGAACTAGAGATAAGGAACATCAAATTTTATTTTGATACAAAAAAGAAAGGAAAAGTATGTATCAAGTTTGGTAACAACTTTTACTTTTGCTGCTGTGGAATTCGGGGGTCTCGCAGGGTTGGTTGAATTAGAATGGATTAACCAGAGTGGAGAATATTTTGCTATTCGGAAGGTCAATTTCGTTCTTCAAGTATTTGTATATACTTATTCTTAATTTTCAGGTTCGACGGATTCCGCGGCATCAGTTTTACATTTTTCTCGCAAATAGAGAACCTTGTTCGAATTTGATAAAGTTTATTGAAGTGGAATATTAAAAAAAATGCTTTTTTGGAATAAGCATTACTAAGGAGTGAAACCCATAACAAAGAAACAACATTTGAGGAAAATTATGAAAGAAATCCTTGAACATTTTGAATAGTCATCCAAATATACTGGGATAATTGAATAAATACAAATTATTAAAGTATGTACGAGTATATAGCTCAAAACCGGATAACAAAGGATTTATTTCTCGTAGGTTTATTTTAAAAATAGAATAGCAGAAGTTCTTCTGTTAAAAGATAAACTACGTTAAGATGTTTACGAGAAAGCAGATTGTAGCACTACGACAACATTATATACGTTGTTACATTTACTTCGAGATTCACTTATTCCAGAGCTTTGCGTATCAAATGACGAGTGAGAGCACCCGTATTAGGAAAGCTATGATTTCACCACAAATCCCAGCGGGGTTTGATATCAGCAAACTTGGAAAGTTTGTGTGTTTCACTCATTATTTTCGACTCACTCGATCTCTGGGGTTTTGGCAATACTGTAACTTTTCCTAACTTGATGTCTCGTTATGTTAATCTCCAGTGGGAATACGATCGTTAGTATTAGCTACGTTTTCTGTGCAGTTTGTTAACAAGCTCTTTAAAGTATTTGGTCGAATATAATAAGTTTAACTAGTTTTACGTTACTCCAAATAATTGGTTTATGATATCTAGGTGAAGAACACCTAGATATCATAAACCAATTATTTGGAGTTCATTGATACTATGACCTATACCGAAAACTGAGCTTTGGGCTGTAGTCTCAATTTTCGAGGATTTTGATGTAGTTTGGCAAATGGTGGAAATTATACATACAAACCTATTTTTTTTTTGTAAAATATGATTTAAAACCGTTATTTGTCGTGCCATTAGTTATTGTATTAATTACATAGATAAAAGTGATGTTATCACTTTATATTGGCGAACCATGTTATTAATTAATTTTATAAATAACAGTGAACATTATCTGAAAATGCGAAATTCATGTATTACGTGTGTTCCAGTAATTAACGTGTTAGCAATATAATGTACGGGCATTGTTAGCGTAAAATGTCTGAAAACGAACTGTGAACATTTTCTTTTCACAAAATTAAAGGTAAAAGTTAATAATGATACTGAAATTATTATAATTTTCACTCTAATTTCAAATTTATGACTTACTTAATATATTGGACTATTAACGAGGGAGTATAAATTAGAAAGAATATTAAATGGTAATAGGTACGATGTAGGTACTTTGTTTATAACTGGTAAATGGACCGGCGCGTTAAATACATTGTGGTGTTTATTTATTCGAGGTGTAGAGGTGCGGAAAGGTCTCAACGATGTTTGACTGTGGCGATTTATTTAACGAGTAGCTTTATTTGTTTGTGACGGGGCGTCCCCTACTAATGCTATCCCATTAACTTCATTCTAACGCAACTTTAGTAAGGGATTTTCAACTTTACCCTCGCAGTAATAGGGTCGGTTTGGTTCGTTTACTACATGTTTCTATGTAGCTTCGTTGTTTAATTAATGACTTAATAGTGGCCACGTCATGTGTGCAGACGTGATGTATGGCTGTGGGGCATTACTTTACGCACACCAACAAAAATCTTGACGATCATTTCATATTTGCACCGAAAGATTAATTAGCTGTCGAAACTTGTTGGTAATAAAACGTTGCAATACATAACATTTTTGTGTAATGGTGCTTGATTACTCATAAGCACGTTGTCATAAATAAGTTATGTTTTTGATGAATGCTCATTTAGGCAGCTACCTATAGAATGTCCCTGGACAAACTATTTAAAAGATAAGGTACTTTTATTTTTATCTGGTTAACTAGATAAAAATAAAAGTACCTTATCTTTTATCTTTTTGTCATACTAATATAACCATAAAGTTTTATTTCAGTATCTACTGGATTTACTTGCTTATTAGATATCTACTAAAAGAAATTAGAAATGTATATGTGTACCGTACAAGATTTCTACTATTTCTGTACGAATAGAAACTTTGTAAGACGAAAATTGGACAAAAGTTGTCCAGTATTTATGGCTATTGTTGGTATCTAATATGTAATAAATAATGTCAGAAACTATCTTGAGCGCACACATCTAACCAAATATTACAGTTATATTCAGGTTATTGTTCGTTTTTACGTAATAATTGTTATTTATAACGTTGTGGAAGTAAATTAAGAATTGTTTGCTCGATAAAATGGCATATTTTTGTATCCGTAAACCATATATCTAAAGCTTGAAAAATACAACCAATCTGGCTAAATTCGCTGTTTGTTGTTTAGTTTGACATTTATATTTCAGTTATACCTGGATGTGTTGATCTTACCCTCGCGTCAGTCAGTCGAAAACCAAAGTGAACTGAGGCGATATTTTATCACGATATTGCTCTAACTACCGTAAGTAGATACGTCATTTAAGGTAAATCGACAATTAATAAATTGTAAGTAATTATGTTTCATATTTACATAAATCAGAGTTAAGAGAGGTTCATGAGTGATTTTTGACATATTATGTACCTATGTAAAATGGTATAATTACATCAATTGTCTAAGGACGTCTTTTAGTACGGCAAACAGTAATATACTTTAGAATGTTCCAAACTAGCTGCACTAGTTGCATCTTCTAATCTTAGTTGATAGCGAGATTTAGTTGTTGCATCCCGCCTCTAAAAGGACTAGTTATGCCTATATATAGCAAGTAGAATCTTAACACGTTCGTCCGATGTCCACTCACGATTGTTAACATGGTTTTGCTCTAAGCTATTGAAACATCGGATCTCATTGTAATAGTGGGTCTTAAGTTGCAGCTAGTTTTAGAACTAATTGTTACTGATATACTGTTAACAGTACAAGACGGTTAACCGTCTTCTATCATGGAGAACGAATGGAAAAATACGTTCGCATCAAAATTCTGAAGACTTTTATTCGACGTTTTATGCAGTTATCAATTTAAAAAAAACTTAAAGTATTTTAAACTCTATTAACATTAATATTCAAGAACAGGGATTTAAACCAGAAACAGGACGATAAAATAGGCAAAGAAAAAAATATCAATATCACATTATCTAGTATAATGTAGTTGTCCTCCCCGTGCAATAATATTATTTTGTTAATCTGCAAGTAAATGAGAAATAGAAGTCATTAGCATTTTATTATCGGAATGAGTTTTGGATTGAAGTAGCTGAGAGCTTCTTAGCTGGGAGGAAACACTTGAAATCTAATAAGTTAGAGGGTCTCTCTTGCCGAAACCGCGTCAGATTATAGGGGTCGATAAGCACCACTTGCCGCATGCATTGCAAAACTGATTTAATCTTGATATTAGTTGATAAAATTCACTGAAACTAATTGGTTTGTACCCAGGATTAGTAATTAGAAAGCTGTCAGTTTTCCAATGTGAACGAATTTGGGGGAATTTCGAACAACTTACATATTAATTTGGTAGACAAAGTATTGGCTCTTCACTTTGTTTACTTTCATTAATTAATACTTATAAAGAAACATACCACAGGAGGGTTATTGATAAAAGTGACACGTGTTACTATATAATAAATCCGTAACAGGTTGACTATTCATTTTAAAATGATTTTATCAATATACTCCATATTTCAAAAGCTTCATTATAAAATTGAATATAAATTACAATATTTAAAAACGCTGGAGGTTGTTCATTTAACATTTTGTAGATCTTTCATATTTTCATTTTACATGCCTCACATAGTTTTGTATTAGCAATAAGTACGATGTTACATTATTAGATATTTTTTATATAAGCTGAGAGATTTTTCACATTGAGTATCGAGTACGTGAATCATGTATAAAATGAAGACTAGAACGTGTAGGCCCTTAGTTTAATGTTAAACATTGAAATCGAGAGGGTTTCTATTAATATCTCTCAAATATATGATTCATTAAAATGTATGCAATAAACGATACAGCATATGTACTATCTCATCACAATAATACCAAAGAGCAGTGCTGACAGGTTAATTGTTTAACTTCTTTGAAACATTTACGATTACAATTGATTTATATCGGCATCGCTCCGTACAACTGTAACCGCTCTTAACCAGGTTCCCATCAGTAATTGTGCGATGTTTTATTTATCCTCGGAATGTGAAGTGCGGTGATAAAACGCCCCTCTCACCTGCGTATTGTGAGTGATGAGTACATGTTACCGGTTTAATTCAATTATCCGCCGAGGCGATACCGCGCCTCTCCGGGGAGATACCATCCCCTAAACATGAATATTTCTTTCAATACCGCCGACCACGCAACGCGTATTCACCACAAGATAAAAACCGATCTCATAAAACGCGATAGGTTATACCCATTTCATCCGAGGAAGGAGTTTCACGCGTCCATATCGTTTTGTTTATGTTATGTCACACCCCGATAATACAGGCAAAGTTAAAACCTTAGCTCCGTGAGCGCACTGAAAGATTTATGAGACAGATTTATTACTTTTCTAACAGGCTTAAAATTTTACCCACCCAAGATACAATTTATTAAAAAGTGAATGTTTTTGACGCATGATAAATATATCGCGTCGGCTACACAAATATGCTGAATAACTTACATTAAAAGTAATAGAACTGAAAGCTGCTTTGTTAAAGCGGCGACTTTGTTGGAATCTAAATATGTTGTAATTTTTATACAAAACACATACAAAGTAGGCACTGAATACGCTCCCAGCACTAAGTTCACGTCATTATAAACCACCTGTATATAAGGTACTGTAAGTCTGTATAGCAATCGGAAAAAGACTTATTAGGAAATTCCCATTACCGCGAGGCCCTTACCAGCCCCTTTGTGTTGGCAGTTTCTTACTCCTTGGCTCGTTGATTTCGTCCACTGGTAACTATTTATCTTTTGCTGTGTGCTCCATTACGTTAACGACCGCGCAAATAGTTCCGGAAGGAATAACCAGAACTCTACGAGAATTAGCCGACACTTTTTTCTCTCTGAAATTCACCTTCTGTTATTACGATAATAATTCACTGTCAGTAAGTTTAGACGCCTTCTTCGAGTATTAATTGTTATTAATTGAGATTATTTGATACGCTAGAGAATATATGGATGCTTCTTATGTTCTAACAAATAAATTCTGAGAATGTTTTTTTACTCTCAATCTTACAAAACAACATTCTGTATAAAGCTACATGTAAATATGGATTCCTATAAGCTGTCGCGTTGTTTTAATCCTTTCAAACGAGAAAAGACTTTTGAGAAATACACTTCTTTAGTAGGTATTGCGTTGATTTCACTTATTAGAAACCTTTTGGTTCCAGTTAATCTGTCACCAGGAAACACTTCTATGAATTGGAAGAGATTATAAACTTAAAGAACATATTAAATAACTCTTTATAGTTTTATGCTTACACTAAAAGCGGTTATTATAAACACGTTTAACTTTCTATTCCTGTAGTCGGGCCGAGGCGACATGGGTGGCTAGCACCGTAAATCATGGATAATTTCTTCCGAGAAATAATATTTACTTAGCAATTAGTAGTCACACAACGTTTAGAAGCATTAACTCTGCTTGGAATGCAATAACGTAATATAGCTTTTGAATGAAATATTTGACATTAAAAAATAAATAAACGGTTCACTTCTATGATATTTTAAGTGCCCAAAATACAGTCACAGCTGTATCAAATTCATATGTAATTCGAATTTTATAACATTTTCTTCATAAAAAGCTGACTAATATTTTACAACACTCCCTCCGGCCCTCGAATGTCACATTGTGTAACACAATTAACATGAAATGAAAAACGTTTTTTCACCAAACACATTTCGCCAAATATGAATTTTTAATGACATTGCTCACAATGGACGTTTTGATTGGTGTCTGTTATTGTATAGAGAATAAAACGAAGGTAATAATATTTGTAAGTATGTATGTGTAGTTTTATATGGCCACATTAGTAAAAACATTATTTGTTTCCTCAGCCCACTGTTCTTTCACAGATAGCAAATGGCTGTCTGCACATAATCAGGGAATTAGATCATTAAGATTTCTCCAAAGTATACGCACACACTGATAACAAGAAAATGACAAATATGATACTCGAACCACCGTAAACGTACCTTTATTCAAATTATATAAGTATTAAGAGAGACGAAAGTACGAAGCTCGGAGATAATAGCAAGAAGCTGTTAAGCGGACACATCAAATATTTAAAGGGGAACCAGTCGCGTCCACCTGTGCCCACATTCAGATAAGGGACTACATAAACTACGTTATGCTTTTTGAAAGGTTACAATACCCTTCAGAGGTCTTTTCAAATAACACACGTTTTAAAAATAAGCTTACCAAATTGATCATTAGTCTAGTCTAATTTTAGAAGTGGGCCTAAAATAGGCCTCTAATGTACTTCGGACGATAAAAGTATAGAAAACAGGCATGAAACACCTGTGACGTATAAACAAATTATTACTTAAAAATCTATGGGGAATAGCAATTACGGATTTTTAAATATTCTCGAAACACTTTTTTGGCATAGATTTGGGGGAATAATTATCTAATTGGGACAGTATTATTACATAACAAATAGGTATGTAGATAAATAAAATCACAGCTCTTTATTTTTACTGAGAGACTACCTAATTCTAAACTTTATTGCGTGTAGAAATCAATTTTATAAATGCATTATTTGTTTGAGTAAATAAATCCATTAGAGAGCTCATCATAATTTTGGTTCATTATGGTTGCTTTAAGTTCAATTTCTACATAATGTGTGTTGCTAACTACGCAAGTTACTTGAATGGAAATGAAGGATTGTGATTGACTTCGTACATTATTATTTGAAAATCTTTCAAAGGCAACCGTGACAAGCACTTTTGAACGACTTAACTTGTTTCCAATCTATTCAGTATTCTCACCCACCAAGACTTTTTACAATATATTTTAGGATTAAAAGCCTTCTTTATATGTTACACAGAAAACCCTTTGGATTAGCGGGAGCACAGGGCAATTTAAGGATCAATTGGTTTTACGAGCCGTAAAACCCTTTTTTCATACATATGAGTGTATCTGGAATCAAACATGCGGAATATTATTTGTTTCTCTTCCATAGTTATCTTTTACTTTTCCTTACTTGTGTTGAATGCGGTAGTTAGTAAAACTGTGTTGTACTATCATAGGCCGAATAATATGTTATTAAAACATTATTATCATTACAAGGAACGTGTCTACTGGGTAATGAACACGCAGCGGAGTTCATTAACGTATCAGTTTCATCAAACACACACTGGTAGGGAGCTCGGTTCAAGTTGGCGCCGCTGCTGGCTCTGACAAACTTCCTTTCATTGATTCCGCAGATATGTCGACAAAGTTAGTTTGCTAACGCAGCCAAACCCTATTCAGTGATAGATGGAACCGAAATCCCTCAGCGTATCGATACTCCGTGATGGAACACACAACTTACTCCGCAATGACATCAGCACTTTCACAACAAAACTGCCGAATATATTTACATGAAACACGATATTTTAACGATATATTTTCAACTCGGTATCATTATTGTTCCAACTACATTAACATTTCAATATATTTGCCGTACGTTCGGTTATTATTGTGTACGGGCAAAATCTCATTTGAATAAGTTATTTAACAATGAATGATGAATATCGAGCGGACTTTGTTGTTTAACACAAAGAGACGTTTTCACGTTTCATAATGCTTCCCGCGACTCGTACGTGGACTGATTTATGATTCTCTTCCCTTAGCCACGTGTTGAGTGGAACTAGAGACGGATGCACTTTGTTAGCTGCGGTACACCTGAGCGCGCTCCTGTTAACATAGTTTATTAATAAACTCTACTTAATAAACATGCATGTTTAATGAGATTTCATTACTAAGAGCATCTAACAGCTTTTGTTGAATAATTTGTTCATTAGTTTCTAAGTTCAAGGAAAAGTGAAGATATTATTTTAATATGTTAATAGAATTTTATGTAAATATTGAGTGTTTGTAAAAAGTGGGTTCATTGAGTAAATGTTTTCTCATTACGAGTAGGTATCTTATATGAACCATCTGTCATTGATGTTGGTTGAAATGTAAGTGGACATCAAGTAGATCGTTTACGATCGTTTTATTTAGGCGACCACGTTGCTCACTTTGTGTATGCTAACCCTTTTCACGGTGTCTGCCACTTTCTATATGTCGGACGAGTTGGGTGGCGTGCCCCCCATAAATCAGAGCCGTTTTGTTCGGGCCCATTACGTCGTTTTACCGCCTTCCTACTGAGACAAAATTAGATCATACAGAGAGAAGACCGTTTCAACCCATACATAACTTTTGCTGTAAAACCTTTAATAGTTACAGCGCAATGTCGACATGTTTAGTGTCGACCCACACTCCTTACGGTGCCATATCGCCCATGAATGACGCTTTCTCACCAGTCTCCCACCGCCACCGAGCTATATACTCGTACTTACTCCATTAACTGGGAAATATTACATTCCCGCACAAAGAAACTGAATCATTCTTATTCAAAAGAAAAGAACTTCAAAAGATAGAAACTTTATAATTGTATCATTTGCATAAGAAAATTACCTCATTAGAATGTGTTAACTGCTAAATTATGTTCGTGGTTATGATATAAAAACTTTGACTCGAGAGTTTTTTGCATAATTTTCATTTGAATAAAGTTTATAAGTAGTTTATAGCTTTAGTTTTTGACGGACAATATATTAAGTTTACAACAATAATTTGCTGAGCGATCATTTTATTTTATTTAGTTAGAAGGTTGCGAGCCAATTCTGGGTACAGTTAGGTCATTGGAAACGTCCTATCATAATTAAGGAGGACATAGCATATCTGAGATATATATCATGGAGGAATTTATGAAGTTGGCTCTGCAGGAGATATTTTATGAACTGGTCTTTCTAAAAATGCATCGTCACTGATAATGGTCCTGTTTCACTTGCAGGACTTATCTACCTCCTTTAAGAACATTACCAATAGTTAAATAAAATCTAATAATTAAACTCAAATATAATTTGAATCCGATAAAGCAATAACGCAATCATTTTTTAATTAATTATGTATATAAAAGGGAAATTCGCAATTTAATGTAATTTTGCCCTGCCTGGTATGATAACATTGAACGTACTAGATTAGATACGTAGTCGGTGAGTAAACTATGAATATAAAGTGGAAACAGTAATGAAGTCTATCTTTGCTCTTTTGGATTTGTTTGAAGCGACGAGTAATTAAAGGCGATGATTCATTTAAAAGGAGGATAATTTATTTACGGTAGTGAAACAGAAGGCACACAGAGCGGTGCGGGTGATAGACACTGTGTCTTAGGGTTGCGGCCATTTTATTTATTAACAATTAATTTCGGTTTATCTTCAAGAAACTACGAACTCTAGACTCACTTAGACTCATAGAAAAGTCAACAATAGTAATAATCTTTCCAAACTTTATTCAAAACGATTGCTAAGAACATATGAAAAGACAAATGTATACTTACTCATCTTTTTTAAGTTTGACTACATTTTAAGACGCTCAATAAGTGAAATTAGTTATAATACTAATTTGTTAGGTAGTGTAGTAAATGATTAAAATAGTTCATCTTGAAATGTTTTTTAACGGTTAACTTGTAGTTTTTATAAGTGTGAGCCCTACAGATGACGCGTCAAGCTGACTGGGGCAGCGTTTAATTTGGCTTGTTCCGAGATCGGTTTCAGTACAGTGTCCCTGCCACGCCGCCTCACTTGTATCAAGCTATTAATTGTGTTACGTATGAATCTGACTCTCTAATGGATATTTGTCGCGTCGACTATCAACTCGGAGGTCTGCTAACTAATTGTTTTAATTAAAAACTGTATAGAAATAGATTTTGTATTTAGTTAAAAGAAATCTGTTTTAAATTGAAATGGAAATGTTGTATACTAACAAATATTTTGCAAATGTGCCTATACAAGTATGTGACAAAATGATGTAACTACAGTGATACGTAGCAATGCATTTTTTAGATAAAGACCTATTCCAACAAAATCGTCAGCAATAATTATGACGAACATATTGCTAAGCCTGATCATAAATCTCATCCATTGCGAGTAAATTACAATGTAAAAAAGTTAAATTTTATAGCGTTACATCCGTGTATTTTGATGGCGGGTATAAAACGTGAATGTCTTATTTTACGGTAGAGCGGTGGAAATAAATAAATGTTTGATGGTTATTAAAAGGTTCTGTAAAATGTTTGTGTCCTGATTTTTATAGATATTAACGTAATTCAAACATTAAGGTTAAGTATAACAAACGAATGAAGTATCAAAAGTTCGCGCGAGTGTATCAACGAGTTGTTTTGACGCATCTCGACGGTTTGTAGGCGAAGTTTCGCGCAGGTATTCATAAAGTTTGTGCTGAGACATTGTATGACAAGGTATTGTACCGAACTCACGAGTTTTAGAAGCCCGCTTCGCGACGGAATTTAAAACGATTTACGATTTCCATTTTGAAAAGAAAGTTCATTTAAAGTGTTTGTTAAAGTTCAATTGGTTGGTTTTATTATGTTTTTATTCGCGCAAGTCTTTTAAATTCTGAAGTTTGATACTTGTTAAGCAATGTCAACAATTTAATTTGAAGAGATTTATAAGTCAATAGCGACCCACATTTCGAAACATGAATTCCATCGAAGCTCTCAATCCACCTCTCAAAGACATTTGACTATTTCAATTTATCGAAAGAAGCTATTTCGTTTGAATTTATTGGGTAGAATAAATTAAGCTGCTATAAAGATTTGTATCGTTTTAAGGATATTGCCGGCCAATGGACGTTATAGTAAATTGAAGGGACAATAAAACTACGTGATTTACATGCCTAGTTGTGATTTAAGTCTGTAATAAAATCAACCCTTACCTAAAATATGAACTTACCTTTTATTTTTGCCGAACAAAGTATTACTAATATCCTTAAATTACATGTACATGTTGAGTTAAGTGATATAAACAAACATAAACTATAAATATATCAAAATCAAACATGTGAGTGGAATTCTGTTTTGTGCTCCCAAGACTAATAAACAAGCTGAGCCCTAGAGGATGTTATTTTGATCTAAACATGACTGTTAAACGAAGCAATTACGCAGACAAAGGACCAAGCTCGGTTCCTGGATGAGACCCCCTGCGGCGAACAGATGATTAATTCAACTAGATTCTATAGTTTAAAGTGTTTTGCATTCTGTATGTGTACTAACCAAAGCTTAGCCTAGTAGCTAGTTGAAACTGGCAAGCTGCAATGCTTAGAATATCAAGCACTGTGAAACAAATAGCAGTTTGTGTGCGGGGAAATAAATAAAGTTAGTCTAGATTGCGATGTAGGTTTCTATCTTAATGGGTAAACAATCGTTTCTTTACAACCTTAATTACTAATCTTGGTTCACCTATAAAATCAGTATACTGAAGTATCCAAGGTAAACATTGAAATCTTTTTCGTATGTTATAGATAATCTTAATCATTCGCCAATAATAGATAGAGTACACTTTCGAGAGGGAAAAAGGTATGGATTATTTTTGAAAAGTACGGATCGTACGTACTCAAATTGCAATAATGTAACCAAGGTATGAAAGAGGTACAGATGAAATCTTGATTGACCGAAGCAAAGCGAGGTCGTTATTATTATATGTATAACTAGCGACCCGCCCTCGCTTCGCTTCGGGTAATCAAGATTTCATGTAGGAAAATCGGGATAAAACATTGCGTGTCTCCCGCAGGAATATACACAATCAAAATTTCAAGTGGGAAATTGGGGATTAAATATTACATGTCTCGCGCGAGTATATATGTATACACAATCAAGATTTCATGTGAGGAAGAATTCGGGATAATACCTACATAGCGCGTCTTCGTCGTTCGTAGTTCGTAGGTCGGTATATCCCCGCGCGCTTTGACCGCACGAAACAGTAAGTTATTTTGTAAGCAGCGCCCCGCAGTTTTACCCGCGTTGTGCCCGTTCCCGTGGGAATTTCGGGAATTTTTTTACATATAAACCTTCCTCTTGAATCACTCTACCTATTACAAAAAACCGCATCAAAATCCGTTGCGTAATTTTAAAGATTTAAGCATACAGACAAACAGACAAACAGAGACGAATTTATTTTATACTATGTAGTGATATATCTCATCATAACTTTGAAACTAACTGTCCGATTTTAATAATTTAAAGAGGTATACAAAGAAATATAATTAACCTTGATTGTAGAGCCATTTATTTTGATGTAGATTCATATCATCATATGAATATCATCAACCTCAAATTACACTCCTTTTTTAACTAATTAATTTTAACTAAAAACGGTTATTGTGGCTTAACTATAATAGTTAGACATATGCCCTCGCGAACTTATTTGTTTGCAATGATATGTACTTTGATTGTGTAGAACATTGTTTTTGTGTATCATCATTAGATTTAGTAGCGCACGCCAATAACCAATTTTTTTAGGCATGTTTTTCATACCTTGGGTTACATATACCCACGTTGTGCCTGTTCCCGTGGGAATTTCGGGATTTTTTTTACATATAAACCTTCCTCTTGAATCACTCTACCTATTACAAAAAACCGCATCAAAATCCGTTGCGTAATTTTAAAGATTTAAGCATACAGACAGACAGACAGACAGACAGACACGACACAGAGACGACTTTATTTTATACTATGTAGTGATACAGTGAAAAATTACCCTTTCAAAAATGTGTGTAGGCCTAAGCTTGAATGACCAATAGATATCAGGCAAGACATACAACATCAAATACATTTGAAATATAAGCCGGAGTAGTGCAGTTGTGGTAATAATTAATTTAAAAGGCGTACCCAAGTGGTTCATATAACGAATCAATCATGAGCGAGCGTCATCCTGGCTCAGCTAGACGACAATGAGCAGATGTTCAGCAATTAACATCGATTTTATGCTCCCATATGCGCTTTACATTATTCACTACAAAAAAACGATTCTTGATTTGTTTCTTCCACCATCCCTTTTATTGCATCCGGTAAACATTGTGTAATACAGATCTCTAGAGAAGCTCTCTAGAGAAAATCTGTATTGACTTAATATTTTTTTTTTTTAATGGATAGTTTATTTTGTGAAATTATCATTAATGTAATCTCGTAGGTACCAATCTACCTACCAATGTAATAGGTATCCATGTTCCCTAAGGAGAGTTTTAACCCTTGAAACCCTTGAAAATTCAATTGTTACAACTCTCCTTACTTCTCCTTTACCATTTGGTAAGGTTATTAGAAATTGATGTCTTATTCACCATGATTAATGTCTATGTTTAACTATTTATATTCCAAGTATATAATCTCTATCCCCTTGTGTGTTCAAAGTACTTGATAGAGCCTTAAACCGTTGAAAGCACCGTTACCTATTTACAAACATTAGTAATTGTGAACCTCCTTCAAACGTACCTAATACTTTTCTTCATTCGTTTCGTAGCAAAATTCTAATAAATAAAACTGTTTGTCGATCATAAACTTACAATACCGAAAGTGTTATGAATAACGAAACAAAATAAATACGGAATTACAAAAGGATCGTTTCGAATTTGTTCAAGGTTTTTTTATGTTCAGAATGTTCTTTAGCAACAAAATTGGAAAAAATCCTTAACACTTTCGTGAAAGAAAACTACTTAGAGATTGTCTAAACTACGGGTCATTAAAGAACAGTTTTGGGGCGTTCGGGTTTTTTCGATGTTTATAAAAGCGGGCTCCATTTGCGTACGATTGCGTGGTTTAGTTTTTTGGGAGCGTGACAGGGATTTCAAATAGGCGTTAGTGTTGTGTTTGTTAACGGCCAGTCATGTAGCTGTCATCGTATGATGTATGTTATGTGCAAGCCGGTCCTATCAGATATTTTCTATTTCTGTCACGACGCGGGTGGCGCACCGTAAATCCAGCAATATTTTTGTTAAGGTATATTATCCGCATCTTTTTTCATTAGTGGAATGTGACCGCGCCTTGATATATGTCCTTAATAACTTAGATAAATATAAAACGCAATAAACTAAACATTTGGGACTGCCATAATTTTAAATTAAAATGTGGCAGTTGACCTACTCTGAAGATGTTATTACTTTTGGAAAGAAGTTTTATGATTTCGGTACGAGTAGGTATCATAATTGAGAAAATACTCCTCCAAGTTATAATTGAATGTTATTCAAAGTTGTTAGTTGCAGTGTGTTGTGTAGTAACAGAGAGAAATGTAATTAATAAGCACTTCCTGAACCGTGGAGTAGATCGCATCGGTTGTGACTGCGACGCGACGCAGCGTTCTGTTGCACTTTGAATGCGGGCGATATTAATTAACATTTCCTTTGACATTATTGCTAACGTAAGTCATTTTGATGAATTGAAGCTCTGTAGTCTGAAACATATCAAAGGTAATTACTATAGGATTCCAATTATAAATCAACGTTCTTGGAATTCTGTGTTAATAGTGTTGTTAATTCTATTGTTCACACTATATGTACCTATATTAGATGTACTTCATTCAGTAGATGTTCCTAATAAAGTGTGTATTTTTCTTGTATGTTGTATGTTGTAGTTTTATAAAGCGGCGACTTGTTTCACACGATGCACGTAAGCAGTACATACAACACAATGTCGTAACAATATTGCAATGACGTGTCCTGGACGTGAGCTCACGAGGATTCCGCTGAATTCCTTTAATCCCTCACGTTGAATGAGATTTGTTACAATTATACTACTGTACTGTCTACCTCTTACGTCTGAACTGAGTAAACTTAGAAAACAATAGACTGTTGTGCATGAAATTGTTATTTTAACTCTTCGTAAGTAAAGCGCTCAATTGATATACCAAATGTGTATATTATGCCTAAAGAAATAGATTTTATGTATGATATATGTATATTCCCAACGAGAGTATTGTCCGTCAATGGGAGCACGTCGCGTGCACTCGGGTCAATCATCGGATGCAGATGCCTCTGATTGTTAAACTTAGTTCAGACTAGAGTAATAAGAACTTGCTCCTTGTTAGCCAACTTCTTATTGAAACAAACTTCAAGTCAATAGAATCGCAACTCCAACAACTTATATCCAGACATCTGTATAAACAAGCCTTTAAGTAAATAAGGTTTATAAAATCATATTGTATATTGTTCTGGAGAAAACTCGTGTTACCGTTACTGGCGTATTTCAAAGAGAAAACAACGGAGATTTGGCGGCTTGGCTTTCCTGGGATACACCGGATCCGGGGTGTAACTAAATACATGACTCTGAATGTGTTTTGATACGAATGAGGCTGTCGAGCGCCGCCGTATACTTACCAACGACCGTTATAACGACATTTTGTAGTCAAATATAATAGGCTGTACCTAATACACATCAATATTCGGTATTCCGGTAGAAGGATATATTATTTGTGAGTTACTTTGACCGTATTCAAAATACTTATTTATGACAATGCATTTGATTTTTAAAATTGTAAGTTGCCTTGAAAGCTTTTTCCTGTTTGATTGATATGGGTCTATAAAATCAGCTTACCGGATTCTACGCGAATGGCATGAGAACGATAAAATGTGTATAGAGTCAACGGAGAGATTGATGAATGGGACTTGCAGAAATGGAAATAGATGAAAAGAACCAAACCTTAAACAGGCTTAACAGTTTTACGAGGACGTTTAGAGATCGACAAACCGGTTCGGCTGAAATATGATATTCATATAAACCGCCCCGCTCCGGCGGTACATCACTCCACTGAATATTCCTTTCACCATCACTCGTATACTTTCGTCGGACGACAGAAAAACTCGTATTCTTATTTCAGTAGACGTTTACGGCAGCTGCCATAACAATTCTTACAAATTGGATTTGAACCTACGAACAAGTTTGTTATAAACCTTCACGAATTTCTTGTTTTTGTTATAACAAAAACATTTTGATGCGGTGGGACTCGTACATTACGGGCGTATCTCCTTAGTACCTAATACACCGTTTACTTGTATTACTATGTTATGTTTACGTGATTCTATCTTCATGAAGGCGCCTCGATGATGAGACTCAATTACTGTTGGGATTACAGGACAAGAAAAATTGTCTATTTAATCATATCGAGTGGATGCCCGACTTGCCTTGCGAACTATATGTGCCGCTCATTCCAGAAGGGTAAATCGCACATCACAAAGTACAGAGTACCTATCTATTTCATTTCCACGTAACTATACATTATGAAGCAATTTTAACGCAAGGTCAACGTTCGTACAATGTCTTTATTAGCTCCACTATTGAAACACATTCGTAAGCGGTGAACAGCGGCTGCAGTTATTATCTATGTTTATATTTCCTGTCACATTTAGCAATATCCCAAGTTAAATATAGGCGGACACCTAAGCGGGGACCATCCGGTGTTGCTCACTCCGTTGGAATGACTGTCATCTGTTTTGGCTTCCTCTTTTGAAACGCGCCACTTCTCCTAAACGCGACTAATAATTTAAACAATTATCGCAGGAAGAACTTAATTTATGAATGTTCGCGTTCACACTTCATAAATAAAGTTTATGAGCTTCCAAATACTGGTAAATTGTTTTATAAAACAAAAAGAATGAACCGCATTCGCTCGGATATAAATTCTCATATTAACGACCGTATCATAAAGCCCGTTTATCAATAATGGTTAGGCTTTGTGGCATTAAAACTTGGTTAACTTGAGATACTGCAAGCAACTGTGCTTACCAAGTTACGTACCCGAGAGAGATATTAACGTAGTTTTAGATGTAGTTACTAAGTTAAATCATTCGTTTATTTATTACTTCGTCTGAGACTTACACGTGTTTCTTTTCAGAGAATATCAAACCTCATTAATTTTACAAAGGAGACAACAGTTGCTTAATTGAGCACAAAATAAACAGTCCATTGTATATTGAGTTTAAGTTGCAACGGGTATGTTTACAGAAGGACTGCAAATTGAAAATGGTTACATTTTCGATGAGTTGAGTGAAGTTGACGTTTAATTTTATGTTTACAAGATTGGGTGAGAAGTGTCGGTGAAGAGCTGTCATCGTATTAAGTTGGCAGACAGGTGGGAGTCGGCGGATGCTCTCGAAATAAACTAACCGGTTCAATCTCCGCAGGCCGCGGCCGAGGCGACGCGGCGTGGCGACAGTTCCGCCGCTCCGCACCTCACCGGCCCGGCTCCGGGTTTTCACTTATTAACATTGTAAATTATCACCATAAACTCGCTGCAGCACCGACTCCTCTCAGTAATAAACACTGTCGAATGTTCATGCAGATTTGTTGTTGTCCTTTATTTTTCCTTGGCCAATGACATATAAGGTACAGAGGGATTTTTCGTTATATTTTCAGGTGCTTTTCCTCGCGGAGTAAGTAATCTGTGCGTGAATGTTCCCGACATGCGTCGGGATTGAATGATTTAGGACACCTTCACTCTACCCAAGGAGGATGTTTTCCCACTCTTTACCCGTGTCATGCTCATACAACACCTACTTAAATATATCTTTTACGTAACACGACATATCTTCTGAATTTACAAATGATTTTCACTACAGTTTCCATCAATTCCACATTGTTTGTTTCATGTTTAATGGATAGAAACATGAACAGGTAATAAATAAAAGTAGTATAAGTTCAAAACGGAAATTGTACGTAATTTTACAATTCAATTCCCATGTGAATGGAGCCGAATACCTTACACGTTGTTGTTTATAAGTGGAATTTTGTTGCGTTCAGTTTTATTGAAAACAAAATGTAAAGCGTATGCTAATTTTAACAGGCAGTAAATAAACGTCGTATTCGAGTCGTTAGTGAAAGGTCAATATTTGGTTGCGTATTAACATACAATTCTTTTCACATAAAGAACTTTACAGCTTCGGTATTAAATAGTGGAGACCATTGATGACTTATTTATGTGATAGAAAAAATCTCCACCGAACATGTGGTGAGTAATATTGAAAGTGTATAGGTACGCGTGTGTTTGAGAGCATGTACCTTATAAAATGTAAGTGCGGTTTATGGCATCGCTCTCTAGGGAATGCTGTGTGGTAGAATCGCGCATGAAAATGTTTACGGTTCAAACTACGATTCAAGAGTAATAGTTGAAGTACCTTCGGCATATCATGCATAAACGACTGCTCGTAAACGTTCACTCTAGACGTGTAAACAGCGCTTAAAGTGTCTTTGATTTTATGATTTTTCTTATCGTTTTTGAATTTCATTTTGCATTTTCCAAGCTGCAGTTTATGTTTAATATTATCTAAACAACATTATAAGTATCTAGTTAACTTCACATTTTAAATGCAATTAGGTAAACCTTCTTTTTAGCAAAGTTTAAATGTCAGTTTCAATCGTAAAATGGAAAAAAGTTATAATGTGTTGGCTGTTAGTTGGATGGAAACTAGTTGTAATTCAAAGGTTGCGTGTGGAAGAAACAAAAAGAAGCGGTGTTAGTCTGGTGTTATTAGAAGGCATTAGCGCGGCGCGGCGCTGCGGATGTCGCCGCCCTATCTAAATTTCAGCAGACCTTGCAACTTTGATATTTCGACCAACCGTGGTTTAGCTTTGAGCCTGCATTGTTTATTATGGTACATGGTCGGGCTAAGTGACGCAAACACGGGTACAGTGGTCGGATTAGGAAACTTTACAGACGAGATATTTGTCTTTTGAGATAAATGACACAAGTTCAACTACGCCCACCAAGAAGATAGTTATTCCCTGCGTTACAGAGACGAGCCTTCTAAATCTGGATTTTCATATAAATGTGGATGTCGTGAAAGGGAAGAAATGTCTAAATTTTTTATGTGTGTCAACATTGAGATCGGAAAGAAAAGCAATAAAACGCGTAAGGCATACATGTGCGGTCGGCTTCAAATAAAAGGACAAGAGTGTTTGGTTAAATAAAAAATAAATCTGACGAGGATATAGTGGGATCGTGCGCGTCGGCCCGCCCTCGGTCCATTAATATCCTCTTTATTATAAACATGAGAACCGACTGAATCATAGACATGTTTAAATGTTGCATCAGCTGTGCCGCCGCCCGGCTGCCGGCTGCTGCTCTTTCACTTCACCGCTTATTATGAAGTGTTCGTTGAACTGCCGCTCCGTTCCGGTTAACTGGCATCTTGACACCCCGACTCTTCAACTATACCAATAAAATTTATGATTTCACCGCATTCTCCTTGCCCATTGAAAATGCACACCTACAGCCTTAGAGTACGTTACTAACTGCAAAGAGCTAATGCCGATTTAAGACAGATATAAATGAGTGTTAAAGCAGCTCCTTTGTTTACCCTCATTCTATACACAGTTAGATTCAGGCCACATTGTGAAAAAGTGTATTGGGATTGGAACAGCGATGAATTATGCGTGTTGGAAAAAATAACTCATTTTGCAACACGTGCTAACAATGGTCCGGCGAGAATTATACTTTGTTACTCCGCCTATAGCTTATTTTATTTGTTGCGAATAAACAGAATCAATACAAAACTGATTGACTGAACTAAGGAAAATAGACGTTTATCCAGAATAAGTTCTACCTACTTTTATACAATATTAAATCCCATTGATTGCTACAAGAAAGGAAAAGCTCAAAGCGTTCAACAAGCTTTTATTTAACTTGTTAGTTGTTAGTTAGCGGGAACAAATCTTGTACTAATCTATTTGTTGCTGTGACCCATTTCCACTTTACGGTTTCAATGTAATAATGAAACCGTTGGGGTACATTGGGGTACTTGGGGTACATTGTGTTTTATATTCATTTACACTGAAAGGGATACACGAGGAAGAATTTAATAACAAAGCTTTAAGTCGTAAATATAACAGGTAATAAATAAACATAGAGGTAACACACACACTTTCCCACGTATAATATTAGTATGAATAAGTTATTGATCAATTTATTTATGTTGCTACCATTCGATTTCCAGATGTCAGTAATTCCATTTGCTGCGGCCACACCAGACCCGAGCCGGTTCGGCAATATAAAGGTCTAGCCACACGTGCCGTTATTATAATAAACATAATAATGTTATGGATACGATTGCCAATGAAACACCTTTAATAGGTTCCAGAGAAAATCGTTAAACCGCTAATTATAATAATTAGAGAAATGTATGTTCTAAAGTTATTATTATGAACATGTTGCTTGAAAAACCATAATATAATAACGTGATTAATGAGTTACGTTCCCTATTGGTTCTCGTACGAACCTCTACAGCAGGATTCTCGTATATAGGTAGTTAACATCTTTGAACATGGAAAACATTGTTAATTCCCAAATTAATTATGTTCTTCATTATATAAAGGGTCGTCGGGCTCCTAAGCAAATAAGTTATTACTGTAATGGAAAGTAAAGTCTGTTCTGAATTGTTTATTTTACGCCAAAGTATTTGTGCAACATTTTGTGTTAACTCAAATCGCCACATAGAGGCCTTGCTATTCTTCTTATTTATAGTGTTAAATTAACCTTAATACCTTTTACCTTGCCGTATTGGGAATCTTTTGTTCTTCTTATTTTGATAATTTTATTGACTCACGGTATTGTTTCACTACAGAACAGAACAAAGTAAAAACTTAAATTGAAAAATGTTTTCGCCGTAAATAACGTCTAAAATAAATGATAGTGTCTAAAAAGATATGTAAGTATAATTTTGAGAAAGTCTTTGCACTATAAAGCCCAAAATACATTTATTTTTATAACAGGAACGTGGTGAAACTTGTAATCACAATTTCTGTTCGAAGCTTCGCAGTTAATACGTTAACAATTAAAAATAAAATTTTACCGGATTTTACTGCGCAATTGGGAGCGAGCTCCGAAACCCGATTTATACCTGAAATCTGGGGATTTCTTTTTTATTGTTCTCTGTCACCCGACATTAAGTATGGGATTACTAGACTTTAATTCAATCTTTCAAACGTTTGGATTAATCCACCGTACATTATCGTTATCTAAGTTGTGTATTTATTTAAACGAGATCTTGTTTATCTAAAACAGTGTCACTGTTACAAAAACATAATGTAATCTGTTGACAAGTGTTATTGAGGCTATATATACATACTACGTAGGTATGTAGCTTTAATCCATTTAACAAAATACAGTTATTACTCAATACTATCTATCACTATGCAATAAAACAATGGTAAATATTTCATTCAATCAATAATTTTAGGATTTTCAGTTTTGATGGGCTGTTTCAATTAGATAGGCATAAAGTGAATGTGAGTGACAAAACATGTTAGTTTATACGTTTTAATAACCGAGCTGGCTGCTATGCGTGAAACACGCTACTGCTTAGGTCCATGAACTTTTTAGACATCGGTAAAAGGAATGGGTACTCAATCATCTAAGGATTTATTATTCATCAAGCTCTATTTAACTAACTTTATAACTCAAGTATGTTATCTAGTGGCACTCAACAAAACAAACCATTGATTTAATATTCCACTTAAAAAGCTTTCATCGAGTTTTGGATAAATTCAATATTATTAAATTAATCTAAAGCCACCTACAACTCGTCTATATTTATACATTGGACTAACCTTATCTTCACCTTAAAAGTTAACTATGGAGTGCGGATCTCTGTTCGAAACAGGAAAATTGTGTTAAAGGTGTATTGATCAGGTATAAACGACGCTATTCAATATTTTCACTATCAGGTTTGCTCGTATGAGTTGATGTGTTTATCACACCATCTACGGTACCATAGTTCTTTGTTACACTTCATAGGCCTCTCGACTTGAGCCATTTCATGGATGCCATTATGCAGGGTGTGGATGGTATGATAGGTAAGTGCGCTGTACTGTAATATTATCATCCACTTACCCGTAACCAGGGATATACGTAATCCGGCTTACAACATGGAGGGGTATTGTTTCAAACGCTTCCTTGTTTAATAACCACGTCAAAAATATTTATCATGATACAAAGTTTGAGTTTGTAATAGGTAACTTATTAGCATATTCATTGTATCTGAAGATATAATAATAAGACAATGTTGTTAAAGCGAATTATTTCGTGAAACAAAAATAATGTGCGGCGTAGTTAAACTCGTGAACAGCGAGTTAATTATTCATGCGTAAGGTTAGTAAATAATTGTGATATGAATAATATTATTATAACGTTTGCAGATGTAGGTAGATACTACAGCATTTAATTCATGAGCATTTCATATAGTGTAATGTTCGTGAGAGTGCTCTAATGTAGGATTTGTCTCGGTTACAGTGTGTGCGAATTAAGTTTTATGTAGGTATATGTTTATTTATTTGGTTTGTTCCAGAAACCTATTCTGAAAGATAGTTTTAAAGCATCTTAAGTACGTTCAACGGGTAGGTACCGTTCGCTACGATAATCTCGCTATCGTATGACCTTTAACACTTGACAACTTTCGCCCTTCGAGACACCAAAGTGAATTAAAAATACAGAGCGTTTCTTTTCACATAAAAGGCTGTTTGCATAAGCTGTGTGTTAAGTATATTTGTATTTTGTAAGTATTCGCGTGCGCGTATGTGACATTGAAGGAACGTGTCACATTACATAATACCCCGTAATTAATCCTGATTAACATTGAATGGGGTTCGTTATATTCTTCTTTAAAGCAAAGTAAAATCAAGGAAAATTAGGAAAATTGATTTCTCTACTACAAATATCTAGGAACTTAAAATATATGTGTTCCGAATAACGAAGCGCGGTTGATTTGTAATTAATATAATCCGCTTACATAGGTATTCATCTAATTTCAACCTATTGATTTGAACTTTACCCGTTGGTTCTAATTACTACTCTGTCAATAAATTATACCTGATTCACAAACGTAGCCCCATACTTACAATTCATTACAATATTAGCAGTGCCTCGCGGTTTTACTCGGGTTGTGTATATTTTCGTGCGAATTTCGAAATGATTAGACAGTTCTCTTCTATGTTATTGTCATCTACAAAAATAATTCTACGGTGTTTCAGAGATTAGTGCGTTTAAACAAACAGACTTTGTTTAACTTAAAATAATTCTTAAGCTTTATTAGTATAGATAAAACAGTTGTAAGGAGCCACTGTCTTAGCTGTCTGCTGCATTTCAAAGGTTATTTTATTTACAGATGAGTTAACGCGCTTTTATCGTGGTTCGTACTTGGTTTCACTTTAACTATGAAACGAATACCCACAATATCACAAACTGAATAATATTGTAGTTATTTATTATATAACTTACATTAAGTTAAACTACTTATGATTGTAATGATTCTTTTAAATAAATAAATTGTAAGTAATTGTAATAAATTGTTAATTTTAACGAATACCTAAGTAATTTCAATTTTGTTTATGTCCTTAGTTTTTTTTTTACATAATACATCATCAATTCAAAGAACAATATTAATATTATGTAAAGTGCTAACTGTTTTATGAAATCCTGTTACCGGAACGACATAAATCTAAGTTAAAAGTTAATTTTGTCAATCCGGATAATTCCTCAAGGTTTAATCAGACTAAGTTGGGTGTAATTAATGTTCACTAAGGCCACACAATCTAGGAAAGCTTCGGCTTAGCCCGCTACGGAAATCGGAGTTTGAAGCGGTCTGGGCGGGCGGGCGGCGCGTGGCGCGTAGCGCGGGCGGCCGCGGCGCGCCAGTGCTATGGGGGCTCGCGACGCCGCGCCACGCCTGCGACACACGCGCGCGCCACCGACTCGCCGTTACCCCCTCATTCAATATATACTTCGCTCGAAATTCAAAACTCACCGGACCTAATTAACTGGACGCGTGCCCAGCAACTTAATATTTTGGACACTTACCGAGTGACTTTCGACAAGCCTTATCTACTGTGAATATTGGACAACTTTTGAAAAAGGAATGGTACTGTTGTAAAAAGTTAGTCGATAATTTTGTGATGCAAACGTTTTGTAGGAATTCGAATTAGGTAACATTTTATCGATCAAATTACATAAATACTTGCGTCATATTACATTGCTTTATTAAATTAATTGAGTACTTATAAGGGTTGAGCATAAATTAAATTACCTATTTCGCTCGTAATCAATCTTTGTAATACCAAATATTGGGTTAATTACGTACTACTCATTTGATTGTATTACTGCTTATTATTCAAATACTTACGTAGATTAGTTATATTAGTCAAATTATCGGTTATACTGCAATTACAGTGAGCGGTTGAGGTTTTAATGTCGAGATTTAATTAAAAATAAGAGGTCTTGTTAGACATTTCTTTAATGTTATTTCTTGTGAAATTCACAATGGTTATAGACATTCTCTTTTATGCTTTCCAAGGGATCACGTTGTGGTTATGAGATCTTTTCTTTATAACCGCTATTGATTCAGTTCAACGGGATAAGGGTTTAAGTATGCTTACACGAGATTTTCTGGAGAATGAAACTTTCGAATATATGGGAGGGCCGGAATAAGTAGCTATCTGATATCTTTTGTATCTAATTTCCTTCAATTGACGTTTTACAAACATTATGTGATATAACAAATGCGTTTAACTTTATACCAGCGACCCGCCCTCATTGCGCTCCGGCGATTTATAAAATCTAAGAAAATCAAATTGAAACAAAGCTTATTTCTTAAGTTCTGAACATATGAAATTATAGGTTCAAATGAAAAATTATTTCTTGGTTTCGTATGATAATTCATATTGAAAACAAGTTTGTTTGTAAATTTCAAAGAAACCCATATATGACTTCTCCTTGTTCGTATTACACATTATTATTCTGATGAATAAAGTATAACTTCATGAAAACCTTTACATCAATTGCTTTATAATAAAGAACAAATATTAAATGTTTCTGTTTTATGTTCAGTAAATATAGTATACTGAAGAACATAATTTGAAACGATACTGGCATAATTGCCAAGTGTTCTTATTTCCAATCGGAGAGTCTGATCATATCTAAAACATGTAGAATTCAAAGACATTGATTTCTAACTTGAGAGCCTCCCTCGGACGTTTTCCCGGGTATTGGGGAGTGAATCAATCTAGGATTGCAGTTTCATACATTCCGTCTTAAGTATATGCAGGGAATCCCGAACTTAAAAAAAGTACTTTTCTGAATTGATTTTACGACATACCAGCAAAGTATTGAAAGTTATACCACCCAAGTACTTAAAGAAAAGCCTGTGTTTAAAGCTATCCAGCTTCCAGGACTCATCGAGAATAGAGTATAAGAGACAAATAAGTAGAGTAGAAGGCATCATTAAATGCTTAAAACATAGCAAGCCGATTGTGTATGACGAAGTCAAAAGTGTAGACTATAAAAAATAATGCAAATATTAAAATTCATGTGTAGTTATTTGTTCATAAAAGCTTCGATAACGTTTTATTGGTGTAGGTTGTTGGAACCATCACCTGCCACCATCAACCTGTGAAATATGTCATAAACATGTATGTTCTACACACAAACCGGATGTCCATTAATATAGAAGGGTACATACAATATTTGATAAATTATAGTAATTGAACGGGAAGTACGCTTTAGAACCGGCGACATGAAATTACAGGTTTTACGCGCTACAGCGGTTATTAAGGTAATTACTGTTTGCCGTGGAATAAAAGATTTAATGGGAGGTCTTTCAACACCATGATCAACGCTCGATAGAATAAAAAACAAGTATCGATTTTCCTCGTCCGAGTTTGAAATATAAGAAAAAGAAAAGGCAAAAGCACTTCAAAAGAGAAACACTAATTGAGACAATAAAATTAGCATACTCTAATGACAGATGTCGAGACATTGATTATTTGCGCTCCGGAAAGTATTGGTTTCTCTGTCGAAAATGCCGAAATATAAAGCGAAAAGGAAACCGCAAAGGTCTAAAATGAAGCCTTGATTCAGGGTATACCTGTAACTAATGGTCGTAGAGAGACATATTTACCTTTCTTTACTAACCGATCTTGGCGTGGGTGTCGTAAAAGGCATCCATCTTTTGATTAACCAACGACCCGGGCTGTTATCGTATAAAATAAGTTAGGTTCTCGTTCGTTTGTCGGGCGCTCCTACGGAGAATTGTAACATTGTTAAGGTGCTTTTTCACCGGAACTATTTGGCAGCTTTTGTTAAAATTGTTGACAACAACGAAAAATATACTATTGTTATTTGGCAGATACCCGAATCCAAACAGTTATACAATTAGAAATAGCGTTGTTCATATACACTATATGTACATAGTTTTTTTTAGTTCTTGTGTTGGCAATCATCGGTATTTATTAGATTAATATTTGAGCTCCTTCCTATTAACACATTTTGTAAAATTATTTTCATCTCAGTTCCTAGCTCCAAAGCTATCTGAAAAATGCCCCATGGCAATCTGGAAATGGGTGGGGCGCAGAGTTGACCTGAAGAACGGGACATTAGATGCTAAATGCGTGCTATGTCTTTCTCCCCGCTGAAAACCAGTCACTGCCTTTACCGAGGAAGGTGAATCCATTTTTCTTATCTGCCCCGTTGGTGGGGTCGCGTTGGACAAGTCAGTCTAAAGACGGTTCGGACTATAGTCGTAGCAGGAGCAGACTCTAAAGCTCTTTATGATATATCAAAGAATTAAAAATATTACGTAAAATATTAACTTGACATTGCGCATCTGTATTTTACAATAAAACAATAATTAATTTTATTTTTATCAGATTACACTAAAAAGTAAAGTGGCTTTTATCACTACAAAATATCTTTAATATTTTGTTATTCGCATTTTCGTAGAATTATTTACTACAGCGTACTGCTGTAAACCAATTACAAAGAAGACTTACTGTTATTACTTTAATAAACAAAATGTGGTTATTAATTAATAATATTACTAGGTTAATAAACTTAAATGAAGCTATTAATGCGCAACAAAACCTTAGGTAGGTTTTGTTTTTTACTCTTAGAGACGATAGCAGATGTATTCATAAGTAGCAGTTCTACCATCTAACAAGATCGAATTTAATTAAACCAAATCGAAGTTGGGTCAACTTATGTCAAAATTGGCTCATAATTTGTAACTAGTGAATCAAATGTAAATAAACTCATGGAAGACAAAACGAAGCATTTATCGAAATAAAGTCAAACATAATTAAATATCAATCGAGCTCTTTAAGTAAATTTTTCTACTAGTAACTCTAGTATTTCGACTTCTTTCAGTATTACATACAATACCTAGGTAGTATTTAAAAAAAATATCACTCCTCCAAAACTGACTGAAAAACAGTCACTTAATGTGATAGGTTAAAAATCTGAGGGTAAAAAGGCGCCATTTCACGTCACCCTGACTAAAATATGTTTGTTACAATGCATCTCGGTCTCGGGGCTATCGTGGCCGCTATCGATTCCGATTGACGTCACTTGTCACATACTTTTCTCTTCCCAAGTTGTTTATTACATTCGTTTTACGCTAAGACAACTCCTAAATAAAGATTGATGTTTGTTACGGAGAAATTCACAACACCTTTACGTGACACGCTTCAAGATTTGTTGCAAGTACGAATAAAACCTACTTCGATCTCACTTTGTATTGCGACGTTTTAATGCTTTTAACACATTCTGCGTTAGAACGCCCGAATACATTAACTTCGGGTCGGAGCTATTAATTTTAAAATTATAGGTTCACAATAAGTATGCCTACTTGAACAGAGTGGGCCTTTATCACTGAGATGACAGGCACCTTTAGGACCTTTTGAATACGTTACACTTTAATTTTTAAATCGTAAATTGCTTTAAATTCTAATACTAGACCTGCAAAGATACGTCATAACTTAACTTATGGCTACAGAAAGGAATAATATCAACGTTGTTTTCCATATCATTGAACATTTGAACATAAATCTGAAACCAAAGTTAAAACAAAGGAATACAAATGCATTGCCACAATTTATATGAAGTATGAAGAATAAACGTTGGCATATCATCTAGTTAGAAAATATGGAGCGCGCCGCGCGGTGCTACGTGCTCAGCAGAATGTGTACCATTGCTCTTTGTGTCGCTTTCTTTTGTTCAGTGATCTACCCACACGACGGGAAGGTGTAGTGGGCTTTCAATAGCATGGCGCCTGTTCCTACAGCTAATTAGAGGGATGGCTTCAACACGCAACTACCGACTACCATGTGACGCATCGTATTTGACATAAATTAAGAATTAATTACAAGTAGAGTATACCTAGGGTATCACCTTAATTATCAATTTTACAAATGTATATATAATTGCTTTTGTGCCAGTTCTATATTGAGTATTCACTAACTAAGTTGAATGAAGAGGAAATCTTCAGATGTTTATTATTACATTACGAGTTAACTTTCATCAAACGAATCACGAACAAGTTGTTTTAATTATGAAAATTAATTCATTTATCGGACTCGAAATATTAAATCGTTGGAGATAAATTGAATGATTAAATTGTGTCTGTGTCAATATGATAAGAGCCGTGAAAGGGCCTTCCAAATAAATGTAAAATGGAAACTGGGGACAAAGGGCGCGGAGAGATTGGTCAGATGAGATCTATGGCTGATCCCTACACCGCCATCTGTCGGCCCGCTCTACTTACGCGTGTACATCACATAAATACCGTCCATACGACAACGTTACTGATGTGTTGGGCACGGTCGGGATATTGCGCTTGTGGGATTCACACAGTAACAATAATAACATAAGTATTATTAAAAATCTACTATTTTTCATACTTTCCCCTAAGTTACTTACGAGTAAAACCTGTTAACCGCAACGCTAGCTCACGCATGAAACTTCTTATAAAATACACTATATCAGATAAACACGTGTATCTGCATACAATATTGTAACAAAAATAATCAAAACAACACAGAACTCTTAACAACGTTCGAAGAAAAACTTCAATTGCGGAAGCAACTTTTCCTGTCGGAAAACTCGTGCCTAGGTGCCTACAATATACAATATCACTTTGCCGTATGTGATCGTATATGAATGTCTTCGCCTACCTATTTACATACCGTAATAAGAAAACTTTGTCAAGGATAAATATACTCAAACTCTCCTGTACACAATTATAATGCTAATATTTATCAACAGTGATAATATCACGGCTAATTACCAACTTCACTGAAAATCCTCCCTTAATGACGAAACTTAGTAAAAGGTTTATTTTTAATTACGCAAAATGTCAGCTGTTATTTGTAATACCGCAGTAAAATGTTAACAACTTATACCCGTAATTCATAAATTAATTAATAGGCTGAAACGCTTTGTATAGGAGAGTTAGAGGCGGTGCGAGACGGAGTTTAATCTGTATTTATTTTCCAGAAAGTGACGGAATATGTGAACTATGTGTGTGCTTGTGCGGAACTAATCAAGGGTGTATTGTGGGGGAAGCGGTGGTGGAAGGAAGGCAGTGTGTTGAGAACATAACTGATGGTCGTGTAGTGAGTGCTCCGACACCGGATATCAGGTGGCATGGAGGTGAACCCGACGCGAGGAAGCCGCGTCATTGTGGCCTTCTTCACTATCGTCTTCTGGGGAATGGGTAAGTGTTCCATACTGTTTTGACGCCGATATAATACGCGAATACAAACAGGTACATTGGACGACAGCCAAGTTCTCACATCACATTTAGTACAAACTATTTGCAACCACCCCTTTAACTCTATTACGATTTTATCAACCAAATCAGATTGAAAAGTTTCAACCATTCACAGATAAGGATTAGCCAGCTTTATGTAATTGGCTTTTAAGTAATGACAGTGGTGCAGTGGATGTTATCGTGGATATTATGAAGATAAATGCCCTAAACATTTTTTTTCATTAAGATGGGAGAGGCGAAATATATAAATTATCTTGAAAGGGTAGGAAATAAATTATAGGCATAAAAATAAGATATTATTAAAGCCAGTGAAGCGGTAAAGTGAGGGAGGTAGCAAGATTATAATACATCAAATCATTCTTACGAAGACAGGGAAGATGAAGTTCAGTGATATTGAACAAGATCACGAAATCAATTGCGATATTTGGAAAGGAACCCACCTAAAATGTTTCCGCTCAAATGGTTTAGAGATTGATATTAAGCGTACTTTTTATAAAAGCTTGAGCATCGTAATAGCAGAGCTTCAACTGTGAGTGGCAATCGAACCATCAAAAGACACTGATTCACTAAATATCTATTTTGCTCGACCTGTCAACGGGATCTTATAACAAATAAATATATTAAATAGATCTTTTTATCGTTATTGAAGTATTGGAAAAGAAATAAATGTCACTCTGAAAAAAACTCATCAATTTGTCGCTATTAACCGCAGAAGTTTGCCGGATGTTATTAAGGGGACATCAATTAATATAAGATAGTATAACTCGGCTGAACTTGGCAGGTTATTGATAAGAGTATAAATAACTAGCGAACTTATACCAACAGTTTGGTCCACGTAACAAACTTGTATATACCATACATCATTATAACAGTATTACATATGAGACAATAGAATACCGGAAGTGATAGTTATGACTTCTTCCTTATATGTATCATCTTATAATCTGCCAAAATCAAAATTTTAACTTAAACCCAACGAGCATAACCCGTTTAATCTTATAAAGTAGTGAGTGAATGTTTCACTCAAAGTAAATAGGGATGCATAAGTGATACAAGTAAACAAAGTTAATTAATTTGTTAAACAGTTTATTATATAAAACCGCTAGTGATGTACATAAATATTATTAGAAATAGCTGTGCAATTAACGATTTGTCTGTTATTACAATGGAGGTCATGAATTCAAATACGTAGCGAATAACTAGGTAATGTAATATTCAGGTTGTTATTAATTAATATGAATACCGACGCCTGCCCCGGCCCGATATCCAGATTGATGTTTAATATTCTCAAAACGTTCGCAGTTCTGATTTATTAGTAACTCTGTTCCCGTCACTATAATTATAACACACAGTGATATTAAACATAATTATGAAGTAATTGGGAACTGTCAGTGTTAATACTTACTATCATTAAGTGAATATTACTAAAACGATGAAATTTAAAATACATTGAGTTTAACAAAATAACTTTTATTTGATAGTTTGATTATTTCGTAACAGTAATGTAATTTAAATAAAGGATTCATTCTGTGTTAAAGGTGACATCAACGAGGTACCTTTATAAATGCAGCTTTAACTAAGTCATTGTGCCCATTCGGGTCTTCAAATAAATTAACTGTTGTCTCGGTAGAGCCATTAAAGCGACGTTTGTATCACTCGCAAGCAGGAAACTACCAATCTGTCTCAGTCAGTGCCAATTGAAACAGACTCGTCTTAATTTTAAGCCAATCTTGTCTTACGCAAGGCAAGTTAGTAGTTCATTTACTATTCAGCACAGCTGCAGTGCTAATCAAATAGTTTCATGATGACTAAAGTAATTCTATGGAAACATACTAAACTCGATGAAATAGGTATTAATTTATAATTTAATCTGCCTGGGATGATGTTATGTTATTACGAGAGTAATTATTGTTTGATATTGTTATTATATTCTTAGCAAACATTTGGTATATTTCAGTCCGTAATATTAGATAGAAAATCTTAGCTGTAGTGTAATATTGAGGACAATAAAATCGTCGCTATCTATGCTCGTCAGATGAGCATGTTACATAACAAAATATAATAAAAGGCAAAACGGTCGGTTCCAACTTATTTTCTTTTTAGGCTAGGTCGTATTATGGGCAATATGTATGGTGTATATTACGAATATTATTACTAAATAATAAAAAAGTATATTTCAAAGTTTTCTTTATACTGGAGTTTTGAAAACTGTGAGGTCAAATTAAGACTTAAAATGTGCAGGTCGTGTGTAGTTTGACATTACCAACATTTTGTGTACCTTCCTCTATACTGTGGGAAACCCAAATCCACTCATTCAAACGTATATCAGTAGTCATGGACCTAATTGTGTGTGCTTTGAAGCCATTTACTTAAATCTTTGTCATAAGTAAACACTCTATGAGTCAATGTGATAATGGTATATGAGATTCGTCAATCTACAGTGAGCAATAGCTTTACTTTCAATTAAGCATTATAGATAATTTAAGGATAATAACCGATAATAATAATGTCAAAACATTTCACCACCAAAAAATTTCAAACCCGCAATTTCATATTTGAGGTTTGCTTTATTCACCACAGGTATGGTATGATTCAGGTCATACCTTATTAAATTTTTAGGAAAAATATTTGATATAGCTAGTTATTCTGGTATCTCATTTTGGTATAGCTTTAGTTGATGTTGATCTTTAAATTTTCGTGTTAAATTTATATCATAACGGTCGACTGATTTCTTTATTCAATCTTATGAACTACTGCCAGGAACTACGATGCCACAGACACATAGACACACATAGAGGTCAAACTTATAACATAATTATTTTCAGGTCGGGAGTTAAAATGAATAATTTCTGTTACTGTTAGGTTAATCTGTATCCCATTAGTGGGGAAAGGCCGACCATGTTCCCTACTTTTCTAAAATATATTCCCTGTGAAATGCAACAAAGTAAAACTACAATATAATTTGCGGTTAAATTTATAATGTACTTTCTACGCGTAATATGTTGTATGTTTTATCATTAGTGGTAACAAAAACTATGTTTGTAAGTATTCTAGAACTGTGAATAATGAGAGCACACTGTTTACGTTTTTCGTTCATTATTTTCTATTCAAATATGAATGTCGTAAACATACGTAAGGTAAATACTGGTAAAAATGTTATGTGGGTAAATAAATTGTGTATGTGCTCTTAATTAAATGTGGAGATGTCAAAACTGTGCCGTTTTTATGACTTTTTCATGACAAATTTTGATGTTTTTAAACTAAACAATCCCTGCACGTTTGTATATTCTATTGTTTCATTCCTACCCTGAAAACATCATAATATTGAACGTGATATACACACTATATCTACTAAATTTGTAAAATTTAAATAAGGGCTTTTCCTACATTATATACGGTACATAATATACCAAAATAACATTTTTGTCTGTCTGTCTGTCTGTCTCTTTATTCCGGCTAATTTCTGAAATGATTGGAGCGATTTTGACGTCAATTTTACTAGCATGTAGCCGATGTCATAAGGAGTAACATATGGTAATTTTATTTTAGAAACATCCAAAATGCCATGCTGACATAGTCGCGGGTACAGCTTGTATTTATTTATAGCTTAATAAAAATAGCCCGATTAAGCTTCCTCTTGAATTACACTGTCTGGTGAAAACCACATGAAAGAGGTTTTCATCAGTCTAGCTTTTGAGACAAGCGCGATCATTCAGTCAGCCATACGTTGGCAAATTTCGTTTATACTATGTAACGACATAAATGAAGAATGTGGTGGGCACCTGCTTCGAAAACCCAAGTTGCACGTCGTCAATCACCCTTACAGCTTGATAGTCAACCGTATGAATCTCTGTAGCAATATTGTATAGTGTCTGACTCCGATTTGGTCAGATCCAAGTCAGAACGTCTTTGTCTTTGGAAACTATAGGAGTAACTAAAGGCACTCGTATTATATTGTATGTTACTACGTATGAACGTATACAGTGACGTAGTTGTATTCGTAAGAAGACTAGACGCAGAGGGTCCTAGTCACAGACATCCATTAAGTTCGTCTTAATGTTGAGATCTAACTTTCTCAAACAATGGACTCCGAGCTCAAACAAAGACTGTCGCGCTTTACAGTGTAAAAGTTAAATTTCATCAATCTTCTTTTATTTCGTTTCCTTCCGCCCTTTACATTGGAATAGTTTTTGATTAATGGAATTTAAAAATGCTACCTTTATCTTCTTTGATTTATTTTTATAGAAATACTTACCTTTAATGACTAGATTTTGTTATTGTATGTTTCGTTCAAAGATACATACCAGTATACATATAATGAATACTCATTTATCTTTGAAATAATTTTAATTATTAGTTATTTTATGGAGTTACGAGGCTTGAATACATTTAGCATTTTAAAGCTTCGCTAGTTGATAAACGAGTCAGCTCAAGGTCTTTGAAATCCATTATGGAACACATATTTTGGAGGTACCTTGACATAAACCGACACAACTTATGTCGTCGGTTTTTCGTCTAAACTTTGAAAGACGGGACAACACATTTTTATTTTGGACCTTAAAAGGAATTATCTACTTATCGAGGATCAGTCCTGAAAGTTGAAGCTGATGTAATTCAATGAGGCTCCGTCGGTGGCCACTCCGGCCCGAGTGGTCTCTCTGTGCTCTGTACAAGCTCAGTCATTGATATCTCGCCAAAGTGTCCACGTGATTGATCGATGGAACACCAACAGCACCCCATTCAACTGTACCGTGTTGTAATATTTTATCAGTTATTTACCCTGTGATTTGAACGCTGAAATTTATAAATATTTTATCATTGGAATATTCGTGTAATAAATCACGGTTGTAACGTGATACATTTAGGACGTAACATGAATATTTCGTTGTAAATTGCCGTATTAGGTTCAGGAGCACCGATCGCCATCGCATGGCGACCAGCTGAGCCATTAAGCCACTCTACGATCCGTTTTTCTGCGTTTTTCTGCTAGCTGTAACTAATGGGTTAGGTAGTGGTAAATGTTTTCTCCTTACACATTATTTATATTTACCGTTGCGTACAAATCACCTAGTTCTGCCAAGAAATGCATTGTGTTTTTTGATTCCTTACGCGTGCAATATTAAAATGCTTAATAGCTAACAAATAAAATAACGTTTTTTTTGTTTCTGTTCCTGTTGTAGAAGCATAAATCTAAAATTCAGGAAACATATTTACCGCGGTTATATTTTTAATTAAAACGGGCATTCAAACACCCACGTAAGACTAGGGCCGCGACATGGAGCGCACTCTACCTGATCCTCTAAAGGTATTTGTTTTATTAAAATTATGTAAACAAAAAATTTTCAATTCAAGTGTTTTTTTATTTAAATTACGAGTAAAGTGAAAAACACCTTTTTGAAAAGCCCGTGGCTCACCTACATTAATTTTAAAAAGTACCTGATATTTATGATGTGTAATCTTTTGATTAATCATTTCATAATGAAAATATTTACCATCTTAAATAACAGCAAATAACCGTGTAGACTAGATTCTACGAAAGCGTATTATTTAAAATATAAGGATGATATCTTATGATTGTAACCTTGACGTGTCTCAGTGAGAACGTTTTCATATTCTGTTTGATCTTTTGATCTTCGTTTTACAAAATTTCCTTTTTGTTATCCAAGTCTATGTATCATTTACTACGTACAGCAAAAAAATCGGTAGCAGGAATCTACTTGTGAACGAGGAACATTTCGAATGTTACATAACCAACGGAAGAAGCTTTGCCATGATCGATTTTAATAAGTTGTAAGAGCTTGCATCTGCTGTATCTTATTGTCTATCGTTACCTAAGTGTGCTTCTCCATTGATCGGAGCAGAGTGGTGCGGAGACCGACGTGTTGTGTTGTTTGTTGTTTGACCGATGTGTTGTTTGACAATCCCACTGCGCTGTGATTGGTAACAGCGCAGTGGGATTGTCAAACAACACATTGACATTGTCAAAATCTTTTCGTAATGCATTGTGATTGGTCAGTTGAGCTTCGCTCATCCACAGATTACTAAATAGTTACCTACTACGTAACAGATACTTCACTCTGAAGAAAATGTTCAATACCTACTGCTATAATTGCCTACTCCGTCGCGTCAGCAACCGCTGCACGCTAAAATGTGCCTAAATTCTCAAGCGTACAGTTGTGATTGCTTCGCACCGCGCGATCCCACAGCAATCGCAGGGCTGCCTCTTCGATAAAATTAAATTGGCGACGCATCGCTAAACTAATATTCTAAAACAGAGCTACGTAGTAACTATATATTTCGACTAGTAATCTGTGGCTTCGCTTGCGGCAACCACACTGAATTGGGCCCCAGAGGGCCCGAGACCGCTCGGCCGGGGGCGGTAGGTAATTATAGCGCGCAAGTACATGGAGTGACGGAGACCTGGCTCAGCTTTAATGGAAACGCATCCTAAATATTGTTCCTATACCGACGTTTTTTGGGAGGTCAAGTATTTGACATACCTTATGTGCAGCGAATGTGACAAGCGTTATTAAAAGCTACTTCCTTTTAAAAGCTTATACTTGGCAAACACTTTACGAAAATGTTTCGCTTTAATTTTAGTTTTCATTTGACGTTTCGGCTCCTTCACAGTATGACTGACAATATTGTAAATTTCAGATGAGAAAACTATAGCAAAATAATATACCTTTATATAGTAGTCTTAATTCGCGTATTTTTACGCGAATACTCCTTTTGGAGTATTCATATAAACCTTAGAAACTATTAGTAAAAAGGTAAATATTCTAGGTAAACATATCCGAGTTTAAAGGTTAAACATGCTATGTTACGCTAAGTTGTGTATTGAACTCCAGTTGGCTATTGGTTCTACCTCTACAAGTTCTTAACAACTTACTTCTAAATTGACTCGCTCTCTGAGGACTTAACGTTACCTACAGCATTGATATTAACCATTGACCTAGTATCTAATTATATAAATGTATAAAGTAATTACGTATAATCTCCCATATCTCTTCAATTATCTAATGATTGAATCGTTTTAGATTTTTTCTTTTAAGACATAAGTACTTCAAGGATAATATATTTTATTAGAAGTCTTTGAACTAATACAATACTTAGCTAATCACTTAAAGTTATCTTCTTAGGCTGTACAAACTGGATACAAATTGTTTGTTAAATTGCATGATTGAATCTTCAAGATCCAATTGGCTAATGGTTACTACTACTTTCTGCTCAGTAATGTTTCAGACCGAATAGATTTCTTGAAGATGGTTTATCTATATACTGATACTCCATTATCTTTGTTCTCAGGAGTCCGCGGTCTTCACAACTTGGAAATCGACGTCCCAAACGCAGTGCTCGTTGGTGAAACTGTCACGTTGGAATGCAGTTGGCAGTTAGAGGACGAAGAAGCTTTGTACAGTGTTAAGTGGTACAGAGGCCGCGAAGAATTTTATAGATACATTCCCAAAGAACTACCGCATACGAGAGTGTTTCCATTGCCTGGGATCGAAGTTGATGTGAGTTTCTTTTTTCCTTTTCATACATCGCATGGGTTTTAAATCGTCCAACCCGCACTAGGCAAGTGTAGTGATTTCGTCTAATACTTGACAGGCCTTTGCCCAGCAATGGTACATTACAACTATATACTACTGGTGAAATAAAAATATTTATTACTAGCGGCGCCCCGCGGTTTGACCCGCGTTGGGCCTGTTCCCGTGGGAATTTCGGGATAAAAAATAGCCTTTAACCTTCCCGTTGAATGGATTTATGCATTACAAAAATTATTTTGAAAAAGAATTAATGAAATCAGACTGGTAATTCCTGAGAAATGCTCGAACATACAAACAAACTTACAAATTGTACCTCTTTATAATATTACTATAGAAGTATAGATTATTATTAAAGTACTACGTTAATGAAAAGGGCGACTGAGCGATATTCGCAATTCTATCTGAGCGCGTTTCAATTGTTAGACCATGTCGGAAGCCTTTAGTCATTAAAAACTATACGAAATTAATAAATGAATGGTTAAAGAGGTGTTAAGCTCACCGGCTGGCACCTCGCACATAACACACTAACATGTCGAAGTGATGTCGTGGTGTGCTGGGCCGAGCCGGACCGGTGAGTGTGGCATCTCTCTGTGATAGCGCACTCATACATTTTACCAACAGCTTTCTTTAATTTACCAGCCAACGAGTTACATATCATTTAATATCTTTATTTTTTTGCTTAAAATCTAGTAAATTACTAACCAATTCGGGATAAAATGTTAATTTACAACTTGTAAAGGAACTTTACCTTTTACTTTTGATAGTTTCGTTACAATAGGTTTTTTAGTAACAATACAAATTATGCAAAGAGGTGTTGAAGGCAGATTTGGAGATTTGGTTGATATATTCCATCTAAATTTAAACGCATTAGCATCTTAACACGGTCGAATCAATCTGCATGTCTGCTTGTCATCGATTAGTAATCGGGCTAACACTAACATTACTAAAACGATAATAGACAGAAAATATACTAAGATTCAACTCAATTTGATCCTTATTTTCTTGGTAAAGCGGAACAATTAAACCTTCATCCTTCCTCAGATTTAGGGTTTCTATTCCTTAATCAGATTTGGTAGTTCCGGAGATTACTCCGACATCCAAACTCGGGAATCTCTGTATTATAAAGTACTTATGTAAGTATACACCACGGCTTCATCTACCGCATGTCAAACCACATTATAACTTTAGGCATGTGACTTTAATGGCTTACTTGAATATACAAATACCTACTTTAAGCGCCTGTCGCTTCGTCCATGTCGTATTAAAATAGCTGTCCCAGTTTCTCGTCTCATAGACTATAATATGTCAGATCATTTAAAGCTTGTTAATAAAATATACCACGCTAACCTTGCGGTAAAGTAACTATTATTAGAGATTGAAAGTAAAAACCGAAAATTTGAAATTGATTTCAATCTTAATTTTCGTGTAAATATATTGATTCAAGAAACCAATTTCGAAGCGAGCTTTGGGAGTTCTGTGTATTAAATATTTATTGAAGGATAGGCTAGCCAGGCTCGGAGGTGTTCCCGAGCGCGCGCGAGACAAATACCACTGTACGAGTGTATCGTAATACCTCAACCTCACTCGCCCCTATAAATCACGTTTATTGAGTTTTCCATTTACTTTTTATACGTTCTTATATTTCCACATTTCTGTTGAAACACAGCTTATAAAATTTGAATAGAGTTTCCTTTATGGTAAGGAAATAAAGCATCCGTTGAAATTGAAACAAAGAGACAGAGTTTTTAATAACGTGCTTTAATAAGATTTTTCTTAATAAATCCTAGTACTTAATGTTTATTTTTTATTGTAACAGTAATTCGGTAGTCGTTCCCGTGTTCTACTTAAGCAGTTAAATTCTTTAAAGTATAGGCGTAATTCTTTAAAAGCTAATTCGTTTGCTTGGAAAAGTCTCCACCATTAATTATGTAGTGTTTAAAGCAAGGGGCTTGCCTATAAAGGTGACATAAAATTTTGGAAGTTAAAAGCATAACTAAAAATGTGTAGTAAAGCCAGTCCGGTACATTTACTGTTAATCGCAACGCTATTTAAATTAAGGTTTCTTTATTCAGAACAATTTAACTGTTTGTTATCGGGAATCTGTGCGGCGTTTTGTTTTCATTAATGACGATTTTCTTCAATTTCGTTTCGCCTAAACAAGTTATACAAAGCATTCCGACGCCTCGTTTTGATGTCGGTGTTTTACATTTTGTTATAATGAAGCATTATCTCGCCAGTTTTTCTTGCCTTTTAAAATTAGACACGCCTACCTTTGTTTGAACTTTTAAAGGTTAATGTTTAGAAGATTTTTATGACTTTTCTGTACTTAATATTTTTAAGTGGACATCTTATAGTAGGACCTTTTATTTATATAAGACCAAATACCAGGTGCCTACCAACATTATTAGAACATTACACTTGATCCAAGCCGTCAGATCCAATTCTTTATAAGGTTATGTTCGCAATATATTTAGGACCTCTCGTTTATTTTATTGAATAGACAGTTATCAAATTCCCTAGTCCTTAGAAGTAACTAATTCAGTTCCCCATTTTCACCAGGTTATGTACCTAATAACGAAATCTGTTCCCAAGTTATCAAGTCTGTCTGTAGAAGTCGATCTTCAAACGCCACTAGTCGATCTATAAGTCGTCCAAATTCTATGTCCCATTAGTTGATAGCTCAGTTTCAGTCTTCGTAATCTTTTTTAAATATAATAATAATATATTGGGTTGGTTAAGTCACCAAAATAAACAAAAAAGAAGGAAGTAAGGCAAGACTGGTGTAGAGGAATTCTCACAGCAGTGATGATTTCCCGGCTGTGTGGATCTTTATAGGCTAAAACAGTCTGCTAGTTTGCTGTCGAATTAAAATATTTTTTTGACGTCCCTTTCATTTTTGTGAGAGTAAAGGAGAGAGAACAGAGAAGGTAATTTACCTCGTACCTATAATATTTTTTGATACCTGGGGCGTTCGACTTAAATCCGAAAAGGTGAAAATACTATACGGTGTACAAGTAAAAGTTAAAGGCTGTCAAGTAAAAGTATTAGTCTGGAATATCCCACTGCAAGGAAAAGTCTCACTGAAGGTATCAGTACAGTGTCCTCATTATGATATTATCACAATGAGGACACTGTACTGATATTCAGTGAAATGAGAGGCCGATCGATGAAAGGAGATAAGAGGATTAGGCGTAATTTGAAAGTATTATAGGATATACTTTAACCGACTAGCGACATCTATCCTAAGGTTCTCAATTCGTGTGTATTTTTTCTATTTTTGTGTTACGGAGAATACTGTTAAATTTATTTATTAATGCGTAGTAACTGAACTCACACGGTTTTTTTGCGTTATAATATGTATAAAGCAAGTAAACAACTTACTTATTATTACTTTTTTCGAGTGAATGAACCCGTGTGAGTATGTTTACTATTTGTTCAAATCGCGCAAGTTTAAAATGACTATTATTTTGAATTGAAACTACGTTTACAGTTACACTTCGCTTTTATTGTACTTTCTTATTTGGCGTTTCGGCCCCCCTTTACAGGAACCGTGGTTACAGAAGACGTTTTCTGCGAAGTGTATCCGTAAACGTAGTTTCAATTCAAAATGTTCGCTTTAACTTAAGAAACCAGAAACTATTTGTTAATGTTTGTTGGTCCAGATATCCCGGTCGGGAGCGCGGCGCGTGGTGCTGCAGCAGGCGACGCCGGCGATGGCGGGCCGGTTCCGCTGCGAGGTGTCCGCGGACGCGCCCACCTTCCACACGGACATACGTTCCGCACCGCTGGAAGTCGTCGGTAAATACTATCTTCATTATAGTTGTAACATACTACAGAACCGAAGAAGATTCTTAATATTATGCGAGTTTTGTTTTGTATAGGTATTTCTACTTTCGTTTCTGTAGCGTATTCCTCTTTGGTGGGATTAGAGCCATTTGCCCAACCAACAGTGGCGCATAACCTTTTCTTTATTTTTTTCTCTTTGAAACCTAGTTTTTGATTTCGGGTGTTCGCTTTAAAAAGTTATTACTGTACAATGAAAGAACCTCCAGGGATATCAGTCTGGCAAGCTTCTCTAAAAGAGGAGTATTCATTAGTACATATTTAGAGATTACATTCACATTTTGAAAACATTATCTCTCAATACACTAGCTAGTAAAACATAGATATGAGAATGAAAATCGCAATCAGATCATTCATTAAATCCAGGACGTTCCTTGTTAGAGAGATGGTCTTACTGGTCGGTCCCTTTTAATGTGATTTTATATGAAATCCAAACTAGGTGAGTAATTATTAAATGTATTGTATTACACGCGTTATGGATAGCCTATAAAAGATAACCATCTTCAGAGCACTCCAATACAATTTTATATGAAAGTATTTAGGGTAAGTAGCCACCGTCGCAGTAAAATAATACGCTTATGTAGCCGTCAATCGTAAACGTAAACGAGGTCAGACATACTGTTGAAACCGGTACATTAACCGATTAAAAATGAAAACACAATAAACGACATTATTTTAGACGGAAGTTAATGAAAAATCCTTGAAACTAGCAGATAAAAGTACTTAGGACATTCTGAAGTAACGTACATCGTTTTCCATGAAACATATTGCATATCTTTTAGTATCTTATTTTCTGTAATATAAAACGAATATGAATAAAATGAATCGTTCTATATGTGTATTTTTGTATTTATAAACCATTGAAGTGTCGTAATAGACAGAGGCTAAAATATTGAATCATTCTTTTGTAATGGAAATTTTTGTCTCGAAAATAAAATGGTATCTAAGAATTTTTTGATTCAACTTTTCTATCCTTTGAGGGTTACATAGATAGATCAAACGGATGGATTTAACGATGTAGGTATAGAAGAGAAAAAAACTACCTGTAAATAAAGTAGTTACAGTTAAAAGGTTTCAATAATACAGTTTGGTTTCGAGAACTACAAGTAAAAAAATCACTTTGCAGCAAATTTAACTTGTGAAATGCATGCGACGTTTAATTACAGACCATATAACATGCTCGTTGGTAAACCAGCCCTTTCACAAAACACAGAACTCCATTGTTAGAAAATGCATGAAACATTTTACGGCTCGACTATTGTCAATGGTCACGCGACGATCGGGGTTGTCGATATCGCGGTTCAAGCAATACTCTCTTTACATTTTTATGTACCCTGTTTCGATACATAATTATGCTTATTCTGTCCACGGAAATTAGGTCAGTCGTAATTTACAAGATATGAATATTAGTTAGATCTGGTTGGCCGTCGCTAACCGGCGGAATGTTTTGGCTATCCAAAATACTCAACTAGTCTAAAACCATGAAGCCAAACAGCTAGTGCCAAAAAAGATGAAATTATTTGTGTTTATGTACATAAATGTCTGCTCTAACTCGAAATATTAAGTATTCCGAAAGTCTATTTCGATTGGTCGTAAAATTATCTTCTATTTTGGTAAAATAAAATCGATAAATCCAATGCCATACATATCTCTGTCTTTTTCGAACGATTAGTAAGGCAATGTATCGTAATGGATTCGTATATAATTTAAAATACAAGTCATTAAATTGGAATATGGAGCGAGAGACATAAATTCTCCTGAATGTGGCCAACACTGTCTTGAACTTAGTAGCAACTTTATTAAATTATAAACTACTTTGTGTTTCGTGTTATAACTTGATACGTACATTAGAGTGCTCGTATCATAACATGGCTAAATAAAGGTAGATATATAACAAACTGAACACAGGTGCTTAATTAGGAACATTTTCAATTAAATATATTTGAAACATATTATATATTCATCTCTATAATACCAATTAATAATTAGTAACAATTTTCGCTATGAACCTAATTATTTCGTAAATAATGAATGTACCTAATCACAGACTGCGCCAATGATGAATAGAAGTCTACCGGTTAGTACTGATTTCAGTGATCTTTCCACAGATGAATCGGAAATGATAAGTGTGAAATTATTTTCATGTGAAATATAATAATAATAATAAATATAAGGCGCGTGTCACGGTGGAGCAACGGTGACTGAAAAAAATAACTCTGAACCATTTATAATTAATAAGGTGGTTGTTATTTTAAATCGCAAACCGCCGTCACTGCAACGTAGTTCTCCCGTAAGAGGAAAAATAAACATTATCAGAAGAATAAAACCAGAACACCATATATTTCTGAGTACAGTTGTTATGGGAATTGTACAACAATTGCGAATATAAATAACAATGTCTTGGTGAAGCCAATTCTCGATATTAAGAGGTTTGATTGTGTGCCCAAATTTTATCAGGATCGAAACGATCCGCAAAAGGGAGCAAACAGACGTGCCATAAACAGAGCCACCAGTATTAATGCGATGGCTTTCAGCAAACACCACCTGCAAATAAATACTGGATTGGGGGAGATTTTGAACGAATAGTTTTAATCTATATCTTTGATCCAATGGAATATGACGAAAATAGATTTGTTATTATCACGACGAGGTTAACAACCAATTATGGGGGATAACTTTGTTTACCTTCTAATAAATACTCATCAATATAATAATCTACGTAGGTAGTAGAGTTCCACTTATATATTACCAGTGCCACGTTCGCTTGGCGACTAAGTAAACACGTGGAACAACCCGAACTGCCGCCGGGCGCTTCTTCGATAGGTGAGATTTACTCACAATTCAAACTAATGTTATCCCCTGAAAGCTTTCAAATGTTCGTCGGATAGTTAGTACACAGGCTAAAGGGATCTAGTAGGTATATAATAACTAAAGCGAAGCCGCATCGTTTTATGTAAATAGCAAAATGTGTCGAATAAATTTACGTATTGGAATTTGTAATAACTACATTCTGAATCACTGGAATAACTTGTGATATTCGGTATTCGGAATAACGAGAACACTGTGGACTTTGCTGTCGGTAATAATATGTATTACGATTCGGTGGACATTTCATTCTTTGGAGTGGATAGGTATTCATATTAATAATTCATTAAACTTTCTAACATAAGGAAGTGTGGTTACTGTGGTAACAAAATTCTTTAGGGACCATTGTTAAAAGTCAACTATTAACCTCGCTATAGTGTGTCAGGCGGCTAAATACAGGCTATCTTAGTTAACGGCTTGAAACTAAAGTGCCACCGACACTAGACCGCCAAACGGGCTCCATGAGCTTCACACCAGTAATCTTCCGGTCTACACACTGTTTAGTTTAGGGCGGGGCACTGGAGCGGAACCACTGCGGTAAACGCTTATGATTATCGCTCCACTTTACGAGATTTCATATTCATAGGTAACAAAGTATCTATGTGGCTCATAAGAACTTAGCTGACTTGTCCTTTGTGGGACTGGAAAGTCAATGCACTTTAAGATCCTCTTTGAATGTAGTTAAGAAATAGTTTTTGAAAGTACCTAACTGCTAAAGTAACTTTTTCAGTGATGTTTTTCAGATAAGACTTCGTTAACATTGAATTTGATACTTTGTTTTATTCTATGAATTATTTAAATACTATTACTTTATACATTTTTCGTCCAAATGCACCTTACCACGGAAAGTTGTTTCAGTAAAAACATCTTTAACATAGTCTGTTACGCGAAGTCTTGTGTGGTTTACATAAAAAGTCGGTTGAGGTGTGTCGTGACGAACATTGTAAATATTCAAGGTTGTTATGTCGTTGCAGAGCCTCCGGAATGGGGTCCCAAGCTGGTGTCGGACCGGTCCTGGTACGGCGTCGGGTCGACGCTGCGCGCGACGTGCGCCTCGCCGCCGGCACAGCCTCCAGCGAACTTAACCTTCGCTCTCAACGGACGAGAGGTGGGTTTATAGGTTTTAATCAATATTATCAACCTTCTTAGAAGCAAATTTTGGACTCTATTTGATATGAGACGGTTTTAATCAATATTATATACCATGAATGTTCAAGTTAAAGCGTTGAATATGGACTCTAATCAGAAGTACAGTCCTAAGTATATTAATAATAACGTGAATAATTTCGTCATTTATGTCGAATAGGTTAGTGGCCAACTCTGTTGTTGAAGTTGTCAGACCGCCTAAAGGCCTCCGACATGGTCTAACGTTTGAAACAACCGGGACGCCTGCTGAAAGTGCCCTCCGACAGGAATACTGTCAGCAACCAATCCCATTTGTGACGTTGCTTAACAATACCGTGTAGCATTGAGTATACTCTTGTACTAATTTAATAAACCTGTAGATATTTTCGCTTGTTTTGAATACTTTTTGGTTTAACTCATTTCTGAGACCTACGTTTGAAAATATATCTTTGTGCATGATATTTCATAACATAAGGTACAATTACAGTAGATGCAACATGCGGTGACCAGGACATTGTAAAGATTACGATAGTAGGCCGCTACTGCGTGTAAACCTTCAGTATTTAACAGTACTCGACTTAAAAAACCAAGGGAGGTTCTCTTTTCAGTTGTAGGTTTTATGTTTATTTAAATAAAATTGTTACTAGGCCTTGGTAGTATAATCTTACGTTCATTACTACTTATATTATAAATGCGAAAGTTTGTGGGGATGTATGTTTGTTGCCCTTTCAAGTAAAAACTACTGAACTGATTTGAACGAAACTTTACAGAAATAGGTATACTCGTAGATGTAATCAGAATAAGATATATAATACATTTATCCCGAAATTCTGCGGGATCGGGTATAACGCGCTATTAGTTACACACATTTTTCAACGTTTAAATTATGTTTTTTGGTTGTTAATGTCTTTTATCCTAAAAAATACAAAAATGGCAAGCGGAATTATTATAACAACTGGGATAAATCCATTTTTAGATTTGCAAAAACCGAAACATTTTTATGCGAAGAAAGTTTTAAAACATTTCTGGAAAAAAAAATGTATTCCTAAAAAACCAAGTTCATTTCTATGAGAGGTTTCTCGTTGAAAATTAACTGAATACATAAAATGCAAGTGTTTTATGTATCCAGTTAATGTACAACTATAAGTATTTTTAATTTATATCCTACGATGCAAAAAGCGGGGTGTTTTAAGTTTGATATGTGCGAGTACGAGTATGTCTGAGCCATTGTCTTAGGGTGCATTTACATCAGGCGAGCGAATGCTCATTCTAACCCCACTCTATAAAATTCTTACAAGAATTTACAAGAATTTTATAGAGTGGGGATAGAATGAGCATTCGCTCGCCTGATGTAAATGCACCCTTAAACGAATAAACCGAATTGTGTTTAAAGTACTTATATAGTGTTCTTGGATTGAATAACAGAAGGGGGTAAACAATTTTGAATTTTCATTTTGTTTGATATCAAAAATTTTCACTTTGAACGTGGAGAAATTTACGTTATATCCACTTTAAGAACTTCCGAATACAATTATAGGGACTTAGAATAAAATGAGATGAATTTCTTTGAAGAATGATATCGGAGAATTTTATGATAATCACTGATGTTTTCATCAAATTCCCGAGAATATTTATATGAGCTTATGAGGCTTAAGTTAAATACGAAAGTAATTTGTTTAAATATTTTTGAAAATAAATAAATAGAATTGAACCTTAAATAAGATAATAAAATAATTGGTAAGCAAATTATTTTGGTGAATATATTGATAAAAATGTTATGGTTTTTAGATTGTCAATTTTTGTGTCCAACTTTTAAATGTCGACAGAGAAGAACTTTTCTATTCATAACTTTAATAAGGACGCCTTTTGTATGTTGAACTTATTAAAATTTCAATGTCAAGTAAAAAGTTTATTGAATTTATTTTACTTAAGATGAAAAGCAAAAATACCATTTTTATATTAAAGTTTTAATTTTAGCCGACTTCAAACATCGATTACAAAAAATATATTTTACTTTGCAAGGATGACTAGGTACTTTGAACCTAAGATCTCTTGTTATACTTATTCAGAGTCGCTAATGATTGCTTATGAGACGCTAATGAGAGATTTTGATATGAAATGTATGGAACAATACCTTAACTACTTAATTGTTGAACTAAGTGACTCCTTTGAAGGCGGCAGATAGATTTATAAAAGTGAACGCTTCTTAAAGTTATTAAGACATATATTTTCTAACTTCCCAACCCTTTCACAATAGCTCAGGCGCGTACGATTATAATTATAACTTTCTAAGCACATCATTATTGTTTTACGGTCGCCGTTTTGTTGGTGATGTGTAGTAATTGTCTCACAAACAGATATTTCATCCAGCTATCAAATTAAACGTTGCCTTGTTTGTATCTGTTGAGTACACGAGTAAATTAATGCTAATAGCCATAAACCGGTCGTTACCGAAATGGGTTAGGCATACACTAAAAATAGAGGAATTCTCCGTGCTGCCTGCTGACTTGTTGTTTACCTGCCAGCAAATAAAGTACCACTTTATGTTGTTATATAATGAACAATATATTTTACGTATTGTTAAAAGACGTTATAAGAAAATGTTCTAAAATATTTAAGTCACTTGTTCCAAGAATTACTTTGACATACCATGACTATAATATTATAATGTTAGGTAGGACAGCCATTTTTCAGGATGAATAAACACAAAGTTACCTATTGGCCCGCGCTAGCCGTTGGCGGTGTTCAGACGAGGATCCGCAACAGAACAATACACTCTACCTACTTTGACACGCCCGTTGTTTTTGCCTCCCGTCGACTGCCGTTGCGTAGGCGAGTTCATTAATCACAAAGCAGCTCACAGCTAGATAGATAAGCATCCCTTTTATTTAGCTCGCGGCATCCCTATACAATGGACACTCGATAGCGCCTTTAGTAAATAACCGTCATTGTCCGCAGATCGATATGGAGGTGTTCGTGCACGAGCTGCCGGTGTGGTTCAAGTGGGACCCGCCACCCAAGGCGGAGACCACCACCACCGAGCTGCCCGAGGACGACGTCAACTTCAACATATTCCACGACGACAATAACATACAGTACTTGGACGAGACCTATATCAACCTGCACAAGGAGGAGATCAGGAGGCCTCCTAAGGAGAACTCGAAGCTAGAGTTTGAGAGGACGGGCCCTGACAATAGACTGCCGTCGGTGGGCGAGGTCACGTTCGTGGTGCGGAATGAGGCGTTCGAGCGCGGCAGTCTGCGCCTCACCTGCATCGCCAGCATATACAACCTGTATGCGGCCCGCGCAGAACTTATCTTTGATATGGAACAACCCGAAGTTGCCTCCGTGCTCGGTGTCCGCAACACCGCTAGAGGTAAGTTATTCTCCCACACCTCAATACACTGAATAAATTCACAATATTACCATTTCGGAGTCATTTAAGCACCAATAAATTTAATAAATAGGTATGCGTTTCAAACAAGTGAAATATTGTCTGTACACTGTCTAAATAACTGCCAAGAGTGGATGGCGTGTGCAATAAATGGTCCTCAGACAATGTATAAAATAAGATTTTTATGTAAATGCAAAGACAAAGAAATGTATGTAACTTTTGTTCCAGGTTGCGGCAGTGCGAGCGCCTGGCGGATAGCTTCGTCTCTTGTGCCATTGTTATATAGCATCCGGTAGTTTAGTGTAGTGTCCCATTAATTTATAATTGCTTACAATACGAATTTCATTTTGTACAAATGTCGCTAAACATATCTATTATGAGTTTAACCTTGAAAAGGTGTATATTGTAGAAATATTATAAACAACAATTGAACCCTGTTTCAGGCCATTTGATTAATGTCAGGTGGTTACGTGTCGGAGTTATAAAAGTTGTAACAACAAAGCGTGCAGTTAGCACTAAAGTGTCAACCGTAACAAGTTGCAACAAAGCTAGAAGTAAACTGGGAATAGGTATAATAACAGAGCTGAAACAGAAATTCCAGTTTTTACGCCCGCCCCGGAGGACGGCGCGGGGTCTGTGTGAAATTGCGGCTGCGGGCGTGTGTGTGCTCACAACTTTCGAATGTGTGGTCACAAGTTGGTGCAGTTTTTGCCAACTGCTGTTTTATGACCGCTATTTATAACATTTGGTTCACGCAGCGACGCAAGAAAAACTGGCACTTTCCCTTCAAGAAATATGATTTCATAAACATTTCACATTTCCGAGATATTTGTACATATTATGTATGTGTATTTACGGTGCTGTTCCATTTTCAGAAAGTGGCTTTATTTTTCTTGTGGTATGAATTCTTGGAATAATTTATTGAGTAAGAACAATCCTTAATATTTCTTCCGCTGCTGACTTTCATACTTGGAGGTACATTGCCATGAAAGTGAGGTTAAAGTATTTATCAAAATTTGATTTCGTTAGAATACCTTCCTACTAGAAGACTTTATTATGTTCGTGAGATATCAACTCGCATCGTAGGTTTCACCGTAATTCTTATTTAATAGAGTTCAAATAATTCGTCTTCTGAAGATGTTAGTCTTAGATAAAACTGGCCAAATGGTATGTAATATTATGAACGAAACTAAATGTATGTCTTAGTTCTTAAGCTTGTAAATACTAGTGTTAAGGATCTATTTTAAAATTACTCTGTTGATTTCCAGTTGTTAAATTTATGGTATGAAATGTTGGCGGTAAAATGTCTATTAACTAGAAAAAAGACTGAGGAAATGATTTTAAAAATGGCTATCAAACTTGTACACGTGACCTTGACCTGAACTAAATATAAATTAACTATTCATGTTTATTTCAATCTATGAGAGTGAATGATTTCTATTGTTTAAATATTTTAAACTGTCAACGAAAATGTTTGTTAAATATAATTTGTAAATAACAGTATAATAAGAACATAAGTAAATATCTATTAAAATAAATGTATAAATTAAAAAGTTTTAGTGCAAAAATAAACTGATGTTGAAATTAAGGAAACTTTTATTTATAACTAGCTGTGCCCTGCAGTTTCAATCGCATTTATTCCGTCACTGCTTACACTTTAAACCTTCCCTGGACTTTCATAAATATTTCAAGACCAAAATTAGCCAAAATGGTTCAGCCGTTCTCGAGTTTAAAGCATGCTAACGAACAGCAATTCTTTTTTATTTATATAGATAGATATCCGTTTGAGATCTAATCTAAGTCAGACTTAAGTTCATATCAGCAAAGACAGATTATGTCCGTTAAGGGAAGAAATATTTCAAGACGAATATAAATAGCCTCTATTACAATTGACTGGTAGACTAAGAAAACATATCTCGGAGAGAAATTACTCGACCGCTGATAAAAGTATTACACAATAACGACGTACTTAGGTGATATTGATGATGTACGTTCTGTAAATGGTGGGTATTACAATAACCAAGTAATTTCCCCTTGAAAGAGTTTCACCTAAGCCTCAATCAATCATAGTGGGAGATTGAGTCCACAATAAACAGCAGAGAAACGAACCATTATCCTTATGGAGAAAATCATTTATTGAACTGTTATATTCAGAAAGAATGGATTGTCCGACATTGATTCATGCGTCACACATTAGTGGGTCATTTTTTGCCAATATCTTTCTGTGCGAAAATAAAGTGGTAAGAAAATAACTCAATAAGTAACGTTATTATGGGTAACAAATATTTTTATTGATATTTGGGTATAACATTACATAAAACCTAATTCATGTGAGTAATAATACTAATTATCTTTGACAAGCCTGTTGGCCCATTTGTCTGGTAGCAACCCTATCTGCTATATCAGAGGTAGCGGATTTCAATTTCCGGGATGAGTCAACAATAATTATGTTCAACCGTATCTATTGACTATTGGATAAATGGACCCTGCTTATACTTCTATATACATGTTTCTTCATTATACTTCTCATCCACTCTATGCCCTTTAACCGAATAGACACAGACTTCTTTGCAATATTGGCATGAAGTAACAAATTACTTTGTTACTTCATGCCAATATTGCAATACATTAGTATTAGCCTATAATGTCCCACTGCTAGGCAAAGGCTTCTCATTTCACTGAAGATATCGATACAGTGAGGAGGATTAGGCATAATCACCACGCTTGCCAAATGCGGGTTCGTGATCCCAAACCCGAGCGACATTTGAAAAGTAGGAAACATTTGTTTTCGCTCGACCCGGGAATTGACCCCGGGGTCTCAGTCTTGGCAAGTGCACATACCACTAAACCACCGAGACGTTAAGTAACAATAGACCGCCTATTCTTCTCTGTTACGTTCGAGGTCACTGTAACCCTTTACAAAGTGTTATTTAGATTGATTCAGCTGTTTGTCTGCGAAATTGTAACAAACAACTTTCGCATTTATAATGTTAGTGTGGAATGGATATAAGGATCATTAGCTTATGCCTGAGACGACGTTCTCGTAAGTGTTGTTTGCTACATTTACTTCTTTGTTTTCATCTGTGTCGTATTATGCTAGTTACGAGAAAGATGTTAAAAAAAGTTATAATTGCGTAGCATATTAATAAAAGTAATGAAGATAAATAAATTAATACGCATGACTAATCCACCCACTGTTTGTTAAACTTAAAACAAAAATATTATACCACACTTAATCTCAAATAATAATGTTTTAAAGTTAAATAAACATTATTCATGGAAATGGTCCCTAGCTTCACCCCGTTCCAACTTTGTGATGTAGGCAGCGTATTGATTGCCAGTCAGTTTTACTACAAAACATTCTACAAAGCAAAACAGAGTTTGTATTCAATTCTGAAAACAAAACACTGAGTAATTTGTTTTTTTTTTCAAAATAATTGCAAGAACATAGTTTTTGGAAAAAAATATACTCGTTCTCTCTCCATAACAGTTCCATCAATCGTGTAGTTGGAGGAAGTGTATAAAAGCGGTTTATTTATTTATAGAGCGAGCCTATTCGTAAGCCTGGTTCGTCTCTAAAAAACGGTTGTTAATTTTTCAACATTTACCAATGTCGGCTTCCGTGTAAAAGCAAAACCAATAACAATCTGTTAGAGTTCTAAGGCTTTCGTTCATCGGTCGGTTCTATTGTCTGCAATGTTCGTTAGGTCGCTCTTTTCATTTACTAGCTCCGTTGATTGGACAGAATCCATCACGGTCTGTAGTCTCCGCTCTACCAGTGCCATTGATTATTCCCCCAGCTTGTTCCCGTCGATGAAAATGAAAGTTTTATGATCGACTATATACCTACCTACATTCCCTTTAACTAACTTTGCTCCAATACCGAATGAAAGGCGAGAAAATGTATTCAATAAATCTTATTTAGTCGGTACGACTCCGGAAACAGGTATTTATTATAGGATTTATATAACATGGAAAGGGAACGGAAGCATTTTAATTACATTGGTAATAAAGGGATTGCTAGAAGTTTAAGATTAGACAGGTAGCGCAGATATCTAGATATACAGGTGGATGAAATTACCTACAATACAGACAGCTTCTGGGTGTTTTAACGGTTTTAATAATTATTTTTTACATTAATTAAATACACCGAAATAAAATTGTATTTAAATGAAACATGAAACAAAATAATTCGTGTTACAAAGCAAATTGCTAGACTTTTAATAACTAAATCCCCTTTTATCCCAACTAATACTTATTCAAGGGCGAGTCGTCTTTAAACTAACAGTAAAACCCGCAGTGGAATGAATTAAGCTATATTCCTCAGAGAATTTGTTCTGTACGTACCTAAATCACTTCGCGCTTTTGGTCGTTTTTTAAGCCTTTGAGTCTTCAACGGAGCGTAAGCGCTTCTGTTAAAAGTTGTAAAAATTCAATTTTGATTTATGGGAATCCCGCTTGCCAAGTTTGATTGTAAGTACTTAGCGTGTAAGTAAACTTAGCTCAAGAACTTACAAGAATATAAAATGAAATAAAATACTGCCAAAGGATACAATAATGTTCAGCAAAATGATTACTTGAGTCATCAAGTGACTGTAGTATGGCAAAAAATATTTGGACTATTACTTGTATGTAATTTTTATGAAAATAATTTGGGTTATTTATAAAAATCAATCACCATTTCTTGTGGAAAGCCATTTTAGTAATTTTTTGCGTACAGTGAAGCAACGATATCTAAAATGAAATTCGTACATTATGAAAATATAACTGCAGAGAGTGTTCGTTATTTTACAAGAATATAAACCTATTGATATTCTATCTTCGCGCGTTCGTAGAACTAAACCCGTGTCATGAGAGTTTTATCAAAATATATCAGGTATCTAAGGGTAGGAATATTTTTCTTTGTGGGTTTGTTTTTTTTTTTGGGTTTTGAAATAATATTTGTGTACCTACTACATATTTTTAGACCTCGCTATATATTGAGTAAAATTAAACATATGAATGAAGATGATAAACGTTTGTAATTCAGATGTTCTGATATAAATGTAATAATATATTATGTGAATGTATATATTACCTGTTGTCACCTCTGGTATTACGGTTCTGATGAATATTACCTAGAAGTTCAGAATCAGCATTGCATATGATTAAAATTTGCTTGCGATGTTCGTCAAAATAATTAACGCTCTTGTTTCGAGAACTTCATACAGTTCAAGCTTAGAAGAAGATTTTTGGTGAGAAATTGATTTGTACTTCCTCGTTCACAAGTGGTTCCAAGACATGGATGATGAATTTTTGCATGAATTGACGTCTTTGGTGATTGTTCTGACATTGATGAGATTTTGGTCTTAGTCAGTGAAGTTAGTTAAGGTTACCGCAGCAGTAAATATAAATATTCAAGTAGTGTATACAAATTAGATCACAGAACATTCAGCCGAGATAATAACCCAAGCGGAAGGAGACTATCTCGTTAGAATGACGAACTTAGTTCGGCTACAAACTTAGTTAGGCTCATAAATACTGGAACGAAATACAACCGTCAGCTGCCACAGTCTTAAAAAAGATGTTATAAACAAGAGCGGCCATCTTGATAAAATATGCAACGATAAAACTTTAAGTCATCAACCAAGAATTGTATTAGACGAGAGGTTAACTTTAACTTCTGTTTTAAAACAAAGTAATTACTTCTTACAAAGGATTCGACACTCTATCTCTACTATCTCTGGACACCAGATCATCAAGTATTTCATGAAAAAGATTTTTTTAACAAGCATTTCCTTTTTTACATAATCATGAATTGTCATCAGACCAACCGTGCATGCAAAATAAAAGCCCAACGGGTAACTGGGCAAATCAAATTTCTCTTGAAAGATTTCATTCCAGAAAAACATCGGGACAGGGGAAACTAATTAAAGTATTAGCCTGTAATGTCCCACTGTTGGGCAAAGGCCTCTCATCTCACTGAAGATATCAGTACAGTGAGGAGGTTACAGGCGTAATCACCACGCTTGCCTAATGCGGGTTGGTGATCTCAAACCCGAGCTATGTTTGAAAAGTAGGAAACATGTTTTCGCTCGACCTGGAAATTGAACCCGGGACCGCAGTCTTGGCAGTCGAGTGCACATACCACTAGACCACCGAGGAGTCTATTGTATCTAATTAAAAACTTGTGAAAAACATATTAATCTTAGTATGGAGTTATTCAAGTAAGCCACGATCCACGGCCAATCCACAATGCGCCTAATCAGTCAGATAATCTAAATTGTAATTATAATTCCCATCGCGTTTTAAACAATGTGACACGACAGGTTGAAGAGGAATAATTAATTGAAAGACATTTAAATTGTAATAAAACCACGCTAATTCAGGACATACCTATTTTCATGTAATGTACTCTCAGTGGTAAACGACATAAGTGTTTTGTTATGCGGGATTGAGAAAAAATATCCAGAAAACGTCAACCCATATCAATTAGGTACCGGTGCCATATACAGGGCCGAGGTTCTTTTGGTGAAAGCTGTGTGTTCATTACGACATGAACAGGAACACTTATTGTGGTAAAGTTTTCTGTTTTACGTTAACCCTTTTAGTTTCACTCGTTTGACGCAGACACAATGGACTTGAGTAGATTGTTTTCACGAAATATTTCGATTTATTTTTATAACATACTCAGTTTATTATATTGCTTGGAAAATGTACAGTCATATTGTTAGGTAATCAAGATATAATCGTCCAATTAAATTATTAACATCATATAATAACTTACTAAGTATGGATTATATGTTTTTATAACGTAGATAGCTACGTATATTGTATAAGTAGATTAGAGATGGGTAACATTTCTATTAGACGTTCTTTACGTTCGTTTGTGGGCGTCCCATCTCCGCTACACCACAAGTTCACAAGGAACACGCGTACGATGTGTTTGCCAAGGTCGTCAGTTTCAGCTTCAGATTGCGAAAACTCCCAAATGTTTGCTTATTTGTTCAAACAGAAGATAAAACCGGTTTGTGTTTATTGCACCCTCTATTTACGTGACTTTTGATACGGGTACCTACTTAAAGTGGTTGCGGACGTCCTCGGGACTCATTTAATATTAATAGGATTTCATCAAAATATTTGTCCAATTCCAGCACGTACCTTTCGGTTATATAGCTCGTGATAACTAATATTTATAAAGGGAACATAAATAAATATGTTTTGGAGTATGTCTTGTTTATTTTCGTATATCTCACTTGTATCACGTGAAGTAAGATAGAACGATGTTAAATGTTTGGCGGGATCGTTTTGGGATAGTTTAGTGAAGGTATCGTTTATATAAGAGCTGATTGATTTACACAATAACATTATTATTAAATTGTTATTGGTTTATGCCTTACTTAGACTATGCGTATTACGAGTATGCATATGCTTAGGAAGCAATGGTCGGTCCCGGTTGTTTCAATAGTACGACCATGTCCGAGGTCTTTAGATGGACTAACCGACACAGGGATTAAACTAATCTAACTTACCAGCTTTGTGTTACGAGTCTAATGCGCGTAACATTAAACGACTCCGTATAAATGAAAATTATATTCGGGATTCCACATCCACAGTCACAAAAAATATGTACATTAATATTAAAAGATAATGTTTCAGAACATTACGCTCAGTATTTAGGGGTAGATAACACAAAAATCTAGGACTTAAATGGATATAAATAAAGAAGACAACGGGCGGGAGAACATTTGTGACAAAGAAACCACAGAGTACACAATATTACGGTCTGTATGGCTCCCACCGGATATTAGAACTGAATGCCACCTTTGTTCTGAAACTCAATAAAATTCACAACGTTTTGTGCTCATGACTATAGTGTATAAACAAGGTAATAAAAGGAAATATTTTACCTTGAATAGCCAGTTATAATGTATTATGGAGATGTCATCTCGCGCGCTCCCCGAACAGGGTTTTGTAATACTTTTAATTAAATGTTATGAAATCTGATGAATGCCTGTGACGGTACTCAATATATTGTAGTTTTGTGTAAAATTTTACTGGATTTATGCAAAATCGGTGGTTTTGTATTTGTCGAATATTTGTAATGAATTATGTTCTTGGAAAACTGTTTAACGATTAACGGTTTTTGCATCCTGACTGAAGTGGCAATATTTATAGGGCAAATAAAACAATTGAACCGATGACGTGATAACATTGGTATAAAACGGGTTGTACGTACAGGCGCTGTTTATCAGGTGCCGTCGCCGAAGGCCGCTGGATATCTCGTGGCTTGTATTTCCACAGAAACAATGGCGATGACGTCATTGATTTTTACGTGCATTGCCTCACTTGACATGAAGATAAAGGATGCTGATACAAAAGCTCTTTTTCCTATCAATACATCATCATGTCATCATGTTTCAGGCCAAAATAACTAACATGTTTTAATAACTATACCCGGATATATCCGATAAAAAAGCTGTCTCATAATGAACCACAACTGATTTGCTGATAAATTATTAAAATATTTTTAGATTTAAAGAATATGAAATATGAAACTAATCAAACTCCAGACGATCAGCCGATAGATTTTTCAAAGCATCAGAAGTCACTCACTCTCTCTTTTCGTGAACGGAATCCCGTTCTTGCCTTTCTTGTTATTTCCTAAGAAAAGATTTTCGTTTCTCTTGTAGTTTCAGACTTGCCCATACTGACCTATTTAATAAAACCTGGACTAGAATTTAGCTAGTTATGTTGAACTGCCACTAGCCTTCTAAAAATCCTCCATAATACAGGATATAGGGCAGTTAGGGCATGCAGCAGATGAACCATGGATTCAACAGCGCCACATTCACAACTGTTTTCCAAGAAGCCCTGCGATGCCGGGCCGCGCCGGCGAGTGTGTCATCTCCCAACTTCTTAGATCCTTGACATTGTTTACCTTATTCGGTAGCTTATCAGTAAAAAACAAGTGATAACGGTCTAAATCTGTAATATGTATTAACGGATAAATACGATTAAATAAGACCGCTATTTAGATTACGATTAAGTGGGTGCTAACAAGCTCAACCAAAATTTAGTACATATTATATTCATTCAGTGCCAAATTTGGAAGACATTTCCATTTATATCTATATGAGTATTGAGATTAGATTCTTACGGGAAAGTACATACATTGTATATAAGACATTTGAGTCATTTCAAATAAATTCAATAATAGCATAGCATAGCATAGCATTGTATGGCGGCTATGTAAGTAAACATTCGATTAATCGAACAAAAACAGGTGTTGAAAAGCAAACTGCCAATTCCAGACACATCTACGAAGATCGATTTTCCGGAAATTGAAATGTGAAAACTAATTATAAAAGTACTTTATTCAGAAGCAGGAAACTTATTTGTTTGTGTTGTCAAACTCCGACTTTAATGATAAATTAGCTTCGTTAATTTCACTGGTTAATCTGTATAAAAAATAAATTAAATCTCGCAATGAAATTAGCAAAGTAATTTAAATTTAATATTTGTACAAACAGATAGAAATGTTTGTCAAACACGTTTATAGAAGAGAAGTACGTTGAATTCATAGCGTAGGTACTTACAGACATAAACATAAATCTCATGGCGGGTCCGAAAAGAGGCAATAAGTGCGTTGTTTGTATCCACAGTTTGCCAATTATCTTTTTTGATCCTTCATAATTGGAAAGGGAGCTTATGGGCACATAACTACCGCAATATATTGTGCGTTTCCTTAAATACTCGTACGTATGTATGTAAACATTTCAACACTTCCACCAAAAGAAGTTCACAACAACTTTAACATAATGAAACTTTGAAAGAGCACTAAAAATAGACTGTTCAACTAAGCATAACGAATACATACTTCACATACACATCTTCAATACTAGGAACATATGCTTTTGAATTTCTGGAAAAGTATTTTTGAAACCAGCCTTTTATGAAGCATTACACGCAACGCTCAGGAAGTTGAACAAAATAGTGCTTTATAATTTTAATGTTTGAAATACAAAGGGTACTACAAAAGCATTTATTATTTAAAGATTATAGCATTAGCATATTCATTTCCCAGCAAAGTGAACATTGATCACTCTACTGTCAAATAATAACCACAATGTTATAGATACTGAGTGTTATTCGATAGAACTAATTGGCTGAAAACCGACTGTGGTCTCTTAATTAGTTTACGCTACAAATGATACAATTGGTACCTATAATACACATTTAATAGAACAATCCTATATAATCAAATTGAATATATTTAATAAACGAACCGTTTCAATATACATTGATGTTAGTAGTTATTGTTAATTGAGAAGGTATAGTTGCATGGGTTGGTTGAAACTAACGCCGTTCTCTGAGTCATCCACGTTACTTCATGAATTACTCAAGGATCTGAGCACTTACTCTTGTTAAAACAAGATCTATCCGTAAATCGATTCAAACTCATCCTAAACTTTTTCAAATGCAGCACTCACCTAGGTACTTATTGTTATTGCCGCAACTTTAATATTTCTCTAGTGACCCGTTCAAATAGGACATATTGCGTTTTCCTCCATAAAAAGAATATAAGTTTGTCGCATTTATGGTGGGTGGGATATTTATTATAAAGGAAAGTTTTCTTATGGGAGTACACGAAACGTGGCAGACACAATAACGGGGTACAAGTGGGTAAATTGGATTCGCACCCTAGGGAGGCGGCAGCCGTTGACGGCGGGCTGCCTCGGGACACCTAATCACGTCACCGGGCGCGAGCCCTCGTCATACCAACGTCAAACTTATAAATCACAAAACTCTCTTGAAAAACTCATAAAATCACAGATTAACTACGTACTTTGTTACATGTATATTGGTTTTTGTTTTTAAATGTACCTACATACATTCAGTACATAAGAATTTATTGAAAAGACCCTTTAGGCACAGAAAATAAAAATAAATAAAAAAAAATCCTACACAATGCATTTATCAAAGTTTTTATATAAAACGAGAATGTCACGTCGTTTCTGCTTGACAGGCACCGCATCAGTTTTATAACGCCCAGTGGAACTTTTGCAAACTGTCGTGATAAAAATTAAAGTTTGTGAGTTTATCTGGAAGATAAAACTTTGTTATACTGTGTTATTCATGCATGTGTAACACCATAAGTACCTAGCACATTAGTTGCGTTAACTAAGTTGAAAAAAGCGAATAGTTACGGGACGTCTGGCGTTTTTCGTTAACTAGCAACATCCTGTGGTTACAGCCGCGTGGGAATTTCGGGATGAAAAGTCCTTCCCGTTGAATGTCGCTATCCATTACAAAAATAATTATTGAAATAGGATTGGTAGTTTCTGAGCCCTTGCAAACAAACTAAGTAACCAACAAAGTTAGAAACTTTACCTAATTATAATATTAGTATAGATAAAAACATTTTAGAAGGATAATGAATGTACCTACCTCTAAGAGATCGTTCCCACTTATCCGGTCCGGGTTTTTTTTTCGTTAGACAGAAGCGGGGCCTAGCGATGCGGCCCAGTCTAGCATCATCAGTGAAGTCACGAAACTATTGCTAGTTCTTTCTAGGTATATACTTAGTTCTAATATGGGGCATTCTATTACAATATCGATTATCCCTTAATAAATGATAAATTATTGTTCTGATAATACTTATCTACTCGAACAAACATAAATCGGAAATTATATATCAAGTTATCATTAAAATTGCGTCAATCAAATGATATGGGTGTAACTACGTTTTAGCATTAATGCTAATAAGTGATATTCTGGGAGCTGTACGTGTAAATTAAATAGACATAGCGAAGTCATCGTTTCCAGATTATCGATCTGTATGTTAAAGCAATTTCGGATACGACGAGAATAAATCCGATGGCAGCTTAAATTGCGATGTTACCTAATGAATTTCAAACAGTTCACCAGCTCAATTTGAAGGTCCATTTGGTGCGGAGATTATTTCCAATTAACCTACTACCGCAACGATAAGAATCTACTGACAGATTCTGTTCACTTCAAGTATTTATGTTCTGCACTCGAGTAGAATTTTAATGTGATAGTTTAAATCTCACTAGTTAATAGACAATGGACTGAATATAGCAAGTAAATTCCATTTCCAAGAGAAATGGGACAGCTTGATGACGGATAGATATATTCAAAGTTACGGACAGACGTAAGACAAATTGTTTTATTAGTCCGCAGCCCAAGTTTACAGTTTACCTGGGCAACTTTAAGCTATGCAGATTATAACAACTTAACAAATAGTAGGCAACGTTCTCTTCGGAGACGAAAGAGATATCTTACTCGAAGTAATCCTATCTTTCGATTCGTCAAGCAACCAGATCGCTTCGCAAGTGTTTATTTTTGCAACCTGAAGCACTCAGCCGGATTGATAGATGTCCCTTCTCAATCTTTGTCGACTTAGATTATCAAGAATTTACATTTACTTGAGAATTTCGAGCTAATACGGCAGATTATAGTGATAAAGTTGGTGAATAAATCACAGGTGTAAGGAGAGTGCCGTTATTATAACGCCCGGGCAGAACTAAATGCGAAGATATTTACATAACTTGGTATTGTTTAAAATATTATGCACGAAGTATTTAAATGAATGTTTAAAATGCATTTGGTTCTCAATTGTGTTGGCTGCAACACAATCTCGCTCAATTTAATACATGAGATAACAATAGTGCAGCAGTCAATTCAAATAAAAATAAAACGGATGAACCTACTAGACCAATGCTGAACTAAATTCATTTCTGTTCAGTTAGAAAATAATTGTTGTCAGAAAACTTTTATTCCGTTTTTCTTTCGCAGAACAATTGGACTAATCATTGTAGTCTGCAGTTTTTCAGCATTTCTGTAAAAATATGAACAAGAACAAGTAAAAGTACCAGATGACAGGGAATGTTCTCATTATTTTAACCTCAGTAATAATCTTCTGTATTTTATCTTTGGTATTTTATAAAATCACGTACCGTACCTACACATTCCAGTTAAATAGTATTTAAAAGAACAGATTTAACATATAGCATATATTTGATGCGCTCTGGATTCAAGTAGATGTGAGTATATGAGATGGTAAGTAATATAAAAGTTACATAACGGTCCGGAGCATGCAGTTAAAAGTATCCAACGTGTTAGTGTGGAGTGGTGCTCTGTCGTAGGCATAGCCCGGGGCGTGTCCGTGTCTGCGCTTCGCTTTTTGCTCGAAACGAGTTGGCTCTAAGTGCTCTTCTGCCAGCCAGTGTACACCCACTCGACATTAATGCATTCCATTATGAGTTATGCTACGCTCATGTAAATTAATGCCCCCATTCATATTCTTACCAACGATAACACACTGACTGATCCCGAATTTTGACGAATTTCACGAATCATACCAGCATTGTAGCAAAATCTCGTAATTGAAAACGGAGTTTACTTAGTATTATGTTAACAGGCCTGTCACGTACTTCATGGACGGATACTGAATACAAATAATACTTACTTGTCATGCATCATTCTTGTAATATCTATGAATATTGTTATTTTTGAGCATTTTCCTTTTATGTGGCATGATTACCTAATGTTTTTACTGGCAAACGAGCATTATTTGTAAGTGAATTATGGATGATATGCCAGTTATACATAAGTGGAACAAAAGTTTCGGAGAGTCATTCCACAGCGAAGACCGTTACTCCGGCATCCAGTTCGGGAAGTGTTTTCATTACGCCGTAGATGTCCATTAATAGAGTTTAACCCCCAAAGGGTGAAATGGGTTGTTGAAAATTATAAGCAAAATTCTGTTGGTTGTTTTCGTTGAAACTTTTGTCCCTTTTGTCGTTTTCAGAGAAGAAGAAGGTTTTAGATTTTTCTTTTATTAATTTAATAACTCAAGCGGTTGAAGCCAAATAAAAGAACCTTTTAAAATAATTTTGAATATGATTATACATAAACAGCTACACATGAGTCAGAAAACACGAAAGCCTTATGTTAGACTAAGTAAGCATAAGCATAGTGCATATTAAATTAGACTATGTGAAAAGTGTGAACATTTAGCGAGCCAAGGTGACTCAAAGTAGTCCAAGTTGACCCCAACTTACTCCGACAAAGAAGAAAATGTCGATGAAGAAAACTCTTAAGAAAATGTTAAGTCACTTGAACAAGATTCGTTATAAAATTATTATACAGAGTACTAGTCTGCATTATTATACTTTTGCCAATTGATATGTGGAGTAAAGAGTTAACGGGTTGTCTACTCACTACTACCCAGTATTGTACGTTAAAAGTAACTCAAAAGTCTGTAATGACTAATGGTTAAATGAAATTTCACCTAAACATTTGGATCTGTTTGAGGCCTTCGCTTCGGGGATTAGCTTTTAAACCTAATTAGACGGCTTGTTCGAACAAACTACGAACGGCCTTTACTTAATTGTATGCCGATTGCCTGGAGCTTTGTCTGTGACACGAATCTGAAACTCCAGCTTAAATAAACATAGAGGCAAAATGTGAAATAAAATATTATGTTATGCACTTAACAAACTATTAATTTTAAACTCAAATGGAAAAGCACACGGATCACACGGTACAGATATTTTATCTCGCTGCCAATGTTTATTCAGTTAATAAAGTTAACAGCGTCCTCTTTCAATATGCCATAACAATTAAATGACACCAATCTGGACTAATTGATTTGACAAGTACTCATGGATTTTAATTTATTTAATGTTTTAGTGCTAATGCTAGATAATTATAGCGTAAACTCGTTAAGCCGTTTTTAATGGCCTCATGAAAAGTTTCACCATGTCATTGTACAAGCAGTGTATATATCGAAAACCATTTTTGATTAAAGTTGAAAGCTCTAACCCTGTAGCATCGAGCCACAGAAGCATATGTACTTTCATGTTATATATTTACTTTCTTCACAGATATAATAAACTAAAGAAACGTTATCGGTTCCCCTTTGCAATAAAATAACGTAGACATACGCTTCAAAGGTAGCATACTAAAAGCTCATTTACAAGTGAGATTCCAGGAGGTATTGTAAGAGCGGAAAACTTATCTTCCCTTATACCAACTTATTATAATAGAATGCTATATCCCCATATGCCGTTCAATATGCGCATTTTTTCAATAATATTGTCATCATGATCTATTGAATTTTATGACTTTTAGAGATGTAACGGAATCCTACTCTTCGTATTGGGTAGAGACGGAGCCCGTAAATGTAAGCTTTAAGTAATAAAATTTAATGTCTTATTTTATGATTTTATTGTAATATCCACGTAATAACCTACTTAATACTTGGATATCTCATAAAAACGTACTATTTATATAACAAGTGCGGTATGTATGTCATCAGGATTACGATTTAACAACGTATATTATAGTTTAATTGATATGAATGGATGCGTTTAGTACGAGGACACTGACAATACACGATTATGATTGTACCTCTAATTGTACTCTCGTATAGCGGCACCTAATCTTCTTGTTAGCAATGACAATGGTTTTGAAATTAAACAAAACATATCCACACAAATTAGACACGCATTTGTGGGAAATTAAAATAAACGTTTCCTCGGTGGGTCGGGACGTGAGACTTGGCTTAAAGAGGGTGATTAGAGCTCACGTAGGAGACTGGCGCTGCCGCAAACATCGCGGCACGAGCGCCGCGCCGCCGCGCCCTCAACCTCTGCAGACAACTGCCGCTCGAGTATGCTCCAGCAATTTATCTCGAGACCAACAAGTCCTCGCGTACACAACTCCTGCTTGGTTTGTTGTATTTTACTTTAAACATACAATGGAAATACCACACGTATATGTACTCATGTATGATGTACGTGCACGCCTAGCAAAATGTTGAGCATAGCTAAAATGTCAGCATTTTCTAAACTATTTAAACATGTCAGTGAGGTGATTTGATTTGATTTGACATAACAAAGAAATTAATGAAGTTCTAATTTTTTTCTAACTGTATGTATATCTAACTGTATATTTATTAATTATAAAAATAACAACCTTAGTTTATACATAAAGTAGAGGTAGGTTAAGAAGCATTTGATCGAGAACTAAACTTGGCAAGTAGCATCGTCAAGTTTAAAACTAAACTGCATTTGCGCCACTTAACTGAACGATAAGGCAAATGGTATCTGCGACGTGGTATCTAATAGAAACCCAAGTTCACATTAACTACTTAAGCTTGTACCAGCTTATTTCAAGCTATTTAATTTTAGGTACAAACGCTGCAAGCTGGGCGAGCGTTTATACACGTTTTCACTTGCATTTATCTAATAACTATCTGCTCGTTCCGGACAAAATTAAACTGAGCTCTGTTTTACATAAACGCTACGTTTTCAAATAATCAAAGAAAAACGTGGCCAGTGGCTGGTCTTGCACAGCGTTAAGTACTAACGAACGAACAACATTTATTATATTAAAAAGTATGACAGTAAATCAATTACGAAGTAACAGTAAGTAGGTACCTAAGTACCGGAATAATAGGCTTATAGTCTCCTCGTCAAATAAAGCCAATGTTCAAAGAAAATCTGAAAAGTGAAGAATGATCAGCAGATTTTTTCTAAGTATTAGAAATTTGCTGCGATTGAGTTAAGCTTTTTCTTTCATACTTTTTAAATGGTGAGATATATGAAACAATGTTTGAAAACAGGTTATATGTATGTAACACTTTGGTCGTAAATATTAATAATATGCCACGTAAAGCGTCGTTCCGCCACAATGGCTTCTGATTCGCACCGGAGTAGAAAATCCGAGTGAAACGCGGCTATATCCTTGCCACCAATACGTGATTGCGAATAAAAAATCCACAATTTAACAATTCCAATGACCTGAATAAAGGCGGATCGCAAAAACTTTTCACATAAAATGGTGCAATTCTATTGTCGTTGGAGAGGCAAATTTGAAATTGAAAATAGCAGTTGGAGCCGGTTGCAACGCGCCGCCGTTTATTTAGGAGACGCCGCATTGTTCTAATGTAGCCGCGGCTCGCGAGATGCAGGTACAACGAACAACTTTCATAATTTACAATGTCACAACCGACCTCACGTATTGTTTGTGTGCCAAAAGCTAAATTTATCACGCCCAGTTCTATTGAAGTAAATAGAGCAACGCTCAACCAAGTTGTTGTTTAAGTATTTCCTTTGTAACTCAAACTGGCTGCTTGAATGCTTCGTTTCAGTTTCGACTTTGGGACCTAACTATAATGTTTTGTGTCATATTAATTTATAGTACTGACTAAGTCTGTGACATAATATCGTTTCTAAACAAAAAAGATTTTGTTATTACAATAATAAACATCACCGGACCGTTAATAATAAAATTGTTATGATTTCGTTTCGAAAACTCCACTTTTATAGATGTTGAACACAAAAAATCGTTGGGAGTTTGTGAACAGTTACAGTAAGTGGCTCGTTAATATTCCGTGGGCAGAGCGCGATAGCATTCATGTGAGCGTGTAAAGCCGAGCCACAAAATAAGCTGTGCCGCAAAAGATATAACCTAATAGAATACGGCTTTAAAACGCTTAGCATTAAATAGCACCGTTTTTCTATCACAGTTTAAGTTAAAATATTTTCATTCGGAAATCGTACACCTATTCAGCGAACGTTCCGTTTTCAATACACAATACTTTTCTTTGGATGTGGGTTTATCGTGCATCAATGAAGCAGATTTATCAGGTTTAAAACGTATGCGGTATGGTAAAATATATTTTATTAAAGGAATAATATAAAGTCATAATATGTCAGAGTTGTTGCCAGTCAATGTGAAAGTAAGTAAAACTAATGATGTGTTACGCAAGGCTGCATATTAAAATGTATGTTTAAAGTTTCCGGCCTATTTTTCTCGGCCGCTACTAATTTGATTACGGGCTGCTTACTTAGGCTACAGCAAAAAGTAAGGCACTTAACACCGTAGCCGCCTCGTCGCCTCGCTACGCCGGCGCCCGCTACGGTTCTACGTCGCTACGCCGCCCGCTAACAATCTCACTTGATTTAATGAGTGAAAGTAAAATATTTTAATTATACCTAGTTAATAACATTTTATTTACGTGCAACAAACCAGTTTTTTATAATGAAGTTTAACTGGAATGTAAACCAACTTTGAAAATTATATTTTCATTTACATTTTCTAATACTTTAGTTAAGGAGTTGGCTATGGAAAGAGATAAATGGAAAGAATTGGGGAGACCTTTGCCCAGCTGTGGGACAGCGAGGTTACGTAAAAAAAAATTGTACGTATATTGTATTGCACTTTATTATTTATTCGAGAAAAAATGGTATTTATACATTTTACTGTTACGTATCTAATAAAACCGTTAAATGATACAAAAGTAAATTTATTTTAGATAAAATGAAAACATCTGGATAATAATAATAAAACTTTCTAGAAAAGTATTTTAAAAGTATCGTTTAATGTGGAGCAAATGAAAACCGGTTAATTTATTGCAACAAAACGTAATAAATTCAATGAAATACAATTGTATACGGCTATCGGGAAGTTTAACTGCAAAATATAACATCGAAGTTGGCAATTCACTTTATCCAAACTCTAAATTGAATAGAGTTGGTTATGGCCGGTAATTAAAACTTAAACATAATTTCATATTGAGTTGTGGGCAAACTACGTTCAATAAACAAAACAACGTAAAAGTTAGTTCAACCTGGCTTGAGATAACAAGGAGAGGAGAAACTCATTAAAGTTTTAAGTTCGACGCTGAGAGCGCAGCGAACGGTTGATCTTATCTGGAGCTTTTTGGAGCTAATTATCGCTAGTAGGTAAATCTCGGCCCGAACTCACAGAAAGTCAGTATTTAAACACGCCATTAAAACAATCCTACAGAAACTTGATATACATTCTTAAAGTTTCAAGCTCAGCTGAATTGGAACGGCTTTTATAACCGTGACGTTAAAATGTATTTGATATTTAATTCCCGCTGTACCCAATGTAGCCTTTCAAATCGTGTAATATAGAATAACTATAGCTTAATACACTATACTTATTACACACTATACAAGCATCTATCACAATAAAAGTTTTCGATTCATAGCTCTTTTAAATTAACCTTGGATACATAATATATCTCTTCACTTGCCGCTGTGATAGAATACAGGTAGATATGGCAATGACATCATTATTAACTGCGGACAGAGATGTTACTGTCCGCCATTTTTGGGCCAGTGCGGTATACTCGTACGAGTACCACCAACATCCCTGACTGTCTCAGATGAGTTGGGACCTCTAACTGCCCCACTCAGACACATCCATTAAATCGACAATTAACTTTTCATTCATTACATTTCATTCATTACAAAATCACTCTTTAAATCTCTACCAAGGAAGCATTTGACGTCTCTGATTACGGGCGTAAGATATTTTCAAGAATGATGACCATGGATGTAAAGCTTATAAGATGCAAACGAGTAATATACACACGATTTACAATTTAAATATGAACCGTCCATAGTTAAAGTTTGAAAATAACTTTACCCGCAGTTGCGTTTAATAAACAAATGAGCGCAAGCACGTCGATATTAAAAGAATGACATTTTTAACCGACTTAAAAAGCAACAATACTAGTAAATCATTATTAATTATTATTACCTGAGTAGACTCATATTATAATTATAGTTATTTTTTGCTATTTACTTTTGAAGTCGGTTTTTTTAAACGTAGTTTTTTTTAAATATTATCTAACTTCCTTTTTCGTCATTTTTATCGTTGTTCGTTTGGGACTGGTATTAGAAGTAGATAATAAATCAATTAATCATATTGTAGAATGTGTGAATAAGGGGTATATCGTTATCTGTATCTATACTATCTAAACATATAATAAAACTGTAGTAGTATAAAGTCTGTACAATGTTAATATTTAAAAAATATACAAGTATAACATGTTAGGGTGCTTTCAAATTATGCGTTTCGTGCAGCTCGGCATCAGTGCGGCGTTGTCGTGCGTACCAACGCCGCACTGTTGTCGAGCTGCTCGATTTGTATGAAAACACACGATCGTACGTTCACAATACGACAAACGCACCGCTTCGACACCGCAGCGGTCCGACACGAAACGCATAATTTGAAAGCGCCCTTACTATGATCCAATACTTCTAAAAAAACTTACAGAACAAAATTGCTGGCAAAAACTAGTAATATAATAAAATTGAAAATATTCTTAAAACGTCAAAAAATAATGTTTGAAAAAACTACAAAAGTTATTCTATATTTCTGCACCTCACGAGAACTTGTGTAACGCGGGTAAAGTAGGGTGCTGCTAGTGTTTCACATAATGTTAGACACGTTAACCTTTTGTACAATAGATATAAAAACTATGATATCAAAGTATTTTTCATTCCATGCCAGTAAGGGCCTGATAAGTGATAAGTTTTGATTTAATAAATCATTTTTTTTAAAACTCTAAGTATATTTTTGATCTTCTAAGACCAGTTTAAAACTCAATCATACAACCTTTTCTTGAACTGGGTCATATTTACAATGTTTGACAAATATTATATACAGCAACATATTAATGCTCTAACGTTGAAAGCAGCTCAAAAATATGATATTTCACCGGGAAAGTGTCACCTCGGACATCTTGTACTACAAGGCCTTTTGGAACGATCAAATAAACTTCACCAGGTTTGTGACTCCAATTATTTTATGTATTATTTTTATCTTTGTATTGACATTGACCGTTGATTTGTATCGTGCACCAATACTAGCTTGTATCGTCAACACGTAATCTATAATATAAAAACGAATCGCTGATTCTGTTGCTAAGCGCATAACTTCAGAACGACTGCACCAAATTGGATGATTGTTTTTTTAATGTGTTTCTTATTGTCAGGAGAAGGCTTTATATAAGAAAAATAAGGAATAAAAATCTCAAAATTCCCACGGGAACGGGGGCGCTGCGGGTGAAACCGCGGGGCACAGCTAGTTATGCCTAAAAATGTTTAAGGGTAATGTTAACTAAAAAAATAACTAAACTCATAAAGAAAACGCAGTGACCTTAGACTTGGCTTGGCTTTACCTAAAGATTTCATTACTTTTATATTGAATTATTTTAATTGTTCGCTCAAAGACAATGTTGCAGTGGAAGTATTTTGATCACTACATTTTTAAATCTGATTTTGATTAAAAAATAGTTGATAAAACTATAATAATGTCAAGGATGCTTTATATTAACATTTTGTAAGCTTGTAATTATAGATCGATATGATAACGGGTGATAAGGAAACAAATATGTCCGTCGCCACACGTACGATGCGGCTCGCCAGCGCCATGGCTCACTCCGGCATGAAGGTGGAAGACAGAGTCATCATAATGGCCAACAGCCATCTAGATCTCGCCATCCCATACTATGCTAGCCTGTACAATGGGTACTCTATTACTGGGTTGGACCCAAGGACTGGAGTTCAATTTCAATACATAGGTAAATAAAGAAATCTATTTACAAAAATATTTTTCGAATCGAACTGGTTCGAGTTCTAAGGTTAGTCAATTGGCACCAACCCGCAGTAGGCAAGCGTGGTGATTATACCTGTTCCTTCTTACGGATATTCAACTATTTTCGGTAAGATGAGAGGCTTTGGGAATACAACTTTTTATACATAGAATAATATTGCAATATAAAATTACTTTTTGTGCAAACACTTATCTCTTTGACTGTAACATAAATATATTACAAATGTAATACCAATCTATGCAACGGTATAGACAAATCATTGATTACAGTTCCCTTAAGAGAATTTTTAACAGCCTCCGTGGTCTAGTGGTTTGAGCGCTCGGCTCACGATCCGGAGGTTCCGGGTTCGATTCCCGGTGGGGATATCTCACAAAAATCACTTTGTGAGACTGTCCTCAGTTTGGTTAGGGCATTGCAGGCTGAATCACCTGATTGCCCGAAAAGTAAGATGATTCCGTGCTTCGGAGGGCACGTTAAGCCGTCGGTCCCGGTTACTTTCTACGGATAGTAGTCGTTACATGAGCCATGTCAGAGGCCTTTGGCGGCTCTATAACTCTGACACCAGGATTGGTCAAGTTGACCATCCACTCGATAAGAAGAAGAGAATTGTATTCTCAAGAAATCCCTGATAACACCAAAATACTCGTATTTAAGCGACAATTGATACTATGTGATATTCAAGCTAAGTTTATTTTATATGTATACGGCCGATTACATACAATTTATGTGAAAAAATTAAAATAAAATTAAAATCACTTTTATAAAATTTCTCATTTACGTTTCAGCTGATCTCAAGGCATTATTCTCTCATATGGAACCAAATATTGTGTTCTGTGATAAAGTATGCTTTGAAAAAGTAAATGAAGCATTCGTAGAAAGCAACCTGCAGGCGAAAATAGTAGTTTTTGACGACAAGACTAACGATTTAGAGGTTTTCATACGCGAACATAAAGGAACCGAAATCAATTTCAGGCAAGTTAATTACATTTCATTTTAAGGCTTCATAATGTTTGTATGCAACAAATACGTCATCTTCTATTTTAGGTGTCATCTTATATTTAAATACTGAGTGTGATAATCTTAGAATACTTTTTTGCCTCGTTGGGTTCACGCGTTTTTTCTATGTGTCCAACTGTCGCGAGTGATTTTTAATTAATTATTGCGTTTTTTCTTTCAATTAATAACATCTAGGGTGCTCCTGGTATCAGGGGCCCCTTGGAAAATGGAAAATATGAACACACCCACCGTAAGTTATGCTAATGTAACTTCCAAGTATATTTACCCTAAAAAAGAGCAAGCCATTGTTTTGGATTCTATTGACGGAGTCATGCTGCGTGATTATATTCTGTCCCTCTCCAATGTTATTAAACCGTCATCTATCCGTTTCATTTCGCGCATTTCCAATTCAAGAATATGTGTTTATATGGATTCAAAACTGTCAGCTGACAACTTAGTGGATGTCATTAAAAAGGTCAAAGTCAAGGAATATGTATTAGAAATACGTCCACTGATTACCAGGAATAAACGAATTGTTCTCTCTAATGTTTGTCCTATTATTCCACACGAATTTATTGTTGAGAAATTTCAAGAGATGAATATCAAAATTTTGTCGCCCATTACTTATATGAAAGTGGGAATCTCTGATCCCGGTTTCTCGCACATTATGAGTTTCCGTCGTCAATTATATGTTTCACCGGAGGATGAGTCGAAGCTACCAGAGTCCATGCAGATCAATTTCGATGACACTAATTATTGGATTTACATCACGAACGAATCGATGAAATGTTTTGTTTGTAATGGAATGGGCCACTTAGCAAAATTCTGTCCTCAAAGTATTCAAAGTTCTACGCAAGATTCCGTAGTAATACAAAACTCTAATCCAATCGAATTCAACATTCCTCAGACTTCGATAAATGCTCCGCCTGCTATAAAAGTGGTCAATCACAAAGGAGTTAAACGGATACACTCAAGTACTGCATCAGAACCGTCTCAGACCGATCTTATTCCAATTACTCCCACAGCACTCGTAGAAGAACGCCCATTTAGTGATAGCACGGACGATACTACCGACGGCAATATTTCTGTAGATGAAGCTCCAAATAACAAGTCTTTAAAGAAGAAGAAGAAAACTTTAGACCATAGATCAGAAGAACAGGTTTGGAGTGATATTAACTTTGAATTGAATGAAACCAAACAACTATCGCAATTTCCCTTGACCCTGGACCAGTTTAAAAGCCTTTTAGATGTATCTCGTTATAAACAAAATATTCAAGAACTATTAAAGGACTACACTGATAACATTCCTGAATTAATCAGTATGTGTTTGTATCTTCACCCGAAAATGAACAAAAACCTTAAGAATAGATGCTCGAGATTTTTACGTAAGCTTCAAAATTGGTCGAATTTGCAGGATACCCCGTAATTTTTCAGTTTTTTTTTTTCTCACTTTTAATTACGTATCTTATTATTGTTTAGTTTTCTAATTTGATTCATAATGCAATTATTGCAATGGAATGTTAACGGATTTCATATGAGATTTGAACATATAAAATTAATTTTAAATGATATTGATCCATTATGTTTTTGTATACAGGAAACAAATTTTAAAAATAATTATTGTGCTAAGTTAAAAAATTACGATTGTTTTTATAAAAACCGCATACACGGCAGTATTGCAAGTGGTGGTGTAGCTATTTATATAAAACCTGTTACTTTGACCGAACCAATTATTGTAAATAGTTCACTTGAAGTCATAGCAATAAGAATTAAATTCCCACTTGATATTACTATTTGTAACGTGTATTTACCCAATAATTGTTCTGTTAGCGTTGATGATTTGAATAATTTAATTAATCAGCTTTCTACTCCCTTTATTTTATTAGGAGACTTTAACAGTCACCATTTTCAATGGGGTTCCACTCGTTGTGACCAGAGAGGTAAAATGATATGGACTAAGAGCCCGCGAACCCCAGACCTTCGTCATTTTATAAAAGCTGAAAGTTTGTCAGCGCATGCTCCCAATACAGGTAAGAACGATGGACAATTATGAAGTTTGGGTTACAGTGGCTTTGGCAGGTAAACGGTACTAAAGGTGTGTAAAATACCGATCAAGTTCATCAAATAATAAAGTATGATTTGTGTGACATGACATATGTCATTTGAAAGCTCTTGAAGAGTTGTACAAGTCACCCTTTGACTGTGATATCGAAATCGACGGCCAACTTGGTGTTTTCGACCATTGAAGATTGGAGTTGACCTATGCTATGGACGCTGATCCTAATGCTCAACAGTGACATGACCTATGTCATTTGAAAGCTCTTGACAAGTTGTACAAGTCACCCTTTGACGGTGATATCGAAATCGACGGCCAACTTGGTGTTTTCGACCATTGAAGATTGGAGTTGACCTATGGCTATGGACGCTGATCCTAATGCTCAACAGTGACATGACCTATGTCATTTGAAAGCTCTAGACAAGTTTTACAAGTCACCCTTTGACGGTGACATCGAAATCGACGGCCAACTTGGTGTTTTCGACCATTGAAGATCATTGAAGATTGAAGTTGACCTATGCTATGGACGCTGATCCTAATGCTCAACAGTGTCATGACCTATGTCATTTGAAAGCTCTTGACAAGTTGTACAAGTCACCCTTTGACGGTGATATCGAAATCGATGGCCAACTTGGTGTTTTCGACCATTGACCTTTAGTACCGTTTATCTGCCAAAGCCACTATAACCCAAACTTCATAATTGTCCATCGTTCTTACCTGTGTTGGGAGCATGCGCTGACAAACTTTCAGCTTTTATAAAATGACGAAGGTCTGGGGTTCACGGGCTCTAGGTCTAATAGTTGATTGGATGGATTTACATGATGACATTGTTCTTCTCAACTCTCATCAACCCACTCATTTTAATAATAGTACCGGAAACACAAGCTGTATTGATTTAACTTTTGCTTCACGAAGTTTAGTATCCTACTTTGAATGGAATGCGCTAGACGATCTTTATGATAGTGATCATTTTCCAATTACAATTTCGTTACAAATAGATTTAAATCAAAATGCACAAAACTTACCTCTTCATTGGAAATATAAATGCGCGAATTGGTCCAATTTTAGTCTTGACATCGAAAGTAAAATCAAACAGTTAGACAAAATTAACCTTTCATCTTTTGTGTGTATAAATAGCTTAGTAGACGAATTTAATCAAATAATTCTCAGTTCAGCCCAAAAATACATACCTATGACCAGCGGTCGACAAAGAAAGAGGCAAGTTCCCTGGTGGAATGATGAGTGTTCAAAATCATTAAAGGAAACAAAAAAAGCTTACAGGTCTTATATAAAGCAGAGAAAGAAAAATCTGAGTAACCCCATTTGTATTCAAGAAGAGCTTTTAAAAGAACAATCACTGAAAGTAGAATATCGCAAAAATAGAGCTAGAACTAGGAGATTATTTAAAGAAAGTAGGAAGAAAAGTTGGAATTCATATATTACTTCAATCAACAGTTACACTCCTTTAGGTGTTATATGGCAGAGAATTAACTCAATTAATGGCTATAAAAGGAAAAAACAGGCTATAATATTAAAAACCGAGCAAGGAGAACTTAGCTGTGACCCTAAAACTAACGCAGATTTATTAGCGGCAGCTTTTGCTCAAAACTCGAGTTCAAATAATTATAATCCTAATTTTATAGTATTTAAAAATGAAACCGAAGAAAACCACACAACATTCAATCTTCAAGATAATAGTAACCCCATTAATGATTTGATTTCATTTCATGAACTTAGTTTCTTTTTAGACCAGTTAGGAGATTCTAGTCCGGGTCCCGATAGAATTTCTAATACTATGATCAAAAAACTTCCTCGCTTAGCTCTTGAACGTTTAGTAGACATTTACAATTTCATCTGGACGAATCAGGTTTTCCCAGACCTATGGAGGGAGGCCACTGTGATTCCTATTTCAAAACCTGGCAAAAATTGTACCATAGCCTCTAACTATAGACCTATTTCTCTCACATGTAACTTATGTAAACTACTAGAAAAAATTGTAAGTAGAAGATTGAGGTGGTATTTGGAACATAGTAATTTTTTTTCGAATTTCCAATTTGGATTTAGGCAGTTTAAATCAACTTTAGACCATCTTGTTCATATGGAGAACGACATACTTTCTGCTTTTGCAAATAAAATTAAAGTCATAGTTTTAGCTATGGACCTGGAAAAAGCATATGAAATGGTATGGAACCATAGAGTTTTATTAATTTTAGAACAACTCAATATTAAAGGGAATTTCCTCGCTTTTGTCAGGAATTTTTTGTCAAACAGGAAAATAAGAGTGATGATTAATAATATCTTTTCGAACTTTTTAAGTACAGAAAATGGTGTTCCTCAGGGTTCTGTCTTAAGTGTTATCCTCTTTTTGATTGCCATCAATAGTATTTTAGATGTTATTGAACGTCCTGTTAAAGGTTACTTGTTCGCCGATGATTTAACCATATTATGTAGTGGTAATAACATTAAAATTACAGAGAAGCTTTTACAAAACACCTTAGATAAATTAAATGAATGGTGTATGCATACTGGCTTCAAATTTTCGATAACTAAAACTGAGTTTATGATTTTAGCTAGCAGGAAAATAAAAAATACAATTAACTTAACCATAAACAATCACAAAATAAAGGAAGTAAACAATTTGAGAATATTAGGTCTAATATTTGATAGTAAAATGAAATGGACTTCTCACATTAAACAATTAAAATCTGTATGCTCAAATAGGATGAATGTAATTAAAGTATTATCGTCAAATAGTTGGGGATCTGATAGTAAATGCATTAAAAACACTTACAAAGCTTTAATAAGGCAAAAAATTGATTATGGTTCTATTATTTATGACTCGGCTTCTCCTAGTATCTTAAAACTGTTAGAAAGCATTCATAACACTTGTTTGAGATTAAGTTTAGGCGCCTTTAGGACTAGTCCAGTAAACAGCATCCTTGTCGAAGCGAATGAAATGCCTCTATCGTTTAGAAGAAGACAACTATGCTTAACTTATGCTGCTAAATTTATAACGAATTATAGGGATCCTTCTATTATAACAACTTCATTGTCTTCTGATTTAGAATACAGCTTACGATCATCATTGGCAATCCCTTTTAGACTAAGAGTTAAAAAGTATTTACAAGAAATTGATTTTAAGTTTCCTCCCATTTTTCCACGTAAATTATCCATCGAACCTATATGGAAATTAACAAACCTCAATATTAATTTAGAAATTGGACTAGAAAATCATCGAGATGTTACCCCTGATTACATTTATAAAAATCTTTTTTATGATTTTATAAATAATCACCCTAATTCCATCTGTTATTTTACTGACGGTTCTGTTTGTGATGGCAAATCGGGCTGTGCGATTGTATCATCAGGTAACAGTCATAAATATAGACTTCATGATCATGCATCTGTTTTCACATGTGAAGCCGTTGCTATACTAAGATGTTTAGAGTTAATTAAGGAAAACACCAGTAATAAAAGCGGTCTCATCTTCTCTGATTCAATGTCATCACTTACTGCTTTATTGAATACTAGGAATAAAGATCCCCTTGTTAATTTAATTCGAGAAAACATAGTTGAGCTTATACAAGGTGGATATCAAATTAAATTAGTTTGGATCCCAGGTCACCAAGGTATTATTGGTAATGAAAGGGCTGATAAAGTTGCTAAAGAAGCTACGCAGCTTGATTGTTGTAATTTTTCTACTTCTAATATTAGCGACGTTGTGAAACATGTTATTCTTAACGTTAAAAAACTTTGGAACAATTATTGGGTAAATGATAATAATAGTGCATTATTTACAATTAGGAAATCAGTGTTTGAAAAGAGTTGTTTGCATCCAAATAATAGAAGAGATGAAGTAGTTTTAAATAGGTTAAGAATTGGTCATACAAATGTCACTCATCTCCACCTCATTACAAAAAATGTTCAGAAGAAATGTTTTAGATGTCATAGTTTTTTAAACAGGAGGGCGCTACTGTGCCAGTGTTTACTTCGGCTCCGTATACTTTACCGATTTAAAAATACAAGAAGTGGCAAAAGTACCGATCAATTCCAAGAATAGTGCGTGAAAACCCGTGAAGACTATCATATATTGTGGACATGGACATAAACACAGTGACAATATAAGAAAAAAGTGAAAAAATAAAGACTAATAAAATCGTATAAATAGACATTAAGTGACAAAACTTTTCATAAACAGTTAGGTAATATTATGGAAAAAAGGTGAATAGTGATATGGACTAGCAAATTATCCACACAGTAAGCCAAATTGAATACAATTTTACAATAATTCGTAATTTTGGCCGTTACTGTCATTCAAAATTTGCACAACGGTAGTAAACTAACGCCATCTATCGAGAACACATCTAACAATCGATGACACATCCGATGGCAGTTCAAAAACCTGCCAACAGAGGTCACTAGCAGTGGACAGTTTACAGCCCCGTAGTTCGAAATTTCGCCACCAGACGTCACGACCAGTACCATAACAAATAAATTGCGGCCGATTTGAATACAATTATTCAACAATATGGAAGAAGTCCTGAACGCTCTCCGTAAAATACAAAACGAGCTAGATGAGCAGAAATCTACAATTGTATCGAGTGCTGAGAAGGTCACAGAGCAAGTCACAAAAAATATAAACAATATTCTGGAAGAGAAGTTCTCAATTCTAGAAAATAAATATGAAAATATAAAAGAGAAGCTCGAAAATCAAGAAAAACGACTGTATTACTTAGAGAAAGAGGCAAGACAGAAGAATATTGTGTTTTTTGGACTTCAAGAAACAGAGACATCTTACTCCAGTCTGGAAACGATCATAATCAATTTTGTGAAAAAATATATAAATATTGATCTAGACCGCAGAGATATACAGTCAGTGCGGAGAATAGGGAAGAAAGGAGAGAGACCACGACCAGTTACTGCTACGTTTTCAACACTGGGGATAAAAATAGAAATAATTAAAAAACGAAACACACTCAAAGACACTCCGTACTATTTAAAGGATGATTTTCCGCAAAATATTTTAGAAAAGAGGAAAGAATTACAGGAGCAAGTAAGAATAGAAAGGGAGAAAGGAAACTCTGCGATTATTAAATATGATAAAATTGTAATAATAGAAAATAAAAACACTTCTGTAAACAAAAAAAGAGTTCTTTCAGAGTCTCCTGAAAACAGCGCAGTAGTAGGCACTGCGAAAAAGGCACAACTTAGTAAGAAAAATAAGACACAGGGGTTGCAAAGCAGACCATCTAACCATCCAGAAGGAATTCTGAAACCAGGAATGCTAAATTTCTTAACCACCACTAAACCAAGCAACACACCTACACAATCCAGGAACACACAGCAAGATAATGCATAGCAACTACGTACTAGCCCTCCTCATCTTCATCTCCCAGTACGGCCGGTCACCGCGGGAGAGTTCGACCAAAACCTTCCAAAGAAAATATCGAAGCACTCATCAGCAGAAATAACAAACATAAACCAGCTATACGTTTTGACATACAATGTTAGAACACTATCATCGCCTGAACGATTAATCGAGTTAACAACCGCCTTAGAAAAGGTGAAATACGATATAATTGGTATATCTGAAGCACGCCGCCTTGGTAACGAAATAGCAGAATATGAAAACTACATCCTCTGTCACACCGGAACCACACCAGGAAAACATGGTGTTGGCTTCATTATAAGAAAATACATGAAACAATATTTGGAAAGCTACATCGGCATCTCCGAACGCGTGGCAGTACTTCAACTTAATCTTCCAGATAGAAATTTATCAATAATACAAGTGTATGCACCTACTGAAGCAGCCGACGAAGAAGAGATCACTAATTTCTACACGTCTGTTCACAAAGCCTTAGAACTGTCTTACAAGGATTTCATTGTAATGGGCGATTTCAACGCAAAAATCGGAAAACCACAAAAAGACGAATATCTAGTTACAAAACAGTATGGGTCCGGTGTAAGAAACACTAGAGGTCAAAGGCTTATAGAGTTTGCACTTGAATATAAATTAGCCATAATGAACACATTCTATAAGAAATCCTTAAAAAGTAGATGGACTTGGTGTTCCCCGAATGGTCAATATAAAAACGAAATTGATTTTATACTGTCAAATCAACCTCAAATGTTTCAAAATGTTGAAACACTAAATCTGGACTTTTCAACGGATCATAGACCTCTTAGAGCCACAATTTCACTTATGAAACCACTGAAAAGCAGAATCAGGTACAACAATAATCAATATAGCACTTTGAAAACTGAAAATGAAATAACTTTATATAAAGAAACACTAAATAAACAACTATCTACTCTAACCCATTCAAGCACAGACACAGTACAGGACTTCCACGATAAGCTAATCAATTCAATACAAGTAAGCTTAAAAAGAGCATGGGAGGCAAAAGATGATAATAAAAACTCGGATATAATATCAGAACGAACAAAAAAGCTCATTATAAGAAGACAAATATTGCACAGAACAAAGAATAAAACCCGATCGAGTAAGAACGAGCTAAAAGCTCTATACAAGCTTATTAGCAAATACATACAATTTGATTACAAGAAACACAGAACTACCGTCCTTAAAAAACACCTAGAACTAAAAGGGAGCCTGAAAAAAGGATATAAAGAACTACAGGATAAGAAAATATGGGTTGATTGCTTGAAAGACTCAGAGGGGGTAAAATACAGTCGAAATGAAATTTTAAAAATCGCAACAAATTTCTACAAGAACTTGTATAGCGCCCCAGAAAAGGTTAGTTATCACACAGACGCATCCAGTCCCGCTCTCCACATAGAACCAATAAATTGTAAAGAAATCATAGAGACAATACGCAAACTGAAATCTGATAAAAGCCCGGGGTCTGACAATATTACAAATGACGCCATAAAGGTTGCCGAAGAGGTATTAGCCAAACCATTGGAATCACTGTTTAACAATATAATAAAAACATGCACCATACCTACACAATGGTCTGAGTCGAACATTATATTGTTGTATAAAAAAGGTGACCCGAAGGATATAGGGAACTACCGACCTATTAGCTTATTACCAACTTTATACAAAATCTTCTCTACAATTCTTAACAAAAGAATAAGCGCATCCCTCGAACTAAAACAACCTATAGAACAAGCTGGGTTCAGGAAAAAGTTTTCTACAATAGACCATATTCATACGGCGGGCCTAATAATTGAAAAATACCAGGAACAACAAAGACCTTTGTATATCGCATTTATTGACTTTCAAAAAGCTTTCGACACTCTCGCACACACAGCGATATGGGAAGCTTTGGAAGACCAGGACGTTGAACAAGAATACATAGACATCTTAAAAAAGATATATAAGAAATGTACCGGTAAAGTCAAGCTGGACTCTACCGGCCAAGACTTCCCCATAGAAAGAGGAGTAAGGCAAGGCGACCCCTTATCACCAAAACTCTTTATCGCCGTTCTTGAGTATATAATTAGCAAACTAAACTGGAAGAAAAAAGGGTTATTTATTCGGGGCAAATATTTAAGTCATCTTCGATTTGCAGACGACTTGGTGTTGTTTGCTGAAACTAGCTGCGAGCTACAGGGTATGATCACCGATTTATACAATGCTGGCCGACAAGTGGGACTCGAAATAAATATATTTAAAACTAAAGCTATGACAAACTACAAAAAATCAGTTTTAAATATAAATAACGTACCCTTAGAATACGTAGATCAATATGTGTACCTAGGCAAGCAAATGGGATTTGACAGTAACATTAATGCATTGGAAGTGGAAAGAAGAGTGAAAAACTCTTGGAACAAGTACTGGGGATTAAAAGAAGTGTTTAAAAACGACATGCCTATACATTTAAAGAAAAAAGTGTTGGACACATGTATTATCCCATGTCTAACCTATGCGTGTCAAACATGGAAATTCACCAATTTAATTAATAACAAAATAAATACATGTCAGAGAGCTATGGAGCGGAGCATGTTAAATATCAAGAAAATTCAGAAAGTAAAACATACTAACATCAGATCAAAAACAAACGCTATAGATGCTCTTTCTCATGCTCGCGGATTAAAGTGGAAATGGGCGGGGCACGTAGCCAGACTAAAAGACCAAAGATGGACAAACATAGTTACTACTTGGAAGGGCCCCCAGGGCAAGCGTTACAGAGGTAGACCGCACGCACGATGGGAAGATGATATCAAAAAAATTGCTGGACCAAAATGGTATCAAATAGCTCAAGACCGCGAGAAATGGAACTCTTTGGAAGAGGCCTTCACCTGAAGGGGGTTCCTTGATGTTGTTAGAAAATAAAAGTAATGAAATATTAAGAAATGTAAACACTATATAACAACAGTAAATAAAATATTAAAAATATCAATGTAAATATGTAATAAAGATTTAAGTATAGTAAAGTAAAAGAAAACTGTTAAACTAGTTGTGTTAAGGAAATAAAGGGCTTTTTTATTTTTTTTTTTTATTTTTATTTTATTTTATTTAGTTTTTTAAATATCATACATTTGTTAATAGATTGTCAATGTTATAACACAGAAAGACTTCATACTGGATTGCCAGACAATCTTAAGGATTGTCTGAGCAATACAGATGTAATTGTTAATTTTCTGAAACTCATCAACTTATATCATCTCATTTAATCATACATAATCATTAGTTCATATTAGTTCATATTGGTTGTCGGTCGCTGATGACCTAGTTGTTAGAGCGACCTTAAATAAATAAATAAAAAAAAAAAAAAAAATCTTAGAATAACTATACATTAATTCCTATGTACATTTTAGGCCTGCTCTATTCGACAAATCACAAGTACCAGCGTGGCTTATGTTAACAAGTGGAACAACAGGGGCACCGAAACTAGTATCATTCCCTTACTCTTCGGCACTGAATGGAGTATGTGCGTGGTGGTAAGTGTTAGGTATATCATCTTCATATGTGTGCACTGTGGGCCCAAATCACTATGGTCTTGTCGGTCAGCCTGTATTAAATGCCAGCTCATTCACATCTCCATACGACATGCCGGTTACTTTTTCCTTAATCTGGCTCATATTGATTCTAATTCTTTACCTACCTTGCTTCCTTCGATTTTACCTTCCATGATGTTTTATGTGGGTCATGTAGTATGAGATATCACATCATCTATTTTCTAATATGTATCTCATGTAATGTTTGACTATTTCTCACCAATTGTTATCTTTTCATTGGATTCACGACAAACCATCTCATAAAAGGACGTCTTGAACTCTCTCTCTCTCTTTCTGGCTATGTATCCCATATGGTGGTGGGGTCGGCCTTCCCTATTTTTCTCCTCCACTTCGCTCTTTCGTCGACGTCGTCTTGAACATATTGTTTTATATTGACATGGATATCATATCCCAAAATAAATATGTTATTGTTCCAGGAAGAGATATAGTGAAAGAATTGATAACATGATTGTAATGGTTTCGTTCCACTGGATGTCTACATACGTGATACTGGTTTCCACGGTCCTGAGAGACTTCACAAGATTACAATCGTCTGAAATGAAGAGCCCAAAGCAGTTCTTAGACATGATCAACCAATATAAGGTTGGTCTAAATCAAATCAAAAAATATAAATTAAAATATTATTTCCTAAGCATTTGCAACGCAAAATTTGCAATTTACCAAAACGTTACCACATAAGTTGAAAATTTAAGGACCTATCCTTATTTTATAGCTGAAGCAGGCGATTTCAATGTCAAACCCTATTCGGTCCACTACTTTCCTCTGCGAGTATATTGGACTCTCATTGACTTTGTTTAACTTAAATTAATGCAAGAATTATTTTTAATCTAAACAAAAACACATAGCATGGAAGGAGACCGTAACATTTTGAATATGTTTCAGCCACACTCAACTGCTTGTGCGCCAAACATATTAGGCGCTTTACTGAAGTGCTGTGATTTGTCGGCTTTGAGACACGTCGCTATAGGAGGTGCCTACATTGATCAAAAATTAGTCGACGAATTCAGGGTGGGTATGGAAACTTAGACGATTAATCCGGGCAAAATAGTCACTTAAAGTTACAAACATTCGCGCTTGCAACAGGGGTTTCATCACTGTTGACCATTCTGTTCCGAAGCATCCAAAGAAAATTCCTTTGTGTTTTACAACAACATGTCGGCTATTGATTATGCTCTGAAGTGACAGGGGTTTTATGAATGTCAATCATTTGGGTCTGGCTTTATCGTAATATGTTTAGACCATTTTTTTTTTGTTCGAAAATCTTTATTTATAAATATTTCAGAAAAGGTACCCTAAAGCATTTCTGGAAAATGTAGAGTATTTCAAATTGTACTAATTTTTGCATGTCATCTCACAGAAAATGTACCCTCGTGCATATCTGGACTTAGCGTATGGACAGACAGAACTCCTGGCACCAGTATTTAATTACAACCCGGATACAGTCGACTCTACCCCGCCTGGCTCTGTCGGGACTCCTTTACCGGCGTATCAGTATAAGGTAAAAAATGATTTGTTACTATTCAATATACTATTACTTGATTCAGTTGGATACTCTAAGTAAGAGAAATGGCTTTGTTCAAAGTCTGCTGGATTCATAAGTGGGACGAACCGTAGGAATATTATTATTATTTTAAGTGATCCCTACGCTGAACTATCCAATGAGAGCACTGTGAATATGTCTGAATGCACCGACACTTCTTTTAAAGTTTTGTTATGAAAATTCAAATAAGTTTACGAAGATGATAGCAAATATTATAATTAACAGTTAACCATAGAATCTTCCTTTTTCATACTTTTTTATTTTATAAAAATTTTAACTTTTTCAGCTTGTTGATGATCTGGAAAATACTATAGACCAGCCTAACACGAATGGTGAGCTGTGGGTGAAGGGGGATGATTTTTTTAAGGTATGTCTCCGAAGAATAGATAAAATAAAACGAATCGATCTGATTAAGAAAGTACAATTGTAGAAAAAGTGGCTGTTATTTCGTTTATTTTCGTTAACCTTAGTAGTTACTGAAAGTGCTTTCACTAACATCTAAAACACTTGTTATAGTAGTGAATCAGTGTCTGCTACTCTTAGCTCGATTCGAATTGCATAGACTTGAGCAATCTAAATAAACATACATCTCCTCTCCGCATGATCCATTTCCACCATAACTAGGAAGAGTGAGAGTGAAAATAAATAAATCTGATTGGTTATCCAAAACGCACATCTTGTTTTGATGAATCTTGACCATATCTATGGTCACATGACATCGCACACCCTCATAGAATCATTCGGGCTCACACATACGACAAAAACAGAACCTAATCATAATAAAATTACTACTAGGTATTTTAATTTTACAGGAATATTATAAGAACCCTGAAGAAACTAAAACTGTGTATACAGAAGACGGGTGGTTAAGGACCGGTGATATATTCTGCAGAGACGAAAACAATTTCTACTATTTCGTGGAGAGAAAAAATCTTAGGTTCAGATACAATTATTTCTTTGTGAGTACCTACATACAATTCTATCATTTTATTTTAATTAATTACTATCACGGATACCAAACATATTCGGTTAAAAGGGTTTAAATGACGTCTAAATATACCTTGTCTTTTTCCCCGCGATGTAAATAAAAGCCCTCGCCCACTGAAGTAACATCACATCAGTCTTGCTCATTTGGTCTTCCAAATGAGTAAGACTCTCATTCACGGCAAAACGCGTAGTTAATACCATTTTTTAATTTACACAGCCTAATACCATTTTTTACTTTAAAGGTATCTCCTCTGCAGTTGGAAATAGCTATCAAAAGTTATCCGGGAGTTGAAGATGCCTGTGTCGTGGGCATCCCGCATCCTGACTTATTTGAAATTCCGGTGGCAGCAATCCTCAAAGAAAAGGGGCACGATATTGACCCCCAAGGACTATTTAACTTCCTTCAGAGTAAGTAGATATTTGGAGGACAGTAAAATTGTTGACTTGGCAGTATTGCGGCAGAATATCGGTGACTTCTCAATTTTAAACACACGAGAATCCGCGACAATTTATCTTACTATTTGTACCTCTTATGCTTCCTCTTTCTTCTTTTCGTTTTTTTAATAGAGTCAGTGGTAAAAAGCTGTAAAGCAGTGTACAGTGGTTTTACCCACGTTGTGCCCGTTCCAATAAATCGGAATAAAAAATATAAAAAATGCTCTTGAATGTTTGAGAGGTTTTAGAGATTGGTACGTTTAAACAAATAAAGGCATTTTACTGGCAGTCTCAATAACTTTAACAGACTGTTATGAAATAACGTTTCAACAGGCATTTAACCACGTTAAATGCTGACTTTTTAAGGAAATTATGTTATGTTCACCAATAGCTTGAAATATCCCAAGGCTGTGGACTGATCCGTCAGTCATTCAGGACAAAGCATTATACTCGTAAAGCCAAAGATAGCTTGTGACTAGCATCTGCATTTACAATGATATATTTTTCACAGGTCAGGCAAGTCTCACCGAGATCAAAAATCTTGACGGCGGCTTGTTCTTCGTGGACTCGTTTCCTTACACACCTTCGGGCAAAATAAACAGAGCCAGAGTAAAAGATCTTGCAATTGCCACGCCAAAGATCTTACCTAAATTATAGGCGTATGAACTACATATGCACTTACTTATATTATGTAGGTAATGTACGTGCATACAATAGATAAAACATGTTTCTTGTGATAGGTAAATGGAATATTCACCGCTTAAATTGATAATTTCACAATTTTGAGCTTGTATCCTTTTGGTGTATTAAAATTGTTTATAAACGTGTACGCATGTACTCAGAGACGTCAAATGCTTCCTTAGTAGAGATTTACTTATTATGTAATGTACTGGACGTCTCTGAGTGCGGCAGATACTCCTGTAATAGTAGTTGTAGAGTTCGCGAGCAAGCGAATAAACGGTTTCTTCAGAAAGTGGTTCAGGGTGCTTAGGGGTAATCTTATCAAAAGTCCCCGGATCAAGGGGGACGCTGATGTGGGGAGGGGATAAAATTTCCTCCTTTTTGAGTTTTTCCCAAACATCTTTATAACGGACAAAAGACAATTATCGCAAAAACTACTTTTATCAAAACTAGCTCTTGCCTGCTACTTCGTCTGCGTTATGTCTGGCCAGTAAGTAATTGTTATATATGTTACGGCTAATACCCGAAGTGCGGCTACACCTAGTTTTAGCCGGTAAGAACTAGGTGCATATATATGTCATTTTAATGAAAAGAGAGAGTTTAAACATGAAAAAAAAAATAACCCTCTTTTTAAACTCTTTCTTTTCATTAAAATGACATACGGCTAATACCCGAAGTGCGGCTACACCTAGTTTTAGCCGGTTAGAACTAGGTGTAGCCGCACTTCGGGTATTAGCCGTAACATATATACTAATCTAGTTCCTTATCTATCTACCTTCGAAATTTCCTGTAAACCATTTCTATCATTGTGTTATTGACACTTTTTTCTATGGATTTTATACAAGCCGCGTCCCACGGTATAGCCGTTCCCATGGGAATATCGGGATAAAGATAAGCTAACCTTCCTCTTGAATACACCTATACGGGTAAATACGAATCTATAAAAAAATCGAATCGAAAAAGACAGTAGTTTTAGCTCATTCACCCTGAACCATCCCGAAGAATCGCTTAGGTCCCTACTCACGCACTTTAAACCATCTTATTAGTAACTAGCAGCGCCCCGCGGTTTTACCTGCCTTGTGCCCGTTCTCATAGAAATTTCGAAATGAAAAATAGCCTTAACCTTCCTGTTAAATGTGGCTATCTATTACAAATAGAACTATTCAAATTGGATTGATAATTTCCGAGATTAGCTCGAACATACAAACGAACAAACTTACAAATTTTACTTCTTTATAATATTAGTACAGATTTCTTGATTACACTATAAAATTTATCTGAGAAGAAAATGGGTTCCTGCCATTTGATGTTATTTGAGAATTTTCGTGTTTTACATTTAAGTTCAATTTGTAGATTTTTTATAACTTTTATTTATAAAATAATTTAAAAATGTTTCTATGTTTAAATAGAATTTTAATCCTAATAAACAATCATAATCTAGTGTTTTTTATTATTAATTTGATATGTTTTCATAGTGTTTCTCCTCGGAGTCACGGGACAAGCCCGGTCTTTTTGAGAGGCATGCGAGGGGATACAGATCCAACTCGTAGAGGCCCTTTGGAGATGTTTAATGTAATGGAACAACTGCAGGGACACACTCCCGACCACATCAGTACAACATGTCCGGGAATGTGTACCTGCAGAAGTAGGGACTATTGTAAGTAAAAATTAAAGAAAAAGACTGGGCTATGGGAATGGAGGTTGGATGGACTGAAAATGGGTTATTGCAGAGAGGTCGGCACCTGCCATAACATGTGAAGTACAAGTATCGGCGGCAAGCCGTGGCTCGCCGCCCACTACATGGGCCTCCGAAACAGCCGACGTAAAGACGGCAAGGGGGCATATGTTTTCATTATTATTGCTTAGTATTATTTATATTATTAATTGTTCTTTAATTTTGTACAAAACGTAATAAAATTCGTTGGTATTGGCGAAACACTTTATCCGAACTCTATATTTAATGGAGTTGGTTATGGCCGGTCACTTAAACGTAAACATAATTCCATATTGAGTTGAGTTAAAGGATGTTCAGTAAACAAACCAACGTAAAATATCATTCAACCTCGCTTGAAATAACAAGAGGAGAAATAAATTAGGTACCTAAAAATAGAGATTATAAAAATTGTTGCAGAGTGGACTCTTCTTCTCTCTTCTCTTTTTATACAATGACAATTATAAAAAATATGAAAAATAAATAATGATTCTTCCTTTGGAACACTTCCAAAACTTACAGAACGCGAACGATAAATACATAGATAATAAATCAATGTGGTCTTTCTAATCTCATTATATCGTTATCTATATCAATAGCACAATATAATAAAACTGAGTGTATAAAAGTATTAGTAGCGAAATAGGTATATTTGGTTCTGTGCTGGCGAGTGCGTGATGGTTTTGAATTAACTTAATAAATCAAATATTTTTTTAAACTCAATAAGTTTGATCTTATAAGACAATTTAAAAGTTTCTATAAGTTTCTACCTTTGCTTTGAACTAGATAATATTTACAATGTTCGACAAATATTATATTCAGCAACATATCAGTGCTCTAACCCTGAAGGCAGCTCTAAAATATGACATTTCACCGGGAAATTGTCACCTCGGACATCTTCTATTACAAGGTCTCTTGGAACGACCCAATAAACTCCACCAGGTTTGTAACTTTCATTATTTTATTGGTCCATTCTTGTCAATACTTTATTATATGACTTACTTAATCAACAAATAAATCAAAAGGGGGTGAAGATTGTGTGAGTTAGGACCAAAGCGATTTATTCAAAATGCGGTTTAGGATGATTAAGTAGTAAACATACTAAAAGAGGTTTTAGGTTTTCGCCTATATCTTTAAAAAGGTACATTCGTAGAGTAAGTAAGTAGATTATTAGCCAATTCTGGTGTCGAAGTTCTAAGACTGTCTAACGATTGAAACAATAGAAACTGAGTTACAATGATTAATTTCATTTTATACTTTTCTGGTTTTGATGAAAAATAATAGACTTTAAAAATAAATAGTCGCATTATTTTAGATCGACGTAGCCACAAATGCCAAGGAAACAAATAGGTCCGTAGCCTCGCGCACGATGCGGCTCGCCAGCGCCATGGCTCACTCCGGCCTGAAGGTGGAAGACAGAGTCATCATAATGGCTCACAGTCATCTCGATCTCATAATTCCATACATTGCTAGCCTGTACAATGGATACTCCATTACTGGGCTTGATCCAAGGGTTGTATTATGTAAGTAAATAAATATTATATTTATTACAAAGTCACTCAGCACTTTCCTTCATATCATATTACTTACTAATTTTGTAGCTTCACTCCAAAAACTTAGTGTCTTACTATTAATTACAAGACAATATTTGTAAGGACTTCTATAAAACCAAATGTGGTTTGTTATTTATAAGTTCATTCTTGTTGGCAAGTTTCCGATCAGGATATTTTAAGAGATTGGGTATAGATGTCAAGAAATGGAACAAAATATGTTTCGTATTTAAATTATAATGTGAGTAGTATTTTTGTTGGATATAAACATGAGTAACATTTCTCTGGATTTAGTTTATGTCTCTTGATTTCTTATTTTGAAAATAGTGTAAATACTACTAGCACGTTTATGAACTATCTCATACTTAGGTATTATATGGTAGATACCTGTAAAACACTTTCAAAACAACCTCGAGCTCGATTTAAGAACCGAGGTACAAACCCTTCATATTATGTTAAATGTTAAATATCGACATTACTAATACACATATAATAAATATAATGTTTAAGACTAAGAATAAGAATAAAATAAATTTATTGCCAACAATTTAAAAATTAACATATACACAGAAATAAAATTAAAATACAAGGAACTTGGCAAAAGGCTGCAACTCAGCTGTTGCTGTACGGAACGGATCCCGCACGGCGCTGGTTTTCAGTCATTTATGAAATAATCTAGTGTCTGACAATAAAGATGTATTTATTAAATACTAAGTAAATTATGTAGTTGAACCCTGGCTCATCGTTCTCTATGCCACAAAATATAGCCAATACTTATATCACTTGTTCAGGCCGAAATTATATTCATTGCATGTTTTAAACAGATACTACTAATGACTTATCAATGATAACACAAATAAAACATGACATAATAATCAGCATGTGAACTTTGGCAATAAAAAAATCGTATTAAGATAAGATAATTATACCTACATATTATTTTTAAACTAGACTAAATAAATTTATAGGGATGGTAATTAGTATTAATTATTTCCGAGTTTTTCTAAGTAAGTAAAACTGGCATTAGTAAATATAACTGATGTTAATTATGATTCGAAGTCTGTATTAATTTTCGTTTCAGCTGAGATCAAGGCATTATTCCCCATTATGGAACCAAATATTGTGTTTTGTGATAAAGTATGCCTTGAAAAAGTAAAGGAAGCATTCGCTGAAACCAACCTGCAGGCGAAAATAGTAGTATTTGACGACAAGACTAACGATTTAGAGGTTTTCATACGCGAACATAAAGGAACCGAAATCAATTTCAGGCAAGTCAATTACTTTCTTTTTATGGATTCATAATGTTCGTAACAAATACTCGTACAGTTGAGAGTTACGAAGGTATGTAATTGAACTACTCATTGAAATACTGGGTGTAATAATTTAGGTAACTTATTCAATGGACTTACATATTTTAGGCCTGCTCTATTCGACAAGACACAGGTACCAGCGTGGAATGTGTTAACAAGTGGAACAACAGGGGCACCGAAAATAGTATCTTACCCATACTCTACTACACTGAATGGAGTGTGCGCGTGGTGGTAAGGGTTAATACAAAAATAAATAATTAATGAAAACTCTATGGAAGTAGTTTGTTATCACAAAAAAAAATCCTATTAATTGTAAGTTGATTGACATTACCATTCCTACTATTCGTAGAGCCAGACTCAGTATAATCCAAACATAAACATAACCGCAATCCAAATCCAACTACATGGTATGAATGAATACAATTGACTGTAGGCTTTAATGTAATCTTGATTAACCAATGGGAAGCGAGAGCGATTCGCTAGTTTGTTTTATTTTTAAATGTTTACTTTTTACTGTTTCAGGGAGAGGTTTAGTGCAAGAATTGATCATATGTTTGTAATGGTTTCATTCCACTGGATGTCTACATACGTGATACTGCTTTCCACCGTCCTGAGAGACTTTACAAGATTACAATCATCTTTAATATTGACCACACAGGATTTTGTAAAAATGATTAACCAAACTAAGGTGATGACTATAGCTTACTAAAAATAAATTATAACTTATTGAAATAGAAAATATATTGTGAAATAATGGTTAGTTATTATAACATTGGTATTGTTTCATATATTTTTTATTAAAATTTCATTAAAAAAAGAACAAGTGATTCGAGCGCCAAACGTCTCTAATATTTTGGATATATTACAGCCACACTCAACCTTTTGTACGCCAAATGCATTAGCCATTTTAATGAAGAACTGTGACTTAACGTCATTCAAACATATCGTAATAGGGGGTGCATACATTGATCAGAAAGTGGTCGACCAATTTAGGGTAAGTAAATATGTGTATATGCACAACAACGAAGTCAGGTAGGTGCCACAAAAAATCTAAGTGTTGTTCTTATACTGAGTGTCGGAATGTCCTGTTCCTCGCACCCTCAAGGGAGATACTCGACTGGTTTCGGTTTAACAAAGCGTTATCTCTGTCAGTGAGGAGGATTAGACATAAGCACCACCTCACTGTACTGATATCTCTAGTGAGATGAAAGGCCTTTGCCCGGCAGTGGGACATTACAGGCTAAAACTTTTTTCTTTATTTTACTCTGTCACGCTACTGGAGTTGGTTGAGTTACAGACAAAACCATTCACAAACTAGTGACAAACTTCACACCTGTAGAATGACTGTTTCTGAATCTTTTGAAGCGACAACTTAAAAAGTATTTTATGAAAACTGTATGAAAAAGATATTTTGAAGGCAAGGTAAAGGAAAACACAAAGTATTTCAAATTATATTAATGTTGGCCTGTCATCTTACAGAAATTGTACCCTCGTGCATATCTAGACTTAACGTATGGACAGACAGAACTTCTGGCACCAATATTTGATTACAGCCCGGAGAAAATAGCCTCTACACCGCCTGGCTCTCTCGGGACTCCTTTATCGAAGAATCAGTACAAGGTACCTGGTATAATAATTATTATACTTTAGTCATAAATATTATCTTTTTAACAAATTATTTGCTTCACTGATCTAAAAATACTCAAATAGTAGGTATTAGTAGTATAATATAAAGTGGTAAAGTGTTATTTGCGATTTTCATATTATTTGGATTTACCTCAATCGTCATATTAAGCAGAATATTTCTTTAAATATTCACACGGAAACCACTTGGAACGTCTGTTCCAGTCTTTGATAAAAGGAAGCGGTAGCGCTCGTGGTGTAGTTTGACTAAGCAATGTTAGCTCATTGCAATTGTTGAGCAACATGCGGACTTGGATGGATGGCTGAAAGTGGCATTTCTATCTGAGCGCTACCGTACTTTAATAAAAGAATTTACGCCATATTATCTAAGTGCCTAGGTGCCCGGGGTCCCTGAGTTAAAGGCTTTAAATCCCTGCTAGCATGGTAATAAGCATATTAAGTATTTCAGCTTGTCGACGATAATGGGGACACTATAGACAAACCGAACACGAACGGTGAGCTATGGGTGAAAGGCGATGATTTTTTCAAGGTAATCTATGCATATACATATATGGTAAGTATACTAAAATTTAATTGTTACAACTTATGACCTCTATGTGTGTTTGTTTTGGCTAATCTCTCGAATGGCTGGACCGATTTTGAGGGGACTTCAGGTAGCTGATGTAATGGAGAGTAACTTAGGCTACTTTTATTTAAGAAAAATCCTTGCGGACGCAGTCACGGACACAGCTACTTAAGAATATAAATATGTACTCACTAAGTATTTCATATCATGTATCAGAATAGGATATTGTGTATCAGAATATGTTATAATATGATAATTGTGGGATTAAATCGTTCGGCGTTTTAATTTCAAAATAATTTCATACAACCTATACGAATTAATAATCTGGATGCTGACATGTTGCTTAATAACAGGAATATTTAAACAACCCTGAAGAAACAAAGGCCGTGTACACAGAGGACGGATGGTTGAAGACCGGTGACATATTCTGTAGAGACAAAAACAACTACTACTATTTTGTGGAAAGGAAAAATATCATTTTCAAATATAATCTCTTCTGGGTAAGTTGAGAAATACTTAATTTTACAAATGCCAAAAGATGTCTAAATAAAATAAAAAATCGTTAATTGCTTCAAAAATAAAACACAAACGTACAGGAGGATACAGTTTTAAGTTATAGCAAAAGGTGGTTCAGCTTGTGCTACCCAGGGCAAGACACCCCGGGTAGTGCTGATTTTCAGCCAACCCTGTTCTCTGAGGCGTTGATTAATAATTAAGGAGATTAAACTTAAGTAATTAGGTATAACAATACAAACGATATAAATTCTTAGATCTCTCTCTCTCTTTCTGCGTGTGTGTGTGTGCGCGTGTGATAATAGGTTTATGAGACAAAAGTAAATACATATTTGAGTTATGAGGCTATCCAAAGTAATCCTTTAGGTTGCTTAAGGTCTTTGGCACAGGTATGTGCCAGATTCTCAGCAGCGAGTTGTCGTTTTATCAGAGCAGTTTTAATTTTTATTTTGAATGCGTCTGTGCTTATGCTGGGCACTAGGCATACAACAGCGAATATAATTCACAAGCAACTTATCTCCAAGTTCCCTACTTCTCGTATACTTTAAATCTGACCACTTTAAATTTACTCTTGTGTCTTGTCTTGTCCGACAGACACGTTTGGTTTGAGACAATGCATCATACCAAGCTCATATAAAATTCGTTAAAACTTACTTGCTTACATAAACAATTAGTGAGTATTTGGGTTCGTTATGGCATAGAATACGACTTACTCATATAACATTTATTGCTTAACTTCAACACCAGGGTTGGCCGCTGACCTACTCGATCTTGCTTTACAGATATCTCCACTGCAGTTGGAAGTAGTCATCAAAAGTTACCCAGCAGTTGAAGACGCCTGTGTCGTGGGCATCCCGGATCCTGTATCTATTAATGTTGCGGTTGCAGCAATCTTAAAAAAAGAAGGTCACGAGGTCAACCCTCAAGAACTATTTGACTTTCTCAAGGGTAAGTACATAGGAAATAGATAACTGGAATCAGTGCGGCAGAAAATTAGAATAAGTTATTATCTGAGAATCCGCGAGGATTGGAGAACCATTGCAGGCGTTGAAACATTATCAAAAAGGTGCTATTTCCGCGTGTATTTCCACCCAATGACACGGAAAAACGCAGTGTCAGCCAGCTGCATCCGGCAACCGATTACAGCTTTATATGTGCCTAGAATATCGGTTTACACACTACTTTTACTTTACACTTATTAATTTATTTTCTTATTGAACACTTCAACAATATCGGCACTTAGCACTAAGTATAAGTATATTATGGTCCCGACCGTTATCGGCAATGGCGACTGCATTCTTTATTCTTTACGACTTATACATTCGTGAGCTCGCATGTAGCTTCCCTTCAATTGGTCGCGTTTGGCATCCAACTCATCGTGCCTTTGTGTACTTTATTTTTACACTCATGCATTTTGCACTTACAATTAACTTAAATAATGTGTGCGTACAACATGTCACACTTTACAGGTCATCCGAGTCTGCACGAGGTCAAACAGCTTCACGGCGGTCTATTCTTCGTGGACTCATTCCCTTACACACCTTCGGGGAAAATAAACAGAGCCAGAGTAAAAGATCTTGCAATGGCCTTGCCCAAGATCTTACCTAAATAAGCTTATTCTTTCTACTTAATGAATTCTGTATGACTTATTTTCATGGTTAGAAGTGCTTAGTTCATTTAAAATACGTAAATTGTATAATATATTAATTGAGAATAAAATAAAATAACTTAAGGAAAATTGTATCAACATATAAAATTTAATAAATTTGAAATCTGATGTCTCTAGCCTGCGGAAATTTAAAATTTACTCTACTTTTTGAACATACCTCATAGGTGCCTGAAAGATCGTCATCGTCGATTAAATGATTGTAACTTAGCATAACCGAAATGTTCAATATTAACAAGTTCTACTTAGATGGGTTGTTGATAAACTTATAGTAGTTACCCACATCAATATTCAATGTATAATCAATGTCATAACGTCTTGACCTAACTCCCATCCGCTTTATCTACTTATCTATCAAAGTGTTAAAATATATTCTGTGTATATATATTCTGTACTTTTAAAATATTAAAAAATAAAACTAGTAACACCGCCTATGTTATTTAGCCGAAAGATTTGTAGTAAATAATACCAAAATACCCTTAAAAATTCTAAATCATTTTAAATTTTAAAAACACTTAACGAACACTCCTAAAAAAACAAACAGAACGCGAGCGAGACCGCGGGCAAAAAAATATGTACAATGAATGGTGTATAATAATTTGTAGAATAACCTATATTTAACAATAACAAGCGAGTTTACCCAAGGGATGTTATGTATGTATTATATATAACAAATAGATTCTAACATTGTTATTGTAACGGTTCCAATCTGTTTAAATTATGGGATAGGGTGGCAAGATGGGGTACTTAAGCTTTAATGGTAAATATAAAAAATTACATAGTGAACAATCATATTTATTTTTTAATTAACAATTAATTATTATTATTTTAATATTTAATGTCATTAGGAACGCATTTAAAAGACAAAAAATAAAAAAGGTGTTTTGCCCCGTCTTGCCTCATGGTGCTGGCAAGACGTGGTGATGAGAATGATCACAGAGAAAGGCGATTATTTAAGATGGCAAACATGGATGCAGACATGGAGGGTTTCGTCATCATAATCATCGTCTTTTCCTGCGCAACTATTACGAGTCCATCTTTCACAAACTGAGGATCCACCCTTCAATGGAAATGGAATTTACTTCCTCACAATAATACATGGTGTGTCCTCCTCTTCTTCACTTTCATCGCCAGATGATGAAATTCCTCGTCGTTTTGCTTTTTTCGCTGATAGGCTATTCATTTTTGATTTTTTATTTTGAGATTTTCAACATATACTTTAAGATTAACTAACTAGTACTTTAAGATTAAGTTATTTTTATTATTTTTTTACTTTTTAAGGGGAACTTAGGTTTTTGTGTCGGGAGTTTTTTTATTGTTGGATTTTTTTATTTATACGTATAATTAATTATTATAAACGAAGCTAAGAACACTCTCAATTATGTCATCAATATTCTCTTTCAGTAAGCTTTCATTTGCGACCCCACTGGAGTATATTTACAGTCATTTGTTTATTCTTCCCGTCTTCACCCCTCACAAGTTTAAAAACGGCTCAACAGATTTTCATCAAACATGTCTAAGAACACTCGTAGTAAGTCACCTTTAATACAAAAAAACTAAATTGAAATTGCTTCATCTGTTCGGCAGCTATTTTGCCACAGACAGACAAACACGTCAATCTTATAACAACCCTCTTTTTGCGTCGGGGGTTGAAAACATTGTTTAAAATAATCGGTCACGAAACTTAATGTGACAAATTAAATTCCACGCGACCGAAGCCGCGGCCAAAAGCTAGTAGATAAATCCATCTTTTATCGATTATATAGCTATCATTATCAATACCACAATATATAAAACTGAGCATATACAAGTATAATTAGCGAAGTATCTTTCGTTCTGTGCTTGCAAGTGCATGACAGTCTTGATTTAATTTAATAAATCAAATATTATTTAAACACAAATAACACAATAATTTTGATCTTATAAGACAATCTAAAAGTTTCTATAAGTTTCTATCTTTGCTTGAACTAGATAATATTTACAATGTTCGACAAATATTATATTCAGCAACATATCAGTGCTCTAACCCTGAAGGCAGCTCTAAAATATGACATTTCACCGGGAAATTGTCACCTCGGACATCTTCTATTACAAGGTCTCTTGGAACGACCCAATAAACTCCACCAGGTTTGTAACTTTCATTATTTTATTGGTCCATCCTTGTCAATACTTTATTATAATTATGACTTACTTAATCAACAAATAATAAATAAATCAAAAGGGGGTGAAGATTGTGTGAGTTAGGACCAAAGCGATTTATTCAAAATGCGGTTTAGGATGATTAAGGAGTGAACAGACTAAAAGAGGTTTGAGGTTTTTGCTTACATCTTTAAAAACGGTACATTTGTAGAGTAAGTAAGCAGATTATTGGCCAATTCTGGTGTCGAAGTTTTTAGACTTTCTAACGATTGAAACAACAGTTACAATAATTAATTTCATTTAATAATTTTCTGGTTTTGATGAAAAATACTAGACTTTAAAATAAATAGTCGCATTATTTTAGATCGACGTAGCCACAAATGCCAAGGAAACAAATAGGTCCGTAGCCTCGCGCACGATGCGGCTCGCCAGCGCCATGGCTCACTCCGGCCTGAAGGTGGAAGACAGAGTCATCATAATGGCTCACAGTCATCTCGATCTCATAATTCCATACTTTGCTAGCCTGTACAATGGATACTCCATCACTGGGCTTGATCCAAGGATTGAATTATGTAAGTAAATAAATATTATATTTATTACAGTCACTCAGCACTTTCGTTCATATTACTAATTTTGTAGCTTCGCTCCAAAAACTTAGTGACTTACTTTTTAATATTAAAAAAAAATACAATATTTGTAAGGATATCTAGAAAAATCAAATGTGCAATGCATTCTTGTTGACAAGTTTCCGGTCAGGATATTTTAAGATATTGTCTATACATAGATGTTAAGAAATGGAACAAAATATGTTTTGTATTTAGTCAGATGTGTGGAACCTTCGGGTAATTTAATTTAAAAATAATAATATTATTAATTTATAAAAAAATATAAATATTTCAGTATGAACCCGTTTTTATTATTCACGACAACAAGAAAAAATATTTTATTCGAAATTAGGACATTAAAAACACTGTTGATGACATACATTTATTCACTATAAAGAAGACGAAGAGATATTCACTTAAGGTTCTGCATCTGAGTAATTCACATTTTATAATAAAACTATTAGTATCTTAAAAATAAAAAGATAAAAAATTTGTATTTCACGATTTTCAGCATAACGGTAGGTTTTATCATAAAAATACCTCAAAATTGTAGATCATAAAATTATCTACAAAAAATGTTTGCATACTTTTTTCCCACGAGTCGCTCTTTTTGAGATATGTATAAAGATTCAAAAAGTTGTAAAAGTTGTAATGGTCAATTATGACCAACGTGTGCATATTAAATATGCACACGTTGGTCATAAATTTTATGCACACGTTTCCACGTCACCTATGAGGTAGTGTACTTAGCGCGTTTATTGGAGTCTGAAATACGAACAACGAATTAAGTGGCGACTCTAAAAAATGTTCTGCATCTCTGTAGTGTTTTCAAGTATACATAAATAAACTGTACAAAAAAACCTTTTGATAATTTAATTTTCTTAAGAATAACAATCGTATTAAAGTCAATACTACATAATCGTTTGAATAATTATAGCTATCCCCTTATTTTTATAAGATAAATAAATACCGTGAAGTCGTCAAATTAACAACTGCACGATTTTCGTGTAGTTATTTTGCACTGGTATCACCTTTGTTTACAAAAAATATCGTTTATTAACTATCTCATACTTATTATATTATGGTAGATACCTGAAAAAAGTTTGAAAACTTGAGTTTACTTAAAAACCAAGAATAAGAATAAGAATAAGAATTTTTATTTGTTAAACATGAGCATTGTAAAGGTGCTAAATAATATTACAGTAAAGTATCTTGTAAAGTAAAGTATCTTATTCTTATTCTTATTCAAGGTAATTAAAAACCTAGATGTTATGTTAAATGACGACATTACTAATACCTATATGTACATATCTTGTGTCTGACAATAAAGATGTAGGTATTTATTAAGTACTAAGTATATATGTATGTAGTTGAATCCCGGCTCGTCCTACTCTATGCCACAAAATTTAGCCAATACCTATAGCACTTGTTCAATAATTGGGACCCAAAATCATAAAATCTCCAGATTTTTATTGATTACTTATTTGAAACAGATACTCGTACTAATAATGATTTATCAATGATAACTCAAAGAAACATGTCAACAATCAGCAGGTGTACAATTGTAATAAAAAAAACGTATTAAGATAAGTTAATTATACCTATCATGATGTCAACGCTAAGTGCTTAGGAAGGAAATGACTTAAGATACAGTTTTTATCAGATCGTGTTTTATCAGTCTTCTGTGACCACGATTTCTGTAAAGGAGCCGAAACGTCAGATAAAAATGTATAAATAAATAATGTAATGGACCAAGAGCCCGCGAACCCCAGACCTTCGTTATTTTATAAAAGCTGAAAGTTTGTCAGCGCATGCTCCCAACACCAGGTAAGAACGATGGACTATTATGAAGTTTGGGTTATCGTGGCTTTGGCAGGTATACGGTACTAAAGTTCTATGGTCGAAAACACCAAGTTGGCCATCGATTTCGATATCACCGTCAAAGGGTGACTTGTACAACTCCTCAAGAGCTTTCAAATGACATAGGTCATGTCACTGTTGAGCATTAGGATCAGCGTCCATGGCATAGGCCAACTCCAATCTTCGGTGGTCGAAAACACCAAGTTGGCCGTCGATTTCGATGTAACCGTCAAAGGGTGACTTGTATAACTTGTCAAGAGCTTTCAAATGACATAGGTCATGTCACTTAGGATCAGCGTCCATAGCATAGGTCAACTCCAATCTTCAATGGTCGAAAACACCAAGTTGGCCGTCGATTTCGATATCACCGTCAAAGGGTGACTTGTACAACTTATCAAGAGCTTTCAAATGATATAGGTCATGTCACTGTTGAGCATTAGGATCAGCGTCCATAGCATAGGTCAACTCCAATCTTCAATGGTCGAAAACACCAAGTTGGCCGTCGATTTCGATATCACCGTCAAAGGGTGACTTGTACAACCCTTCAAGAGCTTTCAAATGACATATGTCATGTCACAAATCACACTTTATTATTTGATGAATTTAGATCGGTATTTTACATACCTTTAGTACCGTTTACCTGCCAAAGCCACTGTAACCCAAACTTCATAATAGTCCATCGTTCTTACCTGGTGTTGGGAGCATGCGCTGACAAACTTTCAGCTTTTATAAAATAACGAAGGTCTGGGGTTCACGGGCTCTAGGTCTATAATTAAATAGCTTATTATTTGTTCAAACGGGAACTTAAGTACGACGGAGGTTGAGTGTCGACGGAGGTTACTGTAACCTCCGTGGTACGTAAGTTCCCGTTTGAACAAATAATAATGACATCAACGTACGTTTCAATTTAAAGTTAAATACCTAACTAAACTTAGACTACGTAATCTGTATAGGGTAGGGTAATTATTTATTATTAATTATTTCTGGAGATTTTCAGCAAATACCGCATTAGACAATATAACTGATGTTAATTATGATTCAAAATCTGTATTAATTTTCGTTTCAGCTGAGATCAAGGCATTATTCCCCATTGTGGAACCAAAAATTGTATTTTGTGATAAAGTATGCCTTGAAGTAGTAAAGGAAGCATTCGCTGAAACCAACCTGCAGGCGAAAATAGTAGTTTTTGACGACAAGACTAACGATTTAGAGGTTTTCATACGCGAACATAAAGGAACCGAAATTAATTTCAGGCAAGTCAATTACTTTCATTTTATGGATTCATAATGTTCGTAACAAAAAAATGTATTGTTGAGAGTTACGAAGATATGTAATCGACCTACTCATATTTAAATACTGGGTGTAATAGTTTAGACAACTTATTGAATATACCTTCATATTTTTAGGCCTGCCCTATTCGACAAGACACAGGTACCAGCGTGGCTTATATTAACAAGTGGAACAACAGGGGCACCGAAACTTGTATCTTACCCTTACTCTAATGCACTGAATGGAGTATGCGCGTGGTGGTAAGGGATTATACAATAATAAATAATAATGAAAACTCTATGGAAGTGGTTTGTTATCACAACGAAATTCCTATTTGTTTTTAGTTGATTTACAATTACATTCAGTCCTACTATTCGTAGAGCCAGACTCAGTGTAATCCAAACATCTACTAAGTGCAATTCAAATGCAATCACATATTTTCAATAAATACAATACCAATTATTGATTCCATATAATTTTCAAAATTGTTTGTGTACATTATTCGTAGGTAACGATGTGTACTAGTTTTTTTTATCTTCACTACATAATTTTAAAGTATAAACAAAGTCCCCCTACGCCTCTGTCTGTTTCTAATTCTAAGCTCACTGCTTTTGAATCGCGCAACGGATTTTAATACTGTGTTTAAGAAAATTTATTCGCGTAGGTTTATAAGTCACATATCTTTATTTTCCGGAGCCAAGTAGTTTGCTTTATTTATTAACTTTTTACTTTTTACTGTTTCAGGGAGAGGTTTAGTGAAAAAATTGATCATATGTTTGTAATGGTTTCATTCCACTGGATGTCTACATACATGATACTGGTATCCACCGTCCTGAGAGACTTTACAAGATTACAGTCATCTATAATATTAACCCCACAAGAGTTTATAAAAATGATTCACCAAACTAAGGTGATGACTATAGCTTACTGAGAATAAATTAAGTATATCTTATTGAAACAGAAAATACATTTTGAAATAATAGTAGGAGTTATAAAATTCCTATCCTTTCATATAATTTGTATTAACATTTAATTATGGTCTAGTGGTATTTTCACTCAATTGCCAAAACTGAGGTCCTGCCTGGGTTCAATTCCCGGGTCGAGCGGTAACATGTTTCCTACTTTTCAAACATGGCTTAGGTTTGAGATCACCAACCCGCATTAGGCAAGAGTGGTGATTACCCCTAATCCTCTTCATTGTACTGCTATCTTCTGTGAGATGAAAGAACTTTGCCCAGCAGTGGGACATTACTGGCTAATTCTTTTTTTAAATTGTATTTAAAAAGAACAAGTGATTCGAGCAACAAATGTCTCTAATATTCTGGATGTATTACAGCCACACTCAACCTTATGTACGCCAAATGTACTAGCAATTTTATTGAAGAACTGCTGTGACTTAACGTCATTCAGACATATCTTAATAGGAGGTGCATACATTGATCAGAGAGTGGTCGATCAATTTAGGGTAAGTACATACGTAAACAACAAAGTCAACAACAACAACGAAGTTAGGTAGGTACCACAAAGTAATCTCATTGTTGTTCTTATACTGAGTGTCAGAATGTCGTGTTCTACGCACCCTCGAGTGAGATAGATATTCGGCTGGTTTCGGTTTTACAAAGCGTTATCTCTGTCACACGCAAGCTACTGGAGTTAAGATTGGGTTGCAGACACAATCATTTCCAAACTAGTGACAAACTTCACACCTGTAGACCTGATGACTGATTCTTAATCTTCAAAAGTATATTATGAAAACTGTATGAAAAAGATATTCTGTAGGAAAGGTGAAGGAAAACACAGAGTATTTCAAATTGTATTCATTTTTGCTTGTCATCTCACAGAAAATGTACCCTCGTGCATATCTGGACTTAGCGTATGGACAGACAGAACTTCTGGCACCAATATTTGATTACAATCCGGAGAAAATGGACTCTACACCACCTGGCTCTCTCGGGACTCCTTTATCGAAGAATCAGTACAAGGTCCGTTTACATTATTAAATTATATTATATTCTATGGGGCAAATACACGTATGTATAGCAGTTATAAGAGCGTTATATCTTCATTAACCTGGCTCGGGGAAATTACTGAACCCAATAATATGGCATCTCAGTCGATTCGACCAATAAAATATAATTATATGTACCTTAGTTTGTGTATTTGAATATTTCCTTAATGAGATCTGGTGCTGGTACATACATATATTGGGAATAAAATTATTGTAAGCTGCAACCGACATTGGCTTGGGCAAAGTTGTTGGTCCAAACTAGTATGCGAGCCCGGATTTATCCTTAGACAAAAATGCCCTAGATTGAAGCGCCCTAGAGGGCCCCTAGCGACTTTAATAAAAGAATGTACGCAGGGCCATATTATCTAAGTGCCTAGGTGTCCGGGGTCCCTGAGTTAAAGGCTTTAAATCCCTGCTAGCATGATAATAAGAATATTAAGTATTTCAGCTTGTCGACGATAATGGGGACACTATAGACGAACCGAACACGAACGGTGAGCTATGGGTGAAAGGCGATGATTTTTTCAAGGTAATCTATGCATATGGTAAATATACTAAAATATCTTTTTTAATAACTTTGACTGCCTGTATGTCTGTTTGTTCTGGCTAATCTCGAATGGCTGGACCGATTTTGACGGGACTTCAGGTACGTAGCTGATGTAATGAGGAGTAACTTAGGCTACTTTTATTTAAGAAAAATCCATGCGGACTAAGTCGCGGACACAGCTAGTTAAGAATATAATATATAGGTACTCTATATATAATATATGTACTCACTGAGTGTTTCATATCATGTATCAGAGTAGGATATTGTATGTTATAATATGATAATTTAGCTTGACCTTGACTGGGATTAAATCTTTCGGCATTTTAATTTCAAAATAATTTCATACAACCGAAACGAATTAATAATCTGGATGCTGACATGTTGCATATTAACAGGAATATTTAAACAACCCTGAAGAAACAAAGGCCGTGTACACAGAGGACGGATGGTTGAAGACCGGTGACATATTCTGTAGAGACGAAAACAACTACTACTATTTTGTGGAAAGGAAAAATATCATTTTCAAATATAATCTCTTCTGGGTAAGTACTATTGACAAATCATAAATTAGTTTTATAAATAAGCAAGTCAGCGAATTACTCGGTTTTACCCGACCAGAATTTATTTTCATCAAAATTAAATTCAAAAGCAAATCAATGATCGTCACATGTTTTCTAAATCTTTATTAAACGGACAAGTTTAACGGATCTACCTAACGTTCGTTGAGATATCAGCTACAGTGTATGGGTTACCTTCAACGCGAGGTTGTCCCCAATAGGATATAAAAAGTCCTACTGTTCACAATACGATGTGAACATTTCAATGTGAACTACAAAGTCCGTCGGCGTGAAGTTGAAGCTAGACTTATTTCGCTCACGCTCTGATTCGTATTGTGTGTCAACACACTAGGCATGTAACAGCGAAAATAATTCACAAGCAACTTATCTCCAAGTTTCCTACCTCTCGTATACTTCAACACTGATTCTCTTTGAGAAACGAACACAGAATTTATAACCTTTATCTAAGGCAAGCTGAATTTTATACTTCATTGCTCGAACTCCATAAAAAACTATATCATTGACTAACTCTAGTATGGCAGTAAAATGGTGAAAATGGGTTTACTTACATTATAAGTAGTCACGTTTATCTTCATAGAAACCTTCCAAAAAATAAGCTAGAAATATTATAGTTATTTTCTTAGTTTAGATAATGTATAATATGTCACTTGTCATATACACTTGGAATTTTGGGATAAAGATATGATAGCCGGCTTGTTTTTCTTTTGTATTAGGAATAGTGTAACTATATCCATTACCATACATTCATCCATTTTCACCAACTTTCGTATTTATTATGATAAAGGATTTATAGCCTTAAAAGATTTATTAGATAATAATAAATACCTATATCAAGACGATCAGGTGTTTCTAAAGATTATATTCTAAAACCTGGTTCAGAATAAGTATCCATAGACATGAGACAAGGAATGTGGAAACCGAGTTCATTAAAAGCTTTTATTTCGTTTTACGTGTGCCGTTGTCTGTAATGGAATCTTGTAAGTTAAATTTGACCCACTTTCCCATTGACCTGTCTCGCTGACACGTTTGGTTTGAGATAATGCATCATACCAAGCTTAAAATTCGTTAAAACTTACTTGCTTACATAAACAATTAGTGAGTATTTGGGTTAGTTATGGCATAGAATACGACTTACTCATATAACATAGTTATTGCTTAACTTCGACACCAGGGTTGGCCGCTGACCTACTCGATCTTGCTTTACAGATATCTCCACTGCAGTTGGAAGAAGCTATCAAAAGTTACCCAGCAGTTGAAGACGCCTGTGTCGTGGGCATCCCGGATCCTGTATCTATTAATGTTGCGGTTGCAGCAATATTGAAAAAAGAAGGTCACGAGGTCAACCCTCAAGAACTATTTGACTTTCTCAAGGGTAAGTACATAGGAAATAGATAACTGGAATCATTGCGGCAGAAAATTACAATAAATAATTATCTGCTTAATGTTCTTCACATGAGAATCCGCAAGCAGTGATTTATCTTCACATTAATTCACTAGGTCGTTCACATGTCGCTCGAAGCAAATATTGCTCGAAAAACACATTCCGAGCCGATGATAGCTCAAAATAGAAAACAAATAAAACAAATTGTTCCTGGCCGATCATTACTGAAATATTCGAGTAAAAATGCAGTGCCAGCCAGCCGAGTACGTCAACCGTTTACATATTACTTTAACTTTGAACTTATTCATTTATATTTTATTGGAACCTACAACAATATCGTCACTATGCTCTTAGTAGAGTATAAGTATACGGCCCCGAATGTTATCGGCAATGGCGACTGCATTCTTAATTCTTGACGACTTATAATTCGTGAGCTCACATTTGGCTCATAAGCCAATGTCCTTGGCAAAGAAGATTGGCTACATATAGCCAAATTGGCTACATATAGCCAATCTTCTTTGCCAAGGACATGTCAGCACACCGTCACAATAATTATAATTGATCGCCGCAGGTGGTTGGGCCTTCAATTGGTCGCTTTCGGCATCCAGCTCCTCGTGTCTTTGTGTACTTTATTTTTACATTTATGCACATTGCACTTACAATTAATTTTAATAATGTATGCGTACAACATTTCACACTTCACAGGTCATCCGAGTCTTCACGAGGTCAAACAGCTCCACGGCGGTATATTCTTCGTGGACTCATTCCTTTACACACCTTCGGGGAAAATAAACAGAGCCAAAGTAAAAGATCTTGCAATGGCCTTGCCCAAGATCTTACCAAAATAAGCTTATTCTTTCTACTTAATGAATTCTGTGTGACTTATTTTCATGATTCATTTAAAATATGTAATACATCTATTAATTGAGAACAAAAAAATCTTGTCATTTATATCGTTATAAAAAAATAAAAATAAGATGAATTATTCGTTTTCTCGAAAAATATTTATTAATTCATCAAAATCTTTATTGTATTTCGTAAGTAGACTTACCCTGAAATATAAAACCATTCTGCATTTTTTTCAAAACCTAAAGTACTATTACAAAGTAGGCGTTTGTGATATGCGTAATGCGGTAGAGCGCTTCTAGCGATGGGGTCTATATCTCGTTTAACGTGGCGATTTTTTTTCTTACATATCCAAGGCGTCTAAATCTGTCGAATATGGTTGCTTCAGTTTGATTAACTTTGTTAAAACAATAAATCGTCACAACACCAAATCTTATCTCACTGTTTTGCCTGCTAAAAACAAACCACCAATGAAAAATTACTGATATTACCATAAGAGGATGTCTCTAGCCTGCGGAAATTAATACATCACTTTACTTTTTGAACAGACTTGATAGGTGCCTGAAACTTCGTCATCGTCATCATCGTCAACTGTAAGTCAATAGCTAACTTAGCATAACCGAAATGTTCAATATTAACAAGTTCTACTTAGATGTTGATAAACTTATAGTAGTTACCCACATCAATGTTCAATGTACTCGTATAATCAGTCATAACGTCTTGACCTAAATAAGATTCGCTTATCCATCAGTGTTAATCGTTAATGCTGTACATTGAAAATATTAAAAAATAAATCTAGTAACACCGCCTGGGTTACTTGGACCGAATTTTTTACGTAAAAAATACCAAAATGCCCTCAAATATTTTTAATAATTGCTTTCAACAACAACACTGATCGAACACTCCTGAAAGACATACAGAACGCGAGCGAAGCCGCGGGCGAAAAATTATAATAATTTGTAGAATAACCTATATTTAACAATAACAAGCGAGTTAACCCAAGGGATGTTATGTACTTATATAACAAATAGTACATTCTAACATTATTATTGTAACGGTTCCAATCTGTTTAAATTATATGCTTTATTTGGCTTCAATTTAGATTCTGGATAGACAGATTGTACGCTGGTTTAGAAATAATGAAGGTGATAGAATGATGAGTAATATTGAGTAATAAGTATATTGAGTAAGTAGTATTGAGTTGTAAGTAATAAGTATAGGAAATAAGTATAACTAGATAATTTTGTTTGTTTGCGTTGTAACTAGTAACGCCCTGCTTTGGGGTCTTTACAGACAGCACTACTTTTCATTTATCAACGTTATTTGAATGTAATTTAAGAGTTTTTTTAAAATAATTTATTATAAGGTCGTTACACAAAGAAAAAAAAGTACTTTACTAAAATATAGTATTTAGTTTCCAGATTAACTTCATTATAAGAGTTTACGCTTTTAGAGAAAAGGCCGTTTTATTTGTGTTTCCGTTTATTATTTTTGACAAATGTGGTGTACCATAAAGTCTATCTAATCTATCTAATAACTAAATAACTTAGTTAGTGGGTCTATTTACCAACAAAATACACCTAACACTACAATATACATCACAATAATTATGACACATCTGTTTGCGAACTCCCGGCGAATTGGAAGCTAGCAACTGAAACTCGAGTCACAGCTCGCCGACTAATATCTTATCTGTATACAATAACTTGTGAAACTGAACTGCGACGAGGGCATGCAACTCGTGCAAGTTGGATTCTATGCAATAAAATAGATTCTCTATAAAGCGGACCAGTCTACCTGTGTTGGCAACCCATCAAAGTTTCAAATTCACGTTGATCGAATGCCTGCCGTGACCTGCCGCTGTCTCTTTGCCTGAATTTATCTCACTGACGTCGAATAGTCGTTTCATTTCTAAGTTCTTTAAAATATACGGCGACTACGTGCTTTTAAGTTTCACGATAGAGTCTCATTTTTATATAAACATTTTAATCAACTTGGTAATTAATAGCTACAGCAGAACTTTAGTTAAGGTATCCCCAATTGTAGCTAATGTAGGAATAAATAAAACTCTAGTGCTAATCTTTTTAACAATGACATCTAAATGCAAACATTGAAGAAATAATTTGTTATTTCATTCCCTGATTGTAAGTTAAAGTTATTTGTCGATACAGACGTCCGTTGCAGCGCGAGATATCGTTAACCAACGCGATCGGGTGAGGGTAATTCCATTCCATTACACTGTATCGAATTCAATCAAGCTCAGAGAGCAAAAAGTAAAATGGGTAGGTGGACACGTCTAATTAATTGTCGAGCTCAGCCGTCTAATCAATTCGCCGGGATCCAGCTAAAGGGCTTGGTGTCTGTGCTCTCATCTTGTTTACCTCATCTGTATTCTCTGGAGCGACTCTAGGTTCGTTACATTTTTTAATCTATCCTTAGATAGGTTCACAAACAAACAATATCCTCTAACTGAACCATGTCGCAGTTTAAAAGTTTTATTTTGAGTAAAGTCTCGAACAAGAAAAGTTTATTTTCTTAATGAAATTCTGAATTAACACTGTCGAATGTTTTGTTTCTTATTGAATTGTGTGATTGATTCGCAAACTAACTTCTTTGTTCAATTAGCTTGATTAATGGCAAACAAGTAATTAAGTGCGATTTATTTGTACCAAAGCAGACTTAGTTGTGCTTTTAAAGTTTATGATAAGATTTGTTCGCTATCTATCTAGTAAGTATGATTAGTTCTAACACGCTCTACACAACGAACAAATATTCAGGCAAAAAAGTGAGGTCAGTATTGAAGATGAACAATGTACTGACAATGAAATTTTCCCGTCAAACTTATAACACCTCTCTTGGTACGTAGAGGTTAAAACAAAGTAACATGACTAGTTATTAAGTGAAAATGTTTTCCCGGTACCGATTATATTGTGGCTTCGGAGCAAGTGTCTTGCAAAACTACTTTAGCGGTTAGCATACTTGAGATCCCTTTCAGATAGGTATTCCATTTAACAGGAACACGCTAAGCTTGAATGTCGATGTACCCTATCGACATTCAAGCTAAGGCAAGTACATTGTTTAGAGAAAGTTACCAAGGAGCGTTCGGTAGACTCTGGATCAATAATTTCCCATTTAAGTGATGAAGTTTGTTACAAGATAGTTGATAGCACGTGGAATGGTAATAACAGGAGTGGAACAATGTGTGATAATTTCAATTTTGAACATTGTGCATGTGTGGTGTGCTAGTTTAGCGAGCGCAGATGTAAGCGACAGAGTACACGAGACGACTAAATAATGACACCGAGGCCGACGGCATGCCAGTTGTAACCGACAGTTGAGTGTTTAAAAATTGTACGGAAAATGTATCTTTTTGCAGTCGTAGGTATAATTACGAGTTTTTGTCACGCAATGGATATTCCCACGTCTACCTTATTGTCAGCGTCGTTCATTTTGACGCGCAATTTAATGTCTATTCTTTATAATATTTTTCACGAGTCACACGCTAATTTGTTATTAATTACGAGGATTCATAATTTTATTCTTTGAAAGCTTTTGCATTAAGAATATAGGTTATGTACACACATAAAACCACAATAAAATACTTATTAGGTACTTACTCTCGTACGTAAGTTTTTCTTTCTATAACTGTAGTAAAGTTTTATTACTTTCAGCTATTGTAGTGGCAAGTTAAGTCACATAGAGAAACCTCGGTATTCAGGAAGGGCGGCATAATGTTGTTTACTCCATGCATAGTTCACAATCGCCTTTCAAAGAGACTAACATTAATATTGTACAACAATGATATACATATACATACTGTATACTAGATTGTATACCATATTTCCATTGATTACTGTATTGATCAAATAGTATTGGTTTGTATATAATTAAATATGTAATGGGTTGACACTGGACTTAGGAAGTTCTTTCATAAGAAAGATTCCGTCTCGTTATCTTGTGATATTATCGACATATATTTCAAGGAAATCATTGATTAATACACGCATACATCTAACATGCTTACTTTAATATAATAAAACTGTTATATACTCAGAGCTTTGCCAGTCATAACTTAGTAGAAAACCTAATTAAATATGTCACCGTAGTTTCCGTAGTTCCTTCGCAACATGGCTAAGCTAAGTAGAACTCGTTGAATTTTTTAATTAGTTAAATATACTGTAACGTGGTCAGTAGATAACGATAACGTTTACAAAGTTTAGAAACGACTCAACTAGAAAATGTCACTACTTTTTGTTTTGCAATACTATTACAACTTTTATAACTGCCAAAACTTTTATGGACAGAAAACTCTTTTAGGGTAAGTCCTCGTTTAGGTATTCACTATCAGCAATTTTGTTAAAATACCACTTCCAGGCCTTGAGGAAAAAAAAGGTTAATGTAAAGGAGTTATAATAAAATTAGAATTGTACTAAACAGAACGAGTTACTTATCTACGTTTACTTACCTACATATATTCTATCTATGAATCTAATTTAAGTAAGTTTGTAACTAAATATAAACTTTACCTAATTAACGACTAAAGTAATAATCACTAGTTATACCTACGTGAGGTCTCCTATACTTACAGGACAATATTCAGTAAATACCTGAAATGTTCTGAAGTAAAGACGTGGTGTCAAAATTAGTGAAACGTTCGGTAGTAGGTAGTGGCCTAGATTCTTGCCGGATGCGTACGTCGGGCCACAGGGCGTCGCGGCTGGGCTCGGTGACGTCACAACAACCGCCTCGGGATGCCGCCGCGCCGCCATCCGCCTTCCGTCGCTATGTCAGCTACTGTCCGTGTTTTCGTTCACTCCGAACGCTGCACAAATGCTTTACCAATTGTTCCAACCTGAACTTCTGCTTGCATACGTATGTGGGATAGTTATGTGCATACTTGCATGCAATCGGAGAAAATTGTTCGCCTATATTGACTTTAATGAAAATTTACTTTTTTATAACACTACAGCAGCTGTATAGAATCGGTATATAATACAGTTACCCGCTCGATATAGATTTCAACATTTCAGAGATGACCTTTGAGTGGCCAATGCGATTAAAACGGCCATTTGGATCATGGCGCTCAAACAATATGCGAGAGTGCAGTTTATATGTCCTCCAGATTCTAACAGCGTGCTTCTACTGAATATTCATTTTAGAATTGGTACATAGTACTGGCCCAGGCATGTTATGAGGGTTCGCCACTTCAAAAAGAAATGGACTAAACCCAACACACACACTTATGAGGCTTTAGTCGTGCTCATATTATGTAGGTGTGCCCTTCAGTTAACACTTTTTAATTTAATCTTTGTGTTTTTTTAAAACTTTTAACATCTAAAACAGATTTACAAAGAAATGGTAAGAATGATCAAGTGTAAACATAACTTAACTATAAGTATATTAAAAGCCTTTTAAAAGTAATATGAGGTGCAGCGTAAAATTATTGGGTTAGGGTAGGTGGAATGTAGTTGAGAACATTTTAATCAAAGACTCATGACAAAGAATATAGATACATACTTCACTACATAGTATAAAACAAAGTCGCTATTTTTGTCTGTTTGTTTGTCTGTATGCCTAAATCTTTAAAATTACGCAACGGATTTTGATGCGGTTTTTTTGTAATAGGTAGAGTGATTCAAGAGGAAGGTTTTTATGTAAAAAAAATCCCGAAATTCCCACGGGAACGGGCACAACGCGGGTAAAACCGCGGGGCGCTGCTAGTTACTTATATGTTGAACTGTCTGAAATTGATTACTTTCTTGATCCTTATTAGCAACAAATGGAAAGTCTACTTATTGCAACAGAAAACAAATTTTCGAAAAAATGCGCAATTCATTTTTTATAGTACGACGAAAATTCCAATAAAATAGTTTTTCGTGACGTCACCGTGTCTTATAACTATCTGTGTAACGTTGCAAGATTCCTTTACAAATATCGAGGTAAGTTAGAGCTAATAAAAAGCTCAAAGCTTGTAAAATATTATCGAATATTACTGTATTTATTTATTATTCTCATCATGATAAAAACACATCGCAAATAAATCATTACCTATTTGTATTTGTTTACTAAGACAATAGATGAAACTTTACTTAGTTATAATTGGATCCGTTTTTGTTTGTTTATGAGAATCCTTGAAGATGTCTCTGTCTATCGCACTTATTAAAAAGAGACAAAGGGTTTGAAATACCAACTTAACTTTAAACAAGGTTCTGAAGTGGAGGAAATCAATTTTAAAGCTTTATATCAAGGGTGCTTGGAAGTGAGGCAATAAATTCTCGGGCGCATTAGAAACGGTAGGTACGTTTGGAAAGCGAACGACATATCCATCCTTTTGCGTGATATAAGGGGTTAGCTCAAATAAGACGGTAATAAAAAGTTTCAAACCAACTTTTATATATTAAAATAATTTCTGAAGCATTCAAGATAGCCAGGTAAAGTAAAGTAATAAGTTTTGAGTACGGACAAATTTTAAATTGAATCATCTTGAATAGTTTTTCATTATTACTGACATAATTATTGACGCTCAACACTAGGTATAGACTTCTGTGATCACAGTTCAATGAGGCAAAAATTTATTTTAGAAATATGTTTACCTAATAAAAGCAAAATGTACTGTAATCTACTTAAAATATGATATTTCCAGTTCCTAACCAAAGAGATAAATAGGTAGGAATACTAAAACATAACTAGGTAATAAAACTTTTACAGTGAATAATGTACAACATTAAGCGCCGAGGCAATTTTCTTATGTTGGTCTTTACCAAAAAGTCTCGTTTGAAAACTGACACAAAATAAAGAGAGTTAGAATGTTCAAAATGAGCAAAGCTAAGGAAAATTCTTTGGAAATGATATTTAAGCTCAGTTTGTAATAAAATGTTATAAATTTAACAACACAAGGAGAATATTCCATCAGCAGTCATAACGAATTCAAAGTGCTGCTTAAATATTTTAACGAGACTCGGTTATAAGGAAGTTGATTTCAATGAGAATTGCCTACAGTAATAAGAGTCGTAAAAATACTAATCAATCAAAAACAACTTATATTAAAAATTAAAGTTAATTTAAATCTCCTAAACCAACTAAATAACCTTGCTTATTGTAAGAAGTACCAGTAGCCTAAGTTATCGTTATTGTTTACTAATTCACAATTCATATACTCCATCTACGCCACACACAACCTAAACCCGTAAGTAAGCACGGTCCGTTTAGTATTGCAATCAGTAGGTACTTACAATATAATGTAATTGTCATCATTGCGTACCAACTTAACCGATTCCCTTCTCTGGTAAAGCCCTGTCGAAAGCCCACAGCTTTCAGGACTTAATTCAACCAAATAATTCGGCGGCCTGCACTTTTAACGAGCAAACTTTATTCAAATTATTTAATTAACAATGAATTGAAATCTTAGAAGAACCCCATTTATTATAACAAGTTATTTAATGATCTCCAAGTTAAAGAACTCAATTAAATTTATTTTCTGTGTCTCCCAGAATGTGAATAATATAACCTTGGGTCAGCGTGTGTGGAAAGTAAATTGTAAAGAAGTGGAAAGATATCAGAGTGAATCCAACAAATCTTCATATTACAGTTTTAGTGTCGCTGGGCAGCAAAAGTTCCAGCGGCGTAAATCACAGGGTTCTTGGAGATCGTAGTTAGGAAACCACAGGAGTGCCATAATGTAGCGCCGCCTGCGCTCGGGTTCACACTACTGATAATAATAAATGGTCTCCCGAATTTTCACTGCTCTTAAAATCACTAAACCGTAAGCTTGAATTTTTATTTCCTTTTGAAATTATAGTTATCGTTTCACTTGCCGCTGGATTTACATTCAAACACACTAATTTCACGGTCATATTATGAAAATCGTAAAACCGAAATGTTTTAGGTGAAACTTTATTCATGTTCACGAACTGTAATAAAATATTTACCTCTGAATATGTATTAGTACTTAACGCTGAAGCCAGGAGTTGCTTTCTGTCGGTGATTGGCCGTAGTCGTTTGCAAAATATTATCCGATAAATACCTACGTGCATCACGGTATATTACGTTTCTTCGAATACAAAACGGAATCCAAAAGGCGTCCCGAATATTTATGCGGCACGATGAGTTTTGTTTACAATGAAACTGCGAGTAGTACCACAACGTACACCGTTTCAATGTTCGACTGAATTTCACGCGATCTGAGCACGTACCTATTCCGAAACCGACCTCATAAAGATGCTAAACTTGCTTCAGTTACATTTATTTTAAAAGCAAAGTCAAATAAGTATTTATTTTAAAATCAACATTTAATTTTATATCTGAAGACTCCTTGAACATAATTTATAAGTCATAGAATAAGCAACTTCAAATATGAACTTAAGTTACTATTACAAAATAAAGAACTTGTGTATTTCAATGACTATTATTTCAAACTATACTTAGGTACCTACCTATTGAATCATAAATCCGAATTTGTTAATAAGTAAAGCAAGGTACTAAAACTAGAATTTAAAATAGTTAATACTAAGTGAGTTCCAAAATTGAAACAGGTATAACACAAAAGCTGCTAAACGCTTGAAAGTTTACGCTTTGCCATTAAAATTATTCGTATTTGAGTGAACTTTGGGGAGTGAAAATGTCAAAACATATGGTCGGTAGGAACGGATAAGTAATGAGAGGTAAACGTGTGGTACTTGCAAATGGCGAGCTTTGGGTGAATCGAGAACTCATTAGCAAGTCGAATAACAACATCGCAAGTCATTGCATGCCGCCGGTAGCTCGCTAGTGAGCGCCTTGTGCCTCTACACTCCACAGCCCTAATTCATTCATAGTTTACAAGTCTCATCTCGATCCCACCCTGGAGATTCTCCTTTGACTTGCTTTCATTAACCCTTCGATATATTGCTGTTAACAAAGGCAGGTAAATAATGTAGATCGTATATGCATGATGGATTTTTAATACGTTACTTAATGTACTTACACTTTACAGTGCATTTACATGAAGCGCCGTAAGATTTATTCAGAATTCAGGGCCAGTCTATGAATTTTCATAAACACTATTGGACTGCATTATTAAAACCTAAAAAAGAATAGTTTTTAAAATAATGTAGCTGCGAAGGAATAGTCATAGCAAATCTTCTAGGATTCCTTTTCGTCATTTGGCTACGGAACGGAACCCTAAAAACATGGATGTAAGTGTAGATCATATTTATATTAATGTAATCGGACTTTTAAATAACTCATGGTTTTACCCTCAATAAGAACACAAAAGCTTAGGTACACAAGTTTTATAGGTAAGTAATTCCGACAGCTGAAACTTGAAAGAGATTCAAAAACAAAGGGATGGTACATTTTCTCCTTCTGTAAATATCAATTGAGCATGTACAATAAGGAAAATTAGAATAAAAATGTTCGTCTGCTTCAAATTAATCCATAGACTGTAGAGTCTGTAGATAAGCACAAAATCCAGTTACATTTGTACGAATATGAGATCCTTTCAATAAATATCTGAACATCTTAAACAAGGACACGCGGTGGGCCCCTGTCTTATTAATTGCAGACCTCGGGAGTGGCCGGGGGCATGGAATGATATCACAGATGCAAACAACATTTTATGCGAAATCACGTCCTCTATCTTTTATTGAAATTGCCACCTCCAACTGTCTCTTATAGCTCAATTTAAAGCTTCAATCGCGTGAGAATCTTCTCTTCCCATACTACGTTTTTATTTCATGGCAAAGTCATATTAAACATGCCACTCGTGTTCTCAGCTCGTTTACGGTCAGAGATTATCCATCCAGATTCCGTCTTATTACGTTATAAAAATATTTCGTCGCGAGCTGTCTCATGTGAAGTCTCCTCTGTCTCGTATCTGTGTTATAATAAGTTTTACTACTTCATTTAAAAATTCTCAGCAACGGAATCTAGTTAAAGGAATTTGTTACATTCTGCAGACTACTTTGGAAGTATCAGAATTACACCAAGGAGTGTGTAATAAGGGTAAATTAACGGTAAATCCCTCCAAACTCTGCTCTCGCAAGAAGAAAATGTCATTAGAGTCGGACGCGGGGGTGAATTTGGCCTCTTTCCTCTCCATTTGTAATATTAGCAAACTCTCAAGGAAACTTCCTTAATTAGACCCGCGTTAACCGAAACTTAATGTAAAGTACACTCGACTTCTGCTCTTTTAAAGTCACGTAGGTTCAACTTCTATAAGTTATAACTCTTTTTGTATCCGTTCTAGTGTGAAACTTTCCTATCTTGCATAACTACTGGTTTAATGACTCGTGAGTAAATTTTCACTTTTAACTTAATTTACATAACTCTTTTATACTTGTGATAATAGAGTTTAATCGAGAAACTCTTGTATGCACCTTGTAGGTAAGTAAGTGTGAATCTAATTACATATTTAAATTAACATAGGTAGAGACGTATTCTTTGACTATGTGCTTTAGTGCCCTACCACATATTTAAGAGTCTGAACTGTGTGCCCACTGTTGGGCAAAGGCCACTACCCTCACTGAAATATTACTCTAGTGAGAAGGGTTTAAGCGGAACCATGTAACATGGTACATGAAATCTTTATTGGTATCGGCGTTCTTAGATCACAAGATTTACATGTGTGCTCGGCCTTTCAAGTATTTTTATGGTTTCCATTTCAATAACAAAGTTCTCTATTAACACAAACATAGCAACAAGACCGGAGGCAACATAAGTTAAGCGTGTAAACAAAGGCAAGTGTAGCAAGCAAATTGTTTAGTTCGAGACATAAGTTTCAAATTAGGGCAGTCGCAGTAGGTACCATAACTCTTCTCATTTAAAATACGCTGAACTGGTTAATTAAGATAACCAGCAGGGTGTGAAATTGTAAACGTATGTGAAAACATTTGGTGGTTCCTGGCGGGCGGGCGGTTACCTTAATGTCTGCCGGTTAAAAAGTTATTCAAGCATTGTAATTTATTTCGTTACTAGCCGTGCCCCGCGGTTTCACCCGCAGCGCCCCCGTTCCCGTGGGAATTTTGAGATTTTTATTCCTTATTTTTCTTATATAAAAACCTGACAATAAGTAACACATTAAAAAAATAATCATCCAATTTGGTGCAGTCGTTCTGAAGTTATGCGCTTACCAACACATTTTGCGATTCATTTTTATATTATAGATTGTTATCTATGAGCTTTTGGACACAAGTACTTCACGACTTAATACGCAAACCGATTATTCGTAGTAGACGGTCTACTGTAGACGTAAACCACTGTAAGCATAGTTAGTTTCTAGTGACCTTAAAATGGTACCTAAGCTAAGTAAGGAACTAGGTCATAACTTAGACTCTACTTGATAACCGTACTGCTACAAAATACGTCAATAGGGTTGGCATAACTGACCTACTAGCTCTGTCATGTTTCCTATATTATTCAATTTTTATACAGATACTATTCGTAGTTACTTAAAGCTCATTTAAATAGTAAGAAGTCAAAGGCGTTAAAACAAAAAAATATGCAAACTTCGAAATATAATAATATTAATAAGCAACTGCCCCCCGAATTCCAGTGCCTATCCACAATGGTGGTTTTGATTAAGTGTCAGGAACAAAACGTTTCCTAAGGCGTTTCACTGAGAAGTGGACAGTGAATTGTTGAAAAGTGAATGAATTCCATTAACGGAAGTGGAATTAAAGTCATCCCGTCTGTTTGATAATTTAGCTACGACTCAAGTAATTTCAACCGAGTCGTTACATCGTTCAACGATAATGCTTTCAAGTTTCACTGAAAAAGGATTACATTATTACATTATCTGCGCCTATTACCTCCATTTAAATTCAAAATAACTCAAGTTGAAAACTGAAATGTTCAATTGATCTTCAATTAGATTGTACTTCAAACGTGTCCCTCTAGTTAGAGTATATGAAATTGACTAACATGTTATCAACTTAGTTAAAATCATTTTTTGGAAAACCTTAGGTACTATCGGTATTACAAAATATCGCTGTAGTCTATGTTCATCTCCATTAGATTAAGCGAATATAATCATATTGATCATGAATAAATATTCATTCTTAAGACGCAACTTGGTGGTATCACTCGCCTCTCGGTCCCATCCTTACATCACAATGTATAGCGCATCCCTTTCCTTCTGAATTCTGACATTTGGTTTTTCTTATAACACACAAAATTACCTTAGTTACTGTAAAGCTCGTTCTATGATAAAATTCACCACATGGGTATATAAAATAAAGGCCCGGCCGTGACTTCGGAGTTATAATAACAGTGTCATGCACCGTCTAGGCCTAAATGTTCTTTTTCACAGTGGAAGTTTTTATAGGCGTTATCTAAGCTAATACACGTTCAAAGCTTAACTTGTTAGTCTGGTGCTTAAAACAAACTAATTTATAATTGATTTGAAGTACTTTACTTAAATAAGTTTAGACTTGGGTCTAAGGAAATTTAAGCCGCTTGAATTAATAATAAACTTGCTCTGGCACGGATAAGCTCGATGAAAACCAAGTTTATAAGAAAACATAAAGGAATAAGGTTCTTACCTAAGAGTTTATAGTTGGTTTTATCCTGATATTCCTATGATCCTATGATCATAGTGCTTCGCAGAAAATCATTACCCATCGTTGGTAACGTTGGTTTTCATTTAGTAGATCGTTACCGAATCCGAGTTCCTGGTATAGAGTTTGTCGCACTGTCAATAGAGGACAAATGGCAGAGTTCCAAAGTTGACGCTCCTCAAACAGAAACTAGCTCACCAACCTTCAAAGGTCGATAGGTAGTCGTTTCTACCGCGTACTGTAAAGTAAGTAAAGTCGCGTGTTGTAGCTTGTTTGAATGCTCGTACTGCTGACTAAGCTCAGTTCATTCCACTAAGATATCATCCGTTACAAAGTAACATAATAGAAAGAAATATAAATCTCCAAAGAGCCCCGTAGACCCACGATTTATGGAGCCAACGAGTCACCCTTTTTATTAGTCACGTTTAAAACATGAAAGAAATCCTCCTCTTTTACTATTATTTCATTGTGGACACAGTATTTACATTTAACTATTCATATCTAACGTCAGTTTGTTAGCACGTTTATTAGGTTAGATGCACGTAGGTAAGTAGGTAACGTCTTTAATGTAAGCAACGACTTAGGTACTTATAATAGGTACCTGACTTCGCTGAAGCATCTAGTAATACACTGATGTTGATTGATGTTGGTATCATCATAAATTAAAAATACTTTCATCAAATACAAATAAAATTACTTATAAAATATAATCCTTTGAGTCAATACTGGCCCTAATAATATGGCTATTCCAATCCAACACCTCGGTGGTCTAGTGGCATGTTAATTCACCTACCAAGACTGGGGTTCCCGGGTTCCCGGCCCGGTTCGAGCGAAGCATGTTCACAAGTTACTTTTCAAACTTTGCTTTAATTTGAAATCACTAATACGCACTAGGCAAGCGTGACTACACTAAAAAAGTAGGTAAGTACTTAAGTCTATTTTTCATGGAAGTTTTTTTGTCTTAAGTGAGAAAGGCCTTTGCCCGACATTACAGGCTAGATACTGGTCGTTTCTTTCTTCCTTGCGCCTAGCCACGCTTAACTCCCCACAAGCTGCTACTTAAGGTAGCTTTGCTTAATAATTACCGTATCTAAAACAGGTATTCCTTTTTATTCTAAAATTTTAATGGGAACGGGCACAACGCAAAACCACTAGGCTACTATATTAATGTCAGTAGGAGGTAATCCCATAATTTTGAAACTCAGACCTTTCTATAATCAAACCCTTAATAGGCTAAAACATATCTTTCTGAAAACTCGGACGAAAACAAGCAGCACCTGCGAACGGATAATTCCTGCCTACAAAGCCATAAGAAGAATCCCAAAATAAAAATACCTACCCAAAGAAATGCCGAGTCCAAACAAAAGACTATTGCACAAGTAAAGTCAGTTAAAGTATGTACTTATGTCGCGGTGCCCGAGTAACAGCAGAACAACAGTAATTCCTTTTAAACTTCTGAAAGCAAAAACTAAGACGGTTTTTCTCGGCAGGCTACAGTAATGGTTCGCTGAAATGTTTATAGTACCGGGCCCGCGTCCTGCGCACTTCGAGCGCAACAAATCTCAGATCGCCATAAATCGTTCGGTACCTACTACATGCAGAGATTTATTCTTTGATTAGCGTCTTTGTATTCACGAAACACAAACAAAACACAATGCTCTATTAAGTATAGGTAGGTAGATACCTACTAACCTATGTAAGTACATTACTAAGTTTATTCTGTTCTAAGGTACCTAGAACCTACTAAAATAGGTGTTAACTTGCGATAGACTAGTAATTTATGTTCATATTAAACTATTTTTAATTTTAATTTTTTTATATAATTAGTTGTAAGTTGTATTGTAGGCTACAACTTATTTATTCTTATTACACGCTTGCAGCACAAAATAATGTGTTTCTGAATTTTATGGTTATACCTAGTTCGACTTCAAAGAGGAAGATACTTAATGCTAAAGGTACTTATTGCTTGCAAATCATAATAAGGGAATAAGAGGGTAATGGGATGCGGATAGGACCGGTAGGTACCACTAGAGACAGACTCATCTCATTTTCACTCAGTTGCTAATTAAAGTTCATCAACGCCCATCATTTTCGTCGATTAAAAAAAACAAGATGTACGAGATGTTCTATAAACCAAATAAATCATTTTTCACTTATTTTATTTTTGTTGAAATGTAAAAAGTAACAAGCGTTAACTTGCTAGCTACAAACGCCTGTGAACTCTGTTAATGCAATTTGCAAATTGCAAGTTTTCCGTTATCGATATCGGACATTTTGTTTGATAAACGTCAAATGATGCTCTTGGTTCACTCAACATTTTTGACAGCCGCACCGCACCGTGCGTACGGCCCATCTGTGCCGCCCATCACTACATTTCCTGATTTTCCTGTTTTGATGGCCCTCCCTACCACAGCTCCCTACTGCCAGTCTCTCAGTTAGTTAGTGTCGTTACGTTGGCTATGTGCTATTTCTTCAAATCTGACGTTCCATTTATTTCATTCATTCATTTTGTTTCTTCGTTCATAGTTCGTTCTACGGCAATAATTTTCTCTTCTTTGTGATTGGTTGAATTTGGTTGTTTTCGTTTCGGGTTTCCTTTCCTTCAGTTTCCTTTTCCTCCAAGGACTTTTTTACCCCCTTTCATTCATAATTTTGTTATTGTTTTGTTTACATAGGTACCTATTTATTGTGATTTGTTTTGTTTTAACTCAATTCATTTCATTCATATTGAGAACTTAGCGGATAATTAACTAATTTTACCACTAACAACATGGTCATTAAACTTCATGGAGTATTTGGTAAGTATAAAAAAATAACCTGTGAAATTTAAATTTAAAAAATAAATAAGACCCAAATGTTTTTAGATCCTTCAATGATAAAAAACGTGTCCATTAGTAAAACTAACGTAGAATCGTTAGTGAAGGAGAAGTTGAAGTTAAATCCAGCAAAAGGTGATGATTTCAACCGATGGCTTCTGAAGGCGGTCACATTAATTGATTTAACTACACTGGCCGGCGACGATACGCCGTGCACTGTATACAGTTTATGTGACAAGGTAATGTAATTCAACATCCAATATATTTACTTACTGTAAAAGGAATCTTACTCAATTCAAATGTTGAAAAATGTTTGTCAATATTGTTGTTGATACTCAATTAACTTGATACCCTTACTCTGAAATTCATATTGAAGAACAGTTCAAACTGCTTACTGCATGTTTTTTCTATTATTAATATTACGTAAGTACCTACACAAACATTGAGTTGGATCACTGCAAAGTTACTTTTCAATCAGATTTTCTCTATCTATCAACAATTGTCTAGATTTTAAGAAATGAAAAGTTAAATTGACTCCTTAATTTGTTGTAGGCTGCTAAACCATTGCCTGAAAATTTGACTGAAAAATTGAAATTGACTACACCCATAAGAACAGCTGCAGTGTGTGTTTACCCAACTCGGGTTCCAGATGCTTACTTTGCTCTTAAAACATTACAGTTGACAAATGACATCAACATTGCTTCAGGTAAGTCTTAGAGTTACCATTTCAACACCCCCAAGTCAAGAGGGACTTTGACCCTTTGATTTGTTGTCAAGTTTAGCATCTTTATTTGTAGTTCTCTAGGGTCCTTGTTACTGTAACTGTAAGTTACAGAGTTCAACCATCTCACTGAAGTTATAAGAAATCTATTTATTTATTTAAGGATTACTTATAAAATAGTAGCATTTTTAATCATGATAATGACTAAATACCTCCCTCAATGTACCTACATAAAGGTACCACAATCTTCAGTGTACATAAAGACCATTGTATAGTTTTCAGGCTAAAAAATAATTCCTTTTATTAATCCTTGTTTATTCTTTATTATTTCTTTTCGTTATTATTATATTTCGATGCTTTGTGATTATATGCCTAAATGTAAGCAAGATATTCATCTTATTACATCCTAATAGTGGCAACTGGATTCCCTTCTGGACTTTACCCGTTAGAGTCCAGGCTTATTGAGATCAAGTATGCCGTTTCAAAGGGAGCCAATGAAATAGATGTAGTGTTGGACAGGAGCCTCGTCCTCACCGGGAAATGGGATGAGGTATTCAATGAGGTCAAACTCATGAAGGAGGCATGTGGTAAAGCCCATTTAAAAGTAATTCTTGGTGTTGGAGAACTTGGGACATATGAAAATGTAAGTGAGAAAGTGAAATGTTTATATACTTATTACTACTATATATGTAGATATACTTATTAATATAAATTAATAAGTATATAACTTATTACTATAATAATATAGTTTATATAATATACCTACTAGATATCTATTGAATGAGATAAGACACATATAATATCTTAAATTCTCAATAAAGTAAGTACCTATGTTATTGTTCTAGGTATACAAAGCTTCAATGGTATCAATGTTTGCCGGAGCAGACTTTATAAAAACGTCTACTGGTAAAGAGGCAGTGAACGCAACATTGCCAGTTGGACTTCTTATGTGCAGAGCTATTAGGAAGTTCCATCAACTCACAGGGAAAAAGGTATCTTGACTTTTTCCTTACAACAAAACTTTCGTTTCTGGAAAAGAATCACTCAAAATAAAATTGTCTCGTTGAATAATTATTTTAGTTTATATTCCATTAACTTAATGTATACCCCTATACATTGACAAATTAGTAAATAAAGATTACTTGTATTTCATACAGATTGGTCTTAAACCTGCTGGAGGTATCAAAACAGTTGAAGATGCAGTCAACTGGCTTGTTCTTGTGTACACCGAGCTGGGGCCGGAATGGTTGACTCCTGAACTATTTCGGATTGGAGCTTCAAGTCTACTAGATGTCATAGTTAAGCATTTGGTTGATTACCAAAATAAGCAGGCACTGGTATCTTAAATGTTTAGTAATAAACTTGAGCAAAATAACCTAAGTTAAAAACTGGGTAAGTATCCTTTTCCTACTATGTGCAAGAATATAGTGCCATGGGCGAATTTATATTATTTTTAATGCCTCTACCCACTGGTTTAAAAACACATAAAAATAAACAAAATATCCAAAAAAATTACAATAAAGAAAGTAAAGTAAAGAAGTAATATAATAAGTTCAGAATTATAATTATTATAATTATACAGTAGTTGGAATTGTAAACAGACTCTCTAAAGTCTACTGGCCCTGGAATCCGAGGCAAAAATAATATTGTGATCTAAAGTGCCATTCCAGAGGAGAATGAGCTTCACTATTTTTATATTTAATTAAAGATGATTTTCTCTTCATATACTATTTGTCTATCAATCAATATGTCCATTCTCCTTTATTTAGTTGTAAGTATTGGTTTATGTATGGATATATATTTATATTAAATATTGTTTATACTAGTTTATACAATTAAGAGGATATAAAATACATGTTTATATTTTTATACGAATATTTTATTTGTTAATTCTTGTAAATAACATAAGCTTACAGCTATATGACACAGTAATACTATCTGTACTTTATAATAATAACGTAAACAAGTACTACATTATTAATTTTAAAGATGAACTTAATTTTGTGACAGAATAATGTTATTTTATTTCAACATTTTGTAGATAAGATGAAAGATAAGGTAAGGGTCAACATTTCGGTTATCAAGTGTAAACTACTGGTATATTCATACAGCTATTTATAATTGAAACTCTTCTATCATCCACATGTCTTTAATACTCAGAATATGATCCGGCCTTACATATGTACGTACATTACACTGCATTTTATTTTAGCTTAAACTTAACATAAATTATATAATTTACAAATGCCTTATTTGTTGAAGGTTTACGTAAATATGCTTGCTAAAGATAATACCATCATTGAATAAATGCGAATTATCTTACCATACTGTTATTGAAATCCAGCTTAGCATGCTTTCAGTAAAGGACCGCGTTTGCATGGTTTTTAACTCCCCAACGTAAAAAGTCCGAGTCCACCATACATATATCTGAGATATATTATATGAAAAGGACATCATTCAGTCCCGGGTAAACATTATGAAACATTCATAACATAACTGCTGATTTACACAGAGTCAGTGACCGACTCCGAATTTAGGACAAGTCAGCGCCGACCTGAGAAATGCGCATATACAAGTCAGCTGACTTCTCATTGTTATATTGACTTCTGATCCATTTACGAAGCACTGTAGCGGGGTCATTTAAATAGTAAATTTTTGTGCCATCGACACGATTTTCGGGTCAGCGCTGTCTTATCCTGAACTCTTAGCCAGTCACAGACCCTGCGTAAACTAGCGTTTAGACACAGTAACGGATCCAGGATTCTTATAATACTAGTGTGTTTAGAGAACTTTGGTTCACTAGAGTTGAGCTTCCCCCAAACCACATTAGATGTCAAGGAAAACTCGTTTTTTAAGAACTCTGAAACAACCGGGATCGACAATTTATCGTGCCCTCCGAAGCACGGTAGCGCTCAGACAAATTGCACTATCTGCACTTCATACTAGCTGCACATCGCGATGAGGTAACATCGCTTAGTCAATCTACGCCACGAGTGCTACAACCTAATGCTGGTGCATTTATTTCGGATCAACGGTCTATTCATCCCATAAACAGTATAAACAAACTGAGTCAATTAACTGGCTTCTGTTGCGTCTTCACTCTGTTCTTCGCTGTCCTCGTCGGCGCCTATGGGAGCGTCTGCTAGGAAGCCAGTCTTGGGGTCTGCGGTATAGTTGACTACTCTAAGCTTGCCGTGCTCGTCCATATAGCCGTAGTGACCTCGGACGATGCCGTCATTATCACGTTGCTCGTATCGGAATTGGCGGTTTTTCCTGGAATCGTAGATGGGTTACCTCTATTATTTATTTGATTGACTATTTTGTCGTTGTTGTTTCTTTTGTATAGTTGTTTAAGTTTTCAAAAACAAGTAGTTGATTCTAAATTCGTGTCATTATAAATAGAATTTGGTTTCATTTTAAACCGAATTTAAAATAGATTTTATCAAATGTAATTTGATACCCGCACTAATGTCTTTATTCTAATCGGCTGAAACACAAAATATTATTCCACTAAAGTGGTATATCTCACCCTTTCCCCGTATCGTATCCGAACTCGTAGCTGTGTGGTCCCTTCATGCCATGCATGCGGAACTCTGTGCGTTCGTCAGGCGCGGGCGCGGTCACGGGCGCCGTTCGGGGCCGCGGGTGCGTCCGCAATGGGGCGTGGGTTTTACCTACACAAGAAAATATGAAAATAAAAGAAAAAATAATATAAGCTATATAGTGTAAATGTAGGCACCAAAATACAGGTTTAGGTTTATGTGTAATGTCGGAAAACATAAATGTTACTTAAGTATTCCCAAAAAATGTCCAATGAATATAATTAATAATATTAGTATAGATTAGAAATAATGCCTTGGGCCAATATGCTGTCAATATGCTCCACTATTATATGATTAGTGGTTTGGTTAGACAGATATCACCATTGCCATATTACGTTGCTATGCTTTTTTATATAAATGTATATGATAAATTATGTATTCTTAAATGGTCTTAATTGGTAGCATAACATCCGGTGGAAAAGCACTCTTGCTATGATTAGTCTGCCTTTATTAAGAGATTAGGCGTTATCATCGTGCTAATCCACCGCGTTTGTTTCATGTTTTTTTTATATAAAAGTTTTACGAGAACTTACGTTCTTTTATAGTTGTTGGACTGGAAGCGATCGCATCCGTCGTATCTTCGACACCTGTTTCATCTGCATATTCCGACCGTTCGGTCACTCTGTACCTCATAGAATTCTTTTGATCCTGTCAAACAAATATCCAATAATAAAAAAGAAAGATTAGTGGTTAAAATATAAGGAAGACAGGGAGACTTACTTGATGTCCTTCTGCATTTTTTTGTTTTCTTTTGTGTTCTGCTTTTTTCTGATGATAGGCTGGTTTGTCGTCAGATGCTGTGAGAAACCTCATGTCTTCTTTCTTAGAGTGCGGCTTGATTATCTTCATAGGTTTGGCGATTGGAATGGTGTCCTCCAGTGATTCTGCGTACTGAGCAATGGGTATAGGCACCGGTATAAATTTATTATTACTATGCTTCTTTTGATAATCCTTTTTTTTAGGACTTCTGGTTAATATGCCGTTCATCGGCGCTTTGATCGGTTTCGGTCGCGTTATATTCTCATTCGGTAGATAGTATTGTTCGGCCCTATTTATTTCGGCGAGGAAATAGTTATTACTCGGTTCTGCTAACATTGGTGGCGGTTCGAGTTCCACCGATGGTACATTCACTATGTACTTTCCTTGGACTTTCGGTTCTCTATAAATGGTCTTCCTAGCATTGGAAGGAGTGTTTTTTTCTTTAACCCTTATTAGAGGTAAATAGTTTGGATCGTATTCACCGTATTGTTGTATGTCGACGTTCAAGTTCAGCGCGGGGTGTACTACGGGGTACCAGGCGTTCGGTTCGGCTATTGGTTTTTCTTTTCTATTCGTGTTTTTAGGTTCCGTTTCGGGATTATGGTAGTCTAGGTATATTTCCTGTTTTTTGTGCGGGTTGTAGGCGAGGTTCCCAGTGGTTCGGACTACATAGTACTCATCGTCCGACCCTGGCCCTTTTGCTGGTTCCTGTATTATCTCGTAGTCTGGATCGCATACCCCTCTGTTGAGGTCGGAACGTTTCACTTCGTTTTTTCTTTTCGTTTCGTTCTCGTGAACCCCTATAGTTCTCAACGGGGCTGGTATTGGTAGCGATACCGATATTGCTCTAACTGCTAGTATTAGAGACACCTGAAATGATAAAGAAGTCATATATTAAGCATCAAGATTGATTTATAAAAATCATTTGAAGATTTCTCCTATCTTAGGTTCGTGGCGACTATTTCGAATTGGTCATTGGTATTTCGAGATATTCGAGATTCCTACCTAATCGAGGCCACAGCACAGCTAATAGCACGCTCTAAATAAAGGTTTCAAGACGATGTACAGCACAATTAGATCGGAAACGTTATCTAATAAAACAAAAGAAATAAAACAGTAAACACTTTTTCTATGAGAAATGTTATGTAACGCTCTATTACAGAAAAGTATGTCGCTAAAAGAAATAAACGAGCTATCTGGGGCGATAGCTACTTGCCAATATGCTTCTGGTAAATCATTTTCAATCTTAATGTTGATATGTACCTACCGCAATAAGAAACAACTATGTTATTTAAATGCGTGAGTTTTGAAATAAATGACTTGTTAAAGGTTTTGGATCTGAACCCAAGTCCCTATAGAACAACTTACATATCTTTAATCTTTCTAAATTTTCGAAAAACGCTCTAATATTCCGTTTTTCGTAAACGTGATAAAGTGGCAATTATTTCCGACTACTTAGCCCATTCCAAGGATTAATTAATTTAGTCTCAACAAACTTCTTCAATTTTATTTACCAGTCTATGTACGTAATATTGAGAAATAGATAAATTACCGAAAACCTAATATCGATATGGTTGAATACAGAGACCTTTTTAGCTGTGAACTTTATATTTTTGTAGGTTGTTCGTGTTTACTAGAGCATGTCTTGCGACAGGTAGCGAACTAACGAACTTGGGTAAACGAACTCTTACTTCAATTTATGTAAGGTGATTGAAAGTGAAAGAAATGGTACGACTATTTGTACGATTATTAAAGAGATATTTTTCCGGATATTTATGGGAAATTACATAATTACAGATACTGAAGTGTGAATTCACTGAAGCAAACTACAGTTATTTATGGAAAACAAAACAAATGGCTGGTATTTACAAAAATATGATAATATAAAAATCTAGCTATTGCTATTGTTATGTTTTTCAAAAGAACATGTTTGGAATTATTTATATTACCATTATTGTATATATACTTACCAATTTATTATTGTTCTATTTACAGCGATGCAAATCGATGAATGGCATGTCATTTTATCTTTTTAGTGTTTGAATGAGTTAATCACTGATTATTTATTTCTTACATAGGTACCCAAGTACGAAGTGTTTGGCAGTAAGGACATTGTCTAGTACTTACTTGATCAAATTCGATGTACTGATGTACCAAGATAAATTATGCTAAGGTAGGTACTTAGTGTAAGTATTTCTATACTATGTAAAGATAATTTTATCGCGTACTCCATTGAGAATGATCTCAATCGTTACAAATAAGCCGTGGCCGATAATCGTTTTTACTCCCAGCCGGTAAGGAAGTAAGTTTTGTTTTTACCCGTAATCCACTCCATTATTTCCAATATTTTATAAACTATTGTAGCTTATTCTCTTTGTTTAGAACATAAATCAATAGAACCTATTGTACTTATATAGGCAATTGGTGCTTCTAATTATACTCAAGTTTATATCCCTATCACTTCAATGGGCATTCAAATTTCTTTCAAACAGATCAATAACATTTGATTCCAAAATCTGTGTTACCTACTTAATGTGTCAGAATATTGAGATGTAAGTAAAGTTCGTGAACAAATAGTGAACTAGATATTGCACTCGGAAACAATACAGATAGTTGAGCATTGAGCATTCCGTTGGCAGTTGGTGGTCGGCGAACTAATGGCGTGGATATTTATTAGCTATTGGCTTTCTAGGATTTGCAGACTGCATAGAAAGCGGGCGGTTTCATATACTACCTTGGGGTGAATAGTTCTGATTACGATGTGGTTTCTAATTGAAACACTGAATTAAGCTTTTAAAGTTCCGACGTTTTGGGAGATTTAAGTAGACTTAATTGAACTTTAAATTAGAAAGTTTAAATCTACTTATACCTACCAACCAATTCACATTTTTTAGAGAGATAATCCAGTGTCAAATTACTTATTCTTATACTTTCTTATTTACTTATCAGACTTTATAATAATTGCCTCTTGTTTAATGTTATCTTGTTTAGAGAATCAAGAAGCAAACAAACAAACATGCCAAGTACCAGGATATTATGTAAACAGATCAGGGAAATAATTACTTTGCAACTAAAGCCAGAGCCATAGATGACTAACAACACCTGTGTAGGTAATGCTAAGGTAAACCAATTTACTTGGAGTAATAAAAATAAAAGTAGATATCCCAAACCTCCAGGTTTACAGTTGGTACTAAAATTTGTTGGTTCTCAACGAACTGTTAATGTAACCACGTAATTTACTAAAGTATTCAAGAAGGTATGAAGTACGCACCTAACCCTAAACTCATGTTTACAAATAGCAAAGATTTCAGGCAAGTTATCTCGGTTTTACCTGAAAATTGGATGTGGCTATCTATAGAGTATGTTAGCTTCTTGCATAAATCGGAGAGTAGGGTATCCTAATCATACTATTTTACTTTGATCAAAGTATACTTTACCGATTTTGTTTGGACTTAATCTTGTTAACAAAGAAAGCCCCATTAGTTATGTTATTTCATACACTTTCTTTGTTGCTACCATTTCTAATTTATGAATAAAGTTCAGTACAAAAGCTTAATTTAAAAAAAAACTCTTCGTCTATAGGTTTAATAAATGACCTTCCGATTTGGCTATTTAAAGAGATATTGAAATGAAAGTGAAACTAATATACGGCAGCTGAATAAATCTGTGAGAGAATTTAATAGAAACAAAATTGTATTTCGTTCAATCAAGTCAATGTGTTACGCTTATTTAACGGAAAGAAAGTAAACAAAATGTTAATTTAACGTGATGTTAAGTACGGCTAATCTTATGATTGGAGATAGGTCTCGGGTAATTAATTATTAAGGTACCGGAGAGATTAGTTTTAGGTGTCCATCTCAGTAATTATACCTTGATTTCATTACGGAGTCGTGGATCGCTAGGTACTTCCGCTAACGTATTTTCTTGTAAGTTTTCGGTGTGAAAATGCTACTTAGCTCTCATAATTGGATTAATATCCTAGGATATTAACATTACTCATCTCTGAGAATTATTACGAGGCAACCTTCCTATTTTTCGTACTGATTTTAGGTACCTATATACTATATGCAATCTAATACGAGTAATATTTAGTCTCGATAGTTTTTTACAGAATGTTTTTGTTGGGATTTCACTCCTTTTTGTAGAAACGTGGGCTTATTGATTTATATTATTAAATTTTCTTATTTGACACAGTTTTTGACATCAAATGAAGCGACCCACCAAGTTGAATATTTTTGTAAAGGCGTATATGTCGATATCTAATAGTTTGGTTGGGCTCTTGTGTTTTCTAATCAGGGTCACCAGGTACTCCAGATCTTCGATTATCCCATTTTTATAGTTTTCCCTTTATGTGCCCATTAAACCCTAACTCTGTACCAATTTTCAGCTCTCTGAGCTTATGGGAAGTACTAGTTCTATTTTGATGATCATGAGTGAGTGGGTGTCATAAATGCGAAACTTTGCTTTCACTTAACTTCTTAACTAAATGACCTAGACTTGAAATTTTGGATTTTCAGTATGTGATTATAGCTTACTCAATGACGAAAATTTCTACGTTCTGGTCTTTCCAGAGGTTCTCAAATAGGGGTCGGAAAATGCGGCGAAATGTTTCCAGTAAAGGATGGTACGGCAGTGTTTGCTTCGCGCTTGACTTGGCGGGGGCACTGCCGTGCCCCCACATCTATTAATTTAAGTACATACGTAGGCCTTACTGTGAGTTCATTGGTTCCTACTTTATGTTGATTGTAATAGATAGCTGCGCCCGCGATTTAACCCGCGTTATACTCGTTTCCTTAGGATTTCTGGGAAATGAGCTCAATGAATTAGGTATTCAAATAGGACTGGTAGTTCCTCAGGTTAGCCCGTTAAAACAAAAAACGAACTTTTCAGCTTTCTTCTATTAGTATAGATCGCTTTGATTTCAGGTTCTCTTCTAGAGTGTCTATCAAATATACCTACATACTTGCTACGTTTCAAGGTTTTTCTCCCTCTCTCTCTCTTTTTCTACATTTTTATTATCCTGGAAAAACTTTGTTACATTAAACTGTCTGCAAGTTAAAAGTCCGTCGAAATCGGCTTCGGAATTTCGGAGATTACCTCAAATAGACAGACAGACAATTGTTATTTCGTCTTAATCATTAGGTATACGTTATAAGTATAACATATTGAATTGAATACTTAGATCTTTGTCAAATAACACAATTTGAAATATCTCATTACATCGTGGGCTGATTTCACTTTAATCGATATTAAAATAAAGTAAAGTACCCTGTAATGTCCCACTATTGGGCAAAGGCTTCTCCAAGGATATAAGTGAGTAGGATTAAATATATTTTGATACTTATATGGTAAGCCTGAGCTGAGCTCATTGTACTCATATCTGAAACTTGTATGGGTTATTCTTTAATAGGGGCACTAATTAATTTCAAAACAAAAAAGTAAACAGACATTAAATAATTAATAAAAGCTATTAAAATTTAATACATAAAATATATAAATAAAAATCTATACTAAATATTACAAAGCTGCAGAGTTTGTTTGTTTGTTTGAACGCGCTAATCTCAGGAACTTCTGGTCCCATTTGAAACATTATTTTTGTAATAGATAGCCACATTCAACGGGAAGGTTATAGGCCATTCATCCTGAAATTCCTACGGGAACCGCGGGGCGCTGCTAGTAATATATAAAAATGCTGAATCATATTTTTTTCAAAAACCGCGATAATAAGCTATAAGTACCTAAATTAAAATCCGACTTACTGTTAAAATTTTCCGCCACATCTTTTGAACTGGCTGGTGATTTTTTATTCACTATTAAAATAATTCCACAAACACTGCGTCAACTGCATCGATGCCTGCGCGGGAGTCGATTGTTCTCGCGGTGCGCGCTCTTTCCCCCCCTGTCCAACGAGAGGTGATCGAATACCAATCCACAGAGCATTTATATAACATCGGCATTTTAACACTACACAATATACCTTTAATTTATAACAAAATCGTGTTGTTTTGTTTTACACGAGTTAGATAAGTCTACCGCACCTTCATTACCTCTACAGGAAACAAATCATGCATGAAATGATCACTCTTTGGCCTGACTGTTGGCACCAAATTGATAATTAGCAAGTTTAAAAGTGCGTAAAAAATGGGACTTACGGAAGTTAAGCCGCCACCCAATCATGAAAAGTTATGACACAGTAGGTGTAGAAAAATGTATAATTAAAAGCCGCAAGCCAACTTATTGTTTTGTAACAAACCTTAATTCGGCAGTGAAGGCAAGGTTTTCAAAACATTACCTTTTCAGATACTTATACCAATGTAGGTACCTATATTTTTAGTTTATATTAACATAGTAAACAATTCAAATACAAATACCTATCATAGTCATTAGTTAGCAAGTACCCTATCACATATCTTACTGTAACAAATAAAATAAAGAAACAACTAAGGTACGTCTAACTATGGTTATGGGTACAATAGATTAACTAGTTTACGGAGTTTCTAATGCTGGGACCGTGTATTATTCGGTAGTTATAATTCACGACTTTACGGATTACCAAGGTAAACAAGACCCAATTAGTGAACCGTTAATCTCAGAAGGACAAACTATAATTAAATAAGTATGATCAAACAAATTAACGTTTTGCATAACTAATTGAAGCGAATTAGGCACTTGATAAATAATGCTTGTCAACAAGCTTCAGTTCTACGGACAAAATATCGAGAATATCCTTTAAAACCCCGGCACAAAAATATTTCAATTGAAAAATGTATGTTGGTACTTTTATTTATTACTAGCAGCGCCCCGCGGTTTTACCCGCGTTGTGCCCGTTCCCGTGGGAATTTTTATACATATAAACTTTCCTCTTGAATCACTCTATGTATTTAAAAAAAAAATCGCCATGTCGACACTTCAAGTGTGCCGAGTGTAATCAAAATTAATCCATCGCAAATCCAACGAGAGTGGTGGGGCACGAATTTCTTAACTGTAACAAAACATAATTACATTACATGATTTCAAAAAAGGAGGTCCGATTTTTTTAATTATTTATTGTTCGAAAGAGGTTTACAAAAGCTGTGTGGTCGATGGGTACCATAATTAGAAGTCGGTTAATCATTGAGTTCTAAGTATACTAATGTAGGTACTATACGAGTATATAACTCAATGGGTTAATGATGTTTTTTAATCGGTAAAAAATTGTTGTTAATGCTCGATTCTAAATATTAATATCTACATAAAAGTAAGTCGGTAGTAGAGGTTTGCAGTAGGTAATAATAATTTGTTTGGGTTCATTGATTGTGTTTTGACGAATAAAATACGATGACGGACTCGCGAGGTCACACCGTTTTGCTACACCAGTGTGACTACGAGTAATTTATTTTCCTCGTGGTCACACTGCGGTGTGATCAACAGTAATTAATGAAACATTCACAAAAAAAAAAAACTTAACCTAACCTACTGTTAACCTACGGTTGTCTATCGTAATTAATTTATCTATCGGGCACTTCACTACATACCTACTATTCAGTCAAGTGCGATCCTTTTCAGAGTAGTGTAAACACGAGGAAAATAAATTACTCGTAGTCACACTGGTGTAGCAAAACGGTGTGACCACGAGTCCGTCGCTTAAAATACAATGGACTTACTGTTCAGGCCTGATGAGGCATCCAAGAGATTATGACCGCAGACCGCATATCCTTTATTCTACTGTACGTGTGTGTATGTAGTGAACTCTTCCTAAACGGCTGGACCGATTTGAATGTATTTGTATGCGTTTAAGTGGCACCCTGGATGCTTTAGATCCAAACCAGCGACATCTATTGGGGCGCGGATAGAACCACCGCGCGGAACAGGACAGCTAGTAATGTATAATTGACACCCAGACGTTGCCGCCAACAACTATTTCTTCGCATATTGTTAACTCCGGGCGGGTCGAACCCGCAACCCCGACACAGTAAGCACTCTCACTGCCATTGTGCCAACGGCACAATATGTTTAATAGTACCTACTTGCAGTCATGACGTGTTTGGTCTCGTTTAGTGTTTGTAGTAGTTGTGTACTAAGAGCAAACATATCCAGATAATCATTAAGCAATTGCTATAAACATCAATGATTATAAAAAAAATACACACTAAGGATTAAAATGGCAAAATGGTTTGACTGCCCCTACACCGATTTGATGATCAGCCTCGTTGGGGGCGCCACGGGTGCAAATCTAAGTTATAGTGATACCCACGCCCAGGGGTTCATCCAAGGTAGACACGAATCTGACACCAGGCTATTTAGAGTAGCTATCCACCAAAGCTATGCTACGCTTGGTACACACTAATCGAACTTGCTATATTAGACAAAGTAGAAACTTGGTTATTTAACGACTTTATAATAAGGGTAGGCACCCTTATTTTAAAGTCAATAATTACTTTTTTCCGCAAGATGAGATAATGACTATTAACCTTCACACGTTGATTATTGTTAAAGGCCATGTTATTTTAAAGTCCCTTTATATTATACTAGCAGCGCCCCGCGATTTTACCCGCGTTGTGCCCGTGACCGTGGGAATATCGGAATGAAAAATAGCTTGTTACCTTCCCGTTGAATGTAGCTGACTATTACAAAAATAATTATTTAAATCGGACAGGTAATTCCCGAGACTAGCTTGAACTTAAAAACTTAGAAATTTTACCTCTTTATAATATTATTATATAGATTCCCTTGCTTGTCTAATATGAGTTCATTTCTATGACCTCTTACCAAACATTCCTTTTCGTCAACGGTGTTTTGCTACGATTCACGAACGATCCATCCATAATTGTTGTTACCCATAGAATTTACACAATGATATTTATTGAGTAAACATTTTCTACCCAAACTTCATCACAGCGCAAGGTCATTATTACTTATCACGAACTGTAACCGGTAAGCATTATACTTGCGTGCCTTCACTTTTGCATCAATCCATTTCGGGCGATCCGAATCGAATCGTCCATTAGGAAATTAGTACGAAACTGAATTAAACAAAATTATATTTTTTACTGTTTCCTTTATTAGATATCGCCGGTACAGTCTATGACCAATTTGAAATGCATTTATTATCGTTTCACTTCGATAATTCGAACGTTTTTTTGTACAACGGATAACAATACACGTAAATCATTGTTAAAATATGAATTTAAGGTACACTTTACTATTTCTACTTTTCATCTGGTGTGTGAGTGGCCTTGTAAAATAATATGGGAAATAATTATTGAGAGCCAATAGTATTATGCATTAATCTACTAATAATAGTAATCAGTAGATACGAAACGATGGAGCACACATTACTGTCCTACTACGTGCAGACATAATTGTAATGCACATTTTCCTTATAAACAAAATAAATTAGTACAACACATGGTATTACTGACCCATGCTTTAATTAGCCAATTTATACAACTCGAAGTGTTAATAATTATGCTAGTTTTTATTTAATTTTAATCTCTTAAAAATCATAATTTACACAACATTAACAAATAATACTGCTAAAAAGGACAAATTGTGACTAAAATTAACTACAAGTTTAATTAAACAAAATATTTTACAGATTCATTACCCAATGAAAAGTAATGAGTTAATTAGAAAATACAATATAAAAATTCGGCAAGCGGTCGTAATTAACAGATCGCCTCATTTCGTCAGGGTTAAATAACGCAAGTGTTTCTGACTAAATTCAAAGCACACCAAAGAAAAAATAGAAATCGCAGATACAATGGGAAGAAAACATTGTCGCACTCAGATCATGTCAGTAAAAACACATAAATATCTAAAAATTAGATAGATTTCTACAATTTAATTATGATTAATATCTATTATATTCGAATACATAGGTACTATGTAAAAAGATTGAAGTTTTACCGCATTGCTCAGTGCCATGTCGACGGTGTTCTTTTGTTTTTGGTCTAATTCAAATAAAACCACAACCCTACATTTAAGTTTTATATAAATGTGCAACTCGTGAAATAGCATTAAACAATTGGATAAAACATATCACGGATTTATAGATTACAATGAGATTTCCTATTCCTTTTCTATGGTCACCTATCTAATATTACGATTGATAAATACTTCGTAACGCTACTTACATACAACTTAACGCTATATAGCAACATATCACATCCATTGATCGAACCGTAGCCGCTGACTCACGAACATACATTGCTTTAGACTTGTAATCTGATACAAAATACCAAAACTGTAATTCAGTAACTCTGAGAACGGTACATTTTGAACAGATCAAACTGGATTATATCACTTGTAAATCATTTACATTAACATTTTTACCGAATGTACACTACTTCTACTTTCGGCTTAAATTACATTCATCCGTTAGAAAATGAAGTTCGAATAAGTACAAGTTTTGATATAAGAGATCTTATTCATCCATATACGCTACTGTTTAAGAGGCGGTTGAAAACAGCAGTTTTGAAAAAAACTGCATAATATACTGCAAACATCATTTCACTATGTAACATTTTCGATAATTCAATAAGTTTACGCATAAAATATTTATCGATAGAGTATTCTACTACCATTTATATCTACGAAAATAGGCAAGGGTTCAAAGCAAATCCCCATTCAGACCGTTAATTTTATCGTAGGACTTACACTTCTACACTCGCTATGATACATACTTCAAGATCTACGCTTACGAAGACAACAAATAGAACAATGACTATCGAGCGTGACGGGTTCAATTACACGAGGAAATCACATAAAGTTGTTCTATGGAGAAAATCGTGATCGTTCTTTCTCAATAGAGGGGGTTCACTAGATTACCACTGAGGGTTCGGCGGCATGTAGCTGTCGGGCGGCGCGGGCGCGGGCGGGCCGGCGGGCGCGTACGGGCCGTACGGCGCCGGCGGGAAGTACGACCCGCCGCCGTACGCGCCGTAGTACGGCCCGCCCGCACCGTACCCGTACCCCATGCCGTACCCTGCAACAACAACACATGTTACAACACTATTCACTGCAAATTTTTCAAACTTTTAGACCAATTAACGGACAATTTTCGGACCAATTAAAAATACCAGACAGACAGACGTGTTTTTTAAAGCGCTTTCTAGATTGTTTATTTGGCCTGGGATCAGTCGAGGACGAAACTTACCTGGAGGATACTGTCCGAACCGCGGATCCGCTCCCGGGGTCGGGTACGGGGAGGCGGGGAGCGCGCCCGGCGCCGGCGACGCCTTCGACATGTCGGCCGCGGGCAGCGCGTGCCCCGGCCCGGGGAGCGGCGCCGGCCCGGGGAGCAGCGCGCCCGCGCCCAGGTGCGGCGCGGGAAGCGGCGGCGGCAGCGGCGCCGGCGCGGGCGCGGCGGGCGGCGCCAGCAGGCCGTGCGGCGCCGGCGCGCCGAGCGGGCCCGGCGCGGGCGCGGGCGGCGCCAGCGGGGGCGAGGGCCGCGCCCGCGGGCCCAGCATGTTCGACACGCTGTGCGTCATACTCGGCGCTTTCTCCACCGGCTGAGCTTCCCCTTCGTTTTTGTTCGGAGATTTCTTCTTCTTGGATTTAATCGTCCTTTCTTCTCCGTTGGGTGAGTACGATTGTGTTATATCATCTAAATTCTTCCTGAAGTCCGGCAAACCTTCCTTGTTGAGAGCGCTAGCCGTTCTCTCCAGTTGACTCAGACTCGATTCGATCTGAGCCTTCCCCGGTCTTTGATGTCTATAGTTCTTGAGTAAATTGATTTTCTTTTCGATGCGATCCCCGGGACGCATCATGTCACTTTCAAACTGCGCCATGTCTCTGGCTCTAGAGTAATCTATCGATCTGTCATCGATGGCTTTACTTTCGAGAGCCTCTTCCGATGGAAGCTTTTCGTCGGTTGTTAAAACAATCGGTTCGGGTGGGCTTTGTTTTTCCTCGATCACTGCATCTTTATTTTGACTGTCATTGGTATTGTTTGTACTTGTTCTGTCTGGAGTGTCATCTTTTTTCGTGTCTTTTGATGGCTTATCTTTACTTTTATTGACCTCATCTTCGTCACTGTCTAAGACATGAGTCTCATCGTCAGACGTAACATCCATTTTAGGGGCGGGTTCAGTATTACCTTCGGGTTTCTTCACTTCCTTTGGTATTTTCGTAATACTGACCGAACCGGGTAGTGTCGGCCTGTGCATTCTACCCTGCATTGGCGATCTCGCTCTTAAAGCATTAAACGCCTTCATATCTCCCAATCGACTTCGAATCTCATTGATTTTTTGTCCAGGCAACATTGGTCTCATTTTATTGGGACCCATGATTGGCCTGTTGCCTATCCTTTGATATCCTGGCCTTATACCAGATTTCGATGTGATTGTAATGGCAGAATTGTTTTTTAAAGATCCCGGTATATTGGTTGGCGTTGGCCGATTACCTAGAACTGAAAGATGTACGGTTATTTTACAGAATTATTTTGAAGCCCACATAAAAAAATTGTGAATATAAAAAAGTCTAATACCTTTCTTGCCAATAGGGCTGTCCTTACTATCGGCCTTTTGTCCCAATCCTTTCAGCGAGGTCTTGATTGCAATAATCTTCCCAGATTCTAATTGCATGTATATTCCTTTGGGAGACTTCAATACCATCACCCGTTGGCCAGCTTTCAGGACAATATTCGTTTTTTCGGCGGAGTTTGTCGGGATCACGACATCTGTAATAGAAAGAAAATTAATTAGTATAATAACAGCGTCATCTCCTGCGCCGTCATGCCCTGGCGGCGCCACACGTCGGCGGGGATCCAGCGCGCGCCGTGATGCATGTGTGTGTGTGTGTGTGAGTGAGTGTGTGCGTGTGTCCGTACCGAGCGGTAGCGTCATCTCCTGCGCCGTCATGCCCTGGCGGCGCCACACGTCGGCGGGGATCCAGCGCGCGCCGTGCTGCATGTGTGTGTGAGTGTGTGAGTGAGTGTGTGCGTGTGTCCGTACCGAGCGGTAGCGTCATCTCCTGCGCCGTCATGCCCTGGCGGCGCCACACGTCGGCGGGGATCCAGCGCGCGCCGTGCTGCATGTGTGTGTGAGTGTGTGAGTGAGTGTGTGCGTGTGTCCGTACCGAGCGGTAGCGTCATCTCCTGCGCCGTCATGCCCTGGCGGCGCCACACGTCGGCGGGGATCCAGCGCGCGCCGTGCTGCATGTGTGTGTGAGTGTGTGAGTGAGTGTGTGCGTGTGTCCGTACCGAGCGGTAGCGTCATCTCCTGCGCCGTCATGCCCTGGCGGCGCCACACGTCGGCGGGGATCCAGCGCGCGCCGTGCTGCATGTGTGTGTGAGTGTGTGAGTGAGTGTGTGCGTGTGTCCGTACCGAGCGGTAGCGTCATCTCCTGCGCCATCATGCCCTGGCGGCGCCACACGTCGGCGGGGATCCAGCGCGCGCCGTGCTGCATGTGTGTGTGAGTGTGTGAGTGAGTGTGTGCGTGTGTCCGTACCGAGCGGTAGCGTCATCTCCTGCGCCGTCATGCCCTGGCGGCGCCACACGTCGGCGGGGATCCAGCGCGCGCCGTGCTGCATGTGTGTGTGAGTGTGTGAGTGAGTGTGTGCGTGTGTCCGTACCGAGCGGTAGCGTCATCTCCTGCGCCGTCATGCCCTGGCGGCGCCACACGTCGGCGGGGATCCAGCGCGCGCCGTGCTGCATGTGTGTGTGAGTGTGTGAGTGAGTGTGTGCGTGTGTCCGTACCGAGCGGTAGCGTCATCTCCTGCGCCGTCATGCCCTGGCGGCGCCACACGTCGGCGGGGATCCAGCGCGCGCCGTGCTGCATGTGTGTGTGAGTGTGTGAGTGAGTGTGTGCGTGTGTCCGTACCGAGCGGTAGCGTCATCTCCTGCGCCGTCATGCCCTGGCGGCGCCACACGTCGGCGGGGATCCAGCGCGCGCCGTGCTGCATGTGTGTGTGAGTGTGTGAGTGAGTGTGTGCGTGTGTCCGTACCGAGCGGTAGCGTCATCTCCTGCGCCGTCATGCCCTGGCGGCGCCACACGTCGGCGGGGATCCAGCGCGCGCCGTGCTGCATGTGTGTGTGAGTGTGTGAGTGAGTGTGTGCGTGTGTCCGTACCGAGCGGTAGCGTCATCTCCTGCGCCGTCATGCCCTGGCGGCGCCACACGTCGGCGGGGATCCAGCGCGCGCCGTGCTGCATGGGCCGCACGGAGGCCACGGGCCGCTGCACCAGGCTGCCGTCGGCCGACCGCACCGTGCGGTACAGCCCCGCCGGCTTGGGCGCCAGGGCCGCCTTCTTCTCCAGCTCGTACCTGTCCAACGAAAAATGTTATGGCTCCTCCACAGTGTCGCCAGCGAGTAGTAGCAACAGCGTGGAAAGTGGAAAGGGAAATGGAAATGAAGAAGTTTCGTAGTGAATTACATGTCAAATGCACATTTTTGACAAGCCCGTTGGCACAGTGGCAGTGAGAGCGCTTACTGTGTCGGGGGTTGGGGGTTTGATTCCCGCCCGGAGTCAACAATATGTGCAGAAATAGTTGTTGGCGACGACGTCTGGGTGTCAATTATATATTCTTATAAAGTATTTGTGTATGTATATGTAGTAGTATCAGTTAATTAGATTCCATAACACAAGCTTAGAGCTTACTTTGGGTCTAATTAACCGTGTGTGAATTTGTCCAGGTATATTTATTAAGGTATATTTACATTTATCTTACCAACGGTACCGATAGTTACGCACACAAATACATAACAACTACAAATATGGGTCAGGTACGCGAACTAAACTACTGAACAATTCTTCAAGCAACCAAGTATTTGAAATGCAGTATTCTGATTAGTGGACTTTGAATATAATTCTGATCATGATGGACATGTATCGTCTTACCCTCTCTGCGCTAGCCTCTTCTCGGCACTAGATAGTTTCTTCTCCTTTCTATCGACCAGTAAGCTTTCATGCTGAAACGGTTCTTTGCTCAGCCGCTGGCTATGATCCGCGATGACGCCTTGCATCAACACGTCGATGTACTTGTCTTTGTGCTCTGATAGGTCTTTTGGGTCACTTTCCTACAGATGTAACATTGTAATTATATAGAGAACACAGTTCAACGAATAATACACTATAATTCCTTTATATTCGGTTCAAGATTTTTTTATGCGGAAGAGTAGGCAATCTTTATAATAATATGATTTTAAGGTACAAGAACTAGTATTATGAGGAGACTAGAGCAACTTATGAATACCTTTTCATCATTATCGAAGCACAGGTTGGTGATTTCCTTCATAGACAACACCGCATCCGGATTACACTCGTCGACGACACGATCTGCCATTCCTTGCTTATTAATTTGTCTGTCGTAAATCTTCTTTTCGAGACAACAGTCCATTACAAACCGGTAAACGAAACATGGCTTCTTTTGACCGTACCTATAAGGTAAAGGTGTAAATTGATAGTAAAAGTATTGTGTACAGAAAAAAGTAGGGCTCCGTAATTTAATCAGTTTTATACCATATCCCGAATTTGGTTATAAAGTTAACCCAAAACATTCTCCAATTATTTTTGTCTTTTGATGAAAACCACATAAAAACCATTTAGTTTTGATAATATCGCTTACAGTGTAGAATTTAAAATTACACATAACATAGTGATTTTCTATGATCGCTATCTTTTCTCACCTGTAAACTCTACATACAGCCTGTGTATCATGGCACGGGTTCCAACTGGCGTCGAACACAATCACTCTATTGGCGCCAACCAAATTGATACCCAACGACCCCGCGCGAGTCGACACAAGAAATAAATAAACGTGAGGATTTGCATTGAATTCGTTTATCAGTTTTTCTCGCTCTAACGCGTGCGTTGATCCATCCAAACCTGAGAAGGAAATATAATTGTTAAGGTGGAAAATTATGTTACAGATATAATGTGTGAACTGATTTTATGTAAGTAATGTAATAGATTTAAAGTAAATAAACTTACGATAGTAATTTGTATTCCGCTCCCAAAGGCAGTTAGTTCCAGGAATATAATTCCTTTCTAAAAAGTCTTCTATGAGATTCAAAGTAAAAAGACTCTGACTGAAAAGCAAAAGCCGATCGCCAAGTTTTATGCTTTCGTTCAAAATATAGAAAAACAGTTCCATTTTGGCTGAATTTTCTATTATTCCTGGTATGTAATCTTTGAGAAGTTCAGTTGCCCAATCGTAAGTCACTTCTTCAGCTTTTTTGACCAATGCTAGTTCTTCTTCTCTGTTTAATTTCTCTTCTTTTTCACTCTCCTCGGATTCCGAGTCATCATTATTTTTATCTTTCGACGTCTTTCTATCTTTCCTACCTTTCGGTTTACCTTTGGCTTTCGCTTTAGGTTTATCACTTTTCTTTGCATCTTTACTTCTGGTTCCTCTTTTACCTTTCTTAGGTGTTTCATCTTCAGACTCACTCCCGTCAGTTTTACCTTCTTTTGAATCTTTTTCTTTAGCTTTCGGAGGGTCAGGTTTCATATCTTTGGGTGCCGGAGTTTCTATAGGCATTAGCTTTTTAGATTCGTCTTTAACGATTTTCTTCGTGTCTAAATCGGCAATTTTCAATTCACCATCTGATTCAGACTTCACTTCTTTTTCTTCATTTTTTAGTCTATCAAGCTCGGTTTTGATTTCAGTTAATGGCCACGAGGTCAGGGGACTGACGGAACTCGCGCTTCCTAGAGGCGGTTTTGTTTCGAGATGCTGCGGATAGTTGGTGTAATGATTTTGGTAGGTACTATTGGTTCCTATGCTTTGCTGATTGGGGAAAGAACCGGGTTGATTCTGGTAGCCATAATTAGAACTACCATATGGAACTGGGGCATTTTGCGGCATACCTGAGCCACTCTGTGGCATACCTGGACCGGTTTGAGGCATACCTGGACCGCTTTGAGGCATACCTGGACCGCACTGAGGCATACCTGGGCCACTCTGTGGCATACATGGGCCACTCTGTGGCATACATGGCTGAGGCATGCATGGACCGCTCTGAGGCATAAATGGACCGCTCTGAGGCATACATGGACCGCTCTGAGGCGGCATACATGGACCACTCTGAGGCATACCTGGTCCTCTCTGAGTCATACCTGGGCCACTCTGAGGCATACATGGGCCACTATGAGGCATACCTGGCACATTTTGTGGCATTCCCGGACCAGTATGAGGCATACCTTGCCCACTATGTGGCATAGCTGACGATTGTAAACTTTGCTGCATAGGCATGCTCGGTGGACCGTTCTGTACCATACCCATCGAAGGTGTATTTTGACTCAGATTAGGTTCAACCTTCACTTCAGTAGGCGGAAAATGTTGAGGTTCGTTTTTAATAGCCACATTGGCAACGTTGTTTGTATTTTGGCCAGGCACGTTATTAAATCCTTGGTAATTCTGATTATCGTATTGATTGTATGGGACGTTTGCATTTTGTGTGTAAGGATTGCTGTTGTATGGAGGTGGATATTGGTTATGGTATCCAGGATTTTGATGAGAGTTATTAGGGTAAGGCGGAGCGTTTTGGTTCGGATTGAAATCAGGGAAACCAGGCTGGTTTTGATAACCTTGGTATGGAGGTCTTTGATTTCCATAGCCTTCTTGGTTAGAGTACGGTTGCATTGCATTCGCTGGGTATTGTTCGTTAGGCTGGCCACTAAAATTAGGCGGATATTGCTGAGAATTATTGTATTCCGTTGGCGGATTGTTGCGATAATCTTGAGGCGGCTGATTATTAGGATATTGCGGATTATTGTAATATCCCTGGTTGCCATAGTAATTACTGTTCTGACCCCAATAGTTCTGGTTATAACCTTCTGGGTTGTTGGGGGGATATTGATTGGGGTAGTTGTTAGTGGCGTAGGACTGTTGTTGGTAGTAATTGTTATCATAATTTTGATTGTACCCTTGATTGGGAGGGTAGTACCCGGGAGGGTTTTGATAGTTAGGATAAGGGGGAGGGTAACCGCCGGGTTGATCGGATCTGAAAGTGTTTGGCGGCCCGTAGGGGCCGTTGGGTGGGTAGGACGTATTTCCGTAAGTATTCTCATGTCGAGGCACTATAGGCCCCGTAGTCGTATTCGGTGGTATAGTAGCTGCCGGTTTCTTTGATGCACCCTAGAAAATTGAATAAAGTTTATAGAATACTAGCAGCGCCTCGCGGTTTTACACGCGTTGTGCCCGTTGCTTTGGGAATTTCGGGATGAAAAATAGCCCAATGAAAAATATCCAACACTAAAAGATTTTTTACAAATCGGCCCAGTAGTTCCTGAGATGAGCGCGTTCAAACAAACAAATGAACTCTTTTCTAAACTTACCCGAGGGCCCTTGGCATTTCGGCGAGGCTGCGCCTTGTTATTTCTAGCTCGGCCAGATTTCGTCACGCCTCCTATCTCCTCCAAATCTAAATCTTCTTCGATAGCTGCGTTTACTTCGCTACGCTTCTTTAGGAAATTGTATAACACGTCAGGATGGTTCCAGATCTGAAAAATTTCATAGTCAAAAATATAATAATATAGATATAGAAAGGGAAAACAAACTGAGCAAAAGACTGTCGACTGATCGTTCTCATCCACAAATCTTAACTTTAATATATGTATAAAAGGTTTACAAAAAATAATTCCACCTAAAGAGTTTGTTCAAATTATAAAAATAAAGAATTCCATACATACCTTACAACATATAGCAAAAGCCTTCAACGGATTTGGCACAGATGTCGATCGTACGACTTCATTCATAAATCTATCGTACAGTTTACGCTGTAACGGCGTCATGCGAATTAGTAGCACATATTCTTCCTTTTGTGGTAACGTTGATTGAAGCACAGCGTGCGATCGCCTGTAACAGACCATTTTTAACATATTTTAAGACAATCATTACGAATTCTTTTATTAGATTGATAGCGTGTCATTTAGGCGATGTTTGTTTGATAAAACTTTTACCCAATATTGAGACAGATTATTTAAGGCAATAAATAAAAACTTTAATAAGTGACCTCTGACTTGAAATTGGGGTCACTAACATCCGAAAAGTTAACATTATTTTTATAATTTGATAATAATGTAATGACTCATGACTCTTCAAACGTATTATATTACATCGACACTGTTCATAATTTCAGTGAACTAAACCAGTTGAACACAGACCATATTATTGTAGTACATATACAAAATATAACTCACCTCTGCACAAAACCAAGTAGCAGCGAATGCAACACATGAGCCCTATATCTCATGAGCCGTATATCCTGGGGGGTGGAGTCTATACACTGTCCATTCTGAATCGGCCGCTCGAACATGTTGCAGAATTCCGTTTTGCTACCGAGATAGTTTGGTCGAACGAAATCTACCATACACCAATATTCGAGGAGATTGTTTTGAAGAGGATATCCTGCAAAGAAAAATTTGAGATTATTAAAGTTCTGTACAACTAAGTCATGACTTAATTTCTGGTTTTGTAATACTTACTTAAATCTCTTGTTTATGTGCTAATTACGTGATAAAGTAGACTAAGAAAGTGTCGTTCAAATCTGTAGCAGTTTTACAGAGAATACTATGTTTAAGCATAGTTTCATAGGTAATAACTATGCTCACGCATAGCTTGATGATTTCAACATCTAACAATAATAATTTATATTGATTAGTTTAAATTCAACCGGAATTTATGATATAAAAAAGAATAACGTACCAGTCAACACAACTCTACGCTTAGTTCTCATTTGTTTGAGAGCGTAAGATATATTAGAATGAGAGTTCTTGATGCGATGACCTTCGTCGCAAATCACCAAGTCGGGACCGGGTTTCACTAGCGCTTCGTACATTTCTGAAAAAATAATTCAAGATTGATTGATTATAAATAATCCTACTATCCTACCAATATTATAAATGCGAAAGTTTGTGAGGATGTATGTATGTATGTTACTCTTACACGAAAACACTACTGCCCTCTGCTGGACAAAGGACAAAGCACAGTGAGGAGGCTACAATAAAATTAATATTAAAGGACTATTATTCTCACCATCTAAAAGCTTCTTGTCTTCGTCGGCCGGTGATAATTCAGTTTTCTCCTCCTTCTTGATTTCGTCTTTATCATCAGTCTTGGTGGGGTCACCATCGTCTTTTGAACCATCGGGATTTTGTGTGTTTGGCATGTCAGTCCCCTGAGAAAACATAATTAAAAAATACATAAAGAGAATTGTATCATAATAAGGATCCATGCAGATTAATGATATTAGTATCTCTTTACTAGATAAGGGACCCTGGAAAAAGTTACAAGTAAAAATCTAAGATCGAAGAAAATTCCCACAGGAAACCAAGTGTGTAAAAAATTGCCTAAGGGTGTATGTAGGTAACGGACCTCAGAAAAGTGGACAATATGGACATGTCTGCAGACCCTACTACTATAGGTCTGTGCTGTCTACTTAGAATAGAAGCGACGCACTTAATCTGAAGTCATGCCCGTGTCACGAATCCCTTTAGCGTGCCTATAATTACCTGCTGTTCCTCATTTTGCGCTTCAGCAGCTTTCTTCTCCTCCTTTTCCTTCTCAGCCTCAGCCTTCAGTTCGGCCTTTTTCTTCTTACGAGGTTTTTTGTCTTTTTTCATACTCAGCAACCGGTATAGCTCGTAGCCTATCATAAGCACGCCGCCTGTTGTTGTCCAATCCTTAAAAAGATCGGAACGGATGATAACATGCATTAATGATAAGGTATGATAACGTATTCTACGTTAAATTACCGGCCTAGTTTTAACCGTTCGTAAGATCATGATGTATGTGTAGCTGTCTACACCTCCCACCAAAGCATACTTCATGCTTCATATATAGCATACTTTAAAAAATCCGAGTACATCATTGCTAGACTAAGTGTAGGTTGTATCTTTACAAGTCTTTACAAACTACACTACAACTCTGTGCTCAGATTTCCTCCAGCAGACAATGTTTACTGAATTGTGTTAGTTATTTCAGTGTTTCAAATTAACATAATATCTATTATAAGTCAATGATTATATGCAGTATATGGTGTTGTAGAAATCATTGAAGAGGATAGCGGAGAACAGATAAAAATGGAAATACCTTCATTGAAAAGAGTTAAGGTCTGTTAGGATATTGTTGTATTTACTATACAAATTATAAGTAGTTCTTACCTTAACAACTTTAGCTCGCATCTGCAACGTTTTGTGACTGTCGTTAAGTACATAAATAGGGAAGTTCCTGGGACGCACTTCGCCGTGCGCCGATAACGGACTAGTGCTCGCGTCTAGTGGAAGCCACATGTTGAACTCCGCCACCTTGAAACAACATAATGCAAGCTAAATAAATGGCGTAAACCCAATCCTCCTCACTCTACTCATAACTTCAGTGAGATGAGAGGCCTTTGCCCAGCAGTGGGAAATTACAGGCTAATACTTTACTTTGCTTTCTACCTTACTTGTTCATTTCTGTTTTTCCATCCTGACATAACCGACTAATACCGGTACGAATATGTTTGTTACTAAGATGTAAGTAATGCAGTTGTGATCATCAAATCATCAAAATCCTTTTAATAACAGACACAATTGGTAGACTAAAATATCATAATTTTTAGCATTAAATATTAAGCAGAGTAAAATGTATACATACCCAATTTTGAAGAGTGTTTATAGGCATAATGCAGAGTACAGTTTTGGAAGAGGTGTGACGTAGGAAAATGTCACAAAAGCAGACGATTTGCAGCGTTTTTCCGAGACCCATGGAATGGGCAAGAATACATCCGAAACCGGTTGAATTTGAGAATCGCTCCACTGATTCTATTATGTTGTCAAAAAGAAACCTAACACCTCCAATCTGAAATACAATATGAACACTCTTAAGAATCGATTGCAGGAAGTAAATTGTTATAAATGAAAAGCTAGCGTTTATTTTATCTAGATACTGATGCGTTGTGTCATAAGTCATAACACCAAAACATCTTAATTCTACAGATTTTTTTTAGAGTGAGCTAAAGTATCTATAACTAATATACTAACAGTTTTTTTTTATTTTCACTATTCCAACGGGAATGTAAACAACGAAGGTTATAGGTACCGCGACGCGCTGTTGTAAACATTATAAAAGGAAACATATCAATTATACCTGGTGAGGCTTAATAACTCTCGCTATTTGAGGTGCTAAGAATATATCTCCTTCATTCTCGGGGTGACCTATATTAATTTGTACTCGGCCTTGTTCGTCGGGAATGTTGTATGCATCATTTACATGAAGACCTGGAAAATAAATAATATTATAAAATATAGACACTTTTATTATAAAATCCGTATAGCTTCTTTCTGTCTGTATAACATACAAGGATAAACGCTGATTACTAACAAAAACTGGGTTTATTGACATAATATGTAAAGGAAATGTTTCAATTTCAAACAAAATCGCGTCGTATCGTATAAATAACATGTGTTATTATAATATGACCTTAGGATTGTGATAATCTTAATACTGTATAAAAACTATGATTTAAATTTTTACTATTATTGAATTTGAACATTCAATTGTAATAAAGAGATGGATAGGAAAGTGTGAATTGGATATAGAACTGATGAAAGTAAAACTTTTCATTTCATCATATTCTTTGTGGTAACGTATTATTCTGTAATGTCTCACCGCAAAGAAAAGGCCTCTACACAATCTGAAAGGGTTGAATACTAATATACTAGAAGTTACTTTAGTAAAGTGAGGAAGATTAGTTGTAATGTAATAACCAACCTGAATTATTAGGATCATCTTCAGCTTCTGGACTAGGCGGAACTTCAGAGTCTGACAGCATGATGCAGTCATCGGAGTCGGATGATGATGAAGATGACTCTTCACCGCTGCTGCTGTCCACTATTTCTACAACCTGGAAACATTAAGATTACAGAGTAAGAGAGAGTTATGCCCATAGTGCTCCACTGCAACACAAAGACTAGTTGCTTTACAATGCTATAATACAGTTGTATGCTATAATGTTATCAACTATGGTAAATGCAATCTATATATATATGCATGTATGTATTAGTTAAGAGATGTTACATAAGTCTCAGGTAAAACAATATGAATTACAGCAAAATGTTGAATGTTGGTTCATTTAATATAGATGAACTATTTGATTAATTTTTCTGGTTAAAGTCATCTTACACATCTTGCTTTAGGCTTAGAAGAACAACTTTATTGTCTTTGTTTGTATGTACATAAATATGTAATTTATATGGATTACTTAATATGACAATATAAAGTAATCCTTCAGCTCTCGTAATGGCCATAGCTTTGTTGTAATACAAGAAGCAAGAACTTAAAGATCGCTATTAAATGAAGATAACAGATCAACCTATGAAATTAAATAGGTTACAAATGGTGAGAACCTTATCATAATTAAAACTTCTATAAAATCTTCTCTCATATCAATGAGCATTCTCTAATTTTAAAACACAACAAAGTACTGGGCGGGTTTTACATACCTCTTTCTTATCAGTCTTTTGATCTGGTTTCTGAGGAGCAGTACCCGAAGTAGTTGGCTTGGATATCTTAGAAATATCCAACCCTGTTTTCGATATACCCTTTTTCAGTTCACCAGATGGCAATTTTACCATAACTGTATTTGGTAAGCTGAAACCATGAAATAGTTTATAATTTACTTGTCATTACAGATTATTAATTGTTTTTGTGAAGGTTTTTAGTACACTTACTTTAATTTTTGTCCACTAGCTGTCTTCTTTAAAATGGAAGATCCTCCTTGTAGTAAGGATATGGTTTTTTGGTGTATTTTGTTTTGACGATTGATTGCAATCTGCCTTTGAACCTATAAAATGTATAGTTAAGTACAGGTAAGTTCTTAAAAACTTCTTCAAAACCAAAAAAATACATTTAAGTATTGGATAGAATATTTAATGTAGCTGGGAGGAAAAGAAATTGGCCAATAATAGAAATGGGTGTAATATCCAAATGTATTGTAACAGGGGTGGTTGGTAAATAGTATGTTACCTCTCTTATAATCCTCTGCTGTTCCTGAACTCGGGCGAGACGCTCCGACTCCTGCCGCTGAGCTGCCAGCGTGGAAGCATCAAGATTCTTCTCGTCCATCACCTCTCTGATGTTGCGACGCACATTTAACGCATTTGGATTACCCTGCTTCTTCTAAAACAATGTAATTTTACATATTTAATTTTGCATTTTATTATATCTAAGTACATAGATAACTAATTAGTAATTACTAACGCCCCTATGCCTCGTAGTTTTTACGCATAATTATGGTTAATTTTGAAAATCACTATTAAATTATTAAATTTTAATAATAATCATAAATTAAAACAAGTTTTTAGTTTTATGTAGGTACTAAGATATCTTTAGATTAATTTTAGAATCACTAACATATTAAATGAATATGGGGATTGAATAAGTAACATAGATCAACAATGACAATCTTGATTATTTTATCACTTAAATCTAGGTATAACATGAAAAAAGAATCTATACCTAATACCTAGTTACTTTTTATTTACATGCATAGAGATACGAGATCATGTATTTTCAAACAACACAATCCAAATGTTACTTTGGTTAAAACAGCGATAAAAGAAATGGTTAATAATATTATGAGTAAATAATCTAGACTGCCTATTATCTACTACATACTATCCTTAGCTCCGGGATCATTCAAGTCTTACCTCATCATCATTCTCTGTCTGAGCCTCTCCATCTTCCGGAGTATCTCCCTCCTCACCCTCCTCTTTCTTCACCGGTTTCACACTGATCTCTCCCATCTCTTTTAACTTCTCCGCAATATCAAAGTCCTGGCTCCCTTCTCCTTCTTCTTCCTGCTTCAAAAGTTCTTCAGCTTCCGATTTCTCAGGACATAAGTCACTCTCCGTAACCTCTGCTATTTCTACATTCTTTGAATCTAATTCACCATCGGCATTCAGTATGTCACTAATAGAAAGCGTTTTAGGCTCCTCTACTTCACTTTCTTTTGGCGGTTCTGGAATAGGCGGCTCCACAGGGTCTATCTTTTCTATTGGCGGTTTTTGTTTAGCTTCTACAAAGTCACCTGTCTCAGGATCAATGTAGCTCTCATTCTCGTCATTGAGCTCTTTCAACTCGTTCACAGCGTTAGGGTCGACCACGAACTCCTCCTCGGATAAGCCATCACTATCTGATTCACTGCTCTCACTAGAAAAGTCACTTAGTTCTAAAATATTATTACCAACTAAACCGCGAATCGTAATTCCAGTGTCTTTTTTAAGTTTTTTGGTGAAGTCGTGAAAGGTTTTAACTGCTTCCATCTTCCGTTTGTGGCTCATAGGGCGAGCCTTGGGGGCTTGTCGTCGACGAGGGTTCATTGCCGCGGCTTGTGCGTAGTGAGCCCGCTGTATCCGGGCTATCGTCTCATCGTCGCCTTCGCTGTCCCAAACCTCCTCCTCAGATTCGTCTTCTTCCTCTTGACTACGAGATGTCATTTTGTTTCCTACTGAATTATTTCTGCCGGCATTATCCATTGGTGTAAACTTGTAAGTTTATATCGAGATTCATCAAAACTCACTCCCACTTTGAACATATATCATAAACACTTTTACAAAATGTGAATTCATAATATGCATCATTTTATTGGAAACACTTCAATGTTAATTCAAGAATTTAACCGTAAGAGGAGATATCGGAAATTCACCAAGTTTCTTTGTACCCAGCTATTTTACAAGACACGGTTTTGGTTCACGATGAAACCTAGCCGGATGACATTTTCTTACAAACACCGCAAAACAAACTATTTACAAAACTAAAATGTTATATTTTCATGAACACCGCAATAAATTTTTGCAATTAAATTTTAGGAAGCCATTACTTCCGCAATAAATACATAGCCTATTCATTCATCTATACAATTGTGTATTCCACAAGCGTGTTTACAAAAATTTTACAATTTTTTCTACGTCACGGGCATCATGACGCTTTTATTGAATGTGTACTATAAAGCTTATTATCGCTTATTATTTTATTGATAACAGACAAGGTAATTGTCACAGAATGATTACTATTTGCTGAAGAAAAAACGACCGTAAAGCCACTCAACAATACGTCAAAAATTGTAGTGGCATGAATTTCTATAAAATGGCAACACTATTGATTTTCTGTGACACAATGTCTATGATTTAGATTGTAATCTATGGTTTTAAGGGACCAACCACACATGTACGTTTACATGTTTCCATGGGCCATGGAAGATTTAAAAATAATATTGATCCTCTTTAGCGTTAAACTAGCAGCGTCCGTCCCGCGGTTTTATCCGCGTTGTGCCCGTTCCCTTGGGAATTTCAGGATGAAAAGCCTTCCCGTTGAATGTGGCTATTTATTACAAAAATAATTACAAATAAACAAAGTTAGAAACTTGGCCTCTTAAAATATTAAGTATAGATAAGAAAACAAGTGCTATCCCCATCAAGCTTCGTTATTTTGTTTTTATTAAAACTTGAATTATTTTTATTGTTTTCTGTAAGTCTCACATCAGTCTGAACTCTGAACTGAACGGGAACCCAAATATTTGTTACATTCAGAGATTATGTTATGCTACATTTATGGTTTTTTGTAACCCAGGCTTTGAGTTTTATGTACTATTTTGTTTGTACTTTTACAATATATATACTTTTACTGTACATATAACTCAATGAACCCAGATGGATCTTTCACAAATTGATAAAAGGGTACATCAATATTGTTTAAAACTTATAACTCACAATGTTTATTTCAATAAATATAAAACAGGATGACCAAAGAAAAAACAGAGAATCTTCTATTTACATAATAATGATTTTAATTTTCTAAAAGACCAACTGAATTTGATTATTTAAGCTGCTACACCAACAACACGATTTTCTCTTTCTCTGAGGCGACGCTCACGTTCAAACTCCTTCATGCGAAGCAGATAGCTGAAACAATAAACATTTTGTAACAGTGTTTAAATATATTATATTGGATACAAAATTGAAATATTTTAATTGAAATGTTTTGTTTATAATTAGCCCTTTAGATTCATACTTACTCCTCATATTCACAGTGCAAATAAGCGTGTCTTTCATGAGCACACTTGTACAGTAATGGCATATTTTTGTAGCGGCACACTTGGTACTCGAGAAGGACGTTGCCACAATAGTCACGGAACGCTGGAGGAATCTTGGCTGATATTAATTCATCTTCATTGATATCTGACACTAAAAATAAACAAAATTTTAATTAAATAGGCATTTAGCCTTTTTATATACCTATACAGACTTAAACAATTAAATGGATTGTTTTAAATAAAATGTATCATATCAAACTCTCAAATATCAAACAATACAATCAATTTAATATTTAAAGACTGTAATTCTTATGGGTTTGTTGTTGTTTCTTAACCTATCAATTATGTAATATTCAAACTTTTTTATGTGTGAATAAACTGTAAAATTACATTCAAACTTGAAAAAGGTGGCATTATAGCACACGTTTATTAATTTATCAAATTATAATAATAAGCACCCACCTCGTACTTTCCTTTCAAAGTCGAATCCTGCTTGAGGATCAAAGGTAGGCTTATCATTCATTTCCAAGCCAATATGCCGAGTCTCCAGTGTTCCTAAAAACTGCCCCATCTTAGTTTTTTTGTTCTGAATCTAGTCGGATTATTAAAAATGGGGAGAAATTTATATTTTGGTGTAAATTCTCCCCTTTTTACTTTTCGACACTTTTCGTTTCAGCAGATAGGTATCTATCTATCTATCTACTTGTTGTGATGACACTTCGAAATGACAGTCGAAAGGAATAAATTCCAATTTTAAATACTTGATTATGACAGTAAAAAAAATTGACACTCGAAGTATTTTGTTTGTGTGACAAAACGCGGGTAATTTAAAGAAAAAGTGTGACTGCAAAGTGGAGGGTAATGGAGCCTGGAGGTTTCTGGAGGGTAGTCTTCAGTCAGCCGACGCTTCTTCTTTGGTCAGCCCCTGCGTAAAATCTGTCTGATAGTAATAATCATTCAAATGAATTTGATCTTATTTTGTTTATTAAGTGTTTTATTAGCTTTGAACTATGGATGTGTTAAATCGATTTAAAAGCTATGAACTAAAAGTATTAAAAACAGTAGGAAAAGGAACTTATGGGTAAGGTGTATTCTATTTTATTCTTTATCAGTAAAAGTATATCATTAATAACTTTCCTGTATATTTCCAGCAATGTCTATTTATGTGAAAAACAGTACAGTAATACGCTGGCTATTGTCAAAGATATTGAACTCAATGTGAAAATCAAGGATCAGAAATTGGTAAGTACCTTCCACGAACTATAAATGTTTATCGTAAATTAATAACGACATAATTTTTAATTATTAATTTGTACCTAAAACGATTCACTGCTTATTACTTTTTAACTTTTTAATTTGTATAACGACTCACTGCACACAGGTATGTAGCAACTATGTGTGTAGTACTGACACCTAAATAAAAATAACCGACTAATTAAAAAATCTCTTTGAACTCGCTACCTAAATCCTTTTGAAATTTTTAATTTACAGGACATAGCTAATGAAATTAAAATATTATCTTCTGTGAATCATCCAAATATCATTAAATTTTATGATTGTTATTATTCTGACAACTGTGTTATGATCTCAATGGAATACGCAACTAGCGGGAATCTAGCGGAATATATGTATCAGAAGTGTCCCAAGTTGATAAAACAAGAGGTAGGTAAAGACTTATGTAAAGTTAAATTACACTTAGTCGTAATTTAGAGCAATTACTATAACAAATGTTAATGTTACTAAATATGTATATAGTTAAATATGTAGTATTTTAAATAATAGTCATTTTGACATTCATTAGGATACTGTGTCACAGATTACATTACAGCTACTATGTATAACAGCTACATTAAATAATGCGTATCCATGTATAATATACCTACCCGTAAAAGAAATCTTTAACATATTACGATATTTTTACAGGAAATTATTTTCTTCTTCTCCCAAGTCCTTCTTGGCGTCAACTACATACACAACATGAATATAATCCATAGAGATCTTAAAGCTGAAAACATATTGCTCACTGGAAAAAACGGTTTTTTTGTCAAAATAGGAGATTTTGGGATATCAAAGATGTTGGAGAGGTAATTAATTACTTAATTACCAATTTTAGGTATTTAGTGTAATAAAGACATGTAGGTAAGCGTTTTAGTTTGAAGTAATTGCTTGCCAACTACCCTGATAGTACTTAGATTAAGTACCTAAAATTAAAATTTAAGTCTTTACATTACTTTTCCAGTGCGAAGAAGACTTCAACAGTAATCGGTACTCCATATTACTTAGCTCCGGAACTGTGCGAAGGCAAACCATACGACACGAAGAGCGATGTTTGGGCACTTGGTTGCTTGTTGTATGAAATGTGTACTCATAAGAGAGCTTTTGAAGCAGAGGTAAGCAATATATATATACCTACTTAGTCTTCTTCTCTTCATCGAGTAGATGATCAACCTGACCAATCCTGGTGTCAGAGTTATAGAACCGCCAAAGGCCTTTGCCGTGGCTCATGTAACGACTACTAGGTATCCGTAGAAAGTAACCGGGACCGACGGCTTAACGTGCCGGTATAATATACATAATAGTTGGCTAATTTGGTTTTATGCCTGAGCCTACTCACCTTAGCACAAGGACAGGATAAGACATGATATGATAAACAATGTGTTGATTGGTGGAAAGTTATGGAAACCTCAATATCCAAATATTACACCAATCAACGCCCAGAATTTATCATAGATATCTTTGATTCGCCTAGGGTTAAGATTGTTAAGAACAAGTATATGGAATGACTTAACATAGCTTTGTTCTTTGTGTTAATGTGAAAATATTATATTTCAGACCCTGGTAGGACTGGTAAAAGCGATAACAGTTGGAAGTGTGCACCCCATTGACTTGAATGTATATAGTAGAGGTATGCAGGATCTTATCGATGCTATGCTATCAATATTGCCGGACAAGAGACCCACAATAAAAGAGGTGATGGGTCGCAACATACTGCTACCTACAATCTATACTGTTTACTTAGACGCCGGAGATGATGACTTATTGTGTTTAAAATCTCATGACATTATATGATATTCTGACTTATTTTTTAATGATGTATTTTCAAGTTTAAACGTGATATTTAATGCCCGGGAATAAAGATACTAATAATGAACTAATTTATAAATAAAACAATATGATATGCTATAAAATAAGTTTTATTTTCAAATACGACTAAGTTTTGAAAACTTTTTGGGGTAAGTATAAAGTTTGCACACAATTCTTGGCAAGTGTCAAATACTTCATCGTTTTGCAACTGTACCTTGAATTTTAATGCTGTATCTGTTCTTTGCTTAATAAATAAAGATTTTGTGTAGTATCCAACTCTTAAAACAAAAAAAGTAGTTCTATTCCAGTCAGCTTAATTTTACTGAGAAAAATGCATAATCTGTTCTTACAGCAACCATAGACTTAAAACCTAATATTGTACTCTTTCACGAGCGACTCATTCAATACTACCCATTCGTCTGGTCTGTCTCCATTTCCTCATCCTCATCTCTTTCTGAAATCATAGAAATTCATCAAATTAGATATGTATTTTAATAAACTTTAATATGTATTGATGATCAGTCTCCATATGCCGTAATCCCAGCAGAGCATCTGCAATAGCACATAATTATGTGTATTTATGATGGAAATATATGTTCTAGTTTATATGTTAGCCTACTGCTAGAACTTTGCGCTTTTAAATATATATTTAGTAGTAATTAGGTTATTTCAAATATTGACCTGTACTTAACAATTTGAAGAAGTAAACAAAATGTTATTAGTTGTTACCATTTGGTGGACTAATTTGATGAAATTTGGCAGTTTATTTTACAATTTTTAATAGAAGAGGTCCAGCTATAACCTTTAAGGACAGCTATAAGTGATGGTATACAAAAATTGCATCTGCTTGTCAAGTTAGTAATAAGTTAATAAGTCAATCTTGATCTATTAAAACATCTACTATCTATAGAATTTTCAATCAACAGGAAGATTATCTTACGTTGTCCATTTGTCTGTGTGGGTGGTTGCAGCGGCTTCTGTCCAGGTATCTGTCCTGATTGAAGCATTCTCGTCAACCTCTCAACTTCTTGTAAAGACGAAGCATTCTTGATTGCTTCTCGGATCTTATGGATTTCTTGAGGGGTCAAGTCTGTAAAGGAATTTCAAAGGCTAGTTAAGTAGTGGCTATTGTTTATGTTATTTAGTACAATTAAAATTGGTGTACATATATGGCCAAAGTTACTTAATTATTATCTAATAGGTACTGTAAAATAAATAACTGAAGTATTTCAATAAATACTCACTTGTAACCTTAGGATCAGGTGCATTGCCACCAGGCACAAAGGTCTTAGCTTTCCTTGCAATATCTTTGAGAATTTCTTTCCCCTTTTTGCTCTTGAATAGTGTATTAGCCTCCTCTCTTTCCTTCAACTTTATCTTTCTGAAGTCAAGTAATCTTAGTTCAGGGAACTTGAAGGCAATGTATAACCTGAAAAAATAAATTGGATCTCAGACTTTTCAAAGTTGTCTAATTTTAAAGATTGTTTGACGCCCTAAATATCTATAATTAGGGATGAAAGTCCAAATGAAACTTACCGATAAAGCTGTTTGTTGGCAATAGGATTATGCATTAGAGAGAGAGTTTTTAGTTTTGGTAATGTTGATAGAGGATCTATGTCACCAAGCTCCGAGATATTGTTGTTTGTCAGTATTACAGACTCAATGTTGGGGACATATTGTTCCAGATTTTCACCAATTCTCCTGAAAATTAGGTTGTAAAAAGTACAATGTACACAAATTAATACTATAATTCAACATTGAGCCACATCAGCATTTCAAATGTGTTAGCGTTGCCAGTATATGCTACCCTCAGATTACAGAACTATACTGTAGATCGGAGATGCTACCCTTATACTGTAAGCTACATCGTACAATTTGGATTTTGGGGTTCTTTTGTGATATTTGCATATATGAAAGAAATACAGATCTGGGGGCACGGCAGTGCCCCGCCAAGTCAAGCGCGAAGCTAACACTGCCGTACCATCCTTTACTGGAACCATTTCGCCGTATTTTCAGGTAATACTTACACAATCCTGTTGTTGTTCAAAAGCATACATTTGAGCCTTTTTAGTAGAGGAAATCCATCCAGCTTTCTGATGTCATTATCAGAGAAATCTATGGTATCAAACTGATCCAATGTGGCTCCCAAGTTCTCAATTTGTGGTATTTTGTATCCTGAAAGATATATTTAGGTTCATGTTAGCAAATCATCAGAAATAATTTGATTTAAAATGTTAAAGGAGGCAACTGAAACTAACCTCTAAGATCCAATTCTCGATCCCGACAGGGATTCATATATTGCATGGAATTCTGAATAAGTTCAGTGGTAAGCTTCACCATTTTGTAAAATTTTCGCTATTTACCACCAGGTAATATAAATTATTTCAGCCAATTTGCACAGCTTGTTTGTGTAGCACACGCATCCATTTATATTATTTATCAAACACAATCAAACATTCAAACAAATCTAGTCAATCAAACAAACAATTTCAGTGAACCAGTGGAACCAACCAAACAGCCCAAACCAAACCATAACCAATCAAACAGATTGATTGAACTGACTGACAGTTTGACAGTGACATTTACAATACCATAGATATTGCAAGGCTTGCCTCATAACCCCGCGAAATATGAAATGAATGAAATGCGCGAAATTAATTATAATAGTTGAGGTGGTTGAGTTTTGTACGCTAATTTTTCTAATCCCGAATTAGAGAAATTTTATATAATTTTGGATTTAAATAAAAATATGGAGACTCGATTAATCTTTTAACCTGGTTACAATATGAAAGTAAGCATTTGTTACTAAATGTGATTGTAAAAAATTTGACATAGTTACCTATAGTACACTAAAACCAATTTTTAAGCTATTGCATAGCTTCTATCGCGGGCCTTGAGCGCGGGGACCGAATCCAAAATTTCCGTAACGAAAAAACCTGACGCTTACCCGATCCGACGGGAAGGAGGTGTGGCTTGAAGGCCGTGCATCGTCTAATGTCGTTTCAGTTCGGCAGTCTTCGACACGGCGTTGAGAGAGGGTGGTGAGAGAGGGTGGTGTGAGAGGGTGGTGAGAGAGGGGTGAGAGAGGGTGGTGAGAGAGGGTGGTGAGAGAGGGTGGTGAGAGAGGGTGGTGTGAGAGGGTGGTGAGAGAGGGGTGAGAGAGGGTGGTGAGAGAGGGTGGTGAGAGAGGGTGGTGAGAGAGGGTGGTGAGAGAGGGTGGTGAGAGAGGGGGTGAGAGAGGGGGTGAGAGAGGGTGGTGAGAGAGGGTGGTGAGAGAGGGTGGTGAGAGAGGGGTGAGAGAGGGTGGTGAGAGAGGGTGGTGAGAGAGGGGGTGAGAGAGGGGGGTGAGAGAGGATGGTGAGAGAGGGTGGTGAGAGAGGGTGGTGAGAGAGGGGTGAGAGAGGGTGGTGAGAGAGGGTGGTGAGAGAGGGTGGTGAGAGAGGGTGGTGAGAGAGGGAGGTGAGAGAGGGTGGTGAGAGAGGGGGTGAGAGAGGGGGGTGAGAGAGGGTGGTGAGAGAGGGGGTGAGAGAGGGGGGTGAGAGAGGGGGTGAGAGAGGGGGTGAGAGAGGGGTGAGAGAGGGGGTGAGAGAGGGGGTGAGAGAGGGGGTGAGAGAGGGGGGTAAGAGAGGGGGGTGAGAGAGGGGGGTGAGAGAGGGGGGTGAGAGAGGGGGGTGAGAGAGGGGGTGAGCGAGGGTGGTGTGAGAGGGGGGTGAGAGAGGGGGCTGAGAGAGGGTGGTGAGAGAGGGTGGTGAGAGAGGGTGGTGAGAGAGGGGGGTGAGAGAGGGTGGTGAGAGAGGGGGGTGAGAGAGGGGGGTGAGAGAGAGGGTGAGGGAGGGGGTGAGAGAGGGTGGTGAGAGAGGGTGGTGAGAGAGGGGGGTGAGAGAGGGTGGTGAGAGAGGGTGGTGAGAGAGGGTGGTGAGAGAGGGTGGTGAGAGAGGGTGGTGAGAGAGGGTGGTGAGAGAGGGGGTTGAGAGAGGGGGTGAGAGAGGGGGCGAGAGAGGGTGCGAGAGAGGGGGGCGAGAGAGGGGGCGAGAGAGTGCGAGAGAGGGGGCGAGAGGGGGGCGAGAGAGGGGGGCGAGAGAGGGGGGCGAGAGAGGGGCGAGGGAGGGGGGCGAGTGAGGTGGGCGAGAGTGGGGGGCGAGAGAGGGGGCGAGAGAGGGGGGCGAGAGAGGGGGGCGAGAGATGGGGGCGAGAGATGGGGGCGAGAGAGGGGGGGTACGAGAGAGGGGGGCGAGAGAGGGGGGCGAGAGAGGGGGGTGAGAGAGGGGGGTGAGAGAGGGGGGTGAGAGAGGGGGGAGAGAGGTGCGAGAGAGGGGGGCGAGAGAGGGGGGCGAGAGATGGGGCGAGAGAGGGTGCGAGAGAGGGGTGCGAGAGAGGGGGCGAGAGAGGGCGAGAGAGGGGGCGAGAGAGGGTGCGAGAGAGGGGGGCGAGAGAGGGGGCGAGGGGGGGCGAGAGAGGGGGCGAGAGAGGGCGAGAGAGGGGGCGAGAGGGGGCGAGAGAGGGGGGCGAGAGAGGGGTGCGAGAGAGGGGGGCGAGAGAGGGGGGAGAGAGGGTGCGAGAGAGGGCGAGAGAGGGGGGCGAGAGAGGGGGCGAGAGAGGGGGCGAGAGAGGGGGCGAGAGAGGGGGGCGAGTGAGGGGGGCGAGTGATGTGGGCGAGAGAGGGGGGCGAGAGAGGGGGCGAGAGAGGGGGCGAGAGAGGGGGCGAGAGAGGGCGAGAGAGGGGGGCGAGAGAGGGGGGCGAGAGAGGGGGGCGAGAGAGGGGTGAGAGAGGGGTGAGAGAGGGGGGTGAGAGGGGGGTGATAGAGAGAGGAGGCGGAGGGGTGAGAGAGAGAGAGAGGAGTCGGGAGGGGTGAGAGAGAGGAGGCGGGTAGGGTGAGAGAGGAGATATTAAATATATCAAATATAATTGCATAAGTTGATACAAAATGCTATGCAATAGCTTCACCGCGGCAGTCCTCGAGTGCCACACGTCTTTTTTTTTCTTTGAACCAGAGTGATTTTTATAAGCCCGCGCCAAGATTCAACACACAGGTACTTTAAGGAGACCTTTTTCATACCGGACTGTTCAATGAAGGATAATGTACGGTACGGTACCTATCTGAACAAATTTATAACTTAAAACAATAAAACATATGATCTTTTTCAGTGGCCAAGTTTAAAAGGATTGTAAAACATAAAAAAATATACGATCTTACTGGCTGATAACTGCGGTCATAATATCGTGTGTCGGCCTCGACCCCGAACGGACAATAAAATACGAAATGTTCATCGGTACCCAAACCGGAAAACATTTTGTTTACAAAAGAAATAATCCGTCTCTGACCTGTCGTTATTTTCATGTTTCAATAGGAAATGGGTCGGCGTTTTGTTAGAATAAGCAGCTTTGACAACTTACTTAATTTTTCAACTAACTTTATCGAATTTTATCAGAAAAAAATAACTATCATTAATTAAATAATTTAAAAGATTACATAAATATGAAAAATATAATATTTTGCTGACTAAGAAATTTTACTCTAAAATATTTTTGAGTTCAGTACTCGCTTTGCAAAAGCACTACCCGTATTGCCCGTAATCCCGATCGGACGTAGATTTTTTGTTGAGAATATATTTTTAAAGATTACACGTCTTCTTATGTAAAATTAACTTAAATGGCCAACAATAGTACCTATTCAATAACATTTACTTACACATCACTATTTTTAATGTATGAGATAGGTCATTTTTTAGCAGCAGTAGTAATTATTGCATATAGTAGGTACCAATATATTATTTAATATATATATAGCCTAAATAATTGGAGCTATTTTCCTTAACTGACCAAATAAGGTAAGATAAATGGATCCACCAACTTAATTTACGCAGACAAGAAGAAAAGAAGAAAAATATTTAACTTTACCCATGGCAAGGATTTACGCATTATTTTACGCCCGTCTTTGACTTTATATTGGTCTATAAAACTGCTGTAAAATAAGGAACCTACAATAAAATAGATCTGTGGTTAGACTGCCTAAGTACAAATTCTAAGATAAGACGTATTCTTCGTTAGTTAAGAAAAAATATATCTAGTACTTATAGTAAGAGTATTTAAACCTGAAAATAAGTAAGCTTAAGTATCAAGTAGTTACAGTTACCAATCTTGATGTTAGAGTTTCTAGACCGCTTAGGCCTCAACCTGATCAAATGATTGTAACAAACTTTAACCTATGAGTAGTAATTCTAAAATTTAACGTGCGTAACTAGTTGGTACTGAAAAAATTATGATCGTTAATCTGCTGCGTATACCATCTAAACGACCTACATTTCAGCTAACTATATTTAGCCCAATAATAACTTATTGAATAAAACAATAGAGGAGATGGCAGTGAGAAACAGTTAACAAGACAATTAGGTATAATTTGAGACGAATTATTGAGATAAAGAGGCTTGGGTCGAAGTCATTGACCTACATACTGCATACTCTGCTGGTTTAGTGATATTTCACCCAGCGTTTGTTCTGCTTTACAACCGAAAACGTACGATATCTGCGAGCTGCTAGTTGTTAGGTGAGATAAGATAACCGTAGTTAGGGCAAATTGATGCCGATTTAAACAATAGAGTAAGACTCGTACGTAACCTAGAAATCATATACCTACTAGGTATCTTGTAATTAATTTTCAGTGTTTGCATTAAAATTGTCAAGAAGATAGGTATGTACGCAATCTTTCTACTTTCTTCTTAGGTACATAGGTCTATCACAAAGAATTTGTGACTGAACATTCGAAATTATTCGAGTTAGGTTTAAATATTTGCAATATTCGGGAGTCGGATCTTGAATTCCTCTATCTCTCTAAAGAGTATCTCTTTAAAACTAGTTTTAGACTTCAATAATATACTCATATACTAGATCATTATCTCGACTTCGGATCTCATATAAAGAAGATTTAGATACAAGATTTCCTAAAATAAACCTAATTTTAGTAATACAAAAAATGAAAAATGAAAATACAATACTGTATTAGAATACTGTATTAATTATTCTAACTTAATGCGTCTGGACTCTATAGCTATAGCTCAATAGGGCATGGAAATAACTCTCCAATATTTATGTAAGTAGGCAACTGTTGGAAACAAATGTTTTCGAAGTTCACCCAATTTACGCAATGTATGTAAGTTTGAACACTTCCAAAAACCACATGGCCTAATATACAAGTAACTAGTAACACAAAGTAAGTCTTGTATCCAATTTGGGAAAGGGATCGCAAATAAGGCAATCGGGAAGGCGTAACAATACAAATCTTGGTTGGCGATGCTGGCGTTTACACACAATATCATCCTATAGGCCATACCTACATACTACGTACCTATATGTAGGTATTTTATCTGTGTATATAAAATTCAATGTCCTGACTGACTGACTGACTGATAATCACCGCACAGCATCAACCGCTACACCTAAAACATGAAATTTGGCAGGAAGGTTCTTCAAGTGACGTAAGTGCTCACTAAGAAAGGATTATACTAAATGAAACGGGTCTGTATCGCGATACAGACCCGTTTCATTTAGTATAATGAGTGCAAATCGTGTGAGTTTAAAAAGTTTGTAAGAAAGGATTTTCGAAAATTCCTACTAGACCTAGAGCCCGTGAACCCCAGACCTTCGTTATTTTATAAAAGCTGAAAGTTTGTCAGCGCATGCTCCCAACACAGGTAAGAACGATGGACAATTATGAAGTTTGGGTTACAGTGGCTTTGGCAGGTAAACGGTACTAAAGGTGTGTAAAATACCGATCTAAATTCATCAAATAAAAAGTGTGATTTGTGTGACATGACATATGTCATTTGAAAGCTCTTGAAGATTTGTACAAGTCACCCTTTGACGGTGATATCGAAATCGACGGCCAACTTGGTGTTTTCGACCATTAAAGATTGGAGTTGACCTATGCTATGAACGCTGATCCTAATGCTCAACAGTGACATGATCTATGTCATTTGAAAGCTCTTGACAAGTTGTACAAGTCACCTTTTGACCGTGACATCGAAATCGACGGCCAACTTGGTGTTTTCGACCACCGAAGATTGGAGTTGTCCTATGCCATGGACGCTGATCCTACTGCTCAACAGTGACATGACCTATGTCATTTGAAAGCTCTTGAGGAGTTGTACAAGTCACCCTTTGACGGTGATATCGAAATCGATGGCCAACTTGGTGTTTTCGACCATTGACCTTTAGTACCGTTTACCTGCCAAAGCCACGATAACCCAAATTTCATAATGGTCCATCGTTCTTACCTGTGTTGGGAGCATGCGCTGACAAACTTTCAGCTTTTATAAAATGACGAAGGTCTGGGGTCCACGGGCTCTTGGTCCATACGGGAACGGGCTCAACGCGGGTAAGGCCGCGGGGCGCTGCTAGTTTTAGTATAGGACCTATGAGTTATGTGGACTCTGAAAATTCTATTACGATAGCTAAAATTGGTTCGTTGATAAAATTGAATTTTCTATCGGTATACGAGAGGTTGAGAGATTTGGCAAGTTAAACAATGCCCTCTCCTATAATTGGAGATCACACTGATATGATAAGTATCTACATAGTTAATTATAATTAAGAATAAATAAATATATCTATGTGTTTATAGCATACATATTCCAGTTATTTCAATCGTTAAGCCCTGTTATTGGCTGCATACTCTGATACAAAAGCCGTTATTTGTTTGAAGTTACCTGAGAATAAATTAGTTACTAAACAACCTATCTAGGTACTTACCAATTTCTGTACAATAAATTCGAGGCTTTATTTTGTAAACCATTTTATTTCACAGTACAATTGTAAAATAGAATAGATATGAGTACTCAAAACGAGAATTTATTCCTTTTATTTTAATTGTATTTCAAATGAAACTAGAATATCTCGGGCAATTTATTTCGTTTGTTTAGTTTTATTTAAAGCTTAGATAACAAAGCTTAGTTCGAGTGTTGAAATTGAAATTATTAATTAGTTTAAATGTATAATAATTGTTTAATTATTTTAATACAATACCATTAAACTCAGCAATAGCTTGGCCAAGTTCTGGACTCGATAAGAAGAAGATCTAACTAAAAGAATTATTTAAAAAATCTGTTAACAAACGGTTAATAACATAACGTTTTTAAAAGACTAAGGCCTTATTTATAAATGCTTATTAACAACACTTTAGCTATCAAATGGTTTATCCTTTTCCGACATACGCTATTTGTCAAAGAGTGAACGAGACAAAACACTTTAAATCACTGTTTAAGTTAAATATAGTTTATGAATAAGGCGGTAAACCTATAAATATACCAAGGTACCTATGTACTTCACAAAACTACATAACCTTTGCTTATATTTACTTCACTATAATGTTATTATCACTTTTCAAACAAAATATGTACACATGAACCCAAAAAGCGGCCAAGTGCGAGTCGGACTCGCCCATGAAGGGTTCCGTAGCAGCGAGTAACATAATAAAGAAGTTCTTGAAATAAATGTTTTTTTATTTACATTTGAGTTATTGAATGAATAATCAGTATTTTTTTGCGGTTTACGATTTATGTCGTAAAAAAAAAACTACTAACAAGACCTCGTTCAAACCAATTTTCGGTGTTAGATTACATTGTTAAGTACATCATATATTTTTTTTAGTTTTATCATTCTCTTATTTTAGAAGTTACAGGGGGGGGGACACACATTTTACCACTTTGGAAGAGTCTCTCGCGCAAACTATTCAGTTTAGAAAAAAATGATATTAGAAACCTCAATACCATTTTTGAAGACCTATCCATAGATACCCCACACGTATGGGTTTGATGAAAAAAAAAATATTTTTTTCATTTCTAAGTATGGGAGACCCCCCTAAAATTTTATTTTTTTTCTATTTTAGTGTGAAAATATTAATGCGGTTCACAGAATACATCTACACACTAAGTTTCAACAACATAGCTCTTATAGTTTCGGAGAAAAAAGGCTGTGACATACGGACAGACAGACGGACAGACGGACGGACAGACAGACAGACAGACAGACATGACGAATCTATAAGGGTTCCGTTTTTGCCATTTGGCTACGGAACCCTAAAAAGTAGCACAAGAGCCAAAGTTACTTAGTAAGGCCACGGTAAATAATATAATAATATATACAATCATAAACACAATGCCAAGGTAATGATGCAAATAAAGTTGCTCTCCTTATAATAAACGTAACATCATAACTTATTCTTCGTATTAAGTGTCTTATCTCATCTAGCCTCTTTTCAGTACCGAATAAAACGATATTTTAATATAATGTCGTCGTATTTTCTGATTACGTACTTAATTGAATACCTAAGTTATGGTCGAGATTAGCCTGTAAATTGTAAAAAGGTTTTATAGTTCTAAGTTTAAACATTGAAAGAAAACTGCAGTTTTACGCGTTCCGTAGGAATTATGAAAAGGAACTTATAACCTTTTGGGTTTGCTTGATATGAAAACAAAAATAAAATGTATTTAAAAAAAATTGACACTATGTTTACGGGTCCATTTTGCTTTTATGTAACATTTTTATCTAACGTTGTATTGTATTTGAAAATGTTCTATTTAGTTAAAAAACTCGGCTCCATTTTCGGCAATTAACGCTTTCAAATAAATAAAACAATCTATGGTTTGTTCATTCATTCAAAGCGATGGCGATTCAAGTGCGATATTGTTTAAATAATGTCACGGTACGAATTGAAACGCAAACCTAAACTAATCTGCTTGGATCTTGAAACGCCATCTAAGAGGTCATGGTATGGCTACAGTTTTATTTTTATAGCATAGAATTAGCAAAAACACCGAATATTCAATATATAAATAAATGGATAAGTATATAAAATATTGAACATTTTTATCTATCTCTTAGGCACATCAAACTTACCTGAAAGTCGATCTGTTACTCATATTCAATCAAAAGGAGGAAGGTCCATAAAGTGATGGATGTATCTACTTATTAAAAACCTTCACAATATTCTTGTCTCTGGAATGTGGGAGATCCATTAGATTTGCGTTACAATCTAGTCGAAACTAGGTCAATAGGTAGGAACTTCTGTTTATGAATACACTAAGCACTATATATAGGTCCTCTCTATCATAATGAAGATAATCTGGAAGTTTCCAGAAAGCCCATTACAGTGGACGCTGCGAGCTTACCTGAACGGAATGAAGCTGGCTTACATTCATTACTAGATAATACCAGTTGATATGGAGCTTAGTTATAGATATGTAACTATTATGTAATGAAATAGATGGGGATAAACACACCTGCAGATTATTATATCGATAGAGGTTAATGTTGGATTCGTCTTTCTTATAGTAGCTATGTTACTAATGGAGAAAGAGTTTTTATTAACGGCACGTCGTGGTTTTATCCGCGTTCAACGCGCGATAATTTTCCAGTGTAACTATTTGCTATTAAAACCATAATGCGTTTAGCCGCTTCGGTTACTTAATGACGAAGACGGCATGGCGCATATCGGAATCTCTTAAAATATTGACATAATCCAAAAACTTTTTTAGAAAACCCAATGTGGTTTTTTAATACCTGTTCCACACCGTTATAACCTCATAAAAAACATCCCACAGTGACATACCTACCTCTAGTAATTTTATTTTACAAAATCACACAATATTTTATTTTAGAACGACGAACCTTTACGCTCCGTTTTTGCCATTAGGCTATGGAACCCTAATAATGTGTCAAACGAGCGTTGACAAGCATAGAACGTATCGCGACAGGTGATTTGACAGGATTTACCGATTCACTTGTCGGCGCCCCGTTAAAAAGTGGTACCCATGGCTTTAATAAGTTTCAATATAAAATTTAGTGGAAGACGGGCTCAAATTACTGTTCACTGAAGTGAATGTTTCATTTCTCTTTCATTCCATAGTCACACGGCAATTGGAATGGCATGGGATGACGTAGAATTAGAAATGAACCATTGAGTTATATGTACTATAACTATAACTATGTACTATAACTCAATGAAATGAACATTCATCCATTACTTCAATATGGCGATTTTACTTCATTTGGAATAGAAATGAATGATGCTGAATGAAAACATAATCAGATTTTTTTCTATTGGCGGCCTGCTGTAGAACTCACTTGACTTATGTTAAACTAAAGTCAGATAATGATATACAAAATGAATTTTGAAAAGATTTGACCGTAACACAGAAATGGATTGTGTATTGGCGGAGATATAACGTAACTCAGCTCGTAACACGTGTGAAAAAGTACTCGCGACTAATCGACAATACACTTATGAAAACCATTAAAAAATCGATGTAATTGCTATCCGACTGTTACGTATTCTCAGGCTTAGTAAAATACAAGTTGGCAAAAGTTAAGTTAAGAATTGTTAATTTCGAAGAATACTTAACTTAGTTAAAGTTCAGTTGCGACCTGTTTCAAGACTAAGACCACTCGTACACAAAAGATAAAGGGCATTTAAATCAATAAAATAATACGCTTCAAGCTTTAAGAGAATATATTCGTCATACAAAAATGATTCCGAAAAGTTGTTTTCCAATACGACAAAACCAATATTTACCCTACATTGCTATGAATAATTTAGTCTCTTAATGGGTGAAACATTCAAAATTAAAGATTTAAGGCTTGGATACCCCAGCCATTTCGACATTTGAGGGGGTGAAGCAGGCGGTGAAGCCGGGGAGGAATAGTACGCGCAGCGGCCGTCGCGGCGGCGCGGCGCTGACGTCACTCTATGAGATACGGGGCCCGCGTGCGGTCGTTTTGTAACAGAAGATTGCGAAGCGCTTAATTATCTAATTCACATAATAAAAATCAGTAGTAGATATTGAATTGGGTAGAATAGTCATCACATTGATAAAATAGATTCTAACAATCAACATTTTATCGCATTTTGTATTTATCTAAATTACGTACATATCCTATCCTACTAATATTATAAATGCGAAAGTTTGTGAGGATGGATGTATGTATGGATGGATGTATGGATGTATGTATGTTTGTTGCTCTTTCACGCAAAAACTACTGAACAGGTTATATAAGCTACAATTTATAATGAATTTGTGTAATTTTGGTCGTAATAAATAAGTATTTGTAAAGCAAGTCGGAGAAAAATCACCACCGTACTGGTTTGACACATGTGACATGGTCGCCATGCGACGGCCTCCGTATGAGCACGAAGCATCGCCGAGTAGTTCCGATATACGTATGTCTTATATTTTAGTCGTTAATTTCAACGTGTGACGTGTCGTTACGATAGCATAACATTGCAATTAGTGAATGAAACCTAAGTACAGGAAGAATCATTTTGCTTATCTCGAAGGCCGCGGGTTCAAATCCGAACATTACGATTCATTTTTATTTTCTCACATTAGTTTATCAAAACTCTTTTTCATTTGAGGTTGTGTAAAGTACCTTAATATTTTAGAAAAAATCTTAAAAAATATGCTGTATAAAATAAATTATCAAAATCGAAACACCTATTATAGGTATTTTTCGTTTAATTAATTTACCACTTTATCTATTGACTACTTTTGGAAATAAACCGTCTTATAAAATTTTATCCTACTAACCTACTAATCCTACTTCCTACTTCCTACTAATATTATAAATGCGAATGTTTGTGAGGATGGATGTATGGATGGAAAAAAATCTGCCCTCTAAGAGCTATCTTGGCGTGCGCTGCCTAAACTATTGGAGTTACACAAAGATGATGTACTCGTTTGTCTTTCGCATTAAGTCAGTGGTCGGCAACCTTTTGACAGGCAAGGGCCACAAAGTAGCCAAATAAAGTAAGGCGGGCCGCTTTTGTGACATAGGGGTATATGCGGAACCAAGAGAGTGCTACAATACGCAGGTGGGAGTGTGCTACGACGCGGAGGTAGCTACGATGCGGAGGTAGGAGTGCGCTACGTTGTGGAGGCGGAAGTGTGAAGAATATTAGACACATAATGTCGTTGACCAAATGATAGTTTGTTGCTAATGGTGGTTCTACCTACTATGTTTACTTCTTTAAGATATTTTTATATTGCCACAAGTGACGGCCACAAGTGACGTGTACGTGCGGGCGAGCAAGTAGTAACTAAAATAGAATAGTAAATTAAAGGAACTTGGGATACTATGGACCCTGGCCCAATGCACAACAGTGGCATGACTTATTTACAAGTCACTCTTTGACGGTCATATCGAAATCGACGGCCAACTCGGTGTTATGGCTACCGAAGAATAGAGTTGGGCTATGTTATGGACCATAACCGTGTTGCTCAACAGTAACATGACCCATGTCATTTGAAAGCAAAAGGCGCCTCTTTTTGCTTCGGTTTAATAAAAAAATGTTTTAAACCATATACATATCACCAAACTTAATGTGGCAGACTAAATTCCATGCGAGCGAAGCCGCGGGCAAAAGCTAGTGTTTTATAATAACCTATTTTGAAAAAAGTTTATTTTTATTATAATGTCACAATAATCACATTTTAGGCGGCCCCTAGACCTACAATAACATTGTACAATATATTTAATTGTGCAATAAGATTGAATTGCGTTTGGATCCAAACGGTCAATTATATTGCACAATAAGAAAATCGTGCAATGTTTTCTTGTTCAGTCGAAGAATAGTTTGATCCCGAGCAACATATCAAATATTGCGCAATACTGACCCTACACGAAGCAATAAAAAATATGATGCAATAAAAATTAAACTCGCTCAAACTTTCGTTCAATCATTGCGCAGTCTTCAATATTAGCCCAAGACGATCAATTATATTGCACAATTTTCAATATAATTGATCGTTTAGGGGCCGCCTTAATAAAATATAGAAAAAAAAGACGTGTGGCACTCGGGGACTGCCGCGGTAAAGCTATTGCATAGTTATTTTTTCTATCACTAGATGGCGTTAGTGGGGAGCGATAGGTTTTTTTTTCTATCATTAGATGGCGTTAGTGGGGAGCCTTAGGTTTTTTGCGCGAGGTTTTTTCGTTACGGAATTTCTGGATTCGGTCCCCGCGCTCAAGGCCCGCGATAGAAGCTATGCAATAGCTTAAAATATAGAAAAAAACAATAAGATCTCAATGAGAAAACACTATGAAGTTTCGTAGCACTGGAATGAAAAAAGCGACACACGTCCGACTAGCACGGCGCTTCAGCGCATACTGTCACTCTGGGTACAAAAGAGCGAGAAACACTACGGCGCGGAAATTGTAATGGCGACTCATTCGCAAGAATCTACCACCTTTCGTTGTAAATTTTACTCCAACAGTCCTGAGTCATAGTTTATTTTACATCACTCAAATTAATTTTAGAAATATGCGTTTGAAATTGTTTAACAAACTAAGTGTTTAAAATTCACAAAGTAAGGTATAAAAGACCCAACTTTGTGATTATTTTCTATCGAGGAAATTAATAGTCAACGTGTTTCAGAAACAGTAGTGTCATTAAACATATGATCAAGATTAAAAACAAACAAAAATTGTTCTTGTAACGTTAAGACTTTTGGCTAAAAAATTGTTTAAAGTAGCCCGTTTTAGGAACTCATAGGCCCTTAAACACAGCCGCTACGCCAAATATCAGAGAAGGTATACATTGTCAGAAAAGGGACTGTGTTGAAACTTTCTATGTATTTGCTAATTTACTATGCTTTCATTTACAAAACACGAGTTATTCACACATGACCCTTGATCTAACAATATTTACAACACAATTGTACCAACTACAGACTAACGTCATTGTTTGTGTTACAAGTATGTGGAATATACACAAAAGTAATATAAAGAATGCGCAATACAAAAAAAGAGTTCGTCATAAATGTAATTATGCAGTCATACGTGATTTTATCGAAGATTGTATCGATAAGGTGACACGCTATGTCGCGGCTCTGTTTACAGACGCGATTCGTAGCGTACAATACCGTGGGTGGATTTGTTCAGTCAAAACGAAACGCTAGTCCACTATATCTACGGTTGAGTACCGACACAGAGTCAATGGCAGTTACTACCGACTTCGAATGCAAGTCGCTTTGCCGTTTCAGAACTCGCAGTCGTGTTTCGTATGCCCACCGGCGACAACGTACTACGCGCCTCCTGCTACGAGCTACGCCGTAGCGTACAATATTGATACATAAAAATAATTAAAAACTTAAGTTCATCAGATTTTCTAACTAATAATGTTATCATTTTATCTGAATAGACCTTTGTAGTGATACTTACAACAGTGAACAGTTGAGTGAGTGGTAAAATATTATGTAAATATTGACAATAAACTTGTAAAATGAGTGATGTGTTATTGGCTTATTATACTTTCGAACTAGGTGAGTTGATGGGTTAAGTTTACTGGTCATAAGTATATGAGTTGATTATAAAAATAATATGTTTCGTGCATGGTACGAAGAGTTGAAACAATTGGAACATGATTGTAAGTAAAATCCGTTTCTGAAAACAAGAACTAACGACCCTGAACTGGGTCACTCAAGTACATATCTAGATATTTGTAAATACGGCCTAACGAAGTGTATATTGACTCTAATCCAATGTTTCTTGTATCTAATTGCGGTCTGCGCTACGTTATTATTTTATTTTTAGTTAGTTAGGTTTTGGTGTCACAAAAACAAATGAAAACATAATATTAGACTCAGTACCAATACACTGTAAATAAATTGTAGCACCTTCTTAGTTAAGCTATCATAAAATTAGGTAGATAGTGATAAAGGTATGTTTAGTTTTTTCAATACTTTTTCATGATATAAATATTAGGTACTAATGTTTATTCAGTAAATAGGTTATTTAGTAATTACGTATTTTTAACGCACGTGATCGTCAAAACATCGAGAGCACAATCTTATCTCTTAACAACTAATTTATAGGATTAGAATAATCTAAGGCTTAAATAATCGGTGTATTTTAGATACATGTCTTTTAGTGTGTAGTTGCAGTGTGAACCACATTCAATAGTGGATTGGGATATTAAATAAATAATCTATACTAATATTATAAAGCTGAAGAGTTTGTTTTGTTTGTTTGTTTGTTTGTTTGTTTGTTTGTTTGTTTAAACGCGCTAATCTCAGAAACTACTGAACCGATTTAAATAATTCTTTCACTGTTAGATAGTCTATTTATCGAGGAAGGCTATAGGCTACATTTTATCCCGAAATTCCCACGGGAACGGGCACAACGCGGGTAAAACCGCGGGGCGCTGCTAGTGTAATATAATGGTATATTCAAAATATGTTGTTTTTTAAAATGTGTACTTTTTGCAACGTGGTGTTGTTGTTTACATTGTAACGTTACTGCCTTATTCATATACGCTCTCTAATTAAAATACTGTTAGTGAGTGTTTTGTCTCTTTTGCTATTTGGAAAATAGCGTATGTCAGAAAGGGACAAACCATATGATAGCTGAAATGCTGCTTGTAAGTTTATGAATAAGGCCTTTAGTGTTTAAATTCAATTACATCCAATTTCTACTTACTCAACGAACAATATGTACGTAATAAAAGTAACCTAATAATCTAATGCATATAGAAAATAAAATGTTTTCTAAGAACTTAAGATCGCTTCACCTCTTCCGTGAACGGAAATGAATAGTATTTTCTTTATAGAATATTGGATATGAGTATAGATCATGTTCGCCCATGAAATATTTAGCTATCTTATGACAAGCAGGTTTTATGATATAGATAAAATTCCAGCGTAGAAAGATATGATTTTATAATAGAAGAACTCCAGGTTAATTTGACAAAGACCTTTAATTTATAAACAACTGACTTACATAGAACCTTTTCAAACATTCTTAGAACTCAACCCCTGTACTCTTTTGAATAAGTTGAATTAGAAACGGTCGTAAACAAATTCACGCTCAAGTAGGACACACACTTACACACATTTACACAATTCTGTTTTATTTGAACGTAGACTCATATCGTTAGGTTTAGAGATTTTGAAGGACTGTCTAGAGCTATTAGAGTTATTGAATGAATGTTTATTTTATATATTTTCTTCACAAGGATAATTGGCCATGTTTTTATGTTCTGTAAGCAAAAATAAACTTATTTTTTTTTAAAAGAATACTAGTTTAATTGTGACGGTTATTTGTAACATTTTTGGTAAAACATATTACACTGAAAACAATATGATCAATTGATTTAACTAAATGACTTTTATTTTGAAATACTGTTCTTCATTAAACGAAGAGGTAACTGCCTAGTTTTCTGGTTAATAATTGACTGTCATGTGTTTGTATGCCTCTCTATACGCACATATACTCGTACATATAAACCAGTGTGAGTATTCATAAAATGTATGACGAATTACCATAATAATAACTCTCTAGTTCCTATTAATCTAAATTCAAAACAAAAAGCATCAATTGAACTTTGCGGTGAAATATTCCCCAGTCATTTAAGTTTATAATTAAACTATGTGTGGAGGTGGGACTGAAAACTAAAGTTGAGTAAATTAAACGTTCTGGCTTTAACGCAATCATGAACGAAAAGTTTATATTAATAAGTACATACGTTTGGCCGGATGCTGGTTCGTTACTTTTTAACTGACTTCAAAAAAAGAGGTGTCTCAATTAAAATATGCTTTTCTTTGATTATATATTTCACATGACAAAAGAGTTTTGAAATTAATCTTGTATTAATATAATGTGTCTTCGAATATTCAATATTATTGCATACTTTGTTTTAATAACGCGAAGGGTATACTATACAATGAAACAATTAAATACTTGTTACTACCCTGAAGAGAAATGTAGAATACCATAAGTGTATAGGTATGTGTATATTTATATCTGAGCGCTACTGAGTTTCGGAGGGCACGTTAAATTGTCGATTTCTGTTGTTTCAATTGTTAGCCCATGACAAACTTTGACGGTCAAAAAAAAATCGAATGGGTTGGTCACTAACATTTATACGTAATGTGACAAATTTTCGAAAACCGATTGCATCAAATAGGTAGACAGAATGAGCTACTCTCAGTTTATCTAGATTGCAATAATATGTCTATGTTCGTTCTATTAATATTGATTTTAAATAAATTCATGTTTAAATGATTACGAGTTAATAAATCATTCTACTACATTTACTTGGACACTCGCATCGTCTGGAATCGTACAATAATAAACTTAAGATGATATAAGAACTAAACTTCAGATTTGTATTCGTTTATTGCCGCACTTTTGGATAGCAGAGACTTTCTTTATTGTGTATCGAAATCCTTTTGTGTGAGATCAAGGTTGTATTTTATTTATTGTCAATTCGGTCGTGGCACTAGACATGATACGAGTAAAACATTTTGATAAAAGGAATAGAGAATAAAATCTAGATATTCACAATTGTGGACTGAGAGCTGTGCGCTTTACATTGCAATATCGTACAATCCAACTGTTTGATATTAAATTGACAGAAGGTAGTCGATAAGAATTGAATAATGTTATTAAAATACGCTTCCATTTATTCAGACACGTAAATGTCCTTGAAACTCGTCAAACTGTATAAAATATTATATTTCAATAAACAGACAACATGATCAATCATATGATGTGATAGATTATTAATAAACATTTATGAGATGGGACCGAATGTTTGTTTTTCTTCTCTTCACTCCGAATCGATTTACTTTCAATTTCAATCACAAAGTAATTTGCTGGTGATTTATAAAACGGAGTAATAATCGATATTGGAAGTAATGAAGATAGCTAATCTACCTGCCTTGCCTTAGTATCAATACCTAACCTATTACCTACATATACCCTACATATTTCAGCTCACGATAAAGGTTTATAATATTATGTTGTTAAAACTAAAGGCTCGTATAATGTGCCAGCCTAACATAAGCATTAGTTATGACAAAGCTTTTAATTAGGCTTTTGTGTACATGCCACCGTTATACTGTAAATACCGTTGGTTTATAATCCAGCTAGTAAGAATATAATCTGCCGACAGGTTGTGAATTGCACAAACCATTTACAATATCTAACGCATAATTTTTCGTAAGTTCATAATCAGTCTATAGCGAACCGCATAACAGTTGGGTTATAGTCTTTTTTAAACTTACACGATTTGAACACATAGTTTTAACTCAGTTCACCCGCGACCACGAGAGGTGCAATCCCCTCGAAACATCGGGAAATAAAAAGTAAGTTATTACTTGCTTTATTAAGTTTTCTAACACGAAAAAACCCGTGTGAGTACGTTAAAACTATAGTTGGGTTATAAACCAACGACGTTTAAAATTTTCCGGTGACATATACAAATCAAAATTGGAATGTAGTCTTTTGTTTTAGTTCAAATGATTTATTAGTCGCAGAAGACATTCATCATCATTATGATAGATACAATTCATACAATGTTCTCATAATATTGAGTTTAAATGCTCGTGCAAACACGGTAACGCAAGGTCATATTGTCTTCAGTTTGTTATAACATATTGAATGGTCACGAGTCACGACTATTTTCGAAAATGTACTGTGATTTATATAACGACGGCTAGACAAATTGAGACTAGCTACTTTTATGGAAAAGGTATGTTTGAGCGTTCGTTTACATTGAGCGAATTAGGTAGCGAGTGGTCGACTTAATAATAATCGAGTGGTTTTCAAACTTTGTCAACGGATATCGCAGGATCATATCTTGTAAACTTGCCCATTAATTAATTTTTATTCACCTTCATTTTTGTTCGTTAAACTCAAGAAACCTTTAAAAAGTTCGAAGTTATTCCTACAACTGTCATTACTACTTACTTTTCTCGTATTAGAACTAAAATAAAACACACACACACACTGTTGTAACAATGTAACTTTATAGGCGAGAGTCAAGAGGGTTCTTTGTTCTGGTGCAGACGTTTGCATTCTTTGGCACATGTTGTGTGTTCGGATCTTGTATATGGAAATGTTATAGCCAACCTCTCAAATCGTTATGCATATTACATCATCAGAGTTTTATATTTTCATATAACGATTTCTTTATTAACCTACGTATAATGTGGTTATTGAAAATGAAAAAAATAACGCAAATTTATCTTCAAAACTTTCAGGAAACATAATAAGCCTTTATGTATGTATTGGTGTTTCATTATATCGATTATTTAAAAAAATAATGTTGTTACTGTAAACTACTGCAAAGTGCATTAACTATATATATACCTAAACGTAACTAATTAATTTAATATATTCTCGCCAGCAACCCATACGGATCAATCTAAGACAATTAGTTGGACAATTGTGATGTAAGCACGTGTAAGCGCACCTTTAATTTAGGTCGTAATTATAGACTGCCTTAGAAACCTGCACATTCAATTAGCTAGACAAATATAGAGCTATGAAACCCATACTAATTCCAACACACATGAACTTTATTGAATGTCAAGCTGCAACGTGGATTAGTTATCAGTTTGTTAACTTCACCGTGTGTACTGAAATAAAGAGCTTTCCTTAAGACATCAAGCTTAGTAAGTATATTGCTAATGAAATAAGAAAAGTCTGTTATGCAATAATATTGAATACGAATCCAGATTGAGTCATCTATAGGTTTTCTTACAGACAATAGGTATGGGTCGTTACGTGATTTTTGCGAAACGTAACGTAACTAGTTATTGTGAAGGCGTAACCTGTTTTGAAAACTAGTTATAACTAATAACTAGTTATTTGTCAAATTCTATTCAGTGATTCAACATGGTGTTACTGAAGTTTTTGCGAAACGAAAATATAACTGGTTACCTACGTAATCGTTACTGTCACAAGCTTCAGGTTTTTTGAACGAAGTAGTTTTTGTAGCTAGTGTAGCTACCATAAGCAGTTACATCATTAACGTTATAATGTATCTGAGCTGGACGACGAAGGCCCAGTATTTCACTTAAGTGAAATAAGTAATAAGTCCTAAGTAATACGTATGAAAATTATACGCATCATTTTGGTAGTTGGCGACTTGGTGTGTGCATGTTAGAATTTAATCGTGTCATCACTCGTGATTTCGGGAAGTCTCGGCTCGCTTTGCCGGTCAGTACCTACAAAGAAGTAGGCACAGAGCAGTAACAGTAACTATTACGCGCGAAAGAGACGACATACGCTCGCAACTAGTTTTGTTTCGTGTCTCGCTTTTCATTCGATCACTGCATTGATAATGTAACTGGTTACTAAAATAACATGTTTATGTGTGACTCGAAACTAGTTATTCGGTTACATGCCCCATAACTAGTTATTGTAACTAGTGACGTGAAATAACGCCCATACCTAACAGACAATAAGAAGTATCGGATATTCCAGAGCCGATGTAAGCACGAGTAACATTTCACTCAGATATTAGATGTAATACAAACTATGAAAGCGGCTAAATAAAAAAACGATTTTGACAAGTTCGTGTGGCGAAAGATTTATGTTGTTTGTAAGTTATAATTACTCGTAGGAAAATACCACAGCTTATACCGCGCGATATTCATCGGTTTTCTTGAAAGAAGCTAGTTAAAAATGAGTTTTTTATGACTTGCGGTTTTTGCGGAAAATAAGGGAAATGTGACCCTAGGGATTGTAAAAAAGGAAGCTTATGTCACTTGGTATATGGTGTACAGTAATATTGCGTGTGAGAGTAAAAAATACGATCCAATACCATTGGGACTATTTGACGGGTAACATGTAAATATAATAAAGGTGTACTCAAAGTGTGTGCATATAAAAATAGAACAAATAAGTGAATTTATGTATCTGTTTGTACTTAATACTTTCAATGTGATATGCCCATATTAAAGAAAGTAAATATGAAAGAACAAATACCCCCGGACAAATTCACATACGGTTAATAAGGACCGAACTAAGTTCTTAACCTTTAATATGGAATCTACTAACTCATACTCATATACCTACATATACAAATACTTTAAAAAAATATATAATTGACACCCAGACGTCGTCGCCAACAACTATATCCTACTCGCAATCCCCGACACAGTAAGCGCTTTCAAATGCCACTGTGCCAACGAGCTTGTCAACACAATGAGGTTTACATGATTTGGAAAAGAAGGTAAAAGAAGTAGTATTAGCCTGTAATATCCCATTGCTGGGCTAAGGCCTCTCCAAAGATATCTCCGAAGATGAGGAGGATTAGGCATAATCATCACGATTTAAAAATAATTAAAAAAGGTTTTCCACTAACCTACTCGATATTACTTAGGTTTAATTGGTTCCGTACAAAAATATAAATATAACCTGCAATATGTTTACTACAGTTTATTCACTAAATTGTTTTTGTGTTCGTTCCACTTGGTGTTACTTTTAATTTATTGTGTTATTAATTATCGGCCTCATACGACCCCCCAGTAGGGTTGCGGTTTGAGCGCAGGGGGTGGTAATGTGGTGTAAATATTTTCATATTTATACATCGATAGCCTGTATGTTATACACAAGACTTGGGCGTAGGAACTTGTTTATATACTTTATTATCAAATACATATATATATTCTATTTTTTATTACGGGAGTTAAAATTCAAACTGCCGTGGCTGATTTTCCACCAAAGACAACTTCTACTGAGGAAAAGGGGTCCAGTAATGGAGTAAGAATGGAATAAAATTAGTAAACCTTTTTCCTCTTCACTAATGAAATTGATAGGTACTTATTTAATTGTTTAAAGATATGTAGTCATTTAAGTACAAATATGCTTGCAGCGTCAATTAATTACCAGAATTGCGACACAGTAATCTTTTTTACCACCGTGCTATAAACATTTACCGAGCTATAAAAATAGCCAGTGGCATTTTCATCTGTGAAACTATTAATCCCTTGATAGGTAAAAATAAAGTAGCTTTTTCATTTATATATTGGCGAGGAAGCTATAAAGCCATTTTGCTTTTGCTTACCTTTCGTACATTATGATACCTGCTTTATCATTGATGTACCAAAAATAGTTCCCAACATTGGTACCACGTGATTCTTCACCTGCCAACCTTATTCACTTTGCGAAACCATGTTAGTTAGTGGTTGATATTTTCGTTTTCCTTTTACAGCCAAGTATGGATTATATGATTAACCCCAATCGTAAATGTTAACATTAATGTAGTTTGTTCTTAAATGTATGCTCTTTGTGGTGATAATGAGTAAAAACTAACTTAAAAGTATATGATAGACTAGGAACACCGCGTGGTTTTACCCGCGTTGTGCCCGTTCCCGTGGGAATTTTGGGATGAAAAATAGCCTATAACCTTCCCGTTGAATACGGCTATCTATTACAAAAATAATTATTCAAGTCGGGTTGATAAAAAGTACATTATGGTGAGTCATATAACGTACTGGTGATAGTTACGCTGACACGGCCAATACTCGTAATTATGACTTATAGATTAGTTAGCTTTAATTGCAAAAATGTAAAACGCTCAGTCGAGGACATACGGCAGTTATGTTGTACTTCGCACATAATTGCCTTACAAGAACATTGGCTAATGCCGCAAGACATAGACTACCTCAGCAGCGTGGATGAAGACTTTGCTTACACGGGTGTATCGCCTATGGATACCTCGATGGGGATGATTAGAGGACGACCATGGGGTGGAGTTGCGATACTTTGGAACAAGAAAATATTTCAAAATGTATCGGTAGTGAAATGTGATAACCCGCGTTTGTGTGGTATAAAAGTGGTGGTAGGGCAAAGGTCATTTTTAGTATTCAGTGTGTATATGCCTATTGATAATGCAGTTAACTTATCTGAGTTTACGGATTGCCTAGGGACGTTAAGTGCCATAGTGGGTAGTGAGGGTACTAAGTGTGTTTACATGCTTGGTGACTTCAATGCCCATCCAGGTGAGCAATTTTATAATGAACTTATAAGCTTTTGTGACGAATCTGAGTGGAGGTGTGCGGATATATTAAAATTGGGTTTACTGTCTGACTCGTTTAGTTTTATCAGTGACGCAAATGGATCGCTCAGATGGCTAGATCATTGTGTTGTTACGCAGTCAGCTTTCTATACTGTGACTGACGTTCACATTAAATACGACCCAGTATGGTCTGATCATCTACCTTTAATTATGACATGCAATTTAATTAATATTAATCAAAAGAATTATATCACTAGTAACAATGACATTAGGAATGCAATAAAATGGAATGACAGAGATTTAAATCAAATTGAATTGTACACGAAACTTTGCAATAACCAGTTACAGGACATTGTATTACCATCTGAATTGAATAATTGTATTAAATGTAATCATCAATGTAACGAGGGTAACCATGTAAAATTAATTGACTGTTTGTATCATAAGATTACCAATGCACTAATTACGGCTGCCTCTGAAAGTCATGGCATTAATAAACCACGAAAAAACAAAAAGCCCGTGATAGGATGGAATAAGCATGTTCGGGAGTATCACTTGATAGCTAGGTGTAAATTCGTAGAATGGGTTGAACGGGGTAAACCGGATAAAGGTCAGTATTGGGAGGAAATGCGTAGTACTCGTAAAATATTTAAATCACGTTTAAAATGGTGTCAAGATAACAATGAACAGATAAAGATGGATATACTTGCTTCTCACCATAACAAAAATGAGTTTAGTAAGTTTTGGAAAGCCACCAATAGATTGAAACATAAGCCTGGGTTACCAGTGAGTGTTAACGGTGTATGCGATCCGAAACGTATAGCTAATATGTTTAAAGATCAGTTTACGGTGAAGTCACAATTGGGACCATCACGAGCATTCAGTGCGGTTGAACGTGGTCAGGAGGTAAGTACTAGTTTTACGGCCAAGGATGTGGATAAAATTATAAAATCAATGTCACGTGGAAAGTCTCCTGGCCACGATAATCTGAGTATTGAACACCTTAAACATGCTGGGGCCCAGTTACCCCGATTACTTGCGATGTTCTATACACTATGTATAAGACATTCATACTTACCCTCCGCGATGATGGAAACCGTGGTGGTGCCAGTTGTAAAGAGCAAGACAGGTGATCTAAGCGATGTGACTAATTACAGGCCAATCTCACTTGCTACAGTGCTTGCGAAAGTGCTGGATGGTTTGCTTAATACGCAGTTTGACAGGTACTTTAATACGCATGACAACTAATTTGGGTTCAGACAGGGACTGTCCACAGAGGCTGCCATCCTGTGTCTTAAGCAAGCTATCAAGTACTATAATATTAGAAAAACAGCTGTTTATGCTTGTTTTCTCGACCTTTCCAGGGCATTTGACTTAATTGTTTACGACATTTTGTGGCAGCTGCTGAAGGACAGGGACATGCCTGGTGACATGATCGACATTTTAAGATATTGGTATCTGAACCAGGCAAATGTTGTTCGGTGGTCGGATATGTGTTCGGAACCGTATAGGTTGGAGTGCGGGCTGAGGCAGGGGGGGCTGACCTCTCCAAAGCTCTTCAACCTTTACGTGAACGCGCTGATTGAGGACCTTAGCAGAGCTCGGGTCGGCTGCCACATTGATGATGTGTGCGTTAATAACATTAGTTTTGCGGACGACATGGCTCTGCTGAGTGCCTCGGTGTGTGGTCTGCTTAGGTTGCTGCGCATCTGTGAGCGATACGCGTTGGCCCACGGACTGATATACAATGAAAAAAAGAGTGAATGCATGGTCTTTCGGGCCAGAGGTCAAAAAGGTCCTATCATTGTTCCACCTATTAGACTGAATGGTGTTGAGCTGAAACGAGTAAATCAGTTTAAATATCTAGGCCATATTTTGACTTCTGACCTGAATGACGATGCAGATATCGACAGAGAGCGGAGAGCGCTGTCTGTGAGGGCCAACATGATCGCCCGTAGATTTGCCCGTTGCTCGACTCCCGTAAAAATCACTCTGTTTAGAGCATTTTGTACATCTCTGTATACGTGTAGTCTATGGGGGTCATTTACCCAGCGGCAATATAACGCGCTTCGTATTCAGTACAACAATGCGTTCCGTGTGATGTTGGGACTGGCCCGTCACTGTAGCGCGTCGGGGATGTTCGCTGACGCTCGCGTCGATTGTTTTTACACGACGATGAGAAAAAGAGGGGCATCCTTGGGGCGTAGATTGCGGGCTAGTCGCAACACTATACTGAGCGCATTGTCAAACCGGTATGATTGTCAATACATCAACCACTGTTACATGGTCAATGCGCTGACAAACAAACAAATGGCTCAGGGGCAGTCAGCTTATTTGTAATTTTATGACCTATTTTAATATTTTAATATATATTTATTTTAATTTAATTATTTTATTATTCCTATTATATTATTATTGTTAAACTGTTGTGTATCTATGTATTTGTAAATGTGTAATGATTTTCTTTATGTACCTACTATATGAGTGTAATTGCTTGAAATAAATGTATTGAATTGAATTGAATTGAATTGAATTAAGTATAAAATAAATAAATATAAAAATAAAATGTGACTAAATTTGAAATAAAATATTTTGAATTTGAATATACAAGACCTAAATCCTGTTATTTCACACATCATATGGGTGGTATTTGACAGACGTTTACCGTATACGCTTGTTACCTGAAATACGCTCCGAACGGATTGAGTTCAGGTGTAATCAAAGCACTGCAGCTTGAAAGTTATATTTATATAGCACTAGCCGCGTCCCGCGGTGTTACCCGCGTTGTACCGGTTCCCGCGGGAATTTCGGGATAAAATGTATCCCATGTGTTATTCTGAAACCGATATTACTGAAAAGTTTCACCCAAATCCATAATTACATATAAGTACTTGTACTTGTATATCTAAATATAAAACGGCATAATGCGAATGTAAGTTCTGCGCATCCAATTAAGTAAGAAATAAATTAGCAATACAATTGAAGCGAAAAATTCCCCGTGTAGAAAATGAACAGTCGTTGAACTTAACGACTGAGTAATTCTATAATACTACCCAGTTACTACCCGCTGCTGGTATTTCAAGTAAACGTTGAATTTTTACTATTTCTGTGTAACTTTTATTTTCTGTGTTTTTACTTAGGTTCCTATTTTTTATGCGTTTAGCTATTTGGACTTCATCGAAACTAGAAAACGGATTCAAAATTCAAAATATTCTTAAGCATAGATTATATAAGTAGAGAACGTTTCGTTAGATTAAGGTAGTTTACAACAATAGCTGTGTGCTTAGTGGGAGTTTTCCAAATAACTTTACCGTCGCGTAAGTGAGTCTGTTGTTTGTAAGTTGCCATAGTTATTTTTACGCGTTCACCGCTTCAACATTAAGGCCGACGCCGACGATGAACGAGAAACGAGTAGAACTAGAAATTATGTATAAACGAGTTGGCGATCAACAGGAAGTCAGTGTGTAGTTTCGATAGTATTGTAGCTGAATTATATAAAAGAGAGTGCGCAAGTGCGACGAGCGATTACTCGCGCAACTGGCAACTTAGATATGTACCTACATTCTCAATATTTCAAGGTCTCAAGTTTTGAATTCGTAGGGTACGCGTTTTTTAAATCACCACTATATACGAGTAAATAACGACCAAGTCTACTCTACGAAGAGTTAATAAGAACATGCAGTGAGCTCTACCGTTGTTCTGCCAATGTTGTTTAATTGTAGTATACTAACTCTACCAATGTAAACTTTGAGATAAGATGGTATCAATATGGAATTTCAGTATACGTTCAAAAAGCTTCTTTACACAGGATTGTTTGAAGTGAAGTGTTCATAACATGGTATAGTACGGTTAAGTGGGGCAATATCACTCTATTCAAACGTAAGTACATAATAATATCATGTTGAGTATGCTGTTAATGCCTGTTCACTTGTGATACCATAATGAATGCCTTGTGTAAGTAAATCTTCTCCAATCAAGGTAGAAACATAACACTCTCGTGTTGACGTCGGTTTGGAGAACACAATAATATGGTTGAGCACCTAATTAGCTTAATTAAGAGGGGTTAAGAGCGAGCCTGTATCAGTCACGTGACCACTCAGGCGAACTAACAAACAGACACCATTTTATATTTCCTGAAGAAGGTAAGTAAATTCACATAATGAAATTAAAACACTATAAAATTGTGTACTGATATATTTGGTGAGATGGGAGGCCTTTGCCCAACAGTGAGAGTTACAGGCTTATAATTAGTTAAAAACTACTAATTTATTTTATAACTATCACATTCAGTAACATAGTGTTGTATACTGAAATATCATCTTAAAATAATAACAGGACGTTTTTAATCATAGTTATATTCACTTTATCATCTTATCTTTCAAGAAAATACTACATAAAAAGCTCTACTCATATGAAAGCTTCAATAAGCTGCACGTCTGTTCGAGACATCAGCTACAGAAAGACTTAAAGAATAAATAGGCTTTTGCACAAACTTAGAGCGTTGGAGATTAAATAGCACTTTTTTCAACCAATAAAATTGATTACAAGTAAATCTGTGAGCATAGCTAGTAGGTTGTTAAATAAATAACACCGTCACTCCAAAGAAAGCACTCGTTCAACACAACAGTTATTCAATGTAAACAAATTTCTTAAAACATTTTTTATGATCACAAAAATAACAATGTTCTTAAAAAGTGGTGCACATAAAAGCAGCGGATGTTTTTGTGATAGCTTTAAAAATAACAACGTTTATTGAAAACGTTATAGATAATACGTGTTTGGACACAATGCCCTATCTTATCTACAGGTAGATCAATACTTGCCTTTATTGATATTTTTATAATAGGTTATTAATCATTAGCTACATTTTGGCAATATACGTATACATCAGAAGATAAGATCCAGATACATTACTTAATACTACAATTTGATTTAATCTTATCAATTGATTTCAGTAATAACGTGGCGCCATCTAATATATCACACCTTTTTAGTATATGTTCGCAAAAGGTAAACTTTATATTACATCACTCTATGGTGTTAATATGTGTGTGAGATTGAACATTGAGGAAGTCAATAGTTAAGTTAGTTATCAAGTGAGGTCATCAGACTAGAAGCATGTTGTCTTTAACCGTATTATATCATAGACTTTGATAAATCTTCGATTTAAAAGGAAGTTAAAAAGATGTACTTGAAAATTGGATACCCAATAAAATTTAAGTTTGTTCCAATAAAGATAAACAAAATAAATAATGTATAGTCTCTTAGTGCGGTCTTGACTACCATCAGTGTTACCAGGAATCGTACATGAGTCAGGAGGATCCTTTCTAGTAATTATCCAATCAACGGTATCTTTAATGCCAGGAAGGCATGTATTTTTTAAACATTTCGATTAACGCTTCCACACAAAAAAAAACACACAATATAAAGTGTATTTTACTAGAGAATATAAGATAGGATAGAATAAAGGTTTTGAGGTTAGTCTTCTCGAAATACTTAGGTCTTAAAATACAATGAAGAAGGGTCCTGCGCCAACACCAAAAAAGTATTCACACTCTAAGCTTTAAGCTACTTTGCATGTATTATCTGTTTATAGGTATGCCTCGAGCAAATATTTTAAGAGGATAATTCAATTTCGCAAATGATTCGTAGTTCGTACTTGTCCCTCAGGACGCAATTACAAAGAATATTTGAAATGATCTTCCTAAGGGTTCTTAAATAGGGGCCGCTGCAAATCGAGCTCAAGGGACCGAGTCGTGGGTATTTAATACTTAATTTTTATTAAATAAAACGTTTGAACGGGACTCAAGAGAATCGGCACCATTAATAACATGATACGAAGACTTTTACAATTAAAACCAGCGCGGATTGATAAATGAAGAAAGTTTATTTGTTCAATGTTGTTCAACCTCAGTGTGTTAAACATAAAATTGAGACCCAATTCAATACAAGGACAGGATTAATATCAAACGTTCTTTGAATCCCGTAATTTAATATACGAATTGTCCAATTGTTGAAATACTCAGAAATGGTTATAGTATTGCGACAATATATTAATGTGATAAAGGATTGTGTACTCGTATATGTATCTACATAGTTGCTTGGTTATATTTTATAAAAAGTGATTTTTAATTTACAAATACGATTTTTAAATGAGATATCTTTGGACGCAATAAACATTCCTCAGATTTTAACTGAAAACTTCTCCACCGTCTTAACGAGCGCGCAATTATATATTTTGCGGCCGAGAAACAAGGAGCAGACTCTACTCAAATCTTGGAGTGAAAGGAAGAATCATCTTACTCAAAGTTACTGTGAACATAATAGAAATAATATTTTCTCTTTGATAAATAAGTAGATTCAGTCGTGTTTAAATTAGGCTATATGGAACGTGAGGTACGGGAATTCACAAAAACGCAACAAATTGCTGGAGCTATCGAACTGTTTTGATAGGCATAAACGTTTTATCTCTAAAACTTGTTCTTGTATATTTGTGAATAACACGTGATGGAGGACTGACGGCGAGCACCCCAGGGAACTAAACCGAACATTTTGTGTAACACACGGGAAAGCTTCTCACCAGGGATTTAGCGATATTAGATTTGAATGCGAGCGTGCGATACCATGAACTTGTGATTTTTCACTCAAAAAAATATGTAGGGCAAACAATTTATCGGATCGTGCATGATGTATGGTTACACGATTCTATTCTCGTATGTTACAACCGAGTACTTGATCGTAGATCAAGGCTGGTAGCGTTGACCCTGAAATCGATATAGGTTAACTAAATTCGAGTTTCGACTATGAGTCTTATTTTGTTTAGAAATTAATTAAACCGATTTACTATTAAATAAAATATAATCCACCCACCCCTTTTGCTTTTTGAAGTCGGTGTTTAATTCTAGCTGAAAGGAAGTCGAAATTGAAATCCGAAGTTTCGGTCTCGTCCAATGTGCAAATTCGAGGTGATTTTATAGGTTCTTACCTATTGAAGCGAGGGACCGCTCAATGATGTAATATCAATTTCCGACGGAATCCATTTATCTCAAACTTACTGCAGAGAGAGAATCTTTTCTGTAGCGTGACTCAATTACGAAAGAAAAAACACAACGTACAGGGGAAATATCCTGATGTATCAAATAAAATGTTGAAAACATAAAGCTTGACAACTTGTGAGCTCCAAGTCAAAACAATATTACTTTGTTGAAAGCGGGAATGGATAGGTAACGCAATTAAAGTGTAATGGAATTAACGTGGGGCATTCCGGGCGTTTATGTCGTTTAATTATAAAAGAGGTTAATTTTCTTCCATATAAATTCTATGACGAAGCTTAACGACCCATTAAATTGAGTAAAGCCATTTGTGATTAAAAGTAAAAACAATGTAGATAATGAATTAAATTATACAGGATTGCATTGACAATATCAACATTGACAGCTATCGTTACGTGTCATGCTGCGGCGACATCGGAAAGGTGTATTCCTTACAGCTCCATCGGTTGAGGTCAAATGGTTCAAAACTCCTGAGAGGGTACAGATTGATCCCTGACTAACAAACGAACAAGTCAAGTGCAATTAAAGCCAGTGAAAATGGTATAACCAGTTATGATATAGTAGAGAAAATAAGATTTGTTTTTATTTTGCATTAGATGGAGTTCATCGAAACATTATTAAAGTATCGATGTAGTTAAAAACTTCGATTAAACTTTACTGAGATACCCACCATGATTCTTTTTAAAGTTGATACGTTTTAGCGTTCCAAGTTCGAAAAGTTAATAAAAGTAGAATTTAAGAATCGTTTCAGTTCACGCCTGTTTAAAGTAAATTAAACAACGTTTAAGAGGGTCGCGTAAATATTGAACTTTGAGGCGTACACGTACAACGTGTTTTAGTACAACGTGAGTATTTGTCTTCAAAATATGCATGAAAATGTTAGGAAGATAATTCAAGGCAACTGTCCTCGTTTGTATCCGTGTTGTTTAAACAATGTTTAAAAGTAATCAGATACATCATCCGTCTTATCTTGATCTTTGTTTAAAATAATGCCTCCTCCAACTTTGTTCTCATGAAATAGTATTATCAAAGCCTTAATTAAACTTATACTAGCTATTGGTTATAGCAGTTTTATAACCAAAATCGATTGAAAACCTTGAAATAGCTATGGTACCTACATAATATGAACGTTCATTCTAATAAACATTATCCGCAGTTATGTAAAATATGAAGGATTTAATATTGAAAGTGATAAATCGTGGCCTTAATTTGGAAATTCATTCCCTAAGAGATATGACGTTAATACCGAGGAAATAAACAATGACAACTGTTTACTGTGTTTACCACGGGAGGGATTAGACGGATTCGTACTGATCCAAGCCGCCAAATATTATATTGTATTGTATCAAAGGTTATAGTTATATTTCTTGGTTAATTTTGTCACGCGATTCAACTGAAAATACCTTATTACCTGTACGATTGATGGACTAATAAATTACTGGCATGATTGTCAGGAGAAAGGGCTTATTAAATACGACGTTTAGAAATAAATATTATTAATTTTAACGTTCCGCTTCTATTATTACTTTGAATGTAGGTTAAAGTATCTTTCTAGTGTTAAAGTTTGAAAAACAAACTCGACTATATGGAGTAAAGATTTTCTTTGCTATGAAGTTTTAAGGTCACCTCTATAATAATATGGAGAATATTATCTGACTGCTTGTTCGGTAATAATATTCTCCACCATTGAATATATAAACTTGGATTCAGAGTGCGTTGGAAATTATGGTAGCCGTCCTTTATAAATGCCATCTGCGGTCACACCGGTGCAATTGTACCATTCATCGTATTAATCACCAAATGCTATATTTTATTAAAATTAACATGTAGCATAAAACACATACTACCCACTTTATGATTTAGCTATGAAGCTATATGATATGACATCAATCTATGAAACTGCCAAGTACGTGGCAGAATTCTACGAAGTCAACATTATTCAGAAACTCATTCAATTTGAAGGTTCGTAAATAAATGAAGCGATTTTATAGCATGACGCTGACAATTTCATGGAAAAGACACACATTGTAACTTGAAATAATTGAGTGAAAGGTTTATATACTTACGAAATTACGACGTGACGAGGGTGGAACAGAGGTGAACGATAGAACGGGAAGAGGGTTCGGCATAATCGATGCTTTTAATAATTTAAATCCCTCTATTAACGTCGCTGTTTTATTAAAACATTTATTATGAGAATATGTCTCACTACAGGGCTTCCCCTTGTTCCGTCTTAAGCCAACCACCATCCATAATTAATTAATAAGAAAATAAAACTCTTGGGTTATTTAAATATTGAAAATAAAATTATAATATTAAAAGCTTAGTATTAAATGAGGGGAACAGATTAAAACGACCCGCCTATACAATACTCTACACAGGAGAAAATTATAAATTAAAATTAGAAGGTAAAGGATTGTCTCAAAAAGTGTACGCGACAAAGCGCTTTTACATTTATCTGCCTTCAAGAGTTTTGAAGAGGGTCCATATTCTTACTTAGAAAGGTGATGTTCTTTTACAAAATAAATTTATTGTCACTACTTAGTACCGAATATACTGAAACTGGCTTGTTACGTTGTCAATTCTGCATGGATTAAATATTTAATAACATACGTTATGTAGTTTAAATTATTTGGAATAGATATGAGGCATGAAATTAATGTGGAATCAATTACTGGAATTAATGTAGTTTAAATATATAAAAGACACATTTAATTTATAAACATTTTGTAAATGTTATTGGAAAAACATAGGTATGTTTGTCTGTTTAATTTTAACCTGACATTCTCTTGACAAGGTTTTTATATTAATTACATAAATATAAACAGATATCTTTCGTTGTAAAATTAATATAATGTTTTAAAGATTTTAAATTTTAGTTTGTTTTACTAAGGTCAACGTTAAGCTTTTTGATATTTTCATGTATGGGAAAAGCTCTCAAACTTCATCATTTGATTTCTTTGGAAACTTTCAAGATGGTACTGAACATTTCTACTGTTTCTCAAACTTTGTCATATTGACATTTGGAATTCAAATAGCAAACTTGAATTTTGCCAAATAAGAATTGGATTTGAGTAATTCAATGCATCGTATATAAATGATGGTATCGGCTTTGTCACAATAGGCTCGTAACGCTGATTGCGCGACCCGATTTCATTGTGGGCTCCCCTCAATAGCGTTAGTAATATTGGGTTCATAGTGGACTATCACTTTTAGCCGGTCTAATAGCATGACTGTCGCTTTAAAAACGTTTTTTATTCTACTATTTTCTATTCTGTTAAACAATTTTGTCACTTTTAAAGTTGGAACTACACTATGATTCAACTACATAGCACTTCTTGCTTTTCTGAGTTCATGTGAAAGACCATTAAAATATACATAATGCGACCCAACTGTAGTCAAATCACTATAAAAAATGGAAAAACGTTCAATTAAAAATCCATTGAATAAGGTTTGTCTGTCGGTCATTTCACCTTCAGTCAAAAGTTCTATCTGATAAAATTCCAAACTTTATATTTCACATTGGTTACTGAAAAAACCGATCGAAACATAGTGTTACAAGTTTACGTCAATTAAAAGTACTAACGACAAACAAATTTTTTAATAACAAATTAATGGAATTACTAGACTTAACGCAGTGGTCACTATTAACTTGTGACGGTTTTAGTAGAACTACATACATCTTATAATAAGTAGAAATATTATCACCCCAGTATACTTTGTAACCCAATAGCCCAGCCATTACAGCCTATTCAAGTAGTGTCCATACTTTCGAGATCATCAGTATCCGGAAGGGACTATCATAGGCTATACAAAGCTCGGTGACGTATGATAGCTCCCGGTTCAATTCAAGAGACTGAATTTCGATGGCTCATTGGCAAAGGGTAATCGTGATTCGAGCTGTCGTGACACAGAATACGTAATACTGGGTCATGTGATGAATTTTAACCGAGTGACTGCAAAGATTTTCGGTCAATAAAGTTTTTATTATTTGTCCTGTAAACGTCACGACAGTCGCATGTCGACGCTGAAGTGACGCCACGCCGATGCTGACATGACGCTGAGCCAACACTGACGTCGAAAATGTAATTGCTACTAGTCATTTTTGTCGGACATTATAGAGTATGAACTTGACTATTGATTCACAAAACAAATTGCAAAGTGTAACATTACTTTGTAATAACAAATGTGGCCTTTGGCGGCTCAATACCTCTGACACCAGGATTGGTCAGGTTGACCATCCACTCGATGAAGAAGAAGATTATTTAAAATGTCCGTATATATTCTTGATTGTTAATAAATATTGCCACTGCTCTATAACATAAATAAATAGAGACATAAACCATTAGCTCAGTATCAAATACCTAGAAGCTTTTGAGCAACTCGTATTTACTTTGTATCTTTTGATATAATTGATTTCAGTGAAAATGCTTTCAAATTAAAACGCTCTACATAAACATTTTGCACAACAGATTTTATTCAAATGAGTACATCTCAAATTATAACAAATTTATTAATGTGAGATACAAACAATCACTTAAAGATTAATAGATGAAAAAACCTAATATCAGATGTTGTACTTGCATATTTTATTTGCAATCAATCTGAGGGCACTGAGCCATACCTATTGTTTGAACTCTTAAATAAGTTGTAGGTAAATCCAGCTTAAATACTAGTCTAAGCTGGATTTATCTACTTCATATATATGTTTGTACTATAAGCATCTGCACCTAGGTATACCTACGAGTACTTTCTTATACATATTACCGTTTTTCACGTCACTCAACCTCAACATAAGTTTAGAAACCATTAATTTTCTCTACTCCGTAAAACTGAAATGTATTTTGTTAGAAAAAACTCATGAAAGTGTCAAATGATGTTCCTTGGTCAACCGTGTGATAAAATACGGCAAGATGTTTCGGAAATACGAAATGACCGGGTATTAGGTGTCCCATTAAGAATGTTGCGGAAAAAATGTGGCGTTGTATGGAAAGATTACGGCAATGGCTCATATTCACCTTGAGGCTTTCCATCAGTTGTAAGGGACAGTTTTTCTTCATCCCCGGCTTAAGTTGTGTGTCGTTAACGAGAATAATATGAAGTGAAACCTTTTATTTTGTTGAAAAATTCCAAACAAGTTTTATTTTCTTTTGAAATGGAAATATCGTATTTTAAAGGATATTAACACCAAGCGAGGATTTATTTTTAGAATAATCCGTAGAAGCTCTACGAACAATCGTAGAGCGACGAAAGAATGTTTCATCTCTGTTTACCTACATACACCAAACGAATTGTACACCAAACGAAGTGCGAGGTAGCTTTCGTTCGGATTTGGTCTAAGCGCACCTTAATGTTTCAATTCGAACATGAATCGGATCATCGGGGCATTCATTCGATATTTAAAACTTAAAATTATTATGGACATAAAAGTTCGAAGTTTAAGAAAACTTTTTTAAATTAGGGAATATAACTTCTTCTTTCGTCTTGCTTATTTGTATTGTAGCGATTACAAAAGCATAACAAACTACCTACGCTATTGCGTTACGATATTGCTATCATATTCCCCACCCCATTGTAATTTATTACAAAACACACTGTACTACGTACGTAGTTTCCAATATTCCATGCTCAAATAATATTGCTTCATGTTAAAATTCGACCTAACATCTGGGTTTGATCTCGAGTAAACGATCTTGTCAGTAGTTTCATACAAAATAACACTTTCCACTTTGAATATTGTTTAACTGATCCAATAAGGTAGGGTTAAGATATATGTATGTCATATTTGTTACAAAGATTAATCGTTAACTTTCATTTAAAACTTATTAAATAAATCAAACCGATCGAATTTGTTTCAAAGATGAGAAATGACAAATTGCATTTAACTCTGTCGCTTCGCCAGTAAATTGATTACCCTTTAACTCACAATTTCCGTGTTTGTAGATCATTTAGACACTTCTTTCCCACAATTTGTTTCATAACGCAACTCCGCGGGGAATCGTATTTAATTTCCTTTGTTTAGTTAAAAATGTTAAAATGCTATTTATTCTGAATACCGAACGTACTGCGTAGATAAATCCCCGCCGGTCTGCGTTAGCGGAACTCGGTAGATAAAGCAAGCTAGAGGTGAGACACAAGCTATTAGCATTTATATTAACCCTTGAGAAAACAGGTTTGTGGAAATTGCACTAAATTAGATTATACCGCCTTTTACCTTTAGCAGCGACGAAGAACAAAAATGAACCTGAAAAACCTATCTAAAGTTAAGTTGACACTTTTATAAAATTACTCAGAAAAATTCGCTACCTACTTAGCAAAGCGTGTTGGGCGTCGAATTGAATTTGCCAAGTTTTTTCAATATTGATTTTATTAATTAAGGTACGTGTGTACCTTATTGAATAACCTGAGTTAGCTCGCTTAATTCAACGTAATTTGTATTTCAACGTAAAACGAATCATTATAACATGAAATACTACTGAAAGAGATTATAAATTGTTGTTTGTTAGCAAAAGAGTTTAAAAATAAACAGTAGTCTAACAGTGACCGTCATCTATTCAAAGAATAAAATGTTTAAAAAAAGAGGTCTGAAAATGTTTATACATATTAAAAATAGGAACGTTCGAGTTGAGTGGTCTTGTATCTTAGGGAAGGCTGTCACCCTTAGCTCGCAACACGCAGGGAATCGATAAACCATTGACCCTTGTAATGTAGGTAGCTTGGGATTCCCCGTATAACTTAATATTTTGTGAAATGTGTCGATACCGGTATAAAATTTGTGTACATATTTTAAAGTATCCCTGAATACATATTTTAAAATATGGGAATATTTTACTGATTCTTTATCGAATTTGTTACAAAAAGGAAGGTATTTTTAATGATACAGGCAATACGGTTGATGCAACAATGTACCTTTTTTACGAAATCCACGTGTTAGTAAATTCATATAACTGTTCTGCACATACCTTGTCTACCATAGATACTCCTTATAAGCTCACTAATGGCATGTGTCGTTGCGTAGATCATATACTACAATATCTGCAAACAACCCAATGAAGAGCGAAGTACTTACCTACTGAAATAACCTACCATTACCGATGTCTAAAGATGACGCTCTGTTTTATTCTAAAAAGAGAATCGGTTGGTTTATTAAACCAGAGAGTCCAATATAAATCAGAAGTCTGTTTTAGTTAAACCAAGCTCACGGAACACCATTAATATGAATACAAAACGCAAATAAATTAGACAAACAGTGTGCAAACTAAAACATATTTAGCGAAGCCCCCATTATTCTTCATTTCAGTGTCAGACAAATTCAATTTGGAAGTTTTGGAAGTGTTAACTTATTTAAGACCATAACTGAAGACGTCTATTAACCAAAGTAAAGCTCTGGCCGAATTGAATTATTGTTTCATGAGTTTATAGAAAACTTAATTATCTATGGTTTGAAAATCAAATAAAATATTTTTTTGGGTAACAGATGGTCTCATCTCAATAAAGTATATCTACCGGCACTCTCGGATGACATTTATTTACAAACAAAGTGAACACTTGTTCGGTTTTGCATCTAGAGCAAGGTTATTGGGACAAGCCGTAACACCATCATGCTTCATGCTTCATTAATCGCCATCTTCGCCCTAAGTTTCCCGCCGACTGCCTTATTATCTGACAGCTTCAGCCGTCGTTAAGTACCATGAATTCTTTACACTGTAAGTTGCATGCCGTGAAAGACTTAATTAAAATCGCATCTTAATTAAAAAACTGCGCTGAACTTCAAAAAAGAAACCCATACAAGTCTGGCAGAACAGTTCTCATTTTACAAAAGTTCCTTTCTTCAACCGCCATGTCTTCTCAATGTATATTTATGGTAAACTGTTCTAAATTCAGAGCATCTTTCAGAATTTAGATAAGTCTCCGACATACTTATTCATTCTCAAATCAGTTCACTTGTCAATTCTGATTTTAGAGTGGATTGAGCTGGGGTGTAGGCAGAGTGAGCATGAATTACATCATCTCCATAAGATCTACATATAATACATAAGCCTAGTTCATATCAGCAGAGTTTAGTTAGAGGTGGATATGTAAAGCCAATATACGTTGGTTACTTCTACTTCGACTAGTCTCCATTCTTGGTTAAGATAGCTGTCATTGAAACTCCTTAAGCCTGTAAGACCTGGGGCGGACAGACCTCCGGACATCCTATGTCTTGACCGGCCGACTAGTTCGCAAATCTTTTCATTGCAATAAGGCTGTCCATTGCCAGAGCAACGATAGAATACTAAGCTCTCGGTTTACCTACTGACTCTATTGTACTAAAGTGAACAAGGTCTAGGGATATATCAAGAGGTTAGTTTCAATACTATAAACCATACATCGCATTTTTAAGTTTTAAAGTCAAGGACTTGGTTTATATGAAGCTAGGATGACTGGTGAGCAACAAATATAAAATATACGTACGAACAATGAGAGTGAATATATAAATATTAATGGCCCGCCCTGGCTTGGCTTCAGTTGATCAAGTTTTGTTGCAGGAAATTCGTATCTAATCATATGTTTAATAACGTGGAACACTTGAATGTTCCATTTAATTTAATTTTCAGTAATATGTAAACCTGAGAACGTTGGATTATGTGTAATTAAGTTAATCATTATAATGACGATACGAATAAAACGGTCCGAATTAAAACATGGAACAGCAGATGGTACTTAACAAGACTCAGGTGTCCGTCACTCATTGAATAATTGAAAAACTTTTCAGACATTAATTTATACTCACCGTCTAGTATAATCGTGGTACTTACATGTAGGTACCGTTAACCTCATATATTATTACTTGTTATTACCCTCGACTTGATGAGTGTAGAAGTCGAAATGGTTGTAATAGGATTTTTAATTGTTTTTTCGTAATTACTTTTGTTATTTTTTAATCCCGGTATTCGATTCATTTCAATAAAATACGAACCGTATTTTCCATAGATTCCGTTACAGAATGTACATGCACAATTTGAAGTAGATTCAACAATCACTTTGTCCCATACAAACCTTGCACCGCATTGGGGGAATATTTCGGAAAATCATTTCCTTTCAGATGCCTACGTCATACAAAGAAGTTCCCAGTTCCTGGTCTCTGCAATCAGTGGCTGGTGATGTGCATTGATCCATAATTCATCGAGGACACAGAATTGTATATATTAGTATCATATATTCGTCATATATGTATAAGTTTACCCTTTTTCACCATTGTACTCGGAATAAGGTGAAAATATGTAAACATATATAGGACGTTGACTGTACCTACGTAAAATGATTTACTAAACCCAGGAAAAATAAACACTTTCGAATATTGAAGTGGAAATCAAATCTGGCGTTTGAGCCCGATGTTTACATTCGTTGTGGAAAAATATATCTATCTAGTGCGACGTAACCGAAATATTTCCGTATTCAAAATAGACTGTTTCATATTTTGGACTACAGTTTCGAGTTTAAATTATGAGTAACTGGATACCTACGTCTATGAAGGTAATCTATTCGTAGTAAAGTTGTGAATGTAGCGGTTTGTATTGTTTATTCTTTTGTTTTTAATACTTTTGACACTTTGATATTCAGTCGGACAATCTAGTGTTGAGCGATGATTGTTTGTTAAACTCGATTGAAACAGGTTCGGCGACCATATTAATTGAATGACGAACAATATAGTGTGATTCTAGTATAACATCCAAGTCATCCTTAAAATTCAATAGTGGTTCAAACACGTAAATACTTCAGATTCCCATATATCAGAGCAAGACGGAATATGGCAGTAACAGGCTTTATAGACTCGGTACCAGGCTAGGTATTCCTATATGCAAAGTCGGAAGAAAGCCACATCGGGTGGAAATTGTGATTTAAGTGCGATCTAGAATAAGCGTACGAACAATACACAATACATATACTATTGCATAAACTTTATTACTTTTGCAAATGAGTTTTGTTTTGTGGAGTTACAAAGTTATTGGTTGTCACTAGCTTTTACCTGTATTTTGTTTGCGGCATTGGTTATTCCAAAGGAAATTACTTCGGAGCGGTAGTTGTTGAAATTAGTACTTCCAAACGTTTCTGTTGTACAATTTTTGTATTGTCCACGCAGTGTGCAGCGATTGTTCATATTACACTAGACAATTCGGGATAAAGTAAGTACATTCGTGTAGGTTAGTGGACAACCCTGGTGTCGTAGATGATAAATAGCCTGTAGGTTTTGTCTTTTTGTGACTAATTAAAAAACGATTGTGCTGGATAAATAAATTAATGTGGTTAAAATACACAAAGTAAAATAATAATCTGACAGTTAAGAGAGTAGCGGGTTGAAATAAACAAATGACGTAGGTGTAGACTGACAGAATATTTTATGTACGAGAATTATGCATGTAAAACGTTCCTAGAACATTTTAAAGGTTTTACAGACAATGTAGTCTGTATGTGCAATGTATTTTGTAAATGAACCACGAACGAGTTTCTCGTACTTATACATACACTGGTGACTATTACTGTTGATTTACTGGCACAGTAAACGATCCAGTAGGCATAGTTAGTACTTGACCGATGCTTTAAGAATAGTTAGTACCTACATCATTTACATTGGTAGATCGAAAGTAGATATTATGGTATGTATGTAGAGTAGGTCTCCAGCAATGTAAACTAGGCTTTAGCAATGTGTATCTAGAACCGCTACATACTCTAGGTTAAATTTTGTCCATGACCTAGAAATACTGCGTTCCAGAAATTGTCAGTGGCGTAAATCAAAGCGATTGATGACTTTGTTCTTAATAGTGAGTGTCCTGAATGGAAACCACAGATAGCGGTTGGGCTAAGTGTATTACTGTGTGTTAGGTGCCTGTACAGAACAACAGGCAATACAAGTTAATAGGCTTATTTTGTGCCTTCATACAATAATCTGCAATATCATAATCAATTTATGATATTGTACTGAGGATATGACAATATGGTGTACTGATTCGTTCTATATTTAAAAGTGAATGCCACCGAATATTTTATTTTTGGCAATTATTTTAACGTTTTGTGCCTGCCTGTCAAAAGTTATAGATTAATATATTAATGACAGTGTGTTGTGTATTAACATGGTGACAGCAATATGTTGCAGAGTAGTCAACATATTGCCAATAAAGCGTGTTGTACGGGTAATATATACGTGTCGAACTGTTGCGTTTAGATAATGCAAAAATTAGTGTCTAGCAACTGTTGCTGAAAAAGTGTTTACCATGAATATGGGATAAGTAATAAATTCTTATAGCAATCAAGGAAAATGTAATGTCAAAGTGTTATTTGAACACGATTATAATTGGATTTCGGTACTTCTAATAAAAGTGTACAAAATAGGTAGGTAGAGATAATACTTTTCTCAGGCGAGGAAGAAAGATAAAATCAATCCTTTTGTATCTCTTTACGGTTTCACTGCAGTATTACTGATTTCCTAGCACTCGATCTTTCGTTATTAAGTATCTAGATATCTCTTAGCTTCAGTGTTTATTTTTTTTGATTTGGCACTGTTCTCCTCAATTCAGGATTCTTTAGAAAGATAAACGTTTATATATTTTCAAGAAATGTACGTTATTTTAATATTTTGATACGGATTCAGGTAAATACGAGCAACTTGTAAGACATCTGTTTTCCGACTTTAGTAACAACGAAAATATAATCTGTCCGTCGGTCTGTGACGTTTTGAGGCATAAATTAATTGTAATAAATTTTGGCATAGACATAATCAAATCCCCTAATCAAATGTCAAGTCCTTAAAGTGAACGCAGGAACATATTGTCGTAATATTCGTTCAACGGGATAACACGGTTTACCTACTTTATATTTTTTTAATTAATAACCGCTATTAGCGTAATAAAAACGTAAACGTTTAAAATTCTACGTTAAACAATGAAATGGAAAGTACAATAAAAAGTTAGTAAATGAGACAACTTCACGGCCTCTTCCGGCCAGTCTTTTGTTCGTCAAACAATGTTAAAAGAGGTATCAAATTCTGTAATACCAAACATCTCATACAGACGATAATAAAGTACAATAAACAATTGTGTTAAAATAAATTTCAGCAAAACTTTCTTCATTTCAATAACGTTAGTTTTGTAGGTAGCTCGCTATTTACAGCAGAGGACAACATGTGTTGCTCGTACATTATTTACCATGTTTGAGATCACCGACCCGCATTAGGCAAGCGTGGTGATTACGTTTAATCCTCCTCACTGTACGTAAATTTTTTTTTCAGTGAGCGTAGTGGGTGTTTTCCCATCAGTGGAACCATTTCAAGTCCATCGAAAATGTATTCCCATAGTCCCTATGCGGTCGGGAATGTGTCCCTGCAGTTGTAATTACATTAACATCTCCAAAGAGCCTCTACGAGTTGGATATTCTGTATTCCTCGCATGCATCTCACACGGACGGGACTTGTCCCGTGACTCCAAGGAGAAAATACTACTCATCATCACAAAAAGAGCTAGGCTTTTATCATTAAGTTCAGTGCAGACTTCTCCACTTATTCCGATTTAGTGCATGCTCCTTTACTTGCATGTCTAAATTAAATAACAAACAATTTTTCCTTTATACATTTTCTACTATTTAATAGCTATATTGTTTAAACGAAACTTTTCTCTGCGTTGAATACTCAACCGGGAAGTTTTTCATTAGCTAAAATAAAACTTGGATGATGTGTTGTATGTGTAATCTTGGTGAAAGCACCGTCAGGAGACACCTCGCCTAGGAACAATGCATCAGAACTGAGCACGCCACTTCACTCGACAACTAGCCATTTGTTACTTGGAACACCTAATTTATTAGCAACTTTTTAAATTTAAATTTTCTTAGATGAGATTTATCACCTTTCTACACGAACACTTGACTATGATTTCAAAGCTACCGCTACAAGGAAATACTTTTCTCGTTTAATATTTAAGAGTAAAATGTGAATAAAACTGTTATATTTTAATACTTTTATTCAATTGAAAGTGAATGCATAAACGACTGAGAACATACACTCTAATAAAAGGAAAAAAATGTATGTCAATGCTATAACGCGTCGTATACTTCCATTATTAACATTATGAATATACCATAAGTATGTATATGGAGTCATCTTAAATCGCTTGAAAAAACCACTTGCCGTGAAAACGAGGCCTGTCATCACCAAAAGTTGGTATCAAATATTATACAGTAAATACAGAGAGCGATTTTCTTTATTCCCACTCTGATTTGATGTTAGATAAATCAATTTATTGTATATCGAGATAGCAAAGCAATTCAATTGTCTTTAGAAACTAACCTGTTTTCTTAAACTATAATTAAGTTGTGTTGAAGCCGTTCTTTGAGGGAGAATGTGAGATGTTTGATCATGTTTAATTCAGTTATTAAATTACTCTCTAATATTATTTATTATACAAAATTTTGGTTCGGCTGCTAATACATTATAGAGTCGAACATTATATTATTATTGATTCTTAGGGTGCTTTCAAATTATGCGTTTCGTGTCGGACCGCTGCGGTGCCGAAGCGGTGCGTTTGTCGTATTGTGAACGTAGGATCGTGTGTTTTCATACAAATCGAGCAGTCCGGCAACAGTGCAGCGTCGGTACCGCGAACGCACGACAACGCCGCACTGTTGCCGTGCTGCTTGATTTGTATGAAAACACACGATCGTACGTTCAAAATACGACAAACGCACCGCTTCGGCACCGCAGCGGTCCGACACGAAACGCATAATTTGAAAGCACCCTTATATTTCGTTTTTCAGAGGACACATTAAGCTGTCGGTCCTGGTTGTTCTATTCGTTAGACCGTGTAGAAGGCCTTTAGGCGGTCTAAACACTCCGACATAGGACCAACCATATTGAATTGGTTCTTATATAACTTATTATCCTTATTACTATGTAATATATGTACTTATGGTAGTTGACAAATTTGGTGTTGGGGTTTTTCTTTCAAAATTTAGAACCTTCAACATTTGATTGAAACAAACGACTATTTTACGGCGCCTCTGAAGTAGGGTAACGGTAAAATGGCTACACGGTGCTACGACCCATTCAAAATATACATTAGGATATATCGAAGACATGTAGCATGAGTGTGAAGCACATAACTTCAACATCCAAGATGTCATAGAGAGAGAGAGAGATGTCAATATAACAGATGACATAATAGTTACTAGTGACATTAAATGTCCTGTATCAGTAAGTTATACAAACCTGTATGTGTTTACATAGTTACTATGAAAGTTATTAAACTATACACCACAGTTGCTTATTGTTAAACTCGTAAAGCATTGTGTTCTAATGAGTTTTGGATCATGTTTCGAGATATTCCGTTCCAAATGTATGAAACAATAACGCAGCCATGTTTCGTGTTCTATAATTAAAGTTATAGAGAATTTGGTGCAGTAGCATTTATTTATTGACAACGGTCGAAACTTATGGAACCTAGTAAGTTATAGTGTCATTTATATGAAATATCGTACCCACACAGCTAACAAAATTCGTTCTGTGTTCAAACGAAATGATAAAGTAATTGCTTCGTTGAACATGCCTACTTGTCTGGCCCTCTAGTAAACAACACGTTAATGAGAAAACTTAGGGTAAGGTCGCACTGTCTTTAGATATACTTATTTACTTTTAAAGCGGTCCCTACGCTTTGATAAGAGCCGCATGCCGTAACCACACGGCTTAATGCCTTTGTACTTTGACACCCCAAATAAACATTGTAGAAAGTGGCTTTTATGTGTATTTTTGTGTTTTATTGATGGCGGTAGTTAAACATTTAAACAAATATCTTACATGCCAGCAAGTTTAATTATAATAGCTTGATATCTAATAAATTCGTAATTATTCCACTCTCTTGGATATCTGTGAAAAGTTTTTTAATTTATTGCTACTCTAACCGAGCAATAAAAAGAGTAAGGAAAGATATAATTAAGGTATAAACTGTAGTTTATTTCCAACTTCAAATCGATTTCAAACTAGTTTTTGAAACAGTTAATAATACGACGAATATTCTACAAGCACACCTCTCTAATAACATTTCAAACATGTGTTAGACCTCTTTACTTCGCTAAACATTCTTTGACTAAAATATACGATTTATAGGTTAGTAAAAAAGTTTTCTATCTAGGGTTCTTCAATATTACTGAAGTAAGGTAACTAACTGAATTTGTATTATTCAATTATTATATTCTACGACCCTACCGACTCGATACCGTACCTTATTTTATTGAATAGTAATACGGTACTTCTCATATCCACTAAATTATATGTTACACGGCGGACCTAACTTCCTTTAAGTATCGTATGGCCATCCTGGGACGTCAATTAGCAAACTGCCTGGACGATGTCAATCTATACTATTTTAGTAAAGCTGAAAAGTTCCGATTTTATTTTTTGGTTCTGTATTTATATGAACGCGCTAATCTCAGGAACTACCAATGCGATTTGAATCATAAACCTTGTTTCCTAGATATAGGATTACATACACGAATTAACCATTACACCGTCAATGTTATTTATAGTTTATGAAGGTCCTGTAATCCATTGTTTGAATCAATTGGTTGAGTCCTGTACTTATCTCCTCTACGAACACGGCAGTGAATTGATTCCCTTACTCTGTAAGATGGCACGAACTCTATATTGGGCAAGTTATAAGCTCGGATTACGACCAAACCCTCCTAAATTGCTCTTAAATTAATTATAATTAAAATGTCTTGAACATTAACCAATACAGCCTTTATGTATTTAGTTATAATGTTACTAATTGGCGTAATTTGAATACATGTGATATAAAACGCTCTCTGTTTGTTTATGGCGTAATGTACTAGTAATATTGTAATATGTATTCTAGTAATATATCAGTAAATATTGCTTTCATAATTACTTTCTTTTTTTAAGTAGCCTGTTGTTTTCTTAAAACCCTAGGAATTATTAAAGCTTAAATAAAACCTAAGCAATAATAATTAAGTAACATTAACTTTCAATATAATTGAACTCTATTTCTCTGTCTGTCTTTTACGGTTTCACGCATCTTGTTTCAATTAACACATTAACCAATGAAAAGGCAGATAGTTAATTGATTTCTAAGTAAATCAATTATGTTTTGAAAGCAAAACTTAGTATTAATTAATCAAAGTTAGTCACAAAGTTAAATTTAATTTTACCACTTATCGAATCCCTAAAGGATATCCAATGATAAACTAATCAAAGTCTAGCACTCATCTTATTACTATCACTTGTTAAACCCGTTGCAGCAGTGATTGTGAGCACGAAATAGATAAGAAGAACTTTGTTCTTCCGTGGTTGTGAGAGCGCTGTATCGAGGATTACGTGTTCTATTCCCGCCCTGAGTAAACAATATGACGTGCAGACGTTGGCGACGACGTCTAGGTGTTTTAATTTTATATTAATATAAAGTATTTGTGTATGTTTCTGTGTATCAGATGGTTAGATTCCAAAATACAGCAGGCTTAGCGCTTAGTTTGAGTCTAATTAAAGGTATGTTTTGAATTCCGTCGCGGTTTAATTCGATTGCGGCTTCATGCTGCGACTGCGACACTCCCACCTCCGCATCGTAGCACATTCCCGCATCCGTATCGTAGCACACTCCTGCATCCGCATCGTGGTACACTCCCGCCTGAGGAGGCAGGAACATATCAGACAAGAAAAAAATGTATTCACATACAAAAAATCAAAACGGACTTTTTTGAGGTTTTTGTATTTGGACCTGGTTTCAGTAACAAGGTCACATTTGCAGACAAAAACTATTCAGCATAAAAAAAGAAATTTCATTTTCTTATTAAATTAAATTAAAAGCTTTTTGTAGGCGTTCAGAGGGTGCTTGCCTTCTGAGGAGAAAATATTCTGGCATCAGCAATTTTCTACATGATATCGTACCATGGCATGTTTGAAAATAAAGCCTTCGTTATAATTAAAGGCGCATATTAACCTCAGACGCAAAAAGAAGGGTGCCATAATTTATGGGTGTGTGTTGTGTATGTTTGTGTCTACAGACACAAACACACACAACACACACCGCTATGCTATAGCTGTACCATACATGGTACAGCTATTTTCTTGCCATAGCGGTTTGTTACTCACAAGCAAAGTTCAAAAGCAAAAACATTTACAAAGTAAGGAGATTTCGAGTTTAGAATTGTACCTTTTTATGTTTTTTATTCCTTATTCAAATAATAGAGGTTACCTTTGTCTCATGTCAAATACACCTTACGCGTTCCCCAGGGAAATCTTCATAAAAATTATTTAAATGAGTAACTTTTGTAGGCGATTATTTTCAGTTGTTATTCTGTTGGGGATCATATTTTTTTCTTTTTGTTGTTCATAATAATAGCAACGTCGTAATTTTTAGGTTCCTAATGTACTCAAACATTTTAAATTTGTGTTTTTGGTAACAATGATGATGTAATTGTTTTGTTAGAATGTATAATATCTACACATACATTAGGGTTCTTTTCCACTACAGCTATTTAGCTATTTAATGCATCGTATCGTATGTTGCATTCAAAACTCTTATCCGGTTAAACCTACTTTTGACATAAACCAGATTTTTGCAGTTAAAAGTGGTTTTGACCGGTTATGGGTTTTGACTGGAACAGTAACATGCCGATGGTGGTATTCACCAATCACATTAAATGTAGCATAGAATTCGTAGCAATCTACGTTGATACATGCTATGCTAACATGCTATGTCTAAGTAGCCTTAAGCTCTAATGGAAAGGCACTCTTACTTTGGGCACATGACTTTGAGAATATTTCAAATCTTGCCGACGATATGGAAACAACATTCCAAATTCCCACTCGCCTTTTCAATTTCCGTAATGCTGTAAATCGGAGCTACAAATCAATGAAAAGAGGATACGTAGGTTTACGTTTCTTAACAACATAAATAAGTAAGTATGCAAAAGAGTTCCTACATATGCATCAACTATTCAACCGTATAGTTGATCCGTGAAGTAGGATATTCGATTTCGAGAGTATTTGCAAAGAAGTAAAAGTATACCGCTAAACCTCAACCATAAAGTTTTCGGGCACATATTTAACTTTTGTCGATAATGTTCATGTGTTAGATTATTTTACTTTATTCCATCAAATAGTGACTTGAGAATGTATTCGTTCTGTTTATGCAATTGCATTGAGGAAAAAATATACCTAGTATACTCGTTGATACATGTATGTCTTTATGTAGGCACTAGAGTGCACTAAGGGCCATACAGTTTAGCTATGAAATGGTTTGTCATTTTCTGACATTACACAATTTTATTTTGATAAATTCTACCATAGCTTTCATGATCGTGAAGATCAGTTAAAAAGTTTATACATTTAGTAAAACACATGTGTACCAAGCTTTTTATAACATTGTGCTATATAATACAGGTCTTATGATATTAAGAGGATCTCTTCAGGACATCAGAAATCGTATTAATGCTGTTATCCTTAATAGGTAAACAAAATTGTTCACCTCACAACTTGCACGACACATAATAGTTAAAGCTAATGTTTCGTCCGTAACAAATTAAGGTATTAGACGATATTATCCCAATAGTTATTAGTTTTCGTCTTTCTTATAGCTAGCCAATATCAGCTATTATATTAATAGGTTAATTTCATATTCTTCTACGTTAAGTAGATAAGTAAACGCAACAACAATAGATTTAAAAAGAGAATATCTAAATAGTAACTGTAAATATGTTTGAAAAGGTAACCCTTTGTGTCTTCGAAAAAGGAACAAATAATACAATGAACATTATGAAACAGATGAAACACAATACGATGGAACACGATTTCTTTTTCAAAAAGGTTGGGTTATATTGTGACGTCATTCTAATTACACTAGCTAACGTTGGAAAGCTCTTGATACCTCACTGTTGTAGGTGAGCGTTGAGGTCGTAATTCAAAAAAATACTAAATAAGTTCTACCGATGAGTAATGAAAAAGTTTTTATAAAGTATGCTGTTATTGTTACATAATTTAATGTTTTATTCTTTTGTTTTAGTCTTTGTTTTAATGAACATTGACTATCACACTTCCGCTTTGTTTGTGGTCGAGTCATTGCATTAAAGCTTTGATACTAAACAAGTAAAAAATATCGAGTAATTCATTTTTTAATTGAATAAAAAAACAATTACTAATTGCTAAAACTGAATGTATGTACTTCTTAGAAAAAGTTCTTCAACTCAAACAATGGAGTTAAGAACTTTTTTTAATTAAAAATAATTTTAAAAAGGTTCAAGTAAGTAACTGACAAGTGGTTAATGTGTGATGACTACGGGTGCGGGGCGTGACCATCACTTTTCTATACAAATGGACAGTGGCTAAGCGAAGTGAGTGCGAAGCGATTGCTATCAGTATGTAGCTGGTGCTGGAGTTGCTAAAACAAATCGAATTGAAATATATTAAACAATAGTTATTAGAGGTCATTTTAGATTATTTTATTTAATTTAAAAGACTTTTCATATAAACGTGAGTTTTTCTATGTTGAAGGCGGTCAAAGGCCTGCCCGGAATGTTAACCCGAGGGGCTGCATTCACTGCAGTATATTACTTAACCTAATTTACATGTTTTATGTATAATTGACATGCCATGAACATTGGACATTCAGCGGAATGACAATTGAATTTAATATACTAATGTGTAAATGCTATGGTTATTCAATATGTTAAATAATGAGTAATATAAGGGAATATATAAATATTTTTATCTATTGAACATAAACAAAAGTTGTGAGGTGAACAATAATATTTGGCTCTGGCATTTGTCAATTGTAATAAGTAAAAACACAACAGTGTTTGTCACAACGGTGTCGTAACTATTTAATCAGTGATATAGGTTCTTATAAACAAAAAGCCACCATTTAGACAAGTGACGATCGTATTCTATTCTATATTTTATTTAGTATTCTATTTGCAAACGTGGCGTAGTAATGTGCATAGGATATCGTTCTACTGAAATCATTCTTATGACTACTATGTGTATGGACAGCTATTAGGGATGCGAGCAGGTGTTAGTATTATATGAACTCAAATAATAGCTTACTTGAACTAGGCACTTGAAGAAGTTTCCAGGATTTCAATAGAAATATATCCTAGAATTGACCAACCAGAATTCAAAATATTCAAGAATCTATTTATTATGAACTAGCTTCCTTGACTTTCTTGCCTTCCTCGAAGTTTATTTATAGAACAGAATACGTAATACCGTTGCTAAGTTATAAATCAAATCGAATTGGTAGTTTTTGAGATTATCGTGTTCAAACAAACAAAAAACCAAAGTTTCAAGCTTAATTATATTAGTATGGATTGATACAATTTTAAATACATAAAACATATAATTATGTTGATTTCCCAATCGATGTCAGAAAACCCTTAACTAAAAACTTTTTTTCCTCGTCGGTTTTCTCGCGTGTCTGGAAATCATTTCCATACGTCTCAGACTTTAAGAATAGCTCCATAAGTTTATTAACACGATAATACGACGACAAACCCTATCAAAGTTTCTTTCAGCCAATATTACTTTCAAAAGTGTTAAGTTAATAAATATTCCAACACTTTTGGGCGCTTATTAAGTTTCAAACTAAATGGGTCTTTGCATTATGAATAAGTAAATAATTAATCTTTTAGTTAGTTAAAGTTCACTAAAACAATATTTTAGTTATCAAACAAATGGTAATTATAATAGCTTTTACGTGTAATTGTTTACAATAATATTAATTTGATTGAACTAGTCGCGAGTGCCCGTTTAATATTAGTTATGATTAGGTTCATTCATTTATCAACCGAACGATAAAAACTTGAAGGCGATTTCAATTCGTGTGATCATTATTTACCATTATTTTAAAGCATATTTCTACTAATTAATGTTTTGTAAAGTGAGTGAAATCTGTGATACAATACGAAAATTCACTTCTCGTAGTACTTCTGCGGCAGGTACATATAGATCACAGCTTTCATAATAGTATGAATAGAACGAAAAGGACTTATGTCATTCATTATTAATGTATCGAACGTTACGTTTAACATTGATTTAATATACACTTAAGATAAGGACGTTGATTTTGATAGGATTCAGTTACACAGTAATGACATTCACGCCGTCACCTTCAATTTGTCGTAACAATGCATACCTCCCTTTTGTGCTACAGCCAGGTCGAGTAACAGCAAGCTTGTACCGTTATTGTTTCAACATGAGTTATTGGCTTTTTGTGGTGAACCGTTTTATATGAAATATTTTAGTATCGCACAGACTAAAGCAATTTCAAGTAAATAAATTAACGTATATTTCAAAGCTTGATAGTACGATAGCAAATTATATTTCATCAACAAAATAAAACTGAATCTATTTTCAATACGCTCCACTGAGTGCTTCGACAAATATTAGTTTTTCATTTCACAAAGATGTTTACGTGTTCAACGAATTCCTGTTATCAATCTTACTAGGAACACTTAACAAATTGTTGTTAAATTAGAAATACATAGTAGCGGTAACTGTCCGGGGTATTTTGTGCTTCATTAAAGTGTTATGGTAATTATACATTATACCTCTTCATCGCTAGGTTCCTTCATACGTGACTTCCAGGACTTGTTACAAAGTTAGTCCCTTAACGAATTTTTCTCACAGGAAATTAACATTGTCACGCAAAGTTAAACCCTGTATGTGGAAAATAGAAGTTTCCAAGAAAATGTTTTCGTACATTACCCTCAGTGACGGTGTTAATAAATGTAAAGCTGGGGACGACTTAATTAAATTTTAATGATTATACGATGACGGATAGAATGTTGCGGGTCTTTGTGTAACATTCATAACTGATATGGTGTTACCCTTTGAACTTTTAAAATGAATTAAAGAAGTTTTTAATTATTTTAATTGCGTTTTTATGCGTGTAATCCTAGATTTTATCGTCATATTATATTTTCTATTCTTAATAAGCGTCTAAACTTATTAACAGTAGAAATGATCATGAGTCAAATTCATGGCAAAAATCTTAAGAAATGTTCTTAGCAAATCTCGTAGCTTTCAGAATTCTAAAACGTTCAATTACTAACTTGTACTTGACCTCGTTGGTTAGGGCCCCGAAATTAAATCTTAGATAAAATTACTAGTTTTAAATTCATTTTTGTTTTATGTGGGTAGTTACTAACATTGTAAAATTTTATTGTTGCAGATATACTTCGCCAACAATACGAACGCTGTTAATGATTTTACATTGAAACTGCTTATGAACTTAGTTACAATAAGGCAGTGAAATTAAGTATCAATAGTAAAATATACTGTATTCAGAGTGTAGTAAAGTAATGAAATAGTATCAAATATTTTATGGCTAACCATAGGAACAATCAAATATTTTGTGACTAATCAAAGTGACAATCAAAAACTTTGTGACTAACCAAATTGATAAACAAATATTTTGTGACTAACGCGACGATTTGAATTTCGAACTGTGACTTAACCTAAAAAAGAAGTGTTGTATTGTGTACCATAGACAAGTTTAAGTAAACATAGTGATGTCGGCGTGTGTTGTCGAAGAAGGGGGTGAGGAGGGGGGTGGCGTGGACTTGTATGAGCCAGGGTCTAGCAGTGACGAGGCGATGGTCGAGAGGCCGCGGAGAGAAGTACTACTCAGTGCGAGGGGGCGAAGGGCTTGTTCGGAGCAAGGGCCACATCCATCGTTACTTTTACGTAAGTAATAATCCCTGAAATATTACTAACATTACTTCAACCTCTTCACTAGTTTTCGCCCGTTGCACTTTTTAATAAGTAAATGTTTTATGTGATTAATAATTGGAACATTCTACGTATATTTATTTTAAGCTTCGTTGTCTTGTACGCTTTATTAATCATTCTTACTTTATTAATGAACTGTTAGTGTATATGAAGCCTTGGTGGAATCCCTAATTTCACTGTTAATGGACGGAATCTCCCAACTGACGTTGACATTAATGACTTCTTGTAATTGAAGTTTGGAATATGACGTTTGATTTAACACATGCACGAGTCAACCTGATGTTAGGGTGTGAGTACACTATAGTCAAGAGTGTCAAGACAAGACACTATGTAATTAATTATACAGTCTTCTGGTCCGGAGTCTTTTTCAAACTTCCGCTATTTTTACAAATTATTAAAGTATTACTACGGATTTTTTTCGCGGCACAGAAAGTTGTTACATATAATAAGTAAAAACAGTTACTTTGGTTTTCCCATGTTTCGAGTGGATTGCACCATCTGTAGTCGCGGGCGGACTCAACGGGTGGTCGAAACTGAGGGGCGTGAGACAGTCTGCTCTATGAAAATATATGAAAAAGCACAACCTATAGACAAGTTGATGTCTAACAACCTTTTTTACTGTTAGACTAAATATATTGTACTGAACAATGGTCACGTAGACTGGCTGAAAGAAAACAGAAGACAGTCAAAACTTTTGTGATTTTATCGTTGATTCAGGCTCTTAGGCTATGTTCAGATGACCGCGCGGAAATGCGCGTCATCGCGCGGTATGAGCATTCACAAGAAGCGCGCGCGGGCGAAAGCGCGGCGCGCGGTACCGCGCGTTCATGAAGACTACACTAGCTGTTTATTGCAATCTAGTACTGCGCGGTTAAAAAATTGGCGCGGTTCCGCACAGCCATCTGAACATAGCCTTAATGAAAAGTTGTACGTTAGTTACTTACCATGAATTTATGTTGAATAGTAAACGTATTTTCCGTGTATGTACTGCGCAAAGAACTTCGAACGTGTATATGTAAATTTGAAACGTATTGCCTTTGTTAGGGCGTTATTGGGATTACTAACAGCTGTTAGGTAAAAGTAACTATACTGGATCGATGCGGACGTTTGCATGACGAAGTAGGAACTTAGATTCACGCCCGTACTCAAAGACGTTAAATGCTTCCTTTGTAGAGATTTTTTGATTTTTTTTTTTTGAGATTTAGTGATTTTGATATGTGATATATGAAAAATTACGTTAATTAGTTAAGTGTCGATTTAATGAACGTCTCTGAGTGCGGAAGTTACTCCATTATAATAAGGTGATGTAAACTCCACTGAGTGAATCAAAAAGCACAGTGTTATAGTTATACTAACGGACAAGGCAAACGTCGTTTTTCCATATAAATTTGATGTTGACCGATTCTCAGAATTACCCGATATGCACTCAAAATTTCATGAAAATCAGGCAAGCCGTTTCGGAGAAGTATGGTAGCTAGCATTGTGACACGAGAATTATAAATATCCTTAAGATATTACGTGTCATACTATTTTTGTGTCTTCATTGATTTTATCATTTTGCTTTTTTATTTCTTTTAATTTTACAGAAAATTATTTCAAAAAGTTGTTACGGGTTATTAGTTAAAAAAAATTAGAAGACATTCAGTAAATGCTTATTTTATAAAGATTTCTTATATTGAATGGTTCTTGTGCGTAGAAATAGGTTACTAAATCTTTAAAAAGCAGAATAACTGCCCAAATCCAAAGCCTCTATTACAGCCATTCCAATTATATGACGGTCGTCTGCAAAGCTTGGGAAAATATTTCGTTGCTCAAATATTTCCAGTTTGTTCAAGAAAATTGCGTGCTTTACCGATTTTAGATAGAATTACGAACATATTCTTTACGATGATAATAACAATGTTCCATTTACTAATGAGGTTCGTTTAGATTTAGTTTTGGTTGGTTTGAAACAAAATAATGTTGAAATTTCCTGAAAACAATTACGACTAATTAAACATCAAAAAACAATGTTCTCGGAAATAGCTATGAAACTAATATTAATTCACAAGTGTTGAATTTCAAAAGTTGGTAATAACTGCTCGTGTTTACCACGCTTCGGCGGTTCTATCACGAAAACAAATGCCTATCAAAACGTCAATGCTGAAAACAACTAATTTACACGGATATTTCTGGATGTTTCCAAACATTTCCTCTATCAAATGGCCTTGAAATGATAGATTTATAGTTTTGTGCTATATAAATTGGCCAATAAATTCGAAAGCCATTTTATGTTCTGAAACGTGCACCTGTTCTTGCAATAACAGTGTCAATGGTGATTCTTATTGGAAAATGTCACACTGTCGCAAAACTTTAATAGAATAGGACGTGCTCAAAATGGTACTGACAAAGTTACGGTAAGTCGATAGCTGCATGCAACATGCGGTGATATCTACGAGTATAGCGTAAAGAATAAGATAAGAATAAGATAGCTGTCAAATAATTATGTGCCATGGTTGCAGTCGGCAGACATAGTGACGATGGTTGCAGTCGGCAGACATATTGACACATGACGATGGTGTTTAATAAGCGCTGCGAATAGTCGAGTGAAGCATGTTAAATTACACCGCGTTCAAGAGTGGTTCCATCCTGCTAATTAATATTTAAGGTTGTTTATATGTATCAAGAAGAAGATAAAATATAAAGTTAAATATATTGAAGTTATATTGACAACTAGACAACCACATTAGGCGAACGTATTTTGACTTTAATACTAAAATATGATAATATAATGAAAAGTATGTAACAAACAAGACTATTTGATATTCTCCGTTTCTTTTACGTAAACAAGTTAGCATCTTAATTTATAAAGTTACCACAGAGTAAAGTCAACATTTTCAAAATTAGAACCTTATAAGTAATTCGATTAAACTTGACAAGATCCTTTGTGTGTTATTTAGATTTTAAAGCTGGAACACAAGTTAATTTGCATGTAAAAAGGCGATAAAAGTTTGCCTTGGGATCAATACCCTACTCTGTAAGAAGGGCTCGGCATGTTCATGCTGTCATATTGTAAGGTGCAACTGAGTAATATCGGATTTTATTTTCCTCAAATTCCTTAGAATTACTCCGGTAAATATGAGAATAAGAATATTACGTTTTTGGCGTGTGAAAATATTATGCTTGGGATTTTCGTCACGTGAGGCAAATTGAATGATACTGTTTCGTTGAACTATTCACTGCTTTTGTTAGTTCAATGTTTTTTTACGAGTTCTAAAATGTAAACAAATATGTCTGATTTTCAAAACAAATTCTTCATGTAAAGGCAAATTGTATTTTAATTCATTCCATTCCTACCCCATAACTAAACCCCTTTTCATAGAATTGTGTTTATTAAGCTAACGAGTATACAACACATAAACATATCTGAATACGTATTTACGTGTCGTGAAATATACAAATATCTTTCGATGTTTGTTCGAGCAACGATAACTCTTCCTCGCAATACCTTTTAAATAATAAATTAAATTTCGAATGTCTGGTTTTTTAAGTGCTCGTTGTTTGGTTGAAACAAGCTTCTATTTTTAACCGAGCAACGACGTTACTACATTGAACCACTACAACTCCTTCACTACACATACCTAATAGTTTACGGTGCTCTAAACCCGGCACCGCATTGCTGATGTGGTTTAAAATGCTAAACAAACTCTTCCGTGACTTTACCAGCCAACTACCTCTCCATAATTTAAACGATTAAGTTTTCGTTAATAAACAAACTTTATAAAGCAAATACTGAAGCCGCTATAATTATTGGAAATAATAGTTTGCTAACTAGCAATAATTGTAAATAGTTACCTTACTATCTATTTTCTGAATCGACTGAATTTACATTACTAAAAGAACGGTTGAATAATTCATGTAATTATTGATCGTTGGTCTACTTACCTATTTATTATTTCTTTGGTTAGGCTGCCACTGTTACAAAGTCACTACAATTAGTTAAAAGTTCTATCATTGTTATCTTGACCCACTTTGCGTTTTTCATTACTATTTATAATAACATATGAGGTTTTTTTTTGAATATTGGTAAGCAAAGCTTTGCTTTACGGCTTTGTTCGCATTTTCTATAGCTCTATGGAATTCTAGTATTAGTAGTATGACCTAGATTAAAAACTTAGCGCTAAAACCCAATACAGATTATCATACAATAAACTGGGCCACGATTCAGAATGTTTGTATTTGACGACACGACTGTACAATCAGGATCATATGATAGATATTCTTGTATATGACTTTATTATTGTGTAGTCCCAATCATATGATTGATTTGCATATGACCTTATAAAATCGTATATAAATAATTTCCCAACAGAACACGGCACGTCCCACTTGTGGGGTGCGAACAGCAACAAGCGCGGTTGGAGTCGCAAGCGCACATCAGCTCCTCAAATGAGCAGTAACATCCACGGGTCGATGCCTCGGGTGGCGCTCGTCCTAAGGTCCAGGAGGAGTTGGCCGGTCGCTCCACAGTCATATCGCAGGTGAGAAGACAGAAAGCAAAAAAATGGAAGCTTTTACTGTGCTTTTCCAGTGAGCTCTTTTTGGATGAAAACGCCTGTAGATTATTTTTGAGGCGTTTTTTTCGCAACAAACTTTTTTTCGTAACAGGTTCTAGTGTTTGACATAAGATATTTCCGGATATGGAAATAAAATACTAGTGCAAAAGCACATTTTATAAAGACTACCGACTGAAAGCTCTTAATAGACACTACAACTTTTATAATCGAGTCTTTCTTTTATGGCTCATGCCTGCACAGGACCATTCTCCTATAGAGAGAGAACAATTAAATTATTATATTGGAAAAGTTGATTGCCTTTTATGTTATGTGCCAGATGTAGGCAACTATTATGGTATTAACATTCCATGACATTCAATATCATTCACTACATACCGTGACTATACGCAACAAGGTAATCTATGATTCCATAGGTAGGTATGCGTTTGTCTCTCGGTTCATTTCAAGCCTATTGATTTCGCGTCAAACGCCGCAAAGGCAGCCACATCCATTTATCATAACCGACTCCAACTACTAAATATTGTATTTGTGTTAAAGTTTAGACATCTGTGATTCTGTTGCACAATGTTCGGTGGCCGCGTGTCGGTTCTAATAACTGGTTCAAACAAGTTTTCTGTAATATTTACTTTCATTGAATATCATGTTAGTGATTTGGGATAAAAATAGCACTAATAATTCTATTGATATATTTTATCGAGTACCGTGTAAATGGTATCTATGTATTTAGAAGTGATGTTAGCACTGACCTCAGCATTACACTGACATAACTACCTGATTGGTAGAGATTAATTTTGTTTATTTTATATCAATACATATTCACGGCATATTGCATACCTATACCGTTTCAGGTCAAATTACTTCAAAAACCAAAAATATCGTTTTATTCATTTAAATTAAGGAAACGGAACTCAGTACAGAAATTGATGAGTCGGTTAATCAAAGTCAAAAAGAAAGATGCTAGTTCATTTAAGACCCGGATTTAAATATAAAGTCAACGAAAAGTAATCGTATAACTTTCATTTGAAGTTTTTGATTTATGCTTTTTATACCTCAGTTTGGACTAATTTTAGAGTACGTGTGTACAAGTATTAATGCATCCTACTAATATTATAAATTTGAAAGTTAGTGAGGATGGACGTATGGATGTATGTTTGTTGCTCTTTCACGTAAAAACTACTCAACGGATTTGGATGAAACTTTACAGTAATTTTTATACATCAGAATAACACATGGGATACATTTTGTCCCGAATTTTCCGCGGGAACGGGTACAGCGCGGGTAACACCGCGGGGCGCGGCTAGTGTATAATATTATGAATAGGAGTTTCTGGGTGTTTCAAAACCAAGATAAGAGCGAGCGCAAACTATGGTCACAAATGTCTTATGACAGAGTTATGATTTATGAAAATCTATGAGACGTCTCGTCTCTAGTGTGCACATTTTTCATAGCTTTTCATAAAATTCAGTTTTGAGACTAACTTGACTATTGTCTGCGCTCAGCTCTTGCAAATGCAAATATAGTTTAACCATTACTGGGAAGATATAAAAGCAGAAAATATGCATATGCGGTTTCCCGCTACTAACTACCCTATCTGCGGCACGAATACAATATTGGGAGATACGGTATTGTGCGACAAGAAGTCTTATTTGCTTTTCTTTGATTTACGATGTGATTTTATTCACGACTTTTTGCAATCCGTTCGTGCGAACTAGTTTTCTATGCGAACTCTACCGCATTTGTTTTTGCTATCGCTATGTTTGGATTATATGTTTGCGACTAGTTCTTAATTAAAAATCTCATCGCAAATATAGACAGTTTATAAACCTTACCTTAACTATACTAACTCAAGTTTTACTGAAGTTTCTAAGTAAACGCAAAGTTCAGTGATAGCAGTTCGCAACACATCGCAGATCAGAATGTTTCAATTGAAATTCATATGTTTCATACAATTTGTTGTAAGCTTTAAACTATTAATATATTTAGAGAGTATTATAAACTTAGAACAATTATGTTTTTTTTTGGAACAAAGATAAAAAATCATACATTTTAATATAATGATATTGGAATAAATAATGATTTTGATATTTGGCTGCTCAATAACTCTGACACCAGGATTGGTCAGGTTGGCCATCTACTTGACGAAGAAGAAGAAGAAATGTAAAATAAAATTATTTCTATGTTATTGGTGTGACTAAGCCCTTAAAATCTACTGTAATTCAGCAATGAAAAGTAAAATAAATATTCTCCTGCAAAACTATTATAGTTCTGTTTAATTACTAATCAGTTTTACAATAAAAAACAATAATATTGTAGTTTCTAAAGTGGCTCTACTTAAACCGAGTCAAGAAGGTCATGCCCTGATGGCACGCTGCCAAGAAAATACATTTGAATCCTAAACATACGCTCACTAAATGAACATCAGCTCTATTTATGACTTAGTCTTATGTCTCCCATAAAATGTTGGCACCAGATTAAATATATTTTATAACATAAATGCTCAAAATTATATATTGTCAACTTAGCTTTAATAACAAGACATTCAGAAATTAAATCTTCTCAGAGTTTAAGAGAATAATTTTGTTACTAAAAGCCTTTTTAAGTATTTAAATACAAATTGGATTGTTTTTGAAAAACCATTTTATTTAGGGACAAATTAACCTTGTTTTTGTTAAATATAAAATGGTGTGCCATGAAAATGTTTGAGGGTGAACCGCTTGAGTGTAATCAACTAATTAAGTTGATTATGTCACCCTCGCATAGCGTTATCGGTGCGATGTTTACGATCCCCTACAGGCCAATAAAACTACTTAATACTCAATTAGTCTCTGGAAAAGTTTTAAGTAAATTGCGAACCTACTTTAAAGGAGAGTAAATGTATCTTTTAATTGAGTAAAGTGTCTGGTGATGACAGGTTGGAATCTAATCTAAAACTGATAAAGACTTAAACAGCTTTACCAATAAAAAGTTATCTGGGGTATAAAGTATGCTTAGAATTTTTTTCTCTTTACGTAGTTTTACAAAACTGACATGTTGACATTTGTAATTTAATAGAATAAATATACTGAGGAGAACTGTTTTCAATTACAATAAAAAAAATCTTCAGAACTTTTTTATTTAACCCCTTTTTTACCATACACCAAACCAAAAATTTGCCCTTTTTTATATATAATGGTACGGAACCCAGCACGCGCGAGTCCGGCTCGCAATTGACCGTTTTTTTTGCACACATGATTTGACAATCATCAACAAAAAAAAAACTTTAACGGAATAAATCTCAGAATTGTTAACAAGGACGCCTTTTATTTGCGCCTCTTTGCTTCTTCTTGAGATAATAAAGGCAAAAATGTTGAATAACAGACGCCAAATGAAGGAAAATTAAACGTTATTGAGGCCCATTTGAGTCGTCCCGAGTCCTAATTAGACTTTGACGTATGCATAAATGACTTGTTAAGTAAAAAAGTAGGCATAGTATTCTGTTGTAAGTCGTCTTAAATTAAAAAAAACGGTTATATGACCTTTAGAGTAAATTATTATTCTATTTGTTATTAAAATAACTAAAAACGCTATGGTTTGTACTTACTGTGACACCTCCACACCTCCCTCTTTCATGGGGGATTAAATATGGAAAAGTAGGTAGACACCTCTGTCTGATATTAAACTACAATGATTTATAATAAATTTTGTTTGACAATTTTCAATAAAGGTTCTGAATATTAAAAACGCATTAGCGATTATAATAACGACAACTTGTTGAATAGCTTTCTTTAGCGAAGACTGATTCATTCCTCTTTCGGTTTCTTGTCACGTCACGGCGACATTCAAATACTATTATACAATATTTTGTACATAAATTATCTAGATCCCTCTACACTTGTCCTTATAAATCATTTTTAGGTCTACCTTTTTCGAAGTATCTTCAATCTTGATATACGCACGAACGAACTGAAAAGGGCTTAGGGTTAACTCAAACTTAGGGTTCCACTCCTATTGCCTAAGGTAATGTAAGTAAGGTAATGTAGCGCACGTGACGTAGTTCGACTAAACGATGTTAATTCATTGCGATTGTTAAGCAACGTGCAGCTCGGCCTCTACTTGGATGGGTGGCCGATAGTGGCATTTCTGTTTGAGCGTTACCGTGCATTGGAGGACACTTTAAGCTAGCTAAGTGTTCCAGACACGCCGCCTGAGAGAGATGGGGGTAGGTGCTGTTGCACTCCCTTTCCTCCGAGGCGTGCTCGTCAACACGAGCTGTCGGCGCGACTGGAGAAGCGGAGGAATGCCGCAAGGTAGCCCCGCGACTCTTGTCAGTGAGCCGCTGACGACGGAACACAGTAGGAGTTTTAGTGGGTATTTCCCGGCCCGTTGATCGCGTCGGGACGAGTCCCACATACCCCGGTCGTTTCCCCGAACTGCCGGGGATGCATAAACGCATTTCTCCTAATTAAAAAAAAAAAAAAAAAAGGACACGTTAAGCTATCGGTTCCGGTTGTTTCAATCGTCAGACCATGTCAGAGGCCTATAGGCGGTCTAAAACTGACACCAGGATTGGCCACTAACCTACTCGAAATGAATGAATAAGTAAGTAAATTTTATGTCATTTGTATTTGTATGTCATTTGTACATTGACTAAAAATTATAATCATACGGATAGAAATTTACAACGTACACAATAATTTATACTTATTGATGTAACCAACGTCACTTAAAATTTAAACCACGGATAGTCCACTGAAATCGCTGTAAATTATTGTCATAGCCCAGCTGACCTATATTAATTTTCAATGTCCACTCCATTAAGAGAGATTTCAGTCTTCGCTAACATATTTTCCATGTGCACAGAGCTTGATGTCATTCTCAGTTATACTCGGTTTTGAAATCATCAACTCGTAAAAGGCTAGCGAAATCTCATCAAAGAACTAATATCTTCTGTAAGCATAAATGCTTGCTCCATTGCGACATCACAGGCAAATATTTTCCTTTTATTGCCCAAATCAAAATTGATGTTCCATAACTATAATGTTCTTTAAGAAAATCGATCAATTCCTAAAACTCCTTTCATCATTTTTCTTCAACAAACCTTATATTGACTGATGTTAATACTTTCTTTCTTCCTGTAAAAGCATGACAAACAAAACCGACAGTAGGTAATCATTTTTATGAAAAAAAATGCCTAATAACTTTACGTTTTCTATTTACAGACCTTTAAGCTTGTAGAATTGAAAGGTAAAAAGCCCATCTTGTTAATAAATACAATAGAAAGTTTTCGTAGATCGTAAAATTTTATTTTTATAGAAACCTATTTGGATTTTTTAATTTCAGGGAGTTATAGCTTCTTTGTGTAGGCAAAGATAAAAGGTTTTTCATGTTTTTAAATGACAGTTATCATATTTAAGGTAAAACGTGGCAACTAAAAAAAATGTGGGGTATAATTAGAGACACCCTAATAATACATCAAAATAGATAGAAAGCACTAAGTTTTAATTAAATACGCTAACAAGCTCTCGCATATAAATGCGTGTTTACGTTTCGGAAGAGGTCAAACTAATGCCCGTAGATATTTGCTACGAAAGGCGCGTAGCGCTCAACTATGGGTGAGTGCATCTGTCGTAGCAAGTCGTAGCACCTTTGGTTAATGTTTGAGGTAGGTCTATAACAGGCATGTTTATTAGTGTTGTACGTATCAATATATTGCCTTGATTAAAGATAAAGTACCTAATTATGAGAAGATAGAGATTAATTGCATCATCCGCGGTCTGCGCTTCAATCACAACCTTCTAGGTTGAGTGACCCCGACAACGACGTGGCTTAAACGTCTTTTCGATTAACTGTTAATGGAAGAAACTTAATAAATTTTCTAAATTTTCGACATTGTTCAGATCAAAAGATTTTTAGAATGTTAATTTCAAGGTGTAGGTACTTGTACGCAGTAATCGCCTAAAACAGTCCAACACGAACTGTGCCAATATTCCTAACTATTTATAATTACATTTGCAATAAAAGAACTACAACTAAAGATATTAAAATTTTACTTGCGTTCATAATTTTAATTACAATTTCAAGGTGAAAATGTATAACTGGTTTGACCAAGAAATAAACGCATTTGCTAAAATGACTAAATCCTAACTTATATTATAAATGCGAAAGTAACTCTTTCTGTCTGTTACGCTTTAACGCCAAAACTACTGAACCGATTTAAATGAAATGTAGTACACAGTTAGGCTCATATCAGGACATAAGCTATTTTTTATCCCAAAATTTCCGCGGGAACGGGTATAACGCGGGTGAAACCGCGGGGCGCGGCTAGTCAGAAATAAAAGACACGACAGCAGCCAACATCAAGTACCAATCTATTACGACCACAACAAAGGAGGTCAATAGCCAAACCACGCCAAACCCAATTTGGTAGCTACACGCAAGAGAACTACTTACTATGGGTCTCTACACAACTTCACCATTCCTATTACATAAAACGCAGCTGTGTTTTATATTATTGTGGTGTGGTTCCTTTTTCTATACTAATTATATATAGAGTATTGTTTTCTTGCTGGCCAATATAATTATGTAATTTATGGGAGAGACCTCTTTTCATCGTTCTATTTTATATTTTTCAACGCTGCCTGATATTTATTATATTTCTCATGGTGTTATTAAATTGTCATAAATAAAAACAACCATGGAAACAGAACCTGTATTTGTATCACAAAGTAATGTCAAACTGAAAACCAGATATCACAGAGACCTCTATTTATTTTTTTGGGATAATCTCTATATTGACGAGATTTACATTCGACGAATGATTCAATGACAAGAAATGGCAGTTTATAAGCATTTATAATAGTTTATTCATTTCGAGTAGGTCAGTAGCCAATCCTGGTGTCGGAGTTTGTAGACCACCTGAAGGCTTCCGACATGGTCTGACGATTGAAACAATCGGAATTGACTGCTTAACAGGTCAGGTCAGATATAAATACTACTCGGCTAAATATCGGCCACCCATCCAAATAGAGGTCGATCTGCACGTTGCTTAACAATCGCAATGAATCGCTTAGTCAAACTACGCCACGAGCGTGGACAGCAGAGCAGTTGTTAAAAAACTATTAATTGGTTACATGAGGTAAGAGTTGATATAGCTCGCAGTAAACATTAGTAATTAGATCGACCTCAATACAGTAATTTTACCGATCATTATTATTTCAACTTCAGATTACAGATTTACCATAAATAGAAAACATGAAACAACTTAAATTACTGAGTATAAACCATGGTCTATAACAATATTGTCATTGATATATTATCATATATATCTATTAAAATATCGATATGTCTAACTCACTGCTGAAATAAACACTATCTTAACTGTCTTTGTTTTTTTGTTTGTATGTTCGAGCTAATCTCTGAAATTATCAGTTCGATTTGAATAATTCTTTTTGTAATGGATAGTCACATTCTACGGTAAGGCTTTTTTCATCTCCAAATTCCCACGGAAACGGGTATATCGCGGGCAAAATCGCGGATGAATGGAAAGGAATGGGTTTCTGTTTGTTTAATTTTCACGCAAAAATGGCCAAACATTTTTACTTAAGCACCAGGTTATATTGACAGTTTCTACGGTTATAGCATCAACATGGTTTTATAACTATGTTGAGGCCGAAGTCAAGTTAAGATATATTTGACGTGTAGAGTTGCATCAGTATATCGGTTTCATACATTTTATATGGCGTTGATGACACATAACGCAATCATTTGGAACACGCTTCATCACATAAATCATCAGATAAACGCAACCATATAAAATGCAACCAAATGATACGTAACCACGTCAATTTTTGATTCCAGCTTAAAGTACATTGTATATCATATCACATGTTAAACGAAAACAAGAAGCAAACGGTGCAAATATCTGCCAGAATAGCACAAATATTCATAGACACGTTATAAAAAAAGAACAATAGCATCATTAAAGCAGACATAGAACAAATGTTAGTTATTTAATACCTGTAGCTAACGAAATTCGTTTAAAATACATTTCCTGCCAGTTGTGCTTCCATTCATTATTCCATTCGCTTGTTTGTTGCTTTCGATGTCAGTATATGATGGATGATCATGCTTTATATAATACTAGCCGCGCCCTGCGGTGTTACCCGCGTTGTACCCGTTCCAACAGGAGTTTCGGGATAAAATGTATCCCATATGTTATTCTGATGTACAATCTACATTACTGTAAAGTTTTATCCAAATCCGTTAAGTAGTTTTTGCGTGAAAGAGCAACAAACATACATCCATACATACATCCATCCTCACAAACTTTCGCATTTATAATATTAGTAGGATGTACATACTTAGCTAGGTAGATGTGTCATACCGAAATTGATATAAGAAAAATATATGTTTGGACGATTAGTAGTAGCATAAAATGAGAACATATATAACCGCGACTGGTTTTCTTTATTCAATCATAGCTAAGAAAGAAAACATCCCGTGTAAGCACATCGATCAGAGAACACCTTGATTCAAATCAGTCAATCCGTTTGAGAGCTACATAAATATAGCATCAGTCCCTGTTTTTCATGTCAACGACTAATACGATTCAAACATATATAATGAGATAGTTAAGTTATAAGAATTTACGTAAGTTGACATAGAATAAGTAGACAGAGTAAGGGTGCCTGTCCATTGATGCGGACCGAGGCTGCGGAGCGGAGAAACGGACAAATATTAACCAATAGGATTGCATAAAATCTCCGGTCAGATATGTTATGCAAAGGTTTAATTACTAAGTTAAGTCACCCTAAGTTATTGCCATTTGTTGTATCCGCGTGTAAAGTTAAACAACTGTTCCAGCAACCCGTTGACGTGATTGACTGAACACTAAATTGTAGAATATTCTAGACTTAATTTAATTTAATATTGACTGAAATAATTGAATACCACATTTCTATCTGTTTTACCACTCAATAATGATTATTTATTCGTTTTGTGTTTTGCTTCTAGCGAATTCTGTTTGAATTATGTTATTGTAATAGAACTAAATTGAACGTTATTTTAAAATATTGTTTTTGGGTTTAAATTATTAATTTAACGTAATTACAAGATACTTTGATTATTGTTATTAACATGGCTTATCCGTTTCTCCACGAAAAGCTAAACGACTGAGGTGAAATCAAATTAATGTTGAAAGACATTAATAAACCTTGAATTTAATATGATATTTGGCGGAAGTGCTTTGTGTTGTTTTTCATTAAAATGTTTGTGAGTTTAGTAAGATTTCCTGTTATGTTTTTGAGTTTTTCTCTAGATTTTATTCATTCATTTATTTCGAGTATGTTAGTGGTAGTCTTTTTTAAACTTACACGATTTGAACACATAGTTTAAACGTACTCACACGGGTTTTTTCGTGTTAGAAAGTTAATAAAGTAAGTTATTACTTGCTTTATTAATTTTCTAACACGAAAAAACCCGTGTGAGTACGTTTAAACTATATGTTAGTGGTCCCTGTGTCGGATTGATTGAAATCCCGGAACCGAATGCTATACGTGCCCTCCGAAGCACGGTAGCGCAGATATAAATGTGATACAGAAGACAGTCTTCTGTGACCACAGTTCCTGTTAAGGAGCCGAAACGTCAGGTAAAAACGTAAAATAAAAGCGAAGTGTATCCGTAAACGTAGTTTTAATTCAAAATGAGTAGTTTAAGCGAAAACTTTAGAAACCAGTATCAGTTATATGTATATGTTACGGCTAATACCCGAAGTGCGGCTACACCTAGTTCTAACCGGCTAAAACTAGGTGTAGCCGCACTTCGGGTATTAGCCGTATGTCATTTTAATGAAAAGAGAGAGTTTAAACATGAAAAAAAAAAAATAACCCTAACCTACCGAATAGTAAGTAATTCGGTAGGTTAGGGTTTTTTTTTATATATGCACCTAGTTCTAACCGGCTAAAACTAGGTGTAGCCGCACTTCGGGTATTAGCCGTATGTCATTTTAATGAAAAGAGAGAGTTTAAACATGAAAAAAAAAAAATAACCCTAACCTACCGAATAGTAAGTAATTCGGTAGGTTAGGGTTTTTTTTTTATATATGCACCTAGTTCTAACCGGCTAAAACTAGGTGTAGCCGCACTTCGGGTATTAGCCGTAACATATATAGCAATAAAACAAGCTTTTGCATTTAGTATTATTAGTAAGGTATTTAATGATCAAAGTTCTGTCTACGGATACGCCTGGGTATCGATTTCGTTAACGGAACTTTCATGTTTCCCACATTTTAATGAACGTTTTATCACTCGACAGTAATTATCAGCCTTGTGTTTATTGTTAACGACTATATGGATATAGAGTCCCTTAGTTATATGGTTAATCGCGAGCAACAATAGCCAAAGCTAAAAAAAAGTAATTTTCTACTGTTTTTTTATAAGTATGTATTAGTTATTTAATTTATTTTCTACTGTCAGTTATTTAACTTTGGAAAAGTATTTGTACTTATACAAAACTATTATTACCTTGCAGTTCTGCTCGGGAAATACATAATACGAATATTACAAAACAAATGTAGGACCTTTCTCTATGATGACATAAAGTGTAACTTTATTGAAGTATATGCCTTCAACCCCTATGAAATTATGAACATTATATTATTCTTCTACAGATAGGACACATGCTACAAAGATGTAGTGCGCCGTTACACGAGGGTCTGAGTCAAGTTTTTACTTTTTGTTACGAGTACTAAGAATACAATGCGACCTCACCTCTCTAAAGAGTAATGCGGACAAAAAAGCAAAGTTAGTTTGAATATTTTGTATGAATCTCTAGATCCCGAAGGACATAAAGTGGGCCAACAAGTTTTGCGCGTATTCAATTTATTTTCGTTACATATCTAAAAAGAATTAATATTACTTGTTAGGTTAAAACAATATCTATCAATTTATTATTAACAAGAATAATTGTACACGTATCGTAAAAGATGCGCTAAATTAGTAAACAACATGTTATTTATTACAACGCCATCTAGTTCATATTGGTGTTACTAGGAAAATCTGTAAACTTTTCACTTCAATGTTTCAGTTTTTAGTATTGGAAAATTTCCAGAGATGGCGCTGATATACATACGTGTTAAGTGTTCTATTTTAAATCTTCGTTATATCATCAGATGTCGCTGTTACATCGTTAATATTTGAGCAACTTTAGCCGATGGTTGTTAAAATAGTTTGTTTAAATTAAAATACGACTGATTCATAATGTAACTAAGTGAGTTACATTATAGAATTGGTGTTTTTTGCATGTCGTCGTTTACAAAAGGTGTAAGTGTAAGTATTAAGATATGATCTAACATTCGGACAGAGTAACGCGTGGACATTAATAATTGCCTTATTTTATGAATTATAAATAGTTGCTACGTCCACTTGACAGTAACTTATTACTTTTGATGAAAGAAAGGCTTGAACTCATTTACTGTAGGCAACGTGTATTTTCGCGGTATCATAAATCTTTTTGGACTTCCATATTTAGTTGATTTATTCAATTTCTGTGCGATGTTGGTTTAGTAAGAGAGAAAGAGACGGATGATTAGCGAATACCTACATCTGGTATGATAGGGACGATACTCGTTATATCGTAGGTTTAGGTAGGTATAGTAGTTTTATCACACGAGCGCCCCTGAGCTATACTTGTGTAAGTATATAAATGTAACATGTAAAAGCCCGCGTCAAGATTGTCTTTGAAGTAGTGACCGCATGGTGTGTATGAGGAAACGGAGAAAAGTTTTTCCATTTACTTATATCATATTCAAAACAATGATCTTGACATAAGTACAGTTACGCACACAAAGACGCGTGTCAAATACAATACGACTACAAGTCTACAAGTATGGCCGAGAGGTGCTCGTGAAATAAAACTGCTATGACTACGTACCTTGTGATTCAAATTGTTAATGATACTATAAACTTAAGTGGTGTTGTTTTTGTGAAACATAATTAAAATACTTAGAAATTTGCAATTAAATATATTTAATTAGAACATAAAAGACCGTTTTTTGTCTCTAAACAATGTTTATAAACTGATCATCTTTAGGTATAATTTACAAGTCAGTGGCTCCAGAACAAGTTAACGTGTTTTAAATATTCTTCAAACGCTGGTGTAAAAATAAAAGTAATTTCGTCTAGTCGTTAATATCAATATTATCTTTTTGTAAATGGTGCAATTATACGTTTTATGGCCGCTCAGATTTGTTCAAACAAATGAAATGTTTACGACCGCACGGATTTGTTTGCCAAATTCAAGTATCTCTAGATCTTGACAATAAATAAAAATATTTAACAAAAGCATTGTTTTACTACTCCTTGTGTTAAGCAGCAAATTAAGATTTAATATACGAGTATAATATTAATGGGAATTATATTAACAGTAGTGTTAATAATTCATGAAAATGAAAATTGGCAAATAACTTTCAACAGTCCATTGCTCTGAAAGTGTTATTAAATATTATCCGTCACCTCAGGCGTTACACGAACATAAAACCTTTGAACAACAATTCGCTCGAAAATAACAAAATCTAAAACCTTTCCAAATATTTAAACAAAATAATTAATAGGCACCTTTTAAAATTCCGGACCAATGGCTCTCGATATTAACCCAAAAATACTTTTAACATTTAAACGAAACGGACAAAAGGATTTGAAACGTATTTAAAGTGAATTAGTTATGCTCAGTGTCCTGTCGCGGGCTAATGTTACAAATATCGACATTGCACGCTTCTATTTTAAGCACGTGAAAAGTGGAAGGTCTTGGGGCGAAGCGGGGTGGGCGAGGGGGAGCATTCAACAGGCGGCGGTCGATACGCGGCGCGCCGCCCCCCTGCCGCGCCACGTCACAACACGACACCCAACACTACTCGCCTCAGTCACAGGTTACTGCTCCCTTCCCTTACACCACCATCAACACATTTTTACAACACTCGCCCTATTGTCACCTGGAGGGCCCTAATTTCGGGTCGTGATTACTGTCTCAAGTTGTAACAGCAGTTTTCTACTTTGACAGACGTGAAAAAGTTTTGTCCAGTTCAATCTTGTTTGTTACCGATTTAGCTATTTTTTTGCTGAATCGATTATTTAGTATTTATGTTATTTGCTGAATATATTCTCCTTATAATATTTATTTTAAGTAAAAAAAATTGGGCATATATAGGTCATTTGCTCACCATAAATTGATATAATTAAGAATGTCCTACAGGAGAAACTAGAGGAGAGTAGGTTCTTCATCTCTTTTTTAAATCTAAGTTATCGCATGACTTTTCTACCTTTGCCCCCACTACAAGTTTGCACCGTCTTGCTATTAACCAATTACTCGCCTTCACCTTGTATCTCACCAAGATTATCAAACTCTTTAACAGAAAGTAACGAAGTAGCAAATTAATTTCTCAGTCGGTAAATAATCGAGTTATTTATGTAAGAAGTTCAATTAAGTCTAAAGCACGTTCAAGTTTGTCAGCTGTCGGTACTATCAGAGCGGGCTCGCGACAGCCGCTCTACCTGCTTCTAAGAGTCTAGCTCTACGAACAGATTTAAGCCTAGATTGTGCCCTCCACGTCTCAGAGCTCCTTATCTCGACTTGGCTGAGACTTTATGAACAACGACCTACCTGTGCGCGACCCATTCGCTAAATATCGGTGCATCGCAACGATCTTGCTTCAAATCTCAATCTCAATCAACGCTAATTTACATATTGTTCCCACTAACGAAGCCGAAACATGCACATCAAATTATGAATTCCTGTATTGTACGAAAATGAGAAATCAAAAGAAAATGTTAATGGCAAGAAGTTATGAACTTGTTGATGAGAGAAACCTTCAAACTTTGGGGTTCTTTTGGGGAAAATTCAAAATTATAAGTAGGAACACTTAGGAAACTCTTTTGGCATAAATATTATTGTCGTTATAGTAATATCACTAGAATTTTTAATACCTATGCATGATCATAGTACTATTCATAAGTATTCACAAATAAAGGCAAAAGATTAGCGTCCCCAAAAATATTGAACTCTGAACAACAAAAGTAAAAATCCTAATAATCCTACATCAACTGGGAACATTTCATTTTTGTTGGATTATTCTTTTTGTTTATCCGCTGAAGAGTTTCTATGTTGCATAAGAAATGTACGTTGTCGAGACAGATGCTTGAGACCCGTCTGAGTTCACCCGCCGCCGTCGTAAACTTAGTAATGTACTTGCGTCACATGAGTTTGAGTACGTCCTCTTACTTGTACTGACGATGGGAAAAGTGGAACAACAAGAACTGAAATGTAGCATTCATCACTTTTTTACGTTCTCAATGGAAACATATTGAGTGCTTGTTAAAATATGACATGTTTCCAATTACTTGTGTATTGGACTGTCCTTTTAGCCTTTTGTCTACCGTTGTTATTATTGCTTGATAAATAATTGCTTTCAATTATTTTGAGCTTTAAAGGGTATGGACATTATCAAAGGTAGTATAGTTTCTAAAGGTAGTTTGTAAGTCTAGATGCATAAAGAGCTGGTTTAGTCAGACTCTAGGAAGAACGTACCGTGTTTTATCCCATTTTTTATTACGAATGCTTTATATGGTACCCAAACTCTAGTAAGATAATATATATCGGTAGTAATCGGTACATTTAAGTTAGCACAATAGTTAAAATGTGCAAGAGTTGATGAACTATCTGTTAGAGAAAAGACTAATCGATAGGTCCACAACTTCAGCGCATGCAGCTAATATAATAATTCCCCGCAATTAGAAACTTTCGAAACAGCTTAAGCAAGACTAACGTTATAAACCAACTTGACATGAAACTTGAGAAGTCAATATGTCTGTTAAGATTATTGGTTCTGGTTGAGTTATATCAACGGTAATAAAGGTTTAATAAACGTCCAAGAGGTGGTATTAACATTTGACATTTTATAGCTGAACTAGGAATTTATAATTTACGAGATCTGGCATATATATTAAAATTTACGAGACGGTTAGTTCTCGTGTAATATAATACTGACAAGAAATGCTTTTAGCTTGAGATGTAGGTTAGAAAGAGCTCGAGGTTTCCGTTTCAAACAAGATCGATAGATGCACATCATAACTTTGTAGTCTTTCATGTGTATAATATTCGTCCAATCTGCAAAATATTTGTCCAACCGTTACTCGGCCACATGAAAGCTGCTCAGTGAAATAAAAACAACTCCAACGCAAACATTGTAACTCTTTTGAAATCAAAATGTAAAGATATATTGTGGCAATACATCTATAATATAAAAATAAATCGCTGAATCTGTTGCTAAGCGCTTAACTTCAGAATGACTGCACCAAATTGGATGATTCTTTTTTTAATGTGTTCCTTATTATCAGCACAAGGTTTATTCAATTATTCTATATTAATCTTACTATGTCATACAGATTTTTTTTCTAAATCAGCTTTAGTGATTGTTTTCCCAAGTGATAATCATGTGGTCATCATAAGTATAAGCATTCAAATTCCAGTTCAGGTATCGTAGTGTGAAAGAACAAACAAAATCCACCCATTCTTATTACTCTAAACTTTGGTATTAATATTTAACTAGCTGTGCCTTGCGGTTTCACCTGCATTTTTTTCCTCACTGCTTACCGTTTAAACCTTCCCTGGACTTTCATGAATATTTCAAGATCAAAATTAGCCAAATCGGTTCAGCCGTTCTCGAGTTTTAAGCAGACTAACGAACAGCAATTCATTTTTATTTATATAGATAGATAGATAATATTATATTACTGTAGTAGGACTTGATTAAACTGAATATTTTAATCTGCTCGGGTTATTTGAATTACTATATCAAGATCCTTCGCCTTGATATGTCGGAGTAGATCAGGTTCTCCAATACGATAATACGAGATTAGTTCGACTTCCATCACATTTTTTAAGGCTCCAGAAGAAAGTATTATTATTGGCTTATCCCCAACATCCTTTGAACATAAAAGGGTATCTTAGGTTATTTCCATATAATGTAATTGTATTATATGCAATATTTACAATGAGTATACAGAATTAAATCTTAACTGAAGTTAAACTATCAAATACAAGTGTAGAGATTTCATAAGTTTATAATCTAGCTTAGATTTTCTTTTGTGATCATGTATCTGCCATCAAACACAATCATTAATTAATCCAAAATTTATTTACTACGCACACACAATCATGGCTCCAGTGTCGATTGTTATTCTGTTAATGAATACCCTAGATTAATTGTTTTCACGAGCGACAAACGCGCAATCTGGATTCAATGTAATTTTATTCAGTTCCAAAATAATATCATCAAACAAATCGGTTGAATCGAACACAAACACTCGAGTAATCCTGTAATCCAATCCAACGTATCTCGGTTAGCGACGTAATTGTCTCTGTTGCTCGAATGTACCACCTATAATAGGTAAATGTGTAGTAGAGATAACCAAAACAATTGATTTATTACAGCATCAGATCATTTAATATACATAGACCTCTAACTTAAAGGTTCGATCAGTGTCAAGTTTAATATTCGGGCAAGTGTTAACTTAGGGTTGGTCGTAATTAACCGTTTATTGGTGTAGTGATATGTTAGCGGTTACGTAAGTTGTTTTGGCTCTTTTCCTCAATTGAAGGGCTTTATATGAGAGGTGGGAATACAACAAATTAACTGATTGGGTTTCTTGAAGAATGTTGCTCGTTGACCCGAGAATTCTACTTAGTTGCATCAAGAGATAACGCGCTTCGATCTGTCTATGTAAATATTAGATAAACTTACATATGTATTCGATAACTTAAAAAATGTTTATAAGGTTGTTAGTACGACATGATACACAGTGGTTCACATCCTAATGAAATAAACTTAGGACTCTTGCAATTAAAGCATTTATAGTCGTCTAGCTACGCACGGGCTATCAGTGATGCGCAGAACACCTCGCGCACGGACAATATTATGTTGTCCATGTCATGCAAACAACTAATAACACTGGAAATTGAAAGAGCCTTTATACTCCGATGTTTTATTTCTCAAACTTTTTCAGCGCTTTTCATTAAAATGACACTTAAAAAGTATGTTACAATGAACTTTAGTTATTACTGGCCAGAAAATGGAAGAAAAATGCTTTATTCTTCAGAAGCAGAACTTTTGTTATTCTAAGTTATTAGAGAAAATGAAAAACATAAAAGATGAGAGAAGTGAATTCTAAATTATAATAATTAATGCTTTTTCTTTTTTCGCGCCGGAACAAAAGGAGAGTGTGAGATGAAGTAAACGTGACACTTCGCTTAAATCAAAAGATTTTTTTGAGAAATACGTAAATTAGGGAGTAAAAAGCGTGCTAATGACGGCGTCTCGGCTAAAGGGCATGACCCTGTTAGTACTGAATAATGTACTTGGAATATGGCGATATAATTTAATTGCTAAACAGTATGAAGCTTGTCGTAAAATAATGGGCCTACTACCGTACATATGAAAACAAATATATTATTTTTAAGTAAATTATCACTACATAATATTTATAAAACAAATTCGCTTTCCACTGTCTGTCCCTATGTATGCTTAGATCTTTAAAACTACGCAATGTATTTTTTCACGCTTTTCTTAAAATAGAGTAATTCAAGAGGAAGGTTTATACGTATAAAAATTCTTGAAATTCTCACGGGAACAGGCACAACGCGGGTAAAACCGCGGGGCGCTGCTATTTGACATTAACAGCTGAATGTAAGAGTTTTGTAAAGTTGGTGTTGATTACTCTTAAACATTTCTTTTAAGAACTTATAAAACCTAAGGTATATTTTCATCTAAAAAATAAGTACAAATAATATCCCAACATACCATATTTTATTCAGTCATAATGAATGCGTCACATTATTCTTCTGAATGTTTTATTTTTATCACTTAGTGACCGCTCCCAAAATATTTTCCTATTTTGGCTTACCACATACATAATGAGGGTCTTTTTACCTTTGGCTCGTTTAATTATGGGAGTATCACATTTCAGATGTATTTTTTTATGTACTCATCTTTAATTATATTATAAAGAGGTTTGTATAATTTGTTTCGTACAGGAAATTCGTACAGAAACAAGCATAACGCGGGTAAAACCACGGATCGCTGCTAGTCATATCTATAACTGCGAACTTTGCTTTTCTATTTGATGTCTTATAATTGGTCCAATAAAAATGATTTACGGAGCTGGATTATATGGACCAATTACGAATCTAGACCATTTAGCTCAATTCATTCAATTTGTTATGTTATGAAGTCACTGGATACCACTAGATTGTAGTACCACTAGGTACTAACATCGTTTTTATACTTTTATATGATGCATCTCTTTATGGCGCGTAAGTCAAAATTCGTGGTATCCATCGATAATGTTGAGCATGATTTGGTAGTCGTAGTTCAGTTTATGGATGGCTGCTAGTGCTCCTGAATGCTACCATACTTTGGAGGACACGTCAGATCGCCAGTCCAGGATGTTCCAATAAACCATGTTGGACGCCTTCAAGCGGTCTAATAACTCCACAAACAGGTTGACCTATAGCTAACACGAGCTTTGACTGTATTATGGTGTTTAGGTTCTTGGTCCACTCCGGTTTCCAGTTATCTACTAGACAGTGCATTCCCCTTTAAGTTGTCTGAGTTATCTCCGACACAAGGGTTGTATAGGGTCAACTCTTCAAGAGTTTAGTGTACGCGCTCTGACGCCGCTTTTTCACTTAGTGTACTCATCGTGCTCTGAACATTTTTGAATATTCCGCTCTCGCTCTTCAACTGAATAAAAGATCGAGCAAGCGATATATCTGAAACTGTTCAGATTACTAAGTGTAAACGCAACTTTAGTCTCACCTTTATTGTTAGAAAACAAAGTAAAGCAGTTCCTGAGATTTGGGTTTAAATGTAGCTGTCTAAAGTGTGGATGTCGGTACGTTATAAATGTGGGTAACCGGACCATTTCGCGTTCTCTGCCGATTGGGTTGAACGTTTGAACGCTGCATAAACAACGGTGAACGTGGTTGAGCGTTTTTCCCAAGATCCCTTTTATCTTTTTTAAACAGAATAGCAACATTTTACGGTTCAGTGGCAAAAAATGTTTTACTAGCTGTGATTTAATTATCAACCATTGTTTACGGTGCCGTTCTTCCAAAATATCATTCTTTGTAAAAAGATAAACTTTTAATAGGTATTATTAAACGTTTCTTAGAACCATTTAATCACAATTATGTCAATAATTATTAGATATTAATATTGTGGAACATCATTAAAACTTTAAAACTGAAAAAGTTACCGTTTTACAGTTTTATTAACAAAAAGTTAACCTAAGTTTCTAACTGAACTTAGTGTTATTTGTCATTTTGATTTTTTTAATCGTTAGAAAGAATAAGCATCATATATGCACGCACAATTCTTCAAATGTATCTATAATTCTAATTCTGCCTGATACCGACCCATTTGACATAATAACAGCAAACGTACGAAAATAGTAATCTATATTAATTTATACGCCAAACGTTCGGCGTATATTTTTCGTGTGTTGAATAAATAAGTAAATATTCGTGTTTCAAATGAAAACATGTGTATTAAGAATTCCCATACATGTCACATGTAAATTAAAGGATATGTTCAAAATTCAAAATTCAAAATTCAAATTCAAAATTCAAAATGTCTTTATTATATAAGATCATTACAATCATTTATAATCGTCAGCTTAAAATTAAGTTTACGTTAGTTCGCATCGCGCCACCTACTGAGAAGAACTAACAAGAAACTCAGTGGGGTTGTCATTTTTTTTTAATGATTGTATTAACAATTTTAAGCCTTAAATAATAGAGCAATTCATTTCCAAACGTCTGAGTCTATAACATACTCTGAAATAGAGTAATATGCCTTTTGGCAGAGTCTATGCTTAATAAACTTTTTGAATTTAATAAATGAAAGACTTACCACGTCGTTTGGTAATTTGTTATAAAATCGTATACATTGACCTACGAAGGAGTGAGACACTTTATGGAGCCTAATAGTGGGCACAGCGAGCTTATTTTTATTCCTAAGATTAATTTGGTGGAGATCACTGTTTTTCTTAAATTTACTAGGATTTTTGTGCACATAAATGAGGTTTTCATAAATGTATTGTGAGTGTAATGTTAGGATGTTAGTGTCTTTGAATGTGCTTCTCAGTGATTCCCGTGGACCCATCATATAGATGGCTCGAATAGCCCGTTTCTGGAGCACAAAAATGGAATCTATGTCAGCGGCACTACCCCAAAGCAGTAGACCGTATGACATAATGCTATGAAAGTAGCTGAAATATACTAAACGCGCGGTGTCAACATCGGTCAGTTGACGGATCTTTCTAACAGCGTAAGCTGCTGAGCTAAGTCTACCAGATAACGTTTCTATATGCGGGCCCCATTGTATCTTAGCATCTAATGTAATGCCTAGAAAGACAGTCTGATTGACCACCTCAAGTTCCTCATTGTTCATCATAACCCTGGTTTTTACTTGTTGAACGTTCTTAGTGAAGAACCTGATACATTTAGTTTTACTATTATTTAAAAGCAGGTTATTAGCACTAAACCAGTGTAATATCTTAGAAAGAGCACTGTTTACATCGTCAATTTCTGACTGGCGTCTGTTAACCTTAAAAACTAAAGATGTATCGTCTGCAAACAATACTATCTCACAGATATCCCTCATAAGATGAGGTAAGTCGTTGATGTACAAAAGGAACAGAAATGGGCCTAAAATAGAGCCCTGTGGCACCCCCATTGCTACAGGTGGTATGTACATTACAAAGACAGGATTTAACGAAATCGAGTAGGTATGTGTAAGTTTAGAAAGAAACACGGTTGGCACCAGATGGCGGGCTTAGATGGGATCGATACTGCCATGAATAATTAAGATGGATGTGCTTTAGGAGTTCCTACTGTGAAGACTGTCTATAAATTCGCTTTCGCACGCGTCTTTCGTATATATTGGAACACTGGAGGTCAAACGGCGCCAATCAGAAAACACCAATTTCAACGTTAATATTACATGACCTAGAATCTGTTATCCCACAACGTGGTCCCGTATTGATGTAGTGTACTTTATTATTAAATCACTAAAATATTTTCTTTGATAAATATACAAATATTGAGACCGCGACCGTTTTGATAAGGTTATGAAATTATATCCTTTTGGTTCGTTCTTCGTTTTCATTCATAAATATAAATTGGTACATTAGATTACGACTTTTGCAGATACATCTTGAAGTCAGAGTTTCTTTATTTAGTCAACTGTTCCTAGAAGAGAAAGTTAAATCAATACATCCTGTAGCTCAGTTGAAACGCTTTGAAACGGTCGCGAATTTCAATTCTCCTTTTATCTTTAAAACGAAGACAGATATTACGAAGTAACGAGAAAACGGCACGAACAGTTCTGAATACAAAACATTATTGCATTGTGTTTTACTTATTTATATGAGTTTGTACTACTTCATACGTTACTATACATTAAACCAACCAAAACTATCAACATTGGATCACATTAACTACTGAAACAATTTTGATGGAACGTTTGATGATGAAGGTGGTAGAGCATATTCATCAAAATCAGCATTTTGGCTGAAGCGTGACAGAGTACAGACATATATTCAGACAGAGTTACTATCGATTTTATAATTTTGAGTAAGGTCAAGAAGTACAACAAACACAACATACTTTCGTGACAGAACAGACAATTCTCAACGGACGTCTGTTCTTGCTGTCTACTTTTAAAGCTTTTAGTATGAATGAAAATATTCCTTTGTATATCGTTATCGTTTCAAATCGATATTGGCTCGCACATCAATAACACATCTGGACAACAATGTTGCCAATTACTGCCCAAATTATGGATAGTTTATTATTAGATTTACGTTTGACAGATAACAGATAATATAATGATGTTATGAAAACAAGGGTTTTCTAGATTCTCCGAATTTACAAACCAAAAAGCTGTATATTTTTAAAACCCGCATACAATAACACATAAATAACACTTTGAAAAGGAAGCAATATTTTTCAATTCGCTTTTTTTGATATGTATCTAAAGCATCCGATGTAAGAGGATTATGAGAGATGAATCGTAGCTACTGTGCTCGAAGTTGCATGTCAGCTTTTCATTCCAGAGCTTCTATGAATAGACTGGGAGTGAAGCATGAAATAATTTGCAAATTCACGCTTAGTACTAAGTAAATGTAACCAACGAACTGTGAACGTAGCTCGGTGTCCCTGATTTAACCGCATTAATCTGTAGTTGGTGAGATTAATTAAACATCTCGTTAATATTTTCGTTTTGAACCTTTATTTGGAATAATTCGTATTTCCACTTCATTTACAGTCAATCGCCTAATTAGTTTTATATTCATTGAAGCATCGGTTTTAATTAATGTAAGTCTTTGTGAATCATTGTGGGAGTTCTGTCGCGTATACAACTGAAACGTTAAGACGTCCTAGTACTTACCTACGTGTTTATTTATAGATTCGAAAATTATGTTCTCGTAAACGTAAATGTTTGTTCAATAAATAATAGCGGCGAAAACGTATGCCATCGTAAACGTCGGTCCGTTAGTTTCGTGTTCTCTCCAATTTTCCATCGACGAATATTGGCTGCAAACAAAATATGACAACAAGAGCTGCAGTCATCTATTGAAATAGCAGTTGATTCGTGCCGGTAACCGACTATCCATTGGTGTACGTTCCTGGTACTCCACGCGCTATTTCCAACCAGAGGGGCGCTCGGTTAATTCACGAACGTCATCGCCTTAATCCACTTAACCATGCGCTGACTGACGTGATTCCGGCCTCGGAGTCGGAACGTTCTTGTGAATACTCGTGTGACGATCCTTGTTTGCGGACCCGGATTTACACAACGAAGGGTTATTGACAGTTCGCAATGAAATCTCAGGCGGCCCTAAAGCCAAATTCAATAACATTAAGACATGTCAGCTGTTCCGTTCGTAAATTGAACTCGGTTTCATAAATCGTTTCAAGTTTCAGCGGCACGAAGGGATTACATAAATAATGAGTTATGTATGAAGATATACCGTAGTTGAAACTTGACAGACATGATACGGAGCCTTGCAAATTGATCGTTTAAAGTGGCGTAGCTGAGGTTGCGGGCCGCTATCAGTAGTGGGACCCACACTAATCAGTTACATCGTTTCATTACTTTCATTATATAGCATAAAGGAGAAGAGATTGTGTCTTTATTTTGCTTAATACTGCTTATCTATCTTAGGCTAAGGACTCACGAAGCGGTTTTCACCCGTGCCCGCCGCGGTTGCGGGCCCGCAGCCTTTGTAGAATACAGATATTTATGTAAAAAATTAAAGCACATTTCACGACGCGTTTTACGCCCGCGGCGTGTGCGATTGTTTGCGGGTCCCGCTGCACCGGCGGTCATCTTGTACCGGGGCGGGCGCGGGTCGCGGTCCCGCAGCCGCGGCGGGTTGCACCCCCGCGTTCCGCGGTCGGTTGGCGGGCGACGTGACGGTCTGGAACTCAACTGCTGCGTAACCGCACAAAACTCCGGTCTCGTGAGTTTTGAAAATAAAACTCCATTTCGCCACCGCGGCGGGCACGGGTGAAAACCGCTTCGTGAGTCCTTAGCCTTATAGTTTCATCTTAATATAATCTTCTATATATCTATATATATAAAACAAAGACGGGTTTGTTACAACACTTATAACTCGAGATCGGCTGGACCAATTTTCATGGTTTTTGTTTCGTTGGATTTGTCTTCGCCCTGAATAGCAGAATACATTTTAAAAACAATGAAAACTTGGAATAAAAATCTCAAAATTCCCACGGGAACGGGGGCGCTGCGGGTGAGACCGCGGACTCAGCTAGTAATAGGATAAAAATGTGTCCAATCAAGTGGAGTCTATGGTAATTGTCGTGGCAACGACATAATGCCATTACCGCGTCTGACCGCTCAGCTTGACTCAAATTGCGTTGTATCCCGGTCGGGTTAAACGAACAGATTAAATTGTTGGCAGTGATATAATATCCTGTGATTTTCACACTCTTAACTAGGTAAAATGGTTAAGTTAACAAGCAGATAAGTGAAAAGTTTTAAATGGGGTGTTAGCTTTACGTGTCAAGTTTGGTAAAAGAGCGCTTTGAAAGCTCTTGATTTTTAGTTAAGATAATATTTTGTCTTACTCTCTGTACTAATATTATTAGTATACATCCCAGCATTATAGGCACCTATGATTCTCATAAGAATACTTCACAAACTTTGACTCTTATCAGGTTACCTCACCAAGCCGAGTCGCAATTTCTTCAATAAACACAGTACTCCAAGAAATTAATCAAAATGTGACAAGTAATGTATTGAAATAAATAAACACAATACGGGCGAGATTTGCAATAATACTTTCCCGGAGAGAGCTGTACAATAATAATTATCTTTTTGATTTATCTACAAAGTTAAATCCGCAAGCGTCAGTTACCGTCGCCATAAAATATGACTCCAGTCAACTCAGTCTCAATGTTGCCACCCATTTCTTCATCGTATAAATAAAAACTGAAGAGCAACAGTTTATTTCAACGTGTATCCATTACACAAAGGAAATTTCATTCTAGACAGACATTCTGTTGGACCAGAATATACTACTTAGAATACTTTCACGGATATTGTATTGCCAAGAACAAAGAAGAAACTTTTGTTTGTTACATCTTAGTCTAAGCGGGTGATATCTCCGGATCAAGGTATCTATTAACATTGTGTAAGCATTGTTAAGTGCTCCGACAAAAGGGATCGTTACAATGTTTAATTAGATCTCAGTGTAATTAAAGAAACTTTCTAACCGCGCGGTTTCCAACTAGGACACTTTTAACTTCTCTAACAATACCTATTTCAGTAAGCTTTTCTTTAATAAAAGTTGTATCTATTATATAACGAAGTAACTTAGTTTTCAGGCTAGACAAATTCTATGTAATATTTGTTTGTACGTAAAATGACATTGAATTATCCGAGTGACCCGTCGCGTCTGTGTAATTAACTAAGTTACTATGTTTCAAAGTATTTGTTATCTTTTCATACTAATATTACAGAAGTGAAATTATATAGGTCACCTGTATTTGATTACTTGAGAACAATATTTTATTGGTGAATATAATAATATTTCATGTTTTTGTTTGTTTCAGGTACGCTTTTTCAGGTCGCTTCAATATGGACCTACAAGGTACTCATCATATTAATTATTTCTATCAATTTTTAACAGAGTTTACCAATATCAATTACAGTCCATCCGCTGTTGTTAAAAATTCAAAAGAAATGAAACTTGAATCACAGGTCAAACCATTTCAATATTTTGATCCGATATTGAACGTCAAATTTGATACAAAAGTTTATTGAGCCATCGAACAAATAAGTAAACAACAAGTATAAGTAATAATGGCTCTCCATAATTTCAGTCGAGCAAATATCGGAGCCAATCACAACTGGCGAGTAAACAGAAGCAAATTGGATATTGAAAATGATCCAGAACCGATACTCACACGTTTCTGTGTATTGGTTTTGGATACTATTCATTCTTTGATACATGTAGTTAAAGAGTGAAAGTAGTATCAACTCAATTTACGATACATAACATTATTGTACTCATTCATGTCCGTAATAAGCACTTTCTCGCATCTTTTAATATTTCACTAGGCTTAGAATATTTGCATACTTCTCGATTGTCTTATTTTAGGACTTCTACATAGTGAAAGTAGAAAGATCAAGCTAAGTACTTGAACCCTACGTTAAGTTACATGACGTAGATAACATATAGGTGAAAATCACATCGAAATAGTTTCGACGCACTCTCGTGCTCTCATAGTAAATCGACCCATTTCAGGAGAAACGTCCATGATTACAGCGTGTGTAGGTATCGCTGTTTACTCTCCACAAATAACACGCCAGGATAATATTTGCTAAAATATTTGGATAATCCTTTGTGTCTAATATTTTTTGTATTGAAGAAGCAATGTTATTATTGAAATAGAGCACTCTCTCCCTTTTAAAAATACACAACATTATGTTTATTGATCAGATATTTCGTCACAATATTAACGTCGATAACCTACGTCGTCATTACATTATTGTCAATTTATAAATACACATTTATTATAGTTTTAAGTTCAAGTAATAAAGTAAAAGGAAATCTTTCTAAAGAAAGCCGGAGTCACGAGCATAATATAGTAATTGTTGCGATGTTAGCACAAGAATACAAGTACACAAAGAAGTTCCGCACAATTGTCCCTTTCTGTTCCGAATATATTTAGCACGCTTTGTACATAATTTACTTACATGAACGTAAATTATTCAGCTTATGGTTTTCTGGGCCACAATAATCCCGACTAGCGTATTTTATTATAAGCCAGTCAATAAACTCCGATTACATGTGGTATGTTATAGTATTAAACTGGTGGTGTTTCACGGTTTCACCCGCCTTCAGGGTCCTTCGGAATTTTGAGATAAAAGCATCCTTGTTTGTTCTCTTTATAGTATTGGATTTATAACCTACTAGCTGTGCCCTGCGGTTTCACCCGCAGCGCTCCCGTTCCCGTGGGAATTTTGAGATTTTTATTCCCTATAAACCTCACGGAGTCCGAGACCTTTCCAACGAATGCAAAACCGTGGAAATCGGTCCAGCCATTCACGCGTGATGCCTTGACCAAGGAAAACGGGTTTCATTTTTATATATATAGATTATAGATTCCTAAAAACTGTTTTTCTTTACCATTGCATCGCTATAGCGTACTTGCTGTAGTAGCCATAGCATATACTCCGAGTAAATGTGTCTGCAAGATTCTTACAATATAACGTTTCCTAGGTTACATCAAGGTATGTTTATTCCATTAATGCGTTTATGTTTGGACGTTTATTGGGTGTGTTGATGTTAAAATACGAGTGTTATAAAAAGTGAGTGGGAGTATACGATGGGTCTCCGGATTTCGTAAAGGTCACGAGGCCTATCCAGTGTTTGAAAACATTTAGAAAATAATGGAGTCTTTAGTCTTTATCATATAGATATATAAGATGACTAGCCGCGCCCTGCGTTTTCACCCGTATTATACCCGTTCCCGCAGGAATTTCGGGATAAAAAGTAGCCTATGTCCCTTCTTAGGCTTTGGACTAACTGGGTACCAAATTTCATTTAAATCGGTTCCGTAGTTTTGGCGTAAAAGCGTAACAGACAGAAAGACAGAGTTACTTTCGCATTTATAATATTAGTTAGGATAAAGAAATGATAAGGCCTGGAAAGTTCCAAGTTTAAATTGCACCACTAAATTGCACCTCAGCATGTGATCTAAGAAATTGTTCCTCTAATAGGAGTAAGAGGTCTTTTACTAAGTAGCACTTATTGTCAACTCGAATTGTGAAGGAACTTTATGAACCATTATTATTCTCAAAGACCTTCAAATTCTAATGCTTTTAGTGCTTTCAGCCTTCAAATCGAAATAATCTGAAATTTCAATTCAAATATAAGTTCTAAAGAAACTGGTGTAAAGTTTGGGAACATTATTATTTATTACTGAAGTTATTGTAATGGTGATAAAGATTAGCGGACATTGGTATTCCTTGATGAAGAGGAGTTTAATTTTACAAAAGGTGATTAGGGAAGCTTACTTCCCGTAAGCTTAATAATTTCAAGCAAATTCTTAGGGCCGAATACGATGGTTCGCTTTTGTATGAAGCCGAACGCGACGGGCGCACGCGACGGTTCACTTTTGTATGAAACCGCAAGCTGCGGGCGTACGCGATGGACGCACGCTTAACGTAGATTCGGCCTTTATTCTAAAGATGATCAAAAAATATGACACCGAACTATCAGTTTACAGCAAAGTATACTCGAATACCACAAATCACAATCAAGTTAAGGTCATTCTGCATCATCTTTTTTTACCATTCATCTCATTTATCATTCAACAAACCTTGTATTGTTTAATTGTAATCGCCTCCGTGCCTACGTATTTATTATTGAAGTCTTCGCATAAAGACATATCTCTCTTGAGATATCTTCCTCTCTGACCTGTGAAAGTTGTAACAATACAAGCTGCGGTTTTAACCGCGTTGTACCCGTGGGAATTATAGGATACAAAATAACCTTTAACCTTCCTTTTGAATGTGGCTATAACCAACATAAAGTTTTTTTTTCAAATTTTGACTGGTATTTATTTCGTAGTGAAAAGAATTTAATCTTTCGCTAAAGCAGTTCCAGCGATTAGTGTGTTCAAAATTCAGCTTTATTATATTAGTATAGATTATGTTTTAGCTTATAATATATTCTACATGTGTCTGCTTATAAACTCACGTGTGGGCTACTAAAACGTAAAAGCCCAGGCATCGGTTGTTAACCGGCAGATCATAATTAATGAACAGACGCAACACAATAGACATTTGCATTGTATTAAATAATAAACCACTTCAGTACTTAGAGTGAGGCTTTTCAAGTACTGTTTGTCTCTATTTGTACTCCCATCATGTTGTTAGGTGTAATTACAAAGACATTGTTATTAGGGTTAAGGAGTCACTACGTTTAGTACACTAAATGCTCTTGTAATCATGGAACTTTGCAATTTATGTGTACGAGTATGATAGTAGAGGATATAACTGTGTATGTTAGTCTTTTACGGGTAATATTTACTTTATAAAAGGTACAAAGCTAGTTAAAACTTCAAGGGTAGAAGGGTTCGAAGATTGTGGGTCGGTTTGCTTAGAATTCTTATTTGTTTTAGTCTCTTTTGCCGATATACGGGACGTAGAGTTAATATATCATGGATGGAGGCCAAAAGTAATCGTATCGGAAAATCCAAGTAAAATATTTTTTCAGTCGAACAAAACATAAATGAGCCAGTAAAGGCAATCAGATGTTGTATTATAAACGTATTTTGTGAACAATAATAAAATTAAGCACAATATATTGTTTTCCCGAAACCAAGGGGTTTAATAACCATTTTTTATTTGTACCGCCTCTTGTTACGCTCGATGCCGTTTCCGCAGATTACGCCTTAATATAATGGTGTCATCTATGAATTTATTACGACCCGGATGATATTTATATCCCCTTTTTCTTAAACAAGGAAATCGTTTTCAGAAAATCTGTGAATGAAACAAATGTAAATATCTCATTTAAATGAAGATAAAGCTGACAATCCGACGCAAACGTAAAGTTGAGAAAATACGACAAGATGATTGGATTTTAACAATGAAGGTTGAATTAAACTTGGATAATTTATTATTAAATGTATAATTAATCTGTTATGGTTGTGTTTATACTGGACCTACTTTTAGTTTTAATGGATCAAATATTCATTTACTTGAATATTGCTTGTCAAGCAAAGTTATGGTAAAGTTATAATTTTACTAAAATAGGCTTGCTTTACTTTCTAACTTCACTGAATCCATTCATAGCTTGTAAACTGGCTAAATCTGAACGAACTGCAAACAATTTCGCGCTAACATTACGTCGATGTAAACGCGTGATAACCGTAAATCATAAATGAAACTTCTATTTTAAACCATATTACTGTGTCGTGTTTAAAATCAGATGTGTACTGGAACGCTCATTCTTTGTTTACAGTCGGTTCGTCACGAGCCCAACTTTTCGTGTAAGCAAATGGGGCGGGTAGATCATTCAACTGTATTTGGAAATATATGGGAATTGCGAGCCCCCGGCAATACTCAGTACTCTCTTATATCGACTGACACGATTGATTTAACTTTACTTTCAGATAAGTTGATATACACAAGGTATTTATCTTTTAAACTTGCCTTTTTAATGACAATTCCAAATGAATTCTAATTAATGATGGATCAGTCTTCTTCTTCTTTTCGAGTCGAGATGGTTGTATTACCTTTTTTATAAATATTCAGAAAATGTATTGAATGGGCTATCGCTTAAATATGGATCAGTCTTAGTAGTGAGTATGTTAAAACGTTCCTCTTTCAAAAGTTTAAATAGGGTTGGGGTCCTAATCTACCGCACGAGCCCGGACTAATTAACTTAAACCATTAATCAATGTGAAATTACCGTTTTACTTCTCTAACGACACTGAGAAAACCGATATACTGAAACCGATCTCGGTCTCAAGATATTGGTCTGTTGAGATTCACACCTGTATTCACGCAGCACTTCTCTATTCCCACTTTGAATTGACAAAGATATCCTCTGGGAACGAACTGCCGTTTCAACCATTACCAGACGGTTCTATTAGTATAAAATATTTCCCACACGAAAATACTGCGCAAAACACCAATGTGTATTTCAAATTTCATCAATACCTATTGAAACATTTTGGTGTTACGGTTGTTTATGTGGATCTTCGCTAGCAATATAAACAGAGGAAGGAGAAAATATGCGATGCTTCATAAGGGGTCATAACAGCATTTATTTATGTGAATGATTATCACTGACCGTGTGTTATCCTTCATCCTTTTAATCATAATGATATAAAGCTACATCCCTTCAGTGTGCAATCATCATTTGTAATAACCGCTCTCATCTATTTATCACTTTAATGTTTGTGTTTATTTTAACCTTTCACGAAAATAAGGAGTTCTATGTGTATCCGTTTGTCGGTCTGTGACTTGTCTCTGAAACGATTTTTGTGTTGGTTTGAGAGTAAATTTGATTGACTTATCTAAATAAATTAATGATATTTCTTCAATGAAAATGAATAATATTATTGACTGCCAAAAACAGCCACGATCATCTAAACCTTTTGTTATGGGATGAGAATAGGAGTATTCCAGCTTTCACCACAATTATCGGTATGAATGAATTCATCATAATATAACTACGCATTTAACCACATAATTAAGTACTGATTGCATTTAGAGACTAAATTATCTACCTGATACTAGGTTAATTAATTTACTTACTCCTATGTCATCATTTAATTAAGCTGAACCAATAGTTTGTTTTAATATTTAACATTTAATACAGTTCGTCTAAGCTCAAGGGAGATAGCTTTTAGAGGTTTCATCTTATCATTCAAGCGCAGGACCTTGTCGCTTTTAATATCGTATTTAAGAGGATTTCACTGCTCAATGCGATGCTCCACTTTTATTGATATTCCTTTGAAGTGTCAATATTTGAATGTTATTCGGAATGGTAGTGAGATTAGAAATAATCGTGTGAAAAAAAGAGCTTTCCTGTTTAAATACAGTTTAATTTTCGCTTCACTAATTAAACCAAAGAATCAAGAGCAAAAGATTACACACACAACATACCTAATTACTCATACAGGGTTTAGATACCAAGCCCTAATACCTAGAACTATTAGATATATCTCCTGATTACAGTCAAGGCAGTTCGGAGTAGATAAAATCCTCCATTAAGAGTATTAACTTAATCTGCGTCTAGTAAAAGAAATATAACATTAAAAAGGCTTGATAAAACTCCAAAGGAAAATAAAAACACATTCAGTATGAGACTTCCTTTAAGCTCCCGATAAAGCGGTTGACTTGTGTCAATCCCGCTCATCTCCCTTTTATATTTCCATTCATAAGACATTTTTATAATAAATCTAAATATACTCGTATGTTTTTTATAGTTAGGCATGTGCCTAGTTTAAATTTTCACTCAGTATTCTACTTCGGAAGTAGTTTTATCGTATTCTTTAATTCCCGAAGTTAGAAGTATCCTTCGGGGTCTTTAGCGAAGTTTCAACAAAATTATAAAGCGTCTGAAGAAATAAGTTGTTCTCGGAACCATTTTGTTCTGTTCGTTATTTCACTACGTAAATGTAGTTTTAGCTTTTGATAAAATAGCAATTTTGTTCGCAATAGTTCCCGGTACCGAGTGTTTAGCTAATATACCTGTAATTCCCTAAACCGGGCTTTTCGTAACAATGTTTTATAATAAACAGTTCTCAAGACAAATGGGTTTATTTACATAACAATTTACCGAAAATACCAGCGCCCTGTTTACCTACGCTTTGCTACGAAGTAGAATAGAGGTTTTAACCGACTTGAAAAAGAAGGACTTTGTTAATTGTTCTAATTTCTATTTATGTTTAATAATAGTTGTTTCTTTTTAATAGATGTATCGTTTTTTCGCGCAGTGTTATACTTTTTAGTCGAATTTAAAAAATGATATTCCCTTATTATATAAATTAACTTGAAAAATTAACAGTGTAAAACATATTTGACTTCATAATAACACACTTAATATTATAAATAAATAACATTAAACTCCCCTACAACACAAGACAATATTGACTTGATACACAGAATACATACGCGTTATTGCCAAACCATTGTTTGCTATGCCAACGTAATATAATTTATAAGTCAAACTCCGCTAAAATTTGGAACAAACTTATCAATCATTTCGTAATATCGGCTTTCTCAATCAATTGTTCTTTGAATCATTTTACATCAAAATATTGGTTTACGAGAAATTTTTACTGAGCGCGTGTGAAACATGTCCGTCGGTACGTGTTACAAATCAAGACTAAAATAAACGTGTTGCATCGTAGAGGTTATCTGATTTTATTATTCGATTATAGCTTCACACAGGTGTCATGGATTGGTAGCTATTCCCCACGTTCACACTACAAGTGACAACCAACGTAAACTCAACTAAAATGTGTGTGAGAAAACCTCTAGGGATAGGATGCAACTGATGCTTTCACAATTACACCACATATTTCACTTGTTTATAACAATATCGCCTTAAAATATTAACCGTGGTTTAGATTGAGCAAGTTTACAAACTAGAAGCAAATTCTAAAGATGTTAGAAATTAATTGACGTAGCTCCGAGCTTGTAAACTATCTATTGTTATTTAAAGGTTATCGGTCGACGCCCTAGTAATTTAGCATCGACTAAAAACTACAGTGTTAATAATCACTCACACACAAAATAAAATAAATATAAATTGTTCAAAGATAATGTTTGTTTATTGTGTATAGAATATATTGATATGCGTTTAGCAATTTATTTACCACCAACGCTAAAAAAGATTTAACAATATTGATAACAATTACAATGTGTTGATTGAATGTATTGTTGTTAGATAAAATTGTATCGTGCGTTTAACTAGCATCGGTCACGTGCGCTGCTTAGTTATAAATAGTGATTGATTTGGCGTGCAATTGATGCTGTGACCCATTCAGCAGATATGTGGAGCGGATGTAAAGTGTCATTATGTCAGACGAGCTCGTTGTGTTTGTCAATAGCTGACATTAGATACTATGGGCGGATGGTGTACGATCTCCTATTTTTATTTATCGCCTAAATATGTTTAAAAAACAAATGACTTTCGTTTTGACGTTCTATTTGGTGCAATTTAAAAATATAAATTTCAAGAATAGCTTTTGTTTCTTAAATGTAATTAGGTCCTAAATAGATTTAAGAGTTGTGTAATCCGCCCTATGAATCATTTTCAGCAAAACACATAATGTTCCCCAATTTTTTATAGCAGAAACTAGACAGCGTAAAAATGTTTTTCATTTTTTAAACAAACATAGTGAGGTGAGCTGTTAATCACAAAAACAGTACGTTTGCAAAAAAGTGCTCTCATATCGTAGCTCACAGGTAGAAAGCATCGGCCTCAATGAAAATAACAAAAGTGGTTACGAGATGAGTATAATGCATTTCAGTACTTTGTCTCCAAGCTGTTTCAAAACTAGATTAGTTTGAAAAGCTCTCCTATACTGTTTATCGTTTTGGGAATTCAAGAAATGAAGAATTTTATTGATTTCACCCCATCCGCTCTCGTACTTCAAATTGAAATTTAAAATGAACTTGGAACGGCGTACGTTTGGATATCTAATGAAATGTTTGAAGCCCAATAGAAGTTGTTTTTCTCTTTAAAATTGAATTTATGATTAGTTGTGCAACAAAGCTGAACTTTGTTGAAAAATTAAAGTGATTTTATTTAAACTAAACAGTTGGAAAGTCATTAATTGAAATAGGTTTTACATTTTGCCATTTTCCGTGGGAATTTCGGAGTAAAACACTAGCTTAGAACCCTGTACTCTTCAGAATGTAGTATCCAATATAAAGAGTATTATAAAGGTATAAAGGCCTGGTAGTTCTCGAGATTAGCACACACATACAAATATATGTTATTACCTCTTTAAAATATAAGTATAGATAAAGCATTAATTTCACCTACAGTACCTACACAGAAAGTCTCTCAAGAGCGAACTAACTTGAGTGAAGTTGGTGAGACGGTAACCATGATTAATAACTACTTTTAACTTTTCAATAAAATACTTTCATCATGAAAAGTGACTGGTGAAATCTTGTTACGATATTTTTTGATTAATAACGCTTTAACCAATGGAACTATCCAGATAATTCTGTTGGTTGTATTTGTTTACTTTAAATATTTTCCTTTCAGAATACCCCTATCAGACATACCTATAACAAGTGTGTACTTATTCTGAATTCCTTTTATTTCCACTGGATTTACTTATTAGAAAAGCTTATGCAAAGTAAATGTGAAAACTATTGAGCGCACGGAACTGTATTACCTAAATTGTATTTTTACTAGAATATGAAAATAACTTGCTTGGATTATGGTTTTCTCTGAAACTGTAGAATGGTAACGTCTCTACTACTAAATTCAAAGTGGATCATAAAAACAAGGGCCTTAATTAAGTAAGTAAAACATATGGCATCCATATCACATTCGATTAAATACAGAGCGAGCGTGAAAACACTTTTACTATCAATAAAGTAACAAGTGTTTTTGCTATGAAAAATAACGAGGCAGCATTTGGAGACCTAATAAAATGTTGTAGTACCTACCTACGAGACATTTCCCGCTCGAGATAGATCGTCACGTGAGTCCCACAGGAGCAATAAATCATAATGGCCCAAATGAGTGCACGACTAAAACATGTTCACGGTCAAACAACAACGCAGAACCACGCTCGATAATGACATAACGTCGAAACGAGCCGTAGCATACGAAAGGCCACACAGCATCTCTATCTCTAGCCTGTACGTAACATTGTTCAAGGGATCGGACGCTCGCGGGGTGAAAACCCTTTTGCGATCCCACAATAACACAAGAGACCGGCAGCGAACAAAGTAAATGGGAATCAAGACGAAAGATTCAAGGACTAGAATCGTAGGTCGAGCGTACGGGCGGTGAGTATGTTCGTCCCGCTCGCTCGGCGCCCTAGGCTGCGACGCGCAGCGACGCTCCAGTCGCGGTCTGCCGGCCGTCGCGACGCTCGGGGCCGCCGCCGCCTCACGCTCGCGCGCCACCTGAAGCCATGCACTGACCCGCTGCCGTGCGAGATAGTCCAGCACGCAGCCTGCACGCACAGCCTGCCGCGCCGCGCGCGCGACCTCGTGCTCGCGCCTCACCGCGTCCGCCGCGACTACGCGACTTCACTGTGCCACTGGGACGTTGTTTCGTGTGTGTACGGTGCATATTTTGATACGTCATATCTGTGACAAATTACATTTCAACGGTGATCCAGTTATCGTATCATCGTCGGAAAAAGACACACAATTTTGGTATGCTATCGAATCACTAACACGTAGTCGCGTGTGTGGAGTACACCTGCCGTAGTGTCGTTTACACCTCCTCGTAATAACGTTACGATACACAGATAACAGATTAATCCTAATATCATATAGTAAAAACATGCATTAGCGCTTTACCCAGCGACGTTTACGAGTGCCTAATGTGTGAAATATATTTCTATACAAGTGTCGAGGTTACGTAGAACATGAGAATGGTTTTAGGGAAATCATGTCAGATGCTCAAATTATTACAACAGGATCGATGTAAAATAGCTATAGCCTTTTATTTAATAAATGCAAAATGTTTTAGATATTAGAATTAAACATCATAAAGTGATCCTAAAAATAAACAAAGGATTAGTCAGTGTTTTGTTGATTGCTGAAATACATTAGTGTGAACATAAATCACACAAATAAATTGCTATAGGGATTTCCGTTCAGAAATATTAACTCAACATTTCCATCTTAAATCTTGTGTATCTACTTTCAAGCATCAGCTGCTACAATGTGCATGAAAGCATTGCATTTAATATATTACCGTTCTCTACCTTTCACATAATGTTTGTTCCACACATTATTATTTGGTGTAAACACATAAAGATAAGCACGTACAAGTCAACAGCACATTAATAATACACCTTTATAATATCAAAATGTAGTGCTACATACGTAACATATTTACGATTAGCAAAGAATGTTATAATATACGTTAACTATGATTGACTACAAAAACTACTTGTTGATTTTGGCACATACCTTCTTACATATTTCAAGTCTTACTATGACTGGTGAGATTTAATCTTATTAAATAACGTAAGCTGACAGTGATTATAGGAATTCGTTACATAACATTTACCATAACGTTTACTTTTTTTTTCTGTGGATGTTTTACACTACGATGCTAAGATAGGTTTCTTTCTAATATTAGATAATGGATACAGGTCAACTATAAATTGGGGTATTTTTGACTAGTAATGTAAAAATTCTCTGCTAAAATGTTCAGTTTAATAACATCTACCCAATTTGTATATGAAATATAACTTCAATTTGTTACAGTTATAATCTTAGATTATACATTGTTCATTTATACAGAAGATAAAGTAAATATCTCAGTTAATAGACATGCTTTAGCTAGGTTATAATGATTTAGAGTCACTATACTAAATGATTACGATGGACACACAATTTTACGAGAGCATATGTTCAAGGAAGTGTAATTTTAATACGTGATTTGGTTTCCTCACACTAATAATTAGCGGAATAGTAAAAATCCATACTCACGCCTATGTATGACGTAAGAGTACGTCAGGATCTAACTAATGAATGGCACACAGTATCTAATATGATGTGCCGGTGCTATTATAATGTCCTGCCTGATATCATGATTAGAGTATTTTATTTTTAGCCTAAATAACATAGCTGTACACTCAGCCTTATCTCAGGTATTTTATAACGTTACAGAGAATTTGAGAGCATTATCTTTATGTTGCTAGTCTACGTAAATTTAAAAATTATAAATGGAATTTTCAGGTAGGTACTCAATTTTATTCGTGGTATCGAAAATCATTGTGTGAAACTCTAACTTGTTAAATAACAATCATAAAATCTATCAGACTACCCCGCTCGAGTTGATGAATGTCTCCTATAAAAATGGAGTGTTATCGAATTGATGACTCCAAATAAATTGTACAATGGGTTATATATACCTACAATGGGTCGTCCGACAATTTTCAATGCAATAATCGCGTTGAGTTGACAAGACCAAAACTGGTTCTCAATTGAAACCAGCGACCGCTCAACGAATAGTAATTGATTGCAGCGATCACTATATTTGTGCCGGCAATTCCTTACAGGCCATAGTCATATCAATTATTCCCCATCATTGTTCGGAGCTCCTCGAATTATTGGTAATATTATGTCTCCTATGATGTCGTATTGTATTGTGCAAATTACGCCAACAAATGTGTAGATAAATGTATTAATCAAAGGCATTCCTTCATTAAAATGACTTGATTGTTCCTTCAAATAGAATAATTGTATACTAGTCTGTAGTAGGAAGTTGACATAAAACTGTCTTTTGCCGCCGCTTTGTTCGATATGGTAACAAAGGAGATTGGAAAAATCCGTACCACAACGAGTTCATACCAGAGAGTCAACGGACTAAAGCTTTCCAGTGGACATTTTATATAACAATACAAAAAGGCTATTCCAGCATTTGGCATGGTCACCGTGCCTCGAGTTATTGTAGTCAGCCTTGACCGATCCATAATTGTTATTAAACCGATAGCAATTTGGGAAATTGCTGTCTCCATAAATGTTTATACTCCAAAGTATAATTTATGATAGTCTGTAATATTTTGATTAATTAACATTTTACGCTATCATACCTTCGATATTGAGTAGTTATTAAACATTCTCTCAAATAAGTGTTTACTACAATAACTCCATGCTTCGCTTAACGAATGGAAGCAGCCTAATAAAGTTTATATGGTAATGTTTCTTTAATTTGTTTTCCGCGTAAACCATCCACTAATACACCCTAATAAAAACTCTTGTTATCTTCGCCGTCCAATGTGGTTGTTAGCCCTTTATCCTCAGTAATATGTTTAATCCACGAGTATACAGCTATCGACCCTTCTGAACATCAAAACGCAAAGTATTAAGCAATATACCGACAATTTGGTACATTACATAATCTTTGAAGATAACTAGTATACTTATGAACATCCTATGTTTAAAAGGATATTTTTCTGCTCACTCGAGCTGAAATAGGGACGTTACTTTCTTGGGCAATCTTCCGGTTTTTTAACGGGCGCCTCATTTTTTCTATCAAGTTTTGTCAATTTAATTATTTGCAATGAGGGACTTTAGTCTAAATTATGAATGTAAAATGTTGAAGCTAGAACGTGTTTGGCGCAGTCTCACTACCAACGGTTTTTACTGTGGCGTTATATTTTCGAGTAGATTAGACGAGCTACTCGCAGCCGGCTCTATCCTTTGCAATGTGATCTTGGCTTAAGAACTACATTTGGTACTACTAATCACGGTTCCAAACTACCTCTATATAACAGACGACGAGTTATTCACAGGTAGTGTTTGAAGATAACTAAAGATCTCCTGTTTATGTAAGGATCACTTTGCTTATTTAATATTTGATTAATAATCTTGGTAGCTTTACTAAGTCGTAAAACATTGAATAGGTTATTATGTTTTATTATTTAATAATCTCAACCCACGTGTTCTTTGAAGTAAAGGATAATAGCTTCTAAAGGTCAACGGAAAAGGTATATAATCCAGAATGTACCTTTTTATTGGGATATTTGTAATTTGAGACTATCATCCCTTCATTATGTGGACGATAAAATTACTTTTATTACTATAGAACTAATAATATCTTGTATGATAGACATTGAAAAAGGGTACGTCGCGTCGTACTAATTAGGAGACTCACTGAGTCAATAGATCTTTAAACTATACGAAGCGCTGTTATTAGAGTGTTTGATGTGGTAAGCGAATATTTCTCATACTGAGCGTTTTGTCGACACAATTTAGTATCAAGATGATATTGAATACGATCAAATCGACTCTGACAGCACTTTACCAACGGAGGGAGTGACATGAACACCAAAGATAAGTTTCTCTCACCATTATTTGGGTGTCAGGTGGCGTAAATAGGATTTCATGTAACCTTGTCACTTACCTATTGTTACCTAGTACTTTAATCATGTTGGTTGACAAATACTCTGCAACATTGAGTTATTAGGTATCCACGCTAATTAAATTACTTCAATCAGCAGTCAGAATATTGTAAAGAATGCTTTAAAACAAGTTAGTTATAAACTTAATAAACTGATCTAATAGAGCAAACGAAAGAAATCTAATTTAATTATTAAAGATTTTTAAATAACCGAATGATATAAAACTCAATGTTAAGAACAAATTCACATTCAATCTTAACATGTTGTTGAAAATATTTTTGTCTAGTAAAAGCATTTATCCGATTTATCACCGGAAGACGACAGAAGTATGATAAGTTGTTACTATTTTTATATGATTTAAATAAAACTGAAAGTTAGCTAGAGCACGTGTCGTATAATGGCCGATCGCCAGCGAATACCGAAACGTTCTGGGGACGCACTCTGAGCACACCTATGTCACTGTGCGACGAATAATCACACTTGATCGAATATGTTCATTATAAATGATACACTGGTCTAGTTACCGATGACACATCTAGTGCGTCCAACATAATAAGTATTCAACGCAATTGCAAAATTAATCAAACACGATTCATCCACACATAATAATGATGCAGTTATGGTAATACTAAACATCGATAGCATTCTAAAATTATGTTTGTAATTTGATCCACACAGAGCATTCATAAATAATAACTATGGGTTAAACTTGTGACCGAGTGAGGTGCTAGTGATCGAAAATGATACCTAAGAAACTTTACTAAGAATAGACTCTCCCTGCAAAGTAGTTTCGGAACTTAATTAACATTTCTTTTCCAACTGTCCCTCCCTATCTCCCACCTTTGTAAAACTTCCCGGTGACTCCTACACCACACGTTCATAACAAATCGACTGACATATCGATACTAAACTTTATCTTACAAAATAAGCCTTCAAGACTGAATTGTTATTCGTATATACAAAGTACAGTGCCAAGTGTTATATATTTGTATATTGATTAAATGGGAGTGTTGTGTGTTGTGGCGAGTTGTTCGTAGATGGTGGTTGTAGTGGTGGGTGTATGCGTGTGCGCTGGCAGTGGCCGAGGTTGGCTAGGGGTGCGGGCACGGCGTCAAAGTGGTCGGAGGGGGGGTGTTCCGCTGCTGCGTGCCCTGGTGCGGGGCGCGCGCCGCGCCGCCCTCCGACGAGGCGGACTATGCGCTCCGGGACGGCAGCCCGACCCTCTCGCATGACCATTACGGTAAGCTACCCACATTCATTACTACACTTCAAATTTCAAACTCTACCCTAGTAGAGTATAGAGGTAAAACTCATAGCGAACTCATGGAGCATATTCATAAACTTCACCATTAGTAACTTGCTATTTTTATGTTTTTTCAACAATGTCATGTGAATTAACTAGACCAAGAGTTTGCTCTGGCCTCCACTTTAGATTACTATGAGTTTTCTCTATCATAGATTTTGCTCTACTATAAGTTTAAAAGTTAACGACAGTGCATATATGACTTTTATTAAGGCTGAAACGATTGCGTGAGTTACTGAAAGTTATTAGTATAACTTTAGAGACGTAAGGCGACGCCATTTGTGACATAAACTCATGGTAGAGCTACTGCTTAACCTGTATTACGTAAAGGTCCATTTAAACGGAGCGAGTCTTGACATTACGACTCGAATATATGATTGAAAGAATATAAAAATGTCACCCTGCGATGCAATTGTTACGGAAGTGGCAAAGCGATTCCTTCACAATAAAATGTTGATATCGACGTTGACTCAGAGAGATTTAAAGACGAATCTTAGTATAATAATTACTCGTATGCGTATCTAAATGGGCCTTTAGACATATTCAAGTTGTTATCCTAATATGCTGAAAATCTTTCGTTTAATATTGTTTTTATAGGATCATGATATAAAAGCCACCGTATATGGTTCGCTTTTGTTTTTTAACATGTATTAAACTAAATAACGTTCGGTTATGTAAACCGAATGTACTTTACAAATGTTTTCCTTATATCAAAGTATTTAATTAGGGCTTAGGAATAAATTTTCCGACGTACATCAATCCTTGCACTGGTACAGAAAGGAAACTTTACAGAAAATTTATGTTTCGAAACAGTTCAAGTACTCGAGTCTATAGTTTTCTTGAGCGAGTAACATTGTACTCATAAATCTTGTAACAATTACCCACCGTTGTTCGACTTTGTACGTAAATGGAGCCCCGAAGTTTGCTAAACGACATTAAATTAGTTACTTAGTAAAGGTAAATCGGTAGTTAAAAATGTTAGTTCGTTCAATGTTTACTTGCGCTATCCTTGACCTTGTTTGAACTCGGAAGGTATGCATTCGGTACATTTTGAACGTTATGCGAAATCTAGTTCTACAAATATTGTTATTAAACAAAGTTTTAATTGAATAAGGAAGTAATATTGTTCCAAAGACGGATACTTCGCGTTCGCTGGGAGTGTAGGATTGTACAATTTTCTGATTTAACTCTCAGCTGAACTTCTAAACTTCTCCCGCGTCTATTCTTCACATTCATTTCAAATGAAAGTGACGTAAAAGTTGAATTAGTACTGTCACAGAATACTTGAAAGACTCTGAAAAACCATTCATCATAAATATTTTATCGTAAGTTATGAACATATTAGATATTAAATATGATAATATAGTATTCAAGTTGCAACTAAAAGTGTTTTATCCTACGAGCACCCCTGGGTCGTACTCGGTAAAATATACTATGCACATTGTTTTAGGGTGCATCATGGTCCGCGTTGTCTAAATTTTCTTTGAAATATGAAGTATATTTCATGTTGTCGCAGTATGGTATATTTAAGTGAACGGAGAAAAATTATTCGATAGTTCATCGCAGTTGAAATATATCAAATGAATATAAACAATGATCTTACCGTAGTAATGCTATCATAGCGCTCGTAAAATAAAACAACTACCAAATGATAACTCCAGTTTACAAGTTATAAGAAGAAACGTAACAGCACACGTCACTTGCATAATTTCTGTAATTAAACACAGAAAAAGATTTTCTATTTATACTCATCCAGTTGAGAACCAATAGCGACGGCGAAGAAGAATTTAAATCGAGTGCTAATAAAGGATAATCGGTCACGAACAATCATTATACCGATGAGGACGATAATTTTAAGCGTTTCCATGCTTTGTTTTAGTTGGGCACGTTTATCAGGCGTATTTAGCTGCCTTGTCATCGGCAAAGAAATCTCTATTGAATAGGTTTTTCATTGTTATCAAGTTTTTTAAAGATATTAATATAATATGAATCCCGTTGATTCTCCAATAAACGTACAGGTTCGATAGGTTTTTTGGTATTAATCACAGAAGTTATATGCACAAAGTTTCTGATTAAGTTTTAGAAAGTAAATAATATGTGAAACCTACTTTGTAGGAACCGTATTACGTAGCAACTTACCGTCACTTTAGTGTTCAAACTAAGCTAACTCAGATAGAAAATCGAATGTCTCAAGTTTGCAGACAAAGTTGTAATACAAGGTTAATTACAACTTCCAACTTCCATTAGCTATCCAGCTAATGGTGCTAGCAACTATGCAGTTCACATAATTATAGGCAGGAATGAGGGAGCGTGTTTAGCGCCACAAGTGTACAGCGATCGATCCCGGGACGCGCACAACCCTCAACAGAGTCCCCTTTTTGTTTACTTTAAATTAAGCCCGGTTTCAACACTAAAAGATCCATTTCGGATGTATTTGGGTTAGTTTTTTTACAGCCCCTTTGAAAGAACATGTAATGTTTGTCTTTGTTTCCATTGTTTCTAAATCTTTTTGGAGTTTGTAACTAAAGAATGCATTTTGGTTCCTGACCTTGTTATTAAATATGTATGCAATAAATTGCTATTACAGCGTACGTAATTGAATATTAAATTTTATAGATCCTGTTTGTTAAATTATCTGGAATAATAAATGTAACCTTTCTAGATAGAATTGATTAAATTTCCATCTAGTCAACGCGAGCGAGGGAATCCTATTTGCCGTAGGAATTTCAAAATGGCTACTTACTGAACTGCCGCGCTAGTCAGTAGGCCATTGTTCTAACTGGCGTGTTCTATATATTGCATCCATTGATCTCTTCCCCAGTTCAATTTATTAGAATCGGAAATTCAAATAGGAACTAGAAATATACATTAGTACTATTTATATTAAAGTGGTTCGAGTAAGGATGCCAACGCACCGTGCGGCTAGCTAGAGGCCAATCGCATTGCGGTCAGCTTCATATGAGGGATAGAATATGCAATTTATATATTATATTTTGGGTTCTAGCTCACAGATAATGCGGTTGGCTTTGCATCTGGCAAAACGGGCAGCCCAGTAGTGTGAATAAAAAAGCGATTTCATTAAACATACTAATTTTCCTTGCGGTGAGCCGGTTAGCGGCTAACCGTACGACCAGCCGCACCGTGTGTATGAGCACTAATCCTCTCAATTTAAATCAACGTTATATTTTATATAATGACCGGCTAGACTACAATTTATGAAACCATATCCATGAAATTACATTTCGTAGCATTAATTTTTGTTTGTGACCTCTAAATAAAATCCATTTACGATCAATACAACACCCGGTACTATTTTAGTACTTTGATACATAACAAGCAGCTAATGGAGAAGAGTATATTTATAAAATCTTTGTAATATGTTCAGTTTATTCCAAAATAACCTAAAAAGAATGAAGCAAAGTTAATTATCCGCTTGGAAAATACCTCATGTTCACACGCGGTTTTCAAATAAAATTTCGCAAGAGAATTATCCGGGTTCGTTTTAAAAATACCTCAGTGAAAGGAAAAAAGATTATCTTTAAATCTTTATAATGTTACCTCGATACAGGGGTTGTGACTGGAAACAGTTCGTGCTAAGTGCACGGTCGGACAATGTGCTTAGCTGTTTTTTATCTTTATTTAAAACGAGCCGCTGTGCTTTGATATTTATGATAGTGGCTTAGACAAGCAAGCGTAGTCAAGCGTTTTAACAGCCCCGGTTTTAACTTTTATTCTGCAAAAAATCTAGCTGCAATCCGGAAAATGCCTAAAGGTTTCCTATGCTGTGATTAGCTTTATCAAAAAAACGAACTTCCACACTGTTTTTGTTTGTCGTAAGCATTTTGCATACTTAGGAATCGTAATTTTAACAGTTTGACTTATCTCGCTTGCAATATGGTATTTGCTTTGAAACATTTATATAGTAGCTCTATTATACTGTAATAATACTGGCTCAATGCGTTTACAAACCGCAATACAGGATGCTTTTCCACCAATGATTTTGGGGGCAGATTTATACATTGCGCATCATGAATAATGTGACTGTATTTCCACAATTGTTGTTACGTACTAAGGGATGGTATAGGTTATGTCAAACAGTGTCGGTAAAGCAATTTTAGCCATGTATAATAGAGACCAAATTTCTGTGAAGCAGGTTTCATTAAAACCATTTTCTACTAATGATATATTTGAGCTAAGAGTACCTATAGAAAAACTTTATGTTGCCATTAAAAATGCGTATATAAATATTTCACCCCTTTTTGTTCGATACATCCTACTACCTACCTACATATGTACCCTTTGTGCCTACACAGCACAACAAATCTCTAGTGGAAAGCACCCTAATCCCCCTTCGCGCACCCCCTTGCTACATTGAATACGCTAAATGAAACACTTTGTCACATTAAGTCCTCATCTCTATGTTCTCTTCGTATCGTGGTTTACATATCGATCAACGTAACCTTCAATTGTATAATTAAACAGCTAATCACTACTGGAATGTTTCAACTATTTCTATTAAGTTTATTGCTTTGTTCTTTGTAAAGCTTTGTAAAAATTTTACGTTTATTGAAAAGAAAGTAATATTAACTGTAAATGGGTGGGAAGTTGCATTTTGGAGGCAGTATGTTTGTGTTTGTTTATGTTTATATAAATTGAACAAAGTGTTTTAATGTGTATGCGATAGACAGATGTCCATTATGAATAGCAAAGATTAGGTATTATCGAACAAAGTCTTGGTAAAGTAAAACAAAGTAATTCGTAATTTCTTATAATCCTAAGGTTTCTTACAATGCTTATAAAAAATATATGACAAAAGTTAAACATTCCAAAGCGAATTTTAACTATAATGTGTAAAGTTCGAAATAGAACAAGTATTCTTTATCCACTTTGGCACGAGCTCCCCGCGCCCGGGTTCGCCACTTAATCCAAATTTCTCTTCACGTAAGTAACTTCATGTGACTCAAGAGCAAAGTGGTCCCAACAGATCATATTTGCACATTTTCTTACTGCAGTACAATGTCTATTTTATACGCACCACAATGAAGGTTCAGATTAAAGTATTCAAATCTTCAAAAATTTATCCATTATCTCAAAATCTTTCGAAAATTAATTTAACTTTTTGACGCAAAATTATATTTTGATTAATTGACAGCAAGTCCGTATTTTGAATACTTAATTCATGTAAAGTTAATCAATCTTCTCTCGGTAGTTCTATTGAGTATCTATGAAGAATCGAGAACGTTCTTCAAGCAATTTAAATTCACTGGTTGTTGTAAAGCTTTTAAGTAAACAACGAATTAATTAACCTTTGTTCCTTAACTTTTATTTCACTCAATGTTTCAAATTAGTGTTTTAACAAGAAGATGCCACGAAGTTCACAAAACAAATTGATAGTAAAGAAATGTTAATAAAGAGTATTATGTACTGTCCTACATGTGACGTACCAAGCCATAATATATGCTTTGGTAAAAAAAATAGTTAAAAAAAAACTAAAAAAACACGCTTAGTTTTTTTTTCTATTGTCATCGGCTCTCCATAAATTGACAAAGTTTGAATGAAATCTGGTCTTTTAAAGTGGGTCAAATCGCGCTCTATAGAGTCGGTTACAAACATATTGCATAAGTGAAGCTATTAAAAAGCATGTTAAAATATTCTGTGTCTTCAGTAAAAACAATGTATTATAATACACGGCTGCAGAATTACTTACGTTCAGCTTCTTCTTCTTCGCCATATAGACTTGGCTGGTTCCGGATTAAAATATTTTAACTATTTTGTAATACGAAGAGAATAAGTTCAGCTACAAGCAATGGTAAAAACTATGTGAAACCGCTATCCTGAGAAAATTCGACTGTAGAAGGCATTCCTTAGTTTTAAATATTACGTGCTTACTATACTCAGTATGAGGAGCAGGTATTTTTATATGTCTAGTACACATAGGTATCATAGCTGATATTAGCTACGTTAAAGTTTATATACCTACAGTAAATATTTGTTGGTAGTAAACAGAGATTTTGGCATATATCCACCACGGACCATATAATATTTTTATAAACGTTATAAATATAACATTTTATTATGAATAAATACATATTACGTACTTATTAGGAATGTAAACGCGTAATCTTTATAACAAAGTCTGAATAGACGCAAATGCGAACATAAGCTATTGATCATTTTCTCATAATTTAAAACCAATCTCTTTGTTCAATAATTTTTTGCATCGTTAATTTCTAAATTGCTGAGATATATAAAATGGGCGAGATTTTCCGTGTAAGGTTTCATTTAATTAGAAATTGATCGATGAATTTAATAAAAAATGACTTGTTTCATATTCCAAGCGAGGCTGAACTCAATTTCTCATGGGGGTGGAAATTATGCGTTAAAACCGTATCCTGAGACGTTGTACAACGAGGCTTGAATACGTAATTTCAATAAGTAATAAGTAAGGTATTAATATTACCAACAGTAATTACGAGAACTCATTAGGATAACAATTACAACCTGGGTGTCGTTTTCAGCCTGTACCTAATTAATGTTTAAATAACGAGATATTATAATTATTATACGGTTTAAACATAGTTGAGAAGAGGGAGAAATCTGTAATCAAGGTCTTGGAATCAGCCCAATCCAATTAATTTTGATGCCAGGTCGTTTAGCAAATCTTCGCTCCATAAGTAGGTTCGGCGTCCGTTCCGGTGGACAGATCACATAAGACTACTTGTTTGTTCAACGTCATTATTGGTTGTTTGCAGTCGTCCCCGAGCCTGTAATAAGTTCGCCGAGACCGCTCGGTCAACAGTCGCCGCTGCCCGGCATTGAGGAGGAGGACGATTCCGATTGGCCACTCGAAGACGCCACCGACGCTACGATCACACCCTCTTATAAGAGCACGCGGAGTAGTACGGACACGGCTTACACTTCGTCGCGGAGCTCCGGCAAGAAGCGGTTCGGTAGTCCTTCGTCTGTGAAGATATGTATCTCTGCTGCGGCGAGGAAGTCGAACAAAGCACGTAAGCGTGGCTCCGGAGTCAGCGGCGGGCAGGGCGAGGAGGCGCCCACGCCGCCGCCGCCCGGCAGGATGCAGGCCGAGCAGGGCAGCATCGGGGAGCTGCAGAAGTACCACGGCAGGTACCTCAAGAGTCGCCGCCACACGCTCGCTAATGTCCGGTGAGTCACTAACCTTCGCATCTCCAAACACACCATATATCCTGTATACAACATATCATTTCCCAATGTATGCACAAGTATTACTTTAGATAAAATGTTTATGGTAACACGCTTAACGTAAACCCGTCTCATAAATAAAAGTATTATAATGATTCCCAAATACGTTTTTTTGTTTATGTTATACGCATATTTTCGTTAATGTAGGCGTATGAATAAAGTTAGATACGAAGTAAAGCTACGTATTATTAACTCGTTAGCAGTGTTAACATTCTGTAAATTACAATTGAATAAAATTATCGTTATCGAATTTAAAACCAATTCGTTACTTTGAAATTGAGTTTATCTATTTCTTCGTAACAATATTGAATTAGTGATAAAATTGATGGATTGTAATTGTGGTAATAAAATAATTTACAATATTGCTATTAGAATAAGCAAAATACAAAGGAGCCATTTAGAATACTAATAAATTGTTAGGAACATCGTATAGGTAACGTTTGAACACATAAATGTTTCATTTATAAATGTAAGAGTCTTGCTCTTGTCTGTGATTTTGCAGACTTTTCCACGTATTTCGAACACTATTCGATTTTATTCTATTTCTAGTTGTTCCATTTAAAATATTTCCCAACGTCATAAATGTAATAAGTAGTTTCCTTTATTTTTTCTATCGGCTTTCATAAAAACTAATGGCGAGAGTGTACGAGAGTGGACACTGGACAACCTTGCCGGATTCTTAGCCTAATCTTTTCTTTTTTCTTATAGTACTTCAATTGTAGTATTTCGACTAGGTATAACTAATATAAGTACAACTGAAAGAACATGAAAAATTGGCAACATTGATCTTAATGAAACAAATGTATTTTTGTTCATAAATAGAAGAAATCTGTTTTACCAGGAAACTTTTTGTGGTACCGCAGTACCGTTTTTCTTAAGTTAATAAGCGCCCTCTTCGGTAGCTTATTTTTCTTACCTACCTACCTATTGTTCGCAAGCTTTATTATTTCAACTTTCCTTACATTTCAACTTGATTTCACAACTTTTTTTACTTGCTATAACTTAATAAAATACTTGAGTTTTAACCAACTGTACTTTTGTTTGTCGCATAATGAATTTGGACAAATGAAAATGTTGTATATAAAGCAAATTAATTGTTCGAGATTTTAATACAATATCAACTTTGTATTGCAACTAATTCATGATTCTAGGTCACAGACTTATTACGTCTGGGGGAATAAAAGTAAATTGTTTTTCCTCTATAAAGTAAAGACAACAACACAGATAGCCAAGCGTTCGTCCCTTGAACATTCATGCCAAAATGCCTAAAACCCTTGTCTGTGAAAATGTAAATAGTAACCAAGCTATTAGTGATATTGGCTTGTGTTACACAATAAGGGCGTATATGGCGAGTGGGTTAGAGCAACAGGGTGTTACGATACGCTTGTCAGGGATGATTGATCGAACGGACCGAACAGGTGATTGATTTTGGATGTTAACCCAATGGGTACGCAAACGCAAACACGAATATAGGTTGCGAGGACGTGAGAAAGAATTCCTTTAGTACGTTTAATGGATTTGTTTGGATATTATACGATTATTGCAGATATCTGCGTCATTTTCAAGTAATCTATTTAATCAATCTTGAGTCAATTATATAATATTTTTATCCATTCATCAGTTCCATATCAATACATACGATTCAATAAGTCATATAAGTCAATGCACATGGCTTGTGCGCGTTTATTACTTTGAAATATACGACGTCCTTATGTAATATTCAAGCAAGCGGCAATCACCTTCTTGTAGTTCCCCTTAAAACCCTAATACGCATTCCCATTGGGGTCGTCTGAAGAATACATACCTTAATGACACAAAGAACGCAATCTTAACTTACAACCGTTTACTGTAGTATTCTGAAAAAGTATGCGAGCTATTTACACGTAGTCGGGAACCAGTGGCAATATAGCGTAGTATTCTCAAAGGGGAAACAGGGCTAAACATGGTGAATTGTACCTTGGGTCCTTTGGCTGTGATACTGAGAGAGTTGAAAGAGTTTTTATTCCACACACATATCCGCTGTAGGTTCCGCTACGGGCTACTGCACAAACCGTCATGAACACTTGTACACTACGTGAGTGCCCGGATATTCTTTACTTTCTTAGCCACAACGTTAACCTTTATTCGCTCTTGTGAAGTGTGCAACCGATACTTATCTCAGACATTTAAATGTCATGATTCATATTATTTGTCTGTATTAACAATCCACATTCATATTCAGTCCGTTCTATATTAAGAAAACAAATCTTACGACGAGCCACAACTAGTCTAGTACTCATGTATAGAGCTAGTTTTGGTAAACAAATAAAAAGTTATGCGCCAATAAAGGCGTCGACTCTGAGAACACTTAGGTACGTACCTAAATATATATTTTGACATTACGTTATGTTTGCTATGAGCTCATAAAACTTTTCCCAAGAACGTGCACGTCCTACGGCAATGATAATTCCATTAGGCCATCTACCGTGCCGAGGGGCGTGACCACTAAACCATGAAAGAGTACTAGAACCTTTGATGTCACACGTGCACTCCAGTAAATTGATTCACAAAAGGTTTCTGTTGTGGAAAAAATAACTGTCATAAACTCTAGATTTTCCGGTTTCCACAAAAAAAAAGCATGTCGCCCCTCATTAATGCAGGGGCAGAGCATAGTTGCTAATAGTTTGTTTAAAGCCGCTCTTAAATGGAAAGTTTTTGCTGTGGAATGTACCTCAAACGAAATAAAAGCTAAGTAGCAATTCTTATTTGGTTGCTGTGTGGTATTGTTCCGTCCCGGAGTCGTTCTTTAATGAAACGCACGTCGCCTCGCGCCGCCCTCGGGCTGGCGAGCTTACAAAGGAATTGTGGGGAGCATTATGTATCGGCCGCATCGACTGGATGAACCTTTACATTTTTCCTATTCTATTTTTTCCCGCAACGATACACTCATAGTTCCCCGTTAGCGGTTGTGTATTATAAAACGTACGCGTCCATTACAACACTGAACAATATACGTTTGTAACGTGAAGACAAAATATCTCTTTATGAAAGCAGTGAAAGCAAAGCTTTCCTGAAAGTTCGGTCCTATTCAGTAATCTACCAGACTTCGTTTTGTACACGTACTTTTGTTTTGTTTTTATCAAAATTTAATACGTGTTTACTGTACTTATAATTTAGGATGATATTTTTCATGTCACGTTCCGTTTTTATGTGTCAAGGGAAATAATGCGTGAACGCCCACCAACTGTCATGACTAGAGCATTGTAATTACAATCCTCCCTTGAGGTTTAACCTATTTGTAACATTACAATTTAACTTACATTCATATTAAAGAAGCTTAAAGGTCAAATGAAATGTAAATGAATCACTGAGTAGAGATTGCGTCAAAGTTGTATTGACGGCTACCGACCCAACATGTTATAGTAGCTCATGTAGTAGCTATAGTACGATGGGTTGGTCCAACGTTTTGATGTCATAAATAATACTTGAAAACTATCCACAATTTTAACTGACAGAATATAAGTTAAACCAAAATCATAACCCGTACTACCTCCCATCATGACTACGAGTATATTATAAAATATACTTTCAATCACTTCTTTTCGTCAGTGTCAAAACTGATGCGACATCATTTTTCAACTGACTATCAAAACTGGAAAAATGGCCCTTCGGACTTCGCATGTTTTCCAAAGTCATTTGTTTAATTAGTTCATTTTCTTTCACATAGCATATTGCCTTTTATTTTCATTTATTTTGAAAACAATGTCCACTTTTTCTACTTTGTCTAGCCAATGATTCGCCCAGAGATGCCTTCAATACATTGCCTCTTTGATAGATCATCAAATAAGATAAGTCTGTTCAACTAACCTTTCAATAGGTGCCGGGGTAAGCAGTACATAAAACTTAAACAATGGATTCCCTACATAAAACCGTACATATTCTTACACGTTTCGAGGATTGTCTCCGAGGTAAAATACAAGAAAAAGTGATACAAATAAAACTAATATATTATACGCACCCGACATTTGTCTGCACAATACGGTCCGCGGGAACAATTTACTGGCGCTATCGAGATACCTCTTAAATTGAAAACACGTGAAACATAGTCACCGTATGAACGACTCGTTTATTCTCCTGATTGATTTATTTGACTCGCATGTCGCGACTACTCGGGGACATAAACGATCTATATTGAGGTTTTATATGGGTCTAAGGTCAGTATATTGACAACCAAAATAGATGGTACGCAACGTACCATACGTTAACACTTCAATTGAAAGATGTCAAGACAAATATATCATTAATGAAGGAAGAATTCAGGGGAGGTAGAATTATTGTCTCAATAATTGCGTGCATGTAGGAATCAACATAATGATATACCCAGAGATTTCAGCAAGGTTCGTTATTCAAATAAGATTTTGACGTCTCCAGTCTCCAAGTGTATATGGCAAGAGCAGTATATCGTAAATCCATCGACGCGCGTGGAAACGTGCCTACATACATCTATGGCAAAAAGCTCATCCAATTATATTCTTATGAACATTTGAGTTGATTTACTTCAACCTTGCCGCGTGACTTATGTGAACGGAGAAGCTTAAATTTTCATTACCCTGGCATAATATTGGCGAGCGACACAAATTAAATCTAGATACTAAATTCAATTTATATAAATTTTAGTTAATGTTTTCAATGTGATTTCAAAACCAGTGCTTGTCATTGTATGATTTGAAATATTTGTGGTGCCGTGTCGTTATCATTCATAATGTTTAATACTAAATTAATTTGACTTGTTTACATTACATAGACATAATTAATTACATTTCCAACGATATAAATCAGATCCAATTAAATTTTCCTAAAATGAGAACCGTCTTTCGAAATATCGACTTGTTTTGCTCCTTGTTGACAAGTTCTGCCTACCTAACACAATATATTATACCGAATTACTTTTACCTGTCACGGATGACATTGAAAATCTTTATTTAGATATACATAATGCGTCGAGAAACGTCTGGAAAGACTCCATTGCAGACCATTGAGCTTGTCACGGACGATTTAGCTACGAGTTGACGGCATAATGATACTCATGACTATGGATACGCTCTCGAACTAAGTCATGTCATCGAATTGTGAACTGTAATGTCCTCCATATTGTGTGGCACAAGGATTGACAGTCTTCACTAGTTTAGAAAAATTAGACAAATTGAGTTCATGCTGCGTATTAGACATTTCAATAGGTTTAGCATGTGTCAGTGTTGTATTAAAATAAATGAAAACGGAATACGAGTACATTTCAGAGTTTGATTTCTTTGGATAGCTCGACGTCCGTTGTAGAGAGGCTACGATCATTCATGTGTTAAATACTACTCTTTGTATTTCAACAAGCATGAGACGCTGGCACCAAGCCACTAACCAACTCGATTTTAGTTACTTTTTCTTCGATCAACAATACACAACTAGATATCGGGTCGGCGCAAAAAATACGTCTCGGTGAATAACGCCTCATTTGAAAAGTGAGGCGTTATTCTCACTTATTTTATTCATAAGATTTGCTACTTTATTGCTAAGTGTCATGGTTGTAATTAGGTTGAACTTCGAACTGTTTTAAAACTTTTTTTTCAGTTCGGTAGTAAAAAAATAAGCTGTCACACGTCATCCACGTAGACAGTATTTATTTAGCTTTGATTTTGTACGTGACCCGATACGTTTATGTTGATCGAAGTACTTTTTGATTTAAATGTGCTACAGCATCACTGATGTGGAGCGAGTTTACTCGCCTCCAAAGCTGAGTTCAGATCACGCGTTCCTTAAAAATTACTCCCGATTGCGTGAGCTCATAGTCAGGCTCCAAAGTTTGAAAGACATATCTAACGATCGCTTTCCATTGAACTGTTGGACGAACAATGTGAACAACGCTTTTGTCAATTATGTACCTTAATCTTATATTCAAAATAATTAAAAACCTGTTAAACAAAAAGTTAACTATTAAATACTTCACAATAGTTACGCGTATAGTTTGAACTATCTGTATTGGATATGTCGTTAGTAGGTAGTTCTTCTGATATGCTGGGTACTTTGTAGATTCGAATCTCGCCTTCTAAAACATTCAAATTCTGAACATGACAATGTTATAGTCGTACTAAAAGCGTATGTACTCGTACATCGTTTCACATAAGGGATTTATACAACTTAAATAAAATAAAGCCTGTTTCTGTATCACAGATATGAAATAACAGCTTCAAAGTTTCCAATTTGAGCTCAATTTAGATGGCTGAATTTAACACATGATCAATAGAGGCCAGACATAGATGTTACGGATAGGATGCGGTACTAAGCGACCAAATATTTATCAAGAATAGATATCATGTACTGTGAAGAAATCAAAATTTTGAGTACATTATCAAATTACGTAATACGATAAGTTAGTGTAGAAGTACATAATTCTTATAGACATCTAAGAGTGTAGAAGTTTGAATGTGTCATCGTTCTTAATACTTATGCTTATGGGTAAATCGACTTGCTGTATTATTTTTTGGCAAGTTACTCGTCGGAACAGTATTTTAATTATTAAGAAACGTAAGTCGCGTACGTAAGTTTGTTGTGATAAAAGGCAATGAATTGACCTGGTTTTTGTTGAGGTAGTTTATGGCTACAATCAACTTTTGATCCTAGAAAATGTGCACAAGAGAATGCCAGAAACTAGATACAAGCGAATAAACTTTTTGTAAAAATACAGTTTTTATATGCTTTTACAAGCTTCAATCATAAGCAAACTGCTGTTTCATACATACGTTTGTGGAAATGAATGTTTTTTAATTGCCGTAAATATTACCTTTAGTTGTTGGTTTACACTAAGTGTGTCTATGAATTGCTGTCACCCTGAGGTCTCCCAGAGTTCCTTACATGACTCTTGTCCGAACTACTTTCAAACCCTATCCAATTACAGATGCCAAGTAAACTATTTTAACTCGCAATTTTTAAACTCTCTCAAATTAAACAATGCCTCAGATACTCTATTGAAATTAGTCTCATATAGCGAAGAGTTATTTTATTAGAAATCGCTTCCGTGCATATTGTAAACTCGCTATAATACGCAACTTAAAGCTCTTAGCATATGTTGGGCTTTTCTAGATTTCCCTTATTACCCATCGATTTTATATCAAGGTTATGTTGCTATGTTCTGCAAATGAGGCTATATTATTATTAAGCATTTTTTAAATAATAAAATATAATTAAATGTGTGATTCTGATTACGTAGTAATACTATATTTAAAAGAAGTTTTTGATGTCTGGGATACACTTCGCTTTTATTTTACAGCAACCGTGGTCAAAGAAAACTAAGGTGTTATGAAAAATAAAAGCGAAGTGTACGCGTAACCGTAGTTCAAAATGAGTAGTATTTGCTTATACTTAAGAAACAAGTATAATTAACTTTAGTAGTAAAAATATGAAACGTTTCGTTGGCTTCCGATGAGTCTGACGATTGGAACAGCAGGGCTCGAATTTTAAGGTTTATTTTTCTATAGAATTGCCAATTATAGCGATCCCTTATCCAACATTCAAGTAGTGTCTATGGGTCGTTAACTCAGTAAATGCGCTGTAGTATTTTATCCTTTAATTTATAGTACCATATACTCAATTAACAAATTCATATAACGAACTAAGTACGGCTTTCCAAGTGAATGATCCGGCTAAAGAGTTACAAAAGCATAAAATTCGGTGTTTCTTTTGTGGGTCTACTGGATTGGAATCTTTTTAATATAACAGCCTCGAGGTCCTCTTGCTTAAGGTACTAAGTCACCTGCCCTCGTAAACCGTTTATTGGTATTCTAACGACTGATTCGTAAGCGGATACGACTAAAATTCCCATTTCCTTTTATAATAAGTTTGAATAGCAATACCTTATCGCATAAAAGTGTCAAGTAGAACTTTATAACACTTTGCATATAAATGTACCCAAAATGTGTTGGTAGAAATAAAACTTCTGCTGTGATGTAAATAGTTAATTTGATCGAATTTGAACCTCTAACGTAGATGGGATTATTACCCAAGGTATATTTGTTATTCATAGAAAAAGTAGGTCAAATAAAAAGGAACATTCCTGAGGTAAATAAATTAGTATCATTCCGGGACTCGCCCGAATATAGAGCCATGTCAAAGTCAATATGTATTCTATCCGAGTACTTTACGATCGCGCCAATAGGTATTATTCCGTAAGTAATTCGATCATAATCATATTTTGTGAACAAGATCGCTTCTATTCAACATCTTGTTGCAAGCATTCAATCTGCTTTTATTACATTTATTCAAATACCAAATTTTTTGAAATTACAAAAACTTGTAAAGGTACCAAATGGAGGCCAAATATTAAAAAGATTGTAATAATTCTTCAAAACTTGTTGTTTCAAAATAAAATGATGTAACGAGGATTAATTTGGATAATGAGCTGTGAAATTTCAAATCCAAGTTACGCTTCGTGTTAAACAATCATCTACATATTACGATGAAAATGCTACATCGAGATTGTTAGAAGCTCGTTATTGTGTAATAATCTGTGCGATAACAAATCATTAGTATTTTCCGTGCAATTAATCAATAGGTGGGTAAAGCAGCAACTCGGTCAAGTGACTCTCAAGTAAAGTACGGGGTGAAGTTAAAAAAATAACAGCGGCTAAATCATGAGGCTGAAATGTCAGTTTATGAGATCAAGTAAAATGTTATGAATTTTATGACAAAACATTTTAGACGCGAAATGTCTAGTTATATGTCTTATTAAATAAATCCGCTTTCTGGAATCTTTGAACCAGTTTAACGATCGGAAAGAGACATAAAAGGTGGAAACGCTAAATAAAGTTTATTTTATCTCATTATTTAATGTGATGATGACTGCCATAAATGTGCAGTAAAACTAGTTTAAAAAAAAAGCCTGAAAAACTTTTGAACGGGAAAATGGTCTGTGTAATAATGAATTTTGGCATCGGAATAAACGAAATAAACTACTAAAATGTAAAAATCTGAGACCTAACCTGTGTTAGCAAAAAAATTAAACCAAAAATGTTTCCACAAACCTGCGCGGCGTTGCGACTGTCTGTAATTCTCGGAGTATTAAAGTCTTGGATTTCATGCTTTTAGTTTCATTTTGAAACAGTTATGCAATTAAGATTATTTGTCTCTCAACGTAGCATCAACCGCGGTTATGTGTAAAACATTTTCAGGTCACCTGTCTGTGAAATTAGTTAGATTTACATTTGGATATACACTTTGGAGTAGCATATTTTAATATTACGTTGACGGAGCTATATTCCAGTGAATTATTAAGCAGTGTAAATGTCAGACGGTTCTTGTATTACTGTCCTGAAGCGGTATTTTTGATTGACATGTTAAATTGTCGGTTAATTTAGTTGTCATGTCAATTCAGAGACTATTCGGAGCTATCATATATAGTAGTCTATAATTGAGACTTGGCGAAGTAACCGTTGTTGAAAGCAGGGTTTTATTAATAAGCTATAGATTTTATATAGAGAACGGCCCCTTTCTATACCTACATCTATATATATAAAAATGAAACCCGTTTTCCTTGGTCAAGGCATCATGCGTGAATGGCTGGACCGATTTCCACGGTTTTGCATTCGTTGGAAAGGTCTCGGGCTCCGTGAGGTTTATAGGGAATAAAAATCTCAAAATTCCCACGGGAACGGGGGCGCTGCGGGTGAAACCGCAGGGCACAGCTAGTATGTAATAAATCTGAAAATGTTGTTTCTTTTGTGTATTTGAACGTGCTCTCTGAAACAAGTATTCAGGGTTCAAAAAACTTCACGTATGCAGTGAATACTTTTAAGAAAAAGCTTACAAAATACTTCATGGCGTAAATCACATATGAATGGATACAGTTCAAGCAATGCTACTAGCAAAACATACAACTACATAAAAGCTAAATGACTACATTTAAATGTCTATTAAATGTTTGATGTAACGTAAAAGTTTGATTACAGTGCTCTAGCTGTCAGTTCTAATGTCGGTTCTAGTCGTGTGATCCTCACCAGCGTATCGTTAGTGGAGATCAAAGTAGATTCTAGACGTCGCAACCAACCAGATTAGTTAACTCTAAAATAGTTGTAGAAATGCAGATTTCAATATTCCTTTGAAGACATCTCATATATTCATACCCACGTTACCTATATCGTTATGTTTACGAGTATATTATAAGATTAATAATGACTTACCAAGTCCTACCTACATTACCCGGAAAGTAATTATTTATCCAGTTAATTAAGACGATATACATCGAAAATGTTTTGTAAATTATTTGGAAAATACCTCAAAGTAATGATGAAACTTATTATTTCTTTCCTAGTTATTACGAAACATTTTGTTGGTGAAGTTTTAGTAAGAGTTCTTAATTTTGAATCGAATCTACGTTTACGGATACACTTCACTCTTATTTTACATTTTTATCTAACGGAAACCAGTAGGAGTTTTTCAATTAATGTGGCATTATCATTTTTCATTATTATAGAAATCTATGACTACTTGAATTAAAGTCTTATTAAACCAGTGGTTATAATAGTGATTAGCGTTTTATGCAAGAATGCACTATTACAAATACCACTTTTTAACAGCAAATTCCTTTTATGAAGCATTTAGCCTTGGATGTAAAATAAAAATGTTTTATTTTAAATTTGCTTATATTTAAAATTATAAACAGAATTTAACGCTTATAGTTCTAGTTAGGTTTATAATATTCTACATTTTACTACGGAAAGTTGAAAAGTTAAGTGAAGTTTTGTAAAAATAACGTAAAAAGAAATCGCAAAGTGCTCGGATAAAAGCCCGTTCCCACCGACCAGACTCGGCATTGGAGAAATACTAATTGACTTCGAGTTTCCACTATTTAAAAAGTTGTGGTTAAATGTGTAAATGACTTTATTTCTTTAAGTCTGTTTTCTCGGATTAATTAATAAACACAATAATAGAGCACTTTTTTATATCATTGTAGTTTGTATTCAGTTTAACAATTTAATTTCAAATTTAAAGTACATTTCGGATACACTTCGCTTTTATTTTACATTTCAGCGCCTTTACTGGAACAGTGGTTACAGATAAACATGTAAAATGAAAGCGAAGTGTATCCGTGAACGTAGTGTTTGCTTAAACCTAAAGACACAGTTGAATTTAAGTTTTGGGTTACCAACCCTGATTGACATGAAGATGAGTAGTTAAAAGATATTCTTACTTTAAAGATAACATTAATATAAACCATACTTCTTTTCTAATTTCCTTTATAATCTGATACTTCTCCATAATTCAGGCAATCCATTCCAGTAGTTGACATCATCATTTATGTATTGGAAGCTTCATGTCACACCCGTATCCTGATATTGCTTGGTCTGTAACCCGAAGCAGGCAACAACAAGATGCGACTAAAGTTTCACAATAAACAAACAATATTTAATATCGTCAACGTGTCTATTATCTCGCCATAATTTATTTTAGTACTTAAATTATTCTACGTCACGCGCGGCGACATCGACGACAAATTTCATTCCGATATAATTTAAGTCCAATTTAAATACTCCTCACTGTACTGCTTCAGTGAGATGAGAGGCCTTTGCCCAACAGTGGGACATTACAGGCTCATACTTTACTTTTAAATCGAAAAAGTTATTGTACCGAATTGATGGCTATCTTTTCCAAACTCTTTCTTCAAAGATAGTCTATGGTTGAAAGTTTTGTGTTGTTAAAAGATAGCATATTGAGTATTGATTAACTTTGTATGTTGGTGTTTCATTATCAGTAAATATCAATTGTTATTATAATGGGATTATGTGCCTTTAATGACTGTATTGCCTAGTATAATGGCGGTGTAATTAAAATACCTGATATATTATTATATGGGAATTCCATTGTATGCTTACAATAGAACCAAACGCTGTACACAAACAATGGCTGTTGATGACAAACACAATAAATCTGCACCGCACGTACGCTTAACTTTGTAATTGTGACCATATTTCATACTTCCATTAAGTTTCCGAAGCGTCTATTTGTCATCGTTCATTACAATGGTAAAGCCAAAAATATTCGTCTATCTTCACTGAAAGGAATAAATCTGTCTGGTATTGAGAAATGGTTTCATCGACTTTGCTTTGCATCCAAATGGCTTAAAGTGATTTAAAGATTCAACCTCGAAACGAAACATCTGAGAGTGGCGGATGTAGTAACGTTGAACAAACGTAGTTTTATGTTCAGGTGGCCGAGCGATAAAATGTTTCACGAGTACATATTATTACAGCGACGCTTTCGCCACAGCGCGTGCATTAAGTCCTTATAAGGATAATTGTTTGCGTCGTTTTAAGTACAGACATACGTTATGTTGCATGCTTCAGTAGTGATAAATTCGTCGCGTTAAAAGCTATGTTACCTCTTACCTTTACAAAATAACAGTAAACCCAGTAATATAAAATGGTATAAAAATAAATTGTATGGCGACACTTTAGATTATGTCCCTACAAAGGTTACACCCGAAGTATTATACCTCAGATGGTTTATTATAAGAAAAATAACCGAATCGCTCTAAAAGAATCTGATTATTCCGACAATACCTATACCATAACAAAGGAGATAACGACCCAAAGAAATTGTATTTTAAGAAAACATCTTTAGAGAATTGGCGGCTTCATATAAAAGATTATTGATTAAGTTTAGCAAAGATTATGAAACTTATTTTATGTGGAAACATCTTTGAAATGTCCAAACTATTTACTTCAAGTATTAAAATATTTTTTCGATTATATATAGACATCTTAATTGAGTTGACTTGGCGTTCAATAGAACTCGAGCAAACGAGTTATTTGGCATGTGTTCTAGTTTTTTTATCTCTTAAACTCGCCAACAGTCTCCTAATTAATAACGTGTGCAGTCTTATCAACGCGATATCTATTTTCTTCTTCGTTTAACAATGAAATAGGAACAAACTCACGTAGATTCACTCATAGATGTTCGTTAAATACATCGTGTACTTTGTTGGCTGTGTGCCGTGGATCACACAAAGCGTTAATTTCACACGATGGTGCGGCTTTCCAATCAACTGACGAGCCATTACAAGCACCGCACAAACCCACTTCTCATTCAATTTTACTTTGTTGAAATGATTTTAAATTAAATGCTTTTTAGAGTAAACTTTAACGTAATGAATATCTAGGTCGAGCACAGTATTTGTTATCTATTTGTGTAGGTACCTTTAGTTTTGACTGTGGTTTTATGGTTATGTATGGTGATGTTTTGCTATTTTTCAATGAAATGGCTATGGGTGTATAAATTTTAACTCGCAGGATTAATTTCGGTTCACGATGGCGATACAACTACCGGTCGCGGTTTGTTGACCTTTGCTCTGTAGCCTTTTATCTTACAGGCTTTTTATTCAATAAATGTGTTACTCAACTTCAAGAACTGGAATACAATTTATCATCGAAATCTCCTAAAAAAATATTTAAGAAGCTTTTAATAATTTTATGTTTGAACTTCACACAAACTTCATGCGAAATATTCATAAATTGAAATAAATGTGATTGTTTATTTAAATTTAAAAGAGTATTTGCGTACACGTGTAATGTAATGTTAGATGTTACGGTATGTTAATAAACGCCCACGTAGAGTTTATTTACTCTGTACTATATAATTATAAATATTTTGTGACTAGCAGCGCCCCGCGGTTTTACCCGCGTTGAGCCCGTTCCCGTGAAAACTTCGGGATTAAAAATAGCCTATAACCTTTCCGTTGAATGTGGCTATCCATTCCAAAAATAATTATTCTAATCCTTCAAACTATATAAGTGCCTTCAAACTAACAAACAACAAACAGCTTTATTATATTAGTATAAATACATAACTACAAAGAGGAACAAGAAAATTATATTATTCTGTGTTTGTCACGGCTAATAAGAACTTGGTTTAAGTTTAAGATAATCTCAATGAGTCAATAGCAAGTTCAAATTATTTAAAAAAAATGTCAAATCATTGATTTATTTTGTTGACTACTAGAGTGCACCCTTACAAACTATATACTAGTACATAAACGTTAATCGAGCTGTTAATGTCGAATTTAAACCAAATCAATTTTCCCACAAGACAGTCTTATTCGTTGACATGTCCTTATAAATAAATAAATACGTTTAAGCCACTCATATGTGTTTGTTCATATTAAACATTTCTGCGTAAGTATTTTAAAATCCGAACGCAAAAAAGACTTGCTGCGTAAACAAAATATCGCAAGCAAAAACTCTTTGTAAACAATCTATTTAGTCGTATAAATGAGGAAATGGTCGCGTTGCAAAACTGAGTTACCCTTTATTACCCCTTGATGGAGGTCGTTATATAATAAAACTGTATTCGAGACACTTTTTGGACCAACCATGGTAATTAAGACCGCCCCTACTAATGAACTTAACTTCGGACTATAAAATATTATTAAAGCATCCAGTTAATCTAATTGGAATTAACGTTTCACCATCCGTCATTTTTGTTTGTATTTGCCCTGTCAATACCAACTCAAACGGTTCATTGTTTTCTTTATCATTGTAATATTGTGTACGTTTGGCGAGGAAATTACTTTACTGAATTGAATTTTGGTAGGTATACGTATGATCGAATTCCATTGATTTCAATAGGTTTAAACGGTTTGTAAATCTACCCAGAGTAACGGCCGTACTCAGAGTCGTCAAATGTAATCTATAAGAGATTTAATGGTTGATTCTGACATGTGATGTATGAAAAATTACGGCAATTAGGTGTCGATTTAATGGACGTATCTAAGTGCGGTAGTAAATGTATTATGTAATTGTTACACCTTGGATCATTTATCACCAAATTTATAATATAGATACTATATCTATATGTATATAATTTAAACGCACTCAACGTGTTGAAAAGTTTCTAAAGCAAGTATATAACTTACTTTTATGTATAGTCCTGTATCTATATGTATAGTCCTGACTTATTACCGGTCTGGATCCATTAAATACTAAATGACATACAAAAATAAAATGTTTACTCCTATATTGACATGCAAAATTATGCAAAATTACAGAATTAAGCATGTCATATTGAGTAATAATCTAATGATTGAAAAACTACGAAATAGAGAAGTGTAACTAGTAAACACTTCGCCCCTCCGTGTGAAAATCAAAATATTTGTTAATATTCAAAACTGATTGGTCAATTGAAAAGACAGTTGGTAAGTCACTTAGCAACTGATAAATAACTGTATAGTGGGATGTACAGGACACACCTCGAGGGACGACAGCGAAGTTTATCGCACTGTCCAGTCGACGGAATTGCAAAGTTGATAGGGTCGTGGATTACTCGCGCGTTCTCTAATACGAGCTCCAACTTGCGTATTGGATTATTCTTACTTCATTTATTATTCATGTAAATAGCGCGCTATTTATAAACAGAATGTTCTTTGTTTATCTGTTATGCGTAAGAGTATTAAGACTGATCGCTGGCCATTACGGGACTTTCTACAAGATTGATAAGCACAGTATAGTCGATGTATTCCGAAGAGTGCCCAGCGGTTTTGCCTTTATTTAATGTATTGTTCTTGTAGCTTCGAGATACTTAGTCATCCCAAAATGTATGAATATTCGCCTAAATAGCTTTTTAGGTGAATCGGATAAACAGCAAGAATTCCTGTAATATAAAAGTGATATAACCTTCGAATCATAACGCTAATGTACACGTATCAATTACACTAAAATAAAAGTTGAACACAAAATTGTTTGTTTGTAACAAACAATACTCGTAATACAACACGCACCTTACAGCTAATGAAGCTATTATCACGCTATTTTCTACGTGTTCTATTTAATACCTTACATTTTTATAAACGCACAGTGAGAGTAATAATGTTACTCACAAAATAGTCATAAAGTTATTTCTGCACGCATCCTGCTACGTGAATGTAAATACCAGGTAGAAGTGTTCAGATTTTATCTGCTGTATGTGTTTTTATATTCCTATTTACCCAACACGATAGCGTTATTTTTATAAATAACTGTTTATACAGAGATTGATTTCTGAAAAATATTTTTGTAAAACGTATGCCGCTTTAAGGGATAATTATACTAAAAAGTTATCGGAATGCCATTATAAGATATCCTTTGTAAATCCTTTTATTATCCGTTAAAAGATAAAACGTTATTTTAGAACGGTATTTTATTTTTACCTTCAACAAATTGAGAATATTTTCAACGAGATTTAATCCTGTGAAACGTATATTGGATGTAAAGAGAAAGAGTGATTTTTAAATTGCCTATTTGTTCTATAGGTCGAGTCAAGAAAAGCCTAACATTAAGTTAAATTGTGTATTATCTGATAAATAGTTTGCAATTTGCCTTGATTTAGATTTATTGTTATACTCAATACCCTTTGCAATGGTTTGCAATTTGATTTGAGTTCTATGACCCTATAACCGTCGCCGTAAACTATGTTTTACGATAAATGTACTTATTCTGAAGCGAAATTTAGTTCGGTAGTAACTTTTAGAGTAAGTATGTCGGGTAGGCTTGGGACAAAGCCCTTTGAGCTTACAAGATACATTTCCTTATCCACAATCTTAGTCGATATCGGAAATGTAGGTAGATGAATAATTAATTATAAACTTTCATTTTATATTGGTTTTGTAAACAAGTTTTGTGAAACGAGTGAAAATTGGTTGAGTGTTTTAGTATCATTACGCAAAGTAATTGATTGTATTAAAATCATCGGTTCTATTATCAAGTTTGAGTATGTTTGATAACAATTAATCTTTTTACTTTTGTAAGAATGTATCTTACACCCTTTCACAGCAAATTGCGGTGAATATTCATTTGTAACATCATCGTGTCAAATAGACCTTTAAATAAACATAAACAGTGCGACGTAATTTAGTTAAAAGGTAGTGGTTGTAAACGTGTGCGTGTCACCGTAAATGCACAAAGCTTAACGTAATTTTGAATGCTTCCGAGTATTATGCAAAACTATCCATCTGAATTTCCTCTATCACCTAAGCACAAAATACAAAATGTATACCAAGTATAAAGATGAAAAGCTACTCAAATAAAGTAACAAAATCACGTAAGTTCATTAGGATGATTATAAAAAGCTCAACAGCACGGCATCTTAGAAGCGAGGTACGAGTACCTTAATTTAATTTGCAGAGCTTTGAATGTTAAAAAATTATAGTTTAAAAAAACTAAAAAACACGCTTTTATTGCAAATTGAACTAAAAACTAGAAAATAATTTTTCACCTCAAATCAAAATTATAATAAAATTTAAGTTATTAACACAATGATTCAATTCAGAGTAAAAAGCGTGGGGTGCTTAATATTTTTTTTTAATATTACAATCATCATTGGTATCTATGAGAGGATAGTTATGAACTACAGTAAAATGCACCCCACGCTTTTTTACTCTGAATTGAATCATTGTGTTAATAACTTAAATTTTATTATAATTTTGATTTGAGGTGAAAAATTATTTTCTAGTTTTTAGTTCAATTTGCAATAAAAGCGTGTTTTTTAGTTTTTTTAAACTATAATTTTATTTTTTATTTTTTAGTAAATCTGGCAAATCCATATAACATTATATGCAACTTTTCATCCCGTAATTCCCACGGGAACGGGCCCATCACGGGACGCTGTTAGTGTCTAGTACCATTTAGTAAAATAAAACAGAACTCCCGTTCCGTCCCACAGCGAGTGCCCGTTGATGTCTTTTATATGAAGTAATATTTTTTTAGTAAATCTGGCAAATCCATTAAGGATAATGGGAAACTGTTATTAAATTATTGCATTGTCATCGGTCCTTGATACGTATGCAAAGTTTCAAATTAATCAGACTTCTGGAAGTTGGTGAAAATGATGTTCAAAGATTCCATTACAAACGTTCGTACCTACGTACGTACATACAGGCCAAGCTAATAAAAGCGTGTTAATAATGGGAAACTGTTATTAAATTATTGCATTGTCATCGGTCCTTGATACGTATGCAAAGTTTCAAATTAATCAGACTTCTGGAAGTTGGTGAAAATGATGTTCAAAGATTTCATTACATACGTACATACATACATACATACATACATACATACAGGCCAAGCTAATAAAAGCGTGTTAAAAAAGCACGCATTTACATTGAAGTTTTCCGTCTGATATGGAGCAGATTGGGAAAATTCATTAGTTTAGTAGACGATGTAATAAGAATATAGTAATATCTACACTCTCGTATATTAGAGAAACGTGATCTGTTACGTCAATAGGCAATTTCTGGCTGTAAGTTATGATTACTCGTGTTTATTTGCCACATTTACTCTGTTTAGTCTCGGTGCGAAATTACAGTAAGTCATCCTCAAGGTACTTGGATTCGGGTCACGTTATAATCCTTCCCTCAAACTTCTTGCTGCATTGTAATCAAAACAACTGAAGTCCGTCAAAGGTTCAAAACTTTAGTTAACCTTCTTACTCTACCTAATACAATGGTTTGTTCAAATTTACTTGTGTTTTATTTAGTTTGAAGTTTCCCAATTGTAACGATTTGTTCGATGTTGTATTTTATAGAAATACTAGCTGCGCCCCGCGGTTTCACCCGCGTTGTACCCGTTCCCGCGGGAATTTCGGGATGAAAAATAGATGTTGGCCGATTCTCAGACCTACTCAATATGCTCACAAAATTTCATGAGAATCGGTCAAGCCGTTTCGGAGGAGTACGCGAACGAACACTGTGACACGAGAATTTTATATATAAGATTGTTGGATATTTCCCAAATCACGTACTTATTTGATTAACTGGTCTGTGTATGTGTTATCGATAAGTACCAATCTAAAATGATTATTTATTGTAATATTGTACATTGTACAAAAGTACAACATCTAAACATATTATAAGCATACTCTCCAAAAGCTGCCTGTTTGTGTGAAATCGATTTTCTCAAAAACTTCTGAACGGATTTTCATGCGGTTTTCGTCATCATGCAGACAGACGTGATACAAGAGATTTGTTTCATGTCAAAATTATAACGGTACAAGGCGGATTATGTCTCTGTTATGTTCCTCTGTCTTAGGTATAAATTAAAACCAAATTCATTTCCCTGTATATAATGTAATGCTGTCACAATTAAAAGTCGAGTTATAAGTAGTTGAATTTAAATTAATTTATGGTCCAAAAATATCTCTATATAAGTCTCTTTAGTCAGTTCAGTCTCTGCAAAAGTACCCAAGTACGATAAAACAAAATCACATGCCAAAATTAGTAATAGAAAAGGCATACGTCTTCGTTTTCGCCTTCTTCAAAAATGTTTATGCATATGTTACAGCCAATCCTCATAGCCGGTCAAATCCACTTTTAACTGCAAAAATCAGTCAAAAATGTCTACTTATCTATCTTTCAAGTAGTAAATTCTCGGTGAAATCCACTTTTGCCTCAAGTAGTTTTGACCGGTTCTGAGATTTGTCTGTAACATACACAATACGTTCTAATTGCGATGGCGCGTCAAGAAATGTTCATTGCTTCCTAGCTGAAGTTTAGATAAAGTATGAATTTTTAAGACTTTAAAACTCGGGAGAATTAAATCAGGAGATTCTCAACGGCTGAATAGTCATTTTATTTTTCCATTTTTAACCTGTTTAAAAATGCAGCAATCAAATCTTGTTTTATGCCGGGTTTTTATTTTTATTGAATACTAGCTGTGCTGTGCACCGCGATTTCACCCGCAACGCCACCGTTCCCGTGGGAATTTTGAGATTTTTATCACTTATTTTTCTTATACAAAAACCTTGTCCTGACAATAAGGAACACATTAAAAAAAGAATCTTCCAATTTGGTGCAGTCGTTCTGAAGTTATGCGCTTACCAACACATTTTGCGATTCATTTTTATATTATAGATTTACTAACAATCCTTTCACGATTTCATTTTACTTTTTAAATAAGTATACGACTCTGGCCACGGAAATACTGTCATGAGCCTGTCGCCATCCTTCATGATGCCCCAAACTGAATTCCAGAGGCGTAAGAAAGTTGAAAGAGGCTATTATTTTCTTATCTTCGCATATAGGGAACTTCACGAAGCCTTGCACGTAAGTTAAATGGGTTCCCAGTGGGGGGTTCTGCCCATAATGGGATACGAATGGCGTTCTTCCGATTTGTTGAAATCAAATATTTTTGTGTCTCTTTGTTATTTACTTATTCAAAGTTTTTAAATTAAGTTTGTGCTCTATATTATTGAATGAGCGGTGTACTTATGAAATACTTTGAAGATAAGGTTAATGTAATATGGAGAGAAACTTACTGCCGTACTCAGAGACTTCAATGAAATCTACAAAAACTTTACAATATACCTTCGTAATTCTTTCATTCATACTCGTCAAAAAAAAACACTCGTTATCCTCTTTTAACGAATCATTTGCCTTCTCTGAGTACGGCGATTAGACAACGGATAATTTTTTGGTAGTTTATTTGGTAGTCTTCTGTAAAAAAATATGGAAATGTCACCTAGTCGTGACGCATTCCCATTCATATGGTATACATACGAGTACATACAAGTCTTTTTTCTTCTTCGACACTTTTTACCCTGATTATTACCCTTTTATGCTGAGTAAGGGCCTCTTCCATTTCCTTTCAAATAGCGCGGTCTTAGAGCTTTCGCGTCAAAGTACTTTCCATAAAAAAGTACACAAAAAGAGTACACATATTCTTTAAATTATAAGACTAGATTCTCGATTAGTATTGATTATATAATATACTACGATCATTCATATTAGTAAATATATAACCTGACCATTTTATCAAAAATATTTAGATGTTCCATGCATATCTATATCAATACTCTAATAACTATATATACCTATCTATATTACTATACGAAGCTGAAGAGGATTTTTTTTATATTTTTCTTTTTGTTATGGATCAATGGGAAGGTTAAAGGCTATTTTTTATTCCAAAATTGTTACGAGAGAACGTGGGTAAAACCGCGCTGGGGCGCTGTTAGTTAGATGATAATATACAGGTCATGCAAATTACATAGTAAGATTACATTTGGTTGTCGAGAACGTAAACTATTCTCTCAAGTTGATACCTCTAATGATATCATAGTTAAGTACAGTAAGTTAAGCCATGGTAAATATATGTGCAATCAACTAAGCCTCGGTCATTTGTGTAAGTCTGAGGTTTCATAATGTTTAGCAACATCCATATTTTTTTCTACAGATATTAATGTACTACGCCTACAATTATAACAGACATATCTGCAGTTATTTAACACATCGTAAGCTCGTAAAATGTATAAATACTCACATTTATTTCGAATGATCAAATAAACTATGTTGTAAAGTCTGTGACGCAGGGTTTGTCCTATGTTTTATTGCTGGGTACACCGTCGTTAATGTCTTCAAAAGTAGTAAAGTAAATGATCTATAACTTTAATCTTGTTTGATTAATATGGCTTTCAAGTTTGGTAAGTCGAGGATCTGATAAAATAACCATAACAAGTTAGGAGTTCGGTGCTTGGAGCCTTAACTACATTTTTTAACTCGTTGCTAACTACAAAAACTACAGCAAGACAGTGCAGTGGACGAATTATTTTCCATAATTCTTTAAATATGATTGAAGGTGCAAAAAACAATTTATTTACTGAAAATACCTGTTCCTGGATATCTAAATCCTACCAATTTTTTATATCAATTCAACATCACTTTGAATGACGCATTTTTACTAGTCTTTTTTATGAAAATGGAATCTTTATGTCGCTAAAATTAATATTCTCACGTGCATGTCATAAAAGTGAAAAATATAAAACTTTATTCTGGCACCGGGCCTTCGTTTTAGATGACGATAGTTCGCGGTATAACATTTAAAATATATTTGGATATATTTAATAACTGCGTGTTTATGATATGTATTTAACTGCCAAACAGATTAGAGAGTCTGTTGGCAAGAGTGCGGATAATTTGAGAGGAGAAATCTCTTTGTTGTATTAATTATGACACTTCCTGTATTTTTTTAAAGTTATTTTGTTTACAAGAATAATATTAGAATACACGTTTCGGGCACGTTTTCGTAGAGCTAGATTTTCTTGGTAGGTTTTTTCGGTGATAGATGATATCCACTAGTATGTGTAGTTTAATTACCTATATACCTCGCAATCGAATATCGTCTATAAGTGTCGTCTGCCTGTTTAGCTAGGAACCTCTCTGTTTATTTACACTTTACCTATTCATTAGGGTGGGTCAAAAATATTTTTTTTTGAAATATGCTTTGTAATAGCGATAATTAGTTGTTATTTGATGCTATTATAACGTGTATAAAATATTATTTTAATCGGATAAGTGTAACTGCCTCCGGATTAGGTTTAAAGTTTACACATTTTTGTTCAAAAATCTGATGTTTCAAAGAAACCGTAATAGTACATATATCGCTTCAAATTCTTAAAACAACTGTTGTTTATTTAGAATTGATGTCTACTATTACCAAAGATATCGAATAATAACAAAGATGTGGGTACTTATAAATTAATTGTATGTTTACGTTCGGATATAGTTATGACAACAAAGTGATTCTTTAATTAAATTAGTTGAGTTGTGTTTAGCTAATACAAAGGTGTGTTTTTGTGATTATTAAAATGAATCGTACTCGAAAAGCTTTTAAATGTCCTATATTTGGCGATACAAGTGATTTAAGAGACAATATGCTTCCAACTTACCAAGAAATAATAAAGTGCTACGAGTGGACGAGATTTGAGTTAAAAATGTCTAAAAACACTAAAAAAGAACCAAATTTTCAAGAAGTTTCCAATATTGTCACCGAAAAAGTAGAAACGTTATGGAAGAAAGCATCAATACCAATTATATCTCATGTTAGAGTGCAACCTATGTGGTTAAAGTATATGCTCCGACATGGTTTCACATCAAGAGCCATCCAAGTTGTAAAGATGGAGGAAGACATTTATGGCAGTTAATCTCAAGGTCTCGTTACTTGACGACAGAATTTAAATCTATTATTGATCCGGTAATACAACGCAACAGTTATTTCGCCCATACTGAAAACCTACTGCTAGCAATGTTATCAGACAGTGAAAAAGAGATATAAGAGAGTTAGCGCTGCGTCGTATTCTGAAAGCTCGCAGAGAGCAATCCCAAGATTTGAGGCTTTTTCATGTTCCGGAGCTAAACATGAATGCAGAAGTATATTACGACCTCATTAACTGGCAACAACAAGTAACAGAACCACCTATCCTGAAGCAAATCTCTACCGAGGAACTTGAATGTTTCATTGTTCGAGGAGAGGAGAACAAAATAGATTTTTTACGATTACCATTCCACACTCAAGCCGTTGAAAGGTCAGTTAAAACTGTAACGGAAGCTTCAGGAACTCTGTGCTCAAAATCAGCTCGAGAGGGTTACATTAAATCTAAGATTGAATCTCGAAAACTCATGCCAAAATTTGATAGTAAGAAGGATTTTTGTGTAAAATAAATGTTGTATAAAACTGTAAAAACTTATTTCTATATGTGTTTTCCTTTAATAATTAATAAAAATATAGTTTAAATATACGTTTTTATTATTTATATCCAACCTACAATATAATATTAAACATTTAGAAAAGTTTTAAAAATCAGACTTTTTCATTATTTTTTCCAAATTTTCAGGGCAATCCGGAGGCAAAAGAAATCATCCGATTGTCCTGAAATTTTCTGTGTTAGTTCTTACAACCATAACACAAGTTTTTAGTGCTATTACATGTCAAAAAACAAACTTTTATTTTTCTTCATACAACGGTAACCCACCCTACTATTCATGTAGACTAAACATGTGGCTGTTTGTGGCTCTGATCAAACCACAGCTACCCCGTTTAATAGACTTAATTAAACGATGATAAAACATTAGCTTTTGAAACTCAATCTTGCGTATCAAATACCTATCATACAAATTAATTTTGCTTAATGAACTTGTCCTAAATAAACCTTAACATATTTTTTAAATATAATTACATTCCCTATTGGCCCGTTAGCAAAAATCAACAAGTTTTAATTATTCCGTTCCTCAGGTTATTTTAAAATTCGTTTTCGTTTGTAATAAAATGCAGAACCCTTTTTTATTTCATGAAATACAGCGCCATCTATGCAAAACCTTCTGAACTACTTCGTCGCGATGCTAACAACTATTTTCAGGGTGGAAATGTACGCTCTGGGAAAGTTTCAGCATTTCCACTGGTTTTAAACATTGCTAAGAGATGGCGCTGTAGTTATTGTCATATTGAAATCTGTTCATGCTACTAGCCGCGCTCCGCGGTGTTACCCGCGTTGTATCGGTTCCCGCGGGAATTTCGGGATAAAATGTATCCCATATTTTATTCTGATGTTTAACCTATATTACTGTAAAGTTTCATCCAAATCTGTTCAGTAGTTTTTGCGTGAAAGAGTAACAAACATACATCCATACATCCATCCATCCATACATACATCCATACATCCATCCATACATACATCCATCCTCACAAACTTTCGCATTTATAATATTAGTAGGATATTGTGGACCAACTTCAAAAATGTAAGATTATATTATTTTTCTGTTCTTGAAGTGGGTTATGTAGTGAAATATAATTACTTGTACCTGTATTCAAAAGATAAAATTACAGGACTACGACTTTGTGTAGAAATATTAAATAGATTTATTATGTTACTTTGTTTTGAATTGAAATTGAATCTATATGTATACCTAACATGTCACGTGAAAGTATGAGACGTCATGCAAATTGGCAGTGTTTTCTCGATTTAACTGGACTTATTACTTTTCAAATAATATAAGTATAGTTTCAGTTCTCAAACACGAGTCCAGCAAGCGCGGTGATTACACTTAATCCTCCTCACTGTGCGAACTAAATCTTTAAAAGTAAGAGGTTTTTGCCCTTCAAACGGATTGTTACAAGTTATTTTATACCGACTTCCAAAAAGAAGAGCCCACGATGCTAAGGGTCTAGACAGACGGACTGCAATTCAACTGCAATCCGACTGCCAAATGGCAGTTCAGATGCAGTTTGAATGCAGTTGGCTCGACTGCAATCAAACTGCACGTCGACGGGCAGTTGGCGTGCAGTTGGATTGCAGTCTGAGTGCAGTTACAACGACTAACTGCACTCAGACTGCAATCCAACTAAAAGACGGGTTTTATAATTTAAGTTTGACGTGTCTGTCTGTGGCATAAAAGCTCACATAAGAATGCACGATCCTGAGTATTGAAGTTATACAAGAACACACATGACACTGCCAAATCTTAATAATACACTGATGGTTCAAATTTAGTCGATTGTAGGCCCGAGTTGTTTCAATCCTTAGATAGAGAGAGATTAGAGAGCCTTTAGACGGTCTAAAAACGCCCAATCCTTGATTGGCCACTAACCTACTCACTTTTTAACCGACTTCCAAAACCAATTATATTCAACATTCGTAACTTAGAAACAAAGAAAAAGGCGCCAGCTATTCAGAAGATATCGGTAGAGAAAACTCTTCGCTTTATCTCCGCACACCTTGTAGTAATTACTTACGAAGTAACTTGGGATTATTTTCTTTTCTGATTTGGTTTTCCTTGAATTAGATATCGGATTTAATTATTACGAAATATCTACATTCGTAGGTATTACGAAAGAAGAATAATTATGATCTTTATTGCATGTTACAGCAACTAAAGAATTCTTTGAAAAATGTTTTTTAGCTGTTTCTTCTTCACTGGCTATCCTTAAAATAAGTTTAAAAACACAAATATACATACACTTTTGAAATTTGGCACGTTTGTTCAAATTACATAGACCAACGAAAATTGGGCAGTTCTGGAAATATTACATGCATACGGGTCGAATTGATAACCTCCTTTTTTAAGTCGGTTAATTAAACCAAAAAATCCACTCAAATCGCAGTGTCCAACTAAATCGTAAAATCGGTATTTCAAAATGTCATTTTTACCACTTAAACCACGTCAGTAATAAAGTGATAATTTTGACGCGAAAACTTGTTCTGTGTTAATTAATCCGGCACCTATAATTAAAACACCTACTTGGATTAATTAAAGATACTTTATTTGGTAGATTTAATTAAAACCTCGACCAATGCCAACATTATTATACAACAAACAGAGATGAAAGTGTATTGAAACTTCCAAGATTGGGCGAGATATTTTACAATTTATTTGTTTCACAATTACAGCTCAATGTTTTGGTGTAATACGTTTAATTTATTGTTAATTGCGAGTGTTGCAAGTTGTGAATAACTTACATTATAATTTAATTAATACTCTTATTAAAACAAAGTCCTCCCCTGCGTCTGTCTGTATGTCCGCGATAAACTCAAAAAGTAGTCAACGGGTTACCATGCGGGTTCTACCGATAGACAGGACAATATAAAGGGATAGAGATTAAAACTCCCAACGTGCACGCGGGTCAAACCGCAGGTGGGAGATAATCATAATCATGTACTTAAATATACCTGACCTTCCATTGTACTGACTTAACTGATACTATTATAGAGAATGATTGAGACCAGCTCAAAAAATGTTTTATTTTTGAGCGAAATAATTTGTAATTTCCATAGAAACTATAATAGTAATTTGTAAGTAACTTATTTGTAGCTATATTACAAACTAGCAGCGCCCTGCGGTATTACCCGCGTTGTTCCCGTTCCCGTGGGAATTTCGGAATGAAAAGTAGCCTATAACCTTCCCGTTGAATGTGGCTATCCATTACAAAAAGAATTTTTCAAATCGGTTCAGTAGTTTCTGAGATTAGCGCGTTTAAACAAACAAACAAACAAACAAACAAACAAACAAAACAAACTCTTCAGCTTTATAATATTAGTATAGATATCAAGAACCTTAATTTGCATTTTGATACGTACGTGCATCATATTTTATATTTGGTAAACGTTAACTCTCTCTCGTTTTCATTGAAATATTCATAGTTTACAGAATTTAATAAAGAACCGAAATGGCTGTTTATTCTTTTACTGAGGTGTACTCTAACAGATAATATCTTATTAGAAAATAGAATATTTTGTTGATATTATTAGAAAATAAACAATTATTATTAATATAGTTATGCTCAGTATAAAATTATACATAGGTATATCTTTTGTTTACAACCTAATCAATATTGTCATGTTGTAGATGGAAGTAAGTGACAAAATTATACACTGAATAAATTGTATTAGTTTCCTTTATGGCTATCCTATACTCATTTGGAATCCACCAACCATACATTTACATTTGAACTGTAGAAAGTTTAGACAGTAACTCTGCAACGAAATATAAATCACACACTGTTTTCCAATACCAAAATGGTTATTTTTTGCCACGGATTGTCACCAAACCTACAATAGTGCACAATAAATCAAGTTTTGGGTCAGATTTAGGCAGGCTGCTGAACAAGAATATGACAAATAAACGGAAAAAAACTGAATTATATACATTGTACATATGTACAGATATATAGATTGAAATGCAATGTGCAGTTATTTCCTTTTACTAGTTCAAATTTATCTGCTTTTATCTTATTTACACGGCAACAAAACAAGTTAATTAAAAAACTGGTAAACGGAAAAAAACTGTACAAATGAAAGACAAGAACGAAATGAATGTCTTGAGCATTTTCAGGTTTTTATATTGCAACCGAAACCCACAAAAGTTGGGCAGTAAACTCTCTTACATTTAATTTATACATCACAACGATTTATTATCCGACTTTATTATTTCATTTCGGACACTTTACGTACAAATGGACATTCAAACTGTATGAGTAATAATAATAATGGGCAGTTCCAGACGCAACGAATCCATCTCACGTCATAAACTTTAGTTTACAACTCGCCGTTTCGGTTTCATCGATTTTCTGTTTATATTCTTTCGGTTAAGCTGAAATTCAACAATTCGAATAAAGAGCTTGCCTAAATATTTGAAGCACACCAAAGTCATACAAAATTTTGATTTAATCAATCTTGAATCAAATTCCAACAAAGTCAAGAATTTGAACAGAATGACCAAGTACGAGTGCAGATATAGAATCGATAATAATTCATTCCAAGTCACACCTTTGAATATTATCACAGTATACCCAATAGATCGTAGTTGGATTCAAACTTAGTTTCGAACACTTTGTTCACTAGGTAAATGTTGACTATAAATTCAAGCATAACTTATACGTATTATCATTTAAATTGGGAACTAAAAACAAGAGTTGCCTTGCACAAGCAAACTCTTCAGCTTCATAATAACAGTACAGATCCACTTCATAACTAAATATGTACTGTCTTATTCTACCTCACATTTGAATAGAGTGTAGTAGGTACTTAGAAGAAGGTCACTTGCCTTGCTTGAGCTTGAATGCAAATTCCCAACATCTAGGTACATATAGCGCAGCTCACTTTCCATGCAATGGTTATGTAACTGCAAAGACTCGGTCGATAGGGGTTCAACCTTTTGTTTTAGAGTATTGTTCTAAATAAACAGCATTCTATGTCTGTGTTTTTGAACTATCGTTATTTGTATAGTATGTAATATAACTTCATATAGTAAAGTGCAAAAGTTGTTTTATGTTTAGTTGCAAATTCTTATATGTAATAAAATAAACATCAATATTTTACTCTCAGTACATAATGTTAGTTTTCTGTTATTTGAGCTTTTACCACGAAACGTTTTATAAAATACTTTTTGTTTATTTATATTCGCCTCGGTACGCTGGTCTAGCGGCATGTGAACTCGCATGCTAAGACTGAGGTTCTAGGTTCAATTCCCAGGTCGAGCGAAAACATGTTTTCTACTTTTCAAACCTTACCTACCTTTAGAACTCAAAAAGTCAAACTTGGTAGGATAGACAGCGATGAGGCCGACGTAACCTACGGCGTGCCTCAAGGGAGCGTTCTAGGACCAACACTCTTTTTGATTTACATAAATGACCTCTGCAATTTGAAGTTAAAAAATGCAAAACTATTTTCCTACGCTGATGACACCGCCGTTGTATTTACTGGGAAAACTTGGGATGATGCAAAAGACAGTGCCGAGAAAGGGCTGGCTGTTATAGCATCGTGGTTAGAAGAAAATCTACTGTCACTGAACACCGATAAAACAAACTTTATTTGTTTTAACATACATAACAAATTACAACACAATTTCCGTCTCTTTATACACACCTGCGACACTTCTGGTCGATTATCTTGTAAGTGCCCTTCAATACATCAAGTTACTCAATTTAAATATCTGGGAGTAGTTGTTGACCAACGATTGACTTGGTACCCGCAACTAGAACAAGTCATGAGTAGAGTCCGTAAGCTTATCTGGGTATTTAAGGAACTGAGACATGTTCTACCGGGGAATACAAATGCGACCGCAAGCAGGAATGTTTTAAATGAAATTTATATTTCTTTGGTTCAGTCTGTATTGATTTATTGCATAACTATTTGGGGTGGAGCAAGTAAATCAAAGCTAATAGAATTGGAACGAGCTCAAAGATCAATTCTTAAGGTTATGTATTTTAAAAAAATAACATTTTCAACTGAAAATCTCTATGAACTGTGTCAACTATTGTCAATAAGGAAACTGTATATATTTCATATTACTCTTAAAACACATAGGGACTTACCATACGATCCCAAATTAAAGAAGAAAAGAAAAAATTATATTACGCTATACACACCAAAAACTAAAACCAAATTCGCCAGCAGACAATACAAAAAACGGTCTTTAAATGTATACAATAAAATAAATAAAATAATTGACATTTACGATAAAAAATATAATGAGACTAAAAAAATGCTTAGGACTTGGCTATTGAGTTTAACTTATTCAGAAACAGAGTCACTTTTGGAAAACATAATTTGATAATGTAATCACTTTTCGTGTATAATGCAACATGCAAAATTGACATGTACTCGCGCTGACTCATTTTCTCTCTCTTTCGCGCACACACACACACACACACACACATACACACACGCACACACACACACACACACACACACACCAACACACGCACACACACACGCACACACACACACACACACACACACACACACACACACACACACACACACACACATACACACAGGCTTGCATCCCAGTATAAATTAAATTCCTATTTTTGTTTTTGTATTTTTCTTTTACTGTTTTTACTTTTTGTTTATTTCTATAATCCATTACTTTTGATTCATATTCATGTTTATGTACTTTGATGTAAGGGAAGAGCGGAGTCTCCAACTACAGGCATTTTATGCTTAAATGTTGACTCCACGACTACTTTGTATTATGATATTTATGATATGAAATAAATTTATTTTATTTTTAAACCTGGCTCGAGTGCGAGATCACCAACCCGCGGCTAGCGTGGTGATTACAACTAATCCTCCTCACTGCGTGAAACGAGAGGCTTTTGCCCAATAGCGATATTTTAATAAGTAATAAGTACTGATATTCAATGAAGCATCGCAATGGAATTTATAGATTTTGTAAACTCTCGCTAAGTTACGCTCCATTCATTATATTCATAAACACATTCCTTTCATAAAACTATCCAAGATCAAAGGTCGTAAGGCCAATTTGACGTGCTTCAATTGACATAATCTTCGATCGGCGACGTAATATAGCATGTACATATTCATGAGTGCGTATAGCTATGTGTATCAGAATGTATTGGAAGCCTACATTAATTAACATGTATGCTCAATTGGCAGACTGTTGTTATTTGTGTTGTCTGTATGTATACTGTAATAATGATATCTGTAAGTAGGGTACTTGTTTGTACTTACTTACAATCGTGATGGAGCCTAAATACTGAGTTAAGTATGGTGTTTTTGATGTAAAATAAGGAGCATTATCATCGATTGGAAGCTTTTAATAACTTTCTTTTGGAAGAAGTTTACGAAATTATTTTTCTAGGACACTAACAGTCTAACGAAACGTACCAGCGACTAATAATAACGTCGATTTTACTACGTTCGCAAATTTACGGTCGGTCTCCTTTTTACCAGTGTTCAGGCTTATTTGAAAACATTTCCGTTAATTTTACCATAATTCTATTGTATATATTATGCTTATCGCATTATTAAAGTATATATATAAATCTAAAAGTAATTTCAATGTTAATTTTATCAGAATTGAACGTCGAGATGCAATTTTGCGCCGGTTTATCAGAGTAACCAAACAGGCGTGCGCGGTACTTCTTACGTAAGTTAAATCTGCACGTCCCAAAGCCTACTAGAGCTCCAGCTGCTTAGGAATTAAATGAAGGTGGAGGAGCCACAGATCATTTTAATAACTAGATCTGTGTTTGTAATCAAAATATAAGTACTGCACCAAGTAAGGAACATCTCAGACTGTCCAGAATTGTGACTTGTGAGGCAATTAAGTCTACTTTTAGATAATCTAATAATAATATGATTTTTTCTGGCTGATTTCGGCTTAATTGGCTAAAGAGGAGGGGCCGTTATGTTCAGTCTACTTATCAGTTATCTGAATTGTATTACCTATTCTGAGGAATAAATTAAATTCATAATATCTTACTACTGGGTAAAATACTCTCAATCACGAAAAAGTATATTAAGTCTTGTCTATAGACAGTAGACAGTATGAAGACTATAAAGGCTCCGAGGTAGACATTACGTCCAATCCTTCTCGCAGTACTGACATTTTAACCCAGAGGCCTTATAATGTTACTTTGAAAATATTTCTTGTGTTATAAATTAATGTTAAATTGTAAATTTCTTCACCTAAACATAATATTCATAGTGATATAAATAAATCTCACAAACTTAGTGATCAAAGCTCGTCATCAAACGTTTGACAAATATAGTATCAAAGGATTTATAACCAGCCCACCTGCGCTTAGTCATACTCAGAACTAATGTTCATATTCATAAAGCTAGGAAAAACTCACCGATGAAAGATGAAGAATGTTTGTGATATTGTAATTTACCATTGACAATAACATTAACCACCTTATGGCACGTGTCAAATAAACATTTTACATATCTGTATTAATTTTAAATAGAGTTTTTTTCCTGTTCAACAACATGCATAGGCGCGGAAAACGAGTCCAGCAGCTTAGAAATTATTCCTTTGGCCACTTATCTACACGGACTTACTTACTGTTTAAGCCTTATAATAACTTCTATGAAAATGACCAGAAAACTGTTAACTACAGTCTGACTATAGTGTGCTCGGACTCTAACATTACCGGTAGAAACCGTTTATTGGGGTTCGCCGTAATCTATGATCTATATTTAGCAATATTATAGTATCTTTGACACTAAATACTAATGCTACATACCAAAATGTGTTCCATGATAGTGTGAGCTCTGCTCTTCCAGTGGTGTTGGGTGTCGGTGTTATGGAACGGCGCCAAAGCAATTAAATCGTGGAGCCACGCGTCCCCCCAGTGCTCGCGACCGACCAAATTGCTCTCGTTACTTGCACTTTTTCTATGAATATTATCATGCATCATCACGAAACATTTTCTTAAATTGTGGTGTTCATTTTTTATATTTTTGTTGGTCTTAAACTGTCTTAGTAGCTAGTAGTTGTTGGAATGAATGTGAATTTAACTAAATTATGGACTATAATATACAAGCTACGAGAAAATACAAGTTAACAAATCTCAGAATCTATCAATCCGATTCAAATAATTCTTATTGTAATAGATAGTCACATTCAACGGGGATATTATAGCTTATTTTGTATCCCGAAATTCCTACGGTAACGGATACAACGCGGGTAAAACCGCGGGGCGCTGCTAGTTCTAAATAAAACTGATATAATAGAAAATCTTTTCCTAGTATAAGTCAGGTAAAAAACTTAATTTTCTTATAGTATCTTAATATCTTAGTCGTAGATATCAAAGACATCTATTAATTAGATAAAACTTAATCTTTCAAAGCCCAAGAAATATAAGAATTTCAATTACAGAAACGAGACTCGAGAGGTTCTTGATGTTAGTGAAAAATCGAAATAAAAGTCCACATTTCAGTGCTCGCATAATGAACGTCAAAATGAAAAAAGAAGTGTATTACGTTTTGTTCGTTTTCGGTTCGGCCTCCGCCGAGACCTACCATTTCTTCGCTCCGGGTGAGCTTCCGGGGTTGTCTTTAATAAAGATTCTCTATTTTCAAGTCTACCGGCAGTGCCCCGGTTTTACCCGCGTTGTGCCCGTTTCCGTGGGAATTTCAAGAATTTTTATAAGTACATATAAACCTTTCTCTTGAATAACTCTATCTATTTGAAAAAACCTTATACATAGTTTAAAAGATAGTTTTAAAGATCTAACCATTCAATAAAGGGATAAATATACAGACAGCGGAAAACTATTTTATTTTATACTATGTAGTGATTAATAGAAAATATTGCATTTATCCTATTGTTGCCTTAACATTATGAAATACAACTAGCGTTTTTCTTTTCTTGTACTTGAAACTATCAAAATAGATGCAGAGTTACAAGAGCGCATTTGATTGCCTAGTTACTACTTTCAGGCGTTTCGTTTCAGGCGACAATAGTTTCGAAAAACAAAGTAATTACAATGTTCTAGCTAGACCAAAACAGATATGTATTTTGCCATAATATTAAAGCCTGAAGTATTTTGGAATTAATTTAAATATTTTGAAAATGTTGTATAAACCGGCACAATGGCCGGGCTAATGAGTTACGTCTCAGACAAAGCCAACGTTCTGAAGTCGTTTCTATTCATAATGTTGATATGCCTCATTTATTTTAACTTCACTTCATATGTTAGTACATGCCATAATTTATTCTAAGAATTGTCTTAGTATTTAATAGCGTATCTTCACAGTGTAATTATTGTCTGATATACATTCGACTATATTCAGATAGGTTTATGTTATGGAAGTTAAAAATGGGTGTTAAAACACTGCTCTATTATAAGTGAAAATTGTCTCCAGTCATGCCATTGTACTTTGAGTATAGTTAAGAATAGTGCCAGAATTTTCACATTTTCATCACGCACAAAGGACCCAAATTGGAGGGTCTAATTGCGGAAAATGCTCGCATCCACATTGATTCAATAAGTTCAGCAAAGTAAGAATAGTAATTGCTAACATTATGATGAAATTCAATAACAAAATAGTCTGTAGCTAATGGAATTCGGAAAGCAAAAAACGAAGCCTGTTTCAAGCAGACAAAAATAACAATTTGAGAAACATTTATAACTATAATTATTTTTATCGCCGTTCTTAAAATAACGCTCAATTGCCACTATAAAATGAAACATCGCAATGTGTATAGTTAGTACTAAACTCCATAATAATAAATTACTTGTATGAAAGTCAAGCAACAGCTGCGCGCTTCGTGGGTGATGTACGAGGAGCTATAATTGCAACTGTCAAGTTGTTTTCATACGAATATTAAAATATTTCGGAATGAAATCCTAATATATTATAGGGCTATAATATAAACAATTTAATAAAAACTTATTTAAAGCGTTACTACTAGAAGGAATTTGTATATTTATTTGAGTGGATGTATTTCAGGAATATGCTGACGTTTGCACGACATACCGCTGGAACAAATCACGTACACAACGGTAGTGAAAAGTTAGGTTTCCTGCCAATTTCTCTCATCAAACAAGAGAAACATTTGAAAGTACAAGAATGTAACAGGCACAACTCGCAGCCATCCCGAGCTGAGAATTCACGAATATTCCAATTCATTTTAAATTCAAATGTCGGTCGGTAACTACAGATATACATAAAATATATGCAACTATGCGCATTTCGACGGAGGAATTCCGAATTCAATTCTAACTTGGCTAGAAAATTGTTGTAAATTTATCAGTTCAGTAAGCTTAGTTTAAATTTGATTAGCGGTTTGATTGCTTCGAAAAACAGATGATTAACATTTTGCAATATTAGCTGAAGGAAATTAACATATCTGCTAGGAAACGGTAAGAGATACAACATTAAGTTATTTTATGACGTGAGACGGCCATATCTTAAACGTAAGCTTTTTTAAGAAACACCTCAAATTCTCGGTCTAGAGTTTATGTCTCGATCGTATTCGTTTCAAATTGATCTAAATGAGAGTGCTTCGTTTTTGCTTATAAGAATTTGTAGGAAAGTTATAAATCATTTATCGCTATCAACCTTTTAACTTTATGTACGGATCTAAGATATTCTCCTTCTTGAGGGTGCCGTGGTAATCCGCCTTGAAGGTCCCGCGCGGATTGGTTCGTATCATAAAAATCAACTTGGATAGATTTCTAAATAAAACGTTTATTGAACCGGACGTAAAAAAGAAGCTCTCCCAAAAATGTTTCTCCCGAGTTAATTTATCATCACAATCCAAAATGATAATACATGTAACTCGACAACGAAATGACCATCACAAATGGTGCGAAATTTGCGCCCGAAACGTTGAAATTACGTATGATTGATTCAAATACCTTTCCATCACATCAATGAGTGTTCCATATTGTACGCAAGTCCTACGTTTTCGGTAATAAAACGTTATTATTACCATGTTACGAAGCCGATACGGGAAGGTTTATTTTGAAACCACGCATTTTGAGCTTTATTTATTTACCTTCCGTTAAATATATTTTTTGGCAGTGACCTTTACAAATCGCGTCTGGTTTTCAAAAGTCACCAGTTTACTATATTGGTTAATGCGAGCAATTAAAATTGATCTCTTAAAGCTGTGACATGAACTTTTATCGAGAAAGCTTTAATTGAAAGAAATGTAAGCAGTGTTGTCGACGTATATTGTATGTATTTTTTTAGATAAAATATTTTGATATTACACTGTAGCCTACAGCTATTCATCTCGACAAGCTAAGAATAACAAACAAAACAAAATGTATGTTAAAAATGTTAAGCATTCCCTTGAACTTTGACAAAACATTCTACGGTTTTTTTTTTTTTTTTTTAAATAATAATTCTTTATTTCAGGCAAAAAACCCATAGCCATACATATACATTATACATTAATTATATCAATAAAATGTCAAACATAAAATAATACAATAAAATAAAGAATGATTTTTGATGAAAGCCAAAAACTATTATAAATCACTTTCGGTTCTCATTGCATTGTACAGAGGTCCAATATTTGAAAATGGGATTGTCCCAATATTCAGTCAACATTTTTAAGATCGAGTTATCAGAATTTCTTAATCTAATCCAGAAAGACGAGATTCGGTGCCTCATAATGCCAAAAAAGTCGGGTATTCCTGCTTCGGCGAACATGCTTGAAGCGCTACTGTACCGAGGATATTTCATTAAAATGCGATATGCGTCATTATATTGCACTCGAATGGTACTCAATGCACGCCTAGTGCTGTTGGTCCATAGCTGACATGTGTAAAAACATTGACAGAATGCCCTAAACAATGTCAGCTTCACCTTCTGACTACACTTGGCAAATCTGCGCCCAAGCATGTTACACCGCGTGGCCAACGATCTGCGTTCGCGCTCTACGTCCTGCTCATCCCTTAAGTCCTCATTTAAAATATGACCCAAATATTTAAAACTTTTTACCCTTGCTATTGCAACACCGTCAAGAAAAACTGGCGGTACGTTCTCCGGACCTTTACCTGATTTAAAAACCATCATTTCCGTTTTTTGTACATTGTATTTTAAACCATGTTTCTTTGCAAATGCCTCGCAGATGTTTAGTAACTTTCTGAGTCCACTGATTGAGGGGCTGAGAAGCACCATATCATCAGCGTAACTGAAGTTGTTCATACAGGTGATTCCAATGTAACATCCTATTCTGGTACTTCTCAGTTCCTCAATCAGCTCGTTAATGTACAGATTAAAAAGGTCCGGCGAAGTCAGCCCTCCTTGGCGTACACCGCACTCTAATCTATATTCATTAGAGATGCTGTCGCCCCATCTCACCACGTTCGTTTGTTCTCCATACCAGTATCTCAACAGCCAGATTATTTTCTTCGGGACATTAGATTGATGTAACTTTTGCCAAAGTAAACAATAATTTACTAGGTCAAAAGCACGACTCAAATCTAAGAAACAGGCATAGACAGATGTGCTTCTTCTTATGTAATGCCATAAAGTAGACTTCATACTGAAAATAGCACTGTCCGTTGAGACACCGGAACGGAAACCAAACTGTGCGTCACTAACAACTATGTTTTGTTTCAACTCAGGGTATATGATCCTCTCCAGAGTTTTACCGATGATTGTACCTAGTGAGATCGGTCTATAGTTCTTAATACTGGAGAGATCACCGGTTTTGTTTTTGGGCACTGGAATGACTACTGTGCGCATAAGATCTCTTGGAAGATAGCTCGCATTGAGACACATGTTAAATAATTCGGCTAGTACTCTATTGATCTCATATCCCGCGTGTATAAGATGTTCAATACTGAGCCCATCAATTCCGGGAGATTTACCTCTTTTGACATGTTTAAATATATTTATAATATCCTTAGATGTTACATTAATTATTTCATCGTCTATAGGCTTCACTACCGGAACTGAAGTATCGGTTGATTCGGTTTCCAGAGGTTTGACACTGAAATGGTGTGAAAACAACTGCGCTATTTCGAAAGGGTTACTTACGTTTTCAATACTGATAGGTCTACTAGGTTTGTAATTCAGTTTGTTTGTTTGTTTCCAAAATTTACCAAAATGTTTACGATCATGAGTTGTAGCCAAAATGTCCATTTTAATTTTATCTTCATTGTCTTGACACCACTTCAGCTTGTTCTTAAACAATTTTCTACTTTCATTCATTATATTGAACTCTTTGCCTGTTTTCGGTTTACCAGCCATATGCCATGCATTGTAATACATCTTAGCTATTCTGTGACTATCTTTAACATGGTAATTCCAACCTAATATGCATTTACCTCTTTTATGTACAACGCTCTTTTGTATATCTACACTTTGTATGGCTGCATTTTGCAAAATCTTAACAGTTTTCGTATAAAAATTATCTATCGTATATAAGTGTTCATTACATATTTTATAGTTAATACATTTATCACATTGAGTTGTATACTTAAGGGAACTTAAATTATCATTGCACATTTGTGTATATCTCTTAATATCATTCACTTCTCTATATCCCCACTTGACATTCTTTAGTGGATCATTCGAGGTGGTTGGCACTTTCACTTTCACAGCACTTGTTTGAAATGTCACTTGTAGGGGGTAGTGGTCTGACCAGTACACACCGTAGTCGACCTCTACTGCAACAATAGCACTGTTTGCCGCCTCCGTAGCTAGACAGTGGTCAAGCCATCGTCTTGCTCCGTTGATTTCACTAACATAAGTGTACGTGTCTTTTGGAAGTAGCTGTTCATCTGTTCTGATCATTTGATAGTCGTTACTAAATGACGACAGCTCCGCGCCAAATCTAGTCCCGGGGTGAGCATTGAAATCGCCAAGAATGAATGCGGCTTCCACATCACTATCCTCAATTATCGCAGTTAATCCCGCTAAAGTATCCGTGAATTCTGGCAAATTTTCTTCATTATCTACGGGCATATATACGTTGAGAACGATAATTTTACGATCACCTGTCTCGATTAGAATTCCCGCAATTCTATTGCTTGTACAATCTACCACAGATACCTTTGTAAATAAAGACTTTCTCCATAGCACTGCCAGCCCGCCATATGGGCGTCCTTTCAAGATCCCAGCCTCAGTGTTTACAGACGATTTAGCTGAGCATGCAAAGTCATCGCTGATCTCGTTAGTAAAGCACAAATCATGCGGCAGCAACCATGTTTCTTGCAATAATATGATGTCTGCACGTTTACATATGTTTCGTATATCTCCGACCGAGCGTTTTATCGACTTGCAATTATATGATGTGATCACAACAAGTTTACTATCCATCTTGAGTTTTTGATACTTTATGAGTCAGTTTTTCTCTAAAACGGCGGTATACTAACCCTGATGGCCAAAAATTAGTATCCAGGAACGTGCTCAGTTTATTAGCTGCAATTTTTATTTTAAATGAATTGAAGTCTGTCTCATGATACTGTGGTAGAAGTTCTACACTGATACACTCCTGCCCCATGTCTAGTATATGTGCGGATATATCACTTTCAGTCACAGTTTTCATTGCTCGAGATACATATATGCTACACCTAGGCTCGGCCACCAAAATTTTAGTTGCGTTACCCACATCTCTTGTCCCTCTCAAATTAGCTCGTTTCGCTACACTTTTCTTGCGACTAACAGTGATAAACGAACCTTCTTTGATAATATTATTTTCTGAGGGTAGATGAATACTGTTTTGTGAACATAATTGTACGGTGTCATTTTCTTGCGTGTCGTATTTCGTCGTAATAACATTCCTCTGTCTATTACTGTCTGGTTTGGCTAATCTCGGTCGCGCTTTTTCGACCACAACAATATCTCGGTATGTTGGTGTATGAATAACTTCGACCGACTTAGACTTGCGTTGTGGTACTTTCATAGGCGGAAGCGGATTTGCGGGAGATTTGGCTCTGTATGTAGTTTTTTGTGGTGTTGTTGTTATACCAATTTGGGGTTCCTTTTCATGCGTATTCATAGCAAACCGCATTTCTGTCAGTTCGGCAGTCATTTTTGTTTGAAATTCCGAAAAATGTTCACGCATTGTAGTCAAATCTTTCAAAAGACGTGTGACGTCAACATAGTCGAAAGATACCGGCGGTAGACGATTTAGGTTTTTTGCAACAAATGTAGGTTGCAAGTCAGGATCAACCTCTTTCAGTATCTTTATCACATCTCGAACATTCTTCTTTTTCTTGTCTTCACCTTTTCTAAGTACGTTTCTTAATCCTTCACCACAACTTTTATATATGATGTCTTTCCCCGTGTCAATCTCTGCTTCCGTGAAATTAGTCACACATAATTGCACCAAACTGATTTCGTCCAAAACGTCTATTTTGTTCTGGAGAAAAGTCAAGAACTCGTTTATTATTATATTCGTCATCTCTTATACACTTGCACCAACACCTTAGATAACATTATATGAAGCGCACTATTTTGTCGCTAACACAACTGCACGGTACGACGACTTACGACGAATGATGTTTTTATATGATGTTTTTATTTCAAAGAGCAGTATTTTAAAAATAATATCTGATCTGTAATTTATTGGAGATAAATCACTATTTCTCCTAACTTACGTGCCATTGGTTCGGACGTGATCGAGCTCAGCTCAATCTTGTTTTATCGGAGTTTCAATGCCTTATTAAAGTTTCATGAAGTACTTTTCTTTAATGCATCAGTTAAGTCTAATTTAATATTACAATACTACGCTTACATTTGCGAATGTAATTGGCTTCATTTAAGACTGAATTTTAAACGAAGAAAAATACAACCATTACAATGTAAGTACAACAGTACAGTTATAAAAAATACCAAAATATCTGAATAGTGGCAGTTAGTAATTAGCGCCCGTTAACCCTGCAATTTCCGGAGGTCTTATTTCTGTCGTTCCTTTCTTGGTGCTATTCATTTAAAGTTAGCTCTAAAAAGAGTCTTATTTCCCAAACAAGGGTTGTGTTAAAGTTCCCGAGCTGTTTGGACCCGCTCGTTACGTCACAGTCGGTCGATAGAACGCCGCACCCAGATACGCCCCAGCACTCCACTACGAATTCAACAACTTTTAACACTTGGATATGTTGCTTTATCTTTATAACTACTTCTGTTATAGATTTGGTATTGAACATTGGTGATAAAAGTTGAACACCCGCATCTGGGATATTAAAAATATGCTTGAATTTTTACTCCGGAAAGAAAATATATGATACACAAATTGATTCAAAATTCATGTGTCGTTTCAAGTGTATGTTAGAAATATTTAAGTTTAGAGTTTGTAGGCACTCGTTCCTATAGCAAGGGTGGGCGTTGATAATACTAAGTAACCCGACAACTTCTTGCGAATTCTCTTCACAATCCTGAATTCACACTTAATTTCTGACTCTCATGTATTGTACGGAAAAACTTTCGTAAGAAACCTAAACTAATATTTATAAAGCTCAAGTTTGCATTGTTTATTCAATCGGTATAATCTCAAGAAATGCAAGCTCAGTGTGGAAAAGTACTTCCATTTCCGATAATACCGTTTTTGTCAAATCGTTGGTCATTTTTCGCAGGATATGCTTCATATTTGCAGACCCATTAAGTGGCTCTAAGTCAAGGTTAGATTGCACTAAATATGACATAAAATGTCTCTATGGGAGTAATAAAATTAATGATCCCATGTTTATATCCAAAGCCCCGTAATAAACTTTGATTATGTCTATACATTGCCTGCTTATTATTTGAGTTCATAATAACAATATAATTTACTTTTTCTATTAAAAAGGAGCCCCTTTCTTGGGTATTTTAGTGCACTGTATTGTAAAAATAAAGTCAATGAAAGAGAAAAATATACAGGGTGGTTTTTTTATCGGGCAGTATGGGCAAGTATGAAACAATTAGAAGTATGAAGACGTTTTCTTAACTTGTCCTTTACCTATTGATTTTAGTGACAAAACAGTTGAAAAAATACGCACGCCACGCCCGGGAACCGGACCGGGTAAAATGCGAAACATATAACCTTTTATTTTTATTGTCAGTTGCCAATAAGGTAAATAATTGTTGCTAAGAAACATATACGAGTATTATTCAATCAAAAGTTTAAAGAATTAACGTGATTTTTTTAATATCCCTTCATTTTTGTAGGATATTTAAAAATAGTAATACAGTTCTACTTATAGTGTAGTTTCAGGCTTGACCATATTGACCAATAAAAAAAAACCACCCTGTATAGAGAGGCCCTTGCCCTGCAGTGGGGATATACTTTATATACTATACTTTATACTTAGATACTATACTCTAAGCAAAAACATTCAAATCCTTTTACTTCTACTCCTTTTACTTACATTACCTTTTTCTTAAAACATTTGTATAATGTTCGCTATACTTGAAATAGAGAGAAAAAATGGAAATGTTTCGACTTACTTAATATAATGTATTTTTTTCTTTGCAGGTAAGGAGTGATTAATATACCGAGTATATACCGAATATACCGAGGTGTTGGTAAGAGATGTTAGTTGAAATACTTAGAACCTTCTAAGTCAATTCCTTCAGGAAATATCCAGGCACGTAACAAAACATGGACCGTTATATCGAATGGTGTTATAATGTTTACCTTTTAAACCTAAACACACGTTCTAAATAAGGAATATCTTCAATAAACTATGTTCAAATAGAAAATTATAGTTCAGTAGAACGCTTAATAACATCGGATTGCTTATATGAAATCGTTCATCGGTTTTACAGTTGAATACATTTTATAAATACTTATTTACCTTTTATAATTTCCTAAAATACTCATCGGTTGTAAATGTCAGGTTAAACCTTAGGGGAGTGAATGTTATCTAAATACTCGTATTAATACAATAAAGCTGAAGAGTTTGATTTTTTGTTTGTCTGGACGCCATAATCTCAGAGAATTTGAATAGCCATGTTCAACAGGAAGTTTATAGGCTATTTTTCATCCAGAAATTCCCATGGGAATGGGCACTACGCAGGTAAAACCACGGGGCACTGCGAGTATGTTATACTTTTAAAATAACAAATATATTTTCAACTAGCAACCCGGCGTTGCTTAGCATTAGACAATGAAATTATACCGCTGGAAAATCAAGAGCGAAATGGGTTAGGTTCTTCCTATTGGTCAGTCTTTTTTCAATATTGGTCAAGGCTACATTTCAATCACGATTAAGTTTTTCAGATTACTTAAAGTTAGTCCCAACTTAGGTTTAAAAAACTTGCCTCTTTTTACGTTCTACAAAAATAGTTAAAGCTACTTTTTAAGCACTAATAACTATGCAAAAATACAGCTTCTCGAATAAGTTATAAAGAAAAACAGTTGCAGAGGTAAATGCGGTTTCATTTAAATAAAATCGAACAAGACTTCTACAAACCGACTTCAAATCTGTTGGTAAGTCTGGATTTGCTTGTAATGGTTATAGAGAGGAAGTTTGTCTGGCCTATACTAAGTTCATTTAATACTAAACATTCCGTGGTTGGTAAGTTTTGCCGTTTGAGAGGTGCTCCAAACTAACGCGTCAACAGTCACATGCGAGCTTTGTGAGTCCTTAATTAAGTATACTAATTAGAACCGTTACATACTGCAAGCAAAATAACTGTTAGATAATCTGTGTTGTATTTCGTTCAATTGTTCACATGCATTTGTACACCTATTGATTTGACAGACACAGATTAACTATGCGACTGTTAAACTTAATAAGATCGTTCCTATATTAGGACGATATAATGTATTGATTGTTGCAAGGTATGCCGTATTGGCGACCTTGAGGATATTTAATATATCGGCTCCAGAAATTCAATTGCAATTCAAATTTAGCAGCCCGAATTCCATTCAATTTTGACAAATAGTTGCCAAAAATGTATGAAATGAAATTCCTCTTATTATCAGTAGTCTTTCGAGAACTAATGTCAGATAGCGAATAATATAAAGTATCTATATTATTATTGGCTATCTGCGTTCTAATATTCAGTCACTTCATACTTAATGTAATCTCGTTTCGGCTAGTTCAGTCAGCCAACGTTTTAGATATTATATTAAATAACGATAATGTCATTGCTATCTCCCAACATCTACCTTTGACAATATTCTCCAGTGCCCGTAAAGATAATCCTCCCGTTTCCTCGGGATCATCATTCCATAGAAAGGGTTGGATTATGAACTTCCGCATAAACGATACCCAAAGACCATTTCCAATGATCCCTCGCATGAATCACAAAATTACTACATCATATATTATGTAAATCCAATAAAATTGAAATATTTCTTACATTATTTTTCGATGTCTCCGCGGTTCTGTATCTCGTAAGAACGAGAAGGCTTCTCAGAAAATTGTATCCATTTGCTACGCGGTATACCTGTGGAATACTAAACACGCGGTATCTTGATTAACTGTCTGATATCAGAACTAATGACAACACAATACCATACCCACAAGTATGTACATATACATAATAGAAGAAAAATAGATTTAAGATAACAAGGCAATTTGTAGGATTACGTTTGTACTCCAATTTGTGTTACGATACGATGTGAAAATACAATCCAAGATTCTTATTTGGTAACCTTTGCGTCAAGACGACGACGATATCAACACACACCTAATTATATTTTGAACATCACTTGATGTAACTGGCGGTGCTTCGTATTACTTTCATTTGTACCATCCTATGTTGTAGGCGTAAAGGAGATTTCCTTCTAGATTTGGAAAATAAAACATTTTACTTTTTCTCCGGTAATGGACAGAGAGGAACCTGCCGGGCTATAATCAAATTATACGCAAACGTGATATAAATACAGATGCTGTTTACGTAACTACCCAATAAGGCATTATTCTTGTTTCAATTGAAATAAAACTCCTAAATAACCTGCATCAAAACAAAGCCAAGTAGCTACTTGGCATCTATTAACCTTTGTCCACCGGGCGTTTATACATCGACACTTTGCGCTATAAGGTTTCAATGATCAATCGTCTCTTTATTCAAGGTCAGTGTTATTTTAGTAGGCGATGTCGATGTGATTATGACGTCACACGAGTGTCGGTGTTTTAAGTTATTAACGGGCGGGGGATGATTCAGGTCGGTGCACCCTGCGCGAGCGGGAGCGGGCGCGGGCCGCTGCCGCTCGTGGCGGGCGCCGAGTCGCGCGGGCCCCGCGTCAGCGCGCCGCACGCCGTCGCCGCACGCACAGTCCTCATCTGACCGCGAGTGAGCGCGCTGCCTGCCGCGGCGCGCCCTCCGACCGAGCGGGCACATGCCGACCAAATGTCACCTACCAACCACCCGATAACGTCCTATTAGCAATTAGCATCGCCAAATAGCACGTCAAGTGCGCGGCGCGGTCCGACAGTTTGCCGATATCGGGATATAGTTTAACATTTTCGTGTGTTTATGTAAGAATATTTTGTGCATTATTTATTTGTTTATTTACGTTAAGAATGTGTTGATAAAATGCACGGCCTTGAAATTACCAAACCAGTCTTTTAGTTTTCTTGTGCGGTTTAATGGTAATTATGTAGTGTTACGTTGTGCCCGTCGACGTGTGACGCATGTATTGTAATGTGTTTCTTTTGAGAGCGGAGCAGGAAACACATACCAACAACTGAACGCGCTGTAGTTGCGAACATGCATGCTGCGTTGAATTTCACGACCCACCAGATATGCACTCAGACTTACACGGATTTACTGACGTTCCAATCCGGTTGTTGTTTACGGATTTAAAGCTGATAGATAGACCTTGACGGTAAGAAAACTTTGTATCGGAATTTATTAGAAAAAACATTGTCACATGGCGCTTCCACTGTTGACCTTTGCTCAACATTAATGTGTGAGCAAATAAACTTTATAAAAATAAGACATTATCACTATTGTTATAGCGGTAAATGTAAACCTGGTTATTGCCATTGTTCTGTCTTCTCTATAATGAATTCAAAACAATCAATATTAGTAATCATAATATTTACTTTTCAAATGCTGTCTAATGATATTCTGCTTCATATTTCGGGTCGGTTCGATCAGGTATTCATCTAGCTCAGACATATTGATCTAACAAGTATGTCGGTTATTTCACAGTAACCCTCTATTTGACGACGAACGATAAAAAGGTACTTTCTATAAAGTATTGAAATCGCTACCGTTTACGTACCGATGTAGATAAGCATTTCAGTAGGTAAACCTCAGTAGGCATGTGGTACAGGCATTTGATAGGTAGTTCTTGTGTAAGAGAAAAAATAAAGAATATTGCGCGCGTTGGTGTCTTTTTAACCTTTGACATGTACAGAATTTATGATTGAAAAGGGTATAATGTAGACTGAAATATTTTGTGAGTAATCTCCTTTATATTTTTAGAGAACGGAATATTATATTCTTTAATATTTTCTTAATGTTAATTTATATTTGGAACAAAGAACAAAATAATGTAATTAGCAACCTAATCTGCAACAGTAAATTATTCTTGTTAAATGTTATCTTTTTCACGTTTCCAAACAAAAGTTTGTAAAACCATACAACACATAGCATTCTGTGTTTATTTGAATAATCTCATACGGTATGAATTATTAATGGTATTATTATTTTGATACAACCAACGGGATATTTTATCTGATTTTGAACACATGACCGTGTTTTATAAGACTAGCTGTTCCATTATATTACACTTGTGTATTTCTTACGGAAAAGGCCTTATTGGGTTAGTTCATGACATAAATAAATCAAGGAAAATAAAACTTTACGTACATAATTTATTTAACTAAGTATAGAATTTTAACTTTCATAATTCACGGTACTGTTTTTAACGCTACCCTCTATTAGTTTGGTACACACAAAGCTCTCAATTTACCCCCTGGGACCCTTCCCATTGAATTTCGATCAAAATAGTGAAAACGCTCGACTGAATCGCGGTCAGACATTTGCCTATTAAAAATATGACCAGCCAATCAATAATTTAACGCCGAGAAAGCAATTATGGTTGCAAAACGTGCAAGTTCAGCACATTCATAAAAACGGTCAATTTAAAAGTTATATTATAATTAAATTCGGTTCAGTGAATGTATTTCAATTAGCACACAATGCAATGTTAAATAAAGTCGTCTATATAAATACAAGGAAGTAATATAAACTAATAAGCCACGGAAAAAAATATGTAAGAAAAGAATAGTTGTCTTGTAAATGAAAAAACATTTGTTTCAAAATGGACCTCGCGTCGCCAGGACACTCCGCCCTCTAATATAACAAAGTGAAGGAAACTTTTCTTTAAAAACATTTGCATTTTATTTGACGACCTCTCTTGAATAACTTCGGAAGCAGTAAAACAAAAGTTAGCGATAATGGTTGTTGTATCGATAGTCCATACAATTTATTGATGCTTCCTCTAACTTTATCGGATACATTTGAATCAATTATAAGTCCGTAAAGAGTCTGTCTGGATGTTAAAGGATTCATCCATAGATGCTCATGAATCCCTAATGAAGCGTTTTGTTTTTCAGCAACGGGACGAATGACCCTTTTCAAAGACATGCGTTAAAATTATTCCTCAATACTGTATACAATTTTGCACAAAACTATGCTATATAAGCTACGCATTGCTAGCTAAGACAATATCGCATAACAAACAAAAAGCTACTCAAATTCCGAACCATATTTTTTGAAGTCGGTATTAAATAAACTGTCTTCCCTTCTAAAAGCATTCCTAATAATATCATATACATACGTCAGCCCGTCAATTTATATCAGAGGGACCGCAATATTCTCTCGCGTTGTCGTCAGGTGTGATTGTCGCTAATACCTCCTTAGATGGAATTTGATCGAAACATTCTGCGTTCGATAGGTACTTAAGCATTTGATGGGCCGGCCAAGTGCCTCCCTGGATGAGTAATCCAAGGGCAGGGCCGGGCAAGATATACTGCGCCGATAATCTACGCTCAAGGTCCATGAAAGCAAATCGCTGAATACGATACATTATTTTAGTTGAAACATCGAATACTACGAAGGATATAATAATTTAGTAGCCTTCTTATAAAACCGTTATCCTTTACGTAGTCAGTATAGAAACCTACGAGTGTACCATCTAATGTCAATATTGTTTAGTTTTGTATCCAGAGGATAGCGAAATATCAAAAATGTTCTATGAGTCTCACTCTATGAGGCTAAGTCTGTACTTATAACTGTTTCTTAACACGGTCACGTCACACGGCTATTTTTATTTAAATACATAGCAGAATATAATATAGGAACAAAATAAATTTCACTAAATCTAAGAATTAAAGCTAAAACAATATACGATACCCAATAAAGTACGTGATATTTCTAAATAATATATTTCGTAATACGCAATTTAAAACCTTGACTTTATCGTTACAGATCAAATACAAAACAATGTGCCTCATTAGTTAACTACATAATTATAATACATCAAACTCATATGAAGAATCCAAAGTCATCGGAATTTCAATTAAGTAAAACTACCTAAATTATACCACACACGAGTGAAGTTATGAACCTAATAGCTCTATAATGGTCATAAAAATATCTCCACACCATAAAGACGTACCCTAATAGGTCATAACCGGCTCAATTCGTTTGTGAAATATTGACTGTCACATTATATCTACGCGTTGCATCTTTGATGAATAAAGAGCAGAGATAATTAAATTCCACCTCAGTGAGTGCCCCTAATATAATTTGCCCGGATAGCTACACTGGATAAATCAACACTGTAGTAAAAGCATATAACTAGACGTAAATATCTGCTAGATATAGTTACAAAAAGCCGTGACTAGCGTTTACGGGTGTCACTCATAATTATTGTAATTAATACGGTTTCGTATTCTGGGACCATGAAATTGTAAAATGCATTTGCGATACGGTCCATTATTCATTACAACAAAGTTAGTTAACACAAAACTCCGACTACCGGGCAATTTCTGGTATGCAAATTGTCATGAAAAATTGTTGTTGTTATTCTAACTAAACTGTATGTCAAGTATTAAGGTGAGCAAATTCAAAATTATGGTTCTATTTATAGTAAGTAAAGTAGATGCCTTTAATTGTTTCGAGCTGTACCAAATGGTGAATATTAAAATACTCTCACACTTTCATTGTCTCCTCGTTTAATATCGTCGAAAGTCGAACAACCGTCATATCTACCTATTTCACTTTTTATTCTTATATCTGCGTCTTAAATTAAACTTTTTTACGGTCGCCTCTCATTTATGAATATTAAGTGAAACGGGAACTTAGTCTACTAGTCTCTTTTTATGTGAAATCGATGACGTTGCTAGCGTTTGGATTAGGAATTCGATAAAACAATGAGGATATTCAAATTGGGCTTAAAATATATGCCTCTGAATCTTTTCAAACAACTTTGTACCTAAAAACCAATTACTATAATGTACCTATTGAGATAAATCTAGAGCCAAGTAAAGTTAAAAAGTCTGTAAATCGTTGAGAGTTGTTGTTTGGTTATATAAAGGATCGTGTAACCACATTATTTTCACACCCAAATCCTTATCTGAGGCTTTTATTAGTGTGAGACCACAATAAAAACACCCGATCACGTAGCAGTGGCTATAATCCAGAACGGCTGCCTCGACACGGCCACTGCGAATCCCTTTATCGATTCACCTCAACTTTACTTAGATACTGATATTACACTTGAAATGGAACTAAATCTTAGCAGATTTGACGAATCTGTAGACGGTAGATAACAAATAAGGCTTTCTACTCGAATTTTAGATCCGTTGAAATCGGTAACAAAAATGATTGATAAAGACGTACTGTTACAATTGTCTCCTTTGCCATATCATCCTAACAAAAACTTACAGAAAACAATACAAATAGTAGTTAAGCAGTTGTTTGTAATGCCTCAAAAACAAAAGACTTTCATTTCAGTGAAAGTATCAGTCCAGTGCGGATGACGTGTAAATATTTTGTTAAAATCAGTGGATGATTTGTGCAATTAAACGTATCTATCGTACCCACTTAGGGGACACCAGTCAATAGAATACGTCCCTACCGTAAATATTATACAATGCATTAAGTGCAATTAACTACTGCAAACAAATAGATAATAAATCATAGAAATACGTTTCAATGGTTAGTTCTTATCAACATTACGAAAATAATGTACTAATTATGTAAATACTTGAATGCATCGGTCGATGACTAGTTGGACTCATATTTTAGTATAAAACACATATATTGGCTTATTGGCAGTGTGAACGTTGTGGTTTCCATTTTTCCTGGATGGAAAAAAGCTAAGTCACTATCGGGTCCATGAATTATCTCTCGAACAAAAAATCCCGTCTATCCTTTGTCCCCGAAAAGAAAGGCCAACCATTAAACCAATAGAACAGTTTTACGCTATGATATGAGAAAATAATTACACTTTTTTATACAAAAACTAGCTGCGCCCCGCGGTTTCACCCGCGTTGTACCCGTTCCCGCGGGAATTTCGGGATGAAAAATAGATGTTGGCTGATTCTCAGACCTACCTACCGGTCAAGCCGTTTCGGAGGAGTACGCGAACGAACACTGTGACACGAGAATTTTATATAATAAGAAGATATACACAGACTAGCACCCCGCGGTTTTACCCGCGTTGTGCCCGTTCCCATCGGAATATAGTTATGAAAAGAATATTCAACTCGGATTGATAGTTTCGGAGATTACCGCGTTATAGAAAACAAAATTCAAAAAACTAACACTTATTATATTAGTATAGATGACGCCATACAACTAAAATTATAACGCATATCATAAACCGGTTAACATTTAATGTTTTCATTGTTTGAAATCCTAATCATATTTTTGTTATCATTTATGTATGTGAGGAGTGCCCTTGTTTACATTCCCAAGTAACTTGGTAAACACTTGCGTTGCGTTGACGTTGCTTCACATTGTAGTGCCGATAGTGCCATTTCTATCTACTCGAGAATACTAGTAACTATTACGAACCAGCAGATCTCATTCCCGTGACAATTTCTTGATAAAAATGTAGCTTGTGTTATTCTAGACGCTAGTGTGCTCACCTCATTTAAATCCGAAATTACTTAGGTATGTAAATACGGTGTACCTTACACACGCAATTGATAACAAAAATATGAATGAGAAGATTATTAGCAATGAAAACGTTAAATTTTCGTGAAAGAACATCGATATATCCATAGATGAAACCTCACAAACTTTAGCATTGATAATCCTTAGTAAGAAGGATTGTCCGATAATATAACGAAGGTAATCCTGTATTCAGTTTGTAACTATTTTTGTACTGTCTTATCTGTTTACCTGCCATATAGTCCAGTCATCTTATGGATTCATATTTGAAGCAAAAGTTGATGCACACTCTTCATTATAGCTTCAAAAGCTTACAACTTTTAACAAGCTAAATGTTTGGAAGCCAGTCTTCATAGATTCGAACACTGTAATGCCGTACTAGTGAATATTAAATTCAATTAATTTGTGCTTAACTTCGAGTGGCGAACTTTGCCTTTCAATTACAACTGTTTGACTTGCATTTTTGACAGTATAAAATAAGTGGTAATAACTTTCATTTATCGTTCTTAATTAACCAATATACCAATAATGCAATAAGATTTATACCGTCTTTTTCGCCTTTTCATCCAAATAAGCTACATAACTTTATTTAAATAGATAGGCATCTATTAAATTAGGACCAATGACATCTTCTTTTCAATTCATCACCCAATCTATAAGCAAATTTTCACGAAGCGGAATATAAAAGATGAAATATATTATGAAGAATAGGCACTGCCATTTTCGTTTTCTTATTGCTTTCTTTCTTATTAACTTCAAGTTGATTTTATATTTCCATTTATATTTTGAAACAGAAATATGAAATCTTAAGATACAACATACTGTGCATCTGGTTTCTAATGTGCCGATAATTTAGTGATAAGCGTTGATTTAAAATTATAATTTGGAATTCTGTAAAATATTTATAATAGAAAGTATTTTTAATTACTAGATTTACGCCCGTACTCAGAGACGTCAAATGCTTCCTTAGTAGAGATTTAGCGAGTAATTTTGACATGTACGAATTAAGAGGTCAAGTCATACCAAAAGCTTTCACATAATAACGCATGACGACGCAAAAGTATTTCCATCTACGAAACTTTCTAGAGAGGCACCGATGTCTTTAGTTAGAAAGATAATAGGTAAATTAACCATACTGTTTCAGAAACGAAAAGGTAGTAATAAATTCAAAAATGACCTTTATCTATTTGAACTAATGAAAGCAAAAATAACGGTATCATCGAAAAGACAAAACTGAACATCATTCTTTGTATTTCTTGTCTGTTTTTAAATAATGCGCAGTTTACGTAGAATTCAGATTTATAGGTTCGTTTGTTTACGTTATTTTAAAAATAGATAACAGTAACTGTATTATGACAGCAATGTATATTTTTATAGATTTTGATTGGCGAATGATTAACAAATTAAACGCGGCCAGGGAGCCGCGGACACGCCGCAGCATTTGTAAACAAATCCAATTAGTGAACTAGCACGTACACACGTGTTGTTTAAACACAATAACTGTTTATGCGCAACTTTTTTATTTGTATTTTTTACTCTGTCCATTTATGTGTTTGTATTTATTTTAGGAATGATCTTAGGTACGTTTTATTGGACATAAGTATAATTTGTCTTGATCTTGAAGATCTTTTGATGTACATTATTTTAAAAAGTAACTGGGCACATTTTTGCTCTTTGATAAGTTAACCTTAATTAATTTCCTTTAAAAAACGATCAGTTATCAAGTAGCAGTACATCAAAGAATGTCAATCTATTTTGATGTAATTTGATCTACAGTTTCAATTGTTGTGTAGGCGTGTATAGAAAATTATTATTCAAAGGGTCCCAATTAAGGGTCGATGAAAACTAAATTCATGGAAATGGAGGGAAGGGCACCGGAGGCGTTAGTGGCGTGCTTCAAATAGTTCAATATTAAGTGTCAATGTAATAATGCAACCTACTTTATCGATATCGCTTATCAAACCTTTTGTAATTTATAAATATCATTAGATACAGAACAATACTATAAAGTATATTTAAGTATGTACCTATTTAAGTATCTAACCTAACTATATTTGTTATTTATAGTAATTCCATCGTTCTTGTACCTTTTGTGGGATAATTAATACGAAAAGCTTACTTAATAAAATACAGGGAAGTAAAAGAAAACATTATTTTCATAATAAAATAAAAGTACCTACATCAAAGAATTTGTACTGTTCTAATATGTAGGGATAAAAGAGATTACATTTTGATTTTACAACATCACGAGAGTATCGTAAAATCGAAGAATTTTCCAGTACATTGATCTCGGAATCGAAAAGCGGAGTGCGATAGCAAACTTATAAGTGTATTGACATTTATTTGTAGAAATAGCGAATATGAAATAAATATTCGATCAATACTTTGTATATAAAGAAAAATAGGAGCCAGTAATGTGTATCACTACTTGACAAAGGCTTCTCATCTGTATACAGTCAGGAGGATTACGTTATCACTACTTCATTTGAATTGATACATACCCAACACTAACCTAGCCTTCCTAATTCTTGACTACCAAAATAAGAGGCGTAACTATTATTTATCTCACAATTTCTAACTATGCGAGAATAAGTACCTAAAGTACCTACTGAAGATATTTATTAAAAGCCAAAAACAAATATTGTCGTCCTAAATCAAAATACCTAAAATAGCAAATTATTAGAAGCGGTGCCCCACATTTTTTGCCACAAGCACATGAATTCACTCAATTTATCTCAGGCATATGAAAATGACTTGATGAGTTATATTTCAACAGGAGCCATTTCATCTTAAATATGTTTTCTTGACACAAAATGATCATAGAATCTTTTTCAATTATTATGCTCGTTTTTGCTATTATGTTTGCTGTAATAAAATTTAATTTGCATTTAAATGTTGTCGTTAAAATGGTATAAATATACACTTATTCTTCAAAAATAGTAACATATTATAGTTAGTTAATGCGTGAACTTAGTACGTACAATGGCAAAATAAATTGTTTTATTTCTTTTCATAGTCAAATACCTATCCCTGTATTTAGGCCAACATTGATACTCTTCATTTATTCCACAAACAGCTTGTGATTAATAACCCAGAAAAATTTATGATGATGATGTGAATAAAATTACTTCTCCAAATGCCCGCTCGTTTAACTGATGCGTATGCATAATGTGTCGCGATCGCGAATAAATCGTTTCATTTGCGTTTTTAACTTGCACCGTAACCAAACTGCGGAGTCGATGTTTGCAAAACCATATGTCGTCACCTGATCGAGTCGGTTGTTTGTGAAACGCCACTGAATCCCTGCAAATCCCAAACAAATATTTACTTTAATTTCACAAAAATATTCTACACGGTTGCTCACTTTGCTTTGTAATGGATAACGTTAACACATTACCTGCTCCCCTTATTGTGCTCCACAATCCACATTTTACGCGAGTAAACAGAATCAGTAAACTATAAACGTTAACTTAATCGGTGGAGGTATTGTACTTATTAGGGTAGACGACAATTCCGGATTTTTATATGTGTTTGCAGAATACAACCCCGTTTCGCTGTTACAAGTTTTGCGATAGTATGTAGACTATTTATGTTTAGGATCGTTACGTGTTCAGGCTTTTAGGAAACTATGTACTTTAATTACCATAACATTGGAACAGACCAAATTGTATTAATTTAACGTAAACAACGGCAGTTAAGCATTCCGGTCCTATTGTGTGCTCATTTATTGTCGGGATTACACCCGCGACAGATGTACTAGGAGCGCATGTATTGTAACCGATCCAATTTATTTCCTTGCCTTCCACCATAAAATGGAGTCCCAAAAATATCAGTGAAGCTGTAAAATACTTTAATCCTCGCCATTAAACGCCAGCGAGACTGGAAGTTGAAAAAGTGTTCGCTTCTAATGGACGCCTCTGGCTTTTCCTTGTCATTGTATTGTGACGTAGAAAAATAATTGTTTTGCTAGTTGCGTGTATTGTGACCATTATAGGATAAGGACTATTAACTGACACCACATATTACTAGAAAAAATACCATTCTTGAATCTTGTTGAGCATCTTTTGTTTGAACAAGTTTTCTACAAATAAATGAAAGAATTTGAATTAGAATTTTGATAAGTACTTCTTTTTACAAACGATATAGCCTTTACATTATGTGGTAGGTAGGTAGAAAGGATATAAATGGATACCATTCAGCAGGAACGTGACTTTTCTACTATAATCGCGGCCCCATGTCCGAACCCACATGCCTCCAATCAAAGCATTCATCCATAGTATTTTTTACTTCAAATCCCGCGAGGAATTTATCGAGAATACCACGATGAAACCTTGGGTGTTACCGACGGATGATAAACAATGCGTGTTAAAATATTGGGTACGTAATTTATGTGCGAAATGCTCAATAGGATAGTCCCTAGTGCGCAATAAAATAAAATGAGGGCTCTTGGAGTGGCGTGTGAGATCGCACGTCAGAAGCATGGGCTTGCCGTTTATATGCCTCGGATATCACTAACACGAAACTTAGGGTCAAACCACTCCGACCGTCTCACCTACTGAATAAATTAAGATTAAAACGAACCGGTTTTTTATTTTGATTAAAATTAATCCAGTTTAGGTATTTCATGATTTCCGTTATAGCGTGCAGTTTACCTGCGTTTTGGAATCTAGAAACTCAATAGTACTACATACATTCGTAACGTTTCAGTTACGTTAACTAACTACTTGTACGTAAATACTTAGTTTATGAATACCATTTATACTTAAAAAGTACCTACTAAAAATAATTAACTTACGAATTTATTCTTGTTTTTTTTTTCATAAAAAATTGGTAGGTTTTATACAACGGGCACCTATGACGTAATATTACTTCAATTGGTTCCTTTTATTTTAATTCCAATAGAAGCGTGTCAATACTCTGACCGTAGCAAAAGAATAAATTGTAAAACATAATAAGAGTTCCCACATTTACCCTGCATTATTTAAAGATGTTTATCTTCACAACATAAAGGCATTTGAATGTGAAAGGTATAACGGGACTTTGTATTATTGAATGCATAATACAATTTACATTAATATGATAAATATTAACATACATAACATTACATATTTCTATTGAAGAATTCAAATCACATTTCTAAACATATCGGCACCTCTCTGCTACTGGGTAAATCATCTTTTTTGTGTGTACACTTGTCCTTGAAGTGACCGTTCCACCAAAGTGTTTAATTAAATGAGTATTGTTTTGGATTCGAATTTCGAAACAGACGAATACGAAAAAAGTATGAATAATGAAACCAACAATAACCGGTCTAATTCAAACTGATCTCACATTGTCAGTGTTATCTCTTCTAACTGGCTAGTTCGGTTCACAGACAGACAGATAGCATTACTTTAATGTAATTAAACCAGTGCGAGCCCACGGTAACCCACCGCCGAACGACGAGCATTAAACTAATTAGTTTCGGTACATAGAACGCGCATGTTTTAACGCAATCTTATCGCTGTTATTAATAGTTATCTCGGTGTTGTAAATCGATCAAAACATTATGATGGGATGTTACCGGTTTTGTTATGATTTTTAATTTCTATGTTAATAAGGGATTATACAGAATTACAGAAATCTTAAGACCCTGGGAACTATTTTTAATTTAGTGACGTCATAGGACTAAATCTCTTTTTAGCCATGGTGCAACGGCCGTATGGTGTAATCCTTGGTTTACCTAATAACTTGGTTCGAAAATTAGCACTTGTATTACCATTGTTTTTGATCATAGTACTAAAAACAGTCTTTTACGAGAGCCTACTCGACCGACTAACTAAAAGTTGGGACAATACTTTCGTTAATAAATAATTATCTTCATATGTGTACTATTTTTACAACAACACTCAAGTACACCCCATAATTTACTTTGCTTCCCATTAGTTTTTGATTAATATATTCTTTCATACCAAAACTTTTTCAGAATACTTATGAGTTAGAGCTCGAGATTGAGACAAAAGTTTTTGTGTACGTACAATAATATGCTACGTCTATCCATCCAGAAACACGAAGCACTTACTATCATCCATAATTAATAGAGACGGGAAACTGTCTCACTATTAGTCTAGACAAGACAATAGCTAATCCAACGTCTAATTTCTAACTTTCTTAGTAAAGTAAAATTAGTAAAGTCTTAGTAAAGTCTATTCATAGACGAATAGGAATAGTTTTCATATCAGTCTAGAATTGCAATTTAAACAGGTAGATTAGATAAAGGTTATCTTTTACATCACTTGCAAACGTGTGTGAAATGTTAAACTTGTTTAAAGTGTTGTATAAACAACTTCAGTTACTGAAGTTGCTAGATGTATTAAATAAACCTATATATCGTGAATTGTAGAAGCAAGGGCCTCTTCCAATAATTTCGAACTTATACAAACAGCAACACATCTTAATCTAAGTATACACTGTTTGTAGGTACCGATTCCAGCTTACAAATAAATTCCCAAGATTTTACCTCAGCTTGCAGGGTTTTAGGTGTTGTAATTTTGTTTATGCCCCTGTGTTTTAGGATATTGTATTTGTATCGTAAAACACAGACATTGCCGTTTTGTTTCGGTCGGTATATGTATGGCAGTTAGACGCAGACGCGAGACGTTATTTCTACGCGAATGACACCAGGTTCAATAGTACGTTCTATTTAATTGTATCAAATAACAAACAGTTGTACTCGCGGTCATGTTACCGGCGCGATACATTATTACATATTGTTTTTATCTCATTGCGAATGCTGCCAGTAGCCTCCTAATTTATCAGCTACTTCCGCACAAATGTCACAGATTATGTAACAGTTCGTTCACAATAGACGGCCATTGTTCTCAACGTCATTAGACTCGCAAAATTGATCACGGCCACACACGATACATAATTATTACAGTATTAAAATACTAAAATGGATAATGAAGGCGCCTCTATACATTTGTTTGCCTTATTTGCAATCTATAAAAGAGATCACCTTGTTAGTTGAAATTTATTGGCTTGGGTGCGGTCTGGGCTGTTTCCAAATGGCGTTAAATTTGGAATCAATCGTTACCTATCAGGCTTTACTGATCTTAAATGTAAGTGCCGGTTCTAGTTCATATACTTTCAGAAATTATGGTATGCCTCTAATACTTCTTTTTCATACTTTTATTTACTACCTATTTAGGTATTTATTGACATTGATACACAATATGAAGTACCTGTCTACACAGAAATAAATTGAAGTTATCTCTCCGTTCAAGTATCGAAAGCCTAAAAATATTCAGCAAACAGCTATTGTATGACTTTACCTCATATCTTATACGATATTTTTGTAAATATAATTCCAATAACATTTCGATAGGCTTGCTCAGGAATAAACGCCTGTAAATATCAGAATAGCAATTCGCGAGCGTGCGTGTGAGACTTCTGCGTGATAGGCGTTCGTCTCACGCTAAGGTCGCACGAGTGTTAATCGCAACAAGCCTTCCCTTGCTCGCCTTTATAGCCTCTCTACCTTTCTCTGCCCGCACTCAATGAGCAATGTTAAGGTCATGCGACAGTAGCCTCGATCCGATCTACAGATAATTTATAGCTATCATCGTAGCTAACTCGGTTGTGGTTACATAACCAAACCAGATTTTGTCATTTCAATAAATCAAATTGTTTAAGAGCATGCCCCAGTTGGTATGGCAGTTCGTTCCTGACACGTCAAGCTTACAAAAGGCTGAAAATTTCACCGTTTTCGAGACGAGTTTTACTTTCCTTAATTTCATAAGCAACACACGCGTTTTACAAGTGAAGAATGGCGGAACCCTTTGATAAAGTTGAATGCTAGATAAAAGGGATCTTTAGAGATAATATCAAGAATACTCCGGCATTCACGGACAGGTACAGAAAGCAAGCCTTTGAGCGAGGTGGGCGGACGCACGTCTTAATTATAAGACCTACAACTTTTACCATTTACTTAACCTTACATTTAAACCTTTACTTCGTAATATAACCTTAAGAAACAATTCGAAACGTATCACGCTTAGTATTTACCGACTTACTATAGCGGATGAAAACTGTCAACCTCTTTATACCGATTCAACACGAATGCCTAACCTTCGACTGTGACAGAGATATATTGAAATATGTCCGATGCTATTTATATTTTATTCTGATTTATTAGTCTGGAATTCTTTTACGAATGACTCCTGGGCACTCATTAACTGTCAGAATTTAAGTATGTTATAGTAAACGCGATAACTATAAAATAGGTACTGACGCACCAACCAACCGGATAAGCAAATAAATTCAGGTTGACTAAATCTAAAAACCTCGAACGATTTTCATAATTGATGACAAAATGGAAAACTGAACCCATTTCATAAAATTCCATAGATTACGAGCATACCAAGCCGTCAATCTCGCAAAGAAAAGGCTCTACAAGTTTCCTCCAAAATGCCATACTCGGCGGATTCACTGAAAGACGTTGTGTGACAAAATATTCATCCCGCATCTACTTTTTTACGTGCACGGATTTATATATGTCATCTCTATAAATTTTCAAGAAACGGGTGGATTTTGATAAAATTACATCATTCGTCATAAAAAAATGTGATATTTGTCAGCAGTCGTCTTAGCAGTTTTTTTGTGGACATACTGATACATATTTACGCTTAAAATAACGAAGCGTAACGTTTTCATCGCGTTGTTAACGGATGTCACTGTTTTTGAATTCCTCGCGATCGTTCACCTTGTGCCTAATTACGTGGATGTAGATTTTGTTCAGACAACCCGTGAGCTTAGTTTTGGATACTGTTGGATTTTCAGACCGTTGTAAGGTGTAACGATTGATGTGACCATCAATCAAGCTCCAACGCAAGCGCTCCAATGTTTTAAACTGAAAGTTTACAATTGTTTATGAAACGTTTTTCTGAGTTTCGAATATATTTGAGTTTCAGACCAATATTCTATTATGTTTTGGAAACAGGTCGGGGTCGGAACTTCGTGCACAGGTAGTGGGCAAGTAGCCAACAGATGGGACAATTGCCCCATTCAGATATCATGGACATTATTATCTTTCATTCGTTTGATAGTTTGACTTCTTATTTTGATTGTGTCGTGTACACATATAAACTTTGTGAATTCTTTGTGCTATCTGTTAGGTCGCAGCTTTTCCACGGGTATGGTTCGTTTCTGTTGCCATCGTTACTTTTTTAAATTGCTTTCTCCAAATCAGTCACATATGCACTTTAACAACACATTCTTAAGCAAATATTAAATACTTCAATGGTTAAATTGTTAACAATCTAATCTGTAAAAACTTAAATAATGCAAAATATTCTACAATAAATGAAATATCAGGAAAAATACATTTTCTTTTATTAATCGATTAACCGTTGATATAAAGTTATCGATACTAAGAAGAGAAGTGTTTGAAAATGTTGATTTGTATGTAGTATTTATAAGTAAGTGTAGTGATGAGTCGGCATCAGTTGAGAGTGCCCGAGTTGCGGGTGAGCGGTGCGCCGGCGCAGGAGGAAGACTCGCCGGCGGCGCTGCCTCCGTTCGCCTCCCTTACCCTAGCCTCAATACCTAGGAGAAGACATTCTTGGATTTGTGGGTAAGTGTCTCCACTCTCCATACTCCATTCAGTGAATTCGGTCATGCAATTTTTGTATGATTTGGCTTAAATGGATTGCTTATGTATATGCCTTGTATGGAATTTTTGTCAGCGCCAATAGCGGATAGTCAAGACAGCAAAGAATTTCATACAAATGAAATTGACAAAGGAAACGCCCACTTAACCAAAAACTAGTACGAGGCAGAAGACATCTCCGAGCGAAGGTGGCTTAAAATTACTGATAAGAAACTTTTTAATGGCTTCCGCTGAGGGATAGTGCACCTAATATGCTAACGGACTTGCTCTAAATGAACTAAACTTAACCGTTTCAAATTACAAATTAATTTTTTAATGGAAATGGCAGATTTAGGTATAACACGAATCTAGTAAACCGCAGATCACATTAGACGTAACATAGATGATATTCATTTGATAATATCATGCGGGCGATAGTTCTACTATGTAGGTACTAACTGAGTTAAATATAAATAAAGCGAATCTAAAATAGAATACTCATTTATAATGACTTTACGATTGCCAAATCGCAAATATCATCGGGTGCACTGGTGTGGGTGCGGAAGTTCTTAATTATAATGATTGCCCACACCACGAATGATATAACGTGAGTCAAAGAAAACATTCCAACTCAAAGCTCTATTAATATTTAAACTCATTTCAGCTTTTATATTGAAACGTTTAAAGGAGCAAGCTTTCAGTTCATTGGTCATCAAACACACCAAGAAAGAAACATTTTCCGAAATTGCTACTCACTATTTATTTACGTTATGGTAATCGTAAGACATTATCATCACAAATAACACATTGTTCGGATACAGTGACAAACCCGAGAAAAACACAATGTTAAAGTATTCGTTGCGTAACCAAAACACAATTATTGTCCATTTATTAGCATTTCCAAGGTTTTGTTCTCATATTCATTTCAAAGTATCTCTAACACAAATTGGATTTGTTTCGTATTCTATTAAAACAATGTAAGTTGAGAATGAGTCGTGGCTGTCGAATGTTTTCAGCAGCGAATGGCTATCTCTAAGACAAATATCACTTAATATTCATGAGAGGCTCCGACAGTTGGCTGTCCCAAACATTAGCACAACAATAGTGGACCACGTAAACGTTTATCCTGGCTAACCTCGCCCATTGTATTGAGATGCCGTCTTCGACTGTTTTTGTTATCCATTACAAAGTCGCTTTCTCCGCGTATTTGTCATGAATATAATAATATTGCCGTACTCTCCCTTCGGAGCGATGATCACATCACTTATAGGAGGAACAAGAGATAAATCATATTGTAAATCGGGCGATAAACGTGAATCTGGTATGGAATTTCATGTGGAATATATTGAAATGAAAAATGTATCTTTTCGTCCCTAGCGATATTTTATGATGACATTAGCCACCACATTCAATGTATTCATTAATCTGACATTACTGTGGTTAGTAATGGATCTTTCTTTACATTCATTGGTCGTCTTTAGTTTCGCCCAAAGGAAGGCCTTTTACTCACAAAAGGCGGTTTTTGGCTTTGACATAAGCATTTAATTACACAAAGCAGGATTTATGGTTATAATGTATTTTCTGGACACTGAATTTGTACAATAGATTGTCTATTAGTCATAGAGGAAAACAAGTCAATGCTATCCCTGAAAAAGGAAATAGCTCAATCTGCGCTCGGAAATGGGCACTTGATTCAAAAATGAAAACGGTCTCTAAATGCTTAAGGAATCGCCTGAAAGTTTATTTTACTACTAAGAGGAAAATTCAATAAAAATTTAATTACATTGGAAATGACAGCTACAAAGTTACTTCGGGGCAAAATAAAATTATGAATGCTTTACTATTACTTAGCAAACATTGTGAATAGCTATTAAATAAAATGTATTACAAGTAAAGCAGGGAATTGAAACAAATGAATAAATCCACAGGCGAGACAATTCCTTTTGTACTAGACTACACCCTATCTCAGTTAACTTATTGAATCAGCTCATTAAATTGGAAGCGCCTTAAGTCCATCCCTGCGTGTTTTCTTGTAAATGAATGAACAGTATACAAGGAGTCTTATCGTGGTTGCCTTTAAGCTGATTGCATTAATCCATTGCGTTCGGAACTTACGTAGGCACCTCTAAACTGTTTACGACCTCATTTCACAGCGGAGTTCAATAAAATCGAAGCATTCTCGTTATCCTATATAAGAAAATAGAACCACATTTTTAATATTGATTTTCAGGAGCTTTTTACTCGCTAATTTCTACTACTACATTATAACTACATACATAATATTTTGATTTAAGTAAATCTAAATAGATACATTATAATAATAACAATAAATTAAGATAACCGATCAATAAGTTCAATCAAATATTCATCATATGAATGCAACAAAGTTATTAATTAACAACGCTTACATCAATTTGCCCTTCGGACAGGTCAAAACACAAAAACAATGCTCAAAACTACAAAACCATTGAGTATTGATATCACTCTATACTAAATTGTGTCAATTTAGCAAACCACATTATCAAGTTACATGCAACGAAGTCGGTAATGCAGTTTCCTCCAGTAAGGGTCCTCACCCACAATGATATTTTGTAGCGATGTTACCACGCGCTTCGTAAACGACTGCATCGCTACTAATAATCGATAGTCGCATGTGCAATACATTTTGAAGCGATTATTTTGGCGGTTCAGAATCCTTTGCTATTTCTAAATCTAAGAAGCTTATAAGAAGTGGCAACGTTGATGATCGTGATTATGTGGCCGAGGGTATACAACTAACGACCGCGACGTGGCTGTATCGACAGCAACGATACTGCCTCGCAACAAAATGTCGCCGTGGGTGAGAGCCCTTACACTTTATGTAGCTTCGCCTGTGGTTCTAGCGGTTAGCAGACTACACTGTTCAGTTTTAATTTACTTACTCCTCAAGTTTGTTCGCAAACATTTTACGGTTTTACGCCAACCATCATGTAGCCCAAATAAACAATTGTTTTACCCTATTCGATTCCGCGCTCAACTTAATGGCTGTTACTTATTTCCATTAATGTTATACCTTCAAAGTTCTAATAAAACTTTACGATTGTCTTAGGACTATCGACTGAGATATAAAATGAAGGGCTTTTAAAAGTTTAAAATGTAAAACGTGATATTACTACAAACTATTTCTTTGTAACTTGGTGTTAACTTGTTACTGAAATTACGGTAGAGAGACATATCTAATCTAAAAACAAAACATAATATTTCAGCAAAGTTAAAGAAGGTTAATAAGCACTAATTAGGCAGCTATAAGTATAGAAGAAGAAGAATAGCTATGACTTAAACTGTGTTAGTCATTTGTTTTGGCACGATTGTTGTTCTTCGGGAAAACATTTGTCAAGATGCAAGGACCTGTCGTCGCTTTGAAACTGATGACAAAATGAGCTTTAAGCTTTTAGTATTCATTTTCCAAGAAGGTTTATATGTTTTTAATTATTTATTACATGAGTTCCTACTTTTTCTCCTACTCATTTGTGCGAATAACTCGATTATTTATTCTAACGTCTATAATATTCGCCTACCGCTATGTACCTTATCGTTTGGTCGAATATACTTTCCACAATGTTCCAATGCTTTCATACATCACCATCCGAGCCTTGTAAGTGGTTTTATTGTGATTTTCCATGACGATGAGTTATTATACAGTATTACCTGAAAACAAGATGATGTACGACGTTATAAATTACAGGTGCGCACTTGAATTGGTGACAGTACGGGAATCGCTGGAGATGCGGTTTAAGACGCGACATATTTGAATCTCTGCCACGAGTTATTCTGGTCCTCCGACGCGCGTAAACACCGACATCAAGCGACATTAATATTATTATTCCTCAAATATTTTTAATTATAACCTTTAAACGATAAAAACACGCACTTTATTCCATCAAATCAACTAAAGAGTTTGTCATTACACCAACCAATCTATTTATACAAAACATCTGCTCTTTTCAATTTATTTAGTTTGTCAAGGTAAAATATAAGGGCGAGAATACAATCGTCCAAACTACGTCAGTTTCTTCAAAACTTAAATTGCTTTCGATACGAGAAAGCTGAGCATTGGGTATAACTCCCGAACGTGCTAGCTCTAAGAAGTTTAGATGCAGTCGCTTTGACAAAGATTTCTGTTCCAATGATTTCATGTGGATATTGTAGAATTTGACTCTATTGTAGAATTGTGGGACTGAAATGGCTCGTATGACAAACGGTCCGTATGTGCCTCGACAGAGCTTTACTACACGTAGTAACAGTAAAAGCGAACACGGTATAATTTAGCTAGAACCCTAATTGTTACGACTTCAGATAGTCCTATGATTTACTATAGTACCTTAGACTAGTATGTACCTCATAAGTGAGAAACCAAGTTTTGCACAATAATTCTTGAGCACAAAAAAGCTAAACGTAATATTTTCTCAACTAAAAGTTACATTAACAAAAAATATCCCGTAATTTTCGTGTCACGTATTCTGGCTTTCGCCGAGTAAGAGGAAAATAGAATAAGAGTTCTCATTTCATATATTTTTGAGAAATTGTTGGTTTTAATCTGAGTCGTGTGGATAGGTTGGTGATAAAGGTAGGTGTCGTGAAGACAATGTGCTCGTGGCGCTATGTGGCCGCCGACGCCGCCGCGGCACTCTCGCGCAGTCTACCACACGCCTCGACCAATTTAAACGTCCATCGGTACTGAACTAAATGAAACGTGAAAGTATGCTCGGAACTTTCATTATCCGCCCAGAGCTTTCGGTTGAGATATTGAACGGAATTTGAATTTAAACGAGTGAAAAGAGTGCATTTTAGTGGATAATCGTGTGACTGTGGAAGTGTTTAGTGCATTTCATAATGTAACTGTACGTTTACCGTCGTACAGCTTAATGGTAATGTAGCAAATTATGTAGGCAGTTTCCCGATTAGTTCATTGGCATTTACCCAGCAACTGACTAATGTAAATACTTTTAACTTTAAAGTGTTTACATCGCATTTGACAACATTTAGATACCCGTTTCTACGCATTAGGTAAACGAGTAAACTTATGTATTTACAATATTGAATAAGCCTAGTTTTGTAAATATTAGTAAATTCGAATGGTATGGGAATGTCAGTTTATAGTTATTTCACGCCATTTTCATGCAGTTTTCGCCAAGAGACAGTTATTAAAAAAGGTTAATGTTTATTTTAAACAACAGAAAATTTTGATCATCTGAAGCGAAACAAGCGCGGGTCACTAGTAACGTATAATAATACGAGTACTTCCAAACATTTCTTTATTCCGAGAAACTGGTTGCCCTTTTCATGAAAATGATTACTTGGAATACGTTGTGAAAATTAATTCTTAAATATAGATAAAAATTAAAACAGCCGCAAGTAAAGCCTTGAGCTCTCGTCAACTACTAAATTATTCCGTTTATTATTTCTCTAATTCAATTAGAGACAGAGAAAATCGTATCAAAGAAAAATATTGTAATTAAGACTCTGCGAAATGTATCTGTTGTTGTTATCATTTTTTTGTTATTTCAGAGCTCTTAAAGTGGAAATGTTTTCAGTGGTTTATATAATTATTAATATCAGTTACTGCCTTTCAAACTGGTATTTAGCAGAAAATATTTTTTAATGTGTTTGGCTAACTCAAAGAACATCATAATCTATTTAAAACGTAAATGAAAGTGGGAACCCAGAAATTCAAGGGTCTCTCACACTTGGCCTGTCTCGAATATAATTCAAAAAGCACCGAAAACTTTTTCTGTTTGATGTTTTATTAATATTTTTGCCTGTAAATGGTTTGCAGGCAAACTTATTAGGTTACTTGAATATATTATTATATGTATGAAAATATTTGTACCGAATTTTTTCTTCATTTGTTATTTTAAAAGCGTTTTAATCTCAGAATATCTAAACACCACTAAAATGAGGAGGTTAATTTTGCAAAGATTTTAGAAAAAAATATTTTGATTGTAATCGAAGTAATTATGTATGAAATTGAAAGCTGATTGATTCAAGGGGCGTTTGAGTAATTTGGTGTGAGTCTGTATTCACATACGCACATTACTCAACTCAATGTAATGACATTAAAAAGAGAACATGGCATCGTTTAGGAGACGAGCCAGCTAACTCATAAGTTCACCTCGCTCGTATGCATAGTTACCAAATGATGTTTTATTCTATATAATATAAAGAATTTGATGCGCAATGTTATACTAGTAACATACTTTACACTTTATTTCTGTCAATTCATAAACGTAACTAAGTAAACGCTATAGTAACTGTAGCTTGCAGTACTTTCAAATTTCCAATCAGTACTGAATGCCTGAAAGCTCTTGAATCGAATGGACCCACTGAATACAGTTAGAGGTTCCCAACCACATTGTGCTCACACGTACAAACCGTTTGATCACTTATCCGCCTCTATTTTGTGTAAATACTAACTCTTTGTTTTATTCATATGGTGGAAAGCATTTCTCGTATTCAGGTTATCCTTTACAGAAAGCTCTTCGCCGCTTCACATTTGAAAGCTGTGCCATGCTTTGCTAATACATACTGTGCATACTTTTGAGGGGACTAATTCAAATTAGTTTTCAATCAATCTTATCTATATCTTCAATTTAAAACAATTATTTATAAAATTTCCAAAGTATCGTCGTTTAAATATGCTAGCGAGCTATGAGTTAATTAGTTCAATAGAACATACATAGCCGATGGCCCCTCCACAAACCAAATATCTATCTCACTGATAGCTAGCATTATGTTATCAACAACTCGCTCAGTCTAGATCTGAAAAAAAACTCCTTAAGCATAAGGGACCTTATTAACAAATGCGTAGGAACACTTTAGCTATCAAATAGTTTGTCACTTTCGGACATACGCAATTTTCCTAAGACCAAAAGAGACAAAACACAGTGTTACGGTGTTTTAGTTAAACCGCGTTTATTAATAAGGGCCAAGCAGTTTAGTTAAAACAGCAATAAATTCTTAGACACTGAAAGATATTCACAATTACATAGAAATATGGGAGATATGCTACAAACACGTGTAGGGTAACATCGAATCAAATACCAGACATTGCAATGTTGCGCGAGCTATTCATTCTAGTGGAATACTCAGGCATATCGTATACGATTGTAGCATCAGCAATTTACAAGAAATTTCAACTATATACCAGGTCTGATCCCTAAATGCTTGACACATTTTTGATATTGCTGACTTCAATTTATTTGCAGGGTAAGGGTAGAAAAGCATCGCATTATGTCTACGGTTTATTAATAAACCCATTTCTATAATATTTTTATTTCCTAAATGTCCTATGCCTAAATTATGTTTTGGGAGTATTATACCTCCTATAATGACTATAGATCCTAAACTCTTAAATAACTTAATTAGTGACCAATCATATGAATACATATGAATTTAAAAAGTTCAGGCAATTTTACGGACTGAATTTCTAAAGAACAAAACGTTTCGGTATCGTAGAAAGAAATACCTCCGACTCTAAAATACATCGTGGAACCGAATTTTCTATTATTGGGTTTATACAATCGCTCTCATAACAAACGCAATTATATTTTTTGTATGAATAATCAATTTTAATGATTACCATTTGCGGCTAGCACCTAATATTTACCCATTTTGGTAGTAAGTTAATTTTTAATTTGAAATATTTTATATATTTCCATTTCTATCTATTTTCTACACAATTTTTTAATTTGGTTACTATTTAGGTGTAGATGTCTTATTTAATTTTGCTACATTACCATTAAACAAAAGTACTTATTACGTAGCCTTATATCCCAATTACTAAAAGTCCTACATACATAATTAGAACCATGCAATATTTTTGCTGCGACATCTGGCGGATGAACAAAGAAACTCGTTCGACTTAGAAACGAACCTTTGAAACATGTTACCGATTGCTGAAGCGGAGGAAAGTGCGACCATAATAATGTCGAGCTCGAGCCGTCACAGGCGCACCCGGGACCGTGTAGTTACAGCTGAAACCCGCGCGGTGCGCCGTCGGCGGGGGTGGACTGTAGTCGGTTCTGAAACAAGGTAAGTCCCGCGGCCGCTCATAGATGGCGCTGTTTCAAGTCGACTAAAGTAGGTCATGATAATTTACCGTAGCATGACCGTAGCTATAGAAACATGGGAACCCAGATATCATAAAAGGGTTGAATTTATAAATTGTTGTCCTCGAATTAATCTTCATTTATATTTACAAAGTAAATAAAACCGCTTTTTTACTCAAAGGTAGATTACTGAACACGTCGGCGTTTTAAGGCATGGCAAGGCAATTTCAAATACCTAGGTACATTTTTATCATCGCTTAAAGTGAACTCGAAGGCTTTTTAAAATTCTATAATTGGCAATTAGTCTTCTGTCGGTCGACACTGTGGGTTGGTATTTTTTATACAAACTTTATCTAGTAATAAACATCGATGTCCCGGGGGTAAAAAAGACACCTTGGGCCTTACTACAAGCACGATCGAAATCGTTGACCGGTCGATTCACCGGCCTGTCATTCCCTTACAGATCCACCGCCAAAACGTGAAATTTTGTACTGCACACTGTTGCGCGGACATTGTTTGACAGATACTTTCATCAATTTTATAATACGCCTAAATTAAAAAACCACAATTAGATCTATAACACAATATCAACCTTCAAACTTGGTCGCATTATGCTGACGTCTCGTACCTATCGTGTTATTAGCAATAGGGAGTAACTTTTAAGGAACTTGCGGGATCTGTCACTCAAATCAGGTCAGGTGGCCGCCATGTTTTTTGTTTCCCGCCAAAATGTATGAAGGTATTCATTTTGTAGTGCGCGGACATTATTTGTAGTACCTACCATAGCAACCGTCGACACAGCTTTCATTTAAAAATATAATCTGTTTCACTATTTATAAAAACGTCAAAGTTACTTGACAGTTGTAATGTCAGTTTGTTATTGATTGCTAATGAAGTTGGTAGTTTGGTAGAATAGAATGTAATTGAATTGAATCTTCGATCAACAATTAATAGAAGCACTACATACATACTTATAGATATCATCATCAATATCATCTCTTTTTTTACTCGCTCGCCTTTTTGGAACCCAGTCTTACTGGTAAGAGTTGTGTCACTTTCGCCCCGTTTAGATTCCCTTTAAAACTAATCGGTGTTGTGAATTTACTAGTATTTCAGTGCCATTTATCAATCCATCTTGTGCTTATTCTGGATGGGAAGTGAATTGCGGAACCACGCCGGGTAACCACATGTGTGTGTGCCGCGTGTGCGTATCATGGTTCCTTTACGGGACGCTTAGGCCTTTAATATTCACTTCATCCATCACCGGCTAGCCTTTGCACAATGCACTAAACCTAAGCCTTGCATTAAACCTAATTATTTGCAGTTTTAATATTTTTATAGCCTCGTGTCTTGATGTTCCCGCTTAGGTGATCACGTCTCCATTTTTACCCCATGCCTTGTTTATTTTATTTTGCAACCTATTTAGCTTGGCTTAATCTCATTCCAGGGTTCCACCGGCGGGTTTCCTCCACATGGAGGCATGTGCAAAAATCAGACTCTGAATTGTTGATATCAGATGAAGATCGATGAGTTACCTATATTGGTATGCATGATTAATATCTCAGGACTTTTCAACCTTTATATATATGTGTATCCTGCCCGTCCTAACCTACGGTGCACAGACATGGTCCTTAACAGAGCTGCAGAAGTCCAAGCTCAAGATCTGCCAGAGGGCGATGGAACGCAGCATCCTTGGACTCAAACGAGTCGACCGAGTGCGAACACCACGCTGCGTTCACTTACCGGCATCACCGATGTTGGTAACAAAACCGCCCGGCTGAAGTGGGAGTGGGCGGGGCACGTGTCGCGGATGGCCCCCGAGAGATGGGCCCACATCAACACCCAGTGGGCCCCGAGCGGAGCGCAGCGCCGAGGAAACGCTGGCGGGATGACCTTAACTCCTTCGACAGCGAGTGGTGGGAAACCTCAAAGGATAGAGAAGGTTGGAAGCGTTTGGAGCAGACCTTTGCCCAGCAGTGGGATGATACAGGTTGAAGAAAAAAAAAAAGAAAAAATATATATTTCAGTGATCCTACAGCACCTTAATTTTTATATTCTAGCACATTATATATAATGCAGGATGTACATAAATGGAACAGAAACGTAATAGTGCATCATTTGTAACGCAATAATAGATAGATAATTCGAAAGAAAGAAATGTTTCTTAATAAGAACTTTAATCCTATCTTGACAGTGCAGACTGTTGGTATAGGTACCAACAGTCTGAAAAATATGGGTTTGTGGTAATCAAGCCATGGACAACAAAGTCCCTTACACACTTCTGTAATTAAATGATTAAAAGTGAACTAAATAATGGACCTCAGTGCCATAAAACTTAATAAATATTTTTCACATTATAGAGGTTTTTTCATTTCATTCATTCCCTTAACGCCTCGGTGGTCTAGTGGTATGTGCACTCGCCTAATAAGACTGAGATTCCGGGTTCAATTCCCAGGTCGGGCGAAAACATGTTTCCTTCTTTAAAAACATGTCTCAGGTTTGACATCACAGATCGGGGTTGAGGATTTGGCGTAATCACCTGGTGATTGATCCTCTTCACTGAACTGATATTTTCAGTGAGATGAGAGGTCTTTGCCCAGCAGTGGGACATTTCAGGTGTGAAACTTCACATACAAACATCCTTACTTCATCATTCTCCTTAATTTTTTGAATAGTTAAGATTACAAATCGCTGGTTAATGAAATAAATCATAACGCATGTTCGTTCATTAATGATAGGCTGGTTCTTTATCCATTTAATGGAAACTTGTGTTTTCTATTAAAGCAAATACAGGGTTAAGAAATACTGGTTAAAATTGGAAAACACTAAGTGGAGATGTAGTTTTAAATGTTTAACATCTATATTGATAAAAGCTATTAAATAAGCTATTAGAAATTAAAACTACCAGATTACGGATACACTTTTGTTATATTTTAAATTAATTCATTTGGGATTCATCAAATCTGAGGTGATGACTGTGCTTATCCAAAGTATGGACTAACGTTTTCAAATTACGTCGCTGTTTGACATCAGCTATGGTTTGTGTTCCTCATCGCACTGGTCCCTGGACTCCGCTTCGTTTGACCAATAGAGGAGAGTTCTCAATCACAGCCAATCTCAAAGATACCAGTATAATCCAAAGGAATATTGCACTTGATATTGTGCTCTCTAAAACAGTGACTGGCCCACGTAGCTGACTTGGATGGTGATGAAAAGTCAAGTTATTCAAGAATTTCTCTATCTATGTTGGTTTACACAGAAAATGACAAAAGTTTCTTGCCACATGTTGCGCCAATCTATTAGTTGGAGAATAGATTTGGTTTAGAGTACGTACTTATGTATTTTAGGTATTCTATATATTTCGGGAAGTTTCACACAGGTCGGTATTTGTGGCTATCATTTAGACAACCATTCATTGTGTTTTTTCACCAATTAGGCAGGTTTTCTTGAGCACAAGCGTAGTTTATCCGTAATGATATAGAAGTCGTTACATTTTAATTTCCTAACTAAGATATTTAAACTAAGTACCATTTTAAACCATGTGTGAATCCCTGTAATGAATATTTATTTATTTGTATTGTCAGTCCGTCTCTTAGCAACTCATCGGTTGTAACAGATGCGTTCAAAAATATATTTTCACGCAAAGACCTTTTTTATGCGTCCATGACCGCAGACGTGAATCATTTAAAGCATCAAGTAATTGATATAATCAAGAAATAATATAAACAATGATTAATTTAGTACTTTAAGTGTATTTTTTCAAATTATAACTCTCAACTGTTTTGAGGAAATAATAAATATAAAGCCCTGACATTAATTTACTTATATTTATTTGGAACGTATCCTAACTACTGACGGCATCATAGACACTCTAATGACTTATTGCAATTTGACAACTCGTTGTATTCGAAAAGGTACTATGTGCTTTGTTTACATTTTTTTTTCATTGTAATAGGGTTTATAATTGCGTGGCATTGTATTTTTTAAAACATGGCTGCGCTTTTAATTTGACACTAATTAGAAGGCGTCATGGTACCAAATTTTCGATTCCTTAGAAGCAACTTGCGAGCGATCAACTTCACGATCGTGGTTACCCCCCTTGTTACGTTAAATGGCAGGAACTTGATGTTTACATTAAATTGAAAAATCTTTTTGGGTTACGTACCTACCATAAATAATAAATTTCCTCTGATATTCACCAATTTATTAAAAAAACATTTGAGCACACCTTTTTACTTAAAACAATTAAATAAAACACCGAGACGTACAAAATATAATTATGCTTTGTTGAAAAGAAAAAGATCACTCAGCGCCTGAAAAGAAAATAAAACTTAAATCATAGCCAAGCTCGTTCTAAGAATCGGCTCATTTACAATTTAAGAGCCATGTTTCGTGATTACAATATACCTTTGTACGAAATTCTTCATATTGTTTGGTATATTTGAGTAATTGATGGCCACGTGTAGGATAAACACGGTTTTATTTGCTTTTAGTTATTTGATTTCTACATAATATTGAGGGAGCTATTTTGATAGGAGAGGTTTTTGATTACAAGCAAATCAAAGTCTGTACTTATTCAACCGTTAATATTTTAAAAGAATCAAATATGTACTTAATTTTGTTTGTAATTTTTTTTCCTAATCAAAATAAACGGTAACTAGGAAAATATTGATAAGCAATTAGAGAGTACAGAAATATAAACAAATAGCAAAATATTCAAATTAGGTACTTCAATTAGGAAATACCTATTGCTATCAATTTATTTCCTGCGACGAGAATTTCGAATACTACGTTCATTTTTCCATGAATAAAACATTATGGCTGTTAGGAGCGCGCGTTAGCGTGTTAACTATTCAGATTCTACTGAACGTGCTTCATATTTCTTGTCAAATCCGAAATCTGTATTATTATGCGCAATATACACAGCAAATCATTGAATTCAGAAACCAAATACAGAACATTTTCATCATTTCTAAAGTAATAACGTAAAAACATAGATAACGTTCTTCACACCTTATACCATTAAAGAAAATCCATAAAAACTGTATAGAATTTGACCAACAAAAAAGACGAACGTCGAACTCTAACTAACAGAAAAAATATATCAAGATAAAAAGCCAATATCCTACTTTGAGACAGTTTCTTGTCACTTATTTCATGCTATATTGTTGCGTTCCGAAGATGAGACAACGAGATAGGAGGAATTTTCACGATGCGTCGAATAGTGTGCGAGCACGTTCAGGTGACAGCTGATAAGCTGGCCCCGGGCTCGCTGGCAACCTGCCTTCACGGATATAGACGATGCTGTGACGTATCGCATCGCTCAACATGACTCGCCTCAAGCTACAAGAGAAAGCGTATCGAACTAATGTGTCATTGTTATATATTTACCCGGGAACGTCTTATTTGTTTTAGGAACAATCATGACTCACACGTCGTCTATTCGTGATTCTATTTATGTACCTACTTTTCTTATTAGAAGTAAATGCTAGATAAGTAATGTTTTGTGGCGATGTAAATAAATAATTATTTATTTCATATAAGGAATGTACAGAGAAAAGAGGAGACAAATACGTAAAAAATATAATTTTATTTGCACGTCATAAGACAATATCGAACTGATAGAGCAATAAGGAGTGTTACAGAATACAAGTTACAAAACATTTCTGTTGCTTTTTTCTGGATTCCAACAGTTTTATTGGCCATTAATGCTAATGAGAACACTTATTTTCTTAGTTAGAGCAACAGCCTTTAGACACGGAAGGTCGTTTTAAAGAAAATCAATAGAAAAAATTATGGTTATCAATAATCCATTATAGAGAAGCGGCCTTGGTTCAGCTTGCTCATCATGTTAAGAGACTCATCACTTACGTAACAACAATATCAATGTAATATTTAATAACAATATTCCTACTTATTCTTACTGAAACACTTGACTTTTGTTTGTACAACATAATACAGCCGCGTCCAACGTGATATGTTGTTTACAGAACTACTTAGTTGATTTTCAAACGATCTTCACGCTTCACTGATCCTTCAACTGGAGTCATGGCTGTTAAATACGTCATTAATTTATGATTATATTACGCCTTACACGTTTTCTTATAAATTATTAATAGTTTAGTTTGTTCACTCTAAAGTATCTCAGCTCACTTAAACACTCACTAAAGGCTCACTAATCTTTGGACTGATTTTATCGACTCGAACAAACCTATATTTTGACAACCTAACAACAGTTTTCGGTACAAATTCTCTAGTTTGTGACAGTCAAAAAATTATGTAAGACTTGCCTGTCGAGTGCTTATTCATACCTTTTTATTTCAACAGAAGACTGACGTGTTGTACTATATTGTGCACAGGCTTGAGAGCTACTGTTTAATCCTAGACACTTTCCTTCATATTTTTATTACAAACTTACTTGATTAGATTTAATAAATAAGGTCTAGGAAAATCGTAAACAAAGAGCCTTATCTTGGACTACTCTCATTTTTATTCCACCTTATAGCTTGGACCTTAGTACTGAACACATTATTCTGAGCACTTTGTACAAATGTAACAGAGTGGCACTCGGAAAATGATGAGAATTCTAAAGCGAATTTACATGACATCGATTTCTCACCTATCTCTATATTATTATAATACTAGTCGCGCCCCGCGGTTTCACCCGCGTTGTACCATTTTCCCGTGGGAATTTCGGGATAAAATGTAGCTCATAAATAAAATGTGATCCATCTGATGTATAAACTATATATGTAACTATAAAGTTTCAACTAAATCCGTTCAGTAGTTTTTGCGTGAAAGAGTATCAAACATAAATCCATACATCCATCATCACAAACTTTCGCATTTATATTATTAGTAGGATATTATTATATCATAACCATTTGTCATTTGCAACATGTTTGAAGTTCTAAGGAATAAGTACTGTATAAGTTACAGTATCTGTCTTCCTCCTATTAATATTTCCCCATAAATGTATAACGCTTTTTTTTCAATTACGATTTAAATCTCTCCTGACAATTCAATCGTAAAGACGCTCCAATATTTGTTGAATTATAATAAGAATTGATATACTTTCTAAGTAAAGAGATACTACAGTTGAAGGTGTATAAGAAGATTAACTTTATGAAATAAACCTGTCTCAGACAAGTGAGATACGCCCACCCCCTCCTCCTGCCTCCCCCTCTCTGGGGAGCAAAATCGAGTTAAGATACTTTTTACATGGAATTAAAAATATCGTCTTTTCTTTTAACTTTTGAATTTACTTTTGTAATAGGTGACTCAGATGGGTTTCAAAAAAATGTATGAATGTAAACTAAATTAAACGACTGAGTGGAATTAAATAAAAGTCAAGTGAAGGGCAAATACTTTTGATAATATGACCTTATACTCGTAGTTAGGGTGCTTAATATACTGTTAGTGCAGAAGTGAGTCTTGCAGGTACTGCTACGAAACTAATATATGTATGTTATGCAAGTTGCACATTACTTGCTCGTATGTGAAGCAAACTTAACCTCGGATCCTACTTAACGTCAATATACAGAGCTTTCAAGTTGCAACCTCCAGAGCAGTTATAGATAAACTTGAAACTATGAATAATTAATAATTGCTATAAGAACTGAACTGTTTGGAAGCGGGTGGAAGTCGTCCTGCTCGTGCGTTTTCTATGGAAAACAAAAGAACATCAGTGCGCGCGGATGATTGCGCAGTGCGCACTACTGCGGGGCATAGCCGACGACTAAAATCCCTTAAATTGAAAAAAACCTACCCTGTTTCAAATGAGATTAGGATGGCTCAACAAAAACTAGTTTAAATTGAAAACAAATAACTTTCATAACTTTTTCTATATAATCTGTATTAGCACTACACTAAGTTTGTGCCTAATTCAATCCAAATATATCAAGCCTATATGAAACAAAGGTATCTCTACAAACTGTCGTATTTATAGTGTTAGGATGAAAATCAGCAAAGGACAATGGAATTAACTAGATCTTAAACTAGATGGGTTAAGAGATATTAAACCAAAACAGTTTTCATAATTACCAAACCACGCAACCCTTTGAACTCATAAATAACAGATTGTTATTAGAATTTTCGATGCTTCTGACATTTATATAATAACATTTTAATCAGCAGCTACATATGTTGCCAAGAGCAAAGTCTAAAGGCCCTTTAATAACTCTAGAAATATTCGCTGTGAAATTGGTAACGTAAATAACAATATGCTATACGATTAACTATATGCAATGAATTTCTATTTGTGATAAAATGAATTGGAGTAATTCTTATATTGCGACCTAAATATCGGGAAAAATGTTCTGAAATCAGATAAGTTAAGGTCAGTTTTAAGGAATAAATTAAAAGTTCGAATGCATATATATCACGGCATAAGTCTCATACGTGAGTTCTCTAGCTGTAGCCTGATATTCATTTAAACAATCTATTTAAATTACCCTTTTAGAGCTGGGAGCTAAAGTACAAACAGTAACTTGGTATTCTCAACTTGACCTTTCTTTTATAGCAATAGGTCATTAGTAGAAATCGTCCTAGCTTCTTGAGAAACTGACAAACTATACTCTATTAAGTTATCTCACATACCATTCTAAAACTTGGCACATTTGGTACGTAGAGTTGGAACCCACACATGGTAATAACGAAAGATAATAGCTATAACGTTTCCCTCGATTTGCATATATAACAAAAACATTATTAATTTGGTTAAAATCGTTTATTTTAACTATGTAGAAACCATTTATGACAGATATGGTCGTTTCTATTCAACACCAGCTAATGATGTCATATTCTTTTATAAAAAGCTAACAATTTGTAATGTCGTTACTCTAATTATTAACATGTAACGCAAATGTTTCGTTATAAATCAAATTTCGTATAAACAACCTTATCATACTTTCGGTAGCAGCTATTCATAAATATTTCGGAGCCTACTTTCGTTGTATTTACGATGGAAGTTTGGTAAATATCTGACGTATGAGTGTATTAATGGAGGCGTCGGCTTATGTGTCGGCTAGTACAGTAAGTACAAAGCAGTGTATGTACGCGAGGTCTTATCAGTGTATGTACGCGAGGTCTTATAGAGAACGGTAATGATATAAATAAAAAGCATACAATAATGATGGGCAAATTATAGAAAAAAAACATGTATTATTTGAATACATAATTAGACGGCAAAAGTTCGATGTAAACCTACGAGCTGTAGCGCGTAGCCTGGCTACGGTGCTACGAAAGTTGATCGGGCTACGATATCTGACGTAATAAATTAATGATCGTACATGATTTGATACATTTATATACAAAAACAAATGTTTTCTATTCTTTTCTAGTGAGTTCATATAATATTCATAAATGAACAAAAGAAGTTATAACATAAAACATAGGAGTATAATTAATATTTTGTTTCTATAACCTTGAAATGTCAGTAGAATATCGGAAAATTCGTCTACACGTTGACCAGTTTTTGTGGATATCGGTTGGTCCGTACATTATGGTTCACTGGAGTATAAAAATAGGTGACGCATCGAGAACTTTGTGGATTACCTGCTCATATTCGTATAAGTCGCATATCTTCACTGAATTATTACACATCTTCTTCATACTTCTACGCATATACATAGAAAACGATATCGAGGAATGGTTCGACTTGATAGTGGAGTAGATAGTTATTAATGAAGTAAATCTTTTCACGAAAATGATTATTTATATAATTGAAAGCAAAAAAAAATATCAATTATATTAGCCTACGGAGTTTACGAGTAGGTATATTTTAGAATTATAGTTGTGAAGAATGAATACCTTCTGATTTTGAAATAAAATTAGACTAAATCTTTACGTTGAAGATCACATGATTTTGTCTTCTTATCATTTAAATGTGTTCAATTTCAATTTATATTTATTAAGGGTCTGTGCTTCAGGGATATCCAAACCACGTGAATATCATGATATCCTTTGCGCGTAATGTTTATAAATATTAAATAGTATGCCTCATATTTTATTTATTACCTAATATCCGGTAATACAAAGCTAAGTTGCGAGTACCTTTATGTACTCGTATAAAGCCTTAACTAATTTTAGTGTACTAAAAAGTTGCATAACGGTTAGCATGTGACTCGCATAAAAGCGATAAGTTGATAAGACACGCCTTTGGACATCTCATATCAACAAGAACTTTAAAGAAAAATATTGAATAAACTATCTGACCCGGAGAACCTCATACCAGCATTTTTTTAAATATTTGCCTTATTTTTTTTACTATTTTCATACCAACCTTCTCATGCCAATAATGAGCACATAAAAGAAAGATTCACCAAATTGGCAGTCGTTTGGTAGGTACGCGCGTACAAACATTTCAGTGATTCACTTATATTTGTATAGATTTACAAACATCTGGTGGTAGAAACTGTTCCTTGCTATAGAAATAGAACCTAGGCTTAAAGCCCCTCACTCTGTTCGGGCTTTTATGTTATTACTCTGTGTACCGGTTCGTGCCTTTGTGTGAGCTTGAAGAATATTGCATTATAGACCACACTATTATAGTGTACTTTGAATAGCTCGTAATATTACTGAAGGAAACAAAGTATAGAAGAAAACAAACACGTTTTTCCTGCAAAAAGTACATAGAAAAAACCACTACCTTTTCCTCATACATTTATCTTTTATAAACGGTGATCATAACTTTTTATTTTGTTTACAGGTAAGTTGGGTTTCGAATACTGTAATTTGCGGAGAAGTTAGTCTACCCTGGTAAGTACATTAGTATAATTTACTTAATGAGCGGAACTATTACTACAAATGGCTTCGAAAGCTTTTATAGCAGTCAGGGAATTTGATATTTAGACTAGTAGGTAGAAAGGACTATTTGAAATGTGTAATAGTGTGTAAAAAAGTGTTATTTTAGGCCAACATTGATATAGGGTGTCCATTTTTAGAATTCAATGTACAGTTATCGTTAAGATTCTTTATTTTAACTTTTCTCCACAAATGTGTTTCCACCAATTAAGTTAGTATCACCCTAAGGTGTAATATTGTATCAATAATTGCGATTCCTAAGTATCCAAGTTTAGCCTTGACAGTGTGATATGTTGAAAGAGTCCCCTATCTCCAAATCGCACGTAACTTTTCTTTGTATTCCCAAGGCTATTACAAAGGTCAGCTGCAATTTATGAACATTATGGTTCAACTTAGTGGTACGAAAACTATAGTCATTTATGTGGAATTACTAACATACAAATAACAGAGCAAGCGTGGTTTCGACGGCGCGATTCGAATGTCAAATCGTCGATTATCTGGACGTTTAATTAGAATAGTAATTAAGTTAACATCAATGAAGTTGGCGGTTGACCTCTTATCGTGAAATGGCAATGGTATAATAGTTTACAATTGTATGTACATACATATTTCCAATGATAAACGGATTTGAGTTTTGTGTGGTTGACCGCCAAACATTGGTGTGGTACTTACGACAGCAGAATGTAGCAACAAATAAAAAAGATGCTGGGCATGGGATTGTTGCTTACTGAGAGTACCTATCAGTGTTAAGGAAACTCTGGAACTTCCAATCAGCCTTGAAACAATATTTTTGTATATAATTTCCAATAGCCACATAGCAAAAGAAAGCATCAATTCCCATGGGAACGGGTAGACCCCTAGCAGCACTGCTAAACTGGTAAACATAAAACTAATAAATAACAAAAGGAAATATACCGGTTCCACAATACTTTTTTAATTTAATTCGCCACTCGTTTTAACTCTGTGGATAAAAGGCCAAGTTGGAAGTCAAACTTTGGAATCTTTTTAAAGTTCGCCACATCGCACCTCACCTGACTTTTAGGAACTTATTCTTGGGTTCACTGCATTTGAGGATTTTTAGACAATTCTTTTAATTTTTAGATATTATAAAGAATACTAGCTGCGCCCCGCGGTTTCACCCGCGTTGTACCCGTTCCCGCGGGAATTTCGGGATGAAAAATAGACGTTGGCCGATTCTCAGACCTACTCAATATGCTCACAAAATTTCATGAGAATCGGTCGAGCCGTTTCGGAGGAGTACGCGAACGAACACTGTGACACGAGAATTTTATAAATAAGATTTATTAAAGTGAGTCTGTGAAGAATCGCAGACATGAATAGTAAGATGATAGAGTTATATATAAGGGCGCAATTAGACTAATAAGTGCACAGTATCAGATAAATAGATTATAAGAAAAGTATTTTTATAAAGGACTAGCAGCGCCCCGTAGTTATACCCACGGTAAGCCCGTTCCCATAGAAATTTCGGAATGGAAAATAGCTTATTTAATTCGGATTGGTAGTTTCTGAGATTACCGCTTTCGAGTAAACAAAAAAACTAACTTTTTAGCTTTATTACATTAGTATAGAAGTATTATTAATGCACGATTTAAAGATCCATTAATAAGTTAAAATACTCATACCTTAGATAAGTGTTGTAGATATAAATTAGCGTGTGAAAGTCATATCATTAATGATTCAGATCAGTCTAGCAAGAGACTAAATTAAATTTGACGAAAATTACTTGAGATTTAGCGACATTATTATTTGCGATTATGTTACTAAATGTTAATAGTGAAATTGATAAATTATATGATAGTCATCTATATCATAGAAATAATGAGAGTAAATTAATTATACATATGAGTACTTCTTACGTTTTACATCATCTATATATTTATAGTTTACTGGTACCGATAGTTATTAATAAAAAGTATATGTATTTAATTCAGTTCTTACTCATATAACAGTAAATTATCGCCAAGATATTTATCCGCAAAGGTATAATTATTAGTGGTTCTTTTTAGGGGTAGAATTTCACGGATGATAATTATTTGTTTAATGTTTTTGGTGAATGAAATCATGAAAGATAATAAATAAATAAAGTGAGTATATACATACTACACGATGATAAAATACTTTTGTCATTCTCAGCTTCGACAAAAAGCTTTTCCCCCTAAACATCGGTACAGTGACAATCAGTTTCTTTGAAAAGGAGTATAATAAAATAAATGTATTTATTTTGTAAGTGTTGGTATTTGAAATCCTTTTGATCGTACATTTTGAGGCCTCTTCGAGCAAAAGATGAGCGAGTTAGAACGTAATATTTTTGTTTGTGTTCGAAGCTGGCAATTTTAACTTGTATTTTTAATAAAATTGGTGATGTTTCTTATAAAATAAAACCGTTTGGAGTTATTGAAAACGTTCCAAGTTTAGTCGAGAGTGAAGTTGGGGAACTTTACGTTGACTAGCCCAAGTCTGGTTTCTGTTTACAATTAGGCGCTAGTATTCAGCGATGTTAAACTTCTCAGGTATCTTCCCTGCCCAGTTAATTAGGAGTTTAAACTTCGGGAGCTTAAAAAGTTTATTTGATGTTAAGTAAATCTCGGTCTTAACCGCTTTAATAGAAATTTTCCTAATCTATCCCAGAACAGAGATGCCTAGAAGGTGTTAAAGGAGACCTTTGCGCAGGAGTGGGACATTATAGGTTATTTAAAAAAGGTTTTCATTATGAATATAATTTATCTATATATATAAAATTCAAAGTCCTGACTGACTGATAATCAACGCACAGCCTCAACCGCTACACCTAGAAGCATGAAATTTGGCAGCAAGGTTCTTCAAGTGACGTAAGTGCACACTAAGAAAGGATTTTCGAAAATTCTTACGGGAACGGGCTCAACGCGGGCAAAGCCGCGGGGCGCTGCTAGTGATCTATAAAAGAACCTTGAAGCAAAAAGTCTAATAGTTAAGCCTTTAAGAATGTTAATTATTACTACACCTTTAAAATTGTAATAAATACATTTGAGTACAAAAGTTTACTCGCAAATATGAAAAACGGAATTATTTTTAGTTCAAAATGAATCACTGTTCTAAAAAGCACTTCATAAGTACATCTGCTCTGTATAGTTATGTAAAGCTAAAACTAAACTTACGTAACTAACTACCTGTTTATGTCAATTCTATTGATTGATGGCTCTTTATGACAAGTCTATTTTTGGCAATCAATCAAGCGTACAAATAGGTACGGCTCAATTTTGTGCAAAATAGTACTTTGGGTTGTGGTAATTTAGTTGTGGGTGAAAGTATAATGAAACAATCGTCGAGAAAATTGATTACCAGATGCTACTCATAAATAGTCTTGGAAGAATTGCAATATTCTATACACCCAAAAGGTGCCAAGCCAAAGTTTACGTTTGTTGAAGTTTATATTCTTTTATAATAAACTAGCAGCGCCCCGCGGTTTTACCCGCGTTGTGCCCGTTCCCGTGGGAATTTCGGGATGAAAATAGCCTATAACCTTCCCGTTGAATGTGGCTATCCATTACAAAAATAATTATTCAAATCGGGCTGGTAAATCCCGAGATTAGCACGCTAGCAACTTACAAATTTTACCTCTTTATAATATTAGTATAGATAAAGTATATTATGTAAATGGTTGATTGTTGGTTTGAAGGTTTCATTCTTTCCTTAAAAATCCACGAGCAAATGAATTGCTACCGTTATTCACCATTTGCGAAAGGGTAATAAATACCCTTAATACCTTTATGGTAGACATAACCCATCATTTTTCCTTCAAGGTTGATCACCAGAAACTTTTTGGAGAAATGGAAGTCTACTGATGGGTGTTTTGCCCTGTTTTACTTTGGTTATCAAAAATCTCTTTTAAGACAATCTTTCGAAATGGCGAGACGAGTGGAGGCGAGTCTTCTTTAAAACCAATAGCTATCAAAGCCAAATGTATGCATTGTCTATTTAAACTCTCAATCAAGTTTCACCCAGTCATCTATTTAAAAATGATTAAATTAAATTCGGCAATACACGTAGGGCAAACGTATACGTCAACTAAACGAGGAAACTTATATTCTTTTTTTAATCGCAAATCATCGTCGCTCGGCTGTGGCACCCCCCATAATATACAGTCAGTAAACACAAATATTTAAGTAATAACATCTTTTCCACCTAAATGATCAAGTAAACATTACAAGTTTACTTACAACGTCTTTTGGTTCAGTTGTTCTAAACTTCAACTTAAGATATTATATCAACATAACATCCAACTTGAGCGTAAATATACTTCGAACATTTCCAGAATAAATTAAAATTTCATATCCTTGAAAATTTTCTAGAAAGCCGTGTTTTCAAGATGGTTCGTTTTTCTACTCTCTTGTAAAATTAGGTTTTTCTTTGTATCTAAAATTGGATCGGTATCGGATATTGTTCATGACCCTATAAAATAAAGTCTTCTATTTTATAATAAGATATATAAAAAGATATGTAAGTCTCTTGTTTTGCCACATCAGCGGTTTCCCGGCGACCTGTAAAACCTTTTAAAGTAAAAATAACATATTTCCTTTTCCAAATGATATCCTAATATCAACGCAAAGCCATCTTCTTCGTTATTAATCCGGGATTTCGGCTGGAACCGTCTTTCACCGCAATCTTTGTCAGATACCTAGTACATTTATACGTACAACATATATGTATCTATATAAATTGCGAGGTACGCAGTATGTTTTGCATATATTCATTAAAAAATCGGAATCATTTACACAAAGAAAATAAAATCACTTCGTTTGTTTACATGTGAAATAGTTAAGTTTACGTCATTATAAAACGTATTTTAATATCCGTGCTTTTTATGACAACTTACCAGCACTCTTCGGTCATAAGTCATAATTTATACAAATAGACAGTCATTTGTCACATCAAATTAAAATCATCACTGCATAGTATAAAATAAAGTCGTCTCTGTTTCGTGTCTGTCTGTCTGTATGCTTAAATCTTTAAAATTACGCAACGGATTTTGATGCGGTTTTTTGTAATAGGTAGAGTGATTCAAGAGGAAGGTTTTTATGTAAAAAAAATCCCGAAATTCCCACGGGAACGGGCACAACGCGGGTAAAACCGCGGGGCGCTGCTAGTAACCAATAAAGATTCTGTTTATGGACTTAAAACATTACGTCAATTAGTTTATTGGTGATTGCCTGATATACTAGAATTGACATTTGAAATATAATACGGTTCAGAATATTAAGGTTTTCTTTCTACCTTTGTCCATTAACTCCGGATAGGTACCTGATACTAAATCGATAAGTATGCACGAACGAATTGAATGAACGAAGCTGGATTACCGTTCATTCCCAGATCTATACACTCCTTTGTTCAATAGGAATGCTGTCACGTTCCTCGCATCTCGTTTGAGAATATCTGTTACGTGCTTTTTCTAAACTTTCAACATTTTAATACAGGGATTGTTATTTTATTTCATAATGGGTTTTTTCTCGTTATGGGACTTTAGTATAATACCTTTTAGTGTTTAAATAGTAATAGCATCGCATCCAATTGTAACCTAGCCTAACCGATTCTAATAAAAAAATGTGTTCTATTATGATAAATTAAAACAAACATCTATGCGGTATTTGTTTCTTAACATTTATTTATATAAAAGACCAAGTACTTATTATTTAACAGGCAAAACCCTAGTTTTGCCTGTGATCACCTGTGTCCTGTGACCTGTGACTCAGATACCTTTATCTGAGTACTTAATTCACTTACTGCCGCACCCAGAGTCGTTCATCAAAATCGACACTTAATTATTTGACGTACCTAATTTTTAATACACCACATGTTAAAATCAGTCATAAAACACATCTACTAAGGAAGCATTTGACTTCTCTGAGTACGGGCGTTTATGTAGAATCTGAGATAGTTCTGCGATCTTTAATTAATATGTGTTTTCCTCAAAGTAATTTAAAATTTGTTAAAATGTTAACGAAGTGATTAAACTTAAAGAACAATAGGTTATTATTATTCAACACATTCAATATGCATGTCATATGCCAAAAGGTGATTCTGGAAACGGTGACTAGAAGCTTCTTTGACTCTAGTTAACAATTCAGGCACTACGCATTCAATTCACATACACAAGTAACTAATAACTACTATTATATTTGATTGTACAAACGAGTTTGTCACCTCATATTATAGGCCCCCGTATTATTATCCTCAACCAAACCCGAATAATGTTAGTGAACAAAATTAAAGGCTCAAACTTCTGAACCCCATCTTCCAGCTTCTGTCGTATAAGATGAAGAACAATAGACGTTCATGAACCAACCCCTAGCGAACTTTCCATCAACGGTGAATGCGAAACAACTAAAGGTGTGGCATCCTTTTGTATCAAAGAAAATATCAAACAATATTCTTATAAAGATACATCTATGAAAAGTGTCCGCTGAAATAGATATGACACGATAATTTTCGTAATATAGGTCAACCAGTATCACCTTCTTATCGCATTACTATCCAAAGCAAAATTTCATGAATGGCAACTATCGTATTACATCATGTAACGCTTAATTGGTTCAAGATATTCACTTAAATTGATATTCGAAGATCGGTAGTGGTGTTATCTAGCGATATAGTGCATTGCGATAAGCGCTGGTGTGTGTTGGCGGCGCGGCGCGGCGGCGGCGCCGGCAGTCTGTATCGGTTGGCACGCGCGGGCACACGCGCCGCCCGGCCACAGCCGCCGCCCGCCCCGCACCCCGTGCCGCCCCCACCCGCGACGCACTCCAGGTAAACATCTCATGCCACATACATCACATCCCCACAGCTCCAACCCCATCCATACAACCCCCAAACTAATCTACACTTAAAAGGTTTAAATGGTTTAAAAGTGCCCCCCGAATTCAAGTGCTAACAAATAAACAAGTGATATGCCAATTTATTTTTAAAGTGCCAACAGATGTGCCGTGACATAATGGACTAAATACTAAGAAACAGTCGTTTTTATGTGATGATGGAAAATATGATTATCGCCATAAACCATTGTTACGTCAAGAAGATGGTTCTCAGTACAAAGGATTGTTTAATTATTTTGTGGCGGAAATTGGCTTTGCTTGACAAGCCTCTAATTGAACCAAAATACTTAATTGATGATTGATGTAATTTTAACAAGAAATTAATTTTCAATTTGGGACACGAAGTAAAGGATATAAACGCAGGAAAACTTTGGAAAACCTGAAGGAAAAGATACAAAACATCAAATACGTGAGAGGAAAGACATTTAAATGAAGATGTTAGTCGTAATGAGATTAATGAGATTATAGTATAGTTTTTGTGACAATCCAAACAGACATCTTATCTGCGAAGTCCTTGAGATGATCCTAAATCCCACCTAAGTACTTATCAAGATTAATGAGATTTATACCGTACGTACCTAATTACAGTTAACAATTGCGACAACGTTTTCATTAGGAAAAAGTAATCAATATCAAATATTTAAGAGATGTGCTGTTCAAATATCACAGGTTAACTATGTCATCTACACTGCCAGAATACAATCTTAGTTGTCATAGATAACACGCTTTGATTTGAAATACATTCTTATCAATAAAGGATTACATTTGATTGCTAGTTGGTGTTAATCTGTATTAAATGCTCATTTACTAGAATGGTGGGCGCAAATCCAAATGACATATTTACAACAATCACACAATGTGGATCCAAATGATAGCCATTACAGGGAAATATATCTACAGGGATTCCTTTCAGAATCATGCTCCGTTTGAGCAAGAAAATTCGAATTCTTTAGCCAATTTATTCGAGTAAATCCATTTTTGGCATTGATACAACAAATTAGAGGCGCTATAGCATTCTTACATGATAAGAAAACTCTAAGAATCTTATTTAGTTGCTAATTCAAATATTGTGTGTTATTCATGTGAATGTAATTCAGTAAACGATCACCAACCATAGTGTTATCACAAATCTTTAACAAATCCAAATATTATCAAATCACAATATTTAAAAAGTAAAGTAGTTAAATCAGAATTATCAATACTTCATATCGTAACATATCTTTATTGCGATAAATTGATTTGATATCTTATTAATAGAAAAACAAAAGAGTCACATTTTGCTATTTTCAAATACTTGTAATGTAGTATGTATGCTTTTAATTAAATGCCTACATATATCTGACTTAACAATTAATGCAGCAATCAATTGATTTTGATGTAAAAATCAATATTTCCTTTATAGTAACTCCACTAAAGTTATAAGAGAAGTAATGATCCTATTCTTGGACCTTTGAAGAGTTTTCAAAACATTTTACCTAATTTAATTGCCTTTCGAAATGTTAAGTAGGTCAAAGATATTAACGCATAAATTGGGATTAAGTTTTTACTCATTCTTGGACTCTTTTGTGACTTTTAAAATTGTGTAAACGATACTGAAAAAACCATTCCTTCAAATTATTCCTAAATATTTTAACTCTCAGTTTTGAGAATGAACTCTTTGGTCGTGATTAAAGGGTTCAATCCATAATATTTTTTATATATTTAAATGACGAATAGAACTAGTCATATGAAGTAGAAACCCATATATATAGATAGGTATTTGATATCATAATATTTTCTGATCCAATTCGTTTCTAAATATGTATCAGAATTCTTATCTTATTCCAAAAACATAATTTTCATTATTTCCTTAACTCCTATTATTTATTTGCAATCAACTGATATAACTCCAGCTGTTTTGGCGTAAAATACGTCGAATATGGCGTTTTGGGTCATAAATATACATTGTTAGGATCGTAAAGTTTATTATTCATGGGTTAGGCTCCTCACGTACTCTAAATTACATAAAACTGATTAGTTTATTACCGATTAAACAGAATACTTAATCGTTCAGCGTTAGACTACTAAGTTCAGCAAAGTATAAATTATACTGACTCAGGTTTAAATGCACCAATTTGGCAAAGAACAGAACTTACTAAGTACCAAAGCTAAGTAGGTAGCATTACTTTAATTAGAGCTAAATCTGATGAAACTTGGTGGAGTCCAATAAATTCAACCTGTGAAATAACGTTACCCTTCGTGTTTGACTGTAACTAATAACTCAAACAAAACGAGAGCTTTAAATATAAAAGTTTGATATTACTCTAAAATTGTAGGTAAGTTGTTATAAGCGATGAGCCCGCGTGGGCAGGAATATTGAATGCAAACAAGCAACAGACAAATCGTTTTTTCGACATTGTTTTGGATATACTCAAGACATGTTTTTTAACAGTCTGCCAACGACTGAATAACCTAACCTTACCAAAAGTTGTAACAACTAGAATTTCAATGAAATTTCGGTTTTTGCGTTATTAACTAATGCAAATCATTCGTAATGTAAATCGTTTAACCGCAAGGGTGAATGCTTTATCGACCGGGAAACATGGCTATTACTTGCACCAGCACCTAACACAGCACACTTTGAAAATGCAGATACGATACGAATGTTCGATCTATTTTATTGCCATTCTGTTGGTTTTATGGCTCTGTGAATGAGGGCTTGGTTCCATTTGTTCAAACCTGTAGTTGTCAGCACGAGACCAATATAGCCTTGATAAAGTTTCATAATTACAGTTTATTACGATTTTCACCAAATTGGTATGGAGGAATATTGAAGTGTTAAAAGTGAAAAGTAAACTATAGCACATACATACGAGTATTTTAGGGTAATAACCACGAAATAGAGAAGTGTATGTAAGTTCTTCGCTCTTCTGTGATAATAAAAATCTTAAAGATTGAGTAAACCTAATGTAGATTGTATGAAATTATTCCACGAAATACATGGATTGAAAGATAAGGAAAATAATAACCTTAAGTTTTCATTAAGCAAAAAATACTAAGAAAATGTAAGGACTTATAATATTCAGATAGAAGTCAGATTATAACAGCGTAATCCGTACTGTATATAAAATATTTGTATTTATGTATAAGATTAATGTGTAACCCTTATGTCAGTTTATAGACCCAAAGAGGGGTTTTTACATGACATTGAAGTCAAGGTCTGACAGATTACAACCACCCTCTGAATCACGGCAGCCGACAGACACACCGGCGGCTAATTCTGTTAAAATCACTACATTCTGACCAGTTTATTTTAACAAAACTCTTTATAAAGATTATGATCCTCTTACCCTTTGTCTGAATACTTTGAATACATTTTTGTTTATACTCTTTTTCTCTGCATAATTAACTGAATTAATCTTTACTTAGTAGCTAATAAGATTGTTTAATAAAAAAGTGCTTTCTAAAGTTCTTCTCATTTTTACGAAATTGACAGAGTTTAATATTTATAGACTTTTAAAAGTAGAAGCATTTAATTTTTCTCCGTTACCTGGTGTATAACTAGTATATTATTATTGACCATATATGACAGATTACGAGGAATTGTTCGTGAAGGTACGCAAATTGAAAAAACCAAAATATATGTAAGGTCATAAGTAGTTGACGTGAGATTGCTTAAATTAAGTATTTAAAGAATGCTGTTGACTTCATAGGTATTACAATTTAATTATTTTCAATATTAAACCTCGGAGCGAAGGAACAGGAATAATAACAGTATGTCATGCAAAACGTATCATTGCAACACATTTTTAGAACTCAACATAAATTTTAACTTCTGTAAAATTATTTCTTTTAACTGTGCTTTTATTGTGTCTTTTATAGGTGCAATAATAATAAACCTGATTACAAATACTAATTATGCTGTATGTTCCTACATTAGCTTTAGAATAGGGTTACACAATAACATGTTTGGAAAACATGAACCAGAAAATCAGTTTTCGCCACAAGTACCCATAAAAAGAGTGAAACAGATTTCCTTGCGTACAAAGTATACGTATGTTGAATTAAATAAACATACATCAAATTGATCCTACTAAATATTGCATTGTATTCCCCGAACGGGAGGGATGTATTGTTCATCCTGGAGTTCCCATTGAGACGTTTTTACGATCTCTTGTACGATCACAAGGGGCGAACCAAACGCCATTAAAGATTCTGTTTGCTCCAACAAGACTATGAAAACTTGTACCAACGCATTTTGTCAATGTTAACTTGGCGACTGGGTTAATTAGACAGGAATATTATAGTTTTCTGGAACGGTCTGGTTTTCTCATTTATTTAGGCGACCTTTCAATTTGAAAAGGTAGTTTATAAAAAATCTTGGTTTCTTTTTACGTCAATTACGTTTTACTCGGCGCCTCCTCCAGCGAAACTACATTGAATCTCATTTTTTCCTTTTCGTTAATGAAATGGAGGCGCTACTCGTTTTAACATTATTGTTTGAGTCATCATGTTTATTCTTCAGTAGTGTTTTCTCAGTCGTTTTACTTGTGTTTGGCTTTGAAAACACCTGGCGATTACTTTTGTTCAAACATTAACCGGATACAATACATATATTTTTAGATGACAAGAAAAGCAACCTTAAAACTCTTTACTGGTGCTGAAAAATAGTACTGTTAAGTAGCCTATGTTTAGCTCTTATTTTCACCTTTTATTTCCCAATAATCATGAATGCCTCCTTTAACAAATTATAAAATAACTTTATTCGGCACGCGCGTCCCTAACAAAGGTCAAACAATAATAACCGTATGATCCTTTGTTTCAGAGCCATCTAGATCATTTCCCATTGGACCCGTAAAATATACAAATTACCCGTTTACGTTTTCGTGTAGGATTTTTTTGAAAGGTTTTCAAATATTCAGGTGTAATTGAATTTTGATGCTACGGACTTGAATATTTAAAGTAGCTTACGCACATTCAATGATTTAAATATGCATAACTATATGCATATACATAGGTATTTATTTAATGGTTTATCATGTTAAAAAGTGAGTCAATATTTATATGTTATTCTTTAATATCGTGCATTGCATTACTGTCTTGCTAATCAAATGTGTACTACAGTTCAATGTAAAACAAGTCACAACTTTCCAAGATTACATTACCGATACACCGACGAGTAAAACTAAAGCCTGTTAAATCCTTATTGTTTTGTCCTTCTAAAATGAAAATGATTCCTTCGGTACTCAAAAGCAAATAACACCAAACAATATTCGCCAAGTTTAATGGATGAGTAAACCAGGAAACCGGGAAAAATACTAAAACACACATTAAACATTTAAGTTGACAACGTCGTTTACCTGACATTCGTGACTGAACCGTTTATTCTTCTTGCACAATGCATGAATGTTGCTATCCATAACTCTACGCAAGCCCTGATTACCATACATAGTAGGTCATATCACATTAAACAGTAGAATGGTAGCCATAAAGATAACTTACTGAATATTTTGATGGTTTTCTTATTTAAAAACCGTTTCAGGACTTTAAGTACATTTCTATATAGATAAAACGATAACAAGTGTTTTTGTTTATAATTTGTTGTTGTAGAGTTAGTCAAGATAGGAGCTCGTGGGTTTTAGTTTTTAAAAAGACAAAAATGAATTAATTATACGCTTTAATTGACCGATTCAATTCGATGCTAACAATTAACTGGCTTAAAAATACTTAAACTAACATCATGCAACCGTCTTATCTGACATGCATTCCGGTCCACTTCTCGGTAGCCAGACGCTAGTCAGCAGTTTTAGTTACTGTGCGCGAACGTTAACTATCTCTCGCCTAAGACCGGGATGCATAACTCCTCCCTCCATAGATTCGAAGTTCTCGGGCGAATTTTCTTGAGTCCGAGAAATTCGACAGATAAAACGTTTTCTAAAATAAAATACAAGACAAAAGATTAAAATGAAGTATAAAACTAGAGTTCCGACGCTTATACCCTTCACATTAACCACACTATTATTTTCACAACTTTCAACACTTTCACTTCTGTCTATCAGGTTCGACAGGTGCTGAAGGTTCGCTAGGTCTATTCCGTCTATGTTTACGGCTATGGATTTCAGGGATGGCGTGCTCGATGCTGGAACCTCCGGAAGGCTTATGATGGGTAGAGCTGATATGGATATTCTTTCTGTGTTTCCTTGGCTTCGTTTCAAAGAAACTCCTTTAATTTCTGCTCGGCAATGGTCATCTGCTGTTAAGATGTATGTACCGCGAATTTGGTGGTAGGTATTTTCTTCATTACATATCTGGGCGAGTCTGACTGTGAATTTAGTGAATATTATCCATCTGTTAGTTTGTATTTTCTCTATTTTCACATCGTTAAGTTGTACGGGAACAGGTTGGCAATTCGAAGTATCAGCAGAGAAACTAATCAGGCTATTTACGCAGACATCTTGAATAAGTGAAGCCGAATAATCTTCTTCACACAGGAACAAATTCTCGTCGACTTCCTTGCAGGGGCGGAGCAGTGACACTGTTTTCGACCCTTTTGCCAGGAGGTAAGGGAATTTAGGAATTATCAGGTGAGTTTGGTTCATGGAGTCCGTGATGGGTAATGGAAGAATTTTAAAATATGTATAAATTTCTCTATCGACTAATGGTATGTTCATTATGAAGGTTATTTGATTTTCCTTTGCATATGCTTTTATTTCTATACATTGTTCTAGTTTTAATAAATTTCCGGGAATGGCGGGAAATACAAGTTTATAATGTGATTCTATAGTTTTGAGTAATAACAATAATTCTTGACCATTAACAATTGTTTGATGTAACATGCCTAATTTACTAAATGCTATCGTTGTCTCAATTTCGTTCAACCTGGTATAAAGCATTTGGAAATTGTGTAGAAATAATTCGTAGAAGTATGCTATTTCTAAGACATTTTGTTTATTGTTAGTATAATTTAACTGCTGTTTTACATCCAAAATCGTTTTATCAAGTTGAATCAAATTGTGTTTAGTATCAATAGAAATGTTAATTAATGACTTCATCACTTCAGCGATCACTGTTATTCTCTTTTCTACTATACCTTGCGTAGTCTTAACATTTTGGATTAACTCGTCATATCTAATCGCGTCATCATGGTCCAGATTTCCGGAAATAACCTTAATCATAGAGCCAAGTGGGTTTAAAATCCCGCGTCTATGTCTCTGTGGTGGTAGTAATTCATTAAATTTTTGTAAAGTTAGATTTTTAGTATAATCAGCCTGTATTTTTACGTCTTTAATCAGGTTCGTAAAAACGTCAGAAAAGTATGTAGAAATATATATACTGAATTGTTTATATCTATTAATATTAAAATCTAAATCTTCGCGTATCAAACTTAAATCTAGAATCTTAACTAATGTCCACTCGTCGTTACTAATTAAGGCCTGTCCTTCTTTTACCGGAAGTATCCCGGGGTTGCGGTCGATCCGCTGAAGTAGAAGGGCCCGGAGTACCGTGGTCTGCACCATGAGTAGGATGAACCTGAGGAGGACGTTTTAGATCCTTAATAGGTGCTTTTGTTTCACGACCTTTAACCTTAACGGGTACTATGTTCCTAGCTATGTCACCTATCACTTCTGCCTTTTTATACCGCGGTTTGTCCTTGCTTCTTCTTTCATTAACCCCTTTTATAAAAACTGTATCCCCTTCTGCCATATTAAATTCATTTTCACCCCCATGCTTATCCCTAATCTTTTCTTTTATTAATATTGCCTTATCTGTTAAATATTGATATAAATATTTAGTGCGTTTTTTATGATCTTGTACTAATTTTTGGGTGTATTCTTTGTCAAATTCAATATCAAAAGTACTTGTGGCGTCGGTATGACCAAATACAACTTCAAAAGGGGTAAGTCCTGTTGTGCTATGAATAGATTGATTATAGGCCATTAGTGCATACGTCATAACCGATGCGGCATCGGTAAATTTATTTTCAAATTTTGCCAAACGATAGATTTCTATCAAAGTTGAGTGAAATCTCTCTATGAGACCCATAGAGTTAGGGTTATGAGGGGTGCCGATGTGTAGGTCAATTTTATAAAATTGCAATGTTTCTTTTAAGAGGGTATTGTTAAATTCAGAGCCAGAATCTGCACTAATTCTCTGTGGGACTCCATACATTGAGAAATACTTTATGAGTGCTCTAATTACTTCAGGTGTAGTTTTACTACTTATTTCAATGGCCTGACCAAGTTTGCTGAAGGCGTCTATAAGGGTCAAGTAAGATTTTCCTTCTATGCTAAAAACATCCATAAATATTTCCGCGAATGGTTTTTTCTGGGTTTGGGTAAGCTGTAGTTTAGGTTTTAACGGTTTTCGATCATACTTCATCATTTTGCAACCTTCACATGAATTTATAATAGCGGCTACTGTAATGTCCATATTTATCCAGTAATATGTACGTTTAAGATGCATCAAAGTTTCCTTCACACCACGATGACAAGTCTTTCCTATGTGATATTTCATAACTATTTCCTTTTGCTCGCTCTCATCTTCCACATACACAACTCTTTCGGTACATTCAAATATTTTAACAGTGTCTTTCTTAAATAATGCAATAGTGGCTTCTGCGAACTGTTTCCTATGTACTTCGTGTTCAAAATATATGAATTGTTTTACTTTGGGATTAATGTATTCTTTTAGAAACTTCCTAACTAATTCGGGTTTATTCAAAGGTAAATGTACTTCTAATACTCTTTGTTTTAGTCTTGATAAATCTTTTACTGAAATGTCCTGTCTAAACCATGAATATACAAGAATTTGGTTCGGTTTCGTGTCTATTGCCTCATTTAAAATAGGGATGCCTGAGCTGTCTGTTTCATAGACCGAATGTTCCGTTTGAGATGTTTCAGAAGCTGTTATGGTACTACTGTCTGGAGATGGTATCGAAAATGGAGATCTGGGGTAATTTAATGGAATGGATAGCGTCTTTTCGGAATCGGATGATATTACAATGGTGTTATCATCGTTATTTGTACTTAATTTCTCAATTTCTCTTACTACTTTATTTATGTGCCGCTGTAATTTGTCTTTTTTGTCAATATTAACTTTCATTGAATTTCCTTCGTCACCTACTGCATTACATTTGATGCGGGATAATGCATCGGCTACACAATTTTGTTTCCCATTTTTGTAAACAATATCATAGTCAAATTCAGCCAGTCGCAACTTCCATCTGGTAAGTTTGCTATTGTGTTCTTTCATATTATTTAGCCAAGCAAGTGGACGGTGGTCAGTGTAGATAGTAAAACGCCTACCATAGAGATAGGGTCGAAAATACTTGACAGCCCAAACAATGGCCAACAGTTCCTTTTCTATGGTACTATACCTACTTTCGGCGTCGTTTAAGGTACGGCTGGCATATGCTATGGGTCTATCAGTACCAACTTGACCTTGGGATAAGACTGCTCCGATTGCATAGTCAGAAGCATCTGTGGTGAGTACAAATGGTTTCGTAAAATCCGGGAATTGTAGAATTGGGGCATTTACCAAGAGTTCCTTACATTTTTCGAAAGCAGCTATATATTCGTCTGTCAGTTCTATCTTGTTGCGTTTCTTTAAAGAATTAGTAAGTGGCCGGCAAATTTTAGAGAAGTCTTTAATAAATTTCCGATAATAACCCACTAACCCCAGGAAGCTTTTTATTTGTGTCGTAGTTTTTGGGATTGGAAAGTCAAGGACGGCTTGAATTTTATCGTTATTTGGCTTAAGGCCCTCTGCCGTGATCATATGACCCAGGTAGAGCACTTCTTTACGGAAAAACTCACATTTATCTAACGTAACCTTTAAATTAGCAGCTCTTAGTCGATCGAAAATCATGCGTAACTTGTCTAGGTGTTCCTGTAGGCTGGTCGAAAAGATAATAATATCGTCGAGATACACTAGGCAATGAAGGCCTATAAGTCCTCTCAAGAGATTAATCATCGCCCTCTGAAACGTAGCAGGGGCAGTTTTAAGGCCAAACGGCATCCGAATGAATTCAAAGTGCCCAGATGGGGTTGAAAACGCTGTTTTATGTCTATCTTCCTCTTTAATCTCGATTTGATGGTACCCACTAGCCAGATCGATAGTACTAAAGTAAAGGGACTTTCCTAATTGATCGAAAAGATCCGTTATGTTCGGTAGGGGATGTTTATCGTCAGTAGTGATTTCGTTTAGTCGCCTATAGTCTATGACCATACGGTATTTAGCTTCGCCGGAGGCATCGCTCTTTTTAGGGACGAGGTGAACAGGCGCACTCCACGGGGAGTAGGATTCCGTTACCACGTTATTTTTTAAAAGTTTTTCTACTTCCGCATTTATGATTTCATTGTGAACGGGTCCATGTCTGTACGGCCTTATAAATATGGGATCTTCATTTTTAGTTCTGATTTCATGCTTTACCTGGTTTGTGAATGTAAGCGGTATTCCTTCACAATGAAAAATATCTCTATACTCGAAACAAAGTTTTTCTATGCATTTTCGCTCTTCTTCGTTAGTATGGTCTAAACGTAATTTATTTAGATTTTCTTTTAACAATTCATCTATTTCATACTGATCACGTTCATTAGTCACATTCACTGAACATTCTTCCCTTTCATACAGTGTTACTTTTAATGGTCTTTCAAATTTTATCGTTACCCTATCCTCCGAAGCGTTCTGAATGACTATATGAGCAAATGAGTCGATACATTTTACAATAGCACTCGGCATTCTTACCTTTCCTCCAAAATCGATAAAATCTATAATAGCTTCTCCGTTCTTTAAATCAGTAGGGACCTTCACGCGAGTATCAGTTCTAGGTTCTAATGTTATTTCGTGCGGTGGATTGTATATGATAGGAATACTAGTATGTTGTGTATGCAATAATTGATTCTTCATATCAACTTGGGCCTCTAATTGTTTTAATAAGTCAGATCCTATCAATCCATCGTAACGGCTATCCACATCGAAGATATACCATTTATGGTATCCTGTACTTTTAAACGTTTTAAGCAGGGGAATATAAATGGCTTCACTGTGTTGACTACGAGCATGTGTGCTGATAACTTCAAAGGGTTCATGAAATTTAAATGCCGAAAAATATTCGGTTGCCTTTGCGGGGCTTATAAATGAACGTGTGCTTCCTGTGTCAATCATAAATCGCGCCTCTATTTCCGGGATTTCTATATGGGGTAATTTTAACATCGAGTCACAATTTAATTGAATTATTTCAGGTGAAAACTGGAGGCCTGTATCTGAAAATTTTCACCGTTATTGGGTTCATTGTGAATGTAATGGTCAGTGGGGCTGTCAGAAGGCTGTAGCTCTAATATTTCGGAATTGTACAAATTTCCTTCCGGTTCAGCTATATTTTCATATTCATTACACTGCTCAGGAGGGGTTTCAATAAGTTCATTGGTATAAAATAGGTTATCGTTATCGGCTTCAGTGTTTAACATATTCTGTCTTAAAGGACGAGCTGTGCGCATCGAAACGTCAGTAGTGACTGGAGCCCTATTATTAATAGTATTGTAATTTTGGTTTGGAATTCCGAACTTAAAATTTTGATTGGGAATACCAAATTTAAAGTTTTGTTGGTTTGGATTAAAACCTGATTGTTGTCGAGCAAAATTATTATACATTGGTGGCCTGTAGCCTTGATTCTGTTGAGGCACACCATAATTAAAACTTTGTTGCGGCCTTGGAATACCAAACTTAAAATTTTGCGGAGCTGAGTTTTGATTGAATCTAAAACCACTAGGGCCTGGTGTATTCTGAGGGTTAAATCGAAAACCTTGTGGTTGTTGTGCAGGCATAGCAAACTTATTGGGCGTAACGAATCTGTTTTGTTGATTAGACATTGGATTACCAAATTTAAAGCTAGAGGTGCCTGTGTTCACTACCGACTGGAAAGGGATTTGCCCTTTAACTTGTTGAGATACAGAATTATGGTGTACCCTTTTCATAGAATACTGACTCATAAAATTCACTTCTTCCGTCACAATAGTCAAGGCTGTTTCCAAATTGTTACACTCCTTATACCGCACTTTACGAACTAAATCTTCCGGTAAGTTATAAAGAAATACTTCTAAACACTTATTATTGTAAATTATCATGCTTGCTGCTTTTAAACCCTCGTCTGTGTGCAAATTAACTTTAGCGAATAACGCGCTACGCATTTGTTGAATTCTATGACAAAAATCAATGTAAGACTCGGCAGGTTTTAATTTCATTTGTTCTAATTCTAATACAATACACTGTTCGGACCGCGGATCGCCGAAATGTTGAAGTAAAATTTCCTGAAGTGCACCATACGAAGTAATATCGTCACGCTCGCTAAGGAGGGACGCCGCTCTACCAGTAAGCCTACTAGTTATGGCATGAAAAACATAGGCCTGCTGTGCAGGTTTTGTCACGTCGGAAAATGCACTATAAACATAATTTGCTTTCTTAATGAATAGATTTAATAAACTATAATCACCATCGTATTTTGGTATTATACATAAAAGGTCTCTAGGTATTAGAGTTATTTGTTCCATTTTCTTAATAAATCACGTCTTATATAAAATGATAAAATAAAATTATACTTTACGTCGAAGTTATACGTAAAGGAAAATCAATTAACGATTAATTGTTCGCCTAGCTAGCGAAATAAGGTACAAAAGAGAGGAAAATGGGAAAAGGTCTACTCACAGTTCACCGCTCTTTGTCATCCTTCCACTGAGGCTAGTATGTCCTTTTAATTCACTTTTTCCGTTCCAAATTGACAATATTTATTTGGTTCGCGGATTGCTGGTCCGGCGCGGTGCCTGATTTTTAGGCAAATCACGTCGATTTATCACGCACGTAATTTTTTATTTTTTACGAACGTACCCAACAATCCTACCGGCTGCGCCAGTCAAGATAGGAGCTCGTGGGTTTTAGTTTTTAAAAAGACAAAAATGAATTAATTATACGCTTTAATTGACCGATTCAATTCGATGCTAACAATTAACTGGCTTAAAAATACTTAAACTAACATCATGCAACCGTCTTATCTGACATGCATTCCGGTCCACTTCTCGGTAGCCAGACGCTAGTCAGCAGTTTTAGTTACTGTGCGCGAACGTTAACTATCTCTCGCCTAAGACCGGGATGCATAACTAGTTACAAACTCTGTTATTTTACAACAAGAAACTTATCAGCTCGTTAATAAACATATTTTAATACAATAGGGTAATTTAGATCTCGAAAAGATTATTTTAATAACCTTTAACAGCTTCAGGTTTGTAGTGTATAGTTTGTTCGGAACATTATCTTATGTATAGTTTTTATTTAAAGGTTAACTTACTCGCAATATTAACTTTTTCTATGTTTTTATAAAGTGCACTACGACTTGGGTTTTAACTTATTTTATTCAAGTTGCAAATTTTATTTTATTCTTTAAAAGGTCCGTTCTATACTGTTAGCTCAATTTACAATGTAAATAATTTCCTGGAACAACAGAATAAAAACCAAACAGCCAGGCGAAGTGAAGTTAAACAAAAATAGGTACAAACAAAATATGAAGCAGGGAAACAATTGAATACGCCGCAGGTAAATCAAAGAAGTGACGATAATAACGAACAAATATTTGTTTTAATTAATTTCGATAGATACAATTATTACTTGGGAACGTTGAGATTGAGAAGTAATTACAGTCAACAATTTATGTTAGTATCAATATCTGTTTGTTTTGTATATGTTTTGCTATCACGAAATTACAATATTTTAAATCCCACGCACTCATGCAAATTGGAGAGTTTGTGGATAATGGACGGATACATATTTGTTTTAGTTAGTTAGTTGATTGTCTGTTAGTTTAATTGGATACTTCAGAATTTTAGTTTGGTTTATAGGTATATGGTAGGATACTTGTAAACTTAATTCTCATAGAAAGAAGAACTACTAGGGAAAAACCGAGGCTACAAGACCCCGACACGCTGAGACACTGATAGCCTATCATACGTATACGTAGAAGAATACGTATGCCAATAGGCATACGTATGTAAAACGCGTGTATAATATTATAATAATAATAACTAGCAGCGCCTCGCGGAATTACCTGCGTTTTGTCCGTTCCCGTTGACATTTCGGGATGAAAATTGCCTAAAACCTTCTCGTTGAATGTGGCTATTCATTAAAAAATATAAGTAGATTCTGAGATTAACGTGTTAGATTAGTGCGTCAAACAAACAAAAACTAGACAAAATATGCAAATCCTTAGCTAATTTAGAAATAAAGAGCAATATAAAACTCGATCCGTTTGTAAATACCATACAGATGTGTCGTTTTACAAACATTACTTCATGTTTAAAAATGTGGACCATCGTTTACACAACATTTCACAATAGTAACAAAATAAAACTGATTCAATGACAGCTGGCCTATGTTTAGAATCGATTGTAACACTTTGTAATTCACATATTTAAAATAACCACTGAACCGAATATTCATATCGGTTTACTATTAACATACGAAATGAAACCTACTTTAGTGTTGTTTAGTGATTGTCCAGTATAGCGCAATGCATAGATTAATTAAAATGTACTATGATTAATCAATCAGCTGGTCATATCGCTTTACTGCAGTAAAAACGGATAGTGAGGAAATAACGCGCTATTATAATATTTCCACGAGATGTAATACCGTTGTCACAGGCACGAGAACGCACTGGTTTCACAAACCAACGCTAATGAATGAGATCAGTCAACTGCAAGCGCTCCCAGATGAAAGACAAACTGACATTTTCACAACCCTACATAACAAACACATTCCGAATGTTTTAGTCAACCGAAAATAATATTGTACCATCCTATTCTTATCGTAATAAACCTCAAAGGTTATCAATTTCAATCAACACCGACAAATCCTAAAGTGACATTCTATTTAATTCTTGAAAATTTCCAACAGAGTCCAATTAATAATCTATTCTTAGGCATGAATGCGGCTCGATCTGGCCGTGACTGGTCTCTTAATTCAGCTATAAAATATAATTGAACGAAACGAATTATTCTGATAATGGCGCCACTAATTAGTATTTAATTCTTAGAATTCAGTTACGTAGAATGGTTGGAAATGAGTATACTCGTAGAATAGGTACTGCTAGTACTGCAAATACTAGAGCTAATAGCTCATAATTTGTCACAATTATTTATAATTTCCATTTAATGATTGTAATTTAATGTCCGCCCAATCAAGAGTCATTTGAAGCGTAATCCGATTAATAGTTAATGCGGTGGAATTGTAAAATATTAGCAACAGGAAGTTAGCTACGTCGCGCAGGCACCTAGTACGAGTATGTGAGGTGGATCCGTAATTTAAATTAAGTGCAATCTCGGGGGCGCTGCAACCCGCCGGCCCGGCCCGTGGAAATCGATATTAAATAAATTAAGCGATCACTCGATTGGGCAAGTACCTCGGATATGATGGTTCATCCATTAAAAAATAATTGGAAAATGTCAAAAGTGCCCTCGATGTGTCCGCTTATAATTTTTACCCTAAATCCTTTTCGTGTTTAAATAACCAAAAGTATTGAGTTTTATATAAAAACAACATGGAATATTTAAGACAAAGTTAGTGGTTAAGAATGTTCATATTAAGTAGGTTATTCGAATGTTAATCCCTAAAGCCCAACATTGAAAGCCAAAGTTGTTTGAGATCGCCCGTTCTTGTTTATCGGTTTATGTGGTTGGTCGTGAAAGGATCAACTTCAAATTGGGTAGGATATTTAGTTACGTCTAAACACAGTAAGTGGACACTCTCTAGAACAATATCATAATAGCTACTGTGAGATCAAGATCTCGGAAATCATTACAATAAAACCAATATTCCCACTTTTAGAAAATACTGTGAATGCTAAAATGATTTTGAATACCAAATTCTCGGCATTAAGACTATTCCATAATGCTAGACTAGGGTTTCTAAGTGTAATGTTGTCTACGTGAACTTTATATTGGATGGATTAAAGGGAGGTACAAACATTAACTTGTTTTTAAAGAAAAATACGAATATAATCTTTGTTTTGTTTGTTATCAGCTTATTCAAAGTTTTTAACGGTTATGGAAGACATTCGTGTTTAATCCTGTTCTAGTTACCAACTTTCAGGTATCAATACTATACCATTTATCAATGTCAATGGTTCTTCAATGAAGGAAATGTACGTATAACAGTAATCTTACATTCAACAGTGAAATGACAAATGAATGGCCACTATTTCAAGGTCGTTGCCACAATCACTGAAGAGTGTGGAGGTACTGTTATCAAATCAAACTGGAGGCATTAGCCATGACCCCGGTCCTATCAACTAAGTAATAACATCAATCAAAACGTCACTACAGCCACAGAACATTCACTAGTATGTATCGCAACATCACACTTCTTACATAGTAGCTATAATGTATTCTGTGACTATCGCTCGCTGCTGACCTTGTTACCTTGTACACAAATGGCTGTTATAGAGAAAATATTTGTAAATAATATCTTGGAAATTAATGTTACCTGATTTCTACGTAAAAGACTACTTAAAAAATAATGTACTTCAGTAGAAATACCAAAGCTCGGAATCGATTCTTCTGTATCGAATGCAATGTCAATGTTGAAACAAGAGATTTCCAAACCAGTATTTACGATATAGGGAAATAGGATAAACATACTTCAGTAAACACAAATGAGTTAGTTACAGACCAAACACTACAATGCAATCCTATGCAGTCAAATGGATGTTACATTCGGATGAAAGATTTTGCATATATGTTCTTTACCTTTTTATTACCAATAATAACATTACGTACATTCGTTACCAAGTACCTAAAAACATATTAAATTAAATTAACTAGACAACAAAAGGCTTAGGGCGGGTTGCTTCAGCTTACGCTTACGCACCAGTAAACATTAACACAAAATGTCAGTCAACAAACGCAAGAAAATTAAAAATCATAGCTTTGTACTGGCCGACCGAATAACTTGAATATTCGAATACTGTCTTTTAACTTATGAAACAATGCTTTGTATAACAGATATTTAACATACTGGTTTCTTAAGCGAACACCCCTCATTCTGAATTGAAACTACGTTTACACTTCGCTTTTATTTTACACTAGCAGCGCCCCGCGGTTTTACCCGCGTTGTGCCCGTTCCCGTGGGAATTTCGGGATAAAATGTAGCCTATAGCCTTCCTCGATAAATAGACTATCTAACAGTGAAAGAATTATTCAAATCGGTTCAGTAGTTTCTGAGATTAGCGCGTTTAAACAAACAAACAAACAAACAAACAAACAAACAAACAAAACAAACTCTTCAGCTTTATAATATTAGTATAGATTTTTATCTGACGTTTCGGTACCTTTACAAGAACCGTGGTCACAGATGGTCACAGAAGACCGAAACATCAAATAAAAATGTAAAATAAAAGCGAACTGTGTCCGTGAACGTAGTTTCAATTCAAAATGAGATATTTAACAGCTTAAAAAATCGCATTACCGAATGGGTATGTTACAATAAACAGCCGTTTGTAACAACCCACCCCTATTATCACTTTAAAATATTGCAACAGGGTAGAATACAATATCCACATGATTTCAATACAAATAAACGAAGTGGAAGTAATAAAGACTGACTGACATATTGACAAGCGAATGCTCGCATTATCTACGTACAAATACCTAAATACGACACAATAAACAACAAAATGGAAAACAGATTTTGTCTGTACTGATCCTAGCTATCTATTCTGTCAGGATATATTTAGTGTTAGTACGTTATCCACGTGTACAAGTCCTGAATTATAGGACTATAACTAATTTGTTAGGTACTGCATTATATCCTCTATAGGTACATATAAATAAAATTGGAGTATCTTTTTGTTATTTTAAAATAACCGCCTTTTCCTACATGCGAATATATATACGGCATATGAAACGATACCAAAATTGTTGTCTGTCCGTCTGTTTGTACCGGCTTATCACTGAAATGGCTGTGCCGATTTTGATGAGATTACTGGCAGGTAGCTGCAGTAAATTAGGCTGCTTTTATTTCAGAAAATAATATTTTAATATATATTACCACGGGAACGGACACAACTTGGGTAACGTGCTGCTAATAATAGAACATGTTGTACGGGAAAACTTCTCGATATGAACCGAAGAGTTGACCGTTCGTTATTTGGCTGAATCTCGTATGAATATAGTGGATATAGTCCAAAATCGCTTGCATGTCAATTAGTAATGGTTCAACCCCACCCATGATAGTATTACTCACGTTAGGCATCGTATACGAGTACCGTTTTAAGCGAGAATCGCTTGATATTCGTAAAGCGTCGCTTGGATTGAGCGAATTTATAAGCTGGCCAACTTCCTTGATTGATTTAAAACTTCGCATACTTTTTGTTTCTGTTGACGAAATGCGCATGATTAAATCTGATACTGCGTCGCATTATACTATCACTAGCAGTGCCCCGCGGTTTTACCCGCGCTGTACCCGATCCCGTAGGAATTTCGGGATGAAAAATAGCCTATAACCTTCCCGTTGAATGTGGCTTTCTATTACAAAAAGAATTATTCAAATCGGTTCAGTAGTTTCTGAGATTAGCGCGTTTAAACAAACAAACAAACAAACAAAACAAACTCTTCAGCTTTATAATATTAGTATAGATTAAATCTGATACTTGTAATTCGTTCTTCTGTAATTAAATCCAACGGTTCTATAACGACCTATTTAAATATATTTTTATCTAAATCGCCGAAAAATCAGTGATTAATAGAGAATTCACCTGATAGTATACCGGTGGGGTTCCTTTGTCTAAATTCGGTAAATGGGGCCGTTTCGTGAGGAATAAAGTTTCTTTCTTGTGCGTGTTGTATCAGTTAATTAACAGTTGCTAATCTCTTACAAAGGCGTTGGCGGTTAATCGTTACCTATTTTTAAAGCAGTTTTTACAAAACCCATCTTTTTGTCCCAGTTTTTTAAAGCTCCTAGCTTCAATTTAAACTTTACGTGTTATGCAGTTAAAACTGAAAATGAATTTCAACTTGGTTCACTAACGGAGCTTTTGAAACTTTTGATGGGGAAGAATATACAGTTTGGTGTTATATGGAATGTAGTTCTGTTTATATCAGCTTTGGTTTGAATTGAAACGTTTTATTGACTCAACCGACTACTATTACCTACTGCCATAAAGCTGTATAAAATAAAATAACAAAGCAATTTGGGCCATATCTTGGCCAAAACATCTACGAGGAAAAGACAATGAAATAAAGACGCAATACGTACTTCGCTCTTCTATTCCATGGAAAAGACCCAAATTCTGAGAAAACAAATAATTTGTCATTATCAATAGTCAACGAATGTCAAACCAAATTGACGCGTCATTGATGATCAGGAGCTCTCTAAGACATTCAAAGTGTCGTTTTTAATATTTCCAAAATATAGATTCGGAATTAACCTACATATTATTCCGCAAAAGAACTGAACCGAATTGATGTACATTCAATATTTATTGTATCATTTCATCCAATATTGCCGCTAGTTTTCAATATAAATATTCAAAAGTTAATTATTTTCCAGGAACATTCCACTTTATTCAATTAATTTGAATTGGTAAAATATCACGATAAAAGTTACACGAACTGGTAGCTAAAATAATATTATACTTCCAATACTTTATGATTTTATAAGGCTTCGCAGTTGTTTCGATTCTTGGTTTCGCTTTCTTTACACGCCATGTTCCAACCTTGAATGTCTGTTAAATATAACAATCAAAATATCGTTCAAACCATGTTCAAGCTTATTGTTGTTAATAGAAAAGCATTGAATTTTCCACGATGTATCTAATTTTAGTGTACAAAGAATTGAAAAGAGCGACAAACGTAAGCAGAATTTATCAGCTAACATAATCTATACGTCTCATAAAACATGATAAAGACGTACCAACAGTAGGAGATTTGAACGTATCTCCTTGAAAAGATCTTCCTAATGAGTCTTTTCTTTGTGTTATTTCTATTTCTATCAGTTAAAAGATTAATTCCGTAAAGGATCCTGTTGATTATTTTTGTTTCACTTCATCGTCGAATAAGTCTCTTTATGTGTTCACCACGCTAGAGCAATATTCGTAGAATGGGCCGTTAAATACTAAAGTACGTAACATAAAACGCTCAGGTGAGAGTCAATTGGGCGAAGAGATAATAACTTTTAATATTGTTTGAGATTTTTCATGTGAGTAACGCTCAACCGTCTCCGGACAGGAGTAGGTCGCTGCAGGTCAAACCTGGTAAAGTGGGGCTACTCCACTAAGTCGGAGTGTGACTGCGGTGCCCCAGACCAGGACATGGTTCACCTCTTGTCCTGTCCTCTGTGCCCTACCACCTGCACTAAAGAGGACTTACTGGTCGTCTCAGACGCTGCCCTCTCTCTTGTGAATTACTGGTCCGGGAAAATATAAATACTGAAAATTATTTTGCGCCATTGACTCGAAAGAAGAAGAAGATGTGAGTAAAGGCGTGAATTCTGTTTATTTTTTTCTTGACATATATTTACATTATTCCCTTGTGTGTCGTACATATTATTATATAAATACACTAGCCGTTCCGGGTCCGCGCGGAGGTTCCATCCGCCATGCAATGGATAGCGCTAGCCCATGAGTAAATAAAGCGTTCAAGTATTCAAATCATGCTTACGTTATTTTCCCAGATTAAGCGGAGACGCACCCATATATTTTATTGAACAGTATAAAATCTTCCACTTTAAAAAATTAGGATAGACGAGACAGAAATCCAACAAAATCTGAAAATATATAATTAAAACCTGTTGAATAGAAAGTTAATGAATCATTCCGCAATATTTTTAACCAGACATATCTTTATAAAAGTAAGGACTAGTCTACATATTTGTTTATCGAGAATCGGTCTAGAAGCGGTTTGCAGTGAATTGTATTCCCGCATAGTCGCCGGGTTAAATTAGATTGCAGATAAGCTTTGAGGACGGAAGGTTGTACCTTCGCGTGCCTGCATTACAGCCATGATGCAACGCCATACATTCCCACCCCAAAGGTCTCAGCGAAAGGTCAGGCCGTAAATAAATCAACATTATAAACGGCTGTCGGAATACACGAAGCGGTTTAATCAGCTTAAAATACTTTTTTTACGCCTAGTTCAGTACTACAACTGATAATTTATACAAGATAAGATTTGATCAGCGATACAATTGATGGTTTGATATTTCTATTTGTTTACAGTAGCCATGTTTCATGAAGATAAAATAGTTTTACAAGACAGTGATTATTGTAGTTTATATCTTTTCTGAAAATAAATATATCTGTTAAGCATTTACTATTAGTATCATAAAATTTTCGGTCCCTGTTGTTTCTATCGATAGACCATGACAAAGGCCTTTAGGCGGTCAAAAAACTCTGGCTCCAGAGTCTTCCAGAGTGAGTCACTACCCTACACGACCTGACTTTTTTAGTGTCATAACACTTTTGGCTACTATCGGACTTCTCATAAGTAGATACTTTATCGAGGAACATAGATCAGATTTTCCATTGCACAAACTTCAATATATTTTCGTTAGGGCTCCATTGTCGGGAACGGTGATTTAACGCGGAGTAAGCAATATTTTTATTGCAACTTCACAGAAAATGCTTTTATATTGTTAAAAAGACTTTTAACAGATTAAGTTTTCCATTGCCGGTGACTTTATCTTGTTGCTTGAATTACAGCTAAAGTTCAGACAATCTTTTAGTATGCTTACTTACAACTTGAATAAAGTTAACTATAGTTAGGGCACATATAGAACGTAAGTTGGTAGCCTGCGCCAGTCACTAGCGCTTACTGGCGCCAACAAGCACTAGTAGACCCAAAAGATCGGTGAAGTTATAAGCGGCGGTAGCCCAGTGCAAGCTGTATAGCTAGCTTTCATTCTGTATGTACCTTTAGATATGATACATTTATTTCTCGTCAACGCTTTTACTTGCTTCCGTCAGTGATGACGAAACGAATACTGTTTACACATCATCAAAACGTTCCAGCTGTTATGTTTAAAGCATTCTATGATACAAATCTAATAATAAATATTACGAATCTTATAGTAATATGATAATAATGTACGAGACAATAGTTGCGTGTTTTGTTTATGGTATATTCCAGAATCTGGTGGGAACTTGATTAAACACACCGGTGTATGAGTCAGCGTGTTCTTTGCCAATCGTTATTCATAAACCGTGTTTATTTCGTTTAGATCGGGAGTCATCGCACGAAAGTCCTGACGCATACGTTATTTTCAGCCGATTTCAGCTGAGTTTGGCGTTCCGGGTCCCTCGAATGCAACCGATCCATCTCCAACAACGTCTTCCCTTGACACATTAAGACAATTAATCGCTCTTAGCCTCATTAATTGCAAATTCGTCCAAGAATTATGAGACTGTGCTGTATAATTAAACGTGTGATTATGTCCGCTTGTACGATGCGATCAAATAAATTGTATACATTATGTACGTAGTGTATTTTAATAATTACGTTATTGGATGGTCAGTATAAATCAACGATTGTAATATATGCCAAGACAGATGCACTACTGCAAGTACTGTTACAGAGAGATTTGATTTTTATATTTTAAAGAATTCTTATTAGTGAGACGTACCATTAAAATCGTCAAACCAAATAATGATTTGCATATATCATTAAAATAAAACATTCTCTATAAAGTGGTAAAATTCTACGAGTTGACACCACGATCAAAATTCATTTCATAGAAGAGTAAAAACCAGGATATGTAAACAACATTCACGTTCCATATTTTTAGATCGTTTTTTTCGTAGACACGTGTTGTTTCGTTTCACATTCGAAGTCACAATCAATTCCACTTATATTACTCATTGTTTCAATAACATACTCGAATAATCATAGTTGCGTGCGAGTGTACTTTATGAATTCCTTCGCCGGCGCAGACGCGTCGTCATGAAGCGCCCACGCAAAGCTCACACGCGACTCAAAGCGCGACGACCAACGCTCATACGCTCAGTCCATCGCTGAACTTGCCAAAGACAACATCTCACAAATAAACTTCATTTGTTATCCCAGTGCCTTGCGTTCCAACAGTTTGTGATCATTTCAAGGAATTTTAAAGGTATACTTCTTTACTTACTTTCCAATAATCATAAAATTAACCCCGAATATTTGAAATTCGAACTCTTCTATTCTCAATTGAATCAAATTATGATTCGATCGTTTTAATTAAAAAGATTCGCGCGTTAATTCTTTACTCTGCTTTCATTTTAAAATATCTTGGTCAAATAAATTGTCTCTGAAGGTTTAACGACATATTTTCGAGATATTTCTTTACCTTTCAATCTGGTAGTGTCGTAAGAAATTCTTGTATGAGCTATATAGGTCACGGTAAATTGGACAGGTATTCGCGTGTTTTAATAGAAACTGGCTTGTTATCTTGACCTGACAGACTGAGGTGGACAGAAAGGCCACATTTTTGTCGAAAGAAATAACACATCATTATATTGAGGAAATGATAACCGAAACAGATATTAGATTTTTGATATAGGTACACAAGGTTTTAAAATTGGAAATACAAGTACAATTTCCTTCAAAAATATTAAGCCACAGTTGCAAAATCATCCCATTTCGAAAAACCACTAGTCATCTTTATACAGTTGAAACAATAGAAACTGTGACCGGGTGGTCTTTCAGTGAACCCATACCGAAATTCTTGAACGTAAGTCTAAATGCGGGCCAAACATTCAAGACTGGCAGCGAGCCAGGAAACGATATCAATTTCTTCAAACTGGGATTTTATTCTACTTGCGCCAGTACAAACATCCATGTAAATTCTTTTGTCCCCGTATGCCAATTTATTAGCACATTTGCATATTTTACTAAGCTAGTAGCTTAAACTATCTACAGGAGTAACCTATTACTAACAGATGTGAAGATTTGTCCGTTATTTTAAACATTCGCACAAATATTTTAGATACACAAGAATGTCTTCCAAAAGCACTCAGCTTGAGAGCAGCCAACAGCTGGTGAAGAAGACGATGGACGAGGTGATGCAAACGAAACAGACGTCGGAGAAGGTCACCATCCAGGCGAGACAGGAGTTCCGCGAGCACTTCCAGGAGAGCTACGAGGAGGAGTTCGAAGAGGAAACCTTCATCGACGAGTTCGGAAACTCCACCACCAAGAGGGTCGAGTCGAGCTCCGAGAGCAAGGAGCACTCCAAGAGCGCAGACGTCAAAGTGAAGGCCACAGGCCTGAACGCAGAACAAGTGAAGGCGCTCACCGACTGCGCGAACCAAGCAGGACAGCTCGCTCTCGACTCTAAATCTGCAAACTAAGCCATGTAATTAAAATTGAAATCTTTTCGCTAACAACAGATAACAAGCACAAAAACCCCTTTACGCAGGCTTAAAAACACCTTAAAACTAAATCTTTACAAAGTATTTTGTGTAACGAGTGAAATTAATGTCTGAACTGCACGAAGACCCATGCAACTTACTTTCCTCGCCTTCCTCCCCTCCGTCCTCATAATGTTACATGCCTCAGTACCCTTTCCTTGTTACGTAACTTTGACATTATTTGGTGTTGTATACTTAACCTATTTTATAATCAAAATGGTTTTGTTTCAGGTGTGCTTATTCAAAACACGCGTGTGGTGGAAAAGTGATAAAGACTGTGTTTAGTGTTCCTTATAATTTATGTTATAATCTAAATCGAATAAGTTTATAAGTATGCAATAAAGTTATAATAAATAAAGTATGGTATATTAACCAGTGTTTTGGTGCGACATATCGGTGATAAATTATAGGCTGAGTTGAAATAGTAGTTTAAATATGGAGGAGGAAGATGATGAACGGAAAAATCGGCCCAGGCCTACTCTGGCGGCCTTCGGGAGCCTGAACACGCGCGTGGTGCACTCCTCGCTCGAGGAGAACTACGTCCGCCAGCAGGCCTCCTCAGAGTCAGGAGACGCAAACACTTTGTCGAGCATTTCAACTGCTCAGTATAGCGATAGAAGTTTCGTCTCTAAAACTAGCACTTTCTCTCGGAGTGGCACTTCGAGTTCTAGTCAAGAAGAGTGTGAAGTGGCTCAAACGACGGTTACAAGCGGTCAGTACCTGGCCGCTGCGCGAGTGGAAACGGCTCGGTCTATGGAAAGTCTCCGTCCACATAAAGAAACGTCCCCGGCGCGGCCGTCGAGCTCGTGCACCACGGTGCGGTCCCACCGGAGCTCGTTCCTGACGGCCAGCGACCGGGACGTGCGCGAGATGAGGGGGCTGCCGGCGCGCCGCGCGCTCTCCGGGGAGGACATGGGCTCTTCCGCTGAAAAGAAGCGAGGCTTGTTCGCCAGCACTGAGCGGCGCGCCTTGCAGCAGCTGAGCCTGCCGCCGCCGGAGCGCCGGCTCACCATTCTCAGCCCGCACAGCCCCATGGCTGTCACCGAGCTCCAGTGGCCGGTACCCTCGGGTATCCGCGGCCGCCGGAAGAAGGGCATGGTACTCCCCAAACTCATATTGCCTAGAAGTGACTCCGAAGCTTCAGAGGTGTTTATGGAAAGGTGCCTACTTTTAATTATTGCTTTTAAACATTATCGACATTACTATAGTTGAACTGTATTCTCGGAAACACTTTTTACTCTTGACACTCTTGTTTACAGCCAGTCATTTGGCATAATATAAAAGAGATTGATATAAAAGAGAAAGCTAATATAAAACCTTTTATTTATTCCTTAACTGAAAACAGTAACTTGCCAAAAAGAACATATTCTGATTTCTGGATGAGTCAACTTGCGTCATTGCCAACGTATAAGTTATTGCTCAGTAAATTACTCTACTAAATCAGTGTGGTGTTGAGACTTTGTAATCAAATCACTCAACTAATATCATCACGAAGTTCAGTCCTAAACCAAACAATACTTTTTAAAATCACTCATTCAATACCCATTTTACACAGAGGCAGCACCTACTTCGCTCTTCCTCCTTATATCTTAGTTCGAGATTCGAAACACGTTTAGCATATTGCAAAATATTCTTAAAGTAATATATATTTAAAGTCCCTATCAGGTTGGTAGAGCGTTCGTTATTACAAGGCCTTTCAGCGATCACCCTGGGGCATTTCCGCAATCTAATCTACAATGTTTAAGGCCTTCCCTTTCTGTGTTGTAATGGTTCTGCTGCCACTTTATCCACTAAATCCCTGACAAAGGACCAACAAGTCCACTCAGACTGTTCTCTCGCCACACTTCACGTGAAATATTTATTCCGCACACACTAATTTCCAAAATGAATCTAAATAAAATGTTATGAATTTAATTCAAAGCTAATTACATTTCATTAAACATTTTCTTTGTTGATTCTATTTCTTAGTCATAATTCATGTTCATAAAACCTTTCCACCAAATGTTTTTAATAGACACGTTTATTACCTGACGATAAACAACCTACGTTCATGAAACATCATTAAACGGAACTTATTGGTGTATGAATTTATTTTGAGATATTCTAGACACGAGTTTGCCAATAAAACAATCTGTACCGCTGCATACCGGCCATTGTTATGTACCTGGTACTCGCTATTTATAATCAGTAAGATATATTAAAAATAATACGTTATTCTTGGCGCAAAGAGACGCCTTGAATTTCATTCACACTAATTATCTGTCGGGGAAATTAAAAAAGTGTATTTTGTAGAGGTATTCGAGAATGAATTTTATTTTATTGCTCCCTAAATACGCAGAAAGGCACCTCGTAGAAACTTCTCATTATTCAATACAAACTTGCTCAAGTATAATCACTCCCTTTAGGCCCGCTGTCCTATTCACAGTGTATTTGAATTAAATCGAGATTAACATTTAATTGTTAGGGATCGGGTTACGAAATATCCCACTGACATTATGTGTTTGATATAGGTACGAAATATGATTATCGTTACATTACATAAGTATAGAGTAGATACAATAACGATTAATAAAATAAAAATAATTTTGTGAATACTCGTAGTAGGTAAAAGCGCGTAACTTTTAATTCAAACATCTTAAGTTAACTTATTTATTTAATCAACCCTAAAATACACACAAAAATATCAAAGGAACGTAATTCTTTTAGGGGATAAAAGGTGGAACGAAAAAACGTTTCAAAAATATCTATCCCATTAAATCTCTAAGGTTAAATTGCGCGGCAGTAACATAGTACCGGAAACTACGAAGTAGGAGGTAAAAATGATCCCCACGAGTATAAGAGAAATGGGTACGATGAATACTCATTATCTAGGAATGTAGTTTTTCCGTGATTCGGAGAGCATGGTAAATTATCAATCTTGGTTATTGAAGCTTTTTTATAAACAACACCAGATTTAACCCCTCCCCCCACCCTTCAAACATGAGGATAGAGGTTTTACCGTAGTAATGTAACAAAAAGCTCTTAAAATCTTAACCGGCGTATTAAATACGGCCGCTAACAAGTTTATCTTAGCAAAGTTGTGACAGTTGAATAAATAAAAATACAACTCAAACATTTCACTCGAGAGTAATGCGAAATACTTTAGAGCATAAATCTGTCTTATTTTAAGCACGAAGTTTCAGGGAAACGTAAACATATTTTTTCGATTCCAAAAGACTTGAGCTTTTATCTTTGAAGACAACTTCTGACAGAGATCGAATTTACTCCATCATAAGAAATTAAACAAACCTAATGCAACTTCCTGGTATATGTTTGTATCTCTGTAATTGATAACGTTATTAGTTTGACACGCGTTATCAGTTCAATAACAGGCTGTCTATCCAAAATTATACTTATCAGATTAAATGATAGTTGATATAAACATCGGTTATCATCTACTAGTGGACCATAAATTACGTATTGATATTTATCAATGACGCTTGCAAGTTACACATATTAGTAATATTTGATCGAGATAAATAGCTTCTGTGCCCTTGGAGGCGATAGTACTCTCCTGAGGTAAAATCAATATTTAGATTAAGTAGTATATTATGTAATCCTATGAGGGAACCGTTTTTCATCTTGATGTACGGAGTCCGCCAAAAATGGTTTATAACAGCAGGCTAATAATAAATATTCAGTATACACGAGTATATACCAACTAGAGGAAAACATTGAATCCTTTAAGCCCGAGAAAAGTCCCGGCTTAATGTACTTTTTCAATAGTCCCCCGAGACAAACACCGGAATTGGTAAAACTGCGGGAGAAAGGACAATTTATAATACATTACTAACTCAATACACAAACTTTGGCCAAACGATCAGTAATATTGTTACGTTTCTTTTCTCCTTCGATAAGACCTTTCTGATAGATAGGGTCGTAAAACCGTCTACCGCTACATGATCAATGCGAATTGTTTTAACCACCTGTGCCCACTTTGGTACAACCCGAATTTAGGAAACTATGCTATAAAAATATGCTGGTACAGTTATGATATACTGCATTTTGGAAAATATATTCAAGCCCTGCGAAAAGTTTCCACGTGAGATAAATAATTAATTGTATGAATTCAAAAACAAAACTTCTTTCTACTCTTTTACAACATAACTTTGGTTGTACGTAGTTTAATATTACCATATTGTTAGAGCAAGTAATCTACATTATACAGAACATAGCGGGTTCGTATAGTTAGCTTGTACTTGATATGTTAATAGTTTGTCATCACAAACACGATACGACATACATGTAAGATCAACCAGTAGCAATATGTTTTGCTCTTTACATATTTAGAAAGTCTTTGAAATTGACTGTGAGGAGAGAAATAAAAAATATCATAGATGGTAAAGCATTGTAAACATTCAGCGAGTTCACAGGCTGTAGATCAGTGACTTCAAGAGACAAAGTTTGAAGACAGAGGTAACGTATATTTTCTATTAAAGAAGCAGCTTAGGATATAGCTCAATGACTCCAAAACATTTTATTAATTTATAATAAAAGTCGAAATTGAATTACGGTCGTAACTACACGCGGTTTACAAGCATTACGCGAAATAATGATTGTAAACCGCGCTGCAACTATGTATTTTGTAGAATATCTTAAAGAATTAGTAAAAGATAAATCTTATCCGTAAACAATGTTTGTGTACGTCGCAGTGATCACGTAACGCTTCATTGATCAGCGAGTGATCCGCTTGGCTCCTGTTTACACAAGTGGTGGCAACGCAAACAGGCTGCTAACTCAGGTGTCGCACCACCACACCTGATGTAATGTCACAACTATGCGATACACCACTATCAAGTATAAACACGTTTTTGGCAGCGAACTTATTTGTGCTCGTTTTATTGTATTTTACGTGGAATTTTTTATTTGTTTATAATTACGCTTGTAATGAAACTGGCGAAAAGAATGGTAAATAGTATCTACAATGTGTAAAAAATAGCGATTTTTTTAGTATATTCTTTTAAAATACGGTCAATAAATCGTCTTAGAGAAACTTTATACCTAAATAGTTTTACTTACGTCTACTAAGGTTCTATTTCAATTACTAGATCAAAACTATTAGGTATTTTGCAAATGACATTAGTCTTGCGTATTCTAAAACTCTCTCTCTCTTACCCTTTATATAACATTAGGCATGTTATAAATAAAGTTATAAAGGGCATGCGTGTTAAATACGTATGCTCTTAAAGAACTAAGACATAGTAAATTTAAACATTTTTATCTGATAGTCCTCTGTGACCACGGTTCCTGTAAAGGGTCCTAAACGTAAGATAAAAATGTAAAATTTAAGCAAAGTATATACGTAAACGTAGTGTCAATTCAAAATGAGTAGTGTTCGCCTAAACTTAAGAAACTAGTAAGATATAGTATTTAATTGATCAACATTAGGTACTAACAGTATTCATAGGCTCCGTGGCGGATCCACTGGAAAACAAGGTTCAACCCCTCACCAAAGCAAGTCTTCCCATAACAACAAGTTTACCTCACCTTACCAAAATATACCCTCATCAGGGTCACCAACAGTCCTAATTTCTCTACTCACTACAGTGCTAAGTCTCCAAAGCAAATCCTAAGTCCGCCACTGTTTGGCACGAGACAGCAGTACAAATACCAACGCGAAGCGCGTTATTGTTCCGAGACATATATGAGTTCTCGCAAGGTACGCCGTTTCTATTTCACACACGAAGATAATTATAGGAAAGCGCAGAATGCTCGGCTATATCCGGGGTGTATTAAACTTTCACGCTTGATTTAAGTCTTCATTTATCTTGCTGTAGAAATGGTAGGTATATTTCTGGTATGAATACGTGAATTGTAGAGGTTTGTTGATAGCAATATATTTCTTTAGATTATGATATCTACTCAGTACCTGAAGTAGGCATACTGATCTTGAATATTTCTAAACATTTAAATGTAACAAAACATAATGTCGGATACTGATACGTATAGGACACGTTTTTAAGGAATAATTTTATTTAAAACATCTCATAACTATACTAGCTGAGGCGGGGGGCTTCTAATAGGTAATATTAACCAAAAAAAAAGTAAAATAAGCCCTATTTATTAAATATTCTTATGTACATTGCCACTCTAAAAACTTTATACTTATACCACGGTAATAGAATCTCTTATACGTTGTACACTATCTGTTATACTCGTTCAGTGTATACACAATGGGTCAGTACGTACTTGTTTTCGTGCAGTGTGGGGCAGCTCGAGTTAAGCTGCTGCTCCAAGCTAAGCTTCACATCAGTCTCCCGTCGGCGGCAGCCTCCCTTTGAAAGCACCTTGCATTCGACCACAATTAATTCCCCTCTTGTATGCCCGCCAAAGCTGACGTTGATAGATACCTCTTAAAACTACGAATTAAACTCAGTTTACATTGATAATAACTCTATGCTAATAAGGAGTTTGATTTTTTATTTATTGTTTTGTTTATTTTTCTCTTCAAACTTTCAAACATCTCAGTAAATACTCATCCGATTCAATTAATTTTGTATTGGATTGCTACATTTAAGATGAAAGTTACAGGCTTTTGGTAACGAGCGCAACGCGGGTAAAACCGTGGGACGTTGCTAGTTTAATACAAAAATAAATAGAAATCTATTTGAATTTTATAAATGAAGTAAGTCAGATAGAGAATAAATAAATATGTATAATAAATTAAAAATACGACCAATATTAATAATCTTACTTAATGTAATTGAACTATTCTTCTCGTTAATGTTTGTTGCTATAAGCTACTAGGTATTTATAGTAGGTTGATGGTTATGATAATTGATATTTTAATAAATGAATTTTCATCCTATAAAATATTACACTAAAATAAATTAAAGAGATTCTAAAAATAACTTAAATGAAAAACTGTAAAAATAAAAGCTGTAAAAACAATACTGTATAATTTAAACATTTATTTTATAGTCCCTTTGTGCTCTTTTTGGGCTTTTACATGATTTAAATACCTATTCTTTTATTATAGCACCATCTGTATTGAGATGACCCACAGAGCATAGAAGCACCGCGCTCTCCTACTAGAGACGCCTTTCTTTAAACTTTTCATACAAACTTAGCGTGTCGGAAAGCGTTACCGTTCACTCACATCATGACACGCTTTACTTCAAAGTTGACGTATCTCTATTGTATGTAGAGATGGGTATGTCGATATGAGTCGATGTTTTTATCGATTTTTTTTTTATCAGCAGAAATCGGACTAATGACTATTACATTTTTAGGATTAGAGAATTTTAGTTTTTTATTATATGATAATGATAATACATGTAATACATAGGTATGCTAGGCGTGAAAATAATAAGAATCAATTCAGTGGTCAAACTTTTATTCAATCAATAGTAAGGATCATTAGGAAACCTTAAATAATAGTTTGTATTATTTTAATATTAGTTACTAGTTAGCTACAAAACATAAATCTCTAGTCTGGGTTCAATATAAGTAAAAAATATCGATTCTACAATATCGATTCAGTACAAGGATACGATTGACACGCATTATCGACATTACGCCTCACTAGCGCATTTTAATTTACTGGTTACCATGGTTACGTTTGAGGTTTTGTGTTTCAAAATAACCTCGATTGCATTTTTTAAACAGCTAAAAGTTGCATTTAATTACTTACTTATGATACGATACGCCATAATTTTGTTTATTTACGTTTTTACTTTGATTATGGCACCAAATCACTGCACAATGAGGCATTTATTGATAATATTCACTCCACAACATGCTAGCAGAGACTGACGGCGGCTCGAGCCTAAAGTTGAGCCCAGCGCAGCTTCGCCGCACGGGTATTGTTGTTAATGGCGTCTCTAGTAGGAGAGCGCGGTGCTTCTATGCTCTGAGGAGATGACCGCTGTCAGTGTTTTGTTTACACATTCTAATGCTGAGGACACACGGCGACACTGACACTCATCACAAATGTCGACACTAGTGTAGATTGCGTCCTCATGGTAAGCAATTTTTTGTGTCGACATCGGTGTAAACATGCATTTTAATGTCCCGGTTATGTGTGGTTAGCTGTCTACACGGAGACACTGCAATTCAGTGTGGTACATTTCCTCGCCATGAACAACGGAGCGGTTATTGGTCTAGCTAAAAATTTCGCGCAAGTTCGAAATTCGCGACACTTGTGTCGGACACTGCGCCCGACCTGTCTCCACAGCTGCAACACAGACACCGACCGACATTGCCACAACAACTGCAACTAAGTGTCGCGGCAGTGGACACACACAGACATTCGATGTATACATTGAGTGTCTAATGTCAAGTGTCGCCGTGTGTCCTCAGCATAACATTTATTAGATAAAGCAAAGAAGTTAGTTCTAGAAGGTAAAAGTAATAAAAATAAACAAAATTATTAATCTTTATAAATAAACATGAATTGCTGTTCGTTAGTCTGCTTAAAACTCGAGAACGGCTGAACCGATTTGGCTAATTTTGGTCTTGAAATATTCATGAAAGTCCAGGGAAGATTTAAACGGTAAGCATTGACTGAATAAATGCGGGTGAAACCGCAGGGCACAGCTAGTCATATATGAAAAAGCCAAAATGAAATAACCTCTTCATATCAGTTTACCTTTGAAGTGATCTTGTTTTATCTTATACATAAAATAAGTCACTTTTATATAAGAATATTCTATGATGTCGTATAGATGCGATCTGTTGCCGTAACTGAAGTAACTAAGTATCAATAAAAGTACGTATCAATATCAGATCTACATTAAAACTAACACCGTTCATAAAACAACGTAGATGTTGGAATAGTGGACAATAAATGCAATTTAAAGCGTAGATAATACTGCGTAGGTACTATTTCTAAAATGTAGTATGAACTGGCATACGCTTTGACTACGCGGATGAAAGTTGTGAATATTTCAGCGGGTTCGTTTTGCTTCGTGTAAGCTGTTCATGTTTCAGACACGAACAAACTATAAACGAACAGTGCGGTGCCTCAGGGTATACAACGTCACGTTTTTTGCCCCTATCCCCACGGAACAGCTTTCCAACGTCGGCTAGATAACAACGTCATTAACAGTCACGTCGGGTATTCTTAATACGCGCTTTAATTATGTTTATGAATGAATACGTTTCTCCTATTTGGATACTAATGAAAGTCGTGACCTTTCTTGATCGTGTTTCGAAACTAATAGAGTGTCATGTTTGTAATCCATGATTGTGAAACAGTTTGGCTACATTTGTCGGAAAATTCAACACAATTGTTCATTTAATTGCATTAAATTACGTTTTAATTGATATGCTCTTTGGAAACACAACATTATAAATAATTGAAAACCGTTAATGTTAACAATTAATCTATTTTTAAATATAGTAGACGTAAAAAAGAAATCACTTAACATGAATTAATTATTGTCGGCTATAGTAAAGAAGGTAGTAACCTTCGTTTATATATTCCTCGTTTTTAAAATAAACTGAGCGATATTTGTTTTCTGGAACACGGGAGTGTGAGATTATTGTGAAAATACCAATGTCGGAAAAATATCTCGTCATCAATCCTTTCATAACAATTTATGACCTTCGATAAAACTTCATACGCTTTTTCTTATAGAGAAGAGATCCATATTATTTGGGTTGGCCTTGATCAGAAATTATACGCATAAAATGATAACTTTGCCCATTTTTATATTCAGTGTTCGGCGAGAACACATGTTTGTTTTAAAACCACAATCCAGGCTTAAAACATCAAGCAATTTAACGAGAAAGGTAGTATTAATATAAGCTGCGTGTACTGAATTTCATTATAAATAATAAAATAGCAAGAACTTTTTTAACGAACGCTCAGTTCTGATTTGAGGCAGTATAATACTTTGATGATTCATCGAAATTGGTGTAATATAATATGCGGATTACATTTGCGGTAAATTAACCTGCGAGTCTCCAATGAACAGACTATAAATGGTGGCATTAAAGGGAAATCAACGAACATTTTCGTATAATTGTTGTAAATGGAACAAACCATAATTTGCCATTTGAATATTCTAAGCTACAGTTTAACAAGTACCTAGAAATTGGAACGGAATTGTGGCCTACGATTTACATCATTAAAACTTGCTGAACTCAGTCTGTTTATTTGGTAAACATGGCTTTGGTGCTCTAATAACGAACGTCTACTTGAGGTTATAAAATAATTATAGAACCTACTGTCAAAAGATGTATATTGTCAATACGAATAATTATATCCATAAAAAGTTTGTCAAGCCTAGAATTTCAACGCAAAACTAGCAAGATATTAGATTAAAGTATATTTTATTAATAATTGATTTGACCTTTCGTAAACATTTTATAGAAAGGAAAGTTAATCTCAAAGACGTTACAATTTTTTCACTACGCGTTTCTTGGTTATTTAAGAGGCAAAGTAAAAAAGATGTTTTATTTTAATTACGAACATCAAGAGGCGGCAGCGGATGTTGTTAAAGTGTTTATTATTTTCAAGATTTAATCTTTACTTTCGTTTTACCGTCTAAATGCAATTTGAGGATAAAAATATTTGAACTAGAGAACGGGTCACTCAACTCTGCACTCGCTCGGCGCTAAGCTGATTACAACACTAGTTTATCTGATTATTCAACCAACGCTTTAGCACCAGAAATAACGTTCATTCTGAAAACTTTATTCATTTAATTCTTATTGTTTTATTTACCACTGAAGAAAGGTTGAAACAGTATAAATTCAATTGAATGTTAGTACTCCCTCCTTCTGTTGTAAACAAAATGAAATAGAGTGGTCTTTAATTGCCATCACGTAGTAGAGCTCACGGGTGGTTCTAAACTCCTTTAATAACGTCTGCGGAACAAAGGACTAGCGTTTTAGTTTTAAATCTATTTAATGCCTAAATATGTTTAAGAAACGAAAGCTGTCCGTTCAAAATTATATTTTATTTTGTACCAAATAGAACACAATTTAAAACGAATGTCATTTGCTATATTTAGGTGCAAAATAATGCTTGTGCAATCCGTCCTTACTCTTTGAGATTTAGTGATGTACCAATGCTGTGGTCAGCAGTAGCCTCTTATTTACACACACGAAACAGCGGGTTCAAAAATAGACCACATCGCCCTTGAGGAAAATCGATGTTTTACGTCCGAAAAACGAATCGCTGCTACGTTTTAAACCTAAAAAACTAGCAATCAAGCCTGATTACAACCAGCATACCCTTTCCTAAGTAAAGACTTAGCTGAATAAATAGACATTTAGAAAAGACAATTACGGTCTGTTCTATAAAATAAATACACATTGAATCTACTTTTAGTAGATAAAATGAATACATTACGGGTATGGCGCTGTCAAAAGACATTTCATCAAGTAATATTAATTGCTGGCCGTCGTACAACTCTCGTGTCGTGTATATTTTTCCACTATTGTCATAAATCAAATGTCCGGATCTGTACCGCTCAACCTCACTTGATTAATGAGAAACAAAACAGCCACTGAAATTATCATCTCGGTCGTTGTGCCAAACACTAAAAAATCATATTAACATCCGAATTGTGTGGTCTGGTATAGCAGGCCGCTTAAATGTTCATAAAGCGAAATATCGTCAAAGTTTAGCAATAACAACCGCTCGTGCGCAGTAATGGGTGAACCGCTCTAGTGCGTTAAAGCGCTAAGTTTTGGCGCTTGATATCATATAAGTAATAGGTTCATTAATGCTATTATAACAATTAATTTGCCGAGAAAATTGGCCATTACTAAAAGGAAGAACCGTGTACGTTCATCAGTACCGCCGGGCCGGGCCGGGTCAGCAAGTTTGTTTTCTCCCATTACCTACATAAATATACTGAGATTTCATTATCAAATTAGGTGTTTAATTGAATCCTGGTGTAGATTAGTGGGCTGTCCTAATGTCGAAAACCTCCTTAAGTTGACACGAAGCACGGTAAAAACAAGACTTACCTACTACTACTTATAGTACAGCAATTATGCTGGAATAAACTTATCGTTATCATAGCAATAGAACTGCATAATTATATTGAAAAACTGAGTCTGTAGTGATCGACCAAAAAGCTTTTTTTTGTGTAAAGTAATTAAAAGGCCTGTACGGTATAAAAAGTCAATACCTTTGCAATTTCTTTAATAGATTGCTCTGCGCTTTACCCAGTAGGTGCTGTATATCTATATCGTCTGAAATTCAATTTGTTGAGGAGTTCGCATCTTGTCCTCTCTGCGACTGATTCATCAAGAACCATTCACTTTTTATTGATAGAAATACTATCAATGTTAAGGACACTTGTTTCTTAAGGCATTTCGAAGAAAATTTGTAATTTTCACCGAAGGTTAACCTGTATAGGTTCATATTAATATTAACAAAGGTAATTTGCCTTGCACTAGGGACCAAATATACCTTTGGCAAACAGTTGATATTATATTCCAAAATTCTCCCAGAAACGGGCAGGTACAATCGAATACTATTTGAAACATTTCAAGAATCAATACACGTACACGTAATGTTCCAATTTTAAATATTTCACAAGTGTATAGAAAGTAATTCATTCGAGTATGTAGTCAGTTTTATTATTAATCATTTTTAATTGTATTTGAAATATAATCTTATTGTTCTTACGTAACTATTTATGAATACTAATTTTAACATTATCTTTTCAGGTAAGTTTCGGGATGCAGTGCTAAATACTTTTTGGTTGCGATCAGTTACATGTAAGGCAACAATATCGTGATCTTCTAGCAGGTAACGACCTATAATTAAATTTTATATATTATATAGGTATTAATAATTTAATATTTATATATTATTAAATGTCGCCCTACGTCAAGAAAATTATACTGACTAGTTAATTTACTTGTCAAAATTCAGCTTTACAAAGCAACAATGACCATACGTTTACTGTAGTACAATGTTGCATAATGTACTGTTTAGTACATTGTTCAGGTCAAATACGTATAGCCATATCCTTACATTCACCGTTCGACTTGTACAACAAGAGACATTGAAATCATTTTTGAATTACTCAAAGATTTTAAGCTTTCGTCAACCTAAATGAAGTACAATCGATACTTTTATAACTAAACTGGGTGGCGTAATTAAGTTTGTCTTCAGAATTATAATTAAAATCAGAATAAAGAACAATGCTTCAAGGGAAATCGAGATAAGTACATTAATCTGCGCAGATTGTTGTAAGGAACCCAATGCCGTGTTATTTCCATTTTATGGTTTTTATTGATCGAATGTGGTTGAATAGAGATAGGTCATATTAGTCGATCCATTCAAAAGCCTATTCATTGTGACCGTGATTCCCGTATGAAACACGCTTCAGCGGTCACACCTGGGCGAGCCTTGTAGACATTTACTTAAACTATACATTGTGTAAAGTCATTGTTTTCAAATTTGAAATTAACAAATTCATACGTAGTTATTCAATGTCACTCTGTTATACAAATAAGAAAATAGTTCATCGCTGACATGTCATACATAGTGCTATCGTTTAGGTTCATATTAATAGTATCGGGTAACTTCACTTGGCACCGCATTAGATGACTTAGAATTAATAAAACATAAGGTCCAATAGTTATGAAATATGTATGTAGGTCAATTTCATAGTATCCCAAAACAACGTTTCGTACTAATAGGCTCTCGGCTCCTTGATTTTTTACAATGTATTTTTAACGCAGCCCTTGAAACACGTATAGATATTCTAATTACCAAACCGTGCCTCTTTGTTAAACAGGGATTGTGAAGTAGAGGGTTAAGCGATTTATAACCGCTCCCGAGCCCGGGCTTGGCCCAAATTGCTTCGTTTGCTGGCTTTTCTAAGCACCTCAATAACTTATTGACCTTTTTATGGCATACATAATATAATGATTATGTTGCAAAAAGTTTATCTAGATTTTCATATTTTTAAAATTTCTTTTGTCAACAATGTTTGAATGCAAAATACGAAATGTTAACGTACATTTCAATTTCATGGCAAGTTATTTTTTTAAATATGCAACACCCACACTTTACTGAACTAATGCGCATTTGTTGACAATACGCTTCGCAGCCCATTAAAAAGATAAGCCATGTCCAAGTAAATAATTGTTTCCATTTATACGGGGTCTTCGAATACAGAAAATGAACTTTGTTGGACAGACTCAACTTATAAATTGGTATACAATCGAGCTCCCTATGGACCGTGAAGAGTTTCCTCCGCCTCACGCTGCAAATGAAACAACTGTTCCGTTTCGCTACATTTAGTCGTGACATAATTCCACCTTCAATCAAGTAAAGTTTCATTAAACTTAATTATACATGTTAACTAACGGTAATGTGATTCATCAATGTGCTGCGTGGTGTACTCGTAACTCGCTCATTAATCGGCGTAATCGTATGATCTATGAGCCAATCTGTTAGTGTCACAACACTACCTCACTACATGTTTCAAACAATTTTCATAACTTGATTTGCAGAATGAACACACTTGTCAAGTATCATTAATTATTCTGTTTCTCGTTATGTTATTACTGGAAAGCTAAATATCCTTAATATTTAATAAGTATTTCTGATACTTTAACTTTGTGAATATCTAATCTGTTACTGTTCGGGATGTTTGGTCGTTCTCTGAAATGACAGTTCGGGCTCAACTTTCGCTGTGTTTTTTCTTTCGTCCCGGATCAGGTAATAAATTCTTCTGAGATAAAAGGTTGTTTGCGGTTCGGACGCCAACCGAGAAATATTCAAAACCCAAAGGCAATTTGACTGGACGAAGTTTCAAGCGACAATCTTTATTTCCATGAGTAATATGTTTTTATATTAAGCTTAAACCGCTATCAAAAGTTTAATTTTTCAAGATTTATGACTCACAGTAGCGATGTTAAGAAATAAAAAAGTCTTGAAAAAGAATAATAATAAGTTTAAATAAGGATACCACCAGTTACTTAGCTTTTCCACACCCTATAAGATATGTTCAATCAACTTCCCTATCAACTTATCCAATTACGGGGTTAGATAATAATCAGCTGGCAATAGCAGCTACTTTGAATCAAAGAACACGTCAAAGAGCTTGATAAGTCTTCGGCGATAAGGGACAAGATCCATTCCTAGATCTAGATAAAAACTTTTCCGTGTTTGCTTTATACTTAAAGCTCGCGTATTAGTTGGATTTCAATTGGCAATATTGGGGCATTAGTGAAATAACTGTAAAAGTAAAAAAGTTAAGTATTAGCCTATAACGTACCACTGCTGAGCAAAGCTCATTCATCTCACCGATACTTATCAGTATCATGACATCAGTTACAGTGAGGAAGCTAAGAAATAAAAGTACAACTGTAGTATAAATAAATATATACCCGGACAAATCCACACACGGTTAATTAGACCCAAACTAAGCTTTAAGCTTGTATTATGGAATCTAATCTAATCTGGCATCTATTCTCTTCTAAGTTAAAAGCTACAATAAAATGCATTTAAAATTACTGACATATTCTGTGACTAAGATTAGTCTCTATAGACTATAAGATCACAAAACCTAGTCCAAACGTTGTTGGTTTTGTTACTCACAGTTACAGAAAATGCAAAACAATTATGATTTGCGATTTATATATGTACGGCATTTATACTTACATCTTTATTTTTTCAATCTAAATAAATGTTTACTGTGTCGGTGTACGTTTCATCGCATGTTTTTATACTCCGAGTCCTTGTTATTATAACACAAACACGACTCGACTTTACGACTCGCTCCTGAAATGGAAAACGGGAACTCGGAAAGAAAATTTTGTTTCGAATCTCAAATGAAAAGTGATTTATTCTATTTGAATAAATGTTTTATGTTTCATGTCATATTTAAATGTGAATTAATATGTACAGAAACTCTTATTCGCATTTTGTATACCTTCGAAAAATTAAAGTGACTTTTTTCTGTAACAATTTAACTTTTAAAGTTCACATTAAATCCTAAAATTCATTAGCTATGTATTTTTTCTTATACCTATGCTATTGAAATGCGTTGGATAAAAATTGTAGAGAAAAAGTTTACCATAGTTACTATCAAAGAGTTTTTTGAGACGAGTATAAATTAAAAAGTTGAACGTTCCTTTGCGAACGTTTAACCTTCGTTAAATTAAACGGGACGTGAAATTAAAAAGATCATATACAATACGTGTTCCAAATGAAACATTGAGTCAATCTCTGGCATACAAATTAAAATGCTGTCATTGTGTAGCTTTTATAATAAAACATTTTTCTTTTGAACACAATTCACTTTGCTTTATACACAATTAATTAGTTTCTTACTACGAAAATTCCTAACATCATATTATGTTGATGTTAAAATTTGCAAAATATGAACACGCGTAATCATCTTCACTGATATCTTCAGTACTTCGAAAATACCTAACCTCATACGTTGATGTTAAAATTTGTAAAATATCAATACGCGTAATCATCCTCACTGATATTTTCAGTATGCCAAAAAAGCTTTTACCCGTAAGTGAGACATAAGAGGATATATTCACTATAGTAAAATACGTCTTCGAAGTAACGGTTTGATTAATCATAACAATATTAACGATAAGAAGTTGTATCCTTAAAAAACGAACGGGTGAATTGAAAACTCTTTTATTTTTTGTAGTCGGTTAAAAATGACATTGAAAATGTAACTAATAATGACATATTACCGAAATAAGCGGTATTTTATGATTTTGTGCAATATATTTGTCTTTTTGCGGAAAAGCTGTATAAATTAAACGTTAAATTATACATAGATACGCAACCTCTCTACCATTCAGCTAGCAAATATATAGGATGTAGCATTGTGTCGCTTTAAGTAAGATTTAACACAGTTAACGTTTTCAAAAATGATATGAAATTGTATTTGTTTACATTGAATAAAGATAATAAGTAGAAAAAACTCATATCACTACATATTATAAAACAAAGTCCCCGGCCGCGTCTGTCTATCTGCCTGTTTGCTATAGACTCAAATACTATTGCACGGATATTCACGCGGTTTTCACCAATCGATAGAATGATTCTTCCGGAAAGTTTATATGTATAAAAATTCCCGAAATCAAATCAAATCAATCAAGTAAATTCTTTAGTTTTAGTAAAATGATTATTATTATAAAATTACACCACAAAAAATACCGCTGTTTGCCATTTTTTACATGTTTTTATAAACATTTTTGCCTGGAGTAGGTACTGAAAATATATGAAACTGTGGTGAACTGAAGGAACGCCATCTATGGAACGTCGTTGCAAATTTACGAACTAAAACTTTCATGGTTCTAACTGTGCTGGAACGAAACAGTTTCAGTTCGAACCATTTTCCTACTTGGCTTACGTTCAAGTTCCGAGTTTTCTTAACAGATGGCGCTGTCTCACATTCTTAGAAACAACGCTTTGAGCATTTGAGCGTTTTGTAAAGGTTTTGCACGATGATTTGGATAGCCATGACTTAATTCTTTAAAATATTTAACATATTGTCAAACAGTTTTAATATTAGAAATAAACATGAGTTATAATAATTATGTTACAATAAAAATTCTAAATAAATTAGTACGCAGATAAATAGATTTTCTTAGTATAAGTATTTATTAGTACACCCTTGATAGTATCTATGAACCTGGAGCTATTACAAAGTGAACAATTACATATTTAAGGTCATCTCCATGTAAATATATTGCTCAAACACCTTAACACATTTTCCTAACACAATTTAATCCTCCGCGCGCCCATAAAATTCAGATATGGATTTTCTTCGTTTAAAAAAAAATTGATTTAGTAATTTTAGACCTTGCTCAGTTGTAGAAAGGTGTTGTTTACATTGTAGATGATCATTTGCAGGTTGCAGGTTGGGTCGATGCCCCGGGCGCCCCGCCCCCGTTCTGACGTCACAAGCGTGACGTCAGCGCGCAACCTGCTTCCGCCCTCCGAACACCCTCGACCTCCCTCGTCCAAGGACTGACTCTTCAGAAAATTTATTAAGAGCAACTACAGCTCCACATATTATGTATTAAAAATGGGTAACATTAAATTATGTTTCCGTTTTTCTTTCTTCTGAAATATGGTTTTTTGACCGCATTAGACAAATGTGATGATTAAGCTTAACTTTTCTTAAAGAACTGATATTTCTAGTAAACATAAGTATGTGCTGAAGATATGGAATCCCGAGTACTTTTTTAGGTTTCGTTCTTCAAAGAAATACGGGGCCCCTTTTAGGACCACTGGTTTATTTGTCTACGATATAGTACATATGTACCACGGAAGAGCGAAGCACTTACTGCACTTCTCTATTTCGTGGTACACACCACCTTTTTCTTCCTATGAATCCTAAATAGAATACATTATTACAGAGGCTTAATTCTTTCATAGCTTTAAATATGACTTCTGGGAACGTAACAACGATAAATTAATAACATTTAGGGAAAAGTCCCGAAATTAAATATTGCTAAATTATTTAACAAGATCATTTTATATTAAAAACAAAGTTATTACTTTTAACATAATCACGCCGCAAGCTTTTTGAGTTCCACTAATTCATTTCTTTATTTATTAATCTCTTCAAATTAATGTTATTTACTTTTTTACTATGAGTTTTGTTTCGTATTAAACTTTGAGGGGGGAAAATATCAAAATATAGGTATGTATAAAATGTCTAACTTCATCGATGAAGTATTAATTTATTCTATTCATAATACCCATGATATGGTCTAAGAGCCTTATTTATAAACGCGGTGTAACTAAAACACTGTTATAATGTGTTTTGTCTCTTTTGCTCTTCGGAAAATTTCGTATGTCAGAAAGTGACAAACCACTTGATAACTAAACTGTTCTCAATACCTACGAGTTTCTTAATATGGTCCTAAGTGTTTAAATGTTATAACACCCGGGCGTTTTGGGGGTCTGGGAATTGGTTTAAAATTTTCTTAGCGTAGTAAAAAAACCCGTAGCCTACAGTAAAAAAGGCGCGGCACCAGTGCGCACCGAACAATTGCAGTTAAATTCAACTAAAGCTGCATTTTCACTGCGCGTTCTGAGCGGGAAATTATTCGGTCTTGCGGTAAAAGAAAACACTTGCGCGAAGACAATGTACACGTTTTTTGAAAAAATCTTTTCTTTTGACCCAATATTGACAGTACGGTAAACATAATAATATGCTGAAATAAAACATGTTTTTATAACTCGTCTTCTCATTCTCACCACATGTACTATTAGATGCTTTCCTGCCACGTTTGTGAGAATGTTTTTCTTTCACCGGGCAAGTCGGATTTGGAGTAATAATGAAAGAGCAAGCAGATGCGTTATCAAACATAAAGGGCTAAGATCTTTTTGAAATCAATTGTCAATTCCATTATGGAATTTAACCAATGATCAATCATTATCATCAAAAGTTATCACCCTCCTGTCAATGTTATCACCAACAGTAATATTCCACAAATACTATATCTATACTGATATAATAAAGAGGTAAAATTTGTAAGTTTGTTTGTTTTTATGTTCGAGCTAATCTCGGGAATTACCAGTCCGATTTGAATAATTCTTTTTGTAATAGATAGCCACATTCAACGGGAAGATTATAGTTTATTTTTCATCCCGAAATTCCCATGGGAAACGGGCACAACGCGGGTAAAACCGCGGGGCGCTGCTAGTCTCAAATACTTAAAGAGATTTGGTTCTATAAATAAATGTTACATCATTTGGTGTGGCAAGTCATCAAGCATCCCCAACTGATATAATCTACTTCGTCTCTTCGTCTTTTTCAGAGTTTTGATGAAATTAATGACTGACAGCCGATCCATCTAAATTAAAATCTTGTTTCACTCAAAAATAACATTATAATGATATTAAGGTTAGTTGGGATGCCGATTATTTAATTCAATAAGGGCGTATACTAATTTTAGTATTTATTATTAAACAAAATAAAGACCTAGGGTTTAGCTATTGTATGTTTCCTAGAATCCAATTATCTTAATCGCAGTTATAACTATATAATGTTATTTATTAAGATGTAGTCTTTCATCCTTATTTTTTGCTTCAATACTGATAATTTTCCACATCCATATCCACTCAACGGAATACAGCTTATTTGCGTAGCCGCCTACGTGCGTAGACTCTCGTAGCACCGTAGCACAGCATGTAGCCTGTAGTAGCTTCAGCTACTATTGATGTTAGCGTCAAGAGTATTAAGTTAGTAATATGAAAATGAGCTTATGATAATGAATTCAAGTTAGTTCCTATTTAGTATAAGACCGTTGATCATGTAAGACTTAAGTTTAGCACATAATAATGTAAACTAAGTGAATTTCTTTGTAACGTCTTATTTTATATGCTCAAAAAGAAGATACTTAATTACGAGCATTGTAACTACTTTATTATAAGGTTGGTTTCACCTTTTTACTAAAGGAAACCATTTTGCCCATCCCCACAGGGATTGAATTTCCAGCGACTAGGTTCAATTATAACGGCCAGATTTGATTATCATTAGCCAGTAAAACAATGGGCTCCACCATTTCATTAAAGTTGCTTCAAGTTGTTTATTTTCAATAATCCAAGGGCGGGACATTGATTGATGTCGTTCACAAAACATTAGGTAGTGATCAGTTTATTCCTAGTACACCTGAGTACCCGATCTCGCGAAACTGCAGCTCAAAAATCGATTAAGTCCCAAAGCGGAGTTGAGGTCTCGAGATGGAGGGCTCTCGTGGAGAGTTTCGGAGTATGCTGGAGTCTTTGTGTGTGTGCGTGGGTGTGTTGGTGCGCATGCGCGGGGCGGGGGCGCGCTGACGTCACGCGTCGCGCCCGGGGGCCGCGCCAGTGCTGCCCGCGACCGGCGCCCAGTCACGCGCGACGCTCACACGACCACTCGGCACGAGCACGAGCTTCCGATAATGATCCTCTATCATAAACAAACCGAGAGCGGTTAGCGAGCCCTCGCACCAGCCCGCCGCGCGCACGCGGCCCCCGCCCCGGCGCCCCGGCGCCCACGTGCATACCATTCCACATCTCGCAGTGTTAATGAGCCCACAACCTATTTATCATAAGAATCCATTGTTTTGAAGTCCTGTCCACTTGCTTATACTTGTAGCTATAGAACATATTGTTTGTCTAGTACTACTAGTAGCCTGCATTAGTACTCGTAGATAATAGAGTTGGTGCTAGAACAAACACCAACATATTTGACTAATGTGATTGATCACTTTATTATGTTAATAGTTCTTTCGTGGCACGTGTTGAACCTATTTCAGTATGTTTACTAACATACATTTATATCATTGTTACATTCCAATTATTGTAGTGTTTCAGGCTATTAATACCTACAAGTATATAATAACAATATACTTTCATCATCAAATAACATCAACTTTTACAAACGATATGCAAAGCATTAATTAATGAAATAACATTAACATTCTAAAAGTGATCTGGTACATTTGTAAACAATCATAAAAACAGCATGTCTCGTGTCAAGCTTTAAATTATTCAAATAAACATCAATTCCATTAAATTGCGAAAGTTCCCAACTATAAACTTGTGTCATAAAGTACTATTGTTGTTGATAAGACGTAGCTGCGTCTCGTGAGTGTTCCAAGAAGAAACAATTGGGACATACGGGCTTAGTTATTTGGAGACTTATAGTGTCCCAGACTTTATAGTTGTACGAGTATACCTTGCGATTATTTAACCATTTAACACCCTGTATATGTTACTTTATCACCGGGTGTACTCAAACTTTTATCTCATAATGTTGCGCAGCCATGGGACAGTCTGGATACTTCATTCTGAAGCAAGTTCACGTATCTAAATTGTATACTTGTACAATACCCGGCAAATATCATTACACATTGATCTTTAGAGGAAGGTCGGCTAGTTTTACTTTTAATTTGTTATTTAATTAATTTCTTTTAAAATATATCGCATCGTCACAACAATTGGCAAACTAGCTGTAATATAAACTATCTACTTATGATTAAGTGAACGACGTAATACTACAAAATTCAATAGTCCACCATCTTCCAAGGGTCAATGGGTAATGATTTCTGCCGGGTACTGTACACATAAACCATGCTAAATAAGAAGTTTGCCTGATGATTAAATCATTGCATGGTTTCATAAAAAAATCATCAATAAACAATATTATCATTCTGTTATCTCATTTAATTTGGTTTGTAGATAGCTTTACGAGTACATATCTCTTAATAAATACAAAAATTATATAATTTATGTATAACAAACTGGAACTGGGACGCGGTTGTAAAGAAAAATTAACATTCAACGAAACAACATTTCGTTTTAAACTTTTTTCCGTTCCTCAAAATGTATCCTTGAGTGAGATCCTTGAATATATGAACACAGACACGGATTATTTTTGTGTCTAATTTTTAGAAGCATAAATTACAACCATATTATAGAAATATAACGTGGTCATTAGGTTAGGTTTGGTAAATATTTCATTATTATTTATATACAAGCAGAGGTCGGTGGTTTTGCCCACGTTTTGCCCTTCCTTTGTAGTTGTACTGCTCGTGGGATTTTCGGGACAAAATGCTCTAAAACCTGAATCGCAAATCATTCTAGGTCTGTAAACCCACATGCGAATCCATTGAGTATTTTTTCAGTTCATCACGCGCAAACCGTTAGACAGACAACTGGAGACTGTCTACGTGTATAATATGTAGGTACCTAGCGATTCTATTCAAACCAAAATCCGCAAGATTTCGTTATTACTAACTCAAATTAGGTAATTGGCTATGGAATGATTAAAAATGTTTTTATTCGGCTCAAAGTGAATTTTGGTTAATTAAACATCTTAAGAAAGCCACCGCAGATCGATGCCGGTCGCTACCTCATCTCTTGTATTATTCATGTTCGCTCGGTGTATTCTCCTGTATTATTTAAATTAAGCACTTAAAGCTTTTGCCTCTTTCAATATTCATATAATTCTGTAAATGTTATGATGTCTAAGAATTATATTTATTATAAAAGCGTTGAGCATTTACTTTCGAATTGAATTAATTTAATTGTTTTAATAATTGTACATTATATTTTGTAATAACAAAAGTTATCACGATGAACATAAGGGTGCCTTTCTATCGGAGCTATGCCACAGGATTGGTGTCCATAATCATAATTATCATCCCTCATGTATAGCAACTATGCTACATACTGTTACGCTACATGAGGTGGAAAGACCCTAATGTTCTATTGCTTTGAATATAAATTAAAATATATAAGTATACACATATAAAAAAAACCTTTTAAATGACTTTACATTTGAGCAAATCTGCAATCAAAACTAATTATAATTATAAAGCAGTATAAAACATATCCCCAAAAGCGGTCTGTCTATATGTAATTGATTTTCTCAAATACTACTCAACGGATTTAAATGCGGTTTTCACATACAGAGTGATTTAATATGAAGGTTTATGACTACTTTTCATGCCAAAATTCTCACAGGAACGGGTACAACGCGAGTAAAACCGCGCGACACCGTCAGTCTAATCTAAAACAACATTTGTCTTTCATTGTATGAGAATATACATATATATCCTTTAGAAAATATTTAATGATCGTTAACCTTAACGTTATGCGGCAAAATTATGTTCCTTGTTCCCTTAACGAAGTGTTCACTAACAGACATAACATATTATGCAACATACTGAATAATGTATTATATGCTCCACACAAGGAAAACTTAAAATAGGTACAAGTAAAGTATAAGCCTGTAATGTCCCACTGCTGGGCAAAGGCTTCTCATCTCACTGAAGATATCAGTACAGTGAGGAGGATTAGGCGTAATCACCATGTTTGCCTAATGCAGGTTGGTGATCTCAAACCCGAGCCATGTTTGAAAAGTAGGAAACATGTTTTCCCTCGACTCGAGAATTGAACCCGATACCCCAGTCTAAGCAGGCGAGTGCAAATGCCATTAGAACACCGAGGCGTCCAACCAAAATAGGTACTTTGTAAAAAATTAACTGTTTATTCAACCACAATATATTCAAAAACATCACTGTGTATATGTAGTAATAATCAGAATCTCAAAATTAATTTTATCTTAGAACACAGATTTCAAAATACCTTGCAACTTAATAACCAAAGCATCTTAAAACTCTACATTAAAATCATTTGTATAGATAAACTGAGAAACTCATTCTCTTTTTTTGAAGCAGGTCAGCAAAATATCCAAGCACAGTATTAAAATACGGATAAAATCAAGATGTCATGTCATACCCGTACTAGGTATGTAAATGTACGTTCTAGGGTTCACAGATTTTTACAGAACACCGCTCCCATGAGCTGGAGAGTACTCGCCGCGCTCAAATTATATTTCATCCCTACGTATATTTAAATAATGTTTTAAAAGTCAACAATGTTTATTTTAGACATTACCGTAGTCTATGGTCATAAAAACACAAAGACAGACTCGTTTACTATACTTTTAAAAGTAAACAAGTATATTTAAATTCACATTCTAATTTTGAAATTCTTCTATATTTAAAAACTCAGATACCTCCAAATAACAGTAGTAGGGTTCAGCTCTAGGTTCTCATAAAATATCATCTTGTAATTAACTATCTTCCCGGAAAAGGTTACCAAGTAAAACCTCAGGTAGGAAGTCATATGAAACGTTTATGAAATCGTATAGCCAAGTATCTTCCTTGTTAGTCTGAAAATAACTCATAATTGTTTTGAAACTAGAAACATTTAATTAATATTAATACAGCTAGTGAGTATACCTTAACAATCAGAACTTCGAACAATCAGGCTAGAGTTTCCACGTAGGCGGTATTCCTTTATAGATCTTTACATTCGTATTGTTATTTTATTAAATATAAAAATATGATACAAAATATACCATGAACCAAATAAACATAACCTTTAACCTGATTTATTTAAAACATCGATTAACCTTTGAACTTTATGGAAACGAAGAAATATAATTATAATGGAAAAAGTGACACTACAGGAAAAAGATTGATCGTATGAAAAACTTCGATGCCCTTAATAATTTCTGTACTTTAATAATTTTGTTTGCAATCTCAGTTCAATTTATAAAGTTGAATATTTTATAAGGTTGTTTCGAATACATTTTAACATCGTTCCATATATTTCATTTTATATGGCAAAATTGGCAAAGATGGCGGTTGACCACTTATAAAAATACTTTTTAGCTTCGGGTAGCTTACGGTATAGGAATTGATTCTAATTTAGCTATAATTGTCGACCGCTTATATTTTTAGTTCATCATCTACATCATCATCATCCTTACTAGTTTTTGTACATTCTTTTTTTAATACTTTATTACTCCCTTATGAATGACCTTAATTATACTTAATCTCGGAAGCTCGCTCGTCTACTAAACATAAACCTGTGGCCAAAAAAGTGACATAAACAATTAGCGATATAGTGCCAAATATTGACCAATAAAATCATCTGGAACAATAGTGAGAAACCATCTGATTTTCAAAATACTGGCTTTATCAAAGCCAACTAGGACTATTATCTGAAGTGACTGTCCAAAGGACACCCAAGTGATTTCTCCGCAGTGACTCTACGGCACACCCAAGTGTTTTGCTGAAGTGACCTTGACCAAAAAACTAAGTGAATTGTCAAACAGACTTACCCAAGTGATTTTCATAAGAAACTAAGCTACTAGCACAACTGAAAAGACCAAGTGACCACGAACTGTCCCTATTGCCCAAGGACGAATAACAGGTTCATTTGACATGCCTAAGTGATGATTGACATTGTTATCTTGGCATTGTGAGTTGTACAGTTTGTATCATGAGGATGGGCGTGGTGTGAGCGGCCCTGGGTGGAGGTGGGTCGCGGCGGGCGAGTTGTGATGCGATGGGCCAGGACTGGTGCTTCAGACGCAAGCGCAAGCGCAGCAGCAGCCAGGAGGACTCCCAAACGCATCACACCCGGTAACATACTGCAAGTTATCCTTCCTAGCTCGTTAAGCATATTATATAAGTTAAAGGGTGCATTAGCATAGAAGCATTGGGTGCCTTTTCATGAGAGCTATGCTATGTATATGATATGATACCTTTGAATTGATTGGTTCCACCATCGCTACTTTACGTTGTTAGCCTATGTTTGTTATTAGTGGGTTTTTTGCCGGGCTGAGCTATTTTAGCATAGCATAGCTCAAGTCAGCCCGACTAACATACAACTGAAGAAAAAGGTTTTCTAGATAATTTCTCATATCTGCATGCAACTTCAAGTGAAAACTAAATGCGAATGGTTTTATTATCTGTGGGAGTTTTCTCTACATTTTGTCTACTAGCGGCAACATGCGTCCTATTTTTTTTGCTTGAGAGACAGACATAAAATCTCCCAGAAAGAGTTGAGATATGTCTACAGCTATATGCTTGCCCCGCTGGTTCGTGTAAGGTTGTTAAACAAAACAAATATTTTATAAATAATGATTCCAATTATGTTGCAAAATAAGTCTCTTATATACCTATATACCTTATCTTACCTATATCAAAGGGGTCTAAGATTTGTTCATTTTTATCGTTTGTATGAGAAATGCAATCTTTGGATTTATCGAAACAGCAGAAACAAATTTATTACGAATAAGGCCGGAACCATACATGCAAGTATCTCATGTATCCCAATCTGAATTCAGTTTCTGAATTAAGAAATTGAATTTCGGTACCTTTGTCTCACACATGTCTGAAAAATCAAATTGAACGCTTGCCAGAGTCATTTGATGATAAATCTGAATGTGTGTGGTACTTGTTAAATTTCTTGCAATCCAAGGTCGAAATTCAACATGTATGGTGTCCCTTGCTACCTGAATGGGAATTGGCAATGGGAAATAGTAGATGTGACACCGACCAGTAAAAAGAAAAATAGTATCGTCGCATCTAATACCATAATGTTTATTGTATATAACCAATTAAACTTGAATATCCAATTAAATACAGAATAATTTCAACTATAGCCATAAGCACAAAAATACATAAAAACCCATTTCCAAATGGAAATGGAAATACTCCCACTAAGAATTGATCTCGCATTGTAAAGAAAAACATGATTTGTTGTAAAAAATACACACTTACTAACGAAGTTTTAGATAACATTGAAATCATTGAACCTGAAGATTACGAAGTAATTGTTAGCGATAAAAATATATCAATAGGAGATGAACTCTGGCGGACTAACAGATACATAGGAGGTAATATTGGAAAATATAATAGAATGCACCGTCTTCGAATGGTTGTTCAAAGTAATTTCTTGGAAGGAAACCTTTTGACGCGATTTCCACTCGTACACTGATTCTTTGGAAGGATTAGTTACTCACACATGTGTAGTTTCATCCGGATATATGAGTCTGGTTTGTGCACCATATTCTTTATATTTTTCTAGTTATAAATGCTTCTTCAAAATATTACAGAAATACTTTTGAAAACAAAATAATGTAAATAATGAAGTGTTAGTAACAGTTTGGCACTGAAAGAATTTGAATAATAGATAAATTTATTGTCAAGGTCAGTTTAATTCTGGTCAAAGAGTATTATAGATGATTTTGTGTGTCAGGCATAATAATCTTCTACTATATATAAAAATAAGTCGGGTTTTCCTTCCTGACGCTATAACTCCAGAACGCACGAACCGATTTCCACGGTTTTGCATTCGTTGGAAAGGTCTCGGGCTCCGTGAGGTTTATAGTAATGAAAAAAAAATCCCACGGGAACGGGGGCGCTGCGGGTGAAACTGCAGGGCACAGCTAGTCTAATATAAAGTACTATTTATACAGTGAGTGGTTTAGTTCTTAGACTAGACTCATTTACCCAAATAGTAAACGTTACAGAAAACCCATTGGTAAATTGCACTTCACACCTGTTCATTTCACTAGAAGTGTTTTAATCTTATAAAGTGTTCGCAGCGGGCTGTATCTTGCAGAGCCGAGGTTCTGATCGAGATTAAATGGTTTCTTTGGCGAGTTCACTCAATGTTGCGATAAGCCGTTGATCCCCGCCACTGCCGCTAGATGCCGCTGTATCTTAATCCCTCCGATTTATTTACGTTACCTCTCTGTAAGCAATGGAAGTATTGTGATTCTTTGTAAGATAATCGCATGCGACAACATTGTTCACGTGCGTTAATAGTGAAAAATAGTTTCAACAGTACAAAGTACAAAGTGTTATTTGATATGTGGGTACTGATGAAATACTTATGCAAGATATCTTACGTGTAACAGGTAATTTCCATTAGGAAAGCTTTTGTATCCACTAATATTACAATTTACTTAATTGGACGACTTATATACCTATATACTGACTCCATTCCATGGTTTTACTTGCTTTTACGAGTACCTACCCATGTATTATGTGGTAATAACATAATATTTCATCAATGTTTTTAGGCGTAATCTTAACTTTAGAAACAAGATTCTAAGTAATCCCTAACGAAATATAAAAGAGAAGAACTGTTATGTGGCATTTCGAATCGTATCCAACAAACAGATTTCCATTACCATCATATATGTAGTGCTCGTGGCGTAGTTTGACCAAACGATGTTAAATCATCATGATTGTTAAGCAACGCGCCTACTTGGATGTGTGGCTGAAAGTGGCTTTTCTACCTGAACGCTACCGTGCTTCGTAAGGCACGTTTAGCAGTCTTCTTCTTCTTATCGAGTGGATGGTCAACTTGACCAACCCTGGTGTCAGAGTTATAGAGCCGCCAAAGGCCTCTGACATGGCTCATGTAACGACTACTATCCGTAGAAAGTAACCGGGACCGACGGCTTAACGTGCCCTCCGAAGCACGGAATCATCTTACTTTTCGGGCAATCAGGTGATTCAGCCTGCAATGCCCTAACCAAACTGAGGACAGTCTCACAAAGTGATTTTTGTGAGATATCCCCACCGGGAATCGAACCCGGAACCTCCGGATCGTGAGCCGAGCGCTCAAACCACTAGACCACGGAGGCTGTTAAAGTCAGCCCCGGTTTAGCAGTGTTTAGCAGTCAGCCCCGGTTGTTTCAATCGTTAGACCATGTCGGGGGCCTTTCAGCCACCAGACACCAGACTTGGCTATTAACCTTCTCGAAATGAATGAATTATATAATATGTCTATTTATCTAGTTTCTGAAAGTAATTATAAGAATCCACTTGTAATGGCTATGATTAATGAGTAAGTAAGCCAACAAGGGACATTCCAGTTCATATGAGTTCAAGTGTCCGAGTGTTGCTGGAAATTGGTCCCCGTCGAATTACGGGCGGCGTTATAGAGACAAGTGGATAATTGCATCTTAATGGGATTCGTCTCAATGCGATTAGCTCGCAGCCTCCGTAACACACAATACGGTCTCGTCTCGAGAGATACGCAAGTTAAGATAACAACTACTGTTTTAATATTGTTACCGTTCTTATCACTTATGGCATTGGTAGGTTTAAACTTTAAAGATCTTCATTTCTTTTTTTTTAAATAATGTTCTTTTAAAAATGAGATTTAAAAATAAGTGTTAGTCGGGTTACACACCTCATATTGTTTTGTGTTAGTGATACAAAATATAATTAAAAAAGTGAATAGAGACATAAGATGTTATTTAAAGGAACGGTTATTTTTACCTTTTACCACTACTTATTCTACTACTATAATTACCAAACATTTATTATTATACTGGTAAGACCGAAAACGATAAATAACGAAAACTCTATCATTTGAGCAGTAATTTTCATGTTTCAAACTTAGATACGTACGTCGGTTAGTAATGATGTGATATTGAATACAATAAAGCTATAAATTACCTCTCGGCTATTCGGTAGGTATCCACTCGCAGCTCGCAACTAATTACGATTTATTCTATGAATGCGTTCTGACCTTGGAGAGAATCTGCTAACGTCGCAATTATCATATTTTTTGCAACCACTTCTGTTAGCATTTAACTTTTTACATCAAGTATTTATTAAACGTTATCCAATAGATACACAACATTAAGAGATTAATAACGTAATTACTAGCTACAGTATATTTACTTATCTATTTATAGATCATGATTTAATAAGCTTTTGAAGTTATCTTTTTATAATCAATAGTTTAACTATAACAAAAAGTGAGCTTAATTAATAAACAACTCAGAAGACCAACAACGTACATTATCCCAAAATCAGTTAAGAATATAACAGGCGAATTAAACACCAGCTATAAATAAACAGAAACGTATTCGCTCATAGTTAATGTATAATGTACCATTTATTATACAAAGTACTATCAACATTGAAGGTGGAACATAATTGTGTCTACGTGCAATCCCAAAGTAATTATGTTTGGCCACAAACGTAATAATGTGGCGTACAGAGACAGCGGTACAAGCCAAGGTAACGGACATGGCTCTGGCTTAGGGGAGCATTCATGCATACCTACTCCCCTACGCGCATGCATATTGAAGTTAACGCTAATTTGCTTACTCAATATGTTTTAATATCCTTTAGAACAAAATAATGTGAACTAATTAAATGCTCTTGCTTTAGTCCGTACCTATATAACTTCAAAAAGTTAAAATAATTAATAGTAAAAATCTTTTTCGTCTTTCTGTATGTTTACCTGAAGGCATGAAATGTTTTTTTGAATTGCAATATGAAAATTCTTGTTTTATGGAAATTTTATGATGTGAAAATTTTGTTATAATATATGGGAGAATTATTCTATAGGACTGGAGGATTAATAGATAAGAAGGCGTGGTATGCGCGGGCTACGGGATGCCAGGTGCATCCCGTAGCCCGCGTAGGGCGGTGTTGAACCGGTCAAGTTCAACCGCCACGTGTGCCTTGTTCCGGCCCGCCAACTCCTAGCTGCCCTTTGCGCGATGCTCTCTGTTTGCCAACATCTCTCAATTATCCAACCACTTACGACATCTCAGAGGCTAACTAATTATACTGCTGATAACCATGCACATGTGCTCTTGTTACTCCAAATTATAATCAACGTCTAATTAATGTACGTTTGTGCGCACATTCAATGCTTCAATATAATATTATTAGGTAAATCCTTCACGATAAATTACTGCTGTACCTTCGCATGAAAGGGTGAGATATGCATCCAAACAATAGATAGTCAGCTTGATATATTGAGTAATCCCAACAACCTTTGTTGTCGATAAAGGTATTACCACGAACAATACTTACCAAAGGGATACTATTCAGCATCAGACAATTTTCCGTCGTTCATATACGTAATCTTCTAAGCTAAGCAAAAGGTATTATACTGAAATCAGTCGCGGTGATTCGTAGCAAGCTTCAGTGGAGACGTTAGATTTTCGCGTGACCTATAAACGAACACACCGCTATTGTGGATGGAAAGTGATCCTTGTGAATGGGGTGTAAGCGCTACTTCTCCCCGGCGCGGCGGGGCTGCGACTTGCGTCACTTTCTGCACGGGAGTTGCGTGTCGGTGCTGTGTACGCATGCGGCCCACTCACCCCGTTCCACCCCCGCTCCCCGGCAAAATGGCGGCGGCAACATGGCCGCCGGGCAGCCGCAGGATGCTCTGTCACGGTGCTCCTGTCCGAAACGACGTTGACACAAATTCCCGGCGCGTTCTATACCTTGACACGCACATCCGCACAGAAAGCGCCGGTCTCATCGATTTATTGCTTACCGTAAGCAGACACCGCCGTTGATACCTTTCGCGCGTGCAACAAGTGACACTGTTCCGTATTAACTTACAGAAAAGACGCACCTTTATTATAATAACCAGAGGTGATGTGATTGTGGGTCAAACAAATATAGAACGTGCCCTTTTGGACGGCAACGACGCGGGTGCAGGGCCGTGAGTGACGTTGAATCACGTTACCCGCGCCGCCCCGAGCAACGTCAACAACGCCGACTGCGTCACGCACGGCGAGCAGTTCCTCACGTAAATAACACCAACACGCGACTTGCACCGCCTGCCATTTGGCCTTCTCGTCGATTTTAGCCTTTATCTATCTGATATTCTATTGGAAAAGTTATTCAAATCAGTGAATATCAAAACAAAACATTGATAACTCGTAATTCATTGATGAATCAAGCCGACACGATGCACAATAGCTGATTAACTCCGTCTAATAGAATCATTATCAAAATGTATAAAATGAAGCCGGCCGGTTAATGACTATCAATAATGACGATAAATCGAATGCACCGCGGAGAGCGCGTGTCGGCCGCTGACGGGCGGCGAGCTCAGTCCGACGCCGCTCGCGGCACCGCGTGAACCGCGCGCTCGCACGTGTCGAGGACGCTCCGGGGCTCCGGCGACATGAATGACGCGTAGGGTGACGTCGCGGTCGAGGTGCAGCGTACAGCTAAGTGTCAGTGTTACCGATGGATTGTATGCGGGAGTGCAGCAGGCGGGGTGCGGGCGGGTGCTCGCGGGTGGCCCGCTAGGCGGCGGAGTGCATGTTGACGTTCGTGTTCGCGGTGTGGTCGGCGGCGCGCGCGCTGGGCTGGTCGCGCGCCCCGCCCGCCTCGCCCGAGGAGGACGCGCCCGTGCTGCCCCGCCTGCGCTCGGCGCGCGCCTCCAGCGACCTCTCCACGCTCAGCACCACCACCACCAGCTCCAGCCAGACCACCACTAGTGACCACAAGAGGTCTACCCCTCACACTCAATAAACAAACAACACATAACATACACTGCACCGTTCATCATTGGCAATGTAACATAAACTGATAATTTATGTCAACGAAAGTTTACCTCTGAACTAGAATTCTAGGATGTACTCGTAGTATACTAATAGTATATTGAGTTAGGCCGACACGTTATACACACATCTCATTAGCGTATACGAATTATAATAATATTACCTAGATATCTTTAAAACATAACATTAAATTAAATTACTAAAATAATATTATTATTTCAATTAAAACTCTGCTCTATCGAAGCATAAAACCCGTAAATAAAAATAGGTACGTACTTACATAGTAATCGTATGTATTTCCTGTTGTGTGACGATAAGTGTTCATCGTCATTAGGTCATTACACGCGTAATGTGATTGCTATTGTAAAATTGTAGATGCATACTTATCGATTAATTGTTCGATATTTATTTTAATTTTCGATAAAAGTATTTACACAGTACTATTCACGTGTAGTGTAGAATGTAGATTGTAATTGGATTACATGCCCAACATCGACCGAACATCCATTCAGTACGTAACGTCACTAGTTTTTATGATTTCCAATTTCCTTATGCAATATTCTACCTATAAAAGTGCCTTAGATTACACACAATTCATAGTATGTACTATAGTTAATTTGAAATAGGTTCGTAATAATATTAATTTGTCAAACTGTAGGGGACCTTTTCATAATGAGATTTTCCATGTTTCCTTTGAAACGTTAACCTGGCTCGGTTGTATACCTATTGCGATCGGTACGCACATACCTGCAATACCGTGTTTGTGGTAATTTGAAGAGTTTACGGGGCAAATATTATTAACTGTGGGGAAATTAGATTTCAACGCCACATCAAAGAAAAATAAAGATACTTCGGCCATAGCTTTCACAATTTACAAGTACCCTTTGAGTGTAAAATTAGATTTTCTGAAAATGAAGATTAAACATTAAAATGTCAAACACAGACTTCATCAAAGTAACTATTTCATATAATAACAGTATCTGAGTACTTATTAGATCCTTTACGCTTCATACCACGTAGATAAAAATTACGTTTATACCATTAGTTATGTTCCAAGTAAGACATTTTATATAAAGAAAACGTCGTACTATCGTGAAGTAGCATTTCATAATACGATACTATTTCTGTTTCCTCTCAAACAACCACTTAACAATACGAGAGTGGTTGTACGTTATATAATTTCCTAGGTCCTATTTTCAATTAAAGTAGTGGACATGTTTTATAGACATTCAATTATCTAGAGACTCTTTCAGTTGTGGACGTTTCTTTCTTCGAGGCCTGTGGAGTGGAACTTGAGGTACACCTCTCACACCTCCACAGCTGACCTATCTTCACGAAGCTCAGGGATGACCTGAATATAATATAATATATATAATATACCCGGACAAATTCTTGCACGGTTAATTAGGCCATAGTAAGCTCTCACCTCGTGATATGAAATCAAACTCACTGATACTACTAAATACATACACAAATACTTTATAACAATATATAATTGACACCCAGACGTCGTCGCTAACAGCTTTGTCTTCACATATCGCTGACTCCGTGTGGGAATCGAACCCGCAACCCCCGACGCAGTGAGCGCTCTCATATGCTACTGTACCAAAGGGGCTTGTCAGAATGAATTTCACTTATTGCTTCCTCCTTTGTTGTCTCATAACAAACAATAACGAGGAATTCATTTGGTGTTATTACCTCAGATTAATCTCTGCTCATCCCAATGGAGTGCAAATAAATGCCTTTTACGGAGTTATTATTAATAAATAATGTTGGCTGTTTTGGTGATGTTCTTAGATTTTTGAGCATTTAGATTAATAGAATTCAGAGTCAAGATGGCAGTCAGAGTTATATAGTGTATTTTTACTTTATTTAAATTACCTATCTAATAAGTTTTTAATTTAATAGTTATATAGAAAAATATCGGATGAGCGGTTTCTGTTGTCACAAACATTGTTTTCCAATATACGTAAAGGCTTCAAAAAACTATATCTAAAAAAATTATAATTATTATATATGTTGTAATTTTATTAAAACAGTAACAGTAGAGTAGCTCTACAAACTAACTCTACCCCGTACTCTACTCACGTAAATTATGTTTGACGATACAAGATTAACCTATTTTTGAAGTCATCAGAAATTAGATCAGTGTAAATTAACTATTATTAACTGGAGGATGACGTCCAAAATGTATTATTGGAGATGTAATGGGCAACACGTAAAATAAATCATAGTGCGATGCCATCAATAACAGAATATGAAATTATATGAGCAAACTATCTTTCACAATTTATGCAGTACGCACAGATCGTACCACTTTGGCACAAAACCAAATTGTTACTTGAAAAAAGTCATATGATACTAATTTTATCGGTAGTGACGCTCTAGACAAATAACAAACTGAATGGAATGTTGAAATATCATCAAATAACAAAATAAAAAATAATAGGAGATTATTCTTTCGAATTCTTTGTCTATTAAAAATATTGATAAATGTTATATTAATTTGTAATACCTCAACAATGACCATCTTACCATATATCTACTGTTTTGTATTGAAAGCTAGAAAGCTCAGCAGGAAAGCTGAAACCATAATTTTCCATAACGATAAAAAAACCATAATCTCATAAACAAAACACTAACACAAACACTCGAGAAATAGTTACGTAGGGCGCATTGCACAAGCATTCTTTTATTTAGCGCCTACGTATGTTTTGCAAACAAATGACGTTCGTTTAAAAAAGTTCTATTTTGTGCAACATTAAGTACAATTTTTAACGGAAGGAACAGCTTTTGTTTCTTAAAAATATTAAAGTACTAAAAAGATTTATGAGTTAGGGTCTAGACAGACGGACTGCAATTCAACTGCAATCCGACTGCCAAATGGCAGTTCAGATGCAGTTTGAATGCAGTTGGCTCGACTGCAATCAAACTGCACGCCAACTGCCCGTCGACGTGCAGTTTGATTGCAGTCGAGCCAACTGCATTCAAACTGCATCTGAACTGCCATTTGGCAGTCGGATTGCAGTTGAATTGCAGTCCGTCTGTCTAGACCCTTATTGTACAAGCCGCTTGTAATTCCATACACACAAAACACTACACATTCACTTTACAATCACTACAATCTTCAATACAACTGATGGCGTTAGTGTCGGTCTGGAGGGTGGTGCTGACGAGATTCGTATACAACCAGGTGGAGTGAAGCGCCTAGACGATGGAGTGCCCGTGGAGCTTCCCGGAGACCTTTAAGAAGACCCCCAGTGTCCGTTAGGAGACGGACTACCGGCAGGTATAACAATCGAACAAAATATAAACTTTAAACTACGGTTTTTAGTTCGAAATCTACGACTCATCTTTTAGTCTATGAAAACATAATACGAATACCATAAATAACGTCGTCTTGTTGTCGTCATAGACCTTGTACAGAGTATAATACCACATGACTTCACCATGGATCTAGTATGAAGCGTAGCGGTTCCTGTGTCTATGGGTGGAGCCTGCGTTTTCACAAAGCAGGAAATGCAATGAACCCGTTATTTGCGGAAATTTGGTCGCAAGATAGTCTTCGTAAACATCCTCTCCTTTCTGTTTAAGTCTTATAAAAATTGGATCAGCAATTTCAATCGGTCTCGGGAAACTCTAGAATAGTTGAGTGAGTTCTCCCGGGATTGCTCACAGGTACTTTTCAGGATTGTTTTTATTTTTATAAAAAGCACCATTTAACATAACAAATAATTCGACATAATCTATCATTTATGAATACTGTATTAAATATACAGAAAATTTACTGTTTAAAAGCATTGTGGTTGAACGATGGTATCGACACGAGTATCACATCATTCACTTTAACGTTGGAAAGAACGCAGTAGAAAATATACTTTAATATTATAGAAGATTCTCGTTTTCTCGGCAGCTCTATGTCAACACTTTCCTATCAAGATTTAAAGTTTCTCCAACAATCCCCAAGGATTTGTAAACTTCAATCTCTGTTACTTTATTTTTATCAATTAAATATGGTACAACACTGTTTATATATACTTATACATTGTTGTAATGTAACATAATCGATAAAACAGCAAACGTACACATATCGATGACGGACTCGTGGTCACACCGTTTTGTTACACCAGTGTGACTACGAGTAATTTATTTTCCTCGTGGTCACACCGCAATGAAAATATAATTAAAATATAATAATTAATGAAACATTCACAAAAAAAAAAAACTTAACCTAACCTACTGTTAACCTACGGTTGTCTATCGTAATTAATTTATCTATCGGGCACTTCACTACATACCTACTATTCAGTCAATTTCAGAGTAGTGTGACCACGAGGAAAATAAATTACTCGTAGTCACACTGGTGTAGCAAAACGGTGTGACCACGAGTCCGTCGCTCACATATCACTGCTACGTAAATAATGAGTACTCCGTTCCGACATTAATATGTTATCAGAACATAAATAATCTGTATTATAAGCGAGCATTATGTTTTCAACATCCACTATTTGTTTACGTTATACAAAATGATGCTAAAATCGAAACTAAATTCTATTTTTATTGGACTTGAAGAGGGTTGAATTGGAAACGTAATCGAATAGTTAGAAAGGTTAAATGGTGAAATATTTAGGGAGCGATGAGATGTCATCGGGGTCGCGTCGGTCGGTCCACTGCCACGTCTCACCTCAGGTCACATCACATTCTGTTACTTCGGGAATCACATTATTGGTCCGACCGAATTCGTGACACAGCCCCCCGTCTCTTATCTGACTGACAGACCCACGATCGGGTTGCTCGTAACGTAGATATTACTACCAGTTAACCATTCATCTACTTCCATTAAAGATCAATAGAACTTTCATGATGCTATAAACCATATTAGATTATATCTTTAATATATTATTGCTATTTACTAGAATTATCTACAAAAGGGACTAGGGAAAATGTTTGATGAATAAAAGGTACTTTTTCGCAAGTTATTTTTGTTTTTCGTAAACATTTGTTGTTGTTGCTGATTTTCCAGTAAATCTGTAATCCGATTATTTCGCTCGTGGAGCCGTATCACACTTAGGTGGGCCAATGGAATAATTTCTCATAGATCTATTTACAGGTTGTTTTTAAAGACGAAATATTGTATTAGGATGTACATTATCAATAATTAACTTAAACAAACATTGCTATAATAACACTTTACCTTTCTCTATCTCGTTTAACGCCCGATATAATTTTCCTTACCATTTTCAGGAAGCTCATAACAATTTCTATTGAATTCCCTTTATCTTCGGTACTATCATAACAAGAGAGATTCTCACAGCGCTGCTCGATAGCACATTATTTAGAAGGTGTTGATATTAAAAACATAAATACTGTTCCACGTTCATAAAATGTGTTGCGTATTCCCTTTGTTCGAGCTCAAAATAAAGAGTACTTATAACCTGAATAATAAACAACTAAAATATATCTCAAGAACGAAAAAGTTTATTTTGACTTTGAATTATGTTTCTGATGTGCTGAAACGTCTGAAAATTGATAATGACCTTCTAAAACCGAAGTCTAAATAATTATGTTCAGAAAAAGAGACAATTTTTTTTTTTAAATTAAAGGATTAGATCAAAATCGATCCATTAATTTAAAAGGCTATCCAAACACACAGACACACGTCAAACACATACACTCCTGTTTTTGCGTAGGGATGAAAAATACAAAGCAACGAAATAAACTCGGTCCAAATTGCAATATCATACCATAGTGTGTTTAACGATGTGTGAAAAATTACACGGCTATCATTTCAGGTAGCATTACTCATGAACCGGATACGTGTAGTGTCTTCTCGACACGGAATCTCACAATCAATCATTTATTTACTCACTCGAGTACCTATTGTAAATGATAAGATAACTTATCAAAGAATACTGTTCGCAACAAAACCCATCAATTTTATAATGTGACGTCGATCGTAAGTTTACGTCTCGGCCGATGCATGACGAAGAATGATAATAATATGTTAGAGGTAAATATGGCAATAATGTAGTAATTTACTTAATTTATTGTGTAATTATGTTAATGCTTTTTACCATGCACAGGAAAAGTAGACAAATAGCAATAATTGGCGTTATAGATTGGTGGTGTTATAGAGTAGAGGGCGATTTCAGGCGGTTTCACTCTTTTTTTTTTACACTAAAATATTAGGTTTCACAATCATTGTAATCGGCTCCGTCGTACGTCGTCGTTGAGTTTTAGTAAATCACATTGGTCGTCGCTCATCTACCGTATATTACGTGGAGGAAACTTTAAAAAAAAATCTTAATGTCCCTAGAGTTTTCTTTTTCAATATATGGAGTACCAACTGTCCCTGCAGGAGACTTGTTTTGACTCGCCCCGTCGCCCTGTATGTAGAAGAGAAATATTATTTACTTACGTTATTAATAAAATAGTTATTACCGCGTTGATACATAAACGTGCATATTTCGAAAAAGAAAATACTTTAAAACAAGCCTTACCTTACTTCAAACGAAAATCTATACTAATATTATAAAGCTGAAAGTTTGTTTTGTTTGTTTGTTTGTTTGTTTGTTTGTTTGTTTAAACGCGCTAATCTCAGAAACTACTGAACCGATTTGAATAATTCTTTCACTGTTAGATAGTCTATTTATCGAGGAAGGCTATAGGCTACATTTTATCCCGAAATTCCCACGGGAACGGGCACAACGCGGGTAAAACCGCGGGGCGCTGCTAGTTAAATATAATATGACAGACAGTACACTGCAAAATTCAACGCATTTTAATTTTTATTAAATTGTCAAGTTATCAATTACAATTCAGGTAGATATGTACTTTAATAACGGATTTCTTTTATTATAACTTGGATTGGAACCCATTGTAACAATACTAACACAATATTCTTTTAGTCTTCGTCGCAGTCGGGAAATAAAAAAAAGAGAAACAAAGTATTTGATAGAGCGAGCTCTACCGGTGGCTTGGCGTACTACGAGCTCGTACTTGCTCTAAATAAGTTATTAATATCCATCTTCGTCCAGGTTCCGCGCTTTTCCCGTAGATGTCGCTGTCGGGCCGAGAGTGGCAGTGCCTTAAAATAAGAAAAATAAAGTTAGGGGTCTTTCGTTTTATAGGCCAAAGTATGTATGTACGAGTATATACTCGTAGAAGGTTACCATTTTAATATTCGTGTTTTTTAGTTTGGTTACTCTTGTCTCCATCATTGACGGATTGATTTGGAAAATTATCGTTCATTGATTGGTTGAGATTTCAAAATAGTCTAGTTTTAATTAATTTCACCACATCTAGCACGTGGTTGGCTCGTTAAAAGTTGACGTTGTTGGTTTAAAACTCTTTAAAATAAAAGGATTTTGGGTATAAGCATTATAATAATTGACCATTTAATTGCTTTCATTATTATCTGCGGAGTAAAGTAATAAGTCATTAAGCTGGTTTATCTTGTGATTATTATCTATACTAAGATCTTATTTACTTAAAGATATTAAAAAAAATCTTCCGGATTTATCTGTAAGATTCTTTATCATATCAGTGGGCGCGATGTTGGCCTACTAATCCCTTATCTAGAGATAAAGGCAGGATGGCGAATGTATTTAGAAATGGTTCGGATCAAAGACATTGAGATAGTCTCCTCTTGTATGAAACTTATTTGTAACATTTTGAACTTGGCTCGAGTTTAATATTAAGTACGTAGGAATATGAGGCAAGAGGTATAAGATTAGATATTTTAAAGTTGCTACAACATGTTCACCTTTCAGTGGTAATGTAAGTATACTTTGTTACAAACAAAATATTATTTTTTTGTAATATTTCTTATTCTTAAGTGTCTGGGGGAGAGAATTTGTAGCCTTTGATTAATAAGAGCCACCGTTGAAAAGCAATATCAAATGAGGTTTATCTCCAATACTGTTCTGTTTTCAAACTATTATGTCTGCTAATCTGAATACCAGTTCAGCTGTTTTTTAAGTATTTCTGTATAAGTATCATAGTGTGTGTAAGTATTTCTATCTACTCGATGAAGTATTTCTGTAATGTTCTAGAGCTGAGTTGGATATCAATACAATCCTTCCTAATATATCAGCCTGTAATGTCCCTTTACTAGACAAGGACAAGGGCCTCTTACCTTCATGAAAATATAAAGTAAGTTAGTTTGTCTGTAGACAAACCTGATGTCGGAGTTTTGAGACCGACTGAAGGACTCCGACTTGGTCTATCGATTGAAATAATCGGGACCGACAATTTAAAAAAATATCAATCCAGCGTTGGGCCCGTTCCCGTGGGAATTTCTGGTAATTACCAAGATACTAGCCCGAACAAACAAACAAACAAACAACATAAAAAAAATTACCTCTTAATAATATTAGATTAGTATAGATGTCTCACAAATATCAATCAATGTTGATTTTTGTAACGTTAGTGTTGTGTTGTTACAGCTTCGATGTGGAGAATGGTGGCGGTGCGGGCGGCGCCGGGGGGGCGCGGTCTCCCCTGGAGGGCGGCTCGCCGTCCACCGCGCTCGTGCTGCAAGCCATGCCGCAGCGCCGCGAGTCCTTCCTCTACCGCTCCGACTCAGACTTCGAGATGTCTCCCAAATCTATGTCCAGGAACAGCTCCATCGCCAGCGAAAGGTAAACTAATGCTTGTTACATGATTATGTATATGCCTTGTTTACATCTGCATGAGAGCGCGAGCTGGGAGCAGATTGAAAATAATGAAATAGAGAAGAAATGCGTCAGTCGCCTGTGGATGTTAAGCATCTACCAAAATTCAGTCGTCCTAAAAGTTTCTATTAATTATGAAGCCAACTGATTTAGTTAACGAATACCGTACGTTATTCTAATTGTTTTTGTTAGTAATCAAAAAACACTGTTTTTCCTATTTATGATGCTAATTAGTAACATAGCTCATAATAATCATTTGAGATGACTGAATAGCCATTATAGTTCAAAAATATATTCCTGAAACTTTGATATCGCTACACGCTCTCGTGCATGTTTATGGGGTAGTTGGCCATAATTGGTGACTAACCTAGATGAATATTAGTTTTAGAAGTCGGCAATTTAATTGGCAAATGTTTCTGTCCGTCATATGTACACGGAAGTAAGGATAATGTTTGTCACTAGCAAAACTTGTAAAAGTTAACGCCCTCTACATGTACAAAAATAAAATATCCACGTTCTCACGTCGACCTGTTTACGTCTTCTAAAATAATTATTTTGTATTATTTACCTATTTAGCAGAAACAAAATTACAGATCATTGAAAGTAACGCATATCTGTTTAAACTTTAAATAAAAGCTTCCGTCTTGATCAAAACTTTTCCGAGCTTTGAAAATAGAAAAGTTTAGACGTTCATAAATATCTTTTATAACTTAAATATATTTCTTATTGAAATGTAAGAATACTCATAGTATCGAGTAAAAATAATTAAGTTTTCTTCGGTGTCAGGTGAGTATTTTATTTATAAAAGCTTCCCGTCCTTGAATTATGCGGAGCGCATACCGTGCGTGACTGCACATAATACGGGCTCAACGTGTACACAAATATTGATTCGATTCGCTCACCTTTAACTGGCCCTTTTAATTAATACCTTTAGTCGACTGTTGATCATTCTGTTAAAGAGCTTTTTCTTCCTTGGCATCTTATATGTAAGTCGTAGTTCACTCGGTTTATGATGGCCCTTTGATAACTACTTAAAATTGACAAAAAGTCTATAATTTAATTAATTTGACTACACATTGCAATAAGGGTTTATGTGATGTATTTGCGACCAAAAGTTTACTTTAGTGACGTTAGATGACCAAAAAACTAAACTTGAACTCAAAATTGTATCTCAAAATCTGAAAGCTTTAACTTATTTCTCTGTCTAATTGGCCTGTTATAAATAAAGGCACTGGTGAATAAATACTATGTAATTGCTTTTCCTTCAACAAAATAATGAATCAACTAGAAAACAATAATGTATTTAATCTAAACAAGACGTCAAATGCCTGTGTTTCGTTGGCTATTGGAAGTCTACGTTCTGTGTTTAGATTGTGTTTTTAATTAGAACATTTGAATACCTACTGATACTGGTTTTGGCACGATGAAACCTTAATTGCGATTCACAAATTATTATTCAATCCATTGAGAAATTCAATATTTTAACGAACGTCTGTAACTATTAACTATTAAATCTATCAAATTACAAATTACGAAAACCCACCAGCTATATTAAGTGTTCATTATACACCAAAATTAATATCCACTATTTCGTTATGAAATGTGATTTAGTAAATGAAATAACTTTGCGTAAGTTATTTTGTAAAACAGATGTGAAACCCACCGAAATCCAAAATATGTTAAAATTAATTCATTATCTTCTATTTGATAAAGGTTTAACAGATAAAGCCGGTAACCAGCGCAAAGGTGAAAATAAATTTCAATTTAAAAAGATTAGCTGAATTTGGAAAATAATGAAAATGTTTTATGTAAATTATAAATGTATTTTCTTCTGGTTTAAATGAACATAATGATAGACCAGACTGGTTTACTTTATATTTTGCTCATCAATATACTAAGAAGAGATAGTAAGTAAGACATTGTGATCAAGAGCCAGTTTTTTCTAAAGTTTATTCATAAAATAGCATAGGAAACTAAATCATCAAGGAGTCAACTCCATTAAATGAATCTCATTACCAAGCAGGTAGTTGACGTAAAATTGACGTCATTTGATTGATATTAATCAAAACGGGTAGTCTATTTAAATATTAATTAATATATCTATTACGGACGAGATATATGTAGAACACCCATAAGTTCATTACATCCATCCAATATTATGCCTAAATCTAATTAGAGGCCGCTAATGGCTAATCATAATCACGTTACAAGTTATGAAGATACTTCCAGTAAAAAATTTCATGGAGCCAATGTATCTCTCGTCGAATAACATCATATTCTGTATCAATCTGATTTCCATTGGATTATTTTGAAAAAAATGGTGGATGGCGTACTTAATCGTTCATAGATCTGTATGTAATATGTAAATAGATGAAGTTTACATGAAACGCTTTGGGATCTGGATTAAAGTAAGCTAAAAATGTTTTTAAGATAAATGTTGTGAACTAACAAATAGCAAGCTTACTGACAGCCTTCTGTTAATATTGGTGATAGCATGCAATCCGCGAATGATTCGATGTCACGACGCGTGTACGCTCGCTCGCACTCCCGCGCCCACCGCGCCGCTCGCCGCGCGCCCGGGGGCGGCCCACCGCGCCACGCCACACCTCGCTCACCACACACAGCACAATATCTTCGGTGTGAAGCTAATCCCCGACCTGACCCGCTTAGGAGCCATAATATTACGTCTCCTCTAATATCTTGGTTCTTTCTTTCTTTTCCTTATTTTTTAATTGCTTACAGATTCAAGGAGGCCGAGGCTGCTCAACTGGATAGAGCGTACGTATTGTTAACTCAGCACGTTAATGAAGCTTTGCACCGCTTTTTATTAACTCTCTTCTAGTCTTGAGTGTCCTGCTTACGAGTTTCCACTGTCGCTTTCTTGTGTATAGCCTGTGTTTGTGGTTTGAGTAAATAATAAGTAGGTAGTATTTAAGTTGTTTTACTTGTTTACCCACATTTTTTACAGTAGGTACTTAAGCATTATTTAATTATAGTATTAAATACGTTTGATCAGTTACGTTGCTCTCTGTCTGGCTTTGTCCCAGATAGTCCCGATTTTGATGTTGCTGTCCCGCGTCCTTACAGGCTACTATCCCGTTTTTGCGACAGCTATCAATAACTTATATTGTTTTACTTTTAGCCGCGTAACACTCATACGGTCAAAAGGACGATTCTTGAATGTAATCCAAATTAAGCTTCAAAGTATGAACTCGAACCATTCACTTTTCAAAACCCATTGATCACAATAGCTTTGTTATCGAAACCAGATATAACTCATTAGTTACATCAAAAGTGTTTGTTTATAAAAACAACAAGCGGTCAACTTTCAATGTTACTTCAGTTTTAATGGTCACATTTTGGTGAAATGATCGTATTCCCTTAAATTCTGAGTATTTGAAATATTAGGCAGGACTTAGATGATAAAGGTCAAAGGTGACTCTCAGACAACACTCGTGTCAAGTTGTGTCTTGATACCTAATAATAGATGTTGATAAAGTTTAATTGAGTAGGTATATTAATGACACTACCCTCCTATAGTTCTGTTGTCGACCTCCGACGCGAGGCGAGGCTCGCGTAGGCGGCAGCCGGGGTCCCGAATATTAGGAAATCCATGTATAAATAAATAATTACAAACCTTTTATAACATTAAATATATATGAAATTAGGTATAATGTTAATTTGATATTTTGGACAGGTAATATACCTAAAAGTCTAATGAACTTAATTACTTTCTAAGAACAGTCTTTTCTAGTATTAGAGGTAAAATGTTTTCTAGAGATGTTGGAATAATATATTCAATATATCGCCACGTCTTAAGTGTCGAGTGGAAAATGTCTTAACTAGAATCATAGATATTGACTCTTGATCCTAAGTAAATAGCTAGGATCATGGTACTTCTATATATAATAATGTATTTGTTCGCCTATTTAACTACGCAGGTTCAGCGTTAGTTGATTAGTCGATCCTTGCAAAATGTACGACTTCTGTGTTCTAAAACATACAATAAAGCAATACATAGGTTCTCCTTTTAAATATGCTCTAAAACCCTTACTCATTCTCACCTCGCAAAGGTGGCATCTATTGATATATTCTGAAATATCACGCCGGTTTCAGCTTCAAGGATTTGCAGGTTGTTTGTCATGTACGAGTATAGAGCGAACAATCGATAAACGGTACAAATGTTGCGCCGCCATATCTCTGTCATAAATGCACGTTTCGCTCACCTTCAGTCATCTAATTTGGCAAGACTAGATGTGCCGAGATGTTGGTGTACCTCGTTTCACGTGGAACATTGATTACCGGCGCTCGGCGATTCAGCGTCTTCAGTTTCTATTAGCGGCTAATGTATCGGGCGGAGTCGCACGAGGCGAGCTCGTCCGCGGCGCTCGGGGGCGGCGCGCGGCGCGGGCGAGCGAGCGGGACGCCGCGCGCCGCCGACTCGGCGCGAGCCTCCATTGATAGTCCGCGCGGGCTGCCGGCGACACGCCACACAGACCCTCCGCCTCCGCATGCGAGCCGCGCCGCGCGCGATGCCTCTCTATTAACACCCGACGAACCCCTCATTACGGAAACCCCCACAACAATGTGACGTGTGAAGTGATTCTATGCAACTCGAACAAACATATTATTGAGTATTTGATTGAGAAAGAGTGCGAGACTCGCGGACAGTGTCGAGGTCGTTCACTGATCTGACAGGTTGGCCCTGGACGCCTGCACAAGAACACACGAACGTCAAACTGAGACTCCCCCAGTCATTTAGTTAATCAATCCTCGTAACACGGATTCGGCCTAACTTTTTATTGACTGTTGTTCGTTTCACTGCTTTGCACATAAATAAAGAATCCAGTGAAAGTTTAGTGATACTGTTGTGATATTTGTTAAGAGTGAAACGACACGAGTTTTGCTAAATTAATATTGTTATTGATAAGGATATCCGAGTGAGATAAAGCTTATCTAAGCGCAGGCATGCATATGTGGATGTAATCAACTGGTTGGCAGTTGTAATAATTTGTTGACTATTCGAATTCAAGGACAATTTTGTCTCTCGGGTAAACAATAAGATTAATACATAAAGAACTGAGAAACGAATCTAATAAATAAACAATGGATAAGGATCAATTGAAATTGATGAGGGGAGTGTGATTTGTCCGCTGTACGAGAACAAAGATGCAGCGTTCGGGATCTCAGTCGGAGCGGATGGGGATCGGAGGCGGGTTCATCACGAAGGGGTCCGCGTCGGAGCACAGCATGTCCACGGGCGTGTCGGGCAGCAGCAGCGGCGGCACGCTGCCGCGCACGCTCAGCACCAGCGTGCTGCGCATCAAGAACCGCTCCAGCTTCTGGGAGAAGTTCTGGGACGAACGGACCAGGAGGGATGCGTGAGTCTCATTTGTAACTCAACGCTTTAGAACCATCCATATGTTATGGCTATAAAAATATTCAGCTATGATGTGAATTTGACACTCATTCACCTGGCATTTTAAAACTAAGGATGGGGAGAGGATCCCAGCCATAAATAATAATGTATTTATACCTCTTCAAATATTTTACGATTCTCAAAACAATCTACAAAAACAAAGTAGATGTAAATCTGAGATTTCTCAAGTACAGACCTACAAAGGTCGTCGCCCAAATCGATACCATCTCTATTCATATCTTTGTATAATTCGTTCTCCTGTCATAGTCCATGCGAATCCAACGTGATTTGACGATTCATGGAGCTTATAAAGGTTTTTGGGAATATACGAGTATTAAACATTTTTGAAGAAGAATTTTATATTTATTATAATTGAGTCTCTTTATCGCTGGGTCATTTTATGTACGGACTGAAATTAGTTCCAAGAAAAAAGGAACGACGGAAGACAATGAGACAATATAAAATCTTCTCGCTACAATTTGGACCGCACAAAGAAGGTCAAACATTTCGGGACTTATATTAATGAATAATATTACAAACGTAGAATTATGTTGACGGCAGTCTTTCGAAATATAACAACATTCCCATAACAGGTAAAATTGTAAGTAAAACCTTTAATACTGACATTGTACTGACAATACTACCGGGCGAGCTGGTATTATAAATAGACAGCGAAGGGCTGTGGTGCGCTCATGTACTTATCAATGGAAGAAAATAGTAGTTCAATCAATAACAGTGCGTACTCTTAGGAAACGACAACATTATCAAACTGATAATCATTGAATCTATTGACTTTGTCACATTACCCAGTACTCTGTACGTTTCATCAATATGTAAAAGTAACAGTTGTTTTTTTCATTGTTTCGAAAATAATTCATTTACATTCTCTACATGGATGATATACATGTTGTCATATGTAATGTGTCGTACTGTTAGTGCTCCTTTAATTCGCATTCACCATAATTTTAATGGACCACTTATCTCCGTAATGCTCAACTCTCGCAGCTTGTAAAATGGGAATGCTCATCAAGTTCCCGGTCGTTTTACATTTTCAAAGACTTAACACATTTTTAAATCTTTTTCCCTTTGGTTTTTACAGTAAGGTGAAGTAAATTGCACTCCTCTCTTCTTTTCTCGACGTCCCTGCACTTAACTGAGATTAGAATACATACTTACTTCTAAGTATTTTATACGAATCTAATGACCTTCAAGATGAAAGGCAGTGGAAGCGAAAGCTTCTATCATGTCGTCGGTAAGAAAGGTATTGCGTAATTTCGATCAATAATCCTACACAGTCGTCTTTTTAAACTTAAAAAGCAAGTAGAGAAGTGGTTCTTGAGATACCTGATCAACGGAACATCATGAAGGAAAAGGGTCCATTCAGATGAAGTAGATCTCAACGATTTGAATGAGAAGACTTGGTATCTCTAATTAAAATATTGATTCATTCAACATAACCAGACATTATTTACGGAATAAAGCTGAGCATATAAGTGGTTATTTATGGTTCGTAAATTATTTTAGAGCAATATTGCAGTTCTCCAGGAACATAGTACAAGGAATCCAGTATTTATTAAAACTGCTATAACAGAATGTTGAATACAAAGCCGATGTCGGTGGTGGGTACCGTTGTGGGCGTTAATTGGAAACACGTGGATGCACCGAGCAGCCTACAGTTATAAAAATAGACGGAAGAGCAGATGTGAAAGTAGGAGTACCTATATTCAACTAAAATAAATTCATATTTTCTTTACCATTTGAACCATACCCAAGAGATCAATATTCTACTAGAGAATTTTGCTAGTTAAACCATTACATACACATATACGTGTTGTTGTAACCATCTATTTTAATTGTAAAGCCTCGCTTATGGATAATAATACCACAATTGGCAATATACCAATTAGCGTTGTTAGTGAGCATCTCTTAACAAATGCGCAAGGCTTGAAATACACAAACAGCACGTTATCGACGGCCACTGACGACGATATTCAGTCAGCGGCGACAGGACGTACGATGACTACTGCACCCGACATCCATGGGAGTTGGATGATTGTACTTTTTTCAATGTATTTTCGGGCATATCTCTGTCCTTTGTATCCGGATTTTCTATTTCATTCGAGGTTTATGCTGAAATGGTACGATATCGGCATTGGAATTATTGGAACGAGTTGATATTTTTTCTATGTGCTTATATTTGTATCGCCAAAATATCGGCAACTGCCGTTGACGACTGCACTTGCCTTTTGCTGTAGACTTCGTACCATGTATAAGAAGCCTAATCCAGCATTGACATAGGCGCAGTATGAAATAAAACCTACGTAACTTGTCTCGGTATTATGTGTCTTATTTATTATTTGAATAGGAATAACAAAAATATACGTACATACGATTCAGTTTATACGTGAATTTCTTTGATGACTGCACTATGAAGGGACTTTTAACGAAAAGTTTAACCTGAAAATTTTACACTTTTAACAGAATTTATGTGACCAGGATAGAGAACTGTGAAACACTTATTGGAAAAGAAGATTAAAGAGCTACTTTCAGAAACTTCAGCCATGGCCCAATAGACTTATATCGATTTTTGCACATTGAGTTAAAATTCCAAACAAACCAACTTCCGCCAATCATGAATCAATTCCCCTCAACATTGTATAGATTCTAACCTATATTCCAATTTATATCCATTTTCTTCTGACCGACGTTAACATTAATGGATCAAAAACTCCAAACATTGATTAAAAAGTTTGTTTTCTCGGTTAATTGGAAACGAGGAATTTATTTTCTTAAAATTAAATACATATTAAGGTGGTTTGTTGTTTAATTGTTAACGTGTCAAGCATTATTGCAACGGTAATAAAAATCCCATTAATAAATACTTTTTCAAGCATTTTTGATTAATATTAATATCCAAACAAACGAACTGAAACCGTTAGCTATCGTAAAATGCGTTTTTAAATTTCACGATTTTTTACACAGTCAAATGTCTGTTAAATACAAAGAGTTGTTTCATAACTTAAAGGACAGTAGGTATATATTAAAGTTATTCGGGCGGCCGGTAGACCGACTGCAGTCAGTCGGCCATTTTGTTTTAACGTTTACTGGTGCGGGAGCGTAAGCTAAATCAAAAAGAAAAAAACACCTAGGAAGAGAAAATATAATACTAGTAGCCAGATCTGTAACAAACAATATTCATGAATAATAAAATCTCTGGAGACATTAGCTTTAACGTCAAAACTTTACGAGGTACACTCGTTTATTTGCATTGTTGGGTCTATGCAGATTGTAACTCCATTGATTTCCCATGAGGCTTTAGAAACTAAATGCATTAGCCAAGTAATTTGTATTCATTTTTTTCATTACCTACAATATAATACTCTATCTTTCTACTCGTATAACATTAGCAATATGCCAGGAAATCCTCAGTAATCTATCTAACTAGAGTTATCGAACTAAAAAATAAATAATGAATGTATACATAGTTTTTTATTAGACATTAGTTGAATACATTTTATTAACGTTTATAAATGTACGTATAATTTACATACCTCTACAAACGTCCTCTGGGAACATTTCTCTTATCCATAATGTGATCGTATTACAACCGTTGTTCTAAAGGTGTGTCCAAACATCGAGCGGCAATCGAGCGCGGCTGCCGCGCGCGGCGCGCCGCGCTGTGACTAGACGACAGCCGCGCGCGAACGCTTCTGGCTACCTGCCGCGCACGAACATTCTAAGTAAACTTTCGGCAGTATTTGTGTTTGGACGTATTTCTGCGCACAAACATCTTCGATCAACAATTAATTACACAACTAGATTTCGGGTCGGCGCAAATAATAGGTCTCGGTGCTTAGCGCCTCATTTGAAAAGAGAGCCACTCTTTTATTTAGTTCCCTCGAACCACAGCCAATGTAAACACGTGTCACAATGCCGCAATGTTTATTCTAAAGTTGCAAAAATAATGGCCGGAAAAACAATTTAACGGCCGGAGTCTTACTTTCTGTGAGTACATGTAGAATATGTTATATTTTAAGCTTAACTAGTAACTATTTAGTAATCTGTGGCTAAACTAATAAATAATATCAAAGTTTGAAAAAAAATACTGATTTGAAGTCACCGCTACAAATGACTGATGATATGGTTTGTTTTGATACACAAAACACGTATTGTAGACTAGAATAGGAGTCTTTTGTTGTGATTGCTTTACGCCAGTATGTATCTTCTTTTTTAATATGTGGCTCAACCAGACTATGTAAATGTTCAAACTCTTCTAAGGTTAATCTTAAAAACTGTGGTGTCCGGTAATTAATTTCGTAATTTGTTGATTCAATATTCTGTAACTTCCGTTGAAAAAGTGGTTTCATTCAGCATTCCCTCATTAAAATATGTTTCTTCTTAGCTCTTTTACGCAATTTTTTAATAATAAGCAGAGCTACGACACACGCGACCGCTTTCATTTTAGTTCTGATTCCAACTGAAGCGCGCGGCGTATCTTGGTTGTGCCGCGCAGTACTGCCGCGCAAACATTAGTCGGCTTTGTCCAAACTAGAGCGCGGCAGAAATGTGTCCTAGACATGCCGCGTGTTGCTGCCGCGCTCGTGCTGCTTAATGTTTGGACACACCTTTACATAGTTGGAACGGCGCTATCTTACCGATATATGCGGGTAGATAAATATAATGTAACTGATACCGGTCTGTTACTCGCATTGAATAATAAAGAAGACAATTTCAAATCGATCGCTGGGTCTAAGTATAGCTGCATCTTATCCACCTTCGTGTTTTACAAGAAATATTGCAATGATTTTTTTATTCAAATAACCTTCCACAGTGCATGTCATATTTCTTAATCATGATTTATTACAAACATTCGTCTGTACTTTGAATAGGCAGAATTGATGGATTGGTCCATTTTCAATTCTAGACTTTTAAAATGTTTTCGGTATTTTTGTTTTAGAGCCAGTTTTCATTAGATATTTTTAACTTGTAACTGAAAGTCGCATGTGAACGAATATTTCTAGCATTTTATATCGATTGGTTCTACGTATTTACGAACTGAATGTGGCATAGATACACTGTATTTCCATTCGACTAGAAATGAAAGCGCAAAACCTCTGGTTTTCTTATAAAAGCTCAAGAAAAAATGTCCCTATAATTTCCGTTCGATTCAAAGCCAATTTTCTTCTGGTACTTGAACTTGTTTAGAAGTGTTTTACTTGAAAATAGGTTTAACGCTTACTAAAATATGATATAATGGACTTTCCCATTTCGCAATTTCATCTGAAACATGGCTAACTAAGCTTTAGTATTAAGAGTAGGTATTCGAGAAACCCTAATAAAATACAAAACTCCTTAATTTCCATTTATTATCTCCGCATTTTAAATCTCTAATTACATTTTTGAAATGAACAAAGCATAGACATAGACAAAAGCCTTTTATTCAAGGAGGTAGATACATAGAGGCATAGATTTAGAATTTTTTCGCTAGTATATCCTACATCTATGCATAGAGGTCACATAGAGGTACATATTTATTTTCGTACCACATCCATTGTCTACAATTATCTATGGAAATCGGGCGTGTTTGATTGTCATCTTGAAAAAATTGCAAGGAAAATTTAAAAAATCTGCGAAAATTATTAAGATTCTAATTAGATAAGTATAAAAAATACCAATAAGTGAAATATGGATATGGAAATAACAATGTCTGGATCAACAATGACCATGAGGTAATTGTGATTCTTGTAAAATAATAAATAGAATGGGTAGTTATTCTAGGCCATTATTACAATATTTATTAATTATTAGAACATTGCGCTATAGCATAGACTTGGACTCGAGGAATAAAATAATTGAATATCTCTCTGTCCGCGACTTTATGCAGTATAAAGTAAATTCAAAAATATTTCAAAATTATAACAGTAATGGGCTCCACATCGGACTGCCGGTATACTTTATTTACGATTCAATTAAAAGCTTTCAAAGACGTTATAATAACATTGTTTTGACGTCGAAGTCTTGATGTAAATGCGTTGTAATAACCACTATCGTAATCTCGGAATGGGGTTTATTCAACTTAACGTCTCTACGTGATTTGGCGCGTTTCCTGCTTCATAAAATGGTTCCAAATTAAACTTCCATAAAGTTCATCAGAAAAATCGAAATTTTCTGATTACAAAGGCTGCCAATCTGAATAAATGAATATCAATTACAAATATAAAATACTAGCAGCGCCCCGCGGTTTTACCCGCGTTGTGCCCGTTCCCGTGGGAATTTCGGGATAAAATGTAGCCTATAGCCTTCCTCGATAAATAAATTATCTAACAGTGAAAGAATTATTCAAATCGGTTCAGTAGTTTCTGAGATTAGCGCGTTTAAACAAACAAACAAACAAACAAAACAAACTCTTCAGCTTTATAATATTATAGTATAGATAATAAAGCAATTTAGGGGTATTCTATTTATTTCTGGGATCTGTGCTCTTCATAAAACCAAGTATTTTGTCTGCCACCCTATACTCTGAGATTAGATACATTTTTATAATAAAAACATGTTTACCAATTCTATTTCATTATATTATGTCCTTGTACCAATAGTACACGGATGGCTGCGTTTACAACAAATCACATATGTTTGCAAACAAAACAGATGTTTTAATAAACATTTACTTGGGACAAACGATTTTTTTTTCTTATTCATTCTTTGTTATTCTAAAGAATTAATTCGTGTAACATGTGGGAATAGATAAACAAATAATTTATGTATTCAAGTTCATGGTCTTTTATAGTTTGATAGAGTATTGTCTATTGCATAGTAAAAGTGAAGCGATTTTCAGCTGGCACTGCTTAGATGGGTGGCCGATAGTGGCATCTCCCTAGTTGTTCCACTGCTTCGGAACGCACAGTTCTGAAAATCTGAACAATCCTACTAATATATTATACTAGCAGCGCCCCGCGGTTTTACCCGCGTTGTACCCGTTCCCGTAGGAATTTCGGGATGAAAAATAGCCTATAACCTTCCCGTTGAATGTGGCTATCTATTACAAAAAGAATTATTCAAATCGGTTCAGTAGTTTCTGAGATTAGCGCGTTTAAACAAACAAACAAACAAACAAACAAACAAACAAACAAACAAACAAAACAAACTCTTCAGCTTTATAATATTAGTATAGATATGCGAAAGTTTGTGAGGATGGGTGTACGTATGTTTGTTACTCTTTCACGCAAAAACTACTGATCAGATTTGGATGAAACTTAACAGTAATATGGGTTATACATCAGAGTAAAACATTAGATACATTTTATCCCGAAATTCTCGCGGTAACGGGTACAACGCGGGAAACACCGCGGCGCGCGGCTAGTCTTAAATGGTTTGATGTAATTTTAGACAGCGGACTTATAAATATTCTTGACTATCAGAATTTACCAACCAATTTACTTGATACCTACATATGTATTTACCTTCAACCTCAAGACAAAGCGAAAAATATACAAATGTATAAGTAGTTGTATACACACACTGTATATGTATTCCAGGCCAATTTATGTGGCAGTGTTTATACTGAATAGTTATTCGCTTTGTTTACTTCGCTTAAGTGAATAACGTTTATTGGCTTCTTACTGTTATTGCTTCTATACTGCTTTGGAATACAAGTAGGTACTAGACTAGATTAGTAGAGTAGCTTCGTTTTATTTTTTAGAATCAAATAGAACGTCGTATTTTATTGCCTATTTCATTTTATTACATTTCATTTTGATTTTTCAATCGGACAAACAAAAATGCACCAGAGGAATCAGAATTTACTGTTCTAAACTTGATTGTAAAAAGTGTTTGGTCAGTATTAGAAGGGGCAGCTAACAGTGTAATTTAATTTAGTAGGACAGGATGACAGTGAACGAGCAAAGTGGTCTGTCGTTTTGTGCCTACGATGTTCGTTAGTAGTAATAAGAGCGCGGTGTCGCAGTAGCCTGGCTAGAGAGAAACCAGTTCTCCCATAGGCCGCATTCATTGAATTGACGTCAAAACCCTTAACTCAATTAATACACTTGTAACGATCTTGTCAATTAACTATGTTATTTGCATGCTACTAATGAGTCGATTGTTACATTACAACATTACTATAAGTACTTTAAGATGTCAAGTTATGTTAGACGGTTATACGCACGTAGGTAATGAAAAGAAGGCTAAACCTCGTGTGGAGTTTAGTGGTGGATTAATTTGATCATTTGACCGGTACAGACAGAATAGTAGGAGGATGAGATAGTATGACTAATGAAACAAGTCCCTTCTGAAGAAAGGTACAAATGCCAAACATAACAGTTAATAATATTTCATGTTTCATTTGTATATTGAAACGTGTACGTCATAATATTGTCTGTTTTGCTGTACGTACGCTCTCGTGACCAGTTATTTTAATGGCAAGGATCCAAGAGCACTAGCAGTAGGGTAATGAGATGAGACAAATACGTGACAAAAATCATGTGAGAAAATTCACATGATTCCATGACCTACAACATTGACACTAAGGTAGATTCTCGAAACACAAAGATTAGTAGTATAAAATGATGCAACTTTAACAGTTATTGGAACTACTTATATGAAAATTTCCTATAATTAACTATGTGGCTTCCTCGATCAATACTGCTTTACCGCTCGATGTTCAATAAACGAACTAAGAGATTATCCGTTGTAATGTTGGTTCTACTCTAGAGATTTAATACTAAACTACAAAGTATTTTTAGACTTCGTTTATTGCAAATAGTTGTTCAGCTCTTGCGTACGTTTTATTTTTTATTCGTACAAGTCTTAGAGAACTTCTTATTAGTTAAACTTACGTATGCAACATTTAATATTTCACTAAATATTAAGTTAAAGTACTCTACATGAATGTTGTGTTAACCAGTCTGGTTCACACATTGTATCATTATCACGTACTCTGTATCCTAACCACGCTCCCACAATATCTTAAATCGTCCGCCACAAGACGAAGTGTAACCTAACCACCTAAAATAACCGATATTTAATTAAGTAACTAAGCTCTCCTCTCGGCTCGTAAACCTCTGAATAGCTATTATAGGACCCTCTCGTGTGTTGGCACGAAACCCTACGGTTACCTCGTAAAATTGTTTCATTAATAAAACACTATGTTATATTTTCCAATGAAAACAATGCTATCGTACATACCCTCTCTAATATCCACGAAAAGTATGTACTTCATACATATTTTATTCTCATGAATAAATATTGAATATTTTGCCGAGTTACTATTACTACTAACATAATATCTGTATGCTACAATGTTTGTCCTGCTTGTTATTTTGTTTCGCCGCTTATACATTTACATTGGGACGATGTCAAAAAATAATGATAGTATACATTAGATTTACATAATCACTGGTTTGTAGGGTTTAGACTCGTTCAAGGTCGTCCAGGGTACGCGAGTTTAATGGAGTCAAGTAGACTTAACTGACCGGTTGAGGGACTAAATAAACAAAAAATAAGATACTCGTGCTCTCGTTAAGCATTTTATTTTCGTACAGTAAACTGACGGGATCTGTACAAAAATAAATCAGCGTTAACGTAACAGCTCACAAAATCATCGATTTTTACAAGTTGTTGAGCCAACACGGAACGATTTTCAAAGGAAAATGTATTTCCAATGCTCAACAATAGTGCTTCTCTAAGTATGCAGAGACACCTACTCGATTATAAGTCTGCTATTAATTATAACTTTGTTTGCCACTCATTAGTTATAGAAAGAAACGCCATCTGATTTTGTTTCAATTGGAAATAAATAAAATGTTTGTCTCGTTTTTCTTTTGAGTTTTCTTTCCAAGCGATGGTGTTGTTTTATGAAGTTATTGAGTTGTGTGTTTTGTCCACAGTCATGGAGAAGACTTGATCGTGACACCGTTCGCGCAAGTGCTGGCGAGCCTGCGCAGTGTTCGCAACAACTTCCTATGTCTCACCAATGTACCTGTCGGCAAGTAAGTACATGACTCATTAACAATGCTCGAAACAACGCAACAACAAAAAACATAAGTAATCACGTTCTCCTTTGTCTGGTTTAAATAAAGAACTTAACAATATTCAAATTGTAACGTGTTTTTCTACGCAATGAACATGAAATAGAGAAGTAAAAGTTGATTACCATGGATATATTTAAAGTTCAACACAGATATCGCTAAGTACCTGCTTATTGGGTTAAAAAAGAAGGTTATAATTACATAAGAATCATGTAGTAATAATTTTCTTAATACCTAAGGCTATTGAACGGTTATTGGCGTTAGTTAAGTGCCTCCTAGGACTAAGTACTTCATTTCTATTGACATGGAAAGTAATTGTTCTAGCTGAGTGTTAGATTAGTACATAGATGCGTACTCTCTACCCGCTGTTCACGGCTTGGTCGATTGCCAGCTAAAAGCGTATGATCGTGAAACGCCTAGAGACGTGAAATACTACTGAGTGCCAACGATACTTTGCTCTCATTTGATTGGTAGGAGCGCGTTTAACAAGCGGCATTGGCGGAGCTAAAACGTTAATAGTATTTACGACCACCTCGGTATGCCGACACGAATATTATTTAACACTGAATAATATTTATGTTATGTCAGTCGTTATTGAACTAGTAACTTATTATATTAAATTCCGACAGCCTACCCAGAATAGCCCGTAGCTAAATATCTTAATTCTGAAGAGTTTTAGAGGATCACGCATATTTTACATGGTTCTAAATAGTTTCCGAGAATAAAAGTTTCATTACCGACCCGTCAAGTTATCTATGACAGAATCAGATATTAGATACTAACACACAGTAATAAAACATGGGAATACAACATGTTTTCCCGATTTGGGGTTATTGATGAACCATTTTAAGTGCTGCACTTTTATTAAACAAATGTTTTATAATGAGCTAAAATAAAAATTACTTGTACGAAATACGAACAAAGCTTCACTACATAGTATAAAACAAAGTCGCGTCTGTTTGTCTGTTTGTCTGTATGCTTAAATCTTTAAAATTACGCAACGGATTTTGATGCGGTTTTTTGTAATAGGTAGAGTGATTCAAGAGGAAGGTTTTTATGTAAAAAAATTCCCGAAATTCCCACGGGAACGGGCACAACGCGGGTAAAACCGCGGGGCGCTGCTAGTTCTATAATAAAATATGAACCTAGTTAAAATAATATTGCGAAACATTATTCCTACAATTCCTCGGAAATTACCAGGTACCTATGCTATACAAATGATTTATGTAAATGGATAGAAGTGAATACCCATTTTGGTTTATTCTATCATGTCGATTTTACGGTCACGCGTATCCAACGATTTAGTTTCTTTGTAAGGCACGTGACGAGGCTGGTGTGACGTATGGCGGTACGTCGCAGTCTCGTGTCCAGATGATGACAAAAAGCCTGCTCTCGTGGACATGTCACGCAACACCACATTTTAATACGCGGTTGTTGGCCTCCACAACACCACTCCCCATTTGGTGACATGACGTTAATGAATTGCTAAGTGTACCTGCATTCACGCTATTTACAATATCAGTATGTTATATTTACCATAATGATAATGTTCTCATTACTCTAATTAGCTTCGTTCATAGATCTCAAATTAATGTTTGTTTCAAGACACCACTCAATGCCAATTATTCCTCATTTCTAATTATGCCTATCAAAGACTGTCTATAGGCAATTGATAAGGTTAATTTCTGAAGTAAATGTTACAACTTTAACTCTAATTACAAAATTGGTTTTAATACCCAATTTGAATAATTTAAAGGTTTCGCTTTACGTCAGTGTTAACCCTTAACCTTATAGTAAATATAAGACCGAGAAAGATCTTTTTTGTTATAAATATTGAATTCAAGATCATTTGGAATGCAATGTACGTGTATCTCTTGTTCCTAGTTTTACGGTGGTAGTGATGTTACGTAACTTACGCATTAAGCTCCGTGTGTGGACTACAGAGCGGGGGCCCAGACCCACTATCCATTACCCACCCAGTGGCGATCGGTAAAGTCAACAAAGCCTAAGTGGATGAATAAGTACGGTATTAGATTGATAAGCTTTTCCTAAATTAATTGAACTGGGTGCAGCTTACTAAATACATATTTACTTTGGATCCCGTAAAAACAATCCATCACAAACATCTGTCACTAATCAAGCGTTGCGATGACCTTACGTTCTGTCCACCATATGTCTACAGTTAAAATTAGAACGAATGGTTTCTCACTAATCAACGGCGGCCATCAGTGTCTTCTTAATATAGAACTTGATTGAGATCATTATTTTTAGACGTAAACAATTTTATAACGTCCTAGTGTGAGTTGTAAACTGTTTGCACAAATATAGGTCGGTTGTAACACTGCTTTGTAGCTAAACTAGTGTTTATCGTAATCATATCTACGCAACTCGAAGGTGAAGAGATCTCGAGCCGCGACCCGTGCCCACTCGTTCTTTGTCAAAGATAGAGCAGAAAAGAAAATTTAATCTCATTAAATATAAGAGGTTTTCACAAAGTAAACAGTGTGTGGGCTCCCGTAATCCTCCCGTGTTTACGTCCTTCGTTTAATCTTTTAAGATATTACACTCTTAAGCAACTCCCGTTGTCCGTAGCTGTATCATAAAATGTTTTACATATTATTGATGGTGCTTTATTTTCTCTGGTAGACATTTTAGCGTTGTGATATTTCACTTGAGAGCACTTTGTTTAGCTTTAATATTTATCAGAGCTTTCATGAAAGTAATGTTTCCTAACAGGTTTTCAGGAAAACCTGCTTTGGCAAATTTGTATATAGTGGTAGGTAGGTACTTAAATAAGGAACTATGAATGACTATTCAAAATGCGTGGTAACGATAGTTATTGCTAATTTATCTGGTATTGTCTATTTGTCCATCAATAGCTAGCGGTTTTCGATGATTATTGAACGCAACTAATTAGGGATCACCATGCGTCAATATTAGCAGATATTAATGATCCGATTGCCGTGTATCCGTTCGTGATCAATCCGTGATGCACTCGGATTATAAACACTAGCAGCGTTTAGCGGTTTTACCCGCCTAGTATCCGTTCTATGAGTGCTAAGATTTTCGGAATTAGAAGTATCTATCCTATTAATTACTTTTCTCTGGCTATTTATAATAAACTTAATTAATCTAGTTGGTAAAGAGCATGTTCAAACAATTTATTATATTTGTATAGTTGAGGTGTCGGAGGTCTTTAGGCGGTCTATAAACTCCGACGTCCTCTCCGACGTCCTCTCCGACGTCCTCTCCGACGTCCTCTCCGACGTCCTCTCCGTAACCTCGTCGGACGAAACCTCTCTGTTGGTCACTAACCTATGCGAATTGAATGAATTTATATTGAGCAAACCAACTAGAATACAATTTTTAGTTTTATCTTTAATCTAAATATCTTTTGTTATTGCAGGTCCCGGAGATCGTCGGGTGCTACCGCAGTTACGCCGCAACCTAAAAACTTTAATCCTGGAGGTAAATATATTAACTGCATGCTTTCACTACACTTTAACGACTCTTTAAAAATACCATAGCAGTAAGTTTGTAATTGCAGTCATAGGTTAAAGATTCTACAAAAAGCGAGCGCTCTCATTATCCTGGGGAGTTTTCTATTCTTTTCTTCTTTTCATTAAATTCACTCAACCTATTTAGCCTGAAAGTGAAACTTAGCATCATGGGCCTTTTTAATAAACGCGGTGTAAGTAAAACACTGTTATAAAGTGTTTTGTTTCTTTTCGTCTTCGGAAAATAGCGTATGTCAGAAAGTGACAAACCATTTGAAAGCTGTTCTTAATACGCGTATATTAATTTATATTATAAGTATATCGCGACTAAATTTGACATTTATCATTACATTAGCATATTATATATCTCCATGAGACAAATCACTTTCTTAAAATGTTACATATTTCGTTATTACATACCTACTAGTCATTCAGGTTAATATAAAAACCACATACCTAATAGTTGGTACAACAAAATGATGTAATTTCTAATTTTTTTCCTTTATCACTACATATTATAAAACAAAGTCCCCCGGCCGCGTCTATCTGTCTGTCGGTTCGCGATAAACTCAAATACTGCACGGATTTCGAGGTGGTTTTTTAAAATAGATAGAGTGATGTTAATATACAAAAAAATCGGAAAGTCTGAATTTCCGAAAAAACATAGGAACGGGCACATCGTGGGTAAAACCGCGGGGTGCTGTTAGTAATAGTAATTTAAGAGAATAATAAGAAACGACTTTGAACGCGAATTACGTAAATTACAGATGCTTAAAAAATAAACTTTACCATCGTTAACATATCAACAGGAAAACGATATAATTAATATCATCTGACTTTCTCCGAAAGCGGACATTATGCAAATATTGGCTGAGCATCTAATACATTACCTTTGCTCACATACATACATACCACATACCACATACCACAGTATATACGAGAATGTCTTTGAAAATAAGTCTACGTATATTTATGAAGTGATTACGACTAATACATACACACAATAATTGTTGCGCGGTTTTCCTTGTGTACATTTTGTACATTACGTGGAAAATCGAAGTAATAAGTGTCAAATATTTGACAAGCTTCCGAAATAATCTGGGGAATGATTTTCAGGCTATAAAGTCGACGCGAGATTTAATGCCAAGTAAATGAGCCAGTGCCTTGAGCGCACGAGCTTACAAATTGGGAGTTTGTGTTCTGCATTTGAAATTCGAATAAGTAGTTTTGATTTAGGTCTCACACTGAGTTATCCGATAATCAACACATGTCACATCCAGATTTCGATACTGTTTATGATTTGTTACTTAATTCACTATCATTCAAAAACAAAATAAGTAGAAGATATTACATGAAACGCCAGACGTAATATAACGTTACCTCTATAATTTACAACATTATGTAAATACGATACCTGCCAAACATTATAAGGGTTTTAATGAAGTGTCAAAAATATAATTATAATATTTTATCATTTTGAAATTAATAATACATGTATAAATATGTTCATAAATTATGTTTGAAGTAACTCAGGAATTTAGAAATTGCTGGCGTATTTTTTATTTAGCGAAGTACCCATTTTGGAGTTATTATTTGAGGGAGGGTTTTAAAGATTATTCCAATATCTTTACTCAAAGATTGGCAAGCTTTCTGTACTGTCAATAACGTAGTCATTATTTTAGAGAAGAGAGATTTTAATCGACATGAAAAATAACAGGCTCTGCATGATTCAATCAATGAAAGAAATATATTATTTAATAAGTTAGTGAGTTCTCTGTTTCTGATGACTATTAGAATATTGTTTTGTTAGTTACCTTCTAAATAAGCTTCATATTTAAAGAATATACCTAATTACAGTATAATTTATTATTACTATTACTGCACATTTATGGCTACCAAAAAGTATTTATTGTCAATGTTCAGTACAACAAAGTGACAGTTTTGTCCACAAGATGGCGCCCGTATTACCTAGAATTATCATGATCATAAACAACGGTGTGTCGTTTTTCTCAGTAACGCCTCATCTGTATGAAATCTGTATCGGAGGCGTTATCTCAATTAGTCAGATTACACATATTGACTGAACTCCGCACTAAGAAAAGTTCTCGGGAATATGTACCAGTATGACAGTTTTCTATGAAGAATGTTGATTGGTTGAATAATGGAGATGAGACCCTGGATTTATAAATAATGTGTGTAGTCATATTTTGTCGTAATCTCTCTGGAATCGGTCCTTTCTATCTGAGGATTTTGGCCAGCATCGAGGTTGCATTTAGGTGCTCTGCCTTTATGGTCTCAGTCCAGCGCGACTCTTACGACCGTGTACAATTGCTTTCATATTAATAACTAGCAGCGCCCCGCGGTTTTACCCAGTGTGGATGATATTATACAGTGAATACTATTTGTAAGTGGAGGCTGAAGAAATATAAGTATTGGTACCTGCCTATCCTACCCATTGACACTCAAACCTCATGTTTTACGATTCACTGACATTCGGTAAGGTAAATTCGGAACTTCCCCCGATTACTTCAGAAATACTTATGAAAATTGTATGATAATACGAAAAGTTATTCATCACTTCTTAAACACGAAATCGGATTTTCCTCAAACCTTGCAAGTTTGTTATACAAATCAATAGGATAAAAATCGTAAAGGTAAGTAAGTCTTTTCTTGGAAATCGAAATAATTCGATTGATTTGTCAGGTTTATTGTCCGAGATTGCCTTATTGTTTCGATAACAGTCTCTGGTTTATAATAATCAGTTGTAAACATCATAATGTCTGTGACAGTTCTTGTTTATCAGTGAAATCTGCAGTATTCGACAATAATAAATATGTATCGCAAATGAATCAGTATATAATGAAACATAATGCACTTGCCCCAGTTCTCTCATAATAACAAGCAACACATTAACACTCCGAATATGATAATTTCTCTATAATATCAACTCGCAAACATCTGAAGTATCAGTATCTAGGTTACTTCATTATTCATAACCACTAGTATCGCGCTTTGGAGGGCACGTTTGATTTCGATTCCGGTTGTTTCAATTGACACGTGTCTAATTGTAGGCTTTAGAGCCGTCTAAATACATCCGACCTCGGTGATAGGTTAGTGACCACCTACACATATTTTTGTTTTATCAAATGATTTCGTTCTTGGGATTCTATCTACGTTATTTTATTCAGTACTACGTACTTCCAAAAATATTTCAAACTAGCAGCGCCCCGCGGTTTTACCCGCGTTGTGTCCATTCCTGTGGGAATTTCGGGATGAAAAATAGCCTATGTTACTCGTGGATATTGTAGAATTTTTAAAACGGTCCAGAAGTTTTTGAGCCTATTCATTATAACCAAACAAACAAAGTTTTCCTCTTTATAATATTAGTGTAGATTAAAAAATAAGTTAATAATAAAACTGAATGAATAAATTCACTGGCCCCAGATCACATATCCTTAATAATTAATTTTATTGAAAATATCAGTAACCTCAACAATAAATTAGGTTCAATCGGAAAATGACTATAAATCGTGACACTTCAATTGTCACGTTCAATTTACTGTTTCTGTTTTCAAGACGATTGGCGGTAAGGTTAATATTGATAGTGTTTTACGAACAGTGATTTCAAGAACACTGAGTGTGTTCCATAAATCACAATTTCATTGATGTGCGTTTTGTGAATATACAGTGAGACATGTGACTGCTTAATTCAGTGAGTTTAGTGTGCCTAAATAGAAAAAATACAACATAATTGGAGTCAAACAAATGTATTGTTAATATTATCAATTTGGAGGTTAGTAATAACTACTTATTTTTCCTGTACTTGAACTGAAACATAGAGGAAACAAAAGGAAACTTTCCAGTTTCCTGGGGATGTACCGATGTTTGTTGGTATTTCACACTAAAACAGATTCGGTTGATACTGAGAAAAAGTTTAATTCAAATTCAAACTTATTTATTTGTCATACATAATAATATTTACACATCACGCCCTATTAAGACAATACTAACTGATTAATTGTTTTGTAAATGCTATAAACTAGGTAACTGCAAAACAAAGGGTCATATTCAACCCGAAAGTCAAATGGAGGATACATACAAAAGAGCTTTAATAACGTTAATCTTACAAATTTGACATTTAAAAACTTAATGGATTCTCGGTCTCGGTTTATTTTAAAACATGCGTTGCTCTTAATAAGCGTTCATGAACATCAATAAAACTGGCACGTGGAGATAAAACACAGCAGACATAATAATTAGTCATATTAAAAGCGTGACCAACTAGTGGTCAAGCCGCTCCCAGGCCTATATTGAATCCAACGCAGCATTCCTTCCTAGTGACATCTATATCGCGTACCGATTCCTAGAAAATACTGAATGTAGGTCATCCGTCCTAAATTAATAGTCCAACAATTACTGTTAGATCTTTCTTAATCAACATTTAAAACGCGGCTACTTTTGTATTTAAACGACTTCTGCAACACTAATCCAAGTCGCGTACAGAGTTTGTAATGTGAAAGCACTATGACTATCTGAGCGCTACAGACTATGGTTATGCACGCCAAACTGTTGGTCCTGGCTGTTTCAATCGGTCGACTACTTCGGTTTCCTGTAGTCTATATAACACAGTCACTATTACTGAGTTGTCACTAACATATAGATGCGATTCTGACAATGGTTTCAATGTTCTTGTTAAATACACATAGAGGCACGAATGTATAGTTTATACGCTGATACAGTATACGCGTTACTCAAAATATGGACTATGCGATCCTGTAAAAGCGTGACTAACTTACATGTGCATAAGATCACTTTTATAGCAATCGCTAATGTGCACCTGTTTAAAAATCTCTGTGAGTTTGTATTACGGCAGTCGATAAGATGAAGTGTCGGTACGTGCGTGCCAAGAGCCTACTCTTATAAGAAAATCAGAATGAACGTCTACCAAAGTATGGAAAAACATACTTGGTTAATTATATAGATTATAGATCATTATTAATTATAACGCTAATAAATATAGAATGTAACTTAATATACCTTGATTATACTGAGTACCTAAGGTCAGACGATCTTGTGGTCACATTATTATATTTAGTCTTGTGTTCGTGTAACTGCAGACAACATGCATCGAACATTCTAAACTAGTCATAAAATACGTATTTTGAGCATAATTTCTTTGATAATAGGGTCAAAACCAGGTCGTATCTCTGGAGTTATCTACGAATCAATGTTCTGTGACGCACGAAATCACGATTTGCACTTGTGAACAAATAAGCAGTTACATGACTCTCAAACTTGACGATTATTCATGTGTATGTTTACTGATTGGTACGTACTTACTTTATAATATCAGGTATATCGTGGCTATATCGTATATGTTATTTATAGACAGTCTTCTGATCACAAGACCCGAGTCACGTCTGACAAGCTGTCGTCGTTATTACCGTAATTGCCCCTCTGTAGTTGCAATATATTTACCTTTTTCCGTACATAGCTGATTGTTCCGACTTAATTGTAATGATAACCCTCTACATCTACGTCTAACAAATTGCCATGTTTTGTTGGTTTTATTATGGTGTTTGGAGTGCTAGTTACCCAAGGGTATCAAGGAGATAAATACTAGGTGTCTTGAAGGGCATGAGTTGCCTTTTTTCCTTTCTTCGTTTTAATACTAGTTTGAATGTGTTTATTAAGATACGTCACAGCTATTGTTTAAAAAAATAATGACTGTACGCAAAGGAGTTCTTCTGGACACGTATGCATTAGGACGTCTTTTACAATACGGGCCCCAATACAAAAGATTTCGAGTCACGTATGTGCATGACACATACATTTCTTCAAGTATTTTTAGTACAGGGATACTTGTTTCCAATCATCGATTAAGAATATAATATTGAACGCCCTATATAATAAATATCTAACGTTCAAGTCCCTACATTGGTTATTCGACAATTTGATATAACTTTCATGAAATACAGATATTTCTATTGTTAGACAGGGGCTACATTATTGGAAACCGACCAGCCGTGAGATACATGTTGTTGAGTTTCGGTGTATAAATTGTGGTAAAGTTTCCAATAAGTGTTTAGGCTTATTGTTTGTAAATTAAGCCGATTGCTTTATTTGCAATAATATATTGACTGCATCATCTCACAATAGTTTGATATAATATAGTTTAAAAATATGTTATATATTTAATATCCTCCTCACTGCATTGATATTACTGCAATTTATAAATCAATTTTGAAAATTGTCTTGAACGTTATTGTGTTTAGTATATTCGAAACAGTCTCATTGCATCGAAGTCGTTTGATATGTTTTATAAAATGTTATTAGTGTAAGTATACTAATTGTTCGTGTTTGTTCCAGACGAAGCCTATATGAAACTCGCCCTGGAGACTGTCGAGGAGCTGGACTGGTGCCTGGATCAGCTCGAGACCATACAAACACACCGCTCCGTCTCCGACATGGCTTCCCTCAAGGTAAGCCAGCCCGCGACCGATACGGATTCGCACCAATATCTACTATATAAGAGTTGCCTCAGGTTTATTGCGTAAGCCTGTGTACTATGTGTGATTCAACGCTTTGTCTCTCGGCTGGAGTTAGGAATGTTTTAATGTTATCGAATAAGGTTGACTACAAATATATGTCATTGAATTAAATGAACGGTCAAAGAGGTAGAAATTGATTAAAAGGATAAAGTATTATTAGCCTTTAATGTCGCACTGTTAGTTATAAACCACTAATGTCACTGAAGATATCTGCACTAAATGAGGAACATCTTCACAGAAACGTTATATTTAAGAAGTTTGTTGTTTTGTAGAGTTATTGCCACACTCATAAAAAGTGCACGGTTGTAACTCATACTACAAATAAATATGTTTGTAACATATAATAATATCCGCAACCATTGTATCTTTATATTAATTAACAATAAAATTGCGTATTGTCAAGAGATTTCTATTGTGAATATTAAGAGCGCGCCAATGAACATACAAAACAAACCTACCTTATTTAGAATGCATTATTAGTCAAGCTAAAGGGAGGAGTTCCATCAAACAATCAATACGTACATGTTGAAAGTACTATTGTTATCTAGTACACGTGACATTGAATAATTACCACGAAACATGGCAAGGAAAGTTAAGGAAAATCTAAATAATTTATTTAACGAAACCTGAATTGATAAGGTATCGCAAAAACTTGGATAATACAGATCGAGAAAGTATTTATAAATCAAGACGCGGAATAATTTATACTTATACTATATGTACCTAAACAAACTAATATTGTAAATGACCTGAGCAGATGGTAACTTAGCAGTTTTCCCGACCTTACCTTCAAAGACTCTTTGAGACGAAAACTTTTTAATGATTTCTCCAATAAACTTAGTGCTGGCTTCCAATATCGACGCACGAACTAAGAAAATCCCATCTAATATATCTAAATTGAAGATGAACTGGATATAACGACTATGAACCTTGCTCTATTTAAACTAAAACGAGTAATGTTAGTCGCTTCTCAGAATAAGACACTGGATAAAGATACCATAAAATTACTACGTTAACACTGAGCCACCTAGACGAGGTGTAATAAATCATACTCAGTAAATCCTTCGGGAGATCTTTGCAACCCTATGTTGTGCAAGATCCTTTAGTAAATTAATTTACTCTGTTAATTAAAGAGCAAAGAGATAAAGTCAAAGTACCAATGATCCCCTTCAAATACTCAGTGAAAGTTGCCAGTGTATAGTATAATGAACTTAGCAAGTAGTGAAACTTGGAACGAGTTAAGCTGACTGAGGGATGTATTACGTTGGCAGAAGGCGACCAGCGTGTGTGCGTGACGTACCTTCATTAAAACTGAAGGGCACAACGACCCTGTGTCGGCTCCGTGAGTGACGTAAATCCTCACTCAAAAAACCGTTCATTTATTATTATGTTATAATAAGGTTCTCATATACAAATGTACGGCTGCGTTCCATAATTAAATACCTGGCGAACTTTGAGAATTCTTGCACGTGTCCGGTCTAATAACGTTTAAAACATCTCATATCCAGAAAATCGATGAATGGTATAAATAAACGCGAACTCAGACCGTTTATTGGAAAATATTTTAATGGCTTCTTAATCTCCACAAAGAAATGAATGAAATGAAAAGTTTGGCGACCTTTTGTACCCTGAATACGGTTGTGGGTTTATTTCAGAATTATTATTGAGATGACAGGCTTATTAAATTATTTAATCTACAAAGTAGACGGTAGATTTAAACATAAATGGTGACATTAAACTGAAAGTAATTGTGAACGCTATTGATTACTGCACCATTAAGTTGAGTCACGTAAGTACTACAATCCGGAATGTTGTTGTTGTTTACAATGTGTATTTTAAATCCGTATTACGATAATGTTGTATATGAGTTTGGCCTCAGTTAGACAAGATAAAGCGTTTTATTGTGTGTGGTGGATGGGTGAAGGTCTCCGGTCGATTGGCGCGAGTCTCCTGCTAACGCTGGCGCGGTCACGTAGGCACGCGACGCGCCCGCGGCGCTCCCGGCCCGCCTCGCCGCCTCGCCGCCCCACGATCATCTTTCCTTATCAATCTTCCTTTCGGAAAACTGAAACGCCATCACAATACACAGAAACACCCATACTTGAACATTCTCAGAACATAAATATCTAAATATTAATATTAACGTGTTTTCCAAATGTGTTTTGTAAATAGATTTGCATTTTTTCAACTTTGCCATACCTACTTAGTTGACAGCAAGTAAATACGATTTCTTTAGAATTAATAAGCAAGGAAAGGTTAACGAATCGGCTCATAATACAAGAAGGCTACGTATTCACTGTTTCAAGCTGTCTCAGACATGTTATATAATATTGATGTAGTGGTAGCGAGGGACTTGTTGGTTGCCTATCACCTGACCTGGTTCAGGTATGACGTCCGCTCCGACCTCACACCGACACTCTTTGGCGGTCGCCTCAATGTCTGCGAGTGACATAAGCTTGTCGATACAATAACCGCCGTTACACTTGTATACAGATACACATTATGTAATACATTATGACATTCAAAGGAAGTGGTGAACACGCAATAGCATACACTAGTGAAGGAAATTAAGTAAAGAAGTCCAATTGCAAGGTCAAAGTAATATTATAAGTCTTGTACTGAACCACCTGGTTTTACCGGAAACCACCTGGTTTTTCTATAAGGAAAAAAAACAAAAACTGAAGATGAGAGACTGCACTTGGAATCTCATCTCGAAGTTTTAATATACTTTTTATTGCTGTTTGGTTCAACATTCTTCAGATAACCATGAAACCGTAACAAACAGACTTGGTATAATTTTTGGAAGATGATAATTAATGTCAGCTTTTATTTACACGATCGCCGGAATCCAGTAATTTAGCAAGATTTAAAATAGTAGTAAGTAGAAACAGACATGAACTAGTATTTCATTCAGCCATGTGACCTTACGTATATCAATATGGTTTGGCGCCCAAAATATTTTTTCTTTGAACTTGTTCAAAATAATCTACGGTAGTTTATCAAGAACGCCTGAAGATATACGATGTACTTGATTTTTACGAGCATACGAGTATTATATCAATAGGAAGTGTTGTAAACGTTTTATCAATGCAATGCCAACGAGTCTAGTGACGTATTCAAACGTCATGTCTTCAGAATAGTTCATTCTCGCCACTCGCAACAAAGACTGTGACATCACTACACTGGGCCTATTAATTCAAAACTCTATTATTATTGTATATATTATGGTAATCGCTTATAAGATTTATTCAGTCGCGACAACCTTTAATATACCTGTACTGTTAGAAATTATTCATTCAATAAAGCTCATACATATTCAGATAAAATATTATAGATTACATAATAGATACGTGAATTGATGTTCGCATATAATATACGCACCAGGCGAAATGATGATTCACAAAATATGAATAATTTTATTTAGATATTGATGTCAGCACTATCTGCGATATTTCTTATTCGAATATTTCGTAAGAATTGATTTACATTGATAAGTGTTCCGTGCTACTACGCCGTAGCGAACTCGTAGCCTGACCGCTATTCTTTGTGATCACAAATAATTTCTTTAGAAATTCAGGGAAACCTGAACCAAGTATATTTTTATAGAAAACCTTGATGTTTCATCGAAAGTGGGACTCATACAGACTAAAGTAAATTAACTGTTATTAGAATAACGAAAACAACTATTAAACATTGCCTCACTGATGACTTTCGTATATAATTTTCACTGCGTATTTTTTCAAATGTCACATTTAAAACGTCACTTGAAGTGAAATGAGAAAGTGGATTTTGTGCGGAATTTGCTGTCAACTTTAGAGAACAGTTATATAAACATGAGACGGTTGAAATTGATAGTTTTTCACAGCTGAAAATTTAATATTATCTAGGTCAGGGCTAACGAGCCCGTGTGGCTCAACGTGCGCAGCTGGAATCATTCGCGGTTTTGTTTACTGACACTACACGGGCCGGTGACACATCCTTGCATCACGCTATACATGTATCCACCTGTCTGCTTAAATTATTTATCAAGACGATAATACTTATTATGATCCTCTTAACTGAAACTTGGGAAACCTACAATTAACAAAACTGTGAATGTGTGTTTATGTTATGTCTATGTAGAATAAGTCGTAGCAGAGCTAGGTAGTTGGAACAACAACAATGCTGTCTGTTTATTTCGAATATTCGGAAAACAATGTAAGTTTCAACAATTTGGCAATACTCGCTGTCCCGCTTTGCTCACTCATCCTCTGTTTTCGCCGAAAAATGAATATAGTAATCTAAGAATAACGTTTCTGAGAGTAACATCAAACTCAATCGTAAACACTTTCTTAGATGAGCGAGATAGATTTATTACACGAAAAATAAATTGGTTTCCTGTGTTCCTCGTACAATTGAATATAAATATTCTAATGCGTGTAGGTTTTTTCTATGAAAATCATTGTTTTACCGTGAAGTTTTTTATTTCGAGAAGCTGTCATGAGCTTGCACCGTTTTCAGTAAACCCTTCGGGCCATATTAATGAACGCGTATTATGATTTTAGCTATCAAAATTTTTGTCACTTTCTAACATATGCAATTTTTGGAAGAGTAAAAGAAACAAAACAGTTTATAACAGTGTTTTAGTTACAGATCATTTATTAATAAAGCAGTTCAAGTTTCATTTGTCTATAGCCGAAAGTACTTTATCGACTTCATTTAATACTGAACCGGCTATAACTATTAATACTTTCTATTCGATTTATGTTATCCATTGATACGCACGGGGTATTTTGTTAACGTATTACTTCGCTACGTCAATCAATACAGGCTAAAAATTTAACTATAACCTTTTGAACTTCGGAACTGTTAGGTCTATGACTAATTTCCTGCAAACCAATTGAAGCTCGAGTATTTGTCTAGAATATTATTAATATATACATTGAGTCATTGTCCTGTATCAGACGTACAATTAGAGGACAATGTACGTAGTTAATATACCTACTAATGGAAATGGACATATCATGTATGACGATTTCAGGCTAAGCTGTCGATTTTACAGCAATCAAAGTACTCATTGATACTAATTAATTAATTAATCATTATTGCAGTAGGTACATATCGTGTTTCCCTTTAGTCGTCAATAATATCTACGTATTCAAACACATCATTATGATAAAAAGTCAATGTAAATTAGGGAATATTTGAATTACACTAATGTGACATCGCATTTTTGGGAATAACACATTTAAGTATAAATGGGGAAACATATATATAAATGAAATACATATTTGAAAATCATATCCTATCTAATATTTTGTAATATAAATGCTAGAAATTGCTACTGTGATGATAAGTTATTACAATTGTCAGTTCATTCAACTATTCGAATTTTAGGAAAATGTCACAGTATTTGTGATAATGACTAAATTTTTATTTCAACATCGTCATTTCGTTTTGGACAACATCCAGCTAGTGCGCTCTAATTACCAAAGGAATTTGAGTTAATTATAATAGTCTCTCTTGTTTACATTTTATATATATGCGACACCACACACACACACACACACAGTTGACAGGTGCCATGAGTTGTTTTCTCACTTATCATATTAAGGGCTGTTTACAGGAAGCAATATATCTGTATTAAAACAAACCTTTGCGATAACCCGTTAGTTAAATCTTCCTGATGTTAATAACGTATATCCTAATGTGTGTCATATCATGCATCCACCCAGATATACTGATAGCAACGATTACATAGTAAAGCCGCTCTGATAAAATCAAAGTGTGTCAAGAACACATTTTAATTGAAATTACTTTAAGTGCGAAACTAAATGGACATCTTAAGTCCAGAAGCCTTCGGGCATGTTAATCTCAATAAGGATACGAACTATCAATGCCAACAAACGATTAATTATTTTGATTGAAATCATAATTATTTTTAAATAATATCTCGTTGCTGGCTGCGATAAACATCTATTATTACCTAATTAAGATCTTTATCCAACAATTAAGTGTGTTGTGTACTTTCGTCTAGCCAACTCGTCCCAATTGGAATACCCATTGTGGCATACGAGTACAATACCGTCCCGCTGAAAGTGGCTCATTCCAGATATGTCTCACACATACCGCATATAATATTCACGAGCTCAAGAACGTTTCTCAGAAGCCGAGACATTGTTACTTTCTTACACCCATATTTTAGTGGTATATTCTACCCTAAGCTGACGCCTTTGTGGTGTGTAATGCACATCGCATTATGTAAATCGAATACAATTCACCACGTCAAATCCAATAGGATTTCATTGTGGTAGCTAAGCAACGTAGGTGGTTATTTAATCAAGTGGCGCTTTCCGCCTGCCGCAAAAGGAAATATTGGACTAAGAGTAGCTGTAGCTATAGGTATGTAGACGCCGACTGTCGAGTCCTACGTGGAAAAGCGGTATTTCGGTATATACGTATGCAAGGCGTGCCCGACTCATACAGACGGACTATCGGTGACGACACAACCGCTACGCTAACTCGGCCACATGAAACTTCGTAGCGCACGCCGCGACTCTTCAGTGTACCGATAGCGCTCGCGGATACCGCACGTTCTAATAAAGTGTAACCGCGACGCATTCGTAATACGTATTATATTGAACTATATATTGACAATAGTGTTAAGTGTGAAATGCGCGTGTGTACCGAGAGACAAAGCGTTCGTGGTGGTGCCGGCCGGTGGCTGCGACACCGCGCTGCGACAGTGGCGCATTCAATGGAAATGTTGCATTTACAGTTCAAGAGGATGCTGAACAAGGAGCTGAGCCACTTCTCAGAGTCCAGCAAGTCCGGCAACCAGATATCAGAGTACATCTGCTCCACATTCTTAGGTGAGACTACATTTCTTACATACTATTTATTCTAGGTGTCGAGTAATTTGCAACCACTGCAGGAGTATACGCAAGCACTGTACTAGTATTTAATACAAATATTTCCCGGAGAAATCACATTATGGGAAAAACACTAAGCCTTTTTTTTCAACTCAAAGGGGGGGAAAACACTAAAACGTTTTTTAATAATATTATTGTAGTTCACTCCATGTTCTTATGTAAGCAATTAACTCCAGCGTATTGACTTGGGGTTTAGGTGAGTTTACTTAAGAGAAGTAGAGTAAGCAACCAAATAAGTAAATATTATTTTATGTTTGCGACTGGTAATGAGATTTGTATTTATATTTATTTGGAGTATATTAATAAGAATGAATAGGTATTGGTTCTATTTTGATAGAGAGTCACTTGTGTTGTTAATGTTCAGATGTGATAACCTTACGACTTGCGAAACCGGCGCGCGCCGGATAACTTCACCAGTTAGATGCCACTCCATATTGTTTGCTTCTAGATAAAATTCAAGTACAAGCATGCCATTTATCATAAAAATAAATTCTTATTTAAATATAAGTATTAATCAACAAGTAAAGGAACCAACTAGTGCACGTGTTCTACAGTACTACTTTAAAATCCAGATAAACTTGCACAAAAAACGTCATTCTTTCTTCGAGATGGAAAACTATATTTATCAATTTTATCTTGAACGAAAACTATTATTGAGAAATATCTAAGCACCTTTCAAAGTAAGATGCATAATCTGTCCTATAATATCTTATCTAGTTCTTGTGTACTGAAAATAGACTTATCCTAAGTACCCACTTTGTCTTAGTGTGTGGAACTTGGAGTAAGGAGACATTACCACATTTTTAGATAAATAAGTTGTATTTGATAATGTTTTTGCTATTGACGCATTCGTGGGGCTTATTTTTATCACGTTTGATTATTAGGTGATTAGCATAAAGTCCTTTTATTTTTCTATCGATGACTGAAATGCGGTAAAATGTTTAATACACTCACTAACACCAGTAGGTGACCTAAACCCGAATAGGTTTAACCGCTCATATGAATGAGTCTATGAGTTAACGCGGTTACCAAGAAATCGATATTGAAAGGCCAAGACAGGCGCTTGAAATTAAAATTCATGAATATTCAAGGAGACATTATTGAATGTATTTGGGACATGAATGTTTACTAGCTCAATGAATAGCTCGTTGAGGCAATTGGCTAGGTCCATGGAGGGGAGTTGGCAATCCGTCGTCCTTTTAATTAAATTGTTTTGCACTGAGCCACAAGCCAGGGCTGAAGGTTGACACCAGAATATATTCACGATCGCAAACAATTGAAAGATTATTTGTTCACATTTTAATTTAATGATTTCGTAACCTTGTTGGAAATAATTATTAATATTAATTATACACAATGTTTACATAACATTGATAAACATAAATTCAAAAGCATTTAACACGATTTGTCGCCGTCTTCCTTATTGTTCTCATCGTTGTAAAATATTTTATATCCAAGGTCGAACAATATGCATCCTTTTGTGTTCGATGTAAACAATCTCTCTGTAAAAATCTTTAAGACATCTCACACGTATTTGCATACATTCACATTGTGCTAGTTTACGATGTTATGATTTCTAGCTAAATATAGATTTTACTGCGTTGTTTATTTTGTTATCATAAACGGACCAGCCACGATTAGATACAATATGGATGCGAACAAATCTCTGTGTAAACCGACGTTGCAAATGGACAATTACTAGGGATTTGTTGCACAAGTAGGTCCGCGCTATTAAATAATAAAAAAATAAAGAAATAATAAATAGTTTTTTAATTCATTGTTGATAAATAGTTATGTAACTTCCTTGTTTATGATTATACAAAGAAATAACAGAAAATACTATATTAAACATAACATTAAATACTTATTTAGATAACGCAAAGTTTAAACAAAGATTATATAAAATATATTATTTAATTGACGATCAACCTTGTATTACTTTAATCGTGATTACTTTGAGTACCCTAACGTAAAGTGATCGATCGATCAGACGGCCCTGTCTCCAATAGTCTTAATTACGATGATTTAGTATACTTTCATTTGACATCAATACCCATTAACATAGATTTAATGGTCTAAACGATACGTAACATATTATATGGTATATCATGTAACAAATTGATGAAGCTGATTATACTCATATACCAGACTACATAGATTAATCTGACACGACCGCGGATTAACTGGTTCTTGCAAACCTCTCCGGTTCCCATACGTTTCTACACTCCAATGAATTTCAATAGATTAAGATCGTGGTCCGTTTTGGTAAAGTTATGAAGTGTATTATTACATAAAGTTGTCCCTCATTCAAGTACTTACCTCTTATTTATATAATATCTGGGTCGTGATCAACTCATAAATAAATGGAGTAACATAAAAAACCACTATAACTCAAGATCGCATGACTGGCATTACATAACATTGTTGGTTACAGATAAACAACAAGAATTGGATCTGCCATCTTTACAAGTTGATGAAACCTCGGAGCGTATCAAGAAGAAGGAGAAGCCACGGCACACTGGACCGGGAACTACTATGTCACAGGTATATTGACGACTCTACTTACTGACATCTAAATTTTCCAATTGTGCTACAGTCCAAACAGAAAGTTAACATTTATTTTTTCTTTCTCAGATATCTGGCGTGAAGAGGGCCCTGACTCATACCAACAGCTTCACTGGAGAGCGTGTCCCGCGGTACGGCGTGGACACCCCCCACGAAGAGGATCTGGGCCGGCACCTGGGCGACCTCGACCGGTGGGGCATCGACATATTCCGCATCGGAGAGCTGTCCTGCAGCCGCCCCCTCACAGCTGTCGCGTACGCCGCCTTTACATCCAGAGAACTGCTCTCCACCCTCCAGATACACGCCCGTACGTTCCTGGCGTTCGCAGTGACTCTCGAGGAGCACTACTGCCGCGACAACCCATTCCACAACTCCATGCACGCGGCCGACGTCGCGCAGTCCACGCATGTGCTCCTCAACACGCCTGCTCTGGACGCTGTCTTCACACCGATTGAAGTGTGCGCCGCGCTGTTCGCCGCGTGCGTCCACGACGTGGACCACCCAGGACTCACCAACCAATTCCTCGTCAACTCGAGCTCGGAGTTAGCCCTGATGTACAATGACGAGTCGGTGTTAGAAAACCATCATCTCGCCGTTGCTTTTAAACTCCTTCAAAACGACGGATGTGACATATTTATCAATCTTCACAAAAAGCAGAGACAGACGCTCCGGAAGATGGTCATAGATATGGTACTGTCGACAGACATGTCGAAACATATGAGTTTACTGGCTGACTTGAAAACTATGGTGGAAACTAAGAAGGTAGCCGGCAGCGGAGTACTGTTGTTGGATAACTACACAGACAGAATACAAGTATTAGAGAATCTTGTTCATTGCGCTGATTTGAGCAACCCCACTAAACCATTACCGCTGTATAAAAAATGGGTAGCGCTTCTAATGGAAGAATTCTTCCAACAAGGAGATCGCGAAAGAGAACATGGAATGGACATTAGTCCAATGTGCGACAGACATAACTCTACAATAGAAAAATCTCAAGTTGGTTTCATCGACTATATCGTTCATCCTCTTTGGGAAACCTGGGCAGACTTGGTGCATCCAGACGCCCAGGACATACTGGACACGTTAGAAGAGAACAGAGACTACTACCAGAGCATGATTCCTCCCTCGCCGCCGCCCGCGCCCATATCCACGCACTCCGGCGCCGAAGACGACCGCCCAGAACAAATACGTTTCCAGGTAATTAATATTCTCTTACCTCTTGTTCTACAAGCGTCCCATACCTGTCTTTAACTATTTACTAAGTGCCATGATAATCGAAGGACATGACCCAAGTAAATTTATAGTCCATGTAAAATATAAGCATGCTTACGAAGGTAATGTTTATTTCGCAGGTCACGCTCGAGGAGGGTGAAGGTTCTGAAGAGTGCGAGGGCGAAGGCGATGGCGGGATGTGACGGAAACTGTTGGGAATCTGCAAGAAACTCTCAGAGAAAATGCAAGTTTGGTGGAGACTCTGGCAGTGAAGCGGCTCGGCCGCGGCGGGCCGGCGCCCGCGGACTCTTGTTGGATAATAAATAAATACTTGTTGACGCTTACTCTCGAAATGGGACGATTTGCGGGCGTGTCGTTACATTTCGATATTATAAATTAATTTAATGTGATCATTATGCAATGTTGTTTAGAGTTACCTTAACGACTAATGTCCCTCCAATGACTGTGTGACGTTCAAATGTCTAGTATTTGTACCTATTGTTTCGTTTTGTCTAACCAAAGATTTATGAAAACTCTTACGTTTATAGTGAGTTTGAAAATCCCATGTAAAGTAGTTAGTGTTCGATTCTTAAATTTAAAGAGTCGTAAGTAGATTTTAGTCGTCGATGCCGCATATATCGGATCGGCAACATAAGGACATTGAAACGCTTATTAATTGGTATGAAAGGGTAATTTATATTGTCATATCATTCACTTTTCTCATATTTAATACGGGTTTGCGATAATGATGTTATTCACCAAAATATATTAACATTATAGTATCCTAACTATTTTAAGGTAAATTTTAAAAAATTGCCTTTCGAAGCTGTTGATGTGTCTTTTTTCTGAATATTTAAAACTCGGCCAGCCTCTTGCTGCGATACAATCTTCAAGTTTGTAAATACTTATATACTTACCTGTCTTTGTATGTAATCGTGACGGACAGCTGGGACATTAGAAATATGCGGTTGCTAATCAATAGATACATCATTTTATTTATTTATGTTATTTGAAGAAGATATGTTTTTGTTTAACGTATGGTAAATGTAAATTGTCTATAATCCTAGGTATTTACTGTAATATGTAATGGTGCGCCGCATATATCAACGTTTGTTCATAGTGACTGTATATCTATTCCCTGAGCGAGTACCCGTGGCCGCGCCGCCCGCCCGGCGCGCGTGGGGCCGATCCGGCGTTAGGCCGATGTCAAGATTGTCAAGACACTTCGTTATTAGCTTTTACCTGATTTTGTAAACCTAATTGCACCTCATTTCTTATGAATGATCGCTGGCGATCGATTTACTTTTTCTCTTTAGACTAGCGTATTATATTACATTATTTTTATATAGTATGTACTTAACAGAATATTTTGTTGGACATCTGTAAAGTCAAAAATTATGCAACTAACGGCTTGAAGTGTTTGTTAAGTGGTTAAATACTAACAAATTAACAAGTTTTATCTCGAGTGAGTGTTCAGTTTAAGGTGTAGGTAGAGGTTGCGCTCCACAGGCCGGGTATTGCAATGTATCCTGCGATGTATGATCGTATTCATGTTCAACCTTAGGTAGCTCTTGATGTACAAGTGTATCGCACAACATAACTGTATCTGTGTCCTCGTGCGTGGTAGAAGTAAATGGTTTTGTAACATTTTCTACAGATCTGATCAATTTAGAAACCACATTGTTTCAGTCATTGTATTACGCACATAATGCGGCTTTCTAAAGTGTTAACTATATCTGGAATAGAAGATACCCTTTAATTATAGTATTAATGCTGTTGTAAGACCTACTTATCTTGTATTAAGTTTGCATTTCATATTTTGTTCACCATTATATTTGATTGAATTTTACGAGCTGGTCTCTAAACTTTCATGTATACTCGAAAGATATTCACCTGAATAAATGATGAGTTCCTTACACTTCACTTATTTTGTATTATTTAAGCCGATGAAGTATTAGACCTGACCTGTTGTCTCTGAAGCGAGTAGATGTACGCGACCACTATTATTTTGATTGATGATGGTCCAAAACATTTTCGTAGGTAGTTACATTTGTATCGATGATATAGATAGATGAATAAATAAACTAGACCTACTTGTATAACGGCTCTTGTCGCTCTTATCACTGTGTACTCTATGGAACTTTTAGAACTTGCAACGTTTAACAAATAGTACTGTACTATAACTACCTACATAAAATTGAATACGCTTATATACTTGTGTGTTAAAATAGAGAAGTTACGCTTAGGGAAATTTAATTTTTAATAATAACAAAATAATATGTGTACCTATCTGTTTGTGTTGAATATTGACATAGTACTGCAGTAGATCTAGGTACCTATATTGTACGTATCTACCCAATCTTTCGAATTTCATATACCTATTATAAACATTTGCATGTAGGTACACTACCTTCGCCTATGTGGTAACTATAGAATAATTACTTATTACTTTATAACTATTATGCTGTATGTATGTATCTACCTAATTAAATATGCCAACACATGAAATATGTTACATAGATTTGTATATTTGGTGTCTAATTTCTATGGATATAATATTATAATGTACCGACCTGCCTGTGTAATTACTGATTATTGTTGGCTGGATCCATATTACCGAACTACCCAGCAAGTGTAATAGGCACCTGAGCATCGTAAGCGAAGTGAAGCGCTTTATCGTTAACGATGTTCATTAACAACGCGCTTACTGACTAGGTACTGCCAAAGAATTCATTACTTCAGTCAATAGTTCCACCACAGTCTGTTACACGCAGGATTGCTACAATACAACATAACAATTTTAAACATCTATATGTAACGTCATTGTTCAATAGCCCTCTTAGAAATAATTAAATTAAAAATTTATTTCGCCAAAGTTTTTCAGTGTTGTGTATATGTTTTGTCAGTATGGAAAACTATCGCTAAGATTGAATAATACCTAGAATATTAATAACAAGTTAAAAGTGTGCAATGCTGGTCATTTGCATTACTTTATATTTATGTTTAAAAATAGCTTGTAATAGTTTAAATAAATATTTGAGTTGATTTAAAGATTATTAATGTATTTAGAATAAAAAGATATGGGAGAAAATTTATCAGACCTTTTATTGATCTTCCTTTTCCTATCTATCCTTAACCTACCTGTATCTTCCCACCGATAACCTCCTTTTAACCAGTAAAGCTTACATAGGTCAGTGGAAACCTGGTATCAAACTTGGCAAGCTCTGCCTATTCAAGTCTAGATTCTCGTCAAATTCTCGTTTAACATGACTATTAAACTATGACACTTTATAACTACTTTTTGGTAAGTAGTTCAGGTAGTAAAGGAACTAGGTTACCTAGTAACCTAAGTGTCTTTGCTGAATCCAGGACAATATTGTTGATGATGGCGTAGTTGAGTGATATCCATCAATCAACTACGCCACAATCTCATTTCATTATCTAGAAACATTTTCTACAAAGTTAGTGTAGGCCTAAGTACTCGAAGAAATTACTGTACATCACTAATATTTACTTTTTATGCTAATTTTATTACTTAATAAACAATATATAGTTAAATGAGGCAGAAAAATAAGTGGCCTCATACATGATGTGGTGAATTTCACAAAAATAAAATCTGTCAATGTTCAAAGGTCAGTGACCTTTAAAAATCCAATCCATACAGTGGACGGGGGATACTATTTCCGGGAGACACCTAGAGAGTTCGAAAAAATTTCATTATTTTTGAGCTAATTCCTAAGGTTTCGAGATATTATTGCTTTTTTTAGTTGATGTTCCAAAGATTGTGCTCAAATAAGTACCAATAAAGGTCATAGGAAAAGATTCTGCTAGACTGTCTAAATATAGGCTGTCTTAGGTGTTGTCTAGGGTCAGTGACCTTTTACATGAAAATATTTCTTTTACGGGGAGGGGATAGTATTTCCAGGGGTGAAGACACCTAGGTGGGTCCGAAAATATCGTTATTTTTAACCATTGAGTTATATGTACTACGTACTATAACTCAATGTTTTTAACTATTTAATTCGAGTCTATACTTACTAACATTAAAAAGAGGTAAAATTTGTAAGTTTGTTTGTTTTGTGAGCTCCGTACTCACATACGGTTTTACTCGATCGAGCTATCATGTCGAGATTAAAAGAATTAAATAAAATTAAAAGGAGTAAGTAATCCTTTTTTTTCACTTTTTTTATTTTTCACGTGTTTTTACGACGATCAACAACGGTGGACTGAAGCTCGACTCACGCCACTCGCGGCCACGTACACACGCTTGAGTCGAGCTCGACGACTCGCTTCGAGTAGCTGCGAAGGAAATTACTTATATGTAATTTTCTGAAGAGCAAAACAGACAAAACATAGTATAACCGAGATTCCATCGACCCGGCTCGATAGTGAGCTTTCGAGCTGTGAGTATTGCGGTCCACACGTTAATATTATTCGTTTTGGAGTAAAACAATCGAGTAAAACCGTATGTGAGTACGGAGCGTTAGACGAACGCCACATGCCACATACGACCAACATGCGACATGTCACATGCCATGAGACCGATCGACATAGTCCCACAAAGTTGTTATAAAATACTCGAACATAATCGAATGTAGGAAACCTCGACTATCAACTATTGCATCAACTTTACAATTTACAACACAAAATAAAGTATTTGCACAGAATATTCTGTATATTTTGTGTTATTGGCCCACTAGAACTAGGATTAGTTTCTATGTGTAATTATTACTATTACAAGGCCATTAGCGCAACGCAAGGCTGATTTGGACTTGACCAAGGGTCTTGACCAATTGTATGTCTTGTCAGTTATTTCCATGGAAGAAATCTATAATTATTGTCGAGCCCCTCACAGTACGTATTATTCGCGTCTAAAACGTAGTGATTATTTCCTCTATGGTCACGTCGTTTTGTGTGCTAGCCTCGAAATAGAGAAGCCATGGGGAGAAGCTTAGTACGGTTACGTTTTATATTATTATATTACATTTATGTACATACTTCGCCCATCCGTGATGATATAGCAGAGAACAAGAATCAAAGGTAAAATAATTGTCAGTGTCAAACATTTTACAATCGTAACTTGAGATGAGCTCAAGCACAAACTCAAGACCAAGGACTTTTTATTCAATATTCAATGATAGTAAATCCATGCTCAAGACTCAAGATGAGCTAAGTATGTCTGTCATGGTCTGTCAAGGTTCACTTTGACGCTTTGACAGCAATTTTATTTTTAATTGACAACTTTGACATTTGCGAACTGTCATATTCATTGTTCTCTAAAATTCTCTTTCCAAACGACCAAGAAAAGGCGCATGGAAATAGAAATTTAACTTGTTTTGTGAGCTATTCAACTGCGTAATATTTATAGTTTTCCTTGATAATGGCAGCAGTAGTTGATAAAAAAAGTGAAGATGACGTACACGAAAACGGGGAAGAAGAAGAATTAGATGAAATCGAGGAAGGTGAAAACAAAGATCCCGCTAAGAAGAAGAAAAAGAAAAAGAAGAAGAAGAAGGCTGGTGGTACGATATTATGATGCATTTTACAGTATTAATTGGTTCTAAGTGAGATAGAAACTAAATATCAAAATCCCAATAAAGATTTATAACTCCTACATAATATGGAAGATATAACCAAGCATGTTATATATCCTTACATTTCTTCGAATATAAATGTAATTATCCTTACATATCTTCGTAATAAGTTGATTATTAGTATTTTAACATCTAAAACTATTTGCTCAAAATATTTTTAATTTAACATGCAGAGAGCGAAAATGCTGCCGAGATTGAAGTAACTAATGCGGGCGACAAGGTTGAGGCTTTGACGATCGAAGACGTGGGTGACGCCGAAGAGAAGAAGAAGAAGAAAAAGAAGAACAAGAGCAAAGGTGGCAAAGGAGCCTCCAAACAACAGACCAACCCTCCCACCATACCTATTACAGAGTTGTACTCTGATGGTAAGCCACAACACAAAGCTAATTGTCACGATAAAGGACCCTATATTTTTACCCCCATTAAATGTAGGTTAATTAAAATCTTGTTGAGTTGTTTAAGTTGGCTGCTACATTATTTATTTAACTACATGACAATATAGAGTACCATTTTCATGTGATCTGATCACATTTGTTTGATTAATAAATGATTGACTTTTGATATTTATCAGATTTATAACTGATTAAAAAGGTTCAAAGGTATGATTCAACATTAATATGTTGACGTTCAAGATCACCGTTATTGTAAGCCTATTGATGGCAAAATGCTACCTTTTTATAAACGACATTTACAATAGTAAGTGTAGGTGTTCAAGGAAATAACTGATTTAAAATTTTAGTAACTTAAAACAAAACCTCCTTTCAAAGGCTATGTAGTATAGTAGGCTATTGTATAAATAAGTATACCCTTTTATAGGAAATTATCCTGAGGGTCAAATTCTGGAGCATGGGCATGCTGAAGGCATTGATGAGAGGACAGCCAAGGAGCGGTTCTCCAGTGAAGAGAAGCGCGCCCTAGACCGGATGCACCAGGACATCTACCAGGAGTTCAGACATGCCGCTGAAGCTCACAGACAGGTATGTCTATTTTTTAAATATTTTTTTTCACTTAAGTCATAGTGAGGAGTTTTTTTATAATCCTCCTTAGTGTACTGATATCTTATGAGATGTTTGGCATTTGCCCAGCAGATGGAGATTACAGGCTAATACTTTTTTATGTTTATAGGTAGGCTATGCTTAGTTTCCACCAATCATATGAAATGTATATAGGTACAACAGCAATATAGAAGTACCCTTTACCAAAATTTTGTGGTCACAAATGCAAAGCACATTCTATTGCACTTATAAATACCGTAAATGGTAAATGATTCACTTCATGCCATCATTCAACTGTTTGAAACCCCCATCATTATATATATATACCTACTTAATTAGAATATTTTGTTATATTTGCTCCACCATTCCTTTATTTATATATTACTTTACACTAGTCACATGTTGTGTGAAGTGTTTTTCTAAATACTCCTAGTGTTCTATTTTTAAATATTGTTTACTAGGAGTGCCCCGCAGTTTTACCCGCGTTGTGCCCGTTTCTTTGGGAATTTTGGGATGAAAAATAGCCCAAACGCCTTCCTCAATAAGCGACTATCCAACACTGAAAGAATTTTTCAAATCAGAGTAGTACCAGTAGTTCTGAGATTAGCGCATTCAAACAAACTCTGCAGCTTTATAATATTAGTATAGGTAATAAAAATGTGTTGTTATTTCTCTTATATCTAGACTCGCAAGCACATGCGCGATTGGATCAAGCCAGGCATGACTATGATTCAAATATGTGAAGAGCTGGAGTCGACTGCGCGTCGCCTGATCGGTGAGGACGGCCTGCAAGCTGGGCTTGCCTTCCCCACCGGATGCAGTCGCAACCATTGCGCTGCTCACTACACTCCTAATACAGGTATATTTCCAAAGAAAATTTAATTTTTTCATTATTGATTTATTGTGACTCTTTTACAAGTTCAGAATTTCGCAGTTCTTTAAACTACGTACGTATATGATTTTCGAGACGATCGCGAGTCTTTCCCTAAGACACAAGCGCGCCAGAGTCGAAGTCAAAGTCACTTTGGTGCAAATGTTTTTCAACCACGCACAAGGATACTCGCATATAGCGTTGGAATCAATTTTGTATCAGTGCAGATACTTTTCATCGGTCATTGTGAGCGGCGCGCGGCGTCTAGGTCTAGCGCGTCCCTAGTCACTAGGTCTGAGACTCATGCCCTGAGTAACCGCTCGACAACTTATCCAATATCTAAACTAGAATAGTTTAAATGACATGTAAATACGATTTATTGTTAATAGGTGACACCACCGTCCTGGAATACGACGATGTTGTGAAAATAGATTTCGGCACACATATCAACGGTCGCATCATCGACTGCGCGTTCACGCTGCACTTCAACCCTCGTTACGACTCACTCGTGAAGGGAGTGCAGGAGGCCACTGAGGCGGGGATCAAGGCCTCCGGGATTGATGTGAGGCTGTGTGACGTGGGTGCTGCCGTACAAGAGGTTAGTTTGTATTTCTTGTCTATATTATTTCCTCCTATCCAATCAAGATGGTATTTGCAATCAAAATATATCCTACCACATTGAATGCTGTGGTGGCAGTGGACCGCCACTATCACCACCATAACCAATGGTCATAACCTCTTCGCTGTTTCATTATGGTGTTGATATTTTAAATCCTCAAGTTTTATGTTCTAAAAGTTTACTATCTTTTATATCAAACTGAAACACCCTTATCTGTGTGTATAACCACGAGTAACAGTTAATGAAGAGCTAATAGACTCTTGAATAAGTATTGATTAAAATAAAACTATGTTACTAGGTCATGGAATCGCACGAAGTTGAACTGGATGGCCAGACTTATCAAGTAAAGCCTATACGTAACTTGAATGGGCATTCTATCGGCCCGTACCGCATCCACGCCGGCAAGACCGTGCCTATCGTGAAGGGAGGCGAAACAACCCGTATGGAGGAAAATGAGTTCTACGCTATCGAGACCTTCGGCTCTACGGGACGTGGCCAGGTCCATGATGACATGGACTGCTCGCATTACATGAAGAACTTCGACCAACAGTTTGTTCCGCTAAGGTATGAAATCACTAATCTTTGCTTTAGTTGCAAAATGTGTCTACCCTTACTTTGAAAAGTTTCACTCACCTGTCCAACTTGAAACCCTGGCTTAAACTCTGAAGCCGCACAAACGATTACAACCGACAAATGCATGTTCGAAATTACCCATCTATAAATTCTCAGTTCTTTGCTCGACAGTGGCATATTGGCCGTAACTTTACTGTCATTACATGTTTCCAGACTGCAATCTTCTAAACAGCTGCTTAACTTGATCAACAAGAACTTCGGAACACTGGCGTTCTGCAAACGATGGTTAGAACGCGCCGGGGCTTCGCGTTACGCCATGGCGCTGAAGGACCTTTGCGATAAGGGCGTTGTGGACGCGTATCCACCGCTCTGTGACATCAAGGGATGTTACACTGCCCAGTTCGAACACACCATCCTCCTCAGACCGACATGCAAAGAAGTAGTCTCTCGTGGAGACGACTACTAAACTATAAACAGAGGCTTAAAAAGCTCTGTTTAATGCCTTCGGCGTATTTCACATAGGTAATTGTAATGCAATAACGGTTTTATATCTGCTTATGTTGAATACTGTAGTAGTACTCTGTAGAAATGAAATCTACTCAACCAAGTTTATTACGTAAGTACACAATTTAATGAAAAGGTAAATATTACTTTATATAGTTGTTATATACATCAGCCTTACAAATAATTAGCGTAATAGTTTTAAATATGAGTTTTCAAATTTCATAGACAGTGGTAAGGCTTTAAAGATATATATTTTATAAACACTTTTCAGGTAAAGTACAATATATTTTAATGATAGTTGTGTCAGAAGGCCATGTACAATAAGCAAGCCCCCTCTTGCACTTGCACCAGTTGAGTGGACTTCATAACCGCAAATGTACTTACATTATGTAGCTCTTTGGGTTTTGTGTGTATGTATTCTTACTTACATAGATTATATGCTGTATATTTTGTTTGTATATTGACTTTCATATTCATATAAACAACAGCACTATTTTGTTATATTGTTGCAGTTTGTTCAATACTTTGTTATATCAATACATAGGTTTTATGTATACAATGTGTCAATATCAAGCTCCTTTTGAAATAAACTCGTACTAATCAAATATTATTTTATTTCCTTTTCGAGTACAGGCATGCGTCATATTCATTTCAAAATAAACCAAAATGGTAATGCTTTATTTATTTATTTAGGAAAACTATTGTTACAATCGCAAAAATAATAGATTACATTCATAATTAAGTATGATATTATATGGGTACAAAATTTTGTCTATAATGGTTCCTTAGAAATGTATAAAAAATGTATTGACATTAATATTTAACAAGTATAATATCAAATATCATTTCGCTACATTCAATTTTCTACTCTTAAAAGTTTATTTTGTTGAAATGTTAATAACTACCTGGAAAAAGTTTCCAAAACGCAATCAACAATCCAGTCTATTAAATATACTCATTCTACTCTACAAATACGACCAACAATAAAGGCCTCTTGTTCGATTACGATTATTATTAAATACTTTGGGGCCATCACGCGGCTACATAAACTATCGAACTTCATGGCTCACTGGATACCTGCAAGGGCTGCAAGGAGTACTATTGCTTGATACGAATATAAATTAATAATGATTAAATCAATTGTTTTCACTGTCTTCCGTGACTAGACAACACTTCAATCGATAATTTGTAGTAGGTACTTTACCTATTTAAGTAGAACAGCGGTGCCATATTATAAATACAAAATAAAACATCAATTATGTAAAACTATATTAGAAATTAATACACACAAGGATACATCGGAAATAATATCAATTTAATAAAATTACTCAAATCACTAATGAAACAAAATGTATGTTTTGGGAACTCATTAAATACAATGTCTTATACCAACACGGTAAAGTATCACAGAAATTAACCATATCTAGCTAAACTATGACATTTCACATACAAACATTACTAAGAACATGAGGTTTTGGTCAAAATACTAAATTATCACTACATAGTTTGTTTATATATTGAAGGAAGATGTCGAATACTTGAATAACAAACTAATCAAACAGTCCGAGGCAAGCTTCTAACTAGGCCCTAACTAGATGTTATAAGATCAATCTCAACATACAATACTGACGCTTCTCGCCATCCGTCTTATGACGACAGACTAAACCGACGAATAAATAAGAGTGAGACAAAACAACTGGATTTTATTCACTATAAATATAAGGTTAATTTAATAATTGTCTAATAATTTAATCCGTATTATATTTATTCCATAATTAATTAAGGAAATTAAACCCGTTTTACATACATTACTAAGTAAACACAAGTGCCTATCCGAATATTATAATTTACAAATGGAATACATAATATGAAGCATAATAAATATTTTTTATCAATCAATAAGTATTATATCCTTAAAAATATGGAGTTAACATTCGTGGAACTCAAGATACTATACTTCTTTTGGTAATTAGGGATGTTACACTCTTATTTTTAGTTAGTTATCTGTATATTTTGATCATCCTCTCCGTTAACCGTACATACCGCAGTGTATGGCCAGTTGTAGATTGATTGCAGTGGCACATGAAGTAACTCCACTAAGTATCTGTAGTTTGGTTCTGAAAGATTAAAAGAAAATAGGCATAGAACAAAATATACCAAAAATCTGCAAACAAACTGTAATAGTTAACTAACCATTTTCAGGGTTAATGTAGCCTCTGCGTATCAAGAAATCAATCAACACAGGAGCACTGGTAGTCTTGAACTGTGGTGTAAGTGCTCGGTGGATACATTCTTCGGCCGTGAGAAGCTCAAAGCTCTCGACTTCACCATCAGCATTTTGTGGCACAAAGTCTAATGGCAGCTCCAAGTCGTATACATACTCTGTGTTTGGAAACAGGCCTCTCTCACTTTCGAAGTAAAAGCTGGACAAGAAAAATATAAAATGGATTAATGGAATGCAAAATAAGTTTTTTAGTTATTTTCAACCTCCTTCAGTCCTAGTTGTATAATAAAACATTGTCAAAGTTCAAACTCAAAATATGAATAGTATTCAAGTATTCACCTGACACAGCCAGCTGGTACCAGTTTCTTGACAAGATCCCCTTCAACAGATGCTTCTTCAGCGGCCTCTTTGATGGTAGTCTCCAGGATACCAAATCCCACAGCCAGGCCACCGCTTACAAAGCAATCCCACTTCCCTAAAAGAAATAAAAAGTTAATGAATTGGTACTATGAAAATTGTATTTGTATTTGGGCCAAAGCAAAATCTCCAATAACTATGAATGTGGTGATATGTGCTGCTGGTGAATATGGCTCAAGCAAATGACATAATTAATCTATTACCTGGCCAAGTCTGTTTGGTGAAACTCCTCTGCTGCAACCAAATGCACAGCCCTTTGGTTGGATGGTTCAAGTAGCCGGTGACACTGACCCCATAGTTTCTGATGCCAAATAGACAGACAGCACTGCGATCCATCTCCAGCAGGTTCTCATTGAAGAATGGTACACTCACTTCGAAACACTAAAACAAAAATAAAAAATCTATTAAGCTTTTATCTATCATTTATGAAATTACATGTCATATTAGGCCCTTGTATAAAACTCCAAAGAATAGTATCACTCACCAGCACCATGTTTAATAGATCTAGATCCCAATACAGGGCAAAGGCCTATGATAAAAATATAATCATCTTATACCAATCACCTGTTTTAAAGTACTATCCAATCACAAGATTAAAGTTCATTGTCCCAAACATATTGTACTACTTTGTTTAATTTAATTAGTCATAAAACTATATTCCAACAGGAAGTACAAATATGACTTATGTGGTTCCAATTAGAAATCTTTAACTATTCAAATGTTTTGATAGGCAAATTTAAATTTAAATTAAAACGTAGATATTCTCCTTGAAATTGAAACTACATAGCCACTACTTTTTCATTGAAACTATACTTATAAGAATATGCTATAATCTAAAAATCAAATGATTTCATTATAAACAATTTCAAAATAGATTTGTATTTTCAAACATTTCTGCTAGTTGAGAATAGAACCTAATAGTGTGTAATACTGGTATCATTATCGGTAAAAATATAGGTTATTATGTTTGTAAGCATGTAACATGTCCATGTGCCTATCCTATTATTTAATTACCTCATCTCTCCATCCTTTCAATGCACATATTTCATTTTCTTTTCTCAGTTTTTGCAATACATCAGCAACTTTCGAAGTTCTCTCTTTATAATCTCTGAATGCTGGGTTAAGCTCAACATATTTTCCTGCAACTCTGAACACCTGTAATGTTTGAAGCAAATTAATTCAAATAATAAAACAAGTTTGGAAAATAATAATACTCAACTAGCCAATAGTAACACAAACTAACTTAATAATAAGAATATTGTGCTGTCTCAGTTTGCTTCTATGAAAATTTTAGTAAATTTGAATAATAACGGGAGAACTACCTCATTTCAATAAATAAAAACCCAAGAGATAATTATGTTTACAATATAATGAGTTGTGATTAGTCCTGCTTGAATGACACTCACCTCTGGGAACCTTTGTAGATGCTTCCTGACATCAGGACGAACTAAACCCACTTGGTGTCCTGCTACGATGAACGGCACGCATATCCCCTGATGTAATCCTGTTATTATATGGAGATAATCCAATAAGATTTAGTGATTTCAGGAAATTGGCAATATGCAAAACGACAGATACAATAATTACCTGTAAGGTAGAAACAGTTGAATTTCCTAGCTAATTTCAACAGATCCGAAATATTATTCTGAGCCGCAGCGTTCATATCTTTCATACTATTATTCCATGCAACACGAAACGACAAATTCTTCCGAATTTTATCTGAAGAAACTGAAAAATTTGAGAAACGAAATTTCTATTTTTTTTAAAGAATGTTGTCCAATTTTACCACAGACTCACACTACCTGAATGAAAGAGACCAGAGAGTATACAATATTGTCATTTACCCAGCCAATGGCCAGTGTTACTGGTCGTATGTGAAGTGTGCTTTTTGTGACCCTCAAGCCTCAAGTTTTATATTTGTCAAAGTCAGATCATCAAGCAAGAATTGACAATTTAATCAATCATCGTTTGTTTTTTTATTTAGTTGTGTTGTGGTGTGGGGTGAATTTATTGTTATCCTGCCTCTAATTTTAACAATTAAATAATACTGTTTTGATCCAGCTATTGTAAAAACCGGCTGAAATATGGCTTCTGGTATAATAAACGATATAGCTCCGATATTTCGTCCTTATGTTCAGACTGTAATTGAAGATTTAAAGCTTGGTAATCTAAATGTATTTTTCATTTAATTTCTACAAAATAATACTATACTATTTCTATTATACATACTTACTTGTACTATTTATCTAATTTTTAGGTTTATGCAAAACAAAAGTTGATTTTGAAAGAATTTCTGGATCTTCTGATGGTACAGAAAGTCAATTCAGATTAGTATTACCCTACTGCTCAAAGAAACTAAAATGGGAAGTAATATTTGATGCAACAACTCCATGGTTTGCCCCTGACTTCCGTTTCGATGATGACACATTTCTAAGCAGCGTTGATGAGGACATATTGGAGAAAAAACTGCCAAGCTTACACAATTGGAATGAAAATAACCCAAATGCATTGAGTGATGTGATTTCAGAGTTAATTGATATGTACAAAAATCATCAGGTAACTATTTATATTTACAATCTACAAACATTTTAATTTGTTGGTTTTCGTTATGAGCATATTCTCCACATGGCTTCTCGGGTTGATTATTTTGTATAGTGTTGGAATGTGCTGTACTTTAACACATTTACACCCCCATAGTGTACACTGAGTCTGTTCTCTACATCACTGCCACTGTACTTAGTTTTAATTTTATATTTTAGTATTAAGTTCATAGTGTAAGAAGTATTGCTCCTTTTCATGTTCATATTTTATGTGGTGTTGAAATAAATGGTTAAATTTATATTATATATTATTATATATATTTGTGTACTAGTAATAACTAGGCTCAGTTTCTCTACTAACTCACTATTCTTATCTATTTGTAAAAAAGGTAAATAAACTAAATGAAGATGAAAGTTCCCGAGCATTCTTTGAATACAGTGCCCTCCTTGGGGATGCATTGACTTCGGAAAATGATATTGAAGTGTGGATCGGCAACCATGTGGTTGAGTTCCTGATTCGGCTTAATGTAGATACTTCAAGATTGCCAGAACTTTATGATAGTAGGTAAGTCCACTATTTTAACTTAACCTTAATGTAACCTTAATATTATTAATAAAATCTCCATGTAAATTATTTCTGAATAATTTCTGAATAATTTCTGAAAAAATCACAAACATATAGATTGACTGGCAGTGCCCACGGACTTACCCATGTTGTATCTGTTACTGCGGGAATTTCGGGATGAAATTTATATATTACACTACAGTAATAAGCATACATCCATCCATCCTCACAAACATTTGTATTTATAATATAAGTGGGATATACTGAACCTTATTTAATTAGTTGATTAAAAATGCCTAGTTTATGTCATTAGACGAAAAATAATCTTATTTACAGCATATAACTTACCTTTTTCTTTATTATGTTACAGCATAGAAGATAATCCAGGCATTGACACTGCATTACTGCTTGTCAGATATCCAAATTCAACCAATGCCGAATTGATATTATCTCCTCTTCTCACCAAATCACTTGGAAACATTATGTTACCTCCGTAAGTAAACTCCAGATATATTTCTAAATCATTTTTTAGTAAAAGGATTATTGTGAGTTTCTAATGACATTTTGTATTTTTTAGTATGCATCAATCCGGAGTGCTTATGGACTATGTACCAATGGTCACTGAACTATTGAACAATAAGGTGCGGTAACTATTTTATTTCATCATCATTGTAATATAATGACTAATTTATACCGTAACTCTAGGTATGGTTTTAATAACCCATACCTAGAGTTACAGTATACACTAATGTGTATCTGTAGTAAATAAGTGTAGTTTGATTTTTTTTTAATGATACAGAGTAAATCACATTGTAATTTATGTTATTAATTATATTCAACTTCAGATAGAAGAATTGATGAACAATGAGAAATTGAAAAGAAACTTGCTAGCACAACTCATAGTGAAATATGAGGGAGCTATTCTAGAACATGACAGCAACAATGCAGTTTTCCTCTTTGAAACTAATGGATTTCATTGGATCCTTCAAATAGAGATAGGTATGACATATACAATATTAATATTAATTGTGAACCAAACATAACTAATATCTAAGAGCAATTTGTCCAACAGTGCCTTATGGGTTGTTGAAGGAGGATAGATGGTTTGTCTAATATTTTTTACCAATCACTGAAGGCCCAAGTCGAAGATGCACCAAACACTACAAGCTACATCACCAGACTACAAGCAACAATATGAATTTCTATGAATCTTGCAGAATCAATCAGTAAATGTATTCAGTTACTCAGAAAGATATAATTAACACTTATTGTTTCAGGTACTGGATTCCCCAACAAGCCCCCTGTATTGACGCTAAGGTCAGTGTACCACTGCAATAAAGGGAAACCGAGAATCAAAGTGTTATCTCAATGTCCATACAATAATTTCGAAAGCTATATTGATCAGCAAGTCGAAATATTCAAAAATGATTGTAAAGCGCATCTGATGAGTACTAATAATCAACTTGTTAATGTGGAAAATTGAATATTTTTATACATAAAATAAATATGTATTACTCTGTCCAAACTACTTTACTGCACACTGTTAATGCAGTATAGTAGTTTCAGCAAAAAATCTTCATTCAGCGAAACTATTATTATTATTATATAATGTTGTAATCTTTCTTTTTATTGCTATTATATTAAACAATGCCAATTCTATTTCCATAGCTAGTTTCAAACTTTGATTCAAGATTGGACTTGGGTACTTTATGTTGCTAATTAATACTATAAATAATTAATGAACTCGTACATAAGGTAAATAAAAGTTTGTACATAACATTCTTGAAGTCATTTTATTACTATATCTGTAAACTTGAGACAAATAAAAAGATTTGGCCAATCATGTTTAGATCTCTTGTAAAATACATAGCACAAAACATAATCCAATATACCATTCATTCGGGTGAAACTGTTTAAAGCAGCATTGTGGAAACAAATAGTGTTAAATATCAGTAAATTTCAATTAATCTTTTTCTATGAAATAGCCATTAACATCTACATCAACAACTTAACTATTACATTTTGTTATTAGGGACAATAAGTACATCCAAAATAAATAACTAAATAACATTATTTCGATTTCTAAATGTTAATTAACAAATCACAAAGAGTTTCCACAGTGACAAACTCCTGCCGACAGAAGAACCCCACTCAATACATTAGGTAGGTAACATTAAACAATCAAAGTACATACAAAATTAATATTTGTACTCTATGTTAACTACACACTATGATATAATTAAAACAATTAAATTAGGAAATAATTTAGATCAATCAGTGATTCACAATTAATTGAACATTTAATTGGTTAGTTTTGTGTTGTCTGTTTTCTCTCCAATATATTCATAACGGTATCTCATGTACGTAACTTTCATTCTATCCCATAAATTTTCAAAAGAGTCCATGGCAGGCCTGACATCTAGAAGGGCAAACTGGTATTTGTTATCAATCTCTCCGCCGTCGTAGTAATCTATGACATAACGCACATCTTTCCCACATCTGTCTACAATCCAGTCATGACGGTCAAATGGCAGCTCATACCTAAAAAAATAACAAAAAATATTATACTGGTCTCTTAAGTTTAGATGCGCACACTACTCATTTTGAATTGAAACTTTGACCACAGTTCCTATAAAAGGGCCGAAATATCAGATATTTTTTTAAAAATAAAAGTGAAGTGTATCTTCAAACACAATATCAATAATAAAAAAAAAGTATTACATACTGACTGACTGACTATTTGAAGAAATTATAAATAAATTCAATTATTGTCCTTGTCAGGGTACCTGATAGAAATAACCTGAGAAGGGCCGGTGATTATTTTCTGATGATCGGTGGGGAAGAATCGAATAGTAAATTATAATTTATAACTAACCAAGTGTCTAGTTTTACTCACCCAAGCCATGACCGAAAGCGAGCCCTTGGGCTGTAATCTGATGCTTTTCCTCCAAAGCTCTTAAGTCTAGGATGGCCACACTCCTTAGCATGTAAAGCTTCCCATTTTAATACTTCAAGCCAAGCCTGGAAACAAGTATATAATTTGATAAATATTCCATAAAAAATAATAGTCATTCATCAACAAATATGTTTAGCTATCTGGCCTTCAGTAACTACATGACCATGTTAACTATGAAATAGATAGCAATTCAAGGTCTTTGATAATAACTCGATAGAACCTAATAATTTATTAAACAATCTTATCAAATCCTTTAAAGAATGAACTGACCTGTTCATTGTTAGCATTATGTATTTTTATTATATCATCCATGTCTTTCTGCTTAATGTCATCATCCTTCCAGCGCCATCCTTTGCGAAGCATAGCATTCCAGAACATTTGCTGGCTAGGATACACCCAGAACTCGGTGGAACCATCAGGCATCGCACGGGGGATAGTCGACACTTGGCGTTGAGTAGGCAATGTGAAGGGTTGGTCGGGTGCCGGCTGTTGATTTGCTGGAGGCATCTGAATAGTGGAAATATCGAGAAAAATATTAACATGATGCTTTATACTACTCTAGTCCACATTTGATATATATATGTATACATAGACTTATAATCAGTAATTAGGTTTATTCAATTAATTACCATGTTGTAAGGGTTGATATCTTCTCCCTTTCCATGTTGAACCGGGCAATCCGAAATTGAAGGTTTCGCAGGCTCCGATTTCTTAGCAGTTTCAGTAGTTGAATTATTTTTGTGCATCGGACATTCTGGTGGAGGCTCGGAGTTGTTGGTCAAAGTAGTGTTAACACTAGCGTTTGCAGACACCTGGTTACCCATTTTACACACTGGTTTTCGTAACTCTAGGTGGTCTTACGTAAGATTTGAGGTTATAATTTATTACAGCATCTTAATAGATTACACTTTTATTAAAATATTTGTTGATTATGGGAAAAGTAATTTAAAAATTGCCTGCACTGTAAGTGATTTTTTTGCACTTTATATTTTTTATATTGTGAAATTCAAAAAATCTTGACTGCCTCCTTCACGACAGCAGAACCACAGACTAGGAAACAGAATGAACATGACGAGTGGAGTGTGACAGAATTGACAGACGATCACAGACTTTAGTTTCATTCATTCACAACATACCCGAACAGCGAGTCATTCATTAGTTTCGTTTATCGTTCTAGATTTTCACCATGGATTTATTATAATATAATATATCTTTGTTTACTGGTCTGTGATACTAATAATATTATGTCTCGTTTCTTGCTCTTCCCCGTTAAAGTGTGATCACACCCTTAATACGGAACCCATTATTATGTCCAGAAATTACGCGGCACTTCAAGTGTCTGCTGAAAAATACCTTATATTAATACCCATGATTTTATCAGAAAACATGAAAACATACTTTCTTTTGTGGTAGCCATGGGTAGCTGTTTGCATTTATTGACAATGATTGAATATTGACAAGAATGACAATGTAATGTGATAGATAGACAAATGAATGACAACAGCTGATCAAAACTGAATTATGAATCTGTTTTGTGAATTCTGAAATTAATATCTGAATTTGCCTATTTCTGTAGGTACATAGGTATATTCTTTAATTTTTTATGAAATAATTCTATTATACTTTCAACCCCTGAATATATAAACTGCACTGACGTTAATTGAAGCCAAATAAATAAAGTTTCCTTTTCCCGAAGAAGGTTAAGTATAAAAATGGCATCGCGAGGATTATTGGAATGTAAAAGCTTGTTGAATTGTATTTTCCAACGGAATCTAAATAATAATATTGCTGCAATAACAAGAATACATCGAGAAGAGTATGCCAGAGTTTATCCAACTGCAGTGGTACTCCCTGATGGATCTTCAATAAACGTTAGATATCATGAACCTAGGAGAATAATAAAGGTTTGTTGCATATTAAAAAAATATAAATACAGGTACATTAAATTTTGTTTAACATTGTGCTATTATTTTTTATATTTGATTAGCGATGCGTAGCGACTTCTCCAGTAAAGCCTTTGATCTGCAAGATTTAGATAAGTAATTGCATTTTGCAGTTATTACAGTAAATATAAAAAATTAATATCTATAGCAGTAATTCACACATGGCTCGCCAGACCCACACTTAGCTCTCAACTGTCTTCTTTTTATTGCAGTTGCCACTGGATGTCTCCACATTATCAGAAGAAGAAAGAAGGATGAGGTTAGAGAAAAGAAAACCAAAGAGGAAAGTTAAAATTCTGGATGATATTGAGGATGACTTCAATGCAAAGAAATATCTGAAGTATATGAAGAAACCAAAATCTAAATAGCAATCTAGCGCTAGTACCTCTATAGACAATATTTTAGCCATTAGTGCAGAGATCAATGTACCTAATGTTTAGTAATTATACCTAATTTTAGTTAGATTTCAAATGTTTTTATTATTTGTCTAGCGGCTTGACCATGAAAGTCCAACTGTCTGAGAAGACTAAAAGAGAAAAGGGTCTAGTTTGAAAGTGAACCTGCAGTAGTCTGCAGTTTTATAAACCCTTCTCGTTAACTACAACCCTTCCTGCCTTACTTCCTTCCTACTTTGTAATCTCTACTTAAAGCTACAAAGAAATTTGCAAATTGAGAAGATTATATTAGTGTAGGACTAGTCTTTTATATTATTAAAAATTTTGTATAATTGGACAAGATTTCTATGAAATAAAACATTTCAACTTAAGCTTATCAATGACCAATCAGCTGCACTTCATTTGTTAGTTACCACGGAAGCGATATGAAAAGGCAACGCGTCAACATTAAAGCTGATTTACACAGGGTCAGTAACTGACTACAAATTCGAGGCAAGTCAGTGCTGACCCGAAAAAAACCCTGTGTAAACTGATTTGAAGTCAGTACAGTGGCTTGAAGTCAGCGCTGACTTGAATATTCGGACACGAATTTTCGGGTCAGCACTGACTTGCCTCGAATTTGTAGTCAGTTACTGACCCTGTGTAAATCAGCTTTTATTTTCGACTCAATCTGTGGCGCTGCTGTACTCAGACCACTGACTCAGACAGAAATGTTTCATTTCATTTGTGATTTTATTTAACTTTATTTAGTCTGTGGGAAGCGGTAGCTTGGCTTCGTTGTTTGTGTGGGTACTGTGGGTGGGCTTGTTTATTTTATTTTCAGTTGTAACTTGTAATTATTAACATTGCTCGTGACTGAAGTGTTGTGTTAACATAAAATGTTTGTATTTTGAATAAAAGTTTACTAAGATTTGAAGATTACTTTATTAAGATGGGGTGTGCCCAAAGTGAAATAGCTCCTCAGAATGAGACTCCCAAAAAAGGGTGTACCGACGTCTTGTGGCTAATTATTTATATTATATTCTGGATTCTCATGGTAAGATATAAAATAAGAACCTATTATGTATATGTTCGAATACTTATTATCAATAAGCTTCAATGGCAGACAAAAAGAAAGTTATCTAGCATCAAGTTTAATTTAAAAAAATAAGTTGGCCTATTCAATGAGTAAAAGTAGAATTAAATAAAGCGTTTACTTAGTGCTGTGCTACATTTATTTATAAAGCAGCTTCTAACAATATACCTGCATTATTTTGACTTGAAATTAGTTTCGCATTCAGTAATATTACAAAGCTCCAAACCCTAACTTAACTGAATATTAGATACCAGATATATCTTTATGTATCCCATATTATGAGTGTATGAGTGTGTTGTATTTCTTAAAATAAGATTTTTCACTTTAATATCGTCATGACCTTGATAATTGCCATTTGACCTTTGAAATGTGTGCCAAAAATTTGGTGCATAGCTGTTAACAAAAATTTATTTCAACAGATAATAGTCGCATCGATCTCCTTTGTATATGGAAACCCTCAAAGACTAATCAATGGATTTGATTCATTTGGAAACACTTGTGGGGTGAAGAACAATCAAAAATTAATCAACTTCCCTCTGGCAGGCTTCGACACTTACGACAAGAAATATCTATTTTTCATGGATGTGAAAGAACTACAAAGATCACTAAAAGTATGTGTCAAAGAATGTCCAAACAAGAAGCTGAATACTTTTGAAGATATCCAGAAGTTTTATAAAGATACAGGATCAAGTCTGTGTCGCTACGACATCAATTTGAATAATAAAACAAAAAATGACAAACTCAATAACTTTATAGGACCATGTCCTACTTTACCTGTATATGAATCATTTCCACTCCTAAACAGGTGCTTCCCAAGACAAGCACAAGATATAGCCAAGAAAGTATTTAGTGATTTTTATGATTTGCTCAATAGCTGGGACACTGTGGAACAGATGCTGTCAGATTTATATACATCATGGAAAGAAATGATAATTTGTGTTATCATTGCATTTAGTAAGTTGATGTCTTATTTACTTAACATATGGCCAGTACCTACTTATATCTTCAGTGAGATGAGAGGCCTTTGCCCAGTAGTGCAACTTTATAGACAAATACTTTATTTTATGGTCAATAACCATTCTGTAATTAACTCTTTTTAATAAAAATGATGAAATACAGCCTTGAGTTATCCTCCTTCTTGAAAAAATTACATAAACCTGATCTAGAATTTGGTCTCTTAAATTGTATCTTAATATAGATAATATAGTATGTTTTACCTTTACATCACATCATCACTACATAATATAAAACAAAGTGGCTTTCCACTGTCTGTCTATATGTATGCTTAGATCTTTAAAACTACGCAACGAATTTTTGATGCGGTTTTTTTAAATAAATAGAGTGATTCAAGAGGAAGGTTTGTATGTATAAAAATTCCCGATATGCCTTCGGGAACGGGCAGAACGCGGGTAAAACCGCGCGGCGCTGCTAGTACAATATAATACATAGGTATATTAATGCAACTGTGTTCTTTTAAAAATTGCTGATTTAATATAATGTTATGTTATGACCTAGTACTTTGTACTTAGTCACAGTCATTTGCTCATAATCCATATTACTCTATATCTATTTCCGTATGTTGACCCTCATACTGTGAAGTAAATTAATGTGGGTGAACATAACACAATTCAGGGTGTGAGTCACCGATGATGTCACTACTTGTATACCTCACATGTCAGAGATACATAACAAAGACTTTAACACAATGTAGTAAGGGGCCGTCCATAAATCACGTGATGTTTTTTTTTGCCATTTTTTGACCCCCCCTCCCCCTTGGTGATACATCGTGAGGTTTCAGTCAACCCCCCCCCCCCCAGCCTATATCACGTGTATTTTTTCATATCTACAAAACTTTGCAACCACATGAATAAACAGGTTTAATGGATATAGATTATTTAATAAAGAAAATGAAGGATCACAATTATAACCAAAATTAATGTTCAATGCAGTAGCAATGAAAAAATAACTAAATAAAAAAACTTTAAAAAAAAGAATTAAAAAGAAATTAAACGTCTTCGGACCACGGAATCATGACGTTGTCTCCTACGCTTACTACCGGCAAAGCGTCGCGCACATCAGATGTTGGCACATCGGTCATCATCTGAGGATCTACATCCTCATCGTTGATCCACTCGGCCGCATCGTCTTCGCGTACTACGCAGAGGACCTCATTTGATCTCCGCGTCAGAATGCGGGTTGGACGAACATACTCGTGCTCCGTATTTCTCCCAAGTGCTTTACAATAATGAATGTGTTCTTTGGCTTTTTTCTTTGAAGAGAAATATAAGGAACACCTCTGACACGTCCTTTCTAGTAGTACACGGCGTTCCAGGCTAGGGCAATATAAATCGTAGATCAATTTCCCGAAGCCTTCATGTACCGGAGTGATGGCTACTGCCTGACGCAGAAGAAATGGAGCAAAAGTTTTGATATCATGCTCTTCAGGCTTCGGGATATAGAGTCCACTTGAGGTCTGTAAAATAGGGTAGGGTGGTATAAGGAAGCGTGGGAGAAGGGATCGCAGCGAACTCCGCATATCTTTACAGCATGCGCGATCATTACACTTCACCACCTGGGGATGAAATTAAAATATTTTAACTGTATAAAAAGAAATATTATAAATTTATTAAAATAATAATAACGCAAGATTTTAATATTACCTGTAGCATGTATTGGCTTTCTCGAACATGCTCCTTATACCATTGCTGGGATGGCATGGGATGAAACCTTCAGCGCTGTCTGGCTCAATATACTCTGCAACGACGTCATGGCCGTCAATAACCATGTTGTTCCATACCTCTGCCAGAACTTCACCAGCCTTCTGAAAGTTCTTTTTTTCAAGGACATGATCTTTTGTTCTCCCCTGGTCATCCAAATGGGTTCCATAAGAATCATGCGGGAGTATGAGTCCAGATAATTCCCGGCTTAAAGGCGCCATTCTTCGCTCGACGCGATTGAACGCGCTTCTGCCAGGTGCTTCCGAAAAAAAATACACGTGATATTTGCTACAACCCCCCCTCCCCCGTGGTGATGTTTGGTGATTTTTTTAAAGACCCCCCCCCCCCTTTTGAACCTCACGTGATTTATGGACGCCCCCTAATGAAAAATTTAATTAGCGTAATAGAGACTTATCTATTTATCACATCATTTTAACTAATTATGAGAATTAATTGTTGTACATATTATGTAGCCTTGAATAGCCTGACTGACATTATTTTAAACTTGCTGGACTGGCGTCGAAACCCTATATTTTGCTACTATAGAACTAGAATGTAAAGAAGTAATGAGGTTTATTAAAAGCGATACCAAAATTGAAATACGCATGGGCTATATTTCGACGTCTATTTTAGTGATGTATTTAACAAGTTTCGATATAGTTTTATAAAGAATACTTTTCGATAAATAACGATAAATCGGTGCGTGGTCGACTAGCCGTTCCCGCGCTTACGTCTCACCGAATCACCAACCCGCATTAGGTAATTGTGCCTAATCCTCCTCCCTCACTGTATTGATATCTTCGGTGAGATGCGAGGCCTTTGTCCCTCAGTGGGACATTACAGGCTAATACTTTATTATTTGCTATAGTATTACATCTTACTGGCTGCTATTTTACATAATATATTCTTCTTTCAGTATGTTCCTTGATCATGGTGTCAATACTACACTTGCTGGCCACTTTAGTATCATGGATATTTATGATAATAGTATCTGTGGTGAGTGTGGCGGGAACTGGCCTGTTATGGTACACGTACCATGAACTCAGGACCCAGCAGAAATCATTTGCGGACACTGCGTTTTTAGCTGTAAGTATAAATACCCAGAGAAAACTTCTTCATATAAGGTGGGATGCCCTATTTCCAGTAACCTCAATCAGTATAGTTTGCCTTTGCTGTAGTAAGGTGGTAGCAATTCACCAAGGTTAGCCACTACCCGTTAAACTATGCGACATTTGTTAGAACATCGTTATAACAAATTGATTTTCAATTTACATCAACCTTCCAATGTCTCCAGTTAGCCGGCCTAGTTATTCATTGAGTACGCGCCGTAATCAATAATCCTCATCGTGTTTGAATTTTTTATTCTCAAACGTACCTAGGAAAGTTTTACGAAAGAACTAGAAGTTTCATAATTTTTCCAATTCTTTATGTTTCAGGAATCATTTAAAAATGAAAAAGCATTTTTATGGTATTCGATAATTGCTACGATAATTACAGTAAGTATTAATTTTCTATTTAACAAGCTGTTTAAAATAATTGGTCTATGATTAATTGAATATGTCCAAACTTTAAATACATACTAAGCACTACGATTATTTAATGCTACCTTGTAAAACTCAAAGTAAATGAACGGAAGGTAATCAAGTCTATTATCAGATATGCTGTAAATCACTAAATAACTGTCTCTAAATTGAACAAAGTCCCATGTGACCGTGTCAGATTAGAGCCTGGGAAATTACTCATAAATCTAACTGTTTGTTAGGTGAGACTATGATTATCTTTAACTTTGACAAGAACCCATTGCATGTTGAAGTTATGATAATTTTCTTTGTACAGGTGATCCTGTTGCTACTGGTATTCGTGATGCGTTCCCGCGTCTCCTTCCTCGCCAGCCTGTTCAAGGAGACTGCCGTCTGTCTGGGATCCATTCCATCACTATTCCTGCAGCCAATCATAACGTTCTTCTTCCTAGTGTTGTTCTTTACGTTCTGGTCACTTGTTGTGGTAAGTTTTATGCAAAGTTTTAATTACTAGCCACGTCCTGTGGTGGCATGCGATGTACCCGTTCCTGTGAGAATTCCAGGGTAAACAGTAAATTACGATGTTATAATTATATTAATGTACATTTCATCTAATTATATTTAGTAGTTAATATACGATATAAATAAATATACATCCACATCCATATTACGAACTATCGTATTTCTAATAATTTATTAAATATAAGACATGCAATCTTTTGGTGGTGATAATTTATTAAAAACGCGCCAGTAGGGCATGATGTTATGAATAAAAACTTACCTTCTTTTTTTGACTCATTAAAGGTGGAACTGATAAAGTTAGAATGTTCACATATCTTGATGTTATTTCAGGTTTGTCTAGCTACAGCAAATTATCCGGGAATACCATATAAAACTAATTTCCTTATAAATGCAACTGGGCCCCGTGATCACCTCGACACAACCTCAATAGATGCGCAGAATGTTAACAACAGTGCCAGCTCTAAAAGTAAGTATTATGATATGATATGTAAACAATTGAAAACTGCCACACTCAAAGTGTCTCAGAGTTACTTTTTATTGTCTATGAGAGGAGAGACTTACTTAGAAGAGTTTTTTTTATTTTTGAATGCAATGTATGGAAAAAGTTTGAAAATGTCAATTCGTTAATTGAGTGTCTGAGTACATACAACAGATCTTTTTTTTAATTCTTATATAAATTTTTTTGTCCTCTGGGAAAAAACCTACCCCTAAACGTAGGAAATACCAACCATGATAATTTGACTTATCGAAAACCACAATGTTTAAGTTTACGAAACTGCTTTTAGATCAACACTTTATGATAGATACTGACACTATAGAGGTCTTATAAGCCATGCAAACGGATTAAGACCTACATATATTTATTATACTATAACTAATGCTTTATCCTCGCTTCGCTCTAGGTACTACCGCGCCCACTGTGCAGGTAGATCCTTAATATTGGCGAACAATTTGTACTTCGGATGGTTAGTTTGAAGTTACCTCTTTTATCGACCTTTATAAATTTTTCTCCACTCCGACGAAAAATAGCCTATAAAATTCCTGTTGAATGTGGCATTACAAAAATAATACAATCGGATTGGTAGTTACTGAGATTAGCGCGTTTAAACAAACTCTTCAGCTTTATATTAGTATCGATTAGTACGAAGTAAGGATCGTATAAACCTTAGCCCAAAACAGGTATATTAAGGCTATTTACACTATACATAATACCCACTTTTAATATTATAAATCCGAATGAAACTCCGCCTATTTCACTTTAACGCCAAAACCACTGAACCGATTTTTTTGGAATATATACAGACAGATATTCGCCTTTAAAAAAGACGTAGATTGCGTTTCGTCCCAAAATTCTCACAGCAACGTGTGAAACTGCTGGATCGACTACTCCTACTAATATTATAAGTGCGAAAGTTTGTGAGGATGTATGTATGTATATATGTATGTTTGTTACTCTTTCACGCAAAAACTACTGAACGGATTTGGAAGAAACTTTACAGTAATATAGGTTATACATCAGAATAATACATGGGATACATTTTATCCCGAAATTCCCTCCGGAACGTGTACACTGCGTGTGAAACTGCTGGATCAGCTAGTAACTTATATATTTTCCGTAGCATTCACTCTGGACCACATCGATTTCGACCCGATGTGGGTGAAGAGCATGTGGTGGATGTGCCTCATCTGCCTCATCTGGGGCAGCGAGTTCATACTGGGGTGCCAGCAGATGACGATCGCGGGCGCCGTCTCGCATTGGTATTTTAGGTAAGTTATTACCTACATATATAAATTTAAATCTCTTTACAATATCAGATCATTACAATCATTTATAATCGTAAGCTTTAAATTAATGGTCTTTTTCAAATCTAAGTAAGTGTTTTTACTTACTAAACAAACCGTCTGTGTCGCGAAAAAACCCGCAGTAATACGTTAAGTTTAAGATTAAGTTTACGTTAGCTCGCATCGCGCCACCTACTGAGAAGAGCTAACAAGAAACTCAGTAAATAAATCAATAAATAGTATTATTCAATAAATAATATATTTTCCTCTTCAGGAGCAATCGTCTTAGGCTGGAAAATTTACGACATTGATCCACATTTTAGGACAATCAAGAAAAAATAAAGCATAGCTAGTTTTACCATTAAACCGTCACTCTATTGTTCACAGAGGACCGAACGCTAATCCATCGCCTGTGTTGTATTCTATCGGCAAGTTGATCAAGTACCATCTCGGGTCTGTAGCGAAAGGCTCTTTCCTCATTACCCTGTTCAAGGTCCCAAGACTAATCCTCACCTATTTGCACGCCAAGTAAGTATTCTTTTAGTCTAATATTCTTAATTTAATAAAAAATTGTTAAATTTTCATCGAAGTGTAAATTTGTCGTTGTGCCCGTTGTCGTGGGATTTTCGGGATGAAAGATAGCCTATTACCTACGCGTTGAATGTCGCTATTACAAAAATAATTATTCAAATCGGATTGGTAGTTTCTGAGATTAGCCTTACAAACAAACAATCATTTATAAGAAACTTTACCTCCGTATAACAATAGTATACATATACATGTGAATAAAAAAATACATGCTATAACGATGATTTGTCATCAATACATAACATGTGGAACTCACGTGGGGTCTTTAACTGCTCTATTTACATCAGAAAACACTATTTTTGTTTTATTTCTCGTGTCTGCCTGTATGCAATAAACTGGAAAACTACTCAATCGAATTGCATGAGGGTATCTCTGATAGATATTGAGTCAGGGAAAAGTTTAGGGCTTATTTTAATCTCAAATTCCTTGGAAAACAGCTAAGACCGCAGGGTACTGCTAGTCGTACTAGTAAATGCGAAAGTTTGCGAAGATGTATGTATGTTTGTTACTCTTTCTCGCATAAACTACGGATCAGATTTGGATTAAACTTTATAGTAATATAGGTTATGCGTCAGAATAAAAAATGCATTACATTTTATCCCGAAATTCCCGCGGGCAAAACAGGGATAAGATCGCGAAGCGCTTCTATTTTTTTGCCTTTTAATATCAATGATGGTTTAACCAATTATCATTTTTATTCGTTCAGGCTATCGTCCCGCGCTGAAAAAGGCTCCGAATGCGCTAAGTGTGGTCTCAAATGCGGTATTTGCTGCTTCTACTGCCTGGAGAAGTTCATTCGTTATCTCAACCACAATGCTTACACAATCATCACCATTGAGCGGTGCCACTTCTGTAAAGCTGCTGGCAGGGTATGTATTTGTAGTGCCCACTATATATTTTTAGTATGTAAAGAACATAAGGAAATTCTAATTATTCTAATGCTAGACTTACGTTTGTATAGTGCTCTGTATTTCCATTCCATAAAAAGGATGGTGCTTCTAGTAGTAAGAACTTACGTACTACATAAGTAGTTAGAATACGATAAAGTGATTGCAATGTTTTTTAAAATATCGTAATCGTTAGTAAAACTTAAAGTAACGAAGTAAGAGACATTCAGAGTTATGCTTAAGCACTATTTAAAAACCCTTAGTGTGCGGCCACAGTGAATGCGCGGTGGCTTACGCGGTGACTTACGCGGTGGCTTACGCGGCGGCGGCGGCGGAGGTGGCCACACTGAGGCGCGAGCTCTAGTAGCGATCAGACGTATATCAGGGGTTGCAAACAATTTTCGATCAACAATACACAACTAGATATCGGGTCACGTACAAAATCAAAGCTAAAAAATGTCCTCGTGAATTACGTGTGACAGCTTATTTTGTTTACTACCGAACTGACCAAAAAGTTTTAAAACAGCTCGAAGTTCAACCTAATTACAACCATGACACCTAGCAAATCATTCAAATATTTAAAATTACTACTGTCACTTAGAAACGAAAAGACAACATTTAGTGTGAAATCAACCTTAACGACCTACAAATAAAGTATTTTATTCCCGTGTTTACCTTCCTTTCGTTTCGTTTCTTTTAGAAGAACTACAGATGGAATGGAGTCGTGTTAAACACTTAAATAATTTGTAATATGCACGTAAAAGTTTACTTAAAATTATTTATGTTTTGGGCTATCTAGGTTTGATAGTATACATACTTGTTTTCATTACGATTTTTTTGATAAACTTGATAGTATAACTCTGCAAATATAGATTCTAGCGTATTATATTAAATAATAATGATCAAACTTACTGTCATTTTTGCTCTAAAGTTGAAAATTAACGAGTTATTTCAGAAAAACTAAAAAAAATTGAACTTAAAACAAGATGGCGGCGAATACTCTACCGGGATTAGTTACAAAATCGAAATTTATAAGTCCAACCAGCCCCCACGACATAAAAAAAAATCGCCCCCCGGATAAATAAATTATTACTACAAAACAAATCTACTCCATGTTTCTGCTGTTCTGTTTCACAAAATTTGCGCCAACGTTGGCCAAACATTTGTAGCGGTGACTTAAAATCAGTTATTTTTTTCAAAATTTGATATTATTTAGTTAAAAGCTTAAAATATAACTTATTGTACTTTACATGTACTCACAGAAAGTAAGACACTCCGGCCGTTAAATTGTTTTTCCGGCCATTATTTTTGCAACTTTTTTGGCTGTGGTTCGAGGGAACTAAATAAAAGAGTGGCTCACTTTTCAAATGAGACCCTAAGCACCTAGACGTATTATTTGCGCTGACCCGAAATCTAGTGTGTATTGTTGATCGAAGCCATTTTACGTCAAAACGCCGAGCGGTAAGACCACTGGTTTGATACACCTGCCACCCGCTTGTTAAGTCGCTCGCCGCCTAGGCCCGTACTGTGGCCACAACGCGCGGATCGGTGCGTTTGAAATCACCGCGCGCGGAGTCGCTCGGTCTTGTCGCGCTAGGCTTCCGCCTAGTCACTTCAGTATGGACACTTACACGCGTTTCATACGTTTGATATTTCGCGCCCGCCGTCGCCACCGCGCTAGGCCCGCAGTATGGACGCACACTTATAAAACAGCGGTGAGAGCTTCGACCTTAGATACTATATTATTTTATCTCCATACACATTCCGCATAATTTAAAGAAGTATCTCGTTCTATGCTGCAATATACTAATTTACGTCCATTGTACACACTTGTAAATAACCAATCCCTTTTATTCCCCAGGCGTTCACTACATTAGTGAACAATGCCTTACAAGTGGCTACTATCAACAGTGTGGGCGACTTCATACTATTCCTTGGCAAGTGCATAGTCACTGCAGTTACGGGGATCATTGGCCTGTTGCTATTGAAAAGGAACTCTGATCTACACTTCTTTGCAGCACCGACACTTGTTATATGCATTTTCTCGTTCTTCATCGCGCATTGTATTCTTTCTCTGTATGAGGTGAGTTTGTATTTATTTTGCCTATTTTTTAAGGTTTTTTAATCTATGTATTATTCAATGTTGCATTTTCCTTTTTCATTGTGAAATTTCATCAAAATCCGTTTAGTATTTCTTTTCATTCATACTCACAAACTTCCGCGTTCATTACTTACTCAACTATAATAGATGGGATAGGAGATCCTACATTCTTACAATTTTTAATCAGATTCAAAATATACACTTGACAATCTTACTCGCTTTAAAACGTAACACTTTGAACTTCTCATAAAATTTGAATGGCACACTGATGGAACTAAGTCAATTATTCAAATTCCAGATGGTAGTCGACTCGCTGTTCCTGTGCGTGTGCGAGGACCGCAACATGAACGGCAGCGACGGCAAATGGAAGACGTCTCGCTTGGCGGAGCTCGGCGGGCACAAGCGCGACGAGCCCGACCGCGCCGAGCTGGAAGACCTGCAGGAAAAGTACTAATAATGATCCAACTTTACGGCATGCCATGAACTGAACTGTTGTTGTGTAAGTATGGCTTTGGTGGCAGCTAATTGGCTTAGCATTATCGTACTAATACTAAACTTACGTGTTACGATTTGAAGTTTCCAGTGTACCTATTTTTTACTGTTGAAGTTAACTAGTGACACGAAAATGGAATGAATGAATGAACACATTGATTCTATGGAGGAAACACTGTATGAGCGAAATAAAACATTCATTTCTGGACATCAGATCAATAAATTCAAAATAGTTTTGAAATGGATCAACCCGCAGCGGGCAAGCGGGTAGTAACACTTAACCCTCGTTACTGTAAAGTGTGTATTCACCTTTATCTCAATTAGGAAATTACAGGAAAATAGTTTACTTTCCTTCTAATGATAAATGAATGAGCGTATACAGGGACGAGCGCGACTACCGCGTCGAGTTAAAATGTCTGCGGGTAAAGTACTGATTTACGCTGAATGTATATGGCATGGCATGTACAGTAACATTGTATTGTGTAAGTGTATGGCTTCGGTGGCGGCTAGCTAACTGAATGGGCATAGATTACGGTGGAGTCACTATTGAAAAATAATGAGCAGGTTGCTTTGCAGTTATATTAAGCTTTGTGGGACCCGCAGCTGACTAACTTTATTTCAGGATGAAAATGTACCATCTTATGAGTCTAATCAAATTTCTATGCTGAACTTCAAAAAAATACATACATACTTTCGCAGTTAGAATATTCGTAGAACGTACCTTGTTTACCCGCGCTGTGCCCGTTCCCGAGGGCATTTCGGGAAGAAAGCCTAACAACATACCCGTTGAATGTGGCTTCATTACAATAAAATATTCAAATAGGATTGGTAGTTTCTGAGGTTAGCGCGTTCAAACAAACAAAAAATCAAACAGCTTCATTAGAGTTCCTGTAGATAGAGATAAATGAGGAATATTTGCGACCTAAAGCATGTATGTTTTGCCAAAGGTAAAAGTTAACTAATTAAATTAAAGCTTGCTCGTTCTTTGATGACTGATTGATGTTTAGCAAATTAGATTTATTTTATTATAAGTTGTGATACAATTATTTTCCTTTACTTTATATTCAGATATTGCCAATATAACACGTAACAATCTGATGTTATTAATGTTTACAGATAAACAGAAGGACTGAAATGGAATCTTGAGCCTCATAGCTTTTCTCCACTAATATAAATTTAGATTAAGAATTAAAGCGCATCGTAATGCTAAATGAATCTATTTTAAATTAAGGTTGCCTTTATATTTTAAGATTTTATGGATATGTTTTCAAATAGTTTGTTCCACATAGATATAAATGTATTTCTTTAGATAAGGAAATTCTTATTTTGATATTTTATACTCAGTATATTGACATTCGAGTTGATTTCTAACGAAAGTAAGCAAGTATTATTTATGCCCTTATATTATACAGCTCGTTTTATCAATGTGGCATCTAAAGTAAGGTCAATGGACTATTACATAATTTGTTTCGTATTAAAATCTACTGCATTTTTAAAGGTAGCATTTTAAGTAATTGACAGCACGTTTTTGAGAAATGTTTTTATGCACTTATAAATTTATGTACCAACAGTACACATTTTATAATAATAGCATAGTGTTTATGAAATCAAATTGGGGACTAATTTTTTTAATTTTATTTAGATTTAAGTTATTTTATGCATTTTGTACAAGTGAACAACAAATGAACTCAATTTTTTGACTATTTTATATTTATGAGATTATGATCGAAATCGAATCGAAAATCTTTTGTTTTAATTTTTATGACTAAGTGCTTTTGCATTGTTTTTTAATTTGACTAATAGATAGTACATTTGTAGGAATTGAATATTGATGTCGTACATCCGTCCTTCTTTTTGTACTCAATTTTTATTGGTATTAATTTATTTCAATCTAGGAATCGTAATTTTAATATTTGTAATGAATATTTTTTATTTGAATCTACTGAAGCTGCTATAATGCAATTTTACGAGCACAAATCGAATCTTATTTTGTTATTATATAATGACTATATTAACTATTTATAAAGTAATACTGTTCTTCCGTTTCTACATCATGTTACATTGTATTTTGATTTAAATAAAATAAAAATGTGTGAAAATATTTTGTTTTATTCAGTTTCTAGTCAAATTAAGCTTTGCTTGGTTTCTTTTTCTTGGCCACCTTCTTCAAAGTTTGCTTTCTCTTTTTTATTTGATCCGAAATGAGTTTGCTCTTGGCCTTCAACTGTTTCCTTCTGATTGCCATGTCTGGACGACTCTTCGACTTCTTCTTAGTAAATGTTGGTTTCACATTTTCAACATCACTTTCTTCACCTGTTTCGGATTCTTCTTTTGGTTCCTCTGTAATGTTAAAAGTTAAAATGTTAACTAGTTTCAAATACTATTAACAGAACAAATAACTATAGCATGAAGTATAAAGAGGATAGATAATTTTCGTTAGTGATAGGCCTTTGCCCCATAGATACACCATAACCCCATGACTTTTTATATGTTTACTAGCTACGCCCCGCGGTTTCACTCGCGTTGTACCCGTTCCCGCGGGAATTTCGGGATGAAAAATAGATGTTGGCCGATTCTCAGACCTACTCAATATGCTCACAAAATTTCATGAGAATCGGTCAAGCCGTTTCGGAGGAGTACAGGAACGAACACTGTGACACGAGAATTTTATATATAAGATTATAAATAAAAAAATAAACATTGATAATTTTTATTATGAGAATCTTGGCTATAAAAATACAGGAATGAACAAAATTACCTTTCACAAGTACTTCTTCAGCTTTCTCTAAGGGATCACCCTTGAAGAAATCGGCACCCTCAATGTCAGGATAACCAGTCTCGGGTTTAGTTGCTTCATAGACGGCCTTCTTTTCAATCCTCTGTTCATATTTGTTGGCTGCTTTCTTGGAGAATGCCTGTCTCAGTTTGGCTGGGCTCACATATTTAGGGTTCTCCCACAATGTGGTACCTCCGAATGAACCAGAGAATATCTTGACCTGAGAACAACAGAATGAATATTGAGCATTATAAAATATAAGTTGTTTTGTTTCTGGGATAATATCAAATATAGAGTTAAGTGCATACTTACGGGATTCAGAACAAATCTAGGCCCAATCTCAGCCAAAGCTCCATCTTCAGATAGAATCTGGTAATTCCTGAACCAAATTCTGTTATCCAATATCATGAAAGTGTACACATGATCAAAGAATGGTTGACTCTTAGGATGGTGGAACGGGACACCGAATATCTGGACCAGTAATTCTTTGAGCAGAGAGTAGTGGGAATCCTTAGTGAATTGAGGATCGAATGACAGAAGCGGTCTCGATCCCCTCAAACAGTTTCCTGTCATTTTGAGTTCACCCATTGTGTAAACTGAAAAAATACAGACGATTAAGTCAAGTAACAAACGTCAACCCCAGTTAAGACCCAATGAAGTTATAAAATAATAGTAAAATACTTACTGTTTTCCACCAGAAATTTAGCACTAGGTCCATTAGGGACATTTGCCATCCACATATACAAATCTCTCATCTTTCTTCCTTCAAATAGTATACATTTGTTACAATTTTTCATTTCACTTATCTCATTTACTACATATAAGTTTTTACTTCGTTCCATTTTGGATTCTGTTTTATGATGGGGCATCAGTTTTTTTATATCTTCCATCAAGTGCCGGTGGCGATGGTTGATGCCTCGAGCGGCAAATACTAGCACTCGTTGTCGGTTTATCCACTTAACCTAAAAATTTAATGTTTGAATCATGAACATAATTTATCCTTCAACAATTAATGTAGTATCCTCGAATATAGGACATAAATAATGAAATATACAATAAACATTTCAGTCATAATTACAAATACTGACCTGTCGTGGCGTAGGTTCATCCGACATACGCACAGGTGGCAAAACTACCACATTATTATCTTCAGCGGGAGCTTGCGGCTTGACTACTTTCTTCTTCTTTACTATTTTAGCTTTAATTTTTGCCATTTTCCTTTCTTGATACAATCAAACTTTAAAAAACCCTTTAAGACAAAGTAAAATATCCACGTGCAGAAACAAACCGGAGTGTTTATTTTCCTTTCCTTTTCTTCACAGTAGTCGTGGGTAACTCATGAGTGAGTGATTTAAATGAGTTGATTCACCACTCCGAGTCGAATCACTCTTTGATTCAGTGTAGTTCTTCTCAGTTCATTTGAATCATCAACTCATTTCGTTCGGGAAAAGAAGGAAGGGAATGCAGCTCACTCAACTCAGTAACTCAACTCAGTCAGTTCAGTAGGAAGAGGGACTGAAATGAAAGCGCTATATTTCTTAAAGTTTGCGTTACTACTCACTTACAAATCTTACAATCGGATTATTGAAACGCTGTTATTCATACTCTGAACATACAATTTGATTTACCTAATTAATTTTATGTCACATAAAATTAACTTGCGCTGTTTTATCGATGTGTTAATGATTGTTATTGCTTTATAAACTCTTTTTACTGTAAATACAAACAAATATAAAATACTTGAAAATCTGTAACATACCTACTAACGGATTTTCAAATATCTACTAATCAAAATTTTTAAAGCTAAAAATATGCAGGCAAAGCTGAGAGTGCAACTTCTACGATTCGTTCATAATCAATTTGAATCAATTGAATAATTGTAGTCCTGTGAACTAAATATCATTAAATCGCTCTTGAGCCAAACTGAACTAAATGAGCTGCTGAACTAAATGAGTGATTCAACTCCTTTGATTCAAAGGATTCAAATCGCTCTGCTCTTCAAAGTGATGCATAGTTCCCACCTCTACTTCACAGGTCTTCACTTCAGTTTCCTTCCCTTGTTATGACTTTTGCTTTTGACATTCCATGTCATTTAAATGATTTTGACAATAACATAGTTTGACAGTTGAAGTACCGAAGGGTGGATCAAGGACCTTTTTACTTCAAGGGTCAATATTTTGATGAGAAAGTTTCGTTTATATAAACGTTATTGAAAAGTTATTGCAATTTAGAAATACGAGCTTGATTAAAATAATGTATTTGACATGAAGTAAAATAAAAGTTCCGATCACGTAATAGATGGCCCAAGGGCCCCAAAGGGTCAGTGGGTGGCCCATGGTGGCCGATGCCCGATGGTGATTTGGTGATTCGACAAATTATAAATATTTTAATCTATACATTCACTATATTACATTTCCATTTTGTATAAATTAATTTATAACCTAGTTATTTACATACATTGTATTATTTAATTAAAATGTAATCCGTATCTACCTAATTTGTAAATTTACTAGCTACATAACTACCTACCTACATTTATAATTTACCATTAAATAACATTAGGTAGGTACTATCATGTTTCTATCTCACGAAACCCCGGTTAGGTGCAAACAAACATTAACAAATCAACATTTTATCTGCCTTCGCTAGCTAGCAATATCTGTTTTATTTAGTTCTATCAAATATCGTCGTAGTGAGAACACGTTTTTCTCGTTCTACAATGTTGAAGTCTATTAAATTAATTGCGCATTTAAATAAACAATATTTTGGGTGCCAAATTCGATTCTCTTCACAATCATTGCCACAATTTTCATCGGTAAGAATACTTGCATGATCTACTAATGTCCATATTATTCACTACCTACATAACAGGAGGTAGGTATCTACTAATAATATTATGTAGGTACCTACAGTATGTTTATGTACCTACATAAATACTTTCAACTAGTAGAGTAAACCATTGAGTTTGAATAAACATCTCGGACAACATTCCAAAAGTTGTAAGATTTAAATCTTACAACTTTTGGAATGTTGACTAATAATAATAATAGATTTTTATTTCATATTTCTTCTTTATTTTAGGCATGATCTGTAAATTTTGTATTGTGTCGTATCTATTTGGTTAATATGAAACACATGATAAGATTAGTGAGACTTTGATTGACCTATGGTAATGAAAATAGCTTTTATGTATAGTAACTACCATCCCTCCTACGTATAGTATCCGGCAGAAAATGTTGCCACTCGAGTCGACCCGACCTTTCAAGGATTATTTAAGTAAATTTAAGTTTTGTTTTTCAGAAATACCTTACTACCTACATTACCTATTATTACCGACTTGGAAAAAAAGATTGAAAACATCGTTCTTAATTCACACCAGTAGACGACACAAACATACAAAAAAGCAATTGTTGTTCGTTATGAATTGTGTATTCCATTTGGTACTCTAACCTAATATTTACTTTATTAATTTGGTAGCAAAGATATATTTTGGTCATAGGAGTGAAAAAAATGTAAGTATACCTAAATAAAATTAACTTTGTATGTAATGCAGCCAGTAATATTTTATTTCCAGGATAAATACAATGTTAAAAGAAAAGAATTCGGATCGATAAACTCATCGGATATAAATTACTTCAAATCTGTATTGAGTGAAGATAGAGTGATAACGGATGAAAATGATATTTTACCTTATAATATCGACTGGATTAAAAACTGTAGAGGTAAGCTCTTATTTATGAACAAGCTCTGAAAATAGGTAAACGGATTTTTACAGTTTTTCATGAACTGTACCAATCCATCCAAGTACACATGTGCTATAGCAGTAACACAGCTATTTCATAATAGGGTTTCTTCGCACGCGCCTTATAAGATTGGTTGGGTTGGGAACAAGGATTTTATGTTGGGAATAATGCATTAAACAAATTTTTAATGAGGAATATATTATTAGGTAGGTATATAAATTATTTTACCTTACTGTAATTTCAAACCTTACCATTCCAGGTCAGTCAAAAGTGGTTCTAAGACCCAAGAATACAACAGAAGTGTCCCAAGTGCTAAAGTATTGCAATGAGAAGAAGCTGGCAGTCTGTCCTCAGGGGGGCAATACTGGGCTGGTCGGGGGGTCCGTACCGGTGTTCGACGAGATCGTACTCAGCTTCGGGCTCATGAATAAAATCATTAGTTTAGATGAAATATCAGGTAAAGAAAAGCTTTCTGAAATATTTAAAGTAGACACGCTACTCTCGTTACCAGGTGTCTAGGTGACACTTGAGCCTTGGGGAAAGTCACATTGCGACGGCAACGCCGCCACGCGGCGGCGGCACCGCGGCCACATCGCCACGACATTTCGACGAATACGCTGACTTCGTCGTCTTCTTATTAATAAAAGCCATAACAAGGATAGCAACAACAATCTTTCCTCCATGACTACGCTCAGTCAAGCCGTGTTACCTCTAATAAAGCTGGAGTATAACTGCACATGACCACGTGTGGTTACCACGTCGCAACAACAGCGACAACGCAACCACATCGACATTTTGTCGGTACCACAACGCAACTGAAAAAAGGCGCTGCGACACTATTCACACGTAACCACAGCTTGACCACATTATGTCGCTGCGACGTGGTGTGGTTGTGGTACGTGTGAATTGACCCTTAGCTTTAAGTTGCTAATATGGGCCGTGATACACTAAGTGCTTGCCCACGTTGAAAGCGCGGGCGCGGGCGCGGTGGAAGGCGCGGGAAACGTTGCGAGCTCGTGTTCACGTTAACCGCCAGGCGTTCGCGCGAATGTGACGTATTGTCAGAGGTCGTAAACATATCAGGAAACATTATACTAAATGAAACGGGTCTGTATCGCGTTAGATTATTTAGCGTATTTTACTAAAATACGTACCCGACGTTTCGAGCGGATTACACCGCTCGTGGTCACGGGATAACTCTCCAGCAATTTCCTTCCATAGCTTATTTAGAACATTTCTATTCATATGATGACTGTGTTTACTTTGCCAAATAGGAGTTCTAGCCTGAACAGCACTAATAAACTCTTCTGTATTGAACGACATGATAAAAACGCGCAATCGTTTCTATCGGCAAGTTCAAACTGGTTGAACTTACCTGACGTCGCGAGTAAATCGCGCGCGCCACCGCTAGTTTGACGTGAACACACACAAACGTCTTCATGCGTTTGAAATTGCCGCGAGCTCGCCGCACGCGCTAGTCGCTAGCTAGCTCGCTACTTAGACCGCACGTGCGTTTTGAACGTGAACACTTGGATATCACGTCATATGTTTGATATTTCGTGACCGCGCCCGCCACCGCGCCCGCGAGTCAACGTGGGCAAGCACTAAGGTAATAATGTAGAAAGTCTGTCTCTGTAAATGCCATGTTACCTTGGTAGTTATCGGACTAAATTTATCACTTACATATTTACTTACGTTTAGGTAACTAGGTCTAGTCTAAGTAGGTACTACTAATAATAATTATTGATTTTTCCAGGAGCTCTAGTCTGCGAAGCCGGTTGTATCTTGGAGAATCTAGACAACTACGTCCGAGATCGGAATCTGATTATGCCGCTGGACCTCGGAGCGAAGGGTACGTGTCACATCGGAGGCAACGCCAGCACCAACGCGGGCGGTCTCAGGCTGCTGCGGTATGGAAACCTCCATGGATCTATACTTGGGATTGAAGCCGTAGGTTCATCGAACTTGAAGTATTTATTACTGGCCTTGGCCTATAATATTGTACTGTAGGGCAATGATTTCTTGACTCTCTCGGTCACTGAAAATAGCCGTCGGTATGTTAGGAATTAAAAATACCTATTATTGACTTCTACTACCTATCTAGATTTGTAGGCCAGGTAACCCAAGATATTTTAATACACATTTTTTTTAAATCAATACAAGAAAGTAGGTAACTAGTATTTACAACGTGTCCAACTTTTTGACCTTATAAGGAAGCTTATAGTAAGAGTTTAGGTAGAAATTATTACAAAATGTAAGTGTATGATGTAGTTAGGTAACATAATTCTAAAAGTTTACTAGTCTCGGTCATTATGGTTACCTAACTAAGAATTCTACGTTACAGGTGAAAGCGGACGGCACGGTCATCGATTGCCTAAGATCAATGAAGAAGGATAACACGGGATACCATTTGAAACACCTGTTTATTGGCTCTGAAGGTACCTTGGGGCTGGTGACTAAAGTAGCTATACATTGCCCAGTGTTACCAAAGGCAGTTACTGTAGGGTTTTTCGGTAAGTCTTCAATATTAGGTAACTACAAACCATGAACTACGGGGTGGGTGACCTCAGTCTCTACTTCTATGCATGAGTAGGTATTATAAAGTAAGTTGGTATTAAGAAGCTATTATTTGTTTTTAGGAATGAAAGACTTCGATAGCATTCTAAAACTGTATCAAAGTGCAAAATCGTCTTTGGGTGAGATTTTATCTGCGTTTGAAATGGCTGATTTTGAATCTATTAATACAACGGCGAAGGTTTTTAACATTCCGTAAGTTACTGTTACTGTTACTGTTAGCCCTTAATGTCCCACTGCTGGGCAAAGGCCTCCCCCCACTCCTGCCACTCTTCTCGATTCCGTAAGTATTAATAAAATAATACGACCTACCACAAAAAGTATTGGCATAAATACCTAATCGATTGCAATGCAATCGACCTTCGCTACAACAATATGTAATAAGTATTTCATCCTACTGACAAGTAAATAGATAACTTATTTTCTAGGAATCCTATCGCAGACTATCCTTTCTACGCATTAGTGGAGACACACGGCAGCAATGAAGATCATGATGCAGAAAAACTAAACAGATTCCTGTCCGAGGAAATGGAAAGTGGTCTTATCCTGGACGGAACTGTTACTTCGGAGTCTACGAAAATGCAGGTGAGTGAATTTTTAATAAATTACGGTAATGGCCTGCCCGGGTAAGGTGTTAATAGGTTCAGTTCAGAGAAAACAATAAAACTGGCCCGAACATATTCTAGAGTATGATGGGCAATAGTTTCGGCCAGTTACTGTACGAGACTATGAACTATATTATGACATTTAAATTAATATTGAAGTGTGCGTACAACTTTCACGATCCTATTTCAGAATATTTGGAGACTCCGTGAAAGTATATCCGGAGCAGGTTTAATGAACGGCTATGTTTTTAAATATGACGTGTCACTTCCATTGAAAAATTACTACGAATTGGTACCACAATTGAAAGAAAGAATGGGTGACAAAGCGACCACTGTGTGTGGGTATGGACACGTTGGTATGTATATGACGACGCACATATGAGACGCATAATAAATATACAGTAGACATACCTAACAAGTTATACAGGAAACGTGGAAAACTAGTTACGAAGTTTAACAGGAAAAAATTCATCAAGAAAGTGTTAACTAAGCTTTGAGTTATATGTACCTACTAACGTTAGTACATATAACTCAATGTAACCGAGTAACTTGTTTTCTATTTTATCTTACTTCTTTTTCTTAGAAATTCAAACTATCATGACTTCTTCCATCGAGGAATAGGTTTCATTGAGAATCGAATAAATTAAACCTTTTTCCTCTTCAGAAGGAGAATTGACCACTTATGTGCACATTTTACCTGTCGTAAGAAAAAAATGAGTGTAGTGGATGATACTTATATTAAAAAGATCGAATAGGTATTAAATATATTTTATGATATCTCAATAATATATTTAATTCTTTCATTTACTACTACATTTCGTTTTCGTTGTTTTGTGCGTAAATATAATGTACATTTGAAATTCAAATTAATTTTGTTACAGGCGACGGAAACATACACATAAACATAACTGTACCGGAATACACAAAGGAAGTGTGTTCGTTACTTGAGCCGTACATATTCGAAGAGGTGCAGAAGTTAAAGGGATCGATTAGTGCAGAGCACGGAGTAGGCTTCAGGAAACAACAGTTCATTCACTATAGCAAGGACGAGAGTGCATTACAATTGATGCGCGATTTGAAAGTGTTAATGGACCCTAACGGTATACTCAACCCTTATAAGGTCTTGCCTGATATGTGATGATTTTTTATGATACATGTATTTATTTACAGTCAGCAGCAAAATTTATTTTACATTGTCAGACGTTCTTATTATGCAAAATTAAGTGATTGTTAGAAGTTTATTTGGCAAGTGATTTACGAACTGTTGTGTTCAAATGTTTTGATTGTACAACGACTTCTGGAGCTGACCGTACCTTATCGGCAATGTTTGCTGTGGAGCATTGATTGTATAATGTATACCTACTCGGTTAATTAAGCAATAAACATTATATTATTTGACGCGATAATTAAACATTGGTACAATCTTTAATAATAACAATGAAGTATATGTAGATTATTATATACGAGCATGGGATTATAATCTGTTAATGATGTAAACGCTATTTTCATAAACGACTTCTTTAGAAACAGTTGTCTCGTGTTATCTCCTGGTATTACAGTTATCACTGGATTGTTGAAAAACAAACAACATTCATGTAATCAATGTACGGGGCTCGGGATTGTAAAGATAAGCAAAGACGTCATTGAAACATGAATTCATTTAAATGACTTTTATTAAAATATCCATTTATTCTTATAACATTCATAATATCACTGCAACAAAAATACAATGGAATATTATAAACATTCTCCTAATTGCATCAAATAAATAGACCCGGTATTCATAAATATATTCGAAAAATTATAATACATGTATTAGAACATTTCAAATTATTATTATGGTCTGTACTTATTATAGTTCAGTACATTTATTTGTAATGTCGATATTGCAGAGTTAATATTACAATTAGGTCATGACTAATATTCAGTTCATTTCACACAAGGCAACTCTATCATTCTTCATAACCATCTATTCAATCAAATCAAAAACATTAACAAATCGGCAAATAATATTGTCTGACAAATACTACAAGTAATTACATTAATCAACGCCGTGACAACAGTTCAGAGGTGTATCGTATTTGTGCATTCCTTTTAGGTACATTTCATATTTAACTCGTATAACATCCAAAATCGAAATGCATAGAAAAAACAACATTATATTCATGATAATTATAAAAATGTCAAATCATAGAATAAATTAAAAAAACTTAGGTAGTGTTCAGCCTTCACTTTACGCATTATTTAAGAACAATATGTGTTATTCTGAATGGAATGAATAAGCTTTAGTGCCTTGAAGTCGCCATTCAATTTGAGTTCGTTTCAATAATTTCTGTTTTTGCATACAGAAATGAAAGATAACTCAATTTATATGTAACTTGCTATGAAAAGAAAAAAATACATTAGGAATTCATGAGATCACTAAAATATATTTTCTGACAAAATGTAAACAAGTAACATGCCCTAAATACTGGCTTCTAACACGACAGGTGGGGAAATAACAAGACAATATAGATTACTCTAAAAGAACTTCATATTTTCCAACTTTTAATTTTCTCTTGTTTACATTTGGTCTGTTTTTTGTATTTTTTTTTGTATTACACTGGAATGTTTACCTATAAACAACAAAGTTCAAAATGTATTAGAATAATAAAATTTGCAATAATTTCATTGGGATTTTGATTATAAGTAAACATTCATCCTCTCGGAATAACAGATCCATACTTTTTAAGTTAGTAAAATAATAAAATCAGAATATGCTATTGTATGAAAAAATTAAAAAGCTTGTTGATATTAAATGCTTATTCACTAGAAGAGCACCTAAATTATGTACTTATGCTACCTGTGACCCGTCGGCTGTCAACAAGGCGCGTGGACGACACCGCTCGCTGCTTCGTCACAACAAAGATCAAACACATTCTTACAATCTTAAAGGAGATAAAGTTTTGTTCTTTTTATTCCCCTAATATATTTTTTTTATGTTTTATACTATAGTTTTATTAATTTTTTTCTAGTTTCTCCAGTTTGCTTAATAAGATGCAGTATGGTCTGTCTCCGCGAGGTTAAGTTACAAATGCGGTTATCGCTTGATTTGATTGGATATTTTGAGAAACTCGAGGAATCCCGCTTGCATCTCGGCGTCCATACCGGTGTCCCAAGAGTCGTTCTCCAACTCCTCACTGTAAAACGAATTATAACATGACATATATTTATATTTAAGGTTATAAATATAAGGAGGTGTTAAATGGTGAGAAGAGGTTAGGTTAATGAGTGTTTTTTGACTTGTAATGTCTGAAAAAATAGTTAATTTTAAATAACGTCTTCGAGTACGGGCGGTTAATGTCGTATATCGTTCTTTAGCCTTAAAAAGATGAACATCATTATTACCCAGCTATACAAAGTGAGAGAAGTGTGGTTTGTACAACACATGTTGTATGTTTGAAATACGTATGTTCTTTTGTTGCGTTACAAACCATACATGTTGTATTGTGTACTTTATATCTTTTAACAATGAAGAAGAAGAAGAGAAGAACAATGACTTACAAGTTACAATTTGTTGTAACTTTTAAGTTTACTTGTAGTACGTTTTTCCAATCAATTTGTTACAATCCTGCGTTTTGTATTTTGTACCAAGGATATAGTGTAAACTGTAGTGTGTTGTAATTTGTATTTGTGCAAGTAGTATAGTGTGTAAGTGTATGTGTTGTGCGTGGTACTGACAGGATGTCGTCGTCGAGCGGCTGCTTGTGCGGCGGCAGGTTGCTCTGCAGGAAGGCGCGCTCCTCGGCCGTGAGCGCGTGCCCGTCCGCCAGGTAGCCCTCGCCGCCCTCCTCGCCGTTCACTGCACACTCACTTACTGCTTACTACTCTATTATGGCTTATTTTACCATTTACAACACGTAAGGATTATAATACTTTGAATATGATAAGGTTCTGAGCTCAACATATGCTTTACATGTTGTGGAGCTAACTGTACAGCAATGATTTAGGTTATAAATGTATGAAACATTACATTGGGAATTTAAATATGTTAGAATAAATCCATACTAATTCTTTTTCCTACCTAATAAATAAATGTGATAGTGATTGTATGACCCTTACGCTTTCACGTCAAAACTATCGATTTGGTAAAATTTGGCAAAGACTTAGAAGCATTTATACTTACACACAAGAATTGGTAAACGTCGATAAAGCCCAAATTGGCTGCAAGTATTTCTATATTATTTAGGATGGTATTCTGATTGGTAAGCGAGTACAAGGTAGTGGTAGGTGGTGTGCAGTACGTACGCTGGTTCCGGCGGCGCGTGTCGGGCGGCGGCGCGGAGTCGGCCAGCCCCCAGCGGTTGGCCCGCAGCGCCACCACGGCGCTGACGCAGGCGAGCGCGCCGCGCCGCTTCAGGCGCTCGAACGTGGCGTGCATGCCGGCCGGGCAGTCCGCGTCCAGGGCGATGCCCGACAACTACATCACCACATTGGGACATTCTTACTTTGCTAGGTATGAACACCCAGTTCCATTAACCTAACGCTACAGGCAATCATAAGTTATTGGAACCAGTTGCAACCCACATGTGGCTTCCTTGTGGGTTGAGTAATAAATTAACCAAAATAATAGGAGTAAGCTATAATATGGAGCATAGTTGTTGCAATAATAACAAAGAATGACTTTTTCTTTGGATGTGTGGCAATTGTTTTGCTGTTCCACTTACCTTAAGAAGTTGGCAGACTGCTTTGATATTGATTTCTTTATCAGAATCAAGGAGATGTAGGAACACCTTGCATAGACTTTCACCTAAAGTCCTAATCCGGCCACCCTAGAGATGAGACAAATCAAATAATTAAGACTCAGATAATCTTATATAGAGCAAACATATTTGTTTTTAAAAAGCATTATATTACCTGGCTATCTTCAAGTTGAGTGTAAATCTCAGCAAGAAACATGGCGAAACCTCTCATGTTGTCATCAGAGGTCTCAATACCACTGATGATCTTGTTCTCCTCAACTGAGCAGCGCTCCAGGAGGCACGCCCTGAAAGTAGACTCTTCCGGAGGCGCCACAGAGTCGTACATTGAGCATAAACGGGCACCATTGTACCGGAAATTCGCCTCACCTATAGACTGTTACAAAAAATAGACATTGAAGAAATAATTAGGTATACATAAGTCTATCTAAGGTTATTGAACTGATAATTTTAGTAGATTGATTGTGCCTTGTTTATTAACCAAACAAAGGATCAAATTACATAATAAGGATTTTCATTAATAGTAATAAAATTTGAAATGTTTTTCAGTGAAAATTAATGATGTTATGTAGGTGATATATTACATACCTGGTTCACAATAGCTTCAACCAAGGGTCTGGTGTAGTTGGCATCATGTAAAGTAGATGCAAATGAATCTACCAGTGGGCCGCAAAGGGTGTCGAACTTGCCAGGGTCAAATGTTATCTCACACATAACAGTTATCAAGTTAGCTATGTTTTCCTGCCATAAATAACAAATAGTATTAGCAAATTCTTTGTGCTAGGATCTTGTAGATTTCTAGCAGTAATCCTCTAAATGCTTACCCTCAAATCCATATTCTCAGCTTCTTCGAGGGAGTACGACATGTTATCTAAGCTGTAGGGGTCCTGGTCCTGAGCCTGCCGGAGTCTATCCTGGACTGAGAAGCGGGCGGGCCTGTACGGCGCAGGGTCGGGGTTGTACGCCGGCACGGCTTGGGGAGTGTAGTTCGGGGGGTACCATTCCTTAGCCTCCGCCGACAGATTTGATTTCGGAGCTTCAACTAAGTACAATAACAAAAACCGGTTTTAGAACAACCATCTTTATATTTAAATTGTATTCATAGTTAAAGTGCGACATAGACAAGAATATTAAAACGCTTTGTGAAATTGGAAAGAACACGACGACAACACGCCGAATGTTTACTTTCACTTCACCCCAACTATTAGAAACGAAAACGCAAATAGCAACTGGCCAATTTGACGACGTCATAAACTTATAATACTGCCACCATCTAGATACATAATGCATACGTATTCAAAATGAGGACACAATTTTTTTTATAGTTTATACCTTTAGAATCCTCTGCTAAATGCCTCGGACGCCGCAGTTCCCGAGGCTGATTGTCGGGTTGTTGCCAACCACGGCCTCTGCCTCTTGAACCCATTTCTCCGTTGTTCATTTCAATAGTTATAAGAACCGCTACAGTATTTCCTAAATGGTATTTCGATTAAAAATTCCATAAACAGAAATAAAATATACTTTTCGTAGCTTATTTTTCGTTTCGATAAATACGACACGTAAACAGAAAACAGATTTACGTAGAATCTCAAATTCTTTGCAACAAATTACACAGCACAACCTCCATGTTATTAGAACGAATGAATGACCGAACAAGACAAGAAATAAAATCATAAACCTTACAAAACCAACCAAACCAAACGAATAGAGTGAATGGAAAGAAGAGCATTCTCTATGCCTGGTTTACAAATTACAAGTAGGTATTTGTGAACCCAATCGCGAAATCGCGATTCGCGAGGCGACTAGGCGAGCCATGCGAATGTAAAATGAGAAGGCGAGCACCTTGTACTCGCATGGCGCACCTACCTATGTTGTGTAAAGTAAACATAAAACGACTTGAATTGGCATTATCGAGCCACTGACGAATGCCGTCGAAATGTCAAGCCAGTGAATAAAATGTCGATCTAATTTGATTTCGAGCTACTACCCCATTCGCAAGTGCATAAAAGAGGGTGGAAAAGATCTCATTCGATTACTTTTAAATCGAAAATGGTATGAATAAAAGTTTATGAAACGAAATAGATCTGAAAAATCTATATTTCCAGCTGATTAACTTAGTAAAATAAAGCTCCAAAATTTCAGGATTTATTTTTCCAACATAACTCAGACTCTAGCTACTCGGAAAGTAATTCAACTTGCACCGTGTAAACTAAGAAAGTTGTAACAATCTGTGCTACAGCCACAGAGTGCATTACATAACCACAGATTATATGTCCATTGACTTTTACTTTTCCCGACTATCCTTACATAGGTACAAAAAAGAGGGTTAATTTTTAACATTGCACTTACCCAAGTTTGAAAATCGACTGTAATATCACATTAATTTGAACATACAGATAACCTTAATTCGTGACCATTAAATTAACATTAACATTAACCAGAAAACTTCTTTAGGGATATGGAAATCAAATAATATTTTTATTTAGATAGGTAACCATTTATTTTGTAAGCAGGTACATATCTATATATTTTATTGCTCAAAAATAATTATTATACTATACATCTACTCATACTATGTAAATATACAAACATAAGTTATGTAGGTCAAGTGTGAGTTGTTCATGCACCTATGTAACTTACTGCTTTTAAGCATAATTTATTAATCACATACATCATTGCAAACTATGACATAATTATGTCTAGAACATATTTTCATTACTATATACTAAATGATTCTCCACATCCACAGGTGCCTTTGATGTTTGGGTTGTTGAAAACAAATTCTGCTGCCAGTGCATCTTGTACAAAATCCATTTCAGTTCCTGGAAAATTAAATAACATACTGTTTATTCTTTCTGTGGATATAATTAAAAATTAATAAAAAAGTAAAACAAAGAGTGATAACTCAGCTAATTAGCTTTAAGATTGCTACTGAAGAAAGTGCTGATTTTCTGCTTCCTTGGACCTAAACCTATGTTTTAGGAATTAGGAAATGCCATTTTAATAATTCTATTTAATTTATAAGATAAGTATTAGCCTGTAATATCCCACTGCTGGGCAAAGGCCTATCATCTTTATTTATGCTTCTTTAAAATGTATTTGAAAGTTCTTGACTCAAAATTGATAAAAATTAATTTAAGTATGTTTTATTAGCATACTTATATTTTTACAAATTACTAAGAGACTATATTTTGAAAATGTAATCAGTGGCCTCCGTCAAAATACTTCAAATTTAGAATTCCTAGGTTCTTGGATCAAAACTATGTTTATGTTGATGTTATACCTAATAATGTAAGCTGAGCCTTCTTATCAATGATTATTGTAACTCCATCCTGTTTAACTTCTTCATCTAATTTATCCTTAGTTTTAGCGTAGTCTAGAGTATAGGAGAGACCATTGCAGCCTCTCTGTCGGACTCCAACTTTTAGTCCAATAAATCCTTTGGCTTCTTCTTTAGACATGATTTCCTTCACTTTTTGCACAGCAGAAGACGTAAGCACCAAGGCAGCCCTCGAAGGCAGCACTCTCTTTTTCACAGCTCTCACTGTAGCACTCGCTATTATTTTGGCAGACATCTGAAATTCATTGATGAAATTCGCCTTGGGTTTTACGCAACAATTTTTTGTTGAAGATATTTTTATTTTATGAAAATGATGAATTACCTCGCCTGGCCTACTAGCAGCGGTGTTATATCAAATTTTGATAAATAGTGAGCTAGACTGTTAATTTATGTTTAATTTCAGGATACATTTTTCACAATCACAATAAAATTTTATTTTGTTTGATTTTATATTGGAATGGAAAGACAGTTGATGACAGTTTGTTGTAGACATTTTTCAATTGTCAGCTGTCAGTGTCACTCTATTTTCCATTTATATTTTTGTGTGTCATGACGGTCATGACAAAGACTTTGCATCACAGCTTTACATTTTATGTTATGTCAGTGCTGGGGCCACACCTACGCTCAATGTCAATGCCCATTGAATGCAATAATTTTCAATGCAATATAGTGGGTGGCTAGACTTAAACTGTCAATGTCAATGTTTTAAATTTGTCATTGACAACGGCATTGAATTTACTTCAATTCAGGCAAAATGGACGTCGACAGAGCTCTATATTTCATGAGAGCTAATTTACTATACTACTTATACCAAACATTTAATAACTATATCATTGACATAATGTATGACTTGTATTACTTACCTCTGTATTTAATGTGCGACCACTATCATATACTCCTCGCAAATTATCCATCGTTTCGAATGCAAACCAATTAGTTGTATAAACGTCATCTTTGCCAGCTCCGGACTTAAAAGTTTTTTTAATTTTGTTTAAATGGGATCTATAGTAACACATTAGGCTGTCCTTTTTCCTTTTAATTTCTTCAATTGTTGTTTTAAAAGGTAATATTCCCATTATTCGGCGCCAAGCATCACTTTGCGCCCCACGATTTTTGAAACATTTCAGTTTCGGATCCCACAAACATGGTTCTGTTTGCAGGATCTCAAGAAATGTTATTACTTTGTCGTTACTCCACTCTGTGGCCATAGTATGTGTGTATATTCCGTCCTAAAAAACAAATACGTCTGAACTCGTTGCGCTCTCGTCGCACACTGACAATACGTAGTGTGGCCGCTTCATGCATTTAACTCTCGCATTAATCTCTTTGATGTACCGCCACTCGAGCTATCGCATACGCCATATGGCATTGTCAATGCTATTGTCAAATTATGACGCATAGTCGTGGCTATACCTACGGCTAATGTCATATTCTATGGCATATGGCATAGGTGTGGCCCCAGCATTAAAGTTAATGTCAAACATTGCCTTGACTTTGATTACACTTTTTGTCCGTCGTTTGATGGTTGATTGGCTGGCTGGCTGATCTGTCATTGACGCACGTTTGACACGTCTTCTTGATTGAATTGAATTGAATCTTTCTCCACATACACCAACTGAGTAATGATTTTTCATGATCAATGAATTAAAAATTTACAATGGGTGGGCAAAAGTTTGAATACGATGAAAGTGGATCTACATTCTTTTACTTTGTTTTGTCTTTTCTGGCATTAATTTTAATACCTGCCACCTTTTATTACTGGCCTAGAAAAAGGAAAGAAGGTACGTACGAAAAACTTAAAATTACTAGATTTCTGTGTATTTACCTGAGTGACAATGAATATTTTAGATGAACTTTAGTTTTTGTGATAAGTTTAGGTAGCAAATCTTTAATAAGGTGTCCGCCCTACTGATTTTCACTAGTACCGTTATATTGATACATGCCGATTGCCGAACTAGTTGAAGCGCCACGCCGCGCCGCACCGCTCGTTCTTATCGTCCAGTTACTCCATAACATCTTGAAGATTTTTTACGACACACATACCTACCTAATTATTCACTATTCATATACATTTCGTATTCAATATAGGAAAACATGACTCAAATCTCTATTTGAATCTATTCATTAGTACCTGGCTTTTATAAATAAGGAAAATAAGTAACTATAACAATGTTTCTTTTGTATTTTAGATCCTACAAAATTAGCGGAAAGATGTCAGTGTCCAAACTGTATAAACAAGCAGATTATTATAGAACAATCACAGCCATACAAAACATTCAAAAACTTCACTATCAAACTAGCTATAATAGCTGGATGGGTGTTACTTGGGTTCTTGGCCTACAAAGTGTCACAATTTGATTATGAGATGTCTAACTTCGATCCATATGAGATACTGGGGCTGCCTCCCGGGTCAACCCAGGCGGAGATCAAGAAATCTTATCGCAAACAATCATTGGTACTTCACCCTGACAAAGAAACTGGTGATGAAAAAGCCTTCATGAGACTTACTAAAGCTTATCAGGTAAATAATACATTGTATAATTTACTATTTTGCCTATTTGCTTGAATTTTTCTATAAATTATCTATCATATAAATTATTAATTATGTAGTATCTATTATAGGCCTTAAATCAAAACATAGCACATTTTATAACCCATGAATATTATTTTTAGTCATTTCTTATAACAAAGCAAGTGCGCTACTTTATAATAACTATGAGCTATCCGAGTGTCTGATTAAATCATATCAAATTAACTAACTTCCTTTTTAATAATCCATTTCATATTTTTGAGTATATTATTCATGATTTCATTTAATTACCTTACATATTTTATACATATTGTTGTTGTATTGTACATTATATTCATAATGCCTACATACAATACCTTTGAAATGAGTAATAGTTCAAATAGCCAGTTACAGTTATTAATGGTTGATTAAAAATCGAATTGATAACAGAACAATGGTAGTTTAATGAATTTGTAGAAATATTCAACTTATGGTTTCATTAAATTGTTATTTTAATTACAAATGTATGTGTAATAGTAACATATAATTATAATACTCTTTTTTTGTTTTAACCCGTTGTGTCCCACAGCTGGGCAAAGGTCTACCCAATAATACCTTTGTTGCATTAAATATAACCTATTTACATCAGAGCTAAAAAAATATCCAGATTAATCTAAAATCATTTTTATTTATATCTTTCTTGAGCTTTATCTTAATATTATTTAATTACTTGTATCTTTGATTTGTACCTTTATTTAATTTTATAATTAAAATGATAAATTGTAGTCTAAATCATGATGACTCATAATCTTATATATAAAATTCTTGTGCCACAGTGTTCGTTCCCGTACTCCTTCGAAACGGCTTGACCGATTCTCATGAAATTTTGTGAGCATATTGAGTAGGTCTGAGAATCGGCCATCATCTATTTTTCATCCCGAAATTCCCACGGCAACGGGTACAACGCGGGTGAAACCGCGGGGCGCAGCTAGTTATTACATAAAAATTGCCATTTAAAAACTTTCCACCTGTAAATGCCAGCATTTGAAAATATACCATTGTTTTTAGGCACTCACTGATGAGGAAGCACGCCGCAACTGGGAGAAGTATGGCAACCCTGATGGTCCAGGGGCAATGAGTTTTGGTATTGCTCTTCCCAGCTGGATTGTTGAGAAAGAAAACAGTGTGTGGGTTCTTGGATTGTATGGCCTTGTCTTCATGGTAGCTCTACCAACTGCGGTAAGTTACTTTTAATAAAACTGTGCCTTTTATTACAAGAACAATATATGGTAAACTCGGGAACTAGTGACCTCAACTCTGTCATTGATCATTCTGTCAAAACCAGATAATATTTATTGTTGTATGTCATTCATTCAATATAACATAAAGAGTAGTACGAGTATATATTTGCATTAAATGTAAAACTGGTATTCATTTTTTAGGTTGGTACCTGGTGGTATAGATCAATTCGTTTCTCCGGAGAGCAAGTTCTTCTTGATACAACACAGATGTATTTCTATTTCTATCATAAAACACCGTCTATGCCTTTGAAGAGAGCACTAATGATACTGGCCGCTTCTTGTGAGTTTGATAAGCGGCACAATTCAGAAATAGTGGAAAGGATCACAGACAATGAAGAAGTTCCTATGGTAAGATATTTTTATAATAATTAAATACTCCATATAACACAACCCTTTTATTTATTTGACACTAATGTGACATGTTTTATGCCAGGAGGCAAATGTGAAAAAAACACAAATTGATACTTATTGAGGTAGACAGTGACATATTATACCTAAGTGCCTTATCTACATCTGAATGAAGGTCAATAATAATCTATCCTCTCTTGATTCAATCCCTCCAGAGAAGAGACAGAAACCCAGCGTGAAAGCACTTAAACATTGTCGACCCAGTTAAAGAGGTTTTCAATACATATTTATCAACCAACATCTTTTTATAATTCCAGTTACTCCGTGAACTACCTAACTTAGGCGAGAAGAACAAGGAACAGCCTCTGTGTCGGCCCTACAGTATCAAGGCTCGTGCGTTGCTCCACGCTCACTTGTCTCGTCTCCGCTTGCCTCCGACTCTTGACGCCGACCGTCGATATGTCGCGGGTCGATGCCCCGACCTCATTGTAGAGATGGTTAACTGCGTTAATCAGCTGATCGCGCTGGCTTATGCTAGGAGAAGTACGTATTACGTAGCTATAATAAAAATGTCTGACGATTGTTTTATAATTTTAGAGAAAGAGTCATTTGTCATAAACATGAAGGTAAATAAATCTGTTTTGTCGTTTTTGGGAAAAATCTGACTATCATACAAAGGAAATAAATTCAACTGTTTACAGTACAGATAGCTCGTGAAAAGCTCAGCTTTTTCGTATCAATGATTTAGTTTACATATTGTATTAATTATGTAGAATTCATAAAAGTCCAAACTTCTGTTTTGTCCACACTTAACCACCGTAATTAAAACCTCAAAACACATTTCCAGTCGCCCGTCTCCCATCAATCGAAACAATTGAGAACTGCATGAAGCTCTCTCCAATGATCGTACAAGGGCTATGGGAGTACAAATCCCCTCTACTGCAACTCCCATACATCACTGAAGACCATCTGAAGTACTTTACCAACCGTAAAAAGCACATCAAGTCCTTGCTACAACTCGCTCAACTGCCTGGAGAGGAGAGGAGACAAATACTCCGGTTCCTGAATGATAAACAGTATGAAGATGTCATGAAAGTGTTAGGCAACATGCCGTACATACATTTCCAAGTGAATACCGAAGGTAAGTTAGCTTTTTGTTCAGAATTAATTGCATTTTTTCGTGTGATTCTGTCAGTAAAATCTTCCTTCGTGTTGGAATTTAGAACAATTTCTTGTTTGTAAGGACTCTTTCAATTTAAGCGTTAATTTATGCAGTAGTGCGAGTTGTCCGCGCCCACCTTTTGTTTTTCATAAAAACGCTTTATTTGAAATGGTCCTAATGATACTTATAGCACACCTAGGGCTAAGAATAATATTGACTTTATTCGCACTTCCTTATAATCAATTTCAAGACTTAATTGTATCTTTCGTATTCCAGTAATCGACGACGAGAACTCCACGGTGGTAACCGCGGGCGCCATCGTCACAGTGACCGTGTTCCTGAGGCGGACCAACATGAAGGAGCTGTTCGGAGACACCACTATCAAAGAAAAGAACATCAAGTAAGTTTGTCATCTCTGTCATGCCTCTTTATCTTTATCTCAAACTACGTTTACGCTTCGCGTTTCTTTTACAATTGTAAACGTAGTTTCAAATCAAAATGATTAATGTTCGCTTAAACCTAAGAAACCAGTACATCACTCGAGCTTACTGTAATAGCTTTTAGGTGATCTAATGGTACCCGCTGAAATACATTTCACTTACCATCACTATTATACGTTAGAAATATAGTATAGGCTGGTCTTTAAACGAATATTACAATCTAATCTCCAGAGATGAAGAAGAAAACGGCACAGAGAACGCAGAAAAAGCGGACGGCGACAAAAACGATAAGAAGGAAACATTCAAACGTCCCGTTTGGATGAAACAGCAGACTAAAAAGCACGGGGCGGGCAAGAAGGCGAAGAAACCCGTCGCCAACAAGCAGGCGAAGCAAGCGCCCGCGCCGCCGCCCGACGCCGCGCCCGCGCCCGACAAGAAGAAGACTAAGGAGCCCAAGGAACCAAAGAAGAAGGATGAGGAAGGTAGGCTTTAGTGTTTTATATACGTGCCTTAATATATGGTCATGGGTTCGTCCAGTTATTTATAAACATGCCGTAATATATGGTCAGGTCCAATGATTTATTTCTACACAGAACCTTTTATTGATGCTGTGGTTAAATTCGTAGTTCAATTAAGTTCACATAACAAACTAGTGTCTTTTTTTTAAATTGAATGGTGGTAAATGACAGCTTGTAGAGTGAATGAACTTTATACAGAGATGTAACCATGAATTGGACACTATATATGTACCTATCAACGATATTTGCTCCAAAATGGGCCAAATATTACGTAGGCTCCTCTACCAAAACTCGAATCTCTCAATTGATAATTATTCCTATTTATTTATCAGGCGAAGACTCGTCCGACAACAGCTCGGAGTCGGGCGAGGCGGAGGCCGCGTCGGCGTCCGAGTCGGAGTCGGAGTCGCGCGACAAGTCGGCGGCCGACGACGACGACGACCAGTGGGACAAGTTCCAGAAGAGGATCCAGAAGAGAGAGCGGCTCGAGGGCCGCTCCAAGACCTCGCATCCCGTGCACTGCCCCTACTTCCCGCTGGTACGATATACATACTTACATTTTTATTAACCTATTTTAACATGAACGTTTTATAAGGTATCGTTTAGTTGTCATGAACAAATAGAGAATTTGAAACAAATAAGAACCTGTGTTAGCAAAAGTGAAAAAATATTTATGAAAGTAAACACCGTACTTAACATTTTGGCACAGCCCAAGTTGGGCTCGAAAAGTCATAATAATTTATGAGGTAGAGTTCCCGGCATGTGTGCGACGCACGATCTATTAAATAGCGCACCACACACATCCGTATAATTCCCGCACTCGCCAGTCTATGACACTGTCCACACGCTTGCGCCCGAGCCCCTTTCATGCGGGCGAAAACCGAGATCGGGTCGAGTGGCTACGCTGCCGCGCGAGAACATCGCCTATACGCTACGCGAGCTGCGAGCGCGTGTTCGTTGGTTTGCTTCGCGCAGTCTGGACGAGATTTAATTAATATGTTTGTGGTGCAGGAGAAGCAGGAGTTCTGGTGGTGCTACATCTGCGACCGCAAGTCGCACACGCTGCTGACGGCGCCGGGCCACGTGACGGCGCTGGTGGACCAGCACGAGCTGCAGCTGCGCTTCACCGCGCCGCGCTGGCCCGGCCTCTACACGCTGGCCTGCTGCCTCCGCTCAGGTACGCACACGAGCTGCGCTGGACCGGCCTCTGTCGGCCTCACTAAAATATAAAGATTCAAAAGATAAAAGGCCAGTATCGGCAAATTATTCAAGCCCGTACCCGTGAGACCGTGCTAAATGTCAGCACGCTACACGCACTAGAAGGAATAAGCGTACTGGCCATACAACTTGTATATTCACGTCTCGAACATTATATTCTTTACTAGCGGAGCATTCACTAGCTAGCTATAGATGTGCGGACATACTTGGTATATCTGTCTAGTGACTGCCCTGCTTAAGCGACTTACTAATAAGGTATCAAGTGTTAAGATTTCAATTAAAATAGATATTTTTGCCCAGACTCGTACATCGGCATGGACCAGCAACAAGACATGAAGCTGGATGTAAAGGAGGCGGCCGCTGTGCCGGCCGAGCACCCGCAGTGGGACCTCAGCGACTCCGACACTGACTACAATGATCAGGTATGGAAGTCGCTCAACCAATTTTACGTTATCATTAATTTTCTTACATTAACGTAAACTGACGAAGTATTGACTAGAGCTAAGATAAGAAAGCGCTATAACGCGGCGATAAACGGAGCCTTATATTGGGGTACACCAGTGATGACAATAGTCACCTCACTAAAATATTAACGTATATTTTTTGCGACAGGAAGGATTTAGTTTTTCAGTTTTTAAAACATTTTACAACGAGTATATTGGCTTCATTAGAGCATCATAAAATGTCGTATTTGTTATTAATTTCTATAAATAACCAAATATCATATTGTTTTCCTTAATTGTATTGATTTACTTATATCGTGAATTCTAGGTATTGTTGCATTAGTAATACATAATTTAACACGTAGAAAGATTAATTATTTCAAAACTTGACGAAGCATGTGTTGAATCATTGTGTTAATAACTTAAATTTTATTATAATTTTGATTTGAGGTGAACAATTATTTTCTAGTTTTTAGTTCAATTTGCAATAAAAGCGTGTTTTTTAAACTATATTTTTTTAAATTAATTGGTTAAGATGCAGGATCTTATTAACGGTTAACATCTTTAGAACATGTTACCTACTGAAAATATAATTTGCACTTAATTTGTTGCTGGTGACGACTCTTGTCTAATTATATAAATAAAAATTTCATGAGATGATGTCACCGATAGTGATCCTCAATGATGAAATGTTTGTGCTAAGTACTCTTCCTAAACTAAACCTGTCTGTTTTCGATGGAGTTTTATCCATTTCTATCTATCGTTTGAAATTATGTTTGACTCTACATACGAAAGAATAATTTATTTATTAACACTTGTAATAGACTAATTAAAAAGTGTAGACTGAGACCTGCGCGAAATACTACCACGCATATACATTTACGATCAGTGCTCAATACACACACGTCATACGCACGTTTAAAACCAAATTACTCTTCAATTTGGTTAGTTTGAATTAAGACGTATATGACGCATGGTGCAATGTTTACAAAGACGGCTTCACTTGACTGTGTTCTGTCTGGACTGTTTATTTGGTCTGAACTGATCTAAAAACAGCCCATGAAAAAGTACTTTGTCACATTGTAAAAAATGATTCAAAGGCCGAGAGTACGTAATATGAATGTTTGTTTGTTTGTCAACAGGGAGACAACGAAAGCGAGTTCACGACGGACGACGAGGTGGAGTGAAGAGTGGAGGAAATTATTTAAATTATTTTTATAAAGTTTATTATAGAGGTACACGGCATAGATCCGCGTGTCGGGTGGGAACGATCGAATATAATGTTTTATATTCTAATCAAGTGTTTTCATTTATTTACTACCAGCGCCCCGCGGTTTTACCCGCGTTTATCTTGAACTTGAGTATCGCAACACAAAAATAATTATTGGAATCCCGTTAGTATTCCAGATAAAACTGCACTCAAATAAAATATATAAAACAAACTTTCTAAAAAATAAAATATATAAAAACAATATAATTGATAGGCGGTAGTGTTGTCATTAAGACTATTTCCTGTTTATAATTTTTAGCAAGACACAGCTTCCCTTAAGGTGTGGATACCAAACACAGCCGTTGGTTAGTGGGTAGACTTTTCGTAAATATAATATATTGCTCCATTTATTGCGATTGAAACAGAATGTAATTTCATTACTTTTGTGAGCGTTTGAACAGATAATGCTTTTCATAAAAATGAAGAAGTAATTTCCAAACGTTTAGGGATATGTTTATTAGTTGGCCAACAGCCACTTAAATTTGGGATTCACTCTGGGTGACCGGTGATAATCATTACATACCATTACATACTTCGTTCCACAAAGAGCATCTACGTGATTTTGTCACTTTATACCTTTTCTTTTCCTCGGGATTTCTGGGATTAAGTCCTAAGACTCCCGCTTATAATATTCATTCATGGTGGATTGCTATGGGTATGTATGTGGTATGCGAGAGGCTGCAGTGGAGCAGCGGAGTGCACAAAGGGATGCGAGGGTATCGTCCTGCGGCGCGCGGCGGCTCGGCGCGGGCGCTCGGGCGCGCGCGCCGCCTCACTCGCGCGCCGCCGCTCGCCGCAGACGCCCGCCCGCTCGCCGCTCGCCCGTACCGGTGTCGTATTACCGCTCTATAAATATCTCGCGAGCGAGATCGCCAATTTAGAAACGGTCGCGCCGCGTGTTTTCGACCAGTGATTGACAGTGCTAAGTGCAGAGACTCACCCCGACCGCCCGCCCTCGCCACAGAAGTGAGTACCGCCCCCGAAGGTGTCTCCATCATTTTCCTCGTGTAAACAGCTGGTCTGGAAGGACGCGCCGTCTTTTATTTTAGTGGCGATTATTTTGCGTGTATGTTTCGCAATGAAATATGAGCTGGACTGTGTTTCGATTTTTATTGTTGCTTGTTAAAAAATACTAAAATAATTTCGTCTGTACGAAATCGATTTACGATGTTAGCAGTTGTTATGCACTGAAATATTGGTAAAGATTGGAAAATGTATGTAGGACGTACTTAGTTAGATAGGTTGCATCAGGACCTCATACAATTATTCCTCATATCTGAATTGTTATTGAATATAACCTACCTAGTGCAAAACCAGAGTTGTTTACCTAAGAAGTTAGACAGCATACTCTATTCTATAGATATTAAGCATAGGTCAGCCAGTGAAGTAGGTACGTGCCTTTGAGCTGATTTGATCTACCTAGTTCAAGCCGAACTAAATACTTTATTTATGTAGGTACTCGCTAACTGACTGCCAATACTTGGCAATGTTTCTGAACTTCTTGGCACTAAGGTGACGCGTCAAGAAAACAATATGAAAAAGTCCTTGTTCATGTGATTTGTTGTCAGCGATACGTTACTGGGGCTCTGAATTTAACTCAAACAAATGAAATACTACATACATTCTGCCGTACTAAAGTCCGAAAAACAGTTTGAATTTGCATGTCAAAGAGCAGTATTGTTTGTTGGCACATGATTTAGGTATCTAGTTTCGGTAAATATTATATCAACTAACTCTCATTGGGTCACACAAACATTATGGCTATTTATGTCACGTCTAAAATCACCATAACCCAAATCCGGAAAAGATTTTTCAGTGTGATCATGGAAAGAAAGAGAGCTACGGACGGTTTAATAATTATGTTAATTTGAAACTGTTCATTAAATCTTACGAGTTTTCGTAAAAAACTAAAGGATGTCCTGAAAATCGAACCTCTAATTTATGAAATACTTACCTGAATTAAAAAAATAAAGTAAGTCATACAAAATCGATTTCAAAGGTATTTATGTATTCAAATACATCACAGCTGTTGATATACATTAAGTACAGCAGACGGAAAATATTTTAACAAAATAAACATCCTGCACATAAATATCGACCTATTTATAAAATTTCGCTATGTATGTAGCTGAGGCAGAAAGCTTCAACCTTGAATATTTTTATGCTGTGCATGTGTTAAATGTGGGGGAGTCGGGAATTAACACCACGTTCATGGAAAACGAAACTTTATCTTGTAGACGGCGGGTTTCGACGCGAAACCGCTGATACGCGGCGTTCTTACTGTGGGGTAAAGACAAGTAATTGTTGGTCTAAGTCGAGGTGGTTAACATAGTGTTCAGGCTGAGTTGAGTTGTATGAATATGGAGCGCAGTAACGATTTGTGATAGTCGGTACATTGGCTGCGTCTCGGACAACGGCGATGAATCGAACCGCGGGGACTGATAGCAGGCCGGTTAGACGAGTCCTACGCTCACAGAGTGCAACGGCCCAATCTAAAGGGAATTTTAAGAGGTTCGTACTTGCGAGCCCTTTCATTTTATGTTGGCGAAAATACTGCACAAAAACTTTCACGCGTTTTATTTTATGATGCGGTTTTAGGGCACGGGCTGGGACGGATCTCGAGATATGTGGGTTACTGATTAAGTGCTTGTTCAGATTTAAATATTATTCGAGAGTTAATTAAGGTTTGAGCAGTACTTTTCAAACTTAATACCCACTTTAGGTAATAATATTAAATTGGCAAAGATAAATGAGAAAAATAAATGAGCGAAATGAATGGGTTCGGCCGTGAAACATTTTCGATATCACCGAGGGTATTGTTAAGGTTTTAAACATGAAATCGTGAATCCAAGAACAAAGGATGAGGAAAACAAATATGCAAATTGCAAATAAAGGACGCAATAAAGTATGTTGGTTCAATATGTGCAAATAACCTTCCATTTTAATTTTTAAATAAGTAGGTGAAAACAATAAGCGACTTTCCGAAGAAACCCTTTAAATATAATCGGTCAGATGATTAATAGGAAGTATTTTCACAGGAATGGTTGTTCTTTGTGTAAACTCAACGCTTATTAAACGTTATTACCAAGTTGATAGCCAAAGATGATCATAATTGCTCCTAACGTTAATGAAATACGATTGATAAACACTTTAGTGGCATTCAAATCAATGGGTCATGAGTCTAATAAATTAATAAAACTGGGTTTCATCGCGAAGGTCGTAACCTTAACACAATCACACAATGTCTTGGTGTATTTTGCATACTTTCACGAAATTATAAAGGAATGTTTTCCTTGTATCTTCCTACTTATTTTTATTAACGCATGCATTTTCCTCTTGAGAAAGCAACTGACTTCCTCGATTCGTTCCATCTTCTAAATATTTGGACGACCTATTTAGGTAACTAAACTTTGTTTATTTCCCTAACATTTCCATTTCTTACAAGTGAAGATAGGAACACTACTCATCACTATTTATTTCTAATAATGCGTCACATGTTTACGATTGCTCCATCGATTAACATAACGGTTGCAAGGTCCCTTTGATAAGACTTGTTTTCCTTTATTACCTACCAGCCACTTGGTAGTTTTACTTCAAAGCACTAATCAATAATTTATGGCGTATTACCTACTTAGATTCTTAGACCTGATTTATTTGATAAAATTATAGTGAACCGGGTCCAAAGGAATTGAAATTTATTCATACCACATGCTTTGTATACCAGGGTACACAATAGGCAATACTTCGTTTTTGATTTGAATGCAATGCTATACAATTTAATATCTATTTAGAAAACATTACGTTAGTTTGAGGTATGTATCTAGGTTATATGGAGGTCGATATTACAAAATATGTTTGTAAAGTTTGAATTCTAACGTGTGTGTGATACGACCTGCGAAGATGAGTCACAGCTTGGTTGACCGTTCATGTAACAGCCCGGACCAAACAGATTACTCACACATTGTATTTTTCATAGAAAATGTAACCAAATAATGCAACCATTTAGCTATAAATGGTCTCTGACCAGTATTTACATAAGTGGTATTCATAATATTTCTTAAAATGATAAGTATGGTATAGATGTTCTCGAGTCTAGAATCTAGAACATCTCTAGAATCTAGACTGATGTATTCCGAATATATAATTAATTATTATTCAAATATTTTAAAAACACACCCATATGTATTTTTATGATATCTTTAGTAGAGGCTTTTCATAAGACAAGATCTCTGTGGTAAATAAGGTATATCTCTCCTGGTGCCGTAGTTTTTAGACTGTAGGTATTATGACCACCGACTAGGTCTAACGATGAAGTAACTGGGATGACAAACATTACCTACAAATTTATTATTTAAACGCTAAATTGAAGTGTTTATACTTAGTATAGGTACCTTAAAATTACTGAACAGTGTTCAACTATTAACATTTTACTAGTGCAATGAAACGTCACGATTATACGATAATTTCTTAGAATAACCACAAAGTACGTGGTTGTTTGCAAGTAAATATATGTGTAGTATTCTGTATGGTTAGTGTTCTTATAATTACATTATTTGTTACTGACTACACCCTACGGTTTCATTTGCATTGTACCCGCGACTGCGGGAATTTTGGGAAAACCGTACCTTATGTGTATATTCTGATATCTGAGCTGAATAGTTTCATCGAAATCCGTTCAATAGTTTTTGCTTGAAAAAACAACAAACATATTTACACCATCCTTACCACTTGTAATTGTAGGTTTAGTAATAAAAAGATAGCTTTCCAATATCACAACTACACTTGTAGCCATGCAATGTGATAGGTATCCATTTTTAAGTAAAAATCTTATAAGACAACATCATTAACTAGGTAGGTACTGAAACTTATGTAAACAATTTACAAAACTCTCAGCTTTCGCGCCTAAAACGTTATTATTTTTTAAAATGCCGTATTGGGTGCATGGCCATAACTGCAAAATAAATTTGCTAATGTTTTTTCTTTGGGTCTGGGGTTCTTATAGTACGTATTCTTCTATAAAATTAACTCTAATGTTTTATCCTAATATGGGTGGATATGCATCTAATTCCTTTGTTGGAAACACAATAGAAACATAGCAGAATATACCATTAATGGTTGATATTAGGTTCGCGAATTTGAGCATTCCTTGATCCGGAACGAATGATCCATCCATAAACATGAGGTGAACCTAATATGATGCGATCCTTGTGTCAACCGTCTTGGATCGCACGACCGTGAGTTGATAACGTTAAGGAATCAATTTAAAACTCTCATGAATTCTATTTCATGGTTACCGTGACTTCTAATTCCGTCGGAATCTCGCGTAGTGATAGACAACAAATTTTGGCATTTTGCCAATTTACGCTTAGATAATAATATTCCATTTCACACGTTGCTACTGAAATGTTAGTGATTTTACGACGTGGGTTGTTTTCAATGATACTTTAAAATAATTCAGTGAATGCGTCGTGTCGTGTGTAAAATATTTTAAGCACAATAACATTGAACTTGGCCATCAATGAATTTATTTTGACCTACTTAGAATTAATTTGTTATTTGTGTAGGTACTCGTACATGCGCGATTCATGCTTACTCTTACATCCAAGAAAAGACTGTACGCCTTCGTTACAAACAGTCCGATGGAACCGTAGGTAGTAACATACTCTGATAGGCAAACCATACACGATTAGCTAATAGCTATTATCAAAATAAATTGTAAGTCTAAGCTCCTAACAAAAAATTAAGCTCTTCTATAGCAAAAAATTAATAAATTCTAAACAGTGCTATAAAAAGTCGCATCTAATGGTAAAATGATTAATAAGGTCAATAGATAAAACTTCGGTTGAGCTGCTATCAGCAAAAAAACATGATGTCCGCTTAGCTCGTCTGTATGGACAGTCGCCAAATGTTTCGTAACCGCTCTATATATACCACCAAGGTTCCATTAATGCAGTTTTGGGGGTTATTGACATCAATACGTTATACAACGTGTTACCCAATCACCTCTTTTAAATACGATTCCTGGATATTGGTACTTGTCTGAAGTGTCACGAGTGAAGTGCCAAGTTTACGCCAAAACAAATTATTGTGTCGCCTGATGTCTGTCCGAGATGAAAGACAGAAATAACGTTACCTACATAAACAATGATACTGACTTTCCGTCTGCACTCCAAAACGAAGTCAAATAAATATCCTCAGTTTCAATAAATTAGTTAGAGGTTACCTATAAATAAATCTTAAAATTATTCCTCGAAAGTTTTGGCATTTTGCTAGAATTTGATAATAAAATAGTACATAGATAGATCAGCCTAGTCTATAGACTAAAGTAAAACCTCATCAATAACACCTTACTTATACTCGTAGCCCAGACTTTAGATCTAGTTAATACATGCAGAATACCTGGATAAAGTGGCTTCAACTGTCTAAGTCCATAACAAAGAATTAAAAATATTTGCTGATCGATTTCAGGTTGATGATCCCGAACCTCTGTGTAAAAAAATGTTTCACTGTAAATATTGACTCCACTTTGCAAACTCAACCTAAAGGTGGGGTTTGTGTTGACTTAGGGTAACTCGAAGTTGATAGCGTACGTAAATATAATATAGATGTTTGATCATAACATAGTTATAGTTAACTGTAGGTTTTAAAACTTTGAGGGAACCTAGAGCTCGACTCTAGAATCACATATGTAGCGTCAGTTTCTTCCTAATGACAGTACCTACATTAAATTCTTCTAATGAAGCTGATAAGTTTACAAATCTGCCAAAAAGTTATAACTAACCAAGGAACCCAGTATCCCAGTACAATACCACGTCCCGCTTGCATAATAAACCAATAGAGTTTATATTGGTCTCTAATCATACATACTTGAAGAGTTAATCTGACTAATCGCATTGGGCTTATGTTTCGATGGCGCCACACGGTCGTGTCAGCTGGTTCGAATAGTTGAGAACAACAGACGCCAATAATGGTTGCGACACCTCGGCCGGCCCGCGACCGGACTCTGCTCTGGCATGCATGCAATATGCGTTTTATTAGGCTCTCGTACTACAGCGACACCTACCAGACGAACAGTAAGAGGAGCCATACTTAGTATCGGTATCAGTTCTAGTAACTACCTAGAACTGATACCGATACTAAGTATGGATCGAAAAATGTGGAGTACTTAAATGAAGATGACCTACCTAATGTCATCCCGTTAAATTGGATAGTGACTACTAATGCAAAAAAAACAACATACGCATTCAGGTAGCACAAAGAGCGAAATAAATTCTAAGTAAGACATTGAAAATTAAAACATTTAAAAAATTCCTCATCTTTTCATACAATTTTTGAGATTTTTGAGCCGTCTCCGACACTGCGACCTAACAAGGCCGCACCTGAGTAAACTGTTACTTATGTATGTTATTACAATGACATCACTATTTCACTTTTAACTAAAACGTTTAAAAATTAATTTGACTTGGCTTTTATTACGAATGTCTTTTGTGAAGATGATTAAATATATGCGCGGTCGCACACAAAAATGTCGCTCGAGTTTAAAAGAGAAAAAAGCTTTTTTCTTCAGTTGGATCATAAAAATATCTCACTATCTTATTGGCAAGTTTCATTCTGTATGCGTCTTACATATCACCTTACAGATCAAAGGTAAGTTTAGGTATTTCTAGTCTCTACAGCCTACAACAATGTAATGATACTTACCTTAACAAAGAAACCCGTCGTAAATCCAGACAATATTTACAACAACGCGATGTTAAGAAGTAATACTTACTTACCAATCGTCTTGCAATTAGCAGATACCTTAACACAGTGGACAAAAAAGTGTAATGCTTTAGTTCTGTCTAACGTTGTTTATATCCAAAGCATGCAAGGCACACTGAACCGTATATCCTAGTGCATTAGAGTAAAGCAAGTACGAAATGTTTGTAGATAATTATTCCGCGACGTAAGGTCAATGTCTGGAATTACTCCCACGCTTCCCGCTACGGAGCTAACAAACAAGAACCGAACACAGGTGACATGAATACCTCAAAGAGTAGCTTCAGTTTCAAATCAATTAGTAGAACAAGCACAGCAGACGCAAAGTAGAACTGCCGCTTGTCACTTGTTTTATTGAATTAAATCTACTCTATAATTTCGACATAGAATACATAATAGTAAGTAGGTACGTATGGAAATAAGTACGTGTGGGTAAAACTTGAGTAAGTAAGAAGCGACAACAATTTTATCGGTATACAATTGAATCATAACAGATTTTAAATAAACTAGGAGTAAATCCCAGCTTTGAAACAAACCGCATGTGATTAGATAAGCTACAAAGTAACCAACAACAGTTACTACAATACTATTGATATCTCTTTTTCAAAGAATTTTCTAATTTCGTTTTGGTATTGGAGTCCAATTAAGCGCTTCTTATGGCACCACCTCTAACTGTTTTCAAATGGATCCATTAGTTTTAAAACATTCAGATAACATAGTTTTTACTAATGGCCAGACACTTTCAACTATGTTTGTTAATGTGTTTAGTTTTTGTGAGAATTACACACCCGTATAAAAAGTTTAGGTAGGACATTAATTATGTTGTATTTATACCCAAACTGATACGTCGGTTATAAAGTAGTTATGTAGGTACCTACGTATCTTAATAAAAACGTATTAAATTATAAGAGAAGATTAAACTGGTAGATAACTTATAGAATGATGAAGCGTCTACCTACTTATTTAATGAAAGAATTCCGTCTCACCTAAATACCTTGGGTTTACTTCCAACTTGCTTACTAATCGTTTTTTGTGACCCGCCGGAGCGCGGTCCTCGCTTACTCATCTCATGACGTCATCGATTAACGCATGACTAACAATTCGAATGAAAAAATCGATGCATATTTGTACGTGTTAATACGTAAGCAAATATTAAAATTAATGGACCTATGACGCGGTGTATCATATCAGAATGCTCACTTTCCAAGACGTTTTTGGAACTTTCGCAGTCTGAGTTCGCAATAAATCAGTCGAGTATAGATTGTTGAAATCCGCTTTAGATGTTCAATCAAGTTCCATACATCACTGTGTTCAGGTATAACGGCAACGGAAGGTTTGCACAGTCATGTTTGACTTTCGCCTTTTTACTTTCCAAAATATATGACGGCATTCTCCATTAGATCCTTCGAGAAATTTATAGAATTTTATAACAAAACATAGGCATTCTAATCCAGCATTTTATTATGACACGTTAATTTCAATATCCTAATTTGATATTAATGTTCAACCACACTCTACTGTGCAATATAAATATTTACCTCCCATTTGATTAGCTATACCTAATTAAACAGTTAAAACTGTTAACATTAGAGACACTCACTATCGTAACCGGTAGGTATGAACAACATAACATTATAATTATCATATACTTATGCATTCCTTAGATAAGCTAGAAGCTAACTGCGTTCAATCACGATCTACGGACAAAAGAAAGAGTTTGTAGAGATGACACTGCGCACTGTGTAGGGTAAACTTGCTTAATTCGTACCTGCGCCTAAATCGTACCTCCTCTATATCTTGGCTTGGGTAATAGTTACCAGCGCCTCTAGTGGCATAAATTGTCAATAACAGTCGGCCATATTGCCATGTGACAAATGAACACGAGTTACGTTGCTCCCTACTAAAATATTAAACAGGTAAGTTTTTTCTTGCTTTTTGAGTAATTTTGTCGCATATTTCATAAGAACTGTCTTCTAAGTACATCGTTTGTAAATTGTTTAACTGGTTATTATATATTTATGCGTATATTTGTGTATGTATTTCACATAGTAAAACCGGCTTGTCTGTTGACATTTTTTTGTGCGGTAAATTTAAAATTCATTTGATACTTGTGCCTATTTCGTACTCGCAGCTACTTCTTAAAACGTACCTTAAGAAACAAGAACAAGATGAAAATGACAGTTGGTATTGCAAAATATGCCAAGAAGACATAAAAGAAAACATGATTAAATGCAGTAATTGTGAAGTATGGGTACATGAGCTATGTGCAGGAACAACTAATAAAACAAAATGTTATTATTGCGATGACTGTCAGGATTTGGCAAAGACCATCCGCTGTGTTAATTAGAATTAATCTAGGTACATTAAGATTACGAAGAAGAAGAAGAAGAAAAAAGAAGATTATTAAGATTGTGATTTTTAAGACTGTAAACCAATGATAGGATCTCATAGTACGATTTAAGAATATACTAGTACGATTTAAGATGAATGGTTTTAAATCGTACTTTTTTCAAGTTTTTGAAAATTGTTTATATTTAAGAAGTTAATAAAAGTTATGTTATTTTTTGTTGAAATATTAATAGAACGATAGTAAATTTATAATTACTTAATATAAATAACTGTGTATCATTGCTTATTTCCAAAATTTTTGAGGTTCTCGTTAAGGGGTACGAATTAGGCAAGTTTACCCTACATATAAAGAGCCCAAACAATGCGCGAGCCAACTCGAACGATAGTTAGATTACACGGAAATCAATAAAAAGGTACATAACACAATGAGCATTTGAATATATAATTTAATGACCTATTGAATAAATAATAATGTTTTTATATGATTATAATCTCCTCATAAATATAGATGGCTACTTAAATTGCTTTTTAAGAGATACAATTTATTTAATGTGCCTTTCGCAGTCACTTGAAATTTTCTCTTGAGACTATTTCGGGGCTTCGTACTTACTCAATGGCTATCACTTTATTAGTGGAATGAAGTAATTAATATCACGATTGTTGTGATTTTACCAAAGAATGTATTTTGCTTTAAATAAAGTTAATGAAGATGTAAGATGTCAATGAGGAGTCGCCGAGAGTCGCGACCTCTTTATTGGCACGAACCGTAAACGCAACGCATCAGTCAAGGTTGAATAAATGACAAACTCACTCATAAAATCACAACTAATCACTGCTGCAGTTAGTTGTTTTATTTATCTGACGTATAAATATACGTAAGATTTACTTTCAATAAAATGTAGGTAAAGATAGCAAGGCTACTTAATTTATTACCTAGGTGGGTGCGGATGGCCTAATATACTTGTAAAATGTTACTCTTTCTACATAATTATAATGAAATAGGGGTGTTTATTATCCAGATGTGCGAAATTTCATCCCCCATTTTCACATATTTAGTTATATACTTTTATTCTAAAATTCATTTACATATATTATTACTAGCAGCGCCCCGCGGTTTTACCCGCGTTGTACCCGTTCCCGTAGGAATTTCGGGATGAAAAATAGCCTATAACCTTCCCGTTGAATGTGGCTATCTATTACGAAAAGAATTATTCAAATCGGTTCAGTAGTTTCTGAGATTAGCGCGTTTAAACAAACAAACAAACAAACAAACAAAACAAACTCTTCAGCTTTATAATATTAGTATAGATTATAGGTTCAACGTAGGTCACAAGGCCACAAAATAAATTCATACTTTGTGACGAGGCGTTACGTGTACTCTAAATAAATGTGTTAAATGAATGTAGAGCGGTAACTAGGTGTTTCTATTTAATTGATGTATCATCTAACGAGCCAGAGCATTTATCATAGAGTAATTGTAAGCGTTTATCTAAACAAGGTTCAGTACTTAGGTAGTACGCAGAAATAATACTCAGCACGTTTCTACATATTTTTCGCTATGCTGTTTTCTAAATATAAATTAGCCTACTCTATTTTTATGTAACTAGTAATTTACAATGATTCCAGTACAAAATATCAATCAAATAAAGCAGGTTTTAGGTATAATAAATCGTAAAAGGAAACTATAGACACGAATTAACGATTTTGATTTATGGATCTCTACATAAGTAGATTGGATCCATCTACCCACACGTACTTCTTATAGAAATAATTCTTCACGATTCTTTCTTTCCTCTCTTAACTTTCACTGATTATTTCGGGTCAAACACAGATATTTATTTAAGATAAAATAGATCGCAAGATGTCTGCGCGGTACACAGTAACAACAATGCCTACAGAGAGATCTGCAGCGGGCAGCTCATCTCAGAGAAAATAAATCATCAATTAGGTCAATCAAATGCCAGCCTTGGCGAAACCGACCACAATGAATAGATACTACTGAGAGTACTGAGTTACTACGTCTACCTATATAATAGGTTTATAATAACCACGAGAAAAATGTGTTGAGTCCTTTGTCTTGTCATTACGGTGACCTCCTGCTTTAATCGTTTATTCGTGATTAAAGTAATAGATGTACGAATTTGTTAGCTTTAAAAATACATCGACTTTGACGTACTAAAACGTTTACAACTCTTAAAGACATTCATTAAAGCTAGGCTGTGTGTTGTAAGCTAGAAATAACATCCATTATTTTTTATGTCCTAGCCAGATCTATAACTGCAGATGCTATTAAAGTTATAGGCACATGTACCTACATGACGTCGTGCAATCATTGCTAATATCGGAGATCTCTACACAAACATGCACTTTATTAATGTGTTGTACTTTTAAATGGTGATCGTGGTCGTGCATACAGTCCAGCTTGTATATAATGTACTTATCATCTCTGTGAATATTTTATGTATCGATAGGTTGTATCATCTGCTCAATATCCTTCATTAAGAGTCGATCATGACTGAGTGTATTGTATTGTCTACAGATGGCACAGTTGATAACTGTGCGACTCAGCAAAGCAGACCACCAGCCGCTCGGGTTCCGGCTGCAAGGCGGCAAGGACTTCGGCACACCTCTCGTCGTTCAAAAGGTAATATTTCATTCTATCAATAAATCACACGGGCCTGCCTTAGGTACAACTCAAAATGTCGATGACAAGATTTATGAAAACCCTAATTATGAAACCCACACTAAAACGAGTAATAAATTACTGACCAGAAAAGGTGCAGAATATTTAGTTGTCATCAAAAAGCAATTAGACGAGTGAATTTACTTTTCAGCGATGTTTATTGTCTTTCCACGTAGTTAGAGTCAGCTAATTGAGGCGCTACTTTAAGAACGTTTTAACGTTTTGTGAATAATAGCTAGCAATAACACCGAGTAATATTTATAAGGATAGGTGCAGTCATTGGTAAGGATGTTACTTTAAAAATATGGAGCTGATATTGTGGCGTCTCAAATATTTTTGTAATCGCCTGTAGATCCGGTGTCGGGTGTACCACTTGACTAAGCATTTCACATCTGACTAATGACGACTCCTACGAGTACATCCAATACGCATATCACAATTTTAAACCACACGTTTTTATATTGAGAAGTAGGCACTTAAAAAATATATATACCTAGATGACATGCTTTGGTAAAAATAATTGGGATGGTAAAACTAAAGCAAGAATCTTATCTATGGCAACTGATAATAATTTACAAATCTTAATTAGGCTACAAGCTTTTTATGAAATACTCAAAGTCCGGTATTTCTTCACATTAAAGGCGAAATGATTACATTCAAGTATTTAGTTTGCATGTCAAGTGGCTGATACCCGTATGTCAAGTGGCTATACATTATCGAAAAGCACTTTTACCGAATCTTTAACTGTTACGTGACCTCCATTTAAATATCGCTTAAGTACATATATGTTGTAAAGTACCGAATTACAAAACTTATTAACTTTACCACTATTCTACCTACTAGATTGTAATATTGAACTTTAGTACGAATATCTTCACTTTTTTGCATTCTCTATGCTGATTCCAAGTATCAACCAATAAACCGGGTTTTACGCATTCTAATAATCGTATGTATGTACTCATTTAATGTACGAGGTATTAGTCATAACATAAACGTAACGGTATTAGCCAAATGTTCATTAATGTAATAGGGTTTTGAGTACTAGAAGATTTTTAATGAAGAAGATTCCTGTTGATGGGAAATGAGAAACCAGAAGGGATTAAGGAATTACAGATAACTTAATTCATGATTGTTACGAACAAAATGAGTAGCTACGATTTTCTTAACATCAAATGAAAGTTTGTAATCATTCGCATTCGAATAAACGAACATGTAATCTTTAATCTTGGCATTATGTTTACATTGTACATGTGCAAGTACATGCAATCTATTTACGTGTTCGTTTTTATTTTTACTCTTGGATCAGCGTTGTTAGATTTACGTAGTGATCCGACAGCGGATGTGGACCAGTTTCACTCTTGTTGACCAGAATGGCGGGTATTAATTATAGGTTAGACATACTAGGTAGTCACAGTACTAATATAGACAGATTAATAGGAACACTTGGACGATTCATAGCCAATATACGTTCGTTTCTGTCATAAAGTTAAGGGGCAAGTATCCAACTAAAAACTGATGTATAAATAACGTAGCGATCTCGTAATTTCTCCGAATGCGCTCTAGTCTGGCGTGTCCAGAACAGTTGTTATGCAACACTTAGTTTGGGTTCAGTCTTACTTATGGAGCACAATCTGAGTCACGTACTGGCCAGGCAGGGATTTGTTTTGAAATTAGAACGCAACCAGCGCGACAGCAACGCCTTCTGCGGATTATCGCCATTTGTTTATTCTAATTGGGTATCAACTGCATACCACAATAGCTCTAAGTACAAAGATTAATTATTCGGATAACAAGCTTGAAACACAACTAATACATATTGATTTCAACAACTCATTGAGTATGTTTAACGGTCATTTGCATAGATGACATCTTGCATGTATGTAGAGACGATAGAGTTTGAGAATATTGTCCTTTGTAGCATCTAACGAAACCTTCATCTCATACATGAAAGGGTATGAACACAAACATCAAAACACAATAAGAATGACTCCGCGACCTCGCCCCGGCTGGGCAGCTTTTAATTTCTCGTTCTTGTATTTCTAGTGCCTTATATGGCGTACACGTGCCCGCCGGATCTCCGAGGACCTATATGTAGCCAACAACATCTCGAGACCATTTCCGATATGTGCAGCAAAAAGTGGTTTTAATTCAACTTCACTGAATACATCTCGCATTACATAAATAAAGTGCATATTTTCGAAATTGCTCGTATGTGTGAAAGCATGCAATTTTACATGACCTTTTCTTGGAACTTTCTTGCGATTTCGAGGATTTTCACCAAAAACTAAAATTAGTGTAAGAATGCAGCTTAAACGTTGCATTAAATAAAAAATATATACAAAGGTGCCTATACTTTAAAATGGCATTGGTCACTATATCTAGGCACTATATCTGCTTCCCATAAATGCTTTTAATTTTAGCCATGACCGGTTACCGTACAAGTTATGATATTTTATTGTTAGGTACGAACTTCGTCCATGTTCTAGTTTGCGGAATCTTGTAATACAAAATGCCCAAGTAACTCGGACAGACAAGTACCTCAGCAAAGAACCTAGTTATCGAGAACACAGCTGATAGGGCAGGAAGCACATACAACATAGTAATTATACGACAGGGTCACATAAGAATTCCATTATCAGGCGCCTGCCAACACATGCCATGGTACATTCACTGTGGAATGGCAGGTGCATTTTTTGCGCACCACAAAGTTCAAACTAAACTTTCAAACGATGATCGATTCAACTACTTATTTCGATGCCCATAACATTTAAATACGCCAAGAGGTTCTACTGCATTCCTGTCTGTTAATTACGGCATATTTCATTCAACTTTTTGTTCGCACAAAAAGCAGACAGACGTCCAGTGTGCATGTCAATCGGTGATGTCATTCGCGCTGACGTCATGTGCAGTTTCCTCCCAGTCGATTTACATTATCCTGGATCGAAGCGTTCGAACGTTATGATATAGTCGGAAATACATGGGTGATAAATAAACTATTGTAAACTGAATAAAAGAGGAATGGCTTGATGAATTATTATGAGTAATGAGACGATGAAGTCACTTATAAAAATAGAGGGTCATTGTTGTGTTGCTGGTGAGTGGGAAGGTTTTCAGTTTCGGGGGGCACGTTATTTTATACATTATGTACCTATCTACTGCAGATTACGATACTATAACTGTTATTTCGGCTATGGAAAAGTATTTTTACTTAAAATCGAAGACATTGGCCCTTTTTTTTTAATTACTCATTATTATTAATTTTCCGTACAGGTGAACGGCGGCAGTGCAGCCGAGCGAGCTGGTCTCCAAGCCGGCGACGCACTGATCCGGGTTAACGCCACGGACGTGTACACGCTGCGCCACCAGGAGGCCCAGGACGCCATCCGCGCCGCCGGTGCTGCTCTTGAACTCACTATACAACGGTATGTCTCATATTTCATACTCCAAAGTTTATTTCTTCTTCTGATTTTGCCCACGTATGTGTACATCTGTTCTTGAGCTTTGATGACTTAAAAGAGGGGTCTGATTGATTGAAGAGGATCTGACGAAGAATATCAATCATCATACCTAATAATAAACTTCCTGATCATTTTCGGCTGTAGTGATTTCTTAATTAGATCTGATCATCGGAGCTCATCGGATCATCAGAATTTGATATGTTAAGCTCGATGGTCCCCCGATCATAGCTATTGTATTGAACTAGAAATGTCCAAAGTCTTAAATCAAAAATATTTGATCAACAGTGGTGGTGGCACATGGCGCCCCGCTGTGACTCCCACTGGCAGCCTGCCCCGCCCCGGCTCCAGACCGCTGGGAACCTCCCCGACTCCCGTCACCAACACCTCACTGAAAGCTTCACCTCAGCCTTCTAAGGCATTCGGGTCTGGACACAACAATGTCGCTAAACCTTTCGGATACGTAAGTAACTTAGTCATACTTATTCCTGATACATTTTATATTAAATACCGTATGTAGCAGTAGTTTAGTAGCAGGAAATTCAGTAGACGTTTATTTTCAGATGAACGGCAACGACTCCATGAAGATTGTAAACAAACAGTACAATACTCCAGTCAACATGTACAGTGATAAGACGATTGCCGAAACTCTGTCGGCACAGACCGAAGTGTTAGCCGGTGGAGTATTGGGGTTAGCCTTTCATTTAATTGTAACACCTTTAGTTATTATAGTTCCACTCATTCAGTTCCCATATGACACATTTTATTGCTAAACTGACTAATATCCCACATTCCTGCTTATGATAATGTATGGTCCATGATAGTATCATTAGTGCCTGTGGTTATGGTCAGACTCCGAGAACTTTCGATAAGTGATACAGAATTACATCAAAACAATGTTCATGTGCATTAATTTATTTACGACAGAGTAAACTTCAAGAAGAACGAAAAAACATACGATGCTGAAAAGAGTGCTGTATTCAAAGTACTCCAGGAAGAACAGAACGACCCTGAGCCAGGTATAATTTTTGTGTCCAATCTCTTCGTTTTTAACACTTCCCACGACAAAATCTTTGTTTTTAAAACTATGTTCACCTTTATTTCTGAAAATGTTACATGAAGTGGAAATTATTTTGATTTTTAATTTCACTGTATTAAAATAATGAATTGGCATATTAGTCGACCCGGTGAGTGGGCACCACACTCCCGCGCCCGCCCCCGCGCCCGTGGGCGGCCTGCGCCACGTGCAAGCGCCCGTCACGCGCCCCGACGCGCCCCTCAACAACACCGGGGGCTTGCCCGTAGGACAAAATATATGCGAAGAATGCGAAAGGCTTATCACGTGAGTCGGAAGTCACGGGCGGGCCGACACGGTAGCAAAAGTCGCATTTCAAAATTTGTTAATTTACGGGATAGTCTACGCCAAACTGTGTACATAATAAAGTATTTCGGTCGTTGAGTGGTTAGGTACTTTGTTGCACTTTCCCCTTCCCTCGGTCTTGAAGACTGTGGTTTCCTCGCACCATTACGGGAGCCAGTCCAACATCCCTGCATCCATCGTTTTGAATGTGTGGTGTAATGATATGTTGCGGGCACGCAGAGCCTTCTCACTTTTACTCTCGAGCGAGCGTGGCGCGCGGCGGCACGCCGTGCAGCCTGCACCGGTCGCACCGGTCGCGCTCGCGCACGCCGCACGTGGCCGCGTCGCCCGCGCCCGCGCCGCGCGCCTCGCCCGCGCTGGCGAGCTCGGCCACGCAGACGGCGGAGCAGCTGGCGCCGGAGCCGCTGCACCGGCCCAGCATACCGGTGGGCTGCCACCAGGTGCTGCCGGACGGCCGCATCGCGCTGGGCGCGCCGGCGCAGCCGCAGCCCCACGACTCCGCGCTGCCCGTCGTCAACGATACTCCCTATTGCTCCGACTGTAACCGCTACATTATGTAAGAGGCGTCTCCCGGAATGTCTAGACGTGTTTGCGACCGTGTCGACCTGTGCCTGGTTCTATCTTGTATCTGTAGTAGTTCGGTGTGATTCGATGTACTTTCTGTAACGGCTCCCCCTGATCATTATTTTGCACTACACTCTTGTGCGTAGCCCCAGGAGGGAGCCGTGACGATGTATGTAGTTAGTTATAATATTTTCATTCATTTCATTTCATTCACTGATTGTTGCTTGCTCGGAAGATTTTCTTTCGTTAAGCTACAAATTCACTGCCACTTTTTACACCTTGTACTTTATACCTTATAGTATTGTAAAAATCTTCATCTTTCATATACATATTTTGCAACATCGTTGACAGCATTCTGTAGATTGGAGGCATGCAGCACATTGCATATGCTATGTAATATGTTCAAGTTCATGTGACATTTTATTTTGTATTTTTAGGTACTTATACAGGGTTATTTTTCCAATTATATTACTCTTAAGTCTGAAGATATGAATGTTCATATTGTCCATAGACCCGTGTTTTAAATAATCCTGTATCAACCAAAGATTATATCTGCACATACATTATGTACAAAGATCTAAGTTTTCACTGAGCATGTTCAGTATCTATGTTCGGTAGAGAGCACATTGCGCTATTTTTATTAGGCAATTATTGAGCACGAGCCGAAGAGCATGATGTAGATGTTATTATGTATCATTATTTTCTTATAAACAGGAGTTATCATCGGCACCAACAAATAATTTCAAGTAATCATTTCACCTTTGAAATCGAAGCAAGATCAAACGAAATCCAGTACTTATAATAATGGTTTACCAATCTTTATCTAAGTGTAATATAATGATGCACTTCACATGCCATAATCTCGATAAATGCTGCGATAGCTCGTGTTAGTTATGTTTATTAATGAATATTGTTTGATTGCGTTAGCGGTGTGTTCGTGCGTATCAAGGACAAGAACTTGCACGTGGAGTGCTTCAAGTGCTCGACTTGCGGCTCCTCGCTGAAGAACCAGGGTTACTACAACCTGAACGGCAAGCTCTACTGCGACATCCACGCCAAGCTTGTCGCCAGACAGGCCCCTCCAGCACCCAATCTAGAGCCAGTGACAGTTCCTCCGTAAGTTAAACTCATTATTCCATCTTAAAAGTTCTAAAACTATAGCGGACTGTTTTTCTTATGATAAATGTTTTGCAGTGGTGGCAGGATTCCAACCAACACGTACAGCACACCGTTGCCACCGATCGCTACAAGCAACTTCTCGAACGGATCTTCTTCCATGTTCAGCGTGAGTATTTTTTCCAAGCCAAATGATGATCTTGATAAAAGCTGTAATAAGCTGCTCCACATTTTTAAAGTCTGGAACGGATTGTATTGAAGAGACGGTTTGTTTCTGTAGCTATCTAGAATACCAAATATATATGGTTCCGTTCTTTAACAGACTTGTACAACAGGTGAAGCCCTTCATCTTTTGTTAAGCCTGATCTTGACCAATATGTCCATTAACCATGAGTTGTTTTCCATATAGCCGTCTAGCAACTTGTCCGGGCCGAAGCCGTTCGGCTCTTCGATCGGGTCCGCGTACTCCCCGTCGCTGTCGCCGCGCTCGGCGCCGCTGTCGCCAGCGGCGCGGCCCGTGGCGGCGCCCGCTCCCGCCCCGCTACTCACCCCCGCAGCCCCCGCGCCCGCCCCAGCACCTGCAGCTCCATTCGCTCCGAGTAAGCGCGTCACATTTGCCATATAATGACACACAGTTTCGGGGATCCAAAGTTTATTAACAGTAACATCTACCCGTGGTTTAATATGACGATATAGTTTTATAGTAATCGCAATCTAAATAATTGTTTTACTGTCATTGTTCTTAAACTTTTGGGACCGCCCTTGAATACACTAAACTTCTATTGTTAAGAAATTATGTATTATAACTAATAATATACTGCTAAGCTACTCTCTTTTTATAGTTAAACAGTAGTAATAGTTGGCCTCAGAAATGACAGAAAAAATATAGGTGTGAAAGAGATTATCAAAATAAGTTCTTCTAGCTATTGACTCGACATTCGAAAAGAGAGTGAAAAGTTATAGCGATGTTTTAAACAAAATTGGTACCTTAATTATACATAATTTATTTTCAACAGAGGCCCCAGTTTCCATTTTTAAAGGTAATTTATAAATAGGTGTTACAAATTAGAGCAGCTCGGCTTTTCGTAGCTATTTATTTACAGAAGATTGTATATAATATTGTGTATGCGCTACGCGGCGGCCAATGTCAATTGCAACTAAAATAACTAAAGTCCTGGCATCGAATATCTGTAAACGATGCGTCACCACAGTATAACAAGTAGTACTGAAAGTGACTCTATCGATTAGTTTTAACACCACTTATCGCTTTTATTAAAATGGACAATTATTTTGTATTTTTTCTCGTTACAATGCGTTTATAATAGGATGGCTTATTTCAAAATAACTAATGTTTTCTTTCATCTATTTTTTTCCCTCCCTCTCTATGTGCCCCACCGTTTGAAATAACACATTCATTTAAAAAGCTCAATCCGTTAAAAGCATTGTTTGGCCCCCACCAAACCCCCTTGAAGATGAACCACCAAAACGCGAAACGAGTCCTAAACCCACCGTATCGGTACCTAGCATTGTAAACACAATCAACAACGAAATAACATCGCAAAATCTTAACACTATACAAACCAAAACGGAAAATATAACATCGCAGAAACAGGAACAACAATTTATAGCAACATCGCAACAACAACAACAATTCATAGCAACAACTCAACAACAACAGGAACAGCAATTCATAGCAACAACTCAACAACAGGAACAGCAAATCATAGCAACAACTCAACAACAACAACAACAGCAAATCTCTTCAAGTGTAACAAGTACGTCCGCGACTTCATCATCAATGACTAAAACTGAATCGCTTATGCAATCTCATCAATCTAAAATAATTGAAGAAAAAAATAGTTGTACCATTCAGTCATTTTCACAGGAATCTTCATCCGAAAATCAAAGCATGTCGGTACGTCATCAATCAGAGTCCGGTTCATTTATCAAACCATCATTTGACAACTCTATTAAACAGGGAAATATTATTGAAGAAACTAAACGGTCCCAAGCGGAGGCAGTAACGAAACAATTTGTTACTGAAATTGCTGGTGAAAATACAACCTCCATTAATGAAAACAAAAATATAGAAAACAAAGTGGCAGATTATAATGCACAATCCACGGTAGACGATGGATGTGTAAAGACCGAAAACAACGCCACTCAAATACAAATAGAGACCAACCAACCAGATTTTGCAAGTCAACAATCAGAAGCAGTTACGTTTGGTTCTGAAACTAGAAATATGTGTGATAAAACTGCTAACATCACAAATAAAGAGTCTGTTGTTGCAGAGGTAGAGACCTCTCAAATTGAAACGTCAATGACATCAACATCAGAAATGTTTAACGAATCTTTGGTTTATTCAACGGTTGGAACGGTTACAACAGCTGCAGAACAAGCACCTTCCACCATTCAGCCATCATTCATGCCAAATATTTGTAATCAACCCATTAATACAAGTACGGCTCAAGTATCTAATACACAAGAACAAACTTCAATAATGTCGCAACAAACTAAGCGAGGAATAACTCCCATTCCTCCTATTAAAACTTATAACCCTCCTTCTAATCCTGGTGCCGAAGTTCCTATGCCTCCAGAGAGCGTCCCTTATATTCCACCAGATTTCATTAGTTTGATCAACGTTCAACCCAAATCTCGCAAAATGACGGCATCTCCAATGGTCGATGCTTTAACTACAGCACCAGCCCGACCTTTTACACCAGTGAACACTTTCAATAGTTGTCCTCAACCTGTAGAAAGGGCATCATTAAAAGAAGCATTAACAATAGCTCCAGATCGCCCATATAGCCCTCTGCCATTAAATATGGCCTGTCAGTCTAGTCAGTACATAGCTACCACCACGTCTTCTTCGACTATGCAGCAACAGCAAAGTAATTTTTCTGATATAGTAAGACCAACCGTGACACAAACTTCTCAGGTGTCGACTCAAAATCACTCTGAATTTAGTTCTATTAAAAATATGAGTCAATTTCAGTCATCTTCTGAAACATCTGCGTTCAGACCTGTGGCGAAACAAATGTTTCCTCCTCCTCAACCGGAAGAGTTTTGTAAGCTAGCCAATTTTCCTCCAATCACGGAAGAGCTTAAGTCAAATTTTGTAAAACAGACTACTACTACTCGTCAAGAAACATCCGTTTCTGAATCTCTTACAATGCATTCAGCTCAATTCAGCTCGGCTCAGCTCAGTTCCACAAGCAGTTGTAGTAAACAAGGATATTCTTCGGTTAAAAATGCTCAAAACTTTTTCGAACAATTAGATCAAAAAGAAAACTTAACATCTATATCCTCTAGATCCAAATCTGGATTACACAAGGCCGATGGCATACCACCTTATCAGAAAAATTTCGATATGTTGCCATCCCAAAGAGGAGTCACTCCTGAACTTTGGAACGCCCCGGCAGTTTTGCAACGTCCTGTAACACCGACTACAAATCCCCCAATCAGACCAAGAGATAAATCTCAAGAACCTAGACCAGCACCTGAAATTCCATCCTATAAGGCTCCTCAGTTAAAGACCCCGATTCCGCAACCCCAACAACCAACACAGTTCTCTTCTTCAGTTCAATTCCACAAAGATACTCCTATAACGATGACTTTCCAACCTGTTACTGATGAAAACTATTTGAGAAGTTCTCCTATTCGAAGCAGACCTACAACCCCCAGTATGATTAACAAACCAGCTCCTATAATTCCACATTATCAAATGAATTTGATGACTGTAGAACACATTGCTCCTGAATCGCATTTATATGAACCTTCAAGCACTGATGTTAGTAGATCTCCTACCCCTAAACTTAGATCCCGATCGCCAGCTCCAGGGCCTCCTCCTAATCCGTTAAAGGCACAAGCTCCTCGTATTAAAGAGAATACTCCGCAAAGACAGACATTATTATCGCAGGCTACATCAAATCTACGTAAAGAACACGAAATGAGTCAGAATGAATACAAGAGTAATGTAGATGTTTATAATGTATCTGGCGTAAAAAGTTGGGCACAAGATCAACCCTCCGCTGTAAAAGAACAAAGGTATTCGAATACCGGTTTCAAAACCGAAAATTACAGCGCAGGTGACTACAAAGTCAAAGAGGACACATTAAAACAAGAAAATTATGCTCAAAGAGAAATGCATTCACAAAATGTTGCCCAGTATGGAAATACTAAAATACAAACGACGAAAAAATGTTTCGAAGAATTCGAAAGGACTCAATCCGCTAAGGTGATAGAGATAAGAAAAGGTGGCTCATCTGCTTCTAATACGTATCAGCAAATTGATTCTAACATGCGACCTCCCAGTTCTAATGCTAAACAAGTTTTTCCACCACCTGTCATGAGTTTGCAAAGTTCACAGAGCGCATCTGTTAACATTACTAACGACAACGTCGCAACTGCTATTAGACAAGTAGAAGATTATCATTCAAAGCCTTCGATATCCGGTGCTAACTGTGGTCCAGTGTGTGATCCTACCCCATCGACAGGTCCGAGTGTAGGAGCTGCCGCTCGTGGCAAAACTTTCGGTGTTTCTTCGGCGCCCAAACGTGGACGCGGTGTTTTGAATAAAGCGGCGGTGCCCGGCTCCCGAGTGCCTCTGTGCGGCTCGTGCAATGGCAACATTAGGTGACTAAGAGACAACGATTGGTGTTGTTAAACTGTGTGTTGCATGAAGTTTTCGTACCGTTTGCGTGAATACTACCCTTGTAAAATTTAGTTAGATCATATGCATCCTATATAGTAACGAGCGTTCTAGTTTTAATTAATTATATTTTTGTTTACACATCTGCGTGAAACGTGTTGTTTTTATGGTTTTAGTTTTACAAACATTTCCACTAACTATAATAACTTTATTTTTAATGCTTTGTGTCTGAATGTTTTTCTTTTAATTTTCTAACAGCTAACGATTCTCCAGCAAGCAATTTCCACAAACCTGAATTCAAGAGCCCAGCTGAAGAGCGATTAATAAGGAAAATGGCGAAAATGGCTTTAAATGGCTATGAAATTGGCATTCAAAGAAAAATTAAACCAGCTGACCACATTCAATCAATGGCTGATAAAATTCAAGATACTGTTGTTACTAAGCACCCTTTGAATACCGAAACCTTATCGTCTGGTGAAAATAGCCGAGAAAGCACACTCAAACGTCCCAACGCAAATATCGACCGGGTACACAAAACATTGGATCCATCTATACTTAGCGCTGGTGAAAAAATAAAAGATATTATCTTATCTAAGCATCCCTCAAATGTAAATAATGTTCCTGTACCGCCGCCAATACCAAACACTCCGATACCTACGATGACCACTAGCAATTTGATAATTGGCCAACCTGTGATTCCTTCAAACATCAACAAACATACAACAATAACATCGAAACCGGTTACTAACAATATTATAAACAACGTGTACAACGACAAGATTTATAATGATAACATCACTGAAAATTTTATAAAGGACAAGAGCGAATTTCCTATTGAACCTATCCGCAAAAAGCCAGATACAGAAAAAGTATCCTTTCTAAATGGAATGCACAATAATTACGAAAACGGTCTGTCAAACACATTGAAAAAAAGAAAAATATTCGAAAGAGATGCCAATTCCATAAATAACACGACAGAACATAACCATAAAATCGGAGACAAAACAAACAACGCAACCGAGTGCATACTTAAAGAAGATATATCTAAGAAAAATAATGTCTTCAATGACCTACATGACAATACTTTGTATACGTATAAAAATGTTAAAGATACGAGCGACATTATCAATTCAAAGGCAAGTGCTATAGAAGAAAAGAATAATAAAGTAACTGATGACGAAGATGAAAACTTAGATAATATCGTTAGACGTAGGCCTAAGAAATGTAACAGGAATGATGACGGCAGACGAGACTCACATATAATAGCGCGGCCATTGAGTACAATGACTTCAGTAGATGTCACGGATGGATTGTATCCCGTATGCCACAAATGTGATAAGCCCATTACAAGGTAGGTGCCCTAACAACTTTTTAATAGATACTATTAAAAGAAGACATAGAATATAAAGTAAGAATGATTGTTAAGTTTTGCATAGTTTTCGTTTGTTTTAATAATGCACGTCAGTTTTGTTGTTTTGAAAGTTTATTTTACTCACAAAAATTAACATTTTATTTGTTGGTAAAATTTGATGTGTACAAATAACATTTTTGATTTACAGAGGACCATTCATCACGGCTCTCGGCCGCATTTGGTGCCCAGAACACTTTATTTGCGTGAACGCTACGTGTAGAAGACCTCTCCAAGACATCGGATTCGTTGAGGAGAACGGACAGCTGTACTGTGAATACTGTTTCGAACAGTACATCGCGCCTGCTTGCGACAAATGTCACGCCAAAATTAAAGGCGTAAGTATTTATAACGATATGTAATTAATATGAATTTGTTGATACGATATGTACCTGTCGGAAGGCTGAACAGAATAATCTCACATAGGTTATTTCATTTAGTGACATCCATCTAAGTATATATGTATTCAATCAAGAAATTAAGGAATGATTTAATTTTATTTCAGGACTGCTTGAACGCTATTGGCAAACACTTCCACCCGGAGTGCTTCAGCTGCGTTTATTGCGGCAAACTGTTCGGAAACAACCCCTTCTTCTTGGAAGATGGACTGCCTTACTGTGAAGCAGGTAATTTTATGTTCACAGTAAACGTTAAGGAGTCGAACCAACCGATGAAAAAGTTTCATTCAAGATAAAATTTGGCAAATCTTATTAGCATGTTTGTAAAATTACGAAGCTTATACAAGGTACTATGTATTCTCATTTTTTTATGGGCCGACTGCACATAATAGGTTGATAATTGATATACTTAACGCATTTGCATTTGGATATGAATGAAATGTTATAAATCAAATATTGAAATGTTATAAATGTGGATAACTAGACAATTGTGTGTCCATTAGCAACTATTAAAGAAAAATTCTATGTTTATATGATTGTACTTTGATATGTAATGTTATAGATTGGAATGAGCTGTTCACGACGAAATGTTTCTCGTGCGGGTTCCCCGTGGAGGCCGGCGACAGGTGGGTCGAGGCGCTCAACAATAACTACCACAGTCAGTGCTTCAACTGCACGGTGCGTATGATGAGACTATTCAAACAACTCAATAATCAAAACAAACACACGACACTGTTAAAAGAAATAACAGGTCACTCTTATCACATTCCAATTTCAAATATGTAAAGTTTTTCAATCAAAACTTTTGCAAAGGTCGCATTTGCATAAAACCTTCATTAATTTAACTATTACGATTTACATTTATCCTTATTTTCCAACTAAATGAATGCCATTAAAATTCTTACCTTTCATCTATTCTTTGAATACTTAGATAGAAATACCGTATTTTGTTGTAAATACTATTTGTTTGTATATTATGAAATATTACATTTTACAAGCAGCATTCACATTTTAAGCACAATTGAAATAATGTCTATCAAAACAGAGGACTTGACAGACAGGATAACATAATATCATCTTTTAAACATATATATTGAAGCAGACGTGTGTATACGATCACTGTAAGTACCATTCATTAGAGGTACAAATATTTATAAATAATTAAAATAAATATATGTTACGTCGCTCGTCATACGCTGCCAACACTGTGTTCATTTTTCCCTAATAACAGTTTTGTGTGTGAGACCTTAGTGTGCCCTAAAATAAAATAGATCGTTACCTTTCTAACATTCGAAATATATATAGTAAATAGTTATTTATTTATATAAAATTATATAATTCTCATTACACTTCCCGATGTTCTGGAAGTCATTCATATTGATTGTGCATTCGATAGATTTTTAAATGTAGACATTTGCTTGTGTGTAGTATCGCTTAACATCCATGAACATAAATATAATTATGACGTTTGTAATAGTTATTCATGTATATTTTAAAAGTATTATATATTTATGTAAATTATATTTTTAGTTGTCAGTTGTTTTGTTTAACGTGCCGTATGTTTGTTTTGTTATTTATTATTTTTAAGTAGAGGTGTGAGATGGAGAATTTAATATTTTATACAATTTAATTTTACCTTTAAGTATACAAAAACTCTAGGTTTTCGTATTTTTTGTATATAGGTACTTGACCAGTTTCTCTATAATTGAATGAGCGATTCCGATGCCCAAAAATATCGAAATAGAGCCCAATCACTTGATATTGGATCACTTCCGTAGACTTGAAAAAATCATCCTGTATGTGATTTATCCTTGTATTTGTGACATTATAAAGCACCCATTGATGATAAAATTGCTATTTTACTGTGTTGGATGTTTCAGGTGTGCAAAAAGAACCTCGAAGGACAGAGCTTCTTCGCTAAAGGAGGTCGACCTTTCTGCAAGACTCACGCCCGCTAAGACCCCTCAGATGATGTACAACTCCGACACTGTTTATTCGACGACCACCTTCCGTCCCGTCTCCCCCTTGCCCGTAACACCTCCCGTCCAAGTGAACACTCCCTCACCACAAAGAACAAGAAAGTTGGAAACGCCCCTCCACTTCGATGGAGGACTGTTTTCCGACATAAGAAGTACCGACGGCAAGTTACTTAGCAAAGTAACCGTCGACCGTGTGCAAAGGTCCACTCGTCACGACGTTACAGATTCGCCCAATGTTCACACAACTTCGCAGGATAACAATAACTATATCAACGATATCGTAAAGACAGAGACCGTTACTAATGAAGACGTGATAACGGTCAAGTTCACTCCTGTGCTGCTCGACTTCGATACCCCGAGACTGCTCACACCGTCACAGTTCATAGAACAGTCTCTTCAGGAACATGTAGGTGTCAGTATCTCCCCAAGCTTCCGACCGCTCACCCCAGTCGAGTTCATCACAGATAATTTCGAAGACTTGCAAAGTTATAAAATGGTAAATTCTTTATGCAAAGAGAAATTCTTCGAGTCTGATTCTAACGAGACAAGTGTTGAAAAATCAGTAAAATTCAACATAGTAGACTCTATTGAACAGGATGTTGTAGACAGTAGTCATGTAGGTGCCACGGAGGACAATGGTTTGAAAGTTCATTTATCCAACATTCCTTTGGAAAGATCCCACAGTCCGCTGGCAAATATATTGATATCTGAACAACTTATTAAAATTGATCATCACTTACAAGAGAGTCTAGACGTATGTCTGGGGCGCACAGAACATGTCAACGATACAATAGAGAAAATAGAGGAAGTTCATAAATTTGAACAGAAAACATACGAATCTGATAATAGTAAAACCGCGGTGACATCATCTCATGTTATTAAAACAGAGATTGAAAAGGATCTTGCACAAGAACCAACAACATATAAGGTAGAGAGTATTCAAAGAGAACAAACATCCAGACAACTGGATGTGATCAACAATAAGAAGTCGAAGACAAACAGTGTCCAAAAATCAGGGATATTAAATGCTATTTATAACATGCCAATACATTATCATGCTGCGATTCTTTGTTTAGTTTTAATTGTATATAACCTTGTTTTTCAGTACATAAAGCAAAATTGTCAAGGCAATAAAAAATAATAAAAAATCATGGAATTCAAAATGCTTTACTGCATAAAAAACTAGTCATTGAGTATAATTGTACCATTCACAATGAATGGAGAATTTCAAACCTATGAATTTGTTTAATTACCTCCATGAAGCTTTTATTTTTTTTTACATTGAAGATGTAAATAGTATGTTAACAATTACCTAATAACTTTACAATTAACATTATGTATGCTTATTAAGATCTGCTGGCAATGAAGTGATAAATATTCACTTTTGTCTAATTTAAAGTGTAAGGCTTTGTACACAGCTTTCGGAATGTTGCAGTGAAACTAACTCTAACACAAGTAGTACAATAATCGTTTAAGAAATGGAAGCGACTTAGAGTCTCAGAAACAACATTGGTGCACCAACTATCAGTCTCATAAGAATGTACTGACATACATTGTAATAAATATTTAATCTATTTATATTAATGTGTTTTGAATAAGTTTTTGTACTATGCAATACATTATATTAGAATAAATATATACATTAATATTATTACCATTGACAATAATCAATCATAGACGTAAGAAATACCTATTTATTTAGTTATTATCCTATTCAGCTTGAACACAGGAATATGTGTGCTTATTAAAGTATTTTACTCTATTTATTGATGTTTTATTCCCTGGTTTAATGAAGAGCTATCCATAATTTGTCAGTGTAGAACCCAATTTTGTTGGGATTTTGCTCACACAAACACACCACATTCCACAGGGAGATTAAAGGATACCTTTTATCTTATGAGGATGGGGATATGAAGACAAAGAGATATAATAGGGAATTTGTAAAAACATGGGGCACTGCTAGTATGAGACGTTGGATGAACACCTCTGTTCTTTATAGTGGGATATTTTTATGGTTAGAATATTAAAATTATTAAATTAAATAATAAAAATTAAAATAAGAATTTTAACATTTCTACCTCATGTTTTATTTATCTAATAACAACAACTATTTATAAACAAATCCTTAAAATATGTATTCAGATTAACTTATAAGACATTTTTATTTAAGTAAATTCATACCTATTACTTGAAAATAGCATCATGTTCTATTCTCTTCAATCACATTATATTCTATCTCTTCTCTATTTTCTTCAAAATCAATGCCGAATATCCATTTTCCAATTCTGAAATATAGATATAAGTTGAGTAAATAACAGTGAGTGATGCTTAGATTAATTTAGAATTTTTAATACATTTAATTTTATTTCCAACATTATCAACTTGAAGGCCAAAAATAAGCCTTACTTATTTTCTGAATTCTGAAAAGTCTACCTTTTTCAGAAATTAGTTTTTGGACTTATAGAAAGTAATTCTTCCTCATTTTCTATTTTCTTATTTTCTGGCATTGGAACATTTCTCCGTGTTAATAACAAGTATGATAAGATGCTGTAACCTTCTCGAACATAGGTATCTTAGCTCTGTTGGTATCAAAGTTTTTTGTACACTGGGGTCTGCCACTAACCTACACAATCTTAATTTACTATTTTTTTATTGATGATGTACAGTAACTTTTAGTAGGTACTTGCAGTATAATTGTAGTTGATATTTTATGGGGCAAGGGCTGCCCTAAATTTTATGTTTTACTTGCATACTTACTTCTTCCACTCCATGCACGATCCGATGAATGTCATTGTTAGAAAACCATGCCACAAAGTTGTTACAAAAGGCACTGACTCCCTTTGGTGGCCAAAGTTCTTAAAACCTCTTTGAAATAGTGTAGAGGTTATCTTATTTTTTAACAGCATAATCAAAGATTGTCAGAACAGATAAGACCGATATAAGTTAAAAGTGCATATTACACTTCGTAACGTAACACACAAGAAAAGAAACTGTAATTAGAATTACATGCTTTTACAATAATAATTAATAAACTTGTTTTGTTTTTAAATTTAGGGCACAGACAGATTATATAGAGGAGTTGATGGTTGATGGTGTGTGACCACTGACCAGTGTTGCCAACTTTATTTTTCCCAACCCACCAGATGGGGCAGTGTGAACCACTAGAAACCACTAAACTTAGCGGCCTCTCAATCCACCAGAATTCCACTAGATAATCCAAACCTAATACTCAGTGTAGCCAGAACGTGGGGTTTTTTACCCCTCTTTAGCACCGCGTGCGTTAGAGAGAAGTAGACAAAGACATGCTGGAGAGTAGTGGAGAGGGAGTAAAAATATACCATGATCTGGTTGCACTGCTATGACTACCTGAAGTTATTTTAAAAATAAAACAACCACAATGTAATTATTAGTATCAAATATTAATTAATTAAAAAACAATGAGGTAGAAATATGTACCTTATTCTAGGTACGTACAGGTAAAATCACGAGCAATAACATTTACATAATCTGAAATAATCTGTTTACTGCATTATCAACAGATATTGCTTGGATATTTTTCATAAGTTTTATGTTTTCGGGCAATCTGTTTCTCAATTCTTTAATCAAAGATACAATTAGCGTTAGTGGTTAAATTCGGAACTTACCACTAACGGGAACAATCGAATCCACTAGCCACTAAAACGAATATTTACCCAAGAATATTTAAAGCACATGTCTAAACCACCAGAATTAGTGGAAAATCCACTGAGTTGGCAACACTGTGTGTGACACTGACATTCAAACTACAGATGCACATTGACATTGATTAATGTGCTCTGAATGACATTGATTATCTATCTAATCATGGAATAGTAATATGAAGTTGAATTATTTGTATAAAGATGCCATGGATTTATTATACAAACAGATGCATGCTTTGAATTGTGAAACCTGTGATTCTTTGGTTCGTGGCAGACTGTGGTGGCAGAAACAGAAGTACCTAGTACAAAATATCAATCGATCTGAACAGCACTGAATTACGTACAGGGTGTAGGGATAACTATCCAATATTGATATATTATATCTCATTCCACTTCTGGACTTCTCCGTTAGCTGGTCTGTGCTTCTGTTTTGGACTGGACATGTCCAAAACAGATGCACAGACCTGGATATTATGCGTTCAGTCAGACCCATACAATGGCCTATGACATGACATGTCCTAGGTCTCAAATTAACCGTAACTGTTACGGTTAATTTGAGACCTAGGACATGACATGAATAAGAAACAGTAGTATGTTACGGCGCAACATACTACTGTTTCTTATTCCCAAACTATTAAAATTATCTAATAGTGAAGAGGATGGCAGATAACAGAGGAAAGTGGAAAGAACTGCATCGACAAGAGCCCAGCTCTTAAGTTTAGAAGAAGAATAGTGTGTGGGCTAGATGGAGGACAGGGACGTCATGGGTTCGAATAAGTTTTGAAGCCGAGAAATACTGAATACAATTTCAATAGGTACCTACTCATCCTACTTCCGAATCTATAATCACTACATAGTATAAAATAAAGTCGTCTCTGTGTCGTGTCTGTCTGTCTGTATGCTTAAATCTTTAAAATTACGCAACGGATTTTGATGCGGTTTTTTGTAATAGGTAGAGTGATTCAAGAGGTAGGTTTATATGTAAAAAAAATCCCGAAATTCCCACGGGAACGGGCACAACGCGGGTATATGTAACCCAAGGTATGAAAAACATGCCTAAAAAAATTGGTTATCGGCGTGCGCTACTAAATCTATTGATGATACACAAAAACAATGTTCTACACAATCAAAGTAATATCATTGCGAACAAATAAGTTCGCGAGGGCATATGTCTAACTATTATAGTTAAGCCACAATAACCGTTTTTAGTTAAAATTAATTAGTTAAAAAAGGAGTGTAATTTGAGGTTGATGATATTCATATGATGATATGAATCTACATCAAAATAAATGGCTCTACAATCAAGGTTAATTATGTTTCTTTGTATACCTCTTTAAATTATTAAAATCGGACAGTTAGTTTCAAAGTTATGATGAGATATATCACTACATAGTATAAAATAAATTCGTCTCTGTTTGTCTGTATGCTTAAATCTTTAAAATTACGCAACGGATTTTGATGCGGTTTTTTGTAATAGGTAGAGTGATTCAAGAGGAAGGTTTATATGTAAAAAAAATCCCGAAATTCCCACGGGAACGGGCACAACGCGGGTAAAACTGCGGGGCGCTGCTTACAAAATAACTTACTGTTTCGTGCGGTCAAAGCGCGCGGGGATATACCTACCTACGAACTACGAACGACGAAGACGCGCTATGTAGGTATTATCCCGAATTCTTCCTCACATGAAATCTTGATTGTGTATACATATATACTCGCGGCGCGAGACATGTAATATTTAATCCCCAATTTCCCACTTGAAATTTTGATTGTGTATATTCCTGCGGGAGACACGCAATGTTTTATCCCGATTTTCCTACATGAAATCTTGATTACCCGAAGCGAAGCGAGGGCGGGTCGCTAGTTATATATAAAACAAAGACGGGTTTGTTACAACACATAAAACTCGAGATCGGCTGGATCAATTTTCATGGTTTTTGTTTCGTTGGATTTGTCTCCGCCCTGAATAGCAGAATACATTTTAAAAACAATGAAAACTTGGAATAAAAATCTCAAAATTCCCACGGGAACGGGGGCGCTGCGGGTGAGACCGCGGGGCACAGCTAGTAATATTATAAATGCAAAGTTTATGATGATTGATGTTTGTTTGCTATTCGTACTGAACAGATTTGGATGAAACTATAGTAACACTAGCGGCCGCCCTCGCTTTGCTGGGAGTAAATGGGCCACCCTCTGTTAGCGGCTGAATTTCGTAAAATATTTAATCAAAACCTGTCTCCTTTTTAAATTTTTAGGTACAGTAGTTTGTATGTTATGTTAGTCAATCAGTCATCCAGGTTTGCCTTCCTATAATGGATAGGTACTACCTGTGGTACTGCTTTACATCAGATTTTCATGGGATAGGTACATTTTATTCGAAAGTTTCTATTATAAAAGGCGCCATTTATGTATTATTCCATAATAGAAAATTAAACAAAAAAATCAATGTATGTTTAGTTTTATTTATTAAGGCAAAGCTTACAAACGTAAACTTAAAATTTTATCGTCTGTGTACCATTTACACAGAAATTAAAATAACAAAGATTATCCTACATATTCTTAGCTTACAAATTAAAATATTTACAAAATACAATCATATTATTTACTCTTAGTCCAACTTACATTAGGTACATTACAGCATAACTCCAACTAGACAATGAATTTCATATCATAATAATTATAAAACTAATGCCAGTATAAAAGGTAATACAATTAAAATGTTTAATTTTTTTCTGAATCATGGTACCATGGCATCTAATTTATGAATGACATACAAAAATATACTGTATTTCAAATCTATACTATTATTGAAAGTAATAAAGGTCATCTCAGTCAGACATAAAACTTAATATTTAAATAGAATGTCTCAATATTTTCAATAGGAGGTGAGGTGTATCAAACAAACGTTAATCTTCAAACTTAATTGAATGGACTCTGGTGTCAATAGCTCCGCCACGGTACGAACCTCGTTTCTTTTTAGTTTTCTCGTGTTTGAATGACTTGCCGCGGGTGTGTTTCAGGTCTTTATTGGCGCGTTCACCCCACGAACCAAATGATCCGCGCTGGAATAGAAGGAATATGATTAAAAAGTTCCTTATACTCACGTGACTGTATTTTACAATTTCTATAGTGATTTGTAGAGCTGTGGAGTTTATTATTTAAAGTTTGATGTTTATTTTACAAATAAATTTATGGCAACATAATAAGGGGAACTAAGCCTACATCTTAAATATGTATGCTTACCAATAATAATTAATCAAATGTGATTTTTTTGTTTTGAGAATTGTCGCCTCCATCAAAACTTTTCCTGTCATTGAATCCGCCCCTCTTGTTGAACCCGCCGCGGTCCCCGCCCCACGAGTGACGGTCCCCGCGCCCGCCCCGATCGCCACCACGGCCCCTGAACCCACCACCGCGGCCGCCCCGGTCGAAGCCCCCGCGTCCCCCACGATCCCCAAAGCCTCCCCGGCCGCCGCGGCCTCCCCTGCCTCTATCTCCGAACCCACCGCGACCTCCTCTGTCGAACCCTCCCCGACCCCTGAATCCTCCCCTGCCCCTGTCGTTGAATCCCCGACCTCGGTTAAAGCCCCCGCGACTATTGTTGCCCCAACTACCAGACTTGTTGTTTTCGCCGTTGTCTTCCTCTTCTCCGCCTTCTTCGGCTTCACCCTCCTGATCGATAAATACGCACTTAAATTATAAACACCAAGACAACCCTATGTAAGAACTCCTGATAGGAAAAGTAAATGCCCGAAATTATAAGCCATATTTGTGAGACCAGTGTATTGTTATTACAAGAGACAGATGTTACATAGAGTTGCCTTGGCTTGTCTAGTTTTTGGGCATTTACCTTGGCTTCAAAAGAGTTATCCTTAAGTCTAGGATCCACTTCTACTGTTTCAGTAACTACTCTTCGGAAGGGAACAGTCTTGTTTGTCTCCTTTTCATTTGGTGTTGAGATATTGTCATGATTAGCTCCCTAGAAGTATTATTTTTAGTGTTTTAGATTTTTTCCGAGATAAACAAATCATCATTAAAAATGTTAATGGAATAATGTTGATAATTACAAATCATTATTTATATTACAAATTATTATTTAAATTATCATTTAAGTTGCAACACCAACCTTAACAAAATTGCTGTATGGTTTCTTGGCTGGTCCATTATCATCTCCTGAAGCCTTGCGTTTTCTTCCTCCTTGGAAACCATTCTCGTTGGACTGAAATGTGAAAAAATTAAGCATAATAATTATGGTACATTTAATGAACTGCAGACAATGTGAAAAATGGTTTTGTACCTGACTTGATTCACTGTTCTTCTTTATCTTAGCAGGAGCTTCATCTTCATCACTGCTATCATCTGAGGACTCCTCCTTTTTGGCTGGGGTCTTTTGATTGGCTTTAGGAGCCGGTGCTTCATCCTCACTGTCATCATCATCTGAAGATGAGGCTGTTTTCTTAGCTGGTGTAGCTTGAGGTTTGGCCACTGCTTTTGCTGGAGTTTTCGGTTTTGGCTTTTCATCCTCACTGCTATCAGAATCTTCAGAAGAAGACTGCTTCTTAGCAGCAGCTTTAGTAGCAAGTTTGACTGGCACTGGCTGCGGCTTCTGGATTGCCTTAGGTGGAGCTTTCTTGTCATCATCACTGCTATCACTATCATCAGAACTCTCTTGTTTCTTTGCAACAGGTTTGGCTTGGGGCTTCGTGGCTGGTTTAGGTGCCTCATCTTCACTATCATCCTCACTGTCAGATGTGTCAGGTTTCTTAGCAGGAGCTTTCGCTGCTGGTTTAGCTGGTTTCTTCTGAACTTTCGCTGGTGGCTCATCATCACTGCTGTCGTCAGATGAAGAATCCTTTTTCTTGGCTGCTTTAGCAGGGACAGGTGCTGGTTTGGCTACAGGCTTTGGGGCTACCTTTTTAGGTTCATCATCACTGCTGTCATCAGAAGAGGACTCCTGTTTTTTGGCAGGAGTTGCTTTAGCAGGAGTCGGTTTGATAGCTGCCTTTGGTGGGGCCTTCTTAGGTTCATCATCTGAATCACTGTCATCAGATGATTCCTGTTTCTTAGCTGGTGTAGCCTTCGCTTGTGGCTTAGCTGGAGTTGCTGCAGGTTTCTGAGGTGCTTTTTTAGGTTCATCATCGGAACTATCGTCAGAAGAAGACTCTTGCTTCTTAGCAGGAGTAGGTTTTGCCACGGTTTTCGCTGGGGTAGCCACAGGTTTCTTAGGAGCCTTCTTGGGTTCATCATCAGAACTATCATCAGAAGAAGATTCCTGCTTTTTCACAGGTGTGGGCTTTGCTGTTGGTTTCTGTACATTATGAGCTACTTTTTTAGGTGGCTCTTCATCACTGCTGTCATCGGATGATGATTCTTTCTTTTGTACTGGTTTGGGGGCAGGTTTAGTAACTGGTTTCACTGGTTGTTTCTTAGGTTGTGCTGTCGCATCATCACTGTCACTATCATCTGAAGATTCTTGCTTCTTCACAGGCTGTTTTTGTTGAGGTACTGGCTTCTTAGCCTAAACATATAAATGTTTCCATTATTTACAACAATAAATATAGAAATAATAAGTTAGTTGTATTTAACATTGTGTCAGAGGTAGTGACGAATAAAATATGATAAAATCATTGTTTTGTATCATTCCCTTGAGTTTTCATCATACACATGTTATAATTTGTTGATGGGTTGTATAATAAGCATGGTATTTTGTATTCACCTGTGGTTTTTCATCTTCTGAGCTGTCAGAGTCCGATGAATCTTGTTTCTTTGCCACTGGACCCTTGCCATTAACTTGTACCTTCTTAGGGGGTTCTTCTTCTTCACTGCTGTTGAAAATATAAACATATTGTACTGATAACATGTCTAACCTTAACAATTTAGTGAATTTAGGAGGATGTTACATACCTGTCGGAATCATTCTGGGCTGGTTTCTGAGGAGCAGACTTGCCAGCTGATTTGTAGATGTCAATTAGATTACGGGCATTTTTCGTGAGTGGTTTCTAAAACGAAAGTAAGACATTATAGTAACATAAATGAATGTATATGTAGGTAAACTACTTTTAGTACACAGTAGGTACATCATCGAAAATTAAAATTGTTAATAATCAATAAATATATCCAATGTACACATTTTAGTTTCATTTAGTTATTAACAAAAGGAAATTATGCAGTTATATTGCATTATATTCAGACGTGTCGAACACGTGTGGTTGACTACACGTGGTTATTGTCGCCATGGTACTTACCGCTTTTGTGAACTTCAAGAACTGTTGGGCGATATTTTTATCAATATTATTTAAGATGTAATGATGCACTAATGAATTTACTTCGTCTAATTGTGTAGTAACCCCCATTTTGATAGATATTTGTTGCCGAATTATTATCAGCAACCGAGCGCACGCAACACGCCGCTCGCGTTTTTAACCAAAGAGAATATAAAATAAAATACCACCCACAGACTACAGACAGTGACAAATAGTGACAAATGAACCAAATGCCTCTATTCACTATTCTCCGTCTACGACCAAATGGAATCAATGGAATATTGAGTGAATGATTAACTGAAAGATCATAGAGAATTAAAGCGAAGTTTACATCAACGCACTTGTTCTGCTAGTGCATTCTTAGCATTTTAGTTTAGTCTATGAATGATATCATTGTGTAAATTCTGCTCTGTCTGTGATTCTGCTAATCACAAACGTCCGTCAAATCAAAATAGACCAATAATTTTGCAAGCAAAGCAGTGCTCTTGGTGGAAAATGGTTTTATTTTAATTTTAATTTAAAATATTTTTTCCGCCGATTTAACTTAGAAATCAATTACACGTAATATATAGAATTATGTTACGCACGGTTTAGTGGCAATCATCGTAGTGCATCGCTGGTGTTAGCTTGTCAAGTCAAATTGTCAGCTATTTCGTATGTAAAAAGAAGCTTCTGAGATGTGTCCGATAAAAAAATAATCTGGAACAAAAATGGTAGGTAACAAAAATAATGTGGAAGTGCTATAATTAATAAGAGATGTGTCATAATATCTGTTTTTGAGTGGTATTGTTTGCGTGGAGACACGATGCCTGTCCAGCAAATAAATGTGAAGAATTCATCTGACATCGAAACATGGGAATGGGGCGGTGGATGTGGCAGAGAAGTGGTCCGCACAGGTTCTGGCAGCAGCCGCACATCCTGCAGCAATTCCAGCGGGGACATTTGTCGCATATGCCATTGCGAAAGTGAGGCTCACAACCCTTTACTTGCGCCTTGTTATTGTTCTGGTAAGTGTTTATAAATAACTTATCTTTGTACTAATGAAACTTTTTTATTTTCATTACATTGTTAGAATTGTTGTTTCCATGTTCAAGTTTACTTAACACCTATAAATTGGTATGTCTGCAGTAACAAGTTATACAACTAAAAGTCTACAATGTTACAAAACACATAATTTTTAAATAGTACCCTCTGATTACTTCATAAGTATTATCCAATTAACTATCAAATTACTTAATAGGAAGTAGGTGAGGCAATAAGGAAGAAAATAAAAGTAATGAATATTTATTGAATGCATTTACCACAGGTGTACAATTTACAGCTCAGCTGAATGGCTAAGTAACATTCTCTCAAGTTACTTGTTATAAAATCCTAATGTTGCAATCTGTAAATGTCCATTCATCTGGAAAGGCACCTTCATATAAACCATGTACCTTCATATTACCCAAATGGAACAACAACATCATCATTTACTTCAATTCCTCTTAGATCATATTTATAAAATACCAAATATTGCCTAAAATAATAAGCTTACCATAGGTCATACATAAAGATAAAACATGGCCTTGATTTTTTTGTAAATTTAGTGTGTAGCTTTATTTCCTGTATATTCCAATCCAATAAATTATTTCTACTATGTGTTTGTATATTAACCTACCTAAATACATACTCATGGTTATGTCTTGTCCAATCTATAAAAATATTAAAAGAAGGTAAAGTTTCTAACTTTGTTAGTTTGTTTCTAATGCTGGGGCCACACCTATGCCATATGCCATAGAATATGACATTAACCGTAGGTGTAGCCACGACTATGCGTCATAATTTGACAATAGCATTGACAATGCCATTTGGCGTATGCGATAGCTCGAGTGGCGGTACATCAAAGAGATTAATGCGAGAGTTAAATGCATGAAGCGGCCACACTACGTATTGTCAGTGTGCGTTGAGAGCGCAACGGGTTCGGACGTATTTGCTTATTACGACGGATTTGCCTCAAAATCGCACGTTTTTGTCTATACGTACTATGGCGACAGAGTGGAGTAACAACAAAATTATTACTTTTCTTGAGATTCTGCAAACATGGTCTCTATATTCGATAATGATTTAATAAAGTCAAATAATATAAATTAACTCTCATGAAATATAGAGCTCTGTCGACGTCCATCTTGCCTGAATTGAAGTAAATTCAATGCCGTTGTCAATGTCAAATTTTTCCAATAAATGAACATTGACATTGACAGTTTAAGTGTAGCCACCCACTATATTGCATTGAAAATTATTGCATTCAATGGGCATTGACATTGAGCGTAAGTGTGGCCCCAGCATAAGGGTTAATCTCAGTAACTACCAGTTGCATTTGAATAATTATTGTATAACCACATTCAACATGAAGGTTATAGGCTATGTTTCATCCCAAAATTCCCATGGGAACAAGCACAAAGCGAGCTGCTGTTAGTATTAAAATATAAAGAATTGTATAATTTTAATGCACTAATTGTGAAGATACTATATTTTAATAGTGTTTGATAGCGACATTTATGATAATGTTAGAAATACTTTTACATGAAATGGCAATGCCCGAAGTTAGATTCATCCATTTCAAGTCTATGGAATTATAGGAATATTGCTTGGTGTTGTGAGCTATTCCAAAGCTTAAGAGTTTGATTTTTTGTGACGATTGTAGACTATTTTTCATCCCAACATTCCCACGGGAAGGGGCAAGACAGGTAAACCAGGGGACGCTGCTAGTTATTTATGTATGATTTTCAACTTTTCTAATAAAGTTGGATATGCCAGTTATGTTCATAATGTTCACCATCAAGCTACACATCAGAGCATTTCCTCAGGCCCCAATTAACCATTCGCTTTCTCTGAAACAAGATAGCAAGATTGTTTTATATTTATTGTAGTGTTTCTTCTAATATTAAAATGAATACAAAATTAGTTTTCAAACCCTTCCTGGTGCAAATGAGTTGAAAATTTGCATACTAAGGATTTCAACCTGCCATGCATCCTGCTGGGATGGATAGAAGGATGGAAGAAAGGCCTTTGTCCAGTATTGTGACACAAGTGGCTCATATATAAAATAAATAAATGAATTAAATTGCCATAACCACAAAGATAAAAGGTATTTTTTCCTTCTTGTTATCTGCAATCAGTCACTAGAATATCATGTTATGAGTTGAGTGGTGTTGGAATTTATGTTTATATTGAAATGTTTTCTAAATCTTTTAAAGGAGGATTTATATGCTGTTTATTGTTACAGGGAGTCTGAAGTTTGTGCATCAAAGCTGTCTACAACAGTGGCTCACTGCTTCGGAGACCAGATCATGTGAACTGTGTAAATTCAACTTTATCATGCATACTAAAATAAAGCCATTCAACGAGGTATGTTTTGCAAATTCTCACAACTTTTATAATTAAATATTTTGGTACATCTACACTACTATTATAAAGAGGAAAGATTTGTAGTTTTGTGTGTATGTATGTAATGAATAAACTCAAAAACTACTTGACCAATTTGAATAATTCTTTTTCTAACAAATAGACATATTCAATGGGAAGGTTATAGGCTATTTTTCATCCCAAAATTCCCACGGCAAATGGCACAATGCGGGTACAACCTCGAGGCGCTGCTAGTTAATTATATAATAATGTACATTGGGGCAACATACAGTAGGTAGGAGTAAATCCTTAAACTACCGGCCATTCCTAACAACTAATATGTACCTATATCCTTGAATAGCAGTTCAACATTATATTTATTTGTATATAAATTAAATGTCACATTTATATCCACTCTTTTAGCCAATTTTGACATTATTTTCAATAAAAACAATGGGAAAACTTGGTCTCTTATGTGAGGTATTCAGCAGATTGGTTATTGGGAATAGCCATAAGTAACCAATGAAATGAAATTGCGTAGATATACTGAATTAATTTCTTTAAATATAAATATTTATATGCAACAAATAGGTATGTTGTATCATTTAAATTGTAATGCATGCATGAGAATTATTTTGAACACAGGTATTTGAATTTACAATGAATTAATATAATGACCTGTCATATGAGTTGGTATTTAGTGATTTATTTTTGTTGCAGTGGCGTTTGTTGGAGATGTCTGGTGTTGAACGGCGCAGGTTATGCTGTGCAGTGTTGTTCCACTGTGTTGCAGCGCTTTGCGTCATGTGGTCGTTATTTGTACTTATAGAAAGGGCTGTGGAAGAGGTCAATCGTGGATTAATTGGTAAATATACATTACATTTTGAATATATATAAACCTAAATATGGGGAATAATTGTTGAGATATTATTTTTAGTATTGCCACCGAACTATTTTGTACTAGACTAGCAACGCCCCGCGTTGTGCCCGTTCCCGTGGGAATTTCATTATGAAAAATAGCCTATAACATACCCGTTGAACGCGGCTATCCATTACAGCAATATTATTCAAATCACATTGGTAGTTTCTGAGATTAGCACATTGAACGGTTTGCTATGGACACATTATGAACTAACGAAAATGCATGCGTTATATTGGTCTTGGTTTGTACAATTCACAATATTACTAGTTGGATTATAAACCGACTTTTCTGGTGACACACTCCATAGCAATTAGCAATTTTCAAAGGCTTGTCAAAGTTATCACAGTCATTAAGCTCGCATGACGCAGTAAGCGTAAATAAGCGTGTACCTGACACTCATAACATAATCGATGATTAATAATATGATTGTGTGAATGAGATATGCGATGATTAGTTAATCAAGTTGTTAAATAAAGAGCACTTCTTTTTAGAACAACACAAATGCAACTAAGTCATATGCTGTATTTAGCAGAGTCCTTTCTGCTCGAGTCGAGTCTGCGCCTGTAGCAATTAAGGCGAAAAATATAGTCAAAACATGGCAAAAATAAAATAAAAATACAAATCGACTTAGGCGTTTATAATATCAAATTTTGATATTTATGCCTCCCATGTACAAATAAGGATAATTAATAATATTTATAATCTGGCATTGTGTATAACAAACGGTCGATACATAATTACCGTGGAAATTAAATAAATGACGTCAACGTAACCGCATGGTACCTATACCTACCAACATCAAATATTAAATTATGTTCTTTAGGTCACTATAATACAGATTTATTTATTTATACTGTATACTTCTTAGCGCTTTATGATTTATTCTCGAGAAAATATTGCGTGCATAGTATAGGTATTGGACCTATAGGAATTTCCAGATAATAATTTACTTAACACGTAGAATTTAAAATATCAGACTAATAGTTCTAGACATAGGCACGTTCATACAATCGAAAAAACTTAAGCTTTATTTTGTTAGTAAAGATTATTCCATTGGACGAATTCTATGATTTTTTTTTTGTAGTTATAAAAGTTAATTTAAAAAAGTTTGTAATGTGATCTTTTATGTGTATTTACTATTTAAACAACATTCGATTAAGTGAATTCTAACGAAAATAATACAATCCTTCTCTAATGTGTATTCATCATCAAGTTTGGTGTTTATAAAACTATCAATGTGTTATCAACAAATTCATCTATAGTTCTATTCTGATTATGATATACGATCAATCTATAGACATTAACAAACATACATGCATAGATACTCGCATACAATGGCGATTATAATTGCAATAAAATACGTTTGCAATAATATACGGTGTGTGTAATTGAATATAAAAATATGTTTTTTATTTCTAATACATGAAGTTCTCACATTATTTATGGATCTTTTAAAAGTACTATTAATTTTTATAGAAGGTCACACTGTTAAACGGCGTTGAGTAAATATCGATTTTGTGCTGGCACTATTTGTAAACTAATTTACTACCTAAATTGCTCATTGTGTTCACTCGTACATCGTCCTATGTCTATATGTTTTGCCCATAGTGCTATTAAAAAATTTAGTATGATACAAATGCTTTGAGGATAGATTTATATTTCAGCCAAGTAAATAAGCTAGATTAATATATCGAATACGGTAAACAGACGGCTTGTAGTGCCAGTCACGCCAATTACTCAATACATCTTATTTATAAATAAATAAATAAGCCCTAATAATAAATTGGTTCGTAATAACTATATTTTCAGAAACGAAGGCAGTCAGACGATCTAATTCTCCAAGAATTCTTTCAATGCCTAGAAAAGCCAGAAAGAAATACCTACTTATTTTTATTAGCTCTTATATTTATGAGTTTCTAATACATCTTAATGTAAGCGTGTCGTATTTACATTGCTTGCGTACTAGCCACTTTATTGGTGTTTGTAATGTACGTAAAGAACGTTTATCGAGAATGCTAGTAAAATGTTTGATACCACTTTTATGGACTTTTTTGGTCATGTACAAGGTCAAGATTTGTTTACTAACGTTAAGCGTGTGATTTGGTAATAAAACAATGTAGAAATGTGTGTGTGATTGGGTTTGCTTGAGAGTTATAATCTTCGTGAATTATGAATTGATATGTATTTATACTGTACAAGCAGCCCCGCGGTTTTACCCGCGTTGTGCCCGTTCCCGTGGGAATTTAAAACAGCTCGACTGACTTTGTGCAAACTTCACATAAAACATCTACTAAGCGCCCCGTGATTTCACCTGCGTTGTACCCGTTCCCGCGGGAATTTCAGGATAAAATCTATCCCATGTGTTATTCTGATGTTTAACCTATATAACTCTAAAGTTTCATCCTAAAACCTTGAGTAGTTTTTGCGTAAAAGAGAAACAAACATACATCCATCCTCACAAACTTTCGCATTTATAATATTAGTAAGATATTTAAGTTGTATGACGTAATTGACTTATAAAAAATTGATAATCGTTTTCCTCCTATCTTAAAAATAACCATTCTATTAATATTAAAAGTACGAACGAACCTAAATGAAAAGTGCGAATAAGGAAGGATCTTTAAATGAATGTTTTACGTGCAAAACGACTATGCGTAGAGTTTTTGTTGAAAAAGTTTTATCCCAAAGTGCTTATGGGTTCAACAGTGATCCCTGTTAGCAGAACGCTGTTTCACCTAAGCGGGTTTTGCCATGTTTAACTAAATAAAATAACTATTAAATGCCCCATACCTACAACTTTTTAAGGATAACATCTTTTCTAGATCACATTGCTGGGCTCAAGCAAATCTCGCGTGTTTTCTTACATCATTGGTCAAAAATGATAAATTTAAACATATTGAGGAATGCAGAATGTATAATGATAGTCAAACAAACACACGTGACATTCATCAGCAGAATATTGGTACTGTACATGCCTAGAAGGTGACTGTCGTGTACATATTCGGGCTGGTATGGTTATATCAGCTAGGCGGCAAAATTGAACCAAACAAGATTAGCAGGTTAGCTTTGCCGTTTGGCAAATACTGCCGGACTGACATTGTGCCGGCCCGAACGTGGGCGTACACTTTTTTTTCATAAGAGAGTTATAACTGGACTTATAAGTTCGATTTTCTAGCAGAAGCCATTTTTAGTAAGAACTGTTTAAAAAAGTTACATTTTTAATAAATACATTGCATTATAAAGTGCCAAGACAACCCCTACGTGGTAAACTTAGTCAAAAGGAGGCCATCATTAGTAAGACCTTACTGTCAGTTCTTATCATTAGTGTAAGGGCTCTGAACTAGGCCGCAGGAATCTGTGTTCAAAGCTACTTTTTAACAATCTTTAAAAACTAATTTAAAGTCATTTAAAAAAGATGGCGATTTTTAAATTATCGATTTTCAAGAGGATAATATTAAATAGATTTTTAACGACAATTTTTGCCAAAAACACTCAATATTGTACGTTGTTTAAATAGTGGAAGTGTGTATTTTGTACATGTAATTCATTAAGATTCATACTATAAATACTGTACATATGGCATATTGTTTAAACAGCTATTCGATTTCCTTCACAATAAGTTTGAAACTATGTGTGTCGTTAGTGAAATGAATATATATTTCCGTGTTATTGTAGCTCTTTAGAATATGAAACCGATAGTTTTCACTCATACCTACATACATTTAATTTATATGAGCAGTAATTCGAAATCGATATTCGAATACGATAACATCTCTAAAGGTTAACTTTGATTAACAATACTATCGATATCAGGTAGGCATTCCTAAAAATGGCCAAAGGAATGTGAGCAAGTAATTTTGTTGTAATTCTTAATGAATTAAATAACATTTACTTCCCATTGACGGAGATAACCGCGGTTCAATCATAAAATACTTTATAATGTAAAATGTTAATAGAAACGATTTTAAAATATGGAGCATAATTTTCTCAATTTGAGAACACGGTATGTGGTCTTTGACAATCATAGTGATCGAAAAAGAACTACACCAATGTTACTTTAATTAAATGTTTAGGTCTGAATTCTGTTCCTGACGTCGTTCGCTCGTACTGTCAATCACTTAGCACGTTCACCAATGAAGACGTTACTAGTACAAAACTATCAGTTACTTGATGTCAGCGTTGTTATATGTTTTTTTATATAGAACCTTATACGTGCCTGCATATAACACTACGTGTTATAGGCACGTCGTTGCAATTCGTGCGCGCGACTGACAAGGATTTCAGGCCTCCAACTGAAATCACTTATATATAACGCACACTTGTATCTGATACTAAATCCAGTTAAATGTTTATCGAAGTTAGAACGATGTAACAGCTGTTGGATAATTATAATTAATCGCCTCCCAGTGTTTATACTGTGTCGTCTCATTATAAGTAATTAAATAATCGCCTGATACAATCTTTTAGTTACATTCACCAAGGTCTTTTTGCTATGTATTGTTAATAGCGCTTTTTATTTTAACTAGGTTGACTAGGGGCTTTTTATTTTACTATCCCCAACGCTAAACAAAGATTATTTGACTCGTATTTGATCTATGTCTTCGATATAATCATTTTCCTCAACAGTAACACCGTCAGAATAATCATTATTCTATCATTAAACTCTTCAAACTTTCGTTTAAATGCTTCACCTTTATAAAATGGATACCATTGTCACATACGAGTAAGAATTCTGGATAAATCAGTATGAAATTTTTGCAATGCATACAGTCAGAGTAAATTCTGGTAAATAAGATAGAAAAATGTGCTCGCATTATACCTACTGCAGTATACACACGAGGCAACAGTTATTCTCAGAAATTACACAATGTGTTGTGTTCGTAACGTGCAACAGAAATATTGAGATCACGTTCATATATGGTTTAAAATACATATTATAAACCAGATGAAGGAAGCACGAAAGTTTATTGCAATTTTATAGTTTTATTTGACATCTATTCTTAAAAGTTGTTCTTTTGAAAGTAACTGTTAAAATATTATGTAAACGAGATGTAAATTAGCGTGAAGCAATATCTCTTGATTAACATACATGTTGATTTGATGTTTATTTATAAACAAGAACTGTCACGTAATGACATCAGTGTTCTTAGCTATGGTGAATATCTTATATATAAAATTCTCGTGTCACAGTGTTCGTTCGCGTACTCCTCCGAAACGGGTTGACCGATTCTCATGAAATTTTGTAAGCATATTGAGTAGGTCTGAGAATCGGCCAACGTCTATTTTTCATCCCGAAATTCCCGCGGGAACGGGTACAACGCGGGTGAAACCGCGGGGCGCAGCTAGTTTTTTTATAAATAACTCATCGTAATTGTTAAGCAATGTGGAGATTGAACAAAAAATCCTTGAAAGGATGGAGTGTCCGATAGACGCATTTATGTATGAGAGCTACCATACCTCGGAGGGCCCGTTAAATTATCGGTCTCGATTGTTTGATTCGTTATGTCGGAGGTCTTAAGGTGGTCTAAACACTACATACACTTACATGATCCTACTTTAGTTACGGGCTTCAGATATAACGTGAGCCAATTTCTCCGGGTTTATATAATAAAAGATGTAAAAAAAAATTGTCTGTATCTGTTTATTTATGAGTTTAACCTGTTTAACAATCTCAACTTGGCAGGATTTAACAAACATTTTCTTGGTTTTCAGCTTGGCCGTTCTGGACAAAGTTGGTAGTAGTAGCGGTAGGATTCACCGGAGGCGCGGTGTTCATGTACATACAGTGTAGGCAATACCTTCACCTCTGTAACCGCTGGCGAGCTCATAACAGGTAATAACACTTTATTATAGTACAGACAGAGTTTCCCAAACTTTTAATGTGGAGTGTGAACTCCTTAGCTTTAATGCTATCGTTCACGGATCCTTTATAAAAAAATTTTGCCTAAAAAAAATAATTCTTCAAGCATATTTTTTTATAAATGCCTTATTAAATTACTGGTTTTCTAGGCTTATAGGTATAGGCCTTGCTATTGGATAATAAGTCGACCAGAGAAGGCAAATGTTGAAAATTTATAACATATTTGAGTTTTTGTTTTAACTATCTACCCTGAGATAAGACTGCGGATCCCCATTTGAGAATCCTTGTATATTAAAATACAACACTACACCACTTCTCATGACAAAGGAAAACGCGACGCATAATGAGATGATAACTCACAAGGAAAATATTGAATTTTAATTAATACCACAGTTCCTTTTGTATATATCAATCGGAAGGTATCCGAGCTATAATTGAAATGTTTGTAATGTAAATTTCAATAATGCCACATGTTGACCATCGAACTAATTTTAGGAGCGTTCTGAATTGGGATTTTTATTTATATAAATGTTTTATCTATGTTCGGGAATAACTCTATTTATTTTTGGATCGGCAGAGTTATTTTATTTATAGTTAAAAAGAGGTTTATTCATGATTGGCTTCCATTTACATTTAATAAAATTTAACTTCAATTGAAGTCAGTTGTTTTTATTATGTTTTAATTGTTGTAATCTTATCGTTTCAATGAGCAGGATTCTATTTACTTAGATTTCGAATCAGAATCAGGAAGTAACTTAAAGTTTATTAAAATGCTTTGTTAAATTGAATCAGAACGCAACGTACTTATAATAGCCCGTTAATGATGATGTCAATATCACGTGACCTCCAAGAGGTATCTGCCTATTGTTATACCTTTGTGATACAGTTGAAGTAGTACAATTGACAGGATATTGAAGATGAAGTGATATAATTGACCTATATATTATGTTATTATTACCTATATACTACTTATAATGTTGATGTGATTATCACATGACCTCCAACCTACCTATTATTTTGCCTATATGTGACAGTTGATGTAATATTGATTGTGTTGCGTGTGTCAGGATACTGTTAATACAAAACGCGCCGGAGAAGCTGCCGATTGGCGGCGGGTCGCCGGTGGCGCGCGTGAAGCGGCGCGAGCGCAGCATGCGCGGGCAGGTCGTCGCCAACATCGAGCCGCCGCCGCCGCCCGCCGTCTACCACGAAGAGGTACCACTGCACTCTTAATAAATAAATCTATACTTATATAATAAAGCTGAAGAGTTTGTTTTCTAGACTTTTTTGTTTTTTGTTTGTTCGAACTAGTAATTTCAGAAACTAGCAATCCTATTACAATAATGGATAGCAACATTCAACGCGAAGGTTATTTATTGTAAATGTGAAATTCTCACGGGAACGGGAACAACGCGGGTAAAGCCGCGTGGCGCTACTAGGTAATAAATAAATACATTCGATTATATCTTCATCACAGTGCTAACAATAAAAAAGTATAGTCGCTTATTATGTCCCACTGTTCGACAAAGGCCACTTGAAGTTATTTGCATAATGAGGATATCATCGTAGGTATCCCAATAACATTTACTAGAGTTCCTTCAAACTTTTTCTTTCAAGCAAAACCTACTGAACGAAATTGGATAAAGATTGACTTAGACGGAGGGAGAAGAAATATTTCACTTCGGAAAGTAATAAGCTTATTAAGCATAACGCGATTTATTTATTTATCCTATAGTCCGCAAGCGGCCATGAATTGGTGCACTCAAGCACTATTTAAAAAAATACTTCAAAATGCTTGGCCGGCTCGTACCTACATATGCCACAACTCCAGCAAAGCTACATACATATATTATAAATAACTTTTTTGTTTCTTTTATTGAAACGCGCTAATCTGACGCAAAAAGTATGTACCAATAGGTATAATAAGTAGTAGACCTAGAGCCCGTGAACCCCAGACTTTCGTCATTTTATAAAAGCTGAAAGTTTGTCAGCGCATGCTCCCACACACAGGTAAGAACGATGGACTATTATGAAGTTTGGGTTATGGTGGCTTTGGCAGGTATACGGTACTAAAGGTGTGTAAAATACCGATCTAAATTCATCAAATAATTAAGTGTCATTTGTGACATGACATATGTCATTTGAAAGCTCTTGAAGAGTTGTACAAGTCACCCTTTGACGGTGATATCGAAATCGACGGCCAACTTGGTGTTTTCGACCATTGAAGATTGGAGTTGACCTATGCTATGGACGCTGATCCTAATGCTCAACAGTGACATGACCTATATCATTTGAAAGCTCTTGACAAGTTGTATAAGTCACCCTTTGACGGTGATATCGAAATCGACGGCCAACTTGGTGTTTTCGACCATTGAAGATTGGAGTTGACCTATGCTATGGACGCTGATCCTAAGTGACATGACCTATGTCATTTGAAAGCTCTTGACAAGTTGTACAAGTCACCCTTTGACGGTGACATCGAAATCGACGGCCAACTTGGTGTTTTCGACCACCGAAGATTGGAGTTGGCCTATGCCATGGACGCTGATCCTAATGCTCAACAGTGACATGACCTATGTCATTTGAAAGCTCTTGAGGAGTTGTACAAGTCACCCTTTGACGGTGATATCGAAATCGATGGCCAACTTGGTGTTTTCGACCATTGACATTTAGTACCGTATACCTGCCAAAGCCACCATAACCCAAACTTCATAATAGTCCATCGTTCTTACCTGTGTGTGGGAGCATGCGCTGACAAACTTTCAGCTTTTATAAAATAACGAAGGTCTGGGGTTCGCGGGCTCTTGGTCCATAGGTATCATTTAATAACAATTGAATTCCGTGGAAACCAGTTTTTGCGCCGGCTGATACGATGCATGAACTTGAAACTATTATCAGGATTAATTAAATTAGCTTCGTTATAAATATTTCATTTGCAGTGTAGTTACTAGGTCAAATCGTGTTAATATCACCTTTTGTAAAAAATATAGACTATATCCGTCGCGGAGCCTTCTTTCTGTATGTTTGCGCTAAACTCTAAAACTATTGATCGGATATTCTTATAATATTTTGCAATAAACATAGTGTATATGATAAGAGACCAGCACTTATATTTGAGAAAAAATACCCTTTTCTAGATATACTTCCAGAAGGAAACTTCTGGAAAGCCTCTGGCCTTTTTATTTTTATGTTAAATTAAAATCGTGAAACCTACCAAGTTCCACCCGTGTAGACCATTAGATACGGATTAAAATGCCCGCGATATGACGTTATCTACTAATAAATTCAAAAAGTTATGCTTAGTTAGTTAACTTAGTATAATTAGTGTTGTATATGTATGTAATAAACATTGTTGTATAAATGCAGGTGGTACTCGTATAGCAAGTAGTGTTGTGTGTGTGTCAGGACGAGAGCGGCGGGTTCGAGTCGTACCGCGGCAACCCGCACCGGCGGCTGTCGGGCTGCGTGTCGCTGCGCGCCGAGCCCGACGACACGCGCCGCTACTCCGACTCGCGCCTCGCGCACCCCGCGCTCCCCGCGCCGCACGCCACCTCCAACAGTGAGGTATGGACTAAACTCTTCAACTGAAACCCCTTCTATTGTTTGATGATATATCTGCGTACGAATACAACCTACATAATACAGGTAGGCTACATTTGATATGATTGATAGCACAACTCTGGTGAAAAGTATTGTGAGGTTAACTAGCTACTTTATAAGATTTCCAATGTTACACAAAAGTTGTTTTCTGCCTAAATATCATCATCAAATAGTTAAAGCCATTTTCAAGAACGTGATTGATAAAATGAGTTCAATAAAATGAATGCAGAACGTTTGTGTTCCAGAGCGTGGCGGGCGGGGCGGGCGGGGCGGGCGTGTTCCACATCGCCGTGGACCCGCTGGAGAGCACGATCCGCTCCGTGCTGGCGCTGGAGGCGCGGCGCGAGGCGCGCTCGCTGCCGTGCCTGCGCGCCAGCCGCGAGTCGCTGCTGCACGCCTCCTGAGAGCCGCCGCCGCACGCGCACCCGCTCGTCTACTACTTCGACGACTACGTGTGACCAGTGCGACACAACACAACACTATACCCTGTAAATACATATGTACATATGTGTCCCTCTCATTGACCCCTAACCGGATAAACGTAATGCCCTTTTAAAAGTTAATATTGTACATGGGTAAGGCCGCCAAAATTGTCAATTATATCACAAAAGTAACACAACAGATTTTGTGTTACCGTCACACAAATGTAATCCAAAAGTAACACATCTTTTGGGTAAAGCTAGTTTCATACTGGTGAAATTAATAACCAAAAATAATACAAGATATTTTTTTTGAATGGGCGGACTGCAGTGCTATTGGAGTAATGAAATACGATTTTTAAATAATGTACTTGCGTACCTTGAATAATAAAATTGAAAAAAAACATAACAAATCAATGAATTAAATAATAAAAAGAATACAAAGTTATTTTAACAATAAATGTTCTGACTTTTCTTTAACTTTTCGCGATATCTTCTCTGTCGTTCTGCGGCAGTTAACGGCATTGTCTATAAAAAATGGACAGTTACTATACGCCCATAAATAGATTATATTATAATTGAATAGAAGAAAACAATTGACTGCTGAATACATTAGTAAAACATACTAAATTAGTTCGGTGCTAAAGAGCCTTTCGTGCAAGTTTAAGAGGAAATGCGATCAGACATTCGACTGAATTTCCTAAGTAGAAAGTCATAATTCAAGGTTTAATACAAAATCACACTCAGATACATTAATTACAAAATTCAGTTCAAATACCACTATGCATGCGGTTTTATAGATCTACTGTGTTACGTAACACATACTTTTGTGTTACAATAACACAAATGCAACACAAAAGTGACACAAATGTAACACAAGCGTAATACAAATGCAACACAAAAGCAAAATTTTTACTACAATTTTAGGCTATATTTCGGTTATTTATTACTATTAGGTACTAATGGGCGATTTAAAAGATACTTTTGACCTTATCCTCCACAAATATAATATAACAACATTAAAATAACTGTTTCTTACCTCAGAAATCACATTAAATCATTTTTTTATTTCCACACAAACGATAACGTGACGCGCACTTTAGGCTTCTTCACTGGCGAATAAATATAGCTGCCTTTTTTTTACAATTATTTTCGGTAACTGTGTTGCCATATTAATACTGTATTTTGCACTTTGGCTCTTTAAATAGTAGCTTTGGGGTAAAAAATCGTCACACAAATAAATCGTAACACAAAAGCAAAGCAATTTTTTTATTTTAAAATATCGGTAAAACTAATCAGTTACAGGATTTTCGCAACACTATTATTATTTTAGCAGGGGCATATCATGTAATTTTTTGACGGTAAAGATATAACTTAGATATATTCTACGATTTATTGAATCTTTTAACCAAATGATGCTGGGAAAAAAAACGACAAAAAGTCACACAAAAAAATTGACAATTTTGGCGGCCTTACCCACATAATTACACCGTTTATGTAGTGTCATATCATATGTCATATTTTGACGCGTCCCCGAATATACATGGCGTTGTGTCTCGGACTGAATAAAAAGTGCAGGTAGCGTTGTTGATATTCAAGCAAAGCCGGTTGGTTTAAAGTAAACCATGCATCATTGACTTCTGAGTGTATTGAGTGACCTGTATGCATAATTAGACGTAATTTTGCGTGCTTCACAGTATTGTTCTCAGCGCTTAGTCGGGACTTTTTATTTGATCTGAGTGCATTAGAATAAGTAATACCACTACTCATCGATGCGTCCCCGATTAACTTTAGTGTACTCATGTTTGAATGGTTCATCTGTATATCGTGTTAAGGTGTTTCCACAGTGATCGAGCGAACGGCACTGAATGGAGTAGTCGTCATCGACATACAAATACCAACGTGGTAGAATAATGGTGTCGAAAGATTAATGTGGTAACGCCTCAAGTTTACCTAGAACAACGAAAACGTGATTTAGCGATTGACCTACATTCCTAACTTCCAATATATAATATTAGCATACATTTGAGCAAAACATTTGGTTGATGTGAATAATATTAATAACTCATTCATGTGTAATGATATCCGGATGAGGTAGAGTTTTATGTTAACTGTAGAATCAGTACTTCCACGTTACCTACCTAACATGTTGTGTAAATATTTGAAATGTTTATTTTATCATATACTTATCTAACGAGGCTCTGGCTCCGTCGTGAGCGCGGTGTTTACTAAGGCTTGCGCGATGTCGTTAATCTTCATGACAAATCATTGAATACCGCTAACTATATAAAGTAGTTGTCAATGTCTAGATCTGATTCCAACGCAGCTCTTAACATATTAGAATTAAGTGAACAATTTGTTTTTGATACTTTCCTTTTATTTTTTTTGTTTCTTTTGTCTGTAAAGTATGGTCGATCCAGCCAATAAGTACTAAACGTACAGCGAAATAATAGTGTTTAGCATTGGCTAACTTTTGAAATAAGGTTTTATCAAAGGACTTTATAAAGTGATGAATCACAAAAACGAATACCGATGTGATAAACTTGAATTCGTTTTTGTGATTTGAGAATATTGTACAGTTTGGTTGGATGGATTAACTATTTCTAATAATCCACATTCTACTCATACTATAATGATACCAGGATTTGTTACAAAACATACGATTTTCCTGGTGCATCACACCTAGATTTATCTTTGAACTATACTAAGATCATTCAAGAATCTCATTACCTGGAAATTCCTATATTAATAAAACCTTTAGAGGTTCGCAAATGATAGATTTATAATTTTTAAAGCTTTGACATTTTGTAAAAGACATTCAAGCAAACACATTTGGCGTATATTATTAAGTAAAACAATTGATGATCTCTCAATAATTGTAGATATCATGAACTTACGAATGCTTTCAATCCGCCTATAATTTTGTATATAAATGTGATTTATCAATATCAGATTTTCTTTTTTTTATTTTGTTCAAAAAACAAAAGAGAATGAGGTCCGCCGATTTATATTTACTCATTACATAAACCTCGTTTTAATTTTAAGTGCTAAAACATTATAATAGGTATACATTATTCATCTAGCAAATAAAAGAATCCATACACGATTATTCACTTGCCACTATAAATGTACAACTGTTATAACGAATTCACGATGCTTGTTGTGACAGATGTCATTTAAACTCATTTGTAATCAAATTGAAATTAAACAAATGAAATCGACACCGAAATGGAAAACTGTCATTTTAGACTTTTCGTTAGAGATAGTGTGGTGTGTATATTTTGTTCATTAGTTGTTTAGCTGTACGGCGGAAACCTTCACCTATATACATTTTTTTAACGCAATATAGACAATAAACTTCTAACATTAATTTGGTTCGAATTGTTCCATGTTTTAGTCAATGATTATTTCAAATTCTCTTTTTATACTATACTTGATATTGTATCTTAAAATGTTCACAGTTTGTTTGGTGAATATTTTAGGTGCGAGTAGTTAGTATCTAATAGATTGAATTTTGGTGCTAAAAGTAAATTAAATTTCAGTCCAAATTTTAGACTTTATTACAAGCAAATGAATTAATTTTATTTATAATCATGACATAGATTAGTTTCTTCTGGGAAACACATTAATTATATAAATAAATGTTTGAGTTTGTGATGAAATAACTACTAAAATGGTGCATTCTGTTACCATAACATTGTAATATTTGTCGTATGTTTATGATCAAACTAGTCTATTGTTTGTCGATGTGTGCGAGTATATTTCAATGTAATATGTCTCGTGTCCTGGGTTTCTATTATATGTATAGTACCACTAACAATATTCAATATGAATCAGTCCTGCGTCGTATACTTTAAAATTGTAAGTAATAAACTAATATTAGGGTGCTTGGAGATGTTATAAAGTTACACACGTTTTTTCATGAATTTAGTATCTCGTGTACTTATAAGTTAACATATCACAATAATAAATGTCAAATTTTAAAATTAATCGCTCTCGTTGTATATAAAGCTTTATTGTAATCGGTGTTCACTGTTAGTGGGCTTGTGACAGACATCTCCATGGTCTCATGTGTTATGAAAATTTTATTTTGAACGTTTGATTTCCTTGTAAATAGTGCCTTATGATGAGTTTAGGGTTAACGTTTCGTTTGTTTGTGTCGTTCATGAAGTAATGTTTGTGTTCACGGTGATTGAACAATATTTGGAGGAGGACGCGTGCTCGCTGTACTGCTAATGCCCCACATCACAATGAAAATATAATTTTCAGCGCACGAGACGTCACCCAAGTCTGTATATTGTAAATTGTGATAAGTTATTTAAAATTATTATTTACATGCTCAAAATTAATTTCTTCTTTGATCTGTGTACTTATCGTTCATGAAATTTGTAAGACTGTATTATATTTTGTTGTGTAAACATCGTTAGTTAACTTCGGGTTAAAATATAGTTATTTTGAAATTAATTGTTGTTTTTGTTGCTTCATATTTTATAAGCTACTCATTACCAATTAACCTACGGTTTAAATAATACAAGTTGTTAAATTAAAATAAATAATTTATTCAGGGCGAGTCCACCTCGAGGTGCCCGAGCTCGGGTCGTAGTGACTAGACTGTACACTCAACACATTTGTATACATAATAAACAATATAATTCTGTAAAACAGAAGTTCAACACTTAGTAATAACAGTTACATATCTACTTATTGTAAATATAAATTATATCACTAATACTCGAGTATTAGAAACGATTAAATTCACCGAAAAATAATAATTACACACGCCTGGAGCATTACAATAAATAGCATCCTAAAATTATGTTTGTTAGTCTTATTCGTTACTAAACCACTAGTCGAGTCTAACTGTCATCGAGTCGACGACGCCGACGCCTTGTCGCTGTTCGTTGGAGTCGATGCGACCGGATGTTACGTTCGATATGAATAGTTTGCCGTTCTTCATGTTGTTCGAATCCAATGTCGGATGCGACGTCCGCTGTTAGAAGTCGGTGTCGCCGAGCACGTGGTACATCAGCCGCTTGAATGAGTTCGACTGCTGGATATGTTCTTCCTGTAGAGAATTTACCTGCAATTAATAAATTGTACAGTAATCCTTCCAGTTTGGTGCTGTACTGTAGATTACGTTGAAGAGGAAAGGTGATCTGTTTTGTTTCTTTAGGTATTTTCATTCAATAGTTTTCTTTCTTCAGAGTGTTTAAGCGCATTGGGCATAAGGTTCTATTTTGAACCTGTGTTTTATTTTTTCCCTTATTTTGTTTGACCTTATTTTCTCTTAGCTGTGCTCGACTGCTAGCCTAAATACGGGTAATAGGTTTGTCTACTCATATATATGTTTGTCTATATTTTACACAGAGAATGTAAATTTTATGTTGAACTTACAAAGGTCGTTTGTTTTCCTTTCGGTGTCGCGTCAGGCTGCTTCGTTGGTTTCGGAGTGGGCACTGGCCTCTGAAATAATGTGACCAGTTGAAGAACTAAGATAATGAACGATGAAGAATATATACTGATGAATCATTTGAAAACAACATGGAGGTCACAAAATGAAAGTATACGTTTGAGTTTTGTGCCTATTTATTTGGCGAACCTGTGGTATCTAACGTTCGTCTAACGGTTAGATAAACTGATTTTGATTTAGGTCTAGATTCAATTGGAGAGGCTTGTCTCAAATTGTTTAGTTAAGACTAGACAGTAGTGTCCGTCTATTTGCGTTCATTATGGTAATATATTTAGGTGTTTCTTTACTAAAAAGTGATTTATCTATTTGGTTGAGTGCACTAGATATGTTCGAGTAGATACCTATTATGTACTACCCCATTGCAGGGCAAAGGCCTCTTCCTTCATTCAACGTTGATTGGTCTATGATATGTGTACTGACCTTGTTGGGCGGCGCGGTGAAGACCTTGGGCGTGATGGGCACGGGCACTTCCTGCACGATCTCGGGCAGGCCGTCCTCCTGCAGCGCGCGGAACGTCTCCGAGCGCGCCGGGTCGTACGCCACCGTGGGCTTGTGGCTGCCCCCACCATTAGTACGTTACGAGACAATAGCGCAACAGAACACCGGTTAGGAACATGCGGTCAGTGCGGACGGGACGGTACCACGCCGGCGGAGGTTAGCAGTTAGCTCAGACGAGGACGTTATCACGATAAGGGAACGCGAGCGATCAGTACCGGGAAGTTAGTAGTGGCAGAAGGAAAGGAAAGGAAAAATACTAACATTAATATAATAAGTACTATCACTTAAGTATTAACTTAAACTAACAGTGTAATGTAGTCGCCACTGATGTAGTCGGTATGTCGACGGACCATGCTGACGGTAGGCGAGAGACAGAAGTCGAGAGAGATTGAAAGTAAAAATAGCGAAATAAAAATATATAAAAAGCATTAATGCGTCATGGGGATGGGCGTCGACTGTTGTATGGCGGTGTTTCTAGTAAAACACTTGCCTCTTGACAACATGCGGCCGTCCGTAATAGCCGTTAGAGCTAAGTGACCAAATAAAGTTTCATTACTTCAGGTGGACTATTCAATATCATCTGGGCTTAAAGATAGGTTTCACAATCTGTTAATCACTTCAATAATCATCAACCATCTGTAGGTATGCAGACAATACACTCCGGTGTCAAAATGCGTGACAAGCAAGGGGGATCGTTCCAGTGCACTCTATGTACAGAATATTGAACAAGTTTTTGGTAAAATAACATACTGGCAACTCGCCATGTTATCCAAACACACTGCCAAGATATGCAGGGTCGAGGATGATTGACATTGGGTAGTATTTATAATATTCAAATTGTGAAAACTTTAAGTATTTACTAATTATAGTCTGCGAGATTATTACAGGATTTTACATAATACTATCGTATTGCACTGAAGTGTTTTGGTGTATGTGAGTGTAGTGATACTTACGGCAGAGGCGAGGATTGTTGCCTGATCGAGTTGGCGATGTTCTGGTCGGAGTACATGTTTATGGGCGAGTTGAACTGTTTGTGCACCATCTGTCGATTAATCCATATATTACCAACATGTTAAGACCTCTTCCACAAACATACAAACGCTTTGAAGTCTCACATCACACCCCTTCAAATTCAACAAAGAAAATAAATAATGTTTCATAAAGACCTTTCAAAAATATCAAAATCATAATAGCAATAAATCGTTGTTTGAAGTAAATGAGGCCCCAATTTATAAGAGAACACATTACGAATGACGCACGAGACACCGATGCAAATGACAAGCTCAAACGATGAATATAGACAGATGAAGATACGAGAAATTCAGTGGTGTATTACGAAGTCACGATTAGGTTGAATTATAATTATATTTAAAGTATGGTCAAAATCAGTGAGCTCCAAGAACTCATATGTTTAGATCATGGATATTAAATCGCAAGAAAAGCGATATGGGGAATAAAATGGGTACAGACAGTTCTTCTTCATCGAGCCAATGAGTCATCATTAATTTGTTTAAACATGACAATTCAAATTACTGAAAAGTTGGCCATCAACTGTAAGTACACAGGTACAAAATGATTCCTTCACATCCCATTTCTAACCATGTCCAATATACAATATTTAGTCTCATCCTACAATGTAATACACCACTCATAGAACAGATTAACAACATCTTCGTAACAGAAGTTTGTGCATGCGTGAAGCTGTAAGAAAGCACACAGTTAACCACCTTGGATCCCTCTTCGCCCACCACTCGCTGCAACACCGATTCAGCCACCTGAGTTTCCATATAAATTACTACAATATACAATCCGAATTCGTGCACAGCGCGGACATTTTGTTCATCATTAGAAATGTCAACTTGTTGCTTGAAAATGGAAAGGATACGGCAATTTTTACACATTGTTTTTACTATTAGGTTAGTATTTAATTAGTCGAATTTAACGACTTAGATTCAATTAACTAGGACAGGAACATTGTAATACAAAAACAAATTGATCAAATATTGTAAAGTACACCAAAATTGGACAGAAAATCTTAATTAAAAGGTTACCACCATTATATTTTGTGTATCTGCTTTATCAACAGTAGAAGCAACTGCAGTCGTACCAACTCGAGCTAACAGCTGCATCAACTCTGCTTTTGCGTTGAGAAATAAAGTGTCGCTTATGTATCTGAAGCCTTACTTAAAGTTGACATTTCTAATTACGTATAATAAAATATGTAACGTATTTTAATTAGTAGGAAAATTTTAAGAGTAGCTTACTACAATAACGTTCACATGTTTATGCTAAGCTTAAGATAGGTATTGTGTACAAGAGTGCGTGGATGTGTGCGAGTGTCGTGCATATAGGTACGAGTACTAAGGACATAGTTTAGAAGCATCACGTGCTCAACTCAAGCCATATGAATTTAAGTTTAATCTACATAATGCTTGTTTGTACCCACAAATCATATTTGACCCTTTTTGATAGACCCGTTTGGCGACAGAAATGTTGGAATTATGGCCTCTTGGCCATTATTCATTAAGGATCACATTTTGTCTCAAAATTGTCATTGTGTATTATGTCCAAAAACACGCAGTTTTCAAACTCAGTTGTGGAACAGTGATCGTGTAATTAAAAATATCGATAACTATTGCAAACTGCAGTTAGAACAAAAGTGGACGATATCAATCCAGAAAACATCATCCGTAATAGGATTCCGATGTCTGTGTACTTATTGCAACCATTTCTAGGGTGCGTTTGTGACGATTTGCTAGCCCTGCTACTTTTTGTTTGCCGAGTGTGTCGCAGTAATCGTGTTTGTCTATGTGTATTTTAAAATATTGTATATCTTAAGGGTATTCTTTTTCTTAATCCTCTGTGGTTGTCTAATTTGTTTTATGTTGATAAATCTTATGGGGAATTCGTTTAAAGTTTTGCTTCAACGATTAAGACAATAGTTAACGTCTCCTCTAACAATCAATGAATGACTGTGGTTGTTTATGGGTCTGTTTGGGAAGTTACCTTTCTTATGTTCATTATCTTCATAAGTCTGCTTTGAGTGTATTGTTTCATGAGTGTGTAGTGATATGATAGTTTTAACATTTGTATCGTCTTTTGAAGTCGATTTTCGTTTTTGTTTGTAGTGATCGAAGTTTATAGTAGTCCACTTAAAAGCTATATTGTTATGTTTGTCTATGGTCGTTAACCTTAAGTGTCTTTGGTTTGTCCACGAATATCTATTGCCTCCATGAGTGTATGTCTGTTTGTCCATGAGTGTCTGTGTCTGTGACCTACCTTCTGCTTCATGAGAGTGTCGCGGTAATCATGATGCGGGGGCGCACGGATGGCCGGGTTCGGGTGGTGACGAAGGTAGCTCTCCGTGGGGCCGGGCTCGCGGCGCACCTTGGCGCCCGGCAGCACTAGGGGCGTCGTGCGGTAAGGCTGGAAATAAATGGAAGTCGTTTACGATGATATCTTCGTTAGTGTGGTTACTGTTGTGTTGGTTTTTTATTTGATGCAAGAGCGTCATCAGCTGTTCCACTTAATTTAAATGTACAATGTTTATGACTTTACTTACAATTTAGTTTGGTTATAACCTACCGTGTGTGAATTATTTTATGTATTTTGTTAGTCTGAGATAGAGCAATTTTTATACATATTCAGAATGATACATTGTAGTGACGGGTTACTCTACATCACGACATTGAGTGTAGCATTATGGCTACAAAATACAATTCATTCAAAAAATAACGTCCGTAGGCAGACATGTTCAGTGTAAATACCGGCGAAGGCATAGCCATGATCTCGAATACTTGGCGCACATGAAACAATCTAAAAATAAGTACTAGTCCAACGGCCGTAAAATAACAAGCACTAAACATCAAACTAATGTATTGTTTTATATGTAAACTCCGTGTTTACAGACCAGATATAACGGTTACTCAAAAACAAGGTGCAATAACGTACATCGACATGTGCTCTCGTTAAATTTCTTGTATTTCATTCTGGAGGTTACTACGAAGTGTTAGTTGTTTGATTTGTACAGATCTTTTTGACGAATCATGAAAAATATACCCGTAAAAATAAAACTACTTGTGGATATTTACCGCTTTATTCATAAACCATATTTAACATAAACAGTGTTTTAAAGTGTTTTGTCTCTTTCGTTCTTTGGCAAATGGCGTATGTCGGAAAGAGACAAACCATTTGATAACTAAAGTGCTGTTAATAAGAGTTTATGAAAAAGGCTCCTATTGTATTCCTTGTAGTGCAAATGTTATCAAAAGTATTTATTCATAGAAAAGCGTATGAGCTTCTGAATAGGTACATAATTTCTTGAATAACTATTACATAGTTACGTAATTATAATTTGTTCTAGTTCAATTATATTGCCAATACATTAATTCCTGCTAACCCATGAGCTCATCACATCGACACATTCGATTTGTTATGTTACATCTCTTCAAAGTAACGCTTGGAAAAATATTTGCCAATTTCAAAGGAAAACTATTCGCATGATCTTGTTCTAATTTTACATCGAGGCTGTGTTATGTGGGTTATGATTTCTACGTGATTCTAGTCGCTGTGTGATTTCAATTTGGGTCGTAGACACGATTAACTCTTATTCCAGCGATTTGGTAATGTGCATTTTTATACCGACCCAATTTATTTTATTTTTGTAAATATGAGTCGGCAAACAAAATAAGTAGATTAGTTTTTATTTTTTCAAAGACTTAGTAATGTCGTTCAGTAACAAACACACCAGTTAGCAGCCCCCCTGTTTCATACTCTTTGTACCCATTCCGTTTAAATAGTAGCTACGCAGCCGTCGTCATGAATCAATATCAATTAATCAATCATACTACTCGTATTAGTGAATAAAACCCATTATGTATGTATGTAGTTTAAAGAACTAAGAACGAAAAGCGACTTCGTTTTATCAAATATTTGTGGATCCTACTCGCTACATCCGTTTATGATCGCTTACTTCGGATTAAAGATTAAAATAATGTATCAAGGGCAGATTGCAAATTATTTAACCCTTAAAAATGTTTACGAAACAAAAGCTATTCGTTCAAAATGGTAGGTTATCATCTTTATAGTATCTCTGTCTATCTATATCTATCTATCTCGGTATCTCGGTCGATGTCGTTCTAATATTCTACATTTTCTTTTTTATTTATTAACTTCAATTATTTTTGTTCTAATAAAACGAAGAAGGACTCCAGTATCGTAAATGTGCCAATGTAGATTAAGCGTCCGTTTATTTGCGTCGTGTTTACAACGGCTTTCGCCGCTGACGCAACGCTCCGATTAGTCTTGTTCGCAATATCTCCGAATCTATGCTAATTCGATCATTGTTTTAGTTAATTATGTAATTTCCTTTACGTTTTTTCTAGATGGTTTAAAGCAGCCAATTGACGTAAGCAATCAGAAAAAGAGAAGCATTAACAACAGAGCAGAACCACAAAGGTACTTCGGCAAGACAAACCATTTGGGTTTCACTAAATCTTTGATTTTTGAATGTAGGTGTGTGAATGTTAAACTGTATTGTTAGATTATTTACCAATCTAAATTATTTACGATTTGGTCAAAAGGAGAGAAGTCACATAGCTTGGCAATAGTATCCATGAGGTTACACAGTGTCATTCGGTATTGAAAGTTCAAGTGGGTGTAAAAATTTTAGCGACATGACATTGAAGCAAAAATAGTTTTACAGCTGGCGATTTTATATCATCACACATATTACTGCCATGAAGGACGGTGCCATTCCTAAGAGTTGGGCGGTTCTTAGATTACAACGTTTAATAGTAGAACATTTATAGCTTGTTTAATATGAATGAAACAACATTGACAAGCTTTCAGTGGCAGGTAATACCTAAGTACCAAATTTCTGGATGCGTCATTCATTTTAGATTTTTAGCATTTCCAATTAAGCAGCAAGTTGTTAACTTCTGGAAATAAGTAACACTTCCTTTACAACGGAAAATTGTTGCCTCTCCAAAGTTCACTAAAGATCTTTCCAACGGATTATCACAAATTTTCCCGAATATAACATCGTAAACGCGTCGAGGTTATTACATCACATATTTTGTAACACAACGCGAGTCTCGAGTGCTCCAAAATTAGATATCGCTTGAACATCCAAAGTTTAATGACTGTATGGATTTTCTCCACTTGACATCAAATCTGTGTAATGAGGTTGGATTAACACGTGTCGGTTGAGTGTGTCGGGTAGGTACGAGGGATGCAGGTGTCAGGTGTTAAGTTTGTTAGGTTGGTGGTTGTGTAAGCAGGCACGCACCCAGTTGGTAACGACTTCCTCTTCGGGGTGCATGGGGTCCTGGTACCCGTTGGGGAAGAAATTCGGGTTTACTGCCATCTTTATGTGTAGTCTACGTGTAGTCACGGACGTGTGTCGGTCAACGGGTGATCGCGGACTGCCGCTCCAGTCGTTCCCTCGCGGTAAACAACGCGATTCTAATGCATTCTATTTTGGAAATATGGCGGGAAAATAGGCGTCCGTGTGGGCGGAACCGCAGAGCCTTGCGTCTCATAGACCATCATTATTTATGATTTAGAATATAATGTATGAAATAAACAAATTAGACGGATTCCTCGCATATCTTACTCTTATTAACGGCCATGAACACAAAAACCGACGTGAAAACTTAAGATATTCACAAAAAGTATATTCGACTTTTATCTAATGCTGGTCAAATGGAAAGCGTTAGCGAGACGTCTGGCTTGTAACGTGTCATGTTATGGAATTTTAAATAGGTAGATACCTGTGAGGAATATATAACATTATAAATGACACATACATCTCCAATCTCTTGACAAAGCTCTCCTCACCACTGAAAGGGACAATGGGATAGGAATATCTTCAAATTTAAATTAAATCTCTACGCAACAAAACGCCTACAAAATATAATGTGCTGATTCTATAGTACTGACATTAAACTGTTTTAGAAACCGCGTTATATTATTGCGTTCTCTGATTCACATGGCACATTTAGATTTGTTCTGGAACGTTCCATGGCGTCGATGAATTATCGTTACGTTTCGAACAGCCTTCCAATGTTTTGCATTATACTAACTGTCGTAATTCGGCAGTTTAAATTAATAATAATTTAACATAATTAACTGTAAGTGTGATTTGGCGTGGAGCCAAAGTAACGTCAACCATTGGTTTATCGCGAGAGTTAACCTAATTTATTCAAAACATCAAGGACGAAGATAAGCTAATATTTGTGCTCCAGTTAAAGGATGTAAGAGTATAAACGTTTTCAAATAACGTATAGATTCATTACTGTCGTATTGCGCAGGTAGTATATACAGAATTTTTAGCCGTCCCCTTTTGAGGTGTAGGTAACTTGTAAGCCACAAAAGGCATACTGATAAAACTCAAACAATAAATAAACTATAAGAATAATGAATATAGGACTAATATTAATGGCACAATCCCAAAACAGTCACGTGTGAATCAAGATTTCATCGAATGGGAATGTCAATTGTAAAACTGTTTGACTGTTAATGTAAAATTAGTTATAAGTACGCAAACGTACGCAGTTCATTCTATGAATAACATTATGTGGGTGCATTATTTTTCGATTTCCATGACGCATTTGCTCTAACGCATATTCTATTCTATCAGCTGGAAGTGGCTAACAAACACCGCAGTGGCAGAATTGTCTCAATCAGTACTATAGACATAGAAACCTCTTTGCTGCGCTTAGTCTACTGTCACGAACTTAGTCTGTGGTCAGTACGAATCACCAAAGCAGATTATCCCACGGTTAATTTGTGAGCACGTTGACTAAATTTTATGGAGTATGCATGCTTAATGTATGATGGCAATGAAGCGGTATTTAATAGATTCATTAGGATTTCATTCATAAAGATCAGTGCCGTAACGAGGATTGGTTGTATTATCTAATGAACAGGCAATGAATGGGTGATATATGTTTTAAACTAGGAGTAATACCTACTTTAATTTAAAACGGAGTAGAGTTGGTTTTCCTCATTAATAAATGTACAATAGATAGATATAGACAGCCGTCATAAGATATTAAGAGTTTAAGGGCCTTATCTCATGAGGCTGTTGTGGTAGAGCCGCCTACAAAATGTATGCAGAGTATCTTACTCGGCGTTATGTAGGATAATAAAAAATGGTTGTAACATACGAACAGTTACGCGTCACCCTAAGAGTTCACTATTTTCTTTTTAAGGCTAGGAATCCTTAAATTATTATTCTGTACAAAAAAATCCCAGAGCCCTACCTCATTAGGATGCGCCTAGTGAGAAATATCCCTAAAAATGTTAAAAAAAATTACCTGGCTCTGAATAGACTCGTCGACTGTCTCATCGGTGCGAATAGTAGACGAAGGAGACAGCATCAGCGTTCTGTACTCTCCTTCAACATGCGGCATGTAAGGGGACTGCGGGATGTACGGCGACTGCGGCAGAGGGGTGCTCCGGGGCAGCGACTCGGGCCCGCGCCACCCTCCGGGCGCCGGCATCGGGCTCGGCGTCCTGGGGAACAGGTCGATGATAACATTACCTAGTAATTGGAAGAATATGGTTTACAATAAGCTAAGCCGGTACGATTAGGACTTTACATAGCCAGTGTCATGTCAGATGGTGTGTCAGCAAATAGTGTCTCAGCAGGTAGAATAAGTTTGTGTCAGCTAGTTTTCTCGACTGTTGACTCTCACTTTCTTTCTGTGAAGTTTGCTATTGATTATGCCAGTGTGACAATCTTCATATCAGTCAACGGGTAACTCTACAGCTGTTGGAAGCTGAACGTCTGACAGATGTGAAACGTCGCATGGCATTCATAACTAGTCGCCAACTACCAATCGATTTATCACATTATAGTTACAGTGTATAGTAGTTGTTCTATAGCTATTGAAAACTAAAGCTTAGCGGAAGTTAGTCAAATACCTATTTATAATCCTTTATAAAATTACCAGTATAAACTATAGCCGAAATTGACTAATCGTATGTTTAGCAATCAAGCGAAGCGTACGCGAGAAATAGGTCAAAAGATTTAGATTAGTATTTGAAGATGTATTATTATGATTCCATGTTCTGAATAGAATGAATGACAAGGATATGTTGCAGAATTAAAAGAGCTACAGATTGTTAAATTGGTACCAAAGTGAAAACCTTTGATATGGGCTTTGTAATTCGCTACAAACCCATACATAATTGAAATACCAAAAATATATAATTTATTACTAGTGACCATCATAACTCAATGCTTGCAACGTAGACAATTGACTACGGAAGGAATAATAGAAACATGTTTCGTATATTAGGACGATAATACGAGAAACAAAAGAACGCTGTAGCTACACTGCTACATAGAACGTCATAGCCCAGGTTTAGTGCAAAAGTGACAGCGGGTGAAATAAGTTCGGCAGTGTAACTAGTCGGTTATGATGACCACTCTACTGGTTTTATGTAGAGGTAAAGGCAGAGTTAGACATAACCAGTCGAACACACTAGCGGTTAGTCGCTCTCGTTGTTCGGCGAAAAACCAGCTGACGTTAGGCGCGTTTGTTTCCCGAAGGCCATTGCGTATTAAAGTGGTAAAGCACCGCGGAGTTAACCGCTAGTGTATTTACTACAGTAACATTTTGCTGTAACTCATTGTTATTATACCAGTTTGAATATGGAATGCCGATGTTTACCTGTAAGGTGCTGCGGCGACGTTAAGTAGCGGCGACCGAGGCGCCATCGGTGTGCCCGTCCGGGGACCCTCGCGGTCTACATCCCTAGTGATACGGAATGAGATATGACGTTATGAAACATATAGAGAGAAAGGTAAAAGTTACGGACAGGCATACATCACATTTTGTAGGAACACAAAGTTGTAGGAAAAGTAAAGTCCAGTTTACATTTGTAGGGTAAGTGCTTGTTCACGTAAGACACGCGAATACGATATCGGTCGATAATTATCAAACACAAATAGTACCACTATTATACATTATAATATGCAAGTATTCACTTCAAAATTCAGATACGTTTAATGTGAACAAGCACTAAGTACATATCAGTTCTTGCTAGATTGTATTGTAATGTCATGTAAATCTTACTCTACAAAAATTGGTAAAACAACGTAGTATGCTTACTGCTACTAAGTTTCGCACTTACTCTGCGAATGTAAACTGGGCTTAAATTTTTTTATCGATGCTGAAGAGTACAAGATGAAGGAACAGATTTTTAAGAGAAAATTAAAGTTTCACTATCGATTGCTTTATTGAATTCTTTAACACGCGAGTCAAAAAGGTCCTAAGTATATATTTTCCGTCATGTTTTTTGGTATCGGAGTTCAAGTTTGGTTATTATATCTCTCTGTGATCATAACACTACTACCTGTGTGGTAATACATTATATTATATGTACCTAGACATTATGAGGATAAAATTAAGGGAAAAGAGATGTTTGTAATCATGCTGAACGGTAGCAACGGATTATTTAGGAGTCGGTATTTCGATTCATATACTTACTAGTAATTTCCAACAGCTTTTATATGCGACTAGCAGCGCCCCACGGTTTTACCCGCGTTGTACCCGTTCCCGTAGGAATTTCGGGATGAAAAATAGCCTATAAACTTCCCGTTGAATGTGGCTATCTATTACAAAAAGAATTATTCAAATCGGTTCAGTAGTTTCTGAGATTAGCGCGTTTAAACAAACAAACAAACAAACAAACAAACAAAACAAACTCTTCAGCTTTATAATATTAGTATAGATAAAGGAATTTTTATACACATTTGCTAATGAATAATTTAAATAGTAAAGACTTGGTAATACTAACAACATCGATCATGCAAGGTTCGGTATATTAATTCTAACTACATTTACATTTCACCAGAGCCATATATTATAGAATATCAACTTGCCAATTTGTGTGATACTGAATTATAACATGGTACGAGTACAGTGAGGGACATTTGGTTGGGCATGACAATTCAATTTAGGTCAACATCAAAGAACTTTTTCGTGTCGGAAATTTTGGGAGATTGAAGCTGGATTTAATTAATTTGTATATTTTAAGATGCATAAAAAAAGCTGACAAAATTAGAACTAAAAGCGCGATAAGAATATATAATTACAAAGCTACAAAGAGGCTTCAGACTTCAGATCAATATGCGTTTGATCTTCTACAAATAATTCAGTTTCATTCAGTCAAACAGCTATATTTTTGTATAAATATATAAGAATAATCTCGTTACATAAACTTAGCACCAAGAATACATATAAATCCAGCTCCAACAATTCAGTATCACTGTTAGCACTGAGGTACAAGACAACACCTAGTGCATATCTTACGCGTATTCATGATAAAATGTGGGAGTGGGCACGCGTCCTACAAAGCTGCCCGACGCGCGCGGCACCGAGTAAAGGTGAGAGCTGGACCCGCCTCTGTGGTGTCGTCGATGGAAACCATAGTTGATGAAAGATAATCATGTTTTATGACCTTAATGATAACAGTAGAGAGGATTTTAAAATGATAACAGCAGACAAAGTTACCTGAAGACCATTTCCATTAATGCTCCGTTATAAGAAAAACTGAAATTTCAAACTTAGAAATGATCGACAGAGCGCAATAATCCGGTCAAATTAAACCAAAAAATGAGGGTGAGTTTGCATAAAGTCCCAACAAGCTGAAAATCAGGAAAATTGTTGAAAACATAATTATAAACAATGTGTAAAAGTTCCCCATCATTCCCGTGTATGGAATTTTTTTTATTCAAGGTCAAATGTCAAAAAAGAGTGTTTTTCGCGAATATCTGAAAAACGGTGCAATGTAGCAAAAAAAAGTGTATGATGAAATGAAAGCTTATAAAATTCTCTATAACTTTAATTCTATCCACTTTTTCCATATTCCAAACCGTTATTGAACTACACGCTCCAGAAATGTCAAAATTAAGGACCTCGGGCAGGTAACTATGGAGCCTGCCCCAATGCTCAACAGTGACATGACCCATGTCATTTGAAAGGTCTTGAAGAGTTGTACAAGTTACTCCTAGACAGTTATATCGAATTCGATGGCCAACTCGGTGTTTTCGACCACCGAAGAATTACCACTGGAGGTGCTGTGGAGCCTGGACGGAATGCTCAACAGTGACATGACTTACGCATTTGAAAGCTCTTACAAGTCACTTTTTGATAGTTATGTCGAAATCGACGCCAAACTCGGTGTTTTCGACCACCGAAGAAAAAACACTAGGTGTATGTGAAATAATGTGCAGTTGACCCTGATCGTATTGCTCAACAGTGACATGACTAATGTCATTTGAAAGCTCTTACAAGTCACTCCTTGACAGTTATATCGAAATCGACGACCAACTCGGTGTTTTCGACCACCGAAGTATCGACACTGATCGTATTGCTCAACAGTGACATGACACATATCATTTGAAAGCTCATAAAGAGTTTAATAAGTCACTCTTTGATAGTTATATCGAAATCGCCGTCCAACTTAGTGTTTTCGACCACCGAAGAATGGAGTTGGGCTATGCCATACCGAAGTATCGACGCTGATCCTAATGCTCAAAAGTGACATGACTTATGTCATTTGAAAGCTCTTGAAGAGTTGTACAAGTCACTCTTTGACACTTATATCGAAATCGACCGCCAACGCGATGTTTTCGACCATCGAAATATCGACACTGGGTGTATGTGCAGTTGACCCTGATGGTATTGCTCAACAGTGACATAAGTTATGTCATTTGAAAGCCCTTGAAGAGTTGTCCAAGTCACTCCTTGACATGTATATCGAAATCGACCGCCAACTTGGTGTTTTCGACCACCGAAGAATGGAATTTTCTCAAGGTCCTTTATTAACTAATGTGTACATATATTTTTTTATTTTTGGTTAAAAAACACCGAGTTAGCCGTCGATTTCGATATAAATGTCAAGGAGTGACTTGGACATCTCTTCAAGGGCTTTCAAATGACATAAGTTATGTCACTGTTGAGCAATACCATCAGGGTCAACTGCACATACACCCAGTGTCGATTCTTCGGTGGTCGAAAACACCGCGTTGGCGGTCGATTTCGATATAACTGTCAAAGAGTGACTTGTACAACTCTTTAAGAGCTTTCAAATGACATAGGTCATGTCACTGTTGAGCAATACCATCAGGGTCAACTGCACATACACCCAGTGTCGATATTTCGATGGTCGAAAACACCGCGTTGGCGGTCGATTTCGATATAAGTGTCAAAGAGTGACTTGTACAACTCTTCAAGAGCTTTCAAATGACATAAGTCATGTCACTTTTGAGCATTATGATCAGCGTCGATACTTCGGTATGGCATAGCCCAACTCCATTCTTCGGTGGTCGAAAACACTAAGTTGGACGGCGATTTCGATATAACTATCAAAGAGTGACTTATTAAACTCTTTATGAGCTTTCAAATGATATGTGTCATGTCACTGTTGAGCAATACGATCAGTGTCGATACTTCGGTGGTCGAAAACACCGAGTTGGTCGTCGATTTCGATATAACTGTCAAGGAGTGACTTGTAAGAGCTTTCAAATGACATTAGTCATGTCACTGTTGAGCAATACGATCAGGGTCAACTGCACATTATTTCACATACACCTAGTGTTTTTTCTTCGGTGGTCGAAAACACCGAGTTTGGCGTCGATTTCGACATAACTATCAAAAAGTGACTTGTAAGAGCTTTCAAATGCGTAAGTCATGTCACTGTTGAGCATTCCGTCCAGGCTCCACAGCACCTCCAGTGGTAATTCTTCGGTGGTCGAAAACACCGAGTTGGCCATCGAATTCGATATAACTGTCTAGGAGTAACTTGTACAACTCTTCAAGACCTTTCAAATGACATGGATCATGTCACTGTTGAGCATTGGGGCAGGCTCCATAGTTACCTGCCCGAGGTCCTTAATTTTGACATTTCTGGAGCGTGTAGTTCAATAACGGTTTGGAATATGGAAAAAGTGGATAGAATTAAAGTTATAGAGAATTTTATAAGCTTTCATTTCATCATACACTTTTTTTTGCTACATTGCACCGTTTTTCAGATATTCGCGAAAAACACTCTTTTTTGACATTTGACCTTGAATAAAAAAAAATCCATACACGGGAATGATGGGGAACTTTTACACATTGTTTATAATTATGTTTTCAACAATTTTCCTGATTTTCAGCTTGTTGGGACTTTATGCAAACTCGAATGTCTAAATTTACCGGGGTACAATAAAGTGAACACAACTGTATGACTGCATGTTTTGGATGAAATTGCGTTTATGACTTTCATGTCTGATTATGAATTCCTTTTTCAATTTTTTGATGATTAGGCTTTATACTTCAAGTTAAATATGATCCACTTTCGATGTACTCTGTGACTTTTACCTGACAGTATGGGAAAAGGCACAGCTCCACATTTGGCATGTCAGTATTTATGTTTAAGAAGATGGCCACAGGTGTTCGGGCCGCAATAACATCTTTCTAATAGTTGTACTATAAATACACCTATAGCAAAGGCTATTCCAAACTTAAATCCATTTCTCAATTTACCTAAACCAACTCAAAAGGCAATTAAAAAGCCAGTTATGGTTTCCATTGCTCACCTCTGAACGACTAGCTTGATGTGGTTGGAGGCATTCTTGAAGAGGTTCTGTGCGTCTTCGTGACGCAGGTCTCTCGCGTCGTAGTCGTCGATCTTGGCGATGATGTCTCCGCGGACCAGCTCCTTACCCGCCGGAGTACTGGGTGTCACCTGGAATGAGGGGAACGAAAGGACTCACTTAACGTGTGAAGTAAAATTATGATGCAGGGATAAGGAGTGAAGACTCCTTTTCAAAGAATATGAATAGTGTCTCAGATCAATGTTTTAATTAGATTCGGTTAGGCTTGTCTATGTGTACATCGTGCGTCAGAATTAACCTAATTGGATCCAAAATGCTGAAGGTTAAAATAAGTCTAGAAATAAATCAGACGTTCATGAATGGCTCCAATAAATCATAAGCAGTAGTAATATCTGTCAGTAATATTTCGGTCATCCGAGCCCTAGTACAAAGGGTAGGCAATGCACCTAGAGTTGCCGACCTTGATGTTGAGACGAAGGGGAGTTAGCGGGACTTATGCATCGTATTTGGCTTGAGGCCAGGCTAAATGTGGTCGGGCGTCGTCGCGCCAAACTGACATTTTTTATTGAAAACAAGTGACGGAGGCCGCAACGACACCGCTCCCGCGCAAATCCATCGTTGCTTCCTCGAGTCAATGGCGAGGACGACACTATATTTATCCTTATCTATCAGCGGGGTGAAATTCCCGACGACAGCTCAGCCGACTAACACTGTTTCATAATTTTTACATGTTATCTGGCGTGCGTCCATCCGCATTATACTCGCTCGCATGACGTGTAATGCGCTTGCGTCACTCAAGTACAATATCCCTATAGTAAGACGTATCATGAGATTTATTTCGGTGAAGGTTACTCATGGTCTAATTAAAATATTACTGAAATTATATTTTGAATGACATTCCAATATGCCTACAGCGAGGTCAATGTTTTAAATAGTAAATTGTAGCATTGGTTTAAAATATTTCAAATAAATTATTGTTAGTTTTCAAAAGTAACTTATAACTTTGTTAATTTCCTGAGCGAATGTGTTGAACGATTGTTCAAGAATTTGTGGATTAACATTACTGTAAGTTTTATAACAGATTATAAACTAACTGTGTGCCAAATTGTATCCAAAATCATCTAGCTAGTTATTTCAGCGAAAGAATAACAAACATCGATCCATCAATCGTCACAAACTTTCACATTTATAATATTCGTAGGTTGAACGTTCTTTTTAATAACTGTTTCTCATATTTAAAAAAATACTTTACAAATATTTTCAGTCATAAACATGAAATATTGACAAGAGTTAAAAATGTTATTGATGATATGGTAGAGAGCTGGTGCCAAGATATGATGCCGCAGTTAACGAACCCATAATGCATTAAACCGTTGAATATATGATATTATTTTTGCTTAAACCAAATTGATCACTCATTGAAAACATCCTCTCGGATTATTTTTAGTCCAATCACGTCAGAAAAGCTACGAATTAATCGTGCTTTGAATTTTGAACTGTAAACACAATATTTTGGTATAGAGAATTTAAAAGTAAGAAAGTATATAAACATGTTGCTGTGCCAACTATAATCTCCGTAATAAACAACTCTGTGGGTGATATGAGTCTTAAGAAAGCTAAGTAAATGTGGACTCAGATAATCTGTGCTTTACTAATTAGCACTTCGAATGTAAAACAAGTCTTGTTTTTCCTGCCTGTTTTGATTTCGTTCGCCAATTCTGCCAATAGTGATTCAGACATTCCTTTACTAAAAATGTACATTTGATTACATAATTGATTGATTGACTTGATTCCAGCCGAGACTCAACATTTTGGATGTGTTTTATATTTATATCTGTAGTATAGGTTGTCAAGCTAAGTGCTCTCTCTATAAACTGTAACGATGTAAGGAAATCAAATCAATAAAGTTGTTCAACGTACTTCCAATTTATAAATATCTCTTAAATAAATTAGTTATCTGCGGCAGACACCACGTAACCGTGTCTTTGATGTATCCATCTGCTTTCCTTCAAACTGATCGAATACTCTTAGCATATATCAGGAGTGACCTTGTCTACTTTAATCTAACAAACTGCAAGCCACAAGGCCTTGGTACAATTTTCTTTAATGTTCTATAAAACTTCACTGCTTCCTCTCCATATGGCTTATGAGTCAATCGATTCTAATATTAGTATATTTTTTCTTTATTGACTATTTTGCAATATATGTTATGAATGGGGCTAGATTGTTTGTTTGCATTGCCTTTAAATTTTTTAACCGACTTCAAAAATCGAAGGAGTAGGTTCTCAATTCGGTGGGTATTTCTTTTTTATATGCCAATTAAAATACTAGATTTTGTCAGAAAATGCTCCGAGGTAATTTAATTATTAACGCAATTTTCTTGATTGGTTTGATAAAACCACTACATTTTACCGGCTGTTGTCTTCTGTGTGCAAAGTGGGTATTGAAATTGAAGTGATTGTTGAGGGTCGTTGAAGTATACTTGAGGGGCAAAGAGATCGTAAACAAGAAATCAGTGTAAAATAATGGCCGGATCTGTAAATGATTTTGGATATAATTTTACTTTTTCGCAACAGATGTAGTATTGTAGAAATACTGGAAAGTATGTAATTAAAGAAATCATGAGAGGTAGGTAACAACAAAGAGGTAGGTAAGGGTAGGTAACATTATGTTTTTATATTTTTAGTCCTTTGAATTTTAGAGCAGCACAAAAATATATTAAAGTTGTGATAACCAATTATCATGGCATTTAAACACACTTCGGAGGATATAACTAACTAACTGACTGACTGACACCGCTATGAAATTTTCATAATGAAGCATTTTAACGGGACATACTTCAGTCTAATTTAAAACTACCGAAATACATTGACACGACAATTTAATTATAAGCCATTTCGTTATATTTAAACAACAATTTAGATCACAGTGCGGCGTGTTTCTAAGTGTTACACTGACTCATATGCTGAGTAATTTCATGCTGAGCAATTTCTCTACGTGTTTTCATATATATGTATTTTCTTTACAGCTTATTTTCTGAAACTATATGAAACATACAACTATTTAAGAGTGTTGACAATAATATTTGCGGAGGCGTTCTGAATTCTAGAATGCAATATTCAAATATTACGTAAATCTGATGTCTTAGTGATAACTTACATTGTTGTTACTACAAGAAAAGCTTTAGCTGGCTTAACTACTGAGAAAAGCTCTATTTTAGACAAAAATAATGATTGATCTTTCGCTTCGTGCAATGAGAATATCCCGTGGGGTGGTTAGAATAAAAACATTAAACGTTTCATTTATCGAATAACTTATCCTATCATTTTAAAAAATTCTGTTTGTGAATAGGTAGAGTAAATGTTTGTTAATCTTTCCGTGTGAATGTAGCCCCATCCAGAATATGAACCATCTATGTATTACAATGCTCTAACTGCCCCGTGTCCTGTACTTTGGAGGATCTATGGAAAGCTAGTAACAGTGCGATAGAGGAGGTCAAATTCTGGTCCGGATACATATAAGTAAATAATAACCACATTGACTCGATAAGAAGAAGAATCTTTCCGTATCCAATTTATACGAGATTTAAAGATTTAAAAGCAAAATATACGAAGGTACATTTTATTTTACAGTCATTCTTCAAAAAATGCTATAAAATGACATCTATATGGAACCTTTAATAATCGAAATCCTACCATGGGGACTGGATTACAGATTAAGGAAATTCTACTTGCCAAGAAGTATACATATAACCATTCTTGATTATTTTAACATAATATGGTGACAATTACGTACAAATTTGCGTACTTTGTACGTGATATGTGGTCTCATCGAGGATTTTTATAGGTGTACACTGTATTGGAATTCTTAGGTAGTTTGTTTTTATTATGTAAACAGCGTTATCAGTGACTTAAATACAATACATGTGTTATGGGCTCTAAGCTTGTGACTCTACCTCATATCAACTGATAATTTAACGTATGTTTTACGTGAAATCTAGTTAGTTTTATGTTGTTTTGAACGCGTTTTAACTATTTAGCATGTTATTTAGTAAAAACAAAACACGGACTTGAATATTATGAAATTAAGATTGATGGTTATGAGTTTGAAACTGAGGATTATGTGATATTCGGGTCGAGTTGGATGTATAGCCGCAGCTGTCGAACGACGCCGACCGATACATATCCAAGAATACATCGGATATAAAGAGACATCGACCACGTCCTACTTCATTTCATGTTCTACAAAAAAATCTAATAGTTTGTCGCCACTTCTAGAACATTCAACAAAAATATTCAGAACGAAATCGCTTTTGTTCTAACGTACCATTTAAACTATAAAGTAATAAATGTCAATGTAGCAGTGAAATCATTTGCCAACTGCCAAGGTTTCTGTGTTCAAAAATGATTCAAATTATCAACGTAGTTTTTAATATTTGTGCGGCTTTGACAAATTGTTTACATGCGGTGTTTGTGTGAGAGGTTGTTGTCCAGCGTTTGTTTACACCGGCGAGGCGGGTCGAGTTGTGTGTAGGAGTGTCGGTGGGTAGAATAAGGATGCGATACCCTGGTGACGATGAGCGGGGTGGCGAGGTCCGCGCCGCCCACGATCCGCAGCCCCCAGTTGACGTCGCGGCAGTCCCGCCGCAGCGTCACCACGAACGTATGCAACCGCCCCATAGCACGATGCACTCACGAGCGCGCGGTCCGAACACGCCGGCAAAACGCGACGTTGTGCGAGCTAATTTAGCCACACCGCAAATCTCCCCTCCCGCAAAGAGTCCTCCACCGCAAATATGTAACCCTGGTATCGCAATCGACCCAATTCGATTTACGGAAACTGTTCGATCGATTGCTGCTGCTGCAGAAATCCTCCAAGGTGTTTATTTACCCGAACGTCTAAACATATTAGCAGTGACCTACATAAATTGTCGGTTGTTTTAACGCCGCGTCCGCCAGAGGTTACAATAAATCATTCTTCTGAAATATTATATTAATTGGAGCGATTGTATACGATGCCAAACCCATGACATTATTTAGGAGCAGCCCTAACTCCATCGCCGTCGATTTTAAAATAGACTTCATTAGTATACAATTTTATATCAAAGTAGTTACATTTTGGTTTAACTTTCCATTGAATCTGAGAAATTTTTCGTTTCCGTTTAATAGCGATTGCCAAAAAGCACAGCGTGGATACAAATTTTGAGTTAGGGCGAGCGGACACATTTATTTGATGAATTGAATTAACATGAGGAAAACGTGGGCGAAAATGTTTTTTAAATTATAATTAACGGTCTAATAAGACTTTTTCTTACAAATTGGAGACACCACTATTATTTCTACATATTTTTATACAATTGAAATATATTTTACACATCACGATAATTTCAAGTATGTACCTACAACTTTGACAACACGTTATTACGTCTAACTCATAATGTTCATTACGCCGCATGACACTTACCTTATTTTTGTTCTTAGGTCCGAATTCCCTCCGCGGAACATCGTCGGGGTCCGGGCGCTGGTGCGGCACGCGCCAGAACGGGGGTCGCTGGTACATCGGCATCTCACAATATACACCCAGCTAGAATAAACATTTACACGTTAAAACAAGTGCATAAACAAACACTGCATCCAATCATTGACGGCTACCACCTACCCAACACGTAGGTGTGGCGTTGAAACGGAATATATGGATTAATCACCTGTCTGGACAAGGACGGGTATACGTGGAAAAATATATAAGCACGAGGAATGGAATGGAGGGGAGAGTAGGGCCACACTCACCTAGGGAGCGGCGTGGTCACTTGCACAGCGTCGCTCGGCCAATGCCGTTTTCTATTATCTACAATTATTCGGGACGATATTAAAGTATGTCTATTTTTCGCGTGGGGAGCGAGCGCGTTCGACGGGTGTTGGTCCGAATGATTTACTCCGAGCTGGCTGTTTCTGGGCCACTCGCGCTCAGGCGTCCTGTGTGTCTGGCGGACGTTCATTCACCCGATATTTGGCAATTCCAGAAATGTTTCACAGCTTTGGCCGATGTATTGTTACATGTTTACACCGCCCGGCCCGGCCAGTCATTATGTTAATCACGATAAAATGTGCAAAAACATCATTTAAATCCCAAATACCGACAGAACGAATAATCTTAACTAAAGTGTATGTTCAGTGAAAGTACCAAATAATTGTAAACAATTGAGATATTTATTGAAAAATGTAACAGATAATAATGTTTAGAATGTCAGTATTATACATTTGTTTTCATATTTTAAATTTAATTAACTCATCATAAACATTTGAATTCCATAGATACATATAATTTAAAAAACAAGATAATATTTCATCAACATTGACAGCAACCAAAAACAAATATTTACAAAAATGTCGAGCAAAGTCAGGGTTTAAAATATAGTTGAGATAATTATTAGTTATCTTCAAACTGGTGGGTGTTTGAAAGATTCAAATGTGATAAGCTTGCCAGATTGGACGAGAACAAAGGAACCACACACACGTTGAACTATACTATGTAATGTGACGTTACGTATTCACAATACAATTATTATGAAAGAAGATACATTATATTCGTAAAAGCTTTATTTGTAAGACGTGGTAGAAAATTTAAAAATATTTTTCAGTTCTTAAATTTTTCAGTTTCAACAATCTAGTGGTTTGTGCATTCGCCAAGACTGAGGTGTTGTGTTCAATTCCCGGGTCGAGCGAAAACTTGTTTCGTTCTTTTCAAACATGGTTCGGGATTGAGATCGGCAACCCTTAAAGCTGTCAATGTTGCTTTTGTCCCAGCAGTGCGTGATCTGACATGCCTTACTTTCTTACATTTGTAATAAAAGGTACCACATCTTACGAAAGATTGACTAGTCACTCACAACAAGAGTGTTTCATGTTACATAATGCTACATAAAAAATGCATTATCTATTGATTCTCCATGTATTTGATCAAACATCATTAATGAAGTTTAAATTAATGATAGCCTTTCTTCTTATATTATAAAATCGTAGAAGATTGCGCAAATTATTTTTATTGTGATTGTTACGTGTACTTTCAAATAAGCTATATACAAACTTACATATTAAACAATGCTAAAGTGCTACCTCCTTTGTGACTCGAAGTAACACTTGTTAGAAGCCTAAACTTAAGACAACATTCCGTTTTCATAGTCATTATTAAAATATTAATTAAATACAATAGTTATCATTACACTCCGTATATGTGTGACATTCACCAATGAAACCGATTAATTTGTTTAATTTTACATTTCATAAATCGAACGATTTCATTCGTTAGTGTCATACATTATCGAGATAAGACAGCCTAGAACTCAATGGCGCAATCGAATTTTAAACTGTAATCACATATAATGCGACTGTAAATATTTGTAGCTCCAAGTGTATAATGAATCAACATTACGAATTATTTAACACATAATCTCCTTCGTGTCGATGGCAGAATAAATTCATTCACATACGTCCAATAATATACATTAGTTATTGGTTTGGCAGTAAAGGTGTCAAGCGTTGAATTACTATATAAAATTACATTGCGCAATTGTGTTGTTAATTAAATTCTATACAGTAACAGATTCAGTCGTAAACATTAATGGCAAGATTTAGAGAGCTTTTAGATAAATTCATACTAGAGTCTAAAGTTATACGCATTAATTATAAAGCAAAATACTTAGTAATTTTTATATGCACATGGTGTGTACACACAGATTTTTAATCTCTATAAAATGCTTAAAAATAGTAAACTTATTTGACGAAGATATCTAGCTCGTTTTAACGATGACATGTCAAATGAACGAATGAACTTACAGGTTTATTTGTTCAGTTTCCCAGAATATGACTCAACGAATAGCATTTACTTGAAGATTGAAAAATCGTTAAAAGTTAACATCTCTTCAAAACAATAAATATTTATTAAAACAATACAAATAAATTAACTTAAAAGTCTAATATGGCCGGTTTAGTGTCTCTAGCGCACTTGATCAGTGAGTACATCAGTTTGACGAATCCCGTGTCTTTGGGCTTCTCGAGTCCTCGAAGAAGACGATTCTTCATCACTGCTACGAATTCTCGGTTGCTGAGTTGACCGTCCACTGTGGGGTAATGGAGATGTTAATACTTTGATCTCAGTCTTCTTTATGTAGCGCTCGTGGCCAAGTTTGACTAAGCGATGTTAGTTAATTGCGACTGTTAAGCAACGTGCAGCTCAGTCCCTCGGTTTAGTACTTGGGATGGGTGGCCTATAGTAGCATTTCCACCTGAGCGCTACTGTGCTTAAAAATTGTTAGCCCGAATTTTTCCAATCGTTAGACCATGTCGGAGGCCTTTAGGCGGTCTAAAACTCCAACAACAGGGTTGGATGTATGGTGGGTGCGACGTGTAGCAGGGTCGGCTGGTCGACGTCGATCAGAATCAACTACTTACTGTTCTCGTCGAATATAGTGAAGACTACGTTGATGACGTGCGGGTGTAGGTCGACGTGCGCGACGGTGCGCGCGACGTGTCGCAGGGTCGGCTGGTCGATGGACGCACCCGCGATGTGATAGAAAGTTAGCGCCGTGTCTACGTCGTTGATGTTGCTTAATAAGTGGAAGAACTTCAGGTAATCTTCCTTGGTTATACCCACGCCGTGGTCGCGGAAACTGGAATATCAAACGACACATGTTATGGTACCGGTAGTTTATATTGTAGGAAAAAGGTAAGTACTGTATTAACTATATTATGATACAGTATTTATGGAAGCAAAATAAAGACTGTATCATAATATGGCTAATATCGTCGGTCATTAGAATTTTATTGGAAACCGTAGCTAGTTCGAACTTGACATGTAATTTTAAGTATTTCAGCCATGTCAGAGGCCTTTGACGGCTCAATAACTCTGACACCAGGATTCACTCCATCCACTCGATGAAGAAGAAGAAGTACAAAAATAAATAATTACGTTTTCTTGACACGCTTTAGCATTCTAGCCTTCTTCTTGGCGGGGTATCCTGCGTAGGCTAGCAACAGTTCAGCAAAATCAGCTTCGGTGATGCGACCATTTTCATCTGAAAGTTACATGAAAACCTAAGTGAAGAAGAGTAGAGCTATTATAACTCTAAATAGAGCTTATGAACCGTATCCATAAACGATTATTAACAGCATTTTATCTACCAAATGGTTTGTCCCTTTCCGACAAAAGAGACAAAACACTTTTTAACAGTATTTTACTTAAAGAGCGTTTATGAATCAGGCGGTAAGCGTTTTTGGCTACTTCTTGCATTAATAACCAAAGATACAAAGTATTTGTTATTGCCAAATCCTGTATAGGGTTTTTACTACAACACTAGCAGTGCCTTGCGGTTTTACCTGTTGTTCTGGTTTCTTTGGGAATTGCGGGATGAAATGTAGCCTACAGCCTCCTTTTCAATGTGAATTATTTATTACTAGTTGTGCCCCGCGATTTCACCCGCAAGAGCCCCCGTTGAATTTCGAGATTTTTGTTATTTATGTTCTTATATAAAAACTTTAACCTTGTCCTGACAATAAGAAACACATTAAAAAAAAACATCCAATTTATTGCAGTCGTTTTGAAGTTATGCGCGTACATACATTTCTGCGATTAATTATTATTTATATAGTTATATAATCCGTTTTGTAGTTCCAGAGCAGATGAAAACAAACAAACTCTTCAGTTTTATCATATTACAAACTAATCAATACCTGGTTGTTTTCTCTGAAACTCAAGCGACAGTATTTCCTTCTGCAACTGTTGTTGGAAGTCCAAAAACTTTTCAATTGTCAACTTCTCGTTTAGTTGCGGTCCGAAGAAGTAAGTCGTTAACGCCGAGTTGATTCCCTGTAAACGTAAAACAAACAAAGTTAAGTAAAGTATTAGCCTGTAATGTCCCACTGCTGGGCAAAGGCCTCTAATCTCACTGAAGATATCAGTACAGTGAGAAGGATTAGGCATAATCACCACGCTTGCAGAATGCGGGTTGGTGATCTCAAACCCAAGCCATGTTTGAAAAGTAGGAAACATGTTTTCGCTCTTCCCGGGTATTGAACCCAGGATCTCAGTTTTGGCAGGCGAGTGCACATGCCCTAGACCACCGAGGCGGTTCCAACAAACAATAAAATAAAAAATAAATAATAATTTATCGAAACTCATTACATTACGTTTGATATTACATATGTAGGCATACAATGTTTTACAATGTAGATCGGAAATGAATTAATTGTTCGAGTTTTTTAAAGCATGGAAAGATCAACAAAGATCATTTTTAACCTCAGACGCAAGAATGCTATAAATATGACGTTGATGTCTGTGTGTGGGTGTCTGTTTGTAGTGTCGTTGTTCTGTAACATGTCACCTGTATATATCTATACTAATATTATAAAGCTGAAGAGTTTGTTTTGTTTGTTTGTTTGTTTGTTTAAACGCGCTAATCTCAGAAACTACTGAACCGATTTGAATAATTCTTTCACTGTTAGATAGTCTATTTATCGAGGAAGGCTATAGGCTACATTTTATCCCGAAATTCCCACGGGAACGGGCACAACGCGGGTAAAACCGCGGGGCGCTGCTAGTATTCCATAACCAAGTATACCTTGAACGTGTTCCCAGTGTTGGCATGGTCCCGGTGCCGCGAGCCGATGCTGCTCTGCTGCCTGATGAGCGCGGCCACCTTCTCGAACTCCTCGCAGTCCACGTCACCGTCTCCGTTCAGGTCGAACATCCGGAACGCGATCTCGAAGTGACGTCGAGATGCTGGAGATATAATTGGTGTATTGACACTGTTATCGTGTTTGAGCATGAACAAGAGGGCAGGTATCCTCATTTTGTTTTAATGATACTTAAAGGTATTAGTAGCAAGACTTTTGATGAGATTTGCTATTTTTAACAATATTGAGGATTTGTTCTGTATGTTTTGAATTTTACCACATTTTCATAGTAAAAAACTAAAAATCTTAAAGATTGCATTATAATGGTCTTTAAACGATAACATTATTTCAGTAATATAAGTACAACCTTTATAAATATAACCTTTTTTGATGTGAATATTGTAAATTAATAATGTGTTACCCACCCTACACATTATTTTACAATATTTATAACAAAAGGACCCATTTCGTTATATTGTAAGATTTGCAAGAGTAAGTATGATAATATAATATTCATATCAATGTAGATACTTATATTAATGAATCGTAGCCAACGAGACATTTTGAAGTAGATACATATTTATTTCAACGTTTGTTTCCATTTACATGACTACGGAACTTATTCATTAACTGAGACCTAGTTCATTCAGTATTACAGTAGCGAGATGAGCTAAGAGCTCGCGGGAAGAGAAAATCGTTAATTCCGCTCATGCCCCGTAGATCAGTCGCGCCCCTCCCACCGGAGGCTGCGAGGATTCATTCAAAACAAGTCGCCCCACATGACAATACATACGTATTGCATTACTCCCGGTCAAATCTAAGTAATAGAATATGTGTTATTTCAAGAACCACTAAAGTATACCTATTATTTTAAGCTTTCTTCGCGTTTACTTCAATTGATTCCGCCGGTAACTCATGACGCGTCAAAATGTTAAGCTCAGTGAAACGATTCAAATCTCGAATAAAAATAAAAACCCACCACTTGAGGTGCGGCGCGAAGACGTTGACGTTCTTATTCTGGACCTCTTTGTATCTGGTGGTGATGAAGTTGACTATATTCAAAAGCAGCGTGAGCAAACCGCCGAAGGACTGGTCCTTGGTACTTGACAATTATACTAGGTGGCAGGTAGGAATAACTTTAAATACCTGACCGTACCAACCAACTCTCAGTATACAATAATAAAACTTGTGAACAAAATCTAACAACAATATTATAGAAGTCCAACAGATGCGTATAGTAGTAGTAAGATATCTCAAGTTGAAATTACCTTTTTCTTTGTTACTAGTTGCATGGACCAATACTGGGGGATGAGCCAGAAAAAGAGGACAACAATAACATAGGATGGGCCGAGCCAGACAACGTCACGATTGTAAAACTAGAGGAACGAGTGCAAACAGTGCAGAGGGTTTGCCGCAAGCGAGGTTTGACGACCCAACTGATAAACAGTAAAGAGTTCTTCGTCGACCACACTCACAACTTGGTGTGGTGCAATATCTTCAAAGCTGCTAGCTCTTCTTGGATGTACAAGTTTAATATTTTGGGTAAGTTAGGTAACACAAGTCATGTATTTCTTATGTTTCGCTTTTAAGCCTACTGCCTATGCCAAGTTAACAAAAGTATATTTTCTATTTTTCAGGTGGATACGATGCACATTTTCTGGCGCACACCAGAAAAGCACCTTTAATACTAGCACGCAAGAAGTTCCCCCGACCAAGTGAAGAGGAACTACGAGATGCAGTCACCTCTCCGGGTGTCATATCATTGCTGGTTGTGAGAGAGCCCTTCGTAAGATTGTTATCAGCCTACCGCGATAAATTGGAGAACGTCTATCTACCGTTTTATAGAAAACTGTCGAAAGCAATGGTGGACGAACATAGAAAACATGCTATAAAAGTATTGGGTCCCATAAAGAGTGTCGGACCTACATTCTATGAGTTCGTGTCGTATTTAATCAAGAAGTATAAGCAAGATAAGACGGTTACTTTTGACGAGCACTGGGCGCCGTATTTTCAGTTTTGCTCGCCCTGTGCCGTGAATTTTACAGTTATAGCTAAGGTTGAAAGTTTGAAAAACGATAGCGCATATGTCATACATCAGCTCGGTTTAGGACATATTTTCTCCCAAACAACGAATAGTAGCGGAACAAGAATACGCACTGTGATGAACAGATCGAGAGACGGACGAAACACGAAGGCCTTAATGAAACACTACTTTAGTCAACTCGACGAGAACATGTTAGACCAGTTGTTAGAGATTTACGGAATAGACTTCGAAATGTTTGGGTATGATCCGAATGTGTATAGAGATTACGTTAGAAAATAAAAGGTTCTTAGTTAATAATGTTCATTATTTATTTTTATTTTTAATGTTTCTACAAATATGAGATAAAAAATTCCCAACACATGCCTTTTCTTTTATAAGCTATATATAGGCTTCGGGTCTAATACAAATGTATGCATCTCCACGCGATTTTGTAAATGTAGTGCTTGTGAGCTACATTGTGTGATCACATACAATGTGATCACTATAAGAATATGTTGTTTGATTAGCTGATTACGTTATAACTTAAGACAGGAAGGTCCCTTAAGTAGGGATCGAATAAATCAACTCACAACCTTTGAAGAACTAGAAGAAAGAACTGAGTTGCGAGACTTGGTTTTTTTTACAAATTTTGTTTTTGATGGCATTATCACTTACTTGACAAAACAGTCAGCAAGAAGATGTAGTCACTAAACGTGATGAGTCCAGAAGATCCCAGTTTGTAAAATATTGAATCTTCATCCAAATCCAGGTTGAGCCGTTGACTGATACTCTGCACAATTTAATCAATATATTAATCGATTGTTTCGACAACCTTCTATCAAATGCACAAGCGGCGTCATCTTCTAATGATACCTACAGTGTTCTATCGAAAGTGACCGAAACCTATAATCTCATGATAATGTATTATGTACTAACTTATACTTACTGAAGTCAATAATTTTAAAATAGCAAACTATACACTAGTCACGTCACTAAAATGAGACTATTCTAATACACAAGACCAACCACCAAAACCACAATCAATGCATACATTTTATACGATAATATTTATTTAATTTGAGGTAAGTAATTGTTAGATATTCTGTGGCTACATCGCTAATAAATTGTAGTAAAACCTTCAGCGATTGCGAGGCCTTTGCCCTAACGTGGGATCTTTCAAGCCTGTACTATGCTAATCTTTAAGTAGGTACCTATTTCAGTAATTTGGTCAAACAAACATAACTAAATGATTGTTATCATAGGTTGTTTCCATTATCTATAATTTTCTACTGATTAGACTAAACTAAAACAAACAAATAATGGATCAAAAGGGATTATGTTAATGATTCTATTTTCTCTATTGTATGTATTGATTGTTAAACGAAAACAGCTTACATAAAATCCATAAAATCCCTAAATGCCTGTCGCGGGACATGCAGGAGTGTAGGGAACTAAAAGGTTGAAAAAAGCTAAGAATAAAATTATAAAAAAGTAGAGGTATATAGAAAAAAAGGTAGACACAAATTATATAGAAAGCAGACAGTTTCAACTACTTTTTGGCTTAGATTTACCTAAATTAATAACTACCAATAACTAGAAAATTCGGAAACATGATCAGTGGTCGAGGCATGACATGAGAACAAAGAGAGAGGGGAAAACCAAAGACAACGTTTTAGGTGCTTTGTGCATTTAAAAGAAAAAAAATGTTACAAGTGGAAGAGCAGAAATTCAAGAAGAGAGAGACAGTACCTCATCGATGCTCTGAAAAGATAAGAAAGTGATGTGAGTGGTCGGAGTAGTGCGAGGTGTGCGAGGTGTACGTTTAGTAACTTTACAGAATCATAAATATCTTTAACGCCGTATTGGATAATTGGAAACCATAAACACAGAGAAATCAGTGGAGGGTAAATTTACAGAAAAATGTGTATCAAAATATGCTCTTAGTTTATCCTTATTATAAGTTAACGGTATAACTAAGAGAAGGACGTGTAGAATAATACGGAAGGCAGGGGCCATTAAATATCTAAATATTGTAATTTTTTCAGTATGTGGCACTATTGGTTACAGTCACAACCTCAAAAATGTATATGAAAGAAAGAAAAACTTTTCCAGAAATCAATTCTTATCTTTAAAGTCGATGTAGGTGTGTATAAAATGTTTATTTCGCTGGTATGATGACTCTTCTTTACAGACATGTGTCCTATGTCAAGTTCTTGTAAATGTAAATGATGATAATCCCAATCCCACCATGTGTGATATTATTAGTGTTAACTATCTATTTAATAACTTTTTGAACCTACTAATTTTCCATGACCATGTTGCAGCTGCAATTAAGAAAAGGATTATGTAGAAAACCTACTAAATATATATTGATCTTTATGATTACAGATAATGTTATTTTAGTAATTATATTTCTATCTAGCACTTAGAGAAAGATCACTTGAAACATGATAACTAATAAATCATTTACTAATATTATTCTAAGTTTAATTCTAGAACTAATATCTAGAGTTTCGGGGTATTACAATAGATACATAGAAGATATATATAAAGAGCCTTACCTTAGGATCATATCTTTTGTATTGATCTAGCCCCAATCCTGCAAAACAAGGCTTTATTTAGTTAAAAACCTTTAGGTTTATTAATATCCAAAATCCAAATTTTAATATAAAGGATTATTTTTTTATCGGTCAGTATGGGCAAGTCTGGAACAACCAAGATTTGGATACAATTTGGCATAGTGAGAATGAAGTCTGGTAAAATAGAGCTTTTACTGGAATTCTTAGTAATGGGTAAACTTTAGTGAAGCAGCTTCATTTACCATCAGGTTGTTTGGCACTGGGTGTCATTGACCTCAGGAAGTCATCAGGTGTCATAAACACTTCGTGCTGATCATGATGCTGAGCTTGGAGAGTGGCAAAGTAACGAAATACCTTATCTGGTGTGGAATACTGACGCATACGGTTTTCGTATTCGATGATCTATTGGGCAGCGTCCAGGTAGGAAAGAGTGTGGTTTATTTTAAGTATGACAAAGTCAAAAAATAGTTTTTGACCACGATCTTATGACTTGACATTTAGTTAATAAAATAAAATTTAACAAGGTGTGAAGAAATTGACTACCAATTAGACTGTTAAAATGAACAAAGCTCGTAGCACATAGCAGTAATACTACATTGATAATTTAACAATTTTGTACTAATATTAGTAATGTTAGTATTTAAAGTGAATTTATTGAGTATACCATCAGGTTGCTTCATGCCAGGCGTGATAGCACGTAAGAAATCGTCGGGAGTCATATAAATCTCGGTAATTTCGCCATAAGTCAGTTTCACAGTTGCAAAATATCTGAATATTTTATCAGGTGTAGAATAGGATCTCATTCTATTTTCATATTCAATAATCTGTTGCAAATAAAATGTAAAGAATAATAAAATAAGGCATTCAAATACAATAGTATTTGAATTTTTGTGGAATAATTTGTAATTGTGGTATAATTTACCTTTCGATCTCTAAATCCTATTTTCTCCTTTCTGTACCTTTTCTTCTTAGTGTCACTTTCACTATCAGAATCAGTGATCTCTTCAGCAGCGGTTATAGAAGGAAACATTTGGTGTTTGATCCTGAAATTGGTAAAAATTGTTGCTCAGAATGTTCAATTTCATCAGATGTTATACACATAATAAATGCAACTTACCACAATGTGTAGGATGAATAAGTAACTGCTCCGAACAGGAGAGAATAAAGAAGATATTTGCGAGGGTTTTTTCGTATGTCTTCATTCCAGTTTTTGCCTTGGAACACATTAATGCCTTGAATTTCGCTACTATTGGTGGAAGTTGATAATGTGCATGTTTTTAACAAGCCAATAGGTACTACTTTTCTAAATGCTGCTGTTTCTAAAGGGATTTTAAGTATTCTAGAGTAAATAGAATACATTTTAATGATTTTTTCTCGATTTATAAATAGTTTGGGGATGAATAACACAATTTAATATTTTTGTAGAAACAAAAGTACAAAATAAATATATCCAACTGATTACTCAAATTTGTCTCAAATCGATTTAATTAAATGTCACACGCTTGACATTAACATTCATTAACTTTTTTAACATTGACAGATGATAGTAATATGACTGCTTGCTTAACTAATCTGACATTCCATGTCTGGATGTCATTTTCGTTGTCACATTTGGCATATGTCATAAAGTAAACTGTCAAAAGAGGCTAGACAAGCGGGCATGCAGGCAGGAGGGAGGACAGCCTTCTTCGAGAACTAGCGAATCAATGAAAAGCATGAATTTTCTCTGAATTTGTCCATCAAAATTTGACTGTGCCAGATTGTATTCGAATAGTGTCAAAGGTAAATATCGTATCAAGATAAATATAATGTTAATTTACTGTAACTAAGTGTTTTTTTTACGTGATTTTGTCTACATCGCAAAAGTCTGTAAGTCAGAAAACGATTACTGCGCTAGAAAGGAGTGAGTTATATAACCTTGAATCACGGGACTTCAGTTATTGATCAGTGGTTTTTGCTCTTCATTTTACAAGATTATCTTTAAAAAAGGTATGATAATCTGAAGATTTTATGAATTGTTTTGTGGACCTCTACATTATGGTAGGGTCTGAATAAATTATAGGTTATTCAAGGGGTAGGCAATATTCAATTAGCCAGACACCTATTTCAGGAATATTCTACGTTTATACAATAACACAGACGAAATTAGTGTGAAGCTTAGTTATGCTTTCAAAAGCTCTACCTGGCAAATGTGCCTGAAGACTCCTCAGTGGCCCCTGACACAATTAATGACATGTCAGTTCATACACCTTTCTAAACTTCTCTTTAACTATGTACTGAGATAATTGATAAATTAGCTTTGGTAAATTTTACAGCAATTTAAAAACATTATATCTGAATTAAAACAACACATATAGTTTTTAATTAAATATCAATTCTACTAATTTTACTTTACACTGAAATGATTTTAATATGTTCATAAAATATATATATTAAACATTTCTCTATGTAAATCCAAATAACTGTCAATTTACATCTAAACTTCTATGTTATATAATTTTGAAGTCAACTATTTCCACAGTTAATTATCATGATTAGAATCTAAATTAATTTCACCCATGACCATGAACTATATAAAGTGTAGGCATCTATAAATATATTGCACTTTCATAATAGACATAGGTAACAGCTAAAATGTTGATTTGGTGCCAAGTCTTTAGATACATGTGCTAACAAACATTTGTATAGATTGATTACTTATTTATAGTTAGATAAGTATATTTACTTAACCAATTGATGAAATTTATCAGCTTTTTTTTGTGACATCATTAATTATCCAATGATAACTCTAATTGAAGTAATTTTTGTATTACCTTTTACAGCTTTGTATTATCATGTTATATATACCCTGTTTATTTAGGTATAATATCATTGTTTTGTTATTCTTAAAAATATATTGTATTAAATAAAATAGATATATAAAATTAATTATCATGTTATTTAGCAAAATTGGTATAAATTTTATTAAAAGTGTTATTATTATAATAGGATATAATTATGTAAGAATGGATGACTTTTTATAATTAAATCAATGTTTTGTCAACAGACCTGACACACTAAGGCGCTAGGCATAAGAAATCACAAACATGCATAGGGCAAAGGTAGTATTGCAAGCAACCAACAAATTGGGCTCATCGGAGAGGTTCGCATCATGGCTCCTCAACAAACCACAGGTGAGTTATCAATCTATTTTTATTTTAAAGTTACATGAAATTCTCATTATTATTAGTAATAACTGGCCCACAATAGCTGAGGATAGAGATCAGTGGAAGGAGCGTAGGACGGCATTTATGGCTAATAAATAAATAATAAAATTCTAATTAGTTTAAGTTAATATTCCTCATCACTACTGAAATATGTATATACATATCTGATATTCAGTAAGGTGTGAGGCTTTTGCCCTGCATTTGATTATTAATTCTTATTACATTTTAATTTAAGTTGATTTTGGCCTAATGTTTCCCCATTTATACTGATGAGCCTTAAGAGCCTTTGCCCTATTCAGCATTGTGTATTGGCCATTAATTTTTATATTCTTCTTGTTCATACAAACCAATTCAGTGGGTCTAGTTGGTAAAATTGTCAATAGCTAGGTATATAGTCAGACAAAAAATTGTGTTCAATTACAATTAATATATTTACTTACACATAATTTTAATTTGGAACAAAAAATACATGTTTTAAACAAATAAAAGATATAAACGTCAGTCTCAATTTTAATATAACTTGCATTCATTTTTAAAGAGTTCAAGGGTTCTTGTCAACTTTGATAATATGATATAATGACCTTCTTGCTCAATTATTGTGTTAAGACCAACAATATTGCCCTAATTTTTTCTTTTCTAACCTATTTGCATAACAAAGCAGAACATGATTCACTGCAAATTGGATGTTTGTGACATTCAAAATAATAAAGATACTAATCATGAATCATCAGACAATTGTTATCAATTTCACTGACAAGATTGTGTCAAGGTGAGATAAGAATTAAAATCTTGAAAACTTTCCTTATGAAATACCAAACACAGTATAGTCCAGCAGAAAAAACTAAAATTTTCTTGGGATTAAAAAAAACCATATTGTTTAACATTTTCTTCCTGTTTCTTGACTAATGTTTATGTCAAATGCGGCTCCATTAATTGGTCAGTCAATCATTGACCAACCAGAACATTTCACCATTTAAATTATATCTGTAGAGTTTGATTTATTTCTTCGTTTGAAGAGGCTTATCTCAGGAACTACCGGAACAATTATTTTGCTTTTGTTTAATACCCACATTCAAGAGGAATGTTATATGTACTTTAAATCCAGAAATTCCCACGGCATAACATGGGTAAAACCGCAGGACGCTGCTAGTTAGAGTATGTGTTTAATAGGTTTGTCTAGATTTAGAAAGTCATCCGCGACCATCTCGTTTTATTACATTAAGTAAATGTCAGTTTCAATAGGGTTGGTGTTGCCAATTACCCCTATCTCTGTAGAATCGACCTGGTTTGTTATATAAGTACATATACTAACAGATACATTAACTATGCGTATTGTCTCGAATGAAGTAAACTTGGTATTTACTGCGCAACATCTGTTATCTCTACCTGACAACATACAGTGACGATACGCGACGAGCCCCTTTGTAAACATGATAGCACTTTATGAACTTTACAATCATATAATTAAAGAATGAGATTTAAATTAATTGTTTCCCTTGTTATAAACATATAAAGATTTAGTGTATGATACTCGAAATATTTCTCATAATGTAATGTTAAGTTAGTAGTCATAATGTAATGGCTGTAATGTTAGCAAGCTAAAATTAAATATTTTTGTAGACAAGAATAATAAAAGTAGACAGTGTGATTGGTAACATGATATGAGTGTTCATGGACTACATAGAATATTTGCACATTTTAAGCTTATGTTACTTCAACAAATGTAACAGAAAACTCTTGTTGGGCTTGTGACTACTTTTTATCACATCTCAGGTTTTTTACGGGAATCTTGATTACCCGAAGCAACGTCAATTTACCAAAGCGGGGTGGGGCGAGTTAATAAACGTTAACTGATCCATAGAAAGGGAACCCTCTTCGCTTCACTGTTAATTATTAATTGTAACTAAATAAAATAAATCAATATATTTAGTAATAACTTCATATTTTGTTCCTATAGAGAGCCGCTGTGACAGTAAACGCCCATAGGCTGAAGAGTTCAACAGCGGCCGAGCCCTTCCTCAATGGCTCCAGCTCGGCGTACGTCGAGACCATGTACAACTCATGGCTCACAGACCCCAACTCTGTACATACGGTGAGTGTCACTTTAAGTTTATTCGTATCTATCCCGGAAAGTGCGCGCAAACAAAGAGCTATGTATGAAAACTACTCAATAAGCTTAAAGTATGTAGAAACCAGTCTGAAAACCACACATACTACCTAAAGTATATCTATACTAATATAATAAAGAGTTGTTTGTAATAGTATAGGAGCTAATCTAACTATCCATACGTTTTCAAAACATGTAATAACCATATCAAAGAGAAGTATAGGCTAATTTATATTCCAAAATTCCTACGACAACGGGATAACACTGCGAAATCTTATGCTAGTATTTTGACATTGTTAATAACCAAAATATTGCAAATTGGAGAAGCAAATCATCTTTAAAGTATGATTTTGCTGTCACATACCATTTTATTGTAGATCCGAGAACTTAAAAACTATGATACATCATATAGTGTCGTTATTGCGTCATCACCATGCCATTATCATTCACACACATGTGTGTGTAGTCTCGACTGACTCACTGTGTTTCCCCGGTAGGATTAAAATAAATTATCAATCCATTAAATGATGTTAGGGTTATCATTGTTTTATTAAGATAAGATTATCTGAAATATAATATCTCTGTTGTTTTCCGTAAGTATCTTATTTACGCATTTGTTTCGAGGCAATTACAAGAAATATTGACTATTTTCCTTAAGCATTTATCCTCATTTCAATGTAATTGACTAGTCATTTCAATGTAAGCCTTGTTATACACAACATATTTCATGTTGTTTGGCTAGCAACGGTTTACGACCATACACTTAAAAGAATGTAAAAGAAATTGCAGGAGATTGGAGTTGGCAATAAATAGTTAGCAGATTTTTCAAAATAACTAGGCTGAAGATAGTCGAAAGATCCTGTAGAGTGCATTGGGACTAAACGATAGAATATAATGTAAAATATTCTCTGTAGACTATATCAAACACACTACAATTATCATCACGTGAAATTGGATGTCTCTTAAAACAGCAATAGTTCTATTTTCCTGTGAATGAACGGCTCTTTCACTATCATAATATCTTACCCAAAAACGCTCAAACTTCTATCGCTGACAGTCTATAAAAGACACTTGAAAAGCGAGGTGAGATTGATTACATAACCTTGTTCTCCAATTGCTTGTTAAGGCGTTTAGAAATGGCGACTGATATTGATAACGCGGCTCGTTGGTAATTAAATGAGAACATTGATCAGTTGTTGTGTCTAGACGTGGTGCAGACACGCCGATAATATTGATGAATATCAGTGTGTATGATGGCTTTATTAGAACTAGTAATACAGGATGTTAAAGCATATGCGATTTTTGATCCCGACCCATTAAAATGCTAACGGCCAATTTTTTCGCTTTTAATCTGAAAGACAGGAAAATCCAAAATGCTGTTATTACTTATAAGAACAATGTTTGAAATGAGGGAATTTCAATCGTAATATTTGCCACTCTATAATAATCTTTGTTACAATAATATTTTATAGTTGATTATACATCCGATAAAAAGTTTCGTCATATTTTATACGAACATGTCCTAAAACTTCTGGTTCACTCTGAAAAATACCGCATTATACATCAATTATTTACTTTACTACGTGTAAAGCCTAGTCTACAATGGTTAGCAGTATACGATTTCTCTATCAACTCTACAAACAGCATCTGCTAAGCATAAATTATATCTATCTACGACTCTACCACTTAGGGTGCCTTTTCATAAAAGCGTAGCGGATCCCGATTCACCAATCACAGCGCATTAGGAATGACAAACAACGCATTGAAAGTGTCAAAATATTTTTGTAATGCGTTGTGATTGGTCAGTTGAGCTCCGCGCGGCTTCGTTTCATTCGAAACGCACCCTCATTCTCATCATCAACTTTACTATCACTTGTTCTATAAATGTAAACTTCGCCTTATCATTACCATGGTTGGATTGTCAACATGACCCTGACTAGACGGTATTGTGACGTGAAACTATTTTAACATGAGACCAGCCGCAGTCACGATAACGCAGATGATTCTTTCGATTTTATACTTTATAATTCGTGCAAGGTCAATTTTCGGAGTGACACTAAGTGGAACTAGTTTCAGTTGGTATTACCGGCTTTAATTGACAAGGGTCACATGGATTCCTATGTTTAATCTTGTACAGTCAGATTATGAAAATGTCGAGCACTTAAGCACTTTGTCAAATTATAAATGTTGAAATTTTTTATTGACTTTTATTGATTGATATAGTAGGTTGTATATTCAAACTTCTAGTTTCAAGTTACTCAGTGTTCAGTATTTATAAGAGCTGATTGTACGTTTGTAATTCTGTAATTCTTTTAGTGATATATGAATCATGTTTCTACCAACTTTTGAGTAATTATATGCTTTCAATGTCTAGCTTAAAGAACCCTGGATATTTAATCATCTAAGTACACAATTAATACACAATTTCTTGAATGGAACTTACTAGCGATTTTTATAATAACATTCGATTACTATACTTGTTTCATCTCTGTGTAGGTCAATGGCATCAATTACTTATTAACAATCAAGTTAATTGCTTTGTTCATTAACTACCGAGAGCTATTTCTAAAGAATAACCCGTCACTAACAACAATATCTGGCCATTACTTGAACAAGCGTGATGAATAAATTGCGGATTTGCTGATGACTATGAATGGCCATCTCAATTGAATGCAGCTTGCTTGGCTAATGTGCGGTTCTAACCGATGCAAAACGGTTCCTGCATATGAGCTGTGCGATAAGCAACCAGTTGGATTTTTCAATTTTGATGTCAAGAATTTTGAGTTGGAGAAGTTATTGATTGCCCTAGGTATTGCTTTATAGCTACCACACAGACATCTTAAGTTACTCCAAGTATCCTATCTATATTAGACAACAGTTTAATTGGTTTTATCCAACGAAGGTCATAAAATGATAAAAATATTATCATAAAATAATTGCCGAAATATTATCTTGTGCTTAACATGATTGCTTTTGATCATCCAAGAGTAAAACAACTTTTTGCACCAAAGACCTGATTAAATGTGCGAATACTTTGTTACCAGTCATGGGACGCATTCTTCCGTAATGCAACAGCGGGGGCGCAGCCGGGATCCGCCTACACCTCTCCCCCCAACCTGGCGCCGTACAACAAGAACGAAGTACCCCTCACCTCACTGGTGCCTGCCTCTGCGGGAATGCCATCCATTGCTTCAGGTGCGTAGTCATTTGTTTATGGAATATTTTAGAAAACTGGAGAACGTCCGGAAATCCTTATGATATTCTCCCATCCTGGAGCTTCATGCAAAACGAATTGCCCCTCACGTATTTACGTGTCTATGGCGATATGTCATCCATTGCTTTAAGTGAGTATTTATTGGTATTTTTAACAGGTTCATCATTATGTCACTAGAATGTTAACCTTCTAAATAGCAATAGGGAAAACCTCCTATTTAAACCCTTCCGAGATCTGCTGTTAGTTAAATGGGCATATTCTTGTGACTGTGGGACTCTTGATTTCTAAATGCGAAATCAAATTTTACATTATGTAAGTATTACACTGTGTCATCAAAATTGTCTTGTCATATTTGTTGACTTTGTTTGTTGCACAGGATCCCCAATCAATGAGAAGATCATCGACGACCACCTTGCGGTGCAGGCCATCATCAGAAGTTACCAGGTGAAAAATGTTCCCTTTAAAACCCTAAATTAATGATTCGTTATTTTTTGCACTATTTTGCCCTCACACACAACAGCCCTTGCCATGTGTTGCTATAATGTTTCCCCACATTAGGGTGCTCCTACTGTAAAATACTTGTGCTAGTTACGCATCTACACATACATTAAACATCGATGTTATGAGAAGAAATATGTAGGACAGTTTACTTTATTTATACATTCTTATATGTCGTGTCATTTACATTTGATATGAAGTTTTTGTACAATGAAGTAATTAAATAAATACTTATTTAATTAAAAGTATCACACGACCAGATAAAATTTTGTACACTTTCACTCGAATTGTATTAGTTTAAATACGCCATGAAATAAATAAATGTGTATCGTACTGCATGCGAAATAATTGGCATTGCGGTTCGTTTGTTTTGGAGACGTGTCCAAATTGTACTAATACTTGGCGACGTTAAGACGTTCCCTTAATGTTTGGTTGATCGATGCCAAATTGGTAGTTAAATTGTATGGTGATTGTGAAAGGATGTACGAGATGTATGGATTGTATCATGGGCGGATATAAAGGGGGGTTTTGGAGGTCCTGACCCTGTTAGCATTAGATAAATTGCATTTTACGTTAAACCTTCTTAAGCATTGGAAACATTACAATTTTCGGAATACTTTTCTGAAAATTGAGGTTTGAAAAGCCCCCCCCCCCCAACAAACTTTCCAAAACCCCTCTGCCAAAGTTGACACCCATGGGTTGTTTGGTTGTGATTGGTGGGGCGAGTTGTAGTGGAGTAAATGTTTGTGTGCGGGTGTGATGGTCGCAGGCTCGCGGGCACTTGGCAGCCGACGTGGACCCGCTGGGCATCACGACCGCCAAGCTGCCCGCTCTGGGCATGCGCGCGCACAGTTCCGAGCTCATCATGAGGAAATATTTCAACTTCGGTACGCACCGAACGGAACGTCATTCGATCACTCGTTAACATTACATTGCGTGTCACATTTATTATTTTCACCGGCTGTTGTGACACACTTGCATTTATGGGTCAAGTTTAGTACTCTTCTGGACTTTAATGAAACGGGACTAAATCGCGATCAAACTATAACGTATTTACGAACATACGTACCTTCCATTGTTTTTTATGTAGTACCTAGTCTTGCTTAGTACCCGGGAATGTACTTTTACTATAACTCTGTGTCATAATGTTGATTTACGAGGTGTAAATAATTTGATTATTGTTTGTATTGTTTGTTTACAATCATGTATCACTTTATTTCCTTCGCAAGTCAGCTGTTATAATTAATGCTGTATTGTTTACTGAGATGGTATATTATTCAACTTTATCGCTACATGATGCAAAATCTTAATTGCCATGAATGCTCGTGTGTTATAATGATACGCCTTTTGAATATTTCGATTTGTATCAAAATTAACCATTTATTTGCGGTAGTTTTATCATTAATCAGAATGTTAGTTCCCAGATATCAATATTTAGATCATCCTGTATACTCTCAAATATCGTTTCCTAACAAATGAAATGTACCAAATCTGTTAAATACTTCTACGATTTGGTCTGTTTAGTTAATCGACTAACGTGCGACCGCTCTACAAAATTGCTAGTCTCAAATCAAGAATTTAGTAAATAGTTCGCCATTCAAACTTCACTAGACGTTTACATAGTTTATTATTATTCAATGTGTTTGCGCTTATATTATTGATTAGCAACGGGTCACTGTATGTGGTTGATTTATAAGTATATTATTATTTTGTATTAACATTTCTTTTCTAGCGTAACATTCTTGTTGATGATAAAGTGTGGTGGTGATAGTTCAGCGGCTCGGCGATAGCTCGGCTTGGCGTCGCTTGGTGTGTATAGGAGTTAGGTTAGGAACCAGTGGCGTAACTACACCTATTCGGCCCGGGGGCAAGCTATTAAATCAGGGCCCCGGGTTTATAAAAAAACGTAAAAAAGCTCTAGTTTTGAGGGTGTGGCCACAGTTTAGCTGGGGCTCGTGACAATTCTGTGGCTGATTACTTAATCATCTTAAAAAAGACTACTTCTGAGGCCAAGGGCTCCTTTTGGCTTGGGGCGCCTTTTTGCCCATGGCTGTGGGTTACGCCACTATTAGGAAGGATGGTCTGTTCGATAACTTGTTACGTTTTTGGCTAGTCTCGGGGTCACCTCGTCGCCCAGTTAGACCCGCTGGGCATCACGACGGGCGACCCGGTGTCGAGCGCGGATTGGCACGGAGGCATGCGCGCCTTCGCCAACGAGGCAGTCATTAGGCAGCACGTGCGATTCGGTATGGACAGAAGATTATATGAAAACCTATCGCTAATGACAATGGGGTTTAACTGGAGCCTTTATAATAGTTCAAATAACTGATATCTTCGGTGAGGTGAGAGGCCTTTTCCCAGCACTGGTATATCACAGGCTAATCACTTGCCTCTTAACTTATTACGTCTGTAGTTAGTATATTAAAGGTAAAGTTATGAATGTCTAAAATAATATCCCAGAGCTGGGAAAAAACCTTTTATTCTTCTTAAAAGTGTGAAATATTTCAGTCTGTAAATCTTAAAGACTACCTATAAATAGAATCGTATTAATTAGGGACTAATTTTCAATAACTTACAAATGAAATAATCTAATCGGGGTTCCAATAATTTTGTAACCTACTATTGTAAATATACGTTTTCCATGATACTACGGGATAATCAATATCAGATGGAACTTATATCAGAATAACAATAGGTTTGCACTCAGAGTTACAATATCGACATCAATATAATAAACCTTAAAATACCCAAACAAGGTCCAGTTATAATCACTAGATGTCACTTCGCCATACGGTTTTGTTCTAAATTGGTACAGGGGTACTTGCTTCGACCGCACTCTACTTTAATTTCGAGCACTACGATCTATCTGCAAGCAGAAAACTTCCAAAATGTTACAATATCCCCTACACTTTCGTAGTTAGAAGCTTTTGGTGCCTGGTCTCTACTAGTAGTTAGGCGGTGCTTGGGCTAACTGATGATAAGCTTCCCTGTCCATATTTGTTTATATATTATTATTATTATTGTTATATAAAGTATATGTACAGCGTTTATATATTTTGTTAAATACATACAATCATGTAATTGTCACAGCAATTGTATTGAGACTAGCTTTTTGAAATAATCGGTCATTGAATTTACCATACGCCTATTAATATATTAACAAAAATTAACACGATATTTAGTTTTTATTATTGAATAGTATGTTTTAATTTGGCTATTCATATTCCTTTACTAGAATGCGTTTTAGTGTCCCTTTACAGCGAGAGTTTGGTATACATAACACATATGTACATAGGGAGATGTTAATACGTACTACTTAACGGTGTTTTATGTATAAGTGTTTTAAAATATTCGTTTAATTATAAGGAAATCTTGTTATTAGGATCCTTAGGTATTAAGGGTGTGAATGTTTATGTTTTTGTGCAAAATTAGGTGAACATTTTATCATGTGGTTTGTGACGGAATTTACACGAGTTATTTTTATATTTTAATACTTTTATTGTAAGCGGAAGGTCACCGATTTGGTTGTTATTTTTATATTGTAATTATAAATCATACTCATTATTTGCAATCGCTATAGGTAGCAAATGTGAATAATGAAGTGCAAAAGCAAAATAACATAACGCAATGTATTTAACCGCCTATATACATTAACACAAAATATTGTATGTATCACCTTAATTTTAACTATTGTCTTTTTAATTTTAAAGCAACATTAACCCCCTAATTCTCGAACGCCATTCAAATTAGGAGGTTGTCAATTTCATACATTTTTGGTAAACATTTGCCAAAGTAGTATAGTATTGAAAGCTGCCTATTTCGAGTAGCCTTTGAGTATTAGGGCTGGATAACTGGACAAATACAAAAATATACTTGCAGCAATTGTCCAATTTCTTTCGCTTTTTTACATTAATTTAAGTAGTTAACATAAGATCTGCAGTTGAATAACAAACTAAAAATATAATGAAAACAGATACGTGGACACCATATTGCGAATCTCGACCCTTTGGAAATCGCCAACTACAAATTGGCTGGTAAAAACCGTCGGGAAGTGATTCACAACAGCTACCGGTTCGGTAAGGAGGATCTGGTATACATAGCACCCTGGCGCTCGGTGTCCATCCATTATGTAGTTATGGCGGTGATATACCTACGATTGTCCCCAATTTTACAATATTTTGGGTAATATAATGGGTGTTGCACAGTATGGTAATTTTATAATACACATTCGTAATGGGTAACTACTCTAAAATTAAATCATGAGAAGTCAAGCGTTTCCTGGGTTCTGTCTGACTATAAAGGTTCGTTTCATATAGATTTAATGGGTTTTCTAGAATAAATAATAAGTCGTAGAGGTACTAACTTTACTTATAACCATAGAGGTGTTAGGTTTTGTCTTTTTTTCAAGAACGTTAGATCCTCATTAACATGATTGTAAGATGGTACTTTTTTCCTAAACGATATTTTAGATATTGTATCCATATTGTATCAGATTTTATTTTATTTTGTTGGAATTGGATAGTATTAGACAATTGTAAATTGGGGACAAGCAATCAGGACAACTGCAGTTTAGGTGAATGTTGGTTTGCGTTTTGTATTTAGTTTGGACAAAAAATATTAGAAAAACTTTTGACGCCATAACTACGCTGTGAAATGTGTATGTTAAGCACAAGATCCTTGCAACGCACGCTCGTACTCTCATTTTTAATATATACTTTATGCATGTACGATAAATACTGAAATAAACATAGAACAGCTCATTGCATGGTAATTGGTGAACTCATAAATGTGATCTTCCACTGTTAGTGGCTTTCCTAGAGATATTTTTAACTTCTATTAAACTTGAATTTGCGACGTAATACGTTCGCTTAAAAACATGTAGTGGAAGTTAAGAGAGCATTATGCCGCTTGTAGTGGAAATGAGACTTTAGAACAAACGTAGCGATGGTGCATGAGAATTTTATGTGTAAATATATATCCTATTTATTTTTTACACATATTACATTGTATATATTTATAAGTGTATGTGAAATATATATTCTTTTATTTCTATATGCCGTGTGTATATTAAGAGGATTTTATATGACATTGGGAATGTGTTACGTAGTCGACGGTAATTGGCTTGGAACTTCGCCAAGCGACATCACGTAACAGACATTTGTGTGTGACCGCTCTTATTCTCATGACTACATAGTTAGACAATTCATTCATACTATACATATCTAAATAATTAAGGTAATCAGGCAGTTTGGAATTTAATAATAATCTTTTGGGATGAACTTCGCTGTAACATACATGCAATTTTTTATTTATACCAAATTATGTAACAACATTTCTTTGAAGAGAGAATATTCGAGATTATTTTTATTAAACATCGACGAAGCTTAATGCTATGCGTTCCTAAACACCTTATGACTAACGTAGGCTTCAAAACCTAGGCTATTACTACTTCCTAGATTAAGAACGGTGTTAACTAGAATTCGTTTAGCACATAAACATTATGTATAACGCACATTAGCATAAGTGGTTATAATACTGGTTATCATTCCATAACGATATAAAACTAGTAAAGGGATATGACATTAATCTGCTTTTCTTTGTGCTTCTTATTACTTTGCTTACGAACTCTCATAGAATCATCCCGTCGACACAGTTTACTCATATTTTCTCATCCATTTTTAACTTCTGGAACATTCCTACTCTCATGAGCGTATTTTTGTAGATGAGGCTGATATGGACAGGGTGTTCAAACTACCCTCGACCACGTTTATCGGTGAAAAGGAAAAGGCTTTGCCTCTTAGGTGAGTTTTCACATATTTACATAGCCTTTATTACACTATTGACCTCTATAGAAAATGACTTTTATTGCCTTGATTACATTTACGATTAACCTTCGATAGCAAGTGCATGCGATAAAATTCCATACCGTGTCCGAACAGAGTTTTCTATTTTCGCACAATGCTGATCATAACTGAGGCGAGGCCTTCAGACAAATTTTGACGTTATTGATACGTAATACATACGTACATTTAGTTTTGTTTATGTTTACGTCACAAGGTTGATTTTACAATTTTGGACTTTGCAGCTGTATTGTTGCTAAGGAGGATGCCTCTGGTAAAATTACTCACTGCATTGTTTTATTTTTATTTAAATTGTCTGTAGTACCATAAGTACAGTAGTTGGCAGCAAAACAACTTATTATTGTATGTTACTAAGATTATTATTAATAAGTATGAAGTCTTACATCTTAACCTCTGTTATACTACACTGACATCCCTTGAAGGAAAAATAAAGATATGAAAAAGATAAAATCATATATAAAAAAGATGAATTTGAAAGGCGTGGGTTCGATTCCCGCTGCTATTTGTTCTTTTTACGTTTTATTGACTAAAGCATTGTATAGCGTTACTGATTACATTGAGGACAAAGATGTCTGAAGTCAAATTCCTGCACCTTATAATTATTAAATGGTGTTATAACCTTATTTAAAAAAAACAACAGAGTTTCTTGCCCATTCTTCTCTGCTAATGTCCTCCCGAATGGGCGGTGTTCAAAAGAGCCCAACCTTGGACCAAAAATGAATAAAAATATTTGACTAACTATTCAGTGTCCCAATATACTATGAACCTTCCCAGGGAGATCCTGAACCGTCTAGAGCAGGCGTACTGCAACAACATTGGCATCGAGTTCATGTTCATCAACTCTCTGGAGCAATGCAACTGGATCCGACAGCGCATGGAGCCGCCCAACGTGACCAAGATGAACAACGACCAGAAGAGATTGATCCTGGCACGTCTCACTAGATCTACTGGGTAAGTAGAATGGGCATGGGTCAGGTTAGGTTGGTTAGATACACGCAAAGATGTTCCGTAGGGAAAATCTGTGCTAAAACTGACGGGACTTGCTTTGCTAGCATAATCATACGGTAAAACACGATATAGTTCATAGTGCGACTGGTGAGAAAAATGAACTCACATAATAATATACCACTAATCAACAACATTTTGACATGATTTGTCTTGTCACTTGTTCATGCTCGGCCGCAGGTGTTATTAGAGTATTTTGTTAGATTCTTGGTTTGGAGATGAATTGTTGGTTTCAAAGAGAAAATAATGCACTTAAAAAAAATAGCGAACATAATACGCGGTCTATGCTAGTTTTGTTGTTGGTAACCACTTGTCACACTCCGCATGAAATCTACCAGATATTATAACATTTTAAGCGCTTGGATGGAAGTAAGTACGTAAGGGTCCGTAGAAGTGGAGCGAATCGGAGCGAAGCGGTGCGGTGGTCAATTGGCCAATCACAAAGCAGTACGAAAATGTTTTGACAATTTCGATGCTAGGATTGGTCCATTGAGTTCTGCACCGCACCGCTCCGCTTTTATGGAAAATCACCGTAATGTTATTACAGGTTATTATTATATCAATGTTATCGTCAAGTGTATTGCACTCCACAGTCTGTTTGTCGGTAGGATAAACAACAATAAGTTAACGATAAAGATTTATTACTCCGTCACCGGTATTGAACACATTTATTAACTAGTCAATAATTTTTTTGTTAACATAGTAACATATATGATACTGGATTTTCGTTTTAAGAGTCCTACAATGTAAACTAATATAGCCGAGTAGAGGAAAATGGTTACTGTTTTTTAAAGGCGTTTTTATAATTTTGTTGTTGCAAGATTTACGTATGACGTAAATTATAATCGTTAGTATAGTACAAAATAGACTGAGGTTTTATCTTCAGATTTGTCTAATGTATCTTATCACTCAACGTAGCACACAGTTCCTAATAGCTGTCTGGATCAATTGATGTATTTTTGATGATATCATAAACGTGTGTTACAGTATTTTGATTTTGTGACGATTATGACTTTGAAATTGGAATGTCATCATGCTTAATTGAAGTACTTTACACCTGCTCTTACTATAGATGACTAAAATAAGATATTATTTTCCTTTCCTATATTATTTCTTCACTGCCTACATCAGAAACTCAAAACAAGCCATTTGACTCAGAAACAGACAATATAAAACTGATATTACATCCTCATTGCTAATTAAGAATACATGTTGTATAATACTGACAAGTCGGTTGGCATAGTGGTATGTGAGAGCGTTCACTATGTCGGGGGTTGCGGATTCGATTCCCGGAGTCAACATTATGTGTAAACATAGTTGTTGGCGACGACGTCTGGGTGTCAATTATGTATTAGTATCAGTTAGTTAGATGCCATAATACAAGCTTAGAGCTAGGTTTGTGTCTAATTAACAGTGTGTGAATTTGTCCGGGAAATATTCATCTACCTAACACTGATAACTGAAGCTAATCCTGAATAAAATTCTGATAAACAACTTTTTCAACAGTTTTGAAAACTTCTTGGCTAAGAAATGGTCTTCAGAGAAGCGTTTCGGTCTGGAGGGGTGCGAGATCCTGATCCCCGCCATGAAGCAGGTCATTGACGTCTCCACCAAGCTCGGAGTCGAATCTATCATCATGGGAATGCCACACAGAGGTAAGTAGTAAAAAATAGTCATAGCAAATGTAACTTGGAATGAATGAATGAATGAATTAATTAATTATTTATTGTAAAAGCATGCTTTAAAAAGTTGTAATTTTAATATTTCTACAAAAGTATCTACATTTTGTAATATGACAAAGTACTCAATATTTTCAAGGGCGGTATGAAAATGGAAACTTTTCGTTCTTACATGCAGCAACACTTACACAATACATAATTGTATAGTACTGCTTCAGTCATTACACCCAATGACCTATACGTGAAACTTATTGTTTTCTGATGTCACATTGCAGGTCGTCTCAACGTGTTGGCGAACGTTTGCCGCAAACCTCTTCACCAGCTGTTCACACAGTTCGCGGGGCTTGAAGCTGAAGATGACGTACGTATCCATAAACAGTTTGATGTTTTGTTTGTTTGCACGTGAAACTAAATGAAAACGAAAAAAACAAACTACCAATCTGATTTGAATTATCATTCAGCCACATTCAACGGGTTGGTTATAGGCTGTTTTTCAATCCAAAAGTCACATGAGAACACGGGTAAAACCGCGGGCCCGCTTTTAGTTTCTAGTTCTAGCGCTTCTAAAATTAGTATGTACTTTACAAAATATGTATAAGAAAACAGAAAAATAAAAATTAGTACATAATACTTGATTGATTTTTTTTGTTTAAACTTAGCTGATATATAATATCACATACTATGACATAAATAGACACATCTATACTAATATTATAAAGCTGAAGAGTTTGTTTTGTTTGTTTGTTTAAACGCGCTAATCTCAGAAACTACTGAACCGATTTGAATAATTCTTTCACTGTTAGATAGTCTATTTATCGAGGAAGGCTATAGGCTACATTTTATCCCGAAATTCCCACGGGAACGGGCACAACGCGGGTAAAACCGCGGGGCGCTGCTAGTAAATAAATATACATACACCAAAATTATATTATGTTACCCAGCTTTGGGCGTTGAAAAGAATATTTTATATATCTTTATCTTTACGAAGCTATATATAACTAGTATTGTTTAATATCGATGTATAATACTGATATAGAGTCTATACATTCTCTGTAGATAATGAACAACAATCGTTATAACAATACATTAAATACGTAAGATATTGGGGCATAATCCAAAATGGAAAGATCTAGGTTTACTTGCGACTTATTGGATTAGGTCCAGTGTATACATGTAAACAATATTTAATACCTGTTTCATATCTGAATTAAAAACTTTTATCTTGTTTAAGCATGGCTTATGATATTTTTAAATTAATCCTCAAATAATAGTATATTTTTATATAATCATCAATGGCTCAAGTCTAAAATGATCAGAGTGCTTTACGTAAAAGGCAATTTAATGATCTTAAATCTGAACTATGATTAAATGCCATACATGATCATCAATACTGTTCCACGGATTTAGGAGAATTATATGGATATTTCTGGATAATAGTTAACGTACTAAACTGGATATTACCGAAAACGGATATGACCGGATAAACGGATATTAAAGGATAAAACGGATATTACCGGACAAACGGATATTTATGGATAAAACGGATATTATCGGATAATACTGGATAAAATGCGAATCGCAATCCAATCACTGAGGTGTTATTTATTGACTACAATTATTATATATTTCAGGGTTCCGGTGACGTCAAATATCACTTGGGTACATACATCGAGCGTCTGAACCGCGTTACGAACAAGAACATCCGACTGGCTGTTTGCGCTAATCCTTCGCATTTGGAGGCCGTCGACCCTGTGGTGCAGGGCAAGACCAGAGCCGAGCAATTCTACAGGGGAGACAACGAGGGCAAGAAGGTATGATAGGACGAAATACTTGTATTATTTAATAATTAAGTTTTGCACAAAGTCCCAACTCTATGCCTCTTCAACAATGGGTGTAAACTGAACAAAAATATTTGAGGATCTCTCTTTGTGAATGTCTTTCTGTGTGTTTGTCTGTCTGTATGCTTACGATATTATCAAAAAGTATCGAATGGATTTTCATGCTTATTATACTGTCTTTGTTTCTATGCTGAATTGTCAACAGGAAATGTCGATTTATCGAAGGGAAACGGTCTGAAGCTAAGCAAAGACGGGTCGTTCGTAAGAAATAAATGTACTGTAATGACAGTTGATTCTCGTACCATCCCACTGAAAAGATTGTATTGTAACTTACTTATCCATAATATTTTGTACAGGTGATGTCAATCCTCCTCCACGGTGACGCCGCCTTCGCCGGTCAAGGCGTAGTTTTCGAGACCATGCATCTGTCGGACTTGCCCGCGTACACCACGCACGGCACTATCCACATCGTGGCCAACAACCAGATCGGGTTCACTACCGACCCTAGGCATTCTAGGTCTTCCGCTTATTGTACAGGTATGTTGTAACTGTGATTTCTTTACGTTTTAATTTTGATTATTTCAATCTGTACATTAAATCTTGTTTATATGGTTTCAGTTTGTATTTTAGATTTTAAAATATTGTATAGTCCTCTTCACTGTACTGATATCTTCAGTGAGACGAGAGGCCTTTGCCCAGCAGTGGAACATTACAGGCTGATACTTACTAACTTACTTATTATATAGTCATACAATGGGCAAGGTAATCTAAGGGTGTCTCCAAACACTAATAGTCAACCAATCATTTATAGACGTGCACACTTGACGCACGTAGATGGTTGATTTTTCCCTTCATGAGTATACAGTGAATACAGCCCAGACTTACAACTAAGCGGGCTCGGAGGACTAAGGGTACTGATTTGCCTCCAAAATCAATATGAATGTGTTGTTTGTCAGACGTGGCGCGCGTGGTGAACGCGCCGATCTTCCACGTGAACGGCGACAACCCGGAGGCCGTGATGCACGTGTGCAACGTGGCGGCCGAGTGGCGCGCCACCTTCCACAAGGATGTCGTCATCGACATCGTGTCGTACCGCCGCAACGGACACAACGAGGTCGACGAGCCCATGTTCACGCAGCCGCTCATGTACCAGAAGATCAGGAACACCAAGCCCGGTAACATTACACCGTATATACCATTTGCTATGTGACAATGATTGTCACATCCTACAAGTGACAATGTCTTAGATTGACACATCCTACATCGTCACATCGTATTGACAAAATCGTAGATTGTTACATCCTACATTGTCAAATAGCAGTGACAATGTCCTATATGGTCACATACATTGTGAAACCGCAAATGCTTCTCTAAACACCTCAGATAAACTAATCCGCTCAAGGCGATGTTTAACTTATCACATTGAAAGTGTTACATTGAAAGTTCCGTAATAATAATGTCATTATGTCATTATAGTCCGTTGTCCTATTAACTTTGTTATGAGCTGACAATGTATTAAATTAATGCATGTGACAGTAAATATGCAAAGTGTGTGATTAATGCTCACAAAAACGCACATGACTACAAAGGTCGAGGCACTGCACTAAGTTACGGTCTTTTCGTGGCCGATGCCTAATTTCAGTCCATCAAAACTATACAAAAAATCCGGTCTTCATCAATACTAATAAAAATGAATTGGATAGTGTTGGAGAAGTACGCGGAGCAGCTGATCTCGGAGGGCGTGGTGACGGGCGAGGAGGTGAAGGACGTCAAGGACAAGTACGAGAAGATCTGCGAGGACGCCTACAACCAGGCCAAGCAGGAGACGCACATCAAGTACAAGGACTGGCTCGACTCGCCCTGGTCCGGCTTCTTCGAGGGCAAGGACCCGCTCAAGGTCACCTTCAAACATTATTCAATACTCATCCATATTCTTTAAAATACATATATTGCACGAGGTTTATTGCTTGTTTAAAAACTCCAGCTGCATACAAACATAATCTTCGTTAGTAAGATCCAATCGCTGAATTTTGCCGTCCAATTTCTAGTGAAAACTTATTCCAAGAAATTGAGTCCTATTGGCCAATAAATTAATCCTTATTTTACAAACTTTATTATATGTGCCAATTTTAAGGGTCGCTTTGAAAAGTGTCGTATTTAACTCACAGTTATGTCGTAAATAGACTATTATATACTATAAGACAAATGCCTACAGTTAATATTAGAAATAAGAACAGACATACTAAATGAATCATCAACCGAATTACAAAGCAGTTATTCCATTCAAACAGATGACTTCAACCGGCGTAGTAGAAGAAACTCTAGTGCACATCGGCAAGCGATTCTCTTCGCCGCCGCCCAACGCCGCCGAGTTCGAGATCCACAAAGGGTTGCTCCGCATCCTGAAGGCGCGCATGGAGATGGTGGAGAACAGAACCGTGGACTGGGCGCTGGCCGAGGCGATAGCCTTCGGCTCCCTGTTGAAGGAAGGGATACACGTCCGGCTGTCGGGAGAGGATGTCGAGAGAGGAACTTTCTCGCACAGGTGAATAATCTTTTACTCTCTTATTAATAAACGCGGTGTAACTAAACACTGTTATACTGTGTTTTGTCTCTTTTGCTCTTCTGAAAATTGCGTATGCCAGAAAGTGACAAATCATTTGATAGCTAAACTGTTCTTAATTCGCGTTTATTAACATGGCGCTTAGTGTTCTAATAATAGAATGATTGATACATTTGCATTATATATATTTTTTATTTTTACTGGATTTTAATTTCTACCGTAAAGAACGTAGATAATAATATCATATTTGTAGTGTCATTGGATCAGTGGGTCTATCGATCGTTGGATCGATCGATCATTGAAATGATCATTAAATCATACGTTCATAGGGTCAATCGATTATAGGAATAAACAATCATTGGTAAAAGGATCATTGGGTTATTGAATCATTGATTTACACGATAATTGGTATATACGATCGTTGGGTCAACTGTTGAATGGCCTATTCGATCAACCCGCCAACCACCCACTGAACCGCCACCCCGCCCCCGCCGCAGGCACCACGTGCTGCACCACCAGAAGGTGGACAAGGCCACCTACTGCGCGCTGGCGCACCTCTACCCCGACCAGGCGCCCTACACCGTCTGCAACAGCTCGCTCTCCGAGTACGGTGCGTATACATACGTATTTACTATTATATGTAAAGGTAGCCATTGGAATTTTGAGATAGCCAACCTGCAATAATAGTAGCTTTAAGGTTTTAGCAGAGTTATTTTTCCGATATGGAAACCAGTCGTTAGGTGACTCTAAGTGTAAAATTATGATCATTAACAATCATTGACAAAAAATACTACTGGTTTTTTGATTCTTCTGTAGCTACCTGTAAAGGAGCCGAAACGTGACATAAAAATTTAAAATAAAAGCGAACGTAGTAAACGTAGTTTAAGGCGAGGATATGAGAAAATAACGCGCATAGTCGCTACTTTGACGATCAAATATTAACACTTCTATCGATTCTATCAAAAAAATAAAAATACCAATTAAAAGAATATATCCTCAATAAAATTTTAAATCGAGTAGAATTTTAAAATTCATTATAATAATGTAGAAATAAGATGCACAAGATTATGTAAAAATATTATTTTCTCGTCCTAGATCTCGTTACTTGAAGCGATATTCAAAGTTTTTTTTTTTGAATATCAATTTCCTAATACTCACTTAGATTTTAAATCAGTTACATTTTTCATTAGACCCGCCAATTTCTATAAAAACGCAAAAGAGTTCAACTAAAACGAAATATTCGCCCGTCATGTTTCACGCACTTGAGTCTTGCTTGACAAATCTCAACCTTATTTTATGGAACGCAGGCATCGCATCAGATTGTTTACTAGCTTCAGTCGACGAGCGTAGCTCGTCGTGTACGGTTGTGTACCGCACGCTCTGCTTCGTGACTTGTTAGGGTTCCGTAGCCAAATGGCAAAAACGGAACCCTTATAGATTCGTCATGTCTGTCTGTCTGTCTGTCCGTCCGTCTGTCTGTCCGTATGTCACAGCCTTTTTTCTCCGAAACTATAAGAGCTATGTTGTTGAAACTTAGTGTGTAGATGTATTCTGTGAACCGCATTAATATTTTCACACTAAAATAGAAAAAAAATAAAATTTTAGGGGGGTCTCCCATACTTAGAAATGAAAAAAATATTTTTTTTTTCATCAAACCCATACGTGTGGGGTATCTATGGATAGGTCTTCAAAAATGGTATTGAGGTTTCTAATATCATTTTTTTCTAAACTGAATAGTTTGCGCGAGAGACTCTTCCAAAGTGGTAAAATGTGTGTCCCCCCCCCTGTAACTTCTAAAATAAGAGAATGATAAAACTAAAAAAAATATATGATGTACATAACAATGTAATCTAACACCGAAAATTGGTTTGAACGAGGTCTAGTTAGTAGTTTTTTTTTTACGACATAAATCGTAAACCGCAAAAAAATACTGATTATTCATTCAATAACTCAAATGTAAATAAAAAAACATTTATTTCAAGAACTTCTTTATTATGTTACTCGCTGCTACGGAACCCTTCATGGGCGAGTCCGACTCGCACTTGGCCGCTTTTTTTCTATAAAATCGACTATTGTTTACATTATGGTAAATTAAAGTATCAATAAAATCAGAAACTGTTGCACAAGGAAGCGGAAAAGGAAGGTAAAAAGACATGCTGGTATGTTTGGGCAAGTATGTTAATAAACTCAGAATACAGAAAGTACCAGAAACGGCATTCAAATGTATTTACAAGCTACACGCTGTGTCCAAAAACAGAACAAAGTCCCTCGCGTAGTGTTGTTAGCTCTCGCATTATTTGCCCATTTTTGGGGTAAATTTTGGGAGTTTCGGAGGTAATATGATAATAGAATAAAAATTGTCCTTTTCTATATAACTATGTACCTACCTTTTTATCTCAAGAAATAGATATGTATATTATATAAAACATGGTGTTAAGGTGGATGTTTGCACACTTTTAAGGGGTGATGGAAAAATTATATATTTTTATTTTATTTTAAAGTATTCGGAAAACTTACAGTTAGGTACAAGAGTTACATAAAAAATGAATAATAACTTAAGTCAAAATGCATCGAGCAAACTACGCTTCGCTTCGATGGTTTCCAGAACTGTTCCAGCCGTGCTCTTTGTATAATTTTTGTCCACACCGCTTTCCTTTCCTCATCAGCAGGGAAGCTAAAATTTAAGATGGCTAATATAGAAACATAATTTAATACCCGCTCCCCCTCTCCCCTTCTCCCACACGCACACCAAAAATATGTTTAGAAATCCTATAGACTAACATACTTACTATTTAATAGTATTGTTAGGTTAGGTACATACGAGTCACACTTACGCTTTATACTTTCTTTTTTCAAGTTGGTTTATTTTTATTATATTACTTATTAAAATTCTACAACGAATTAAAGCCCTCAAAAGTAGTCAAAAGGTAATAAAAAGAAGGGTAAATCAAAACTCTTATATTGGCAACACTAACATAGATTGACGCATCACTCTCAATGACAATCGAAATCTGAGAAAATAATTAAATATTTAAATAAGACGATACCTAAATGCGATACTTACACGTGAAATGTGATCCCATCCTGTTTCTTTTTCAGACCCACTGCATTTTTACAGGTAGGAACGACACAAGACGGCATAGTTTCGTGAAATTGGTCACGGGTAAAACACGTTAGCGCGTTCCGACGGTCACAATGTGACTGATCGGTTGCGCATCAAACTACACTATTTAAGGCTAGTTTGAGTAGCTACAGTATTAGGCGCGCTCGTGGGTTCTGGTACTTTCTGTATTCTGAGTTAATAAATAGCTTTTCAATAATATAGCTGTTCAAAGAGTAAAGGTTCAAAGAGTAAATTAGTGACTTGTAGACTTGTTTATTTTTTAGGTATCAGAATAAACAGTCAGATAATATACCTATAACACTAACTGAACTTGTTCCCGTGTAACCAATTCATGCACAATTGTCCAGTCGGGGTAGACATAACACTAGACTGAAATATAAAAAATTCCGGGGAGCGATTAAATCTCGATTTTCGAACTAATCCCGGTAGAGGATTCGCCGCCATCTTGTTTTATAGTTCAATTTTTTCGTTATTCTGAAATAACTCGTTAAGAGGGCCCTTCCCGGGCCGTCTATCTCCAACGCGAACATTATTGAAAAGCTTGTTGTTTCAACTAGCGCAATGTTAGAAAAAGAGGCACTGCGAAAAGAGAGAGAAAGCACCTGAGCGCTCGTTTGGCATTCGATAACTTTCGTCGCTCACTCGGGGCGGACGGCCGTTGACGATACGTACGATGAGATTCATGATAATATCACAGTATAGTAATACCAGTAATGTAACTCGGCTCTGTTCTTCAGTTAGATACCTACACACGCGCTGAACGCACAGATGCGATAGGGCTGCCCGCCTAGACTATTTTAATTGCATCTTGATATTTTTTTACACCTACTTGATATTTTCTTCTAGTTTTTTGATTGTGAGTATTTTTTATTCAATCAAATGAAATTAATTTTAAATGAAACATTAAGTGTATAATAAATATGCATGTTGTTTTTTTCATAAGTAGATTTAATTATTCCCGGTAACTTATAAAATTTTATCTCTGAATGAGTTAATGAACAACTCAAACAACCAAAAACAGCACAATATATGTAATCGATTAATGCAAAAAACACTGCTTCATAAATCATATATAAATTCAAATTCAAAATTAATTTATTACCTACTGGAAACTAATTTAAACTGTGATATGGTCTAGTACACGCGCCTCACTACCTCGCTACTACCGATACTCGCTACTCGCTTCACGCACATTGCTATTATTCTAATATTATAAAGATGTAAAGTTTGTACCTTTGTTTGTATAGTTGTTTGTTTGTTTGAATTCTTTCGCCTATAGGTAAACTACACTTTAGGTACGGACATAGGCGAGGTATTTTTTTTTTAAAGAGATCCGTATTCAAATTGAAATAATGTAACCCAAAAGGTATGAAAAACATGCCCACAAAAATTGGTTATTGGCGTGCGCTGCTAAATCTATTGAAGATACATAAAAACAATGTTCGACATAATCAAAGTACTCATTATTGCGTACAAATAAGTTCGCGAGAGCATACGTGTGGGATATTATGGAAATAGGTATACAAAAATCTATGCCACTTTTCGTTGTAATTTTATAACTCAGGAACGGGCTGACCTATCCAAACTAAATATTTAGGCTTTGTTCGGACTATTTATTAGATGGTTTATGTGAAGTTTGTAATAAATCGGTCGAGTGGTTCTTAAATGTCCCCAGGAACGGGCACAACGCGGGTAAAACCGCGGGGTGCAGATAGTAAATATATCGTAGGCACAATACAAAGAACGAAGAACGTTATATACAAAGCCAGCGAGCGACCGAACTAGCGAGCTAGCGAGCGAGTGCGCCATTCATAGATAGACTCGTCCCCCGCATACCTCTTTCCGTCACTTGTCAACAAGCAAGAGAGACCGCGATAACGTTGAACAAAAAATAGTGTCCGGAATCTTCATAAAACTTATTCCAGGATATACGTGTTTTTCAGTTAATCTTACATTTTTGTCAAATAAATGTTTGTAATTTAAAATCTCCATTATATTTGCGATGTTTCTATCATAATATTTTCTTTACTTTTACAATTTATAAGTACAATATGACCGCCCAAAGTTCAGGTAAAATTTGTGCAAAAAACCCGGTTTTTGGACGCTTATACTGAATTTGTTTCTAAAAATTTTGATTTTCTTTTATGATAGAAACCTAGATATAGTGCATAAGATACTTATTAGCTAAAAATTTTCAAAGAAAGATCTATAACAACGCCGTAATCACGTAACAGCGTTTGTATGAAAAGTAAGACGGGTTGGCCGCTCTTAATTTTCAACTTTATAGCAAAAATGGTCCTATCCAAAGTTGTTGGAAATTTAATTTTCCACAAGTTTGGTCATTATCATTTTTATGTTAGGATCAATATTTGCAGAGTTATACTACCAAGTTTATCGAAAAAATTTCCTTCCACATTTTCCATACAATTTTATTTTATAAATAAACTAGATAATAAACAAAAAATATGAACAATAGAAACAATTTAACCTCCGATTTGAGTATAAATCCGAAAATATTGATCGTGAAGTGAAAAGTGCGAGAAACAAAGTTGAAGAAAATAAAATTCCACCCATTACGATTTTTTCGATAAACTTTTCTTTCGAAAAACTCTGCAAATATTGATCCTAGCGTAAAAATGATAATGACCAAACTTGTGGAACATTAAATTTCCAACAACTTTGGATAGGACCATTTTTGCTCTAAAGTTGAAAATTAACGAGTTATTTCAGAAAAACGAAAAAATTGAAAGTATGTATTAAATCAATAACCGAAATCACAAACCCTGATATTTTGCTGTCGCTACTGCACACTGGTATAATCTTCGATCAACAATACACAACTAGATATCGGGTCACGTACAAAATCAAAGCTAAATACTGTCCGCATGGATGACGTGTGACAGCTTATTTTGTTTACTACCCAACTGAAAAAAATGTTTTAAAACAGTTCGAAGTTCAACCTAATTACAACCATGACACCTACCAATAAAGTAGCAAATCTTATGAAAAACATAAGTGACAATAACGCCTCACTTTTCAAATGAGGCGTTATTCACCGAGACGTATTTTTTGCGCCGACCCGACATCTAGTTGTGCATTGTTGGTCGAAGGGTATAATAAAAAAGATTCAACGGTAATTTTCATTTATCCAGCGCGCTTTGTGCGATGTTTTGTAGCCGGGCGCGCGGGCAGCGCCCCGCTGATTGCCTTGCACCTCACCCCTCAGATCTGCCCGAGAGCCCCATATCCTCGCCTTAAATTTAAAACAAAATTCTAAACTTACTTTAAGAAGTTTTTGATTCTAAATATTTTAAGTACCAACACTACTACTGCATTCATAAACTGACTGTTCTGTTTATTCGTCCAGGCGTACTCGGTTTCGAGGTGGGGTACTCGGTGACGAACCCGAACGCGCTGGTGCTGTGGGAGGCGCAGTTCGGAGACTTCAACAACGTGGCGCAGTGCATCATCGACCAGTTCATCTCCAGCGGGCAGGCCAAGTGGGTGCGCCAGTCCGGGCTCGTGCTGCTGCAGCCGCACGGCATGGAGGGCATGGTGAGCGCACCCTGCTAACTCTAAATCCAATATTTTTATTCAGTTTTGGCATCAAAGAGGCTCTTTTGAACGTACCACCGCTGCATTCAATTAAATATCTAAACTGCATAATCAAATGGTTGCAATTTTTGCCTTCTAAAGTCGATATTGAAACCGCTGTTATTGACTTTTGAAACAACACAAGTGCGACCATACTGCGATCTGCTGCCGCTCTGCAAATTATTTTGTAGGCTTTCAAATAATTTAAATGGTTTGGTTTCTGATGTAAGAATGGCACAAACCAGCAAAGATAACTGGAGTCGTCCGATCAGTTGACATCTGCCTTTCCCATCGGAATATTTTCTATATGAACGAATGCTAAATACTCCGTTCGAATGAGCATTAAATGTTTCTTTTGCCCAGGGCCCCGAGCACTCGTCAGCCCGCCTCGAGCGATTCCTTCAAATGAGCTCCGACGACCCCGACTACATGCCTCCTGAGAGCAACGATTACGAAGGTAATATATTACCCTTGACACAACCCTTGAAGTAATTTACACTTAATGAAAATCATATTATATTTGTTCTAAATTGAACATTACATCCTCTTAATCTCACTTTAAAGGTAAAGAAAGAAGACGTAATAATAAATCATTGTTCTACTACATTAAAAAAATGTTCACACATCAAACCTATCAAATCTCAACTAAATGACATGACAAGCATTTTTCTTCTACAGTTATACTACAGCTATAAGCATAAAAATCTTGACATATACCTTCAAATATCAATAACATCATATTTTTTTCTCACAGTCCGTCAACTCCACGACTGCAACTGGATCGTAGCCAACTGCTCATCGCCGGCGTCATACTTCCACATCCTGCGCCGTCAAATCGCTCTGCCGTTCCGCAAGCCTCTGATCTTGATGACTCCCAAATCGTTGCTGCGTCATCCCGAATGCAAGTCCTCGTTCGATGACATGAATGAGGGAACTAACTTCAGGAGGTAAATATAAGTTAATGTAGATATTATTAACTTGTTGGTAAATTATGATAACCAATATAGTCTATAATAACGTCACCCAAATTATGTAGTTTTCTATCCCGTACAATTTCATCAAGTATTTGTCGTATTTGTAGTATATGACCTCTTTATACTGCAGTATATGTTAAACATATGGTACCTCTAAATATGGGTGGTGCTTATGTATATGGATAGAATTTTTTATCCACTATTGTAGCTCTTGATAAATGAAATATTTCTTTCAATCAGATCAGTAGATTTTTGTGTGTTATGTTCGAAAAGACAAATATTCTAATAGGTGGTATACAAAATTTCCTTCTCTTTACAGAGTGATTCCCGAAGAAGGGCCGGCGTCCGAAAACCCGCAAAGCGTTCGCAAACTCGCGTTCTGCTCCGGAAGAGTCTACTACGACTTGCTCAAGGAACGACGTGAAAAGGGTCTCGAGAAGGAAATCGCTATTGCCAGGTAACACCTAGTTCTACAGATAGTTCAACTCATATTTTGGCGTGCGGCTCTTATGTGGGTGAACCTTTCTTCAAAAATAATTAACACAGGTTTCGGTCCAGACAAATAAATTTAAGTATAACTAAAGACTTACGCGCAAATTTGACTTGAACTACGTATAAAAATGATCGTTTGAGCACTAGCTTAGTCAAGGTTTCAATCTATTTGACCAACAGTATATTCAAGTCTATTAATAAATCTTCTCCAAGTTTTGATACTGATCTACAACGTTTTACGCTTAAAGTTTTTAACAAAGACATACATTATTTACGTTTAAAAATCTGCATCTCCTCTTTCATTCTGAATCTCTGTTTAAATTCTAAACCTCTCCATGCAGAGTGGAACAAATCTCTCCGTTCCCGTACGACTTGATCAAGGCGGAGGTAGCCAAGTACCCGAACGCTCAGCTCGTGTGGAGCCAGGAAGAGCACAAGAACATGGGCTCATGGAGCTACATCGAGCCGCGCTTCCGCACCATGCTGCAGAACCAGAAGCATATCAGGTAAATACTGCGGTATACTAAGTTATTAGTAGCTGTTCTCGCAGTTACACTCTCGGTACTCGTTACTCTCACAGTTACTCGTTGCAATGGGTATTTTTGGGGAGAAAGTAACATAATAGTAGTAGTACTTACACTCTACCTGAATGTGATTATCTTATATGAAACGATTTTTGTAATCCGATTGGTAATTATATTTTATGTGATGGCAATATTCATGAGAAAGCTATAGGCTACTTTTAATTTCCCAAAATGAGTTGGCAGGTAAAATCGTGGGGCGATGATAAATATTAAAATATGAGTACAGACTAGCAGCGCCCCGCGGTTTTACCCGCGTTGTACCCGTTCCCGTAGGAATTTCGGGATGAAAAATAGCCTATAACCTTCCCGTTGAATGTGGCTATCTATTACAAAAAGAATTATTCAAATCGGTTCAGTAGTTTCTGAGATTAGCGCGTTTAAACAAACAAACAAACAAACAAACTCTTCAGCTTTATAATATTAGTATAGATTAGGAGGTTATCAGGGAGGTGCAAGGTATAACTATTGTTAAGATGATTTTTATCAGATGTGCAGACATATACGTTGACCGTAGAGGTAAAAAACTGAGCTACCGAACCGTATCACCCTAAATTTTATTAGTATCATTCATTTATCATTCATTCATAATGATAATAGAGCCTTATATTACAAGTAAGGCTCGCTACAGACACAGTCGTATACTTAGAAAATAGCCATAAATCTTTAAATGGCAGTAGGTTTGCAGCTTGGTTTTAAACTTTATAAGCTTAATTTCCTAACTCTTGCATGGGTGATATGTTTTCTGCTTTTGTTCCGTCTTTTGATTGGTTTTTCTAACAAACAAAAAAAGTGTAAAACTAATCTGGGGGGCGAATATTTTCCTCTCACTGAGAGATCTTATTCTGCAGAGGGATTCTACGAAAATATAACTTTTATTCTCGTCAAATACATATTACAAATTTAAGCTGCGTTGCCACTGAGGTGAAGCTGGGTGAAATAGAGGTTAGCGGTGTCTTAATTGACCAATCACAAGCGCAATGACAGTGACATTTGACATTACATTTCAAGAGTTGTGATTGGGCAATCCGAACAGTGCTAAGGTCCGATTTGCTCAGTTCTGTCTCAGTTAAAACAAAGTTTCATAACCTAATGGGCGTGTAGATTTGTTTCCATTCCATATAGGGTAACGGTGGGTATTATTGGCAAGACTACAATGATTGGCATGGGGCCATATTTGATCTGCTATTCTATGTTATTTATGTTTAAGTTATATTAATTTTCATTTCATGAGTATAGTTTATCCTCTTTCAATTTAAGTGGAATAACTGTAAGAGAAAATAAAACGTCAAATATGGTACGTAGGCCAGTCACTGTAGCCGTATTGTAGTCCTGCCAATAACACCCCCTGTTCCTCTATTACCTGTGCCGTAATGACGGGCTATTGGTTGCAGGGCAAAGTCCCAAGGGGGTAGTTGGTTAGGCCAGCTTTTCGGCCGCGACCAGAAGCCAGAACAAGATAATGTTGAACAATGTGAAACAGTTCCACGCACCATTAGGTGAGATAACACGAGACGAAGAACCTATCCCTTTTCATAGATGCTCTATATGCTATGAGAATGGAATGCAACTATGGGCGTAGTCCAATCTTATTCACCATCTAAACATGTTTTAAAAGTGGTTAAAAATTGGTTGTGTTAACTCCTAAACCCCCATGGCTATGCCCAAGTTGGTTATGTTAAAGATTATGAAAATGATAAAACTCGAGCGAGGATTTTCTTTGAGATGTGATGTGACACAATTCGCTGAGGATTGTCATTTTCTTTATCTTTGACTAGGTTCTAAAACTTTCTGGTTCTGAAATCCAGAAGGATTTGATTGGGACTAACACCGCTTTCTTTGTGCTTTAATTGTGTGTGTGTTGTTTTATTTATTTTGTTTCTTGGATGCTTTCTGTTTCTGTTGTATTTCTTTATTTTTGGTTTTTGTTTCTTTCTTTATTTTTGGTTTTTCTTTCTTTCTTTTCTTTGTTCTTCTGTTGTCTTTTTTATTTATGTGTTGCCATTGCGTTTTTATTTTTATTTGCTTTCATATTTAACATTCTATTATAGATCAAGCTGCAAACAAGGTTTATATTAAATGTATTTTTTATTTATAATGTTTTCATGAAAATGGCCTTATTTTTCATACTACATATTTAAATGCGAGAGTTCATTCCGCCTAACGCTGCGTTTTTACTTGAAGCGCTTAATAGATCCGAATATTGCTTGCTCTTTCATTCCGTCGAAGAGCAAGCAAGCTTTCGGAAACATTTAGAGCGTTAAGTGATAACGCGGTTATACATGTCAAATGCCATTCATTATGGTAATTACTAAGATTAACAATAATGATAACTAATTAATACTTGTATTTATAGCTACAACGGCCGCGTGACCGCCGCCTCGCCCGCCACCGGCTCCAAGGCGGCTCACAACAAGGAACTCAAGAATCTGCTCCAAGAGTTCTGCGCATAAACTAATGCAAACATCCGACAACATACAACTGATTGATTATAACATTCGTGCTTCAAACGGCTATGTAGATGCGACGCCTTAACAGTAAACACTAACTTACATAGGATCTTATTTATATAACTCGAAACGAAATTTCTGACATACAAGTTTTCGTCGATCGATTAATATCCTTGATTTAATTTTATTTCAGTATTTTGTTTTAATTCTCTTCGCAATTAGTTAGGTTAGTTAGATAAATTCTTATTTATTTATTTAAATGTAGCTTGTTAGTTACGTGATTGTCTACTCCCAAGTTATTTATTTTGTTTAATGTAATAATAAAACTAGTAGTCTCCGATGTCTCCACTCGTGTAGTTTCTTTGTTTGTATTAAATTTTAATTAACTATTTTTTGGTACACTCGGCCTCAATGCGCTGGTTGTATTGTTGCGTACATAATAACGTACATATATTTTTTTAATTGTAATTTACAAATGTTATTTTAACGGGTTTTAGTTGATACGTTATTTTTACTAGTCTGTGACGTAACATGCTTATTGTTTTGATTCGTTTTATTCTAGGGACAGTAACATCCCTTTATTGAGTATCCTTCAAATTCTTAGCGATTAGTGACTCGTCTGACGATATTACGAGATATTAGTAATTAGCGTATAACTAAAACACTTGTTCTGTTAAAGTGCACCTTAGTACATATGCAGCGGTATAATGTATGTTAGTCAGTGAACGGTTCCCTTATGTTTTCTACAGCCAGTTTCACTTCTAGTTACCGCCGTTCTAAACGGTACATTGTAAGGAGTAACACCAATCCCCTTCGCTTTGTATAAACTTACGCGTATTCTATACTTCGATTGTACGTTACCGTAGGAATAAAATTTATTTAGTATCCTATCGAACCGCGGCTAGCCCATGTCTGTCGATATATAAAACTAAGTTTTATACATTGGGCGTTAGTCTGACACTGTATACCTTGTATTTGGTACCTTTTAACTTTGTATCACTATTCGCATGTATTAGATGCACTATTCTATTGTTAATTTAAAATTTTGATGTTCACGTATTTTGGAATGAAGCTCAGTTCGACTGGAGATCGTATGCTATGATTGTATGAAAGAACTTTGATTGTAAGATTATTCTGAGCCAATTTATCGCTGTGTTAGATTGAAATAGTTAATTTACAATAAATGTATGTAATATTGAAACATCTGTTTTTTATTATATTCCCTTAAAATATATAACCCTATGCACCTGAAGGCTGTTCCTACACCAATCGATCAATCGTGGATGTAAGGTCACAGAGCATAGAAGCACCGCGCTCCGGTGCTTCTATGCTCTGTGATGTAAGGTAGTATCGGTCTTTAGTAAAATGGAGTAATCGATGTCGATATGATAGTTTCGACCAAACTGACTTATATCGATCCATGTCGACTAATCTATCTACTACTCCACCATCCTTCCATCCCGTCGAATTACCATCGATCCATTGGTGGTACCAACCCTAAAAGATTTCGACACGAGATTGTCAGTAATTTATTTGAAAATTGTCTGCATTTGAAAGAAGTGATTAATCATCATCGACACTAATTATAATTATTAATTTCACCGTAATACCTTAAGCCGTTATCCTGCGGAAGTGAACGAACTTCCAAAGAAATGTAACACTTGAAGGGTAATCAATATTTGACGAATTGGCAGAGCCGCTACAGTTTTATCGCTTCCTTTCAATCTTGATTTAGCGTTCTAAAAAGTCATTACAGAGGCCGGAATAACTGGCTTGATGAAGTTGTGAAAGAAAATTAAGTTGTGCGTCGAACATAATTTATTCCGACCTAATGTTAGGCTTACAAAAATAAATCTAAGACATAAAAAGTTAAATACAAGTTTTAGCGTATAAAGTCCTACTGTTGGGGGCAAAGGCCTATCACCTCACTGAAGATATCGGCACAGAGAGGAGGATTGGACGCTCGACCTGTGAATTGAACCTTAAACATACCTGCTTAATTTACAGCCATAAATTATGAAACAAGAGAACGGTACCTATGTAAAACAAGAAGTTACCTACGTGGTAATATATAAACACAACAGGGAAAGAATAGGTGCAAAAATTATCTATTCAGAAATGTTTTTAAGGCTTCGTTTATAAAGTTTATCATATTTCTTGTAAGTTGTTGGAGTAATGTATCGTGTTTCTCAATAAGATGTGGGTTCAAGGATCAAAATAATAATTTATGTTAGAGGGAACACCCTTATGAACTTAATGCTTTATCTCTGGAATTAAGATCAGATCCTTAAGTAAGAGGAAAGAAGTGACAAGATCCGCTCCGGACGTAATTAAAAGTAGCTTTCTTTTATTTTGTGTCTTTTTCTTTTGCTGAATATTGTAGGTACCTAAGTTTGGTAGTTTAGTAGGTACCTAAGTACCTATTCTATTCCCTAAGTTTATGTCTTTCTAGTTCCCAGCTGGTTCACACGCATCTCACTAGTTCTCGTATAAATTAACTAGCAGCATCCCGCGGTATTACCGGCGTTGTGCCCGCTCACGTGAGTATTTCGGGACGACAAATATGCTATAACCTTTCCGTTGAACGTAGGTGTCCATTATAAAAATATTATTCAAATCGGATTGGTAGGTTCTGAGATAAGAGCGTTCTTCAGTATTTTTTATATTAGTACCTATAGCTAGATGTAGACTTGCTCCAACGTCTTTTCATTAATCAAAATGTTTCGCAATTTGACCAGAAATCGAAATAACATTCGTAAGGATATTAATTACTTCTATCGGTTAACGCTACTGTCGTGAATATACTCGTACTGTAATATACCGAATTATATGTTAGTGGTGTCATAAATAATTGCAGGATCATAACTAATACTTAGGTAGGTGATGTCCCATGTTTTGCAATGTATTTTAGGAGTAAATTATGGGTTCGTGGTTAGTATGCATCGACTTACAAAAATATAAGGAAGGGTTTTCTTGTACTATACGATTTTGTAGGAAAGGAATTTCCTTTATTTTGTAACCCCGCGCGATGTATTCATCTGATCTACTGATAATCTTACAATATCGATATTAGATCTCTAGATAGATATCCAGGTTACTTATTGAATTAATTACCAGATACCTATGTAGCTAATAGAGTTACAATATTATCCAACCAGTTATAATATTATTAGTGCGCCGTTGGACGGCGGAATAATTAATGACGGTGCATTATCGTTTACTGGCTTATTTACCGACGCTATAGTTAACGAAGCAGGTGGCTTCACTTGCCGGTTTCTCCCAGCTCTAGTCTAAATTATATTCTCTCCTCTATGGACACATTTTACACTCTCTTTATTGCCCGATAAAGTCGATTCCTTTGTTCTTGAAATTTAAATGCGGTCCTTGAATTCCTGTTTTACGCAGCCCACCTACAGGTGCGATGAATAAATTACACAGCACTTGAGTCGGCTGTGTAAAAACGTGCAAATCAAAGTTCAAATGTGAAACTATTTGTTTATGTTGCCTTTTTCTTGGAATTTGTAAATGGAGCCATTCTATTATGTCTAAGCATATTATAGTAGGTGAGTATAAACCCATCGACACTTAACAAAAAAATAATTTAAAACGTTGGATTAGAAACGCAATATACCCAACCAACTACTATTACGAACTTTACCATTACTGTTCTATCTACTTTTACTAAGTGCTATTATTACGCAACGGCGTAGATGGCATCTAGAACTTACGAGTAACCTACATGGCTATGGTTACAAACACAGAACATTATTTAACAAGTCCTTGAACTGAAAATACTTTTCAAATGAAGACGTACCTACACCAATAGTAATAAAGGCAAAGATCTTCAAATTAAATGTTTAAATAATGATAGATACGTAGGCCGACACAAATAAGATTTATTGATACTTCTATCTTGTACTCGAGACTTCGTCTGTGTAAAAGTCCAATTAGTATTTTTTAGGTCATTATTTAGGTAGGTATTTTTTAACCCAGTTAAGGGGATTAACTTTAAAAAAAATGAAACACGTTCCAAAACTTCAGTTTAAGAATGTTTATTCAAAATTTGAAGTAGATTCGAGCTAAGAACTACATTGTCCCATACAAAATTGGCCACCCTATTTCACAGCTTTAGAGGTAAAAAATCAGAAAATCCTTTCTTATCGGAGGGGTTTCTCATACAAAGAACACACACTCATAGTTTCAGGTCTCTACGACAGCTCTACTAGGTACTAGTGCGTTGATCCATCAGTCATTCAGGAAAAGCATAAAATAATAAAATGGGTTAATAAATAGAATGGGTTAACTTAAGTAATTTTTGTAGCCTACTTACATAATACTTTCAGTCGATCATTTATTAGCGTGTATCTAGCTAGTAACATATAGATCTAGATAGTTGAGCTAACCTAGGTTTATAGTCTAAACCTACATAAATTAAATTTGGATATCAGGCCAATACGTTTACTATTTTCACGATTTATAATTATTGAGACTACGTTGTATACAGAATATCGATAAGAATAAATAATGGGGGTGTCTTTAAGCCACTGACCTTAGGGCCATTAAATATATCAGAGATCTGAGGGGCTTCTATCAAGATGAAGCTTCTCTGACCTGAATTAGTGGCGTAGATATCGATATTAAAAAGATAAAGTACCTATTTATATTTTATACGCTGCGTACTCCTGGGATCTGTTTTCTATGTTCTACGATCGCTACTTATTAATCGAGATTGAGATATCTAGAAATAAATTACAATAAAAATAGTCACGTACTTAGTAGTTACTTTAAAAAACTTATGCAATGTTATATTTTTGAGCCCCCCCCTAATATTATAAATGCAAGTTTGTTAGGATGTATGTATGTATGTATGTATGTATGTATGTATGTATGTATGTATGTATGTATGTATGTATGTATGTATGTGTTGGATGAAGCTTTACAGTAATATAGGTTATACATACATCAGAATTACACATGGGATAAATTTTATCCCGAAATTTCCGCGGGAACGGATACAAAGCGGGTGACAGTAGAATACTAAAAATAAATTTATGTTGATACCTGTTTCAAATATATGCTAGTTTAATTAACATTACACCAAATCACCCACAAAAAGCAATTCTGTTAAGACGTTAAGTATCGAGTTGGTCAAACCACGGATGCTAGAAGTCGGAAGTAGGTAGACTGCAGTGCAGTGACGGCAGTGCAGCCAGGATTTATGTGGTGCCGTACCTAGTCCGGCGACACAGAGTGATCGCGTCGCCCGCCCCGAACCTCGATCCCTAATAAATAACTGCAGTCAACCCGCTGCGACACATACTAACAGTTTTTTAACATCATTCAAGCTTTTACTTAGCTAGCTTAATTTATGTAAAGTCGCATGTGTCTCCGTCGACTGCCCGCCTTCCAAATGACAGAGGATACCTAATTATAGTGCCGTAGTGAAAAAGGCTTCCATTATGCTGTATTTCACTACGTACCCAATGATCGGATGGAATAACTATTACCTACTTCTTTTAATATTCCTAAACAATTTTCTCTATTTATCTAATCTGCAGTTATTTTAAAGCCTTTTTATGAACCTACTACCTAAGTATTTGGACTGGACACTTGGACAGTTATGTTATTTTTTGTCATTTTGCAGCAGAACTTCTATCCGTTTTAAAAAGTTTTAACTACATTGCCAACGGTTAATTAAAACTGTTTTACGACGAAACTATAAATGGCGCTTTTCCTCCGTACGTATAAATGAAAGCTCTTTATTCTTAACAAAGAGCTTAGTGTTACAGTAACTTCATTTGCTTTATTTTGCCGGACGTGGAAGGAGTTTAAAAACATATTTCAACAGATTTTAAAGAGTTGCTTTAAAAAGAACATTACTTAATGTAGCAAACAAAGTTAGGTTCATTATTTCTTGCTGTAATTACTTATACATAAATTAGTTCAAAGTTTAAGTACCTACTTTATGTAGCCGTTTTATTATCAATAACAATTACTTTCCTCAGCTCACGTTTTATTATTTCGACGTCGGCTATTATTGTGGTTTAATTTTGTTATAGAAAACTCGTAAAACTTTTTACTTTTTAATGGCCTCATCAATTTGAAGGCTGTCTATTCATTAAGTGAAATACTTTTAAAAGTCGTACCTTAGTAATAATGAAGTCTGTATTTTACGTTATTAGCCATTAGACCTTGTTAATGTAGTAGTTAGATACCTATATTAATTTATTTAAGACTATTTTGTGCGTAACCGATTATTATTTATCGCTTCTAAGTAAAATAAATGACATTAAAAAATCTATTCAAAGAAAAAAGGAAATGAAATAGCTATTTTCCTGATTCATTTCAAAGGTAAATTATGCATAACCACGAAAATTTGCTTCAATATATTTTCACGTATATCGCCTAATTTCGTTCGGTGAAATTGTTTGAGATAGGGATGGGATGTTGGTAACAAAACACGCATACTTAGCGGCCCTTACGTGGCAGCTAACAAATTGTATCAGGTGCAGCGAGGCGGAATGCGTACCGCACACACATAAGGTTCGCCTTGAGGGAATCTGATTAATTAGCCCCTTGCTCCAAACCCTTTGAATTATTAAAGCTCGTTTGCACCTAGCCCCTTAAAATTCAAGATTGCTAAGATATTCCGTTCGTGATATGTTACCTAATTTGTTACTAACTAAAGTTGTGAGAAGAAATTAGCATAGAACGGTGAAACGTACCACCTATCTACTATTACAGTTTAACTACGTTATTTTGATGAGGGATTTACGCTGCTTTGGAATACATTTAGACGACGACGACGAAATTGTATTACTCATATATTAACCATTTACCTTGATCTAGATGGTCTAGATTTAGCGGGTTTTGTACTTAGATTATGTATTAAGGTATAAATTAAGTATGCTTGCGTAGGTATATTTCACTACTAGTTTTAAGTTTAACATTTTTATTTGTAAAACAACGTGCACTAAACCGACGCGTTTGTTAAATATCGAAGCTCTAGTGGTAATTGTACATTGTGTTAATTTACCATTAACTAACTGAAGTATTTGGTTGGCTTCAAAGAGTCGTGGTTTCTCTACGGTCATGTGCAGTGACTGTTAGGAAGCTTAACAAAGCTTGTACCGGTTAATTGTTAAGTTTAGTTAATCTTACTTTGTGGTACGGTTGCTTCAACTAAAGAACTTTTACGATGTATGGAGGGGTGTCTTATCCATAGGGGTTGAAAAGGCAGGGTTCCGTAGCCCCAAGCCTGAAGGTATTTAAACATCCTTACTTGTTTTGGGAGGGTCCTAAACTGCTGACTCCTGTTCCCTAACTGATGTTTGTTGTAACTCACAAACAAAATACTCCTGGAATTGTTTGAATGTATTCAACATTTCTTAAAGGATATCATGTGTGAGCTTTTATACTTAAGTATAGTTTAATCGTGAAATAATAAATTTAGGTTAATAATAAAATACTTCAGAGGGCACATTCAATTATCGGTTCCGGTTGTTTCAATCGTTAGACCATGTCGGAGGCCTTGAGACGGTCTAAAAAGTCCGAAACCTCGAACTTACTAACTTTACAATAGGTAAGCTTTATGACGACATATTTTTAAGACTAACTAGGTCTCGCCTAAATCTTGATTCAACTCTTACAAATAAAATGATAAACTCTACATTTATTAAACCAATTTCCACAGGTAAGTATTAGCAATTTCATTAGGTAATACTAACTATGTAGGCTTTATTAATAAAGTATGCAGATAAATATTTTTATACAAGCCACTTCATCCCTGTAGGTGTGTAATACGAGATTGGAAACAATTTACTGAACGTTGAATTTTATTTCACATAACAATGAACGCAATGTGATCCAACAGGTAGGTGTTGACGGGCAATGAAGCTTGTAATGGTTTTAATTCACATTTTTCATGTATTTTATTTAAAAAAAATCGGTATAATGAATACCAAAACAGCATCATACCGTAATGATGCTGTTTTGGTATTCAGTTGCAAAGATAGGAATCAGAGTGTGAACATACTATAGGAAACTGTAAAGTCATAAGTAAGTACTTGATTGTTTTATTTTTGATGCATTTATATTTTTACCACTACTGAAATCTTCATTGACGGAAGAGGCTTTTACTTTTCTATATTAGCCTATAATGTCCCACTGCTACGCAAGTTCCTCTTGTCTCACTGAAGATATCAGTACAGTGAGGAGGATTAGAGACAGTATTCTGGTTTATGAACAAATATTATGTAAGACTACGTTTCGTTTACTGTTAAACGTCTTGTTAACGTATTCGTATACGTGTCTTAGACATTTGTTTATGTTTGACTTGATATTTTTCCAACATCTGTTTTTTAGACGAACTAAAGTATGTTTTTCATCGCAAATAAGTCAGTCTTAAAACAGTTGTGATTATAGTGGAGTCACCTTTAAATACTCATACTCAAACTCAAACAGCCCCCAATTCATACAAATTTGACAGTAACATAACCTAAATATAGAAAAGTAAGTGAACTTTTGTAATTGTATCAATGAAATATTTAAACCAATAAATAATGTAAATTTTGACACGCAAGCAATCGAATCGAGCCCGTTAGTCGTTTAGTCAAGTTGACAGCTAAGTTCCATAGCCAGTAATGTTTGAGTATTTTGTGGTTCTTAGTATGAGACATGAGCCCATCAGTATATATATAGCTTATATAGCTTAGTTAAGTACCTATGCTAACAAAAAATAGTAATTATTCATACTTAATATGTATTTTGTTAAAAGCATATAAGATAGTTAAGTAACGTACAGTAGGATCTGTATTAAAAATTCAATTACATCTATACTAATATTATATAGAGGTAAAATTTGTACGTTTATTTGTAATAAATAATTTGCTGGGAATAATCTCTGAAACTACATTAACGGGACTCAATAGCAGTTACGATATCTCAGGCTACCTTTGACCTGGAAACTCCCTCGGGCACAGAGTCCATTCCACCAACCTAATACCTGAACACTTTTGCTATGTTCGACGGTAACTTGTATAGAATTTCATATTTCCGGAAATTTTCCTAATAAAATTGTTCTAATTTAGAAGACAGACATTGGTGTCTATAAAAGAGTAAGTTCGTTATCGACACCGGGTTTTCTTTGGATCCGACTCGTTAGGATACACACTGTTCATGAATAATGGAATACGTATAATGGAACTCCAGAGAAATACCTACCTGCATGTTTTAATGCCGCGAATTTCTTCTTTCGAAACTTCCTTCAATTGAGATCGATTTGAATATTTTAAAGTTGAAATGTTTCTGAAATCGATATATTAGCACCTGAGATATTATTTATTGTTGATTATTGTTCTGATATTAATGTTGATTCTTACCGATCTTAACTTTGGTTATTTACGGTTGCTTCGCCCTTATTTCTTATAGTTTTTAGTAAGGTTTTTTTAAATATTGTTTAAATAGATAGTAAATTGTACTAGGAACGTTTTTATGTTAATTTTGCATGTTTGAAATATAAGTGAACAAAGGTTGTACAACAGAGGTATTGTGAATCAGTAAGTGCTTCGCTCTTCCGTGGGTAATCATAAATCAAACATAGCTCATGATTTACCAATGTTTATATATGAATGTACGACCTCGACGTTATTCAGAATTTAAAAAGTTGAATTTCGTGTAACACAGTAACATAATACACGAAACACAGTCATAAATTTAAACCGAAAAGACACTTCAAAATATCTCAACGTAAAAGCGCTCCAAACACGCTTTTCAAGCCCATTTATTCGTTTATACGCGTCATAATACGCATATTTCAAATATGTATTTATTTGTAAATATGAGAGGTACAAGGCGAGGTTGGGCTTATGTTTTTCATATGCGGTCAAGGCTTGTATTACAATTTACGACCTGTGGGACATCGCTAGCCATTTGTTTCAATATAAGATTCACCTGGCGCGGGCCGAGCCGGCCTCTCGAGATCACCGCCCATGTTTATACTCTATACCTTTATTTACATCGCTATAATCAACATAATATTACCTACGGACTTCCGGTTATCTTTTGACCCTTTTATGTAATATGAGGTAAGTCACTTTGATGTGATATTATTGAAGTTTAATATGGTTTAATATATTAACTCTTTTTATATTGAAGTGTGACAGAGTGTGTGTAGAGTAGGACTATGTGAATTCTTTTAAATAAGGCTGGATTGCAAATCTATCTTAATTTTTCTTAGCGCCTAAATTATGTTTAATAAATAAATAACGTTCGTTTGACATAATGTTCTATTTTGAATAATATAAAATACTAGCCGGGCCCCGCGGTGTTACCCGCGTTGTATCGGTTCCCGCGAGAATTTCGGGATAAAAGGTATCCCATATATTATTCTGATGCATAACCTATTTTACTGTAAAGTTTCATACAAAGCCGTTCAGTAGTTTTTGCGTGAAAGAGCAACAAACATACATCCATACATCCACACATATGTACGTACATCCATCCTCACAAACATTCGCATTTATAATATTAGTAGGAAGTAGGATAGGACAATAATGAGTGACCAGCTTTTGTTTCATAAATATATTTAGGTACAAAAAAGAGTTCTTGTGCAAGCCACCCTTAATGTTGCCATAATCGTAGATACCACAAGTACTTACGATAAATTATAAAATTCAGTAACATAGTACAATTAGTACGTTAGTAGCGTTAGTAGTTAGTACGTTAATACAAAATTGTTTTATGACACGTAGGTCAATCGATATTCATGTGAAAACGTCTAACCGCTGACTTCCCGACCGTACGGATATTTTCTTTAATTTCCCCATAAAGTTTCACCTAGAAAGGGCAATACGCAGCGCGCTCTATAATCGATTTAATGAAAGTGGAATCGAAGGGTCCCGTAGGATTGCGTTTCTAAATTTACGACCACTTATAGCATTTAATTGGAAGTTCGTGCCGCAATAAAAACGCTGATGACCTGGCGATTAAAGTGGAAACTTTTTCCAAATGAAACTGAATGCTAAATGGTTCTCTACCTCGAGATCTCACTTTTACAAATTACGCTTTTACTTAAGATTCTTTTAGATAACACACTGACATCTGTTCGTTTAAAGTTTAATTCTTTCAACTTTATTTTTGTTTTATTTGATCGTTTACAGGTGCTTATTTCTATTAGAGTATTTTATTTTGGCACCATTTTACTTCTTACTTTTTGTAGTGTCTGCATTGTATTGTAAGTTTAATTGTCTGATAGGCCTGTGTTCTGATATAGTGGGAAGGGAAATCCCACGGTTTTAGAAATACGCAAGAACTGCGCAGGTCTTATTTAGTAGCACTTTTATTGATGCCTCGGTGGTCTAGTGGCATACGCACTCGCCATTCAAGACTGAGTCCGGGTTCAATTTCCAGGTCGAGCGAAAACCTGTATGCTACTTTTCAAACATGGCTCGAGTTTTAGATCACCAACCCGTATTAGGCAAGCGTGGTGATCATGCCTTATCCTCCACACTGTACTTATATCCTCGGTGAGTTGAGTGGCCTTTGCCCAGCACTTCTATTTTATTAGTAAGTTTTCGTGCTACTTGACTAACTGCCAAGTCTGAATAAGTTTAATAACTCCAAAACTTATATATGTTACCGGCCAAACTCGATTTTAGGACATACTAGTTTTGCCTAGGCTAAATTAGTTCATATTTGACAGACATATACCTATGTATATCAAAACCGTGTGGTTTCTACGTATTCCTAAAGCGTGCCCGAAATTTGAACGTAGGCTATAAGTTTCAATATGAAAATACCCATCGCTTTTCAGACTATCGCTTTTCCAGCTAAACCAGGTACTGACTTAACGTCTATTCTCCCGCAAATCCGGCTAATAAGTTAATAAGATGTTAATATCTGCTATGATTGGCAGCGGTCCGCTGTCTGTATTCTTGAGTCGGTCCACACTCCACACACACTGCAATACAATGCGGCCTGGCCCGACGGACCGCGATAGGCCAGTTAATCGGATTCCGTATTCATGAGGTCGCTGCGCTGCTCTGCCGCGGAATTTTAATAAATTTGTATGAAAAACACTTTCACAGAATCATAATTTAATTATAAATTCAGTTTCGTATGCATTTCTCGATTATAACCCGTTTATTAACATTGGGTTGGCAGCGTATTGCTATTTAAAATATTTCTCCCCAGTTACTTAATCTGGGGGCACGGCAGTGCCCCGGCCAAGTCGAGCGCGAAGCAAACACTGCCGTACCATCCTTTACTGGATTATCTGTTTACATCAAAGAAGAAGAAGCATAATCTTTGCACATTGCCTTTAAAACATATACGAGTTTACGGTCCAATTGAGATATCTCTTTTTTGAAGTTGGTTAATTTCAGATTACACGTACTAAATATCATAGAATTAGAGTATAATTAGTTATTTGAAATTTGCAAAAAATCAATTCACAAAACCTTTAACCTACACATAATGCATCCAAACACATCACTAATAAAGAATTCTAAATAATTCCGCAGTAAAAAGCGCATCCGATAAACCGTCCGATTTTAGATTTACTTGCAAAGCTTTTGCGAAGTTATATTGAGTTCCATTTGTGCCCATGTGGTTAGTCGAGCCAGTGGTCTTTGAAAATTTAATACCTTCCGAACTGTTCCTGTTTACTTCGCTCGATATTCATGTTAGTAAGCCTATTTTAACAAGGTCGTGTACATATTGTACTGGTAATATCTACATACATTGGCCGTTTAGTTTGTGGGTGGTCTGGTATGTGATCTGTGTGTCATGGTCAGATTTTAGAAGGGCTCAAACTTCGTTAGTTAATTACTGTTACGTAATGAACCTACAAGAACCTTTGATGGGTCCAATTATTACTGGGCCAGTGTGCCATCATTCATACAAATACAAGGAATACAACCCACACCCGCACAGGTGTCTTGCGCTATAATTAAATCAATAAGTAGGAGGTAGTTTTTTAGGGTTCCGTACCCAAAGGGAAAACGGGTCCCTATTACTGAGACTTCGCTGTCCGTCCGTCCTGTCTGTCACCAGGCTGTATCTCAAGAACGGTGATAGCTAGACAGTTGAAATTTTCACAGATGATGTATTTCTATTGCCGCGATTTTTGCCGTATTTTAAAGTACGGAACCCTCCGTGCGCGAGTCCGACTCGCACTTGGCCTGTTTTTCGTCTATAATTATAACACTTTGTCAAAAAATTAAACTATTTATCCCGTAGCACTCGTGGCGTAGTTTAACTAAGCTGTGTTAGTTAATTGCGATTGTTAAGCAACATGCAGCTCAGTACCTACTTGGATGGGCCGATAGTGGCATTACTATCTGAGCGCTACCGTGCTTCGGAGGGTACGTTCAGCAGTCGGTCCCGGTTGTTTCAATCGTTAGACCATTTCGGAGGTCTTTAGGCGGTCTAAAAACTCCGACTCCATGGTTGGCTACTAACCTATGATGACTATTTATCCAATACCTACTAAGTATTACGTAGATAGTTTTGGTACTACTTAATTATTTTTATTACCTAGTATTTGAACATAGTATCTTTTGACTTATAGTTTAGGCACGCAGTTCAAAGGCTCGTCATTGCCTAATATTCAGATAATAATTCGAATGAGTATTTAATAGTGGAGCTAATGATGCGGTCGTTCGAAGTGTCGCTAGTGCCAAATATAGCTAACGAGGCAATAATTACCTGATATCTATTCGCATTTAGATGAGATAAACTTAATTAAAGAATGGTTGGGATGACTTTAAATTAAGAATACTGTTGCTTTCATAGATCTATTATCACTACATGGTATAAAACAAAGTCGCTTTCCGCTGTCGATATTATTCGATATTATTTTTGTTAGGAGATTAAAAACATTTCTTATTATTGTTTTCAATTAACTTAGTTCATCAATAAACAATTGAAATCAACAATCTTAAATTAGTCATTAAAACACAAACATCATAGACGTATCTAATACTTTGAAGACTAGCTTAAGTGAACACTATTCATTTTCAATTGAAACTACGTTTACAGATACGCTTCGCTTTTATTTAACATTTTAATCTGACGTTTCGGTTCCTATACAGGAACCTTGCTTACAGTAGATTACTTAATTATTTACCAAAATGACTTCAACATCTAAAACTTAAGGTGCTCTCAAAAATCCCAACACCAGGGTTGCTACAAATCTAAATTAATATACCCATACACATTCCTTATTACTATAATATATTAGTAGATTAACCGTCCAGCTAGTTAGTCATCCTCGGGTCTACTACAATACCATTAAACAAGGAATGGGACCCGCAAACAATTTCAAAATAAAATGGTTTGTTTACATACACTTGTCTTATGTGCTTTGTCTTCACAGACGACGGAGCTGGTGTTTTCAGCGGCGAAAAAGTTATAGTCCCTGAAAATAATTCGAAAAGATTAATAAAGTTGAAATTACTTTATGTAGGTATACTCGTACCATGAGTATACTTTAGATTTAAATTATTATTAATTAGTCATAAATGTCCCACTGCAGGGCAAAGGCCTCCCTACCCTCCTTCCACTGATCTCAATCCTGAGCTATTGTGGGCCAGATATTGTTGTGTTGTTCTAGTTCGTCCCGCCATCGCTTGCGTTCAAAGAATTAGTTTGCCTCGTCAGTGTTAACTACAGCGTGCCTAATTTAATCGGTTGCATTCGCGAGCGAGTGATTTGACTACTTACCAGTAAACTCACCTATCGGCTATCATCTTAACTTGCACTGCTAAGATCATTTGTAAGTTAAAGCAGTTCGATGAAGTTATTTATGTAACTTTCAACCCGGTTAGTATATGTACTACAGTTATTTGATTAGGTTTCTATAGTTCCTATTAGAGCCCCACAGTGCTTTGACGATCACGGTGAATTATAAATCTCGATAGCTCCAATCATTGAACCATTGTGGAGAGCTTTAGGTGGGTAAAACTTCCCATTGAGGCTATTCAACTACACGATCAAATCCATTGTGATTAATATAGGTCACACGTAGACTTATTCGACCTATATATTCTGTGTTTTGTGACCTGTAAGGATTATGCCATTCCGAACACCGCCTCAATGATTTGGTTGATTGGGCATGTTAAGTCCCTGAATTCAGGGTAGGTAATCATGTGATTTACTACTACTTAATATGCTTAGCTTATGTAAACTTTCGAGTAACTTTAAAGAGAGCCACTTGTACTATGCAGTGAAATACAAGCCGACTGCCATTGCAATAGACTAGAACTAGTAGGTAGAGTTTGCTCTCGACAAGCTGTACATGACGTTTCATAGAATTTAAAGTGGTCACTTTGGAGCCAAACTATTGTATGCAAATCTGCCGATTGCCTTGTTGTTGTAAACGTACGGCGTTTAACAAAAACAATGTTACCGATTGAGCCGTTAGGTATTATGTTGAAGTCAAAATCCATTAAATGTTATTCAACTAGTGTTCGCCCCGATTTCACCCATTTCTATGTTAGTATTTTTCTTAAAACGTAATTCATTGTTTGATGTAACTATAAAAGATGGCAGTAGTATTCTAATGATACGAGTACGTTTAATTATTTCAGAGTAGGCAAAATTTTAAAATTCACTTTACTTAGCATAATGTTATAATACTTACTAGGCAATGCATTCGTTATAGAACCTTTTTCATTCAAGTCAATAAGCGCTATTTGTCTAGCTATGTTTAAATGAATGTCCTGCTTCATACGCCAATATTTTTTTGTATAGATGGTGCTTAACCGATCTCCAGGTTCGAATATTTTTTCTATATCCATCTAAAATAATGTGAAATGTTTATTCGCACCAATAATTTTGGAGTAGCAAGTCGTGGTACAATGTAGGTTGCAAAATCGCAGTCGAAACCATGTCGAAACATAGTTCACATTATGGTAATTAGGTACATAACAAAAGAAGATTATATTTTGGTTATAAAACAAACTTTTAGAACAAATAGCTACAAAATGAATACAATAGTCATGAAATTAAACATGAAATTCACTGATGAATACTAACCTTTTGAAACACATGGGTCAAATTAGTTTCATATTGAAACTTGTACCGTGGTAAATACACTTTCGCGTAAGTCAGTGTCATGGAGCGTACAACATCACTGAAAGTTCTCATATCGTGTCGGTGATCGACTACTCTATTTATGCCATCATAATCGTTTGGTACCACAACTAAAAACCAACACATTTCGTGTTTGAAAGGAATTTTCAAAAACTGAAAGAAGATAATGCGTTTTAATTAACATTCTTAAGTAATTAAAGACGAGCTGAGTGATGCGGAGCACAACAACTGATCAATCTCAATACATTACGAAAAGATTTTGACAATTTCAATGATTTGTTTGACAAACCCAATGCGCTGTAATTGGTGAATCGGGCTTCGCACCGCTCCACTCCGCTTCGAAGGAAATGCATCCTTATAGGTTTTCTATAAAATTCGAGGTCACTGGTAAACTAAGTTCGAGTAGATTAGTGTCCAACCCTGGTGTCGGAGTTTTTAGACCGCTTAAAAGCCTCCGACATGGTCTAACGATTGAAACAACTTAACGACATTTTAACGTGCCCTCCGAAGCACGGTAGCGCTCAGATAGAATACCACTATCGGCCACCCATCCAAGTAGGGGTCGAGCTGCACGTTGCTTAACAATCGCAATGTACTAACATCGCTTAGTCAAACTACGCCACGAACGCTACAATAATATATTATGGTTAAATTATCTAATACCCACCGATAACTTCTTTGACATGCCTCGCATATGCAATCATTGCCGTGGCCGAAATCGGCTGGAGGACTATTATTATTATTATGCAATCATTGCCTTTTTTAGTGAGTTTTCAGATTACATTACCTTACTAGAAAGTATCTGATGTTAAGTTATTGTGCTACATACCTGAGCATTTAAAGCGGTACTGTCCACATAAAGTGTTACAGCAGTCTGTACCATAGTGGGCACCATCGCTACACTGCTATTTGTTAGATAAAATGGACGTTCCACTGTCTTATGGTTTTTGAAGACGCTATCCCAAGATTCCTGAAAAACAATATTATCTTACATACTGTGCCGCGAGACTAGGAGCGCTGTTGTTGTGAACACAATATTTTAAGAAAATATAAATATTTCATTATAAATAATAACCTAATTACTTCGTAACTATATATAAGGTGCAAAATTGTCGAATAAAAACGACATAATTCCAATGTATAAGCGAGGATAGCGTATGGTACTCTATAAATGTTTTCATTTTTAGATTTAAACCTCATATTAATACAATTTTTATATAACTTCCAGGTTGCAAAGATTAAATTCTTTCAATCAAATTAATTCGAGACAAAAAGTAAAAGAGTTAAGGACTCACAAACAGAGTTATGAATGCTTTAAATATAGCACCTTCACTTTAGAGTCAGGTTCAATTAATTAGCAAGAGGATTTTGTTAAATAGTAACTTACTTCGAAATATGCGATGTTTACCAATATTGCTCTCAAAATGAGATAAGCATCCTCTGGTTGAAACATAGTCTGGGAGCGGTTACTAGTTGTACTCATTACCTGGAAAGCAATATCAATATGAGTGAAAAACCTTTTGGTAGAAACGCTTACTCGAATATTCATCATTAAACTTAAAATTAGAACTCTATGCAACTTATATTTTATATGTCAATGTTAATTCCATAGCTGACCCTAGATACAGTACTAATTGGCTATGACTTTGATTCGCTTCGCTTCGCTATATACTCGTAGAACTGTTTAGAAATATCACGTGAATGCCACTTAATCATGACACTTTGGGCAAAATGTATGGGCAGTTTGTTAGAGAAGCGAAGAGACCGCCGCTTGTCTATAGGGTATAAAAACAAAACTTTAGATAATCCGAAACAAATATTCTACTTTATAAAATACTAGCAGCGCCCCATGGTTTTACCCACGTTGTGCCCGTTCCCGTGGGAATTTCAGGAATTTTTATACATATAAACCTTCCTCTTGAATCACTCAATGTATTTTAAAAAACCGCGTCAAAATTCGTGCAGTAGTATTTCAGTTTATTGCGAACAGATAGACAGACAGACAGACGCGGCTGGGGACTTTGTTTTATAATATGTAGTGATGGAGGACGCTACTTCACGATAGAGACGATACAAGACATACCCAGTCATTAATTGTTATCATGTCCGATTGTTCAAAATTGGTTTCAATTACTTCTGCATCGACCATATTATCTGATAAGAATATAAAAGATTGCTCCATGTCTCCCAACTTTTTAACATAGAGTCGGCTATGTTGTTGAAATTCCGAGCCATACATATAATTCAAGTTATACGTGATTTTGGCGAAATCTAACAAAACCTGAAAATTAATTTAAATAATATCAGATAGCAGTAACCATCAAAGATCCATAAGTCCTGAGACTACGAGCAGTAGCAATCGTTTTGCATTTGTTTTGTTTTGCTATATAATCGAAATGTATGGAAATGTAGCATGACATGACAAAGTGACTGTAACTAGACATTTCTACATTTTGGGAGTAGATAACCAAACAGATAGTGGAGCAACTGCTATTTGTTAAGAAGAGCAATACAGTCAAACAAATTGTAGCGATAAATTACCCAAAGTTATATGTTGAAATAATTTAATTTGTATGTAGGTATGTAAATTCATCCGAATTAGTAATTCAGACTATGAAGTGCCTACTCTAAGTTCAATACGATGTATAAGTTGTATAACTAATTTGTTCTATAAATAAGCCTAAAGCTTACTTTGGGTCTAATAAGCTTGCATCTTTGCGCGATGTTTGCACGTGTATTATATAATTTTAATGAGTTTTAATTAAAAATCTTACATCTGCTGGGTCTGTGTACCCTAAAGCTTCGGCGATTTCTTCTTTGCACTCTTGACTCGAAGCTAATAATAACAAACTCAAAGGTCCCATGAGGGCTGTGCCCGATACAATTATGTTTTTGCCACGATTCTGCATCGCAACTTCCTGGAATACACCCAAATTATACATGTGCATTGTGCATCCTACTATATTAAAAGTCAAAGTTTGTGATGATGGATGTATGTATGTATTTATGTATGTACTAGCAGCGCCCCGCGGATTTACCCGCGCTGTGGCCGTTCCCATGGGAATTTTGGGATGAAAAATATCCTATAACCTTCCCGTTGAACGTGACTATCAAAAACAAAAAGAATTATTCAAATCGGACTGACAATTCCCGAGATTAGCTCAAACATACAAACAAGCAAACTAACAAATTTTACCTCTTTATAATATTAGTATAGATGTATATATGATAACTAGCTGCGTTTGGCGATGGACAGCTGCAGCACGCTGCAGCCACCTAACTTCCCTGTCACCTATACGGTGTACAGGTGCTGTATACGGTGGAAAATTTAATGTGAAGAGGATTTAATGATAGTCGTGGACCAAATTAGATTGAAACAGGTTCGGCGATCACCTTAGGGGAACGAAGTGGGGCGTGAAATAATTCAATGGAACCTTAATGTTACTTCCATACTTTGTTAGTACTTAATTGTTGTTGAGGTCTCGATATTTTAATGCTGAATTTACATATTACACAACTTTTACCAGAAAGTCTACCTGTGTTGAAAATTTATGAAGCTTGAAACATTACTTAGTAAGTGAAGTATACGTTGATTTATGACAACAATATATTACTTACTTGAAATAATATTGATGGAAAGAATGTGTGCGGTAGAATTCCTTTCGCAGGTAAGATAGCCGAACATATAACTGGAATCAAAATTCTCATTAAAGCCTATTGTATTAAACTAGCCGACCCGGTAAACGATGTCTTGCAATATACATTAATTAACAAAAAAAAATAAGGGGTGAACCACCCTTCACAATTAGAAGTATGAAAAATAGATGTTGAACAATTCTCAGACCTACCCGATAAGCACACAATTTCATGAAAATCGGTCGAGCCATTTCGGAGGAGGCAGCAAACACCTCAACACGAGAATTGTACATATCAGAGAGCTATAGATGAGCTAAGGCTTCGATTTACTTTCACTTGTCATGATTACTCAAATGGTCATCTGTAATATGCTATCATCACAATTATTGTGTAATTGTCACAATACAGAGACGTCGTTCTGTTAACGTTATACTAACGTTTTATATCTTTTACAAACGGAAAAATTGCCAATGAACACCTCTCGCATGCACTCAACTGATTCAACTTTGTTATAAAATGTATATAAAAACACACATCAAAGAACTCATACTCTTAAACCATAGATAATAAATAATAATATTTACTTACACAAAACGATTAATCCCATGGCGTCTTGTCTCGGTGAATGCAACGATGAAACTAAATTAAATCTGAAATGGGTTTTTATAATCGTATATAATAAAATATTATGGTTACAAAACAATTATTTGTTTGTCATATCAAAGGTTTTGTTATTATTTTTAGAGTTCCGTAGAAAAATGGCAAAGAACGGAACCCTTATACTCGTGGATTCGTCATGTCTGTCTGTCTGTCTGTCTGTCCGTCCGTATGTCACAGCCACTTTTTTCCGAAACTATAAGACCTATACTGTTGAAACTTGGTAAGTAGATGTATTCTGTGAACCGCATTAAGATTTTTAAACAAAAATAGAAAAAAAACATTATATTTTGGAGGTTCCCATACTTAAACTCTAAATATGTTTTTCATCAACCCTTACGTGTGGGTGTATCTCTGTAGGTATAGATCTTCAAAAATGATATTGAGGTTTTAATATTATTTTTTTTCTAAACTGAATAGTTTGCGCAACTTTACAAATGTGTAACTTTGTAACCCCCTGAAACTTTTGAAATAAGAGACTGATAAAACTACAAAAAAATATATGATGTTACTATGCAAACTTTTACCGAAAATTGGTTTGAATGAGATCTAGCAAGTAGTTTTTTTCATTCACCTTTCATTCAATCAACTCAAATTTTCTAACTACAAGAAGTTTTATATTATGTTATTTGCTGCTACGGAACCCTTCATGGGCGAGTCCGACTCGCACTTGGCCGCTTTTATGTATCTTCATTTACTTTCTCCTCGTATATTAACCATGGATATATTGACATAATAACGCTTAACAGATAAAAGTTTGTTTGTTTGAACATTTTAAAATTTTACTATATAAAATTCAAGAGTTTTATGTTCCATTTAAGAGAAAAGTGTAATGTAGGCTTATTTTCTTCCCAGATTTTCCGATCAGATCAGGGAAATACAACCGCGGGGTGCCTCATCTATCACCTATCACCTGCTATCACCACCTGGTTGAATGTGGAAGTAATTATAGCTATGATTAATGGGAATATACATATTAATTAAATTAATTTTATTTAAAATATTTAGGGACATGGTAATATACGTTAAATTCATGTCTTAAGTAGCATAAAACTTCAAGTGAATACGCGGGGAAAGCTTATATTGTTTAGTTATAAAATAATCACTTTATGTTTTTTCCTTCCTCTGTATTGTATTGAGAAAACATCAATATTTATGGAAATAATAGAGTGTTGACAATGATAGTATTGTCGTCATTTTGTATGACGACCGATCGACGAGAGAGCTGTAGAGTTCTCGTTCACCATCCAATTAGTGGTGGATCGACAGATGAATATTTTATTTCCATCAATAGGTCAATTGTTGTGGAAATAAACCTCGAAACAGGCCAACTACTGTTACTTTACTTTATCTACATGAGTTCTCTAGTTTTCTTCTCTTTTAAGCTAATAAACCTCTCAACTTCTTACTCGTTTGAACTAACTACGAGTTTCCAACTGAATCACTAAACTGAATTCCCCAACGTACATTCAATGTAGGTTTAATGAAAACGTTTCATCATAACATAAATTATTAATGAAATATATATATTTTGTTGTTTTGTGTTAATTATTTCCATTTACATTAATAAGCGAATGCTAGGAAATGTGTAAATTAAAGGGAATAAAACATAAGGTGGTCCCGCGGGCAGGTCGGGCCGGCACGTGCTAGTTCGACAACCGCGCTCCAGCTGCCTAGAATACATTAACCATCCCCACTTTATCTACAGAAATGTTGCTGTCCTAATACATTGCTTACTCTTATAACTTTGCATCCCACTTTATTCAAATAGCTATTGAAATATGTAGGTCGACCCGCCCCCGCAATCATTACATGCTTTCAACAAAATATCCTCGTTTCAGTATAGGTTTTCTTGTTTGTTTCGTGCACTTTTTCATTATATTTGAAACGTTTTTATTATGCAATTTGTTGTGCGGTATATTGTGTTAGTGGTTGGAGCATATGTGGAAGTTGGAAGAGTGCTAGATTAGAGAGGTGAGGAGGAAAGTTGGAGAGGCCTGCGATCGTCCGAGGCGGCGGCGAACTTGTAGCGTCTGAACTTTGCTACGGGAACTGAAAAGTTGTAAAGGCGGTAAAAACTCGTTACGCTAAATCGCCCACTAAACTCGCGAAGCGAAAATTCTATCCAACTTCAATTTACTTTTATTGTTCTTACTTTTCCTATCTTCAAAGCAAAAGTTTTTTTTCTTTTACCGACACCGCCTAGAAATATTTTTACACTAATTCAAAGAAACGCAGCATCAAAAATGTCTTCACTTGAATCTGCTGTGAAGATATCAAAGGGAAATGAGAGTTATATTTTTTCGTTATCATTTTGTGACGTTATGATGTTATGCATTTTACAAACGGCTTTCACTGTTGGTGTACCAAAACTGGATATGAAAATAAGCATAGATGAATGAGAATAAGTTGATACCAAACCTGTAGAAATACACACAACTTTAAAACATTAATTGCATATTAATGAGTGCTCCATACACTACACTATGTTTGTAATGTAGTATTTTGAGTAGACCGGTATATATACGAAGTGGTACTTAGCTGTTCTCACACTACATGGAAGCTGTTTAATCCTCCAACACTTACCGCAGACCACCGGCTTATGTCGATAAAGGCTTCGCTTGTTTACCTTTAACGTGTATTTGGGTACGTAACAGCTCTTTCCAACGTTGCAATAATAAATAAACTCGCCTGTAAAATGGTAATCTTATTCAAAAACAACCAATACTAATAAAAACAAATAAAGTTAGGGTTTTAAATATAATTAAACTAGATATTAGGCATAATGGTTTGAATTTAAACTCGACTATGCGACACCATTTATATTATGTGTCAACACAATACTGATTTTATAATTTTAATTAACACTGCATCAAAGAATTAAGGTAGGTAAATACAATATTGTTTACTCCTGTTCGAAGAATACTTTATTTAGCATGAAATAATATAATCGGCAAATAAAAGTGATTTAAATACGAGAAAATGAACGATATCATATATTTGGTACGATTAATTCGTATTTCACAATATGATTATTAAATCGTTATTTATATTTGAATAGTTCTTTTAGAGTTTCGTTCTTTTAGAGACTCGACCCACGATGAGAATCGAACCAACGACCATTTTCCCTGAAGTTGGAGTCATTACCAACTAAGCTATTGAGTCTGTCAAGTTGGTAAGGCAAAGTTGCCTTTGAGTTTAACGAATTTTCTTCAAAATCTTATTACAAAAATACTTCTAAACTCCACGATTCAATGATATAACTTTGAGAAATCGAAAAACTTTTACAAAGTATAAAAATAAAAAAATCATTGTTAATCATAATTGATAAACGATTATATCGGTTTATGAGTTATTGCTTTGTTTCCTTACCAATTATTATGAAAAGAGCTATTATGGAAAAACGAACCTGTTTGTTAAGCATTGTTTTTAGTTTGAAACTAGGAACCGATCGAGTGAGCTTTGCATTGTGTCCCTTAAGTATCCATCAAGCATATTAACAGGAATAATTTTACCTCGAGTTACCAATCAATACATGAACCCTGTAAAGCCTGTTTCAATTCGAAAAACAGCTTAAAAAAAGTTTCTCCCTGTTTTATAGAGTAAAAATAATGGATAGAATTCAATGTTTCATTTATGTTTCTACTCGAAATGTAAATGTAATAAATAGCTTAGTCAATTTACCTACTGTAGGTATATATTTACACCTTTTATTCAGATGTTTTCACCGTAAAAGTTGAAGCTTTGATCGTTTTTCTTCTTTTAATTCTATACATTTTTGTATTCAAATTGTAACTAATAAATACAAAAAGTGAGTTAAATAAACTTCGTTATTCAAACTTTCTTTTGTTTTATTAGTGGGAAAATGGAATGGCGAAATTATTCAAAGTAAAGAAAGAGTTGTGATAATTTTACCTTGTTTGAAATACGAAGTAACCTCGGCTTTTTGTCGAAAAATAATTTTAAGAAATATCTTTCCTTTTTTATTTCTACATTTTGGTGTATTTAGCAATTTATAACTTACTGATACATATCTCCTTGCGCCATGTTGACCACACAAAAAGCTGTGCTTTATGATTGATGGCACCATTACCTGCGTGGAACTCTGTATTTACGCTGAAAATGTTAGTAATAAATTTCAATTATTGCGACGTGAATTTATTTCGACAATATGGATTACACAGTATTTGTACAGGGGCACGCACTTTGAAGCGTGGCCGTGACGTCAGCGGGCGGGGAAAATAAAACGTAGTCGATTCTGGTCTAAGTGGAATACATATTTCTCTCCCGACGGATCTATCGCAGCATCGACGAGGGAATGGCTGGCGAACTCCAATCTATCAAGTTCATTGGTTGAATTTGAATGCGTCTGTTATACAGAATATTTATGAATTTATTGATCTGTCCATTGGTTTATTTAGTTGGATATCATGCCTTATAAATATTCTGAGATATGTAGGATAAAGCTAAATTAAAAATATTGTATAAGTACAATGTTATTCATTTAGTTATGTCCTAGATATCTAAGGCACTCTCACTTAGAGAGAGAATTATATATAGAGATAGTTAGAAAATTATAAGGGCAATAAGATAACATACCACGCATATCATGGTACAGGAAGAACCACGTTATACTACACAAGAAAAAGGTCATTGACTTACCCTCTACAAATAACTGCCATTAGGGGAATATTAAAGACAATTTATCAATACAAGGAAAACATATTTTAACGACATCCTGTTTTGATACCATTGGAAATATACTTACACCCTACACAGAATATGATATTGAGTATCGTTTTGAAATTTTGCTGAACATATAAAAAATGAGTATGGCTAAAATATGTTTATAATTATGTTAAGCTGTTATGGAAATTAAATTGTTTTTATACACAACAAAACTTCTACACGAATACTAAAATAATGTGTTAAAAATCTATATCTATGTAGGTATGTATATAAAATTCAAAGTCCTGACTGACTGATAATCAACGCACAACCTCAACCGCTACACCCAGGGGGGTAACCACGATCGTGAAGTTGATCGCTCGCAAGTTGCTTCTAAGGAATCGAAAATTTGGTACCATGACGCCTTCTAATTAGTGTCAAATTAAAAGCGCAGCCATGTTTTAAAAAATACAATGCCACGCAATTATAAACCCTATTACAATGAAAAAAAATGTAAACAAAGCACATAGTACCTTTTCGAATACAACGAGTTGTCAAATTGCAATAAGTCATTAGAGTGTCTATGATGCCGTCAGTAGTTAGGATACGTTCCAAATAAATATAAGTAAATTAATGTCAGGGCTTTATATTTATTATTTCCTCAAAACAGTTGAGAGTTATAATTTGAAAAAATACACTTAAAGTACTAAATTAATCATTGTTTATATTATTTCTTGATTATATCAATTACTTGATGCTTTAAATGATTCACGTCTGCGGTCATGGACGCATAAAAAAGGTCTTTGCGTGAAAATATATTTTTGAACGCATCTGTTACAACCGATGAGTTGCTAAGAGACGGACTGACAAGACAATACAAATAAATAAATATTCATTACAGGGATTCACACATGGTTTAAAATACTTAGTTTAAATATTTTAGATAAGAAATTAAAATGTAACGACTTCTATATCATTACGGATAAACTACGCTTGTGCTCAAGAAAACCTGCCTAATTGGTGAAAAAACACAATGAATGGTTGTCTAAATGATAGCCACAAATACCGACCTGTGTGAAACTTCCCGAAATATATAGAATACCTAAAATACATAAGTACGTACTCTAAACCAAATCTATTCTCCAACTAATCGATTGGCGCAACATGTGGCAAGAAACTTTTGTCATTTTCTGTGTAAACCAACATAGAGAAATTCTTGAATAACTTGACTTTTCATCACCATCCAAGTCAGCTACGTGGGCAGTCACTGTTTTAGAGAGCACAATATCAAGTGCAATATTCCTTTGGATTATACTGGTATCTTTGAGATTGGCTGTGATTGAGAACTCTCCTCTATTGGTCAAACGAAGCGGAGTCCAGGGACCAGTGCGATGAGGAACACAAACCATAGCTGATGTCAAACAGCGACGTAATTTGAAAACGTTAGTCCATACTTTGGATTAGCACAGTCATCACCTCAGATTTGATGAATCCCAAATGAATTAATTTAAAATATAACAAAAGTGTATCCGTAATCTGGTAGTTTTAATTTCTAATAGCTTATTTAATAGCTTTTATCAATATAGATGTTAAACATTTAAAACTACATCTCCACTTAGTGTTTTCCAATTTTAACCAGTATTTCTTAACCCTGTATTTGCTTTAATAGAAAACACAAGTTTCCATTAAATGGATAAAGAACCAGCCTATCATTAATGAACGAACATGCGTTATGATTTATTTCATTAACCAGCGATTTGTAACTCTGAACTATTCAAAAAATTAAGGAGAATGATGAAGTAAGGATGTTTGTATGTGAAGTTTCACACCTGAAATGTCCCACTGCTGGGCAAAAACCTCTCATCTCACTGAATATATCAGTTCAGTGAAGAGGATCAATCACCAGGTGATTACGCCAAATCCTCAAACCCGATCTGTGATGTCAAACCTGAGACATGTTTTTAAAGAAGGAAACATGTTTTCGCCCGACCTGGGAATTGAACCCGGAATCTCAGTCTTATTAGGCGAGTGCACATACCACTAGACCACCGAGGCGTTAAGGGAATGAATGAAATGAAAAAACCTCTATAATGTGAAAAATATTTATTAAGTTTTATGGCACTGAGGTCCATTATTTAGTTCACTTTTAATCATTTAATTACAGAAGTGTGTAAGGGACTTTGTTGTCCATGGCTTGATTACCACAAACCCATGTTTTTCAGACTGTTGGTACCTATACCAACAGTCTGCACTGTCAAGATAGGATTAAAGTTCTTATTAAGAAACATTTCTTTCTTTCGAATTATCTATCTATTATTGCGTTACAAATGATGCACTATTACGTTTCTGTTCCATTTATGTACATCCTGCATTATATATAATGTGCTAGAATATAAAAATTAAGGTGCTGTAGGATCACTGAAATATATATTTTTTCTTTTTTTTTTCTTCAACCTGTATCATCCCACTGCTGGGCAAAGGTCTGCTCCAAACGCTTCCAACCTTCTCTATCCTTTGAGGTTTCCCACCACTCGCTGTCGAAGGAGTTAAGGTCATCCCGCCAGCGTTTCCTCGGCCGTCCTCGGCGCTGCGCTCCGCTCGGGGCCCACTGGGTGTTGATGTGGGCCCATCTCTCGGGGGCCATCCGCGACACGTGCCCCGCCCACTCCCACTTCAGCTGGGCGGTTTTGGTACCAACATCGGTGATGCCGGTAAGTGAACGCAGCGTGGTGTTCGCACTCGGTCGACTCGTTTGAGTCCAAGGATGCTGCGTTCCATCGCCCTCTGGCAGATCTTGAGCTTGGACTTTTGGAGCTCTGTTAAGGACCATGTCTGTGCACCGTAGGTTAGGACGGGCAGGATACACATATATATAAAGGTAGAAAAGTCCTGAGATATTAATCATGCATACCAATGACAATGATTTTTTGGTTTCAATATTAATATAGGTAACTCATCGATCTTCATCTGATATCAACAATTCAGAGTCTGATTTTTGCACATGCCTCCATGTGGAGGAAACCCGCCGGTGGAACCCTGGAATGAGATTAAGCCAAGCTAAATAGGTTGCAAAATAAAATAAACAAGGCATGGGGTAAAAATGGAGACGTGATCACCTAAGCGGGAACATCAAGACACGAGGCTATAAAAATATTAAAACTGCAAATAATTAGGTTTAATGCAAGGCTTAGGTTTAGTGCATTGTGCAAAGGCTAGCCGGTGATGGATGAAGTGAATATTAAAGGCCTAAGCGTCCCGTAAAGGAACCATGATACGCACACGCGGCACACACACATGTGGTTACCCGGCGTGGTTCCGCAATTCACTTCCCATCCAGAATAAGCACAAGATGGATTGATAAATGGCACTGAAATACTAGTAAATTCACAACACTGATTAGTTTTAAAGGGAATCTAAACGGGGCGAAAATGACACAACTCTTACCAGTAAGACTGGGTTCCAAAAAGGCGAGCGAGTAAAAAAAGAGATGATATTATCTTTATGTATGTATGTAGTGAGTGCTTCTTGTTGTTCGAAGATTCATTCAATTCAATTACATTTTATTCTACCAACTTCATTAGCAATAGCAATTAATAACAAACTGACATTACAACTGTCAAGTAACTTTGACGTTTTTATAAATAGTGAAACAGATTATATAATTAAATGAAAGCTGTGTCGACGGTTGCTATAATAGGTACTACAAATAGTGTCCGGTCCGCGCACTACAAAATGTATACCTTCATACATTTTGGCGGGAAACAAAAAACATGGCGGCCACATGATTTGAGTGACAGATCCCGCAAGTTCCTTAAAAGTTACTCCCTATTGCTAATAACACGATAGGTACGTGACGTCAGCATAATGCGACCAAGTTTGAAGGTTGATATGGTGTTATAGATCTAATTGTGGTTTTTTAATTTAGGCGTATTATATTATTGATGAAAGTATCTGTCAAACAATGTCCGCGCAACAGAGTGCAGTACAAAATTTCACGTTTTGGCGGTGGATCGGTAAGGGAATGACAGGCCGGTGAATCGACCGGTCAACGATTTCGATCGTGCTTGTAGTAAGGCCCAAACATGAAATTTGGCAGGAAGGTTCTTCAAGTGGCGTAAGTGCACACTAAGACGGATTTTCGAAAATTCCTACGGGAACGGGCTCAACGCGGGCAAAGCCGTGGGGCACAGCTAGTATTTCATATAATATATTTAAATCTGCAGTGTTTAAAATCGTTGTTATTTTTTAGCCTATTAGCACAACTACGTAGAGCGACCAAGTGTCATGATAAATATGATAAATATCTACCACTAATTTCTGTCTAGTATGTGTTGTCAAAGTATTTAAATTCGAGTTTTCCACCAAACACCTTAGAAATCATGTCTTGACTTATTTGGCTTGCTTTCATTCTACTAAGGGTATGGAATTTTCTGTAGCGGTTTTATGAAAACGTTAAATATTAATTGATCAACAACACCACATTAGGTGTAATAATGGTTTACTCTGAAACGCTGGCCGTTTTCTTATCGAGTAAGCGTTAAACAGCGCTGCTATGTACCCAGCGAGTCACGCAAACCCACGATTAAACCATGATTATACCACACTTTGTTCTTAAACATGGACAATAATTATTTGGATACCGAACGAAGAGAAAACAACATGAAATATTAATTTGACAGGAATTAATTTTCTTTCTTTCCCGTATTACGTCAACTTTGAGTTAGTTTACATCACTACGCATCAAGTTTGTCAAGGATGTGAAATATGTTGTGAATGTTTTTTTTTCTTAACCTATATTGTACTATAACCTATATTGTACGTCACCTTTTGGACTCCAAGCACAAAAAGACCCCTCGGAAGACCCCGCAAGCGTTGGCGGGATGAACTAGACCAACACAATAGTAACTGGCCCATAATAGCTCAGGATAGAAATCAGTGGAAGGAGGATAGGGAGGCCTTTGCCCTGCAGCGGGACATTTATGGCTAATCTATACTAATATTATAAAGCTGAAGAGTTTGTTTTGTTTGTTTGTTTGTTTGTTTGTTTGTTTGTTTGTTTGTTTGTTTAAACGCGCTAATCTCAGAAACTACTGAACCGATTTGAATAATTCTTTCACTGTTAGATAGTCTATTTATCGAGGAAGGCTATAGGCTACATTTTATCCCGAAATTCCCACGGGAACGGGCACAACGCGGGTAAAACCGCGGGGCGCTGCTAGTTATATATATATTGTACTATGGTGGGCAAAGGTCTTCCCCAAATGCTTGGTGTTCCTGTCCTTCGCGGTCTTCCACCACCTGCATGATTACCATGTATCATCATGCTTCGGAGTTAACGTAAAATTGTCGGACCCGATTGTTTCACTCAACAGGCCATGTCGGAGACATTAAGGCGGTAAAATCTCCGACACCAGGGTTACTTACTTACTTGAACTTACTTACTTACTTACTTTTCTTACACACTAACTTACTTGAACTTACTTACTTACTTTTCTTACACACTAACTTACTTGAACTTACTTACTTACTTACTTTTCTTACACACTAACTTACTTGAACTTACTTACTTACTTACTTTTCTTACACATTAACTTACTTGAACTTACTTACTTACTTACTTACTTTTCTTACACATTAACTTACTTGAACTTACTTACTTACTTACTTTTCTTACACACTAACTTACTTGAACTTACTTACTTACTTTTCTTACACACTAACTTACTTGAACTTACTTACTTACTTACTTTTCTTACACACTAACTTACTTGAACTTACTTACTTTCTTTACGTATTAAACAAGTGGTTATTACACATTCTCATACATTTCGATAGTAGCAAATGCGAAGCGACTGTCACTTTTATTAGGGGTAGGTCGGATCGGCAGTAAATATTGTTATATGATTACGAGCTATTTACAACAGAAGACGTTTATCGCTGCAGTAATGTAACTAGCGCTATTAAACTACGGAAGAGCGAAGTACTTACAATGAAACATAATATGCCAATACCCTTCCGACGTCTGTCGGTGCGGTAAAACTGTCGGACCGGCTCAATGTGAGCGGCCTCTTAGAACATGTGTACGATATTGAATCTACAAACATTGTACCTACATTGATTGGTTTAGCTTCTCATTGTACATCTGAATCGACGGTATTACATACTTTCTATTATCGGAAATAATCTAGATTACGTAGTAACACAATAAAAAGGTACTTCTGAACAAATAAAATCCATTGCCGGCTATTACCGAGTTCGTTTTACTTTTCCTCTGGTTAACACATTTGTGAAGTTGTCCATTCGTAAATGTTGTTACGAAAAAGGAAATTACTGAATAAATTCGATTGGCGCCGGCATTTGAGTTACGCGACCTATTGGCGGTTGATCGACGGTTCGCGTGACAAAGTTCTAGGATCAACGTCGTGGTGTGTAAAGAAAAGATGTATTTTTAGGTACAGGAATATTTGTATATGCATATGGTGTAGTCCTTACTAAATTTGTAACCATCAATGTTAAAATTACCTTTTTAAAAGACACATCATCATTAAATCGGAACAGAGTCGATTGATTTAAAAATAAATCATTTATTAACATTATTTCTTGTTTCCAATAACACCTTTTATACAACTTAAACCGCAGGTGGGAAGAATTCAATACAAAAAACATTTCTTATTCCTGTTCGTCCCACTTTGTTCGAAGGTGGGACGAACGAAACCCACATAACGTGGTAAATATTTTCATCTTCTCAGGTTTATATAATCTTTGGCCTTGTTGTTTCACAATTACTTCAGGTAATTGTGAACAAATAGTCTATCTAGGTAAGTTCTTGCACAGTTCGTTCCAATTCCGAGGACATAAAATCATAAAGGCCTCCGGTGCGAGCAGGCCTTGTGTAAAGCCGTACTAAAATCTGGGTTAGTAAAATGGTCCTACACTTTAGTATGGGGATTACGTTACTATTTTCTCGTCCCCATACGAGTAAATCGTGCGTTTTATTGGATTTTATACGCTTATCCCTGTTACTAATGTGCTGCTGCGATCGTAATGTAAAACTCTTTACGTATCAATTCAAATGAAATAGTGTACTATTTACATTATGTATCTTCAAATATCTAATGAATCTAAATAATACTCATTACGAACTTAATCCTTTTACGAAATGATTCCTTTTAACTGTATCCTTGAAATATTGACGAATGAAACTTCGTAACGACGCCCTTCCGATTTAAATTACGGTTATTTTAAAATTATTTTAAATTAATAAGTTTCTTCTACCGTGTTGGAAAGTTCAACAATATTTTGCTTGTGCAACGATGTTCGTTCACTTACTACGTTGAACTTAAAATTTGCGAAACTGGTTCCAGCGTTATAAATTAGAAGAAGACCATTGGAAGCTCACCCTCCACGTTATAAAGCGCGGTAGGTTCATTTAAAAACTTCATTATAACTTCACGGACGGGTTCCTGCGGGTGCCCGCTTCGACCTGAGCGCAAGCGTTCTATACTACTACTGTAGATATCACATTTTTTTGTTCTATTTACTCCATTTTTTGTAATGTAAGCACAACTGAATTTTTTGTCTTATTCCCTTTGTTGTAACTCCGTTACTGGAAATTTTGGAGTTTTTTGGCATTTTCTCTAATCATTTTTAAGTCTATGTTAGGATCCAACATTTAGAAGTATTTAATAAACAGACTTTCAACAAGTGGGAAAGATATTTGCAAATCTCCCAAAGTCACGGAACTGGAAAAAGTACAGGGATTATTTCCGAGTCTGTGAACAAATCTCCTGGTATTTTTGAGGCTAACCCGAAGCCGTTTTAAATATAGACGGGTTTACCTCCACATGTATTGCGGAATACCAACGTTCTAGATATTTGGAAACATTTCCCGAAGCCGGATGTTTCCACTTCAACCACGTCGAATAAAATAATACGATTTCATTTTGTATTCGGTTGACCGTTGAATAAATATTTTATCAGAAGTTGTAATTGCTACGAGATTCGTAGCGCAGTTGCTACGGGCGTAGTGTCGTAGTAATAACAAGACAATACCCTATAACGGTCCAATTAACTTACCATTTAACAGAAGTTTCGTGTTTGACTTGCCCCAACAGTAAGTCAACAACCTGTGTTCAATCATTAGTTATCAAACTATAATTTACATATATACCTTTAATACGTGTTTTCGGTTGAATTGCACATATGTGTGTAGTGAAGTTGTAACGTGTTTGAATATTAACGCCGCGGCGTGAACATGCCTCAGAGGAAATGCGACAAATGTGCTAACTGTTACAATCGTTTTAGGGTCACAATCACACCACCAATAGGATTTGAATTACGAACAATTTACACAGGTTTATGTTTATGCTAGCCATTCAGTTATCGATCTTGCGTTCCGCACCAGATGAATAGTTATTATAGTTATAACTCCAATTGGATAGCGGAGGAGCCTTGGGGGTCGGTACTTTACTTTACTGATTGAGGTATATTTACGTTCGACTCGGGCTGGTTTCATTATTTATTCACTTGCCATTAATTAATTTACAGGAGCAAATAAGAAATGTGTACATTTGATCGAGAAATATGAACTTCAGTGTAAGAAAAACCGTAATTTAATTCATAGGGTTCATTAAAATAACAGTCAGTATTTACGAACGTTTACCAAAAACAACATATCTTGTATTATCATCAAATGAATCGCAGACAGAATCGATAATTAATTTGAGTTAAATAAATTTGCGTTATTTAATTTAGTAAAGGTAAAATCTTTGTTGAATATGAATCAAGTCTCGAAACCTGCTTTATCGCAGGAGACAAAGCTTTTGATACGTGCGCTGAATACTCTCCAATTACTGGAGCTTAAAGAGTCGCGTCACTCTTTAGGTTACTGTTTAAGAAACTTTGAAGCTATGAAAAGTTAGCGTTTACATTGTGTGTACCATTTAACATTACATCTCTCACAAATGTAAACCAAAAAAGGTTTTCTTTACTTAAATAAAAATTAAGCTCTCTATTCATTTCTTGTCTTTATTTTTAGTTTAATTAATGTAGGTATATATGTTTTTATAGTATTTTCAAATGTTTAAAGTGTGTTTGGTTGAAACAGATGTTAATTGTTTGTGAAACGCTGCATTCTACAATGGTTTACTTTCGTTTTTATGAGTGTACGATTAACTAGAGATACTAAATGATGATGATAGTAAGTATGTTCGAGCACGTCAGTCAGTGTCGGAGTTTTTAGACTGCCCACAGGCCTCCGAGTTGGTCTAACGATTGAAACAACCGGGACCGACTGCTTAACGTGCCCTCCGAAGCACAGTAGCACTCACATAGAAATGCCACTATCGGCCACCCATCCAAGTAGGGGCCGAGTTGCATGTTACTTAACAATCGCAATGAACTAACATCGCTTAGTCAAACTACGCTACAAGCGCTACGCTGATGATGATGACACAATTTTTAATTAAAAACCTTTTTGCTATAAGTCTACAGTAGAGATGACTAGAGTAATCATGGCGCTTTTAACTTAGGACACAATTTAAAGTATGAAAATGTATTCAGTTCGCTTCAGTAACAATCGGTGACAGGTGCATCAGAAACGGAAACACGGCAATTTGTCGTCTATATTCAAGTTGTATTGGTGTGCAAAATACCATTCAATAGAACTCATTCATTCGTGTTTGTTCCACCAATAACTGCTTTGTGAAATAACATATTCATAACATTTCAGATATCAATCTACTCGTTGAACAAGTTAGACATATTTTTGTAACCTTGTTTTAACGCCGTTACATCGTGTTAATAAATGATGTACTGAAGTATAAATCAATTGTTTGAAAATTGGTTTGAACTCCAGTACTCACGTGTACGTGTATTTCAGGAACATTCTATGACTACGACAGTGCTACGAAACTGCTACGAGTGCTACGAATTTACAGACGGTAAGTAAGCTCGAGTGGGTCATGACCAACCCTGGTGCCGGAGTTATTATATCGGCTAAAGGCCTCCGACATGGTCTGACGATTTATAAAACCGGGACCGACAGTATAACGTGCCCTCCGAAGCATGGTAGCGCTCAGATAGAAATGCCACTATCAGCCACCCATTAAAGTAAGGGTCGAGCTGCACGTTGCTTAACGATCGCAATGAGTTAACACTGCTCAGTCAAACTGCGCCAAGAGCGCTATGATTTAACGCTATAGAAAAACAATGAAATACAATTTTCATTTTAATTGTTATCTTTAAATTAAATATAACACAAGAGTGACAACTAAACATTTGCAGTGAGCGTAGTAATGTAAACAATGTTACGTTAACACAAAACATTAGGGAATCAAATATCACGTTGAATTTCCCATGAAGGTAGGAAGTTGAGGAATGTGTTGCACATTTGCTGCATATTGTGCTGAGCGCGGTCCGACATAATACGTCACGTTTCACCTCCTTTACCGGCACTGACCTACGTGCTATACAAAACCCGACGATATTATACTCAAGAACAATAACCCGCCTGGAATCGACTTGAGGTTCAACCGATTTAGTTCATACTGGTGTGGAAATAGACGGCACTTGCTATGCCATTTTCTATATATCTAGATATGGAACAACTTGCACCGAAATCTATATTAATATTATAAAGAGGTATTTGTAATTTTGTTTGTTCTTTGGTCTCGGGAGTTACCAGTCCGATTTGAATAATATTTTTTTTAATAGATAGCCATTCAACAAAAAAGGTTATAGGGTAAAATTGCGATGCGAATGGGAACAACGCGAGTAAAACCGCGGGGCACTGCTAGTGTAGATAAACAGCAACAAAGAACACTCTCTATAATAAAAGTTAAATCACATTTTTAAATTACTTAACTTTAAGTAACTTCCCAGTTACTTTTTATGACACAAACTTGAATTCCAAGAGCTATTAAAAAAATTTGAGACAAGTCTGATGTTGTTTGGCTAATTTCATCTTAGCACATCATATGAAGGACATGCGCGGGTGTGTGGAATGTAGGAGTGTTTCAAGTTAACCCAATTAGAAGCAGTTTTATTTGCTTTATTTCCGCAAGTGCAGCGGAAAGGGGATAGTGGGCACGTGCCGCCGCGCTCAATGTTTATTGCGATGAGATTGCGGCATAACTCGCTCGGATTATTATAAGTGTGAATGTCGCCAAGTTTTAAACCGCTCGTAATCGTAACAGACACTTGTAATGACACAGGATTAAAAGGGTTGTTATCGTTACCGTTATTCTTTATTTTTTTTTTTTTTTTTTTTTTATTTATTAGGTTTCCCAATAATAGTTACATTATATCATGCTTCTTATGGCTATTTTGTATAAAAAGTTAATGCACTATTTATCGAAGGGAAACACAACATACAACTAATACGTGCAAGTTTTCACAAGGAAGTAACAATTATTACTATACATATCTCATACATGACATTAGGGTTAAACTAATAACTAGATAATAACTATAAAAAAAAACAGAAAGAAAATAGGTTTAAAACATAAACATAAAATTTTAAAATTACAAAGTGACAATAAATAGACCAGAGAAAATTAAACACATGCATTATAGGGGCTTATTGAGAACTGAACGCGTTCTTTAACAATTTTTTGAATACAGGTAGAGAATGATAAAATATGTCGAGTTGGTTACTGTGTTTATTATACAGTCTGGTAATACGGGGCACGGGGGAGTTCGCTCCCATCACTGTGCGTCTAAGAGGTGGCGCAAAAGGAGCTACCGGTTTTCGTGGATGCCTAGCCGGTACTTTTAACTTAATCCAACTCAGCAAGTCTGGGCAGTCAATGCTGTGATGTAGCAATTTGTGCAGTAAAATTAAATCAAGGCTGTCCCTTCGATCTGATAAGCTTTGGATGTTAAAATAACTTAGTCTATCTGCATACGAGTGAATTCGTTTAGCCTTTCCAGCAGCATAGGCCAGGTGCCACATAAATCTTTTCTGAATACGCTCTAGGCGTAATGCGTGGACAGAGTAATGGGGCCTCCAGACTGGTGAGCAATACTCTAACATGCCGCGCACCAAGCTATTGAATAATATTATTTTAGTGTTAGGGTTGCTAAACCCTTTGCTATTACGTATGACAAAACCCAACATCTTGTTACTTTTATTAATGATACTTTCCATGTGTGGTATAAATGTTAGTTTCTGGTCAAAAGTAACACCCAAGTCGCGCATTGTGTAGGTTTTTTTTCAGAATTGTGGTTCCAATTTGGTACGTACTAGTAATATTGAATATTTTCTTACTGTACGTGATTTGAGAGCACTTGGCTGGGTTGAGAATCATTCCGTTCATCTTACACCATTGAGTTAGCGCGTTAAGGTCACTCTGTAATTTCACGACATCTTCTAAAGTTTTTATGACTTTTAAAATTTTGAGATCATCGGCAAATAAAAAGGGTATCGAAAATTTTAAGCAGTCTGGTAAATCGTTCAGAAATATAAGAAATAGCAGCGGTCCAAGGTGAGAGCCTTGCGGTACCCCAGAGCTTATTTTAGGGCGTGTGCTGGAGGTGTATCCAGCGACTGCCACATAAAAATCACGATCCATTAGATATGACTCTATCCATTTTAAAATGGAGCCTGTGAAACCATAAGTCGACAACTTGGATAAAAGAATGGCGTGTATTACTTTATCAAATGCCTTACAAAAATCAGTATACACTACGTCAACTTGTCTATTACTGTCCACTGCTTCAGCTAGTTTCTCTATGAATTTTAGTAGATTAGTACAAGTAGAACGTCCTCTTATAAATCCATCCTGATGTATCGTGATAAATTGTTTAAATTGCTGATAAAAATTATCAAAGATAAGAGATTCGAAAACCTTTGCCATCGCAGATAAAATAGAAATAGGCCTGTAATTGCATGCTTGTTTGTCGTCACCACCTTTTGAAATCGGTACTACTTTTGCTGTTTTCCATAATGTTGGAAATAGCCCTGATTGTAATGACTTATTGTAAATAAATGTTAGCGGAATGGAGAGACTTGATGCGCAATGTCTTAATAGTCTTGGGGGAATACCGTCTGGCCCAGCACCTTTATGCTCATCTAAACGTTCTAAACGCTTCTGAACTGCATGTTTGGATAAATGAATTTGCGAAAGACACACGCCATTATTTTGAACAAACATTGGCAAAGGTGTACCTTCTGCAGCATGGTTGTTATTATGGACTGATGAAAAATATGACGCAAACAAATTACATATTTCCACGCCTCCTGTAGCTATATTTTCACCATTTTTTAGAGAAGTTGGGTATGTCGATAAGTTTTTTCTTTTCGCTTTGATGAAGGACCAAAATAATTTGCTATTTTTTGGGATATTGGCTTCTATTGTATCGCGGTATCTATTATAAGAAGTGGTAGCTAGTCTGTCGCATCGATTGTTTAACAATTGTAAAGTGATTTCATCCATTGGGTTGCCATAAATTTTGTACTTCCGTAATGCATTGTGTTTTTCTCGTATGGCTCTTTTTAAACTCTTATCAAACCATACTGGGAATTTTTGACATTGATTTTTTCCTAACGGTACAAATTTTATCAAAGCTTCATTCAAAATTTGATAGAATTTGTCTAAAATGCCATTTATGTCTTGATATCTTTCAAATTCTAAATACCAATCAATTTCATTAAAATAATCATTTAACTGAGAAAAATCACATTTATTAAAATTATATTTTTTATTATTATTACGGTTATAGGGAAGTTTTAATTGATGTTTCAATTTAATATTTATGTTTAGTGGAGGATGGTATGAGTCAATGTATTCGGTAAGTACAAAATTAGACTTTTGAACATCTACTTGTTCGAGGTCGGTAAAGATCAGGTCTAAAATTTTGTTTTTTCTGTTGGAGATTCGATTAGGTTGTTTAAAATTATTCATGCATGCAAAATCAACCAACATTTGTCCCATAGGAGCTACTAAATATTCGCTTTTACGGTTCTCTACCTGTTCCCAATCTATCAAACTTAGATTAAAGTCACCGATAATGCACGTCTTACCATTATGCTCTTCCGATACACGATTACAGTTTATAAGGAATTGGTCAAGTAAAGATTTGTTAACGGGTGATGGGAGATACGTAGCACATACAGCAATCTTATGAGTAACATTTTTACTTTTACCATCTAAAACAACCCACAAATCCTCACAATTGCTCTCCCAATTTTCCATACGTACAGATGAAATTCTTTTGTTAACAGCAATCAACACTCCACCACCTTCTTTCTTGTTATGACTAAGCTTACATGTCTCTCTATCTCTCCGGAATACCTTATATCTATCATCAAACAATTCTTCTGTAAAAATATTACTATTGAGCCAAGTTTCTGTTAAAATAATGACATCAAAATTTGAACATGCGATTTTTCTATTAAATAGTTGAGTTTTACTCTTTAAACCTCTAACATTTTGATAGTACAGGTTTAAATTGAATGTTACATAATAAGAATAAAATCATAACATGTGTTATCAAAAAATAAGTACTACTTAAGCTAGTTTATTAATGCACTCCATATCTCGAATGTATTTCAATTCTGAATCATCTGTTTTACGCATATATACCCTTCCGTTTCTAATCCAGACGTGCTTAAAACCCTTTTCTTTTGCAGAGAGTCTTGCGGCAGCATGTAGGCTTTTGTTAAAAGCTGACAAGTGTTCACAGACATATATAGGTTTTTTTTCTCCGCCAATCCCGATATGCGATGAGTTTAACTTGTTGAGTGTATTTGCTTTGTTGTACTTTATTACAGCTGCCAAAACGGTATCTCTCATTCTAGGCGATCCAAGTTGTACAATAATCGATCTAGGTCTTGAGCTGGATGGGTTTATTTTTGCCACACGTGTGCAGTTTAGAATGTTACTATCTGTTATATTGCACCCCACGAAATTGCAAAGCTGTGTAGTTAACTTTACTAGATTTTCGGTCTTGCTTTCAGGCACACATTGTAGTTCAATATTGCAGTTCCTGTTTTGTTGCTCCATTAGGTTGAATTTGTAATTTAGCTCGGCTACGGTTGCTTTCAAAGTATCATTTTCTTCGCGCAGTTTCTTAGTTTCATTCCAAGCGTTCACTGATTGTTGCTTGATGTCGTCGCACATGTTACTAAGAAATGTTACCGAGTCCTTAAGGTCCGATATCTCCTGCTTAATTGTGGTAAACTCTTTGGAGAGAGCACTGGATATCATCGTACTCATTTTCCCCAACAAACCATCCATCTCCGTTTGAATTACGTCGCGGATATCATCATGGGTTAATGGTTTGATTGGGTCTTGTGGAGGAGAAGAGGTGGCAGGTCTTTTAGTCGAGCGTTTATTGGAGTCGCAAGGGATGGATCGCACGGGCGTATTATCATTCTTTCCTCCCTTGAGTTTACTACTGAGACAAAGAGGACACTTCCAGGTCTCACTTTCTAAACTTTTGCCAATATGTCTTACGCATTTTAAGTGAAATGCCTTGGAGCATTGGGTACATGTCATGTATTTCTCCCCATCTGATCCCAAGCTACAGCACCCCCATACTAGACTTGTATTCGGCATTATTGCTGTGATTATATTATTTTTAATGTTCCTTTGAAAAATATTAGAGCAATGGCGTTTGCTATTTATTTTCTATAGGAGCTTGAAAAAAAATAATAGTAATCGGGTACTGAGGGTAAGCAGTTTCAATTGAATTCTTTTAACTCGCGTAGTATCGCTATATTATCTTGATTTGTACTCACAGTGCACCTTTTCACTTCACAAAACATAGATATCCTTGTGAAAGACAATATACGGGGTAAAGTTAAACACACTAAAATGCACGAAAGTCACTTTTTACACGTAAATATTATTTTTAAATGGGAGCAAAACTGTGAACCTCCTTCTCGTGAGTGTGATATCGTATTGATGAGTTAAAGTTAAAAGTTATTATTCTTTTGTCATATCTGTTAATTACGTTTTTGATTTAGAGATCACAATGCCGCATGGTATTTTAGTTAATAACTTCTAATATACAGATATTTAGCTTTTACTTTGAGTTTCATTAATTTTATGTACGCTGGTGACTAATCTAGGTGTTCGGGATATATTTAGATAGAACACAAAACTCTACCAATTCAAACATCTGAGACCTACAGCTTAATAGGCCATCCGAAGCCCGCCGAAGGTCTGCAGTTTCTTCAACAAACCAAGATAGGAATTTTTTTCAGGTTTAACTGTATCAACAAACCAGGCTCAAGTGTAGTAAATTAATGAAATGTAATTTTGTACAATTTCTTATGAAATGCACATGAAATACCGTATGAAATAGGTTTACCGTACCTTTTTTTACCAATCGTTAAAAAAATATGACATACTAGCCGCGCCCCGCGGTGTTACCCGCGTTGTACCCGTTCCCGCAAGAATTTCGCGATAAAATGTATCCCGTGTGTTATTCTGATGTATAACGTATATTACTCAGTTTCATCCAAATCCGTCCAGCAGTTTTTCGTGAAAGTATAACAAACATACATACATCCTCACAAACATCCGCATTTATAATATGAGTAGGATTTTAGTTTTAATAGCTGCTGTTGGGTTGGCTCCAGAAAGCAGTTTTAATTCACAATGTGTCTGATTACGTGACAGTTTTGTCAATACATTTAATAGCGAGCACTAATGGAAACATTTTACACTAACCATACTCTTTGTAATTACTAGTAAGTTAATATTTACGGCTAACGACCGCACACGGCAATTATAGAGTCTATCTATCCACTATACTTAATTGGTGAAATGATTGAGTAATTTGATACATTGTTTTTAACATAAAATCATTTTGGAATGAAAGTTGGATTGCTCTATTTGGATTGAATGAGAAATACGTTGAAGTTTGAACAAATGCATTATTTTTAATTAAAATGAATAACACGTTTTATAAAAAAAACTAGCAGCGCCCCGCGGTTTTATCCCGCGTTGTGCCCGTTTCCGTGGGAATTTCAGGATTTTTATGCATATAAACCTTCCACTTGAATCACTCTATCTATTATAAAAAACCGCGTCAAAATCCGTCCATAAGACACATGGAAAACAGACGCGGCCTATAACAAATTTTATAAAAAAAAGATGGGTTATACATAAATAAACCTTGCAACGAATTAACGCAAAGCTAGCAAAATGTTTACACCATTATCTATTTCAAAACATATAACAAACTAACTCAATTCAATATGCACATAATCTGTACTGTATAAACCAGCTGCATTTGATAGAATCTTTTGTGAACAATCAAGGATTAAAACTATATCATTAACTATGGGATTGCTATTCAATGTATGTAGGCAAAACTCCGAGTAGAAGTTTTTGTTTGTCTAATTAACTACATTCAGGAGACCCTTCTTGATTGAATCACGTATCGAAAGGATCAGACGGATCTTTCTGTAAATAGAAACTTTATTTTATTGTTATTTGACTTCAATAAATTGACGAGCTACTCTAACAATGAAGCCCTAATGAGATTCTTTTTAGATGCTAGCTCTGTTCAGATTGTCCTACGGATTTGCTATGAACTGTAATCTAATAAATTGTATATAAGCATTATATAGGTTAGGTTAGTATGTATTTATGGGTACATATATACTATAAGAATTATATTATGCCACCATAGTATTGAACATTTTTTTTTGTGTGCGTTTGGGTGTCACCCGGGATGGTTTAGATTGACAAATCATCCCGGCAGATGGCGCTCTGAAATATCATGTAGGACATCGCCTGTCGGGTCCGCTATTATTTCATAAATTAATTATTTACATTGTACATTAGTAGTATATTAATATCGGTGTTGATAAAACGATTTAGAAATATTACGTGCATTTCGATTCAAATAAATTGTACGTTAGCAATGCCATAAATAACATATCCGGAAATAAATACGTCAGTTGATATGTCTATTTGCTTGATATTTCTTGGCAGATATCGAAATTTATAAGAAGATAGAATGGGTATGATAAAAAGGTCAATTTCAAGTAACTACTACGACGTCACTCTTTTCCTTGAAAGAGATATCCAAAAAAGGATTCTTCTCCACCTACATCATAATAAGTAAAGCCTGATAGAGTAAAGGTAAAATTAATAAAATTACTTACTAAGGATATCTAATGAACTAACAACACCCCGTGGTTTTGACTGCGTTGTGCCCGTTTCCATGGGAATTTCGGGATGAAAAATAGCATATAATCTTCCCGCTAAATGTGGCTATACATTACAAAAAGAATGATTTAAATTGCATAAGTAGTTTCTGAGAAAAACGCGTTCAAACATACAAAAAAACTCTTCTGCTTTATCATATTAAAAATTAAGTAAAGATTACTTATTAACATCATTATATTTCAAAAATGAAAGACACGAAGTTCAATCTTTGTGTCTGATATCGTGCCTAAAATCTGCGATATTTAAAATGCAAAATTAATTTCATGAAGCACAGTTTTATCGTATTTAAGTAGGTAGAGTTAGCAATTTAGGTCAAATGTAAACGTATCGCCGCGTCAACATTTTGTTGCGCCGTTTCTGACACGTAGTGAATACACGCTAATGAACCGCTGTCAGCTTTTTACTACGGGAACGTTTCTAGCCCACGTTTTTTTGACTGATAAGCAAATGCATTGAATCAAAAATATTTATTTTATTTGTTCTCTTTTATGCAAAATTCTGTTTTATTTGTACAAAATAATAATTATGACCACACGTTCTCAAGGAGTGGAATGTGCTATATCGTATAGCAAGAAATACCGAGCGTAGCGGTAAAGTATCAAGAATTATCCTTGCTTTAATACTATCACTTTTTTATATATCTCGTACTTACGTGCGAGTATACACGAACTATTGAGAACAAACTATATCATGTCAAATATTAATTAACCTTTCCGCCCAACATTACAACACCTTATCTGAGCTCGTTATGAACATGATTAAATTAATTAACCAGTATAACTTTAAGTTAAACAATTATGACGCTAACTAGTGCAAGATAATTAGACGTCCGAGGTATCGGCCGGAGCGAGGCGAGCGAGGGTTAAATTTACGACGGATTCCCGCTCTTTGTCGCCGCTTAATTCTACTGAGTTTCTCTGATAACCTTTGCCTCGATTTATTGCTTTAATCAAAGCTGCATACAGACTAGTTTAATGTTATTAGCATCACTTTTCTATGTACGTTAACAATCCATCAGATGTAGATAGACTCCACAACAGAACGATGATATATTTTAGGACGTTAAAATTTTCGTTGACTTAGTATGTACTGTAATGAACTCGTAAACATGTAGATTAGATTTTAAACTTTGTTTTACAATAAGAAGAATGTCTCTCAAAGGTTCTCCGACGGAGATCCGAACCGATGTCGCGAGAGAGTCGTTTGAATAAAGTTACTCGCACTGATTTATGTGTAAACTTTCGGCTGTCCTGCCAAGCCGTGTGCGAGCCGCGCTCGCACCAACTCGTACGCGGGCTATTGTGCACTTATCTCACGTTATTCTTGAACTACAGATGAATTCCCCCGCGAATAAGGTGGTTGTCGACAGTATTGTAAATTATGTTGTAAACTTTCAATGTGAGAAAAGTTCTACAGCACGTCCCCGCCAAGTATAATTAATTTCAGTATAAACCACTGTATAAAGACACAAATAAACCGCAGAAATGTGTAATTGTTAAAGGGCTACGATGCGGCAACGGCAATGGGCGACGGAAGTAGTAGAACGAAGTTGAGATGGAAGATCTTCTTCTTCTTCAACAAAAGACTACCGACTTCAACAAAAGATCTGCAAGGTTTGGCAGTACTGCGCATTTGCAATTTCATATACAGGGTTCCACTCATCATTAAGTGTTTCCCTACTCAGTGTATGAATAGAATAATTTAATTAATTAACAAGGTATACTTGTTGATCGATTAATTATCCAACATGTAATACAATGTCTTACAATGTCTGTTGATAAATAACAAATATACTTTGTTAAACAATTACATACCAATTATTTGCCCCTAAATTTGGAAGTTGCACGTGCGTAGTACCATAAGAACTGATCATAGTAGTCTTTTAAGTTGTCTTTGGTCTCAACTTTTGTCTTCTCTACCATCGTTCGAAGCCATCGCCAGCGTGTTTTCGAGTTAGTATTTAATTAATTACGATGAATCAAAACGGGCATTGATTAAACACGAATTTGTAATTGGTAATGCATTCACCCTGAAACCCGCAAGACTATTGAAGCTAAAAGGTCCGTGCTTAATCGGAATAAACAGGCATCATCGGATCCCATTCCACCCTTTGCGTTTGATTTATCCGTAGTACACGATCTTGTTGAACCGTAATATATCGCCGGCTACGAACAGCCGAGAGCAAAGGCTTTGACCGTTAATTCTCAATAATAGATAACGTTGCTGACACCTCCTCTTGGAAGGGAAAGCTCTCGGAATTAAAATAGGGAAAAATACATTTCTTCTATCACCATATCAATTACTAGCCGCCCCGCGGTTTTATCCAAGTAGTGCAAAGTCTCATGGGAATTTCAGGAAAATTGCTTATAAAGTTCCCGTTGAATGTGGCTATCCATTACAAAAATAATGATTCAAATCGGATTGGTAGTTTCTGAAATTAACCCGAACATACAAGGAAACAAAATTTAAAAAATTAGCTCTTTATAATATTAGTATAGATTTAGGAACTTATTCGAACGTAAAGAAGAAAAAGCAATATTTTATCATAAATAAGAAAAAACAAATAATTACACACAGGCACAAAGTTAATATACTCTCCTATGTAAGCCACACAATCTTTAAAAGTCTAATTAGTACCAATCATAAAATATTTATCGCATTAAATCTCCTATTACGGTATCGATCAAGGGTTAATGGACTGTTAATAACGTACACATGTAATTCCTATTCATAGGCGTGTAATTCCAATAGGAAGTACAAATCGGAAACATATGATGCAACTAGTATTAATGTTATACTCCTTAGAGTTGATTAAATGCAAACATAACGACTACTATTTATCTATTTGTCTGCAATATCTATAATGAAGCTCAAACGTTTGTTTTTTAGTAATGTATAGTTAAGTAAAGCTATTAACTTGTCATGTCCCACTGCTGGGCAAAGACGTCTTATCTCATTGAAGATATAAAGTGAGGAGGATTAGGCATAATCACATAATAATTAATTGTTTCTTAGTAGGTTAATTTTACTTTAAAACTTCGATATGACAGCGCGAAGCAATGCTAGACGCGCTGCGTTACGCCCCGCTCAACCCTGAACGAGGCCTAACGTGTCATTGATTTGATTGTATCATCCAATATTAAAAAATAAATGTGCTCTATGATTATAAAATTGTTTCTACATACTGTCCTAGAAACTAGTACTATAAGATAAGACATGCTCGTGACGGGTAATTATAGAAGAACTTACAATGTGTATGTCCCCAATATAGAACACTGGAGGAATAACATATTATAACTCATATTACTTACACCGTTTCATGGCTGGTATCAGGAAACTCGGGCCCGTACGATGCATACATAATGTTTGTAATTATTTCCAAAGTTTCGCTTCCTCAACCATCAGGCTTTGTCTAGGCAGTTAATTAATATTCATTTACTTTTAGAACGCGCTGATGTAAATAAGATAATAAGGTGGATATGGAACGTACGTGTCCACAACTTTGCAATATGAAAGGTGCCTTAAATATAGAAGATGGGGTATTTTGGTTAAGGAACCATTAATTTTATTTCAAACAAGTTGTAGCGAGATAGTAATGTTTACCTGCAAAAATCATGTAGTCAGTCTTCAGTCACTATTAGGTCTAACCCGTGGGCGCAGGCCTTCATCAAATTGGCCCGGCTCTGCAAACTTCAAGCATGTTAATGATGTAAAGTACGGCCCAAAGCAGAAATATAAGTCAAGTGTCACCAAGTGCTTACGTAGTAATCTCTGCCCAATCAAGTACAAAACAACTATTTATGAATAGTCTAAAATATTCATTAAATATGACAGCATTGTATTTATATATTAATAGATATTTCCTTGGCTTTACGTGTGAGTTAACTAAGTGAGGTCTTCAAAAGCTTGCTCACCTGTCCTAACCAAACACTCGAGCTATTAATTTGACATTGTAAAGTAAAATACAAGTCTAATATAACCCACGCCCAGCGGGATTGAGTGCGTTGACCTTACGTTATAATTGTTATGACATATTATTATATTAAATGACTGGTATAGCTACTTATTGACCAGAGATTATTACTAAGCCTGTGCAAGATTAACTTTGCCCTGCAGTGGGACATTACAGGCTAAAACTACTACCATATTAGTGCGGCGAATTCACAGAAGAGTGAAGTACTTACTGCGTAATCTAAATTTTGTGGGCAATCTACACATTTGGTAGTAAGGTTAAATTCAAAGAATCTCCTCAAAATAGCAAACTATCTTCCTAAGGGGGCAATGACAACTATATGCATCACGTACCATACATACCTACGAGTATAGTATTTCCGTAGCGTTAGTCGTTACGTAGCCAATTCGTAGCCATGCTTGTAGCAGTATATTCGTAGCGACCCGTAGTCGTAGCGTAGTTACGTAGTCCACAATATTCCTAACGCTCACGGCTGTGATCGTGGTTAGCAAAATAAACCAAAAGGTTTATTTCTGCAGTATTTAGTTACTTATGAGTAGCCGTGAGTACTTTTATTATCAACTTTTGTTAGTTTAAATATTGACCCATTGGATTAAAAAAATACATATATATCACCAACAACAAGAACTCTAAGGGCCGATTGCTTTGATATTGCGCCTAAGTATATGCAATCGTAGTGCAAAATAAAAAAATGTTTTGAAAAATGATAGGTAAACCGTAACGTTTAGGTAGTATAGTAAATGATGATAAATTTATTATTATTATTATTTATTATTTATTTATGATTTTCTGGACAATTTTCTTCGGAAAATTTTTGTTTAGCCGAAGCAAAGCCTTGATAAAGTAAATGATAATTTTGGCTCACAATATTAGCCTGTTGAAGTTTTGTCACACGAGGGTAGCATACAGAGTATGTAAATGCGTAGACATGACAGGCACATTCTCTGGGTTAATCTAATGAATTAACCTAATATTGTATGGAGTTTCTGCGCTTAGGATGCTCACACACATTATTCGCTGTAACAATTTGTTGGGCAGATTTGAATGGAGATTTTAGTCTTTATTTTCAGATTTCATAGTAACCAATAACACGTTTGATTATTATGGTAGTGCCACGGTATAGCGATTATGACGGTGGATAACAAGTTAAAAACGGTGAAATTTAAATTGTTTTCATCTAGTTTTTGTCTCAAATATATTTCAGTTAATATCAAGTGGGAGCCCCATTACAATACGACATTACAGGCTAATTTTAATAATATGAAGATTATTTAGTATCAAGCATTTGCTGACAGAAAAAAATGTTTCTGATCACGAACCAAAAGCCTTCATGTATACCAAGTACCTACTGGTCAGTGAAACTACATAACAAGCTACAAAGTTACCTTAAACTTACCTCAAAGCACTGGTTTGCGTTTCGCTCGGTCATATTAATTGGGCATTTATCACAATAGCCGTTATTACACTTGTTCTTAGCTAAAGAAAAAATCCATTAGTGTAGTTAGTCGCGGTCTTGTGACTTCTGATTAATGATGTCACCCACACAAACCTCGTGAATTATTTCACTTGGGTTCACTAACTACAATTGTTTTATTAATTTGAGTGTCTTTATGTTTGTTGATAGCTAATTTTCTAGTCTGGTGGCTTCATTTGTTTCAAACCAGTACGTATGTTTTGGGTGAAAACCCGTGTATTCTAAATTTCAATTTTTAAATCAGATTGTTAGCATTGAGACTTATAAAACTGGCCGTCGGTACTTACCAGTGTACATAGTATCAGTTTATTAAAAAAATTCAAATGCATAGCCCAGTAGCTGAATACAAACATATTAATCTTACCTAATCCTCGTTCAAAGCCTTAAATCCCAGTCAAAAATTTGAATATAAAATGGAAATGTCTATCTACTATTTTGTTGAAAAGCAAATGATGTGGCGAGGGACAGCCCAGTTTCGGCTGACTAGTTGAATGCGCTAATTTGCAATGCAACTGCCGCACTTTATGACCCGTTCCGCGCATTCATCGGTTGGTTTTGACAGCAAATCTATTAGTTTTCAGTTTTCTCTCTAATATTTGGAATGGATTGTTTTAAAATATGTATAACATTCGCTGTGCAAAGTGCTTACTCATTTACATGTTATAGGTAAGGGATTAAATATAAATATAAGGGTAGAAATATGCCTGCAAAATCCCACCGCTGGCCAAATGCCTCTCATCTCACTTGTAGGATGTAAAGGAATAGCCGTAATAGTAATCAGAAGGGGGAGGAGTGTATTATGTTGCAGTAAACGTTGCCAGTAGAAAATAATGATGAATATGCAAACACAGAATCACATCCTTACGTGTACATATGCGTACTTTATGACATTAAAATGTCTCCATCTCGACAAAGATGAACTACGGTACCATGAATGGTACACCTCCAATTAAAAATTGCATTTGAATCATAACTCTAAATTCAGAATGCTGAAATCAAGTTAACTCCAAATTGGTCCGAAGCACGAAGTTACTATTCACCATGCTCCAAACTCAAGATCTGAACACTTGACACTCGACGTCCTAAACTTGACTTGGAAACCAGTTATAGAAACCCTTAATCTAAAGCTTCTAACTTAAGATCTAACACTTGAATGGGAAATATAAAGCTATACTAGGAATTACTGCAGTAAAGATATCTTTACATTTGTAATTCGAAATACATATCTTTAATGAGTTTTGCTAAATATAATGATTCGGTTTCATGTCCTAAGGAAATAACTCATGTAGCGGTTACAAAGATATTTTTCCAATCATGATATATATAATTGTCACCTAGTCCCATTTGGATTATTCATTAAGTTAATGAAGCATCAGGATTGGGTCACGCAAGAGGCCGATTTACCGCAACATCGTATTTCGCAGCCCCCAATAGAGGGGATAATCACGAATACTAATTAATGTTGTACTTATCGCTCATTTAATTGTGCGGTAATTATATAAACTATCCCGTTACAGAGAGCTGCTTGAGTTACACAATTCATGTTTATAATCCAAGTAATAAATACTTTATTAACGACAAAGCTTTTAATTTGAAATCCCGAAATTGTGTCAAAAGTCAAATAAATTAACAACAGCAGCTGTTTTGCGAACTTTGTTTTTGTTGTTAATATTTCAATAAAAATAACTTTGATATTTATTTCAGAAAGTCTTGTTTAATCTGTGCGCTGAGCTTATTGAGGGATGTTGTTTATTTTTGTTTAATTTGTAATTCAAACCGGTAAGCAGATTAAAACGGTACTGGACGGTTCAGCGAATAACATATAGTAACAGAGAACGAGCGGTTTAATCGCAGCAATGCTTCCTGTTTTCCCCTGATATGTGAGAGTGGGATAGGCGATAATCCATCGTATGTTAGAAGCGCGGTAGGCCATCTCGGGCTTGCGGGGCTGCCTCGTCACACCGCAAATTTGTACGAACACCAGCAATCGGATTATCGCACAGTAGCAACTAGAGAGTGCTAACGAGACACGAGGCCATTACCTACCGGCTCCTCGTGCTCACGAGCTCATTCCAAATTGTCATTACTATTACCATTCGAAATTGCATTGTTATTTTATTGTGATACTACTTCCTGAAATATTACCCGTTTCCTTACCTTCCAGATTATTAAACGCATACAATATGTACGTTTATATACTAAGGCAATGTATGCGATGGAAAATATGTGAATTCTCGGTAAATATAAGTATAGGTATTTCTTATATACAGTTTTTCATCTGTAGGTAAGCATTTGACGCACATGAATGGGCCAGTGAGCGCGGCAATTTCTTGACAAAACATCGCACGTGTCGCGAAGCGAATGTTTAGCTTTTTCAGCTAAAGTGACGAAACATGTCTCGCGGTACCGCCACTGTTTACATTACCCTCACGTACTACCATAGCGGCCATTGCAGAGCCACATTCCAAAATAATGTTTATTTTTAGCCAACATTATGTTTGAATCTAGACCTAAAAGTTACCCACTTACCCAAGTTTATACAGAAATTGAAATAATATTGGCAGTATCACAACCGAAATATGCTAATGAAACCAAGCAACCTTCTATCGGTTGGTTCGTTTATAAATTACGTAACAATCTAATTCAAGTAGGTAATCGGGAATTTGACATTTACTAACCGAGTAATAGTCGGTTGGTATGTAAATGTAGTTTGAGAGTTTACAATAAAACAATATGAAGTTCATATACTTTACGATGCGACTATATTCCGAGCGAGATTTCCCGACGGTAACACATATTTTATTCGGTCTGTTATATAAGTAGCTGTTGTTTACTATAACTGGGAAGAGTCAGTCTTAAAGGAGTTAGGGACCATTTTATTTGCCGTGATCCCTCTATTTGATTTACTTCTCACAAATACGAGTATTTAAGTTACGCTTTGTAATTTCAGTGCAAGATAGTTTGATTAAGAAAGTGTGTTCGCAGCGGCCACAGTTCCTTAGTGTCAGAGTTTTCCGACCGCCTAAAAGCCTCCGACATGGTCTAACGATTGCAACAACCGGAACCGACAATTTTACGTACCCTCCGCACGGTAGCACTCAGATAGAAATGCCACTATCGGCCAAGTAACTAGTGATCGAGATGCACAATCGCCATGAACTATCAACACTTTGTCAAACAACGCCTACGCTACATAGTTTAATAAAAAATAATCTAGATTAAATTATTTCCTTTTAAATTTATGAATTAAAAGCTTTTAGTCCTCTGTAGGTGCACTTACTCGCCATACAGCTCCAATTACTGTACTGACAAGATACATACCAAATGTGTTAACCGAATACCTTGGTATAGAATGACTTGGCCTAACATCATTGTGTGTTAACAATACATATAGAGGCATCGTTCATAACCGAAACATTGATGGACCGTCTCTCAGCTCTGGAAGGGGATCTATATCTCTTCAGGTTCAGCTTAATTGGAATTTAGCTCCGTTTCATGTGCGCGTGATATTCAGCTATAATTGGGGTCAGCAAATATTAAACTGTACCGAATTTGTACGTAAAGCTAACTCTTATGGGGCTGATTGAAATGGTACAGTTTGAGATATGTATCACAGATACTATACTACTATGATAAAGCTGAAGAGTTCGATTTTTTATTTGAACCCGCTTATCTAATCAGGAACGATAAATGTAACCAGGAAAAGTATAAACACAACTGAAACTAAGCTCTAAGCTTAGTTCTTTCATAAAACTACTGTTTCCTATATAAATACCTACCTTTTTTGATTTCAGTTAAAATGCAACTAGATCGGAATTGTTAGGAATATTCTGCGTAGTGAAGTAAGAGCAGAATTGGTTTTAGACGTTGCTGGTTCAAGCTCAATAAATTGTTCATATCAACTTAAGTTAAATACAATTACCTTTGTCTATGCAATATAATTAATTATGTATTATATGATTAATTAAAACATCCGAAGAGCAAGACTATTGTGTAAACAAATGACTTTAATTGTTCCCAGCTCACCAGTAATAAAAATGTCCAAATGGTTGATTTAAATCAAACTGAAGTACTGAGTTAACGAGGTCACTTTTGTACACAGCAAACAATCCAAATTAGGTCTGTTATAAAAACGTGATCGTAAATGTAGTGTGTAATGACTCCCTCGAGTATATAAAACCAGACAATAGCCCTTAATTAAAAACCCGAAGTTGCGTATAAAAGAAAACACGCGATTGGAGATACCAGCAAACAGCCGTAAATCTCATGTACCGCTCTCGTAATGGGTTTTCTTATGTCAACAAATCGCGTTCTTAGACATTACAAAAGCAGCTCCTTTACGGAAACATATGCAATGCTTGAGCATAAAATGTTCTGTAGATCTTTAAGGGAAACAGTAAAAAACTGTGGTGACAATTCGGTCGGGTTATACCGCATACAATGCGAATAGTTTTACAAGCTTATGTCCTCCTAAATCCCTGTTCCATTTAATCATACCCAGACCCTTCTTGCGTTTTCAATTATTGAATTTAACTAATCCGTTAAAGAGATTAGAGTAACTAACGTATTGAAAATGGCCGAAATGGATTCTGGGAATCATTTACAGTTCCATTGTTTCGACATCGTAATACCTATTCACCATATGTAACATATTTCCCGACCAGTACCGAATAAATTGTAATTTGCCTACGCATTTACCGACTACAATAAAATCGATTTACATTCTATCAGGAACATACTAGAACCGTAACATTCGAAAGCAAATAAGAACGTGAGCGGAGGAAGATAAATTTTCCGGTACCGGGTACCTTTCCGTTTACGGACACAATGTAGTGCGATAATGATGATGAGCGTGGAGAAAAACGGTTTTGTAACATATCGGAATGAAATATTTTATACATTCGATTTAGTTTTATACATTAGAGCTGGTATTGTCTAAGAATGTTCGCTTGCGACATGTGTAACCCTCTCGGGCGGATAAAGGCAGCATTAGAGGCGCGTCTCGCCGGTTTATTGCATCTTTGTTTGCTTCGGAGCCAATAGAGCCGCCCGCCGCACTCATTCTGCAGAATGTCCGCTTCCGATTGTTATTACCTTGTAACTACAGATACCGTAGTAACCCAGTGTACATGCCTTTGTTAAACGTTTTACATTACCAACTAGAATATTTTGTAGAATCAAGAATTTTGTCTTGAGTATTTGTGCTTGCAACGAAATTGTTTGAAATATTTCGATATTTAATATATTTTGAAACAATAAAGTGCGGGTAAGCTCACGGGCACACTACATATTTTAAAATTACGTCAATTATATTTTTATATGAAACTACTACCGTGGAATATGTGGAGAACGTAATTAGTATATCGGTGTTCCGGTGTTCTTAATTATAAATTACTAGCAGCGCCCCGCGGTTTTACCTGCGTTGTGCCCGTTCCCGTGGGAATTTTGGGAATTTTTATATATACATACATATAAACCTTCCTCTTGAGACACTCTATCTATTAAATAAACGCGTCAAAATAAATACAGTAGTATTTGAGCTTATCGCGAACAGACAGACAGACAGACGCGGCCCTGGACTTTGTTTTATTAATTATGTAGTGATTATACCCTAGCTGTATTATTATACCCCAGGATTCATTCAGAAACGACCGCCAGTGTATTTCCAGGAATAATTCATTTTTATAATGCACGGACGGTAGACCCTGCCTCACGTGATTGACAGTGTTTATAATCATCCACGTAATATTTCAAACTTGTCATTTGATAGACATAAACAGGGACTCGGAGTAAATAGTATTTTCATTTGTGGTTACTGTTTGAATAGCTCAGTGAAGTAATATGCATCGTTTAATGATATACAATTTTAGCTAGGTATTCTAATAAAAATTTAGAATTTTATGTTTGTTTAAAGGGCCAATATCTTGAAGTATCAGATCGCTAAAGTTTTGTACATGGTAATCACAATAAGAAGAAAGCTACTTTTAATCTCTAATAGCTGTGTCCGCGGTTTCACCTGCAAGCACCCGTTCCCGAGGGTATTTCTGGATTTTTATTACTCATTATTCTATTCCTGATCAAGATAAATAAAATTAAAAAAGAATCATTAAAATTGGTCCAACAGTTCTCGAGTTATAAATGGTGTAACTAACACGACTTTCTTCAGCTTATCGAGTGCAAAGCGAGTAAAATCGCGGTCCACTCATAGTGTTATTAAATTATAAAATAAGTTATTAGTACGTTAAACATATCAATTAGTTGCGTAATTATTTAGAATACACCAAATATTTACTATTAATAAACTATTTGCAACATTACATGTTAGTTAATTAAGTGTGGCATTTAATTTTCGCACTAGGGTGGGTGGCGTGGCTTTTATTCAGCTAAATGTCTCAGAGCCACCTTGTGTCGCGTGACAATCCTGCGTGACCGTTGACCATTCATCACCCAGTGTAAAATATAAAGAGACAAATGACAATAATATTTACGAGATGGGAGCGTTCAGTCGCCAATTAAAGATTACATTAGCGTGTAATTAAAATCTGTTGTTACGGAGCAATTTGGTATTATGATATCTGTATTCGTGTCGAATAGACAATATTCAAAATGATGTGTGTGTGTGTTTTTAGTAAGAAGTATCGTGTAAGAAATTTTAAGCTTTAATATTATGCCGTTGCGATGCCGTTAAGCGATATGCCCAAAAATAAATCCTGTTTATTATTATATTAGCAAGATTGCGGCAGTTTTTATTACCTTTTAGCTTAAATCAAAAGCTTAGCAAGTCGTAGTAATAAAATCTTTGATTTAATCAAAATTTCCGGTGAGCCGTAAGCATGGCGTGACAAATAACAACTCTCCGACCAGATTATCTTAGGATATGCGATTTTATGTGTTTTATTCGTGACGTTATCTAAACTAGGAGCGAGTGGGCACTAAACAACTGAGCTATCAGCTCTTACACCATGTCGGTTCCCTCGTGTCAATTTGAATAAAGTACGAATAAAAAAGTTTAGTAGGGGGACGCCCTAATCGGCCCGCGATTTTATCGAGAGTCCGTGCACGCCGTGTAGGCACTTTTTACGGTTCACAAATGCCCAGAATCGAATAAAATTCAAGTATAATTCAAGAAATTTATGTAATTTTTAAGCGGATTGCTTGCAACTTGTTTTTTATGACTGTATTATGTTATTGTTTATCACCTTACGTCAGTTACATTGTTTGAGGTTATTTTTTACAATGGTTTGAGAGGGGCAAATAAAATTTGGCTAGAATAGTTTGATATGTATTTTAATACACCTAATTGTCGGTCGTAAAGTATCGAAAAACATTTTACAAAACAAACCCAAACTTACGCTACCAGGAAACACAACACTTTCGAAGTCTTTCACATGTTTTAAATTGAATATCTTCAGTAAACTGTGCTTGATGCTTTAGTCAGAAACAATTTATCACGTCACTAACAGCATTTGAGTTCTTACGAATAGATAGAATGGAAGAACTAACAGTGTTATACTACAAGTAGACTTCTTTGAAGAACTCCGCACTGAAACAAAACATTTTAAACTTGTTATCTAAGTAGTGTACGCTGTATAGACTGAAATAATAAAAAGTTTCATAAGAATAATGGAGTAACCACTTAGCTTTGTGACAGTCTAAAATGATACGAGCTACAGTATACCTGTATAAAATAAACTCATCTATTTTAAGCGAGTCCGACGCTGCTATTTTAAGAATGTTTGTATTGCGGTAGCAGCCAACATAAAATAGGTTACATTTTAACGATCGATGCAGGACATTATTTTATATACCGTGTTCGCTTTTATTGTGGTTTATCTTTCTCCTTTCAAGTGCCAGATGATTTTCTACTACTATCAGTTGACCATTTAAAATGCTGAAACGAAGATTTCCTACGTAAACCATTTCTACATAAAGTAAAATTTAGAATTGAATATTCGACAAATTCGTGCACTCAAACGATTTCATATCGCTGCAGTAAATTGAGATGAAACCGCCGCACTAAAATCTCTCGAAATGCTCAGATAGCAATTTACTTTGTGGACGATAGATTATACAATTGGATTTATTAAGTTAATCGTTCGACTTAGTGTAGGAGACTTCTTTATCGCGTATGATAGTGGCTAATCTTGTATTGGAGTTATCGGTCTTCTTTATACTCTAATATGTTTTGGTAACATTTTACGTGTTTTTAAGTGTTTGAGTTATCAAATTATCTATCTAAAGGCCACAGACATTTGAATAAGACAGTTGAAATACGAAATAAAAGAAATCAAAATATTTCAATTGATTTTAACACGCCCCCACAAAGCATGGAAGTGGCATGTCAATATCCAGACGGCGTAGGCGTTAATATAGTCAGCCAATGAAAACCTATAAAAGAGCGCGCACTAGAGAAAAGACGTCTTATAGCCTTTTTCTTCTGTCACTGAATTTTTGTCTAAGACTAAAGAAGTACCGTTAGCTGAGTTAAAATTTGATTGCGTAGAGCAAGTTAGACTAAAAGCTGCCTGGACAATACTTTGCGATGGTCTTAAAAGAAGGGTTAGTGGTTACCTAGCAGCATGGCCTCTTTACTATCGGCGAGATGGTCTGAAGCGACGACGGCCTCGCTGCCCTCGCGCCAAGCGGGCGCCACGCGCGCCGTGCACCGCACCTGCATGCTGCGCCGCGCCGTCGACGGCACGCGCAGCCCCAGCGCCACAGACACCAACCCATGTGAATGCACATTCACAGGATACTCTACCAACAAATCCGGATCTACAACCTGAACGAAACACCAAAGTTATTAGTACACTGCACGGGTAACGACCACCGAAACAAGTCGTAAATCGTACGTTCAAGCCTCGACAAAAGCTCTTTATGTGCTGTGCAAAAGAAATGTTACGGTATTGATTTACCTTCATATCGTCTATGTACCAATTGAGCACAGCGGGTGGGTACGACCTTCCTGATGTGCAGTTTAGGAATAAGTAATCACTGTTTCTGTTCTCTTGTTCATTGCCGGTGATGCGGGGACCTTCTCTTGGTAAATCTATTAATTAGAGAAAACATGTCTTAGCATACGTTTTTCAATGATTGAGAACATCTGTTTGAGGTTACTTACATATGACATCCATTCTTCCTTCGCCGGCAGCTGAAGCAAAGCTCGGGGCCTCTAATGAAACCTCGCAGCGGTACATGCCACTTGATTTGAGCGTTACGGGATGCAGCATTACGCGTCTCGAGTCTGACTTATGTAACTGTAACAATATAAGTATAGTCCAATAACAATACTTACTATGATAGGTATGTACTACATTACTTATGTATAATACAAAGTTTATACTATATATCAAACTTACATACAATTGGGCAGGTATACATTGCATTCTACGATTTTATAATCCCTCTATGAATTCACCTACTATGGCACATAGCCGGAAAATGTTAACTATTAAGCTGAAGAGTTTGTTTCTTTGAACGCGCTAACTACCAATCGGATTTGAATAATTATTTTTGCAATGGATAGATTCAAAGGGAAGGTATTTTTCTTCCCCAAGTTTCGCTGGAAATGGGCACAACGCGGGCAGCACCGCAGGGCGCTGCTGGTATAATATAATAGTAAATGGTTACTTTTTTCTTTGTTGTAGTCATACTAACTAACTTCCGTGAGTTTTTTTATAGCTAGCGATCATAGCATTTACCTTTTATCAGTTATGGCACAATTACATTAAGTCGTCCGCCTAATGCGGTCGCCGAACTTTTTTCAATCTACTTCAGTCACTGAACATCATCTTCATACAACACGTGCAGAGTTCAAACACCTAATTAGGTGACAGTTGTTGTCGTTTTACCGTTTATACATTGTTGTGGTTACCGCATGCTGCATGGGGCTAAGGACGTAATGTTATTTACGTCATAATGATGTAATTAACACCATAATATCAGACCGATTACTCTAGTTAGTTGGTATTAAACATGACTCACACGTGACTGTAGATAGCTCAGAAATCCTTGACCTTAACATTTTTTTCGGTATCATTCAACACAAATAAATATTCTATCAATTTACTGATAATAATTTAAACCAACACTACACAAATCCAAGTTAAACTGCAGACGGCAATCAGTAGAACATTTGACAGTATATATTTAGTCTGCTAACCGCCTGCGAATGCAGTCTGTATCCCACTTTGGACCTTAATGGCACCAATCCAAGTGCGACCGCAGACAGCAACCGCACAGTTCACTTACATTGCAGTCTGCAGTCGTAGCGTGCGGTGACCGCAAATTAATGTAAAACGGCTGCAGTTGTAGTCTCCAGCCCAACGTACTGCCGCACTCAGAGTCGTCATTTCAATCATCATTAACATTTCAATTATTTGACGTAATTTTTCATACATTCTATGTCAAATCACTCATTAAATCTCTACTAATGAAGCATTTGACGTCTCTGAGTACGGGCGTTAGACTTGTACAGTTATACTCACATTAACATTGATGCCCTCAAGGTGGTACGCTCGTTTGGGAGGATCATACTCTGGTATGTATCGGTAGAACTCCTCATTGTCCTTGTACCATTTGACTGAGTACAGCGAGTCAGTGCCGAGCTCGTAGTCGCATTCGAGCTGCGCTGGCTGCCCTCGAATGCGATAGGCAGGCACCGTTACCGAGACCATGCCAAGAGGTAAAGCATCTGTATAGTGAATAGAAACCTTTATTTGTACAGTTTTTTACATTACGGCAACACGAATTATATTGCCAGTAGCGACTTCTCGCTAGCGAGGGTATCCCTCGGGGATATCGGAATCTATATTATACTTATACGAGTATAATAAATCTGAGTTTTTTTTTGTTTGAACGCAAATCTCAGGAACTATCAGTCCGATTTGAATAACACATTATGTAATGGATAGCCACATTCAACGGAAAGGTTGTAGGCCATTTTTCATCTCGAAATTCTAACGAAAACGGGCACAACGCGGGTAAAACCGTCGGGTGATGCGAGTGAAAGTATATAACCATATAACCTTTGTGACTACTCTATAAGAAATATTTTGAAAATCCTTCTGGAAATGTCAGAGATTTGCATGTTCAAAAAAACTAATAATATAAGTTGTTAGAATGGGATATATTTTCCAAACTCAAAAGGAAAAGTTTACGAACGAAACATCACACATCATAGATGAGATAAAAGCTACTATAACGGAGGCAATATTCTCTCGAGAAGTGTTTTAGTTTGACAAGGTTCTTCCATAAATCACGCTCATAAAGATGAGGTGTTATTTCGATAAGAGTACGATACACAGTTTGCTGATAACTGCATTGTAGTGATATTATATGGTTTAGCCGTTATGTCCCACCACTGGGCAAAGACCTCTCTAGAGTGAGAAGCATTAGGCGTTATCACCACGCTTGCTGATTATAGCTTGGTTAAAGGGTGATTCCTACTTTTTTCTATGCAAGTAACACTCAAAGAAATTCCAAGGAATAACAAAATCAAAGTACAATGTTTACAAGGACAGGTTTACAACATCTTGTGAAACATTAAAATTGGTGAATTATAAAATCAAAACAATACGGGACCTTAACTAAACTATCACTCTGTGATATATAAAAAAAATCTTTAGTTTTGCCTTATAGCATTAAAATATAAAGCATTACACATTTTTATTAATTTATATTTTGAAGTAAACAAGGAACTGCTTATTTAATTCCAAGCTAATTATACTTTTAATATTTACATGAACCGTTTCAAAGTATCTACCTACGTTAATATACATTGCGATGGTTGTTTTTATTTAGTAAACGGTGCAATATTTCCGAAATAAGGCTCTTTGACAACGATTTATATTTATTTTACGTTGCCGTTTCTTGGTTATTAAAAAAGCTCTGACTTTCCTTTATAAATGTTTACATAAGATATATTAAGAAGCTAATTATATGCTACATGATATGTTAAATCTGTATTTATATATACATTAAATTCCGTATTAACTAAAAAAGCTATTCTCACCTCTTATCGTGAAACACAAAAACACTAATAAAACAAACATTTTAAACTTTATCACTGTTTTACATAGTTACTTTTGAAATATTGATTTAAGCACTAATCCTTTTTACTTTTATATTATCTTACATGAAAAACGTGTTTAATTTTGCTACATTTCGCCGAAACGTCCGCTTCGTTCAGAAAATAGATTCAACTGAGGGTTGTCTACGTAATAATAACTTGCGAGCGCCTTACGACTGTTTTAAGTTAACCGTTATTGTTCTTTGTAGATAAAAAAGTCATTGAAATATAATTTGATTGCGGACGCTCATGCAGATCAAAGTGATCTCAACAATTTAGAAATGCTATTTCATATTTCAAGTCGTAATACTTTAACTTTAAGTAATTTTCTACTTAGATACGTTTATAATATCGTTACATATCGTTTATTAGATACTTTAATTGGAAGGCGGTATTGAGATTATACTATATAGTACTAGCTGTGCCCCGCGGTTTCACCCGCGTTGTACCCGTTCCCGCGGGAATTTCGCGATGAAAAATAGATGTTGTCCGATTCTCAGACCTGCCCGATATGCACACAAAATTTCATGAGAATCGGTCGAGCCGTTTCAGAGGAGTTCAACCACGCACCCCGTGACACGAGAATTTTATATATTAGATAATATTTTAAAAGTATTAGTCTGTAATGTTCCAACACATGGCAAAGGCCTTTGCGACTTAAGAACATACCAGTTAGTGAGGAAGATCATGCAATATACTTTTAAGAATAAATTATGGTTATAATTTTGTTTATTTGTCTCTTTACACCCCCATTATTCTTACATTAAAATCACGGAAGAGCATACTGCGTAATTCTCTATTTCGTGATAAAAATCGTCGACAAATCGTGTCATAAACAACTTTGCTTTTCTATTAATTTATTAGATAGTTGGAAATTTAATTATACCTTTAGTTATAAATAACAATATGTGCTCTGCAGGCATAGTTATTGGCGAACGTCTAGGTGCAATTATATATTTTTCATATAAAGTATTTGTTTATGTACTCGTTTATGTAGAGTATCAGTTATTTAGATTCCATAATACAAACTTAGAGTTTAGTTTGGGTCTCCTTAACCATGTGTAAATCTGGTCGGAGTATTCTATTTATTTATTTTAAGCTTAAATTGTCCCACGCGGGCTTATTAATTTATTGTTTACTAGCTGTGCCCCGCGGTTTCACCTGCAGCGCCCCCTTTCCCGTGGGAATTTTGAGATTTTTATTCCTTATTTTTCTTATATAAAAACCTTGTCCTGACAATAAGGAACACATTAAAAAGAATCATCCAATTTGGTGCAGTCGTTCTGAAGTTATGCGCTTACCAACACATTTTGCGATTCATTTTTATATAGATTATTTAAGCTCAATAGTATAATGTCTATATTAGAAGCAAGTAGAAACCACATCATCTGAATGAGATCCACATCTCTCTATGTCTTAGCTTTCAGCAAATATAACAAGCAATTATACTAAAGTCCTATTATCTATCCACTTAGCTTTAGCTCATATCGTCTCCTTTATTAATATGTTTCTAGCATAGTATATTCATCTATATAATAATATATAAAATTCAAAGTCCTGACTGACTGACTGATAATCAACGCACAGCCTCAACCGCTACACCTAGAAACATGAAATTTGACAGGAAGGTTCTTCAAATGACGTAAGTGCACACTAAGAAAGGATTTTCGAAAATTCCTACTGGAACGGGCTCAACGCGGGCAAAGCCGCTGGGCGCTGCTAGTGTACATGTAAACAACTATACTGGTGAGTATGTATGCTTCGCAGGGCACATTCAATTGTCGGTCCCGGTTGTTTCAAACTTTAGACCATGTCGGAGGGCTTTAGGCGGTCTAAAAACTCCGAAAGCAGGGTTAGCCATTAACCTACTCGAACTTACTAAGTACGTATCAAAAAACTGTGCCTACTGTAAAAGCAGTTCTCTTTAACTACGTTTGGATAAGGACAGACTAGAAAAATTTTGAAAATCGTTCTAATTTTCCGTAACGTAATAGTATAATATAAAATAAACCTTATTCTAATACCCTTTGAGTATTTTTCTTGATAAAATTGATCTAACAGAATTCAGAGCTTCGGTTATACGGGGAAGGTATCTCTGACTCACCCTGGTTTCATGTAATTTCTTAAGTTTGTGATGTTTGTAGCGGTTTACGGTTTTGCCTGCACTACGTATCTTTTTCTTTGTTAGTTCCAAAATAATTGGTATCTTACATGTTAATACAATCCGCCTTTGTATTAATATGTTATTTTGTACAGTATTAAGGCTTTTTAAGACATTAAATAAAAGGGAATTAGGCGCTGTACCTTCTTCTGAAGAATGCATAAACTTGACTTTACCAAGTATAAGTGAATTACCAAAATAAGTTCAAGATTTGACATTTTTCTTTGGCCTTCAAAGGCTCCTTATTAAAATTAATGTTTTCATTACATATTCAGAATTGACGAGCATTTCTTTACATATACCGTAGCATGAAACGTTATATTTGATTATTCATATATTCTGATATTTCTTACGATGATCATTATTACGAATGGGTCATGAAAAATCTCATAAAAGTCTACCTTTCCTTATGTAAATAAAAGTATACTCGTATTTATATAATCAGACATAAGATATATATTTTGACTATCACTGCTCCTCTGCTTTCCTTTTACATGGTTTTGTGAGGGCGATATGTAAAGTAGCTCAGGCATACCTTAGCTTAGTCTAGTAAACTCCAAAACAAAAGATCAATCTGATGAATCATACTGTGCTATTAATAACAACTATTAGCAGCTCCCCGCAGTTTTATCTGCTCTTTACCATTGGAATTTCGGGATAAAACTATCTAAAGGCATATTATCATATCTATATAATATAAAAATCAATCGTGGTTCGTTAGTTTCACTAAAACTCGAGAACGGCTGGGCCGATTTCGCTGATTTTGGTTTTGAAATGTTTGTCGTAATCCAGGGAAGGTTTAAATGACGGATAAATGCGAGTGAAACCGCAGGGCACAGCTAGTTATTAATACAAAACTTGTTTATTAAATCTAACTCTCAGTACCAGTGATAACGCGTTCAAAGAAGCAAACACCTATTATTTTAGTTTGTTATTTAAGTACAAAAATATTTTCATAACATTTTTAATAAAAAGGTACGTATTAACTCTATAACAAAATAACTAATTTGTAACTCATGAAATATTCTGTGATCAATGTTTTGATATTGAAAGTAATTGACAAACCGTGGTAACACTTGTTTATATGAATAGGTTTCCCAAACCATGCATCAGGGTATCTACCCCCGCTAATGTAATTAATGTTCTACCTTTTTGTATCATGCGCTAATGAGCTTTTCCGGCGCTCTCTGTTGTTTTCACTGTGTTTGGGTTATTTTAATTAAAAGGTATTAAATATAAAAGACTAGCTAAGTAATGATAATGTAGGTGTGCATGATTATGTTTGACCTGTTAATTTAATTATTATTCATTGTTTAATAGGTATTTTAGCCGTACATTAGAATAATAAAAAGAGTATACATGGTACTGTTTTTCCGTTTAAGTACCTAATGTCTCATACATTAGAATATTTGATACAAATATGATTTATTAGGTAATATTACGCACGAATCAAATGCGATGACAATTTATAGGATCATTTATTAATATTTGATTTATGCCGTTATAACATTTAACCTCGGATTGTTAGATAGCTTTTAGTACCGTATATCAAGCGTATAGGTATCGTATGTGACCTTTATACAATACAATTATAATTCCAACAGTAAGAATAAAGACTAAGATACACATAGTGCGTGTGCGGGCCGGGTGCGGGCCGGATGTGGGCCGCGTGACTTTGTATTGAAACGTCACTGGCACACACACTGGCCGGCAGCGGGCCCGCAAAGAGGCAGCGTGACACCATTCATACAAATACAAGAAATACAACGTCACGTGATCTGGAACCAGCCCGCACTCGGCCCGCATCCACACTATGTCTGTCTTGAACTTTATCCAGTTTTTAGATCTATAGGCGAAGTCCATAAAGTTAGCCTTATGGATTTAACTTAAGGTAAATTGTACTAAACCGCTCGAATTTCACGAAAAAGGTACAATTTTGAAAAGCAAGTGGTAGACACTTGACATAACTTAAAAAAAGCTTCTATGCCTTTTTATTTTCTACTTTTAAAGTTAAGTGTCGAAGGCGTCGCATAATGCCACCTTAGTCATTACAGATGCCGCGAGTCGAGTTACAAAGCACGGAAATGCTTTATGCAAATAATTTTGCCTGAGGCTCGACTGCGAGTAACAAGCAAGTGGGTATAGAAAACGTACGTATGAAGGTTCACCACGTTACTTTAAGTAATTTTATTTTCTTACCTTTTCATGTTTGGCGGAAAATATTTTGGAGTTAACTCGAACTAGAAAGAGAGTTGTATCTATACATTTAATTAAAGAGGTTATATATGTTTTGTTGTGAGGCTAAAGATTGGATGTATGTTTTTTGTATCTATGTGTCTAAGGAGTTTATTTATTTATTCAAATGAAAAATATAAAATAAATAAATGTCAAATTCACACAAGTTAATTAGACACAAATTAAGCTCTAAGCTTTTATTATGGAAGCCAACCAACTGATTTTACTACATATACAAATACATACACAAATACTTTATTGAATTTATTATTGCTACCCAGAAGTCGTCGCCAACAACTACGTCTTCAGATAATGCTGACTCCGGGCAGGAATCGAACCCGCAACCCCCGACACAGTAAGTGCTCTGCCACTGTGCCAACGGGCTTGTCTAAAGAGCATATATATGTTTTGCTGTGTCTACGTGTCTAAAGAGTGTAAATATGTTTTGTTGTACTCTGAATTCATTACCACGTCGTGAGGGTTGGGCCATGCTACTCGAAATAATGCTCCCCAATGAACTTTGACGCGTTTCACACGAGTTACAATATTACGACTGTCGAGAGACATATTCAGGACAATCGTAAAGTTTCTTACGGGTCCGTAATGACTTTATGAAGAACACTTATGGGTATCGTACGGGTTTGATTATATATACTCAACAATGTGAATTACCTTTAAATTATGTTTAATGTTTTTCATTTAAATTTAAGTTTTTAAATAGTTATCGTTAACTAGCAGCGCTCGGTTTTACCTGCGCTGTGTCCGTTCCCGTGGGAGTTTCAGGATTTTTTATACATATAAACCTTCCTCTTGAATCACTCTATCTATTCAAAAAACCACGTCAAAATCTGTGCTGTAGTATTTGAGTTTATCGCGAACAAACAGACAGGCAGACGCGGCCGGGGGCTTTGTTTTATAATATGTAGTGATCTGTGAACAACAAAGCTAGCCATGCAATATTAATTGGCCGCAAAATCCATAAACAGGACTAAAATGTGAATTTATATTTCCATGAAAGCTAATATTGTCATTACCATTATTGTTATGCTATGTTTGATTGACAAATCGCAGTCGTAACTATTTGTGAAACTATGATATTGAAAATCGTATACAATACATTTAATAGGAAATTGCCTTAGTACCTCGTCTATTTGGGTATCGAGGCGTGTCTAATTTATTTTCAAAATAAGTAAGACGAAGTATGTCTCATTACAAGGGAACAAAGGATCGTTCCTGAGCTGGGTGTTCCGTTATTGGGCGCGCGGTAATTATGAGCCTTCTTAACTTTTTTGTTCTTAGAGAATTTGCTGGCCACAATGGCCGCGCTAGTCAAAAGGTTAATAACGACCAATTATTCGGATTGAGTTCGATTTTATATTAAACAAATAAAGTTATAAGTTACTAGCTGCGCCCTGCGGTTTCACTCGCATTGTACCCGTTCCCGCGGGAATTTCGGGATAAAAAATAGATGTTGGCCGATTCTCAGACCTACTCAATATGGTCACAAAATTTCATGAGAATCGGTCAAGCCGTTTCGGAGGAGTACGGGAACGAACATTGTGACACGAGAATTTTATACATATATAAGAAGAAGATAACTGATTACTATTACTGATTTTTATACTGTTAGTTCGATTAAATTTTTTGGTTGTATTAATTTTTTTGTTTCCTTCGTTGGCGAGTGGTGGGAGACCGCGAAGAACAGGGAGGGTTGGAAGCGTTTGGGGGAGACCTTTGCCCAGCAGTGGGACGATATAGGTTGAAGAACAAAACAATTTTTACACTTTGGTAGGTAGTTTTAGTGTTCAATTAAATAGACTGTGGTCCAATGGATTTTTGTATAGGATCAATCGGGAATGGAACCAATTTATATAGTATTATTCAGGAACGGAACATATTGATCCTGGGATCATATTAATATTATTAAATCTGAGTACGTTAAGACTGATGGGTTGAAGGAAAGCTCAACACATAACATTTTTAATCGTAGCACCCGTAGCTAGTTTGACTAGGTGGCGAATTGTGTCATTTACATTTGAGTGCTACCGGGCTTCGCAGGGCTCGATAAATTATCGATTCTCGTTGTTTCTCCTACAATAAGGTTGGCCACTAACCTTCTCAAAATTAGTTACCTTTTGGTTAAAATCTGTGCTGTGGTGAAAAGTTATTTAAGGCCCTTCCGTGGTCTAAACCGCCCTAAGTCCCGTGCAGACAGGAAGTTTCTAATAATACGGACTTTATCCGAGATGGCCTCTGGGATATGACCTCCGACCTTCGTAGATGAAAGCCTCTTAAGATTTTGGTCGAGCCGTTTCTATATTAAGCCATTTACCGATATTAGTTACTATAAGGATATTAATTTTGTTACTATCTTCTTAATTAAGCTTGAAAAACAACATTTTGAAGTTCAATACTAGTACTAACAAATAGCCTATGATATGTAAACTCGTACCGCCTTATTAATAAGCGCTCTGTAACTAAAACACTGTTATAAAGTATTTTGTCCCTTTTGCTCTTCGGAAATTTGCGTGTGTGAGAAGGTGACAAACCATTATATAATGGCTAAAATGTCCTTAATACGCGTTTTTGCAATGAAAAAATCTAAATATGTAAGGTAAGTATATTTTTATTAGGTAGATATATAATTCCTTTCTTTCTTTCTAACTTACTTATACCACTTAGATAGTAAAACTTTACGACGAAGCAAAGTTCCTACCACACGTCTGTTAACGAGAATCTTTACGATTAGTAAAATATTTGTTTCGCTCAAACGATCAAAGCAATTCACATTATTTCCTGATTCCACTTCAAGAACTAAGTGAAATTGATATGAACCTTATATTCGTATTTTGTGGGTTCATAATGCATTATCAATATATTATTTCTGTTTAATTATTGAAATTCCATATATTTTTATTCACACAATAATTCTTGTTCGGTCTACTTTTAAGGACTATATATTAGGTTAAAGAATAATTTCCTATTCTTGTGAACGTCTTATACAATAGTAACTAAATTATAAATGAACAAAGTAAATTCGCAAACCATTTGTAGTCGTCCTATTTCTTGGAACCGCAAAACTAAAAGACATTTAAAACCTTTGCTATTCAAATAGTATTTTTATATCATTTGAAAGGCTACGTGCGTGACTATCGTTTTGATGCAAATTATTTCTTTAGCCGCTCTAAGGCTGACTAAAGAAACCTTTTAGAGAATAAATTGCGTTGTCGACGATCTTTTTGTGGTAGCATGACGTGGAAAGGATATGCGGAGTTCTGTGTTAATGTTAGGTGCTGGTGTGAAGTTTATTACTTAGTAGAGTGGGACATTTTGAATCGATTTTACAGCTACAGGGTCTAACAATCTGTATACTTTCACACAGTTTCTGTGAAGCAAAAGACTGTAGAATAAAAAAGAACATTTCATAGCAGTTTTATAAAGATCACATTTAGTAATAGAGATTAAAAAACACTGCAAAACACTAACCAAATAAGAAATAAAAATAAATACTGGACTGAGCGTTAATTGAAAATCCTCGTCCTTTTAAAAATACACGGAAATGTTGAAATTGTTTAAATCAAAATAAAAAACCGGGTCGTATTTCACTTCAGTACAACCCATCGGTATGAATACATTTTGGATGCTTATTTTAGTTAATTGAAGGACAGTGGAAAGGGCGATCCGCCGTTGTAAATAGATTATAAGGCCGCTTTGACCCGTGTGATGGTATTAATCAGGACGATATTGCCCGGAGAGATGGTAATGCACTAATGTTGTTAGCTGTCGACACTGAACAAACATGGGTGTGTGACGGATTACAATATGTCACGAATTGATCAAGTATTTACATTCGAAAAAGTGATGATTCATTGGAAATAACTTAATGTATTCAGAGTGCTTGGAATGTTTTAGTTTATTATTACACTAGCAGCGCCCCGCGGTTTTACCCGTTGTGCTCGTTCCCGTGGGAATTTCAGGATGAAAAATAGCCTATAAGCTTTCTCTTGAATCTGGCTATCCGTTACACAAATAATTATCCAAATCGGATTAATTCATGAGACTTGCGCGTTTAAACAAATAAAAAATCAAACTCTCGTACAGATTTATTCCTTTTTTCAAGATATATGATTGCAACATAATTATGTTAATCTGAACGTTAATACATCTAACGACATTTTTCATGAGTTTTTCGTAAATGGCTTACATTTGAATTTTAGGGGAAAATTACGTAAATATATCGCGGGTGCGCGTGAAAAGTTTGAAACAACTTGTGGCAGTTACTACTTTACGAGGTCATTATGGGCACCATTAAACGTATGATTACAGAGGCCCTGCTTTGGGCAGGTTTTTGTACAAAGTACTTGCATTAACTTTTCGTAAACGACCGGTACCCAAAGTGTTTTAATTCAACCATGCTGCCTAATACACCTCCATTCCCGTGCATTATCTAGTTAATAAATAAATTAACATCATATTTTACGGTTATTTTGCCTTGTTAACGGTTAACGTAGCGCTAAAAACAAATCTATGCAGTAGATCTTTTCTCAAATTGCTTCAACATTAGAAAGTCTTACGTAGAGGGGCGAGTTGTTCTTTTATTCCAAGTTCATTCATTATGTAATGTTTTCATTCAATTAGCCACGTGGTCTTCCCTAATTAAGATCCCGTAGAGCGCAGAGGGATGCAGACACGAACCAAGCTTTGCGCAAATGGAGCAATAAAAAAGGGAACAAAAAAGAAGAAATTCTCGTCTCTTTGAAACAATGGAGGTACAATGTATGTAACGCTCAGGAACACCGCCATTTGTCTTTCTGTCTAATCTCTCATGATGACGATGTTGTTTTACGATTTACTGGCTCATCTGCATAGAAGCACTGCTTTTGTAACCGTTCTCATCATTCAGATCCGAGAGAGCCTTAGATTGAGCGGTAGTGTACAAAACATACTGCAAAATATTCTTACAAGATGTTTCGGGAACAAAAATATGAAAGTGCTTTATTCAAAGGGAACTTTTCAAAATCCAATCGTTCGCGTTAAGCGTGCGAGGATTAGAGTGACCGCAGACAAAAGTGAAGACAGTCCAATGTCCAAGTTTCTTGTATGACCTATGGTGCATACACTAAGAGACATATGTCGCCTTACAGATTTTGTTCGAATTCTGCTGAATGTAGTTGAATGGCAAAAAACGGAATCCTTATAGTTTCGATATGCCTTGTCTGTCCAAATCTCACGTCCAATTTACTAATATTCATAGAGCCAAATCCTGTCTTACCGACTTGACTGTAGTCTGAGCTTACCCTAAGACTTTCTTGGAAACTCTCACAATATACAGCGACTGCAATCAATGCACCATTGAGACACCAGCACGTTCACTATCACACTTCTGAATGAAGTCTGTTTGCTTTCCTTAGTAATTGAATTGCTCAAAGTTTAACCGGGATCCTTGAAAGAACTATTTAAGACTGAAGTGTTTAAGCTGAAGGTATATCTTACCGCTGAAAAAGATTTAGTTTTAACGTGAAGTTTGCAATTTCGATTCGTAATTTTTACTCGTTATCTCGTTTTACTTGTTGAAAACATGTAGTTGTAAAGAACTTGGTAACCAAAATGAATACTTGTATTTTGTTCTAAAGTCTCTTAATTTTAACAGATAGAGAACATTTTCTTGTGAAACGGACTTTATTTCTGTAAAAGTTTCCTGAGTAATAAATATCACTTTACAATTATCCTTATGCAAGGAACCTGGCACGCGGCTATTTTCAAAGAATAAAAACATATTTTTTAATGGTAGTAGGCGATTATATTACACGATACAAATACGATAAGTACTTCAAAATAAAATTTCCAATCGACGAAGCAATGTTAAAGCTAACGTGGTTCTAATTTCGAAATTAATTACTATTTATCCGTACAGTAATTAAGCTAGCCACATATAAATAAATAAAAACTTTTGAAATCCGAACAAATTTCCTTTCCAAATAAAAAAAGACGTGTGGCACTCGGGGACTGCCGCGGTAAAGCTATTGCATAGTTATTTTTTGTATCACTAGATGGCGTTAGTGGGGAGCGTGAGGTTTTTTCGTTACGGAATTTCTGGATTCGGTCCCCGCGCTCAAGGCCCGCGATAGAAGCTATGCAATAGCTTAAAAAAAAACTTATCTTGCCTGTATATAAATTGGGTGAGATACCGTTAGCACCATAATATGACCATCAGATTGTTCAAAAAGTGTTTTATTAGTTTCTCCGTGTCAGTTGTTCAGAAAATAGTTGTTTCACAGTGCGGAAACATTGACGCCTATGATTGATATGCGGCCCGGCCGTCACCCGCCCGCTCCCGACGATTTATCTCACAAAATATTTTTTACACCAAAACCGGAACGATGAAGCATTCAATCGAAATAAAATTAAACACGTATCATTGAACGCTTTTGTTTTTGTTTGGAAATCAATATTATTGAACAGAATAATTCACACCATTTTTGTTGACTTCAAAATGATTAATAAGTCATCACGTTTCCGTTTAAGCGGACCAATCAGAATGCATTACGAAAAGATTTTGATAATTTCAATGTGCAAAGCTTTGCTTAGCATTAATGAAAACACATACTAAAGCCGAACCAACTGTAACAAAAGAAGTTTTAACTTTATCACTGTTTATTTTTTGTATTAATTTGAGAAATATTTTGTTACTTGATCGGGTTCTTTTTGTTATACATATGAAGCCAAATAAAAGCAATGCTATCAGTATTACTCAGCTACTTTAATAAAAATCGTATGTCATTTCATGCAAATAGGTCGGTGTGTAACACAGAAAGTTACATAAGTATAATATATAGTACAGAAGCAAGTCGTAAAACGAAATAATATTTTAAGTATCTCATTTAAAGTTCAGTAGATGTTCTTCAAAATGTCAACAAGTCTGTACGGCAATATACCGATGGTTGTTTGGAAGGGCACTTACAGTTTGATGGGTCTCTCATGTTTGTTGAAAGTTTATTATTGCCCCGATTCTGTTGTAACGATCTTACATACTGGAGTCATCTCATTTTAATCATAAAATATTAAATTCCACAGTTCAAATACTTATTCCAAAAGGCTGCCGCTGTATGGTTGAAATATCTCATGCCCCAGCCGAGTAAAATCTTAATGACTACCCATATTTATATTAATTTATACAACTCTAAGTCTTTTTCAGTGTATTATAAAGCTTAATATCCGTTGTTCGTTTGTACTCGTGCAGGCATTATCCTCAGGGACGTATATTTCAATAAATGTAAAATGTTACTGCGTATAAATCTTTATTTTGTACGTTGGACAATAAATTCGCGTTGATAATTAGCACCCGCGAAAATTATCTGCCCTTACTGTGTTACAATTATTGGTAATTTGATTTAAATCGAATACCTTTATTTAATCGATGATGGTATGTGAAAATTGTTCGAGAATATTTTAATTTAATTTTAGGCTGTTTTATGGAGAGAATCGCTTAATGGGTAACCGCAATCCAACCAAAGGGTAAATAAATAAATGGTGACGGGGCACGGAATATGTCAATTTTAAAGTCCATAAACCCATTTCAAAATTAGCTCGTTTTATTAACCCTCGTGGAGATGAAAGTGGAATGAGTGTCATGGATGTGTTCACCGTCACAGCGGGCCACCCTATTCCTACGAGGAAAGAATATTACGCATTAATGAAATATATACAATCACATTTAATTAAACAATAATTTACGTTTATTCTCGAATATAATTGCATAGTCAAAACTCGGAACTAATAAAACTTGTAAGCTTCATCGGTTAAGGTTAACGGAAAATTCAGTTCAAAGATTAACGAATGATAACGACAAGTTTAATAAAAGCTTATTAAAATCTATACTAATATTATAAAGCTGAAGAGTTTGTTTGTTTTGTTTGTTTGTTTGTTTGTTTGTTTGTTTGTTTGTTTGTTTAAACGCGCTAATCTCAGAAACTACTGAACCGATTTGAATAATTCTTTCACTGTTAGATAGTCTATTTATCGAGGAAGGCTATAGGCTACATTTAATCCCGAAATTCCCACGGGAACGGGCACAACGTGGGTAAAACCGCGGGGCGCTGCTATGCAACATATAACATAGGTAGTGTTCGATAGGTCAGTACATTACAAGTAATCCACAAGATAACATATTATGTAGACATGAACAATGAACCCAAGGTATGTAAAGCATCAGTAATAAAATCACATAATGTAACAAAATCACATTAAACATACAACACATTTCATATTCAAATCAATATTTGGAATTTTATTACCCTCGTCACAATTACGTAATCATATAATATCACGTTATGTCAGTGTATTGATCTGTGCAACGTATTATTCTGTTGTTTATGTTCCTCCACAATGGGAACAAGTTTTGGAGAATAACGAAATATGTTGTTGTTATTCAAAAGGAAAATAAATATTTTTGAAGAAAATGCCGCTGAGCATATTCGTGCCTATACGAAATATTGAGTTAAGTATAATAAAAAGGGCTTTCTGCCTCAGGGTAACTTTAGTAACAGTGTGTTTTGGTCCCATGTTGTTTGTGATTTGAATTCCTTTTGCTATAATGTTCTATACGTTTCCTATTCTAGTCTTAGAAAAATACTCATATTACTGTTACCATATATACGTCCCAATGTCAACAACGTGATTCAAACTTATCCTACAACAAAAACCTTAATGTTTCACTTCATCAGTTTTTCTTCGACGACCCAATATTTTTCCTTCTGCAATAGACTTTCCTCCATCTGAAATCAAGTAAAAAACCAAAACGTAGGAATTAATCAAAATGTAATTTATAGAGATTAGTGTAAGTAACTTTCGTACAAAGGATCCAATATTGGAACGAGAACAATGAGATCCATGTTGGGGTCGTTTTACTCGGACCAATAAATCTTACTGGAAGTGTCACTAACTAAATTTATGGTAAACACTATAAAATTACATTGAAAATTTACACTTTATATCCGTTACATGGTATAAAATTCTCAAGCTGAGTGTTCTTACAAAGTTGTATTTATTATTCTATATATCCGTGTAATATTTTCATGGCAAGTCGTACGTCGTAGTAAGAAGTAATGGTACCATCGTGCTGGAGGTACGGACTTACAAAAATCAATCACTTAAGTAGCTGGTACTGATTGAACGCAGTAACAAAGGTTTGTAATGTTTGCCTTCATAAATATCTTTATAGCAACCGGAGTCATTAAACTTTATTTTGAAGAGAATGGATTTTTTTTGTATTAAAAATAATTGCTACATATTACGTTTACTTAATTTCATTAGAGCACGCCACCCGGATGTGGTTTTACGAGATAACATTTTTTGGTATCGTCTTGTTTACTACCCATCAAATGAATATAACTTCTTGGTATTTTAGCTAAGCCATCAGGCGAACAGATTTAATTAATCAACGAAGTTTGAAACAAAATATTAAGAAAGCAAACCTCCTCCCAGGTAAATGGAGCTTGGAAATAAAACCCACTAAATTAGGTTCGGATAACGTCAAACTTTTTAGAAACTCTACTCCTTGGATTGTGAAGTCTGGCCTGGATAAACTTAACGCCATATTTCTGTTGATAAATCTTTGGCTAGTAGCCATAGACTATTACAAGTATTAGCTATCTATTGAGTTGTTAAAGTATTGAGGTTTTCCAATCGGTAGGCAGGAAGAAAGTTAGTTCGAAAAGGTTAGTGGCCAACCCTAGTGTCGGAGATTTTGGACATGATCTAACGTTTAAAACAACCGGGACCGACTGCTTGCCACTATCGGCCACCCATCCAAGCAGTGGCCGAGCTGCACGTTGCTTAACAATCGCAATGAGCTAACATCGCTTAGTCAAACTACGTCACGAGCGCTACGAGGCAGCTTCATCAGACATGGTATGGGTTTAGGCCATAACTACCCTTCGGTCAATGAAAATCTTCTTAACACCCTTACCGCCAAGCCAACAAATAATTGTATTCAATGTGTATCGAATAAGATATACTTGGCGTTGAAGGTGTTAATTTGGTCCATTTGTTGGTTACGTCCGTTACAATCTTACTAGTTAGATTATAAACCAACAGCGTTTACTATTTTCCGAGAACACAAATCTAATAACATTGAAAAGATAACATGTAATCATTATTCTATCTGTATACATATTATATTACCAAAAAATATGTATGTTCCTGTTTTTTTTTGTTTTAATCAAATCAAGGTCAATTAAGATTTCAAAATTAACAATCAAGTAATATTATAGTGTAAACCTTGTTTTGATGACGTCATTGGCGTCCCTTACTTCATAAAGTATTGTAAGCGGCTAATACTATTACTCATCAAACTCTGGAAGAAGATAAAGTTGGCTGATTTTGGTGTTGTAGAGTTCATCCTTGGTTATATGAGTGGGACAAACATCTCATCGGTAGTGTGTAAAAGAGATAACGCTCTACAAAAGTCGAAATATCTATCTCTCAATATCGACAAGTGTACGTGAATATATACGTTTTTCTTATTCTTGTTCTTACAAGTAACTGAATCGGCCGCTGACTATAACTGAATATTCAACAACAGTTCCGAAAAAGAATGTTAATCTTTTGTCGAGAAAAAGCGACTATTTTCATAAATTGATTGCCTCAGAACCAATATCAAAAGAATCTTAACAAGGTATTATTGAGTTTTATAAGAGTTTAAGGTTCTACGAGGTTCTGATCTTCAACTTTGAAGTATCTTTCCTTTTGCTTTGTTTTGTGGATGTTTGTTTTATTATTAAATAGCGCATTTATCTTAAAGGTTGATTCTGAGAATAATTACAGATTTAAGGGTTATTAATTGGCTACAAAAACTAGGATGAGGTTCTTAATTTAATGTCACATATATTTCTTCTTCGTTTCTATTTCCATCGTATATAAGCGCAGCTGTTCCGCACGTTGATTCCACCCTCTATCCAATAGATGGCGCTTGTGAGTAAATTTTGTAGATCAAGCGTGTTATTTCATTATTTTCTTAGATTTAGTGGAGTCGTGCCCTTTGTCCGAAATAAAGAAAATTTTGCTCGTCATAAAATGATGTGTAGGTAAGTAGATTATAACTAGCATTTTTTACAGAACCGTGGTCACAGAAAACTTTTGTTTAAATGTTAAATTTAGCATAGATATTAGTATTACGACAAACTTATCGATTTATTTATATAACTGTCCCAAGAACTTAGATACATCCGATTCCAATATTCACCTTGAAAACAGTAGATATATAAAAAAGCTAATGTAATATAGTTTTCATAAAATGTTTGCTATTCAAACACTATCAAAACACATTTGTTATCGTATGTTACCGATAACCACTCTAATATCATTAGCATTTCTATCTGAGCGCTACCGTGAGCGAAAGGCACGTTAAATTGTCGGTCCCGGTTGTTTCATCGTTAGACCATTTCGGAGGCCTTTAGGCGGTCTAAAAACTCCGACACCAGGGTTGGCCGCTAACCCACTCGAATTTACTTATTTTATCACTTTACAGGTGTAAATAATACGCTCAACTAATTAAGAACAGATCAGGCAAACACCTAACATATATAATCAGTTGTTAGATCTAGGATTATTCACGCATTAGAAGACGTTAATACATAATCAATTGTATTGTTTCAATTAGGATTAATGTGTTTACAAGGGAAATTGTAACGGTATCAGTTAAAAAGTTAAGCGTTACAAAGGTTTCATATTACAAGTATTTGTATATGTAGATGAAACTAGCTTCGCCTCGCGGTTTTGCTTGTGTTGTGCTCGTTCCCCTGGGAATTTTGGGATAGAAAATAGTCTATAACTTTTCTCTTGAATTTGCTATCCAATGAAATAGTAATTATTCAAATCGGACTGATAGTTCTTAATATTAGCGCGTTTAAAGAAACACATAAATACATTTCAGCTATACACCCACGTAGGGGTAGAACTACTTAAAAAAATATTTTTGGTCTCGTATAGGCTAGAGTAAAGTGTATGGTTACAAACTAAATTTCATCCTAAAATACTATGCGAGTAGAATCGCATTGGGATGTTAATATGAGGATGCTTTTGTACTAAATTTGTTTACATTCGAAGACTTTTTTCAAATGCTTTTATAAAGGAGACTAAAGTTCCATTGTATAAGCTTTTAATTTAAAATGCGTACGCATGTAGTCAAATACAATAGAATAGTGTTTGTGTGAAAACGGCTCAGTGGACGTTTTCATTCGACACTCACTGGGTTGAAACAACGCATCAGTAAATGTAGTGGTTGGGAGGAAGTCTCGTTTAGAATTAAACGTACTCACTATTATACTATCTATGTAGTACCAGTACATGCACATTGAACTGTTTAAAACATTTAAACAGCGTATTCGCGATTCAAATTGAAACGAGAACGTTTTTAAATAAATAAATATACCCGGACAAATTCACACACGGTTAATTACACCAGAACTAAGCTCTAAACTTGTATGTATTATGGAATTTAGTCAACTATTACTAATACATAAACATACACAAATACTTTATATGAATATATTATTGACAGCCAGACGTCGTCACCAACAACTATGTCCGCACATGTTGTTGACTCCGGACGGGAATCGAACCCGCAATCCCCGACACAGTAAGCACTCTCACATGCCACTGTGCCAACGGGCTTGTCAAAAAAAGGAAGCATTTAAAAAAAGCTATCTAAAATTAAATTGTAAAATACAAAGTATTTACTCAATAATTAACAAGTTAGGTTATAAATCATAAAGTAAAATACACCTAAAGCATGAATTGAATCTTGACGAGTTTCTAAACAAAGCGTCCTTTATAATACAGTGACATAATAATGCTATTAGTCTCACTCCATTGTTGTTTTGAACTATGGGCATAAATGTCAGCGACACGCTACCCTCAGGGGTGTACAAAAACCTGAATAAATGTACCAAATAGAAAACTTTAAATTGGTTATTTTATACATTTTTTGAATTATCTGCAACCAAAAAGGCTAAAATTTTAAACATAGAATAAAAGCTTGCTCTAATAAAAAGAACAGAAATCGACAACAATTAAATGTATTTTGTTTGTAAAAATATTTATTGAATTGATAGTTATTTATTTGCTTTTTTTATGTTCTTTGTACTATTCGATTGAGCTAAAATTTTCACCACAGAAATCAATGCGCAATAATGAAAAAAGTCAAAGATAAATAATATTTAAATATCGCATACATCTTAAAAATAATAAATTACCAGTAATTGAAATAATAAGAATATTACACAAAATAACAGTAAATTAGGCTCCTATTTTAAAGTAACCTGTCGTGTCTCAGAGATGGGCAAATATATTAAGAACTAAATGATATTTTTATTCTAATAAGTTGGAAATCTTTACAAACCATTCATTGCAAACCATTATGTTCGTTCTTCCTATTTTACGTAGTTAGTTTCCCTTCATATCTCTCGTATACCCAACAATCATCATCGCACAAAACGTAGAATTTGTCTCGCCGCCCTTACGAAGTATTAAAGAGCTCAGAGGTTTTAGAAAACAAAGGACTAAGCCTCGAAAGCTACAACAAAGTACGTACTTGTATGAATTGTACTCTACACGGATGAGTTCTAGCTACTGAGATAAATCATTGTCTTTTGCCGTGATGTTTATTGGACTACTTAGTTTGATATAGCTACCGTTTATTTATCTCTAGGTATATAGGTATTGTGTTGAGACGGATTGTGCTATGAAAATGGTGATTAAAAAAATATAGAAATAGAAGATGGAGAAAAGAGAAGGTGATAGAAAAGAGGATAGAGAGAGAGAGAGAGACTCTCTGTGGCCATGAGAAGGAAATAGAATAATTTCCCTGAAGTAATAGGTATACTAGAAGCTCTTATAATATGAATACAAACTTCTTAACTAGCGTCAAACTACTTTCAAGCTTGATTTGATTTTGATGGAATTTTGCATTGAAATAGTAATGGTCATACAAAAATTAAGTTATTATAGCTTTACTACTACTATATAAAATACATTTTTTATGTCAAAATTTTACTTGTTTTTTGAATTTACTTGTTGTCAACCATTGAGTTAACTAAAGCGCAGTGACTCATCATCGCCATCTGCCAGACTCTAGTAATACTAGCACTTTAAACTTTTACTATAAAGTATCCTTCTAAGGTTCACAGTACGCAATTTTAAAGAATTCTTTCAAGAACTGATGAGGCGATGCAGACGCACTCAGCTCAGATCTGATATGATCTTTAATCTTCGCACCTTTTCGTGCGGTCTGCTCTCGGGAGCCAAGCACAGATAAATAGGGAGCTAAGACTCTTTGTGAGATGTAATAGGACTACCGAATGATAACAATCTTGAAACTCTTCAACCGTGTAACAAAAAATGAAAAGAAAAAGTTGAAAATGTTTTTAAACTAAGCTCACTTTTAGCTTCTTTTGAATGACAGTAATCTCGAATGGTGTGGGTGTATTACTGTCTTGAGTCTGTTATCTCTATCAGATATCTTGGCTTTGTAAATATTCTTATTCGCAAAGACGATTTGTATGGCGATATCGTTAATATTTAAACACTTGACTTTACTTTCAAACAAGTTTAAATAACCTACGAACCTCAATAAGCCCTTGTACGTACTAGCGACCAGCCGTTAGGCGGTTTAACCACTATTCCAACCACGTCAAGCGGTTGAACCGCTAGTAATTATGAACAAGATGGCGGACAGCCCTGAAGCGGGCTGAGTCCGTTCGACCGCCGCGGTTGAAATTAATTAGTTTTTAAGTGCGAAAAGGTGCTTATATTTCGGTTTTTTATGCCCCATCAAGCGATTCTGCTTCAGGATATTACCTTGAAACGTTCGAGAACATTCACAAATCATCACGTCGAAAATGTACAACATCTACGACAAACTAGGTAACTAAAAATATCTCTTAACTTTTCAGTTTGTATACCATATTCTACCATAAATGTATCCCAAATTAAAGATCGTGACTGTACTTCATAACGGGTTTCCGTTTTTATTTTCCTACTACATAGTCGAACTCATACTCGTATATTGTAGAGTTTGGAGTTACCTAATAATACGGCTACAGGTAAGCTTACCCTAATAATACGAGCAATTTCCGCAAATGAACCGTATCATTCGAAATGCACTGGCATATTCCTTAATTGTGCGTGAATTGTACGAATGAATAAATATTGAGGGCCGTGACTCAGTATTTATACTTACTTACCGAACCAAAAGGTAGTTTTGTGGATAATTTAACACAATTTTTATAACAATACAGATTATTTAAATTGTATTAACGTACCTATTGTTAACATGACGTAAGTGTTTAATGGTTTATGGAAATGTTGCGTTTGGGTCATCATAATTGTAGCCTGCAAACACGAAATTCCGTTGTATTTCGAATTAACTAGAAAGCAATCCACGCGAGACAGACATTTGTCATGTTGGACCAATCCTAAGTGAAAGCCGGGCTGTTGTTTTATTTACTAACGTGACAATGAAAGTGTTTTCTTGACAATTTCTCAACAAAAGCTGATTTTTCAGTTGGTAAAAAGAAACCTTTCTATTCACTTTCTCCGTAAATACCACTCCGAGAAGATCCTCCAAAAGGCGGAAAATTTGTCCAATTTACTCTTTGGTTCGTCTTTGATATCTCGATTCAAAAGAGATTTGTTGTTACTGATGTTGTTGGCACAAACATTTGACAAGCGCCTGTATAATTTTATTGACGATATAATAACGTAAGTGTTTGTAAGATATTACCAAATAAAAAATATATATATTTGAATACGCGCGTAGCGTACTAGCGTGTACCGCTGCCGACAAGCGCTGGTTTATCAGCGAGTCGGAACATGGTTGGAATCTTGCAGTGATGTTCCACGCTATGTCGGTGCTGGTTTAGCAATTAGAGAATTGACAAATTACACTTTGTACCTCAAACATCTATCTATCTAATAGGCAAATAAAATTCTCGTGTCGCGGTGTTTGTAGTTAAACTCCTCTGAAACGGATCGACTGATTTTCATGAAATTTTGAATGCATGTCGGGTATGCCTGAGAATTGGATCTATTTCTAGACATCTATTTTTTATCGCCCTAAAAGTGAAGGGTAGTCCAACCCTAATTTTTTTTAGTGAAAACAACATTTGCTGGTTCTACTAGTACTAATGAAATAAAGCTGAATAGTTTTTTGTTTGTTTAAACGCGTTAATTACCCATATTTAAACTACCCATCCGATTAGAATAATTCTTAAGAATTCGGAATTGTCTATTACCTATAGACAATTTTCATCCCAAAATTCCCACGGGAACGGGCACATCGCGGGTAAAGCCGCGGAGCGCTGTTAGTTGTTAAATAAATCATAGAAGCCATGAATGAATATATTCAGAAAAGTTTGGTTACCCAAAAAGATAAAACAAACTGCACAACTGCCGCGGGGCTAATAACGAAGAGCTAAAAAAGTTATCCACCGTTGTGGATAATTCATTTTCAATCGGTGGAAAAGCCTACGGCTCGTTGCAAATATCCACCACTCTAAATATAAACAAACCCCGCTGTCTGCGTTAATAATTAACATTATAAGTGCACTGTTTACTATTAATACAATGGGGTTAAAATAAAACGGTATCTCATTCATATTTTTGTTTCTGTTAAATGAATGGCAGTCCCATTTCTTAGTTTATATGTAGTATGTGATATTAATAAGTATATGTAATTTGTGTTACCTATGTTGGTCAGACTTATGAATGATCCAACCCCTTTTACTAAAAGTTCTATTCTGAATATAGATTCATGTTTTACACTTAAATTTCATTTACTAAAGTAACTACACTACAAATCCACGAATCTTTTTAGTTCCCAATATCTGTTAAACTAAACACTTTCATTATGATAAAAAGTTTTAGTGAGCTGAGGAATTCTTATTTATTTATTTAATGACACATCAACAGTGTTGCATATTATACTTTTAAATCTACAGTTACAAAGTACATTTCCGATATGAACACCAATAACAGATGTGTACAACAGGCATTCATAACAAAAACACAGAACAATTTCCTAGGAAAACTTTTAACAAGATTTATGGCTTATTTCTAGAAAGTACAGAAGTGATTATTGCCTTACCGTTAAGCACTGATTTTAAACTTTGAAAATACTACAATTACTAATGTTTAAATTAGGTTATATTATTATTTATTTCTTATTTCTTCAAATAGTAGTTATATTAAGGAAACATTAAAATTTCCTCATTTTAAGTTTAAAAATAGAAACTAACATTGAATGGAATGATACTTTTACATTTAATTTAATTTTCATTCGAAGGCGAGTATTGCGGGAGCGAAGTTAACGAGATGTTAGAAACCGGTCAAAGGCAAAAAGTATAATTTCCATTTGAAGCTCGCGATATTTAACAAGTTGTAGAACTTATACTGCTGCCGTGTCTTTAATGGATTTGATCGTTATACTTTCTTAGTTTGTACTAATTACTTTACTTTGTGAAGGAATCTGTTATATTATTTAATTTTGAATCTTGATTTTCTATACATTTCGTATTTTTATATACCTAGTAATATAACACGCTAATTTGAGTAACTACCAATTCGATTTGAATAAATTCTTCTTATGATAATAATAATAAATAAATTTATAAATTACTTTTTTAATTGCTTACTAGGCCTATAAAATAAATACTTAATAGGCCTATAAAAATGGTTATGTACACTCTCATACAGAAGGTGGAAATATAGGCTCGAATTGTCTACTAAGAAACGAACAAAACCGCTAGATAAGTTATTTTCCATCAATCTATGTTAATTATGAGTTATGAAAGCCATAAACTGCGAGAATTAAGTCTGACGAATCATTCCATCAATCTGAGTTCGTGTCTCATCATTAATTTTAATTAAACATTTCCGTTACAGTATAAATATTTGGGGAGATCGCCTTTTCGATGGCCGAACATTACGAGTGTTGTTTAATTGAGGCTTTACATTTCTGTTTTTTTTCCTTTTTTTCTTTAACCCGTATCGTCCCACTGCTGGACAAAGGTCTCCCTCGAACGCTTCCAACCCTCCCTGTTCATTGCGGTCTCCCACCACTCGCCGTCGAAGAAAACAAAGTCGTCCCTCCAGCGTTTCCTCGGCCACCCGCGGCGCCGCGCTGCTCCCAAGACCCACTGGGTGGTGACGTGAGCCCATCTTTCAGGATCCATTCTCGAAACCATAATGCTGTTAAATAACTTAAAGGAATATAATGTTAACTAGCCACATCCCACGGGTATACTCCCCCTTGTGCCTATTGCCGTGGGAATTTCGGGATACCAAATATCTTTTCACCTTTCCGTTGAATACGGCTATTCAATACAAAAATATTTTTATCAAATAAGACCGGTAGTTCCTGAGATAAGCGGGTTCAAACTAACGATAAACCAGAATCTTTAGTTTCATAATAATAATATAGAAGCACATAGCTCAGCCTATTCATGGCTTCATTCATGGCATGGTTCATTAAGATATAACAACAATGTCAACATATTTTCGCGATTAAGTCCCGTCTTGTACATTGTTGCTGGCAAAGACCTTTCATCCCACTAAAGCAATCAGTACAGTATTCAAAATTAATGTGACTAATTTGCATATAAAATATTTTGAATTTTAAGGATTAGGCGTAGTCACTACGTCATTAAAAAATAAATTCCTTAACATGTTTGAAATGCAGAAATAGTTTATCCAAATAAAGTTAATCTACTTTATGATGATTGGCGCTAGTAGCGATATGTAAAATATTCAGCGTTTTCGCAGTTCGCAACAATGCAGCCACGCGAGTCTGGCATCGCCGACCGTGATAGGTCAGTTAATCGGATTCCTTATTCATGAACTAGTGTGCTGTTCCATCTAAAACAACTATATGCTCCACTCATATTCTGATTGTTTATAAATAATGTAATAACTTTTTAAAATAAAATTTCTTTTGGTAGGATGACGCAATCGTCTAACTAACGTCGACTGTACCACTGTTGTATAATTTTAAGTATTTAATTTTAATTTAGTTTTTTTCATTAAATTTTTTTTGTATTTTTGTTTATTTAAACGCGATAATCACAGAAACTACCAATTCGATCAATACTTTATAATAGACAGTCACATTCAAAGGGAAGGTTATAGGATATTTTTTATTCCGAAATTCCTACGAAAACAGACACAATGTGGGCAAAAACACGAGGCGCTGCTGGCAAAAAAATAAGTTTAGATCAACTCGTTCGACATTCAAATGTTTTCAAATAAAACTTTGATGAAACCAGCTTTTGTTCTGATTGTGACCTTCTCTTTAACCTCTACTCAATTTAAAAAGATAAGTAATAGTCACTGTCACATATAACTAACTCAACTTTGGAATAATATGTTGTACATATAAAACGGTCTACATTATAATAACTGAGGGTGCATATCACAACATAGTGGGTCCCTGAAGGAGCGTGACATTGTCGGCCAGAAAAAGTTTGCGAGACGACCTTAAACAACTTGTGGGAGACGGCGAAGGACAAAAAGCTTGGAAATATTTACTAGGGGCTTATGTGCAGCAGTGGGACGAAGTAGATTGAATGAAAAATAATTCTTATTACTACTATAAATAAGGTACCACAGTTACACTCAGTTACACTTAGTAGGTTACACTTAAGACTATATTGAAGACTAGCAGCGCCCCGCGGTTTTAAACGCGTTGTGTCCATTCCTGTGGGAATTTCGGCATGAAAAATAGCCTATGTTACTCGTGGATAGTGTAGCTTTTGAATGGTGAAAGAATTTTTAAAAACGGTCCAGTAGTTTTTGAGCCTATTCATAACAACCAAACAAACAAAGATTTCCTCTTTATAATATTAGTGTAGAGATACCTATTGAAATATAATAAAGCTGAAGAGTTCCATTTTTGGTTGGTACGCGCTTATCTCGGAAACGAACTGCTAATCTGATTTGAATATTTCTTTTTGTAATGGATAGCCACATTCAACGAAAAGGCTATTTGACTTCACAAAAAATACCCCTACTGACCGATTTTATAAGCGCTGGAGAGATATCTAGTTTGACACATTGTATAGAAATTCAGCATCAGTTACCAGCGCTGGTTTGGATAACCGCTGGTAGAACAGTCTACGCAACCCCTGTATCTCTTCTGAATGCTTCTAAGACTTTAAATAAAGAATCTTATTACTAAGACGTTTCATTCTGTTCATGCATTACGCTGTCGATAAAGTAAACGCAACTTGCATCGTGCACATTCTTCTCTAATTAAAGTTAGCAAAATATAATTTCTAGAGTATTTTAATAATGCAATAACAAAGTTTTGCGAAGTATAAGGAAAATATCATATTGCGTTCCTTTATGCACTTGATTGAACTACGAAATTGTAACAAAGTAGAGCTTATGTTCGTGTAGCTCAGTAGGCGGGTAAATTGTAACTAAAAATCGATAGTTGCGGTTTATTTTAAGTTGTACAATGTTGTAGAAGTTTGGTTGATTTGCTAAAGTGCAACATCTTGCTCTTCTTGTGAACTTTCATAACAATTTTACAAAACTAAACAAAGACTCTATTGTTACTCTTTCACATATAAAATCTCTACTCATCGGTTTTTCATGATATGGAGCCTTACGCTGCTTCGATCTTTCAAAAGCACAGGTATAGATTAAAGTCTAAAAAAACTATGACTTATTTTTATTACAAAACTAGCTGTGCCCCGCGGTCTCACCCGCAGCGCCCCCGTGGGAATTATGAGATTTTTATTCCAAGTTTTCATTGTTTTTAAAATGTATTCTGCTATTCAGGGCGGAGACAAATCCAACGAAACAAAAACCATGAAAATTGATCCAGCCGATCTCGAGTTATAAGTGTTGTAACAAACCCGTCTTTGTTTTATATAGGTATATAGATAGATTCTCTCAGAAACGTGGAAGCACTTGCGTCTTTACTTATTTCAGGTCAAGTAAAGAAAATCTCAGACAATACAAACTAAAATAAGAGGACGCCTTGGTAATCTATTATGGTATGAGCACTCGCCTACCAAGACTGAGGTCTCGGGTTCAATTCTCAGGTCAAGCGAAAACATGTTTCTTACTTTTCAAAGGCTTTCTGACTCGGGTTTTAGATCACCAACCGAATTAGGGATGCGTGGTGAGAACGCCTAACTCCTGTATTGAGCTTCGGTGAGATGAAAGGCCTTCGACCAATAGGACATTAAATGGTTTTTAAATGGGAATATTTCTTTTGTATACCACGATTTTAAGTTTGATATCTAAAATGGTGAGTCTATTCATATCAAAACCGATATCAAATATAGGGCAAAAATAAAGTAACATTAGTTTTTCGACATCTTCATTGTTCCTGTGACAGAGTCCATTACGGTACAAAAGCGCCTAACAGATATCCCCAACCTTGCATTATTGAAATAATGTGGATAAATTCGAACAATGATATCTTCCGTAGCCACGATCTATTTATATGAAACTAGCAGCGCCCCGCTGTTTCACCCGCGTTGTTTCCCGCAGAAACTTTGCGATAAAAAGTATATGTCCTTTCCTATGTCCTTTCTCAGGCTCTGGACTAACTGTGTACCAAATTTCATTCAAATCAGACAGACAGACAGAGTTACTTTCGCATTTATAATATTATTTAGGATGATAGGAATACGTACCGCTCGTGGCATAGTTTGACTAAGCGATGTTAGCTCATTGCGATTGTTAAGCAACTAACTTACTCGAAATTAATTAATAAATGATCGGAATAAGTGAGAATTGCGATGTTTTGCTGAATGATGCCGCGCCCCGCGGTTTCCCCCGCGTTGTACCCGTCCCCGTGGGAATTTTTATACTTATAAATCTTCCTCTTGAATCACTCTATTCTATAAAAAAACTGAACCAAAACGCGTAGCGTAGTTTTAAAGATCTAAACATACATAGGCACAGACAGCGGAAGCGAGTTTGTTTTATACTATGTAGTGATTATTTATTTTCATAAAATTATTGTATACGGCCCAAAACAACTAAGGCATTGTTAACGCTGTTTTGCATAATTTGTAGTTTACTAATTAATAAACGACTATTTAATTGATGGGTATAACTTTGTTTTAAGTTTAAATGATAACCTATGTAATTACTTTATTTACTTGTTTAAACACAGTCATGAAATACTGACTGATTCCTGGGATTTCATGGAAATTATTGAAATAAAAAATAATGCCAAATAACCTCACTCATGGCACATATTATAAATTGAATATGCAATAAATATTTTAAACTGATACTAGCAGAACCCCGTGGTTTTATTCGCTAGTACGAAGTTAACTAATATTTTTATAAATATTTGACAAGAATCAAGACGGAATAAGAGTCTCTTTACACTAAAGCTGTGATCTGTTAACTATAATACACTCCTGAACTTTGAATGTAACTTTCTTATAGGCACATTAAATCAATGTCTTTCTTCTTTGCTAACAGTACTTTGGAGCCATAACTAAAAGAAATTATAACGTACTGTTTAAACTCACACTGTTTGCACTCATTATACTAAATCAAAAAGGACTGTATCGTGTTTTAATAAATACGTTATAATATTCTAATGCGATACAGTTCCATTTCATTTACTATCAAACTTTATGCTACGTTTGTTATCATAGGTGGATTCAACCTGCTATGTCGTTACTACACTAAAGGTGCTAAATGTCAAACAAAACTACCTACACGAACCTACGACAGATTGCATATAGAATATATAGCCAATTCCAAACCGGCAAGCAAAAAGAGCAAACAGGACGGAACAAACCCGAGTTTAATTCTCCGATACAGCCTCGTAATCTCAGTTCTCATTAGCTGTGAATGTAGTAGGCGTACGAGGTTCCAATGTCAGAAATGGGAGTAAACAAGAAATGGAAAGTGCTTACTGGGCTTTGAAATTGGAAACGTGTTCATCAAGCGACTACGGAAATTGTCGGTCCGATGTCGTGACGGCATCGGCAACGATCGGGAGTCACGAACGTGTGAGCCTTATTACATCGCTCACTTGGTTCCCTTGTAAATACTGGTACACATTGATTGACAGGCTGTGCCGAAAGCTTCAAGATAATTGAACTACATAATTTGTAGAGAAGTCAAGATGCTAAGGTCGTTAATACACCTAATATATTTTCAATAACTATGCTTCTGATTACAAAACGTTTGTCGAAAATGGAAAGGAACCTTCAGTAAATAAAAAAAGACTATTAAATGTTACCAGTTAGTAAAGGATATGAACCGATGCTAAACTAGTATTTTATTGTAGACAAAATGAATTAAGAACTAACACAAGGAGATTCTGAGCACGGAAACAGTCAAGATGATTAATTATGTTACATAGAGATGGTAACAGGAAAACAATAAGCATTATTTGCTATTTGGACTAATTTGCTAATAGATCGTTAATCAACGTTTTATTCATAGATGAGAATATCCATCGTTGTTTCTATGTATACACGTGCTAAATGTGATCTGCCCTTTAGTCGTATGAACGAACTTATTAATAAAACTTTTGATACTTTATAAATACCGACCTCTTCCAAAGATAAAAACATCTCGATTGTAAAAAGGGCACGGAGTATAAATACAACACCCGGCTCACACAAACCCGAGGACCGGATAAGCTTATAAACGTTAAATATGAAAATTCCCCACTTTAAAAATAAAACGTTAAGAGCTCGTAAGCGATTACGTCATGACGGTTGAAAAATGACTCCTAAAATCCGAGCGCAAATCTGAATCCGCTTAAATTATATTGTTAACCAAAATTTTAGACAGCAAGGTATGTTGATTGAGCGAACCAGGTCAGTAGGCGCACTCGTACTGTTAATAACACGATTGTATCAATGGACAATTTAATCTATTCCGTTTTGTGATTCCGAACATTATTTCTTTACCGCACTATGCCGATAATATCCACCTAAAGAAAATACTAAATCATTGCAGCCTCTGTATTTGGCTCACGTACCTAGCAACACCGACGCTGCCGATGCAAGCGAAAGAAATGAAAAATATGCAACAATTTTCACAACATACCTGTCTCGACTGAAATATGAATTTGTTTTCACAGCATTATTTGAAACTGTCGAATCAAGCCATTGCTTGTTCTCTTGAATATTAGCAGTGTATCTCCGAAACGGGTTTGAGAGTGCACGGAATTTTGTAAAACCTTTTTTAGATTTTATGGAATCGTAAAGTGAACAATAGCGTCCAGGTCCTCATAAATGTGTGACTAGATGATCCAGCAGTAAAGAACGCTTTCAATTGCAAATGGGCTAGGGCCAAGAGAGACTGAATTTATGATCCTGGACGGCAAACGAGCTGTTATTTGGGATCCGATAGACGAGAAAATAGGGATAAAGGAATTGGGTCATCCATATTTCATAGTTTTATTTATGGGAGTCCATTCTTAGAATGTGCTGTGGTTGCGTGCGATTTTACGACTAGACAAAGACTGAGAGATCTTACATTTCATTGAATTTGTATTTTTATGTTGAACAGAATTAAGTTGGTTATATTCTCGCCGGCTTATTATAATGGTAAGTTGACGCCTAGTCACGTGCGGAGGTTCCGATTTCCTGAACGGAGAAAATCTGGAATTTATTACGTGTGCTTATTTACTACGGATTTCGTTGAACATAACAAAAATAATTTCAACATTATAATAGAACACTGTATATTCACCGCTCATATTATACTGTATGATGCCATCAATAGGCAATGTAACCACATAGTCATACCATAATTCATCGATTCCCGAAATCCAGGTGAAAACAACAAAACCAGTATTTTGTGTGTCGAATAGCTTTGGACCTGCGCTGCCTGCATGGCCGTATCGAATGGTTTGTAGGAGGCTTTCACTAGATATTTAGGCAGGTCATTAATCTCCAGTAATAGCGAGGAGACGTATCTCTAATGGACAGCGACAAAAATACTCCCCTGTAATTAATGAGCGGATATTTTCAAGAGAAACTAGCAGTGAAGGTAAGTTTACAGTCATTGAGTACTTACTTCTATTAATTGTTTAATTTTGATGTTTAAGTATTTGATTGTATCGAATTCAAAACATCAGAGATGAAACCACGAAACATATTTAAGCAAATAGTATAGTAACATACAATATATTGATTTGTTACAAAATGTATTGTTAATAGTATGTTTGTTTTGTAGAAAATTTACCTCTGAAAATAGAATATCGTTAGAAACACGCGTTTAATTCCCAACATTGACTGATGAATATGTCAATATTGTATATATTATACAGCAAACCATTTATTATACAACAAACAAAGTCCCGATGCTTTATTGATTGATCCACTTATTGCTACCCATTGTCTCGGATATTGCAAATTGTCGTTGAAAATATTACTCGCCCGTAGAGCAGCTTCGAAAAGTAAACAAAAATATTTCGCTATTGTGTAAGTAAAGTATGAAATGAAACACTTTACTACTGGGATTAAGTTACTGTTTCCCTGACCCGTATGAATAAATTGTGCGTTTCATTGGATTTTATACGATTATCTGGTCTACTAAAGTTGTACAGTGGCTTCCAGTGCAGATTACGGGCATATTACTTTTATTCGTTCAAATACTCAAATATATAGTATTTCGTTAAGAGGATATCAGACAATTCTTTCAAAAAGTGGTACGAGCATGTATGATTACAAACTCTTTGAACCACAAGCAATTGTAAAGTGAAACTTATGGGCACCAAGTAACTGACGTGTAATGTAAGGGTTAACTTAAGGGCGGCTTATAAAGTTAAAGTTATCATCCACTATCACTATAATTGCCACGTTTGACGCGGCGTACATTACGTCCCCATTGCGGCCAAATCGTGGTTAACATAGAATATGAGAACAGTAAAGTAGCAATGAAATGTTAACATATTCATATCCTGTTTTGCATACACGGCCGTAGGTACGCATGTTTAACGTCTTTGAATAACTGGAACGGGTCCCTTTGGAGTTCGGAATTATGCGACAAATGTGCCAACTGGTGTAGCGGTTTACGAGCGCAATGACGCGGTGAATCGGATTTGGATCACGTTCTCGACCGAAGACAGTTTGACGTGTTGTCCTCGACTTGCATAAATTTGCAACATTAAACATCCGACCTCGCCCACCCCGCCTCCGCTACCACATGCATCTCTCCAACCTATTTGCATAAATATTTTGCCTGTGATATTTTATTATTCATCTATCTCGTACGGTCGGTGGATGCTTTATTCGGAAATGTTTTAAACTTTTCTCTCGCGAAAGACGGCTGAATAAGAGTTCTAATATTTGAATGCTGCATGTTTTTATTTTGAATTGTATTGGTCAACCATATTAATATACATCTCATGCACAGTAGAGTCTGTAACAAGTTGTGCCAGGTCTTCAAACTTTATATAGGAAGCATTCGCCAGAGATTAAAACCAAAACAGACTGTCTATCATCCTTGAGAAGCCGACGAGTAAAAGGGTTTATAAATCGACATCTGTTTTCTTCCTCTCATAATCATTATTTCATAAATTAGATGCTAAACTGTTTAAATAAAACTCTTTAAATATTATCTACAGATTACTTACAATACTTTGCTGCAAAACTTCCAAGAATTCAGGCTCTTAAAAATGAGAAAGTTTGTTTTAAACCTTGATGACTTAGAGAAAGTGCACGTAAAGTTGTAGGAGCCCACTTTTACCGAAGTGTTCTCGGAAACATCGGGAAACTTTAGGAAAATATTATCAAGATCGCTAACACTAGACGTAACTGAAACTGTGTAAGTATGTTTACTACATTTTTAAGGAGAAAAGTAGTTTTGTTTATCTCTATTTAAGTTTCATTAGCTATTTAAGTTTCCTTTTAGAACTTGACTCATATGCACACTCTAGCTCTGAATAATAAAATAATACGTTGCAATTGTACTCTTTAACGAACTCTACATTAGCGTACTTACTGATTACTGCAGTCTGAACTCTGTCTAAGCGCATAATAAAATAGTCCATTTAAGGAGAGCTATTTAACCAACGTATTAAGAGACTATTTGACGTGATTTATGAAACATAATGTCAAGTTTATCTATAATATAAAAATGAATCGCAAAATGTGTTGCTAAGCGCATAACTTCATAACGACTGCACTAAATTGGATGATTCTTTTTTAATGTGTTCCTTATTGTTAGGACAAGGTTTTTATATAAGAAAAATAAGGAATAAAAATCTCAAAATTCCCACGGCAACGGGGGCGTTGCGGGTGAAACCGCGGGGCACAGCTAGTTTTCGATAAAATTGACATCTCTGAGTCCGCCAGTAAGGGCCATATTAATAAAAAACAGTTTAGCTATCAAATGGTTTGTCACTTTCTGACATACGCAATTTTCCGAAGAGCAAAAGAGACAAAACACAGTATAACAGTGTTTTATTTAACGTTTATTAATAAGGCGGTTAGAGTTTAATAAACATAATGTTGACTTTTGTAATAAAACAACAATGACAGTTTTTTATATTCCACTGCAAGAAGAAGAACTTGACGTATTATATTATTGCATTGAACAATATTAGTACATGTCAACACTTTACACTATGTAATCTAAACGTCAAATTGTGTATTTCCTTATTCCGATGTAACACTGTTGAGATAATTAGTTTGTTTCAACACTGAAGACTGTCGGAACATAATTTACGACGGATTCCGGCCCTTGTCGCCGTTAATGCCACGGGTGTCTGATAACCCTTGCCTCGATTTATTGCTTTAATCAAACCGAGGTCTACGAAACTACATACTCAAAACAAAAAATATGTTATTTAGTACTGCATTTCTGTGTGAGTGCGTTGTTACTAATTTGCAAATCTATAGTAATATAATAAATCTGAAGAGTTTTTGTTTGTTTGCTGGAACGCGTTAGTCTCGGAAACTATCAATCCGATTTGAACAATTCTTTTGATATGGATAGCCGCATTCAACGGAAAATTTACGGGCACAACGTGAGTAAAACCGCGGGACACTGCTAGTGGTTTATGTCTTAAAGTTCTGTGTACATATTTCTTTATTATGTAACTAATTTTTTTATTCACGTCTTTAAGCGCGTTCGACGTAAAGTGTAAAGACTTATATGAAGGCTTTCTATTCGTCCGTTTTCCTATTGGATCCCACAACCCTATGGGATCCCATGGGAGTAAAATAATTTATCTATTTACTCCCATTAAATTTTATTTTATATTGTCCTTATATTATTGACTACTTTTTTTACCATAAAATTATGCCTACATGAGACTGGAATTCTCTTTTAGTAACAAACGTAATTATCACATATACATTTTGAATTATCCATCATTCATAATAAACAACCACAATAACCGTAATGAACTGACTATCAGGAGGTCTACTCTGTTTCTCTCAAACGAAACTTCGCAAACGAACGAAATTTAAACGAAGTTTCGTTCACTCCCCTACTCTATTTCTTTTTCGGACGCGCAGACGATTTTCGGATTCAAGACAATTTTCGTGAACGATTGGAATGAACGGGACTAATAACCGACTAATTTGAAGAGTACTATTTCATCCCAACAATGCATAGTAACCTATGACAACTAAAAATATTCGTATTATACACACGTAATGTGACGTAATCTACCCATAACATCAACATGTCAATTGTCAACTTGAGTTTTTTTGTTTGACACAGACCCTTGGTAACTACCTCGGGCATAAAAATTTAAGGCCGTAAGGATCTAAAAATGTTGAGAATTGTGAACAGTGAAATGCTTATTTTTATTGAATTATATGAATAGAATAAAAATAAAAAAAGTACAATACCTTTACTGTGGGGTCGATTCCATGACGTCTTGCCTTCGGAGGTAATAGAGGCACTATTTCCTGGCACAACTCTTCAAACAATTGCCGACTGAGTCTATAATTTCCTATAAACTCTAAGTCGGGAATTTGGCTGATATTGAGTTGGTTGCGCAGACGGCGGCGCCGTCTTCTTCTACGCTCTAAACGCTCTTCACGTAGAGCAGCCTCTATTAAAAGTATTCTTGTGACCATTTCAAACAAATTTCCTGACAAAATGCACACAAACAATTCCAACGAACGACTAACGAAAATCAAAAGATAACACTTTTGGTTTCGTCGAATTGAGGTTAAAATTCCGAACAATCATCTGTCAAATTCAAATTTTCGTTCTCAACATTTATCAATTAGAGTAGGTTTAGAGATTTTAAACGTCAAACATTTTCGTTCGAACGAAACTTCGGAACGAAAACGAATTGTAGTAGGAAACAAGCGAAGTTTCGATCGATATTTCGTTTTTCGTTGAATTAGAGTAGACCTCCAGAATAATTACATACGTACTTTCAGCAACGTAAGAAGTTAACTACATATTATCAATATTCAAGTTATCACTTAGAATGTAGACGTTAAGTAGTTAACGTAGTAATGTAGCATTATCACTTTCACATAATGCAAGATTGTACATATCTATACTAATACTAGCTGTGACCCGCGGTTTCACCCGCAGCGCCCCCGTTCCCTTGGGAATTTTGAGATTTTTATTCCTTATTTTTCTTATATAAAAACCTTGTCCTGACAATAAGGATCACATTAAAAAAAGAATCATCCAATTTGGTGCAGTCGTTCTAAAGTTATGCGCTTACCAACACATTTTGCGATTCATTTTTATATTATAGATAATGAAATTGTAAGTAAAGTGGAGAGTTTAACTTTTTGTTTATTTGAAGCCGCCATTATCAGAATCTTCCAATCCGATTTGAACAATTATTTTTGTAATGGCCACATTTCAACGGGGCTAAATAGGCTATTTTTCATCCCAATTCCGACGGGAACGGGCACAACGCGGGTAAAACCGTGGGGCGCTGCAAGTGCTCAATAAGTGGGCAATAGCATTTTTCCTGACTGTACCTATTAAAATGATATTGTGTGAAACATTAGAGCCAATAAATTATATCATTAGTTTAGACTATACCTACATTATTAGTATCGGTTCATGATGCAAATATATTGTTGTGTGATGGTGTGAGGGGATCGATTTTACGTTAGAAAATACTGCAATTTCCATATTACAGAGTACATTTTAGTTTTTGTAGAAAAAACGAATATTGTTTGGTTCTAAAAAACTTTATAAAATAGCTAAAAAACAAGAATAAATACTGGTAAATAAGGAAAGAAGAGAAAAAATAGTGAGATGATAAAGTATAGTTAAATAGACTGGAAATATTTCTTAGAAATACGTCTACACGTGGACAGTACGGAATATTTTCATAGAACACCCGTAATAGGGGGGTATACATGGACAAGCGGCGATACATAGTCCCTTTAAACAATTTCAAAGGTAGTTACATAATTAAAGGATACAAACCACAGACCGCAAGTCTATTAATTTAATCAAGCTATCTATATATATAAAATTCAAAGTCCTGACTGACTGATAATCAACGCACAGCCTCAACCGCTACACCTAGAAACATTAAATTTGGCAGGAAGGTTCTTCAAGTGACGTAAGTGCACACTAAGAAAGGATTTTCGAAAATTCCTACGGGAACGGGCTCAACGCGGGCAAAGCCGCGGGGCGCTGCTAGTACTGTATAAAACTTAAATAATAAAATTAATGTCAAAGGTTGCCAAAGGGAATATCTGATAGAATTACAACGTTTCTATATCTAATTAAGTGAAGTTCCGTCCTATTAAGGTAATTGCCGTCCGTAGGAAAGGAATGAAACAGTTTTATTATTAGCTTAGTATTTTTTTTGTATGAGACGGCGGTAATGTTAATTTCTCTAATATATAAGTAGATAGGTATTACACTAAAAGGTCACTGACCGCGGTATTCGTAGACGTCAAACTATGATTTCTTAGGACAGATTAATGAGTGATTTTTGAAGTAGTTACCTTATTTATTTGGTTTGTGGTCGATTTCACGTCGAGTTTTGTCCTAAAAACTGCGGAGATATAAGATTACAAACATAAAATATAGACACGAGAGTGGAAAACCACCTCCAGATTTCAAAGTCATTTCAAAGTCGACAATATTTTCACTATAACAGCAAATAAAAATTAAGTAATATTGATCGTTTAACAATGAGTAACATCACTTAATTGTCTGTTTAAGTAATAGCACTGAACGGCTGTCATGTCTTAATTCATGGAAGATTAACTATCCGTTAATAGATAAATCAAATCAATGATTAACAAACCTCTTAGTAAGTTTAAGATCATAAATAGTAGTTAATATAGATTTCAGTAGTTATAAATCAAACGTTAAGGGTTGCCTGATATCTGATGAAGGTTGTTTATTTTGATTTAAAGCGATCCTTTCCTGTTCAGGGTATTAGAAGTCACAGTTACTCCTCTCAGACATTTTCATCATTCATTTACGATAAGAGTTACATATAACACTTACCGGCATACTCAGAGTCGTCAAATCATGACTCTAAAGAGGTTAATGAGTTATTGATTTATGTAAGTATTTTTTCCTACGTTACATGTCATTATTCTCCTCACTCTGTACTGATATCTTCGTTAAGATAAAAGGACTTCGTCTAGCAATGACATTACAGTGTCATTAAATCACTCACTAACCAACTCTCCTAGGAAATAAGTTGACCTCACTGAGTACGGCGATTAGATACTAAATACTACACTAAATATTATACCTAAATATTATTACCTAAAATGATATGATTTTCTGTAGTTTTCAAATAAACTTATACTTAACTAGCAGCGCCTCGCGGTTTTACCTGCGTTGTGCCCGTTCCCGTGGGAATTTCGGGATGAAAAATAGCCTATAACCTTCCCGTTTAATGTGGCTATCTATGACAAAAAGAATTATTCAAATCGGACTGATAATTCCTGAGATTACCTCGAACATACAAACAAACAAACAAACTTAAAAATTTTACCTCTTTATATATTAGTATAGATAATTGAATGCCCAATCAGTTTTACTGTTATACTCAGTAGCAGTATTTCGAAAGTTATTTTATTTTAATGTTACCAATCTAATTCTCGTTCGGGACCTGGGATCTTCTACAATAAAACCATCGGCTTTGCCCAGTAGAATAACCTTAGGGTCAAGATAGCTTAAATAGCCTGTTTAACATATTGATAAGAGAATATATAGTTACTCAGTGGTATTTAAAACTACGAAGGAAAGCGTAACTGCCAATGGCCTATAAACTTGAGAATTTCTCAAGTAGTCAACACTTTGAATTATATTTGCATTTGCCACCAACAATAATTTCCTTGGGAACTTTCCTTCTCAGTTTGTACGGAAGTTTAAAATATGAATTTAAACTAAGAAAATTAAGATTTTAGTTGTTATTAACGAGTGATTGTCGAAGAAGAAAACTATGCTTTGGTTAACTTATCATTATCATGAATATAATATTTTATCATAAAAGTGTTTTTTTACATTCTTGTTCTCAGATATTTATATGGCTTATTATGCTAGAAAGCTTTTTGCTTGTAAGGAACAAGACACCTTATACGTAACTAGCAGCGCCCCGCGGTATTACCCGCGTTGTTCCCGTTCCCGTGGGAATTTCGGAATGAAAAGTAGCCTATAACCTTCCCGTTGAATGTGGCTATCCATTACAAAAAGAATTTTTCAAATCGGTTCAGTAGTTTCTGAGATTAGCGCGTTTAAACAAACAAACAAACAAACAAAACAAACAAACTCTTCAGCTTTATAATATTAGTATAGACTAGCAGCGCCCCGCAATTTTGCCCGCATTGTACCCGTTCTTAGGTCTGAGAATCAGTCAACATCTAGTTTTCATAACCCTAAATATTAAGGGTGGTCCAGTGGGTTAATTTTTATATGGCACTAGCAGCGCCCCGCGGTTTTACCCGCGTTGTGTCCATTCCTGTGGGAATTTCGGGATGAAAAATAGCCTATGTTACTCGTGGATAATGAAGCTTTCGAATGGTGAAAGAATTTTTAAAAACGGTCCAGTAGTTTTTGAGCCTATTCATTACAACCAAACAAACAAAGTTTTCCTCTTTATAATATTAGTGTAGAAGACAACGTTTGCCGGGTCAGCTAACGAATATATAAAGAAACTAAACACAGAGCCCGTCATACGTCATTCAGTTAGTTATCGACACTTTAACTCCGTGAGAGCGACGCCACTTGTTCAATTAATTTTTTATCTCGTCTCGCTGGCGGGTTTATATTGCGCTCCTGAACTTGGTATCACTGTGAACCGTAGAACTTTATTTCCTAGAAATTCTCTTGAAAACGTTGCCATCTAAGAAAGATTTTAGTTAATGTCAAAGCAAATTAAATTGAAAATAGATAGAAAATTTAAGATAGAAAAATTTACTTCTTGTTAGCAGATATTTCATAGTCAAAGTCAAATATTTATATTCAGTTTTGGCCCCATAGAGGCTCTTTTGAACGTACCGTTTCATTGTTTTATTGCGGTGGTTGAAATTATGTGATGTTTTTAGAAAGTATGAAGATTATTTTACATATAAGTTATTATTTTAGGGCACATTAATAACTACCTACTTAGTTAAGCTTTAAGTTCTAAGCCTACTTACATTAGCTCCCCAATTTGCACATGTAAAGGACTTGATTATTTAAGTTGGTACAAAATTAGCGTTTTGCTTTAAGTATGAGTTTGTACCAGTTTTTATTTACCAAAACGTAATTTGATTTCCCAAATAAGTCGGTAAGTAGAAACGCGGCCCTCCGAGGGTCACAAACAGGATTTTAATAAAAGATAATTTATTCAATAAAAGCTCCGGAGAATTTGCGTTCGTTCTCTTTATATGAAATTAGATTTAATACTTGGAAAATCATCAACTTGAACTATGTATTATTCAAATGTATACAAATTAAATGTTTTATTTTTAAATATTCTTCGAGATACTTCTCAAGATTAAATACATTTTGCGAAGATTTTATTTGAAATTCAGTTAAATTACGTCTCTTGATAAAGCTGAATCTACGGCTTCTATCGTCTTCAGAAGTCGTGGCAATATCTACTGATTTATTGTTAAACTTTGGTGGAATCTAAAATATTGTATCCCGAATAAGGTGAAACCATATTGGGACAGTTACAAACCGTTCGTGGTTCAACTGTTCAGAAGTTAACTCAGCAGAAAACTTTTAAACATCTTTGGAAAAGATTTAACGTTATATTAAACGTTTGTCTTAAACTTACCGTGGAGTGGTTTGAAATGTATGAAAGAACAATAAGTTGAGTAACCAAGTCAAGTATGCTACACGTTACGCTTGCCTATTCCCTTATCCTATTGTATGATGGGTGTTTAAACCTAGCTTCACATTCTTGATTTAGTGATGTGCTGTCATACTGAAACCATTGTTTAGTTCGTTTAGTTTAAAGACTATTAAACAGACCGTACCGTAGATGATCATTTTCATGACTTTTTTATGACCAACCCATATACTGACTGACCTTTCATTTAAGGTCAGTAAAACATGTTTTACCGCTAGCCACGCCCTGCAGCAGTGTTACCCGCGTTGTACCCGATCCCGCGGGAATTTGGGGATAAAAGGAGCCTAAGTTACTCCTTGTTACATCAGTTACCTGCCAGTGAAAGTCCCGTCAAAATCGGTCGAGCCATTTCAAAGATTAGCCGGAACAAACATACAGACAGACAAAATTATAAAAAAACTGGGATGACGCAATTTTTACCAATCAAGCACACCAATAAATTCCAAACTGGTACCTATGTGAAAGCTGTATTAGATACCACCGATATTTTTATCAACATCAAAAGGCACATCACTAGACTACCGGTTAGTTGAAACACGATGTGAACTACCATCGAGGGTACATGATATCGCCTCAAGTGTATAACGGGCATAATCCATACTTGAACTCAGAGCTAATAGCATAACATGAATCAATACATGACATATATGTTATGACATCGTAAATCTAATGTATATGCCCTTTATTGCTATATTTCACGGCGTTCGCTTTGCAGTAATTTGCATATTAATAGATGTAATAAAAGTTTATAGTACTAAATAATTTACTGACATAGCGGTCGACAGTTCATTGGTTTAAATTTTCAACTATTTTTAAATTATAATGGGTGTATAATATATATAAAATATAAGTTCTTATGGTATACAATAGCTTTTTTGAATATTTTTAATCGATCAATCAAAAATTTCAATTAGGTAATCCTACAAGTAGGTTGCCCTTGTAGCCTTGAAAATAAATACTGTAGCAATTAGCTGATGATGTAAGAAGTAAATTTCCAGTGCATTTTATTCCAATCGACGGTTAGATATTAATAGAACTAGAAACCGTACAAAGATTGATACCTACAAAGTATAATGTAAAACAATATTACTCTTAAAATTGGCCTGGTATGCGAAGAATAATTAAAAATTTACAGTGAAAAACCAGAATAGGAAAAAATATTGCAGACATTCAAAATAAATTGCATGCACAACGTCCAACGTTTCGAGTCCGCTTGACATATAAATTGCAGTATTCACGCCAACAACTACTGTAACTAAACATGCCAACAATAACGGACTTTTCTTTACCTTCTATTATAGTTTTAAACCACACTTTATTAATCCTACTAATATTATAAATGCCAAAGTTTGTGAGGGTAGATGTATGGGAGTATGTATGTATTTTTGTTACTCTTTCACAAAAAAACTTCAGGACGGATTTGGATGAAACTTTACAGTAATATACATCAAAATAACATACAAGTATGGGATATATTTCAACCCGAAATTCTCGCAGGAAAGAGTACAACGTGGGTAACACCGCGGGGCGCGGCTAGTATACCATATATGTACTGAAATAGTTAAGTAAAGGAATAGCCCACAGCTGGACAAAGGCCTCTCATCTCACTGAATATAAAAGAAAGTATTAAGCCAGTAACATACCTGGGCAAACGCTCATCTCACTAATAATATCAGTACAGTGAGAAGGATATCGCGTGTCCACGCTTGCCTAATGCGGCTTGGTTGTATAATGGTCGCCAATATGTTCTTAAATATTTGTTATTCACTCGATTCATCAATGAGTTGTCTAATATTATCAAAATACATCCATTTCATTTTCCATTACGGCTTTAAATAAAAGTAAACTCTGTTAGGTAAATGTTTAAAGTCCATTAAGAAAATGCCGGTTGAAGCAAATTTTGAGGAAGTTTATCGTGAAATCTAACATCAACTATACTACAAGAAATCCGTTTCCAGTTAACAAATTAAATAAATCATTGTCCGGTCATATATTTGTTCAGTACTACGAACCTTATAAACATTCATTTTCATCGTACTGACTAAAATTTCAATATTGCTGGAGCGAGATTTTGATATAGGTACGTACGGACGTTTCCATCAGGAGGGTACTAATCAAGGCCCGCTCATCTGCGATAGGCAATGCAATCACGATAGAGCCCACAAAGCTGGGAGCAAATTGAATTAAAACACCCTTTTTCTGAGTTTGTAAAGTTTACAGAGAAATTATGTTACTTTATATTGTATTTTAACGCAGTAACGGTAGTTTCTGTCTGCTTCTACTGTCGCTACCGAAAACCAACCTTTATTTGGTGTTCTTTTATCAAATAATGCAAGTCACCATAATCCACGTTGTAACGGATAAAATAAATAATTAATGTTGCGGCTCAGGATTTTTTTATTTTCATTTCAAAGTTTTAGTAGAGTTATCATATTAGTCTATATTTTTCACAGTCTCTATTTGATAAACAGGTGTCGCATTCATTTTTAATCATGAATACATTCAGTGATTGTTATTAAAAAATGTCAACTAAATTACAGTGCAATTTTGCGTATAGTGGGCAAAATGGGGTGTAGTTTTTGTTGGTATATGCAGCTTTGATTAAAGCAATAAATTGAGGCAAGAGTTATCAGGCTTTCGCGGAATTAATGTCGAAGGCCGGGTTTTATCGTACATTGTCCCTGCTGTCTTGGGTGTTGACGACATACTAATTCTGTTTAACACTAGAAAAAGTATTTTATATACTTCTTTGCCGTTTGCCGCTTCTTGTTAATGAATGACTGCAATGATAATCAAGCTCCAATGAAAAACTAGAAGCAATAAAACGTTTTTATTTTCGCACAAAAATATATTGTTTTGTACCAATGTATGTATAAACACATATTTTTTATGTTTCAATATTTTTTTTGGTGGACTGATAAAAACTAAATAGTGTTCTAACAATAGTCGAGACTATTTAAAAAATAACAATGGCGACATATAGAGCTTGTTTCTACACGAATAAAATCTTAGTTTTACGAATATGGTATATCAATATTTATTTATACAGTAAACACCTTTAGTAACAAATATTATTTCAAATACCTTTAGACATATCAAAAGATAAACAAGTGATCATTTTGAAGACATTTTCTGAAAATGTGTTGTGCCCGTTGGCACAGTGGCAGTGAGAGCGCTTTCTGCGACGGGGATTGCGGGTTCGATTCCCGGCCGGAGTCAACAAGATGTGAAGATACAGTTGTTGGCGACGACGTCTGGTTGTCAATTATATATTCTTATAAAGTATTTGTGTATGTATAAGTAATAGTATCAGTGAATTAGATTCCATAACACAAGCTTAGAGCTTACTTTGGGTCTAATTAACCGTGTGTGAATTTGTCCGGGTATATTTATTTATTTATTATTTATTTATTTATCGAGTCAATATGGTTATTTATTTTATATTTTATTTATATGTGTCCGAACCAGAATTTGGCCACCTCTAACGCACTGTTACTGGCTTTCCATAAATCCTCCATAGTGCAGGACATGGGGCAGTTAGGGCATTGTAGTAGGTGTTTCATATTCTGGATGGCGCCACATTCACAATTTCCGTTCTCTGAGAAACCCCACTTGACACGGTTTTCGTGGCATCTCCCAACACCAGTTCGGAGTCTATTTAAAGACTTCCAAACCGTCCAGGGGAGATCACCACCCGGAGGGAGCTTCTCAGAGAGCGGAGAGAGATGAGATGCAGGAGGGAACTTCTTTTTCCAGAGCTCCAACCTAGCTTTTGGAGCAAGCCTTTCACTTAGGCTAGGCTGTCTAAGGAAGCTGTGACGGCTGCCCAGGCGCGACGGCGGTGGAGACAGATTGTAGAGGGGATGCCTGCTGTCCCGCATCTGTTTGTGTTTCTCCACAGAGCAAGCGATTTCCCGTCAGACACTAGGTGGAGCTATACCGGCTAGAGAATAGATGTGTGGGAGGGGAGTCGGTTTAAGAGTCCCCGTTATGATGCGGCAGGAGGCATTGAGGGCGACGTCTACCTCCTTTGCATGTGCAGACCGAGCCCAAACTGGGTATGCATATTCCCCTGCCGAATAGCATAACGCTAAGCTGCTGGTACGGAGGACCTTTGGCGATGCTCCCCAGCGGGTAGATGTAAGACGGCGCAGAATATTATTCCTGGAACTCACTTTGGACTTCAGTTTCAGGCAGTTTTCCCTATATGTCAGTGAACGGTCCAAAGTGACGCCGAGATATTTTGGTGTTGGGTTATGCTTAATTTCTACGCCATCCCACATGATCTTCAGTACCCGGTTAGCCTCTTGGTTGCGTAAGTGGAAAGTCAGTATCAGTTAGTTGTACGAGTATTCCATATTACAAACTTAGAGCTTAGTTTAGGTCTAATTAAACGTGAGTGAAATTGTCAGGGTGTATTTTTTCTTTGTTAAGATGTGAACATCATTAAATTACTTTAGACTTTGTTGGCCCTTAGGCGGTCTTAAAACTCCGGTACCAGGGTTGGCCACTAACTTACTTACTTAATAAAATTATGGAGTTAAAGTTAGAAAGTGAAGTGGCTACCAAATGCCTCGTTAACATCGGTATTCACAACATTTTTTGCAACATGTCAGCACTCGTTACGAAGTATTCAGACAGTGACACCCTCGATAGAACAAAATGTTGGCGCAGTGATATATTTCACATTTGACCTAAATTACTTTATAGGTGTAAATAGTGAAAAAAACCGGATGAAATATTTCGTCGAACGAATCTTTTTTTCGTAAAATTGTGTAGTTTAAAGGAATTTCGTAATTTGATTTACTTTTTGAGCAACAAACTTCAACGTACGCCTGTAATATCCCATTGCTGGGCAAAGGCCTCTCATCTCACTGAAGATATCAGTACAGTGAGGAGGATTAGGCATAAATAATCACCACGTTTGCCAAATGCGGGTTGGTTATTGGTGATCTCAAACCCGAGCTATGTCTGAAAGTAGGAAACATGTTTTAATGTTTGAATTAATTAAGAAACATAACTGCATCTTAGCCTATGGCAATACTATTTCTAGAACTCTACCAAATTGGGTAACGTTCGCTTTTAAGCAAAATTAAGGTACGGTATTCTATACCTATCCAATAACCAAGAATAAACCAAATCCCTTTTGTTTGTAACAACCAATATTACGGTAATAAGATACATCGCAGTAAGTATAAATCTGCTTTAACATTTCCAAAAATATGTAAAGAAATCTAATATTTGCGTAATATTTCCAAGATTCGGTTTCAATTACAATTTATGTCATACATTAAACGTTCACAAAGATTTCTCATCTCAATTTTCTTTATTCAACTTTGTAGATAAAAAAACGTTCGTAATTTTTATATTTAAATACTGTTATATGATGCAAGAGAAACGTAAAAAGACTTCAAAGGAAGTTGAATACACTTTGCTTTCTTCATTTATTCAATATCCTGGAAAGCTAAGAGCCTCCTCTTGTCTATTAACATTTTACATACGTTTTAAGATTCGACTGAAGAATCCTATTAATTTGGACATCATTTTCAATTTCGTAGGTAGTCGATACGATGCTTGACTTGAACAAACTACGGATTAATTAAAAGTGAGCTAGTCAGAAGTTAGTCATAAAGAGGTCCGCACCGCGATATGGGCTAGTAATATAATCGAAATAAAGTTTCCTTTTTAATAACAATAAACATTTCAATTTCACAATGAAGCCTCGGTGGTCTAGTGGTGCATAAGGTCCAGAGTTAAGTTCAATTTCCAGGTCGAGCAAAAATATGTTTTCGATATTTTCAAACATGGCTCGGTTTTGATCACCAACCCGCAACAGTCAAGCATCGTGATTACGCTAATCCTTCTCACTGTACTGATACCTTTGCCCAGCTATTGGACATTACAGACGAATAATTTAACTTTTTATTTTACAATATGCCTCTAAATACTCAAAAATATCAAAAACAAAATATGAAATAATGTCAAACACATGTTACAACTTGTAACAAACTAAATCCGCCCAAACCAAAAAGTTAATAAATACAACGAACGAACACAAAAACTTGTTGCATTGTGTAGTTATTTATAGTGTTTCGTTGTTCATTGTCCTTATAGACAGGGGCATAGCGACCCGTCACTCAGACGAAGGGATTTACAGACGTCGAACAACAATAAAATAAACTTTCCATTAACTCAAATATCCGTCTTCTCCTTTCAATCCGTGATTTAATCAAAATGAAGTATTCTCTCTGATTTGTATATAATCAAAAAGTTTGTTTCTTATTTCAATTAAGCCGAGATTAGTTTGTGTAGATTTTTCTTATTTTAACTTTTATTAAAATGCTTTACTAACTTTTTCATCTTAGAGTAATATACTTTTCATGCCGATTTATCAAACATGATTCCTTATATAGAGAAAAATGCTTACTGAGGTTAAAAATGGAATGAAATCACTAAATATATCAATTCTCCAATAAAATAATGTATTAGAAATCGGCCTTATAATTTTACAGTTTAATTCTTTTAAGAATAGGAAGCTCATGGTTTATTCGTTGTTTTTATTCATGTGACTACGATCTACGACTACTACGCCGTAGCACTCTTGTAGCTTTCGTAGCACAATTCATTCCGGGAATATATCAGTTTTGTTTTGGTTTCATTGGGTTACTTCTATTCCTAAAATAAATTATACTATGTACGTACAAAATATACTACAGAATAAGCAGTCTTATGCAATGTTGCATTGCTTCAATGTTACATAAGCTCGTTCTGACGTTATGCATAAAAACTTAGCTGTATGTAAATTAATCTAATAGCGTAACTGTAACTTGACGACAACCATATCACAATGTCGTCAGCTCAAGAACGTGATCCAAATCCGATTCCTGCGTCATTGCGCTCGTAAACCCGTTCTCCACTTGGCACATTTGTCGCATAATTCTCAACTCCCATGAGGCTTGTTTCATACCAGCTCATATTATTCAAAGCTGTTAAACTCAGATATGAGCAAATATTATCGACATAAAACAGAAATTCCGATCTCTTTTATGGGCGCAAATGGGGTAGATAAGTGAAAACATTTAGGGGTTCGTTTTACAAAGTTTAACATTATATGTTAACACGTGATACGATCGTTTGATCAATCTCAATTATGTATTAATTTACAATTTTCGTACAACTTTATAGGGTAAAAGAGATGTAGAGCAGCTTTTACGTTGAAGTCACAGATTTTCTCAGTATCATCAAAATAGGATTGGATCTAAGCAGATATACTCGAAAGTTTCATTCTCAGCGCAGATCGCGCTATGTACCTCGACAGACTCACATAAAGTAGAAAATAAATGGCGGTCCAACTTCAAATAGAGTGAAATATTTTTACGTCTGCCAGAATATCTGACCGAGGGAATTGAACGTACATATTTCATTGCGGATAGTTTAAGCACAACAATCCTAACTTGGATTTTACGAGGTCTCGGAAAAGATTGTAAACACACCGCACTTCATAAATATTGTTATTTGAACTAGGAACCTACTATTCGTTTATTCTTCTTACCTATAATTTTTTTAATGAAGAAAAAACATCGTGTCACTTTGCGGTCTTCTCTGGAGATGACACTTTTAAAAAACATCAACCAAAAAGGTTCCTTTGATATTCATCGAACACAGACTCAATAAAATGACAAACTTTGAATTGAAAAACTTGGCGATTATCTATTGTTCTCATTTTTTGTACATAAAGAAAATTTGCGACGTGTGAGGCGCTTCACACAACTTGTTCAACAAAGTAATCTGAAACAAAATAAATAAGCAAACATAGAGTTTGGAATGATTTCCTGTACGCTTCCTGTTCTTTGCTGTATCCAGTATAATTTTGATATCTAATATATAAAATTCTCGTGTCACGTTGTGCGTAATTGAACTCCTCTGAAACGGCTCGACCGATTCTCATGAAATTTTGTGTACATATCGGGTAGGCCTGAGAATCAGACAAAATCTAATTTTCATCCCAAAATTCCCGCGGGAACGGGTACAACGTGGGTGAAACCGCGGGGCGCAGCTAGTATCTTATAATACTCTACTACATAAATGAATATAAATATATGACATTTTGTTTGTTCTAAATAACCGTCATTCTAATTGTTAGACCGTAACTGAAGTTTACGGTTGTTATAAGAAAACTGCAACATAGGTTACATCCATAATATATTGTGCATCAAAAATATATGAAATACATTATATGGAACCTTATTTTTTTCTTGTAGGCACTTAATACATGAGGCATTACATGGGGTTTGATTCCAGCTAGAGCCAATAATAAGGGCCAGTGTAATATGTGACAGTGTTGATAGCTATGAGTGCTGATTCCGAGGATTCTTTAATACAACCTGAGTGTTAAATTAACGTTAATTTAACACTCAACCAGTACGTACTGGTTGTGTTTCATTTATTTATGTTTTTATATAAAGTTTTACCTAGACTCGAAGACAACAACTAATTTTAATCTTAATGTTGACTGTGTTAATATAATTATGATTGCCAGTAAAGATGGTGCGACCATTAATACTGTTTGGTTAATAATGCAGCTTAATCAAAGTGAGAAGCTGAAAAAAAAGCAGTTATAACACAAAATAAATAATTATAAGCTTTACCGAATTAAACATAATAACGCGTATTTATGAATCCCTTAAATATATTATTCTAATTAAATAAAGTAAAAAACAATAAATCTTGTTACGTGTACGTTTATTTAAGTTTAATAATTTAATTAATATATTTTCCTTTATTTACAGTAATCCGTAAATTCTACGCAACGGGCCTATAATGAAACGGGGATTTAGCCAAATTTAATAACACCGACTATTTCCACAGAGGATCATCATTTTCATTTTCATAAAGCCCCAAGTATTTTAAGCAACAAGTATTTTAATATAGGAATCATATTCCGTAGTCTGCTAATTAACTATAGCGGAATACTTATATGGAAACTGATACTAAAATGTGTTCATGGTCCAATGGATATCCAATATTTATTAAATACATGTTTGTCGGTATTGCGGCTACGGATTAACGATGTTAATTTGGATGGTAAGACTTATTAATTACCTTTCTAAAGTGCGGTTCGATCTACTCTATCGTTAGTTGTTCACTCGAAGCGTACTACTCATTTTGGATTGAAATGTAGCATGTCCGTTTTCAAAATCTGATACACACATATTTTAGTAAAAAATAATAAAAATTAGTTTGGTTTGACAGAGTTAAATATATGAATATTATAAAGCGGTAAAATTTGTAATTTTGTTTGTTTGTATGTTCGAGCTAATCTCGGAAATTACTCGTCCGATTTGTTTTTTTTTTGTAATAGCTATAGTCAACATGAAGATCATAGGCTATTTTTATCCCGATTTTTTAATAGGAACACGCATAACGCTGGTAAAACCGCGGGGCCCTGCTAGTACATAATATTACTAGCACGTGATTCCACCCGATATCAATTGATAGCCCTAGGATGTTAGTTGGAACATGCTTTCGTTATTTACTCATATTTGATAGCTCCATAAATATTCTGAGAAAAGAGCAACGGTTCGCTTTTATAAATATAATATTTATCAGGAGGGGTATAAAATATAGAAGGAGGGATTTAAAATGCACTTTTATTTAAATTTTTAGACTCGTAGTGGATAATGGAAATGGTGACATGTCATGTGTGCTATTCGACTAACAGCCTCACAGTTACTAACGATTTCTTAAGAGAGATTGATGAGTGATTTCGTATATAACTGCTCCACTCAGAGTTACTAATAATCTCTGAGTGATTTTTTACATCATAACGTATGAAAAGTTACGTCAACAAGTAAAATATCGATTTTAGTTCCGTCTCTGAGAACAGTGAACGTCCTCAACAAGTATCAAACAAATGAATGCATTAATGACAAGATAGCGATCGAATAAAATGTGTTATTACATCTCTACGTGCAAAGTCTCAGTCAACTGAACTCTACTACATTTCCCGATGATTCCAGAAGCAACTGCTTTAAACGCTATCTACTTTTTTTTTCTTGAGGCAGTAAAGCTGGAAGAGTGTTTTCATTTAATTTCCCAGTGAAATGGTCTACCGTCTTCAACATAATTACCAAGCGGCAATTGTGCGGCCAACGCCACAGCCGACTCATCTCAACGAGTATTTTTTGCGTTTTAAAAAAGGATCCGATGGATTAAATTTTGTGATCATCCTTCATAATCGAAAACCAATTTTGCGGTGACGAGTGAAAAACTCAACAGAGTTTTAGACAACACAACATTAAACCGTATTCATTTTTTATGTATATAGGTACCCTAAATGTATATTTAAGCAGGTGTTCCGCCCAAGCTTATGTAAATTCATTTTTTTTCAAATGGGGTCTTCCTTGTTTGTTTTTTATTAAAATGACGCTAATATTAGCACCGACAACATTATTTGCCAGGCGGCTAATTAACTTGTACCTTTTTAGGCAAGAATTTAAATTTTTGGGTAACTGCCAATTAAGATTCAAAACAAGTTAGATAAAATGTTGCTTTGAATACAAAATTCTATATTTATTTTTTAAATTTATATGTAACGTCCATAATGGTATTTGTAATCAAACAATTTGGTGTACATAATTTTCGATTTAATAGTTATACAGACACCCATAGATAAAATTATCAGCATTTAAGTTGTATCTGTTATTTCGAGCTCCAATTACAGGATATAAGACAACAGCATTGAAACACAAGTCAGATTCAAAAATATATTACAATATATTAACCACATTTAAGAGGAAGGACAACTTTTTATCCCAAATTTACCACGGGACGGATTCACCGCCGGCAAAACCGCGGCGCACTTCAATTAAAGTATAATATCGACTCATTTTGAATTGAAACTACGTTTACGGATACACTTCGCTTTTATTATATATACATTGTTATCTGACGTTTCCCCTTTACAAGAACCTAAATATCTTTACAAGAACCGAAATATGTCAGATAAAAGTAATAGTCTCAATTCAAAATGAGTAGTCTTCGCTTTAACATAAAATACCAGTAATATCGAAACTTCTACTAAATTGAAACTATTACTACACTTTTAGTTTACAATAAGAATCCAGTAAAAACTGACATTTTTACTTAAAAAATATATAAAGCAACTACCACCTTCCTGCCTCACGTTACCGTTCTTCACGGTACCTTTCTGTTTCATGTAGGTCGTGCTAATTCGCCATTCATTATAAAAATACTGCTTTTATAGTAGCACGGTTCCTGAAGTATAAGGTGAACGTCACGCGAATCGTCGATCAGCTACCAATAGGTCGCCGGCTTGAGTGCCGGAGTCAATCGAATTTATTCAGTAATTTCCTCCTCTATAACTACTTTTACAAATGGCCCAGTTCTACTAAATGTGTTCGCGAATAGAATGTTTTATTGGCATTTATGAAAGCAGTGGTTTGTAGGTCAGGGAAGCTTTTTTTTTAATAAATTTTAAAAGTTATGGCGCCTAATACTGTACCTACTGTTATGTTTAGAGTGATGAAGTGGGACTATAAAAACTAATCCATTCTTAAACTAATCCTTCTCACTGTACTGATTATCTTCAGTTAGATAAAAAGCTTTGCCCTGAATACCGCCCCACAGGCTAATACTTACTATAATATTGAATCCAAAAATGTATTTTGTTCAAGTGTTTTTAGAACGGATTATCTTATTTTTTCATCATAAAAATACAATGATTAGCATACGTCTTCGTACTATATAATCCGCACGTTCTAAGTTTTTTACCCTATATGTAAAATGTAATTGTACATGCTTTTTTCATGTATTTTTAACATATAACATCAATTCAAACGACTCAAATTCCCTTAAATTACGAGTATATATTATTTACAGCAAAAGTATACTTACATCAATACTTTTTATTATTCCAGGAAAAGCTTACATTTTAATACCTTTGTTATAAAGTCAATTAATTATTCGATTAAAATTTTATATCGTCTATTACGCTGGGCAAATTTATAAAACCCGAGTTAAAAGTGGCTTAATTGTGTGTTCGCGTGACTCAAGTACGTCCCACTCTTTACTCGATAGCTAACTCGGTAGGCAACACCGATAGTATTAATACTTAACTTAATACTATTAATGAATCATTCAATTTGTTGGAAGACCCAACACGTTTTGACATTCAATTGTTTACATCACAAACACGAAAACTCCTACACACTGTTCGCACTATAAAAAAGTAAAGTAATCTCCCACCGATGGGCAATGGTCTCTCATCTCATTGAAGATATCAGTACAGGGAGGAGGATCAGGCGTAATCACCACGCTTGTCTAATGCGGGTTGGTGATCTCAAACCCGGGCCATGTTCGTCACTATACGAATAAAAAAAACATACACTTTTATTTTGAAGCGGTGTCCTGAAAAATCTGGCACCAACTTATCCTATTTACAAAATAAATTATACACATAATATCTAAAAACATCTTTCAGCGAACCTCAAAGTTAAATTGAAAAGCATTAAGTTCAGAGTTGGAAATTCGGCTAATAGCCTATTCTTAAGTACGTGTTGGAACTTTTAAAAATGTCATGTCAGTGTAACGGGTGGAATGAATCAAGCGATCGGGGTCCCTAGGGATGTCAGCGTCTCGTGTAACTGATGTCCACCACTCATTTATAAATTGACCTCAGTTTACCAGCAGGTAATGTTCGAAACCCCACTGAATCACCCTTGACGTAACACGTAAGGATGACGCGTTTAAAATGAAAGAACACAGAAAATATTAGATGAAATCAAAAACGTTTTAGTGGAAATGGATTTCTTGTGTAACGCTTCAAAGTTGTTGATATCCAGTTAATGGGTATGTGAAAAATGTTTTAAAGACAGTTATTATTATGAATGAAAGGTATGATTTATATGTAGGATTTTACGCAAGTTAATGAAGCAACGAAGATATTTATAGTATGGTATTTTTAGCTACTTTTACGATTTTTATGTTCGTTTATAATAAAAATAAATCATCGATTATCATGCAACGTACCTTAGCATAGATTTTCAAATTCACAGGCGTAGAGAAACTAGTCACAGAAATAAACTTTCATGTTCAGTGTTCACGCGTTCAAAAGCTTTTGTTCCCGCCTTTGTCCACAAATAACTTACACGAATTTGATAGAAGAAAAGGATCCCAAAAAGATTCACCTAAGCCGAGAGAGCGTCGAAAATATTTTGACAAATGTAGATTTAATAAATAGCTTTTACCTTTTGGACGGAAAAATATTGAAATTTCTCCAATAAAGTTGATTGACTGCGTTTGCTTTCGTTTCCCCCGTCGATATTCCAATAGATCTCTAGGGATGAAGATGTGTTCCACTTAACCAGTCCTGACTTCATTTTATTCTCCCCTACCACTTATCATAATGTAACTTTGTACAAAAGACTTGCGCTCGTGGGTCCCCCGTAATATGTTTATAAATATTTCTTAGTATACCTTTCTATTTCTATCCCTTTGTACTTTTTGCAACGATATAGAGAATCACAATTTATAACGTAGAAAACTTTACTAAATTGTTATTTGAAGGGGTATAATCTACACTTCCAAAGCCTGCAAAGCTCTGCGATCTTTTACGTTTGACCTAAAAGAATTCACACAAACAAAAACCCAACCACAATTTACAAGAAAACGAACGCTTAAATTTATAACAGGCATTAATTAAAAATTTAATATTATGCCTTGGAAAGCGTATTCAATTACAAAGGAACACTTTAAAATGATGGAATAAATGAATTTGTAAGCGAGATGTGGTGTGCCCTTTGTTATAATTTAATCAAAGGTAAACGTCTTTTGTTTTCAATTGGGAGCCTATTACGATAAATAAACTCTGAAAAAGAGATAAATCCTCATCGATAATTCATAGTGATAAGATCCTCAAGGGGTTGAGTAAGTTCTTCACAAATAGGGAATATCGCCGCGGAGTCGAACTGGGTCAGTGGAAGATGGTAAGATATTTTATTTCCTTTGTAAAATATGTATTGGCAAATATTGTAATATTTATTTGTACAGTCTTTTTTAATTTTAGACAAAATGAGTTATCATTCACACTGGAGGATGGAATTTCAGTTCCGAGTGCTGTAAATAATATAAAGCAGTATTGAAATAATATTTTAGAATGTGTGTGCTTGTTAAAATAAGATTTCGGTTTGATTTTCTTAACTATTTCTATACTAATATTATAAAGAGGTAAAGTTTCTCACTTTATAACGGCTAATCTCAGGAACTACCGATCCGATTTGAATCATTATTTTTTTATTGGATAGCCACATTAAACGGTAAGTTTATAAGCTATTTTCATCCCAAAATTCCCACAGGAAAGGGCGCAACGCGGATAAAATTACGGGACGCTGCTAGGATTACACTAGGTCATATTCACATCGTCAATTCGATAGACCCACGGCCGACCAACCTTTGTCAATTACTGCTTGCTGAATAGAACCGTAGGAGAGGCCTACAATTGTAACTTAGATACAAAACAAGGCAGCTATTAATCTAGAACCACGCGATATGTCAGTGGGCTTCATTATTAACATATGCCGCCTGTGATTAATTGCCTAGTGAATACATTGTTCACACATTAATTATCAATTAGGCAGTCTATTGTAGATCTTATCCTTTGAGCATTTACTACTGTCCTTCATACTAGATGAATAGATGAGTTATTAAAGAATAATTGATGAGTGAAACGCAACAAAACAGATAATCCTATTCATTGTTTTGATATCAAGAGGTATTTAAGACTTGGTAAAGCTTAAAGGCTTGTTATAATCTGAAGGGCATCGTAAGTACTCGTAGAATAAACTACAGGGTCTATAACTGTAGCGTGCTTAACAACTCAATAAAACAATCTGCACTAAGTACTAATCTTATAAAGAAGTGAAACTTCTAACTTTGTTTGTTTGTTGGAAAAGGTTAATCTCAGGAACTGCTAGTCCTATTCGAATAATTATTTTGTAATTGATAGTTACATTCAAGGGGAAGGATATAGGCTATTTTGTCAGTCGAAATTCCCACGGGGGCGGATACAACGCGGGAAAAACCGCGGAGCACTGCTAGTTGATAAATATACACGTAATCACTAAATGAATAATACTGAAAACTTTCCAAAACACAAGAAAAAGTCAAGGCAACCTCTTAAAACTAACAATTGAAACCAAATAAAAACTGAACCAATTCACGTAGAAACTATTCCTTTACGTGTCCCAATAAAGAGCCGGAAAACTGAGACCCAATCGCCTGATAAAAATCTGTACGGTCTACGTATCGATTTTACCCAAAGAAAAGCGAAATTCGGCTTATCTTAGACTATGCTAACGATATTAAATTCGATATCTCATTTATCTCACTAAAACCCCTGAAAACGGACATTATTCTGAATAATTATCAAGAAAGCTAACTGTGGAGGTAATAAATAAAAAGCAATTGCTTGCTTAATCAGTGTGGATTTGATCTGAGTGGATTGGTTACGTGGTACTGAGGGCAAATAGCAATTTCAATTTGATTGCTCCCCATACATTCACTAATTGATTGTTAATCTGACAGACGCCGGACCGTTAGAGGATTTTGTCAAGCTCCGACCACGAGCGTTATAAATAGGCATTAAATGAATGAGTTATTCATGTCAATAAGAAATTTGTATTTAATAGCTTGCTTAGTATTGTCAAAGTATGCATTTCGAACTTCTTTATAGAAACTATGTACTTACATCTCCTTATATATATGTTTGCATAGTGCTAAACTAAGTGTCTAGGTGCGTTTGCCTGGTTTTTGGTATGTTTGTGCTAACCTCAGTAACAGTTGAACGAAATCTCATGTGGTTTCATTAACAGATAGATCGTATACTAAAGAAGTAAATTCAAGTACAAAATTTGATGAATACATTGAATATTATAAATATAAAACATCTGAACACTTGAAGCTTCCATAAATAAGTGTGTCAAGGCGAAATAAGGTTATCCTTAGTAATTTGGAAAAAACCGCTAATATCACAATTTTCCATAAGTGATTGTAGAGGTGAATGAGTTTATAAATTTTTGTAGTTGACTGTACTTACTGGTTTCTTTAGTTTGATTGTACTTGTTATCTCAAATTCACATCCTTACTTAGTTTTTAAACACATACCGCCTTATTCATAAACGATTTTTAGCTTAACAGTGTTTTAAAGTGTTTTGTTTCTTTCGCTCTTTGGCAAATAGCGTATGTCAGAAAGGGACAAACCATTTGATAGCTCAAGTCTTAGAATATATACGGCTATAGAAGTAGTGAATCTTATGTCATAATTGCTAGAACGGTCAAGAGATATTTAACTTCGCCCAGGAAAGAATGAGACAGAACTACTAATCGTGCATCCCTTTCGCGTAACCCATTATTTTTACTGTCACAAGTTAAAAGTTGTGACATACAGTACAAGTGATCGCTATTCTGTTGTTGTGCCAGTGTTATAATTTAAATTACAGTGTGTATTTTATGAGATATAGACTCCATTAGTTAAGATTGTGCTAAAAACAAGTTTACGGTATGGTTGGATGCAGTGTGTTAGGCTGCCGAAAAAATATATTGCTATCTAAAAGGGGCACGCGAACGCTACTTCTATAGGTATATATATTCTAAGGCTCAAGTGTTGTTAATAGGCGTTTATGAATAAGCCCCTTAACAGATATCGGGTAACACTGAGCTTTACAATATAAATATATTTTACGTCCAAATATAATAACGAAAAGGTTTACAATACCCACATAATACCGTCCGCTAATGTCTAAAATAACTTGTACATTTTTAGTCTGGTTATCGAAACCAAACAGTGACAGGAAAATAAAATATACTTAAGGTTTTATTCGAGCAAACTCCGAGGTCCGAGTGCTTACTTTTCCTCCGATTTATAGACATTTCCTTTAGAAGTGGAATCGCATTACGTGCTATATAAACATACTCTAAAAGAACCGAAGTGTTGTCAATCTATTCAATTAATGTTTCATTAAGTTAACAGCATACGTTATTTTAGTTTTATATGATTATACTATTGAATAATGTGTGTAGTGAACTAGCAGCGCCCTTATGCCCTTTCCTGTGGGAATTCCGGGATGAAAAATTGCATATAACCTTCACGTATGAATGTGGCTATCTATTACAAAAAGTTTTTTATAAATAATTATTCAAATTAGATTGGTAGTTTCTGTGATTAACACGTTCAAACAAACAAAAAAGAAACTCTTCAACTTTATTATATTAGTACAGATAACGCATTTGCTGAAAATAAATCCAAAATATGTATAAAACCTAAAATAACGACGTATATCCACACATGGAGACTGAAAATCGAGCTTTTCGTTCAAGAGCTACACTGCCATTATACACAAAGACACAAACGTGTTAAACTTACAACACCACTTTTTTGTCGTTAGTTAATGAAATTTAATAGCTCTTGGACTAGATGCTAGGAACAAAGACTCGTTTTATTAGTCACGATGCAAATAAAGGCTAGAAATTGAATTTAGCGCATAGACTTGAATTTCACTGAGAGAGTCGGGTCAGTTGAGGTCGTTGTTATCCAGAGAAATACAATCGCCCGCTGTCTAGTTCCCGTTTCCCGATGAAATGAATAATTCCAATTACGCCGGAATATATAGAGGTTAGACTTGAATTAAATAATTAAAATCCTATAATAGTAAGCTCTGAGTCTGGTGTAAAAAGTATACTGCGAACTTGAATATTAATACATTATGTACTTACTATATTGTACTGACAGAAGACAGAAGACAGACTGGTCAGACAGAAGCCAATACAACGCTTATACTAATATACTTTTAATAAGTTTATACTAATAATACTTATCAAAATAAAGCTTATTTCAACTAATTTACGGCAAATTAAAATATTCGAAGGCTACCAATACTATCGGAACAAATAAATAAGATTGGCCTTAAGTTGGAGCGGCTTGAAACTTGTAGCTTCTGAAGTTTGTTGGGAAACCTAAAAGTTGGGAAGTAGTAAGAACTCGTTTCGTTAAATAGCCCACTAAACTCTGGCAGCGAATAATTTATCAAGCACAATTTTCTTTACTTTTTGGTCTAATTAAAACCGATTGATTTTTCCTTCGACGTTAAGAGGAACTTTGTAAGAATACGAACGGAGATGTATAAACTTGTATCTTTGCGTATGTAATAATGGCATATTGTCTTTGAATGAATTCGTTTTCGGTTTACAAAGAAAACTGTAAATTATATAAAATTACGCATAAAGTAATGGAAGCTAAAATCCGAGTCTTTGAGTGTATGCCCGTTATCTCCGTATATACACCGTGTCCCCTTTTACGGGGACAGCGGTAACGTCATTAAAATATACTTCCGGTGTCGCATTGTAGTACCTGGGTTCGGTTAGGTTAGAACTATGGCCACAACCAAATCAGTACCAAATTATACCTAAAGGGTAAAGGAATAAGGAGAAGATATTTTAAATATTTTATTAAAGTACCGCTGTCCCCGTGGACTGCGACGCGGTGCACGAGAACAATGGGCATAGACTAGTATTTGTATAACCTGTGTCAAGTCTAGTATTGATCCTCCATAGGGCAGAAAGAATGTTAGAACACTGTAATAATTTTAATGTGATGTGTCAAATTGTTAATATGACACCTTTCTGTATTCTGAGTATGACACATAACTTTATTCCAAAAAAACTTACCTAACATAAACTAATCAACTTTCTTCTCTTCCATCTACAAAAATATTTAACTAAAGCATGCAACGAGAGTTAAGTACGAGCAAGTGTTTTTAAGTTAATTCAAAGTATCAATTCAAGGTGTGATGCTTTGATCTCAAAACCAGAGATTTGTGAATAAAATGATAAAACAAGAATAGACACACAACGATATTCTTCTTTGTTTCTTTATGAAAATTAAAACGTAAACAAGATCGTATCCACAAAGCGAAAGGAAAATCCACCCATCATTCGAGATCTGTAAATATGCTAAGTGGCAGAGCGAAACTAATTTGTTTCCCGGCTTGGAATTAAAAAGTATGACAAGAGATACAAATTGCTTCGCCCTCAATTTGTTTGTATCTCGACTTCTCCGTTTCCTTTTATAAAACCCATTTATTAAGAAACCCGTTAGAAGTTTAGCATTGTGAATTTCCCTTTTGTGATTTCTGCATGATGAAGATGATGCGCAATAATTTCATATTTTCTTTGAATATTATCACTCATTTTTGTTTTATTCCATTAGAAGTGGGGTTCTTTGTAAGACGCGAATTAATGTTTTTTTGTGTTATTACTTTTACTTTCAAGAAGTGTTTGAAGAGTATTTTTATTAAAATGTTCTGTGAAATATCGACGTACTTCTCAGTGAAAGAATGGAAAAAATAATTTTTGAAGTATTAAAAGTCGCAGTGCATTAGTGTCTGAATGGCGGTCATTCATCTCTCGGTAATGGCATTGTGACGTCACTCTAATGGACGAGTCAAGAGCCCTCTTGTTAGTAAATATTAATGCATTTAACGTCGCGTCGATCAACAAGACCCGGGTTGATGGAGTTTGTATTTATCAAATTAAATTGATCGTCATAACACAATTTGAACATGAAAATTTGAGTAACGATCAATTTGAATCTATGATACTTTTGACAGGTACTTCTTTTCATAAAACGCACCTTTCTATGTATATTTTGCTTTGAACAACTGAACTGACTTTCATGCAGTTTTCACTATAGAACAAAGTGAATTAAAAGAAACGTTTTTTTGCTTTCTATCCTTCAATTCATATGGGAACCTTATGTAATCATAACTAACTGAAGCAATCAAATTTTGTCCATATTGAACCTTGAACAAAGTTGTTATTGCAAAGTAATTCACTAAGACATGTTTTTTAACCCTTACCCGTTCAAATACAATCACGCTAAACAACTAAAACCTCAGTACATTGACTCACCTGAATAAGCAGGCTATTTATAAAAGAAATCTTTAGATCGCCGTCAATGGGACCCTTGAGATGAAACCGAGTGTTTCCTTTCGTAACGAGGATATTCGACTTCATTTACGCGAGGAATCTTTAGATGACTATCATTTGTTTTCTGCTAAGGAAAAGGAAGACAGTTTAAGGGTGTTCGTACACTGATGTGAACTAAACTGATCGGTACGTGCTGTAGTAGCGAGCTTTGGGAGACAGCGCGCGTTACAGGTTCATTAGTCAGGTGTTGAGTTGTATTTTATTCTGATGAGAATAGACCTTTATTTTTCTTGTCTTGTCTTTATATTTCTGGTTTAAACTAGATTTTGTTAGATAAAGTTGGAGAAGGTTTTAATATGATATTTTAATCAGGCTTCGAAATTATTAAGATAATTACTTCTTGTGATTATTATCCGATAAAATTATAAAAACAATATGCTCAATGCCTTTAATTTTTTAATCACCCAGAAGAAATCTACTCCTAAAATGTATATAGAAGGTAACTAATGATTATACATTGTTGAAGTCCAAAATACCAATATATTTTAACAATCGGATACCTAATATATTTTATTTTCGTATTTGTCATTTGTCTCATAACTCTCGAATGTCCATAGTATTTTATTAACTTCGATTTGAACCCAATGCTATTTAGGCAGAAGTAGTGGATCACGATCCAAACATATTTATCAAGAAAGGAGACAAAACACTCACTAAACGTGTTTTAGTTAGAGAGCGTTTATGAATAAAGCCCCGTATTCATGGAAACATTTGTTTAGCAACAGAGTTGAATCAACGCGTTGCAGAGTTGCTGTCAACATGTTGCTGGCAACACTGCGTGTTGCAGAGTTGACAACGGCATGTTGACAAGTTGTCGCCCGACGAGTATAAACATCAGTTTAGCAACAAATGTTGACGCGTGTGGACTAGTTTGCAACAGTTTATAAGCATGGCAGTAGTGTGGAGCAATGATAAAATAATAACTACCTCCTCGGGCAACATTTAAACGCAGACTGGCGTGTGGACAACCTTTATCGATTTAAACAAAGTTTAATCAACATTCGCCCCGTTTCATCAACTTAAGGCAGTAGATATACATACATATGCAACGTATGTTGCTATTTAACTTTTATCGATAAAACAGATAGCAAAATTGTCGATAAACAGAATCTTGTTTACATTTATTGGGAAATTCACAGCTATGACTGTTCTTTGTCTCCCTCTTAATATTCCGGTCTGATTTACCAGAGACTTGCAAATACTATTCATGTTTCAGTGTCTTCGAGTGTGTAGTGCAAATCGTTGCATATTTTTCATTCCTTACGGTTGCATCGGCAACTTTGGCGCTATTCGATACGTGAGCCAAATACAAAACCAATATGATTAATGTTCCTTCAGTAACGAGGCATAGTCGATACCTAAAACAATGTTTTATTTAGGTATAATATAAACAATAATATACATTTTATTTTAACTCTTTATCATCATTTCATATAGGTTCATCAAAATCAATTTTGTTTTCAACTTTTCCATTTGTTGAGGAAAATTTGGTCGTTTCTTGGAATACTTCACAATATCGAATTCATTAATAAATATCGACAATTGAAATGTTACAAATATAAAATTGAAATAATTAATTTATAGCGGTGTCGATGTAATTTATCTGATCTATGTATATGAAGTATTGTTGAAAGTTAAGCATTATGTGGCCTAGCCACTGCTTGTAGCAACTGTCTCTTACCGCTACCGTACTTCGGAAGGCACGTTAGACAGTTTGAAAATGCTGACACTGATTTGGCACTGATCTACTCTATCTTAAGCAAGTTCGTAAATTAATACTTATTATTAGCATGCACCTCGGCCCCTACTTGGACGGGTGAACTATAGTGGCACTTCTCTCTGAGCGCTACCGTGCTATAGAGGGCACGTTAAATTGTTGCTCCCGGTTGTTTTAATGGATAGATCAAGTCGGACGCCTTTGGGCGGTCTACAAAAACTTGTTAATATAAATATGAATCCTATCCTACTAGTCCTATACTTCCTATCCTATCCTATCCTACTTCCTAGCCTACTAATTTTATAAATGTGAAAGTTTATGAGGATGGATGTATGTATGGATGTATGTTTGTTGCTCTTTCAAGAATAAACTACTGAACGGATTTGGATGAAACTTTACAGTAAAGTAGGTTATATATCAGAATAACATATGGGATACATTTTCTCCCGAAATTCCAGCGGGAACGGGTATAACGCGGGTAACACCGCCAGGCGCAGCTAGTTTTAATATAAATATGAATTCAACGATACTCTCAAATACCTACATATGAAAGTGCGGTTTGAACGTTGAATATTCACCGCAGCCGTGTCTTACCGTAGTAGTACTTGCGGAACTGACTTCAAGTTATATGAAGTTTCTTAGTTACATTTGAATAGCGGATGTATTACATTTAGCGTTTGGAGTTGATGTTCATTTCATTTCGTTTATTATAGCGTTGGTTCAGTGCGGAATATCTGTTTGTGTTCGTAATTTATTCTAAGCTTAGAGCATAATCATTTGTGATTAAAGCTATTGCATTGTGCAAGCTTTTCATTATGATTTGTTACTGTTTGTTGGAATTCCTACTATTTCAATGTGTACAAACTAACTTACTTATAAAAAACATTAGTATTATATAGGAAATCCTACTTTGTTGCTTTAGCGTATTTGCGTTTTGTTTGTAGCACCTAGCTCCTAACGAATGGACTAATTTTAATGTCGTTTCTTGAGTTGAATAGGTTACTTTCATGGGGAGTTTTTTTAGTAACGATTAAATGAAAGTTCTTCGGTTTTTACTTTAGCAGTTAAGTAAGCAATAATAACTGTTCTGTTTCTAAAGTATTACAGCATTGGTTTGTAGTATCTATTCGCGGTCGGATTTCAAAAGTCATTTTTCAGCGTTACGACGTAATCGCTTATGAGCTCTTAGCGTTTTATTTCTGAAGAGGGGGAATTTTCATATTCAACGTTTTATAAGCTTATCCGGTTCGGTTGGGTCGGAGCCGAATTTATACTTCATAACCTGTTAAGTACTTTAGATATAAAAAAAAATTAAATGCGTTACGTTAATATGAAACACAAAATGATAAATTATACTTTTATCAACGTTTAACAGAAATAATGGTACATTTTCGATGCTCATTTCGTATTAAATCCCGTTTTTAATTAAGTTAGGATTTGTTTCTATAATATTAATATAAATATACTTTTATAAATTCCCCATCCAATTTGTGAGTCTAATAAAAATGGTATCAGGTATTTTCTAATCATTTTAAGAATATATTGGATGAAAACTGAAAAATTATTAAACCACTGATCTATTTGCAATGAATGAATGTATGACTAAAGACAGACGAACAAAATATGTTCAATCAATTTCAAATTAGCATACTGGTTGTAATGAATGGTTTTGTGGATACGTCATAGATTGGGACCAATTTGCGTAAAGGATGATTTGCGCAAACAGTTGAATTTATGCAAGTTTAGTGGCATATTGTAGTGACACCCCGCTGAGACCGACCGACTATTCCTCACTTCAAATCAGATTCATTGCGGTTGATTGTGTGCGACAGAGCGACCCCGTATTTAACGATCTGCCCACCACTGACATGGATATAAACTTATTGCAAGTTCTGCTTTTGACATATCTCACGTTTACAACAAACATTCAGACGCCAGATTTATTTACGAACCCTCTATGAAAATGTTGACCGCCTCTGCAGGTGATGATTAAGCTTGACCCATTTCTTGTGTTCCATTACGTAAGGCGTCTTATATCAAAGTTTCATAAGGTGAACTAACGTTATTCCAGAAATAGTTGGTTGCATAAAAGGCACCATTGTGCAGATGTTTCCGCATTACACCAACAATTTGTGAGGGAGGAAGCCATCTGATAGACAACGCTTTTGTGCCCTAATGAACGCTGTCAGAGGAACAATTGGGAACCTCGGCAAATTAATGTAGCCTCACCTCGCCCTTGTTACTTAATTAACTTTAACTGTATCATTATTTCACTTAAGACGTTACGTATTGGAGTTACGTAAGGCGAAGTTAATCTGGATTGTTCATTTTGTACTCTACTGAAAGGGGAATTACTGTTTCTTAGTCCATAGAAACAGCATCAACGTTTTATGACGATGCCAACTCAAATAGTTTATTCATTTAAAAGAAGCACTTAAATGTAAATCGAGACGAAACTTGCCGCGCATTAATGGATCACTAACTAGCCAATTAACTACAGAGGCGGAGGTGCTAAGTTGAAATGCAAACTATTTATGTTTTAATTAGTCCGGTTGGTATTGAAATTCAGGAAAACCAGAGCCGGCGGCGTCCTGTAGGCACTGCACCAGAACAACTTCAATTAAAGAACAATGCTCAGAAGTCTTAACAATGTTTTCTTGTTGGCAACAGTATGAAAGGGAAGCAATTAGCCCGTAAAGTGAGTGGCTTGGGAAACTTCACTGAGGTACGGTTGCACGCACACCTTGTTTGCCGACGCTTTCATACTTCTACTGTAGTTGCTTTCTTTGATAAACGCACATTCATGGACCGACCATGTTGTATAACCGGGGTTTATACGTACGCGAATAGAGGAAGCACAACAACACAATTGCGCGAACTAATTAGATTTCGCTCCGGAATGGTGAGCAATTCACGGTAAGCTAATCAAGATGATACCTTGTGACTAAATTAATCTTAACTACCTCCTGTCTTATAAACGTATAAACATCAACTAGGAACTAGAACGTAGGTAGAATATCCAGATGTAAAAGGTATATATATTATTAAGATGTAATTAACTTGGAATATTATTTAAATATGTTTATTTGATAGACGAAGCTTAAATTTTACCTAACACAAAACATAATAGACATAGTTTGCTATACAAAAAAGTACAAGCTACGTTTGCAGATACACTTAATTTTTCGTTTTATTTGACATAGCAGCGCCCCGCGGTTTCACCCGCGTTGTGCCCATTCCTGTGGGAATTTCGGGGTGAAAAATAGCCTATGTCACTCAGGGATAGTGTAGCTTTCGAATGGTGAAAGAATTTTTTAATTCGGTGCAGTAGTTTCAGAGCCTATTCGAGACAAACAAACAAACAAAAAATCAAACCTTTCCTCTTTATAATATTAGTATAGAGTATAGATTAGTATAGATTATTAGCGAACATTTCAGCTCCTCTACTTTTTGGGACCATGGTTTCTCTAAAGGGGCCGAAAATCAGATAAAGAAGGAAATTAAAAGCGAAGTGAGTAGTGTTCGTTTAAAATTAAGGAACCAGTAGGTAAATAAAAGTGACTACGGAGGCGGGCGGCGCGCTGGGTGTTCTGAGCGTGTCGCCCCGCAGACGCGATGAGGAGCGGTGAGACGCTTTGCCTCTCCCTCCCCTCCGAGGCGAGCTTTCAGCGTGGCTGGAGAAGCAGACATCTTGGTATCCGAAAGGTATCCCCGTGACTTCAGCCTAAGCCAAACATGGATGCGTTTTAGTGGCGTATTAACCGGTACGAAATGATCCCCGTAATAGGGAGTATATGGGACTTAACGCGCAAATGCATTCCCCATCCATAAAAAAGGTATGCGAATATAACAATAACCTTATTCTAAAGTAGTCTATAATGTCGGTGACATTGAATAATGCTTTTTAAAATTCTTGTTTATTATATTCCCTTTCTCGTTGACTCGTAGCTTGTTAATTTATTAAAAAAAAACAACGAAGCTGTAGTTAGATAGCCACTAAAAAATCTAAAACCTAATTCTAAACGAATCTAAGCAAAATGGACCTTAACTAAATTACCAACCACTGTACGTACGAGCCATTAATAAACAAAGAGAATATGTATTACTAAAATATAGTTTACCCAACAAATTATTAATAACGTTATATTATTAAGCAAATAAATTATAGTCCCGAACCTTCGGACCAATACCAACAGATATTGTTATGTAGGAACATACGTGATTAATTAAAATGCCCTTCTAACTAATTTGCGCGTACAAGGAGATTTATGTTCGACCACCTGCGGCCCTTTAGCGACAACCTTGCCCAAACTTAATAATAAATATATTTATGGACGATTTCTCGTTACATATGCCTATACTACTACATGGACTATGAAAACTATGATTGTTAACTCTGAGTAGACTATGATTAATATAATCATTAGTTTAAAGTTTATGATTAAACATACTGACGTATAAGTGACGTATGAGTTCATAGGGCTCACAACTCGCTTGCGCTATAGTCGTGTAAAATCTAAAGTTTTCTCGAGTCATAGTTTAGTAACTAATGCTACCTTCTGGCAATTGTTAAGCGACGTACAGCTCACCCCCTACTTGAATGGGTGGCCGATAGCCAGTGAAATTTCTATCTGAGCGCTACAGTGCTTCGTAGAGTAGGTAAAATAGTTAGTTATGGATTGTTGCAATCGGCCTTTAAACGGTCTACGAACTCCGACACTAGGGTTGGCTACCAACCTACTCGAATTTACTTTATTAAGACATAAATATCAAGTCCTTTTTCAACCCTTTCCGAAAACCCTGAAACAATTTGAAATTTCATTTTAATTGATGATGCGATATCATGCAGTTCTTGGAACCTTTCGTCGAGAAAAGGTATTTGAACCATTTTAAAGGTATTTCGTGCAGTCATGTTCTCTTTCCGTTCATGTCAAAATTATTAACAATTTGAATCAAAAATTCTACGAACCACGAATTTATGCCGTTAAATATGTTTCAGAACTATATTCCAATATTTTTGGATAAAAGGTTTTGCATAACTAGTTAAATCTCACGGAATAACTTGCTTTATAACTTTTCATCTGATTATGGATACCTTGTTTTATTTCAAGTTATATAGAAAATCAAATTTTATTCGTCGACGATTAAGTGAGTACATTCTGAGTAATAAATCTTAAGTACCATTAAACACTAAAGAAAGTACTTGTATATAAACTACATAATATAGAAAAACTTGCACAAAATAAAGCAAAGTCGAGTTAGTTACACCATTTATAACTGGAGAACAGCTGGACCGATTTTAATGGTTCTTTTTGTATTTAAAACATCTTGGTCAGGAATAGGATAATAAGTAATAAAATTCCCGAATTTCCTACAGGGACGGTTGCGCTGTAGGTGAAGCCGCGGGGCACAGCTAGTGTATATTATAGTACTTGGTACAAAACATATTTAACAAGTACACACAGATACTGGTCGTAACGTTTATAACAATAGTGTTGATGTTAAATGGAAATGCTCATTTGATCATCTGTTTAATACATCATTATGACAAGTGAAATAGCTGCGATGATTTCTGTGTGAATTTATCGTGAAACTTTATTCGGTGGTTTTATTTTTATTATCTTATTAAACTGTCAGAAAGTTAAAGATTGTACCATTTCGTTCCCTATTCTATTCGCAGGTCGGAGAGATTTATGAGTAAAGGAAAACCGTTATTTTATTATCCGCTCTTTTGTGGTGAATGCTCATTTTGGTTCTTTATAATATGATTTTGAGGTTTGATTACAATGGTCACAATTAATGACATCATATAGTCAAGTGAAGAATGCAATAAAGTCATGTTTTTATATCTAACTAGCTGTGCCCCGCGGTTTCACCCGCAGCGCCCCCGTTCCCGTGGGAATTTTGAGATTTTAAGATTCCATATTTTTCTTATATAAAAACCTTGTCCTGGCAATAAGGAACACATTAAAATCATCCAAAAGAATCATCCAATTTGGTGCAGTCGTTCTGAAGTTATGCGCTTAGCAACACATTTTGCGATTAATTTTTATATTATAGATATATCTAAACACGTTTAGTAAATCTCCATTAGTAACAATTAAATGTTGTTTATACTTACTATTACTTACCGTAAGACTTCAGACACTTCTTAAGTAGAGATTTAATGAGCGATTTTGATATGTAATGTGTGAACGACTATGAGTGCGGCAGTTGCTGTAGCATCACGAAGATGACAGCTGTCATTGGATACTTTTTTCAGAAGAAAAAGTCAAGAGTGTATAACTGTATCGTGATGCACCCGTTATTAATAATTGTAATATATCAGTAATGTACGTGCCAATATTAAATTCTCATCGTACCTTCGTACATTTTGAGAAATCAGCATTTCTGTTGAAATGTAGTGGAGTAGCCTTTTGTCAAATAATTTTTCCGTGATATTTTTTATATGAATGAATCCCTTGTTTATGGCGAAAAGTTTTTATTTGTTTCGTAAAATATTATGATCATGATCAAATAATTTTAAGCGCTAGACACACATAGTGCGGGCGTCATCAAAAAAAGATGACAACTGGCCGGGCCAGTGTGCCACCTTTCATACAAATACAACGAATACAACGTCACGCGACCCGCAACCAGCCTCACCCGCGCTATGTGTCTTGAGCTTTAACTGAAGAATTGTTATCTCTTTAGTCTCTGTTTTCATTTCAATAATCTTTCTGTACCTACGTTAAGATTCATAAACACAAAGTCGTAACTTCTAAATAAAATAAGACATCTGTTGAAAGGATGACAAAGAAAGTGCAAACAATTCTAAACTACAGATTCAAGGGACTAGCGAGATTAAATTGTTTTACTCGGGGCGTGCCTGAACTTACCGTAAAACTTCCTAACCGATTATCTTGTTATTTTTGACGACAAATCCCAAGATATTTAGTGAGAGTTTCTGCTACGATTTGCAATGTTTGCTATGAACAAACGAAACCATTAGCTTTAACATCTAATATATAAAATTCTCGTGTCACAGTTTTCGTTGCCATACTCCTCCGAAACGGCTTGACCGATTTTGATGAAATCTTTTGTGCTTATCCGGTATCTATGAGAATCGGCCAACATCTATTTTTCATCCCGAAATTCCCGCGGGAACGGGTACAACGCGGGTGAAACCGCGGGGCGCAGCTAGTAATATATATATATTTACTTCTAGTCAGATTTGAAAATATTTATTTTTCTGTATGATGATAGTTAATTATTTTATTAATTGTCATTTTTAATATGGTTCCTAAGAAAAGATCTTTGTTTCTCTTATAGTTTCAAACTGACCGATTTCAAAAAGTCTCCCTGTATATTGCAGTAATTTCTAAACATACTTTATCAACACAGCAACACACTTTGAATAGATAAGAATCAACTACTTTTCATCTAGACATTCTCAAGGAACAGGTACATACAATTGAGTCTACTTTGTATACCCAGGTGATGATATTATCACCCAGGATATCAAAACGGTATAAACTATCCCTACAAGTTGCTGATAACAATTTTATACAATGAAAAAAATCCGCAAATACAAAAAGCACAACAAAAAACGAAAATAAACTGAATTCCTATTTGAGTTACAACGGTATTGGTTTCACAATCAGAATGACTGTTAACTATAAAATGCAAGTGCTCAAATTTTATACAGTAATACCTATAATTCGAGCATTGCATATAAAATTAAATTGATTAAATGAAGCTCCAAATAATCGGGATGCTGTACTGAAACTACAGGTGTATAAAAGGTGGTGTAAATAACTTTCGCTCGATGTATTTTAATAGAAAACAAATACTGGCTGCAAGTAGAAGTCGTTACCTTTGAAACTTTAGCCGGTACTATGTAAACTATCAAAGTTTACTAGAAGGTGAGCCATAGAGTTAAATTGAAGGCTCAAATGTTCCGAGCGCGATGTTGCTTGTTATGGAATCAACGCGGGCTTAACCGCTTTCACCTTGTTGTGCCATCGGAAGTTAGCGTGCGTTCCACCACTCACACAGATTAAAAACACAAAGATACTTAACTACCTCATTTAAATTTCGATTCCCTAAGTTTCAAGGAAACCTATCAAGAATCGCAATTACCTACCTAATTAAGAACGATTTGTAATGAAGGCGCCGAGCAATATATTTAAAAGGCCACTGAATAATTTATTTTAATTAGACACAAAAGACAGTTCCATTTTTCCTGGTCCTTCTTAAGCTGCGACTTTCATTCAAAAAGTTAGAAATCAAATTAAATTCGCCCCTTTAACCAAACTCAATTTTCTTTCACGACTTCATTAACCGAAGCTATTCCGGAGAGCCTCAGTAATGACCTTTAAGAACATTAAACCAAGATCGAAAGAAAGAGATAAAAATATTTTTATGAAATCGCTTCTCAACTTAAACAATGTTCCGTAATATTGGTGACGAAAATTCGATTTTTCATCACAACTCTCATTTAAAAGGTTAATGAAAAAAAAATATTAATCGTGGCATTCCATTAACTTTTATTTTAAGATTTCAATCAAAGTCTCTTCTCTATCCCTTTTTACAGTTGATAAAATATTATCATTGAATATCGGAGGTCACATCAAACACAATTAAATTTTGCAGAAGGAGTTTCAGAGGATGTTTTTTTTTAAACCTTTTTATGTTATGTTATCTATTCACCGCAATATACTGATATAGTGAGACCAGCCTTTGCCCAGCAGTGGGACATTACAGGTTTACATCACAGGCTTGAACAGAGACAACAAGATATTGACAAGATATTGTATGACTAGTCAAATGGAAAATTATACCAAAAATATTATACTTAATTTCTGATTTGATTCTTTAAGTACGAAAATAGTGACTTCACAAATAAATATTACAATGTAATTCGAACCCCTTCGTTTCATTTTTCTCCCTTTAACGATACATTTATTTATATTTATGTTTCAAAGGAATATGTCTTCACACGTACAGTGCATATTGCACACATGGCAAATGCATTGTTACGTAAAGTTTTAACTTTCTGCATTTCTCTAACAAAGGGCTTTCATACATTTCACACAATTTTCATAAAAAAGGTTATTTGAGTATATTACCCGCATTTGGCAAGCGTGGTGATTATGCCTTATCCATTGTACTGATATCTTCATTGAGATGAGAGGTCTTTGCCCAGCAGTGTGACATTACAGGCATTCACTATTACTTCATTCTACTTTATTACCTAGTGAGAATTAGAATGGGTAACACAAAGAATTAACGTAAATTTACATTTGAGAAAAGCTTTTTTGTCCTCAATATAAACGTTTTGTAGCCGCCATATTGGTATTGGTAGTTAATTCACAAAAGCTTTTAAGTCTAGTTGATTTTTAATGCATCACCCATTACTGAGGAATCGTATAGCTCTTTGGTTGTCTGTCTGCTATAAATGTTTTAATAAGAAGGTACTTAAACATTTTAAAGAGACATAATATCTCTTAGGTCTTTGGTCTGTCTATAACCTTTATTAACCTTATCTCAGCCTTAGATGTATACCATACCTTAGCTTCAGTTAAATTCTAAAGCCCCACCTATGCTTATACAGGTCATACTTATTTTTTACAGCTGAAGACTTATTTTTTTGTACACGCTAATCTCTGGAACTCCTAGTCAGATTCAAATAAATATTTGAGTATCGAATAGCCCACATTTCAGGTATAATGTGGGTTAAATCGCGAGCGTTGCTACCTCAATTATAAGACGCAAAAATCCAACCATAATTAATAAGTCTACAAGAGTACTGCCACCAAAACATACAGGTTTGTTTTGGTTCGTCTCAGTGATAGCGACAACCATAAGTCTCAGACTTTGTCTCTCCATTACAAAGTATTAAAGAGCTCGAGAAGGTTTTAGAAAACAAAAGGACTAAGCCCCGGTGTTAGTACAAAGTGCTGCGATCCTACTGCAATGGTCTTACGCGGATGACGTTTAAGAAAAAAAATTCTGAGCTTTAAAAACCTTTAAACAGTGCTTGTGTCATTATTTTTGTACACTAGTTTAAGAGACGTAATGTGTTCTTAAGTAACTTAAAACAACGTAGTTCCTTTTTCTTTAATGCAGATTCAAAGAGTCTATCTATGAATCAATGGTATTTTGCACCTTTATTTAACAGATGGACTGCACTAAACTGATTGACCATCCACTCGACGAAGAAGAAGACTAAACTGATCCCATTAAAAGAACCGAATTTCCAACTTTAATAGTTATCGGTACAACAATGATTCAAAGATGCAAAAATCCTTGTAGAATAGTCGTTCTGTAGTAACTAGACATTGGCCTAGTTAATGCTTGTTTTCCATGCCTATGCCACTCGTGTCTTTAAAAATATGTTAAAAGGTATCCGACCTACACAAAGCAGAACCACTGACAAAGCTTTTAAAGCGTTCATGTGACAAGTGAAACGCACCATAACCGCGATAACATCTTTAATCTTCGCACCTCTTGGTGGTCCGTGGACGGCCGAGCACTGATAAATAGCGAGCCAAGAACGCTTTGTGAGACGAAATGAGACTACGACTGATAGCAATCTCGAATGCTTGAGCGAGCGACGTGGTTGCATCACCTCGCCATAATATATTAGCTTTAGACTGCAGTATTAGCTTGAAATCATTTACATTTACACTGGCTGGTCGTTTGTTTAAGACGAGTGGTCACCTCGGCGCATTCTATTTGACTGTCTTGTTTAATGGCGCTCGTGGCGTAGTTTGACTAATTGTTAGCTCATTGTGATTGTTAAGCAAGGTGTAACTCAACCCCTAATAAGATGGGCCATTAATGGCATTTCTATCTTAACGCTGCCTTGCTTCGGAAGGCACGTAAAATGGTCGGTCTCATAAAATTACTTAATTTATAAATTGCCATGTATCTCATTGAACCAACATGTTTTCTAATAAATGCACCCCGGACACCATCCTTTGTAGATATAATTTAAATAAAAACAATATTGTTTCGTGCTCACTCACTCAAAACCCCGAAACTAATATGAACGTAGGTCCAAAACTTCGAGTTTCACAGAATATAATCTTATATATTTTCATGGAACTTTCTAGTTAAAATAATTCTAGCAAGTTTTACCCTAATAACAATCGCTTCCAGAGTTGCAATGTAAACAAAATGTTTATTTAATAAGGGTAACTTTACATGAAACAAAGAGAACAGAAAACAATCTTCAAAAGCATAAATCTTGGACTTCAAATTGACTTCCGAAATGTAAATTACGAAAAGGGCTTTGTTTATTTAACAACAACCTCAAACTACTAGTTCGTTTCTATAAAGGTTTATTTGTTAAGGATGCGGCCTTTATAGGGATAAGTGTTAATTAACTGAAAATTTGCTTAGTAATGTAATCTTTGCTGGTTAAAATATAAGTGCGGAATGAAAAGTTTACGTACGTATTAAAAGTTGGTCTGTTTCGTCTCTATTTTAGCATGAAAGTATTCGTAATGAAAATCTTATTAAATAAATGAATGCGAGCGTACTACAGTGAAAACAGTGCTCATTTATGTTGAAATGCTCTCGACGCAGTTTTCCGCAGTGAAAACCGAGGAGATATGTATGAAAAAGTTCAAAGCCCTACACGACACAAGCACGTAAAATACGGACGTGTGTTTCATTGTGGTATTTAAATTGTTAAGGGTCGTTGACATTGAGTGAGTTTACACTCAGCAAGTGTATTCTAAAAATCAGTTCTAAAGATGAGTCCATACATATACTATTTAAACTTATCACGTCACATTATTTAAATTGTTATATCAGTGAAAAAGTTCTACAACAGTTTTGTTATATGTATCAACGTACCCCAACTCACACCCCAACTGACCCCAATGTGCGAAATTTGACATGTGTCATGGTTGCTTTCTATTTTTCTCTGGCCCGTAGCTTTTAAACTCCTTCAAAGTCAACGACGGTTGAATAATAACCTTCTCCTTTCTCACAATCCATACTTACGTACTTGCAGTTGAAGTATTCAATAGCTTAGATTACACGCTCAATTAAAGAAATGTTCGCGAGCGGCTTCAAATTACACGGTTCATTTGATAAATAAATTCCTTCAGATAAAATGTTGTTTGCAGATTTTCAATGTGTTTAATCTTCATGACGGCGGAGGATGTAGATTTATACAAATATACTGAGTAAATCTTCCCGCTTTTTGTGTGCTTATTGTAGCTGGTAATAAAACTGGCTAGAAGCTTTAGAAGTTTTGGGTAGAGTTTGACTTAATCTACTATACTATCTAACTATCTATACTAATATTATAAAGCTGCAAAGTTTGTTTGTTTATTTATTTGTTTGTTTGAACCCGGTTATCTCAGAAACTACCAATCTGATTTGAATAATTATTTTTGTAATGGATAGCCACGTTCAATGGAAAGGTAATAGGCTCTTTTTTCATCCCGAAATTCCTACGGGAACGGGCACAATGCGAGTAAAACCGCGGGGCGCTGCTAGTGTTTGATATTTGGGTTTTTCGAGCTTCAAGAATCACGAAACATTAAATGAAAGAAGTAATATAAATCAACAAAGTTATCATATACTTCAGAGTTTCATCAGGTGTTTGAAGCAATAAATAACAGAGGGTTTTCACTTTAAAATGTTTATGCTCACCAAAACCCGGCGGACAGTTCCAACAAAGTTTTTATGGTCTAACTTAAAGGATACATCCTTCTGTTAAAAGTTACGAAAGGTCTAAACTTTTCACACACAACAATTTAAGGGCATTAATGGTCACCTAAGAACAATTTGGGCTCATTTATTCAACGCCCAGTAAAATTTGTGTCGTGTAAAACGAAGATTTACGATGAAGTCATTAAGTTTTATGACCCATAATTGATAGAGATAAAATCTTACGGCGACTGGATTTGAAAACGTTTCTAGATTATTAAACTTGAACATTGTAAGGAGTTAATTGACGCAGTTGCTGAGTGGTGGCTAAGGAACTAAAATTACAAAGTTCTTTTATCGAATGCGACATCCTTACCTTGAATGCCCCAAGCATAGACTAGACTAGATCTTTGATACTTACAAAAAATATATTTAATTTTTGTAATTTATCTTTCTTATGGCCGCACTTAGAGAGGTCCATTCAAATTACACTTAACAAGCATACCCTTGTGTTAATAGATTATTTTTAACTAGCAGCGCCCCGCGGTTTTACCCGCGTTGTACCCGTTCCCGTAGGAATTTCGGGATGAAAAATAGCCTATAACCTTCCCGTTGAATGTGGCTATCTATTACAAAAAGAATTATTCAAATCGGTTCAGTAGTTTCTGAGATTAGCGCGTTTAAACAAACAAACAAACAAACAAACAAACAAAACAAACTCTTCAGCTTTATAATATTACTAGCAGCGCCCCGCGGTTTTACCCGCGTTGTGCCCGTTCCCGTGGGAATTTCGGGATAAAATGTAGCCTATTAGCCTTCCTCGATAAATAGACTATCTAACAGTGAAAGAATTATTCAAATCGGTTCAGTAGTTTCTGAGATTAGCGCGTTTAAACAAACAAACAAACAAACAAAACAAACTCTTCAGCTTTATAATATTAGTATAGATATTAGTATAGATAGGTTTATTACTAACACATCGGTATCCTAATTGCACCCTGCTATTCATGGAGGGGGCTTTTTTTATTTCGGTCAGTATTATCAAGTTCCAAACTATATAATTTTCATAGATCATCTTGTCACTCTTGTGTTGCTTTGCAGCATTATTTAATACGGAGAGCCTGTGGCCACAGCATAGCCTGATACGAGAGACACATTTTCACACGAATACCTTTCTTGCTACGAATTTGGACCGGCGAGTGTGACATATCTTTATACCGACTGTGTGAGTGAAACCGCGGTTTCTATATTCGATAAATATTTCTTAGTTTGTACTGCAGAAATACTCTATAATAGATTACAAAGGATTACAAAGGACACCGAACTCTGATATTATGCAAGACGTACGTGACGTACATGATCAAGATTACAAAGAGACTGCAGATTCACGATTTTCTGCAGTAATTTAAACTTACTCCATATAAGTTTGGACTAGGAGGTAAATTTTATTAAAACTCCCAGCACTTGAATTCATTTCTAAAGTTTTTGTGTTTCGCATGTAGTTAGTTCTGGTGCCATTACGTGAATGTTTCATTTTTTGAGATGCAACTATGAAGAAGTTATAATTTGAAGAGAGAGAAATGTGCTTCATTTAATTTTCACATAAAAGTATTTTTCAGTATAATTATTATTTTTTGCTTAGTAAGATAAAGAACTAGCCAAGTGCGAGTGGAATTCGCTCACTGAGGGTCCCGTACTAACGGCAAAATAATGGCAAAAAAATCAAATTAGTAATTTGAGAGCCCCACTTAAAAAATATTGTTTTCTGTTTTTAGTATATTTTAAACTGTTTAGTGTAACTATCGTGGTTCATTAGATACAGCCTGGTGACAGACAGACTGACTGATGGACTAACAGACGTACAGCGGAGTCTAAGTAGAAGGATCGGATTTTTACTTTGTGAGTACAGAACCCAAGAAAAGTAATTTAAACTTTAATTTATAGCAAAGGATTTGAAATAAAAAATCTGTTCACGCAGTAATCACAATTAAATCACCTCAATCTTCACATTAATTAAGAACCATTAGATTTTATCCGTAACTTTTTGAAACAACACCTAAGGCTAGAATAATAAAAAAATAAATTGACGTACTTTGTTGTTCATAAAATAAAACAGTAGGCAGATTTTACAATAGAGCTAGTTCCATGAAAACTCTAGAAAATGAAAGACAAAACTAGAAAACGCAATGCAAGTTGTACCAGTGGATTTCACGTGTGAATTCGCGTGGGTACTACATAGATTGTAGATGTGAACAAATTACGGCAGTAAATTCTGTGCCCATTTGCATGAAAACTGAGGTACAGAGTGCACTGTTACCTATTTCTTAACGCTGCAAATACTTTAATATCTTATTACACTTGCTCTCGTATTGAGTGCAGTAAGTTAGTAATGAAATAGATTGGTCTGTTTCGTTTAAGGTATTTTAGTTAAAAACGCATTTTAAACGGGTCTTGCCATTTGTTACCCATATATAATATATATATATATATATATATATATATATATATATATATAATATATATATATATATATATATAAATATATATACTTGTCGGAATGGCGTCCGCCATTATATTGAAAACACCAAATCAGTCAAAGTCAACTATCTTTATTCAGGTTTGAATTTACCACCCATTCGGAAGAGCATCAGCAGAGAAGAATGGGCAAGAAACTCTGCTGTCAGCTTAATCTTTTATACACGGGTTTATTTCATAACAATCATAACGTGTGCACCGGGCAACCGACGTCGAACGAGTGAGACGTGTTTCTTTTCGCATCGCCTTATATAGGATCGAAGTGGTGGGGATGACCGTTGCACGTGTTGTTTTCATCCGATGAGGTTAGGCGCCGTCAAACGTCCATCTCCGACACGGCCATCCTGCTAGCACACGTCCTCGTGTGTTAATCTGCAAAGAAATAACCAACGAGAGTATTTGTTCGCCTCGGCCACTTCTGACCAATCATATTTCTACAAACAACTCAAATAAAGAAACTTCGTAACTGTACATATAGTTTTTCTTTTAAATTACTCGAATAAAAGAGCCATAAGAAAATATCAACCAGAGCCATGTACCACTGTCGCTTGTAACAACAAATTAACACAATTTAATTAACCACACAAATCGAAACTTCACACTAGTAAGCCCTCTATCGCCACGGCTCTCCGGCCGACCAGCAATCGCAATTGCTCTCACTATGCATATCCATCAAGTGGATCGCCCATGTGCATCACCCTGTGACTGCCGAGTCTACTCCTGGACTCTATGGTTCCTCCAGAACCCGACCTCCGCCAGAGTTGCCTGCTACCGCGTACTCACGGACTACAATGTAGACACCGATTTCTACTGAGCTACGGCTACACGACAACCTCTGGTACGGTCCAACACAATACGGCCGATAGAGTCCTTACTCGAGTTTCCACCAAAACAAGTTTACTCATCCTCATCAGAATCACTATTAACATCAACTTCGACTGGTACATGACCTACTGGCATCTTGCGTAAGAAATCACAAAGTAAATTATGATAACGTTTCTACCAAAACCCTGAGGCCAGTAACAGTGACAGACTCTGGTTCATTATTCACAAACAATTAACAATTTAATCACAATTGATTTGCTACTGAGCCCTTATTCGTGGTCACAACACAAGATTTAGCAAACGCATTTGCCCTTTATGCACTTCCATTTCGGAATGCCGAGTCGTCCCATGACTCTACGGTCTTCGCTACCAGGCTAGACCCGACCACACTACCCAGGGCTACCGCCTACTGCCTACCCACGGACTACTACAAGTAGTAGACACCGATTTCTAACGGGCTACAGCTACGGCACCCTGGTGCGGTCTCAGACTGACCCAACGACATAAAAACCCAGTAACAATCAACAACTTAATCAACCTCACTGTCTCCACCTTCGTCTGAGTCAGCTGTTACCCGCCCCACAGGCATCTTCCTAACACGATCATGTGCCTACTTGCAAGTACGTTTAGAGTTCAAAGCTTTCAACGTGTAACGATCACCATCGTTCGGTCACTCCTGACCTAAATAACTACTTCAACGAAAGACTTAGTAAAGCTCAAACTATTATTCTTTTCCAATGAACAAATTTAACTACCTCAATATTCATAATCACATTGCTTATCTCAACATAATACTAGAACATCGTCAGGCACAAGTACCCATTAAAAATCAAATTAATCTCAAATCAAAGTAAAGGTCAAGTGTGTGTGTCTCTATTGTCCGGCTATCCCCGTAGCCCTAATGGCTGTGATCATCCCAGTGATCACCCATAACCCTGATCATCCCTGTGATCAGCCACTCTCGTGATCATCCCAGTGATCACCCATAACCCTGATCATCCCTGTGATCAGTCACTCCCGTGATCATCCCAGTGATCACCTATGACCCTGATCATCCCTGTGATCAGCCGCTCCTGTGATCATCCCAGTGACCACCCGTGATCATCCCCGTGACCACCCAGACTCAAGAGGACACGCACAACTAGTTACCACACAGTCAAAAGTGACTACAGTTCATCCTCACAAGGCTCAGAATCACTAACAATGGGTACTTGCCCTTCAGGCATTTTCCTATACCAGTCAATGACACTATATTGTGTACTCGTTCTCCTCTAAACCTCGCGGCCACAGTAATTTGCACTCGCTCGGTCAACCTGACTATTAAGAAGCTTATTCTTCCTTAAATTCTTGATTTCAATCAAAAGTTAATTTCAATTATTATCAATCGGGAATCTTCAATGCTATGTAACACATGAATACTAGGTACCACGTCATTTTCAACTTTAACTTCAATAGACTATTAATTTCAAATGCACATTACAATATGAGCCATGAGTAAGTAACAGTAAGCTTGTCTAGTCACGTCTAGTCACGGCAACCAGCCGACGAGCAATCACATTGCTCAACAACACACGGTCTCAGCAGACCACTCCACAGTACGGTCAATCCAGACCACGACCATCGCCGAGTTTGAACATTGAACTCAATAAGTCAGATAGTCACATGAAACCCTTACTCATACTCTCATATTTTACAACGGAATAAACATCCAAAATACTTTCAATAAGCTTTCTACTTAATCAAGTGGTACGAAGATTCACTACAAAACTCTCAATGTTAACCGACTCAAATATCACAAAATAGCTCACCGGATATTTCCCAACAAACCAATCATTACCGCAATACATCACCAATTTAACATCCAATGTGAATTTGTCATATTGTCGTGATAGATTCTTGAACAATTTGGAATGCCGCAACCCCTCATATTCCTCAGGTAACAGGACCGAGAAGAGAACCACGCTCCTCCCTAGACGAGGTTCATCAACGCTCGCAATAATTACCAGCATTGAACCAACATGAAAATAAGAAAACATATTAGAACATATCACATTACGTACAAGATTAAACTTGACTCTTTCGGAAGCTCATAATTACCTTCTTAACTCCACAATAGAGTAGAAAACTAACTAACTATACTCACAGAACATTCCAAGTTTTATAACCAATTGCAAAATACATTACGTAAAGCACCATAGTCGTTGGGATGATGATTCAAACATATCTCTGAATACCACGAGCTTCACAATCCAGTGGAAGGTACATGAATTTCAATCCCGTCGTCGTCGTCGCCGTCGTCGTCGATAATATGCACTAACGAGCTCAGATTGCAGCTCTCAATATTCTTTCATCTTATCATAAACCCAGCTCCGTGGTTGAAATGATTTATGCTCGTCCACCCGTGGGAATATAGCATCCAAATTTCAAATACCACACCATGGCGATATGATATTCAGCATCAATCTCTCAGTTGCTATGGTGAAATTTATCATTCTCTGCTGGAAGCTCAGTGGGCAATAGCGATCCTTATCCTTCTCTGTTGGACGCTCGGTGGGCAATAGCGATCTTTATCATTCTCTGCTGAACGCTCGGTGGGCAATAGCGATCCTTATCCCTCTGCTGGAGGCTCAGTGGGCAATAGCGATCTTGATCCCACTTCTGATGTCGGAATGGCGTCCGCCATTATATTGAAAACACCAAATCAGTCAAAGTCAACTATCTTTATTCAGGTTTGAATTTACCACCCATTCGGAAGAGCATCAGCAGAGAAGAATGGGCAAGAAACTCTGCTGTCAGCTTAATCTTTTATACACGGGTTTATTTCATAACAATCATAACGTGTGCACCGGGCAACCGACGTCGAACGAGTGAGACGTGTTTCTTTTCGCATCGCCTTATATAGGATCGAAGTGGTGGGGATGACCGTTGCACGTGTTGTTTTCATCCGATGAGGTTAGGCGCCGTCAAACGTCCATCTCCGACATACTTATATAATTAAGCTGAAGAGTTTTAATTTTTTTGTTTGTTAGAACGCGCTAATCTCCGGACTAACATTTCGATTTGTATTATTATTTTTGCATTGGATAGCCACATTCAAAAAGATTTTAAGATATCCTGATTTTTTATTCCGAAATTCCCCCGGGAACAGGCACAATACTGGTAAAATCGCGGGGTGCTGCTAGTATGTATTATAAGTATCATTTAAATCAACGATGTTTAAACCCAAACCCAATTACATAGATAGATTCGTTTCTACAAAAATCTAACTAATGTCTCCAACGTATATTTAACGTATTTTTTATCTATACTTACCTAGCATAAAACAGTTTCTTACCGCGTCTGTCTGTTCCTGCTTTAAGCTCTAATGCTCTTATAGTGGCATCAGCATTTGTATTTATTCTACGAATATACTCAAGTTCAAATATAAGCAAATATCAAATCAAGCCAAATGCACCGCCTATCTCTCTGGCGTTGCAGATATCAAGACCTTGTTCACTACGTCTGTATCAAGAAGCCTAGCTCGGAATGTATTATACCATTTCCTTGCGCCGAGACGTTAGGTTATCGCACCCTATATTTTAGTGTAAATAAATTGAATTGCACGGTTATGTAGATGCTTTTATTTTTATAAATGTTTTGATTAGACGCGCTCCGCGGTGTTTCCCGCGTTGGAATAAATTTTGGGATAAAATGTATCCCATGTGCTATTTTGATGTATAACCTTTATAACTAACGTTTTATCCAAATCCGTTCGGTAGTTATTGCGTAAAAGAGTAACAATCATTCATACATACAACCTCACAAACATTAGGATTTTAAGGTAATGTGTCTGTGATGGAGAGAGTTAACAATCTACGAGCCGGCGAGATGATATGAAAGATTTGTGAAACTTATTGTATACCACTTTATTGCGACAGGAAAAACCTAATTTTAACTAACTGTATTTTCGCCTCGGTGATCTAGTGGTATATGCACGCCTGCCAAGATCTACCAAGACTGAGGGTTCAATTCCCGGGTCGAGCGAAAAACATGTTTCAAACATGGGTCGGGACATTACAGGTTAATACTTTTATTGTGTTTATGCCTTCAAAGTAGATAGTGCAGTGCAAGTATAAACCAATTAAATTCAGATGTTAACAATACAAAATCCAATTACAGTAAATCAAAACTCGTATACCATTATTCACTTGAAAATAAACAAATTAATGAAGCCACAGAAAACGTACATTCACATCGTTAACACGTTTAATTGAAGAATAATAGGGTTGCTGATTTAAAATCAAACAAGCTTAATTAGCTTGTGATAGAGCAAAATCAGTCGCGAAACAAATACCTAGTTTCAACGAACATTATCCTAACTAATATTATGAATGGAATGTTAACTCTGTCTGTCTGCCTGTCACGCTTTCACGCCAAAACTTCTGAACCGATTTGAATGAAATTTGGTACACAGTTAGTCCAGAGCCTGAGAAGGGACATATACTACTTTTTATCGCGAAAACAGGGTGGAAAGGGGTTGAAAAAGAGGTTGAAAATTTGTATGGAAAATTATTTTTAAAACTACTGGACAGATTTGGATGAAACTTTACAGTAGTATAGGTTATACATCAGAATAACACATGGGATACATTTTATCCCAAAATTTCCGCGGGAATGGGTGCAACGCGGGTGAAACCGCGGGGCTAGTCGTTAATATGTTGACAATTAATTTGGAATAGATTTATGAATTCTGCTAAATTCCATCGGTAACACGATACAACCGAAAGCCAGCGGAATGAATTTGCGTTTGGTAGCAGACGGTAATCATTACGTATTTAGAGTATTTCGTTTCACATTATGTGTTGAAAATAATAAATTTATTTACATAAATGGTTTTTGTTATGAAATCTGTATATTGAAATTCTTTACATATTATTATGTTGAATTAATTGAGGGCATTATTAATGGACATTAAAATCATCGCAGTATTAAAATCATTGATATAAACTAAGTAAAGTGAAGGAAAAAGAACTGAAGCTAAAACTTGTAATAGAACAGCGACCTTATGTCTTAAACAATATAGGTAACGTCCATTGTCCATAGTATCGGACAAAAGTCACAGAATGTTACCCTTTAACCGATTTAATGTCAAACAGAATCTTGTTGTAGGGATTCCAAACTACTGCAAAGCCAGTCACAGCTGTCAGCTGCGGCTTCTTTACGCGTCCGATGATATGTTTTGAGCCTAAGTCTTCCTTTCCACGGAAATGGAATCAGATTGTAGAGCAAAAAAATGGTATTAATCCACCTATTGTCCAATTGCTCTTCTTCTACCGCTCGTGGGGTAGTTTGAATAAGTAATGTTAGCTCATTATTATTATAAAGCAACGTACAGCTCGGGCCCTACTGGGATGGGTGGCCAATAGCGGCATTTCTATCTGAGCTATACCGTGCTTCGGACTCAACATTTTTCTGACCATTTAGGCGGTCTTAACACTCTGACACAAGTGTGCAGTGTTGGCCACTAACCGACTCGATGTAACTTCCTATATCTATTTTGTGAAATTCTATTTAAATTTAAACTATTTTCTCCGCTCTGCAACCTTGCTCTGTTTCGGTGGACAGCCTAAAGCTAAGTTCCAAATACCAAGCCGAAACCTAAGGTCGTAGTTTACCGACAATGCACACGATATGTTTCCTGAATGTGGCCATTAGAGGACGTTTTAATAGTTTTAAATCCATTACGTGCACTTAAACCGCTTTAATTATGTTTTTAATGTTATTTGGCTATATGAAGTGCGCAACAAGAGCGTAATTTAATGATCGTAATCATAATCTAGAGTTTTGTTGCGTATGCATATATCCGTTTTATGTTTACCTACTTAAAGTGTCGCTAACTTTGAGCTTACAAACTGCGAGCAGGTTCCATTCATGCAAGCATCAAACATATATATTAAGCTTTCTTTAATAGTGTTAATGCTTGTATAACGATTGAATTGGTTTGTAAAACATTTGAAAAATTATAAAACCATAATAGTGACATTTATTATAAGAGAAACAGATACGTAATTTGATATTTGTTAATCTGTAAAGAATATAGCTTTTGCTAAATAAGGGAATATTTTCCTATTCGATTATTCACTTTACGCAATCCCAACATATTTCACAAATATTTGCTTAGTAGGAGGATAATTCAAAAATTTTACAATATAAACTTTTTATACCTATAAAATACACTGAAACTCATCAACTTATATCATCTCATTTAATCATACATAATCATTAGTTCATATTAGTTCATATTGGTTGTCGGTCGCTGATGACCTAGTTGTTAGAGCGACCTTAAATAAATAAATTAAAAAAAAAAAAAAAAAAAGATTGATCGAGAGAATATTGCTTTGATACGTGCACAGAACGTGGTTGGGCGTCGTATCAATCAAGTTGTGATGTGACAAGCAATTTTATATATATCTGACACTTGTCTCGAACGTATATTTTTTACACAATATTCTTCTGGAATATCATACTCTACGATAAATTGCGATACATTTTCGAATCGATCATTTCGAATCGTGAACTATTCTTTTAGTACTAATTCTTGTAACAAGTTTATCAGTATAGTAGTTTTATCTCACGAGCGGGCCTGAGTATACGCTATCTCACAACCGCCCCTGAGTCATACTTGTGTAGGTAATTGCATATGCAGATTGCCTTAGTGTGCATCATTGACCGCGTCAAATTGTTGCCAAAATCGTCTTAGAAGTAACGACAGCACGTCTTTATTTTAGATTTCAGTAAAGGGAGAAAAGCCACTAGAGTTATTCTTAGTGCGGTATATCGAATATAATGATCTTGTCCCCGGGGCTGATAATTACGCACACAAAGACGCGTGTCTATATTCCTCACAACTACAATGACATGACTATGGGCTCTCGTGAAATAAAACCTTTTTACTACCTTTTGTGTGGGTGGTGACTTGTCTAACTTATTTCACTTGTTTGCGTTTAATTGTATTGGAGTGACAGCTATCATTTGCGTTATGACACAGCATAATAGATGTTAATGCATACCTCTAGCAGGGGAACCCAGGAAAAAGTCATTTGAGGGCAAATCATATTGAGCCGAAACCGAAGACATTAATATATTTTTTAAATGTTGGATTATGTTTGTAATTTTTTTATAAACCTTTATTACCTATATTGTGTGTCAGTAACCTCTACCGATGATATCACATGATGACCGCGATTGCTTTGACAAGATCGTCAAGACGAATATACTGTCCCATTACTGGGCAAAGGCCTCCTTCAAATCCATGCCAACCTGTCATTTATTTTCAAACACATTATTTTCGTACAGTACTAGTATTTTACCAAAGTGCATCGCTCCAATCTGACTTATCTTAGAACATATAGCTCTCTTGTGAATTCACTGGAATAGAACGAGAAGATTGTTCGTGTTTCAGACACATGACCAGATTGAATGGTCTCAAATTCAACGGGATCTTAGTGGTACCAGTTCTACTTAGTTTTTTTATTTCCACTTAATTATACCTCGAGTATTTGTTACCTATTAGCAATTAAGCATAAGTTGCTATTTATAAGTTTAAGTGTCAGTCGGTGAAAGTCCGCTCGGAATCAGTTCAGCAGCTTATGAGACTACCTTAGACGAATATTTCAAGAAATAGAGATTTTGTGAAGCTCAAGATACACATACTGCGGGTGCGGGCCGTATGTGGTACGCGTGACATTGTCGCACCGTGAACCGCGACCGCACTATGTATGACCTGCGCTTATAGTACTATGTGTCATGTCATATAAAAAAATAAATAATGTATCAATTACAAGAAGTATTTAATATATTATTGACATCGGCCACATATGCAGACAATAGTTTTGATCTCTATATGTAAAAACATGTGTGACCCTAGCGTTGTATTTTACTCTCTTGTTACTTGTTTAATGTAAATGAACGCCCTATTATATGAATTGTTAAAATACATTGAATTTAACAGGTTGAGGCATAAAGCTGAAAAAATACCGTAATTGGTTTAGTTTAAAAGATCGTTTAGTTTTGTTATACGCAATGTTATTTTCAAAAACTTCTTGGAAATTCTATTGCCAATGCTTATCTAACTCCTCTCTTCAGAAATACTTAAATTAATTTTCCTAAAGTTTTCGTAACTTTTAAGGAAAAGAAATTTAACAAATTGTAGTACATTTTTAACGGGTAAGTTTCATAATTGGTACATAGGTATTTTTCCTGTTCTACACGATGTTAAAGTGATTGAAATGTGTACTTATTAAACATAACTGATTCATTAAAAATAAAATAAAAGCGATGCCATTTATGCCGAATACAGATACACAGTAAGTACTATATTAAGTTTGAGTAAGTAATTAAGTGGCCAACCTGGCGTCGAAGATTTTAGACCGCCATAAGACCTACACCGCTTAAAACCCGCTGCCTAAAGATGCTACCTTGACTTTGCAGTGAGCACACACTTCCTTATGGCCACTGATTTGTCGTGCGGGTAATTCTTGGTTATATGGGTAAGGGCACAGGTAGCAATCGCAACGCGACTGTCTCAATGCGTACGCGCAACAGCATCGCTATAAAAAGTTGCCGTTGGAGAAGGCTCATAAAAAACCTTAAGGTACATACCAAACTCGGCCTGTAGGCTTTACTCGGTGGGTTGGGTTAGGTTAGGTTAGCAGCAAAACGTAGAATAAGCCCGGCGGCCTAAACCACCAGGCAAGGCAAGCCAGGTGGGTTGCTGTGAAGAGGCCTTTAATGAGGCTCCACGCTTATGTGTCCGCACTTCGTCGTCACCTCGACTCTATCAAATGGTTAACACCCCTAAAAAGTACGACTATGTACCTTCTTTTAATACTTTGGTTAACCCCCCTAAAAAGTACGAATATGTACCTTCTTTTATTAAAGATGGCTGTCGCTTATTAATTTGTAAATAATGCTAAGTGTCCGAGTGAAATTAATTCAACTCCGCAATGAAATAAAAAAATAAGCGCAGAGATATAAATGGCTTCGTTTTCAATTCGCTGGGCTCTCAGCATCTTTTTATTTGTTTAGAACACATTTATTAAGGAAATCGTTTGATATTTACGCTTTATGAATATCTCTTCAGATTTTCCTGTGGTTGAACCGAGACTCAATATTATTTTCTCGGACAATCAGGACAAAGGTAATTATTAATAAATTACCATTCCTACTGTCTTACTGTTGTGTAGGTAGTAAGCACGACTTTTTTATTTCAATTTATTTATTCGTTTTTTATTAAAGAACAATTTTACCGAGAAAAACCACAGCCTTTGATAATAATGAAATTTCACAAGTCCTGATATTGAGATATAAAATAATTGGAGTCAACAATACATGGATTAATTCATGTTTCATGCAGCTTGTGAAAATAAGGGCTTACGTTAAAAAACCAATTCATTCTTTTAACTGAATAAAACCACTTTGTTTATTATACAAAATAAACAACCGATAGACAGTATCCGATTTGTGAGGAGCACAAGTGTTTATGAAATATTCATCAATTGATCCGACACTAATTGGACATCTAACGAGATACTTTCGACTCGGGTTTGTGGTTTGTCTTCTCTTTCCAACAATTATTCGCAGTACGTCGCTGCAGTAATGAACGGTATCTGTATATCCTTATTTATATTTTATTACAACATGCCATGTCATGTTACCATGTGGGTACAACAGTCATACGACCTAGAGATATACAATACAAGCAACAACAAAATATCGAATCAAATTGTACTACTTGGGGATAAAACCTCGTTCGAACAAATTAAAATTATTTTGACAATCCAACCATAAAAGTTGGACTTGTGTGCAGTTAGAAATAGTTAAAAATATTCAAATTGAGAACCACCTCCTATTCAGTTTTTAGATCAGACAATACTTCATTTATAATTTATACAACCAGCAAAACAGGAAACTATTCAGTATACTCACTAATGAGAAACCCTGCAAGAAAACTTATCACATTCTCACGCACTGTGTTAAGTAAATATGTACGTATATGTGGCTCTATAATAGACTATTCTTTTGATCTAACTAGAAGTCTTAGAGATTAACAAGTTCAAACAAATAATGTACTATAAGTTTCGTAATATTTTCCTCAATTTTGAAAATCATTTCCGATATAGCTTTACGCCTCACTATCGGTATACATGTTAAGGCTTGCAAAATGTTGTTGCTCTTTTTGTACGGCCACGCGACACAGGTATCACCGTGATTTTACGAAATATAGCTGAAAGTCGACGAACGAACGAACTTTATTGGATTTGGTTGGGATCGCAGATAAGTCATAGACAAAAAATCTGGCAGATATGTGATCTCTACATTACGTTATGTATTGAACAATAATCTACTTGTCATGTATAAGCATATTGTGATAGGTACTTATCTCAGATATTTTAAACAACTAGCAGCGCCCCGCGGTTTTACTCGCATTGTACCCGTTACCGTAAGAATTTCAGGATGAAAATTAATCTTTCCGTTGAATGTGGCTATCCATTACAAAAGATTTTTTTCAAATCGGACCAGTTGTTCCTGAGATTAGCGCGTTCAAACAAACAATCAAACAAACTCTGAGGCTTTATAATATTAGTATAGATTTAACCATTAACTTTTGAGTCACATACGAGTACATAATAATATACTATGTGAGTCTTCACAAACGAAAAAGAAAACAAAAGAGGTATATAGCAATTCCCCAGCTATATGTAGTACTTAAAAGAATGTTCTAAGGCGGCCCCTAAACGATCAATTATATTGCGCAATATTGAATATTGTGCAATATAATTGATCGTCTAGGGCTAATATTGAAGACTGCGCAATGATTGAACGAAAGTTTGAGCGAGTTTAATTTTCATTGCACCATATTTTTTATTGCTTCGTGTTGGGTCAGTATTGCGCAATATTTGATATGTTGCTCGGGATCAAATTATTCTCCGACTGAACAAGAAAACATTGCACAATTTTCTTATTGTGCAATATAATTGACCGTTTGGATCCAAACGCAATTCAATCTTATTGCACAATTAAATATATTGTACAATGTTATTGTAGGTCTAGGGGCCTCCTAAAACAGAAACGAATTAAATCAGTAATCTTAAAGTCACAGAAAGCACCCTTCGTTTCTATTCTACGTTTATTCTGTTTGGAAACCAATTTTACTCGCTAGGCTTAAAATAAAGTTACTATTCGATGTTGATGCAGTGGTAGTGAATATCAAAAAGGAAATTGGTGTCGATGTGTCGATATTGTTGTGCACTCACTTCATCCCACGTTCCGTTAAAAATAATAAAAGTACCAAAAAACACTTGCAATGTGAAGCTAGTTGACAAGCTTCCTTTGTTTATACGTGGACGTGCATGCTAGAAGGTTCATTTCGGACAGAATTGCATTAAATTCCTATTACTATACTAAATTATATAATAAATATTTTTCTTTTTTTGTTTGTTTGAACGCTAATCTCAAAAACTACCAATCCGATTTTAAAAAGTCTTTTTATAATAAACTGCGCTAAGCTAAGCAGCTAAGCAGCACCCCGCGGTTTAACCCGCGTTGTGCCCATTCCCGTGGGAATTTCGGGATGATAAATAGCCCATAACCTTCCCGTTGAAGGTGGCCATCTATTGCAAAAAAAATTGTTCAAATCGGACTGATAATTTCCGAGATTAGCTCGAACATACAAACAAACAAACTTACAAATGTTACCTCTTTATAATATAAGTATAGATAGCCACGTTCAACGTCAAATTAATAGGCTACTTTTCACTCCAAAATTCCCACGGAAACGAGCACAGTACGGGTAAAACCACGTGCCAGTGCTAGTACATAATAGGCGGAGTTGTGATTGAGTTGAAGTGAATTAGTTCACTAATGTTTGAGTTTTCAGTTCGAATGTACAAGATAAACCGAGGAGTATACACACCGTGGTAAAGCTAATACTGTAGAGAAAATGTTCCATGATAGTTATTACATGTTAAACATTCTAGGAATCCAGCAACAAAGTATGTCACTACAACTTGCACTTGTTAAACTATAACAGTACTACAACTAAAATTTTGGCATAAAGTTGTTATTTACATAGCCAGAGAATGAACTGTAGATAAGTTTGCAATATAGTGAACGTTGGAAACCACACATTCGCGACGGGACATTGCTGAAAGTTTACACATAAATCAGTGAGAGCAACTTTATTCAAACGACTCTCTCGCGACGTTTGTTTGAAAACCACGTTCAATGAAACTTTGTTGAGTGAGTTTTTTTCTCTTCAATGTTATAGGCGCACTCGTGTAACTACGCTTTAAAGTATCTAACATTTCTACTTCAATAGCAGTGTGTTCGTTTTATTTTTTCTTTGAATTAAACAGTCGTTTTGTACTCATCGAACACAGTGGTTTAGAAACGAAATTCGGGAAAATCAGAGTTACACTATGCAGCCATGCTTTGAGAAAATATATGCTAAGCTTTGAAACTTTGTGACTTTTTCTACTTTTACCAGCTATGAAACTATGTGACTGTTTTCACTGATACTATGCTATGAAGCGAAAGGAGTAAGATGTCTTAATCTATACTAAATAAAGACATATGTACTGACATAGTAAAGCTGAAGAGTTTATTTTTGTTTGTTTGTTCTCAGAAACTACCAATCCGATTTAAATAATTATTTTGTAAAAGATAGCCACATTCAATGGGCATAAACTATATTTCTTTCATATTTTAATTCTCAAGGTACAATACACTGCTAGTACAATATAATGTTCAGAAAAATATATATTCCTGTATGTACTCGAGCAACTCGCTATGGTTCTATTTATAATTCCAAGTTATTTGATACCAGTATCTACTTTGTTAATAAACAAGTGATCACAGATAAAGAGCATAACGATGGGTAATAAAAATAGGATACACATTATAATTTTATCTCCAAGAACAATGTTCCTTTGTCTATTCAATTCAATATTGAGACCCAAGCCATCCCGACTGTATGCAGAGTGCATTCTCAATGGTATAACTTTAACGAGCTTTCAAGTCGTAAGCTCACATCGCAAACAATAAACAATATAAAACCTGTTTACTACTGAAACGTATTTTAGTTGCATCACAAAATAGTATTCTTTTTATGTTTATCTTAAATTTTATAAAGCCAAGTTTCAATTATATCATGAAGTTTTAACAACGATTTTATAATCATATGGGGATGCGGGTAGAGTGCTCTTTATTTTCCGGCTTTAGTATTTTTCTAGTTGTATTTTTAATTAAATAATATTATCTTTTATAATTATTTTGCTGTAAATTTTTCACTGTTACTCGTTTTCAGTGGAAGGAAATGTTATACTTCTTTCACTTATTAGTTTTACAAAGGCGTCAAAACGACAGCAAAAAGAAAAAATATTATACTGTAATGTCCTACGGCTGGGCAAAGTCCCACCATGTCACTGAAGATATCAGTACAGTGAAAGATTAGGCGTCATCACCACGCTTGCATAGTGCGGGTTTATGATCTCCAACGCGAGCCATGTTTGAGATTCGAAATATGCTACGTTCGACCCGGGAATGGCACCTGGGACCCCAGTCTAGGCAGGCGAATGCTCATACCATTATACCACCGAATCGTTTTAAAATGAACGAAAGTATTAGCTTGTAATGTCCTGCTGCTGGGAAAAGGCCCCTCAGCTCACTGAAAATATCAGTACAGTTGCAGGATTAGGGGTAATCACTAAACTATAAAATTAACAATAATAAAAGATATGTGCCTATTATTTCATGCAACGCAATGCAAATCAATGGTCTTTGTATATCTACAGTGATACTGACATATGTATGTACGTACTTATATGTATAAACCGACCGAATAGAATAGGCCTTTGGTTCGAGTTTCAAACAACATTGTCTGTAACCGGAAATGTGTGAGACGAAATGGCCTCACGATCCACTTTGGTCATGAATGCAAATTAATCTCTCACCAATCGACTACTGTCTTCCGTCTTTGAATACGAAACAAGAGACTCTAGGCAATAGCAGTATTCATTATTTGAATCAACAATACGAGCCAGGTATAATGGAAATTGAGGTATTTAATAGCATCTTTTGTGACTGCGATTCGATCGCACTTGGTGACAACAATGTACGAACAGAAATAATTAACTGTGCTGTCTGTTAGGAGGTAAACATAATATAACTATCTATAAATTAAAAAGCTTTTACCATGAACAACTCAATATTCTTAACGTCCTACTAATGCGAAAGTTTGTAAGGATATATGATATACTCGTACATGTGTTTGTTACTTTCACGCAAAAACTACTGAACGGATTTGTATGAAACTTTTCAGTAATATCGGTTATACATCAGAATAACACATCGGATACATTTTATCCCAAAATTCCCGCGGGAACGGGAAGAACGCGGAGGAATCCACGGAGTGCGGTTAGTCTTGTTATACAATTCAAAACTATATTGTATAACAAGACTAACACCAAGGAATCTTCCTTGGAGACTCGAAACCCTAAAAAACTATATTAAATCTAAGTTACCTAAATACATCTGTCTAAATAATGTACTACACATTACGAAATCTTAAACTTAACATTTGAAACTACACTTTTTCTTGTAAAACGTTGTTATTCTTCGAGTTTACCTTGTTTACGGGTCCACAAAGCGCCTGTGTCTTCTTAGAAAAGATTTCCCGGCGGTAACGCATATTTTATACGGTATGTGATTTAAACAGCCTCTGTTTTACTATGACGTTTGTGTGAGTGATGCGTCTATTCTAAGAACAGTATAAGCCTTATTTTAGGCGTGTTGCTTCATCGTACACTGCCTTTGCTTTGTAAGATGTCTTTTGAGAAGCAACGTTATAAATTTATTATATTAATCAGGTAGATCAACATGTTAGAACTCCGCTTGTGTGTAGATAAAGTGACTTGGATTATGCTTTCAATCTTGAAATGTACGAGAAATAGGTAGACGTTTAAGTGTTTTAGCTAGAAGGCTTTTAAACAAGACTTATTATTTATCTTTTCGAACATAGGTATAATTATAGAATCCTTTGTATAAAATCTAGTGCCAGCCCGGCTCCTACTAATCCAAGTAGGAGTCGGACTAGGAGCCGGGCGGGCGGGTGGCCGTTAGTGGCATTTCTCCCTGAGCGCTACCGTGCTTTAGAGGGGACGTCTTCTTCTTATCGAGTGGATGGTCAACTTGACCAATCCTGGTGTCAGAGTTATAGAGCCGCCAAAGGCCTCTGACATGGCTCATGTAACGACTACTATCCGTAGAAAGTAACCGGGACCGACGGCTTAACGTGCCCTCCGAAGCACGGAATCATCTTACTTTTCGGGCAATCAGGTGATTCAGCCTGCAATGCCCTAACCAAACTGAGGACAGTCTCACAATGTGATTTTTGTGAGATATCCCCACCGGGAATCGAACCCGGAACCTCCGGATCGTGAGCCGAGCGCTCAAACCACTAGACCACGGAGGCTGTTGTTAGAGGGGACGTTAAAATGTCGGTGCCGGTTGTTTCAATCTATAGACCAAGTCGGAGACCTTTAGGTGATCTAATAACTCCGACACCAGGTTTGATCACTAACTATATGAACTTACTTATAAACAGAAGTTTTTACACTGCATACAGACCGGCCTTGCCTTCTACTAAGTTTGTCGATAAAAACTGAGACAGTTAAGAATTCCTTTCGATGCATGGCAATGATCAATTACTGAAATGAGATCACAGGTATTTAATACTCAACTTATAATGTTACCCTATGAAAATCATAGCTTTTCGACAACGCAACTATAGTCAAGCGATGTGTGCTAAATAAATCAATTCAATTAACATTGTATGTCACAGTGAATAGCTGTTTAATTATGTCAAAGCCTCAGAAACACATCCGTTCCATTAAATTATTAACGCAGGCGTGTCATCGTCAATGTATTAACACATCAAAAAGGGTTAATAGTTAATATCGTCTTGAACGTACGTTTAACTGACGGTAATCGATATCTTTCATGGGAGATTCAAATGTAATTGGTAGTCGGATCGATTTCCCATGCGTGCTAGACATAGTAATTGAGTTCTGAACTTGTTATCTATGGAATTTACAACGTTGCAATTCACCTATCATTCAACGTTAGGTCGTTTCGTTTGAAGTTGAAGATAAATAACTGGAGGACTTGTAAACAAGTTACAAGTGAAACTATTCACGTCATAAATATGCCTAAGGTATTGCTTGTCGGCTTTTAGAGGGGGATAGTAGATTGATTTCGGTTTTGTATAGTGTTATCTCTGTCACACGTGACTGCTGTAAAGCTTGGCTTGCTAATAAAAATAATTTGATTTTTAACGACAGAATTGTTGAACAAAACAAGCCTTTAATCTCTCTGTAGAGGTTAATAATATATTTTATCAAGCCTCGCATTTTACCCACATTATACCCGCAAAAAATAAGGATGAATGAGTCTCATATGTTATTCGATATTACTGTAAAGTTTTATCTAAATCTGTTGGATAATTTTTGCGTTAAACAGAAACATACATCCTATCAAATTTTCACATTTTTAATATTAGTAGAAATAAGAAGGATTGTAATCCTAGAGGTAATACATATTACTAAATATTGAAAGTGAAGTAAAGTAAAGTTTTAGTCTGTCATGTCCCACCGCTGGGCAAAAGCCTCTCATCACTCAGATATTAGAACAGTGAGGAGGATTAGGCATAATCACCACGCTTGCCTAATGCGGGTTGGTAATAATATATTTAGAACCATACAAAAAAAAAACGATACATTCCACATTACGATTTAAATAATTAAAAACACGAACTCTGAATTGGAAGTGAGACTCGCGATCAGGGATTCACTCACGGTAAACAGTCGTAAATCTCGCGTTCCCCTCTTGGTAATAGGTTTTCTTGTGTCAACAGATCGTTTCGGTTTGCCATGCAATAAATACCTTTCTAAATACACGCTTTTAAATATCGTTCCTCGTGCTGTATGAGCTTCAAGTACGCATATTGAAAATGTTTTAGAAATAATTAATTTTTCGTTCAATTTTTTCACTGAATCGATTTTGATGCATATTTCTCCTCCAACACAGCACAAAGATAGAGAAAAACCTTGGGATAGGATATTTTCCTAAATGTCCAGAGAAAAGTTACACTGCGCGGTAAAAACACGTAGAACTACTTACTCACTTTTATTAAAATAGGTAGTATTTTATATTGACATGACACTCATTTTCAAATCTATACAATAAATAAATGTTGACATAAAAATCTGTACTTTACATTATGTCCATTAATTAATACAATTTGTATTATAGAGTATCATAATTCTTATATTATGTCTGATATTTATGCAGATTTTGTTCACGTTACTGTCATTAGGAGAGCGATGGTTGACATCCGCTTGACCTAGTTACTAATTCTTGAATAACGACGTTCGCATCTGAAACACAATCAACACACCAATTCACGGTAACATTTCGAGACAAAATTAGTTGAAATCCTCTCAAAGTGTATGAAATATTAAGCCTATTAATTAAAGAAGATCACAATGGATCTATGGGGTAAGTAGGTACTGTCTACAGACCGCGGTGGCTCAAATGTCTTAATGATCTTGTAATCCGAACTTATTCCCGACGGCTTAGTCGACTTGGCGATATTAACTAAGCATCTTAACAGCGTAGTATTCCAGAATTATATTGTTGGAGAGTACTTTAATATTTATTTAGTAATTGGATTGAAAGGAATTTAATTCATGAAGGAATATAGATATTTAGGTCATATTTGACTTTGTGAAGTACTAAGTCTTACTTAAAGATTGTGAAATATTAAAGTTGATTTACTAACCAACCTATTTCGAAACGCCAAATGATTTCCTTAAGAGATGTTAATGATTGATATTTGACATTCCATGTACATGTTCATGTCCAAGTACACAAGTATTAAGCAAATTAGTTAATTTTCGATATAATTGACGTATCCCCGGAAGAGCGAAGTACTTACTGCATCTTTTTTGTGGAACAACTGGGGCAGTACTACTTATACAAAACTCTCATCTCAGTCATGATTCATGTTCAAGTTCAAGTTCATGAGTCACTCAACCAATTAACTTCAAAAAGCTTCACTATAGGTAAATACATAAATATGTGCACAGCAAACTACAAACAATGTAGGTGACGAAGTCTGCGGATTATCTGTTCTGTAGGTGGTATAAGCCAAGAGAACCGTGATCCCACAAACACCAAGGGTGTTGTCACGACAAATACTTGTGGTGTACTCAAATATTTGTGCTGATGTGGAACCAACCACGCTACCTACGCGCCTCAAAATCACAAATGCTGACAGACAACATTGTTTATTAAATAAACTAGGTGGGCATTGCAGATTTATCTCCTAAGCACTGGGTAGAGATGTGAAAATGTAATGGAGGTAAATGTATGTTATAATATAACTGAAAATAGATTTTCTATTTAAAGTTTAGGTAGAAGCTTAAAGAACATTTTTACTATTGGTAATTAATATTAATTTAGAAAACAAAGCATTTGAGAGAGCAAAAGAGAGTTTCGTAGTTTAACTCTATGTAAAACTAATATTTTAAAATATCACTGATAAGTCTCCAGAATTTACAATAAGATGTCAAAAACGAATCCTACCGATTGCTTCGGGTTTGAGGAAGCTATTCACTTCTCTAAAGTAATATCTGGAACAAATTACTTTCATTGTGATTCTTCAATTCAACATCCGATTTGAATATGAAAATAACCTTTCAGAATGTATTTGGTGATAAAGATGCAATTATATTTTTGATAGATTGATATATTTCTTATATTATACTTTTTAAACTCACACGATTTGCACTCATTATACTAAATGAAACGGGTCAGTATCGCGTTGGATAATTTAACGTATTATAATAAAATACGTACCCGACGTTTCGAGCGGATTACACCGCTCGTGGTCACGGGATAACTGGCTGGAGAGGCGAATGTTCACTGCGTACACAATATTGTTTTTTCCAATTACCCGCACAAACTACCCGCACTTAATGTTTATCACCAAATTGTTAGTCATTAAGTTGGCGACACACCACGCTCACTACATCCGAATTTTCGGTCAATTTTACGTGTTGCCTACGACCATTAATTACCGGATTCCACATGGATGAGAGCTTAAAACCACTTTCCCGGTTGAAATTCGAGTGTTTTTTGATTTCCACCGCTTCACGAACAATCCTGGAGTAATAATGTCGTTCCGTGGAAAGAATTTTCGGCGCATGCAACTCAATCCAGTGGTTTGGTCCTGATGATAATAAATGGTCGGCAATCGCGGACTTTTCGACCTGGCGGTTTTTGACCGCTGCGATATGTTCTCTGACCCTCTCCGCTATCGTGCGCTTGGTCTGTCCAATGTATGAACTACCGCAGCTACAGTCAATTTTATAGACGCCTGGAGTCTGGTAAGGGATCGTGTCCTTCGGTGACCTCACTTGCTGTGCCATTTTCGACAAAGGAGTAAAAATGGTGTCTATGGAATACGATTTTAAAATCGAACCAATCTTGTCTGTTACTCCTTTGATATATGGCAAAAAAGCGGGCTGCCTGACAACACTTGTTATCCTTCCCTTAGATTTCCTCCTCGAATGTGGTCTCCCAACGCTGTATCCATTGTTCTTCATAACCTTTCTCACGTGAGCTAGTTCCTCATCTAAAAACTCCGGGTCACATAACGCGTAAGCCCTGTTTATTAGAGAAGTCTGCACGGAGCGAAGGTGTCGGGGATGATGATGAGAAGACGCGTTGAGGTACTTGTCGGTGTGTGTGGGTTTTCTATAGACGGTGTGTTTTAGGGATCCATCTGGTTGCACCATAATCTTGACATCCAAGAAGGGCAAAGTTCTGTCTCTCTCAACCTCATAGGTGAAGTTGAGGTTAGTGTGAATGCCATTTAAATGTATAAGAAACTGTTCGATTTCCGGTATGTTACCTTTCATGACACAAAATACATCATCGACAAAACGTTTCCATAGTCGCACTCCATATGCCTGGAAATTTATCAGCGTTTCGACGTGTTCCATCCAAATATTGGCCATGACCGGTGCCAAAGGGCTACCCATAGCAACACCATCGATTTGGAGGTAGTATTTGCCTTTATATAGAAGATAACTCCCCTCTAAACAGTTTCGTATAATTGTCATGTACCCTTCTGGCATGTTATTGTCTGCAAGTTTTTCCCTGATGACATCTAAGCAGTCTCCGACCGGAACATTGGTGAAAAGGGACTCCACATCAAAACTCACCATGACCTGTGATGGTTCCAGTTTGAAACTGTCCAGGATCTCGACAAAATGGCGCGAATCCTTCACAAAAGACGAAGTAGTTCCCACGAGAGGCTGCAGCACTGACGCAACGTGTTTGGCCAAGTAGTAACTGGGTGAGTCAATCTGACTCACTATTGGTCTCAGTGGAACGTTGGTTTTATGTACCTTTGGCAGTCCATATAGTTTCGGCGGTTGCACAATTTTCGGCTTGTACAGGTACTGAAACTCCTCCTCTGTAAAAAGATTCTGATTGTCCCTAATGACAGCACGCACCCTCTTTGTGACTCTCGCAGTCGGGTTGTATGATACTGGTTTGTAAACTTTACCGTCATTCAATAGTGCCTGCATTTTACAGTCATAGTCCTTCGAGTTCATGACGACGGTGGCGTTACCTTTATCGGCCTTAAGAACAAGGACGTCTTCGTTATCTCTCAAGATCTTAAGTGCTGAACGCTCTTCCGCCGTAATATTACTCTTTGGTACCTTAGATTTCCGTAGGCTGACTGCTACATCCTGCCTAAGGGTATCAGCGTCGGCAGCGGGTACTTTGTTCCGGATTATGGCCTCTTCTATGCTGCTAATGACGGTTTCGTAAGGTATCTTTTTGGGGGTAGTAGCAAAATTTAACCCTTTTGATAAAACCCTATGAGTCACAGTGTCCAGGTCTGTATCCGAGATGTTAATTACACTGTTGCTTTGCTCAGACGGTATCCTCGATTTGTTACTTCGTTTTAATAACCTGTCGAACTTCCGGTCATGTCTTCTTTCACTTGTTTCGAAAATACGACTCACTTGCTCGAACGTTATTCGGTCACAAAAATCAAAGTCATCGCGAGACAACACCGCACTACACTCACAATGCAATTGGAACAAACTACGCTGTACACCGTCCAGCTCACAATAATTGTTACGGATAATCTGTTTTAACAGTCGAACACTCGCATGCCGTAGAATTTCACTCGAATGTGCAATGTCACTACGTGGTTTTATACGAACACATGTAGGTAATAAGTCCCAATCGCGACATTTTGTTAAAAATGTCAACGATGTTTCCAAGCACACTTTTTTCCTTCGAAGAAATTCAAGTTGACGAATTTTATTTGCAATTTCCGGCCCGTATCGGTTTGCTAATATACTTTTTAAACTCACACGATTTGCACTCATTATACTAAATGAAACGGGTCAGTATCGCGTTGGATAATTTAACGTATTATAATAAAATACGTACCCGACGTTTCGAGCGGATTACACCGCTCGTGGTCACGGGATAACTGGCTGGAGAGGCGAATGTTCACTGCGTACACAATATTGTTTTTTCCAATTACCCGCACAAACTACCCGCACTTAATGTTTATCACCAAATTGTTAGTCATTAAGTTGGCGACACACCACGCTCACTACATCCGAATTTTCGGTCAATTTTACGTGTTGCCTACGACCATTAATTACCGGATTCCACATGGATGAGAGCTTAAAACCACTTTCCCGGTTGAAATTCGAGTGTTTTTTGATTTCCACCGCTTCACGAACAATCCTGGAGTAATAATGTCGTTCCGTGGAAAGAATTTTCGGCGCATGCAACTCAATCCAGTGGTTTGGTCCTGATGATAATAAATGGTCGGCAATCGCGGACTTTTCGACCTGGCGGTTTTTGACCGCTGCGATATGTTCTCTGACCCTCTCCGCTATCGTGCGCTTGGTCTGTCCAATGTATGAACTACCGCAGCTACAGTCAATTTTATAGACGCCTGGAGTCTGGTAAGGGATCGTGTCCTTCGGTGACCTCACTTGCTGTGCCATTTTCGACAAAGGAGTAAAAATGGTGTCTATGGAATACGATTTTAAAATCGAACCAATCTTGTCTGTTACTCCTTTGATATATGGCAAAAAAGCGGGCTGCCTGACAACACTTGTTATCCTTCCCTTAGATTTCCTCCTCGAATGTGGTCTCCCAACGCTGTATCCATTGTTCTTCATAACCTTTCTCACGTGAGCTAGTTCCTCATCTAAAAACTCCGGGTCACATAACGCGTAAGCCCTGTTTATTAGAGAAGTCTGCACGGAGCGAAGGTGTCGGGGATGATGATGAGAAGACGCGTTGAGGTACTTGTCGGTGTGTGTGGGTTTTCTATAGACGGTGTGTTTTAGGGATCCATCTGGTTGCACCATAATCTTGACATCCAAGAAGGGCAAAGTTCTGTCTCTCTCAACCTCATAGGTGAAGTTGAGGTTAGTGTGAATGCCATTTAAATGTATAAGAAACTGTTCGATTTCCGGTATGTTACCTTTCATGACACAAAATACATCATCGACAAAACGTTTCCATAGTCGCACTCCATATGCCTGGAAATTTATCAGCGTTTCGACGTGTTCCATCCAAATAAAAAATTTCTTATATTGAATGTAAAATTGATAAAAAGCACTACTTGCAACACGATGGTAGGTACATAAAATAGCGGTTATCGGAGGCCTTTAGGCGGTCTAAAATCTCCAACACCAGGGTTGGCCGCTAACCAACAGGAATTTATTTACTTACTTAAAACATGTTTATTTAAAACATGTTTACTTAAAACATGTTTCCTTCTTTTCAAAAATGGCTCTTTGAGATCAACAACCTGCAGTAAGCAAGCGTGGTGACTACGCCTAATTCTCCTCACTGTATGATATCTTCGGTGAGATGAGAGGCTTTTGGAAAGCAGTGGGATATCACAGGCGAGTACTTAATTTACTAACTTACTCGTAGTTACAATACGAAATAAAACTAGCCTTCTTTCTTTCCTTCTGTTCCTTTTTACAGTCCAAACAAACAAGAAGAAACAAACGGGTGATTTTTGTGAAATAGTTAGGTAGGTATTCTTCTATTTTAACAATGGCTTAAAAAAACTCTTAATCTATTCTCGTGTCAAGAAAAAGTTTGTTACTTAGAAACATATTGGAAATATTTGACGAAAAGGGCAAAGAGATGCGGGTCGTGCAATTTGTTCCACATGTTAAGGGTAAGAATACTTTGTACTCGTAGACTTTCCAGAGAATTTTCTTTTAAGTCGATACGTTTTCTTGAAACTTGCAACCCACTTTCAAATAGATTGCTTCTTATTGTATTACCAGAATGAAAATGCTATTATTAAAATAGGTTTCACTGTAGTAAGAAAGATATTTAATCTCAATCTAAATATAAATAGTACAAATATCAATGAACTATTCAAATATGGCGCTTGGATTTGAGAATACTAACCCGCAGTAGCCAAGTGTGGGTGATTGCGTTTCGTCACTGTACTGATATATTCAGTGAGATGAGAGACCTTTGCCCAGCAGTGGGACATTTTTAATTAAATAGAAAAAGAGTATAATAAAGACCCTTTTGTAATAATCAAATACAACTAAAAAAGCAGTCCTCATTCCATACATACATTTTTGAAATTGAGTTGTCAAAAATGTATGAAAGTAAGTACTTAAGCAACGTTTTAGAGTATTTTGAGTTTAATCTACACTAATATTATAAAGAGGAAAACTTTGTTTGTTTGGTTGTTATGAATAGGCTCAAAAACTACTGGACCGTTTTTAAAAATTCTTTCACCATTCGAAAGCTACATTATCCACGAGTAACATAGGCTACTTTTCATCCCGAAATTCCCACAGGAATGGACACAACGCGGGTATAACCGCGGGGCGCTGCTAGTGTTATAATAAAACTGTTCAATCATAAATTATTGCAATGATATTACATTCAAAAATGTTGTTATTCATACTGTGAGTATAAACAACACATCACTGATATTTACACACAAATGTTTTTAAAAAAGCACCGCATTTTGTTTACTTTATCTTACGGCTTTATACCTTTTCGGCCTTTCGGTCCAACCTAATATTTATAAAGGTTTTATGCACCCAAAGTATTGCTGTTAACGTATATTTGAGTGAACGTAATTTATTCCATATTATACAGAGCCCGGTATCAAATGGTATTAGTTTGACAACTTATCAGGTCATTTATTAAAGTTTGATTTATGTAGCGTGCAATGATAAGGCGCATGATATGGGGTCTTATTTTCATACGCCTTAGCATCAGACCTTCGTACTACAGTATGATCCTCACAAATCAATTTTGTGTTTTTATTTAGGTATTAGTAATATAATTATATTAGCCTGAAAATGCGGCGAAATGGTTCCAGTAAAGGATGTACGGCAGTGTTTGCTTCGCGCTCGACTTGGCGGGGGCACTGCCGTGCGCCCAGATTCACTGACTATTTGTAACTATTAATAAAATAGCAGCGCCACGTGGTTTTACCCACGATGTGCCCGTTCCCGTGGCAATTTCGGGATTTTTTATACTTAAATCTTCGTCTTGAATCACTAGGAAAAAACTACCTACGTAACTGGAATACCTCTTAGGGCCGACACTCACGCCGCGGTTCCATAAACCTTCGCGGGCGCCCGCGGCGTGTAGCTTCATACAAAAGTGAACCGTAGCGTGCGCCCGTCGCGTGCGGTGTCATACAAAAGCGAATCGACGGGCGCACGCGACGGGCGCACACTTGACCCTTATAATTTAATCACTCAGCAGAAGACAGATCATTACACCAATTTATTTGTTTTCAAAAACAAACTATGAAAACACAAATTATTGTGAACAGCATGTCTCTTAATGCTACTTAACTATAATGGGTTGTCATAAAAAATGCAGTTATTTTAAAATTACTTACAGTCACAGACATTTTAATATCAGACTTAGAATAATGATACCCAATAGTGGTATTAAGAGAAAGTTAAAATAAAAGTACACATCTAAGTTCTCGAGGGCAATAAATGGCCAATGGTATAAAAGTGCCTAGTGAATTGCCGTCGTAAAACATTAAACTTTATGTAAACATTTTAATGTTTTAACATATTGAATGGTCATGTCTATCATCACCCTAAAGGCGACTTGAGGTAAACGTGAGTCTCACTTGTAATAAATCCTTAATATTTTGAATGGTTTATGCTTCGGCAGCCATTGCGGTACTTAGTAGCATTGTCTATTGGGGAAAACCGCGTGAAAATTCGTTAAGCCTTTTTAAGTTTCTATAAACATTAATTCATAGGCAAAACAGACTATGTTTTTATACGTAAAGAGGTATCTAGAAGCCTCGGTGGTATAGTAGTATGTGCACCTACCTGCCAAAACTGAGGTCCCGGATTCAATTCCCAGGACGAATTAAAACATATTTCCTACTTTACAAACATGGCTTGGGTTTGAGATCAACAACCCACATTAAACAAGCGTGGTGATTAGAACTCGTTCATCTCAGTGTACTGATGTCTTCAGTGAGACGAGAGGCGTTTGCCCAGCAGTGAAATTACAGGATATTACATTTACTTAGATATAAGAAAAGGTGATTACAATGTTTTATTGGTAATTAAAAGTCCCATGACGATGACGATAAGTGCGCCCTCAGTAAATAATTCAATTTCTTGCTCATCCCTAGAAAAATATCATCGATAAATTCTCGAAAATAATGTAATAGATACGAAATCAGAATGAAGTATCAAAAAGGTATCCGTTTTAATAAAAAAACATCGCACCTTCGGGATTTGTGTTCAACGAAGCGACACTACCCTGATTATTATTTACAATTTTTCGTACCGTTTTATTATCGAACCTCCGTCGAGGCAAATAATAATAAAACCCCTGCTTTGTGAGTTAAACAATGATTTATTTGAACAAAATGTAAAGAATATAAGCCAATTTATCAATCAGCAGATATCTTTTATCTCGGGAATAAAACACGTTTTTTGGTCACCTTTTATTTTGCTGTATAATTTTAAGTAATTTTTTTTTGGCAAAATATGAGGTCATTATTAATTATAGTATTTCTCCTATTACCAAATAGCCGGTTTTGAAGTAAATTTAAACGCTAAAAGCATTGAAGTCTTTAGCTATCAAACGGTTTATCCTTTTCCGACATGTTGTAATTAATGCCAATTTTTCAAAGAGCAAAAGAGACAAAACACAACTGTGTTTTAGTTTAAAAATATATGAATAAGTCGGTATCACTACGTCTTTATCTCATCATATTTATTGTAATAGTTAGCTCAAGTATCATAAGAAAAGTGTGTTGTCAAGTCCACATCTTCATTGCGTGTGAAACATCAATCAAGCTGTCAGCCAGTTTTTGTACCGAGACGACTTCTCACGACTATATGATACCTTCAGCATGAGATACTACAGGAATAGTATAATTAAAGGAACGAGATAGGAGATAGACATTCTTAATTCGAAAAAGAACGAAGTGTTGAATGTACTATTATCACTGTAATACGTAAAAGTCGATACCAATTGTCAACTTGGTATCGACTTACGACTTACGACTTACGTACCCAATATTAAAAATGGATTTCTTTGTAGTTAAAAAACTTAGAGACTTTGTATTAAAAAAATATGATTTTGATTAAATATTTGCTATAGTCCATAGACAGGCTATTTTTTATAATTAACTCGACTCAATTTCTATCCTCTAACTAACAATCATATGAAAATCGATAACAAGCCTTGCGATCTTCTGAAAAGTGTGAGAACTTCTGGAATATGCCAAGCACACACGTCTAAATAATAATTGTGATGAGTTTTCAACTACATGATATTACTTACTGAAGAACACAAAGTTTGTGAACGTTAAACTATAAAAGAAAGACTACGGAAGTAATAAAACAAATGTCCCTTGCGTACCCGACCATAGTGGTCCGATCATAACCCAATTACAACTGTACCACCACTCAAACGCCATTTATATACCCTAGGTACTCAAAACATGGACATTTTTTCCCCCGACGCAAAATTTTTTCTTCCTATTATTTTTACCTCTAACATAACAGCGTTTTGCTCGCGCTAGTACACCGTTTTATTTAAATATCGAGAATAATTTTACCCTAACGTTTTAATAGCATTATGTTTTTATACATTTTGTTTTAAAATGTCGTCTCTCTTCGTTGAAATCTTTTGAAAAAAGGTAACTGGTGAAATTGATGTTGACGATTTAGCTCCCTCATATATTTTTGCACTTTTTATGATGATTTAAGTAATAACTCATTACTATTTACTCTCAGCCAAAAATACATTAGATTTTAGAACATCCACCGTTCATATACGCAAATAAAAATAATTTTATCAAATGTCTTTGTACGATTATTATTACTTTACGGTTGTGAAAGTTAGATAAGGCTCGTTGAGTTGAAACGGACGTCATGTGCCCTAGTAATGTGGACCCACGGGTTTATTATATCTAACTTAGGGCTGACGATGCGACCCTGCGGTACCCACTGACCCGTATTACTCGAAAACTGTTTGTTTACATTCGAAAATTCTTATTTATCTCATGAAATGTTGTTATATTAGATTTAAACAAATATGTGTTTGTCACCATTACATTGTCAAACCTCAAGCTTGGTTCGTAGTGACAATTTATTAATTGGACGGGCTTATTAGCATATTCTATTTATTCTCCTTCAACTAAGTAGTAGAGAAATTTTTCGTTTGAACGCTAAACTCTGGAAAAGTACCAGTTATATTTGAAAAAATCTTACCTACTGTATGTGTTAATCCTATTCAAGGGATATTGGGTACTTTTATTCCAAAATTTCCAAGGAGTATAAATAGGTACGTGTGTAAAACTTCGTGGTACAATTTAACAACTTCTAAATTTGAAAATTCTAATATTTTTTAGTACTACTATAGTACTTACTACATGCGATTAATTATAATAAAACTACACCTCGACGATAAACCTACACCAACCTGGTTTTAAGCTAAGCTTTTCTAATAGAGTTTTATTTTGCATGATTTTACATAAGTTTTTTACAATACACTAACGAAGGCCAAGCACGCGATGTTATGAATTATGTTACGTACTTAACTTACTATGCAATAACGTTTATATACCCTTGTTATTATGTTTGAGAACGAAAAGACTAATCCCTCGGTAGAATATAAAAGAGTTTTATTAAAGAACTAGGTGACAGTTATAAAACCTGTTTTGTCCTACTGCTGGGCACAGGTGTCACCAAAGGCAATTCCACAGATTGTCACTCTTTTGGATAGATCCAGAATAATTTTTATATTTTATGTATTGCAAATATACAAAGATAATCTGTAAAAGAACAACTATTGAAGTATTTGATCACAAAATAGGTAAATATCAGAACCAGTAGTATCATATTCAAATTTAGTTTGTATCGACAAACTCGTAGCTTCATGGTGGAAGTTGGTAAAGAGTGTGCATTTCCGAGGTTGCTACTTTCTATAGTCAGTTGAAAACTAATCAGTGGCTGAGGAAACATGGAAAGTTTGAACTGAAAATCTGAATTTGAAATATTTTAAGTTCGATTTGAAGTGATAATTATGTCAGTACGAACCGTGATAATTATTTTGATAAATATACCTTGTGATAATTTTATGATAGTAATTATGAATAAGAGGTAGAGGTACAGATATTAGCTTGTAATGTCCCACTGCTGGGCAAAGGCCTCTCATCTCACTGAAGATATCAGTACAGTGGGGAGGATTAGGCAAAATTACCACTCTTTCCTAATGCGGGTAGGTAAAAGATTAGTTTTTTAATTGTATTTTATGGTGTTTGTTTTGATTATGTGATTGTCTCTACCACTCCCACCTTATATTCTCTATCAAATAGTAGATACACAATATTCAGGTTGAATCTGAAATACATCTCACATGCCTCATGTATTTTAATGTCGTTTTTCTCCAAACTTATTTTTTTTACTGGTACTTCGGTACTGAATAAAGTAAAAAGTATTAGCTAGTAATGTCCCACTGATGGGCAAAAGCCTCTCGTCTCACTGAAGATATCAGTACAGTGAGGAGGTTTCAGGCGTAATCACCACGCTTGCCTAATAATACTGACTAATCTGATTAAAATTTGGTCACATTCTGATCGCGTTAGGTGGTAACCTGGCGGGGTAAGACCCAAACAAATCGGTTCACCTAATTGTAAAATCAATATAATCTATATTTGTCAGGTCAAGGATTATTGTACAACTTGTTGCTTAAGGGTTAACAAAGTTACGATTGAAGTTAAAAGCTAACGCGAGCTCAACCGACACAGGTGTCCGGAACCCAAACTATTACAACATTATCTTATAACAACTAACTTTGAACAACTAATTTCAACCTGTCCTGGCCTAAATTAATTTGATTAATCCCAACAATAGGCCTTAATTGCCGTGATATTGAAATTACTTGATGTGTAGTTTATATTCTATTTTGGCACTAACATTGTATTAAGTAAGTTTCGGCTAAGTGTTGTATCAGATTTATCTTAGTTGTGACAGATTTTAATTAAGTTTTGACCATGGACATAGAAACCTCTCCTCTCTATGGTTTTACCATAGGCGTTCATTTTGATTGGTTGAGCTCCCAAGCTGCGAGCTGGCATATGCAATAGGACGCTATTGTCACACTTGTCACACATGTGTATCACGCATATGTCTGGCTCGCTTGAATTCTTCTAAATTCATCTCATATAAATAAAAACAAAGAAACATGAAAATTCTTGCATTTTTGCATTCTTGCATACATCCAACCAGAATACTAAACTATGTTACATGTCGGAGTGTGGCATCAGTGGCGCCACACCAGATAGCGGTTTATTACGGCACTACATTATTTTTAGTCTGTAGAAGTTTAAGAGTAGTTTGTAAATTCAGTTGACTGATGGAATCGGTAGTGTTGTTATTCCGTGACGTGAGTTCTATCTTCGTGGTGTAGTCTGTGGTATGAGAATAGACTATGTTAAGTCTGTGGTGTTACGCACTATGACAGATGACAGTTGTTCGATAGAGGGATGTGAGCTTGTTTGGTGGTCTGTGGCAGTGAGGGAGTGAGTCTATGATATGAAAAGATGAGACATTAGAGTTTTGGAGGGAAATGGAGACGGTTGGATTGGGATCAGATGGGAAACGTAGATTGGAAGGATGAGGTGTTGACGACATCACGATCGTATTGCGAATCGAGTATAGAATAGGGAAAAGATATTCTATGGCGTGGACAGGACGACTGATGGGACCAAGACCTAGGAATCATAAGATATCTGATGTTGTATTGGCGGTATAATGCTCGTGCTTATCCTGATGTGACATGACCCCAATAGTGGGATAATTATCGCTGTTTCCCCGACATCAGAAGTGGGATAAGGATCGCTATTGCCCACTGAGCTTCCAGCAGAGAAGGATCAAGATCGCTATTGCCCACCGAGCGTCCAGCTGAGAATGATAAAGATCGCTATTGCCCACTGAGCTTCCAGCAGAGAATGATAAATTTCACCATAGCACCAATCTCTCGGGTGCTGAATATCATATCGCCATGGTGTGGTATTTGAATTTGGATGCTATATTCCCACGGGTGGACGAAACATAAACGATGTAGTCCACATAACTACGGCGTTGATGGAAAAATGGCTTCTTATGATTTGAGAAAGAAATTTAAGATTTGTTATTTGTTACTGGAATCGACGACGGCGACGACGACGACGGGATTGAAATTCATGTACCTTCCACTGGATTATGAAGCTCGTGGTATTCAGAGATATGTCTGAATCATCATCCCAACGACTATGGTGCTTTACGTAATGTTTATTTTGCAATTGGTTATAAAACTTGGAATGTTCTGTGAGTATAGTTAGTTAGTTTTCTACTCTATTGTGGAGTTAAGAAGGTAATTATGAGCTTCCGAAAGAGTCAAGTTTAATCTTGTACGTAATGTGATATGTTCTAATATGTTTTCTTATTTTCATGTTGGTTCAATGCTGGTAATTATTGCGAGCGTTGATGAACCTCGTCTAGGGAGGAGCGTGGTTCTCTTCTCGGTCCTGTTACCTGAGGAATATGAGGGGTTGCGGCATTCCAAATTGTTCAAGAATCTATCACGACAAATTCACATTGGATGTTAAATTGGTGATGTATTGCGGTAATGATTGGTTTGTTGGGTGAGCCGGTGAGCTATTTTGTGATATTTGAGTCAGTTAACATTGAGAGTTTTGTAGTGAATCTTCGTACCACTTGATAAAGTAGAAAGCTTATTGAAATTATTTTGGATGTTTATTCCGTTGTAAAATATGAGAGTATGAGTAAGGGTTTCATGTGACTATGTGACTTATTGAGTTCAATGTTCAAACTCGGCGATGGTCGTGGTCTGGATTGACCGTACTGTGGAGTGGTCTGCTGAGACCGTGTGTTGTTGAGCAATGTGATTGCTCGTCGGCTGGTTGCCGTGACTAGACGTGACTAGACAAGCTTACTGTTACTTACTCATGGCTCATATTGTAATGTGCATTTGAGATTAATAGTCTATTGAAGTTAAAGTTGAAAATGACGTGGTACCTAGTATTCATGTGTTACATAGCATTGAAGATTCCCGATTGATAATAATTGAAATTAACTTTTGATTGAAATCAAGAATTTAAGGAAGAACAAACTTCTTAATAGTCAGGTTGACCGAGCGAGTGCAAATTACTGTGGCCGCGAGGTTTAGAGGAGAACGAGTACACAATATAGTGTCATTGACTGGTATAGGAAAATGCCTGAAGGGCAAGTACCCATTGTTAGTGATTCTGAGCCTTGTGAGGATGAACTGTAGTCACTTTTGACTGTGTGGTAACTAGTTGTGCGTGTCCTCTTGAGTCTGGGTGGTCACGGGGATGATCACGGGTGGTCACTGGGATGATCACAGGAGCGGCTGATCACAGGGATGATCAGGGCTATGGGTGATCACTGGGATGATCACGGGAGTGGCTGATCACAGGGATGATCAGGGCTATGGGTGATCACTGGGATGATCACGGGAGTGACTGATCACAGGGATGATCAGGGTTATGGGTGATCACTGGGATGATCACGGGAGTGACTGATCACAGGGATGATCAGGTTTATGGGTGATCACTGGGATGATCACAGCCAGTCACAGGGATGACTGCGTATTAGGGCTACGGGGATAGCCGGACAATAGAGACACACACACTTTACTTTTACTTTGATTTGAGATTAATTTGATTTTTAATGGGTACTTGTGCCTGACGATGTTCTAGTATTATGTTGAGATAAGCAATGTGATTATGAATATTGAGATACTTAAATTTGTTCATACGAAAAGAATAATAGTTTGAGCTTAACTAAGTCTTTTGTTGAAGTAGAGTTAATTAGGTCAGGAGTGACCGAACGATGGTGATCGGTACACGTTGAAAGCTTTGAACTCTAAACGTACTTACAAGTATGCACTTGATCGTGTTAGGAAGATGCCTGTGGGGCGGGTAACAACTGACTCAGACGAAGGTGGAGACAGTGAGGTTGATTAAGTTATTGATTGTTACTGGGTTTTTATGTCGGTGGGTCAGTCTGAGACCGCACCGGGGTGCCGTAGCTGTAGCCCGTTAGAAATCGGTGTCTACTACTTGTAGTAGTCCGTGGGTACGCAGTAGGCGGTAGCTCTGGGTAGTGTGGTCGGGTCTTGCCTGGTAGCGAAGACCGTAGAGTCATGGGACGACTCGGCATTCCGAAATGGAAGTGCATAAAGGGCAAATGCGTTTGCTAAATCTTGTGTTGTGACCACGAATAAGGGCTCAGTGGTAAATCAATTGTGATTAAATTGTTAATTGTGTGTGAATAATGAACCAGAGTCTGTCACTGTTGCTGGCCTCAGGGTTTTGGTAGATGAAACGTTATCATAATTTACTTTGTGATTTCTTACGCTATTTGATTCTAATGATTATTGATCTGAACACGATAGATTACGAAAGATGCCAGTAGGTCATGTACCAGTCGAAGTTGATGTTAATAGTGATCCTGATGAGGATGAGTAAACTTGTTTTGGTGGAAACTCGAGTAAGGACTCTATCGGCCGTATTGTGTTGGACCGTACCAGAGGTTGTCGTGTAGCCGTAGCTCAGTAGAAATCGGTGTCTACATTGTAGTCCGTGAGTACGCGGTAGCAGGCAACTCTGGCGGAGGTCGGGTTCTGGAGGAACCATAGAGTCCAGGAGTAGACTCGGCAGTCACAGGGTGATGCACATGGGCGATCCACTTGATGGATATGCATAGTGAGAGAGCAATTGCGATTGCTGGCCGGCCGGAGAGCCGTGGCGATAGAGGGGCTTACTAGTGTGACGTTTCGATTTGTGTGGTTAATTAAATTGTGTTAATTTGTTGTTACAAGCGACAGTGGTACATGGCTCTGGTTGATATTTTCTTATGGCTCTTTTATGGTTTTATTCGAGTAATTTAAAAGAAAAAACTATACAGTTACGAAGTTTCTTTATTTGAGTTGTGTGTAGAAATATGATTGGTCAGAAGTGGCCGAGGCGAACAAATACTCTCGTTGGTTATTTCTGTGCAGGTTAACCAACACACGAGGACGTGTGCTAGCAGGATGGCCGTGTCGGAGTGTGGCATCAGTGGCGCCACACCAGATAGCGGTTTATTACGGCACTACATTATTTTTAGTCTGTAGAAGTTTAAGAGTAGTTTGTAAATTCAGTTGACTGATGGAATCGGTAGTGTTGTTATTCCGTGACGTGAGTTCTATCTTCGTGGTGTAGTCTGTGGTATGAGAATAGACTATGTTAAGTCTGTGGTGTTACGCACTATGACAGATGACAGTTGTTCGATAGAGGGATGTGAGCTTGTTTGGTGGTCTGTGGCAGTGAGGGAGTGAGTCTATGATATGAAAAGATGAGACATTAGAGTTTTGGAGGGAAATGGAGACGGTTGGATTGGGATCAGATGGGAAACGTAGATTGGAAGGATGAGGTGTTGACGACATCACGATCGTATTGCGAATCGAGTATAGAATAGGGAAAAGATATTCTATGGCGTGGACAGGACGACTGATGGGACCAAGACCTAGGAATCATAAGATATCTGATGTTGTATTGGCGGTATAATGCTCGTGCTTATCCTGATGTGACATGACCCCAATAGTGGGATAATTATCGCTGTTTCCCCGACATACATATAATTGAAAGAAGAAAATGCAGCATGAAATGATTCACGTACATTTTTGTCTTACAAAAAGAAATTATAAGTGAACTAGATTAACGCCAGTCTAGCTCACCCCTGCACTAAGGACAAACTACCTAATACAGAATAATTTTAACAAAGTGGATTATACAAAATGCAGCTTCGGAATTTCTCAGTTGTTACATTCGCTTTGACATGTAAATAAGTCACTTTGCTGGGAGGTGCGGAGCTTTCTAGCAAATACTTGAAACACTTGAACACTGCGGTTTAAATTTAAATAAGATATCATAAGAATACATTTGAGTTATAGAGACCTTGCTTCAAAGAAAGTTGCTTCATACTTCATATTTATAGTATAAGTAAAGTTATTACTTTTCACTTTGAAGGGGCACAGTGGAATAAAGCGTAATAGGTATCGAAGTTCGCGTATGCGTAATTGGAAATTAGTTCTAATTGAACGGTTTTAAAGATTTTTTTGCAACTTGTACGGTTGTAGTTCTTTCTTTGAAATGTTTAATATCTAGCTCTTTAATATACCAGCCCTCGCAACAAGAAAACTTTCTCAAAATAGAACTTGAATTTAATTAATATAGTACCTGTCTGTATCTTTTATTAAAAACTTAATTAGAACCAAAAGAAAAATAAACTAGATTAAAATTTAATTACAAAAATCTAGATGAAACATACTTAAAGAAAAACTAAACAGTGCTTAATTAAAAGAGTTAGTTACTAACTTAAACTCTGAAATCTAACGAATCTAAATAGTGGGCCAGAGAATTGTAAATAGCTCGGTGTACAAAATAGCGAAAGCGTTCATTAAACACTTTTGAGCAATTTGCTCTGGTACGGTGTGGCGTTGAAAACAATGTACGTTTTGTTTAACCCCGCCTTTCGACAAACAGTGGACCTCTGCTGAACAAATACGAACAAACACAAAGGATTTTCAGATACACAAGCTGGTGCATTTAAAACGCTGATTTTTCACGACACACCTCACAGTGTAGACGCAATGAACGACAGATTTTTCAATAGGTCTCTTTACATACGTTAGAAATTGCATTTTAAACGATTTGCGGATTCAAAACCGATTCGAAGTTACTTTTAAAGATTGTTAAGTTAAATATTGTTAAGTATTTTTAGAGTTCGAAAGAGTTTTTAGTACCTATACAGATGTTTACAGACGTTAAAGTTAATATATAATTTTATTTATTTAGAAACCTTATGCCCACAGTAAGTTAATTAAATAAATAACCAAACTTAGTTCTAAGCTAGTAATAAGGAATCTAACTTTTTGATACTACTTATTATACCCTACCAAATACTTTATATGAATATATATAAATGACACCCAGACGTCGTCAACAACTATGTCTGAACGTTATTTTGACTCCGGGCGGGAATCGAACCTGCGACCTCTGACACAGTAAGCGCTCTCACATGCCACTATGCCAACAGGCTTGTAAAAAAAGAATTCTCTCAGAAACGTTGTTTGGACTTCCATGGAAAGCTTTTTATTAATTAAATGTTACGTAAACATTTCACATATTCTTGTGTAAATATAATAATAGCGTTAGCGCAGCAAACACCGCAGTATGTTTGAACAGTATTAGCATAGCCTCACCCATCCACTGTCCAGAATCTTTGATGTTGTTTACTTAAGAGAACTGCTGCCATACCATGACCTCTTAGATAGCGTCTCAAGATCCAAGCAGATCAGTTTAGGTTTGCGTTTCAATTCGTACCGTGACATTATTTAAACAATATCGCACTTGAATCGCCATCGCTTTGAATGAATGAACAAATTTTGCTGATTGGCTAATTGCGTCACTTCCTCTTAGAGAAGTGATTAAGGTGCGTTCGAAAACCTCAATAATTAAAATGACGGAAAGTTACGGTTTTTAAGAGAACCTCTTAAAAATGATAAGTATTATTCAAAACGAACATTGGTTTGTTTATATACACGATAATTATTTTTATCTTATTTGTAATCATAAAATGTTGGAACTATAAAGTATTTGTTGCTCCAGAAACCAATATTATTTATAATTTTAAACAGACATCCAAAATAAAATTACAATTTAAGTGTTCGGAATGTCACTGGCAAAGATCATAAAATTCATAGAATATAAAATAGACATAGATTAAAAAATAGACATAGATTATAATTTATAATACAGACATAGATTAAATATATTATAATAGGTATATTTTTTGAGCATTTAAATTATTACCTTCAAGCTCGTTTGATATACATAGGTACATTGCGATTGTTAAAGATTTATTTCTATTATGGATTTACCAGGAATATAAGTTAAGTCTCAGAATTCTAGAGCCTTGTGCCTTGTCGCTCTCGCTTCATTGGGGAAATTCGGGATAAAACAAAGCATATCCTACATATTTATATTGATAGTCATGTTTACCCTCGTAAATACCTATGTAGGTTGAGCGCAGGGATGTACGAGTTGTTACTCGTACATCCCTTCGCTCAACCCACACTATACAGTACTAAAACCCGTTCGCGCTTGTATTTTATTTTGTATATTTACTTCTCATCATAACTCAGAAATGTCCAATTTTAATAATGTAAAAGTCTGCTGATTTTATTGGGATCTTAAAACAGTGGTCTCAGTTCGTCTCACAGTTTTCACCAATTGTTTGAAGAGGCTATATCGTGTAATAACTAATAAATTCTTCACTCTAATCATTCAACGGGTTCGACTTAATCTTAGTGGACATCGCCTCAAACGTCGATTAACTTTTTCTTCGTTAATCTCCAAAAGCTCAAAAATTCTTAAATTCATAGCCATCTAATTTAATATAATTAATTTAATTTTTAAAGTGTAAAATCGCTCATTTTAATCAATTCTTTCAGTTGAATATCATTAAGTTATTTGCAAAAATGCATTGATTATAGTAAGGAACAATTAAAGATTAATAATTAACTAAAGTACATACTTATTGTTGTTAACATATCAACAATGGTTCAATTTATGTTAGAAAAATGTATCTTTAATTGAATTGCTAATTTTGACAGCTGAGACGCTTTACCAAAGCCGCAATAGACGCTCATGGTACCAAATGAATGAACGAAAACATCTTTAGGCCTATGTGAAGTTGAAAACTGAGTTTGCGATATTGTAATTTAATTAGTACCGTTCGATTGTACCCCGAATGTACCTAAATGTACCGTATTTGAAATCGTTTGTACCCTGACAGAAAATAAAAAAAAAACAAAAATAAAAAATAAAAATAAAAAATTTAAAAAATCAATTTTACCATTAGTAAAACTGGATGTATCAACTAAAAAATCGTTTGTACCTCGAGATAAATAATATAGTAAGAGGTACAAACGGGTACGAACCATCTCCTGACCAGAACGAGCGGGTACAAACGCCCTGAATTCAACCCAACTCGCCAAACAGTTTAAAAAAATCATTTTTGTTTCAATCGATTGTTCCATAGAGGAAACCGATTGTACCAACTTAAAAATCATTTGTACCTCGAGATAAATAATATAGTAAGAGGTACAAACGGGTACGAACCATCTCCTGACCAGAACGAGCGGGTACAAACGCCCTGAATCCAACCCAACTCGCCAAACAGTTATAAAAAATCATTTTTGTTTCAATCGATTGTACCAAAGAGGAAACCGATTGTACCAACTTAAAAATCGTTTGTACCTCGAGATAAATAATATAGTAAGAGGTACAAACGGGTACGAACCATCTCCTGAACAGAACGAGCGGGTACAAACACCCTGAATCCAAGCCAACTCGCCAAACAGTTTGATGGTTCGTACCCGTTTGTACCTCTTACTATATTATTTATCTCGAGGTACAAACGATTTTTAAGTTGGTACAATCGGTTTCTTTTATGGTACAATCGATTGAAACAAAAATGATTTTTTTTAAACTGTTTGGCGAGTTGGGTTGAATTCAGGGCGTTTGTACCCGCTCGTTCTGTTCAGGAGATGGTTCGTACCCGTTTGTACCTCTTACTATATTATTTATCTCGAGGTACATACAATTTTTAAGTTGGTACAATCGGTTTCCTTTATGGTACAATCGATTGAAACAAAAATGATTTTTTTTAAACTGTTTGGCGAGTTGGGTTGAATTCAGGGCGTTTGTACCCGCTCGTTCTGTTCAGGAGATGGTTCGTACCCGTTTGTACCTCTTACTATATTATTTATCTCGAGGTACAAACGATTTTTAAGTTGGTACAATCGGTTTCTTTTATGGTACAATCGATTGAAACAAAAATGATTTTTTTTAAACTGTTTGGCGAGTTGGGTTGAATTCAGGGCGTTTGTACCCGCTCGTTCTGTTCAGGAGATGGTTCGTACCCGTTTGTACCTCTTACTATATTATTTATCTCGAGGTACATACAATTTTTAAGTTGGTACAATCGGTTTCCTTTATGGTACAATCGATTGAAACAAAAATGATTTTTTTTAAACTGTTTGGCGAGTTGGGTTGAATTCAGGGCGTTTGTACCCGCTCGTTCTGTTCAGGAGATGGTTCGTACCCGTTTGTACCTCTTACTATATTATTTATCTCGAGGTACATACAATTTTTAAGTTGGTACAATCGGTTTCCTTTATGGTACAATCGATTGAAATAAAAATGATTTTTTTTAAACTGTTTGGCGAGTTGGGTTGAATTCAGGGCGTTTGTACCCGCTCGTTCTGTTCAGGAGATGGTTCGTACCCGTTTGTACCTCTTACTATATTATTTATCTCGAGGTACAAACGATTTTTAAGTTGGTACAATCGGTTTCCTCTTTGGTACAATCGATTGAAACAAAAATGATTTTTTATAACTGTTTGGCGAGTTGGGTTGGATTCAGGGCGTTTGTACCCGCTCGTTCTGGTCAGGAGATGGTTCGTACCCGTTTGTACCTCTTACTATATTATTTATCTCGAGGTACAAATGATTTTTAAGTTGGTACAATCGGTTTCCTCTATGGAACAATCGATTGAAACAAAAATGATTTTTTTAAACTGTTTGGCGAGTTGGGTTGAATTCAGGGCGTTTGTACCCGCTCGTTCTGGTCAGGAGATGGTTCGTACCCGTTTGTACCTCTTACTATATTATTTATCTCGAGGTACAAACGATTTTTTAGTTGATACATCCAGTTTTACTAATGGTAAAATTGATTTTTTAAATTTTTTATTTTTATTTTTTATTTTTGTTTTTTTTTATTTTCTGTCAGGGTACAAACGATTTCAAATACGGTACATTTAGGTACATTCGGGGTACAATCGAACGGTACTAATTAAATTACAATATCGCAAACTCAGTTTTCAACTTCACATAGGCCATCTTTAGTATGACAAATAGCGAATCAGTTTAGGTAATCTGCAAAGCAACTAGAATTTTGACACTCATTGATGTCATGGTACGAAAACTGACAGCGAATCAGTTTAGGTCCGCATTTGTATCGCGCTAAGAGGTCATGGTATGGCTCCTGTAATATATCAAGGTCGAATATCACTTTATTGGATAAAAGTAAGACCGATCCTGTTGTCGGATTTTTTTGACCGCCTTATGGCCTACAACCACAGATTACTTAATAGTTACTACGTAACTACAACTTGGTCTATTGATTGAAACAACCGGGACCGACAAACCTTCCGAAGTCCGGCGATGCTCAAATAAAAAAGTCCCCATCGGCCACCCATCCTGGCATCCAAGCTGCACGTTGCTTAACAATCAGAATGAAATACCATCGCTTAATCAAACTACGCTACGAGCGCTACGACATTTGATATTGTTGATGACCGGAGCAAATAAAAGGAAGACTTCAATTCAGAAAATAAAATAAAAATTAATTCTAACGACACTAATAAGTAACATTCGTACGATAGCACAATAGCGATAGCGCATACACTGCTAGACGGACGACGTCGGTAGTAGCAGTGTATGCGCTCTCTTCCATTTACTTACGTTTGATTTGATCGGCCGAGTTCGGCCGATGACGGATTCGGTGTACGCGTACCGTTATGAACAATGCTCTTTTTGATACATCATTTTTTAATTTTTTCAACCACCTGCTTGTTTGTGCACTAATATCGTTTTTAAATGCCTGTTCAACACAAATTTGATCCGATATCGATTTAGTCAAATTCGATTGCTTTGTGTGAAAATCGTTGTAATCAGAGTTCCCACAGTTTCTTCTTCGAATTAACTTACTAAGCTATCAAAGGTATACCAAAATAAGTTTATCGGAAAGTCTTTTAAATTGTTTTGTATAATATTCTCTACGTTAACAAAGAGGGATGTAATAAAAAATAATCAACCAAGCCTTTGTGCACGCACTCAGGCATTATTTAAACTTAATGTGCAGAAAAATAATAGTCAAAGGCTTATGTAACCACTCCTGGTTTCTATTTTTTATCACGCTCAACGAGTTTTTATATTAAACGCGAAATAGTTTTATGGTTCATATATCTTGTAGTAAAATTGAGCTATTATCACGAAATTATGTATGAAATATGTACCATATTTGTTATAGCTGCGACTTCGTTCACATGACTGGCGTTTGTATTTACAGTCTAGATTATCTAGAAAAAACAAATAAAGTAAAAATAAACTCTTTGTTGTAGAAAAAGGAAGTAAGTACGAACGTTAATAGTGTTTTTTTCTTCACCTTCCATCATTTGACTTCAATCAATTTCTTCACCTATCATGACTAGACATTCGTTTTCCCTTTCAAAGATTAACATCAATTTATTAACACGTCACTTATTTTCTTAGCCCGAGGGTCGAATGTTAAAAGGTTATGACCCTTAAGCGTTTCGCTTCAAGAGTCTTCAAAAGGACTGTTGACTGAAAGGGCCTCTGTGGCAGGCTCACGTTACCTCATTTACTACTATGTATACGCCTTCGACATTCAAATAAAGGACTTATTTTTACAATATTTCATAATGGTTGAAAATATGGAGCAAAATACCTTGATCTACTTATGTGGGTAGAATTATGATCAAAGGAAACTTAACACACTTTGAAAGCATGTATTCGTACATAATTAGGATATTAAACCTAATTACTATATAGTAATTACTATAACAACAATTATTGAGTTAAATTTGGTAAATGTATTACTCGTATTCAAAAATCACCTGATGACGGTATTTTAAAAGTGTGATAATTTTCTATAGTTCAGTTATTAACTACTTAGTACTAGAAATAAGTGCTACAAAAAAATAACAAAACTTCTACAAGAATAACTAAGTCCATCCATACACCAACGGGGACTCTTACTAATGCGATCAAGTTAAAATCTAAATCCGATCAAATTAATGTCAAACAAGGCACTCAAAATCGACAATAGCGCACAATTGAACCGAACCAGTCTCGAAGAACTAAATATAGTCCAAAAGTTAACGATAGCGAGACCATTACGATTGTATTATTTTGAATTCGTGAATAAGGAACGAAAACCAATGTGTTTAAATATAGCCCATAAGACTCAGACAATAGCCGGCCACAATCATCACACAAAAAGCCCTGAAAACCTGAGTACCTTAAATAATAACCACTCGGAAATAGAAAATGCTTGTTCAATATGTCTTTTAAGGCACTTATGTCTCAAGTGTGCTTACTTACTTGGAAGTTCACTGATACGAATAAATATGAGCAACGGCCTTTTAGCTTCTGTCCTTCAGCCCATTATGTAGAAGTATAATAGGGGTTTAAGGGGGCTCTATGTCATGATATACCGTGGCCGACCTGAATTAGTGGTCGACGGTTATATTAAGCTGTATGTACTCAATTACTCTGGATTTTTTTAACCACGATATATAAGAAGTGATACCTATCTATAAAGCAATTTCAGTCAAAAGATATTAACCAACTGAATAACTGAAATATATACATACATCAGGGACTCACACGTGGCGTAGTTTCACTAAGCGATGTTAGTTCATTGCGATTGTTAAGCAGCGTGCAGCTCGACCCCTACTTGGATGGGTGGCCGATAGTGGTATTTCTATCTGAGCGCTACCGTGCTTCGCAGAGCACGTTAAATTCGTCGGTCCCGGTTGTTTCAATCGTTAGACCATGTCGGAGGCCTTTAGGCGGTCTAAAAAATCCGACACCGAGGATGGCCACTAAACTACTCGACCTTCTTATCAGGGAATCGATAATAGTTCAAGATAATAGTTCGATAGAGCCACAGTTCATTACACCTAATTAACTTCTATAGGAATTATTTCCGATATACGTATATTAAAAAAGTTTTCTCTATCATGTCTACGTAGTAAATATATAGATGGACAGCAACAGCATGGATTCTACATTTCACAAACAAAGGTCCATTGCAAATTAGGCTTCATAAAACGACACCATATTTTGATTCCAGATATTTGACAGTAGCGTGACACATCCACTATTTACAATATTTAAACCAGAATATTCAAACAAGCAGAACGCATAAAAACAAAAACAGAATGAACAAGAACAGCTAGAAAAACATTTTAGAAAACAACTATGTAAATTGAGGAGTTATGTGATAGTCTATTCAAATTGAATTCCAGTTGTCGACGTTAAAAACTGTACGTATGCATGCGATGTAAAACTGTGCCGTTATTTAATAGGGTTCGGGGCACACGCTACGATCACTCAGTGTCCCCGCCGGACTGCCTAGGCACCACATAAATCCTTAGACAGCCGATACTGCATTGCCTGTTCACATCACCCAAGGCAGCCAATCGGAAACCGTCCTAAGTACTGCCAATTATACTCATTACTTCATTCATTTGTTTCGAGTTTTGTACGGAAAATAAAGTATTGCAGTGTTGCTAACGTATTTGTATTTCCAAGGGTATTTTAAAGTCATTTTTTTGCTATATTCTTATGGTTACGTATTCTTTGGTAAAAATACAACAGTAGCAACTATTTACAAGGTCGTTGGTAATTAGAATTTGTTTGAGATATGTGTTGGATAATATTGAAAATATTTTATGCGTCCAAATGTTTAGTAAACAATCTATGGATCTCTTATCAATATAATTATAGGTTACACAAAAATGTGCTGTAACTAAACATTGTTCAACCTTGATTGTTGTTGCTAGCAGAAAAATTGATTAGCTATACACAAAATGGTATCTAAAGGTATTATAATTAACTTCGATTGGTTACACTAGAAAAAAAATGAATTTGAAAGTTTTTGAAATTTGAACATAATATTGAAAGAGGTGATGTAAATTGTCTATGTGAAAGATAGGATTCTTTCTGGATATCAGTCATTGTAGCGTAGCTATGGGGTGGAAAAAACAAACATAAAATAATAAGTCTAGAATTTAGAAGTACATATATATATCATCTCATTTAATCATACATATCATTAGTACATATTGGTTGTCGGTCGCTGATGACCAAGTTGTTTAAGCGACTTTAAATAAATAAATTTTAAAAGAAAATTCGAACGAAGTGTCATGTCATATAGGTGTTATCGTCTCTAACTTGTTTTTGTTCAATAAATAGTTTTATTGTTTTGTGTATGTACATTATACCAAAAAATAATTAGTGTTTATTATGAAATGAGCGTTAACATACCTTGGTGTTATAGTGTTAACTAAATCCAATCTGGCGAGGCGACAAATAAACGTTTGATGAATTTATTAGTTTGGACTTCTACCTACGAACATTTTGGTAAGAAAATATTTTTGTAGTATTTTGAGGTCATCTTTCGTCTGAATATAATAGGATAATGGGTATATCTCATATTCCTTGTCAAGATAAATGTATAATATTTGAATCCGTGCATCAGTCAATGAGTTGATGTTTACTAGTTGGTTCGGGCTCTGAGAAGATGCTCACAAACATCAGAGTTTAGCATCATCCGAAACGTAGATATTTTTATCAATTATTTTAAGCTTCACTCTTTTGACATTGCCCAGAGTCGTATCCACATGGCATTTGACTTCTCTAAGATACATTCTCATACATTTCGAAGGTATTGCCTATGAATGTCATATTTATTGCAATTTTTGGCGAAAGTATGGGAATGGGATCCGAAATCTCGGAAAGTGAAGTATTTATTCTTAAATCTTAAAGGACTTTTGTTATAATTAAAATTGAAACCAGTTTTCTGTTTGGAGAATATCTATTTATTCTTTCATAATTTTCGATTTTAGCAAGTCAGGAATAAATAAAGCATATTTTTATTCTATTTTATTCTATAGGCAAATTCTCTCAAACTCCTCGGAAAACCCCACTGAACAGTATTTCGTCTTTAGCAATTATGTAGAAGGAAAATGGACGATCTGCTGTGAATTCTTCTGGCTCTGAAAATATGCCTGAACTACCCGACATAATTGGAACTGAAAACAAAAAAAAATGCGTAGATATAGATGTGTTTAAATAAAGAAGAGCTTTATTATAATGCTTATAGCTCTAATGATTATATCATTAGATTACCACAGCATAGCTTTAATTGGACATTTGAACTGCAGGGTAGAGATGAATATAATATTATTATATTTATCAACTAGATCCTAGTCCTCGCTTCGCTTCGGTTAATCAAAATTTCATGTGGGAAATTTGGGATACAACAAAGATTGTCAGTCATATTGATAATATCTTTACGTATCTACCCGATGATCCCCGCGTGCGCCCGATCGAGCATTATTATTTTGTATATTTCTCAGCATAACTTGCAAACGAACTGAACGGTTTTCATTATTTAAAGAGATATTCAAAGTTACACAATTAACCTCAATCGTAGAGTTATTGATATCATATGCATATCGCACGCCAATTAAGGCATTTTCTCATACTTTGGGTTACTTTTTTTGCAAATTTGAAGACGGCACCCAATTTTTTGAATGTGAATGTAAAAACTTCAAGAAAACCCAAAGCGTGGTTTAAAGATCTTAGCTTGGATACAAAAGGACATACGTGGAATATTTTAATAAAATATACACAATACGGATGACCGTCCGTTTCCACTTGTTGTGGTTCATTTGTTGGTTCGGTTATTTCAATCTTCAGACCACGTTAAAGCCCTTCTAAGAAGATGGTCTAAAAAGTCAGGGTTGGCCTCTGACCTACTCGAACATACTTAGCAAAGTCTAAGATTGGTTTTGCTCTAGGTACGCTCTTATTGGTACAACAATCCGACAATCTCGAAAGTCCTATAGGAGGTCTGTTTTGTTTACTAATTACTTTCAACATTTTGTATTCGTGTATTACCATATGAAGCAGCCGCCGCCTCTGTACCCTTCTCATTTATGGATATAAATGCTTTTTGTTTCCCAGAACCTACAGTAAGGTTTCTTTCGTTGACTATCATATTATCCAGCTTTGCTTCCTTATTGAATATTTTTTTGATGCCCATCTGAAATATTGAAATGAGTGTTTTGTTATTCAGTAGTAGTAAGTTAATATGAAATGACATAAAAAAACTTACGTTTTTAAGTAAATCCTCTAGTTGCAACTCAGTTTCTATCCGGAATTTGGGCAAAGTGACATAAACGTGAGTATCTTTGAGTGACTCTCTTGCTTTTGATAAGGCAGTATAGTCTTTAAGTTTACTTAGAACCGAGTCCAGACCATCTATTTCATTGGGCAGCACAATTGTCATAGATGCTTCTTCATCTTTATATGCCAATTCCAGTATCTGAAACATGTTTAATATTTGGTCACAAAATTTATATAGTTGGTATAATACAAATAGAAAAGTAATTTGTAGACATAATTATACTTATTTTATAAAAAATATATACATCGTACCTTAGCACCAAGTTCAGCACTCTGACCATAATTGTAGTAACCTATATTTAGCATGGTAGGAATTTTCATAGTTGTACTTTTAGTGACATGGAAGTCCTTATTCTTTGTATTTTCTGTCGGGAAACCAGTCATCCATTGGCCCTGTGATAAAAAATATATTATGTTACTGTGATTTGAATAACAACGAGGCCAAACATGTTTAAACTAATCTTACTAATCTTACATATTTTACCACCTTTTTAACCGACTTCAAAAACCGAAGGAGGAGGTTCTCAATTCGGTGGGTATAACATTATTTCATTATTTTAATACACTGTCAATCATGTAAAACCTGCTAGCAGTAAAAAAAATCTTTAACTTATTAGATTTTTATTATCAAGCCTTACTTATATACAAGTAAGAAAATATTGTTCCTTTTAAATTGTAACTACGTTTCCGGATACACTTTGCTTTTATTTCTCATTTTTATCTGACTTTTCGGCCCCTTTAAAGGAACCGTGGTCACAGAAGACTGTATGTCTTCTCCAGCGTATCTGTAAACGTAGTTTTTATTCAAAATGAGAAGTGTTCACTTAAACTTAAGAAATATTATTTGTTATTCCTTGTTTCTCAAATTTATGAGTATGACACCTGACACTGATAAAATAACGATAGCTGTTTTCGCAAACTAGCACCATCTTTTAGCCTGCTGGTGGCCAAGTCGGAAAACAACTAGGAAGACGGGATTGTTCCGCGTTAAAAACGTAACGTGTTGCGACCCATTTTAGTGCGAGTATTTGCCTTGTATCTGCTTTACGTATTTTTTAATTATTTATTAATTTCCTAGCTGACATCTGTATATCGACCAAAAACTTGAGATTTTCCAAAAAGCGAATTCTTCCACAAATTCTTCCTAGTCTTGTTCATAAGAAGACTGTTCTTCTCTAAACTCACACAATAAATTGAATAAATTAACTTACCTTAAAGTATACGGCGTTAACAAGAACCATTCTAGGTTGTCTAAATTGAAAATCTTTGTCGTCTATTAAATTTTTGATGCGTTCATTGGTTTGGTCTTCTACCTATAAACATTTAATATTAACACAATTAAAAGGATTAGGTTAAAAATAATTAGAAGATTAGTTTTAGTTGTCTAGATTTACAAGCCCATTGGGTTGTGGTTTGTGAGAACGGGAGTGATGGTTATATTATCTTATGTCATAAATGTAATAATATCAGTCAGTTAGGTTCGAAAATTTAAGCTTAGACCTTCGTATGGGTCTAATTCATGTGTCAATTTGTCGGGTATGTTTATTTATTATAGTCTAGATGATCTAAATTTTTTTGAGTTATTTGATGGCATCTGTATCCTCTATATAAAATAAATGCTCATATTAATTCGTTAAAGGACTATAAATAAATAAATATACCCGGACAAATTCATCCACGGTTAATTAGACCCAAACTTAGCTCTCAGCTTTTAATATGGAGTCTAATTCAATTATACTACTATATAAACATACACAAATACTTTATAAGAATATATAATTGACACCCAGACGTCGTCGCCAACAACTATATCTTCGCATATTGTTGACTCCGGACGGGAATCGAACCCGCAACCCCCATCACAGTAAGCGCTCTCACTGCCACTGGTCGGCCACGGCCACTGCTCACCAACGGATTTATCAACTATATAATATTATAAGCCGTATCTTACCCATGTGTTAATGGATTTAGCTGCTGCCTCATAATCTTTGAAGTCAATGCTCACAGCGTCAGAATTAAAATCGTTTCTGGACGATTCAGCAAATTTAGGATTTAATTTAACATCATCTGCGATGTAGATCCTATTAGCGACTTTAAACTCCGCTGCTTTCAATTCTTTAAGAGTTTTATTCACATGTCGGAATACATTTTTTGTCTGCAAAATGTTTATGTTTTAATTTATACTCGTATCGATCTAAACTTAATAACTCAACATATTTAACACACGAAAGTTGATCTACTAGTGCAGGTGGTGCAACAACAATGGTGTTCTCTGGGTAAGCCTACGTCCAGCAGAGGATTCTCGATCCCAGTTGTTTCAATCGATCGATGATATTGGAGGAAAACCTTTAACACTAGGGCTGGCCAAAAATCTACTCGAATTTTTGGTCGAAAGATTTGGTATTTTTCATAATTCGTTCTACTCAATCTATACTAATATAAGAAAGAGGTAAAGTTTTTAAATTTGTTTATTCGTTGTTACAAAAAAGATTAATAGATTAATAGATCAATAATTATTAATTATTTTTGTTAAATTTGTAATAATAGCCAATAACCTTCGTGTGGCTGTAGCCATGTTCAACGAGAAGGTTTTTTTTCATGCCAAAATTGTCATGGGAACCGGCATAACGCAGGTAAAACTGTATGGCACTTCACGTTTCATACATTATAAAAACTAGAATATCTTATAAAACTCATACCGTTTCTTCGTCAGGCAAACTTAAAGCATCAAGAACTTCACGTTGTGAGTCTCCAACTGATCCTATTGCTATTTGTCCAAGAAGTGGAAGAACAGAGAAAGCAGAAAGCACTACGCTTTTATTTGGAGATGCAATTATGACCTCCTACAAAAAAAAGAGATTTATATTTGACTACCCACTGCTCATCTATCTACATATCATTGTTGTATTACTTACGTTTGTGAACTTAGCTGTAAATTGGCCATTAGATTTTTTTAAGAGCTGATCAATAGGTTCTTTACTTCCTAAAACCAAGGCTACAAAGCCTAAAACTGAAAAATTCAAAGAAAGTTTAAATGCCCATTAAGCTTTAGTTAATAATGAATATGTAAGACACAAAATCTTTTTCAGTTTCTACATAATAATATAAATTATCTGCTAATTTTGTATACTGTACACATAAAACACTGATCCATTACTTTTATTCAATAATTTTTTCACCATGTTCTACATTTGTTCACAATTAATTTGATATAACGAACACTGCTTCAGGCAAACGTCGAAGTCAATATGAAAATAACTTACACGATAAACACAGTTTCATTATGACCGTTCCGCGCCAAGTCTTTTAAAATCTGAAGAAATATTAAGATTAGGTCTTATTATATAGAATTTTCATGCTGTTTCTTTCTATGTTATAACATTAAACATAACGGGTTGTCCATATTCGACGGACCCATGTTTTTTTAAAAAAAATCAAAGAAAAAAATAAAAATTTGGCGGTTGGCAATCTTAATCATTTAATTTGTTCCAAGTAGATTTGTTTACATCAATTTTTGAATATGATATCTCTCAAATGGCCGCCTCTGGCGTTGATGGCGTATTGTGCCCTTTTTGCAGCATTTTCAACCAGGAGCGTTATCGCGACATGATGACCAATTTTGTGATGCCAATTATTCGTCGAAAGCGTATGAGGCAGTTCTGGTTTCAACAAGACGGCGCTCCACCGCACACAAGTCGCATAACAATCGATTTTCTGAAGAATTTGTTTCCGGGCCGTTTGATGTCGAAAAGTGGTGATTTGGACTGGCCACCGCGTTCGCCCGATTTGACGCCGGCTGACTTCTTCTTGTGGGGATATTTGAAGTCAAAGGTTTACGTTAACAAGCCAAGGACCGTAGAAGAGCTCAAGGACAACATTCGTGAAGAAATAGCCGCTATTCCGGCCGAAATGTTGGCGAAAACGATGGAAAATGCTGCAAAAAGGGCACAATACGCCATCAACGCCAGAGGCGGCCATTTGAGAGATATCATATTCAAAAATTGATGTAAACAAATCTACTTGGAACAAATTAAATGATTAAGATTGCCAACCGCCAAATTTTTATTTTTTTCTTTGATTTTTTTTAAAAAAACATGGGTCCGTCGAATATGGACAACCCTGTACATTAATGAATATTTGCACCGTGTCGTCCTGGTGTAACACTTAATTTGACTAATAACTCTGTTAATACGACGTATTCAATGAAAAACTATGAAAAAAATTAAATTTGGACCTTGGTATTAATAATAACATTCCCCTTGCTGTCTAGCAAGAGGAATGTATATTATTGTATGCTATGAATACAGCCCCGAAACAGTACTGAAATGAAACCTCTGCCGACACAGATAAAGATTGCCTATTAGATACTCCAAAAAATATCAGACTATAAAGAGGTAATTTTTATAAATATATTGTATTAAAATATCTTGTTGTAGATTGATCTTGAGTTTCAACATTGGTAAGTACACTTTAATCTTCTTTATCGAGTGGATGGTCAACCTGACCAATAATGGTGTCAGAGTTATTGAGCCCCCGAAGGCCTCTGACATGGCTCATTTAACGACTACTATCCGTAGAAAGTAACCGGGACCTACGGCTTAACGTGCCTTCTGAAGCACGGAAACTATAATAAGCAGTAATAGGCAGTGTATACGGTCAATACTTATGAGATATTTTGGAATCTATATATTGATGCAAAATAAAAATTGTTTCATTATGTTTGTATTATAATTATACTTTATTTCATTGTTAAATCACCGAAATTATTAATATTTCTGGTCAGGTCTTAGAAAACAATTTAATTTTCATTTGTGCATTTCAAAGTAAGTTTTGAAGGCTTAAGATGTATTTATCCTCTAAAAACACCACTGAAGAGTATTTGTTGCTTAGCGATCAAGAAGAATGCAAATGGGTGATCAGCTTTGAATTTCTTTGCATAAGGAATATATGATAGAGTCATGCCCGAAAAAACTGAAACACACGAAAAAATAAACACACAGTTATTAGGCACTTAATTGTTTTAATCAGGTCATAACCTCTCTTTAATGTCATTAATCAGGTATAGTGGGTCAAAAGAACACTAGACAGCTACAAAAGTGTTGCTTAATTTTCATCGTAAGTATTCGTATATCTTGTGCTCCAATTTTAGCTCCTAAACTAGCCCCTTTCATATATTAACCTATACTCTATATTAAGGTATACTATATAAACCTTCGGCATTAAGGTAAGCCGACTAAAAGCAGTGTTGGAGCACACTATAGTCAAGTTAGTAAGTCTTTAGATGTATGATAAGATAACATAAAAATGAGCAAATTGTAGAGAATTAGAATACTGACAATTTGTGCTGTCTGTTATGCCCGTACTTAGAGACGATGGATAGTAGAGATTTAATGAGTGATGTGAACATGTAATGTATTAAAAATTACGTCAGTTTAATGTCAAATGTAGATTTAATGGACATCTCTGACTACGATAGCTAATACTGATAATGCCTAACTCAGTTTTGTTGAGCGTCTATAGAGGCCTCAGTTTCTTAATAATTAATTCTCCTGTATAATAATTACCAGTTGCAGCGGCCGCCTCGGTTCCTTCTTCATCAACAACGATGAATGTTTTTTGTTTCGCAGCGCTTATGTAGAAATCATGTTTATCATCCAACAAATTGTAGAGTTTTGCTTCCCTTGGGTCGAATATCTTCTTAATGTTCAACTGGAACATATTTATTTTGTTTATATTTACTATTGTTTGCTCCTGTTATGATATAAATGTTTGAAATATACTTACTTCCTTGAGTAAATCTAGGTTGGTTTCAGTTTCTATCCGGAATTTAGGCAAATAAATGTCAACATATTCTTCCTCAAGAGAATCTCTTACTGTTGATAGTGCAGTATGATCTTTTAGTTTTTCAAGTAATGAATCAAGTCCATCTAATTCATTAGGTAACACAATTATTAAAGATACTTCATTTAATTCATAAGGCATTTTAAGTATCTGTAATATGAATATGACATTAAAGTTATTTGAAGAAACCATTTCAAGTGAAAGCGAGGTAAATTATATCTATCAGTTTAGTAAATAAATATATTGCATCATCATACCCTTCGTAATCATACCTTAGCATCAAGCTCGCTGCTCTGACCATAACCAGCTTTTGTTTTTATACTTGTCATGGATGGAATTTGTATAGTTTTACTCTTTGATGTATGGAAGTGTCTCATAGACGTATCATCTTTATGGAAAGTTGTCGCCCATTTACCCTGAGATGACAAAAAAGTTTTATGAAATATCGGTTTCAAATAGATAATATACAAGAAGTAATTTATTTAATTATTTCGATGATTTGTTCTGCAAATTAGTTTATCGGTAGGGGAATTTCACTTTAAAAAGGAGGAAATAGTCAATATGGTTAAATAAAAACTAAACTAAATCAATCAATAAATTGATAAAAATCTTACCTTGAAATATATAGTGTTGACCAAAACCAAACTAGGTGAAGGATTAAAATCGTTGGAGTTGGTTATATCAGTAATGTGGTGATTAGTTTGGTCTTCTACCTATAAATATAGCAAAATGGAAATAATTACTTCCTCTCAAATAATTTGTTTTTTCTTATTATTTTATTCTATAAGTAAAACATTACGAAAAGTAAAAAAAGTGCCCATGTGCAAGTCGGATACACCCATGAAGGGTTCCGTAGCCGCAAATAACATAATATAAACTTCTTCTTGTAGTTCTTGAACTTAGAAGATTTGAGTTGATTGAATGCTGTTTACGATTTATGACGTATTAAAAAAACTACTTACTAGATCTTGTTCAAACCAATTTTGAAATTTTGAATGTACATCAATGTTTTTTTTATTGTCTCTTTTTAGGGATGACGACGACTCACATTCTACCACTTTGGAAGTGTTTCTCGCGCAAACTATTAAGTTAAGAAAAAAATGATATTAAAAACCTCGACATCATTTTTGAAGACCTATCCGCAGATACCCACCCCGCACGTATGGGTTTGAATATTTTTTTTATTGAGTTTCAGTTTTCAGTATGGGAACCACCAAAATTTAATGTTTTTTTTTTCTATTTTTGTATAAAAATTTAATGTGGTTCACAGAAAACATCTACTTACCAAGTTTCAACAGTATACGTAGCTTAGTTTCGGATAAAAGTGACTGTGACATACGGACGGCCAGACAGACAGACATGACGAAATTATAAGGGTTCCGTTTTTTGCCATTTGGCTACGGAACCCTAAAAAGGAACGCGTCTCACTGAAGATATTATTAATGAAGATGAGTAGGCGTTTAGCTAATTTTCCAAATGCAGCTACATAGATAAAGGTTTCTTTCTCCATAATTCAGCTAGTCCGTCAACCAGGACAAAGATTCTTATAGTATTAGAGATTGTACTAAATTGTTAGCTTATTTTATCATACCCAGGAATTGATAGAACGACTTGCTGTTTCAGGATCCGAAAAGTCAATGCTCACAGCATCGGAGTTAAAATTTTTTCGAGACTTCTCAGCAAATTCTCGATTCAGTTTAGCTTTATTCGAAACGTAGATCCTGTTGGCGATTTTTAATTCCACTCCATGGATTTGGCTCAGAGATTTTGTTATATGTCGGAATAATATTTTTGTCTGTAAAAATGGTCAAGTTTTTAATATTCAAAATTTATGGAGGTTTCATTTTACCAACACTTAACTTATTGACGTAATTTTTCATACATTGCATGTCAAAATCACTCATTAAATCTCTCTACTAAGAAGGCATTCAAATAGTCTATATTTATTAAGCATCTCAGTACCTATCTGTTTTGATACACAACACATTTTTTTTCAACTGTACCGTTTTTTCATCTGGTATATCCAAAGCTTGGAGGAGCTCTTTTTGTGAGTCTCCAACTGCTCCTACTGCTATCTGTCCAAGGAGTGGAAGTACAGAGAAAGCAGAAAGCACTACGTTTTTTTCTTTGCTATTATTAATGACTTCCTGGAAAAACAATGTTAAATTATGTCCCACGGCTGTACAGATGCCTCTCATAGTCACTGATGATTATTACGGGTTTGTTGAATTCAAATTTGAGCCATGTTAAGTAAATGGAAAGTAAATCGGTAGATTATTATTGGTTTCTAGCGAATAATTCTCATTTTGAATTGAACATATTTCGTATTTATTTTACATTTCGATCTGATTTTTCGGACACTTTACTGGAACCGCTGAAACGTCATATAAAAATGTGAAATAAAAGCGAAGTGTATCCGTAAAAGTAGTTTAGTCAATTAAGGTTAAGTAAGTTTCCTTAAGAATTCTGTAATAAAATATACTTAAAACCTGCTCCATCAAGCATTCTACCTGGTGGTAACAACCACATGAAAGTCCGTTCTATAGTTTTTTATTTTACACAAACATACTGAGAAACGCAACGGAGGATTTGGTTTACACTATGTTAAGACTTAATGACTTACGTTTGTTAATTTAGCTGTAAATTGATCATTCGATTTTTGGAAAAGTTTATCCGACTGGTAGTTCCCGCCCAAAACCAAGGTTATGAAACCCAACACTAGGAATTAAAACAAAAAATTAATTAAATTATTATCGGAGAGACTTATTTGTATTCAAAAATATAGATGTAAAATTATAGAACTTTCTAATTGATATTAGTAGCAAATATAGCAAATATTAAAAATATTGATTTATTAACTTTTCTTGAAAATATTTTTGCCCATGTTGGAACTATTTTATTATTGATTAGAATATAAACTTTTTTTCGAGTAAACTTTGAACTAAATATGAGAGAAAATAACTTACGCAATAAAAACAATTTCATTATGACCGTTCCGCTCAAAGTAGCACTAAACAATTCAATCGCATAAGGTCATATACCTTTTTATTTTATTTTACTGTAATAGTAAGGATTATTCAAACCAGTTTCCTGATTATATGATAATATCTTTTGCTTAATTATTTATTGTTTTTAAATTGACCGTATAAGAGAAATAATTTTTGACTGTAATAACATCTTATAAATTGATGAACACCGGCAGCGCGCCCGAAAAATTGTCCCCCTTCCGCCTCTACAATTATACTCTTTGGTTCCGCCTGAGCCTGTGCGTGCAAGCGAGAGCGCGCAACTAGCGACAGAGAGGCACGATCAAACAAACGTTACGTATACGTTGACGTCTTTCTCTATCGTTATCATGTAAAACTACCTTCCGTAAACCGACTTTACAGACATCCAGTTTTTTTTTAGTGTTGTTATCAATGAATAAATGTTATATAGTTCTCTCGCACCACTATGTAATTGTAATGCTTGTAGTGTCAATATTTTTATGAAAATATATATATTTAAATCGTACCTCCTAGGGTAAACTATATTCTCGAAATTACTTGTTATAAGTAAGGATGATCAACTTTAATAAAAATCTTCAACGTAATCTAATTTTTTTTATGTCTGAAATATTTCTTCTTTCCCACCAAGGTCCACACTTCGTGAGAAATTAAAGTAAGTTTGTCATAGTTTTACTGTCAGTTGAATGGAAGAGCTTATTCTTTGGGTCCCATTTTCTGAAACGATTCTATAATACCTATACCCCTGTGGCTTAAAAAACCCGGCCAAGTGCGAGTCAGAGGGTTCCGTTCATTAAAAACGGCAAAAAATCAAATTTGTTGTATGGGAGCTCTTCTTGAATATATTTTATTTTATTTTTAGTATTTGCTGTTATATCGGCAATAAAAATACATAATTCTTGATAATTTCAACTGTCTAGCTATCACCGTTCTTGAGTTACAGCCTGGTGACGGACGGACGGACAGTGAAGTCAAGTAAAGTAATAGGGTCCCGTTTTTACCCTTTGGGTACGGAACTCTAAAACAGTGTTTTTGTAGGTATTTTTGTTACACAACATATTGATTTGCAACATCCTATTCTGCTTTAATGTCACAAATATGAACCCCTTTTACTAAATAAGCTATTTCTTCATGTATAACGATTTATTTAAGAGCATGCTATAATTATTATAGCATGCTCTTATACACAAATATATTATAGTATAATAATATATTTGTGTACACAAATATATTATAGTATAATATATATGTTAAAATGTTATCAAAATATAATACTATTGTCTATGGTCTAATTGTCTATGGTTAATTGATGAATATATTTTTTAGTCTATTCCAAAACTGTCAACCACCGACTTTTATTAGGTTATGGGCTCCTCACATTTTGCTAAGAAAATTAAAGTTATTGCAGTTTTCGAAGAGTTATTGTTAGTTTATTTTACGCGTGTGACATCAACTAATCAAGATGACCTCAAGTTTTCTTTCGAGTGTGCCAAAACTCAAGGGTCGTGAAAATTATGACGACTGGGCGTTCGCTGTTCAGAACTTGCTAGTTCTTGAGGACACGGACAAGTACCTCAAGCAAGAAGCAGCAGCGACAGATGCAGCTCAGACAGTAGCAGATGCCAGGGCACGCGCAAAATTGATCCTGACTATTGATGCGTCATTGTTTGTGCATATAAAGGAGACGAAGACAACAAAGCAGTTATGGACAAAACTGAAAGCTCTCTTTGATGATGCGGGCTTTTCAAGAAGAATAACTTTGTTACGTCATTTAATCTCCATCAGACTAGAGAAGTGTGAAAATATGACCAGTTACGTTACGCAAATTGTGGAAACTTCTCAACGGCTAAGTGGTACTGGATTCATAATAAACGATGATTGGATTGGGTCATTGTTACTAGCCGGTTTACCAGACAAGTTTATGCCAATGATCATGGCAATAGAGCATTCCGGGATCCAAATCACAGCAGATTCCATAAAAACGAAATTGTTAGATATGGAAAATGGCGACTCAGTTGAAGTGACCGGAAATGACAACTCAGCATTCATTGCCCGAAATTGGCCGAAGAAGAAACTTGGTAAAGTTGGCGGAAATAGCAAACATGGCGGACCAACTCCGAGTATCTATGCCCCGAATGCGTCAATGTCAAACTCAAATGACAGAACTATCAAAACAATAACATGTTATAAATGCAAACAATTTGGACATTACATGTCTCAATGTCCATTTAGAAACGAAAAAACAGAGAAGAAAAAGCAAACAAATGCATTCAGCGTTGTTTTTCTCAGTGGTAACTTTAATAAGTGCGACTGGTATGTTGATTCTGGAGCCAGCGCACACATGACTGCAAACGAAAGTTGGTTGACAAATATGATGGATTCGTCAAGTATACCCGAAATCACAGTAGCAAACAATACAACAGTTCCTGTATTAGGTGCCGGCGATGTACAAGTCACGACGAGTTACGGTTACGAGATCACAGTGAAGAATGTATTGTGCGTACCGACACTTGCGACTAACCTGTTATCAGTCAGTGAATTGATAAAAAATGGAAATAGTGTTGTGTTTGAACCCGGCCGATGCCTCATAAAAAACAGAGAAGGCAATTTAGTTGCTGAGGCGGAACTTGTCAATAATGTATACAAGTTAATCTTGCAAAATGAGACCTGTTTGTTATCATCATCAACAGTAGATGGACAAACATGGCATAGACGGCTTGGTCACTTAAACAGCACAGACATGAACAAAATGAAGCAAGGTTTAGTCAATGGAATGAATTACTCAGACAAATTTGTGACAAGTAAGTCTAGCTGTCAAGTTTGCTGTGAAGGAAAACAGTCAAGATTACCATTTTCGACGGGTACACGAGCTACAGAAATCTTACAGATTGTGCATTCAGACATCTGTGGACCGATGGAGTGCAAATCAATAGGTGGTGCAAGATATTTTTTGCTGTTTATAGATGACTTCACCAGAATGACCTTTATATACTTCTTAAAGTGCAAAAGTGAAACACTGACTTGTTTCAAAGAGTTTAAGTCAATGGTGGAGAATTATCAAAACACAAGAATAAAAATATTACGCACAGACAACGGGTGTGAGTATTGTAGCAATGTTTTTGAAGAATTTCTGAAGCATGAAGGGATTATTCATCAAAAAACTAATCCTTACACACCAGAGCAGAACGGACTCAGCGAAAGAAGTAACCGGACCATTGTGGAGAGAGCTAGATGCTTACTTTTCGAAGCAGAATTAGACAAGAAGTTTTGGGCAGAAGCTGCAAACACTGCAGTATACCTCAAGAACAGGTCTACAGCTTCAGGTATTGAAAAGACTCCATATGAGATGTGGTTTGGTAGAAAACCAGATTTGCAACATTTGCGTGTATTTGGGAGTCCAGTGATGGTGTATATACCAAAAGAAAAAAGAACAAAGTGGGATAGGAAATCCATGAAACACATACTTGTTGGTTATTGTGACAATGTCAAGGGTTACCGAATATATAACCCAATAAAGAACCAAGTTTTTACAAGTAGGGATGTTGTTATCCAAGAGAAACCCAAGCGTCTAGAGACTGTGACTGTTTCTGTAGAGAGCACAGATTCAGTGGGGGAGTTAGTAGAGGAATCTGTGGTGAAACTTGAACCCCTGAATAAGTCAAGTTCTTCTGAGTCAGATTACTTGGATGTTGAGGAAGAAAACATAGAGCCAGAAGCTTGTGGAGACGACCTGAACATACCATGGACCAGTTCACCTCCGCAGAATACAGAAATAGCTTCAGATATATCTACTACACCAGTTCAAGAAGTCCCAGAGAAGAGACAGAGGAGAAAGCCAGATAGATATGGTATAGCTAACATGTGTGCTACAACAGGAGAAGATGGACTGACATATGCAGAGGCCATCAGTGGTCCAGAGCGACTGATGTGGTCGCAGGCCATGGCAGAGGAGCTGCAGTCATTCCAAGACAACCAAGCGTGGGAAGTTGTCGATACTCCCAGCAACGCGAGTGTAGTGCAGTGTAAGTGGGTGTTCAAAAAAAAGTTTGATGTGGACAATAAAGTACGTTATCGTGCGCGACTTGTGGCCAAAGGCTTTACCCAAAAAGCTGGTATTGATTACCAAGAGACCTTCAGTCCAGTAATTAGGCATTCAACGCTGCGTTTGTTGTTTGCTATAAGTGTCCAGTTAGGCATGAACATCACTCATCTAGATGTGAAAACAGCTTTCCTTAATGGTGACCTAAGAGAAAGCATACTTATGCATTTACCTGAAGGTTTTCCCATAAATAATCCAAATAAAGTGTTAAAGTTAAGAAAAGCTGTTTATGGTTTAAAACAATCATCACTAGCATGGTATAAAAAGGTTGAGGAGACGTTATGTAACTCAGGATTTATAAAATGTAAATTAGAACCCTGTGTATTTGTTAAAAACCATGGTGATAACAAGAAAACCATAGTTGGACTATATGTCGATGATTTTCTAGTATTTTCAAATAGTGAGTCTGAATCTAATAATTTAATAGACATTTTGAGTAAAAAAATTAAAATAAAGAATTTAGGTCAAGTGAGAAGATACTTGGGCATGAGAGTTAACATTAACAAAAGTAATAATGTAATTACTATAGATCAAGAACAGTATATCAACCAGTTACTGGAAAAGTTTGATATGTCTGAATGTAATACAGTAGAAACTCCTATAGAATGTAGATTAAATGTTGATAAGTCTAATGTATGTGAACAAAAACTGCCTTATCAAAAATTAATAGGTAGTTTAATGTATTTAGCTGTCCTAACTCGTCCTGATATTGCTTATTCAGTCAGCTATTTAAGCCAGTTTAACAACTGTTATTCTTATATACACTGGAATTATGCAAAAAGAATTTTGAAGTATTTATCACAGACTAAGACCTATTGTTTAAAATATTCAAAAGAAAGTGCAGAGCTTGTAGGTTTTGTAGATGCTGATTGGGCCAGTGATGCGACTGACAGACGGTCATATACCGGTTTTTGTTTCACTAAATCAGGCGCTGCAATTTCTTGGGAGAGCAAGAAACAAAGAACCGTTGCTCTTAGTAGCTGTGAGGCAGAATATATGGCTTTGTCGGAAGCATGTCGAGAAGCTATATATTTACAGAGATTAGAATTTGAAATAATTGGTTCTTGTAATAAAATTGTTATGTACAATGACAGCCAGAGTGCATTAAAGTTGGCAAATAATGATCAGTCACATAAACGGTCCAAACACATTGATGTGAGGTATCATTTCATTAGAGAAGTTTTAAGTAATGAAATAATTGAAGCTAAATATTTGTCAACAGCTAACATGCCCGCTGACTTGCTAACTAAAGGACTGCCAGGTGTTAAACACTATAAATTTATGAAAGATCTTGGAATTGTTGTTGTATATTGAATTTAAGAGACAATTTTGAAGTGTATAGTTTTACCTCCACTATATGTAATATACTTTAAAATTTTTGTTATTTTGATAAAGTGGGGGTGTTAAAATGTTATCAAAATATAATACTATTGTCTATGGTCTAATTGTCTATGGTTAATTGATGAATATATTTTTTAGTCTATTCCAAAACTGTCAACCACCGACTTTTATTAATATAGTATTATAGTAATATAGTATTATAGTATAATATATTTGTAGGCTCAGGGATCTTAATATTCCTCTATTTGTTTATTTCAAGTTCGAAACTTAGTTAACTCTAGAAACGCTACCGTCATATTTTGACAAAGAAAGTTTCATGGTTTCTAAGTTGCTTTTGTTCATTTAAAATAATCTATTGTATTTATAGAAGCTTATTAGTGTGAATTATGAAATATGGCTATAGTTTGGCATCATACGAAACGTAGATCCTTTAACCAATTTTAAGCTTTACTCTTTTGACGTTGCCCAGAGTTTTATCCACATGGCATTTGACTTTTCCGAGTACGGGCGTTAATAATTATACATTCTCATACATTTCGAGTGTATTGCCTATGGATGTCATATTTATTGCATTTTTTCGCTCGATCTTATTGAATACGAAAGCATGGGAATGGGAATGGGACCCGAAATTTCGGGAAGTTAGGTATTAAATGTTGAAGGACATTTCTTTTAATTATAATCGAAACCAGTTTTCTGTTTGTAAAATATCTATTTACTCTTCCATAACTATTAATTTTAGCAGGTCAGGTAAATAAAACATATTTTTATTCCATTCTAGGCAAATTCTCTCAAACTCCTCGGAAAACCCCACTGAACAGTATTTCGTCTTTAGCAATTATGTAGAAGAAAAATGGATGATCTGCTGTGAATTTTTCAGGCGGTGATAAGTCTACACCAGTCGTCAAAATTGGAACTGTAAAACACAAACAAATATCTATATATTTGTTATCTTTATCTATGTAAAGATGTGTGAGCAAACCTTTATTTGGATATTTGAACTGTTGGGTAGTGATTGATATAATATTATTATTAACTACGAGCCTAGCCCTCGCTTCGCTTCGGTTTATCACAATTTCATGCGGGAAATTTCGGATAAACCCAAGATTGTTCTTCTGATAGTCATGTTCATCTTTACCAATATCTTTACGTGCTTTACGTAATAATCTTTACGTACCTACTCGTACGCCCCCGCGCTGTCCCGATCGAGCATTATTATTTTGTGTAGTTCTCAGCATAACCTCGAAACGAACTGTCCGATTTTCATTATTTAAAGAGGTATTCAAAGTGACATAATTAACCTCAATTGTAGAGCTATTTATATCAAATGAATATCGCACGCAAATTAAGAATTTTTTTCATACCTTGGGTTACTTTTTCGCAATTTAAATACGGGCCCCTAATTTTTCAAATGTTTTGTTTCATATAACTCACGGGTATTTTTTTTTTAAAGAAACAGTGAAAACTTCATCAAAATCCATTGCGTGATTTAAATATCTTAGCTTGGATCCACGCGGATGATGACTTTGCTTTGTAATAGGAGTAAATATTATAATAAAACATACACAATACTGACGGTCACAGCCCATCCTTATATGGTGACCCTGCTAGCAAGTAACTTCTATTCTTAAATGTATTATAATGTGGCGAATTTTGACTATGCGATTTAGGTTGACTGCGATTGTTAAGTGAAGTGCTGCTCGCTCCACATGGATTGGAGGCCGATAGAGGCATTTTTATTTGAGCGCTGCCGTGCTTCGAAAGCCACGTAAAATTGTTGGTTCGGTTATTTCAATCTTCGGACCACGTTGAAGGCCTTCAGACGGTCTAAAAATTTTGTGATGGTCACTTGACTGACCTACTCGAACATACTTAGAAATTGTAAACACTAATCTAGACGGGACTTAATCGCGAATTAAACCCTCGTGAACACGGCCGTTGCGACACGACCGAAACGTTGAGGTATGCATTAAATGTTTAATTCGCGATTAAGTCCCGTCTAGATTAGTGTTTACAATGTGTTCATATCGTGATAGTTTAAATAGTGTAATACTTAGAAATCTCTAAGATTGGTTTTGCTCTAGGTACGCTCTTATTGGTACTACAATCGGACAATCTCGAAAGTCCTATAGGAGTTTTCTTTTGTTTACTATTTTACTTTCAACATTATGTATTCGTGTATTACCATATGAAGCAGCCCCCGCCTCCGTACCCTCCTCATTTATAGATATAAATGCTTTTTGTTTCCCGGAACCTACAACAAGGTTTTTCTCGCTAACTAACATATTGTCAAGCTTTGCTTTCTCATTGAATATTGCTTCGATGCCCATCTGAAATATTGAAATGAGTGTTTTGTCATTCGGTAGTAGTAAGTTCATATGAAATGGCATAAAAAATACTTACGTTTTGAAGTAAATCGCTTAGTTGCAACTCAGTTTCTATCCGGAATTTGGGCAAAGTGACATAAACGTTAGTATGTTTGAGTGACTCTCTTGCTTTTGATAAGGCAGTGTAGTCTTTAAGTTTACTTAGAACCGAGTCCAGACCATCTATTTCATTGGGCAGTACAATTGTCATAGATGCTTCTTCATTTTTATATTCCAATTCCAGTATCTGAAACATGTTAAATATTTGGTCACAAAATTTATATAGTTGGTATAATACAAATAGAAAAGTAATTTACTTTGACATCTATTAGCTTATTCGTACTTACATATTTTATAAAAAATATAAACATCGTACCTTAGCACCAAGTTCAGCACTCTGACTATAATTGTAGTAACCTTTATTTAGCATGGTAGGAATTTTCATAGTTGTACTTTTAGTGACATGGAAGTCGTTATTCTCTGTATTATCTGTCGGGAAACCATTCTTCCATATGCCCTGTGATAAAAAAATATTATTTTGCTGTGTTTTGCATAAAAATGAGGTCAAACATGTTTAAACTACTCTTACATATTTTACCACCTTTATTAACGTGTTTTTAGTTGTTTTTACTTATATAAAAATAAGAAAATATTGTTCCTTTTGAATTGTAACTACGTTTACGGATACACATTGCTTTTATTTCACATTTTTATCTGACGTTTCGGCCCCTTTAAAGGAACCGTGGTCACAGAAGACTGTATGTCTTCTCAAGCGTATCGGTAAACGTATTTTTTATTCAAAATGAGAAGTGTTCAAGTAAACTTAAGATACCAGTATGTTGTTCCTTGTTTCTCAAATTTATGAGCATAACACCTGACGTGACCTGACACTGATAAAATAACGATAGCTGTTTTCGCAAACTAGCACTATCTATGTATTAGCCTACTGGTGGACAAGTCGGAAAACAATAAGCAAACCGGTTTGTAGTAAAAAAAGTAATGTACTGCAACACATAATAGTGCGAGTATCAGTCTGCTGTACGTTTTTCTTAATTATTTATTAATCCTAGCTGACATCTGTATATCTACCAAAAACATAAGTTTTTCCAAAATTTCATGTAATTTTATCCTATAACTTCTTCCAACTCTTGTTCTTAAGAAGACTGTTCTTCTCTATACTGACACAATAATTGAATAAATTAACTTACCTGAAAGTATACGGCGTTAACAAGAACCATTCTAGGTTGTTTACTTTCAAATTCTTTATCGTCTATTAAATTTTTGATGTGTTTATTGGTTTGGTCTTCAACCTATATACATTTAAAATTAACAAAAATAAAAGGATTAGGTTAAAAATAATTAGAAGATAATTTTTAGCTGTCTAGATTTATTGGCAATGGTTTGTAGAATGCGAGCGCTTACTGTGTTCGGGGCTCCGGGTTCGATTCCCACCTGCAGTCAACAATATGTGCAGACATAATAGTTAGCGACGACGACGTCATTAGTAAGTAGAAGTAATATTAGGATCTTGTTTAAGTAATACGTAATAGTATTAGTCAATTATGTTTCTTCGAAAATAAAAGCATAGACCATAGTATGGGTCTAATTAACCATGCGTCAATTTGTCGGATATATTTATTTGTTATAGTCTCGATAATTTGTAATTTTTTTGACGTTAATTAAACGGTAATTAAACCCGCTACCTCCGACACAGTAACCGCTCTCACTGCCACTGTGCTAACGGGGTTGTCAACTATATAATATTATAAGCCGTATCTTACCCATGTGTTAATGGATTTAGTTGCTGCCTCATAATCTTGGAAGTCAATGCTCACAGCGTCAGAATTAAAATCGTTTCTGGATGATTCCGCGAATTCCGGATTAATTTTAGCATCATCCGCAATGTAGATCCTATTAGCGACTTTAAACTCAACTTCTTCCAATTCTTCAAGAGTTTTATTCACATGCCGGAATACAATTTTTGTCTGGAAAATGTTCACTCTAAACTTAATAACATAACATATTTAGCACACAAAATAATATTTGCTAGTGCAGGTGGTGCAACACCAATGGTGTTCTTTAGGTAATGCCTACGTCCAGCAGAAGATTGTCGATCCCAGCTGTTTCAATCATTAGACCATGTTGGGGGAAAACCTTTGACACCAGGGCTCTACTTGAATTTAGTGACATAACCAGTAGAAGCCATTGCTGATTTAGTATATTTAATTGTTATATTCAATATTATAGTAATATAAGGAAGAGGAAAAGTTTCTAACTCTGTTTGATTTTACAAACAAAAAAGATAAGCCCTTACGGGCTAATCTTAGAATCTACCAGGTAGATTGGAATATTTCTTTTTATAAATTTGTAATTTTTATTTTCGTAAAAATTTGCGAGTGTAGTAATTTGCTTGGCTGTAGCCACGTTCAACGGAAAGGTTATTTTTCATCCCAAAATAGTCATGAGAACGCAGGTAAAACTGTATGGCATTTCACGTTTCATACATTATAAAAACTAGAATATCTTATAAAACTCATACCGTTTCTTCGTCAGGCAAACTTAAAGCATCAAGAACTTCACGTTGTGAGTCTCCAACTGATCCAATTGCTATTTGTCCAAGAAGTGGAAGAACAGAGAAAGCAGAAAGCACTACGCTTTTATTTGGAGATGCACTTATGACCTCCTACAAAAAAAAGAGATTTATATTTGACTACCCACTGCTCATCTATCTACATATCATTGTTGTATTACTTACGTTTGTGAACTTAGCTGTAAATTGGCCATTAGATTTTTTTAAGAGCTGATCAATAGGTTCTTTACTTCCTAAAACCAAGGCTACAAAGCCTAAAACTGAAAAATTTAAAGAAAGTTTAAATGCCCATTAAGCTTTAGTTAATAATGAATATATAAGACACAAAATCTTTTTCAGTTTCTACATAATATAAATTATTTGCTTATTTTTTATAATGTTAAAGTCTACTGTACATAAAACACTGATCCATTACTTTTATTTAAACATTTTTTCACCATGTTCTACATTTGTTCACAATTAATTTGATATAACAAACACTGTTTCAGGCAATCGTCGAAGTCAATATGAAAATAACTTACACGATAAACACAGTTTCATTATGACCGTTCCGCGCCAAGTCTTTTAAAATCTGAAGAAATATTAAGATTAGGTCTTATTATATAGAATTTTCATGCTGTTTCTGGTAATGTTATAACATTAAACATAAATGAATATTGGCACCATGTCGTCCTGGTGTAAATGATACTAATAACAGAGTTATTAGTTAAATTATGAGAAAATGTAAATACTTTGGACCTTGGTATTAATAATCTGCAGGGGCCCATTTTGGTCGATGTCCTGCGTAATGTCATAATCCTTCTGCTGCCTAGTGCTATGAATACAGCCCCGAAACAGTACTGAAATGGAACCTCTGCCAACACAGATAAAGAGTGCCTATTAGACACTCCAAAAAATATAAAATAAAATAAAATAAAATAAAATTCTCGTTTATTGTTTTCTTCAAATTAGTACAGAGTAAAAACAGAACATAAAATGAAATAATTGAAAAATCTGAAGAATAACAAAAGGTGGCGGCTCAGCTTGTGCTACCCGGCGTATGTTACTCCGAGCAGCGCTGGTTTTCAGCCGCCCCCGTTCCTTCTAGCATTAACAGGAACGGTCTGGGCCCACGTCCATAAAATATAACAAAAAATAAAAATTAAAATATTACAAAGAAATAAAATAAAAATATTACAGAAAATTAAAATTAAAATGTTACAAAAAATAAAAATTAAAATATTACAAAAAAATAAAAAATAAATCAAATCAAAGTAACTTACATTATAAATAGGTATTATGTAATCTGTTTGAACATTATTTTTAAGTCTTATCATTCTCTCTCTGTCTCTTATGGCATATTTTAGTAATGTGCATGTGTGTGTTTGTTGAGTGTTTCTAACACATGTTGTACAAAGTACAACTAGTATCACAAAATATTAATATTAGGATTATCAATTTAAATATATTTAAGTTATATGCATATATATATTGTATTTATTAAATTTAAGTATATTTTATTAAGTTTATATCAAAAGTAAAATTTTAATTTCAAATCCTTTAGGCTTGATTGTTTTATGCTTTCACCAGCAAGCTGTCGTTTCATAAGAGCATTTTTGTATTTGAGCTTGAATGTATCTGCGCTCGTTTTCTCTCTGAGAGGCGGAGGCAGGTCATTCCAGATACTTGCTGATAAAAATCTAAAACAACCCCTATATCGCGCAGTTCTATGCTTAGGAATAGTTAAAGTATTTTTTGTAGAACTGCGCACTCCTTTCATCCAGTTGAGTTTTTCGAACAAATATTCAGGCTTTTTACTGTAAATTATTTTTTTTATTGTGCATGCAAATTGTAGTTCTCTTCTAGCCTTCATGTTTAGTATATTTTTCTGGTTTAGATATGGTGTAATATATTCTCTCCTTGGAACATTAAAGGAATAGCGTATGCAGGCATTTTGCACACGTTGTATAGCATATTCCATATTTTGGTTTAATCTAGGACCGTATGTGGAGCTGCAGTAATTAAAATGACATAGGACAAGCGATTCCGTCAAGTGGTGTCGGAGTTCTTCATTAATATACGGTCTTATTTTATATAGGGTTTTTAATTTAAAGAAAGCTGTTTTAATTTTGTTATTTACATGTTGTATGTACTTCTGTTCTCCGTCCATAATAAGTCCTAAATTGCGCGCAGTTTCTACTACCTCTATTTCTGTGTTGTTTATCTTAACTTTGTTTTCGCATTTAAGTACATATTCTTTTTGATGTTTAGTGCCGAATATAACGTTTAGTGCCGAATATATCAGCTCGTAAAGTTATTTGCATGAATGTGTATTAAAATATCTTGTCGTAATTATTAATAATTATATCACAATTGATGACCAAATCGATCAGAATCTATCAAATTATACTGAATTGATTTCTTCTATTTTTTAAATCATAAAGCTTGTATTATTATAACTAGGATAGAAACTTATTCTAGCATCTAAATAATAAGTCAATAATTACTTTACATTATTTTTAGAAAATTAAATGTGACTAAACTTAGCAAGAGTTGAATTTATCAGTTCAATTATAAATTATAATAATATATTTTGGATTGTCATAGTCAATGAAATAATTAAACAAAAACAAATGAATTGTCTATCCATTACCATCAAAATCTATTGGCTATAACTAGAATGATCCTGATTTTCAACATTGGTAGTACACTATAATAATAGGCAGTAATACCGTCAATACTTATGAGATATTTTGGAATCTATATTTTGATGCAAAATAAAAAATGTCATTTTTTCATTATATTTGTATTATATACTTTATTTAATTGTTAAATCACCGAAATCATTAATATTTCTGGTCAGGTCTTAGAAAACAATTTAATTTTCATTTGTACATTTCAAAGTTAGTTTCAAAGGCATGTATTTATCCTCTAAAAACACCACTGAAGATTATTTGTTGCCTAGCGATCATAAAGAATGCGAATGGGTGATCAGCTTTGAATACCTTTGAGTCAGGCACATTTATACCACCGAAACCCGAAATAACTGAAACACACGAAAAAATAAACACACTGTTATTAGGCACTTAATTGTTTTATCAGGTCATACCCCTCTTTTATGTCATAAATCAGGTATAGTGGGTCAAAAGAACACTAGACAGCTACAAAAGTGTTGCTTAATTTTCATCGTAAGTACTCGTATACTATCTTGTGCTCCAATTTTAGCTCCTAAACTGGCCCCTTTCATATATTAACCTATACTCTATATTAAGGTATACTATTATAAACCTTCGGCGTTAGGGTAAGTATACCAAATGCAGTGTTGGAGCACACTATAGTCAAGTTAGTAAGTCTTTTCATGTATCAAAACATACAAAAAAGAAAATTGTAGAGAATTACTGCCTTATTCATAAAAACTCTCTAACTAAAACACTGTTTTTAAAAAAATATATATGAAAAATTAAACTGACGTACATTTTAATGTCAAATGTAGATTTAATGGACATCTCTGAGTACGATAGCTAAGATAGATAATGACCTAACCTAACTCAGTTTTGTTGAGCGTCTATAGAGGCCTCAGATTCTTAATAATAAATTCTCCTGTATAATAATTACCAGTTGCAGCGGCCGCCTCGGTTCCTTCTTCATCAACAACGATGAATGTTTTTTGTTTCGCAGCGCTTATGTAGAAATCAGGTTTATCATCCAACAAATTGTAGAGTTTTGCTTCGCTTGGGTTGAATATCTTCTTAATGTTCAACTGGAACATATTTATTTTGTTTATATTTACTATTGTTTGCTCCTGTTGATATAAATGTTTGAAATATACTTACTTTCTTGAGTAAATCTAGGTTGGTTTCAGTTTCTATCCGGAATTTAGGCAAATAAATGTCAACATATTCTTTCTGAACAGAATCTCTTACTGTTGATAGTGCAGTATGATCTTTTAGTTTTTCAAGTAATGAATCAAGTCCATCTAATTCATTAGGTAACACAATTATTAAAGATGATTCATTTAATTTATAAGGCATTTCAAGTATCTGGAATATAAATATGACATTAAAGTTATTTGAAGAAACCATTTTAAGTAAAAGCGAGGTAAATTATATCCATCATTTTATTAAATAAAAAAATTTTCATACCTTAGCATCAAGCTCGCCGTTTTCACCATAATTAGCTTCTGTTTGTGAATTAAACATGGTTGGAATTTGTATAGTTTTACTCTTTGATATATGGAAGTCTCTGTTATACGAACCACGTTTATCGAAAGTGTTCTTCCATGTACCCTGAAATGACAAATTTTATTATGAAAATTTACGGTTTCAAATAGGTATACGGGAAGTAATGTTTAATTACTTTGATAATTTTTTCTCCAAATCAGTATAGGTTTGAATTAAATTTCACTTAAAAAGGAGGAAATAGTTATATGGTTAATTAAAAACTAAACTAATAAAAATTAATAGAAATTGATAATAATCTTACCTTGAAATATATAGTGTTGACCAAAACCAAACTAGGTGAAGGAGTTAAATCATTGGAGCTGGTTAAATCGGTGATGCGGTCATTAGTTTGGTCTTCTACCTAAAAATATAGCAATAATTACTTCGTCTCAAACCATTTTTTTCTTCTTATTATTTTATTCTTAAAGTAAAACGTTACGAAAAATACAAAAGGAAAGCGTAATATCTCTCTATAGGGCAAAGATCTCATCTCTCACTGAATATATGATTAGCCCTTTTGCCAAATGCAGCTATGTATATTGATAAAGGTTTCTTTCTCTAGTTATCCTATGTCAGTCAGTTAGTCAGTCAACGAGGATAGAGATTAAAGATTCCTACGGTATTAGATGTTGTACTAAATTGTTAGAAGCTTATTGTATCATACCCAGGAATTGATAGAACGACTTGCTGTTACAGGATCCGAAAAGTCAATGTTCACAGCATCGGAGTTAAAATCGTTTCGAGACTTTTCAGCAAATTCTCGATTTAGTGTAGCATTATTCGAAACGTAGATCCTGTTAGCGATTTTTAATTCCACTCCATTGATTTGGCTCAGATATTTTGTTATATGTCGGAATAATATTTTTGTCTGTAATAATGGTCAAGTTTTAATATTCAAAATTTATGGAGATTCCTTAAATTTTCCAACACTTAACTAATTCACGTAACTTTTCATACATTGCATGTCAAAATCACTCAAATAGTCTATATTTATTAAGCATCTCAGTATCTGTTTTGATAGACAACACATTTCTTTTAAACTGTACCGTTTCTTCATCTGGTATATCCAAAGCTTGGAGGAGCTCTTTTTGTGAGTCTCCAACTGCTCCTACTGCTATCTGTCCAAGGAGTGGAAGTACAGAGAAAGCAGAAAGCACTACGTTTTTTTCTTTGCTATTTTTAATTACTTCCTGGAAAAACAATGTTAAATAATATAAAAAATGCATGTACCATGGCTGGGCAAAGGTCTCTCATGTCACTGATTGTTATTACGGGTTTGTTGATTGCAAACCCGAGCCATGTTTGAAAAATAAATCGGTGGATTATTATTAGTTTCTTAGGTTTAAGCGAATACTTCACATTTTGAAAATACATTTCGATTTTATATTATTTATATTAATGATATATTGATATGTTCATTTATGATTTTTGATGTCGCCTATAGGGTTCAAAAGTTGGTCGTAGACATTTGCCGTCTTGGTAAAAAATATTTAAAACATCATTTTCCATAAGATAAAAATATTTTTTTTCATTGGCCGGCACTTTAATTTTTGGGTACAATTTGAATGATCTCCTTTCGATCTGATATTTCGGCCACTTTACTGGAACTGCTGAAACTTCAAATGAAAATATGAAATAAAAGCGAAATGTATCCGTAAAAGTAGTTTTAATTCAAAATCGGTAGTTTATTATTTAGCCTCTCGCTAAGAGAGAACCCGAAATAAAATAAAACCTTAAGAGTTCTGAAATAAAATATACTTAAAACGTTCCTCTTGAAGCGTTCTACCTGGTGGTGATAAACACATGAAAGTCCGTTCACTAGTTTTTGAGCTTAACGCGAACATACAGAGAAACGCAACGGGGGATTTGGTTTACACTATGTAAAGACTTAATGACTTACGTTTGTTAATTTAGCTGTAAATTGGTCATTCGATTTTTGGAAAAGTTTTTCCAACTGGTAGTTCCCGCCCAAAACCAAGGTTATGTAACCCAACACTAGGGATTAAAACAAAAATTAATCAATTTATCATCGGAGAGACTTATTTGTATTCAAAACTAAAGACGTAAAATTATACAACTTTCCTATTGATATTTTAGCAAATATAGCAAATATTATTTATTAACTTTTCTTAAAAAGATTGCCCATGTTGGAACTAATTTATTATTTAATTACAATATAAACTTTTTTAAAACTTTTATTTTTTGAGCAATCGTGAACTAAGTATAAAATAACTTACGCAATAAAAACAATTTCATTATGACCGTTCCGCTCAAAGTCTTTTTAACACTAAACAATTTTTTCGCAAAAGGTCATATATATACCTTTTGATTTTATGTGATTACTTTATGTGAAGAAGGTAATAATATTTTGACTAATATTAAAAAGAGGTAAACTCTGTAATTTTGTTTTTTCTATGTTCGGGCTAATCTCGGGAACTACTAGCCTGATTCGAATAATTATTTCTGTAATAGACAGCCAATCAACGGGACAGTAATAGGTTACTTACTTCTTATCCCGGAATTCTCACGGGAACGGGCACAACGCGGGAAAAACCGCGGGGCGATGCTAGTAACTAATAATGTTACTTACTACCACCTAAGAGGTTTTAATTATGTTTGACAGTTGAACTAAATCGATGACATTTTTTTTAAACCAATAGTTTCGTCATACGCGTATGGTCGTGGTTATACCCTACATTAAGCCTAAATTACATTACGAAACTAGTGGCATGCAACTAATTTCATAACACCAATTTCACCAGTAATTTCACGTGTAAACGTTCAGTTTCACTATGCATGCATTCTTTCGTGAAACTAAATTAGTTTCGTGCCCTGCGCGATTTTTAGGTGAAATTAGTGTCATGCAACTAATTTCATAGTGTAGATGCAACGCGAAACTAGTGTCGCGACAGCATTTCAGAGACAGCAGCACCAATAGCTATGATATTGACAAGGCCATTATCTCCGCGATACTGATAATTTCACGACACTATAATTTCAACGAAAGTAGTTTCACATGTGCTGAAATTACTTTCACGAAACTAGTTTCATCATGCATGACACTAGTTTCGTAATGTAAATCCCGCTTTATTTTAACTACGCGGCAAAGTCGCGGGTAATAGCTGGTCTATAACATTTTAAGATGAAAAAATAGCAATAGCATGTTCGCGATCCTGCTAATATTATAAATGCGAAAGTTTGTAAGGATGTAGGTATTGATGTATGTATGAATGTATGTATATATATGTATGTATGCATGTATGTATTTATGTATATATATTTGTTTGTTACTTTTTCACTCATCCATCAGAATAACACATGTGATAGGTACATTTTATCCAAAATTCCCGCAGGAAGGGGAACACCGCGGGGTTTGTCTAGTCATGTATAATAATCAATAGTAGCCGGTGGCGTCGCTAGCACCGTCACACTCGTTAGTAAATTTCAAATTACTTCTTATCTTATTACTGTCGGTGTGAGGAAATTCCTCGGATAATCAATTGAATGCCGGTATTACTCATCGGGTAAATAGTTTTGTCCTAGAACGATGTTTTACGATGCATTGTGGTATGGAAACACATAAAATTTATGTTAAGACGCTACAAGTATTATTAACAATAGATTCTAGTTATACTCGTAATAAAATGCATACAATTATTTTCGAGTATTTACTTAATGCATATAGTTACTCGTAATTCAAAATATGGTTTTTTAAATGTTATTTGCGGCAAAAGCCTTGTGAATGTTCTTCCTCACAGAACTGAGCTAACACAGACGTCAATTTAGCGTCGTAGGTGTTGGCAAATTTAATCTATACTAATATTTTAAAGAGGTAAAATTTGTAAGTTTGTTTGTTTGTATGTTCGAGGAAATCTCAGTAATTATCAGTCCGATTTGAATAATTCTTTTTGTAATAGATAGCCACATACAACGGAAAGGTTATAGGCTATTTTTCATCCCGAAATTCCCTCGGGAACAGGCACAACGCGGGTAAAACCGCGGGGCGCTGCTAGTTAATTATAGATCCGAGGAGCCTAGATAAATTCATCTTACAATCAACAAAAAAATTAAACAAAATATCAGAATTTACTGAATAATATTTATTTATATATATAATTATTGATAAGTCGTTAATCAAATAATTATCCACGAAAAACACCACTTAAAATGGCGATTCTATCGTACATAACGTAGAAAACAAATGGGCGATTAGCACAAAAAGTTTCCAATTTCATTGAAGTTGAACGTGGGGGTACATATTCTGCAAAAAAGAAATAATTAGTTCCCTGAAAATTCCATATCGTATTTTCTTCACATAATTTTTTTATAAGTATAATTAGCTGTTTCTTGCGGTAATTTTACCCGCGTTCTAATAGATGGCGTTTGTGTAAAAAGAGTGTAGATCGCACTTACTTTATTTCTGCAGATATAGTGGGGTCGCACCCATACATTTTGTTAAGTGGGGAGAAAATCTTTTATAAAATTAATGGAGATTGTCTAACACAATCAAATCAGATTAACTATTCATTTTTCAAGTAAAATGTCGCTTAAATCGACACAGCTTAGAACCTTCGACATTTAAAAGGTACTTTAAAACACAACATTCAAATCACTCGCAGCTTGTTAACTCGCTTAATCCAAGTGAACGACACTTTAGGGTGCGTTTCTGTTCAAGCGGAGCGGAGTTGAGCGGGGCATTGACCAATCGCATTGCATTGAAATTGTAAAACAGGACATTGAATTTGTCAAAATCTTATCGTAATGCGTTGTGATTGGGCGATTGTGCAAGGCACAGCTTCGCTTCACTTCAATGAAAAAGCACCCTTGCGGACATAATCCGAAACCACTTGGTGTGTTTTTATCTATTTTAACTTTCTATTAAGTAGATTTTAATTTTACCATTAGAATTTATCGCATCTGAGCCCGCTTCGTCGACAACTATAGCAGCCCTTTGCTTAGCAGCAGATATTTCGTTATTTAAATAGTTATCTTTATCATATAACATTTTATAAAATTTTGCTTCACGTGGTTCAAATATTTTAGTTATTTTGATCTGAAATTTAAGCGTTGTTATGTGATTTATGCGGACAGATCGCATGCGAAGCACCATACGTGCCAAAACGGTTGTAGTTGACGTTGGTAAACAATTTGCGATGTCAAGTGGGAGTGGGCTTGCACGTGAGCGTGATGCGTTAGGATAGGCTAGAATCGCCATGCATTGAGAACTCAAAGGAGAGAAGCATAGAACCAGACCCCGAAAGAGATGGAGGGATGATTGAAATGACCTCAACAGCCAAATTTTGAAAAAAAAAAGCCATTGGCCTAATTAAGCCCAGGACAGGGTTGGAAGATGTTGAGGAAGACCTCTTCAGAAGGGGACAGTTTGCTCAGAAGGTTAAAAATATTTTTTTAGAATCATGAGAAAACAGATGAAACAGCTCAAACCATAAACGGGATCTTTGTTAACATAGATGAATAACAAAATACGAATGAGTATTTTTCCTTAAATGTTGCTCGTAGCAAGGTGGAAGCACATTGTAAAACGATGACTCTGAAAGACTATTTACACACATTTTATTTATAACTTGAAGTTTAACTGAAAAAACCAGTTGCTGCTTTTTTGTTGATATCTAGAATAAGATAACCCTACCTAAGACGTTTAAACTTGAACATTACACATAAGGTACTTTTACTTCATCATTTAAAAAATACTAAAGATTCAGGGGGTGCAGGGGAAATCGAATACTGTAACTTGTACTTAATAATATGTTTACTTGTTTTAGTCTGTCGACTAGATTTGTGGTGGTTTCAATGGTAAACTTTGGAAGCGATATTTTCACGCTAGTTCTTGATAGGTGATTGAATTCCCTGATCAGCACCTTATAATCGCTCAGCTTGTGTAACATTTTGTTCAGGCCCTTTATATTATTCGACAATACCACTATCAAAGACGTTTTTTTTCCTTGATATGGTAATTGAATTATCTGAAATAAATGTTCCAATATTTATATCTAGTTAAGTTTCCAAAAATGTCAAGACTTTATTATACATATTCTAACACTCGCAGCGCTCCGCGGTTTTGCCCCCGTTGTGTCCGTTCCCGTAGGAATTTTGGAAAGAAAAATTTCTCATTAATGTGGCTTTTCACATTTCCAAAATAATTATTCAAATACCTTTGGCGGCTCAATAACTCTGACACCAGGATTGGTCAGGTTGACCATCCACTCGATAAGAAGAAGAATTCAAATACTCTAACGGAATTTAAAATGTGAACTTATATTACTTCATTCAAAGATGATTTTATATAATCAATTTGTTCCTCAAAAAAGGATAAGAATGGAACAAAATCACAACCTTCTTCTGTAGAAGGATTTTTTCTTTGCTTGGAAAATCAGACCTTTATCAACTCTTTATTCAAAAACCTTTACCACTTCGGAGTTTCGTCTAACGTACCTGAGCATCTAATTCGTTACTAGTGGTGTAGTTTACATAATCAGTTTTATTCATGAATGGAATCATCACAGAACTTTTTTCACTTGAATAAAATTTTACATCAGATGTTTCGCTAGTAGGAAAAGGATTATCCCAGTCGCTCTGAAACGGAACAGTGGATCAATAATCAAGCATTTGGAAAATATCAATCTACTTAAATTAAATGTATTTATACCAATATTAAATAGAGGAAGATTTTGTCTTCTCTTCTCGTCACTAAATCAGGAAAATAACGTAAAGGCGATCTATATATTTTTTTTAGTGTTGTCATTTATTAGATTTCGAGTGATACCATCGCACGGATCTGCTAGTATGAGATCATAATGTTATATACCATGGACATCGAAGATAATCGGTAATGAAAGAATTTTCACAATCAATTGATAGATCATGAACGTACGTGCCTTCAATAAAAACAAACGAGTTATCCGAATTAACCGAAGTTCTTTCGGTTTTTATTTCAATTAAAAAGTAAGAGCTATCAGTAAAAAAGTATATTAAAAAATGCCCTTACTTTGAAATTTAAAGTATTAGCAAGTACTATTCGCACTGGCGGCACCAAATCCGAATTACTAAACAATCCACTAAACCTATTATTACTTTCGCTTCGAACCTGTGAAGAAACAGAAGATAAACATATCAAAACTAAATTTTCATTTCCCAAATTCTAAAAAAAAGTAGGTATTTGTATATACATATATATATAAAACTAAATATACCAAAAATATCTTTACTCAAAACGTGCACTCAGAATGTTAATCGTTTGTTAATTCGGTTTTATATCATTACATTTTATTTAGAGTCTTCATAATTACTACTATACGGTATTATGGAGTTTGCACATTTACTCCTTGTATATTTAAAAAAAATCATATTGTGTTTACATGCTCATCCTGTGCAAGGGTCTTCATAAGGAAGATTGGTTGCATGAGCCAAATACGAGCAGACGATAATCGTATGGAGTAAGCGCCATAGCCAGTAACAATAATATTGCATGTACAAACATGCAAGTTAGCAATTACTTTAATTAATCTCGTTAGATTTTTTCTTCAGAATATATAATATCTATTCTGAAGAAAAAATCTTATTAAAGAAGTTAGTATATTATACTAACTAGTATATTATAGTAGTTAGTATATTATAGTAGTAGTTAGTATATTATACTTACTTCTAACCCAGAATTTTTGTAGCGCTCGTTGCGTAGTTTAACTAACCGGTGTTAGGTAATTGCGTTTGTTAAGCAACGTGCAACTCAACCTCTACTTGAATGGGTAGTCGAGTGTGACATTTCTATCGGAGCGCTGCCGTGCTTTGAGGAGCACGTCAAGTAATCGGTCCCGGTTGTTTAATTGTCGGAGGCCATAAGCCGGCCTAAAATTCCAATACCTTGGTTGGCCACTAACCTAATCGAACGTACTTACTTACCCAGGAATTTATTTCATTAACTGCCGAAGAACTATTGAAATTAATATTCTCAATATTTGATCTAAAATCACTTTTAGATAGAGCTGTAAAGTTGGGATTGATTCTCACATCTTGTGATATGTAAAGTTTGTTTGCCATAGTAAATTTGAAGTCATTCTGTTCTTCAAATTTTCTAAACATATACCGAAATACAGCTTTGACCTGCAAAAATACGTTGATTATAATCATTCCTTACATCACACTACTCTTTCAAAGCCAATTGGAGCTATTTCAGGGGCCTTTGGCGGCTTAATAACTATAACACCAGGATTGATCAGGTTGACCATCCACTCGATGAAGAAGAAGAAGAAATTGGAAATAAATTTTATTTTTTTTACCATTCGGATTTTCATGACGAATTTGAATGAAACTTTACAGGATCATAGGTTAAACATCAAAATATTTCATGGAATGTTATTCCAAAATTTCCGAGGGTGCGGATACAACGCGGGTAAGACTGCTAGGTACTAGTAGTATTTTAATATTTTACCGATTCGTCATCACTCAAACCCAACCACTTCAATAACTGATATTGAGAATCAGCAACTGCGGCTGCGGATAGCTGTCCAAGGAGAGGCAGTAGAGAGAACGCAGAAAGAACTACATTGTCCTTCGAATTACCTTGTGCTATAACCTGAAAAAGTTTAAAGTAAGTAAATACTACAAATCAAGTTACAGCGGTCTCTTACCGATTGTAGTCAAGTACTATTCTTTCCAATATTGCGGTCACTGCATGAAGAATGTGCTGAATGATTTTAAGCGCATTGCTTCAGACCAGTAAACGTAAACACAAAATGTCAGTCTCAAAAGACTTAGAAATGAAAAATCGTGGCTACCTTCTGGCTGCTCGATAACTTCAGTAATAATATAAAAATATTGTATAGAACAGGGTACCAGGCTGCATTCGGCAAGAGACACCGGCTGTAACCTAATTTGGTGAATGCAGTTTGCACATAGTCTTGTCTAAAGTCTTCATTTGGTGATCGAAGTAGATTGAAAGAGTTCGGCAACCGCATTAGGCAAAGGGCTGGATGTAATTACTACATATAATTGTTAGCTCATTAGATTACTATTTAAGGCTAATTGATTTTAGAGTAGTTTTATAGTTTATCGTATACGTTAATTTTTATTTCAACTAAATACCATGGGAACTATAGAATTCTACCTACTGTAATTCGACACAAAAGGTATAAGTACTATGCATTAGATAAAGTAATTTGTTTCGAATAATATGTGCGTATGTTTGAAGTTCCTTTTTGGCACCTACTTAGTCAAGGTACAGCCTTGTACAGTCTTGGTAGGAAGTTTTCACAATTTTTTTAAATCAAAACTGTTTTTAAATATCCTGAAATTTGCGTGAGAAAAGTGTCTAGCTGGTACAATTAATAATTTTACTTACATCCGTTAGCGCACAAGTAAAATTCAGATTGATATGTCTGAAAGCTGTCTTGATATGAGAATTCACGTTGATAATAGTAGTCGTGACACAAAATACTGAAAATGTTATCTATGGTTATATTATTTTTATTTTCCAAAGCTATCAGAAAACTAAATAAATAAATACACCCGGACAAATTCATTCACGGTTAATTAGACCCAAACTAAGCTAAATACCAGGAGACCATAATTATATAGAGAGCTCAGAGATGATGTTAAAAAAAGCCTTATTTATGAAACACTAGCCACCCCCTCTTTGGGGTTCAATTTCTCAAAATCCTTGTCTGTCGTTTATTTACATCATGATCGGAACCGCTGTATCAACATTGAAGTTTCTAGATACAGTGGTCAGCTGGGCCTTGATATATCAGTTAGTGTGTGTAACAGTCAAGTTTACCTTTTATCAACATTTATATATGTCGTAGTATAATTTGATACTTCGAATCTTCGCGGAAATCCTAGGGGTTTTGCGAAAACGCGGATAATTAGACATAGGCGAAAAATTATCAAATCTTACTGGACAAAGTAAAAAAAAAATAACTAATAATAAAAATAAAAAAAACTAATAACTATAAAATAAAAAAACAGGTTTTTTTTTTTCATGTTTGATAATTTAATAATTTGATATATTTTTTTTATATTTTTTTGAATTTAATAATTTGATAATTTGATAATTTTTCGCCTATGTCTAATTATCCGCGTTTTCGCAAAATCCCTAGGATTTCCGCGAAGATTCGAAGATTCGATCAAATTATCCTACGACATATACATATCTTTAACTATGAATATAAATAAAATAGTAGTGCCTGTTTGTAATATTAAAATAACCGCTTTTTACTACATGCATATCAATATTATATACATGGTACGTACATATGCCAGAATAACATTTTTTACAATTGTACATGTCTGTCAGTCTGTCTGCTTGTCCTGCATCCCAGCCATTTCGGTCACTGTCTCTCTGGGTAGAAAAGAGCGAGAAACACTACGGCGCGGAAATGGTGGTGGTAGAATTTTACGACTCATTTTTAAGAATTACCACCTTTCGTTGGATTGAATCGAAATTTTACTCCAACAGTATTGAGTCATAGTTTATTTTACATCACTCAAATTAATTTTAGAAATATGCGTTTGAAATTGTTAACAAACTAAGTGTGAAAGTAAGGTATAAAAGACTCATCTTTGTGCTTTTTAGGGTTCCGTAGCCAAATGGCAAAAACGGAACCCTTATAGATTCGTCATGTCTGTCTGTCTGTCTGTCCGTCCGTCTGTCTGTCTGTCTGTCCGTATGTCACAGCCTTTTTTCTCCGAAACTATAAGAGCTATGTTGTTGAAACTTAGTGTGTAGATGTATTCTGTGAACCGCATTAATATTTTCACACTAAAATAGAAAAAAAATAAAATTTTAGGGGGGTCTCCCATACTTAGAAATGAAAAAATTTTTTTTTTCATCAAACCCATACGTGTGGGGTATCTATGGATAGGTCTTCAAAAATGGTATTGAGGTTTCTAATATCATTTTTTTCTAAACTGAATAGTTTGCGCGAGAGACTCTTCCAAAGTGGTAAAATGTGTGTCCCCCCCCCTGTAACTTCTAAAATAAGAGAATCATAAAACTAAAAAAAATATATGATGTACATAACAATGTAATCTAACACCGAAAATTGGTTTGAACGAGGTCTAGTTAGTAGTTTTTTTTTTACGACATAAATCGTAAACCGCAAAAAAATACTGATTATTCATTCAATAACTCAAATGTAAATAAAAAAACATTTATTTCAAGAACTTCTTTATTATGTTACTCGCTGCTACGGAACCCTTCATGGGCGAGTCCGACTCGCACTTGGCCGCTTTTTTTCTATCGAGGAAATTAATAGTCAACGTGTTTCGGAAACAGTAGTATGATACTAAATAACCATATTGACTCGATAAGAAGAAGAAGAAGTAGTATGATTAAACATATGATCAAGATTAAAAACAAACAAAAATTGTTCTTGTAACGTTAAGACTTTTGGCTAAAAAATTGTTTATAGTAGCCCGTTTTAGGAACTCATAGGCCCTTAAAAATAATGACTGGACCGATTTTGACGGGACTTTTACTGGCAGGTGGCTGATGTAATAAGGAGTGAAGTAAATTAGGCTATTTTTATTTTAAAAGCAATCTTCTCGGGAACTGGCAAAACGCGGGTACGAGTATATCCGCGAGGCGCTGGTATTATAATAGACTAGCAGCGCCCCGCGGTTTTACCCGCGTTGTGCCCGTTCCCGTGGGAATTTCGGGATTTTTTTTTACATAAAAACCTTCCTCTTGAATCACTCTACCTATTACAAAAAACCGCATCAAAATCCGTTGCGTAATTTTAAAGATTTAAGCATACAGACAAACAGACGCGACTTTGTTTTATACTATGTAGTGATGTAGAAGAAAAAACCTCTTAAACAGTAATTAAGTTACGAAAGTACACAAAGTGGTAACTCCTAGTATACCTATTTATTGAATCAATTTCACACAACACAAGTCACAACGTCGGACGATGTTTACGAAATTTTAAAATATTATACCAAGATTAATAAAATGTACACGGTAAATAGAGGAAAATTCAAATTACACACTTTCAAGTGGAAAATCCTTCGGTTACGCTGAGTAAAATAAAACGTTTAAATGAAAACTTATACCTAAACATACGTAATAGTATACACACTCACATATACAACTGTAAATAACTTACGCAAAAATATTATTTTCATTATGATTTGTTTCGTACTAAAATCAGGAAACTCTGATTAATATTAACTCCTTGGTTTGAAATTTTATGCCTGGCTAAACATACGATAACATTGCAGAAATACTCAGAACGTAATTTTATGAATTATTATAGAATTTTCAGTCATAAGCCACTTTCACTTTAAGCATTTTTAATCGTCCGGCTACGCGCCGCAGCAGTGCGCAGTAATCCTTGCGCACTGACGTTCATTGTTTTTCATACAAAAGGCACGTAGCAGGACGACTTAAAACAGTTAATTAGAAAGAGTCGTTATCATGTTTTTTGATATGACCATTTACTCATACACATTCCCTGTGCACAAAACTTTGCAGTAGTCAGTTGTGCACTAAGGATGTCTTTTCACCAGCTGCTTTTTTACGTTACTTATCATCAATCATATAAAAAAGCATAGTCCGACACATCCGACAATCTTATCAAACGGTGCATAGTATTAATTGTTTAGTACTGAGACGAGGCGATATCTATAACGAACGAGCAGCCTTGGACTAGCAGTGATCTTAGTAAAGTAACGGTCAATTAGATCTCACTGCAAGATTGGGATCATCTTATAACTGTATAAAATATGATTCCAAAATATTAAGGGAACGCCTCAGTGGTCAAATGGCCTGTATACTTGGCGGCCCAGACTTTCCTGGGTTCAATTCCCGGGTCTAGCGAAGAATAAGGCGCTAATTTAAAACCACCAACTGGCAATAGGTAATCGAGGTAATTCAGTATTCTCCTAATCTTCCTAGACATAGTTTGAAACAACAAATTTAGATGAAATAGAAACATTTTTACACCTTTATATCGAGTAGGTACCAGTCCCTATATAAACCATAACCCAACCCGTGAATATAAATAAAAAAGCACATAAAAATAAAAAATATACGGCCAATGGTAATATAGTTAGGTAGGTAGTATTTTATTCCATTACCTTGACTGTGTGGTTTTCATATGATATTTTATTTGCCTACATACGTTCAATGATTGCATTAGTATGTCTAACTAACGCCTTTTTCAAATTATGCCTTTTCAGTCATCCTGCCTCGTACGATTTGTATGAAAAACAAAAGAACATCGGTGCGCGCAGAGAACAGATTGACCAGCAGTGCTGCAACGTGGAACTGGACGGCTTACAGCGCTTAAATTGTAAGAGCCCAAATAGTTATCTACTCTACTTGACCATGTATTGTCTCATACATAATTGTTAAATGCAATTTGTTAGTCATTTAGAACATAATTATATGAATGACTTCAACATTACTGTTTCTAAATAAACTTAATAAATATTACGTAAGTTACTTGTTTCTAAGTCAACTTCTGACTACCTTGGTAATGTTTCCGGCGATTAATTATTGTTTATTCTCCATGTAAGAAATTTTCCTAACTGTTGTCAAGACGAAATATTATTATTAATCGAATTATTCTTACAAATTATTTTTTCTTGGTAAATATATCGATGACCCTTATTCTTTGGTTAACACTGTGTTAAGCGTGCGCACGCCGCGGTTTCATACAAAAGTGAACTGCCGCGGGCGCCCGCGGCGTGTGGCTAAATTCAAAAGTGAACCGCTGCGTGCGCACGCTTAACGCAGTGTTGACCCTTATAATTCCTGTCATTGAGTTATCGTCATTCGATCTCAAGTATTGGACTCATAGTTGATTATTATTATTAATATTTATTTTTCCCAAAAATAACCCAAAATCTAATGACGTTGAGATTTAAACAATCTCAAAGTTTTCAAACAATTCAATGACAAAATTCATATTAGTAGTAGTATTGCTACGTCCCACGGCTGGTCAAAAGCCTCTCATCTTATAGAAGATATCAATACAGTGACGAGGATTAGGCGTAATCACCTCGCTCGGCTCGACCCGGGAATGGAAACTTCAATAATTCACACTACCTATCCAAATCCATATAAAAATACTTCCCTTAGCAACGTTCAAGCGTTCACGTTTCCCGTTAATAGGGAATATCCTACCATTTCGACGCATGAGATCGAAAAAACAAGAAATGGAAAGTGCTTAGTGAGGTTTGAAATTGGAAACGCGTTCATCAGACGCCTGCGGAAATTGTCGGTTGTCGCGTCTCGTGTCAGCGTTATTGTGGTGACAGATCGTGACTGGGTACTGTCGCTGAAGTAAATAGTTGTAACGTGTTATCTAGAGGCTTGGAAAAGTTGTGTTAATAAAACTATTAGGGGTGGAATACAAATATACAGATAGAAATATAGGAATAAAAACAAACAAAGGAGGAATACATACAAATATAAATTTATGCAATTGTGTAGATTCAGCTAAGATCTTAACACCTTTTAAATCTGTATGTAAGCGACAATATAATTACACCCCTTCTTGATCAAAAACGCTAAAAAAAAGCGTCAAACTGACAACAGTTTGACGCAGTTTGACGTTTGCTTAATTTACAAAAATGAATCGGCAATGCGCATCTTTAATTAACTTAAAGTTATCCGTGGAGAGCGGTCTAAATAAGTACAAAGTCTATGTACGAGTAAGGACACTAGATAAAATTACAACGCAGAGAAGAAAGTTCCATTTTTTGTTTTGTAGGCAGAGAATTAAAAATGCTTCTTAGAATTTCACCCCTCACTTCCCAGAAATTTGAAACTGAAGCACAAAAAACTGTAAATAATAAAAACGTATCATATCTACTCACATAATCGTTCTATATAATCAACTAGCAACACCCTGCGATTTTACCCGCGTTGTGCCCGTTCCCGTGGGAATTCCGGGAATTTTTATACACATAAACATTCCTCTTGAATCAGTCTATCTATAGATACACGCATCGAAATCTTTGATTTTTTTTTAAATATTTGAGCATACATAGGGACAGACAGCGGAAAGCGACTTTGTTTTATACTATGTAGTGATTACCTAAACCCACGGGATGTTAACAAGGTTTCCTGGGATTGTACAACAATTTAGAACACCCATAGTACCGCGACATGTGGTGCGGCGCGAGCTCATTACTATGTCACGTGGACGAGTTCGATTCATGTAAAATACTTGTTGTACGACCTCAATTCGTTTAGGACAATCTAATATAATCTTGAGAATTAAGGTAGGTACAAACAGTAACAGTAATAGTGTGGCAAGTCCAAATATAGAACAAAGGCCAAGCGTGCTGGTGATATCAGTACAGTAAGGAGTATTAATTTGTCATAGTAACCATGTAGTTACCGCGTTTGGCTACTGCGGTTTCGTGATTTCAAACGCAAGACATAATTGAAAATGAAATTAAAAACATACGCTACATCACCGAAGCGTTTGTTATCGATACAATATTTTCTACTTGATTTCTTTGGCATTCTATAGAATTTGTTGACGTTGAATTTGCACGAGTAGTAATAAGTAGCATGCGATTACACAAGTAGTAGTAAGTAGTATATTGCATGCGGCGATCGACTTAGTGTAATCGCGTCTTAAGATCAGAAATCAATCTTTATAATCCCGTGTGAGTCGTATGACTAAAGTTATCAGCATACCTTTTTTATTTAAATTAACTTTAACAAATACCCTCACAGCGTAGAAGCAAATAAACGTAATTAGTACAAATACTTTAACCAATTCTTTTACTTGGCATTCATAAATATCCCGGGAACAATTTAGATCACGAAACGCTAATAAAACATGGATTCCATGGGGGAATGAGGTTACTAACAATACGGAACTAGGAAGCCGCAAAAGGCAATCAGATCTTCAAACGAAACTAGAATAGCCATTAAAATGGATAGATATTTTTAAAGAAGGCATTGTTGTGTGCATAATGTAGAAGTCAAAATGGTATTATGCTCTATGCTCTATTTCATTACATTGAAGGTATACTTGGGCATATGCCTGTTTACTAAAGTACTAGCTGTGCCCTGCGGTTTCACCCGCAGCGCCCCCGTTCCCGTGGGAATTTTGAGATTTTTATTCCCTATAAACCTCACGGAGCCCGAGACCTTTCCAACGAATGCAAAACCGTGGAAATCGGTCCAGCCATTCACGCGTGATGCCTTGACCAAGGAAAACGGGTTTCATTCTTATATATATAGATTAGGCTTTAATTTCCCACTGATGGGTAAAGGCCTCTCATCTCACTGAAATGTCAGTACATTGAGGAAGATTGCTTATTTATTAATTACTAGCAGTGCCCCGCAGATTCACCTGCGTCCTGCTCTTCTCCGTAGGAATTTCGGGATAAAAATAGCCTATAACATTCGCGATGAATATGGCTATCCATTGCAAAAAGAATTATTCAAATCGGGCTGGTAATTTCCGAACTTAGCTCGAACATACAAACAAACTTACAAATTATATCTCTTTATAATATTAGTATACAATTATTAATTAAAAGTGCAGACATAATTAAATTATACGCAAAGATAACAAGTAATAAAAATGAAAAACATTTCAATTGAAAAGACTCTGTAGTAGTTTATAAAGTTTTAATTATTAATTCTAAAATTCTGTATAAACTTTAATTAAAACTTTAAACAAAATACAAATCAGATAATTTTGGGGCTTGACCTTAGTCCTTTAAAGCTCCAAACTTGCTAAGTTTGCGCATTGGATTGACTTTGCCGATTTTCATGTTAATTTTATTTGAGGTGGGTACAATTAATTACAAAATCTAAAAGCATTTGTGTTTGATCTCGAAGGGGCTCCGACGTTGAATAATAAATCAGTTTCTCTGTTAAATTGAAATAAACTAATAAAATTCTGGATTCGTCGTCTTGTTTTGAAATTTAGTTCGTAACTTGTTCATTAAGAAGTGTGCTTAATTTACTGTTAAAATCGTTAATAATTAAACAATCATGACCATTAATAAAGAGTCATTAAACCCGATAACATGATTAATTAATTAACAATTTAATTAAAATTTTCATGTAACCTTTCAACTGCTAGGTGTTCAATTAAATGCTAGCTTTTAGCCTACCTCGCTCGTGACGTACTTTGACTAAGCAATGTTAGCTCATTGCGATTGTTAAGCGATGTTCAGCTCTGGATGGGTGGCCGATAGTGGCAAGCGCTACCGTGCTTCGGAAAGCACGTTGAGCAGTGGGTCTCGGTTGTTTCAAACGTCAGGCCATAACGGAGGCCTTTAGGCGGTCTAATAACTCCGACACCGGGGATGGCCACTAACCTACTCGAAATGAATGAAAGAAGCCCACGCTTTCTGCACTCACAGTGGAACGTTTAAAAGGTAAGTAAGACCGTTATCAGGGAGGTTGGAAAAGATTATACCTACTTACGTGTGCAAGGCAAAAGCGAGCAATTCACCCACCATTTACTTTACGAGTTAATTGTCCGTTCCTTTACTATGTCGCGAACACGAAAATGCTGTTTACACTTTTGCATTGTGATTTTCATAAGCGCTGCTGTTTAGATATATTTAGTTGCTCATTTCGGCATAATTTGTAATGCTTAAATAATTTCATATACTTTTAACCGTAGTGTGCTACGCAAGGGTTTAATTATGTAGCATTGCGTAATTAATGATATGAGTTGCAACTTGGCATTATGTATTTTACATAGTAAACATATTAATTTCATAGTAAATGAATGGGTTAGGGTTGCTGTACTAGTAACTGAGTTTTCTTGGAGGGGAAAAAGCTTTTTCACATTTGGGCAGCTCAAAAAACCTAACGTATGGTGTGTTTACATTCTGCACTTGCTATTACTTTTTCCGCTATCCCAAGTATTTCTCTGTATAGGTACTTCTTGCTAAAATATCGACGCAAGTGAGGTGTTTCTACGCTGGCCACTTCCCTACTCCCTTGCCAACTGGGTTGAATGCAAACGTTGAGTATTAAATCGTTAACTAGAATAGTTCACTTAAGCGACTGTTTGAACCAACCACCTTAATGGCTTCTCGTCTTATCAATGACTAATATAGTCATTGTTAAGACGACCTATCTATGAAACATCTCGAACAAAATCTTATTCTTCATCGAGTGGATCGATCTACTCGAACAAAATGATTAATGTTCGTACTGCTGATTTTTTCAGTTCCTATTTCTATTGATAACGAGACAGACTTCGTTAATGTATAAGCGAACACTATCCGTATCCGTAAACGTAGTTTCAATTCAAGACTTTGTTAAAATTAAGCTGGAAATGGGACCAATTTTTTTATGCTTGCGTTGAAAAATTGTTAGTTTCCGGGCTTATTTATGTCGCGTACAGACTTGATTAATTATATAACAACGTAAAATTGTGAGCGGCGCGGGCACTAGCTAATGTTTACGGTGCTATGAATATGTCTTCACTCATCTATATGTCCACCTTATGTGAAACTAGTTTGGTGAAGACACCTTTAATGATTGAAGAACTTATATGTTAAGTTAAAACGAATATAGGGAGGATCGTAAGCTGTGGTTATTGTATTAAACCTGAATTTATCAATAAATTGTTGCAGAATTTAATAATATTGAACTTAAACGCCGCGGTGGCCTAGTGGCTGGTGCACTCGCCGGCCAAGATTCAGGTCCCAGGTCGAGTAAAAACATGTCTCCTACTTTTCAAACATAGCTCGGGTTTTAGATTACCAACTCGCATTTGGCAAGCATGGTGATTATGCCTAATCCTCCTCACTGATATCCTCAGTGAGATGAGACCACTTAATAGTTAACGTATAATCTGAATGTCCGAAAAGTAATTCAACAAGCTTTTAAAAAACCACAAACAAAGAGAAAACAAACGAACGTTACCTAGCTTAAAGGTTAAACTAATACCCATTACGAGAAATATGGAAGAATAATATTTTGCATAAGATCGCTACGAGGAATGTTTTCATTTAATTTCTCGGCGAAACGGTTTTAACTTTTCAACACAATTACTGCCTGTGTTTAGGCATGGAGGCGTACAATTAGGTGTAGCTCTAATAATATTGCAGAATAAACATTCTTAACAATGTACTTGGAGGCTTCCTTATCTCGGAAGTGTTGGTAGAGGCGGAGACAATTTCTTTCATTCTAAAACATACATTGTATTCGATTTGGGCTGAAATTGGCTGCAAGTGTGGGTAGGTTTAGACATGTGTATCTACCATTGGTTGGACGTTACCTGATTTTAAAAGCACGACACGTTCTGGGCCGACACTACGTTAAGCGTGCGCACGCCGCGGTTTCATACAAAAGTGAACCGTCGCGGGCGCCCGCGGCGTGCGCACACCGCGTGTGGCTTCATACAAAAGTGAACCGCCGCGTGTTGACCTTTAGAGTCGTCATTTACTTTGAGTCGATCTGTAAGAGTAGGTATCTTTAAAGTACCCAAATATTTTTCGTATTGAAATTCATATCCGACCAGCGATACTAATTAAGTTAAACCATTAATGTAAGTAATAACGTAAATTTCTTCGTAATAAGCAATTAAGATTCAAAACAAATCGAATGAATACGACTTTCGAATACTGAGTAAGTAAAACTTTCGTTTTACTTCACCAATTATTTCAAGGGTTTAATTATAAGGAGCTAACTCGAAATTATCAAATAAGTTATTTAATTTCGACTTGGGATGGAGTTACACCTTTAATAGTACTTCACTCTTAATTCTTTCGGCTCGCTGGTCTAGTTTTATGCTCATTCGACAGCCAAGACTGGGGTACCAAGGTCAAGCAACTTACTGCAATAGTACCTTTATGCTAACTCTATACAAATATAAAAGTGTTTTTTTTTTCGTTTCAACGCTAATCTCAGAAAATAACAATACGATTTAAATAAGCCACATTCAATGGGAAAGATACAGGATATTTTTCATTCCGGGTAAAACCGCAGAACGCTGCTAGTAAATCTATATGTTGGTTCACATCCCTAAATTCGTCGAACGCAAAGCATTGCATCAACAACGCTTTCAACTTTTATCATAATCTAAATACCAAACTATCTTAATTATTTTCACAGGATAAGACCGCATTGCTTGAAATTCCTTAGAGATTTAACTGGTTCATCAAAATTCATTTATGGAGCTAGGGGAAAGATGAGCTACAGGAACTAAGTTTAGACGGGATTTTGTAAGTAACGTTTCAGGTATCTTACTCTAATACTTAAAAGCTTAAATGACTGAAACAGTGTGCCACAGTGCAGCGTCAGTGAACAGTGTTTTTTAAAGCTTTTAAAAATAAGGCTACATTTAACTCAGAAGTAACATATACAATTTCAAAGCCGGAGACGGAGAAACGATTGGACCGTTTAAATCCTAAGCTATATGTATAACGGTTCAACCGTTTGTCAATGCATACACTACATCGAAATAGGTTCATTCGTTTGAAAGCTACGGAGCCACAGATAGACACATACCCACACGGACAACGACGTCAAACTTTTATCACCTCCCTTTTTATCGGGAACTAAAAATAAAAACTACCTTATCAAAACCAATGACTTTCGGGTTATACATATCCAACATTTGAAGTCAATTACTATACAAAACGTTGCAACATGAATTAATTATTTACATAAAACAATAATGACCAGAACAGAAACTATGGCCTTAATTATGTTTAGTTTCTTTGATGACTTTGAAAACACAAAGCGTGTTCGTTGGAATGGGCGTACCTGTCCTAACCAAACATTAGCAACATTAATTTGACATTTTAAAGTCAAAGGGTCTACTCCAGTTAATTTGTAGCAGAGATCATTGTCCTGAGACACACTCTGTTCACGTTCAAACAAGGAATAAATGTTTACTCTACGAAATTGTAGTGACTATTGAGTACAAATGTTTTAGTACCGTTCTTACAACAATAACTGACGCCCGTACCGATTTAATAAGTATTTTAATAATAGTTTTTTTTGTCAAACATTATAATGTTTGAAAATTTTCGTCAATTAGTTAAGTGTATTTTTAATGAACGTCTCTTAGTGCGGCAAAAATTGACGTAATTGTCATTCATATTTTGGCATCTCCGAGTATTGTGGTAAGAAAAATTGGGTAAAAACTATAATCACGACTATGAGCCTGTTTATATTAACTTGCAACAACGTGCAGCATCGTGCAACATAATATTGCGTCACCGCATGACAAAGCGCTATGTCCGTTTTACAATATCAGTAATGACACTTAAAATCTATTCAATTAAAAAAACGTGTCAACATGAATAAGGAATTCTTTCAGAAAAAGCATTAAACTTCATGCGTTCTAGCAGTTTTTTCTCCCACCCATTCAGAGATACATCGTTTCTGCATTAACGGTAAACAGTTGCAATTATTGGGAAAGGATTTTAAAATAGAACAAAATACTTTCAATTTTTGAAAGTGCATCTTCGGGAGCACTCTTTCAAACGGTATCTAAAATATCTTTAGGAGCGCCAAATGGTTGACATTTTTATAAACCCTGCTATATTTTTGCTGGGTTGCGATGGAAAAAGAATCATAAACTGAAAATGTTTCGTTCACTTTTATTATTTACTAGCTGTGCCCTGCGGTTTCACCCGCAGCGCCCCCGTTCCCGTGGGAATTTTGAGATTTTTATTCCCTATAAACCTCACGGAGCCCAAGACCTTTCCAACGAATGCAAAACCGTGGAAATCGGTCCAGCCATTCACGCGTGATGTCTTTCTTGACCAAGGAAAACGGGTTTCATTTTTATATATATAGATGTTATCTTCAGTGAGATTAGAGGCCGTTGCCCAGCAGTGGGGCATTACAGGCTAATATACTTTTATTTTAACTTAATATTCAATTCTTAACCTAAATTCTTTGAAGTGTATAAACGTTTGGCACTAATCTGCCATCAACATCGAATTACTATCATTCATAATTCCAAAACTCTTTATGCTTGACTAGACAAAAGTATGTCTCAACATAAAAATTCTCAAAGTCGTTTTAATCTAAACAAAACAGATTTATATTATGAGTTAAACAAATTCAGTTAAAGTGAGGAAACTATGCCTCGTGAAGATGTTTAGATTGCCGTCACGTCGCGACGGCCCGAGTCTGCAGGTGCCATTATTCAGAAACAATGACGGATTTCTTTATATTAAATTTTGTAAGTTACTTCTGAGGAGTCGTGTTTTGAAGAAATGTTCGTATAATTTTTGTAAAAATTTGCCTAGGTTTTCGTTTCGCTATTGTAGATATATAAAACCACACTAACCACGACCTGCGGCGTAACCCGCGCTGTACTCGTTCCCGCGGGAATTTCGGGATAAAATGTATCCCATGTGTTATTCTGATGTGTAAGTATATTACTGTCAAGTTTCATCCAAATCTGCGTAGTAGTTTTTCGTGAAGGAGTAACAAGCATACAAACATCCATACATCAATCCATCCTCACAAACTTTCTCATTTATAATATTATTAGGATAGGATAGGATTGTACGTCCAATATAAGTACTTACATGTAGTTTTTGCAATTGTATGAGACTTTATTACTATATTTATGGTTGTACTTTAATATTGCATCCAGTTGTAACTATTATCCAAACATTAATAGGTTTTATTTTTTCTTGCAATATTTACTCAAAGTTACAAATATCAAAACAGCCGGGCTACCATCAAAAGCGATCGAATTTAAAGAAAGTGGAAATCGTATTAATTGGCAAAAACACATCATCAAACAGTTGCATCAAATTAAATTAAATATTGTATGGAAAACCGTAACGTTCTAAAATCTTGGTACCTAAAAATCAGGATGGTTTCGATGGTGTTTATGCAGCACAACCTCGGATCTTGCGCAAAAGTTAAAAACCGGCCAAGTGCGAGTCGGACTCGCACAGAGGGAGCCCCCCTTGAATATTTGTTTTATTTCATTTTTAGTATTTGTTGTTATAGCGGCATTAGAAATACATCATCTGTGAAAATTACAACTGTCTAGCTATCACCGTTCTTGAGATACAGCCTGGAGACAGACGGACGGACGGACGGACAGCAAAGTCTCAGTAATAGGGTCCCGTTTATACCCTTTGGGTACGGAACCCTAAAAAGTAACATCGCAGTTAAAACTACAAAGAACTTCTTCGTCAAAGTTGTCATACACGAATACCAGCTGGTTTTCTAATACAAATAGAATCCAATGTGGTGTTTTGAATCCATTTCCGTCCATCAATGCAGACGGAAATAGAATCGCATACTGGCGGAATACATTGAAACGCCAGCAGCAATATTGACACATAGTATTAGTTGCGCTTACTCTGCATAACCTGTATTAATTACTTGTCGACGACTGTACATTATGTGGGAGTGTAGAGCTTCTTATCGCGAACTAAGTGATGCTCGTCAATTGGTAAGATATGTATTAATTATGACGTAATACGTACAGATACATGATTAATAACATTTGCGTTTCTCCGAACTGAGTTAAGAGCTCTGAAATCTTTTTACCTAAACTATAGTATACGAAATATGTACTTAATATTTGAATCGTAACAGTTATAATCCCTGGACAGCCGATGCCATATGTTTAAATTTTTTCATCTTCCCCTTTCAAGTTCTCAAGATTGAACTGGGTGATTATTATCCAAGGTGATAATTTTACATAATAAAATGTGTCTCTTTAAATCACCATTTTAATACATTTTGATTACAAAAAAGCGAAACAAATGCGAAGTGATTATCTAGCATATACCGGTTGATATAAAGTTACACACTCTCAATCAAACTAATACGATATTCGGAATACAACTCCTTTCTTAATCGAAATAGAAGGCGAAATAAAAGTTTCAATAATCGGTGTTAGAGACAAAGTCTTCACTGAACACGTTATGATAAGTTTTCGGTCTATTGAACTGACACTCGCTATTGAGCCGCTTGCATTTGTATTTATTATCTATTAAATTCTATTCTCTTTATCTCATACTTTTGAAACTCATATTATAGAATAATGTTATGCTAATTTGAATGAAGCAAAGAGTGAAGTAAGACAAACAATTGGTCTATATAAACATTTATGGATAAGCGCCCAGAGACAAGACTTGTAAGATTGTGTTTTTTGTTTTATCTGATTCCCTAGTATTTTAGTACATGAACACAAGATTTGTTCTCATCAAACAAGCAACTATTTCGACTGTGTAGTGAACTCATCATCTTGAACAAAAAGCTCTAATAAAATAAGCTATAACTAAGCTAAAAACTATTTCTTACTAAGGTCCGCATTTGTGTAATGACAATATTTTAAACCACTAGCAATGCCCTGCGGTTTTATTCACGATGAATCCTTTCCTGTAGGAGATTTGGGATGAGCCTATGTGTAACTTTTGACTTTATTCATGATATCATAACATAAGAAAAATTATTCCAATCCTTTTGTAAATTCAAGATGTTCCATTTTATCTATATAATACTTATATATAAAAAAGCGGAAGAGTTTTTGTTTGTTTGATCGCGTTAACCTCAAATAATACCAATCCGATTTGAATAATTATTTTTGTAATAGATAGCAACATTCAACTAACAGGTTACAGGCGATTTTCCATCCTGAAATTCACAGAGAAACGGTACACAATACGAGTAAACACGCGGGGTGCTGCTAGTAAAATATAAAGGTCAAACTCTGTAAAAATGCTATTGTCATAATTTTCGCACAGGACATGGGTGAAATTGGAGAGCAAGGATCGTGTAATGCAAATTGAGACGAGACCCAAACACTAAACAATGCTTCTATTGTTGAAAAATAATTGGTTTAAGGTTGTAGTCGATTTATTCCATTCATTTCGTTTTGAACGACGTCGTTAGAATCAATGATTTATTTTCAGGGCTGTCAACCGAAGGCTGAAGCCGTAACTACCATAATAGGTAGGAATGCGAGTAGCTCTCCTTTATGTACCTCGCCGTTGTCGGGTAATTAAATCGCATTGCATTTTTTAACTAGCAACGAGTATGCTAAGTATTGTGACGTACTTTAACTCTTATTTAAATCTGTTTTTCTAACAAAAAGTCAAAAAGCAAGAGTACCTACGATATGTTAAACTAAATACCATTTGAACTTAATACCAAACTAACTTATACATGCTTAAATCCAGACGAAGATTACAAACGCAAGTAATACCACATAATGTCGTTTACAACGTAGACCATTTGTTGGAGAAGTAATAGGGTGCTTTCAAATTATGCGTTTCGTGTCGGACCGCTGCGGTGCCGAAGCCGTGCGTTTGTCGTATTGTGAACGTACGATCGTGTGTTTTCATACAAATCGAGCAGTGCGGCAACAGTGCGGCGTCGGTACCGCGAAATAATTTTAGTACGCACTGTTGCCGCACTGCTCGATTTGTATGAAAACACACGATCGTACGTTCACAATACGACAAACGCACGGCTTCGGCACCGCAGCGGTCCGACACGAAACGCATAATTTGAAAGCACCCATATACTTACTGCTTTATTCATAAAAGCTTTTTAACTAAAACACTGTTAGTGAGTGTTTTGTCTCTTTTGCTCCTTGGAAAATAGCGTATGTCAGAAAGGGACAAGCCATTTGATAGCTAAATGCTGCTAGTAAGTGTTAATGAATAAGGCCATTCATAATCATCAAGTTATTTGACTCAATATAATTCATATTGCATGACATTAAGCGAGTTTAACTTAAAGCGTATGTATACATTAAGAGTGTTTGCAAGCTTTGACCTGGAAAGTTAAATGGAAAGCTAGCGTCACATGTGTTAAGCCAGGAATAGAAGAAGCGTCGGGTCGAGGAGCCTAAACTGGAAGCACATGCCTACTATAGTACCAGATATACTTACATCCTATCGCAGCGGGCCTCTCACTAGCGTGTTCAACTCGCTGTCTTACAGGTGTTAACTCGCTCAATATAAACAAACACCGTTAACCACTAATGACCTTACGATCTACCGTCCGGGTTGACTGGCCTATTCAAAAAAGGAATTCATTAAGCAACCCTATTTACCTATTGTTTAAACACAATGTTTAATTCATCAACATTGGGTTTCATTAACCTTGCCTGAACACAGTATAGAAAGATACAGAAGGTTGATGCTACTGAATTTGCTGTAGCGCCTTTGAATGTCAAGTTCAAAGATCGCCAAATTAGGAAAATCTGGGAAATTACTTTTGAAATAAGAGTAAGGTTAACTGTATTAATATTTACTCTGTGACAGATCTTGAATATTGTATTAACCATTTGTGTAATTTCCAGTTTCATTTCTCATAATGGTTTATCCAGTTGAATCTAATTTATTATCAAACCTAAAAGCCTTAACCGTCAAACGAATTAAGGGTTGAAGTTTAATTAATCAATTAAAATACTTTGACGAACCAAACAATTAATAGGCTTTAGATAAGATTACTTACTAAACATGTTATTCCTTTAAAAAACTATAAAACTTAATTATAACAGAACTGAAAATAAACAATTCAAATAATGACGCATGCATTAAACACGGAAACTTAAAAATAAATACGAATTAAAGTTAAAAAAAATCATTTAAATGTTTATCTGAAAAGTGGAATGAAATAAACATTAGCGGTTGTGGTGGGGGCACTCCCAAAAGTTTTTATAGCGTCAATTGCGTGCTTACGATTTCGTAGGGCTTTAATGGGCAAACGCGATTCGTTTGCAAATAAAGGTAAACTGTGTTTGATTTAAAATTTATGCTACATACCAGAATGGTCGTGTCCTATCCTTTAAGTTATTCAAAGCTGATTACTTACTGTTGGTAAGGGGATTTCTAGACGATTATCTCAGGGTAAGTTGAAATTTCTAATTCAATATAACAGTGGGTTCGTGAATAGGGACTGTGCATGTAGCTTTGAATGGATTGGTTATCAAAAAAATGGTAAATCGGTGATTGGTTGCCAAAAATCGTTGATTAGGAAGTCGGTTTCTTGGCAATTATAGTTAATAATAGACAAAGTAATAATGTTCAAAAATTAAATTAAAAGATACTAACTAACTGATACTACTACATATACAATATACATACATAAATACTTTAATATCGTGAACGTTCTACATTAAAAAAATCCTTTTACCTCTTCCAGTATTTATTCTTATTATTCAACTCAGTAAGGAGAGTGAGAAGCTTGATTGAGCCACGAACTAATTAATTCCGCATCTACAAATATTTGTCGTCTCGTTTTTCCTCTCATATTTTTCCAAAAAACATCCTTATCCGTGTAAAAGAATCATGGCCACTGTTTGCATTGAGAATAACAATTTATTTTAATTACTTAAAGCTACACATTCAGTGAACTAAATACTTTTTGGGCTAAACGATGCGTGTGCCAAAGTAATTATTATTCGAGATGTGTTCTCCACAGAATAGTGGTTGGGCGTATTTTTATTTGCATATTTTACGTCTTTTCACGCAACAAGAGACGAACATCCGTGATCCGCGTCACAAGTGTGAAAAGAAATGAAAAATGTTAACAATGTAGTAACGTATATTACTGAATACAATTCTGGGTAAACCTCTTTGCTGGCGCAATCGGGTAAAATTGTGTCTCGGTGACATCGTGATATAAGGGCTCCCACACAAAACTGCGATGCGATGCGATGCGAATTCGCAGTTTTGTGTGGGAGCCCTAAGCTTTATTTGCTTCGTCGCTTTAATTTGTTTTCCTACACTCTTTGTATTCAAGTTAATAAGGAGTTAATATGCGTGTATTAAATAATAATTTACTACCAATCTAATCTTATAAAAAGAATTGTAAAACTGTGAATTATTAATTCCATCATAATTAAGAACACTACAAGATAAAAGAGATTTACTACCGCAGATAAAAGTATGCATACAAACATGTCAAACGTATAACATCTCTCTTTCTGTGTCGGAGGTTAACATTGTATAATGGATAGCTGATTTAGCAGACATACATAAAGCTAAATTAAAATGTGCCTGGTAGCGCCCCGTGGTTGTACCCATTCCCGTGGGAACTTCGGGATAAAATATATCTCATATATTATTCTGATACCAATCTTTTTGTAAAGTTTTACTTTCATAATCCTGTTAAGTCTGTGCCTTATCGATAATCAATTAAGATTAATAAACTACTGCGTGTATCGAAATCAAAGTGTGTACGTTATTTACTGTGTGGAGTGTGGGGATCCTAATACACTGGGAGTTACTGCCACGGCCTCACAATCAAATAAAATAACTATTATTAATATTTAACACAATAAGTTTATTCCGTAATTCACAATTAATATAAGGAGATGTTTACGACGTGGCCAGTGCGCAGTAACTGGCCGAGCGCCGAGTCTGAACCTCGCGCTACATTTTAAATTGCTGAATCATAACATTTGTACAGCCGTACACTACATCCCCCCAAATTTTTCCAAAATTTGGTAAATAATGAAACATTTAACATAATAAAAAAAAATAAAACATTTAACAATATAAAAAAAATAAACATTTAACAATATACATTTTTTTATAACTACAGTATTTTTTTAAGAATTATATATTGATTTTATGGTCACCGTACTGAGCAATTATTCTTCAGAAACAAAACACAAAAATTATGGTCACCCTATCATTACATTGATATAAAACAATATTAAAGCAAGCTACTTGTGAACACTCTATACCGATAACACTTCCGTGAATCGTATTTCGCTGTAGGTTGGTTGACGTCACTGCTAGCTTGCTTGAACCTTGTACCTTAAACTTGTTGCATTTGAGTTTCTTGGAACTTTTTAATAGACTTCACCATATTTTTATCCATCCATTTTTTACTGATCGAACGACACTTTACACAACATTTACACAAGATAATTACCAAAATGAATAGCCCAATCACCAAAACAATTATTCCGTACATTTTCACATGGCTTTCGATGTTTGTAAAGTCAAGTTGGTTAGCACCGTTCTGTGCTATTATTATCTCTTCATTTTTGCTATACGATTTACCCATTGTTATAATAATTTGACTGTTTAATTGCTCTGTTAATGATTAAACTCTCACCCAAGTGGTGAACAACAATATAATGTGACCATAAAATCGACTTACAATGAACATTTAATTGCATTATTGCAACTTATATGTAGGTTGCTTATTCCGGATCTACTTTCATGACAATTCTTATTTTGCAATATGTATATAATGTACTTAATATTAAATATCATAAAATATGTTTATTTTATCAATTTATTAAATTGACTATGCAATTCTACACATTAAATCTTACTGGTGGCTTTACAAGACGGCCACTTCTTGTTGTTTTACCACTAAAACTTGAACTTATGCTAGGCTTACTTGCTACGATTACATCTTTACTAACGCTGGTATCATGCCCACTGTCTATTACGTTTTTACTATCGTAATTTATTATAAAAGCTGGCTTTAACCGATCAATTGACACATTAATAGTTCTGTTTGGCAATTGAACTGTAAAAACTTTGTTATTTCTATTTATTACTCGGTAAGGGCCCTCATAAGGTGGTACCAATGGTCTGCTTACTTTGTCATTACGAATAAATACTTGTTCGCATGTTTGCAATTCGTCATGCACAAATAATGCCCGTGAGCTGCGCGGTACTGTTGATACTGGTTTTAACTTACTTATATTGTATCTCAACTCCTCTAGAAATGTGCTTCCTTCACTCAGTCGCTTATCTGAGACGTCATAAAAGTCTCCAGGTAAGCGAATGTTTTGACCATACAAGTATTCCGCGGGGCTCACGCCATTATCGCTTCTTCCTGCTGTACGTAAACCCAATAAAATCGTTGGTAGTTCGTCACACCATTCACTATTGGACGATAACCTAGCCATTAATGCCTGCTTTAAAGACCTATGCCATCGTTCGAGAAGTCCGTTGCTCTGAGGGTGATAAGGAGTACACCTTATCCTTTTAATACCCATTAATTTTAACAATTGTTCAAAAAGATTGCTTTCAAACTGCCTACCCTGGTCTGTTGTTATTTTAAAAGCATTTCCATATCGACATATCCATGATTCATAAAATACTCTAGCTACTATTTCTGCCGTTATTTCAGTCACTGGCACAGCTTCCGGCCATCTCGTAAATCTGTCTATCATTGTTACCAAGTACCTGTTGCCATTTTTACATGTCGGTAAAGGACCTACTATATCTATATGAATATGACTTAACCGATCAGCATTAGGAAATTGCTGTAGTTCTGATACTGTGTGTCTACCTATTTTTGCTTTTTGACATCTTAAACACGTCTTTGCCCATTGGCTTACATCTTTGTTTAACCCTGGCCAAAAAAAACGTTTTGCTACCAATTTACGAGTCGATCTGATACCTGGATGACTTACATCATGCACAGAATGAAAACCTATTTGTCTGAATTTTTTAGGTAAATACGGTCTACACGTATTTAACCTATTTTCACAATAAATTGGCTTATCATAGTTAGGCAAGAAAATCTTTTGTAATGTAACACTATTGTTATTTCCGTTCAATAAATCTACTAACTCGTCATCACATTCTTGTGCCGTTGCTAATTCCGCGTAATCTAGCGTTGTTGGACAGTGTATGGTTTCAATTCTTGAAAATGCGTCCGCTGACGCGTTATTATTTGCTTCTACGTACCGGATGTCTGTTGTGAACTCACTAATGAATAATAATTGCCTAGTACGTCTTGGCGTTTCACTATTTGTTTCCATTTTATTAAATGCAAATGTTAACGGTTTGTGATCAGTAAAAACTATTAATTCCCTCCCTTCATACATATACCTAAAATGTTTCATAGCTAAATAGATTGCCGTCAGCTCCCTATCATACGTGGAATACTTTTGTTCAGCCTTAGTAAATTTTTTAGAAAAATAACCTAAAGGTAACCACTTACTGTCTACCAACTGGTGGAGAGCTGCCCCCGCACACGTGTCCGATGCGTCTGAAAATAGCGATAAGGGAACGTTACTGACTGGATGAGATAACATTACACTGTCTCCTAGCTTTCTTTTACACTGCTCAAACGCCTCGTTTGACTCTGGTGTCCATGCGACTTTTGTTTTATCTTTCTTTTTTGCTCCTTTTAGATAATCATTTAATAATGATTGGTGAGCCGCTGCATGGGGTATACTAGCCCTGTAAAAATTAATCATCCCCAAAAATCGTCTTAGTTGTTCAATTGTTTCTGGCCGAGGATACTCTGTGATAGCCTTCACCTTATCATCTAGAGGTCGTATGCCCTCAGCAGAAACTTGATATCCTAAAAATTCAATGCTCTCTTTACCAAATTCACATTTTCCCATATTTATCGTTATACCAAACTTTGAAAAACGGTCAAATACCTTACGCAAATGCTCTTTGTGATCTTCCATTGTTCCTGAAGTTGCCACAATGACGTCATCTATAAAATTAAATAGGAAATCTAGCCCTTCAAGCACTGTATTAGTCATGAAACGTTGGAACGTTTGACTTGCTGTTTTCAAACCGAAATTTAATCTTACAAATTCAAAAAGTCCGAAAGGAGTTATTACCGCTGTTTTCTCAATATCTTCAGGTGCGATTTTAACAAAATGATATGCTTTATTAATATCTATTTTAGAAAAAATTGTCTTACCTGAAAGTATGTAGGTGAAATCATGCAGTCTTGGCACGGGGTAACGGTCCGGCTTTGTGATCGCGTTCAGTCGCCTGTAATCACCCACTGGTCGGATGTCCCCGTTCTTCTTCGCCACCACGTGCAACGGGCTGGCCCACTCGCTTTTTGAGGGTCTGCAAATTCCTAGATCCTGCATCAACTTAAATTCTTGTTTAACCCTATGGTACCTATCTGGTGGCAGTGGACGTGCCTTTGCATGAACTGGAGGTCCCGTGGTTTCGATATGATGGTACACATCATTCTCGGAAACACGGTCCATACCCTTAAATGATACCGGTTTAGTTATTTCAGGAAATTCCGCCAACAGGTCTACAAATGGATGATTAGTATTTACTGTTGTAATAGATGGCTGATCACTCGTGGTTATGCTACCCAACGTTAGTAAATTTGTCAGCTTATCCACTAATTTACGCGCACTTAAATCTACTACTAATGCGTGATGTTCCAAAAAATCCGCACCTAATATCGGCTGACTAACATCCGCAATTACAAACGTCCAGCGATATGTGCGCCGTAGCCCTAAATTTATATACAACGTTTTCGAACCATATGTATTTATTTCACTACTGTTAGCCGCATATAACTTATAGTCCGTATGCGCTTTTAACAATTTTTGTTTCTGTGTTGCCGGAATAACAGATACGTTCGCTCCCGTATCCACTAAAAATTGTAACTTATTTTCTTTATCGTATATCTTAAGACGATGATTGATTCCCGGTACAAAACCCATCGCCATAGTTGATTGCACCGACTCTAGTTTTCCGACGGCCTCCATGCACAGGGCTTCTCACACTTGTTCGCTTTCGATCTGTACCGATAATGCCACCTGCACAGCCAGTCCGGATCCGTTGATGATCTCGATCTTGACCTATATCGCCCCCTGCTATTTTCTCGTCCGCGAGAACCGCTGCGGCGATGCTCCCTTACTTCCTCGCGCAGTGATGCTACTTCAAGATTTAATTTACTTAGTTGTGCCATAATCTCACTCACCGGAAGTTGGTTACCGCTGCCTGGTGCTGTGCTTACTGCCGCTATTTCATTTCCTCTGATGTTTTCGTTGATCTTATCCGCAATATTTGCTAAGTTCTCGAGCGACTGGTCCTGGCTGACGATCAGCACTGCTCGTATAGCCGCTGGCAACCGAGAGACCCATAAACTATGCAGAGTTTGCTCCGATGTCTGAGCATTTCTTCCTAACTCTCGCATACGCCTTAGGAGTTGAGATGGCTTTTGTGTTCCCAACTCTAGCTCGCTAACTAACTTTTGGAACTGTCGTTCAGCACTCTCTTCGTATACATGTAACAGTCGTTCTTTTATTGCTTGGTATCTACCACTATCCGGCGGATTATTCAATATGTCACTCACTTGTTGTAGAGCGTCACGGCCCAGCTTGGCCACAACTAAATCATATTTTGTCTCATCACCTTGTTTTTGTGACCTGAGAATGCTTTCTATTTGGGCAAACCATAGGCGCGGCATTTCCGCCCAAAACTCCGGCAGCCGTGATTGTACGCTGATTGCAGATAATTCAACATTACTACTTATACTTGGAGTCGACATACCTGCCTCCGGTGCGGTCACATTGCTTTCGTTGTTCTTCATCTTCTGCGGTGTTTGGAACATCACTACACAGTACACTTATTGTCTCTATTCACTTAATTATGCGTTATTCTAACCAGTGTACTACTTGAATCCCAACACCCGTAATTACAGCACACTTTGCAATCTATAGAACTGTGAAACGTTCGGGGTCACCACTGTTAAGTCTGTGCCTTATCGATAATCAATTAAGATTAATAAACTACTGCGTGTATCGAAATCAAAGTGTGTACGTTATTTACTGTGTGGAGTGTGGGGATCCTAATACACTGGGAGTTACTGCCACGGCCTCACAATCAAATAAAATAACTATTATTAATATTTAACACAATAAGTTTATTCCGTAATTCACAATTAATATAAGGAGATGTTTACGACGTGGCCAGTGCGCAGTAACTGGCCGAGCGCCGAGTCTGAACCTCGCGCTACATTTTAAATTGCTGAATCATAACATTTGTACAGCCGTACAATCCGTTGAGTAGTTTTTGCGTGAAAGTGTAACAAACATACATCCATCCATCCTCACAAACTTTCGCGTTTATAATATTAGTAGGATTATGGTATTGTCCAACTTCATAAGCCGCAAACTGACAACGGGTTGATTCAAACTAAAATCTAGTTTTTAGGAACACAAAACTAGGCCTTACTACACTATAAATAGGTTTAAAATGTTCAGTTTCGTTTGTTTCTAATGAGATTATATTGAAGTGTAGCCTCGTATGATATTGTGAATAAATCGTGAGCTGCGCTGACCATGATGTATGCCAGCGCAAATTGGATTTATTTCCAGCTTAACCGTCGCAATTGTGTGCCTACAAACAAAAATTGTTATTGTAGAACGGTGTGTTATTAGTTATAGGCTGTTGTGTTATAAAGTTAGGTACACCCCGCGAGGTATAAGCTGAGCTTTGCAATTGTGTGAGTGTACATGGATAGTGTAGGTGTGATAACCGGCCTTAGGCGCGGCGCCATTTTCGCCCGGTAAAAACCTGATTTTGGGTAACCGGCTTTAGGCGCGGCGTCATTCTGTCTCGCCGCGCTTGGTACTTTTGGTGATCACTCACACTAATGCAAAGCTCAGCTTATACCTCGCGGGGTGTAGTAGTTTTATTTAACTAGGTAAAGTATTATAATGTGTTAGTTCTCTTGTATTTGATTGATGACTTTTAGCAGAGTATTTTGTAATCTACCCAACTACTTAGTTCATTAGTATGTGAGGGGTGTGTAAGGGCTAAAGGATACTAACTAGCATTAATAAGACAAAATTAAAGTCTAAGAATTTAAAACAGTTTAAAAAATTCAATAATTGCTGTCACCGTCGCTTAAACAATGGCCACACTCCTATCATTAAAACAATAATCTGTCTAAAAGATAACCAGAAAGTACGTTTTTAATTCAAGTTAAAGCCTTAATAAACTTATTACAAAAGTTTACAAAACGCGTCGAGAGCTATATACCTTTTCGAGTATAATGTTAAAAAACAGGGGAAAACATCGTTAGTTTTATCGCAGGCTCCGACAACGAATAGCGCTTCTCAGATACAGTAAAGGGACAAAAAAACTGGTACAGCTCATTTATTACGCTGACATTCCACAGTGCACCCCAATAAAAGAATGTGAGAGATGTATGTTTGCAGACAAAACACGTCAAACATTCGCCACCGAATTGAATAGAATGCACGTGAACAATAACGCGATTATTAATACTGATGTATATTTTATGGTTGAAACCGATAAAAAATGTTTAGTTAAATTTTAAATGTACTACGCCTAATATTATTACTGTTGAATAATTGCATTGGAAGTGACATTAAGCGTTCTTTCTAATACTATTTTGTGTTCCTACTTATATTTTAAATACTATTTTAATAAGAAACTCGTCATTCTTTGCCACTGATCTGATAGAAATAAATAAATGAATGGGGTTATGTTGCGATAGAGCTGGCCAAATTCTGAAACAGATACATATAATTATTTACCATTTTATGTCGATATTTAGAAGAAGAATAAACCTATATTCATAAGGAAAGAGGAACAATGCTGGTAAAACCGCTGTGCAAAGCAGCTTTTATACCTTTAAATGTATTACGTTTTGAAGATCGCTTTTTTCATCAACGGCTAAGAGTAATAAGAGGTCGATTTATGAGTAGATAGGCACTTCACTTTCCCACAATCCAGGTAAAATGCCCACTCAAGTAGGCAAACTCCCTTGTGGTTGTATTTCAGGGTACCGCAGATGCCTTAGACGCCCGATATTTATTATTCATTCATGAGGAGCACTGCGATATTTACTCTCCCATTACTTGAGGCTTCGAAGTCGCGTTTCTTTCATTAAAAATGTATCACGTGTTCGTTTTCAAGTTGCAGTATTCTAGGGCTTTGATAAAGAAGTTTTAACTTGAGTTGTCATGAACTAAGAACTAGGACATAAACACACGCGATGTTTTTAGAAAGTTGAATATTTTTCTAAACCCTCAAAGTTTAGCCCTCACAGCAATATATTTTCTTTAAATATATAAAGATACTAGCAGCGCCCCGCGGTTATACCCGCGTTGGGCCCGTTCCCGTGGAAATTATTGTACACATAAACCTTCCTCTTGAATTACTCTATGTATTTAAAAAAACCGTATCAAAATCCGTTGCTTAGTTTTAAAGATCTAAGCATACATAGGACAGACAGACAGCGGAAAGCGACTTTGTTTTATACTATGTAGTAACTTAAACTATTTAATATGTAATAACTTCTTGAGTTTGAGCAAACTTTCTAACGCCTAAACTTCGCTTTAATACCTTAACATTCTCCTTCCTGTAACCAATCAGTAAAGGAAACTTCAGAAAATGTTTAAAGCAAACTATAGCCGTAAGACTAGTTTGATTGAATGCAGATAACGTGCCTTTGTCATTTACCAGTGTCTATTCGCTACCACATAACATATTCCAGAACATAGCTGACCAAACCGAACTCACTAACAGTCGAATTAAGTTACATCGTTTAAATTAATATCTGCATCTCAATAATCCGAAATCGGGTTAGAGAATGACGTCTTCTAAAGACAGTTTCGTGTTCGGATTCGAGACACGATTCAAATTAAGTGACAAAGCGTTGGGCGGTGGGCTATACTCGACCGGTCGCTCAGTAATAGCTGGAATACGGACGTGCATTTGCTATAGCAGTACAGTGCAATTTAAACAGACATTGGTTTGATAGAATTTTCAATGTTCTGATATTCATATTTATACAGTGCTACGCCTAAATGTGAATCGTTAACTTGTGGTCACACTTCACGAGAGTCACAATAGCTGATAATAGTCGCAATAGACACAGATGTACGTTACCTCAAATAGGGATAATGTGAGTTGGCTAGCTCAATTCGAAACGAGCGTTCAAGCGAGCGTCACAATATAACAAATTACTCGCTCGCTCGCTTACTTTCTAATGAACTTCAACTTGTCGCTCACTTATTTGCTTAAGCTAAATAACGCCTTAAGATTCCTTCAATATAAGCGTTTTAGTCGTTCTGCTACGTAGCAGTAGCGGATATTTTTTTGTTTTTCATACTAAACGCACGTACGCTTGGTATGAGAAACAAAAGAATATCCGTGGGTGCGTGCATGCGCGGAGGAATGCACACTACTGCGGTGCGTATCGGAACAACTTAATTTGAAAGAGGCCTTATTCACAATTACTTTACAATCGTTAATGGAGATTGCTACATAACCTCTACACTATTCAATCTGTTAAGAAAACAGTTTATCATTTTCAGAAAGTCTTCTCACGCCCACGGCCGCTGTGACACGGCCAAAACGTACAGATTTTTACCTTGTTTTATTTTGAGTGTTTTGTAAATGGTTTTCACACGAGTTCCGTGTTTTTAAACTAAATATTATGAGTAATGTTCTCAGTCATATTGACTTTAACTGTATTGACTGTAGTTTCGTAATTACATAAATATAAGACGAACTAGCAGAACCCCCCGGTTTTACCCGCGTTGTGCTCGTTCCCGTGGGATTTTCGGGATTTTTTATACTTATAAACCTTCCTTTTGAATCACTCTATCTATTTAAAAAACCGCATTAAAATCCGTTGCATAGTTTTAAAGATCTTAGCATGCATAGGGACAGATAGCAGAAAGCGACTTTGTTTTATACTATGTAGTGATGACAATTATAAGTGTAATTATAAGTATATTACTGCTCTAATAACCAACACATTACCTTTAAATATGCCTTCAATCGTTTATATTTTCATACTGTAAAAATAACTCCAAAGAAAACAAATCAAAATAAGTCCAAAGTTTTGTCTTAAAACAGTGATTTATGCCTTTTATATATTCACTAGCAGTACCCTGCGATTTTACCCGCGTTGTGTACGTTCCCGTGAGAATTTCGGGGTGAAAAATAGCTTATAAACTTTCCGTTGAATGTGGCTATCCATTTAAAAAATAATTATTCAAATGGTCTTGGTAGTTTCTGAGATATGCGCGTTTAAATAAACAAAAGATCGAACACTTCAGCTTTATTAATAGTATAGATTCATTTCATCAACTGTTACGCGTATATTAACCAAAAGCACAAATACATTTGGCAAGCTACACGAAAATTAGATTAGGGTGGTAAATAGGAATGCCACATACATGCGGTTTTGCAATAGAGATATTATTGAACCTGTATTTGTAATTGGATGAAGTAATAACAGCTGCAGTTTGTATCATAACAGTATCTGATAATATAACTACTCTGAAATGTTGATAAACGTTGTAAATGGTACCGATTGTTTGTGTGGAACTTGTAGCGATGTAAAATAATTGACGCGGAAACTGTACTCAATCATAAATAGTACAAATATGTTTTTACTATTTATTATACTAATTAATTGTGTTATATAAATAACAAAGTTTTTTCATGCGTATTATTTCAAAACGTGCTGAAATAAAACGAATCTATACCTACTAATCTAATATAATAAAGTTGAAGAATTTGATTTTTTTGTTTGTTTGAATGCGTTAATCTCAGAACATACCTGACTACCTCTAATGGATAGGTCTACTCAAGAAAAAGGTTATAGGTTACCTATATATAATATTTTAAATCTTGAAACTATCATAGGAAAAAACACAACCCAGGTAAAACAGCGGAGCATTGCTAGTGTAGTAATAAAGGTATTCTGAATGTAAAAATAACTATATTTCAAGTGTCATCGAATTTCGAAACGAATTAGAATTTTAATAAACTTTCTACTGATCTCACCAGCTTTCCTCCCCACAATTTCAACGACACTTCATCGATAATTTCCTTTCACACAACATTATAGATACCTCCTGCACCTTATAATCTCGTCACTATTATATGAATAAGTAATGAGACCATCCCAAATATTAAACATGCCTGCGTAATATGAGACCTGTGACGCCACTAACTTCGTGACGTCCATGTTGTTATTCTCAAGTTTAACAAGAGTTTCAAAGATTAAACAGTACCTGTTAACAAGTTAACTAATGTTTCATGACTTTTGCTCCCCAATGATTACTACAGGGTCTCAACTGTTGACTCTACGGGGAAATAACGGGCCCAGCTATGTAGCTTGTTAGTTGATAATAATTTATATTTCTATTACGGTATCTTCTTGCTTAACTACTTAATTTAATTAGCGACGACGTTTTTCTTTTATTTTATTAATTTTACTTAGGTATACATATAAGATATGGATTGCTAATTAAAGAATAAGATGATTTATGTCATTTTGAAAATAAAGTGTCTTTTTTAGAATATCCATAGTCGTAGTTATAAACTAATCTAGTGTCCAAAAAATATTGAAGTTATGTCAAAGGCGGTAAGCCAAGAGGCTTTGAGTGAGTTAACAAACTGCGAGCTTCAAATTAAAAGACAAACCTACTCGTTCAACGCTTGTCATTCACTTTCGCTTGTGATGTGATTGTCACTTATTTTTAAACTTCCTCAACGTGACACCACTCAAGGCTATGAATAGATGCCGTATTCAGAAACGTCACTTAAATCAATATAAGTAAAGTAAAGTATAGGCCTGTAATGTCTCACTGCTGAGCAAAGGCCTCTCATCCCAGTGAAGATATCAGTACAATGAGGAGGATTAGGCATAATCACCACGCTTGCCTAATGCGGTTGGTGATTTCAAACTCGAGCCAATAAGTGAGTGAATAATTTTACATTTCACTCGTACATTAAAAAATCACCCATAAACCTCACTCAAGGTATCATGATTGTCTCTGAGTGCTGCATGACGTGGTACACTAACCGTTTCGATTGATCTTAACAATTAGTATAATGGTTACGATCACCGTGTATCTGCGATTAGGGTACTATTACATGTCCGATGGTGGATAGCAATTAGTTTACATACCTGTAATAATTGTTAGGCTTCCGCCACAATTTGTTGTTTATGACTGTTTACTTTTTGTTCAATTGATATGTTACGACGGCAATTACAGATCAATTTCTACGGAGTGAATTGAAGGCAATTATAAAACCTTTTTAAGTTGCTGCAACGGCAAAATAGACAGTTTTTGTCGTAACAAATAAGATAAATGTGATAAAGGGCCCATAATAATATTATGATAGAATAGATATTTATATCCATATATATTTATATAAAATATGCTTCGAATAGCGAATAATATTTTCAAATAACCTTTCGACGTAGGTAGATTAACTTCAGTGAAATGAGAGGCAATTGTGCTACAACAACATTACAGGAAAATACTATTTACTCAGCTACCTATGAACCTAATGAAGAGACTTACAAATACTTTAATTAGGTCCAGACTATTAACACACGGTTAATAAGACCCTAATTGAGCTCTAGGCTTGTATAATGGAATTTGAACTGATACAAATCCATATATATTTATATACTCATACATACACAAATACATATATGAATATATAATTGACACCCAGACGTAGTCGCCAACAACTATGTCTGTACGTATTGGGAATCGAACCCAAAATAACTATGATTCCCTAGAAGCTCAGAGCTAAGTGTCAGTAAAGTGTGTGATTAGCCCAAACATACTAATTTATTCAAGATAATACCCACAGAATGCGTAATAGACTTTACTTCTAAGTATGTCTCCTATATTTCGTAAATTACATGATAAAAGTAAATGTTGTTTCAGTTAGTTTGTGTTCGCCGTTCAGTAACTCTGTTAACACTTTCACTCGCTGTGTTTCTCTGAACCCAAAAGCAATTAGTAACGTGATAAATTATCTCTCTTTAAGTTTATTAGCGAAACGTGATTTATACACTCCGAACTTCGATTTATTCTGCTCGACCTTTCTATCTATTAGGGGAAAGTTTCTTTGTAAATACCGATTATTGTTAAAGGTTTTGAATTCTTCATTATATGATAAGTAAATATAATTCTTGGAAAAATAATGAAAAGAAAAAGAGGGGACTGTGTGTTTTGAATACTTTTTTTATACTTACTTTTATGATAAATAGTAGCGCCCCGCGGTTACCCGCAATGTACCCGTTCCTGTGGGAATTTCAGGATGAAAATTAGCCTATAACCTTCCCGTTGAATGTGGCTATCCATTAGAAAAAAAATATTTTTCAAATCGGAACAGTAGTTCCTGAGATTAGCGCGTTCAAACAAACAAACTCTGCAGCTTTATAATATTAGTATAGATAAGCAGGATGTAACTAATATTAGTTTAATTTCTTCCCTAAAACTTACCTAAAAATCTTTTTTCCTTTTTCGAAATGGGTACATGTTTATATTTAAATAATTATATTTGGAGGTACAATAATGGAGTATTAAAGGTTTCCAAGATTTGTTAAGCCAAAATGAAGTTGAAGGAAATAATTTTATGTTTCTAAAGAGATCGCGCCCTTTATAAGACAGAGTGCGTCAAGAAACTGCCGAGAACCTCTCAGCTTACTCAAGGACCTTTAAGAAGTGCCATTTTGTTGGGGCTTGCTTTAAACAGACTTATCCAATTTTGACACATTTTTATGAACATTTATATTCAACTAGCTATTATATTCCTCGCGATTTAATTATACCCGTGGGAATATCGAAAGAAAAAGATGAAAAAAATAATGAAAAAACTCCGGTGGTCATCAAGAACGTAAGAAAAACAACTGTCTAATATATTATATTAAGTACATTGAAACTAGGAAAAATATCAAAGAAAATATAAATTGAATAAAGAATATTTTTTACAAAATAAAAGGAAAGATAAGGCTTGGCGCACAAATGAAGACAGAAAACTGGAAACAGGGTCCTAGAAACGATGATCTGATAAAGATTGCAAGGTATCATTGATTGCAGACGGCACGAGACGAGATCGCTCATTGGAGAAATCGGAGTTCTGTTTTACTCGTGAAGATAGCTGGCTATGTACTTCTAGCTTTATATATCTAAACGATTATGGAACAAACTGGAAGAACGGTTAGAGTTTCTTGGAGTAGCTTATATCATAGTAGTATTTGTATTTTAGCCAACTCTATAAAGAATAAAAACTTTCTTTGTTAGCATTTTTTGTATTAATTGATTATTCGCCTTATCGTTTTCACTGTACTGATATCAGAGGGACATTACTTTTCCATTACTTTTTAGTAAAATAAGGCGAGTCCACAATCCACTAGATTAACTATATCTAGGTACTCATTTGTTGAAAGGTTTGTAAGTTTAGCTATAGAACATAACCATGAGTCCATAGTATAAGCCGCCAATTTTTTTTTTTCAAATAGATATTCGGAATGGACGTATGTTAAAGTGACATTCGATCGGTATAGTAGTTACTTTTTGTTCCTTTGAGATTGATATGACAAAACTACAAAAAACTTACTCGCAAAAAAATATTAATTTATTTTAGATAGGTAGTTACTAGAATAGGTATAAAAAAAACACTCAATTTTAATATTCATTTATTATTTTTTGATTATAACAGCCGAACACTGTTCCGATATAAGAGATGTGTCTTTAGCATTTTGGTAAGTATATTATATCACATTATACTCGTATTATAAATAGTCAACGACTAGTAGCGCCTCAGCCCGTATTTCCCCAACCAAAGGGTATACACTAACGACGGGCAACTGCAAGGCACTGATACCAGTTGATATTCTTGTTTAATTAAATCTGAGAGTTTCTCACCAATCATGACAACAGGTGCATTGATATTACCACTGGGTATTGTAGGCATGACACTGGCGTCGGCTACTCGCAATCCGTGAACACCTTTTACACGTAAAGACCCATCTAGAACGGAACCCATACTACACGTGCCCACGAAGTAGCTCATACCGTGCATCATGCACGAAACGTAGCATTTCCAATACTCCCTACTGCGCTTATCCAATCTATCACAACCCATATACGGAGAATCAGCAACTGTAATGCCATTGTTTCTGTAGAAAGTACTTCTTTGGATCTGGATAAAGTCCTGCACGTAGTTTACCAAGTTTTCTAAATCAGATTCGTCTGAAAAGTATCCCACGTGAATGTAGGGAGGGTCTTGAGGGTTAGGGCTTCGCAGTAGCACTTTGCCTTTTGATTTAGGTTTGAGATTGATTACTTGATTGAACACAGTCTTTTTATCAATTCCTTTTCTGTTTATGTCATCGCAGATTTCCGTTTTATAACCACATAGGTAAGCACAGAATAGGGTAGTCACTGCTTCATCGGCGTCTACTAAGAAATTCATAGTTTCGTAATCTGGGTATTTCTGCGTTTTGTTGAGAGCCACGTAACCTACGACTGCCGAAGCTGGGTTTTCATGCGGATTAGGATATTCAGGTTTAGCTTGGACATTGTCCATAAATTCTATAATATTTACTCCTACGTGATCTTGTAAATTTTGTCCAACTGGTAGGTCAGCCACTACATTAATATTAAGACTTCTCAAATGTTCTTTAGGTCCAATTCCAGATAGCATAAGTAGTTTAGGAGTGTTTAAAGCGCCTGCCGATACAATGACTTCTTTATTAGCTCTTATAGTGATAGTGTTGCCATTGTTTGTCATGGCAAGTACACCAATTGCACGTTTATTTTCATCAATTAGAATTTTAGTTACAGTTGTATGCTTTAATACATGTAAATTGTTTCGATCTTTTATAGGGCTTAGGTAAGCTAATGCAGAAGCCGAACGTCGCCCATATCCTAACGTAAACAACATTTTAGTATAACCAAGAGGGTGATCTTCGTTAATATCAGGTACAACGTTGTGACCAATTTCTTTAGCTGCATCTAAATACTCTAATACATCATCTCGTCTATCAGTTGACACTACAATGTTTCCTTGGATTCCATGATATGCCATATCTGGCGTATCTCTGATAAGCGGCGATATATTAGCTTCGCTTTTTATGAAATAAGGTAGTACGTTTTCCCATTTCCATGTATCATCTTTAACTATATTGGCCCAAGTGTTATAATCCTCAGCGTTACCTCTTCCGTAGAGATGGTAGTTCATAGAACTGGTCCCTCCAAGCATTTTCCCAGCAGATAGTTTGGCAGATGAACTTGAATGACATTTTGGCGTATATTTATCGTCTAGTTTAGCATCTAAAGCCCAATCGTTGGTAGTGTTCTTCATAAACGATATTGTGTACGGATACTGAAAGTGAATAACTTAACTTAATGACAACAGAAAGAAAAAATCGAACATACTGTACTTGAACTCGTAAACTAGACTTGTTCTGGTAAGGATATCTTACGTAGTTGGTTTAAAAAATTAATGACTTAATTAAAATCGACACATCTTCTATCTATATATAAAAACAATCGTTTGTTAGTCTAGCTAAAATTCGAGAACGGTTGGACCGATTTGATTGATTTTAGTTTTGAAATGTTTCCAGGAAAGGTTTAAACGGTAAGCAGTGATGGAATTAATGCGGGTAAAACCGCAGGGCATAGTTAGTTTTATAAATATGAATTTGAATGAGCGGGTTTGGTGTATAACAACTGATTCCAATCACGCTGCCATTAACAAGATTACTAAAATACAACATACCAATGTCTCAGTTGGAGGATCACCACCGGATTCTATTAGTAGCACTGATACTCCAGGGTCCTCTGACAGTCTGTTTGCTATAACACTCCCAGCTGTTCCAGCACCAGCGATAATAAAGTCATAGCTCCATCCATCTGCAAATTACTTTTAGTCGTAAGTCATTACTCAAATTCAAATTTAAATCTCGTTATTATATCAGATCATTAAATAATTTATCAATCGTCAGCTTAAAATTAAGTTTACGGTAATTAAAATTAAAATTATTTATTTTCCATAATGTACCTTATTTAATATACATCACACCCTGTTAGGGCACTAGAAACTAAAATAAAAACTTACAAACTATATAAGAGTTAATAGTAATATAAAAAACTAGCAGCGCCTCGCGGTTTTACCCCGGTTGTACGCGTTCCCGTGGGAATTTCGGTATGAAAAATAGCCCATAACCTTTCCGTTGAATGTGGCTATCTATTACAAAAAGAATTATTCAAATCGGACTGATAATTCCTGAGATTACCTCGAACATCCAAAAAAACGAACAAACTTACAAATTTTACCTCTTTATAATATTAGTATAGATGCATAACCGATAAAATAATTAACTCTTTAGTTCGCAACGCTCCACCTGCTGAGAAGAACTAACAAGAACTCAGTGGGGTTATCATTTATACACTCAATACTTATCATCCATCTAAAGAAAATGTGGAGCACCTCAGAACTTTGCCAGTGCAAACAAGTCTTATTGACATGACAGCAGTTATTATAAAGCTTTGAACATAAGGCAAAGTTTTAAGACTTTGCGATGACTAGATTAAGTTCTAAGAACGTAATACAATACGAAGATTACCAAGGGTATATTAAAAGTTCTTGAAAAATATATACTGCCACTATTTTTTTCTAACCTAGGATCGGGTAAAATCTCTGAACTGATTTAAAATGTGTTAGCGATCTCAAATTTGAGCCAAGTACCTTTTTTTTTTTTTTTTTTTTAAGTGAGGAAATGCATTTACTCATCCGCGGTGTTTCGGGTAAAACACCGGGGTATGTGGGGCTCAACCCAACCGCCATTCCCCCAAATAGGAGTCATCGGCGGCGGGTAATACCCACTAAAACCGTCACTGTGTTCCTGCGTCCGCGGTAAAGCAGGTGATGCCGTGGGTCCGGCTTTCGCACTCACGTACCACAGCTCACCTATGCCGCTTGCTTGCCCTCGGAAGCAAGCACGTCTTCAGGGAGGGAGAGGGAAGGCTTTCCCCTGTCCCTACTGAGGCGGCGCGCTCAGGAGCACGAGAGCGCGCCGCCGACACCTTTGGTAGCCTCGCTCCTAGGAAAAGAGGTCAGTAAACCTCCCCTTGTTGGAGGAAAGAATCGGATTTCCCAGTTCCGATCTACGAGGTCCTGCGGTTAGGACGGGGCGGCTCATAAGAATCGCCTCCGCCTTCTCCGCCGTCGCCGGAGCGGGTGCGAGAGGGGATCCATCTCTCGGGCCCGTTCTGCCTGTTCTCTTGCGAGAAGAGCGGTGAGCCAAGTACCTATAAGAAGTAATTTGGGTGCAAATTTTGCATTTCTCAGAAATAAACAAAATATCAAGTGCTCCTATCACTACACTACACTTTGGATAACTCAAATACGTCACCCAAACAGCTATTATAATTTACATAGAAAGTATTTCAATTGCATAATTCATAGTCCATTTGATAACAAAAAGTTTTACCTTTAACTACTGCCTGGGGAGGCCACAGATAGCTGCTGAGATGCAAAGCAGCCAAGACTTGGAAAGCTTTTTGATAAGTCCTAAAAGTACGAAGCACCACTTCACTGTACATCTTGCAACAATCTGTTCTAAAAATAAACTTATTTTGACTTAAATATTATTAACATTGACATGGTCCTTTTTTGTATAAAACTGCTAATAAAATATGATTAATTCAATGTCCTTATTCAACCTTTAAAGCAAAAACCTGTTTGTTTAAATAACTTACTACTGCTACAGCTCTTCTTTAATAGATTTCCCTTTTTATCCAAATCTACTGATAATTTTATTGATATACCTAATGACGATGTATATGTTTTGTTTAATATATTTCATTATAAATATAGTCATTGATGTATGCCTTTATTTTAACCAATTTTATTATTATTTAAATTGCTTCTTTATTAAGTAATGTCTTCAATACTCTTAGTTACATAAACGAAGAAATAAGTATTAACTATAAAATAAAATTATAGTTTAAAAAAACTAAAAAACACGCTTTTATTGCAAATTGAACTAAAAACTAGAAAATAATTTTACACCTCAAATCAAAATTATAATAAAATTTAAGTTATTAACACAATGATTCAATTCAGAGTAAAAAGCGTGGGGTGCTTAATATTTTTTTTAAATATTACAATCATCATTGGTATCTATGAGAGGATAGTTATGAACTACAGTAAAATGCACCCCACGCTTTTTTACTCTGAATTGAATCATTGTGTTAATAACTTAAATTTTATTATAATTTTGATTTGAGGTGTAAAATTATTTTCTAGTTTTTAGTTCAATTTGCAATAAAAGCGTGTTTTTTAGTTTTTTTAAACTATAATTTTATTTTTAATTTTTTAGTAAATCTGGCAAATCCATATAACATTATATGCAACTTTTCATCCCGTAATTCCCACGGGAACGGGCCCATCACGGGACGCTGTTAGTGTCTAGTACCATTTAGTAAAATAAAACAGAACTCCCGTTCCGTCCCACAGCGAGCGCCCGTTGATGTCTTTTATATGAAGTAATATTTTTTTAGTAAATCTGGCAAATCCATTAAGGATAATGGGAATCTGTTATTAAATTATTGCATTGTCATCGGTCCTTGATACGTATGCAAAGTTTCAAATTAATCAGACTTCTGGAAGTTGGTGAAAATGATGTTCAAAGATTCCATTACATACGTTCGTAAGTACGTACGTACATACAGGCCAAGCTAATAAAAGCGTGTTAATAATGGGAAACTGTTATTAAATTATTGCATTGTCATCGGTCCTTGATACGTATGCAAAGTTTCAAATTAATCAGACTTCGGGAAGTTGGTGAAAATGATGTTCAAAGACTTCATTACATACGTACATACATACATACATACATACATACATACATACAGGCCAAGCTAATAAAAGCGTGTTAATTACAAGTAAATCAGACAAACAGACAGATTCAGAGTTCACATTTTATTGTGAGTTGTAGTTGTTATTTTATTTTTACTTTATAATTAATGATTGATCAAGTTGGGTATTGTAAATCAATCTTTTATTTGCAAACCTTTGGTTGAGCAATATTTTATTAAAATAAAAACGAAAACATATTTGTCACTGCATCGATTAAATAATGCAATAGGGTCATTAACCCCAGTAGGTTAGAAGTACTATTTATATATTTTTTGAGGCATAGGTCCTCCAATAGCATTAGTTCCAAATAATTGAGACATACAATGTCAAATCAAAACCATCTTTAGCAGAATTAAAAGGACATTTAGCACTTGTGGCGTAATTTGACTTAAATACATTGACTTATTGTCTGTGTTAACCAATAACGTTCTTTTAATATATTAGACCACGTTGGTCTTTAAGCGGTCTTACTCCAACACCAGAGTTGACTATTAACCGAAAGGAAGTAACTTTCACAGAATAATTCAAGGAGAGAACAACAAAGTAAGTACCACAGTAAACAAACAAACATTTGTGGACACTCAGTGAAGCTTCTTCGCTTTAATTTGCATTCAGGACTTCAGATAGAAGACGTAGGCATTTAGTGCGACCTCCGTTCTATTTCCCATTGGAGCACAGCCTTCACTGCACACGGGTAACGTTTATCTATCAAACTGAAGTACACTTTGTTAATTGAATAAAGTATACCTAGGTAATAGAATAACTTCTAGAGTGGATAACTTTAAAACTCCAGAAAATTATGTAAACGAGAAAATGTTAAACGCACTCCAGTCTTAACGATGTAATACAGTTATTTCGAAATTAAAAATGTAAAAAGTATCTACTAAGTAAAATGTACAGGACATTTTCCACTGAAGCTTGGATCAGAAAAAACCCATTAGGTAATGTTGTTAGTCGGGTTTGCTACTTCCCGATTAATAATGTCAGTCGCAAACTGTGTATCTACGTACATTTTTTTAGTTAATGCAGGCATTTTATTTATTTTCTAGTGTCGTTAAAAATACCTTTTGTTATTACAGGTGGGTAAAAAAGTATTAGACTGTGATGAACCACTGCTAGGCAAACGTCTAACCTTCCCTAATGCGGGTTGGTGATCTCAAACCAAAGCCATGTTCAAGGAAACATGTTTTCGCTCGACCTCGGAACCCGGAACCTGGGACCTCGGTCTTAGCAGGCGAGTGCACACACCACTAGAACACCGAGGTGTCCCATCAAATGGTGATTATGCTAATTATTTATAGACCCTATGTCAGCTGCGGCGTTCATTCTGTGTATTTACATACAAAACTTTGAAATGTATTTTATTTTTACATGTCATTTTATATGCTATCTTAGACGAAATCGGTGTAAGTTCCGTTTTGTCATTTTTGTTTTAGTAATCACTTAATTTAAAATTACTACATAAAAACAACATGTTAACTAGTTACAACATTTTCCATCATTTTTCCTACATGGAAGCTTCAAGCAAACAAACAATAAACTTTAAGTATACTCGTATGTATGACAATATCGATCATCAGTGTCCGAACATAAACGCTTTGGTAATTACAACGTTAGAACAAAAAAGGAGTTCTTACTAAATTCCGTTTCCACTAGATATAAAATAATGACGTCACCACATTTAACTTTGGATGAAATAACTCACAGTGATTTAAATGGAAACTTAGAATATTTAAATGTCATCTCCTAAATGTATGATAGCTACTTGTTCTTTTGTTAAAATAAATGTCGCTTTTATCGTTGAGTAAGATTATTTTCATTATAATATTTGTTTTAAAAGCCTGTAATGTCCCACTGGGCCTTTCATTTCAGTGAAGATATCAGTACAGTAAAAAGGATAAAGCATAACTCTATGACTATCTTTTTTTTGGTGTAGTAGGAGAAATGCATTAACGCATCTTCGACCGCTCGGAGAAACGATTGGTATGTGGGATTCATCGGAAAGAGATCATCGTATTACAGGTTATGACTACCTACAGTACAGTGCTGATATCAAACCAAAGTAATCTTAGAAATGAATAAGAAACAGATTTGCTTGACCCGGGAATTGAATCCGGGACCCCAGTCTTGCCTCTCGAGTGCACTTTACATGTCAATTACGCTACTGAGCCATAATAGCTCCTCATTTAAAAGAATATACTCTATATTATATAATTAAATACATTACTTGGTATGTTGTATAACAATCTAAGAGATTGCGAAATATTTCCTGATTATAATACAAGATCGAGTATGAGAGTATAGGCGAAAAGTCTTTGTGGCAAATATATTTCCAATGAATATTATACTTTTTATATCTTACCCTTTTTGAGAACCTTTATTCCAGACATTTGTATATTTGATGGATCTTATTATTTGGAACCAAGTAAAGAGATAAGATTTATATTTCTATTGTGCGTTCCTCTTCAATCCTAAATGGATTATTTGGGCGTACAATAGTTTTTACCATACATCCTGGCTACAAATATTATGAAAAGCAATTTGTTAAAAGTGCTCTTCCAAATCTTAAGGTGTACGCACTCTATACATAAGAATGTATACATATTTATGTGTTCTTTGAATGAATTCACAAAAGTCTGTCTGTTCTGTGTTAGTGATCGGAATTAATTAATTACTATAAGAAATAATAATGTATGTAAATAGTGTATCGCTTCACTGTGGCATTGGGTTAACCTGCAAGGATAGTTGTAAGTTGTATGCGATAATAAATAAATATTTGCCACACAAAGGGTGCTTTCGGCGTCGGTACCGCGAACGCACGACAACGCCGCACTGTTGCCGAGCTGCTTGATTTGTATGAAAACACACGATCGTGCGTTCACAATACGACAAACGCACCGCTTCGGCACCGCAGCGGTCCGACACGAAACGCATAATTTGAAAGCACCCTAATGGATCAATCTGAACCAATTGACAGGTCCGTTGGCACCACGTTGGCACAGTGGCATGTGAGAGTGCTTACTGTGTCGGGGGTCGCGGGTTCGATTCCCGCCCGGAGACAACGATATGTGCAGACATAGTTGTTGGCGACGACGTATGGGGGTCAATTTTATATTCCTATTAAGTATTTGTGTACGTATAAGTAGTAGTATCAGTTAGTTAGATTCCAAAATACAAGCCTAGAGCTAAGTTTCGGTCTAATTAACCGTGGGTGAATTTGTCCGGGTAATATATTATTATATAATTAATTATTTAAGCAATCATGCGATCAGTGAATACATTTCGTAGAATTAGGATTAATTGAAACACGCTATGATGATCGCAAAATATATCTTCATAATGTTTTCCAATGTGATCGTCATAATGTTCTAATTGAATTCAATTTCCTATTAAAATAAGCCAATTTGAGCTGTATAATCAACAAGGTGCGCCCCGCGGTTTTACCCGCGTTGTCCCTGTCCCCATGTTAATTTCGGGATGAAAATACCTTGCCGTTGAATGTGGCTATCCATTAAAAAAATAATTATTCAAATCGGATTGATAACTAATGAGATTTAGCCCTTACAAACAAACAGAGTTAGAAACTCTACCTCTTCATAATTTGCCTCTAGATATTTCTATTTTTGGAAATCATTTCGAATGAATGAAACAAAGGCTAGATCATAACCGAACTCGATAAATGGAAGCTAATTGTATTCTAGTCTATTTTACGTTGTTGATTTCGAGAGTTTCCAAATAGACTAGTTCACTAAACGTGTCAATTAATTAAGTGTCATGGTATAATTGAAAGTGATGAGTTCAACAATTGATCGATGTAATAATTTTTTATTGCTTTCAAGTTCAAAATAATATTATTAAGTAACTTAGGTTCATATTGAAATTGTGCACCGTTTTTTGCTATACAGAAAATTAATGAATTAGTGAATTTACCGATCACTATGCATCGAAATATTAATAGACCGATGGCATTTGCTTAATAAATAATTTATCATTATTTATTGGCCCTAAGTTACTATTCTTCATTTAAGTAACTCTTGTACCTAGCTGTAAATTTTCCGAATATTTTAAAATAAAATAAATAAAAATTATAATATGAATATATTAATTTAATTCACGCAGAACAGAAGAATTCTATAGATTCCTAAAACTACTTGTATAGTTCTGAGTTGTGCCATATTCAGAAAAATATTATTTCCACGTAACTCCGGATAGCAGAACCATTATCACAAAGATTCTATTGCCCCATAAAATATTATCCGGCCCTTTTATGAGCGACAATGCAACAATTTTGCTATCCTAATGTTAACTATACCCTAATAAATAGACGGGGTCGCGTGTTACAATAATATAAAATGTAGCACCTCCCCGAACATTTATATTCGTTAGTAATACAAGTTCTTATTAGGTTAGATAGAGGGCAGTCACGGCACGCAATACGTTAATAGAGAAATAGGCATTTCTTGATTAATAAACTTTGTTTGTGTTTTATTAGTTAAGTAATCGACGATGCTAAGGAGTGGCGTCTTGGCTTTAAGTTGTGTTATCGGAAACGGCTGAAGGACGCGGCTGATAGACGCGGCTGATGGACGCGGCTGAGAGACGCGGCTGTTGGATGCAGCTGATAGATGCCGCTGACGGCTGCGGCTGATTGATGAGGCTGACGAATATGGCTTATGGACGCGGATGAGCGGATGCAGCTGAACGGCTGACATGTGAATGAGTACATATACTTGAGTATACTAGCTTATATCGAAGCTTTTTGAACTAATTATAAGAATAACGGAAAGATTCCAAGATAATTCTTCAAAATAAAGTTGAGGCTTAAGTAAGTTGAGGACTTACTTTACTAAGACCATACTTTCGATTGTGGATACTTAAGTTACATTAAAACTGCATGGAAAATGAATAAAGCGGCCAGTATACTTAGAAAACCATTAGTTATATTAGTACTTATAAAATTAATTCAGACTTTTAGTAAGTCTCACATTTTTGTAAAGGATCTGCGCGTATAAGACCAATTAGCAAAGTAGAACAAAAAGCAACCTCCAAGTTAATTATATTCATTTATATCTATTTCTATCAGTTTAACTCTTCTCCTTTGAAATGGGAATAAAATAATTAAGATACAGATACTTTATTGCGTTATTCTGAATATGGTACCTACTAATTAAAGAATTAAAGTTCATGTATGTTTGTGGTTAACCTTAGTATCGGAGATTTTATAACGCCTAAAGGCCTCTGACGTGGTCTATCGATGGAAATAACCGAGACCGACAATTTATGTACCCTACGAAGCACGGTAGCGCTCAGATATAAATGTACTAGCAGCGCCCCGCGGTGTTACCCGCGTTGTTCCCGTTCCCGTGGGAATTTCGGAATGAAAAGTAGCCTATAACCTTCCCGTTGAATGTGGCTATCCATTACAAAAAGAATTTTTCAAATCGGTTCAGTAGTTTCTGAGATTAGCGCGTTTAAACAAACAAACAAACAAACAAAGTAACAAAACAAACTCTTCAGCTTTATAATATTAGTATAGATTTATGACTTTCGAGAATAGTGTAATAGTATCAATAATATCCTAACTAACCAAAATGAGAACTTTATTATTGAAGTCGATTAAAATTAATGGTCAAACGATACATTATAACAAGTTAACTTTTAAGCTTCCTATGGTTATTAAACAGAGAATCGAAATTATTCCAAAAAGAGAGATTCAATTTACTGAATAATTCGAAACATTTAGTTATCCGGGGACCACTTGTATCAATTATTGATTGATGTGGGTGCGCATGTGAAATCACCCTAAATTCCAATTACTCGGGGCTCACATCTTCCTTTAGCGAGATATATTGGTATATGCAAACGCTGCTTCACGATAATTTATCTACCACTTACAAATACTGAAATTTACAGCATTTAAGCACGGATAGAGTAGTTATTCCGCTTCCGTACTTTAATATACAGCATTTTAGGCAAATAGTATAGTAGTAATTCTGCCTAATTTTAGTCGTCAAGTTAAGTAATTAAATTAGCTAAGATAGCGTTTAGAAAGTTAGTATCCTAATTAGCATTCTAAATAGAAAAAAGTCGCTTCTTTTTTACGAAATAATTAAGCAGTTTAAGATACCAGATGGAACAACAGCTGCCTAAAATTATTTTTGAACTTATTATTATGTAAAATCCAGTAAACAACGCACCTGAAATACAGAGTGGGCATCAAACAGTATCGGCAAAGTTGATGTGTAAATTTATCAATGGAATGATCCATTTCTCTTCGTTTTCTGTATATTTGTACTGTATCAGTTATGAGTTTGACAGTCCAATAAAAACAGTGCGTATCGTTTGTTTGTACACTTCTCGAATAAATCATCGGAACAGAGGGCAAATTTCAAAAGTTTGTGATTTATCATAATCCGGATCACCGTTTGGCGAGCGCGTGGTCCATTACTCTACGTCATAGACACGATGAGGGTGCGGGTGTTTAGTGAAAAAACTCGATGGTTATTCGTAAACAAGAACGGTAATGAATCGAGTGAAAGAGTGAAACAATAAATCAATTTCTTTGTTTTTGTCCGAGTGTTACGTAATTGGTTTTTGTACAAAATTTACATTTGTTTGTTGATAACGTAGAACTATAATTAGTTACTCTTTTGTGAACACAAATATGAATTCAAAGTCAAACCTTTTCAATAGGCTTTTTAACAGTGCTTTTATTCGATTTGAATCAAAGTATCAAGTAGGTACCTAAATATTGACTGTCAAATCACAACAATAATTAGTAGCGTAGCGCTTGTAGTGTAATTTCGACTAAGCGAGTTAGCTCATTGTGATTGTTAAGCTACGTGCAGCTCAACCACTACTTGGATTGGTGACCAATACTGGTATTTCTATCTGAGCGCTACGGTACTTCGAAGGGCACGTTAAGCAGTCGTTTCCGGTTGTTTCAATCGATAGACTATGTCGGAGGCTTACAGGTGGTCTAATACTCCGACACCAGCGTTCTTCATCAAGTGGATGGTCAACCTGACTAATCCTGGTGTCAGAGTTATTGAGCCGCCAAAGGCATCTGACAAGGCTCATGTAACGATATCTATCCGTAGTATAACAATAATAACAATGGGAACGTCTACTACTGAGAACTACAGAGTCTAATTACGTACTAATTTCCATAGGTGACAATACAGCCTACAGGCGAATGCTTCCGAATGCCTCCGTTTATTCCCGAGTACATGGACAGACGGTAATGGATTCAAAACACACTATAGTGGAATTAATCTTTGGTCTATCTAAAACGGCAGGTATCAACCTGAACGTGTCGAACGAAAGCAAACTTTGAATGAAATTTTGATGGTTTAAGCTTCCTGTACTTTGGTGGAAGAGTGCTGAATAGATTTTGCTCGCTTTTTAAACGGTAGCTCCATATTGAGTCATGCACTGTGTGTGTTGGGTATGGTAGGTTTTATGTGCTTGCTCTATGCCACCAAATGTAAAGTATATAAAGAATGACATGACAATTCACAGGGTAGTATTGATAAATGATGGTAAGGTATTTAGCACTAAAACTGTTTTGAACTGATACATTTTTGTATTGTGCCGATTGGACAACGAGTGTTGGTAACTGATGTGTCTACACCTCTATCTTCTTAAACTTGAGTCATATAATTACTGTTACTATTAGCCTGAATGATCCTATTGTTTAGCAAAAATTTCACCCAATCCCCATCACTCTTCTCTATACAAAGTTACCGATTGAAAATAATTATAAACAAAAACAAATGAAAATACCAACACTGGTTATTTTTAAACTTTGACAAAAATATTTGTATTCCTTAAACAAGTTAATTTATCTTTTAATAAAACATCGCCCGTCTAACTAGAGAATTTCGTAACTTTGAATTTCTCGGGATTAACTTCCCGCAGGACAAAGCCTCCCCCTAATCTCTGATTACTTGAGGTAACTTTGCATTTCTATCAACAAGAATCAATCTCTTTGCATTTAATCTGCCTTATTTAAATAGAATAATTACATTTAAGTCACTTGCCTTCTCCTTTGTTGGGTTTGTTACCAATCTGAGTTCCCAAGTTTTCTAATTTTGTATTAGAACCCGTTCGTCTTTTATTTTTGATTAGCAACGCTCCGCGGTTTCACCCGCGTTGCGCCGTTCTGTTGGGAAATAGAGGATGAAATCCGTTGCCTTTAACCTATAAAAAGCTAACATAAAATCCTTTCCGATAAATTTGAATATCTGTAACAAAAATAATAATCCAAATCGGATGGATAGCTTTTGAGATTGGCACGTTAAAACAAACAAGAAAAAATTGTTCAGCTTTATTATTATATTGGTATAGATTTATATTCTAAAACAATAAAAATATTAATATTCTAACATTGGGTGGTAGATATAGATTTCTGATATTTGGATTGGATGGGAATGTATCACGATAAAATAATTTATTTTTTACTCTGTCTATAGTAGCGAGAGCAGGTCGCTAGATATAATTAAACTCATGAACATCAAGTTCTATAACCTAAGTCTGCTTAAAGACTTATATATTACAAGTCTGCTTATATTGTTTAAGACCAGAAATTAGGTAAGAAATATAGTTATCTTATTAAGACGCAAGAAGTAGCTCATTACGAAAAAGTCCTCTTATAACTTTACTAATTATCACGTAACTCCTAAACCGGCCATTTGTTCGGTACTTAAAACTTAGCTAAAATACTTTTTATCTTGGACATTAATGTTTTTATTACCGCAAGGGGGCGCTGTGTGCGTAATCCGTGCAATTTGTGTTACTGTTCCGAGAATAGGTCACCATTATGTCTTTGATAATACGTGACGTTGTTATCTGAGGATTACCGGAATTGCCGAGTTTGAAAGAATTTTGTAATTGCAATGTTTTCTTTAGAACTTTTACAATCAGCTATAATAAGCTTTGAACTGATCAGGGAGAGTAGACAAGTGAAGATCGCTTCGCATTCTATATCTTGGATATTAAATGTATAGGAACGTATCTTGATAGTCAAGTAACATACTCGTAACACATTTCCTTACATTCTCATAGTAGACACTAGACAGTTAGACAGCCAAACACTAACGCAAAATACAAATATCTACAAGGGCTTACATTATTCAATGTAGATAGCATTTGTGATCTAAAAATAAATTAAGTTAGTCCCAATAGCTTTTACTAAAACTCTACATAATACTTAAACGCCAATCATAATATTGTCTCCTATAATAACAGAAACGTGATTTGACTTTCAAAATCCATTATTGAAAATTTGATATTTTAATAACGGAAAATTAAAATTTTAACCAATTTCAATATCATCAATATTCCATTTTCCACTCGTCGATGGCAGACAAAAGAGATTTTATTGAATAAATTAGTTTTCATTAAAATAAAAATGAAACGGACCAGGGTTTGTAAACTGTTTATTTGAAAAAATATGAATTTGTTTAGGGATGATGAAGCAATAAACTACATAAGTTCATTCCAATATAAGTAACTAGCAGCGCCCCGCGGTTTTACCCGCGTTGTGCCCGTTCCCGTGGGAATTTCGGGATAAAATGTAGCCTATAGCCTTCCTCGATAAATAGACTATCTAACAGTGAAAGAATTATTCAAATCGGTTCAGTAGTTTCTGAGATTAGCGCGTTTAAACAAAAAAACAAACAAACAAACAAACAAACAAAACAAACTCTTCAGCTTTATAATATTAGTATAGATACCTTAAGTAGAGTCATAATTAATTTAAAATCTGCTATATTATCAAATTATATACAAAGTAATGTAAATGAAGAATGCTAATATCCATCATTAGGTTTATACGAGGGACTTTTTTAGTCCACTTCTCAGCGAGGGACTATTTCCCTTATTAAATTCCGCAAAATAAAACCCTTATAACCTGATCTCACACGATCGAAATTATGCTAACTAATTAAGTTCGAGTCGGTTAGTGGCCAACCATGGTGTCGGATATTTTAGCCCGCCTAAAGGCCTCCGACTTGTACTAATGATTGAAACATCCGGGACCGACTGCTTAACGTGCCCTCCGAAGCACTGTAGCGCTCAGATAGAAATACCACTATCGGCCACCCATCCAAGTAGGGGCCGAGCTGCACGTTGCTTAACAATCGCTATTAACTAACATCGCTTAGTAAAACTACGCCACGAACGCTACAAATTACGCTAAAACAAATCTAACTAAGCTAGTGTTACAGCTAACGTTTAAAACTAAAACTTTTAATATTATACTTAAACAATCGTTACTGGCTCAATATATCTTACGATCGAATAAAGATCGTTTTGTAATCTCAAGTAAGGAAGAAAATCCAACAGTCTATAGACAGCTTTAAGTTACATGTATAGTCATCATAAGAAAAGCTTTCCTACAAAAGCCCTTCAAGCTTCCATATATAAAGAGGTCCACGTAATGACACGCGTAGGTATACACATTTAATTTTCTTCATTTCGTTCTTAGAATATTTTAGTGTACTCAAAGTAAAGTTAGAATGTTCGTCGCTTAGTACGTGAGGGTAATGTAAACATTGATTAACATGTCGGCACCGAGACATGTTTCGTCACTTTAGCTGAAAAAGCTAAACATTCACCATGCCGCATATGAGACGTTTCGACGTTTCCCCAAGAAATTGCTTCGTTCAATTGCCTATTCACACGTGTAAACAGTTTTCTATACATGGAATTCTAAATACATACTCGTCACGCTATAACGAACATGCGATTGAACTCAAGTTAGGTAGTAAATTACTCGACAATAACCATGATTGAGACTTTATTAAGTTACCGGAATGAGGTATACTTACTATTTCATTAACCGACTTAAAAAAGCAATGAAGGTTCTTAAGGTATGTTTTTTTAGATCTTTTATAAGATGACTCTCTTGAAATTTACCATCATATTAATTCCAATTTTATTATTGGTGGATACCAAATGTGTAGCGTAGCATCGTAGCAAAACTTAGCTTTCGTGTAAAGGAACTCTAAGGTAAGTAGAATTTTTTTTTATTTTATTGCGTATGTCAGAAAGTGACAAACCATTTTAAAACTGAAATGTTCTTCATACGGCGTTTATAAGGTCGAACGTGTTTTAAATTCGAACGTGTGTAATTGTAACTCATTCGGTTGTAGGCACGGAAGTGCGAAGAACTGACGTCACACTTCTCTGTAAAAATAAAGACAAATATTTTTAATTAAAAATTAAAACCAAGGAAACCAAACCACCTCTAATTACCTTTATAATTCCACAGGATTCATGCTACACCTTTAATTATGTGCACAGTTTAACTAGATATCACATTTCTAAATGTATCACGAATATCGAGCTTCGTTCAATTTTGCTTTACAAAATGTTGCAATATACTGTAATTTGCAATTTAGGAACATCCATCACGGCTTATAAAACATGTTCTCGGTACATAAAATTAATATCGTGTTATTAACATCCAATATTAGAGCTTACTACTGAAATATAATTGCCTCAGGAATTTGATGCTTAAAATTAAAACAGAGAATGAGTTTGGAAAGCGCTTTGTTTATTTACTGAATACGCGTAAGCACACAGTTTCGTTATTTGAAAGTAAAGTGTAATTTGCTGCAACTGGAGATTTTTATAATAAGAGACGATCTTATACTTTTTATGTAATATTTCTTAAGGATTTTTTTTACTTTCGAAGACAATAATAAAGTTTTTGACAATTGTTCATATACAATTTTGTACAATTTAAACTTTAAAAAAACATGCACAAGGCTCGTTTTTATGCCTTTGGTTAATTTAAGAGTTAACCATTAAATTGATGAGAAAGTGTAGGTATATTATGACTGTCAATATTCTGTTCAATGTTATTAGAACTTTTTGTAGCGCAATTGCAATTGTTCAATGAGTTGCCCGGCCTCTACACACGTGGCATTTCTATCGCTACCGCGCTTCGGAGGGCGCGTTAAATGGCCGGTTTCGATTATTGTAATCGTCAGACGCATTTGCTGACATCCTCTCTATACCCTATAGATGTAGTACATCCGACCTTAACAGGAGTACAGATGATGCAGCTCCTAGCCAAGTTTTGGGTTGTTTTAATTTAGTGCCAGTGATACGCAAAGAAGAAGAAGAAAAAGAAGAAGGCAGAAAAGCTCAAAAAACACTGAAACCGTTAATGGTTTCGGAGTTTCTATTCTAACTTATTTTTAGAACTATGTAAAGGCTTATATTTGGTATTCAACCCGAAAAGTGGCGAGCCGATAGCGTAGCCTAGTGAGATAAATTTTACATATAAAACCGACACTGATCGTGATGCAATTCAGTCTCAATTACTCTTGTATTATCTATCGGCGCTGGCTAGCAGTTCCTATGCTTGAATTTGGCTTGACACGCTGCCGCGTGTCTGGATTTAGAAGCTGCTCAAAGTACCTTTTATAATCTCCGTAGTGTAAATGAGTCAAATTGAAATGATTGTCGATATTATTAAGGTATAAATCATGATAATGGCTATGTTTTATGTCTGTGATACTAAAATTATGTCAGACTTTTACAAAACTGTCCAATAATAATGTGCACTAATGCACAAATCGTGTTTAAGCTAGTGAAAAGTTATATTTTCTGGCAGAGAGAGACAATAATAGCATATTTACACAGTATGCTCACTGCCTAAATTTAAAATTTCTTGATTCTAGCAGCGCCACCCTCGTTTTGCCCTTTCCCGTTAAAAATCGAGATGAAAAATAGCTTATAACCCTTCTGTTGAATGTGGCTATCCATTACAAAAACAATTATTCAAATTGGGTTGGTAATTTGAGACTAGTGCGTTAAAACAATCAATGAAATAAAATCTTCATTGTAATGTGGCTTTAATATTATTTAGATAGATAGATCATATTTTTCATGAGATAAAAAAGCTCAGGTTTTTCAAAGTATCATAAGTGCAAAGCAAATTTTATTTAGACACAAATGACAGTGTCTGTTATAGCACAAGCGTGTTCTATAAAAACATTTAAATGAATATCGAGTACTACTAAAACCGTTTCAGTCGATATACGGCTTTACAGCTTTTTACAATTACTAACTTATATGTATACAACATTCGTATGGCGATTAGATAGCTTTACGTTATTTACCTATATGTTGGGCGTAGTGCCCCTAATAACTCTTCCATTTCACGTATAACGCACTTGATCCATGGATTATTTTTTGCGGCGGGCTCTGACGTCATACCTACGCTGTGAAAATTGGAAACAAAATCAAATATGCATCGGTCGTCATACCGTGAGATGGAATACTCGCATTAGCGATATATACGAATATCAGAGCTATGCCCAATCCGGTAGCAGATAGAATCGACAAGCTTATATTTTTTTTGGTTGGTTTTCATTTTATTTCAGAATAGCTCTCATAGCTTTCCAAGTTTCAGTGTGAATGGTTATTATTGTATAATAGTGACATTTTTCAGCGAATTCTATTTTTTTTATTTGTGACGTGTGTTGTGGTATCTATTAATTTGATTTCCGTGTTTTTTTTTTTTTTGCGAAAATGGACAAAACAAAATCGGAACTTTTAAACCCATAAAGTTATTTGATTTTACGATTAAATGATGATTTTTTTAGAAACATTTAATTTTATTCTCAGGGAAGCAATTTTATTAGGCCTTTGTAATAATGAATTCTTGGTTACAACTTTACCTTGCAGTAACTAAATTAATTTTAATAACTCTTTGCAACTAATGTATCTAATAATTTAAAACTTTTCAGTATAAATATAAATCTGAATAAAGTAATTTAAAGACGTACAAAACTCCTGACTACTTACTAAACTTAATTATGCCCATAATTCTTGTTGTTAAGTAATTTACTGGAACTTAAGAGGCTGTTCTTAGAGATAAATTGAATTTAGCATTAAACTTGCTCGTGCCAGATGTCAAACGCATAAACTTGAAGCTCAACATTGAGATACTCTACTTTGTTAAACATTGTATTGTGTTGTTGCTCGAGTGGAAAATCATTGCTTCGCTTCTCTTCTTGCGAAGGTAACAAACAATATTATGTTCACATACCAATCAAAATCAAATTTAATTCCCATCAAAATTATAATTATACTAACAAAGACAAAAGAACATTTAAATACACCGTTGAATCGCGAATGCGGTCAGCCTTGTATTCACTGCGCTTATTTTACAAAACGTCCGGGATTTATATCTATTTAGGTCGCTTACAGTAAAGCGATGCTGATTAATGAACAAATAGTTTAGTCAGTGTGCGTGCGGTGAAATTGTTGGAAAGCAAATGATGCGGCTTTGGATGGACAGGCGAGTTTCGAGCTGACTGGTCGAATGCGCTAATTTGCAATGCGACTGCCGCACTTTTCACCGTGCCATGTCCTTTATTGTGAAGCTGCTTTCGACAGCTAAAGCGGTTCAATTTTCGCCCGTTTGTTTATTTTGAAAGCACTTTGTGTGTTCATGCGCTTTTAAAGAATGCAGCGTACCTCCGGCTATTGTGTCAGCAACATTCAACTCATTTATTGTGGACGTTTTTTTTTGTCAGTGGAAATGATGCGAATATGTTTTAATGACTATTTTATCAATATTTCAAGAAAAATATGTTTTCACGAATTCTAGGCGTAATCTTGGAGATATGTTACATATTACGTATAAAACAATAATTTCTGTTACAGCGGATACTGTCTATATTTTCTCTTCATTAATTTTGCAAAATTGTTATATAATTAAAACAAAACGTAATTAAAAACTCATCCATAAATAGATGTTTAAAAACTCGTATAAAAATAGACAAAATAGACAGGTTAAAGCAATTCATTAAGCTTTCAGTTACGTCAAAATAGACCATATTAAATTAATGATAATAAAGTAGAGTTGTCACCTCGGCGAGTTTGGATTATTCATTTTATTAATTGAAGCATCCTGGAGTCACGCGACCCCCCGATTACCACCACACCGTATTTCGCGGAAACTAATCATGAACCATGATTTCGTGTGAAGATTACCATCGCTTTGTAAACACGAATCACAAAATTTTGTACATTGAAATGTTTAATCAAAACGACTGCACACTTTTGTAATCATTGTTAGTGAACGAGTTTAACTATTTGGCCTTGAAAGTAGTATTTTAATTAGTAGTATTATAGTATTTTAACAGATGTTTTTCGAATGGCTCAAATGTTAGTCCTGGTTGTTTCAAGCATAGGACCATGTCGAAGATCTTAAGCCGGTCGAAAAACTTCTACACCTGGGTTGACTAACCTACTCGATCTTAAAAAAAGTAAGTTAGTTCGTGTAGGTCAGTGGTCAACCCTGGCGTTCGACCTTTTAGACCACCTTAAGGCCTCCGACACGGTCTATCGCAACAACCGAGGCCGTCAATTTTACGCACCGTCCGAAGCACGGTAGATATAAAAATGGCGAACTTACTTACTTAGATGTAATAAAGGGTAACCATTTTATTCCTTGCAACGTTCATATAATAAACACATTTAATTGAACGGTTCCGTAAACTAGTTTCGCCTACAAGCGTAGCATAATATTACCGTAATCCGAACCGAGTTCCAACGTATTCGACCCTCCGTGTTTTCAATTATTGAAATCATACTAATCCGCTAAGGAGATTAGTGTAGTTTCAGCATATGGGGTGTAATATCTGAAAATTATGTTAAGGCATTGCATAAACAGATGGCGGTTAATAGCATATCTTTCCAAAACGGTTCTGTAATTCAACAGTCGCTATACGGGCTATCCTTTCTTCTTTTTCGAGTTAATGAGGTATATCTCTCTCTCTCTCTTTCACTCTCTCTCTCTCCGTGTCCCAGATAGTGGTGCAGTCAGCCTTTGCGGTCTGACTCCTCCATTTCGCTCTACCGTCGACGTCGTCTTCCTCGACGGCAGTCAGCCATATTCTTGTCCACTACATCCGTCCATTTTGTTTTGGGTCTGCCTCTAGATCTTCAACCGGGGATGAGTCAATGTCAATTAGGGTTCTAGTAGCAGTAATATAGCAAGCCTTTAATGTCCCACAGTTGGGCCTCTCATCTCACAGAAGATATCAGTACATTAAGAAGGAGTAGGCATCACCAGGCTTGCCTACTGCGGGTTGGTGATCTCAAACCCGAACCATGTTTGAGAAGTAGGAAACATGTTTTCATATATGGTCTTATTAAAAATATTTAAGATAGGGTATACTGAAAGAAAATATGATTTTATTTTTCAAATCAAGTATAATGATTATAATATTTGATAGTATGCCTGCTACGTACTTACATAAATTAAAGTTATTTTGCTTTAGTCTTGGAGCAACCTGTATAACGTAGAGTGCTTCATTGTAACTTGGTCTATTGAAACATGATGCTGTAAATTCTTAGAAAAGCATTATCGTTACCTCAAAGCATTATCGTTACCCTACATCTTTACACTACAGCTTCACACTACATCTCATCTGGTTTTAAAGGTTTCATTAATATACAGTACTTACAGTATCCGCGGTTTTACCCGCGTTGTGCCCAATCCATTGGGAATTTCCGGTAACAAGTAACTTATAATTCAAAACCGTCCTATTAAATGTAGCTATTAAAAACAGGAGATCTATGCGAATTGAAATGGTAGTCAAGTGAGTTCAAACAAACAAGATATCAAACATTATTATGTAAGTATAGATTGGCAAAATGGAGTTTCGTTCAGCAACATTTAGGCGACGCAATATAACATTGATTTCGACGCGTGTAGTGTCAACCCTGGCTTTAGTGACGAGTTAGACTGGGTGATAATTGTGAATATTGAACATTCTCGGAAATTCGTTGATATTTGAGAGAATACCCCCGGACAAATTCACTCACAGTTAATTAGACCCAAACTAAGCTCTAAGTTTGTAATATGGAATCTATCTAACTGATACTACTACATAAACATTCACAAATATTTTATAAGAATATATAATTGATACTCAGACGTCGTCGCCAACAACTACCAACATATACCAGTTTTATTTCACGATCTCTCCTAGCCTATGCCTGTGTTGTAACACAAAAAAAAACACTTGACACACGTGTTTGTGTGCGTAACTAACGGTACCGTTGTCAAGATCATTGTTTATGTGCATTTAACATAACGCATCGAATCACTTTTCTCTGTTTTCATACCTACCATGCTATCACTACTTCATAGCACGGAAGAGGGAAGACTTACTGCGTAACTCTATTTCATTCTTCAAAGACATTTTTGAAGCACACGAATATGACGCACACTAAGACAATCTGCATGTACTTACATTTACTTACACAAGTATGGCCCAGGGACGCTCGCGAGAAAATTCTACGACACCAACCCAACTAAAAATTAAGTAAGTTAGAGAATGTAGTAGGAATTAAATGCTTCTGAATGTTGATAGTAGTTAATGTATTGGCCACCCGTTCAAGTAGGGTCCAAGGTGCTTGTTGCTTAACAATTACAATGAATTAACCCCGCCAAGTCAAACTATGCAAAGAAAGCTACTTTGATATTTATTCATTGTTGTAGTAGTCAACGGTAAAATATTTACTCCGCGTTTTATAAATATTACCTCTTTCTTACACGTGACGTTCTATTTTTTCATGTTACTTTGTTTCAACTCTCGACAAAATGATACTTTACATGTTACATGTCAAAATGAGTGTTCTTACACGGTTCCTAGGAAGCTAAACATATCACGAGATAGCATTTACATGACTTTCATTTTTCAAAAGTTATTCGGCCTTGTTATGTTGAAGGTGACTTTCCACCAGAGCTACGCTATATTACCTTTGCTACTAGTAAAGTAATCCCCATATCTATCATTAGGACACTAATCATCACTGTCTATTTATTTATTTATTTATTTAAGGACAGCCAGTGAAAGATACATCAAACTTAAAAATAAAACTTACGACTAAATTAATGAATTAGATGCACTTTCTATAGGTGCCACAACATGCATATCTTAAAATAATAATAATACTTTAAACAAAAATATGAACTTTAAGCGATAAAATTTCCATATCATGTGTTAACGAATATTAAAATGACAAACAAGTTAAACAGAAAAAAGATATAAACTCTTTAAAAAAAAATAATAATAATAAAAATGAAAAATGAACTATAATATTTTAAAAAAAAATTTAAGTACTTATAATAATCAATAAATTTATATAAAAGTAAATAACTTATTGATTGGTAAGCAATATTTTGCTTTTGAACAATGCGAGGCTATCATTGAAAATATCGACTGTCAACATCTATTATCTATATCTATATTCTATATAATATATAATATAATATAATAAGTATATAAAAGAAAGTCGTGTTAGTTACACTATTTATAACTCGAGAACGGCTAAACCGATTTTACTGAAAATTGGTGGGGAGGTAGTTTAGAACCAGGAGACGGATATAAAATATTTATCCCTTATTAACCTACGGGAACGGGTGCGGTGTGGGTGAAGCCGCGGGGCACAGCTAGTAATATATAAACGACTACTTTCTTTACTCAGCAGTGAAGGCAAAATAGGACTATGTCATTAAGAAACAATTGCTCAAAATCAATGCAAATTCATTGAACAATATAAATGTAGCAAATTAAAGTTACCTCGAGTTCCAAATTCGAAATCGAACGAGACAAAACGGGTCAACGAGTGACGAGATCACTATGTCAAAGGGCATGATGTGGTTTCTGTACACATAGCTACAGTCTATGTCCTGCTCTATGACTGCTGTCTATGTCCTTTAAGCGGGAATATCTCTCTTTGATGTTAAGCGGAGCTTCGTCTGATGGCAATTGGTTGGCAAATACAAGTAGACGACATAATATCATTGGTCATTTTACCCCTGTGCATTGTGCACTGTTATTTTACCCGCGTTCCCGTAAGAATTTCGGGATAAAAAAAGCCTTTAACGTTGCTTTTGAATGTGGATATCCAACACAAAAAGAATGAGCCAAATCGAATCAGCAGTTTTGGCAGTTTTGGCAGTATGAGATTAAAACAAACAAAAAAACAAAAGTCAAACTTTTCAGCCTTCATTATTTAGTATCGATACATAGGTCATTAACATTTAATGCGTGTGAATTTCAAAAGTGGCATAGCTCTAGAGAAAAAGAGTATATATACGTAACGTTATTCCACCTTAGTGACTCAGAAGCGTAGTTTTTCTATTTAGGTTGCTAATTAAGATCCTAGCTTCCTAAGATCAGTCTTCGTAAACGGTTCAAGACCACTAAATTAACGAAAGTGGATTAACTAATTACTTAAGCTAGAACCATACTGTCAGATACGATTGACGGACGTGGCTGAACATAATTACTAATCTAAGTGTAAAGCTACCGACACATATGCTCATTACTAGCACAAAAGCATGCCACTAATGAGCAATTGCTCATTAGTAGTGTGTTGAAACATTCCTATAAATGCGGATGCCTATTTTGTAAGTGCTTAATAATAAACAGCCGTGATTTTTGAGCGTGGTACCTGAGGCGCGGGTGGAGAGGATATCCTCTATGCAAGTCTGAACAGGTTCCCTTATAAGCGGGCTGGTACGACTCAAATGATCATGCTTATTGGTAGCGTTATATGTACACTGCAAAGCATGCCAAAGTTAAGGTATACTTTTAAGTTGGTGTATTATGAGCATGTATTGGATATAAGCCACTTTACGTTTTCTTGGGCCGAATCAGCCACCAGCAGTGTACGACAGACGTTGATAATAACTATGTTTCTAACTTTGTTCCACTATTCTAGAAACTAGAAATAAAGTTATCCAAAAATGTCATCATAACTATAGTAAAACTTATTGTAATTATTAATACTTATTACTGAAAGTCAATCCGCATTTGTATTATTGCACTCTACGAGTATTTCAACGTAATGTCTCGTTCTTTCTAAACATTTTCTATTATAAAAGGTCTGAGGAAAATCTTGTAAAGACGTTATGGGTACTTATCACGTTGGGAATATTATTTACACTCTTCGCCGGGCCATTCAAAGCATTGATGGTTGTAGTTACAAGGTAATAACAATCGGAAGCGGACATTCTGCAGAATGAGTGCGGCGGCGGCTCTATTGGCTCCGGAGCAAACAAAGATGCAATAAACCGGCGAGACGCGCCTCTAATGCTGCCTTTATCCGCCCGAGAGGGTTACACATGTCGCAAGCGAACATTCTTAGAAATATTCTGCTTTGACAAATTGGTGTGATAAATTGCTTCTCAGTCTTTGAAAGCTAAGATTAGAATGAACTGAACAAATGACCGAATGGTCAGAAAGGCAATAAAGCAAAGCTCTTCAAGCTTTTAGTAACAGAGAAGAACTCTTACTTGGAGCAAAACTTATTTGCAAAAGTTTGGAAAATTTGATATATTCAAAGGAGATTGGGCAAAAATATATGAAGTGTGGTCTATCAATGTCTCTGTAATTATGAATAAAAACTTTTATGAACCGGGTCGGTAACCCAGTTACTTCATTAGTAAAGTGTTACGCTATTTTAATGCACACTATCTAAGTAATTTATTATCCAGCAGGTGTCGTCGCCAGACGAATTAATGACCAAGTTCTTTGAAAACTTGCATTTCACAATAATATAGTATCTTTTTATAGGAGATATAAAAATATTGAATTTGAGACATTTGCATGACGAGTCCGTTTTAAACTTTGTTTTATAAAATATTTTTCCTGAATATTGAAGACGCTTTAAGAAATTATTTTACCAAATATTGGTATAATATTTCAATTTCCACCCCCAAGACCGATAACTGCATTTTTTATATCAATTTAAGGCAATAACTTGGTGTTGATTAAAAATTAATAAAATAAGAGGAATATTTCAAAATGGAAGATCGTCACACAATTTTCACAGACGTTTGTTCTTCATTTATTCAAAAGGAAAAGCGAGCTCGAGCTACTTGAAAAATACGTGACCGACTGCGTTTAAATTATGCATAAAGGACGTAAGGAACCGAACCGACATGATGGCTGCTCTGGTGATTGGTGGCTCATATAATATCTGTATCCGTGATCCGCCTTTTTTAATTTCAGAAATATTTCTCCATTGCACCAGACTACCATAAAATACGAGGGGAAAGAGAAGCCAAGCAAGGTGCTGTTGGGTTTTATTTAAAGGCGAACATATACGGGAGAAGAATACGATTAAAATGTGTTTGGTTAATTTATAGTTTTATGGTTATAGTTACTGTATAATAAAGATTACCGTATGTGGCGAAAAAAAGTAATTTTTCTTTGTAATTACTTCATTCGGAGTTCGAGGTTTTATACCGCCTAAAGAACTCCAATACGGTCTAACGATTGAATCAACAGCGACTAACGGGCACTCGGAAGCACGGTAGCTCTCAGAGAATTGCCACTATCGGCCACCCATCCAAGCTGTACATTGCTTAACAATCACAATTAACTAACATCGCTTATTCAAACTACACAACGAGCTACACTTACTTGATTAGCTTTATCTATCTCTAGTGACGAAAGTCAACTTTCCTCCACTCGACACACATTATTTTACGTAAACGCGAACCAAAGTGACGTTTATCCTCCTACAGAAAAGTTATTCTTTGGTACGCACTTCTTTTTAATCTTGATTAATGTGACTCACGTAGCTAAAGGGACTTAATCTAAACGAATACTCACAAGAGGTTTTGAAGGAAAATTAACGTAAATTCTCTGAAAATGTATGAAATATTAAGCCTATTAATTAGGGGAGATCACAAAAAGCTCACGAGGTAAGCACTGTCTTCCGACCGCTACTCAAACGACTTAATGTGATCCATAATTATTACTGTGAGATTAGTCAGCGAAATTTTCTCGCGGTCACAATGAATCGTTTTAATATTTTTATCCACGTTTTGTACGGTATAATATCGTCCGCAAGAATAAATGTATGGAATGTTGTCCGGAACATTAAATACTCTTTTTTTGGTAGTAGTTACCTCGGGTTAAGGACATAGTTCTAATTGGAAAAAGTGTCTGTAGCAATGACGACGGCTCCTAGCGATATACTTATTTTAAAAAATGACACAAAACTTAGCATTAGATTTCACTCGATAATTTTGTGTTATTATTTCTAAGCTGGATAAAAATCTAAATCTAAAAATATCCTACGACCTTTCCGTTGAATGTTACTATCATTAGAAAAGGGATTATTCAAATGGGATTGATCATTTCTGAGATTAGCGCGTCCAAACAAAACGAAACCGTAAAACAATCAAAAATTCGAACTCCTCTTATATTAGTATAAATAATTATGTAGTAGATGTCCATGTGGACCATGGACATTAGTACTTCAATTAACTTACTTGTCAAAATGTTTGCACTATACATATATCCTGAACTACTATCCAGATACCTCCCAATTTAAATACCTTTAAAGTACGTAACATGCAAACCTAAATTCCCACACCGAAGAAAACTTCAACTTCAAACTTGCACGAGCTAACACAACCTTACATTATAAATTAAGTTTTAAGTAATTCTGTGAGAGCGGAGATAGTATACTAATACGGTTTTAATATTCGTACCACGAACAAATATTCCACTCGCTTCCCTAACCACTATTCGCTGGCATTTTATATCAACAACTGAGACTTACACAAATGAGGCTTTCAATTATGTAGCAGCGATTCACCGAACAAACCAAGTTCATCTTATTCGTATTTAATTAAGTGTAATGAAGTGTCGCGTTGGTAAGGGCGTGTGTTTGTTATCTGCTTGTCTGAAAGCGTCCGCGACCCGCCTCGCGTGTCGCCGCTGCGTGACCACTACCCATTGATCACACAGCTTTAGATATACAACCTAGTCTAAATACTTTTTGTCCACCTAAAGCTTAAGCTTCCTAATGCGACACATTCCTTACCAATGAGTCAGAAAGAAACATTTTCCTTTTAAATAACAAAAATACTTTTGTTTCGTTAACAATTATTGTTAAGTAGTTTTTTGTGTTTCTTTATTATCCTTTGTCCGAAGTTCTTGTAGTAATAATATGTTGTTTTAGAGAGGTACGATGAAAAAATATTTCATATTTCTTTGAAATGATAAAATGTTATCTAGGTTTACTGAGACGTACTTTAGAAAATATTAATATTGGTGAGAATCAGGTCCTCACACTTCGGTAGTTATTTTCTTTGCGGTTCGACATCTGGTGCAAATTACTTTCATTGTCGGTTCTTGCGGTATATTGTAGTTTGAACCATTGAACATTGTCTCGAAATGTTTAATCATTTTACAAAAACGTTTAGTAAAAGAACAGACCCTACTTACTGAATGATGGAACTAGTTATACTTTTAAATTGTTATAAAGTTATAATACGTGTAAAAAAAACTAAAGTCAAACATTGGTGGTAAAGGTAATTAAAAATTATGCTGCACCTACTCATTCATTAATTCCGAGTAGGTGCAGCATAACCCTGATGTTGGAATTTTTAGACCGCCTAAAGGCCACCGATATGGTCTGACGATTGAAACATCCGGGACCGACTGCTTATCGTGCCATCCGAAGCACGGTAGCACTCACATAGAAATACCACCATCGGTCACCCATCCAAGTAAGGGTAAGGGTAAGCTGCACGTTACTTAACAACCACAATGAACTAACATCCCATCTCACTATTGTAGTAGGTTGTAGCGCTCGTGGGGCCTTTGCCCAGCACCAGGACATTATAGACTTTAACTTTGCTTTTTTACATTGCTATAATCGCTCCAACCGAATGATAAAACCCTACTAACATAAACTATAGAATCTAATCTAAAGCAACAAGAAGTTGTTAAGAAAAAGTGTCGCGTGACTGAATACAACTCCATCGATCAGTTTGCCACCATTCTGTCTCTCTATCTATACACTGTACACGTATTATCTAAGTATATTCGTCGCATTGGACACTAAACTATTCGCTATCAGTTCTTCCACCCACTTCCCTCGTGTCAATTTGAATAAAATACAAATAACAAAAAGTTTCACGGCACATTGTAATCGGTCCCAGATTTTATCAAGAGTCAACCCTATAAGAATTTTTATCGTATTGCCTACTTTTAGAAGAATCTAATTCGATTGCTATTGTCGGGTTAGTGTGGGTTTTACTTTAGCTTATTTTATTGTTACTAGAACTTTCTTTTCACGCGTAATGCTCTTATATTTGTATTCCAAACATTTTTTGACTGTACATTTTTGTTAAAGCTAAAAATAATGTAGAATGTTGTTGGTAAAGTATAAAAAGTTTTGACAGCAATCAGATGAAAAATGTTCCAATTAATAATTTTCTTAAAGTCATTATGAAAACGACATTGCCTAGTTGACAAGTTGGTGACGACAGTGTCCGTGTCGTTTTATGTTTACCAAAACTTTTATTTATATTCGATATAAATGGCTTGTCTCGAGAGGAAATACTTTCTTTGATGACAGTTTCCTCGTCGTGTCTCGCTGACTATGACGTTTTCATTAAAGTGTTGTCTTCCATTTGGTTGAAGAGAGGTCACAGGCCATTGTAATAAGACCATTCAATCCCACTTGTCACCACGGAAAGGATAAAAGCTCTTTGAACCTAAATAATTGTCGGCCATTAATTTTCTTTGACTATAAACAATACTGCTTCGCTTTAAAAGCTTATATTTCTATCCTTATTGGATTGTTATGAACAGATTTTCTAATAAAAATCGCTTTTTCCCCAACTATTTTTGATAACATCCTATTAGCGATATTACAATTGTAAAAGCTATAGTAATAGGTTGCCTTTCATGTGAACTCTGAGAAGCGAACAATACGCGGATAATACTCAAATAGATTCCAATAATACTCGGTAAGCTGTTGTGCAATGTCTTTCGCAATTACTTCCTTTTGTTGTCCGTCGACATTATTTGAAAGGTTCAATTTCAAAACAAAATATTGAGGGGAACTGACAAAAGAATCGGAGAGATGTGGGTCGGGCGATTTGTTCCACATGTTCAAGAAACAGATATAACTGCTCGCTGGACTTCCTTGAAAGAGATTTGCTCTTAAGACGACAAGGTTTACAAGCCCGGCAATTCACTAACGCAACGAAATATCTAGAAAAGTATTTCAGGAAACTTCCTAACTCATTTCCAGACATTTCTTTAAATATAATTTATTTGTGCAATCTGAGAACCTCGAATAGTTTCAAGTATTTCTTTGTATTGAAATATAAAATAACTTGGTTCTGTTCTATTAAAATTGCGATTCTATTGTTCGATGTTTGATCTTATTCATTTCAGAATGGAAAATCAAATTCTTGGTTGTTAAGGCAGGAAACAGGAACGGAGTTATCACAATGGCAATTCAATAAAGCCATTGTATAGATTTTTATCTTGTTAATTGGTATTATTCTCGGTTCTATGTTCCATTTATATTTAAGAGACTACGTCAAAGTCGACATTATACTTTAATGATAAATCCCATAATTAATAGAAAACCTTTTGTGATCCTTTTATACCTATTTACTGAGTCGATAATTACCGATTTCAAAGTAATCGTAGAGCATTTCTGATTTTTGTTTTAAAAAATATTGTGGATTATCCGGATTATAGTCACTTTAAATCTATACCGACATTATAGAGAGGAAAACTTTGTTTGTTTGTAAGAGCTTATCTCAGAAACTACCAATCCGATTCCAATAATTGTTTGTGTAATGGATAGCTACATTTATCGGGAAGTTTATAAGCTATTTTTCATACTGAAATTTTATACAACGTGGATAAAACCGCGGCGCGTTGCAAGTGTAGGATAAATAAATGTACGTGTTCTGTCATTCTTTAAACGAAACAAAACAGAAATTGTGGTAGCTCATTTTAGTTGACATTTCAGTGGTATTTTTTACTACTTTACTGTTTTTATGTATAAAAATATTGTCGTTATATCAGATACATATACATACGAGTATACGGTGTCGTTAACATGGGGAGAGACAAGATTGGAGTGCGAGCTTAAGGGTTATCCACACCTACCACAATCACAAAACTCGCAGCAATAAAATGCACCTATTTTTTTTTATACAGCTTTTTACAGTTGCCAATATGTGGTCATGCGTGAATAGCATCGCTGCATCCTTTTACAGCACAGAGCATAGAAGCACCGCGCTGTAGGAGAGCGCGGTGCTTCTATGCTCTGTGTTTAACAGTCACGTTGTGATATCGAGAAGTTTTCGAAGAAATGTCAGGTTACTTGCTCGCTTTCTCGAGATCTATTGGGTTCGCTGGCAAACGATGACGACTAAACGATGGCGCCTAAAAGGATCATCTCAGCCATTATCTTTTAAAAAAATCGCCACCCTAGTTAACTTCTTTTCTGTCTCATAACTTCGCTGGATTCACTTTTTATTCAACAAGTAAATATATCAGACGAAACAATCCAATCCTTTCATCGAAAAATCATTTTGTAGAGTGCCTTTATAAGTACCCCAGAGACAAGTGACTGTAACAAATCCACTCAGAGCGCAGACTAAGGAAAAAGAAGAAGAAAAAACATCTATACCAGTTGAAAAAGCTTTATTAGAAACCGCATAATTGCATTGCAAATACGAAAGTAAGGTTTAAATTAAGTATTCTCATAAAAACATAAAATAAGAAAATCTATAGTTACCTAATTTAATTTATGTACATAACAATATGCACTGAAATTACAAGACTTTTTATTTATAATGCGATTTTAATTACTAATTGTTTTATTATGTATAGTGCTTTCCAAAATATTAACTAGATATATAAATTTATACATATTTACAATAGAATATCTAAGAAGGCGTTTCTATTCGATTTATTTACAGAACAAATTTTCTTTTAATCTAATGGTAGACTTCCAATGATGTGTTCAAAGGTTAAAGATATGTTCTTGTTAACAGTTTTAAAGAAAAGATGATAATCATACTAAATATATTGAAATGTTATTCTATTTACATTCTAACAAAAAACTTTGTTTAACATTTTATAAAAGAATAATTGCCTATATTATTACCAAAGTTCATATCATATTTATAGTCTCTCTCGACTATTGCTATATTTTAATAATTTTCCGTAATTGATGTAAGAGTCAACATTTTTGTTCTATAATATTTCAAAATCAACACAAAATACAAATAATACAACACTAAGATAAGGAATTTCATAATCATTCCAGTCACTAAGTACTACTGTACTTGGAATATAGATTTTGATAAATAAAATTTAATTACAAACAATAACTAATGTTACTCGATCACAAAACTATTAATAACACAATATATAAAATCAGTCCTCATAATAAAACACATTAACTAATGGTTCCGATGAAGACGTCAACGCAACTATTCATCTCTTAAACAAAGTTTCGTAAACTCGTAACAGATTCTAAAGTAAAATGTACCGTAGCTGTAGCATCTAAATCACGTCTCGCTAATAAATGTTGTAAGATAATTTATCACGTTACTAATTGTTTCTGGTTTCGCAGAAATAGGGCGAGTGAAAATGTTAACAAGATTGCACTTAACGTTGACATGTTCGCTGAACTCCTCACTGTAACAAAAACGAGTTATGTAGTTTACTGTTGTTTTACAATGGTAGGGGTAGTAGTAGTAATTAATAGCTTGTAATGTCCCACTGCTGGGCAAAGGCCTCTCACTTCACCGGAGATATCAGTACGGTGAGGAGGATTCTTATAGGAATCGATTAAGGTTTTTTTTTACCGTTTGGACATTTTTGTAGCCGAGGATTTAAAAAAGACTACCGAAGTTTTTTGAACTCATACGTAAGATTATATGAAGAGGGCTTAGGTGTCAAACATTTTGAATTAAGAGGGACTTAAAATGTTTTACGTGTGACGTTATACGATACTTTAAAACATAATATACTTTTTATAATACAAATCGTAATAGGATATGTGTTGTACACGTTTTTAATTTAACTTAAAAACAAATCCGTATACAATGATCCAAATCAACAATTCTAAATATGATCAGAAAACACGTATGAACAATAAAAGCCCGCCCATAACAATAATCGTCCCTTTGACCAATTAAATCTGAATCGATTGCGGTAATACAGTAATATTCGTACGTAAAACGATCTTAGATACGACTTTAACATCAACGTCCGTTCGTGGCATGTTATGAAAGCAAGTAGGGTCGATGCTATTAAATTATTCCGAGGTCGCGATTGAAGATAGTGTACCCTCGTTTCCGGTTTCAATATGTTTCTGTTGTATTCAAAGTACAGCTTAAATTATGTCTTAAGCGTGTGGTTGAAGTAACTTATAGCGTCTTTTAACATGAGTAATGAACAATATATAAGTACGTGATTAGAATTCAAATGTTTCGTGATGAATTTAATGAAAATTATGCTGGTTTTGTTTTGTTAACGCGCGCTCGTATATTGTTTTTGTAGGGTCAAGCTTTGTTCTTGTGTTTTGTAAATTAGTAGGTTTTTTACATTCTATGGGCCTGTTAATGCTTTTTGCATTGCATTAATGCACCGTTTTCATTAATATTATCGTGTTTTTAAAGCACTGTAAGCTAGTGTGTCTACACTCGAATGTAATCTAAATAATCAGTTCTGTCATAGCGTGCAACCACATAGAAAATACGATGCTGTATTTTATTTCAACTAATGAACTCTAAAATGTGGAAAAGTTTCTATTCTCGCTGTAATTTTTATACATTATTTGCGGAAGCTCGTTTTAAATATAAATGTAAATGCAAAGTTGTATTTTCTACTTTACTATATAAATGTTATAAAGTATGACAACATAAAATCGCATGGAAGTCCAAAAGCTTTCTTTCTAATATCACGAGGAAACTGCACAGAAATCCTTGCTACGACTACGACTGACTCCGTAGTAATTTGATAAGTAACGTTACATATCCGATACTATTTTTATATTGCTTTTGCTGTGTAAATAAGCCCATTGTGATAGTCGCTTTAATATCCCTGCTTCAAATAAAATTAGATTGACATCAAAATTAGTAAGTTTGTTCCTGGTAGATCTAGCTGGGGAGTGAAAGGTAGTGTTATGTAGGTAGTCATATAGTAGTTACCTAGCAGCATGGCCTCCTTGCTATCGGCGAGATGGTCGGAGGCGACGACGGCCTCGCTGCCCTCGCGCCAGGCGGGCGCCACGCGCGCCGTGCACCGCACCTGCATGCTGCGCCGCGCCGCCGACGGCACGCGTAGCCCCAGCGCCACAGACACTAAGCCATGCGCGTGCACACTAGCCGGGTATTCGACTAGCAATGATGGGTCCGTTACCTGCAAAAAGGTAAATAAATGAGTAAAGTAGTAAAAAAGTAATAGCAAGTAATAGCAAGTAGTATAATGTACTGTACATTATACTACTACATAGACAGTTGGTATAATCTATATAATATACTAGCGGCGTCCCACGGTGTCATCCGCGTTGTAACCGTTCCCGCGGAAATTTCGAGATAAAATGTATCCCATGTGTTATTCTGATATAAAACCTATGTTATTGTAAAGTTTCATCCAAATCCCTACATATATACATACTCGTACATCCTCACAAACTTTCTCATTTATAATATTATAGTAGGATCGCTATTTAGAAATTATTGCAATTACTCCTTTATTTCCTTCTTATTTACTTTATTTGCTTTCGATAATTAAACTAATAAAACGTTTAAATCCATAAAAAATAATTTGTTTCAAAAGTATTGAAAGTAATATAAAAGTAAATAAATTATTTACGAATACTTACACCTAATCCCTTATTTCCCACGGAAATTGTATTATGAAAGCCAACAATGCGTCATAGCGACCGATTTTATAACAAAAACAAAATGCCAAGGTGTCCTTGTTCCGGGTTCAAGCAAACAAGGAATTAGAGTTTAAGAAAAAGTGACATCTAATGAAAATAACTATTCATTTGCCTATCCGCTAGAGGCAGCCTCGGGTTGAGAGGGCTGCCTTGCCCCGAGACTAAACGAGAGGCTGCCTTAACCTGAGGCGCGCAGCAACATGATGTACATATATATGGTATTTAATGTAGGCTGTTTGCCTAAAGTTAAGGCTGCTCGAGCCGAAACTGCCTATAGTGGATTCCCGGTTTTAGAAAAGTGTGATGATCGCTTTATTTGATTGAACTCGCTGACTTGCAGGCTTCATTTTAATAGCTTAATTTTAATTACACTTTTCTCATCTTAAATCATCCTTCTACTTAAGATTAAAACCGGTAATTAATTCGTTGAAACGGGTTTTTCCTTTAAAATTGCACAAACAAAATAAGCTTCACATTTTCAATATTTTCACCCCACTCGTGTATTTCTGGCTGTAGGTTCATAGCGAAATTTAATTTTGAACAGAGCTGAAACTAGGACATACCGAAATTAGGCTTTGGTTTTAGGTTAGGTATGACTAAAACTGGAGCTGTGTTTTGTATCTATGAATTTTCTTTTAAACACCGACAATAAACTGTTTTTACGTAAGTACAACTTTTTAATATTTAAGAAACGTTAATTAATACCCCTTATTTTTAATACTCACTTCGGTAAAAGTGTGTAATTTAATATAACCGTAAACTTAAAACAACCCATTAACAAAGATGTATAATAGGGGAAATTTTAAATTTAAAATGAACTTTTATTAAGTTAATAAATGTTAATTAAGAGGTACATTATCGCGGGTTTCATTAAAATATTATGCAGTAAAATGAAAAATGTTTCTGTGCATTTTTCTGATGACTTTTGCGAGTAGAAATTGTTACAATCGTATTTTATGTCATTTTAATGGAAGAGTATGAACGTTTTATACCCGTTTTGCATAATTTATTGCGAAAATAATATTCACTATGATAATTGAAATCATAAATTACAAAGTTATTCATTTCTTTGTAAAGAGTCAACAATTTTAATATCTCAGTCGTATACTATATGAAGTAAAGTAAGTTACAAAAGGTTATTTCAAAATACATTGTATTACGTAATACTTGTTCCTTTTTGGTTTTTAATTTTTGATAAAATATGAAGGAAGTACAGGTCCAATTATTAAATATTGAGCGAATCAAGTAGTTAATCAATCAATTTCGAATAGCTCAGTGGTGTAGTAAACCCTGGTGTCTGAGTTTTTGGACCACCTAAAAGCCTCTAACATGGTCTAACGATTGAAAGAAACAGGACCGAAATTAAAAGTCCTTTCTTTTTTTGTACAAATTAAAAATAACCAGCACCGTCTGCTCAACGGCTACTCGGACGCACGGTAGCGCTCAGATAGAAATGCCACTACCGATCACCAATCCGAGTTGTGGCCGAGCTGCAGCAAAATTTATACACAACATGTTACATAGTCTCAGTGCCTTCACTTACTTTTTCACCATCAATGTCCCAACTTAGAACAGCAGCTGGGTACGACCGCCCCGAGGTACAGTTCAGGAACAAGGACTCTCCTCTTCTGTTCTCCTGTTCATTTCCCGTTATTCTAGGACCTTCTCGCGGTAAATCTAGAACAAAAGGGTAAAGTTGTTTTATACTTTAACTAGCAGAGCCCTGCGGTTGTACCCGCTTTTTGCCTTGAGAAATAAACTACAACCTTCCCGTTGAATGTGGCTATCCATTACAAAATAATTTATTCAAATCGGATTGGTAGTTTTTGAGATTAGTGCGTGCAATCTAACGCAAAAACCAAAATCGAACTTTTCTCCTTTATATATACGAACTTTCTATATACTAATATTATAGGTATAGATACATAATAGACACATAAAATAACCTAATTGTTCTTTGTAAATATATGCTCTTTGTAAATATATAGTAGAGAATGCGATCAATTCCGTTACTCCGCCAATGTTTACTTAATTCATTTTACAAAGTAGACGTAGGGAAAAAGAAAGAATAAAGAAGTTGATGTATTAAAACCTGGCATTGAGGAAGAAGTTAAATAAAAAATGCAAATATTTGATTTCAGCATCAAAATAAACTCACATTCAATGTGATACTGCATAAATATCAGATAATAAAGAGGTAAATTATGCGACGCTGTCAATTTGGAACATACTATCTGGTCGGCGATGCTTCCATCCGCGATCCAAGAGATAGCGTTAGTTAGTTTTTATTTTTATGATCGTGCTAATGCTATTTTTCCAAAATTAGTGGTAGGGTTACGCCCATATATTTTTTTGAGCAGATCAGAGTCTTCCTCTTAAAAAAGACTATAAAGTAAGTATAGATACAGGCTAGTTCTAGTAAAGAGCGACTACTGCGACGAGCATAAGCATTTGCAGACTGTTTGACTTTCAGTAAAGTCTGCATCATGCGACAAACATACAACAGTGAGATTTCAAGGCAGTCAAAGTTTAATTACTTTCAACAAGTCAGTTCAAATATAGTCTGGATAGGCTAACTTGTCAGATGTAGTCTCCAATAATATAAAATTTACTTACAAATAACATCCATCCTTCCTTCGCCGGCCGCTGATGCAAAACTTGGTGCTTCAGCTGAAACTTCACATCTGTAAACGCCACTGGATTTCAGAGTCACTTGCTGTAACGTCACTCTTCTTGCGTCTGATTTTTGTAACTGTGAACAAAACAATAATTTAAAGTAATTTTGAGTAGGTAGTAGGAGTAGGTAATAAACGTGATTATTTCTAACCGACTTAAAAAACAAGGGAAAAAGGAATATCCTCGTTTGGTTTTCTTGAGTATGTTATACTGTATATATATATGTTATCGCTCTCTCTTCCTCTTCTTATCTGTCCGACATGGTGGTTTATATATACGACATTACGAATGTAAACGTTTACTCACAGAATACCCATACCTATTTTAAACCGATTTTAAAAAGATGTTTGTTATCATAAAAACATGGCTTGAAGCAACCAAGCGTTGCAACTAATTAATAACTGCTCTGCACAACCCAGCTGGTTTTAATAAAAACTACTAAACGTGATGAAATATGGCAAAGAGATGGATCTAAAATAGCACATACATTTTCGGCTTTTATTACGACCGGGGATAGAACGGGTTAACCCGGGGCAAAAAAATTAAGTGTTAAATCTCGGACAAAAGATTATCTAAGCATAACTGTTTTAAAGAGCTTACTAATAGCAGTAAATCTGTTATAGAATAGAAAGTTTACAAAATCCATCAACATATTAAAAATCTATCAAAAAAACATAATTACACAATTGTTTTAAGTACAATCTTAGCTAAAATAAAGCAAGACCGAACTCGACTTTAAATAGTTTGTAAGTTGTACGATGAATAATTCAAAAGGCAAGTTTCTCCATTTGCGGTTGCATTGAGCGGTGCAGCCTTATCTGTTTGAAAGTAATTTAATACACAAAAGCTTAACCCACCGCAGAGTAAAAATGGATTAAGCTACGTGAAAGGTTTTTAAGTATTGTATTGTTTTTCATTTATCATAATTAACGTTAGCGTATGCGGTTAACATACACATGTTGACTACGTTCGTTAATTATGCACTTGCATATTATAGTCCGATGTTTGCATTAAAATTTACAATATGATTTTTTGATTATAATTTAACTTTTAGTATGTTTTTGTAAACATGTTTTCCATAAGTGCGATATGACATTTGACGTTTTTGAGTAAGATTTTCAACCCTCTTATGAAAATCGCCTCTAATTAGCAGTCTAAAATTGAGAATATTTGAAGTTACCTTGTATGGATATGAATTAAGTAAGATTTTATAGAGCTCACTTTGATCCCAATTTAACCCGACGAACACAAAGTTCAAATATATACCTAATAACACAAAGCGCTAGGTGGGAGTAGCACACACAGATAGTGATGATTGGTATAATAGTGGTATAAATAAATAAATAAAATAATAAAGAAATTAATATGTCTGCTTATAACAATGTGAGCATGTTTTAGTATGAATAGTGTCACACTGCCCGCACTCGCACTATGTATGTATTAGGCTTCGTTCACACGGCATTGTCCTGCACGTTTTTTTGTAATCGTTTTTTTAACGTATTGTCAACCGGGTGTTCATATGGTAAATTTTCATTCGTGTAAAAACGAATAGCCGCAGTTTCCACACAGTTGTCACAGTGAGTAGACGTCACTGATGGATCCACGCTTGGTTGTTCTTTTATATTGGTATCGAACGCGCCAACGGTCTTCGGTTGCTATTCGATAAAAAACGTATGACATCGTGTCGTGTGAAGGAGATAAAGCTATACCATATGCCACTGCGAACCGAATACGTCAAAGTTCATTCGATTTGCTTGACAAGTCCGTTGAGTATGCGTTTAAACGAATAAGCGGTACACGTTTTTTTGCAGTACAATCGACGTGTGAATGGATACGTTAGACGTATACTGCAAAAAAACGTGCAGGACAATGCCGTGTGAACGAAGCCTCACGCTTAATCAGGACTATAGACATACATGTACCCTTCTTCTCGATCAGAAGGTATAAACCTAGTTCCACCTAAGTGTTTTATTTACTGTAGTACATGTAATATACTACCTATAAAATACGTGTATCTATCAAACTGAGCTAAAGAGATAGAAACGCATCCTGAATGCAACCACGGGCGGTTGATCGTTACTGCCGTTTCTCTCTAAGTGCTGCTGTGCTTTGGGTTCAATTTGAAATAAATATCAGTGCTAGTTGTTTTCATCAATTTATACGAATGGATTTAAGCTGCTTTTTAGGCCTCTAATTATAGATATAAAAGCCTATAACATCCCACTGTTAGGTAATCACGCTAAACATTAATACAGTAAGGAGGTTTATGGGTAATTACTATGCTTGCCAGCTGTGGGTTGATGATCTCAATTTCGAGCCATATTTAAAAAGTAATTCGGTTAACTCAGGAATTGAACCCGGGACCTCAGTCTTGGCAGGAAAATACACTAGTCAATAGACCACTAAAGCGATTAAACATTTACCTTTACTAACACTAATTTGCTGTTCAAGTACCACAAAATAAGGGTTACAGTAGAGTAAAACGCCTCTTCAAAAGAAAATAATAGAAAAAAGTATGAACCAGATAAACATTGTACTTTATCTATACACAACAGAATTACATTTGGCGACAGACCTAACCAAACAAAGACTGAAATAGAAATCATCGATATATATCGCAAAGTAATTCCGCTGAGCACGTTTCACAAGCTATCGATAGCACTCGGTCAGATTCATGGCTCGTACGGATTCCGGCTCATTTCTCCCGAGAACCTTTTGTTAGGGAGTTGGAATACCCCGCACTATTGTAGTAGTGCTCTCTAAATCATTACAGTACATATTTACTGTAATCTCATTATTTTTATTAGCTTTATCATGTATCGGTCAACATAGTATGTTTGATACTAAGTCTATTGAAATTGAACTATTCGATAAAATCTATAATGAAATAATTTGTTTACTATGTTTTTTATTTTTCTCTTCAATAAATGCAGGCTTTGTCTTTAATACGTCGGTGATTTGATGTTTCGGTAAAATGAGCTTCGGTGAAACTTATTTCGGTGAAAAAAGAGAAACCCGTGTCAATGCAAAGTTTCTGCCATGTTTACAAGAATATAAGAAGCCGTAGATTCTTTACTAGGGAAACAGTTGTATTATCTCACGAGCGCTCCTGAGCCATACTTGTTTTGTAATGTATTTGACAAGTCTTTGTGTGCGTAACTTCAAAGACAATTTTGACGTGAACCAATATGTAGACAAAGACAATATGTATGTACATTTTCCTACATCATTCATTCATAGTTGTTGGGGAAAACGTATACGTAAGTGTCAATTATATTCTTTAATAGTATTTGTGTATTTATATGTAATAGTATCAGTTAGCTATATTCCATAATATAAGCTTAGTGCTTAGCTTTGGTTTAAATAGCCGTGTGTGAATATGTCCATGGTATATTTATTTATTTTTATTTCGTACAGGTTAGGTTATACAGAAAGCACGCGTAGGTCAACACTCTGCTGACGCGTCTCTGCACGAGGAGGACACAGATTCTGCCAATCTGCATGGAGACAAGGGCCACCGCGAAGAAGAACACACCTGGCTCCATACTCATGCGCGTGATTTTAAACATAAAAATACAACAATCGATAACAAAGTGATCATTTTAGAAGAATAAGTATATTAGAGAAGAGAAGTAGATAAGAGAGAGAGAGAGAACCAGACTACACTGGTAGATATAATGGTAGAATCGCCTAATAAATACGGATTCTTGTGTTGTTATAGAAAACAAATTAACTTTCAAATCGTGTAAGGCTTTAATAAATTGATGAACCGTTATTAATTGTCTTATCAGGGCAACGGTGTGTAAGACATTGTATTATCTCTAAATACTTAACTTAAAATCTCTATATACTTATACTGTTCCTATGTCTCACATTTAGGATGTAACTTTAAAACCCTGAATAAAATGTTCAAACTAAGAGCTTTAATCACAATTGTTCAGAGCGTATTTTTCTATCTCCAGAGATTCTGTTTCTACAAAATAAAAGTTAGTTGCCAGGGAAAGTTAGTATCCTGTAATCCCTAAAGCCCAGGCTATATTTAACTATGTAGTAGCTGGATTTACTTTAATAATAATCTAAGAGCGAATGGAGAACATTATTTATGAAATACGTATTGGATTATGAAATATAGTATTAAAATTCCTTCCCAGTAAGGATAGTTTGTTTGTAGGTATAATATTTTTTTTTTGGATTGGCACAAAATGTGGTTAAATGTCGTCAATTAGAGAGGGGGTAAGAATGAAATATAATCACTAAACCTTTTTCCTCTTTAGGAGCAATCGTCTTCGGCTGGAAAATTGACGACATTGGTCCACATTTTGTGCCAATCCAAAAAAAATAGAGTATATATTATTTTATTAGTATTGGAAGTTTTACTTAACTCGGCGGGAGGCGCTACCGGGTAAAATTTACCACATAGTGCATACTTTCGAAAATATTTATTTTTGTGCGTAATTTTGTGCAGCACCGTTTTAGGTACCTTTCGACAGATGTTCCACGGTCCGCCATTTTGAATAAGGGGCCAGTTAGCGCGTGTTGTTGAACCACGACGGACGTAAAAGGTGCGTACGGGTAATTTTTACCCAGTAGATTTTTTTCAAAAAAGTGCCATATTAAAATATTTTTCGATTCGATTATAATTATAAGTAAAGATATATTGTCAAGATATATGTTCTTTTAAAATTGATCTCATTTTTTTTTTAATAAGTTTAGAGAATATTTTTCGTTTTGTGCACAAAATGGCTGAGCTTTTGGGCTGTGTTTTAAAATTTCAAATATAACATATTATACTAAGCATTAATTAGTTTCCAACTTTCTTGTTTAATTGAAAATATAACACAATATAATATAAAAATTGGTTTATTTAATTACCCATAAAATAGCTCTAGTTCTTACAATGAATATTATTGTGGTATTTTTTACCCAGTAGCGACATTCAGTGTTGGTATATGGGGCGCGCTTCCCGCCGAGTTAACTTTAGTCACTTGCGGGGACCGTCAGTAATTGGAATGGTACGCAACGTTGCCAAACCCGTGCGTGTATACGTGAAGGTTTTTAAACGCGTATGAAGACAGTAGACCCTTACAAATCACCAAATCGTGTCTTATAAACTCAAGTCAACGACGCCTTAAATAGTTTTTACGTTTTATACCTGTACTTAACAAACTTTGAATCATAGTTTAAGTTGCCAACGTAGCAATTTCAATTTCCGCATCCGGACAAATATTTGAACAGACCGCAGAAATTTGTTTTGAGTTTCGTTGTTTACCAGCAAACCACGCCTCTAATTTCTGGGTTAGCTAACTGATTAACTAGTGATTTTAATTTTAATTTTTATAACCCATATAGTTTTTTAGCTAAAAACACTCCTCATTAAAGTGACTTTCAAACAAAAATAAATCTAGATTGAGATCTGACCATTAGCTCACAGCTACAATACCACAGACAAACACACACTTATAACACTCTTCCCTTGCGTCGGAAATTAAAAAATAATCATGTTAAAAATAAAATGTACGAAATGACCAAAAAAAAATAGACAACTCGTCGCAGGAAAGTTAATAACAGGAGCAAATGTAAGAAATACATTGCTTTACCCTTATTTTAAAGAAACAGCGTAAAAATCGATGCTTGTTATGCTATGGAACCTTATAGCTCAGTAACTTTAACGATCAACGTCACAATGTTCTATCAGCACTAACTGCCGTACTTGGAAGTTCATTAAAACACCAGTTAACTAATTGATGTAATTTTTCATACATTACATGTCAAAATCACTCATTAAATCTCTACTAAGAAGGCATTTGACATCTCTGAGTCCACTACTTATAAACGTCAAATGCTTCCTATGAATATGATCATGATGACTATAAATTATACTCACATCGACTTTGATGCCTTCGAGTTTGTAAGCGTGCTTCGGCGGGTCATACTTAGGTAAGTACCGGTAGAATTCCTCATTGTCTCTGTACCATTTGACTGAATATATGGAGTCGGGGCCGAGTTCATAGTCACATTCGAGCTGCGCTGGCTGCCCTCGGACGCGGTAGGCGGGCACCGTTACGGAGACCATACCGAGAGGTAACGATTCTGAGGGAAGAGAGAAGTAAATTAATCATAGTCATGAAAGTAATGAGTCTTGTAATGAGTACTGTAATGAGTAGATTAACCAACTCTAGCAGGGAGAGAATTGATCAAGGAAATCAAAGTTCTTATTCCATGATCCGTCTTTTGTAGTCCTTAGGGTCAACACTTCGTTAAGCGTGCGCGCGCCGCGAGCCCACGCCGCGGTTCACTTTTGTATGGAATCGAGGCGTGCGCACGCTTAACGCAGTGTGCTGAGACAGCGTTAAGCGTGCTCCCGTCGCGCCTGTATAAAGTGATTGTCACAGATAAGTAATGAGTAGATCAAAATTCTTATTCCATGATCGATCCTTATTATTCCTTAGACTAAGTTATTTGACGCTTTAAAAGAAATCATTCTTTCCCACGGCTGGGCAAACGCGTCTTATCTCACGATACATATCAGTACAGTGACGCGGACTAGACTTATTTTCATGCATTTCATATTAAGGAAATTTTACCCTACGGAAATATTAAATTGTGTTAAGAAATAGGTAGTACCTATACTATGAAAGTTATGAAAAAAAAAATAACGGTATAAATATAAACGTACCTACAACATTTTGTAAAGAAGACAAAGAAAAAACCGACGGTGTTTTTTTTCCATAAACATCAGGAAAAAAACATTTTCCTTTAGTAACGTAAAAAGTTTCTTAAAGAGAAACCCAAAGTGGCTAAGTATCTTTATTTTCAATTGATGGTAATGTTGGGTCTTTAATGGCACATTACGTGCGAGTAATTAGATGAAAGGAATGCAGGATGGCCAATTACTTTAACTCAACGAATCATGGACATGCGCTAACGAGCCGAAAGACGCCTAACTCGTAGTCGTTATTGAAAGTTAAGGATAAATCTATTCTATTTCAGTGCAATAAAGTTTATAATAAAATGTAGGTTTCTGCTTCACATAAGATTAAATAAGATAGCAATTTATAAGTTAGAGGTTTATTTTTAAATAAGACGTTGTTTGAGACATATTCTGACGTCGAATTAATCATAGAAGCATGCGGTTGGATTAGTTGATTGAGAAGCTATGTTATTTTGCATTGTAAAGCACGAAGGATGTATTATAGCTTAGAAAACGCTTACGAGTCATCAACACGTTCCACCCATGTCCATAATAATGAAATCAAAATAATTGTAATTCCAGCTTACGGTACTACCATGAGACTAGAAAATATAATATCACTGAGACATAACTATCGTCAGTGTCAGTTCATTCATTTCAAGTAGGTTAGTGGGCAAACTTAGTTTTGAAGATTTTAGACCGCCTAAAGGCCGTCGACATGGTCTAACGATCGAAACATCTAGACCGACCATCCAGCTTATATCTTTGTGCCACGTGAGGTTTATACACATTGCAGCCAAGGTGCAGAGTTACCCAACCCTAGAGAATTCATGTGTAACTATGCATAGTCGGTTCTTGAAAATGATATGCATTCTTAAAACCTTATCGTATTGAAACTTCTATAAAACTTACTAACATGATAATGAAATTTTTCAAATAGTTAAACAGAACAAAGTACTAAAGTGTATCACATTTTTGTTGGCTGTATTGGATTTTATTTATGTGACTAGGGTACGGATCGAGGAAAATCACGACGGGCTGAATTCCTAATCGTTTCAAGATGTCCTGTATACATTTCCTAGAGATTAATTAGCCTGTAATGTCTGGGCAAAGGCCTCTCATCTCACTGAATCTCACATCAGTACAGTGAAAAGGATTAGGCGTAATCACCACGCTTGCCTAATGCGGGTTGATGATTTTAAACCCGAGCCATGTTTGAAAGGAGAAAACACGTTTTTGCTTGACCCGAGAATTGAATCCAGTACCTCAGTCTTGGCAGGCGAGTGCACATACCACTAGACCACCGAGATTCTTAATATTCTTTATAAAAAGATAAGTGCGTCTTAACATCCGAGGACCTATTTTCTTTAGAAATATGAGAATATTTTAAGTATGTACGTTCATTTTATATACTTACTCACATTTTACATTTCACGTGCACATTATTTTCTTGGAGAGTATGAGTGGATTATGAGTCACGAGTACGATAAACAGAATAATTTCTTCAACATCCAACGAGGCAAGTTAATTTTCCGCGGTGTTCTTTGCCGAATAAAGTCAGAGGAAGAATATTATGAGAGCAATTGCAAATAGACGTTCGGGTATGAGTTCACTTTGTGGATGTGTTCCATTTTATACTCTGCTAATATAGCTAGGGGAAACAACAACCGAGGTATGTTTTTGATCAAACTTTGTTTCTATTTGTATGAACTAGTTTCGACTTCCTCGTTATTCGAAATTAACTGGACTGAGTAATGAAACTCAATACTAAAACTGTTTGATGACAAAAAATTCGGAACGTTCCGAAAACGCCAACATCTGGATAGGTGTATGACCTGACAGAATCAGTTAGTTTAGTCTAGATATCTAGCATAGTCTAAACCTAGACTATAAAATCATACAGTGTAAGTACACTATCTATATGAGAGTGTCACTCTCTTCACTCTAGACTTTTATTGTCAAATGACCTTACTTTTATAAACAGACACTCTTCATAAAGTTTCGTAAGAGTAAATAGTACAGTCATTCATTTATTTCGAGTAAGTTAGTGGCCAACCCTGGTGACGGAGTTTTAGACCGCCTAAAGACCTCCGACATGGTCTGACGATTGAAACAACATGGACCGATTGCTTATCATGCCCTCCGAAGCACGGTAGCGCTCAAATATAATTGCCACTATCGATCACCCATCCAAGTAGGGGCCGAGTTGCACGTTGCTTATCAATTGCAATGAACAAACACCGCTTAGGAAACTACGTCACGAGCGTTATAACGTATGGTAAATAATGTCTGACATTTACTTCGGAATGACTAAAGTCTAAAGTCTAAGCTTATTACGAAATATTGTAAGATATAAACGAATATCAAATACAAATACTTTTGATGCCCAAAATAACCTTTTAAATACATCTAAGAAAGGTAACAAATAATAATAATAATTTTCCTACCAAAATCTTCGGTAGATCTAAATTATATAATTTGGATTGAAGAGTTAACAAGGTAAGTAAACTTGGTTATAAATTCCGAGTGCTGGGAGACTTATCATGAAAGATGAACGACGTTTGAACCAAGAGACGGCTGAGCAGGGAGATGTTTTCCATCAAAAGTTTGGCCGAATCAGAAGTGAGAACGAAAGAACTCTTATTAAGATCGATAAGATATTAATATAGGAACCACTAATATACTCGTACTACGAATCGCTTTCCTATAACTATACTACGGCGTATAATAATTATATTTCTTGGGATCTAACTACATATATTAGGGCTTTATCCCCTTAAATCGACATATTTGACATTAATAGATGAAGTTAGGTCATGCTCAACGGGAATAAAATTGAGGGGCACTTCCGCTATAGGAGTGCGTGTAGGATTCACAGCAGTTAGTTAGGCTTTTCTACAGGAAACCTTTTTGTAAAGCAAATATGTTTTATAAACTCCGTAATATATCACTGGTGGGCAATGGTCCTTCATCTACTTAAGAAATAATATCATTTTTATCTATGAGTGTATAGTAAAGTTGTCACAGTAACAATATCAGCACATCATCAGTAACCTAAGGATGGCAAAAAATAATTCTCAATACATTAAAAATGATAACCAGAATAGATACCAATTGACAAATAGATAGAAAAGATAGATACCCAATTACCAATGACATGGTGAGCAATGAATGTGGGCTCATAAAACAAAATGCATTTCAGAAGTGCGAACTAGAGTAAATTGATCGTAAAGAAACATAACAAGCAGGAGAAAAGTATTGATTGGAAGGCTTTCCTCTCGAATCTCTCGATGTCTATCATATCGTCGCGGAGTGCCAAGAGGAGTTAGAAGTGACGACGAATAGAGATTTTTAGAAAAAAGAATAGTAAACGATTCTTCGGCTTCAAAACCTTACGAACCGTTTTTCATTCCCACTCCACGAACAATCTTTTCGTCCCAGTCCCAGAACAAACGCGATGTAACTAACTGTTATACTGTGTTTTGTCTCTTTTGCTGTTCGGAAAATTTCGTATGTCAGAAAGTGACATACCACTTGATAAACTGTTCTGAATACAGTGCCACCAACTTAACTGTTCAGGTGGGCAAAATGGGAACTACAGCCGCGTCATATTGAATCTATACTATGTTAGTTAGGCTTTATATGATTGATATTGTAGTTTCTTAAATTTTAATGATATCTATAGACTGAGACTTGCAAGATATATGTTTTAATTACCTTTGTTTCTTGGTGAATTTCTTATATTATGTATACCAAATTCTCCACTAGCGACGCTGTCAACTGAACAGATAAGATGGTGGGACTGTACGTGTTTATTATCATAGAGTTTTTATGATGAAAATAAGTGAAAACGAATGACGGATGCGTGTCCACACTAACGGCCCGTTCACACATGGGAGTCCGTTTTACTGGAACGTTTTTTACGGATACGTCATAAATTTATACTCTGTTCACACATAGGCACCTTATAACGTTCAACGGATCCGTCATTACTGGATGCGATGTGTGAACAGAAAACTCGCAGTATACCGCCGCTATTCTACTACAAGGATGGACGCTGTCAAAACCTGTCGCACACAGTATCTATCCGTTAAAATTCTACGCATCCGTATATTTTTAATAATCCGTCGTCCAGTATTCGATGACAAAACGGAATGTAATTTTTTTACGGAACGATATTTTTTACTATATACAGAATACTGTGCCATGTGTGAAGTCGCTCATACAACTACATACGCCATCGACGAAAAAAATACGTACACGATAAAACGGAACAGTAAAACGGAGACCGTGTGAACCGGCCGTAACGCAGTGTCTCATATATGAGATGTCAATGCCAAACGTAAATTGTTTTACCAAGATAACCTAATTACGTGTAATGTCCAAAGGGCAATGACCTCTCATCTCATTGTAAATACCTTGAACACTTTATTTACTTTATTAACAACTTTATTTATTTAATAGGGTACACTCTCTTTATTGAATTCGTAAAAAAGTTAACTACCTACTTCTTTTAATCTGATGCTCCACTGCTGGGCCAAGGCCTAAAATATCAGTACCTTGAACACAGACTAAAATGTAACTCAATTGGGTATACCCTCCTTATTGATTCTATACAAAACTGTACTTCTTTTTATCTATATATATAAAAATGAAACCCGTTTTCCTTGGTCAAGACATCACGCGTGAATGGCTGGACCGATTTCCACGGTTTTGCATTCGTTGGAAAGGTCTCGGGCTCCGTGAGGTTTATAGGGAATAAAAATCTCAAAATTCCCACGGGAACGGGGGCGCTGCGGGTGAAACCGCGGGACACAGCTAGTAATCTATATAAAACAATTGCACTACTTCGTCTAATCTACGCACACGTCTGTCTATAGCCCTCGTCTACAGAGACATAACCAAATTATATTGCAACTTGTAATTGTGAATAGTCCAAGTCATGAAACCTTGTTAAACAATTCCCTTTAGTTTAATCTTTCAAACTTTGGTAAAGTTTTCGGTGGATCATATTGTAACTACCAGTACCTATATTGTGATAAAGGCCGTGATGATAGTTATACTGTTATCTTATTGTAATTGAAATAATAAAACGAAGGAACTCGGCTGTAGTATGTACTGTTAGAAGGGTCTAATTGCATTGCTTGCTATTTAGGCAAGAACCCAACGCAACAATAAGTTACCTACTCTGATTCCGGCTAAAGCACTGGAATGTATATGCACCGCTTTATATGGTTCTCAAAGTTGGTCTATTCAGAATACCTAACTCTATCTAGTAAGATAGAGCCAGTTGGCCACCCATCTGAGAAGTGTTCGTGCTGTACGTTGCTGAACAATGGCGATGTGATTGTTGTCTCTCAGTAAAAAAATGTCTAGAGCTAGTCCACTTTATATTTTTAAACATATAAACCTTTTTGGTAATTGTTATGATAAATGTAAGTAGCCTATATGATGAAGACGAATAGAAATCTATCTTGTTATAAAGTCTTCGCTATTTAAACATGAATGTTTTCTTCAATGTCAAATTTAATTGATACATAATTACTTTAAAAACCCGATTAATAATTCCGAACTAACTCCTACCAATAAACGAAATGAAGGGTTCCTAAAACTTTTCAATTTGTCCGAGTGTTTATTTAACTACTCATGCCATTTAATTAAAAGTACCGGAAATTAAAGAGCTATTGATGCTTTGACGTCTTAATTGTGGTTTTTCATTAATCAAATGTTGATTAATTGAAATTTTTAATTAAAATTCATAAAACTTCAACTATGAATAAAAGAAATTATTTGCTAAAGGACGCCTCGGTGGTCTAGTGGTGATTGCACTCGCCTGCCAAGAACCCGTCACCTCATCCCAGGTTCGAGTCCCAGGTCGACCGAAAACATATTTCCTACTTTTCAAATATGGCTCGGGTTTGAGATCACCAACCCGCATTTGGCAAGCGTGGTGCCTAATCCCACTCAATGTACTGATATCTTCAAACTTTTGCCCAGCTGTGGGATATTACAGGCTCTTTAATTTTTGCTAAGCCACTTCAAAATGCAGGAGGTTTTCAACCCAGTTGATATTTTTTTTGTTATTATAATAAAACTAAAATGCATCGTATCCAAGTCTAAATCTAAAACTAACTAGTGAAAAGCAGATTCAAAGCTGATTTTTTTATTGGCGCCCAACGTGTGACGAAAATCTCTTAAACAAAAGAATGTTACTTAACTAAAATTATTTCATAAATATTTACCTCTTATTAAAAAAGCGACAAAAACCAACAAAATATGCATCCTCATAAGTTTTCACAGGTCCATCACATGCCACTTTTTCACTTAGACATTTAGTTTTTTAATTGCACATTGTATAATTGATTCGATTACGAGACTTCGTTTTTACGAGAGTATGTTTTATAGAACGAGTAGCGAGGTGTTTACGCGGTGAGCTCTCGGACATGACTGAGTGAGTTTCCCTCGCGCGGTTCCATTCGCCCTCTCCCCACCCCTCCGCACCCCTCAGTTCTTGCTTCATTTTCGTGACCTTATGGGGTTAGCTACGTTTATTAAATATAACTAATAGATTGTTTAATAGCTGCATTTGATGTTATACCGATATTGATGTGTGTAATAGGGTGGGTTACCGTTGTATGAAGAAAAATAAAAGTTTGTTTTTTGACATGTAATAGCACTAAAAACTTGTGTTATGGTTGTAAGAACTAACACAGAAAATTTCAGGACAATCGGATAATTTCTTTTGCCTCCGGATTGCCCTGAAAATTTGGAAAAAATAATGAAAAAGTCTGATTTTTAAAACTTTTCTAAATGTTTAATATTATATTGTAGGTTGGATATAAATAATAAAAACGTATATTTAAACTATATTTTTATTAATTATTACAGGAAAACACATATAGAAATAAGTTTTTACAGTTTTATACAACATTTATTTTACACAAAAATCCTTCTTACTATCAAATTTTGGCATGAGTTTTCGAGATTCAATCTTAGATTTAATGTAACCCTCTCGAGCTGATTTTGAGCACAGAGTTCCTGAAGCTTCCGTTACAGTTTTAACTGACCTTTCAACGGCTTGAGTGTGGCATGGTAATCGTAAAAAATCTATTTTGTTCTCCTCTCCTCGAACAATGAAACATTCAAGTTCCTCGGTAGAGATTTGCTTCAGGATAGGTGGTTCTGTTACTTGTTGTTGCCAGTTAATGAGGTCGTAATATACTTCTGCATTCATGTTTAGCTCCGGAACATGAAAAAGCCTCAAATCTTGGGATTGCTCTCTGCGAGCTTTCAGAATACGACGCAGCGCTAACTCTCTTATATCTCTTTTTCACTGTCTGATAACATTGCTAGCAGTAGGTTTTCAGGATGGGCGAAATAACTGTTGCGTTGTATTACCGGATCAATAATAGATTTAAATTCTGTCGTCAAGTAACGAGACCTTGAGATTAACTGCCATAAATGTCTTCCTCCATCTTTACAACTTGGATGGCTCTTGATGTGAAACCATGTCGGAGCATATACTTTAACTACATAGGTTGTACTCTAACAAGAGATATAATTGGTATTGATGCTTTCTTCCATAACGTTTCTACTTTTTCGGTGACAATATTGGAAACTTCTTGAAAATTTGGTTCTTTTTTAGTGTTTTTAGACATTTTTAACTCAAATCTCGTCCACTCGTAGCACTTTATTATTTCTTGGTAAGTTGGAAGCATATTGTCTCTTAAATCACTTGTATCGCCAAATATAGGACATTTAAAAGCTTTTCGAGTACGATTCATTTTAATAATCACAAAAACACACCTTTGTATTAGCTAAACACAACTCAACTAATTTAATTAAAGAATCACTTTGTTGTCATAACTATACCCGAACGTAAACATAAAATTAATTTCTAAGTACCCACATCTTTGTTATTATTCGATATCTTTGGTAATAGTAGACATCAATTCTAAATAAACAACAGTTGTTTTAAGAATTTGAAGCGATATATGTACTATTACGGTTTCTTTGAAACATCAGATTTTTGAACAAAAATGTGTAAACTTTAAACCTAATCCGGAGGCAGTTACACTTATCCGATTAAAATAATATTTTATACACGTTATAATAGCATCAAATAACAACTAATTATCGCTATTACAAAGCATATTTCAAAAAAAAATATTTTTGACCCACCCTAGTGTGTAATGAAATATAATGGATAAACTTTTTTATGGTTATCAGTATTAATTTTGAACGTTTTATGGACGGTTATAGATTTAATTACTTTGACTTTTGTTGTATTATTACTAAGGGTCAAAAAGTTGTTATTAATCTGATCGGACGTTTTTATAAACTTGAAATAGGTAATTCTTAAATCCATACCAATCCTACTAATATTATAAATGCGAAATTTTGTGAGGACGGATGTATGGATATTCACATGTTTGTGCTCATTGCGATTGTTAGGCAACGTGCAACCCGGACCCTAATTGGATGGGTGGCCGATAGTGGTGTTTCTGCTCTGTCGATTCTAAGCGGTACTTCTTCGAAAGGTACCTACGTAAAATTGCCCGTCCTGGTTATTTCAATCGATAGACCATGTCGGAGGCCTTTAGGCGGTCGAAAACTCCGACATCAGGGTTGACCGCTAACTTACTTTTATTGAGCTACTAGCAGCGCCCCGCGGTTTTACCCGCGTTGTACCCGTTCCCGTAGGAATTTCGAGATGAAAAATAGCCTATAACCTTCCCGTTGAATGTGGCTATCTATTACAAAAATAATTATTCAAATCGGTTCAGTTGTTTCTGAGATTAGCGCGTTTAAACAAACAAACAAACAAACAAACAAACAAACAAAACAAACTCTTCAGCTTTATAATATTAGTATAGATACGAAATGAATGAATGTCTGTTAATTCCCGCACAGTTGTCACTGTAAAATAACACCATTATCTACAACGCGTCCTAGTCACATGCTCAGTCATACCCAATACTCGATGAGGCTTGACGAAATGACTGTGGACATAAAATAGTAATTGAATCGCCCGTGACGCAGTTATCCAACCCCTAATATTTGCAGTGTCGTCACCATCATCTGGTTATTAAGGTGAAATATCATTAGTTTCCTATAACCTTTAAGGCGAAACGTGTGTGTGACATTTTTTCCTTAGCACCGAATTGGTCGTAACACTTTATCGTTATTGTATAAACCCGTATTTGAGAGCCGAATGACGTCATAAAATCATAAACACATTTTCTCTTATGAGTTGGTGATAATTAGGCGAGTTAGTTTTATTTTATTCATTCATTTCGAGTTCGTTAATGGCCAACCTTCGCATCGGAGTTTTTGGACCGGCTAAAGACATTCAACATAGTCTAACGATTGTAACAACAGGAACCGACATTTTAACGTGCCCTCCGAAGAACAGTAGTTCTCATCAAGAAACGCCACCCATCCACGAGCTACTCGTAGCTTAACAAATGCAATGATTTAACATCGCTTAGTCAAACTACGTCACGAGCTAAGTGTTCTAAGCTGGCTAATTGGGCATCAAATAGAACAATCGATTATAATAAATCGTATCATAATCCAAGCAAGCAAACCGATGTAACGCCATTAACAACAATTGCTTTAATTACTTTTCAACTTCCAAAATCAAAGTACAGAAATAACTTTTGATACAACGTTAATTAAATTCCATCAAAACACATCAAGTAGTAATCAATACCTGGTTTATTTGAGTTACATTTGTACATTAAGGTTGAATCAAATCTATGAAGGAACCACATCCTTGTTCCGGGAAACCCGAGTCTGATCAAATATTATAACGAAGCAATTAAATGTTCCATCTGTGCTTGTTTGATATTAGTAGCCGGCGATAATTGCCGTTTTATAGGCGAGTCAGATTCGAAAGTTCAATTCAATATCCAATTCGGTGGAAATCAACCCTTCAAGATTATTATGGTCTTAATTAATCGACGACCGTCTATGATTCGCTGAAATCTGTTGTAGGGAACCACAATTTGAAATAGCTATGAATACGGATTATGAAATGGTAAACGCTTTAGTTTTAGCTTGCGACGTAAAAAGGTATTAAATACTTTAATTGCTGTTGCATTTGTTTGTAGCTGTGGATTTGTCGTGATTTGACTATTACGGATCATTATCATCAAGCTAGGCTTTTTTGTTTGGTCCAATGCAGACATCTCCATCTATTCCTGTTCAATGCAAGCTCCTTATCTCTATACATGTAACACACATTTTTTTCTATTAATGTAAAGTATTAAATTAAAGTTGACTACTCGTAATTAGAGATTGTACAAACACGCTTATTAGTGTAGCATAGCTTGGTGGTAAGGCTCACTTACGGCTGCTCAGAGACCTTTTTCATGATTACATGTCAAAATCAGTCATTCAGTCTCTACTAAGGAAGCACTTGACGTTACTGGGACAAGTAGAATGGGTATTTGATTTGATTGTCTACTGTCAAAAAGCCTACAACGCAGGTAAAACCGCAGGGCGTCGTTAGTTACGTATAATCGTCTGTGAACTTATCTCTTTGTGTTCCAATATTTTACTATTTGAAGTCTAAGTTGCCTAAGTAACTAGTTAAATGAGCTTAAAGAACTTTCACTGTGACATCTCAATCAAGTTTAATTAAACTAAGTTTGTATGATAAATAAGTGGTCTTACAAGTTCTCAAGCTTGTTGTACGAAAATCAAAAGGCATTTATATAATTAAGTCTTCAAAGCTCAAAGTTAACAATCTCTTATAAGTAATAGCCTGAAATTTCCCACTGCTGGGCAAATACCTCTGATCTCATCTATACTAATATTATAAAGCTGAAGAGTTTGTTTTGTTTGTTTGTTTGTTTGTTTGTTTAAACGCGCTAATCTCAGAAACTACTGAACCGATTTGAATAATTCTTTCACTGTTAGATAGTCTATTTATCGAGGAAGGCTATAGGCTACATTTTATCCCGAAATTCCCACGGGAACGGGCACAACGCGGGTAAAACCGCGGGGCGCTGCTAGTTTAATATGAACAGTGAGGAAGTGTAGTCACCACGCTTGCCTAATGCCAGTAAAGTAAGTAAGTTCGAGTAGAGAGAGAGGTCAGTGGTCAACCCGGATGTCGGAGTTTTTAGACCGCCTAAAGGCCTCCGACATGAACATAATGCCAGTTGGTGCTCTCAAATAAGACCCATGTTTGAAAAGTAAATTGAATACATGCCTTGCTCGATACGGGAATTGAACCCAGGACCCCAGTCTTGGCAGGCAAATGATGAAAAGAACCACTAGACTACCGAGACGTCGAAGTCGTAAAGTAAACTTAATAGCGTAGCGATTTTTTAGATAAGAAAAGCTACACATAGCAGGCAAGTTATATAATAAAAGCTTGATGCAGTTGAAATTATCATAACGTGTATATATATTTGAATCAACATAAAGGGCAGCATACAACGTAACATTAATAACATATTTCCATAAATTAAGCGCCGAAAGCGCTGGAAAGCTACACATTTCACGTAAAGCGGCAATGAAACACTTGAATTATAAAAACGGTTTCGAGGTATCATTATGAAGGTAATATTCTTGAAAGTGAGCCTACCATATATCTAGTCAGAACGTTGGTGAAATGACAATCTTCACCTCCCTCTACATCAAACACGCATAAATCCAGGCTCCCCTTTACGCTATTATGTCAGCTGAAGCGATTTACGATCTCACCTAAGAGATTTCCACAAGGGAGAATGCCGAGAGTAAATATTGAGCGTAACTCACGGATATATCGATGCGTCATATCGTTTCGCTATCTACTTTTCTCGATGACGGCGTGAATGTGAGCATCGTATTGAGATGTGTTATTTATATCACCACTTGCTATTGCGTTCAATTTACATCAAGTTTGAATTTGAATGCGATCCGTTTTATTTATGCCTTGTACGGTGTTATGGATTGCCATTGTTGTACGATATATTTTTACATTATTTTGTGCGAAGTCTTGTGATTGATTACGTTTGTAACTTGAGGGAAGTTTTGTTAAAGTTGTTAGTAGGGGAGGCTAACGTGATTTCGTGTAGTCACTCGAGTGTGTCATAATAAGATATGAGATATCTTGAACTATATTGAATACCACCCCCAATTATAAGCTTTTTACATACTGACGTGTACTGTCTATCTAATATATAAAATTCTCGTGTCACAATGTTCGTTCCCATACTCCTCCGAAACGGCTTGACCGATTCTCATGAAATTTTGTGTGCATAACGGGTAGATCTGAGAATCGGACAACATCTATTTTTCATCCCGAAATTCCCGCGGTAACGAGTACAACGCGGGGGATACCGCGGGGCGCAGCTAGTATATTATAAAACTATTTTTCTTCCATAGGTTTACTCAAACATGGCAGGTATGACAGATAGCCTATGTGTCACTCAATAACGTAGTATCAAAGTCTAACCGCTCGCGTAGCGACCATCAATAATTGAGAAACATTAGTATTCGGATCCGGCTGATTTTCACAGGGGACATTAAACTGGACATGGAATTCAGAACAGCGAGTGATGGTCAATCAGTTGTAGTCCCCTTTTAAAAAGGTAAAATGACAACGCTGATGGATTAATATAGAACGACCGAAATGAAGCATAAAACGGAACTACAATATAACGACTTTCAAGGTAGAGTTTTATAGTAGCAACGGTTGCGAACAAGTTAGTGGCCAACCCTGATGTCGAGGTTTTTAGACCGCCTTTAGACCTCCGACATGGTATAATAGGTGTATAATAAGATAAAACTACAATATGACCTTCAGTGTACAGACTCTCATCATACAAACAACCATCTATCCATACCATAGTATTATTTACGTAGAATTCGATAAAAGTTTTGTAGTAAATGATTCAGATTCTCCCCAGATCAGGATTCTTTCGTACAATCAAATAATCGTCTTGGCTTCGAAACGTCTGACGAAGCAACGTATTGCCTCCTCAGGCGCCCAGCTGTAATATAATTGGATTAGCTTGTTATACGAGTAATAGAAATTGAAAAGAAATGCTGTGATAAATGTGGTGATAACGCTTAGTACTCTTCAATGTTCATTCATACATTTAGTTCACAAGTTAATATAACAATTAATATTTTTCGAAAAGAGAACTCTAAATATAAAGTATAAGCCTGTAATGTCCGTCTGCTGGGCAAAGGCTTCTCATCTCAATAAGTACAGTGAGGAGGATCAGGCATAATCACCACGCAAATGCGGGTTGGTGATTACCAACCCGCATTTGGCAAGTGTGACGTCATTTTGAGATTTCAAACCCGAGTCATGTTTGAAAAGTAAGAAACATGTTCTCGCTCGACCCGGGAATTGAACCTGGGTCCTCAGTCTTGGCAGGCGAGTACACATACCACTAGACTACCGAGGTGTTCTTATTCTAAAAGATGGAGGTCATTTTGAGGGTCTAATTCCCCTGTGTGGGCCATGTAGGAGGACACATACATGCCTCATGTGTCTATCTGGTTACTCTGGATCTTCGTAACTACTGATTTTACGAATAGGCGTTAATTTGTAAATTGTACAGAACACAATCTGTCGATAATTTTATAATCTTACTAGTTTGATTTATCCAACAGGCGATTATTATACAACGATGACATAGACCTATCAGTCTTAAATGTTCACTTTGATGAAAAATATCTAACTTTTGCTACTTTTTTTACTTTACGCTTGTTTAAAGATTAATTTTTTTTACAATAAACAAATTGTATTAATTATGTGAACAAAACCGCTTCCGATTTAAAACAAAGCCAAAGAAACAATAGCTTCAGACGTCACGCCCGATAACAAGGATTGTGTAAATGGATATTTCTGATTGTTTTGTTTTCAATTTTATGGGAGATTTATTTTATACTTCTTGTCCGAGGATATATCGTTATGTATTACCAGCAGTGCCCCGCGGTTTTACCCGCGTTGTGCCCGTTCCCGTTGAAACTTCGGAAATTTATATACATATAAACCTTCTTCTTGAATCACTCTATCTATTTTTTTTAAATGCGTCAAAATCCGTGTTTGAGTTTATCGCGCACAGACAGACAGACTGATGCGGCCAGGGACTTTGTTTTATAATATTTAGTGGTTATAAAGTTATTGTGTACGTATATGTTGTAGTTTCAGTGACTTAGATTCCATATTACAAGCTTATCCAACATTTTAAAATTAGTATACAAGATTCCAAACTCAAGCAATACTTGTTACTACATTTTTAACACTATAATTATCAACTTATTTTCATATTAACTTCTCCTTAACGTGAATCTTAACCAAAAATCCTGCCCCAAGATATTTCTCCTAGGTATTGAGTTATATTTCAGTTGAAAGTGATTTATTCAGCGATATTACGCAGAGGTCTGGCTTGAATAGCATTACAGTGACAGCTTATGAGGTCATTATTTGTGTTTGATTTATGTAGTGCGTAGAGATAGGAGGTTCCTGAGCTTTGATTTTGGTTCATTTTAGAGATAATATGGGTTAGGTTTAATGTTGAGTTCGGTAAGGTTTTATTTACAATTCTTTGTGTAAAAATAAAGAAGAGCCAAGACTGAGGTCTCGGGTTCAATTCCCGGGTCGAGCGAAAACATGTTACTTACTTTTCAACCATGGCTCGGGTTTGAGATCACCAACCCGCATTTGGCAAGCGTGGTGATTATGCCTTATCCTCCTCGCTGTACTGATATTTTTAGTGAGATGAGAGACCGTTACACAGCAGTGGGGCACTATAGGCTAATACTTTTACGTAAAAATAAGTAAGTTTGAGAAGGTCACCGGTTAGTTTCAGGTTATTCAGGGAATGTGTTGGTTTTTTGCAGTTGAATTCTTAAAGATTTATCGAATGAGTGCCTTTTTAATTTAACTCGGCGGGAGGCGCTACCGGGTAAAATTTACCACATAGTGCATACTTTCGAAAATATTTATTTTTGTGCGTAATTTTGTGCAGCGCCGTTTTAGGTACCTTTCGACAGATGTTCCACGGTCCGCCATTTTGAATAAGGGGCCAGTTAGCGCGTGTTGTTGAACCACGACGGACGTAAAAGGTGCGTACGGGTAATTTTTACCCAGTAGATTTTTTTCAAAAAAGTGCCATATTAAAATATTTTTCGATTCGATTATAATTATAAGTAAAGATATATTGTCAAGATATATGTTCTTTAAAATTGATCTCATTTTTTTGTTTTTTAATAAGTTTAGAGAATATTTTTCGTTTTGTGCACAAAATGGCTGAGCTTTTGGGCTGTGTTTTAAAATTTCGAATATAACATATTATACTAAGCATTAATTAGTTTCCAACTTTCTTGTTTAATTGAAAATATAACACAATATAATATAAAAATTGGTTTATTTAATTACCCATAAAATAGCTCTAGTTCTTACAATGAATATTATTGTGGTATTTTTTACCCAGTAGCGACAGTCAATGTTGGTATATGGGGCGCGCTTCCCGCCGAGTTAAAGTAAAATGAACGTAATATTTACTATTAAGTTGTATATGAATGCAATAGGTTTCCCTAATAGATGCTTAAATGTGAATTATGTATCTACTTATCATTTCTAATTAAGAGATATGAAACTTTTAACGCTCTTGTATATTTAATATCGTACGAAACCTGCATTAATTTTAAATTAAATTTTCAAATGTTCTTTTATAATAGTTTTTATTTAATCCAACATTCAAAAAATGAGTGCGTTGCAGCTTATCAGGCATTCAACCTGAACGTATACACACAAAAAACAACTAAAATGTTAAAGTTGAAAATAAAAATATTAATTTTCATGTGAAAAATACCGTGTAAAATGAAATCGTTTGAATTTTTTATTCACCAGAATATTTTTATTAACCACATGGCGACGTGAAATCGTTTTAATATGAAACTTATTTAAGTATATAAGACGAAAAAGGTTTAGAGATAGGGTAATAATGAAATAAAATTACTAAACTTTTTTCCTCTTCAGGAGCAATCGTCTTCGGCTGGAAAATTCACTACATTGGTCCACATTTTGTGCCAATCCAAAAGAAATAGAGTATATTTAATCTCCTCCGAAACGTCTAGACCGATTCTCATAAAAATTACAGAAACGGGTACAACGCGGGTGAAACCGCGGGGCGTGGCTAGTAAATGAATAAATGTAATATGTTAAACCTTAAATCCCACATTCAAAAGGCATTCACAGAATAACTAATTTGTTGTTAGTCTATGTCATGCAAATATTCCCGAGGGGCCAACCCGTTTTACAATTCAGCTATTGTTATAAAAATAATTGGTGTCGCATCCGAGCTTTATAGCTATACTTCTTGCTGTGTTAACGAGTGGGTCATGATCTAATTTTGGAAATGGTTTGGGCAGTCATTTGTTGCGACATAAATAAAATACCTAAGATTAAACTAAAGCTCTATGAGTTGTGTTATTGCAGTTGTTGACATGAAAAATCGAATGAAGTAACTTAGTAGGAGGAGGCTAGTTGCCGACCCTGGTGTTGGAGTTCTTAGACAGCATAAAGGCTTTTAAAAAGGTCTAAGGGCCGACACTCCCTTAAATTCGCGATTTTTTTATTTCCATTTAAAAAAATATTTTAGCCATGTAAATGGTGTCTAGAATGCAAAAACATATATGTAAAGACTACTTCCCATGCAAACTTACTCTGAAAATACTGAAATGTGGTATGTTGCATATCTGCAACATTGCGCATGGACTATCAACTAAACACATAGTATGTAGGGTATGTAGGAGTAATTAGTGAAGAAATAAAACAATGTAAATACATTATATTATTGTATATTTAATTATGAAATTTGTAAAAACAATTATTGTCTCTATTGTAGCAGAGACTAACTCTACATTTTTCACATTTGGTGTAAGTATATCCCTTACACCCAGGGTATTTACATCTAGATCTGTCTCCAAAGACTTGCCAGTGCCCTATGCAATCTAGACGGACATCTTTAGGTGGCACTGGTTGAGCTGGACCTCTTTTTCTTTTGAGCAGCAATTCAGCCTCTATAGAGTTGCTGCTAGGGCGACCACGTTTACCATTAGTTGATGGTCCACCTAGATTACATAGGGTATTAGCCAGCTCTAACCTATAGTTGCAGAGATTTAGTGGTTTTTTATTGCTATTTCTAACAAACATTTTTTATACATAAGCCAGGAGTTAATAATTGTCATGTCTAGCAGATGGTAAAACAACCTGTTGGTCCACTTCCTCTATATCACTTCGGAAGTACGTCTCTTCATCACATTCCTCATTTTCAGATGACTCCATCCCATCTTCAGAATCATTCAGGGTACATAAATAGTGTTCTATGTCCCCGTCAGATATATTTCTCGGCATCCTTGAATAAAAAAATACATATTATATACAAAGAAAGTATACTAATCGATAAAAAATATAATGAACTCTAGTAGTTTATAGTAGTTGGAAATATACACAATAATGCGCAATGTTGCATAAATGCAACAAACTAACTTATGTTTATTACGGTAAGAAAACAAATATATAATGAAGTTATTTTATTATTTCAATGTTTAGAAATATCTAAATTACTAATAAACATAAAAACAATAACTATCTTACCTGGAAAAACTTTTATATCACACAAATCAAAACTTTGAATTTTTTTTCACTTGGCGCCAACCGATTCGCGGGTTTTATTTTGAAATTTTGACAATTTAAAAACAGCTGTTGGCATCATTGGTAATAAACTTAGAAGAAAAGTATTCTAGTCTATGGAATATTCGTTCAAAAACGGATATCATTCATTCTTTTTTCATTTTCACAGACTAAAAACGGTATGTTGCAGATGTGCAACTGTACGAATTTAAGGGTTAAGCGTGCGCACGCCGCAAATCCATACGAAAGTGAAACGTTGCGGGCGCCCGCGGCGTGCGCACTCCGCGTGAGCAAGTCGCTTGGGCACGCCGCGTGTGGCTTCATACAAAAGTGATCAGCCGCGTGCGCACGCTTAACGCAGTGTTGACCCTAACGATGAAGTAAATATCTTGAAAATTACTTATACAGCCATGAAAGTACGCATTTGAACGCTCTTAGGGTATTCGGATGGAATATTAGGTATATAATATCGATTTACTACTACTAAGTTAAAAACAAAAATCGCATAACATAAAGTTTCGGGTAACTTTATTAATATCACTACATATTATAAAACAAAGTCTCGGCCGCATCTGTCTGTCTCTCTGTTCGGGATAAAGTCAAATACTTCTGCACGGATTTTGACGCGGTTTTTTTAACCCGGCGAGGATGTTGTAGGGTCATTTTGACCCTGACAATTTTTAAGCGTCTGTGGTATTTTTTCCCGCGACCGTAGGGTATTGGGCGTCTTAGTAGCTGTTGCTAAGGAACCGGCGAGTGCGCCACGCACCGATATTCAGTCGGCCGGCGCCTGCGACGGGAGTAAAACGTGCGCGAAGTCGAGAAGGGTGAATATGACCCCGCCACAACCGCGGCGTAACATTTTTTGTGAAGCTTCAAAAATGTTTTTTACCGAATATTATTATATTTTCAGGTGTTTCTTCTACAAAATGAATAACCCGGAGCTTGAGCAAATGTTTGTGACGAATGCCATAAATAAATTTGTCCCGAACACACTATTTCGTTCTGCCAGAATTGTGCTGCAACCACAGACAATAATGACATGTAGTTTATAAGACTGTAGGGGAAACTGATTGATCTCTACAATTGTAGGTACCTAATTACGAGCTAATTGATAAAAAAGAAGTTATCAATTTTTGTTATTTTAGTGTTACATAAGTAGTTTTATGAAAAAGTTTAATTGTGTAGTACTTTGCCAAAACTGATTTAATTATAATATTTTGTATCATTATATGCCTGTTTTATTTATCAATTCATAAAAATAATATGTAATTTACATAATACCTATTAAAGCTTTAGTTTAAAATTAAAAATCTAGCTATTTTGAACCCAATAACATACAGGGTCAAATAGACCCTCGACAACCTCCATGTAACTATTTTCACCACATCCTCGCCGGGTTAATATATAGAGATTCAAAAGGAAGGTTTTTATGTATCAAAATTCCCGAAATTCTTACCGGAACGGGCACAACGCGGGTAAAACCGCATCAAAACCGTGCTGTAGTATTTGAGTTTATCGCGAATAGACAGACAGACAGACAGACAGACGCGGCCGGGGACTTTGTTTTAAAATATGTAGTAATATAATTAAAAGCAACATTTCAAGCAATATTGGTTAATTATATTACTAAGATAAAACTGTAACAATACTCGCACAAATAATGAACGCTATTAAAAGATAATTACAGAAACCTATTTTAATATTAAGTTATCTGCCCAGATCTCCATTTGCTATCGGGTTCTAGTTCTATTGCAATGCCCTTGTCTGTCATTGTATTTGAATTGGTCGACAGTACCCTGAGTTACTCTGGTAATTTTGTAGTATAGTTAACGTGTAGTGTCCGGAATATCGGACACTACGATAATAGTTATTCCCTTAAGTTGAGTTGAGTTTTTGAGTAAAAAGTTCACTATTTACGTAAATTTAGTCGTGCTACTGCAGTCTTGCAACGACGCTGCAGTGTTGCGTAGGTCTTTCGTCGCACGGCCGTTTTTTCGTGTTCATTAGTGCTTTATAAAAGCACGCATTGTGTTGACAGTCCCGCTCTCTCCCAGAACTGTTGAAAGACGCTTGAAACGCCTAATCGAAAGACCTAAAATTTTTTTTAAACTGGACTATTCGCCAACTGTGGATAAATCATGGTGGCAAGCAAGGTGGTAGTTTGTCTTGTGGGGTTGGACGAAACCATAATTAAATAATTTGAATAATTTGCCGAATGCAGCCTTTTTTTGCCGATAGCCACGGTCACCGCATGTTGGATGCAGCTTTAGGACTCTTGCAAATTATGTGTTTTCAGTGGTCTTGCTACATGCCGAGGTGCTGTCTCGTCTGCGTGCGCGAATTTTCTTTTGTTTGTATACAAAACTATTGAAAACTTAATTCGAAAGAGACCTTTAACATTTTGAAGTACATGATTACAAAAAGTAACAAACTTTACTATTACTATACTATAGAGATGAAAATTTTCGATCATGTTAGGGGTTTTATTTAGTCTATTGAGCATTCCTAAGATGATTTTTGAAGATATTTTTGTAATATAATTAATTAGGATGCCTTTGAATCTTTATGCTTTCATTTAATTTCTTTTATATAATTTAATTTTATATCATATCATAGATAAATTATTTTAATTTTCTTTCCAATTGATTTTAATTCAAACCCTGAGATATGGCTTCTGTCATATTTTCAGAGTTGAGTTAAAAGCTCAATAGAATAATAATAACTCAATCATCGATTTATTCAGAGACTTTGACTTTTTTTTCTATTGAAGAAAATAATTGTAAAAAGTAAAGTTCAATTTTGTCAATACACATTCTATTAAATGATTTCCGTCTTGATACAGTTATTTTAGTATAGTGACCAGTACTAAAAATCAAGTACCATAGGAAATGGCTTTATTACAATTTTATTCGAATTTTATTGCTCCTAGTACAATAGCACGAATAAAAAACCTATTGTTTGTTTAAACAATTGGAATATTTATGAGTTTAGCATCTTTAGCTATTCTTTTGGAATATTTAATCCGAAAACATTACATTGGACGTATTATTTCCTTTAGATCTTCCGTTTTCTGCGCCAAATGTGGCATCACTACATAGTATAAAACAAAGTCGCTTTCCGCTGTCTATCTGTCCCTATGTATGCTTAGATCTTTAAAACTATCCAACGGATTTTGATGCAATTTTTTATATAGATTGAGTTATTCAAGAGGAACGTTTATAAGTATTAATATTTCCGAAATTCCCACGGGAACGGGGACAACGAGAGTAAAACCGCGGGGTACTGCTAGTTAAAAAATATATAAAAACATAGTATGGTAGGTACACAAACAAAAATATTTTAAAGTAATTATTTACCTTTTTTTTTTTTTTTAAACTTATTATTTTTAATCGATTTTTTTATTAAAAATACCACTTTCACGAACATTTACTGTGTCCGGTACTTCCTCATCTGCTGGTGACTTTATTCGTACCAATACGGTAATTGGTACGGTTGCCAAAATAACAATACCGGACTTTCAACCGTTTTATGCTGCGGTGGAATTGTATAGGGGGTAATTAAATAAATAAATAAATAAATAAATAAATATACCTGGACAAATTCACACACGGTTAATTAGACCCAAAGTAAGCTCTTAGCTTGTGTTATGGAATCTAATTAACTGATACTACTACATATACATACACAAATACTTTATAAGAATATATAATTGACACCCAGACATCGTCGCCAACAACTATGTCTGCACATATTGTTGACTCCGGGCGGGAATCGAACCCGCAACCCCCGACACAGTAAGCGCTCTCACTGCCACTGTGCCAACGGGCTTGTCGATTCCAATGATTGTACAGAAGTGTGGAGATTAATGGGACACGAATATGCTGCTTTATTGACTATTTTTTACATTAATTCCTATTTATTTATTTGAGGACAATCAGTGAAACATACATTAAAACTTATAAATAAAACTTAGCACTAAATTAAACACCTAAATGCTCTAATAGGTGCCACAACATGCAAATTTTTGCGAATGCGATCATTTATCATATACGAATGCTTAAAAACATTTTAAAAAGGTGTATTTCGCAAATAATTAATTAGGAATTTAGTAATTTGAATTGAATGTACGTTTACGGATACACTTCGCTTTTATTTTACATTTTTATCTGACATTGTAAAGGGGTCATAACGTCAGATAACAATGTAAAATAAAAGCGAAGTGAATCCGTAAACGTAGTTTCAATTCAAAATGAGAAGTATTCGCTTAAAGTTAAGAAACTAACAGCTTTGTTTAAGTTTTATAATACATAATCCAAACTCATACACCCATTTGATTGGATTTAAAAAGATTTCTCCACTTATTCGGCCGCCCATAATTATGACGCCTAGGGGTCGTATTATGCCACCTTAGTCATTACTAATGCCGTGAGTCAAGTTATAAAGCACCCTTTGAAAAGCACGTAAATGCTTTATGCAAATAATTTTTAACAGCGGTATGAGCTCTTTCGGCACGTCATACTGTATGTACTTAAACATATACAGTAGCTGTTCCGCGCGGTGGTTCCAATAGATGGTCAGTCCAATAGATGGCACTTGCGTGAAAATGTTTTAGATCGGGCTTACGTTATTTTTTCAGATTTAGTGGACTCGTGCCCATACATGTTGGGCAGGAGGATTAGGACTTTCAGTGCTCTTTTTTCAGTTACAAAGTAAATGTTGGAACAACGCACATTGGTTCGTGATTCTACATCTATGATAGAACATACTAGACAAAGTTAATAGAAATATTTTTTTTTTAAATCCTGCGAAAACCGACTAGACCGATTTTTACCAAATATATAACTTTACTCGTATAAAATAAGCATTACCGCAAGGACTGGCTTTCAAATGAAGAAAACCGCAATATATATGGTGCCACAGAGAGCACACACCGACACACATACACACTAAGTCATCGACGTCAAACGTAACACCCCTCGTTGCGTCGGGGCCTAATAATCTAAATACACAAAAAGAATATGGTATACAACATTTTCAATACTACTTATAATAAATATTCTTTTGTACTCAGTTTTTCGTGAATCCTTTAGTGAAACTAGACGCAGCATGTTAAATTGTGATGAACCATTAGGGTAATGAAAAATACAAAAAAAAGCTTTTGATAAAGGAAAATTATTTTACTGAAATCCTCTTTGAAATACAATACAATTGCGGTATGAATTTAACGTTATCAAAAATCATAATTCAATAATATTCTGAAACTAAAAACATTTTATGACAAGTTTTTATGTAAAGCTAATTCCGTAATTGACAATGTTAGTGTAATCAAATTGCGCAATTTTCTCTTTCGTTTTTTTTCTTAGAAATAACATGTCTAATAATTTTAATACGAGCAACGTTAATACTAAAAAACTTAATCTAGTAAAAATTAAAGGTTGTTTTTAATCGTGGAATAAGAAATTAGCTTTCTACTGTTTTTTATTAGCTGTTCAATAATTATGAGTCTTAATAACTTCATGCACGAGCTGGCCTTAGTGGTAAGCTTGTAATTTAAGGGTCAGCGGTCATTAATCAGCTTAAAGGGCGTTCACTCGCTCGACTTGACACAAAAATATGAACAGAAATTAAAATTAGTGTCAATCATATCAACGAGGGCGATGTTTTTGTGTCATTCTGAGTTTTAAGTTTAGGGGTTACTTTTTAAAGTTGTTTTGTTGGTGTCGATAATTGGCTGTGTTAATATCCTTCTGTAAGATCCATGATCTTTTACTTGAAGAAGTTATAAAGCATTTTTTCCAGTGAGTGAGTGTGAGGTTACTAAATGCAAGCTGGTGAGTTCAACAAAGTTTGATATGTGACGTATATGCCGACTCATTTTATATTGTCAAAATAAACTAATACGAGTAGAATGCGAAATGAAGAAATTTTGGTAAAAGTAATAAAAACTATAGAATTGTTAAAAGAAATTAAATGCTAGATTTCTGGGGTCATCGTACAGTTAAGGTGAAGACGAGTTTTGATTTTCAATTAGATACAGAATTTAATCAGAAAAAAATGTATTTTTAATGCGATCATTAACTCGGTTCAATCTCAAAATTCAATTTCATTTATAGGATCGCGATAAAAATCTTAATGTTAAATTAAGCAATTAAAAATAATTTGGTCATTTACAAAATGGAATCACCTGAGGTTGACAGGGCGTAAGTAGTTGAGCACCAACCCCTACATTAAGGAAAGAAAGCTTCGCAATAAAAAGGTATAGTCCCACCGTGCGTGACCACCAGCTCAATGCAAATTGTACTTCCATCCATTTCATACAATAAAACCAAATGAGAGCTTTTAACGCGACATGAAAAATCGATAAAGAAACGTCCAGACGGCACTTTTGAAGCTATTAGTTTATTTCGGCGTTTACTTTTTGGATTGCGAGGAAATAGGATGATGGTATCGTAATGTGAAATGTGAAACTAGGTTAGGTGTTAAATATTTAAAGGTATCTAGGATACTGATATCTTCAGTTAGATGAGAAGCTTTTGCCAGGTGTGGGATATAACTGGCTAATACTTTACTTTACTTTTTATATATTTTATGTTATCTATCACTTTGCACATTGTAATTGGCTATTTGTTCCGGTTAGAAATTACCAATCCGCAGTAGGCAAGCGTGATGACTACGCTATCTCTTCTTCAATGTACAGTGCAGAGACTCCCTTTGGTCTGCAATGAGACATTATAAACTTCTGTTTTTTAACCATCACAAGTTTACCTGAAACTCTTAGTAATATGGAAAATACGTTGTTATTTCTCATAAACAATTGAGGCGATCGTACGCACTTATTACATCTATGAATAAATCTAATTCATTCACAACTATGAATTCATTCGATCTGACAATATATTTAAAATAACAACAAGGAAAATATTTAATGAGGTCGCTACACCAGCCGACGGGTATTCTACATTACAATAACATTAAACAGGGCAACACTCCCCTAATTGTAATTACCACTGTGGGTGGGTAATAGTACCAACATAGAACGGTAGGGCCGTAAAAGCTGCACTCATGCACTCAACTAACAGTTAAACTACGTATTAACTTTATAAAATTGTTGAACAAAATTAGTAAGTTTCAGTTTTATAAAACTTGTGAGTGAGTTTTATGAAGATCCATTAATGGGGTTTAAAACTTTTGCGGATTCTCTTAAGTATTTCATATTTTATAGTTTGTGATATTGATTTTTGATTGCAATTGTTGATGATTGGGTTCTTATTATTTGTTAAAAAAGGAACTTACGTACGACAGAGGTTACTGTTGAGCGTTCCTCAGCACGTTTCGGTCACAGTCGGTGACCTTCATCAGGAGGTGGGTACGTATGTTACCGTTTTAACAATTATAATAATGACATTAACGTACGTTCCAATTAATAGTAAAATTGGTTTCTTTTATTGTTATTTAACACAAGAAAAATAGTAGAAAAATAATAAAAACTACTTTTAGGATTTCGCACTTCAAAAAGATTACTTCTGTGCATGCCTGTCCGTCAATTACACCTAATTAAAGGCTGTAAACACACATGCCTATAAACTTGAGCATTATGTAACACGCACGTTAGGTAAATAATGTATAAGCTTGTTAGATAGTAAATAAATAAATACATGGTATGCCAATATGCCAGCTAAAGTCACGTGTATGTTGACCTTTACTTAGAAATAATTCTGCGCCGATTGAAATTTTTGTTAAACATTTGTGCGTCGGTGACCCAAACTTGAACTTGTTTTTACATTAAGGTAGCTAAAGAATCTTTGTAGTTTGTAGTTCTCTGTTCAAATCGTATAAATACATATTTTGTGTGGGTATAAGAAATATTTTAGTTCTAAATCATCATCTCTTTTTGTTCAAACAAAGGACGTCCGGGCAATGTTATTGCGAGAGCAATATGAACAGTTTTTCCGAGAGGCAAAAATAATTAAGTTCCGAAAATATTTATTTTCCTTGTGTGTACAAGTTCTTTGTTTCGGTATTGATGTATTTTTCATATCAATAAAGAATATTAATGTACGACCTGTACAACAAAGAGCCGAACTAATGTTCAAATTATAGATTTGATTTTTACATATACGAGTATTTAAACAATGGAATTAATTGGAAAATCCGTGGCTTCTTTACATCAAACAGACTTAAATATTAAATGACTGGAATTACAAAAATATGATAACATGAAGAGCAGCACCCGTGATTTTACCCATGATGTGCCCGTTTTCATAGGATTTCCGGGATGAAAATATACAAACCTTTAACCGAATAACTTTTTCGTTGAATATGGCTATCCATTAGAAAAATAATTATGCAAATCGGATTGGTTGTTCTGAGAGCGTTCAAACATATACAAATCGACCGAAGTTGCTTTTTAAACTTCTATTTAAATAAGTACCAAAATCAAACTATGTATGTATTCGAGACATTATATTTAATCGGCAAGTAGTTCCGTAAATCACCACCTACTTTGCCTCTTTCGGCCATAAAGTAACAATATAAAACTATCAACAGAAACTAGGTAATACGATAACGAAATAGAGGTAGAGACACACGATTATTACGATTCATGATTCACGTAACAATCCATAAACAGAGTAATACGGGAAAATTTATATCCTCATAACATAAAGCCGATAGATATCGTCGACAAATAAGGGTTGTTCACAAATCGATTTCGTCTCGATACCGCCAAATTTTTACGTCAACTTTCTCCGAAATTATTTTTACGACGGCAGTTAATGTAATGTGATACGTGTTGCCCATAGCAGAATCATTTGAGATATAGAACGGAAAAAGTCTTGTTATTATTATTTATTACCGATATTTTTTGTAAGGTAACAACGTGCAGTTAATTTTGCTATAAAATATAGAGAGTTCGTATAGGTAAGTGTCCAACACTGGTGTTTGTGTAAGATTTTTTAGCAGTCCAACTGCTGCAATCAGAAACGTCCATTAAGTCAACGCTTAACTAATTGACGTAATTTTTCATACATTACATGTCAAAAGCCCGTTGGCACAGTGGCAGTGAGAGCGCTTACTGTGTCGGGGGTTGCGTGCTCGATTCCCGCCCGGAGTCGACAATATGTGATGACATAGTTGTTGGCGACGACGTCTGGGTGTCAATTATAAATTCTAACAAAAAAAACTATAACAAACTAGCCGCGCCCCGCGGTGTTATCCGCGTTGTTCCCGTTCTCGTGTTAATTTCGGGATAAAATTAATCCCATGCGTTATTCTGATGTATAACCTATATAACTGTAAAGTTTCATCCATATCCGTCCAGTAGTTTTTTCGTGACAAAGTAACACACATACATACATCGTCACAAACTTTCGCATTTATAATATTAGTAGGACTTGCCAGAATTTTTAACATTTGTTCGAAAAACTTAGTTTGATGGTACCGTCAGGTTGTCAACATTGTATAGAAAAACTATTTTTCCCTCAATGTTATTGTTACGTGATCAAGTTTTTGACGTTGCAATACATCGTTAATTTCCCACGAGAGTCACCTGAGGTCACAAACTACCCCAAATGTTAGTCCCACATTAGGTAAGTGGGTCTTGATAGTAGGCTTTGACTTGGACAAACTTGTTGTTATAAGACTACGAGTAGTAAGTTTTTTTTTTGTATTGACTACAAACATAGGTATATTGTAACATTAAGCTTCGCCCAGAGAGACGTGAGACGTGAAGTGACGTGCGACAAAATATTATGAAAACGACTGTGTTATTACTTTTCTAAGTGAACGCTCTCATGAACTTCTAAAATGCGACCAAGTTGCCAAATATGACATTTCACGTTTTTATGAAAGATGCCTTAGTGGTGTGAAAATGCTTGAAGGCCTATCGTTATGCAACGCAATGCATTGTGTGAATAGCTCTTAACAATAATATTTAAATCACAAATATATTTCAGTATTACAGTTATAAATAAACAATCGAATCACTCACTCCGAATAAAGTATCTAACATTTTTCCTCGACCCTTTTACGTAAAATATTATACTTTTACTTAACCAGAAGCACACGTTTTGCTTTTCGATTCTTATCTTCATAGCATGTAATCATTTTTAGTACCCATAAGCAACGATATAAAGACTATTTTTGCCTATATTCGGAGGGAATAAATTGCCGTTCTTTAGGCATATACATCGGGTTCACTGACATGCAACACGATAACCGTTGCCCAGAAAAGGAAAAATTCTTGAGTAATAAAAAAGTAGCAAAAACTATGCGTGACCGGCCAACCCTAAATAATTCATAAACACGAAGATATACCTCGCATAATAACTGGTTGGTTCGAACTAAATTAAATAAGAAGTTATGTGTGTTCTTCAAGTGTAACTACTAATTTGGATTTTCCATATTTGTAATAAATGTAAAACAGTCGATCCCGGTTGTTTCATCGTGAGACTACATCGGAGGCCTTTAGGCGAAATTAGGATTAGGAAATTAGGAAATCAGGATTTTATTTCGTGGCAAAGAGCTTATAAATATAAATAAAAAAATATTCCACTCTTGGTCATTTCAAATTTTCCAATTCATATAGATTAAAATATATTCCATCTGTGAATTATTTTTGAGGTGAAACATTTTAAATCTATGACCCCAGCACTACAATATTTCGTAACCAAGGCAACGCCCGTAATGTCCCGCAGATTGTAGGAACCGAATTATTATTTCATAAAGCAAAAATTTCACCCAACAATGTACTAAAGTCTGTGTGGGTATCAGTACGACCTTTATCCATTGCTAGTTAATTTCCCAAGGGCTAGTTCTGCGTGACCTCAAACAAAAGAAAACTAAGGTACGAATTGATAAATTATTAAAAATAGGTTTATTGCTTACGCATTAGGTATGTTTGTACCGTAACGTATTGTAAACCAATTGGTTTCTAATTTATTTACTTAGAAACAAATTAACCTTCTTTCGGTGGAATACCTACTTTATCTTTTCAGACCTTTATCTTTCAAAATTAGAATATTTTAACGTTTTCTTTTTGAAATCTGGCATAGAATATAATATACATATAACACAATTTTTTTAAAATTAATATTGCTAAAAACATCCATTTTATTAAAACTTTGATTAGAATATAGGTAAATAACGTAAGTAAATATTCTAAGGAGTTTTGTCGCCTGTTATATGTAGTTTAAAGAGAGTTGAAAACAGCTCCGACACGCTCGCGGTAACACTAACATTGCAAAAGTTAGGAGTGTGCATTCCTAGAGTAACACCCCGACTTGTTCTATCGTTGGTACAGAACTAATCAAAAGCTCTACAGTTTTTCCTTCCAACATTTTATATAGAATTTGTCTTAAAATATAGTAAAGTTTATATTATGCACTTTGTATATACGTATAATACTTAAAAATAACCTCAAATACCTTTAATACACTGAATAATGAACTTGCATTTGTAAGTATAACACATGGCTTTTAGCAGTAAAATAATTCATAGTTTCCTAGGTATTTCAATATGTCGTTTATTTATAGGGCTATAATTGTTTGAAGTTTCAGATTTATAATATTAGTATGAATTAGTAGCCTCCGTGGTCTAGTGGTTTGAGCGCTCGGCTCACGATCCGGAGGTTCCGGGTTCGATTCCCGGTGGGGATATCTCACAAAAATCACTTTGTGAGACTGTCCTCAGTTTGGTTAGGGCATTGCAGGCTGAATCACCTAATTGCCCGAAAAGTAAGATGATTCCGTATTCCGCTTCGGAGGGCACGTTAAGCCGTCGGTCCCGGTTACTTTCTACGGATAGTAGTCGTTACATGAGCCATGTCAGAGGCCTTTGGCGGCTCAACAACTCTGACACCAGGATTGGTCAGGTTGACCATCCACTCGATAAGAAGAAGTAGGAAGCAGCTATTAACTTTAAGGGCCGACACTGCGTTAAGCGTGCGCACGCCGCGGTTTCATAGAAAAGTAAACCGTCGCGGGCGCCTTCATACAAAAGTGAGCCGTCGCGTGCGCCCGTCGCGTGCGGTTTCATTCAAAAGTGAACCGCCGCGTGCGCCCGCCGCATTATTGGCCCTAATAATAACTGGGTTACATCGAGAAAACATTAAAAAAAATAAAGTATTAGCCTGTATTGTCCCATTGCTGAGCAAAGGCCTCTCACCTCACTGACGAATCAGTACATTGCACGCTACACGCTTGCCTAATGCGGGTTTTGCCTAATCTCACACCCAAGCCTTGTTTGAAAAGTACGAAACATGTTTTCGCTCGACCCGGGATTGAACCTGGAAACCTGATTCTTGGCTGGCGAGCGCATATACCATTAGACCAGCGTAGTCAAGAGGGAGTAAGATACCTTTAATCTTCTATTGGAGTATATGATCATGGCTGTTTCTGAATGATTCCATTCCTAAAACATATAAGGTGCAAGTCAAAGAACGCAGATCACACTGCAGCCACAGACAAAACTGCTGCAGCTGCAAACTGCTATCTTTATAAGAGCCTTTAAACCTTATTTTTAATGTATGATTTAAAACATCATTTCGTGTACCAAGTTTGATATACACACGTAGGAGATTGTATTACATTGTTTCAAATAAAACAATGGGAAGTAAAGGAATGTTTATTTGTATAATGAATACAGTATATTATTATACGAGTATATTACATTTCGAATGTTTCCAATAATGTGTCTGAGAAATTTTCACGAGTCATTTGTAACTCGAGATCAGTGAATTAAAGTTATATTGAATCGGTGCGTCTTACTTTCATAAAGGCAGTGATTTAACAAGTGAGTTAATCGTATTAAATCTAAATTGTGAGTGAAAATAAAAAAAAATATGTTTCAATATTTTTTTAAACTGAGTAATAAAATAAGTTTAAAATATTTGAGTGGGTATAAAAAACTATACCTAATTATTATTATCATATTTATTGTGTCAACGGCAGTCTCAAAAGTTTGCAAAAACTATATAAGCAAAAGCAAACTAAAATACGTACTTCTTTGGTCGACCAAGGATACATCACCTTTTGTATATTTGGGAGAAAAAAGAGATGGCTTTTGTCAATGGAACTGTTCTTGGACAAACTGTTATATCACTGAGGACAGAAATTATTTCGGTGATGACTTGACCAAATTCCATGCGATCGCTTTTAATGGTGTCTCTAATATGAATACATCGGACTTGCCAGAGCAACGATCGCCACATCAAAAATATATATATTTTAACATGGAATCGGCAGATTACTATCCTGTTTGCGATCCAACATTTGACAACTTTTTTAATTGGACTGCAACTTACAGGTTAGATTCTGATATCTACTTTGGATATGTAAGGATAAAAAATGCTAGTGGGCATGTCGTTGGACCTAGAATAGGTATGAAATGGCAGAAACATTTTCCAAAAGTAAAATGGGCAATAGAAAGAAAGTTGTCCTGCAAATCTATAGCAGCAGCTTGGTTTGTGTCACATTGCGAAACTCGAGGCCAAAGGGAGAAATATGGAATACAACTGTACAAAATCCTCAAACACACTTACCAAAAAAAATTAGACATATACGGTGATTGTACTGATCTAAAATGCACCAGAGGTAATAACTCATGTTTAGTAAAGTTAAAACGAAAATATTATTTCTATCTTTCGTTTGAGAACTCTCTGTCTGAAGATTATGTCACCGAAAAACTCCTGACTGCTGTGAATAATAACGCAGTTCCAATTGTTTTTGGTGGCTCTAATTATAACAGGTAAGACAATAGTTAAGATTTAATATTTCAATTAAACAAGCATCTACCTACCATCAATTTTTTTAAATTAATTAAATTGTCCTTTAAAATAAACAAATAATGGCGAGCGCCTGTCGCGTGCGCCCGCTTAACACAGTTTCGGCGCTAAGATCAGTCTCTGTGATCAGTGGCTGTTTCCATGAAATAGAGTAATGTAACGTTGTATCAGTTTTGAAATAATTAAGGTGCGACAGAGATAACGCTTTACGAAACCCAACCTAGCTATCTCTCTCTAAAGACCGACAAGGATGTTTCTTTCTAATGATTTTTTACTAATTTTCAGATTTCTTCCTCCACATGCATATTTGAATGCTAATAAACTAAACGTCACCGCACTGGCGTCCATCATGAATAGAATTATTAGTTCACATAAAATCTACGTTTCTATGATAAAATGGAGAGGCCATTACGATTATACTGATTCAAGCGTAGCAGCGGCTGTTTGTGACTTATGCGCGGCGTTGAATGATAACAAAAGATACAAAAAATTTACCTTGTATCGTGACTTCAGGAAATGGTGGGTTGGTAGTAATTGGACAGCTAGATGTAATGAGACAAAAACTCCTTAATTTTTTTTATTACTGTACTGATCTTCAGCGAGGTGTGAGGTCCCTGAGAGAGCCCTGCCATAGATCATACTAAGTTGCGTATCAGCTTGTAATAGCGATTGCCTGTCATATTATTAACGTATTACTATGGGGTTTTTCGCTGGTAGTTTCTTTTCAACTTGGGATGCTTCCCCTTGCATCACGGCGGTAACTCGAATATCTTCAGTCAGCCTGCGACCACGAGTGGTGTAATTTACTAAAATCGTCGGAAAATCAAGTCAAGTGTTTAACTTGCTATCATATGTATAAATTTCTCCAAAGAATACCGTTTATACCAAATCTATATCTTCTATCTCTATATTTTTTGTCATAAAAATCCCCTAGTAATTACGTATCACATACATTGCGAAAGTGAAAAATATGGCATGTAATGTCAATGAATCAGTAAATTATTGGCGATGTTATAAACAATTTAGTTTAAAAAAATCAGAGTCTGTAATATCAATAACCAAAAAAAATAAAGTAAGATGAATTAAAACATTTACATGTTTATTGAAGAATCTAAAACTAGTTAACCAAGTTATTTTTGAGAAGGTCTGACAATCTTGAGTTATCTGAACTTATATTAACGATGTAATTACTTAAATATTTTTTGTAAACGTTTGGTAAAAGAGTCTCAGCACGGAAAACAGATTTCTAAGTCAATGAGTCGAGAGAATTTGCACAGAAACTGTACAAATCACAAAGATCTTCCATTTATTCGAGTGTAAAAGGAGATTTTGTGTCTTGTAAACTGAACGTAATATGTTCGGAACAGTATATTTGAACTTAAAATTAAGTTGTTTTTTGTCTTCAAATGTTTGTTTTTTTGTACCTAAAAATTGTGTCTATTATCACCGACATCAAAAATGGAGGAGGTTTTCAATTCGACCGTGTATACGCTTTTTTTCAAGATCAAAAGCAGATTTATTTAGAAAGCTATTTTGATTAATTAACATAAATAGTACTATTGGAACAATTTAAGTTATACTCGTACATCATTGTTTTTGTACTTAAGATGAGTTAAGACTTGCACAAACCTAGAGCAAGAATAATACCTATAGAAAATAATTTTCTATAGTAACCTAAAGTGACTTCAGTTGTGCAAATTAATCCATGTGATGTAAAGACGTAAAGAATAACACAATTTGTAACACGTACCGCCCAGTTTACTGAAATAAATAAGTAGCTGACCCATCAAAGCACTGTAGATTTTTTAAACTGCGGTCTAAATAATATGCCAATATGAAAGAACGATTTCCTCTCCATATAGTAACTAGAATTCGTTTTACAACTGGCCAATGTTAATTAAACCAATGTTCAAAGGACACTAAACAAGTCATGTAGAAAATTGGTTGCAAAAATGAAAAGTGCACGTTGAAATTGGAATATTTATGAAACAACTTGCGGCAGTTAATACTTTACGAGGTCATTATGGGTACCATTAAATGTATGATTACAAGGGCCCTGTTTTGGGCAGGCGTTTGTATAAGCACATCAACTTTTCGCAAACGACCGGTGCCTAAGTATTTTAATTCATTACGATCCCGCGCCCTGTGTTCTAAACCCTCAGTTGGTATTTTATTACTTCATAAACTTTGTAACGAGGCCTGTTTTATTGCGAATTTTAAACCATATTGTTGGCCTGTCTTGATTAACTGTTTTGATTTATTGTACTAAAATAAAAGTTACAAAAGTGATACTTATTTCTTGTTTAACGACTCGATTTAAACAAAAGTATTTTAATCGGGTATTTATAGGAATATTTGAATTGAATACTTCTTCGTTTTTTAAACGGAATAACATTAACTATGTCTAAAACTTTATTGTGCACAATACCATTATGTCGTTTGCACAATTAATAGAATCTTCTTTTATAAAATATGGACAGTAACATTTCCTGTAACTTATATATTAGCAAAAGGTAAGAATAATAATACTCCAAACTTCTTTTATCAATGCATTAGGTGTTCTTATTCAATTATGTACGTTGTTCGAATTAAGCTCCTTATACAACACAGTTGGATGCAAGCGGAGACCGAGCGTAGCACAAATGGACACAAAAAAATAAAAAAGCAGAAAAAAGATTGTAGTCTCTTGAAAACAATGAGGAATACAATGTGTGTAACGCTCTGGATACACCGCCATTTGTCTTTCTGTCTAATCTCTCATGATGACGATGTTGTTTTACGATTTTGCTCCCATTTGCATAAAGTGGCGGAAGATCTGCCTTTCCATTTTGTTATTAACATCTGGTGTGTGCGCGCTCGGAGTTTAATGAAGACAGATATCGTATTACTTGGATACAAGATAATTTTGAAGATAGAAGCAATAAATGCAAATATTTTGCAACTTTAGAGATTGTTTAGATAAAGCGAGTTTACAACCTGCTATTGGCGAACACTAAACGGAGCGGAGTGGTGCGGTCAGATTGAGCAATCAGTACGCATTACAGAGATTTTGTCAATTTCAATGCTTGTGATTGGTCCATTGGATACCACCGTTCCGCTTCGCTTCAATCGAAACACACCCTCGGACTATGAACTCACAGGCAGGCAGCTTGCTTGGCGCCTAGGCATTCAAGATAAGCAACCTAGATAGGCGCCAAGCAGCCGGTCACAAACAATCGCGAACGTTCGTTGTACCAACATGACTAGCTAGGCTCTAGGCACCAAGCAAGCCACCTGCCTTTAGGTTTGTGCCCTAAAGACAGTTTGAAATTGAACATGGGTGACGTAGCTGCTAATTTATTAATATCTCGGCTTTATTGAAGCTAGTAAATTTGAAAAATTTAAACGACATGCCTAACCTAACTACATACGTATAGTCGTACTAGCTGACCCCGGTAAACGTTGTTTTGCCATATATAAATTAAGGCGTCGACCACCTAAATCACTATAAATTGAGATGTAATATATTCTATTTTCAAGTTGGATTAAATTGCACACGGTGTCTAAATCAAATATAAAATCGGTTCAGTAGTTTAGGAGTCCATCGCCTCGTATTTTTAATATTATAAAGATAGTTGTTTTTTAAAAACCATTCTATACTGTCATCTTGGCGCATCGGATTAAGTTTCCTACTTCCATGCCGTCGGACGCCAGTAATAAAATATATTGGACAAATATTTCTCTTTAAGACTGCACTTTAGACTTTCCGGAAAATGTATAAGATTACTTTTATTAAAAAGAAAATACAAGGTATGTCATTCTCTTCCATTAGTTTTAAAGCGATTTTGTTTTGCAGTTGTGTAAACCAGTTAATGGAAGAAAAAAGTGCCTTTGCCTTGTAAAAGTATGTAGTTGCACCTCACATTTAATGTGACGCTCCATCCTCTAAGATTTAAACTTGTTGTTTCATGCTAGTACATTAAGGACCTTATCTATAAACGCTTTATTAACAGCACTTTAGCTATCAATGGTTTGTCCCTTTCCAACATACGCTGTTTGCCAAAGAGCGAAAGAGACAAAACACTATAAGGGGGTTTACCTTCATTTGTTAAAATCACGATTATTCCACATTTTGAAAACCACCAAAATTACCGTTCTTTAATCTATAATAAACGGTAGTTTTTTCCATCGGTCAATATGGGCAAGTCTGAAGCTACAAGAAAGTAAATTCTATTATTACAACTCTTATTACAACTCATATAGACTCATATAGACTTTTTTTACATTCCGTCTAAAAACGGAACCCTTATAGATTCTATTGTATAAAAGGGATTACCTTTAAACAAAGTCCCTTAATCCGTTTGCAGTCACTTGACAGGTCATTAACGCAGTCAATTAAAAGAAGGATAGAAGTAAACCAGTACATAGAATGTCCGTAGACTTTTCAAGTGTCACTTGCAAGTCGGATCGTGCCTTATCTCGTTGGCTGGAAGACTTGTACCTACGTGAAGTAGGGTTGGGATAGTAGCTACTCGGTGTGTCGCTAATTATGTTACATTGATTCATTTAAACAATTTGTTAGTTGCATTGTTATTGGGTCTGGGAGTTGGGTTGAGATTTATCAGTGTAAGGACATTTCGGCAATATCATCACGAATAATAATTTTATTCCTATTGCATATTATGTATGTATGGTGTGTATTACATGTGCTCAAGTGTATGTTTTATTGTATAAATTGGTGAGTCCAAATTAAGTACCTATCTAACATGACATTTGTTGTATTGTGTACCTTACGCTATGTTAAGCTTTGCTAAAGTTTAGCAGCATTTGTCATTACTGTAAAGTATAAAGTATTTAATAAATAACGTACATTTTGAACGGGTGTTACTGTGTTTTTTTAAAATATATTGTTTTACACCCTGAACTCGGCCTTATCTGTAGGATTTAGTCTACAGCCTAGACTCATAGTTTTTGTTTAAATCTTCATGTCAATATGAATCCTTAAGGTATTACGGGTACTAATATTTCTCCAAACAATACACCTTTTATACCAAATCTATATGTTCTTCTATACTTATAATAAAACTGTAGAAAGGTCAATTCTTTACATTGAAAATATGTTCAAAATTAATATTGGAGGATGAATGGTGATCGATACTGATGCCAAAAATGCAATTAGTATTATTTTTGTCTATCTGTCCGTCTGTATGTGCACGCATGGGTCAAAAACTACTGAAGGGATTTTAACCAAACTTGGTACGATTGTAGTCCATACTCCTGGTCAGGTTATAGGTTATATAACATAACGCTAAGACACATAGGAGCTGAGCAGTGACGATTAATTTGAAGCAAGTCGGATGAAAATATGCACTTTCGTACGTTCATACGTTGATCATACACCAAAAGTATGTATTACAAAGATGATGGTCTTCAAAAGGTCTACAAGAAGTCCTCAATATTATATATCTATCCCGAAATTCCCACAGGAACGGGTAAAACCGCAGAGTGCTGCTAGTGGCAAATAAGATGAATAGTAGAAGAGATCTACTCTCGGTAGTTTGTGGCTGCAGGTTGAACAATAAAGAAGAAAATAAACACATATAAATGGAAATATTCATTAACCTTATAACCTCTCTATAACAATAATCTTCATCTTCTTCAACTTACGAATGGACTAAGTGATGGATGGACTACATTTCTTTATTATATAGTTTTCTAAGTATCTAATAACTAAGTATAAGTAGTAAAAAATATTAGGCTGTAATGTGCCACTGCCGGGCAGAGGACTCTCATCTCACTGAAGATATCAGTACAGTAAGGAGAATTAGGCGTAATCACCACGCTTGCCTAATGCGGGTTTTGCCTAATTTCAAACACGAGCCTTGTTTGAAAAGTAGGAACCCTGTTTTCGCTCGACCCAGGATTGAACCTGGAAACCTGAATCTTGGCTGGCGAGCGCATAAACCACCAGACCAGCGTAATCAAGTAGTCAAGAGGAAGTAGGATATTACGATAAATCAATGACTTAACTAATTATTTATTATAATATTTTATTTTCAAATAATATAATGGCGGACTCAAATAAATTGTACATAAATTAATATCTTCACACGAGAGTGGAAACCGATATTTTAAGAACGTACTACAAAGAGTCGGATAATTTTGGTAAATATCGATATTATGACAGCAAGTATAATGAATACAGTTTTATTGTACATACGAGTCTATTACATTTTAAATGTTTCCAATAATGTCTGAGAAATTCTCACGAGTTATTTGTAACTCGAGATCGGTGAATTAAAGTCATATTCAATTGGTGCGTCTTACTTTCATAAAGGTAGTGATTTAATAATTGAGTTAATCGTGTTAAATCTAAATTGTGAGTGATTTAAAAAAAATATGTTTCAATATGTTTTATAATATGTTTCAATATTTTTTTAAGCTGGGTAATGAAATAACTTTAAAATATTTGAGTGGGTATAAAAAACTATACATAATTATATTTACCATATGCATCGTGTCAACGGCAGTGTCAAAAGTTTGCAAAAACGATGTAAGCAAAAAAAAACTAAAATACGTACTTCTTTGGTCTAACAAGGATACAGAACCTTTTGTATTTTTGGGAGAAAAAAGAGATGGTTTTTGTCAACGGAACTGTTCTTTGACCAACTGTTATATCACTGAGGACAGAAATTACTTCGGTGGTAACTTGACCAAATTCCATGCGATCGCTTTTAATGGTTATGGCTATTTGAATACTTCGGACTTGCCAAAGCAACGATCGCCACATCAAAAATACATATATTTTAACATGGAATCGGCAGATAACTTTCCAGTTTGCCATCCAAAATTTGACAACTTTTTTAATTGGACTGCAACTTACAGGCTAGATTCTGATATCTACTTTGGATATGTAAGGATAAAAAATGCTAGTGGGCATGTCGTTGGACCTAGAATAGGTATGAAATGGAAGAAAAAATTTCCAAAAGTAAAATGGGCAATAGAAAGAAAGTTGTCCTGCAAATATTTAGCAGCAGCTTGGTTTGTGTCACATTGCCAAACTAGAGGCCAAAGGGAGAAATATGGAATACAACTGTACACAGAACTTAGACATGTTTACCAAAAAAAATTAGACATATACGGTGATTGTACTGATCTAAAATGCACCAGAGGTAATAACTCATGTTTAGTAAAGTTAAACCGTAATTATTATTTCTATCTTTCGTTTGAGAACTCTCTGTCTGAGGATTATGTCACCGAAAAACTCTTGACTGCTGTGAATAATAACGCTGTTCCAATTGTTTTTGGTGGCTCTAATTATAACAGGTAAGACAATAGTTAAGATTTAATATTTCAATTAAACTAGCATTTACCTATCATCAACATTTTTTATATTTATTAAAATAAACGAATAATGGCGAGCGCCTGTCGCGTGCGCCCGCTTAACGCAGTTTCGGCTCTAAGATCAGTATCTGTGATCAGTGGATGTTTCCATGAAATAGAGTAGTGTAACGTTGTATCAGTTTTGAAATAAGTAAGGTGCGACAGAGATAACGCTTTACAAAACCGAACCTAGCTATCTCTCTCCAAAGACCGACAAGGATGTTTCTTTCTAATGAATTTTTACTTATTTTCAGATTTCTCCCTCCACATGCATATTTGAATGCTAATAAACTAAACGTCACCGCACTGGCGTCCATCATGAATAAAATCATTAATTCACATAAACTCTACGTTTCTATGATAAAATGGAGAGGCCATTACGATTATACTGATTCAAGCGTAGCAGCGGCTGTTTGTGACTTATGCGCGGCGTTGAATGATCAGAAAAGATACAAAAAATTTACCTTGTATCGTGACTTCAGGAAATGGTGGGTTGGTAGTAATTGGACAGCTAGATGTAATGAGACAAAAACTCCTTAATTTTTTTTATTACTGTACTGATCTTCAGGTGAGAGGTCCCAAAAGAGCACTGCCATAGATCATACTAACTTGCGTATCAGCTTGTAATAGCCATTGCCTGTCATAATATTAACGTATTACTATGGGGTTTTTCGCTGGTAGTTTTTTTCAACTTGGATAATAAACTTTTTTGTCATAAAAATCCCGTAGTAATTACGTATCACATACATTGCGAAAGTTTAAAAAATATGGCATGTAATGTCAAATTATTGACGATGTTATAAACAATTAAGTTTAAAAAAATCAGAGTCTGTAATATCAATAACCAAATTTTTTAAAATAAAATGAATTAAAACATTTACATGTTTATTGAAGAATCTAAAACTAGTTAAGCTTTGCTAAAGTTTAGCAGCACATACCATCACTGTAATATGTAAAGTATTAAATAAATAACGTACATGTTGAACGGGTGTTACTGTGTTTTTTTTAATATTTTGTTTTACTCCCTGAACTCGGCCTTATCTGTAGGATTTAGTCTACCTTAGACTCATCGTTTTTGTTTAAATCTTCATGTCAATATTAATCCTTAGCGTATTACGAGTACTTATATTTTTCCAAAGAATACCGTTTATACCAAATCTATGTATTAATTATTAAAACTGTGAGAGGTCAATTCTTTACATTGAAAATATGTTCAAAATTACTATTGGAGGATGGAATGGTGATCGATACTGATGCCAAAAATGTGCACGCATGGGTCCGTCTGTATGTGCACGCATGGGTCAAAAACTACTGAAGGGATTTTAACCAAACTTAGTACGATTGTAGTCCATACTCCTGGGCAGGTTATAGGCTATATAACATAACGCTAAGACACATAAGAGCTGAGCAGTGACGATAAATATGAAGCAAGTCGGGTAAAAAAATGCACTTACGAGCTCTTATCCTCGCATACGTTGATCACACACCAAAAGTATGTATTACAATGATGATGGTCAAAAGATCTACAAAAAGTCTTCAATATTATATATCTATCCTGGAATTCCCGCGGGAACAGGTGTAACGCAAGTAAAACCGCGGCGTGTGGCTATCTATCCATACTAATATTATAAAGCTACAGAGTTTGTTTGTTTGTTTGAACGCGCTAATTTCAGGATCTACTGGTCCGATTTGAAAAATTATTTTTGTAATCGATAGCCACATTCAACGGGAAGGTTATAAGTTACTTTTCATCCCGAAATTTCCACAGGAACGGGCACAACGCGGGTAAAACCGCGGGGTACTGCTAGTGGCAAATAAGATGAAAATAGAATAGATCTACTCTCGGTATATTTTGGTGGCTGCAGGTCAATAGAGAAGAAAATAAACACATATAAATGGAAATATTCATTAACCTTATAACCTCTCTATAACAATAATCTTCATCTTCTTCAACTTACGAATGGACTAAGTGATGGATGAACTACATTTCTTTATTATATAGTTTTCTAAGTATCTAATATCTAAGTACAAGTAGTAAAAAATATTAGGCTGTAATGTGCCACTGCCGGGCAGAGGACTCTCATCTCACTGAAGATATCAGTACAGTAAGGAGAATTAGGCGTAATCACCACGCTTGCCTAATGCGGGTTTTGCCTAATTTCAAACACGAGCCTTGTTTGAAAAGTAGGAACCCTGTTTTCGCTCGACCCAGGATTGAACCTGGAAACCTGAATCTTGGCTGGCGAGCGCATAAACCACCAGACCAGCGTAATCAAGTAGTCAAGAGGAAGTAGGATATTACGATAAATCAATGACTTAACTAATTATTTATTATAATATTTTATTTTCAAATAATATAATGGCGGACTCAAATAAATTGTACATAAATTAATATCTTCACACGAGAGTGGAAACCGATATTTTAAGAACGTACTACAAAGAGTCGGATCATTTTGGTAAATATCGATATTATGACAGCAAGTATAATGAATACAGTTTTATTGTACATACGAGTCTATTACATTTTAAATGTTTCCAATAATGTCTGAGAAATTCTCACGAGTTATTTGTAACTCGAGATCGGTGAATTAAAGTCATATTCAATTGGTGCGTCTTACTTTCATAAAGGTAGTGATTTAATAATTGAGTTAATCGTGTTAAATCTAAATTGTGAGTGATTTAAAAAAAATATGTTTCAATATGTTTTATAATATGTTTCAATATTTTTTTAAGCTGGGTAATGAAATAACTTTAAAATATTTGAGTGGGTATAAAAAACTATACATAATTATATTTACCATATGCATCGTGTCAACGGCAGTGTCAAAAGTTTGCAAAAACGATGTAAGCAAAAAAAAACTAAAATACGTACTTCTTTGGTCTAACAAGGATACAGAACCTTTTGTATTTTTGGGAGAAAAAAGAGATGGTTTTTGTCAACGGAACTGTTCTTTGACCAACTGTTATATCACTGAGGACAGAAATTACTTCGGTGGTAACTTGACCAAATTCCATGCGATCGCTTTTAATGGTTATGGCTATTTGAATACTTCGGACTTGCCAAAGCAACGATCGCCACATCAAAAATACATATATTTTAACATGGAATCGGCAGATAACTTTCCAGTTTGCCATCCAAAATTTGACAACTTTTTTAATTGGACTGCAACTTACAGGCTAGATTCTGATATCTACTTTGGATATGTAAGGATAAAAAATGCTAGTGGGCATGTCGTTGGACCTAGAATAGGTATGAAATGGAAGAAAAAATTTCCAAAAGTAAAATGGGCAATAGAAAGAAAGTTGTCCTGCAAATATTTAGCAGCAGCTTGGTTTGTGTCACATTGCCAAACTAGAGGCCAAAGGGAGAAATATGGAATACAACTGTACACAGAACTTAGACATGTTTACCAAAAAAAATTAGACATATACGGTGATTGTACTGATCTAAAATGCACCAGAGGTAATAACTCATGTTTAGTAAAGTTAAACCGTAATTATTATTTCTATCTTTCGTTTGAGAACTCTCTGTCTGAGGATTATGTCACCGAAAAACTCTTGACTGCTGTGAATAATAACGCTGTTCCAATTGTTTTTGGTGGCTCTAATTATAACAGGTAAGACAATAGTTAAGATTTAATATTTCAATTAAACTAGCATTTACCTATCATCAACATTTTTTATATTTATTAAAATAAACGAATAATGGCGAGCGCCTGTCGCGTGCGCCCGCTTAACGCAGTTTCGGCTCTAAGATCAGTATCTGTGATCAGTGGATGTTTCCATGAAATAGAGTAGTGTAACGTTGTATCAGTTTTGAAATAAGTAAGGTGCGACAGAGATAACGCTTTACAAAACCGAACCTAGCTATCTCTCTCCAAAGACCGACAAGGATGTTTCTTTCTAATGAATTTTTACTTATTTTCAGATTTCTCCCTCCACATGCATATTTGAATGCTAATAAACTAAACGTCACCGCACTGGCGTCCATCATGAATAAAATCATTAATTCACATAAACTCTACGTTTCTATGATAAAATGGAGAGGCCATTACGATTATACTGATTCAAGCGTAGCAGCGGCTGTTTGTGACTTATGCGCGGCGTTGAATGATCAGAAAAGATACAAAAAATTTACCTTGTATCGTGACTTCAGGAAATGGTGGGTTGGTAGTAATTGGACAGCTAGATGTAATGAGACAAAAACTCCTTAATTTTTTTTATTACTGTACTGATCTTCAGGTGAGAGGTCCCAAAAGAGCACTGCCATAGATCATACTAACTTGCGTATCAGCTTGTAATAGCCATTGCCTGTCATAATATTAACGTATTACTATGGGGTTTTTCGCTGGTAGTTTTTTTCAACTTGGATAATAAACTTTTTTGTCATAAAAATCCCGTAGTAATTACGTATCACATACATTGCGAAAGTTTAAAAAATATGGCATGTAATGTCAAATTATTGACGATGTTATAAACAATTAAGTTTAAAAAAATCAGAGTCTGTAATATCAATAACCAAATTTTTTAAAATAAAATGAATTAAAACATTTACATGTTTATTGAAGAATCTAAAACTAGTTAAGCTTTGCTAAAGTTTAGCAGCACATACCATCACTGTAATATGTAAAGTATTAAATAAATAACGTACATGTTGAACGGGTGTTACTGTGTTTTTTTTAATATTTTGTTTTACTCCCTGAACTCGGCCTTATCTGTAGGATTTAGTCTACCTTAGACTCATCGTTTTTGTTTAAATCTTCATGTCAATATTAATCCTTAGCGTATTACGAGTACTTATATTTTTCCAAAGAATACCGTTTATACCAAATCTATGTATTAATTATTAAAACTGGGAGAGGTCAATTCTTTACATTGAAAATATGTTCAAAATTACTATTGGAGGATGGAATGGTGATCGATACCTACTGATGCCAAAAATGTGCACGCATGGGTCCGTCTGTATGTGCACGCATGGGTCAAAAACTACTGAAGGGATTTTAACCAAACTTAGTACGATTGTAGTCCATACTCCTGGGCAGGTTATAGGCTATATAACATAACGCTAAGACACATAAGAGCTGAGCAGTGACAATAAATATGAAGCAAGTCGGGTAAAAAAATGCACTTACGAGCTCTTATCCTCGCATACGTTGATCACACACCAAAAGTATGTATTACAATGATGATGGTCTTCAAAAGATCTACAAAAAGTCTTCAATATTATATATCTATCCTGGAATTCCCGCGGGAACAGGTATAACGCGAGTAAAACCGCGGCGTGTGGCTATCTATCCATACTAATATTATAAAGCTACAGAGTTTGTTTGTTTGTTTGAACGCGCTAATTTCAGGATCTACTGGTCCGATTTGAAAAATTATTTTTGTAATCGATAGCCACATTCAACGGGAAGGTTATAAGTTACTTGTCATCCCGAAATTTCCACAGGAACGGGCACAACGCGGGTAAAACCGCGGGGTACTGCTAGTGGCAAATAAGATGAAAATAGAATAGATCTACTCTCGGTATATTTTGGTGGCTGCAGGTCAATAGAGAAGAAAATAAACACATATAAATGGAAATATTCATTAACCTTATAACCTCTCTATAACAATAATCTTCATCTTCTTCAACTTACGAATGGACTAAGTGATGGATGGACTACATTTATTTATTATATAGTTTTCTAAGTATCTAATAACTAAGTATAAGTAGTAAAAAATATTAGGCTGTAATGTGCCACTGCCGGGCAGAGGACTCTCATCTCACTGAAGATATCAGTACAGTAAGGAGAATTAGGCGTAATCACCACGCTTGCCTAATGCGGGTTTTGCCTAATTTCAAACCCGAGCCTTGTTTGAAAAGTAGGAACCATGTTTTCGCTCGACCCAGGATTGGACCTGGAAACCTGAATCTTGGCTAGCGAGCGCATAAACCACCAGACCAGCGTAGTCAAATAGTCAAGAGAAAGTAAGATATTACGATAAATCAATGACTTAACTAATTATTTATTATAATTTTTTATCTTCAAAATATATAATGGCGGACTCAAATAAATTTTACATAAATTAATATCTTTACACGAGAGTGGAAACCGATATTTCAATAACGTCGATCATTTTACTACAAAGAGTCGGATCATTTTGGTAAATATCGATATTATGACAGCAAGTATAATGAATACAGTTTTATTGTAATACGAGTATATTACATTTCAAATGTTTCCAATAATGTGTCTGAGAAATTCTCACGAGTCATTTGTAACTCGAGATCGGTGAATTAAAGTCATATTCAATCGGTGCGTCTTACTTTCATAAAGGTAGTGATTTAATAATTGATTTAATCGTATTAAATCTAAATTGTGAGTGATTTTTTTAAAAAATATGTTTCAATATTTTTTTAAGCTGGGTAATGAAATAAGTTTAAAATATTTGAGTGGGTATAAAAAACTATACATAATTATATTTACCATATGCATCGTGTCAACGGCAGTGTCGAAAGTTTGCAAAAACTATATTTGCAAAAACAAACTAAAATACATACTTCTTTGGTCTAACAAGTATACAGAACCTTTTGTATTTTTGGGAGAAAAAAGAGATGGCTTTTGTCAACGGAACTGTTCTTTGACCAACTGTTATATCACTGAGGACAGAAATTACTTCGGTGGTGACTTGACCAAATTCCATGCGATCGCTTTTAATGGTTATGGCCATTTGAATACATCGGACTTGCCAAAGCGACGATCGCCACATCAAAAATACATATATTTTAACATGGAATCGGCAGATAACTTTCCAGTTTGCGATCCAACATTTGACAACTTCTTTAATTGGACTGCAACTTACAGGCTAGATTCTGATATCTACTTTGGATATGTAAGGATAAAAAATGCTAGTGGGCATGTCGTTGGACCTAGAATAGGTATGAAATGGAAGAAAAAATTTCCAAAAGTAAAATGGGCAATAGAAAGAAAGTTGTCCTGCAAATCTATAGCAGCAGCTTGGTTTGTGTCACATTGCGAAACTAGAGGCAAAAGGGAAAAATATGGAACAAAACTGTACACAGAACTTAAACATACTTACCGAAGAAAATTAGACATATACGGTGATTGTACTGATCTAAAATGCACCAGAGGTAATAACTCATGTTTAGTAAAGATAAAACGAAAATATTATTTCTATCTTTCGTTTGAGAACTCTCTGTCTGAAGATTATGTCACCGAAAAACTCTTGACTGCTGTGAATAATAACGCAGTTCCAATTGTTTTTGGTGGCTCTGATTATAGCAGGTAAGACAATAGTTAAGATTTAATATTTCAATTAAACAAGCATCTACCTACCATCAAAATTTGTTATAATATTATTTAATTGACCTTTAAAATAAACGAATAATGGCGAGCGCCTGTCGCGTGCGCCCGCTTAACGCAGTTTCGGCCCTAAGATCAGTATCTGTGATCAGTGGCTGTTTCCATGAAATAGAGTAATGTAACGTTGTATCAGTTTTGAAATAATTAAGGTGCGACAGAGATAACGCTTTACGAAACCGAACCTAGCTATCTCTCTCCAAAGACCGACAAGGATGTTTCTTTCTAATGAATTTTTACTAATTTTCAGATTTCTCCCTCCACATGCATATTTGAATGCTAATAAATTAAACGTCACCACACTGGCGTCCATCATGAATAGAATCATTAGTTCACATAAAATCTACGTTTCTATGTTAAAATGGAGAGGCCATTACGATTATACTGATTCAAGCGTAGCAGCGGCTGTTTGTGACTTATGCGCGGCGTTGAATGATAAGAAAAGATACAAAAAATTCACCTTATATCGTGATTTCAGGAAATGGTGGGTTGGTAGAAATTGGACAGCTAGATGTAATGAGACAAAAACTCCTTAATTTTTTTACTGTACTGATCTTCAGTGAGGTGAGAGGTCCCTGAGAGAGCCCTGCCATAGATCATACTAACTCGCGTATCAGCTTTTAATAGCCATTGCCTGTCATATTATTAACGTATAGCCGCGCCCCGCGGTGTTACCCGCGTTGTACACGTTCCCGCGGGAATTTCGGGATAAAATGTATCCCATGTGTTATTCTGATGTATAACCTATATTACTGTAAAGTTTCATCCAAATCCGTTCAGTAGTTTTTGCGTGAAAGAGCAACAAACATCCATACATCCATACATACAAACTTTCGCATTTATAATATTAGTAGGATAGTAGGATTACTATCATTGAGTTATATGTACCAATGTACTAGAGAAATCACTTCAAACAAACTGCGTCAGCGATTCGTTCCGGTTCGCGAACCGGGACTCACTTAGGTTCGATTTCACCAAACATGACTTTACTCGAGAATAGCTATCCACAAAATATATTTATTCTTATATTTTACTCTCGGATAACTTCGTCCACGTTCCACCACTCTACACCGGAGTAAATATACTCTCGGATAGATATTCCGTGACAGTGAGTGAGTTCGAATGATTGAAATGAATGACTGTATGACCCACCCAAATTCAATTGCGCGTTTCTCCTCTAATAAGTAAAGTGTATTGCGTATTATTCTATTCGGTAGGGTTATACCTATGTCAAAACTGTCAAAACAGAAATTCTAACTTCATTACCATTCTCTGTCTACAAATCTTATTAACCTTATCAATATTTCGTGGTGTTTGTATATTAGAGTTTATTTGTATTTGATTATTATTTGTATTTTTGAGATTTGCTTGTGTTTTCAAAGTTTTCATAAACAACTCTTCGTCACTATCAGAATCCTCAATTATTGCTCTCAAATGATCTGCTATTTTTAGGCAATACACAGGCTCTAACTATTTTAACTTTTCACAAAAACAATACCTAAGTATTAATATGTACTAATACATTTATACCAGCGCGCCATTTATAAAATCAGCCGTCAAAACAACGGCACTCGGACGCCATATTGAACTTATCCTTAGTATAAGCTCGCTGTTCCTTAAAAATCGGCGGAGTAGAGATTTACCCCAGCATAAACGTTTAGTCTTGGATAAAGTCTATGGTGAAACGTAAAAACATGTTATACTAGGAGTAACTGCTCGTATACTCTCGAGTAAGATTTACTCTTGTTTGGTGAAATCGACCCTTAGTCGATCGCGAGCTCTGGCCAGAACTTCATGTGTTTAATCTATTGATTTTTTAAAATAAAATATGCCTTCATGTGCATTGTGCATTGCGTTGTTGCAAAAACAATTCTTAAAACACAAGTAAAAGGAGGGTATAACAAAGAGTATAACTATGAGATATGAGATACAGAATGGACACTATCGACGAGCATTGATAAATACCTAATTCCTGTTGATATTTTTTGTCTGCGATATCTCGGAAACTATTGATCCGATTTGGGCGGGATTTCTCATTCGATTTTCCAAAGCTACCTTCGATTTCACTGGGATGCCATAATCAGATTCCTTATAATATCTTTTTCCCAACAAAAAAAAAGAAAATCTTATCACCTAAAACAAAAAAAATCATATATACTGTTGAATTGAGAAACCTTCCTTTTTTAAGTCGGCAAAAAATCCTCTTACATTTATTCTTCTTATACTTTTTTGTTTGTGATTTTTTGACAAAAAAACTAGGTACATTTTTCTAATAAGAGTCCGATCTGTTTATTTTTATAATCTCTATGTTTAAATCAGAGTAATGTCATTCAACTAAACGTGTAAACATGGCGTAAGTGACATACAATTTTATGGCGTTTGAGACCTTTCAGCATTGTACTGTGGAAATGCAGGACCAAGGCCTACCAAAGGCCTACCAAACAGCAAATAAGATGAAAAGTAAAAGAGATCTACTCGTGGCATTGGGTGGCTGCAGGTTGACAATTGAGAAGAAAATAACAAACACATATAAATGGAAATATTCATTAACCTTATAACCTCTATATAACAAAAATCTTCATCTTCTTCAACTTACGAATGGACTAAGTGATGGATGAACTACATTAATTTCTTTATTATGCAGTTTTCTACTAACCCGTATACCTCCTTTGTTTTAAAATTGTCCGTTTGTTATGACTGTATACACTTATTAAATGAAAGAAATGAGTATGATATTTATTATTCGTGTTGAGTTTCCCGCAGAATAGTGTCTGGGTATATTTTATTTGCATATTTTGTGGGTTTTCACGCAACAGGAGTCTGCATAAAGATGAGTTTGCGTGACTTGCGTACCAATCAAACAAGAGATGAGGAATAAAGAATATCAAATTGTCAAAAAAGGTATTCTCTTATACTTTATCACTTGATCTTTGAATCATGTTTCTAAGACTTTTATCGTTTCATTAAAAGTGGAATAAAAGTGTAAGTCGTTGGAAATAATTCCGGTCTAAAGCAAAGTGCAGGTTACTAAATGAATCGGTAGGTAGCAAGGTGCCGATAATTCAACGGAACGTTTCACTTACTCAACAGAAATTTCTTCTTTTACCGCGTTCTGATTTAGGAGCTAGATCTGCTCAATGTTATTTAATATAAAAAGTCTTTCCGTAAATTCGACTTTTAGAGGTGAGACTTTTGTAAGAGGTCATCATATTTTTTTTCTATTTACACCATACAATATATGTTTTGTGAAATATAGTTTTTGAAAGTAAACGACATTGGTATGACTTAACTAAAATATTTGTAAAGGCAACACATATTTTATCTTTCCTTTCTATCTAGCTTCTTCTCAGTCGATCTAAACACCCATTCATTCAACTTAATGGACGAGATCATGCCAAAACAAGGCCACCCATGCCCAGAAGTTAAGCCGTTACTTTACTTTGACTACTTCTTTTAAAATCAACCTGATGTGTCCCACCACTGGACAAAAGTCTCCCTCGTCAATTTCAAGTCGTCTCTAAAATGTTTTTCTCATTCCGCTGTGTATACCACCTACACCTTGTTTCTTACCACCACTTTGAAGCCGATCTGTTATTCAATAGAAACCACAAGGGGGTAATATGTTCTCAGATAAGTAAGATTGGTAGAGCGAATGCACTTCAGTAAATGGAACATGTCAATATGCAATTTTGTATTACCGTATGTTAGTTCACCGTCGTGCGCTTCAAGACGTTTACGGGTCTCGAAATATTTGATGAACCGAATGAATAATAATGACGTCAAGGCAAATAGAGTAGATATACTTAGTAGAGTTGTGTAGCTATATTTTACTCTTGTATGTTTGAAGAAATTGCAATACAGACGATAAAATGTTTCACTTTAAATTAAATGTCGCAGATTTAAGTAAAACTCTACACTTATCGACAAATTCTTTCACCTCATTACAAATTCAAGAGTCCCGCGTAGAAAATTCCTAGCATTTTCTCACAAACAAAACAAATCAAACCGTACGTCCCGGACATATCGGAACCAACTACTGTCACCGTTATATCCACATTAAGCTTTGTCTACACTTTGCAATGTTAGAGACTTTGTTTAGCTGTCAAAAGCAACTTTACTATCACACAAATAACTGTAGTAACTGTAATATTTTCTTTGTTATGCGTCATTGATGTACGGTGTGAGCCTTTATATATAAGGCTGACTTCATATGGAGCCAATAATTGTGCTAGTGGTGGGTAATAATTGTGACTGCTGGTGACTTAGTCGTTTTAATTCCAATGATGGTAATATGACTGTTAATAGTTAATACCAAACTTATTTCTGCATGCGGCCACTATTGATGGCTTGGTCTGAATTTACCTACAAATATGATGTCCCACTGCCGGGCAAAGGCCTCTCATATCACCGAAGATCAGTACGATGTGACTCACACAAGTAATGTAAATTGAGAGGAATAATATTTTTTTCTGCCCACATTTGTTTGACTTTTATTTATTTATTTTTATTTAATTTTACTTTTATTTACAAAAAAGCAGTGTCAACGCTTAATCTAGATTTACGACAAAGCTTAGTCAAACCACATGTCCACTACTAGCTAAATAATATAAAAATTTGTACAAAAAATCATAATGTGTTCAACGTGAGAAATGATTACCCAGTGACTGAATATTACATAAATACTTTGTTTAAAGGTGCCTTAAAGGTAGCTCTCAAACACGCCACGTGACTTTAAAACCTTTAAATATATTCAAGACGATTTCTGTCGCGTGTATAGAAGATGTTAAGATTATTGAATCATCTCGATGTCTGCTTTAATGTTGCGTTGTATCATCTTACGTTGAAAGCAAATGGTGCGTAAATGATATCGTATGTTCGTTGCATTATGGCTCGTATCAAATAACACAGAGACTCACTTGGTGTTCGTGTTTTGCGAGTTCACATGGTAAAAGATAACATTACGGATGCACGTAACTTTAACTAATATTGTAAATTTATCAACTTGGATATGCAATTAAAAGTATACGTATATTATATTTATAATAAAATGATGCGTATATAGTAAGTTCATGTATGTTATTGGTCAACCCTTCTGAGGATTTTTTTCAGACCGTTTTAATGCCCTTCTTCTTCTTCATCGAGTGGATGGTCAACCTGACCAAGTGTCAGAGTTATTGAGCCGCCAAAGGCCTCTGACATGGCTCAAGTAACGACTACTATCCGTAGAAAGTAACCGGGACCGACGGCTTAACGTGCCCTCCGAAGCACGGAATCATAGTTTCATTAATATCGGTTTTAATGCCCTGACATAGTCTATCGATTGAAACAACGAAGACCGACAACTTTACGTGCCCTCCGAAGCACAGTAATGCTCAGATTGCTTCACAATCGCAATGAGCTAACATTGCTTAGTCAAACTACGCCACGAGCACTAGAACATAAGTTTTATATAGGTAAAGCAAAATAAATTCGTAGAGGTAGTAATAACCCCGGTGTTGGAGTTTTGAGACCTCCTAAAAGGCATTGTTTAATGATTGAAACAAAGAGTGAAAGAGTACTAGGTTATTGCCTCTTTAAAACATTCTACATATTACTAGCTGCGCCCCGCGGTTTCACCCGCGTTGTACCCGTTCCCGCGGGAATTTCGGGATGAAAAATAGATGTTGTCCGATTCTCAGACCTACCCGATATGCACACAAAATTTCATGAAAATCGGTCGAGCCGTTTCAGAAGAGTTCAACCATGCACCACGTGACACGAGAATTTTATATATTAGATAATATTCCAATAAAGATCTATGTTTATAACACTACTTTGAAAGTCATAACATGTTTGTTATATTTAAAACGACAAAATGCTACAGAGAACAGTCATTGCCTACTGAACTCTGTAAAATATTTTAAGACCTGGATTCCAAAACTGGTAGCAAGCGAAATAATACAACCGTTAAGTGTCCCACTACAAGCATTCCAAGAATCTCATTTAAAGTTCAGCATACTCTAAAACTTTCAGTCAAGTATATATGTAAATGTTTACATAACAACTTTGGTTTCTCGGTGTAGGGAAAACCACAATGTTTGCGTTTAATATATGTGGGTATACTTGTTAACGGTGAATTTGTATCGGTTTATATAGAAACGTGAAGATAATTTTGTTAATGGTGGGATTGTTTCTTAATGTTCTGAAAACTTTAAGTTAGATAAATTAAGCTTTAATGCTAAAACATCGTTTCAATTCTCGGTCTCTCTTGCAATTATGGTGACTAATTATGGTGACTGGTATGATGACTATTTACTATACTTATAAAAACTACTCGAATTAACGTAATTCTTTTATTAATTTTTTGAATTAAAATATCAATTAAGATACGTTAACTAAGGTTCCAGTGTTTTATGATAAATCATAGATGGAAACACTGCTTACGCCTAGACAAGGGGAAGCTGACAACTATCAATAAGTATAGGAATATAACGTGAGTTAAGTCAGTGTAGGTTGGTGACTAACCCTGCTGTCGAGAGTTAGACAGCCTTAACGATTGATACAACAGGATTGACAATTTAACGCGCGCTCCGAGGCCCAATGGCGCTTGGATAGAAATGCTACTATAGGTAACCCTTTCAAGTACTTCGATCCCAGTTGCACGTTGTTTATCATTAGCAATGAGCTGACATCGCTTGACTAAACTACGCTACGAGTCCTACAAACTACGGAATATAACCTGGTTATGATTCATTCCCCTATGAAAGTAGACAATCAAATACATAGAATAAAAAACGATTTCCGATTGATATTATAAGATACACTATCAGGGCTCCGCGGTTTATGTCTGTTACGATTGAAACGGAATGAAAAATCTCCTATAACCTTTTTATTGAATGTGGCTATCCATAACAAAAATAATTCTTCAAATAGTTTCTGAGAGCGGGTTCTAACAAACAAAACTTCGACTCTGCAGTTCTATTATATTATTCAAGATAAACGCCGCACTTCTATAATACAATCTGTTTGCAATTACTGAAAGTGTGCCTCCATTTTTTTCTTAAGCAATAATGTAAACAATTATCCATATAAGTGATACTGTTTCAGTATTTCGCAAAATGAAACTATCTCTACTTAAAGCAGCCGTAGAAGAGCCGGCTTAAAACAATAAAGGAATTTAATTCCTTGTTAAGTTTCGTCTCAGTGCCAAATTATGCCAAGTAGATTTACAGTATAATATCATTACATTATTTTAAGCTAATTCCGAGTTAACTGGCTTTATGAAATGGATTATTGTTATTATAATCTGCATTTATACTTACGTTCATTCATACGTACGTGAAGTACTCCTTACGATATGCAGACACATTAAGGGTCTTAGTAGATATACAATTCTCGGTGTCTTGCTATTTTTATTGAGAAGGCAAAATTTTTGGCGAATTATCGATTGCTTATAGCCTATAACACAAGTACTTTATTAACGTTGTTTTGAGGTATCAAAATTAAAGAATCTACAAGACCAGTCTTCCCTACTTCGATATTTTAATTGAATATTCAAGACTTGCTTCCCGTTCCCCGCACCCTGTAGATAGAATTAAATTCTAGAATTCTAGTGGTCTAAGTCCTAACCTAACCCAGACATTACTAGTAAATTGATCCTACAGGTACAACGGAAAGTAATTTCAATTTTTAATTAAGTCATTGACACACATCCATATTTCAACTAATTCTTAAACCAAAAACAAATTATCACTTAAAAAGTAATTGCTTCATTAGGTTCTAAAAGTACAAACCTTGTTCGACAAAAGTAACGATCCTTACAAGCAAGCAACTCTGTCGCAGTAGGAAGTGGCTTGTTCGCTAATAGGATTACATAAGGATATTGCGGTAACATCGGCTGCTTCTTGTCGTATTCCAGTTACACAGCACAAACAAACATAACGATAACCAGTATACTAATATTCAAACTAACATTTCAGTGAGCATAAAACTTGGAGGGAGTAATAAAAGAATTTTCCATCGTAAAAAAGCAAAGGCAGGTACCGTCATTAATACAAACTTTGTATTGTTATGATTTGTGCGTCTTGCTCAGTTGTATTGTAATTTTTATCGTTGTGGATGGGCGCCCTTGCGTGGTTACACTGCGTAATCGTATTTTATATCAACAATGGTCCTTATCTCAAAAATAAAACGTATTTGAAATTCATGGGTCTGCTTTGTTGAAAAATTGTCTACAGTATTTTTATGAATAAAAATTCTTGGTGACGGTAAATATTCAATGTCTGAACCTTGTTTAACCTTTTGTGAAAGAATAATTTCATTTTTTTATGAATAAACGAAGGTATTCAGAAATGAAAAATGTTTACAAGAAATTACGTTATATTAAAAGTTCCCTTTTATCTAGGCACAATTTTACCTAGAAATATTTTATCTTCTTCCCTTTGGGTAGAATAAAAGGTTGGATGGTTTATGTGCAATATATTCTCCACATATCTATATCAGCTCAAATCTTCCTTTCAAAGTTTAACAAAGAACTAAAGTTTAAACGTTTTCTTTCCTGAGTCTTTTACGATATTGGTTTGGAGTGAAATATCGGTCTTTTTTACTTATTTATCTCTGGCAGGAGGCCTCTAGACGTGCGTGCAATGCAAAGTTCCTTAAATATCCTTTGAATTTGAAACGGGATCATTTGGAAAAATCCTTTTAGTGTATGTAATGATGCGAATCGATGACTCCCAGTGGTCATATTAAGTGCACTTTAGACTTTATGACTTAAAAATCACGTTTAAGTAGAGATACATCTTTACCTTCAACATTTTAGATATCTACATACCAACATGAGTACATGCTGCATTCCAAAACTAAAAATGAACTCTATTTAAAAACACACAAAGTTTTAATTAACTCGTCATGTAAGAATGTGCTGATTACATTTAGTCAGGTGCACATAACAGTTACATAATATACTTTACTTAATTTACACCTACTGGCAGAGCCCCTATGTTATATTCACAAGAGTTTCCAGAAAGCACTTAAGTGTTCACTTGAGCTTCGAAGGTAAAATTAGCATTTTCTACAAGTACAAAGTTGGAAAATGTGATAATGAAGTATTTATGTAGAACCTTACTGACTCAATGCTTGCTGAATTTGCTTAATCACAGTTGATGCTCGTTCCTCCGTTCAATTTTCTTACTGTGTTCAACCGTACTTCTTACGTATTTGGTGTAAGGCGCATTTTAAGAGGATATTTAAAGCATACTAGTTTAACCACTTTGCGAGACTGTCCTCAGTTTGGTTAGGGCTTTGCAGGCTGAATCACCTGATTGCCCGAAAAGTAAGATGATTCCGTGCTTCGGAGGGCACGTTAAGCAGTCGGTCCCGGTTACTTTCTACGGATAGTAGTCGTTACATGAGGCCTTTGGCGGCTCAATAACTCTGACATCAGGATTGGTCAGGTTGACCATCCACTCGATGAAGAAGAACCTTGAAGAAAAAACGATAACGTATTATTTTGTGAAAAAATAATTAAAGTTTTTAGAATAATGCATTCCAAAATATGTTCGATGAAAATATTTCTTTAATTTACATCGATAGGTACAATTTTATCAGTTCTAAATCACAGACCTTCTATAAAAAATCAAAATACCACTAATTAACCCAACATTTAAAAACCAAAGATTAACATTTAACACAAATTACACTGAAGACTCTTAGCTTTAAAAACGAAGCCCTAATTAAAGCAATCAAGAAAAACTGTTACTACAAAGAACGGTTTAAATTTTAACAAAGTTACAACGCGCTTTAAGTTCTTATTCGCTGGTACGGTCGCCCGAAGCTCACGTACCTAACGTCTTACTTCCTTAGATTTATTGGACACTTATATTTATTAACGTATCTGAACCCGGCTGCTAACATAACTTACACACAAGAATGTTTTTAATAAAAATCAACACTGTAAAAAGATAAAATAGAAAAAGTTGCTTCCAATATAAAAGTCCCTGTCATTACAAAAAAAAATCCTTTTTTTTGGCTATAATGCGCTCTGTTTTAAAGTATTAAAATTCCGTGTAATGTTTAACGATTTGAACCTCTACTTACTTAAACAATAACAACTAAAGTCAAAGGCTATAAGTGTCTTCTTTTGAATTGTCATAATTATGTGAATAGTAAAAAAAAATTAAAAACTATGGTAAGAAACAACAAATCTGTTTTTAAACATAACAAATCCCTTACTCTAAAATATTGACCAAGCGTGTGTCGGGGTGGGGGAAGAATTATTACAGTTTTAAGACTTAATTCAATTTATGTAAAGAATCAAATTATTCATCGCACAATTTGAAGTGATTTTTTATTAAAAATCATCACTAAGTGATTATGAGTCAGTTACTGAAAGTATTTTGTTGCGGAATCGTTCTTGGCCTTTTGATTTTTTATGAATGAATATCAATAACGAACTTCAATGTTACTTCTCGCACCCGAGGCAAAATGATCGTTCCATAATGAATGTTCCGCGACAAACTGTTGACATTTATTTCATTAATTAATCCACCACATTATCCCGTCGCTTCAGGGTAGGTATAAAATGTGACAAATGCCATAAACACCAAAACGTATAAATACATTTCATCAACAAAAATTGACGTAATAATCATTAAATAAGAGACGTAGCAATTTCAAAATATTTTAAACTTGTTTTAATAACGATGTTCGTAGAAACGTATCATTATTTTTAATTGAGTCCGATGCAATTGAACAAACAAATTAAATTTTCTACAACACTGATTGCAATAAATGGATTCAACTGTGCTGTAGGTTTTGTTTTTCAGTCAGATGTGAAAATATTAACATATATTCAAATTATGTTTTGTTTTTGGAAAATAAAACTGCATGTGACTCCACTTCGTCTACGAGTATTTAACTGAAATTAGAAAGTTAAATCACAATATTTTCATGCAGTCAAAGGTTTTAATATTTATAAACAATATTTTGTTTTCAAGGCGTTAGGCTGACTTTATGTTTTGTAAATGGCCAACAACTGTCAACAGCCAGTGGCCGCAAATCCATTCTAGGCTTGTTTAATAATTAGCAGTGCCCAGCGGGTATGCCCGCGTTATGCCCATTCCCGTGAGAATTTCGAAATAAAGGAAGTACCTCTATTCTTCCCGTTGAACGTGTCTTTCTATTACGAAAAGAATTATTGATTGATTATATTGGTAGTTTACAAGTAGCGCGTTCGAATTAAACTAACTCTAGCTTTATTTTAGATCAGTATAGGTAGATGACGAGATTTTCAATATGCTGAACATTTCCATGGGCCTATGGTTACAACTAACTCTAACGATATTAGGTCCAACGTACTACTTCGAATCAAACGCAGACTTAGTAATTATCAAAGCCTGTTTTCAAAGTACAGTCGAAACCAATCGGACAAATGCCGTGATTGTGCCCGTAAGAGCCATGATGACGTCATTAATCTCTTAGTAATGGCCACCGAATGCGGACGCTCACTCGTCACGGGACATTTGTGAGTGTTTACTGTATCCCATACATAGTTAATGGTGCCTCTGCAATCAAACCAGGTTAAATGCCACGCGGGCATTTTGTAACTGAAACGTATAGTTTCAATTTTTATTCAGTTTACAATTTTATTTTGTTGTCTTTTTGATGTTTGTTTTTATTCTTTTACGTTTTTGTTATTAATATTTTTATTTGTTCATCTTGTTCATTGATGTTTCGGGTACAGAATAGTATTGTTTGTACACTTTTATATTATACAGGTCAATTTTTTTATTGGATTTGTAGGAAACATTCATTATTGTGGTACAAGTGCTTCATGTATGTATTTGTGCTTTGAAACCAAAGACCAATCCAAGATTTTCTACTATGACTAAAGTATTTTGGATAAAACTACTCAGACAAGGGGTTTTCCTTACGTATTTCAAGGAAAGGAGTTAGATTCACCCTTTTTGAGCTAAAAATACTATTGAATTAGAAATGCCTTCAGACTTGGTAGAAGCCCCAAACCTGATTACTATTCTCGTAATTTATTACTTTAGTTACTTAAATTAAATTAATGGACAAGCCCGTTGGCACAGTGGCAGTGAGAGCGCTTACTGTGTCGGGGGTTGCGGGTTCGATTCCCGCCAGGAGTCAACAATATGTGAAGACATAGTTGTTGGCGACGACGTCTGGGTGTCAATTATATATTCTTATAAAGTATTTGTGTATATATATGTTAGCTTAGAGCTTAGTTTGGTTCTAATTAACCGTGAGTGAATTTGTCCGGGCATATTTATTTATTTAATTATATTATAAATCAGACATGATAAATTTTCTTTAGGTATTGTAAACATCTTATATCATTAATATTTACCAACAACGTACTTGAAACGTTTTGTATAAACAGCTGTTTGTTTAAACCCTATCTATACATTTCGCAAGCAATTCGTAAAGTAAGCTTTTACAAAAACAGTCGCAGTTTATATCAAATTACGGAATCAAAACTTGTTATTCGTACTACATATAGTTGTTATGTTTGTTACGCTATCTGAATAGTCTCATATTTATTCATTACCTTGTTTGTTTGTATTCTTTGTATTCATCTTTATTGTAATAGTGATACACTAGCACATTTGAACGAATTTTGGCATAAAGAATACGAAATGGGTTACGTAATGGAAAAAGGGGTCGAATTTTCTATGAGAATGTGTTTTTGCAGATGTTTGTTCTGTATCCTGGTTTGGTTTGCGTTTTGGAAGTTGATTTTTAGGGTGTTGCATTTCAAAATGAACAATAATCATTACACCTAGAATCACTCGTTTATCTGTCTTGGCCAGTGTACTTTATGGAGTTAAAACAAATAAAACTAGCCGCATCCCGCGGTTTAACTCGCGCTGTGCCCGTTCCCGTGGGAATTTAAGGATGAAAAATAGCCTATAACCTTCCTGTTGAATGTGACTATCTAGTACAAAAAGAATTATTCAAATCGGATTGGTAATTCCCGAGATTAGGTCGAACATACAAACAAACAAACTTACAAATTTTATTTCTTTATAATATTAGTATAGATATACAAAAAAATAAAATTAGAAAAAATGCTATTGTAACTCTTACTTTCTGGTTTTATACGTATAAGTTCATACCAAGATAGAGGTATATTACTCTTCCGGGTGTTTCCTAATCATTAAAAAAATATATATTCTTAAGAAATAGTATCTTGAATTTTATAAGCTGGCCTTTACTTATTAACTTAACTAAACTATATTTCTCATGAAATAAAACATATTAAAAGTTTATTTTTAACTTAACTTAAAATATCTTAGTTATCCACTCAAACGTCCGGCCCGCGCGACCGTTTATACCTCTAACGTCCAGCCACACGCGGCTGCCGACCCGCGCGCGACATCGCAACTTCGTCGTAACAAAAACCTACATAACTACTGAACCGTAACGGCTAGAATAAAGAAAAAAATACGAAAAAAATGATTGAAGAATACAGATCAAACTTAACTATTTTTTTAAATCGTTAGTTATAAGCTTTGATACTCAAAACCGAGTTAAACATGTAATTCGAAAAAAAAAACCATATTTATTTCTATCTTTTTAAAATATAAGGAATAATTATTGCATATTTTATCAATAAAATAATTTCATAACAAACTAGACTTATTGCCCTTTCTTTTGATGTATATATGATTATATTCGGCTAACTCTAAGTATTTGAAATAAATCGAAACAAAACACTACTCCTCGTAATTTTACCGCGATGTCTCGAGCGCTCTCGACTCGCTCGCGAAGGCGAAATAATAGCAACATGGCCGCCCTAAGGTTTCCTACACACGTTGTAATTTTAACCGACTGAAAAAAAATGGTATCTATGAATTGGTTTTATGCAATATTTATATTTTATTTATGAATTGGTTTTATGTAATAATTATATTTTTGAAGTTGTTTTTTTGTTCTAGTTGGGTTTTTTAAATTAAAACAAATAAAAAAATCAATTTATACTTTAATTTAAACCAGCCACACAACCTATATATGGTAATCCATAAAACAATTCTCAATGCAGAGATTTAATATGTTTAAGAAGATTTAATATATTAATAATATGTCAAAACAAAAAAAAAACATTGGAACATTATACACATCCAACGGAAACCAAGCGAAAAATAAATGAAGAAAATTAGTCCAAAACCAAAAAGTGCTCTCAATATTAGTCATCATTCAATATTAGTCATCTCAAGCAAAATATACCACCACTAGCAAAACAAAAAATATTGCAAACATATTTTGCCGTCTGTAGCGAACCTTATTTGTCTCGTTTCGTGTAACGTCCGTGGATACCAACCAGTCCACAACAAAAAACCTGAGGAACACATTGACAGTATTATGGAATCTTCAATGAATTTAGTATATTTCTTTTTGAAAAATGTATTATTTTGCTTATTACAAAATGTATTTCGATATTCCATATACTTTTGTAATGCAAAGTATGTAAAATATGTATAAACAAAACTAAAATTGGCCGACACCATACGACCGGCCATTTTTTTCGAAAAAACAATACTTTGAAGTTAAAATTAGACTAGATTTATCACCTAAAACTGTGATATGTAAACATCATCGTAAAGCACAAATCTTCTAGTTTATTTTGATGTATAACACTTGTAAGATAAATAAAACAAAACTGTAATACTTACGACATAATTGTTGACACTTGTAAAAACACTTCACGACACAAACGTCACACGAGTCAACTGAACTTTAAAAATTTCTATTTTTTTTTTCAAAGCATATTACACTGCCATCTCTTATTTTTTCGTCGAACTATTTCAACAGCTTTATAGATAATCTATCAAAACTCACAAAACAGTACCGTATTTTAAACTAGATGGAGTTAAAGACAACTCGTCGCTTTGGATACTACAGTATCCATGGGCGTATGACGCTACTTTTTTTTTGGATGCCGTACTATCCATGGACGTTTGAGTGGTTAAAAGAATAATTTCAAGTTTTAGATAAAAAGAGAGGTTATCACTAATCCTGCTCCTGCATCAACAAGATACAGCTGGTAACCAACACAACTTTGAATATTACCCATTTGGGAGACATATTTTAATTAAGAAGAGCCCTCACTATATCACGATTAAGGATAGATTTCCTATAAACTAATCTTGGTTAACTAACCATTGTTAACTAACATACTCGTAACTTATTAGGAAAATTGACCCTTACGTAGTTCCATTAGATATTCTACGGTCGAGCGTACTTGTTAAATACTCTATGCAGTACTTGTGAATATTATATCATGCTTGAACATTGTTCAAAGATGTAGAACACAATATGAAGGAGCTTCTTAATTTGAATATTTATTAGCAAAGGGACCAGTAAAAATAAGGTCCTAGAAGGGAAATATGAAGCTAAATAAATTGAATGGGCTTGGATTTTGGGACTGTTAACCTCACAGAGAACTTTAGAACGATGTTGTACAGATATTGAGCCGTAAAAAACTACGGGTTTTCACCCTGATAACGTTTCTTTGGCGCAAACATCGAGTTTTAGGTACAGTGTTGTACTATGTCAACATTACAACAAAGCAAAAAACGTATTTGTTAGCACACACACGTTTTCACAGCACAAGACTTGCTGCATACTTTCTAATATATTTATTTATAAATGGACAGCCACATTAAATTATAATTCATTCATTTTTTTAGAGTAGTTAATGGCCGAGGGAAATTAATAATTACAGTAAAAGTACTTAATTACTATTGGCTTTTGTATTCACGTTTCTGAGTTAAACATATCGTTTTCTATCTTTATACGGTTTCTAAGTAACTCACATTATAAGATTACAAACCTTAGTACAAACTATAACGTCAAGACGTGATGGAAGGAGTCCTTCAAAACATGTTCAAAGTACATTATTTCGTTGATATTCGCAGTGGTTACGTATCGTGAATATCTATTTTGCTCTGCCTTTGTAAATGTAAAGCTGACGTAGGCCCCGGGCAGATGGTTGGTGTTGATGACGTGTGAGATATTAGACACGCCGTTTGTACCCTTTGGATATACTAACAATATAATGTAGTCTTTTTAAACTCACACGATTTGCACTCATTATACTAAATGAAACGGGTCTGTATCGCGTTAGATAATTAAACGTATTTACTAAAATACGCAGTCAGTCAGTAAACGGGCAGTCTGAGGGTTATAGTAACGTAAGTTCAAATTCAGTAGATGCTAGACAAAATAAGTATGTTCGAGTAGGTTTGTGGCCAACCCTGCACGGGTAGCATGAACACTGATAGACATATATCTCTATAGGGTTTAAACTTTTGTCTTGTCTACGGGTTATGGCGCGGTTGCGAGCACATAATGACAGGAAGTCAAATTAGTCTCTGACGTAGACATGATATGGTCGTCATGCTCAAGGGCGTAGACATTTGTATACAAATGACGTACGAGACAAGACAAATCTATGTCGCGCGATGCTCGTGGTAGCTACTGTAGACAAAATCGCGATGACGTCATACTTGCGTCATAGATAGTAGACATATTTGTATGTCTACTTGTCATGCTACCCGTGCTGGTGTCGGAGTTTTTAGACTACCAAATAAAGGCTTCCGTCATGGTCTGACGATTGAAACAACCGGGACCGACTGCTTAAATTGAAACGAAGCACGGTAGCGCTCAGATAGAAATGCCACTATCGGCCATCCATCTAATTAGCAGATGAGCTGCACTAGGCTTAACGATCACGACGCGTTAATTTAATCAAACTACGTGACGAGTGTTTCAACAAATTATGATGAAACTTCAGCAATGCAAAGAGTTTTTCAGCATTTAAGCGAAGTGGAATATATCCTTTGAAATTGGAACATTTCAAATTTTTACAAAAGTTTCAGATTGACAAAGCTTTCTGGACCGTTTTTTAAACAGGAAACGCTTTACATCACATGATCTACGTAGAAAGATTTTTTATTCACGAGTAAATAATATTAACGAAAATAATGCTTGTTTTTTATTGTGTACAATAATAAAACCACTTCCCATTTTTTCTACCCACACTAATTGCCTTGAATTATATCACATTCACACTTGTTACTAAGTAGATGTTTATTTTCGATTTATTAATGCAACTTTTTTCTGAAATAAAAAAACTTTGTTTATTTTACTTTTACTCTAGAAACACAAAAAATCGTTTGTTCAATATAAAAGCTAATAGAAAATATATCAAAGTAATAAGAACTAAACTGGACGAATGAGTGAATGAACAAAAACTAGTTTAGTTCGTTCCCTGGGGGTTGCAGTTCGTACACTCATCTCCGCGAGTGATTGATACACCACGCACAAGCTATACACTGCTTTCTACTTATTCTACTTTATACTTATTCTATTTGTCTTCCAAACTTAGTTAACTCTAGCTTATTCAAATGAAATTACTGTACTGTGCTTCGAACACGTTAAACTGTCGGGAACGTTAAAGTGTCGGGAACGTTAAAGTGTCGGTTCCAGTTGTTGTTGAGTGTGGAATAATTAAAATGCGAGTTTCCTTCCAATGCCATATCAATCATCAATCAAACGGCTCACAGTATTTACGTCAAAATAGTCCTTACGAAGTAATTCCTTCGCTCTTCCGTAGTATTTACCATACCATGCCTTATCGCCTCATGTTACGATCGGGCAGTACGCCAAAGATAATATATCTTCTATCTTTTATCATGTCTCTTCAAATAGAAATAGAGAGAGAGAACTTAGAGAGAGAAGTAAAAACGAAAACAAAACTTAGCTTTCCCCTTAAATGTAGCTTTATATAACAAAATGAATTACTCAAATAGTGCAGTCATTTAAGCTTAAATTAGGTAAGAATCTCGGAATTCGAGATACCCAGCTGTAAGTCTGTAAATACTTGTATATTGACACCCTAAAAGTGGTCTCAAAACCTACCTATGGTAGGGTGTACGCAACTATTAAATTTCAAGGTCAAAGGTCACAAAAATCGGTTTTTAGCGCTTTTTTGTAAATATCTCATTTCCTATGGGTTTTTTGCTATTTGTATTTTTACAAATATTGTAGAATACAAAATTCTCTACAAATTATGTCAAAATTTTTTTTCATACGGTGAACCGTTTTCGAAATAGAGGGCGGAGAGCGCGCGGTCACAGCATCACTTCAGGTCAACCGGTGCCTCCGGTCGAAAACGCGCCATATATAGTTGATGAACTATCGATAAATCAATCGATTATAAATATTTATCAATTTTTATTAACTTATATCATTTTCTTCATGCATTAAATCTATATCTATTCAATAATACTGATAACTTCAAAAATGAGGTTTTGTGTTTGACCCTAAGCTTTAAAAACATAGTACTATTTTTTTACTATTTTTTTGAAACTATTGATCCGATTTGGGCAAGATTTTTTTACGGTTTTTTTAAAATGGGTTTTATTAATAATTATGGTAAAATGCTCCATACGTTTAAAAGGCTTCAAAAAGGAGGCTATGCATTTTCCGTTGATTATTATTTGATTGAGTATGTAAACAAGGGCTTTCTATGATGATTTTTATAATTTCTATTTTTGAATCCGAGTCATTCAGCTAGACCTAACCGTCAATGTCATAAAAAAAATTCTTCACGATTTTTGTTCGACGTAGCCCGACGTAGTTATATTTATGTACGTATTATATGTATTTTATCTACACTAATGTTGTAACATTCTACTTATGTTTCCAATACTTGACTTATAATTACTACTGTTATAGTGCAGACAACAAAACACTCAATTTAAGCAATTTCACATGATGGTATAATATCCACATCGATATCGTAAAATCTCATTATAACATCATTATAACGCGACCAATTAACCTGGCGAGCCTTATGTCAAAATCCTCATACAATAGTGATGCTGTGACCGCGCGCTCTCCGCCCTCTATCTCGAAAACGGTACACCGTATGAAAAAAATTTTTAACATAATTTGTAGAGAATTTTGTATTCTACAATATTTGTAAAAATACAAATAGCAAAAAACCCATAGGAAATGAGATATTTACAAAAAAAGCGCTAAAAACCGATTTTTGTGACCTTTGACCTTGAAATTTAATAGTTGCGTACACCCTACCATAGGTAGGTTTTGAGACCACTTTTAGGGTGTCAATATACAAGTATTTACAGACTTACAGCTGGGTATCTCGAATTCCGAGGTGAACTTACTATAATGACTGGACTAAAATCGGATTGGTAGTTTCTGAGCGTGTACATACAAAAATAGAACCAAAAAAAACCTTTTTTCAGTTGTATTGTATTGGTATAGATAATTTTCATGGGAATTTGTTCAAGTAACTAAACATAGCATAGTAAAGTTCATGGGTCATGTACTCAAGGCTCAATGTTCTCTAGATTGCAAGTTGGACGTCTAACTTTGAATACCGGGAACCGGCGTTTAGAACTATCAAGGTACAACGTGGTATATGTCAGCTGAAGATATTGCAAACGGTTATCACCTTGAAGTCACTTGGAAGTGGCACGTTTAAGAATAATTTTGGAAGTAAATCTCTACATCTTTTATTCTTATTCAAAAGAATATTCTTTTTAGGATTATTTTAAGTATTATTAGACTAATTGTTTATACTACTTTTATACTACTACAGTACCTCCTGAACATCTTCTTATTCAACAAACTTCGTTTTAATTTAACATATTTATGTGAAATTTTGACCCCTTTACATGAAATTGAGGATTTTGTGGTCACAATTCTTGCCAAAAGTTTCCATACAATTAGTCTCAATACAAAATATGTAATACTTATTCGTTTACACGTAACACGACAGCCTCCTTTACTATTGACACAGCTGTTAAATCCGCATGTTTGATTGTCAATGTTTTCCTTAAAGCCTTACTAATAAAACAATAGACACGCTGTTAAATCCCAAACTACAGCCACTCTAAAATATGATTTAACACTTGCCTTGAAATGTTGAAGCCGGTACGTGTCTGTCGGCCAACTTTAAAGTCTAGTTTCGTAAACCCCCTCACTTGGGTGTATCCGGTACGTTATTATCCGGGTGGTACCAATTTAGACGGTCCCACTGAACTCTAGAGATATTATACAAGTCGTACGTGACTCAGAACGGTTAAGATTTCCTCGGACTATAGCCAAGATTCGGTGCGGTTTTGCGTCTTTATGCAATAATTTCTACTTGTGAACTACACGCAAATGTGGGCTTTTGGAAGCGAGAGTTCTTGAGCTAGGTATATGGGGCTGGAAATGTTCTGAAGCTCATTGTTTGTGTTAGCTTCATTTAGATCTTTACGGTAAAATTACTTACATTAAAGTGAAGAGTAGTTCAGTTCTCGTATCTTCCTTCTGTATTATAATAATATAGTTGAGATTCGTTGATACTGAGCGGGGTATTTAAGAAAGTGTTTAGTTTGAAATATGCAGCACTCACGTTGAATTGAAGTAGTAAACCGGCTTGTAGTAAACTCGCTAAAAGTCAACCAATTTCTTATAATTATGCTTCTACTTACTAAGAGGGCACGTTAAATTGTCGGTCCCGGTTGTTAGAATCGTTAGACCATGTCGGAGGCCTTTGGGCGGTTTAAACACTTCGACACCAGGGTTAGCCACTAACCACTCGAACTTACTTACTTACTTATTAAGTACCTTTCTTAATACTTACTTTTGTTAATATAATTATATCCTTCTGATATTTCTGAGGGTCATATACGATCCAATAAAACTGTGCCTAAATTACGTTAATTCAACGTTTTATTACGTGAAATATTGATGGTCTTTTTACCTTTGCAAAAAGGCCCCAAATCTGTTAATCTCAAAGTAGTTTCAAACGTTTCTGCCAAACATAGAACTTTTAATTATTAAGCTGTAATTTTCGACAGTGTAATGGCTCTTATTCATTCACAGAATTTTGCTTTGAAGCAAAGAAGGATCTCTAGAGATGTCGAAGAGCAATTTGTTTGGGACGCCCGAATAAGTCGACTGGTAAAGACAGGCAATTTAAAATTTAAAGGATAGAGTAATATGTACCAACCTAGTTCGGTTTTTTGAAGGGCAATCTTCCATTTATTTGCTAACCAAAAAAACATTATTCACCTAATTACTATTGAATTTTTACTCTATTCTTACTTACTATACTAGAAACACGGACCAAAATGATCCTTATTAATACTTTCAGGGTCACCATCTAACTAGGGTCAAAGTTTAAACAAAATTTTCACCTAAATGAAATATCTCGTTTTAACAACCAGCAGATGAAAAGGCGTCAAAAATGTTAAGCTTAGAACTATAAAGGATTATATCCAGTCGATTTAACCGGAACAAATAAATCCACGAAACCAAGATATTTCCAAGGAGTTCTGCAAGTTCCTGTGAACCTTTGGGCCGTTAACTTTGTCGGACCAACCTAAATATGCATGCAATAAACTATGATTAGTTTCCAGTTTAATTAGTTGACCGTTAAAGTTGAGTTAGCGAGTTTCACAATGAACTATGGACCACTAACTATGAACATCCACCGCCCCTCCGATAAGATCAATTTGCCAGAACCAACGGTCTTTAAAATCGATCGCCTCGAGTTCCCAACTTTGACGTTATCGAAGCTAATTTACTGGATCTTATTCCCTCGACTTTACCTGTTGAATGTCGAAAAAATTTACTCGACATTTTGTGAAGTCAATAGACCTAGTTAAGAAAGTTTGAGATTACCTACGGACTTAGTTTACGGTTGTTTCGTTTTTTTTTCAAGATTTGTAATGGTCATTAAAATAAAATTTTGCTTTTAAAAAAGATTCAAATTTAAACACCGGTCCTATTTCGTATGCAAAAATATTACAATTAGGTTACATTTATTGAGGATGCAACGTATAAAGGCTCGTCCAGGGAGACGCAAGGTGTGTAAGGTAAGGTAAGGTATGTACCTGCAAAATTAAGAAAACGTAATGCAAGTACAATCACGCCTCTACATGAACGCCCTCGTAATCTACCATTTTTTTTGACACCACCCTCGCCGTGGTATCGTGCATCACCCGGCTCCATCCTAGACGACGCCTTACATTTACAATAAATACACTTAAAATATTAGGTATGATAAATCAATATATAAAATACCTTTACTAAAGGGCAAAACTATAGATAACAAGGTAAAGTATAAAAATCTTTCTTGTACCTTCCCCAACTCTCTAAAGAAATTTGATAAAAATACCTGTCCATTCGGTAAAACACAACTATTTGGTTCAATCTAGGTACTTTTTAGGCTTACGTGGAACCACCGAACAGAAGATAAAATACTTAGGTAACTATTCTCACAAACAGATTTTCGAACGTTGTTTCTTAATTGCAAATTCCTTTAGTAACAAAATGTCTGGTGAATGTTATTGGAAAATGTGCCGTAGTGTAAAGGGCTTAAGGTTTGTATATTTAACCGCAGTTCAAAAGCATTGCTTAATTAAATCATCAATAAGATAGTCTCGAAGGAGTTGTGGTCGGTACTTGATGTATTACTTGTATTAACATCCTCCCTAAAGGAACAACATTAATCCGGCAAACCAACCTTTTAAAAGGTTTTTTATCTAAGCAAGTTACGTCCTTTTTTTGTGTTTCAACTTTACTGTTGACTTTTCTGATCGCATTTTCCACCTTTTTTGAGCATAAGCAACATCTTCTAGAGAAAAGTGGTATTGACTTTGATTCCATTAAATCGGTTTATGTTGTCATCATGTTTTTGGTTAACTGATAATGTGTTCGGGCATTCGACATTTTCAGATCGGTTTCCTGTCGAAATTGGAGGTACAACTTTCCTTAGTCCAAATAATGTATACGGAATAGTTGCTCACGACCCGTTTAAAACACTGGATTGGACCTGAGAGCATTAATTTTAATCTTTGGTTTTAATTTAAATAAAAATTAATAATAAAAACTGTCATTTATTTCGATGAACTTGAACTTGAACTTTTTTAAACATGATAAAATGTTTTCTGATCCAACCCATGTCTGCCTGACTGATCGGACCCTTACAATACAGATAGATATTATATTACGACAGTCTTCCAACTAATTTCGTTCGAGTTATGTCAATGTTAATAACTTACCTAATGGAAATCCACTAATATCTATTAATAGGATACCGATCTTTAGACGCCTGCTTTTGTTACGTCGTAATTACACTCATATTTTATTTACCTTCCCTTCCTCACTATATATCAATAATTGAATTAACACATTATAATTCTATGATAATATGATAGTTTCACCACTAATAGTGAATGTTATGATTAAATCAGGTAGCTGCAATGAGCGACATAAATTGAAACTCAGACGCGAATTATTTAGCAGTTTAATTTATGATTATAAATGTACACATCTATTTGTGTTTACGATAAGTTAGATGGAGTCGTTTGTTTTTGAGATCGAAATTGTTATGAATTTGTGCCACTGAAAAAGAGAGAAAATTCAGTTAATTAATTAAACCATAAAATATTTTATTTCTGATGATAAAGTTATAGTCAAGTCATTTTTAAGACTTACTTTTGCCTTCAGAAAACCTATATGATAGGATTGCACGCTTTAGTGTAGAGACAAGTCATTTTGTCTTATTTCATAGGGTGTTACAGAGCAGAAGTATGTCTACTGTTCGGTTTTGGTTAATTTGTCTCCATATCTGAAGATATTTTTTAACCTCCAGCGCATAAGGTTGACGTCGATATTTGTGTGTGTGTGTGTATCTGTCTGTGGCACCGTAGCTTTTAAACGGATAGACCGATTTCGATGCAGTAATTTTTATTTGAAAGCCAGTTTCCTTGCGGTTATTTTTAACTATCTTTTCGCTTCCGGGCTTTTTTAAATTAAACTTGTATACAGACCAATATAATTACCTCACTATTTCCCAGTGAAAACTCCTCCAAGAATTGGGTTATCCTGTAGTGATAGGTAAAATGCAGACGGCTGATTGACTATGAAGTCGTATATCACTGGATTTGCAATCACTGCCGTAGCTGATACACCAACAGCTAAGGATCAATAAAAATATTAGAGAATACTCTCGATTAAATTAGACAAAAAAACTAAGCAGATCACACTTGATCATCATTTCACTAATGGAAGTGATCACTGCATTTGTTTCAACGGCAGTTCTATGTTGTATGTAAGATGTAAGCAAGTGTGCTCCAAGCGTATAGGCAAGCGCCGTTTAGACTGAGTGGTTGACAAGCGAAGAGTTAGCGAGTTCAATAGATTGCGAGAAAATGAGCATATAACGTGTGGGTGCGTTTCCATAATATAAGCGAAGCGGAGAAAAAAATTGACAATATCAGCTGTGACTGATGAATTGTGCTCGCTGTGAAAACGCTCCCTCTATCGTATGATAAATTTTGAGCCTGCAAACTTGCTCAATCTAAACGAAGCTACAAAATTTTACAAAACCACGCACGCCTCTTTGACCAGATGCCTCTGTGGGCAGTGGTTTTTTTCTTCTTGGCGTTAAATTTAGTTATTGCCAAAAATGTGAATTAATTAACAAGAATTGCTTACCAATAAATTTTGAAAAAGTTTTTAATAAAAGCAATTCTTTATACAATTAAATTCTTTATTTTTGAATATTACACCATCGAATTAGCCAAACGGTTTATTTTGTAAACACTCCGCCAAGAATAACAGAATCTAGGACTTGTATTGTGAACATGAATGGTTGATTTGCGTCAAATGTGTAAATAGTTTTAGGTGGGAGAGGTAGGCTTCTGGTGGATATAACACCGGCTGAAAACAATAATAACTGATTGAACCTTTATGATGGTGAAGCAAGAGAAGCTGAAAACCAATGACAATCTTAAAAAGAAGATATGGTATAAAGCTAGTACGTTGTTATAAACAGAAACAACAGTGTGTCTACTGCCTCTCTTACGAAAGATTCTTGCTCAAGCATTATTACTATTATTAGCAAAATACTTAATGCTTTACCAATTACAACATTGATAGTCCCTACTTCTGCAGAATATTCTTTTAATTAATAAAGGAGGTATTTTTTTAAGGTCACCTCCCTACTAAGTAATCAAAACAACTATCTTGATTATAATAAGAAACTTCTTATTTAAGGAAAATAGATATGCAGAGAAATTTTATAGAGATAGTTGAATGAGCGAATAAGATGTTCTTAGCTTTGTATGAACTTTGATGATTTTAATGATAAATTACTTTGAACATGAATAAGATATGATATGTGTTTACTGTACGGTTGTACTTACCAGTAACTACAGCTGCTTCGGTTCCTCTTTCGTTGACCTTTAATCTCGTATTTTGCACAATATCCGAAATGTACAACGGGGCATCGTTTTCAAGAATGCACCGAAAACCATCGGAATTGACCTTAAAAGGAGCGACTAAACCCAACTGGAAAAAAATAAATAAGAATTTTCAAAACACGGCAAGACATACCTACTCGGGTACCACCGGCCTAATACAGGGCAAAAATAATTGATAGGATTATTGCAAGATCATCGAAAATCCTTCTTCTTCTTGTAAAGTTACCCATATTAACGGAATAACTATACTAACCATCATCAGTAATTGTTTTAAATCAGATATATCGGTTTCTATATCCATTCGAGGTAAATATACGTTGACTGTTTGGTACGATAGAGTTTTCTGACTTCTGGCGTAAACGTCTGCATCACGTAGTTTTTCTAACAAAGCTGAGAGTCCGAATTTTGCCTTTGGAAGATACACATTGAATGACATGTTACCTCCCTTGTAAGGTAAGCTTAATATCTGAAAAAAATATGTACCTAACATTAGAATTAAGGGCGGATTATAATTTTACGCCCAAGCGCCAAAGTATGTTTCTTGAACAATTGACGTTCGTTTTAAGTAAAGTTATATTGCATGCAATATAAAGTACAATTTCTATACTAAATATATTCAAAAGTTATTGTGCAATGCACTCTACGTTATTGCATATAACTTTATAAAATAAATAAATAAATATATCATCAGTGCATACATAGGTCAATGACCAATCGCGGTTTGGGAGTTTTTAACATAGCGGGGTTGCTAAGATTAAATTATTCGGTGTTAATTCAATCGTGGTACATAGTAACAATGCAGGTCATTTCATATTTGAAAGGTACTCTTTTAGCATAGAACACCTATCTAAGAAATGTTATTTTCCTTATTATAATTTGCACAGATGTGTTACAGAAAAGTGTACTTAATTATTGAATTAATGGTAATCATATTTAACGAATCATTGTCGTTTAATGCGTAATTTGTAGTCAGCTGAATAAATATGAGTTGTAATAAAATAATATTATTCATGTTAATTAAGTTTTGCCATTTTAGACACAAAACACGTAATGGAGCATAAGTTTAATTGAAAAATAAGTCAATAGTACAAAGTGAAACTAATGGTCCTTAGTTCCAACAATAATTTAGTAGCTTATAGCTATGGGGACGTAGTTTCACGAGTATGGTAATGCTGTATTCACTCTACTAGTACCACAGCTGTGGCAGCATAATTTTTTTTCCCATATCAGAGGCCTTAGACAAGTGGCATTCCATAAATAAAATCGCTATTAAATTCGTTTCAAAATGTATAAGAATGACATAGGAATCGAGATATCACGTACATAGTTGACTCGCATTTTCATGGAAGCGATTAACGATCAAACAATTGCCACTTTCTATAGGGACAGAGCTAACGATGTTGGGCTTTTATGACCGATTTCACAATAGAGAAAAAGTGGGAGCCTTCTCCTTATTTAAGAAGAATCGTTCGTTGGAATTTTTGATAATTAGTTTGTTACTTACTTGACAATTCAGCTCATCACTCTCTCCATATCTAAATCTATGTTGTTGATACATAGTGGGTATAGAAATGGTTTCATTCGGGCTTCTGTAAAAGTCACGTGACTCTGTCTTATTTGCGTTGAACTGGGATTGCCAGTTTCCCTGTGGAGTAATAGAATATTACTTCAGTTAAAATAAATATCATGAAAAATTAGTATCAAATTAATTCCAATTTCCAAAAATCATTGTACATGTCATGAAAAATGAACATAATGAAATGTTTTTTTTGTATCATGGCAGCACAATAATACTCATTACAATTCTATCAAAGTTTTTTTTTTGTATTCTTTGCTTTGTCTTCTCTTACTGTACCATCTAAAATATGCTATAGAAGGAGTAAAAAGATAGTAAAAAGCTACTTACCAAAAAGTATATCACATTAACCAAAACTGCTCTAGTACTCGAACTGAAGAAAGATGCGTCTACTATTTTATCAATCAAACCATTTGTCTGTTCAGCAACCTGTAAAATGGATAGAAAAAACATTTTTATTTGTATTTACTTGCCACAACGTAGGTACATACATTACACCCTGTTAGAGCACTGCAAACTAAAACTTAAAACTAACTAAAACCAATGTTTTAGTACTATCAATATAGTAGTCACAGGAAAATGTATATTTGTAAAAGAAAATAAAACTTATAGTTTGAACAAAATAATTGGTCTTTAAAAAGTGCAATAAGTGCTCGTGAACGAAGGTATATTGAAATAACATTCACATCTAAAGACTAAGATTTTTTTCTTTATATTTGTTACTTTTATGATTATCACTCTTTCTGTCTCTCTCTCTCTCTCTCTGACAGTCTGTCTGTCTTTCTGCCTATCCGCGTCTCTGTCTAAGTTTGTTTAAACGGTAACATCCAAAAGTACCGAAACAATTTGTGTCTACCCATATCAATTCCTCTAATTTACTTTGCTGGCCAATAAAGTAACAAGTGAAGCCATTGCTACTTACCTTGCTATTAATTGTGTTAGCTGCTTCAGTAGGCTTATTAAAATCGACATTGGCTATTGAAGCATTGTAAATCTGTAGGGCGTCACGTTTAAAACTGGATGACGGTGGGTCGTTTAAAGAGAAATAATTAGAAAAGTAAATATCCAAAATGACTTGTTGCTGTTCATTGTAGCTACGCAATTCGTTCGGTATTGCAGAGCGTATCTGCAAATACAAAAAAATTACTTAATAAAAGAAAACATCAAAACCACGAACATACATAAAAAACCGTATACACGGTTAAATTGAGAAACCTCCTCCATTTTAAAAGTCGGTTAAAAAATGAAACATTATACTCAGTACTCAGATATTATATCCTGTTATTTTAAGCTTTAACAAATACAGTTAAATAGTCAAGTTATGTAAAACATAAATAATTATAGCTGTTTGGTAGTCCGAACGCTATAATGTTTGGAACTACCATGTCGTCAAGAAAATAGTTAATTTAATCCTAAAACTACGAGATAAATTGGGTAAAACTGTGAGTTGCTACTTGTCTATAACATTTACAACAAATTATCTTACCTGCGCTATTGATTCTAAGTTCAATATTCCCAGCAGTTGATCAAGAACTGTTTTAATGGCATACAACGCCACTTCAGATAATACCAGCAGCACAGAAGTAGCTGATACCATGAAACTTTCTCCAGGTCTGGATTTTGCTAGTTGCTACAAATAACACTTACTTAAATATATTAAAATCAAATGGCTACTGATCTATACTAATATTATAAAGCTGAAGAGTTTGTTTTGTTTGTTTGTTTGTTTGTTTGTTTGTTTGTTTGTTTGTTTGTTTGTTTAAACGCGCTAATCTCAGAAACTACTGAACCGATTTGAATAATTCTTTCACTGTTAGATAGTCTATTTATCGAGGAAGGCTATAGGCTACATTTTATCCCGGATTTCCTACGGGAACGGGCACAACGCGGGTAAAACCGCGGGGCACTGCTAGTTTTTAATAATGATTTTGGAAAAAAGTGCACAACGCCGCTAAAGAAGTTTTCTTTTCAAAAATATATCTTATCAACTTACGTAAATCAATTCTCCACTTAACATTATATTGCCAGTCTCATAGTTTGCCAGTGCTGTGGTATCGTTGACGGTTTCTGAAGGGATAGAGTCATCGCATGCACTACGCTTCGGTCTTACTTCAGTAAGAGAAAATAAAAGAACAAATTAGATGTCAATTCCTAGCTTTATGTTATAAGTGATATTAACTAATTAATGTAGTAAAGTTTTAAAGTTCAATTCAATTTTGGTTTATGGTTTTTTGGTAACTTGTATTGTAGTTTTATCTCACGAGCACCCCTGGGTCATATTTGTGTATGTGAATGTATATCACATTGTCTTAGTGCGCATCATAGTCCTCGTCAAAATTGTGTTTGAAGTAGTGACGCCATGGTAGGTAGGATGAGGTTGGTAAACGGAAAAAAGTTATTCGTAGTGAATTATGTCAAATGCATATAAACAATGATCTTGACAACGGTACCGATAGCTACGCACTCAAGTGTTATACATTTTAGGGGCGCTTGTGAAAAAAAAACTACTATAGAAATTCCGCCAGTGTCAAGTGTGTTTGAGCTCCAATTTTGGGATCTAAAAAAACTTTTTCTGATATATAACTATTAGCCACATTCAAGAATAACATTATATTATCTACTTTCTTTATTTTTCCTCTGGAACGCAAACACGCGGGGCTTGAACCGCGAAGCGCTGCTACTGTTTAGATAAAATCAATAGCTTATGCCTCATTTACATTTGTTTGTCTGATTTACAGACTACATAGACGAGAGACAAAAATAAAAGGTTTTTGGTCATTATAATTTTATAAGCAGATTTTTGTCCATCACTTGCAATGAACATGACATAGTTTATGCTTCTATTTGAAAGACCGTAAAGTTTGACAGACTAAAGTTTCTCGTTTGCTTAGGGTTAAGGATGGATGGGGTATTAATGAAACTAAATTATTTTTTTATGTGTCGAGTACGAATTGGTGCATAATTCCCATATAATCACATTGATTACAAATTTCACGTGCGACGACAATATATCATTCGTATTAATTTATTAACATTATTTTACAATCATTTGAAGCGAAAAATAAGTTAACAAACCATAAATTTGCATGTCTTCGAAATTTGATTTCAAAGTTTTTTTTTTCATTTGACATGTGTGACATAGTCAACCATAGAACCAGAAAGAAGTTTCTATGTCTATAGTCTTAAATACGCTTAAAATTTTTGAAAAAATAATGTAGAAAGCTTTATTGTTATAACTTATCTTATTTTTAATTATTATCTTTATGATATTTACCTGGACAGTCATTGATTGGTATACAAATATTGGAAGCATTTCTTGCAAATTCATCTTCGCAGTAACATTTCGGCACACATTGTATATTAAGTATGCTACAGTTATCTTTTGTATCATCAGGTATCTTCGAACACTCGTTATCACATTCGGGGCCGCAAGAGAAATATTCATTGGGGCCTTGACATTTCACTGAAAGTTTATTTAGACGCTGTAAGTCTTACCAATTTATACAAATTCAGAAATAAACTAATTTATGTGAGTGGAGAAGTGTTTATGGAGATAAGAGCGGACCTGCTGGCGTCACTTAGAGTACTTTAACCACACAACAAACTTACACCGCGCTTTTACACTGTAACTAAAAATTCCTACCAATGTTATCATTGCCTATAAAAGTATAAACAGCATTTTTTTAACTTCGGTCCTTCTAGGAATGCCATTTCACGAAGACATATTATCTGCCATAATTCGACACTTAAGTAATTGACGTAATTATGCATACACTAGCTGTGCCCCGCGGTTTCACCCGCAGCGCCCCCGTTGCCGTAAGAAATACGGGATAAATAGTATCCTATATCCGTCTCCTGGTTCTAAGCTACCTCCCCACCAATTTTCAGCTAAATCGGTTCAGCCTTTCTCGAGTTATAAATAGTGTAACTAACACGACTTTCTTTTATATATATAGATAGAAGATAGACTAGCAGCGCCCCGCGGTTTTACCCGCGTTGTACCCGTTCCCGTAGGAATTTCGGGATGAAAAATAGCCTATAACCTTCCCGTTGAATGTGGCTATCTATTACAAAAAGAATTATTCAAATCGGTTCAGTAGTTTCTGAGATTAGCGCGTTTAAACAAACAAACAAACAAACAAAACAAACTCTTCAGCTTTATAATATTAGTATAGATTACATATCAAAATCACTCATTCAATCTCTACGAAGGAAGCATTTGACATCTCTGAGTACGCGCGTACGTGACACCGCTATGCTACTCGTAAGATGGAATCTACCAATTATTTAGCTGTGTTTGAAAGACAGTTATTGTAAAGATGAAGTTATCTTTAGCCTTGAAAGTTTTAATAAGTTAATTAATATGCAATTGATTAGTGTCTATTACGGGACGAAACAATAAAGAAGTCAGTTTTGTGGTACATTTTCACCTACATATATTACCATTATATTCAAAAACTGCTACGAGTATACTTACAGCAGTCCTCTTTACGAATACATTCCCCTATTTTGTTTCTGTAGTAACCAGTTTCACATCTACATTGGGCTAAACAATCTTGACTTCCATTAACTGGTTGTAGTGGGCAATCGTATATTCTACCAATGCTTTCACAAGTTTGTGGAGAACAGTTAGGGCACGAATCGTAAACCTCATGAGGTCTCGAACATATACCTGTAATGACAAAAAATAAAGGCATCAAAAATTTCTGAATCTTGGTTTAGTAAGGGTCAACACTGGGATAAGCGTGCGCCCGTCGCGTGCGCCCGCCGCGTGCTCACGCGTCGGTTCACTTTTGTATGACACAGCACGCGACGGGCGCCCGCGACGGTTCACTTTTGTATGGAACCGCGGCGTGCGCACGCTTAACGCAGTGTCGGCCCTTATGCTAATTATGAACGCCAAGTTAGTTAGAAAAATCCGTGCGTGATTAATACCTAAAGTTAAGATCTAAACTAAACTCTACACTTTTATTATGGAATCAAACGTAAATCATAACTCATACTACTCGTATTACAATACTTACACAAATACAGTATTATGTCAACGGAGTCGATATTTTTACATAATGTTGACTCCGGGCGGGAATTGGACCCGCAATCCCCGATACGGTAAGCACTCAAACCACTTATGCCAACGAGTTTAGTACTATTAAACAATGTGTAAAATCACCTGGACAACTTTGCTCTGGTACACATATGCCAGTATTATCGTCTCTCAAATATCCTGCTTGACATTTACATCCTTGTTTGCACTTTATTGGATCGATGCAAAGTATAGGTCCTCCGAACTGAGAACAGTTCCTGATACCACAACCACCATTGACACAGGAATCCATCACTTCATTCTCCGGACATGGAGGAGCTAAAGCATAGATCAAAGATACGTGAGATAAAATCTAATTAGCAAATTAAAGGAAAACCACATTCAATTCTGAGAAACATTTCACTTCCAAGAATTAAATTGCAGCATGTTTTTAACATTCCTTTGACTGTTGTAATTTTTTTTGCTTTATAGCTAACTAGCAGTGTCCTGAGGTTTTACCCTCGTTGTGCCCGTTCCTGTGAGAATTTTACAATTCAAAGTAGTCGCAAACCACAACACAAACCATCCTCTTAAATTACTCTATATGTGAATAAAAACCGCTGGAAAATCAGTTGAGTAGTTTTTGAGAAAATTAATTAGATACAGACAGGCTTTTGGGGACTTTGTTTTATGATATGTCTAGATATAGATGTACTCACTACACTGGTCAGGAGTAACGCATTTTTCTTCGAAGTCATCATATAGATATCCTGCTCTGCAATCGCAAGCGTTTGGTAGACATATAAAAGGACATCGAAATCGACCTTGTTTTGTTGCATTAAAAACATTGTTGCAATGTCTGCCACAGTTTATTCCGCATCCAGCTACGGCATTCGGATCCCCTCCACATGAAGCTGTAATTTAGGGATAGGTTTTTAATCCCCGACTCAAATGAAGGGTGGCGTTAGTTTGACACCCTTATTTTAGGTCAGGCTCTTAAAATGATGGACCGATCTTTTAAAATGTTGGGTAAAAATTGGTCCAGCCGTTTTTACGCAGGGTTTTTTTTCATTTATAATTTCAGTTATCAATAAAAAAATATATTGAAAGAAATATAAAATATATAAAATAATATTTTGTTAGTTACTTCATAACGTTTTTCACGAAAGGAATGCAACCAAGCTTATGGTTTCATATCATCGTTTAATGTAGTTTGAGAATTGTCTTCTATACTTACGGCAATACTTTTTAGGAATGCATCTGCCTTTACTACTCCTGACGTATCCATTGGCACAGATGCATCCCGGCTCTCCAGGGCAATAGTCTTCATCCTCGGAATTGCAAGCCACTGGGAATCCAAGCTGATTGCATCTTTGAGGTTGGCACGATGACATTGGGCATATGTCAAATATTTCGTTCTTTGGGCATTTAGCTTCTGTAATTTAATAAGAAGATAAATTAGATAAAACTAAAGAAAATACTTAAGTAAGTTCGAGTAGGTTAAGGGCCAGCCCTGGAGCTTTTGGTCCGCTTAAAGGCCTCCGACATGTTGTAATGACTGAAACAACCGGAACCGACAATTTAACGTGCCCTCCGAAGTACGATAGAAATGCGACAATCGCCACCAATCCAAGTAGGGGGTAATATCGCTTAGTCAAAGTACGCCACGAGCGCTACAAAATACTAAATTGTTACCAAACATACTTATTCAAAGATACTTCACTTCTGTATTGTAGCTATAGAGGAGCCACGTTGCAAGATAGTGATAGTGACTAGCGATATTTTGAAAATGCATAATTATCGTGGTTAGTGGTAAGAATGAAAAAATAAGATTGCATCATTACTTACCAGGACAGGTTTCTATAGGTATACAGGTACCATTTTTAGCTCTCAAATAGTCTTTTTTGCATTTACATCCAGTTGTACATTTTCGAGGATGCTTACATACTTTTGGACCATTTAGTTGAGAACAATCCTTGTAATCACATCCTCCGTTTTTGCAGGCGTCATATACTTCGTTTTGTGGACATATTCCGGCTGTAAAATTAATGTGAGTATAGTTTTGGGGAGGTTTTCCTTGCAGTGGGAGGGGGAGGACAGCTCAAATTAGATGAAACAATTAATAATTTGCCAATTAAGAAAAGAAAAATTGTTTTTTTTTAATTATGTTTAGTGTAAAAGTAATACTTACTACATTCTTCAGGAAGTACACATTTATTTGATATTTTGTCGAGATAATATCCGTCTCGGCAGTCACAACTATTTACGTAGTAAATTTCAGGGCATACAATGTCTTCTTTGCCCAAATCTTCGCATCGTTTACCACAGTTCACCCCACTGTCTGATTGGGCATTTGGATCTCCACCACAAGATGCTATTAATATAAAGTAATATTATATAAAGATTGCACCAAAAAATTTCAAATAAAAAGGCTTTAGTTCGTACGTAAGTTTGTGTAGGGTACTTGGCAACGCTGGTGTCGGAGATTTTTTGTCCGCATAAAGGCTTCCGACATGATCTATCAATTGAAACAACTGAAACCGACAGTTACACGTGCCCTCAGATAATGCCTTTATCAGCCATCCATCCGAGTAAGGGCCGAGCTTATTATTGCTTATCAATCGTAATGAGCTCGTCTGTATAATTAGTAATTGTCATTTTTATAAAGATACCAACTATGGTCGCTAACCCTCGCAGTTGGCTCACAAACACCCGCTGTGTCGTGACAGCACACTGACAATATTACTGCCTGCAATTGTGGTCTGAGTTCTGACGCCTAAGTTAAAATGCAACCTTTACATTTATCATTGAATAAAGCTGCTGACTCACGGCATGAAGTCTCCGGTATGCATACTCCGGTATCATTCCTGACTAATCCATCTATACAAATACATCCAGGGCCTCCTGTACATTTTTCCGAACTTTCTGGGGTTTCAATAGGAAATCCTAACTGGGAACAACTCTGTGGCTCCTCCAGCTCTGAAGGACATGGGTCATATTTCTCATTTAATGGACATTGATATTCTGAAAATAAAATAGGTAGATAAAAGTGTGGATTCAACCGATACAGGAACAATGAATTCCTTAATGGATTGAACTTACCATTGCACTGGTTAATAGGTATACATGTTTTGTTCATTGCTCGCGCATAATTTTCTTCACAATAACACATTTCATTGCATTTGATGTTTATTATGGGACACTTTTTTTGACTTTGGTATTTCAATTCGCTGCAGACGTTATCGCATGCTCCCCCACACGAGAAATATTCATGAGGACCCATACACATTCCTGAAATTATATTCGGTGTCATGGTACTACTGAATACAGATTCATAGTTCATAATCATAATAATTTTTTGTTAATGAAAATATGATAGAAAAAAATAGTAAAAAATATGTAATGCTGTGACGGTAAATGAACTTAAGTTACAGAGTATAAACTAGTGAACTACGCAACACAAAAACAGTGTGTGATAAAGTTGCTAAAGTTGCAATATTCTTACAAAAACTTCTAATATCGGAAAAAAACTTATAAGAATTGATGCAATGATCGCTTCTAAAATACAGTTTATAAAATTAAACAAAGATATTTTTATGGTTGTATTAAGTACAAATCAATAGAACTATCTATCATTATATTGTAATACGTACGACATTCATCTTCCTTAATGCATTCACCAATTTTGTTTCGATAGTGTCCTTCTTTACACCTGCATGCTCCTACACATTTTTGATTTTGGGATTGCAACGGACATTCGTATGTTCTATTTAAACTTTCACATGTTTGAGGCGGGCAGGTATAAGGACAAGGGTCGTAAATTTCATTCGGTCTATTACATTGGGCTGAAATCAAGTTTTTCAGAGTAAGTCATAGCATAAAGCTTAAGAATATGATAATATAAGTCAATATTTTAAGGTAACGTCTTTCTGAATGTCACTGCAATATTACTAAGTAAATTTAAAGCAAAGCTGTTGTATAATAATTACAGCATTTTTGAACGACACCAGTTTACGTTAACATTTCAGTACTCATAAAATCGTACAATACTCACGATTGCATTGTTTTTTAGGTACACACTTGCCATCATCGGATCTAAGATACCCCTCTTTGCACAAACATCCTTTGATACAGGATTTTGGATCAATTTTCTTGCAAGGTACATCTTTACCCAGTTGAGAACAGTTCTGCGCGTTGCATCCACCATTGATGCAACTAGAATACACCTCGTCTTGTCCACAGGTAGATGCTAAACAAAAATATAGGAGTTATCTTTATAATACTGATAATATGAGCATGTGAAACTAAAATTGAAATTATTAGCATGTAATGTCCCATTGCTGGGCAAAAGTCTCTCATCTCACTGAAGATATCAGTACAGCATGAAAAAAGAGATATTCTGAGACAGAAAAGTCCTTAGAGCTTTTTCAAATTAAGCGTTTTTAGTCTTCCTACTACACATAGCCAGGAAGAGAGAGAGAGAGAGTTTTCCTACTACGTGCGTTTTGAATGAAAAACAAAAGTATATCTGTGCGTGCTGCGGACGACTGTGCACTAATGCGAAGCGTAACCGGACGCCTAAAAACGCTTCAATTGAAAACGCCTATACTGTTTGTTCAACAAGAAAACTTACGGCATTGATCTTTAGTCATACACGTGTTTGATTGTTCGTCGTAATAGAAACCCTCTTTGCAGTCACAAGAATTTACGAAGCATATTCGGATGCATGGTCTTGGTTGATTGCCAATATCTGTACACTTATCGTTACAATGTACTCCACAGCCAGATACAGCATTAACATCCCCTCCGCATGACGCTGTTGAATACAATGTCAATTTCATTATTTTAAATAATATAAATATTTTCACGATATTTGATTGGCATCTTTAAGTATTTTTTTGCGATCTATGAATGGTTTAAATAGGATCAAACAAAAAAGTAAGAGATTGGGAGATGTTACCAAACCTAATGTAGCAGTGATTCTGAAAACTTCTGTCTCCTGATGATCAAGATAAAAGCTGTATTATTTTTTACCTTATTTTCCAAACTAGTTAAAAATTTAATGTATTCCCACTTAGTTTTACTTACGGCAATCATTAGTTGGTATGCAAACACCATCTTTGTTTCTCACATAGCCATTTTTACAAAGGCATTCCCCTTTACAGTCTTGGGTCTGAACTTCTGCGCAATGTTTGGTACCAAAGCCGACATCATCACAAGTTTTGGGGCCACAGTCAGAGTTGGAGCAGTTATTGTAGTATTCATTTGCTGGGCATGATGGTGCTGCGATAGATAGTAATGAACACATTATGAAAATTCAATTATAATAGTTGTATGGGACCACGTTGTAGTTACACTTCAGACAATGATGAAAGTTTTTCAAATCATACGCAAAAAATATATTTGAATTGAGGAACTTATTTATTAATACTTAAGTACCCTGCATAATATCCTCACTCCTTAATGTTAAGTAATAATCTAGGACAGTACTTACGGCATTCTTCTTTACAAACACATCTCCCTGATTGGGTGTCGTAGTAAAAACCCTCTCTACAGTCGCAACCATTAAGTTCGCATATAGCTGGACAAGCTACTGGTCCTCTTCCAATATCTGTACACTTGGTACCGCAGTATACTCCACAACCCGATACGGCGTTGACATCCCCGCGACAAGACGCTGGTAAATAACAATAAATATTACATAAGCAATATGTACAGCAAACTGTTTAGTATAGAATAGAATTGCATGAAATCTCCAGAACCTCTCTTAAATATTGCCTAGATATTTTACGCAATCCTATTGGTTAATATTACTGCGTTCCTCTGCTCAGCAGCCTTTAGACGTTTTAATAGACAGGCAGTCTAACTGCTCCAATTTACTCTTTTTTATTTTTGGTAGAAGAACCAAATTTATTTTTTACTTACGGCACTCGCTAACTGGTATGCAAACACCATCACTACTTCTTGCGTAGCCACTTTTGCATACGCATGCTCCTATACAATCTTGAGTTTGAACTGCTGGACAAGATGTCCCATAGCCGACTTGATCACAGGTTGTGGGTCCGCAGGCGGAGTTGGAACAGTTACTGTAGTATTCATTTGCTGGGCATGTTGGTGCTGTAATGGAAGATATGTTGTTAAGTTTTGTAGCACTTTAAAAATTTCAGCCAAAATGGAACTGTCATAAAGCCATACATACTATAAAACAATATGGAAAAAATCCAAAATCGGTTCTGAAATAACTGCTATAACGATGAGCTTACGTAAAGAATTTGAATTAAGAAACGTCCTTTAAATAAGCTTAAAATAATATAACTCTGAGTGTGTATTATTAACAGACTCCTTACTGTAGTACTTACGGCATTCTCCTTTAGGAACACATCTCCCTGATTGGGTGTCGTAGTAAAAACCCTCTCTACAGTCGCAACCATTAAGTTCGCATATAGCTGGACAAGCTACTGGTCCTCTTCCAATATCTGTACACTTGGTACCGCAGTATACTCCACAACCCGATACGGCGTTGATATCCCCGCGACAAGACGCTGGTAAATAACAATAAATATTACATTAAGCAATATGTACAGCAAACTGTTTAGTATAGAATATAATTGCATGAAATCTCCAGAACCTCTCTTAAATATTGCCTAGATATTTTACGCAATCCTATTGGTTAATATTACTGCGTTCCTCTGCTCAGCAGCCTTTAGACGTTTCAATAGACAGGCAGTCTAACTGCTCCAATTTACTCTTTTTTATTTTTGGTAGAAGAACCAAATTTATTTTTTACTTACGGCACTCGCTAACTGGTATGCAAACACCATCACTACTTCTTGCGTAGCCACTTTTGCATACGCATGCTCCTATACAATCTTGAGTTTGAACTGCTGGACAAGATGTCCCATAGCCGACTTGATCACAGGTTGTGGGTCCGCAGACGGAGTTGGAACAGTTACTGTAGTATTCATTTGCTGGGCATGTTGGTGCTGTAATGGAAGATATGTTGTTAAGTTTTGTAGCACTTTAAAAATTTCAGCCAAAATGGAACTGTCATAAAGCCATACATACTATAAAACAATATGGAAAAAATCCAAAATCGGTTCTGAAATAACTGCTATAACGATGAGCTTACGTAAAGAATTTGTATTAAGAAACGTCCTTTAAATAAGCTTAGAAATAATATAACTCTGAGTGTGTATTAACAGACTCCTTACTGTAGTACTTACGGCATTCTCCTTTAGGAACACATCTTCCTGATTGGGTGTCGTAATAATAACCCTTTTTACAGTCACAACCATTAAGTTTGCATATAGCTGGACAAGCTCCTGGTCCTCTTCCAATATCTGTGCACTTGGTACCGCAGTATACTCCACAACCCGGTACAGCGTTGACATCTCCGCCACAAGACGCTGATAAATAACAATAAATATTGCATAGCACAAAACATAGCTTACTTTTCATTTTGCTTTCTATCAATGTAAAAAATACCTAGCATTTCAATGTATTGTGTGGAATATCATGATATGTTATTATTAGATTCATGTTAGTTCCAGTGACCAACTGCTCTGATGTTCTTTCTTTAACGTTAGGTAGTGTTACTCATTTGTACTTACGGCAGTCACTAGGTACTACGCAAACACCATCACTGTTTTTCACATAGCCATTATTGCACACGCATCCCCCTTTACAATCTTGAACTGCTGGACAAGATGTGCCATAGCCGACTTGATCGCAGGTTGTGGGTCCACAGACGGAGTTGGAGCAGTTACTGTAGTATTGATTTGCTGGACATGTTGGAGTTGCTGTGGAAAAGAATCGACGTTATTTTAATTTAATCATATAAACACTTGATTTCCTCTTCAATTTAGACAGAAATTTCTAAATTCACGAATTTATGTAGTTATCCGTGAATACAAAACTTTTTAAACTCACCATTGCATTTATTTTCAGGAACACACGTGCCATTACTTGATCTCAGGTAACCTTTTTTGCACCGACATCCTTTGATGCAGTATTTCCGATTCATTCTCTTACAGCGTACGGATTTACCCAATTGTGAACAGTTTTGTGCTCTACATATACCATTGATGCAACTGGTATAAACTTCGTCTTGACCGCAGACAGGAGCTAAAATAAAAACACCGAATTGTGTTATGTTTGCAATACTGAATTTTTGCTATATAGCAATATTAAGACTTGAACTTTAATCATAGTTAGGTGTAAGAAATCGATGCATTTGTGAGAGTCAACAATTTAAATAACTTACAGCAATCCTTTGGCTTTACACATTTCTTGATATTGGAATCGAATACATGATCAGGTTTGCAGTCACAACCATTTACGCCTAAAATAAGAGGGCAAGGAGGCGGTGGCTTGTTGTAATTAGAACACAGTCTTCCACAGTTTAGACCATCGCCACCACCTTGCGCATTTGGGTCACCTCCACATGAAGCTAAAATAATACGTAAACGGTGTTATGTTCCAGATTCATTAGTTACTTTTTCAAAAAAACAGGACATCATCTTTAAATACAGCGGAGAAGGCCTTTGCCAAACAAGTTACACTGTCCATTGCTACACGCAGCGATCACACGGAAGATCAGTCGCTCCGTCGATTTGTAAAACATAATATGCAAAAAGATGTATCAGCGTAAGATCCGCAACGGAGGTTCTGTCAAGTGCACTGAGGCCAGGGTTTGTATAATAAGTTAAGTTATTCACGAATATACTTACGGCATTGGGTAATAGGTATACAAACGCCATTGCTGCCTCTTGCAAACCCTTCTTTGCATAAGCATCCTTTTTGGCAGAAAGCTGGATCAATTCTAGGACAAGCTATTCCAAAACCGAGTTGGGTGCAGTTCTGCGGACTACAATCGGCATTTGTGCATTCATTGTAATATTCATTTACTGGGCATGGTGGTGCTGGAATTGAAAACTGTCTTTTTCAATCTCATTTTTAGCATTTTTACCACAATATTTATAAATACTTTTAGTGTTAACTCTTTTAAGGAGCGCAAATTAGGAGCAGGCGTATTTTTTTGTTGGTGAGAGAAACAAAAGATAATTGGTTTTTCACGACAATGATAACAGTCTTAAGACTGCTGTGAGTATAGTGGACTTAGGCTGTCATTTGATAGTGGTGTAGTAGAATCGTACTTACTGCATTCTTTTTCAGTGACACATCTTCCTGATTGTTCGTCGTAAACAAAACCTTTTTTACAGTCACAAGCGTTTGCGAAGCATACGAGAATGCAAAATTCTGGTTCCTTGCCAATATCTGAACATTTATTATTACAGTGTACTCCACAACCAGGTACAGCGTTGACATCTCCTCCACATGTAGCTGTTAAATATATAAAAATATTTTAATTTCCTACAATTAATAAAGATATTCATAAGTTTACTAAGTTTAATAGTTAGAAATTATGAGTGTACTTTATATTTGTTTTAATTCATTTTGCTTTTTAAATCCAAAATTAGTCAAAAATACATTGTTATACAGACGATATAGGTCCATATATAGCTTTTTGCAAACGCTATTGACTAGTTGTTCTAGCTTATTTTTTCCTAAAGACAGTATGCCTTTCAGGGCCGACACTGCGTTAAGCGTGCGCACGCTGCGGTTTCATACAAAAGTGAACCGACGCGGGCGCCCGTCGCGTGCGGTGTTATACAAAAGTGAACCGCAACGTGCGCCCGCCGTGTGCGCACGCGACGGCCCACGCTTAACCCTTGACCCTTATTTTTTACTTACGGCATTCGCTAACTGGTATACAAACTCCATCACTGTTTCTCACATAACCATTGTTGCAGACGCATCCTCCTTTACAGTCTTGAGTTTGAACTGCTGGACAAGATATGCCATAGCCAACTTGATCGCAGGTTGTGGGTCCACAGACGGATATGGAGCAGTTATTGTAATTTTCATTTTCTGGGCATTTTGGTGCTGCAAGGCAAAAGACGACATACATATTTGATTATGACGATATACATAAATGTATTATCTAGAGTTTCCTTAAGTTACTTAAGTTTAGTTTGTATACTTTCAGGTAACTAAGGTCGCTATGCTACATAATAGTTTCATATTATTATCTGCGAATGTCCTGTTTCAATCATATTTTGTCACATCAACTTTAAAATTTCCGACTGGTATACATATATTGTTTTCATTACGAGCGTATTCATTTTCACAATAACATCTCTCATTGCAGACTTTGTTTTTATGGGACAGTTTGTTTCACTTTGTATGCTAACGCACATTCGCACAGTACTGAAATTACATATATTAGTGTAAAAAAGGTAAATTTAAGTACGCATTTCTTAGTAGTTTTAAGCCCAGCCTCAGCAAGATAGAAAAAAGCTGTGATAACTTCACCATATTAAATATCAATTATGTTGTTGGTCAGCAGCATATCAGCATAGCAGCATAACTTAACTACATTGCATGTTTGGATTGTATTCTGTTGTGTTCTATGAGCATAATTATAATCACTTGTGTATTCATACACAAACGAAATATTGCTTAATATAGGTAGTTTTACTCGCGTTGTGTCCATTCCCGTGAATTGGGATGAAAATATGGCTATACTTCACAAAAGTATTTTTTTAATGCGATAGTACTTCGGTAGTTTCTGAGATTAGCACATTCTAACTTACAAAAAATCAAACTCTTCCGCTTTACATATTTAGCATAGAGTAGATAAATAACACATTATAAATTGTACTTAGCATTTGGTTTTAATTAGCAAAGTAATTATCATTTTCTGAAATTCAAAAAGTATGGAATCAAAACAAATTATTTGTACTTACGACAATTTTCAATAGAATACTTCTAGTGCCTTATTAATAAACTCGATGTGACTAAAACACTGTTACACTGTGTTTTGTCTCTTTTGCTCTTCGGAGAATTGCGTGTGTCAGAAAGTGACAAACCATTTGATAGTGAAAATGTTCTTAAGCGTTTATTAATAAGGCCTCTAAAGTTTCATTTCTTAAGTATCCAGGTTCGCACACGAAGGCTCACATTGGGTCAATTCTCTTGTCTTACTGTCTTTATATTCCGTGTAAGGGCAGTGGTATTTCTTGTTAATGCTCTCGCATGTTTGCGGTCGTCGAGAGGACGAGCATGGATCGTAAACTCCACGAAGTCTTATACATTTTGCTGCATAAACATTTATGGGTCATAATGTTTTCTCTTTTACTTGTAATTGTTTATTACGCGATTTTAAGTACCAACGGCATCATATTTATCTTTTAACATATTTCAAAATCGTTTATGCCTACTGTTTTCAATAATACTTAAATTAATCTTTATTTGAGTTAATGTACGCCTAACAAAAATTAATTAACGTCTTATGGAAGATTTCAAACGTAAAAACTTGTGCAAAGTTAGTACAGTTGGCAACATTATATTAGCGAATAAATTTTAAAAGCAAATAAGTAATTCGTATGTACGTCTATATTAATGTATTATTCTATTTATTAAGGTACGATGTGCGTATAATATTTACTTACAACCTATCCTACCTACCTATTTACTTCCCACGTACTTTCCAAAAAAAGGCATAATCAAAACTGTAAATCATCGTAATTTTGAAGAGTTCCGTGTTTTTCATCTCTTCTTGTTAGAACTGTGGTGCATATTAGCGTAAGCAATCTATTTAACCACTATTAACTAATATCTAAAAGTCTGTTTTCGGTAGGTAGAGAACGCAGTAGCAAGGAGCAAATGCTGACCGCAAGTTGCTGTATCGTCGCGCTCGAAATTTCATAGAGATTTATAGAAACCTGCAGTGGTGCTTGTTTATATGCACTACGATGCTATTCTCGATTGAAATCGTCATCGTCACTCGAAATGCTGTGGCATGAGATGGTCAACTTACGCAATGCAAACACTTTAGTAAAATGCAATTATTGCAACTATATACTACTGCCAGCTGGATGGGAAGTTGCAGAACTTGATCAGATAATTTCTAATTCTTGTGAACCAATACTGTCCGTGAGAAATAAACTTTTCCCCTTTTAATGGTTTCAATACAGGAAACTATAAAAAAGGTTTTTTTTTTTAATTACTAAAAAAACTTACGACATTGGTCCCTGGTCACACAAAGTCCGTCAGGGTTCCGGACATATCCATCAGCACAACGGCATCCTTCTTCACAATCGGGGTCACCCACTTGCGGTGGAGTTGAGCATCTTACGCGCTCATCTACGCCACACTGTCTTGGAGGACATGGGGCAATGCAAGGGTCGTAGATTTCGTTGGGATTTGGACACCGTGCTGTGTACAAGATATGGGTGTAAGTTGGCTAAGCTCTTATCATAATTAAACAAGCTCTAATCTTGTATTGTGCAATCTACTTTACTGATACTATTACATATAGATACACAAATACTTTTGAAAAATATATAATTGACACCTAGACGTCGTCGCGACATAAACATACTATTGACTCCGGGCGGGAATTGAACCCGTAACCCCAGACACAGTGAGCTCTCAAACATGCCACTGTGCCAACGGGCTGGTCAAGAAAACCCAAGAACTGTAATATTACTGTTTTAAAATTTTAATAATATTTAATACCTATGTTGTTTTCATTTTATCGAGATTACTTCACTGATCGCCGTTACCTTATCCTAATACAACGCCTAAAGCTTACTTACGACATTGTTCTGTAGGTATGCACACGTCTGTACTATTTCTAACGTAGTTATCTTTACAGCGGCATCCAGGCTGGCATTCAGGGTCACCAGGGCTCGGAGATCGAGTACACTGTACTGATGCTATATCCACACCACATCGCTGAGGAGGGCATAACGCAGGGCATTCGTCATACACCTCATTCAGACCCCTGCAGATTCCTGTAAAGATACTCTTTAGTAGAGTAGGGTTATAATTTTGTATGTTGGGTTTTCGTTCAAAATATGTTTTATGTAGTTTCAGTGAATATGTTTTATGGTGTTCATATTTGTGCGTAGCAAATATTAGTTTAGTTTAAGTTGTGTCCACGACTTCGTTCGCGTAGACTGCAGCCTTATATAACAATATCAAAACGCTCACTACTTTGATACACTATTTGAATTATCTATTAACAAATTATTATGAGTTATGCCCAACAATGGGATGATACAGGCTTATAACATGTATAATTTATCTATACTGGTATTTTGGGTAAGTATGAAGCTTAGAACCCTTTCGACACACTCAACAGAAAAGTTGCGTGTTGTTACTGATGTATTCTCCAATTCCTACCAGTAATATTGAGTTACAACTCTATGTCAAAGGTAACAGTATTTCAGTACAGAGAATGCATGAAATTGATTTTAATGACGCACAATCTTCCCAACATCGGTTTTTTAACAATATTGTAACTGTTAGCTGTGTTTGAAAAACTATTTCTGGCGAGAAACATTTTACGAGTAGAAAAATCCTAAAAAACCTTTAAATACTACCACAATTCTCTGATTTTAGAACCCCCTTTTTACATTATTCACCAACAGTAGATTCCTTCATGGCATTGAAATATAATGCATAATGTTCTCAAAATATTTGCCGCGAATGCAGCTAAAGTTCGGAGCATTTTTTTAATGAAAATTGTAACAAACTTTTAGAACCGTACCTGATGTGCGATGAAACAGTTTTTGTATGCAAACTAAAAGTGCTGTTCGCTGAGTTTCGTAAAAACTAAGTAACACACATGCGGAGCTTCTTGTTTCAATTTGAATGTCACTAACAGCTAAAGTTAGTTCAAACGGACACAAATAAGTATTTTACAAGACTTAGGGAGGAAACGTCTCGGTGGTCTAGTGTTATGTGCACTCGCCTGCCAAGACTGAGGCCCCGGGTTCAATTCCCGGGTCGAGCGAAAACTGTTACCTACTTACTGGTTTCTTAAGTTTAAGCGAACACTCATTTTGAGATATCACAATTTTCGTTGAAAAATTTAACATTTATTTATTGTTAAAAAAATAACAAAAGAAACTTACGCCTGCACTTTTTCGGTTTCTGGTCTGCAACAATAAAACAAAATTGACGTAAATAAGAATAATTAAAACGATTGTCCTACTAATAAGATAAATGCGAAAGTTTGTGAAGATGGATGAATGGATGTACGAGTATGTATGGATGTATGATTGTTACTCTTTCACGAAAAAACTACTGGACGGATTTGGATGAATCTTTATACTAATATAGGTTATACATTAGAATAACATAAGGGATACATTTTATCCCGAAATTAGCGCTAAGAGCGATCTCTTCCGGGCAACCAAGTAGTGAAGGAAGTAGTCGGCTGCATTCAGCGAAAATCTGCGCCTAATTAGGTGGCTGCAGTCGGCGGTCAGTCTAGTGCGGCGACAGCGGTCGTTGACCGAAGTAAAATGAAAAGTTCGACGACCGCAATAGTACGGTCGCCGAACTTTCCATGTGATTGTGATTGGTTAGCCTATTGTCTAGTGAGTTTAGTCAGTTTGCAATAAGCAAACAGCAGTAGACTATACAATTACATCAGTGGTCTAGCTAGAGGCATGTAATCCTTGACTGTGCTAACCAATCACATCAGTGGTCTAGAGGCATGTGCTACTTGGCCTTGACCTCAAGACTGTGGTCCCAGGCCAATTTCCAGGCCGAGCTGGTTTCAAATTTGCTTCAAACATGGCTCGGGTTTGAGATAACCAACCCGCAATAGGAAAGCGTGCTGAAGTCAAATCCTGCTCCTCAATCTATACTAATATTATAAAGAGTTAAAGATTCTAATTTTGTTTGTTTGTTTGTAAGGGCTAATCTGAGGAACTACCTGTCCGATTTTAATAACTCTGTTTGTAATGGATAGTCACATTCAAGGGAAAGGTTATAGGCATTTCATGCCGAAATTTCCGCGGGAACGGGACGATGCGGATAAAACCGCGGCGCGCTGCTTGTATCCTAATATATTCAGTGAAATCTATAATAAATATAAGTATAAAAAACAGCAGTTAGACATTACAGGTTAATATATCATAACTTATGGAATGCTTCAGGGAAAACGTAGATAAATATGACGCGAGAAAATATTTTTGCAGGGATTTTCCCCTTATCTAGTTGAAACTTGTGATGTGTTTGGAGTTTCCTGTCTGCTTGTAATTATTCTTTGTCTGTTTTTGTATTATAATCGGATTCTGGGTTTTATTTATTAATTTTATTTTATTGATACACGGGTCTCTCAGTATCCGTCTATGAAGTCATCGGGTTTTTAAACTTATCATTAATGACGTCATTATACTGAACGACCTTGTGACGTCACATGACCTTTAGTACGGGACTATCCTTGTATATAATCAATCATTCATTTGTCCCAAAAACACTTAGGTTAAGAACATAAGTAGATGGTAAATATTAGCTAAGTATTTAAATTACATGTTTTTTTAGATCAAAACAAGTACTCGTAAAACATATTGTACTTCATTTAGTGCATTACTTTACACTTGATGTCTACCTAGTAATCTAATTAAAACCGGTTTTCTGTTTAAATTAAACTTGCACAATATTGTTTTTGTCAAAAAATTCTGCTCATTACTCTGACTTATACACTAACTAGCAGCGCCCCGCGGTTTTACCCGCGTTGTGCCCGTTCCCATGGGAATTTCGGGATTTTTTTTACATAAAAACCTTCCTCTTGAATCTTGAAAGAATAGTAACAGGTTTGTCTCAAGATGCAAAAGGGAAATATATTTCGCCCTCTACTGTACTTGAGTGTAAGTACTTTATAATGGTTCTGTTGCATGCATGAGCCTTATATTTGTACTAGCCGCGCCCCGCGGTGTTACCCGCGTTGTACCCGTTCCCGCGGGAATTTCGGGATGAAATGTATCCCATGTATTTTTCTGATGTTTAGGAAGAATAGATCCTTGTTCTTTTGTTTATATTTGAGTATTTATTTATTTCTCGTAATGCAGCCCACAATATGGTTTCTAAAGTTTGAACATGAATAACATAATACAATACATGTATTATGAATTTATTTTCATGCCTGATACTTAGTTAGAAAATAAATCAATAAGTATATTGCCGTTTACAGAATAAAAAAATATGGTTTGGTTGTAAAATTATTACATAAATTAGACAACTCGGTATTGATGACGCCATCATCATCTCATCATCTGTCAAGCGCTCGGGCTGCCGATCGGTTTTTGACATTTCGCTACAAGACTGAGAGGTTTAATCTATACTGTAAAGTTTCATATTTTTGCGTGAAAGAGTAACAAACATACATACATCCTCACAAACTTTCGAATTTATAATATTAGTAGGATAGAGGATGTTAAGGCTCATATCTATCATAAAAACTAAAAATTGATAAAAACAATAATTAAAGACATTTTATTGAATATAGAATCGTGTATCACGCATTTCATGTCTATTAAAATGCCGATAACGTAAGGAAAACATTCAAAATGATTTAAAAAAAACATGCTCTCTTAACATACCTACTTAGAAATTGAAGTATGTTATAAATAAAGTCTATATGAGCCATTTCGAGTAGTAAACTGTGTAGGCATGTTGTAGGATACAACTAATTTTAGTTCCTGAAGAGTATTTGGAAACGTCATTACCAAACTTTCTTTATTTGAGTATTACTTTCTATTCAAAGTCAAAGTCAAATATTTATATTAAGTTTTAGCCCCGAGAGAAAGATATTTTTGAAAATATTTTGAACGTAGGTGGGACGTCCATGTGAACGGTACGTTGCTTTGAATTCGAAAGAACATCAGCAAAGAAGAATGGGCAAGAAACTCAGCTGTTTATTGATTCAACGCCCAGATATGTTTATTATATAGGTCTACTAGCTGCGCCCCGCGGTTTCACCCGCGTTGTACCCGTTCCCGCGGGAATTTCGGGATGAAAAATAAACGTTGGCCGATTCTCAGACCTACTCAATATGCTCACAAAATTTCATGAGAATCGGTCGAGCCGTTTCGGAGGAGTACGCGAACGAACACTGTGACACGAGAATTTTATATATAAGATAATATTGTTAAACTTGTACCAAGGAAATCCTAAGCCAAAGAAGATTAACAGAAAGTTTTACTTCACTTTCACCTTCACTTTTATACTAGTATATGAGGCAACGGGATAATATAAATTCTCCAATTATTCGTGAATAAATGATGTTAGTAAATTTAGATGACAGCTCAGTGAACATTTCAATGAGTATGGAGGTTGCTAATGTTTGAGTAGTAAATATTTACACCTAAATATTGAGATTAAAAATTCATGTATTAGCTGTCAATACAACGTTTAAGAATGCAATTGTAACTGATTGATTAATTACTTGTTAAGCTCGTAAAATGTGTTAGTTTTATTTCATAAAAAACTTAATAAAATAGCTACGAACCATTCGATGCTGCCAATAACAAAATATTAGCCAAACAGGCCAATATTAAAAGATGTTTTGCCATAACCACGGTACAATGGCGAGTGTGCTATTATCAAGGTTATTTCCTCTTTTATACCAGCTCAGTAATACGGACTCATTTGTTTCAATAAAAAACAAATTAATAATATACTCTATGTAAATGAGCTCACTTGTTTTTTTTTCCAATATCAGTCTTTTGTTTCCCAAACGTTTGCATAGGTGCTATCAATGATGTTAAAATAATGTTTGCTGACTAACTGAATATTAACCGTCCAACGACTATCACAATAAAGAATGCGTTTTTCGTAAATTGACACATTTGTACGTGTTTTTAGGGTTCCGCAACTTGACAAGAAAAACGGCACTAATCCAAATGATTACTCGTGTGACTGTATTTGTTTTTTACCATCAATCCGGGAGAGAGGTGGGGGCACCTCTCTCCAGAATTACTGTTTGTATTATCAGATGTTAATGATCCAAGGAAAGACGTAACGAATGACGTAATGTTACAATAAATTTAATTGCAATATGAGGATCACTTGAAGTATCTGACTTCAAATAAAATGGAAAAAAATCTCTTGTTTATTATAGACAACCTTTTATACAAGGATTTAGTTATTAATTACAAAATTTGAAGCAAATAACTAAAGTGACATATACTTTGGACATTTTTATTTAAAGTACGGAACTCTGTCCACATTAGTGAAAGTCGTTCTTGTCCGCATTTTTAAGATCAGTATTCACTTTTTTCTAATGTCCTTCAAAATGCCGGGGAGTGACACATGTTACCCTTTACTCTACCGTTTTTAAAAAATGCATAGGTAAAAGTAATATACTGGGTTTTTTAACAAACAGAAAACAGGTTTTATTAGATTACCAGGTAGACATTAAGTGTAAAGAAATTAACTAAGTATATACTTTTATTTTTTTCCAAAAAACATGTAATTTAAATACTTGATTAAACTTATGTAAAGTAAGTAAATATTTACCATCTACTTATGTTCTAAACCTAAGTGATTTTTGGACCAAATACTGATGGATGCAATACAGGGATAGTCCCGTACCAGAGGTCATGTGACGTCATAAGGTCGCTGCATATGATGACGTCATTAGTTATTAACAAAATTGAAAGTTGATATCTAAAGTGACATATACTTTGGATTTTTTTTAAAGTACGGAACCCGTTTCATTTAAGTGAAACTCGTACTTGTCAGCATTTTTATGGTCAGTATTTACTTTTTTTAATGTCTTTTTATATATAAATACTGACTGACCCGGCAAACGTTGTTTTGCTATATAAAAACTAAGGAGTCGACCACCCTTATCACTATAAATGGAGATGTAAGCTTTCCTATCTTTCAAGTTGGATCAAATTGCATACGGTATGCAAATCAAATTTAAAATATACGGAACCGATTTTTTTATACATTATTTTAATTTAGCAGTCCATCGCGGATAAACAACAGGACACGTCATTTTTATGTATAAAGATATACTTTTATTTAATTCAACTTAACAGTTTCCATAACAAATACATTTTATGCAAACATTTCAATTGCGCAAACAAATTGGAACGATTTAGAGATATATTGTTTAAGTTTAAGGTTTAACCTCAATCTTAAGTCTACTTACAACTCTACATACCGCATGTAGAATAAACCGGCCAAATACGAGTCGGACTCGCACACGGAGGGTTCCGTAAGTCCTTTAAAAAACGGCAAAAAATCTCGTTTGTTGTCAAAGTCAAAGTCAAATATCTTTATTCAGTTTTGGCCCCATAGAGGCTCTTTTGAACGTACCACCCATTCGGAAGAACATCAGCAGAGAAGAATGGGCAAGAAACTCTGCTGGTTATTTTTTTTAATCAAGGTATAATACAATTTAATACTAATAAGTAACATTACATGTCAAAATCAGGTTGTGTTGCTGGTGCAGGAATTTGACTCCAGACATATTTGTCCTCAATGTAATCAGTAACGCTATAGTCTGCTTTAGTCAATAAAACGTCTTTAACGTACGATTTGTATGGGACGTATGGGAGCATTTATAATATAAATTTCAAATTACTTGTATTGTATGGTAATAACTAAAATATAACATTCTCCATAACATTGGGATAGATAATCTGGCGAGTTCAATGGAAAGAGTCAAGCATGTGAAATCTACCATTGTCATAGAATTCGCTTATATTTCTTTGAAGGACAATAAATCCTTTAACAAAGGAAAATACATTTTTATGCATTGTTGTGTTTCCCTTGGACAGATATCATCATGATTCATATTCACGCATCAAAGCAGGATTTCCATTTTGAATTGAAACTACGTTTACGGTTACGCTCGCTTTTATTTTACATTTTAATCTGACGTTTCGGCCCCTTTACAGAAACCTTGGTCACGAAAGACTATGTCACCGGAAAGGGGACAAAACGTCAGATAAAAATAAAAGCGAATAGAAGCGAAGTGTATCCGTAAACGTAGTTTTAGTTTAAAATGAGTGTTCACTTAAACTGAAAGGAAGAATTTTCATGTTGTTTTAAGGTGGTGATAACTGATAAATCATGAGCTGAAAACAGTACATAATTAATTTAATTATTTGAGGTGAACTATGCCATGATATATTTCTGTTTTTTTGTTATAGTTAAATCCTGCGTATTATGCAACTAGCAGTACCTCGCGGTTTTACTCGCATTGTGCCCGTTCCCGTAGGAATTTCGGGAATGTTTATGCATATAAACCTTCCGGAAGAATCATTCTATCGATTGGTGAAAAACCGGTTGAAAATCCGTGCAGTAGTATTTGAGTTTATCGTGAGCAGACAGACAGACAGACGACAGAGACTTTGTTCTATACTACTACTGGGTATTTTATCCATGATAACGAGCACATCACGGGAAAAACCGCAAGGCACAGCTAGTATTAAATAAATAGATGATTAACACTGTTCATTAATAAGTACATAAATAAACCTCATGTGACTACAAGTACAAGTCAAAGAGAAGTTTTGAAGTGGCAACAAAAAGTCAATTTGTTTGGATGTGTTTGTTGAACGCTCTCCGACACTGCCACGAGGTTTACCGCACATCTGAAACACTCATTAACTCTGATGCATTTTACTCAAAATGTGACATTGTAATTAACTAGAACACACATGGTGTTTTACAGGCTAGGAATATCTTATTACCTACACGTATGTAAGTACGTTACTTTAACATTTGTTTTAGTTGAAATATTAATTGCATTACGTGTTAATATTGAGTATGCTTTAGAGGGCACGTTAAGCAGTCGGTACGGTTGTTTTAATTGTCAGATGTCGGAGGCCTTTAGGCGGTCTAAAAACTCCGACATGAGGGTTGGCCTCTAATCTACTCGAAATGAATGAATTGTGTAAATTAATTTCAAATAGTACTCACAGTTGACCTATAAGAACTGAGAAATATAAATATACTAGCAGTGCCCCGCGGTTTTACCCGCGCTGTGCTTGTTCCCATGGGAATTTCTGGATGAAAACTAGTCTAACCTTCCTGTCAAATGAGGCTATCTATAACAAAACTAATTATTCAAATCGGACTGGGAGAGAGATTAGCTCGAACATACAAACAAAGAAACAAAATTACAAATTATATACCTCTTTATAATAGATATCATGTGTTAACATCTATAATTCTTACTAACTACCTATGACTCAATGTGACATACTAAAGTGGGCAAATTTTATAAGGGCAGACTTTAATGAACAGTGTGTTGCTGACAACCTCGTTCCTCGTAGAACTTGGAGTTCAAAACGAAAATCGAAACAAGTGGAATAGTTTTTAGTAATGTTTCTAAGTGTTTCTACGACAAAAAGTTAAAAATGATTGACATATAAATCACTTCAATATTTATTATTACAACAAAAAAACTTAAACAAATTAATTTATTTTATTCTGAAAATGTAACTCATTGATCACCATCAACTAAGAAGGTATTTTGATTGATTGGGTTTCCAAAAACGGTTCCGGTTACAATCGCGTCTTGGAGAAGAGTGAAGATGATGAAAGGTTTATTCCCTTTGAATAATATTGTTCTCGGCAGAGAGGGTTCTGGAACATAAAAAAAATATATATATGTGAGATGAGAGGCCTTTGCCCAGCAGTGGGACATTACAGGCTAATTTTTTTAACTTTTTTAATAAGTGTTTAGTCGTGAGAGGCTTTTACTGAAATCATAATAGATTTAGTTATTTTTAGTTTCATTACGTTTAAATAGAAATAAAATCAAGTCATAAAGATTAAAGTTCAAGATGAGGCTATTGAGACCAAGGACACATTCATGGCAAAATATTTCCTAAGTCATATATTTAAGGACCAAATTCCTTAAGCGCTACACACATAGTGCGGCTGCCTGCTGCGCTCAGTGTGACCTTTCATATAAGTACAAGAAATAAAACGTCACGCGTCCCGCACTCGGCCCGCAAACGCACTATGTGTGTCTTGCGGTTTATGAATTACGAGTACCTTGTTGTTCTCTGCGGTCCACCCGTAGTAGTTTTTATGTCTAATCTGCTAATTGGGGCTTAGATCAATCTAATATCGTCAAAATCGGTCCAGTAATTTTTTGGTAAATTAGGATTTTTCATTTTCATATACATTACTTAAGCAAGGTTATTATGTAATAAAACAATGTTTTTGTTACCTATAGAGGCACAATCTTCACTGGAACTTGAAAGCAAAGTGACTCTTTCGCGAGTTAAGGAAACAGATGCTGGCTTATTTCCTTTGATTGCATTCACAATGTCTGCCGTTCTAGGATAGTTAATTGTTAAGAGCCTTAACTGTGAACATAAAGTAGTTTAAGATTGATAGTGAGCTACACTTATAAAAATAAAATACAAGTATACAGAAATTGACTACTAATATTTTTATTCAATCATAGCAGGTCCTATGTAAGTGCCTTTCTAACATAAACTAGATTAAAATCGTTACCTTTGTTTGATACCTGAGACACCGATATACATAAGAATATACCATAAGGATATAAAAGGGTTATATAAAAGGGATATACGCTCTTCTCGACTAGGGCTTAGGGCCGAAACTGCGTTAAGCGGGTACCCGCGTGGTTCCATACAAAAGTGAACCGTCGCGTACGCCCGTCACGTGCGTCCGTTGCGTACCTACGCCCGTCGCGTGCGCCCTTCGCGTACACCCGTCGCATGCGCCCGCTTAACGCAGTGTCAGCCCATAGAGAAAGTAAAAATCATTTCTGTGGTTTAAATGAAAAAGTTACTTGACAATTCATTATTCTTATGTAAAAATAAAAATGTCCCAACCTGAGTTAAAGTTCCTTGTGGATCCCAGAGAGTAGATGCATTAAACAATGGCAACGAAACTGTAAGAGGTGTACGTTTCAGACATTTGAGTAAAGAAGAAAATACGTCTGGATCTTCCAGTTGTCGAATAATCTTCCTCGCACCACAATTACTATAAGGTATTATTATGACAATCGAATATGCAGGACTTTTCGTGGGAATTCGCGCAATCTAGAACAGAAAATAACATTAACTATTAATCCTACTATGTACTCCTTATCCTCTTCACTGTACTGATATCTTCAGTGAGATGAGAGGCCTTTGCCCAGCAGTGGGACATTACAGGCTAATACTTTATTTATTTTTTACTATATTCGTTATTCGAGCTTATCATTAAAGTTTCAACCACTAGAACTTGTCTTCGATAAGCTAACCTATTAGTCTAACTAACTAAGTTAGCTAACGTATTAATCCCGGGTTGACTTAAGTAATTGTTCCCCCCGTGGCATATGAAATGACAGAATATTTTTCTCTCACTCTCACAATGTTTGGCAAAGGTCTACCCCAATTCCTTTCATGGTTTTTTTTCCTGTGCCAATTGACTCCAATTTCCAAAAGTGTCTAGTTCTTTCCGCCATCGAGTTGAAAGTCTTTGCCTCGTTGCCTTAAAATTTACCTGTGCTTGAAGGCATCGGCTGTCTGCATATTCATATATCTGTACTTGGTTCTGATAATCCACAGTCACTGATTTGCATGGTGTAATGTAAAATTGATCTTTAGTGTTTTGTTTTCTATTGAAGCAATATTTTAGTTCAGGCTGTAAATTAACAAAAACTTTGTAAGAAGTAGTTTTTATGGGATTAAACAATACTTTAAATTATCGATTTCATCTAAATTGGAAGGTTGTTAATGAAATCAAGACAGATAATATAACAAATACTATACCTGAGCCACAATCGCGTTCGTAACCACTAATTCTGTTGACTCATTAAGTGCTTTTGATGATATAACATAAGGAATTATTCCGTTTGTTTGAATGCAATTCTGTAATCAAACACGCTGTGAATACCTTCCCACCACACATAAAAAATATATTTCTCCCTTGAGTTGACGTGACGGAAACTAGTTTAGCAATTATTTTTTTAGTTCCTCACGAGGCGGAGTCAAAGTTCTCTTACACACGCTGCGTATCATTGATAGGCCTCAATCTACAATCTGCGCATTGGCGAATGTGGTGCGACAACGCATAGGTATATTGTTATTGAAGTGAACTGGATGGCTCGCTTGCGCCGACCCCCCAGTCGCTGTCGCCTTGCAGATCACTAACATCCACTTTCAGGCTTTAAAGTTTTTGGTGTTATATAAATGGCGCATCGCCACTTTGTTAATTTACTCAAATGTTACATGGTCAGGACATATTGCCATATTTTTGAAGAAGAGACCTAAACGAATGCAAAACGACAACCCCTTGTCTAGTGTATTGGCTGGTTTTATCTTTGTTTTTGTATGATGTAAAAAAATCATTAGAATTTCTATTTCTCATCGCTTTTATGAGACTCATAATTTTAAAAAATATTACTTTTACTTACGTATTGATTTATTTTATTGGCTGCTTCGTTTGGTTTACCAAAATCAATTTCTTCTGCTTCTCCAAGACCAATTTTTCTGGTGTCCCTTTTAAATTGATTTGTGAACTTATATAACTCTTTATTACCATATATAGAACCAACTGGGATAAACTTTCCATTAATTTCAGATTCCTTTACAGCACTGTTAATCGTATAGGCGACGCATCGAACCTTAAAAACAATAAATTAACTATTATATATTAGTGTGAAAGAAAATGTATCTCGAATTTTCAATGAGAATTCATATTACGTACCTCGTAGGCGGTGATATTCAAAAATGAAGACAATTCCTTTTTACTGCACCCGATGGTGTATATTTCGAATATTGAGGCCATAATTGCAATTCCAGCTCCAGAAACCGTTATGGTCGATTCTGGTAAAAATAAATTCTGAAATTTGAAAGTATATTATCCATAATTCACGATCTACGAGTAACTAATATAATAAAGCCTATGAGTTTGTTTTTCCGTTTGTTTGGACGCGCTAATCTCAAAAACGACGACGCCGATTTGAATAATTATTTTTGTATTGGATAGCCAAATTCAAAGGCAAGCTTATGGATAATTTTTCATACCGACATTCCTACAGGAACAGGAACAACGCGGGTAAACCTTAGGGTGCTGTTAGGGGGTGATATTTCGAGATGGGAATATTAAAATCATGAGAGATGATGTATAAAAAAATAAGGAGACATTAAGTACCTATACTTTTTATGAAAAGAAACTTTACTTACATTTAAAATCTTCGCTGTAAATCCATTGATTACTCGGGAATAACGTTGTACTGCATCCGGGCAGTTGTTTATTTTTCCATTATTTGGAGCACCTTTCGCAATACCTATAAATTGTATAATATTATTCAGTTTGCGTTATCCTCGACAGGGTATAATGTAGAAAGAGAGATTGATAGAGTCTTGACACTGAATAAATTGGTAAATCATTCAAAAATGACCGTAGACCATACATAACTGAAGGTTCTGAAATTCGTCTTGCGCCTACAGAGGACCAGCTAAAGTGCTACTTCATAAAAAGAAAAAGTTCGAAGCCCCTTTTCCATTTGAAAAGTAATGCTAAATTCTCAAATCTATACTAGTAAATAAAGCCAAAAAGGAAAACTTTTTATTTGTTTGCAATTGCTCTAATCTCTCTGGCTATTTTTCATCCCCAAATTCCCAAGGAAACGGACAAAACGCTGGTAAAACCACGGGTGATGCTAGTATTAAAGTAAGTATTAGCCAGTAATGTCCCACTGCTGGGCAAAGGCCTCTCATCTCACTGAAGTTATCAGTGAGGAGGATTAGGCATAATCACCACGCTAGTATTTTTTTTTTTTAATACGCACCATAAAATAATGCTACAAGCATTACTTTGGCCACGATTAGATGTGATCGAGCCATGACAAATATTAAACAATAAAAATTTGTTGAAATACTATACACTTTTTTTCTTTTTAAAAATGAGTCAGGCCTTTCATACGCTATCAAGTTTTTGTATATCTTGTATTGAAATAAACGTAAATTTGATTACGTTTTATGGTTCTGGCATAGATAAAATTAACGAAGTCACGTTATTATACTAAAGTAACATGTACTTTTGTCATTTTGAAAACGTACCTAAATGAAGCAGCCAAAAACATTTTCATTGCACCAAAATAAGGTTTTACATACATATTGTACAGTAAAAAGTTTAAGGGGGCTTCATAGACAAAATATGTGACTGACTTAGAAAGATGTCTTAAAAGTAACTCTTACAAGAAAAATTACCATGTCTTGAAAAAGTAACTTTTGCACTTTAGAACACTAAAAGTCAGTTCATTGTATGTTAATTGTGTGCTAATAATTTAAGCATTATTGATATTATATATGCGTGTATCACTTGTCTCTCCCCCTTGCATACATTACATGGTTATTGAGCTACTCGTTGCGTCGCATTTTTATGTTGTTGGTCTTTTATCGGATCGGGGTATTTGCACTCGCCTGCCAAGACTGAGGCCCCGGGTTCAATAATCAATTCCCAGGTCGAGCGAAAACATGTTTCCTACTTTTCAAACATGGCTCGGGTTTGAGATCACCAACCCGCATTAGACAAGCGTGGTGATTACGCTTAATCCTCCTCACTGTACTGATATCTTCGGTGAGACGAGAGGCTTTTGCCCAGCAGTGGGACATTACAGGCTAATAATTTACTTTAGTTGTTATGACTTACTATGAATGTGCGAATATGCACTAGATACTTAATGCCATAAAACACTACAAATCTGGTAAGAAACACTTCGCTGTAAGAAGAAAAACAGGCGTAGGTAATCGTATATAAAAGAGTTGTACATGTAAAAATACAGTAAGACAAAAGCAAAACAATCTTACCAACAAACAGAGGCATAAGTAATGCTTAGTAAAAATGCTCTACATTGTACATTGTGCCCGAAAATATAAAATGATCATGACTTCCGCGCTCGGAGTCGCGGGTAAAAGCTAGTATATAAAATTCTCGTTTTATTTTTTCTACTGTAGGTTTTCTTTTTGCATATCTCTTAATTCAGACATTATTAATTCAATTTATTTACTTTAATTTATTTATCTGCTGCCTCTAACGTCGAGTAATTTTCGTACTTTAAAATAAGTATTGCCGTGTTTCAGAGAGCACGTTATGTCAGGGAGCCCGGTTGTTCCAATCGTAAGACCATGTTGGGAGCCTTTAAACGGTTTAAAATCTCCATAACCAGGGCTGGCCACTAATCTACTCGAAATGACTGATTGAATACTAACATTATTATATTTTTTTCATATTTATACCTGACACAATATATTAAACTAACAAATCAATTTAATTTGTATAAATAATAGTTGGATGAGATAGGATAACAAACATTTGCATTTACTTTGATGTGTCTGCCACTTTATGTGTCAAAAATCTTTCTGAAACATAAACCGCAAGACACGGGTTACGGTCGCGGGTCGTGTGACGTTGAATTTCTTGATTTTCTATGAAAGATTCGTTGTTCGAACTTTCGAACACACCCGTACTATGTGCATCTTGCGCTTAACGATGCCTGTCCATCTATGCGGAGCGAGGCTGCAGAGCGGAGAAACGGACAAATATAAACCAATAGGATTGCATAAAATCTCTGATCAGATATTTTCAACTCCGATCAGACAGGCACCCTAAGTCACTCCATAAGGACCGCTGAGTGTTAATTGTATTGTACTCTTAAATGACTTCACGATACCTTGTTTTTATATCTACTAGCCCCACCCCAAGGTTTCACCCGCTTTGTACTCGTAGTGAACAGGTGAAGACAAATTCAAAATGGCTAGAAACAAAATGGAGGCATGTGCCAAGCAGTGGGGTAATACAAACTAAAATAAAACAAATAATAAAACTGTCAAACATTTATTAATAATCTACAAGCAGATTGAATTGATTTGAAGGATCTGCGACGGTGGTGAGACCCAATATTGCATCCCCTAACATAAGGAAGAATAAATGTGGTTTGTTCAATATAACAGGAATTGTGTCTTCTAAATCTGGTCCTGAAATAAACAACGATTATAAGAAAACTGCTCATTGCATTTACATTGATAATAAGTCAGTGATAACATCGATGATAAACTTGGTGAGCTGATGTTGCCTACAATGAGAGTAGCAGGCGTCTGAAAACCAGCGTTCTAATGAGGCCTAGATCTCAGTAGTTCTAAATTTAAAAAGTGTAACTTATTTACCTGTAGATTGTGCTTCTCCGTCATCATAAACATCGATGATCGAAAATCTTTGATATATAGCAGACAAAGCTACATCCTCAGTTCCCTCTAAAGCGGTTATACTGGCCGTTTCTTCATCAAATACTTCCGTGATACCATTGTCCTGAAATTACGAAAACAAAATTGTTTTCTTAAAAATGCTAAACCCAGCTAATTTTAATTGCAGCTGTTTTTTAGTTGAATTTCCCTGATGTAGATTTTTCCCATCTATATTTTTTCATCTATTTAAGGACTTTATCACTAGGTATGCCAGTCTGATATATCTCGTATGGAGCTATGATTTTCCCTCATTTACGTTAAGAATATGAATGAAAAGTAAATTTAAATACGACTCTAATATGTCCTCTCTATATTTTTCACCATTCTATATAAGCATGGTGAAAAATATTCTTAGGGCCTTATTCATAATCGCTAACAGCATTTTTACTACCAAATGGTTTGTCCTTTTCTAACATACACAATTTTAGATAGAGGAAAAGAGACAAAACACTTTATAACAGCGTTTTTATTATAGAGCGTTTATGATTAAAGCAGTTTAAATTTATCAATGAAACTACTACACAAGTTACCAATTGCAGAGTTTTTGTTGCCTCAAGTGAGGTTGAGGTGTTGAGTATTGGAGCAGATACCAGCAGGTTTCTTTCTTCCAAACTGTTATATAGGCCGTAAAATACTTCAGGATCTTCCAGTCTCGTCAGCAACTCTTCTAAACCACACAAGCAACAGGGTTGAACCAAAAATGCAGAAAAGAGTCCTCCTTCATAATACAAATTCAACGCCTGAAATAAATTGTATAGTAAAATTAAAAAATATTTAATTTGTGTCTGGAATTATTTAGAGATAACAACGTGAGTAATTGACGTATATACAGACGGAGTTGCTATCACATTTTTAATAGGTATTAAGACTTTGGAAATTACAGTTTGATTACAAGTACTATAAACTCTTTTATCTACACTAATGTTGTAACATTCTACTTATGTTTCCAATACTTGACTTATAATTACTACTGTTATAGCGCAGACAACAAAACAATCAATTTAAGCAATTTCACATGATGGTATAATATCCTAAAACATCGATATCGATATCGTAAAATCTCATTATAACATCAATAAAACGCGACCAATTAACCTGGCGAGCCTTATGTCAAAATCCTCATACAAGTTGTATCAAATTTTGATATTAGGCTGGCTTTTGAAAACAGTTGGGTTATACGTGAAAACTTCGTCGAAACTACATACACAAAACTCTTTGGTAAGATCTCGCTCGCTCCTGATTGGCCCTACGCGCAGCTGCGCTCTCATTGGTTAGATTTTAATGGCGGCAAGTTCACTGTGACAATACACGTACGCGTGAAAAATTAGTAAATGCATTAGTGAAGATAAAGTAGTGTATGCAACTGCATATAACACGGGTATTAAAACACTCGTTACTATTATGAAACTCGCTGCGCTCGTTTCATAAACTCACACTCGTGTTTTAATACCCTTCCTTATATGACAGTTGCATAAACTACTATTATGTACCTACTCCGATGAAAATAGATACTAAACCATCATAATTATGATTTCATTGTAAATTACATGTTATAATTTAAGCATCTTACATTTCATACTCGTATCTGTCTCCAAAAGCTATCTGTCTGTAAGTAATTGATTTTCTCAAAAACTGAAAACGGACTTTCATTTGGTTTTAGCCAACATACAGATTAAAACTATTGAACCGATTTTCAATTTGATTTGCACACCGTGTACAATTTGATCCAACTTGAAAGATAGATATCTCAATTTATAGTTACGTGTATTAGGTAGTCCACCCCTTATCATTGCAAAACAACGTTTGCCGGTTCAGCTTGTCATATTATAATTTAATTCAATTACCTGCGCATTCAGATCAGAGCTGTAAGTGTAATTGGCTTGTAGCATTTGTTTGTTAAAGCGGGTAGTCACATTCTTGCATGATGATACACGAAACGTTGAACTCATGACACTACTTTTAGTAGCGACTAGTGGACTCTGTAAAAAAATATTAACTTAATAATCATTTTGGAACTTTTGTAATAAGCTTTGTCTTCTTCTATACGTGGTACTAAATTGAAACAGCCCAGAACTTGGCCAGGATGATTGTTTCATCTGTCTGTAGCCGTGTTGAGGTCGGATGTAGCACGTCTAACAGGGTATAGAGAGCAGGTCAGAAGCTTTTGTTATTATAGGTACCTTAAAATATAATCCCGCGGAGTACAAAATTTGAGTTTCACTGCTAACACCGTCTGAAGGAACTACGTAGTCTATGTTTCCTTGGGTTCTTGTTGCTTCCTTGAAAAAAAAATAGTAAGTAAGTGGAATTTCTTTCTGAGCAGTACCTTGCTTTAGGTGGCACGTTAGGAAGTCTGTCCCGGTTGTTTCAATTGTTAGACCATGTCGGAAGCCTGTAGGCGGCCTAAAAACTCTGACACCAGGGTTGGCTACCGCCCAATTCAAAATGAAATAATGATGATTTTAACCGACTTCAACAGAGGAAGACGTTATTTGGATAACTATTTGTGTCTTTTTCTTTTATAAAACCTCGTCTATTCTGAAATAGGTCTACATAAACATGAAAGTCAGTTTTGTATGTAATACCTTCAAACAATATAGGTTGACATATAGTAGTAACTATTTAAAACTTACGTATTCGTTTATTTTATCAGCAGCTGCATCTGAATCATCAAAATCGACAGTTGTTACGTTAATTGCAAAAGTCATTGCATCTTTATCAAACGCAGGCTTTGGAGTAAACTGGTCGTTTATGAAAAATGCTGCGGCAGGTATTAAGGTATTTGTTGGTGGTTGATCGAAAGCTTGTCCATTTAATGTTCTGAAAGTGCATTGTACCTGAAATATGGATAAATTGCAATGATAGTCAGCTATTATAACTGTATAGAACACTAGGCAGAGCTAATTTATCCTGTTTTTAATGAACAAATATTTTTTTATCAACATATGTATTATATAACGAGTAAAAAGGAATTCGTTCGAAACCTTGCTTCAATACGGTGATGTCACAAATTTTTGCTTGATATCGTGTGTACAAATAGGAATGTTATATGAATACCTAAACTTTACTAATAAAAAATATATAAAACTTTGTTTTTGTGCGCTAATCTCACACATAACCAATCTGATTTGAATACATTCAAAGAGAAGGTTATATAAGGGGATTATAAAGGGAAGGCTATATTTTTATCCCGAAATTCACACAGGACGCAAAACACAAGTAAATCCGCGGGCTGTTGTTAGTAATTGATATAATTCTACTCACCTCAGCTCTAGTTAAGTTTAAAGCTGTTAATATCTCTTTCGATGATGAACCTTCAGAATAGAGAGATAATACCGCAACGGCTTCTAAATTAGCTAATGCGGAACTGGCAAGTGTTGATTCGGGAATAGCTTTATAAAGTCTCTGAAATTGAAAACCTTTGTCATTTTAGAATAGTATTTTTAAGAACCTGGGCCATTATTGTCTCTGTCTTTACACTCTCTTGTTCAACCTGAACAAAAATAGCGTTTTTGTCAGTCTTACTAAAATGGTTTGTGATAGACAAAGTATTATAAACGTCCTTCCACCGCTTCCATTGTCTCTACAAATATTTTCAAAGACCACACTGTCCAACCTGACTATGGTGGGCTCAGACTTACACCCTCTCGCATTTGACTGTCTAAACGACATCAAAATGCATGGCAGCTTCAAGCAGAAGCCAGGTGGATAAATGATTCAGGTATCAATGAATATGCACATGCAGCAAACGATACCTTTATGTACATTGTACATGAATCAATTAATGGATCAAAATCATGCAAAGCATACTCAAAAACCGGGTAATAGATTTTATATTATACAACAAGACTCTGATTTATTGATAGCCACTTAGCCACTAAATTACTTAAGTCCTGGAGATTTGACCAAATCTAGGAAAGTTGGTAATTCAGCGCATCTCCTGAGATACAGTTTCCACTAGTTTCAGGTTCGAACAGTTCATTTGACGTTCGACTGTCCAAAAGCTCCGACACCAGGGTTGGCCAAAAACCTACTCTAAATAAATAAATTCATACTTTTGGCAGGCAATCAGTGTATAACATAACTAGCAAACTGCATCTCTTTATATTAAGTAGGTTGATTTTGATCAATTAATAATTTTGATGAGTACTTACACTAGCCAATCGTATGCTGGTTGTAACTAAAACATTCTTTAACTTTTCCACTCCATCTGGACAATCCCCTGGTCGTGAGTCTACATGGCTAACTGAAATATATTGAAAATATTATTGGTTTTGAGCTGCTTGCATACCCGCTTCATCTTGAGAATAATCGAAGTCAATTTGGTTCATTACACGACTGAAAAAAATACTAAATTTAAACTTTTGAGTTCTTGAATTGAAACATTAGAATTATTTTACATCTGCACCTTATTTCGTTAAAAAGTGCGAAATCTCCAAACGTCATCCCATTTTATAGTCATACAATGGATTATCACTACATAGTATAAAACAAAGTCGCTATTTTTGTCTGTTTGTGTGTATGCTTAAATCTTTAAAATTACGCAACGGATTTTGATGCGGTTTTTTGTAATAGGTAGAGTGATTCAAGAGGAAGGTTTTTATGTAAAAAAATTCCCGAAATTCCCACGGGAACGGGCACAACGCGGGTAAAACCGCGGGGCGCTGCTAGTTGAACATATAGAGCAAAAATAAATGACAATAAATTGAAGCAATTTCAAATTCAATATTTTGCTTTATATATTGCAATGTAAGATAATTTCGATATAATCGATATAATTTCGATATTCGATATAATGCACAGACAACGCCCCATTCATGCACCAGTACCGAAAAGGCCTTAAAATTTAAATTAATACACAAAATGCAAAACCATCTTACCAAAAAATACCATTAGTATTCCAAGTATACCATGTTTTACTTTCCACATTTTACCAGATTGTGAAAACTTTTCAAATAGTTTTGTGCTTTTATATAAAAAAAATCTCACTATCGTTTTCCTGATATTTGCATATAAATTTCTGTTTTTTTTATTTCCCCAAATATCTACTTTATGACTTTTTTTTGCATAGGTATCGCTTCAGGAGTCTTTAATTATTCCTATTTGTAATTCTATGTATACTCAGCGCTACACTGAACGAACATTTGCTCAAGCAAGAATTTTTATTTACCACTAGCAGCGCCCCGCAGTTTTACCCGCATTGTACCCGTTCCCGTGGGAGTTTTGGGATGAAAAATAGCTTGTAACCTTCTCGTTGAAAGTGGTTATCTATTACAAAAAGAATTATTCAAATCGGACTGATAATTCCTGAGATTACCTCGAACATACAAACAAACAAACTTACAAATTTCAATATTAGTATAAATCTCTTTATAATATTAGTATAAACAAGAACGAGCAAATAAGTGTAAACGTGGCTTTCATCTATTATTACTTGAATTGACGACACTATTTTAATATCAACAGCTACACGTAGCCGTAACTGGTGTATCTGCAAAATGTCTTATTTATTTTGCATTGTTGGTAACGTTTTTAATTGGTGATAATTTTACATTGTTACAGAAGCAATCGAATTATTTCACTTCGCTTATCGTTTGATTGTTTATACCTATTGTTTATTTTTGTTTTTAGCTGTCGTCTTCAGTGTAAGTGTCTGGTTATCATGAACAATGTATTTACTTAATTAATGTACATAGCACTGCTCCTTCAGAGGTACAGTCAGTCTACCTAAAGTTGAAATCCGTGTGAACTACAAGGTTGATTTTTCCGTAGCAATATTGATGTCTGCACCATTTTGACGCCGTAGGTGCTAATACTTATTACATCTAATTCATTATTTTCCTACTTATACTAAAAATTCAAAATTTTTTATGGATGTATGAATGTATGTCTGTTACTCTATCAAGTCTGCGTTTCAGTCAAAAGTCATTGGCAGTGTGTTAAAAAGTTAACTCAAAAGAAAATGTCAACGTAAGACATTCTTCATGTCCTCTCAAAGTGTTGTACTTTATTGACAAAGGTACCCCTGGTCATAGAATTTTTGCTTAAAACGCCACACTAATCGCATTTATACGTATAACAATTGAAATTATTTTACAGACAAATACGGTTCCATATAAACAGGTGTTTTTTTAACTCATAAGTCCCTCACATTATTAATATTTAACGTCACGTTTTGAACGTGTGTCTGTATTTACTTATATTAGAATAAATATGGTTTTATTGTTAGTATAAGGCTAATTAACTTTTGTAACAAATAAATTACTTTTTCAAGAAATTAAGTAGCTGGGTTTTAAATTGAACAAATATCGTATAGAAAATGGCAGATTAAAACGAAACTAGGCACGACAATTTCATCATTGTTGGTTTATATTGATAAACTAGCAGCGCCCCGCGGTTTTACCCACCATATGCCCGTTCCCGTGGGAATTTCGGGAATTTTTATACATTTAAACCTTCCTCTTGATTGAAATGAAAAAAACCGCGTCTAAATCCGTTGCGTAGTTTTAAAGATCTAAGCATATAATAGGGACAGACAGACAGCGGCAAGCGACTTTGTTTTATACTATGTAGTAATATTTATTCCAAAAGACTATTTTACGACCATAATATAATAAATTGTGTAATGTACAAACAAAAAACCTAATTAAAAATTACTGCTAATTTCCTCATTCGGTTTTTCTTTACAAATTCTAAGTATACGATAAAAACTAAGCAATATTGGTATTACCTACACTGTACCTATTCCTGTGGGTATTTGGACATATAAAATTCCCCTTGCACATAGCAGTTATTGAAAGATCCAAGAATTATAACTAAGCTTACAGATACACTACGCTTTTATTTTACAATAATTTATTAGAAGACTGCAAAAGCGAAGTGTATCCGTAGAAGTAGTTTCAATTCAAAATGAGTGACTAATAATGTTTAAAAAACGGACTAAATTTCTGAGGTTCAAACAAACAATCGAACAGCTTTGTTCTATTAATGTTGACAGATAGGTAAAACACTGACTGACTGCTTTGAAGCTCGCTGAATATAAAGACTATTTTATACTGGGTGAATCGTATATGTACGTCAAAAGTGCCTATTTGGGACCGACACTGATTAAAAATATTTAACTAATAAATTTAATCCATGTTGAAACAAGTGATTCTAGCGAATGTATTAAAATTGGCAAGTATAAAAGAGAATACATCTTATGTTGTTCCTGTACAATCTTTAATCGAGTGAATATGGAGAAACTTCTAAAGCTAGGCCTTTTGGCCAACATCATTATATTATCTGCTTGTTACAGTCCACCTAATTTTGAAACTCAACAACAAGGATTTTACTTCGATATTGATGATCCTCTTCTGCAAGCTCTCCTGGGTAAGTGTTTTTGTACTTTTCAATACATATTTTTAGTCAAAGCTACTCTTTAAGACTCCATATTTTGAAAAATCGTCTTTTTTTAATTTAATTTAATTTTATATGATCTTCCTTTTCTTCTCTTTTTATCTCTTGGCGTCCATTCACGGTTAAACGTTTTGTCCACCTATTGTCATTCATTCTACACGAGCTATTACGCACTGTCGACTAGTCGCCGGCGACTCGGTCACTTGGGCGACCAAAACATTAGGCCGAGTCGCCTGGGCGACCGACGACCAAGTGCGTAACCACCTATTTAAACTGTAGTAAGTCACAGTCAGTGCATGACTTGACAGTGCGTAATGACACTACATGTGGCCTGCCCAATGCCCTTTCAAGTAGTCTAATTATTTTCTTTACATCTAGTATTTTAGTTCTACTTCGTATATCGTTGTTTTCGATTTTCCGATAATTTTATTACGAGCCTGCTTCTTTCCATTTTAAGAATACCAATTTTTTCCTTATCTTCTTTTCTTAGTGACCAAGTCTGGCATCCATATGTAAAACATGAAAGTATTGTTGATTCATACAGTTTTTCTTTATTTTTATATCTTTTGTGTTGTTTTTCATTAATTCTTTTAAATTCCAATATTTCTTCCAGGATAACGTTATGTTTCGTTGTATTTCTTTCCCAATATTGTTTTAAATGGATAGTTATCCCAGGAATATGTATTCACTGACAAATTATTATTCAATTTTCTCTTTTACCACTGTTATATCTGAAGGCTCTTCATTAGTTAGTATCTCTGTTTTTTGTTGTATTTAGCTATAAGTACGTTGATTTCCATTCGTTCTAGCTCTGTCGCATCTCCCGTGAACACCACAATATCGTCCGCGAATCGTAAATGGCTCATTGGTTCTCCATCGATTATTATGACGGTTTGGGTTAGATCTGTAGTAGGTAAATATCAGACCAGTCGAATCTAACAGACCTGTAGAAAATGTCAGTCTGTAGCAAGTAGCAGACTTGTCAAATATAATAGCCCTGTAGAAACCGGCCAACATGTGGAGTAAAACAGACCTGTAGAATCATGGTTAGTTGGTAACTGAAAACCAGCCTTGTGCGGGATCCGTCTCGCTGAGGTACAGCCTTTTGCTAAGTGACTTGTATTTTTTCTTCATTCTCTTTGTGTACATATTTTTAATTCGACAAATAACATTATTTTATTCTTAGATTTAGAAAATATCACACCTGTACAATATAACGGACCTGTAGTAAGTAGCAGACCTGTACAAAATAACGGACCTGTAGAAAATAGCAGACCTGTACAATATAACAGGCCTGTGGAAAAAAGCAGACCTGTACAATATAACAGACCTGTAGAAAATATCACACCTGTACAATATAACAGGCCTGTAGAAAATAGCAGAACTGTAGAAAATATCAAGCCTGTAGAATACAACAGACCTGTAGAATATGACATACCGGTAGAAAATATCAGACCTGTACAATATGAAGAACCTGTGGAAAATAGCAGACCTGTACAATACAACAGGCCTGTGGAAAATAGCAGACCTGTACAATATAACAGACCTGTAGAAAATATCACACCTGTACAATATAACAGGCCTGTAGAAAATAGCAGACCTGTAGAAAATATCACACCTGTAGAATATAACAGGCCTGTAGAAAATATCAGACCTGTAGAATATAACAGACCTGTAGAAAATATCAGACCTGTAGAAAATATCACACCTGTAAAATATAACAGACCTGTAGAAAATATCATACCTGTAGAATATAACAGACCTGTAGAAAATATCACACCTGTACAATATAACAGGCCTGTAGAAAATATCAGACCTGTAGAATATAACAGACCTGTAGAAAATAGCAGTCCTGTAGAAAATATCACACCTGTACAATATAACAGGCCTGTAGAAAATAGCAGACCTGTAGAAAATATCACACCTGTACAATATAACAGGCCTGTAGAAAATAGCAGACCTGTAGAAAATATCACACCTGTACAATATAACAGACCTGTAGAAAATATCAGACCTGTAGAAAATATCACACCTGTACAATATAACAGGCCTGTAGAAAATAGTAGACCTGTAGAAAATATCCAGCGTGTAGAATATAATAGACCCGTAGAATATGACAGACCTGTAGAAAATATCACACCTGTACAATATAACAGGCCTGTAGAAAATAGCAGTCCTGTAGAAAATATCACTCCTGTACAATATAACAGGCCTGTAGAAAATAGCAGACCTGTAGAAAATATCACACCTGCAGAATATAACAGGCCTGTGGAAAATAGCAGACCTGTAGAAAATATCAAGCCTGTAGAATATGACAGACCTGTAGAATATGACATACCGGTAGAAAATATCAGACCTGTACAATATGAAGAACCTGTGGAAAATAGCAGACCTGTACAATACAACAGGCCTGTGGAAAATAGCAGACCTGTACAATATAACAGACCTGTAGAAAATATCACACCTGTACAATATAACAGGCCTGTAGAAAATATCAGACCTGTAGAATATAACAGACCTGTAGAAAATATCAGACCTGTAGAAAATATCACACCTGTACAATATAACAGGCCTGTAGAAAATATCACACCTGTACAATATAACAGGCCTGTAGAAAATAGCAGACCTGTAGAAAATATCACACCTGTACAATATAACAGGCCTGTAGAAAATATAAGACCTGTAGATTATAACAGACCTGTAGAAAATATCAGACCTGTAGAAAATATCACACCTGTACAATATAACAGGCCTGTAGAAAATATCAGACCTGTAGAAAATATCACACCTGTACAATATAACAGGCCTGTAGAAAATAGCAGACCTGTAGAAAATATCACACCTGTACAATATAACAGGCCTGTAGAAAATAGCAGACCTGTAGAAAATAGCAGACCTGTAGAAAATATCAGACCTGTAGAATATAACAGGCCTGTAGAATACAACAGACCTGTAGAAAATAGCAGACCTGTAGAAAATATCAGTCCTGTAGAATATAACAGGCCTGTAGAAAATAGCAGACCTGTAGAAAATATCACACCTGTACAATATAACAGACCTGTAGAATATAACAGGCCTGTAGAAAATATCAGACCTGTAGAATATAGCAGACCTGTAGAAAATATCAGACCTGTAGAATATAATAGGCCTGTAGAAAATAGCAGACCTGTAGAAAATATCAGACCTGTAGAATATAACAGGCCTGTAGAAAATAGCAGACCTGTAGAAAATATCACACCTGTACAATATAACAGACCTGTAGAAATTATCACACCTGTAGAAAATATCAGACCTGTAGAATATAACAGGCCTGTAGAAAATAGCAGACCTGTAGAATATAACAGGCCTGTAGAAAATAGCAGACCTGTAGAAAATATCACACCTGTACAATATAACACACCTGTAGAATATAACAGGCCTGTAGAAAATAGCAGACCTGTAGAAAATATCACACCTGTACAATATAACAGACCTGTAGAAAATATCACACCTGTAGAAAATATCAGACCTGTAGAAAATAGCAGACCTGTAGAAAATATCACACCTGTACAATATAACAGACCTGTAGAAAATATCAGACCTGTAGAATATAACAGACCTGTAGAAAATAGCAGACCTGTACAATATAACAGGCCTGTAGAAAATAGCAGACCTGTAGAAAATAGCAGGCCTGTAGAAAAAAGCAGACCTGTAGAATATAACAGACCTGTAGAAAACAGCAGACCTGCAGACTATAACAGACCTGTCGAAAACGGCAGACCTGCAGACTATAACAGACCTACTCCAACTAAGCCTGGATCACAATGCTCAGCAGCTGTCGAAAGATTAACAGATGGCACCATCAACGCAACGGCAGCTATTCTTGGTGTAAGCAATCCAAACCTTTTTTCGTTCAAATTTTAATTCAATTTCCAAAATATTTAACCCCATTATTTTAAATCAGTATCTCACCTCGCGACGCCTACCTCGATGGTCTACTTGTATGTGCATTCACCTAAGACTGGGGTCCCAGGGTTAATTCCCGGGGCGACCGAAAACATGTTTTCAACTTTTCAAACATGGCTTGCGCATGAAATCTGCAACCCGCAATAGGCAAACTTGATTTATATAACTTGAAATAATGTTTTTTTTACAGGAACTGATAAAACAAACAGACAAAACTGTAGCCGCGGCTACATTATTGAACATGTTGATCGCATGCCAAACTGTACTCTATTCAACAGGCGCAAGCAAAACACAATTGCTTAATATGCTGAAGTTACAAAATGAACAAGATGTAAGATAATATATTACTGTATGTCTCACGCCCGTACTCAGAAACGGCAAATAGTTCCTTAGTAGAGTTTTAATATGTAATTTTGACATGTAAATCAAAACAGTAAGATCTTCTGGTCTACAAAAAAATTGTAGGAGACAGTAGAGACAAGATGTCTAAAATTATTATTTTTCTGTCACAGATGTTTGGTCTATGAGATTAATGAATTTGTACCGAAATCAGTTTTGGTGTTACTGTTTTTGGTACAAATAGAATCTATAAGACATTTTTGTTTACGTCAAACAAGCCAGTCTAAATGCTGGTTAGGCTCAGAATGCATTTCCATAGAAGCGAAACGAAGAATCATTTAACCAATCACTCCGCATTGAAATTATCAAAATCATCGTAATGCATTTTCATTGTTCAAATGAGCACCGTACTGCTCCGATCCACTTCTACCGAAACACACTCTCAGACTCATAGCATTATTTTCAAAGCAAATATTGTCAGTGAGCAATCTCCCCCAAATATCGTCAAACATGATAAAATGTAAGGTAAAGTAACAAGCTGTAGAATCAGATAGATTACTACCGACGCTTGATTGTACTTTGATTTTTTTCCGGTTCAGTGCATAGTTCCGTCGAAGCTAACCCTTCTGTACCGGCAAATTGCAACGATATCTCAGTCGTTAAGATATCAGCAATAGGTACGGCTTGCTTGGGCCCTAGAGCTTTTGCGTTCTAGGTAAGCAATGCAACGTTCGCGTATGTTCGCGATCGGCCGCACTACGCGCTTAGTACTTAGCTAGATGCTTAGTCAAAATGTAAGGCTCTAGGCACCAGGCTTGCCACTTGCCAGCGTGATGATGTTTTTTAACTACAAATAGGTAAACGAACAATGTAATTTTTTATTTTATTTTACAGATCCGCTGTGCCTGTAATTCGGTGATCAGTCGTCTGAATCAACAGAAACCAGATAGAAGTAAGATAATTATAAGTATTATCTTAGTGTACTTATATTTAAAATTTAATCTTATACATATATAAAATTCTCGTGTCACGGTGTTTGTAGTTAAACTCCTCCGAAACAGCTTGACCAATTCTCATAAAATGTTGTGCGTATATCGGGTAGGTCTGAGAATCGAACAAGATAAGTCCTGAAACATTAGTAACTTTTTTATTTCTTCAGATCAGGTCTGTTAGCCTTCAGAAGGTTCTTTAAATTCTCAATAATGCCAGTTTTAGTTGGTTCTTTACCTTTGACTTTTATGTTATGTTATGCCGTACTTACCAATTATTTTTTTGCAAACTATTTTTTTTTTTTTCTTCTTCAAAATGCGCCGTTTTAATACAAAGAGGAGCTTTAAAACTCTTTTGCTATAGTTAAGCATTTTAGCCTAATATTTGTTAACATAATATGTTATTATTATATATATATTATATGTTGTTATTATATATATTGTTTTCAGCAAAAGCATTCTGTGATTCATCTATAAACTATTTCGCAAACAAAGATTTGCCTTTCACGGCAGCTTTTAAGAGGGATATGGAATCCAATACTTACGGCGAGGCCATCAATGTGGACTTTGGTAATCCTGGTGCAGCAGCCAATAGAATCAATAAGATGGTAAATACATTTATTATTATTCTTACGAATCATTGAGAATTTCCAGAAAAGGCGAATGTTCAGAAAAACTAAGCCATTTAATATTAAATGATGATTCTAATATTCCATGATCTGTATCCACCTCCCATGCCTCTCAAAAAGACTGGGCTTGTTTCGAGATTCCAAAGAGGATAATTAATAACACACATAATAACAAAAATAACTATCAAAAAAAATACTTCAACCTAAAAATGGCTGCACCGATTTTTACGGAACACCGCAAGGAAACTGGCTTTCAAATGAATAAAACCGCATTGACATCGGTCCATACGTTTGAGAGCTACCATGCCACACACGCACACACACACACAAATCGACGTAAGACGTTAATAACACCCCTCTTTAGCAATAGTAAAGCGAACATGCCACTGAATAGAAAATCTCTTCCTTTTCGACGTTATTTAAATAGTAGAAGTATATTAGAACCTATGTACAAAAGTAAGTAAGTGCGGTTAGTGGCCAATCCTGGTGTCGCAGTTATTAGACAGCCTAAACGCCTCCGACGACGTGGTCTTACAATTGAAATAACTGGGACCGACAATTTAACGTGCCCTCCGAGGCACGTTTATGCTCAGATAGAAATGCCACTATCGGCCATCCATCCAAGTAGGGTTCGAGCTGCATGTACAATTATCACGAGGTCACGAGTTTCTATAGAACATGGCCATGACTTAAGTTGAAGTTATCTCACTGAAGATATGATAATCTCAGTAGAGTACAGGAGATCAATTACTTAATAATATGTTTTGAATTAACTTACAGGTACAATATGACACTGACAATCAGATTAAATATCTCGTGAATCCAAATGAATTGAACAGCACTACACAACTCGTCGCTGCATCGTCGTTATACTTTCAAGTAAGAAATTTGTGTATATTTTTTAAGTTAGATTTTTTTCTCTATTGTACTAATGCAACATTTTAAGGATGAATTAACATGGAGAATGGCAGAAAAAGAACTCTAGAAAAACACATACCCTAATTCCTTCCTACTAATGTTATGAATGTGAAAGATTGTGAGGATGTACGTTAGTTGCTCTTCCGCGCAAAAACTGTTGATCGGATTTGGATGAAACTTTTGAGTAATATTGAGTAAACATGGGCTACAATTTATCCCAAAATTCCAACGGGAACGGATACAACGTGGGTAAAACCGTGAGGCGCTACCCGTGTTTTAATATTTTTTGACTATCCTTATCTAAACTAACTCCTTATCTAATCTGACCTCATTTAACAACAGGTGCCCGACACTGGATTTTCATACAACTTCGTAGATAAGTATTTCTATGTGTCTCCTAGAAAGAGAGTCAAGGCTAAGTTCATGAAAATAGTAGAACAGGCTAAATACGTTGAATGTCCGGTATTTGGACAAGTAAGTACAAAATTATTTAAACAATTTGAAATATCTTTACATATTTAAGAAAACTTACCTATCTATCTTTGTGTGTTGTTATAAGCTTTGTGCAAACTATGCTAGTATTTTAGTCAAGTAGCAAGTAATTTAATAGCTAAATGTGCCTGAACAAAAAAAAATCGACTAAATTAGTGATTAACTCACCGGTTAACTCAAAACTACATAACAGATTTTCATTATTTCATCGAGAAATAGATTTTTTAGGATACTTTTCATTACATAGATTTTTTTCGTTTTCTCCGATACTACAATTAGCAATTAGCACTGCATCAACTTACTAGAGGGTGTATACTATCACATCCATTTTTATGATATCATCCATTTTTATTTCAGGTTTTGGAACTAAAGTACGAAAACAGTCCATTTTCTGAACTTACCATATTACCGAATAGAAACGCTGATTTGAATGAAGTGGTCAAAAATCTAGGAAATCCGAGCAAATTCCGTGGTCTTTTGAACAGTATGAAGGAAACCTTAGTTGACGCTACTCTGCCCATACTGAGCATGTCAACTTTATACAACACTCAGAAAGCTATAAAAGACGTAAATAATATGTTTTTATATAATTATTGAGTTTTGAAGTAGATCAAGGGATGAGTGAGAGAAATGTATCATATAAAAGATAAAACTAGTTTACATTAAAGCACACACATTTTCCGGGTGCGGGTCGTGTGCGGGCCAGTGTGAAACTTTTCATATACTGTACTGATATCTTCAGTGAGATGAGAGGCCTTTGCCCAGCAGTGGGACATTACAAGCTAACACTTACTTACTTACAAGGAATACAACGTCAAGCGACCCGCAACCGGTCCGCACTGGGCCCGCAGCCGCGCTTGCAATTCAGTTAAAACACAAGAAATTACTTAAAATAAAATAATGTTTCTTGGTCTTTAAATCTGAATGTTAAGATCAATTTAAACTGGCATCTTAATTTATTTTAGTCTGGAATAGTAAACAAAGTTTACGACAAGAAACAAGCTGGTTTCAAAGGAGCATTCGCTGGAAACAAAACCGCTGGAATCACTATTGGACGTCAACGGGTTGTTTATACATTTAAAGCAAATGTGGAAGGAGAAAATAAAAGGAGGGAGAGACAAGAAGGTAATTAAACTGCTACCCAAATTAGTTCCACAACAAATTGTTTCCTTGGAAATAACTTCCCTCACCAGAATAGAGTCCCCTAAAAATCTAAATTTTCGCCAGTTGCCACAGTTGTTTATGAAAACAATTACTCTGTTCGGGTTGTGGGTTCGAATCCCGCCCGGAGTCATCAATATGTGCAGACATAGTTGTTGACGACGATCTGGATGCAATACATACATATTATATCCTCACAAACTTTTGCATTTATAATATTAGTAGGATTATACCTACTTAAAGTATTTGCTATAGAAAGCATTATTAGTTACAAAGTATTATTCAAGCTTAGTTTAATTGCTGTGTCTGAATTACTCCTATAATTTATTTTATTTATTTCTAGATCCTAAACCTGGTGAAGCCAAGATCATCAATGGTGACAGACCATACATCTTCTATGTTCTCATGGATAAAATACCTGTCCTCAGCATCTTCTTGGGCAATCCCGAGAGTCAATACAACGACTTGGTTGCCGAGCGAGCTCAATAATAATAACATTCTAGAAAGCACTTTTCTGTTTGTTAAATTAACTATTAAACTACTACCACCTTATTAATAAACACGGTGTAACTAAAACACTGTTATACTATATTTTGTCTCTTTTTCTCTTCGGAAAATTACGTATGTTAGAAAGTGACAAACCATTTGATAGCTAAACTGTTTGTTCATTAATAAAGTGGTCCATAAAAGTTTTATTTATGAGTTATTTTTTTTCGACATGAAACATCCCTTTCACTTTTTATACAAGTCTAAAACATAGGTACTTGTGTGTGTTGATTATTTTGATTGAAATTCATTTGATGAGAGCCTATGCATACTTGTGCATATTGTGTGTAACCTGGAGTAAACGCAAGTAAGGGACGACACTGCGATAAGCGTGCGCACGCCGCGGTTCCATACAAAAGTGAACCGTCACGGGCGCCCGCGGCGTGCGCCCGCGGCGTGCGCACGCCGCGTGAGCACGCCGCGTGTGGCTTCATACAAAAGTGAATCGTCGCGTGCGCCCGTCGCGTGCGGTGTCATACAAAAGTGAACCAACGCGGGCGCACGCGACGTGCGCACGCTTAACGCAGTGATGACCCTTAGTGAGGTAAGAACATTACCTAAGCTTCATACATTCATCAATCATCTACATGAAATGACAAAAAATACTGGATTCTTATTAGGAGTAAATCTTTATTAAGCCTGCATAATTATCATGGCTGCGGGTCAACAAACTGATTCAATTGATTTTCTGGATTGCCGATGTAACTGCTTGCGATCGGTATTCCATTTACTAAAATGTAGTAAATATATGGCCTGTTTGCAAAGAACTCCTTTACATCAGTTGGTGGTGACTCTGAAAAGACGATAATTAATTCATTAGTCTCTACAAATATTAATTAATAAATTCAATCAGTGTCTAAAAATACTAGAACCTACGCAGAAGGACAGAGTTCAGAGAAGGTGTAGACTACTAAAAAGGATGGCAGATCATGGAAAAAAAATGGAAAAGTAAGTGAGTTCATCTAGGTTAGTGACCAACCCTGATATCGGAGTTTTTAGACCACCTAGAGGCCTCCAAAATGGTCTAACGATTAAAACAACCGGGACATAAGTGGAAAGAATACCACCGACTAGAGCCAAGCTCTGAATTTTAAGAAGTTATAAATCATAATGATTACCTGTTCCAACTGGTTCTGATTCATCAACAGTGCTATTAATAACATGATTAACTAATACTCGATGATGTCCAATGCTGACTACGAGTTCTTTATGCCCATAAGCAACATCTTGAAAATTTGCAGTTTCTGGATTGCCAAGAGTTGTTATTAACCCTGTCTGGAATTTTAGCATAGCAATAGGATTAACTACGAAATGTCATAGATGACGATATTTGTAACGTTTAGGTCCTATAAACTACTCAGACAACGCTATTTTGTATAATTTGATAGCATACAGAACTCTTACCAATTAAATTCTAAAAATAACTTTACTTACCTCAGAAGGTGCTTTCGAAGCATCATATAAAGTGTCCGTGTATAAAACTGGGTGAGTCAGATTAACCATAGCAAACTTCATACTTTCTCTTAAATCACGAAATACGCCAGGGTTTTCTATTTTTCGGAGCAGTGATTTTATTTTACAATATTCGGTGGGTATAATTGCAAGAGTTGAAAAACCGGTGCGTTCTGTAAAAGCTTCTATTGCCTGAAGTTAATAAAAAAAACATTTAGAATTCAAAGCCATTGAAATTGTAAAAAAATATTTATCTTTATATGCTTCACACAATAACTGATGCCAAACTGTTGGCACTGGCCCGGCTCGGTCAGTTGATCAGTTTGATTGCAGTCTTCAAAAAACTGTTTCTTTAATATCTTATTTGTATTATCTTTAAAACATATTACATTCATACCTTGACTCCTAATTCTGAACTTTCTATATATTTGAGTTCCCGCAAGCCACTTAGAAATCTTGTATTTACATTCTTACACGGTGTGAGACTAAAGATACCATTTATTACTTTCATGTTTTTGTTGTAAGTCTGTAAACAAACAAAACTATCGTTTGAAAAAAATGTTAGCATAAATAAGATATTTAAAGTCGAAACTGCATTAGGCGGGTGCACGCGACGGACGCAAGCGACGGGCGCCCGCGACGGTTCACTTTTGTATGAAACCGCGCGGGCACCCACTTAACACAGTTTCGGTCCTTTAACTTATGTAAACTCACTTGATAGTAAAGTGCTGCTGTGTGTACGAGACCTAAAGATGTATTCAAAGGTGTGGAACTTATGACGTAATCTATTTTACCATCTGTATCAACCGCGGTCTGAAATAAAACGAAAAATATCAATAGGTAGAGGTTTCATTCCTATTCTTATCATTTTTAAGAGCGGAAAAATAACTTTTAAATCTACATACTTCGCGCCGAAATAACGTGACACCTAACGGTTTTGAAAATTGATAGTTAGGCGCAAGACGTCGGTGCTGGTCAGCGCACGAAGCTGGTCAGCGTGACACCTTTGTGACACCGTGTACAAATACAACGTCACGCGACCTGCAACCGGCTCGTACCGCACTTTGTGCTCTTGTGCACTATGTATCTTGCGCTCTAGTAAAATGTTAACCGTGTCATATACTCGTGTTGAGGTAAAAATTAAAACACTTACCAATTCATTAATTTTTCTCGCAGCCATTTCAGGCTTATTGAAATTATAGTTAACAGATCTAGCATTTGCAATGTATTTTGATTCTGATATGAATCCAGGTTTAAATAAATGTCGCTTATCAGCTGACGTGATGATTGACGGCAGTGTAAACGTTCTACCTGAAATATGTTACTGAATTAGTATAGAAATCTTGGGTTAAGTTTAATTTTACTAAAAAGTAAGTAGGTTTGTGGCCAACCCTGGTATCGGAGTGTTTAGACCGCCTAAAGGCCTCCGACATGGTCTAACGATTAAAACAACTTTAACGTGCCCTCAGAAGCACGGTAGCGCTCAGATAGAATGCCAATATCGGCCACCCGTCCAAGTAGGGGTCGAGCTGCACGTAAAGTTCGTTAATTATACTGGAAGCGCAACATTTTAAAGCCAACGCCCATTATATCTAACCTATCTCTGGTTAGTTTGACACCAGTTTTATGAGTTCTAAGGGCTTTATATCCACGTTACTGCACAATCGCAATGAGCTAACACCGCTTAGTCAAACTGCGCCATAAGCGCTACGCGTAGTCTAGACAGAAACATAGGATACCTTTATTATTTTGTGCACTAATAAGTTCGGCCACAGTGTGACATGCGCATTTGATCTGTAATAAAAATGAATTAATGAAAAATAAGTTAATAACAAAACCGTGGTCACATAAGACTGAGGTGTTATGCGTCTATACAAGAAAAGTTAAAATATCGCAGCTACCGCCAATTATTATAATATTATTACTTTGTCTTGTATAGAGGCATAACAACTCAGTTTTCTGCTCCGCGAGGAGTAATAGTGTTCTGTGATCTTCTGTGACCACGGTTTCTGTTAACGGGCCGAAACGTAAGATAAAAATGTAAAATAAAAGCGAAGTGTATCCGTAAATGTAGTTTCAATTCAACATAAGTAGTGTTCGCTTAAACTTAAGAAAGCAGTAAATAACAAAAGTTATATAATAATAATCTTCCATTTTTAAACTTTACAAACTGGCTGCGGCTCCATTGAGGCGGAGACGAGCGGAGCTGAGAGGAGCAGAGCTGTGAAAAGAGGTATGTGATTCCACTGAGGCGGAGACGAGCGGAGCTGAGATGTGGATTTCACGTAATATATGATTGGTCGATCCCTACACGTCTCCTCTCAGCTCCGCTCGTCTCCGCTTGACTGTTCCCATTGAAGCGGAGCGGAGACGAGATGTGGATTTCATGTAATACGATTGGTCGATCCCCACACGTCTCCTCTCAGCTCCGCTCGTCTCCGCTTGACTGTTTCCATTGAAGCGGAGCGGAGACGAGATGTGGATTTCATGGAATACGATTGGTCGATCCACACACGTCTCCTCTCAGCTCCGCTCGTCTCCGCCTCAATGGAGCCGCAGCCTAAGGAGGAAGTTTGTTAACAATACTACGAAATAGATAATCCTTACGCAGCGAGTACTTCTCTCTTCCGTGAGAGTACCTCATATTTCCGATTTTAAAAAGATTCTACTTCTTATAGGAAGCTAGTGAAAAGTCGGATTTTTGTTTAAAAATTAACTTACCTCTTTATCAGTGTAGTTGTTAAAATTTAACAAATCGAGCAATTGGTCTCTGGCTGGTCCTTCTCCGTTGAAGAGTAAAGAGTCACAACTCAAAAGTAATATTAGAACTGGGCTATTGACTGTTGTTTCATTTGGAGTTATGAAGTACTGTAATATTATATTTACATTTAAAATGTTCATTGAGTATTATATACTTAACATATTATTCAATGTCAATTTTGTATTATGTTTTCTTTATAAACAGTTGAAACATGCTAGCTCCTCAACTTTATGCTGTAGCCGCACTCAGAGACGCACATTAAATCGGCAACTAACTAATTGACGTTATTTTTCATACTTGCACGTAAATGTCAAAATCACTAATTAAATATTTACTAAGAAATTAATAAGCATTTGATGTTTCTGAGTACGGCGGTATAAGTAGCGAAAAGAAGGTCTATCGCAGAATATTAATCTGATTTTATACTGACTAAAATATTAGGCAAATTTGTTTGACTAACCCGCAGTAGAATAGAAGTCACGCGGATACTCGCAGTAGTAAAGCTTTCGATTGCTTCCGAACATTTACTGTCATGATGTTCAGTGGTAACTGAAGAAATACATTCAATTAATAAAGAATATAACATACATACAAGAAAACCATACAAGACGTAAAAACATAACTTTTATGCACTTGGGAAAACCCAAACAATTATGGTCGCAGGTATTTTTTATTAAATCTGTCCCTGATATATGTGCCAAATGGAACCCTTATATTTCGTCATGTCTGTTTGTCTGTGTGTTACAGTCGTTTTTATGGTTGGTTGAGTACAATTATAATATTAAGAACTAGCAGCGCCCCGCGGGTTTCTTGTGCTCGTTCCCGTAGATGAAAAAAATCCCTGTCCTTTAAATGTGGCTTTCTATTACAAAAAAAACTATTCAAATCGCATAGGTATTTCCTGAAATGTACGTTCAAACAAACACAATAACAATCAAACTCTTAAGCTTTAGATAGATACTTAATGAAGCACTTTCTATTATTTCCTTGTTTAGTTCTGATATCGTTGGTCCATAGCAAACATATAGGAAAACAAATCGTTCAAGTATGTAAAAGCCAATCTTAGAAACGGTTCATCTGATTTCAAAGATTACTTTGAATATTATAGTTACATTCATGAGTCGTGTTTATCCGGATTTTAGGGTCAGCACTGCGATAAGCGTGCGCCCGCGGCGGTTCACTTTTATATGACACCGCACCCGACGACGGGCACACACGAGACGGTTCACTTTTGTATGAAGCCACACGGGGCGGGCGCACGCGACGATTTACTTTTGTATGAAGCCACACGCGGCAGGCGCACGCAACTGTTCACTTTTGTATGATACCGCGGCGTGCGCACGCTTAACGCAGTTTCGGCCCTTATTCGGAAATGCCTAATATAAGTTAACGAGTTCAACATAAAATTACGAGCCGCTGATTATTACTAAATGTGAAGACTTACCCAATATTGGCACCAATGATCCCACACAAACGGTCATAAAAAGTATTTTTAACATTATATCCACTTAGAACTACTGATAGTGATATCCGCGTTTTCCCCTTTATATATAAAATGACTGTATATGTAATGACTGGCTATTTACATATTCATACTATTCTTTCAGCATATATTTATTTTAGTGTGGTACCAATGATAAAGCCAGTACTACCTTTAAATACTTCATAATGCCCATGAAGACAATCTTCAGGATTGAGTTGTGCTCCTGACCTGAACTATTATCAATTCAAGGTGAGACCTCGGAAAACGTAATAACAACGTAGCAGATAATTAATATTTCTTTTCAATCTTGGTGGTCTTGTGGTATGTGCACTCGCCTGCCAAGACTGAGGTCCCGGGTTCAATTCCCGGGTCAAGCGAAAACATGTTTCCTACTTTTAAACATGGCTCGGGTTTGAGATCATCAACCCGCATTAGGCAAGCGTTGTGATTACGCCTAATCCTCCTCACTGTACTGATATCTTCAGTGAGATGAGAGGCCTTTGCCCAGCAATGGGACATTACAGGCTAATACTAATACTACTTTAATCTTAAAGTACAAATCTACAAGTGTTGATGTTTTTTATTTATTTATAGATTTGCAAAGTTATATTCCAAACGCTTCCAATCTTTCCCCGTTCCGTAAATCTGCCTCGTCTTCTTCATCGTTTCGACTACCAACAGCGTCGATTACATGATACAATGGTCTGTTACCAGGCACTCTTAAAGCATGGTAGGTCAGTTAAACGCATGGAAGTAAACCTGCACTAACATGTTTAATTAATCTCACGTGTGCCCCTGAGGTATACCTTTGTTAGTAAATGGTATGCTTACAAATAATTGTATATGAATAGATAGGTTCAGAACATGATGGGGCTGGCATGCCTTACTTGGACAAAAGTCTCTTAATGAATAGGTATGGAAAAAAGTCTATGAAGTATGCAACGAAAACCCGAAACGGGGAAGAGTTGTTCGCAGTTCGATTATCTTACTAACGGTACCAATAGTTGGCAATAATATTATGGATGTCTAAAGAAAAACATTTATAATTGCGTACATATTTATTTTGTCAAATTATTGTCCTCAACATTCAGTCATTTGATTCTGATGAAAGATTGTAATTATTGTTTGTTGGCTATAACCTTGACAATAGTTGGTATTCCTCCGATCATGACGTAGGCGATGAAAGGTCTGTCACAGTAGAATTTGGCTTGGAGTGTTGGCATCTCATCTGTAAAGATAAATGTATTTTTTTAATTCTTGAAAAATATCCTAGGGTGCGTTTTCATTGAAGCAGAGTGGAGAAGTGCGGAGTCCAATTGACCAATCAAAAGCATTTTAGGAGATATTTTGACAATTTAATTTCAATGCATTCCGGTCCCCATTATTTCCTTAATGTTGATAGTTCTCTTCATTTCTTCAAAACCACTTGTTTAAATAATATGTCAATTCATAACGTATGATAACGCTAAGAATCTTGTAAAATATAATAAACCAGATACAGATTAAGGCATAATTTAAAAATGTCCCACGACAAGGCGAAATGTTTCCTTGGTATTGAGGAAGAAAAAGTACTTCATAATGTAAATATTCAAATAGTACATCTAAATGTGTCGTTTTAAAGTAATTACCGAACAATAGGTAAGTAATTATTCGATTTACACTTAGGGTGCGCTTAAATTGAAGCGGAGTGGAGTTGTGCGGAGCTCAATTTTTGGCCAATTACAACGCCTTACAAAATGATTTTGACAATGTCAATTTGCTGTGATTGGTCAATTAAGTTCCGCCAAGCTCCATTCTGCTTCAATGGAAACGTAGGGTGCATTTCCATCAGTGCTGTTAAAGTAAATCCGATGACTGCGCAGGCTTATTTACTTATAATTTTATACAATTTACCTGAAATAGGTTCACCGCCATCCGGAGAAAGTATGGTCTTGACCGACAGATTGGCGACAGACAATCCGAGACTAACATTGCCAATAATCACATCTTTGACTTTATTTGATGCAGGGTCAACAAGGTAAGGGACGGTGTTTGTCTAAAAATACAACATACATTTTTAAAAACTTGGAAAATACGAATTAAAGTGAAAGATTAAAAGGCGGCAGACATACAAATACAGTAAGTAGACAAAATAAAAGGGGGTAAATAGTTCATAAGGAAACGGGACATGTCAAATATCGGGAAGAAAATAGCCTGAAAAATTGTTTGAACGCGCTAATCTCAGAAACTACCAATCCGATTCTAATAATTATTTCTAAGGCTATAGGCTATTTTTCATCCCGAAATTCCTACGGGAACGGGTACAATGCGGGTGAAACCGTGAGGCGCTGCTAGTATGAGTATTCAGTATACATTACCTTCGTCAAAACATCGACCAAATCGGTTGTGAACGCCACGTCAAAGTATGGAATAGAGACGGCAACATCAGTGAGTACTAATGAGTCAAGCAATTGATTGAATACTTTATAATCTCGAATTTTTCTCAGAATACTGTACGGGGTAACTCCAACATCAGGTAGAATCAAAAGTAGCTTCCAGTTTGATGCTACGTAATCCAATTCTATGGCCTGTAAAAATAAGTTTTCTTTTACAATGAATAGTTATTTAAATATAATCAGTATCGCGTTTCAATGGAACTGTTTGTTGTCGGTGTTGAACTTTTTGCAATCTTAACATAGATTTTAAAGACGAAAATGTGACCAGTGATGAATGAACCTCCAAAATGGAATGTTCTGGCATTTCGCATTTCAGAAATGACTAACACTTAGAAACGCGAACATCCCTAATGCTAACTCTGTAGTAGCGAGGCGCAATATAAAGCACCCTTACAGGCAGATAGATCGATGTTGGACGCTTTAAAAAAGTTAAAACATAAGATTATTAGTAAGTCTGTTTCATGTCTTACTGCAAAATGTTTTTTGGAATCAAAAATAATTTCACAAGTGACTAAGGAATATAATGTATGCATAGTACGGTTACTTACGCTAGCCCCAAGTACCGCACTGATGGTGTGTCTGATAGCCAATCTTCGACGCAGATAAGTAGCCTCAACGGTCTTACAAGGAGTTACATAGAATTTACCTTGAGCTCTCTCGTTAAATCCTACGGCAAATTCAGCCTGTAACATATGGTACAATTTTTATCAGCCATTTATATCCCAATGCTAAGCAATGATATCTCTAGCAACCCATCCCTCTGTTGGATAAAAATTTTAAAGCCAGTCTTGAACAATCATGTCTCAAGAATCAATTAAAAATTTAATTAATGAACAAAGCACATCGTATATGATACATTGAAGAACAAAGCCTTACCTTCAAATAAATACCACCTGCTAATACGAATGGCGTAGCCTCGCTGATGGATTCAGGGGATATTACATCTGTAATTTGTTTTTCTGTTTGACCTTTGAGCTGAAAATTAAATGTATTAATCTTAAACTATAAACTACAAGTATGTTCGAGTGAATAAATGAGAAATCCTGATGTTGGAGTTTCTAGACCTAGCCTACGCCTATATAACCACCACTCAGCCGCAATGCAATACAGTGATTACAAAAAGTGTATCAGCTAGCGCTGTTAGTAGCGCGTTCCAAATGCGACTAACGCATTTTTCTACGATGGTGTCGCTACAAATCTTCACCGTGTGGGCGAGGGCACAGATATATAACATTATACAAAGTCAATATTTATTCAACTATTCCTACCTTATCATTCATTTGAGCAGCCGCATCCTCGGAATCAGTGACATTGACTGAAATTACTTCACCAAAAGCGTTGCTCAGCAGTTTATCCTTGAACTCCTCAGTAGCAGTAAATTTCATATCAAGACCAACATTGATGGCGGCATAAAGTTCTACTGAAGTATCCTTAAGCAGTGACGTGATTGCGTCCCTGATGCATTTGATCTAAAATGATGAGAGATACCATAATACGCAGAATCCATGTACTGAAATGCTCAGCTCATGACCATAGTACTTAGTAACATTATAAAAATTGGAAATTGTCATTAACACCTTCGTTGTTTCAATATGAAAAGGTTCTAAGTATGATCATCATTTTCAGAGGTATCTATAAATAATATCCATAAACTTCATTCATGGCAGAGAACATGAATGAACAAGAATACATGATCCAGTTTAGTTTCTGATTTACGAATTTATAACGAGCCTCATTTTATCACACAAATGTGGTAGATACAGTTCTATTTAGTTCAAATATGGTGGTTACCAGATCAATCATCTCTAGTGTAGTTTTTAATTTTCAGTTAGTGTGAACACTCACTTTTGGTTTCTTTATTATTTTTGTTTTGATATTAAATGTCGCCTTCATGTTTAAATATCAAAATGATACCTACCTGTTCATTATGAACCTTAAAATGTTTATATTTCTCCTTATTACCAAGCACTGCAAGCGCGTACAAACCGGGGAATAATGCTGAAGTGACGACAGAGGTCTGGGGATTAGTGTTGTGAACTCGCTGAAAACAATTAAAATACAATTATAATCATAAGGTGTATTGTGCAGTAAGTAGAATTGCGCTGTACAAAGTATGGATCATGGAAAAGAGTTTTTGAATGATAACATTAAATAACGTCATAATTTTGTTATAACAATAACTTTTTATATTACAATGAATGATGATCAATGAAGACGGTGGTTTGTGTAAGGGCCGACACTGCGTTAAGCGCGCGCCCGCCGCGTGTGGCTTCATACAAAAGTGAACCGTCACGTGCGGTTTCATACAAAAGTGAACCGTTGCGTACGCACGCGACGGGCGCACGCTTGACGCAGTGTTGGCTCTAAATAATGTATCGTATTCAACACAGACTATAATCTAGCTAGACAATCATCAGATTGACTTGTTCGATGTAGGTAATCAAATCTGTCTTCAGTCAGTTTAAAAACGGTTTTTTACATAATTATTTATATTATAATTATATATTATATAATTATCTTAGGCCTGAAACTGCGTTAACGTCTCGTGCGGCACACGCGCGGTTTCATAAAAAAAGTGATGCGAGCGGGCGCCGGCAGTTTCAGGCCTTACAGTAAAAATACAGACGGAAAAGTCTGAGAGGTTTTGTATCAAGTGTGCTATAAAAGGTTTTTATTTCCCAGTAGACAGTTCATAGACTAGGCCCTAAAGTTTTGTCCAAACTCTAAAAAGTTAAAATACACACCCTTAAGAAGTTAGCGCTCAGAAATATCATGACATGTTTGAAATCGTTGTAGCTGCCACCGCAAATGTCAGCAGTTTCCATGTCAGTAGGAGATGGAGGAGCTGCTTCCGTAGTTTCAGCTGTAGTCTCTTCACCTATGGATTACAGGGTGTGTTTAACCAACTTAAGAAAATGAGATGGTTCTTCATTATGCAGTATTTTAAATGGTACCAATTTTTATGTGGATGAATAAGAAAAGTTTTAAACGGATTTTTCGTTTTGATATTTCTGTGAGGTTCATTTATTCATTGAAATCGAATCAAGCTTTCGTTTATTCACTACTATAAAAAAACTTGACAAATTATTTGCAACCTTATTACCGTACGAATAATGATAGTTATAATTAAATAATGATTTAGGATTTAACCGTACCTTCAGCTGCAGGCGAAGTATTTGATGGAGACTCTGTTGACATAGGCCTAGATATCCTGCCTGTTAGATAAATAAAAACAAAACAAATTACTACCTATGTTCCGTTTTACCCGCAACGCACCCATTCCTTCGAAATTTGGAATTAAAAGTTGAAGCTCTTATCTCTAAATCACCGAATTTCATCACAAATGGATTTAGATGTGTTAACGCGACAGACAGGGTTACTTATGCATTTATAAATTAGCCATGCTCCCCGGTCTCACCCGCACGTTTCCGTAGAAATTAAGGGGAGATTCTCTATCTACAACCAAAACTATAATATTAGTATAGATACATTTTTAATAATAGAAAATCGGTCTATCCGTTTGAAAACTACGTTGCAACAGACAGACACATACGCACCCACAGTGAAACTTATAACACCATACTTTTTGCGTCGCGGGTTGAAAAGTAATTACCGAATATACTGGTTTCTTGAGTTAAAGCGAACACTACGCATTTTGAATTGAAACTACGTTTACGGATTTGTCTTCTGTCACTTCTGTGACCACGGTTCCTGCGAAATGTCAAATAAAAAAATGTTAAAAAAGTGAAGTGTACCCGTAAACGTAGTTTCAATTGAAAACTAATTTCCGAATGGTTAAGAATTGATGACTATTTATAAAACTTACCCAAAGACGTTCCAATGGAACAGAGTACAACAGTCAACACCAGGATTTTGAACATTTTGACACTTGAAAACGAATGTACCTTTTTGACACCCTGTAAGCCTTTTTATAGTATCTCTATTTTATGTTGCAATAAAATCGTAGAAACTTTTATAGGCACTTATATTTGTCGCAATTAATTTTACTTGTTTCGTTAATGTGTTTTAAAGAGGGTGAATTGATAAAGGTGGTATTTTGCTTCTACAGATAGTAATTTTTCTTCGGGTATGTTATACTTATAATTTATCAGTTTTTAAATGGCAAGTAATTTGTATTTTAACATTTAATGAAATTCTAATTTTAATTAGGAATTTAGTTAAATTATTTTTTTTTAAAGTAATTTATCAATTTAAAACATGGTGGTATACAACCCCATCACGGAAAAACCCTTTGTGAGCCTTTTTCAAAAATTCCCCAAATTAATCAACATTATAAAGGACATAATGTTGAAACCGCATAATATGATGATCAGTTTCAATTTAAGAATCGATTTTATTGAGCCATAAAAAAAGCCTTCTAGTATAAATAGGCTTACACGGGTAAGCCTACATTATAAATAAATAAGCTTACCAGTAAGCCCACTTATAGTAAGCCTATTTAAATAAAATCAAAAAGGTATTCGTGTAGTGTCAAAATGATGAAAATCCTGGTTTTTACTGTTCTGGTGTGTTCCTTTGGAACAACCTTAGGTAAGTTTAATACCGGCCGAGTGCGAGTCAGACGCGCGCACGGAGGGTAACGTAGTTTAAAAAAACGGCAAAAGAATTACTTTTATTGTATGGGACTACCCCTTAATTATTTATTAGAGAACATAAAACTAAATATTCTGTGACAACCTTATTGACAATCAATCTTGTAATAAAATATTTTTTCTCTAACAGCCGCAACTGATAGACGTAAACCAACAGAGTCTCCTTCAAATAGTGCTACATCTACTGAAGGTACAGTTTTATATTAATAATGTTATATTGTACTAACGTAACAACTTTGAATCCCTAATTTATTAAGTCATATCATGGATTTAATATGAATATAAAGTCATTTTATAATTTATCTATTGACTATAAAAATCATCTACAAGGGCAAAAACATCAAGTCTTTGATAGATATTAACGTAGAAAGACGTTTCTATATTATTATCGTTTCTAGTAATTTATAGTCTACTTCCTTATATTTTTGTCTAGTTCCTTATATTTCCTTATATTGTTGAACTAATTTCAATGAATTTACCCTTTTTCCATCAAAACTAGAAAATGCCAAGAAATTACAGAATTATCCCTAAAAATAAATAAAAAGCATAAGTATCAAACTCAATCACTTTGATAAACACCTCCTTTTTAAAAGTTGGTTGAGATACTTCAAATGACTTGTAGATGCAGAAACTGCAACTGAAAGCACTGAAGCACCCCCATCTCCTACTGACATGGAAACTGCAGACATTTGCGGTGACGCCTACAACCGTTTCAAACATGCCATCATCAATTTGAGTGGTAACTTCTTAAAGGTGTGTATATTAGTCACTTTTTCTTGGTAACTTATTTGCGGGCTCAATTCCCGCCTGAAATCAACAATATGTGTAGACATAATTATTGGCGACGACGTCTGGGTGTCAAATATAATATTCATATAGTATACAATGTGTTATAGTATCTTTTAGTCACCCTACATATTAAGAACTTAGAGGTAAGTCTTAATAGCCGTGAGCGAATTTGTCCTAAGAAAACAAGTAAAAGAAACTCAGTGCCAGTACCTAGACCTTAGCCGCCTTATTAAAATAAACGCGGTGTAACTAAAACACAGTTACGCTGTATTTTGTCTCTTTTGCTCTTCGAAAAATTGCGTATGTCAGAAAGTGACAAACCATTTGATAGCTAAAATGTTCTTATCCTAGCAGGTGTGCACACAAGAGACAAGACGTCTAACGAACCTTCTTACAAACGTCATATTCTTTTAGTCTGTTAGACTCGACAATTTTATTATTGTGCTGACACCAAATGTCAAACTTAATAAATATAGATTTAACTGTTTCTAACACGTCTAAAGATTATTTGAACTTAGCTAATCCTTATGCATCATTCAAATAAAAGACGAATCTTACATCAAACATACTACGATATTTGATTCAAACCGTCGCTTATGTTAAACATAGCTAAACCTGTGCATTGTTACAAACACTGCTACTTACTCCACGAACGCACCCATATGGTTTTTATTTCAATTGTTTATTTTGTGATTATTATTGTAATTCAATTGTTTTCAGCGTATTCACAACACTAATCCCCAGACTTCTGTTGGCACTTCACCATTATCCATTGCACGGTTCCTGCTTGCACTGCTATCCAAGAAGGATAAACAGAGAATCTTTAAAGTCTCTAATGATGAAGAGGTGGGTATTTGATATTGCAAAGATATTGGCAAAATGACATCTATATAATTAAATTAAATTAAAAACTACTCTAGAGCATGATTAAGCTGGTAGTTCAAAGAGCTTAATAGACTCGTTTTTAATGAATGAGGATCGTTTTGAATTCAAGAATCAGGAACAAGAATAGATTATGTACTCTGTACTCTGCCGTCTACCCTGTGAATGAAGTTCATTGGTACTGTTGATCTTACTTAAAACCTTTTCGTATTGAAACTTCTGGAACATTTAACATGTCTTTGAGAATTTAAAATTCTAATTATATGACGAAAATAATTATAGGTTCTGTAAAGATGATTTCTCTCAACGTTTCAGATATCTTGTATTCTTGGAATACTCAAATCATTGATTACCAAATCACCAGCAGAAACAGTTTACGTTCCCATCAATGTTGGTCTTGATGTAAAATATACTGCTACTGAGGAGTTCAAAGATAAATTGATAAACTACGCTTATGGTGAAGTAATTCCAGTCAATGTCAGTAATTCCGAAGAAACGGCTGCTCAAATGAGTGATATGGTAAGATTTGTTTAATAATTATTGATTCTGCGCATAATTTTATATCCATATAAGTTTAGGTCTGTAGCGGCTGTGGCGTAGTTTGACTGGAAAATGCTAACGCGATTGTTAAGCTACATTCAGTTTGGCTACTATTGGAATGGGTGTTCTTTTGTGCCATTGCTGGCTATGTGTGTTAATATCCTTCAAAGAGTTCTTTGAATTGATGGTCCCGGTGGTATTCATTGCAAGGTCATGTCTGGAAACGACACTAGGGTTACCGAATTTACTTACTCATTCATACCTACTAATTTATAGTTATAGCTACATCATATCGACATTCCATTTTCAGGTGGCAGCTCAAACAGAAAACGAAGTTACTGATGTAATTTCCCCTGAATCCATTAACGAGTCTACACCATTTATATTCGCAGCTGCTGCTTATTTAAAGGTACTTCTTCCAGTTTCAGAGCTTAATATATGTTTTGCTTTTTTTAATAATTTTTCAACTGATTCTTGAAAGACATGATTGATTAAGGCTGGTTTAAAAAATATATCAAATGGATGGGTTACCATTGCTTAGCATTGAGGCACAAATGGCTGATAAAAATATACTTATATGTTACAGTCGGACCTTGCCGTAGCATTTAAAGAGAGATTTCAAGGTAAATTCTACGTTACTCCTTGTAAGACCGTCGACGCTACTTATCTGCGTCGAAGACTGGCTACCAGATACACCATCAGTGCGGCACTCGGGGCTAGCGTAAGTAACCGTACCATACATTACTTTATTACAAACAATCAGCTTAATCTTTTAAACATGGAAGAAGAATATACAAACAGAAGTGGTATTTCCACCTGAGTACTACCGTGGGCTTGTCGTTTGAGCGCCCGGCTAACGATCCGGAGGTTCCGGGTTCGATTCCCGGTGGGTATATCACACAAAAATGTCTTTGTGAAACCTTCCCTAGTTTGGTTAGGGCATTGCAAGCTGAATCACCTGATTGCTCGAAAAGTAAGATGATTCCGTGCTTCGGAGGGCACGTTAAGCCGTCGGTCCCGATTACTTTCTACGGATAGTAGTCGTTACTTGAGCCATGTCAGAGGCCTTTGACGGCTCAATAACTCTGACACCAGGATTGGTCAAGTTCACCATCCACTCGATGAAGAAGAAGACTACCGTGGTTCAAAGAGCACGCTAAATTGTCCCGATTTTTTTAATCGATAGACCAGTCAGAGATCTTGAGGTGTGCAAATTACCTTATTATTTATTGTTTATACTAAAATAACTGTATTTAGCAGGATAATTTCATCTATTTTTATATATGTAAAACTAAATTAATATATAAATTTATTTTCAGGCTGTAGAATTAGACTACGCAGTACCCAACCGGAAGGTACTTTTGATTCTACCTGATGAGGGTGTTACCCCGTCCAGTATTCTGAAAAAAATTCGTGATTATAAAGTATTCAATCAATTACTTGACTCATTGGTGCTGGCCGATGTGGACGTCTCATTCCCATTCTTTAACGTGACATTCACAACCGACTTGATCGATGTTTTGACAAAGGTAATGTGATATTTATACCCTCGTTTTTTTATCGTAGATAGAGGAAATAATCCACTGTCTACGATTTTGATGTAAACTAATAAATTACTCTTGACTCGAAAAGGGAAAGTTACCACGTCGCATAAGATTGACTGAATTAGTTAGAAAACGCGACCCAATGAGTAATAAGCAAAGTATTTTGACATGTGTGACACCTCAAAAAGGAAAAAAGGATGAGAAATTCGATTTTCAACTTTTTTCCATTTGATTTTCCTCTGACATTTCACAATCATATTTTAGCACCTTCTTCTTTGTCTACTAATTGTATGGCCCGTACTTTTTGTATGCTTAATTTCCATTCATTATTTTTATTGATATTATCATAATCTTTAATATGTATGTTTTGTTTTAGACCAACACAGCCGCTTTCGTTACCGACCCTGCATCAAATAAAATTAAGAACGTGTTTGTTGGCAATGTCAGTCTCCCATTGTCTGTCGCCAAACTGACGATCAAGAGTATAATATCCCCAGATGGTGGAGAACCCTCTTCAGGTAAATTGTAGAGTTAATAGTATTACTCCATGCTAATGATGAACTCATCTCAGGGTGCTTTTGTCTCTGAAGATACAACAGTAAGAGCTGTTTGCTTTAGCTTGCTCTCACGCGCCACTAATAGGTTAACAGAAAATGTCAGTGTCAACAGAGGTAAGAAAATGAAAAATTTTAGTTTGCTACTGGGCGCTCGAACAACTTTTACAGACTGTCAATTAAGTTGGCCATACTAATAAACGCGCATAATAACAGTTTAGCTATCAATTGGTTTGTCACTCTGCCATACGAAATTTTCCGAAGAAGATATCAAATTAAAAAAAACTAGAACCGTCCTGTAGAAAAAGTACCAATTTCCGAGGACATTTTGTACGACGCAGACTTGTCTGTCCTGGTCTGTACCGGCTTAACTCAATAAAATAATCGCGGTACAGAAACAAAACAATGATTATAATTCATGTTTTCACTAATTCAAAATAATGTACTTATCATTGCTATCTATATATCAGAAAAGCTTTCGTCCTAAATTGGGCTTTACAGGCTTTTATATATCATATTTTTATTTCATAAGTAACATTCATAGATATCTGTTGCACCTAACATCTTTGCTAGACGAGAATACTAACTGTATGTATGTGATTGTTTATGTTTTACAAGATTCTTAGCATTATGTTATGAATTTAAATAATACTTAACAGCAAGTGCGTTCATGCTTGTTGCTGATGAAATTAAGAAGAGCAATATCATTACCAACGTTGATGAAATAAAGATTCGCTTTAAGAATCAATGATTTTTCAAAAAGAATTAAAGATATTTATCTCTTTACAGATGAGATGCCGTCACTCCAGGCTAACTTCAAATGTGTCAGACCTTTCATTATCTACATCACGCTGGGAGGAATACCAACTCTTGTCAAGGTTATTGCCAACAAATCATCATAAAACGCATTTTTTTCTGACTAAATGTTTGACCCAAACAACTAACTTGATGTAGAATAAAATAATTACACAATAATAAATATTAATTCAATTCAAACTGCTTTTCTTTGCCATCCCTATTATGAGTATGATAGCCATTTATCGTGAGCTTAAACATCAGTAAACATCAGTGTTAATTATATGACAAACTAGCAGCGCCCCGCGGCTTTGCCCGCGTTGAGCCCGTTCCCGTAGGAATTTTCGAAAATCCTTGCTTACTGTGCACTTACGTCACTTGAAGAACCTTCCTGCCAAATTTCATGTTTCTAGGTGTAGCGGTTGAGGCTGTGCGTTGATTATCAGTCAGTCAGGACTTTGAATTTTATATATATAGATAAGACCAACAAAGCAGCAAACTAAAATAACATTCGAATTTGAAGTCATGCTATTCGTAGCAGAAGTCATGCTATTCGTAGATATATAAATATTATTCGTAGACCAAGTTATACTATTCCTGCCCAATCTTGTGCTATTCGTAGCCATAAATATGCAATGAGTATCTAGTCATGATATTTATTTTTAATTGTATTATTTATGAAATCTTTAAGCCAAAATCATCATTACAACTGAACTCAATCAATCAACTTAACTAGTTCATGAGCTAAACTGAGATAAAATTTTCAATATTCATTCACTAAAACCGACTTCAACCGATTGTGTTTCGAGAATGAAACGGTGATATTGGGTTTATTTGTTCAAGTGTTTTGTAATATTAAATGTGTTCATAAACTTATGTAGTTGACTGTACCTTTTTTGGCATCATGTGAACCTATTTATTTTATTTCTCAATAAAATCGACGAAACTTTTATTGGCATATATTTGTCGCAATTAATTTCAGTTGTTTAATTTAATAGGTATTTAAAATATGGCAAAGTTTATTTTATTAATTAATTTTCATATGTATGGAATTGGAATATTTTTTTTTGCTTTAACATAAAGAAATCTCTCACCAACTCGTTAATAGACTGACTGATTAAACATGCTTCTTGATTACTAACAAGATCTAATAAAATATGATTATGCTAGCATTCAATAAATTAAAAGTTGATCTAGTTTTACTGAATCTTTTCGCAAAGGATTTCTTTTTACAACAACCAATATAACTCAAGTTAGAAGTCACCAAACCGCATAGAGCTTAGTCATGCTAAGTAAGCTTGAGTTATACTATTCGTTGCCATAGACATATAATAAGTAGCTATTTAAAGACCAAAGTCACGCTATTCGAAGTCCAAAGTCACGCTATTCGAAGTCCAAAGTCACGCTATTCGAAGTCCAAAGTCACGCTATTCGAAGTCCAAAGTCACGCTATTCGAAGTCCAAAGTCACGCTATTCGAAGTCCAAAGTCCCGCTATTCAAAGATCAAAGTCACGCTATTCGAAGTCCAAAGTCACGCTATTCGAAGTCCAAAGTCACGCTATTCGAAGTCCAAAGTCACGCTATTCGAAGTCCAAAGTCATGCTATTCGTAGTCCAAAGTCATGCTATTCGTAGTCCAAAGTAATGCTTTTCGCAGCTTTGATCATGGTTTTCGTAGCCCAGTAATTCTATTGGTACTCATATACATACTGTTCATTGAAGAACCCATAGAAGAACGAAGTTTACACCTCTCTATTTCGTAGATTAACCAGTGTTACACTCTAGCAGCCGCCTTGAGTAAGTATGAAGATCTGTGATAATGAATACAGCATCTGTGCGCCCGCTGAAAGACCTGTCATCCAATCTGTGGAAGACACTTATTTTTTCAACTAGATTCATGATGGATGTTGATTAAAAAAGTTAAAAGTAAGAAGTTATATTGTCTGAGTCCAGTACAATTGATAAATCTTCATCTGAGGTTGTTATTTTCATATATATAATCTGATAGGAAGTGAAGTGATGAGGTGAGATAACACCAGTAAATAAAAGATCCCACCAAAAACATAAATGTAAAAAAGGAGAGCCAAGTTCAATACAAAAATTATGCTTGGCTATGGGCTTCGCCGCAAAAAGAATGGAGATCTAAATGAGTGCCAAGTTGTAGGCAAAATCTCAATATGTATTTATAGGAACAAAATAACATTATGAACAAGTATTAAACTCTATTTCTTCTCTTTATTGGATACCTATGACAATTGCTGTTATTTAAAAATGTGAGATCTTAAAGTGGCTTAGATTTGACTTGACCAGTTTTCATTACATCAGTCATTTTATAACGTTATTCAAAAAATAGGTATATTTTTTTTTATTCTGGTAAAAACTGGCCAAGTTAAATCTAACCCACTTTAAAATCTCACATTTTTAAATAACAGCAATTGTCATAGGTATCCAATAAAGAGAAGAAATAGAGTTTAATACTTGTTCATAATGTTATTTTGTTCCTATAAATACATATTGAGATTTTGCCTACAACTTGGCACTCATTTAGATCTCCATTCTTTTTGCGGCGAAGCCCATAGCCAAGCATAATTTTTGTATTGAACTTGGCTCTCCTTTTTTACATTTATGTTTTTGGTGGGATATCATTACTTTTTGTAAAGAAAACTAGGTAAGTATTGATATCGCTGATTGGCTGGGGCGACGGTGGACCGACCGCGTCATAAGTACCTACCGCGCGCCGCCGACGACACACCGTTGGCCGGTTGTTTAGCGCGAATTACAAGTTTTTTTGTATGGGGGCACCACTTATTTTTTTACATAACTTTACGTTTATATTGCAGTTAAATAGCAAATATGATAATACTTAGATTGGGATAGTTTCAAATATCTGCTTGTAACGGTTCCAACGCTACAATTAAAAAATATATTTTTTTGTATGGGGACCCCCCCTATTTTTTAACTTTTTTTTATTTTTAGATTTTTTCTTACGCTTACACACAACTACCGAGCTAGATTCCAAATTTCAGCCTTCTAGGTCATCTGGAAGTAGGTTAGGTTTAGGTACTATATGTCAGTCAGTCAGTCAATACTAAAATTTACGACTTTCTGACGTTCATATCTTTATAACCGTTTGAGCTAGCTTCATGAAATTTGGGCTTCTAGGTGTCCTAATGGATATAATTAAACACACGTAGTTTCATGTGTTTACGTTAAATAGTTTTTGAGTTATAGAAGGGTCAAAAGTGGCACGAAGTGGTTCGTGTAATATTACACTCGGCGCTGGCTAGCCGTTCCTTTGCTTGAACTTGGCTTGACACGCTGCCGCGTGTCTAGATATTCGCTCACCCACTCTTTACTCTTCTAATTAACTCTTTCCGCTCAGACAACCTAGATTACCTAGCTTTAGTTTCTGTGAGCATAATTTATTATGTAAGATGGGAAATGATAAAAAACGGATACGCTAGGCAAAGGCTGTCATCTCACTGAATGATACCAGTACAAGAGGAGGATTAGTCATTTAATCAACATGTGTCAAACGAGGTCGGTGAAACCTGAGTCATGTTTGAAAAGCAGGAAACATGCCTACACTCGACCTGGGAATTGAACCCGGGACCTCAGTCCTGGCAGGCGATTGCACATACCACTAGACCACCGAGGCGTCGCTTTGGTACAAGTAAAACTTAATATTATGTAATATTAAATCTTGGTATTATGAATTGAAACTACATTTACGGATACACTTTCTTTTATTTTACATTTTTATCTGACGTTTCAGCCCCTTTACAGGAACCGTGGTCACAAAAGACGTTTTTTGGTTCTTTTTTAACAAATCAATTCTATAATGTGTCACTACACTAATTTATCGACCTTCAATTGATCGTATCGATGGTGGAAAGGATTGAACGATCGATAGTGGAATAGATTATATGATATCGATCGATGTATATCGGTATGGTACTATTGATCGAGCCGATTTATTCATGTCACTTTCGATGGATGCTGTCGATCAATTGGTGTAGGAGCAACTACAACTTAATCTATGTACATTATTGTGATGACTTCCGCGTAGCAAAAACTAAATAAATACAAAATTTAGTCTTCATGTACAAATTGATTGAAGTGAAATTAAACGAGATTAATTAACGGTGCTTATTGCTAGTACATTAGTTGGTATTCCGCCGATCATGACGTAGGTTATATAAGGTCTGTTGGCTATGAACGTAGCCTTATTACTTGGCAGTGGTTCTGTAAAGAAAAAAATGTTTAATTTTAAAGAACATTTGTATTTTACTAAAGTTAGTTCGAGTAGGTTAGTGGCCAACCCTGTTGTCGACGTTTTTAGACCGCCTAAAGGCCTCCGACATGGTCTGACGATTGAAACAACCGGGACCGACAGTTTGACATGCCTCACGGTAGCGCTCAGATAGAATGCCAATATCGGCCACCTATCCAAGTAGGGGCCGAGCTGCACGATGCTTAACAATCGCAATGAACTTACATCGCAGAGTCAAACTAGGCTTTGAACGCTACTAATTGCTACTAATTTGTATCTTTCCCAAACTAAGATGAATTTTACCAAAATGATACAATGTGTCTTAAAGAATACAAATTAACTTGTCTTTGCTACACGAGTAAGGAAGAGTGACTTTAATACCTCATAGTATTAGCCTGTAATGTCCCACTGTTGGGCAAAGGCCTCTCGTCTCACTGAAGATATCAGTACAGTGAGTATGTTTCAGGTGTAATCACCACGCTTGCCTAATGCGGGTTGGTGATCTCAAACCCGAGCCATGTTTGAAAAGTAGGAAACATGTTTTCGCTCGACCTGGGAATTAAACCCGGGACCTCAGTCTTGGCAGGCGAGTGTACACACCAATAGACCACCGAGGCGTTCGTTTAATACCTCATAATTAAATATATTTCATTCAATAAACATCTATATATAGATACATATCTAATTAAAGATATATCTTATATTAACTGCACTCACCAGTCGAAGGTTCCCCATCACTAAATATAATATTATTAGTGGTTGACTGATAGCCAACTGAAAATGGAACCGTGATGTTACCACCGACCACGTTCTTGTTCTTAGCTGACGAAGTATCAAAAATGGATGCGGCGGTGTTTGTCTAGAAAATCAACATGCATTTTTTATTATAACTAACTACATAGATAAAACTATAAGAATAGTTACCTATATTAGAACTTTTTAATAACCTGGAATCTAGATTGCCCTCATTTCTAAGCAAAGCTGGATGAAACATTGTATAATATTAGTGGAAGTAATAAAGTTCTTATTTTTCTGCAGCAACAAGTGAAATAAAGAGCAAATCTGAAGTTTATATACTTCTTAATATACTTCTGACGACTGATTGAAAATATGCTATTCAGAACAGCCTTCAGAATTGATTTGTACGACAATTATTAGTAGACTAGCAGCGTCCCGCAGTTTTACCCGCGTTTTGCCCGTTCCTATGATAATTTCAGGATAAAAAATAGCCAATAACCTTCCCATTGAATGTGGCTATCTAATACAAAAATAATTATTCAAATCGGACTGGTAATTCCTGAGATTAGCTTGAACATACAAATAAACAAACTTACAAATTATAGGATTATTTTTAAAATATACCTTTATCAAAATATCTCTAAAATCGGATACAAAAGAGATATCAATCGTAGGAATAGATACGTTCACAGCAGTTGGTGTCAGTTTATCTATAGTGCCACAAAATACTTTATGATCTTTAATTTTCTTCAGAACGTTGTTGATTGAAATGCCCGGATAAGGTAAAAAGAAAAGTAAGTTGTAGTTGGGTGCCCGGAACGGAATTTCTAAAACCTGGAAAGAAATGTATATGTAAACACAATAAATAGGCTTCTATTGGCGATAACTTTGGCAATCGACCTCTTTATAAATAAACTATTACGGCCGAAACTTTATTTAAGTTAAGCGGGTGCCCGCGCGGCTTCATACAAAAGTGAACAGTCGCATGCGCATGCGCCCGCTTTACGCAGTTTCGGCCCTTGACTGTTTCATTTTAAGCATTTACATCGTCCTGCTATGCGTTTTAATGTTAATCAAAAGAATATTGAAGCGCTCCTGACAACAGCGCACCAATGTGGCGAAACAGTGCATTTAATTTGCAATAGCCGTTAAAAAATAAATAACTTACATATGCCCCAATTTCAGCACTATCGGTATATCTAAGTGAGAACTCTCCAGTCACATAAGTTGCAATGACCTTCTTACATGGCGTCTCATAGAAAGTATCTTCATAGTTCAGGCTTTCATTAAATATTCCAACTACACCCTGTAACGCAAAATACTTTTTAATCAAATCTTTTGTATGTATGTCTACTCTTCCTAGGCACAGATGCATTGAGTTTATTTATGGCTCTTTTTTTAACTTTCAAGTAAACCGTTTGAGTAAAAACAAAATTAAGTACTCATATAAGTGAGTTACAGTAGGATATTTTAGGCACAAACTTTACTTACATCAAAATATACAGCAGATTGAAATACAAGTTGCGTGTCACTGTTTACTTTCTCAGCGGGTATTATATCTGTAATGTAATTATTTGTCTGAGCTGCAGACTGAAAAATAGATTTTAATTAGAATTTTTAATGTCAAACAACATGAGACTCACATTTACAGAAACCATAAGTTTTTCCAATAATACTTACCAGATCACTTAGTTGTGCAAGGGCTTCTTCAAAGTCCGTAAAATTGACTGAGACGACTTCACCAAACGCATAGTTCAGTAGATTTTCTTTAAACTCTTCAGTGACATTATATTTCACATCAACTCCTACATCGACTGCTGCATAAAATTCTATTCCAGGTGCATTAATGAAGAGCGATTTCATAGCGCCCAAGACGCATGGTAACTAAAATATACACAAGTTGATAACGATAATATAATTTTTTTAAGTATTAAAAAAAATTGAGATTTTTTATAGATTATGGATGGTTTCTCACAAAAAAATCTCTATTCTCGTTGGCTGAAAAGATGTAATTTTTATTTTTGATTGTTGATGATAAATCAAATAAATCTATTACAAGTTTAATTGAACACGCCTGAGCGCAGTTCGCTGAATCTATACGACTTAAATACACATTTCATAGATCATCTTTATTCGTTCCTGCGTAGTTTTGTAGGATATACAAATATTTACCTCGTCCTCTTTCTTTATGTTCAATAATTTTAGTAATTCCTTCTTAGTCAGTAGTGTTACCAACAGACGTATTATGAACACTACTGATAGGGCGACAATGGTTTGAGGATTAGTGTTCGATGCTCTCTGAAAGAATTGTAATAAAATGTATGAACATTTGAACTTCAATGTGGCATCTTTTATAATCTTGATGTATGATAAATGAGTATGTATGATATATGATATGATAAATGAGTATGTATATTGATTTCTAGTAGACAATACTTACCCTCAGAGAGTTAGAACTCAAACAGATGATAGCATGTTTGAAACGGTTGTAGGCGCCATTGCAGATATGTGCAGTTTCCATGTCAGAAGCGGCTGGAGGAGGTGCCTCAGTAGTTTCAGCAGCGATTTCATTACCTTTATATTGTATGATTTTTTTTAACTGACTTAAAAATGAGGTTGTTTATAATATCTATGTATTGTATTATGCGTGTTCGCTATACCGTTAGGTTTAAATTAACGTTCACAATGTCAAAATCCATTAGCCTTTTAAAGATTTTTTTAATGTTTTTTAATGGAGATCACAAACTATGTTTGAAAAGTAAAATGTAAAATGCTTCGCTCGACCCAGAATTGAACCCAGGATTATCTTGGCAGGCGAGGGTACATGCCAAGACTACTGACCACTGAGGCAAATAAGAAATAATTATTTTTTTAATTCTCACCCAAAGTAGTCCCAATGGAACACAGCAGAATAGTCAACACAAGGAGTTTGAACATTTTGCCACTTGAAGATGTTCGTCGACGAACCTCAACTGTTCTTCTACCTTTCTGGAATTCTATAAGTAAGACTATTTATACTATAAAAAGCCAATTTTATAAACTATAAAAAGCCAATTTTATATACTATAAAAGGCCAATTTTATATCCCATTAAAGTTGATGAAACTTTTATTGTCACTTATATTTGTCGCAATTAATTTCTAGCTTGATAATCATTATTTGACGACATAGGTATTTCACTTCTTATCTTGTTAACTTCTGGTAAGAACACTTTTTTGTATTGTACGAATAAGTATTGCATTTGGAACTTTGTACATATCTTCGTACATAGCTTGGCAACTTAGTCATATTATACGATGGGAGCACCGTGCTATTCGAAAGAAAATCAATACATAAATAAATTACGTTTGATAGGTTTAAAAAAGTTTTATAAGACAACATTTCAAAAGATTTGGATTACATAGCACCGATGGAAATGGATTCAACTTAGTTAATATTTTATATGGAAAGAAGCGTGCTGTTAGATGTGCTATGCAGCCTCCGTGGTCTTGTGGCTTGAGCGCCCGGCTGAATCACCTGATTGCCCGAAAAGTAAGATGATTCCGTGCTTCGGAGGGCACGTTAAGCCATCGGTCCCACGTCAGAGGCCTTTGGCGGTTTTTTTTATCACACCATCCTAAAGCGCAATATACAGAAAATGTGTCTGCGGGCTGAGTGCGGGTGGCGTTACGTTGCATTCCTTGTATTTGTATGAAAGGTATCCCGCAGCTGTGTGTCAGTACGCCTTTCTAAGGCCTTTGACACAGTTGACGGAAACTCCGTCATGGATCTTCCGCGACGGATCGCGAATACATATTATTGCATATAATTTACTAATAGCGTTCACAATACGCCGAAGATCGGGAGCTCCGTCGCGTCCTAAATTATATTCAAAATCCGCGACGGAATTTCCGTCATGCGTGTCAAAGGCCATACAATAAACAGTCTTCACTGCATTATTATATTCTCCTGTGTGTGAAAGTATTAACCTGTGTGTGTCACATTGACCTTTCTTACAAATACAAGGTATACAACGTTACGTGACCTGCACCTGCCCCGCAACCGCACATCCGTGCCTAGTGCTTAAAGAAATAATAGGATGGAGTATCTATATTAGATAATTGTTACTATCAAATTCATTTTTACCAACATTAATCTATATATATAAAATTCAAAGTCCTGACTGACTGATAATCAACGCACAGCCTCAACCGCTACACCTAGAAACAAGAAATTTGGCAGGAAGGTTCTTCAAGTGACGTAAGTGCACACTAAGAAAGGATTTTCGAAAATTCCTACGGGAACGGGCTCAACGCGGCCAAATCCGCGGGGCGCTGCTAGTCATCTATAAATATAAAATTCAAAGTCCTGACTGACTGACTGATAATCAAGGCACAGCCTCAACCGCTACACCTAGAAACATGAAATTTAGCAGGAAGGTTCTTCAAGTGACGTAAGTGCACACTAAGAAAGGATTTTCGAAAATTCCTACGGGAACGGGCTCAACGCGGGCAAAGCCGCGGGGCGCTGCTAGTACATTATAAATGAATAGTGGCGTTTCTGTCAGACTCACTGTTATGTAATAGGGCTACATCAGCCACCTAGGTTATTATATAGTATCCGAGCATCTGTTCCAAATAGATACCTATCAGATATCCAGAAAAAGAAAAACATAACTTTAATAATTATTTATTAACTCTCTTATATCTTAAACAATTAGATAATATTTAATTATTCAAATGGCCAATCATAATAGTAATGGTCTAGTAGATATATTAATATCCTTTTAAACTATGATCGGTTTTTTTTAAGAATAATTAGATTGCTGGTGATTGGTAGGCACCGGAAACAATTGGTACTCTTGTTTCTCCTTCCAGTAATATAAACATGTATGGATGATTTGCGTCAAACACTTTTGGTTTCACTCCTGGTGGTGCTGCAATGAAAGAATCAAAATATTAGTCGGAGGTAATATAACAGTTATGTGCTTGAGGTAGTTGATTCGACTATAAAATATTTTGGTAAGCCCGTTGGTACAGTGGTGTGTGAGAGCGCTTTGTATGGCAGGAACTGCGAGTTCGATACCCACCCGGAGTCATCAAAACGTGCAGAAATAGTTGTTGGCTATATAAAGTATATGTAGTAGTATCAATGAGTTAGATTCCATAGTACAAGCTTAGAGCTTGGTTTGGGTCTAATTAATCGTGTGACAGTTTGTCCGGGTGTATTGATATCGATGTTACTTTACACTATCATTGGTGGATTGTACCAGCTATTACGACCAATCTGATGAGAAATCATCTCATTCAGCTATTGAGATTATCAGATCAGTAATCTTGTTAGTAGATTTTTCAAAGAGAGTTAAATTACCTGGCACAGGATCGCCACCGTCTGCCGTAAACACGACTGTTATTACTTGTTCGCTATTAGTAACAGTAATCGGTTTATTATCAACGACAGCGCCGTCTAATCGGTTAGTGTAATCATTCTGCAAAAAAAAATAATTTCACCATTTAGAGTAGTTACACTTATTGGTTCAATATAGCAAAGGAAAGTATTGACCTGTTGTCCTTTTCTCTCATTGAGCTCTTCTCTTTTTACTGAAGATATGAGTATAGTGGGGAGGAGTATGCGTAATCATCACACTTGACTACGGGTTGGAAATTTCAAACACGAGCCTTGTTTGAATAGTAAATTGGATACATGCTTCGTTCGATCGGGGAATTGAGCTCTGGACCTCAGTCTTGGCAGGCAAATAAACATAGTATCAACCGAAACGTATTGATTGAATACATAAGTAAAAAAGAGGATTTGAAGCTTATCGTTGATAAGATACTAATTTATGTTTTAGAAGTTTACCTGTTCAGCAAGATCACTGTAATCAGTCCTCGTAGTAACATTGAGCTGAGGTATGAAAACGGTTACAAAAGTGGGTTTTCCTTTGTCTAATTCCTCGATAAATAGTTTATTTTTTTCTATTGCCTTTTTCAATAGGTTTTCGAGACCATAATAGGTTTTGGGCAAAACCAAGACAAGAATAAACGAGGAATCTGCTAAATTTATTTCAATTATCTGAAACAACGTCATCATTAAACTTAAGAACTAGGTTCGAGACAATATCTATGAGGTTCTTCATGTCTATTATTTGAGTTTTATTACTAACTAGCAGCACCTCGCGGTTTTACCAGCGTTGTGCCCGTTCCCGTTGAAATTTTGGGAATTTTTATACATATGTATAAAGCTTTCTCTTGAATCACTCTATGTACTTAAAAAACGTAGTATTTGAGTTTATCGCCAACAGACAGACAGACAGACAATCAGACGCGGCTGGGGACTTTGTTTTATAATATGTAGTGATTGAGTCTGCGCCTACTACAGTCACAACACTCTTAGATTTACTTGAAGCGAACTTAACCGTATTTTCTTAGTCGGTACAAATCCTTGAGTCTACAGACAAAAAGTTCTTTTTTACCTATACTGTCTCTTTTCTGAGCAAAGGTCTTCCTCAACATATTCAAAAAAAAAGAGACTTAAAAGTCTGTTACACGTTTTGCCTCTAGTGTGCGTTTCTTTATTTGTTTTAAAAGACTGAACTTTTCTGTAGTGGGCTCAAACTCAAACATAGTAAAACCAAAAAAAAATAATGAGTTTAAGTATTACCTGGCAGTCAAACAATTTACTTTCGTAGTAAACATACTCAGATGTTTGCATCATATACGGTATACGTTTTGCGTCAAATGGCGCGCTATAGAAAGCTTTAGGACTTTTTGTAATCGTGAATCCAACTTCGAAACTAGCCTGTAAAGTAAGTAAAGTAAGCAAGTTAGTTTTTGTAGCTTAGTGGCCACCTTGGTGCCGAAGTGTTAAGATCGTTTTTAAGGCGTGGTCTAACGATTGAAACAACCGGGACCGACCATTTATCGTGGCCTAAATTTTGTTTATTTTCTACAAATTCGATAAAAGGTATACATGATCATTAAAAAACACTTTGTAAACTGAATAGATAGATTTGGTTAATGAATATGGATCGAATACGAAAAGACTGCCGCTTGTCTAGGAGGTCTAGGTAATATATAAATACCTCTACGTATATTCCAACGGTAAACACTATTTCAGTCTTGCTGCTAAGTTTTGAGTAGTCATCAATCACAACTGTAACTTTGTCTTCAGTTTGCTTCGCAACCTGAAAACCCATTAAAAATGTATAAAAATTATAATAAATGAATATTACGATGGTGAAGGAATCGTTTTCCAAATGCCACTTTTGGCTTAAACGGTCAGAAATATAATTTGGTATTTTGCATACGATGTAATTATTTGTATATTGCTTATTTACGATACATTTCCTAGAAATTAGAGTTGGAAAACAAAAGGAGCAGCTAGTTTTATGTGTTTGTACAATATGGTCGTAGTGTCACAAAAAAAAATTAGAAGCTCACTAACCCTTTGATTCATCATATCAGCAGATTGTGCGGAATTAGTAAAGTTCTCGCTACCAGCATAACCATAAGCTACATTCATCACATCACTTTGGAAATCTGGAGTGAACTCGTACTGTATGTTGGCATCTATATTAAATCCTTGCAAGTATGTAACTGATGATTTTTGAAGTAAAGAATTTAATTGTATAAACACACAGCGAATCTGTAATAAAAAAACATACATGTAACAACATTGCAAGAATATAGTGCCATGCTATTTTTGCGGGTTACAAAAGATGCAATATAAGGAATATTTAAAGAAATATGACAATAGGTATGTGGGCAAAAACCAAATCTTACCTCCTCATTCGACTTAAGATCGTTGTAAGCTAAACATCGTTTCTTGGGAAGATCTAATGCATATAGACAAAGTGTTCCACACACGATAGAACTTGAAGTTCGCGATATCGCAAACGATGTTTTGGGGTTTTCTTGTGTTCCTCGCTGAAAAAGAAAATTAACAAAATCGCAGTACTGGAAAAAGGCAGGGGCAGGAAATCCCTGTGCTACATGATGCCTACTTATGAGCTGGTGATGTGTCTCGCAAAGAGATAAACAAGAGTGTAGAAAAAGCTGCGAGTAACGCAATCAAACCAAACTTGGAAATATTTTTTGTAGATACACCACTTATCTTCATATTTAACATATTTTATCCACTCTGGTAAGTATACAAAAGCAATTTACACACTTTAAAATATGCGACCGAATGCATACCTGGATCAAAACTGGAAGATTGGCCAGAACTGCTACTCTAAATCTGTCTATAGCATCCGGACATTCCATTTCAGCTGCTTCCATTTGTGCCTGTTCTACCTCAGATGTGCTTGCTAAAATATAACACAACAAATAAAGTAAAACAAACAAATTAGCAAATTGATCAGGATCAGTTTGATTGATATCAAAATTAGAAAAAGACATTACTACAGTCAATTTCTTCAACACACTTGAAGGTGACAGTGTCAAAAAGATATCCGTCTTTGCACATGCAACTATTCTCTTTGGGGCAGTTACATTTTGTTTGGTTCTGATTTGGACAACGTTTTGTACAGGTTTCGTCGCAGCCAGCAGTAACATTTGCGTCTCCACGGCATGATTCTACAAGTTCAGTATCAAAACACCACATAATAATCGCTATTATAAAACTTACAGATCTAATGAGTGCAGTGCATTTTTTTATTGCCAAAAAATGAGCAACCGTTATAAAAGCTAATCACAAGAACTACTCATTTTACAAGATAAAGACATTTTGTAGATTATAAAGTGAATATTGAAGCAACCTCAATCTGTAGATTCTGTAGAGACGAGTCATAACCTAGCTTGGAGCGTTTCTATGTTTTTTTACCTTAATCAGTTTGCTGATATATTCATGATTGTCAATAGTTTTTAAAATTTACCTTCAGTTGTAGCTTCCTGAGGTTCTTCTTCAGTAGGAGCTAGGAGTAAAAAAATATATACATTACTACGTTCGTTTGTTTTGTCATCTACTTATCATCATCTACACATTTTGTCATCAAGACCTCATTGCAAAGAGTATCAAATAGCAATTTCGGGATGGGAGATGTTATTTGTTATACGTTTTCTACCTTCAGTTGCCTCTTCTTCCGCTGGTTCTTCTTCGGTAGGAGCTAGAAACAAAATTTTAAAAACATGATTATAATTCAAAATATTCATCTTAAACATATATAGTAGATTCAGTAAGATAGTTATCAACTCATACATATTTTTTCATCAACATCTCCGCATGGGAGATGTTATTTGCTATACGTTTTTTGGTATCTCTTATTTACCTTCAGTTGCCTCTTCTTCCATAGGTTCTTCTTCAGCAGGATCTAGAAATAACATTTAAAAATTGTATATTTTTTATAATGTTTGTCCCAACCATCTCATCGTTATCATCTTCTCATTTATATATTTTCATCAACATCTCATTGAAAGACTATCAATTAACAATGTCCGGATGGGAGATATTATTTGTTATAAAAAAAAATTATCTCTTATTTACCTTCAGTTGCCTCTTCTTCCGCCGGTTCTTCGGTAGGAGCTAGAAATAAAATAAAAAAAACATGATTTTAATTAAAAAAGTTTCGTCTTAAACGTATATAATAGTTACAGCAAGATAGTTATCATCAACTCATACATATTTTTTCATAAACATCGTATCTAATAACAATGTCCGGATGGGAGATGTAATTTGTTAAACGTTTATCTCTTATTTACCTTCAGTTGCCTCTTCTTCCGCCGGTTCTTCTTCGGTAGGAGCTAGAAATAAAATTTAACAAAACATGATTTTAATTCAAAAATGTTCGTCTTAAACATATATAGTAGTTTCAGCAAGATAGTAATTTTTTTCATCAATATCTCATTGAAAAGAATTTCAAATAACAATGTCCGGATGGGAGATGTTATTTGTAATATTTTTTTTTTTATCTCCTATTTACCTTCAGTTGCCTCTTCTTCCGCCGGTTCTTCGGTAGGAGCTAGAAATAAAATGAAAAAAACATAATTTTAATTAAAAAAAATTCGTCTTAAACGTATATAATAGTTACAGCAAGATAGTTATCATCAACTCATACATATTTTTTCATAAACATCGTATCTAATAACAATGTCCGGATGGGAGATGTAATTTGTTAAACGTTTATCTCTTATTTACCTTCAGTTGCCTCTTCTTCCGCCGGTTCTTCTTCGGTAGGAGCTAGAAATAAAATTTAACAAAACATGATTTTAATTCAAAAATGTTCGTCTTAAACATATATAGTAGTTTCAGCAAGATAGTAATTTTTTTCATCAATATCTCATTGAAAAGAATTTCAAATAACAATGTCCGGATGGGAGATGTTATTTGTAATATTTTTTTTTTATCTCCTATTTACCTTCAGTTGCCTCTTCTTCCGCCGGTTCTTCGGTAGGAGCTAGAAATAAAATGAAAAAAACATAATTTTAATTAAAAAAAATTCGTCTTAAACGTATATAATAGTTACAGCAAGATAGTTATCATCAACTCATACATATTTTATCATAAACATCTTATTGAAATAGTATCTAATAACAATGTCCGGATGGTAGATGTAATTTGTTAAACGTTTATCTCTTAATTACCTTCAGTTGCCTCTTCTTCCGCTGGTTCTTCTTCGGTAGGAGCTAGAAATCAAATTTATAAAACATAATTATAATTCAAAATGTTCACCTTAAACATATATAGTAGTATCAGCAAGATAGTTATCAACTCATACATATTTTTTCATTAACATTTTATTGAAAAGTATCAAATAACAATGTCCGGGTGGGAGATGTTATTTGTTATACGTTTTTTATCTCTTACTAGCTGTGCCCTGCGGTTTCACCCGCATTTTTTTAGTCAATGCTTACCGTTTAAACCTTCCCTGGACTTTCATAAATATTTCAAGACCAAAATTAGCCAAAACGGTTCAGCCGTTCTCGAGTTTTAAGCAGACTAACGAACAGCAATTTATTTTTATTTATATAGATTTACCTTCAGTTGCCTCTTCTTCCGCCGGTTCTTCTTCGGTAGGGGCTTGAAATAAAAATTAAAAAACATGATTTTAATTCAAAAATGTTCGTCTTAAACGTATATAATAGTTACAGCAACATAGTTATCATCAACGCATACATATTTTATCATCAACATCTCATTGAAAGAGTATTAAATAATAATGTCCGGATGTAGGATGTTATTTGTTATACGTTTTTTATGTCTTATTTACCCTCAGTTGCCTCTTCTTCCGCTGGTTCTTCTTCGGTAGGAGCTAGAAATAAAAAAATTAAAAAATATATTTTTTATAATGTTTGTTTCAACTACTCTTCCGTTATCATCTTCTCATATATATTATATATATTTTCATCAACATCTCATTGAAAAGACTATCAATTAACAATGTCCGGCTGGGAGTTGTAATTTGGTAACCGTTTATCTCTTATTAACCTTCAGTTGCCTCTTCTTCCGCTGGTTCTTCGGTAGGAGCTAGAAATAAAATTTAAAAAACATGATTTTAATTCAAAATGTTCGTCTTAAACATATTTAGTAGTTTCAGCAAGATAGTTATCAACTCATACATATTTTTTCATCAACATCTCATTGAAAAGAGTTTCAAAAAACAATGTCCGGATGGGAGATGTTATTTGTTATAATTTTTTTGTTATCTCTTATTTACCTTCAGTTGCCTCTTCTTCCGCTGGTTCTTCGGTAGGAGCTAGAAATAGAATTTATAAAACATGATTATAATTCAAAATGTTTACCTTAAACATATATAGTAGTTTCAGCAAGATAGTTATCAACTCATGCATATTTTTTCATCTACATCTCATTGAAAAGGGTAACAAAAATAGCAATGTCCGGATGGAGGATGTAATTTGTTAAACGTTTATCTCTTAATTACCTTCAGTTGCCTCTTCTTCCGCTGGTTCTTCTTCAGCCGGATCTAGGAGTTAAAAAAAACTTATATTTTATTGGAATTAAAAAAAAACTCTTTATAACCTTCCTGTTGAATGTGACTATCGATTACAAGAAGAATTATTTAAATCGGACTAGTGGTGTAGTTAGTGGTAGTTTTTGAGCGCGTTCAAACAAATAAAAATATAAAAAACTCTCTTCAAAAATCATATTTACTTTGTCATCAAGACCTCATTGGAAAAAGTATTCAATAACAATGTCCGGATGGGAGATGTAATTTGTTAAACGTTTATCTCTTAATTACCTTCAGTTGCCTCTTCTTCCGCTGGTTCTTCTTCAGCCGGATCTAGGAGTTAAAAAACTTATATTTTATTATGTTCGTTTCTTTCGTACTAGCAGCGCCCCGTAGTTTTATCCGCGTTGTGCCCGTCACCGTGGGAGCTTCAGGATTTAAAAAATATACTATAACCTTCCCTTTGAATGTGGCTATCCATGACAAAAAGAACTATTCAAATCGGTCTGGTAGTTTCTGCGATGAGCGCGTTCAAACAAATAAAAAACAAACTCTGCGAAAATCCTTTTCAAGACCTCATTGCAAAAAGTATTATATAGCAATGTACGGATGGGAGATGTAGTTGCAGCAGTTTGTGATACGTTTATCTCTTATTTACCTTCAGTTGCCTCTTCTTCCATTGGTTCTTCTTCAGCAGGATCTAGAAATAAAATTAAAAATCATTTAACGCACAAAAATTTGAAAAACTTTCATCGATTTCTACTGAAACATTACAATTTGTTCTCCCCTTGGTGCTACCGATTTGTACCCCATGTTTGTTAATCCCGTATAATTTCAAGAATTGGAAATTATGGTAAGCTAACTACTTTTTTAGTTTTATTCTAATTACCTTCAGCATTTTCTTCTTGTTCTGCGGCAGGATCTGTAATTTTATTATTTTATGTAATTTCATGCATCACGGAATTAATATTATAAAGTTAATTTGTAAGCCATAACTCTTTGCCTTCAAGTAATCAGTACTCACCCTCATCCTCTGTTTGCGTTCCATCTGCAAAATAAAATTTAAAGAAAAAATTTCTTTGAATAACTGCACTTACAATACATAGGTAGAATAAAACTTAGTAATTATAATTTGCACTTTATTGTACTTATAAGCTAAACGTTATAATTATAAGATCGGTACATTATTTCGACAGACAGTTAATACAATTAAACAAGCCTCTTTATTTGTTGCTATACTTCTTGGAATATCGAAAAATAGTAATTCGACTCATTGTTCGAAAAGGAAAATCATATCGTAAAGGCTCGGTTCTTGATAACGAAGTTTAGTTATAAAACATACATATTAGGTCTAAGTACATTAGAATTGGCAGCAAAAAACTATGAATCAACATAGTGAGAATGTAGTGGCTTTATTGTAGTTAGATTTGGTTAGCTAGTGTAAGATTTAAGTTACACCCCCTTCAGTTATCACCTTGATTACCGCCAGCGTCTTCAGCAGCTGGATCTAACAAAATAATAGAGAAAACATTTTGGGTTAATACAAATCTGAATATAACAGAGGTGTCAACAACAGACAAGACATTATTGTTAAAAATAGCAAACTATTTGTTATTAATAAGAAAACGGACTCCGGTTTACTCAATTCTTCATCGCAATCTTTTTACTTCGGTTAGATTTTATACTTTCGGGTTTTGGATAATGTGCACAGGAATCACGATTTCAACGTATTACATGATTTATTTGTATGGAAATTGTATGTGGGTTTTCTTTGATTAGTTGTGTCTTACCAGCAGTGTTACAAGTACATCCATCATCAGCTGGCATCTCTTCAGGGGTTCCTTCTGCAGCTCCTACAAATATATATATTTTTTAAATTACCGCTGACCTTAATCACACAATGTTTAATAAATCATCTTTAATGAGAAATCTTAAATCGTCTCGTCTGTAAAATGTTTTACAGAGATTTTAACATTCTACAAATAAACGCAGTCACAGATTCTAAGTATGTTTGTTACATACTTTTGTCTCGTTTATCTACCAACAAAAAGAAAACTTTTATGAATTTACTTGTTTATCGACTTTACTACTAAACAACTAAGCAATCAATACTAAGCAAAGGCTAAAAGGAATTTGTCTGTAATAATTTAAATCCTCCTCTCTGCACTGAAATCTTTGGTGAAACAAGCCTTTGCCCAGCAGCGGAACATCACATGCTTAATTATTTATCTATTTAGGACAGCCAGTAAAAGTTACACTATATAAATACTATATACTTATAGTTTTTAAATATATTTTTACCTTCAGCTTCAGTATCAGCACCTGCTTCATCAGCAGCATTGCAAGTACATTCATCACCGGTGCCTGCATCACCACCTACAGATATAATGTCAAGTCTTATATGATGTCTAAATGTTCTTAGTACACTCTAGGTGCCAAAACTGTCGTTATACAGTCTTCTGGTCTTTGAAAACATATGAAAGAGCTCATACTAAAGAAAGAACATACTAAAAAACACCGTTGTGAGACAAACATCAGTTTTGGCCGCGTCAAACAAATCAGTCTTAAGATGATTGTGACTCTAGAGGGGGCTCTAGAGGCTCTAGAGGGGACTCTAGAGGCTCTTATTTGTAGCTAGACAATACCTAAATTATTTAAACGGTTTTATTTATTAGGTAAAAATGTTGTGCTCAAAGACTAAACTACCCCCAATACCATGTTACAGTGCCAGTTAAAATTAAAATTACCTTCTTCAGCACCTTCTTCGCCACCAGCTGCAGCACCTGTAATAAAACAAATACTAAATGATATCAATTTTTTTCTTTATTCAGTAGAGTGTTTTTTACTTATTTTAAACAAAGGTCAAATTGTAGGTTGCTGTGCATTGATATATAATTCTGTTGGTAAGTCAGTCAGGTTTGCCTCTTGTATATACATTCCCCCGGGAACAGGCACAATGCGGGAAACACCGCGGGGCGCGGCTAGTTTAATATAAGGTTTTTGAAACAAAAATACACAACGTATAACAAATATACTGACTTGCACACTAAATTATACAATCTAACAAAGGAATTTCTAAAATTGATTTCTCTAGGTAATCATAATACATGCAATCCGGTAGTACTCGTACTTATTATTATTTTAGCTAACATAAAAAACACATTTTTTATGACTGAAATAATTATTAAAACTATTAAATAATAGAATGCAGATTAGATTTAGTTTGTGTGCACATTTAGTGTGCAATCCAGTATTTTGGTGCCAATTTCGAATAATTTGTTACAAAAAAAAAGGATTTCTCGTACAGTTAAAGGACTACATACTACTGTTTATAATATTAGTAGGATAGGATGTACTGACCACATTCGCTCGTAGGGATACACATATTGGTATCATCACGAACGTATCCTGATACACAAACGCAAGCAGGTTGGTTGGAACACATGCTTGAAGATCCACAAGACAATAACATTCCAATTTCACCACAAGTCTGGGGATCGCATACTGATTCTGGGCAATTCACGTATCTTTCGTTTTCACCGCATTCGAATTGTGGAGCTAAAAATGAAAAAAATATGTTAGACTCCCAAGTAACTTTTGTCAACAAATGGATGACAAGGTTATTTCGTAAATAGTTGCAGTTTAAATTCTTACCAGGGCATATTCCGCAGATTTCGCAAAGAGGATCAGATCCATCGCCGGCGCTTCCTGAAAAAAAATCATCTTTAATATTGAAACTGAACCTAAATTTAACCTGGTGGCCACGAAATGTTTAGTATTAACTATGATGAAGTCAATATCAGTAATCATAATAATTTGACTTTTAGTTTTGAGTTTTTCGTATTATTTAATATATACCTGTGCATGGACTGCCACCTTCCTGGGCAGGGTCTTCTTCTTCCATTCCTTGTTCAGGATCTTCTTCTTCCATTCCTTGGGCAGGGTTTTCCTCTCCCTCTTGTGCAGGATCTTCTTCCATTCCTTGGGCAGGATCTTCTTCTTCCATTCCTTGGGCAGGTTCTTCCTGTCCTTCTTGGGCAGGTTCTTCCTGTCCTTCTTGGGCAGGATCTTCTTCTTCCATTTCTTGGGCAGGGTCTTCTTCTTCCATTCCTTGGGCAGGGTCTTCTGCTTCCATTTCTTGGGCAGGGTCTTCTTCTTGGGCACCTGCTACTTGAACGCAATGAAAAATCCCAGTGTTACAAAACCTTTTTCTTTCTACTGTCACTAGAACGAAGATTCCCGATTAAATAAATATAGTTATTTGAGACATTACTTCAAAATGAGATTACAATTGATACTTGAACTTATTAGAGTCAAACGCATACTGGATTGAAAATTAATAAATACTTTTTCCTCACCTGCACATGGACAGTCATAATCACCCTCTTCAGCTTCGGCTGGATCTTCTTCTGCCGGACCTCCTTCCATTGGATCTTCAGTTCCTGCTGCCGGATCTTCCTCACCTTTCATTGGATCTTCACTTGCTGCTGCTGCCGGATCTTCCTCACCTGCCATTGGATCTTCACTTGCTGCTGCTGCCGGATCTTCAGTTCCTGCTGCCGGATCTTTCTCACCTTCCATTGGATCTTCACTTGCTGCTGCTGCCGGATCTTCAGTTCCTGCTGCCGGATCTTCCTCACCTTCCATTGGACCTTCAGTTCCTGCTGCCGGATCTTCCTCACCTTCCATTGGACCTTCAGTTCCTGCTGCCGGATCTTCCTCACCTTCCATTGGATCTTCACTTGCTGCTGCTGCCGGATCTTCAGTTTCTGCTGCCGGACCTTCCTCACCTTCCATTGGACCTTCACTTGTTGCTGCCGGATCTTCCTCTCCTTCCATTGGATCTTCACTTGCTGCTCCCGGATTTTCAGTTTCTGCTGCCGGATCTTCCTCACCTTCCATGGGAACTTCACTTGCAGCTGCCGGATCTTCAGTTCCTGCTTCCGGATCCTCCTCACCTTCTGTCGGATCTTCTTCTCCTTCCATTGGACCTTCGGTTCCAGCTGCAGGATCTTCTTCTCCTTCCATTGGATCTTCGGTTTCTGCTGGCGGATCTTCCTCTCCTTCCATTGGACCTTCGGTTCCTGCTGGCGGACCGTCCTCTCCTTCCATTGGATCTTCGGTTCCCGCTGCTGGATCTTCCTCTCCTTGCATTGGAACTTCTTCTCCATTGTCAGGTTGTTGTCCACCGTCCTCTTCACCGCTATTGTCTAATTCTGAAATAAATTTATTGATGTATCTTTAAAAACAGATTTACTTATCCTTTGCTACACATTGAATATCTGAGAATCCCGGGATTGCTTGAATTAGGTCAACTTCAGTATTACTTAAATCAACAAATTTTTCACCGTAGTATCACGTGGTGTGAGGTAGGTACAAATAACGCATTTATTAAGAACATTATTTTTAGAACGTGATAACACTAAAAAAAAGCTTCAACACCGACAAACAAATTAAATGCTATTCAAATTAATCTACTATTTTTAAATATACTATTTTTTTCCTTAAGTGCTATTCATAACGCTTGGCTACCAATTAGAAATCACATGAATTGTTCTGAAATTACTGTTAAATGTTATATATTTCAGTCCTCCAGTAAAGTTACGTGCGGCAGCTCACGGGTCTCTATTTAAATTAGAATCCGTTATTATCATTTTCCATCTGGGCGCTTGGAAGAGTACGTTAAATTGTCGGTCCAGGTTAATTGAATTGTTAGACTTTATACGCAAACTTTACAATACTTAATGTTGTACTTACCAATACAAATTCCAATAAACTATATTTGATAATTTAATGTACTTACCATCAGAATCTAAGCTGCCTCTATCGTCGCTTTCATTTGACCTATTTTCTTCTTTTTCCATTTTTCTTTCTTCTTTTTCCCTTTCTCTTTCTTCTTTTTCCCTTTTTCTTTCTTCGCTTTCCCTTTCTCTTTCTTCTCTTTCCATATCTCTTTCCCTCTCTCTTTCTTCTTCTCTCATTTTTCTTTCTTCATCTTTCTGCTCTCTTTTTTCTTCTTTTTCCATATCTTTTTCTTCATCTTTCTGTTCTCTTTCTTCTTGTTTTTCCCTATCTTTCTCTTCTCTACGTTCCTCTTTCATTTCTTTTCTTTCTTCTTTATCTCTTTCTCTTTCTAAAAAAAATAATATACTTAATGCTTTACAGAAAACAATTTTTAATTTGGTATGACGATCAAAATTGACTGTCCCGTTTGGGCATAAGGATTTCTTCTCTAACTTCTATAACACTAAACTTTTTATGCAGTTCAATTTAGGAAATATAATATGACTTTAATAGCCATTGTCTATCAAGAGTTTGTTTAAGGCTTCTAAAACTCCAAATATATGATTATTTAACATTAAAAACTTTCTTGCTGTGTAAAAGGACTTAACATGATCATTTTTTCTTGGTCGAAGTAGTAGTCATAAAAGCCTGTAATGTTCCGCTGCTGGCAAAGTCCTCTCATCTCACTGATAATATAAGTACCGAGGAAAATTAGACGTAATCACCACGTTTGCCTACTGTGGATCAAGTATGACTCGAGTTTGATCACCAATCTCAAATCCGAGCCATGTTTGATAAATGAAAATAAACTGGAAACACGCTTCTATATAATACTAGCTGTGCCCTGCGGTTTCACCCACAGCGCATCCATTCCCGTGGGAAATACGGGATAAATAGTATCCTATATCCGTCTCCTGGTTCTAAACTACCTCCCCACGAATTTTCAGCCAAACCGGTTCAGCCGTTCTTGAGTTATAAATAGTGTAACTAGCACGACTTTCTTTTATATATATATATATATATATATATGTATATAGAAGATTACATTTTCACCTAATTTGTTCTTGAAATCAATCTAAAATAATATTACGTATAAAATTATCATTATCACTACATAGTATAAAACAAAGTCGCTTTCCGCTGTCTGTCCCTATGTATGCTTAGATCTTTAAAAATACCCAACAGATTGTGACGCGGTTTTGTTTAACAGATAGAGTGATTCAAGAGGAAGGTTTATATGTGTATAAAAAATACCGTAATTCCCACGGGAACGGGCGTAACGCGTGTAAAACCGCGGGGCGCTGCTAGTTGATAAATATGTTCTACTCACCCTCAGATCTTGCCTCACTGTCTTGGTCTTCACTATCATCATCATTTGTGGCCTGTTCGTTGGAATCCCTATCTGTAAGTAAATTTTAACATTCGACTTTGTCATATTACTCCTATTTTACCTATTTTAGATAGGTACACGGAGACAGAAATGCACTTCGATCAACAATACACAATACATGGCAAATCTCTGTCGCATCAGTCTTTTTCAATGGTGATTAATAATTAATTATTTTGCTTTATACAATTGATTAAGGGCATACAAATCGAGCAGTGCGGCAACAGTGCGTACTAAAATTATTTCGCGGTACCGACGCCGCACTGTTGCCGCACTGCTCGATTTGTATGAAAACACACGATCGTACGTTCACAATACGACAAACGCACCGCTTCGGCACCGCAGCGGTCCGACACGAAACGCATAATTTGAAAGCACCCTTAGTATCAGGGTCAACACTTCGTTAAGCTTGCGTACGTCGCGTGCGAACGTCGCGTGCGCACGTCGCGTGCGCACGTCGCGTGCGCACGTCGCGTGCGCCCGCCGAGCGCGCACGCGTCGGTTCACTTTTGTTATGACACCGCGGCGTGCGCACGCTTAACGCAGTGTCGGCCCTAATGGACCTTAATCATTTCCATCGTTATAGTGGTAATATTTTTTTTATAATCTACTTAATAGTATTCAATGATAATATTATATTTTTTTACTTACAATCAGAATCTAATCCATTTTGATCATTATTGTTATCTGTAAATATCAAATAAAATTAAATCGGTAATCAAGTAATTATATGAAGGTGCCATTCGATTTAGTGACGACGTAGACTAGAAGAGGCTGCATGCAACATGCGTTTTACAAATATATAAATTGACTTTTGCACGAGCAAGGCATGCCCCATATACACCTTTATCTATAAAGTAGCTGCGCCCCGCGGTTTTCACCCGCATTGTACCCTTTCCGCGGGAATTTCGGATAAAATGAATCCTATGAGTTATTCTGATGTATAACCTATATTACTGTAAAGTTTCATCGAAATCCGTTCAGTAGTTTTTGCGTGAAAGAGTAGCAAACATACATCCATACATACAGCCATCCTCACAAACCTTCCATTTATAATATTAATAGGATAGGATAGAAATACCTGTTCTCTTTTAAATATTGCTGACGGTCGACTTATTCTAATTGCCCCCTTACTTACGCACGTAAAGTGACGTTCGTTAAGGTAGCGTGAGTTTATAAATTGGAAGCCAGCGATAACATGAGCGTTACACAATTAGCTTGTACACTCGCATTCTTAGCGACGTCTTTAAGGCAGTCTCTAGAGGCAGACTCGGGGTTGAGCAGCCACGACTTAGGCAAGCAGCCTACCGTAAATACAAAATAAACTCGTACATCGTATCGCGACAAGCCTCGAGTTGAGGCAGCGTCTCTTTTTGTGCCGCCTCAGGGCGAGGCAGCCGCTTGATCCAAGGCTGCCTCTGGTGGATAACCGGCTACCACACTATGTACCAAGACTCTATACTTCAGTATTATATAACTATAATTGTTTACTTAAAAAAAAAAAAATTTTACGAACCCTCATCACTTCTTTGGGCACCTGAAAAGCAAAAAGTACATCAAATAAAAGTGTACAATAACACGCCGTATACGTCTCTCTCTTCCTGGATATGTGTGTTCTGTCATTTTTGCATATAGGGTTTTTTAATTTAGAATGTTAAGTAACATGGCTTTAATAAAAGAACTTCATCTGACAACTATTAAACTAAAGAAAGACAGTTTTGTTTGCGTCGAACAAGTTCATCCAAATGCTATAGTGAGTATAGTGGACTAATTCGTATGAACAATCAGAGTTAAGATAAACATTGTAACGTACTGTGATGTTTATCCTTCCTGTGAATACCTGAAAAGCAAAAAGTACTTGCATTAGATACATTATTTTAGAGACGTCAAAATAATTTGATTCTGTAGTAATAGGGCTATTAATCACGCAGGAAATCACTATGTAAATTTCACGCAAAGCCAAATGTTGGACCAAACCAAAAGAATTATTCGAATCAAACCACGTGTAAAGGGTACATTGCACTATAATCTAGAACTCTGTAAACTATTTAATACCTAATTATATTTAGAAACAAATTTTATTCTATTCAAATTGTAATCTTGCACCAAATGGAAAATAGTATTTTGTTTTTTAAACATATTTAGGTACTAAATACATGTAAGAGGTATTGCGCAAGCCGAAAATATTAAATTCTTAACTTAAACTTACTGTTACTTAGTGTTAACACTAAAGTATTGGCCAATAAGGCCAAAAGTAATAGTTTCCACATTTTCACACTAATACTAATACATTTCTTGGGCACATCAGCCTTTTATACAGTCAATATTTGAAATACTAAATTTATTCTGAGCTGTTAGCATATAAATTGCTAATGATAGTTGAAATAATCACTTAGTACTGAATTTTTCAACTTATCTATCAACATTATTTCAAGAAGTTACTTTTTTAATTTAAGTACTTAGAATGAAAGTAGACGCGGGTTATCAATTTCATAATAGAGAATAGTTTCAGAAGTAATTAGCACACAGATGTAACCCGACAGAAAATAGGACTGTTATTTATACTGACTATTATACTATGTTGCTTCGACGTGTCTGTATCTCTATTTCAATGTGTAAGAAGGTGTATAATGTGTAAGTGTATAAGTAGATTAAATGAATATGCTCAAAACTGATACACACATTCTGAGCTCACAAGCTGATACTATTGCATCTATATCTAAACTAATACTAAAAAGCTGAATAGTTTGTTTTATAATTTTTGTTTTTGTGATCGCTTTAATCTTGGGAACTACCAATCCGATTTGAATATTTCTTATTTTTATGGATAGCCACAATCAATGGGAAGATTATATGCTATTATTTATCCCGGAATTCTAACGGGAACGGGCTCAACGTTACTCAACTATAAGTTTTAGGAGACTCAGTGGTCGCAAAGAAGGGATTTTGCGAAACTCAATCCCTAACAGGGGTTGAGTTTCACCCGAAGCGTAGTGAGGCCGAGCTGCACGTATAAAAATGAGCCCCTCATATCCCACAGTTGGGCAAAGACCTATTTCTTCCAATCAGCTCTATCAAGAGATTCCCTAAAACGAATACTCGGATTAATTACATTTGTAACTATTTTGCATTAATAAATACAGTTATTGACACTATTTAAGAGTTTATAAATAAATTAACTATAGCTACATTGAACTTATAACTATGTACACGTAAGTTTTGAATAATTCAAAATTAGATAAAATACTCATTATATATTCTAAGTAGATATCTATTCACCAATTTGTGTATTCAGAAGACTAGTACTCATTCATAGTCCATGAAAATATCCATAAGTATTTTAAAAAACATTAAACATTCAGTGTCAAAAATACTGAAACAATCTTTGGTATAGCATCTACTATTGTATTAGAACCCGTAGTGGCAGAAGTCTTCTTCATCGAGTGGATGGCCAACCTGGCCAATCCTGGTGTCAGAGTTATTGAGCCGCCAAAGGCCTCTGACATGGCTCAAGTAACGACTACTATCCGTAGAAAGTAACCGGGACCGACGGCTTAACGTGCCCTCCGAAGCACGGAATCATCTTACTTTTCGAGCAATCAGGTGATTCAGCCTGCAATGCCCTAACCAAACTGAGGAAAGTCTCACAAAGAGATTTTTGTGAGATATCCCCACCGGAAATCGAACGCGGAACCTCCGGGTCGTGAGCCGGGCGCTCAAACCACAAGACCACGGAGGCTGTGGCAGAAGTCAGTACAATGTTTGCTTGGTAAGCAACACGTTTCATACTTCAATTTTGTTTACCCGCCGATAACAAATGAATAGTGACGCCGACACCCGATTAAAATACGGATCCAAAAGCCGACTAGTGTAAACAGACTCTTAAATTGCAAGATTTCTACAACATATGTATATAACAAAATGACAAGCCCGTGGCGCGGTGGCATGTGAGAGCGCTTACTGTGTCGGGGGTTGCGGGTTCGATTCCCGCCTGGAGTCAACAATATTAGACATAGTCGTTGGTGACGACGTCTAGGTATCAATTATGTATTCATATGAAGTATATGTGTATGTATTAGAATCAGTTAGTCAGATTCCATAATAAAAGCTTAGAACTTATGGACCAAGAGCCCGCGAACCCCAGACCTTCGTTATTTTATAAAAGCTGAAAGTTTGTCAGCGCATGCTCCCACACACAGGTAAGAACGATGGACTATTATGAAGTTTGGGTTATAGTGGCTTTGGCAGGTATACGGTACTAAATGTCAATGGTCGAAAACACCAAGTTGGCCATCGATTTCGATATCACCGTCAAAGGGTGACTTGTACAACTCCTCAAGAGCTTTCAAATGACATAGGTCATGTCACTGTTGAGCATTAGGATCAGCGTCCATGGCATAGGCCAACTCCAATCTTCGGTGGTCGAAAACACCAAGTTGGCCGTCGATTTCGATGTCACCGTCAAAGGGTGACTTGTACAACTTGTCAAGAGCTTTCAAATGACATAGGTCATGTCACATAGGATCAGCGTCCATAGCATAGGTCAACTCCAATCTTCAATGGTCGAAAACACCAAGTTGGCCGTCGATTTCGATATCACCGTCAAAGGGTGACTTGTACAACTTGTCAAGAGCTTTCAAATGATATAGGTCATGTCACTGTTGAGCATTAGGATCAGCGTCCATAGCATAGGTCAACTCCAATCTTCAATGGTCGAAAACACCAAGTTGGCCGTCGATTTCGATATCACCGTCAAAGGGTGACTTGTACAACTCTTCAAGAGCTTTCAAATGACATATGTCGTGTCACAAATCACACTTAATTATTTGATGAATTTAGATCGGTATTTTACACACCTTTAGTACCGTTTATCTGCCAAAGCCACTATAACCCAAACTTCATAATAGTCCATCGTTCTTACCTGTGTGTGGGAGCATGCGCTGACAAACTTTCAGCTTTTATAAAATGACGAAAGTCTGGGGTTCACGGGCTCTAGGTCTATTAGTTTAGGTCTAATTACTCGTGTGTGAATTTGTCTGGGTGTATTTATTTATTGTTATTCAAAGTATCAACCTGTAGCGTCTCACACTGGTAGGTAAAAGCATCTCATCTCATCAGAGATATTAGTAGGTACAGTGAGGAGGATTATGCTTAATCACCACGCTTGCCTACTGCGTAATTGGTATATTTATATTCATATTCACTATTATTAATACGTTTTTCTTAAACTTTACCACGAAATAAACTCAATTTTGTACGACATTAATAGTTACAAAACAATGTTTGCGTGATGTAATAAGTGCAAGTAATTGGTGGCTAATTCAAAAAGCGCGTGCTTTGATCTGATAAGGTGGCATGAATCAAAAGGGGGCGGCGCTTTACGTACTAACACACGCTGCTTCCATTATATCGAGGAACTTTGTCGTAATTACTACAACATAATTTTATACTCAGAACCTGTAGTAAATAATGTATGAATGAACGTAAACAACTAGTTTAAAGTGACGTTTACATAGCGCAAGTCTGCAAGCGACATCAGTTAATTTCATGAAATAGAGCACTACGCCCAAACTCAGAGACGTCAAATACTTCCTTAGTAGAGATTTAATGAGTGATTTTGACATGTAATGTATGAAAATTACGTCAATTAGTTCCCTTAGTATCTCTGAGTGTCTCAGTGAGCAGTAAGTTCAGTTTTCCCTGGTTAATTTTATAGACAAAACATGAGCGAGACAAAATTTGAAAAACATGTAACGCTATCGTTTTATTGAATTCGCCATCTTGAAAAATTTGCAAACTCGCTCACTGTCAAAGATGCTTAGACGGACGCCTCTTTCTGCAAGACGTTTGAGTGTAGCGCAAACTTTACTCAATAACTACTTTCTATTTGTTTGAAAATATTTTGATATGACAACCTTTTATGGCTGTTTGTAGAGGTATTAGTTAAGGGATATTGTGCTGTATTTCTTTCTAATAGGTATCGAGTGTTTTGCGTGGTTTTATGTGAAGATTTCGATGTTGAAAATGGTGTTTGTTTGTGTATCAAGTACGTTTGGTTGAAACGGTTCATTGTGGTAAAGCGAGTTGGTACAGTGGTTTGTGAGAGCGCTAAAGTGCAAGACACATACGAGTATAGTGCGGGTGCGGGCCGGGTGCGGACCGGATGCGGGTCGCGTGACGTTGTGTTTCTTTCTTGTGTTACAACGGTCCGCAGCCGCACTATGTGTGTCTTGCGCTTAACGGTGTATATGATTTTTTAAAGTAAATATTATCCTATAATGTTACATTGCTGAATAAAACCTACTCATTTTATTAAATAAATCAGTATGTTGCGAGGTTTTGTTATAAATAATTACTTAACGTAGTCTCGAGCTAAGTAAAGGCCTTTACATACTTTATATTAAACCGTGGTTGACATTACGCGAAATTTCAAGCTGTTCCGCAAGTACAATAGGAAGTGAGCGTCACACATGTCCAATTTCAAACTTTGTGTTTAGGATTCGCCGGCTCGCGGTTGTAATGTCGCAGAATGTCAACGGCCCTTTAGATGGTCTACCTAGACCATAGACAAATAAACAGAATTAGATTTGACGTAAGAAAATTAAAAATTGCGCTTTTTTACTGGCCGTCAGAACTTTAACAGATTGTCAAATTAAGTTATGAAAGAAGATTTGTTTCAACAGACATTTATCATAAAAATAGTGAACTTTTTAACGAACGTATCATACACTATTCAGCCGTTCGAAAAACCCGACCTAGCATTATGAAAATACTAGCCGCGCCCCGCGGTATCCCGCGTTGTATCGGTTCCCGCGGGAATTTCGGGATTAAATGTATCCCATATGTTATTCTAATGTATAAGCTATATTACTGTAAAGTTTCATCCAAATCCGCCTAGTAGTTTTTACGTGAAAGAGCAATAAACATAATTATATTCATACATCCATACATACATCCATCCTCACAAACTTTCGCATTTATAATATAATATTAGTAGGATTTTCACAATGTCAATGCGTTGTTTGACATTATCAATGCGTTGTGATTGGGTGATTGAGCTCTGTACTGCTCCGTTCCGCTTCAATGGAACCTCACCCTAAGTAAACTTAATTATCTAAATGGATAGTATCTAATACTCTAACTGTCCACTTACTCAGTGGAACATTAAACTTAACAAATCCTTTCATAAATATTGTTATTTGAAAGCAAAACGTGGCTTGATAGACGGAAAAAAGCGGCCAAAATCCTTCAATTTCAACAGATCTGCAATAACAAGACATCAAAGCCATGCACGTCCAGCTGAGGGTCGAAAGCCCGTCACAGAAAATGGCAAAACCCCACATAGGTCAGTTTGAACCCAACTTGTCAATTATTCAACATTTTTCGAGTTCTCTATTCGAAAACCAAATCGTCTTCACAAACACATGTGTGTGAAAATGCACGTGAATCTGTAAGTCACATACAATATTTAGCCGAAATTGAAAAATGGAGGAGGTTGTATACAATATGCGCTGACATAGTTGGCGACGATGTCTGGCTGTGAATTATACATTCTTATAAAGTACTTGTGTAAGTACAGTTAATTAGATTCCATGATAGAGTTTACAGCTTAGTTTGGGTCTAATCTACCGCGTGTGAATTTGTCCGGGTGTATTTATTTATTTATCAATAGGTATCTTAACATTTTTTTTAATAACCTTATTAAGGTACATATTATCACAATAGCGTACTTTTGTATAAAATAATACTTACTGCTTCCCGAAATTAACACAGCCTACCCGCATTTTAAGTGTACGGACGCACAGGCTGCGGATCATCAGTCATCTTAGCAAAACGAACGTTCGGGAATGTCCGCGATCGGCCGCACTGCGCGCATGGCACTAGTTTGCATACCTAAAATGCAAACCACAAGGCTCTAGGTACCAAGCAAGTCACCTGCCTGTGCGTTCATAGCCTAAGATAAAGAAAAAGAGCCTACGTCCATACCCTATATTATCAAAATTCATCAATATCAGAATCCTGGTTTAATCCTGAATGTGTAACAGACATACGATGAAAGAGTCATTTGAGTTAAGAATGAAATAAGATTTTGTAGGGCCTAGCGTTTCCGAATGTTTAAATGAAATGTTCATGTGAAAAGTACTCAATGTAATGCCGATTATAAATTAAATTAATGCTGTAATTTTCAGTTCCTTTCGTTTGAAGATTGCTTGTAGGTTTTGAATATTTTCGTTGAGTTAAGTAGACTCTACAGTAAAACATTACAGGCAAATACCTACCTTATTTATTTCTTTGAAGTAGATAAATTCAACTCATATTTGAGTCTGTAATTCAATATTACTTTCTTTGGCTCCATTAGTAGACTGAGTACTTGTGTTCTAAATTCAACTTGAGTCTTTCATAGTAAGGATGATTACACATTTTTGTAAAATGCTTCATCATAATCCATTTCTTATATGAATACTAGCGACGGCCCGCGGCTGTACCCGAATTGTGCCCGTTCCCGTGAGAATTTCGGGATGAAAAATAGTCTTTAACCTTCCCGTTGAATGTGACTATCTGTTTCAAAAAGAACAATTCAAATCGGATTGGTAGTTTCTGAGATTATTGTACTCATACAAAAATCAAATTCTTTATTATTAGTATAGCATAGACCACTATATCATCAAGCGCAGTTATAATTTTGGTCTCTTTTTACTATACAGGCTTTAATTTTATTGGAATGATAGCTATCATTTCCTTGATGATACAGTCATTTTTGTAAAGTGACGGTGAAACTATTTTTTTAAATGTTTACGAGTTACATTTTACCTGTTTTTTTCTATCTAGTAGGTGTAATCAGAGTGCTACGATTTTCGAAGGGCATGTTTAATCATATCCTGCTAAGAAAAGAACACAATATTATAGTGTTAAAACACGGAAGAGCGAAGCACTTACTGCGTTCGAGGTTATAAAGTAAAAGTATGACAAGAGATAATGATCAATGTTCTTTTTTCAAAATTAACTAGTCGTTACTATCGTTACTACATCGTGGTGTGGTACGTTTACTTAATATTTTATTATAAACTAGCTGTGCCCTGCGGTTGCACCCGCATTTATTCCGTCACTGCTTATCTTTTAAACCTTCCCTGGACTTTCATGAATATTTCAAGACCAAAATTAGCCAAATCGGTTCAGCCGTTCTCGAGTTTTAAGCAGACTAACGAATAGCAATTCATTTTTATTATATAGATTTTACTTACTAAAACACTTCTGTGCCGCGAAAAAAACCGTAGTAATACGTAAATAATATTTTATTTCCAAAAAGATAAGTAAGTACCACATTTGTACAGACACTTCTATAAAATACCTCCCATTATTCAAAACTGTATAAAATTGTAAAGCATTTCGATACTATCAAAACGAACTCGCAAAAGAGTCATAAATTAGAACAAAAGGCCTGTTATCCGACAACTTATTCCAGATATCGGTCAGAGTTCTACTTTATTTTGGTTTTATTTTACTATTTTGCTTTAAATCACTGTTTTAAATTATGATTTACTAGCTGTTCCTTTCGGTGTCATTGCTGTGTGCGCAGAATTTTGGGTTAAAAAGTAATCTAAGTCCGTCTCCAAGGACTAATCTACATCTACGAAATAATTTTATCAAAATTCGTCTGGATTCTTAGGTCTGAAAGCGTAGGATTAAGTCAGACAGACAAACAGAGCAACTTCCAGAGTAACAAAATTCCCACAGGAAAGGGTACTCATATTTTAAATCAACTAGCAGCGCCCCGCAGTTTTAGCCACGTTGTGCCCGTTCCCGTGGGAATTTCGGGATGAAACATCGCTTATAACCTTCCCGTTGAATGTGGCTATACATTACAAAAATAATTATTCAAATCGAATTGGTAATTTTTAAATTACGGCGTTAAAACAAACAAAAAATCGAACTATTCAGCTTTATTATATAAGTACAAATTTACGCATAGTTATATTATTAAAGAAGTACATAACACCTTTTACATTTCCGCAAGAAGAGACCACATTATACAGTCTCATTTTTTCACCGACTTTTCATTAAACGAAGATTTGCTGGAGCCAATAAATAACGAGGATATTTGCATGAAAACTGAGCCACTGAGAGCACGTCTACCCTTTTGTACGTTCATAATGGCTGAACTATTTAAATTTTCCTTCGTATCTTAATTCAATTTCGCACCATACATCACGAGAGTGCTTTTAGAATTATGATTAAAACGTAGAACTATCCAGAATAAATGGTGGACGAGATAAATTTTATGATGGAAGCGTTTAGATCATGTAAGGAATTGTTTTAGATATTCTTTTCTTTCTTTATGATTGACTAGCAGCCCGCGGTTTTACCCGAGCTGTGCCCGATTCCGTGGGAATTTCGGGATGAAAAATAGTCTATAAACTTCTCGTTGAACGTGGCTATCTGGTACAAAAATAATTGTTCAAATTGGACTGGTAGTTCATACAAACAAACAAAATTTACCTCTTTTTAATATTATTTAGGTATCAAAACGATAATGTACCTAATTAGTTACTCCATAAGGTTGTTATGTATCTTAGAAAATCAATTTTTTACGAGAATGATTCTACATCCTCTGGTCTGATCCAAAATTGTACGCTAACACACTCGCCGCGCCGGCCCAGCCCAACACGACATTAACCAAAAACTCGTATGTGATGTACCGTGTATGCATGACAAATAACTAAAAATCTGCGTAACTTCTCTATTTCGTGCTTCTTCTTCTTTATCGAGTGGATGGTCAACCTGACCAATCTTGGTGTCAGAGTCATTGAGCCGCCAAAGGCCTCTGACATGGCTTAAGTAACGACTACTATCCGTTATTTCGTGCTAAGCACTTTATAGATGTTTAGTATCATATACACTGCTATCATATACACTCATATACTATGCCTGTTAAATATTGGGAAATAAGTTTCTTTATGTAAATTGTGTTTAAGGCAACGCCACCAACATTTAAATGTAGAAGTTACATTGTTTGTGACAACTTTGCGGGTTAACGATTCGATTTAGATAGGTAGTACGTAACGGTAAGAATAGTTAATATAATGTATTTCTTTTGTGTTGATATCACCAGGAAAATGGGTGGTTTTTATCCCAGTGGGATGTAGGCTTAAAATACTTTCTTATTTTTAGGTGAGTACATTGTTTCTATGACAATATAAGAGGAGTAAAATTGAAACATTGTTGTATATTTCTGACCATAATTAACTATTATTAAGTTCTTATCTGTCCAATCAGGGTTATAGTCCCCGAACTGTAATTTTAAAACAATTATTCCATGTATTAAACGTAATTCGAACAATTGCAAACTTAGTAATGAGTAAATAATTTTAATAAATAGCCAGCTACAGCTTGTTAGCTTAGTATTCTTAAACGGATAATCCAGTTTTCATGCGGTTTTTCTTATTTGAAAGCCAGTTCCCTTGCGGTAGTTCTTGGATATGTTTAGTAAAATCGGTTCAGACATTTTTCCTCAAGGGGTTTTTACATTTTTTGTTTTATTTGTGGTACTCGTAAAAACTACAAGCATTCCCTCTACAATCTTCAGAGAGCTGAAATCTTACAAGTTTTTACTACCAAACCACGCCCTAAAGTAAAAATGTCCAATGACACAATGTCAGCTAGCTAATAGATTATAGTGTCAACCCAAACCGTTGTCAGTGACCAGCTGTGCGCTTGTCACGGTTTCCACTCCGAAACAATTATTTGGTGTCGCGTCAGACCCTATCACAACATTACATTCAGTTTAGTTAAAGTTATTTAATTTAGAACTTCTACCGAAAGATTTTGTATAAAAAATTGGGATAATATTTTTTGCAATCTTGTTTCTTCTTACAAGTTCTGATATTTGAGATTTCTCTGAAATTGGGAATAAAAATATCTTGCAATTTTATTTGTTCTTATGAGTCCTCAGTGCTCTAGTGGCAAGTGCACTTGCATACTCCTCATTGTACTGATATCTTCGGTGAGAATAGAAGCCTTTGACCAGCTGTGGGACATTACAGGCTAATACTTTACTTAACCTTTTCTTACCACAGTCTCTACAATGACATGTTTCTGGATCATTCGAAGTGAATTAAAAAACTCATCTTAATTGCATTATGCAAGTGTTTCTCTCGACTATTATTCCGTTCTCTCCCACGATTCGTATCAAGCAGATAGCTTTGAATGTATTACTCTATTCCCTGCACCGAGACGTTGGGTTATCGGAGCCTATATTTTAAAAGAATAAATGGAAGCGCAACGTGAGTTATTGTCTTTGTATTAGTTAGAACAATACAGGGCTTTATTGAAGATGACGTAAGTTGGTTGGTACCTACAGTCCAGGTTCTTTTTCAAAATAACGGTAGTCTTTTTTTAGTAAGGCCCAGAACACACGGTGAAACGCAACTGCAACGAAACTGCAACTTCCAGTTACTTTTGAGTTGCATCTAAGTTTCTGCCATAGATTCCGTAGAGAGACCACACATGACGCGACCAGTCTGAAACCGGTTTCCGCGTTTCAAACCGTTTCACCGTATGTTCTGGGCCTTAAACATTCTTTTTTAAACAGTTCATTAAGGTATTTAGTACTCTTCATGTTGGATATCCGACAATGTTAGTACAAACTCCGTCTCAATCGAACAATCACAACAGATTAAAATTGTCAAACAACGCATTGACATTGTCAAAATATTTTCCTAATGCGTCGGTTGATTGAACTCTGCACAACTCTGCTCTACTTCAATGGGAACGCGCCCTAAGACCTGGTTACCTTCACAAAACAAAAGAACTACGAGTAATCTAAATTCAAACCGAAACTAAGACCAATAACGTAACAAGTGGAAATAAAAGCTTCACAGAACTGTGTAACACTGGCTTTCGTTATTAGATAAAAAGTCTACAATTTGTCATCCGTGCATTCTACGTAGGTGCCTTAGGGGATTTCAGTACCTCTGCTAACCCCAAATATGAATATATGGAGCAATAGTGAGCTGTGCTCCTTGGGGACGCTCGCGAGACTCCAACGAACTTCGCTCATAAATCCACGCCTTGCATGATGCTTGTTTGCATAATACAAGACTTAGTCGGCTTTGTTCCTTGTATTTGATACGGAACAGTAAGTAGGTAATATATCTTGGTGCTTATATCTACGAGGTATCTGTTTCAACTGTGTGTGCTCATATAGTTGTTAGTGACGAGGCATGGGTGTCATTGTATAGATATGTATACTAGCCGCGCTCCGCGGTGTTACCCGCGTTGTACCCGTTCCCGCGGGAATTTCGAGATAAAATGTATCTAATTTATTAACCTGTATTACTGTAAAGTTTTATCCAAATCCGCCCAGTAGATTTTTCATGAATGAGTAACAAACCTACATACATCTTCACAAACTTTCGCGTTTGTAATATTAGTAGGATGTCCAGACCAGATATAACATTTGTATACCATTAAACAACATAACAGTACAATTTATTTCGACATTATGTTATAGGTAATAACAGAGTCTGGACTTACCTTTAAATTAATTTATAATATTCACTTTTTAAATGAAGTCTTTAATGAGTAACTTTACGCACAAAATATAGAATATTTTGTGCTTTACGTAAAGATGTAGTGAAAAACTACAAGAGTCTCATGTTTATGAAAGGCTTGAACTCCTATATCTTACACTAGCAGCGCGGTTTTACCTGCGTTTTGCCCGTTCCCGAGGAATTTTCTGGATAAAAAATAAACCTATAACCTTCCGTTGAATGCGGCTATCCATTACAAATATAATTATTCAAATCGGACTGGTAATTACTGAGATTAACCCGAATATACAAACAAAATTGAAAATGTTACCTCTTTACAATAATATTATAGTATAGATCAATGTACTCGTATATACTATCTCTATATGCTTATACCTAAGTAGATACAACGACCAAAGACAATATTGTACCGTCTCAGTACATACATGTAAGTTATTGTTTGGTAGATTATGGACTTGTCAATGTTTGCTTTAGTGACATGGCTTAAGAGGATTGTGACATGACAAGGGTTGTGAAGCGTCATAATTGAGATATTTCCCACAAAACCGAAGACTGTATTGCATCTTGCGGCTTTTAGATAAGTAAGGTTTAAGTAATGTTTTTTTTTATAATTTAGGGCGGATTGGATAAGAACTCTTGAATCTATGAACTACCTAAAAATGCTTAAGAAACAATAACTGTTCGCTGTTTAAAACAGTTCTTACAAAACTAGAAAGTAATAGTAAAAAAATTAAGCTATCCTTTTTGTAATGATATATGAGTATAGTATTTTTTTATAATATGCTCATAAAAAGAACATTTATCAAAGATCGATTAGACGACTACAAATTGAAAGGGGAGACTTTTGTCCAGCAGTGGCACACTTAAAATTAATAAAAAAGAAGTTGCTCTATATATTAGACATTACAAAACGATTAGAACGTTATGTAATATATCTATAACAATATTGAAGAACAAGACACGATAAACTAACTGACGTAATTAAGTCCCTCGTAAGTTCGTTAAGATTTTATTACAAATTCAAGTCACGATCTCGTAATTTAATAAAGATTCAAACACGCGGCGGATCAGTTTCGATTCCTTTGTCAGCCACTTAGTAGACGGCGATTAGCTCAAGTAACGAATGTTTGTGGTTCATTAAACTGATAACTTGTAGGTATTCACCAAGGAAACCGCTCTGTAATTAAATAGAACGTAGTTATAGCACTTTGTTACTCAAACTTCATTAATATTCACTCTAATGATAGATAAACAACATTACAAATTTAAATACGTGCCTTTCAAATAAACTGTATGTCATAAAGGGTTATCTAATTGAATAGGTTATTGACCTGCTTTCTGAAACATTCAAAACCTCGCATTTAGGTTTATACTTTTTAATTTTTAATCTTTTGACGCTGATGAAAATGTCACGGGAGTAAAACGAAACGGGTCAATTTGGGGTCTCCCGGCAAAATAAAGTTAAATTTGAAAAGGGTTGAAAAGTACATTTTCCGCGTGCTATCTACATGATTTATTCAAAATCGGTTAGATCGGAGATAAAATGTTCCCGGAAAAAAGAGTGCAATAAATTAATGAACATCACTCGATTGGTTTTGGGATAGCTCTTTGTTATTTGTTCAATCGCTTCCCAAACAATTAAGGTTTTTCTACCCGCAATCCGTTTGAATATAATAGCGGGATCACACGAATATTTAAATCATTAATATTTCAAAAAGATACCAGACCAATCCTCTGACGTTACATAAATACATATCAGTGTAATCATGAGAGTAATCCTCTAAGGATTGAATCGCAAAAATATTTGGATGCAAATTATTATCAACGAAAATTTATTGCTCAGCTTCTAAAAGAACAATTTATACGCAGTACCAGAGTGGAGTTATTGAAATATATGTCCCTAAAGACAATAGCCCGATGCGGGAATTTATATCAAACAAAGGAGATTAAGCTTTATAGAACAGTAGAACGACTTAAATTGCTTTGAATGATCCGATCTTTACGGGAAAACAACGAAAATAGGTATCCCAGTTATATTCAAATAAAAAGCAAAGCAAAATAGGAATGAGCGGTACCACATCGAGACATAAATCCTACAAATGGCTTTTTCATGCAGAAACGGTGAATGCCTACCACTACAGAATAGCTATTCATTGTGAATATTACATATTAAACACGAATCACTCTTTATCACTGAATGAACTAATGATTACAATACCGGGAATGGAAAAGCTATTCTACTAATCCAACTAATATTATAAATGCGAAAGTTTGTGGAGATGTATGTACTCTTACAAACATACATACATGTTTGTTTGTTACTCTTTCACGAAAAAACTAATGGACGGATTTGGATGAAACTTTACAGTAATATATCAGAATAATACATGGGATACATTTTATCCCGAAATTCCGGTGGTGAAACCGCGGGGCGCGGATAATACTAATTTAATTAAGCTGAATAGTTTATTTTTAATTTGAATGCGCTATCTCTGGTACTGACGCTTGTGAATTCATGAGAAATATGGTCCACCACTAATTGTTCAAAGTCAATCACATTAACCTACATATTATGTGAAACTGGTCATTTAAAAACTAAATTCGACACACGATCAATTACGTGGTTCTTTGAACTAAATATCATATATAGCGGCAATAGAAATACATCATCTGTGAAAATTTCAACTGTCTAGCTATGACCGTCCTTGAAATACAGCCTGGTGACAGACGGGTGGACGGACGGACAGCGAAGTCTCAGTAATAGGGTCTCGTTTTTACGCTTTGGGTACGATACCCTAAAAATACCGACTGAATTGAGAACCTCTTCCTTCGGTGTTTGAAGTCGGTTAAAAAGTAAACTCCGTGCCCAAATATCAGGATGGTTTTTAATTAGAAAATCAGAAATAAGACCATATCAAGTATTTCACGAGTATGGTACCATCTACTGTGTTGAGTTTTTCGCAAGAGTGTCAAATATACTTGTTAATATGAATACTATTATACTACTTATCGTAGTTTATTCAACACTAATAGCGCTCAGTGGTTTTACCCACTTTGTACTAGTCCCCACGGGAATCTTGGGATTTAATGTATCCCATGTGTCATATTGATGAATAAAGTGTATTACTGTAAAGTTTCATCCAAATCCGTTCAGTAGTTTTTTCGTGAAAGAGTAATAAACAAACATACATACATAATCACAAACTTCCCCATTTATAACATTAGTAGGAAGTAGGATATACGTACATTCACACGTAGGTATATATCTACATCGAATGCAAGATTAAAAGTTTCCATTTACGTGAAATAACAGTTTCTGTTGTGGCAATAGGAGAAATAAATCCAATTTGCGCTGGCATACATCATGGTCAGTGCAGTTTACGATTTATTCAAAATATCATCGCTCTACGTGCTGTATGGGACGCCAGTTCAACGCTGGCGTCGTTGGTAACGTGAAAATGATTCATGAGGCAAATGCGTGATTGGGCTTAACGTAAATTATATGTGCATAGGTATACGATCTATTTTTGATTGGCAATGGCAGCCGTAAAGGTATGTATGTAATGTAATTAGCTATTCTACTAATTTAACTAATGTTATAAATGCCAAAGTATGTATGTCTCGTATGTATGTATGTTTGTTACTCTTTCACGAAAAATCAACTGGACGGATTTGGATGAAACTTTACATTAATATAGGTTATACATCAGAATAACACATGGGATACATTTCATCTCGAAATTCCCGCGGGAAGGGGTACAACGCGGGTAACACCGCGGGGTGCGACTAGTTTCCCATAACATAACGCACTGTCGTAAAATAATTTGTTACCATCTCGTATAAACTTGTCCAATCTCGTCGGGAACTCTGTACATTTAACTGTCATTTAATATCAACTAATAACTCGATTAATCTATGCCGTTTTAATTAGTCATTGAGACACATATTTCTATGTATATGCCCTTGAAAGTCGCTAGTAAGAACTATGTGTGATGTAACTACTTATAGGAAGTTTATATTAAGTAAAGGGTAAAGGGAAAGTGTTTTCTGCACAAAATGTACGTTTTTTCAAAAAACACCATAGAAGCCTCTTTCAAACCTTTGTTATGTAAATTATTTTCCTTAACCTCATTGAGAGAAAGTTGCTTTGAACATTATCGAAACATTATAGTAGGTAATAAGGGCATCATAAGTAATACTCAAATAAGGTCAACGTAGCTGTGCTACGAACATGCTACGGAGCTACGAAGATATCTTACAACGTATTTCGTAGTTTGACATGAGATGCTACGATAACTATTTATAACGATTTTAATATAAATAATGACATTTCTAATGTAATTAATGTATTAATGGAATCTTTGACACACACACAACAAGAATATATTGTTTGTATTTTTTATAAAATAATAAAATATTTTACATTATTTGAAATAAATTAAAGTCAAATGTTTAATCTAATATCGTATTCAAAGCGAGCGTCAAACAGGTACGTATAAAGATAAAATATATGTAAATAAAGTTTCAGTCTTTGACGATTCTTTCACCAATTTGTCATTAAGTTACATCAAAACACGCAAATCAACATAATTGTACATTCTTTTGAATGAGAAAAGTCGTTTCGTCTAAGATTTTTTTTTAATTTAATTCAGTTTTTCGTATTCTACAATTCTTGATTGTCTTCTGTGAGCAAAATTAAGATAAAAGATAGTAAAATTAAGTTGAAACCTGAAACAAAATTACAAAGTTAATTCGTATGTTTGCTGTTAGCAAAATTATCATCGAAAAACTATGTATCGAGGTTATATATCATCCTAAGCTCTTACTGATACTTATTATACTTTCATGCTGAACAAAAATTATAAACTAACAACGTTTAGAGGCAAAGAGAGAAAGAGGAAGGACAAGAAGGGCATATGTAGACCAACTGAGAGAGAAAAAGAAAGAGCAATTGTCGTCTCGTACGAACAGATAAAGAGGATAGCAGAAGTTAAAGAAAAGAGGAAAGAACTCCATCGACAAGAGCTCAGCTCTTATGTTGAAGAAGAATACTACCAACCTCAAAAAACGGAATATACCATAAGACACTACTAGTCAATCCTACAAACAAGTAAGTGAGTTCTAAAAATATTAGCTACTATAAATCCTTATAATCCGAAAAAAGTTATCTATACACGTGCAGAGGGAGTGGAACTATCTTCTTCAAGTCATTAATCATAAGTTTCAGTAAGTTGTGTCGTATAAACTTGCCTTGAGAGCGTCTTTAAATTAAGCGATACGATTTTTATATCGGATTAGCAGCATCCGGATTGAAACATAGCCTACCTTTCCGTTAAATGTGGCTATCCACAAACAAACAAAAAACAAACTCTTCAGCTTTATTATAATGATATAAATAGATATCAAAAGTTTATAATTCTAGATGACCTTGCTCTGATCACTTTTTTAAAGAAAATTGAGTAAATAAGGTTATTAAAGAATCTTGTGTGAAAGCATAAGGCATAAACCATTAACACATCCACGGAAGAGCGAAGTACATTCTGCGTACTCATGCCTCTATGGTAAGCCGTAGAGGATAGTTCTCATTGGACTTGGTTTGATGGTGTCATTGTGCTTTAGAGGGCATGTCAAATTGTTTTCATTGTCGGCTGTTTCAATTGATTCTGTATCTAAACCGGCACAGCCTCTATAGGGAAATGGCTAACACTTCAAATTTTTTTTGGTGGTCTACTCTGAAAAGTATAGGAATGTGTCATGGCTACGTGACTCTTATGTGACAGGAATGAATGTCACAGTCATCATCATCATCATAAGAGTCATTCATTTAATAGTCTACCTATCATCAAAATGTCCACATTTTAATAACATGTAGACTATCAAAATAAAATACGAAACTATTTCCACTTAGTCAAATTCAAAGTTACTAGTAGATTTCTAAACTTAAAACATAACGATAACGTGTTTCAGCGAAATCGCTCCGTGGCGCCATCTGTTATCACTATTACGAAATACAAATCTGACACTAAACAATAATTAAGACATAATCCGATATCGGATCGGACGGTCTAAATACCCTTAAGGCGCAGGGCTACATTAATGTTGCAACTGTTGAACAGAGTTACCTGATGGTCATAAATAAATTACCGTTTCTTGTAAACAACTTTGACGTAACTACGTCACGTGTGACTGACGCAGATATTTTACTTGCTAAGTTTTACTTTATGTGTGTAGTCTTGTAGATCGCCTTCATGCTCATATAATGTTAATGAGAAGTTTTTGCTTAGTTAAGTGCTGTTGTCAAGATAAGTTTCTAGCGGTGGGTTATCTAGTGGAACGTTTGTTTGAGGATAACTTCAACATACATAACTTCAACTTTGATATACTCTATTTTTTCTTAGTTTTCCAAAATTTGGACCAATATCGTCAATTTTCCAGTCGAAGACGACTACTCCTGCAGAGGAAAAAGGTTAAAAGATGGGATAAGAATCCTTTAGTTTTGGTCTAGCATCTACACTTACTAAGGATATCAGCACAGAGGGAATGATTTGTTTTAGTCACCGCGATCGCCTTCATTGCAGCATTGGTATGATGTCGAATCTATGAGAGACTGCTATCATTTCTAGATATTTCATGCTCTGCAATTCGAGCAATGTTTTAAGTATAGCTACCTATGTTTATTGAAACCACAAGCCATGCCATCAATAGTTTATTTTGATATTGCATGTAAAATGAAAGCATTTGCAATTATAATTACTTAATAGCATTAAAATACTTATATTTATAAGGCTTAGTAAGTAAAAATTTAGCAACAAAGCATGTCCAATACTTCACTACATAATAACAAAAAAATCACATTTTTTGAAACACAAAGAGCGGTAGCGTGTCGCCCGCCTATAAAATGTTGTAATTAATGACTACGACGCCAGTATTTTATGTAAAGTAAAAAGGCTATTAATTCATTCTATACCTACACTAATGCGCTTAAGTTCAATGTGCTTAAAACCTCACTTTGCAATTTCAGTAGCCCAAAGATTGTATCTCTATCAATTATGGGCTATAAAACGAAATGACTTCATCGTAAATCTCAGAAGTGGCTCATACGACGCGATTGTACTCAGCGTTGAATAAATGAGGTGAGACCTTTTAATATTTGCGTAATTATTTTTATGATTTTAAAGCAATTTTGTACTTTTTATAGGTGTTGTTAAAGTCGTTTTTATAATGGAAAGTAATGGCCAGCAAATTACCATTGCAGGGCGTGGGCTTCTCGCTAACCAATGTCATCGGTACATTGATATGGCGTATTTACCACGCTAGACTCATGCGAGCTTTAAAGCCTTTGGATTACACACTGATATTAGAGAATGACTAGTAGTAGCCAACAGTTTTACCCGGTCTAGAAACTCTGAGACTCCCGAGAGTCCGAATAAAAAGTACGCTATAACCTTCCTCTTGAATGAACAACACACTTCAACACTATAAGTTTCCGTGTGTTAAGATGTTTTGCAATATTGAACGTGTTCATCAACTTTTGTAGATGACTGTACAATGATACATAATATTCAAAGAACTTAACAGAATCTTAATCCAGATAATCTTTAGAATGCCTTCTGATCTATAAAACAAAGGAGCGCTTACTATCTTAGAGACAAGACGTTTAACAAACTAAGATGAAACCTGCCCCAGACTTTCAAGCCTGTTAGACTTCAGAATTGTACCTTCAGCTGTATGTTTGACTGATTAAAGACATACTTATCTTTAATTTTATTAATAACTAGCAGCGCCCCGCGGTTTTACCCGCGTTGTGCCCGTTCCCGTGGGAATTTCGGGATAAAATGTAGCCTATAGCCTTCCTCGATAAATAGACTATCTAACAGTGAAAGAATTATTCAAATCGGTTCAGTAGTTTCTGAGATTAGCGCGTTTAAACAAACAAACAAACAAACAAACAAACAAAACAAACTCTTCAGCTTTATAATATTAGTATAGATTCATAATGGAGTAATCACTGGTACCTATTACACAGGTTTTCCTAGCTTAGGTATCAGTTGGTCAACCCTCTTTAGAGATAAATACATAAGAAAATGTAATTTGTATATGTATATTTTTGTTTGCAATAAACTATTATTATAAACTATTATTATTATGTTCACCAGAAACTGTTTCTCCCTTTTTCAAGGGGTATTTATTGCACGGGCCGACGCCAAGTGTGTTTCATTAATGGTAATAATCATTATTATTATTTTAACGGATACACTTCGCCGTTACTTCACATTTTTATCTGACATTTTGGCTCCTTTACAGGAACCGTGATCACAGACGACTTGTAAATGAAATTCAAAATGAGTAGTGTTCGCTTAATGCTAAGAAACCAGTAAAGACATGCCTTAACACCTTATCTACTAGAACAAAGCAGTCTGAATATCTATATTATGGTTTGCCAGGATCCTAAGCTACTGTTATATAAAACAAGCCGCGCCCCTCGGTTTCACTCCCCTCGGTTTCACTCGCTTTGTACCCGTTTCCACGGGAGTTTACGGACAAAATGTATCGCATGCATTATTCTGATGTATCAACACTAATATTATAAAGAGGAAAACTTTGTTTGTTTGGTTGTAATGAATATGGCTCAAAAACTACTGGACCGTTTTTTTAAAAAAATTCACCATTCGAAAGCTACATTATCCACGAGTAACATAAGCTATTTTTCATCCCGAAATTCCCACAGGAATGGACACAACGCGGGTAAAACCGCGGGGCGCTGCTAGTAACCTATATTACTGTAAAGTTTCATCCAAATCCTTTCAGTAGTTTTGGCGTGAAATAGTAACACACATACATACATACATCCTTACAAACTTTCGCATTTATTTTATTAGGAGGATGTGCCATGATCCTAATCTTTTGTTATACGAGTATAAAACGTTTGCCATACAAAACTTGCCAATTTCTCTCCTCCTATCTCCAGAAACTAGTTATAAAACCACCAACTAAAATGTACATGCAACGTTAACTCTACTCGTGTATTAAACACGTATTTTCTAAGTTAAACCCCGCTATGTAACTTAGTCTTATGGCTGAAGTAACGTAAGTAAGCACTTAAAATGTCTCAAAGATGAATGACTGTTCTAGAGTTCGTTGTGACAATGGAGAAATTTCTTAAAACTTTTATCTACAGCATGTACAGGAACTTAATCTAATTTTGTAATAAAATGTTACATGATCTTAACGCCTCGGTGGTCTAGTGGTATGTTGCACTTGCCTGCCAAGACTGAGGTCTTGGCTTCAATTCCCAGGTCGAGCGAAAACATTGTTACCTACTTTTCAAACATGCATTCCCAACAAGCATTACCAACAAGGCACATCTATTTCTTACAATATTTAAGTATTTTCTTGTATGTATGTGATTTTCAACACCAAACTATACATATTTAAATACCTACCTATATTTTTAACGACATTTTTTTTGGTATGAAATAACTGGCATACTTATTATTCTTTCAATATTTTTAAATTAATAAACAATGTTTGTATGGTAGGCTGTTTATTTAGCCCTCTGACAAATACCAGGTACAATTTTATTTACATTCCGAAAATATATTAATGTTTGTTCAACATTTAATAAACTTAATATAAAAAAGATCGAATATTCAAATAACCGATCACAAAGCAATCCTTTATTAACAGGACAAAGCTTTCATCAATAAGCTTTTGGACTATCTTAAAATATCTATAGAAATTAATTAGACTGTGAAGACTAACAAAAACAAAGCATTATCATCACTTGGTGCTTTCACGAATTAATTATTTCAAACAAAGAGCGACAAATGGTTAGCGCATGTCTTCAGACAATAGAACGAACACAAGCTTAACTATAGGTCTGGACGGAGTACTCCGAATCCCATACAGACTGTCTCGGCTAGATGAAAACGAAATATTCAATATCACCGAGAATTCCAATCGAGTATCCTCTAAAAGAAAATTGAACTGAAATCTGAATATTCGTCGGCAATTTTTGTAAAAAATATGTTAATCTATACGCTTGGGAAGGAGACTATTTTCATAAATTGATTGTGACGATATCAAAGGCATTGTAATGAGCCATTATCTAGTTTAATAATGATTTTGATATTGTGTGAATGTGGAAGTTGGAAATTGGAACTTATGTTTATGGAGATAAGAGTTAATCTACTCGTAAGGTGAATAAGCATAGCATAGGAAAAGACCCTGCTTGAAGGTGTTACAAGTATAGGTACGGTGAAGGGGATTCTATCAACATACTGGATTGTCTCATCAACTAAGGACTTCTTAAATCCTTAATTTATACAAAACTAGCAGCGCCCTGCGGTTTTACCCGCGTTGTGCCCGTTCCCATGGGAATGTTGGGAATTTGTATATGTAACACCTTCCTCTTGAATCACTCTTTCTATTTCAAAAGACCGCGTCAAAATCCGTGCAGTAGTATTTGAGTTTATCGCGAACAGGCAAACAGACGCGGCCGGGGACTTTGTTTTATATATGTCGTGACAAAGGCGTTCTAAATTTTGTGCCCAAAATGTGCATCAATATCGACTAATACGTCTTAAAATGAAGCAGCCCTTATATTTATAGTAACTTTAAAGGTTAAATTCAGATTCCATAATCAAAAAAACTAAAACAAATGACAATTGATTTAGATTATTTACGAACATTTAACTTTTCCAAATTAAATATTCAATGTTTGTGTGGCTTTGTTTGTTATAATAGTTTTTTCATTTTCCATTTCCATTCATCAATTAGTGGAGCGAGAACATTGATCAATTGATTTGATTGTGACATTCAAACAAACTTTGCCAATTAAAAAGCGATTTTTGAAACCATTTTTTAAGCTGAGGTTAGTTCTATTGGTACTGTTAAAACTTAGAGCTTTCGATTATTGAAACGAACGTTTATTCGAAACATTCTATATTTAAAAAGTTAATTCTTTAAGCTCTATTGAACGACTTTGACTTCGAAATAGTGAAGTGATACTTCGTTCTTCCGTGATTCGACCAATAGTCACCAAACTTGTTTTAATATCATTCGGTCTTCGTCTTCACACCAGACCAGTCTGCTTCTGTACAGTTGTCTCCGCTGACTGCGGTCACCTAATTAGGTGAATACTGCCGTCAGTCATAGAATGCAGCCGACTTCTGGATTCTTACTTACGGTGAATGCTTTAAACGTTGGTACATGCTTTACATTATTAAATAACACCTTAAAATGCTTAGTAACTTTAGTAAACTTACTCGCAGTTTTTCGAGACAAAATAATCAATTTACGTTATTTATTAAGTAACTTCGAGTAGGTTAGTGACTAACTGGTGTCAGAGTTTTTAGACGGCTTAAAGGCCTCTGACGTAGGGTGCTTTCAAATTATGCGTTTCGTGTCGGACCGCTGCGGTGCCGAAGCGGTGCGTTTGTCGTATTGTGAACGTACGATCGTGTGTTTTCATACAAATCGAACAGCTCGGCAACAGTGCGGCGTTGTCGTGCGTTCGCGGTACCGACGTCGCACTGTTGCCGGACTGCTCGATTTGTATGAAAACACACGATCGTACGTTTACAATACGACAAACGCACCGCTTTGGCACCGCAGCGGTCCGACACGAAACGTATAATTTGAAAGCACCCTTAGTCTAACGATTGAAACAACCGGGACCGAGAAATTTAACGCGCCCTCCGAAGCATGCGCTCACAGACAATGCCACCATCGACCATCCATCTGAGTACCCGAGCTGCACGTTGCTTAACAATCGCAATAAGCTAACATCACTTAATTAGTAATTGCTACAATGTAAAATTGTAATTCAATTTATTCAAATAATAGTTTTAGAGGTAAAATGTGCTCTAGAAACCAGAATTAAAACCGCAAAGTTCTGACGCCGACACCTAGCTCTGTTGCGGTAACAAAATATACAGCACGAATTAGATAATGTCGCTTTGTTACTCCTATTCTGTAATCTAGTATGGATTTGGCTTAAATGTTTAATGTTAAGCCTACTTGTATTAGTATAAATTGGATATGTTGTGATAATTTTAGAAGTGCTATAGCTAGCCTAAATTCGTTGGTGAAAAAGTGGCTTGTGTTTTTTATGACAGCAATATTGTCGGTTATATTACGTACTAGACCGCCGTTCAGTTTCACCCGGATTGAAACCGTTCCCGCAGGATTTTCGGGATAAAATGTAGCATAATTATTGCATTTAATATTGAAAATCTGCGGACACTGGTTAAACTATTTAAAACCAAGGTTACTAACTGTGTCACACTAAAGGAAATAACTTCAAAGATCAAAATCAAGATATTTTATTTTTATAAATCTACTTTCACGTAATCTAATCCCCGTCGCGGTCTACCGGGTTGCCAATAACCGTTTAACACGATCGAATTTAAACCAAATCGAAATCAAATCAATATGATGAAAAAAAACGATTGAGGTGGATTAAATCGTACTACTATTATAAATGCAAAAGTTTGTACTTTTGGCGGATTTGGATGAAATTATATTAGTATTAGGTACATCAGAATAACACATTTCATCCCGAAATTCCCGCGGGAACGGGTACAAAACGGCTAACACCGCGGGGCACGGCTAGTTTTTATAATATACATAGGATCCAATTTATAGAAAGGTGGATACTATCTTACAATGGATACAGATCCAAGCCATATTTTAATTCAATTCCCACGTAAACTTCAACCAATTCACACATCTATACAAAGTTTCGGTTGAGATATTGATATGTATATTATGCTACAAACGAACATAATATTATACGATTCGAAGGCATAACCCAAATCCATGGAGGGGTACTTAAACTTTGTCATGTAAATGAGAGAGTTTGCCCTGGAGAGATGCCTTTCTCTCAGAAATATTGTACCTTCATATTTGATTTCACAAGAATAAAGTAGTTTTTGTGAGCGAAACTAAATAAGTAGAAGAAGAAGAAGCCTATATGTCCCAATGCTGGGCAAAGGCCTCTAATCTCACCCAAGATATCAGATACAGTGAGGAGGATTAGATGGAATTACCACGTTTGCCCAATGCGGGTCAGTGATCTCAAATCCCACCCATTTTGAAAAGTAGGAAAAATGTTTTCGCTCGACCTGAGAATTGAACCCGGCACCTCAGTCTTGACAAGCGAAAACGCTTACCAATAGACCACCGAAACTCACTCGACCTGAGAATTGAACCCGGCACCTCAGTCTTGACAAGCGAAAACGCTTACCAATAGACCACCGAAACGTTGCGGCGCTCGTGGCGCTTTTGACTAAGCGATGTTAGTTCATTGCGATTGTTAAGCAACGTGCAGCTCGGTACCTACTCGGATGGGTGGCCGATAGTGGCATTACTATCTGAGCGCTACCGTGCTTCGGAAGGCACGATAAGCAGTCAGTCCCGGTTGTTTTAATCGTTAGACCATGTCGGATACCTAAAAACTTCGACACCAGGGTTGGTCACTTACCTACTCAAAATGAATGAATGAATGACCGAAACGTTTAGCGAAGCAAAAAATAGTATTTTTTTAAGGGCATCTTGGGCTTCGTTCTTCAGATTGCTACGCCAGGTGCACTTTCGCCAGATTAAACGTATTTCCTTTGGAACGTTGAATGTTCACGGAATTTGCCAGTATTGTATTCATTTCGTACGGACTTACAGTATTTGTACCCGAAACTTAAATTCCACTTTAATTTTCAAGAAGTAAGGAAAGGAAATGGTTCAAATCTGTTAGATTATTTACGTACCACTTGATTTACTAGAAAGTGGTCGACCGAAAATGTGTATTTATAAACATAGCTTGGGTTTGTGATCACCATCCCGTAGTAGGCAAGCGTGGTGGTTACGCTTATCCTTCTCACTGTACAGATATCTTCAGTGAGATGAAGGGTTGTGCCTAGCAGTGGGACATTACCGGCTAATACTTGTACCCTTATTTTTCATTTTTTAAGTACTGAAATACTACCTATACTGTACTTTCCACGTTATCCACGTTAATCACCTGAGCTCGATCACCCAGGTGATTATTTATGTCTTCTGAGATCCCCCAGGAGCACAGAAGACATAATTAGTTAGACATTTTAGTTCTGTGACTTAAAAGACTATGCTTTACACCTGACTTTTATCTAGTAAAAAAAAACCCTAACCTACCAAAAAAGAAAAGGTAGACAAAAAAGTGTACTAGGATCCACGCAGTGGATCCACGCAGTGGATCCAAGTGGACAGCAGCGTACTTTGTGTGATACTTTTGATGAGACGAGACTTCTTTGCCCAGCATAGGAACCTAAGAGGCTAATGCTTTTATTACTGTTACCTCAAAAACAATGGGTTTCTATAAAATTTATTTAAAAATAAAGTTCGGAAAAGAGTTTTTTGGAACACCGAAATGCAACAAATATACAAGTAGGTCATATTAAATATGACTTAATATTAAATATTTCGGTGTTCCAGTAGGTCATATTTAATATGACCTACTTGTATATTTGTTGCATTTAGGTCATATTTAATATGACCTACTTATATATTTGTTGCATTTCGGTGTTCCAAAAAACTCTTTTCCGAACTTTATTTTTAAAGTAACATATCCAAGTACTCCGAACCGTTTTTCTCTTATTTGCCGAACATTTTACTTTCAATGAGAAATATCAATTCACAGTGCGACAGATTTTACCTTTGAGATGCAAATCAACCCCTTGAGGATTCATAGCCTGAAATGGGGAGAGAAAAGGAGATACACGGCTTATTTACCTATACGTTCTATTCAAAATGGACCCTTGCGTTGCTTTAATTAAACATACAATATATATTTTTTTAAATCGAGGTAAGTCTGTTCAGATAGACAAGCTTGGCATAATTTGAACGCATTCCAAAAAGTCGGTCTGGTAAGAGCACAATTTTTATCGCGATAAAAAATTGTTTTGGGTTATTGGAATTAAGGCTGATCTCATAAGCAAAGGATGACAAGCAAAGGTTTTCTTCACGAAATAGTTATATAGCAGTAAGTACTTCCCTCTTCCAGGGTTTTCTTTCTATTAGGCTGTATTGTCCCACCGCTTGGCAAATTCTTTTTTTTTTCTTTTTTTTTTTCCTTTCATCTCACTAAAGATAGTACAGTGAGGAGGATTAGGCATAATCACCACGCTTGCCAAATGGTTGGTGATCTCAAACCCGAGCCATGTTTAAAGTAGGAAACTTGTTTACGCTCGACCTGGGAATTGAACCCGAGACCTCAGTCTTGACAGGCAAGTGCACACCAATAGACTAACGAGGTTTTCTTCTATATGTGGACGTCACGATTAAAATGTTTCGGCATTTTCGAAGGCAAAACAAACTAACCAACACTTATTAAATATTCTGTGACAATACGCCACATTATACAATTCTAAGTAGAATGTGGATCTTGAATAAAGTATTTTTCTATTCGAAGCACCCTAAACTTGAAAACTACTATCCTATTCAAATACATTTAGTCAAACAAAGTAGTCTATTGTTAAATAAACTAAACCCTTTCGTAATTTACATATTTGTAACCAATTTCATTAGACCAGATATTTGTTGGAGTATGAAATAGTCGTGATAAGACTGCGAGATCCAATTCCAAGGCACTTCAGACTGTTCTTGGCTTTAACAAGTAATTCGGGCGATAATATTGTTGGTTCATTTTGTTAGAGTACTAACAGTGCCCATTCCCGTGGGAGTTTGGGGAATTTTTATACATATAAACCTTCCTCTTGAATCACTCTATCTATTTAAAAAAGCCGCGTCAAAATCCGCGCAGTGAACTTTGTTTTATAATATGTAGTGATAGTTATATTCTACGAGTTATTCTGCTTTATAACTAACAAAACACTGCAAGTTTTCTCATAAAAAGCAACACAAGTATGTATGAAATCGATACCACGGTGAAAGGCTATCATCAGTTGTCTCAAATATTTGACATCCCTATTCTACTAGAAGATGTAGCGAGCTGTCCTTTACAAACAAAGTGGGTTAACGAGGACCTCTATACGAGATACTGTCTGCTACTGCGATCATTCATATTAAAGTGACAAAAAATAAGCGGTTAAAACTAAAGTGATGTATATATTGACCGAGCTTAGGCACAAGACACACATAGTGGCGAGTCGCGTGACGTTGTATTCCTTGTATTTGAATGAAAGGTGTCATACTAGCCCGCAACCTCAAATCTATACTAATATAATAAAGCTGAAGAGTTTGTTTTGTTTGTTTGTTTGTTTAAACGCGCTAATCTCAGAAACTACTGAACCGATTTGAATAATTCTTTCACTGTTAGATAGTCTATTTATCGAGGAAGGCTATAGGCTACATTTTATCCCGAAATTCCCACGGGAATGGGCACAACGCGGGTAAAACCGCGGGGCGCTGCTAGTAAAATATAATAAACAAAGTATAAGTACTTGTAAGAAAGTAAAGTTCGAGTAGGTTAGTGGCGAACCCTAATGTCAGAGTTTTTAGACCGCCTAAAGGCCTCCGACATGGTCTATCGATTGAAACAACCGGGACCGACCATTTAACGTGCCTTCCGAAGCACGGTAGCGCTCAAACAGAATTGCCGCTATCTGGCACCCATCCATGTAAGGGTCGTACGACACAATTTTTGTGAATGTTGTTATGAAAGACTGATTGTAAACTGAAATTTGGAGCATTAACTGAAAACCAGAATGTGCCATGTGAGTTGTAAGCATGTTTTTGGCATGCAATGTGTAAACGTATTTTAATGTAAAGGTATTTTTGTAACACTCAACTGTAAAGATATTAATGACCTCGACTGTACAAATTATAAGAAAAATGTTTATTTGTTATGTTTAATATCTAACTTCTCCTTTCAAGTAAAAAAGACAATCACGTCCCGATCATCGCTTAGGTACGTATACAGTCTCAATGTTCAAGCGATAAACAAAAGTAGATAAAACAATGCAATGTGCAAAACGTTGCAACCATATCAGAAGTATTCCAAGTTGTTTGAAACAAGAATTGCTTCTTCACATGAGTATCCTTATAAAGTGTATAAAATGTTGATATTTTTTCATATTTTATACTTGCAATGCTCCATGGCTTTGAAAAAATTAAAGTATTGTCATAAAAATACCTACAGACAAAACTTTCATTTTCTTGGTGTATTGATCCTTGATCCTAGATTATATCTATACTATATTAATCTATACTTCTATACTAATCTGTACTATATATACTTAGTAAAATAAAGAGGAAGACTTTCCATGTAAAACAAAATATATAGGCGTGACCGCACTAAATCTTAGAAAATAACTTAAGCGCGATCTACAAAATGTTCACACTAACGCCATCTATTACATTGCAGGTGGAAACATCGCGCGGAACAGCTACATAATATAATTATTGAATTACTAGCTGCGCTCCGCGGTTTTACCCACGTTGTACCATTTCCCGCGGGAATTTCGGGATAAAATTTATCCCATGTGTTAGTCTGATGTGTAACCTATATTACTGTAAAGTTTCGTCCAAATCCATTCAGTAGTTTTTGCTTGAAAGAGCAACAAACATACATCCATACATACATCCATCCTCACAAACTTTCGCATTTATAATATTAGTAGGATTCCCATTCCTAGAATAATTTCTTATCAAACAATACAGTACTGGCACTATTGTCATAAAGGCTCCAGACAGAACTCTCCTGAAATACACAAGCACGATACCAAGCTAAAGTTTCGATATTGTAAAGGTATTCAAGCATTTGATATTCTTGAATATTCTCAAGAATCGTATTGATACTATAAACGTAGCAGACGTGGAAATATAAATAAACAAGAACTGTTATTTGTCTGTTAACGTTATCGTTATGTTATACAGTGAATGTTAGTTTTAGGAGTCAGTTTAAGTATTACAGTTACAATTAAGAACTGTTCATAAAAAGTACTTTTTTTACAAAATAATTTTTACGAAATTTTCTTTAATTCTTGAAAACTTGAATGATGTGGAGGTGTATATTATTAGAAAATAAGTAAGTTTGTGTAGATTGGTGGCAATCCTGGTATCGGACTTTTTAGACCCCCTATGGTCTAACGATTGAACCACCGGAACTCCGAAGCACGGTAGCGCTCAGATAGAAATGCCATTATCGGCCACCCATCCAAGTAGGGGTGTAGCGGCCACCCATCTATCCGAGCTGTACGTAACTTAACAAGCGCAATGAGCTAACATCGCTTAGTCAAACTACGCCACGAGCGCTCCTCAATCAGTCAGAGGCTCAGTCAAATAGGTTTATTGGTTTCATACCACAAAAGCTATTACATTTTCAATACACACAAAAGCCGAGCAGTTTCCGCGATACTACATACAACAATACAAAAAAAATAACGTTTATTTTTTGGCGTCACAAGTAAATGCTTGGTATGGATTTTGATTCGAATATAATCGTTTCCCGAAAGAAAGAAATTTTCGCTGAGTACAATGAAAGGGATTTATTCCCGCGCCGTGTTTTAAATGACCGCACCAGAAGGGTTGGCAAGGTTCAGTAAAGTTGAGGGAGTAAGGTGCTCTTTGAAGGGCATGATCATTAAACACCTTTTTACAGGTAGGACGTTAACGGGCACTTCAAGAGTAATGGATATCACTTTATGAATAATTATAAGAGAAAGGTTTTTATCGCAGAAAGGTACCTACCAGAATTCTTAAGAAAATTGATTTTATACTTTTATCATAAAGTATAAAATAGTGTCAGACCATGTTAGAAACCTTTAGGCGGTCTAAAATCTCTGACACCAGGTTGGCCACTAACCTACTCGAAATGAATGAATCAATCATAAAGTATTACATAGGCTGAAAAGTCCCGGGCCTAACACATAGTGGGCGCTAGTTTTATTGCAGTCACCTTTTTTTCAGTTAATACTAACCTTCACAAGACAGCTGTTAAAATTTCATGATATTCTATTCATTAGCTTGTGAGTTATTGTGCTAAGAGTGACGCTACTTTTGTTATTTTCAAAACGATGGATCAAAAACAATTTCGTGTTTTAATTTACACTGCTTCTTGATGGGAAAAATACCGTTCAAGCGAAGCAATGGCTTGAAAAGTGTTATGGGGACTCCGCTCCATCAGAAACAACAATAAAACGTTGGTTTGCTGACTTCAAACGTGCCACCGATGATGCAGAACGCAGTGGACTCCCAAATGAGGCGGTTACACCAGAAAACATTAAAAAAATCCACAAAATCGTTTTGAATGATCGAAAAGTGAAGTTGCGTGAGTTAGCTGATATTATATCGTATTAGGTTTGAAATCAAACACGGTTAACCGCAGTAGAACCTACCTATATGGAAGTAAATAAACGTATAGAATAGACCAACCAAACAAATGCATTAAATCTCGTCCAAAGAAAACCACTTCAATTTCTCGCAAACGTTACCTGAAAATAAAGTTGAAATTTCCAATAAATTCAACTAAAACTACTTGCCGGATCGATTACATTTTATTTCTTTTTTTAAAAGAGTCATTGTGTTCCTTTGCCCCGAGCAATGCCCTTGTTGCAATACAGCTTGGCGACCGCCAGCGGTCACTTCATAAGTATTTCAGCCCTTCTAAATCCCGGTAAAATTCCCCAAAGGTTTTATTCGTTCACAGAAGCTCGATAGCTACAGTCCAGCTACAAATAACTTGTGCGATACACCTCATATATACTATTTTAGATGGTTCAAATTTGGACCTTATGCTTATGTAAAAAGGTGCCGATGTCCGAAAACTGGACGGTACGTACTTTTCCGTATTATTCATTCATGGGGAGCACTGCGATATTTACTCTCCCATTACTGTGGGCTCCGAGTCGCGTTTCTTACATTAAAAATTAAAACAAAGTCCGTCTAGAGTTACGTTGGACGGACACACAAGTCACTGAATAATATTAAATTCAAAATGAGTAAACATGTTTCGTTCAAAGCGAAACTTGCCTACCGACTGCGAAATTTGACTTTGCACAAAGAAATACATGTCATATTAAGAAATAGGTATCTACATATTATATACTTGTGAACTTATGACAATGTGAAATACCGCTAATGCTAGAGATAACGTTGCAGATCAGACATTAGATATGAACAGGTAGATAGATAGGCTTGCGTTCTATTAAACTCACCGGCTCAGATTGTAATCAAGTAATCTGTTAATAGCTACCTATATTATTTCTTCGTATGTACGAGAGTTACAATTTTAACTATCGTGACTGTTTTTTCAACCATAGACAACTTCTTCCATTGAAGGAAAGGGTTCAGTGATAGAGTAGAATGGAAAGAAGAAGTAGAAGTAAGCCTTTTTCCTCTTCAGAAGGAATAGTCTACTGGAAAATGGACCACATTCGTCCAAATTTTAAAAATCCTAAGAAAAAAAATAGTATAGTATACTTCCCATAAAGCGCCATTAAGTTCCACTTCTCTCCACTCCTCTTAGAAAAATTAAATCTAGCTATACATAAGTCACAAAACAGCCGACAAATAGCTGAATATTTGTTGAAACATAATGAGAATTTAAGCGGTATATATATTCCCACATATTAGTATTGAATGAATGCCAACGTGGTAAAAACCCAAATCACCACACGCCCAATGCATCGACTGGAAAAAAGCGCAAACAATTAGCAATACTAGCCTGACAACGGTACAGTGGACGCTCGCCAAAAAAACTACGCTTCCCGTAGATAATTTACTTTCAATCGCTGCCGAAGCCAGCTAGCCAGATATTACATGTAGCGCGGAAAATATCCCGGAAATTCACTATTTTTGGTTCCATTTTGTGCAAGCAAAAACGGCGCTTTGTGTCCTGTTTAAGAGGAGTTTAAATATTTACATTGACTTAGGTATTTCTGTGTTTATCTTTCGTTTGAGATGTATAGTATTCTGTGTTTATGATTCTATTCAAACCAAGTATTTACAACGTAAAAATTGAAGTACTTAGTGGGGGAGACCTCTATCGCCCCTAAGTTACACACTCCTTATTATGTGTAACTTTCTTGATATGGCTGTACCAGTTTGACAATACCAGCTTTCATGGATAATCTATCACATATCTTTAATTATATTTTCGGCTCTATTTCACGTTCTCATTTTAAATAACGGTCCTAATCGAAATATTATAGGCAGACTCACCTCAAGTGTCTCAATAATTATGACAACTGACTGATATTATTTCAATTTCGAACACATTGAAGTAGATACTACGACCGGCACCATGACAGAATACAATACTCGTAGATACAAAGCAAAATCTAGGGTTTCGTTAAATCAGTGATGTGAAAGGAATCTTTAGTTGGATCTGCGCCCAGCGTCGTCGAGATTGCAACAATTTATCCCGATCGTGACTGTAACGATATCGGATAATGTTGTGGTTGAGATACCTACTAGTAGGGACAGGATTATTAATGTTCTGGTAACTAGTACCTGCTTACTAATGATGTGCCTTGGGATCAAAAGTAGATTCCTTCTTAGTAAGAATTGGACGTCTCTGAAGTTGGTAATAATACCGCACTCAGAGACGTCCAATAAATCGCCACTTAGTTAACTAATTGACGTAATTTTTCATACATTACATGTCATTGTCAAAATCATAAAATCAATCATTAAATCTAAGGAAGCATTTGACGTCTCTGATGACGGGCGTTATTACCTAAATGGTAGGTTAGTGAGCCTATTAGGCAAATCCTTTTAGGCGAGTGCCTAGGTTGCTTATTACGTTTCCTTTCGGACTACTTAAAATATGTATATATTGTAACGAGAGTCATAGCTTTAGCAAACCTTTACCGTGACTTCTTTATGCGACCAAGTCACCATCTAACTTAATACTTTTTGTCGGCTATTTTGTGGTTCGAGGGCAACAACAAGGGCCCCCTTGACGTTATTTCTCTTTTCAAAAACTTTAAATAAGTACTTGTGGTGCGCACTGCACTTTAAAGAAGACGTTGGCGATAGACTACAAGAGTACCTAAAGTGCTTCTTCGGACGCTCTGATAAAAAACCGCCAGAGGCGACTTTGATCAACTCTAGAGCAATTAGAAATCTCACCTGGTATCGTTATCTACTGACCCACGGCAGTACACGGTTCACGGCTCCCACAGTTGGGCAAAAACTTCGATTTCACGTGAAAGTCAACAGAAATGGTACTTAAACCTAGATAGACTCGTACAGGTAAATTAAACTACAATGACTATGGCCTACATACATAATATTTACATAAAACGCCGAGGTATTTGCTCAAAAACACCGACAAAAGGGTACTCTGCACGAACGAGTAGGTAATTAGACAGGTTCGGTTACCGCGAACATAAAATCCTGTTCATTTAGATTTATACGCGACTAACTAACACTTTTAATATGGGTGCGAGCGCCCACTACAAGCGGGCAGCTCTAATGGGTTCCATTACGTCGCTTGCCACCTGCGCTAATGGCTCAGAAATATTTAATTGATGAGAGCTGTACAGATTTTTCGAATCACATTTTTCATCCCGTACGTTGCGCTTTTGCAAGCCTCGATGTCTCATTATGTTGCAGATGTTGTCCAACATCAACGTTCTCTTGCTAATTGCTCGTTAGTGTAAAAGCAATTAGTATCTACACAACTAGATACTAGGGTTTGGTTTGCATCTATCATGTTTGGGCTGGCTAAGCTGGGTTTGTATAAGCTGTATGTACGACATGTGGGTACCTAAGCCCTTATGTGAGGTACCCATTTTGTCTCGTTCGCCATGCGAAATTAGTAGATTAATACCTATGTATGTCAAAGGCAAGTTCCAGTTTAGGTGAAAGAATAAAATAAAATCGACGGTGTTCAGGGTATCATCTGTGCACGATCCGGTATTTCAAAACGATCCTTCCATAGTTCATCGTACAGTGTCGCAATCCAAAAACGATTTTCTGATATACATTTATTATTTAGGTAGTTGAAACCACCAGAATAGTCATGCCTAGCTCTGTGCCTAAGCTTGTGTCGTTTTCATAAATGTTGGATGTGGTCTAAATTAGATTGCGTGAGAGAGTCCTCTCACTATTTAGGCACTACATCCCAATGAGAATGTAATTATTTACGTGGTTGTTTGTTCATTAAAAAGTAGGTATCCATTTACGCCTATGTTGTTAAACAATGTATCCAAACTTTGGTACATATCTCATAGCTAGTCAGTACCAAACGCTCAGCTTGTTTTTAAATAGGTAGGTATAATTCCTTTCAAAAGTCTTATCACGAGTTTGAGCAAGTGCTTGAACTTAAGTTTGGGCTTGAGAGAGTATCGCGAGTCTGATGGTGCATCCAGACAATTGCCACCCGGCTTACAATTTGCCTTGCCGCTGATTAGGCCGCCGGGTATGCAACAAAAGCAAAGGTACAAAAGCCGCGCGCACCGTGCTAAGCCGGCGGCATGTGTGGATGCGTCATGAGTATAACACGACTAGTAATACAGACCAGAAAACTAAAGACTAGTAAAATCTGAGCGCGAGTCTGTAGTAGGGTTGCAAAATTACGTAATTTTACCGAAAACGCTCGTAAAATACGAGTATTTTACGGTAATTTATATAAATTACGGTAAAATTACCGGCTACATACAACTTGCGTAGGAACTGCGTGCGTGCGAGTCGCACGGTGCGATGTTGCCGATTAGTGCACCCATTACGATTTTTTCGATAAACTTGGTAGTATAACTCTGCAAATATTGATCCTAGCGTAAAAATGATAATGGCCAAACTTGTGGAAAATTAAATTTCCAACAACTTTGGATAGGACCATTTTTGCTCTAAAGTTGAAAATTAACGAGTTATTTCAGAAAAACGAAAAAATTTAATTTAATTAGTTTTTTCCCAATTTTACCGTAATTTACCGGTAAAAAAACATATTTTACGTAAAATATCGTATATTACCGAATTTTACGAATGTAATTTTACCGCTTTCACCGCTTTACATCCATAGTCTGTAGTCAAGTCCAAGTATATATCATGGAATGTGTTATTTTTAAACGATTTTTAGATGCGATCAAAATTCAAATAATTCAAAATTGCTGTCATTGTCACTTGTTCAGACACATTCAATGTCAATAGAATTATTTTTATTAAAAATGTCAATGTCAATGTCAAAACGTAAGTCAATTGTCAAACGAACTGAAGGCGACGAGAAACATTGAGAGACGAAAGAAGCTGTAAATTTATTTTTGTAATATTATTTCATAAAATTCGAGACGAATAACATAATAAGTCGTACAATTGTTTTGTGTATAAGTGTATCTATAAAATTATTTATTTACTAAGTTATCATTATGTCTCATCAAACGGGAATACAAGGTAAAAGTTACAATTAGTATAGATTTATGTAGCTACTTTCTTTCTCCGGGATTTATCTTTCGGTGGGTCTGATTTGTACACGCCCATACCTAATCTGGCAATAAATATAAATTATGTATATTATCTATTCACACTATCACATTTATTAACACTGTTTCCCTATCAATAAATAAATAATAAAATCCTAAATGTACCTTCCATATATTATTTTGCAGCTAATTCAGACCTAAAAAAAGTATTTAGTAAGTGTCGCGATGGCAAAATCAGAGTTCTGAAAGTCAGCATCGAAAATGGTATGTCTACAAATTTTTTAGGTATAATATTTATGTCTATTGAAATCACAAATAGATTCCACTTTCCTAGTTCAATGACCTACTGTTGTATAAAAACTTGCAAAAAACAGGTTGTTATATAGACAAACTATAATGCATGCTAAATACTTGCATTTATTTGAATAATATTATAATAATTTTATATTTCTCGTCATTTGATAACTTATATTTTTATATGGACTTAAATATTTAAAGACCTATATTAAACTTCAAAATGAAATTGACCTGACAATTTTTTTATTGATGATAATAATAATACAAAATCTCCTTACAATATTTTCCAGAACAACTGGTCTTGGCAAAAGACCACTCTCCTAAAAAATCATGGGAGCAAGACTTTGATAAATATGTCCCTCCTCTCATTGTGGAAGATATTCCATGCTATATCTTGTACAGGTAAGAAACTAAGATTGTAGATACTTCCTACCATTTGGTTGGCTTGATTTTTAATGATACTATGTTTAATTCAAGTTGTGTAGGTACCTAAGTACTTCTTAACCAAGGAGTGTTTATTATAAATTACATTTTATAAAATAACTAGCAGCGCCCCGCGGTTTTACCCGCGTTGTGCCCGTTCCCGTGGGAATTTCGGGATAAAATGTAGCCTATAGCTATCCTCGATAAATAGACTATCTAACAGTGAAAGAATTATTCAAATCGGTTCAGTAGTTTCTGAGATTAGCACGTTTAAACAAACAAACAAAAAACAAACAAACAAACAAACAAAACAAACTCTTCAGCTTTATAATATTAGTATAGATTTTCAACATATCTTGACAGTAATATTTATTTACTTAATTGACAAAACTCTTGACTCGTCATCTGGTGTGAGCTTGTGTTATATCTAAAATCCATAAACAAGTTACTAATTTCAATGACATATCATTAATATAATATTATAAAGCTGAAGAGTTTGTTTTGTTTGTTTGTTTGTTTGTTTGTTTGTTTGTTTAAACGCGCTAATCTCAGAAACTACTGAACCGATTTGAAAAATTCTTTTTGTAATGGATAGCCACATTCAACGGGAAGGTTATAGGCTACTTTTCATTCCGAAACTCCCACGGGAACGGGAACAACGCGGGTAATACCGCGGGGCGCTGCTAGTCATTAATATAGTCTAAAATAACATTAGACAAGCCTTTCTAAGCCATTTAAAAAAATGTGCTGTATATAAAAATGGACTGACTATAATATTTTTTATTGATTCCAGGTTAGACTCAACAAACTCATTGGGCTATGAATGGTTACTGCTGAGCTGGTCTCCTGATAGTGCTCCAGTGAGGCATAAGATGTTGTATGCATCTACTAAGGCTACTTTGAAACAGGAGTTTGGGTCAGCTCATATTAAGGATGAAATGCATGCTACTGTGGCGGTAAGTGAATGGATTATTAATGTTTAAGTAATGTAACAGTAATAAAAAAAGATTCCGTCACGGGGAACTTTCTACAGATAGTAGTCGTTACATGAGCCATGTCAGAGGCCTTTGGCGGCTCAATAACTCTGACACCAGGATTGGTCAGGTTGACCATCCACTCGATGAAGAAGAAGAATACTTGCTTTTGAATACAGAATCATATACAAAGATACCCGCACCTGTGGTTTTACTTGCTTTCTACTTGTTCCCATGTGAATTTTGGGATAGTAATATAATGTACTAGCGGCGCCCCGCGGTTTTACCCGCGCTGTGCCCGTTCCCGTGGGAATTTCGGGATAAAAAAATAGCCTATAACCTTCCCGTTGAATGTAGTTATCCATTACAAAAAGAATTATTCACATCGGTTCAGTAGTTTCTGAGATTAGCGCGTTTAAACAAACAAACAAACAAACAAACAAACAAAACAAACTCTTCAGCTTTATAATATTAGTATAGATAATAAATTTAGGGGAATTGGGATAAAATAGCCTGTAGCCTTCCTTTTAAATTTAGCTATTCAATACTAAAACAATAATTCAAGGACTGGCATGTTGCAAACAAAAAGACAACTCGTAGTAAAGACCGTACTTAGTTCAAACACAATAGTTCACAACAAGTCACTGTACCTTAACATTGAAACTGGATACTGACTATATGGAACCTTGGAAATGTAATCTAGTATGCAACTATTATACTACATATATTTTCTATTTAATATTATGAAATATTTATACTAGCCGCGGTGTTACCCGCGTTGTACCCGTTCCCGCGGGAATTTCGGGATAAAATGTATCACATGTGTTATTCTGATGTTTATCCTTTATCACTGTAAAGTTTCGTTCAAATCTGTTCGATAGTGTTTGCGTGAAAGAGTAACAGAACAACATACATACATCCATTCTCACAAAATTTCGCATTTATTTATTAGGATATTTTATACGTCTATGAATAGTTATAAAATAAAGTAAAACTGACTGTTTTGATGCTTTCATGTCTAAACCGCTTACACTACCGGGGCAATGCATGTTTTTTAAATATAATTTTACTACCCTTTACCCCCGCATTTTCACCCGCGTTGTGCCAGTTCCCCTGGACATTTCGGGATGAAAAATAGCCTTGTTGAATGTGGCTATCCATTACAAAATGAATTATTAAAAAAGGGTTAGTAGTTTATGAAGATAAGCTCATTAAAACAAACAAAAAAAAACAACTTCAGCTTTATTAGTATAGACTCTATACTATACTATAGAGTATAGATTACACTTATAGAGTATAAAGTTCTATTGTTTTACTAAAACAATGTACATACTTATTTCAGAATGAAGTCAGTCTGAAAGGCTACAAGGCACACTTGAGTGAGTTCAGCGCCCCGGCTCCTCTTACAGATAGAGAAGAGGCTCTAAAAGAGTTGCAGGGCAGCGAACATAACACTAACTATGGGACTGATGCGAGGTAAATATACTTTTATAACAAAGTAAGTAAGGTCGAGTATACTAGTGGCATCTGACAAACTATAGGCCTCCAACATCACATAATGGTTTAAAGAATCTGCATGTCCTGGGTGAGATAGTAATCTGACATTATCTCACAAAAATCTCTTTGTGAGACTGTCCTCAGTTTGGTTAGGTGCAAGCTGAATCACCCGATTGCCCGAAAAGTAAGATGATTCCGTGCTTCGGAGGGCACGTTAAGCCATGGTTACTTTCTACGGATTGAAGTCGTTACATGAGCCATGTCAGGAGCCTTTGGCGGCTCAATAAGTCTGACACCAGGATTGGTCAAGTTGACCATCCACTTGATGAAGAAGAATGTTACTTATAAATTAATTTAATATTACAGGCAATCCACAATGGGTGGTGTGGCGTTCCCAATTGATGAGTCAGCGAAACAGGCGTTAAGAGATCTCGTGCGAGGTTCCTATAATTATTTACAGTTTAAAATAGGTAAGAACAATTATTTTGTTCAATAAAGTTTTGTTTTAAAGTATTTATTATTCTACTTTTTAAAGGTTTGTTTTAACAAACCTTTTTTACGACAGACACTTTATTTCTGTGGTTAAAAAGTCAAATTAAGAGGAGAAAAAAGTGTAAGACTACGACTTAGGCAATTTATATTTGTATTAAATTAATTCACAAGTATTGAGTATTGAAAAAAGACAGAAAAAATAATGCTGAAAAGCCACTCTAATATCCTTTCTTTCTTGTTTACTAGCAGTGCTCTGTGATTTTACCCGCGTTGTGGCCTTTCCCTTGAGCATTTCGGGATGAAAAATAGCCTATAACCTTCCCGTTGAACATGACTATCTAATACAAAAAGAATTATTCAAATCGGAGCGGTGGTTCCTGAGATTAGCCCTTACCAACAAAGTTAGAAACTATACCTATATAATATTAGTATAGATTAAAATATCTAAAATATATCTGTTGTAATATATGTATCCTATACAGAAACTCAGTTCTTTGATAGACTTTCAATAGGGAACGTAACCAACTCGTAGGGCCTCTTTGGATGAGTATAATAGTTGATGTATTTATTATTTTAATTACAGATTTAGAAGAAGAAAACATCCTTTTAGCGAAAGCTGCGAAGATATCTTTAGTGGAACTACCGCAGCTGGTTCCAAGCGACCAGGCCAGATACCACGTTTATATATTCAATCATACTCACGAGGGCGATCATACTGAAAGTATGGGTAAGTATTTACTGGTTTTACCTTCTACTTCTATACTAGACTTTTAGAGATGAAATGAAAAATAGTAAGCTACTAGCTGCGCCCCGCGGCGTTACCCGCGCTGTACCCGTTCCCTCAGGAATTTCGGGATAAAATGTATCCCATATGTTATTCTGATGTATAACCTACATTACTGTAAAGTTTCATCCAAATCCGTTCAGTAGTTTTTGCGTGAAAGAGCAACAAACATACATCCATACTCACAAACTTTCGCATTTATAATATTAGTTGGATGATCTGTTCAAATCTGTACTTTATGTTGGAAAGTTGGGTATATTTGTTTACATGAATGTTAGTTGGTACTTTTTGTACATTTCAGTGTTCATCTACTCTATGCCGGGATACAACTGCAGTATCAAAGAGAGAATGATGTATTCAAGTTGCAAGGGCCAGTTCTTAGAGATCATTGAGAAAATGGGAATCGACATCACCAAAAGAGTAAGTCTCATTGAAATTGTATTTATATTGAAAGTGTAGACATTTACCTAGCTGGATACATTAGGTTAGTGACAAAATGTTATTTATATAGATAGATCTATCATAAAATAGATCTTCAATAAGATGAGAGGCCTTTTCCCAGCAGTGGGACACCACAGGCTAATACTTTTTTTTCAATTTTCATGGCCTGTGCCTGACATCACGGCTGTATGCAAACGCATAATCCTCCTAACTGTACTGATATCTTCAGGGAAAGCGAGGCCTTAGCCCTGCAGTGGGGCCTTTAATTAATACTTCTACTTCATTTTTCAGTTGGAAATCGACGATGGAAAGGAGCTCACTGAAGAATTCTTATATGATGAAATACACCCCAAGAGGAATCTTCACAGGCCCGCATTCGCGAAGCCCAAAGGACCTCCCAACAGGGGAGCTAAACGCATCACCAAATCACAGACCAGTCAATGATGTACCGTCATTTAATTATTTTAAGAATTTAATATGAAGGTTGTTAGGACCACTGAAATAGTTGGTAATGTGTTAAAATGTTGCGCAGATCTGCTATCAATAATAATTATTATTGTAGTATAGATAAATGACTTATAGTGACTGACTTTGAAGTTAACTGTGAGCTCAGAAATGCAAATTTAAATTATTAACTTAACGTGTTCTAGTGGTATGTGCTCTCGCCTGCCAAGACTGAGGTCTCTGGTTCGATTCCCGGGTCGAGCGAAAACATGTTTCCTACTTTTCAAATATGGCTCGGGTTTGACATCCCCAACCCGCATTAGGAAAGTGTGTTCCTCACTGTGCTGGTATTTTCTGTGAGATGAAAGGCCTTTGCCCAGCTGTGGGACATTATAGGCTGATTTTTTTTACATACTCCTAGTATTTCTGTGGTTCTAACAATCATGTTTTTATGTCATAATTTTCATAGGTAGTGCTCTTATTTGATACAAAATCATTTCTCAAAACTCTTTATTTTTTTATTCAATTAGATACAAAAGTATTTTTATAGTATGCTCAATTTTAAAATCATTATCATTAGGCATGTAACGAATGTGTTATTTTAATATGAAATATCTATCGGAATACGTAGACATTTTTATTATCATAGAAAACTGAACCTTGTAGTTTTTATATACACTATTAAGACATTGTATAGTAGACAGATGAGGGTAATTACACATTCGAAGAGATTTCTAATCCGACATTATTGAATATATTGTAATAACTAGCTGCGCCCCGCGGTTTCACCCGCATTGTACCCGTTCCCGCGGGAATTTCGGGATGAAAAATAGATGTTGTCCGATTCTCAGACCTACCCGATATGCACACAAAATTTGATGAGAATCGGTCGAGCCGTTTTAGAGGAGTTTAACCACGCACCCCGTGACGAGAATTTTATATATTAGATTATTAATTTGACTCGAGATTACGTCTTTTAACCTCTCGAGATTTTGTTACCTTCACACTTAAATTCAGGAGAGGAATTCAAATGCGTCGGTGAATGTGTATAGCCAACATTATACCAAATTTATTGTCTAAATTTCCGCCAACGGTAATTTCCATACAATACAATAACTTTGGTATAGTTTATTAAAGTATACGTATTATATAAACGAGATTGTAATCTGAAAGTATTACTGTTGTGTATATAACTGCATCATATAAGTATTATATTACATATTATAGTACTTTCGCTATTATTGTGGAATAAATTAGTTTTTTTTTTAAACAAATTATAATATTAGTCTTTTTTAAACTTACACGATTTGAACACATAGTTTTAACGTACTCACACGGGTTTTTTCGTGTTAGAAACTTAATAAAGCAAGTAATATGGTATGGTGTCGCCATGGGTAGTCCAGTGGCCCCGGCACTTGCCAACATCTGGATGGAGCATTTTGAGCAACTGATCGATTGGACAGCTTGTGGTATAAAATTATGGAAGCGCTACGTTGATGACGTTTTCTGCATTCTGGACAGAAGAATCAGAGGTGTTGACGAGGTGACCGCGTACCTCAACTCCGTTCATCCGAGGATCAAGTTCACGTACGAGTTGGAGGAGAACAGGACGTTAGCATTTTTGGACATCAAAATAATGGCGAGGCCTGACGGTACGTTGTCTCACACTGTGTACCGAAAACCAACACACACTGACAGGTATTTGAATGCTGCATCACACCACCATCCCGCTCATCTGCAGTCTGTAGTCACCACACTGACGCGCAGAGCCCATGACCTCTGTGACCCTGAACATTTACAGAGCGAACTACAGCATGTTCAGGAGGTACTGAACCGTAATGGCTACAGGACTGGCAGACCGCAGACGAAACGCACTAGGCTGAAACACGCTGAGGCGACTCGACAACCGGCGTTTTTACCTTATGTGAAAGGAGTGACGGATAAAATTGGAAACCTACTCAGACGTCTTTCAATAAAATCGATTTACACCCCGCTCACGAGAATGGCCAAACAGCTGCGAACACCGAAGGATGTAATACCCTTACAGATGCCGGGTGTTTACAAAGTTGACTGTAGCTGTGGTCATTCATATATAGGTCAGACCAAGAGGACGATCGCCGAACGCGTTAAGGAGCACATAGCGGCTGTGAAGAACCGTCAAATAAACAAGTCTGCTATAGCCGAACATTTAGTTGACTCGGGTCTCAATCACTGGATCGAGTTACATGACCCTAAAGTTATTGCAAACGAGCCGCACTACTACAAGAGGATCATTCGGGAAGCGATTGAAATAAGGAAATATCCGAATTTCAATCGTGAAGACGGTTTTAAACTCTCTGCGGCTTGGAATCCGGTAATAACTTATAAGTGTTCGAGACGTGCCCAAAAGACCAAGTGCCAGGATACTGTCAGTGTTGTGTGTCAGTCTAATGTGAACGCACCTTTAAACTCTAATATTGACCATGTGAGGGTACTTCCAACACTTGGAACGTCTACCCTCCCATCACAGCGGTAACTCCAATGTCTTCAGTTCACCCGCGACCACGAGAGGTGCAATCCCCTCGAAACGTCGGGAAATAAAAAGTAAGTTATTACTTGCTTTATTAAGTTTCTAACACGAAAAAACCCGTGTGAGTACGTTAAAATTATAATATTTTTGTAGTTTCCTTTTCTTATTTCCATGGACTTTTTTAATTCTATAGATAAAGTCGGTAATTTTTTCTTGCCAATTTATAATCTACATAGTGTTTGAGAGTTAGATTTTTCTGTAATTTTAAATGCAATTTTTAATATTTTGCTTCATTGTTAAAAGCACAACAATCTTATAGATTGTAAATAAGTTTTTTAATGTATTTTAATATCATTTTTATAAACCTTGATTAAGTCATAATGTGCAATGTGTCAATAAAATACGCTTATAGAAATGGTGTGGTTTTATTATGCTTCAAAAAAAGGTTATTTTTCTATAGATTAAAGACCTTTATTTTTTTGTTATTAAAATTCATTGTAGAATAAAGTTATATGGAAAGATCAAAGAAACTAAAATTGCAAATAAATATATTCTATTTATTTAATTGGCCACCTACTATTTACATAATATTCACAGAATATTCCTATAATCTACAAATCATCTATCGATATTTTTCCTCTTTCTTCTAGCAACTGGTCGTGATGGTCAGTCAAAACATCGTGTTTGTCTTTAGACGCCGTCGCCATTGCTTTATTCATTTGTTCTTTTCTGAAAATGATACATCGGCTATTAATTTGTCTGCGTGTATTAAATTATATCGCCTCCAAATATTTGTGAGGTACCTGAGTGATATGAGATGGAATGGAATGAACAATGGTAACACTAGCAAGCATTTAACTATTTAAAAAATTCAACAGATTTGATTAAAAGTTATACAGGGCCATTTCAGAATAAACCTCTGACAAACAAAAAAGAACATTGAAAATCTTCAACAAAAATCATGTCAGCATTGAGAACAATCTAAAATTATTAATTGTAGGAATTTTTAGTTCGGATTAGATATGTAACATTGTAAAAAAATTAAATGTTTGCTCAATATAATTATCGATCTTTTAAAAGGTGTTGCAAAAAGCAAAAGGTCTAGGTTTCTTAATGTTTGTATTAGTTGAATGATTAGAGTGCTTTTAGAGAGGTTAAACTCAAGGCTTGAGGGATTGACACCAAGCTACTAACTAAACAAAATACTTGCAATTAGTTTGTGTACAATGGTTTTGATAGACTGGCTTATTCATAAACACTCTATAACTGAAACACTTATATAAAGTGTTATGTCAAGTTTTGTTTTGAATCGGACAACCCGCTAAAATGTTGTTATGAAGACCCTAACGATTTAATTACCTTTCCTCTTTCAATGATAATGATGCTCTTCTAAGCTCATCCATTGTCGCTCCAGATATTTTCAATATCAAAATAATCAATGAACCAAATATTAAGCCTAGAGTTGCACCTGAAATAGAAAAAATAAAATTTATAGAACAATTAAACTTATCAATAAAAGAAGTAAAGCCTGTCATATCCTATACCACAGATGCGCAAAGGCAAATCACCTATACTAATATAATAAAGCTGAAGAGTTTGTTTTGTTTGTTTGTTTGTTTGTTTGTTTAAACGCGCTAATCTCAGAAACTACTGAACCGATTTGAATAATTCTTTCACTGTTAGATAGTCTATTTATCGAGGAAGGCTATAGGGTACATTTTATCCCGAAATTCCCACGGGAACGGGCACAACGCGGGTAAAACCGCGGGGCGCTGCTAGTACTAATATAATAAAGCTGAAAGTTTGCTTGTTTCAATATGGTAATATCAGAAACTACCAATCCGATTCGAATAATTCTTTTTGTAATGGAAAGACACATTCCACTGGCGAGTATAGGCTAATTTTCATCCCAAAATTTCTTCGAAAACAGTCACACTAGTATAAAATATAAAAGGTAAATTATATGCAAACTAACTGGATAAATAACAGAATGGATGTCTGCTGTTTCATTGAATGATTTGGGTTTTTCCTTTTTAGCAAATCAATGGTTAGGTTACTTCTCTTAAGTGAGATCTTCGGAGTCAACAATATGTGCAGACATAGTTGTTGACGACGACGTCTGGGTGTCAATTATATATATTCTTATAAAGTATTTGTGTATGTATATGTAGTAGTATCAGTCAATTAGATTCCATAAAACAAGCTTAGAGCTTACTTTGGGTCTAAATAACCGTGTGTGAATTTGTCCAGGTATATTTATTTATCTTGCCCAAATATTTAATTACAAAGAAAATGAAGTAACTGTCCGTTTGTAAAAATCCTAAAGTCCTAAATTACTCACCATGCCTTCCAGGCCTCTCACCTCAATAATCATATCTGAACAATATCTTAAGTTTGAAAACATAGCATACCTAATCCGGCACCAACAAATGTAGCGACTAAACCTAAATTGAGTTTATAAGCTCCACCAGCTATCGTTCCGGCAACTATATAGTCAACTAATGATGTGTTGTTTCTATAAACTGATATTGTTGTTGCTACCAAACTGAAATAAAAATAAAATATTAATTATTTAAAAAATAGTATATAATGTCTTGGTTGGTCTCGTCAACGCCTAGGTTGGGTTAGGGACTCTAGGGGTATGTGCATTCTAATACCTAAATATTCCCGAGAATGCAGCCAACCTCCAACCCCAGCGCACTGCACCTTTAGCAAATGCTATTGTCACTTGATCCTGAAGTTTTTTCTGTAATAATACAACAAATAAGATGATAAATATGTTAATATTGCAGGTGAATCTCATATAATAAGTACCTATTTCATTATTTTCCATCAGAAACACTCTTTAAATTACCAAAAAATGGGAAATTATAAAGTTTAACACATTCTTGAGTTAATGGCAATGTATATCTATTTACTAACAAAAATGAACATCAAAATTACCTTAGCATCGAAAGTAGACTTAAATATAGTAGCTTGATTGTTTTCTATAAAAGTTAGGTAAGCACTCTTTGACCCCACGAACCCTCCGATGCAAGCACCCACGAAATAACCAATCATAGCCGACTGGCCAACATTTTGCAGCTCTATAGACAATTCCTCAGAATCACTGTAATTCAAATTGGGAATATGAGTTATAAGATAAGTTCGAGAAGATTATATTATTGAATTGCAAATTCTACAGGAACTTATTTATGTACACTTACGTTTGAGAATACATTTTTTTCACTCTTTCCCATCCCGTTTTGGGAGCTTGTGGTGGTGGTCTATGAAGATAGTCAATATCATTTTCATGTACTTCAGAAAATAATGTAAAACTGACTAGAGGTGTAAATCGCTTGAACGATCGTAACATTGTTGGTTTAGCGTTTACCCTGAAGGTATAGCTAGTAACCAGTAATAAATAACCTAATTCTACTTTACCAAAATAAAAACTATAACTTCTTTCGGGTTCGACGAGGCTATTTCAAATTCGAAACAAATGTTTTTGATTTTGATTGACGTTTTGTATCGAGTTATCATTTTTCAGTCAATGTCACTAAATTGTCAATGTCAAAATTTATATGCTTTAGTTAAAGAGATGTCAATGTTACGTTGTCAATAATACGCGTACTACACAGATTCAAATTTAATGGATACACAGATATACCGTAAACCGGTGTTATTTGGGACTCCGGGTGTTATTCGGCACATATTTTTTTTATCTTCATTTGGTAATATTATTTTATGTTCTTCTAATATTTGGAAAATAAAATGTGTACAGGCGAATACTACATTTTAGATGGTTGCGAAAATTTCACATTTTAGTCTATATTGTGTGTGTGAAGTTAGCATCTCAAATGTTAGCATCTCACAAAAAAAATCAATATCAAGTGGCATCCAGCATAGTTCTACAGTTCTTGATAAGTTTTATCAATAGTTCCGTCGATTAAACCATTCATATCGTGTTTTAAAAAAATGAGATGCTAACTTCGCACACACATGATAGCATCTCATCACATTCCGAACGCCTGACTACACAAGAGTCTACATTTGATGAGTTCTATGTTCTCAACAAGTTTTGACAATAGTTCTGGCGATAAAACTGATAAAATTGTGTTTTGGAAAAATGAGATGCTAAGTTCGCAAACAGATTGCAGCATCTCATCACATTCCGAAATCCTAACGCCACAAGAGTCTAAATCCGGTGAGTTCTATGTTCAAAATCATTTTCAACAATAGTTCTGGCGGATAATCAAATTAAATTGCGTTTTGAAAAAACTAAATGCTATCTACGCAAGGACAAAATGAAATCTAATCAAATTCCGAGAGTCAGACCAGAGCAATGGTTCTAGATGGAGACCAGCATCTCTTACTATGAAATGAGAAAGAGATATGGCTTATTTACATATTTCTCCATCGAATTTAGCCTGCATCTCTTGCCATACAGTGCCATAGACTTTTTCCTATTCCTATATCGATTTTTTTTCCTTAAAAATCTCGTAATTAGTGAGATGCTAGCCTACTGTTGGGAGTTCTGGTTCAGAAAACGGTTGCAGATGATAACCAGCATCTGTTTCTACGAAATGGAAAAGAGTTCCGGCCTGTAAGACTTTTTCCTATTCCTATATCAATATTTTTCCCTTAAAAATCTCGTAATTAGTGAGATGCTAGCCTAATGTTGGGAGTTCTGGTTCAGAAAACGGTTCCAGATGAGTCTTACAGGCCGGAACTCTTTTCCATTTCGTAGAAACAGATGCTGGTTATCATCTGCAACCGTTTTCTGAACCAGAACTCCCAACAGTAGGCTAGCATCTCACTAATTACGAGATTTTTAAGGGAAAAAAATCGATATAGGAATAGGAAAAAGTGTTACAGGCCGGAACTCTTTTCCATTTCGTAGAAACAGATGCTGGTTATCATCTGGAACCGTTTTCTGAACCAGAACTCCGAACAGTAGGCTAGCATCTCACTAATTACGAGATTTTTAAGGGAAAAAAATCGATATAGGAATAGGAAAAAGTCTTACAGGCCGGAACTCTTTTCCATTTCGTAGAAACAGATGCTGGTTATCATCTGCAACCGTTTTCTGAACCAGAACTCCCAACAGTAGGCTAGCATCTCACTAATTACGAGATTTTTAAGGGAAAAATATCGATATAGGAATAGGAAAAAGTCTTACAGGCCGGAACTCTTTTCCATTTCGTAGAAACAGATGCTGGTTATCATCTGCAACCGTTTTCTGAACCAGAACTCCCAACATTAGGCTAGCATCTCACTAATTACGAGATTTTTAAGGGAAAAAAATCGATATAGGAATAGGAAAAAGTCTTACAGGCCGGAACTCTTTTCCATTTCGTAGAAACAGATGCTGGTTATCATCTGGAACCGTTTTCTGAACCAGAACTCCCAACAGTAGGCTAGCATCTCACTAATTACGAGATTTTTAAGGGAAAAATATCGATATAGGAATAGGAAAAAGTCTTACAGGCCGGAACTCTTTTCCATTTCGTAGAAACAGATGCTGGTTATCATCTGGAACCGTTTTCTGAACCAGAACTCCCAACAGTAGGCTAGCATCTCACTAATTACGAGATTTTTAAGGGAAAAAAATCGATATAGGAATAGGAAAAAGTCTTACAGGCCGGAACTCTTTTCCATTTCGTAGAAACAGATGCTGGTTATCATCTGGAACCGTTTTCTGAACCAGAACTCCCAACATTAGGCTAGCATCTCACTAATTACGAGATTTTTAAGGGAAAAAAATCGATATAGGAATAGGAAAAAGTCTTACAGGCCGGAACTCTTTTCCATTTCGTAGAAACAGATGCTGGTTATCATCTGGAACCGTTTTCTGAACCAGAACTCCCAACATTAGGCTAGCATCTCACTAATTACGAGATTTTTAAGGGAAAAAAATCGATATAGGAATAGGAAAAAGTCTTACAGGCCGGAACTCTTTTCCATTTCGTAAAAACAGATGCTGGTTATCATCTGCAACCGTTTTCTGAACCAGAACTCCCAACAGTAGGCTAGCATCTCACTAATTACGAGATTTTTAAGGGAAAAAAATCGATATAGGAATAGGAAAAAGTCTTACAGGCCGGAACTCTTTTCCATTTCGTAGAAACAGATGCTGGTTATCATCTGGAACCGTTTTCTGAACCAGAACTCCCAACAGTAGGCTAGCATCTCACTAATTACGAGATTTTTAAGGGAAAAAAATCGATATAGGAATAGGAAAAAGTCTTACAGGCCGGAACTCTTTTCCATTTCGTAGAAACAGATGCTGGTTATCATCTGCAACCGTTTTCTGAACCAGAACTCCCAACAGTAGGCTAGCATCTCACTAATTACGAGATTTTTAAGGGAAAAAAATCGATATAGGAATAGGAAAAAGTCTATGGCACTGTATGGCAAGAGATGCAGGCTAAATTCGATGGAGAAATATGTAAATAAGCCATATCTCTTTCTCATTTCATAGTAAGAGATGCTGGTCTCCATCTAGAACCATTGCTCTGGTCTGACTCTCGGAATTTGATTAGATTTCATTTTGTCCTTGCGTAGATAGCATTTAGTTTTTTCAAAACGCAATTTAATTTGATTATCCGCCAGAACTATTGTTGAAAATGATTTTGAACATAGAACTCACCGGATTTAGACTCTTGTGGCGTTAGGATTTCGGAATGTGATGAGATGCTGCAATCTGTTTGCGAACTTAGCATCTCATTTTTCCAAAACACAATTTTATCAGTTTTATCGCCAGAACTATTGTCAAAACTTGTTGAGAACATAGAACTCATCAAATGTAGACTCTTGTGTAGTCAGGCGTTCGGAATGTGATGAGATGCTATCATGTGTGTGCGAAGTTAGCATCTCATTTTTTTAAAACACGATATGAATGGTTTAATCGACGGAACTATTGATAAAACTTATCAAGAACTGTAGAACTATGCTGGATGCCACTTGATATTGATTTTTTTTGTGAGATGCTAACATTTGAGATGCTAACTTCACAGACGTGTCTATATTGCTATCCACAATGTACAAAAAACGTTTGTTAATGTTTTTTATAGTCCTATGTCATTACCTTTATTGCTGTTATAAGTTTTTCTAATTTTATTGTTATTTTGTTTCTGCTAGTCATTGTTATAGTACTAACGGGCGGACGTGATTGGCTTCTCGCGCCCCCACTGTCCGCTCCCGTTGATGAACATAGTACTATGTATTATCGCTTTGTATTTAACAGCGTTTAAAATCGTGAACTTTTTAACGAAAGTATGTAACGATAGTATGTTGGAAACAACCCCGCTTAGTAGGTATTACCGTAGTAATTAAGTAGCGCTTGTGCCGTAGTTTGACTAAGCGATGTTAGTTCATTGCGATTGTTAAGCAACGTGCAGCTCGACCCCTACCTGGATGGGTGGCCGATAGTGGCATTTCTATCTGAGCGCAACAGTGCTTCGGAGGGCATTTTAAACTGTCGGTACCGGTTGTTTCAATCGATAGACCATGTCGAAGGCCTTTAGGCGGTCTAAAAACTCCGACACTCGACAATCTAGGTACTCGAACTTACTTACGTACTAAGTAATAGAGTTATGTATATTGTGTACGAGGTGTACAAAGTTCTTGAATGGCTAATGTAGGTTAGTACAAAATGAATACCTATAAATAAAACAATGTAACTTTTCAACTATATTTTATTATAAAATCACAAAGAATAAATCTAGAGTTTAATAGGGTAATCTTAGATGTTATGTTGTGTACAACTGTATTCATATTTTCATTAAAACAGATATCAATGAACGGGGTTATTACCTCAAGATTAACGTTTAAGTTTGAATCGTAAAATAAGTTTCACATTTATGTACGTAATGTATTTTAATACTCGAGTTAGATTGCTATTTATTAGTTTTAATTACGAGGTAAAGTTGTAAGGAAACAATATCAATTTATATCCCTGTTTAAAGTCCCGACAAAATTGGTCTTTGGCATGTTTTTACCTAGAATTAGGTAGTCTAAATGACCTTTTTGTAACAGAGAATAGACGCGAACCAAAGTAGATGTGCATAGAAAATTAGATTGGAAATTTGAGTACTTTTTTCGTTACATGAACGATAGTTTTAATATCTATTTAACTATTTTAAATTTACACACAACCCTTTAATTTGCACACCATTAAATATTAAATTTTAATGAGAGCTAAAACAATATCCAAAGAGTGAAGAAACACAGGAAGGTTATCATATTAGGTAGTAATTATTTAACTATGTAATTTAGTATATTCTCTATGAAGTTTTTCCTTTAATACCTAGGAGCGACTACTGAAATAAAATATTTTACTAATATATCTTAAAGTAATGATTATTTTAATCTTTACTAGATACAGATCCTATAAATTTAATTTTAATAATAATAATTATATAGTCGCGTTTATAATATTTACATCCGCAGATAATAATATAACAATACTGTAACTGTCGATCATTAGGAACCATTACAATATAAGTTTTAAAATCATTTTTAAAGATGTTATAGTAATAAGTGTTCAAAATGTTAAAGTGCATTATAAATCTATCGGTGTCACCGCTCTCCGTCGCGCTCAGCCTCTCAATTGACAGTTACAGAGTTTTATTTTCCTCTAATTAAAATTTCCTGCGACTGCGGAATGGTCAGTTCTTTTCCCGCAGTAGGAATAAGGGACGCGTCAAATGACTCGGACTAACCGCCAAGGGCAGCGATAATTAATTTTCACATTATACCCTGTGCAAAGTATATTCCAATTGATAATTATCATTATAAAACAACATTGACAATATTTTTTTTATGTCCCTTACTCCCTTCACAAAACAATTAAACAACGTTATGATTTTGCCTAATATCCTCTGAGGAGCGATGTAAAGTGTTCCGAAATGAAGTCACATAGAGTATTCACAAGATTTACAAGTTATAATGTACTCGAAGCTTCACAGATACAAATGTAAATATATAGACGAGTGTAGATACTCATGCCAAGATATCATAGCAGTTTAGATCTAAGTAATAGTTATGACTAGAAAATACCAATTGTGTACAAATGTACATTCATTATATTGATCCCCAATAACTCTTTATTTACAATTAGTTTCAATGTTCAACATAAAGTATCTCGATACGAGTGTGGGTGAAAATCAAGGGTTTCTAATGAAACTAGGGGCAATATATTTCTCATTAAGTTTAAAACACTCAAGCATTCGCCAATACGTGCCGTAGACAATTGGTACAAAATAATAAAACAAAAATAGGAAAGGATTCAAGGAATAGGATTTTAAATAAAGAACAAAAAATATCGACGAATAATTATAGTTTAATTATGAAATTAAAGTAAGAATGAAATTAAACACACAAAAGGCTTAACATTAAAAGAAGTAGAAATACGACGTCATAAAATACATTTAAATCCTGCGCAGACGCGGGTTCCGCGGGGACTTTAGTCCGTAAAAACAAAAACTATAAGGGGACTTTTAGTACTTCGGGTCCTTTTTAAATTTTAAGCGTTCCTCAGAAGACAAAAGTCCCTCGCGGCCACTCCGCCGCGCAGGCGTTTATAAAGAAAGAAGGTAAATACATCAGGAGTTTTTGATTAGCCCGTTATGTATTGATATGTCGGCTTTCGCTCCTCTGTTATACTTAAGCTAATACAAAGACAATTTTTAAGCACGATATAGAAAATGATACGCTGCATGATATGACCAGATATGTAAAGTATGATACATTCATGAGAGGAAACACTAAAGACGCTAAGAGACGTCTAACGAAGAACAACCAACGAATACGCAAACAGGCAATGTAAGATATTAGAAAACAATTCATCATTTCAACGCATAACTTTAACTAACAAATTGAAACAATGTTCACTTACAATGAATAAAATTGTATAATTGCGCTTAATAAAACTCTCAAATATAATTTAACTGTAACATTTTTTATCAACTTTTCAATAAATGTTAAGATTACTTCAATTACCATTTACCTAAATAATGTGTATTGACTTTAATTTGGCATCTCATTCTAGACACGGATCTATTATTATTATTTTTTAATAATATTAGGTACAATTATCATCTAAATATTTAAAATACTTCTCTAAACACATAAATTCCTAAAATTATCTATTTAGTCAATACCGATGTTGATTAAAGTTTAGGCCAGCTATAGTTTGGTTGCTGGTGCTACCGCCGTGTGGTGTACTGATGTACTCATCCGCAGCTTGCACCATAACACGATCCGTAGCGTTGACTGTGACTCACTGGATATGTAATCTCTTTGTGAACTTTTTATATGTAAGTATAATATATTTTTTAAATTACAAATGCGTTTACCGCCCAATTCTTTCCGCTTTCCGTGAACTTAACATCATTCCAATAATGGCGCATTATCCTGCACCTTATAGTAAAACATTTTCAAAAACGTGCAAAATATCACCACACCCTGGTCTCCTAACATTACCTACCCGATACCTACATCCTTCCTTACCGTACCTACATTACAATGCAATATTTTTTACGATTATTTTTTTTCTATTAAACTTACTCTATGACAAACTATTTTTTTTAATCATCTTACTAAGCTCTATTTTATTTTTTCTTATTTACGGTATGTTATGTATAATGTTATACATTTTAATAATATGTATGTAAATATTTGTGATTAATAACGTTTTCACAAATTTTACTAAAAATAAAGTTTTTAAACTTTTGTGACATATGTTCGAATGAATCTGTTACGCTGTTACGGCGTCGCGAGCGTAAGAGCGTCGCGTCGCACATCGAGTAGGTACTACAATATTGATTAAACATTTTATTAAAATTCGCTCTCCTGTCTTATTCTAATTGGATACCGATATTGGTTTCGCGATATGTACCTATAAATCGTATTTTGCGACGAATACGAGCATGTTATTCTAATACAACCGAGATGTGTGAACTGCTGTCATTGTCGGTCAGGTTTGCTTCCTCTTTGCCTGGACTGAACACTAGGCTGGTCCTGAGCGATTGCTACTAACCGAATTAAATTCATTCATTTGATTCCAGTTAGAATCCGTTACTGAGTATCCTCGACTTATCCCCAACATAATCTCTTTCGCATTGGACTAGACGCATTTTTTTATTAATTTAAGAAGGCAAAGATGAAAACCAATTGGAAATGGACAAGTCCTAGAAGCGATTGTTAGCTGGAGTGTTACCGCAGCGAGTCCAGTGGCAGATCCAGGGGGGGTTAAAACTCTACCCCCTACAAAACAATTGAGTCCTACCATAACATTATTTTTCTTGATAAAACCATTCCCCCCCAATCCAAGTCCTCAACGCTCATAAAGGTCAAGACAACCCCCCCTAACACCCCTTTAACTCTTTCCAGAATCAAGACCTCCCCTTAGATCCTGGATCCGCCACTGAGCGAGTCTATGTACAAAATGAAACAAAGTAAAGTTTAAACTAAAATACTGTTGAACAGACGTTCTTGTGACCTAGTGTAAATACTACCGCTGGGTGCGGAGCTAATTCAGATCTCGCTAATACTCTAGCCGTCGCCGCGTTCAAACAGTGTGGCAATATCGTTTCTGAAAATTATTCTAAAAAATACGTTATACACTGGCCACACTGCGCGCTCACACGCCCCGACCATAGACAAATAAATAATTATCTATAACTTAGTGAATACGCACGAGCATTTATACGTTGTAGCTACCATTATTATAAATTAACACCAAAATAAATGCATCATGTCACTATTATGTCACTGAACATAACTTTTTTATATAGTGAATAAGTATATTAAACTAGACGCTTAGTAATAAGAGTTGTGATTACACTAACTAATCGTCAATAACTATAAAGTAAAGAACAGATTATTTCTAAACAATGTATGGAAGCATAGAGAAGTAATCGAGACCGCGCGCCCTCGCGGCGTTACAGAAGACCGTTACAATCTAAAAAATATACTTTATTATAATTAACATTAAAACTAATATTGCACACACATACACATTTACATAAGTAACATTCCAGTATCGAATAGAACATGTGTATGCGTACAAAACTATAATTAAAATGTAGTAATATAAAGAAATGCAATAAAAGTAATTGTGCATGAATTAATAATAATGGATATAATAAAATATGTTTATAAAATACAATTTAGGAGCAACTGCAACTTAAAAATATTTCCCCAATGTTTTCCATCGATATTGATTACTCACAAAGTTTAGTTAATCATCGATTTCAAGTAGGGGTTTGTGAATAAATGAACTATATATGACAAAAATAACAATATAATTGTTGCAATACTTGTGCCGAACCATCACCCTTGCAAGCAATGTCATACATCGCGGTATCAAACGGCCCATACAAAACAAATTGAATAAAACAATTCTAGCGCAATCTAATTGCAAACAAGCTGCTCTGTATAATAAGAAAGATATTAAAAACACATGAATAATTATCGAAATAACACGATTCTTCTATAAAAATAAAATATTTTAATAATAATATGTAATGATATAAAATGGAATGAATATCACACAACGACAAACGGCGATCCTCTCTGTTGTTACATAGAAGTGTATAGCTGTATAAATGAGAGCCTTAGTTTAAGACGTACAGTAACAGTAAACATACGTATTTAATAAGAAAATAGAATAGCACTTAATGTCTAGACTGTTCCGAGTAAGCGTAATACAGACATTTTAATTTTCAGTCGAGTTCATATCTCGATTATGAGAGGTTATGACAGTCGCATCGATTTACTTTGACATTAGGAAGTTGATCGATTTTAATTGATTTAGTTTTCGGAACATGCACCGAATAGATTCCACGACATACTTAAACAATCGGTGGCTGATTCTAGAGCCATCACAATCGATTCAGTTGTCGATATTTAAATCGATGAAAATCGATGGTTAAAATGTAAGGGATGCGAGCTGCCAATGATGTGTGTGATATTCCGAATGTTTCGGTTAGTTTAGATACTCGACTTAGAGAAGGACACTCGGAGGTGGTTAGATTCCGAAAGCTGGTAGTTGTGCATCTTGATCAGAGCAGCGACTGCGTCGTCAATGGAGGGAAGCTGCACTAACGCCATCTTGCGGTCTTTGCTGTAAGCGATACAAAAAGTCATGAAACATAAAAGTTGCTGAAAATCTAATTTAGAACAGAAAAAATGTGACGCACGACTGGTAATATTTTCATTAATCATAGACAAGAACATCTTGGCAGAAATATGAAATACATAAGTGAAAATATTTCCACGAACATCTCATAATATGTTTCAAGTTCGGCTCAATCTAACCAATCTCTTACTTCTTACGCCGGAGGTTATCACTAATAGTAATTAAAAACATCTAGGTATTGGCCTAACACGTAACAAAATGTGGAAATAAAGTATAACTTACGGGAAAAACTTGAATGCCTTGATTGTGAATCCTCGTTTGGTGAAGGCTTCCTTGATATCATCCTCTGTGACGGTGGCTCTGGAAACAAACATTATCATTAACCAGTAAACAAAACCTTAAAATATCGAATAAAGTTTATTTGGAGATGAAAACTACGCTGGAGTAAAAGGAAAAGTCTGCATCATTTGAAAATGGAAATTCATAATTATCTCAAGTTCAGATTAAATAGACTTTTTGATTCTTGACTTGTATTGCAAATGAAAGAAGCAAAATTGAGGAACTTACGGAATGTTGGACAGATGTAGTGTGGCACTAGGAGGGTAGATGTTTTGGTAATTTTTGCTGCCAGGCTTCTTGAATCTGTGGAGCGGGCTCTGCGAATAGTCCCTGAAAATGTGCACAAAAATACTTCTAAGTGTCGATCAACCAATATCACTGTAACTCAATATGCTGCAAATAGTGTCCTGTAGATACTTAATAGGCAGTGTTTCTTATGTAGGTATCGAGTTGTCACGATATCTGCATATCTACTACAATGGGTCCTTTTAACAATCGCCGAATAAAAGCTATTGCATGCGAGCTCCATCTAAGACTAAGATCTAAGGCTTGTACACTTTACTTGCCGACCATCGTCTACAATCGTCATCGGCGATTATAAAGACGACGGCTTAAGGTCTTAAATCTAGTTTGTCTATCAGGATCATCTAGTCAGGATGTCTATCAATAAAATGCACCAGTAAATTTATTTACCTGGTCAACCCAGCATCTGGTTGTCCTTCCTTGGGCAGCTGAACAGTTTGGTGCTTGCTCAGCATCACGCGCATTGCCTTCCCGAACACACGGAGTTTGTCCATGTGGGTCATTGCTGGAAAAATGTATGATTAATTTCCTATAAGCTCTTTGCCCTTACTTTCCAATGAAAAAACTTACAAATGTAAGTTACTGTCGTTAGGATCTTACTGCAGGACAAAGGCATCTAAAGCAACAATATTCTGTGAATGTATAGTCATGGACTGACATATGGTACAGTGAAAATTCCCATCAGGAAATTCCCTTCTACGTATAAACGTAAAATCTACAAAAACATGACTTGACAGAGCCAGCAAATTGAAATGGCTTTTGAGGGTCAGATCAAGATAAGTTCTATGATTCGGCAAACCAAGACTGTTTGTACTGACACAATTATTTGTAAATGAAATACAGAAGGTGGATTAGATATCTCAGTCCACTGAACAAACAATGACACTTCATATTAAAGGGAAAGCAAACTACAATAAGAGGAGAACTACAAGTATTTGCTTTCGTCCTAAACAAATATACCGGAAAAGTTATTTATGAATCTTGCTCGTTTAGAAATAGGGTTGAGTTTGATACGTACCGAGATGTGCTTGGTGAGGTTCAGCCATCTGAATCAGGGCTGAATCCTTCTTGTTGTAAAGGATCTTCACCCGTTGCACGTCGCCATACACGCCTACATACAAAATTATATCTCAGAACTACGTACGTATGTAAAGACCAGATATTGTATTGTAAAGATACTATTGTGTTCCAATCGTGTTCTGATACTTGCAAATTGTCACTTAAAAATTTCTTCGTAGTCATTTAATGGCATATTTTTGTAGAAATTTGTAGGAGTACTAGAGAGGACACAATTGGAACTACGCTCAATGTTGTCTGTTATAAAAATAAATAAAAATGTTTCTACATTGGACAGCGATACTTCAACATATAAACAATACATTTGTTTAGTAAACTGTTTTAAATATAATATAATAATGTCGTGAAACGGGACAGTCGGGAAAATGATACAAGAAGAAAACGATTTCAAGCTCTAATTTGGTCACGTTAAGCTTCAATTAATGTTTTAGCGTTAACCAGCCGGTGGAAATATTGACTGGTAGTCAAGCACATTACTGCAAAGTAATCTCACTTCTACATTACAAGTCTTTACATCTGTCTGTTCCATCAGAAATCGGAAGCTATCTAATACAAACAGCGCGATCAACACATGGCGATTCACTTGTGATCGGGCAGGTGACAGATACCATACTTCAAAATACTCCAAGGGGTGTGATTCCGTTCCTAGAAAACACCCCTTGCAGATAAAACAAAATAAGACAACACTGGGTAAACAATTGACACTAACTAACTTAGCTACCACTAGGGAGACTGAAACACAAATTGTCACACGAGTTAATAAGCGTTTAAGTTCGATAGTGTTATCAAGCGAAGCTTCGACAATGATGTCGGATGCGGTTATCAGTAAAGAAATCGAGAATGTTAGCTGACAATTTGTCTTCCAGGCGACAGGGCTCAGGAGCATATTAATGTTTTAATATAAAATACGGAATGTATGTGCACACGTACCGAAAAGGGTAAAGAGAGCGTCAGGCGTGACCATCTAAAACAATAGGAAAGAGAAAAGAGACAGTATTATAAATAGTCATAAAAGATGTTTGACATCATATCTATAAATAAATTAGCAACTTATTTTCAAGGAGTTTAATAGAATATATATGTGCAACAGCCTGTAACGTCGGTATTAGTCGATGCATTAGTTAATGTACGGTTTCGATTATTTACTTTTCCCCATTTAACAAAGAGCACCGACGTAACAAGCTGTTGTGTTAGCGTAATGAATAAATTTGCCAATAAACATTGAACTACGAAAATTTTGCCTAAAATTTTGAAACATGTAGCCAATATAACGTTTCTAAAAGCGCCTTAGATTGTTTTTCTAAAGAAAGTTGGCGTTAATTTTTGTGTTTTTGGTTTTCGAGTTTCGATGTTGTAGTTCTGGTTTGAGGGAGGGTAGTTATTGAATGGATGGTACGTATAGTGGTGGTTTGAATACTAACCTCTTCGTTCAGGTTTGATACGAGGAGTACTGTGGCGAGGGGCAATGGAGGGGCGGCGAGGGCGCGGAGGGCGGGCGAGGCCGGGGTGATGGTTAGGGCTCCGAAAGCCGGCAGGCCGACGCCGCCGACTCCGACGCCGTACGGCGAAGCTAGCCCTGAACCCAGGCTTAGGAACTGCGGCGCCAGCACACCTCCACCTATTTGAAGTAACATTTGGAGATCACCTCTATATAGAAATTGTTCTAAAATCAATTTTAATAAAAAAATCATATATTCATATCATATTAACATTATATAAAACAAGACCATCACTTTTGCAAATTGCTGAAAGAATCAGATATTACATAGCAACAAAAGAGGTAGAAAATATTGCAATTCTACAAAATGATCCTCACATATTACAATCCTCTACGGTGCAGTACAGATTTATGAGGAGGCATTAGTCACTGCTGGCAAATTTAGCATTGAAATATGTATAATAAACAAGAAAAGAGATGCTGAATAGAAAATGTGATTCCAAATAGCCGTAATTTAGATCTGTGCCTGGATGGATAAAAATGTTTTCCAACAAGAAAATAATAATCGAAAAAAGAGTCTGCGAGGAAGACGCCACAAGGAAATCAATAACAAAATGAAGACAGGGTATATCAATAATCATAAAAATCTGTATGATGCTAGTGCCATAGGAGAAGACAGACTACACGACTGTGATGTCAACGTGGTGGCAAGCGTCCATGTGCTCGAAGAAGGTTTCATTCCGAGTATACAAGGACTAACTCATCCTGGATGCGAGGGCCAGAGCGAGGCGAGAACGCAGTGGCATCAACTCACTGGTCAACAACTGGTGGGCTTCCCCATCGCCCGACGGCAGGGTCGGGTTGGTGTAGTCCCGAGACTTGTCGTTGTTATACTTCACGTTCAAGCAAGTCATCTTGGAGTAGTCGATGCGCAGCGTGCAACAACCGTTATAAATGTTCTGGCCGTCAAGAGCCTGAAACAAAACAAAACAACATTATATACAAGTCACAACGCAATAAAAGGTAGCAACGTCACAACGTATATTAAATAACACACGCCAATCAAATATCAGGTAGGTAATAATTTATGAAGTAACAAAAATACATCTCAATATCCAGAATATATCGATGCTATAGTCAAGCGTAAAAAAATAAGGAAAATGCGTTTTATGGTCGTGTCAAAATCGTTACGTTCCCGGGAGCAGCTATTTGTTTGTCCGCAACGCCTGTGGGAGGCTGATAACGCCGCATCGCGATAGAAAAGAGAATTAATTAAAATGCAACAGCACTCAACCCATTCCCGCTTGCTTTATGCTGCTCGACGAAAAACATACTATCTAGATTCTTTATTTTTAAACAAGCATTACGGCAACACTTTTACGTAGGTATTACATTGAAAAATCTATGTCAGATACCTTTATATCAATTAGCAATGTTACTTTTGGACTGGAAATTATTTCAGCATCAATCCTTTTTAATAACTAGGTAGTATTATTATCCTGTATTTCAAAAATAGATTTTTAATTGAAAAGGATCTGAAGAAGGTAATTTGATTCTAAAATACCTGTCTGTTTTAAGATTATCAGGAGCGTTATTAAAGAAGCAATGCTCTACCTTTCGTAATGCTCAACTATTGTCTCAAAAAATTGTGAAATTAGGGTGCAAAGTATCGTTGGTGTCAAATAAATTTCCCTCGTTTTTCAATTAAATTATTTTCCGAACCTTTTTCGGCAAACCATTTTATTAGAACCTTAATTTTCGTCCCTCGTAGCCAATTGTTAATCAAATTTATTAATTCAAACAATTAACAGTCTTAAAGAGACGATAAAAATGTTTCCAAATTAGCAAACGACTTCATATAACAGCTAATGCCAGTTTAATTATTTTGTAAAATAAAAGACGAAATAAAATATGCTTTTTAATTACAATAATGACTTATTTACCTAAGTAAAATGAACATTAATATTTCAAAGCCATTTCCAGATTAAATGCATCACGTAAGACACAATAGAGCTACAGAGAAAAAGTTTTACCGGAGGATAAAAATTAAAAGCCTCAATAATTTAATTCTGGGGGAAGAAAATTAGAGTTTCTTTTTTTGTTAACCGTCATCTGTCAAATGAATTATGACATCTTTACGACGGCGTCCATTAGTCGAATAAAACTCCTTGGATTTTTAATGCCTAGAAAAAAAGACAAGCGAATAGACAATTCATTTTCATTCAGATAAATTAAACGTTCTAAATTTTATAGGGGTAGATACTTTCTCTTGGCGAACAAACAAATGGTGCAAGTAATAAGTGGGATTACCTTAGAGCTTTTTACATAGCAATAAAAATATCAGAGACTGAAGCAAAAGTTCGATGTCGGAACGTAGGATATTGGCTGTAGATTTAATAAATTTCTGTTCTATATGCAAATGCGACCCCCTGATGTGTAGACGTGAATAGATTGGCTCGTTTAAACGCTCAACTTATATGGAAATGCGAAAGGCACGCAAGAAAGCGTGGAAGAAGATCGCTTTCGATACGTAATTAGTTTTGTTGCCCTCGCGGTGCCGAATTCGATTTTCAATACCGCGAATAAAAGATGAATGTTCGAAAAATCGAATATCTACATAATGGATACAACACACTTATCGCACTTGGGGTGTTACTTCATAACCATCAGTCACGAACGGTTTGAATAAAGAATATCTTCATAACTAAATTGTTTGTGGTGGATGTACGTTCCTTCCTACGCAGTAATTTAATGTTCGTATTTCTATTACGCAAACTACGAATTGTTACGTAGATGAGTACCTTCTAAAAACAATTTGTGGTGGAAATGAAAATAATAAAAGAAAACGTTCAAGAGGCCAAGAAGGATTTTGAATTGCAGATTAATTTCTTACTTTTTTATAAGCGGAGGCTTTTAAGATTTCTTCTTGGTTGCTACATTTATTGAGAGCTCTGGCTTAATCTACATCTTGGTTTTGTTAAAAATCGCATTTAATTACATTTACATATTATTTCTTTAAAATAAGTTAGAGAAGGGTTGCTTCCTTAAAATAAATCTCAGATTGCTTTATTTAATGCATATAGAAGTAACTTAACTACTACCACTATAAGTAAATTACTAAAAATAGGAACAATAAAGTACTAGACATCTACTCCTATTTCCAATTCATACACTTCCTTTCTTCCTCAGTATCAATATTCAAAGGAATTTCATTTTAATCTTCTCAAATGGCTATTTGCGCACGAGGAGGGATTCGTAATTGAGGTGAAAAAAAAATATTAGAAGGAGTGACAAGGTGATAAAACGACAAACGTCACGCCCGATTTGATATTGGGCTCTTCACAGTCTAATAGGGAAAAACGAATCCATTACGCTCACAAAATATTCGACTTATTGAGTTTTATAAACTTTATTCGAGTCTTAAAACGTTTATTGAGTCTCTAATTGAATTAACGTAATATACGCCGTAGAGTGCAACTGCCTATTAATTAATCACCACGTTCCGTTTCGTTATTTCGTTCCAAAATCAAATGAAACCGTTAATAAAACCGTTGTATATCCGTTGTCAAAGCATCATCAAACGTGTCTAGTAAGACGTAACAAGTGTCTCCGTATCTCTTAATCACGTCGACGGTAATTGTTTTATCTTTAGCTCGTTAGAACTCGTTTAAGCAAAGCCTTCTTAGTGAAGGATTAAATGCGGTCCGCCTTAATCCACCCCCCCTCCCCGTTGCTAATTCTGGCGGTTTTTCCGCGGAGACCAGATAAACGTTTTTGTTAAAGGTCCCGCTCGCTACGTTTAATATTTATAAGAGTTTCACATAGCTCGGAGTGGTTGTAGCCGGTGCAAGGATTACAGCGACGGAATGCATTCCGTTTTTGCCTGCGGATGACGGAAGAAATATTATATTAAACGTTTCGGGTATGAGCTTGTTTTACTATTTTCGCATCCGTTTTGTACGGTCGTAAATACGAGTACTGTGTGCATATGCGACTTTTATTGATGTCTCTTTCGTTTTTTGATTTTTTATACGATGTTTACTTTTAACTCCCGACGCGAATGGTTGCTTTATGTTTTATGTACGATGGTGAGTCGCGCGGTCAAACGAGTTTTTAAATTCTCTTTTCAATTAATAATCACTTGATCGAAAAATAAAGATTATTTTCAATAAAGTTATAAAACACTTTAAGCGTAATCAGAAACCTATATATAGAGGTTTGTATTTTTAAAACCTGTATCGTCCCACTGTTGGACAAAGGTTTTTTCTATACGCATCCATTCTTTCTAAACCTTTGCGTCCCTTCAAAAATAGTGAATTCTAAACGCATTACAACACATACAAATCGCTGCTGCACGTAGTATATAAACATGTTATCCATAAAAATGTGCATCATATCGAAAAACAATTGTTCTGATCGAAAGATAAATCATGTGTTACATCAACTTCAATTCGTTGGCCCATAACATCCAATAAAAGCCGCGGACAGGAAACCATTTCGTAAAACAAACAGTCCGGATTGAGAATACTTTAATTGATTACCTAAACGAATGTGTTCAGAGTAAACAATCGCTCGATAGTTCACAAATAAATGATCACTTAACGAACCACACCGTCTTAAAACAAACGCGCCCACTGAAAGATGCTTTTAGCCATCAACAAAAAAAACCGGCCAAGTGCGAGTCGGAGTCGCGCACGGAGAGTTTCGTACTTTAAAAAACGGCGAAAAATCACGTTTGTTGTATAGGAGTCCCCTTGAATATTTGTTTGTATTTGATGTTACAGTTGTTATAACGGCAATAGAAATACATCATCTGTAAAAATTTCAACTGGCGCTAGGCTAGCTATCACCGTTCTTGAGATACAGCCTGGTGACAGACGGACGGACGGACAGCGAAGTCTCAGTAATAGGATCCCGTTTTTACCCTTTCGGTACGGAACCCTAAAAAAGGAAAAAGCGAAACAACTGTTCTATTGGTCATTTTAATAACTTTTGAACCAATATCGGGAAAGCATTTATTTTTTTATAGACATGATGGTGTAAATTAGTAATGTAGTAGACATGACAAGCCCGTTGGCACAGTGGCAGTGAGGGTTCGATTCCTGCCCGGAGTCAACAAAGAAGAAGAAGACATAGTGGTTAGACATGTGAAGATATAGTTGTTGGCGACGACGCGACGTCTGGGTGTCAATTATATATTCTTATTAAGTATTTGTGTAAGTATATTTGGTAGTATCAGTGAGTTGGATTCCATAAAACAAGCTTACTTTGGGTCTATTTGACCTTGTGTGAATTTGTCCGGGTATATTATATATGTATATTTTATATTACATAGCGATTTCCTCATCCTATTCTGTTTTATCATAATGAACTATAATAAAGAAAAATAAAAACAAAACCAATTTCAGTGAAGGTATGTTTAAAGATTTTATAGCTGTAATGTTTTTTTAACACTGTCATAAAAATGTAATTAACAGTATCGACCCGTAGACTGCGGACGGACAGTTGGCTGTTTGATTTTGGTACATCGGTGAGCGTTTACCGAGTAAAGTGAGCTGTCGCCATTAGACAAGTAATTAATAGTAGCGGTTACCTCTTATTATGGCGGCGGAATACAACCGAACGATCGCCGCCGACCACACCCACCGCGATCGGTTCAAAACAAAACTAAATTAGTGTTAAAGGTGAACGCTCACTAATATAATAAAAATAATAATCTTATCCGCGCAGAGACAGAATCGAACGAAATTATTTTTTGAATTCAGTTTATGAATATATATTGTGAAATGTCGCACACTTATCCGCGTCGAATTGGAAGAACCCCAGAAATCCATGACGTATTCAGATGACGTCATTCAATTCGGAGACGCTTATGCGGACGATTCGACCGATGCGTTCGCAATGTACCTATTAGTTGCGTACGAGCAAGTACTACTACTACTTCTTCGGCTCGGTCGATTCTTTCGGCCCGTTCGATTCTCTCAGCACGGATAAGTGAGTGAGAACTCCATTAATTCGATTCGTTCGACGCGTTCGGCTCGGATAAGTGTGCGTTAACCTAAAATGTACAGTGACACGATGAATAATGAAGACCGTTGCTTGAACGGGCCGACATGAATCGGTCGTGTACAGTGTTGTTGCCAACATAATGGCATTGTTTTAGGCTCACAGTACATTCAACATGCGCACGAAATTCAATGGAGCCAATCCTATTCTTGTTAACTTTCCGAAGCCAAATATCTGTTGTAAAATTGATGGTATTGTTTCTATGCGTACGTTTGAACGTAAACAATTGTATGGACAATTGACTGTGTAATATTCATTATTAAATTATTTATCTAATACACTACAGAAGAAGATTTAGACTTTTTGTATGTTAGTTTGTTTTAACGACCTCGTCTCAGGAACTTCCAGTGCAATTCGAATAATTTAATAATTGTGTTGTAACAACATTTATGAGGAATCACTACATAGTATAAAACAAAGTCGCGTCTGTTTGTCTTCTGTTTGTCTGTTTGTCTGTATGCTTAAATCTTTAAAATTACGCAACGGATTTTGATGCGGTTTTTTGTAATAGGTAGAGTGATTCAAAAGGAAGGTTTTTATGTAAAAAAAATCCCGAAATTCCCACGGGAACGGGCACAACGCGGGTAAAACCGCGGGGCGCTGCTAGTTTAGGTATATAATAATAATTCAATTTCATAATTTAAAAATATACTAACAACTCGAATAAAACGACGAAACGCAGCTATTAAAATTCTATTCTGATTCATCTCAATAAAAACTTCAAGTTTCTTAATAAAACTGTAAAGTACAGCTCCTATCCCTCGACAGTTCAAACAGCTTTGAACTCCGTACAACATTAACGCGTGTAACCTCCTCAAAGTTCCACATCTCGTTAGATCGGAACACCCAAATCCTATCTTGACGCGGTTAATTATTTGCAGTAACAACCACAAAACGTAAACAGAACAAGTAACATTGTTTAACACTTACTACAGGCAGTGCAGTGGCGTTGTTGACACATGCAAGGGGCTTGCAAGGGGAAAGGGCAATGGACCATGAAATTTTAAACGAAACTTGCAGGTCGCATGTTTGTTGGTCAACGTGAAATTTCGATGAAGTTTCCGCTACAAGAGCACTACAACCGAGACAATAGGTGTACTATACATTACACAGTGCTGCCAACGTGTTATGTATCAAACGAGATGAAACTATGTAATAAAAATCTTGAATACCCGCTCGATTTCGATACTTGTGCTGCAACCTAAATGAAAATAACATTGCCTATTGCTGTGGCATGGTATCGTATTGAGGGTCACTTCAGGGAGACTCGATGCGAGGCGAATAGATACAACGAGCACGGCTTTAGATCAGTAACTCGTAAAATCGGAATAGCCAGTATAAAAATAGTAACCCAATGTATTTTTATAAAACGTATCACTAAAATGCGAGTAGTATTTCAACGAACATGAGTGTTAATATGCTTGTAATACAGAAGGCACTCGATTTTCGATCAGACACGTTGAAAGGATATCTTTGAGCCGAATGTATACTAATACGAATATAATTATGTACTTAAGATGAAGAGTTTGTTTTTTGTTTGTTTACGCGCTAATCTCAAGAACTACCTATCCGATTTGAATAATTATTTTAGCAATGGATAGCCATATTCAATGGGAAGATTATAGGCTATTTTCCATCCCGAAACACCCACAGAAACGGGCGCAACGCGGGTCAAACCGCGGGACGCTGCTAGTGTAACATATTTGCATTGAAACATGCAGTTTCACAAGTGTTTTACTTCAATATGTTCACGGGCGCGTCTCAACTAGTGTGTTATAACATTTTTGACGGTTACATTGTTTGAGCACGTCCCGATGTTGACACAAAGACTTCGGTTAGACCCCGCCGCAGTGCAAAGTGCAATTTTAAAATGTAAACAAAGCCCGCACCTTGAGTCCATAAACGCTATCTCGGATTTCGCCTTATTGAACCAACGAGACGCGGTATAATCTCGTCATGTTTACTTCGTTTATATGTAAAATATGAATGTACAATACTTTAATTTAATGCAAAAATTTGTTAAAATATATATAATATATTAGAACAAAAGTAACTCATTACATGTTCTATTGCAATGATTTTAGAAAAAATATAAAACACTAGCCCCGCCCCGCGGTGTTACCCGTATTGTACCCGTTCCCGTGGGAATTGCGGGATAAAATCTATCCCATATGTTATTTTTATGTATGACCTAGATTACTGTAAAGTTTCATAAAAATCCGTTCAGTAGTTTTTGCGTGAAAAAGTAACATACATACATCATACCATCTTCACAAACTTTCGCATTTATAATACGAGTATTAGTAGGATTAAACTCATAATAACACTCATTAAATTATATTGTAAATATCCATTTAAGCTTCATCCCGATACACTATCAATTATTCACTGTGGTCTAGAATAGCGAGTTGTTAATAAAGATTGTCATTGACAAAGCCAAGTTATGGATGAGGTCGGCGACAGGTTCCGACCGCATTTGCCACAATGTTATCAATCAAAATTACCTGCCGGAGAGATGGAGGTACGAGCTCCAACATAATTAGAACGTAACCCTTGTCTTGCCTACTGTTCACTTTCAAAACGCAACGTTCTGACAATTTCCTGCTGCTAAATAATTAATGGACATCAAAATTACATTTATAGTTCTACTGGTAACGCCGCGGTTTTGCTTGTATTGTGCCCGTTTCCATGGGAATTTCAAAATGAAAAATATCTTATAACCTTCCCGTTGGAAGTGGCTATCCATTACAAAAAGAACTATTCAAATCGGATTGGTATTTTTTGAAACGCGTTCAAGCGAACAAAAATGTACTACATATATTAGTATAGGTTTAACATTTCCAGATTGGAATATATCTTCAGCTACCATCTGGTCAACGTCACACCAATACTCGTTTCGAGCGCATTATGATATCTGGCCGCGTAAGCCACCGCGTCGTCTGAAAAGATTTGATCGCGGACTTAGAGATTTATGTCAAGGATCATACAGGCAGGATCAGGGGATTTCAGAGCTCCTAACATCCGACTGTACTCTTTGTGGTGGAGCACTATTCGGCTTCTCTCCACTTTGTACCAGCACTCGAGCCGCCACTTCCACGGGACGGATGTTTTAATTCCATTTGGAGAAATCGCGGGTTGTTCTCGTTGAGGGTACGACGCATTCGAGACGGAGATTGGAAGCTCTATTGTCAGATAAATATTTGCCTGAAATACTTATCAGATATTAATGTATTGATAACGAAAACCATATTTCTAGTTCCATTATTAAAAATATAAGTCCTAAATCTATTATATAAAAATGAATCGCTGAATCTGTTGGTAAGCGCATAACTTCAGAACGACTGCACCAAATTGGATGATTTTTTTTTATGTGTTCCTTATTGTCAGGACAAGGTTTTTATATAAGAAAAATAAGGAATAAAAATCTCAAAATTCCCACGCGAACGGGGGCGCCGCGGGTGAAACCGCGGGAAATTAAGAATTCGTTTCTGAAATTAGCCCATTCAAACAAACAAAAAAACAACTCTTTATTATCTTAATAAAAAATACCTGAAGCAACTTTTAAAAAAGGACTATTACGCGGCATAGTAAAACAAAAGCCACCCCCTAACATTGTAACAGAAAAGAAGTTCGGCGGCCATCTTTATTTAGCAGCACTATTTTATGGCGCATAAATAAAAGAATCGACTAATGCCGCGTGCACCACAGTGCAGAGTTATACGACGCCACTCGTTTACGACAAACAGCCTTATTACTTTCTACTCTGCTAATGTTTTGTTGTTACCCTATTCTATTGGATTTCCAACGACAGAATGTATTGGTGCAAGTATCTTAATAGTATGTACTCGTAGATATTATATGAATAAAAAGTGTATTTAAAACGCTTGTTTTGAAATACATTTGTTATAATGGTTGAGTATATCTAAATGAGAATGTTTGAATTTGAAAAACGATTTGGATAGTCAATCATATTATGATAATAAAATGTATTTTATCTTTTTTAGTGGCTGTTGTTTAACAATAAAGTAAAACTATGTAAAAAGCTGTTAGGGTTTCTTAGAAAAACATTAAAAAGCATTTTAAAAGTACATTTTAACTACAAAATATCAATTGTTTGAAATAGATTCTATTCACCCATTTTGCACACATAACAAATATTAACAAAACAAAATAACTATTCGGTAGAAATATTCAATAACCATTAAAATATTTTTCATTTCAAATGAATGTGCACGTGAAACTATCAGTTTTTCAAACAACAATGCTTCCCATCAAAGGTATTTAGTTTCATGTTCAATTAAAACTCATATTTGTTTCTCTTGTTGAGGCATTAATTGGAATGCCTTTATGGAACGAAACAATACGAGCATTGTGTAATTAAATGTAAAATTATTCATGAATAAAAACGTACATAATTTAGCATAATATAGAACTTTTTAAATGACTGAACGTACACTGTGCAGCAGCTAAAATCACCTGTCACTTCAGATGCAACATTTGAGAGATTTAAGCTACTCTGTCTTAAATTGTTAAAACCCTATAACCGTTCTTATAAATGTGGTTATCATGGGCTTACAAATCCTACCAGTAGTTTCAGAGATAAGCATATATAAACTAACATGAACTTTTTAAAGCAAAGAACCTAATTTAAACTACATTGAAACCGTATAAAATAAAGAAAGGTTTCATGGCAATATTATTCTTGAAGTTGGTTGAAAATGCAATTTGCCAGCTATATTATAATACACTTAGCTCGTATTAGTATGGATTTCAAAACACAGTGATCACTATAAGTGTTTCTCTAGTCACAACTTTAGATAAGTTAAGTACTTAAAGTAATATCTGGGGAATTCCGTCGGTCGCGGAAATTGCATTTTAATACATGGCGCTGAAAATCACCCGTTGAGTTAATAGGACTTAGCGTTTCTAAGTTTTCCGCCACCGCTACGCTTCGCGGTGAGATCTCGCCTCCGCGCAAAGGTTTCCGCTGTAGAACATTAATTTGTCCGTCAAATTATAAGCCGTAGGCGAATGGGCATTTATTAAAGATAATCTCCAACATTTTAATAATACGGTGGAATTCATTTCACGGCCCGCTTGTATTCCATCGCTTGTACCGATATGGCATTAAGCTCCACAGGAATTGAGCGTAAAGAGCGACTAATTAGGACGGATAGTCGACTCGCTATTGTAGAATTCATTAGTGAATTGTGTCTACGACTGTACAGTGTTATTACCGTATTTGGCTAATGTATCAACTACACGCATTTACCTGTTATGAATTTATGATTTTTGTTATTGATTGACTTGCGTTTTGTAGTAGTTGTATTTCAAACGTGTTAAAAATGTCGAATGACATAGAGTAGACACACAACATTTTTAAGTGATTTAGTACTTTGTCATTTTAAAAATTTGACTGCTTTATGAGTATCAATAGTGAGTATTAAAGAAGTATAAACATGACAAGGTTCTAGGTATGCTTAAAATGTTCACGGAGTAACAGTAAAACTATTATTTAACGGTTTCCCACAAACATCTATTAAAATTGATATCGGACAAAACAACAAAGATTTAACAAAACAATACAGCAAAAAGCTCGATAATTATAGTCGTAGAGAGTTTGCGGAAACCACAAAACGAAATTTAATTTGCCCTGAACGCTGCATCAGAAATAAAGTTAAAACAGTCGCTGCAGTAGGCACGTACAACTTCTAACGCAAATGAATAGCGAATGGGGAAAGTTGGGCGGAGAAAAATGATGTCCCTGGCGGAGTAGGGCGGCCATTGTCGTCAGTCGACGCCGTGTTGTTTCCTGATATTATTGTTATTAAATGCACATAACTTCTTGTTGACTCATTACCTTTGCATCCCACTTTATGTTCCTAACATAAATTATCTATATATTTATCAACATATCTATACTAATATTATAAAGCTGAAGAGTTTGTTTTGTTTGTTTGTTTGTTTGTTTGTTTGTTTGTTTGTTTGTTTGTATGTTTAAACGCGCTAATCTCAGAAACTACTGAACCGATTTGAATAATTCTTTTTGTAATAGATAGCCACATTCAACGGGAAGGTTATAGGCTATTTTTCATCCCGAAATTCCTACGGGAACGGGTACAACGCGGGTAAAACCGCGGGGCGCTGCTAGTTATATCTAAAGTAAGTTTGTGTACTTAGCGGCCAACCTGGTGTCGGAGATTTTGAGGCGGACTAAAGGCCTCCACCGACTTGTTCCATCAACCAGGGACCGACAATTTTACGTGCCCTCTGAAGCACGGCAGCGCTCAGATATGCCACTATCGGCCACTCACCCAAACCCAGCTGGGCGTTGCTTAACAATCTTAGATACGCATTCATACCCAAATTATTTTAATATGGATGAAACAAGTGCCACTTAACGTATTTAAAGATACAAGTATCGATGAAACTTTTAAGTGCACAGTTCAACTACAGGGTAGATAAGCGACTAAGTCACTTCATTTCGAGATAGTTCGAAAGCGAGTCATTAAACTGAATGAAACGTGCGGCAATAGCAACTTTGTTTTATGTCTTTGCAAACAGTTAAATAAAAACAAATAAAGACTTTTGTACTCACTGTTTTTGCCGTTTGCGCCGATACGGTGTCTGGATACTGAATGAGTGCTTGGAATGAATCTGTAACAAAATACGCTAAGCTTTAGAAATGCAGTTGTGAATCGAGCGCTAATTATGTGCTTATGAACATCTGTTTATAACAAACTATTATCCGCGTATTTGAGCGTGTTTTAACATGAAAGAGAGTTAAGGGAAATGTTTGAAATGATGTGCGCATAAATTAGGTGAAATTGGCGGCCGGCGTGGTGCCGCGAGTCTCGAGTCTCAACTGGTGAAAGAGTAAGGGTAAGTCGACACAGGTGCATGGAGCTGTATTATCATGTACACCACTCAGGTAAATATTCGAGTAGCTAAATAAGTTTCATGCCTATTTTGCCTAAGTTATAAACTGGAATTTATTGCTTATGTCGTGAGGGCCGCTCAAGCTTTCGCCCGCCTCTCGTGGTTGAAACTTTCATGTAGACTTTATGTATAAAGTTTGAGATCGTTATAACTAACTTGTATTTACAATAAATATTTGAATTCCACTTAGTTTTATATCGCTCACGGGCAATTTATAATTGAGGTGTTCAGTTGAATTAAAGTGAAAGATACATGAGCAAAAGTGTAAGTCAGCTTCAAATGGACTACAAATAAACTACCTCCATTTCCTATCATGAATAAGGTATAATGCACGGTCCACGCCGCTATAAAACATGTATAAAAATAAGCACACATTAAGTAGGAAACAACTATAAACAACGTGGCCCAAGAAATGTTCTCACATTGAACCGGGAATGGCCCCACAAGTAATATAGTTCGTCGTCAAGTCTATTTACTGCGAGAGGATAAGCGTGAAACCCCCCTAATTTAAGGCATGATCCCCACGATCATTGCCGTCCGCTGGCGACACACATAAATTCACATTTTTAGGCAACAACATCGTAGTACCCTACGCCACCTGAGCAACCACTATTTACTTGACACTCATTCTAAGTACAACGAATAGCAAAAGAAATTAATAAAATATGATTTACTTTTAGGCTTTAAAACGACTACTTAAGGTACCCTAATCAGAGCTACTTACTCTTTCTTTTCCAATAAAAAGAAATATTTCAAAATTCATAAAAATACATTAGGGAAACCTCGCCATCAACGGCTTACGCGGATTATGTGGGCTTCAAAACATTTTTGACGAAAAATGTTTTTATTTAGGCTCAATTCTTCCTTAAAATTCCTTTGGCACCTATAAAATATAGTAAAAGGCCCTACTAAAGGCAAGGAAGTCTGTGTCTACGTAAATTAAAAGTTACGCGATGTCTCCTTCATACATAGTTAAATGCTCTTTAAGGCCCCATATTTTCTCTGAGTCTACCATTTGGGATCGTTAAAATGGAATGCATTAAAGGCTTGCCGCAAATTGGTGTTTTCATATAATTACATTGTGAATAAGCAAAAAGGCTTTTATAGCACAAATGAAGATGGATAAACCCTTAAAGAGACGTGGCCGAGGGTTATCATTTTGTATTAACGTGTCAATTATAGTCGAAGTATACTGGTGATGAAAATAAACTGTGTAAAAAACTCCACATCCAAAACCCTATATAAAAGTAATTTCATTAAGTTCCTATTTAATTTATGAAACGAATTTGACTCAAAAATATAACCGGGAGTAATGTTGTTTAATTTTGCAGCTTTTGTTGATTCGAACCGCCATTTAACACGACAACTTATTAATCCCTTGTTCTAACAAACTTTGTATTTACATAAAAAGTTGTATGCAGTCTCGAGTAAATTAGAATTGTTCCAAAATGCTCGCACAGTCGCCAGTCACCCCTTTGTTCCGGTTTATTTACTTTGAAATATTCGAACGCTAACTCAATAACAGCCGCTCCGATTGTGCGCAAGAAATTCAAATCTCAATCAATCCGAGGCGTGCGCTCTTTATTATCTCCCATTAAAAATTCAACCAGAATACGCAATTAGCTTATGGAATATTTAATCGTCAATGTCTAGGTAAACACAAGATGGAAGTTGTGGTAAAATTAAAATTTCCTAATCCGCATCTCGCTGTGTAGAAAATGGTCGCTTCCGCTGTGTTAATATTAAGTGGGGCGCGAGCCCGCCGGCCGACCGATTTATGTATAATTTGATATCTTAAATCTGAACCTCTCGTCTGCTCTGTCAGCTCTGAATACTCGTTCGCAATTTACGCGCCCTTTCAACCGACCTCAGACACTCGCAAATTACTCTGCAGCGAAGGCATCATTGCATTCGGGCCAGACACTGTGGCTCACGACGCGCCAACAAATATGAAACTATCCGAGGCACGTGACGACTATTTCTCGGTAAGCCTTACAACGGTAACTAAGAAGCCGTCACCGCAAAGATGATCCGTCGCCGAATCAAATCCTTAATTAAGGGAATCTAACGACAATATATATGCGATACCTACCGCAAACAGGGGACGCATAATAATTGTAGCGGTCTGCTACACCTTAATAAAGCCAATCGGGTAGAGGGGGGCGAGGGGTCGGGGTGAAGGGATTACGGCGACTCCGCGCTCTTCATTGAGATTTGTTTCGGGATTAGGAGCCGGTTTGATGGTAACCTTCCAGTCAGCTCCCGCCCGCTAACAGGACACCCGCTACAAACATTTCCTTCAGACCGCTTCCATTATTAACACAATCACTATAACTTGCTTTAATATTTAGGACAATAACTTTGACGTTATGAAATAAATTATGCGGACAGCCTTTGTGGGATAAACCTAATGATTCAAAAAGTACTTTAACAAGTAATATAAAAGCTTCTAAGGTCTTTACTCCTAAGGTATTATAGACCGTTAATTTTACTTGTTTTATAAATGTAGTTCGTAGCAATAAAAAGGGTTACCCAACGATTACTTTTGTAATGTAATCTCAACAATTATTTGTACGAACTTGACTAGATATTGGGGTTAAAGTTGGGGCTTGTGTGGTTTATTTGGTTCCCGCGAGGAAGGATAATTGAACTAAGGATTTATACGTTCCGGATATGCGATCGACTTCGGTTCCCAGTCTAGATTTCGACTCGTGTATTTGAGTAGTTCAGTTTGGAGTCGGGATTTTCCACGGCTGTGTACGAAATGTACTGAAATATTGACGCGGTATCGCACATTGTTGTATTGGAATTTTTTAATACGAAAATAGAAACAGGATAGTTCAAAAATATTTTGAGAAATATTTCATATTTTTGAATAGTGGGTTTTACTGGTATTACATGTAGGTATTGCTGCAGGAATTTGCGTTATTTTGTAAACAAGCGAAGTATGAAGCTAAAATTTTGTTCATACTCCATCCAGTGTTTAGACTAAATATTGTATGAGCTAAATTAAATTGGGCATGCACTTAGCAAGAGCCGTGAGGAAAGATATTACGTTCTGTATAACAAACCTAATTTTTCAAATATGTTTCCCGATACTGATCAATATAAATATAAGAAAGACTGTACTGGGAAGATGCCATTATCTCTAATATATAAAATTCTCGTGTCACGGGGTGCGTGGTTGAACTCCTCTGAAACGGCTCGACCGATTCTCATGAAATTTTGTGTGCATATCGGGTAGTTCTGAGAATCGGCCAACATCTATTTTTATCCCGAAATTCCCGCGGGAACGGGTACAACGCGGGTGAAACCGCGGGGCGCAGCTAGTAATTGTTTAAAAACAAGATGAGAGATACGGACGTTAGAAAACACGAAAAACATGATTATAATGGCAGCAGTAAATAAACAAAACGCGTCCTATCACAAAGTATCACGTAGAGGAGAACTTTTTAGGAAAACCCAAATGATGAACGGACCACTTTCTGTTTAGTTAAATGTTTCGAGTTAGACGTCCGTATGAATATTCAAAGGCCACGGCGGCGGAGGCGCCACAAAAGCTTTTACAATTGGACAATGATTAATGTTTAAAAAAAGTAAACTGTTACACAGGATCGGGCGACCATCGGAAATTGGAAATGTTTCATTAGGAGAGGTGTAAGTTACAAACGTGAAACCGAAACCCTCCATTTGATTATTCATTTTCTTCTTGATTTCTGGTGCAAATCTATAACTAGTTTCATTAAATAGGGTCTTTCATTTGTGAGTAGATAAAGGCCCTATTTATTAGATCCACTCGGGGTTTTCGAGCCGTGCTGGGGGCAATGACTGGGTAATTTCGTAATGAAGTTGATTTCTCATCTAGGTACTTATATAATTAGTGGTGAGTGAGCAACGATGCGCGTACTCCGCAGCGGCCGCAGGCGTGCTTATCAAATATGTACCTACCTGCCTGCCTCCAGTTCGCCGGATTTATTTAGGATATGCATGAGGGTACGATTTAAATTTTAAACGGATTGCGCCCTTGGATTTAGGCCCTGTGTTATGTTTGGCAAATATATCACTATAACACTCCCGAAATTAATTTTAAAGCCGGCCGCAATTCGATTTATTAATAGTTGTTTTAGCCACTGTAATCCTGTGGAGCCGTTATGGACACAAAGCGGTTGTGATAAAAGGCTTATCAAACACGCATTTAATTACAAATTGGCGACACAGATGCATAATTAATCAGGTTTGTTTGTTGATGTAAGTACATTTCAAAAAATACATTGTCCAATCCACGCTACAACAGAACGGTGTGAACGAGTTGAAAAAGTTGTAAAAAAATTGTACAACTCCAATCTTCAAATGCATAACTTTGAACGTAAGTCTTTTCTAACATTACCAACTCTAACAATGGGACATCAAAGGTTAAAAGTAAAAAGACATAAACACTTACTGTTTTTAGTGAATGTGACGATCTTGAGCACTTTCCCGTAACGTTGGAAGATTGAATAGAGCACGTCAAGCACAATAGGATACAGCATGTGTTCTATTATGACGCGAAGCACTGTGTTTGGACCACCCTGTGGACAATAAAAACAAAGGTCATAACAATTATCTATACTAATATTATAAAGCTGAAGAGTTTGTTTTGTTTGTTTGTTTGTTTGTTTGTTTAAACGCGCTAATCTCAGAAAATACTGAACCGATTTGAATAATTCTTTCACTGTTAGATAGTCTATTTATCGAGGAAGGCTATAGGCTACATTTTATCCCGAAATTCCCACGGGAACGGGCACAACGCGGGTAAAACCGCGGGGCGCTGCTAGTTTATTTTAAAGGTAAGTAAGTTCGTGTATGTTAGTGGCCAACCCTGGTGTCGGAGTTTTTAGACCGCCTAAAGGCCTCCGACATGGTCTATCGATTGAGACAACCAGGACCGACAATTTTACGTGCCCTCCGAAGCACGGTAGGGCTCAGATAGAAATGCTAAGATCGTGGTACTACCGTACAATCGAATTAAGAACGTTTTCAATTCATCTGAGAGGTAACCGTGCATATAGGAAGTATTGACAATTTATTTATTTTTTTAATTTATTTATTTAAGGTCGCTAAAACAACTTGGTCATCAGCGACCGACAACCAATATGCACTAATGATATGTATGATTAAATGAGATGATATAATGTAACGAGTTTAAATAAATCTTAATGTAAAATTTAATAAATCTTAATTTAAAATTTAATAAATCTTAATGTATCTTTCTCCAAAAGCTATAAATATCAATAACTTAACTAATAAGTAAACCCAACGAATTAACTGTCAAAACACACATTAGACACTAATTAGACTAAACTGTCAAAGACTGGTACAAGAAAATTTCGCCGACAATTAGTCTTGGAATGCTCCTGGGTGTCGGGAAACAAACTTGTTGGTTACAAACTACGGAACGTGTGATCCTCCCGAGATATTTTAGATAGACATGTTAGAGATAACGCGATGCATTGTTTGTTATACTAAAGATTTCTACTAAATAATAAACATGAAGAGTTTGTTTGAACAACTAATTTTGTGTCAAAATAGTTAGTTCCACAGGATGGTCTAAATACTCCGCCACCATAGTTGGCCATGACCCCATATATTATTATGTTACTGGACAACTTTGGTATTGGAAATTATAGACCGCCTTTTACAGATTCTGAAATAATTTTCACCGAAAAATATATACTTTCGAATGTGATAGCGTCTTTCTAAATTGCTAATTTCAAATATGAGTAGCGTGCCTCTGCATTTAATCCGTTCAGTGTGTCCTTTCCCTTAGAAAACGCGTAATAAAATGTAGCCTCACTTTTTAGATTTCTTAAACGCATGTATATTTTTCTAGTTGTAATCCATCAGCACTTCCAAACTTGGAAACTTAGCCTCTTTGTAATAGTATATATTGATACTAATATATTACTTGACGTGAACAGCGTTCCATGAATAAACTCTAATGTAACTTTAATATTAAAACAAGTAACACTAGAGTGCGATAGTTGAACCCTCCAGGCGACAATCTCCCGATCCATCTTGTGTATCCAGGCTTGCATAAACAACGTCCTATGAGCATTACCGAATCAAATCCCGGTAAGAGATCTTATATTATTTAAGAAGCCCTGTAAACGGCAGTTCAAATGTACGGACATACTGTATTATGTAGGTAAGAGTGGATACAGATTTGTTTTTGATCATTTGTAGTGTGCTTTTATTGTGACTTTTTGGATTTGAGGAGTTTGGACACTAGAGAAGTGACACACGCGTAGAAGAGACACAAGCGTAGTGGCATAAGCGATAAGCGTTAAGTGTAGTGCTTGGGGTCATTTTGGCTTGGTAACACGGCACGATTTAGTCCGCGAATTTAATATGTTTATCTCGATCATCCAATTTTTTTAATTTGAACGCGCTAATCTCATGAACTACTGGTCCAATTTTTGTAATGGATAGCTACATTTAACAGGAAGGTTATAGGGTATTTTTCATCCCGAAGTTCCTACGGGAACGGGCACAACGCGGGTAAAACCGCGGGGCGCTGCTAGTATTCAAGAATACGACTAAGTAAATGTATCATTTACCTGTATCTCTGTTCCGCCGTTAGCTGGCTGCAACGCTGCACCCGCCCCAGCCACTAGGGCAGCGCCGGCGCTGTTGGATATCGCTTGGGCGGCCTGCAGAGCCGCCTGGGCGGATGCCGACTGAAACAAACACTTCTTTAGTATATTTATGAACCATATTAAATGTTGTAGGGGTTGATAAGAAGCGATATTATATATAGATGGAGACCTTTGCCCAGCAGTGGGACATAATAGGTTAAAAAAGGGTTTTGATCGAACCGATGATCAGAATTTTTAGAATATTATGATCAGAAAGCTTTTGTATCGGTGAATGTTTTAATTGGTTTATTTGGATAAAGATTGATAAAAATCAATATCTATACTAATATTATAAAGCTGAAGAGTTTGTTTTGTTTGTTTGTTTGTTTGTTTGTTTTAACGCGCTAATCTCAGAAACTACTGAATCGATTTGGATAATTCTTTCACTGTTAGATAGTCTATTTATCGAGGAAGGCTATAGGCTACATTTTATCCCGAAATTCCCACGGGAACGGGCACAACGCGGGTAAAACCGCGGGGCGCTGCTAGTGTACTTATATAAGTATTGTTAAGTTGATTCGCTTTTCTTTGTTCGTATTCGTAAATGCATACTAATTTCGACACAATTTGGGTACCTATATTAAGTTCTGTGCCTGTCTAATCTTCCTGTGTCTATAACACATTACACATATCTAGACTATACGAGTTTTTATACTTTTTACAACGCGGTACCAAAAACTATGGACTTTGTTGACACATTTCACACCCAAAGCCTGCGGCACAATATGTGCTGTCGTTAGCTACGGTACCAAAATGCTTGACAAATACAAAGTATTTTTTGGGGACTTTAAAAAAAATAGTATCCGTAAAATAAATATACGTAACTTCAAGCTCTTTGCAGACAATTTGTAAATAGGGCGAGTTGAAACTTTTTAATACAAATCAAATCTAATGTCTCTTTTTAATATTTGACCAAAACGGCCATTCTCAATACCAAAGCAGAATTAAGTATCTCAGAGTTCGTTTTATGCCAAAAATAATAACGACGTTCGTAAAACATTTTAAAGCCGTATTTTCCTAATGAAAGCCTAGCCTCTAGAGCATGCATTAACTGGCCTCTTAAAAAAATGAAATGAACGTATAAAAACATCATTACTAAAAATGGAAATGTGTAAAGTGTGTTGAAATGTGTTTCCGATACGAACTCGGATCGTGTAGTTAACGAAATACGTTAGTGGTACTAATTTTGATCATTTGATATATAAGTATTAATATAGAAGAAGTGTCAGTTTGCAAACTAGAAAAATATGAAAAAAGTTTACACATACCTAGTAACAATATGTCATGTCGCGAAAAAAAATTCTTTGACTACTTTTGCCTTTTGCCTTTTGCCTTTTACTTTTGCACTTTTAACAGTAAACAATCAAACGAAAAAGTAACAAACAGTATGTTACAATTCCAATATCGTCTGTACGATATATCGCGGCATTCCTACGATGAACCGAAAACATTATATTCCGGTAAATAAAACACATTTATTGTCACGCACGAAAAGTAAACATGTCCATTCGGCTCTCATAATTTCCGGGACAATGAAACGTAATATGACTGGGGCGAGTTATCTTTTGCACGCGCGTACCTACTTCAAGTGGTGCCCTACAAGACCACCAGATAACGGCGACCACATCAAACAAAGGGGCGCAATAAAGTTATTTTGTATCGTTCAAGAACAATTCAGGTACTTTGTCACGTTACTGTTATGGGTTTCGGACACTGATTAAACTTATCTACTCACGTTTATTTCTACGCTTGTTCAAAAACACTCTTCTCGTATATCAATAATTAAACAGTTAACAATTAAGCGATAAAGTATTAATTCAGCTGTGAAACATTAGATGAACACTTAACTCTTAACCCGTATCAAATAATTGAGCTGTCACCGCGCCGGAGTTGACGTTCCTAGAAGGTAACCGTAGGCGTACATTAACAAATCGGTCACCTGATTAATGCCAAAAAAGGCCTTTTCCCGCCTAAAGAGTTTTGTTTATGAATAAAAAATGTAATGAAATGACACAAGAGTGAAATACGTTGTATTTACACGTAACGTTCGCATGCAAGGGGTGCGGGAACACTTTGATCCTATATTTTCACATGGCTTTGTGCGCGACGACACGGGCTGACAAGCGGGCCCGGCCAGACACAAAAATAAGGCTTTAACCGTGTCATGGTAAGCCTGCCGCCGACGGCAAAGGCTCCGCTACAAATTCGCGTTGACTTGTTTTCCCGTTCAGCCTTCTTTTTCTGCAACACGTATTGTTTGAAATGTCTTTATCGACAGGTAACGCCGACAATGGAAATTTTGCACGATGACTTTTTGTTTCACTGAAGATAGATTGATTAAAAAATGGGTGCAGTTCATGTTCAACGCTGTTCCGGATAACGGCTGTTGTAAGCCTTTTGTGAGTGGAGTAATTTTGCAGCACTAAAGAATGCATCGAATGAAGTGATGCAAGCACCCCTGGTCATGGTTCAAAGGTTTACGGGAGGGGGATCCTACTCCGACGTCAATCGCTCCAGCCTCCACGACAGATGTTTTCACGGTGACAGTTACATACTTTATACTTGGGCTGACTTCGTCTCCACTGAAGATTCTTATTGAACTACCACAAAAACCTTTTGCATCGCATGATTGATCAAAGCTTTTCGTTCGGTGCACGTACTTTAAATTGCAGCCCAGACTAGGCGATGCGATCCAAGAGTTATGACATAAGAATGTTTTAAGAATAAACGATACTTGATACGTTAAGCGTAGTACACAAATGTATCATCACATCGCAAACGTGACGTAATAATCTGTAAAGCGTGTCTTTTCATGTGAATCGCAATAACAATGACTGGTAGTTCTATGTTAGCAACGCCCTCGTTATAAGTTTTAATAGTGTGCGATACAAAGAGGTCCCGAATTGTGACTAGAGGGTGGTAAATCCGATAGAGCAGTGTCTTTTTATTTTCCGCGATATCTGGTGAATATTACAGATATTATGTAGGAGAATCGACGATGTTCTATTTTTAAAAGTGAAGCAAAAAAGCATGTTGTGACTTTGACGTGTCTATGTGTGGTCTGTTAGTGGCATCATAGTTGCATCAGAACGATGGATTTATTACAATCTAGTTCTTTTTCTTTGAAAGGTGCTTGCATGGGGAGAGTTATAAGCTTTGATAGAATGAAAACAATCTATTAGGTGTTATATAATTTTCAAGTTTTATGTTTAATTTCAAATGTTTTCGCAGACTATTTTATCAACTTTAGTTTGTTTTTCATTAAAAAACCCGCCGTACTGCGCTTAAATTGTAACCCCTTATTACCAGAAAAAATTACAACATCGTAAATTCACATCGGCTTTATCTGATTAGTATCAAATTGTTATTAGATCAAGGGAGTAGTAAAATTTAAACAAGGATCATCTGTGCCCTATACCTATTACGGGAAATAAGTCTTCGTAACGACCCGGGATGCTCCAGTCACATCATTACGGAGCAACAGAAAGGCAAGAGAGGTATGACAGACGTCAAAAGATTTTATTATCTATAAGGATATAATAATTTAAAGACGAACGCTAAATTCAGCCAATTTTCTTTGAAATGGTTTTCTTTTAGTTATTTTAACGATTACGAGGCATCATGAGACATTTTAGTCTTTGGTGCTGCATCTTAAGAGTATTATATTGATAGGTATCTTTTGTGTCATTTGTAGACTATCACAATTTAAATATACCGTGTTGTAATGCTTGCTTGGTTACTGAAAATTCAGGCTTCTAGTTTAATCCACAACGGAAGTTATAGGGGGGTCGAAAATATCGTGACCTGGTTCGAGAAAAGCATGGTACGGTCGAGCCGATTTTTTGCTCGACTTAGCGACGGCACTGCCGTGCCCTCAGATAATAGCATACCTTCAGCATTTTTTCTTAGGATTGGTCAGGTTGACCATCCACTTGATGAAGAAGAAGAAGCATTTTTCTTGCCAAGCATAGGATAGGTCTTCCCCAAACAAAGCCAAATGTTCCTACGCATTTTTTAAAACCTATAATGTCCCACTGCTGGGCAAAGGTCTCCCCCAAAGCATTTTTATTATTCTCTTAAAATATTAACCCCATACCATGCTGCCTAAACAATTAACCGAAACGTATATCGACGTAACCTTACATTGTGGTATTATACGTATCATAATAGGTCCTATTAACTACGACCATTTCCCAATTTACAATCAAATATAAATCGGGCACAATTAAGGACAAAAGGGTTACGATATAATGACCATCACCCACAAATGGGAAGTGAAAGCTATAACGATCGTTAAATGATATTTTGTTGGACGTCCGTATCGCACGGAAACAATACATATAACAATTTTAGTAATAACAATTTTGAGTATAAAAAGGATTGGGAAAAATGCAATAAAATTTTAACAATTTCGGTAAGGGGATACGGTGCCATTTTTTTAAATATTCTGCTTTGTTAAGTGTCTGTTACATTGATTTTGTATTAACTTTGTTTTAATCTAATAAATACTCAGTAGCAAAATATAACGTCTCCATAGTAAAAGTATTTCTTTATCCTTTGCGTGATATTATGTTTACATTAGATATTATATTAATACAAAATTAATGTAGGTATATGAAAGAAAAGATAAACCTCCAAAATCAGAAGAAATATCATACATTATCTAAGTCTATAAGGTTTTATTAAATTTTTGATGTCGCGGTGTACACACGTTATTTATTTGACAAACATTCCTAACCGCTCCTGTACATTATTATTTTACGTACAAAACTGAAATTCAATATGTAATCTCGGAAATATCTCTTTGTGAAGATGCGAGTATTTACGAACAAACATTTTCAGTTTAACGCCTTGCAAATTAGCGTATAGGGAAACCTTACCGTAATCAAATAGTTAAATTAAATCAAAACTTAATTAGCCTATTTTGTCTCAAAAACCTCTCACATCATCTTCTTTATAGAGTGGATGGTCAACCTGACTAATCCTGGTGTCAGAGTTATTGAGCCTGCAAAAGCCTCTGACATTGCTCTGATTTTTGTGAGATATTGTCACTGAAGATATAAGATCAGTAAGGCGAATTAGCTTAAACATACTTGCATAGTGCGGGTTGGTGATCTCAAACCCGAGTCAAAAAGTAGAATACAAGTGAGCTTAAAAAGTGACTATTAACATCCTTCAACAGATTCAACCACTAGACATACTCGTACATTACAACTCTTAGAAGCATCAGACATCCTTAATTCATTCGCAAGACTACCCTTAATAACATAAACACGGCTAGTACACTTACACGCAAAATTACCCTAAATTATATAAGTTAGCAGGCTAAATTGCTATGTGACGACTACCATTAGGTTTTAGGCACGCCTAATATGTAATATTAAAAGCAAATAAGCTCTTGACGATACTATAGTCAACTAATATGTTTAATAATCATATTAATTATCGCGGTTGTTGACATGTACCTATGTTTGCATTACCCTCAATTAGATCAAACAATACGCCTATTTATTAATTACTGTATTTTAGCATTAATTAACACGGTGTAAACAATTGAATGCCGGTAACGGAGTTAATGTATATCTTTGTATTTGATTTGAATAGAAATTTAAAGGTGATTAGATAAGTTTTGAGATAAATTAGATTTATAATGTGATAGTAAAATACAGTTTTCTCAATGCCGCGTTGAGTTTTGTAACGCAATAAGTAAACGTGTAAAATGAAAATATGTTCAAAATTAACAGCCACAGCAGGAATCGAACCTTGCACCTTTGCTTTGATGTGAGCAGGTCATACTAATGATCGGTCACACAGCTTATATACTCGTATATGCTTAAAAAATCATATCACTTCAATATTTTCTTTGGTTTAAGTAAAGTACCTAAAGGAAAAGTCAAATAAAAGTGAAGTGTTACTGTTGATTTGGCGTTAATTTGTTCTAAAAACATCTTATCTAGACGGGACTTAATCGCTAACAAACATTAAATGCATAGAAAGATCTATCTTTAAATATCAACTAGCAGCGCCCCGCGGTTTTACCCACGTCGTGTCTATTCCTGTGGGAATTTCGGGATGAAAAATAGCGTTACTCGTGAATAATGTAGCTTTCGAATGCTGAAAGAATTTTTAAAAAGGGTCCAGTAGTTTTTGAGCCTATTCATTACAACCAAACAAAACAAAGTTTTCCTCTTTATAATATTAGTGTAGATTTCCTTACTAAACCCGAACCTCTAACAATATCAAAATCTCAAACACTAAATTAGTCCAATTCCAAAAACAATACAATCATCTCGTCTCTGTCTCAACTTTGCATCGATTACTCCATTATAATTCAAAGTCGTTTACAAAACAAATATACTTAGACATAATACTATTATCCTATCCCTTGGTATTATCTTAAAACATAATTGAGTGACGTAGACGGTGACGCGTCATCTTTATTCCCTTTCTCGAAGTAAGATCAACATCTCGATATAATTCGTTGGGTTGGTTGTTTTTGATAGGTTTCATGGATAAGCGAAACTAATTAAGCGTTTTAATTAATCCTCCCATTGGGTGTTTTGTTACCGAAAATATTGATTTCGTTTTCCATTGCCGCATCGCCTAAGGGTCCCACATTCACAGTACTCTAGTTTTATTTCTACGTTATATTAACGTTTCAAACTCGTACGTTCAGGTTGTGTTTGTTACTGTACAATGCCCTTTTGTTCTACGAAATGGACGTCTAATAATATTGTTAATTTTTTACCGACTTCAAAAAAGGATTCATGTTCTCATCTCGTCAGGTTATTTTTAGGAGATTACACCTATGATATTTAATGGCAAGCTCAAGAATTATCTACCATTTGCCTTATTAGACCTACGATAGAAAAAGTTTCTTCGTATAAGCACGAAGTCACGTAGCGATGGGAAATTATAGGGTATTATGAGTATTATAATAACCCTAAATCTAGTCGGCTAACATAAAGCCACGAAGCTCGTAAACTTAACACAGATTGGCTGTTAACTTAACTAAAATGACAGACATTCAATTAAAATGTACAGACGATTTTAATCAAAATCTGATTTAATTTATCATTTAAATAATCTAAAAGGTGAGACGAGTAATTAAAATAATTATAAAGATATCCAGTAAATTCTCTTTCGTTAAAAATATTCAATTATAAGTTTGAACGGCGGGGTAATAAAAAATAAAATAAATGACTCGAGAGCTATCAACAAGACACGACGACACTAAAAGGGTTAAAGAATATTTTTAGTAATGAAAGTCGTTGGAAGACGTTAATTTTATGCTTTTCTCACAGAGGATTAATGGTTATAAAACAAATTATAAGCTCTTGTTATGAACTCGAAAATGCAGAATTAATTTCAACTTTTCTATTAGACAGTAAACGTGATGATTAACAAGTTGTTTAACGTTTTACTTAAAAAATCTTTTACCAAAAAACTCGCAAAGAATAATATTAACAAACGAACTTGGAGCACGTTTTTCACGGATGTATCTCGTAAGAGAAATCCCGTAAAATCTGGCATAAACCAGCAGCGTGTGTCTCGATCGTTTACGAGCGTTTACCTTAATAAAATAAACTTTGAAATCTAGAATCGCGTCACGCCCGACCCCGTATCACGGCCGAAATGTTATAGACAGACTACAGTAATAGTTGAGTAACTCAATCAAATTGGAACAACGGTAGATGTCCCGTCGCGGCATGCGGGTTTATTGAATATTGTTATCTAAATTGTGGGTTCTTGATGCCCCTAACAAAGATTAAATTAACAGGTCGACTGCAAGCCACAAACCCCTAGGGTTGTATTTCCCGATAGGCAGAATTCGGCTTTAATGCTCTATAGAATAATCCGCTTGTAGTTGTAATAGAGCTAATTGAACTGTTGTTACGTTATTACGCAGTGAGGTGAGCGTTGTACTCTCGAAAGCCGTGGCTTACAGAACATGGGAGGTATTAGCGATATTGTTTCCAAGTTCCTTATAATTCTGGCGAAATCCTTATTACTGGAGTAAGAGAACTTATTCACCTGCTCTTAGAGAATATATATACATATCAATTCTTCTTTTAATAAGACTTCAAAAAGCAAGTAGAGGTTTCAATTGTGTGATTTTTCTGTATTTGCTACCCTATATCTGCGTCATCTAAGAACCGATGTCGAAAAATGCTTTCGTTTCAATAAGCGATACGCTTTTAAAAAACATCGGCTCTTAACCGATAACACAAAAAGGTGGTAGTTCTTATAAAAAGTCCGATTAGAAAAAACTGATTTCCGAAAAACAAAATAATGATTTTCCCTAAACCCATTCTTCCATCCATCATTTCTCGTCTCATTTCATATACTTACAGCGTTGCTGTGTGTCTGGTCAGTTTTGAGCTCTTTGTGGTTGGAGAACTGTACGTAAACGGCTCGTCCCCGGAGTTGAGCGACGCACCCCCCGAAGTATGCGACCATGGCCACAGCTGATATTTCCTCCGCCATCTCGAGGAATGCCTGGACAAAAAAGACAAAAGTGACACAACTGAAATTTTAAGTCGTGAATTAAAATTTGAGTGGTGAATTTGACTGATATTGAATAAATATTTTTAGGCATTACACGCTAAGTGTCTTGCTCCAAAATTTGGATTTGCGTTGTGTCAGTGAATAAGTCCTTAGCTGAAAGATAGTATTAGTAAATTAACTTCAAGGACGGATAGCATAACAACTATTACATTTATATATTCCCTAATAAAAAGAAACAAAAGCTGTTCGTTCAAAACTGTACTTTAGTTTGTACCGAATAGAACACAATTTAAAACGAATGTCATTTGTTATTTAACAAAATATAACAAAAACTGTCCTTTCAAACGAACGTCATTTGATTTTTAAATAAGTTTAGGTGCTAAATCAAATTAAGAATCTTTGTGCAATTCACCCTTAGAGTTATTGTACAATCTGCCCTAAGACATCTAAAGGTAATCTTAATAGAGCTTAATTCATGTCCATTGCTGTACAATAACGTTTAATACACGAACTTTAACTAGAGTAACTTCCGACAAAGGTAAACAATCAATTTGTGCAGTCCGATTTCGAAACAAGCCAGTGAGTGGTTAACAACGATCGGTGGTGTAATGCGGTGCGCCCTAACAACGATCGGGTTTGCCCCGTCAATACAGTCCAATTAATCGAGATAGCCTGTCCGACCATAAACCCACCAATGAAACAACACAAGACTCGAGCGTCATTTCTAAACATGCTATGATTTCAAAGCCATTTCAACGGGTAAATTCGGTTACCTATTTCGCGCTCAACCGCAGAGATCTGCTTTTGGCGCACGATAATACCTCGTACGTATAGTAAAGCAGGCAATGTGATAACGCAACCAGCCGCAAATGAAATAGAATTTGCCGGAGGCTAATTAAAAATATGAATGTTGTTATGAAAAGCGAGCCGAGCAAATGGAAAATCCAAACAAAATTCGTTTGATAGGGGATGTAATATTTATTCTGTACAGTACAGAGTAATAATATAGCACAATGAGTTATTAAAAGGAAATTAATTTGGAGTGTTATATTTCGTGGATCAAATTGTTCGTACAAAATGGGTGAAACAGTGAAATTGATGGTCGAGTTGTGTGAGGTTGGCTCGTAAAATAGTGTCAACGCCTCTTTCAGTTTAATCACCGAGAGTGAACCGATTGTTCGGTCCACTTTAACCGATGTTTGCCGATGCTCTCCGATGCCTTTGTGAGCAGCGCCGATGATCAAGCCCGATACTTTCATACACTCTCACTCAAAGGTATCTGTCCACACCTGACGCTATTGTTGGTTAATTACCTTAATTATTCTGCGGCAATGTCAGTATATACTGATATACAGGTATGTATGTATGTATGTATGTCTTTATTGTATGCAGACTAGGTATCACTTAGGGTATTGGTCATGTGTATTTTGATTGTATCTCTGTACCTAGATGATTAATGATAAGAAATGTTGAGCCCCAAATTAAGTGTATTAGAGAAACTAAAATCTTAAGTGAATCTTAATTTCTACAGTCCTACAATTAATGAGTTCTGTCCATTAAAATTGTTCACTTAAAGAAATCTAGCCTAATCCATAATTCTGCAAAACTTAATGTAAACAGAGAACTTTCTAATTAAAATACAATTTGTTACAGACTAATTGAAGTAGCTTTACAAGTTTTGATTGGCATTTTGAATATTTTATGAAAGTTATGAAATTAGAACGAAATGCCTTGAAAACCGATTAAATTGGCGTAAGAACATTCACATTTGCGAAAAGTTACTTCTAGACTTCTTGGTTCTTACATTATTTGGCATACTTATGTAATCCTCTTTGCATTCTATTTTGTTACTAGCATCGCCCGGCAGTTTTACTCACGTAGTGCCTTTCCCATAGAAATTTCGTAATGAACAAAGCCTCAAACGTTCCCGTTGAATGTGGCTATGAATTATAAAAATAATTATTCAAATAGGATTGGCAGTTTTTGAGATTAGCGCGTTCAAACAAACAAAAAGAAAAAAATCAGCTTTATATATAAAAAATTCTAAATATCAGGCTCTTCCATTCTTTTAAAGACCTAACCATACACACACACACGTCACATATAACACCCATTTCTGCATCAAGCTAAAAAAAGAACGCAATGAAACCAGCAAAGATCGCAGGTAGTACAGCGCAAATTGTTTTTTTAAAGTTTGCAGTATACATTTTTAATTTTAGAGGGTAAGGTCATAAATTCGTTGAGCACGTACCTAGGCGAGTGATACGATATAAAACAAGTTGTAAAACCGTGTGTACGTCCGGACTTCTCGTGTGATGATGTTGACATGTTTTTTGATGGATTGCTAACTGTTCCTTTATAGCCCTCACTGGATATTTCATGTCGCAATATCTTAAAGTGTATTTATCTTGTTCACAATTCATGGGATCGCGTTAACGGATAGTGTGGATTTTAATATGATAGCCGAAGACAAGCTATGTATGATCGCTTTATGTGTACAGTGCCACCAACTTAACTGTTCAGGTGGGCAAAATGGGAACTACAGCCGCGTCATATTGAATCTATACTATGTTAGTTAGGCTTTATATGATTGATATTGTAGTTTCTTAAATTTTAATGATATCTATAGACTGACTTGCAAGATATGTTTTAATTACCTTTGTTTCTTGGTGAATTTCTTATATTATGTATACCAAATTCTCCACTAGCGACGCTGTCAACTGAACAGATAAGATGGTGGGACTGTACTACAGTTTTACTTTGTAGGTACAGTCGTGGTCAGATATACATATTTATGTTTAAATCTGCAATAGCATAAAGTAAAAATCTAGTAGTAGTATAAGCCTGTAATGTCCCACTGCTGGGCAAAGGTCTCTCATCTCACTGAAGATATCAGTACAGTGAGGAGGATTAGGCGTAATCATCACGCTTGCCTAACACGGGTTGGTGATATCAGACCTGAGCTGAGCCTGAGCTATGTTTGAAAAGTAAATCGGAAACATACTTCACTCGACTCGGGAATTTAAACCGGTCTTCGCAGGCGTATGCACATACGCCACCGATTCGTGATCGTGTAACTTGTAAATCGATAGCCATATGAGCAACTAGCAGAGCCCCGCGGTTTTACCCGCGTTATGCCCTTTCCCGTGGGAATTTCGGTAATTTTTTTATATAAATAACGTCCTTTCTCTTGAATCACTCCATCTATTTAAAAAAACCCCTCAAAATCTGTTGTGTAGTTTTAAAGATCTAAGCATACATAGGGACAGACAGCGGAAAGCGACTTTGTTTTATACCATGTAGTTATTCCTAATTTAAATTGGAAAAAATAAACCGTCGCATTAATAACACGGAGTAATGTTCAAGAAACATTATATGAAACCTGTTAAAACTTGGACGGAGGTAATCATATCAGCGGCGATAGATACACATCTCATTCATTCGGACCCTTCCCGTCGAAAATTGAAATTTACTTTAAACGTCATCGCGCCCTTAATTTCCGTTAAATATAATTTCAAATGCAATCTCGAGTTGGGTTCAATTCACAAGTTATGTCGGTAAAAATTAGGGAACGAATGATTCTGAATTTTAAATTGCGAGTCCATTTCGGCCCGTAATAGATAAATGTCGATCGTTTGACACGGGTAAGGAGGGCGTCGATCATATCTACGCAGCGTTCACACAGTTTCTCTACCAATGTATTTGTTTTTCATTTATTTATAACTAACTTTGTTCGACGTTCAGTTACCTCATTTTCCCAATTCAATAAATATTTATGTAAACTTTCAAACAAAACAATTGTCTACCTCTCTCATACTTTAGCATCACTCCCTCAACAGCCACACGTTTCAAAACTAAACTATTATCAGATGCATTTTGTTTACAAACAATATTTATGCTTGAAAGTGTTTTGGCTCACGTCGGTGTTCCGAAGTCGGTGTGTATTCTGTTTATTACATTACATAGGCAAAATAAAAGCTAGGACGCAGAAACCGGAGTACAATAGTCGGCCTATTTGTGGCCGGACGGACGGACAGCCGCCCGCCCACTTGTTGTGTTTCCGGACACACCGCGGTGTAACACGGCCGAGCTAATTTACTAAATGAGGGTACTCATCGTTTACATGTTAGTGCTTGGCCTTTATTAGCACTAGCTAGGATCTTAACTGTCTTCTAGCTGTAGACTGTCTTCCTATGATACGGTGGGCAGAAAATGTGGTGTGGAGTGAATCTACTTACTTGATTCTTTCCTTTGAGCACGAGGACATTGGTGACTCTACCGAAGGGCAGGCCCAACTGTATGATCTCCGCCTCTGTGGTCTCGTTGGGAATGTTCCGTATGTGAATGACTCGGGACGGCTTCCCAACTGTCTGTTCCAATTTTGCCTGAAACAAACAACACTATAAACACAAATGTTCCAAATACTTCTAATACAAAGACGGTGTCGGAACAGTCGAAACCAACCATTACGTGCTTAAATTGTAACACAAAACTCAAAGAGTACTCGGTCTCGGTATATCAGTTAAAGTAACAAGAGAACTAGAATCCGAATTAAAGAAACAAAGAGCAATTAGAGAAGTTCTCTTTGTTCGTGAAAGGATACAAATAAATTGTATAAATCCTTACGACAAGCCAAATGGAGAACGTTCGGAACAAATGTTGTATAAATGAGTGGTTAAAAGGTTCGCGGCTTATGAAATGACCGTACTAATATACATAAATAAAGCTAGCATTGTTCGCTAGGAGGACGCCGTTGGATAATTGAAAAGTCGATGTAGTATAATTGTTGGGGCTTATCGGGACGAGCCCCGATGAGGGCGCCATTGTTCCCGGGAGAGCCTTTTGATTACGACGGCGATGCCGAACCGAGCCCGCGAATATATTGTAGCTTTGTATGACACTTCACTTTCCGTTCAGGTGAAAAGAGCAACCTGTACAAGTGACATTTTTATTTTGTTCCATTACGAATAACACCAAAGGGAAATGAAATATATTTCATAACATTTGTTGCATGTATTTTTGTAATAATGAACTCAATTTATTATAATGAGGTTTTGCGTAATATAATGTAATATAGATTTGGATTATTTAAGAGAACGTTATAGAACTGGATTACATGAAGAGTTCGTCCTCAATCGTAGAAGTTGGCAGATTCGGGAGTTACCGACTTCAGACCATCCCCCTTTTTACGTTCTTTGGCGGGCGGTGAAGCGTGGAGGTGTAACAAATGGGTTTAATGCCTATTAGTTCGACCTTGTTAAGTTCTGACAAAGCGAGCAACTGTTCTGATAAAACTGTACGAAAAGTCTTTGCTGCTCCCTTGTGTTCCACGCGCAAGTTCCATTAGTATTTACCCATAATAAATATAAATTCAAAGAGCCTCTCAACTCTCCCATTCTAAAAACACGAAATTTCTTGAATTAATAACTGGATGATAAAGATAATATTTTTAACAATCCAGATTCCATTACAAACGACATCAAAGGACCCAAAATTTCAGCAAATAAACAAATAAAAAAATATTTTTCCGAAGTGACTTGCGAAAAGGTGAGGTATAAATCGTGGAGCGCGCGCCCACCTCAAGGGTACATTTCGCCATTTTCTCTCACGAAAGAAAACAACTGGTACGTAAAACGTAAAGAAGGACATTACTTTCGCTGGGTCAGAAAATCTGCGAGGAACGATTTCCACATCAGGCACTTTAAATCATCCGCTCGGTCTCACATTTCATCCATAAATATTAAATTTTGGCTTGGTTGTCGGGATAGAAAAAAGGCGATATCGCATGACATTCCCGTGCGAGGATTTCCTGGAATCGGTCAATTTTCTCTGTGATCGAGCTGGCTGTGTTTATTGAAACACTATTTCTTGGTCGGCCGCGCTTCGCTTCACTTTGTCATTACACATTATTACGCATTGCTTTTCATATCTTTCTTATACCTGTATCGTATTTATTGGCACCAAGATATTTTATATTTAATACGTGAAGCAAAAACTTTGAATACCAAAATTGCATTTATGAAGTATAATGTTTACAATTAATGACAAGATCATATGTTAAGAACCTACAGCATTAATAGATATTCATGATTAATTAAGGGCGATAGTAAAAAAATATATATTTTAAAGTATTTCAAGTGAAATATCTAATTCAAATAATACAGTTATTAAACTGTAGTTCCTACATGACCTATCTAACAACAAACAAAATAATAATGTTCAAAGAAATTTCACAAGCGCTTTCCTTCATAAAATTTTCAGTGGAGCGAATGCGGCACGGTGGGTAACTGGCGATATCTTGACAAAATACACCGGCAGTCGAGTGAGTCCGTGTAATCCTCTTGCGGTGGCCAGGTCATGACAGAAACCACCAGGCTTAGTGCACCTCGCTACTTCAAAACACGTTTACGGATTACGAAACCTGCTCTGCTCTGTATTTTGATTGAGTTCAAATATTTTCAGCGCATTTAATTTTAAACGAAACAATTTCGATGCTACCCTAGTTTCATTTCTGCTGCTGCAGTGGATTTTGCGTCATGAAAAAAGTATTCCATTAGTTACATTCCGTGGAAGTGGAACGGGAATTTTATGTAGTAACGAAGCACCCCTCACTAACACAAACTAATTACTTACGGAATAAAATATTAAAAGATAAACGCTAGTTTTCCTCTTGTGAAGAAAGGAATTAGTGCCGTAGTCAGTAATGGACAATGACTGAGCGAAAAAAGCGGGAGGCCACAGGTAATCGATTTCGTGATGCAGGCAAGGTTCACGGGCCTGCTTAGATACGATGGAGGATAAGATAAAGGTATCCAAAAATTTTACCGACAAAAATATTTTCTATTAATACAACCTGTTTTGTTAGGTGTTGATGATATGAACTGGCAATAAAATTGGCTTTATGAGACGTTTTAATATTATAAAGTAATTTAAACCGAGAGATAGTTTTAAATTTGTGTCATATTCTTCACATTGTTAACTTATATCTCTTTAGATCAAAAACCGATTTTACAATAAAACATACTACGATGTAATCAGTCATTAAAAATGCCCAAACTCAAGTTATCGAAGTCAACAGTCTTAAACAAGTAACAATTGAAATTTAGCGGCGTAGTTACTTGAAAGTTAGCGAAGCCCCAGGTAAGGGGAACAAGGTATAAGAGAGTAACCTAAACTAACTGAACTAATCCGACTGCTCAGCTAAAATGAGGCAGGTACGTCTTGTACAAGTACAAAGGTGCACCTTACACTGCGGTTTCTGTGTAACTACCGTTTAATTAAACGTAAATGGTGTCGGGTCGGACATGCAAATTTAACCAGTTAAATTAAACATTTAATTATATATTCTGCTGAGATGTATGTTGGGTAGTTAAGATGCTGTGACATATATGTATACTTATATAATAAAGTTGAAGATTTGAATTTAGGTTCATTGTTTAAACATACTTGTCTCTTGAACTACAATTCGAATTTTAAAAAATAATACGACAGTCATTTATTGAAATTGATTCTTGTGCATCAAACAAATGTGTCCGACATTTTCGAGCTCAATTATTGCCAGTGCAAAAACACTAAAAATTGTTAAAAATCTGAAATACTAAAAATTTTTAAAAATCTGAAATACTAAAAATTGTTAAGTACAACTGTAATAAAAAGGGATGTCAAATATGAAACAGTTTAATCTCATTTTCCAATAAAACGGAATGTCAGATCGAAATTCATTTATGACAAAAAATCTATATTAATTCTTTTGACTCGATCCAAATGCCGAGAGTTGCATCCGCAGTTAAAATTTCAAGAGCATTATTACACCAGAAATCGCAGAAGCTCGATCCGACGGAACTTTTAATTGGTAGTCCAGCTGAATATTGTTATTGAATTACATTCTACGATTATTGTTACTGTTGCGAAATGTATCGGGAACTTGTTCAACTATTAAGGCTTCAACAACTAATCTTACAAATGAAATACTCCGGAAGAATTTAATTGACAACTTGTTCAAATCATGTGCTGTTTTAAACGTCCAAGCAAAAGAGGGGTGTTATTTTTGTTATCAAATATTTTTTTACAAAAACTATTTACGAAAAAGGGTATAAGTTTAATAAATCCTCCTGTCAATCTCACAGATATTCACTTTGTCGCTCACTTTCGTTGGAAGTTTCTTCCTTATTTTGGTGTTCCCCTCTACTTGTCAAATTCATAATGCTATTGTATAGAATTTTTGCGTTATTTATTTGTTATACTATATAAAATGTATGAGATACAAATAGTTTAATATGTTTTTTTATTGGTGCAAAGAACAGCGAAGACGAATGGCGATTGTTTTTAAAAGAACAGTGGAGAATATTTGGCTCTTACACTATATAGCTTTGTGTTTTTTTTTCATAATATATCTGACACTGTCAGTGGGCTGTCACCTACATAGGAAAGTAATTATCCTACCTAATTATCCTCAAGGCATTGAAAAATTCAGTTCAACGAGCAGCCGTTTTCTTACATTGGGATCTCTTGCCATAAATTTTATTCAACTCATTGTTGTAAAAATAGTAAGTAATTATGACAAAACCACCTCCAGAGGAGCGGTAATTCATTCATGCATAGGAATGGTCCAACTTTGTCGCACTAAACTTTTAATAGAGGCTTCTTCCTTCGGCTTGGATTGCAACTTCAGCCACTTTACTTGGAAAACATTGTAGGTATTCAAACAGACTTTAAGTGAATCAATAACCACTTGCCGTTTTAAAATATAGGTATGAATTAATGAGATGTGAATGAAGTCTTTCATTATAGTCTACATTTGCTTTCATATTTTCTCTAAATCTCCACACCGCTCGCGGACTATTAGCTCAATGATTTGGGTTCTTAACCCTCATACATTTTATAAAAACCTTCGTCAAACAGTAAATGCAAACATGTAACTCAACAATAGTGAAATTGTTATTCGAATACAAATCACATAAGCATTACCTTTTTCAAGAGTTTGAAGTGATGTTTCAGGGTACGAAATTTCCCGTTGTACGAAATCGTAAAATGAGATCAGTAAATGGTTTAGTATCCTCTAAAACTAGCAATAAAATTGTAAGTGCTTTGGCAATGAATATCTTTATGTGAAACATTTGATTGATTACCAAACTCCGGATTGATTCACGTATCTACAGCCGAATAGTTTCGTATAAATATCTAATGTTAGTCAAGCTGTTTCAATCCCGATTCTGATTTACATCATAAAAACATGAAAACAAAATCGAAAAAATATACTAAATCAACGAATGTCCCTTGACAAGTTTGTTACAGAAACAAAACAGAATTTACCATTTAAAAACAACCCCTTGTTATCGTAGCGAGTGCGTAAAGAAAAGAAAACAGATAGGTGAATTGTAGATACATTCTTTTTGAAACGAGATCAAACATTGAACCTGTGCAAGCGGAGTCGTAACTCTGCAAGACAAGCTCGTAAATGCTTAAGTAGTGGTAAGTCCTATCGTCGTCTGATTTGATTGATCTTCAGGGCGAAAACCTCTCCGCGTTTTTACAGTCCCGTGTCAAGAAAATGAGGGAAAAATGGGGAACATAATTAATTACTTTATTTGGACATTAATGACCCGTTCAAAGGACGAGGGTTGATTAGTGTGTTTTCTCAGACAGTGCCTGTCTGTTATTGAATGGAATTACTTTATGATATTACGCTAAATAAGCCATTGTATGTTCGGTCAAACGAAGTTTGACGACTTGGAACTTCAATAAAGTTATTTGAAGAACGAAAACAAATGGGATGGCATTTTCTTTTGTTACTTTGGTTGCATGAAGTGTAACACGAGGAGGGAATAGAAAAATACTTTTAAAAAGAGTCACCCTTCCGCCGATAGGAGCGAATGAATATTCAAAACGGCGAAGGGTGTCCTGAAATGCCTAATATTTACGAAGAAAAAAAGCTTCGCTAAGCCATGAAATAACAAATAAATATAAGAAAACAGAGCTGGCTCTTATTTAATTATGAATTAAGGGCAAACAGTAACGAGATCACGGTGTAATTAAGATTACTGAGGCTTGATTTTTTCCATGGCGACTAACAGCTAGCGAAGTGAGCGAAATTATCCGAAACTAAAATTGTTACCTTTTTGTTCTATAAAGTTATTTAATTAGGGGTTTATTTAGTCTAAATACCCTATTTGAATAATAAGAAACGTTAAAGTTCATAAATCTTAACTTACGTAAGAGAGGTAGCAGTAGGTAGTAGCAGTAGTAACTAATTGATAATGTCAATTAAGATGAGATATCTTCGGTGAGATGAGAGGCCTTTGCTCAGCAGTGGGACATTAAAGGCTAATACTTTACATTTTTAATGACCTAGGGACAATATTGACACAATAATGTTTGAATGAGTGAGTTTTGACCGCATTGACTTACGTAGGAAATCCGTCACCTATGTTTACAATCAGGTATCATGTAAAAACTAAAATAAAGTACTGAAACCACAAAGTATTGAAATAATTAAAAATATATGAATTTGACACCTAGAACAGGTAAATACTACAGGTAAATTTTAATTAATACTTTATAATACCAAGTTAGTTATTAAAAAAGCCGAAAAGTTTCATGAGAAAATAGTAATATTTTCCTTTCAACAACGCTAATATATTTCATTTTGTGTGACATAATGACCGGTGACAGCAAGGGATATAAACTGCCCGAGGGGAAGAATAAGAAAACGGTTTCTTTTCAAGCATCGTCGTTTCTATTTAATTTTCATAAATTAAACATAAATATTGTAATGTTTTCGTAAGAAAATACACCGGATTTGATTCGCCATGTTTTGTTACACAAATGGAATCGCAAGATAAACTTGAACGAGTTTAATTCAAATATGATATGAGGAAACATTTTGAGAAATGTAATTTACTAAACATGTCATTGTATGTTATTAACTTACGACTTTTCCTCCTTCTTATTAATAGAGTTAAGACGTCTTTACAATTTGCTCAAAACAACTTTATAAATCATGTTATTTGAAAGGTCGTCTGCAAAATAATGATTCTGGGAAAAGTTGAAAGATTCTTGCGTATTTTATTCGATTACAATTGAAATACTAGACTATTTATGATGAAGGAAATTTGTACTTAATTTTTCAGTGTTAATAATTTATTTGTATCAGATCAATTATCTGGTATAAATGATATAAATGTGGATAACTTTACTTCTTCTTTGTAGAAGAAGTTTAGTTATTAATTTACATAATTGTATAAGTAGTGCTACGACTATATACAACTTCATATTTATGCTTTATGTTTCTTTCTCCTCACTGAACTGCTATCTTTAATGATATGAGGCTTTTGCCCAGCAGTGGGACATTACAGGCCAATTTTTTTCCACTTTTTAACAGGTTTCCATCTATATATATAAAATTCAAAGTCCTGACTGACTGACTGATAATCAACGCACAGCCGCAACCGCTACACCTAGAAACATGAAATTTGGCAGGAAGGTTCTTCAAGTGATGTAAGTGCACACTAAGAAAGGATTTTCGAAAATTCCTACGGGAACGCGCTCAACACGGGCAAAGCCGCGGGACGCTGCTAGTATAAAATAGACTACTTAAAGATATGTAAGACCCCATACATTCCTACAGACACCCAAACTTAAGCAAAGCAATTGCACCTATCCATAGGGGCTGTTGACGCAAACGACAAAGCACTTTAACCATTACCCAGCTCTATTTTTGATTGTGTGAACCATTATTCATTACATAAAATCACGGCGTGTGTTAACGAATGATGCAATCCATTTGGTTCCCTTGTAACGCGGGCTCTGGTCTCCAAACAAAGAACTGTTTGTACAACAGCAAACAAAGTGTACATGCAAAACTCGGCCCGTATTTATGTAAATACACTATGAAACAACTGTGCAACAGGGAAAAGACCCAAAAACTCTGCGACCTTGTTTATTTTTATAACAGTTCCTTTCTGCGTTGATTGTTTTCTACTCTTTGGTGTGTGCGTTGGGTACGTTGTGGAAATACGGTGAGCAAATACACCAACTCCATCCTCTCAATTAGAGTAAAATATTTTTCTTTGCCAAAAAAAAAATGGATTGTTTAAACTCATATAAGTGGTGGCGGTTTCGGTTGTTTTATTATTGTGAATCGAAGCCACTGGTATTGCGAGATTCCACGGCACATCATCGGAGCCTTCAGTTTATTTAAATACATCAATTACGTGCAATATTGTTTATGTTCGATTTTCAAAAAACCAAAATGGTAGTTGCCATCCTTTCGCCATCATGATAAGAAATGCTGCTACCGCAATACCTGCCGCTGCATTTTCAAAATCAAGTCAACAAAATAAAAAGTACTCAATACTTTTTCCAAAGCCTCTGCATCAAAAAGCACGCGATACCATAAGTAAACGAAGTCATAATTTATCGGTTGTTATAAAACACGTTATTCACTTATCATCGTTCGATAGAACATCGTATCTCGTCTCGTTACAAATGTAATTTACTTGTGAAGGAGTGAGTGTAGAAAATACTCGGGAAATAGGATAATGGAAGTTCCTTTGTTGATTCACCTTGTTTTATGGAAATTGCGCCAAGAACTTTACATTTAAAGAGCTCTCATATTTACGTACAGTTTACTTTAAGATAACAATGTTTAACGAAACAACAACAAAGTATTATAACTCATTATTAATTAATTATAAATATTATATTACCTTTAAGGAGTTTGAAGGTAATGTTACGAACGATACGGGAATGTATTAACAAATTACACGGAATATACAAAGTAAGTACTCTCGAACAGGTAAGACCAGGTGATACGTTCTTTGACTACGGCCACCTTTTATCTTGTGAAAAACATTTAATGTTTAGTATTGTAATAATACTTATTACGTAAAAGTAATTTCTAATTCAAAGAAAAAAGGCAAAAGTAATATACTCGCAAACAATTTCACATTAGGTAGCAATGCCTCAAAGCGAAATTACGGTTCAATTACTGAGGACCAACAAAAACATAACAAATCCATGTTAACAATGTACCGAACGGGGTCATGGTCCAAATCATTTGCGAGATTAAATTACCAAAAAATCTTCAAATTGAATTTCCTTTCAATATGTAAAAATTCGCTATCGGCAAGTGCGGGGGGAGATTAATAAAAATTTGGCTCTCCAAACCACTGGGGAAGCCCTTTTATGGCACGTTGGCTTTTTATGAGAGACCCTTTATTTTAATACTTATTACGGTTTCGCGATTCCGTCGTTTTATCGTTTTATCTCGATTAATCGTTTTTCGGTTAATTACACAATTCATGAAGGTATGACTTATTGATTAAGGAAGTTCGGCCAGTGTTGCCCGTTTGTATTTATTCGATGACTGCCTGATATAAATATGAGGGGAAAATGATTTATTCCATTTATAAATTAATTATTTCAAGTACTCAGCGGGGTTTTAATTTCCTAAAAAAAATATTTAAGTTAATGCCTTGGCAAGTGGCAAACATATACGTTCCAATTAACGTAATAGTTGCGAGTATAGACCTGGGAGTTGGACCCGAGCGAGACTTCTGACTGGCAGTCAACGCACATAACACCACTCGATTGATTCGTGTTGGCGAGAGTACATGTGGCATGTCACTAGTTTTTGTACTCTGGTACCAGAGTTATCTCTTAAAAACTATTTCAATGTGAGTGGACCCAGGTCTATAAACCATAATTTTTAATAATTATTCAAAAGTGGAAAGAACTCCATCGACGAAAGCCTAGCTGTTATGTTTAAGAAGAAGAACTATTCGAATGTGAGTGGTTCCATTCTTTCTGACACCTATAAATCTTCATATTTAAGGACATTTGAACTGAAGTTCTCTTACCTTTTTCGCAGCAGAATCCTGGTTGTTATTGTCTGCATGATGGGGAGCAGCGGGCGCCATGACTGTGACGCCGCTCTGCGAAAGAAGCTCGTCTGAGCCTCTCTGTAACAAACACACATTACAGTTAATACAAGAAATCCTTAATTAATTAAAGAAAATAAAAATTACAGCTAATAATATGCCACTAGCTATACCCTGTTACTTCAGAGCAGAGTTTGCAATTTGATAATGTCGGAACAATAACTACATTTATACAAACATGTTTCGTCCCGAAATTCCCACGGGAACAACCACAACGTGGGTATAACCGCGGGGCGCTGCTAGTTATAATATAAAATAAAATAAAATAAAAAAATATTTTTGATGCCTAAAAAACTCGAAAAATGTGAAGGCTGGCTTTTTCCTACCACACAATCTACCTAGTAGGTACCTTCATATTTTTCTTCCAAATTCAAGTTACCATTAAGTTTCCCTCACTTTTTTCAAAAAACGAAAACTAGTGCGACATAAAATAATTTCGCTATAACAAAGTATTTTTTGTACCTCCATATGGTTAAATTGAATTGGATAAACACATGATATCAGTCAGAGACTTGTATGCTCTGAGCCTGCCCTAAGGCATCCTGTTCTGTACAATATACCGTTGTCATCCACTCTTTATACGAAACAGTGAATTACATCTGGATTCGTATTGTTATGAGGATGTTATTTTCTGAACATGGCCAAAAAATGGTTGTTGATATGATTAGGAAAATATTGATAGCCAAAAATTACGATGTATTAGTTGTTTTGTCTACATGATTAATATGATTTTTGCTAATATTAGCTTTTCCTGTAATTATACTTACAGGACCTTATTAATAAACGTGTTGTAACTAAAACATTGTTATACTGTGTTTTTTCTCTTTTGCTCTTCGGAAAATTGCGTATGTCAGAAAGTGACGGACCCTATGAAGCAGGACTTGATAGACAGTTTGCACAAAATCCTTCCTACTTATAAATGCGAAAGTTTGTAAGGATAGATGTATGTATGGATGTATGTTTGTTGCTCTTTCACGCAAAAACTACTAAACGGATTTGGATGAAACTTTACAGTAATATAGGTTATACATCAGACTAACACAAGAGATACATTTTATCTTGAAATTACCGCGAGAACGGGTACAAAGTGGGTGAATCCGCGGCTAGTAATTTATAATACAAAAATATGTTCATGAAACACAAGTATACTGCCTAAGGCCACACTTGACATACCTAAAGTTTCAAATAGAGACCCTTTGACAAACACAAACAGACATTTAAACAACCAATGAAAGAGAACATATCTAATACAAAAAACTCAATAAAGCGTAAAATAAGGTCGCGTCACGGCAACTTTGCATGTACACGTCACATACTTGCCAAAAAAAAGAGAACGAAATAAAACAAAAACACAATTTCGCGACACGAGAACCCACATGTCAGGGCACGTCAAGCCACCCTTTGCTGGGATCAATCTCAATTTAAGACGACGAAATGACAGACCTCAGCAGTTAAACACACCGGGCGCGGCATAAATCACGCAATGTAATAAACCAAACGTACAAATGATGCGACTAGCCCGTTTTGTATTGTGAGCGACGCGTAGTGAGCTCCGCAAGGATTAAATAGGTCAAATGAAAAATTAACTTTATTTTCAATTGGGTTATGATTTATTTTATAGGCTCATATTTCATGGGGGCTTTGTTTGTATTATTTTCGACCTATAGACGGTGTATTGAGGGCTTTATTTGGACTTTCTGTATACGTTAAACAGTGGCACAATTGGTTACCCTTTTACTGGCTAAAAGATGGATCTTTATTGTATTATATCACATATTACCATTTTTCTAAATAACTGACCTGTTTTGTTTTGTACACTTTGTACTTTTTTAAATAACCCGCGCAGCCCGCGGTTTAATCTGTGTTGTTCCCGGATATGTTTGGATGCATAACTTACATTGCTTTCAAGCTTAAAATACTGAACTGATTTTAATGAAATCATATAAAGATTAGACCTTGAGAAAGGACATGGCTACTTTTAAACAGAAATAACTATTGGAAAAGGGTACTACTGCAAAAGTTCTTTCTTTAAAACAAAACCTAAATCAAATACCATAAACTAAATCTATAATCACAGTCACTTCTCTATGCCTCCCTATTGTTTACGAAAATACATCAGTCATTATAAAAAATGGTTATTAAACAAAGTTCCCAGACAGCCCGTCACTACGGTGTATCTGTCGCACCTGCCCGCGCCGCGAAGATATCAATCACAAGACACTTAATAAAGGCAAACAGATCATTCTTGTAAGAAAAATGACGTCATTCGTCTAGCTACTGAATTAACTTCATAGTAATTATATATGTATTTTGTTTACAGTATGTATTGTATTCTGTATCTTAGGTATATAGTATCATTTATTGTTATGTATTCTATTTCAATAAATAAACAAATATATTTGGACAAATTTACTTAATTAGACCTAGACTAAGCCTTAAGTCTGTATATTATTGTCTCCGGGCGGGAATCGAACCCGCCACCAGTAGGTATTTCAAAGAGCAAATTACTTAGATTATAGAATTTCTTACATCATTCTAATTTACTTAAGAAAATTATGTTCCGTCTTAAACAAAAGTAACAAGAGATCATTGTTCCTTTTCTTTATTAATCCGTTTCTATCCTCATTTTTGTTGTGAAAAATGTTATTTAATTTCAGACAATTATTACTCGCGCAACACGAAATTACTCCAAGGAATAACACTTTGCGAATGTTTTTTTATCTGAGAGATCTTTTTTCATTTTGAAGCTTTCAGATGAGATACACGATGGTGATGAAAAATTAATAAATAATACAATTAAAAAGAAAAGCTTTGTGCTTAGAAATACCTATTACAATCATAAGTTTAACAAGCCATAGCATAGTTACTGTATCATCATTTAAATTAAAACTAAATACTCTCCAAAATGTTAGTTGTATCACTTTTATTTCATTGAATTCTACGAATGACAGCTGGTATTTCTTTGATACAGTTATTTTAGTATAATGTTTAAATAACTAACCGCCAAACAACCGGCAAACGTTATTTTGCCATATTTTAGGGGTGGACTACCCTTAACATTTAGGGGGATGAAAAATAGATGTTGTCCGATTCTCAGACCTACCCAATATGCACACAAAATTTCATGAGAATCTGTCAAGCCGTTTCGGAGGAGTTCAAAACACCGCGACACGAGAATTTTATATATTAAGTTGTATAAAGAAACAATCGCCTATAAAATCAAAGCATAAAACAATACTTTGTCACAATCGAACATCAGAAATATCAATACGAAACTAACTCAAAATCAATTCCACATATTGGCTCTTCAAGACTCAGTATTTGGTTTTGCTCTCGTACGAAAACTGTAGATCCTTTCCCGATGTGAAACACATTGAAATGTTCCACCAATATGTCATTTGAATGAACTCGGTACGAGCCCCATATCGAAATATCGGCGAAATAAAATATACATGAAAGGCTTACATGTAACAGGCGAACGAATCAAGCCCTTTTCGGGATAGTAAGAGTAAGGATACGTTTACATGGTCAAAGAATATTCGATCCTATTGTTGTTATCAATAAGGATAATGTATTAGTGGTATTAAAATGTTGCTAATGCTCCAACATAAGGAAAAGTTTTGTTAGAATTTCAGGGGTCATTGTAGTTTTATCTACTCTATTTCGTTTTGGATATATATACAGGAAAATAATCCAAGTAAGTGTGTAATTCTTCAGTTTTTCCGTTTGCTTTTTAGGGTTCCGTACCCAAAGGGTAAAACAGGGACTTCGGTGATTTCGGTGAGACTTCGGTGTCCGTCCGTCTGTCACCAGGCTGTATCTCAAGAACGGTGATAGCTAGGCATTCTATTCTCGCTTTAACAACAAATACTAAAAATCAAATATTCAAGTGGGGCTCCCATACAACAAACGTGATTTTTCGCCGTTTTTTAAAGTACGAAATCCTCCGTGCGCGATTCCGACTCGCTCTTGGCCGGTTTTTTATGTTTTTTGCAACACTGTTATTAACAGGGAATATTTTTTTAGAGAAATATGTATAGTATTCTCCCCTTCCGACTATCACAAACTTATTAAACGATTTATTAAACGAAACTCCTATTACTTAGCTAAATTAAACACGTCAACCCGCCCACTGCAATCATTCCAAAAAACAGATGTTATCACCAATAACAACATTACATAACAAGAATTTCCCGCACTATTTACATAGACGACAATAGATATGAAATGTAAATAAAGGCACTCATCCCGAGGCAGGTCCTTCGGTATTTTTATGGAGGTTATAAACGCGTCGACAGCCACTATCGATGTCGTATGAAATATTTATGAGCCACTAACGCTATTCAATGATCATTAATCGATACATGCGAGCGAAATATTACAAGGAGAACGTGCGATTAGTCAGTGACGAATATGTTGCAATATTTGTTTTTTGATAAGTAATTGAGAATAAATACGGATGGAAAGCAGTAAATCGATAGGATAGTTGCATGGTAAGTAAAGAAGTGAAGTATTAAGGAAAAAAACCCGGTGAATTTAGGCTGTAATGTCCTACTGATTGGCAAAGACCTCTCATGCCACTGAAGATATAAGTACAGTGAGGAGGAAATCAAGTTTCGGAAAATGTGCTAAATATAAACATTAAAAGCTTGTATAGGAAAAAGTGTCTCGCTTATTGAGATTGGCACTAGACGCTATACACTTCGTTTGACGCAAGTCTTCGTAAGTTTCTAAGCATATCAATTACATTGCGAAATATTTATCAAGCGCCTTATAGGTACAATCTCATATATAAAATTCTCGTGTCACAATATTAATTACCATACACCTCCGAAACGGCTTGACCGATTTTCATGAAATTTTTTGTGCACACCGGGTAGTCTGAGGATTGGTCAACATCTATTTATCATACCCCTAAGCGATAAGGGGGTCCATCTCTTAATTTTTATATGGCAAAACAACGTTTGGTGGATCAGCTAGTTCTATATAATATATTTATAATGGCAAAACAACGTTTGGTGGATCAGCTAGTTCTATATAATATATCTAAAAAATCACATAAGGCAACAATAAACCTGCTAATTACATTAAAAAATAGGGTCAATAATAAAATACAGGTATTACAGTACACATGAAAACTGTAACCGCATTTATATGAGTCATTTTCCGAAGAGCGAGGTCTAATACGGATAAAAATAAAAAGGTTTCGCCACCGAGGCTGTTATGAGACTAATAATTTTTATTGTGATTTCACGAGCTTACATTCAGATTTAACTGGGAGTGTGAAAATTACGATATAATTTAATATCCCGAGCTCAAAACGACGCATAATTATATTAATTTGTTTTGTTATCACGAGTGTTATTTTAAGACTTGCATTTAACGTACGTTTATTGAAAACAAAAGCAGTAAGCCCGTCACAGACTTAGCTATAATATATATTAATATACCGTACTATAATATATATTATAGCAAGCTACCACATACTGAGAAATAAATATTTTGCCTTCATTAATTGATGGTCGTCCTAAGTAATATGCAATAATGTATATTACGGTATCGCTTGGTGACGTCACAGAAATATATATTATAGCTGAGTGTGCGGTCACGCGAAAATTAGTATAGGAAATATATAGTAATATGCCTAGCTATAAAAATATTAATATTTATTATAGCTAAGTCTGTGACGGGCTTTATATGCTATGTCCTGTGGATTTTGGTATAAAATAAGTAACTTCGAGTAGGTTAGTGGGCAACCCTGTTGTCGGAGGTTTTAGACCGCCGTAAGCCCTTCGACGTGGTCAGACGATGAAACAACCGGGAGCGATATTTTTTTGGTATAAAATCGTTTTGTGTGATGTCAAGTTATAAACTTTCTGTCTAACTTTATGTTTCTATTGTTATAACAAACTGAAATAAATTGAAAAGAAGGACCTAGCATAAAACCTTCCTTCTTAAAGAGTTAGTTTCAGACAGGAAAAAAGTACATTGATTTCCGTTGTATGCCATCAAGATAAACACTTTTTAATGACTATGGAAACATTGGAAAATATTTATTCAACGTGTGCCTTTCTTACAATACAACGACAAAGTAATTTTCAAAATCATGTACAGGTACGAAAACAAACATAAGTTACAAGCAACAGTTGCGTTTAATGGCGTTAAAATTAATTTGAACACATATTTATTATTGAACCATTATAATAAAAATGGAGCACAATTTATTTTGAAAATTAATTGGAAGAGAAAAGGCAATGCATTAGAGCTTTGTAATCAAAGATTGGGTTTTTTTTTAACTCACTAAGGATTGAAATCGCGGTTACACTTCTTAAAACTGGGAAAGCGCTGCCTCGGTAATGCGATCACGACGGAAACAGCAATGAGGGATTTCATTGACAAAAATATCACAAAATTATACTCGCAGTTTACTAGCAGCGCCCCGAGATTTTACCCGCGTTGTGTCCGTTACCGTAAGAATTTAGGGATAAAAAAAGTATAACCTTTCTGTTGAATGTGGCTATCCAATAGAAAAATAATTATTCAAATCGAATTTGTAGTTTCAGATATTGGCCGAACATACAAACAAACAAAATTACAAATTTTGCCTCATTTTAATGTTCATTCTAATTCTATGTTCTGTTTAAAAAAAATCTCTAAGCGTCATCATTGGTTCGCCATACCACTTAAGCATCTAATGGCATATTACTAGTAGGATTACCTAATGATGATAGACGTTCACTTAATGCAAAGCCACAGTGGATCCGTCTTATGCATCGAACAGACGTCTTACACTAATACCTCTACACCCTAACGTCGCTAAGAGATGTCGAATTTAACGATCTTGATAATATTTGCCGGCTCAGCGCTACCATCTCAACTCGATAATTAATTACACCAATTTGTTCAACGCTTCTAACCGGCATTTGTCAAGAACCAGCGTCCAACGATTATCGCACTAACTACATAATCGATTCCGTTAATTCTCGAACCAATATTGAAAAGTGGTAATCATCACAATCATTTACCAGAGACGAATTCAATGTGTTGAAAAAATTCAGAATCTTATAGGACGATGAATTAAGTAAACTCCAGACAATGTTAAAGTTAGCAATTCTCATCACAACTAGGAGGCAAACCTCTTAGCCCCTGAACAATATAAGGAGACATTACTCGCTGTCACAACTCTACTTTATAGGGAAAGTAGCACCGAGTTTGTGTGAACAAAGTTGTGGGGGGGCTGGTTACCAGTACTTTAGTAATGAATAGAGATGTCTGACGGTATCCGCCACTCGAGCGCAACTCGCATACCATTTTAACTCGAACAACAAACTATGCTGACCTGACACTGGTATCGAAGCAAACTATACTTGTTCAATAGCTACGCCTCGTACATCGAGCAACCGCATACCTATTCTGCACTAGTTTAAAATTGTACCTCACTTGTAAGACGAATCGGATCATTACGCCAGCTAACTTGAACCTAATGGCCTCTCAATTTACGATATTGTTAGAGCAAAACTAATCTCGTCTTGGGGAAAGTTGAGCGATAAAAGTGAGTGCAGATAGAGAAACAAAGGACTTGGGAATCGATGCAGAATAAACATTTTATGGAACGCTAAGTGCGTTGGTTTCTGACCAAGAAATTTTGAGATTTTCTTAGAAATCTCCAGAATTTTCGTCCCGTAAAATTTTATTTATAACTTTTGTGTACGCCCGAGGCAGTATCATAATATTATCTTATAATATAATACTTTTCATTTTAAAGAACTTTGAAATTGTTTGACAATTAAGAAAGACGATTCACATTTTTCTTAGAAACTTTAACATTCAAAAGATGGCATAAAGGCTAAGTTATTGTACTGATTAACATTTTACATTTTTAATAAAGCCAAATTGCCATTTGTACTTTGCTAATTTCTATCAGAAAACTAAGAAAATTCAGTCCAATCTTCTTATAAAAACAGCATCCACTAACCTTTTTTGTCTAAGTTGCTCGCTCTAGTTCGGAACTCATCCATGTTTATGGCTCCCAATCATTAAATTGCGCTACATAAATAGTGACCGTAAACACAGAAGTGGCCACTAGTTTTTCGTCTTATGAGATTGAGTTACTTCCTTGGATCCAATAAAGCCTAATGTCACAATAAGAAACGTGTTAATGGTTGCCATTTGTTGTGAAGGACCGGTGAGTGAGAGAATTATAGTAGCTGATCGTCTTTCTCCCAACTGAGGATAGTCCTTACGCGGCATGTCGGCTGCGCCCTCATCACAAGACCTTCAAAATCCGTTCGATTTATTTCGATTGGACAGATCTTTTTGAAGTAAATCACTTCAATCAATTTTCTCCATATTTTTAAGACTTACTTTCTCAATAAAATATGACTAACTGACTCCCTTAGAAGTCATTTTATAGTTAATTTTGATGGCTTTAGATATGTCGTAAAATACAAACTAGAACTATAAGGCTTTCTTGGAAATTCGTAAACCTAAAAACGTGTTATCAAACCACTTAATGTAGTTAAACCGTTAATCAATGTAAATACCGTTGTCACACCAATCAAACTATTTAGCGAACATATAATTGGATAGAGGCAAAATTAACATACCCAGAATTAATATTCCTTAACAATTTCCAATAACCACATTAACAATTATTCTTGTAAGAGAGTCGCGTGGCAAATCGGCTTACGGTGTGACGAGACAACCCTCACACGAACTAATGAGAAACTATCAAACTTCGGCGGAACATTTGTCTTGTTAATGCTAATATTCAATTCTCTGGCTTCGGTAAGTAGACATTTAGTTTTACTTAGTAATGTTAACGATTAAGTTGACGATATATGATTATTGAGTCAAAGTATCTTAAATAACAAGCAAGAGTTATTGAAAATATAAATCAAATATAATTTAAAAAAAATCATATGTCGAACACGATTCTAAAAAAAAAGGTAGTCCTCATTATAATGCACACAACATTCATGAAATCAGAAGGGGTTAAACAACTTACGTCTCTTTATTCAGCAGAAAAACAAATAGATTCTTTATAGCAATGTAGGAAGGTAACAATTCACCCCTCAATGGGCCGTAAGGAATCTAAAGCGATCGTAATTTCGTCGGGCAATATTCTGCCTTTTCATATTTTCCTTTTGCCTTCCAAATGTTATATCGTGCCCAATACAAGACAACGATTTCGTTTGTTATTTCAAGCCCTCTCACGCCTCTCCGATTTAGGATATCGACACGTGAAGCATCAGTTAAACAAATACAAATTCACTCGGCATTGAATCCTTTTCAGTTATGAGTGCTCCTTATTTATTCAAATGAGTTTACTACGAAAAATGTTTCACGATGAAATACAAACATTTATTGTTCGTATGAGGGTTTAAGATAGTAATGTATTCTAGATGTCGCATCGCTTGCTAGTAACGAAAGACTACGTTTGAATAACTGACAACAAAACAAAGTATCTTTTGCACATTTTTGATAGCAACAATCGCGTAGCATCGGAAAAGCTATGAAAGAATGTGAAATGTGACACGGCGTTCGTCTGGTAAGGCAACGTCAAAGAGACCTGGTTCACGGCTTATGCTGATACTGAGTCTTTGAAGAAACGCACACTACACTAGATTATGTATGCCGCCTTTAAAACTGCGAGGAATATGTTTTGCAGAACCACTGGAGCGATATTTGTAACAAATGCGTTTCGAAATTGTGAGCACAACATTCGTGTGCATTATTGATTTATATTGTGGATTCTTAGCTGTCGGGTAGTTTAATATTTATTGGTGTTTACTTCAGTTGATAACTCGAGGGAACTTGTAACGCGGAACAGTGATGCGGATTAGTGATTGATGTTTAACGTTAGGAAATGTATCAGAAGTATGATGTTTACTTGTTGATCGTGAAACATTTCTGGTTGTGGAATATCTTTATGGTAGTCATATAGGTTCAAAGGCAGTGCTGTGTTTACATTTGTCTCCGAGAGTGCGCCGGGAAGCCGAGGATATTTAACCGCCAACGGCGCTCCGCAAAGATAAATACGAAGACTGAGATTTAAATACTTTTTCTCTTCCATTTTCCTTTTTCTTGAACATTTTTGTACAGTTTAGTGATACAGTATTATTTTAAGAGAATGACGGTTAGGAACTCGTACAGATTAGTATTTCTAACTATTATTATGCTCTCGATTTCGGTATCGAAACCCACAAATGGATCTTACTGGGAATATCAGCAATGTACTCGAATTTAGGTATCAATATACCGCCCCGAGCCGTAACATGAGTACTGTTATGCTTGCTGTTCCCAAACTACTATAATTGTTCTCTGCAGTTCGGAATTGTTGAATGCCGCATACGATACTATTTTATTTGCCGATGCTAACTCAATATCAATAACGTTAATGAACGGTTTATTTTACAATGTCCATACGTGTATTATAAAGCCATAACATAATGACAACACAGCTTTATTGGATGCTTAATAACTTTTAAATAACATAATATAGTTTAATCATGGAATTACAATTGGCGAAAGCCATTGCACAGAAACCTACAAATAGGATAACGACACGTATAAAATTTTCAAAAACGTGATAGATAACTCAATATTTAATTCATAAGATACTATACCGCACTAGCCATGTTCACAAAATCTCTGTCGAGGTATAAACTCCGAACGTCTATATTCGAGAGACAGGGGACCGATAACAGATTACCCGCAAACACGTTTTAAATTCATTTCCCGACCCGAGCGTCGATCGCGTCCCGATAAAATGTGGGGACGACCCACGGAAAGGGGACATATTTACTTTGTCTCCCCACGGCCACTTCTCCGGTCAGGTAACGTCCCGAAGTGGCAAAATATTTGTCCTGGCTCGTTACCCGTCTGTTACGATTTAAGAACATTAGCCGACCGCAAATCTGAACTGGGAATGTTTTGTTTTACTACCACAATAATATCGGACGGATCTACGAAAGCTCACTGTATATTGAACTTAATTAAACATTATATACGCTTCAAACGGTTTATATTTTGGCGAGTTACTTGAATAAGGTTAATTGAAATTTAGAAGTTTTATGAGTGGGAAGCACTAAACTAGTAAGCCTTACCGTGCCTTACAGAGAAGCTTTAGTAAACTTGTTAACTACAGCTAAGTCCATTAACGTGCGAGGACCAATGTTTTACTGCCGGATATTTTGACACAAACCTCTTGCACTCGCGAGGCAAACGCTTTTACAAGGCCTTTGTGTATTCCTAGATTTTATGAAATTGTCTACAGAATTACGAGCACAACTTTAATTATTTTAACAGAATATTTCAACCGAAACGTTCGGGGTGAATATCAAGTGCTTACATTTATATTTGTTGTAAAATATTACGACATAATCTAATAAAATACAACAATAAAAATGTTCAGGCATAAGCAGTCAGTGTTAGGTGGGAGTCGAGTCTAATACGAGCATCTCTGGGTTAATTATTTCGTGAGGAGAGCCCTCGTAAGCCACTGTAACAGCGCTTCAGCTGTGCTCGGGCCTCATAAAACCCACATAATATGCCGCGACGTAAAACTCTTATTATTTTAGTATCTGCGAAGCGGTCGCGGAAAACATCTCGTAAAATAAAACCTGTCGCGAGATGCAAGCGAGCTCCGTGGAAGCCAGCGGCGCGCCGCTCAGCCAATGCGCCCGCTCTAAATCCACGCGGATTCTTTGTGGACATCGGTTAGGATCGAATACAACCGACTAGGTGGATAGGTTTCTATAGAAAATACAGACTTTATGGTAGCCGGGGGATAAGTTTCCATTTTAAATTGAAGAGAAACACTGAAATGTTTCCTTGTCTCCCTGGAGCTGCGAGCTTGAATAAAAATTCACGTCAGGTAACCGAACGGAAATATTTACACAAACTGAGGAACTTGATGTTGCAAGTGGTTATATAAATAAATGCCCAACCTTTAGGGTTACGCTTGGTATCGATTGATTTGATGGCCCACGGGAGATTGCAGCGCTCATGTTGGGAATTAAAATACGAATTGTCCGAGTAATATTCGTTCAGGTGAAAATGGCGTAGGAATTATTTCAGTTCTTTTTTGACGAAAGTGTGACTAAGTCCCGGATACGCCCATTTACATAGCCGATGTCGGCGCGATGGTGCGTGGCGACTTCAAATGGGAATTATAATACCAAATTGAATACAAAACTTTCCTTTCAGTACTGAGTAATGGAGGAGTCTATGCACCGGAACAATCGGAAAGACAAATAGAACGAGAGAGAAGACGAGACACGGTTCTGTTGAAATAATAAGTGCCTCAAGTCTTTTTGGACGTTCATTTTGCGCACTTTTTTGTAACGATAAATTTTTATGCTTTGATCTTTCCAATTCAAATAGGCTTTTTTACTCGTGAAATCAGAAGTTATAGGAATATTTCAAAAGCTTTAAGTGAGGCGTCAGAGCGGATTTTCCCTTCCACCGGCTATATCGTTCTGATTGAAATGCAAATGAAACGGTGTCCGTTCAAAACGTATTTATTTTATCTAACTCCTCAGTTAATTAAACAAATTCACTCGCCATATTCGTGTGATAAAACGTAAAACTTTGTAAGAATAAGTTTACATGTTGCATTTTACAAAAACTACATGAAACAATTATAAGTTTATAATAAAAATGTAAGTATGACATGACACATTTAGTTACGATCTTGTTCTATTAAAACGTATAGCAATAAAAAAGGAAAACCTCAAGAAAGTGCATAAGAAACGTTAAAGAAAGTTTAAATTTGAATGTTCCAACGTTAGTAGTAAAAATTTATGAAATTTTAATCTTCTCTCTACAGTCGCGCAATGACAGGGATTGTTTGCTGAAGAATCTGAAGCGGTTCATTATTCCGTTCCGAGTTATTTGGCGCCCAACGAGGGCTCTGCTCGCTCACAGCGAACATCTGACGAATCACTCGGAGCCCAGTTTCATCTCGGAAATGTTTCATTTTTATACCATCGCCACTCACCTAGCATGTACATCTCAAACCGTGTAACACAATAGTTGTAACTCGAAATCCGCGCAAGTTATACACCGAAACAAGTTGCAACAAAAACACTGCCTATGCCGACGTTAGTGAATTGTTCTCCCGCTTGTGACTGGGTAATTTCCATACATTTCAAGTTCCATCGCCTGCGGGACGTTCGTTCTTTTGTTGATAAATGTTTGACGGGAACTCCGGGGACGCCATTAAAAGTTTTTTCGTGAATAATTCCAGTTTACATACGCAAATGTTTACTCCTGAGTTTACGCGCGCTCACCTATTCGGTGATTTCTTTTCACCGAGACGTTTGTTCGGCGAGCGGTGGCTTTCTTCAAAACGACTCGTTGAATAGGTAATTGGAAAACTTTTTGTGTTTTTCTTTGTCATATAACCCTAATTTGAATTTGATTTACATGTCTCTTTAGAAGTAAAACTATCGTCGAAGTTCATGAAAATGTCGGTTGATTGAAATAATAGGAGTCCGTCGGCAAGGCAGAGTTAGTTGGGAAGTTTTTGTTCGAACAAAGTGACCGATAAAGACACGTAGACCTTAAAGTTGTCGGCGACGTGGTCGGTTGGAGTGGTAAGTTCTTTGAGCTATAACTCACTGCGGGCGAAGTTGCCCGATCAGATAGTGAAGGAGACAAAAAGAGATGGATAGGTCTAGATTGCGGGGATAAACGAATGCGACCTGACAAGGTGAACCTCTCTTTTCATTGACTAACAAATTTAACATCACACACTTAATCAAAGCTCTATGTATGTGACATAGTTTGTCTAGGCCTAGTTAACGCATCGTGATTGTTAAGTACTATACTATGTACAGCTTAATTGCTACTTGATGGTGCTATTTCTGTGCTAACGCTAACGCTATCGTGCTTTAGGCGTCACGTTCAATTGGCGGTTTTGTTTGTTTAAATCGTTAAATGAGTCTTAACACTTTTACAATAGGTTTGGGCTTTAAATAACTAGAGCTTGCTTTACTGTCATTACTTAACATCATTTCCCGTTTTTATAGCTTGCTATAAAGGAACAAAACAGCATCAAAAATACAAATTGCAAAAATACGCCACGTCTCCCCATACCTGGCAACACAAGCATTGTTTATATACCTATAGGTACATAAATACACACACGAATTTTCTATTATGAGGGTGGGATGTGAACGTAAATAATTTTAAGGATCAGTAGAGGCAGCCATCGTGATTATTTCACGCTAACGAAATTAATAAGGTAAATTTCAGCGGTGAGAGGGGCTTTATTGCGTTACAACACAACCGCTTGTTTGATACCAACGTCAGGGAGCACCGATTTCACAAGAGCAATACAATGTTGTTCCTGCTAACTTATACGGGACTTTTATATGCGGAAATGCAGTAACTTATTATGTTTTGGGATGCCGGCTCGGAATTTAAGACGCTCATATACATTTACTATAAGTATAATATTTAAAATGAATGCCGTCTGGTACATTGTTACGCGTATAAAATGTTTAGTATTGAGCTTTAGTTGGTGAACGTCTGCATTTTACGTTGTATGTATAATAAAATAGTTTTGAGTAAGCAAAAACCGTTGTATAAATCGCATACGGTTAGAGTCAACAGCGGTGAATAAAAGAGCAATACAGCACTATATATTGCTTCTATTTCAACTCCATGGCATGTAATAAAATAAAAAAGTATAAATATTATATGAAAAAGTAGTGAGATGAGTCTAAGTGCCTACCAAGATTCATGCAAGTTAATAGATATGAAGCTTTTACGGCCCATAACGTCACCTCGGGAAGTGAAATAAAATGTTATAACTTTTTTATGCAGTAAGTAAGAAAAATATGGGCCAATTTAATATTAGGAACCGAATCTTGTTTAAAATATTAAGTAACTTAATTAGGTTATATTTTATATCGTAGTTGATACGTTATGATGATGATTTTTTTTACGTACGGGTATAGCTTTTGCAGTCACTTCTCTCACTGATATTTACTAAACAAGCTGAGTTACTACACGATCCTGTTTTGTTCCTCATTTATGAATTTTAAACGACCCGAGTTCGATTGTACGTAGACTGTCCTATATCTTTAAACTTCGATTTCACATTTGAACTAGATTGACTACGCGCCAATTTTTTGTTTGATGATTTTTTACTATATTCCTCCCCACTTAGTGTACGTCTTTGCCCAGTAGTAGGACACTACAGGATGATATATTATTGTAAGTGCACTAGATTTGGGTTTAATTTGAGCCAGCAATATAACTATATTAGAATTATTTGTAAAAAGCGCTTCATTGATGATATGATTGAGAATTCAATGAATGTTGTACCGTAATAAAACATTAAATAATTACAAGAATATACCCAACCATGATCATGTTTCGACATACTGAGAAGCCATGAGAATACACATTTTTATCATCATAAAAGCCTTTGAGGAAAAACATGTACTTAATCAACCAGTTAAGGGCAATAAACGTCAAGCCAAGTAACATTCAACTGTTACACATCAGAGGAGGCGGAGCAAGCTTGTCCACATGAAGTAACGTACGACAAATTATGTTCTCCCGAACTGATAGCGATATTGTCGCGCCAAAACACTTTTCCCTTGTTTTATACTCCGAAAATGTTAGAGAAGTAGTCGAAAAGACAACTTGATCCGAAGCCGGAGCAGCAACAAGTCCGTTATACTCACACGGGAATACAAACTTTACCCACTAAGACAAAGAGTATTATTCACTTTGTGAGAAGTTGAAAGAATTCATGGGTCTGTACGTATATAAAGAAGATCCTTCGTATGTGATGGAGTGTGCAGATATTCGGTGTAGGAAACAATGATAATAATATATTGAAGGAATGGATACTTGAGAACAATAAATTCGGTTTAGTGGTTTGTTATGGAAATAATGCTGGCAATGTCTTGAATAACAAAATATGTGTACGAATTATGACGCCTATTATCGTCGTATGCAGCACCGTAGATTTACAAGATAATATCCAAGAAGAAGAATAAAACATCAACAAATACAGAACACTTTTCATACTTTTATATTGACGCTGATATTAAAATCTATTGACACTCAAAGTTTTTCTAGTACGAGTTTTTAAAAAGCAATTCGAAAGAAAACACTTTTGAATAAAAGATATAAAAAAACGGGAAAACCAATTGTGCATCCTCGCCCCATTGTAAGGAGTCGAAAAGAAGCCCGATGTAAACGAGGGACGGAGACGACTCGTTAAAAAAGATACTTACAAAAAGAACAGATTCGTGGAAAAATCTATGAGGTAAACAATAGAGCGGCGGTCGGTAGATATCAGTACAAGTTTTCAATTAACAAAAAGGAAAAATAAGGAGGCGATACTCTCAGATCTGGTAGTAAAATGTGATATAAGAGGTGTAATGAACCGTGGAATCCTCGGCTGGTGAGGCGAGGTGGCTCTCGGCCGAGGTTTCGGCGCTGAGTGGGTTAAATGGAGCGTGGACACGACTCCGCTGCACTTGTTGCAATCCTCCTCTCCACAACTTAATTGTAAGCCTTTGCTTTCCTAACACCTGTACTCGAAAAGCGTTAATTTCTCCAGGAAGGTTACCGTCCATTACACTAATTGCTAGCCGCATTTCATCTAAGCATCTGAAAACTTCGACCCGCTAGCGAAGACTTCTCGAACAAACTTAAGAAAATTCAAGAAACCGACCATCAAAGAGTATGGAAGTAAACTAAAACGTACTCCGCTAATATTACTAATTAAAGCTTTTAATGTAATTGAATGAACGGAGACACATCGGGAGTCGAAGGAGCGAGCGGCATACCCCTTCGCTCCGCAGCCAAAAATACTCTCAGATAAATTACTTAGAGAGTGTTCGGCGCGCATACAAATCGGCGAGAGATTCACCATATTTCACTTTGGCGAACACCCGCGCGATTTACACACACCTTTCGGAAAATGTTTCAAGATGGACGGGCGGCGAGCGTTCAGCACAGCGCTGGTGAAAATTAAGCCATTTCCGTTACGGGTCAACTTTATTACTAATCGGGTCACGTCACGAAAAGAATTTCCGATATACAATTAAAGGTGAAACGGGTGTTGAGGATCCGTTGTCGAAGGTGGGGCTATATTGTTGTCGTCTGTCGCGAGGAGGCAAATAACCGGCGGGTCTGGGCACCTGTGCGCGATAATGCGACGCCCCGTCTGGTCGAAAGGGCGAAGAATCAATTAGGACGACGCCGAATTGCGTAACGGGTCTAGTTACGAGCGTTACGAGTGGGCCCGCAGCTGCTTTTTGCTCGTCCAACCTCTTGTTATTGCGCAATCGACATTCGACGCCTCAGATTAAGATATTACGTATTCATTGTACCTTTTTACTATAGTTTTATTGGAAGCCGCCTGGTGGCAAACAGCTCGGTCGGTTTTTATTTGAGGACAATTTCAGAGTTATGGTGCATTGTTTCGGTTTACTCGATCGGACCCTTTCACAATAAATTGTCTAATCATTTTCCGAATGAGATAACAATGTTCCGATAATCCTGTCATGTTCTATTTAAAAATAATAAGCGAAATCTGAGCTTGACGGTGAAATGCGGGTTTAACGGATTACCTTAAACGCAGTGTATCACCGCTGTAACCGCAACGAGAGGGATTCCAATTTAAAAATATAGAGGTATTTAATCGGATCGCAAGCCTCGGTTTCGCGTTGTTGATTTGCTGAACACGCGATGTGATTAAGTTTGACTGGCCTCATTATATTGCATGACACATTCAATACATATTATTGTAAAACAACAACATTAATAACTCCATACCCAAACCTCATATTTGAATCGGTTTCATTTCGCTTAAAATTTTGAAAGAAATGCCAAAGTTAAAAATATATTAACAAGGATCCCCAAAATAATTTTATTCATATATCCGTTAATTATGCTAAAAATCTCAAGAGGCCAAAAATTGATCCCGAAATTAATCAACGTCTATTTAATTCTGATAATGGTCTATCAGTGACGACACGTCGCGGGCATTAAAACGAATCCAAATTAATTAGATGGCATAGAGTCGTGGGGCTCGTAATTTTATCAATGTTTGGTATAGATTGCGGGGTGAGAGGAGGTTTGTGTGTGAATTATTTAGAAGCGGACGCGCAGTGGAGTGCGCAATTAATGAAGTGTTCCGAGTCGTTTGTCAATGGTGGTCGAGGGCTGGTCTGCGGTCGGTCGCCAGGCCCTCACCTAAACCAATCTGTTACGGAAAACGTGTCAGTTACACTCGACCTACCGCCTCATTCATTCATTGATACACCTATAAAGATCACACTACTAAAAGCTTTTCTTCTCATATCCATTATTGTGCTTTTAACTATGATTTCACATTGGAATAGAAAGGACTATTTTCCTTATCTATTTATCGCTTACCGCTCAAAGTGTTCAAATACACAAGAGAATATTAAAGAGAGTTTAAAACAATATCATTTAAGTTAGTGTATTTGTTTTTGTTTCCGTTGGAGACCATTTGTAAGTTCCTGAGGTCCATTTAATGTCGACGACCCGCCGTTATAGAGGTAAGCCTACAATTATTCTGTTGTTCAGATTACATCAAATTATCTCATACCTATTCGGTATAATCTAACTAATAACTATTGAATGGTCCGAGGCCGCGGTGTTCTAAAAGGTGATTATAAATCTAGTGAAGAGGTCGGAAGCGAGCGGGCCGCCGTTAATTTTAATGGTGAGATTCATTTGTCCCCGATTACGTGGGGTATGATCAAATTTCGTGGAGGTGTGTCGCGGCATCGCAATGATATTAGCCGGCGCCGCGCAGCCCTACCGCCCTCCGAAATCGGAACGCTTATATTTAATTGCAATAAGTTAATAAAATCCCACAACGCTTTTAATTAATTTGCGGCATCACAAGCGATCAATTATATGGGGATTTCGAAAATTTCATAAAGCACTGTGGTGCGGTAAACGCTATTTTTGCATGCACTTTGTTTTCGTACCGTTTGTTTGTGGATGCACGGCTCGTCAATTTCCACCGGAAAGTAAACACTGTAATGGTTTTATTTAGTGATTGGTTGAATGAGTGCACTTGATAGTATCAAAGGGAAAATGAGACGGAATATTAATAATTATTAGTAAATATTTAACATTGGCAAATAAATTATTACATAGGGAGCGCGATATGTATTAACATTATAATGAAATCCATTAAGAATCGTAAAGCAGAAAATGCTGGATTCATATGGGGCGAGTGGATTAATCGGGCGTGAGGAGGAGCGTGGCTTGTTGTCGAAATGTGGCGTCTCAATTCGTAGGTTCTTATTGTAAATATGCATTAAGGCGGATGAGACGCCGGTTCGGTTCTCATTACGGGGATGTGCCATCAAAGACGGCCACGATCCGAACCGTGAAGTGTCCCGGATACAAGCGGCTCAATTATGTTAATGGATTTGCAGCATTCCGACGACAGGACTTCAGCTGATTGATATGCATTCTCCACAGCGTAACCATTCACGTTCATGATGATTACAAAGCAATACAATGTAGTGTGACCATTACTGTAACTAGCACAAATTACGACCGCTCGCTCCAAGATACGACCGATAGTTACTTTACCGAAAATCAATAGCTAAGCACCCCAATAAAACAAATACATTTTATTTCCCGACGTGTCTAGGCATGGGCATGATTGATAGTGCTTTGAGTAAACACAAAGTTATTGAACGAAACCACCGCAGGGACGACGAAAATAACCGAAATAATAACAACAATTTTTATCGTAACAACCAGAGTGTTATCAATAATGCATTAGGCTTTCACTAAAATGGTAATTAAAAGGAAACTTTTAAAAGCGGGATGGGGGAAACCAATTTAGGTTAGGACCCTTGTAGTACTACTTTACTTATTCAAAAGGAAATGAAAGCGTGAATTTTAAAATGGAAAATGTCGTAAGGAATGACTTTTCATAAAGAATCCTCCGCCAGTGGGATGGTTAAATGGCGACGCGTGATTTTATATTTGTAAGCAAAGGGTTGCTGTGGCAGGAGGCAGTGCAAGATTGTGGACAAAACGCCGACTCACCGGTCGGTGTACGCTTACCTAAATTACGCGTAAAGCCGAACACAAAGGCTATGCGTATTCAAATTCCATTAATCTCCCGTCCAGGGTAGGTGGGGTAAAATGAACCGGCGCGGACGAAAACAATGCCGCCGGCAAATAACCGGCTCAGCATTGTTCCGGCAATTAGAAAGCTTTCCCATGTACCGGTCGTGTATAAAAACAGTGTAACATCAGCACGAATCGCTGCCTATTGCTCGTTACCGTTGATGTTTATTACGGTTATTAGGACTAAGCCGTGCGGTTCTATAACAATGTTTTCGATGGACTCGCAATTTAAATTAATCAGTCGATAAAACTGATCACAGCACAAAACGACTCGAAATCTTAAGAAACTCTCGAATCCAATAACAAGCCTAATATAACTTGCAAAATCGATTCAGCATTTCCTTGAGCAATAACGTTTGAAGGAAAAAAAATGAATTTTCACAATTAATCAAGAACTCACTTCCCGAAGGCGATAAGAACACAAATTATAAAAGTTTGGAGTTTTAATTAAGTTGCAAGTTACCGTGATGCTTCGGGAGGAATGCTTACCTGAAAATAAAAGAGGAACGTTTATTAATATATTTGAATTTGTTTAAATAAATTCCGTAGTTGCAGTGTGAGAAGGCAATGTTACGGGAACAATGAGGTAGGCGACGCAATCACGAGGCGACTCGCGGGCTATTGTTTTTACCTCCGTTATTGCCGAGTACGGAGTAGCAATAAGCGCTTGTTTGCTTAGGGCCACTATTGGACCGGGTTATTAGGACAGGTACACTCCAACGTAGCGGGTTAAGTTAGGCTTTTGCGCTAATTTTAAAACTGTGTTGGCTTAATACGAATTTATATAATTTAATGTTTTTTTTTTCCTCCTCACTTTACTTCAGTGAGATGAGAGTCCTTTGCCAAGTCATGTGACTTTACAGGCTAATACCTCACTTTTTATTTATAGACCAAATATGCCCGTTCAAATTCACACACGGTTAGTTAGACCCAAACTAAGTACTAAGCCAATATTACGTAATCTATCTGATACTATTACGAATATATACGCAAATACTTTCAATGTATACATGATTGACACCCAGACGTCGTTACCAACAACTATGTTTGCACATCAGGTCGGGAATCGAAACCGCAACCCCCGATACAGAAAGCACTCTCACATGCCACTGTGCCAATGGGCTTCAATTCAGGGTTTCAATCCTTAGACAACATTGGAAAGCTTTACACAATCTGGTTTAAAAACGATCTTAATACGATCTTACAATACTAGTAGGCCTCCAACTCAAACAAAGTTTGTTGTGTTATAATATAATATAGGTTTATGTAAACTGTACAATTAATTTAAGAATAACACTGTAAGCCAAGATTTCTCGCATATAAAAACAGATAAAGCCTAGTATGATATATCGTTTGCGAAAGCAAAATGGTAGCTAATTCGCAGTCCAAATAATAGATGGCAGTGTAAGCAAACAAATGGTTGTGGGTAAACATACATGATACAACGTGGTTGACACAAAACCTACCCACATATACACTATTAGTTATATATGTGTGTGTGGTATCGTTTAGCGGTTTGCACCGTACATGTTAGCCACAGCTATTTCCGTTACTAATTTTTCCATTACCATCAGGATCGGTGGATGACGTCACATTAATATGAGTGTTTTGGTATTTGTTTTTTTGCTAATCGTTTGTATTTTTGGAGCAGGTATGCTTATTGTTTATTTTGGTAAATTCAAAAAGTTAAGAACCGATTTAGCTTATAAGCTTAGCTTGTTTCGTCTCATAGTAGTACAAATTAAATGAACTGTTGATATACCTATGTAGCATAAGTCAATCCCGCGCTGAAGGTAATAGGAGTTGTACCTAATATTAAGTTATTTTCCAAAACGTACCAAACTCGTATTTATTCATTTGTTATCTTAAAGCAGTTAGCCACTTAGTGAGCCACGAATAAAAGGCTCTATAGCGACACGGACACAGTGTGGGAACTCCACAGGTTTTGTGAAAACAGGGCCACATTTTTGGACGTAAAACGTTCGTCTTTTCATGCGAAAACTCGACTCATTTATCAAATCAGCGTTGTCTACATTACGGAGTCGGGCCGTATTGTGAGCAGGCTAAAAAGCCCATTTACACAAAACGGCTCAACGCGACGAACTACGTGTAATAATTATACGCTCAAAAATGAACCTTATCCTTCATATTTTGGATCAAGATTCCGATGACACCGAACCCAAAGTCTCTAGCATCCAAAACCGATGTAAGCAATTTAACGCTTAAATTAAAAGAGTTAAATAATACAAAGAAATTGAACAAACACACGAACGAAATAAAGGGTTTTTACAAAACAAACATTAACCTGTATCCGTAACATTTCTATTCGGAAATGTTTTAATAAAAAATATTGATAGCATACAAGAAGAATGTAAACATAACTTTTGAACAATACATCCATCCGGCGCTGTCATATTTATTTCAGGTTTCTGGTTAACATTCGATACATCAAAACAAGTTACGCCCTCTCGAAATGGTTGCGGCTAATGCTTCCTTTATAGAACCCATCAATACAGGGCCGCCTAAATCTGATACTGATGATAAAAACCGGTGAATACGTCATACATAGCGTGCATTAAATTTTCACCGCCTTTTAGCAAAGCGGATTGTCGGTAGGCAAAAACGAGGAACGAAAGCTCTTTCATTTGTTTAGGAGTGGCTTTACCTCCTTTAAGTGCTCTAGCATACGCGGAACGCGGCTGAATAACCGTGAGTGTTGCAGTGAGAAAGGCTTACTTAAAAATTGCCTGAGTAATTTCTATGACGAGCACGTACCATTCGAGTGCATTCGAGGTTCGAACCGACGTCGACACTCCGCGCGGCGCCCGGCCCGGAGCAACTCCGGTTTATACACACTTCAAGCTTCAATTGCTTAAGCCAATTTCTTCTCAATGCTCGCCTCATTACCGACTCTCGTGCCTGGACACTTACTATTCGACGTGATTAGCTACTAACTGAAATTTATGTTATTCCACCAACCCTACCGCACTGCAATGAATTGTGTAATGAAACATTATTTTCAATTAGCCTATAGCTGTTGAGATACGTTATCTCAACCTACCTACTTATTGATCAGACTAGTGCTGTTCATAAACAGCTTGCTAGACAATCATATCATTCGTATCAACGAAAGATATTCCACATAAATATAATTCGATAATATAAATGAGGCTTCAGTAATTTCAGTTTACATTGCAAAACAAATTCTGAGTGTTGAGTATTCACATCGGAAACTCATATAAAAGACATTTTGCGAGAGCTCGTTGCCTATCGGAGGTATTATTCAAATTAATTTAGCGCGGTGAGGCAAAAAGTGCGCGCGGTGGGAGCGACTCCCATATTCATAGAGCTGTCCTAAATTAGCATCACAATGAAGTGTTAGGAGCGCGAGCGGCAAGTGCTTAATGCGACCTGCATCTTCTCACACGGTTATGTTACAACCTAATGAATTAAGTATAAAACTTCGCAGCCGCCAATTTGTTGGGCTTTGCGGCAACATCATAACAATTACGCGCGTAATTAAGATTATATTCCTATAATTTTGAAGGAGAAACAAAGTTGCGGATGATATCGTCGCGAATATGGAAGTTTATTCATAGAGGCATATTATGTTAAGTGTCCGTACAAGCGGCAGCTGAGCGGCCCGGTATATTGTTTTTGGACCACCCTTTTACGCTTTCACGCCTATAAATAAATCAAAATATTCAGGAAGGGCTCGACTCAAAGGCGGCTTAGCGGAATCGTAAAATTCAACAGCGTTCGCACCACCGAGGGTTTATCTTCCGGCTGCGTTTGCCGTGTTTTTGCTTGAATCGTAAAAGAGTATCACGGTGTACCTATGAGAGTATGAATAGAAAGCAACCTACCCTTTTACTAAGGACATATGGAACGGGGCACTTTACAAGTATAACGCTGAAAGCAGATTATCTGTCCGTAGATATGTCAAGTATTATGAAAATGCGGTATATTTTCGATGCAGCCAACTTTGCTATAAGGCTTCGTTTAGAAACGTGGGGTTTTGAGTAGCGCATGTAGCGAGGATTACGAATGAAAATCGCGCGTCATCATTATTTCTTACTAGCAGTGCCCCGCGGTTTTACCCGCGTTGTGCCCGTTCCCGTAGGAAATCCGGGATAAAATGCCTATAGCCTTCCTCGATAAATAGACTATCTAACAGTGAAAGAATTATTCAAATCGGTTCAGTAGTTTCTGAGATTAGCGCGTTTAAACAAACAAACAAACAAACAAACAAACAAACAAAACAAACTCTTCAGCTTTATAATATTAGTATAGATTATATCAGCGCTCGTAGCCTATTTTGACTAGGCGTTGTTAAATCACTCAAATTGATAATCAACGTGGAGCTCAGTCCTTACTTTGATGGGTGGCCGACAGTGGCATTTCTATCTGAGCGCTACCGTGCTTTGGAGGGCACGTAAAATTGTCGGCCCCGGTTGTTTCAATTGATAGACCATGTCGGAGGCCTTTAGGCGGTCTAAAAACTCCGACACCAGTGTTGGCTACTAACTTACACGAGCTTACTTACTTCTAGCATCTTAGTCACAAGGTAATATTAAACATTGTTAGAAACGTTTCCATTGATTTGTCGCAGCTTCGGTCTAATGCAAGATAGTTATCGAAACAGCACGTGATCAGCAATTATTATTACGGCGAGCGTTTCGGTCATTAATAACAATTTGTTAAATACAACTCGGTAATTTAGGTCCTCAAATAATGGCGGATTTAACCGTGGTCTGATATTCCAAACATCGGAAATTAAATTAACACACTTTTTAATAAATGTTAATATTGTTCGGATTCAAATAAAAACTGGTTTACTTTGGTGCTTCGGAGGGCACGGTAAATTGGTCCTGGTTGTTAAAATTGTTAGACCATGCCGGAGGCCTTAAGGCGGTCTAAAAACTCCGACCGAATCGTTGACCGCCTTCACGAACTTTCATTTTTTCCAGATTACTTATTTAATAAATTATTTACCGCGAAAAAAAAACCGTTATAAAGGTTGAGAATTTGACTAAAATATTGAAACATATTTTTAATAAAAGTTTCAGCAACAATATGCTTGTCGTTAAAAGATAAAAAATAAATAAAGTCTTTATCGGGGAGAGGGCAGGGCGTTTTTACAAAATACTTTCGGTTGTGAACATACAAGGGAAAGTTGCTCCGATAAAGTTGAGGTTTCCAAAGTTTGGCATTCACAGCGACCCGACCATTGTGGCTAATTCAAGGATGTAATTAAATTTGTTTGCCTAATATTCTGTTAAAGACGAAAACTTGTTACTAATACACCCCAAGGGAAACAAATCTTTTCACCCGAAAAACCACGAGAATGTTAGACTAACATTATAGAAACTAACTGAAAAAAGGCTAGAAGAGTCCTTCCTAAGTTAATGTCAGAAAGAAAATCAGACATGTACCCTACAGCGACAGAAAACTCGTTTACAAAATTACTTTGAGAGAAAAGTGAATTTGAAACGGCATAAATCAACATTAAGATTGTACAGTTTCGTTTGTAAAAGCAATTTAAAAAAAAAATTAAATTACCCTTGAAACTAAAGTGACCCGCCCGCGGGCAAACAACAATATTCTCGGGCCTGAGTACAAAGAGGCTAGCACTCGTATTATCATTCCATTAAACAAAAGTCACCGGAGTTTCAAATGAAAACACAGAACTCATTATTCCCGGGGCAGAGAAATGATTTCAAATGTTAACAAGATTCTCCATAATAGAGTTGCTCACAGAGAGATTTAAGAAAAACAAGCATGAGTAGGATGCTGTGCGCTTTACCTCACGTTGTGATTCCGAAGAATTGCCTTATTCAATAATAATGTCTCTTCAAACAGAGTAACTTACACGCACAACCGTACTTTCTTCATATTGCCTATACTATATAAAAATATTATTTTATATCCTCAATTCGAGAGCTCAATTTGATATTGCGTGCTTATTCAATTATCTAATAATTTATTTCTAAGAACGGGACTTCTCAGTAATGATATGATGCCGGTAAGAATTTAAGTATTTCTCTCGTTGAATAAGTTGAGTATAATTATATTATTATTGATGGACTATTTATTTTGTATATTGAATTTTATTACAGCATGTATGAAGATGTGAATTAGAGATTCCATTTTAGAATCTGAGTTTTGTCAAAGTAAGATGAAAAGAGACAAGTACCTGTATAGTACTCATTAATACAAATTACTTACATAAAAAATACTCACGCTTAAACATTGTTAAGTTCTTTTAATACAACGTATATTCAAGTCAGTGTTATTTTAATGGAAATCGGACCTTATCCATTTAGACACAAGTATTTTTTTGTGTTAATTATATCAACTAATTCATCCCAAGCATTTGTAGCAACAAATCACATAAACGCCGATACAAAATACATCATACAATATTAAAAGCCAAACAAAGAGCAAAAGCTCCCAACATAGTTTTAATTCAAGTATTTATACACAATAATATTAGAGAAATGAAAAAGCCATTCGGTGTATATTGCCAGCGCAAGGTTACGAATCCCGGTAGTCCGCCTATATTTCGAGAATCCCCGGAGGTTGTACATTACACATTATATATAATACATTGGGGAGGATCATTGTGTTCGCTCACCGCCGGATATATCAGAGAACACTCGTTTGTCAAATGCACAGTCATTTATTCAACGATAGGCCTTTACGCCCGCATAACTGAATGGTCGGGCCATGAATTTTTTCAGTCACTTGTTTGTTTGTTCTTTGGGGAGGGAAATAGTATTCAGGATTGAGAACTACATTTGACAATAAATTTTTGGATAAAAGTAAAGTAACTACTTAAAAATAACTACTTGTTAAATCATACTGTAGAGCAGATGCATCTCATTTACAGTGTGAAGAGGATAAAGCGTAATCACCACGATTGTTGAATGCATTTTTAATGTCAGAAGGCAGTTATAAGTTTGATAGTTTATCTGTGGTATAGCATTTCTTAAAAATCTTATTTTCCAATTTATGGTTCGTTCGATCAGAATTACTTTTTCCTTTCATTCGATATTTGAATAAAACTAGTGTTCATTTGAGTTATTCCCGCTTGTCATAAAAAATTGGTTCAGTTTTGAACGAAAATAAAACATTCAAGAGAAGAAGCGATCCAAAAGTTCCTAAGCAAGCTCCAGCATCTTTCAAAGAGCATCATAACCTTATCAAAACTATCTTCAAACCCACCGATAAACAAAATCATTATCCACCAAAACACGTGAACAATACAAAACATAAACCAGTACATCAAATCAAACATGAAACTAACAAACTCAATACATCTGATTTAATGTATCTAATTCACAATACTGAAACACATTGCAGAACTAGGTAACTATCGGCTATATTTCAAAGCACTGCTATTCATGTGACGAATGTACATTAACATAAGTCTATAGTATTGAAGCTTATCAATGTTATTTTATGAAAAGCCTTTCAAAACATATTAGTACATGGAATGGGCTGATTAAAGTCTGTTTGAATGATGCATATTTGTACGGTATTAATAGCGATCCCTTGCTTCACTTCAGTTTATTATTTAATCAAGGAATATCGGGATGAAATCTATATCAATATATTAAAGCCAATGACTTTTGTTTTGCGTGTTTGTTTGAAGGCGTTAATCTCTGGAACAAGTCCGTTTTTATAAAAAAAACACGATATTAAAGAATTTAATTAAGAAAACGTGAATATTAATTTTCAATATTGTCTATAGGTATGGGTTTAAATATAAAACGAAAAAATATTCGAATGACAAATAGAAATCCAAAAAATCCTTTCACAGTCATGAATACAAAATTCATATTCTCGTCACCTGGATATTTATCTTATTGTCCACTCTGTATTGTTTTGGAATGCTTTGACATTGCATTGAATGAATCTCTAAATATGTAGATAACCAGGAAAGCAAATGAAATTCATATACACAGACGAGTTATTGAATTTCACTATGCCTAGCCCCGGTTATTCCTGAAATTGTAGAGCTGTACATTACAAAGAGCTTTTGTTTTCGATCGGTGTGTCTCAAAAATTTTAGTTTATACTACAACTGACATCACGATCGCTTTTACCTACGTTGATTCCGATCGCTTTTCAAATGAATAGTATAAAGAAAATCTCTTTAATTCATATTTCAATTTCAGAATTTGATGAGAGTATTTGACGTAACGTTCTAATTGTCCTATCCCTTTGTATATCTTGATCAGCAAGTAAAGCTACTAAATAATCAAAGGAAATTTACACCTAAACAATGCCAACTAGAAGGGGTAAAATAAAATACCCTTGTTTGAGTGCTAATAAAACTAGTGAAATGTTTGTTGTGAAGACATCAAGCCGCGTGTGAAAGGTTGTATTTCAATAAATTCCGAAGGTGGCAGAGCAGAGTCGGCGGTAACGATGAGATTGTAAAAAGTTTCCGGGCGTCGTAAAACCACCGCGTTGTAAAGTGAAACCTTCGTATTATTTATTTCTGTTATTCGTTAAAGGCCTCGTAAAGTTAATAAAAGGGTTTTTTGTAACAAACAGGCACCACATTTAAGATAAGCCCGCGACCCGGCTTCGAATCTTTTAAAACATCGTTAAAACAAACCACCCTCCGCAGACAAAGGGCTAATTGTTGACGAATAATATTCTCGATGCAAATTCCCTGTTTACAGTCCATTCTGAATTTGTACTGGACCCGAAAGAAGTTAGTGTAATTAGCAACCGCGGCAGAAAACTTTCCCTAATTCTGTTTTGGCTATAGATGACTTCATTAAAGGTAAAGCAATTAAACTGTACAGTCATTTCTGGCTTATGCAGCTAAGAGAAAAACAAAAACTCTGGGAAAACAATGTGGTAGCAATTCTTAGAAGATAAATAGGGATTGTTTGTAACTATGAAAACTGTCACGATATAATAACGCAATATAAATGTAATGAAATTCTTTAGCAATGAACCGGGAGGACGTCGCACGGATCTTTTAATTTGGATTCCATTGTAATGGAACGTAATGAATATCCTCGAAACTAAGGGCCGGTTCTACAATTACACCTCTCGTTGCATCCTAACGTTCGTAAAATAATACTCATTTACATAATCTCACTGAAGCTATTGATGGGAATTATTTTGTAAAACAAAATAAACAAAGCTATTGAGGAGGTAATTTGATAACTTCACGAAATAAGTGTTTCGTTTCTTGGTAAGTTTAGTCAAATTTTCTACTTATAGATTGTAATACTCTTAGAATTAATTAGTTGATTTCCCTGGTAAGTTTACAGCTTAATTTGGGTTCAACAACCGTGTGATTGGACATAAATATTTCTGTTTATTGAAGTTTGGTTCTAGCCACAATAGACAAGTCCTATCAACAAAATGTTTAGGAATTATAGCGTGACTTTCCTTTACGCTTTTTGATAGGGATGCGAATGCAAAGCAATTGCCACTTGGGAAGAAACTGGTCCTAATACTTTTTATAATAAGAATTGTAGACTTTTTCACCCTAAATGCTAATTACGAGGTACGAACTCGTACAAATACACAATACCCTACAGATGAACGTTACATCCGGAGAATGTATGATAGATACTTCCAAGCTGAACCGTAATAAATTTTTCAATCATCTCAAAGAAAAAAAGATAGAACAAAATATGAAAATTCAAGTCATATAACTCACTGTTGTAATCGTTATTTATAACATCACACATCTGTATTGGGCAATAAACATCTCATGGATATTTTATAGCTATGATATAGAGAAGTTAAGGAGTTAAGGATACAAATACGAAGATTATTAATCACGTTTAAGGATCTAAGTCTGGAGGCACATCGACTGAAATGGGGTCTTATTGCTTTAAAAATATGGCGATACCATACGACGAAAACTAAACATAAGGTGAATAATTGCAATCCGAAGTCATCGTGATCTGTGCAATAAAACAACGCAGTGGTCGAGTAGAATACTTTTATTAATTGGTGGCCGTGGGTATCCAGAGGGCTCATTGGGCACACTTCTCCCCGAAGACAAAAGGTTCTTCGAGTCCTTGCAATCTGACCCGAGTCGTCGCCGCCCTCTCGGTAATTTTCTCGTTAACGGAATGAATAAAACATTTCATTCCTTACCTTTCTTTTGTAATTGTTAATGGTTGATGGGTTTTGGAAATTTATGTTCAGTTCTTTCAGTAACCCTGCGCCGTGTCATTTGTTATTCGATAGCCTCATTCAGAGTTTGGTGACGCCCCCAAAATCGCTCTTAGGAGGCAATTGATCATACAAACCGATTTACCGTCGCACGATTGTTACTCGAGCCTGCGCGATCCTTGCTTAGGGCTCTTTTACGAGCGGAATTTGAGACATAACATACTCTCGCCAGCTTATATGAAGGCTCGAAATAATAAAAAGGGTTCCGGCGCCGCGATAGTCAATTTGCAAAGGAAAAATATATCACGATAAAAAATGTAGCTCTAACGAGAACCTCAAAATGGCTCGTAAGCAATGAAACAGCGCAATTTCATGAGAAAGGCGGCCCGCAAATAAACCAAAGCGGAGCACATTCCCGCCTCCATAAAACGCAGACTGGAATAAACGTAACAGACTCAGGGTTCTTTAAAAAATCCACCCGACGACCACCGCAAAGCTCAGCAAAAATCTCTAGTGTAAGTTGAAATTCCAGTGTCGGAATTTTCATAACCGGCGTGTGGTGTCGGCGGCCGTTGAGGCGTCTCAGGTGAAAGATACCGAATTTATACCCGGGGCGGCAGACGGCGATCGCGGGCGCTGCGCGGCATCTCGCCCGGGAATCCTAAAGCTCTAGTTTATTAGGTACCGAACGCAGCTCCTCCACCGAATATGTCTGCGGTCCTCGATCACAATAAACACCCCTCACCGAGCTGCCCACATGAAAGGCTTTATATCGCCAGGTGTCATGTTCATGTATCGGCATAAAACGTAAACGTCCATCCCCGTTATTAACATCGAGGGGGATCTTAACATCAAAATAGATCGTGCCTGGATTTTACAACTCGTATTATCTTTTATGTAACTAAACTAAACATACTCTTGCGAAGTCTCTCACATAAATAATTTTGCTGATAAAATAACAATTGGATGTAGTAAGTTAACAAGAGCGGTGTTCGAGAAGCGAGCTCAGGATATTGTGGGCCACACCCGACGGAGATTACGTGAGTTTTTCATATAAAGCCATTCAGCCAATTTCCTCATATCCTACACAGGAGCATAATAAGGGAAGCCTTTGTGAAGGAAAGAGGTTCGTGCACCTACAATGCGTGGCTCGTAGGGACGGGGGCGCAATATTTGGCACTCGGATCGCCTGCCTTCGGATATCCTCCCACGAAGGCGAACAAATTGGTTCTCCAGTTTGTCACCGCTAACTAGATGGGGTTCCCTACGTTTTCAATTTTCAGTGCATCTTCGACATTATTTTGCTATAGAAGACTTACCCACACCGCACAGATTTGATCTCCTACATCTACTTGCTTACTGTACTTACGTAGTTTCTTTTGTGTATAAAAATAAATGCTTACCTGAAAGGAAACAAAAAGATGTTTAATAATAAGCAACATTTCCGAAAAAGTAGCGATTCTTTTCGAAAAACTTTTACAGGAAGTCTCAGTCAATTGTTGTTTGTTGAAATTCTTCGTTACTTAAAGAAAACTTACGAGCGGAGTATCTTAAAATCTGAAACTTAACTCTGACGCTTCAAACTTCTATTTAAATGGAACCTCTGGAGCTTGCAACCATAAAACTTGCTGCTATCAGTAACAATATTAATGAATTAATTGGGAACAAGTAAGTAACTAAGTACCCAATAAATCACAAAAGAAATAAATTGAATACAATCAAAAACTAATAACTCTGTTTACACAATCAAACTTGTTAAGAGCACTTAACCCCTCCATCGCCGCGTAGTCAAAATGACCCGCGCCGAATATATTTTATTTACACAAGTCTCTGGGTAAAATTAAGCCGGGTTGGCACCGAACAGCTGATACTGACAGCGGGCGCTGCGGTTGCCCCGCTGTACACCGGTGCCATACACATGAACTATCAGATACATACAATATATCACAAACAAATTATTTAAAACTACCCTAACACAATCCTCCCGGTTTTTGTGAGACGTTTTTGACCCAGCAAAGTTAAGTAGATTTGTAATATTCAATTTATGTTACCAAGTTAAAGCACAAACAAAAACAAACCGTTTGTTCGGATCAGGACACATGTTATTTAAAAGCATGTATTATTCATATTGAAAAAATGCAAAATATATCCCCGTATTTTAGGTACTGTATTACGTATGCATGTTTATTATAACCCCTGAATAAGTAACTATTCACGTAGATACTTCAAAACGGTCCACAAGGATCAAAATAAAACTATCGGAACGAGGCCGAAAAACTTACATTTGTTTAGGCTGAAACCATAAAAAGAGTAGATAAAGTCCGTAATATAGTAATACACTAAATCGACTATCTAATAAAATATCCGAACATATTTCAATACACGTCTCTAAACGCGGCCCTACCGAAATTTATTTGTGTAGTAACACCCCAGCGGTTGGTGGACTACGAAAACGCCATTGCCATAGCAATAAATCGTTACAGACGTGCCTCCACAACGGTAACACAGTTACTACATAGTCGTTTTTACTACCGATAGTTTCCTGTGTTAATCTACAAATAAAAATGTTGCGGTCGTTCATGCCCCTTACTACACGCTTGGGGGTTAGATAATGAGCACCGAACAGCCCACTTGTAAATATCTAAGTTCATTAATTGATTATAATTAATTCCTCAGCGGTATCAAACGATCGGAAAGCACACAACTTTGTTTTATAAGGACCCTCGTTTAGCTGGAGGGATCTTGTGATATTTTCAGGTTCATTATAACGTAATTAATTATTTAAAATTCCGTTCTTATTTACTTTCTCATAATTTTGTTTGGATAGCTTCCATGATGATATTCAATCATGAAATTGCATGGCCCATTTCTCGTCTTTATTTTTTTGTATTTTAATTACACGTAAAAAGAAAAAAACATCTAGATTTTTTGAAACAAAAGAAAATAAGTATGAATGAAACCTTTTACTATTGCTATAGACTAGGCATAGTCTAATCAGTTTTAGGGAGAAGTTTGACAACATTTTTGAAAAATATGTCAGCTTTCCCACTCTCATTTTGATCTCCCCATCAGCAAGCTACATCTATCTGTACCCTGTATAGTTTTCCATTATACCATCCAACTTTTATCCAATACAATGACACTTCAAGCAGTTTACGGAGGTTGTAAAACATGACCACAGCAGTTTACGAGTCTCGCTTAACATATAGCGCAGTAAAACTACAAGTACCAGAACTACAAGACATAATATACACACTTGGGATATTCGTTAGTTGATTGAATCTCTTTCATGTACTTTTATAATCATTTCTTTAGTGCCAGTTAACGTCAATTGAGCAGTGCGATTGTTTTATTGTATTGTACTTAGTAGGATTACTATTGGTATGTACGGATATTTGAAAGGATTGGTGGAATACAATTCAACCAGAGAGTTTGTTTGTTCAACCCTAATTCCTTGAACTAACAGTCGGAAATTAAAAATATTGTTATACTAGCCGCGCCCGATGTACCCGTTCCCGCGGGAATTTCGGGTAAAGTGTATCTCATGTGTTTATATTCTATAACCTATAATACTGTAAAGTTTCATCTAACTCCGTTTAGTAGTTTTTGCGTGAAAGAGTAACAAAAATACATATATACATCCATCCTCACAAACTTTCGCATCTATAATATTAGTAGGATATGATAGCTTTATTGAAGAGGATTGTTATTGGCTAATTTTTACCCCGAATTTCTGCCGTAAACTGGTAAAACTCTGCTAAAACCACAGGGAACACATAACGTGTTATTATACCTTCCCAAAAACAAATTTTCTTTTCAATTTATGTACCAACAGATTAATTACGGTATGAACCCTGTGAACCGCCAAAAGTATTCCACGTAGATAAACTCCCAAAGTTTTGATACGTTAAACGTTCCGTTTTACAAACATTGAACGCAAATTACGCACATTTTGACGTACATTCGTCGGGTTATTTTTATTTAATTCTAGGCAGGTGCTCCGGGGCTATGTTCCATCCAATATTTTTGCACGATTACCATGTTGATGAAAAGCCAACACGAGACCATAGCCGTTTCTACATACACTGAATTTCGTAGACTAGTTTTAATTCCTAATCGATGCTTCGGGCCCTAATTGGGACAGGCACATTTTAGGGTTAAACTTTAAGGGTCTTATTAACAGCACTTTAGCTATCTAATGGTTTGTCCCTTTCTGACATTCGCTATTAGCAAAGAGCAAAAGAGACAGAACACTTTAAAACACTGTTTAATTTAAATATCGTTTATGAATAAGGATTCGTTATTGTATTTTTTTTGGTATTTATTTATCACCAACCATTCCTATACCTCATATCAAAAACTATGTCCATACCATAAACATTCACGTTCAGACAAATTAAAATATTGGCCACACCCGCATAGATTACCTATTAATATCTTCTACCCATCATAACTGGTTAATTTCCAAATACCTATAAGTTACACCGTATTATACTTTAAGTACTTCGATGAAAAGATACGATGGCTTCTTCGGTAAACATATCGATATGAGATCAAGATAAACAAGGTTTTAAAATATGCAGCGTTCAGTTTTACGCAAAATTCGTGTAAACAATTGTTGAGGCCGAATACCGATACGGCTCGATCTCCTACTTATTCAATACCGTCTGCTTCCCACTTTTTATGTTTGCTGAAATTCAAAAAGTCGATAGGGATTACAATAAGATGCGGTAATCTTTGACAGATTCACGTTCAGTTTTACGGGTGTTAAGGTAATAACTGTTCTGCGTGATTTCACCCGTAACGTACCCGTTTCTATGGGTATTTTGAGATAAAATGACATATGTCTACCCTATGTAGTTTTGCAAATCTATCTCTGTACAAAGTTTCTTCAAAATCGGCTCAGTGGTAACGGCGTCACTTTGCGTACCTTATCGTAAGTAGTAAAGGTTACTTAAGTACCTACCTATCAATCTATAGTAACCGTAAACCAATGACGGGTTCTGATTCCAAATGACGTCACTCGCCCACGTCTATTCTCTACAGACGTATGTGACATCGTGCATATAACGGCCAAGTAAACCAAAATAAATATTGACCAAATTCTGGGTATCTACGTAAGAACATTAACGTAATAGTATAAAGGTCAACGCCCTTCTAAACCTTTTATATTTGCACAAAAAGATTCAAAAACGGAATGAATAACTTCTCACGAAAACGTTAAAATAAAATTAAACTGGGGTTTCGTTTTAACAACGCGGGTACTGTCGGAAACAAAATTAATGGTCGGTCACAGTCTTACAAAGTTTTGATGTAGCAGGTGGGTATGACCACTGACATAATGTTCTCGCGAAATATTCATGGTGTATTAATGACGGTACAGACATGCATATTTACATAATGTTATAAGAATTAAAATGATTCTTATGTCTGAGTGTTAGGGTTTATTGTTGTGATTTTAATTTTTGTTGGAATGTTAGGTGCGAAGGGTACCGTTCGGTAGTTATCAGAGTAGGGGTTTTGTTAATGACTGTATGTGATTAATAATTTGTAGCTTATTGATATGAAAAGTTTTTTAGTGTGACTATTTTAATAAATTGAATTTTTCTAGCTCCGATTACTTTTGCATACCTTTTTATATCAACAACTTTCTCCCGTACTCAGACACATCAAATGTTTCCTTAGAAGAGTTTTAATGAGTGATTTTGACATATAATGTATAAAAAAATACGTCAAAATCGTTAAAAAATCGATTTAATGAACGTCTCTGAGTGTGGCAGTCCTGTCCTCTGTGTCCTACCACCTGCACTAAAGAGGACTTACTGAACGTATCAGACGCTGCCCTCTCTCTTGTGAATTACTGGTCCGGGAAAATATAAATACTAAAAAATATTTTGCGCCATTGACTCGAACGAAGAAGAAGTGCGGCAGTTAGCTATTTTATCGCAACTTAAGTTTAACCCGAAAGGAATTAGGATTCATACAAGAAGTCCTTTACCAAATGGATCTCCTTCATTGCACCAATGCACACCGATAGACAATCACACATCCATATAAACCAAACTAATACAACCTTTTTCAAAGCATAAAAAAGCGCCAACAACTTACACCATACACAATTTAGTGAGAATTATGATTTCCCACCTATTCTCCGTGAAAGCTTGTTAAAAATGATATATTCATATGCAAATAACTGGAATAAAGCTAAAGTTAAACGGCATAAAACTCCATACACATTCATTTGAGCGAATAAAAATTATCACTGCGCTGCCGACGTGCAACTATTACCAAACCCACTGAATAGAAAGTAGTTTTATAAAATAGACTTTACTAGCATCACCCCGCGGTTTTACTCGCGTTGTCCCTGTTCCTGTGGGAATTTCGGGATTTTTTATATATAAAATCCTTCAGCTTGAATCACTCTATCTATTTAAAAAAACCGCATCAAAATCCGTTGCGTAGTTTTAGAGATCTAAGCATACATAGGGACAGACAGACAGCGGAATACGACTTTGTTTTATACTATGTAGTGATATCATGCAGAACGAAATGATTGTGAAGTCAATTAGACTGAAAACACGATCCATCAATTTGTTTAGCGTTAACATTTTTATTTTTATAGATTAAATGAACTGCAGTTTTTGGTATGATCTGTATGTTTTTTGAACAGTGTTTCGTTGTGTATAGAAATATTTATAGTGATTATCTTTATTTTGTTTGAACTTAGTTTGAAAACCAGCTTGATAACTTTTTAGTGAAGTTTAACCTTTTTCTTTCTTTCTATCTTTAAAAAAAAGATAACTGATCAAGTTGCGACATTTACAAACAACAAATATCAAACCTTCATCTGTTTTTATCAATTTTTCCTTCATAATACTTTTAAAACTGTATCACATTTAATCATCTACACTAATATTATACAGAGGAAAACTTTGTTTGTTTGGTTGTAATGAATAGGCTCAAAAACTACTGGATCGTTTTTAAAAATTCTTTCACCACTCGAGAGCTACGTTATCCACGAGTAACATAGGCTATTTTTCATCCCGAAATTCCCACAAGAATGGACACAACGCGGGTAAAACCGCGGGGCGCTGCTAATAATCAATAAACATAAATCTACAATCATCAGATAAAAAAAATCACCGCAAATATTTCTAGGTAAATCGCTTTTCTGCTTAATAATACTTTTAAAACTGCATCACATTGAATCAATTAAACACATTTAAAAAGGGAATTCACCAGTCTTTAAAGAAACAATTGCCCCATAAATTCGGAAGTAGTGTGCGTAATTTTTTAATTGTTGCATACATCGATGGGAGTGTCGAGTAAACATTTACTGCTGCATTCGGACCGACGGCAATGGACATCGCCCGCTTTTGTTTCCGATTTAAACTCAAACACATTAATTGGTGAAAAGAGCAATTCACGTGTTTAAACTTTCAATCTACGTTAATGTTAACATTTTAATTGTGAATTGCTATGTGTGTCAAGTTAAAGTATTCTGTGAAGAACCATTGTTTTATGTGCAATCGTTTTTAAGTAGGTTTTAATTACAAATATTTTATATTTTAAATCGTAATCACAGAAAGAACTTTTTGCTGTTTTTGTTACGACTAAAGTAAAGTATTACCCTCTAATATCCCAATGTTGTGCAAAGACCTCTCATCTCACCAAAGATAACAGTACAGCAGTATCATTATAATAGTAAACGATAGAAAAACAAAAAATCCGATAGCCACTACCGCCAATCTCAAAAATAGCTAAGCCGTTCTAATAAACAATGTACATAAAAACGGCCCGTGTAAGTGTAAATTTAACCCCGCACGTGCGTACATATGCTGGGCAATACAATCATTTTTAATTTCCGACGGCCCGTCCAGTGCACTGAATACCAATTACCGTGTACCAGCGAGCATGTGGAATGCCTGGCTTAGGCTCCGAGGATCTCTATACACATGTTCAATACAGACCTACATTATTCCAGAATCAATCGCACAGATACAAGATACCGCTATTATGTTTGAACAGATTAAACTGTATTAACAGACCCATTAGGATTGATGGAGTTAATAGTTTTATCAGTGTGTTGTGTTTACATGAATAGGTACGGTTGGTAGGGGAGGTGGGTTAATTCGAGCAGTATGAGTTAGTGGCAAAGCCTGGTTAAGACGTGCCGTGGTGCAGGCGTGCGGTAGCGATTATCGTCTTTTGGTCAACCAATATTTGGTTTTGAAGGTGTTAAAATAAAAACAACAATAGTGCGAAACCTATAGTTAATTTGTTTAATTCGCTAATCGCTGTTGCTTGCGTCACTGCACTGTTTTTAGATTGTCTAAAAGGCAGACACACAGGTTGAAGCAAGCAGGAAAATACTTTCTTATCTAAGTATATGTGATATTAATGCTTTATATTTACGATATCTAGCAGTCAAATTACATGAGTACTGCAATATTTAAGTAAAAGTTCAGTTTCATAAACCTATTCTAAAATTGTTGTACTTAACACCACTATTCTATCTATATCACTATACTATTCTATCCAGCAAATAAAACTAGCTTTAGTTTTTAGTTCAAATCGTTTGTAAGTTTTTGCTGCCCGTACTATCGCTGTAATAAGTTTTGCGCATCATCAATATTTAATTACGTCCAGAATTACTAAAACAATTCATAAACGTTCCCAATTCATTCCTGTCAACATTTAACAAAGTTTTAAATGAACAACAAAAAGCCGAAATTAATAATATTCATTGTAATACCATTTCATAGATTCTTATTAAAACTCTGACGTGATTAATAATACCTGTGGAAACATCGCCTCGATTCAGCGGACAGGTTCATGCAAAATAGAGTCATCAATCTACCCCTCGAGTTGAGCCATCAACATCGGGTGTCGGGGAACTTCTTACGTTATTGAAATTTACTTTTTGAAACAATGTTAAAGTGCACCGTTCTTATTTACGCTGCAACCGGTAGTGGTTTGCTCCAAGTTTTTACGGTAGTCTGTCCTTGGGAATATTGTTGGTGCATTAGCGTTTAATGCCCTCCTGTTTGGCTAAAATTTAAAATTGGTGCGCTTAACTATGTTATTATAGTTGATTACGGTAGTGCATGCTGGCTTTATTATAAGCTTGGAGTGCGACATAGTAGTACGACTAAGCGGTGCTCGTAAACAAACATGGTAAAGATGTTTTATGTTTAGAATATCGTTAAAAGTTGATTTTAGTCAACCAAACTTTTTCTAAATTCGAAAGTATAGTATCATGTCATAACCCCCTTCAAATATTATAGTCCAGTTTAAGGAACGCAATGCAATGATGGCTAGTTCAAATTCGGGCTTCTAATTTTCAAAACACAGTATTCAAGAACTAAACAATAAACTTACTCAACATTACCCAAACCAAATAACAGAGAAAATTAAACCAATCGGAACGAAGCAACCAAAACAAAAGACAAACGAGATTCCAATCGATGGTTTTAATACTATTATTTATCACTAATCGATTCGAAACAATCTCCTGGCCGATACAAAATTACCCTTTGTTAATACCAATGACAGCGGAGCCAGTCAGATTTAGATATAAATCCGGAACTTCGTATGACAGTCAAGTTTATGTTGGAAGGGACTGCGACGTCAGAGCGGTATCAATTTCCGGCCATCCACAGCCATTCTGATCAATGTTCGTGTTCTTTTTTTGACAAGCATAACTGTTTTTTGTACCGTGGATTTTAGTTTGAAACAAAGGATTTTTCGATAGAGGATTATTAGGGAAATACGCTTTGTTCCGAATATTGTTCATATCTGACATTCCTTTTTAATGTTGTTATGTAAGTTTATTTACTTGCAAACCAACATTTCTTTATTAAAATGTTCATTCGCTGGTTAATGTCATTTTGATAAAAACACTTTATTGTCCACAACATAGTCATAAATAGTATCATCAAATAATTAAATAACACCTTCACTGCCTGCTTCAATGTGTGCGCTCGTGGCGTAGCTTGACTAAGCGGTATTTGTTCATTGCGATTGTTAAGCAACGTGTAGCTCGGCCCCCTCACTTGGATAGGTGGCCGATAATGGCTTTTCTATCTGAGCGCTACCGTGCTTCAGAAGGTACGTTAAGCAGTCAGTCACGGTTGTTTCAATCGTTAGGCCATAACGCAGGCTTTGAGGCGGTCTAAAAACTCCGACACTACGGTTGGCCTCTAACTCGGAATTCACAAATGAATGAATGTGTATCATGCACACGCACTTAGCATTGAACGTGTTAACAAAACTAATCACACTAACCCCTACCTGAAACATATTAAAAACAAAACAATGACTAGTCAACACCCCAAAACAAAACACACGCGAATCGACGAAAGTGTTCGCTTCCTAACATTGTTGGAAATAGAACCTCTCAGGTGTTGTCAAGAGTGTTAGAACTGTAACCATTTAGTGATTAATATACCAGCAGTGATACAGCAAATGCACCGTACGTTTTATTATAACTAGAGTATGGTCGGATTGAGCGGCTTAAGCCTTGTAGTGTAAGTGATACGTATGCCTATATGTAAATCGTTTCTCAGATCTCATAGGCTAGTTGCGGATTACTGATTAATATGTTGGTTATAGTTCTGTTTAGATGATCTGGTGATATGACAGATTATTAAATTGTTATGTTAATAGGTTAATAGGTATATGTTGTGTATATACTGGATATTAGTTTAGTATATGTATATACTGTGTACTTATATACTGGATACCTATTCGATAGCTGTGTTGAAGAAGTAATTGAGACAGTGTTTGTGTGAGAAAGTGTAATATATAGGGTGTTTTTTTAAATCGAATTTTTAAGTTTTAATATGCAGTTTTTGTTGAACTTGTGAAAATCGATGACATGTTTCCTAAGAAAAAGTCTTATTTTATAGTTTAGAACTTGCCCATACTGGCCGTTTAAAAGAAAGGCGCCCTGTATAGCAAGAAAGTCTGAAGTTAGTGTTTACTAAGTAAGAATGTAAATACTCGTGGTAAGTGAGCAAATAGTAGCTAGTAGTCTCTTGGCTACTACTTGTAGCATTTGGATAAGTTTCTTAAATCTATACTAATATTATAAAGCTGAAGAGTTTGTTTTGTTTGTTTGTTTGTTTGTTTGTTTGTTTGTTTGTTTGTTTGTTTGTTTAAACGCGCTAATCTCAGAAACTACTGAACCGATTTGAATAATTCTTTTTGTAATAGATAGCCACATTCAACGGGAAGGTTATAGGCTATTTTTCATCCCGAAATTCCTACGGGAACGGGTACAACGCGGGTAAAATCGCGGGGCGCTGCTAGTGGCTATATATGTAGGTCACTTGATGTGGCAAAATGATCCAGAATAATGATTGATTGATTGTTATTTCGCTGTTTTATGTTTTTTATTTATTTATTTAAAGGAAGTCAGTCCTGTTGGACATTGTTCATAACGATTAAATTGAAATTAATTGAAATCGATTAATATTTTCAGTTTATAGTTTTCAGTCAAACAAACTATAAGTTTAGTTTGTTTGACTGAAAACCAAAATACGTAGTATCATTTTACGATCACAAAACTATACACTGTTTAAAAATTTTTCAATTCAACTTATTTATTTTTATTTTAAGTACGTAATGAACGACAACAGAAAAGTTCATACAAGTTAACTCCACCAATTTACTTCTAAAAACCATAATAACATTGACAGTAATCAATCAATGTATATCAATTCCCATTAATCTTTTTTTCTGCAGAGTTTATTTGTTTGAACGCGTTTATCTCAGAAACTACCAATTCGATTCGAATAATTCTTTTTGTAATGGATAGACACATTCAACGGGAAGGTTATATGCTACTTTTCATCGCAAAATTCCCACAGGAACGGACACAAAGCGGGTAAAACCGCGGAGCGCTGCTAGTAGAACTACGAAATAAAACGCAATTTTTTCCATTCGATAACCAAAACGCGTTTGTTACGAAACATCTAAAACACAATAGTTTGAAAAATACCTGCTTCCTTTCAGTGGCTGATTGATTGATTGATCGATGACGCAGACTTTTATTATTGTATTCGGAAATATTTCTATGTACGATCATTTTATTACTGCGGCGCATACAATGAAGAAAATACGCTGTCATAAGTTAATGATAGATGGTTCCGCTATCTTTATACTTCGGAGCTGTTGCGAAATCATGTTAATTAAATTAAGGTGGTTCAAACTGATGTACCTATATATTAAGTACATCCTTATATTTCAATCTATAGTAATATAATAAAGTAAGGTTTTGATTTTTTTATTGTTTGAACGGACTGATCACAGGAACTGTCAGTGCCATTTAAATAAAGATTTTTGGGCTGCATGCATAGTTAATTTTGAATTGAAATTTCTGTGTCGTTGGTGTCGCTCTTATTATATTTTCTAGATAATAATCAGTCAAAAGGAAAGTTAGTTTTTGTCCCGAAATTACCACAGGAACGGATACAACGCTAGTTAACTCGCGGGGCGCAGTTAGTTGTGATAAATCTGACTTATGATGATATAACTTTATCTAAAATTTCACATTTAAGACCTAACTGAAATCTTGTCGAAATAACCGACAGAATACAAACCAATTGACAATACAATAAATGACGCTATTTTTCATAAAACAAATGTCAAATACACTTCTTTATATGAAATGATTAAGTACCTGAGTGCGACAATTAGTAAAGTCCCGTTTAAACTTGATTCTTTCTCACTGAATTAATATTTCAAACCAAAAACTCATCTCCCGATATCAACTGAGAAGTGAAGTACGTGTGTCACTTACCAGATCCAAATCATGAGCACAGTCCCGCTCGTCCAGCACATATCTCAAACGTGACAACATTTCACGTAAACTAAACATAACTATTCAATTAAGTGAAGAAGAAAAATAAATTAAATGAAAGTTTTTGGCGAATATTGAAAAGAAAGATAAGAAGGAAGAACGAATAGTGAAACTACCCGATAAATAATTTAAGTGACGTTGACGTTGTGACCTGTCAATGTCAGATTGTGTTAATGTCAAAGTTTGTTTTGTCTATGGTAACTTCGTTTGTTTTTTAAATTTTAATTGAGTTTGTATTAGTTCTGTGTCATTTAGAATGTTGGCATAATAACTTGTTTGCTAAGTCTTTTGAGTTATGATAAATGAATGTAAATATTAAAATAGTCAAAAGCTATGAACAAATAGTAATGTTAGTTTTAATTTGTGTGCATTTTTGCACATTTCATAAGTCAATCATGGATCATACCAAAGAGGTCATTTCATATTTTTTATTTTATTTTTTTATTTATTAGGTGACACAACAAATTACAATCGTTCACATACTATGGATACTTATACACACTAGGTTTACATACTGGACTGTAATTCTTAAACGTGTACACACTGCATGCTTTAAGATCGGAAAGCGTAACAGAAGTGTTTAATTAATTAAATAAATTTTTAAAAAAATGAAAAATACCAATATCACCCTCTTGCATAAAAAAACATCCACCTAAAAATCGAACTTCACCATATGTAATAGAACTCGGCTAACATAAAAAGGACAATTAAGTTTACACTCGGATTTATTAGATCAAAACGCGATTGTGTTTACCCGTAAAGCTTGTTCCACATGACAAATCTCGTATAATCGGAACGGAAACTGTCGTACGGTATCGTACCCAGTCGTACCGAGTCGTACCCTTCGGTACGTTGAAGCGGAGGTGTCAAACGACAAATTTCACGGCACGAACCTTCTTGATCTTCTTTCGCTTTACGTACGTGCTCCTGACATTTCGCCCCCTCAGGCAAATACGGTGATATTTATTTTAAAGTTAAGTTCTCAAAGTTTTCTGTACGTTTTGTTCGAAGCAGAACGCATTGGTATCGAGTTGATTTGTTTAATCGGGTGTGTGAGCACGGAAACACGATACGTTGTCTGTCATACATAAATATCTGTTTTATGATTCTCTTTGCTGTACTGTTTTATTCACGCGGTGAAGCCTTAGCCCAGTTGTGGGATTTATTGGATTATTAGAGGCTATATCCTTACTCTTTTAAATTTTTACTTCCTTCAAAAAAATATTAATGACTTTTTTACTACATACCAGATTATGTATGTACTATGCACAAATTATATTTTTATATGACATTCAAAGACTAAGAATGCACAACAAATTGGTTGCTTATCTTGAATACCCCTGAACATATCATTCAAATAGAATATCTTTTATTAAAAAATCGAACAAAATGAAAAGTTTTTAATGATTTGATGATTAATTATACGATTCTTTCTTTTAAATCGGTCAAAACCAACACCAACTAAAAACTAAATTAAACAACATAAAGCATCTAAATAAAATCGTAAACAAAACACGAATGTAGCAATATCTCACCTTACGGCGGTGCATTGAAGACAGGTTTAACGTCTATCAGAATCCGAGATTGGTCCCCTAATGAAGTGTGGCATCTCCATAGATGTACTGACGTTTATAGAATCTGCATCTGTGATAGTTGAACGTGCTGCCCATTCAAACCACTTCGTCTGGACGGTATGTAGTGATTACTTTGCTACTTACGTTACATTGTTGTGTGTTAGGGTGTCATTGCTTCATTGATTGTAGGGTGGTATGTTCTAATGCTAGTGGAATGGTATTCTAAATATGTCAGTATTGAAGTTGTGTTGTAGTGGTTCTGCACTTTAATAAATACTGAAGTTTGTATTGTATTAATAAAAAGTAAATAAAAGTATTAGCCTGTAATGTCCCACTGCTGGGCAAAGGCCTCTCATCTCACTGAAGATATCAGTACAGTGAGGAGGATTAGGCGTAATCACGCTTGCCTAATGCGGCTTGGTGATCTCAAACTCGAGCCATGTTTGAAAAGTAGGAAACATGTTTCCGCACGACCCGGGAATTGAACCCGAAAGCTCAGTCTTGGCAGGCGAGTGCACATACCACTAGACCATCGAGGATTGTATTAATATTGAAGTCAAATGAAAATGAAAATATCCTCTCCATATTCTACTAGTAAGTAGTAACTTCTTCTTCTTCTTGAAGCGGTAAAACTCCAAAAATGAATGTGAATGTATATATTGTATTAAGGTAATATAACATACCTATCTTAATATTAAACAATGTATTAAGAATACATAAACAAACTGTAACAAAATCAATCAAATAGATTTTATTGCTACCCTACAAGTCACAGCAAAACTAAGGTATTTTTAAAGAGCTGAATTTGCATCAAACTGTGTATCAAAGTAGGTATATCAAATATATCAGATGTATGAATTAACCATTTATTCAATAACATTTATCATATTCGGTAGGTTAATGTATTATAATTCATCTCTGTTATTTTCGACAAGAAAAGTTCTTACAAAATATAATAGAAATACAACGAACAGTGTATTGCTAACAGCAAAGCTTAAGGAAAAATGGGGGACGAAATCATCCTAATAAAAGGAACATTTACCTTCTAATTAATAATAATTTATAGCATATCAATAAATATAAGGAAGAAATAGTACATGTATGTGACCGATATGTACGGGCTTCGCTTGTATTTGTAAACATGTACTTAGCATGTACGAGTAATATGTGACAATATTATCCTATGTATAGTTGTTACCATTTCTACGAAATAATACAAAAATGTATCAATAGGAAATATCGTTAATTAACCTAACATGACTCTAATATCTCTCAATGTAATAACTCGGATCCTTTTAATAATATTGAAAAAATAATATTATTTTTGTTGGTAGGCAACATGATTCAATACTAGAATATGAGAAGATATTATCTACGAAAGTACGACAGTCTATATAATTTATTATGAGGGTCAAATTAGAAAAATCCGAAGCTAACTAAATGGGCATTATAAATTTACTTATAGATTGTGTACGCCTGAGAACGTTAGATATGAATAGCCTATTAACCAGCATAAATGCATCAACGCATCTGCAATATCATTAGGCCGGTCCTTAGCTTACAGCGAGTAAATTGACTTAAGTATTCATAGCCTGATGAATAAATGATAGAAACGAGAGGAGATGCGATCCGATCGGCCCGATTTCAATGACCGAAGCTTCCCTTCGGAAAATACCTTTGCTCTATATTACGGACACAAATAAACACAAAAGGTAAAAAAGAAGACTATGTTCCTCAGCCAAGTCTCAAAGGAATGACATTGAGACAAAAAATAATGCGTAAAAAATACATACGAGAAGTCATATTCCGTCATATATAAATTTTGCACATGCGTCTAAAAACAACACAAAGCAAGCGAAAGACTTCTTTAAATATTCCTTTCATAATCAAAGTGCTGCGTTTGTAAGATAAGAATTCCCTAAGCGTCGGTACGCGCTGCGTATGAGTGAATCGTTATGAGATGAACGAAATTATTTTACTCAGCTATTTATCAAAATTCTTCGAGAAAGCGCTCGGGAATGAACAATTTTACAACTCGGTCCCCACAACCCTTCAGTAGGAGAAGTAATTCATGCACCTAAGCCGTATTGTATTTAAAATCATAAGCACAACGCGCCGCGCAACGTGGATTATTTCTACGTTCATTGTTAACGTATCTAACGTATTCGGGGTTTGTAAATCAAATTAATTTCGGGAAGTGTGTGTGTATAAACCGTTATACACATAACGAGAACACACTTCACGTGAGATTTTCAAGATATTGATACAGAATACATTACGTTATTTCAACTTAATCAAACCACTTGAATTACTGAGTATGGATATTAATACGATCAAACTGGCAACTTACAGGGACTTTACAAAGCATTAGGGCTCGTACAAACAATAATAACGTTCCCGCAGATTATTTAAAACAACTCAAGAGCGTGAAAATTTCAATGAATATCCTTAAAACGTGGAGATTAAACGTGAAAAAGTTTTTGTATTTGCTTAGCGCTTCACGGTTGATATAAGTGGATTGCAAAAGTTCTAAGGATGAGCATAAAAATGTTCAAGTTTGGCGTGGAAGAAAGAAAATCAGTATTATATAAAGAAAGTGTCGCAATAACAGAGAGTGTATTTTTGTTAAAAGTTGTTGAGTAACTAGATAATGTTTGTTGGATAGCGTTTTATGTGTGACATTAAACGTACTTTTACTGCGTTACTTATAATATACGACTTACTCATTATACTACACGTATGGAGACGTAAATACAGGAGTTTCGCCGACACCGCCCCTTGATATCTTCAAAAACTCTTTACATGAAGCACCCATACAGTAAGTAATGTTCACATACTCTCACTCCCGTTTATATCAACCATAAAGGTAACAAAAGGTTTATAATAACACATTTAATACTTAAAACAGTTCTATGAGTATTCGTATATTTGTAGAATACAAAATAAACTTTCAAAAGTTGATACTCAGTCCTTCTTGGCTGATATATAAAACTTTCAATATGTACGAAAACTTTTATATTTTCTGTGATATTGACATAAATGTCGGCTTTTATATTATTTAGGGAGAATATATCGAACAAAGGGCTCGTGCAGAAACATTGACTATCTGAGATGAGTTCATTTCGATTAACTCAAGCTAATACGCCGAGATGGCGCAAGTCCAATCGTTAATTTGCAATAGATACGATCATAAGGACCAATGGAAATGGCTCGTTTAGCTAAATGTAGGGTTCAAGTATGTTTACTTTAATATTCTTAGGATCAATATAGGCTAAGAGCGCTTCCATAGGCTTTAGTAAATGACCTAGATTTTTCTTATTAAAATGTTGTTGATATTGAGCTGGTTCATTTTTGCGATACTCGCTTTCTATTGAACTTGTCGGCTTGCAGCTTGTTTACTCGCTTAAGTTAACAACACTTTAAGTAATACGTTTGAAGTAAAATATATAATTTACTGACTGCGCCCCACGGTTTTACACGCGTTGTGCCCGTTCCCGTGGGAATTTAAGAACCGCTCGACCGATTTTTTGTGCATACTTCACGTAAACCATCTACTAAATAGTCCGAACAAAGCCTTAACATTTGATTTGGATAGGTGAGCCCGTTCTTGAGTTACATAGAAACGTTGCATTGATTTTTATATACGAGATATCGATAACTAAATGAATGATTTAACAGTTCTGCTTTTCAATAATCTAAAGATACCTACTGAGGGATGTCTAGTTCCCAATAACGATGATAACCAAACATTACAATATTATTGTTGTCAATGTAATGAATAGAAGCTTTCCTCACTCATTCTTAAATCTCGATTTCAATAGCAAAATGCTACGAAATAATATTACGTTTTTCCCCTTAAACATTTTTTGTTGAAAAAGTTGCCAATTCATGATAAGGCTACAGTTAGCTAGATGGAAATTTATCTATTCATCGAAGGACCCACGGCAAATACAAAATAGGATCACTTGCGAAGGAAAAAATGTATTGAAATCACAATATAACCGGCGGTCTTTGTCCATTCAGGACTTTTTATTCATTTAAAGTATCTATTAAAGAGTCTATAACATTCATATAAAGCCTTTTACATGTTCACATCTTTACTAACCTCTAGAATTTTCCCTTCACTTTACTAAATTACTGAAGAAAGACCTTTCAACAGTATTTAGGGTAAAAGTACTTTTTCAGCTTAATTCTAAGTACGTAGATACGTTTCCAATCGAAATAATCAATGTGGAAAATAATCTCATAATGGCGGGGGCCTAAATGTTAAAGAAAGACGTAAACGTATAAAATATTGGGTAGAATTAATGATTTTATATGTCAATTTAATCAATACTGAACATATAAAGTAATGAACTGGCCGGGTCGTACATAAAATTCGATTTTATCATACCTTTGGGAGGGCACGTTTTCGAATATCGTAATAAAAAAGTCACAGATGTCAAATTTATGACGCTGGACCATTGTAAAGAGATTAAAAGATTTAGGACGACGGGGCTGATATGAGTGCCGCAGACGAAGATACTCCATCTGCGAGTAACCAGGGTAAGTTCGTCGAATACAATTTTAACAAGTTTAATAATGTTGTAATCCGTTGTATGGGGTGAACAGTCGCTTGCTTTCGGATTGTTTCTAATTTTATGACTGAAATTTATTGCTTTTAGGGTCCCGCATTCAGTAAGGAAAATCGGAATTGTAATGGGATTTCAGTGTCTGCTTATTTCCCGATTATTCACGATGATTACACGGGGACTGTGTTATACAGCTGTCATACATAACGCTACAATTTTGATATTACTGGCAAGTGGCATACAAAATCGTAAACATAGTAATATCGATAACAAGACGCTTTTAAAAAATATGTATTTCTCACTAGTACAGCACGAAGCAGACGTTAACTTACCTGTAACAAAAAAATAACAGTCAAAAACAAAATACATAATGAAAACGTTTTAAATAACGATTCAATAAGCGACACAAATACATAACAATGTATAACTCAACCCTTTAATTAAAACAATATTCAAAATTAATCACAATGAAAACTGGTATTAAATTGAACGAATAATTTCAAAACAATATTTGAATAGCGAAATTAATGAGTGAACATTGTCGTGAAAAAGGACGTCAGATCGCAAACCGTCAAACTGCACGACGTAAAAGATGTCCCTTCGGGGGTCGCGATACCTTGGAAGTCCGTAACTGAGGGTATAAATCACGGTAGCGCTAACGCCGCCAAATAAATAATTTACTTTATTCATCAAAATTAAAAGGAACGGTTGACAAAGAGCGATCGTTAATTAAAACTCTCTCAGACTATGATGTCGACTATTTTGGAGATTGGCAACCATGTTTATTTAGAATACCGGCTAGGTTTAAAGGATCATCTTTTATGTAAACTTTGGACATTAGGGTTAAATGGTTTAATGGGTTTTTGGTTTGCGGGTTCATCACGCGAATTGAGATCAATTGTACAATATTTCCTTTGATTATTAAAGACTCGAAATACGTTCATTCCACTATACTCGATTTCGATCAATGCTGATGTTGTATGCAATCAAACATTTCCATTTTCCCTGGTACACCGATACCAATTAAAAGGACTTAAAGTGGTCCTAGAATTATTTGGAAGCTCATTTGTGGTTCTATTAATCATCATTTCAATCAGTGAATGCTTACATCGATTCCGTATAACTTCAGCTTTATTCTACTAGCAACACCCCACGGTTTTACCTGCGTTGTGTCCGTTACAGTGGGAATTTTGGGATGAAAAATAGTCTATGACTTTCTCATTGAATGTGGCTATCTATTACAAAAATAATTGTTTAAATTGTTGTGGTAGTTTTTGAGATAACCGCGTTCAAACAGACACACTTTTCAGCTTTATTATATTAGTATAGATTTAAGTACATTTCTACAACAACGAAAGGGTAGTCTACAAGAAACCAAAAACGGCAACTTCAAAAGGTGCATTAGCAGGTGCTTTCGAAGCAAGGAGATTACTTAATGGTCTAAACCAGACGCGGACTCCGAGAGCAAAATAGAAAAACAACCGACCCAAGGGTTTGTTTTGTGTTCAGTGTAGTGTAGTTCAAGCAACAATAGCACTTGTAGTCGATTGCTAACGAATTACAAACCTCTTACAGCTTAACAACAAAATAATAAGACTGTTTTTAACGTGTCTGTACTGTCCTTAAACATTTTAGCAAGTTTTCGAAACTAGAATCTTGCCTAAACGTAACTCAGTTACAAATACAATAAATTAAAGTAGTGTTTACAATAACACTGTTTTAATAAAAACGAAGAAGTTGAATAAACAAATGCAAATCTTAAACTGTAAAAGATTTATTTGTAAAGCATTGTATACAAGTGCACATCAAGTTTTCAATTACACTGATGGCCGCTGTGGTGCGGGCTCACCGCGAAAAACAGCTCGCGGTCACCCAACCTGACCGATTGCACACTACTCAACGGGCACAAACCGCTTCGAAAACCAACTCAAAACACAAACAGAATAAAGCACATTTTACCACCAACCAAACAGCCATCCACGAAAGTCGAGACAACTCGTTTTCGAAAGGTTGAAGGAAAACTCGATCGGTTTTCCAGTGGGAAGCTCTCAGTGGTTTATTGCGTTATTACCTGGACGTGTCTGCAGCGTTGGGACAGCCGCAATTTGGGACGAAAAGAACGATGTGTTCCTCCGAACGGGATTTTATAGAGCTCGAGCAAGGCAAGAAAAGACTAAGGTGCTCGTCCCGGTCCACGCCTCGCGTAATTTTCTTTGATCGAAAGCTCTACAGGACACCACTTCAGTTTTTATTTTTATCCAATTCAATATCGTTGAACGGTTTGTAAGATACGCTTCGAGAACCTTTTCTCGTATTTTTCAACGTTTATTTATGTGTTTCCAGTTGAATAATAGCGAGTACTGAGATAGTTTATCGTATAACCTTTAAGTGTCTACCTTCTGTTTAATATTACGGATATTTAAATACAGTAATAGTATCGCTACAAATCATATTGGGGGAGTAAAAAGTGACACCGATATTCAATAAAAATGTAAGGAGCGGTTTGAAATATGTCCAATAATCGGGCGACAAAAACTGTAACTTCGTCTTAGTGCCCATGAAATAAGAGAGAATTGTCCATAAAATGAAATAATAACCGGTCAATAAAATCTTTTGGGTTCGGAGCAAATCTGTCAAATACGTCTGTAAGGAGAATAAAAGGAATATGGAGGGCGGGGGAAGGCAAAAAGTGGTCGAAATTCGATCTACAAGTCCCGACGCGGTTATCAGTCGAAGGGTAATTGGGAGTCATGTCAACCGAGATAACGATACGTCTAATATTATTTACCTTACGTTTTTATTGACACGCGAAGCCCCCACTTTTTATTCCAATTACACTATTAACAAGTAATCCACGTGAAAACCGAGTAAGGGATCTAGTGCAAAAAGAATGGCTGTAATAAAAGGTGAAAGCTCAGAGTAAATACACACCCATTAAGGCGGTACATTTTCTTAAAGGTGTAATATGTAAGTGAACGCGCACCGTAGCCCATGGGACATAATCTGCATAATTGGTAGCCTTCGAAGGATATTGCGTCCACGTGAGTCGGCAAGCAATTTTCTGCGTCATTTCCTGTGAATCGTCCACTCGGATGGCTATTCGATGCGCACGCCACCCCCGATAGTTAAGTTTAACGTTTAATTGATACAAACTATGGTGTATTCTACATATAAATTCCGTGTAGATAACCATTATGTCAGTTTTATAAGTAAGATTACGCGTTGGAATGTATTCGTTCACGAAACGTTTTGAATGTGGTTAACTTGAAACGGGTTTCGATTTTTTATTTAGAAAGTTTTTTATGAGTTTATTCGATTGGAGATTGATGTTTTGACTATGGTTTGAACGGTGACATTTACAGTATATCTACTTAAAAGTTAAATCATTCATAAATACGTGTTTGATGTACTTTGTGGCACAGATATGTTGACTTTGTTAACTTTGTAAAAACACTAGCAGTGGACCCGCGGTTTTACCCACGTTGTGCCCGTTCCCGTGGGAATTTCGGGAATTTTTATGCATATAAGCCTTCTTCTTGAATCACTCTATCTATTAATAAGAACCACGTCAAAATCCGTTGCGTAGTTTTAAAGATCTAAGCATACATAGGAAAGTGATTTTATTTATACTATGTAGTGATTTCGAAGCAATTTCATACTAAAACAATATTGATGATCTGGACAAAAAATCAATGGTTTATTTGGTTGTCAAAATGTGTTAGATTATCACGTAGTCAAGACACATTTCCACACAAATTGCCGGTTTACAAGCAAAGCGATCGTCACTTATCTATAGAAGCTTATTTCGCAATTGAATTGCATTAGCATCCCATAATTAAACTGCACTGGAAACATAATTCGATAAGGTATTCAGTAAATAGTTATAAACCTAATTATTCTAATCTCGGGTGACATATCGATCAGATATCTCAGCCTGTGCTTAATTAAACCCAATTTGAAGAGAATGCGAAAGACGTCGCAGATAGGAATTTGTTTTCCACCCTTTGATTACATTTCTGAAGGGTTTTAGAGGAAACGTAACACAAAACATCATACTTTCTCGTCTCTGTTATTTTAATACCTTTTGATACCCGATTTTGATAGACAAGGTATTGTTAAATTAAACATTTATTGTGGCACATCTTTACGCAATAGGAACTATTCATTTCTGGTATTTGAGAATCAATTTAAGCGAACATTGTGGAGACAACGAGAACTTTACTATGACCACGTTCACAAAGAAGATTTCTTTATTTCTAGGTGTGAAAAATATAAATAACAATAAAATGAAATGATTTGCTTTCATTTAACCCATCACGACACCTCAGGAACTATAAGGGCCTCAAATTTTGCATGGAAGTTTTAGAACAAAGATACTAGCTAGGAAGGGAATTGCAAAATTCAACCCCTGGCCCGTGCCCTGGCAGGGTGAAAAGGCCACCCTTTCAAGCCAAACAAGAGCAAGCCGCTAGTTGCATTAATAAGTACGCAATTGAATTCCAAAAAGTCATTTATAAAGTACTGTGAAGTCATCATATTTATTCCCGCCAAAGTAACAAACTATTTGTAAACATTAAAATTTAAGTAGCTATTAAAATACCTGTTAAACTGTCGGATATTATAAACAAAACATTCCAATTCGATATTAGTAGCGGAGTAATAAAACGTTTAGTGTGCTACTTTGACTCACACTCACAGACTTACTTATAGACATTTATCATATCTAGTTTAAACTAAAGATTGACTTTAAACCAGATTTGGATTGAGGATAATTTTTAAAATGAGTTAAAAAAAATCTGAGCGAACTTGCACCTCAGTAAGCGCTCTCAAAAAACAATGTGCCAACGGGCTTATCAAAATGTATGTAGCTTTAACACTAGAAGTGTGACATACTAGAAGCCATTGCAGTGGCTTTTAGCGCTTTGTTTTAAAACTAATTTACAATTAAACTGCTTAGTTTAATGTTCTTTTTTCAAAAGTTCGCTCATCGCTATCGCTGTACCGCATCAACAATTCCGCTATTCGCTATCCCCTATTCTTCGCTTATTCGTGCATTTATGCCTAGTCATGCGATTTATCATAACACGCAACATTTTCTCCTACATTACTTTTTTTTAAGTCCAAGATATTATCAACGGACCACTGATCAACATAGTTCTTGCATATTTTAATAACTTCTGCAAATAGTAATTGACATTTAAAAGTTTGCCGGGCGTGAATTTTTATTTGCTAAGAAAAAGTTTTTTCTTTTTATAGCATTTTATAGCTATTGTATGCTCATTTAAACATCAAACTTAGTATTTTTTTTATCTATAGTCGTTTTTTATTATCATATGACAATGTGAATAAAATGTTTACTTTGTATCAAGTGTTACTTGGTATATCGAATATACTGAATTCGCAACAAACTGAAGTAAGTACACTTACCTCAATACACTCAACTATTCCCATCTTAAAATGTTTACAAAACAGAAGAAAATCGGTTGAATACAAAACAAAATGAATTCAAACAACACTAAAATAAAAGCAATGGATATTTGATACTACACACAAGGGGAATAAAGATTTGAAAAGCAGGTGTCCGCAGCTTATGCGAAGATGGGGTCACGTACCCACTGAAATGCTATGACACTGCAATTGTGAAAGCTATGCACTTACATTACTACTATACTAGAGTCCAACAATAATCTCGGCTAATCGACTTTATAATGAGATTTCTCTAAAATAACCTGATAACTGGGTTTTGTACGTGACATTTTTTCTAATATCTTCATTTTATATTTCGTTCAGAAAAAATTACGGATACGAATTTTGTTGGACGATCAAAGCTTTTTTAAACTTATATAAGTTAGTAAAATTGTTTTTGTTAGTTTGAATACATATTAACTTCGTCTATGAGAGTCGGAAATCGTGTTAGTTACACCATTTATAATACAAAAACGTCTACCGATTTTCGTGACATTTCGTTTTTTGGATTCGTGTCAGCACTGAATAGTAACCATTATAACATTCCCACAGGAACGCTACGCCGCTGATGATACGCCACATACGCTGAAACCGGGGAGAAAACTAGCTATAAAAGAAATAATACATCTTTCGGCATAAACAAATCATTGATAACAATCCAAACCAACCAGAACAAGTATTTGCTCCCAAAATTATTCCTATTATTCAACCATGCACCGCCAAGTCAACTTTTTCAATTCGCGTGCACAAACTTATTTGAACCATCAAAATGTTTACCCTAGAATTAACCGGATCCTCACAAAGTTTATCTTAATTAATCTCTTTAGCTATTTAGTCAAAGAGAAGTAAATTCCTTTGGCCGCTTTATTGAATTCTAAGTCCGGAAAGTTGGTTTAAATAAGAAAGCATCGATACCCGGAGGTCGGTAGTCTTTAAACGATTTCCTAACTTAATATAAAGTTACAAGATTGTCTAGCCGGTTGCTTTAGTGGATATTGAGATTTTACCCAAAATATGAGATCGGAGATAAGTGTTTTGGAGGAACTAGCAGCGTAAGGGCTTTTTATTAAGGGAAGTGTTTGTTTGAGTTACGTGTTATGAAGTTTCTGATATTGTAAAGCGTCGTTGATACTTAGTGCCGAAACTGCGTTAAGCGGGCGCACGCGACGGTTCACTTTTGTATGAAACCGCACGCGACGGTTCACTTCTGTATGAAACCGCGCGGGCAACCGCTTAACGCATTTTCGGTCCTTAGAGTGTAATGTATGCTAAGTATAAGTATACACTAAGTGTCAATAAACTAGTTCTTTTGAATCCGAAAGACTTTGGTTAAAATCTGATTCTTGAAATATGATTGATAATACAGTCTCTCTCTTTTACTCTTTTACTCTTGCTTTTTATGGAAGCTTAAAATCTCACCCAATATAATCTATGCATAACTTAAATGAACATGTAGTTTTATAGTTTGTTTATGTTTTTAGATATTAATCAAAAGCCGTTAATTTTCAAATTCATATGTACAGGTACAGTAGCACAGATTACAGAGCTCATTTGCAATGGAGTAATCAACGTGAAATGTGCGCATATCAGAAATGGCAATATAAACTCTATAAAGCAAAACATGAAATGAAAATTTCAGATCTCATTGCAAAGGATATTATTCATTCACGCGTACACATGAATTAGCCGTGCAAATTAAAATTGTAAATAGTACATCAGGTAATAGGGAATATTGAATTATAGATGAAGTATTGGAGGCACAGATGAAACCGGTTTTTTCCCGGTTGAAAACCCTTAGGGAAATTCCGGAGCACGCTGCGGTTGCAAAGCCTTCAATTTATGCAGGAGTCGTATTGGCGTCTATCCAGTTGACAATCTTGACATACGGGGGGCGAAACGAACAATGCACTGCAAGCATAGGTGGGACATATTTACATACATTCATGTTTTATTGAAAAACAATTGACTCCTATGCTTACGTCAAAACAAGCGCTGAGCAAAACCGCTTTTAATAAAGCAAGCACAGATTACTCTTCGACGATTTTAAAGCTTCCGATCTTCGCTATCAAAACTAGGTAAAACAAAAAAGGTGAACCGTATTTAAACTCGAACGGCACAAAGGGTTGAACAAATAGTGTGTATGCGTTATAAACCCGTCCAATCAGTGCGAAGCGGGCACAATGTGCGACTAAACGGCACCAACAAAAGCGCCGTAAAGAATGGCCCGCCGACATGCCGCGCTAATAAAATAGTTTGAGCAACAGGTTGCGAGCTCGAACCGGCTCACAATGGGACACCGACATATCCTGCACTATTCCTGACTAATATCTTATTGGAACCTCAAATAACGGACACTAATTTAACGAAAATAACGCTGGAGATGACTGAATTTGTTTAAATTGAAGAAGTTTAATTGTTTAAACTGAATTTAAGTTGAAGGATTTGTAGCTTGGAAACACTTTAAGATATTGTAATTTTTTAAAGGTTTTAGGGCAAGAGTTCAGTGTATTAATGAAAAATCATACAAGTACACGGTCGAATTGAGAAATCTCCTTTTTTAATTCGATTAAATCAAGACTTTTTTCCAAAAAAATAAAGTACGTTTAAATCACCAAAATGTTAGGATAAATCACCATTTAAAACAACACAGTTCTCCACGTACAAACAAATAAACTCTACAACTTTATTAGTATAGACATTAGAAAAATATCACCAAGGAAGTGAACATACACATTCGAACGATATCCTCATTTCCATACCAACGTTCGAGACGCTACGAACAGTTGAAGTAAGAATAAAAGACGCAACTAGTTCACAGTTATCGAGCCAATATGAATAACTAGGTTATTATAAACTTGTATCATCGAAGAAACATGCAGTTATTTTAATAAATATCGTCAAACCGGTGAACTGAAAATATGGAATTAGATGTTCGATATTGCGGTATTCGAGTTTACTTGCATATACGAGTATGTATAGTTATAATTGCTGTTAAACAGTGTTGAATAAGTTTTAAAGTAATTTGAAATAAGCAGATATTTTTGGTGAGAGCAAATGTCGTGGCTTATGAACAGCTAGAGGATGGCAGAAGATAGAGAAAATTGGAAAGAACTCCATCGACAAGAGCCCTTATGTTTAAGAAGACGATATTACTGCTAATTATAAATGAATAAATTATTATGGAACATAAAAATAATATTTAGTATAAAACAATATTATTGAATATCATGATGTTAATAAAGTTCAGTAACATTTCGAAACCAAATATTTGCACTCAATATTTAAATCTAAAACCTAATAACAGCACAGATTCTCATAAAAAAGTTACGTATTTGATTTACAAAATAATTTAGTCTATCAAAACCGAAACTATTGGTAAAAAAATGCATAGGACCATTCAAACGAGCACTATGAGCAATATACAGTAATAGTATAAAGGTAGAATCAAAACACGTTCCATATCGTTTTTAAAATTTAGTGTTGTACGTTTTAAAACGATAATAAAATATCGATAAGTCCGACCCACACGCTGGCCTATCCACTTACCAAGAGTAGTTCAATGCTTCAGCCTCTATTATGCCGGGATGGTATCGAGAGCACTCCACGCACAAACCTGTATTGTTTTGCCATCGGACGCTCTCCGGCCTTAAAGGTACGTTATGTATTGATTAAACCCAATAAAAACCCTATTGCATCGAGAGAAATCGAATTTAAAACCATTTGCGCATTGGCAATGTGAAATAAACGTGCTTCATCTTAATTGAATTTAGAATGTGTTCCATTTGTATTAGAACGTATTTAAAAATAAAGTAAAGAGGGTTAGAGATAAGTAAAGTACGACTAAGTATTTAAAGGACAGTCCCGAATAGGAACGTGTAACTCCCTAATACCACTGTGTCGGAATACCTGGCGGTTTTGTTAGGGATTTACAAGTTAACTTCTATTGGTCCAAACGCTTATTTCTATTGGAACACGGAACGACTTAAATAAGTTGGGCGAGCGTGTTTTCACAAAGTTACCGCACCGCCATCCCTTTTGATATTTCACCGATCCGTGGTTTCACTTCTTGCGGTAAGGAGTTACACTTGTTCGCGACTTATGTTAGTTTCGGATTTATGAATAGTTTTAGTATCTGACAAGCCTATTTGAAATTAAAGACTGGAAAAGGTAATTCGATTTTCAAATTTGTTTATGAAATAAATCACTTTTTTATTTTTTTCTTAATTCATATATTAGAAGCGAAAAACGGAGCATTAAATTAAGCAGGAACAAAAGCCTAACGTCGAGCCAAGAACAATCTACACAAAACGGTCGCGCGTTAAGTGAGGAGTGACAAAACTTGAGTCGACAACTAATTAACAATACAAACATGAATCAGAGGCTATTAGATGTAATTGAATTGTCGCCGGCGGCAAAGTTGCCGCAGCGGCAAATTTAAATATCACGCTTTACGGCGGGCTTTTAGTACTTTTGCCCGCTGAATTATTATTGCGTTACATCTTCGAGACGCTAGTTTGTTTTCCGGCAATTTGTTGAATGAACAAAGTATAAATATCTCGCTCAACACTCGTATATCAGATTTGTGTTTATTTATTTAACATGATCAAATTTATTTCGATAGATCTCCTGCCCTAATAGACAAGCGGGAATTGCTTCCGCTCCGTTACTTTAAAAATGTGTGGCAAAGTGTCATGACTATGTGGACTATCAAGGTTTTCATCAACTATCAGGTGAAATTGCCATTGGTCTATAGAGCGTGATATCACTACATAGTATAAAACAAAGTCCCCGGCCGCGTCTGTCTATTAATATAGGTATGTATAATATAAACTGATATATTAATTTGTTTTGCAATCTATAGTTCGTTAAACTAAAAACTAATTCATTACATGTATTCTTAAACAAGATACCTACAGAAAACATGTTAATGGACTTAGATCATTTGTTTTCTTTCAATAAATATTCATAGAAAACAAATGACAGTAAATTATAGTGGCGTCCCACCAATCGGACATTAAGTGTTACGGCTCGGGAACAATTTTTCACTAGATACTCATAAAATACTCTTGTCATTGCGCCAAAGAAATTATCTCCCCCATTGACTAAAATTTTTCACGGCAAGTTTGACTTCAATCCATTACTTTTTCCCCCACTTTTATCTCGAAACCGTCACGACAAAGTTGAATTGTGTTAATTGCGAGGACACTTTTTGTGGAAAATATTTGGAGTAAAGAACGAAAGAGTTCTTTTAAAGCATGAAAATTATGAACGCGGAATAGTTTGAACTGGTGGATAAGGTTTGTGGCTTCATTTATTTGAGTTATTGCGCAAACCCTTTTAATTAGTCCCAGACCAATAAGACAAGCTCAACTTTTTGCGAGTAGGTACATTCTGGTGTTTTAAAGAGCTATCATTAAAGAAGTTAAACATTTTGTTCGGATATTCTTTTGTTTGGACATTGTTACTTTTAGATAAATGGCTTGAAAAGTATTTGTATTCTTAACTATGTAAATATGAATGAGCACATTACTTTGAGATGACGTAACCATGCATTTGAATGCAAGAGCTTTTCGGGAGGTCAAAATGTCTTTTCAAAGTATGTCAAAGAAAGGTGCCAAACAGAGGTGCGGATTTTTTTTTTTAAATGTATTGACAACATGCGTCACTACATAGAACGATAATAGAGATATGGGAGATACCTTTATCTCCCATATCATATGATGCGCTCGAGTGACAACACGAAAGCACGTTGGCCTCCCCGACTATAACCAGAGATTTTTTTAAATGAGAATCGAACATTACTCTCTGTGTTTTTTTTTTCAAAAAACGTCGCGGCCTACAACTTGGCCTTTGTAATTTTTAAACTTCACTAACACAGGCAAATAACCTTCAAAAACTAATAAAGAAAACGAAACAATGTATGAAACGCATAAAGTTAACATAATCTCCGTAGTCAACCCTCCAGTGTCTTCAATATAGTTAAAGTTTTATTAACAATTAAATGCAATGTAAACTAATTAGTTCGCCCAAGTGCTAATACTGAAGTTGAGCAAGATATTACTTCTCATGTTGCGTCACAATGTACGGAGACACATTCTTGGTAGTGTAATCATAAGGTATTATTTTATATCAAAGTCGCGCTTTGCTTCGAAGTTTCGAAGTTATTTATAGCATGATATCTCTACATGTATATGTATGTGTACGTAATGTCCCACTGCTGGCCTTTCATCTCACTGAAGATATCAGTACAGTGGTATCTCGTTTTTTTTTAAATCGACGTTCATATGAATAAAGTTGAAAAAAGTTATATGAAGGATAAGTGTAGGATATATGAATATTAAGTAAGGACTAAAACGTCACTGCTTAACGTTTGATTTCAAGATACAAGTCAACCCTAAATAAATCATCTCAAAACGTAGAAGGAGGATATTTTAGGAAAAGCTTCGATTTTAATTTCCAAATTATTTTATATTTCAATCTAATTCCAAATTAAAAAGATGGCCTACAATTTCTTTTCCTTTTCAACTTTATTAAATAACATATACTTAAAGTGACAAGTCTTGTCTCAGTTAAATTATTTGGAAATGAAACCAAAATATAATCAAGGACGTATTTTTCAAAAGCAAAGTCAATCAGACTTTTTCCAATTTCAAACCTGAAGAATCGCCCTGCAACTTTAATATAGAAAGGCTAATTCATTAATACGCAAACTGAGATATTTGAAATGCTAAAGGCATAAAAACAAGTCTTGGGCGGTTCTTGGATCTCAGCCGGACTTTATCTGATCTCTTGGATTAATTAACTTAAATGCAACAAGTCTCAGTTTGCTCTACACTCGAGACGGTCTGTCGCGTGTTTTATTATAGACGCTGCTGAATTAAATAAGTAGCGAACTTCACTGGGGTTGTATTACGTTTGCTGTAACAATATTGAATGAATTTAACTGAAAATTTTGAATAGGAAATGTTCTGTGTTTTGTTTAGTTTTTACTCTAACCATACCACCATTGTCTAAGTGAGGAAATGGTTTTACGTCTTTCGGTGCTCGGGTAAACAGCTGGGTTATGTGGTTTAGACTATGTGACCCGTAATCTTATACATATATAGTAAACGATAGATCAGATTGGACAAAATTGAATTCTTATCAACGCAAAGAGTCAAAACTAGTATTAAAAAATGACTAGAGCATGATAGAGCGAGCGGAGCATGTTTAACGATTCGCAAATTATAAAGAAACGAGAACGTAAATACATGGTAAGCCCGAAGGTACGTAAATATGTGCAGGTATCAGTGAATGCTTCAAAATTAAAACGAAACATTTTTCATAACATTTCATACGATATACAGAGTCAGACAAACATTACATAAAAGCTTTAAAGTCTTAAACGATGCACCTAACTTCGTGCATTAAGTAAGCACCATATTACTAGAATCTTTGTAAAGAAAACTCGCTCTGAAAGTTCACGATAAATTTAACTAAATAAACATACATTTCAGCGAATGTATTAAGAAAAAGTGCATAAATCTAAGAGTTAATTATTTAAATCAACTTGGGAGTCTGAAAAGCTTCGAATTAGCATACACGTACATTTAAATTAAAACACACTAGGGAGAAGTGAAAGCCGTTATTAGTGTAGCAACTAAATCAATGGTATATATACATATACCTTACCGTAGATGCAATGACATCGAATAAAAAACGAAATTTATTAATCAAAAAATCTGTTTCAAATCGATTGAGAGTCCTACGGCGTCCGTTATTGGAACCCGAGTTCTGTACACTGAAATTGGCAAAAATAACATTTTGGTTTGCGACCGATTTTGGTCTTAAGGGGGTTGTGTTAAGGGTGGTTCGTGGAGCAAGTTGAATGTTGTTGGGGGTGCGGAAGCGGCCTAATGACGACAAGAGTACAATAGCACGTGTGGGTCCTTGTTATTGGTATCTGACTTGACCGCTACGAGCGATTTGTCTAAATGAGATCCGGACCTCTTCAGAGCTTTGCGAGTTTTCAGAATACCGACTTTAACCTTCATTTATAAGGGATTATTACGATGTTCGTTTAATATATTATGAATAAATTATTTAAAATTTAATCAACATTTAATATTCTGTACCGATGTAAGAGGCCTTTTCTATGCGTAAGGCAGGCATGCCGTTCCTGACTTTTAATAATCACATCACTATAAAGGCATTATAAGGCAACCCTTTACTAATATTATTTTGTAAATCAAAATGTTTGCTATATATATAAAATAAACTGGAACCAGTGCGGATTTTTTCAGTTCACACTGAAAAATAAAAAGCATCATAACTGTATTGAAGTAAATCAGAAGAAAGGTCTAGGTAATATATTTATTAGCCTCTACCTGCGTCAGAACAATATTATACTGTAATGAAATAACACTGTTAAACAGAACTTAAAGGAAATGTTTGTATGGGCCTTGTTCAGGAGTATTTTCTCGTCACATTTTGAACTCTACTGCTTTTAAATTAAGGGCTGAAACGTGGGGCGTACCTGTGCCGAAACTACCGTAATCCCGTATACCGACTATTAATCTTCGTTCCGGCTCTCATGAGGTGGTTTGTTGTGGCTAAATTTGTGGGGAAGGCCACGATTTGCTGGCCATGGGCCTCTGGGGTCATGTACGTCATACATTAATCCGGCGTCGGTTTAATAGTCTCTTTTATCGATGCTAGATTAAACGCGGCCCTTATCTCACGAAGATTTATGCAAGTACCGTTTAAAACAATGACGCAGACAGCCCCATTTAAATCTGTTTTATCGTGACACTTTGTCAAATAGTATGTATTTACGGAAATGAACCTTTGTACAATGAGACTTCTTCGTAAATAACCATTCGCTTTGAATAATGAATATACACGTTACGCAATGAACCGTTTGATGTAGAATTCTAAAATCAAAATATCATTAGTGTAATTAATACTATTTAATAATGAATTTGAGCATTACAAACGACTAACTCCGAAGAGGGGTAACACCAAACATCATTACGCAAATGAGTAACGTGCGTGCACACAATAACAATATCGGAAAACGACTGAATATTTCATATGATTCGAGTAAAAACATACATTATCACTTTAATATTGTATTATTTTCTTTTGTTTATTGTAAAGAGCATTAGGCAGTCACGTGACTCGGGTACGGTAATGTGCCGCGTTACTTTGACAACTTTTTACCTTCCAAATTGTATTTTCGTGTTCGGTCGAGTTTTCCTTATAAATACTGTCATTAAGACAGTCACACCGTGTCACAAGGTAATGCGTACCAAACATATCGAAACCATTTGTGAGTAATGTAAACAATACATGTTATTACATCTGGTGACAGGCCGTGACGTTATAAGTCGAATACGGTATTATGTAGCAGTGTCATATAACCCTAAGAATGTTTTAAACCAAACAAGGAAAGCCTTTATTTATACACATTTTGTTTATTTTCGAATTACATTACTTAATTACAAGCAACGACGACTGTTAATGGATTACAATTGATACGTAAACAGTGACATTTGAAGTATTTGTAACAGTTACACTTACTATTACAGTAAGCAATGGATTGTCTGTTGCTTCTTAAAGATGTTAAAATCTAAGTTAATATAGCTGATTATTCAACTAAAGATAATGAATTCCTTTTATGGAGGAAAACAGTTTAGTGGTGGGTTTAGAATGGAATGTAATCACAAAATGTCACTTGTGTTCTCATAATATAAGATACGTGATATCATCTTTACTTAAAAGCTTATTCGAAAATATATTAAACCTGAAACCCAAATATTTGTCGTGGAAACAATACCATTGCTAATACCCCCAAAGTAGGTAGATAAATTCACAAGTAAATTATATACCTCGTACGCATATGCCGAAGGTATTATAAGGGATAAAGTATAAGCTCCGAAGTGACTAAATGTTACTATAATGACAAGTGTTTCTCGAATAAATTAAAACGGAGATCTTTGAGTCTTTAATGAATGAGAACACGTGTACTAAGATACTAAGTTATAAACATAAAAAGTAAGTATTCAAGTTAAAAATACAACATAAAATAAACAATGAATTTCGATCATTGTGCCTGTAGGATGTTTACACATATTCAGACAGTCATCCGTAATGAGATACAAAACAATTGTTTGTATTCAAACGTCAAATTCTTCAGCTGTGTACTAGACAATGAGAGCCGATACCGCATTTGTTAATTTTACATTCAGTGCGTCAACTTTAAACAGGGTGACTATAGGACGAAGGGAAGGCGCCGTGCCATTACGTCGCCCCACATCATTTGTTTATTAAACATCCTCCGAGGTGGAACAGAATAATGGCACGGTAGACTTTGTCACGGCCGCTTTCCCTTGAAATTAAATCGTAATGATGATGCGAACCTCACTCGCCGGTTTCGGCTCCCTACCACCCTGGTTATTAAGTCTCCTGTCGTCTTGAGGTCAAAATGAATAGATTTTAAAAGCCCACCCGGTATCACAACTGTCATAGTTATGAAAGGAATCCCGTTGAGTGGTCTGGCGGTGTAACACTGAAAGCGTATTTGAAAAAAAAGTGTCGTATTTTCAAATGTTACACGAGACTCGGGTCGAGTGTAATTTGCTAATAGGGTGCCCTGTTTCCTTGTAAATGAAACTTTTATAGAGCTTTTCGGAAGATTTTCTATACAACAAAAAAGTGTAACTTTCAACATGCCTACAGAATGTACTTATAAATAAAATGTTAAGTTAAAAGGTTTCCTCTTGACTGGGATCATCACTACATATTGTAAAACAAAGTCCCGTCCCGTCTGTTTGTTCGCGATAAACTCAAATATTACTGCACGGATTTTGACGCGGTTTTTAGGGTTCCGTAGCCAAATGGCAAAAACGGAACCCTTATAGATTCGTCATGTCTGTCTGTCTGTCTGTCTGTCTGTCCGTCCGTCTGTCCGTCTGTCTGTCCGTATGTCACAGCCTTTTTTCTCCGAAACTATAAGAGCTATGTTGTTGAAACTTAGTGTGTAGATGTATTCTGTGAACCGCATTAATATTTTCACACTAAAATAGAAAAAAAATAAAATTTTAGGGGGGTCTCCCATACATAGAAATGAAAAAAATATTTTTTTTTTTCATCAAACCCATACGTGTGGGGTATCTATGGGTAGGTCTTCAAAAATGGTATTGAGGTTTCTAATATCATTTTTTTCTAAACTGAATAGTTTGCGCGAGAGACTCTTCCAAAGTGGTAAAATGTGTGTCCCCCCCCCTGTAACTTCTAAAATAAGAGAATGATAAAACTAAAAAAAATATATGATGTACATAACAATGTAATCTAACACCGAAAATTGGTTTGAACGAGGTCTAGTTAGTAGTTTTTTTTTTACGACATAAATCGTAAACCGCAAAAAAATACTGATTATTCATTCAATAACTCAAATGTAAATAAAAAAACATTTATTTCAAGAACTTCTTTATTATGTTACTCGCTGCTACGGAACCCTTCATGGGCGAGTCCGACTCGCACTTGGCCGCTTTTTTTAATAGATAGAGTGAGAAAAAATAGAAAGAGGAAGTTGTTTCGAAGGTGTGAAGAAGGTTTCGGGATGTATAAAAAATCCCGAAATTCCCACAGGGACGGGTACAACGCGGGTAAAATCGCGGGGCGGTGCTAGTGTAAGTAATATAAACAAAAGTACTCAAGATACGTTGGTGCTAAACAGTGGGTTTTCATACAGTTATTATTGTGCAATACTCATAATCCAGATTGGGTCATACGATGGTTTACGACCACCCAAGGACGGTCGCTGATCCTCTTACTAAGAAAACGTAACACAGGTACTACACTAACTATGGTTAACTGTTATTGCATAACTTTATTAATACTACTAGTTAGTGTTTGGCGTAATTAGAACTACTTAGACCTAGTAATAAACTTAACAATATTAACTTCGTAAGTTATTCGGTAAACAGCATAAAAAAAACTGGCCTAGTGCGAGACGGACCCGCGCACGGAGGGTTCCGTACTTTAAAAAACGGCAAATAATCACGTTTGTTGTATGGGAGCCCCCCTTGAATAATTGTTTTATTTTATTTTTAGTATTTGTTGTTATAGCGGCAATAGAAATATATCATGGTGTGACAATTTCAACTGTCTAGCTATCACCGTTCTTTAGATACAGCCTGGAGACAGACGGACGGACAGACAGCGAAGTCTCAGTAATAGGGTCGCGTTTTTACCCCTTGGATACGGAACCCTAAAAAATACAAAATATTTTTAAATTTTGGGAAAATTACAGTGATCACAGTGAACCAACTTAAAGCTAAATAAAGATTCCCACGAATAAGTGTAAAATGCCGAATAATATAGTCTATTTATTTTTTAATCTATGTATTATATAGCAGATTAAATAAGGTTCAAACCTCTTATCATAATATCCCAAAGCTAAACCAACCGACACAAATATATTCGTCTGTTCCCAAGCAACATTTTCCTTCCAAGAAATGGTTTCCTAAAGACACAACATAATGTTATTTAATTAATAAAACCAAATTTATGATACACGTATTTTAAAATGTCTTTTGACATTAAGCAATGCTTAGGGCGGTAGAGAATGTAAATTCGGTGAGATGTGAGAAACAGGAGACAAATAGGGCTGAAACCGCAGGGAGACGTACGATACCTACATTGCGACACCCTTTCATCCAACCTGATCGCTTGGAAGTCAATGCCATCATACAATCATTGTGAGTGAACCATTTAGTTATTTACTCATTCTGATAATTATACGTCGCTTAATTTTGTCTTTACATTGTTTATCGCGTTAAGTGTTATGGGAGATGTGCTTTTGTTATCAAACCGAGATCATAGATGAAGTGAGAACAGTTATGATTTTTCTGAAGCATAGAACTGAGATAGCATCAGTTTGTTATTGCGGCCGAATTAGCCAGACTTTTCGGGCGGGTAGCACAACAACTCTTAATTTATTCCGACTTCTTACGTTGTCTTCACAGCAAAATTTATTTTATTTTCTATTATCTCCCATATTATAATAATTAATTGGGTACATAGAAAATACAGGAAAAATTTAATGGGAAATTGGAATCATCAGCCGACCGTAAAGACTTATTTCGGCTTCAGCGAAATTTTTTAATTAAAAAGTTGTTAGAAGTATTCTGCGAAGAATATGTGATCTGTTGTGAAATTAAATCATAATTGGTTGCTAACTGCTCCAATTGGACATCAGTAATTCCCTACTAATTGTATTTTACACTCTTATAACTTTTTTCTGTTTTTCTTTCTGTGGATATATAGCTCTAGCTTCGGATTTAACTACTGACATTTATATGTAGAGTGTAGGAATAGTTACCCCATTGTCTGTACATAAAACTGGCTTGACATACACTTTTTAATGCGCTAGAGTAAAATCTATACTAATATTAATTAAGCTGAAGATTATTTTTTTATTTTTCTTTGAACGTGCTAATCGCAACAACTACATCACATTTGAATAATTATTTTTGTAACGGATAGCCACATTCAACTTGAAGGATTTTTTCGTCTCAAAATTTCCACAGGAACGAGCACAATGCGGGTAAAACCGCAGCGTGCAGTTAGTTCATAAATAAACAAGCTACAATACGCTTTCCCAAATCATTCAATAAGGTAGGTGTCTAATGCATTTTTACTCCGAAATAGGTATATTTACCTAAGCAGCGCCCCGCGGTTTTACCCGCGTTGTACCTGTGCCCGGGAGAATTTCGGGATGAAAAATAGCCTATGACCTTCCCGTTGAATGTGGCTATCTATTACAAAAATAAATATTCAAATCGGACAGGTAATTCCCGAGATTAGCTCGAACATACAAACAAACAAACTTACAAATTTTACCTCTTTATAATATTAGTGTAGGTTCGCAGCTAGGAAAATAATACAGCAAAGTGTAGAAAGCAGCATTAAAGTCGAACCTTCATAGCTTAGTTTAATGTCCTTATTTTAATGGAATAATTATGTCGCTAATTACTTGACTCGAGTCACATTTCATTCCTGGGAGGTAATTGTTACGTATTTCGTAATAGACGAGTATATATTGAAGCCGTCTCTGTTTTCATTATACTGTTTATTATTTAATTTTTAAGTCAGAATAAGTACGCGAAGTAACGTCGAAATTATAGGAATCTGTTTTTATTATAATGTTTATTATATTATTGAGTCAGAATAAGTATGCGAACGACGAAATTATAGGAATTGTACGAGTTGTGATGGAATTGTATTTTATTAAAGTTAATGTTGATATTTTTTAGGATTCAATATTAAAACTAGCAGCGCCTTTCGATTTACCCGCGTTGTGCGTATCATCGTGAGAATTTGTGGATAAATTAGTCCAAATGTTCGCACAATTTAAACAACACGACAATCTTATTAAAACTATCGCATAATATATACGAATAGAGGAAGAGGATGACTGAAAAGAGTTTATGTTGACCATCTAAAGAAAAGAATGTAGTGTCGTATAAAGAGTTGAAAGCATAACGGAGGAAACAGAGAAATGGAAAGAACTCCATCGACACAAGAGAAGAAATTTTTCATAAGCCATACATTGCGTGAAGCTTTGAGAGATGCAGTGCTTACGTGTACTCATATTGAATTGCGACCGCGTGTAATCCTCCCCATTTTACTGATACCTTCAGCGAGAATAGAAGAAGCCTTTGCCCAGCTGTAGGCCACAACAGGCTAAAACTAATACTATGACTGTTATCGAAGGTTTCTCAAATGAGAATGCGCGAAAGCAAGCTACCTGTGTCAGCAAGTCTGAGCATACACATAAATCCACACATGCCCACACCCTTGGGAATAAGTGGGGAGTAATTTGCTAGCACGAGTTCGGCTCGCGTCGCTAACATTAACTATTAAATTCGTTGCATATTAAACTACAACCTTACAGCGTTGTAATCCAGAGTGTGTTCAACGATGTGATCGTAATCTCAAGGGACTATTCAACTGTTTTTAAGTATGTAAGTGTTTGGCTTCAAACTCAGACGGTGCTAAGATGTTGAAATTAACGCCGAGTTCACTAATTTCTAGACGTTGCAGTACTTTGAAGGTTGATTTGCCCTAATACAAGTAAACGTTTTAATTAACGCCCAATACTGTCGTAAAGGAAAACATACTATGAAGAATACGAAATTGGAATTTTTTGATTAAGAAAGCGCTGAATCACCGTGTTCGAGTGCAAATCTCAGTAGATTCTGGTATTGCTGAAGAATGGGGGAGTTATGTCGAAAAATTCATTCTTTGTTCCCGACAGCCAACAGGCCCTCTGTACTAGTCGAGTGCACGGAACCCCACTTGACACACTTCATTTTTTACCTTTTCTTCAAATTGAAACTGGAGCGAGAGCGGTCCTGCGGCCGAGCCGTGTATCACATAAATTCATTATGAATTAACAAGATTTTCGTGACCATTATTTTAAATTTTCACTACCAAAGCTCCATTCACTGTTGCGCTTCTGAAAATTGTGGTCTAGCCACTTAGAACCAAGCTGACAACTCGATTAGCTTCGTTATAAGTTTTATAAAAGCCATTTACAACATAGACATTGTTACTTAATATTTGTGAGACTCTACACTCCTTGTTTAAAACCGTTATAAATGATTCCAAGTATAGACCCAGGAAATAAATATCTGTGCCGTATTTTTGTAAAATGGCTCGGATGGTTAAAGATGTTCCCATAAAATTTCCCATGCTGGTACATATTCTATGTACGCCAAGACAACCTTTCCAATCGGGTGCGGTGCACTGCGTTCGTGGCAATGCACTTTCGCTGACCCCATGCCTCCTCCCACGGCTATTCTCTCTTTCACTCTCGCCACTTTCTTCGTCTACTATCTCGTTCTAACTACGGCTGCGCTTACGCTTCCCGGGTACCGAGGTAATAGCATTCTACGACGCGGTACACCGCCGGAGTGGAACGGGTTCTGTCGATGACTTCGACGATTATTTCTGAGAGAGACAATGGTCATTGGATACGTTGAAATTACTAGTTTTGATCAGGAGATACTCGGTTCCATTGAATTATCGATCTTTGTGGGTGACGTAACGTTGTGATGATCAGATAAGGAATGTAAATACGATATTGACATTGGTTTCTAACTATCCCAGAAATTGAAGGTTATAGATAGACCACAAAATCCACTGATTATTGGTAACTGGGGTATCAATATTGGAGTCTGCGCCATTTTTATTGGTTTAATAATACTGAATGAAAACTTAGTGAATGTGGTTATTCTTACGTGAGTATCGCTCTATTCACTTATTGTACTATATTTTACGTACCCTTTTCCAAATGGATGACCGTGAATAACAAACGAACAGAAATAGTTTTGAATTTTGATACGTCTTTTTGGATATGGAATTTATATTGAGAAAGCATTGTTAAATAAGAGGAAATGTGATATGATGAAAATTTTTACTGCATGTATAATATGTTTTCATTTGTAAATATCCTAGGATAAATAAAATCGTACAGTGATGCGACCAAGAGTCAAGTTACGGATTAGTGAGAGTATACTGGAATGATTCCATACTTTTCCAAAGATAAATGTCAAGAGTGTAATCAGACGTCACAGGTATTTCGACTTTATCTATCAAAAATTTAGGACGACATTCGTTAGCATCGTTCTCGAGGGGACGCCGTTCTAAGCTTGTGAGTATGTTACCCGACGTGATTCGGAAGATCCTAAAAGGCTAGACAGCGAAGTTGTAATATGGAGCATAAAAGCTTAGGATTTGGGTAGAAACTCGATTGGCCTGATGTATGCCGGTGCGCGGGAATGTGACTGGGAGCATTCCATGGCACAATGAGTAATTTAAAAATTCAAAAACTCGTCGAGGCTCGGCTGTGCGAGGTGAGGCGATCCGACGAGTGCCGCTCTGCAATTGAGACTGTTATCTGCCTGCACGCTGCTACACAACATACAACGTACAGAAATCATCCACCTCGGTGAATAACACGGTTACTTGAATAAGCTCACCCAACAGAACATTAGATGATGCATGGGAACCGATGCAATTGAAACTACAAACAGGAATCTACAACGATATTTGACCGCCCCAATGATCGTTCTTAAATCAAAAGTATTTCTGCTTAGTGATTATTTGAATGTTGAATAAACAGAATATTAAATTCAAATCTGTACCCAATGCTATTTATAATAAAAACTATCTCCGGATATCATACTAACGGATATATTGCTAATTGGTAAACAATGCGGCGAACGAATTGTTCTCGATATCCCGCTGCTCGCTATCTTCACTATTTTTAAATGAAATTCTTTCCACTCATATATTCTGCGCTATAATTACAGTAGAGTAACGTTGGTTTTCAGAATCCCGAATAGGTAGTATTTGATTGCTATTTAATTATTCAGTCGTTTTTCGATGCGTCCTACACGTCTGTTTTGCGGAATTCAACTGCTGATGGTATGTTTCCGGATATCCCAATTGGTATTTCGCATGCAAATTATGGAATTTAAAATTGGAGTTGTCATAATTTTCCCATGACATAAAGAATTTGTAACGCGAGCTTTATCTACATCTATGAGCCATTAAAGCAGCGTACTTGTCAGGTAACTGCTTGCGGTTTTATCAGTTTTGTCATCTGACAAGTCGTCGGCATTAACATTGTTCAAGTAGAAACCATTAAAGCGAGATGTCGCACATTTTATACAGAACTCACGGCTATATATAGATACGCATTATTTAACTCAAGCAATTTTTAAGCTTAATCCGTTTTCCCTATTAAATAATAAGCGAATTCGAAACTCAGAAGTGGAAGGAAAATAATTACAGTTATTAGTAATTACAAACTCGAGGTGTACAACGAATCTTGAAACCTAACCAGCTCTAAAATGGTTTACTTTAAAGCATTCCAACTTAGTTTCAGTCGGGTTAACAATAGAGTTTAAAATGCTATGGTTGATACGGTTTAATTTCCGTGCCTGGTAAAATAGGAACTTTGAGCTTTATAAGATACGCTTAAGAGTCAATTTGGAGCGATGTTGTGGAGTATCAGGCGGAGTCTTCAGAGGATATTCGACGCTGAATCGATATGCGAGAGTTTAAAATTTATTTGAGTTTGTTTTATTACAAGTTTTTCGCAGACGGATGCAGTGGAAACATGTTAAAGTGTGGTAATAAAAAACAGGGATGTAATTAGTGATTGGAGGGAACCGTGAACAGATGCGGCTCGAGTAGGCCGCAGAGGCCCACTTCTGAGTTACGTACCTCAATGCCACCCTGGAAATTTATTTGTTTTCAAACTCTTGCCGACCCTCCGACCTGAACGGTTAATTATTTGACCATCACGATTTTATTTGACTAATTTACTGCTTTGTTAGGGTATCATTAATTAAAGGAATACTGATTAGGAATGTTTTCCGTGTTTCCATTCTGGCCTATTGGTTTAGGAATCTTACATATATTGAGAGATAAGTTGGAAAATGAATTACGGAGGACAGTAAAGTTTGCCTTTTTTCATTTGCAATTTGTTGCTTGGAAATATTTTTGACAAGAATATTTAATGAAAATAAATTGTTTACCGAGTAATAACTAGGACCCGTAAAATACGCAAATAACTTTTGCCAAGTACGACTCTCGCTTTGATATTTCAGCAAGTATGAAAAGTCTCCTTGATTAGCTCTTGGACTTTTTATTTTCGACGTATCTTTTACTTTTTCGTCTTATTAAGATTTTGAACTTCTCCTGTCTCGAGATACTTAAAGTTTTTCGTACGGAATATTGTAAGAATGAGAACATCTTAATTTTTATTTCATTTAATTTACGAAATGGTTTAAGAATGTTGAATCTTGATAAATAAAATAAAAATAACGGTGAAGTCTTAAGGCCAATATGTTATATCCAGTTTATATCAATCACTTTTTTGATTCCCAACTGGGCTTATTAGCTATATAAATAGAACAACTATAAAAATAAATTGATAATGCATTCGAAATTTTGGTTACCCGTGGTACAACCAATTGGACATAGTTAGGACACTGTATAAAAACAAATATTTTTAAAGTTAGTAAATAAAAGTGTTCGATATATACAGGGTGTTAATTTTGAAATGGACTCACCGTATCGGACGCTGTGTAGCGCCCGTTGCTGCACTCAAGTAGTGAAGATTCACTCACCTGGAATAAATAATAAAAAATATTACCTACTGTATTTATTATTGCTTTTTTAATTTATACCTTACGCCATAGACTAAAGATCACTAGAATAAATGGTTGAATTAATCAGAGATACAATATCGTGAGCGATGTTGTTATGTTGAAAGCGTATTTTGTTAACTGTGAATGTGAATAGTATATTAGTGCTTGATAAAGGGTATTCAAATACCTGATTTTGAAATGGTTGCTGAATGTCTTTTTGCAACCAGATAAAACTTTAGCAAAATCGGTTTACCCGTTTGCATTAAGATCTAAGGAGCAAATCCGTTAAATAAATTCCTATTTCTGGTCCTAGGTTAAAGACTTGATCATTATTTAATGAGCATATTACAATCAACAGTAAGCTAGTTTACTATCGAAGCCCACCCCAAAAAACTGAACACAAAACCAAAAATCCAAAACCAAATGACCTAACAGTCACTTAAACAGTTCACAGTATTCATGCATTGAAACGAGTGTTTCCAATTCAGAGAGTCGGGAACGCTGCACAATCTGCGCTTAACTTCATTATGGGAGCGAATAGCTAAACGTTCCCATTGTTGACCACGGGGTCTCGCCCGGCTTTGGGGCGGTTAGTCATGCAAATAGACATCAACTGGAAACAAGGGCTCTTGGGACATAGGGGAATGCGTTCCGCTGTTTTGGCACTGAAGAAACTACGTTAGCTAAGACATCGCCCAGGGTATTGCGTTTAGATTGATACCGTGTGGCAATGGAATTGAATTTACGGTTAAGTTGCTTGTTGGTGTTTGTTACATATGGATAGCTTATTGGCTGGTTACAATGGATTGGTTTTCGAATAAGTATTTGAAGGTTGAATATGTAGGAATACGGATTCTGGGTAGAAATATGGTACCTATATTTTTTGATGACTTGTAGTAAATTATTTCTGCTTGAGCTTGGACTTGATGGACAGAGTTGCTGAGAACTACTTGGTGCGTTTCAAATGACGAAGCAATAATTGCTCATGTTCTATTGAAAAAGCCAACTCGTCGCTCGCCAACAATTCAATCTAAAAACACTTTATGACTACATTTTATAAAACTCTGTTGTTTTGGTATACGTACCAATGTTTTTCTCTAATATATTTTGGTTGGGGCAATATCAATATATTAGTTTTAAAACAAGTTCGTATTTAATTTAAAGTACATGCATAATTGTATTGAACGGAAGGCAACAGTTTTAATTAAGCTACAAAATTCATGATTGAAGTGAATATGAGCTCAAATTCAATGGAAAATTAATTTAAAATAATCTGGGAGGTGTATTGGGTGAAAAGTTTATAAAGTGTTATTCAAGTTGATTTACACGAAAAAAAAGGTTATACATCTATAGTAATATTATAAAGAGGTAGGTATAATTTGTATGTTTGTTTGTATGTTCCAGCTAATCCCATGAATTACTAGTTCAATTTGAATAATGCTGTTTGTAATAGATCGCCACATTCAACGGGAAGGTTATAGGCTATTTTTAATCCCGAAATCCCCATGGGAACGGGCACAACGCGGGTTAAACCGCAAGTATAATTATATTTCCATTCGTTGTTTTTTACACTTTATATGAAACTAGTAAGTACCGCGGTTTTACCGGCATTGTGCCCGTTCCCATGGGAATTTCGGTTTTTTCTATACAGATAAACCTTCCTCTTGAATCACTCTATCTATTCAAAAAAACCGCGTCAAATTCCAAGCAGTAGTATTTGAATTAATCGCGAACAGATAGACAGACGCGGCCGGGGATTTTGTTTTATAATATCTAGTAATATTGTATCACAAACTTATACCAATGTTAATCAATTTTACAGAAAATCGAGGTATATTTTTAAATAAATTCATATTGTAAGATTAAATTGGTTTTATTTGGCGAGACAAGGGCCGCCTTCGGTTATCCCCGGATATTAGCTCACGTAATCTTACAACGCAATGTCTCCTCTCCTTACCATTTATCGAACAATGAACGGTCTGCCCATTATAACCCTGCCTCCCTATTAATATCTACATAATTTATTGTAAATTGCATTCAACAGTACCCGTGCGTTATGTTAGAAGTAAGAAAAAGGACTTCTACTAACATGGTACAGTAGATTGAACCTAATTTATAATAACGCTAGCCGCACCCCGCGGTTTTACTCGCATTGTGCCCGTTCCCGTGGGAATTTCGGAAATTTTTATATCTATAAACCTTCCTCTTGAATCTATCTATCTATTTTAAAAAACCGCATCAAAATCCGTTGCGTAATTTTAAAGATCTAAGCATACATAGGGACAGACAGATAGCGGAAAGCGACTTTGTTTTATACTATGTAGTGATAAAATTGCAAATCAATATTTCTACCAGAGATTATTTTGATAATTTTTTTGGGTAAACGAGTAAGAGATTAACGCTTAATATTATTTATTTATTATTATTGATAAAGTAGCTTTTATCTAGAAGGATATTTTCCTAAATAATTTCATCAAAGGAAAAAACTTTATAAAGTTTACACTTTAATTAAGATTTCTCGTTTTTATCAAAAGCGTAGACGTCGCTAGTTACATTATAAATGAAATTAAAATCTGTACAACCGCAATTATCCGCAGAATAAACATAATATTAGAGAACTTAATGAAAGACATCTCATTAAATCTCGTTCCATTTAAAACTCAAGAAAATAAATAGAAGTAGTTTGCTGCAATTGAATTTGCTGCTTAAAATACGGTCCTTCCTATAAAAGAAAGCTTTCTGGCACTTCCATGAATATGCATCCACTTATTATCATTTTAAGCACTCGCGCCCATAAAATCCCGTGTATGTTCGCTTACCGTGAACTCTCAGTATTTAAATAGTCGTTTTTAAAAATAAATCTACGTACACAAGTGATTTAAGAAAGCTGTTGAAGATTGAAAGATGCCAGACGTTGGATCCGTGGCAACGTACCTGCGTGGCTTATATTGTTTGAAACATGTTAATAACAGACTAGCTAACTGCGCAACAGTTCAATTTGGTAACGATTGTGAGTTGAGTGATGCGTTTTTTATAGGTTACAATTTGATACTATATCTATAGTAACTAGTATTAGTGCTTGCAACATAGGGAGGAGGCATACTGATAATGATTATCGTGACTTGGCATTAATTCTTTCGCACACAATATTAAATGAAGTAACTATAATCAAGCAATTATTCAGTCTAATCGAGGCGATACCTTTTTGCTTTCAATATTACTGTGTTAGTATGATGAACCTTGGGTTATTATTAGAATCATGTAAAACGCAGACTGGTTCATTATGACATATCAAGTGGTACAGTCGTCATATCATGTCCAAAAGTTACAAAAAGTGAAATAACTCTTTTGTTCATTACATTACTTCCATTTCCTAACATAGCTACTTCAGTTTTCCATAATCACCACAAACAAAACCAGTCCAATCCAGTTTAGTGCCACAACCACTATTTTATAATTCACAACGTTTGCGTTTCTCAGTACTGCAGCCATAAGAAATGTTCACCTTTAAAGGTATACCGAGAAGATGTTTTGGCACAATTACACCGCGAAAATGTCTTGGTGTAATTACAATGCAAGACGCATGCGTCTGCTATTGCATAATGCATCTAATGACGCGACCTGATGCCCTTCCGTTTCCTGTACGGAATTAATTAGCTTTTACACTATAACCGGGATAGAACTATAATGTTAGTTTCGTTATTTAATTTTCAAGCCAAAAGATGGGGATAATTTTAATAACATTGTAAATCCAAAACACATTTGGACAACAATAAAAATCTCGTTATTGGTCCAGTAATATTCGTAAAATTACCATAACCCAAATGTATAATTTCACTTGCTTTAAAAACCAATACTCTGTAAAATGTTATAGACTTTAGATATCATTCGACTAGAAAATTGCACGATCGCCTTTTTCTGTGTTTACACAAACAAATGTAGACTGTAAATTATACGTGTGATGAAACCATTTGAGCCTCACTCATGCTTCATACTGTACATACCTATATCCGTTTCCGTGTTAAATTAATTGGCTCGTAACCCCGCACGCACGGAAGGATGTATGACTGCCACTACTCATGTAGATATGCGGTGTCTCTTTCACACTTGACAAACCGGTTATGTATAAAGAAAAGCCAACGCCTCAGCCGCATTCACCTTTGTACTTCGAATACCTCCCGAAACTAAACGCCCGTCACAGTACACAATGCTTTGTCTCAAATCGTTAATTTAATGATTCATGAAACAACAATTCCAGACCCCTTTATCGTCTAACCTACTTTCCAAACATCAACCTTGAACGAAAGACAAGAACAATTTAACGAAAATCTGTTTTCCTATAACATCTGCGAATCGTTGGATACTAATCTAATTAACCTTAGACACGAGTCCAAATGTGTTAACGGGAGTCTCCCGAAAGCTGGGAACGGATGGTTAACCACACCAAACAGGCACTTATTGTGTTTGTTATAAAAGCTGTTTTCGTGCGAGGTCGAGACTCATTAGCATTCATCGTGCGCTCGCGACCGCGCGCGCCCGAATAAAGCATCTGTTAAATGTCTCGTGCTAGCTAAAACTTGGTCGTAATTATCTGTTAACATTCCCAAGTTTGACCTCGCGAAAATCTTGGGCTAAAGCGGTATCCTCCAGCTCCTGGCCGGCCCACCGGAGGCGTTTTACTCCCCTAATAATCGGGCTCATGGAGATTTTTAATGAAAAAGATTGTTCGCCGTTATTTATAAAGTTGGTAAAAGGGATCCAGTTTGAAGTTTGTTTTGATTTAGTGTTGCGCTCCCGAAGGTTGATTGTGCTCTTCCCAGCGGTTTTGTATCGGATTAGAAGTAATTAAAAATTTGTCCGGGATTATTGTTGGCGTCACCAACTTTGTCTTCCACTCCGACATGCTAACGAATATTTAATTTTGTCTGTTTGTGATGAATAAAGTGTTTGCCCTGCGTAAATGAATAATTAAAAAGGCGTCGGTCATGCCAACGTAATTCCTGAGATATTTTATTTGGCTGTGATTCATTGGGGTCTTTCAATGATTTGATCATTCATAACTTCGATTCACATTCGACCCTTTGCTGCGGAATCAAAGACAGCCATTCATTTTAACGATGATTCCGACCGTATCCATTTGCTCGCTAATGGTTTTCAAATAAACCAATGTTATTAATGGCTGTGAATTTGTTTAAAAAAGGGAAGATTGAACTAATTGATACGTGCCTTCTGCCACCGTTTGTTCCACAAATAAATCTAAATTTAGATCCAATAACAACTCTACAGAGCTTCATGTCAAGTATACATTATATTCTTTGGGCAAAGTATTTCAGGCCCACCTGATTGGAGCTCAACTCATTGATCGTATTTTGTGGTGACTAGTCATTTTATTCAACCCACCTCTGATTTGAACCTGTCATAAGTCAACATTAATCAAGATTGACAATATAATTCGGGGGATAGATCCATTCCAAAGTAAACTGCATTTTTGATAAATTCGCAAAGGTCCGCATATTGATTTTCAATTAATCTTTTGTACCCTCCGCAGCCAGACGGATTCATATTTCTGTGTCGCAGAATGTTGTAACCGTGTTTTATTTATTTTCTGTTTTCCTCGGTGTTTGCGCGGCTGCAAACGTATACACGGGAACGCGACGTTCTTCGTCTCGTGCCACTGTATGCTAAACAAACAAGAGAGCACAAACATTGAAATCGCATGTTTTCATTCCCATCAATATGTGCTGAACAAGATATGTTTTTTCCGCGAACGTTTCGCATGTAATGTGCTGACTTCATCGGTGCGGTCCTCCCGTTGCGAGTTAAAAGTCAATTCAATCAACCCAACCAATTAGGGGAGAGGGGGGTAAGACGGGGTGGCCGGCAAGACGGGGTACCCGTCTTATATCGGGAACCGTTTGACCAATCAGGATCGTTTCTGTGCGTGACGCAGCGCGGCCATGACAGCTTTTAGTCGACGCAGTGACAGAACGACGACGCCACTGTTTTTGTTTGTTATGCCAAAAAATAGTAAATTAGCGATATTGTTAGCGTTTTTTCACTTTCTTTGCACCGTGATTGTTCTGTTATTAACGGCATTTAGATATACAATTAAAGTTATTCACATGGATTGAAGATTACTCATGCAGGTAAGAACTTGTTTACTTCTGTGCAAGAGCATTGTTTTTTTAGATTAATTAATTTATTTATTTGGACATGAGAGGGTAAGACGGGGTATAAGTAGTAAAAAGACTGATTGTTAATGACCGATGAGTGATGATTTGTAATAAAGGTATCTACTAGGTATTTAGTGATTTATTTTATTATTGCAGAATGGTGAAAAATTATAAAAGAAAAACAAATAGAGGAGATTGGTCCGAAGAGGTCATGAGAAATGCGGTGGACTCCGTGGTACAAGGCAAAATGGGTTACTATCTAGCAGCAAAGACTTTTGGTGTCCCCCAAACCACTTTGGAAAGAAAAGTAAATAAGTTTCGTGAAAGCTCCAAGGAAAATGCTTTAGTTACAATGAAAATGAAGGTTCAATTAGGCCATAAAGGGCCCCCCCTCAGGGTACCCCATCTTACCCGACGTAGGGGGCATGATGGGGAGATCTGACCATTTCTACTTTTTGTCAATTTTCTACTTGACTATTTAAGATATGTTCCAAATTAAAACTAATTATTGAAGACTGATTACCAAAGATGATTACTGAAATAAAAACAATAATAAAAACACGAAAATGTTAGTTTTATCAAGATTCAAACGTTAAGTACCCCGTCTTACCCCCCTCTCCCCTAATTAAGAACAAATCTGGCTTTGAATTCCGAACAGACATCGACGGGAGTATTGAAAAAGCGCCTAAGTCTCATTTTTCTTTTACCGTGTAAACAGCATCGAACGTTTTTTATCCAGCAAAAATAGACAGCCACCGTAGCAAAAAGTACCGATGAATAGCTGTCTGTACCGGAAAGTTGGAAAAAATAGACAGTGTTTCGCGCCTGCCCGTTTTATGGTCGATATGTTAATAAACACTGGACGTGTATTGAATGTACGAGATTACGGCACACTACGAACATGCCAAAGGTCGCGAAGGATTAATAAAGTCATATTTGTATGCGAGGACGACCATAAAGATAGTGGTCGGGCAACTTTTAAAATGTTTAAACATCGTCTTGTCTGCGCTATAGAAAACCTATACCCTTAATACAATAAATTACGCGGTTGGTTATATTTATAATAGCGGTGCCGGTTTGTTAACGTGAAACTGTTGGCAAAAGCTTATGTTTATACATGAAGTCTCGTGCAAGATTCATCGAGATTTTTTCGGTCGGTTAGTCATGTTATCCCGCAACCATTTTTGTTGTATTAATAATAACGTTTGATTAAGTTCTGTTTTAGTAAGAACTGTATGCTATTTAGTGGTGTGTTTATTTTATATCTGTGGTTTATTTTTAACTGAGGAAGTCGTGCAACGAACACGTGCTCGATTTACATTGAACCGAGTGTAATTATTTACGTTTGTAGCTTCGCTATTTTCGGATTTATTTCCTTACAACGCTAATATAACGCTTCTACTATTAGTTAGTGTTCATGACCAAGGTATATTGAACTTTGGAAAGCTCACTTGACGTGAATTTGTGCTAAAATTTCTTTCGTATGATCAAGCTAGCTTTTAATTAGTGGTGATAAACTGATTAATTTTTTAAAATATTCGTAAAGAAATTTATTCATCCTCTACTTTTATTACTTTTTGACCATTAAAAAATACACCGACTTAGATCAGTTTCCTGGTTTTGGAAGTCTGCAAAAAATGAGATGTGCACCATCTTAAAATGTATTGTGGAACCACATAATTTAATAAAGAAAAATAAAGCAAACTTAATAATTCATTATAATGTGAACGTTATTTTTTATTAAAATCTCACTTGCGTTGGCTAGGCTCTGCAAGGCTTCGCTTTATGGCCCAATTTAAGAATGCCCGAGTAATATGGGGTCGGGAATAATGCAGTATCCAGATATTATGTTAAAGTATTTACCCAACAACATCAATAAAACAGAGATTGATAGGGAAGAGCAATGTTTAGTTTAAAAGGATGGATGAAACCGACCCTAAAGTTTATAGACCCTTCGAACCGCCAATCAAAATCTTTGCCATTTACGGTAAATACTTTCATCGGAAACAAAGAAAGAAACGGTCAAACAACACGCATTCGGAGTTCTAACTTTCTTGAAAAATTGGCGATAGAAGTTGAAGCATTCCGTGATCAAAGACCAGATGGATTGGCGCCATCGTTTGAAGGATTCTTGAGAAATTCTGAAGCCTCTTTAATTCCAATATGTACCGCAAAAATCTACTTTGAACAATCCCAAAACTAATTCGTAGTTACTTATTTTGAGCACACCGAAAAGTTGTTGTTTGTTGTTACGTTTAACAAAATGAAACGTCTTTGGGAAACTATTTTGATGAATGTCCCTTCGAGGGATGGCGAAGTTGTTCAATCAGTGTGTCACATAGCTACGCATTTACCGAGGGCTTCATATTAAATAGACAAAATTGTGTATCTTAATAGGGTATAAGTTTGCCGGTTGGCTGTTTCACTTGGAGTTTGCAAAGTTCTGACAACGCATCTTCCAGGGTATTGTTTAAAGTTTATTAAGTTCCGAACATTGCATGACGTAAGTCGACGTCGAGTAGGTAATGAACCAGACGTAAGGTACCGTAAGTCTTTTTAATATTTCGATCATTAGTTATTCTCTTACAACGCCATGTCTGAGGCTTAAATAATTTGGGAAGCTTTTGTGGGGATTTCAACGTGAAATTAAGGATTTCATTATTTACTTTAAGGAATTTGTTTAATAATTTACAAAGGATTTCTTTGACTGAAAAAGAAATAACATATCCATAGGATTTGATCTTCGTAATTAGGTTACATTACGAATTGTTTGAAATAACACAAAATATTCCTGTTAAAAAGTCTTAGCAATTTATTAGCTTATGTATGATACCCGGGACGTAATTAAACAATGTTTGCAATAATTTCGACGGCTCATTTTACCTTTAACTTTTAACTGAATCATTCAATAGCTAGCTTTTCCTATTGAAAAGAACAAAACAGAATATTAAGCAAAATAATTGTAATATAATATTCAATGCAATTATTAACTAAATACAATGTTAAGTTGTGTTTAGACGGGGCGATGCAAGTTGCGTTAACTTGCGACTTGCCTCGGGCGCCACAACTTAGCACAACTTGAGTTAATCCCTTCCTATCTCAAATATTTAACAAGACATGACGTAAACAAAAATTATGTACAACGTCAAGAATGTTTGTTTAATTAAAATTTGTTTATGCAGAACACAGGTGATGTACAAAGTTCTGATTTTAGTATGTCGCACTACAATCTCCGTGATTAAAGTTGCGCTACAATGCACGGTGTGTTTTAAAGTTTAATGCTGTTTTTAACTTTCCTGCGATTCGTTTTTGTTGAACATTTATTAGTAAAATTGTTTGTAAATGACTCGCTTTGAATAAATTAGGCTTTTGAATTTTAACAATTATGTAGGTACTTAATAATTTTGAGGGGTGGAAGCTTCGTGGTTTAAAGATGAAGAAGTGCAAGCGCTGACTATAGGGTATTTTTCTCTATAAAAACATATGAAGGTGTCACACAGATAGAATTTAAAGAGATGAAAATTATGTGTTAAAATATCTTGTATATAGTCTGCGTTCGCCCTAAGCTGATAGTTCTGTAATTTTTGAAATAGAATTACTTTTTTACTATTAATTGAAACGTACGTTAATGTCATTATTATTTATTTAAAACGGGAAGGCTACCGTATGTGGCCGAAACGTGTCGAGGAACTCTCGACAGTAGTCTCCGTCGTACGTAAGTTCCCGTTTTAAATAGAATTACTTGCCGTGTCCCGCGGTTCCGCCCGCGTTGTACCCGTTCCCGTGGGAAATTAGAGATAAAATGTATCCCATGTGTTATTCTGATGCATAACTTATATCACTGTAAAGTTTCATCCAAATCCGTTCAGTAGTTTTAGCGTGAAAGAGCAGCAAACATACTCACAAACTTTCGCATTTATAATACTACTAGTAGGATTTCATTCATAATATTCACTTCTTAAGTATATGTTATAAATGTAAGGTACATTGTGAATAAATTCCAACATCACCTGAGCCGTGTCAACAGTGCACACTGAACCGGCACTGGATAAACTTGCGCTTGATGTAGCGAGTAACGCGCCTCTTGACGCCTCGACTATATCATAACAATATTTATAGAGGAAATAGAAGTATACATTTTTAAGGACTTTTAAGCATATTTGTGAATGTTTGGATAATGTCTTGTTAGTGTATTACTTAGTAACCGCGCCCCACGGTTTCACCCGCGTTGTACCCGTTGGAATTATGGGATAAAAGTAGTCCTATGTCCTTTCTCAGACTCTGGACTAACTGTGTGCCAAATTTCATCCAAATCGGTTTAGTAGTTTTGGCGTGGAATCGTAAGAAATAAACATACATTCACATTTATAATATTAGTATGATGTATACCATTAACAAATGATAAAATAAACCTTCGAAAAATGATATTAGGTCATGTCAGATCTGTATAACACCACAAAAGGGTTAAGATCCTCGCGTACTTCACAATCGAATTAGAATCGTTTTAAATTCGTAATTCAGGAACAATACCGGTTCGCGATTAAATGGCTAAACCATTTTTTATAAGTTTCGAGAATAGACACAATGTGATGCAATCAGAATAATGTTATAACTCCATCGGCTAGTCTTCAACACTTATCAGTCCTAAGAGTTTAAAACTTACTATCTTTCTAGTAGAAACATTCAATAGTAAAACTATTGCAATAACCTATAAAATATTACCCATAAACGTTAGTAATTTCAGAATTCAGGTATTAAACTAAATGTGACTCAAGATTTAGAGGGGTGATAATCAACAATGTAGTCGGAGATCTTAGCACTAAATTCAAACTCGAGTTACCGCCACTTAATTTTACCAATAATTCGTTGACAAAGTAGGAGATAGACTAACCAGTCTAACCATAATAGTCTAGAATAGATTCAAACGTGAAATAGAGAAGTGGAATTATGTGATTATTGTATAGACAATAATCACATAATTCCATTAACTTCTCAGTCATAGTTTATCATAGTTCATCATATTTATCATAGTTTCATAGGAAACTATGATTTTATAGATCTAGCTTAGATTGTATTGTATAGATCTAGCTTAGATTGTAATGTTCATTACATTTTTGTTAATGGAACGTAGCATTCTCGGTATTAGGATAGCAGACCGCGTCAGAAACACCACGCTACGTTCCATAACCGGTGTTGCAGACTTGGCGATTACAGCTGCCAAGCTGAAATGGGACTGGGCAGGTCATGTCTCCAGAATGCATCCGGATCGATGGGCTAGGATCTCCACAGAATAGGAGTTCCAGAATGTTCGGAGACCTCGCGGTAGACCCCCCACGAGGTGGCGGAAGGAACTGGAGGACTTCGACAAAGAGTGGAAAGAAGTGGCAAAAGATAGATCCAGGTGGAAAGAATTGGGGGAGACCTTTGCCCAGCAGTGGGACACAACAGGTTAAATAAAAAATATAAAAAAGTGAGAAGCAAGCACGGCCCTATTTGAGTGAGTGACAGTTTAATATGAGCGATACCTATCGTTCTTCGGAGGGCACGTTAAGCAGAAGGTTCTGGTTGTTTCAATCGTCGGACCATGTCGAAGGCCTCATAACTCTGACACCAGTGTTAGCTACCAACATGCCCGAAATGAATTAATACACAAGCTAATTTTAAACCGTTATAGTGAAAATGACTGAAATATAGTAAGTACGTCATACTCATAGTGTTATCAAACGATTCATTAACGTTCTTTGTACGATAATCGGAAAATTATCCGATATACAAGCACTGAATTGTACGCGCTTCATTGTACTTTGCTTCATTTAACCAGTTTTCATTCTGAATTATTTAAGTTGAAACTGTTTTGTGAAAGGCTTAGTAGATTAATAATTGTTATTTAAATTACAATAGGCTAGTTGACAAAATTTGGAAATTAGTTTAAAACTATAGCTTAGCATCTATTTCACCCCAAAAATTTATTATTTTAAGAAAAATTGTGTTTTTACGTTAGTATTTTGAGTTTTAAGAAATGAAATTGAAATTTACCGCGAAAAAGGCCAAGACTGTCATGCCATCTTGAATGACGTCATATTTTGCAGAACAGCCGTGTTTGTGTATGAAAGTCAATTGTGTTTTTTAATAAATAATGAATTCCTCGTATTATAAATATTGTATAGTGCCCCAATGTAAAAGTACAACGAAAAAAACGCAAGACAAATTATTCATATACGTTCCATACAATAAAAAAATACGAAGAAAGTGGTTAAAAATGGCAAGGAGGCAAGATGCTCTTACTTTATCAACTAATTCCACAATGTATTTTTGTGAAGATCATTTTGATGTAAGTATTAAATACAACTTGATATATCTATTTATAAATGTACAGTAAAAGAAAAGAATTTAGCAAATATAATTTAAACCACACATAACCTATAAAATGTTATGACTTGAATAGGGTTTTATGATTTATTTGAGCTAATAATTCGTACTCTTATTTTTTTAGTTGCCAAACGATATGATTAATTATACAGAGTATCATATTATGGGGAAAGTCTCTCAAGTGCGCATGAAACCAGGTTGTATACCAACGAAGTTCGAATGCCAAGAAGATAGAAGGAAACGGACGTGCAGCTATAAGGAACGACCATACATGTTGAAGAAACAAAGGATGTCCATAATCGCAGAGTGTTTGAATGAACCAGAACAAAGTAGTACCCCACAGACATCTGTTCAGGATACTTCTAATACAAGTTCAGGTAGGTAACAAACAAAACAAACAGATTGCAGTTTGAAACAAGTAACTATGCAGTTATTATTATATTATGAGCATAATATTGTTTATTTTCCAGATTTTCAAATAGTTGGAGAGAATGTACTTGAAACAACTGAAACTTTATGTGAACTAACAGCGAATAAATCTGTTCAAGTATTAATAACACACAAATTCAGAAGTAAAGCTGTCCAGACTACAATTAAAACAACAGAAAAGGCACTATCACCGTTGAAACCAACAAAAATATCTACCTCCACATCCTCGTTAAAATCAGAAACCATTATAAATTCAAGTCCTTCTATGCCCGGTCTCAGCAAAACTACAAGAAATATGTCTAATGAAGCAGAACAGTCCGATAGTGACATTTCTTTATATGTACTTTCTACATCTACCACCAGTTGCTCACCTGTGCATTCTTTGCAAGTTAAATCCTCTTCTGACTGTAGTGAATTTATTGTAGAAGACAAAAAGGTAGAAGCAATAGAGACCATATTGAATGTTATTAAAAAAATAGAGAAAAGGCCTCGACTGTACATTGGTGTTCCAAGCAAGTGTTACTATTTGATTGATTTATTAAAAAATGAAGTGAATATTCCCAAACATCATATATTGTTTTGTTTAAATAAAATAAGATTAGATAGTACATTTAATCAACTGTCAGATGATTATGCAATGACTCCATCATATTTAAGCAAGATATTTTCAAAAAATATACCATTAATAGCTAGTGTTATGAGACCTTTTATTGTATCGCTAGATAGTGAAATGATTAAAAAAACTTTACCAATGGCATTTAGGCATAAATATAATAATGTTAGTTGCATTATAGACTGCCTTGAAATAGAGATAGAAAAACCATCTAAAGCAATAAATCAATCATTAACCTGGTCGGAATATAAAAAAGCCAACACAATAAAATATTTAATATCCTGTACACCAAATGGACTAGTTAACTATATTTCTCCGGGATTTGGGGGCAGGACAACCGACACTTGTTTAGTTGAATCTTGTGACTTTGTCCAAACATTAAAAAGTGGTATGTTTGTTATGGCAGACAGGGGTTTCAAACATTTAGAACAATATCTTAAAAAATCTGGTATTACACTAGTAAGACCTCCTAGTGTCGAAACAGGTGTAAAGATGAGTAAAACTGAAGCAAAACTAACTAAACAAATAGCTAGCTTAAGAATACATATAGAGCGAGTTATTCGGCGTTTACGTGAATTTCGTATGCTTAAACCACATGCATGTATTAATTTTAATTTTGTAAAAATACTTGATGACATAATAATCACAGCATGTGCCTTAATTAATATACAAGATTCTTTAATAAAATAATCAATAATCAAGATAATCAAGACTTTTTATTTAAAATTCATATGTACATATATACATGTAGGAGTCAGGGGAGTAGTGCCGAGCGGGTATATTTCGTCAGGGTTTGGAGTTCCCATTTTATTGGGATAAACAAGACGGTATATGCCAATACAGTGTTTTAATTAAGTAGGTACACACACATGCACAATAATAACACAATACAAAATAATAATCAGTAAAAAGATAAAGCAAAATAATTAAAATACAACCGAACAGACCGTTATGGTCACAGTTCGTACAGTAGCCGAAGCCACCCAATTACAAAATACAAGTTAGGCGAACAGACCGCTATGGTCACAGTTCGTACAGTAGCCGAAGCCACCCATTACAAAGTGTATCTCGCTATAAGCAAGTTTACAGCTATTGTAAATAAACAGCAGTGCTGTACCGAGTAAACCGACAGTTTTGCCAAACTAAGTACTTGATTTGATACTAAAATCATTTAAATTAATATCATGGAAATCAATAACAAGGTTTGGTGAATACCCACAAACCGTAATTATTGACAACTGTCTCCGACATACATATCTATTATAGTTCTACACTCTTATATAATAATGGATAAATATTTATTTTCCAAAACTCTAATAACTTATCTTTTATATTTTCAATATGTTTAGGATCATATGGCACTCTTAATACTTCAACTTTTTTATTTTGGCAGTAATCTGGATCGGCTACACAAAAGAAACAGTTTTTCTTTCTTGTTAAATACATTTGGAGTTGCATTTGAGTATTGTATTTTTCTGTGGCTTCACCGTTTTTAATATAATTTTTATATGTTTTCACACTATTGGGGCATTTAATTTCTATTACACCATCTTCAAATATGCCATCTGGGGAACCAGCTATCATAGGATATGCTGAACATAATACCAGTCCACATTTATTTATTTTTTTATTTAGTTTTTTCTCCACAGTTTTTCTTACTTCATCTTCTAGTAAACGTCCACGTTTCATAGCTGAAGTATCTGGTATCTTTCCACCTAATATGAGAGATATGAGTGTACCATCATTCTTTTTACAGCGGCTAACCTCAAATCCTCTAGATGCAGTTACTCTTCCATACCGCAACTCATACCAAAGACAGCTATTGGCTTGTTCTCTTGTTTCTTCTTCAACTTTTTTTATTAGTGATGCAGATATCTGAACCTTCTTTAAAAATTCATCAACACATTTCTCTTTCAAATTCCATACAAGTTGATGCATTGAGACAGCCTGTGTTTCACTCACACTATATGTGGGTTGATACTTTAAGAGTTCACAATCCTCAATTTTCCTCTTCTTTCCCTCTTCTAAAAACTTAAGCAAAACCGATGAATTTGGTTGTAAAAGAGGGCTGCCCTTGGATAAATCTTTTGCTGTTGTGTATTTAAGAGTACTACCAACTCTCGATAATTTCGATTTCTTCCAATAGCACTCAATCGAAGTGCATGAGGGTTCCTCACTTCGTCGATGAACCCACATTAAGAAGGCTATTGCGTGCTTACAACCACCCTGTGAAGCTACGCAGTCTTCACATTGTACAGAGATAATACTCTCATCTTCCTCATCAACAACTAGTGTGCATCTATACAGCTTTGAATGAACTTTGTGCTCAGGACATATTTTGCATTTTACAATACATAATTTGCCGTCACGCTTAAGCTGCACATAGCTTACAGCATCATCTCCGTATGAAGCTCGTGATGACCTGAAATGAAAAATGAATTATGTTAAAGTTATTTACACTTTGTATTTGCTAACCTCAATTTCAGTTAAGTATGTATTTACATTCCACAGTAGGTAAATGCGACTCTCTGACTAATTAAATGAAACTTTGTTTGTTCTCCATAAAATACTTACATAGAAGTTTTAACATTGCGGAATTCCGATGAACAGAAGTCGGTGTTCATTGCAAAAAAATTGCCAAGCATAAAGACGTCGATTTTGGGCAAATTATTGCTGTTTGCTTTGTTAAATCCAGATTCCATGGCAAATAATACCTGTCTTTCAAGATAAAACGAAAAACGAACTGTATTTATGTATTAATTTAACAATAATTGGGGCAAAATTGTAAATAAACTGTTCACTTTATACGAAAATGACAGCTACAACGTAGTTTTATCCAAAATGTGACGTCAAGCTTCTCTGATTGGTGTTTAATGTCACGTGATTAAACGCCTCATTTTGTCGATTTTATTTTCCAAAAATATTATTAATCTTTTATTATTTTTGTAGCCAAGTTGATTATTTATTTACTAATTATCATGGTTAATCATTAGAAACTAAAATCCATCCGATTCATTCTTAGTGGAAACAAGCCTATTTAGACTTAGTTCTAATCTTCACTGCCGAGTGTCTTATAAACTTCTGATTTCGATGTTTAATTATCTTTAGCTTTTAAATGTTTAAGCTGGCTAAGATTATAAATCTTATTGCTTGTAGTTTCGAGTTAAAGAAGTTTTGCTAATTGTTTTTATATCCTACAGCGGAAAAAAGGACTCCACCTGTTTTTCTTGATACGCACGAATTTTAACATTTCTCTAAAAAAATATTTGGCAACTGATTCGCAATTTTTATAGGTCACCTTCTAACAATTTTTTTTTGAATATATCAGGACTAAAGTCAAAGTCAAATATTTTATTCAGTTTTGGCCCTAAAGAGGCTCTTTTGAACGTACCACCCATTCGGAAGAACATCAACAGAGAAGAATGGACAAGAAACTCTGCTGGTTATATTTTAAATAAGGGTATAATACAATTTAATTCTACCATGGAACTGTGTGGAGTACACAGTTAGTAGTAGACAACCAAATAGTAAGCGTAACGATTGCTTGTCTCGGGAACAGGTACGGTACAGAAAGAACAGTAAATAAATCATTCAATCCTTTAACTGCGCTCCCAATATAAAGCCAATTTAACTGCTGAAAGGCTCCTGAATAATCCAAAACAATAAACAAGGTTCCAATGTAAGACCATGAGGTGAAAAAACAAATTATACAGCTGTTTCCTCGGGAAATATTTATCGAAGAGACGTCCTCCTTCCGAGCACAAACAAATCCTTCGAAATGCAAACAAAACCGGTTGATAATTAACGTACCTACTTATCCGTTTAAATAAACAGAGTCTAGCCAATTTGCCTGCAAACTCGGAGTAAACGTTTCATGATTCACTACGTACTTTTATGAAACTGTTTCTTTGGTTTATTATCTGTTTTATTTAAATTGAAGACGTAAAAGAGTAGTAAAGTGTTGAATTTCTTGTGAGTTTTTTACAGTCAAGTTTGTTATTTAATTAAACTTACTGCTTACTTTTTGTGTGGTCTACTGCGTTTTTATGTGGTAAAATTACTGAATTTTTCATGCATTTTTCTAAGTCGTATAACTTTACAAAAATATTTGTGCCTAAGAAGATTATTTCGTCCAGATGATCGTACTGTCCCGATGTTCTGCCAATATCATAACATTTTATAGACAATTAAACTATAAGCGTCCTAATATTGCACAAGTCCGCTAGCCCTGTTTAACATTCGCTCCTCAACCGATAGGTAACAGATTAACGCCAATATTATCCTTCGGACGCGACCAAACTGCAGAACCGTCGATCCGAACCTTAACATTTAATCCTCACTAAACACTATTACAAAGACCACATAAATTTATTCAGCGTGGATCGCTAATAAAACGGATAAACTTTCTTTAGCATCCATAACGTCGTACGTAATATCGGACGGTACTGAAATATAGTCTTTAACGGAGTGATTTAAGTTTGATATTGGGGTCGAATAGGCTGTTTCGGTGGTGTCGGTGCAAGATGAGATACATGGTTGATTGACAGAAGTCACGCCGAACATTGTATTAGAGGGATTGGCAGAAACTTAAACTGTCAGCCTCGTTACCCAGTTCAATGGGTTGAGGACTTAGCGCCAAGATCGCAAACTGGTGGCTCTTTGATCTTCATAACAGCTAATTAATTGGGTAAGGAAGACTTAACCGGTTGTATTGACGGCCTAAAGCCTTCCCTAACTAAATTAAAGGGTCTGATATTGTTTGTAGATAAACAAGCGTCGACAGTGATTTTTGATGGAACGAATTTCTTTTCATAAATAACGGAATGCCAAGAAACACCCCAAACCAACGGAAGGGGTTAATAACACATTCTTGTTCTTTCAAACATCAATCATATATTTTTGTTTCAAAACCAAACCACGGTGTTAAAAAGCAGTACCATATATTTTCACCGTAATTTGATGTCAAATATTCGTTGTCATAGTGTTATTCCGTACTAATGATGCAATTACGTGTTGAAATCCATTAAATACCTAGTGTACAGGTAAATTATACCTTACCAATATCATTGGTGTGACCGATTTGAAGGAAATTGACATTCTAATTTTACCTTCCATTTGGTTAATAGGTGTCAGTCAGATTTATGTTAAAGGTTTTTTAATGACAATAAGAAATCTATAATCTTTTTTATTTCATTTCGGCAAAACTTCATGGTGGTCCTTTGGACATTACAATAAAGTCGATATTTCATCAGAGATTATTTAAAATTTACTGCTGTTAACAAATAAATATCAATTTGAAAATGACAGTTTTAGTATTCAATATTAATTTTCTAACTGCAGCACTCAGAGATGTTCATTAAATCGGTAATTTCTCATACATTACATGTCAAAGTCACTCATTAAATCTCTCACCAAGGAAGCATTTGATATATCTGAGTACGGGCGTTAGGCAATCAGTGGTTAGTTTTCTTGAAGTCATCCAATTCTCATACCAATGCAAACCTTTATAGTTTGTCTTCAAAACTCGAACAGTGCACACACACAAACACCAATAGATAATTAAAATCGAGTTTAAAAATAAAACAAATATATTTTCACATATTTTGCTGCTGTTGTCCGGACAGGTGTTCAACTTTCAATGTGCTCGTAAAAACAACTACATATGAATTTATCATTTAAAGTGCTGCCCGAGTCTATTGTTGCCATACATGTTTATTGTAGCAGCTTGGGACTACATGCTACGTGAATTATTTTATTTACAAAGTGATGATACTATTTTGCTTTGAAAAAGTTTCGCATGTTTTTTTCGCGTTAGTTAGTCCGGTGGTTTTGTATGACGGTCGGAGTTTTCAGAATAGTCCGTTTGTGAAACACTCAGTTGGAATCTCACAATTTTAACTATCATTAAATAAAACTGTTGAGTTGGTTTTTTGAAGAGTTGCTTTTGGAACTACCGGTCAAATTTGAGAAAGTCTTTTTGATTATGGTAGCCACGTTAAAGAGGAAGCTGACAGGCTATTTTACCCAGAAATTTCCATAGAAACAGTACTATTACAAGTATGCACTGCCATGTATAATTACTGTTACAAGTCTTCGTGATGTAAAATAAACATTAATATTCAGCGTTGTAATCAATAACACCATTTTTAATCATTATCAATAAATTCAAATTAACCACAAATCCCCGGGGGCGAAAAACGAAACCCAATAACAAATTGTTATTGCAACCATTCCGCAAACACATTCAAAGTAAAATAATTCATAGTATTTAACAAGCACTAGGTCCGACAAACATGATCCGTCCACTGTTCACACTCGCCTACAGGGAATACATAATTAAATCTGCCACAATCATTTGTGTGTAATCAGATGTAAAATTTAAACAAATTGAATAATTTAAACATTTGCGCGTGAAATTTAACGGGTAATTATCGTTTCTAAATGTTTTCGGTATATAAAATGAATGGTCTTCGTAACGTTCATTACCTAAGCAAACATTGGACGGGCCAGATAATAAGTTGCAACTTCGCGAATCTCAGTTTCGGTAACAAGAGATGCTTAAAAACACTGCTCTAGTTCGGTTTAAGATAATGTTTATAGTTTCATAGTTTCAGTTATAAGCAAAATGTTTTTATGAGCTCATAATGTTGGTAGATTTAGGGAGGATTTAATTTTGCGTTAGGCTAAGAGCTGACTAGGTTTTAGTGTTCAACGATAAATTTTCTGTTGACTTTGTTTATAGCAATTAGTTTTGAAGATTTATTATTTACATACAGTATCAATATTATTAACAACTGTCATCGACAAGTCACAATCGAGTCCCATTCTAATTGGTGGTTTGTTGTCTAAACGTAACGGAATTTGTCAACGCCATTTGACTATCACGTGACCATTCATTTCATAGTGGACAGCCAAATAGAAATCAAAGCGTTTGCCATTATTTTAAGTGTGCAGTTCACACTGAAACAAAGAAACCAGAGAAAACAAAATGAAACAGTCCACAAAATATTAAACTTTCCTACCTCAAAAAGTACGCAAATAAAACAATTTCCCTACAACACAATTTAACATAAATTATTAAACAACAGAGCAAGCTACAAACTTAATGTTTGTACAAATGTAATAACTAATTTAGGTAATTACTCTCTTTACCTTTGCCGTGTCCCATCTGTGTGTGTGTACTTATTCTGTGGCCGCAAGGATTTAAGTTTCTGTTGGAGTTATACACGTGTGTTTCAACCACAGTGCAAACATAGTTTGTATGGAGTAAGCAGCTGGGGGTGAAGTATCATTGGCGCCCTAAGTTCAACTTTGCTTTACTTACTAAATATCATGTTTGGACTGCTTTATTTGGTTTTCAATTTAGTAATTAGATTTGGATTAGTTCGAGTAGGTTAGTTGAAAATACAGTAGTAGGAGTTTTCAGATTGCCTAAAGGCTTTCGAAACAGTTAACATTTAAGTATTAACCCGCTGAAATAGTAACTCCTTAAAACTTTTTCGTTTTTCAATCTAATCTTAATATTTCAGTAGATCCCACGACGCCCGAGTAAATTATAAATTATGTCTATGACCTCCTGCACTATTTGATCTACATATTAAATTTATATTTAGAGGGAAATCACGTTAAGTATATGTCTTGATTTGATCACGTTTGACGCATGACCAAACCAAACGTTATTGGATGTAACTAATTAAGGTTTTCGTCGATTTGCTTATCAGTAATCAGTAGCCTGTTATCGTTGTCATAGGCGCGATAAAACTGTATTGATAAACGAACTCCAACATAGAGTTATATTCCGTATGCAGGATTTATCAATTGAAACATTTCATAATGTAGTACAGTTTATAAAAGCTTATATTTTCCTCAGTGTTATAGGAAAAGCGTTGTTGACAATGCAACGTTATAAACACAAAGTGCGAACATTTCGATGATTGAAATTTGGTATATAGTTTTATAGATTTTGATGGTGATGAAACAGATTATGTGGCAAAGATACGAGAGGAGTAAGTTGAAATAACAAAAGGGGACACTAAAATCTTTAACCACTAATTTTCAGTTCATGGCACTCGCTTTCTACTGAACTAGCCGGAATGCAACTAGAACTAGCTATAAATCAACAAACTCAAAAATAAAAAATCAACAACAACAAACTGTATATTCTCTTTTTTTACGAGAGTTAAAATTCTATGACTATGACTGATTTTCGACACCAAAGACAATTTTTTTCATTGAAGAAAATGGTTTACTGATGGAATAAAAAAAACCAAACCTTTTTCCTCTTCAGAAGGAATCTTCTTCGGCTAGAATATCGTCCACATTAGTCTTCAATACAATCCACGAAAGAAAAATAGAGTATCAACAAATAATGATCCGTTATTTTTCAATGTAATAGTAGTATCTGATATGGCATTATTTCACATTTTTTCAGGTAAAATAAATAGAAGCTCCATGGATAGTAACATGTGTTCAGGGTAATAATAGTTTATTTAGACTACGAACACGGCAGTTGTATGGTACTTTTTATTATTTGATACCTGTGTAGGTTATTGATTACCCATGATGTCAACATAACTTCAGAGACGTAAAAGTATTTTATATTTTTGAGGTATTGTATAGGAATCTAAAAATAACTAATTCCTATATTCCGTAAAAATGTTTTAACAATGAATGAAAAGATATATTTCAGAATAACATGAGAGATCATTAGGGTCCAGTATTTTTTTATTGCAAATAAAATTTTGAACAACATTTCAAAATATTTTTTCTGTATTTTACTTCCATAAAACTGACTGTACTTTAAACTTTATTGTACTTAGCGTTTATTATTCAAGGTTTAGTTTGGTCTAACTAGGTTTGCGTAGATACTACTATACTAATGGTTTCCTAAGTAACTACTATCGAATCTGTAATCTGGTTAAGGCCGGGGTTGGTTACTCGGACTATTATTCGCTCTTACGGGGTTTGGCTGGCCGCTATTTAAACACTTGCAAACGTAGGCAACGTTTGTAAATTACCACCGTGCGGTCTGCCCGACCGTATGGAACCCAGATTCCCGTACCGGTACAAAATAAATCTCGGACGGGATCCGTACGATTTATACACAACCGGTGATTTGTAAGAAAACCCGCGGGGAGCTCCGATTTCATTACGAAGGAAAATAGGCTTGAAATTTTGCAATTCTAATGTTTTGTTTGGCAAATGTGTTTCGGGATGATGCCAGATATATCTTGTAATTGTTCTTCTGATTTATGCGTCTGGCTGTTTTATGCACGTGTTTTGAGAGGATATTGAATAAATGTGTTACTAGGCTTAAAAAGCTTTGGTTAACTTGCACAAGAAATATTACATCAATTAACTACCTAAGGTATAAAATTGCTTTGCAAAATTCTAATTTCTTTAATATTAAATAGAACACTTTTTACAACGAAGTTAATTTGATTTTTTTTCATATTTAGGTGCTAAATAAAATTTAGGATCAATGCGCAGTCCGCCCTTGGATTCGACTAAGTTGTCTTTATTAAAAGCTCAATTTTATCTATGTCACTTCACTTTTAAATATCAGTTTTATGTGTACAAAAACGGACCATAACATTCAATTTTATTACATTCCTAATAATAATAACTAGAAAATCTTCGCGTAATAACAATACAAGGGTTTCATCTTCAATATTTTTGCGCGTTCCCTCGGCCGGGGCAGGTAGAAACGGCTTAGTCTGCCCCACAACAATGTCATCATTTAAGCCGCACATTAGTGAAACTTGCGTCGTTTGCAGACACCTGGGGTCTACGCGACATACTACTCGATATTTTAACAAACCAACAGAATAAACTGCCCGGCAAAATGTAAATTTCACTGCGGGTGGCAATATATCAACCCGAATTTAGGTTTGACGAATTTTCACTGTGTAAAGTTATGCACTCGGCGTTAACTCTAACGTATGCATGTTGTTGGGTTACACTCCATAGTTCATAGATTTATTGCTCATCCGTAGGTTTTTTATATCAACGGTTCAGTAAAGATGTTCATTTGTTCACACGGTGTAAAAAGGTTGGTAACTTAGGAAAACAACTCACGCTTCGGAACGGTGAAAAGATAAGGAAAGATACAGGATCCGAATAGGTATCTAAACCCCTATTTGAGGAATTCTCTTCACCTCTGAACAGTAACATAGAGTGGGAGAATATAAAATTTAAATTTCGTCACAGATAGGAACCACAGCGTTATCCCAATAGGTATCGATCCGGTCGCTACCTGATACCTAAAGGGCTCGCTGAAAGCCTTTTGTTTGTTCAATCCGGAGCGTATAATCACTACTATTCGAGACACTGAATGCAACTACTGACACTAAGTCTAGATCTGAAATAATATTAATGAACCGCTTCACTTAGACTAACGAAGCTACCGTTGTTTTACAGACATTGAAAAATAGTACTTTGTCTTAAGTTTGTCTTTTGACGCTCGAAGGAACTTTATTGTACCTGTTTGGTGAGGTCATTAAGATTTTACTTAAAATATGTCTTCTTACATCTATTACTTACGAACTCTACAATACTAATTGAACACCACATACCTGTAAAAGAAGAGATTTTTTTAAATAATTTGATATTTTTAGTAATGCGATTATATTCTTATGACATTGTAATAATAAGTTCGAGCAGGCTAGTGGCTAACCAGTGTTTCGGAGTTTTTAGACCGCCTAAAGACCTCCTTCATGGTCTGACCATTAAAACAACCGGAACCAACAATTTACATGTCCTCCAAAGCACGGTAGCCTTCAGATACCTAGAAATTTCACCATCGGCCGCCCATCCAAGTAGCAAGCTGCACGTTACTTAACAATCGCGATGAGTCAACTGTCTAATCAAAGCTAGTATTGAACGTCAAATTGAAACACTAAGGCAGTTTGAAACCAGTTAATCGCTTCGAACTAGTGGGTAATCTTTTCGAGTGGTGTGCATATAGCGGTTGCATACCGCGTGTACGAACGCCAACGAAATTGCATCTCCCGGACAACTCAAAGCGATGACGAGCGGCATCATTGCATGATGTACATCACTAGTGGTTGTTGAGTGACGTATTTGGTTAGTTATATGACTGCCGGTGCTTGTTTGCGAAAGTAGTTTTCGATTGGCAGTTATGCGGACTTTGATGATGAATTATTGATGGTTCATTTTTTGTAGGTACGTTTAATTATTTTTTTTGGTGACGGAAAACTGAAGTTTGGTTAACCAATATCGAAGTTAATTTGTAACCTAGGTTAAATTAATATTTTTATTCTACACAGAACTGTCCTTCTGGACAGGTTAAGATCTAACCTATATTATCCTACTTCTGCCAAATTGATTGTAGCTCGATTGACTCTCAATTACATCGTGATAGAATCGCTTGACACATTTTGATTCCAGTACAATACCAAATGTAGAAAACAATTTTATCCAGATCCCATCTAGACTCAACTGAGACACAATCCATTTAGCAAAATTGCATCCTTCATTACACATCCAATAACTTATTCAAATCCGTTCCAGCACAACCTAAACTGATATCTAGATTTTTTTTGTAGATTCTATGTAATAATGCATCAAGAATGTCCTACATAACTTACTAACCAGTAAATTGCTAAACGCAAACAGGTTTGAAACAACACTAAGTCAGAACTACTCGTCTATGAGTACATAACAGAAATAGCCAACGCGCTTTAAAAGAAATAGCGCGTGCAGTTTCATCGTGCTAACTTTCTCCTCGTGTTTTACTGGCATGAGCTACTAGGTAATCATATTTTTTGTAACGTACGTATGTAGGAGAAAATTAATTACTAAACGCGCGTATTGTTAACGAGCCAATCAATTGAACATATTGGGTACAATATCTTCTACAAAAGAACGATACTGTGTTTTGGAAGGCACGTTAAATCGTCGGTTCCTGTTGTTTCTATCGTCAGATCAAGTCGCAGGCCTCTAGATGGTGTAACATCTCTGATATTAGGGTTGTCCTTCACTTTACTTCACAAAAGAAATCGGTCTAATAGTTTAACACTAGTATGTATAATAATTGTGATATTTTAGATACTCAGGATATTAAGCTATATTTTAAACATCAGAAACCTATGCAACGTATAGAAATATCAAAATAATTAAGGAATCTTAAGTTTATCATCTAAGTAACTCTCCGTATTGTCAAATGTTTTCATTGTCAAATTTTATATACATACCTTTAGAGATATGTAAAAATTGTGTTAAAAATCGAAGGATTCATTATCTAAATATATTTTATAACTAAGAGTAAACTGGCCCAAACCGGCGCAATAGCCAGTAACAAATAGTAAAGAAATGCAGCATCACAAAGGCTCCGTGAATGGGGCGCAGGCGGGAGGTGCGCGGGCGCGTGCATTGCCCTCGCATACCCTCCGCGCAGCTCAAACGCGACTGACTGCATTCCGCCGCGCTTCCTGACCACTGCAACTACGGCATTACACTGCAAGTACCTACCCTGCCCCTCTTCACCCCACTCTCCCCTCTTCAAAAGCACAAAGAAAGCCTTCGCAATCACGTAATTCGATATAAACTGATCAATGTCATCCTTTGATGTGATCCTTAAGCTCTGCCCTTTTAAAATACATCATACAAATCTAATAATGTGATGAAAACAGAAATCTTCCGCTCGCCCTTTAAAGAACAATTTTATATATGCCGTCATTTAATATACAAATTAGATGTCCAGGAAATTGTGTGATAAATTTTACAAATATAGGTAGGTAATGCGCCTAAAAAATATTGGGAAAAATTTACACTTTGTTTTTCAAAGCATTATAACTAAAGTATTAAATTTAAGTGTAAAATTAAACAAACAATTTTACTAAAGGTGTAAGATACAAATAACGAAAACATTAAAGTCAACCCAGAATGAATTTCCCCTCGTATTTAGAGTCACATTACAGTATTTAGCCGTGAAAAATTACAGCGCATCAGTTTTCAAATGTGTACAATTAAAAGTAGAAACGGGAGCTCACATAGATTTGAATCGTGCTCTCAAAGCGGTCATACGTTATGCGTTCGATATAAGATATAACTCACGGGAGCAAAGCAAAAAGTATGGAAACACTCGGTAATAGCACGTCTGCTGAAAGCGCTTTCCGTGAGGCTTTTAAGCGCTTATCTTGGGAATGATAGCCGCGACCGGACGCTGAAAGGCTGTGACGGCAATTTGCTTACATTAGGACTTGGCCCGTTTCACCATCGAACTACACGATCAAAGCGAAGAGTTTTTTGCATTTCGTGTGCCATTGGACATTGTACAGTTGCATATGGTTTCAACTGTCACCTCCATTAAAATTTTGAATATTTTGGCTGCTATTTTAAGTTGTATTGTCCACCTACGAGATAAAATGGTAACAAGAAGCAAATGATTGATGAGGCAGACAAAAGTTATAATCACAAAAGTATTAAGATAGATTTTTCATATTTAAACACTTTTGAAAAATTGGAATCACCTTCATAGATTTTCAAAGCTGAGTAGTAAAATTAACTAGCTACGGTCTGGTCCCAGCCTTAACAGACCGAAAACGTAACTTCCGCATATCATATTTACTCATATGTGTATTACAGGCTTTTTCATATAAAAATATTGTTCAGCTAAACAACAGTTCCATCACAGTGTAAGTTTTTTTAATAAACATATCTCATGCGTTTTCAGAGCGCCATTGATTCGCGACGCAGTCAGCTATGAAGTTGAAACATATTCTCTGAATATTACAGCATTGCTGTTAGTTCAGTCCAACCGCCTATTAAATTGTTTCTAAAAACAATCAAACAACTGTTTTTACTTTTTCGTAACTGTGTGTGAATTTATTTGCATAGTTCGGGAACTAGACTCGGGGCTATTGAATTAGTTCAGCAGAAATAAAATAAAACGGGCTGCATTAATTTCCCTGAAAACAAGATTTTATTTAAAAAAAGAACTACATAAAAGAACTAAAGTGTAAAGTGTATTTGGACTATTGACATTACGTACTGTTCTTTTTTTAAATTTATTCTGACCAAAATTAAACGGAGTATAATTGCATTATTAATAGCTAGATATTGATAGCTAGGGTGTATTTTTCATAGAAATTGTGCGTTATAGCTTAACGTATTCCCGATTTACATTGAGAAGTTTATAAAAGCTTAATGCCGGTTCTAAAGTGCGGTGTCCGAGCACATGTTTGTTTTCCGCTGCTATTTCTGGCCAGTCCGGCATTGTTCCATGGCTTGTGGCCATTCACTAGAAGGTTAAACAACAAAACTAAAACGGTCTACTTTTAAAACTGCTTGTATATAACATTTTACGCATTACTTTGGTAAACTATCCCATGCCTAGACTAACACTTTTTTCATTCACGTGACTATTTTTTTGTAGGTATACAAATAGCCTAAACCATAAAACCTGACCATGAAACCTGTTCAGAATCAGTTGTAGTCGACTCTAATCGACTGTAGTAAATGCGATTATATTTTCAGATTTTTTGGTCTTTTAAGAAAATACTTGTGTAACAATAACGTGACACAAACTGTTTCTCTCAGCTAAAATACAACTAAACACAATAAAGGCAAAACGCGTTCCGCCCCTTAACTTACAAAAGTACATAACAATATTCAAATCGTAGCAATATTAAGAAAATTCAAATTCATTCGGAACATTTTACATCGATGCGAAATCGCTCGGTTCCTTGCGATTCAATTGCGACCCATAGTTTCGATACCAAGATCGTTATTGGTTCTCTGTAAACCAATATTGCTGTTAATGGCCGACCATTTGAATGTTTCCAGATTTTTCTTTCATATTCGTAAATCGAATTTTCTCTGATTTGTAGCACTTAAATGTAGTGCAAGTCATTCTGTACGATTAAACTGGGATCAACAGACTAATGCCAGGGTTGTGACCGGACGAAATAATTTAAAGTTACCCGTTTCAAAAACAATATTAAAGTATAAAGTAAACCGAAATGACATCGAAACATTAACTTTGTCGTTTTAATCATTAAAGGTATTAACGGAACAAAATAACCGGAATACAGACGGTATAAAATTGACTTAACTCCTATCATAATTTTCTTAGAAACGACATAGCTTAGAGGTGCTTCGCTATGTTTTATTAAATTATCGGTAGATTTTTCATTGTGTATTCTGGCTGTAAGCTCCGAGCTTTTCAAAGACCCCTTCTTAGTCTGAACGAATTATGAAATTTTCAATATCATTTTTAAATCTAAAAGGGAAGACATTACAAAGCCATCGGAAATATTTTGCTGCAAAAGAAAGGTGAAACTTAATAAGCTTATGTACAATCTTCCTCTTTGTACGTACACCGGCCCGGTTTTTCCATTAGTTGCATCATAAGAAGCACATTTTTTTCACTAGGTATGATATTTTCTTTGTTGCTTTTCGGTTATCTTGTTAAATGGTACAGTGAGTCAGCTTTTATTAAATTTCGGGCAAAACATTGTATTCATTTAAACGACTGCAAATCATGCAACAACCCTTTACAGTAAATAAACAACAAGCCAGAAGTCTGAAAAAGGTGATTATAATTTTTGGCATAACTTTACAATCTATACTTAAATAAATTACTCATTCTATTTAAAATTTAATGCCTGGAAGTAACCCTAGTTTAAATTACTAAAGAGACCTCTGCAACGCTTGAAAAATAACTTAATCCCATAACTTATACGATCATCACTCGACTTCCTAACATAATACTTATACAAATCCTGCACACCAGAAAAAGTAGAAGAAATCTGAGTCAGCTAGTCTCAAGTTTTACAGCAGGTATTTAGTTAACGACCGTAAGTAATACCGAGAGGAACCCTTCTCGGCATATTGGAATGATAAAAGATTTGTACTATAGTGCTTCACTTGTAGGTATAGTGCGATAGCTTTAAGGGTTGTCTGCGAAGACGAACTCTTGCGTAAAGTGCGTATGTCGCCAATAAAATCGATAGCAAATCGGTAACTCGACAAAAAACTTATGTCCCTTTAGGAGAGGCTCAAAAAAGGACTAAGCCCGTAATTTACGATGTAGCACAATTTTAATTATCCAGTTAACATCGGAAGAAAAACGCGGCCACGCTAAAATGTAATCAGTACATCGATAAGCCCGGCCCGTCATCCGCGCATCCCTTTAAAACAAAACAAGCACAGCGTTTGTGGAGCAAAAACAAACAAATTATAACTATTAACGCGCGGCGGGTTGAATACTGGCCGATATTAATATTTCCGACGAGAACACCGGTTTTATTCAGCGAAATTGCAGTTAGAAAGATCCTATTAATGAACGTCCCGGTCTCCTTTGTCCAGCGCCGGAGCATTTCCTGCACAATCGCCCTGACACCGAGTAATTAGGGAGAAAAATTCGTTACTCTGATGTTATACTATATTTTTGTTTTGTGGCAAGATTCTTTTCAAGTTTCTGTATTTCCAGTAAAAGAAAAAGGTTAACCACAATATTTATTAAGAACTTATAACAATAACTCGTGAGATTTGGAAAATGTAACTGTAAGTCCAAAAAAACTTGTATTTCATATTTAACAAATTCGATTAACACGAAACCGCATTCCAAGCACATAATTATTTTAGGTTTCTAAACGAATACTTAAGTGCAAATACGTCATTAATGTCAACAAAAAAACGCGCAGACACAAGCTTGAGACGAAGAAAGGCTTAAGCAGCAAGTGTGGAGGTTAGTTTTTTAGTTGTACGCTCGTTCCGGTTTTGAGACGGCACGATGACCTTATATTATTTATGGGCCGGTGTAAAACGGGGGCGTTAGCGGTCCATGGAAAAGCGTATATGTATGAAATGACGTAGCGTCTGACAGCAATACGTCTTTCAACTGACTTGTTGATAAATCATGAGCTATTTGCAAGGCAAATGGTAAAAATGTTCGGAAAATAGGTTACGAGATCTCATCGTCATTCAAAATCATTCTAAAATTGATTTCATATTCGGGTCGCTTGATTTTTTGTTGTTTGAATTTAGAGTCAATCCGATTGGCGATTTATATAGCGGAAACATTTATCTTGTAATCGCTCTAAGTTTATCATCTACGCGACATAATAATTACGATTTTCTTAACACTCACGATGACGTAAGGGGGCCCCAATCGTTTATATACACGGTTTTTAGGGTTCCGTAGCCAAATGGCAAAAACGGAACCCTTATAGATTCGTCATGTCTGTCTGTCTGTCTGTCCGTCCGTCTGTCTGTCTGTCTGTCCGTATGTCACAGCCTTTTTTCTCCGAAACTATAAGAGCTATGTTGTTGAAACTTAGTGTGTAGATGTATTCTGTGAACCGCATTAATATTTTCACACTAAAATAGAAAAAAAATAAAATTTTAGGGGGGTCTCCCATACTTAGAAATGAAAAAAATATTTTTTTTTTCATCAAACCCATACGTGTGGGGTATCTATGGATAGGTCTTCAAAAATGGTATTGAGGTTTCTAATATCATTTTTTTCTAAACTGAATAGTTTGCGCGAGAGACTCTTCCAAAGTGGTAAAATGTGTGTCCCCCCCCCTGTAACTTCTAAAATAAGAGAATGATAAAACTAAAAAAAATATATGATGTACATAACAATGTAATCTAACACCGAAAATTGGTTTGAACGAGGTCTAGTTAGTAGTTTTTTTTTTACGACATAAATCGTAAACCGCAAAAAAATACTGATTATTCATTCAATAACTCAAATGTAAATAAAAAAACATTTATTTCAAGAACTTCTTTATTATGTTACTCGCTGCTACGGAACCCTTCATGGGCGAGTCCGACTCGCACTTGGCCGCTTTTTATATACATAGCTACTTCTAAACTGACCACTCGTCGATTCATAGTAATATAATTTTCCATCCGCTTGTTATTGAACAAACCTTGAGCAGGTTAGTGGCCAAACTCTTTCATCAGAGGTTAGAAACCTCTTCAATTGTCTAACGATTAAAGGAAGAACCGAAAATTAAGTCCTGCGAAGCGCGGTACAGCTTAAACAGACATGTCACTATCGGCCACCCATCTAAGTATTATCCTTGTTGCATGTTGCTTATCATTCTCGATGAATGACTCAATTATTATTGCTCAATTAAACTACCGTAAAAGCACGTTTCTATATTAATGACTAAAGTAATATGTTTATTCGTAGTAAGCGTATAAAATTATTAAGATTAAAAATTAATTAAAGTTTTATATCTTCTAGTTGTTAGTTAATTGTTTAAGTTTATGAATATAAATAGGTTTAATTGAGTTTTTTGTTATGATTTTTTCCTTGTTTACAATGTTCATATTTCTGTACCCAATATTTGAAATAAGCAGATTGTATTATTTAGCCATAACATTAAAACAAAAGAATGTGCGTTTAGCTTAAAAAAGGAACCTAAAATCACATTCTCTTGTTTTAAACTTCTCTAAATAATACAATTAAATAACATTATAAAAACAAGAGTTTAAATAGACAAACAAGAGACAGTTGAAACCAGCAGCATTTTAAACGTAACCAAAAAAACTTTCAAAATAAATCTTAAAACAGTTAGTTTAAAATGAGCATTCTCATGTGTCTTGTTAAGAGTTTATTAAAATTAAAGCCACAAAGCACTTTGTTAGAGCTCTAGTTAGATCGTTTTAAAAACTGTTTGTCTTAAGTTTAACGAAGGCGGAGGCACGCACGGTTCAAGTCTAGATAAAAAATAGTCTTCTCATCTTGTAAGTAGCTCTTATATTAAGCTAGATATTTATTTCATTCTGTTTTCAGTACTATGTTCTTTTAATACTAAATTGGAACTATTAAGACTGGACCTTACGTAACGTCAATTACTTTATCTTTGATAATGAACTTATTGGTTCTAAAAGAGCTTTAAGCATGATCTAAATCGGTTACTAGATCATAACCAATTTAACTTATCGAACGCACAATATAAACCTGCATATATGTATATTAATGTAAAATCTACTCTTTGATAAGACTCAGTAGAATTTGCTTTGTAATCATTACGGTCGTAACAAAAACGCAATCTTCAAACAAAGCATTTAAAGAGACTGCAGCTTCTAAGACGGGTGAAAACACGGTGAAATGTTTCGGTCACACATAGTTAGATCTCAATAACGCGGCCATCTCACGCGACAGAATGTGTTTGCATCGCAAATAGCTTGTTTTGAATTCAATGCAATCATTACATGTTAGTAATTAGGTGCATATGTAGCGAACGAATAGCGATTCGCGCGGTCGCTCCCCACTATATTGGACTTTCGAGAAAAATTATAGTGAAATCAACGCCACGCGATGTTTTTTATTTATTAGTATTAATATTTAGCTGTTTTAGTATCGTATATCATTTTTAATAAATGCTACTGCGCTAGTTAAGTGCAAAAGCAGTTAATTTTTGCGGCATTGTAGGTTGCACTTTGTAACGTTTTTGAACCAATAGGAGTTTTTAATTAGCAATTGTAGGCTGTTAGATGGGCAATTAAATGATAATATTTTATTACAAATATAATTAAGAACAGAATGTATTTTTACATATTATTAATTATGACAATGTTGATAAAACAAGGTTAAACGGGCCTCGCAATTAAAATAAGACATTTTTATGTACCGCATCAGTTTATAGCGTATCCCGTTACTGAATTGAAATATAGGTAGAGTTCCCTTGAAAAAAATTAACATGGTAATGTTTCTTAGGAAGCATTTGGCGTCCGTTATTTGTCGCGACTCAATGTAGGCATGTTTGGAACGTGACATAAACACTAAACGATCTCGAATCAATTTCGTTTTAGCTATGCCCAATCGATTACGAATTTCAACAGTTAACCGCCGTTTAATGCGTTTAAGGAGTAAAATTCACTTTTACAAATAATTTTTATGAGCGTTCGTGGATAGCAAATTGTCTATTGTGTTCTGGGCGTAAAATTTATATTATACTTGCATGTTCTATAGAACTTTACCTTCCTCAATCTGTCATTTTCTATATAGGATCTTCTCGAACAATATTGCTCAAGATAGACACATACATTGTTACACTTTTCAGAGAGTGCGTCCAAAGAAAACATTTTACCATTCGTCCAGTATGAATTTTGTAACAGATATTATGGTAACTTTGTCAAAGTTGTTTAAAAGCTATTTTTCCTTCGCTGATAAGAAGGTGATGAGATATAAATGTTATTACGGAATAGTACCGAGGAATGCGGCGTCTCGGCAGTTGGGAACAGCAAATCAGATTTGCGAGCAAGTTATAAAATAACATAAACACACCTTTGACGGGTGGTGGTCTTAATGAGAAAAGTTTGATACAACTTCCATTTAAGTCAAACTTCTGTCATCAGCGTTTACTTTTGTGAGTGGGGTGTGGCCAGGTGGAACTCTCAGAATAGATAATAATCTCTATTTAAGTGTAAACAAACTCTTTTTAATACAAACGGTTGCGACGCTCCTTTGCCTCCTTTGATCAGTTTTGTTGGAATTGCATTTGAAATCGCGTTAAAAGTTTACATTGACGAAGTTGGCGGCGCAAGTTGAAACATTGTTTTGGTTAAGGATAACAACTCCGATCAGCTGAAGCCCGCGGAGAGATTTAAAAGATTTTTAAACTTCTACGTATTTATAGAAAAATGAAAATACAATTTTCTTTCGTAAATTCTTTATATTTTAAAAGCTTTTAAAGTTTTTAAAAGTTATTTTCCTAGCATTTTATGTTTGTAGAATGTTTAGACAACATTTTGAAAAGTAGTTCACTAGATCAATTAATAACAATATTCTCACGAGATCAATATACCCCGCCGAAGTTAAATTCACCGCGGAGACGTTAATACGCTTAACTTATGCGTAAGAACTTCAACTTCTCTATAGTTACGATCGGAGTTAACCAAGTGACGACACTTAGTCTATCTCGCGGCAACTTTTGTTAGACAATATTACATAATAATTAATGGTTATTTATGTGCGTGAGAAGTTTCGATATGTGCGGCGGAGGTGCCGCGGTGTGCGATCGTATCGTCATACATTAGTCGGGGCCGCGCGAGAGTTATTATCAGATCAGTTGTTCACAAGTTGGAGAGTGCCGCGGAAAGTTATCGGCGAGCGCTCACGGCGGCGCGCGGCGAGAGATAAGCGGGAAACGGACTTACCATGTTAGAGAGCAGCAGACGTTGGTGTTTAGCGACTTGAGGATCTAGGGCTTGGAGCGGGAGAGCGAGGGGCAGTGGGAGTGGGAGCGGCAGCGGGAGAGGTTGTGGATGCGGAGCCGGCTGCACTAGCAGCGGGGGGCAGCAGTTGCACGGCGTCACGTAGGACACGCACCCGAGCTGCGGCGGGAACAGCGTGGCGGCGGCCTCCAGGAGGCCTCGCACTCGTCTCTCACGACCGCATCCGCGGCCGACCTCCGACCTCTCGACGGCTACGCGCGCCGCCGACTTCCCCAAGTACCTTCAACTCACTGACCACGAGGTCGCTAACAAATGCGCGGGAACTTGGAAAGTTCCGAAAAAGTTTCGAGAGTCGAAGGGAAGATGCCGGATGTCGCGAGGGAGCGGAAAACTGAGCGATCGGGGAAAGCGAGAGACGTCGCGTAGGGCTCGCGAGAGTGTGGACAGAGTGTGTGCGTGGAGCACAAGTCGCCGGGCCGGCGTGTGGCGGTGGACTGAGCGGCGGAGGCAGGTGCGCGCCGCGCCGCGCGCTGGGGGCGGGCCCACCTGACCCACCTGGCGCCTGCGCACACACGCCGCTCCAGCCTCCGCCGCGACACACTGCTCCACACCACACCACACCATACCACATCACACAATACAATACAATACTATTATCTCATTTTACTATGAGCTCAAACAATTGTTAAGTATATCATTACTTATGTAACTTTTCGGAAGTTTTTGATTTTGTATATAATTTTGTTGGTAATGCAAATTATATTTAAATTATTAACGTACAAGTGTAACTCCACACATTATATTTAATTTGAATTTTCTCTAACGTATTTTTGTTAATTTACAACAAACAGACGTCTGTACAAAAGTCAGTTCTGTCCGAAGATGATAAGCAGCTTCATATGTTAAGGTCGACAAGCAAATAAAAAAGTATTATCTTGCGGAAATCTCAAGCGGATAAACGGGAAAAATCGCATTGATCTTTAAGATCCTTTCGTTAGAGGACATCAGAAGCACGCCTAGTAAGCTCATTCTGGAAGCTCAGAAGGGATTAGGCACCTTTTAACGTCGCGCACTATTTACCTTGAAAACCTTTCCGAGACAAAGATTACAGTACTCGTTAGTGGGCATCGAGTAAACATGGACGGATTACATCTCGGACAATCTTTAAATACACTTATAACTCTTACAAAGTAAGGTTAATAGTATGAGAGTCGATACCAATAAGCAAGCTTAACGTAACGAACCGATAGAAGTATAGATAGGTATGCTTCAAATCAAAGTAAGAAACTAATGATTAGAATGGACAAACTAAGAGTCAATATTTCAATTTCCAAGGAACGATTTATCATAAAATAATAATAAATAAACAATTTTAGTCGTTACTACAGGTATTTTCGCGGTACAAAATATTGTTTTAGCAAGTTAACAAGATTTCCCGATGTGTAAATCGTGAAAGTTTAAAAAGGCTATTAAATCACCAATAACAGTGAGAATTAAATCAGTTTTTAAAAGATGTGTGATAGTTTTATCTAGTGACTAAAAATTCGGAACGTTACTACAATTGTCATAATTAACCGTACCATATATTCATAGATTGAAAAAAAACTAATGACCGTAGAAAACTCTATGACTAAATAAATTAATTAATACAACCTAATTATAAGGTTCATTACTTAGTTGTAATTCTGGGATTGAGCTGTACAAATTGAATTAAACACGGTATCTGTAGACACTGGGCTACTAATGGTACCTGCGACATTCCCATAGGAATACGGGACTCTACCGAATTGATACGGGGTGGTATAATTTTAATTCGATTCCTGAATATTCCACTTTCATCTCTATGCTTCCACTTCATTAATTATGTAATTTAATTTTATATCAAACGTAAAAATGTAATGAACTGTACAATCTATTCTTTTTTATAAAAATGTTTGTAGATGTGTGGGTAAGGATGGAATGAAATCACTAATCTATTTTCTTTTACAGAAGGAATTGTTATTGGTTGGAAAATCCGCCATATTGGTTTATATTTTAGTGTTGTTTGTGGACAAATAGATTCGCCGCTTTAACAAATATTTGTATAGATTAACCTATTAACTTCTTCCATTATAGACAAATGACGATCGAAATCGATTTAGATATCTTCAAATACAAATGTGAGGGAATGTTTTCATGATAAGACAACAACTATCACGTGACGCTCTTTTACATTTTGTTAGTAGACACTCAAATAGAATGCAAAGCGATTGTCACAAGTATGCTAAAGATTTAGTTTTTTGTGTTTGTTCGAACGCGCTAATCTCAGAAACTACCAATCAGATTTGAATAATTATTTTGTAATAGATAGCCACATTCATCGGGAATGTTGCAGGCTATTTTTCATCCTGAAATTCCCACGGGAACGGGCTCAACGCGGGTATACTCGCGAGGCGCTGCTAGTACTAAGTTTGATCGAAAAGACATTAGTCACCTTTCGCCCGAATGATATAAGCGTTACCTATAAAGGTAGTTTGAATCCACAAATTCCCACAGAACAAGGTACAAAGCGGGTAAAACCGCGAAACGGTGCCAGTTATAAATGTTCAGGTTTTCTAAACATTAATTATTCCCTTTGACCGCCCTTTTCCCATGTACCTAAGAGATTAACTACGGATCACAACAACCAATTACTTTTGGCTAATCCAAGCTCATTCATTTTTAAACAGCTTGTTCTAATTGCGATTTTTTTTTGGAATTTGCTTATTTTGCTGCCATGATGCTTTGCAATAGGGTTACGGTGCAATGACATTAACAAGACTAAAATTAATTTTATTTGTTAAAAATGAGTAGTAAAGTTAGTTTGAGTGGGTTAGTGAACAGCTCAGATGTCAGAGTTTTCAAACCGCCTTAAGGCCTCTGATGTGACTTGACCATGGAAATAATCGTCACCGACAATTTACCATGCCTTCTGAAGCTCTCAGATAAAACATGAGTAATTATAAATACACTTACAACAGCTAGCGGCTTAAAGCACGGAATTTAAGGTAATAATAATACTTACTCATTATTGTGTGTTTAAATTGACGAAAAAATGTATCATGGTTGTACTGATTACTACGCGTATAGTTATTATAATTAAATCCTGATCGTATCTTACTAATCCGAACATAATTTGATGAAATGTTATCTTTTTCAAATCAAACATGTTCCTTTCGAGATTCTTAAAAACAGAATGAATAGGTACATACATACCTACATATTTAGAAAAAAATATTTTGAATTGAAACTATGTACGTTTACGGATATATTTCGCTTCTATTTTACATTTTAATCTGACGTTTTCGGCCCCTTTACTGGAACCGTGGTCACAGAAGACTGGAAATAAAAGCAAAGTGTATCCGTAAACGTAGTTTCAATTTTAAAATGAATAGTATTCGCTTAAGCTTAGGAACAAGTATCAAAAATTAGTTGAGAAGTAAATGTAGAAAAAGTATCTAACGGATTTCTGTGAAAGCTATGAAAGCAAACTAGGAAAGCCAATGTCACCACTATGACACATATTGTCTGTACTGAGCGCTGTTTCATATGTGTTCAAATGTTCATAACAGCTTCCGCGGTCTTGTGATTTGAGCGCTCGGTCGATCGATCCGGAGGTTCCGGGTTCGATTCTCGATGGGGACAATATCTTACAAAAATCTCTGTGAGACTGCCCTCGGTTTGGTTAGGGCATTGCAGGCTTAATCGCCTGATTGCTCGAAAAGTAAGACGATTCCGTCCTTTGAAGGGCAAGTTAAGCCGTTCGGTCCCGGTTACTTTCTACGGATAGATGAGCCATGTCAGAGGCCTTTGGCGGCTTAATAACTCTGACACCAGGATTGGTCAGGTTGACCATCCACGCGATGAAGAAGAACTGTTTATAGACCAGAAAACTGTCTAACTCCAGTCTACAAAATGTTCACACTCTCATATCCCAATTTTCTACAGTAAAAAACGAATATAAATTATTCTGCCACTAACAAAGCAAACACTGGGAACGAAATCTTAACAATAGTCAAGTTAGTTACGAAGTTTAATTAATGCGTAGTTACAGTAAACCCTTTGATTATACGTGCCAGTTACACATTCGGTTCTTGTCAAGAGCTTACAGGATATACGATTACACAGCGTTGAACAAGCGTTAGTACCCAAGAAATCGTTAGGACGTATTTAGAATTATTTGGGCTTTTAAGACGCTCCTGAACATTGGAAGGAGGTACTAAGCTGCTTATTTTGAAATAAGAACATAGAATCATAATTAACTTTTTATACTCATCATAAGTTTAAGAGCAAGGCTCTTGTCGGTGAGTCCGATGTAGACTTCTCTGTCTAACTACCTACGTTCTTTATTCAAAAATCCTGCATCTTCGCTGTATTGTGGCGCCTTCCTGAGGAAGTTCTCTATTTGGTAGCTTTTTTTTAAGGTTCGGAGCATTTTCACTATAGGAACATGATTTACTTTTTACATCATAACTTTTCATTCCTTATTCAAAATATTGTTCTTTTTGGCTGCATTTTGGCGCTTCCCAGAAGAATACTATCTCTATTTGATAACCTATTTTTTAAAGGTAGGTTCTGACATTCTTTTATTTTATTTTTAAGTAAAGGCAATAAGCAAAAGTGGTAACTATAGAAAGCAAGCGTGCCTATGCCTAATCCTCCTCACAGTACTAAAATATTGTGCATAGAGGGTTTTGATATGTAGAGCCGTATTTTGATAAATTATAAAGTAATCTAGCTTCTTTCAAAAAAAAATAAAATTAAAAAAAAATATAAAAAATAAATAAGTGCTTTAAAACTAATTAATAAATAATTATTAGTCACTTAATTTACTGCACGCCTGTAAAGTGCAGGTAATTAAAAATAAAAAATAAACTATACTAAATGAAACGGGTCTGTATCGCGTTAGATATGAGTTCTCCCGTGACCACGAGCGGTGTAATCCGCTCGAAACGTCGGGTACGTATTTTAGTAAATACGTTTAATTATCTAACGCGATACAGACCCGTTTCATTTAGTATAATGAGTGCAAATCGTGTGAGTTTAAAAAGTTTGAAAAAATAAACTATAAAATTCTTGACATATTTCCTTAACAACGTAAAGCATGATAAATTCCACTATCTCTAAAAAACAACTCTATCTGTAAGGCTGATTGTATTTTCTTTCACGCCAGAAGCACTGAGCCAATTTTGTCAAAAATTGCTACAGAGATGGACATGCCTTGAGAAGGAAGAACATATGCTCCTTTTTTGTCTTGAAACTACCACAAAAACGGATACTTTACAAGTAAAAACGCGGAGTAAAACTAGTATCAAAATATGCAGTTTCATAGTGACGACTAATAATATTATCACCAGTATTTCCTTTGAAAATTTTTCTTTAAAGAAAATTGATAAAAATCTCGTCTCTGGTATTCTCAGCTAACATTTTTATTGAAGGATCTTTGTCTTAGGAAGATCTAGATTAAATTATTTCATAGAGTTTATTTATTTAGCTTAAGTTAACTTAGTTCATATATTTTTACTTAAATACGTAATCCTTTACTGTCTAACTTACTGATAACGTTATTATTGTTGACTTAAAACTGACTTAGAGTTTGAGGTTATCCTCGAATTAATTATCTTACCATGGAAGAGCGAAGCACTTACTGCGTTAAGTTCTCTGTTTCGTGAATCTTACGATATTCTACGTATAGTAATTTGATGGTAGCATCAAACACATCATATTTACTTCGTTAATGTTAGGCAAGTTTAAAAGCTTCTTAACAGCGAGGTTCTCTTTTCTACGGTTTGCTATGGACACATTATGAAGTTACGACAGTGTATAATCTTACTAGTTAGATTATAAGCCAACGGTATTTACAATATTACGGTGACATAGATACCGTAGCATCAAGACAGTATTTTTAAATAGAATGCTAAACGAATGTCTTTTGTCTATACAAGTTTTTTGGGTTATCTGTATACAACTTGACTAAACAACACAACATATATCTAAAAATAATTAGGCATCTTCTAAAGATCGATAAATTTAAGTCCCAAAAACACAGCTTAACTAAAGAAAGTGAAAATTCCTCCCGTTTGTGTTCAAGTTACGGTTCAATGATTGGAATTGTTTCCGATAAAGTTAATTACGTTGTTACTGTATCGTCATTGGAAAGTTTAAGTTACAACTGATTAATTAAGTATTTTGCACGTTTGACTTGCTTGTAACTTAGTTTGTGTATAAAAGTGTAAGAGTTTTATACTTTGGTGATATATGTACAATTTTACTGGCTTGCGGAGCTCAATTTGGTGGGTACTGGCAGCGCCCCACGGTTTTACCCGCGTTGTGCCCGTTCCCGTAGGAATTTCGGGATTTTTTATATATACAAACCTTCCTGTTGAATCACTCTATCTATTTAAAAAAACGCGTCAAAATCCGTGCAGTAGTATTTGAGTTTTCGCGAACAGACAGACAGACAGACGCGGCCGGGGACTTTGTTTTATAATATGTGATAAAGATAAAGAACATTATGCGATCCGGGATAATGCAGCGTAATACAATTTGAAACAAAATGTATGACTTCTTGTAAGTTTGAGAATCGATACTCTCCCAAAATATACAAAACCCGTCAATTTAATCAATAATTTAAATACCTCTAAACCCAATAAGCAGTCAATTCAACCCAACCTAAAATAACTATCGAACTAATCACAGTTAAAACAAGCTTTTTCTCTAGTCTAAACAACACTATATGTGTGAGTCAGCCACTGTACATGTATGTATGCGAATTCCATAGTCTGAGTTAGAAGGCTGTAGCGTGCCATGCGCCCGCGCCGGGCCCCGGTCGTTGACCCCGCGTTTACCGCCAAGCCGTCTACGAAATTTCAAATTATGTAACATGACCTTAACATTGAATGTGGGAAGTGGGGACCTTATTTGTAATCTGTTAACATTTTTGTATGCATTGTTTTGTTACGTGGATATATTGGTTGTGTTTTGTATGGGATGTGACAGTTACGAAGAGACTGTTGAGTATAAAGGTATGGCGGTTCTTTAGAACTTAAGTAAACTTTTGTATTGAAACTACGTGTACGGATACACTTCGCTTTTTATTTTACATTTTTATCTGACGTTTCGGCCCCTTTACAGGAACCGTGTTCCGTATCCGTGGTATCCGTAAACGTAGTTTCAATTCAAAGTTAATAGTGTTCGCTTAAACTTAAGAAACCAGTTAAATATAACTTTTATATAATAAATAACTTATAGATAGATAGATCAACGAACATTAGTTTTTTTGTTATTATTTTGTGTTCGTATTTCAAAAAGTCTCCAATCAACCGTCATTGCAATATGACACCCCCTTATGTAGGTACATACAAAGGTATAATTTGTAATTTAAAGGTAAAAAAGGTATTTTGTAAATACGATATAATTTTAAAATATTGCAATAATTACTATTATGAATAGGAAATCCACTACAATAACATCAACTTTAAATATCAATATTTATAAAATCAATTATTAATTACCGTCTGATTGTGAAACGATACGAAAATAAGAGATATTTTGTCGGCATCGGATTTCTTGAAAAAATTCAAGCTAACGGACGAAGAAAGAAAACATAAGGTTGGTCATAATCATAACGTAAGTAAATCGTCCGTGGAAACCAAGAACAAAACCGAATAAATTGTTTTAATAAGGCATAAATTGAAGAAAAAATAATGCCGGCACCCGTGTCGATGGAAATTCAATGAGGGTTCTGTATCTTTTAGTTTGTTTATGGTAGGTTTATATTTCCCTTCAGAATATTATTGGGTTGGTGTAGATTAGAAGGTCGAGTCCGTGAGTTTGTCTTCGGTTTATTTTGAACTAGTAGCGCCTGCGGTTTTACCCGCGTTGTGGCCGTTCCTGTGGGAATTTCAGGATGAAAAATAGCCTATAACCTTCCCGTTGAATGTGGCTTTCAATGACAATAAGCATTATTATAATTGGATTGGTAGTTTCGAAGATTAGCACGTTCAAACAAACAAACAAAATACTCTTCAGCTTTATTATTATCAGTATAAATAACACAAGGAACTCTAAAAATCGATGCGATCATCCCGTTTCGATGGGTGACCATGGCATTTACGCTTTGCTGGCCTCTCTACATGGTACTTTTAAATGTGTTTTTTGTATTGATCGTAAGCTGGTTTTTGCATCGGCATGCAACACAAGCATGTGCATCGCAATTTGCTGTTGGTACAGTTAAAATATGTGTAACGGCTCGAATCCTTAGGCTAGAAATACAATATAAATTATGAAATATTTAGCATTTGTTTGTAGAAAAAGTTATTCTTTTATGCTTCTGTGTAACCTTTTGAAATATAAGAAGGTACATTTACATTATTTTTATAACAATATTTAAAGGTAAGAAAGTAAGTTAAGGAGTAAGTTAGAAATCAATCCTGATTTCAAGTTTTTTGACAGCCTACAAGACTCTGACTTGTCTAATGAAGACAAACATTTAAATAAACGTCGTAGGTATCATAATAATGATATTAATTTTTATGTCCGACGCAAAAAAGAGAGGTATTATTTAGGAAAGATTATAAGTTTGTAGTATTTGTCTCATATTTATATGTATTAACGCCTCGGTGGTCTAGCGGTATGTGCACTCGCCTGCCAAGTCTGAGGTCCCGGGTTCAATTCCCAGGTCGAGCGAAAACATGTTTCCTACTTTTCAAACATGGCTCGGGTTTGAGATCACCAACCCGCATTAGGCTAGCGTGGTGATTACGCCTGAAACCTCCTCACTGTACATCATCAGTGAGACGAGAGGCCTTTGCCCAACAGTGGGACATTACAGGCTTAATACTTATATGTAAGTAACATGTGTGAGAGCATAGAAGAGCGAAGTAGTTACTGCTTCTCTATCTCGTGTGTGAGAGTGTCGCGCTGATGGTGTTCTTAACGAATCCCAAACATGTGTACCGATTTTATTTTTGTTCGCAGTGTGAATTGATACCTATGGAATGTATACAGTTTGTTGATTAAAAAAATATCCGCTAGAGATATTAAAACTTTTTATTTTCGCTTTGTGACACTTACATCATACTATATTGGATAAACTAGACACTTTCACATAACTATCCAAACAAACTGGTAATTCCTAGCTTAGTTTAACCATTAAGGCCTCTACCCATTACACCGTATCATACCATGACCGTGCTATGAACGTGTCAGGCAAAAAAGTATTCTTTGTATTGAAAAGTATGGGACTATGCTCACTAGACCGTTCCATCACCAATCAATACGTTGACTATTCTCGATGAGAATATTTTGCCGGTGCTGACACGTTCATAGCACGGTCGTGGTATGATACGGTGTAATGGGTAGAGACCTTTACCGATATTAGACATTAGCTAAATCGTGAAATGCAAATAGCAGGTGCATGTTTGTCGATGATGTGTATGAAGTCGGTATAATTAATGAAACCCGCTGGATGCATCAAACTTCACATTACATTTTAGTAATGCGATAGCCATTTGGTTGTATAATAAGCTGAACAATATTCTACTCAAATAACATGGATACATTTATCTATCCTCACAAATTCGCATTAATTATATTAGTAAGATATATTATTATGCTATACTGATATGTCCGGTGAGATGCTTTTGCCCAGCAGTGGGGCATTACAGGCTAATATTTTTAAGCTATTGCATAGCTTCTATCGCGGGCCTTGAGCGCGGGGACCGAATCCAAAATTTCCGTAACGAAAAAACCTGACGCTTACCCGATCCGACGGGAAGGAGGTGTGGCTTGAAGGCCGTGCATCGTCTAACGTCGTTTCAGTTCGGCAGTCTTCGACACGGCGTTGTGTGCGATTGTGCGTTGGGAGTGAGAGAGGGGGTGAGAGAGGGTGGTGAGAGAGGGTGGTGAGAGAGGGGGGTGAGAGAGGGTGGTGAGAGAGGGTGGTTAGAGAGAGGGTGAGAGAGGGGGTGAGTGAGGGTGGTGAGTGAGGGTGGTGAGAGAGGGTGGTGAGCGAGAGGGGGTGAGAGAGGGTGGTGAGAGAGGGTGGTGAGTGAGGGTGGTGAGAGAGGGTGGTGAGAGAGGGTGGTGAGAGAGGGGGTGAGAGAGGGGGTGAGTGAGGGTGGTGAGAGAGGGTGGTTAGAGAGAAGGTGAGAGAGGGGGTGAGTGAGGGTGGTGAGAGAGGGTGGTGAGAGAGGGTGGTGAGTGAGAGGGGGTGAGAGAGGGTGGTGAGAGAGGGTGGTGAGAGAGGGTGGTGAGAGAGGGTGATGAGAGAGGGTGGTGAGAGAGGGTGGTGAGAGAGGGTGGTGAGAGAGGGTGGTGAGAGAGGGTGGTTAGAGAGGGTGGTGAGAGAGGGTGGTGAGAGAGGGTGGTGAGAGAGGGTGGTGAGAGAGGGGGTGAGAGAGGGGGTGAGTGAGGGTGGTGAGAGAGGGTGGTGAGAGAGGGTGGTGAGCGAGAGGGGGTGAGAGAGGGTGGTGAGAGAGGGTGGTGAGAGAGGGTGGTGAGAGAGGGTGGTGAGAGAGGGTGGTGAGGGAGGGTGGTGAGAGAGGGTGGTGAGAGAGGGGGTGAGTGAGGGTGGTGAGTGAGTGTGGTGAGAGAGGGTGGTGAGCGAGAGGGGGTGAGAGAGGGTGGTGAGAGAGGGTGGTGAGTGAGGGTGGTGAGAGAGGGTGGTGAGAGAGGGGGTGAGAGAGGGGGTGAGTGAGGGTGGTGAGAGAGGGTGGTTAGAGAGAGGGTGAGAGAGGGGGTGAGTGAGGGTGGTGAGAGAGGGTGGTGAGAGAGGGGGTGAGAGAGGGGGTGAGTGAGGGTGGTGAGAGAGGGTGGTTAGAGAGAGGGTGAGAGAGGGGGTGAGTGAGGGTGGTGAGTGAGGGTGGTGAGAGAGGGTGGTGAGAGAGGGTGGGGAGCGAGTGGGGGTGAGAGAGGGTGGTGAGTGAGGGTGGTGAGAGAGGGTGGTGAGAGAGGGGGTGAGAGAGGGGGTGAGTGAGGGTGGTGAGAGAGGGTGGTTAGAGAGAGGGTGAGAGAGGGGGTGAGTGAGGGTGGTGAGAGAGGTTGGTGAGAGAGGGTGGTGAGCGAGAGGGGGGTGAGAGAGGGGGGTGAGAGAGGGGGGTGAGAGAGGGTGGAGAGAGAGGGGGTGAGAGAGGGGTTGAGTGAGGGTGGTGAGAGAGGGTGGTGAGAGAGGGGGTGAGAGAGGGGGTGAGTGAGGGTGGTGAGAGAGGGTGGTGAGAGATGGTGGTGAGAGAGGGTGGTGAGTGAGGGTGGTGAGTGAGGGTGGTGAGAGAGGGTGGTGAGAGAGGGCGGTGAGAGAGGGCGGTGAGAGAGGGCGGTGAGAGAGGGTGGTGAGAGAGGGTGGTGAGAGAGGGGGTGAGAGAGGGTGGTGAATGAGGGTGGTGAGAGAGGGTGGTGAGAGAGGGTGGTGAGAGAGGGGGTGATAGAGGGGGGTGAGAGAGGGTGGTGAGAGAGTGTGGTGAGAGAGGGGGGTGAGAGAGGGGGGTGAGAGAGGGTGGTGAGAGAGGGTGGTGAGAGGGGGTGAAAGAGGGGAGTGAGAGAGGGTGGAGAGAGGGTGGTGAGTGAGGGTGGTGAGAGAGGGTGGTGAGAGAGGGTGGTGAGAGAGGGGGTGAGAGAGGGGGTGAGTGAGGGTGGTGAGAGAGGGTGGTGAGAGAGGGTGGTGAGAGAGGGGGTGAGAGAGGGGGTGAGAGAGGGTGGTGAGAGAGGGTGGTGAGCGAGAGGGGGTGAGAGAGGGTGGTGAGAGAGCGTGGTGAGAGAGGGTGGTGAGAGAGGGTGGTGAGAGAGGGTGGTGAGAGAGGGTGGTGAGAGAGGGTGGAGAGAGAGGGGGTGAGAGAGGGTGGTGAGTGAGGGTGGTGAGAGAGGGTGGTGAGAGAGGGTGGTGAGAGAGGGGGGTGAGAGAGATGGTTGAGAGAGAGGGGTGAGAAAGAGGGATGAGAGAGGGGTGAGAGAGAGGGGTGAGAGAGGCGGGAGGGGTGAGAGAGAAGAGGCGGGAGCGGTGAGAGAAGAGGCGGGAGGGGAGAGAAGAGGCGGGAGGGGTGAGAGAAAGAGAGAGAGAGGAGTCGGGAGGGGTGAGTGAGAGAGAGGATTCGGGAGGGGTGAGAGAGAGGAGGCGGGAGGGGTGAGAGAGAGGAGGCGGGTGGGGTGAGAGAGAAGAGATATCAAATATATCAAATATAATTGCATAAGTTGATACAAAATGCTATGCAATAGCTTCACCGCGGCAGTCCCCGAGTGCCACACGTCTTTTTTCTTTTAATTAATCGCTGAACTTTAGTGGGTTTTTTTTGTAGAATTATGTTGTTCAATTTTAGAGTAAAAGTCTCATCTCACTATTAGCAAAGATATTAGCACAATAAGGAAGATTAAGCGTGATCTCCATAAATGGGCTGGAGATCCCAAAAACGAGGCGTTTTAAAAAAGTCAATGTTAACGTAAAGTAAAAAGCATACGTAATCATAAAACGAAATTCCATGTCATATTATTTATTTAACAGCGATAATTCTACACGATTCAAATCTACAAGAATCTAATTTCATAGTATTTTAAATACAATCACAAACAACACAAAATGAGAAATATTTATTTGCTATTTTCAATATCACGAAAGGTGTAAAGAAATAAGCACTTTAATATAATACCAGTGATAGAAGGTTTATAATTATTTTACAAGAGCGATGTTAAGTGCTACATGATCCTAGGGTGTGGCTCTCATAAGCACTTTGCTTAGAATTCTTCATAAAAGTGAAGGTAGTTCGCGCTGTGCGGTTACCTTAGGGATGCGCGTTGTATGTCGATGAAATTTACAGTATTTTAGTTGTTGAATAGGGAAAAGAAAGAAGCTTCTTTTTGGGGTAGGTCAGTAAAAGCTTCAGTAATAACTTTGACTAGATTATAAAATCAAGTCATTGGTGAATACAAAATCAATGCAAAATTTGTTTAGGACCAAAATATCTTGATGATTTCCGAATATTATATTCGAAGTAAAAGAAAATGTATAGAATATTTTGAAAGTAACATTGAAAGTTTAAAAGGCATGCCTAATATTTAACAACATTCAAAGATTATCAACAAACTATTAACCAATAAAAAATACAGTTTAATTTTAACAATCTGTTGATAAATATATATCGACAAACGTCGATACATCGAAAACACATATCTAGACCAAGTTATTCGTCGGCGTCAACACGAGATCAAATTAAAACAGAATTTATTATAAGAGTAGTTAATTATTTAATGCAACTTGGACTCGCCCGGGGTTCGGATCACCTGACCGCACTGGTGTTTTTGCCACATTTCCCTACCAGGTACAAACAGAATAGGATATTTAGATTAACACTGCGAAGGGACGAAAGGGTAATTAGTTTTTCGCATAAAATAACACGTACAAATGTTCTACCGTAATGTAGAGTGCGATGTTTATTTAGTATGCTCTTTTGTTAGTTTCTAATTTATACAATGGAGTTATTTGATGATGATATTCGTTTTTTTAGTACGTAACCTGAACTAAGTGGAAGACTATGTTGATAATTTTTTAATGGACATGGGTATGGGAAAATAGACTTCATTATGACTATTTTTTTGGTTTGGATATTGCTAAAAATACTCGTCGGGCGCAGCCGATCTCAAAAATGATTTACAATATTGGTTCATAATAAATGAAATATGCTGGGAATATGCCGTTCATGATTTTAATTACCTCTTAATATGGTAACCTCAACATATGTAGTAGAACAAATGTTATGTGGTTGCTAGCTACTACAATTAAAGTACAGATATGAGAGTTAAGCCCATATAGATTGCGGAACATAACGTTAATGTTTGATAGATATTTTTACAGTAGCGCCATCTATACGAATGAACTAGAAGCATAATATCAAACCTTGACATTTCACATTCGGCTTCTTATTGTCAAACTAGTTCAGGCTCATGTTTACTCCTAGCTAAAAGTTTATCCTAATTTTTTTGATATGTAAGAGTAAGTCAATATGAATAAAGATTTATTTATTTAAATAACAGCTTCTAATTTAAAATTGTAGTGCTTATTTTGATAGATTATAAGTACTAGCAGCGCCCTGCGGTGTTACCCGCGTTATGCCCGTTCCCATGGGAATTTCGGGATGAAAAATATCCTATAACCTTTCCGTTGAATGTAGCTATCTATTACAAAAATAATTATTCAAATCGGACCGATAATTCCCGAGATTAGCTCGAACACACAAACAAACAAACTTACGAATTTTACCTCTTTATAATATTAGTAGCGCTTTCATACATATGTTTACAAAAACACATCCTTTAAAGAACTTGTTCCAGTCACTCTAATAAGGAGAGATTATCATCATAAATTCCGCTAGAGGTCGTTTCAGGTTTTTTCAGTGTACTAAAAGCGACATTTCACATCTGTTACCTCGATACACTCTGTCAGGCGTCGGAAACCTTTCGACTCTGGATTACCCGAAATTCGGGGATTAACGTTAAAGGAAAATGCATCCGAAATTAACTCCAAACATTTTCCGAGTTAATCATTATTTTAATGGATATTAAGCTTGTATATTTCGAAAAATGTTACCAAAATTGATTTTCAGGAAATAATCTCTATTAAAATGTTTTATGTATTCCAGTTACAATCCATTCCACTAAAAGCGTGAATGTTATGTTTTTGTTTGCTGTTTTACGTATGTTTTTGTTTTGGACACAAATATTGAATATTACTTTACAAAATAAAACTATCTACATTATATACCTAGGACTAAAAGCATATCTTGCTTATATTATAAATGCGAAAGTTCGTGAGGGTATATATATAATTATCTGTTACTCTTTCACGAAAAAACTACTGGACGGATTTGGATGAAACTATACCGTTATATAGGTTATACATCAGAATAACACATGGGATATATTTTATCCCGAAACTCCTGCGAGAACGAGTATAACGCGGATGACGCCGCTGGGCGCGGACTTTAGAACTATTCTTATAATTCAGAACTAAATTTTAAATAAATGAATTAAATATGTATAAATAGTGCCTTGGGGTAATATCGGACGGATTTTCGAATAGCTGCAAGGATGTTGCAAAAACTTTATTTTCTCAATTTTGGTATACAGCACATTAATGAAAAATGGTGGAAATTAATAATGATTCAACACATTATAATTTTAAATTTAGTTTATTTATAAAAACTCAATACTTTTTGATTTGTAAGCCTGTAAAATCAGAACACAATTTTTGTGAATATAATGACGATTTGGCTATCAAGGGGTAACTTCGAACAACAATTTAAAACTATTTCTATTGCTAGGAGCACAAGGTGTATGAAAATAATGTATCCGATCTTTCCTGTTCTTTAACATGATATCAACAAAATCTACCTAATACTACAAACATAGATATACCAAATGATTCCTTTTTTTTTTCGTTTCTATTGTCCGATCTTACCCCATATACCAAATTTAGAAGAAATTAAGATTCTCAAAGTTTGGTTTTATCCACTATTCATACTACCAAATAAAGCAAACATATGTTAAAGCGTTGTATAACATTGAAATACTTTACGGTTGGTAGATAAATGAAGGGAACAGGTGACAGGAACAAAATATTGTTTTTAGAAACTTGAAATATTCAAACAATAAACGAACGCGTTGCAGTTTAAAATATGATATATTAATATAAAGTAAAGAAATCACTATTAAGGAATGACATAATTTATAATGCTATATAAAATTACCAAATATCAATTAAAAAAAATGAATTCAAACAATTATATCAAAGAATTGGGAGTTGTCCCAATTTAACTAGAATGTCTATGACAACGGTCTATAAAAATAAAAATCAAAACATGATTATCAATAACAAAATTCACATTTTCACTTTTTAAGAACACACTTTTTCATAGTTTTGAAGCGGCTGCATAGGTGAGCTCCTTATTATTTATTTTCTGCACGGCTAATTGCAGCGCTGCTTTTGTACAGGTAGTGGCCCGCGAAGAAGTTCGGGTGTATTTACGTGGCATCTGCAAGTGAATTGTTGATATAAGTATCAAATATAAGCCCAGACGCAAACCCGTCGGGCGCTTTTGGTACACCGTATGATCCAAATAAACAAAGGGCTTGAAGCGCGTTTGGTACACTGTTTGATCTAAATAATTACTTAAAGTAACTAATAAAAAACTAGATACAGTCATAGCGTATATATAATTGGCTATCCATATATTATAAATCCATATATTGTGACGATTGGCTATCCATATATTGATATCGATCGAGGAATAGCAATCATTATCCCACTTAAGATATCGGGGACATGTCACATCAGGATAAGCACGAGCATTATACTGTCAATCCAACATCAGATATCTTAGGATTCCTAGGTCTTGATCTTGAAATAATAACTCACAGGACTTCATTACAATGACATTGCTTGTATTTTACACACGGTCATCATGGATTACAGTTAGGATACGTCTAGATTCAATTAATTGATGGAACCTAAACGACCTCCCTTCACCCCATTAGTCGTCCTGTCCACACCATAGAATATCTTATCCACTATACTCGATTCGCAATACGATCGTGATGTCGTCAACACATAATTCTTCTAATCTACGTTTCCAATCTAATCACAATCCAACAATCCCCATTTCCCTCGTAAACTCTAATAATGCCGCCTTTTTCATATCATAGACTATCATCCCTCTATCCAACAACTGTCATAGTGCGTAACACCACAGACTTAACACAGTCTATTCTCATACCACAGACTACACCACGAAGGTAGAACTCACGTCACGGAATAATAACACTACAGATTCCATCAGTCAGCTGAATTTACAAACTACTCTTAAACTTCTATAGCTTTATTATACTTCCATCCCCGACACGGCCTTCCTGACGTTTCACACGTCCTCGTGTGAAGTATCTGTAAAGAAAATAAGTTTTGCCACAGTAATTTGCACTCGCTCGGTCAACCTGACAAGCTATGAGTAGTAGATGTAATGTTACTGTCATACAACTATAACTGTCTCAGAATAAAATAAAAGCGTGTGTCCTTTCGACCACTCATGGACCGGACGGCACCTTTTTCTAATCACTCAACAAACATTGCACTCTTTAGCATCAATTTTCACACAGTATCAATTTGGACCGGACGGGTGTTTCCTTTCGACCAGCCACACGTGCATGGCCCGGATGACACTGTCCCTTCAACCAATGAACACTTGAGGTTGTACAGATGAATGTGTCCCTTCGACCAGCCGCTATAAGCTGCATGGCCCGGACGACATTCTGCCACCTTCCGCACACCACATTACTCGATTAAGGTTGGACCTGATGAATGTGTCCCTTCAACCAGCCGCTATAAGCTGCATGGCCCGGACGACATTCGGCCACCTTCCGTCATCCCTGTGACTAGCTGTGATCATCCCAGTGATCACCCATAACCATGATCATCCCTGTGATCAGCCACTCTCGTGATCACCCAAATTTAAGACTCAAGAGGACACGCACAACTAGTTACCACACTATGTAACACATGAATACTAGGTACCACGTCATTTTCAACTTTAACTTCAATAGACTATTAATCTCAAATGCACATTATAATATGAGCCATGAGTAAGTAACAGTAAGCTTGTCTAGTCACGTCTAGTCATGGCAACCAGCCGATCAGCAATCACATTGCTCAACAACACACGGTCTCAGCAGACCACTCCACAGTACAGTCAATCCAGACCACGATCATCGCCGAGTTTGAACATTGAACTCAATAAGTCACATAGTCACATAAAACCCTTACTCATACTTTCATATTTTACAACGGGATAAACATCCAAAATACTTTCAATAAGCTTTCTACTTTATCAAGTGGTACGAAGATTCACTACAAAACTCTCAATGTTAACTGACTCAAATATCACAAAATAGCTCACCGGATATTTCCCAACTAAGATACTTCGATACGCCAATTCATGCCAATCATTACCGCAATACATCACCAATTTAACATCCAATGTGAATTTGTCGTGATAGATTCTTGAATTATTTGGAATACCCCAATCCCTCATATTCCTCAGGTAACAGGATTGAGAAGAGAACCACGTTCTACCCTGGACGAGGTTTATCAATGCTCACAATAATTACCAGCATTGAACCAACATGAAAATAAGAAAACATATTAGAACATATCACATTACGTACAAGATTACACTTGACTCTTTCAGAAGCTCATAATTACCTTCTTAAGTCCACAATAGAATAGAGCACTAACTATACTCACAGAACATTCCAAGTTTTATAACCAATTCATAGACCAATTCAAACATTCTCTACTGGTGGCTCAGTGGGCAAAATAGCGATCTTTATCATTCTCTGCTGGACGCTCAGTGGGCAATAGCGATCCTTATGATTCTCTGCTGTGGGCTCAGTGGTGATTCATCCCACTTCTGATATTGATATCGATCGAGGAATAGCAATCATTATCCCACTTAAGATATCGGGGACATGTCACATCAGGATAAGCACGAGCATTATACTGTCAATCCAACATCAGATATCTTAGGATTCCTAGGTCTTGATCTTGAAATAATAACTCACAGGACTTCATTACAATGACATTGCTTGTATTTTACACACGGTCATCATGGATTACAGTTAGGATACGTCTAGATTCAATTAATTGATGGAACCTAAACGACCTCCCTTCACCCCATTAGTCGTCCTGTCCACACCATAGAATATCTTATCCACTATACTCGATTCGCAATACGATCGTGATGTCGTCAACACATAATTCTTCTAATCTACGTTTCCAATCTAATCACAATCCAACAATCCCCATTTCCCTCGTAAACTCTAATAATGCCGCCTTTTTCATATCATAGACTATCATCCCTCTATCCAACAACTGTCATAGTGCGTAACACCACAGACTTAACACAGTCTATTCTCATACCACAGACTACACCACGAAGGTAGAACTCACGTCACGGAATAATAACACTACAGATTCCATCAGTCAGCTGAATTTACAAACTACTCTTAAACTTCTATAGCTTTATTATACTTCCATCCCCGACACATATATTGTGACGAGCAGCCATGTTTGTTTATTATGATTACGCTACAGTGGGTAGGTAAAATAATATCTTCTACATAAGCGCCATATTGAAACGATTACGAACACAATTGAGTATTTAAAATTAATTAAAATCACGTGTAATAAAAGTTTGACAGTCGCTGCCAATTTCGAAACGGGTTAAAACCGGATATTTTTGTCCGATCTTTAGTCGAGATGGGTAACACCGGATTTCAGCCTACAGAGGAAGTAGACATATTTGGATTAGTTTTATCATGTTATCACTGCTTAAAACTTTTTATTAAGGCAAAATAATAACAAAATAAGCTATATTTTTGCTAAAATATGCAAATACGAATAAAGGTCAAAGACCGGATAGACAAATATTTTATAAAACTTACCTTGTTTTATCTTACGGCGCGTGGTATACGTCCGAGTTACCGGAGCGACTGGCGGTCACTGCGGGGCGGGGCGGAACATAATGACGTGGCGTGCAATGTGGCTAGCATTAAAAAATATTGCCAAATAAGTGGGATATTAGATTTCTACGTTCTTACCCCGGCGCCGATATTACCCCAACACACTTATTATATTTTCTTCGCAACTCCAAATACGAAAGATTTATATTTGTAATGTAGAAACGTAATTTTTTCGAACACCCGGAGGCAGTTTAATGTTCCTGAAAGGAAAATAGTTAAAAATATGTTCTACTAGCTGTGCCCTACGGTTTCACCCGCAGCGCCCCCGTTCCCCTGAAAATTTCGAGATTTTGATGTAACTTTTTTATTTATGAACCGATTGAAACGAAACAAAGACTAAATGTTAATCCCAGATAATTACAACGCATATGTGAAAACTTCATTCAATTCGGTTAAGCCGTTTCTGAGATTACCGCACACAAACATACAGACAAACAGACAATAAATAAATAAAACATGGTTTTGGGTTCTATTGCGTTCATAAATCTTATATATTTTTTCTTAAATATCTTCTATATACCTACAGACAGCGACCATTTCCAATTTTATTATATGTATATTGATATCCACAAGTCAAAACAAATTATTCAGTAGAGAAATCAAAGTTCATTATTTAGGCGTATCGTTACATTATTAAGTTACCAAGAACTAGGGTTGATTCTTGATTGTTGTTCGTCCGTTTGTAATATCGGTGTACCAACGACAACGAATTAAATATGAATATTTGTCTGGACAGCTACAATACTCTCAAGGGTCAAACCGCTTGTTTTAAACGTCAAGTCGGTTAAATAGTGTTGTCTTCTTTGCTCTAATGAAGTATTAATATCGATGACTTTACTAATCTAAGTATACTAATTTTAGGAATGATTTTAGAAATACCTGGGCATGCCACCACTAAATCTGGGAAATATCGTTTATATTATATCAATTAACTAAGAAGAATTATCTCTATTTAACTAACACTAAGTGTCAACGTTACGCTAAGCGTGGGCACGCGGCGGGCGCACGCGTCGGTTTACTTTTTTATGAAGCCACACGCGGCGGCGCCCGCGACGGTTCACTTTTGTAGGGAACCGCGGCGTGCGCACGCTTAACGCAATGTCGGCCCTAATAGTAAACTAACATGTAACTAACACTATATTCTAAAGCCAACTTCAATAGACAGCCCTTTAAACTAAAAGTCATCGTTATCGAAATAATGATATTATTATATTGATAATTTTATGTAAGTAGTGTTACATCCCTACCATATAAAGTAAGGACGTTTGCTTAGGCCGCCCTGTTTCGGACGGGCCTATTTTACAATGAATGCGAAAAGCTATTTACTTTGTGATTCGTAAATGCCTCTAGGCGGAGTCATGACAATGTTAATAATAACTTATGTTTGTGTGTATCTTAAAAAGTTTGCTCATGCGTGCTCAAGGCATTTGTGTTAAAAATTTTATTGTGTAAACTGTAATTGGGTAAGTATTTTCCGAGAAATTGAAAAGTAAATGTAGTAAGTATGTAATGAATTTTCTCAGAATTTTCGCCCAACTCGTTCTAATATTGTTACTGTGTCAGTATGCTTTATGAATTACTTTTTTCTATCGTTAGACCTTGTCGGAAGCCTGACGGCGGTCTTTAGGGTGCTTTCAAATTATGCGTTTCGTGTCGGACTGCTGCGGTGCCGAAGCGACAAATCGAGCAGTCCGGCAACAGTGCGACGTCGGTACCGCGAACGCACGACAACGCCGCACTGTTGCCGAGCTGCTCGATTTGTATGAAAACACACGATTGTACGTTCACAATACGACAAACGCACGACAAATGCACCGCTTCGGCACCGCAGCGGTCCGACACGAAACGCATAATTTGAAAGCACCCTTAAACTCCGACATAGGGTTGCCCACTAACCTACTTGAACTAACTTACTTTTTACTAGTAGTTTGATTAAGCGATGTTAGTTTAATGATAAGCAACGTGCAGCTCGACCCCTACTTGGATGGCTGGCTGATAGTTGGGATTTTTATCTGAGCGCTATCGTGCTTCGGAGGGCACGTTAAATTGTCGGAGGCGTCCTAAAAATTCCGCCATCAGGGTTGACCACTAGAAGCAAAATTTCAATCACAGATCGGATCACTTTGACGTTTAACTTATCCAAAAAGTCACAGCTTCTGCGATATAGCTCTCGATGAGTTACAACTTCTATTCATATATACCTACATAGTAAGTACTATGATCTCTCGTAAAAAAGTAAAGTATTAGCCTGTAACAAAAAGGCCTCTAATCTCACCGAAGATACAGAATAGTCGTTCTTTCGTTGTATATAATACTAGCAGTGCCCCGCGGTTTTACCCGCGTTGTGCCCGTTCCCGTAGGAAATCCGGGATAAAATGTAGCCTATAGCCTTCCTCGATAAATAGACTATCTAACAGTGAAAGAATTATTCAAATCGGTTCAGTAGTTTCTGAGATTAGCGCGTTTAAACAAACAAACAAACAAACAAAACAAACTCTTCAGCTTTATAATATTGTATATAATATTTTCTTATCATTACATTTTCTTTGTAATACGATTCAAGGTTGTAACCTCCGGTTAAGCTAAACAATTTCTGTTTTGAACGTTGCTCTGTTAACAGACAGCATGTCAGTTTGGTTTCGATCCAATTATTATTTCATCAAATGAGGAATCAGATCTATTATTTGGTTACCGCGCCGAAAATTCACGTAACATGTTACGTCAGATACACTTGAGCCTAGAGTGACGGTAAACTTAGAATATTATCAAAATTTGATCAGGAAATTATGTGCAAAATGTCCGTTCTAATCCAAGATAATTGAACTTGGTTGCGTTTGAGTCATGAGATAATTATTAAAGCGTAGACGCTTTCAATATTGTTTAATGTGTTTACCAAAATTGTTTTACCATCACGAATTTAGCTGGTCTAATTTTGATGCAATTTTAGTAAATTAAATCAAGTGAAAGTTGGACTAAGTCGAAATGATAGCTGTAGCACTACATAGTATAAAACAAAGTCGCTTTTCGCTGTCTGTCTGTCCCTATGTATGCTTAGATCTTTAAAACTAAGTAACGGATTTTGATGCAGTTTTTAATAAATAGAGTGATTCAAGAGGAAGGTTTATGAGTATAAAAATCCCGAAATTCCCACGGGAACGGGCACAACGCGGGTAAAACCGCGGAGCACTGCTAGTGTATAATGATAAGACATTAATGTTAGTATTAACAATTTAAATACTTATAGTAATGAGAATTATGAACACGATAAATGTAACACCCAAGTTTTGATCACGAAATCATTATCAAAATCGGTTGATCACCTCCATGAAACTAAGGAGACTTACAGTTAAACATTACCATACAATAAACAGAACTTAACGCGAACATGTGTCAAAAGCTACATTCATTCTATGAATACTGTAAACATTAATAAAAGGTGAATATTTTATGAGCGACTCATAAACATAGATTACGGTGTTATTTAGTGCGTATGTAGCAGGCAATAATCATAACCAGTCAAAACTTATACCGTCTGATAAGTCAGTCATTTGAGTCAGAGCAGCCCTGTCAAAATTCATGTTTAAAGGATAAAGGATAATCTAAATATATAAAAGAAAGTCGCGTTAGTTACGCTATTTATAAGTCAAGAACGGCTGGACCGTTTTTTTTTTCTTTTTTTATCTTGGTCAGGAGTACGATAATAAGTTAATAAAAATCCAGAAATCTCTACGGGAATGGATGCGCTGCGGGTGAAACCGCGGGGCACAGCTAGTCAGAAATAATGCACGATTACTATTACCTCTATTGAACATTGAAACTGACACTGACTTAACCTACTGTGTTAACTTTTAAACCTAATAATACATTGTATTTTTATTATTAAGAACTAGTACTTTCAACTATCACAGTAGTTCAAGTTCTTAACTTTAAAACAAATGTGTTTTTATATAAAACTAGCTGCGCCCCGCGGTTTCACCCGCGTTGTACCCGTTCCCGCGGGAATTTCGGGATGAAAAATAGATGTTGGCCGATTCTCAGACCTACTCAATATGCTCACAAAATTTCATGAGAATCGGTCAAGCCGTTTCGGAGGAGTACGCGAACGAACACTGTGACACGAGAATTTTATATATAAGATAATCCTTCTAATCTAATCCGACTGTCGTCAAACTATTGACTGCGCAGCTTGATCAACAACTGACTGAAATTTTCAGTCCGTATAACGCTTGACTGGTTATCAGTTTTGCCTGTAACACATAGATGTAACATTTTGACGCGAGGTTTGATGACATTATGTTTGCTCACAGCTAAGTGCAGATAACACGGCGCTCACAATCGTAACACTCATTAAACAAGGGGTAGCTTTTGTAATAATTGATTGAAGTTCGTGTCTGTTCATTAAATGACTGTTCACGTTAGATTCGTCAGTTGAATCAGATGAGATGACAAATAAAATGATTAAGAAACTAGAAAACAAAATCATTATGTATTATGTATCTTAAGTTGAAGCGAACACTACTCATTTTGGACTGAAACTACCTTTGCGGCTACACTTCGTTTTTATTTTACATTTTTATCTGATGTTTCGGCCTCTTTAAAGGATCTGTGGTCAGTGACAGAAAACATGTTGAGACATGGCTTCTATGGCCACGGTTCCTGTTCCTGTGATTGAGTAAAAGTCTATTTGTAGAATGAAAGATTGTATCATTACTTAAAGACTAGTATTTCAAACAAACAACCAAATAACTCAAGTAAATAAAAAGAAATACTCGCCGAACAGTACTTGCATTTCAGACACATAATAATACTTTTCATCTTTCAGGATTTATGAATAAAGTTGTACTGTTATGTCCCATGTGTTTCACAAGTGAATGATAAAAGCTTTGAAAGTGTTTGTGCGAGGTCATCCAGCCTTTACGCTAAACAAGAAATTTTGAAGAAATATAATTTATGTAAGCAATTTCAAACTATTTAGCTTAGCGTAACTTTGTTCAAAGATATTCATAATCTTTTGCCCTGTCCTTTTAAAACGATTACGTGGCGGTTTGAATTATTATCGTAAAGGGTACGTATAAATTTGGCGGGGGTTTTTCATAACAAAGTTTATGAAATAAATATTACGTTATTTAATTATGGTTTAATTAGAAAGACAGGCGCCTTTTACTGCCTATTTTATAGGCTAATAAAAACGTGATTACAGAGGATCGACCACCGCATTAAACATGCGGTGACCGTAGCAGTGTAAACGATACGTGGTCGACTGCATTCGGAAAATTACTGCAGCTGTTGCTGTCAACAAATTAAGAAATGACTGTCGTTGGACAATAAAGCGGAAGACGATATCTAACGACCGGAGTACATTTTTATATATTTGATGGTGAAGATGATAATTTGGCGACCGCTTAATGTTGAAAGCGCTGAATGAATTGGGGGTTGCGGGTTGGATTCCCGCCTGAAGTCCACAACATGTGCAGATATAGTTTTTGGCGATTATTACTTTTTTAAGTAAATTAAAGTATCAGTACCAGTAGTACAAGCTTAGATCTACTTAACCGTGTGTTAATTTGTCCGGGTGTAGGTATATTAATAAGATAAAATATTTTATCAAACTTTTTGGATATCTCGGTCAGAAAATTCCCAAATAATTTAGTTGAGCATTCGTTATTATAATATCATCTCTTTACGACAGGCAGGCATGGCTTTATTGTTCGAGTTCCATTAATTTAATTGCTTTTCTGTTCGTTCTGGATTTGTCAATTTCAATCTGTCGTCATTCCGTCGGTTAATCCTTGTACCCGTCACCGGGATAACGTCCCCAACCCGGGATACCGTGCGGTGGGCCCCTTAGTGCAATTTTGTTTTTGATATTACTTTTTAGTGACAACTTTAAATAAAGAAAATCTACCAATGCCCGGTAGGATATGTTTTACATATCTTACTGGAAAGACCGCTAATTTTTAGTTCTTTGAACGGAAACTAGGTATTTGTCTTTTAATACAGAAAAGCTTACTTCTAAAAGTAACCGGTAGGAAATAGAATAACATCTAAATCAAATGGAAATGCCGTAAGTAAATGATTTTTTACGAAAACTTGATTTGTGACTTTTCCGTGCACTCTTATTAAAGTTGTCACAGTAACTTTGCCTAAAACGATAAATCGATTTTAATTCATAGATCAGAAAATAGACGGTATCGAGTATAGATTAGATAGTATAACCTTGTAGAGTGAATCTGTACCTCAAAATAGCTAAACAGTTTAGACTGCACACGCTCACCTGTTCAAAGCCAAACTGAAGATTTTCCAAATTATTTGAGTGCCTTACCTGAAAATTAAACAAATAAGTTTTGTTAATAAGATATCACATAATTAGAACTAGATAAAGACTAACATCTACATAACCTATACTAACTAATACCTGTATCTGCAGGTACAAGCAAATACTTTGGTACTTTTTGGTTTCTCTCTCGTTTTGGCAAACGTATAGATATAGTTTGCCATGAACAGCAGATGGTGAGCAGATGATGATGAACGGGGCAGATGCCCCGAACATAATTATGTTGGCATATCATGACCAATGCCTACAAAGGCTCTCGATTCTATATCTCGAGCGAGATCATCAAAACATTTTCTCGGTCAGTTGCTTTTGAAAAACGAACACAGTTCGTATTTAAATGTAATTGTAATTAAATATTTATGAAAAGTGTTATCTAATAAACACACAACGAGTACAAGTTAGGAATACAGTCGGTTGTTATAATATTCACTTTGGACCTCCACCCTGGTCCCTTCCGAAAGCTCTTAATGCCGACTCCGCCTGACCTCATGCCAGCTCCATTAAGCCGTCTATACATTATGTATGAATTTGTTATGCCGTTTGATGTAAAGAAGCTTTAACTCAGGTAGTGCTAAGGTTTAAGGTCAATATTTCGTAAATAATAACAAAGTTTCGGCAAATTCGGACTATTGATATATGGAATATTTAAAGAGTTTATTTTGGTCTAGTTCTCTTAACGTTATGACGTGATAAGATAGATGCTAAAACGAAATATGATCTGTGTTTGACAAAGTTCTTTAAATATTCACCGAAGATATATCTTGGAACTGAAGTACATTAGCATCAACCGTTTCTGCATTATAATATGTAAATCGTGGGATACGTCCCTCAAAGCACTTAACAGAAACCTATTTTTTAACTCAAGTAGTGTTAGGTTCCATTTCGTACGTTTAAGTAAGTTTTGACTATAAAATGGAGGGTTATTCGTCTTTATTTTACGAGTATCTTCGTCAATGCTAAGTGGTTAAGAAAATGTAACATTACAAGAAAAAATATTTAAATTCTTATTTAGGCCTTTACCTGAAAATGGGCCGATACAGGCTAGTAACGATATAAGTTAAATACTATATTGAAAGTTTGGCCACATTTAGACAGATCACTAAGAGATCACGGCAATTATACCAGCCATAATTAGCTAGCAGCGTCCCGCGGTTTTACCCTCGTTGTTCGCGTTCCCGTGGGAATTTAGGATTAAAAATTATCTAATAAAGTGCCCCTTGAATGTGGCTATCCATTACAAAAATAATTATTTAAATCAGACAGGTAGTCCTGGAGATTAAAGCTTTCAAAAAGACACAACATCAAACTCTTCAGCTTTATTAAATAGTATAGATTAAGGAAAAATAATTCACATGTGAAGAATCAAGGCTTGAATATTATTCAGTTTAAAAGTTGTATAGAAATAAAGGTAAAAAAATCTATACTAGTAAATTGTATTGAAGTCTATTTATAAACAACAGTATTGATACCGTAATGAAAGCAAATGAAATCAATTTCAATAACCTTAGAAAAAAACTACAATTCATTGAAATCCATTTGTGTTCAGGTAATATTTTTCCTAACAGACACTGTGCACCATTTTTCATAAATTATCACCGAGTGAACGGATTTGAAAAGAATGAATGAAAAAGAGTTCTGATACGCCTTTGAGCCATCGAGCTTAAACACAAATATTTCAAAATATAATATTCATATTTCCGAATAAATGTTCTAATATATTTAACGATTTAACTTTCATTACCCGTACTCAGGGCCGTCAAATAATTCCTAGAGGTTTTGTATGTAAAAATAGTTTCAATTGTCGATCGAATTCGCGTTCTTGAGTATGACAGTTAACCTTGATTACATTACATTCTACTAATATAAATGCGTAAGTTTGTGAGGATGGATGTATGTATATTTGTTACTCTTTCACGAAAAAACTACAGATGAAATACTCGTACAGTAATATAGGTTATACATCAGAAAAACACATGTGATACATTTCATCCCGAAATTCCCGTAGAAACGGGCACAACGCGGGTGTAACCACGGAGCGCTGCTAGACTAATATGATAACTCAGGTAGTTGATTCGAGTAACTTCACAGGAGATCCACTATAAGACACGTGCTTCTCGTTAAGATAGAGCGATTGTTGTCATAACACATCATACCTAATCCCCTGTTCGCGGCTTGTCAAACACAAACCCAATTTCTCTAGCGTAGACTTTGAATATAAATCACCTACCGTGATTAAGGGAGAGTATTAAAAATAAATTTATTTTGGGAATTTACTTGTTGATGGTTCTTGTGGTATACTCAGGTGATCAAATCAATATCAAATATATTTATTTCATTTACCATAAACTTATAACTACTACATTTTTGGAGAATACCCTTTAAGTAAATAAATACCTGTATCGGGATTCTCCGCTCTTCCACACGAGGTTATACATTATTTAAGTTGTGGTAGTAATGAAAAGAATTTTAATTAATTACATATACTATTTAAATAAAGATAAATAATAACTAATATACTTTTACTTTATACTTACTATTTAAAATACTAATTTACAAATACATTATTTAACAAATATAGTTACAAATATCAGAAATTTTAATATTGAAAAACGGAGGTAGAATACAATTAGTACATAAACAATCATACGTATATTTTAAACTTTATCATTAATCCTTTCATAAATCTTGCTATTGATAAATGTAAACTTACAATTTGTATGTATTCAATTAATTAATTCACACAATACTGAATCACCTCACTCACATTTCTCACTTAAACATCAAATTAGATTATTTTATACAAAACATATATTATATTGCATAATTACATATTACCTATTACTTTAAGTATATACATATGAATAAATTTTTATGAAATTAAATAAATACATGAACAAATGGATAGTCTCCAGATTTGAATGATTTAAATAAGCGAAGTTTTTTTTTGTACCAATGGACTACACAAAGTGTCTTGTCATTGTCCATCCTTATCTAAGGGTGTGGTACAAGTTGTAAGTGAATTTTGCGTTGTACTCGCTTAGTAAACTATTTTATTTTTCTTCTCATATTTTAAATTATGTTTGTCAATAATAATGAATGTATACTATGTTTATATCTATATGTAAAATTATTAATTTATTTGAGTTGTTTAGATTTGAATAGTTGTGAGTAACATCTCAGTCTCATTATAAGTGAGAGTACTCAACCATTTTTTTAATTTCGTTTTGCAATGATGTTTGTTCAAGGAATATATATTTATGCTTTTGTTTATCAAATTATATAAATGGGTAGACTGACTGTCATATTGTCGTTTAGCAAAAATCGTATTTATTGGTTCAGATGTCGCCACACAATGTTTGCGTCTTCTGGTTAATAAGCTTGGGTCATATTTGAGAGATATATGTTTTTTTATAACTGTTTGAAAAATGTACAGTTGTCTCACTGTTAATAAGTCACATAACGAAAAAAGTTCTACAGTGGGAAACCTAATCTTTTTGAAGAACATTACTTTTAGTAAAGCTCTTTGAGCTCTTTCCAAATTTAAAAGTTTTGTCTTTATTGCCCCTCCCCATATCGTAATGCAGTAGCATAGAATTGATTCCGCCAAGGCTTTATAAATTCGAATAAGCAAATCTCTGTTGGCAACATACCGAAGCTCTCTAAATATCCATATAAGTTTGCGTGTTCTACTCATAACTGTTTCTATGTGAGAATTCCACGATAACCGTTGATCAACTATAACACCCAAATAACGTGTTTTATCAATTTTCTTTATTAGCGGGCAGTTGCATTTGGGGTCAGTTGTGTCAGTCATGTCACATTCGTGAATTTTTATTTTATATTCATTACTGGGTTGTGTTTTGACGGTCTTTGTAAAACAGATATAGTTAGTTTTGTTGTAATTTAAGGTAAGTAGGTTTTGCCTCAGCCATTTGTTAATTTCCGATAAAGCGTCTTCGGCTGCTTTATGTACTGTATCCCAAGTATCTCCAGTAAAGACAATAGCGGTATCATCGGCATATGATATAATTTCACCATTTTTTATTTTAAGTTGCGCAAGATTATTAATATAAATTAAAAATAAAGTGGGTCCCAGCACACTTCCCTGCGGAACTCCAAAAGTCACATCATACGCGTCGCTAATTATATCAGCTAGTTTCACACACTGTTTTCTTTCATTTAGGTAGCTAGCAAATAATTGAAGCGGTACACCTCGTATTCCAATTGATTCCAACCTGTGTAAAAGAGTAGGGATCGAGACTGTGTCAAATGCTTTCATTAGATCTAAGAACACCGTCAGGCACTTTTTATTGTGGTCAATAGATTTAATTATAAAGGAAGTTAGTTTAGATACGGCATCTTCGGTTGACCTTCCTTTCCGGAACCCAAATTGACTATTTGAGAGGATGTTAAAATGATCTAAGTAATTTAGAAGCCGATTATTGATGAGTTTTTCTATAATTTTTGATAGCGAAGTTAATACTGAAATCGGTCTGTAGTTACTCACATCATCTCGATCTCCACTCTTATACACTGGTGTAATGAGTGACTTTTTGAGGTCTTTGGGAAAAGTTGCTGAGTGAAAGCACTTATTAGCTAGATGGCAGATTACTGGCGCTAGGGTTTCTTTATTGATTTTTAGGAATTTAGTTGGTATGTTGTCCCATCCTGGTGCACTATTCGAATCCAAGGAGTTTATTACACTGTTGATTTCATTAATATCCGTGTCCAGAAGAGAAAAGGATGAAATGGGTTGGTGTTGGTTAGATGTTCCAGCGTATGATCCTTTAAATTTAGGAATTTTATCAGCAAGTCGTTTTCCTATATTTGCAAAATAATAGTTTATCTCATTGACAGATTGCTTGGGTGATGCTTTGATGTTCAAAAGATTAGAATTGGAATTTAAAAGGGGCTTAAAATGGGTCACTTCATTTATGGTTTTCCACATAGTTTTAGAATTTTTAGAAGATTTCATTAATTTTTCTCGATGATATTTTCGCCTCAGTTTTTTAATTAGTGCATTACAAAAGTTTCGGTATCTTCTGTACGTAATTTTTAATATTAAATTATGTGGGTTTGATCTCAGAGCTTTTTGCATATTGTTCCTATTCCTAATGCATCTTAAAATTCCTAAAGTTATCCAAGGTTTCATAACTCTTTGACTGCTTGGTATTGAAAAGATTCGAGTGTTTTCAAGTAAAGATTCTCTGATTTTATTTATTAATAAAGAAGTGATTGTATTAGGATCAGTCATTAATAAAAGTTCTGATAAGTTTTTGTTTTTAAGAGCAACACTGGCACTTTCAAAATCAATCACCGATCTAGATTTCAGGACACTATATTTCCTATTTACATTAGAAAGTTGGAGTACAATCATGTTGTGGTCAGTAACAGTGGTCGAAAGAACTGCAATATTAGCTGAGTGTTTGCTTTTATCGATTTTCAGTATAAAATGATCTAGACAATTCCCGTATCTTGTAGGAAGGCAGTGTCCTGGAAGGAGACCAAAAGTTGACAGCGTATTGAGGTATAATAGTCGATTATTACGATCGCAAGATCGCAAGGTGATATCTCTTTTCACTCTTTAGGGGTCATAATGTTAAGGGGTGATAGGTAAGTGGTAGCGTCAAAGACGGTGACAACACATTTTTGATATAAGATCATAAATTCATAATCTATCTATCTATATAAATAAAAATGAATTGCTGTTCGTTAGTCTGCTTGAAACTCGAGAACGGCTGAACCGATTTGGCTAATTTTGGTCTTGAAATATTCATGAAAGTCCAGGGAAGGTTTAAACGGTAAGCATTGACTGAATAAATGCGGGTGAAACCGCAGGGCACAGCTAGTGTATTATAATAACTAAAGATGTATTAAACCGCAAAATGATAGCAGCTTTGTTAAAAACATGGATATTTTGAAGGAAAACCAATGCAATTTTTTTCTTCAAAAATTCTCATCTCTAAAGCGACCATGAACAATTTAATGCATACACAGTAATGAGCTTAAAACTTGAAGAAACATTAGTACAAAATCTTGAGCACCTAACGTTTGAAGACATTAATATAATGTTAAAAATATATTTATCATCGTACCTGTATCCTAAACTAGACGTGTTTGAAGTAACGAGAGCTCAGGGATATGTCTAGTGCACGTACAAACTGTTTTGAGATGAATCTAAATGGTAGAATAATCGAAATGCATCAGCACAGTCTTGTACGAAATATTGCTGAAAGCTTATGTAACTTTAAACGTTTTGGGAAGAGTACTTTTTAAGTTAATAGTACATAGTATATTTACAGTGAGCAAACGTGCACTAGCTAGGTAATTTTAATCAAACCGAAGTGAGAATAATTAAATATTTACCTAATAGTTTAACCATTACTTCAATAAACATCTCATCATATTAAGACCTTGCAAATACCACCTCATAATTTGAACGCGAAACATCAAGAAGTCACTACTAATTTATACAAGTACTGCGCTAACTTACACCTAACCGCATCGAGTACCATTTAGTTTCAAGTTGTAGTAGCGCATTAGTAAGCTCAAACGTTCGTGAATATTTGAAACCTTCAGAAGGTGCTTTTACGATTCAATTTGAACTCTATGAACATTGATATGTTTTGGTTAATAAAACGATTACTTTAAAAATTTAATACGACAGTTTTTTTATTCAATGAAATGTTATGGTTTATTTGCCGCACGTCAGCTAGTTAAGTAGATCACCAAAAGAATACCTACATTAAGTTTGAAAATATATTTACTAGCAGCGCCTCATGGTTTTACCCGTGTTTTTCCCATTCCCGTGGAAATTTCGGGATGAAAAATAGCCGGTAAAAATCTATAGGATAGTAATGATACATTCCCATACATTTTGACACCACATTAAGATTGTAAAGCCATTGCCAATGCCTATAGAAGCTGGTAAAACATTCCCGCATATTTTTTAAGTAAACCATCGAATAAAACCACTAAACATTTATTTCTAAGAAATCCAACGAAATTAATCTATTTGCCGCCAACAGCGAAGATGAAGAAAACTCAAAAGATAAGATATAAAATGTCACTTGTTGCTTGCATCTGGTATTCGACTCGCGTCTGGAAGTCGCTGGTGACGGCTTCGTGATATTGAGGAATATGAGCTGGAAACTGATTCCAACATCTTTAGGGGTACATTCTTGGTTATATTTCAATTGTATTCAGCGGTTTTTAGTACAAATGTTTTTAGATTGAATTTAGGAGCCTTACTGCCTTATTCAAAAACGATCTCTAACTAAAACACTGTTAGTGAGTGTTTTGTCTCTTTTGCTCTTTGGAAAATAGCGTATGTCAGAAAGGGACAAACCATTTGATAGCTAAAATGCTGCTAGTAAGTGTTTATGAAGAATGCCTTTAATAAGGCCTTAAGGACACAAACACACGTAAACACATTTGTCTATAGTTTTCAAATTTTTCAATATAGATATCTATCTTGTTTTTTGAGTCTATACTACGATAATAAAGCGGCAGAGTATTTTAAATGTTTTAATAACGTAATCTCTGAAACTACCATTCCATGCAGTGAGACATATCCTTTACATACTGGTTTATACCCTTTCGTTAAGTCACAAAAATAGAATAAAAGAATGAAACTTCGACAATTTACCCCAACTTCAAACCCCTAACTTTGAACAACAGTTTTTAACAACGATTGGAAAACATTTTCGCCAATGTTTGCAAACCCCCACATCCAAATAGAAATATGTGATAGCTTTATTTGTTCGATGTGCATACAATTGTGAGCGGGCAGGCAAAAATGAAGACAGAGAATTCGATAAACATCCGAACGCAGCCAATATCGATGGATGGAAAGTCAATAAATCACGATATTGATAAAATACTAGCAGTTTGTGAACTAAGATTTGTAGTAAAAATATTTCATGGAGAGTTATTAAGATTGAGCAAGTTTAAAAGGTGGGAATTGAATGGTGAGACAATGTTCGATGCTTCCTTTATATAGAACTAGCCGCGCCCGCGATGTTACCCGCGTTGTACCCGTTCCAGCGGAAATTTCGGGACAAAATGTATCCCATGTGTTATTTTGATGTATAACCTATATTACTGTTAAGTTTCATCCAAATCCGTCGAGTAGTTTTTTCGTGAAAGAGTAACAAACTTTCGCATTTATAATATTAGTAGGACTTGTCATAATACTTGTCTTTGACCACATTCGTCCATTTTTAACTAATACTAAAATTAGAGTGGACGGAATTGTATTCTAATAATGATGGTCAATAAATTGTCTGGTGTTGAGTAAAAAATCCTTTGCATATGAAAGTTTTTATAAAAAAAAAAAAAGTATCAGCCCGTAATGTCCCACTGCTGGGCAAAGGCCTCTCATCTCACTGAAGTTATCAGTACAGTGAGGAGGATTAGGCATAATCACCACGCTTGCCAAATGCGGGTTGGTGATCTCAAACTCGAGCCATGTTTGAAAAGGAAACATGTTTCATGAAAGTTTTTATAAGAAAACATTATATCCCGTATCTTTTATGTACATTTTTTATGAAGAAGGAACAAGGTAAAGTACCTTACTAATTTACCCTTCCATTGCAGTCAGGTAAAAAGGTAGCAAACAAGCCTTACATGAAGAAAATAGCTGAAGACAAATACACCGTACAACAGTAACAAAACGCTTGTAAAGCTAGTTGCAATGTTGCAACGTAATTTGAAATTAAGTTTAATGTTGCGTTGTTAATCAAGAAACTTGTTTATTGTACGAAAAACTACAAGAAACACACCAATTTTGTTCCTACATTGTTGTTGAAATATACATTTCAATAGCAAGGTAAGTAATGAAAGTGTTAACAGACTAAGTAGGTAGAGACTTAGTGCAATATACGCCACCGATATGTTCAATTTTCCTCAGATGTATGTTTGTTACTCTTTCACGAAAAAACTACTGAACGGATTTCGATGAAACTTTACAGAAATATAGGCTATACATCAGAATAACACATGAGATACATTTTATCCCAAAATACTCGCGGGTACGGGTACAACGCGGGTAACACCGCAGGGCGCTGCTAGTCTTAGACAAGCGTGAGTTGCCAGGCTTTCTTTCTGGCCAGATCGCCTATCCAGAAAGACCAGGCAAAAAGCCTGTAGGTATTAATATGAATATTTTATTTTTAAAAAACATTGCAATAACATTATATCGCTCAGTAAACTATAAACTAAATATGTAACTTAACAATACAAAGCTTATTCCCAAACCTTACTTAGATTAAGAACTCGACTACAAATAGTAATACATAAATACTATACTAATAGTAGTCCCACGGGATCTGAGAACAACGCGGTGAGCTCATGAACCTTAAATACATTAGTTTCTAAGTACTGTAGAGCGAGAATTAAAACGTATCTCTCCGGGCATTAGGTTCCCTAAGAACCTGAGCCCACTATATTAACAAGTCATGCCACTGACGTGTTACACTCGAACGAAATTGTTTTCGCCAATCTAACAATAGAGTCAGAACAAAGTTTTTAATCTTGGTAGGTCCTGTAATGTCCCACAGCTGGGCAAAAGTCTTTCATAATAAAGATATCAGTATAATAATGGAGAGGATTATAGGTATTATCACCACGCTTGTATACTGCGGGTTGGCGATCTACAAGTCAAGCCACAGGCTAACAGACAGAAGACTAAAAAGTAAGTGAACATTCCTCGGGTTGGAATCAAAAACTAGTATTAGGCAAGCGTGGTGATAACGCCTAATCCTCCTTTTTGTACTGATATTTTCGGTGAGATGAGAGGCCTTTGCCCAGCAGTGAGACATAACAGGCTAATACTTTTACATACAATCAATGTCTAACTTCTCGATCTGTCTATAGATTGATGATGATGAGTCACTTTATTGAGAACGGCCGATAGACGATATATTTGTTATGATTCATATATCTATATATATAAAATTCAAAGTCCTGACTGACTGACTGACTGATAATCAACACACAGCCTCAACCGCTACACCTAGAAACATGAAATTTAGCAGGAAGGTTCTTCAAGTGACGTAAGTGCATACTAAGAAAGGATTTTCGAAAATTCCTACGGCAACGGGCTCAACGCGGGCAAAGCCGCGGGGCGCTGCTAGTTTATCATATAACACAATTCTAAGAAATTTCTAATGAGTGCTTTTTCATCAACTACGGAATCAACTTAAAATCCTTTCCATCAGCTTAGTATCAAATTCATTGAAACGTCAAATATGTTCGAATAAACATTGGCATAATAATTGTAGATACAAAGCTTGTTAACCGAAACAGTACTAGAGTTCGCTAATGGGTAACCGCAAGTTCATTTGTATCAACATTATTCCGTTTCATAGATTTTACTGTGTTTAGATTTCGGTTGCTTGCATCGCTTCACTTTCAGTACAAATAATGCCTCGTTAACTGGAAAACCAGACAGATTTTGATTTGGAATTACTAAAATGGACATTCACACAATATTTGCGAAATGAGAACATTTCGTTAGGCATTCCTCTCAAAATATCCAGTGATTTGTGCCTTTGCAGACTAACGCTTGTACTCAGAAACGTCAAATGCTAGGCTTCCTTAGTAGAGATTGAATGAGTGATTTTGACATGTAATGTATGAAAAAATATTTCAATTGCTTAATTGTTGATTTAACGGACATGTGCGGCAATCAAATACTCTTCTCAATAATATTCTAAAATCTATACTAAAATCAAAGAGATCAAAAGCAACTAAAACACCAACGTTATTCAAACACTAAATAAGTATATCTTATTGAAGATTCCTCAAAAAATACCGTATCTCTTATAGTTTCGGGCACGTCTGACCGTTTAAAAAAACCACCCTGTATATAGGTGGTAGTATCGCAGAGGCTTTGAGGCTGGGGATGTACGGACGAGTTGTACCTTTGATTGCAGATAGCAAATGTTTGCACGGGCTCAGAGAAGCCGCATCAATTATTCAAATAACTACGAGAGAACCGACGGAGTTAGGTTTGGGGCTATATTAATTTAGGTATGGCCGTTAGGCTAATTTTAAACAATAATCTATACTAATCTATAATATTATAAAGCTGAAGAGTTTGTTTTGTTTGTTTGTTTGTTTGTTTGTTTAAACGCGCTAATCTCAGAAACTACTGAACCGATTTGAAAAAATATTTTTGTAATGGATAGCCACATTCAATGGGAAGGTTATAGGCTACTTTTCATTCCGAAATTCCCACGGGAACGGGAACAACGCGGGTAATACCGCGGGGCGCTGCTAGTAGTTTATAATGGTTTCTTAGATTTAACCATACCTATTTACTGCCTTATTCATAAACGCTCTCTAACTAAAACACTGTTAGTGAGTGTTTTGTCTCTTTTGCTCTTTGGAAAATAGCGTATGTCAGAAAGGGACAAACCATTTGATAGCTAAAATGCTGCTAGTAAGCGTTTATGAATAAGGCCTTTAGTCTCTATATATAAAAATCAACTAGCAGCGCCCCGCGGTTTTACCCGCATTGTGCCCGTTCCCGTGGGAATTTCGGGAATTTTTTTACATAAAAACCTTCCTCTTGAATCACTCTACCTATTACAAAAAACCGCATCAAAATCCGTTGCGTAATTTTAAAGATTTAAGCATACAGACAAACAGACAAACAGACGCGACTTTGTTTTATACTATGTAGTGATGCCACTTTTCGTTGTAATTTTATAACTCAAGAGCGGGCTCACCTATCCAAACCAAATGTTTAGATTTTGTTCGGACTATTTAGTAGATGGTGTATGAAGCACAAAATAGGTCGAGCGGTTCTTAAATTCCCACGGCACCGGGCACAACGCGGGTAAAACCGCGGGGCCCAGCTAATTTAGTTATAGTTGAGAATGGTTTGTTAGAACAAACTAAAGTAAAAGTTATTAATAGGTTGGTCAGACCATATCCGAGGTCTTGTGGTGGTCTAAAAACTCCGAAAGCAGTGTAGGCCACTAAGCTATTCGTGATGCATGAACAATGGGCTTAAAACCGTCTCGGTCTATAAATTATATCAAGACAACTATAAAATCTAGGAAATGGATGATAGCTTTTCGGCAAATATTTTACTCAAATATTGGTAAGTACATAATGCTTTAATATTAAAAAAAGACATGTTTTTGTATTAAAAGAGTGCGTGGGCAACATAGTATCCGAAAAACAGCAATTCGTCCATAAATTTTATTAATTATTCACTCCACAACATATTCGTTTTCATACAACATTTTTATAAAATAACTTTTATATTTACTTTCCATCAGAATAGCAAACCACATTTATTATTCTATTTAAATTAACAATTTCGCAATAACAAGTGTGTATTGATGATAACTGTTACTTAACGTAGCTATTTAGAATAGCAATGCTCTGCTAAAACCGCCATCAAAGTGTAGATATAGATAGATATATACATATATCTTTGTTTATTAGACTTAAGAATTTGTGTCGAAAATTGTTCTCAAACTGACTAAAACTAGACTCGTCTGCTTAAAGAGTCTGTGTCAGGCTCAAGAACCAGAAACCAATTTCTTAGTTAGACCACACGTATTAACGGTACTAACTATAGAAAAATAACTTTTTCAAACTACAAACCAAGTTTTTATAAAAATTACCGCCTTTTTTAAATCGGTTTAAAGTGGGACCAGTCTGCAAGCATACCTATTCATATAATGAAAGAATTTTCGGTTCATACACGACGCGACGGATATATCTGGTACTTAACAAACATCCAACAAAATAATTATAAAAAACACAGTCGATTTGAGAATCTCCTTTGGTTTTTTAAATCAGTTGAAAACAGATATATTCTCTCATATGTACCATTCGCTTCTAATTGCAGTCCCGCTGTAAGCACTAATTTTGCTATCACCCATACACACAACTTAATAAGCCGCTTACAAGTTAGATAACTTAGAAACACGAGAGAATACTTCGTGTAAGATGCTTGAGCACTAAGACCGATTCTGTGAACTTGGTTTGTGACGTCAGTAATCCTGCAAAGACCCCACTGGTCGTCAGCAGTTGATGTTACTCAGAGTTACTCAGAGCTGAATTGTAAATTATTTTGATGAAGTTTCTTAGATGTAAAGGAAGATTTTATGATAATTAAAATTTAATTTAGAATAATTTAATAAAGGAATAATTTCAAATAAATAAAGGGGTTCGTTATAAAATAAATAATTATCATTTATTATATCCCCAAATTCCATTAAATCAACAAACAATATCAAAAACGCATGCCACAGCTAGGTGCCATGTCAGAGGCCTTTGGCGGCTCAATAACTCTGACACCAGGATTGGTCAGGTTGACCATCCACTCGATGAAGAAGAAGAAGAACGAAAAAATTACTGCTCAGGGGTAGTGCTTAATGCCTAAGGTAAGAGCCTAAGTACATTTAAAATCTTCAATGCAAAACACAGATAAAGTCCGAAGTAATAATATCTGTATTAGAACTAAATATAGATTAAATGTGTAATCTTGACATGTATGAAAAATAACGTTAATTAGTTAATAGTCGATTTCATGGACGTCCCTTAGTGCGGTAGTTAGCTAAAAAAGACTCTGTAGTCACATTAAAGGTACACGCACCAATAAATATACTTATTAGAATAAAATTTGACATCCTAAATTTGGGTTTACCGAAGGGAAAGGCGGATTAAAGAGGTCACAAAGCTGACATAGTGGGATTAACTGAATATTGTCGTGTCAGCGAGTTGATGACGATTTTATGTACGAGCATGTTCCAATGGACACGAATATTAATACGGAATTTTTAAATAACGTATGAAAGTAAAGCGATTTTACGGTATTTTATATATAGACTATTTTTTAAAAGATTTGCTTAACTAAGATTATCAGGAATAATGATTTTCTTTCTCTCAGTGTAATGATAGTTGACACTCAAATCAATTTCAGGACGAAAAAAAAACCGGCCAAGTGCGAGTGGGTCTCGCGCGCTAAGGGTTCCGTACCATTATCTGTAAACTAAAATCACGTTTGTTGTATGGCCCCCTTGAATATGAGTTTTATTTTATTTTTTGTATTTGTTGGCAATAGAAATACCATCATCTGTGAAAATTTCAACTGTTTAGCTATCACCGTTCATGAGATACAGCCTGTTGACACACGGACGGACAGACGGACAGCGAAGCCTCAGTAATAGGGTTTTACCCTTTGGGTAAGGAATTCTAAAAATAGGTACTTATACTTACGATGATAGAATAGTAAAATGTTGGTAAGTGTAAAGTATTAAGCTAGTTTAAGATTTATGACGATTAAGATTAGGTGTAAATTCGATCGTTATAAATGTCGACCCAGCTGACTTACGTCAAACATATGACGTTAAATCACTCAAACCATTAATATTCCATTTCCGATGTCGCACTAATCCTTTTCTTAGAAGATCAATGTAATCCCGCACGTTCTTTTTACGCCTTTCCCAGTTTTTTATCAGTCAATCCCCGTGAAAATAGGCTTAGTCGGGCGCAAACACGTCAATAAATCTGACACGTTGTCAACTCGGAAAATGGTTACAATATTTTTATTTTCTTAATTTTAATGGAAAGGAAAAATAAGGTGGTTTCATTGAATACGTGGCTGAGGGCAATTCTTTTCTTTACTTTTTAAACTGTGTGATTTGACATTTCCAAGCATGATTTGACAAATAGCATGTGTTTCTCAGAGGCCAATCTGATAAATGATTTTTATTTCTGAAAGATGTCTTATTAAAAACCATAACTAACTCAGAAAATATATTGACAGAAGGCTCAGAGATTTAAATTGTTCAATTTCCAGTTTGTATAGTATCTTTCTTAAATTTCTGCTTTAAACATTTTGAAAAGAGCCATATTATAAAATCAATTAAGGCAAGCAGAGCCAAGGGACATGTCTAGTAATAAAACCAGCCCCAATGTTTACTCCACTCCCCAAATGTATCAATAACCAAGTAAATAAAAAGTTTTTATCTCGGCGGTTCACAAAGCCGCTAGCTACGTTGCTCCGACCAAAAGCTCAGCGGGGCCTATAATTTCTCTATCGCTATTTTACTTGGAATCCTTAATTAATACCCTCAGCGTTCGTTTAATATTAGATCATTAAAACCGCAATGTTCTAAAACTTACCTGCTTTCCAAAGTTGTATAAACAAAAGGAAGTTTACGGTTGAACTTTGAACCATTAGGTACCTATGTCAGGTTTACAAGTAATAACTTCCGATTCTAATTAAAAATTTAACACAGCGGATAATGTTTAAACGAAACATCATTAACAACAATCATTTTCTCAGTAACACATTAACTTGTTATTATTTTCATTAAACTTCCTAATTTTCTGAGGGAAAGTTTCTTAACGGTGACAACTTTGTCTTACAGATAAATGTTACGTTACGCATACATTTTGTCAATGAAAGGAGTATGAACGAGCTTACCATCTAAACACGATTCGATCTTGATTTTAATGGACGGATTTAAACGATCCTAATTCAACCGTATGGTAATACTCGCCTAAAACGACATAAATAATATTGTACATACAACATTAATACACGACATATAACATATAATATTATTTATAATATTTAGTACCATCTATTCGCTAGTGTTACAATTAAATGCCAATTTTGTCGTTAACTTGATCCCATTTCCATTTGGTTTGAGTTCGATCGTGTCATATGGTATGTTGTTACTGACACTGCCAGTTCTAGAGTCTCAAATACAAAGTTTACTTCACAAATTGGAACACAAACGAAAGTGACACACAGATGGCTCCGACACCCAAGTCAGTGGACCAATGGAATGCATTCTACAATATAACCAAATCCCAACTTTACTTATACTAAATAAAGGTACTAAGTATGTTCGTAAAAAGAGATTCCTCTACAACTAACTTTAATGGCGGCTCCAAGCATCATCTACTTGCAATTTGCGTAGAAGCAAGAGCACCATACCTTCAAATATTGCTCAACGCATTTAAGATAATGGTACTAATTACTTACTTTTTTTATTCATAATGGTAATTATAATGTTTATTAAGTTTTTCTATTGAGGTTGGTCCAAAGATAAAGCTAGTGAGCTAGTGTCTAGTATCCTGTAAACTAGCAAAAGGCTTCAGCGAAATGGTCCCCAAGCCACACATAAAGCCTAGACTGAATACATGCATATAAATCCAATATTTATTTAAAGATTTTATCCATTTCATTTCAAACTCTGAGCTTTGAATAATAAAAATACAGTAAAATCCTTCAAAGTCCGCCTATTCGATCCTATTGAACAAAACCTGAAAGGTAATCTAATACACGTGCAGTTCTCGAATATTCGTTAGTAACAAAAGAATTTTAAAATTTTGAATGACATACAATGGACATGGAACACTGATATTCCCGTTTACGTTGGAATTAATTCTGAAATCTGTCTACGTTTCCAAAATATTTGAATTTAAATTTTAAATGAAATTTCCAATAATTTGGTGAAATATTTGGATACAATCGGAAAAAGTTGATCGCGCAACTACTGTGTGGCTATTTCAGCTTGCAGTTTCAAAATATTTATGAGCGTTGTTAATAACAAAACACCTTCTCCAAAGAGTTCATCTGACATAATTGCTGATGTACTCGTACAACAACACGTATGGAACGGAAAGTGAAACAGAAATATTTTCATAACTTTATTTGTTTTCCACATTCCAAAACGAAGGAGCAGACAAAACAGACAATCCAATTACGTTTCGTCATATTAAGTTATTATGCAAAAATTGGTTTTCAGGATTTTTTTGAGCCAAACAATGAGTTTGTAACTACGTTTGCGACGTCGCACCGACTTCCAAACTCTATTATATCTTTTGTTTCTCTTTTACACAATTTCGACAATATATTTTATGGAGCATACATCGTTCATACTGTAGGGTGTATGTACTGGGCGGACATCAAAGGGAACACAACTGGGAACGCATTATTGAAGTTCAGTTGTTCTCGAATTTTTGAAGAAGTGTTCGTAGACCAATTTCTGACTTTTTAAATGAAATTGACGGCGCGGCCACTATGTGTGAATCAAATAACTAAGTAAAATAACAAAATCACATAGAACGGTATTTAGAATATAATTATTTCTCCATCGACGTCTGCTGCGGCCGATTTGGGCCTACCAGCGTCTCTTCTCGATCTTTGGAGAACCTACTGGTATGCAAGAACGGCTCTATATCTAGATTTCTTTATTTATATATCTATCAACTTAATTAATGAATGAGTGTTCAGTTAACGTAAAAAAGTGCCTAATTCAATTCTTTAATATGATCATTGTGAGTTCCGCCCGCGAACCAATGAGGCATGCGAACAAAATGGCTCGTATCAATCTGTTGGCTCTTTCTTGCGACTACATACGTCTTTCTGGATCGTCGAATTCACCAATACGTCTCCTTGTGGTTAAATTAGGGATGAATACGTGAAATACGGTTTTCAGACCAGTTAAATCACGCGTTAAGTATTTTAAATGAGATATTCAGTTACGATTTTGTGTGGTTAAGCGAAAACCTCAATGGCGAACGTTGGTTGGTTTATAAGGGTACTAACTTAATTTACTTCTCAATGTGGCTTGGCATCGGGGAGACTCGCAGAAAAATTGAGATAAAATTACTCTACAGTCAATCTGGGTTATGGGGTAAATAAATAAATACTAAGGTTATACTACTGAGGTTAAGAATACTAATATGATAAAGCTACATAATTAGTTTGTTTGAACAGGGTAGCCTCTCAAACTATTAATCAGATTTCAAAAAATATTTTTGGATATGATGCCACATTCGAGGGAAATTTCATCGAATACTTTACCCCGAAACTCCCACAGGACCAGAAAAAACGCGGTTGAAACCACGTGACACTGCTAGCTTAAAATACCGGTCAAACATTTAGAATCGAAATAGATAGTTTCAAATGTTACTACATTGCTAATTATCTATACTAATATTATAGAGAAGAGGTAAAATTTGTAAGTTTGTTTGTTTGTACGAGCTAATCTCAGGAATTACCAGTCCGATTTGAATTATTATTTTTGTAATAGATAGCCACATTCAACGTGAAGGTTACTTTTCATCCCGGAATTCCCATGGGAACGGGCACAACGCGGGTAAAACCGTGGGGCGCTGCTAGTGTAAAATAAATTAGTTTGGAAATCATTCTCTATTCACCTCTTGCAAGATAAATTAATTAAATCTAAGCTTAGCACGGTGCATGTCATACCGTAGTTAGAATAAACTGGCTTGAACTCTGTAACATTAAATTAATTAGTTAATACATGGAATGGTTTCCACCACGTTTCATACATTTCATGGCATGCAAACTTGACCGGGTAGTGTGTAGATAACTTTAATATTTCATGTTATTGAGTTGTACGAAGTTACAGTGTAGATTCGTTTTAAATATAAGCGCTAAAGTTAAATATATAAGGTTATATAGATAAAATGTAAATGTGAGGTAAAATATATGAAAGGAGCATTTAAACTCTAAAAACTTATGATATAAGTAAAGATGTAATTACATTTTGTCGTTCGCCTAACTTGATCGCGCATCACCGAACTTGTTTTAAAGACGTGTCGTTACGTTCGTCGTCTATTTGTCGTTTAGCGAATGCAGCTTTCGTCAAATTCGAATACCGAATTCTGTTGCTTGCGGTCAACGAAAGTACTTTGAGTAGTTCACTAACAGATTGCTAATGGACCATTGAGTTTGAATGATATTAGCAGTAAGTTAAGCTAAAATACTCTACACCTGATTCATGTTATACATTTATAATTAAGTGGCAAATTACTAGGTGCAAGAGAGACAAATATACTCGCACTCAGCTAGAACTTGAATTTATACTAAATGTCAAAGTGCAAAGAAGAAAATTTGTATATAAAAACCGTATCAATTCACGAGATATTATTTTAAGAAAGACTTGCTGCTTCACTTTATCGCTTATTCATTGTTTATTAGTCTCTGTTTGTTCTCTTCTATCACTATCTTGCTCGAAACTTATGACATTGACAGGTAGCTGTCAGCTGTCACTGTGACAGTGTAGATTGCTCCCCCTAAGTAACATTCAAACCCAATGTAATGAACTATAATATAGGAAAGTGCTGTGCTCCTCACAATTCAAGTGGTTAAAAAAGATGTCTTCATTTGTTTTTTTCTTTCATGTTCTTATTTTAAAGTTCGAACATAAACAAAACGAGTTAAAAAGTTCGTCAAATATGAGACCCACATGTTTGAATAGTAAAATTAATGTAAACAATTTGTCCAATATTAATTATCTGTTTTATTGGTATGTGGTGAATTGAAACGGATTGGCGCGACAAAGCTGGTATGCCGGTGAAGCCTCCCCCAGTGTTTGATTACGCATGAAATTAATTAAGTAAATAGACATCGTTGCCGCAAGCCCGCCGCATTCAAGCACTAGAGTATAAAACATATTTCTTGAAATATTATAGATATTAAGTCTAAAGTTATCCTTCATCACTCTATAGTATAAAGCAAAGTCGCGTCCCGCTGTCTGTCCCTATGTATGCTTAGATCTTTAAAACTACGCAACGGATTCTGATGCAGTTTTTTTAATAAATAGAGTGATTCAACAGGAAGGTTTATATGTCTAAATAATCCCGAAATTCTCATTGAAACGGGCATAACGCGGGTAAAACCGCGGGCGTTAATAGTAAACTATAACATTCAGAGAGTAAAACCTGAGAGAGAATGAAATGTTATGTTCACATATATGAATGATACTCATATTAAAGTCTACCTAAAGAAGTTGATATTTTCTTAGCTTTATTGTGTTTTTTGTTAGAAGGCTTTTATGGTTGTCTTTATTCACTGTTGTCACATTTAGGCAACAAATAATGACGTTTGTAACCAAGTTCTTAAAGATGCCGCATTCAAAATGCATAGGTATAGTATCAAGTTCTGAGACTCGGCGGACAATCTGGTGTGAAGATGACGTTCGGCGACCGAAAAGTAGATTGATACTAGTTCGGTGGCCGCATTATGCGAATGACCTAATATAAGACCGACATTCTTTATCGGTTAAAAGCATCCACGCACGAGGGGTTGGCTTTTACCACAGTACCCATCATTAATACTAAACGTATTAAGGGTTTCTTTACAACATTATTATTTTCTACTGATAGTACTTTCAAAATAACCGTTTCAGGAACTTAATTTGATAAAAAAACGATTTTTTATGAAAAAAAACAGTTCCCTTCAATTAACTTGAAACACATTGACATCCCTAGTTGTTTAAGCTCCATAATGAAATAGAATATTCATAGATTAAGAAATCAAAGTAAATACGTACATTAATTACCGTTATTAATAATAGAATTTGTTTTACGCAATTATTCATTAATTAAATACGTAATTAAACGGGCGGATATCAATTACTGTACTAAAAGTTTACATTACCGTAACAAATGGAATTGTTAATTGGAGATGTGTGCTTTATATAATTAGGTTATTTTATAAGTAGGTACTGAAAAAACTTCAATGTTTATATGTGACTATTATTGAAACATTGAGAATTTTTGCATTATTTATTTATTTAGGACAGCCAGTAAAAGTTACACTATACACATACTATACTATACATAACACAAAATTAAAATATAAATGCACTTTTTTTAGACGCCACAGCGTGCTTAACTTAATAATTATTTAACAACATAATATGTGCCCACAAAATAAATAAAGCTACAAAGGCAATGACATACTTTTCTCAAAAATAGTATCGCATGCACACATACTTGTGCGCTATACAACTTTCAAAAGGTGTCAAACTCCTGACAGTCGACATTTGCTACGAAAATCGTGTAGGCATCATGTGTGTGTGTGTGCGTCAATTTTCGTAGCACGATGTCGAAGGCCTTCTGGGTGTATTGTGAAGTCGACATCAGCGGCGCGTAGCATTCCGCTACGGATATTTTCATTGAACAACCGGCTACGCGGACAGTGTCAGTCAGAGGAATTCAGACCTTCATAGTATTAAAATAAGCTTGTTATATTTTTCTAACAGATGAAATTATGAAAATGTGTTTAAGAATCATACATAGACGTTGAAACTCAAAAATTACTTATGTTTTAAGCCTCTGATCGGAAGTTTCATCGAGCAATTTAAATATTAGGTATACAAGGCTATCAGGAAAGTCATATAATCAAGGCAAATCAGTTATTTGTACTTCGGTACGTGTATCTCGTTTTCGCTAAAGGAAGGTTCAGTTAAAGGTACTTTTGTAAAATTAAGGTACCATTATTTAGAAGTTTTTCTATTTTAGAGAGATCACATTCTTATTCATCGAATAATACCATAAGGGCCGACACTGCGTTAAGCGTGGCGGGCGCACGCGGCGGTTCACTTTTGTATGAAACCGCACGCGACGGTTCACTTTTGTATTTTTATCTTGACAGTGGTATTAAAAAATAATACCTTTCATATCTTAGGGTCTTATATTATGTCTATTGTAAATATCATACCCTAATTCCATGCCTGTGCATCAAAATACAATTTGTATCGAGTTAATGATTTATCACATTCAAGAGTGCTTTAGTCCGGCAGATATTCAAATCCAGCAATACTGAATTGCAATCTAATTAAAAATTGTTTAGCAACCATTCAATAAGCTACAAACGTCTCTAATAATATAATAAAACGGAAGAGAAAGATTCTATGTTTTTTATGTTTGCAACTGCGGTTTTACCCGCGTTGTTTCCGATCCCGAGGGAATTTCAAGATTAAAAATAGCTTATAATGTGTAAAAATAGCGTATAACATTCTCGATGACTGTTTCTAGCCAATACAAAAATAATTATTTAAATCGGTTTGATGGTTTCTAAGATCGCATTCTACTCAATAGAAAGTGACATACATATTTTCATACATTTTGTGTTTAGAATTCACCAGTCATTCATCGTATTTATTCGTCAAAATGCCAACGAATATTTAAATGACCATTGCGAAGATCCAAATGTATATTCCACTGTTATATGAAAAAAACTACGTAGTTAACACAAATGGCTTACTCCAGCACACAATGTCACAGTAATCGATACATTATATTATTAATTTAAAACTTTTTTATTAAAACGATATCACAACCCAAACCACATTAAAAGCATCGATTTAAAGCAGAAAATGTAATGTAAAATATTCCGTTTCAACTAATTGATATTTTACAAATAAACTAGGCTCCATTGTTTATTTGTGGTGAGGCTGTGCGGCATTTCAAGCTCTTCGGGCACACACCATCGAGCCGACTTTATTTACAATATCCATAAAAAGTCAATAAAGAGGAAAACTATCGAAAATAACTGTTTTTAATTAAATTGTATTCGATTGGTTACGCTAAATTAATTAAATTGTTATGTAAAAACGTTGTTATTTAATCTTTTACTGCAATGACGTTTAGGGCAGTTGCAGACTAGCGTTTTGTATGGGTCGGTTTTGGGAGCGCATTTAGGTGGTATATGCGATACAGTATATATGTATAGAATACAGCCTTTTGTCCCTCGTAAGCTAATATGCGCTTAAGCTAACATAAGCGTGAGTTTTGAACGACTATAACAACCAGTACTAATAAAACGATCGAATAAGCGTACTGCGTACGTAAATACAATAGGAGTAATGTCTCTATTATGTATGTTCCATTCATTCATTTCATTCCGAGTAGGTAGTGATCAACTTTGGTTTCGGGAGTTCTTAGACCGCCTAAAGGCCTGACATGGTCTTATGTTCTATTTTCACCATCTACGTCACATTTTAAACTATCTAGGTATATCTAGGTATACAACGCCTAACCAAACGAGAATACCGGTACAGAATAAGATTAACTGTAAGGCGTTACCAGTTGTTACGTACATGCTCTTTGTTTCTAAGTAATTACAAGATACCAAGAAATTATACCATCAAAGTGAGCTTTAGTACAATACAATCAGTAACCAAATACAGGGGTAACTCTGAAGCGAGAACGGATGATATTATACAGTTATGTGTCTATATCAAACTAAGGTAGATTACACACTCGGGCGCGCACAGTTCAAAGAACAGAATCAGTCCAGTGTGCATAACACCGTCCACTCTTATGTTAATTTCACTTTGTGACTGTCAATTGTTTTAGGGTGTTTTATCCTACTTTCAAAGGTGGATTAGGAGTATTAATGTATAAATATTTAGTTTAGTGGCACTGCACCTATTCTGCCAAGTGATATTTACATATCAAACATGACTCAAGTTTGATCGGGGTCGCCTAATCCTTTTTTTTATACTGATATCATCAGTGAGCATTGATAGCTTTGACTTTTGAGTAAAGTAATGTGAAGTTATCACTACATAGTAGTCCCTTTTCGCTGTCTGTTCCTATGTATGCTCAGATCTTTAAAACTACGCAACGGATTTTGATGCGGTTTCTTTTATTAGATAGAGTGTTTCAAGAGGAAGGTTTATATGTATAAAAAACACTGAAATTCCCACAAAAACGGGTACACCTCGGGTAAAACCGCGGGGCGCTGCTAGTAAGAACTAAACATAGCTAAAACACTACGTTAACAGTAAACACGTGTTACTTTAAGAGAAAAGTAAGCAAAAATAATATCAGAGAGCGTGGTTTAACAAAGCCTTCAAAAGCTTCCACATATTTAAATTTAATTAACTTTCAAGCGCACATCCTCTTTGTGCCACCTTAGTTACAAGAAAGGAAACTTCAAAGAGGTAAGTATTAAAAATATTGCATTCATTAAGGATTTCTGAGGAGAAAATTAAGGAAGATATAATGTGGGTTTGGCCAATAGTGAGGTATCATATCAAATCAAATCGAATCAAATCATTTATTGCTTAAAATAGGTAAGAAAGGTGTTATATCATAATTTGGGAGTCACTTCTATTGTACTGAGATAACTCTGCATGCAACATGTACTTATATGTGATACTAGCAGCGCCCCGCGGTTTTACCCGCGCTGTGCCCGTTCCCGTGGGAATTTCGGGATAAAAAAATAGCCTATAACCTTCCCGTTGAATGTAGTTATCCATTACAAAAAGAATTATTCAAATCGGTTCAGTAGTTTCTGATATTAGCGCGTTTAAACAAACAAACAAACAAACAAACAAACAAAACAAACTCTTCAGCTTTATAATATTAGTATAGATAAATTACTTATTTATGAATTCATTTATGTTATAAAAACATGACACTGTCAACCATTGCTTCAGTTTGCGACAAATATGATAGGTACCTACATTGAAACTTTCAACTCCAAGGGTTGGCCACTAGCCTACTCTTAATGATTTTGAATTGAAACTATCGTGTGACCACGGTTCCAGTAAAGGGGCCGAAACGTCAGATAACAATCTATACTAATATTATAAAGCTGAAGAGTTTGTTTTGTTTGTTTGTTTGTTTGTTTGTTTGTTTGTTTGTTTGTTTGTTTGTTTAAACGCGCTAATCTCAGAAACTACTGAACCGATTTGAATAATTCTTTCACTGTTAGATAGTCTATTTATCGAGGAAGGCTATAGGCTACATTTTATCCCGAAATTCCCACGGGAACGGGCACAACGCGGGTAAAACCGCGGGGCGCTGCTAGTGTAAAATAAAAGCGAAGTGTAACCGTAAACGCAGTTTCAATTCAAAATGAGTAGTGTTCGCTTAAACTTAAGAAACAAGTACCTACTCGAAATGAATTTATTTATTTATTTAATTAATTAATTAGGGTGCTTTCAAATTATGCGTTTCGTGTCGGACCGCTGCGGTGCCGAAGCGGTGCGTTTGTCGTGTTGTGAACGTACGATTTGTATGAAAACACACGATCGTACGTTCACAACACGACAAACGCACCGCTTCGGCACCGCAGCGGTCCGACACGAAACGCATAATTTGAAAGCACCCTTAATGAACGTAAACAAGAGAAGGTTATCCTCAACTATAATGTCACGATAGAATACCATGATAGTTAGTTAAACAAATAAAACCCACTTCTAAGTGAAATATGAAACTAGTTTGAACTGGATATTTATTTTTATTACAATCGTAATACAGTTTTATTGACACTAGAGTTTGCTTTAGAATCAATCTTTATTTAATAGTTGATCTAAGTGGAAAGGAAGACGGGGCGGAGAATATTAAATTCTTAAACATTATACAACAGAGTTCTAAAATCTGTCCGTCTGTATGCAATTTGTTTTTCTCAAAAATTACTGAACGGATTTTTATGTGGTTTTCGCTAATACACAAACCGATTCCAAAGTAAGGATTGTGACCACTTTTTATGCTAAAATTTCCGCAGGAACGAGTACAACTCGAGTCAAAACGCGGGGCACTGCTAGTTGATTTATATTTTCTTTTCAATGACTTTCAATGGACTAATAGAAAAGTATCGCACTTGCAACTTGCAAAGTTAAAGTTGTCTTTGAACAAAAAGCCTATATTTCAAATTCATATTTAAAATTTGGTCCAAATATCACAGTTATACACGAATATTATATATTGCATTCAGCAGTCACCTATCTAAATACATTGATTTCACATTTACATACCTCTGCTAAGCCAATACCTCTCCTCTACCTTCTATACATCCTTGTCCAAGTATAAAACATTTTTAATCTATTTTAAAACGTAATTACCTAAAACCCAACAAATCGGTGAAAACCTTTCAAAGGCATGTACAAATAAAATGTGTTTACAAATAAATTGAACGGTAACGTAATCACTAAGTAAGATCGGCTCTCGGACTAACTCGGTCTTTACTCATTGAACACCAATTACTCCTAGAGGCCTCTAAAAAGGTCTTTAATTAAATCCTTCTCGGATGACGTCATAATTATAGCGTAAATTGGATTGAGAGCTCTCCTGTTTTGCTAATTGTAAGAAAACTAAACAAGCTGCTTTAAAATAAGGTGACATTTTGAAAGGTGTCATTTTAAATGATTTAGAACAATGACTTTGGAACAAACTTTATGATTAATCATTGTGTAGACTTGCTATTTGTTTATAGAGCAGTTGTTTTATAGAAATAGTTCAACTTGGTAAAGTCTTCCTATTTAATTAAACTTTACTTAGCTGGTTACTTTACCTACAGATAGAAAATACAAGATTTTGTTACTTTGAAACTTACTGAGAAACGAAATCGTTTTGGTTCGGTTTGTCAGTTCGGTAATTTAGTCACATAAACCTAATTTATAGATTTTTTTTACTTGTATCACCTCGTAAATTATACGCTTACATTTCTTGAAGTTCAATTATTGTGTTTAATTTATTGAATTCAATCATTACTTTCCTTTTTTCTTCTTCTCATTTTATGAACAAGAAAAGGGCGTCATGTAAATGGATCCTAAATGTAGGTATGGGTGTGTGTAGAGACTATTTCTTAATATTCCTGTACATTTTAGTAGAGAACCACATAAAGTGCCAACATGGAGCGTTATGCACGATCATCCCTTTATTTCAGAAGACATCTAATAGAGAACAAGCCATATAAAACACTTCAATTATGGAATACAAATTAAAACAGCGTTCTTTTGTTTCAAGTCCTTTCCCATTGATAAAGCTTTCTCTTAAAACAGCATTAAAAATAAAGTTTTTCAACAATCACCTTTACCTAACAAAAAAACGAAGAGCAAAAATAGTAGTAAGCTTATTCACAAACACTGTACTTACAAAAAAAATCCTGTTCACAGTAAATTCAATTCAGTTAACTTACTTTAATTTATTTTTCATAACGTAAGTTTCATTCTTGTTACGTTCCATTTCTAAGGATCCTTTTGATACGACTGCGTACAAAAGATATCTGATAGGATTATTCTTATAAAAGGCAAAGTTACCTGTGTTTGATATTTTTTAACTTCACATTATTACTGCGGAACTGAACTAGCGTAACGAAGTTCTATTTTAGGAATACACAGAGAATACAATATGAGGCACAATCATTTTGTGCGGGTCATGTTTTGTAGCTTAGTGCAAAGGATTTTAATAAAAATATGCGCGAGGAAATATTCTGCTACACCCACACATGTTTATTACGAGTTTATTGTTCCGAAGACTTTACCTTTCAAAAATTCCTTGAAACTAAATGTTTCACCTCACCCTTCCTATTAATAGTTCTGCGTAATTCCCCTAACATAGGCCTGGCTTTAATTGGTAACTCTATCCATGCAAAACAGAATCCTGTAGCCTGATTCACCAACCGCTGCTAACAACTACGTTTAATCTATTGTGTGTTGGCCAACTCAACCATTGTACTATGAATAACCTTTGTTTATTTAACTGTGATTCAAACTGCTTTCGGTGGTTACTGCTCGGGTTGAGCATGGCGAGTAAAGAGCGGTTTGAGAGTACCCATATTTAGTGTTTAGGGTTACCTGAATAAAGGTAGTTCCAGACTAGCGGTTTTTTGGGCGTAAAAATCGTGACTCGCAGTCATCTGACTGCCTAATTCAAATGTGATGTCTTCTTAGTTATAAAAATGTATTAAAGTAAAGTATATAAGGCCTGTCATGTCCCACGCCTGAGCAAAGGACTCTCATCTCACTGAAGATATCAGTACAGGAGGATGCGCGACAGTATTTATTAATATTTTATAGCTACCAATTGACTCGCTTAAACACGCTTATAAGAGGAATCTATACAAGTTGCTAGACGCAAACGCTTTCCTACTTGTACCACCAAAACCAGCTTTTAGTTCCATGAAAATCGCTGGTCTGAAACACCCTTACTACTAAATCAAAACGGAACGAACACGTAAATATTCTATTCGGATTTACGCAATGCTTTATACCAACCGTTCTGTGTTTGTGAGCAACTGGTGTTGGTGTTTTTAGACATAATAAAGGCCTTTAACATGTTAAAGATTGTAACAACCGGCAGACAGCTTTACATAGCCAACAGAGTACCGTGGCTCAATAAAATTGTAACTGAACTGAGATATAGATATATAACTTACTCTTCTTATACTCAGAGCCGTCAATTGAGTCGATAACTGATAGACGTCAATAATAATAATGTTGTTTTTTCTTCAATTAGTATTATTTACTTTTTATACTTATAAACCTTCCTCTTGAATCACTCTATCTAATTAAAAAAACTGCATCAAAATCCGTTGCGTAGTTTTAAAGATCTAAGCATACATAGGGACAGACAGGCAGACAGCGGAATGCGATGATGTATTTTTTTAATTCCATCTGATTTATGATTACATTCTTAAAAAAAGAAGTCAAACCGCATTTTTACCATAACCTTAGACCTTATTATGTAAACAATATTATGTTTATTTTACACAATAGGTTTATGATACAAACAAATTGATAAAGGCTTGCTAACACCGCGGTTATACCTGAAATATCCATTAAATCGAGCCTCTCACACAATTTGCCAGTCAAATGAGTTTTCTAAAAAGCCGATTAAGCGAAAACTAAAATTGGTTAATTATTTATTGTACGTGTCGTGTTTAATATATGCCGCGTAAATATTGTGAGGTTAGCGTCCGTGCTCGATCGGTTACATGTTCAATGTATGCGTTATTTAGAAATAGTTTTAGTTAATTTATAGAAAGGTTTAGTTGGAGAAAATTTGATACTCATAAAAACCCTTTCTTATAATAATAATAAAGTCAAATATAATGATAATAAAGTCAACTCTAAAAAGATAATATAACTATGAATACTCGTAGTATTGAGTATGATAAATACTTAAGCAAAGACCCACCACAAGAAACTGGTTTAAGAACGAAAAAACCGCATCGAAATCAGTGCATCCCTTTGGGAGCTACGATACGTCAGACACACACACACAAAAACTTCAAGACACTTCGGAACTAGACAACCAAATAGAATGCAAACAGATTGTCAGTTGTCTACAGTGACTGTTGAAATGAACATCGTCGACAAAATAACTAACAAATACAAACATACCCGCCACACGTCATCGCTTACCTGAAACACATAAAACACTAAATTAATATAACAAAACAACCACAAATTAAAAACCACAGTTAGTATTACAAAATAATTTAATACTACCAGAACACAAAGTTTGTAGAAACAATTAAATGAAACCACTCTGCGTTGAACACTGTAATTGATACGCAAGATACTCGATACAAACAATTATTGCCTTTGTTAATAGTCATTGTGCTTTCTACATTTATTTTCGGAATACTTTTTGTCCATAATTAGTAGGGTCGGAATTTGGTGAGCGATTTTAACTAAAGTTGTAGAACTAAGACGGTTATCGTATTAGTTTTACATCTTCTTGGGGCCAAATCCGGGTCGCTTATTTAAAAAAAATGATTCATTAGCTGATATAGTCTAGTAGCAATGTTGAAACTCGGGACCAGTTGTCCAAAAAAACAGTTTGTTAGTTTAAATGGGAAATATTCTGGATGGATACACCATTGAGTTTTACATTAAGTACAAAGCAAACGAACAATTGAATTACATTAAGATCATAGATTTAAAGCACCCCAATGTTATCAATAACCGCCATTATCGCCCCTATTCACCCAAAATCATCCTTTACATCTTCGGCAAAGTTCGACAGATAACAACCGAGGTCAAGATGACAATTAAACATTTTTAATTAAACTAACAATAATAGGAGGAAGGGCCAAGCTGTTTCATAAGACTTTACTCGAAAATGGACATCTTAAGATGCAACCCACCAGTGATAAGGCCGACAGATGTCGCTAGCTGTTGTAATTGCGAGTGCCTTTGTGCCATTCTAATGGAAGGTTGACTAAACTGATATAGCTATCTTTAATCAACGCAAACTTATGCCCGCATAAAGCTACCGTTTGACAACCGATGTCGGAGACAAAGTTTGAGACGAAAATATTACAGGTTAAGACGATGAAAGACGGAATGTTTTAATGTTAATTGGATAAATTTTAGTTAATTCCTAGTGTAGGTAAATAATAGTGTATTTATTAAATTGAAAAAAAGTTAAGTATTAAACCTGCAATAGTTTATGTTCGGCTAGGTTAATGTCTCTCATCTAACTAAAGATATCAATACAGTGAAGATGATTAGGCTTGATCGTCACATTGAGTATAACAAATATTGAGAAACTAATTACAATCATCAGAGTTAAGAAAAGTGTTAAGTTAAGGATATGGCTGAGTGCAAGATTTCCGATGACGATGTCGACGAAAGAGCGAAGTGGAGGAGAAAAATAAGGAAGGCTGACCCCACCACCATGTGGGACACATAGCCAGAAAGAGAGAGAGAGCGTTAAGAAAAGTAGATAAAATGCAGTGAACAATCTAAAGCAACGCAGACAAAGCTTAAACATATACCAAATAAAATATACCACGTAAACATTAAAAATATTTCAAAGAAACTTTACAGCAAGTTAGGTAATATCAGTGAAATTTAATATCACCTGAATGTCATACAAACTACCAATAACAAACATTTTACGATGCAACCCTAAAGAAAGTTGGAAGTTTCAAGCTGTAGATATACTTGTAACGTGTAGAATATCACTGAAAATTATGATACGAGCCCATAACGTCAGTTAAATCTTTTTCATTCTAAGCCACAGTGACTATTATGCATCGTAATTTAGAAAGAGATTTTGTATATCCGAGTAAGCGTTCGAGATATACAGGTTTTTATGAATAAAATCTACTTAAAGGAATCGTTTCAACTCAGCCTCTTTATTATTTATGGCTCTTTGAATTTTAAATCTGATCGGGACCAACAAATCTCGGGATATTCGTATATCACTTTTGTGCATACTGTGCGTAAAAGAGTGGTTATTGAGTGTATTTAGTTCATCATATATTTTTTCATATATGATATTATGATTCATATATGATATGATTCATATAAAATATGATGAACTGAATATCATCACCCGTAGTAGACAAGCATGGTAATAACGCCTAATCCTTCTCACTGTACTGATATCTTCGGTGAGATGAGAAACCTTTGCCATGTAGTGGGACATTATAGGTTAATATTTCTACTACTACATAGCTTATAGGTTTTAGCTTTTAGATTGACTTAGTTATCAGGACAAAAACATTACATAAGTATAGATATATAAGCAAGCACGAGTAAGCAACGGTTGTCCCTACAGTATTGAAACAAAGTTACCTCTGGTCATAAAGGCCATATTTTTTAAACTGGAACCCAGTTTGAAACTAAGTTCGAGATGCAGTTCCGGTTAGCGCATAAAGGACTTCTCCCTGAAGCCAATACATCACTTACTTCGAAATGTACCTACTTCTGTAATTATTCGCGCATGCGCCAATTTACCCTAGGGAAGTAACGGGTTATTAAGTTATTTAATACCGTTAACTTTTAACAGATATAAGGTTACATTAAAATAAACTTTGTTTTCATTTAAATAAATTAAGTGGGTTTTTATACATTTCCTGTTTATTTAATATATCAATTGTTTATTTATGTACCAAATATTCGGGATAGTTTGTCAAAATACATAAATGTTTTCATGTGTTTACACTTTCATGAAATATACCTGTTCAAAATAAAATTCTTTAGCCGTCAAAAAAACACATACATGAATTTTTATCTTTTCAAAAATTCTAGGTATTCAATTCAGAACACGGGGCGTCACATTAACAATCAAAGCTCAAAAAATTACTCTTTTATTTACATCCTTGTTAATGGATTTAGAGGAAAAAATGTTTAAATAAACACAAAAAAATGTATTTTACATTTGACACAAATGAAAATAAAAGGGTTTGTGTATTTGTTTTGGTGATTTTTCAGGTTGAAATATTGTTTGTCTTCTATACGGAAATATACACAATCTATATAGATACATCTAATACAAATATTATAATGAGGTAAAATTTGTAAGTTTGTTTGTTTGTTTGTTTGTTTGTTTGTTTGTTTGTTTGTATGTTCAAGGCAATCTCAGGAATTATCCGTAGTCCGATTTGAATAATTCTTTTTGTATTAGATAGCCACATTCAACGGGATGGTTATAGGCTATTTTTCATCCCGTAATTCCCGCGGGAACGGGTACAACGCGTGTAAAACCGCGGGGCGCTGCTAGTAAAGTATTACAATATTAGAAGGCTCTTTCGTCCTGTACACAATAAAGAAGTTTTATTACATAAACTATAATATATATAAGTTTCATTCTTCCATTTGTAGTCAATAGAGAAGCATTAATATAAGGAAGTAATGATCACCATTGCTCACTTATCTATATATTTTTTAATTAGTAAGTATGTTCGAGTAGTTTAGTTGCCAACCTTGGCACCTGGTGTCGGAATTTTTAGGCCGCCTAATAGTCTCCGACATGGTCTAACGATTGAAATAACCGGGACCGACAATTTAACGTGCCCTTTTTTTTTTTATGGGTGGGTAATGTATTTACGCATCCCCGGTTGTTTGGGGAAACAACCGGGGTATGTGGGACTCAACCCCGGCACAACAATGCCCTCCGAAGCACGGTACTTTTTGTAATAAAACCATGTCTTTCATGAACAAAAAAACACTAGCAAAATTAATAATTCACAACAAAGTCAGTTCCAATTGAGTATCTAAAAGAAGTATTTACTTACTCATCGCAACCCGATCAAGCAAAGAGCGGCTAACTAATCGTACAAAATATTGCTGATTCAAATAAAAAACCGATTGCTTTCTCACTTTGATGTTGTCGAAGGAAATGAGATCTGCTTCCTATCCGCGGGAAAGGAAAATCTCTACCCGTTTTAGGGTTCCGTGAGTAACGATCGCAACTAGATTAATCGCTGTTCAATGTTTACTTGTTAGATTCGATACTTTACAGCGGCAGCTCAAGTAGTGCTTGTGGAAATTAAAACTTGTACTCGACTAAGTTTTAAAACGCTTTATGGAGAAGATTAAGTATGTGTTATAGTTTGAACTTTGGAACAACATGGTGCCAGCGAACTTTTAACACTGATTCTTTAACGAGGCTACGTTGGAACCACTAGCGATTATTTAAAAGAAGCACATTGAAAATTTCCTTACACCTAATGCTTATTTAAGTAGTAGACAATAGGGTATAATTATGGTGTTCTTTTTTCAAAAAATAGCCGTTGCATAATGACATTTTCCAAATGCGTTCATACTTCTAGGAAATTATGTTTACTGGCTATCCATAGACACTAGAAGACGCAAAGCAATATGTTACTAATTCACATTTCGCAAAGGAAATATTCCCCAAAAACAGAAGGCAACAGAGCTCACTAGAAGGCGCGGATGTATCGTACACACGAGGAACTAATATTTTATTACTATGGAACCATAAATTGCAGTTCTCACTCGGGATCGGTGTACATTTTTAAACCCTGCAGATTGTAAAGCAGTCGGAAGGAGGAATCTAGTGAAGGCCCGGTGTCGACTTTTGACCGTGTCGACTCGAGAGGCGATCTAATTTGCCGAATCGCGGAAGCATACGGAATCTAATCGATTCGCTTGAGCGAAAATGGTTTAGGGGGTTACTGGATACGACTATAAATTGGACGTCTTGACAGGTAGAGGATGCGAATTTTAATATAACTGACAGTCTGTATGAGTTGTTTTGTAGACCCTGATTTTATTATTTTAATATCTAAATGTTTACGATACCTTCATTTTGACTTTATTAACCTACAAGGCCGCCCTCGGATGAATGATGGAGCAAAGTTGTCTCGGTTCTAGAATATTAAGTTAAAAATAATGGTTTGTTATATTAAGGCACTTATTACAGACACTGTTATAATATATTACATGTAGGGTAAGTCCGGGATATACGCCCTAGCGGGATAGACGCCTCGAATCGACTGCGTGAAAACTAAGACTCGCGAGTATGATATTGTCTTATAATATGAACGTACTCCCCCCGCACTTCAGTCTGTCAAAAAGCGCTGTCAACTGCGGTTGTGCCTAGTGTCGATATTGGCGGCGTCTACATAAGCAGGCGTGATTTTACTTCACGAGTGATTTTCGTTCCTCTATAACTTTGGATGTAACAAGTAAGTTTGTTTTATTTTAACTTCTAAATAAGGAGTAGTTTGTGTAAATTGTTGTCAGTAGCATTTTAATGATAAATTAATAATATTTGTCTTCATTTTTATAGAAGGCATCTATCCCTGCAAGAACGGATATGTGCCCCGATAAATTTTGGGATATATGGCCCTAAGGGCGATTATCCCTTGCTATATGTTAATGGTTGTTATATGTTTCAGATTGAAAATGCCCCGAAAATATAAGCGTAAGATTGGCGTCCAACCACGTGTCATTACTTGGACCGAGAAAACATAAGCTGCAGCTATAGCAGAAATGCAAGATAGGCAAATCACCATCAATGACATATCCAGAAGACATGGAATACCACCTAGGACTTTACGCCGCCGGTTTGCTACACAAAATAATAATAAAATACCGTTAGGTGGGACTTAGACTTAGTTCTAAGGAACAAAGCCATGAAAACCAAGCAAAAAGTGGCTATAATTCAATCGATACAGATACAGACGGTAATGTTCAGGATAAAGAAGAAAAAACAAATAAAATACAAGACAATGATAAAAATAAATCTAAAGAAAATATAGGAAACTCTCAGCTATGAAAGTATACAGTTCTAGTGAAGATGATAATATAGAGAACGAAGACAGTGACGGTGAAATTATTTTTAAAAAAATGAGAAAGAAAGCAATACACGACAAAACCAAAGAAATAACAAAAAAGACAAATTTTGATTTAATATATACTTCTAATGATGAAAATTACGGAGAACATGATATCAATGTAGATGAAGATCATTGCGTGGAATGTCTTGACTATTATAGGAACACCAAATCCAAAGTAGACTGGATCCTATGTGTTATGTGCCAAGGTTGGCTTCATGAGACGTGTACATTTTATTATTTTAACAAATGTGGGCGAATCAAGATGATTGCTGCAAAAATGACTAAAAAATAGTGTTAAATAATATGTTTGTTTTCTTGCAACGGTCATCTATCCCCCCCCAAGGCATCTATCCCCTACCGAAAATATAGCCCGGGGCACATATACGGCATTTGAGGCGTATATCCCGGTATGCCGTTTTAATTTCAACTCCAAATATACAGTTTATTTATTGACTACTCTACAAAAAACTATGAAACTTGATTAAATAAACGTCCGAAGTAAGCGCACATATGAAAATTATGTGCGTATTATTTGTGTGTTAGGAGATATACCAAGAATAAAAAAAGGTAGGCATATATCCCGGACTTACCCTATGTCATCTGGAGATAAAGAGAAGGAGACAACCTCATCAAAAATAACAATTAGGCTTACATAGGTAACTATCACTTATTGAATTCTAGGCTCGCCTAACAAAAAAACGCTAGGACGAGTAGGCCCATAATACACGAGTCGACCGCGATAATTAAATCACACAATGTATCGCACGCGACGTGTACACAATCAGTAAGTCAAACGAAGAAAAAAAGCGGCAGATTTCTGAAAATATAACTTTCCCCTTAGAAGGTTTTCTTGCGTTATATCTTCCGCAGTCACAGGTGAGATTTATCTTCGGGTAATTGGATAAAGAACGCGTTTGCGAGAAGTGATACGAGTCGGAAAGGGTGGGAGGGGTAGTAAAGAATACTTAGTGATATTATAACTTTTAACGTGCTATGGATGTTTTATAAAAGCACCTTGTCATTTGTATTAGGCAGCGTTTTCACTCAATGTATTTACATTTTGTTTCGAGCCTTTATTGCTGTATTGATACTCGCATAAAATAGAAAACACGTGTTTTCATTTGTATATCTAATGAACCGTTGTTCCCTTCCAACCACTAAATTCAATGTGTATTTAAGGTCAAAACACACAAATTTAAATGAAGAACAAACTAATTTCATATTTATATTGTCCCTGTTTGTAATTGGAAATTAATACGCCGAATAATAATCACGAGTCATGTGAAAATAGTCAAATGAACACACGTGCTATTATTCGGCGACCACATAATATTATTAAATGTCATATACACGGTATTTATGTAAGACAGTGAAGACCGCACGTTGACCAAAACCATTTGTAATGAGCTTTTGAGTTTCTGTTAATATTGAAATATGTTATAATGAGCGGTCGAAATGATTATTATCATTTTACCAAATAATGTAGACTTACCTTTACAAGAACAGGTTTAGTATTGAGCACACACAAGATTATAGAAAATGTATATCAAGAGCCCTGTAAGGATGATTGTACACATAGCCAACTAATGAATTTCACACATCACAACAGACGACAACAGTGTATGGTGATTAGAAATGTTAGAACACGTTATGAAGACAACACATAAGCGTAGTGTAATCGCGTCTTTTCGAATTGACAAACTATTCAATACAAATGAATTCTGACTTCGAAATACGTTTACGCTACGCGCATTGAAGTGAAAAGCTAACATTAAGGTGGAAAAGTGCGTCACACATAAAAAATTAAAACATACAATTATTCACATCTACGATCGTCATATATTTGATTTTATTTTACGGGTAGTGAGTGATCCAGGTAGGTATTTACAAAGTGAAGCCCCAAAAACACGAGAGGGTTAGCGTGGCGTAAATTGAGTGCTATGAATAAATTCATACATTTTTTTTATTACCTTGACCATTTCACGTATTGCGACGTTCCACCGATAGCGCAGGTAGACGCCAATCCGTTAATTACACCAATATATTTAGGCACTTTTATAATATCACTACTTATTTTAAAGTCTCTTTTAATATTGTCTTCATGCGATGTTCAGGATAATAGCTGGTCCTGAAAATTAATTCGAAACGTTAATAAAATAAACTAATTAAGTTTGATTGTGGTCGTTAAAGTATATTGACAAGAAGCGTCTCGACGTCGACTCGGATGTCGAAGTCCAAAGGGTTACGTGTTGGAGTTTATGCTCTAAGTGCACTTTTTAGTTGCCAACGGCGGGTCGCCACGTTAAATCGTCAGTGTAATCGGTAACCAATTTATCCGGCCCCAATGTGGATATTGGCAAGCGAACTTGTTCGTTTTTTTAACAGAGTTTTGAGTTTGCTCGACGGAATTAGTTTACGCCAACGTTTGATCGGATATTCCTTTAAAGAAGTTAAGCGTCGGTTGCGAATTATAATTTGTTGGTACTATATTATACAAACAGGTCGACTAAGCTAGCGATATTGACGAGTATTTTTAGGTTAATTGAACTGGCTATTGATGTTCGGAGGAACCGCGACTCCCATTAAATTTTGTCAAGTTGTTTTTTTACGAGTAACAATTTTATTTGTGTTTTTTTAATGTTATTCAATTCACGGAAATGAAATTATGGAATGATGAATTCAGAATATATATATAATAACTTATTGAATCACGATGGATGGGATAGGTAGGATTTTGTCGTATCTATTTCAATTGTATTCGTATTTAAATGGAGTTGAATTTTAAATCTGCAAAACGCAAGTGAAACATCCACATAAAATATTAAGACGCATTTTTATTTTTCAATTATAAAAATTACAAGTTGCGACTCGGCGAGTCCATTTAAATGCGAGCAAGCAAGTTAGGTGAGTCTTGCGCTTAGACTGTCGATCAATAAACTAATATATTGCGAAATAGAACGACGGCTAGCAAAGAAGCGACACAAACGTTATAAAGGGATTTTGTTGTCATACAGAATACCCGTACAGCCCGTACGTATGTGTTACCGTAAAAGACACCGTAACCCGCGCTGTCTTCCGTCGCACGGAGACGGGCTAATATGCGCGGGCGCGGAGTCCGCTTCCCCGCAACCGCACCGCAACGCACCCTTGTATAAAACCGCGCGGGCGTCCGTTTAACGCAGTTAACGCTCTAAGGGCCATATTAATAAACGCGTATTAAGAAAATTTAACTTTAAAATGGATTGTCACTTTCTGACATACGCAATTTTCCGAAGAGCAAAAGAGACAAAACACAGTATAACAGTGTTTTAGTTACACCGCGTTTATTAATAAGGCGGTAACAGTTTTGAACTCGCCCAATGTAACCGACTTCTCAGAAAACGATTTTGCTCCAAAAAATTGCAGAAAAACTTGCTCGCGGACTTAACCGTGATGAAAATCAACTGCGAAAGCGTGTTTTTTCAAGAAAATATTTAGCATAACAAGCAATGTAACAAGTTTAAGCCGCGGCTGACACAATTAGCTCCTCCGACAGTGTAATGCGGTTAGGATTTTAAATTACATTACACATTTTTAGACGGTTAACTAGTTGTACTGCAGGGTATAGCTATAGCTATATAGCATTTTTTGACAATTTTTGATGTTAAACACTTTGAATATACGTGCCCAGTGCAAAGTCAGATGGATTTGTGAATTTTCGCAGGTTGGATAATATCACAATTGTACATCATTAGTCAGTTTTTGATAGGTTTATAGGTAAAATTTGTTATGTGTAAGTGATTTAAGTGATTTATATTTTTTTTAATCATTGATTAAAAAAATATAAATCGCTTACTTGACATAACAAATTAATGTTTAAAACATTACATTTAGGCTTCGGGTTTTATTCCCAACGAAGTTATATATCGAACAACTGCTTCGAGAGAAATATGGTACATGCGCCCAGATATTGATAAATTAACAATAATAATTAATAATTGTCTTTTTTCAACAAACCGTTATAATTTGAAAACTTCCCTGTCCTCAAATTACCAGGATCGAATTCATATAACTCAATCGCACAAAAAAACTTTACCCAAAAATCTACCTCCTACAGGTACTTCTGAAGCAAATTGAATTTGTTTTTCGTAGATTGTCAAATAAAACAAATTACGCTCCCCATACATTTTAGTATACAACTGAAGACTTTTTTCGCTTTTATTTCCAAGAATACGTCATCGTAGAAGCGGGACTTCTTATCTTAGTTAAATTTTTACTGTCTACTTGTTTGAACTCCTGAAAATTTATTAGGGAAAGTCTCAAGGAAAGCGTAAATGTTTGTTTACTTCACAATGTTGCGGCGCTCGGCAACGCGATATAATTTTATATTATCAACTCCGAATAACGTACTAATAATTAAATGATCTAGACTCCTTAAGTAATTGTTTTGTCATTATTCAAACTTAGCTGTCACTGAGCGAGTGAACAAGCCGAAAGCCCTACACGCTCTAAGTACCATTTTAAAGGTAGAGAGACGTGTAGGTATACGTTCGCTTTCTTTCTTAGAACTTATCATTTAGCAGCTTGAAAACATACTTAACGTCAGCACTATTTAATCCCTACACGCTCTAAGTACCATTTGAGAAGAATGAGATATCAAACATGAGGAAACAACAGGGAGCGATTATATAACGTGCCCTCCGAAGCACGGTAAATAAATATATAACAAATTGTGCTATTTTCAAAAAAGGAACTTACCGCGCGAACCCTTTACACACTTAACTTTTCATACTACCTCTCATTCAACAAAACTTTAAAGATTCACATTGCACTATTACTTATTATACAAGTCAACGTAGGGCAGCAAACATTGAAAGTTTGTAAGGTAAAGAAAGGTTAGTGTGTTTCGTACGAACACTGTATGCGCACCTGCCCTGCTAGTTTCAAATTGTTACCAGAGTCAAAATGTTTGGTTTTAGTACCGACTCGGGGGATACTACACACAATATGGAATAAATTTAGTTTAAAATCCTGCATAGTGACTTTTTAGCGGTACTCTGTATCTTTAGTAATACTTAAACGAGTCATGTAATAGAATTTTAGATATACATTTTACGGTTTGATTTATTTTCAGTTTCATTTATGTTGTTCATAAAATGAGCTTCGTTTTATGGTTATCTATAAGATTTGTAGTTAATATTAGGTTTGGGTGTACTTTTAACCATATTTTAAACTAAGCTAATTTTCTGTGCAATTTAACTACCAAAGCATACTATGAAGATTTTGAAGCTAATAACTCTGCATTTGGTATTTTAAAGACTTTCAAATATTGAACTTATAGTATTCAATCTCAATTCAATTATATTCTATTGGTTTTCTTGATTTAAGTTTTATTAGAACAATCTTAAAATTTTGAATAGAAAAAAACTGTGCCTCCCTTTTCTTGCCTTCACTGTATCAGAAACACTCATTAAAAAGGCTTTAAATGATAGATTTATCTTATCTGTATCAGTATCAGTTACACGTTTCTTTTTTCAAATTTAAATTTGACTGAGTTCCAACATTCCAAATAATTTGAATGAAGTGTTTAATCAGTACTAACCCTTAGTACTAACCGATTAAGCCACGCTTAATTTAACGTCAATAGCGGTAACCGTCCGGAAGTCTCGCCGTCCGACGTTTCCGGACGCGGTCCGACTATTTGTTTTTTTAATTGGCAACAAACTTGTGAACGTAAAGGTTAATTTACAGCTCATAAAATAAAGATATATTGCGCCCATGTAATGGGGTGACGATAATTTAGATTTTAGGGTTTGTTTTGGATGGGAAATAATTAGGTTTCGTTTGTTTTTTGGAAATGTAAGTTGTTTGATTTTTAGTATTTTTGTCATGAGTTGCTAAAATGATTATACTACGAAATGTTAATTTAATTAGTTTAGTTAGTTTTAACATGAGTAACCTACGTAATTATTCTAATTGGTAAGCCTCTTTCCATAATGAAATTATTCTAAGACACCCGCCATTCCAATATAATTTTGATCTAAGTCAAGACAAGCATTGGAATCGATAATATAGCAGTCATTTTGGACTTTAATCTTTGAAGATAGTGTAGGCAGTCGATCTATTATTTACCAAGTTAACATAAAGCATATTATAAAAAGAATTTAAATGTTCAAATAGTACGACCATTGAAACACAGCAAGAAAATGATCAGGTTCATGATTGCGTAAATATACTGGTAAATATGAAGATTGATCTTGATGTTTCCAGACATGTTATAGATAATCTTTGATATCAAAGACCTAAACTGGCGAGTCATAACTAAACCCTGAAACGTATAACAAGAACTAACTTTATTAATCGTCCTCCACCATAACGCTGTAATATCGCATGATGTTTCTCTCCAAGTGCTATTAGGCCAAAACTTGTAGCAAGTCAGTTAAAGAGCTATAGCCATCAATTGTCACCTGGTTGCAATAACCGAACGGAAACTTGCCTATTGGGAGGGCCCTTTATTAGAAAACTTTTATCCTCGATATGGCCTAAGAGCGTGGGTGAAATAAAAGTGCGTCAGATAAAATAAGACATAACGACTGGCAAACACAACGAGGATTAGAGTTAACGATACCCGCGGAGATCGGATACTGTTTGTATTTCCTATTTGTAACCTTTCCCAAGTTTTTTAAATTACCTTTTGGTGAAAGCTATTTTTAATGACAGGGAGAATTGTTATAATAAATACAAGGGTTAATAATGTACATGTCGATGTAATCCGTCCTGTTGATTCAATTTTCGTATATATCAGAGACCATATTTCAGTGGTTGGTGAGATTTCAATTCATACTTATTTGAATAAATAAATATGCATGAAACCAATTTATAGAGGCCGCCGGCCGCCGGCTGAGCGGTACAATATCAGTGCCCTCATTAGGTGCTATCCCGCTGCTACGACGGCTACGAAGTCTACGAGTTTTGCTACGGAAGCGCCACGTAGACCTGCTACGAGCGCCATTGTAGTTATTGTTTCATATTCGAAGGGAAATAGCTGGCTTATAAATAGCTTTGTTTTTCTTCATTGTTCGCATTTACTTTCCTTTATTGTAAAATATTGTGTCAAAACGTTTGTTGATCACAAAAAACATGTACCAGTTTGGTTTAAACATTTATGGAAGAAAATATATTCTGAAAAATATTGTGCTCATTTTTGAGTCTTAAGATGGACTGGAAAAGAAAAAAGATAGTAAGACAGTAAGTTAAAAGTGAAATATGAATGAACTTTATCGTGAATAAACGAGGTTATTTCTGTATAAAATATGAAGCTTTCATTTATTTCATAGAAAATAGATGAAATGAAACATCGTGTCGTCTTTGCGTTTCAATCTTTACCAGAAATCCTCCCACACTGCATTACTGAGACATTATTACAGTATCAAAGTTAATGAAACACATTTTTAAATACACTTCATATAACCAAGAATGGCTTAAAGAGTGGCAGATATAACTGAATTAAAAGCAGGAAAATACACAATGTAATTTTAAAATAACAATATTTTGCAAATGGATTTATTTCTCATACTGCAATGGAGGGATCAGGTATCCCTCGTGTGATGCGCTTCCTTTTTTATACCCCACAGCATTGTTGGTTGAAGCTTTGTTAACGAGAATTATACAACAATGCTTTGTTTTTACACTATTCGACCGATAAATAGGCGAATATTTTTGAAGATGAAAACATTAATTTGTTAATTACTATTTTAAAATCTGTTATGCAGTTTTAAGGGATGCCACTGTAATGTGCCAGCGATGAAAAAGAGCGTTTTTCTAACACATATTTCCCTGTACTTTAAAACTTTTTATTAAATATTCACTAGGCTACGCCAACACTCACTTCACCTTAGTATATAGCCTTCCTAAAACTACAAGACAGTTTTCTAAAACTCACACGATTTATAACAAACAAAGTGGGACTATAAGACAGATTTGAACGAAAAAATAGTTAAGTAGAAAGACTCTTTACTTACCAAGAACATATATAAGTATATGCAAGTATGTGTATAGGTATTAATAGAGTATTACTCATTATGAATGTAGTATTAATTAACATTGAATATGCATTTTAATTAATGCTCATTGCTCTGAGTACAAAGGAGAGCTGTGTACAGTATGATATACGATTAATAATACGTACGATGAAAGCGTTAAAGAGAAACTCTTGCCCAGCAGTGGGAGTTGATAGATTAAAATGGGACGTCGTAAAACTTTATGATGCACTTGAAGCTAAATAGATAAGATTATCTGAATGAATAGGTTTATTTTTCTTGATGATGTTTTCATTTTATTGATTTTTGAAGAGTTGTTCACTTCTTTTTAACCGACTTAAATAGAACGAGGTACCTTCGTTTATGAGCTACAATGCCACATACACGCAGACACATAGTGGGATATAGCAGTGAAACTAATAACACGTCTTTTGGATAGGCAGTTAAAAAACTGTTAGTCGCAGTTTCTGCTACCGTTACAAACCCATCAAACTTCAGACGTCACCACGTGTAAATCTCGCTAAATAACTAAACATTTCTAAAAGCAAAGACCAAATTGAAGAAACAGGAAATAAAAGCCAAACCAAATAGCCCATCACTCAATAAATGAATAATGAAAATTCGCAAGAAAACGAGAAATAAACATAGAATCTCAGAGAAAACTCAACACATAATAAATGAGAGGAACATTTCACAACTGGGAAACTAATTAAAGATGTCTACGAATCAATAATTTAAAATTAAGACGGTTAAACTTACAAAGGTAATTGAACGAAAGTTCATTTCAAATATTGGTACTGGTGTGACGCAGGTCTTTATCAATCTCGACGGTTTTCACGATTTCAACTTGTTATGGACCAAGAGCCCGCGAACCCCAGACCTTCGTTATTTTATAAAAGCTGAAAGTTTGTCAGCGCATGCTCCCACACACAGGTAAGAACGATGGACTATTATGAAGTTTGGGTTATAGTGGCTTTGGCAGGTATACGGTACTAAATGTCAATGGTCGAAAACACCAAGTTGGCCATCGATTTCGATATCACCGTCAAAGGGTGACTTGTACAACTCCTCAAGAGCTTTCAAATGACATAGGTCATGTCACTGTTGAGCATTAGGATCAGCGTCCATGGCATAGGCCAACTCCAATCTTCGGTGGTCGAAAACACCAAGTTGGCCGTCGATTTCGATGTCACCGTCAAAGGGTGACTTGTACAACTTGTCAAGAGCTTTCAAATGACATAGGTCATGTCACTTAGGATCAGCGTCCATAGCATAGGTCAACTCCAATCTTCAATGGTCGAAAACACCAAGTTGGCCGTCGATTTCGATATCACCGTCAAAGGGTGACTTGTACAACTTGTCAAGAGCTTTCAAATGATATAGGTCATGTCACTGTTGAGCATTAGGATCAGCGTCCATAGCATAGGTCAACTCCAATCTTCAATGGTCGAAAACACCAAGTTGGCCGTCGATTTCGATATCACCGTCAAAGGGTGACTTGTACAACTCTTCAAGAGCTTTCAAATGACATATGTCATGTCACAAATCACACTTAATTATTTGATGAATTTAGATCGGTATTTTACACACCTTTAGTACCGTTTATCTGCCAAAGCCACTATAACCCAAACTTCATAATAGTCCATCGTTCTTACCTGTGTGTGGGAGCATGCGCTGACAAACTTTCAGCTTTTATAAAATGACGAAAGTCTGGGGTTCACGGGCTCTAGGTCTATTAGAGATTTCAATAGAGTATTTACTAGATAGATTTGTTTATATAGCTAATTAAATTACTATCGTGATTGTTATATTGTGGTATTTATGTTTTTCGTACAAATAATATTCATATATTGGATATTTCTACCGCTTATTTTTTTTATTTTATATCTAATAGGGATAAATATAAGACTACCACCGTCACCGAATAGATTGACAGACAAACTGAAAGGCCAACAGAGTCAATTTCATTTATAATATGAGAGTTGGAATGTGACAGTATATGTTGCGAACATTAAAAAATAATTGGTATCATAATTAGAACATGACCGTTACCACAAACTACATTTATGGACAAACAGGAAAAAATATCATTCATAATATTATGATCACCACAAATTCATTCACGGTTAATCAGACCCAAACTAAGTTCTAAGCTTGTATTATGAATCTAACTAGTAAATACTACTACAAATACTTAAACAAATACATTATTTATAAGAATACGTAATTGACACACAGACGTTTTCACCAACAACTATGTCTCCAGTAAGCGCTCACACTGCCACTGTGCCAACGGAATTGTCGAATGGTGGGTTTTTGTATGTTTTTAACCATGAAAATCGGCTTAATGTATGACCCTAGGACCGACTATATACATCTCTGGGATACACTACAGTGTAGTGACTACACTATCGTATTGCTTTGAAAGACAAGACGTATAATAAATACAACAATATAGGTAATATTAGCCTTTAATATCCTTCAGCTGGGCAAAGGCCACTCGGCTCACTGAAGTTATCAGAACAGTGAGGAGTACAACAATATTAACATCAATAAAGTTATACCTACAATACATATGAAATCTCTCGTAATCGGTTTATGTGCCCAAAAATTTCAGGTGTGCCAGTAATCGGATTACACCATCAGCTATCAAACAATGTTAATTTATTTTACCAGTTGATATACATACCTAAACTAAATGCATTTGCATTAAGTATTCACTAAATGTACCGTAAAGAGTATACCTTATTTCTAATTATTGTAATAATTATTTGCAATGGGCTGTTAATATGATGTATTTTATAATTTGTTGTATTCATTAGGTATAAGAATGTACATGCATTACTAGCCGCGCCCCGCGGTATTTCCCGCGTTGTATCGGTTCCTACGGGAATTTAGGGTTAAAATGTGTCCCATGTGTTATTCTGATGTATTACTGTAAAGTTTCACCCAAATACGTCCAGTAGTTTTTACGTGAAAGAGCAACAAATTTACCGCCATCTATTAGATCGCGGGTCGCACCACCGCGCGGAAAAGCTAGTGGCTACATAAAGTCGTTCGCCTAATGCAGTCGCCGAACTTTTTAAATCTACTCGGTCACCGACAAACACTAAACTGTCACTAGGTCACACTAGGTTGTGCTCTACTGCGGACACCTAATTAGCTGACAGCTGCACGCTCTCGCTGAATGCAGCTAACTACCGTATTTTATACGCTAATGCGGTCACCGCGGCAAAAGACGTTATTAGAGATGAGAACATTTTCGATTTTTAATCAATAGCCCTTCAAAAATCCGCCAAAACAAGGTGTATTCTGATAAGCATTTAAAAAAGAAGCGAACACCCAAAGTTGCCTTATTCTTTTACTTTATAATATTTATCTTTGATATATTCGCAATTTAAGTTACCCGAACTCGATGGAGGGCCAGATTAAATTACTTTTTTTTCTTATTACTTGTAAACGACTTAAGAACGTAAACAGTGGATGACGTACTACATTGATTTTTAAATGAGGTTCCAATTTGGGTAGTATTATTTGCATTGTGAAGTGTAAACTAGATTTTAAGGTAAACAAGATAATGGAAATAAACATCTTGATGGAACTATTAAGAGTATTCTAGATTGAGTCTAGCTAGATGTTTATAAAACTATATGTATTAGTACGGTTAGATGCAAAAGTGTAATCCATCTTATGGCACTCTTTGTCTTGCTGTCAGTAATTATCGTTCATTATACAAAAGCTCAATGTGAAATCTGTAAATAACCTAAACCTGCATTAGCAGTATAGTCATAGTAGTCCAACTTCAACAAATCTAGTCCTACAAACCAACACAACGTATACTTTGTCTCATATTCCTCCCAAGGATCTGGAGTGAAAAAATGAAGGTTCAAGATACGATGACGTCACGCGAGGCTGATGAAGAAAAGAAGACTTTAAACTCCTATCTAACCAAACGGCGAAGAATCCTTTCATTCCTTTGTCTTTTTACATTAATGATAATTCCTTTCAAGACAGGATTCATAGATTTTTTTAAGGAGAAACATTGGTCAATATCCCCCTCCGGTTAGACAATTAACCAATAATAGTGATTGATTAATTTCCAAGGAAAATCACTATGACAAGCGATACTGACCTTAATTCCGATGTGAATAGGGAAGTCTGATGCTAGTGCTGGCTGCGGGTGCAACGCCGGCAGCAGCGGCAGGGGCAGAGGACAGGACATCATAGCTGCTCCGAACTGTAACAAAGAAAGATATTGGTTAATTAAAAATGTATTTATCTTACTTCTTTTCTTCTTCTTCTTATCTTAATATTATCAATGCGAAAGTTGTATGTATGTTTGTTTGTTACTCTTTCCCGACAAAATTACTAGACAGATTATGACGAAACTTTACAGTAATACAGATTATACATCAGAATAACACATGGGAAACATTTTATCCCGAAATTCCCACGGAAACGGGTAAACCACGGGTAACGGGTACAAAGAGAGCGATTTGTTCCAGCTCAACAAAATGTAAAAGCGTTACTCCACAAAATCGCTGGGAAAAGAATGTAAGACCGATTTACAAAATATTCACGCTACCGCCATCTATTGGATCGCGGAAGGAACCACCGCGCAGGTTAGTGATTAAGTAAAATTATTGTAAACATTGTAAGGCTTCAAAGCTTACAAAATATATCAGTACAGGTGCGGAAGATTTCCCCATATTCAGCTCCCTGGTAAACGTACGCGGTATCTTTGTGAATGCGGTCTTATACGTTTTTGTATGAGAGCGATCAAAGTAACCCAGTTTTTTAATTAATCATTTTTTGTGTGCGTAAAACGAAAATATATTTATGCATTTCATGTAGTGTTATCTAATAAATTCATTGTTAGTTCAAGTTCATTCACTTCAAGCAATCAAAATAAACCTCTTGACGTTAAAACATTAAAATATTATACACGACGTAATTAAAAGTTAATTAATAAACTAGAGTGCTAATCTCGGTAACACTACACCCAGTTCAGGACTTAGCCACTGAATTACAAAGCTAAAGGAATGGTTTAGTATCAGTATAGGAGGCGAGCTCTGAGTAACAGAAGCTTAAAGACAAGACAAGCATTGTCTCAGATATCTGTATGTCAGTGGCTACAACAGAATACCAAAGCTACATCTGTGCAGTAAATACTCCTTTGAATACAGTGCTCAATATAGATACGATGCTACGCTATTTAATAGCTCAGATTATTTTGCAAAACATACAATAAACCATAATTACACTTATTAAACTTTGCAAATACATTCGGTGGAACAAATTTAAGCAGGGTAGGAGGGTAAGTGCAAGCTCTTATTTTTTTATTTAGCAATATTGCTGGAAAAAGGAAATAAATGACAGTTTTAATGGTAGCCACGGGAACGCGGCATCTGTGCGGATAATTTGGATAGGAGCATCCTAATCTGGGCGAGATCATTTATTTGCGTGAATTATAAAATGTTTTACACATAAATTATTAGTATCACACATACAGTAATGTACAAATTGCTACTGCTAATTAGTACTAAGAATCAACTCGTTGCAGACGGTCATAGGACACGGTATAGCGACTGGCGGTTCTATTAAAACTACGAAGAATTATATGATAGAATCTATTGGCAAAGCATTCCTCGTAAAAGCTTTGAAGTTGTTAGTTTACGAGTAAATTGTAAAAATGTAACTTTTCAAGAAACCCCGAAGCAGCATACAAGAGAAAAGAAACAGTAAGTTGTTATACGAGTATGTCATTACATAGCAAACAATTCTCATCTGACTGTACAATGAGAAACAATAGGTTAAATAATTGAAAATGTTAAAAACATGTCCAACGGAAATAGCATGTTATTGACACTTTTCATCTAGATAATATAAATAAAAGCGGCCAAGTGCGAGTCGGACTCGCCCATGAAGGGTTCCGTAGCAGCGAGTAACATAATAAAGAAGTTCTTGAAATAAATGTTTTTTTATTTACATTTGAGTTATTGAATGAATAATCAGTATTTTTTTGCGGTTTACGATTTATGTCGTAAAAAAAAAACTACTAACTAGACCTCGTTCAAACCAATTTTCGGTGTTAGATTACATTGTTATGTACATCATATATTTTTTTTAGTTTTATCATTCTCTTATTTTAGAAGTTACAGGGGGGGGGACACACATTTTACCACTTTGGAAGAGTCTCTCGCGCAAACTATTCAGTTTAGAAAAAAATGATATTAGAAACCTCAATACCATTTTTGAAGACCTATCCATAGATACCCCACACGTATGGGTTTGACGAAAAAAAAAATATTTTTTTCATTTCTAAGTATGGGAGACCCCCCTAAAATTTTATTTTTTTTCTATTTTAGTGTGAAAATATTAATGCGGTTCACAGAATACATCTACACACTAAGTTTCAACAACATAGCTCTTATAGTTTCGGAGAAAAAAGGCTGTGACATACGGACAGACGGACGGACAGACAGACAGACAGACATGACGAATCTATAAGGGTTCCGTTTTTGCCATTTGGCTACGGAACCCTAAAAACGCAACCGTTAAAATTACGTTACCAAAAAAAGTGACAGAGGAATAAACATGGTATTTCAATACAGAAGTTTTCGAAAACAGAGCAGCAGGACTATAAATTAATAAACCGTGGATCGCCCAAAGTAAAACGTAAAAACAATCCGGTTAGTTTTGATTCCGGACGCCGGATAAACCAGACAGGTATGCCTCTCAAATATTCCCTATGAATCAGTACATCTGATGAAAACTGTATGAATTATTTAACGAAAGCATTTGAATACTAACTGCTGTGTATGACGGATAACTACTGTTATTAGTGGAGAACGTTCAGAAGTCTCATCTTATCGAAGACATTATTTTTGAGAGGTACGAGTATGTTAAAAGTTTGACGTCGAAGTGTCTGTGTGTGTGTGCGTGTGCGTGCGAGTCTTTTGTGTGTAGTGCGAGTGCGTGCGAGTCTTTTGTGTGTAGTGCGAGTGCGTAGTCTGCTACGGATAAAACGAAAGTATTATTTTCAAAAATTCTAATCTAAATCTGAAGGTTCCAACTTGATAGGTTAACTAGACTCAAGTAGGTTGACTAAATGATGCCAGATCATTGCAATGGTTAAGCAACGTGCAGCTCGGCCGTACTTTGATGGGTGGCCGAAAGTAATTCGGAGGGCACGTTAAGAAGACTACATCGGAATATCGGAAGCCTTTAGGCGGTTAATAAACTTCGGCACTAGAGTTGTCCACTACCCTACTCAAAATGAATGAATTTATCATGAGGGTGAACCAAATATAACAAACAAACACTATACTACTATACTATAAATAAATACAATAAATAAAAAAGTATTCCAAATAATTAATCAAAACTTTTGATTATAATCTATGACTGTAAATTCACAAGGAAATGACGGGAAGTTTTAATTGAAATGTCGGGAGAATCCCTTACTATCCCTAAGGATTTATCTTACGGTAAATTAATTAAACTATACGCTAATTGGATAATGTGAAACAAATTATTTTCCTGTCAGTTACGATTAAATACGTAACGTAGATGCGGATTAATATTAACGTTTTAATCGAAATTTAGGTATTCATTTACTTATGTTTGTATTGATATCATCAGTGAGAAGAGAGGTTTTTGCCCAGTTTGCCCAGTAGTAGGACATTACAGGCTTTACTCTTTTAATGTGCCGTCCGAAGCATGGCAGCGCTCAGATAGAAATACCACTTCCGGCTGCCCATCCTCGAAGGGACCGAGCTGTACGTTGCTTAACAATTTGAAGAGATAACCACGCTTAGTTATGAACATGAATATGCTCTGTAAACGATTCGGTCTTGTTCCTGAATTCCAATTTCAAAACGAACCCAATTCAATCGTAGGGTACAGTCGTTTTTAAATTCCAATTTTGAATTCCCTCAATTCTTAATTAATCTGCTTTCAATATTGTTTAAATTCGACAGCGTTAGAGTAACTCTGCACAATATGAGGAGCAAAACCGCTTCAACTATTCACGAGTCGGGTGGCAACTTGTTATTATGACAGTTTACATAACTCCATTAATTACATTAATGAATGCATTAATATAATGAATTGAGTTACTTAACTGTGCCAAGAGCGGTACGCGGAACGTTACTTCAGCTTCGCGTTAAAAATTTGCAGGTGCTTCGTTAGTTTGTATGGAAGTATAAAATGAATAGAGTCGTTTCGTTCCGTTTTTAACTATAAAAATTTAACGGTACCTATTTTTTGGGATCGCGGTAATTAGATACTATGTTACTTAGTTTGGTTACTATTTTGTCAGTTTTATGTTTATTTTTGTGACGTAAAAGTGCAAAATAATGGAAAGTACTCATATAGGAATTTTTAAGACGGATTTTTAAAAACGAATTAGGGATGTTTCAGAACTAAGGCGTCGCTTAGATAGGGGTGTTTAAAGCTGTGAGTTAACATTAAAAAAAGGTTTATTAGACTAATATAATAAAGCTGAAGAGTTTGATGTTTTGTTTGTTTGAACGCGATAAGTAACTACAAATCTGATTTCAATAATTAGTTTTTTAATAGATAGCCACATTCAACAGAAAGGTAGTATAGGCTATTTTTCATCCCGAAGTTCTCATGCGAACTGGCACAGCGCGGGCAGTGCTAGTCTCTGATAAAGTCAGCGAGTTCTCTAGATATCATGTTCTATTGAATCAATCAACTTACAACTTGTAATCATCTCGATCTTAACTACGCATATAAGATCTAAGATTTGACATCATGTAAGAGTCCAAAAACATTTGCTCAAAGTTCTGCAACAAGCAAGTACCGCGGAAAAGCAACTATGTATTATTCTTCCAAAAAGTATTCATAATAATGTGATTAACATAAATCAACTCCAAAGTCAAATAAACGAATCAAAAACAAAATGTATAACAAAACGAAACAAGTAACCGAGACTTCTCAAATAATAATCAATTCATCTGAACGATTGGCTTTCTATAATTTTGACGGATCCAATTATTTTATCGCTCTTTTCCGAAGGCTGCCCTCCAAATTAATTAATTAACTATCGGTTTAATTAAATCATCCGAGGCCCGCTTAATTTATTCTTTCAAAGTTTCCTACTTAAATAACAACTCCATCCAGATTATAAAGGGATGATTAACATCACGTTCTAAATTTTAATAAAACAGTTTAATAAATATCTGAAGTTTTGAGAAGGTCGCGACAAATGAGCCCTTTGAGAAAAATAAACATAAATATAATTAACTAGTCAAAGCTACACATACATGTTTACGGTTTGATTTAGTATTTAATGTAAATAAATAAATAAATAAATAAATTAGTTTCACTGTGTAGTTTAGTCACTGTACATAGGATATTATAATCTTTACTTATACGACTATTATGATAATAACGCCTCGGTCTAGTGGTACGTGCACCGTCTGCCAAGATTGTCCCGGGTTCAATTCCCAGGTCGAGCGAAAACATGTTTACTACTTACAAACATGGCTCGGGTTTGAGATCACAAACCCGCATTTGGCAAGCGTGGTGATTATGCCTATCCTAATCCTCCTCACTGTACTGACTGATATCTTCAGTGAAATGATAGGCCCAACAGTAGTCTATTATAATGCAAAAGTCAGTATTACTTTCTCATTTATGAGCAATAGAAGTCCGTTAAAAATTTTACTTTATACTCCACGAAATAGAACACCATTTAAAACGAACGTCATTTGTTTATAAAACATTTTTAGACGCTACATAAAATTAAGAATGCTATTACAATACAATTTTATTGCAATTTGGCATAGACGGACATAACGAAGCATACATATCATTCAACACCTTCTGCAACCGGTATGCGGCGAGTGGAACTGTGAGAAACAACCAATGTTTATAACACAAATCTAAGCTAAATACCTACGCAGTCAAAGCCAGCTCCAAAAGCCACTATCATTACTCTAGCTAATTGACAATCAAGTATTGCTGAAAGCATTGCATAGTTACGTATTAGTAATGATCAGATTGAAATAGGTAAATTCACTGTATTAGATAGCAATCGCAATTAATATCATGCTCCATTAATAAGCAATAAGATGTTCGTATCATTCAATATGTTTCACGATAATTTGGGAAGTGATTGTACGTGTGATTACAAGCTCATTCAAGGTATGGAGTAATCTCGTTATTTACTGGTGTAGTACCATTTATACACGATCTGGTTGGTGTGTATTTTCATAGAAGCGGAGCGAAGCTGGGCGGAGCATGCTTAAAAGGCCAATCACAACGCATTGCGAAAAGATTTTAACAATGCGTTGTTTGACAATTTCAATGCGCTTCTTCTTCTTCATCGAGTGGATGGTCAACCTGCCCAATCCTGGTGTCAGAGTTACTAAGCCGCCAAAGGCCTCTGACATGGCTCATGTAACGACTACTCTCCATAGAAAGTAACCGGGACCGACGGCTTAACGTGTCCTCGAAGCGCGGAATTATCTTACTTTTCGGGCAATCAGTCGATTCAGCCTGCAATACCCTAAGCAAACTGAGGACAGTCTCACTAAGAGATTTTTGTGAGACATTGTTCCCACCGGGAATCGAACCCGGAACCTCCGGATCGTGAGCCGAGCGCTCAAACCACTAGACCACGGAGGCTGTAATGCGCTGTGATTGGTCGGTTGAGCACTGCACAGCTCCGCTTCAAAGGAAAGCACCCTTAGTCTTGACTAGCAGTGTCTCGTAGTTTTACCCTCTTTGTGCATATTACTGTGGGTTTTTTCTATAAAAAGCTTCTGTTGAATGATATCCAAAGAATAATTAAAATGTGAATTTGATGGGTAGCTCAAAAGATAAGCGAGTTCGAACAAATAAACAAGAAAATTACCAAATTAACCAAAGATTTTCGAGTTAAAATGATTTATACGCATTACGAAGAATAGTAAGAACATACTCTATTTATTTATCTGTTAAGGGTTTGCCACAGCTAAAACATAATTAGTGTAGGTATAATTACAAGATTTCAAAATATTCTAATTCAAATATGTCTACCACTTACTATACACTATTCATAGCATTCACATACAACATGCAAAAATTGTACAATGTATATAAACACACAGAATATAGTGCGACTATGTATTTTAAACGCCATCTCTGACACATTTTAGGTTTTGTTTTTTCATCATCTTTTATGTTAATAGAGTTCAGTGAAGTCGTGTGTATGAATAAATCTTCTAATATTTTATACTCGTGATCAATACATCTTTGAATTAAAGGATAACCCTAGCTAACATCATACATAAATACTAGCAGCATCCTGCGGTTTTATCCGCGTTGTGCCCGTTCCCGTGGGAATTTTGGGAATTTTTATACGTATTAACCTTCCTCTTGAATCATTCTATCTTTTTTTTTTAACCGCGTCGAAGACAGACAGACAGACGAGACCGTGGACTTTGTTTTATAATATGTAGTGATACGGTCTAGCTAGATCAAAGCACAACAATGCGTTTCATTAAAAACTTTCTATTATATAGGTAACGTAAATCGTCTGATAACGCAAATAACAGTCTTAACTAATTGCAACAAAGCCGTAACAATAACTCGGTATTATCCGCAAGAATAAAACTAGTTTTAATGATAAGGCGAAGAGTTCTATAACCCGTACCGTTGAAAGATAAGCGATGCTAAGCTACCTTTGTCATTTTCATATGATATACATACATATTTATTTTTTTAATCCAACAAAATATCATTTAGGTTAACTTGAGAATATTGTGCTTTCTTTGAATAATTTTGGTAGCTTAAACCTTTGCAATACTATTTTTGTCATGCAATATGTATTTGAATGGGGTAGTGTCGTTTTTAATACCAGTTTAGATACTTAGTTCATCGGTTTTAGATTTGGAAATTTATAAGCCTAACTTCTTCTCTGATGTAGGTGAAAAGGCCGTTAAACTTGAATGGGACTGGGGTGGTCAAGTCTGCCGCATGCCGGATACGCTGTGGGCCAAAATTGGGCACTGCATGGCGCCCGGAGACAGCGAGACGACGTCTCGCGGCAGACCACGCAGACGGTGGCAAGACAAACTGGACGCCTACAAGAGGGACTGGCTTTGTGGCCCAAAATCGAGATAAGTAGCGGGAATGGGGGGAGGCATTATTCTCCAACAGTGGGACGAAATGGGCTAATAGTAACTTCTTATAACTTCTAATCATTTTCCAAGTCAACGAAGTACTATACTTTATAACAATACATATTATATCATATCATCGCATATGCAAACAAGTAAGTTCTAGTCACTATAGCCAACTCGATTCTCATTGTGGCTTCGAAGTTGGTGGTTACAATAAGTTTTCTGCAACCCAGCTGCATTCTGCTTTTGTTTGCTACGTAATACATTTGACTGATGAAGATGTATTAACTTGGTTCATAGATGGTGTTATGGTGCAAAAGCGACGGCGACGGACGATGTTATTTAAAAAAAGAACGGTAGTAAGTACTTAAGCTCTTAGGACGGTTGCATAAGAACGCTTAAATCTATTAAGCGCCTAAGTATGTTGAAGAAACAAAAGCTGTTCGTTTAAAATTGTATTAGGTATATTTTGCACCAAATAGAACACTATTTAAAACGAACGTCATTTGTTTTTAAACATATTGAGATACTACTCATACATAGATTAGGAGATTTGTGCTATCAATGTTGAAAATCAGCTTTAAAGAAGCATTTTAGAAGCTATTAGGCACCGTAGTCCTCCTAATCATTCAATCAATTATAATGTAATATAACTTAAATAAATTATTTACCTTAACATTATTTACCTAAGGCTACTGCAAAACCAAAAAAGTATATAACATAACGTACTTCTGTAATTTTAATCTTCTTCTTCTTCATCGAGTGGATGGTTAACCTGACCAATCCTAGTGTCAGAGTTATTGAGCCGCCAAAGGCCTCTGACATGGCAATATTTCAGTTTAATAATATCGTAATTTTGGCATATTCCTATTTAAAGAAATGATATACCTAATAACCACCCTCATTTACATAGAAAATAATATTTCGGTGCACACTAAAAGTTACGACTGAAAATATTAGCCGAAATTAGTTTCATAAATCTCCTTATTATATCCTGCAAAATATTCAGTACCCGTAAAACCGGGTACTCGGTAACAAAATCTTTGCCTAATTAAAACGATTGAAATATTTCATAACAAAGTGAAAAACGCATTAAAAACTTTATCGTCGAACCGGAGGCGAGTCGAGATACTTCCAACAAAACAATAATACGGATTTGAATACAATCTGAGGCGCTGTTTAGTGTGAGCGAGTTAACTAGCTGTTAGTTAATGATTCTATTAGTAGGATAGCCGGTTATCTACTAGAGGCAGCTTCGGTACAGCCTACAAAAAGTACTAAATATACATCGTCTTCGGAAGCCTCAGGCAGTGTCTTCACTTGCCTCGGGGCGAGGCAGCCCGCTCAACCCGAAGCTGCCTCTAGTGGATAATAGGCTTAAAACTCGTGTTAAACTCGCCAGGTACGTGAAACATGTCAAAGTAATTTAACAATGGAGATTGTTAGATGTAATATTACAATAAACATACGAATTTACAATTTCTCCTGGTTTTGATACGGTGTTAAAAAGCGATTTGTTACTTATGAAATTAAGTTCCTCAAAGAAACTTAGAATTTAGTACCAAAACTTTAAAGTAACGTTAAAAGTAGTAGTTCATCTTCGAATATTATGTAGTAAAACTAGATGGGTTAATAAAAAAGGAGTGTGAGGACCTGATAAATCTACAATTCGGTTTGATGGAAGAAACTTATAATGTTGTTCAAAATTTTCAAGCTTTTAGTTACAATGTAAGGACTTCCACTATAATGAAGATTCACTGCTTTTAACACTTTCACTGTGCTAATTCCACTAACGAAGTATTTGTTACAAATAATTTCTTGGGGTACCTTGAAGTTTGGAGGAATTTATTCATACTAACATAATAAAGTATAGTAGTAATTTCAATGCGATGACTTACCGCATGAAACACACAAACAGTCACACCGAAATATTACACCTATATTTCAGGGAAAAAAAATTGTCGGTGATAAAAATATGAACAAAAATGTCATATTATGGGATGACAGTACGATTGAGATTTACAAGACATACCACGTTAAATGTACATAACTAGTAATATACTCGTATGTTCTCCAGGGCAAGGCGTTTATTGACCTAAATCAATAAATACACCTGGACAAATTCACACACGGTTAATTACCCCAAGCTAAGCGTATTACGGAACCCAACTAACTGATACTAACATATAGATGCACAAATACTTAATTTAAATTAATTTACAATACTTCACACAAATAAACAAAATGTATGTAAGTATTAACAGCCTCCGTGGTCTTGTGGTTTGAGCGCCCGGCTCACGATCCGGAGGTTCCGGGTTCGATTCCCGGTGGGGACATGTCACAAAAATCTCTTTGTGAGACTTTCTTCAGCTTGGTTACGGCATTACAGGCTGAATCACCTGATTGCCCGAAAGGTAAGATGATTCCGTGCTTCGGAGGGCACGTTAAGCCGTCGGTCCCGGTTACTTTCTACGGATAGTAGTCGTTACATGAGCCATGTCGGAGGCCTTTGGCGACTCTATAACTCTGACACCAGGATTGGTCAGATTGACCATCCACTCGATGAAGAAGAAGAAGTTGAATGAAAGTATTTACTTCCCAAAGAAACGTAACCGAAATCGTAATCAAAAGTAAAACAATATCTAAACCACAATACAAAACCAATAAAGCAAATCATATTACTCGTTGCAAGGAGTAATTGTTCAAGAAATAGTCTGAGCTCTATATCAAGGTAAACTATTTACTTTGCTCAAGATGCCTGCCTAGTCTAGTTTGCGAAGCATATTTGACCTCAGGGTAAACGTTAGTTTAAACTCAATGTCGTCATAAGCTGGGTAATGTTAGTTCTACGTTTGTCTTACCTACAAGTTTGGTTAAACTGAAATTAGTGACGTCTGCATTGAGTTGAAATATCTTCATGATGCTATTAGTACTCGTATATAATGATATTTCGTTTGTAGGTTGTTTGGTAAAGGAGTGGAAGACTTTAAACTGGTCATGACTAGATATTGTTAAGCGCACGGAGTAAAGAGATTTTTTTTTAAAATAATTTATTGAGTAAATATTTTTTTGACCGTTATTCAGAACTCAATGCCACAGATTCACGTGAACATTACAGTCTTAATATAAACAAACATTAATCGAAAGTCAATCAGTACTTTTCACATACCTATAAGATTGTGGCACAGCCGTGCAAGGCGCTAACGTGCTTCAGAGGGCACGTTAAACAGTCGGTCCCGGTGGTATCGAACGTCAGGCCATGTCACAGACCTTTAGGCGGTTTAAAACTCCCTACACACCAAAGTTGGTCACTAACCCAATCAAAATCAGAAATAGAAAAATCTTTCGGAAACCACACAGTACAGCATCATCATCACGAGCATCAAAACTCTTACTAAATTAGCATCTCAAAAGCTTTCTAAATTAAACTGCCCACTATAAATCATAACACATTATTCATATTAATCCTGGAGAGTCAATACCTGGAGGGGTGCATCCAATAATCCGTTTCGGATAAACGTTTGTGTCAAATTAATTGCATAGGCATTCTCCGTATGGCCGAACAATATGGCATGTCAATGAAAGCAATTACTCACGGTCGTACCTAGATATTGTGCCTCTTGCCATCGCAATATCAATAAACTTGGTGATTATCTTATAGCCAGTGCAAGGGTTCTTAAACGGTTCGCTTGGATCATCTTCCTTACTTCGATGTTTCTGAGACAGGCATTACCGTTTTTTGAAAAAGAATGTAAACTATGTAGATCGTTCATCTATACTAATATTATAAAGAGGTAAAATTTTTAAGTTTGTTTGTTTATATGTTCGAGGTAATCTTGAGAATTATCAGTCCGATTTGAATAATTATTTTTTTAATAGAAACCCACATTCAACGGGGAGGTTCAACATAGGAACGGGCACAACGCGGTTAATACCGCGGGGCGCTGCTAGTAAACTATAATTTAATGTACTTCTCAAATCGAAAAAATGCCTTTTACTAATATATGAAGATGAGTTTTAGCTAAAGAGTTGGAAAGGCTATTTTTCATTCCGAAATTCCCACAGGAACGAACACAACGCAGCTAAAACGGCGCTTAAAAATACTTAACGAATTTTAATGCAGTTGTCACCAACATACAAAATGTATCCAGAAGAAGGTATTAGCTAGTGTTTATCTCGGAAATCTTATTCAGTACGCAATGTTGATTGACGGAGGACGGATCAATAGTAAATAACGAAATTTGAAAACGATTATATTATATTAGGGTTACGATATTAGGGGTACGATTATACTAGGGTAGGCGTAAAATAAACTTTGGACGGTTTACTATATTAAATAATAGTCCTAGAGACCTTCGACATGGTCTGACGATTGACAAAACCGGGACGGACACATACTTAATTCACTTAGAAAAAGAAATCAAATTGTTGATACAAATTAAATATTGGTGTTCAAAGTTTGAGAACCACCGCAATAAACAATATTTCTCTATAACTTTGTTTGGAATGATGGATTGCTAAGCAAATAGGCGTTTCTAAAACACTTTTAAGTCTCTCTGTCTACGTATTAAGGTTGAAGTTTGCATAATCTGAAAAATATTGAACAAAGATGTTAACGCCAGTCGATGTGTCAGTGTGGTGTGATAAGGAAACTTTTCATTTCGAGGTAAAGCCAAGTTGTGTTGAAAAACAATTTTCCTTCTATTTGAGAACTCATTTTTAACGTTATTGAGTGGTAACTCCGAGTTTACATTGGTGGTGATGGATCGGTGTATTATTGAACCCATCGTTGTAGGAAAAATGAGCCGTATTGTGGAATTTCGTTTCGAGAATATAGTAGTTGATTATTATTTGCACGTGCCGGTTTGGTAGAAAGCGCTTATACCATTGACTTATTTTATTGAACGTGTTAATTACTTTTTAATCTACAGGGAAATTCTTACATATGTTTAATCACTCAAATACACTATTTAAAATATCACGATATGAACACATTGAAAACACTTTTCTAGACGGGAGTTAATCGCGAATAAAACATTTAATACATTTGTTTATTTAATTTATTTTTATTCGCAACTAGCGCCCCTCGGTTTTACCCGTTTTTATGTTCCCGTGGGAATTCCGTGAATTTTTATACTTATACACCTTTTTATCTATCTATAAAAAACTTCATCAAAATCCGTTGCGTATTTTTAAAGATCTAAGCATACATACATAGGGACAGACAGACAGCGGCAAGCGAATTTTTTTTATACTATGTAGTGAAGTGAAAAATAATCAGCTCATCAATTAACTGAACGATTAAGGTACGATTGACCCTAACCATTTCAAAGAACATTACCAAAGAGCGTGTTATTGGAAACGTAATAATTGCAGGCATTATAATTACGCAGAACTGAATGAAAAACGTTCCATTTTTATTGTAAACAACAATCGTAAAATTAACTAATTGGATTTCTGTGAACTTGGTCAGATTTTCAGTCTCCATTTTTGGAGCAACGAACCGTTTTAATATGTTATATTATTCTCTTTGTAAAAGAAAAAACTCCGTTTAAAATATTAAGTAAATTTATTTTGTATGTAACTGTTTGACTCGCGTTTATTTTTACTGTTCGTGGGATTTAGTTACGTAATAAGATGAGTAGCAACTTGCAAATATTATTTATAATAAACTATAGCTTATTATATTTCCAGAAAATATTTATTTCCATTTGTCCATTCGTGGGCAACAAAGCTCTTAAGTTATAATAAAATACATAAAACATAGCTAAAAATGCTCCCAGAACACTTTACAAATTTTAAAAATATGGTGCATTTGTGGGCATCTCAGTTCTTTAGCTATGATGCCACACACACACCTACATATTAAAACTTATAACACTCCTACCTAACAATAGGTATTCCTTCTTTTGAGCCAAAGCCAGCCGTCACAACACCGTCGTGGATAAAAACGAAACATTTCCATTAAAAAGCAACTAAAATATTAACTAAAACTAGTTTACAGTGTGTAATGAATAACTGAAAGCAAAATCCACCCATTACAGACCGAAAACCTTTGTGAATTTTGTGTTGCCTGCATTCATATTAATGTAATCCCCATTAAATTTGAAGTTAATCTTTTAATGCTCACCGCGGTTATTGAAATTGTTCATATTACTATCAAAATATAACATTACATGTTATTTTAGTTAATTAGTATAATATGCCTATTGTTCTGGCCGGGAATTAGTTTGGATGTGGTAGGACTTTATTCTCGTGGGTAGGTATTGATGCCATGTAATTTGAACATAATATGTTTATTTGTTAAATAAATACTAATATTATAACAATAGTTAGTTTTTTGTTTGTGTATGTAAAATGAAACTGAGATAGTTTTTTGCCTAAAAATATCAACGAGTTGCAATCCGGGAATGCCGGCAGAAGTGAAAACTTGAATAGTAACGTCAAAACGTCTTAATCTGAATTTTAAATCAGATTACGTGTCCTGACGCGTGTTTAACATTTTCCACACATCACAAAAAAGTGCACAACGCCGCTAAAGCAGTTTTCAGTTCAATAAAACTGGTAGTTCTGGAACAAATCCCTTGAACTATCAGTCGCCTACCAGTAAATCTTTAACTCACCAACAAACAGCTAGTTAACTCGCCTAATCTGATTAACTCCCGATAAAGATCTACTTGCCATTTAAAATTTAGTCTAACACCATTTTGGGAAACCCTTTCCCTTCAAGTACTTTGCAACACCTGTTCAAACAGAAATAGAGAATAGAGTATAATGTGAAATTCGCATGAAAAACGTTTAGTTTGGCTTTGATCACCCCTTTTCCAATAATAGAGAGAGAACACCCTTTTTTGGTTTCAGCCCGCAGGCAGTAAGACTGTAAAGACTCTCGCAGATATTGTCGAGATAGCCTTTAGACTGTCGACGCAGTCAACGTAGCTCGACGGCGTACAAATACAAAACGTATTTCTTTTACTATTCATTGAAAAGTATGTTATTGTCTTCAATATTTATTGATACGGGAACTACGTACGACGGAGGTTACTGCTGTGAGTTCCTCAATACGTTTCGGTCACGTCCGGTGACCTTCATCAGGAGGAGGGTGAAGCGCATAACGTATATTTTTTCGCCATACAAAACTATGTTTTTTTGTCAGCTTCTTCAAACGATCGCTAATAACAAAAAACTTTTGAAAGACGGAAGATTCTGTTAAATGTCTAGTCTCAAGTGTGCGGTCTTTCAAACGGTTTCATAGACCAGAAGACAGTCTAAAAGCTGCCTAGAGTTAAGTCTGTGCAGACTCCAACGTGTCCATTAAATTACAATAGTAAAACCCACAAACGATATGCAGCTTTATTTGGACAGCGGAAGGTGCATTACCTTGATTAGTATTGGAAACTGACAGTGAAATAATCGGAACGTTTCGTTTCGTGACGAACTTTTGGAACCTTTTACCGGTACTTTTGAGTGCAATCACATAATGGGTTGGAGGCGCGATTTTGTTAGAGAATTGGATCGGAGAGAATATTGGATTTTTCGAAATATTTTGTTCGGTTTTTCAAAAGTTTGGTCTCCATTTCCAATCGTTTAATTTGTTAAAGAATTTTGATGATATATCCATATCTAAAGTAAAGTATAGTATTACCCTGAAATGCCCCACTACTGGGCAAAGGCCACTCATCTCTCTGAAGATATCAGTACAGCGAGGAGGATTAGGCATAATCACCACGCTTGCTAAATGCGGGTTGGTGTTTACATACCCGAGCCATGTTTAAAAGTAGGAAACATGTTTTCGTTCGACCCAGGAATGATGTTAAATAATTATTTATTTTAATACCAAAAAAACCTTCCTACGTAATACCTGTCATCACTACCAGTAGAAGTTAAACGACATAATAGAACAAGAGACTAAGAATAACACAAGACATACAATTCTATCACCCGAACTTCAACAATATCTGAACATTGTGCAGCATGAAACAGCTTGAAAATCGTGTAAAATATTAAAAGCTTGACATTAAAAGTATAAACCGGTTGGAAATTTAAGCGTAAAGGTTAAACTAAACAAGAAACTGCGTAGGCTTGCGGTGGAGGCATGCGGGCTCGCAAACAATACGACACCGCATCACCTCTTTTTGTATCGCAGTGTACTAGGAACGAACAGGGAACGAACGGGGAACGAGACGGGAACCAACCGGTTTGCGGTGAAACTGTTCACAAGAAACAGGATATAGATTTGATAAACCGGTTGTATCTAGTTTTGGGTAGATATTAGAAGCTTGTGGTTATAAGAGTTTAACTCCGAACATTATTTGAAATTGGAACTACTAATTAATATGTTAGTGAAATAAATGATTATGAATTAAGGATATAATTAACAACATTGTTTAAGAAATTTGAGGAATTAAAACAGAATTTAGAATTTAGAAACGGGCGGATATTAGAAAACGAATGGTAAGTGCCTAATAAGTTAAAGGATGGACTAATAGATGAATTTACTTTTTTTCAGAATATCGAAACTAATTTTAATCCAATTTGAAGAATTATTTGTATAATGGATACCCTCATTCATCGGGAAGGCTATTTTTCATCCCGAAATTCCCTCGGGAACGGGTACAACGCACGTAAGACCGCGGGACGCTGCTAGTAAAATGTTATATTATTCATAAGCTTCTGTACAATATGATTCTATATCAGACCTAATTTCCAAGCGTCCTTTAACTAATTCACTATGTAATACAAAACATTAACGTATTCGCAAATGTTAATATTTGTCAATGCATGATGTACGCAATGTATTAATATTTACATAGCCAATAATAAATTCTGTTTCGTATTCAGAAACGAATATGTGTGTTATCAAAAAGGAATATATCAACAAGTTTGGAATATTCCAATTCATTATTAATGTTATTCGAATATGTTTATTTGTTTGCAAATTATTACGTTTTTGGTTTAATCGCTGGTAATGGTTCAAACTTACGTTGTTGAAGGCGGCTTGTATAAGAACAGTGAAATCGATTTAGTGCCTAAAAAGGTATAGGAAACAAAAGCTTTTCGATCAAAATTGTACTTTTTTTTTTCTTAATAGAATGCTATTAAAAACAAATTAGCAATAATATTATTGTATTGAAGCGTAAATTAGCGAGCTTAAGTAAAGAGGGCGACACACTATAACATTTTATTTCGCTCGTTCGATGCTTTTCAGACTCATTGAATATAAACAACGCTTTAGACCAGTTTTTCTATATACATCGTTGCAATCGTTAGACCATGTCGGAGGCCTTTAGGCGGTCTAAAAACTCCGGCAATAGGGTTGGCCACGAACCTATTCAAACTTACTTACTTTTTACATAGGTACTTCTACATATCTTAGATGTGAATCGTCCAAATCGTTTTGGGGATTAAACTTTTGTAACGTAACGTATCATTGTATAGAAAATTTCCTATAATCTCATAATAGACAAATAATAAGTTATAAAGGACTCCAGTAGCTTTTCCTTTCATTACTTTCATAACGTTCTCAGGTGGGCGTCCAATATTACAATATTAAATCTCTAACAAAACCTCTTTCAATACAACATATACATTGAAACGAATATCCATAAACATCTTACACGCTATCTCTATTTGAATGCGTGCCTTATTAATTTAATGACATACCTTCTGCTTACCATTCACTGACATGAGGGTATCTTTTGTGAAAAGTAAATTGTATGAGTTCCCGTCAAAAGGGAAGAATGTATAAAGAATAATCTAGCTACAAAGAGCACGTAAATGAATTAAAATCTTTTGTACAACTGGTCAATAACGTTTGACGGATCGGCTCCGAGATAACAACAGTAATATATGAAAGCTTTTATTAAATTGAGAACGAAAATTAAGGCAGTATTGAAGGATGGGTATTCTCGATTAATTATTCATTATTTCGATTATGTCGGATAAAATCCGCACACGCTTCACAGAATACTTAGTAGTATGTAGGTAGACACGCTTTTATAGGCCCATTAAGAATTAATATTTAAATGTGTTGATTTTATGCGATATTTTCATAAAAGTTGACTACTTATTTAATGGTTTCGTTGATGGTTTTGGATAATTTATCAAAGGTACATTTGGTTGATAGTATTAAAACTTTGTGTACCTACATGAATAAGTAATATATTTTAAAACTGGCGGCGACCACTCGGTTTTACGGTTGTAGCAGTTCCCAATTTCAGGATGAAAGTACCCTATAGCATTCTTTTCCAATGTGGCTATACAAAAACATTTTCCGATTTCCGATTGATAGTTCCAGAGATAAGAATTTTTACAAAAACAAAAACATGCTATTCGGTTTTTATAGTGTAAGCTTTAAAGTCGCAATACGGAGTACTCAAATCTCCTTTTGTTAACCTTGTGTGTCACGGGTCACCGTAAGTACACTTAAAACGTCTAAGTTGTCTTGAAAAATAAATTGTCTCAGTACAAGTAGACAGCGATAAGAACTCTTCATAATAATAGTATTATTATAATACTTTAGTCTGAATAAACGAAATACTTTTAACCGCCCTTTAAGTCAACTTTAAATGAAAGCTTGCTTATGTCTAAAATTCGGCAGCCTTTATGAAAGCAGCAAAGACGATGGAACCCGCCTGGAGGCGCCCCACTGAGCAGATTTAATTAACAAGATATGGGTCTCTTTTAAACCAACTCTACCTACTTTTTGGAACATTGAAGATTAAAATTCAATGAGCCGGCAAGATATTAAATAAAATCTCGAGACTATAGTTTTACTTACGCAAGCTTAATTAATATACCAAATTAATCAAGTATTCCGGCGGTACAATAAATTCCTTTCGTTTACGCCGATCGGGAACGCGAGATCCCATTTTTAAACTTTGTAATTCGATTAAATTTTCTGATGTAAAATTGTTTTCATTATCCATTTTGTTTGGGACATTGTTTCTGCTTGTGAATCTCGTAAATTATGAGCTGTATGTTTCCCTGCAAGCCCTCAGGCGAAGCTGTAACTGTGTTAAAACGAATTGAAAACCGGTAATCGAATGCGCGCAATGGGAGCTATGTCAATATTTTAAATTTAAATATCAAATGGATGTATGTACAGTACACCCGTTTAATATTTATTCTCAGCGAAGCATCAATCTCTGTGTCGGTTTTAAATAATCGCTCGTTCAAATAAAAACTATTTATTACTACTCGTATCTCAAGTTGGAGTTAATTTATTTTGTTTTCTGATAATGTACGGTAATTTGTATAATGTGTGTTTCGATGTTATTCGCAATAGTTATGAAAACTGTAGAGATACTATATACAAACCCTGCCTGAACGATCTGATCATATTCTTGTCGATTTCTAGTCGATTTTATGGATGTCTCTGAGTACGGTTGTAAATTTAGAAGGTAGGATACTTACGAGTAAATCAAACGAAGGGTCGAAGGTATGACAAAACAGTATCAAAAAAATACACTTTTTGTCGTACCTACAATGTTTAGTTCAAGGGAACAAGTGTCGGTTTTGAATATCAGTTTGGACACTAAATTGAACTGAAATGAATTTAAACTTGATCGTGTAATACGTCACACGTTCAAGTTTATAGTTGATAGTAGTTAATAGTAGTACCTATAATATGCTTTATTTACTAAGTAATTGTGATACATGTAATAGAATCAAAAGTTTTAAGGTCGCGCAATTCTTAACATAATTTTAAGGGTACTTATCACCACTCCAGACTTGATAAGGTACTTGCTCATTAGTTTAATTTTGTCTAGTAGTAAATTCTACATTAAAGCTTCAATTTATTCAATGAGTACTCAAATTATCAGTCCAGAAAACCCTATGGTAATGTTATTAAATAAAAGTAGTTGGAACCTTTTAGGCAGTCTAGTGACCTGGTTATAATGGTCACTAGGTTATATGGTACTCGTATTTAAGTCTTATTATGAATACTGGTTTCTTCGTTTTAAGCAAACACTAATAACTTGAGTTGAAATTAAGTTAACACCTACTTTTTGCTTTTATTATATCCCATTTGACAATCATGTCACAAACTAGGCGATAGCTTTAACTGCATATTTTAACGAAGGAACCTACAATTATAGTTTAAGAGTTGATTACCGATATACCTTTTAACTAAAACTCTCTAATGACGGCCGCTTTCGTTGTTCTACCGATAGAGTATATGGAGGTATGGTCGGTGGTTTCAAGTCGGTTTTATTATATGCACTCAATGGTGGACTTTTTACCATTAGACCTGATGGTTTGACCAATTCTAGTAAAATAAATACTTTAACGCCTCAGTGGTGTAGTATGTGTACTAGCATGCCAATACTGAGTTGCCGGGTTCAATTCCCAAGTCGAGCGAGAATATGTTTCCTACTTTTCAAACCTGGCTTGGGTTTGAGATCACCAATCCGCATTAGGCAAGCGTGATGATAACGCCTAATCCTCCTCGCTGTGCTATCTTCATTGAGATGTGAGGCCTTTGTCCAGCACTGGGACATTAATGACATTACTTTGAATCACCCAAAAATAATTAAATACTTAAAATGTATTTTCTCAGTCCTTGAATAACTGAACTTTTTTAAGAAACATCTTTAGCGACATCTGACGTCGTTGTCCGTCGAAATTAAAAAAGAACACCTGTCTCGACTTAATTAGAATTTTTCAAATGTTGTTTAACATTCTTCGCCGGATCACCCTCGGGTCTGAGTATTAAATTATTAATAACTGCATAGTAAGCTCGCAGCTCTCGCACTAGGTACAGCTTTCATCAGGTAATGTGTTATTTTATAATTACATTCTTTCATGTTATGAAGACAAACAATGTGATGTTGAAAGTCTTTTTCTGTGAAATACGAGTATTTTTGTTTATATTAATCAAGTTTATTTAGTCTGGAAAGAACAAAATAATGTGTTGGATACATTATTAGTTTTTCGTAAAGAACAGCTTAAAGCTCACTTTTATTAGACGAATAATTTATATTGTAAGACACAGGAAATAGAGAAGTCCTTATGCAGTAAGTACTTCGCTCTTCCGTGGTACCACCATCTTTATACGATATCTTTTTGTCTTCTGTGCTAGTGTCATTTTCTAAAGGCCAGTTTTGACACTAAATTGATTTAGATTTGGTTTTCGAATGAAGTGCAGTAGTTATTGATTGTATTACTTCTTTTTATATGTTTTTCTTGTTATACTGTGGTGTAGAAATAAATGGTTTAAATTATTTTAGAAATTATAACTAATTTTGATTAATAACACATTTCAATTTATATCAAAATGTTATTAATTAAGCATTGCTTTTATGTTTAATTAAATAAACTGAAGTACATTAATAAAATATTATAATAATTATTGTGTGTATTAAGTTACCGTAACGTATAAACAAAATTATTAATGAAAAATATCGAGAGTTTATCGATGTATTTTATATGGACACTATTTTACTAGCATATTAAATAACAATATGACAGCGAAATGCACCTGAACGTATATTGCCCAGTATCCTTTAAAATCAAAGGTTATTTCATATTTAGTAAGTCCATACAGTTCATTCAGAAAGAAAACTTTGCCCTTTATAAAATAAGCATAGGCTTGTAAGTTCAACCACGTGGCCATTGTACCTATTAAGATGCATTTTTATTGAAACGGAGCGCGGACCTCGATTGACCAAACACAACGCATTGATGTTATCAAAATCTCTATAATGCGTTTTGATTGGTCCGTTGCGCGCCGCTTCAAAAGAAACGCACCCTTTAGCTAGACGGACAGGAGTACTAGACATACTTTTAATGGACACTGAATTCCTACTAATATTATAAATACGATAGTTTGTGAGGATGGATGTATGTTTGTTAGTAACTCTTTCACGAAAAAACTACTGGAAGGATTTGGATGAAACTTTACAGTAATATAGGTTAATCATCAGAATAACACACGGGCTACATTTTATCCCGAAATTCCCGCGGGAACGGGTACAATACGGGAAATACCGGAGCGCAGCTAGTTATAACTAAAGTCACTGTTAACTCACCGGTTCAGTGGACGCACTAGTTCGTCGCATTAACATAGTCAACTTCAGTTCAACTAATTTGTATTTCAATGTCCAGTCATTACCTGCAACAAATGGAAATGATATTCATTAACATATCGTTTATACTAATACCTATGTTAGTAATTACATGTGGTTTTTAACAGAGGATTTAATGTTCCAATTGTTTGTGATGTTAGTTTATGGTTAGGGTTTTTGATTTTTGATTGGAGTTGTTTATTTGTAATTGCGATTAATATTCCGTTAATGTATCTCAATAGATAATAATAGCATTGAGTGTCTCGCCTTACACGGAGCTACGTTTTTATGTCTACTTCAGACACTAGGCTGAATGTGTTCTTTACAGATTGCATAAAGAAAACTTAAGGAGGTAAATGCGGTATTTCTTTCAGTGTTGTAATTAAAGCACCGTTAATAAAAACATTTTAATGTGATACGTAGGTACAGGTACAGTCATTACTGCATGACTGTATGCACAAAATTATCATATATAAATATTTTATAGGTCCTTGGGCTTACATAGTGTTCACATATATACATATCTTTCTTGCATGAATTCCGAACTATATACTGTTGCATGAATTCCGAACTGTGTACTGAACTATATTTAAGCATTATTTAAAAAAATACGTTATAGCAAATCAGGAACTTTTGTAAAACTATGGCCTATTATTTTGTGAACAAACACCGCACGTAGACGTTGGAACATATATTTTTCAAGCACTATATTTAATAGGCTGACCCGTACATGTTGATTCAAACAACACGAAATGTACCAACAAATTGAATTGTTTTATTTAGAACAATCAATCATGAAAAGTGGTCGGAATATGTTTTCATTTATCGCGAATATAAAACATTGTACGCAAACATAGTGTTGTGTTTCAATCACGGATATTACCTACGAATAGTGAGCGGAATCAAAATATACACCCGATGCCTTTTTTTGTAGGAACTTGTTTTATTTGTATACGTTTTTACAAAAACATTCCATGTTTTATATCTTCAGTATGAATTCAGCATTCGTTGCTCTTACAACTTCAACGAATCGTCCGAAATCGAAGGTAATTAAGGTAGATATAAATAAGGTATGATAGGTAATATAATAAGTAAGAACATTTGTAGTATTTTTTTTTACTCAAACAGCAAATGACACTGTAGAGTTAAGACGTTCTAAAATATCCGACTCCACGATTGACAACGTGTTCCAAATTTAAGCACAAGACACACTTAGAGCAGTTGGAGGCGGGGGCGGGTTGCGTGACGATGGTTTCCTAGTATTTGTATAAAAGGCGATGAACTGGCGCGCACTGGACCAGTGTGGTGATGAATTCGACCACAAATGGCGGAGAGATGCCCAACCATTGAAAACATCTTCTTTTTAAGTCTGTAAAAACAATAGACCAAACTATCTACTGAATACTCAAATCAACATTCAATTAAGTAAAATATAGTGTTCGGAACAAAAACCAGAGGCTGTCAACAGGTAACTGGCGTACAGCCAAAGTTGAGCTCAACAAAATGCTCCAGCTTACAGTCAGTTAGTGGGGTACTTCGAGCATGTTATCATGTAGATATGGAGCCAAGAGCTGGGGCACTAACAATGAGTACTAGGATTTTATCTATGCTTAATCGAAGTAGGATATCTAGATCTAGATGCTTAGATTTTAATTGGCAATGTTAAGATATATAATATAATTTTCAATCAGGTTACATTAATTTCATTGGGTCTTTAGCGTAGGCATTTGGTTTCTAGAAGGAGATAGTTGATTAATTTCTGTTTCGTAAACCGTCATCTCAGTCACACTATCGATGTAAAGTAAGATATTTATACTGACATATCCATTGACAATAAGCGATAAACTTCGCACTGAAAGCGGGTCAGAGTCATCGTTCAAATTACACTAGCTGACTAACCACCGTACTCAGAGACGTCAAATGCCTCCTTAGTATAGATTCAATGAGTGATTTTGACGTGTAATGTATGAAAAATTACGTCAGTTAGTTAAGTGTCGATTTAATGGACGTATCTGAGTACGGTAGTTTGTCCCTTTATAGTCAAGGAGCACGATATTCTCGATATTAATAAACAGTACCTATAACATTGCGTCCTTTTTTTGCATTATATTAGTCCCAATGTCCTTTATTCATATTTAAACCCTTCAAAATATAAACAGCAAATAAAAATGGAACAAAATTGTAACATAACTCTAGTTCATGAAGCCCATATATCATTAATAAACAACTACAACGAAAAAGGTCGTAGAAACTTTTGAAAAATTTATACATTGACAGGGAAGAACAAATTGAAAATGTAATAAATGAAAGTTAACCGTATTTTGTTTATCTCGCATTATATTGACAAAGGGTGCTCCCAGGAGTAAACGGGACTTATCCCAAACCGGTACTAAATTTATATTTTGCCGAATGGGATCTGATATGTTTACTTGTTGGCTCTTTATTTGTATAATGTGTATCGTTAAATATTATATTATATTGTTGGGTCTGGTTGCTGGTTGGGTCGGTGTACTGGTATTGATGCGGCTTTCTCGGTATTTTATTGAAGGCAATTTGGCGTATTTTATATTAATCACCTCTCTATCTTTTATAGAACTACACTCATATACATCTGACACACATGTTTTGTAGGCTGTTTTGAGTCTGTTGTATCCAATTTTGCGGTCACCCGAATAGTTCCTAAGTACTGCATTGTAGAACAAAATCATTCCACATGAAATTTTTAAATAAATTAATTAAATTAAAAAAAAAATTAAATAAGGATAAGCCGTCCTATTAATAAACGCCCTGTAACTAAAACACTGTTATAATGTGTTCTGTCACTTTTGCTCAAAAGCCAAATTTCGTATGTCAGATAGTGACAAACCATTAATAGATAGCTAAAATGTGATTAAAACGCATATATTAATATAGCCCTAAAAGTGAACAAGTATTTAATACTGCTTTCATTTGTAGCATGGTTAATAAAACATTTAACAAAAGAAGGTCAGGTGAGAATCACACTGTATTCACGAGTATAAAGTAGAGGACATCTAATGATATAAAACTCTTCAGTCACTAGAGTTTCATTGTAAAGTTTTTGCTCGCAAAGAATTATAAATTGCAGTCGTCATAAACAGGTCGCATTTACCTGCAATGTGAAAATTATACGAAACTCCGTCTAAACGATAGTGACTGCAGTCAGCTTGAATAATTCACCTTTCTCCGCAGAGTGTTTTCTTAATAATAAATGCGGCAAATGAAGACTCCTTTATGTCACCCGTATTTACTCTAAAGAAACTTCTTTAATTTACCTTCTTGAACAGTATATTAAAAATGTTATGTTAAATTTGAACAACTTGTAAGAAACAACATTATAATTTAACTTTGAAATATTTTACCTGTGTGTAATCCAGACACAAACAAAACAAAAAATGTAATCTAAAAGAAGCGTCTTATTAAATAAAATATGCTTAGATCTTGATATACGCCAAGAAGACACATGAATTAACGTCGCTGGAGAATAACGAGCTATTGTGGCTTCGCTCGGAGAATAATACTTATAATGAATTGTTATTATAAAACAATTTTCTGTTGTTTTTTCCTCGTAGCACATGCAACAGTTACAAGCTTATGCGAAGCTTAAGAACATGACAGTAACAACAGGTAGGCTGGCGGGCCGCCAGCTACGCCGTAGCTTTAAGCTACGAGCTACGAGCCTACGATCGTAGCCGCTACGATGCACTTAAATGACTTTCACTTTGGACAGTTTTAACGTTGAGCTTTTGTTCAGAATCGGTCCTTGTAAAAAGCTGGTTTGTAGAACAAGTTTATGTTCGACAGTTGAGATGAGTTCAGGGGGGTAACCACGATCGTGAAGTTGATCGCTCGCAAGTTGCTTCTAAGGAATCGAAAATTTGGTACCATGACGCCTTCTAATTAGTGTCAAATTAAAAGCGCAGCCATGTTTTAAAAAATACAATGCCACGCAATTATAAACCCTATTACAATGAAAAAAAAATGTAAACAAAGCACATAGTACCTTTTCGAATACAACGAGTTGTCAAATTGCAATAAGTCATTAGAGTGTCTATGATACCGTCAGTAGTTAGGATACGCCATGGAATTAGTAAGTACTACCGGGATACGCAATTACATTCTATTCTACCAACTTCATTAGCAATCAATAACAAACTGACATTACAACTGTCAAGTAACTTTGACGTTTTTATAAATAGTGAAACAGATTATATTTTTAAATGAAAGCTGTGTCGACGGTTGCTATGGTAGGTACTACAAATAATGTCCGCGCACTACAAAATGAATACCTTCATGCATTTTGGCGGGAAACAAAAAACATGGCGGCCACCTGATTTGAGTGACAGATCCCGCAAGTTCCTTAAAAGTTACTCCCTATTGCTAATAACACGATAGGTACGTGACGTCAGCATAATGCGACCAAGTTTGAAGGTTGATATTGTGTTATAGATCTAATTGTGGTTTTTTAATTTAGGCGTATTATAAAATTGATGAAAGTATCTGTCAAACAATGTCCGCGCAACAGTGTGCAGTACAAAATTTCACGTTTTGGCGGTGGATCTGTAAGGGAATGACAGGCCGGTGAATCGACCGGTCAACGATTTCGATCGTGCTTGGAGTAAGGCCCCAGGATTTAGTTAACAAAAGGTTGAACGTAGAATTATCTAAATCAAAATTAAATTCTGCGCTCATAATTTAAGGGGCTATTTTAGGTGAGTAACCACACGAGACGGATTGCAGCTATTCTCATTATATTTCTGTCGCAAGAGGCAGTAGGGGTTAAGCGCGCGTATCGTGCGATCGTTTACAAATTTTATTAGCCATCTCCCCTTGTGCTCTGTGCGTACTGTAGGGATCGTAAGTACATAACGTCGGCGGTATAGGGTGTTACGGAACACCAATTTAGATTTAAATTTGTTACGTCTAATAATGGAGTGTTGTAAAACTGTTTATAGTTGTAACTATGTACAAAAGAAAGTTAACTCAATACAACAAACACTAATCGATGATAATAATTAACTGGAGCTTTCAATTATCTCTACTAATGTGGTATTTACATTGTTTCAGAAATATTATCTTACCAATTCTATAAATCCACTTAATCTTACCCTACAATTACTGAAACGATTAAGTCTGTAACCTTCACATAGTCTCCGTACAATCAATTCTAAAACACCGCGATTTGAAACCGAACAAACACCGGTACTTTAAGATATTAGTATTCTCAACAGAAAATGTTTTACGCAGTACTACAAGTTTTTGATCATTCCCAAATAAGTAAGGAGTTCAAACGGAGCGAAGAGATAGACTTACAAAGCGTAAAGCCGTAACGGACGAGGATCACTCGTGATTCAAATCTGGAAACGGCATTGAATAAAATAAATGTTAATTAGTTATATTCATACTTTAATAACTCTAGCGGTTTAATATGTATTTATAAATATCTTACTTTTAACTGCGTGATAAAATAAAGTAAGTTCTGTAAATTAAAGAAAAATAAAGTAAGTTCGTGTAGAAAGCCAACCCTGGTGTCGGAGTTATTAGACCGCCTAAAGACCTTCGGCTTGGTCTATCGTAGTTATTTCTGATACTATATGGCAAATTTAGTTTCTCATTTAGTTTTAGTTCGGCATTTTATATCGAGAATATTAAAAGCAAATATCATACTGAATCATTTGTAAATGTTTTTAATGGCAATTAATATCCTTTTGAAATGAGAAAATTAATGAATCATTACATATCATATCACATTAAAAGTAATGGTGATACAAATAAAAATAACTAGGAATACATAATTCCTACCACAATTTTTGCATAAAAGTTATATAACCAAATAACATATAATATAATTCATGCCGTGAATGCCACATCTATTGAACATTCCGAAGTGAGTTGTAACAAATCAAACCGTAAAAAGTTTCCCGAAGATTCCTGATAAACGATGGAGTCGACTAACTTTGCACTGGTGTACTTATTTGTACTTCATTTATATGGGAATTGGAGATTTGTTCCCCTGTTTTATTACTGCGATTGATTTGCTTTATCATATTTTTATGATTCAGTTTCGCGCTGTTAAGTTGTTTTTTACAAAAAAGATCGTAAATTCACGGTCTTATTATTATGTTTTAGTTTTGTTTGCTGTTGTTGATGTTCTTTGTAAAGGATTGTAAATATGGTATTTAAGTAAAGTATTAGGCTGTAATGTCCCACTACTGGGCAAAGGCCTATCATATCACTGAAGATATCAGTACAGTAAAGAGGATAGTTTTAAAAAATGCACCCGTACAAATTCACACGCGTCTACATCGACGCAAGCTAAGCTCTAAGCTTGGTTTGGTTATTATGGAATCTAACTTATTGACTGCAAATTGAATTAAATTATCTTATACTCCTATATACTTTTAACCATAGGCGGTCCACGAACATGAAACAGTAGGTACTGCTTGTTTTAGAACAGCCTGCGGTAACGGACGACCTTCATGAAATTACTTGAAAGACGTAATAAAATTTCAAGCAATGGATACATCACGTAATACAAAGACGATGAGAATCTATGGAGAATTAATTTCGTAAAATAATAAGAAACATACTGAAAAAAAACAAACCGAAAACCGCTCCACTGTTTCCAAGAACAACAAACCTCACTTCATTAATTAGAAAAAAATAAGGAAAACTTATTAAAAAAGGACATAATAAAAGATAAACACAGTCCGAGCTTTGTATTTTATCTGTGAATCAAGTCTCCAGTTTTTATAATAAGAAAAAAGGGTTTTTTTTTCTACAAAGCTACTTTTTAACGAGAAAACTCTTTTTGAATTACAAGATAAGTATTGCTGGGTTATATTGAGGTTATCCGATCGCTGGTTCTGGAAACTCTGTAACGTCATTAGGTAGAATGGCCCGGAGCATTGTGGACGTCAAATGAGCCGTGACGAAAAACTTCATGGAGTCAATTTAAAACACTTGCGCTTGCAACGAGCTATGATGATTTAGCGAATTTTTTAATGGATGTCTTATTTATACTTTGAGTATCTATACTAATATTATAAAGAGGTAATTTTTTTAAGTTTGTATGTTCGAGCTAATCTCGGGAATTACTAGGCCGATTTTGATATTTTTTTTGCAATAGATAGTCATATTCAACAGGAAGGTTATAGGCTACGTTTCATCCTGAAAGTCCTACGGTAACGGGCACAAGCGGGCAAAACCGTGGGACCCTGCTAGTTAATAGATATACGTAAAATTAACGTGAACATGGATTAATTAACATAAAATCGAAACATATACCGTTGGTTTATCCAATTAGTAAGATTATGATCTGTCGACTGTAACTGTACAATACGATAATTTGACACACGATTTTCCGGTTTGCTATGGATAAATTATGAACTTACGAAAAATTGTCCGTTACTAAATGTATATGTTACGGCTAATACCCGAAGTGCGGCTACACCTAGTTCTAACCGGCTAAAACTAGGTGTAGCCGCACTTCGGGTATTAGCCGTATGTCATTTTAATGAAAAGAGAGAGTTTAAACATGAAAAAAAAATAACCCTAACCTACCGAATTACTTACTATTCGGTAGGTTAGGGTTATTTTTTTTTTCATGTTTAAACTCTCTGTTTTCATTTAAATGACATATATATGCAACTAGTTCTAACCGGCTAAAACTAGGTGTAGCTGCACTTCGGGTATTAGCCGTAACATATACAGTTCACAATATTTCGATAATGAATAATCTTACTAGTTGGCTTATAAACCAACAGGTATTTACAATATTACGGTGGCATGCGTATTGTAACATAGGTTTCAAAACAAGGCGCACATATGTTGTACAATAAACATGAGGGTAGTTTTTTGAATAGCGAAATAGACTTGTGTATTTGTAAGTTAAACCCAGAACAAATATATTTGGAAAATATTTTCCAAAATTAGTTTATAAATAAGCATAGGTATCGTCAACAATGGAAACCGCCTGAAGTCTTCTCCTTTTGAACCGAATAAAATACACGAGTACGTCTCTCCTCGACAATACCGTTCGAGTAATACCACAAATCATATATCAAAACTAGTGCAAATATATTCGTTCTATAAAAATAAACGTCAAATGTAAGGCGGAGCGCACACTGGTACGTAAATAGCGTAATCCCGGCGGTAAGAGGCCGTGAGCACTGGCGTGATTCCCGTCATCGCAGCGATATAACAGCGCCTATTGTAACCACCCTTATTGTACCACGGGATTGCTTTCCCACCGAAGAAAGCGACGGAGAATCGATTTAAAATTTTCCTTGAAAGAACCTACAACAATAGGGTCTAATACGCGAGCCGTATCTGGATCATGGGATCTTTTAATTAGGTGTACGAATGAACTTTTAGTGGTCCGATGGAAATCTTTTGTGTCCCATTCGATTAGCTTGATTAAAGTATTAAATCTTTCCTGAGATATATACGAATCAGTTTTCGTATAGAAAATACGAAGTTGTCGGTATTCTGTTTGTTTGTTACTCTGTCTAAATCACTAGGACATGCAACTATAGTTAAAGACATACGCAACTCTATCACGGAATTCACCCGCGACCACGAGTGATGCAATCCACTCGAAACACAGGGAAATAAAATGTTACTATTTTGCTTGCTTAATGAACTTTCTACCGAGAAAATACACGTGTTTAAACGTTTACTATCTATCACGGGGGATCCTTGTTAATGTAGATTAAACTGCTGTTAGTAATCTACAGGAAAATTAACAAAACGTGACAATCACAACCAAATGTCATTCATTACTCAATCACTTTGTATTCACACCAAAACATAACAGCGAAAAGTTTATCGTAACTAAGATATAAAGAGCGCATTTATGAAGCCGCCATATCCACACTTTCGTATTCATTGACCGTAAAAAATATTTTCTATTCTTTGAGATTGAATTTTCTCTAACATTGTTTGTGGGCGTTCTGAATCAGGTGAGTCCTATTTTTATGTGAAACGCGCTATACGATTACGCTGCGCTGTTTTTATAAAGGTGAAAGGACCTTTATGTTGCCACGAGCTAATGCTGCACGGGGCGTTTTGATCGGGTTTTCTTAAAGAAGATAATTAATATCGTCGATTTAACAACGGCTTTCTCAGATTTAATTATAAATAAGCTGAATATGTTTGAACGGAATAAATTGCTTTTAATAATATGTTTATTAAATATTTCAAATTAAATTGATTAGTAATAAAAAACATAATTTAATAATTAAGTGAACTTAAAAGGTTACTAGCAGCACAGTAGCTTTACCAAGTTGTATCCGTTTTAGTAGAATTTTCGATACTAAGTATAGCATATACATTTCTGTAAAAAAGTATATGATTTGAATCGGACTGACAGTTCCGTGAATCTATCTATTATAAGTATATAAAATTCAAAGTCCTGACTGACTGACTGATAATCAACGCACAGCCTCAACCGCTACACCTATAAACATGAAATTTGGCAGGAAGGTTCTTCAAGTGACGTAAGTGCACACTAAGAAAGGATTTTCGACAATTCCAACGGGAACTGGCTCAACGCGGGCAAAGCCGCGGGGCGCTGCTAGTTAGCGCATACAGGCAAAAAATCAAACTCAGCTTTAGAACCCACAGATAGGTAAATATTTAGTCATTCTCATAGATATTGCTACAGGAAAACAATGAGAGAATACAATCGTGTCACAAGTTAGTGGACAAATTACATTAGATGACTTGCCGGATTTTTGCATGAACACTTTAGCAAAGTAGACTGGACCTCTGTCTCAGAGTCTAATCCCTTTTCTACGGACACCGACTGGAGTGGCTGAGCGTTTCACTCAGTCACTTTACTCAGTGTTTGGTAGAAGCATAGAAGAAGTACTCACTATGTTACAAAGAAAATGGTATGCGAGACCTTAGTGCCACTTTCTTGCTAATTCTTGGTTCAATGGACAATTTATTGACTGATGCAATTGATATGTCAAAATCATCAAAATGATTCCAATTTATGATTGGCCGACATTTAACTGTATTATGGTTTTAAAAAAATCTATAATTATTCCTATTACGAGCATTGAGGTATATGGTACGTTAGTACATAAACTCAATATATAGTACAACTAATATTACCAAGTTGCATTTCCAGTAGCTATTATCTAGATCTCTGATTTCCACATATAACCGCTCACACTAATTGTTAGGATGTATTATTACTATATCGTCATTTGACCTGCTTGTTAGCATGCTAGTAATTAATTTAATTAGCAAACAAGCATCGTATCAAGTTCGATATAGATTAAATAATCATACTGTATTGTTTGATGGTGGACAACATAATAGATAGTATAAGTGTATTAGTTCTCAACTTTGATTAGTGTTTTCCACTGTAATTTAGTTTTATATTGGTATAGTAAAAGAACTTTGTAGTGTTTTCGTTAATAGCATTGTAAAGTTAAATCCGACAGCTAAAAGTAGGAGGAACTACTCAATTTGAGTTGAAACTACGATTACAGATACACTTCGCTTTACTTTACATTTTTCAAGATAATAAGACATAAGCATAATCTAAATTTTTTAAACATCTCCTACGCAAAAACGGCTTGTGCGATTTTTACCAAACATAACTAGAACCATCGCAAGGAAACTGGCTTTCAAATGAAGAAAACCGTATCGAAATCAGTCCATCCGTTAGAGAACTACGATGTTTTAAACACATCAAACTTACAATACCTCTTTTGTATAGGGGGTTAAAAATATAATGTTGGACGCTCATATACAAATATAGTGCTTCAACTTCCACTTTAGCATTCAAGGGTTTTCAATGTCCAGAAATCCTTCAGACCTATTTCTAAGACACAGGTTTCCAATCCCAGAGAACTCCTCATCAATTCATTGATATTATTCAAGGTGTATTTCTGATTGTCCCCTCAGACCCACCTATATCCTTTGACGACAGATCCACTATCAAAGTTCTGTGTCCAACATCCATTTCTTAATAGAAACTGTGGCATATTGAATACGATCTGTCAACAGTATACGAGTACGTATGTACGTACATGCAATCCCTATTGTCCGAGCGATTGATTACAATTCCCATTGAAGATGTACTGTGCGCTAATAGTTCATATACATGTGGGTACTGGACGTATAATTACAAGAGGCTTTGATCCGATTAATATCGCGTATTATATTGTACTATATTGCAGTTCGTTGTTTAGGGTAGGTATTAATGTCATTATGGGAATATTGTAATACCTGTTTTGGCATTCATAGTAGTTGCTTGTATGCTCTCATCTTACTTATGCTTACCTTACCAATGATTGTGTAGCTTGTGACTTAGTTTGACTAAGCGATGTTAGGTCATTGCAATTGTTAAGCAACGGTCAGCTCGGCCCTCGGTTTTTTGACAATAATTGTTATTAAAAACTAAAACTATTATATTCAGTCTTATCAGGTGAGTTTGTTTACTTCATATTTCCAAGTCCTATTCTATCTTCAAAGAAAAAGTAAAAACGAAACATGTTAAGTAAAATAAGCAATAAGGTACAAACTCTACAAAGAAAAGACAATACCGTTCAAAGAATATATTTCCAACATTTTCCAGTGAATGCCAGTGACTAAGTCCTGATATTTAAATAAAGATTTTCTCTCACAACATTTATTTTTATTTGTGAGATAGTATAGTCGATAATTTTGCATAGTAATGTGGGAATCTATTATCTATCAGTATTAAAGAATTTTAATACCGCTTTTAGGGTTTTTTTTAACTTTATGGAAATTATTGGAAATATTCAACTAATGAATCGACACATGAACTTTTAAATTAACTTTTATTCAACTAATTAACTTTAATTAACACATGAGAACTTAAAAACTGCCATAATACAAGGTAAATGTGAACAAAACTTCGTACAAATAAATATATTGCTGTTACTTCTGTACTTTCCTTGGCCACTATAATGTTGCATATTATAAGCTTTTTTTATTATGAATACGAATACAAAAGATTTTGAGTTTGTGTACGTTAGTGGCCAACCCTGGTGTTGGACTTTTTAGACTGCCTATAGACCTTCGACATGAAACTTTATATTATGCTTAATATGAAATAACTAGCAGCGCCCCGGTTTTACCCGCGTTGTACCCGTTCCCGTAGGAATTTCGGGATGAAAAATAGCCTATAACCTTCCCGTTGAATGTGGCTATCTATTACAAAAAGAATTATTCAAATCGGTTCAGTAGTTTCTGAGATTAACGCGTTTAAACAAACAAACAAACAAACAAACAAACAAAACAAACTCTTCAGCTTTATAATATTAGTATATATAGGTACCTAACAATGTAAGAAAGTTCGTGTAGGCCTGTAATGTTCTACTGCTGAGCAAAGGCATCTCATCTCACTGAAGACATCAGTACAGTGAGGAGGATTAGCTGTAATCACCACGCTTGCCTAATTCGGGTTGGTGATCTCAACCCGAGCCATGTTTGAAAAGTAGGTAACATGTTTTTGCTCGAACCGGGAATTGAACCCGGGACAGCCTTCCCAGGCGAGTGCACATACTACTAGACCACCGAGGCGTTAAAAAACTGCTTTAAAGCGTTCAAATTGTTAAAAGGTTTGATTTAAATCAACTGGAACGGATAATACTAACAACAAATTCACTGTAAGTGTAAAGTATCAACGTATTGGCGTATTTCATAGAGCTTAATGTCGTAATGCTAATCATGAATGCTCCGTAATACGATTAACTCAAAGATAACGAGGTTTAAGTAGAGTGTTATTAATATTTGAATCAATAACCTGTGTCTAATATATGTCGATTAATTGCTTATTAAATGGATTAATCGGATATTATAGGAAGCGCTTTTAGATTTCATGTCGTTGAGTTGGCTTTGAGCTTGAGCACGCTATAGACTGTTAGACACATGTCTAACCTATGTATGTTACACAGTTTTCTGGTCTATGAGAATGTTATTAAGGAGCGCACACTAGACTCTATCTTCTAAGTCGTTTAAAAAACTTTTTGCTTGTGACAGAGTTTTTGTCTGTAAGACTTACGAACCTGTTCTGACAACAGTAAAAAAACTGAGTAAAAACTGTTTTGTTCGTGTCTTTTGTTTTTCAAACTCGGTTAATTAGACCAAAACTAAGAGCTCTAAGCTTGTACGAAGAATCTAACTGACTGATACACTCCGGGCGGGAATCGAGCTCGCAACCCCCGGCACAGTACTCTTCACAACCATAGGAAAATATCCTATAATACACCTATTATACCCAAGATAGACATTCAATACTTTTTAAGGCTCAGTATTAATAATGGGAGTAATAGGTCTCATGATACTGGCTGTCAAAGTTAAAGATACCATCAACCAAATCAATTTGATCGTTCAACCTCCAATCACAGTATAAGGGATGGTTCAATGTCACATTTTTCCATTAGTAAGAGTCGTCAAGACGCGACAAATCGACAACCTGTTGCCGGCGACGTATGCCGCAGTTCTGAGGCCATGCAAATTGTTCCTTAGTTTACTTTACAAGCACCTCTACTGTGTGATCTCGTTTTTCCGCTTAAATTTTATTTTCATTGGAACTTTGGTCCGGCATTAACTTTTTATTCAGAAACTTTTTAGTATAACTTGTCTTTTTTAACGTTTGTTAATTGATTTGATTTTTAATTTATTAAATTTTTGTGTGTGATGATTAAAACTTATCGTCATCATCACTATGTAGATTCATTGAAATGAACACTTTCCCAGCAGTGGGAAATTATGTGTTCAATAGTTGTTGGTCTATGGTATATAGACCTCATATCTATATACCATATACAAAATCTTATGAATGATTTGTGGATGTATATTGAATAGGGTCACCATCAGTGTAGTATCAGTGTCCGAGATTTAACCCACGTTATAGCCGCTTCAAATATCTTGCTATCAAACTAATAAAATACTCGCTAAGAAATACCTTAGATTTATTGTATCAGTCTATAGACAGAACCTACTGAATATTGTAAATGGAGCAACATCGAGAATATTCTAAATTCTAACAGCACTCTAACGTCCACGATGTAAGAATACATTAATATTTCATCTTGATATATTTTCTTGTGAACAAATATCTACTTGAAAATATTTCACAGTCATTGTTGAAAACTAAGGCGTATTTTTCATTATTTCTCTATAAAAACCTAAGTCCCCCTCGCGTTTATTTATTATTAACAAAAGGTAGGGCAATAATAAAGGAACAAGGTATAGAGAAGCGTATTTCTCGAGAAAGGCAGGTAAGATCCATCGAAAACATCGAATAATACTTATTATAGGGTATCGGTTACAATAGAGCGGGCCGCCTCTCACACCGAATACGATAATGAACGAGCATTTATATAGCGATTACTTAATAGTACTTAGTTTAATTTTAGGTCGCTTTCTAAAAGGAGCACATCTTTAGTTATTCTAGACTCATATATATCTTTGTAACAATAATTTTGGTATATTCTTTTTTTCTCACCAAAGTTGGCGACTACCCTACTCAAACTTACTTATTTTTAATTACGAGAGTTAAATTCAAATTTTCACGACTGTTTTTTCAACCAAAACCTACTTCTATTGAGGATAAGGGTTTTAGGGACCTTTTTCCTCTTCAGAAGGAATCGTCTTCGGCTGGAAAAACGCCCAGATTAGTCAAAATATTAGCTCTGGTAAGAATTAATAGATTATATATACTCACTAGCAGTGTCCCACGGTTTTACCCGCGTTGCGTCCGTTCCCGCAGGGGTTCAGGATGAAAAATAGCCCTTAACCTTCCCGTTGACTGTGGCTATCCATTATAAAAAGAATTATTCCAATCAAGATTTGCCCGAACATACAAACAAAGAAAATCACCAATTTTACCTTGTATGATATTAGTATAGATCACTTTTATCTATCTACATTTTTACAGTTTGAATTTACCAACTATATAGTTATAACTAAGTCTACTATTTAGTCTATAAATATTTGAAACAACGAAGCTATCATTAAAATATTTATTTTCAAATCACAGTAAGTAGCCTATGTTATGCGTCAGTTTGGTCAGCAACTCATCTGATTAATATTCCAAACAACAGAGAAAGCAATTAAGTAGAACTACCATGTTTCGATTTAGAAGGGACTGTCATATCCCTGGTGACTATCGGTAGTTGTAGCCAATTGAAATGTTACGGAAATTGCGAACACATTACTATTATTTACACTGTAGATACCTAAACAATTAAGTGTCTTGTTAAATGAAAAAAATCTACTGTGTTTTCTTTTTAATTTTAACTTAATGGAAGAAATTAATGGTTTACTAAAGCTTAAGTTGTACGTAGCAAAATTCCAGATATTTATTTTTATTTATTTATTTATTTTCAGTTAAAATTGCCGTCACATTTTTTCTATTTACCTAAACTGGTCAATTTATTTTATAGAATAAATATTATATAGAGGTAAAATGTGTAAGTTTGTTTGTTTGTTTGTATGTTCAAGCTAATCTCGGGAATTATCTGTCCAATATTAATAATTATTTTTGTAATAGATAGCCAAATTCAACGGGAGGCTACTTTTTCTCAAAATTCCCACGGGAACGGGCACAACGCGGGTGAAATCGCAGGGCGCAGCTAGTCCTTCATATAAAACGAAATAACAATAACTCAATAAATTACGTAGTCTATTTCCCGCTATGAGCCTTATTATACAAGCACAAACAATTCGAATTTTTTCAACTACCTACTCAATCCGTAAATACCGAACAATAGTTACGTTGTTACACAACGGTGTAACTCGATTCTGAATACATCTCGACGACCAATTAGACTCTTATATACAGATAGCGGAAATCAGTTCATCACAGCGAGTAAGGGTAGTGTCCCACTTTTACAACGCTTCGTAACTTGAAATAGCTTGACGAAATGAAATTAGGTCAGCTTTGGCGTACTTTTTGATAACCTATAACAGCGTTGTTAGCGTTAGGCTCAAGACACACAGTGCAAGTGTGGGCCTGTTGCGATTTTGTATTTGTATTTAAAGTGCTAATACGATTGAGTCAAAATCTTGAACACATGCAGACTCTAAAAATTTTTAAATCACAAGTATTGGCCTCGGCCCAGCACTTGGCTTCGGCCCGTGCATTTCATACCCCTCTAAGAAGGGAGATACGTAAAATGTTGACTAAAACAATAATAACAACTACTACTCTACGAATTGGATCTGATGCCTTTCAAACCCCAAGCTTGTCCGTGACTCTAAGGAAAACACTATAATATTAAGGAGCAAAGCTAAGCCAATATGCGTAGCGTATTTGTGTAGTGCGACACCGTCCTAGTCACAAGACACGCGCACTAATAAGTCTCTAACAAGGTCCTTTGTGTAGCTTCTTCTAAGGTAAAGTTGTAAGGCTTATCGGGATGCATGGCTTACGTAACGATTCAAAGATTAATCCAATTCGTGGTAACTTGTATCTATACCATTGATGTATTGTACTAGTATATTATATTTTAATTCTTCTTCTTCATCGAGTGGATGGCCAAACTGACCAATCCTGGTGTCAGAGTTATAGAGCCGCCAAAGGCCTCTGACATGGCTCAAGTAACGACTACTATCCGTAGAAGGTAACCGGGACCGACGGCTTAACGTGCCCTCCGAAGCACGGAATCATCTTACTTTTCGAGCAATCAGGTGATTCAGCCTGCAATGCCCTAACCAAACTGAGGAAAGTCTCACAAAGAGATTTTTGTGAGATATCCCCACCGGGAATCGAACCCAGAACCTCCGGGTCGTGAGCCGGGCGCTCAAACCACAAGACCACGGAGGCTGTTATATTTTAATGATCTATACTGATATAATAAAGCTGAAGAGTTTGTTTTTCTCAGAAACTGCTATTACGATTGAGTCATTACTTTTTTTGTAATGAATGATATGATCATATTCAACGGGAAGGTTATTTTACATCCCGAAATTCTCACAAGGCCGAGGAAGCGTTTTTTTACTATTCACCTCATGGTTGTTACATACACAAAGCTGTCAGGGAATTAGGAATGTACTCTCGTATAGTCGTTAATTACTCGTATAAAAAGTTCATTAATACTACTCCATACTAAAGGGATAGTTTAAAGGAGATTTATGTAAAAAAAAACACTTACAATAAAGGAAAACGAAAAAAATAAAGACCCCAATCTGTGCTATTATAAAACATTTAAAATCAGTTCCAAACTAAAGACACTCAATTAAATATTACCGTGTGTAATCCTCATAAGCCGCAACTTGTCAATAAACCAAACTTCAATATCGAAGTCGGACACTCGTTCAATAGTTACGTCACAAAGTTTATGAATATAATATGGCTTAGAAGGGACCTGTGATGCGTTTGAGATAACTGCCCGTTCGAGGGTATTAACTAATTTTGGTAAACAATATAGGTACTTATGTGGTAGGTAATAAGATTGATGTACATTATCCGGCTTATTAATAAACAAAACTTTTTGTCTCTTTTGCTCTTCGGAAAATTGCGAGTGTCAGAAAGTGACACACCATTTGATAGCTAAAATGCTCTTAATATGTAGTTTATTAATACGGCTATAGGTATATAACTTATGTATTTATTAGGTAAGTGATTGAATTAAGTCGTTCGTCAAATACGGTAACCGAAATTGTGTTCGGGTTAGTCTACCGACTTAACACCTTATTAGATGACTATCTTTCGTTGAATACGGACAACATATTCTTTATTAGCAGCGGCCCGCGGTTTTACTCGCGTTCTGCCCGTTCCGTTGGGAATTTCGGGATGAAAAATAGCCTATAGCCTTCCTCGATAAGTGGACTATCCAACATGGAAAGAATTTTTTAAATCGTACCAGTAATTCTTGAGATTAGCGCGGTGAAACAAACAATAAAACTGTAGCTCTATATTATTAGTATAGATACTGTTGCGGTCGTCGCAAGATTCAAGCCCCTTCTGATGATAAATAAAACTATATCACTCTCATTATATCTCATTTTTATATTACAATTTGCCCTATAACTTACATACTAAACTAACCTTCTTACTTACTTATTTACTACAAATTAACTACATACATCCTAAAACATCAAATTATTATGTTGCCAAGTACAAACACTTACACCATCTAAAACATACACTTTCTTAAGTAAATAATTTGTACTTAGAACTTACACAAGAGAACTTATATCAAAGTATGTAATTTAAGTAACACAAGTACAGAAGACGCTACGTGAAATACTATGTTGATTTATGTAACATTCCGTAACAGCCTGATGCTCGTAAAAGCTTCACCTGGTTCCTTTCCGCTAAATATTCATTTGTCAGTCTCAAATAAACGTTAAAAAGGATTGGTAATATCTTAGATGGATCCTGGTTTTAACGTTATAATTGCTCTTTTATATAATACTAATATAATCCACACTAATATGATTAAGCTGAAGAGTTTTTTTTTGTTATCACAAAACCTATCCGAATTGAATAATTATTTTTGTAATGGATAACCACATTCAATGGGAAGGTTATAGGCTATTCTTTATCCCTAAATTCCCACGGGAACGGACACAACGGGTAAGATCTCAGGGCGCTGTTTGTTAAAAACATAACTGTCAGTAAGTAATGAGTAAAGTATGAGTGCTAAAGCACGATTACTAGGTCGTTCACCGAATGCTACATGCGGTGACCGCAACACATTAAAGAATGCGGAAATCGGCCGCATTCGGCCAACGACTGCAGCTGACAACTTCTGTCAACTATCGATGACAGCAGTGTCCAGTTGACATTTCGCGACTGAAGTTTATTGAAAAATACGGTGCCCCCATTAGGCAAATGTATGTATTACACTTAAGAAACGTTTAATTTGTTTAATAAAATGAATATGTATTTGAGTTAATCTTTAAAATGTTTCGATCCCAAGGGAGATTAGGTAATAAATTTTACGTTTATTTATAGATGTGACCCTTTACAATAATGATGTACCTAATAATAAAATTAGCTAAGAACAAGAATATAGGGGGTACTTTAGCATTAATCATTTTTTGCAAGGTTTTCATTGCAATTTTCTGTAATTTGCTCCTAGTGGAAAACACACCACCTTTTTATCAAACACGAAAATCAATCGAACTAGAAACTGAGAAATGACTTGACTCACATTATTGCTTCAATTAAAAGAAAAAATACACATATGCATATGCAAGAAGATATCTTTACAATAATTATACGTACAAAGTTCAAACTTATAAACACACAACACCAGGTAGAATCATAAGACAAACCACTAAAAGAACACGTTACTTCCCGGGACGCATCAAGACTTATAGTGATGGGACAATTGTTCTTGTAAGTATTGCAGATATCGATGAATTTAAAGATCGTAGTGTCTTAATTAGTCGTCTGACCAAAGCGACGACTACGAAAAAGCGAACTACGTTTCAGGTGAGTTCTACTCGTCTAGAACTTCAGTTGCTACTGTGGAGAATTTCCAAACCTTGAATATGTTGTTAACTTATCTATGTTTTAAAACAATGTACTTGGATTGGAAAATACATTATTTTGACTAAGACGCCATTTTTATTTTTTGATATTATTTTAGTTGACCTACAGCTCTACTTGGTTTCGTATGAGAATATTTAAATATACATCTCTGATGATTAATTAGATTCGTACATCTATAGTCACGATGTATACGGATTGCTTACTACGAGTCGATAATTTCAAACCCAAGCCATGTTTCAACAGTATTGAAACTATCAATAAAACATAATAGGTAGTCTTAACATCGATAAAACAAAGTCGACAGTGTCACATCTCTCTAGGGCGGGGAGGGTAACGGGCGGGCGATTAGCCGCGGCGTTCCTAGCCGCCCGCCTTGGAAATAGAAAATAAAGGCGCTGTGACACGATCTTTGGTTACGTTTACACATGCCGAGTGGAGCGAGTGCCTCGTTCTATACTAACTTGAACTAACTACTTGTATGTAGTTACTATTTGTGGTAAGTAAAGTCGATAACGTTCTCGAAAGTAGGGTAGAACAATGTACATATACAATTGTAGATAGTAGAATTGTAAATAATTGTACGTTTTGTTTATTTACTTATTACGTTACTTAAGATGATAGGTAATTGCTTTTTTATATAGGACATGGAATCGTCATAAAAAGATGAAAATAATCATTATACAAAAGTGAACGAGTTTTCAATATTCCCGATGTTTCCAATAATCGATGTACTAGCTAAATAGTTTGTATTCTAGTATATATCTATTACGGAGGGTATTTTTTCTCATCTCTTTAATAACTACTGCAGCACATTTTGTAATCACAGTGAAACTACTTAGCTCAAGGAGAATATATTTTTTATATTCATAACAAGTACAAGATTTCAACTAATCAGCTAACAGTTCTAACTAGCTACTATTTCCTTATATGCAAAAAAAGACTTTTACTTTCTACATATAACTACGAGTACTACCTACTGTAGGACTCTACGCTGATGCTACAAGAAGATTGACATGTAATCTAGAAGATATAGAGGCCAATTTTCTCTTTTAACTTTTCATTGTAACATTCCCAACTAATCGCTTCACAGTCAAAAGATCAATTCCTCATTCACTTTTTACTATATAATTACCGCCTTATTCATAAAAGCTCTCTGCTAAGTGTTTTGTCTCTTTTGCTCTTTCGAAAATAGCGTATGTCGGAAAGGGACAAACCATTTAATATTTAAAAAGCTATTACTAAGCGTTGATGAATAGGGCCTCTAATCTGTTGTTTCAGGCAAGTGGCAAGTGCACTCTCCCGTTCAAACTAACTAGTTTACCCATGGACGGACGATACAAGTTAAGCGCATGGTCTTATGGTTGGACGTGACTGTTTTGCGTATTTATGCAGATGACCTCTTAGTAAGGACCCCTTTCCACTGTTTAAGGGACCGATGAAACTTTGAAAGTCTTATTTAGAACCTTTCATTAGGTTTATGTACTTCTAGATATGTATGAGTCATCCCGCGACAAGTGGTGGTGTCATCCCGTGATCCAGTGGTGTTGATATACTTCATCTATACTAATAGTATAAAAAGGTAAATTTTCTAACTTTGTTAGTAAGGGCTAATCTTCAAAAATATCAATCCGATTTGAATAATTCTTTTTGTAATAGATAGCCATCTGTGTGTCTGTATGTAACATATTATTTGAGATGGCCGATTTAGTTGTACCTAAGTAATTTAGTCTTGTTTGGAAGATGATTTTTTCGGGAATGTTGTTACACGTTAATTAAAGGATTATTTTTATATTACCTACCTTAAATCATATGAAAAAGATGTATAGTGTTTGTATGTGTGTGTATGTAGCCAAAGCAAACACATTGAAATGTATAGGAAAAAGCAGAAAATAAAAAAATTACATAAATGAAAAGAAAACTCCTTTTCAGGACATGCTGTAGGAAAAATAACTTCTTATTAAGTATATTAAACTGTGATAGTAGTCCGTAAACTAAAACCGTGAATGGCCAATAGACGTCTTATAACGAACGTTGCAAACGTGGCTCACTCAACGACATTTTCTCATTATATTCATAAAAGAAAAATCATAGTTTATGGCGTAAAATATTTCCCCATGAAAGCACATAAGTAGCCTGAAAGAGCAGGCATTAATATTACTTACACTACAAATGAATTACTTTTCATAGTGAATCAAATTTACTAGGCAAGTTCAGTTCAATGGAGAAAGTTTATTTATAAGATTTTATTAGTTAAGACGACGTGTGAACACGCTCATCGCGTTTGTGAGGGGTGAGGTATCTTCCCCCCGCGCTTTATGTTCGCGGACCTGTCACTTTTATAAATTTATGTTACTGGAAATCTAATAAGGGTCCCCGTACACTTGATCGGCTATCGGTATTGTCTTTTACAGATACCAATTTATTTTTCATCAGTATGAATGAGTTGACGTGTTATCGGTAATATCGGTATTGTTATCTTAGCGCAGTCGGGGCAGACATTTAAATAAAAAAAAATCCAGGGAGCGATTTATTTTTTAAACGTCAGGGGGGGGTGTGGTTGGGAGTATAAATCTCGATTTTCGAACTAATCCCGGTAGAGGATTCGCCGCCATCTTGTTTTAAAGTTAAATTTTTTCGTAAAATTTAATAAATTTTTTACGCTAGGATAAACTTGGTAGTATAACACTGCAAATATTGATCCTAGCGTAAAAATGATAATGGCCAAACTTGTGGAAAATTAAATTTCCAACAACTTTTGATAGGACCATTTTTGCTCTAAAGTTGAAAATTAACGAGTTATTTCAGAAAAACTAAAAAAATTAACTTTTAAACAAGATGGCGGCGAACCCTCTGGTTCGTCTTCTTGTTCATCTTGTTTTAAAGTTAAATTTGTTGAGAATTCATTGAATTTGTTGAGAAGGCATTGTATTTGTTGAGAATTCTGCATTACTATACCATGTTTCAAAATCCCAGATCAATTATGTAAACAAAGTTATGTCAAGATTTGACACTGTCAATGTAGGAGGTCAGATGTGTCGAACCTTCGGGTAATTTCATTTAAAAATATTGTTGCCCAGCAGTGGGACAAACCTGTTTTCCTTGGTCACGGTATCACGCGTGAATGGCTGGACCGATTTCATTAATTCTTTTTTTGTTGTATTTGTTATTATTAGGAGAAGGTTCTTACGGAAAAAAATATTAAGAAAATCTCTCAGAAATATTGAAAAATATACATTTAATTTTGAATATTTAAAAAAACACGCGTAACGAAAATGTCAATGTCATTCACTAAGGCGGTACGAAGTTCGCCGGGTCAGCTACACGGATTTTATGTGCGCCGGACTTTTTGCGCGTTGTGTGCGTTACTGCATATAATTACATAGGTCCTACTTTCACAGACTAAAAAGTGCGTCACGGATAGTCTGTCGTCTGCGCTGCACCTAAGATATTATTTGCGATGTTCGTACAGAGCGAGCGTGCGCGACGAAGCAGTACGTGTCTACTCCCAACAAGGCCCCGCGGCCGACTGAGTGACTAGAGCACCGTCAACGCGAGCGCTATAATTATGTTTTATTTCATTGAATAAACTAACTTCAATTTAGAGAAAAACCATCTGTACTACCATATGGGATTTGATGTAAGGTTTATGAAAATATAAATTTTGTACTTGTTTTTTCTTTACAATCGCCGTGAAACTGTAAAATTTCAATAAAATGTCGATTTTTTACGATTTTCACGATTTTTTTCTATCGAGGCAAATCACTCTAATCGTGTTTCGAAGTGTATAACAATACAAAGCATATTTTTACCTTTACGACAGTAGGAATATCATTCCATAAATTTTAGCGGTTGATATCCAAAAACTGTTTCTAACACAACTCTTTCGCGATGTTTTACGCTTCTGGTCTTACCACTTCGTCTTAAGTTGGGATCGATTCATTTGTTTTAGTTAAGTAATGTTTGTAGTAAGCTTAATTTACTTGTTTAAGTTTGTGATTTATATTTAGATTGATTTAAAGGTTCAGGGCTTGATGGGGCTGGCATGCCTTACTGGCGCAAAATTCCTTAAATAAATATAGATTTTAAAAAAGCTTAATTTGCAAACTAATAAAGATGAATAGCTAAAAATATACAACATGTCATACACTATTATGTCCATGATTTTAGGCCGTCTAAAAATTCGCGCAATACCATACTCGAAATTACTATAAGGACGACTTGTTTCCAATCAAAGATTTGTAGCCAGAGGTATATGAAAGATATACTCGGTATTGATACCTTGTACGTCAAACTAAAAATATATATCGGAAATGAATTGGACCATCTTCCGAAGTAAGAACTTCCTAAAGAGATGAGTTGTTCAAGATTCTTAAACAAAACAACGAGACAAACAAACCAATATTTTATTTCCTAAGCACTAAGTAGAGTATAATAAATCAAACAGACAAACGGCTAAGATCAATCATCGGCAACGCAAATCGTTTGGCGAGTTAAACCCCCCCTTAGAGCTTCTCAAGGGACCGAACGTTCGTTTGGACAGGACCCCTCGTCACACCATTTTGAAAAGGGAAAATCCCATCGAATCATTTGGAAAAGCATTAGGAGTTAGTAAATCAGGCAGTGGATGAACTTCACCTGTTGTACGTAAGATAAACCGAGTATGAATCAATCATTCAATGAAAGGACACATCCAGTGATTTGTCGTGTGGACCTAATGTTTCCACTCGGCTAATGTTTGCTCAATTCGGCACTCGGCTTTAAAAGGTGTTAACGTGGAACTTCCCTTTTATTGTCTGGACTATTTGAATGGAAATTTTAAGCGGTTTTAGTGAGGCGTTCGTTTTATGGCGTTTCATTCGCTGTTTGGAAGGTATGTTGATGGTTTCGAATGCGATTCCGATTATCCTTTGAAGGGCATACTAAAACCGTCTTTAACTTGGAGCGAATCTATAAGATATGAACTGACATGTTTAATAGAGTGCGATTGCCGAAAATAATACGTTTGCCTTTGTCTTTAAAATTCGCTGACTCGGAGCTTGTAAACTCGGCCGTCAGTGTGAACGTCGCTTAAGCACAAACCCCTTCGGAAACTAGCCCCAATAATAATGTCTAAACAAACATAGCAAATATAATCTTCTTTTACAATATCTTCAAACGCAGTCCTGTGATAAATCTTTTTATTTAGCAAACAAACTCAGATTATTCAAAGATTTGATATAAAAATGATAGGTAAATAACAATATTTTATGCAAACAACTTATGTATGCTTGTGCTAACATTGGCGGGCTTTGGGTCTTCACGATTGCTTGAGGCTTCATACTTCGTTACACTGAAGGTTCCATGTTATTTTTTGTACAAATTTTAATGTTCCCAAAAGACTGACCTCTGTGTTATAAATATAACACACAAATAATAAAATTGAGTTGTTAATATAAATATCACAAAACAGGGAATAACTGAGTTGAAACTTGAATGGCTAGTTGAAAAAAACAATAAATTAGTAATTAATATAAGTAAATCAATGAAAACCGATATATTCTGAGAATTTTCATTAGTTCATATCTCATGCAGCTACACAGTTTTAACACTGTAACTGTCCTGTCTCTGCATGTTCCTCACGCCGAACGTCTTACTGTTATCATATCTTAGTACCACTACCATAACAAATTCCAAACAAAATATGATAAAACCCTTACGTTACGCATTTATTTATACATGCACCGCTACAACAAGAATCGCATACATTGACGAAAGCAAACATTGTTAGAAACGGTACTGTGTCTTCAAGATATTCTGCTTAAACAGTGAATAAGAAATATTTAATGGAGTCGCTACAATGCTGAATATTCTATTTAAATAGCAGTACATTTCGTCTCAAAGGCTTTTTGTGAGATATTCATAAGAAATGCATAAGGTCACAGGGGACAATGGGTTACAAGTGATGTTGGAAGTCTGCGATATCAAATACGTATATGTTTTGATTATTTATCCGATTTGAGTTGCCTTCACGTAGACACGCGTAAGTAATGTAGTTATCGCACAATTTCGTTATCCATGTAGGAAAAGACATGTTATCTATACTAATATTATAAAGAGTTATATCTTGAAACTAGCAGCGCCCCGCGGTTTTACCCGCGTTGTGCCCGTTCCCGTGGGAATATCGGGATTATTTATACATAAAAACCTTCCTCTTGATCACTCTACCTATTACAAAAAACCGCATCAAAATCCGTTGCGTAATTTTAAAGATTTAAGCATACAGACAAACAAACAGACAAAAATAGCGACTTTGTTTTATATTATGTAGTGATATTATAAAGTGGTATTTGTAAGTTTGTTTGTTTGTATGTTCGAGATAATCTCAGGAATTATCAGTCCGATTTGTTTTTTTTTTTAATAGATAGCCACATTCAACGGGAAGGCTATAGGTTATTTTTCATCCCCAAATTCCCACGGGAACGGGTACAACGCGGGTAAAACCGCGGGTTGATGCTAGTAATGAATATTATGTGTTCGTATCTCGTAAAAATACTAACACTGAAGAGTTTGTAATTTTTTTTGTTTGAAAGCGCTTTTTTCTGGACCTTCTTGTCAAATAACTTAAATTCGATAATTCTTATATAGTTACGTTTAAGAGGAAAGTTTTAGGCTAATTTTTATCCCTAAATTCCCACGGGAACGGGTATAACGGCGTTGTTAGTAAAACATAAAGTTGGTAAGCATTCAGTACTCTTTAAATTAAAATAACCCAAAAATATATACTCATACAGTTCAATCGAAGCGTAAGGGATTATAAAGGTTTCCATTAAAAATAATTTAAACAATCCCGCTACAAATCCTAAAGTAGAAACATTTAGAAGTACCTGAAAGTACGTATTACATAAATAACTAGCAGCGCCCCGCGGTTTTAACCGTGATGTGCGCGTTCCCTTAGGAATTTTGGGATTAAAAGTAGCCTATAACCTACCCGTTGAACGTGGCTATCCAAAACGGATAGGTAGTCTCTGAGATTAGCGCGTTAAAACAAAAAAAACAGCTTTATTATATAAGTATTATATAAGACAGTAAGTACATTAGACTACTTTAGATCAACATCCCTTAGTTGGTGTTAATTATTTAACTATAGTTAATATTTATTACGAAATGTACCTAGGTATAAAGTATACCTTATAACAGATTGACTCTCTATTAGAACGAGAACAAGAAAATTAATTGATAAACAGATTGAATGCAGCATTTTTTGTCTTATTTTCTCTTCGGAAAATAGCGTATGTCGGAAAGAGACAAACCATTAGATAGCTAAATTGCTGTTAATAAGTGTTTATGACCCTTATTCGTTAACGTCGATTATTAGTACATTAGAACATTTTAAACCTTCGATAATAAAAACCGAACCCGCAGATCAAAAGTTCCTTTAAAATATTTCAAATTAAAGGTTGCCATCATCAAATAAATTTGACGCTATTCTTCATAAAAACTTGTGAAACGGGGCCCGTAATATTTGGGGGACCACTCGATATTAACGAGGTAACCTCGTTAGGAATTCGTATTAAAGGAAAAAGCATTAAACGATCATTATTATTTGCTTGTTATTCTGTGGCTTTGAACAATTATAATTATTATATTTATGATTTATTTGTATTTAGTAGCATTTGTTTAGGTCGCAAACGGATTAGTGATGTGGGTAAATGAACATTTTAAAAACTACCTACTTTACAGTTCTAGTAAGTAATTATTTTTTATAGAATTTTTAAATTGCAATTTTAAAAATCCATAACAAAATGATTGGTTAGTTGTATTCATATTTTTTTAACAAAGAAGCTGTTCACTTGTTCTTACCTTTTTAATATATGCTCCCGGACTCCTAAATCGAGCCACCTAGCATAATGATTTAGTAACGTCCATAACTTTAAGGCGTGGTCCACGTAAACGACGAACATATCCCCCAGTCTCTAAGAACCTGTGGTACACTCTTTGAACTGCGGATCGGCTTTTGTGGAGTTGGAGCTCACGTTTCTCTGGCTTAAACCGGACGAAAAAAGGGCCACAGCTTGAGCTGCTAATTCAGGTGAAGTATCCATAATTTTAAACCAGAAACGATTAAAAAATTTACAAAAGCAATTGAGGAACGTTTTTCACCCGTAGATACGAAAAAATCAATAATCAAAGCTCTTAATTTACAGTTTCTGTATTATTATTTATTTAAAACGGGAACTTACGTACGACGGAGACTACTGTCGAGAGTTCCTCGACACGTCCCCGTTTTAAATAAATAATAATGACATTAACGTACGTTTCAATTAATAGTTTCTGTATTGTTCAGGTTTCCTTAACACAACAACAACTACAGCTCTTCATTTGTTTTTAAATTTAAATTTAGAACCAATTGCATGTCAACTAGGCGACAAATATGCCAGCTACAAAACTGCATAAAAACTTTTTGGTCATTCATATAATTTTTTGAAGATAAGGACTTTGATAAGGACGATATAAACTCATTATGCTAGGTGGCTCGATTTAAGAGTCCGGGAGTGTATTTATGCAGATATATAATGTAAAATCAATTTAATAAAATTAATTAATTATCTCACTCTAGGGACCTATGAATAAGAATATCACCAAAAAATATTCAAAATACCACACTTATTACAGCGCCATCTCTGAGGTTACGCATGAACTAAATGAGCGATAAATCTCACTACGCATTCGAGAACCCAGAAAGCAGTCGAGAGTGGGGTGTCCGAGATATTGCGACACTAGCGCCACAAACATATACGGTAAACTTGTGTACTTTAAAAGTTACTTGAGTGGAAAAGAGCGGGAAACTTCGGAAAAGAATTACTTACAAACTTTGTTTCATACAGCGTACCTGAAACAGTAAATGTATATTGTTATAAATTGATAATTATGTTCATTAGGATTTCATTTATAAGATTTTTTAGCGTAGTTTAACGAAATGATGTTAATTTATTTCGATTGTTAAGCAACGTATACCTCGGCCCATACTTGGTTGGTTGGCCGATAGTGGTATTTCTATCTGAGCGCTACCGTGCTTCTGAGGGCACGTTAAGCAGTCGGTCCCGGTTGTTTCAATCGTCAGACCATGTTGGAGGCCTTTAGGCGGTCTAAAAACTCTGACACCAGGACTGACCACTAACCTAATCGAAATAAATGAATGAAGGACTTTTTAACAGCTTTGTTTGTTTGTTTATCATTTAGAATATCTATGGTATCTTTAAAACTTAACAAAAAGGTTCTACAAAGCATTTAATTTAAAATACAATAGAAAAAAAGCGCAGAAGTCTAAAGTTGTCTAAAGTGTATTAAGTAGCTTCATGCATACAAAACAAATTATTTATTTATTTAAGTCATATAAATTTTATTTACAAATAAGCATGCTTAGTCTAAACTTAAACAGCACGCTTACTAGCAGCATTTTAGCTAGCAAATGATTTGTCCCTTTCTGACGTACGCTATTTTCCAAAGTGCAAAAGAGACAAAACACTTTTTAACAGTGCTTTTGTTAAATGTTTATGAATAAAGCAGTTAGTACTTAAAGCAAAGTCTAGCCATTATCATAAAGACACCTGATGACTAAGTCATTGGATACCTGAGGTGTTATTTACATAACGCTATCAAAGAAACACAGGAAATCATTAATATGCATTATATTCTGTCCGAAACTCGAGCTTGCACGATTTAACCGATGACATACAGTGAACTTAACACGTAGTAACTATTTATTAATCTGTAACTGAACTTCGATAATGTATCTCATGTTACTGAAGTTAAATCGCGTTGGTTAAGTTGGTTGAAGCTTTGAATTTATGACGTTTGAGAGTTTACTCAACTCTGAGTGTTACGGTATTACTCACATGGAATCGAAATTGCGTATTTTGAGGGAAAGAAAGTAAAGTAAAGTATTAGCCTATAATGTCTTACTGCTGAGCAAAGGCCTCTCGTCTCACCGAAGACATCATTACAGTGAGCAGACGTAATCTAGCTTGCCTAATGCGGATTGGCTAACTCAAACCCGAACCGTGTTTGAAAAGTAGGAAACATGTTTTCTCTCGACCTGGAAACTAAACCCGGGACCTCTATCTTGGCAAGCGAGTGTCCATACCACCACTCGAATGCATGCATATAGACCGCCGAGGCGTTTTGGGAAAAATAGAAATGTTTGAGCTCACACAACTTTGAGTTTGGTTGGGTAGATCTCAACTTTACCTGTGGGTGAATATATTTAGTTATGCGTTAAAGGACAGCAAACACTTACAAATGCCTTTCAGATGATGTAGATTACGAAGTGATTAATTAGCATTGAGGAAGCTTACTAGCTGTAATCTGGCGATTTTTTAAAGACTAGCAGCTTATTAACTCGCTAAATTTTGAGGACGTCTCTATTTTCTTTATTGGACTTCGTTGTTTGTTACTCCGTATTGAAGTTTTGTTATTTGCACACATACTATTAAAGTATTACAACGAGTTTTACATACTTTGCAATCGGTTTGTTTGCGAAAAAACCCGTGTTACTTTGATAAGTGTATTTGTCTAATACTTAGGTGTATATTCTCGTGAGTCATCCATCAACTAAAACTAAAGCTTTGTACACAAGTAATTAATATTCAAGCCGAGAAACATCCGCCGTCGCCCGCCTCAAATATTTACCCCGTTTTTTCAATGCAACGGCCGTCATGGATGTCCATATTACGAGATTTTTGAGCCAAAATATTTTTGTAGGCTAACTTTAATGAGACTGTGATGTAGTTGTGTATTTTTAAATATTTTCCGGCGTATGTTTGTTAATTCAAAAGTTAGGTACTTATCATATTTGCAGGTTTTTTTGTGGATAAAATTACTTTGGATGGACCTTACTTTTTGAACTGTAGTGCTTTGTATATTCAGGGAGCATTTATAATATAGTTTGGTGTGATAAGAATGTAACATTAAGTACTTACTAATAATCAAATTTAAACTACTAAGTGTCGATTGAATGAAGGCAGTAAGTAATGATTGATGTATGAATCTTACTTGTACTTACTGAAGGAAAACAAGAAAATCACTACATAGTATCAAACAAAGTCGCTTTCCGCTGTCTGCCCCTATGTATGCTTACGGATTTAAATGCGGTTTTTTTAAATAGATAGAGTGATTCAAGTGGAAGGGTTATGTATAAAAAATCCCGAAATTCCCACGGGAACGGGCACAACGCGGGTAAAACCGCAGAGCGCTGCTAGTGAAATTTAAAAGTCAACTCCCATAGCAACCACACTTGGTTTGATACCCATATTTACGTAACAGCATTGAAATAAATTACCTGTCGGGAAGACATCGTTGTCTGTCTGGTTGTCGCTACAGACTAGTCGTTCCATGACACTGCACCTGCGTCACAGGAACGCTTTTATTTATTGGAAACGCAAGTACTGCAGTGTGCAATAAACATTATACTAACACTATTGGGTTCGACTACAGTAACCAAGTAGGTTATGTGTAGATTTCATTTTTAAACACCTTGAAAAAGAAAAGCTTTTAAATTCTGATGGTTTTATTATATACTAGCAGCGCCCCGCGATTTTATCCGCGTTTTACCGATTTCTGTGGGAATTTCGAGATGAAAAATAGCCTATGATCTTCCCGTTGAATGTGGCTATCTATTACAAAAATAATGATTTAAATCGGACAGGTAATTCCCGAGATTAGCTCGAACATACCAACAACAAGTTTACGTGAGTATTTGCGTTAACTTTTATTTTGATTGAATTTACAATATTGTTTTTTTGTTCAATAGAAGTGGTCACATATTTTTATTTAGCGGTTTAATGTTCTACATATTACACTGTCGATATATATTGATAAGTTTAGGTTTTTGATGTTGTTGACATGCAAGATAAGAATCATGAATCTATACTAACATAATAAAGGTGAAGAGATTGATTTTTGTTTGTTCGCGCTAATCTCAGAAACTACCAATCTTATTTGAATAACTATTTTTATAATGAATAGCCCCATTCAAAGGGAAGGTTATAATTATGCTAATTAGTATCCAGAATTGCCACACACAACGCGGGTAACACCGCGGAACGTTGCTAGTTCATAAGATAAGGTATGAAAGGCATATCACTGTCTAATGAGCTCACCCCTCATTGCTCTTAAACTCACTCGATGTCAACGTTGCTTTTTAATACCCTATAGGTAGAATCTGACGTTCACTTTAGCGAATGTTCACTCAACTGAATGTCTATTTAATGTTTACACGGCTTAGATGAAATGAAATGGGAATGAAGTAGAAATGAACAATAATCTGCATTTTTTTAATATTTTAAAAGTATCGTCGACTTTTCGTTCATTAGGAGACCTACTCTGAAAAGTCGATGAATGGTCCCGAATGATAATATACAACATAGTTGGTTCGGTTCACTATTGAATTCATTCGGCATTTTTGTTTCACTTTGCTGTCAGCAGTGACACTAAAAGAAATATGCAAAATGAAACATGGAAATGAATGAAAAATCAATCGTCTGTTCCCAACTTAAAGGAAGTTCTGCAATATGTTCAGACGTAATATAAACCTAGTCAAGTCTAATTCCGGACGTAAACTCACAACGGATATCGCTATTGTGATGTATTTTGGCATTACATTGAAAGATTGCTAATGCGTACTAAAATTAACTATGAATAGAATTCAAATATGCTCCGCTCTTTTATGCCTAATGGATTTTGATGAAAAGGGTTTGGTCGGGCCACTGTTGTCATTGGGTTTTACGAAATTATGATGTAATGAAACTTGGTAAATATGTTGAATAATTTCGACATTTTCTTTTGTAATGATGTTCTTTTTTAAGTGTCATTTTCTTGTGAACTTTAATTAATTGTTAAACCATGATAGAGGCCTTTTTCTGTCATCAAACTCCGATACCAGAATTGACCAGCTGAGTAGTACTGAGTTTAGTAAACTATACTTAGAACTTGGTCATTTTAAGGCCTGCCTAATACCCAATAACATATCAATGAGCATTTTCAAATTGTATAACTTGACAAGATAAAGTTCTCTACATTGTTACGGACTATAAAGATACTACCAGAAGTAGAGAAGCCTAAACAACCTCACATAACCGTATCCAGTTTCAAAATCCCGTAAATGGAGCCATTCGATTCCGAGCGCAGTCATCTTCGAAAAATGTTTACCGATGTCGTAACTCATTCTTTGTTTAAAGAACCATTATTTGTATAAACATTATGTTGAATGCACTACTTGGAACCAGTAACCTAACGGTGTGCGTCATACATGCGTGCGGATATTGTAAACTAAACAATTTGCAGCCACCGCTGTGCCAAGTGCAGTTGCAAGCGATTTATGAACTCCTGGTACGTAAGGTTAGTAACAGCTTGGAGATATACTCAAGAAATCGCTTGGAGGAGATAAGAGCTTGAGCTTACTATGGACTACTACTATGACTATAGTTGAGTATTGGGTACCATCTAACACCATTGAATTAATTCCAAATCAAAATTGTATCAAATTATGGCCTACTCAGAGTTGTTCATTAAATCGACACTTAACTAACCGACGAATTTTTTCATACATTACATGTAAAAATGCCTTATTAAATCTCTACTAAGAAAGCGTTTAACGTCTCTGAGTGTGGATGTAAAACTGACCTTAATTCGGATTCTGATAATCTTTTTGATATTGATAGCCACATTTAACGCAAAGGCTATTTTCCATCCCGAAATTCCCACAGGAACGGGTTGAACGCGAGTAAAACCGCGGGACGCTGCTTGTTATTCATAATTTATTTTAAGTGGTTGATACTTGACTACGAAACTTGAAGATCTGGAAGCTTAAACCACTTGACTTTAGAGATACAGCGTAAGTTTATCGATGTTCAGTTGTTACGTAATTGGTTCTAAGAATCACGTAGTGCTTAGAATTGGGAGCTGATAATCTTGTTGCAAGTTGCGAGAGAGTAATCTCAAAGATAAATTCAAATTGCTTTTATAACATATTCAACTTACAGCCCGCCCGGCTAGCACAACGAATATCGCACAAGGCGCCAAGACGTGATATAATAAATAGTTTGATTTTATTGGCGGAATGTTTAAAATTCGAGTTTTCCGTCAACCAATCAACACACAGTATTTATCAATCATGTCTTGCTCCTGGGTTTACATATTGTGCGTTAATTGCAATTGCATATTACATATTTCGTGTGCAACGTATGTTGACCGCAACAATGTAACGAACACGATAGTCGGTCGCATTCGGTGAGCGACTGTTAACTAACAATTAGTAAGACGATAATGAGGGCCTTCGGTGAGCGAAAATAGCAATCACCTACCTAGATATTAGTCGGATAAACGAGTCATCGACAAAAGTACAAAGAAACAACAGCTTCCACATCTGGTGAAAGCATTTATATGAACACTGCGGGCAACATTCATTACGTCAAAAATTATCAAAAAGTTTGCAAATGTAAGCACAAAACAGCTATTTATTAAACAAATTATCTGCTATTATTTACATAATATTAATGTTAAGCATCACAATGTATTATAAAAGTACTTTGTGGCTAATAATAATAAGCTCCGCGATTCAACACTCAAGGCCCCAGACAATTGTTCCATTTAACATCAATGTCTAGAATAATTTACAGTCTGATTTCTTTACGCTCGACTTATTTTTATTGACTACATTTTTTTAAGACGCTTTCTGAATGTTATATTTTCTTTTAATATTATTACCAAGGGATATTATTATATCGTCTGTTTAACTAAGCATATAAGAATTCTTGGATATTTTAATATGCAGGAGAGCCTCAATGTTGGGACTCAAATTCTCATTTAACATGATTACGTAACTATAAGGTACTCCAGTCTATTAAGCACAAGCCACACATAAAACGACTAGTGCGGGCCGGTTGTGGGTCACTTGACGTTGTATTCCTTGTATTTATATAAAGGTGTCACACCGCCCGCAGGTGTCAAGGCACGCAACACGCCCGCCACCCGCACTATGTGTGTATAGCGCTTTTGCTTTTCTAATAAATCAAGACAAGTGGCAATCAAATACCAATCAATTAACATTGTATTTGATCATACTATTACAATGTAGAGGAATGTGTCTCATGACCACGCGATAGTCATGTGCAGTCATTTTTATAGTAGACATTCAAATAGTATGCGAAACGATTGGGCGTAAAACAGATACTTACCTGTGATCTGAATTACTAACTAATACAAACTTTTAAGTTTAGGTATCTAAAAATCGCATGAAACAATAATGTGTCTGCGATACAAGGATATGGTACGACATACATGTCATATGGAATAAGAATTCCTTTTTGGTTAACCGGCTACCGAACCCTAAATAAAATCTAGTACACATACCTATAGAAAACAAAAAACCCCAATATAAAATACTTGACAAAATGAGCTACTCAAATCCCTATACTACCATCAAATAAAAAATTCATAAACATTACACGTAATCACGATAAAACCCTGTATAATCCGGTATCATACGACAGTTTATCACAGTTCACTCTTGGTCCCTACAGCTACTACAAAACGGGCACCTACATAAATAATACACAGACGTCAGTGCCAGATCTCGTTTGTGAAGCACATTTGAATAGTTACGATGTATGACTACACGGTGTTCATTCTGTGTCTGACGGCCCTATTAGCTCGGATGATGGATTACAAATAAAACTGCTAAGATTTGATGTGTATTTTGCATGTTTTGAACAACAAGTGGTCTGGGACATGAATGTCTAGGAATAGATTGGACATTATTATTGGATTGTTGTCTTTGATTTTATTGTTAAATTATGTATATGAAACCAAATCCCTCGTTCCTTCTGTATGTATTATGTCTGTATATTGTACGCCGTAAATAGTACCGCACACATATTTATGCTTTACAATATGGTGATATGCTTTACACCAATACTGTATCCAAGATTTCTTACAGGGTTCTTGGTTCAGAACAGGTAAAACTAAGGACAACGTCAGTTTTACACACACTTGCTATCGTTATCTGTAGTTTACATTCGAATCCGAACACATCACTATCCGATCTTGTTCCATACATATAGACAGTTGACAACCAAACAGATTGCTATTCAATTGTTACTTGTCTGATGGGGCTGCGTAACATAAGCTACAACGTGAAGGTAAACTCAAAACACAATAGCCGCGTACCCACCTAGCGCACAGGCTCGCGAGCCATGGCTCGCGAGCCAGCCTCAGTAGTTTTGTTCAGCTCCGTACCCACCTAGCGCACAGGGCTGCCTCGGGCGCGCGTTTGCTCGGCTGAGCACGGCTCGGCCCCGAGCCATCTGTTGTCGCTCGGGGCCGAGCCGTTGTCAGCCGAGCAAACGCGCGCCCGAGGCAGCCCGAGGCACGTCCACACCAGCCGAGCATTTGGCTCGCGAGCCTGTGCGCTAGGTGGGTACGGTTATGTTTTGGCTCGCGCGCGAAGCTAGGAAAATAGCTGCAGCTGAATATACACGACTTATGATGGCTCAGCCTGCCTCGCGAGGCGGCCTCGTGAAAATTGAACAAAACTACTGAGGCTGGCTCGCGCGCCTGTGCGCTAGGTGGGTACGCGGCTATTGACAAACGTTCCACTACGCCACTATCCCTATTCTAGGCCTCTAAAAGGAACTACTAGTCATCTCTTAAAGTACGAGTATATTCAACCAACAATAAAAAGTTGCGTCAGCGGTCAGACATAAAAATGTTAGCACAAAATTCATACAAAAACATTTAGGTACTCAAGATACAAGCCCATAAGATGCCGGGATGAAGATTGAAAGCATTTCTTTTGTGGCGATTCTAAATAAGAAGAAATGGAAGCGATTTTATTATCGCGATTTCTGTGTAGTATAACCGTGATTATAACTTAGACTAAATAAAAAGTCAGTAGGTACGCTTTCAAAGTCGACCAGTAAAGTCGATTTAATAAACACTAGGCGTGCCCCGCGGTCTTACCCGCGTTGTACTCGTTCGCGGGGGAATTTAGCGATAAAATGTACTCTATGTGTTATTCAGATCAGATGTTCATCCAATCCTGGTCAGTAGTAATGGCGTAAAAAGTAACAAACATACATACATCCATCTTCACAAACTTTCGCATATATGATATTAGTAGGATATGATAGGATTAGTAAGATGTGGGCACAATTCTTCATTGCCGTCCCTCAAACTAACCAAAAAAGTTGTCATGGTGCTTTAGCAAAAGTAACTGGTGTAATTTTACAAGCTTCAATATTTTCGCAGCAATCATCTTGTTAAGGGTTCCGTACCCAAAGGGTAAAACCGGGACCCTAATACTGAGACTTCGCCGTCCGTCCGTCCGTCCGTCCGTCCGTCTGTCCGTCTGTCACCATGCTGTCACCAGGCTGTATCTCAAGAATGGTGATAGCTAGACAGTCGAAATTTTCACAGATGATGTATTTCTATTTGCCGCTATAACAACAAATACTTAAAATAAATTAAATCTTCAAGGGGGCTCCCATACAACAAACGTGATTTTTTGGCGTTTCTCGTATGGGAGTTTGTTGTAAAGTACGGAACCCTCCGTGCGCGAGTCCGACTCGCACTTGGCCGCGTTTTGTTTTTTATTCCGTCTGAAGTAAAACAAAATGTTTTCATATTAAAGTTGGATGGTATTTCAAAGAGACGAGGGACAGGCTGTACTTGAAAAAAGTCGTGTAAAACTAAACATACAGTTTCCTCATTAGCCGAGCGAGTTGTGACCTCTGTGAGTCTGACAAGCGTAAGGGTGGCTTTACATATACAGAATAATATGCGATGTTGCTATGCTACATTTGATTGGTGGACCGCAACGTTAATATACTATGTTTATTTTGATATAAGTTTTTTTGGGAGATTTTTTTATGACTTTTAAATTATATTAATCCCACTGAAGAGCAAAGGTCTCTCTGCTCACTATAACTATTGCGTAAGCGTAATCAATCACTACAATGGCCTTCTTCATGGTAATCTCAATACTACTAAACTTGTTTCTTTAAAAGATTTATATTCTTAGTTTTTCTATCGGTGATATGACATTCAAATGTTTAAAAAATTACAGTATTGGTGGAAACACACCCTAAAGACTAGAGAAATAAATATTCCGAGAGTCCGTTTGAATAGAAATATTTGCAAATTGGACGGCGCACTTAAAGCGATACTGTCACTTTGTATTATAATTTAAAACAAACGCTCTGAGACTGGGGCCAAATATATTGTAGGAAATATTAGTTCTGATACTTTTGGATTATCTTTTGACTTAGTTAAACGAGTATTTGTCAATAGAATGTATTGAAAGTAATGAGGTAAGTTTGTTAAACAATCTTGGTGACGGACTTTTTAGACTTCCTACACGAGCGGAGCTAACTGACCAATCACAATGCATTACGAGGAGATTTTGACAATGTCAATGCGTTGTTTGATAATCTCAATGCGCTCCGTATGAATTGAGCTCCGCACAGCTCCGCCCCGCTTCAGTCGAAACGCACCCTAAAGGTCTCCTACATGGTCTGATAATTGAAACTCTTCACCGATTCGTTACTCGCTTACTATTGAAGTAAGTGACTCAAGCCCATTAATAGCCTGAAACCTACCCAAAGCAACTTTACAGAAAAAAAAAATCCAACTAATTAAGAATCTCCTCTTTTTTTGAGTCGGTCAAAAACACTTATCAAAAAGACGTATCAACAGATTCGTCGTTGTTAACACAACATTACAACAAAAGTTCCTAAATAAAACCAGTTTAATTAAACTTAATAAAACCATTGACACAATATGATTGCAATAAACAACAACATACCGTACTTAACCATAGGCTTAATAAAGTAACAGGCCCGTCACAGTTACAGTAAATACTAGTAAAAGCACCCCCGAACTAATATAACATCTACGTCTCATTCGGGAGGTTGTAAATTTTATTATACGTACTATTTGGCAATAGTACAACAAAGTTATACTGTTTACTAGTACATAAATTATACACAATTCGATTTCGCTTCGGTAGTGCACAATAGTACACTCGCTACGTGTATGCAACTAACAATGTAGTAGGAAAGTGCATTTGTACGATTTAAAGTATATGTTTATACCGCATTTGATTCGGTTACGATACTTTCAATGCGAATGGATTCTAGGAAATGTGGTATCTATTGTTATTGTGAACATAGTACCGCTTATTGCCAAGCGAACTTAGTTGCGGAAAGCTCTATATCAAAATTTCAGTAACTGAAACTACGGCACTAGGGTTGGACTAACCTACTCGAAGTGAATGACTGAAACTTTCGTGGAAGAAACTTTTTATGGAAAAACAGATAAACTAGTACGAGGATTTGTGAGGTAACGAATAAATATAAAATAAAAAGGGTTCTTTTATTCGTAAATTTAGTTTTTTACGATGTGATGTCGGAAGGACGTATTAGATGAAGATTCAATATGTCGAAGCTTCTGCCCCACGGAGACACCATTAGGAAGTGGCGGTACGTAAAGCCCTCGGAATTCCATGCCTCGTTTACTACCTTTGAACGAAGGTTGGGACTGGAACGGAGGGTTGACTACTAACTAATCTAACTTACTCATACTTGTTAGAACGAATCAAGTTGATTGTTTTAATGAGAGTTATAGATAAGTAATAAAATACTATTTGTAATACAAAGGATTTAAAGGCCGGTTCATTTTAATATATAAGTAAAAAAATATAAGAAAAGCTTTTTTTGCAAATATATTTAGAGTTTTATAAGAGACATTTTTTCACAGATATTACTAAAAACGAAAACAATTGACAACCTGTTTTGTTTAACTCACGTAACGCTCACTTTCAAATTGTGCAAATTCTAAATCGTTAAGCCTTGCATGTTTACTTTGGGTAAGTGGCGTGAAATCAGTAATTTAATGGTGAAAGTGATGTCAGTGTGGTAGACAAATGCTAACGAACTTATTAATAGGTTTGTTTGTTATTTATATTGCCAACTAATATCTATCAACTTATTCTTCATCTGCTTTACCCAAAAAAACGAAACATTCAACCAATAGATTACATAAAACGTAAACTTATAATAAAGCTTTAGTTACATCTGAGACCATCTTCCAAACTCCATCCGTGTCAAATTAGAAGTTGCTTAATTTCATTTTTTTAGAACTATTCGTAAAAACTGAATAGAATGAGGACTATTTCGTTTCAGTATACTGGCATTAATTTCGTTTGAGTGGTGCTTGAGTATACTATCAGTAAACTAAACCTAGTCAAGTAAACTCGACCGTTCAAACAGAGCACCAAAGTGGATTCCAATGAAATGAAAGGATACGCGCTGACTGGAAAAGCTCTCGACCTTTGCCACCTTCAGAGACAAGGAGCGAAATATTTTATCATTTTTATGTTTAAACAATGGCTAAAGTTTACCTTAAGTTACAAGTGAGCGTGACTTCTTTTACTTTAACTTTGTGGGGAAAATTGTCCTATTACAGGTAAGTTTAGATACTAGACACTTATACTTTTAAGTAAGTAAGTTCGAGTAGCTTAGTGGCCAACACGGAGACAACTTTTTAGACCGCCTAAAGGCCTCCGACATGGTCTGACGATTGAAACAACCGAGACCGACAATTTAACGTATCCTCTAAAGCACGGTATAAAAACGTATAATGTATGAGCTTGGTTTGTGCAAATGTGTAGTTGGATAGAAATATGGGTGTTGATAAATGTATATTACTTAGTATAGGAGAAAACGTTTTTTATCGTATCTCATCTTTTATCCCATGAAAGATGTATAACTATCCCGTGAAATGTTCTGTCAATTTCCCCTCGAAAAGGTGTCCAATGATATACAGCAACTCATTTTTAAATAAACCCTCCAATAAATATTGGCAAATAGCCGATGGAACATAAAATAAAATAATATAATAATAAGCACCTTTCAAGAAAACTATTTGATAATTCATATAAAATCAAAATAAACTCTGTTGCTATCATAATTCGTTTTAAAATAACTTTCGGATATTATTAATAACTATATTTCGTTATTGCGGTACTAAATTATTTTTTATGTTCTTTCTACTTTTGTGTGACTTTTTCAAACAAAGTCACAGATAGTGGTAGTGAAATAGACGGAACAATACTTGTCATTACTAATGGTATACTTCTCGGTTTGTCAAGTTCTTTCTTGCGTAACTCGTTTCTTAACTTTTCGTTCACATTTCGTTTCGTTACTCAAACAAAACGGTTTCTTCTGGAATCAGTTATTACTAGACTATTTTCATATTTTGATCATTCTACGATTATAAATGCGACAGTCTGTGAAGATGGATGTATGTATGTTTGTTACTCTTCCACGCAAAAACTACTCAACGGATTCTTATGAAACTTTACAGTAATAAAGGTCATACATCAGAATAACATATGGGATACATTTTATCCCGAAATTCTTGCGGGAACGGGTACAACGCGGGTTACACGCTAGTATGAAACAGTTTACAAAGTAAAGACGAATTAAAAAGCAAAAAATATTTGGCGCCTTGAGAACATAATTTGTCTATGTATTTTACAACTGCTATGAACTCAAATCAAAATAGAAAATATTTTTAAACTCTCAGTTTAGTGGTAACAAATTGTGGGTAATTTATGAATGTCTCTGATATAACAAATATTTAAAATGGCTCCATTGAGAGATAACAGTCTGTGCTAATGTAGGTTAAGATCGAGTGGATAGCTTGGAAATATTTTATTTGATCATTTTTGTTATACTAAACAGAACTGAGAAACAGAGACAAAAAAAAAAACAAGTAAAATAAAATACCCCCTGTGCTAATACGGCTCTCTACGGATCTATTTTTACCAAAAATATTTAAGAACCACCGCAAGAAAACTGGCTTTCAAAAGTAAAAACTGCATAGAAATCGATTTATCTATTCGCGAGCAACAACGAGACAGACCCTACACATCGACATCAAATTTATAACACCTCTCTTTTGTGTTAGAGGTTAAAAACAGACCATTGGCTCTTACACTATAATTTTGTATTCGTTAAATAATTGCGCAGACACTGTCGCCGTTTCTACTATGTCACCCCCTTACATCGAATCTATCGAATCCTCTTCACTTCGAGAACATCTTAGAAAACATCAGTTATCTATTTTTAACCGTTTCTCCATGAACTATGTTTCGATAAAAATTTATTACATTTTCACAGATAAATGAAAAGCGTATTTTAGTCGCTCATTTCAACGCAATAATAATACAGTCATCACCTTTAGCCTCTTTCTAATAAGACATCAATACATCAACAAACGAACGAGTATTCATATAAAGATACTAGCAGCGCCCCGCGGTTTTACCCGCGTTGTGCCCGTTCCCGTGGGAATTTCGGGATAAAATGTAGCCTATAGCCTTCCTCGATAAATAGACTATCTAACAGTGAAAGAATTATTCAAATCGGTTCAGTAGTTTCTGAGATTAGCGCGTTTAAACAAACAAACAAACAAACGAAACAAACAAACTCTTCAGCTTTATAATATTAGTATAGATTACTAGCAGCGCCACGCGGTTTCACTCGTGTTGTTCCCGTAGGAATTTCGGGAATTTTTATACTTATAAACCTTTCTCTTGAATCACTCTATCTATCTATTTAAAAAACTGCATCAAATTCCGTTGCGTAGTTTTAAAGATCTAAGCATACATAGGGACAGACAGACAGCGGAAAGCGACTTTGTTTTATACTATGTAGTGATAAGACAGTCTCCAAAAGCCGTATGTAATTGTTTTTTTTTTCAAAAACTACTGAACACATTTTGCGGGTTTGATCATGCGGTGTTTACCAACATACAGAGCGATTTAAGAGGAAGATTTGTGACTACTTTTCTTGCCAAAATTCTGGCACGGACTGGTACAACGCGGGTAAAACCGTGAGATACAGTTAGTTTAGTAATATTTATCTTATTTAAAGCTTAGTAAATCTTTTAGCGGCATCTAGAATATCACCACCACCCTAATTTGTTGAAAGATCATTATTGTATGACATCTATTTGCGCTAAGCATGTTATAGATGTAAAAAATATATCACACGTCATTATGTCATATCATGAAGTCATATTTGTATAAATAGCTAATTTTTTACTTCAATATTGTGAATTTCCTGTAGAGATGAAATATACATTTTTTGTACGTCATTTTGTGAATGAATCTCGAAATAACTTCGAGATGTGTTTGTTGTAAATATGTTAGAATAAGTATGATCCAATTGGAGGGCAAAGGCCTCTTTGTGAATGCAGTTTAATGTATTATCTTCTTCATCGAGTGGATGGTCAACCTGACCAATCCTGGTGTCAGAGTTATTGAGCCGCCAAAGGCCTCTGCCATGGCTCATGTAACGACTACTATCCGTAGAAAGTAACCGGGACCGACGGCGATTACGAATTAAAAACGAACGTTCTTCGATAACATAAAATTCATAAAATGTATCCAATTTCGATTGGAATTCAGCTTCTTCAAAGCCGGAACACATTAAAGTTAGTAACTAGGTCTTTAAATCGCTAATAGTTTTCCTTATGAGGAGACCGACACTATGATTTACGATTATCAATAAAAAGTCGTTGAAAACAAATTGATTTCTCAAGAACTTTCAGTATTTCCCAACAATCTCGATACAAATCGAAATATCGGACGTTTTATATTTAAAGGGAACTATAAAACGTGTTTAATCGTAAAAGCAATGTTGGGTGTTCGCCAAATGTTCGTCACTGTAAAATAATTCAACATTGTATTCAATGGAGGTACAAACTTTTAGAATTTTATTGCTTTCTTTGGATTATTTATGGAGAATGACTACTAATTAGTTTGGGTGGTCTTAATCTAAATCTATAGGCATTTAGATTATGCTTATTACTCTGCTTTCCCTACGGACAAGTGGCAATCGATTCGCATTTATTTAATATTTGGTTGTCTGCTATAGATATTTAATCTCACAAGCGCCCTTGAGTCACGCTTGTGTAAGTAATTGTACATACAGATTGTCTTAGTGTGCATCATGGTCCGCGTCAAAATCCTTATAAAAATGTCTTCGAAAAAGCAACAGCATGGGAAGCTTTGAGTAAACGGAGAAAAGTCATTCTATGGTTATTCGCAGTGTGATTTGTGAAATAATTATAAGAAATGATCTTGGCGATAGTACTTATTGTTACGCACATTAAGACGCGTGTCTTATTTGTATACTTATTACAACTACAAGTATGGTTTAGGGCTCTCGTGAAATAAGGACTTTTACCAATTTGTAAGGGAATGTGACCACGTGACTTTCACGTGACATTCGAATACATATTGATGGAATGGAATTAGAAGCGATTGCCATTTGTCTCGGGGGTAATAGCTATCTATGAATATAATAATAGCTATATCCGAGTAAATTTTTAGATGTAGCCTGTCGACTGTTTTGGGCTAACATTCGCACAAAAGTTGGTCCCAATATTACCTAACTTAACCCCAATATTTGCCATGAATTATTCTGAATTTATTTGCGATATAAAATCAAATGGTTAACACTTCAAACATTACGGTCGTCTCAATCACCGGTGACTGAATTTATAGTTTGGGTCTATTAATAAATAACACGCGGTAGTTGTCTGGCCATTGTCAAGGCAACGTGTAGTTGTATCAAATTAGAAAAAAGATATATACACCGTATTTTTTATTATTTATTTATTATTTTATTTACGCCTCGGTAGTCTAGTGCACTCGCCTGCCAAAACTGAAGTCCCGGGTTCAATTCCCGGGTCGATCGAAAACATGTTTCCTACTTTTCAAACATGGCTCGAGTTTGAGATCACCAACCCGCATTAGGCAAGCGTGGTGATTACGCGTTATCCTCCTCACTGTACTGATATCTTCAGTGAGGTGAGAGACCTTTGCCCAGCAGTGGCAACTTACTTTACTTTTTTACTTTGCTGTTTTAGAACTTAAGATTATTCTGGTCACGTGAAGAAAATGTCTTCAAGAATTAGTTTAAGCTCTAACTACTTCATAAATTATTGTGCTGAACAAGTGTAAGTTCTTTTTCAAGCAGAGCTATTGTATACCTTGTGCAAAAGCTACTGCTACGTGGAAAAGCTCCCTTAAAAGTTTGAACTTTGACGCGAAGATTGAAACGACCGGGACCATTCACTGAATATAATGAATTTATTCGATCTTTTCAATGTAATTATTGTCAAACGGAAAATACATTTTGAGTGTCGTACGCTTATTGAAGTAATTATTATTTAAACCGAGTATCCAATTAATAAATTGACAACTGAAGTGATCAGAATAACAGATCCGAATTGTGAAGAGTTAGGGTTGGTACTGGGTTTTATCCTTGCGCGAAAAAGAGGGTTATGAGTTTTGCGTGTTTATGTTTTGAGAGATTCAAACGTCTTATATCAAAGAGTTGTCTTCTTCTCACATTTCTTACTTTTTGTGACAGTGAAATCATTTTGTGAAGTTATTTGTTATTATTTAATATAATTGTAATATTGCCGGAACTATTAAACCATTGGACTACGTAACTTGCCTACAATAATTATGCTTTCCAATTTACTACACCACTCAATAATTTACGATTGAGATTTTGGTCTTACTCCATTCAGTTTGCGTTGAATGTGGTTAAAGCTTTCAGTTAACAAATAACTATTGTTTATTATATGTGGTTAAACTGTAAAAGCCCTTAATAATGGGCAACCCTAAACGTTACACAACACTGGAGACAGGGGCGCACAAAACCGAATGCCTTAATTTAATATAAGTCAATTTGGGCCAATTTAATTCCGCACCCATGCAACCACTTCGCCACGGTACACCAAAACATATAACCCTCTCTTTCACACATAGGTGTATCCACATAATGCTATTTCGTTTTCAAAGTTAACGTTTATATTGAGTTAGTTGCAAACATAGTTCAGTGTTCACAATATTGAGGCTGTTCTGATATGAGTTATGAAGAAATAAACTGCAACTTCGATATGAAAATTTGTTCAGAGTAACTGGAGGATTGTTATTTGCCCATTCTTGAGTATATTGGATATTGGATGTGGTGTATTTTTAGTTGTTTTATTTATCAACGTGTTAAGAGAAATTTAAAAATACTGTAATTGCTGAAAGAAACTTACTGGACTGGAGTTCTTAAAACTATTGATATTGAATCAAGCTTTTGAGCTTTCAAAAGTATGCTTCAATATTAACATAACACACACGTATCACAACACACTGCTCTTTTTTTCTACCGAAGAGCAAGCCTGTGCTATGCCATCAGTCAGCGCCGACACTGGGGTACCATTCAAGGCTCCCATTGTTTAAATTCTCCCCATTACCATTTCGGGGTAGCACTTGGCTATCAATTCCTGCTATGCCATCAGCAACTGTTGGCAAAATATCTATCAAAATTATTTGCGCACTATAAGGATAATCTAGTTTTAGATTATAAATGCTCTTTCAATTCAATTAAGAGGATTTGTCAATCAGTTTGATGTACAGTCAACCATAAAAGTTGATATATCTGTCAATATTACCACGCACATTTATTTTACGTATGTTCAGGTGTTATATAATTTTGACTAAGTTCGTCAACTTTTGCAGTTAACTGTACCTAGGTATGATAATGTACCAAAGCCTTAATTAATTTAAACAGATCAAACAGATTGCCTCTTCAAACTCCTATAGACAAGCCGAGCACTTTCCCTGCATATTCCATAACAAACCATAAACCATCATCAATGATATAAAGTAAAAAATAAAATGAAGGTGAAAGAAGCCTGGGGCGATTGGCGATCTCATTAAAATCAGGAAGGAGGACGGCGTTTACGTTGCCGTTACGGCTGCTTCTTAAAAAAGGTTTGCCTTTTATCCATTGCTTTTATCTATTTCGTTTTTTATTTACGACTCAAATTATGGGGTCATATTTTGTAAAACACAAATCGACGTGAATTTACGAATTTCGAAAGCGATCCTGTTGTTTTGCAGTGTCTTCTGATATTGATATTCTGTCATTTTCTTTGTTTCTTAGAAGTGACGTCTTTGTTGAGGCTTTTGCCGAATTATAAGTAAGATTTTTTTACCGATCATAGTTATGGAATTTGAAGGAAATGTACTAATACCACGAATATATAAAATGCAATGGCATAAAGGTCTGTTTTCGGTAGCGACCGCAACAGCAGGCGCCAACTGCCAACCGCAGCACCACTACAGGTTTTTATGAATCTCTATGAAATTTGACACTGCCTGCTTGGCATGTGACCTCAAAGAAGATTAAATTCAATATACCATATACATTTTTCGAGAATCTCTAACCGCACTCGCTCCCCTTCACCGTCACACCCCAAAAACTCAAAACATATCTACCTTATTACATCCATAATTTACGTCGAGGGTTAAAAATGGGTCACTTTATCAGTAAGTACATCAAAAACGAAATAAAAATCCATAATTGCACTTCACTTCATATTGAAGACTGTTCATGAATTATGATACGAATAAAAGCATACCATTAAACGTTTCATAGGTGGGCTGCAGTGTTTACCGCCCTGTTATAAAATGCATTATACTTGCTTTATGTGGGAAGAAAATGAATATCAGTTTTAACTATCACTCGCTTAAATGTTTATTCTGTTTTTGAGTGCGGTTTAAATGTTTTCAGATAGGGTGGTTTTAATTCGTCTGAACAGTTTTATTTATTTATACTTTACACTGAGTTAATGGGGCTTATGGTGTTCAACCGTGTTGTGAGAGTTCTTGTAGAAGATAAGGATAAGATGTTAACACTAGACTAGATAGTTAAAGGTGTATAAAATAGGTTCATTTGGTCATACATAATAGGACATTTTTTTAGACACATAATAGGAACACAAAAAAGTCATAAAAGGTCTATTCAAACAAAATAAACTTAATTAAAATTCGATCATTATTTACGGACTTACTATGCAACACACAGAAACACACGTCAAACACTTCTCTTTTTGCGTCCGGCAGCTAGTGAAACAGCAATAAACAGACTTTGTAAGATTCTAACAAAATACATTGAGTGCGGCAGCGTTCTTAATTACATTGTGCCTAAATCTATAATATAAAAATGAATCGCTGAATCTGTTGCTAAGCGCATAACTTCAGAACGACGATTAGATGATTCTTTTTTTAATGTGTTCCTTATTGTCAGGATAAGGTTATTTAAGAAAAATAAGGAATAAAAATCTCAAAATTCCCACGGGGGCGCTGCGGGTGAAACCGCGGGGCACAGCTAGTGTTTAATAAACAAATGACTTTCGTTTCAAATTATATTCTATTGTGTGCAATAAAAACACAATTTTGCAATGACAGCTTTTGTTTCTGAAACATATTTAAGTAGGTACCTACATAGTTAATAGATTTAGAAGTTCTTATGCATTTGCCTTTATACGAAAAAAGTAAGGTCTTATTTGAATAAATTCATTTCGCGGCGAGTTGTGTGGCGATCTTTAAATTGTTCGTCAAAAGTTTTGAAGCGAAATTTTTAAATGAAACGAATGAGTATTGCATTATAGAGTCTTCTTTAGAGCCAAATTGCACGATTTAAGGTGGCAACAACGAAATAGATTCATACAAAATGAGTGAAGTCTACATAAGTTATGAAATAAACTCTTTGATCATTTGCCAAATGTGAGCCCGGCGTTAGACGGACGGTAATGGTGCATACGTGATATCATTGTGGACTGTTTATTCTGTAGATGTTCCTTTGAGTCTATATCGAGTTTTTACACGTGCAGCACAGAAAATAAGATTTTATCTTTAAATAACAACAATAAGACGACTCGTATCATCATTTGGCACACTGGGACCACCCGAGTGGTATTATTTAGCACATCACTATTAAGGAACCTTTTTTCCGCGAACTCTGTTTATAGAATTCGCTATTCGCTCGCGCTTGCAGTAATTTTTTCTCAATGTCAATGACGTTTACTGCCGCGCTCAGAGACGTAAATTATGTTTTTTCATACACTACATTTCAAAATAGCTCATTGAATCTCTACTACTGAGTATTTGACGTCTCTGAATACAGGCGGTGGTATCACTATCACTACATAATATTATAAAACAAAGTCCCCGGCCGCGTCTGTCTGTTCGCGATTAACTCAAATACTAAGTACTGCAGGGATTTAGACGCGGTTTTTATAAATAGATAGAATGATTTAAGAGAAAAGTTTATGTGTATAAAAATTCCCGAAGTTCCTACGGGAACGGGCACAACGCGGGTAAAACCACGAGGCGCTGCTAGTATGTAATAAGACAAAGGAAGTTTTTCAACACAGGTAATTGAAACAAAGTTATTTATACCGACGTTATTACAACTTTTCTCGGTTATTTATAATAATGGTTCGGAAATAAACACAACTGTGTGGTAATCCGCCCTTTCGTAACAATAACAAGTTTATTAATGGCAACTTTCAGTAGTAATGTTGATATGTTTATTAAGATTTGGGTAAGACATCCAAAATAGTATGTTTTGTTTGAATATAAAGTCCTTTTATGATATTAATATAACGGGGGCGCCACTGTGCGAGCAACAACGATCGGCTGAATAGAATTTTGAAAAAGAACATTGAACACACAGATTCAAATACTATTAAATCTAAAGTAACTTTTAATTTCAATTAAAGTTTGTTTCAAAATTGGAACGGTGACAATACATGTTGAAAAAAGTTCCGCGATAGAATAGCATTGATAAAATCATATCGAAATGTTTTCAGCCATTTTCAATTAGAGGAATTGACTCAATTAAAAAGTCTAAGTAAAATTTAGATACTAATAATTCGATCGAAAATTCGTTCCACATTTCTGTATATCTTCAAAAAGAAATCCAGTACAATTCTCAAAATAATTACGCAATCATTACTCATCGAAATAGAAAAATCGAATCTAGATTTAGGTCAAGCAGTATAGGATTACTATTTCCTATACCTGGCCTGTTTGCGTATTCTGTTCACTGCTGTTGGTTGTTTTAATACTAATAGTACAGGCCTTTGGGGAAATTGTGCGAGATACGGGTATAGATTAAACCAGTAATCGAATTTAGAATGAATCTATGTAATCCTACTATTATTATAAATGCGAGTGGTGAGGATGTATGTCTCGTATGTATGTTAGTCTAACGCAAAAACTACTGAACGAATTTGGAAGAAACTTTACAGTAATACAGGTTATACATGTGTTTCTTAATAATTTTAGTTTTGCAATGCGCAATGCTCTAATTACACTACTGTGTTCGCTTAGTAGATCGCAAAATTTGTTTCAATGTATTTCAGTCAATGAAGTGGTTTTCACGAACGCTGCCGTTCTGATTGCATTCTACTGACATTGTTGCAGCCACTAAATGTATAATGCAGAGAACGACTTAATGTGATTAAAGTAAAAGTACTTATTAAAAAGTGTATAATTGTTTGTCTCTGGGCAAATCTCAGGATCGGTCAACAATTATGCCACATAAATAGCCTTTAACAATAGTCTTAAAGACTTTAGTTAAAGGCTATTTATATCCCCAAAATCCCATGGGAATGGGCACAACGCGGGTAAAACCGCCGAGCGCGGCTAGTTTTGATATTATTAGAGGGACGTGACAAATATCGATTTTTTCCTACAAAAACGAGTGAAAATCCGGCAGTACTACCATGAAAGTCATTCGAACAACAAGCTTACAATTTCACTGGCGTCGTTATGTGAGAGTCGTGTTTTGCGAGACCTTGGCCCAGTTACGGAAGTTCAATAACCTTTTGAACCAAAACAATCGGTGGATATTATTAAATCATTGTAATTTGTATTAAATTGAACAATGGCGATATTAGTAAACGAATGAGTAGACGAGAGACAGTCCGCTGAAGACTTAAGTCCGTCTAAAAATAGAACAATTTAAAAAGTACTTACGCACATGAAGAAATACTGTAAGAATGCTTACTGTAAGTTCCCTGGAAATTCTATATGATTTTTGACGGAAAAACGACCCCCCATAGGCAAGGTGTTAAATTTTTTGGATTTGGTACTAAATTTCTTACCGAAATACGTAAAATTTTGATTATGATGTTAAGGTTCGATATTTTTGAGTTTACTCTACATGGTCTGGTCACTCTAAATAATAACTAGATAATTCCAATATTGATAAATAGGATCTAAATTCTTAGTTTAGATTTATTACTTTTATGTCTCGAGGTTTTACTCGGTTTGTACCGTTCGCGTTCCTGTGGGATGAAAAACTGCCTTCATTTTGTATATGGCTATTATATTTTTTCTAATAAACAAATAATATAGAATCCAGAGGTAAACAAGTTCGAAGAAACAATCAACATCTTCAGTCGTAGAACCAAATCAGTGTTAAACACACAACAGTTACGAGTGTCATAATTAATAATACTCAGTTTCATTATGGCGTAACAATTTTAATTAATTCTAGATCAACGTAATAAACTATATTCAATAACATAAGCCCTCATTAGTCGCGTTACGAGATCTACATCTGATCATAATTTCAGTTCAATAATTTTTGCTCTTAAGCATGCATCGATTGAATTATGCATAAAATTATCTGCTTTATTTATGGGAATGTAGTTTTTAAGGGTAGGTTATGTAGAGTCAAATTCGCGTGAGCTATTTGTGTGGTTGAATCTAGGCCATGCCTGCACGTGAACCAATAAAATGCAAGCTATATGTGATAGTTCTACATAGTCGTTACATTGTAATAACTATGTTGGACGTGATGCCAAATGAATGGTTCCTTTGAAGAATGCAATTTGCGGCATATGTGGGGGATTATGTCTCTCTCATTTTTATTATTTTAGACATAAACTGTTTCGCGAGAGAAAGCATATGTATGGGAACATATTCGATTTTTAATGAAAACTAGTTTTAGGTTTTATTTTAAAGCTATTTATTTCAGCTCGATACGGTTTTTCATGCAAATGTGTATTAAATTATTTTCCGCAATATGATACATAATAATCCAAATAATTTGACCTACATTTGCTTTCAGTAAAAAAATTAAAAGTGTTTTATGGACAGTGCACATGCACGTTGAATTATTTAAATTCACACTTGTGAAACTTAAAATACTACCTTTGGGTATGAATACGTCAGTTTAATACTTTTCTTTCTTTTTAACTTTCTTTTTTTGCCCTGTATTATTTACCTGTCCTTTTTAGGGTTCCGTAGCCAAATGGCAAAAACGGAACCCTTATAGATTCGTCATGTCTGTCTGTCTGTCTGTCCGTCCGTCCGTCCGTCTGTCTGTCCGTATGTCACAGCCTTTTTTCTCCGAAACTATAAGAGCTATGTTGTTGAAACTTAGTGTGTAGATGTATTCTGTGAACCGCATTAATATTTTCACACTAAAATAGAAAAAAAATAAAATTTTAGGGGGGTCTCCCATACTTAGAAATGAAAAAAATATTTTTTTTTTCATCAAACCCATACGTGTGGGGTATCTATGGATAGGTCTTCAAAAATGGTATTGAGGTTTCTAATATCATTTTTTTCTAAACTGAATAGTTTGCGCGAGAGACTCTTCCAAAGTGGTAAAATGTGTGTCCCCCCCCCTGTAACTTCTAAAATAAGAGAATGATAAAACTAAAAAAAATATATGATGTACATAACAATGTAATCTAACACCGAAAATTGGTTTGAACGAGGTCTAGTTAGTAGTTTTTTTTTTACGACATAAATCGTAAACCGCAAAAAAATACTGATTATTCATTCAATAACTCAAATGTAAATAAAAAAACATTTATTTCAAGAACTTCTTTATTATGTTACTCGCTGCTACGGAACCCTTCATGGGCGAGTCCGACTCGCACTTGGCCGCTTTTTTTATACAGTGAAGAGGTATTTGGCACTCAGGTGATCAGCACATACTATCACGTTCATGCTTTTACTTCACAATATTTTTGACAAACTACCTAACCAATTTATAATTTACAAACAAACACATCATAAATACTTCAAGCTAACAATAACCAATACTTAAACTAACTAACTACAGGCGTTAATTAACTATCACCTGAGTTACCTGCTAATGGGTTAATTTTATATTGTTGCGAGAATTGTCCAACAGTTAAACTTTCTTATTTCTTTAATGATGTGGCAAATTGAGAGAACAGTTATTTTAGACCCTGAACACACTATAGTCAAGACTGTAATTAGACTGTCGTCTAGTCTACGAAACAAGAGCGCATAATAGAAAGAAGACGTATAATCTGTATGTGTAACGGCTAAAGGACTTTTATGCCTAACTGGACTTTTGAAAGGTTAAATGAATATGTGCAAAAAAAATCTTTACAATGTCAAAAAACAAGTTTTGTTCGCGTCCAACAGTCAGTCAGTTTAAATACTGTTGTGACTATAGTAGGCTCTGGCTCTTAAGTTTAAGTAAATAGAGAAGCTAATTGCATACAGAAAATGCATTGTTTATTAGTCACTTGACAGTATGAATATGAGCTTTGCTTGAGATAAAGTGCAAAGTGCCATTTTACAAGCGGTCGGTCAGGGCAATAAAGACACATGTTCGATTACAACTAGCAAGTACGGTCAATCTACATATATAAAGAAACATGTTCGACTACACCAGCGAACGCAACAGTGTACTTGAAGCATTATTTTTACGACACACACATCTAAAAAAGCCAGTAATATTTCAATGGCTTCCTCCTTCTTAGGGTAATGCATAACACAGGCTTGCTTAATATTTTATGATACACAGGTACAGGAGTACGCCACACAATATTTTACGGAAGAATTTCACTAGAAATGAACTAAGAATCCGGAACAAAATTCTATTGTCAACCGTAATATTGTGGCAATATAGCAAAGCTAAAAATGTTCGAGAAATACGTCGATGTGTTTAGGTAATAGTTATTTTGTAAGAATTGAACGAAATTTGTGGATGACAGAAGCTCAACAAAAGCTGAGAGCTGGCTTACGGTTGTAGAAAATAATATTTCGCTCGTTTCGTATTAGAGTAAGTAAGTTCGGGAATGTTAGTGGCCAACTCATAATATATATTCATATTGTAGTTAACTAAAGTACTGGTTTTTTAGTACAAGCTTCAGTACTAAAAGAAAATAAATTAAGAACAAATAAGCTAAGCAAATATACTGCATATATATAGGTACCTACACAAAAACTATATGAATATATATGTAATTGACACCCAGACGTCGTCGCCAACAGCTATGTCTGCTCATATTGTGGACTACGGGCGGGAATCGAACCCGCAACCCCCGACACAGTGAGCGCTCTCACATGCCACTGTGCCAACAGGCTTTTCAGGCAAGTTCACTGGGTTACAGTTTGTAAACCGCCTCAATCTTAACGAAAGCTTTCCAGAGCACGCTTCAAAATCGCATACCAGCTTAAACTCTTAATAGTCTATCGAATATAAAACCAGCCTATATCCGAACCAATAACAGAGCATCGTCGAACCGGGTGCAGTAAATAACAAAGAAAAGACACCTTTTTATCCGCAAAGAAATCTTACAAGCAACAAAAGCGAGGTTTCAGGCTCCAAGAAATCTTGTACATTTGCCGAAGCTAGGAGTAATCCTCTTAGCAATACTGAGCGAACTAGGTTGCTTACACACTTGAAAATAAATAGCGGATCTTAAAAGTGCAGTTTATTAAACAAGATGAACACGATAGATAAACTACCTGGATTATCATACCAAGGAAACATATTATTAGTCAAGCATGCATGAGGCATCAATCATCGTGGTAAAAGAAGCATTTTTTTGAATAGTTGAAAGTGGTAGGTTTCCATAGGTAGACCATATACCATAGGTAGATATTTTAATTGTTCAAGATGTAATTATTTTACGTACCTACACATGGTAGAAGTAGATTTTGAAGTCTTAAACACGGGGTGAGTGTTCTGATATTCATTTTGGTGTACTTTTTTACGCGTAGATTCGTATGCTCTATTTTGATGGAAAAATCCGACGGACGAAAAGTCCTTGGTAGCGTATACTTTTTAAAGTGCATCCCTAAAGCATATATGATAGAATCATAGAGCGACTTCACAAATGCTAAATGTAGGATTTTTTTAGTTTAATTTCTATATTTTGTTTGTCTAAACACCAATCTTAGAAACTACCAATCCGATTCGAATAATTATTTTTGTAATACATACCACATTCATCACGAAGGTTAAGTATAGTCTTTTTTTCATCCCGAAATTCCCACGGGAACAGGCACAATGTAGTTAGAACCGGCCCAGCTAGTATCTAATATAATTCGATCCGGCAGTGACATCACTAAGACCGGATGTGTGGACTAGAGACTAATACATTTCACGTCACAGCTTATTAATAGCGTGTACTGACGTACTAACTGTTATATTAGTATTATATAATTTACTGTCCTGAGTCCGAAGGTTAGCTTAATGTATGCTATGATTAATCATAGTAGTTGATAGTAAGTTAATTGAAATAAGTTTTGAAGGTTGGAGACATTTCTTCAAACGTCTCATAACCTTTTTGTTTTTATATTGTCGGACAGTAGTCATACACGATTGAATTGTTTTATAGGTATCTATACTAATATTATAAAGCTGAAGAGTTTGTTTTGTTTGTTTCTTTGTTTGTTTAAACGCGCTAATCTCAGAAACTACTGAACCTATTTGAATAATTCTTTCACTTTTAGATAGTCTATTTATCGAGGAAGGCTATAGGCTACATTGTATCCCGAAATTCCCACGGGAACGGGCACAACGCGGGTAAAACCGCGGGGCGCTGCTAGTGTTTTATATTGTGTGTATATCATAAGGGGCCTGCAGTTGTTGCCTTTTATGTTATCGCCTTTTAACTAGATCTAGACTAGATATACATATATTCTTTTTTACGGCAACGAAAATCGTCTTCGGCTGAAAAATCGCAGATTTTCACTGTCTTAACTAAAAATAGAGTGTACAGAAGCTGTTAGGACAACAAAGCTATGATAAGATGATTGTTCTTTCTAAGAGAGGAAAAGGTTTATTGATTTATGTTTAGGCAACGTAGCACATACCGTTGGTAGAAAGTCTGGAAAATCTCTTCTAAGATACTCCTAATATTTTGTGTACATTTATCAAATGATGAAACTTTTAATAAACTCTTTCTGTAAATAATGTACCAGCATTTTTAATAAGATTATGTACTCAATAGTATACACAAAATAATATTACAAAGAATCAAGATAGGTAATTCTGACTTTAATGAACTCTACGGTTTGTTTCGTTGGATAGCATTCAACTATAGTTTTTTTAATGGTATGAAAAATCTATTAAAATATCAGGAATTAACTATAGTTAGAAATCTTTCATCGCCCAGCTGGGCGCCCGTAGCAATACCTACAAAAATTTCAAGTCCAGTATTTACTTATCTGCGGTAACCAAAACCGATACAAATCGAAATAAAACCACACTTAAAACTTAACAGAACTGAATTAAAGCCAAATTAAAAAGTTCTCCAAACATTTCAATTTGGGTTTTAGTACTAAAACCAATTTTAAGTAAATGTATTTTTGAAGTAACTGTGCTAGAGACAGGTTCGTCTAGAAACAAATCACCGAGTAACGCCCGAGGGGATTGAGTTTAGCAGTCACTAATAGCAAGCCTTCCAGACTGGTTCAGGGTGCATGTCCATTGACGCGGAGCGAGCTGGCGGAGCGGAGAAACGGACAAATATTAACCAATAGGATTGCATAAAATATCTGACCGGAGATATTATGCAATCCTATTGGTTTATATTTGTCCGTTTCTCCACAGGCACCCTAAATCTCCGGTCAGACATTTTATGCAATCCTATTGGTTGAACATTGTCCGTTTCTCCGCTACGCCAGCTCGCTGCGCGTCAATGGACAGGCTCCCTTAATCTCTTACATTTTTATACACTCTGTATCTATGTATGTAAGTATATAGTTTTAATTTACGGTTACTGGAGCAAATAACAGTTCACGGTGAAGATGGCTTTGTAATTACGACACATAAATTGAAACTTGTATTGATTACATAGTTTAGTACACGTTAAAGGTTAGTGGGTGGGAGGTATTTGTGTTAAATTACAGAATAGTATGAGATTAGGTTAGTGACGCGCGCTATTACATTTATTCGTTCGCCGCATGCAACATGCGGTGACCGCTGCAGTGGAACACAGTAGTCGGCTGCATTCGGCAAAGACTGCAGCTGTCAAAAAAGTAATCGGCGGACAACCTAGTGTAAATATGAACACTTGTTTAATGCAAACGAAGCTGTTTTAGTCAGTCATCAGTTGTCGGAACAAATCTATAGTGTAACAGACAATAAATGCATGTTAGACGTATTGTCTCCGCCAGTGTGCGCTTTTTCATGTCAAATAGATCAGTAGATTGATTAACTGCAGTCGTGACTAGCGTGTTTAGGGACTTAGACCATGTCGGAAACCTTAAGGCGGTATAAAGAGACTCCAACACCAGGGTTAGCCACACGAACTTCTGATATCAAATGCATCTACGTTATAGTATTCAAACGAGCAATAAAGCTTGAAATAAAGCACAGCTTAAAACAAACTTAAATCCTTATGAAAAAAACATTGTCGTTTAAAAATCTGAATAACCGACCATTTTGTAAAAACAAGCATCGGAATAAAAACTTTTGTAAAGAATGTTGTAAAAAGTTGCTTCCGAAAGTTAAATGAAAAAGTTTGGAGCTCAAATTGACAAACCCGACGAGAGGTCGGGGCGACCGAATGAGGTTAATAAAATTGGTTTGTGACATGAAAATAAAGTGTTTACCCCCATTACTGCAGCAATAAACAGTTTATACAAACTGACCACGCGCTTTTATTTATTTACGAAAAATATTTACACCGAACACTTTGTAAAGGAGCGAAACTAATTAACTCTCAGATACTTAATTACTGGTACTGATTTAATTCTGTATGCGACGTAAGGCTGCAGGAAATACAAACTTTGTTTTACACATTAGTAAATTATTATCACTACATAGTATAAAACAAAGTCGCTTACCGCTGTCTTGTCTGTCCCTATGTATGCTTAGATCTTTAAAACTACGCAACGGATTTTGATACGGTTTTTATTAACAGATAGAGTAATTCAAGAGGCAGGTTTATATGTATAACAATTCCCGAAATTCCCACGGGAACGGGCACAATGCGGGTAAAACCGCGGGGCGCTGGTAGTTACCTATATAATATCTTTTAATACCCGATCAACGGGGTTACCACCTACATCGTCGTACGTCCTTATTTACGAATCGTGTATTTTTTGTTATTTACGATCATTATTCGATTATACGGTACCACGGACAAAAAACGGGCCCCTTTTCAAACGACTTTAAAAAATACAAAAAGAAGAAATTCTACAAAATAAGGAACTCCATTACCTGGTTTAAAAATTTGAGTTTAACTACAAACGTCGCGACACGAGAATTTTATACATTAATACGTAACCGAACGTTGCGAGCAGATTATACCTACCACTCATCGTCACAAGATGACTAAGTTTCATTTAATATAATAAAACTAGGTTATAATTTTACAAACATTTTTTTTTACAAACGACAAAAGGCATTAACAAACCACACCAAAGTATTAACATCACACGATTGTTATCAAAGCATTGAGTTCATTAGTAAATGTATGAGAGTCCCCGTAAGTTCCTGTGAAGCTACAAGCCCCTATGATATTAAGTATTCATTAGAACCACTTAAGGTTGTTAGTAAAGGAATCGATGTTCATAGTTTCCGGAGTGGATGTCAGCTTGTTAACTCATGAACAATATTAGTTACATGAAGGATCACGAATGATCCACGGTAGCTTATTACTTTGTACTGTGTCGTGGGGATCTATGTTGAATATGTAGCCAATATGTACTAATATATTAAAGAGGTAAAATTTGTAATTTTGTTGGTTTGTATGAACATACAAACAAACAAGCAAACAAACTTACAAATACCTCTTTATAATATTAGTATAGATAGGAAAAGTTTTACGGGAAAAATGGTACGACTTTTCCGATTAAGTAGCAAGATACCTAACCATTGTTTATTGTAAGGATTTCCTTAACGTAGTCGAGTAATAAAGTCTTAATACTTGGAGTGAAAGTTAACCGGACGGCAGAAGAGTTTGAAAAATTAATCTCTTAATTAAAAATGTATTCCTAAAGACGAAGTTAGTTAACAATAAACACCTAAGTCGAGTTCGGAATTGTTTAGATTTTTAAATCATTTTTATACTGAGTTTTGGTATAACCGTTAAGTTAAAGCAGATTTGAGTACTCTACGTATCTTTACGAGATATCTAGCAAGAATATGATTTAGCTACCAACTACCACATTACTATTTAAAAAAAGAAACGTAGAAAAACAAAAAAGAACACCATTCAATTTAAATACTACAAAAATACTCCAATTGACTCAATATGACAAAGAGTAAGTAGCATCAACGAATTTCGGACTGCAAAATTTTCCATATGTCAACTGTCAAACTGACACGCCCTATAACCGGCGCGTGCGATTTTCACGTAACGACCATACATCACACTAACAATGACATACGCAGAAATAGAATTGCCATATGACGACATACTTATCCGATTCAGTGAACGTAAAACTATCAGACGTAATTCCAACACAAAACGGTGCTATATTGTTTAGTACGTGAGTGTTATTAGTCAGGCTACATTTAATGGCGTGTGAAGACGTAAGAGGACTCATCAATTCATGTCTAAGTGATTGTTTTTACAACCTGTTTTGAAACTGATTGTAGTAACAAATAGAACGATTTATGGGGAATAATAATAGTGTCAGTTAGTTAGATTCCATAATACAAGCTTAGAGCTTAGTATCTAACTAACTAACCGTGTGTGAATTATTTATCAGCAGCGCCTCGCGGTTTTACCCGCGTTTTGCCCATTCTCGTTAGAATTTCGGGATGAAAAATAGCCTATTACCTTCCTTTTGAATGTGGCTATCCATTACAGAAAGAATTATTCGAATCGGATTGGTAGTTTGAGATTAACGCGTCCAAACACACAAACTCTTCAGTTTTATTATATTAGTATAGATAAGAAAAAGGTAGTTACAATGTCTTTGTTGAAATGTGCGCGTAGGTTAATAGTAAACCTAGTATCACAGTTCAAAGATTCCATTGAGTCAGCCAAAATGTTCTTCAGATGATAGCAAAGTAATAACACTTTCAGAAGTCTATCTGTATTTTATAGCACGCTATCATATTCCGGAGTCCACCCACAAGTGTTTGCGGCAGTAATTACAGTCAACAAACTCATGTTTACTATCTAAATTACTGGACCATCACAAGTTCTCAAAGAAAAGAGACGCGACGAGAAATCGACGGAAAAACCTATCAAAACTTGAGAAAATTCAATAACGGCACTTGGAAGTTTGTTAAGGGAGGTAGCGGGAACATTTTTATGATAAAAAAATCTCCTGGAAAGGGTATCTCAGTTTGTATCGCCCTTAAAACAAATGTCAGGTGAAAATGGAGAATGAATATAAATGAGGCGGATTTAAATAATGATTTGGGGTTTACTTATGGCTATGTTTGGACAAGTTGCTGTTACTATCTCAGGAGTCTCAAATTGTGGCTCGAGGTTGCTTAGACTAACGCAAAGGAAAAGTGGAAGGTGGAAGCCATTTTGACAATCAATTTAGGAACTTTCCTTTCAGCCGTCTACTTTACAAAACTTGACAGTGTTTTGGTCAATGACCCTTAATTAGACATGCTTAAAACTAACACGAGTAGTCGATTCATTAACTAAATGTTAATTCAGTCTTCGGTTGCTTCTGTAATGTAGTTGCCAGCCAAGACCGAAGTCCCGGGTTCAATTCAAGGGCAGAGAGTAGCGTATTTTTCAAACATGGCGCAGGTTTGAGGTCACCAAAGCAGACAAGCAGGGTAAATATGATTAACTTCGCCACCGTACTTCTCCTTTGCACAGCAGCGAGACGATACAAAACAGGTCAATAGTAAGTTCTTGTTTATTTATTTTTAGCTATGAAGGAACCTCGTTCGTTTAATATAATAATAACATCTTCATGAAATAATACTCCAGTGACGTAATTCTCAAACATTCTAGTGCTATGATTTTGATATAACCAACAAAACACGAATACTTGCTGAAGTAATTCATTGTAACACAAAATAAACAATATATTTAAATTTGAACTCGTTATACCGTTTATTGCGCACTAAATATAAAAATATTAACATAAACATTTGTTTAAATCTCGTACGAGTATTTGTAGAAGTGTTTAAGCAGATTGTTTTATTAGTATTAGAGGAGTGATTCCTAATAAATATAATATTATATATATTTTATAACACGAAATAGTAACCATAGAGAATTGTAGCATCTACCATAAACTATATTTTGTGCATCTACCTACGTTTTTTACAGAAATTATGACGTCAACCAAACCAATACAAGTAATCTCTAGAATCTCTACACAACCGCGCGATAACTGAAGGTCGATAGCCTTATTTAAGTGTGTTTCCATTCAAGCGAAGCGGAGCTGCGCGGAGCTCAACTGACCAATCACAATGCATTACGAAAAGATTTTGACAATGACAATGCGTTGTTTGACAATCTCACTGGGCTATGATTGGTAAATCGGGTTTCGCACCGCTCGGCTCTGCGTCAATGGAACGCACCCTAACACTGTTCTGTCCGCCAACTGTGAATACCTTATAAGGTGCTGTAACAGCTGCTATCGTTTGCCGAATGCAGCCTAGATTTTTTAGAAATATATTTGCGGTTGCCGTAAATTTAATGCGACTACAGACTATGGTGTTAATGTATAAAGGTATGTTTTTATAGCGACCGCAGCAGCAGGCACCAACCGCAAGCACTGGTTACTATGAATGTCTATGAAAGGTTGCGTCCGACTGCAACAGCACTACTGCCTGCTGTTTGCAGTTGCAGCCGCGGTCGCTGGCGGAAACATACCTCAACTCTACAAGAAATAAAATAGCTAAGGAATAAATTAATGACAACTATGTGCGTAAAGCAGATTAGTTATAATTTCACTCACACGGTTATCCCGCGATGACTTTTAAAGTACCTGGAAAAAAAAATTACGAATTAGGAAAATACATTAAACTCTCACATTTTTCTTTATGAAGAATCAATCCTCTTTACATATTTTCCTTAAAAACAAAGAAAACATTTCTTCCCCAATTAAACATTTCAAAATCTCATCAAAGTATTACTTACTTGTGAAATATTGAAATTAATTAAAAGTTTCGACGAATAGAAGTACTGGCGTGGGAAGGAAGTTGGTACATTTGTATTTATTTTGAGATGACTCAGGTTTCCTTTAGATAAACCCAAAGTAGGGTAGCTTTTTCAAAGCAGGTTAAAGTGAGTTAGTGGCAAACCTTGGTGGCGGACATTTTAGACTGCTTAACGGCCTTCATCAATAACTCAATGTTCAAGGGATGTATTGGTCCGAATTCATTAACAATATGAGTTGTAGTTATTTACTTTCCAAAATAATGTAATTTTTAATCCGTTTGACATGAACAACGTATCAACTTTGATAATTAGGATGCCTTTCCGTCAAAGTTACGCTGTGCTGCGTTTTACATGATAGCCGAATATATAAATAGGAAATAGTTTTATATACGATTAACACACATATTCTATAAAAAACCCTTTTCCCAAGTAAAACTGCTCAAGTAATTCATTAACCCACACCAAATCTTCGCTCTAGTGATGCGACACGCCAATACTGTTTACCGAAAAACAACGCATCGTCCGAAACCGACGCATCCCGAAAGCCATTAATCAAATCACGACTATGCGGTTTAATGGCAGACTAATTACAGTTTGCGAGCGAATCACCTACACAGTCGCAGTAATTACTGCATTAACTCGACTGCAGAAACGGTTAATCCGAGATAATGCTGATTACATATCGCAATGCGGGCGGCAACCAAAAGTTTGCTCTGTACGACTGTCAATCAATCCCCGGCACCGGTTACGTCAGAACAACGTCATTGATTACGAGTGAGTGTGTGACGTCATAGGTATGTACCAGAAATATCAATTAATGTACGAGACATCTGAGATATATAAGCAAGGCATGTATTTAATCTTAAGTCTCAGGAAAAGTCTGGTTCAAGTAATGCTTTTTGTATTGGATAGCTGCATTCAGGAGGAAGGTTATAGCTATTAATTAACCTTACACATTTTAATAGGCGCGGGTAAAACCACAGGTCGCGGCTAGTACAATGTATGTATATAGTCTTATTGAATAGAAAAAGTGTAGAATAGTGGCAAAAGGTACTTTCCCTTTGGCTCTACAAAAAAAATTTAGGGCTCTAAATTGAGGGAAACCTTTTTGAAGCAGTGAAACACCACAGGTAAAAAAAGCACAATCCGCTCATGGGATTAAGCATTAAACAATAGATACTAAGCCTTTGAAAATTTCATTAAAATATTAGGTATTGTTAAAGTTTGAAAACGACAAAGTTTTAAATACTCTCAACATTTTCATGGACCGACTTCATAATAAAAAAATAATGAAGTAATTATAATTTATAATGAAGTAGGTATCATTTCCAGCAGTTTGCTGCATCTCAAGGTCGAACTCACCGTGCCTTTGTTATTTAAATTATGTTTGGACAAGTGTATTTGTGTTTCTTAATCATTGCAGGTAAATGACCAGATAATTGAAAGAAAATCTATACAATTATCATATATCTCTCCTGAAAAAGTATATAATAGATAGATCGCAAGGGAAAAGTTACATATTTATCTTAGCATAGTTAACTATCCTATAGAACTATAACGAGAGTCTTGTTATATAGTAAGTTATTACTTGCTTTAATAAGTTTCTAACACGAAAAATCCCGTGTGAGTACGTTAAAACTATATGTTTATCTTACTTTATTGTCTTCTTCTTCGAGTGGATGGTCAACCTGACCAATCCTGGTGTCAGAGTTATTGAGTCGCCAAAGGCCTCTGACGTGGCTCATGTAACGACTACTATCCGTAGAAAGTAACCTGGACCGACGGCTTAACGTTCCCTCCGAAGCACGATTGTTATAAACTGACTTTATTAGCGGAAGCCTCAGATAAACCGTGGCCATTGATCAGTAATGATTACATGATCAGGGAAATATAAACAAGACGAACAAGAAAAATTCCCAAAAACAAATCTCAATTACACAAAAGTAAACCCAGCAGTTATTAAATTAAAAACCATTTCCGCAGTTCTTATCGAGCCCCGTATCAAAAACAAAGTGTTGTACATTAAACCATTCGGAGTTGTAAGGAAACGATTTTCTGAGGCGAGTTAACTACGATGTTATCGGAAAACCAGAGCCGTAACGACTGATAAAGATATTTCTGCAAGCAAAACACAGCGTCTACGAATAAACCAAGTTTTATTTTTCCATTCGAACCGTTTGTTTAGTACAATAATTAAATTAAGATCGCTTGCAGTATACCTGGTAGATTTATCTATACGAATATAATAAAGCTGAAGTTATTGACTTTTTGTATGTTTGAACGGACTTCTTGGTTGGTCCCTTCAATCGTTAGACCATCGGAGGTCTTAAGCCGGTTTAAAAATTCTGATATCGGGGTTGGCCAGGGTAGACTAGTCTACACGGTCCTACACAGTCTTACTTACTTTTTTAACGGGCTTCTCCTCACCGGATTGATATCTTCGGTGAGATGAAAGGCTTTTGTCCAGTAGTGGGATATTACAGGCTAATACTTTTTTACTTTTAGCAAGGGTTAATCTCAGAAACTACCAATCTGATTCAGAAAATTTTAACAGTCGGATTCGATAATTCTTTTTATGTTGATAGCCATTTTCAAGAGGATGGTTTATCTTAAACTAGCAGCGCCCCGCGGTTTTATCCGCGTTGTGCCCGTTCCCGTAGGAATTTCGAAATGAAGAATGCCTATAGCCTCCCTCGATAAGTGGACTATCCAACACGGAAGTAATTATTCAAATCGGACCAGTAGTTCCTGAAATTTGCGCGTTCAAACAAATAAACTCTGCAGCTTTATAGTATTAGTATAGGTAGATTTGGTTATTTTTATTCCGAAATTCTTGAAGGGTACAACGATCAAAACCATAGGGCGTTGCTAGTTTGGATAATTAGACGGCCTAGTGTCGATCTTAAGCGTAGTTGGTATCGGAAGTGTTTTCAACGGCTGCTATTTGTGCGGCTCTGATGTATGAAATACCACTCGGTGTTTCCGCTTAACATATAGGGCGTATTAAGAACAGTTTAGCTATCAAATGGTTTGTCACTTTCTGACACACGCAATTTTCCGAATAGCAAAAGAGACAAAACACAGTATAATAGTGTTTTAGTTACACCGCCGTAATAAGGCGGGTAACGTTTAATCTTTACTAAAACCAATATTGGTTTATTAATGTGATAAATTACGGTGTCACCGCAAAATCTGTAACATCTGTTTAAACTTAAGAATTTACACATTCAAATAAATTATTATTTAATAAGAAAAACTTGTAGCATAGTTTTCAGTACAACGGTTTAGGTTTTTCTACATTAACATAACGTGGGAAGAATGCAGGATTTAGAATCATAACTAACTCCTTCCTATGGAAGTAGGATTCTTTAAAATTCTTAAGCCAATAAAACCGGATCATAATGATAGTAGTGACGCGTTTCGAAGGTCTAAAATGGCAAGTAAGTTCGTGTAGGTTAGTGGCCACCAATAGTGTCGGAGTTTTTAGACCGCCTAAAGGCCATGGACTACGTGGTTAAAAAAAATCTAAAATCATGTAAAAACTTTCTCTTCCATAGACAAGTGCAAATAGTACAGAACAATATAGTTCATATAGTAGAGAACAATATAGTTCATATAGTAGAGAACAATATAGTTTATATAGTAGAGAACAATACAGTTCATATAGTAGAGAACAATATAGTTCATATAGTAGAGAATAATATAGTTCATATAGTACAAAACAATATAGTTCAAGTAGAGAACAATATAGTTTATATAGTACAGAACAATATAGTTCATATAGTACAGAATAATATAGTTCATACAGTACAGAACAACATAGTAAACGGTATACCGAGAATTAACTCGGCACATGAAAATCAAATAACTTACTCAATTCTTAACAAGTTAATTTTCAAAATGTTGTCTACAAATAAAACTATTAGCAGACCCATTCAGCTATAAACACAAACTCACCGACCGAAAACAATTTAGTTAAATTATGATAGAACCGTTTAGAATATAAAGCAAAACATTGAGAGAACTAAATATATTAATTATTTTAAACAATGTACTAATTGCCGATAGTAACAAATGCTGGGAGTATCTAATTAGGTAGTCAACGAGATGAAGCCGGATTTACACCGTCGGATAATAATATAAAGCAGACTAAAATAGAATGGCTCCTACGCTTCGCACTTGAAACGTGGCTTTTTAACGAATTCAAGTAATGGGACTACACACTTGTGTGATGCAAAGTAGTAGGAATTAAACTTAGATAAAATGACAAAGTGAGATACAAAATAATATAAAAACTTACAATTTTCATTCATTTTTGTTGATAAACTTTGATTATAGTATAATCGATTTGGATACTCAAATTCACTCCTACCTACTCTTTGTGAGTGAAAATGATTATTATTTGACATTTCATAAATAGCATCATTATCAGGTAGCACAAAACAATGCTTTCAACTTTGTTTTTTCTCAGCAGTCGAATAGCCTGTAGTGTAGCCTGCAAGGCCTAAGACCTAGCAATAAAGATGTCGATACACTGAGCATTATGCAACCACCACGGCTGCAGCCTTCAAAATACTTAGAAAATACTCAACCTTTATTAAATAAACTATATAAAACACTCAACAGTACACATCACATAGTAAAGCATTTCGAGTGGTCCCAATAATGACTTCACGTGACGATTTATGATTGTAAATCAAGTCTCATTTGGCTCTCAACGAGTCATCAATCATGTCTTGATAGACGTTCTGTTTTGATGTTGATTTTCCTACTATTATTCATTCATAGCTGAAAACGATGTAAAGTAGTAAATAAGGGGAGCTGAGGTTTTATTGAAGATATCGAGGGGTTAGTATGGGAATAATGTAGTATATTATTCCCTGGTTACCGACATTGTATCTATGAGTACCTTAGACACATTTTATACCCATTTGTGAAGTGATTAAATTGAAACCTCAAAGTAAACTATGAAAGAAAAATAATCACTTTTTCATTTTGTAGACGTTTTGGCAAATGTTTAATTACCTATCACATTTATCGCACCGATAAGGTTAACACAAATTAATTTTAGTTAAACATTCGGAAGACCACACACCGCAATCAAATTATGAAAATTGATGGTAGATTTAAATGCAGATTTTATATAATAATATATAAATAGAGATTTTAATATGGCTCCTTTTTCTCAAAGGGGGTTAAATAGGATTATGTTTTACTAAAACAACCCCATTTACTACCCCTACTTTACAGGACAAAAACGAATCGCAAGGCATATATAGGTTAATGTTATTCGAATATGCTAACTTGCTGTGTTTGCAAATTATTACCATTCACGTTGTTGGTAAAGGAATGTTAGTTAGAGAACTATGTATCTTGATGCAAACGACTTTTTTACTATTTAACACATTCACTGCCATGTCAGATATATATGCCTGAAATTTTCTTCTTTCGAGTTCTTAACGTCTACTATTACACCATAGTAAGCTGCCTGCCAATCTACGTGTACATATCCCAGCCTTCAGAAATGCCGGACGTGGTTTGTCACAAAATAAAAACTTAGAAGGGAAAGTGGTATCAAAGCATGTCAATTTGATTTGGTAGTGAAGGTGTTATGAAAGCAGTGGAATCAATTTCAGACAAACTATATAATGAAAAATGCTCGTCTGCGCAGATGATGGTCAAGAGTGCACCAATCCTAACTATATTTAATTTTATACATGCGAAAGTAACTTTGTCCGTCTGTCTGTCACGCTTTCACGCCAAAACTTTTGAACGAAATTTGGTACACAGTTAGTCCAGAGCCTGAGAAAGGACATAGGCTACTTTTTATCGCGAAATTCCCGCGGGAATGGGTACAACGCGGGTGAAATCGCGGGGCGCGGCTAATATTTAATATAAAATGTTTTTAGACAATTTGCGTTCCACGGGTGTAAAGTACAGCGCTTGCTATAAAACTTCCAAAAAATATCCCTAAAACACGCGACCGTCAAAATACTCCCAAATTACAATTGTCGGGTGAACGTAATAGGTCATATAAAATTCATGCTTTGGCGTCGCAACACACATACTACGTACCCTCGTAATGTGGCTTATCCCTTAGTTACTTACGAACAAAGAAGTTAGAGTAAATAATAAAAAACGGATAGCACTCACTGTTTCTCACGCCAGGACGAAAAGGAAAACCAGCGCGGCATACCTATAGTAAAGGGGTTAACCCAACCAGTTAAAAATATGCTTAAAACTCATAGCAACTTAATCGATTGCATATTATAATTCAATTTAATTGTATTTCCAAACGCTACTCAAATTAATTAATGCCCCCGATTCCGTAATTTACAGTTCAAAACTGTATGTAGGTAATTATGAAAAATATCTCATATGAGTAATTTTAACCTTGTCTCCTTTGACAGCGAGTGATGGGAGACCGCGAAGGACAGGAAGGCTTGGAAGTGTTATTTGGAAGAAAAAATAAAGAGTATTTTTTTGAGAATTCGTATAAGTTAAGTATTACTTCTTTTATTTATGACCTTATTACAAGAACTGAGTTAAGAATTAATTTACCTCTTAAATCACATCCCAAGCCAAGGATCAAAATTCAAGCCCCTAACACCTAATGAAAGCGTTAACTGGGCATTAAGCCAATATCTTTAACCAATTACTTAAAATCGCAATTAAACGTAATAAATGTCAATTGTTTGAATAACGAGAAATATTTAAAGTCATTACAAAAGAGACAGCAAAGAGTCGTTAATCTTAATTAGTTAAAATTGTATTTGGGGCATCAAATTAAAAATATTACATTAAAACTGCCGTTCGAAAACTGTGCCAAGATACTCATAGTAAAGGAATTTCAATGGTCTTGTTAGTGTACACAATTGTTTATGAACTAGAATGTACTAAAATAATTATTACACACAGATTTGCACACATCGTTACGGCTAATTTCTAAATCCGTACTATAATACCTAATTGAAGTAACTTCGCCCGTCTCTTCAGTTGTCTATTGAACTATTTCATTCACACTAATATTCAAAACACTTTTAGATGGACCTAAGATATGAAAGACTACCTCTTTCATATGTTAGCTTTTTTGTATCCGCCAGTACCTTGAAACTACCAAGAAAAGAGCTGCAAAAGTAATAACTGCTTAGCATCTTTTCCAACAAATGGAATCATTCCGCTTTTTGATTAAAATACCTGCGAGATGAGGATGGATCAACAAAGAGCAAACTCTAAACAAGTCTAAATTGAAAAAAAAACGACGCTAAAAGTTGTTTAACTAACAATCAGAACAGGAAGAACTAACGAGAGATACAATAGGTTAAGCCAACACAATGTTGGCTGGTAAGTTCCAAGCCTATCGATTGCATTTCATAAACAGTTTTATTCGCCGATTGTTCCGGCTCTCACTAAGTACTTACCAAACCATTGTTCGAGACTCAAGTCAGAAAACTTTTATTTATCATCGGTAGCGCTACATCGGTCGCATTGTTCACAGATTGTGGATTTCACTCGGAAATTGCCGAGGAATGTATCAACGTCAGCGGATAAACGGTGGCAGACAATCGCCGCAGTCTGAGGATTTCAGCGCAAAATGAAACTTCTCGGAATACTTAAGTAAAAAAAATAATGTAGAGTAGTTGGGTGTCAGTTGCAACGTCTGTTCTTGGTAAGAGTCTGTTTGAAACTTCGCATGCCAGGAGGGTATCTTGGATATTGTTGGGGGCTTTCTTTACTTACATTCTTACTTGTAAGTCTTAGAACTCATAATCTATTAAAGGTTAGATATTTTTATTTCTGATGGCGACTCGATGGCGGAAAGAGCTGGTCGATTTTTTTAATGATTGGAAAGAGTTGGCATTGGGAAAGCTACATAGAAAGAATTGGAGGAGACCTTTTCCAAGCAGTAGGACAGCAACAAGGTTACGCATAAAAAATTGTCTAGTGTTTTTCCATATTAGCCATCAGCTATAGATTATTTCGTTGAAGGTAAAGAAGATTTTAAAAGATCGTTTTATATTAGGAATAATATAATAATAGGAAAAACATACCAATAACCACATTCATAAAAACAAGGTCCTTATCGTTCATTGTCGGAAATAAGCAATTCGGAGAAAAGTAAAAATAAAATAAGGTCCCTTACTTTTCTAGGAAAAACTATTTTCTTCCGCCTTATTTTTGTTCCGTATTATTCGTAAATATCATAGCAGATCTACCTATACTATTATGATAAAGGTATCATGGCTCATACCCGAGCCATGTTAAAATATTAGGAAACATGTTTTCGCTCGACCCGGGAATCGAACCCGGTACCTCACTCTTAGCAGGCGAGTGCACATACCACTAGACCACCGAGGCGGATGTTTCTTAAGAAATTAAAAATATACACTTATCGATTTTGCAGCCAAAGACGATCCTTCTGAGGAGGAAAACGTTTTGGTAATTTCATTCCATTCTTAACCCAGCACTGAACCCTTATCCTCAATGGAAGAAGTTGTCTTGGATTGTAAAATCAGTCATGATGGACTGAATTTTAAATTAAATTAAAATTAAAAAATATATACTTTACATGTCTACTTTTTATTTCAAAACCCTCGCAGAGAAACAACACGACGTTACATGAGCCATGTCAGAGGCATTTGGCAGCTCAATAACTCTGACACAAGGTCTGGTTAGGTTGGCCATCCACTCGATGAAGAAGAAGAAGAAGAACCACACAACTAAAGCTAAAACTAAAGCCACAGGGCACTGCTATTAAATAAATAAAGTACCTAATTTGTATGTAATATTACGTTACTCCCACAGACCATTTCGCGTCGCAAATATTTATTAGTATCCTCATTCTGTAGGCGTGTATTATACGTTTTGCGTACATTTTATTTCATTAGAAATAGACCGCTATTTTGGTTCATATTTCCTTAGAGTTTTAAATCTGAGGTGGTTGATACGTTTGCTTGCTACAGAGGTGGGAGTATAAAAGAGATGGAGAGACCTTGATTTATTTTTAGTTTATATATTGAATCATTTTATTGAGCATTTCTTAATATATTTAGTGATCAGGATTATTGGGCATATTTCAGTTTAATTTAGAACCACTGACTTTAATTAAAAAATGATAACAGCCTGGACGTAATCTAAATATTAATGAAAGCAATCATGCCAAAAATCAATTTAAGGGTAGGATTTATTAATTAAAACAAAACGCGAGCACCCTTATCAAATGGTCGGTTAACCTCGATACGTCAACGAATATGCAACCTCATACTCATTACCAGTTAAGATCATTATTGTATTTCACGCACGCTTCACACACGTACCTGAAAACGTTTTATTAAAATTCCTCATACGCGCCCTACATAAATAATAAACAAGAAGCTTTCGACTGAATCGTGAAAACGTGACATTGAAACGGAACCAAAATGCTCATATAGCGGACTCTAGTTATCTCATAACCGATCTTAAACTATCACCCTTTGTGTTAAGGGAGGTTTTTGAATGGCGTCACCGATCACGCTTATGATGTTTTCATTAGACGGAGAAAAGTTTGTGACGTGACGGGAGTTAAACGTCTGGATGATCGTGGGTTATTGAATTTTGGGTCATGATACTTCAGATTTGGGTTCGGAATCGTTATGGAGTTGTGAAATTTTATTTTTGTGTATAACTACTAGTACCCCTAAAGGCCGAAACTGCGTTAAGCGGGTGCCCGCGCGGTTTCATGCAAAAGTGATCCGTCGCGTACGCCCGCTTAACGCAGTTTCGGCCCTAATATCCTGTCTAAAAACCCTACCACCTTCCTATTGAATGTGGTTCTCATATACAACAATATATTTACAAATCACACTGTTACTTTCAAAGATTTGCGTGATCAAACCAACAAAAAAATCTTCAGCTCTATTATATTACTTTATACACTTTCGAACTCAATGCTATGCGAAGTGAGATTTATGGCGGGTGTAAAACAGTGGCATTCTCAGGCGCCAGTAGATGTACTCTATATGCATGAAGGCACTCTGAGACGTCGGAATCTTAATTGTGCTCCATTGAAAGATACCAGTTTTCACCGTCTTTATTTACGAATACGGGAACTTGTTGCTCCAAACACGTATCTTGGAGCATCTCCGACTTTTGTGGTTTTCTGCACTTTTGCCGGCTAGCCGTCTTGGCAAAGCTAATGTTTACATTGCCCCTTAATATTTGATAGCGATCATAACATTAATTCGTGGAAGTGCCCCCATAATAGTGCGGTATTGTCATAAACTTATTAATTTACGATACATAATAAACGTTCCGAAATAACAATTAATGTCTTTCCCGTTTATTAATTAGAACGAGAATACGTTTCGGGATTATTGGTTGTAAACGTTGTATTGTCTGGAACAATATGCTTCCTTACCCTCTGTGATAACTATCCATACTAATTCCTATATATGTAAATGATGTTCCTGCTCAAATAAATGTATGGCCGCGACCCCACTAAATCTGGGAAAATATTGTAAGAGCGATCTAAAAAATAAATGGCACTAGCGCCACCTATTGGATCAGATACATAAACAAACTTACAACTAACGAGATTATATGTATAACTCACCAAGTGCTTCGCTCTTCCGTGGTATAACTGCACATAGTCAATGAACATTTGTAACAAGCGCTCTCCATTAAATACATTCAAACAATTAGCTCATTCATAGGCAACTGTATGTAAATCATAAAATCATTAAATTCTTCACATTTCCAAGTCACAGGAATTTGTAGTATGCGGCGTTGCACGGGTTAATAACGACGGCCCCACAGGAGTATTACGTGCTGCAATGGACGGGTAAGGGTTAAATGGAAATAGCTATTGCAACAATAAAACTTCGAATTCTTCAAACAAATTGTAGAAAAGCATGTTACAAACATTGACGTCACGTTTTTTCGACTTGTTCTGTAAAATCTATTACGTTTAAAAACATTTTGATAGAGATATAATGCCAAATCAAAGTTACAAATTAGTAAAGCCTAAACAGACTATTGTTACGTCTCGACAATAGTTAGACATCTGGTTTAATAGTCTACGAAAACAAATGATGGAGCGCGTACTAGACACAATAACAGTCTAACAGACTTCCTTACTGTTAGGCTAAAGAATTTGTGCTAACAAATTGTAAGACTGGCAAAAAGGTAGCATTATTCCTGTCGAACAGTCTAAAAACTGTTATGGCTCTTAAATGTACTACAAAACACAATTAAGCTCCCTCTACACGTAAACTGTAAAACGTGTTATTTAAATGAAGCCCAAACATCATATAATATCGGAACTTATCTGCGTTTACACAGTCCCCACCTAGAACAAGCTAATGAAACTAGAGGTGCATAAAACATGCACAATGCCGTGCCAGCAACGCCAATTGTTTTACATATATTATTTATTTTCTTTCTAACTTTGTTTACTAGACAACTAATTTGTGCAAAGATGTCTGTCTAGAGCTTTCACTTAAAAACTTTTTAAGCTTTCGAGATTGGAGAAATTGTTTAAATTAATTATGTTTTTCTTTCTGCAAGCTCCCAAGAGTAGTGCAATTCATACGAGAAACGTAAAGTGTTTATTACCTAAATTAATAATATAAATCGTTATTGGCAATAGGTAAGTGTTGGAGTACCAGTTTCGAGTAAGCTAACTGTATGGACCAGCTTTGGAAGACTTAAGTGACTGTAGCGTTTTAGTGGATGAAGGAGCAAGTAACAAAGGGTCAAAAGAGTTTATTTTCAAAGTGAGCAAAAAAGTAATTCCAAGACTGATGAATTGGCCGCTCGTAGCTCGTAAATTCGCTCAACAAAACTTTACCTATTCTTACTTTGTTTAACGTAAGTAAAAAAATTCATCTATTTAAAGTAAGACGCGAGTATTCTCATTCTCCGCTTAAAGTGCAGCAGAAAATTTAACATTTCCAAATGAAATCTAAAATGTTTAGTTATTTCATCAACTTTGATGCCAAAGACTGGTTGATGACCTAGAGTCCATGACCTCCCCATCTTCTTCAAATACCATCTCAAACAAGGATATAGTACCGAGAAACAAAGACCTTACTTCTCCTACAATATGGACTAAAGTTGCTTGTACCAACAGATCCATACGTAAATTATAAGCACACGTTCAATTAAGGCTTCTCGGAGTCATCGCAAATACATTGAGTAGTTAACTATTTAGTGTTTACTTGGGACTTGGGACACTGGATTAGGTATTTAAAACAGGTAGTTCAATTACTATTACCTTTGGTATAAGGTTTATTTTCACATAACATCACGGTGAATCCGGTAACATGTAATGTAAATCCAGTATCATATGTACAGACTTTATATGCCTAAAGATATCTTGAAGGTGGAACGATTTTCATAATAAAATATGTAAAGTGGCCTTGAAATGTGAGCCGACGAATTCAAATACATATAAAGTTTGGACGTGTGCGACACTTTTCTATTGCACAAGCTTGCGAGTCTGCTTGTAAACTAGCGAAAAAGTTATTGTTGACCTTTGAAATGGTATTTAATTGCGATAGGTACTTCATTTTTAAAAAAAGGTTAATCATAATAAGCAAAGATTTAAAAACAATTTCATTAATCTTCTCCAATCTGATATAAATCAATTTAAATAAATCAACAAACCACCAAGCTCACGCCACCAATCCATAATTCCTACAATATATTAAGTTACTCGAGTCATTTTTCACACCCTTATACCGCCTAATATCAAGTTTCCTTTAAGCCTCCAATAGATTTAATCTAGCAAAGCCATTAGTTCCATATGTTTAAGGAAACGTTTAATTTCTCGCTACATAAAACGATTTGTGAAGATTTTAATCTACAGCAAAGGGGAAATGGGTACCCCTAAGCGTTGGTTTGCGTGAATTATTATAGTGAAATATTTACCGAAAAATAATAACTCAATTAGCTTCAAATGTTATCGTAAATCATTGTTGAAAATATTTATTTTACGTGACTGAATAAATCGTTACCTATATCATAAAAATTGTCGGTAAAAAAGTAAAAGAAAATTTAAGTTCGAGTAAGTTAGTTCAACCTAATGTTGGAGTTTCTAGACCGCTAAAAGACAGTCCCGGATATAGCCTAGCCTAGACTAAAACAACCAGAACTTACAGTTAAACCTGCCGGCTGTAGCTAACGCTCAGATAGAAATGTCACTACAGGCTACCCATCCACGTAAATTTAAAAACTTAATTAATTTAAAAACTCGCAGTGCCCGACCATTTTATCGCGGTTTCGAGGGAATTTCAGAATAAAAAGTAAACTTAACCTAACCTTGCTCTTGAATATGTCGACCATATACGAGAAGATTTTTTGACAACCAAAGTACAGTTCGAGATTTGAACGCATGGTAACCCTCAAAGCCGAAAATTATTTTTTTAATAGCAATAGTTTAAATTGGAAATCATACTCCTCAATTTCATTATATTAGTATAGACTAGATATAGATTCCAAATACTTTAATTCCCATCCCATTTTTAATAAAACCATTTCGTGGTTATGTTAATTTAATTCACCATTCAATTCGGTGCATCTGCATCTTTGCTCTACCCAGCCCCTGCACTTGTAGTGTACATCACCTCATAAACAACGCAGCAATAACCATCAACCGCAGACAAATTTAATACATGATAGATACGGCATATTAGTGGGAGCGGTTGGTCGCACTCAATATGAGTCAATTGACTCCAACATCCTGCCGTTTGTGCAGCAATAAACAGTATGAGGCCACTTGTCGCACTGCATATTGGCCATTGTATCGCTACGGGAATTTCTGGGCATAAAGCTTAATCAATATTAGTACTATTTGTTCATCAACGTAACTAAATATATTGCGCGTGGTGACGCTTAGTTTAAAAGGCATCCAGTTTAAGAAACCTGCCGAAAATCAGATCTACCTTTAACAACAGATGTTTGATCATGTAAAGGAACTAAGTATATCGGTTTTTTAATCAATTTAGATTTTAAAGGGGAAGCTAATACTCGTAATACTCATACTAGCAGTTCAGCTGGGTTACTATGTAAAGCCATCAAATTCAAACCAAATATAAATTCTATAAATTTCTGTCAAAACTCGAAATACATCGTTTTAGAATTGTGGTATCGTTCGATCAAATAAGTCGTTTTGATGTTGCAAAAAATCGGTTTGAACAAGACCAAATCATGTCTTCATAGTAACCCCTCAATGTCGAATATAATTATTTAATAGCTTCGCTAACAGGCACAATTCTCCTTGAACAATACAATTACAAATTGAAACATATTTCAACAGTTGAACCTCGAATAACAATAGGAATTCACACATAAGGGTATCAACAAACTTATTAACCTCCCGATTCCTCAATGACCTATCGATATTGAAAGCCATTAGTTTCAATCAAAGCCTCCAATGTGCCAACGCATACATTATTTATGATCGTCCCATTCAATTGTTTAGGGACATTTATATTGGTCCAGTAATTGATAGCCATTGAATGTTACGTTAATGTTCATGTTAATTGGTAGTGTGGTTTATTAGTGTTTATGTTTCCAAGGACTGGTGACAAAGACGTCAGTCTGTTCGAAGCCTAAGGGGAATTAAATACGTTATTGGGTAGTTTAGTTAACGGTCGATACTTTCAGTTGGCAAAAATAGTATTTATTAACTACTTGTATCATTCTAATATCTAGTTAAGTAAAGAAAAGATGGTAACCAAAAGAAAACAGGTACAAATACAGGTCTTCCTAGCTTAGTCCACTTTAATATAAGTGCCTTAGCCTTCTCAAGCCAGGAGCCGTAACTGTACACAATTTCATTTCTGAATTTGTGTCCAGAGCCTTGACCAAATAAAATACCAAGGTAACCAACAATGATGTCTGCACATTTTGATGAATCGAACCCGCAACTGTGCTCTCACATGCCACTGTACCAACTACTTCAATATTTCCAAAATTTTAAAAGGAGGATGGAAGCTGATAAGTTAAAGATTGGCGCTCTATTAGTGCTTGACATTTCAAAAGACAAAACATTTTACAAACAAAAAATATGAATTTTATTATTCTATTCACTAGGTTGCTTCAACAATAGCTAGAACCATATAATCATAATTCAATAGCCGTTAGTCAATTACTATATTGATTTCATTGGATTGTATACGGTGTGGCCCGACAATATCATTTGTGTGGAGTAATGAATGCCTAAGCACACTGGAATTGTTTGTCATCACTATGATTTATAGCTGTGGTAATTAATACCTATGATGATACTGGTTATGGTTAATTCAATTTGGAATGTGGGTTTGGAAATAGAAATAAATTTGTGAGGAGTGTCAAGGTAAGGCCATGAAGAATGCAATGTGAAAAAATATAGAATTAATGGGTTAGAGAGGTCCAATGACTACCAGAATTATGTTGAAAAAGAAACACAAAATAATAGTGTAAGGGCGTATGTACAGAGCTTTGAATCTTTTATAAAAATTGCTAGAGGCTTTCGCTGTCGCTTCATCATGGACCCTATAGTGACTAGATTATTTTACTACAATATGCCAAATATCATCCATGATTCTAATCATAAACGTAAAAAGATAACAAAAATACGCACCAAATAAAAGGTTGCTTTGTAAAAAATATAGATCCATTTACAAAATCTTTTGTACCAACATGAAAAGGACAAATAAAAAAGCATTTACATTTTTACTGCATTATTTGAATGTTTGGGTCTATGCCGAAAACGTTAGTAACATACCAAATGGACTTTGGGCCAAAGTAACAAAAGGCTGGACCCCATAATAAATGGAAAACGGCGTCACGGTAGATCGACACTGCGATGGCGTTGGCTTGAAAGATTGGTCCAACCGACTTTTCATTCCTTCTCAATGGAATGTGGGGCGTAATTCAGCCAGATACAATGGCTTGGTCCGCTGTTTTAATGGGTCTAACCACTCCTGGCACGTTATATTTTTCAAACCAAATATACCTAATCCGATCAATCAAAATATTTCAATAGCTTAGTGAATAGTTTCTGATCATGCTGTTCAGTCCTCTTTTGTAATTTTTTCAGTCAACAATAGTATTGATTGTTTTTGTAGTTTTGATAGCAATATAGTAAGAAAATAATCTTCTTCTTCTTCTTCTTCGTGTCGATGGCACAAAATATATATATTTATATATATATTTATTTATTTATTTATAATCTAAAAATAGTATTCAATTTTCATCCATGCCTCGTCTAAGATTACGCCAACAAAACTAAGTCTGTTAATCCACAAACTGAATTGCTTGTTCGGATTTTAGGATATACTGGTGTTATTAATATACGAGAGAGATTTAACCTTATTTTCGGTTTTCTAGGAAAATATTATGATCATTAAAATGGTATATTCATCAAAAATATTTTTGCTCTAAAGGATTCTAATCCTGCAATTATTTTCGTTAAGTCTACTCCCACATATACAACATAAAAATGATGTTCACTTCTTTATTTATACATGTTTATTTTCGAAATACATTAAAACTTCAGTGTTACTATCAACAAAATCTTTTGTACGATCCGGTATTGTTCCTGATTTACGAAGTTAAGTACTAGTACAACGATCTTAACACGATATCCCTATTATTGATACCAACATTAAAAAATAAAGCCACTATTCACTCAAAAAATCCGGACGAACCCGCGTTGTACCCGAAGTAGATAATAATATTATACCCGGACAAATTCACACACAGTTAAATAGACCCAAACTAAGCTCTAAGCTTGTATTAAGGAATATAACTCACTGATACTACTACATATACATACACAAATATTTTACAAGAATAAATAATTGACATCCAGACGTCGTCGCCAACAACTTTGTCTTCACTTATTGTTGACTCCGGGCGGTAATCGAACCCGCAACCGCCAACATAGTAAGCGCTCTCACATAAAACAGCGGGATCAACTAATACAGCTCAAAAGCTTAACTACTATTAGTTTGTACTGTAATCAGAGAGTCACGAATATCGTATATAGCAAGAGAATTCGTTGTAAAAGCTCTACTGTTTGAGATTCCTCTCGCGTTCGATTCAGAGTGGTCGCCAGAGGTACAATGGAACCGTCCCGGGTTAACACATATTGGTCTACATGTTTCAATTGATCCCCCACACTGTATTATTGAGTTTCCAAATAACATTGCAAATGTTTGAAACTCAATAGTTGGATGTACACATTCTTTATAAGCTGGTTTATCAGTGACACGAGAATGGGAATCGGTAATTGATAACTATGTCTTCGTCAATGTACTTATTAACAGCAACGCGTTAAGTAGGTAATGTAAAATTAATTATGTAAAAGTAATTCTTATTGCGGAAGGAAGTTTTTCGTTTAAGTTTTTAAGTTCAACTTTAACCGATTTGTCAACATCATGTCCTCATCATAAAGTCCCTGAAACCGCGCAATCTTCTACGCTTTTTACAAAATGCTGTGTTATATTTATTGTCATTATTTAACCTGTTGTTTGCCGGGATAAATAGAAACAATAGAAAATCAATGGTGTCTGGCTTGGATCCGCGTTCCGGCATATGAGGGGTTAAAGGTCTCAATGAATCGATCAATTGATCTGAAGGCAGTTCAACGCAATCCTACTAATATCATAAATGCGAAAGTTTATTACTCTTTTACCAAATAACTACGGGACGGATTTGGATGAAACTTTACAGTAATATAGATTCTACATTAGAATAACACATGGTAGACATTTAATCCAGAAATTCCCGCGGGAACGGGTACAACGCGGTTTACTCCGCGGAGCGCGGCTAATAGGAAATAACGTGATATGTTTACCCACCTTACGCAATACACTTCTACAAAGTAACTACTGTAGTAAAATCAATCTCCACAGTTCAAAGAAAGGTTAATAATATAAATAGAGTGTACCTGTGACTGAGACAAGATCACTACTCAAACATCATAATAGAAGGCAATCAAAGTTGGTGAAACTCCGAATCTACCTCTAATATTGTTTGAACGCTTAAATGTATATTAACCAGTCCCTGACATTCGATTTAGAACCTATTCGCATCGCACGAGCGCATTTTTGACGATCGTGCGAAATGTAACAAAACGGTTAATGTTCTATTCCTAACGCCTGGTGTTGAAAATATCCTTATAGTAAAGCATTATAAAAAGCTCACGAGTGAACTCATATTTGAAACACTTTTGTTTTATATTACGACACCAAACATTATCTAACACTACGCGTTTTTTGAGAAATTTTGGTTTTGGGAATAAAGCATTTTTTGTTTTTACGTAACCTCGCTGTCCCCCAGCTGGGCAAAGGTAGCATGAAACATAATTTTATAGGTAGCTAATAATTTTAACGCGTAAATAACACGAGCGTAGAAATGCGCTACCGAAAGCGTTAAAAAGCGCAAAAGTCGAAAAGCCTTAACTTACGTTTAAAAAGCGCTAGTGCGAATGACGTCTTACTATGTGTTTCCCTCTTTATAAACTTGAAACAGAATATCTTTATCGTAACAAAATAAGGACAATATCAGATAAGTATATATATATATTTGTACGTTCCACTCTTGTGCGAAGTTTTCTAAACTTTATCCTTTGCAGAGTGAGTTTTACGTTTGGATAATACTTTTAATTGAGCTTCAGAAATATTGTAAATTATGCAGAAGGTAGTTTTAATTAAATTAGGGCCTAAATTAATATTGACTTTCAGGTTGACCAATATATTGGTCAACCTTACTCATAACAAAAAAAATATACCATAATCTTAATCAGTTGGGCGATTCCATAATACAAGCTTAGAGCTTAGTTTGAGTGTAATCAACCGTCTGTGAATTAGTCTGGGTGTATTTATTTAATATCTTAACTGTATTTTTTTATTATCAAAACAATAATCACCAATTGAACAACTTGAAAGTAAATAGAATTAGCCTATAATGTCTCACAGCTGGGCAAAGGCCTCTCATCTCACCGAAGATATCAGTACAGTGAGGAGGATTCAAAGTAAATATAAATAACTAGCAGCGCCCCGTGGTTTTACCCGCATTGTGCCCGTGCCCGTGGGAATATCAGGATGAAAAATAGCCTATAACCTTCCCGTTGAATGTAGCTATCTATTACAAAAATAATTATTAAAATCGGACAGGTAATTGCAGAGATTAGCTCGAACATACAAACAAATAAACTTACAAATTTTACCTCTTTATATTATTAGTATAGATAAAACTAACAATCTGAACTGATCTCCATAGTTTATTCAACGATCATATTCCTCTTTTCAGTCCACTTTAAAATCCCTATTCTATGAAGCGTTAAGTAAAGGCTAAAATATGAAAAAGTCGGGGCTTCGGCATACCAATGAATGCGAGTAGGCATGAGTCTTGAACAGATATTTTATGAATGAACTCGGTTCCCTCGAACCCTCGTTCTTTGTCAGTCAGCCCCACAATATTTGTCAATTGATTCTATTACTAGCCGACCCACACGGAAGAGGTTACAATCATTGACCGGTTAGAACGTCACGTCCTTAGATATTGAATGACCCAATTTGTTCTAACCTATAGATGTTTTGTTACCTTTTCGTTTTATTGTAATGGCTGATATGGGTTTTTGAGTATTCGCTAGAAAACATCAAAACGGTAAGTTTTGATGACTAAGAAACGTCTATTAAATCGACAATTAACGAATTGACTAAATTTTTCATACATGTCCAAATCATTCTTTAATATCTATTATGAATTATTTTTTACGACTATAGAAAAACAAACGAATAACGCAAAATTGATCGTCTTTTATGCAACAATGTCTACCAAGCATTTCGCTTTATCACGTTTAATGACATTTCTTACAAACATGATCAAATCAATAAATTAGTGAATATCACCACAAAAACTTACTACAAACTTTTGTCTACCCAAGCCTAATGTCCCAAATTCATGTTCTCATAGACCAACATGTCCTATGGCATCAATGAAATATTACACGCAACCACAGCCCAGTATTAATAAACATAGATAAAATAGTTGAGCATAGAATAGTTCATGTGGCAGTAAAGTAAGACACAATTGAAAGCAATGAATATGACCTCGTACGCTTAGGACAAGTGTCCAACAAGACTAAGGCTCCGCGCATACGGGCCAAGAAGACGCCACCAGCAACTGACGTGCGTACCTTTGGTGTCATACTAAAGTTGGTAGACTTGCCGCTACATTCTGTAACTTTCACCTGCTGTAAAGTCTCGTGGTGTTTCTGATCACCACGAGTGCCCGACATTGGTGGATCGAGAACTCTGGGTCGCTAGTTGACGCACATGTGCGGTTATTCCATAGTATTAGTCTGTAATGACCTACTGCTTGGCAAAGGCCGAAGATGTCACTACATTGAGGAGGATTAGACGTAGTCACCGCGCCTAATGCGTTTTGGTAATCTCAAATCCGAGCCATGTTTGAAAAGTAGGAAACATTTTTTCGATCGACCTGGGAATTGAACCCAGGACCTCAGTCTTGGCAGGCGAGTGCATATGCCACTAGCTAGACCACCAAGCCGTTGCGCCGTTGAGGAGTGCTAAAAATCATGTAAACTGCTTGTTGCCACACCACTGCTGCACTGGTAGCACTTTGCAGCCGGTTTGCGCGGAGCTTAATAGTTATAAAGATACCCGCATCAACATCAATACAAGTTAAATATATTCCCACTCTAATCAAACTGATTGGAACTTCCCTTTTCAATTTCAGGATTCATTAATAATTTTAAATTGCCTATAGAAATTGACAGGTTATTCATTTGAAAATAGTATGCTTGGGGTGATTATTTAACTTTCTCGGATTTACGTAGCTAAAGTTTCAAGGGAATGAAACAGTTGGTCGAAGCAATATTTCTTTAATTATTTAGACCTTCTTCATATTCAACGAAATATTGTTTTAAGAGCTTTTCCAAACCTTATAGTGAATTGAAAAGGAAATTAATGTTTTATAAAGACATCATTTTGAAATTGGTCGTGTTATCATTTTCCAATACACAAAAAGACACGTAAAATTGTAGTTGGTTGTATCATTTGACAGTCCAACTCGGAGCCTTTAAACGGTCTAAAAACTCCGACTTCAGGATTGGTGACTAACCTACTTGAACATATTTTACTTACTTAACATGACACTATGACATGTACAGACATAAGACCCCTCGGAAGACCCCGCAAGCGATGGCGGGACGAACTAAAGAAAAACACAACAATAACTGGCCCACAATAGCTCAGAATAGAGATCAGTGGAAGGAGGGTAGGGAGGCCTTTGCCCTGCAGTGGGACATTTATGGCTAATTAATAATAATAATAAAATGACATGTACGTTTCCCGTATTACACGAACAAAGTAAGATTGTTTAACTGCTTCATTTTATTTCCCCAACAGTACAAGTTAAGCTATCAATCCAAAACTACGAGTAATATTACTCAATAGATAGAAATGCCGATAATACAACGACGATCCAAAACCGCCAATGAATAATAAATGTCCATGCATGTCTACTCAAATGGATGTCTACTCAATATCAATATTAGAAACACATTTCATATATTACAAACCTTTTAAATATTCCCGCAACAAGATAAGGGTAAGTCAACTCTCATTTTGACACGTTGGCATTATTTTTTCTATTTTCAATAAAGAGAGGAATAATTTTTCATCCGGCGTGGGTGCCCCAGCCACGCATGACGTATAACCCCTGGTCCTTTGACATCCGGCAAGGCACGTCTCTCCGTTGACTAGAGAATTATTTCCAGGGGTCGACCCCCCCACTTCACGCACCGTTTGCTATTCCTCAATTATGTGATTTTCTTTAAGTGGTCAGACCCTTTTTGCCTTTCATATTCTTTGTATTTATAGTAAGAAAAAAAATGGAAAAATCTTGTAGATTTTTTTATAAAGTGTTCAAACTTTGCTGTAATGCCTTCAGACACGTTTGCGGTTGCCGCCAAAATTCCAGGTTCAACATTAAAACACGTGGTCACGTAATATAGAGATAAACCCGTCCTTTTTACTGCTTTACCATTTGAAAAGACACGTCAACTCGGTCCATAAGCGTTTTATAAATGGGCATAAAATTCAATTTTCGAGGGCTTATTGCGGCTTTAACATCAAAGATAGTTGTGAACGAGACACAAAGAGATAATGAAAGGGACCAGCCGTTAGAAGACGGAACCCTAAACAGAGCAATGGGCCGCGATATGAAGAATGTTTCAGTCCACACAAACATTCCCTCGTTACCCCACTAATGACACCTAACAGACCTTTTTGCGCTCTATTCAGTCATTCGTCTTCCAACCGCCGACGTGTGCAGACGTTTCCACCGCTGTCCAACTTGCAACTAGATGAATTACTTCAAATTGCCACAAATTCAAACATCGAAAAGAAACACGCTAGGGAAAAGTTGGTACACAAATTGTTATGTATAGGTACGAGTATTATTCTTTTTATTACAATTTCACTCTGGAACCTTTTCTTTACAATCAAAAATTTAATGAGTTTCCTTTTTCTGAAGAGGAAACGTATTTTTTCTCCGCTAATGTCATTTGAGATGGTATTACTCCAATGAATATTCATCCAGTGCGAAATCGTTTAAGGGATAATAGATTGAGGTTCATATTAACTCTGCGGTGAATTATGGATTTTCGTTTTACATTTTAGAATTTTGACAGTTCCATTGTGATGATTAATTGATCAAGTTAGAAAGGTTTTACTTACGAACTGTAGAGCCAATAATTATCCAGTAATGGAAGTACCTGAAATAAAGGATACGTTTAGTATGGTAATAAAACAGAACTGAAAACCTTCAAACAATGACTACGAACATGTAGTAGTATTAGCCTATATGGTCCCACGGCTGGGCAAAACCTCTCATGTAGAACAAACATGTAGTAGGTTGTTAATATTGAATACACTTTCAGTCATGTGGCCAATTGAAAGGACAAAATAATCTGGGCCTAGACTTACGAATATATTCAGCATAATTTCCCTTGAGAGATGAGAAAAATACGGCTCATTGCCTATCCGTACGTAACTACAGTCGAAACTAACTCGCCATTGTTGAAAGTTACAGTTTTCAATCTTGAACAAGTTAGTTCATAATTCAGACTCGTGGGGCGTAACTGGAACCGTAACTTTTGCCACTGGGGATTCGGTAGTTTACCGTCGAAATACTTATTACACGAATGCAGCGAACGCGACAAACATACGACATATTTCTGTGGGCGTTTTACCGAACCTACGCACGCGATTCCCGAGCGACATTAAACTTTAACAAAGAACTTTTTATGGAACTCTTTCGGTTAATTTATTATTATATAAATGAAACGTTCAACTTCATAAATTAATTTAGTTGTATCAGAATCCTCCATCAACGTCGCCCGCTATAGGCCCCTTTTCATTCTGATGAGTGACGGTTTAATTACTTGTTATTTCACATTTCGGTTATTGTTGTAATTTGAAAATTAATTTCGGAAGTCGGAAATGCTTAACTTCTTATCATTATGGGCGATCATATTGTAAATATAACGCTGTTTTTAATACTTTAACTGGTTTACAAAGTTTAAAACAATAATAGCTGCTTATAAATAAGGACGTCAGTTATCCATAAACTTACATAAGTAGTTTCTTGAATAAACGATCAATTTGACATGCTAAGGTCTATTTCATAAACAAACACTCTATATTAGTTATGGATTAGTTAACTAGTAGTATTATGGTTGCATGATTGCACGATTTTTCTCAAGTTCCTATCAACTTGAGAAAAATCGTGAGGTAGATTATGTCAAATGAACTGCTTAACCATCTTTGATATAAACTAAGTTTACAAGCTGGAGAATAAATAGAACGCAACCGTCACACATGTCAAACAAACTTTGTATTAAAGGTGAGTATCCATAGAAGCGCACCGGAACTGTGCGAAGCTCAATTGACCAATCACAATACAGATGAAAAGATTTTGGCACCTTCCAGGCGTGATTGGTCCAGCTCTGTGTCTATGGAACCGCGCCCTTGGAGTTCGCCGGCTCGACGTTTGTAATGCTTTAACACCGATGCTTTAACAATCCGATGATGCCACACAGGAAACTATAGTAACATTAGAAATAGTTACAAAGTACGTCATCGGACACGAAAGAAATCCTGAAGCCAAAAGAATGGTCGGTCTCAAATTCGAGTCTGTTCTCGGCACGTCTCGTACATCACACAGCAATTTATTTTGAGGTTTTTAGAAGTTAATATGCAAAACGAGACCGCGCTTCCTTTCCAAGTCTTTTAATAATATTTTTCTAATGTTACGACTCATTAAAACTTCATTTTATTCAGCGTGTTTGAAATGTTTGACATTATTAAAGTTTTTTAGAGGTTTATTTTTTCGATGAAAATAAATTCCAATGGAAAAACATCGTTTAGTGGCGGCACAAAATTTATATTTTTACTGTTGATATGACCTTTGAGAATGTTATACAATAGGTATATCCAAGCACTTGACCTTTACATATCTACAATTATTATTTTACTAGTAGCACCCCGCGATTATACCCAACGTTGTGTCAGTTCATTTAGGAATTTCGGGATGAAAACATTCCCGTTAAATTTATTAAGGTTGTGGTTTTCTTACTTCATATACGTCATTTTAAGCAAAAAAACATATTTTTGAAATTGAAACTTTTCTTTTAACAGGCAGAGTTCTTTCAGTTTTCACAAAGGATTCATTCACCATAGGTTATTGCAGTGATAGTTCACTGAAGTGTTATAATCAAAGGTATATGTATAAGCACAGTATGGTCCGACGTACATCTCCGTCAAATCCTCTGGTGGCCGCGTGTCGCCGGTTGATAAGCGGCCAATGGGAGAGGACTTGGCTGGACAATTCATAAGCGAGTTTGAGACATTTAAAACGTATGAGCCTATAATGTGTTAAGAAAGTATCTAAGTATTAACCTGTAGCCCTTGTAATGTGTAACTGGTCGGCGACAGCCTAAAACATTAAAGAAGTTCTGAATTTAAAGCACATTGAGGAAGGTATCTAGTAGGATGAAGTTAAGGCGGTTTATACTATAGTTTTATACGCATACATGACTTAAAGTTTGAGAACTTCCAGATGCATTTTTAAGTGCGTTTCAGAACATTTCTAGAAGCTCGTGTAGGAGTGGAAACGCACGATTTTGCCAGAAAAAAAAACAATTCGCTTTAACTCGCTCATAAGCATGTATACAAGTGAGCCTAGAGAGACTACCAGTACGAGTGAAAACCCCAACCCTATGCACGCGCTTATTCGACCCCGGAAATGTTTGAATAAGCGAGCCGGTTATCGAAGCGCGAAATATAAACGCGTAAACCCAAATAACCGTTTATGCGATATTAAAAACGCTCCTTAAAAACAGACAAAAATCAGGTCGGACTTCTTCAGGATTAACGTTACGTCGTCTATAGGTAGAAAATAGCAATTAAGTAACTAATTTGAGATAACTTTTTACATATTAAATGTTTTCTATAAAAATAAGCACTCATCATTGTGGTAACGACAAACACTTTAAAACACCATAAATCTAAATACAAAGAGAACTAGGCTACTTCAAGTAAACTGACGTATCTTTAGTCCGTGAGGAATGTAAAATTGTACAAAGTTTAACGTAAAGGTCAATAGTCGATATTGAACCTCTCAAACTAGCTATTTACATTAAAGGTATATGATAAAAGGTTTTAATGTCACGTTTACTTTAAATTATTCTTATCCTGTCCTAGTTAATAAGACTTCGGTTCTAACTATTATTGACATATTTCTTCAAATCAACATTTCATTTCATTTTGGGTATCTCTAACTTAGCTTTCGTAATGATTCAACTTGGTTGAATAAAATATTGAACATTTTCTCTATACCTTTGCTCTCTCTCTCTCTCTCTCTCCCTCTAACTCTCTCTCTCTCTCTCTCTCTCTCTCCCTCTAACTCTCTCTCTCTGTGTCCCTCTAACTCTCTCTATCTCTCTCTGTCCCTCTAACTCTCTCTCTCTCTCTATGTCCCTCTAACTCTCTCTCCCTCTTTCACTATTTCTCCCGCTCTTTCTCTCTCTTCCCCTCCCGCTCTTTCTCTGTCTCTTTATCTTCACCGCGTGACTTTGTCATAAACTATATTCAAGTAACTTCTTCCCAAACAATTCGTGCAAATTAACACGTAATTCTATGACTTGCACCATAGTATAGTGAATGCTTCACGATGATAGGCAACACTCTGTTAACTGACCACGAACCAACGACAGTTACGCAGGCTATGTGTTCCCTCTGTCTACTCGAACCGTTCCGATATGGTAACGTTTTGAGTGGAATACCGTGTTTATTAGTCCCGCTTCACCAAATAATAGATCCGTGCCCAACACTACGGTTACAAAGACAATCAATTTAACTTGAAATATAGACTTAGTGGTTTCATTGAAATAATTGACAGACGAAAACGCCTATTCTTAGCAAAATATTGGCAATGATTGAATCCCTATAGTTAGATTTGGATTGAAACGGAATTAACATATTGGATTTTCATTGAAATTGGATTTGTAAGAAAGCTGCCATGTTAGATTGCGAGATGACGCAATTTCAATTAAAAACAACAAAACGGCTTGAATGTAATTGTTTGGTAGACAGTCGGCAGCGGCGCGGCGTGGCGGAAGTCCGGTCTTGCCGGCAATGAATCCGCTGCAGGAATGGCGACGGAGCGGCATAACGGAATACCAAGTGCTCACTTACGCCATTATGGCGTAGATTACTAGCAATCACGCCGAGGTGACGCGGTGACAGCTGGGAATCTCTACAAAACTGATTCGCAGATTTATGTCTTACCGCTTACACACACATGTACACCCGACGTCTAACAATATGGGATACATCCAAAGAATTAACGTTGGCAATGGATCAATTGTGTTTGTTTGTAATGTTAATGTCTCTAGCATTTACCCTAGTTAAAGATCGCCCGGAATCGTTGTATTGTTGACAATATAAATAGATTTTGTTATTAGTTCAGACGTTTAAATTAACAAGGCGACTAGCATACCAGTCGAACAGAGAAAATATTTTTATTTTGTCAAGTTATTTAATTGAATATTAAGCATGATATGTAGACATTATCATCATAATAAAGACACATCGCTCCACACACAATGATGTGTCACTCAATCATACAAGTCACACGACATGACATCTCAGTATTCATCCGACAAACAAATGTATGATACAAATCTCGCGACAGACACCCAGCAAACATACAGTAGTATCTCCCCTCGTTTCCTGCATCGTAAGTAACACACGTCCTGACTAAGTTTACCACGATAAATTTTCAGTCGTCACACGAACTTAGCATTGTAAATATAAAAAGATAGGGTTAAAATTCGCATAGCAAGTAGGACGGTTGATGGCAATAAAAAATCGGGTGTTCTAACACTGGGCGTCAATCTAGCGAGAGGGAACGCTATTTCGGTCTGCATGGCATACACAGGCGGTCTTTGAAATTTTAATCGTTACATTCACCCTGCCCCGATGGCACAGTAGGCCGCGAGGCTACGCTCATCGCGACACATGAAAAGGATAAAAAACGACGAACTGTAAGTTAGGTCGTCTAACTGCGTCACTCCCTTTATTTTCCCGGCTTCTCGCTTCGCCAGAAGTTGTACAAAAACTTTATTGGTTTTCAAATAAACGACTAGAACATATTGAATGTTGTAGCTATAAAATTATTCTCGGACTCGGTATTACAGCGACACATTGTAAAATACACATACACGTGTGAGATTTTATCGTCTTGGTTGGCAATAAAGCCTATGTGAGTGTACATAATTTAGAACAAAGTTATGGCGAGCGAATATAAAATGCAGAACAATCACGCAAACAAAAGAACACTTGCAGTAAGCTAGGTCATAGAGTATGGCCCCGGGTCCGACCTCCGAGCGTGTCTTTACCTGCACAGTAGCGAGATAAGCTTTCGCCGTCAACAAGCGTTAGGAGGGCAATTTGGCAAGCTTTCTCCACCGTAGAACTTATCCTTTATGAGAAAAAGTTGAATAAAAGAAAGCCATGTGGTATTACTATGTTGATTCTTTCAACTTTTCACCTTCTCATTTTAAAGTTTTATTATTGATTTTTCAAACAGTTGTACAACTTAGTTACTAACGCAACTATTGGTTATTACGATTTAAAGAAAATGTATTTTTCAAGCAGTATTTTACAGTTCTGCTTCCTACGAATTAAAGTTTATTTTAACAACTCATCCACTTTAAAATGTAAGTGATTTAAACCCCAAATCGGACTGTAATGCAAACAACCGCAATGTATCGCAATCTAAATTCTACAGAAGCGCAATTGCATTTGTACTAAACAACCTGTTTCGGTGTACACCTTTGGAATTGATTTAGTTAATCCTTACTCAGTGAGTGCACAATCTAACCGCTAATCAGAAACTTCGGACGTTGAGTAACGAAAGGATACCTTGGAGCTGGTTGAATATACGTAATGGTTACTTTGTAGAAAGGTTCGTCGGAAATGTTGATTTAGTTAAGTATATGGGTAGATAATTAGTGTGTAAGAACCTACTTTTAGAATTCAGTTTCAGACGATGTTGAAGTGATGAAGATACGTTGACATCAAGCAAGTTTACAAGCTGTGTCAAATTCCATATACAAAGATTGGATTTACACTTTTCCTTGAAATTGCTGACTCTCTAACCAAAATATCTTGTCCTCTCCTGGCTTCCACCATCTTCTTCCTTCAGCTGCCTCACCAAAACAAATGTAACAAACAAAATGTGGTAAGTAACTATATGAAACAAGATATTATTGATTTGTATTCTATAAATAGACAATATAAAATTTGTGGCAATTTAAAAATGTGGTTCCAAACCACTTAAAAACAACACGTGTGGTATAAAGCAATTAAATAAACCACTAAAATTAGTACGCATTGTCCAACATATCAGTACGCACCCCGATCGCAGTCACGGTAACACGAAAAACGTTTTTGTCTCTAATTCAATGAAATTATACGTATTATAACATTTCATAATCATTCCTCGCACGCCACTACAATCCACGAATGTATACATTAACATAACCCAAGGTTGAAGAACAAAAAATAACATAACACGCGAAGTTCTAAAGTGTTCCACTAAACTAATGTGACAGTAGATACTTCCAAATTCAAATCTTATTAACATTCACCCCAAATGATACGAAAATGGGTCTTAACTGCCAAAGTATTCCGAACATTGAGACTATTTTAGTCGCCCCTTTTGGATTGTTAAAATAGAACCGTTCGGACCCGAAATATAAAATTCAATAACCGAAGTATCCCGTCTGTTAACCTATATACCATATTTTGTGTACGTGAGCTCAAGTTTAAAGTATTTCTTTAAACTTTTAAGTGGATTGAGATGTAACAGGCTTAAACTAGACGCTGTTCGAATTTGATGTGTGCAGTTTCATGAGAAACTCGTCAGATCAACTAACTATTTAATAGAGTTCCTTTGCAGCAAACATTTTTAACTTTCAAATATTTAACGAATGCACAATATATTTAAGACACCGCCGTGCGGAGTACAAATTGATTTTAAAGTTGCAAGATGGTAAAATTTATTTTTTACCTATAGCTGTACAACTCGCGTTCTATTCAACTCGCCACGGAAGAGCGAAGTGCTTGTACTTCTCTATTTCGTGGTACTCGCCGACTAGCAGCTTGTAAGCTCGCTCAATCTCCACTCACTCCTTACGTCCCAGAATTCCACTCCCACCAGCTTTTACGTCTATTGGAAACAATCCAACGGTTAAATGACTGTTTAAGCGCAAATTGAACTATTCCGACTGAAATGTCATCAATCATAGTTCAATAAATATTGGGTCGGGACGTGGTCAACTCGATACACCGCAACACGGAATATAGAACACGCTTCGGACCCAGCAATATGGAAAGATAAAATGGGAAACATCAAAACATAGTACTGCACTAAATCACGCAAGTCCAATCTAAGTCACACGATGGATTCAACGTTTAAAACACATATTCTATGTCCTCTGTAAGTTCAATCCAAATATTTAAGAAAGATTATATATTCTTATATAGTATTTGTGTATATATATTTAGTAGTATCAGTTAGTTAGATTCCATATTACAAGCTTAGAGCTTAGTTTGGGTCTAATTAACCGTGAGTGAATTTGTCCGGGTATATTTATTTATTTATTTTAATGCTGGAGGGATTCTTAACTCCCAAATAAGGTAGTAATCTTAATCTAGTTACTACTATAGTTAGTCTTTCTTTATTTAAACGTGGTCTTTATTTAAAACCCATGAATGTTATACTGACCGGTTTCTTAGGTATACGCGAAAGCTACTCATGTTGAATTGAAATTGCGTTTGCGGATACATTTCGATTTTATTTTACATTTATATGCATAACACATCAGTCTACTATGACCGCGGTTCCTGAAAAGCAGCCGAAACCTCAGAAAAAAATTTAGAATAAAAACTAAGTGTATCCGTAAACGTAGTTCTATCATTTCGAAATAAAACTCTTTGGAACTCTGCAAAATCCAACCAGTGATAACTATCTTAAGTTATTTAAACATCTTTTTTTTAATATGTAGTACCTATAAAAATAAACAAAAATCTTGCAAAACCGAATCAAGAATAAACATAGAATATTCGCCGTAAGTTACAATCATGTTCCCGACCTACCCCAAAGTTGCTTAGTCGCAGAAGGGCTCGGAGGAAAACGAATGCTCTGCAAATATACCGTACTTGTTACCAGCATCGATACGAAAACATAACCCTCACCTTGACACCGTAGGGATGTTTATTTGTAAACTTAAGAATATCTGCTGAATTGGTGAAATGATATTATGAATTGTTGGACGCTAACTTCTAGTCAAGTTAAAACTTAAGACTTAGGAAGGACTTCTGCACTTTGCTATGCAAAAGTAAGAAAAAGTCTACAAGACATCTTGACTCTTGCTTTATGCATATGGAGGAGGCGCTCATATATGGCTCATATATTTATCACACACATATGGCTCATATATTTTGCAAAGAGCTAAGAACTATTGTGACAATGGTACATTTATTACTTTAATTCATATTAGATACGTGCTATAACATTCAAAACAGAATAACATAATTTCTAAACCATTTAAAAGCGACATCATAAATACCTATCGTCATTGTGCAATCTTCTGAATCTACAATAAGAAGGAAAAAACACACAACAATTCATATAATTCCTTACTATATAAGTACTGCAAATAAATAAGAACTTTAATTACATTTGCGATTCAAAGGATTCAAAACAAATTATTGCCACATCCATCAAGCCATCTTATCAGTTATTCTTGGCTAGCATATTAACTTCGGATTATTTATAGCAACGATTAATAATTGAGGGATTAAACAGATAACAGTTGAGATAATGATGCGGTGCTTTTAGTGTAATTGTAGGTTCTGTAAGGTTTGATAAATGAACTGAATATGTACTCGGTTTTATATTAACCTTATACATTGGTGTGATAAGTATCTCCTGTACTGATATGGTATTGCTATTTCTGGATGATTTTTTGTTAAAAACTACTCTATCTTTAACGGTTTCAAGAATATCCTTTGTGTCTTGAGGAAACTGTTACGTTTCATTCGCTTTTTTCCGACAGTGATTAACACTAAAGAGTTCCTTAAAACGTTCGTTTAGTTTGAAGTTTACAAGTTCAATCGAACGCTATTCATATCCCTAACGCTTCTTCTTCTTCATCGAGTGGATTCAGCCTGCAATGCCCTAGCCAAACTGAAGACAGGCTCACAAAGAGATTTTTTTGTGAAATATTGTCCCCACCGGGAATCGAACCCGGAACCTCCGGATCGTGAGCCGAGCGCTCAGACCATAAGACCACGGAAGCTGTTGCCTACCTTACCATTATACCTAACGCTCACTAGGTATATTGAACGGATTGGAACTATAATTTCTCAACTCATCCTTTTTCTAACGGAGTACAGTTAATAACACTCTTAGTTAGTAAACACTCTTAGTTAGTACAACAATTCTTAAATAAAACTTTACTGAGCAAACTATTATTTTTAGCTCAAAATTTTTTCTAGCGTTTTCTTTTCCTATCCCATCAGGTTCAGTAAACAATACAATGTTAGTTCTAGGCTCACAAATGAAATATTTACAAAATTTATTGTTGAGGAGGAGTGGCCATTCTTAACTCCTAATAAATTACATTCCGTGATGCTCAACCGGTTAGCCTTGAATACACTCGTTAGTCTTTAAGTCACTGGTGTTTGTCTAAAAATAATATTTGTCATAGGTGACGCAACATTTTATAATACTTTTAAATAGAAAAAGCACTTCAATAGCGATTCGAGATTAACTTCATTAATGTCGAGAAAGTACATTGATGCCTAAGTGTAAACCAAATGAAGCCGTTTATTTTTCAACTAGTTGTTTCGCTCGGTGTTTTCATCCGCGATCCAATAGATGGCACTAGTGTGAAAATTTTGTAGGTCGCGCTTACGTTATTTTCTTAGCTTTAGTGGCGTCGCGCCCAAAAATATTGTTGAGCACTAAATTTAATTAAGTAAAATGCTTTGTAAATCATTGAAAGAACTAATCCATACAATCAATCCATCTTCGTCTATTAAAAACAATCACAACTAACTATGAACAATGATTCCCACAAACAATGATTAAAAACAAACACTATTTACAGTTACAAATAAAAGGTGTACACTATCTATAATTAAATAAATCATAACACAATTAACCGGGTTGACATATGTCTAATCTTTCATCTTGCTACGGGTAGTGTTGACAGCGCTGTCATCGTATTGAGAGCTGTTTATTTTCGCTTCATTCAAAAGCAGATCATGTGAAGCAAGGTCGTTTAAGAATAAGGATGTTAGTTTGTAGCAAAATAACAAAATAGAGAATAAGTTCGTTGATTTATTGCGCTCTTAAGTCAACCAGCTGTCAAGTTGAGAGTATGGCAAGGAATAATTGCGATTGGTGAGTTCGGAAATGATTGAAAGCATTGCGAATGGTCGTAGGTACATTCGATATTTTACGGTGTTTCATTTAAGTTGTTAAACTTTGAGTAACGAAATTATAAATGTGAGGAATTCATGCGGCAAGTGACGTCTGTGAAGTTAGCATCTCAAATGTTAGCATCTCACAAAAAAAATCAATATCAAGTGGCATCCAGCATAGTTCTACAGTTCTTGATAAGTTTTATCAATAGTTCCGTCGATTAAACCATTCATATCGTGTTTTAAAAAAATGAGATGCTAACTTCGCACACACATGATAGCATCTCATCACATTCCGAACGCCTGACTACACAAGAGTCTACATTTGATGAGTTCTATGTTCTCAACAAGTTTTGACAATAGTTCTGGCGATAAAACTGATAAAATTGTGTTTTGGAAAAATGAGATGCTAAGTTCGCAAACAGATTGCAGCATCTCATCACATTCCGAAATCCTAACGCCACAAGAGTCTAAATCCGGTGAGTTCTATGTTCAAAATCATTTTCAACAATAGTTCTGGCGGATAATCAAATTAAATTGCGTTTTGAAAAAACTAAATGCTATCTACGCAAGGACAAAATGAAATCTAATCAAATTCCGAGAGTCAGACCAGAGCAATGGTTCTAGATGGAGACCAGCATCTCTTACTATGAAATGAGAAAGAGATATGGCTTATTTACATATTTCTCCATCGAATTTAGCCTGCATCTCTTGCCATACAGTGCCATAGACTTTTTCCTATTCCTATATCGATTTTTTTCCCTTAAAAATCTCGTAATTAGTGAGATGCTAGCCTACTGTTGGGAGTTCTGGTTCAGAAAACGGTTGCAGATGATAACCAGCATCTGTTTCTACGAAATGGAAAAGAGTTCCGGCCTGTAAGACTTTTTCCTATTCCTATATCGATTTTTTTCCCTTAAAAATCTCGTAATTAGTGAGATGCTAGCCTACTGTTGGGAGTTCTGGTTCAGAAAACGGTTGCAGATGATAACCAGCATCTGTTTTTACGAAATGGAAAAGAGTTCCGGCCTGTAAGACTTTTTCCTATTCCTATATCGATTTTTTTCCCTTAAAAATCTCGTAATTAGTGAGATGCTAGCCTAATGTTGGGAGTTCTGGTTCAGAAAACGGTTCCAGATGATAACCAGCATCTGTTTCTACGAAATGGAAAAGAGTTCCGGCCTGTAAGACTTTTTCCTATTCCTATATCGATTTTTTTCCCTTAAAAATCTCGTAATTAGTGAGATGCTAGCCTAATGTTGGGAGTTCTGGTTCAGAAAACGGTTCCAGATGATAACCAGCATCTGTTTCTACGAAATGGAAAAGAGTTCCGGCCTGTAAGACTTTTTCCTATTCCTATATCGATTTTTTTCCCTTAAAAATCTCGTAATTAGTGAGATGCTAGCCTACTGTTGGGAGTTCTGGTTCAGAAAACGGTTCCAGATGATAACCAGCATCTGTTTCTACGAAATGGAAAAGAGTTCCGGCCTGTAAGACTTTTTCCTATTCCTATATCGATTTTTTTCCCTTAAAAATCTCGTAATTAGTGAGATGCTAGCCTACTGTTGGGAGTTCTGGTTCAGAAAACGGTTCCAGATGATAACCAGCATCTGTTTCTACGAAATGGAAAAGAGTTCCGGCCTGTAAGACTTTTTCCTATTCCTATATCGATTTTTTTCCCTTAAAAATCTCGTAATTAGTGAGATGCTAGCCTACTGTTGGGAGTTCTGGTTCAGAAAACGGTTGCAGATGATAACCAGCATCTGTTTTTACGAAATGGAAAAGAGTTCCGGCCTGTAAGACTTTTTCCTATTCCTATATCGATTTTTTTCCCTTAAAAATCTCGTAATTAGTGAGATGCTAGCCTAATGTTGGGAGTTCTGGTTCAGAAAACGGTTCCAGATGATAACCAGCATCTGTTTCTACGAAATGGAAAAGAGTTCCGGCCTGTAAGACTTTTTCCTATTCCTATATCGATTTTTTTCCCTTAAAAATCTCGTAATTAGTGAGATGCTAGCCTAATGTTGGGAGTTCTGGTTCAGAAAACGGTTCCAGATGATAACCAGCATCTGTTTCTACGAAATGGAAAAGAGTTCCGGCCTGTAAGACTTTTTCCTATTCCTATATCGATTTTTTTCCCTTAAAAATCTCGTAATTAGTGAGATGCTAGCCTACTGTTGGGAGTTCTGGTTCAGAAAACGGTTCCAGATGATAACCAGCATCTGTTTCTACGAAATGGAAAAGAGTTCCGGCCTGTAAGACTTTTTCCTATTCCTATATCGATATTTTTCCCTTAAAAATCTCGTAATTAGTGAGATGCTAGCCTACTGTTGGGAGTTCTGGTTCAGAAAACGGTTCCAGATGATAACCAGCATCTGTTTCTACGAAATGGAAAAGAGTTCCGGCCTGTAAGACTTTTTCCTATTCCTATATCGATTTTTTTCCCTTAAAAATCTCGTAATTAGTGAGATGCTAGCCTAATGTTGGGAGTTCTGGTTCAGAAAACGGTTGCAGATGATAACCAGCATCTGTTTCTACGAAATGGAAAAGAGTTCCGGCCTGTAAGACTTTTTCCTATTCCTATATCGATATTTTTCCCTTAAAAATCTCGTAATTAGTGAGATGCTAGCCTACTGTTGGGAGTTCTGGTTCAGAAAACGGTTGCAGATGATAACCAGCATCTGTTTCTACGAAATGGAAAAGAGTTCCGGCCTGTAAGACTTTTTCCTATTCCTATATCGATTTTTTTCCCTTAAAAATCTCGTAATTAGTGAGATGCTAGCCTACTGTTCGGAGTTCTGGTTCAGAAAACGGTTCCAGATGATAACCAGCATCTGTTTCTACGAAATGGAAAAGAGTTCCGGCCTGTAACACTTTTTCCTATTCCTATATCGATTTTTTTCCCTTAAAAATCTCGTAATTAGTGAGATGCTAGCCTACTGTTGGGAGTTCTGGTTCAGAAAACGGTTGCAGATGATAACCAGCATCTGTTTCTACGAAATGGAAAAGAGTTCCGGCCTGTAAGACTCATCTGGAACCGTTTTCTGAACCAGAACTCCCAACATTAGGCTAGCATCTCACTAATTACGAGATTTTTAAGGGAAAAATATTGATATAGGAATAGGAAAAAGTCTTACAGGCCGGAACTCTTTTCCATTTCGTAGAAACAGATGCTGGTTATCATCTGCAACCGTTTTCTGAACCAGAACTCCCAACAGTAGGCTAGCATCTCACTAATTACGAGATTTTTAAGGAAAAAAAATCGATATAGGAATAGGAAAAAGTCTATGGCACTGTATGGCAAGAGATGCAGGCTAAATTCGATGGAGAAATATGTAAATAAGCCATATCTCTTTCTCATTTCATAGTAAGAGATGCTGGTCTCCATCTAGAACCATTGCTCTGGTCTGACTCTCGGAATTTGATTAGATTTCATTTTGTCCTTGCGTAGATAGCATTTAGTTTTTTCAAAACGCAATTTAATTTGATTATCCGCCAGAACTATTGTTGAAAATGATTTTGAACATAGAACTCACCGGATTTAGACTCTTGTGGCGTTAGGATTTCGGAATGTGATGAGATGCTGCAATCTGTTTGCGAACTTAGCATCTCATTTTTCCAAAACACAATTTTATCAGTTTTATCGCCAGAACTATTGTCAAAACTTGTTGAGAACATAGAACTCATCAAATGTAGACTCTTGTGTAGTCAGGCGTTCGGAATGTGATGAGATGCTATCATGTGTGTGCGAAGTTAGCATCTCATTTTTTTAAAACACGATATGAATGGTCTTCTTCTTCTTCTTCTTATCGAGTGGATGGTCGCCCTGACCAATCCTGGTGTCAGAGTTATTGAGCCGCCAAAGGCCTCTGACATGGCTCATGTAACGACTACTATCCGTAGAAAGTAATAATGGTTTAATCGACGGAACTATTGATAAAACTTATCAAGAACTGTAGAACTATGCTGGATGCCACTTGATATTGATTTTTTTTGTGAGATGCTAACATTTGAGATGCTAACTTCACACACACCGGCAAGTGTCACATGTCACTGTCAAACTAGTGACAGTTTATTTTCCAACCCCTAACTAGTTTATGTTTTTGCCACTTTTTGAGCTTTACGAGTATGGCAACTTTGTTAGAGTTTGTCGTACAAAGAGTTTATTTATTAACTTAACTGACATTTGATTAATTACTTTAGGGGTCTAAGGTGAAGATACCATGATATCATCTTTTTGGGTTACAAATCTATTTGACATTTTCTGTGAGACGAGTACGAAAGGTTGAAATCAATAAAATATTAGTCATCAGAAAGGAATCTCACAAATGGCGTTCAATATTGACATCAAGTAGATAATATCTAAAAACTCCAAAAACAGAGTTGGCCATTAACCGCAAGTACTCGAACTTACATACTTTATCATAACGACTGACGGGTTCCTTATTATAAGCCGAAACACGTATCATTGCTGTTAGTCTTACAAAGCTTTTTCACCGAATGTCTCAAAAGATCGATGTCGACAATACACATTTCCCGATGGCATTGTAACGATTGACCGAAATAGGAATTTGTGAAAATTTACTGACATGTCAGACAGCTGTTGAATCAATATTTAACTCCCAATCAATACGTCTCCTATTCCAAATAGTAATAAACGTAAATGATGTCATTAGAATATAATAAACAATGATCGTAAACCGATGACGTAACTGATTGCAAATCGTTGAGGCGTGTGAGCTACATCCGCACAAGTGCATCCAGTGATTTCACAGATTTATGTTTGTGGCGATGACCCATATGGAATGCTATTCCCGGGCATTGCTATTGCTTCATCTGATTATTAGACATAAATTTATTATTAAGGATACATAAATCATCAATTGAACTAAACCCATATTCAAACGTCGGAAACAAGGGTGATAAAACATACAGACCAAATCTATTGACGCAATGTTGTTGCCAAGAGAACGTATAGAGACCAGAGTCAAACCAGATTGTTAATAAAAAGACGACTTAATTATGAAAGCCATTGAAACTTTCGGCGTCGATCTATCAAGCTCAATATATTGAGTTCAGATCTTTGCTAAAAGTCGTAACTAAGTTATATTTTCATCAAAGTTCAGCAAGTCTGCAAAGTTTGGGATCATTGTCATTAGCCCTATCATTTTCTAGTTCAATTTCAACTGTTTTGACAGATCGATCATTCATGGACTATTACTCAGTTTTATTTAAAAGATCACACATTTCATTTAAAAAAATGCTCTGCATGAAAACATTTAAAACACCTTTAAGATGTCGCTAAGCAGTTTCCATTGCTGTTTCATTTTCAAAACAATTTTTAAAGATGTGAATCTGTAATAAATTCACGTTACTATAATTAGGAGGAACTAAAAACGTAGGGAACTGAAAGTATAATGTCGTTGGGATCATTCAGTGAGCCTATTTAGAAATCGTCACATCTTTACGGTCGACTCACTCCTGTCATCGGCCGCTTCACACCCGATCTCCATTCATCTGAGCGCATCATGAACCTGCCTAAGGCAATTAACATTTCGTAATAGTTAGCCACTTGAGTATGTAACGTTTGAATTGGAGCATAGCGAAAAGTTAGGCCTTGAATTTATGGTGAAGTTGATTTATATAACGTTCCGATCCGATCTCTGATTATTACGTACTTGCGTATAATCGCAATTTATTTTATTATGATATCAACATTTATATACCTACGAAAAAGAGTTTGAAGAAAGTGTGTCTTTAGCACCGCAGCTGCTGGACTGGAATAGATCAAATGTTTTTTGCTTGTTTAAAAGGTATTTGTCGTTTTATTTTAATGGGGAGTATGGGTATGATTAAATGCAAAAAAACAGTTGAGGGTAATTTTTTTTTAACGAATGTGAAAGTCGAAATAGGTAAAAAATAATTGCATAACCTCAAAGTCCTTATTACGAGGCAAACACCTACTTTATCTATTAAAAAGGAGCTTTTAAAGAGTTTAAATGTAGCGTAAAAATAAGATTAAACGTGAAAAGTATTATAAAACTAGATACCAGAATGCAGCTAGAATTTAACCCACCTATGTAAGATGAGTTGCACTTCCGACATGTTCCCTAGAGGCTTATGGAAAGAAAATGTTCTAAAATGTGAAGCTACTTTAGTAGGTCACTTATATTCTATAAAGAAACTCCTATTTTATACGATAATACTTCTGGTGAGTTTGAAATTTATAAGGAAATTTATCAGTCAGGTTTTTAACTAAAATTTCAATTTGAACCTTGAAAATTCAAGGTGCTTTTAGGAAAATTTCAGATACCTAATTATTTAATACTTTTGTAAAATATTTATACCATTTAAACTTGACTTTGGATTCGGGTACAGTAAGGTTTAAAACTCGATGCACTGCCATTTAAATCACAATCGTAGTATTACCATCTGAATCAAAATCTCAAGGCGTCTTTAATATCGATTTAAATAAACACCATCCCTGAATTGGTCATAAGCAATCATAATCATAAATCTGGGGGAAAAAATCTTAAGCGAAAAATGTAAAAAATAATAAATAGTTAATAATCATCAAAAAGTAATTTTCACACGTTGACGTGCAAGTCTTTTAAAGTAAACAACCAGTGACTGACCTCAGGGATTTAGTTTGAAAAGAAAAGTCACAATAGTCATTCAACTAGCTGGTGGGAAAAAGCACTTAAAGAAGATTGGTACAATACTACAATTCTATACAAAACTTAATCTTGCTAAGTAGCAAAGCATTTTTGTACTAGTTAATTTCATATAGACAATGTCAATGGTAGTATAGTAGCATGTTTGCTTTGAAGTGACGTTTCCTAGATTAGGCGTTCCAAATTCTAAAGAAAGAATTGGTCCAAAAATATCTATGCCCAATGCCCATAAAGGGTAGAGCAACAGTCAACGATCCTAAAATCCGTCTGGCGCGTTCGCAGCCAATTGGCCGTGTTTCCCAAACCTCGTTCACCTGGCCAGTTTGAAGATAGAGGTGAAGGTCATGCGCCACATGTACCAAGCGCCAATGTGTGCTCGAGCGAATGTTTAATATCGGTAGGTATTCCCGCCAAGACGGCCATTTTGAAATTCGGCTTGACCGGTTTAGGACGAGCGAGCGCGTCAAACAATGCGCCGGAATGTCGACAACACTGGATTTTATTAGTATTCTATGAATATTCCTTTAGATGTGTTAGAGTTTATTAATATATTTCAAATTCTAGCTGATTGGCATTAGAATTGAATAATTTTGAATGGTCCTTGCAGTATCGTAGTATATTTGAGGCGTGTTCAAACTCCAAAATGAACGCAATCAAAAATATAATTTGGGTTTGACCTCAGTTAAGGAACAAAGACTCTATCAAAAAAGTAATGAAAATAACATAAAACCTGAAATAGCTTGGAAGTTCGGAGTAGCTCCCTGTCTCCATAAACCGGTTAACACCATTTAAAAGGAACGTTTTTAAAACTTTAATCCATTTCCACCCTTCTGTTGCAGAACAAAGCCACCAATTAAGCTCCATAATCGTCGGCGCCATTATAATTAATACTACAGATATTAAAATCCGCAATGAACGTACACTACGAGCTGTACAAAAAATACACAATCGTAGCCTTGTGCTCTACCGAACATTAATTAAGAACAAAAGGATTCGGTTGGAAAAGGCCTTAAGATTACATTTTAAAATAGACTGTAAGTACTTAACTTAAAGACACATTTAGCGAGTATAGAGGGAGCAGTATAGGACAAGCATTGGTTTATTTGGAAAATGTTGGCGGTCGAAGTAGAGTTTATTATGATTTGATAACGTAATACGATAAGAGTTACGACGTTTGAAGAATATTGTTTTTTGACAGTAATTAATATTACTTCACTACACATTTATAAAAACTGATACTAGTGAACTCTGAATAACATTTCTGAAACCGGCTGCAGCGTATAATGTCTGTTACTTGTCTGTTATTATAAAATGTTGGTATTAATTAAAGGTGCTGTCAAACGGAGCGTAATCACAAAACGTTAAGGTTTAAAATCGCTACATTTTTCTAGTAGGTGCGATATAGTTTCGTTGGGTATACGAGAGGCCAGCGGACGAGTCACTAACGAGGGGAAAAGTGCCTATTTCCTAAGCGTAATGACGTCGAGGCACCATCGCGAACGCCGAGCCAAACATATAGTAGCGTTGAATAGAATACTGGATAATATTTAGACAGACCCTAGCCATACAATGCTTTAGTTAAAGGATATCACAGCCTTTAGGCCAAACAGTCTTGTTAAACGCAAATTAGTCTGTATTTAGTCAGTTAATTAGTTTCCAATACAATTCGAATAAAAAAGACGAAAAATCTGTGACAGTTGAAAATAGTCTGGCAATATTGTCTCTAGTGTGCGCTTCTTCAAAACTTTTCAAAGACGATAAAATACAGTCTAAAGCCTGTCTTGACAACAGTCTGGCTGACTCTTAAAATACATATCATGAAATAGGTTAGTTGGAGCTAGGAGCCGTAGTGGGTGAATGTTAATAAGGTTTATATAGCAACAGTAAGGAAACAGAGTAAGCTTCGCTATCGCTCTAACAATATGCGGTTAGCGTAAGCCTCGGTTTGCTATTTCAGATTATAGTTCATCTTGTTTTATGTTATTGTGCTTTTATGTGCTGATAAAATGTGAATATTGCGGTATACAGTTGCTAAGGATATTCAATAGTAATTTTAAACGTAGATACTAGTCTAATTCTTTATATTTCGACTTGAATATTTGTATTTAAGAGCTGTTCCCCTGGTTTTCATCAACCACAGTGCTACCGCTCCTATGGCAAATCTAGGATATAAAGTAGGTAGTCTATGGCCCCTAGAGACATCCAATGCTTCTCTAGTAGAGATTTTATAAATAACTTTGACATGTAATGTATGAAAAAATGTACGCTAATCAGTTAAGAGTGTCGATTAAATGGACGTCTCTGAGTACCACAGTTTGTTTCCAAGGTCTTATCAATATGCCAAAATTCATCAAATTCCGATGTGTGATTTTAAGAACAGAGACACAGTTATTTTCGCATTTATAATATTTAGTATGAAGAACTCTTACTAGGTATTTTTATTTGGATGCAAAATGGTCGCATTACATGTTGACCTCCATATTTACGGCAAACGATGAGTGCAAGCGAAACAGGTTAAATGCCGGATAAAATCCTATTTAAATTTTACAAATCATGGTTGAACATTTTTAAACTAAGCAAAAAGAAGCGTAATTTTAAACGATTCTTCAAACAAAATTGTTCTTTACGACTAAATGTACGAAAAAAGTAGTAATCAGAAATTCAGAACGCTAATTGCAAAAGTTACGAAAAATAACATAATTTCGTACAAAAGGTCGTAGTGGCAACAAAAACATTCTGCTCCGGAAAAAAACAAAGAAGGTTGTAAATTAAAGAAAGGTAAATTAAAAACTTGGATGAAAGCACGAACAGGGTTACGAAGTGCCATGTTAATGAAAACATTCAGCCCCTTCTCGGTTACTTCGCGATTCATAATCATAAAATATAAGAAAAACCTTTTTTATTCCCCTTATTAAAATATATAGTCCGCGGACGCGTCAAGAATAAACCATTTCATAAACTTGAAAGGGACTTTACTAAAATGTTTTGAGTAGGTACTCCACGAGCCTTGACCCCACTTGAACTTAGTTAAGTTGTCTCACTACCAAGATCATAAATTGGGGCTAACTTTTAAAGTTGCCTTTCAAACGTCCAAGATGTTTTACGAAATCGCTAACTCAACGATGCTTACTTAATTGATGTAATCATTGATTTGAATTTAAGCTACGCAACAGCTAAAGCATTCATCTTTATGGTATTCAATGTGGTATTCAATAACCATGATCATTTAGGAGTAGTTTGAAGGGATCTATCAGAGTTTTAACAAAAAATGTATAGAAATTAGACACAAAACGAATTGGCCGTGCCGCCTGCACTCAATGGCGACCCTAATCAGATCTTCCGTCCAACTGTTGAGCCATTCTCCTCTAAAAATGCAAATTAGACGAAGAATCCTGCGTCATTGGACACTTTCAACTCAGGCTTCTTTCTCTGATTATTAAAAATGAATGTTAAAAGATTTAATTTATCCCCCTGAGAGGTCTGTTTAATAAAAGTGCAAAAAACTTTCTGCAAGGGCTTTCAAATAAAATTGTTATTTTTATGTGCATCAGACGCAGCCAGCTGATTTAAAATTCGGGCTTCGAAATGGCCATACCCGTACTGTTACTACCATTCAGAAAATAATAAATGAAGCAAATTATTATTATTGTTTACTTTTATATACTACAGATACGAATGTCGTGCTCTTCGAAATTTTTAGGGATGAAGCCGACTAGTTTCACCTGACAAGCGATGACTTGGATATACCCCCGGTGTAAAGTTTTCCGCTAGTCTGTCAGCGATTGTATCTACGACAAACGCATAGAATTATTACTGTTCGCTTTCGCAAACGTCACATAGGCAGCGTAGGACAAAGACAACGTTTTGTAAAACCGAAACTGGCCATCTAGAGTTCGAAGAGCAAGACATATATGGCCCTCAGCAGTATCTAGGTCCAACACCTATAGCACCAATTTCAAACTCAAACAACACTCAACACCGGATCAGCAATTAGACTTCAGAGTTTAATCCATCAAGGACGGAAATACTTCGTAGAACTAATATTATCTAGCGTTGTATTTAGATTAAGGTAATTTGCTTTAGTTGCTGCCGTGTAAATTATATTGCGTTTGGAACTCGCAACATGATTTCAGAAACTAACGCTTAAAGTTTTCACTAACCTAACCGAGTGTGAACAACAGTTTTCATTGAATAACTTTGTCTACCCTGGATTGTTTTAATACTATACTGTTTGAGAAACATCGCAGTGCATTTGAAATTATAAATACGAGGTGTAGCGAGTACGAAAACGTTTTATCTATATGACTTTCGGAGTTGTTAGACTTTAAAATATCATGAGGATGGAACTGCGCTGATATTGTGTTAAAGTCAAATAAACTCTTTGCATAGTATTTTTAAACTTTCACGATTTGAATAACTATGTACATACCTACTATCCTTTTCTCGGCAAAATTCAAGAACGGCTAGGCCGATTAAGCCGATTTTGGGTTTAACCTTTTTGTTGTACTTAATAGAGGTATGGTTAAAACTGGAAGCAGTGGCGGAATAAATGCGGGTGAAACCGCAGGGCACATTGTATAAACTTTTCGCAAGAAATGAGTTAAGTTATTTTAAGAAACTTGTTTTCCTGATATAATAAAGATATATAACCTGCCTAATTTAGACGTATCTTCTCTTTAATTTAATTAAATACCTAGGTAGGTACTAACTTCCAAAATTATTTTCAGGTAACTCAGAATCACCCCATTTTCATATTTAATAAAGAAACCACTAAAACTAGATTTTTGCTCCTTAACCCGAGTGGGTATCTTAAGTGGGTGAATCCCACAGACATTATCATGAAGCCTTAGACCCTTCCTTTAAGGTGAGCACTTTTATATGGCCATCAAACGTTACGAGTACAATAAAACACGATTGTTTTCCATTAACATTGACGTCTGCGGACCCCGCCGAACTTAAAAGAAGTAATTAGGTAGATACAAGGTTTTATTCGGATTCTTTGATACGAGTACAGATAAATTGGTTCCTAGAATTGGTCTTGTTTTCTTGAATGTATAGGCAGTTAATTGAAAAATACTTAGTAATATGCGTATTTTTAGACATATGGTAATAATGGTACTTTTACTTGGTAGATGTGCTTTGGTACCCAGATATATTTTCAGAGTGTAACTGACACACTAAGAGACGGACATTGATTGAAGCACTCAGAGATGTAATTTTTCGTACATTATATGTCAAAATCATTTATTCAATCTCTACTAAATACAGAATCAAGAAATCTAGAAATCCATCAATAGATACTGACATACATTAGGTTACACTTTCAATAAATACCACGATACGTCATTATTTACTGATGGATCACAGTAAATACTTTACGTGGAACCGTCGCCTAAGGAAGCATTTGACGACTCAGTATGGGCGTAATTATTTAATGAAACAAGCACAACCGAAACGCAATATCCGTCGCAGTATCCTTGATATTATAAAAAACTAAACATTAAATTAATTTGAAATATAAATAATTACAAATCAATAAAACAATTTAAACGACAAGTAACCAATTAAGAGAGGATCAAAACGCAAGTGTTAAAAGAATCGTGCTAACAAAGGAAGGAAAACAAATAAAAGACGATCGAGAAGACAACCGGGATCATCAAACAAAATGTTTACTTTGTTGGTTCAAATTAAACAAATCTCGGGATAAAATTAAACATTACATTGAGCTATTCGTTGAACCGAATAAAACGAATAAGATGAGATTTTAAAAGACTATTTTGACAATATCAAAGAACCAACTGTGACGTAAAACAAAATATGTAATATGGAAAATAAATCTAAAGTTTCCATCAAAAATTTTATACTAAAAGAACTCCTACTTGCTCATTCAAGACAAAATCGTTTTTAAATATTCATTATTATGTCCAGGGTGCGTTAGAGTCGTCGCAACGTCGCTCCACGAATTTGAATAACAAATGCTTGACATCTGCATGATTCTAACAGGGATTTGTAATGTACCCTCATAATCCTTAGCAGTATAACACATTATTCTGCCCACATATGAACCGTATCATGCTATAAGTTAGCTTCAGTCGATTAATCATGCTGAATCTGACGGCACAGCCTCCTGTTGTAACTGAAGTTATTTTCCACTCAAGTTATCGATATTGGCGGGCAAAAGATCTTAATTTCGATAGTAAAATAACACTCTTGTATACTCCGAGCCTTCTATGTGAATACTAAGTTGCGAAACACTTCAAGTGGCCGACACAAAAAAGTGAAGGTCACAGTCTACACGCACACAAAACGAATGTTTCTTTAGATAATTTACCATTGCGGGCAGACTAACAGAAAGTGATTGACATTATACATGAGACTGAGAATATGTTTGTTTTAAATGCAAATTATATTTTTAAACACATATTGGTAGAGAAAGTGCTGTTGCTTACTAAGATCTACATCAGGAAGTTCAAACTAGATGTAGTATACAGATAGTAGTTATTGTTAAATCATTTGTCTAGTCACAGCCCTGAGGTCATCGGTCTACGCTTGAACATACTTGGACCTTACGTCACCGGCCGACAGACATACGCCACTCGAATAACAATGATTGATATACAGTCCAGAACGATAATTAAATTTTCCACACACGCTGTTTTCAAATTTGATTCTCGAACGTTGTTACTCCTTAATATTCGGGAAAAGGAATAATGGTCCCACTTTAACAATATTTCAACTAGTGTTACAGAAAGGGTCTGCCGGTATCCTCTAGGCGCCGATTAATTTCCATGTTAGTATAGCACTCCGTTATACCGGCCACAGGAAACTTCTTCCTGGAGAACATAAAAAGTATTAGGAAGATGAAGTCTTTGTTTTATTTATGAACATTTTATTGCTACCAATGTTGGAGCAAACTTTGAAGATTTGACTCGTGCCGATGAGAACATGTCGCAAGCCAACGCAATTTCGCAACATTACGGCTGTGATGAGACGGCAAATTGTTCATTTGTCTACCGCGACACTTGCAAAATCGTCGCTCAGCACCAGTACTTTTCTTATGTCACAAGAACCTACAAATGTCTTAATGTAGAGTTGGAAACCATGGTAATACTCGTATTCTAATAGCTCATGCTTGTGTAAAAAACGAGGCATTTTCGAATATAGCATGAAATAATCGTAAAACTGTCTTGAATTTTAAATAGCCCGTTTTCAGTAATCTTATCCACTCAGGGTGACGTCACAATAGCCCAGAGCGCTCGTCCTGAAAAACGTTAATTGCACGCCGGCCGAAATGCCTTCACTACGATTGCATCCAACATTCCATTAAAACTGCACGCTAAATTAAACCCTATGAAACCACGATAATATATAGTTTAAAATAAAAGCAGACTACTGAAAATGGAAGTGCATTTAACACCTGGATGCCATCGGCGTTTAAAAATATTATCTGACCTTACAAACGGGGGTGTGGTCACATTTTGATGAACATTATTAACGTAATACATTTCAAAATACCTATGTTGTGAAAGCTTTTAAAGGCTCGTACTCATTAACGAAATTGCTTTATACACAACCGCATAATAAGCATTAAGACACACTGCCATTAGTTAAGTGTTAAACAAAGACCGAAGCGAGTTAATATCTCGACAGGGTTGCCGTTGCCGCCACCATCAACAAATAAGCAACACATAAAACGATCTTAAAACACGCTAAGAAATTCACCAAATTGTAGACAAATGAAATACAACCTAAACACAATTACGGATAGAATCCGTTGTCGTTTAAACGTGTAACCAATAAAGGGAACGAACGACGCAACAGATCCCTACGAATATGTTCGCAGGCTCACTCAGAGTTAGTAACACTCGCAATTCATTTTGTGAACTGAATATATTAGGGTGCGATACCAAATAACGTACCTTTGGCTCTACACATAAGAGTGAAAATCGAAGGGGCACAAAGTTGAGGCAATACCAGAGACTTCATCTTTTCGTTCCAATCTCAATTCTTTGCCGACATCAGAGGGATGTATTTCCCACGCAAGAGATTTTCGGTAAATCCTACATCGTGATCATATGGCGGGGTAGCGATAAATATGTTCGGTGTATAGAAATCTTAAAAATCGTAAATTGATCTAGAAGCAGACTTTATTTGATCGTATCTTAACGGTTATGATTTTGTTCAAGGTTAACTGGACGAAAGATCTAAGGAATATTTTCTTACTGACGAATTGCATCTTCATTTAATTAAATACTTTGAAATATTACCTAAAGAGTAGTGATTTGATAAATTTCGTTCGTAAGATTTCTTTACTGATTATGTTTTGAGAAAGATAGTTGAAGTAAAAATAATAAGTAGGTAATATGTTACATTATTAGCATTACAAAATTGATTTCCATTTTATGATTCTTGCTTTCCTGAATTCAATCACTGTTATCGATTTTATGATGTTAATACATGACGTAATAGGTTTTAGTTGCATGTCTGATTTTAATCTTTTTTATCTTTCGACTAGATTGTTCTTAAGCTTATTCATATGTAACTTTAGAAAATATGACATCTACGTCACGTCAGGCGTAGTGGTGATACCTAATCTAATGCTAATCTACAAGTGCCTGTAGTTGGACCTTAACTAAACCAACTACGACTTCCAAAGCAATTTCCTATTATCTATTCATATGACAATACCACACTAGACTTCCTCAAAACATAAGACATTGTATGCGGAGTGGTACGCAATATCAATCTTATGTGGCACGTTCTCTCAGGCTGACGCCTAGCTGGCTCGGTCTGGTGCTTACTCATGGATCCATGCCAGACTTTCCTAGTTGGTGCCGCGACATTGACACGCACCATTAATGACTGGGTAAGGCAATGATCTGTCTCATCCAAAACTGACAGCGACCAGCCTTTGATGTAGCTGATCTTGAATGTGTTGGCCGCCATGTTTTATTTGCTTTTGCTTCCGCAATATATCTTGTTGGGAAATAGGAACGGTATCCAGAGATTTCTTGTATGTCATATGAAACGGGATGTATAGGTTTGGTAGAAAATTGTGCTGATTTGGAATGTGTTTTGATCGAAAATGCTCCTGTCAAAGCTTAATGATCTGCAGATGAAGTAATTGGAATCAACCTTCCTATATTAAGAGAATATAACGAACATTTGATTTCGTTGCTAAGTCTTCATTAGTGCGACCCTCGTAATGCCCTCTCGATAGCCTTTGAATTCCCATAACAACCCTGTTGAGGACGTCACTCAAATATCTGGGATAGGTCATCTTCGGTGTAATTTTCAGTGAAATTTGGTCAATTTTTTATATTTCCAATTTCATGAAGATAATGCATTTATGTGTCGCCATATTTTCGCCATATTGGTGTCGCCGTATTGACAGAAATTAAATATGAATTATTACAGTTGATTCATATCAACTGAAATTATTGCCCATCTATCTGTCCATTCATGCCATTGACTTACTTTCTGTATATTTTTCATCAATAAAAATTATCTTTCTTCTTTCGATGCACAATAAAATCCGTCAACAACTTCAACGCCAAAACCAATCTAAATTCAAAAATAAATCTTACAAAACGGATATTTTCATACAAACGTATCTTTGTGATAAAGAATATAGTGTTTGATATATGAGTTGATAAAATGGACATGGCATAGAGAACTATTCAACATAACTGTGACGGTATTGATTCATTATGAGAGCGTGCGACCGCATCCGACCTACTCCCGTCTAGTTGATATCAACAGCACAATACCACCTAGTGGGCTGTTCACAACGCAATAGAGGACACTACAAACGCTTTTCTTACGGACTTAAACGCTAAGCTTTGTCTAGTGCATGCGCAACCAAGAGACGTCTGTTTGGTCTGGTTTGTTTTCACTGACAATATTTTCTTTTGTACTTCAAAATATGGTGCCATGTTACTTGGAATATCTCGCAATACAAGACATAATCAAACATGAGAACGTATCGATAAAAGTCAAGAGCACTCGGTTTGTTAATTCATCCCACATTTGGAAACATAATTAAGATACGTAAGTTAAAATAAAATGGGGTACGCAACACCGCATTTGTTAGTTAAATTAACTTTGTTAATGCACACGCATTGAAAGCATAAAATTTTGGTTATAAGTTAAAACGTGCTTTATTTAGTGAGGGATAGGGAAGATAATCGGGTGAAGTACTTGATTTTCAATTGTGTAAAGTGAGACAATTGAGGTGCATGAATGCATGGATGGTCACATTGGAGTAGGTGTCCGGGTTGGTTACCCTTCGCAACAGTCGGTAACCATCATATGAATTTACTTTGTAATAAATAAGTAATTTGCTTTCCAGACAACTTGACTGATTTGAATTGACCTGAATTTCTGAATAAAACAGAAAATACAACGTATTGAATGCTCTAGTTATTATTGTATTATTTATTATATTGTTTATCGAGAATATAATACTAAGAAGGTGGTCCATAAATAAATATTGTCTAAGAAATCTCGTATCAGCCATAAAACAAGTAACTGAATAAGGAAAATCCAGAGCGAACACCAGGAAACTTACTTAAAATGTGAGTCTCGCAAAAAAATTCACTCGCCGGCCGTCCCCAACAAATTACCGCAAAAACAGCCCCTCGCAAACAGATTTACAACCAATAATTCTATTATGTACTTACGGCGCCAGTTACAAATGGAGTTACGGACAATTTTCCCACAGTTTGATACTCGAAAAAATACTTTTAAGCACCACTTTTCGGCACAATGTTGATAAAATTCTCAAGTAGGTTGGTAGAGTAGAGATATCGACGCACGCTTTTTTTCTGGTCAATAAATAAGACTAAGTGTCAAGATTAGAACATGAAAGCCAATTATCTGTACTTATAGGTGTTCTCCATGTCCAGTCGAATTGTTTTGACCAAGTTTTAGCAAGTTTCTTGTTATAATTGACGTTATTTTATTGCTGTTAATAAGCACTGCGATGTTTAACTACGGTAAATATCGTAAATATGAAAGTTTTAGAAATTCAACTGCAAATGAATTGCAAATACAATGTACCGAATGGGAGAATTAACGATGATCTATCGTTTTGAGTTTTGCAAATAAATGAATAACGATAACTTTATTACGGGCAAAGTTACCGCCAATCACAATCAATTAATCAAGAAATGAAGGCGGCTTGTAGCCAAGGTTTAATGTCTTAGTCCCGGAGGAGCACGGTTCGGATCCTGTTACCAGTAAGGGAATTCTCCCCAAAACATTCCTGGGACGAATTCCTAAGAAAAGTTTGGCTTTGCATCGCTTGAATGGGTTCCCTTCGTATCTCGTATTATTTTATCGATAGGTACTTATTATACCTATATGATTCATTTATAGGGGATATTGCTGTCCACGATTTCGGCCTCGGTCTAGTTATGGTTCGGTCATTTAGTAAATTATATATTTGTACTAATAATATTTTTCGGTTTACTGTAATATTTTACTTTGGAAATTTGAGTTTAAAACGTTAACGTCATCAACTGGGTTATAGAAGGTATGGTTACTAGCGTGATCATATGGGCTCGAAGGGACCAGCTTATTAATGGCTTATTATTATGATATTAATTTCATCAATTTTACCACAAAGCAGTATTGTTCCGAAGAAGCGTAGGTAACCATGACGGGTATCAAACAAGACAGCTAAATTATATGAAAAACAAAACTTGTACTCGTATGTAACGCTATAGTGAATCTCAGAATAAATAGCAAAATTCACAAGTTAATAAATAAATCCTAGACATGTTAACCTTCGTAATTTATCATTTAGCCTAGTCGCCGTGGCCCCTTGTGAGCACGACTGATGATCTCATCACATTATTTTCCACGTAACATCATCAGCTGTTTATTTTAAGCCGACCACTCCAGCCCAACACTTCAACCTTACATTTACAATAAACCTTTGTCAACAAGACAAAGGACTTTCGGTAGTTCCTCCGTTTTCCGAATAAAGTGTGAGAATTACAGAAACCAAAATTAATGAAGGTATAAAAGTCAGATAAGAATGTTTGTGGCCGCTAAATGGTTAAGTAATAAAATTACAGAATAGGTAGTAGATAAATATAATACACATAGTTATGAAGTGAAGTAATAAGTCGTGTCTGTCCCACGGCTGTTGATTCGTTCGTTCAGATTCATTAACAAGGCCACAGCCGACCTTTGTTTATGTTCACAATCCATGTTCGATTCAATGAATGCTGCATAAAAGAAAATTATGTTCCAAAACCATTAGTAAGACCACTAAGTGGGTCAGTTGATGTTTAAACTGTAACCTTTTATGTATTTTCTTCGCAAATATTTACCTAACTACCGGTTTCAGTTTGTTGTCGTTCGCCAACAAGAAAATATTTCCTTTCCCTAAGGCGTTCTCTCATTTTCCGATAGCTAGACAAAATTACTGTTTAAGGCTTGGATACCCCAGCCATTTCGACATTTGAGGGGGTGAAGCAGGCGGTGAAGCCGGGGAGGAATAGTACGCGCAGCGGCCGTCGCGGCGGCGCGGCGCTGACGTCACTCTATGAGATACGGGGCCCGCGTGCGGTCGTTTTGTAACAGAAGATTGCGAAGCGCTTAATTATCTAATTCACATAATAAAAATCAGTAGTAGATATTGAATTGGGTAGAATAGTCATCACATTGATAAAATAGATTCTAAAAATCAACATTTTATCGCATTTTGTATTTATCTAAATTACGTACATATCCTATCCTACTAATATTATAAATGCGAAAGTTTGTGAGGATGGATGTATGTATGGATGGATGTATGGATGTATGTATGTTTGTTGCTCTTTCACGCAAAAACTACTGAACAGGTTATATAAGCTACAATTTATAATGAATTTGAGTAATTTTGGTCCTAATAAATAAGTATTTGTAAAGCAAGTCGGAGAAAAATCACCACCGTACTGGTTTGACACATGTGACATGGTCGCCATGCGACGGCCTCCGTATGAGCACGAAGCCGAGTAGTTCCGATATACGTATGTCTTATATTTTAGTCGTTAATTTCAACGTGTGACGTGTCGTTACGATAGCATAACATTGCAATTAGTGAATGAAACCTAAGTACAGGAAGAATCATTTTGCTTATCTCGAAGGCCGCGGGTTCGAATCCGAACATTACGATTCATTTTTATTTTCTCACATTAGTTTATCAAAACTCTTTTTCATTTGAGGTTGTGTAAAGTACCTTAATATTTTAGAAAAAATCTTAAAAAATATGCTGTATAAAATAAATTACCTATCAAAATCGAAACACCTATTATAGGTATTTTTCGTTTAATTAATTTACCACTTTGTCTATTGACTACTTTTGGAAATAAACCGTCTTAAAAAATTTTATCCTACTAACCTACTAATCCTACTTCCTACTTCCTACTAATATTATAAATGCGAATGTTTGTGAGGATGGATGTATGGATGGAAAAAAATCTGCCCTCTAAGAGCTATCTTGGCGTGCGCTGCCTAAACTATTGGAGTTACACAAAGATGATGTACTCGTTTGTCTTTCGCATTAAGTCAGTGGTCGGCAACCTTTTGACAGGCAAGGGCCACAAAGTAGCCAAATAAAGTAAGGCGGGCCGCTTTTGTGACATAGGGGTATATGCGGAACCAAGAGAGTGCTACAATACGCAGGTGGGAGTGTGCTACGACGCGGAGGTAGCTACGATGCGGAGGTAGGAGTGCGCTACGTTGTGGAGGCGGAAGTGTGAAGAATATTAGACACATAATGTCGTTGGCCAAATGATAGTTTGTTGCTAATGGTGGTTCTACCTACTATGTTTACTTCTTTAAGATATTTTTATATTGCCACAAGTGACGTGTACGTGCGGGCGAGCAAGTAGTAACTAAAATAGAATAGTAAATTAAAGGAACTTGGGATACTATGGACCCTGGCCCAATGCACAACAGTGGCATGACTTATTTACAAGTCACTCTTTGACGGTCATATCGAAATCGACGGCCAACTCGGTGTTATGGCTACCGAAGAATAGAGTTGGGCTATGTTATGGACCATAACCGTGTTGCTCAACAGTAACATGACCCATGTCATTTGAAAGCAAAAGGCGCCTCTTTTTGCTTCGGTTTAATAAAAAAATGTTTTAAACCATATACATATCACCAAACTTAATGTGGCAGACTAAATTCCATGCGAGCGAAGCCGCGGGCAAAAGCTAGTGTTTTATAATAACCTATTTTGAAAAAAGTTTATTTTTATTATAATGTCACAATAATCACATTTTAGGCGGCCCCTAGACCTACAATAACATTGTACAATATATTTAATTGTGCAATAAGATTGAATTGCGTTTGGATCCAAACGGTCAATTATATTGCACAATAAGAAAATCGTGCAATGTTTTCTTGTTCAGTCGAAGAATAGTTTGATCCCGAGCAACATATCAAATATTGCGCAATACTGACCCTACACGAAGCAATAAAAAATATGATGCAATAAAAATTAAACTCGCTCAAACTTTCGTTCAATCATTGCGCAGTCTTCAATATTAGCCTAAGACGATCAATTATATTGCACAATATTCAATATAATTGATCGTTTAGGGGCCGCCTTAATAAAATATAGAAAAAAAAGACGTGTGGCACTCGGGGACTGCCGCGGTAAAGCTATTGCATAGTTATTTTTTCTATCACTAGATGGCGTTAGTGGGGAGCGATAGGTTTTTTTTCTATCATTAGATGGCGTTAGTGGGGAGCCTTAGGTTTTTTGCGCGAGGTTTTTTCGTTACGGAATTTCTGGATTCGGTCCCCGCGCTCAAGGCCCGCGATAGAAGCTATGCAATAGCTTAAAATATAGAAAAAAACAATAAGATCTCAATGAGAAAACACTATGAAGTTTCGTAGCACTGGAATGAAAAAGCGACACACGTCCGACTAGCACGGCGCCTCAGCGCATACTGTCACTCTGGGTACAAAAGAGCGAGAAACACTACGGCGCGGAAATTGTAATGGCGACTCATTCGCAAGAATCTACCACCTTTCGTTGGAAATTTATTTTAATTACAAATATAATATTGAAACAAAAATTTTACTCCAACAGTCCTGAGTCATAGTTTATTTTACATCACTCAAATTAATTTTAGAAATATGCGTTTGAAATTGTTTAACAAACTAAGTGTTTAAAATTCACAAAGTAAGGTATAAAAGACCCAACTTTGTGATTATTTTCTATCGAGGAAATTAATAGTCATCGTGTTTCGGAAACAGTAGTCTCATTAAACATATGATCAAGATTAAAAACAAACAAAAATTGTTCTTGTAACGTTAAGACTTTTGGCTAAAAAATTGTTTAAAGTAGCCCGTTTTAGGAACTCATAGGCCCTTAAACGAATGTAATCGAAACCGAACTAGACGGTTTATTTTAAACAGCACTTAAATATCTCATTGCAAACAAACTTACGTCAAAATAATGATGTATCGTGTTGCTATAAGTTTATCGAGTGATATATCCGTCACATATCATTGATACGTTGACAGCTGCCTCACGCGATAAATAATTCAGAACAGCACCGTTGATATCTCTGATAACATGAGAAAGAGATAAAAGATGAAGAGCGCGTTAGTTGCGATTAAATCTAACGGTTTGGTAGTAACATTCATCTTGAAAAAAGTTATAATAAAAAATTAAAATGTAAACATTTTACGATTTAAAATAAACCACAGAGCACCGAATGCAGAATATATATGATCATTTCCTGTTAACGATGGAGTAAATGTAATCGATTGTTGGAAGACATCCAAACTTTTTTCTCTCTGGCACTAGTTATCACAAAAATTCACTGAATGATATTTGATTCGTATGTACGTAGGAAATTAATTCTAAATTTAGGGGATTACATCTTGTTCCTGTAGACAACTAAGACATTAAAATATCGGCGCTCAAAGTCACAGTTATTTTGAAATTGATAGCTCTGTCTGATGCAGCAAAAAACGACTCTATAAAAGTTTCATATTATTTTTATGATACCAATATAATAAAAGGTAAATAACTTATTAATTTTTGTTTGAATGCGCATATCTCTAGAACTTTCAGGCGCATTTGAAAAATATTGATTATAGAACGAGATGATTATAGGATGGCTATAATACGGGCAAAACCGCAAGGCACTGTTTGCTGCAACCACTAGTAGAATTTTGTAATCATACTCTTGTGTATAATATGATTCAAAAGGTGGAGGAATATACTTAGAGAACAACTAAAAAGCATTAAGCCTGTAATATTCCACTACTGGACAAAGACCTCAGAGCATCTCACTGTAAATACCAGTACAGTGACGAGCAAACCGGGGCACTGCTAGTTGTAAATAAAAGTATGGGCGAAGGTCAAAGACGCAGAGCAATACGTCACGTGGAACCGACAATAGGACATTAACCGATACGCTCTATGGTTCACACACTATATGATCCCCGGTAATTTCGAACAAACGACATCTGTCTGGGCACGTGAAACACAAGATGATGCGATAAAAATCTTAATGACGGTACAATTGATGTTAGTTGTACTCTAGCTGCACCCATTTCTATAGCTTTGAAGACATCCGTCGGAATTCATTGATAAAAATACTCATACTCTTTAACCGAACGACGAAGAAGAGTTTTGCTCTATTTGCATGTGTTATTGGGGTTATTGGGCCACGATTTTCTGAAAAACTTCTAAACTGATTTGGATGGGAATTTCAGTAACTATGAAATTGGTGGCAAGTTTGCTCGGATCATCTTATCAGATTAAGTTCTAGTCTGCCAAAAAAGGCTTTACATTGGTGTTTGTAGTTCCAAATACCTATTCATGGTGACTTTCATGAAACATGGCTCTGGTTTCAGATGACAAACTAAGGTAGGCAAGCGTGGTGATGTCAAATCCTCCTCACTGTATTGATTAATTTATTGGACGTAGAGACTTTTGCCTCGGTTTATATACTGTTGTTTATTTGGCATAACTAGACAACGGCTATAATAATGAATACTTTACTTCTCTCTCACATAGAACAAATTAGTTTACAATTAAGGTTATAAATTACATTCTATTGGTTACATTATTCCATGGGATCCTGTACTAGACCTGTATACTGTATACTGCTAATAATACTTCTATTTTCATTTGTGACTAGTCTTTTTTCGTTTCTTCCTTGGAATTTAGGTTAATCCTCCTGTCTGAAGAACATGATAATCCAGGATTCACCGTCACATAATCGAATTAACGTTATACTCGAACCGACTAGACGTATGCCGTCAAATATCAGTTTAGTAGTTGGTAACTAATTTACGTCACAACCATGGGTGGAGCGCGAACTTGCGATCGCTTATACCCCAATTATAACTTTGGACGAATTATATTTACACCACTATTAATTAATGGATCGGGAAGACTGATGGTAACCATCTTACTATAAATAAAAAAGTTATGAGGCGTATACCGTATCTGTGGTATAATTTGGACATTTCTCTTTGTACATTTGACATAAGTTGTCTAAGCTATAGGATCTTATGCTAAGAATAATTAATTGTTAACCGAGATTTTGTAAGGGTTAGAGTAAAATATATGAGGTAACAATTAAGATCCTCGACCGATATTTGTTTCATTAATAAACTAAAGATACTTGCCCTAAAAAACTATTCTACCAAAAAACGCATCAAAATCGGTCCATAAAGACACACAGACAGAATCCTCAATCTTAAATTTACTTTTTTTCCGTCGAGTTAAAAAAAACGTCTCGTTTTAAGCAAAAAAAAACGCATTAATGCATCAAAATCGGCTGATACAGATAGACATACAGGTACGGCAAAGTTATAATTCCCCCTTTTTTGTGAGGATAAAAAAAAGATATATTTTGAGCGGTAGAGTCACCTACTAGTTTTATAAAAAGCATTAACTAGTCTTTTAAAAAACCCACTGAGTTCTTAAGTAGTAAGTTCGATTATTCTGATAAAATAGTTAGCTAGAATGTAAGTTGTTCAAGTGGGGTCTCAAGTAGGTATCGTGTTAATGGGTCCTTTAATTTAATAACCATTTTCCTTATCTATAATTAAAGTCTATACTGTAAAAGCTAGTTGTTAATAACTTGGTACTAAAACAGTTAAAGAGTACTAACATTTTATAAGAATCTCAACAGACTATTTTAGACCAATTATAAGTTTGGCTGCATTACAACCCTCATTTTTGAATTAACCATTCCATCCGTGATTCACAGATATTAAGGTTAATTAGTAAGCATTCAACGTTTTCAACTTTATATTTAAAGTCGTTTCAAAATTCTATCTTTACGGAATCCAGAAAGTTTTATTGTAACATTGAAATTTTAATACCCTATTTACTTGCACCTGTATCTTCAGAGGTGCCTCGATCAATTAAGTATTTTAAAAGTTGATTTTGAACGAGATTAAGATTTAAAAAGAGGGTCAAATATTGATCTTGTTACTGAAGAGGGATTATGTTAAGAGCTTGCTTCTTAATTACAGATAACCTCCTTAACCGCCCACCGATCCTATGTAAACAAACCGAAATATTAGGTAGTGGTATAACGTAGAACCAATCCTTACCGTGTCCGTTGATTATAATCTTTAAGGGTATTAGTTATGCTAAATATTGTTTAGCATTCGAATGCATGCAACGATAAAAAATAATATTCTGTTTTTGTTCATTATGATTATGAATAATAACTATGACGTTCAAAGGGAACCAATGATACAAGTTACAATGTCAGCGTTTTTTGTATTTCCACTCATCAATCCATTCGAAAACATTTTAAATTCAAAAGATAAAGGAAACTCGCGACTTTCTTATAAATTTTAAGTCCAAGAAAACGTCAACCACAATAGAAAAATGGCTAAACTTTAAAAGCTTTGCTTGGTTCACTCGAAGTAATATCGGTTAGGTACTTGAAACGCGTTGGCCCAGCAAAATTGTAATATGCTATCCGATTTATGGGTGTTTTGTGGCTGATGCCACACTGCATGGCACTAGCCGGGCCGGACGACACCGATAGCTTCCTTAATATGCCATGCACCGACAAAAACGCGACTATTGCGTTGAATATATTATATTACTAAATAGACCTTAATTCAAAATCCAAATAGTTGACTTTGAAACCAATTATTTCACCCAATTTAAATAGCCAATTTGACTTCGCACGGCCCAACAGCAGTTCTTGACATCACAGCACAAATGCCGGGCTGGGCTGTCAAGTGTGGCTTCTCTCAAAATGTGTGCGGTTCTTAAAGGCTGGTATGGCATTCATGTCGGACAACGCTAAAAGCGTACCTGTAATATTCACCCGATCCAAGCCATAACCCGATTTCCCAAGCTATTACCGGCAGGAGCTTATAATCTACGTATTATAACTACCAACATTGTATTTTATCAGATGTTGTATGAAACTTCCAACATTGTCGGAATAGAAGCACAATATTAGGGTCTCTACCTATAACATTGACTAGAAGTATGGTAGAGTAAGTCGTCAGAATTGAAATTAGAATGAGCAAATCTTCCATCAAAGCATTTGTAACGTTCGGTAAGTTTTTAACTGGACATGTAGTACTGAGCGGTAGAATTACTTTGTTCAATGAAATAGGTCCAACTACTGAATAGTTCTAAGTTGTGAGCTGCCTCAAATCGTTAAACCATACATATCACCATTCCAGTGATTCACATCAAAATAAAAGTTATTTCAAACAATTTCTCGACGACATTTTTCTCAAATCCCCATTCCGTATTTCCCTAAAAGATTTCATTCACAACAAAGGCGTTTTGAAAAGTCTGCCCCACGGGTACCGTCTCGCCGCACTAACAGAACCTTGTTTCAGTGCCTTGCCTATGCTTCGCGAATAAATGCGATCAGAATATATTATCGGGCACATTACGTACGACTCGCTTGAGCCGCGCATCTACTCCGAACTGAATTCAGATGCACTTCTCTAACTTCATACGCTCTTGTTAAAGATATCTTTATTCACTACGCGGAGGTTTATTTCACAACAAATCTTTTAGAGGATAACGTAATAAAATGAAGGCGTATCTAGCGTATCTATTTACTTGGAAAACTGTCCATTACTGCTTACAGCTGTGCCATTGGTGCCTTTGCCTATACCATGGTTATTGGGTATTTTAAAATGATTACTTTATGCGTGAAAATTACCTGATCTGTGATTGGTTAACGATCGTTTCGCTGGTTTTGTTTGACCAATAATAACCCATATATCATAACACAGTATTGTCTGAATCAGTGAGTTTGGCGACACTGGTTTCCGTAGAAAACATAGAGTCCGTTTACTCCTCTGATTTTCGTGTTTGCGACACACCTAAGACAGAAATGTTAAGCAATCATTTTCCTTACCTTCATATGCAAGTAAATGTTTTACCATTTAGTCGTGCTGCAACAGTTAAGTAAATAATAAATAACTATTAACTATACTAATTTACATCTCAATTTAGACTCAACATTTAACTGCACACAACAATTAAGAACACATATTGTAACATTTAACGATGTTGACCCTGAGTCGTTGGAAATAGGCATCCCCAAACAAGGTCAAACTTCTCTACTCGTAGCATGAACCATCCATATTTAAATATTCGCGTAACGAACGTAATGTAAATGAAATCTTTTAACAGAAGCTCACGCGTTGGCGATTTCAATGGCTTACTAACCTACATCACTGTTTCTGACATTGACAATTAAAAAGGGAGATTTTATTAACGCTGATTTATTTTTTCTTCTGTTTCGTATTTTTGGGGGAGATGAGATCGATAAACTCGGTTGGAATCAGTTCACTGTGGTAAGTAGACAGATGGTTCTATGTCCAATTCGGACCAAGGATTTTCCAGAACGAGTCAGAGCTTTTGAATTAAGAACACTCCTGAGCAAAGGTCTCCCTCAACATCTTCCAAGCTTTTCTGTCCTATCGATCCCTGTCGAGATTGTCTAGATCGTCACGCCATCTCTTCCGGGGTCTGCATCTACGCCTTACACCCTCCAGCACCCATTAAGAATTACGTAACTAATAATTCAGATTTATATGACCTATATTTTCTCAGTAACTCATTTGTTAAACGCGAAAGATGCAAACATCCCATAAATATTACAAGAACCAGCTTTACTATTGAATAGAAAGTCATAAAATAACCTAACCAACAATTTGATTGCATGATGCACGAAGTATAATAATAATTACTGTCCCCATTTCAGGGTATTAATTAATTAAACCTAGAACTATTATTTAGGGGTAGTTTATGTTGGATCATCGGATGTCAAAAACGGAGAACGATCCATGGTTAGTTAGCTTCAATCGAGGGGAGGGGGATGCCGAAGAGTAATTAATTGCTTCTGTGACTGACAACCCTTGTTAACGTTACGTTCAGTTGGTATTAAAAGTCTTTATCGTCTATCATGGTTTAATGAGTCTCTAGTATTTAATAACTATCTTATCTAATAAGTATCTATGGTATAATAATACTGGCAGTGCCCCGCATTTCACCCGCTTTGTACCCGTTCTCGTGGGAATTTAGGGATAAAATGTATCCCATGTGTTGTTCTGATGACTATAGTTTCATGCAAATTTCCAACGTTCAGTAGTTTTTTGCGTGAAAGAAATTTGGTAAGTATGCTATTCCCTTTGTACTTAAGACTTACCGCACTCAGAGACGTCAAATGATTCCTTAGTAGGGATTGAATGAGTGATTTTGACATGTAATGTATAAACAAATTACGGCAGTTAGTAAATAACCAGACAAATTAAATTCTCACCAACAAAAGTAACCAGATATCTTCGATAGCTCAAACACTCATATTATCATGTTGTAACTAATAACAAAATAAAGCTCAGTTCAATTCCCTGGAGCACGAACAAGCGTCTTGAACCTCAATCAGCTGCCAATAACGAACAACGATCAACATACTGCCGACTGATTGACCGAATGGCTGACCGAATGACCGTGGAGCGGTGAGCTACAAGTTTATGAGAATATTAAAGTGATTGGGCGCCATGTTTAATTATTAAGAATTAATAAATGCTTAATATTTTTTGGTGTCTCGATTTTATTTAGGACTAGCTGTGCCCGCGACTTCGTTCGCGTGGAATAGTGACTATGAGCAGCGTTTTTTTTTTAAATATATACTTATTTTTATTTTGGATCATAATCACAGTCATTTTGGGTAGCTAAAAAACCTACTTTACTGTAATGCTTCTCTATATACAATATTAGACGTATGGCCATCAGGGGTGAAAGCATACAGTCTGCTGGAATTGCTAACACGGGACACAGCCACATACAATTGACCGTGCGAAAAACAGCTGATACTTAGATCTACACCCACAACTTTTAGAGTCTGACCTTGAGCTTTATTAATTGTCATGGCGAAACATAGGCTCACTGGAAACTGAATTCGTTTAAAACTAAACGGAAAATTGTTTGGAATGAGAGGAATCCGAGGAATAAAAACACTATCACCTTTTCCGCACCCTGTTAAAATCTCTGCTTCTATCAGATTTCGTTGTAAATTTGTTACTTTCCCGTTTTTTTTTGTTTTCCCGCGGTAAAAAGTAGTCTTTATGTTGCGCCAGGCTCTAAAATATGTCGGTACAAAATTTCAACCAAATCCGTCAAATAGTTGCGGAGATTAATGGTGCCTATGTATAAGCATAGAATAGTGTTCGACGTGATTCTTTAATTTGACATAACTTTTTTATTTATGAACCGATTGACATGAAACAAACACTAAAGCATAACTGAAGCATACCACAATATATTCGTGAAAACCGCATCCAACTCGGATCAGCCGTTTCTGAGATTAGCGTGAACAGACAAACAGACAAACAGACAAAAAAAAAGTTGATTACATTTTTGGGTTCGACATCGACATAACAAAAACCCCTGCTATTTTTTTTATTTTTATTTTCAATGTACAGACAGCACTTTTCTACAATTTTATTATATGTATAGATGTATAGATATAGATAGTATCTGTGGTAGCATGGTACAGGGTGAACTGGGATTGTTTTGAAGAGAAGATCACTAAACTATAGGGAAGATCAAGGACGTCAAATAAATTGATAATTAACTGACGTATTTCTTCATAAATTACATGTCACTTAGCATTCTTGAACCTCTTTCGAACATGGATTTTAAAGTCCTTGCTTTCGAAGGAATTGTTTGACGTCTGGAAATATGGAGGTAAGAGTTCAATCAATGTCCAACGTTCCTTTTTCAAAAAAATAGTAAAAAATTCTTCAGCGAGTGGATGGCCAACCTGACCAATCCTGGTGTCAGAGTTATTGAGCCGCCAAAGGCCTCTGACATGGCTCAAGTAACGACTACTATCCGTAGAAAGTAACCGGGACCGACGGCTTAACGTGCCCTTAAAATTTAAAATCTTGTTGTTAACATTAGTCTTCCCACATTGCATAAAACCTTACCTCTTTACATCTTAAAAAATACAGAAAAAGAAAAAACCCTTCAATCTCCCTAAAATTTTTTTTTTCATTCATAGAAAAGGAAAGAATCAAAGACACGAAGTCTTTCTATACTTAAGTGGGTGGTCCGCTTGACCAAAGTTGAATGACCGATGTTGAATAAATAATGTGACACGAAGATGTATCAACATACGCTGGTTTATACGATATCTTTCGTGATTGTTATCTACAAGGGATATTCAACAAAACGCAGGTATGACAAAAACATCTACTAAATTTTTATACGGAGAATTTGTAGTCTTTTTTAAAGCCTACCTAGTTGTGCTCAGTATAAAAAACAAATATAGAACGCATTGACACTATTTTCAAATTGGTAATCTAACCTTATATATAATAAAGTTTGTTTATGTTTGTTTGACAGTGTTAATAAAGGAAACTACCAATTCGAATTAAATAATTCTTTGCGTAATGGATAGCCACATTCAACGGGAAAGTTATAAGCTATTTTTCATCCCTAAAATCCAACGGGAACAGGCACAACTGGGCTAAAAATGCAGGGCGCTATTAGTATGAAGGTAAATCTCAAAATTATACTATGGATACTTACTCTGAATAACTTTTTAATATCGAAGCCGATAGAGTCTACGTTTCGTATACCTAGGTACCTATTTAATTTGAAACCTATTTAATGAATTTTCAATACAAAAAATATAACCTCAATTAATTCTACATGCTAAACTTGTTTCGTATTCGTCTTTGAATATTACAATATTAATAACAACAAGTTTTGAATCATCAATTCGGTATTAGTATTTATAGATACGACATAGACAAAAGGAAAATGTATCATAAACAAGAATTTATCATAGTTGTTAGGCAAGTTATCATATTTTAAAATGTTAGGTAATCTTAAGCAGAAGAACACATAGAGACAAAGAGAGGTATAGGAAGGCCAAGAAGGGAATATATAATAAGGTATAGTAGTAGTGTTCGCTTTAACTTAGATACCAGGTATATGTAAATTAACTAATAGAAAGAGCGAAAGTCGTGTCGTACGAACAGCTGAAGAGGACGACAGAAGGTAGAGAAAAGAGGAAAGAACTCCATCGACAAGAGCCCAGCTCTTATGTTCAGGACGAAGTTAATCCAAAAGTAAAATGGGTAAGTTCCTAACTAAACCAAATTACTTATTATCTATCAGAGTACTTCGTGCTTCGGAGGGCACATAAAATTGTCCGTCCCGGTTGTTTAATCGTTAGACCATGTCAGAGGCCTTTAGGCGGTCTAAAAACTCCGACACCAGGGTTGGCAACTAACGGACTCGAACATACTTACTTTAGCAAATCCTTAAAATTGCATCAAACATTTTTGCTTCTAATGTAACCCTACCACCCGCCCACAAATCTATGTTTGAACAGTTTGCTCCAAACAGTTTGTTGTCAGGAAATTCTTTTAATTAACGTAGTTTTAATGAAACTGTGCTTACATGGAGGACCGTGTGGACAGCTGAAGCAATTATCTACCCTGGTACAGTGTGCTCATTGTTCTCAAGTTTTCAGTTTTCAGTTACATTCAGTGTAATTTTATTATTTTTCGTGAGATTTTTCGGTAGGTACCTACTTACTTCTTAAAGTGTGAAAATATTTTGTTAGATTCAGTTTTAAGGTTACCTAAGTGTGAAGATAAATTGAATAGATAAGTTGAAGCCTTTCATAAAAAGGCAAGTAACACAACGTCACGTGACCCGCAATCGGCCTGCACCCGCACGTTGAGGTAATTGTACTATTCTAGTAATTTAGGAATACCTGTATTACTGGATGTCCAATAAGAAAGGTAAGATTATAGAGGTAAACTGGTGCCTATTAGGCAGTGCCTTAATACACGCCAATACTTTCGTAAAATAAGGCTAACAAAGAGAACTAATAACAAAAGAAACCAAGCCTTCTCTATTTGTTAGGTCCAGCTCTATAGGTATGGTTATATTTCAGCCCAGTAACTCTTTAGTAAACTTTGGTTACCTACTTTGGACTAATAGAATAGAGACAGGACTGATTAATTGTGAGTCTTTTGTTCTGGATATGGACAAAATTGAATTTCGAACACAGCACACTGCGATGAGTAAAATGTATTAAGTAACTAGCAGCGCCCCGCGGTTTTACCCGCGTTGTGAGGGTTCCCGTAGAAATTTCGGGATTTTTTATACATATAAACCTTCCTCTTGAATCATCAAAATCCGTGCAGTAGTTTTTGAGTTTATCGCGAACAGACAGATAGACAGACGCGGCCTGGGACTTTGTTTTATACTACCTATGTAGTGATAAAAATAAGCAAAAAAATTTGGTAAAATATTTCTGAAAGCTAATAGTGCCTATGATATGTATCGTGGTCCCCAATAAAAGCACCAATGGGGTATCATGTTGGCAATTGACTCGTTTCAACAGCTGTTTGACACTATCAAGGTAAGGTAGGTACTGCATTATCAAACTTATCATACTAAATGTTCAGAGGCTGGGTAGAGATAAGGCTTCTAACCCTTGTTAAGTTGATGTGATGATACAATCGTCAGAACATATCAGTGGCCTATAGGCTGTCTAGATACTCAAGACACCTGGATAGGGCGCTAACCTTTTAGTATATACCTACCAATAGTAATCTTATAAGCCGTAGGTCATATCACTACATAGTATAAAACAAAGTCCCCGGCCGCGTCTGTCTATCTATCTGTTCGCTATAAACTCAAATAGGTACTACTGCACGGATTTTGATGCGGTTTTTTTAAATAGATAGAGTGATTCAAGAGGAAGGTTTATGTTTATAAAAATTCCCGAAATTCCCACGGGAACGGGCACAACGTGGGTGAGACCGAGAGGCGCTGCTAGTAAAATATACCTAACTAGGAACGAATAAACCTGAACAAATATTACCACGATTAGCAGCATCCAACCGGTTTGAGGCAAACTCGTTATGGGTTAGGTTATCTTCTCGCTTTTAAACGTTACGTCATATTCCCGGATTTAAAGGTTCATCATTCGGTCATCTCTGAGTAAACTTCATGTTAGCTTACTGGTTAAGTAGGTACCTACTATGTGTCATTTTAATAATACTTTGTAGCAAAGGTAAGTACCACAAAAAAAAGTTCCATAGGTACCTATAATACCTAGGTATATCCATTATGAAACGGGAGGTATTACCTACCTACGAGAGTTCGGGTATAATGAGTGCAATCGAGTAAGGGAACTGTCAATATATGTGTTAGTACCTACCTAGTACGCGAGCTAGTACCTAAGTAAGTACCTACCCACCTATCTTATTTGACTCCTAGGTATTCGCCTATCTAAGACACCTTAGTAGGTAAGCTACCTAGTTTAAAATGTCTATTGGACTTGCTGCTATCCAGCTTTAAACTCTATTTGAAGAACTCCTTAACCTGGATAGGTACAAACATCAGGTTCCAATCAGCTGTTCTATGTTTTTATCAGCTGATCAATGTAGGATTCTTTGTAATGTAGAGAAGAGTGAAGAGCTACATATAGGTAAAGGTCTAATACGTATACCTAATACCTATAAAGGTAATGAATGTAGATGAAATACCTACCTACATTGTATTTTTTGTATCTATGTTGATAAGTAGGTAGGTACTTAGGTAGGCAACTGTCAGCTGTCAGCCTCTGTCAGGTAGGTCCACGAAAGAGTAAGTAGGTAGGTAGGTAGGTACCTATCTCTATTTCGTGATTTTAGCGGGTAGGTTGATGGTAGTAATTTGTGTGTTTCCGCTAATTTCTTCAAAACCACGCAATGGAATTAGATACGGTTTCACTGTCGTTTAGAGATTTTTTATGGAATGTTTGTTGTTTACTTATTTGTACCTCCCTGTAAGAATGTAGAAAGACAGAGGTATTTAATTGAGATATTTGAAAAATAATTATATTATTTAAGTAGGTACCTACCTACTATATTATTAGGTAGATTAGACATTTATAATTCATTAGGTACCTACTTATTGTCCTATAGGCGTTAAAACAATCTAATGCTTCCCGCTATTAGGTACTAATTACCTGCTATTAGGTAGTTTAGGTATTTACCTAGTTTTATATTAATATACCTACATAGGTAAATCAATATAAAAGTATATAGGTATATAGGTAGGTAAATACCTACGTAGCAACCCAAATAAGCACCTACTCATGTGTTAACAAAAGTGTCTTACAAAAGTTAAAATTCCTACCTACACTTAACAAAAACAAAAATTCAGTTTCACTACCAAAATCTTCAAGGACGCCAACCCAAATAATTTGTGTGTGTGAAAGAGACAAAAACCCGGTCCCCAAAACAAGACAGGATTGCTCCTTCGATGACGTCACACTAACCTACCGACCCAAAAGACTCTTCAACAAAAAGTTTAAAATTGTTCCGTAATAAAAACTACCTACCCCAGACAGTTTTACGGTAGTTTTTTAATTTGCACCTGTCTCGGGTAGGTATATTATTGTGATTGTTTTTTTATTGTGCTTAGGTCAGGTGCAATAAGGTTACAAGCTTTATCCGACTGTTAATAAAGAAGTTTGATGATTATTATTATTAGTTTGTATTGTAGGTAAGGAAATACTTGGTAGATATGTAGGTATTTACTTTTCTACCAATTGCTATTGCATCACTAAATTATCTGGGACTGGGACCTTTCAGGGTCCTTTAAATAAACTGTAGTCGAACTTCTTTAGTACCTACATAGTTATAAAAATATAGTGTAGGTACTAGCACTAGCACCTACTAGGTACCTAATCACTCATTGTATTGTTTACGCAAGCAAGCCAAGTTCAAGTGAACTCACCTGTGTTTAAAGTTGCAATGCGCGCGCAGGTAGAACTCCAAGTCCCACAGGTGAACGTTAACTTCAAAAGGCAACTTCCAAAATATTCAAATGGTCAACACGAGAGGTAACACCCCGATCAAACAATCGTGCCTCCCGTATTTACAGTCGCACCACAACACAACACTTCACTGTCACTGTTTGTTTATAAAATTATCAAAGGCTTTATTAATAATTCGGTTGACCGACTGCGCATGTCCGTGCAACACGCGCCACTCTTTGAATAAGGTTATGTTTAAGTTACGAGCACCTTCAAACTTCACTGAACACGGCACCAGCCACGCACTTCCCACTAGTTTCCGAGAAGATTCCTATAAGAACCAGATCCGTGCGAACTTTTTATGAGTTCGCGAAGGCACGATCCAACAGACGGACAGTTCTGTGGCTGTTCCCACGATGTATCCTTATTAATATCACTTAAAACTGACTCTGTCGCATCTATTTAACAATTCACCGGCTCTACCTGAGGTTTATGAAGGCCGCGTACGTATAATAAACACTTTAAAACTCCGGAACCGGCAACAATTCGATTCCGCACGTGAATTTGACACAGTCAAAACAAATACCGGCGAGATAAATTCACCAGAAATTCACTCAGGAACAACGACACATTTCATGTTTGAAGCGTCGAGAGGGTCCAAGTGACAAATTAAACGAATAGAAAAAGAAAATAAACGAAGAATACGAAAGTCGCCGACAGCAAAGTCGAGCGTCCGACACTCCTGCTGAGCGGTGTACTAAACGCGAGCGAGAGGCCGCGCGACCCGCCCCGCCCGCGCCCGCGTCTCCCCCGCCCGCGCGCCCTGCGACCCGCGCTCATACATCGCATCGCATCAAAATAAAGTCACACGGACAAAAAATCTGAATTGCAAGAGAAGTGAAGACCGCAGGCATGGTTCACTGGATAAGTAAATATTCCGCCGGTTTGTTTAGGTAAGTTTGACGGAGTCGGCGACGGCGCGCGGCGAGCGAGCGCGAGCGTGCGGCGCGGGGCCGGGCGGGAAGGAGGCGGGCGCAGGCAGGCATTCAATTAATCTGACAACACGTGCGTAATGCACCCTCCGTAAATGTTCTGAGGTTATCATGCGATCCATTGAGCACAGGCGACAGCGACCATTACCTAATTTCAGTGATCTTTGATTAACTTCTATTCAATAATTGATCCCGGCGACTCTTGTTAACTGAACTTTGCACGGCGAACAAACTTTATTTGCTCAATAAGTGTCTTCGTGAAGTTCGCGGGCTGGACTCTCCGCCAGTTAATAAACCAGAAGCTATCAAACGACTAACTAAAATCTAGGTACCTACTCGAACTTTTTAGTGCTTTTAATTAAGCGACTAGGCACTTACCCGGATACTTACTTAATTGGATAAAAATACGGTGTACCGACCAAGGTATGTCGTTTTATGATTAATCTTGGGTTCAGTTCCAATGAAAAATGTTTTAATTTTTATATAACTTATGGACTAAGAGCCCGTGAACCCCAGACTTTCGTTATTTTATAAAAGCTGAAAGTTTGTCAGCGCATGCTCCCACACAAAGGTAAGAACGATGGACTATTGTGAAGTTTGGGTAGCCGTGGCTTTGGCAGGTAAACGGTACTAAAGGTGTGTAAAATACCGATCTAAATTCGTCAAATAATAAAGTGTGATTTTTTGGTATTACCTTCAGAATATTATTAAAAATCACGTTATTGATTGACAGACACTTAACATCGTGGCAACCCCTTGCCAGACACCCCTAATGTTCATGAAATTATAACTCTACTTATGTTATAGTATAAAAGCTGATTTTTATATATAATACTTAGGTAATAATTAGATGATGTTTCCTCATCAGCCAGACATTTTTGATAGTTCCAACTCCTTGCCAGACAATGATGTAGGGTCGCTGTAGGAGCGAGCGCGAGACAGTATTTGTATGGTGGGTGCGAGTGAGATGGCGAGATAGGTCTATCGCGATCCCTCACTGCGCATGTTTAGTACATGTTTACATCAGCTAAAATAATCTTATATGCTATCTTCAAGTATTAATTGAAAAGTTATTATAAATTAACAACATAAAATATTTAGAATATAACGCAGCTACAACTAGAACAAATTCTTAAAATTATGGACTCAGTTTTCAAAAAGTTTTTACTTAAGATTAATACCAATAAAACTAAAATACTCATATCCTCAAAACATATAATAAACCCACAAGAAACTTTAGTAATAAATAACAAAAATATTGAAATAGTAAATAAATTCATGTATCTGGGTAGTTACATCACATCAGACTCCAGATGTACCTTAGATATCAAAACCAGGATAGCAATAGCAAAGCAGGCTTTTCACAATAAAAAATATCTACTTTCTTCCAAAATGTCTAGAAAGGTAAAGAAAATGTTTATAAAATCATATATTTGGAGTATAGCTTTGTATGGATGTGAGACGTGGACGATGACTCAACGGGATAGGGAGAGGTTGGAAGCGTTTGAGATGGGGTGTTGGCGTAGGATGGAAAGGATTAGTTGGACGGAGAGGGTGACAAATGAAAAAGTATTAGAATTGGTGAGAGAGAGTAGAACACTACTTGAGATAATAGAAAATAGGAGAGGGAAGATGATAGGACATCTCATACGACATGACAGATTCATAAATAATATCATGGAAGGTAAAGTTGAAGGAAAGCGAGGTAGGGGAAGGCCTAGAATCAGTTACATGAGTCAGATTAAAGAAAAAGTGTCTGTCATGTCTTATAGAGATGTGAAGGAACTTGTACTGAATAGGAATAGATGGAGAAGTCTGCATCGGACTCACCGACAAGAGCCTTGCTCTTAAATTTATGATGATGATGATGATGATGATGATACAGACTATAAAGTATATTCAATATATTATTAGTGTATGATACGTACATTATATGCTTACAATTTGTTTATGTGATTTTTTAAATGAAAGTGATTTTGTTTAAAAAATTAAGTCTTGGGCATTGAGATATATGTACTACGTACTAGAGAAGTCACTTCAAACAAGCTTCTTGAGAGATTCGTTATGGTGCGGGGTCAACTGTTCACTTAGTCGATGGCCAGCTCTGGCCAGAACTACATGTGTTACAGCTATTGTTTTTTTTATAAAATATGCCTTCATGTGCATTGCCTTATTGCAAAAACACTTTTAAAAACACAAATAGAAGTAAAGGAGTGATCTTTCATTTGGAAGTATAATTTTCTACTTCGAAAACAATTTATATGAATATTGAAAAAAAAAATTTTTACATCAACAAACGGCCATATTCCAAAGAGTATATGGGATATGAGATACAGAGTGGACACCAAAGTGGACACTATCGAGATATGACGAAGATAAATACCTAATTGATCTACTCAGAAACGTTTACTATGCCATAAGTCAATCTCTTTTAACTTATTGTATTGAATGTTGGGGAGGGTCGGTTAAAACTCACATGCTGGAAGCTGAAAGGGCGCAGCGGTCAGTGCTGAAAGCAATGTTGAGTAAAAACTTCCGATACCCTACCGAAGCCCTATATCGAGAATGCCAAGTACTCAATGTGCGGCAACTGTACTTTTTAAAGATTGCTGTATCTGTGCATAAAAACCTCCTGGGTACAGTTAAATACAAGGAATTACTAAAAAAGCGCTTATATCGCCTTGAGATTCCCAAAGTAAAATCCAAATTTGCATGTCGCTTCGGACCCTTTTTTGAAAATTTCATATATAATATAGTGGTGAAATATTGTTGCATTAAAGAATCAGGGGTTAATGAAGCTAAATCTAAAATCAAAAAATGGCTTTATTCCCTTACATATGAGGATACTGAGAATCTGCTTCTGATACCTAAATAAAAACATAACATATTATGATTGTATTTAAATTTATTTTTATTTTTAATATGTATCTTATGTATTATTCATTGTATTGTATTTTATTTTAATATATTTTAAGTTGAGGTATCCATATTAATTAATATTCATTGATTATTATATGTCATATATATATTCTAAACTTATTGTAAATATACATTTATATTGTTGTTATTATCTAACTCTTATGAACCGAGTGTTATTGTTGTTACTATTGTTAAGTTATAATATGTTAGCTTTAAGTTAATGTTCCTTCTCATTTTATATAGTATATAAACCAGCCGAACGCCTGTTAAAATTAAATCTGAAATCGTTTATCCTGGTACCTCACGACACAGATTAATCTAGTGTGAGGGCCGATGTAAATTAACTATATGTAAAAACCAGGTTTTAGGAAATAAATATTTTTTCATTTTCATTTTTCATTTTCAATTCCTGTTAATATTATATATCAATCATCTTTTTATATTAACCGACTTCAAAAAGGAGGTTTGTGTTCGCCCCTAAGTTTTTAAAACATGATACTATTTTTTGTCTGCGATTTCTCGGAAACTATTTATCCTATTTGGGCGGGATTTATTTTACGGTTTTTTTTAATGGGTTTTTTATATAATTATGTTAAAATGCTCCATACTCTTAAAAGGCTTCAAAAACGAGGCTATGCATTTTCGGTTGATTATTATTTGATTAAGTATGTAAACAAGGGTTTTTACTAAACGTTTTCAAAAAACAACGGACTTGTAAAAAAATCTTTGACATTAAAGGGGTGCCCCAGGAATGGATCTATTACTTTCGACTCCAATTAAAAGTCAAGCATTTATATTACCAGTCTGAGTTAATAGTTTTTATATTATTTTTTACTCTCATCAATACAAAAAAATCAAGCTCAAACACAAGGTCACTGCTCTAAACCGCTGAGGAGTTCCCTTAAGTATTCTTCGTCTTCAACATCTGGCAGTTCTATCATCAGAGCGACTCCAGACCTTTATTAAATTGTAGCATTAAAATATTTAATGGAAAAATTAACAAATGCTCTAGTCGCTCCTATGATTTTCAAAAGTTTCTCTCCATTTCACTGGGATGCCATCATCAGATATGTACCTCAAAATATCTTCACAAAAATCATGAAAATCGGTTCATATACAACGGATTATACATCCGCGAGCACACAAAATAAATCATGTATATATACGGACAAATTGAGAAACTTCCTCCTTTTTTAAGTCGGTTAAAAAACCTTTTGCTATTATTCTTCATATACTTTTTTGTTTTTTAAATAAAAATTTACTTCTGATGTATTGAAAAAAAAACTAGGTAGGTACATATTTCTACTAAAAGAGTCCGGTCAACTAATAACTAATATTTTCTTTAATACACTATAATAATAATCTGTAATGTCATCAATCTATTTTTTTTGCATTATAATAACTTGTAATGTCATTAATATATTTTCAATTAAATTTTTGAGTATTATTTATTTGTTTTTTTTTTATATACTTAATCTGTTATTGAGGGATCGCGATAGACCTATCTCGCCATCTCACTCGCACCCACCATACATATACTGTCTCGCGCTCGCTCCTACAGCGACCCTACATCATTGTCTGGCAAGGGGTTGGAACTATCAAAAATGTCTGGCTGATGAGGAAACATCATCTAATTATTACCTAAGTATTATATATAAAAATCAGCTTTTATACTATAACATAAGTAGAGTTATAATTTCATGAACATTAGGGGTGTCTGGCAAGGGGTTGCCACGATGTTAAGTGTCTGTCAATCAATAACGTGATTTTTAATAATATTCTGAAGGTAATACCAAAAAATCACACTTTATTATTTGACGAATTTAGATCGGTATTTTACACACCTTTAGTACCGTTTACCTGCCAAAGCCACGGTTACCCAAACTTCATAATAGTCCATCGTTCTTACCTGTGTGTGGGAGTATGCGCTGACAAACTTTCAGCTTTTATAAAATAACGAAGGTCTGGGGTTCACGGGCTCTAGGTCTATTATGTACCTATTTATTTGATTATTTGATAAAATTAACACTTAGCTTAGTATAGGTTCCGAAGATGCGATAAAGTTTGCAAGTTGCTCGCTCTCTATAAAACACGCCGCCCAGAGCTTGTAAACTCGCTCAATGTCTAAAATGCTGTTTTAACCCACATAGGTACTATCGTCCACAATACAATCGTCCCCATCTATTTCTACATCATGATAAAAATAACAAGCAATAAAATATCTTCACCCATTTAAAAGTTTTCTGACTTTTGCTTCAAGTAGGTACGAGAGAGTTAAGTTTAGTAACTAATGTGATAATTGAATTACACTCGTGACGTAGTTTGATTAACCATGAACTATCGTAATTGTTAAGCAACGTGCAGCTCGGTTACAAATGGGATGGGTGGCCGAGGCCGTTAGTGGCATTTCTGTCTTAACGCTACCGTCAAAGGGCACGTTCGAATGTCGGTCCCGGTTGTTTCAATCGTTATACCTCTAATAACTTCTATTATTTGAAGTTACTTTTACATGTTTTTAGTAAGTACCTACCTAACATCGAATGTGTAAAGGCTTCCATTTTTATTTCCCTACGAAAAATAAAGGTGTTATGAGTTTGACATGTGAGTGTATGTTGTTTGTGTCTCTATGTGTTTGTGACTCTGACATCGCCAGACCCATCGTACGTACCTACCTACATCGGTTTTGGTTAAGTTTTTTTTATACATATGTATTAAACGTGACCGAGTCGAGAGTATAATAAGAAAATAATTATTGATTGATAATTGAATAAGTCTAGATATTTTCTCTTAAATACTACCTTTATTTCCTTCATGACCTACTCGATAAATAAAATGTCCTTAGGTATTCCCAGAACTGGTTTTTATTTGAAGCTTTTTAATTTACACTTTACGGACTCCGATTACGTGTCGGCGTCGGCGCCGACACCCGTCCACAAGTAGGAACGGACAATGAGGCCTTTATTCATAAACGGTTATTAAAATAATTTTTGCTATCAAATGTTTTGTCCCTTTCCGATATACACTATTTTCTGAAGAGCAAAAGAGACAAAACACAGTATAACAGAGTTTTAGTTAAAGAGGTTTACAATTAAGGTCTCTAATGTATAGGTATTTATAACTCTACTAGCTGCGCTCCGCGGTTTTACCCACGTTGTACCCGTTCCCGCGGGAATTTCGGGATGAAAAATAGATGTTGTCCGATTCTCAGGCCTACCCGATATGTACACAAAATTTCATGAGAATCGGTCGAGCCGTTTCAGAGGAGTTCAACCACGGTACCCGTTCCCGCGGGAATTTCTGGATAAAAAATAGACGTTGTCCGATTCTCAGGCCTACCCGGTATATACACAAATTTCAAGAGAATCGGTTGAGCCGTTTCAGAGGAGTTCAATTACGCACAACGTGACACGAGAATTTTATATATTAGATTACTCTAGATAGAGCTCTATATTATATGCGGGCACAGGTAAATACGCTTCTGCCTATCACGTTAGATATCCATTTGCTATATGCATGACTTATGTATATAATATATCTAACCAAACTATCGATATAGATAAGCATTTGATAAGGTCAAGAGAGGCATCATTGAAATCGAGATAAGTGGGAAGCTGTGTAGTGTATTGTTTACGTACTGGGTTTATAGCACACGCACACACACATAAGACGGGATATTTTGAATGATTCATACGAGAGAAGTAAAAAACCGAATGACCGATGATCATACTTAGAAGATGTGCGAAATGACGAACGTTTGATAAGCCCGTTGGCACAGTGGCAGTGAGAGCGCTTACTGTGTCGGGGGTCGCAGGTTCGATTCAACATTGCGGGGGATTGCGGGGGAGACAACAATATGTGAAGACATAGTTGTTGGCGACGACGTCTGGGTGACAATTATAAGTTCTTATAAAGTATTTGTGTTTGTATTTGTAGTAGTACCAGTGAGTTGGATTCCATAAGGCTTACAGGCTATTTTTCATCCCGAAATTCCTACCGGAATAATCGTTCATTGTATCGCTATACGCCCACCACACAAGTAAACTCAATTTCTTTTCATTAAATTTAAAGTTGAAATCGAACTTAATTAATACGGTTGATTTTTCCAACGAAAATAATTCCTTCTATACCTATAGAGAATATTGAATGATAGGTGTGAATGGAATTCAATTGATCGTTTCCCTACTGGGGGAGATTCTCTAGTCGGAAATTGAGCCTTATTTGATTAGATTTTGTTATATTTTTCAGATTTTGTCATAGTTAGTAAGTTCATATTAATTTGTAAATAGTGGAAACTTGATTGGATTGTGTTTGCTATATATATGTATTAGGGGCAATACCACGGTGCAATACTGCGTTAAGAGTATGCCCGTCGCACGTGGCGGTTCACTTTTGTATGAAACCGCACGCGACGGTTCACTTTTATATGAAACCGCAGCGTGCGCACGCTTAACACAGTGTCGGCCCTTATTTATATTTGTTATTATAAAATACCAATATGGGTAAATTAGATGCTTTCAAAAACATTACTTGTAAAAAAGCTAAATATCCCAACTCATCTACCATAAAAATTTGTAAGATCCATGTAATACCAAATCGGTTAATTTATTCAGTCCCTACTTAAGGGTCCTTAATCTTCCTTAAGTTGTAACGTAATTAACTAATCAAACATCTTATGGTGACAGTATCAATATTAAAAATATTCTATGTTTTAATAACCGCATGAATACACAATACAAATAATATATTAAATTATTTTGTGGGTAAAATTAATATCATTTCATAACTAATTTCCAATTTTAAGCGTTGTAAATACGCCTTTTACATGATCGTCCTCTCTATGATAATCAGGTCTTCAGTAAGCTGATCCGAGAGGCCCTGCACTGAGACATAACTTTTGTCTTTAATCTTCAAAAACGCTGCTTGATACTCAGGTACCAAGCAGCACAAGCTGAGTTCTGCCCCTTGCCCTTTTTATGTCTTTTTTGTTGAACATTAAACGTGTTTTTTTAAATTTAGATATTAATAATTTTGTAATTTTTAATGTTAAGATCTAGTTGTAAAATGGCAAATAAAAACATTGTTTTATTTAAAACGGATCAGTTTCTATAGAACATATTCCTTCCTCTACATCTTCGTAGTTTAAGAACATCATTGGGTGTCGTTATGCGTGTCTCGTTCGCAATTCGATACGATATCATTTCGACTGTCATATGACACGAGGAAGCTAAATTGGCACTTTTCAACGCAATAAATGTCCCTTGATATCGTATTAAAGTGTTATTTATAAAGTCGAAACGACGGGGAGTCTGTAATAAGTCGATTTCCAGTGTGTTACGTATAAGACCTTGTTTACATACCTAAAGCTCAGTTGTAGAGTAGTAAATCTATTAAACATTACTATTCTTTTATCCTACTTGATGGGTGACTGATAGTGGAATTTCTATCCGAGCTCTACCTTGCTTCGGACGGTACATTCAATTGACAGTTCCGGTTGTTTTAATCGTTAGACGATGTCGGAGGTCTTGGCGGTCTAAAAACTTCGACCAGGTTTGGCCACTAACATACTAAAAATGAATGAAATAATATTTGACAGAATATTAAGGAATACATAAATGCTGCAAAATTCGACAAATCTTACTTACTATGCACAATCATATTCTTCAAATATCACCGACAACAATATTTTTTAAATACGACCAGCAGAGAGTATCAACGAAACTTTTTAGTCATAACTCTGCATCTTAGACTACCAATGTGAACTAGACTTAATCGTACGTGTACGTGTAAGTTAAGCAATTTACATAAGTATTGTTCGGTGGCTGTCTTTAATTAACTGAACAATAATTTGAAGTCATCGCTCGTAACTTGGAGTGTGAATTCACTCATATTTTTATATTTTTTAATTACCAAGGGCTCATTAGTGAGCTCGGTGCGTTGCAGACAGACTGACTTATGATTATAGTTGAAGTATACATACTTATAGGTGTATCTATTTCCTAGTTGACTGCAACATTTTCCTGTCTGGTAGACAGAACTTAAGCTTAGACAAAACATATTACTGTTTCATCTCAGTGTTTATCACTAGGCTACTTTTATTCCGAAACTAGCAGCGCCCCGCGGTTTTACCCGCGTTGTGCCCGTTCCTGTGGGAATTTCGGGATAAAATGTAGCCTATAGCCTTCCTCGATAAATAGACTATCTAACAGTGAAAGAATTATTCAAATCGGTTCAGTAGTTTCTGAGATTAGCGCGTTTAAACAAACAAACAAACAAACAAACAAACAAACAAACAAACAAACAAACAAAACAAACTCTTCAGCTTTATAATATTAGTATAGATTATCGGCAATGGGCACAATGCGGGAGAAACCGCGGGGCACTGCTAGTAATACACAGGAAAGATCGCCGAAAGGTCAACTAAAATGACTTATTAAATACTAGCAGCGCCCGCGGTTTTACCCGCGTTGTGCCCGTTCCCGTGGCAATTTCGGGATGAAAAATAGCCTATAACCTTCCTGTTGAATGTGGCTATCTATTACAAAAATAATTATTCAAATCGGACTGATAATTCTCGAGATTAGCTCGAACAAACAAACATACACATTTTACCTCTTTATAATATTAGTATAGGTTCGAATAACTTGAAAATTAAAATACAAGTTTGAGTGAACATATTTTGTTTCTTAAACATATTTAGGCTAAATAGATTTAGGAGTTCGTGTGCAAGTGTTTATCTTAAATTATTCTTTCTGCTGATACTAGATAATCCACTCATTACTAACCTCCTACTAATATTATAAATGCGATGTATGTATGTTTTGTGTAGATGTATGTATGTTTTGTTACGAAAAACCTACTGGACGGATTCGGATGAAACTTTACAGTAATATACGTTATAGTATATCAGAATAACACATGGAATACATTTTATCCCGAAATTCCCGCGAGAACGGGTACAATGCGGGTAACACCGCGGGGCACGGCTAGTCCTGTATAAGTATTTTTCCGGTACACCGAAATTTAGAAGGCTTAGAAGTGGTATTGGTGGACTCAGCGAAACCAATTTAATTCCGATGCTTAAAAGTGTGGAGAGTGATCATGTAGTGTTACTCAAGTTTAAGAGCCCTCAGGTGGTGTAGGGTCTTGCACGGACGACCCTGGGTCTTTTGCATTAGTGGAATTGTATAGGATTTTATTGTTCCACTTTTGGTTTACCCTTATGTGTTTATAATAATACAATATCAGCTTTTTCGAAAAAATTATCTGTCCATTAGTACGTTTTTTTATTAAGATACAACCGATTTATATAGTTACGACCCCTGCACATGAAATAAAATTAAAGATATCTTTTTCAAAAGAAATTAAAAGCTTAATTAACATTTTGATTAACGACCAAACTTAATTGAGCCTCGTCTCAATCAATTTTCATTAAAATATTACTTATGTCAAGTTAACGTAAATAGGACATAACTTCGAACTTGGAGTTGTGAACTTGATATGTGCCTGAGTATTAAACTCTTGAACAATCTAGAGAACGCAAGAACCAATAAATTATGAAGGTATGGTAGTTTAAGTTTCAGCGAGCTTACACGTCAATAAATAATCCAAGGTACACTACGACTCCACTTAATTTACGATCCAAAATTCATGTCACATAGTTACTATTTAGGAGTTACGGCTCCCACGAGATGGAATCCGTCACCAGTGAAATGTATTCAATAACCATATTGGAATAATCCGCGCCATTCGCTGGATACTGGCGGACGATTGGCCAAATTACACCAGCATGCAGCTCTCATGCATCGGCCTAAGGGAGTGAAATCGGAGCGGGATATTCATTACGCTGTATTTTCTCCCTAGAGAAAATCGCGATGAAGCGTATAGAGGGAAAAAGCGAACTTCGTTTCACAAACAAAGCGAGCGCCTGAAAGGGGCCTGCGAAAAACATTTTCATTGTGTCTGCATCGCTCGATTTTTAATCTCCCCGCGTCCCTCTGTAAGTTTATTGTGAGCTTTGCGAATCAGTGGCAACTGTCACTGGATCCAGCGTTTATCATTCTCCGCTGTGCCTGTGACACCGTGAAGGGCGATGCCATTTTACATCGACAATTGTCACATCATTGTTAGGAAGGGCAAAACGTTTTAACTTGTCGCCGGAGCGTTCTGTAATGCCGATAGTCCTTTGAATGGTGAACATTTACAACGCAATTTATACTTGGAATACTTCTTTGGAACTTTATATTACTCTACTTAATCCATTCACTCATTCATTCATTCATTTCGAATAGGTTAGGCAATCCCTGGTCTCGGAGTTTTTAGGGGCATCGGCCGTTTTGTTCAACTAAATATAAATATTTTTCAATGATAGTTAACAATGATAAACTAAAAACACGGTCAAACTAGAGTAGTATTCATCATAAAGCCCAAACTTTACGCTTTGTTGCGCACACGAATACAAACTATCAATCAAACGCATACGGATGCAGTTACTCAAAATAGAATCGAGTTGAGAAACAATCCATTAGCTTAACATTACTGGTGATGTTTCCTCATACTATGCCAATTTACCATGAAGCGTAAAGCCATGAGTGTACGTTACGATGAAAATCACAGTAGTTTGGCGGGTGTGTGTGAATAGAATGATCGTTGATCATGTTTTATTCAGCGCTTTCAAGACTAGGATGGGGTGGGACATGGTTTTAGGATACCCAGTCATACATTGATCAGTAGGTGCTGCCGCTATTGTTTGTATAAACAATGACTTTACAGGGATTAAAATGCGTAGTAAGTAGGCATGTAAAGGTAAAAAAGGTATAAGTAAAATAGTATTAGAAGAAAATTCGGCTGTAGTTTTTAAATGCCAATGGAAGTAAGTTCATGATTCGATCAGATTGAAAGATCATGTGGCCTGGTGATTACATGTATATAGGCCCTTCGACGCAACTTTAATTATCACTCTTAGGGAAGACAATAGTTTAAAAAATAGTAGATAAAGTACAGCAAGCTTTTACCATACCCGAGTACCATTTACTTCGAAACCGTAAATTTAATTTTTGACATGTTTGCATAAATTAAAAAGGTGTCTACAAATCTCTTTTGCATCGCGTGCTCAGTATTATGTTTAAAAACCTTTAATTAATGTGATACAATAAATAACTACATATAAGTACTTGCATTTTTAGTTAAAAAAGCTCTTTTTAACGGCTTTAATATCACAATGGCGTGTGAGGTTTTACTAATGCATCATTCATTTGGTACGTTGGGCAAGTAATTTAGTTTCACAGTTTTTCTGTGAAACTTTTTATATCAAACTACACATCCTAAACAAGTTTCGCGAAAAACTGAAAAATGAAGGTTAATTTGACGACTATAGATACCTATATAATATTAGACTTTAGTATTCTTACCATTAAATCGACACTTGGCGTTATTTTCATACATAACATGTCTAAGGAAGTATTTGCCGTCTCTGGGTCATAATGACTGCTATGAAAATCAGTCTGTTAATGTGTTAGCAATTTATAAAAGGAGTAGAAAAATAATAATAAAGGAAGTTTTAAATAATGTTCAAACCAATCGGTAACTGCCATCACTAAAAGATTACTGCCATCAAACAAACAAACAAATAAAACAAAAACTCTTATAATCATAATTGATGTACAAGTACTTACGCCCATATTAAGAGATGTTCATTAAAACCACGGAATAGTTAAAGATTATCTATTCCGTGATTTAAACGACACTTATCTAATTGAAGTAGTTTTTCATACATTACAATATCAAAATTACTACTTAAATCTCTAATAATGAAGCATTTAAAGTTTCTAAGAACGTGCGTTAGTATTGTAATACAAATAACGTAGAAGTAAATTCATTCCAGTTGTCATGCCAGTAAGCCCATCCAATAAGTAAGCAATATATTTTTATGAGAAGGAGAATCTCTTGCAAACTTTTATTACTTCCAAGCTATTAACCTAAAAGAAACGCATAAGCGTTTTAAGAAATAAGTTTCCAGTAGCACTTGTCCTTGTGAGTTATGAATAAAACATGACAGAGTTGTTCGGACGAACTCTCTCACAATGTTACTCTAGTGGCTATCAGAAGAGATGTATAGAATAGGTAGTTTTTTGGTCTATAGGTATTTATTGGCTTTGGCTCTTGGTTATCGTTATCTATACTCGGAATTTTAATTCAATTCCAGAATTGACATTAGCTACTGTCATTTTGTGAAATAATGATACCACATAATAATAGTGTAGTGTAGTGATACGAATACCTTATTTCATTGCGAATCGATATTTTGTTATTTTGTTGGGTTTTTGTTAAAGTGTTGTTACGTTGTGTTTGTTGTTACGTTTATAGTTTTAATTTAATAATTATTACCATAATACATCTATCTGTTTTATTTGTCATGTTCCTTCATGATCACATTTTTTTATTTATTTCACACACAATTATAAAAGAAAAGTCTCAGATCGTTAATTAATCGTCAAAACTAAATTATCGGTTCAGAAATATTTAATTTCCTGATATACTTAGTTTACGAGAGTAAAATTATAAACGAGAAGAATCGATCCGGAAATATTCCATTTCCATATCGAATAATTTCGCAACGTCACTACTTAGGTCATACTGAAAGTTTCTGGATTTAGATAAATGAGACCAGATATTATGTTTATGATACATTTATTGTTTTTCGAAGTATATACCCTTGCCATTTACACATTTTTGCATTCTTTCGAACCATTGTGTGAAGCACTCTACACGCAGTAATTTCTGGTCTTCCGATAAATCATGCGGTATCCATCGAGTGCAAAGCTTCCGAACCTTCAGATGAAAATGCAAAATAGTTTGCACTTGGCTCATTCCAATGCCTAATATAGTACGAATTTGCTGACAAGTAATTTTTTTGTCAGTTTCAATTAGTTGTCGTACGGTATCAATATTAGATTCGGTAACCGCAGTCATCGGCCGACCTTCACGTACATCGTCATGGAGATGAACACGTCCTCGTCTAAATTCTCCGAACCACGAATACACAGAGCTACGACATGGGGCTTCATCACCAAACGCCAATTGAAGTCTCTGGCAACTCTCTTGTTGACTTAAGCCACAGCGAAAATCGTAAAATATCATTGAGCGAAAATTTTCCCGAGTTAAATTCATTGTAGTAGCGACACGCAATTTCTCCAAGGGCGCCAGAATGAAAAAAACAAATGACAGTCTCACGTTTTAAAAAGCGATATGCTCCCAGAGAGTTCTTTTTTTAAATTCCATAATAACTTTTTTATTTTTTTTATCGTAAGTGGCCAGTTCCAGAAACTTTCAGTATGCCCCACGTATTTAGTTCTTGTCATAATGTTGCAACACTAAAATTGTCAAATCTGGAATCGAATTAAAATTCCGAGTATAGGACACATGCAAGGTCATTTAGGACTCTATATAGGATCATTAAGGACTCATGTAGGGTCATTTAAGACTGAAGTATTAACGGGATTCAACGTGCTTGACAAGCCCGTTGCCACAGTGGCATGTCAGAACGCTTACTGGGTCAGGGGATGCGGGTTCGATTCCCGCTCGGAGTCAACAATATGTGCAGACATCGTTTTTGGCAGCTACGTCTGGATGTCAATTATAAATTCATACATAAAAAAACTACGTTTAAAAAACCGACTATGTACGTCTAAAAAGCAAAAAATAACTCTTTATAATATAAGTACTACTAAGGTTATTATTATTTACTTTACTTGTATTGTTATTTTTGTAGTCGGTGACAGCAATGGCGTCGTACGTAGCACACTCCCGCCTCCTCATCGTAGCTTACTCCTACCTCAACATCGTAGCACACTCCCTCCTCCGCATCGCAGCACACTCCCTCCTCCGCATCGTAGCACACTCGAAATGTAGGGTCGTAGCACACTCGAAATGTAGGGTAACATAATATATGACCACGTGACACATTTTGGTAAAAACAAATAGAATGCGAAGCGATTGCTTATTATCTTAGAGAGCTTATTTAAATTGATAATTATTTTACTTGGTGAAATCTATATCAAGGCTCATGTAACTATTATCCAAAGTAGCAATTATTGTAGCAAAATTTACGAATACAGTTACAGTTAATTTATTGTCCGTTTATAAATGTATCTTTACAGAACAAGGTCTCCACCATCAAATCTTATTTCCAATAGAAAGGTTAAACCTTTGTATCATCCTCTGAAACGCATTTGAATGAGAAATAAATTCTGTTTCTGTACTCCCAAATTCAAAGTAGATATCTACCGGGCTTCAATTCCATTATCAAAATTCAATTCTCTAAATTTGATCCCAAATAATCAAGGTATTCTCGAGAGCGAAAGATTTAGTAGATAAATAAATTAATTTGCGATGTTTCATGTTTTAAATGAAAGTATACTGTCTGAAATGTCTTCAAAATGTGTGGTGCGTTTAAAATATTCAAGATCTTCGTAAATCCTCTCAACACTTTTATTTCTAGGTATTGATTAATATTTATTGGAGTCGGGAGAGGGAATCCGCATGGGACCGGGTAATTTACGGTGCCGGTGGCGGTCCCGACAATACCTTATTTACGATTAAATTCAAATCAAATTCAAATTCAAATTCATTTATTCATTTCAAATGTAATTACATTATATTTCGCTCAGTTATCGAGACATCACCTCCCATACTAGTGTAAACTGTGTCACGGAAAGGTGATACCTCTCAAACCGAGCAACAATAAAATATAGCTTACATTCTACTTTACATACATACCTTACAAACTAACATATATACATTTATACTTATAATTATGCCTAATATATTAGTCAGGGATTTTTTTCGTAAATGCTTCCCTGAAGCGACGATATACCACTCCTGCGGGCCAAAAGTCGGGAGAGAAGAACATTGCCTTGTGCTTCACAGGCACTTGAAGCACATACGACTTGAATGTCGTATCCCTCGTTGACTCCAGGCGCCGCAGGTTGAGCCGTATAGATTCCTTTGTCCAAAAACAGACTCTCTGCTGCACATATTTCAAGACTTCTTCGCCTGCGGTGTTAGAGTCTAATCTTGATATGTACAGCGAAACGGTAGGCTCCACAACACGGAGAGTGACCTCTGTTGCTGTAGCGGCGGCGGTACCACGTTGGTTGCGAGACGGCTTTGGTCGACGTTTTTCCACCAGGGTGAAGCCGTCCACGTCGACTTTTCTCGCTCTGTATCCCTTCGGCGCAACCACACAGTTTTCCTCAGCAGTGGACACCTGCCGAGGCTTAGGTAGTGGCTGGCGGAACGCTTGCGCATAACTCTTCTTTTGCTTGAGGACACGTGGAGCAGTCGAAGGCGCAACAGGCACGGGTGTCGGTTTAGGAGCCGGGGGGGCCGACGTCATCTGGCCCGGGCGGTCATTCACCTGTGCATCGGTATTGTATAAAATACGATCATTGGATTATTGATAAATAGGGTGAAACCAGACTCAGTTGGTTTCTTAACTACTTTGTGAACTGAAATAGGATATAAATGATCGATAATGGTTACGGAATGAGACAATTTTGCTTATAGATTCCAATTTGATCAATTATTAAATACTAGCAGCGCCCCGCGGTTTTACCCGCGTTGTGCCCGTTCCCGTGGGAATTTCGGGATTTTTTTTACATGAAAACCTTCCTCTTGAATCACTCTACCTATTACAAAAAACCGCATCAAAATCCGTTGCGTAATTTTAAAGATTTAAGCACACAGACAAACAGACACGAAACAGAGACGACTTTATTTTATACTATGTAGTGATATTTAATTGTCTTTTTTAAATTGTATTTAGTATCGAATGCAGTAGTATGATTGACGTATACGTTTGCGATCTACATTAAAATACTTGTAATACCTAAATATTAGAATAGTCTTTCATAAATTCATGAATATAATGAATAAAAATGAATGGGGGTTAACTTATGAATGGCACTTTGGAGAGTTCCGAGAATATGTTCACGTGAATTTCCCTTTCAAATATTCAGGCTTTTCAATAAAGCAATTTACCAAATACTTTACTCATTTCATTTTAATCATATTTGCATAAATAAATTAGCGTTAAAATGATTTAAAAATGCCAAAATAGTTACAACTTCATGCTAAGTGAATTGAATTCGTATTTTGGACTGACCTAAATGTTTATTTGTGTTGAAACAGTCCTGTATTAAATAATCGTGACATTTATTGGTGTTACCGTTTTCATAGTCGTAAAAACCGGAGAAAAACATTCTCCAAAGAATTGACCCCGAAGTTTACACAGTATCACTTTGGGATCTATTAAATCAATTCAGTGAGCCAGAAATGATTGGTGTACATTGTGGAGGACACAAGATATGGAAAGTTCGTATCTGTCGGAAAATAAAGCGTAGTGTTTTGTTTTAGGGTTACATACTAGGTATGTTATTAGGTGTGTTTTTTTTGTTTGGACGAGCTATCTCTGTCTGAGAAAATGCACGACAGATTAAAACAAATATTTTCTTTATGATATAGAGCTGAGAGGCCTTCGCCCAGGAGTGTGGCTGATACTTTATACAGTACTCACTTTTATATAATAGCCACATTTCAAGAGGAAGGTATATATATATATATTACCTACCTTTTATCCAGAAATTTCCCAGGAACGTGTAGTACACGGGTAAATCTGCGGGGAGCTGCTAGAATATTATTTATTATATGAATATTACTCATAATATTAATACAAACATTACTTAATAGTTAATATTAATATTACTTATATTGCTAGAGTATCATATTAATATTATTAAGAAAACAAAACAATTATGTGACGACACATCTGTGCCCAGACGTGTTAACCGTTAATTGAATAAAACTGTACTAAAAGCTAATTTTGTTCTTCATAAACATAATGTCAGAAACTCGTTACAGATGTCACAATCTTACGACCTATACTAATATAATATTATTTGTTAGTCTTACCGAAATAGTAGTCGTTACATGAGCCACGTCAGAGGCCTTTGGCGGCTCAATAACTCTGACACCAGGATCGGTCAGATTGACCATCCACTCGATGAAGAAGAAGAAGAAGACCGAAATAACCTCGAAAGAAAAAGAGAAAATCTTTTACACTATCTGTATCTCTACTAATATATAAAGCTGAAGATTTTTTGTTTGAACGCGCAAATCTCGGGAACTATTTTTTATCCCGAAATTCCCACCAGCACAACTCTGAGTAGGGTAGTAAGCCGGTCGCCATTACAGTCGTATAACTCCTTGATATACCCGTAAATGTAATACCCGAAATACGTACAAAAAACGGGTAAAACCGCTTACCACATCTAGTGACTAAATAAGAAATATTGTTGATCTAAAGGATTAATTGACTCTCTAAGTTAAACGCCTGCAAAGTAATTTAAACTTAACTTGAATTATTTGTATAATGATCGACAGTAGAGTAAATACGGGGGGTAGTTTTGTTAATTAATCAACTGTAATTAGTACTAAGGGTGAGGCTTCACTAACGTAAATATGAGACGTGCCGGGGTACAATTAACACGATCGAATTTTATCCAAATCTTACGATATCAGCGCACGATTTAGCAGGAGGTTCTAATTTGAACTAAATATATATGTTACGGCTAAAACTAGGTACATATAATATGTCATTTTAATGAAAAGAGAGAGTTTAAACATGAAAAAAAAAAATAACCCTAACCTACCGAATAGTAAGTAATTCGGTAGGTTAGGGTTATTTTTTTTTATGTTTAAACTCTCTCTTTTCATTAAAATGACATACGGCTAATACCCGAAGTTCGGCTACACCTAGTTTTAGCCAGTTAGAACTAGGTGTTGCCGCACTTCGGGTATTAGCCGTAACATATTATACATATAACAAATACCTTATAAGTCTTTTTTACGATATGCTCTATTCGGCCTACAATTTGTGGAACTTGTAGGCAATGTGTTTAGATGTTTAGGAAATAGACACATTAGGTACGTTTCTATATAAAATACTAGCTGCGCCCCGCGGTTTTACCCGCATTGTGCCCGTTCCCGTGTGAATTTAAGAACCATTTGACCGATTTTTCTACTAAATAGTCCGAAAAAAGCCTACATTTGGTTTGGATAGGCGAGCCCGTTCTTGAGTTATAAAATTACAACAAAAAGTGGCATTGATTTTTATATATAGAGATTACTTTATTTATTTCAGAGGACTCGAACTATTTTGAAAAATATGTTTCCTTATTTTCGTACCCTGTGTTCATCTACATTCATTCAAAGAGCGATTATTAGAGTCGAAACTGTTACGACTGAAACTCGGAAAGGTATTGCAATTATACGAAGTTTGAGACGGCCCGAACTTGGCTACAGTTCCCACTGTCTAATTGATCGTATCAATTATTCAAAGTACCAACTTCATGGTGTATAGTTTGGTACTGTCACAGGTCGATGAATAAATCAATCAATTCATTCAAGAACATTGTTCGGCTTTTGAACTTAGATTGTTCTTGAAATGTTGATGGATTAAGCCGGAATTGATTAATCTATTGAAATTAGGAAGATAGAGTGGCGATAGTCAATAATTTGTTCAAGCTAATAGATAATTGAAGTGAACTCACAGGTTTCAAAGGGCACCTGACTATCTAATCAAATTAATTTGTAGTAGGGTGACTTACTACCGATAGCTTTATCAAATACTTTAAGCGATTAAAGAATACAATGAAAACAACAGAATAACGACAGAATTAAAAGCTTTAAAAAAGGAACGAACGTTCAAAAATCTATAAAAATAAAAAACGACATTTTTGATGCACATCCTCACAGTAAGTTGTTTGCAATCAACTATGTTCAATAATGAACAAGTCGATGCGGCGTTTATCCGGCGCCGGACATAGCATCCGGTTTTAACCGGCGGTGGCTTGCATTATAAAAGTATTTTTCCATTAGCACTAACCGCTCGCACAACCTCGCTTTGGAATCCCCAATAAAAAGACTTTTACGTCCATTAGGATTATGCTACCGTGGAAATTTACGCACATCGATAATTCAAACAACGAAAATATTCCGGTACATCTACATTTTAACAATTTGCATTCTGCGAGTTTTTAGTAATAGAATATTCAAAATGTGAATCCGATTTCACGTATGTTTTCGCTTTATAAAGAGCTGTATTTATTTGGTTTATATTTTAGATGCAGAGCTTTTGAGTAAAACAGTATGAAGCGGCTTTATATTGTACATAGGAAAAAAGAAAATGTAAGATCTTATACATGGTGTCTTGTTTGTCAAACAATTGCCTTGGCAACTCCAGTTGAAAATAAAAATATTTTGTAAAAAATATTTTGTTAAAAATATATCTACGTATTGCTTTTTAAGCTTAGATATTCTTGGTTCTTTATGTGTAACAACACTATTTGCGAGACTGTAGATAATATGTATTTTGGAATACGTCAATTATTTAAAAGTCAATTGCAATATCTTCGTCTTACCTTGCCCCAAAATATTAAACGTATAATTTTAACGTATAATGTCATACTAAAAGGCAACCATAAATATTAAAGTCACTTCTGTAAACCCAGCATTGTATTTCATTCAGTTGAAAATGTCTCACCCAATGCAAGCGTTCTAAATTAGAACAGCTATGCAGTTCATTCTCTTTATTCAAAGTCACAGTAAACTTAATTTAGACAGCGCGCTTACGTAAAGTGATAAATATTTGATTTTGTATACAATTTGCATTTTATTCGTATTCATTCATGGATTTATTCGTTTACATACGAATAACAAAACGCTGTTAGGTAGTTCTTAATTCAAAATTAAATCGTTCGATAGGGTTGACACCTGGCCGTTAAATTTTTTCCTTTCTACATTGACACAATATTTAATTATCTTCAGTATTTTAAGAGACATCACAGGTTGATAATTAATAATGCTTATGCTTACATATTCGAATTTGCATGCAAATTTCCACCATTTATTTCCACATTGTAATATATAAAAATAACTTAAAAAATGTGTATTTTACACTAAATAAACTTCAAATAACCAGTCCTCGAACAAGTAACCACATAAAACATTTGTAAAGTAAGTCTAGTGGCTGCATTACGTAGAATGGTGTGACATCAACGCACGCTCCCTCAATTTCACGAGCAATATCACAGAATAACGCCTCGAAGACCCTTGACACGAATATCTATACATATTATTATACACACGAATAGAAATCACTTATTCATAACCCGTATGAAAGGGTTAAGGCGTATGTTATTGGAGTAGCCAACTTTTAAGTGGTGATATGTTACTGGAGTAGCTGAGTATGACTGAGGTTTGTGACCTATTTTTATACTTATGAACGGGTTAACTTTTTTTGACATGACACTAAATCGGGCGTATAACTTTAGGAACTTCGCTTATATATTACAATTCTTACCGTCGAAATCTGCCTAGCAAAGTGGCAAGAGTTTTGCATTCTATTTAGCCAAATAGAATGTTATAGAATGAAATTTTTGGGTATGACGAGTTACATGGTCAACCGTCGTGACACATTTTCTTGCATTTAGACAGTTGCCATTTGTCTATAGGCTATTTGTAACTTGTCTATAGGTTATAAAAATAAGAAAGAACTTTGCATTGCTTGAAGTTTTACCTATAGTAGTCAACATACATTTTCACATGAATAGATAAATATACAAATATATTTTTATGTACAGAATTTGCACCAGCATGTGTATTGTACGTTACTATGTGTGGACTCTTTCCAAACATTCATTAAAATGTGTTACATCTCGCTACGAAGAACTGGCTTAACGTGTGACTGGATGAAACATTCGTAATTTAAACTAATACAAAAAACAATCCAAACAATATGATGCTACACAAAATAAAGTTATTTAGTCCGGATACAAAGCCCTACAGTGTAAATAACGATGAGAAAAGTTGTGACGTTATAAAACTTTTAATTAGTTCGTTCTTAGTACAATTTTTACAATCACAATATTGCACAATCGATATTTTCGCCCGCCCTACGATCGGTCGGACATGGGCGGGCGGCGTGCCGGATTAATGTATTAAAACTTTACGCTTTGGCTTCTCGATGCCTGTTGAATATTTACAGTTACAAGCTTTTAATGGACGTGCAGTTTATTATAATCACCTCTGAACTATTTTAATTGGAACCGAAATTACATTACAGCTATTGGCGTTTCATAAAGACTCAGGTTAAAACTTACGTTGCGGTCCAGCGTTAAAAGCTTTTACTTGTTATTCATTATATGGAATTTAAAATGTTCAATTTGTGTATTTTAAAATGATCGATGGCATATGAAAGACTGGTATCGCACATAAGCCATTTAAGACGATCACAGGATACTCTAAGCTGAATTTGTGCTCGCTCTCGTGGTCTTAGCGAAAGTCAATCATCACATTACCTGATCAAATTCTAACAAACTACAACCAAAACCTTCTTCCTTAATATAACTATTAAAACACTTAATTGTTGTTCCTATCCTTATCCATTTATTAAAGAAAGTGGGATCCTTTATAAAGAATTCATGGAACAAAGCCAATTGTGTTCGGTTACAGGGGTCCAGAGAGAAAGAAACGTAATTATTTAGTCAAGATTTATTTGTATTGTGGCTTTACTCTTATTTTACTAATATAAGTATGTTATATAGGTAAGGGTGAAACGTTTTCCTCGTCGGGCTTCGGAGGGAGATAGTTATGTGCAGGTTTGTAGAGCGCTATCTTTTTCACACTCTACAAATGTATACATATATACTAATATAATAAACTGAAGAGTCTGTAAAGTTTGTTTGAACGCGCTTATCTCAGAAACTACCAATCCGATTTGAATATTTTTAGTTGTAATGTAAAGCCACATTCAACGGGAAGTTAGGCTTTTTTTCATCAACAGCTTCAGTTTTATTATATAAGTATAGCTTACGGGGTTACTTACAGATCCATCATTCAAAAAAACATAGTTGAAACTAACCGACTACCTCCTTCAGAAGACGAAGAACAAGACATTTCTTCCATACCTATACTTAAGATCACCTTTAAGATAATTGGCTATAATTAAATGTGTTCAGGTTGTTCTGATCGATAATTAGGTGATTCTTTGTGCTGACAAAAAGGAAGTTTCTTCTTACTTTGCATTTATTTCGATAGAATTCACAGTCTAGTCTAATTTAGAAATGTTACATGATATTCACGTTTTCCTTAATACTCGTAGAAGATAACCAAATAGAAAAACGATTGTCACTAGACTAGAGAAGCAAAAAAGAGACAGCTCTTTCCTTTGAGAGTCTGTATACTTGCTCACTTATATATTTAGATTCCGATAATACTTATATAACAACCACGTCAAAGGAAATTTCATAATACGAAAAAGTAAGTGCTCAAGATTTTCATCTCCTAACTCTACATTTCTAGTTTTCAAAATTATGCAATAGGAATACAATAGGGGGCGTCCATAAATCACGTGAGGTTCAAAAGGGGTGGGGGGGTCTTTAAAAAAATCACCAAACATCACCACGGGGGAGGGGGGGTTGTAGCAAATATCACGTGCATTTTTTTTCGGAATACAAAACCAAAAGTTTTTTCATTGCTACTGCATTGAACATTAATTTTGGTTATAATTGTGATCCTTCATTTTCTTTATTAAATAATATCCATTAAACCTGTGTTTTATTCATGTGGTTGCAAAGTTTTGTAGATATGAAAAAATACACGTGATATAGGCTGGGGGGGGTTGACTGAAACCTCACGATGTATCACCAAGGGGGAGGGGGGGTCAAAAAATGGCAAAAAAAACATCACGTGATTCATGGACGGCCCCATACCTATTGAACTAATTCGTAAGTACCTGTATGTAGTACTGTGGCACACAATAGCCCTACGTTTTCATTCAGGTGTGTGAGTAGGGCAGAATAACCTCTCGTGATTTCTCCAGAGATCTTTGTGAATGCCGCGGTGCTTCGCAAAGGGAGTTTAGAGCTAGGATCTTATGGAGAGGGACTCACTGTTAACTTCTGTTACTGTTACTGTTCGCCCGTATTATCCCATTATTCGGCAAAGGCCTCCTCATTCCCGATACTCTTCTCGATTTGAAACCACCAGTTGCCAGTTTCTCTTTTCATTTGTAACCTCTGTTGCAAATGAAAATTGAAGATAGATCAAATAGAAGAATTAATTTTGTGGGGAAGCCACTGCATCACGAACAGCGAATTTACTAACGTAATACTTTTTATAAATTAGTACATATAATGGCTACCTAATTAAAAAAAATACAAGTTAGGCAAGCGTGGTGATTACGCCTAATCCTCCTCACTGTACTGATATCCAGTGAGACGAGAGGCCTTTGCCTAGTGGTAAGACAGAACAGGCTATTAAGTCTCAAAAATATTATTAGTCAAGATGCAATAGAATGAAGGTCTCTTTTGTTCAAGTTAGAATTTAAAGAATCAAATATTGATTCTTATTAACCCGGATTTACGTCACCTTGAACTTATAATAGAATAATTGAATATGACAATTAATTTTTATTGTAACGACAATGCAATGTTAATTTTATTTTATAAATATTTTAATGAGTTTTGATCTCAACGTGATATAAAACATAGCTCCTGAATCTTTTATTTCTATTTCCTATTTATATAAAGAACGATTGAGTAGGTTAGTGGCTGATCATTTTTGTGACAAGTGACATTTTGTATTAACGTTAACTGGTGCGAGAACGTAATCGTAAGAAACCCGCCCTAAATCTTTATAATTTGCCGACTGGCATTGTAAGCTTGCTCAATGCCAACTCTAATAAGCATATAATTAGAACTTTTAACATCACCGACTGTGATAAAAAATAATGTCCAAAAGTTATATCTGCATTTGTTAATCGAGAAACAATCGTTATTAACCGCCCAAATAAACCTGATTCCTAATATTTTGCGATCAAGAGAAAAGCTTTCGGAGTTTCCAACAGGTGTGAACAGTGAAGCTGGCATATGTCATGTCATGACAACTGGTTTTATTGTGTTCGTCTCTCGCCCACAACAGTACACCTAGCATTCGAGAGTCTAGAATAACCCCAGTCACTGTACATCAGAAGCTTAGTAATTTTGCCGCCTACCTATGTTTTAGTACCACTTTTAATAAATGTTTGGGAGAAACCACTATTTGTGAAATCAGTGTCCAGTGTTCGTCTACTGTTCTGTTCTGACTGTTCGAAATTTGCTGAGGAAAATTACCAAAAGGAAATTTCGAGGTTAATGAACAAACTTAACAATTTTAGACCACCTAAAAGATATAAATAAGAAATATTTGTGCCTTTAATTTTGTTACTAACTAATTCGGCATTTCTTAATTCCGATAAGTAACATCGTGTAATTAAGTAGCTAACCTTGTAGTTGGAAGTTTTAGAGCACCTCAAAGGCTCCTACATGGTCTGGCGATTAAAACAACCAGGACCGACAATTTAACGTGATCTCCGAAGCACGGTAGCACTCAGATAGAAGTGAACTGATTTTGATAAAGGAGACAGAAAATTTCCCCGAAATTTCATCTGACGAGTACGAACGGGTAAGCTTCGGGTAAAAGATAAGTACTGTGTATCTTTCGAGGGACTGGTACGCTAATGTAATAGATAAGTTTTATATCTTCAACATTGAGTCCGATTCCATACTAACCTACCCGTAAAGTAAATGAGACTCCGATTTCTTTGTAAAGTCCTACATATTAAGGAAACCACTAACAGGCAGTTAATTCTAGAGTAATTTTATAGAATTTCATTAGGTTAATGAAGTACGTTCCGGCACATATTGAGCTTCACATTCCAGTTTTGAAAAGAGAGTAGATCTTGTACTGGCAAAGGAGATATTTTGCTTTTATTTATACTTTAGAAGTTTTAGTTCAACGTGGGTGACCTTTTCATAGTAGATTTTATTTTTTTATCTATTTATTTAAGGACAACCAGTGAAAGACAAATTAAAACTTATATATACCTTAGCCGTGCCGGCGACTTCGTCCGCGTGGGCTGCAGCGTTTTGTATAAAACATTCAGTCTGGTTAACGTTCAGATTAAGCGAGTTTATAATCTACTGAATCTTACTGCAACTTTACATACGTTAGTGATAGTTCTGTAGTGTGTGCAGTATTTTCTTTTGACCTTGATGATTCCCAGCTTAGAAGCTCGCACACTTTACAGACCCCATACAAACTAAACACCAAACAAATTCTACCAATACTGAGTTTTATTTCACATCTTATCAATTTGAATCTGAAACTTATAAATTGATTTGTTGAGTCGACTCACGATTTGTCTATACCTACCGGAAATCTGTTTTCCTTTGGTTTAACTCAGATCATAGACTTTGGTCTGTGGCAGACGTGCTTTGAGCAGAAACTAATTGCAAGAGAGCTATATAACAATGACGTAAATTTAATAGATGCGGTAAAATTTCTTAACTTTCTAAAGTATTATTATAAAGAGGTAAAGTTTATAACATTGTTTGTTTGTAAGGGCTAATCTCAGAAACTACCAATCCAATTTGAATGATTCTTTTTGTAATGGATAGCCACATTCAACGGGAAGGTTATAGGTTATTTTTCATCCCGAAATTCCCACGGAAACAGGCATAACGCGGGTAAACCCGCCGGGCGCTACAAGTAATTAACAAAGTAAATGTTTTACTACCTCCTTCGACTATAACTACGAATTTCCAAGAAATGGAACACAAAGAGCATATCCAGTGAACTTATCTTTAACTCCACGATCCTGTCCCCTGGATTAAAGCCAACGAAGATGTTTGCTTTGCTCTTGAATAACTAGGCGGTGGTGTTCCATCTGCAATAATCTGGTAGAGAAGACGGACAAATTACCAGGTTCCCTCGCATTGGACACACGGAAGCTTTGACGGCGACCTTCAATGGAATAGGACTAGTAATTAGTTGGTGGTCTAATACTAACGTTGAATAGTTCTGTCTGTAAACTCTGGTTTCCATAGATTTCGATGAAAAGAAGTTATTTACCCATGTGTGATGGATGTTCTAATGAACGTATGGTAAGGATTTACATTTATGAAGATATGAGCAATATCTATTATATATTTTGTTTTTCATTATGGTGGCATTAAAAGATTATACTTTTACATTGATTTACATTGCTTCACTATCAAAACTAGACTGCTATTCTAGATTGCCGATCGGGACAAAAAGTCAAGAAAATCAAAGTAACTTTACTTGCTAAAAAGTTTTTGTGGCGTTAAAAAACCCTTAATACCTACGTTAATTTAACAGAATATACTACTCAATTCACAAATATTTAAATCTTTAATACACAATTCTAACTGATTATTCAATAGTTTACAAAAACATAAACCACTTTCTCCGTCCATTTATTTTCAGTTTGATTTTCGAACACAAACAAATGCTTTATTCTCTCAACCCATTCCTTATCCTATTCAACCATAGATTACAAACTAAACACAGATTACCTACACAAAACGGCAATATTTTCATTTCATATCTGAGTTGTATGGAATCCCGGCCGCGGCTTACTCTATGATCCCGGATTAGCTTGCAATTATAAAGCTGCAACATGCCGCTACTCTCAGTTCCAGCTTGCACGTAAACTATACGCTATTGGGATTGTGCGAATTAGAAGAGAAGAACTAGTTTATATTTTAATGTTTAGTGTAATTTTGTAGTCTCGAGAGTAGAGTAGCTCTAAGAGAAATCGTCAAAGCTCAGATTTTCCTTAGTATTTAGACTTTTAGCACTTAAAACAATATTTTTAATTAACACGTTCGATACCTTTTTTACTATGACATGTTTACCTATTTGTTAACTACTAACACTAAGAATAGTGTTAAGACATTCATTTAGTTTAATAACTCAAATAAATCCGATAAATGCGCTTTTATTATATCTCACTGCAACATTTGTTAAAATGAACCATCCAAAATACATCATCTATATGGAAATTGTGTTCAAAATTGTGCGTTAATATTTAATGTCGTTAACTGCGTACAAATAACACAATATCTCGCACGTTGACAAAGTTACACAATCAATTAATAATGCAATTTATTCAGCTCTTTACGTTACGTCGTATTGTTTGTTTAATAATGTTCCGTCAAGTAAACTTATATGATCCAATTTTTAGGGTTAATCTACGGAATGGAAGGCATTAAATTGAGTGGTGCTTTTTAATAATCATAAAAACACATTTTTTATGACGTTTTATGCATATGTAATAGTTAAGGTTATTAAGGATAATATTACAGGAAAGAATAGAGTAGTATGTGTACGTTTCACACAACACAATACAATGTTTAATATCTTCCAATACCCAACTCTCCAAGCTCCAAAAGTTATTGCACAACAAGTCCTGAATTAATACCGAATCAATATCCCAAATAACGCACCAAGCTTTCATTCAATCTGATCTGTCTCCTATCGCGTCAATCAGAAAACAAACCGCCTCCCAGTGTAATACTTCTCATACATCGCAAAATAAATCATACATTTCTCCTCTCTCCCGAGTCTCCCAATTTCAACAAAGAGGCCGAAGATGTGTATCACAATAATGAAATTCATGACACGTTTTAAGCACACAAGTCAACAGACGTGTTGTGTTACAAAGCCAGCTCAGATGTGTGTAATTGGTAGTTAATCCTTGCCTTCGTCGGATCGCATATACTTCATCAGTTTACCTTCGTAACAGTATATGTATGTTTGCATGTATGACTATGTATCGCTGCGAATGTTCACGCTCAACGGAATCATCTTAACATAGCTCTCGTATTCTGTTACTTGTACGTTCTTGGTAAGATTAAAGATTTCTTTGAATTAAACATAAGAATTGTTTAAAGTTGAACGGAGTTTGAAAATGATACGCGAACGATTCAATAATATTAGCTCTGAGTTTTGTTCAAACTTGGCAATCATATGCAAATTGTGATTCACTGTCTTTGACAAGTTTTAATACGGATTTCTTGGATCATTTACTGTGTTTATTGTATTTCTGTACTGCTATGATATGTTGAGTGACCGTACTGCCTAGTCCCAGCAGTGGGACATTACAAATTCAAATACTGTTTCATACTCAGCTTATACAAGCTTATACAAGCTTGCAGGCGTATATCTGCCTGAGAGATACCTCTCAGGCAGATATACGCCTGCAAGCATTGAGATAACTACAGTACTACCACTGTAATTAGAGTAAATAATATTTAATGTTTTTAGCACTGGTTTCTTACGTTCATTAAATCAATGTTTAACTAATTGAAGTAATTTTCCATAAATAATCTGTTAAAATCCCTCATTTACCTACTCTCTTCTAAGGAAGCGTTTGACGTATCTGAATACAGGCGTTATGTTAAATCGAACACTGCTCATTTAGAATTGAAACTATTTAGTTTTTAGAACAAAAGAGTAAAGATATCATATCAAGATATGACACCTCCAGGTGCACCACTGTAAGCCAATATTTCCACCACAAGTTCGGAAACATCCCGCCGTATGGTGTAACTCATAGCAGCCGCACTTTCGAACATAAAAACCGCGTTTATTCCGAGAAATTTTCCTGTGATCGAATGGCAGTCTCGGTAATTTGGGACAGGCTAATGTTCTTTTTACGAGTTGTGTAAAAAGCAAACACTTTTGATGTGCGACCAGATGTTATGCTCGTCGATATATACATAAAATTACATTATTGGTTTACATAGTTTACGAGCTAATGTGTTGGTCATCTTCCGGTTTTTTTGTCGGTATGAACGCATTAAAAATTTACTGAACACTTTACATGTGTGATGTGAACATGCTGTTGCTATATGTATGTTACTAGATAGGTGTGCTTCTTGTGTATTGTTCTTGTGGTTATTTCATTCATGAGCCAGTTGAGATACATTCATATTAGGTATACACTCATATAAGGTATACAACTTAGGATTGTATACCATTTTATAAGCACACTGTGAACAATACATTTGGATCGTCAACTGTAGTCTGTTGTTTAATTGTCCATATATACTACTAGCAACGCCCCGCGGTTTTACCCGCGTTGTACCCGTTCCCGTGAGAATTTCGGGGTGAAAAATAGCCTATAACCTTCCCGTTGATTGTGGCTATCTACTGAAAAAAAATATTCAAATCGGACTGATAATTCCCGAGATTACCTCGAACATACAAACAAACAAACTTGCAAATTTTACCTCTTTATAGTATCTATTAGTATAGATAGGTTAGCGGTCAACCCTGGTGTCGGAATTTTTAGACCGCCTTGAGGTCTCCGACTTGGTTTATAAAAAAATTAAAAAAAACTACGTTTAAAAAAACCGACTTCAAAACTAAAAAGCAAAAAATAACTCTATAATCATAATGTGAGTACTACTAAGGTAGTAATAATTATTAATTATATACTAGTATTGTTATTTTTGGAGTCGGTGACAGCCAAGAAAGAACTAATTATTTCAAAATTGTTAAGCTATGCTCGCGTTATAGTTATACCTTACCCGAACCTTATTGCGAACATCCAGCGAAGAGAGGAATTTATTTTCATAAGCTTCTCTATCTCCGCCTCTCTCTCTCTCTCATCCACACACACAATCTCACTAAGGCTGTCACCGACTCCAAAAATAACAATACTAGTATATAATTAATAATTATTACTACCTTAGTAGTACTCACATTATGATTATAGAGTTATTTTTTGCTTTTTAGTTTTGAAGTCGGTTTTTTTAAACGTAGTTTTTTTTAATTTTATTTTTTACTTTTTAGTGTCTACTCTCTTTGTTTGTTAGTTAATTAGCTTCTTAATTCAATAACTCTTGGTAATGTTTTAACAGTGAATTACTTATTTTTTCCAATTGATTCGAACAGCGCGTGCAGCGGTTTGTTTAACCCGCCCGCTGCATATTTCGTACTTTTTAATTTGTCGTTAAATTTAAACGGACGGTCCAATTTTAATAATTTAAAAAGGTATTGAAAGTCACTTTCCTGAACTTGATTGTAGATTTATTTATTTTGATATATATTAATATCATTACGCGAATATCACAAGCTAACTATTGCAGTAGTTTTTAAATTGAAGAAATTTAACTAGAAGTGGTAATTGTACGTAAACTATAATAGATAGGCATATACCGTCGCGGGTTGAATTGTGCAGAATAATGAGAACTTTAAACGTGTAGAACATTGTTTTTATGTATCATCTATAGTTTTCGCAGCGCACGCGACATAAGCACGCCGATAAGTGATTTTTGCTATACCCTCCGTTACATTATTTAAATTTTAGTTAGGTTCCCGAAGGAAATTTAGGATAAAACTTTAAACGGGACCAATGGGAATGTCTACAGCATCGAACAAAAAAAGAATCATGTAAATCGGATGAGAAACCCCAGAGTAATCGGTGTACATACATAAAACAAAAAAAAAAAAAAAAAAAAAAATATACCCACCGAATTGATAACCTCCTCCTTCGGTTTTTGAAGTCGGTTAATGAAACAACTGGGACTGACAATTTACGTGCTATCCGAAGCACGGTAGCGCTCAGACAAAAATGCAACAATCGGCTACCCATCCCGGTACCTGCACGTTGCTAAACCGCAATGAGCTAACATCGCTTAATCAAACTACGCAACATACATACTCTACGCTATTAAACAACAATTACAGTATGCATTTATTTTATTTATCTAGTACAATATATCCACTACACACAAAAATTGGTACTTCTTTCTAACTCCTTAGATTTCAACCAATCCGCGGTCAAAAGATATCAATCGTCAGACTACTGCACGTAATAATGTGTCAGCAACACAAATTACGTAGACGTCTTAATGGTTGTGTCACACGAGGCGATTTTAAACATAGAACTCGGATATTTTTATTCCCATTCATTGTGCTACGAGCGTAGGCTGTATCGAGTGCGTAGGCGACTGTCGCGTAGCACTTATAAAGTCGTTTTAGCTGAATTTAGATACAATTTGTGCCTGATTCAATAATATACAAGTTTCATGAATGTATATTCAATAATATAATATATTTTTATCTATTTAAAATATATCCTGTATATTCATAAGATAAATCCATAAGATTACCTATTGTGGGCTTTACACACTTCAATCTATTTGATATTCTAAACGTATTTCCACTATGACTATGACACTTACAATCTCAAATCAAATACGATTAACATACAACAATCCCTCATAATAAAATTAGAGTCACTAACGAGTAATCATACAAAATCGTCCCGTGTGTATCAGCCACTATTCTATACATGTAATGTAGGTTTGTTTGTCGGTATCCAACTGTCTGGTTAGGGTGGGGTAATTGAAATCCGTCATACTTCCTCGTCTGCTGTGACAAATGACAGTATGACGAGTCTCGAACCGGGCCGTTGTAACATTATTTAGTTGCCTGCGACCGCTTGAAGATACAAAGTTTTGTAGTATAAAAAAAACTTTATTAGTTTGAACAGGTAACTTTAAATTCTCATAATATAATAATGTACTTACATATATTTTTGTCAGACGTATATAAATTTAACTTGGATATACTAAGCGTGTGTAACTTATGTAATCAGTACACGCTGAATAGTGACTTTTCATTATCTATACTTATATAATATAATAATATTATAAAGAGGTAATATTTGTAAGTTTGTTTGTTTGTATGTTCGAGGAAATCTCAGGATTTATCAGTCCGATTTGAATAATTATTTTTGTAATAGATAGCCACATTCAACGGGAAGGTTATAGGCTATTTTTCATCCCGAAATTCCCACGGGAACGGGTATAACGCGGGTAAAACCGCGGGGCGCTGCTAGTCTTAAATATCTTTGTCTTTACTGTTTTAGCTTTGTACCGGTTCTTATCTGAAGTTATTACAAGAATAACATAACCCGTCCGTCCGTAGGTCAGCAGATGTAAACATAAAACTATACAACCGTTCGGTCCGACAGCGACACCGCCTATCATTTGTCAAGTGTCCTCATACCTCCATAAGAGAAATGTACCCTTTTTGTTATTGTATTTCAACTATTTGTCACTTTTATATGAAAATAATTGTTTGGTGTATAGAAGCCTTAATGTCGATTTATCAGTCGGCTCGGCATATACTACTTAGAAAAGTTGCTATCAATAATTCATGTTGTCATTATACTCGTAGATGCTATACAAAAATATCTATAGTTTTACTTAAACTTATGTTTGTGCAAAAATTCCTAAATAAATATAGATTCAATAAAAGGCTTAAACTTGTAATATGTATGTGTTTCTGGTTTCTTTACTTGATTTTTTGGCTCGAGGTTGAAATCAATTCTCTGATTAAATCTGATTACTACTAACTTTAGATCTACTCTAGGATATTACAACTAAAGCTTAAGACACAAATAGTGCGGCTGCGGGTTGCGTGACGTTGTATTTCTAGGACTAGCCGTGCCCCACGGTTTTACCCGCGTTGTGCCCGTTACCATGGGAATTCCGGGATGAAAAATAGCCTATAACCTTTCCGTTGCATGTGGGTATCTAATACAAAAATAATTATTCAAATCGGACTGATAATTCCCGAGATTAGCTCGAACATACAAACAAAAAAACAAACTTACAAATTTTAGCTTTATCCAGGCCCCTTCATTACTTAAGGTATCTATATATTAGTTATAAGTAAGTACCTACATAGTAATGTAACGAGCATAATCATACGTGTGGTCGACAATAAGAAAACAGTCAACCAGTCAAATAACCACATCGGCTTACAATGATTATTGTTGGCAAATGTTTTGAAAAATGTTTGGAAAATATCCATTGTTCTTATCAAACGTTTTGTGAGAACAGTTTTACATAGTAAAGTACATAGCGAGAAACAAAGTGTTGTGTACTAAATACTGAGCTAGGTTCGGTAAGAACTAGCAGTGCCCCGCTATTGTGCCTGCTTAATACCCGTTTTTGAAGGGATTTCGGGATGTTATGTGCCGATTAGACGAACGACAGTCAAACCTTTCTCTTGAAAGGTATTGTATATAAAAATATTTTGTCTAACCCGTCGTTTGCTTGAGATTATCGCGTTCAAACGATTTAAAAAAACAAACTTAATTTTTTTCATATTACCTAGTATTCATAAGAATGTAGCGTTTCCTCGCGGTTTGTTTGTGTAACTGTGTTAATTTTCAACTTTGAATTAATATCTACTAGCAATACCCTGTGGATTTACCCGCGTTCTAGCCGTTCCAGTGGGAATTTTGGAATAAAGTAACAGTCATGAACCTTTCTCTCTAGTATGTTGGTGAAAACTGCATGAAAATCAGTTGCGTAGTTTTTGAGAAAATCAATTATATGTAGTGAGGCAGTTATTTAGTGATTTGTTTTTATAAGATTTACTAGTAAGGTGCGAAAATTAATGGAGATATAAAAAACATGTATTCGTCTTTCAGTCTAGGTATAGGTCTGCCACTTACTAAAATTGTTTACAATTATAATTTTGCAATGCCCATAATTAAAGCTAAAATTATATTTAATGGCTTAATGTTGTTCGTAATTCAATACCGTTATTAAATAAATCACACAAAAAACAACTAAGTGCCTTCAAATTATGCTTTCATAAGACAATTATAAATCCAAAGTGTCTGTTTAATTATAATAATCTGTGTAGCATTAAGTTAACAATATACATTGTTCAAAGCAATGTTGTTTAAGTCTCAAAGAAAACTTTTAATAGGCATAAAGTTACGAAGGATTGAATAGAACTCGGTAATTGTAATATCAAGCCCGTTTCTGAGGTAATAGCATCGTAAAATATCCTTATAATATTATTTTGGAAGATTTTTGCTTGAAACTTTAACAATTTCGCCACTGAAGTGCGAACTTGTAAGTACTTTTGAATCAGCTCAAGGGACTTAAATAAAAGTTTTTAACATAGGATCTACTTTATTGTAATGTTGTTGGTTTTGTAACAAATGTTGACCTTTGATTAACTTAAGTTCATGGCACTTAGAGCGAATTGCACATGTGCACTAAAATCTATTAGTGCCTAAACATGTTCAAAACACAGAATCTGTTCGATTAAAATTGTACTTTAGCTTGCACAAAATAGAACTCTATTTAAAACGAGCGACTTTTTTCTTAAACATATAGGCAGTCAATAGATTTAAGTGTTCTCGTGTAATCAACCCTTAATAAAATTGATCATAATTAAGATTCGTTCCAAGCCTAACATTATTGAAGAATATGTTTGCTAAGTCAAGTATTTTGTTTATCGTCAAGTCATACACAGCAAGAACGGATTTCTCGCTAACTCATACTTTTTGGAAACATTAAGTAATAACGCAACATCAAGTGATTACAAAGTGTTAGAGTTTGATACCAGCTAAATGCCTTAACAATAGTTTCAAAATAAAAACATCCGTAACCAACAGTTTAATATGTTTCAGAGCATGATAGCGCTCCGATAGAAATGTTATTATCGGCCGGGTATTAATCTATAATATAAAAATGAATCGCTGAATCTGTTGCTAAGCGCATGACTTCAGAACGACTGCACCAAATTGGATGATTCTTTTTTTAATGTGTTCCTTATTGTCAGGACAAGGTTTTTATATAAGAAAAATAAGGAATAAAAATCTCAAAATTCCCACGCGAACGGGGGCGCCGCGGGTGAAACCGCGGGACACAGCTAGTTAATTATATAATATTTACTATGAACATCTATGAACATCATCAATCAATCATCTATATCAATTTTCACAAAATGTACCTTAGTACCCAGGTATATGCATCTTCCTACACATATTTTGCTTTTTAATGATACAATGAAGATATTTTTAAGACAATTTCTTTTGTAAATATTCCATTTCATTTGATAAATTGACAAGTTGTCTTCCTTCTTAGTGAACGGGATACGGATAGTGGCATGGGAATTAAGGAAGACGAATAGACATTTGAAGATAAACTGTATCTCATTGCTTTATTACGGAAATTAATGAATTACCTTATATTAGGTGGCATTTGATTTTGTTATGAATATACGAGTACAAAAATCCTTTATTGACCTTTAGATTTTTACTCTAACACATCACAGGCATTGTTAATAATTAAACAAAAAACTTATTAAACTTAATATTTACATAAATAAAATAAAAATGTTTGATATTAATTATTGAGTGGCATAATAAAAACTTTTATTAGAGACACGCTTCACGCACTGTGATGTTTATTTTATAAACTTTAGACTCTTAGCGCCATCTATCGACATACTTCTCATTACAAGATAAACTTTGCTTGCCCGAAGAAGTTTAACCGTTTGCTCACAGATGGCGCTTATATTAACTTAAAGTTTATAATTTTATTTTATTATCATTGTTATAGTTTTTTATACATTATAAAATACATTATAAATAACATTACATTATACAAATACATCATATATTTAGTGTATCGAACTTTTCCACTATCGTTAAAAAACACATAATAGGGACATGTTTGGCGTGAAAGCGTAACAGATAGAGAGAGTTACTTTCGCATTTATAATATTAGTTAGGATAAGTACCTATAACTAGATCTTCCTATAACCCCCGATCATCTCCCATAACAAAGCAGACTGGCACCGCCATATATTATAAAAGTTGCCAAACTCACCGTGTCTGGTGCACATTGCACTTTATTTCCTCTGGCTAACAATGAGTTGGGAGACATTGACGGATCGCTCGCGTTGAACTAGCAAGGAACTAGAGGTGTACGGTGTACCTAATATATTAGAGGCTATGATGAAAGAGGTATATTGTTCTTGAGTGCAGCTTCTAATAAAATACGGGCAAAATGGAAACGAATATGTTGAGGGAAGCTTACATTCAAAATGAGAGAACTAGACTTTGTGTGGATTTGGTATGCTCAGGTTTTAGGAAAAGCTTCTTTTACCCCCAAACCACTAACAAGTAAATCCCTGGTAAATTTTTGAACATATTCAATCGCGTGAATCACAAATCAATACGAAACATGTTAATCTCGTCTACTACTTGTGTTATCATAAACAATATATATTGGCATAATTTAACACTGATCGAATAGTGTGTACTGGATTAATTCACAAACTGTTTGGAAGATTTATATTGTAAGACCACATTCCTATTTGTAAGACTCAGAACTCAGTAAAATTGAGCTCAATAGAAAATTAAAAAATCCCGCTGTTATCTTTCTTTTAGTAGCAGTGTACAGTGTAATTTGTCTTTTTCGTAATGGCACAATACAATCGTTTCTGTTATTTTATGTCCCGTCACGTTTATTTACATAATGTTTTATTTTTTATGTTTTTTAATTCAGAACTAAAAAAAGCTTTCTTTCAAGTTCAAAGCTTCAAAGTCCTTAATTGCGTGTTCAAATATTTAAACGAATAAATAAAATATGAGTAAAAAACTCGTGTATTACTTATAAAGTGGCGTCGAAAGGTCTGCAGCTTAACTAAGGGATGCCTGCTCAATCATTCAACATCCGTAATTGCTGCCTCCTAAACTTGGATCATCCTGTATAAAGATAAAGGTAATGACAGTAAAGGCATGTCTAAACTTACCACAACCACACCACATCGCAAACAAAATGCGGTCGCGTGTGATTAGTATCGCTGCAGCTTTTTGCAGTTGCGATGTGATTCTGACAATGTTCGATGTGGCACAGAAGTTCGCGGTGTCGCGGTGTTGCGATGTGCTTGCGTTGTGGCTGCGATGTGGTCAGTATTATTCATATGTGGTCGATAATGACAACAAAATGTGGTACGTATAAGTAAATTGTACTATTCTTTTTCAAAACAAAATATACGTCCGCCCACGTGGTGCGGCTGTGATAAGGTTTGGATATTCGTGGACACACCTTAAGACTACAAATAAATAGATATACGTGCCAATCATTTATCAATTATTAATTCGAATATTCAATCGAATTTTCTGGTCGCTATCGATTGGTCTTGATTTACCTAAGTTTTTGAAGGACCAGCTAACGGTCGGTTCTAAAGCTACTTTAGGCTAAGGACTCACGAAGCGGTTTTCACCCGTGCCCGCCGCGGTTGCGGGCCCGCAGCCTTTGTAGAATACAGATATATATGTAAAAAATTAAAGCACATTTCACGACGCGTTTTACGCCCGCGGCGTGTGCGATTGTTTGCGGGTCCCGCTGCTCCAGCGGTCATCTTGTACCGGCGGGCGCGGGTCGCGGTCCCGCAGCCGCGGCGGGTTCCACCCGCGCGCTCTGCGGTCGGTTGGCGGTTTAAGTCATTAATAAGAGTAACAAATAATCCATAACGATCTCTTTCCGCAATCAGTGGTTGTATCCAGAATCTTTTAGGCCTTCTTTTTTTAATTCTTCTGTGAAGGAAGTATAACGCAACAGCTCGTTTCTGGTGTGTGTCCATGACGGTCTGGAACTCAACTGATCGTTTAATCGTTTAACCGCCCGTCTTGCGATTATCAACCGCCAAGTTTGCGGGCGATAATCGCAACCGCGACGGCTGCGTAACCGCACAAAACTCCGGTCTCGTGAGTTTTTTCGCTTCCGCCACCGCGGCGGGCACGGGTAAAAACCGCTTCGTGAGTCCTTACTCTTAATATTAAAACACAAAGTTATGACCACAAACAATTTTCCCAATACTTTCAAACGAAACATTTGCAATAAGTATCTTACCGCGGGGATAGGTAAGCTCATTATGCGCTTAAAAACGGCAACAGAAAACAATTGAATAATGAACAAACGCAATTTATTGTGAACAAAGCGAGTGCTGTAAATAAATATCGAGAGACGTCCCCGCAAGCCTCTTATCTGACAATTGAAAAGTTCTAGCGGGAAAACTATCGAACCCTTACCATTGGTTCTCGATTCATTTTCTTAGTTATTTTAATATGCGATGAGTTCTCATACTTCGAGAAATCAATTACCTGGGCCTTACCTAAAGACTTTATCTTCTTCTAAAATAAGTAAGTAAGTTCGAATAGATTAGGTGGCCTACCCTGGTGTCGAAGCTGTAAGCCCCCCTAACCGTTTTTAAACGTTTTAAAGCCTCCGACATGGTTTAACGATTGAAATAGCCGGGAATAATTTGCAAGGCACAACTACCTTATGTAGTTATCTTAAAAACTACAAGGTAACGTGTGTTTTTGGACATATATTTGAAAGGAGTTATAAATATGTATACCAAAGGCAAAACACTGTAATAGAAATAACAGTTAGATATGTATGAACTATTCCAAATCTGAACCCAAGTGTATCATCTATAAATATTATAAAACAAAGTCCTGAAAAGCTATCTGTCTGTATGTAATCGATGTTCTCAAAAGCTACTGAACATATTTTCAAGCGGTTTTCCCCAACACACAGAGCGATTTAAGAGAAAGGTTTGTAACTACTTTTCAAATCAAATTTCCCACAGGCATGGGTACAAAACGGGTCAAAGCGCGGGGCACTGCTAGTAACTACATAACAAGCATCGCAATATCCAGGAAACAAATAACAACAATACAAACGATAAATACAGAACGATAGAACAAAAATAACAAATAGTAGGGGTCAGTAAAGGAAACGGGTTGGCCGTTGGAAGCAATCGAGTCAACCGTTTAGCGTGTAACCGCGACGGCCTGAGGCGACACAAAAACGCTATTTGTACGGAACAGATTGTTCTATCGTATCGTTAGTGGAGGGTTAGCTACTGGCAACTTGCAGCTTAGACTTCGATAAGTATTGCTAAGCTTTTAAAGGGTCAACTTTAGTTGAATAAAACATAGTTTTGACTTTAGGTCTGACTTAGTTTTTTGGGTATTAATTTTTTGGGTCTTAAGCGCAATGCACATAAAATGCCTTCCGTAAAAATACAACGAAGAAGACAAGCGACCCGCAAACAGCCGGTCCCGCACTTTGTGTGTCTTGTGCTTTACCTATCTATACATATGTAGTTGAAAGATAATTCATATAACTTACAGTAGTTTGGTAATTTAAGCTAAATTAAAAAAACACCTAATTGATAATAAATTTTAACCTTCTCCGTTCTGATATCTTCAGTGTGATGAAAGACCTTTTCCCAGCAAAGGGCATGATAGGCAAATTTTTTTTACCTTACTGGGGAATCAAATAAGTGATTAGGTAGACCATTTTTTTGTATCTATTGTATCACTATTTAAAAAGTACCGGAGAAATCTTTGATTAGGTCTAGGTAGGTTTACACCCTTAACCTTCTTTGTACACCTGCTTCAAGTATTACTTAAACGTATTATTTTTATAGCAACAAACTGTAGACGGCGACACGCCCAATAAAATACCCACGTAAAGCATTTAGAGAGCCTCGTGCCAATCCTTAAAGCGTTTTAAATTTCAACCAAGTCGTAAAATTCACGTAGAAACCTTCAATTTGTAGGTTTTAATATTACGTCATAAAATTTCGGGTTACTACAAATAGCTACCCGGTTTAATGATTCTGTTACAATGTGGCTAGCATTTCTATCAATACATTTTAGTTTTAAGAGTTTTAATATACAATATTCTTTACTTATTATTTGTATAAAAAAGCGGTAAAAAAGCACACAAGTGTAGAACGGTTTTCTTGCGAAAGTACTATAGTACCATAGTAAAAATAACCCACAGTATAAAGTATCATAGTACGATGTTTAGTTATTCACACAAAAGGGGCTCTATCTAGGGTACCTTTGAAGTCACATCATCAATCATTAGCAAATAATGCACCATTTTAAATGAATGTAAAATTCTCATGTCGCGGTGTTTGTAGTTAAACTCCTCCGAAACGGCTAGACCGATTCTCATGAAGTTTTGTATGCATATCAGGTAGGTTTGGAATCGGACACAAGTATTTTTCATCCCCCTAAATGTTAAGGGTGGTCCACCCTTACTTTTTATACGGCAAAACAACGTTTGTCGGGGCAGCTAGTTCTTAATACGAATTGATCTTGATACAGAGACGCATCAAGGTTTCAGGTTGTTAAAAACCAGCCTCTTACGCAGATTAGATAAATAACTATTACCTACACTTAACTTGCTTAACATCTATTATGTAAAAACCTTTCCTATTACATCTACATTAGCCATTATCTACAGATAAACTTTCACTAACACGTCATGTCTTAAAGCACATGTGGAAAGCTTCATGAATAATCATTCAAATTACGCTAATGTATCCAGTTAATAGTCTCTCTCTCTGTAGACTAATCGCATAATGGAACTTGACCTCGTATCTTAATCCTAATTGGTAAGCTTGCCGATCGATGTGTGTGTTGCAGAGGCTCTGAAATTAATCTCACGATATATTCGGGGTATTCGGAGGTACTCGCGTCATAACTAAGCAATATTATTTTTGGGCGTCAATATGGATGTATACTAGTTAAGCTCTTTGGTTATCTGTGGGTGGTCTTTTAAGTAAAAGTATGTATTTGCTACGGCCACGAAGGCGATACGTACTAACATAATATGCAAGTTGATTTTTTTTAAACTTACGCGATTTGTACACAAAGAGGAAAAAAAAGTAAGTAATTACTTGCTTTATAAACTTTCTACTGCAAAAAACCCCGTGAATAACCAACAATAAACCCGTGTGAATACGTTTGTTATAAATAAGTCAGTATGGGCAAGTCTGAGACTTAAGAGATACGAAAATCTTTTCCTAAGAAACGTGTCACCGATTTTAGAGATAGCCACAATATAAGAAAATGAAGGACTTCACCACGTCTGATATTTGGATAATTTACTTCGCATATTAGTTCACTATCAAATAGGTATTTGAAAACACGCATAAATTCTTATTCTATTCATGAAAGAACCTACATAATGTTTGGGTCAACATTTCAGTAGTACGATTAAGTACAAAACAAGTACCTAACATCTTGTATGTTAAAGAATACTGTTCTACCAAGGATAAATTAAACATTAACAAATTAAAAAAAATTTAATAACGTAACGTCAATAAACGGCTTACGTTCTACTCATACGTTCCACAGTAGAGAGGCAATATTTCGAAACCGTTACAATTGAAATTGAAAAGTTTCCAATTGTATACGTCACATTATACGTACGGTCGATTCGTTCATTGTGAACCTTGTCGAATGCCGTGTGTTTGAATTGACTTTAAAAACAAGGCTTTGTTTCAATATTATTGTGAAATGCCTTTTTAACGAACGTTTCAGTTAAGCTCGCAATAGTTTTCTGCTTCAACTCATATTTCAGTTAACCAAACGAGCTAATAATTTACTCAATACAGTAGTGAATACTAATTTTAAATTATGATTCGTAATTTCTGTTTCTAATTGTTCCTTTTTAAAAGCAGTTGGGTTACCATCGAACACGATCATGTTTCAACTACAATCAAATCGAAATTCTCTTTTTAAAAACGACACCAGCGCACGATTTTCTTGGTTTTAGAGCGGGCGCTAGAGGTAAGTGAGTATGCAAAATATGAGTACCAAATTTCGCCAACGGATTTAAGTGAAGAAAAGGTCAAAGAATAATAATCTGGATCTTGTCGGTAAATTTTTTGGTCCATATTTTTTTATCCCTCTTCTCTTATTCGTAAAGGGAATATATTGAGTACATGATATAAAATCATTTTAATGATTATTTTCGTAACACAGCTAGTGTATTTATAAAAACACGACTTAACAAAGCAACGTCTTTACGTCAATAGATGTAGAAACACACTAAACACAATGCTTACTGTATGGGCGAAGAGGGGATGTGAAGGGAGCGGGAAGGGACCAGCACACCCGGCGGCAAGATGTGTTTTGTCATTATTTAGGGTCTCAGGAATAAGAATCCGGTCATAGTTGCCGTCACTCGGATTTTGCATACTCAACTACCTCTAGCGCCTGGTCTACTTAGTAACAATTAATCATTATATGAAAAATAGGACATGGTCGGGATCGAGATAGCGTGCGGTCGACTTAGATGGTATGGTTACTAGAATTTAGTGGGAATACATAGATGGTACCCCCACTAAATTCTAGGTAGAATTTCTATTAAATTCAAATTAAGTTGGTTCCGTTTCCGCAGATTACCTTATATCTGTTCCGCGTTTGCCGGCCCTCAGATTGACTTAGAATTAAAGGATTAAGCACCTAATTAAATATCTACAAACAGACTGTAAGGAACCTTCAGTTGTTTTTAAGTAACATTTTGTTAGCAATGAAAAACTTCAAAATTACGATTCATGTTGCCGAAGTGATAAAATCAACTTTATATGATTACTAAACAGTCACTTTTTCACACTACACTACAACTTTTTAAAACATTTAATAGTAGTTTATGCAACTTTCATATAATGAAGGGTATTAAAACACGAGTGTGAGTTTATGAAACGAGCGCAGCGAGTTTCATAATAGTAACGAGTGTTTTAATACCCGTGTTATATGCAGTTGCATACACTACTTTATCTTCACTAATGCAATTAATCAAACAACAAGAGTAAAAGCTGACAATAGTTTTTCACGCGTACGTGTATTGTCACAGTGAACTTGCCGCCATTAAAATCTAACCAATGAGAGCGCAGCTGCGCGTAGGGCCAATCAGGAGCGAGCGAGATCTTACCAAAGAGTTTTGTGTATGTAGTTTCGACGAAGTTTTCACGTATAACCCAACTGTTTTCAAAAGCCAGCCTAATATCAAAATTTGATACAACTTGTATGAGGATTTTGACATAAGGCTCGCCAGGTTAATTGGTCGCGTTTTATTGATGTTATAATGAGATTTTACGATATCGATATCGATGTTTTAGGATATTATACCATCATGTGAAATTGCTTAAATTGAGTGTTTTGTTGTCTGCGCTATAACAGTAGTAATTATAAGTCAAGTATTGGAAACATAAGTAGAATGTTACAACATTAGTGTAGATAAACATACATATTACATACTTAAACGGTTGAGAAACATCCTCTTTTTATGACGGTAAAAAATATCGCTATTCGTAAAATCTGACATTACATATTAGAATATACAGATAGAAACGTATATGTATGTAATTAATAATTTCGAATGAAATCGTTAAAACAAATGAATAAGAAACATGATGTGATTTTAGTGAAAGCATTGTACAACCCTATTCAGGGATTTTGCTTTAAAACAACAATGGAAAGTTCACGGAAACATGTTATTTCAAATATATATTTCAATTAGCCGAGTTTACTTTTGAAACGTAAGTTGAATTCACAAAGCATTGTTTGAGGTGAATCGCCCGGGGCGGCGGCTACTCCGGCCGAACTAGAAACAACCTACCCCGAATGGTGCCCATTATAACATTAATAAAATCACTGAACCGACTTCAAGTTATAGTTTTAGGTTATATATATAATTCATTATATTTATTATTATACTAGCAGCGCCCCACGGTTTTGTGTCCATTCCTGTGGGAATTTCGGGATGAAAAATAGCCTAGGTATGTTACTCGTGGATAATGTAGCTTTCGAATGGTGAAAAATTTTTAAAAAACGGTCCAGTAGTTTTTGAGCCTATTCATTACAACCAAAGAAACAAAGTTTTCCTCTTTATAATATTAGTGTAGATAAGCATTATATTAACCTACTTCATTATATTACAAACGCGAGAGTACGAGTAACTGTGACTGTCTGAAGCGCTTTCACACTTTTGAAAAACTTTAATATAGACATTGAGTTACATGTAAGTACATATAACTCAGTGGGTATAGAACAGTTATAGATTAAACCTAGAACATAAGACGAGTACGTTACAGGCGAAGCCGAGGGAAACAACTAGTTATGAACTCGTTATGAAATAAATCAGTTAATAGAATATATAAAGGATTTTCCATGAAGTCAGATTCATAAAATGTACTCACGTCTTTCGTGGTAATAACAGCGAATTCTTGTTGGTTTCTTAGGTTTCACATTTTCAATTGAAACTGCGTTCACGAATACACTTCACTTTTACTTTAAATGTTGAATTGAAACAACTTTCACCTTCACTCTTATTTTTTGTAAATATCTGACGTTTCAGCCCTTTAAAAGAACTGTGGTTACAGAAGACTGAAGTATTATACGTTTGTACAAGAAAATGTAAAAATATCGCAGCTACCGCCAAATACATTTTGCGAAGTGTATACGTAAACGTAGCTTCTTATTTATTAAATTCACATTCTGTAGGCTATAACTAATAAAATTAATGTATTTTAGTACGCATTAATAAATAATATAATTGGAATAATTAATTTATACTCTATTTTTTCTTGATTGTCCCAAAATGCGAACCAATGTCGTCAATTTTCCAGTCGAAGACGACAACTCCTAAAGAGGAAAAAGGTTTAGAGATAGAATAAGAATGAAATAATCACTAAACACACGCTACCTTATAATAAGCTAGCTACTGTTACTGTTGGTACGGTATTAATAACAATTTATATTCTAGTAATGTATGGCTATATCGCTAAAAGGGTTTTCAAGTAGACCCTATTGCGTGATAACTCTCAGAGACCTAAATAAGCTGAAACAAATGAAATCAAAACTCCACTATCCCAAAACTAAGCTTCAAACTTTAATTAGATAACTCAATATATATAATTAGTAGTTTAAACAATCCTATCCCACTATAATATTATAAATGCGAAAGTTTGTGAGGATGGATGTATTTGTTGCTCTTTCACAAAAAACTACTGAACGGATTGGGATGAAACTTTACAGTAATATAGGTTATACATCAAAATAACACATGGGATACATCATTTGTTGAATCAATTGTGTGTCAAATTGAGTCTCATTTGGATCGCGACGAAATGCGTTTTTGAAACGTCAGAGAGGCCATCAAACTTAAAATTAAATTGAGTTTTTGTATTTGAATGCAATATAATATGTTTATCATTCAAGCCACGAAATAGAGATTACGTAGTAAGTGCTTCGCTCTTCCGTGATTCAAACAAACATTGCTAGATATAAAAAAACTAATTAAATAACTAAAATTTACAAGTAACAGTTTCAGTCATTACAATAAATTTCAGCATTACGAAAGCTGTTATTCCTTCGTGCCACATAAAGACGCACCCTTTCCGTTGGATTATTAAAATTAAACCGTTTCTAGATGAAGTCTCAAAGTCGTTTCAGGCAAGAAAGTTGTGAAATTCATCAAAAGGACAAAGGAAGAGAACTGGAGGCCATTTGCTTAGCGTACGTATTTGTTCGCACCTAATTAAACAAGCCACTGTGTAGACCCTGTATTGCGGGAATTATGACTTAGTTTCACTGTGTGATTTTAATTTAATTATTTAGATACTGGATTTAGTTTGTGCTGTGTGTTTTTCGTAGTTTAAAGTGTTTTTCAGTAGAAAGTTTTGGGTTGAGAACGATTTGAGAGTCAATGAGACTCTTTGTATGTTCTCGTGTTCATACTCGTTTTATTACCAAAACATTTTGATTTTACTTTTCTTGATTTATTATAAACAATGTAATATGTACTTGTTTCTTTAGTGTTTTAGTTCAAAAATTTAACGGTCGAGAAAATAATTTTAAGTAACCGAAAAATAAATCGCTACCAAAAATGCACTATCAAACTTAAATACCTATACAAAAAAATATACCTACCACATAATTGGCCCCCAAACTGCTCACTACTAAAATCAAATAGCTCCCGGCCTAATTGTAAACATTTACAAATACCCGCAATTCGGGGACGTGTGTACCGATTGATATTAGCAGGTCCATTCCACTAATGAGAGCAATCCGCAAACATTTGCGTAACTACTATTACACTTCCTGCGCTTATGACTCTACCACCATTCAGCACTCAACCAAATGTGAATATTTAACGTACCTTCTAGATATTACATCTCTCTAAAAGTTCTAAGAATGAAGAAGTACCTACAGAAAAGAAACTCGTACTACGATTTGAACTTACTTTTAACATCCTACTTCCTACTAATATTATAAATGCGAAAGTTTGTGAGGATGGATGTATGTTTGTTGCTCTTTCACGTAAAAACTACTAGACGGATTTAGATGAAACTTTACAGTAATATAGGTTATACATCAGAATAACATATGGGATACATTTTATCCCGAAATTCTATCGGAAACCGATACGACGCGGGTAACACCGCGGGGCGCCACTAGTCATAAATGTTAACCGCCTTTTTGTCAAAAGCTTAAAAAAAAACACTGTTATAAGTAAGGTTTTGCACTGCAACTACGTTGACGGATACACTTCTCATTTATTTAATTTTTTTGTGTCTGAAGTTGCGGCTCCTTTACAGGAACCGTGGTCACAGAAGACTTAAGAAACCAGTACTGTTATAAAGTGTTTTCTCTAAATTACTATGTCGGAAACGGACAAACTATTTGATAGCTAAAATGCTGTTTCAAGCATTTATGAATAAGACCCTTAGTATGTATAGTAACAACAAATATATATCACATACGTATATTTTAATGATGTGTAATGAGAAATCAAAATTATACAAAGGATACTATGACAACTTTTATTAGTTAAAGATTTAAGATGACTAAATTTAGGCACTTGAAAGATTCTACGTTTATTGTTTTTGAAATAGGTCAAACGAAAGATGTACGAGTACGTCCACCTGGTCTGCAACATCCCAACAAAGCCGCTTAGCCATGCGAGTAGATGAGCGAAATAAAATATTCTATTAGCAAAATCCTTTAGCTCATAATTCACTCAGAGCGGACGCTCTCTCGTGGCAGGTGGTCTTAATAAATACGAAAATGGCCTATCTCGGAGTTAGTAATAAATTCAAAAGGCAATCAACGCTACCGCGGATGGTAAAAATATTAATAGCTGAGAAATAATTATGTATTCATGAGTTCCGCCGTTCGGATGAAGTGGGAAGCATTGAGTAAACTAAATCCGCGGGGATTGGGACCCGCGCCGGTCGCTGGCCAGCTTTCTACTCCCATTTTAAGTGCTCGGATTACTGAAATTAATTTCTCTATTGACTTCTATTACCTTTAGATATAAAATGGGTTTCATATTTTCTAGTCACCTTTCTAGTGTGACGTACTTCCGTTGTAGTTAGCTTCTCTTTCTATACTTTGGGAAAGAGCATTTAAGTTTCAGAACGCTCACACTTTACCAAATTAAGGGTTAATAAATAACTAACATTACTCTCATCATCATATCAAAGCTATCAGTTTCTTTCAAATAACTGCACCGCTGCATTTACACAGCGTAACAAACAATCTACCATGACTTTTACAATAACCGCTTCTACCTTGATCAGAGTAACGCAACATGCACACCAGCGTCACCAGCCGTATTGGGAACAAAACAATTCCAAATCAGTGTTTCGAGTCATCAATCAATCGTTAATCCAACGATGCAATATCCATAAAATGAATCGTTGGTTGGCGGACGGGCGCAGGGCGGTCGGTGGACGGTAATTCTGGCAGAGCGAGCCGACGACAATGCCGCAATCGGCCCAGCAATCTGCATAATGGATTGCTCGGCCGAACGCGCCGTCCGGTCGCCACGGTCGCTCATTCAATTGTCGCGGTCGCCGATGTGTCGCATCCCTACGTTATTATGGAATACGGAATTCATTTCATAGGACACGCGTTTTTTGTATCGACGATATTGGCTAATTAGGTAGGTTGTAACATGTTCAGTCGGTTGTACAATGCTAAGTGGAACATGGTATTTTATAAGAATCATAAAGCTTGGAAAGTCCCGGTTTAAGAAGCAACAGCTTCTGATTTCGACCCTGTTGAAAAAAAATAATACAATAAAGTATTTTTTCAATTTATCTTAGTCCTATTTGCTTGCTAGTTACTTCTTCCTCTGTTTAGGGTCCAGACAAAGTTGAAAGGCATAATAACAATATTAAATCTCACCAGCTATCGTTAACTATGAACATTGATTTCGCGCTAAACTAAGAATTGGCACATCAATAAAACTGAAACCAGTCTCCACGGACAGCATTTGGAACATGAATACCTGTAAATTACGAGTTTAGTTAGTTTTGAATTTGAAATGCTAAATATGAATAGATGTGACCACAGGAGTTCACTGGGCCATCCCCCCCGAGACTTCTTTGCATATTTGATAAACTGTTTTGTCAAATTCGTATTGTTTATTCAATAATCCACGCCGGACTCTGCCACGGGTCCTTCAAATATTTATCCAAATAAACAGTGTTTGAATTCGTTTGTTCTGATACCTTGGACAACAATGAAGTATCTTCAATTGTTTTGTCTTCATTTTTATATGGGATATTACTTCGAGGAGGCATTTTATTACGAGATATTCGAGTATCTTTCTTAGTGTACATTAAGAAAAGCTTACATTCAAATCCAATAAGACTTCGTCTTTGGTTATACATAGATGTGCCGTCCAGTTAGTAAACTCCAAATAAAAAAATGTCAAGTGCTGTAACTGTTTTGGTAAGAATTTCGGAATAAAGAAAATTGGCCTACGTTGAATTAGCCTATCATACATACAAAAAAAATTGAATTCATCTTATAGGTTTAGAGACTACCACGTTGGCAAAAAAACAAACACCAAAATACAAACTTCAGCTTTATTATATAAGTAAAGATGATGTTATTCTTAAATCCTAGTGTTATAATAACCTACGGTAGGTAGCGAGCTCCGGGCGGCCTCTCGCAAGACGTACGGCTCAATAATGTGGTCTAATCTGAGCCGCCTCCCGAGGGACATCCCAGATTTACTGCACACACATAAATATACCTGGCAACATTATTTATAGACGCTTATTTCGTTTTTCATATAACGTTATAATATGAAGAAGTGATTTTAAAATGAACTAATTTTATTATACGGCAGAATTTAATTAAGATCCTCCTTCGTAAAGATGGATGTTGAATAAGAAAATTAGATTGATTGTGCCCGTTCCCGTGGGAATTTTGGGATGAAAAGTAGCCTATATCGTTTCCGTTTTATGTGGCTATCCGTTACATAAATAATTATTCAAATCAGATTGGTAGTTTTTGAAATTAGCCCTAACAAACAAACAAACAAACTTAGAAACTACCTCTTTTGATACTAGTACAGATATCACACGGTTAATTAGACCCAAACTAAGCTCTAAGTTAGTATTATGGCATTGAACTAACTGAAACTACTTCATTAAAAAGCTTTTCCTTTTTAAAGTCAGTTTAACACTTACAATTTCTGTTACCATAGAAGCTCAAGCATTAAAAGATAAGAATATTTCCTTTTTAAGTCGTTTAAAAACAATTTCTGTTACCATAGTATCTATACTTATGAGCATACAAATATAAGAATAGTGTTCGCTTCATGCAATCCATTAGAGAGTTGCAATCAGATAAGCTCTCTCTATAGTCAATTACTAGGCCTGCTCCATTAAAAATAACTAATCCGGCTATTCGAGTTACAATGTCAGTGCAGTAATTGGAATCCACGAACGGCAGCCATTTCTCGTATGAGCCGCTTCTCTCCATACAAAAACACAATAGGTCCAGCACAATGGATCCCATTCAATGGTCTTAAACGATCGCAACCAAATGGAAATTTTAGAGTGCGCGAAAACTAAAGCGTCACTTTTCAATTTTTATGATGTACAAAGTTAACCTATATAAGAGTGATTAAGGGTTCAATCGAATTTGTATTTTAAGCTAAAAACTTTGAATATAAATTGTAAATAGGTTTGGGTTAAAAAGGTTCAGAGAATTGGGGATGGATTAGTATATTACTTAAATAATAATCAGTGGGATTACTAACTACGAGTTCACGATTCGGTCTTGTTCCTGATTTATGAATTCAAAACGGTACTTCGATTCGACACTATATTTGTTCTAAAATGTGAGCTAATGTGGTCGATTTTATTCATTTTAACAGCTGCAGACGATTCCTTCTTAAGAGGAAAAAGGTTTAGTGATTTAATTCCTTTCTTACCCCATCACTGAACCCAATTTCGTCAATGGAAGAAAATGTCTTCCAAAATCGGTCCAGCCATTTTAGAGATTAACCGGAACAAACAGACAGACAATTTTTAAAAAAAAATACATTATGTGCCGTATATATTCATATGCATGTAGTAAAAAGCAGTTATTTCAATACCACCAACAGACACTCCAATTTTATTTACCTATATGTATAGATATTCACACACTATACAATACCCATTATACTCCGAATCATAGCTACATATTGTGACCTAATTTCCAGTAGAAATGGCTATTTCTCGCTCGCATTATTCCCATTACTTAATGCATGAGAGTAATCAACACTGTATGGGACCATATCTTACCTCAGGTACGAACGTTGCAGTTTAATGGGACTTGCACTCGAAAGGAAATTGAAATATTTCTGTACATTCTACATTACTTGGTAATATACTTGTGTTCTAATTTCAAATGTTTGTTTAAATATAATGGTTGTAAGTTTTTAGGTTTTAGTAAATCTTTAACGCCTTATTAATGAACGCTGTGTAACTAAAATAGGGTTATACTGTGTTTTGTCTCTTTTTCTCTTCGGAAAATTGCGTATGTCAGAAAGTGACAAACCAATTCATAGCTAAAATGTTCTTAATACGTGTTCTTCACTAAGGCCCTTTGTGTTTATCGTTCTTTTTCTAAATCAATGTACTTAGATACATACTCCTCAATGTACTGATATCTTGGGTGAGATTAGAGGCCTTTGCCCTGCTGTGGAACATTACAGGCTAACACTTTACTTTACATAATCGTTAACTTAGATGCATTATGAAAACATAGATAAAACTATTTCCTATAGGTAAGGTAATTTGTATGTTTTTTATACAAAAGACAGATTGATTATATTTCCTTAATATTAAGACTTTACCCGCATTTGGCAAGCGCGGTGATTATGCCGTACCTCTTCACTGTACTGATATCTTCAGTGAGATGAGAGGCATTACAGAGACATTACAGGCTAATATTTTCATACTTTACTAAGAATTCTTTTACCTATTCTAATGATCTAACAAAATATGACAATAAATCCACATATTTTCAACGAACACAGGCAAATTCCGGGATTCCCTGTAAAAATAGTCTGAAGTTGTAATGAGCAGCATATCACATGTCTCGATGCAAATCCAACTGGTTGCTTTAACGATGTCAGCCATTGTTTACCGATGCGTATTTTGTATAGATACGTGCTTATGTAGAATTGTGAAACAGGGATGAATGAAGGTGAATAAAATGAGGGCGAAAAAGGCACTATGACTTTGAAAAAAGAAAACTAAACTTGAATTTAAAACTACGTTTACGGATACGTTTATGAAGTGTGTGTAAAATTCAAAATCAGTGTTCGTACTAAGAAAAAAACATATTTTCTACCATTCATACATATTGTAGAAAAATTTGTTCTGCGGAACTTTTAAATTAATTGAAATGTGATAAAACAATCTAAACTCAGGCATTATAGTCGTATAGTTTTATATTAGGAAAGGGAAGAACAGGAAGAGGAAGGCCTGAAACAACACCAATTTATAACATATTTTTCAGCTCATAGTAATCACACGGGTTTTTCGCGGCAGAAAGTTTACCCGCGACCGAGAGTGGTGTCAAACGTCGTCAAACGTCGTCAAATAAAAAGTAAGTACTTGCTTTACTCTCTACCCCGAAAAGCCGCGTGAGTACGTTAACAATGTATTCAAATCGCCTTAGTTTAAAAAGACTATATTATTTTTGAGTTTCCATTTAACAAAATATGTTACCCATTTAATACATCCCTTAGTTAGTCCCTGTTAACAAGCGGTATCTTTGCTAATAGGCGTTGTCCGTATCCAGACAGCAACAGGATTTCGAAATGGTATTAATTAACGCAACTCTTCGGTATCGCGTACAAGTATTTCAATTTATTGAACCCTGCTTACAATGAAATGTTGTTACTGAAAATATGAACACGAATGATTTCCAATGTTAATTGGGCGCAGGATTAATTGACTAAATGTATTTTTTCAATGTGAGAGTGATTCTCATGTTTGCATGCAGATATACTCGTATATTTATTAAATACCTATGACGTTGCTATATTTGAAGGTATTTTATGAACCTTCATCATTAATTATGAATAAGATCATTAAGAAAAGCTCTATTATAAAAGGGCCTATTCATTCATTATCAGCATATTAGCTATCAAATGATTTGTCTCTTTCCAACATAGGCTATTTTCCGAAAAGTAAAAGAGACAGAACACTTTAGAAGTGTTTTAGTTAAAGATCGTTTATGAATAAGGCGGTATAAATATATGGAAAAGTTATGAGATACTTACATTATTTTTTCTTCCTGAAATGTATGTTCTAAATGTTTATTTATCTTTATACTATCAGCGCTCTGCGGTTTTATCCGCGTTGTGGCCGTTCCCGTGGGAATTTTCATTTTTAAACGAATTATTCAAATCAGGTTAGTAGTTCCGAAATTAGCGCGTTTAAACAAACAAAAAACAAACTCTTCAGCTTTATTATATATTATTATATTGGTATATATAATATACCATATTGAGAGCGAGAGTACCATTATCAATCTATGTGCTTATACCGTGTGAAAACACATACAAAATAAAGGTGCATCACTAATAACGTCTCAATTATTAATTCTCAAATACTACCATAATTATTCAGCGAGCAATCATTGTAAAACTACTGTAATTACCACTGAATCTAAAATGTTCGAATAAATTATGAGACATTTACGTGTGTTATAAATTATAGGTATGGGCCGGTATGGGTTTTACACTCTGCCACGTATTATTGAAAAACCTTTCAAGAAGTTAAATTTCAATTTTAATCTAAATTGGAACATAGTATAATTATAGTCCTTTCACTTGCTAATGATATTGACAAGCCCGTTGGCACAGTGGCAGTGAGAGCGCTAACTGTGTCGGGGGTTGCGGGTTCGATTCCCGCCCGGAGTCAACAATATGTGAAGACATAGTTGTTGGCGACGACGTCTGGGTGTCAATTATATAGTCTTATAAAGTATTTGTGTATATATATGTAGTACTATCAGTTAGTTAGATTCCATATTACAAGCTTAGAGCTTAGTTTGGGTCTAATTAACCGTGAGTGAATTTGTCCGGGTATATTTATTTATTATTTATTTATATCAATAAAATATTAGCCTTTGTAGGCAAACATAGCCCCATTGACCTAAAACGTATTATTTAAGCTACTATCATTTTTCTTTCCCTTTTTCACGTTTTGATCTAAAAGAAAATTCAAAGAGGACTCTCAATGAAATGCAATCTATCTAAAATATTCAAGTACTAAGGCGCCGAACATGCACTTCGAGAAGCGAAGTACCTTAGAACCCTTTTAATAAAAATAAATAAATATGCACAATTTATCATGCACAGCTAATTCACAATGCAAATTTGTGAATTAGCTGAACTAAAATTGTCAATGTATCTAACTAAGGTGTTTAATTTGTAAAATCTGAGTGAGATGAATGGATGTTATCATATTTTTTTTAAATCGAATAATATGGAACCAAACACATTAAAAACTTAAAAACACAAACTTAAACAACTTACTTAACATTTTTAATAAAAAAATGTATCAAACAACTTCAAATTAATTAAATAATTTTAAAAAATACCAATAACGACGAGAGAGAGATAGAGATAAAATAAATACACCCGGACAAATTCACACACGGTTAATTAGCCCCAAAGTAAGCTCTAAGCTTGTATTATGGAATCTAATTAACTGATACTACTACTTATACATACACAAATACTTTATAAGAATATATAATTGACACCCAGACGTCGTCGCCAACAACTATGTCTGCACATATTGTTGACTCCGGGCGGGAATCGAACCCGCAACCGCCGACACAGTAAGCGCTCTCACTGCCACTATGCCAACGGGCTTGTCAGATAGGCGAGAGATATTACAAGTAAGACCATGGAAAGCCATTTTCGTATCTATTACCTGTTTTATAACAACAATTGAAAAAGCTGTGATTGAAATCAATATATTCAGTCTCGTCGCGTATTGAGATTGTTAAGATACGTATGTTAAACTGTCGGTACGGTTAGAGGCCTTCACGCGGTCTAAGAACTGTTACCAGGCTAACCTACTCGTACTTATTACCTTTTATCTATATACTAGCCGCGTCCCGCGGCTTTACCCGCGTTGTACCCGTTCCCGTGGGAATTTCGGTATAAGATGCATCCCGTGTTATTCTGATGTGTGGCCTATATTACTGTCAAATTTCACAAAAATCCGTTGAACAGTTTTTGCGTGAAAGAGTAACAAACTTAAATACACACATCCTCACAAACTTTCGCATTTATAATATTAGTAGGACTAGAAGTACATACCTTCTTAATTATGAGTTCTGAAATATTAGTCTAATTTTTCACTGACCAATCATAGATTACTGTAATTAACTGAACATTTCAAAAGGTTACAATAATTAATAGGGTGTATTACATGTTCGATTTTTTTTGGAACAGACGTCTCAATATTAATTCAAGTAAAATGACGAAATATTACAGTCCTTTTACTACTCTTGCGTTAATCAATAAAATATTAGCATTTGTTGGTATTTACATGCACGATGGTCCTAAGAGCAGAGCCAGATGGATGCTGTATCAAATATTTAGAGTATATGTTTTTGTACAGATGAGTATATATCTTATAGATACTGCTGTATATTTTGTGCAGGTATATATGAAGGTGAGTAATCAATATTATTTTTATAGTTCTACATTGCCAAAGTTATTGTTGCAAGCAGTGACCGCAATTACGCCGCGCTTAGAACGAGGTTCATAGAAGCCAGAGGAGTCAGCTGCAGTCTGCAGTTGTCGCATCGCATTAAGCTGGTAATTTAGTCTAGTAGCGAGTAATTTAGTAGCTAAAATACTCGCTTCTGCCCCAAAATCGTTCGCACTTCGTTCGAGTACAGTTTACAAGTGAGTGGTGTTTTATAAAATGAACAGTCTACATTTCTACGACATTTTTGCGATAACTAATGTACTCGACTAATTCGACAGGTTCGGACTTGTTTAGCCGAACTAGTGAGAACGGACGCGTGGTGGGGGTTGCTACTCGCCCGTCAAAATAGAATAAAATGGATCAACTCGACTTAATTACTAATAAACCTACTAGACTAAATTTTTGGTGTTCAGACATGTTCAGCTACTAAATTACTCGCTAATAGACTAAATTACTAGCTTAATGCGAACTAGGCTTTAGGCCTGCAACTGCGTTAAGCGGGCGCCCGCGCGGTTTCATGCAAGTGCTACGCGCAGGCGCCTGCGCAGGCGTCCATCCGCGCAACGGCGTTCGCCTCCGTGCGACAGACGCCCGCGCGGGTCCCCGCTTAACGCAGTTTCAGGCCTTATTGTTCGCAATCCAGCTTCAATTTCTATCTCATTCGAATGGTAAGTAAAAGTAGAATGCAACCTTGGCCATATCAACGATATTGTAAGCTCGGGAGATCATTTTTAAATAAAAAAGACAGTCAGTTAAAAAATATAATTATATTCATAGAAAGTTACAATCTTATTCAAATCAGCTAATTGAATGGATATTTCAGATTGAAGATCTGTATATGTTCATAGAAGCTATGTTATCAGTGCTTGCAGCGTTAACAGCACTTTTGAAGTTTTTGAATATATTGTTGCAAACCAAACGGATTGATGAACTGAACTTCTGTTTGAAAAGTAAGTTTATACTTGTACGAGTATATACAAATAAATTACGCTTTTTCTTACCTTGGCTATTAATTTAATCGACATTTGAAGAGGTATAAGCTTGTAATAGGACTCTGACACCAGGATTGGTCAGGTTGACCATCCACTCTATGAAGAAGAAGAAGGACTGTAATGTAATTAATACCTATTTGCTATGAAGGTATACCAACATAAATTTGACACTTTACACTAATTTATTTTTGCAGGTGATGAATTCAAAGCAACTGACGACGAAGAAAACGAATATTTTCTCAAAAATGCTAGAGTCATGAATCGTTTATCCAAAGCGATCATTGCAGCACTCGTTATATTTACGGGTCAATGGTACTTTCTCAATATGAGAGTGAGATATCTCGATGCGAAATGGTCTAATGGAGAGAGCACCATTTATTACCCTTACAGATCTGAGACATGGACCAAGTATACATTTATTTTTTCTTCAACTGTTTTATATTACCATTTTTTTTTCAAATCATGTTTGCTATGATAATATGTCTTTTATTACATCGTTTTATGATCATTTTTCAGATTCGTGATTTCTCTTCTGAATTATTTCGGAGCTATAACATGGAGTGGATGGGGTCCTTTCCAAATAGACGTTTTGATCGTCAACTACTACGCACTAATTGTTGCGCAGCTGAAAGTGATCAAACATCAGGCTGAGAGTCTGGTTCAGAATGAGAACGAGATGTACTATGGATCCGAGAGATATCATTACAAGGACGAGGCTGATGAGGAATTAAAAAAGAGTTTTGTGAGGATTGTAAAGCGATATGAGAAGATTGTGTGGTGAGCGTAGATGTTGTCATATCTTTTTGTAATGATTGGTACTGGCATCTTCTATTTAGCCTCGTCCCATCATCTGGGGTCGGCTCTCCTTGTCTGTCTTTTCCATGTTTCTCTATCTTTAGCCGTTACAGCATCGATATCCATCTCTTTCAGGTCTTTCTTAACTGGTCTTTTTTTCTTATAGTGTGGTACTGGCATGAAAAAGCAATTCGAAATAAATGTGAACATTTTCCTTATCTATTCTACTATACTCGTATGTATAATGATATTCTTAATTTATATATTTATACTTAAAGTTATTATTTCGACTTTGCAGGTTTGTAAAACAAGTGAATATTACATTCAACCTTTCTTTAGGAGCGCTCTTTTTCCTGAATCTTTTCATAATCTGTATTGTTATATATGCATTGACTACAGTAAGTAGCCTTTTATCACCTAATACCAATGTTGTTAATATTGTAAAGTGAGAAGTAAAGATCTTCTTTTTCATCGAGTGGATGGCCAACCTGACCAATCCTGGTGTCAGAGTTATAGAGCCGCCAAAGGCCTCAGACATGGCTCATGTAACGACTACTATCTGTAGAAAGTAACCGGGACCGAACGGCTTAACGTGCCCTCCGAAGCACGGAATCATCTTACTTTTCGAGCAATCAGGTGACCCCTAACCAAACTGAGGAAAGTCTCACAAAGAGATTTTTGTGAGATATCCGGGAATTAAACCCGAAACCTCCGGGTCGTGAGCCGGGAGCTCAAACCACAAGACCACTGAGGCTGTTAAAGAAGAAAGAAGTAAAGATGATAAGTGTACAAATGTCTTTTTATTATTTTCCAGTTGGATGCAAGAAGTGATAAATTCTATCTGTTAGGTTTCTGCACGTTTAATTTGCAAATCTATATGCAGTGTTACTTCGGGAATCTTGTGGTTGCAGAGGTAAGAGAATGAGACAAGTTTATCAAAATTCAAAGGTGGAATTTTCTTAATCATGCTTTTTGAATGTCTGTGTTCTAGAGTGAACAACTAACCACCTGCCTGTACAGCTGCGACTGGATCAGCCTGTCCCCTCGGTTCCGACGGCTGCTGATCATTGCTATGAGCAGGTGGTCGCAGCCTCTGGTGCCTCATGTCTATGGATTGATACCGGTCACTCTGGAGACTTTTGTTGTGGTTTGTTATGTTATTTTAGTGAATTGGTTATAGGTGACAAATAACGGACCGATTACGAATTAAACATGACAGATTAAAGAATAAGAGATTACAAATATTGATCTCTGAGTTACAGCATTGAACTTTCGACATTTCGACATTGGAAATTAAATGCATATTTAAAAAAAAATTGCATGCATATTTGAAAATTTACCCACCCAAATGTTTTTTGTTTCAGGCAATGAAGTCCTCGTTCTCACTGTTCAACGTTTTAAAAGCAAGACAAAACGTAAGAGGAACTGAGAAAGAAATGTAGTCATACTGAACTGTAGTTGTTATACGAGTATCACATGTAGCATTAAATATCATGTTTGTAGGAGTACCAGCATTTTTATTTTTTAATGGACTACAATTTAATTTCTTAAAAATCTAGTAGATAAAAAGATAGAAATAATGTATTAAGCTGACTTCCTGACTTAAGTTTAATAAATCGGAGACGATGCTATCAACTCCTTAGCTAAACCCAACCAGCTAGAGGCTCCAAAGTAAGTAGACCTTCCTGAGGCACCATCTCTAAATAACTCAACTTTAAATTTAGTCAGGAAGTATCGTTGAAGTATCGCACAAGTAAATGAACTTCGATCATATGTGTTAGGTTATTCAAATTTAATTAAATAAAACTACATATTTACTTCTTTCATTTGTTTTATTCAGCACGTATACGAGCATCACACAACTCTGGTCAGAATCACATTTTGTAAACTCAATCAATGTTATGGACGCTATGCTTTGTAGTACTGTTAATTAAATCTTTACACTGCTTTGATTTCCAAATTAACTAATACTTTTACGAAAACCAGAGTATATTCAATATCTACAAATATGTCTAGTGTATGCCATGTTCCTGACTTTACAAAACGTAAAATTAATAGGGGTGTCATTACAAAATTATTATTTGAAACTTATCGATATTTGTTCCGTTTAACCAATTATTTTTTTCACTTGCATTCGTAAAGCAATAAATGTGCCTTCAGGGCTCTTTGCGACGACAACTTACTTAACATTTTTAATAAAAAATTGTATCAAACAACTTCAAATTAATATAATTAAATTTTAAAAATGCAAATCACCAATAACGACGAGAGAGAGATAGAGATAGGCGAAGATATTACAAGTAATACCATGGAAAGCTCTTTTAGTTACTATTAACTGTTTTTATAACAACAATTGAAAAAGCTGTGATTGAAATCAGTATATTCAGTCTCGTCGCGTATTGAGATTGGTAACATACGTATGTTAAATTGTCGGTACGGTTAGAGGTCTTCACGCGGTCTAAGAACTGTTACCAGGCTAACCTACTCGTACTTATTATATTTTATCTAGATACTAGCCGCGTTTACCCGCGTTGTACCCGTTCCCGTGGGAATTTCGGAATAAGATGCATCCCGTGTTATTCTGATGTGTGACCTATATTACTGTCAAATTTCACAAAAATCCGTTGAACAGTTTTTGCGTGAAAGAGTAACAAACTTAAATACACACATCCTCACAAACTTTCGCATTTATAATATTAGTAGGACTAGAAGTAGTGGATACCTTCTTAATTATGAGTTCTGAAATATTAGTCTAATTTTTCACTGACCAATCATTGATTACTGTAATTAACTGAACAGTTCAAAAGGTTACAATAAATAATAGGGTGTATTACATGTTCGAATTCTTATTTCATTTTAAAAATATATTTTATGGAACAGACGTCTCAATATTAATTCAAAATAAAATGACGAAATATTACAGTCCTTTTACTACTCTTGCGTTAATCAATAAAATATTAGCATTTGTTGGTTTTTACATGCACGATGGTCCTAAGAGCAGAGCCAGATGGATGCTGTATCAAATATTAAGAGTATATGTTTTTGTACATATGAGTATATATCTTTTAGATACTGCTATATATGTTGTGCAGGTATATATGAAGGTGAGTAATCAATATTATTTTTATAGTTCTACATTGCCAAAGTTATTGTTGCAAGCAGTGACCGCAGTTTCGTCGCGCTTAGAACGAGGTTCAGAGAAGCCAGTGGAGTGTTGTCGCTGCAACTGCGTTAAGCGGGCGCCCGCGCGGTTTCATACAAGTGCTAAGCGCGGGCGCCCGCGCAGGCGTCCATCCGCGCAACGGCGTTCGCCTCCGTGCGACAGACGCCCGCGCGGGTCCCCGCTTAACGCATTTTCAGGCCTTATTGTTCGCAGTCCGGCTTCGATTTGTGTCTCATTCGAATGGTCAGTAAAGGTAGAATGCAACCTTGGCCATATCAACGATATTGAAAGCTCGGGAGAACATTTTTAAATAAAAAAGGCAGTCAGTTAAAAAATATAATTACATTCATAGAAAGTTACAATCTTATTCAAATCAGCTAATTGAATGGATATTTCAGATTGAAGAAGATCTGTATATGTTTATAGAAGCTACGTTTTCAGTGCTTGCGGCGTTAACAGCACTTTTGAAGTTTTTGAATATATTATTGCAAACCAAACGGATTGATGAACTGAACTTCTGTTTGAAAAGTAAGTTTATACTTGTATATACAAATAAATTACGCTTTTTATTAACGCTTACCTTGGCTATTAATTTAATCGACATTTGAAGAGGTGTATGCCTGTAATAGGACTCTGACACCAGGATTGGTCAGATTGACCATCCACTTGATGAAGAAGAAGGAGGACTGTAATGTAATTAATACCTATTTTCTATGAAGGTATACCAGCATAAATTCGACACTTTACACTTATTTATTTTTGCAGGTGATGAATTCAAAGCAACTGACGACGAAGAAAACGAATATTTTCTCAAAAATGCTAGAGTTATGAGTCGTTTATCCAAAGCGATCATTGCAGCACTCATTATATTTCCGGGTCAATGGTACTTTACCAATATGAGAGTGAGATATCTCGATGCGAAATGGTCTAATGAAGAGAGCACCATATATTACCCTTACAGATCTGAGACATGGACCAAGTATACATTAATTTTTTCTTCAACTATTTTATATTACCATACTTATATATATTTTTTAAATCATGTTTGCTATGATAATATGTCTTTTATTACATCGTTTTATGACCATTTTTCAGATTCGTGATCTCTCTTCTTAATTATTTCGGAGCTATGACATGGAGTGGATGGGGTCCTTTCCAAATAGACGCTTTGATCGTCAACTACTACGCACTAATTGTTTTGCAGCTGAAAGTGATCAAACATCAGGCGGAGAGTCTGGTTCAGAATGAGAACGAGATGTACTATGGATCCGAGAGATATCATTACAAAGACGAGGCTGATGATGAATTAAAAAAGAGTTTTGTGATGATTGTAAAGCGATATGAGAAGATTGTGTGGTGAGTGTAGATGTTGTCATATCTTTTTGTAATGATTGGTACTGGCATCTTCTACTTAGCCTCGTCCCATCATCTGGGGTCGGCTCTCCTTTTCTGTCTTTTCCATATCTCTCTATCTTTAGCCGTTACAGCATCGATATCCATCTCTTTCAGGTCTTTCTTAACTGGTATTTTTTTCTTATAGTGTGGTACTGGCATGAAAAAGTAATTTTAAATAAATGTGATCATTTCCTTATCTATTCTACTATACTCGTATGTAATAATGATATTCTTAATTCCTTTATTTATACTTAAAGTGATTATTTCGACTTTGCAGGTTTGTAAAGCAAGTGAATATTACATTCAACTTTTCATTAGGAGCGCTTTTTTTCCTGAATCTTTTCCTAATCTGTATTGTTATATATGCATTGTCCATAGTAAGTAGCCTTTTATCACCTTTTACCAATGTTGTTAATATTGTAATGTGAGAAGTAAAGATCTTCTTTTTCATCGAGTGGATGGCCAACCTGGCCAATCCTGGTGTCAGAGTTATTGAGCCGCCAAAGGCCTCTGACATGGCTCATGTAACGACTACTATCCGTAGAAAGTAACCGGGACCGACGGCTTAACGTGCCCTCCGAAGCACGGAATCATCTTACTTTTCGAGCAATCAGGTGATTCAGCCTGCAATGCCATAACCAAACTGAGGAAAGTCTCACAAAAAGATTTTTGTGATATATCCCCACCGGGAATCGACCCCGGAAACTCCGGGTCGTGAGCCGGGCGCTCAAACCACAAGACCACTGAGGCTAATAACGAAGAAGTAAAGATGATAAGTGTACAAATGTCTTTTTATTATTTTCCAGTTGGATGCAAGAAGTGATAGAATCTATCTGTTAGGTTTCTGCACGTTTAATTTGCAGATCTATATGCAGTGTTACTTCGGGAATCTTGTGGTTGCAGAGGTAAGAGAATGAGACAAGTTTATCAAAATTCAAAGGTGGAATTTTCTTAATTATGCTTTTTGAATGTCTGTGTTCTAGAGTGAACAACTAACCACCTGCCTGTACAGCTGCGACTGGATAAGCCTGTCCCCTCGGTTCCGACGGCTGCTGATCATTGCTATGAGCAGGTGGTCGCAGCCTCTGGTGCCTCATGTCTATGGATTGATACCGGTCACTTTGGAGACTTTTGTTGTGGTTTGTTATGTTATTTTAGTGAATTGGTTATAGGTGACAAATAACCGTCCGATTACGAATTAGAATAAACATGACAGATAAAAAAATAAGAGATCACAAATATTGATCTCTGAGTTACAGCATTGAACTTTCGTCATTTCGACATTGGAATTTAAATGCATATTTAAAAAAAAATTGCATGCATATTTTAAAATTTACCCACCCAAATGTGTTTTGTTTCAGGCAATGAAGTCCTCATTCTCACTGTTCAACGTTTTGAAAGCAAGACAAAACGTAAGAGGAACTGTGAAAGAAATGTAGTCATACTGAACTGTAGTTGTTATATCACATGTAGCATTAAATATCATGTTTGTAAGAGTACCAGCATTTTTATTTTTTAATGGACTACAATTTAATTTCTTAAAAATCTAGTAACTAAAAAGATAGAAATAATGTATTAAGCTGACTTCCTGACTAAAGTTTAATAAATCGGAGACGATGCTATCAACTCCTTAGCTAAACCCAACCAGCTAGAGGCTCCAAAGTAAGTAGACCTTCCTGAGGCACCATCTCTAAATAACTCAACTTTAAATTTAGTCAGGAAGTATCGTTGAAGTATCGCACAAGTAAATGAACTTCGATCATATATGTTAGGTTATTCAAATTTAATTAAATAAAACTACATATTTACTTCTTTCATTTGTTTTATTCAGCACACACGTACGAGTATACGAGCATCGCACAACTCTGGTCAGAATCACATTTTGTAAACTCAATCAATGTAATGGACGCTATGCTTTGTAGTACTGTTAATTAAATCTTTACACTGCTTTGATTTCCAAATTTACTAATACTTTTACGAAAACCAGAGTATATTCAATATCTACAAATATGTCTAGTGTATGCCATGTTCCTGACTTTACAAAACGTAAAATTACTAGGGGTGTCATTACAAAATGATTATTTTAAACTTATCGGTATTTGTTCCGTTCAACCAATTATTTTTTCACTTGCATTCGTAAAGCAACAAATGTGCCTTCAGGGCTCTTTGCGACGACAACTTACTTAACATTTTTAATAAAAAATTGTATCAAACAACTTCAAAATTATTTAATTAAATAAAAAAAAATGCAAATCACCAATAACGACGAGGGAAAGATTACTATTAACTGTTTTTATAACAAAAATTGAAAAAGCTGTGATTGAAATCAATATATTCAGTCTCGTCGCGTATTGAGATTGTTAAGATACGTATGTTAAACTGTCGGTACGGTTAGAGGCCTTCACGCGGTCTAAGAACTGTTACCAGGCTAACCTACTCGTACTTATTACCTTTTATCTATATACTAGCCGCGTCCCGCGGTTTTACCCGCGTTGTACCCGTTCCCGTGGGAATTTCGGTATAAGAAGTATCCCGTGTTATTCTGATGTGTGGCCTATATTACTGTCAAATTTCACAAAAATCCGTTGAACAGTTTTTGCGTGAAAGAGTAACAAACATAAATACACACATCCTCACAAACTTTCGCATTTATAATATTAGTAGGACTAGAAGTAGTGGATACCTTCTCAATTATGAGTTCTGAAATATTAGTCTAATTTTTCACTGACCAATCATTGATTACTGTAATTAACTGAACAGTTCAAAAGGTTACAATAAATAATAGGGTGTATTACATGTTCGAATTCTTATTTCATTTTAAAAATATATTTTATGGAACAGACGTCTCAATATTAATTCAAAATAAAATGACGAAATATTATAGTCCTTTTACTACTCTTGCGTTAATCAATAAAATATTAGCATTTGTTGGTTTTTACATGCACGATGGTCCTAAGAGCAGAGCCAGATGGATGCTGTATCAAATATTTAGAGTATATGTTTTTGTACAGATGAGTATATATCTTATAGATACTGCTATATATGTTGTGCAGGTATATATGAAGGTGAGTAATCAATATTATTTGTATAGTTCTACATTGCCAAAGTTATTGTTGCAAGCAGTGACCGCAGTTTCGCCGCGCTTAGAATCAGGTTCATAGAAGCCAGTGGAGTCAGCTGCAGTATGCAGTTGTCGCTTAGGCCTGCAACTGCGTTAAGCGGGCGCCCGCGCGGTTTCATACAAGTGCTATGCGCGGGCGCCCGCCAGGCGTCCATCCGCGCAACGTAGTTCGCCTCCAAGCGATAGACGTCCTCGCTGGTCCCAGCAGAAACTGCTTTAAGCGGGGATCAGCGATTGTTCGCAGTCCGGCTTCGATTTGGGTCTCATTCGAATGGTCAGTAAAAGTAGAATGCAACCTATATCGTTGATATCAACGATATTGCAATCTCGAGAGAAAATCTTTTTAATAAAAAAGGCAGTCAGTTAAAAAATATAATTATATTCATAGAAAGTTACAATCTAATTCAAATCAGCTAATTGAATGGATATTTCAGATTGAAGAAGATCTGTATAGGTTTATAGAAGCTACGTTATCAGTGCTTGCTGCGTTAACAGCACTTTTGAAGTTTTTGAATATATTATTGCAAACCAAACGGATTGATGAACTGAACTTCTGTTTGAAAAGTGAGTTCATACTTGTATATACAAATAAATTACGCTTTTTCTTACCTTGGGTTTTAATTTAATCGCCATATGAAGAGGTATAAACTTGTAATAGGACTCTGACACCAGGATTGGTCAGGTTGACCATCCACTTGATGAAGAAGAAGAAAGACTTTGATAAAATTAATACCTATTTTTATGAAGACCAACATAAATTCGACACTTTACACTAATTTATTTTTGCAGGTGATGAATTCAAAGCAACTGATGACGAAGAAAACGAATATTTTCTCAAAAATGCTAGAGTTATGAGTCGTTTATCCAAAGCAATAATTGCAGAACTCATCATATTTACCGGTCAATGGTACTTTACCAATATGAGAGTGAGATATCTCGACGCGAAATGGTCTAATAGAGAGAGCACCATACATTACCCTTACAGATCTGAGACGTGGACCAAGTAAACATTAATTTTTTCTTCTACTATTTATATTAAACTTACAATATATATTACTTTTCAAATCATGTTTGCTATGATAATATGTCTTTTAATACATCGTTTTATGACCATTTTTCAGATTCGTGATCTCTCTTTTTAATTATTTCGGAGCTATGACATGGAGTGGATTAGGTCATTTCCAAATAGACGCTTTGATCGTCAACTACTACGCACTAATTGTTGCGCAGCTGAAAGTGATCAAACATCAGGCGGAGAGTCTGGTTCAGAATGAGAACGAGATGTACTATGGATCCGAGAGATATCATTACAAAGACGAGGCTGATGAGGAATTAAAAAAGAGTTTTGTGAGGATTGTAAAGCGATATGAGAAGATTGTGTGGTGAGCGTAGATGTTGTCATATCTTTTTGTATAGTTTGGTACTGACATCTTCTTCTCCTTAGCCTTGTGCCGTCATCTGGGGTCGGCTCTCCTTGTCTGTCTTTTCCATGTTTCCCTATCTTTAGCTGGTACAGCATCGATATCGATATCCATCTCTTTCAGGTCTTTCTAAACTGGTCTTTTTTTCTTAAATTTTTATATCTTATTGTGGTACCGGCATGAAAAAGCCATACGAAATAAATGTGAACATTTTCCTTATCTAATCTTCTATACTTGTATGTAATAATGATATTCTTAATTCCTTAGTTCTTCTTTGCAGGTTTGTAAAACAAGTGAATATTACATTCAACTTTTCTTTAGGAGCGCTTTTTTTCCTGAATCTTTTCGTAATCTGTATTGTTATATATGCATTGTCTGTAGTAAGTAGCCTTTTATCACCTATAGCATTGTCATTATAATATGAGAAGCAAAGATGATAAGTGTACAAATGTCTTTTTATTATTTTCCAGTTGGATGCAAGGAGTGACAAATTCTATTTTATGCTGTTAGGTTTTTGCATGTTTAGTCTGCAGATCTATATGCAGTGTTACTTCGGGAATCTTGTAGTTGCAGAGGTAAGAGAATGAGACAAGTTTATCAAAATTCTAACTTGGAACTGTTTTAATCATGAATGTTTTTTGAATGTTTGTGTTCTAGAGTGGACAACTAACCACCTGCCTGTACAGCTGCGACTGGATAAGCCTGTCCCCTCGGTTCCGACGGCTGCTGATTATTGCTATGAGCAGGTGGTCGCAGCCTCTGGTGCCTCATGTCTATGGATTGATACCGGTCACTCTGGAGACTTTTGTTGTGGTTTGTTATGTTACTTTAGAGAATTGGTGAAAGGTGACAAATAACCGTCCGATTACGAATTAAAATGAACATGACATATTTAAAAAAAAATAGGTTACAAATATTGATCTTCGAGTTACAGAAAACCTTTGACATTTCGACATTGCCATTTTTAATGCATATTTACCCACCCAAATGTTTTTTGTTTCAGGCAATGAAGTCCTCATTCTCACTGTTCAACGTTTTGAAAGCAAGACAAAACGTAAGAGGAACTGTGAAAGAAATGTAGTCATACTGAACTGTAGTTGTTATATCACATGTAGCATTAAATATCATGTTTGTAAGAGTACCAGCATTTTTATTTTTTAATGGACTACAATTTAATTTGTAATTGGCGAATTTTAAAGTTGAATAAATCGAAGACGATGCTATCAACTCCTTAGCTAAACCCAACCAGTTAGAGGCTCCAAAGTAAGTAGACCTTCCTGAGGCACCATCTCTAATTAACTCAACTTTAAAATTAGTCAGGAAGTATCGTTGAAGTATCGCACAAGTAAATGAACTTAGATCATATGTTTGTTTATTCAAATTTAATAAAGTAAATAAAACTATTTACTTCTTTCATTTGTTTTATTCCGCACGTATACGAGCATCGCACAACTCTGGTCAGAATCACATTTTGTAAACTCAATCAATGTAATGGACGCTATGCTTTATAGTACTGTTAAATCCTTCCGTTTGCTTTGAGTTTTAAATTATCTGATCATTTTACAAGACCCTTGAATCTGGTCAAGGGATATATTCTATATCATGAGGTATGTTCCTGATCTTTCAAAACGTACAATTACTAGAGGTGTCATTACAAAATGATTATTTTAAACTTATCGATGTTTGTTCCGTTTAACCAATTATTTCCTTTGCATTCGTAAAGCAATAAATGTGCCTTCAGGGCTCTTTGCGACGATACTTCCATTTCTCTGTTAATTTCATCATGTTTTTATTTACAAGTAATTCATTTTAAAGTTTTTTTTTATAATAAAGTATACAGAGAGTATGATGACTTGACTATCTGAAACAAATGAAACCGATGATGAATGCACACTACCGACAAGCCGTTTAAGTCTGTCTAAAATATTTTATCATCTGACACAATTTTTTTTCGTCTTTCTTTATCTGTACAATGATTGTTGTTAAACTGACTAAACTCGGACAAGACTGCGCCGAACAATGATCGTCTGGTCTTTGATGACCCTTACCTGCACAAAGGTATCCAGTGACAGTGGTATAACGAACCCCACTTTAGGTCGCAGCGGATGACCCCAGCGACACATAGCGATCAGAAGAATTCGGCGAAAAGACGGAGAAAGGCACAACCAGTCGCTCAGGTACAGAGAAGTATTTATTGATCGGCTCTGGAATGGAAAATATCAGCTTACGAATTCATTAAGAGAAGTATCAGAAAACGGTTATACGAGGATTACGTAAAAAAAACATTTTTTGCTTCCCATCACACTGTCATCTAACTTACCTCAAACTCAACTAGGTTTCCAAAGTAACAATATAGAAAGACTTGCATCAGCAAAGCACTTATCATAAACAGAAGAAATAATATAGTTACACCCAACAGATCTTTCTGAAAAGAGAAAAGATAATTTAACAAAGATAACTAAAGACACTAAAGCATTATGAGGCCTTACCTTGGTTATGCTGTAAATTACAAAGCATCCTATTCCAGACGATGTTATGAACTGTACCATCAATGGTATATTGAATGTTAAGGCTATTTCGTTAATGTACCTGAAACAGGTCAGTACAGCTAAAGTTTAATCATATTATTTGTTACTATGTGATTTTGTGAAGACTTCCATAAAGGTAGCAAATGTGATAATATCAGATTAAAGTCCCCGGAATCTGAATTCTATTGCCGACAAGTAGGACAAAGCTCCAGAAAATAAATCTCTTACCATACGACTTTATCATAGCGCTTAACAACCTCAATAAAGCGCTTTTTAACATTTTCGTCAGAGACATCCTTGTAAATGAAGTGCTTAGTTAAATAATTATCTGTATCATAATTTATATTCACGCGTGGAACCAGATTTTCTAGATGATTCTTCATGATTTCTATCTGCGTTTGCGCTTGTGCGTAATAAGTAGCGATTAGTATGTCTGAGTATATGTGAGCAATCCCAATCCAGAAATATGTGCCGTTTTGGTTTAGAAGTAACATGAGGAATCTGTAACAAAGATTAGAATGGAATGTTCATTGTTCATCATATGATATTTTACTTTTGGATGCAAAAATAATAAATTAAATTACTTCTTTAACGTGTACATCGAATGAACCCATCACAAGTATTCTCCTAAATGGACCGACAGACCTTTTCTTTGAAAGGCGACGCAATAGTAGTTGTTTAGTATACAGTGTAAATTGTAGTCCCATTTTTCGATATTTAAAGTATGTTTTATTGTATCGACGGCTTGTAATATATCATATATTGTCTATGGTACTTACTTAGGCCACGTATCGGTAGCATACGGTACATAAATAATGACTCCTCCAGTTACGTCTCTATATCTCTTCACCAAACAAGCAAGTATCCAAAGCACACCTCCAATAGAAAAACTAATGTTGGTGACTAGGCACAGTCGAGATATTAATCTTTTGTTTTTCTCCATAATCGCTTCGTCTTGTTCGTTTGTTGGGCAAAATTCACTGTCTGCAAAAATTGAGAATTTATTTACACACGCCGCGTCTCGCGATTTTACCCACGTTGTGAAAGTTTCCTTTTAAATGTAGCTATCCACTACAAAAATAATTATTCGAATCGGACTGGTATTTCCTGAGATAAGCCCGTAAATACAAACTAAATAATACAAACTAAATTTACAACTAAACTTTTACCTCTTTATAATAATACTAGCAGCGCCCCGCGGTTTTACCCGCGTTGTGCCCGTTCCCGTGGGAATTTCGGGAATTTTTTTACATAAAAACCTTCCTCTTTAATCACTCTACCTATTACAAAAAACCGCATCAAAATCCGTTGCGTAATTTTAAAGATTTAGCATACAGACAAACAGACACGAAACAGAGACGACTTTATTTTATACTATGTAGTGATGATACATCAGATAAAAATGGTAAAACTAATTGATTTCATTTCATTGAAATTGCACATTGCAGCTTGCTTACAGAATCTTAGCTTCATTTTCATAACAAAAGCCAACAACAGTATACCTAAGTGCTTGTACCAAGCAAGCCTTACCTTTGAGGACTTCATCAATTTCAGCCATTTTGGGTGCTTTGTAATACATTGTTGTTACCTTCACTATCAGATTGACATGGGGTATAAATAATATCACAGAATCAATCACTCTCGGAATGTTATGATGGAACTACAATATAAACAGAATTAGTTCATACAGGGTGGCCCATTTGGATCGGTAAAATCCATAAATGCAGTATGGTTCATATAAAAAAAAATTCTTGCAGTTTTATACTTGCCCATACTGACAGATTTTATTGGGCCACCTATTATTATAATGACATATGGTGTAAAAATTAAAGATAGTTAAAACCTTACCTGTAATAGTTGTACAATATAAATCAAATACTGCAAAGTGTACACAACTATAAACACAATTATAACCACTCTATACACATTGTGCAAAATTTCTTTTTTTCGACTCAACTTTTTCAGCGGCTTATGGTATCCCGCCCAGACGAGCACATTATAGACAGGAACAAAAGAATCGTATGGGAGGACTTTAGAATAAGTATACATTTTCGAAAAAGGTAAAAATAGCTGTACCTTTTGGGATATTATTTATGGATTAGATATGATATTAATGGACACAAGAAACCATTGAAAAATATTATATATGTATACATATATGAATACTATATTATTTTTTTCGTTATACTTAAATGTATTTTTTGGAATATTTTTTATGGATTAGGTTATTAGCGGACACAGGAAACCATAGTATGAAAAAAGTACATTGTAAGCATTGACTCAATATAGCGAAGTCTGCTGACACGAAATATCAGAACGATACTAAAAATAAACTAAGGGGCTAAAATAGGGCTAAAATAAACTATCCACATACTAATCGGTTACGTACTACAAGTGTCAACACAATTACTTAATATCTACGTTTTTCTGTCGGAAATGTAATTACTGAAAGAAATTACATCGCCAGTCATTCGTCCATTACAACTTCATTAATCACATTTTTCCCTATACGGAATAGTTATTAAGTTAATTTAACATTTAATAATTATACACGGACGTGTTAATTTGATTAATAGGTTATTACATATTTGTAACGTAGATTGTTCGTGAACGTTTATGTCATACTAGTCACGCCCCGCGGTGATACCCACGATGTACCCGTTGCAGACTTAATTTCGGGATAAATGTATCCCATGTGTTTTTCTGATGTTATAGTAAAGTTACACCCAAATCCGTTTAGTAGTTTCTTCGTGAAAGAGTAACAAACAGACATACATCCTTACAAACTTTCGCATTTATAATATTAGTAGGAAGTATTTCCTTGTCTTACGTAAGCGTATCAAATGGTATCAGAACTAGCTTTCAGCTATACTAAGGGTTTCCTTTCAACTTTACTAGACAGGGTTTAAATAGACTTCCAAAATGAAAAGAAATCATATTTGATCAAGCATTTATTCAGCTAACTACAAACTTTAAAACTTACTTATGTATAATTAACAAGCTTTATGCTTAATAGTAAGTAATCAGTATTGGAAAATTGTCTCTTCGATTCTGTTGACAGAAACGACAGCAGCCATTTTTATAATATTTGCGTATAGTTTCTCTCTCTAGTTTATTTCAAGAAAAACTATAATAAAATCAAATACAGTTCATCTGGTTCATCAAATTATACTTGGTGTTTAAGAACAGTTTATCTAATGGTTTGTCACTTTCTGACATACGCAATTTTCCGAAGAGCAAAAGAGACAAAACACTTTATAACAGTGTTTTAGTTATACAGCCTTTATAATGAGGTGGTAAAGGTCCACAACTAAGCATAAACCCTGTTAATCACTAAATTGAACACATTAGAAGGGGGGCAGCCATACTTCGAAGTCTGACCACTCCAGTTTGGCTCTGAGCGCTTCCTCGAAGGTGTGGTCCAGTGCAGCGTCCCTAGGACCTACCGCTTGAAGCTCCTTGGCGCATTCCTTGCTCACCTCGCGCGCGGCGCGCATCAGCTTGGATATCTGTTGGACGCTTTCCCGAGCGTCTTCCATTGGTATCTGAAATGTATGCCAATTTAACAATCTGTTTTTTAAGAGACAGGCAGTGCCCAGCACCTAAAAAAATAACCTTCCCGTTGAACGTTGCTATCCATTACAAAAAGAATTTTAATTCAAATCTGATTGGTAGTTTCTGAGATTAGCGCTTTTACACTAACAAACATAAAAATCAATGTATTCAGCTTCATTACGGCTGAAGACAACGCAAGTAAAACCATTAGGCTCAGTAAGTATAAAATAAGACAAGGAAACATAGTAACTCGTCACGTTATTACCCACCTCATCACCCTTGGGCAGCGTATGTGGGTATATCCGCACCCAGTGACCCACTTTGCCCACGGCCTTGTTCCACCGGACGCCGTTGCCCCACGAGCACGCTGTCATCATCTTCCGCCGGGACGCGGCCGTGGCGTACCCTCCGCGCCACGACTCGTCCGCAGGGTCTGCAGCCTGGCTCGAAGTGGACTGACTTGATGACTGAAGACAGTTTTCTAATTTAATAAGTTACATCGTGTATTCTTTTTGCCCTCGAGAGCAAAAATTACTTAGTGAGATCAATGAAATAAATAATTGTTACCGATTAAAACCAAGTTTGTGGCACTATTGTACAGTGGGCAAAGGCCTCGCTTAAATACGCAAATACCCCAGTATTCTGCTTTCTTAATTATTTTTTTTGGCAACCCTAAGCTAAGTCTTGGAACTAACTTCAAGCACTACTAATCATACCTGCACGTCAGAACTGCCGTCGCTGGTCTCTGTTGACGTAGCCGATTTCAAACTCCGGCCGGGATTGTTCTCCTTGGATTTCTCATTTAATTCCTGAAAGATTGTCATGTAACCCTGTATTTAGTTATTTATTTCACGGAGTTAGGGTGCGTTTTCATTGAGAGGTGCGGAGCCAGATTTACCAAAAAAGTGCATCGGGATTATCAAACGACAAAACTCATATGCAGTTGTGCTCCGCACAGTTCCAATCTGCTTCAAGGATACGCACATTTAGGGTTTCAAAGCTCTAAAGTCCGTACTTTCCCGAAATCTGTGGTTTATCCACCAATTTAATCACCATTTCGCCAAAATGTGCAAACACCCGTTCAAGGTGCTTATTTAACCTCAATACGGTCTGAATCTTTCTTTCGTTAAGGCTGAGTGGAAAATTAGAGTTGAGATTACTATTTTATAATTAAGGGGAGCAAACAAAGAGGAGCCCAAGAATGTTCAAACTGGTTCAACAGTCTGGTCAGTGGACTAAACACTTAACTATAGTTGGATAGTCTGAAATCTATCTATAGTCGTAAATCTCTTAAATTACTTAAATCAAATCACTTACCGGATACTTCTCAATAACTGGCGGATTCAACGTGACGCAGTGTATAGGCATGGCGCGGCGGCGGCGCGGGCGTGTGCCGCGGCGCCCGCTGCCGGGGCCCCGGCTACTGCTAGCTGACCGCGGGACTCCGCTCTCATCTTCAGAATTGTAATTCACTGAGGAGAAACTGAAGGAAGAAACAATTCTAAAGTTATTCTTATACGATCAGTTTGACGAGACGTGATGTGATTTGAATAATTAAGGATTTTTATTGGCTTGGTAATACCAATATTAGATAATTAAGAAATGAAAAGTAGCTCAAAACCTTCCTAGTAAATCTCTCTCTCGACTCTGTCTATCGGAAAACCCTCTTGTAAATCTATTCAGTAATTTTTAAGTTTATCCTAAATAGACGCGGCGTCTAGCCGCGTCTATTCAGGATTGTTTTACAATTTCCATAATAAATATATAAGGAACTTTATAGATATGAAAGGAAGCACAAGGATGACATTGACGTTTCTTAAAAAAGGGAGGAATGTCCTAGATTTCTATGCAATTATTTACGCATTCAACGGCGTGGAAGGAGGTCCCTGCAGCAATCCAAGTCCAGTGTGTTTCATCGGCAGGCCCAGCAGGTCGAACAGCTCATGCAGCATCGGTTGTTTCACCAGGATGTCCGCTTCGCAGTTGGCTCCCAGCGCTGGTGATAGATTCACCTGGACACATTAAAAATCCAAGGTTTTAGGTTTAATAGTATTGATGTGCGTTTGTATGCCTTACCCCGAATTAAATGCCACTCAAATTAATTGGTAATTCCATATATTTTTGAATAGTAAGATTTAAAAAAAAGGAAAAATTGGGGGTTGGTATTAATTGAATTATGTACTCTTTATTATTACTTTGAGGTCCAGCTAAAGTCTGAAAGCCCGGTAACAGAAGCGCCGCGCCATCACCCGATCAAAATTCGTGTTTATGAATAGTAAGATGTATAGTAAGAATGGCTGACAATAAAATAGCTATAAGCCAACACTTTCGATACCCAAACTAAACTCTTACCTCAATCAGCCAAGGTTTCAATGCGTCGTCCAGCAGTACATCAAACCCATAGAACTCGAAGCAGTTCCTTGCTGGCGGTGTGCCAGCAGCTTGCGCCAACAGCGTCAACGTCACTATCGCTCGGATCCTTTGCCAGACCAGCCACTCGGCGTTGCCCCAGCGACCGACCAGCGCCCGACGGACTTGCTTTAGCGTCCATTTGCAACCTGGAATTCATCAATTTATGGTTTTATGAGAGCGTTCAGACAATGTTTTTTTTAAGTACTTATTCAATTGTTTAACTTGTGTACAGCAAAAAATCATTACAAACACTCTTCCCTTAACTTACCACTCCCGATTCTGTCTTTGCACTCGGCAAACCGAGGCCCGCTCTTGTTGAGAGATGAATTCGTTAAATGTCGGTATGGATTGTGTATATCTGTCAACGTATACTTGTCGGTGCCTGAAAAGAGAGACATAATAAATTACAATAAATCAGCAAAGTGGACGCATAAAACTAGATACATGCCTGCAACATAGAATTAGATTTTACAAAAACTAATGCAAACGCTTATACCTAAATCGCATACTCCGTAGTTTTGGAAAACAACCAGGGAATTTGGGTGCATTAAAATGATTACACCCAAATGACAACGATCAATCTGTAATGCACAGATAGACAAAATTAAGAGTTCCTATACAGAAAAACACGTTATCTCAGGTAGAAAATGCAGCCTTCGATTTCATGACATTTCATTCAAATGCAGTCGACAGCTGCAGTTGCCTCTACAGTTGACAACATATAAATCATACCAACAGAATGATACGGTAACACGATATTTCTGGACAAATTTGAAGTAATTTACCAAATCTCGCCAGTCCTTCAGCATACATGTAAGCAGTTAGCGGTCTGTAGCCAGGCACGCACACGTACAGTCTTAGATCGAACTTGTAACCCGCGATGAGCAGAGGCCGTTCAATGTACCGCTGCACCACTGCAGCTGTGCCGCAACTCATCTCGCAGATGCTCTGGAATCGTAAAATAGATTATACAACTAGATATATTATTTGTTTATTTTGTTGCATTAACTATATTTATTTTTGAAGACCAGTAATTTTGTATGTAGGGGATAATTAGAATTTAATGGACTTTCAGTAGATACGTGCTTTGCTATGTTTTAACCGTTTTCCTATGTGTTATCCTCATTTTTGGAATATAAAGTTAGACACTTTACCCGGAACAGGAATATCCCTCTCCCCTGACTCTGGGCGACTGGTTTGTGGATCCACACCACATTCGCGCCGCCGGTGGCAGCCTCGTCGCGGCGCAGTCGGGAGCATTCTGACACTAGCTTGGCGTATTCTAAGGGCAGGTGGTAGCATGGCGGACTGGAAACATGAACGGTATATAATGGTAACATGGGAAGAACGATGGAAGGGAGTTTGCTTTAGAGACAGTTATCATGTTATCTTTTACTTATAACCTGAAACTATGTCTTTTGGAGAAGAGATGTTACAGTCTAACATCAGTACTAATAAATAATGCTGAAACTAGAGTCGCCTTAACTCGAAGTCTCACGTTACGAGTATCTCTTATACGAGCCCCAATGCATAATAGATCGTCTAGTTGCACTTCAAAATACGATATTTAATTGTAAGACGGATATTTAATCTCTGATTGACTTTGATGATTAATGAAATACGCTACACACGAGGTCATTACACCTAGTTTAATCTTGTGTTGTACAAAGTGTGATAATTTTAACGAACTTAATGTAATTCTATCATAAAGTTAACATCTTGTAAGCAAAAAATTACGTCTAGTTCATATTTTACGCAAAACAGGTCGTCTATATAAAATTAAAAATGCTTTTTAAATGGTTTGATGTAAAATAATATTTCAAATTGAATATAGAATATTCTCTGTCATCTAATATGTCAACGGGCTATATAAAAAGCCAAATTAAAAGTAAATTATCATTACTTCATAATCGTTATTCTATAAAAATGGCACGAGGTAAACCAGTGACTGAAGAAGTGCGGAAAGTTATCATTTCTAATAACAATAAGGGCAAATCTACGTACCAAATATCTAAGGACCTTTCGTTGCCAAGATCTACAATTCAAACAATCATCGAGCATCATCGAAAACACGGAACAGTCTCCTGTTTAAAGAAAACTGGCCGTCCACGAATAACCAGCAAAGCAGACAACAGGATTCTGAGGAAGATCATAAAGAAAAATCGTCGTGCAAGAGCAGGCGAACTTACCGTACTATGGCGTGACGCAATTAAAAAGAATGTATCAGTCGATACCTGCAAGAGAGTACTGAAGAAAATGGGCTACGGTTTTTACACAGCTAAAGAGAAACCGTTACTTACTCAAAAACAGAAAACCAACAGGTTGAAATTCGCTAAAGAACACAGAAACTGGACTGCCGATCAGTGGCGAAGAATAATATGGAGCGATGAATCGAAATTCGACGTCACAGTTGGCGACGAACGAAGTAAAGTCATTCGAGAAAAAGGAGAGGCATTTCATAATGACTGTCTTAAGCGAAATGTGAAGTTTCCGGCATCTTTGATGATTTGGGGCTGTATGTCGGCACAGGGTGTAGGCCGTCTGCAATTTATAGATGGTACCGTCAATGCCGAGAAATACAAAAGCATCTTGGAAGAGAGTTTGCTGCCGTCTATACCGAAGTTGAAACTTAGAAATGCATTTACTTTTCAACAAGACGGTGCCTCATGCCACACCGCAAAGACAACGATGGCGTGGCTGAAGTCCAAAAAAATCCCTACCATGTCATGGCCGTCCAGCAGCCCGGACTTGTCTCCCATAGAAACTTTGTGGTGGAAAATGAAGAAGAAGTTGCGAAAGGACCCTTCTAGGTCAAAAGCTGATCTTAAGGATAAACTTACCTGTGTCTGGAATGGAATAACCCCTGAAGAGTGTAGGGAGTTAGTAGATTCAATGCCGTTCAGGATCAAAGCCGTTTTGGATGCAAAAGGTGACGCCACCAAGTGGTAGACGTTCTATTCTGCGTCGGTTGAACTGAAGACGAACTTTTTTGCGGGTGATACATTTTGCGAAATAATGTTTTTTTTTTCTTGACTGTGGAAAGTTACATTTTTTTTTGTTGGTAAATAAAATATTATTTATAATCTATATGGTTTATATGTTACATTTTCTACTGAACATCTAGGTCTCCCTGAATTTTATGTTGAAGTTAGGTTAATATTTTTTTCCCTGGCAGACGAACTCATTTGCATTGGGGCTCGTAGCATAGAATTTGAAAGAATAAAAGATAACAATGGTCTAAAATTAATACCTTACATACTAGTCTAAATCAATACGTTACACTGAAATTGAATTTATTTCTGATTTCAAACTACGTATTTTATCCAAAACAATGTTTTGTCTATACATTCTTTCAATTTCAGTGTCACTATTTAATTTATTTCAAAAATGTCAACTCACTGCGCCGTTATTAGTTTTGGTATACCTCTGTCAAGGTTTTACAAACTACATAGGTATGTATACATAGCAACTCTACCGTTATTTATCGAATTATTTTTCTAGAGTTAATATTCAAATAAGCATGGACTTTACAGTCAAAGACAACTTCCTCCATCAAGGAAAAGGGTTGTGATGGGGTTAGAATGTAATGAGGTTCCAGAAGGTATTATCTTCGGCTGGAAAATCAACCACTAATTCACAGTCACATACCACCTTTTTAATAAACGATGTGTAACTAAAACACTGTTATACCATGTTTTGTCTCTTTTACTCTTAGGAAAATTGCGTAAGTCAGAAAGCGACAAACCATTTGATAGCTAAAATGTTCTTAATACGCGTATAATATGGCCTATAGAGCGTGTACAAACTCTAAGCGCTTAATGGCGATAAACCTGGCACACACGACACATAGCTTTATCTATACGGAAGAGAAATAACGTAAGTTTAACAACTGCCAATAAAATGTTCCAATAACATCATAATTCATAACGCAATCTAAATATAAATTCCTAACATTTACGTGACTGAAATTTTGCACGTACCTATGCTAAAAATATTGTCCTTGCACCGGAACGTTTTACGATATCCGAACAAGTTACAAGTAAATTCTTATCGGTAATCTGAACCGGCGTAACTTTATAGGCAGGGTCGTTTTAGACAGTATGAGTGTGCCCATAGCATTTACATAGGCTATTATCCGCACGACAGGCCCTGCAGCCTATACGAGTAGATATATTGACTATAAACAAAAGTTAACCGCCGTATCGTACTAGTTCCACGTTAGCGAATTGCACACGTCAAACTACAACCGTTTAATGTACAAAGTTCCCTTTATAGAGACTTATTCAAAGTTATAAGGAAAACGGAACCAAGTTGTCGGAATTTTATTTTGGGGCCATATTGTTTTTTTAATCTGGGTCACATAGAAACTATTTCAAAGATATAATGAAGTCGATCACGTTAAATAACTATGGAAGAATAGATACTGAAATACTGAAATGTAAATATATCATTCCTTTCACTATATTTAAAAACTAGCAGCGCCCCGCGGTTTTACCCGCGTTGTGCCCGTTCCCGTGGGAATTTCGGGATAAAATGTAGCCTATAGCCTTCCTCGATAAATAGACTATCTAACAGTGAAAGAATTATTCAAATCGGTTCAGTAGTTTCTGAGATTAGCGCGTTTAAACAAACAAACAAACAAACAAACAAACAAAACAAACTCTTCAGCTTTATAATATTAGTATAGATGTGCATAAACAACAAACATTTATTAAACCTCATTCGACTAATAAATTGATAACTTTACAACACAAATTACTTGAAACTTAAACGTATAGAATAATAACAATCTTGAACAACGTTTTACTAGTTTGTTGTTGAAGGCATTCAACTCTGGAATTTAGTAGAAATGCAATAATCGTTATTACAGTAAAACATTAGCATAAGAAAATGCATAGTTTACAAGCTAAGTTCGCCGATGTCGGTTTACAAAGGTCATCATAAAAATAAACTGCAGTCGTGATTGGTTAAGCGAAGGTGAAAGTTCACGGTAATATTATAAATTATTGTTCTGAATATTAATTGTGGGCAATTACCTCGAAGTGGTACCGCGGCCGTCGCGTGACGATTGCACAAAGAAAAAGGAATCAATGTTTTGTTCGAAGGGATATTAGCATTCCTCAGCAAACCGACAGGCGACACCCCCGGCTTCACACTTTTATGTCGGTAGCACATTGGTTCCGGGACAGGGGCACATAAAAACCAAGGAACTCACCACGACTGGTAACCTCTTTTAGTACACTGAAAATTTCGGAGAAACATGCATACTTTGTACCCATCCGAATTCGCCAAAACATGTATGTATGCGAGTCTCGTATGAAGCCATCGGCTGTTTCGCGACACATTAACTCGCACACGCTGGTATTTTTGGATGAATTTCGTTATTTCTCTCGGTAACATTGCTGTGGAAGTACCTTATGTAATGTAATGTCGTGGGGCACGCGAGAAGGCGCGTGGGTTCATTCAAATGAACTATGACGCGGGGCGATTGACTCGGGCCCCGGGGCCCTGCGCCCAGAACATCGATAATACAATCACTGTAATGCACATTGTAGGTACTTATTATCATGATTGTTCCATTTTTCGGAAACTTACTTTTATAGAGGGGAATTTCCATAACTATTTTGGGCGGTCTGACTATTTATACCAACTTTGTATTTACAAAGAGCAATGATAGTTTCGTCAGAATTTTCAGTCACGTGAAATTGATTGAAACTTTCCCATTAAGGTATGATTAATGCCTAGAATTGGACAATATTTCTAGTCATTTCTTTGTCTAGACTCTTATATCGACTACAAAAATGTTAGTATTAAATCATTTTTGTTGCTTCAATCCGTTCCGACTGAAACTAAGTAGTCTATTCAAACTCAATACAACATAACATACAATTACGTTACCAACGAAAAAAGTACCTGAACCGTTAAATTATTCAACGTATTACATTGCCTAGAACTATAAATAAACAATATAAACAGAAAACAAACAATAACTTCGTAAATAGCAGTAAAGCTGTATCATGTAAACTTTACGAATGATGCGATACGTAAAACGAAAAATTCAATCATCGATTTGTTTTCATTCAGTACATTTCCATGATTGATGTCGTAGAACTTTTAAAGTTCCTCGTTCTGTGTGTTCTGAACAAAACTTGTGTTTCACAATATTTGGAGACAAGTAATTTTATCGATTGCAGGGCGATTGTAAACATTCACATTCGTGATGTGTCGCTACTTACAACCTTTTACAATATTTAGATGGAGCTTTACCTATAAACACTGCTTTTGTTTCAGTAAATTATTTCAGTATCTAGTACAATTTTGGTTGATAAATAAACATGAAGGGAAAATTAATGTTTTAATCGAACATACAGTTTCGTAGAGCTAAACTACTAACTATCTATGTAAACTTAAAGCTTGTTGATGGGTGGAAAGTAACTTATGGTGTTAGAAAAATATTTTACAGCGAATGAAGATCAATTAAAAGTACTAAAGACACATTTGTTAACTTAGCTGTTAATTAACCTTTACATTTTTGCATTGCTTAGTAGAACCTGCATTTAAAACCGTTCGTGTTTTTAAATTGGCATTGAAAATGGCATATTTTTTATGACGACCTTAAATCACTTTTCAGAACACGAAATTCATCGTCGCAGAATTACCATTTGATACAAAATTAATATTTATTACCGTTTCGTGTGGCTGATGTTATTGTTATAGATTCTTTTTATCGTTTTAAATTATTTAAGTAAATAACAATTTTAATGGTTTATTAGTTCGTTTTAAAGATATCTTTAGATTCCGTGACAGTATCGACGAACGGTTCTCCCGTTTCCGGAAAAATAAATCATTAAAAATAAGGTTGATGCTTATTGTTAATAGTGCCGTGGATAGAACGGTCGGTTACCTTAAATAAACACGAACCGTTCATTCAGAACAAAACGAATATCGTTTAATTTATTCGCTGTAAAATCGGATTTGAATCCACGGATGTTACCTTGGTAAAGCATGTCGTTTGAATAGAAGAACTTTACAAAGTGCTAGTTCTAGCATCTTGTAAATCTTCAAAAAGGTATCTTGTAAATTCGCCTATTATAAAAATAGCCAAAATGTTAACATAGGTACTAACTTGTATTCATTTCGGATAGGTCTAGAACATCTATTAATAAAACAACATATTCACCGCCCATTCACACCACAGAAAGCTATTCACATAAATCCGTAAAGCAATGTTGCATCACAGCAATTTTATCCTTATTAATAACAATTTAAGAGTCATTAGAAAACTCCAGACGTGATCAATTTTCGTTCATTAATTCGGTTTTCATTTGGTTTCCCCTTTCGGTAATGTAATCGTTTACGTCATACGTAATGGATTGAATAACCAATCGGGGCTCATGAATGACTTGCGTACCTACTTTGTAGCTAATCGAACTGACTTTTAGTATAGATATCAACGTATGATGGTAATAAATAGTGGTGACTACTGTATTAGTTTGAGGTTAATTATTAAGTGTTAGTTTGGTTTCTGATCAATACATAGTATAAAACAAAGTCGCTATTTGTCTGTTTGTTTGTTTGTCTGTTTGTCTGTATGCTTAAATCTTTAAAATTACGCAACGAATTTTGATGCGGTTTTTTGTAATAGGTAGAGTGATTCAAGAGGAAGGTTTTTATGTAAAAAAAATCCCGAAATTCCCACGGGAACGGACACAACACGGGTAAAACCGCGGGGCGCTGCAAGTTTAATAATAAAATGTATGCTGTTTTGTTAATTGCAATACTTGTAGAAATCTCCAGTTTATATTTTTTTAGAGGTTTTATCAAATTAGATAGTACTAAACCACATTTTCCATAATCTTTTGGAAATAGCATCAATTCGTTTGGACGTAAAAGCTATATTGAATAAAATAAATAGATATTTGTACTGAAATACCCTTTAAACGGTACTGACAAATGTCTGCAGGCAAGATTGCAGACAATATTATGTCCGCCAGGCCACATCTATTCTATGACTTATTCGGGGAGAACGGGAATAGATCCTTTTATCTTTATATTTATAATTCTACTGTACGTCTGTATCTCACTGAAGTCCTCTTAAACGGCTGGACCGATTTGAATGATTACTTTTGTATGCGTTTGGGTGGCACCCTGGTCGGTTAAGATTCACACTAGCGACATCTATTGGGTCGTGGGTGGAACTAGAGCAGCTAGTATAACTATAAATATATACGAACTTGATATTCTTTACCTGAAATCATAAATAGATCCGTATATCCTCCTCATACATCGCAGTAGTCTTGATAAGTTATCTTTCCTACAAATGGAGCCTCCTTTAGGTATGTGGTTCATGAACTGAAAGTGAAATATTAAACCGTCGTTAGCGCAAACTTTTGGACCTAAGTCTGCGACCGAAACGTATTTACGTATAACAAACGAATGGAAATCCGTACCAATTTATCATTATTGTTTTGTCAGTTTGATTTAGATAGCTAGTTGTGTTGGATATGAAAATGATTAATGTGTGTCTTGGTTATTAAGAAGTGGGGTGTACGTAGTAACAGAGGTTCAATGTGTTTTTAAGCTATTGCATAGCTTCTATCGCGGGCCTTGAGCGCGGGGACCAAATCCAAAATTTCCGTAACGAAAAAACCTGACGCTTACCCGATCCGACGGGAAGGAGGTGTGGCTTGAAGGCCGTGCATCGTCTAACGTCGTTTCAGTTCGGCAGTCTTCGACACGGCGTTGTGTGCGATTGTGCGTTGGGGGTGAGAGAGGGGGGTGAGAGAGGGGGGTGAGAGAGGGGGGTGAGAGAGGGGGTGAGAGAGGGTAGTGAGAGAGGGGGGTGAGAGAGGGGGTGAGAGAGGGGGGTAAGAGAGGGGGGTAAGCGAGGGGGGTGAGAGAGGGGGGTGAGAGAGGGGGGTGAGAGAGGGGGGTGAGAGAGGGGGTTGAGAGAGGGGGGTGAGAGAGGGGGGTGAGAGAGGGGGGTGAGAGAGGGTGGTGAGAGAGGGTGGTGAGAGAGGGTGGTGAGAGAGGGTGGAGAGAGAGGGTGGTGAGAGAGGGTGGTGAGAGAGGGGGGTGAGAGAGGGGTGAGAGAGGGGGGTGAGAGAGGGGTGAGAGACGGGGGTGAGAGAGGGGGGTGAGAGGGGGGTGAGAGAGGGGGGTGAGAGAGGGGGGTGAGAGAGGGGGGTGAGAGAGGGGGGTGAGAGAGGGGGGTGAGAGAGGGGGGTGAGAGAGGGGGGTGAGAGAGGGGGGTGAGAGAGGGGGTTGAGAGAGGGGGGTGAGAGAGGGGGGTGAGAGAGAGGGGTGAGAGAGGGGGGTGAGAGAGAGGGGTGAGAGAGGGTGGTGAGAGAGGGTGGTGAGAGGGGGTGGTGAGAGAGGGTGGTGAGAGAGGGTGGTGAGAGTGGGGGGTGAGAGAGGGGGGTGAGAGAGGGGGTGAGAGAGGGTGGTGAGAGAGGGGGGTGAGAGAGGGGGGTGAGAGAGGGGGGTGAGAGAGGGGGTGAGAGAGGGGGTGAGAGAGGGGGTGAGAGAGGGGGTGAGAGAGGGGGTGAGAGAGAGGGGTGAGATAGGGGGGTGAGATAGGGGGGTGAGAGAGGGGGGGTGAGAGGGGGGTGAGAGAGGGGGGTTAGAGAGGGGGGTGAGAGAGGGGGGTGAGAGAGGGGGGTGAGAGATGGGGGTGAGAGAGGGGGGTGAGAGAGGGGGGTGAGAGAGGGGGGTGAGAGAGGGGGGTGAGAGAGGGGGTGAGAGAGGGGGTGAGAGAGGGGGTGAGAGAGGGGGTGAGAGAGAGGGGTGAGAGAGATGGTTGAGAGAGAGGGGTGAGAGAGATGGGTGAGAGAGAGTGGAGGGGTGAGAGAGAGAGAGGAGGTGGGAGGGGTGAGAGAGAGAGAGGCGGGAGCGGTGAGAGAAGAGGCGGGAGGGGAGAGAAGAGGCGGGAGGGGTGAGAGAGAGAGAGGCGGGAGCGGTGAGAGAAGAGGCGGGAGGGGTGAGAGAGAGAGGATGTTGGAGGGGTGAGAGAGAGAGAGAGAGAGAGGAGTCGGGAGGGGTGAGTGAGAGAGAAAGGAGTCGGGAGGGGTGAGAGAGAGAGTAGGCGGGAGGGGTGAGAGAGAGGAGGCGGGAGGGGTGAGAGAGAGGAGGCGGGTGGGGTGAGAGAGAAGAGATATCAAATATATCAAATATAATTGCATAAGTTGATACAAAATGCTATGCAATAGCTTCACCGCGGCAGTCCCCGAGTGCCACACGTCTTTTTTTTAAATTATTGGTGTATAATCTATTTCTTTTGGATTGGCACAAAATGTGGTTAAATGTCGTAAATTTTCCAGCCGAAGACGTATGCTTCTGAAAAGGAAAAAGGTTTAGAGATAGGGTAATAATGAAATAAAATTACTAAACCTTTTTCCTCTGCAGGAGCAATCGTCTTCGGCTGGAAAATTGACGACATTGGTCCACATTTTGTGCCAATCCAAAAGAAATAGAGTATATGTTCTTTAATCTATATAGTAATATAATGAAGTTGAAATGTTAGATTTTTTTGTGTTTTTGTTTCTTTGAAAGTGACAACTCTTCTCTCAGGAACTACCTTTTATTTTTAAATTGTTATTTTTGTATTAGTAAATTCGAGAGGATAGTTAATGGCAATGTCTTCTTCTAATCCGAAAAACCCCCGGAAATAGGCACAACGCAAGTAAATCAGACGCTGCTTGCTAGTCTATACAATATATAAAAAAAAAAGCCCGAAAGCTGTTTGTCTGTATGTAATTGACATTCTCAGGAACTACTGAACGGATTTTCATTCGTTTTCACCAACATACAGAGTAATTTAAGAGGAATATTTTAAATTACTTTTCATGTCAATATTTGAATTGGAACGGGTGCAACTCGGGTCAAACCGCGGGGTACTGTTAGTTATTAATTAATGTTAGTTGTTACAGCTATATGCGGTCTAGCTTTGCAGTTAACATGAGCTTTGACCTTCAATAGGCTGACGACAAAGTCGAATGCCATAGAATAATGTCTTCAAACAGTGGTGTACACTAAATATACGAACCTGCCAGTCTCCCAGGGTCTTGTAGCATCCCGCGGGAAACCCTCCGGACCGCCACCAGAGGTTCCATCTATCGTCAGCACCGGTCAAACCTTGGTATATCCTCCATCCTCGCTCCGCACACACCTACAAAGACGTTTAAACTACACATACCGAGTATGTACATGTTAGCAGGCAAACGCAGCAATAAGAACCAATTTGCAGTAGCAATATAACAAAGGTATGTACAAAGATAGCCTATATGTACTAGTTTTAGATATTTCCTCTGAACCCTAAGTGATTGCAGGAAGTGTTCTAATAGTAGTGGGCAACAATTAACATAGCTCGCTACACTAACCTATCATTACACTAGCATGTGGACAAATTATATAGTAATAAATATATACTCCAGTAAGTATATCACTATAAATATTTATTACTTATTACTGAGACTTCCCGATAAAGTCTTGATCTGTTTGACAGATAGGCAGATGATGATAATTAATATGTAATAAAATAATTGACGGTTATGTAAGATCTTATTCATTTACGCTTATTAACATCGTTTTGTATCAAATTGTACGTCTCTTTCCGATATACGCTATTTTCTGTCGAGCAAAAGAGACCAAACATTAATGTGATGTAATAAATGTAAAAAAGTATGTGAAAAAGAAAATGAAAAGCGCCCCTCTCTCAATCAAGGCTCGAAAGCTTTTTCGAAATAATCAAACTAATGCAATGGTAATACAGACCTCTAAAATCGTCCTTCTTTACTAATATTTTTAGTGAGCTGTGACCCCCTTAACTTAATATTAGTACTAATTTCCTTCACCTTCCTATTACAGTTTAACAACTAAGGGCGCGTTTCCATTGAAGCGGAGCCGAGCTGTCAACTGACCAATCACAATGCAATACAAAAAGATTTTGACAATTAGTGCATTGACAATGCGCTGTGATTGGTTAATCGGACTTCGCATCTCTCCGTTTCGCTTAAATGGAAATGTACCCTACGAAAATGGGGTCAAACAAACGAGCGAGACATAGTATTAGCCTGTAATGTCCCACTGTTGGGCAAAGGCCTCTCGTCTCACTGAAGATATCAGTACAGTGAGAAGGTTTCAGGCGTAATCACCACGCTTGCCTAATGCGGGTTGGTGATCTCAAACCCGAGCCATGTTTGAAAAGTAGGAAACATGTTTTCGCTCGACCTGGGAATTGAACCCGGGACCTCAGTCTTGGCAGGCGAGTGCACATACCACTAGATCACCGAGGCGTATAGAGCGAGAGAGAGCGAGACATAGTCCGACCAAATCTTTACTTCGTCTCATATTCATACAACATGTAAATCCGTAGTTTGTTTACCGAGCCTCTGTTTGTACACATTCCGTTTCATAATAAACCTACAAAAATCGCGTAAGGCATTACTGCTCGCGATCGAACCGCAAATAGCTCCGAGTTATGTCTGGTTCATGGAAAATTTTAGGCCTCATAGTGCTATATCTACACTTAATACTATGTAGGTCTGTTTGATTTGTCATAGCAGTTGGTGCCTACCCTCGAATATCAACATTGCTAAGTACTTAGTACATAATGTTTCTATTACTTGGAAATAGTATAAAGTAAAGTGTCACTACCACAACCTAATTATGTAAAACCTCCCATGGATAAGCGGATTATCCAAATACAGTTATTTGTTTACTTAAAGGATTTTCTCCAAAAATGTAGTAGTAATATATTTTGGTGAATGAAATAAATATCTTTATACATATTAGAGTTATCTATTTGTGTATGTGTAAGTATTCGTGTAAGCTTAGTAATCTAGTTCCAATGTTCATATTTTATATTATCTGTCATAAACACGTGTTTTCATTCACTGAGGAAATCACAAAACGAACATGTTCACAACAAGTGTTTTCAAAGAACGAACTATTGTTGAGATCTATTCATCACATTTAGTAGCGAACATGGCGTAGTTTAGCTAAGCGATAACTAATCGCTATTGTAAAGCAACGTGCAGGCATACAATACAACTACATGGATAAACATTTCTCTCTGAGTGCTTCGGAGGGCACGTTCTGGTTGTTTCAATCATTAGACCATGTTGCAGGCCTTAAGGCGGTCTAAAAACTCCGACACCAGGGTTGGCCACAAACGAACTTACTTTTATTCTAAGTGTGAATGCAGCTTTATCTGACACTAGGAGCGCCCCGCGGTTTTACCCGCGTTGTGCCCGTTCCCGTGGGAATTTCGGGATAAAATGTAGCCTATAGCCTTCCTCGATAAATAGACTATCTAACAGTGAAAGAATTATTCAAATCGGTTCAGTAGTTTCTGAGATTAGCGCGTTTAAACAAACAAACAAACAAACAAACAAAAAAACAAACAAACAAACAAACAAACAAACAAACACACAAACAAACAAACAAAACAAACTCTTCAGCTTTATAATATTAGTATAGATGCAAGCTAGGTACTGATCCGTTATCAAGCTTGTGTATTACCACCTTAAGGTCTTAGCCCACTTATACGACTCCGCTCCAACACCGCTCCTGAACTAAAGCGACAGCTAGCTGGCACCCAGCAGTCCACGCGGCGACAGCTAGCAGTCTGACAGCGGTAAGCTCGCTGTCATCGAGCTGTCTGCTAATTTATGTTGCCAATGTAAAATATATCTAAAGAGTAATACTTTAAGCCCATATTTGAATGATATTATTTTTGCCGGGTGGGAGCGGAGTCATATAAGTGGGCTAAGACTTTCATCAGCCCGCGTGTGAAGTGTCACAAGTCTGCTACTAGAAATAGTGCTATAGAATCATTGAGTTATAATATGTATAGAATCAAAGAAGCGTTAATAACAGCGTTAGTACCTTGACTAATAAATTGGGTCCAGTACCATTATCGTTCAGTCTGTATATAAACGGATCATCATTGTCATACCCTTCCATCGTTTGGCAATCTTCGGACCTTAAACATGAAAACAAGGTGAAACTAACTGCATAAAGACGTACAAAACAACATTAATAATATTATGAGGTTAATAATAAAACACCTCTTAGCTTCTTGTTTAAAAAATAAGTAAAATATATGTCTTAATAAGGCTATACAAAACTTCCTAGACAATCGTAAAGTTCTTAAGGATCTGAAATAAATCTCAATGCGGAAAACTCAACTTCGCCTTACAATTTACTGCTGAACCAACAATCTACCAAAATATACAAAAACAAAACTATAATACTAATAAAAACAGTGCCAAAGTACCAGAAAACCTTACTCCCATATCACAGTTGAATCATGCCGCTTTCACGAGTGAATGAAATGTTACCGGCACACGTGGCGAAGCGCATCGCATGTCTCGTTAGTATCAACGCATCGTGGTAACTATGTAACGTAGAAACACTACAAACGTTGGCTCAAATATTCGTACAAACGTTGGTGCGGCGCCGGGCGTGCTCATCCGCCGGCCGCCCGCCCTAAACTGCTGTTTCCAAGTAAGGCGAAGTAAAGAAACCCCAGCTATTTAATATCAACTGTTCGTGACGCGAGTTTCCTATAAAAAATGTTGTAATGCATTTTCGGGACGACCGTGTCACTTGTTTAGGATTTAATGGTTTACCTGGTACTAAACTTATAACTGCTATAAAAGAGATATGTACAGTTGGCCCAAGAAAATATTGAACATAGATACTTAAAGCCTTGTAATGTTCAACTCCTATAATATCATACAATAAGTACTTACCTAGTACAACTCAATGAATATTTAAAAAAATTATAACTGACTAAGAGCTTACTAGTAGCTCAACATCGTCGTAAGTAAGTACGGTACATTCTACATATAAGCATCAAGATGTTAATTACATTCCAAGAACTGATACATTAAGGTAAAGTAGAGAGTTTAGCCCGTCATATTCCACCGCTAGGCAAATACCTTTCATCTCACTAACAATATCAGTACCGCGAGAAGGAATAGGCTTAATTACGAGATTATCTACTGCGGGTCCCAAACTTGAGCAATGTTTGAAAAGTAAGAAACATGTTTTCCCTTGATTCGGGAATTCAAATCGGGAACCTTTGCGATACTCGGGAAGTCTTGACAAGCGAATGCACATTCTAATAGACCACCGAGTCGTATGTTATTGAAGTTATACTACGAGTATATCAGAAAAACTATTTTTACGTACTATCTTCTACGGATAGTAGTCGTTACATGAGCCATGTCAGAAGCCTTTGGCGGCTCAATAACTCTGACACCAGTATTGGTCATGGTGACCATCCACTCGATAAAGAAGACGTACTATCTTATACTAATCTTGTATACACCTACCTATTTATAAACATTATTAAAAACTATCAAAGTAAATTACTATTCTACTTTCCTATCTCTCAAAATATATCAGAATAACTTATTACAAAAGTAATGCAAAACAATAACAGTCTGAACCCAACATTCCTCGAATGAAAACCAAGTTAGTTTTAATGAAACCTAATCCTTATTTCAATGAAGGTTACTGTTATTACTTATTAGCAAACGAAAGTCATTTTGCATGAAAATTGATACTAATAACTCTGTTTTCGAATATAGCGCTATGCCAATTATTCTAGTAAGGACATTTAGATAGGTATCTTACTAAAGGGAAGTACTTTCAAGGTTTTTTAATGAAGAAATCACTTTTTATGTTAAGTTATTTACTTACCTACTTTGTATTGTAGTCACACTGCTATAGTTAAACTTGATAAAGAAAGTTCGAATGATAGAGGTATATGAAAAGGTTAATTACCTTTATCAAGAACTAGCCGCGCTCTGCGGTTTTACCTGTGTCAATTTCGGAATGAAAAATGGTCTATAAACCTTTCCACGGAAGGTGGATATCCATTACAAAAATAATTATTCAAATCTGATTGGCAGTTTCTGGTATTTTGTTAGTATTAGTGCGTTCAAACAAACAAAAAATGCCAACATTTCAGCTTTGTTAGATTAGTATTGACGTTCCTTCAAGTATATATCCTTAAATCAGAACTTTGTTAAAGTGCATGCTGTATTATGGATGTCTTCATCGTCAATTACAATACGCTGAACATTTTTACGTTAGACTCTACTAATAGCAACGCACTGATTCACAGAGGACACTTGATTCTTTGCACCCCAATGTTGAAACTATGTTAGTAAGTTATGTTAACTTTAAATGTTTGAAAATTATAAGATACTTATTACCTACTGATTGGCCTCTTATTCTTTGTACGACTGGTCACTGTTCGCTCCAATATAGGAAGCGCTGTAACAGTGACCATGGCTGAATGTTATTTGATAATTAAACAGTCCTTTATTTTCTTCTACAGTGTAATTCTTGCAAGTTTTCTTTGTTATGTTGATGTGTTGTTTTGTTATTATGTCAAAGAACAATGTGAAGGAAAGAGTAGAATAACTATCAAAATAATTTGAATTTGATGTCTATGATCAAAGATAAGTATTTGACTATGATACAAAGAGTATGCGTACTTCACCTATGCTTCTTCTTCGTATCGTCGGAACTCCCATCTGATTTTCTGATCAACCGTCAACGACAAGTGTACCAGTTCTACACTTCGATCACTGACCTGTAGTATACATACCACTGACCTATAGTAAATGGACTGGCTGCAGTCATAATAATGTTCTGCCTATTTGAGTGTCGCCATTTTGGCGCTGTAGGCAGATACGAATTTCCATGGAACTAAAATTAGTGATGTTCATAAGTCGACTGTGGTAATATATCGATATAAATATATCGATGATTATAAATGTACCTTGTCTAATTAGCTTCCGATTTTGAGAACATTATTAAACTAAAGACATTTTATTAAACACATGTTAGGGAACACTGCCGTAACTCTAAAAATTTGCCTAAGAAAAAACTGTTTTGTCAAAACGGGGTAGCTATGTCTATTAATATTATTAATTAGCCATAAATGTCCCACTGCAGGGCAAAGGCCTCCCTACCCTCCTTCCACTGATCTCTATCCTGAGCTATTGTAGGCCAGTTATGTTGGCGGGACGAACTAGACCAACACAGTAATAACTGGGTAGCTTAGACAAAATAAAAAACAAAAATACTTTCACATTTTTATTGAAAAAAATATTTATTATATAAAAAATATCAAAATGTTTGGAACAGAGATAATCTGTTTCCTTCGGGGTCCAGTTTAAGGCATTCATATTTTGTAACCACACGTTTCTTAGCGTCAACTCGGAAGGAAATCTGCAAAAATATAATTGATAACTTATACATAACATAAATAAGATGTACAATTATGTACATGCTGAGTAATGAGACACACCAGACTGACCCAGGCTTTTTTTTAATTTTGCACAATGCCGAAATACGGGTGTAAAACAATTACTGCCAATTAGCCTAAGCTTATGGACCAAGAGCCCGCGAACCCCAGACCTTCGTTATTTTATAAAAGCTGAAAGTTTGTCAGCGCATGCTCCCACACACAGGTAAGAACGATGGACTATTATGAAGTTTGGGTTATGGTGGCTTTGGCAGGTATACGGTACTAAATGTCAATGGTCGAAAACACCAAGTTGGCCATCGATTTCGATATCACCGTCAAAGGGTGACTTGTACAACTCCTCAAGAGCTTTCAAATGACATAGGTCATGTCACTGTTGAGCATTAGGATCAGCGTCCATGGCATAGGCCAACTCCAATCTTCGGTGGTCGAAAACACCAAGTTGGCCGTCGATTTCGATGTCACCGTCAAAGGGTGACTTGTACAACTTGTCAAGAGCTTTCAAATGACATAGGTCATGTCACTTAGGATCAGCGTCCATAGCATAGGTCAACTCCAATCTTCAATGGTCGAAAACACCAAGTTGGCCGTCGATTTCGATATCACCGTCAAAGGGTGACTTATACAACTTGTCAAGAGCTTTCAAATGATATAGGTCATGTCACTGTTGAGCATTAGGATCAGCGTCCATAGCATAGGTCAACTCCAATCTTCAATGGTCGAAAACACCAAGTTGGCCGTCGATTTCGATATCACCGTCAAAGGGTGACTTGTACAACTCTTCAAGAGCTTTCAAATGACATATGTCATGTCACAAATGACACTTAATTATTTGATGAATTTAGATCGGTATTTTACACACCTTTAGTACCGTATACCTGCCAAAGCCACCATAACCCAAACTTCATAATAGTCCATCGTTCTTACCTGTGTGTGGGAGCATGCGCTGACAAACTTTCAGCTTTTATAAAATGACGAAAGTCTGGGGTTCACGGGCTCTAGGTCTATTATACTAAGTATGTCAACTTTTAGTATTGAATATAGACATTTTATCGATAAGAATTTATCAATCCCTAGTGCATAAACAAAACTAATTTTTACATCAATTTTCACGAAATTCATCATTATATCATCATTATTTTGTTAAGATATCATTGCAAACAGTTTTCAGATAGTAATCAATGCTATAAACACAATTTCAAGACAAATTTGCATAAAAACAACAATAAAATACACGTACCTGTGAAATGACGTTTTACTCCCTTTTCTGTAGCGAGCTTTACAAAATACACATTTTATCATGTTTATTTAGCTCAACTTTCACAATTAAATATGAAATTACACTTAAATACCACGAAATAAAATTATATTACACAAAAAACTCGCCGTCGCCGCTGTTACAATCTCATACGGGGGCCATTTTCTTGCAGTGTACGTCAAAATTAGTTCTCGGGAAACTCGTAGGGGCGCTTCAAATTGCCACACAAATTAGCTGTCATTTGTATGGTGCAGCCAGTCCATATACAGTATGTATACTACAGGTCAGTGATACATACTGTATATGGACTGGCTGCACCATACAAATGACAGCTAATATGTGTGGCAATTTGAAGCGCCCCTATGAGTTTCCCGAGAACTAATTTTGACGTACATTGCAAGCAAATGGCCCCCGTATGAGATGGTAACAGCGGCGACGGCGAGTTTTTTGTGTAATATAATTTTATTTCGTGGTAATTAAAGTGAGATTTCATATTTAATTGTGAAAGTTGAGCTAAATAAACATGATAAAATGTGTGTTTTGTAAAGCTCGCTACAGAAAAGGGAGTAAAACGTCATTTCACAGGTAGGTACGTGTATTTTATTGTTGTTTTTATGCAAATTTGTCTTGAAATTGTGTTTATAGCAATGATTACTATCTGAAAATTGTTTGCAATGATATCTTAACAAAATAATGATGATATAATGATGAATTTCGTGAGAATTGATGTAAAAATTAGTTTTGTTTATGCACTAGGGATTGACAAATTCTTATCGATAAAATAAGAATATATCGATAAAAAAAGTTGACATAGGTACTTAGTATAAGCTCAGGCTAATTGGAAGTAATTGTTATAAACCCGTATTTCGGCATTGTGAAAAATTAAAAAAAAAGCCTGGGTCAGCCTCACACGCTATGCGAGGTCGATTCGACGACTGAAATTCGAGTCTTATAATACGTATGCAGAAAAATAGTCGTGGTTTTAGTAATAAATCTTTTGGTGTGTCTCATTACTAAGCATGTACATAATTGTACATCTTATTTATGTTATGTATAAGTTATCAATTATATTTTTGCAGATTTCCTTCCGAGTTGACGCTAAGAAACGTGTGGTTACAAAATATGAATGCCTTAAACTGGACCCCGAAGGAAACAGATTATCTCTGTTCCAAACATTTTGATATATTTTATATAATAAATATTTTTTACAATAAAAATGTGAAAGTATTTTTGTTTTTTATTTTGTCTAAGCTACCCAGTTATTATTGTGTTGGTCTAGTTCGTCCCGCCAACATAACTGGCCCACAATAGCTCAGGATAGAGATCAGTGGAAGGAGGGTAGGGAGGCCTTTGCCCTGCAGTGGGACATTTATGGCTAATTAATAATATTAATAGACGTAAATCAAGTCCGCACCATCCCTATTGTTATCTCCAGCACAGGCGTCATACCCAAGACCCTACACAGCAGCCTAGAAACACTCAATATGAACCCCAATGTATATAAACTATTACAAAAATCCGTCATCCTCAATACTTGCAGACTTGTCCGCAAGTTTCTCAATTTATAATTATGGCACTTGGCTTCGGCCCGTGCTCTCTACATAACCTCCCTTGGGAGAGATATACATTGTATAAAAATAACATAATAATAATAAGCTACCCCGTTTTGACAAAACAGTTTTTTCTTTGGCAATTTTTTAGAGTTACGGTAGGTAGTGTTATTTATAATCATCGATATATTTGTCGACTTATGAACATCACTAATTTTAGTTCCATGGAAATTCGTATCTGCCTACAGCGCCAAAATGGCGACACTCAAATAGACATAACATTATTATGACTGCAGCCAGTCCATTTACTATAGGTCAGTGACTTCGATCAACAATACACAACTAGATGTCGGGTCGGCGCAGAAAATACGTCTCGGTGAATAAGGCCTCATTTGAAAAGTGAGATCTTATTTTATTCATAAGATTTGCTACTTTATTGCTGGGTGTCATGGTTGTAATTAGGATAGTAGTCGTTACATGAGCCATGTCAGAGGCCTTTGGCGGCTCAATAACTCTGACACCAGGATTGGTCGGGTTGACCATCCACTCGATGAAGAAGATGGTTGTAATTAGGTTGAACTTCCAACTGTTTTAAAACTTTTGTTTCAGTTCGGTAGTAAACAAAATAAGCTGTCACACGTCATCCACGCGGACAGTATTTAGCTTTGATATTGTAGTGACCCGATATCTAGTTGTGTATTGTTGATCGAAGAGTTCTACGTTTACAGTTAGGTTCAATGGTATGATTTACACAATACAATGTAGTGTGTTAATAAGACACCTCATGATAGAAGCAATGTTTACGTAGATGCTCATACTCCGCTAAGTACTGTAGCACTGAACTGACAATAATCTTGACCTGCCACACTTATTTTTTCAGAGAATTGTTTTCAGATGTTCAGTGTTTCAGGATTTATGTGATGATTAATAATTCATCTATCTAGGTACCTTTAGTGAGGAAAGAGGTTATAAGAGGTTACAACTTAATACTGATAGAGCTCGCATTGCCCAAAAACCTATGCGAAAACATCATAGGAAGCCATAGCTTTACATCATAGCCTTTTTGTATAGCATATCTTTATATAACCTATTTTAACATTAGCTTTATCTATCACCTGTCTTATATTATTGCCATCTAACTCCAAAAAGTGCTTTATTAACATTCATACCAATATTCAGATCAAATAATTCTAATATAGTCTTTATGAAACGTTTAAATTCTAAAAAATATAAATAAATGGTAGTAGTGCATTATAAGCTACCCGTATTGTTTTTGTCCGTAAAAGCAGTTTTGAAGTAAAAAGTTAAATGAGTTTTGAAATGTCCCACTGATGGGCAAAGGCCTTTCATAACACAAAAGATATCAGCAGTTTTAAAGTACAACTTCATTAACATTTTTCTAATAGTACGATTACCTAGTTACTTGTAAAGACCAATTAATAAAGGGAAGTACCTTTACGCATTTTATTGCGCTAAAGCGACCTTGTATGATAATTGACGCAGAAGTATATTAAACCATAGATTTGAACTAAACTGGACAACTCAGTGAGTATTCTAGGCCTTTCAAAGCTGTAGTCTATGGGGATTTCCTGGTCTACCCACAAATGGTAGCATTACATATAACATATTATAGTTAAATACGTATAGACTTATGGACATGAGTACGTATAGTATGCTTATAATTGAACTTGTTCGTAGACAAAGTTAATTCTTGTGTCATTAAAAAATTAATGTCATAATTGTTCAGATTATGAACAAGATTCAACATAAAATTGTTCAATTATGTAACTTTGATTACATTAATTAAAATAACTTTGATTACATGTCTATAATTATATGTCACTGCATTTTATACAAACTGTGTGGGTTTCTTTGTAGAAAATTATATAAGTAAAGAAAAATAGATTTTATTAACAGGGTGGAAACATTACGTAATCTCATCAGTACATTTCTAAACTATACAAGATATTGAAAAACTGAATACTAATACTGAAAGTGCTCCCTAACACACTTTTTTGTGTCGGAAGTTAAAAAGTTTAACGAACAAATTAAATTAAAAAAAGGTAATAAACATGGGGCCATGGGGTTCAACGTAATGCAAGATATCAATACTGAGTTAAAATATAAAAAATAATAAAAATGTACTACTCATTTGCAAATTAATTATGTAGAATCTTACAGCCTTATTCATAAACGATATTTAACTTAAGGGCCTATGAGTTCCTAAAACGGGCTACTATAAACAATTTTTTAGCCAAAAGTCTTAACGTTACAAGAACAATTTTTGTTTGTTTTTAATCTTGATCATATGTTTAATGATACTACTGTTTCCGAAACACGTTGACCTATTAATTTCCTCGATAGAAAAAAATCACAAAGATGGGTCTTTTATACCTAACTTTCACACTTAAGTAGTTTGTTAAACAATTTCAAACGTATATTTCTAAAATTAATTTGAGTGATGTAAAATAAACTATGACTGAATACTGTTGGAGTAAAATTTCGATTCAATCCAACGAAAGGTGGTAATTCTTAAAAATGAGTCGCAAAATTCTACCACCACCATTTCCGCGCCGTAGTGTTTCTCGCTCTTTTCTACCCAGAGAGACAATGACCGAAACGGCTGGGATATCCTGGCCTTAAACAGTGTTTTAAAGTGTTTTGTCTCTTTCGCTCTTTGGCAAATAGCGTAAGTCGAAGAGGGACAACCCATTTGATAGCTAAAGTGGTGTTAATAAGCATTTATGAATAAGGCCCTTATTGTTACGAATATATGTGTATTCGCGAGGAAAAGTCCTTTTATAAAATAAAACAACAGTTAAAGTATACTTAATTAAGATTCTTTATTTTATGTCTTTTTTATTTTCCATCACACTTCAACCATTTCGTTATACTTTCCAGATAACAATACAAGTATATACATAGTAACATGATTATAATTAATAATTTATTTTTATTTTTGTACTTTTCAAGGAATGAAATTCAATGGAAATGCCGATCTATATACTCGTGTATGTACATACACTAGCAGCGTCCCGTGATTCTACTCGCGTTGTGCCCCGTTCACGTACGAATTTCGGAATGAAAAACAGCCTATAACCTTCCCGTTGAATGTGGCTATCCATTACAAAAATAAATTATTCTAATCGGATTGGTAATTTCTCAGATTAGCGCGTTCATACAAACAAACTCTTCAGTTTTATTATATTAAGTATAGAATTTTATTTTTTACAATAAACCAAATAAAATATGCAACTATAACATCTCTACAACAGAATACTCCTAACAGTCCTCTCCACAAGTCGTCTATCTCTGTTTAAAACCTTAATTACATATAGAATCTTATAAACTTAATATTAATAATTAAAGTCTACACCGGAAGAACTAAGATGCCCGCCAAGACAAAGGTTTGTTTTTCTCTTCTCTATTTATATCTCTACTACCCGTCAAACGTTGTTTTGCCATTTAAAAATTAAGGGGTGGACCACCTGATCACTTTAAATTGAGATGTAAGCTATCCTATCCTTCAAGTTGGATCAAATTGCACAAGGTGGATCAAAATGCACAAGGTGTGCAAATCAAATTTAAAAGTGGTTCAGTAGTTTAGGAGTCCATCGCGGACAAACACCGTGACACGTAATTTTTATAAATAGATGTATTAAGACGCGGTTATTTAGACCTAAACTAAGCTCATATTAAAGAATCTAACTAAGTCATACGTATACATAAAAAAAACTTTGTATGGATATATAATTGACACTCAGACGTCGTCGCCTACAACTATGTCTGCATATTATTGACTACGAGCGGGAATCGAACCCTTAACCCTCGACACAGTAAGCATTCACACAAACCACTGTGCTACCGAAAAGAAAAGAGATAGAAGATATTGTCTATGGCGAGCATCTGAGCCCAACTGGATTGACTCGAATTTACTTTGGGAACAAAAATTATTTCGTGCTGATAGATTGATCATGATTCGAAAACGTTGAATTTCGGCCTTAGTGCCTAAATCACCGGTTCTATCTCGAACTAGTGCCAACTCGGTTTTAGTGAATCAATTTTGAAGTTTTGCTCTCAGTTTAACTCTTGTACAGTCACGAGCGTTAATTTGGGACCCATTTCCATCAAATGTTGTTAGAACATTCATAATGCAATAAGGTCGAAACTTTAGTTTGATAGAAACGTAAAGTTATCGACGATAAACAATATGACATTGATATTACGATAAAATATTACCTCTAAATAGCGTAAGTTTGCTACACGATATTCAACCTTAGGTGGGTCCCAAATTAATACTCGTGACTGTACTAGGATTAAGTTGAACTGATCGAGTTAAGTTATAACGGCGAAATTAGGGCTTAATATAAATGACGTCTATCCTTGAGCAGTATGCTTGAACCTGGTCCTTCTTTCCAAAGCCACTTCATAACCATCAACTGCTTTCAGCATCACGTCTAGTTTACTCCGGATGTGAGGAATGGGCGTCGGTTCAGGAGTTCCAACTACACGGTACTTACGAAGCATGGTGGATAGTACTGTTTTGATTGACATCAAGGCGTATTGGTAGCCTGAAATGAAAAGAAAATCGATTTTCTTACCAATTCATAACAGTGAGGGTTTACTAAAATGACACCCACTAGATGGCAAATCTGTCAAAAGTGTCATTTTCGTGAAAACCCTCACTCATTCATTAACAGATGATCAGAGGCAAAATCAGTAAACCCTTTTCTCAAAGGAATTGTCTTTCGCAATAAAAATGACCATATATAGTTTACATTATAGTAATTACAAGAAGAATTATATATATTTCATGTGCAGTACAGCAATAAACTTTGAACTTGAACTTGGCTATCAAGAACTACCTAACTACGGACAAGATTATTAATTACAAACTACAACTATTAGTCGTTTAATGCTCAGTTTTATTATTGACCTCAACAAAACCTGACTAGTCATCTCAAGTACTAATTACGGGCATAGCTGCACATAGAAGCTATCAATAACATATAAAATAAGCAGGAAATTTGTTAAAATATGATTAAATCAAAAAGTAAATAAACCATTTATAACATAACACACAACCTTCAGTGTCTTGTAAGGAAGAAGAAAGGAATTATAGATATCAATTTTAATTAGGTAGGACTTTATCTTTATTGAAATTGTGTTGGAATGACATCTATCGTAAAGGGCGTCTCCTATGGATGATAACAATGCCATCCAAACATGAACTTTAATCATTGTATAGAAGCCTCAAATTCCTTAAGTATGGAATGCTCTTCAATGCACTCCGGGCGTGACTTATCATATTTTTACTAGCCGCGCCCCGCGGTGTTACCCGCGTTGTACCCGTTCCTGCAGGAATTTCGGGATTAAATGTATTCCATGTGTTATTCTGATATATAACCTATACTACTGTAAAGTTTCATCCAAATCCGTCCAGTAGTTTTAAAAATAGCGACACTTCCATACAACCTTTCAACCCCTCTTTCAACCCCTTTCAACCCTGTTTTCGCGATAAAATGTAGCTTATGTCCTTTGTCAGTGTCTGGACTAACTGTGTACCAAATTTCATACAAATCGGTTCAGTAGTTTTGGCGTTAAAGCGTGACAGACAGACAGACGGAGTTACTTTCGCATTTATAATATTAGTTAGGATTAGGATTATTAACGTCCTCGCCTATATATATTATTTATATTTAAGACCTTACTAAAATTTTATTAACAAAACTATAAATTAAGTATTAAAACAGCATCCATAGCGGGAAAATCCGGTAATAAACCGCAAGTCACTTGAATCTATATAACTGATTGAACGTTTTAATTGACATGTGTCATTGGGACAATTGCGATGTAGGAGGTTGACATAATTAAACGATCATGTATGGGTTATGACGTTATTGAGCAACCATTTGTTAGCTGTAATAACTTTACAACCCCAAACGTATTTCCTATTAATATTATAAATGCGAAAGTTTGTGAAGATGGAATTATAGATGTATGTTTGTTACTCTTTCACGAAAAAACTACCGGACGGATTTGGATAAAATTGAACAGTAATATAGGTTATACATCAGAATAACACATGGATACATTTATTCCCGAAATTCCCGCAGGTAAAACGCGGGTAACACCGCAAGACGCGGCTTGTTAGGAAAATAAGTGTCAACTTTGGCTCCAAAGAATTGAGATCAGTTAATATATCAATTGTATAATAATGGTATCAATTCTTTTGTAGGCACAGTCGACAAAAACACTGACAAAGTTTTGTGTATAAAGTCTTATAATTTTAGATACAAGAACATGTATTTCAAACTCCAGACTGACCTGAGACAATAATAATTAATAAGTTATGAGCAGTAATCCATTAATCCTTATACCAGGTCAAAAGGCATAGGTCTCAATACATCTGTATACAGGATTCAATTAAAACTATTTTAATTAAATAATTACAGTACAATTGAAAATAAACCATAAGGTTAATAAGAGGCTTTGTGTTTTGCAAAAGTTTTTCCATCCATTGTTACAATTTGCTACGTCATATAAGAGCAAAGGGTCAAGTAAGTGCACGTAGTTGAGTGGTGGACGTCAGTAAATGGGCAATTTGTTCATCTTATTGTCTCAAACATGCAAGCAGGCATGATATTACCATATTTGTACGTTCAATGTCCAAAGTTAACTGGTGGGTTAAGATCTCGCGTGTATATAACATTTTATGGGCGCCTTAAAAAAGGTAAATTCTATGTATTTTAGTATAATATGTTAAATTATCTAACGCGATACAGACCCGTTTCATTTAGTATAATAAATTCTATGTCTAAGCTTTTCTGTAATTTTTCCCTTAAGTTATTTTAAACTAGCAACCCGGCGAACTGCGTACCGACATTTGTTTTCAATATATTTGCAATAAGACAATCCAATGCAGTTTTGAAGTTAGCGTAAAAACATTTCAGTGATTCAGTTTTATTTATAAAGACTGATTTTAAGTCCTTCATTTCTAAAACCATAATCTTCGGTTCATCCGTAAAATAGCTACGTTGCTTTAATCATAAACACAAAAATACACTGTTGATAAACTTACACCATTTTACTTATATAACCTTACCTAGACAATTCCTAGGGCCACTACTGAACGGCATATAGCTGCAAGGATGTTCTAGATTGAACCTCTCGGGCAGGAATCTGTCGGGGTCGAAGTGCTCGGCATCGGGGCCCCAGTACTGCGGGTCGCGGTGGGCCCCCCAGATGGAACACACCACCCCGGACCCGGCCGGCATCACCACACCACATGCTGGTGAATCGAAAATACGAAACTTATATGGGCAAGTTGGTGAGTGAAGGAAAGTGAATGTGAACCTTCCCGTTGAATTTGGTTATTTATTACAAAAATAATTATTCAAATAGGACTGGTAAGTCCCGAGATTAACTTGAGCATACAAACGAACAAACTTACAAATGTTACCACCTTATAATATTAGTATAGAAATATAAAGAAATAAACTTTGTAAAACGAATTCCTATCAAACATATTTCACCTAGAAAAGTCATAAACCATTAGGTATACTATAGGTGCATATTTCCGCAATCTGTTGAGATTAGCACGATAGTACAGAGAACAGACATGTCGGTTACCTAATCGTTGTTTACGATCAGCACAGGTTGAAGTCATTACTAAACCAGTACAGAACACGTGTTTGAACTTATGTAGGCTAAGTTCATTTACAGCACTGTTTTTTGCTTCTTCTTATCGAGTGGATGGTCAACTTGACCAATCCTGGTGTCAGAGTTATAGAGCCGCCAAAGGCCTCTGACATGGCTCATGTAACGACTACTATCCGTAGAAAGTAACCGGGACCGACGGCTTAACGTGCCCTCCGAAGCACGGAATCATCTTACTTTTCGGGCAATCAGGTGATTCAGCCTGCAATGCCCTAACCAAACTGAGGACAGTCTCACAAAGTGATTTTTGTGAGATATCCCCACCGGGAATCGAACCCGGAACCTCCGGATCGTGAGCCGAGCGCTCAAACCACTAGACCACGGAGGCTGTTTTTTGCAGAACAGCAGTTTTGCAGAATTAGTAGTAGGTATGTATTGTTCTAATAAAGTAAGGATCGTGTAGGTCAGTGGCCAACACTGGAGTCAGAGTTTTTAGACCGTCTAAAGGCCTTTGACGACCGACCGACAATTCTACGTCCTCTCCGAAACACGGTAGCACTCAATCAGAAAATGCCCTGTCACCCATCAAAGAAGAGCCCGAGCTTCACGTTGCTTAACAGCCGCAATGAGCTAACATAGCTAAGTCAAAGTAAGCCACGAGCGCTACTTTCTTCTAATGATAGAAATTTAATGTATGTATATGCCTATTGGTATATTATGTAATATGTAGTATCAGTTGGATTTCATAATATACCTAAGCTTATAGCTTAGTTTGGGTATCATTAATCGTGTGTGAATTTGTCCTGTAATTATTTATTTATTTTTTGATTGAACATACTATTTCTAATCAAGGTTTTAATGAAGATTATTAACTTTTTCAATCAGCTTTTTTATCACCTTTTTATAGCATACCTACTTGTTTTGTTTGTCTGTTTGAATAGGATAATCGCAGGAACTACTAGTCCGATTCGAATCATTCTGTTTGTGTTGGATAGCTACATTCAAAAGGAAGGTTATAGTCTATGTTTATCCCGAAATTCCTACGGGAACTGGCACAACGCGGGTGTAAAGTACGGTGTTAGTCTATAATCTATGAACACTTACCTAATGAAGTGTCCTCTTGTACTTTTCTTATGATGAAAGGCACTGGAGGGAATAGCCTCATGGATTCCTTTATGACCCTCTCCAAGTATTTTAGTCTTGGGAGGTCGTCTTTAACCAGCGGACGATCTGAGTCGCCGAATATATCGAATATCCTAAAAATAAAAGGAGTTTTTGAAAAAGATTACAATAAAAAAAAGCTATGGACTTTTTTCTCTGCTAATTATTTTGTAATGTAATTTTGAAATCCTAATCTCCCCTAAAGGAAAAAAATTAACTGTTTTATTTCTTGTTACTTACTCTTGGAATGCTCTTTCTTGTATTTCCGGGTATTTCGCCAAAAGCTTCAAGGTATACCCGATCGCGACCGCCGAAGTGTCTGTCCCAGCTACAATCAACATCAGGCTTTCTTCCCGAAGCTCAATGTTCGTATAGCCTTTATCACCTCCAGAGAAAGATATGATCAGATCCAAGAAAGATTTTCTTGTATGTGAACTGAGATCTACAAAAAATATTGGCATTTAAGGCGGATTGCACATTAACTTCTAAGTCTATTTTACTGCCTAAAACAAAAGGTGTTCATTCAAAATTGTATATTATTGTTCACCAAATAGAGCACAATCTAAAACGATTTTTTTATTTTAGCTGTTTAATCAAATTAAGAATCCTTATGCAATCCAATTAATGATGAAAAACCTTTATCGGTATCTTTCAAACCATTGTTAATTCCAGAAATGAATAAAATTGAACTTACTGATTCCATTGTCCCCTTCACTCTTCTTTTCTTCAGATTTTATTTGTTTCCTCTTGTTTTCTATTACCTGCATTCAATACAGTCATGTTCTTTAAAATATAATCTATGTTAGGTGAAATATGAGAAAAATAACTTAGTAAGGACCTGTGAATGACGAAGTGATATACATATTTTATTTTATTTATTTATTTAATAATAATTTGAGCGCTCGGCTCACGATCCGGAGGTTCTGGGTTCGATTCCCGGTGGGGGAATAGCTCACAAAAATCTCTTTGTGAGACTGCCCTCAGTTTGGCTAGACCATTGCAGGCTGAATCACCTGATTGCCCGAAAAGTAAGATGATTCCGTGCTTCGGAGGCCACGTTAAGCCGTCGGTCCCGGTTACTTTCTACGGATAGTAGTCGTTACATGAGCCATGCCAGAGGCCTTTGACGGCTCAATAACTCTGACACCAGGATTGGTCAGGTTGACCGTCCACTCGATGAAGAAGAAGAAGACTGTAATAATTCACGGGTGAAATGACTAATAGTGATATAGCAGTACATACACTCGTATCATGCTCTTTAACCATGCCAAAGCGAGTACAAAATAGCATGTACGAGAAGCATGACCGAGTGTATATCATCCATGTAATGAAGATGGTAATAACCGAATTAACTTACTTTTTACCTACATAAGTAATCATTGGACATGACACGCGACAATTTCGGCAATTTACATTAATCGTCATAATAATTAGTGTCATTTGTTGAAATTGTCGGTACCTATCTGATTGATGCATCATATAATGCAGCATGCTAGTTTTTTTCTGTGTGTTTTTGTATGTGTTTTTTTATACAAGCTAGCGAGTGTCCAAAGTTTGATCAAAATGTAGTCAGTCAGTGATTTTGCGTGAAAATTTATTAAATGTCTGTGTATATTAAATGTTACACAAAATACTAAAATTTATAAAATCCTTGCGTGCATAGGTATATAAATAAATTATATTGTCTCTTACGAAAGTTAAATTTTTAACTATCATAACTGATACTACAACCAAAGACAAGTTTTGCCATTGAGAAAAGGGCTTAGTGGTGGGGTTAGCACGGAATGAAATTACTAAACTTTATTCCTTTTTAGAAGGAATTGTCTTCGGCTTGACAACCAAACACATTAATCCAGATTCAGCTCTCATATCTATACTAATATTATAAAGCTGAAGAGTTTGTTTTGTTTGTTTGTTTGTTTGTTTGTTTGTTTGTTTGTTTGTTTGTTTAAACGCGCTAATCTCAGAAACTACTGAACCGATTTGAATAATTCTTTCACTGTTAGATAGTCTATTTATCGAGGAAGGCTATAGGCTACATTTTATCCCGAAATTCCCACGGGAACGGGCACAACGCGGGTAAAACCGCGGGGCGCTGCTAGTGAAAAAATATAGTGTGTAGTAAGTAAACAGTGTTAACCTGTAATGTCCCACTGCTGGGCAAAGGCCTCTCATCCCACAAAAAATTGTGGGCCTTAATCATAAACGCTTGATAGCAGCAATTTAGCTATCAAATGTTTTGTCTCATTCCGACATACGCTATTTTCCAAAGAGCAAAAGTGACAAAATACTTTAAATCAGTGTTTCAGTCAAATAACGCCTAAGGCGGTATAATTATAACTTACACTAGCAGCGCCCCGCGGTTTTACCCGCGTTGTGCCCGTTCCCGTGGGAATTTCGGGATAAAATGTAGCCTATAGCCTTCCTCGATAAATAGACTATCTAACAGTGAAAGAATTATTCAAATCGGTTCAGTAGTTTCTGAGATTAGCGCGTTTAAACAAACAAACAAACAAACAAACAAACAAACAAACAAAACAAACTCTTCAGCTTTATAATATTAGTATAGATAACTTACATTATCAGCAAAGCTATGCATTTCGTTGACACACTTCTCGTGTTCGTTGAATGTTGGAGTGAACTTGTACAGCCAATCCGGTTGGAGCCACAGATGGAATATCCTCGCCGTGATTAAATTTAGAATTCGATTCATTGACATCAGGAACTTGTTGCCAGGGTTCCCCTGGGCGTTCACTTGGACACCCATTGCTGTTTCTGTAAAAATATAATAATAAAATAAACAAAGTCAACATTCGACATCGAGGTTGGAACTTTTAACTTAGGTACTTATTTTTAAAACTGTCGTGGAATCACTGACTTCGATATTACAGTTTATAGTTTAGGAGTCAGAGCTCCTTACTTAAATCTATACCCTAGTTTAACCACCCAATGTATTCAATTACTTTGTTTGGTTTATTTGAATACAATTTTATTAATTATTATTACTCTTTACATATCTTTACATTTTTTTAATGCTAGTCATGATATTGGTCTAATCCAATTTCATAAATGACATAAAACTTTCTGAGTAATATATGGCCGCAATTCCACAAACTCTATTAAAATAACTATATCGTGTTCTAATTTGTATTCTAACGCCGTCTATTAATATTATCTAAATACGTGGGAATCGGCTAGTATACTAAATTTGTTTATTATATTATGTTAGGACTAACGGCTCTCCTCGCTTCGCATCGAGTGAAAGGGCCACCCCCTATTAGGGGTTAAATTGCTCAAAATCCTTACTTTTTAAATCCTCTAATACTCGTATGTTTAGTGCTCACTTATATCATAAAAGGAATCCCTATACCTTTAAAATGTCTAAGTACAGTAGTTTCGGATATGCGTTGATATAGTCAGTGAGTCAGTCACTCAGTCAGGTTTACCTTTTACACATATATAGATAAATAAAACACTATGTAGATAAGTTTTCCTTAAACGTAAAACCAACAGACGTTGATTGCCGTCTCGTGGCCTCTAACTAATTTGCCATGTACCGAGAAATAGGTTAGTAAAAGCGAAATTACCCATACAATAACTTATGGCTTGCGTGCAGATCTTGTGACAAACAAATTGAGACTTATTTCGTTATATTAGGTTTTACTTTGTTTCTAGACCAGGATTGAAAGGGTTGTCATTTTGGACTAATCTAATTGTAATGATTCTGTTTACGGATTTAGGCATAATAAATCAATTGTATAATGAATTTGAATTATTATTTACTATGTTTTAGAGGTAAAATATAACCTTTATTCTTCCCCTTGAATGAAGAAGCTAAATAAATAAATAAATAAATATACCCGGACAAATTCACACACGGTTAGTTAAACCCAAACTGAGCTCTATGCCTGGAATCTAACTTACTAAGTATTACAAATATATACACAAATACTTTATAAAAATATACCGTTGCCAACAACTTTGTCTGCAAATGTTATTGGCTCCGGGCGGGAAATGAACTCGTAACCCCGAACACAGTAAGCGCTCTCTCACCGCCACTGCGCCAACGGGCTTGTCAGTACATTAGTTTAAAAATTAGTAATAAAGAATAAGTGAACTGTTTGCATATGTGACTCGTTTTAGGGCAAATGCCTCTCATCTAACATTGGGAATCAGTAAGGAGTCATTTGCCCAATAAACTGGTATATTTAACTTACCACACACTGAATCCAGGGTATAAGCACTAATGTACGGCCATATCTTGAAAGGGCCTTTGCTAACCCGACTGTCAAGATGCTTCGTCAATTTCTGACTTTGTTCAGAAAATACTTCTACAAAACTGTCAAGAATTTTCGGGCTGAACGCTGGAACCATTATCTTTCGACGTCTTCTCCATATTGGTACTAAAACATAAAGAACGTTTAAAAAACGTTTTACGTAAAAAAACGTTTTCGCCAAGTGTTCAGAAAAGTTGTGATGTGAGCGAACGGTACCTACATTGACAAGAAAATCTGCTGGTTATTTTCATATTAAGTTTTATAATATAATTTAATTCTTATCAGTATAGTTTACATGTGAAAATCAGATTGTGTTGTAGGTGCAGGAATTTGACTCCAGACGCCTTTGTCCTCATTGTAATCAGTAACTTCCGGTTAATACATCCAACTAGCTACCATGCCATCATCAACGTAAGTATTCAGTAAAAGGTATATTTGACCACGCACCGTTTATTATTATCTAATTAGGTACTTTATTTGTCTGGGAATAATGTGAACATGAGTCAGTAAAGTAATTTAACTTGAGTATTGTGCCAAAAACATTTATCTGCATGTATAAGGAAATAAAAGTATAATAACTTTTTCACGCGGAAAATATAATTAACTAGAACTACCACCGTTTTGTAATCGGTTAAAAACTAGCTACCTTTGAGCTTACACTTATACCTACTGAAATAATTTTTGAAATTATTAAAGCGACAATAGAAATACATCAATACATGCGCTATGCATGTTGAATACATGTTCATCGGTCACTAAGCTACGATAATGTGACACATGTGAATGACCTAGAAGCTACAATTTCTATAAGAAGTACATTTCAAAGTATTTCCTTAATAGAAACTAGAAATCCTTGTAGCAAAAACTATTCGTCACTTATATTTCGAAACGCGCGATATTAATGTTACTTAAATGGGGTTAAAATGTCCTTTATATTCAGGTAACGTCTCTACATTTTATAACAACGCAAACAAGGTCTCTAGAGAATATTGTTTTGATTCAAAATGACCTTATTTATTTAGCAGTTCATTTTCGTAAGGCGGTCACATAATATTAAGTACATAGTAGATAATACATTATACTTAGTCATGAGACAAAATCCAATAATGCATATAAGTGAATGTAGTAAAAGAAAAGATAAACCAAAAATTTAGTTTAAAAAGAAGTAAAAGGCCTCTCATCTCACTAAAGATATCAGTATAGTTACCACGCTTGCCAAATGCGGGTTGGTGATCTCAAAACCCGAGGCATGTTTGAAAAGTAGTGTATGTTTTCGCTCGATCCGGGAATTGAACCCGGGACCTCAGAGGTAGGCAGGCGAGAGCTCACACTACACCACCGAGGCGTAAAAAAATATGTAATGACAAGGTATTTCTTAACCAATCTTTTTAAAAGTCTGTTATAGTCCACTGCTATACAAAGGCCACTCATCTCACTGAAGCTATCAGTACAGTGAAGAGGAACAAATCCAAAAAGAAACCTTACAAAAATAAGAATCAACTGCAAAACAAAAGCCTCTCACTAGATATCAGTAGTCTTCTTTCATATGGTTCATCACAAATTTATTTTTCGACCCAAAATAGAACGTATACTAGTGAAACGACATACCTGGTGCAAAAATAGCTCCAAAACCGATGATATTCCTGATAAACCTGTGAAGATCGTCCTTCTCCATACAAGTCTTCAATACCTTTCCCAAATCGACTGGGTCCGTTGCCACTAATAAAAAAGAGATGATACGTTGACATTTAAATACAGGGCAAAGTCCTCCAATTTATAAAAAAAGCTTGTTTTATCACTGCCCACGCATTTGTGCCGAGAAATTTGGAGTGGGGTAAGCGGTTCTGAATAATATTGAACAAAAATCGCACAAGAATTCTTTTTTGTTAATAAAACTATTATATTTATTAATAGTTACTATTTACAAGTGGTTATGCAAAGTTGCGAAATAGAAAGGTTAATCTTATCCTTTATAAGATTATTTCTTATTAAAGATAAAAAGTACTTATGTTCAGCCAGTCCATTAAAATATTAAGTATACGAGTACTTAGAACCTTTCCATATTCAAACATCTATAATTCCTATTAATTTACTACGAGTAATTAGGATAATTGTAAAAAAATATAATATGACAAAGCACTAAAGTGATTATTGGGATAAACATATTATCTCACATGTATATAAAATATGAGCGAGCCACCCCTTCAACACACCACCCTGGCCGTTAGCTTCGTAGCTATACCTCTGTAGAGTCGTCAGTATGTCTAAAACAAGTAAAATATTACAACTAATCTAATGCAATAAATAACATGTAATAAATAAAGCACATAGAACAAAATTATATTTATTACCTCATTCATAACATTTCACATTTCTATTTACCATAGAAACAGTTGTTCAAAGATTTCCCGATGACAAAACTTTAAAATTAATAACTTACTTATGTTACTTTTAAATACAGGTGTATTTAGAAGGTACATATTTTAGGAAAATCTAAAATAAAGTGACGGCAATGAAAAATAAGTTATACTTGACTTAAAATCATTAATTCTGATCTGAATAGTCTAATTGTAAATCTTAAAGGCTATCAAAACAGATTCATGTTTATACAATTATGCTCTCTTGTTAACTTAATCAACGTAATACATATTATCAAAAGTTTTTTTCATGAAATAATTTTCTACAATCTATAAATCTTTACTTAACTTTCTATTATTTAGACACCTTGTAGGTACTCCAGAAAATTGACTAGGATAGAAATTTCACAAATAAAAAAAATCTTTTCTAAGCAACGATTAAAAAGAAAGTTTAAGCAAAAAAAAAACATTTCTTAAAAATAAAGGTCAAATGTCAAAATGTTAACATACCCTCCGTAGTCCCAATCAGCGCGTGCGCAACTCCAATCACAGGCAGTTCATCCTTAGAACCCGGAATACTAGCTGCCAACTTGTACATATGCCTTCGTCTATATCTGAAGAGCACAGTCCACAGAGAAACCACAAGGAAAAGTAACCACAGGATCATCTTCAGTATAAACTTTCTATCTTTAGTACAAACTGATATTTTGAATGAACTAGTACCTATCTTGGAAGTCCTGATCTATATTATTTTTTGCAATCTTCACGCTTGCGCGTAAATTGACCCGTGTCAATCTGACGCGACTGTGTGCGCACGCGGCGACCGCGTCCTAACGCTTGTCGTTTATAAAATCAACATGTTTATATACAACTGTTTCCTTTGGCTACTATTGTCGACGAACTAATTCTCTTCGTAAGCAAGCGGGTCGTAAGTTCACGGTGTGGTTAACGTAAAAACCTTGGGATCAACGTGCAATTATTCTTAGATTTAGAACAAATTATGTTTTTGTGTTTGTGCGATCCTAGTTTCAATTTATGTTGGGGTGACAACTGCTGTTGATAAGCACCTATCAACTTTAACGTTTTTGCAAACAGAATACTTCAAACATATTAAGTATAATTGCAAAAATGATATAGCTGGCGTTAGCTTTTGGGTGTTCAACGATTCGCGTTCGGTAGTTTTGGGCGCCTTTAATATGATTGGTGGATAACAAAAGATTGTACCTATCATAGTAATGTATACATTATTCATAGAAATGTTACCTATCATACATAGTAATGTTATACATTATTCGATATTGAAGCGAAGAGAAAGAGAGAGCAAATGGGTGTGAAAATGTCCCAAAGTAAGTCACTTTTTTAAAGTGTATCTATATCATAATGTAAAATTCAGAGTAAAATCGTCAGTGCGACTGGCTGTATAACTTTAAAATAATTCATTTAGTATGCGATGCGTTATTATAAAAAATAAGTAATTAAGTATGAAGATATCTTCATTTCATTACACGAACACTAATTATAATAATTTTAGGTCTAATACTACTCTACTACTCTAACTAGGAAGCCCTATAAATTACTTCCGTGGTCTGTTTGTCCTTTGAGATCTCGTAATCTGTCTATTAAACGTGTGTTTACCTAGTTTTAAAGTAACATTAAGTCCGCCGCGTCAGTCGCTAATGATCGGTCTTATGGCGTGAACTATTTGCACCGGATGTACATTATGATTAATTAAATGTAATGAATTAGAAAAATGTTACAAAGGGTAAGTGGTGGGTTTTTCTTGTATTGAATTGGGTACTTGGGGAATTGGGTAAATGGTCGAAAAATAGAGCATTTTTATTCATTATCTATACATATTATGTCTATACATATTGTAAACAACCGTTGGTTTATAATACAACTAGTAAGATTCTAAACTGTCGACATAGTGTGAACTAAACAACTCATTTACAAATTAAACGCATAATTTTTCGTAAGTTCTTAAGCTGTTCATAGCAAAACGTAAAGTGAAGTGCAGTATTTACATCAATTAATGTTTTTATATCAACAATTATTGTAAGACATACTATTTGCTAAGGTGACTTTAGATATGAGTGGTTAGTGAACTCACGTGCTCAATAAGTACTTATTGTTATTGTGACATGTTTTGTTCAAAGTTCTTACAAGACCCTAATTGAAATGTACGTAATTGAGTAATGTTGTAAATTACAACTGCAAAGTAAATAAATAATATAATAACATGTTTTATTTACAGAGAGTATTCATTAAAAGATAGGTACAACTTTTATCGAAAGAATAATTTTAACTTGCAAAGTAAATAAATAATATAATAACATGTCTTTTTAGCAGAGAGTATTCATTAAAAGATAGGTACAACTTTTATCGAAAGAATAATTTTAACTTAAACAGCGTTTTAAAGTGTTTTGTATCTTTCACTCTTTGGCAAATAGTTAATGTCGGAAAGGGACCAACCATTTGATAGCTAAAGTGCTGTTATAAGCGTTTATGAAGGAGGCCCTAAGAGGTAAGTGAAAAAACAATATTGGTGAAGTTCTTTGTAATTTTTCAACAACTGAGGCGCAGTTAAGACACTTTATATCTATCTATACTAATATTATAAAGCTGAAGAGTTTGTTTTGTTTGTTTGTTTGTTTGTTTGTTTGTTTAAACGCGCTAATCTCAGAAACTACTGAACCGATTTGAAAAATTCTTTTTGTAATGGATAGCCACATTCAACGGGAAGGTTATAGGCTACTTTTCATTCCGAAATTCCCACGGGAACGGGAACAACGCGGGTAATACCGCGGGGCGCTGCTATAAAATAATATAACTTTAATATACATACTATAAACTTAATACTTACTAGCAGCGCCCCGCGGCTTTGCCCGCGTTGAGCCCGTTACTGTAGGAATTTTCGAAAATCCTTTCTTAATATACACTTACGTCACTTGAAGAACCTTCCTGCCAAATTTCTTGTTTCTACGTGCAGCGGTTGAGGCTGTGCGTTGATTATCAGTTAGTCAGTCAGGACTTTGAATTTTATATTATGTATATAGATGAATTATTATCAGATACCTACTGAATACAGGACTACATAACTAGTACAATAAAAGATACAATTAAGCTATCTAGAATTGCGGTTTAATTACAAGATTCCTTATAAACGTTTATGAATAAAAAATAAATAAATATTATAATAGTATACTAAGAAATACTGTGAAATATGTACAAGCTTATGTAACGTGCAAATTGAACTAACTACCTAGATTGTTCTTTCAAACAAACAGATCAAATTGAATAAAATATACATCAGTTAAATGTAATATAATTGAGAGATCACACACGTGAAGGCTGTATCAGACAGGGAAGTAATATAAGGTTCTGTATAAGCCATAGCTCATCAGCTCGTTGTTTCCTCTCTTTATATTCTGTGAGCGAGATACATTATCCCTGCACTAGTACAACTATTTTGTTTTCCTCATAAGTAGATATTAAGTAGTCTATCCGTTAAGTTTTAATAATTACTTCAATAAAGTTAATTCTTCGTTATCTTTGTTATCAGTTACAAATTGTAGTAGAATGATCAAATAAGTCGTCACTGTCTTCGCGCCCTGAAATATTGAAAGATTCATATAAGAGTAAACTCTTTGCAAATCACTTGAATAAAGATTGTATAAAAAGAGATAAACGATTATCGCCTTCAGGGCTAAGATACAAGCTAAGACAAAGGTTTTGTTTTCGTTTTTCTCTTCTTTAAAGACTTATTTTTCTCTCGCTCTCAAGAAAAGAGATAAAAGAGATTTTGTCTTTGATGTAAGTATCTCAAGCCCGCCGGATTCAGTGGCAACTTAGTGGTCGTCGACTTAAAGGTCTTTGGGTAACAAATAAATTTGCCTACCAGTTAAGACTTAGTGCAAAATCAAACAGATATTTGAATGACGCAATAAATAATTCATAGACCTTTGAAGGGTGATAATCAAACTATCGGCTGGTCTCAATAACTCTAACGGCAATCCAAGATAGGAGATCATGCGTCTACATTGACAACATTTCTATGTATCAAATGGATTGTTCAGGTCGCCAAAAAAAAATACTATAAGCTGTCAGTAGATATCGTTTATTGGGTTTGGCTCTCTGGTTTGGCCGAATAAGCCTACTGTGGTGAAGTTAACTCGCTCAAAATGTTTTTATTGCATTTACCTGTAAAATCAGTGAATAATCCAGATCATAGAATCCCATAACCATAAACACAGGTTTTTCGTGTAATAACTGCGTAGAAAACTGCATCGCCTGCAATTGAGAAAGTTACACTGTTGACTGCCTTAATTAGGAACCTAGATTATCAAAAAACAACTTTCGTAGAAGGAAAAAATTTATTAACAAGAGTAAAAGTACTTATTTAACTTTCTTTCATACTAGCAGCGCCCCGCGGTTTTACCCGCGTTGTGCCCGTTCCCGTGGGAATTTCGGGATAAAATGTAGCCTATAGCCTTCCTCGATAAATAGACTATCTAACAGTGAAAGAATTATTCAAATCGGTTCAGTAGTTTCTGAGATTAGCGCGTTTAAACAAACAAACAAACAAACAAACAAACAAAACAAACTCTTCAGCTTTATAATATTAGTATAGATGTGAACTAAATAAATAAGATAGTTTCTTCATGGTTTCTTCTGTAATGCTTCCTAACTTGTTTGTAAGGTCTTAGGTAAAATTATAAGTAAGTATAAAGATTATTTAATTACCTCCATAGTGATACTGGGACTCAAATCTTCATTAATAATTTCATGAACGATCGATGATAAGTTATTTGCCTGAAAATTCAGTTATTTATAAACGTAAGTAAACATAAGATTATTTGTTTCTAGCCATTTTGGTTAAAAAATGTATAATACCGTAAAAAAATATCTTTTATACAAATAATTGCTGTATTAGTAATAATTACCAACTGTAATACCTTTTTGGATAGCCTAAAAAACAAGGAAGTTTTATGTGTTATTTGCAAGCTTAGTGTCATAGTTTTTTTTAAGAAAAATTAAGATCTTTGGCTCTAAAAGCAAAAAATAAAATGTTTTAAAAAAACTTTATCAGTCAAGATATGACTGCAAGTAGCAACATTTCATAGCAAGTATTTTTGAATGTTTTATTACTTCTTAAGCTTTATCACTGATTACCATACAAATAACCAAATAAAGAACTAACATTGAATAGTCCCATTTTTAATTATTTTGTTAGAAACCTCTAAATTTGGGTATTTTTCCAAAAACAGCTAAATTCCAAATATCTTGAATATCATGAACTTTCGGCCATATATTGGGGCCGTTACATTTGTTGCATATATGCCCCCCTACCTGATCCTGACGGGAATACGTCGAGTTGATGATGAATACTCCTACGAAACGGCTTGACCGATTTTCATTAAATTTTGTGTGCATATCAGGTAGGTCTGGGGATCAGTCAACATCTTTTTTCATACCCCTAAATGTTAAGGGTGGTCCACCCCTTAATTTATATGGCAAAAGGTTTGCCGGGTCAGCTAGTAATTTATAAAAAAATCTCTCTTAAAAAGATATTACACAAAATTACTTACTTCTTTCACAGTAGTTTCAGAGTAGTACACAATCAGCAATATGACTCCAAACGCCAGAGCCACTTCCCAAAATCCGTACACAAGAAAATTAATGTACGCGTCGGCATTATGAAACAACCCCGTAGCAGTCGCCTCCATGAAGTAGAAACAGTATAGAATAATGTAGTTGAGGCATTTGAACATCGTCATGAACAAAGCAAGACCAAAACTACGGTTGATTGAAAACACCGTTTGATACAACGAGCCGTACACTTTAGCGCAAGTGCGAATCTTCTCGCATACCAGCTTATCCTTCTTATGACTAAATTTTCCAGAGTTAATTTCTATGGAGCTGCATATATACATCTTATGTTCCCAACAGTTTCTATTCTTTAACTCTTTCAACACTTTAGCAATCCATCTGTACCGATCTCTCACACCGACGATGTAGAACAGAAATATCGAAGTCAATATTATTGCCTGGCCTTCAGAATAGATTACTTGGAACATTTTCTCTGAAGGAAAATCAACGTTGTTTCTCAAACAAATCCATATGCAGAGCATTCTAAGCGCGCATACGAATACTTCGGCCACAGATATGACAATAAACTTTACAGCAGTTTGGTTATAATTGAGTGAATCTCCAGTATTATTTATAGTTTTGTCTATATCTACTATATTTTGTACGAGAAATTTGTTTCCGCTTATTTGGAATGGGATGATGATCATTATGACGCCGACGTATATTGTGGAGGTGAATCTTTCGAAATCGTCGCCGTATCTCTGGAGTCTGGTTTGGTATATTCCTCTGAGTATTGTTTGGTCGTAGATTTGCGCTATGACAGAGCAGTAGATGAAAATGGAGCTCCAGATGCAGAAGAAGAGGAATCCGGCTGGGGTGAACTTCCTTTCTATGCGGCAGCCAGAAGAATCCTGATGGCTGATTATTTGCACGACTGCAGACCCGAATAGCTTCCTCATAAACATTGCCCACCATGTCGCCTCCACCACATTGTTATACTTCTTTAACTTAAACATCCGCCCCAAGAAAGTGACCGCCCTGACAGGTACCACATGCATCGTTCAGCAACTAACTGTAGCTCAACGTACAATTACCTTCAACACTAAACGGCACTTAGTTGATTATTTTTTATCAAAATACGCATCAAAATTAGTTAATTGAATCGACCAGGACAGTAAGTACCGTGGAGTAATAAATGTAATAAAACAAAGTGATGGTATTCGCACTTATCCACCGGATAATCAGTAATTTATTTCTCTTGAACGTTTCACATTTACAGTGATAATAATCTACATTATGACCATAGTAGGCGTTATATTGTCATGAACAATAAAGAAAAATAATTGCAAGTTATATACATAGGGATATTTGTGAATAAAATTCATGGGATTATTTATAAGCAATATACAATATACATTTTGATTTTACAAGCTGTCAACACCTAAAGACATTATGGTAATATTTAAAATAAATGTATATAATTCATATAATATTGTAAATATACCTCCTCAGACTCGGTAACATTTGGTCTACTTGCATGTTAGAAGCTACCTGTGCAATTATAATTACAATAATAGGTATACAATTGATAAATAGCTAACTAATTAATGTACAACAAAAATAAATTGTGCTCTTTCACTTATCTAAATATCGGAATCACACGAATAAACATAGTTGAATATTTTGCATTATTTCGTAAAACTTAACCCTAACAATAGTGTATATAGTACTTAACGTCGAATGCGTCAAAGTTGGCAAACAAGTGTAGGAAAAAATATGATAATAGTTACTTCTAGCCTTCAATTTTACTCAAAAACCTTAACGCATGTCACGTAAATGGTGGTAATGTTTAAAATGGCAATAATGATGAATAAAATGTGGAATAACATCCTTTGTACTCGCGTGACCCGTCGGAGACGGCGACAAAAAGATGACAACTTAATGAGTTCGACAGTTCAAATACCTACCAAACAAAAAATACACCTAAACTCGTTTATGGCACTCATTAATAAGGCTATCCATCCGTGTGTATACATAGTATATTATTCACTTTCTGTAAACCTTGTAACGTATTAAAATCATTATTGCTTTCACTGCCATTTCTCTCTCTAATAAATTCTTACAAACAAATACTTATTAAAATAGCTTCATAAAGATAAAAACCGAATTCAAATGTTGATGCAAAGAGGACCATAATGAAAGTAAATCGATTAATAAAATAGCGAAAATCGATTCAAAAATGAGTTATGATATAAACATAACATACTAACGAATAAGAACCCTCTTTTTATTTGAAGTCGGTTAAAAGGCATTGTATTGAGAAGTCGATATATTGAGATCATAATATAAAAGCAAGTACTTTGAAGACAATCAATTGCTTATCGTTAAGTCCATAGTGCAACAAACATCAACTTATAAAAATATAATTTGTGACAGTAAAAAAATATGATCGATGTACATCTACATACTCGTACGTATAATAAATATATTATTTCGTTATACTATACATTGTTAGCTTCAGTTTGAGTATATAAAGGTTCTTGATCGCATATGTCAATTAGATAATACAATAATGTCATAACAATCGTTGCTTTCAGTTTTATTATAAAAATCTTTAACAATTCGAAAGGCCATGCGTATGTGAGAATCGCTTTAAATATTTCGTAAAAAATGCTTTATTTAATAGTTATAATATGTAATCACTTTATATTTATATTTGTAGACCTTTAACTTTTATTAATTTGATGACTACGTTTAATAAACTATTTTAGGTTTTAATTAACACTCTAGCATTTATTAACTTACAACGATTTACGGAGATATCTTTTATAAACCCCGACGCAACAATATTGGTGTCAAAAGTTTTACAGGTGTAATTGTGTCTGTGGCAAAGTAGGTCGTAAAATGACACTAATTAAGTCTAAATATGATTGACATTAGACTTCCTTTTTCGTGACGTTATAAGGAAATATTTTCAGTTGAGGATTAGTATAATTTTATAGTAACTTTTTCTTTGTGTCAAGGCTATCAAAAAGTAATTGAGTTTATAAATGAAAGTGTAAACGATGTTCAAAGGAATGTTATGGTTTTATTAAACTATTTAAATTTTAATACTAATAAGTATAAAATTTAGCTGTGTTGATGAGATTTCATTCATAAGCCTTGTTTAATATTTGATATCCATGAGCTAAAGATCATTAAAATGTTTAATCTAAAGTAACTGTTATACTATTTATTTCAGATTATCTATAACAATTGTTTCGATACAAGCTTGTCTAATTTAAAGCTGTTTTATTACTATACTAGAATATTGTAGTAACTTTTTATTTAGAAGTTTATTTCATCAGATCGTTAAGCGTCCGTTCAAAATTGAAGGAAAGCAAAGATTTGAAACACTACGGTAAGGATTCTTCAGAGATTTTTAAATAATATACTAAACTAAATTATACAATTCCTAAAATAATTGTGATGATTGCAAGGGGTAAATATAGCTACCATACATCTAAAGTAATATTACTAGTTCCGTGTCTAATGTTCTAAACAGGGCAACTTGTAAATTAATTCGAAGTTCACTGAAACATAATCACTCATTGCCATTTGAATATATAAGGAATATATTTTATCCATCAAATATTCCAAATATGTCCTTATATAATTTCATAATTGATATTCTAACTAGGTCGCGTTTCGAGAAAACGTCACGTAGCAATTAATATTTTACTAAGTTTTTAATTTTTTTGTTTCGATTTTTTTTATTAAATGACGAACTGGGTTTTTCTCGGAACACAATTATAATCAAAGTATAGCTTCGAATGAAAAAGAATTCGCACAAAAACCATCAACTAAATAACAAACACTTGGTCAACAACTCATGAAACATTGCATTACACTTTTTTAAGCTTAAATATAAAAATCACATATTTAAATATCTTTGGATACAACCAAAATAGAGTACAAAAATACAAAAAAATATACAAGTCAAATTTTAATTGAGGAAAGATATGAGTGGGGGATACCATAAGAAGTATAATTCGGATTGCTTCCTTCATGGTGTAGACTAGACGGCGAAACAAACGTTTATTGCATCGATTGCGTCGGACACTCACGGCGAAGGGTGTTGTCACATCGTTCGATCTTAGCTCATCGGTATCGATCGATTGATCGATGATCGTCTAACTACAAATGTCATCAATGATCGACAGAAACATTCGATAAAATATAGATAGATCTAAACAATTGAGCGACGCATATACATCTTTATGCATATATTGTGACATCGATCGACATAGATCGATCGGCATGAAAACACCCTAACAACCCTATAATAAGCGTAATAGTGCCCGACGTACATTAAAGCCCTACCTAGCGGCGTACTAAAACTCCGTTGACCTTAAATTATTGTTGAGATTCGGTCACAGAAGATCTTTAACATGTGAAGTGTCCAGATTGGTGATTAATGTTTTTAGAAACGTCATTTCTTTCCTAGCGTTTTCTAGTATGATGCGAGGATCTTGCGATGTGCAGCGAAGGCAATTCGGCGCGAAAACCATCGCCAAATTAGCGGAATCCATCTTGGTTTGACTTACTACTTCCGGAGCGGTAAACTGCTGTAGGAAACTAATTAGGTATGTTAGTACCTGAAAATAAAGAGCACGTTAGAATGTTTTTTCTTATTGAAACTTTCAGAAAGAAACACAAATGTAGATCTAGGTGAAACTTAGAAAACAAAGAGCGCACATTCTATGAGTATTGTTCATCTCGATTTACCACAACAAATTATATGGTCCTATTACTTTGTAGGATTTGTACAACTCAAACCCATTTAATTTTTATGTAGTAAATATTTACAAGTCTATTGATGGGTGGCAGACGCTGTAACGCCCGCGTACACGCGGCGTAATCGCTGCCCGCGGCGACGCACGACGCGTACAAAGCGTCAGGTATCAATGGCTCGTACAATTCGCGGTACCACAGCTTTAGGAGACTGGCTGGTGCGTGGGCATCTAAAACAATGAAAGTGAACATTTAAAGATCAACGAAATAAAGATAGAGTCTAACTCGACCCATATTTGAAAAGTAAATAGAAACATGACGCAAAGAACTGATGAAAACTATAACATACACCATAATCTACATTTTTACATAATGTCCTGAACCAAGTAACCAACAATTGCAAGCTCACTCTTTAACTAAATGAAGAAGCGAATAACCAAAGTAGTCAAAACCACATCTACAGGACCTTTAACCTCAGGGATTATCTTACAAAGTCCCTTATCACCAATCAACCAATCATTATCTATCATTATCATCATTTTCTTACCAGTCAGCGTGGAAGCGTCAGGCAGCTCCCAGTTATCAATCTTCGCCTTCAAAGCGTTCACTTCATCGACATCGGCCGACACTCTGAATATCCCCTCAGTTTCTCTTCCGTTCAGAGCCAACACTTGTTGAGACAACGCCACTTGAACCCACGGCAGCTGGCGGTTCGGAAACCGTTCCTTCTGTAACGCCATCACTTCGGATAGCGTGTTGCCGAACATTGATTGGCGGAATATTTGTATCTAAAAATGTAAAAAGATATATAAATTATCTGAATAACACTAAGATGTTCATTGAAACTGATAAATTTGACACAGTATTTGAATATTCATGATTTAAATAATCAGTCATCAAATTATGGGTATAGTAAGTCCAGAACGAAATTAGTTTGTTAACGCGTTGGTGACACTAAACAAACCCAAAATAAACGGCTAGATGTATTACATTAGCCAGAGGTAGTTAGATTAGTTAAGTCGCTGTTTCGAATGGCAACTTTTTTGGTGTAGTATCAATTTCACGTCATTCTGACATTTGACATTGACCCATGTCAGAGGCCTTTGGCGACTCTATAACTCTGACACTAAGATTGGTCAGGTTGACCATCCACTCGATGAAGAAGAAGACGTCATTCTGACCAAACCATAGACTAAACTGCTGGCATGCCGATTTTAAAACGTAATTATCAAGAGGTAGTATAAAGTTCTTACCCTAGCTTGATCAATATCTTCAGTGGTAGGTTTCCTAGGTTGTTTTTTGCCACCAAAACCGATCCGCTCGAGTCGCTTGCACGCGACACCCGCGTAGTGCGACACTTGTACGTGGATAGGCCACTTTCCAACCTGTAAATAGTTATTCCGGTTAGATATATCCAAAATAGTGATAATAAAACTTATTATTATTATCAGGTTTACTGTTAGTAGACATGTAGGTTGTTTTTGCTTATGACGTTATTAAGTAGCGGCGTATTTGTGTTGTGACGTTGGCTTGATGGCTAACGGTTCAATGAAAGAGTGCTTCGAGCACTGTTGAACCACTTTTGCAGCGTTGGACGTCGCAGACGATTCTATTTTATTGATATCACTAATAGCCGGGTCATTTTAGACATAAAAATAGTGATCAAATAAAGAAAATTCCGACAGAGCCAAATCTTCGTAGAGACCTTAGGTTTACCACAAGGAATAAAGTGTCAAAAGTCCCCATCAATCCCATGTGAGCTTCGGGACTTATTCGGGGCCCAATGTCAAAATTATAGGTTTTTTGGATTTTTCTCGAAAACGGTAAGTTTTATCGAAAAAGTACCTGAGAAAATAAAAAAGCTTATAAAATTCTCTATAACTTTAACTCTATCCACTTTTTCCATATTCCCAACCGTTATTGAACTACACGCTCCAGAAATGTAAAAATTAAGGACCTCGGGCAGGTACTATGGAGCCTGCCCCAATGCTCAACAGTGACATGACCTATGTCATTTGAAAGGTCTTGAAGAGTTGTACAAGTTACTCCTAGACAGTTATATCGAATTCGATGGCCAACTTGGTGTTTTCGACCACCGAAGAATTACCACTGGAGGTGCTGTGGAGCCTGGACGGAATGCTCAACAGTGACATGACTTACGCATTTGAAAGCTCTTACAAGTCACTTTTTGATAGTTATGTCGAAATCGACGCCAAACTCGGTGTTTTCGACCACCGAAGAAAAAACACTAGGTGTATGTGCACTAATGTGCAGTTGACACTGATCGTATTGCTCAACAGTGACATGACTAATGTCATTTGAAAGCTCTCACAAGGCACTCCTTGACAGTTATATCGAAATCGACGGCCAACTCGGTGTTTTCGACCACCGAAGTATCGACACTGATCGTATTGCTCAACAGTGACATGACACATATCATTTGAAAGCTCATAAAAAGTTTTATAAGTCACTCTTTGATAGCTATATCGAAATCGCCGTCCAACTTAGTGTTTTCGACCACGGAAGAATGGAGTTGGGCAATGCTATACCGAAGTATCGACCCTGATCCTAATGCTCAACAGTGACATGACCTATGTCATTTGAAAGCTCTTGAAGAGTTGTACGAGTCACTCTTTGACAGTTATATCGAAATCGACCGCCAACGCGGTGTTTTCGACCACCGAAGATCGACACTAGGTGTATGTGCAGTTGACCTTGATGGTATTGCTCAACAGTGACATAACTTATGTCATTTGAAAGCCCCTGAAGAGTTGTCCAAGTCACTCCTTGACATTTATATCGAAATCGACCGCCAATTCGGTGTTTTCGACCACCGAAGAATGGAATTTTCTCAAGGTCCTTTATTAACTAATGTGTACATATATTTTTTTATTTTTGGTCAAAAACACCGAGTTAGCCGTCGATTTCGATATAAATGTCAAGGAGTGACTTGGACAACTCTTCAAGGGCTTTCAAATGACATAAGTTATGTTACTGTTGAGCAATACCATCAGGGTCAACTGCACATACACCCAGTGTCGATTCTTCGATGGTCGAAAACACCGCGTTGGCGGTCGATTTCGATATAAATGTCAAGGAGTGACTTGGACAACTCTTCAGGGGCTTTCAAATGACATAAGTTATGTCACTGTTGAGCAATACCATCAAGGTCAACTGCACATACACCTAGTGTCGATCTTCGATGGTCGAAAACACCGCGTTGGCGGTCGATTTCGATATAAGTGTCAAAGAGTGACTTGTACAACTCTTCAAGAGCTTTCAAATGACATAGATCATGTCACTTTTGAGCATTAGGATCAGCGCCGATACTTCGGTATAGCATAGCCCAACTCCATTCTTCGGTGGTCGAAAACACTAAGTTGGACGGCGATTTCGATGTAACTATCAAAGAGTGACTTATAAAACTCTTTATGAGCTTTCAAATGATATGTGTCATGTCACTGTTGAGCAATACGATCAGTGTCGATACTTCGGTGGTCGAAAACACCGAGTTGGCCGTCGATTTCGATATAACTGTCAAGGAGTGCCTTGTGAGAGCTTTCAAATGACATTAGTCATGTCACTGTTGAGCAATACGATCAGTGTCAAGTGCACATTAGTGCACATACACCTAGTGTTTTTTCTTCGGTGGTCGAAAACATCGAGTTTGGCGTCGATTTCGACATAACTATCAAAAAGTGACTTGTAAGAGCTTTCAAATGCGTAAGTCATGTCACTGTTGAGCATTCCGTCCAGGCTCCACAGCACCTCCAGTGGTAATTCTTCGGTGGTCGAAAACACCGAGTTGGCCATCGAATTCGATATAACTGTCTAGGAGTAACTTGTACAACTCTTCAAGACCTTTCAAATGACATAGGTCATGTCACTGTTGAGCATTGGGGCAGGCTCCATAGTTACCTGCCCGAGGTCCTTAATTTTTACATTTCTGGAGCGTGTAGTTCAATAACGGTTGGGAATATGGAAAAAGTGGATAGAGTTAAAGTTATAGAGAATTTTATAAGCTTTTTTATTTTCTCAGGTACTTTTTCGATAAAACTTACCGTTTTCGAGAAAAATCCAAAAAACCTAAAATTTTGACCTTGGGACCCGAATAAGTCCCGAAGCTCACATGGGATTGATGGGGACTTTTGACACTTTATTCCTTGTGGTAAACCTAAGGTCTCTACGAAGATTTGGCTCTGTCGGAATTTTCTTTATTTCAATTGTCTAAAATGACCCGGCTATAAGTCTGAGCTAATAATGGTAACAAGAAAAACTATATCTTATCAATCTTACCTCAGGGAAAGCGTCAGCAAACGCCGGGTCGCGGTGTCTATTCACGTAGTTGGTTAGCGCCGGTTGGAAGGCTGGTGAAGGCGGCACGAACGACAGACAAACGGCCAACAGTTCCCAGCCGCGGAGTAGAGAGTCGCGTAGAGGGTTTTCAGTCGTTTGACGGCATAGCTGCACGTAGAGTTCGTCGCGGAGTCTGAAGGGAAAAGGACTTAGTAAATGTAGTTCTTTTGTGAGTGTTATGTGATAGAACGAAGATAAACTATGTCAGTATATCGTTTTTCCATCTATGTTCTTTTTAAGTTATGAAACGTTCATGAATATGACCGATTTTACCACCAAAGATATGGAGGAGAAAGATTTAAGCTCGATCTATCGTGCTTTGGAGGGCCACGTTAAGCAGTCGGCCCCAGTTGTTTCAATCGTTAGACCATGATCGAGTCCTTTGGACGGGCTAAAAACTCGGACGACACTGAACAGTCGAAATGAATCTTGAATGAATGAATGACTTAAGAAATAGACTAAAGCAGTACAGTCGTTAAGAGTGCAGTGAACATAGAGGTATACAGAGTGAGTGCAGAGTGCAGTGGACATAGTGGAGACGGACTTGTCGTTGGAGTAGGTGGCGTGCAGGATGTCCTGCGCCACGGAGTTGAGCGTCATGCCGGGGCGCGCCTTGCGGTCGCCCATGTAGATCTGCACCAGCCGGAACAGGTCCGCCGCCGCCTTCTTGTGCGCCTTGTCCCACTCCGCGCCCACCATGGGCAGCGAGATCGACGACGACGTCCACGACAGCATGTCGCGCACCGACGCCTGCGGGGGGAATACGTTACGATCAAATTTAAAAAATTATGGAAAGAGCCCATCTATTATGTTTAAGAGGAAAAAGGCGAGATTACTATACTACGACGATAACTTCAGTTTTAGAATCCGCATCGAATCACATTTTGTTCGCTGAATAGTAAAATTATCAATGATTGTGCGAATGTTTGCGCGAGTGATTTTGCGACTAACGATCATGGGCGTGAACAGTGAACATGAGGGTTAGGTCTTATATACACAAACGTGACATTAGTGTTAAAATAATTAGAAATACAAAAATATAATACATATTACTTTTAAAAATGTTATATTACCTTTCTCCTAAAGATGCCCTTGTTGAAGTTAAGGTTGTCCTTGGCGAATATCTCGATGTCTTGTTCGAGCGGCAGCCGCGGCGCGTGCGTCCGCACGGGGCTGTAGAGCGCGCCCGCCTCGTCCGCGCCGCCCGCCGCGCCCGCGCCGCCGCCGCCCAGCGACGACGTCTAACAACAATCGGAACTCAGTTCGTGTGGAGTAGTGCCCAATCCGGGTACTCCCTTCAAGGGGAATAATGATATCACTTTTGGGGACAACGTCCAGAAGCCAATATGTATAATTTTCAAAACAGAATTCAAGTCAGGGTTTTATGTGACGACCTATTTAATCGAGACCATTGTGTAAGTATACTGGTAGAGGATGTGATGTGCGCTCACCCGGTGTATGGTGTTGGCGTGATGGTGCGCGTCGTGGGCCAGGCTGTAGTAGGCGGCGGCGGGGTCGCGCGGCGGCGCGTGCGGCGCGGGCGGCGCGGGCAGCGCGTGCGGCGCGTGCGGCGCGTGCAGCGCGTGCAGCGCGTGTGGCACGTGCAGCGCGTGCGGCAGGTACACGCCCGAGCCGTCGTCGTCGTCGGGCGTGCGCGCGCCGCCCTCCGACGACTCGTTGTCGGGCTCGTGGCCCGACAGCGACGCGCCCGACCCCGCCGACGACACCGACGACCACGACCCGCTGCGGCACCGACCTGCCACACGCCACAACGGTTACCGCCGAGACTACACATACGGCCCCAAACGTTCCCATGATGTTGACTACACATACGGCCCTCGACGGTCAGATAATGTCTCAGCACACTGCTGCCAGATAGTGTCGTATTTATAGTCAAAACGTATGGATGGAGTGAATGACACTCGGATAGATCTCTGGTATTATAAATAAATATTACTCAGATAAAACAATATTGTTTCCATATTGCTTTTTGAATGCTTTGCTCGTCCATGTCCAGCCGCCAACCCACAAAAATGTTAACATGCAGTTGTTACCAAAGTGCTTAACATTATCGGCGGCTGACTTTTTTATTATTTATGAATGTATGATAATGTAAGTGAAACTGACTGGAGAGCTTGGCCTGCTGCAGGATGTAGTCCTGCAGCGGCAGCAGGTGCTGCATGCCGCGCAGGTCCCAGTTGCAGTAGAGCGGCGAGCCGCCCTCCTCCTCCTCCTCCTCGCCCTCCAGCTGCGGCTCTTCTTCCACTGCTCTCTTGTGTCCTGCGGAACAAATACAAATCATGGTTTATAGTCCGATCAATACGACTAGCTAGGTTTAGCCGCTGCGCCTGTACACACAGTAATCACGGACACTCACCATAGCGGTAAAACTACTATTTCAACCATGCGGCTAAAATAGCGGTTGAACTTAGACGGCTGTCCGTTATTACGTACAGGCACAAACTACTTGGCCGCAGTCAAGAGCAGTGCGAATTGCAACGCGGTTTGAGGCGCAGCAAGCGATAAGCGGCGAAAACAAATTGTAGATAACCGTCAAAATACGTCAGCCGCTGATTTGTTAAGGAGTAAAAAGGTACTCACGTCTGGATTTAGTCCGGTCCCGTGGTATCGTGTTCTTCTCGGTGCGCTCGAGTCTTTGATTGTGCTTCTGAAGGTTCGGCTCGGTCAGCGGAGGCTCTAGGTTCACGCACTTCAACTTGTAGTTCACTGTAATATACAAAATTAAGGCTGGAGTAAAGTGACATTTAGAAAGCGCTTGGACGGATGCTATTGAAACTAATTTGCCGGATGCTAATTTGACGGATGCTATTGAACAGTAAATTTATCTATACTAATATTATAAAGCTGAAGAGTTTGTTTTGTTTGTTTGTTTGTTTGTTTGTTTGTTTAAACGCGCTAATCTCAGAAACTACTGAACCGATTTGAATAATTCTTTTTGTAATAGATAACCACATTCAACGGGAAGGTTATAGGCTATTTTTCATCCCGAAATTCCTACGGGAACGGGTACAACGCGGGTAAAACCGCGGGGCGCTGCTAGTTTGAAAATAAATTCTTACAGCTAGACCTATCTACATATATCGACAATCTCAGATCGCAGAACATTTTTGACATGGTATGTAAATATAATATCAAATTGAAATCCGTTTTTTTAGGAGTCAAATTGCAAATGATGTACATATAAACATTATCAAAATGTATCTGTTATCTGAGACTTAATAGAGATATTGTAACTGACGCGATCGTAAGCACGCGACGCGATCGTCAGTTATTGGGACCGGCTAAAATGACAAGTATACAGCATATTTTTATCCTAAAACTACCATCATATACAGGCATTTTTTAAGCCAAAACTATGCACATAGTGAACATACCCGCGGCGATATTGTCCTGCTCGTTGGCCGACGAGAGGCGCAAGTAGTTGTGGTGTTCGGGCGCGCGCGGGCGCGCGGCCCACGCCTTGCCGCCCGAGTAGCGCTCGGGCTCCGCCTGCTGCCGCCTGTGGACCGAGTTACTGCACTCATCATTATCGAGGCCTTTCACGGATACATTCACCAACAAACGTAAGTAAGTTCAATTAGATTAGTGGCAAAACCTGTCAGTTTCTGAGACTGTTGAGTGAAACAACCGGGACCGAGAATTTAACGTGCCCTCAGTAGCACGGTAGCGCTCAGATAGGTCGGTTGTTTCAATCGTTAGACCATGTCGGAGGCCTTTAAGCAGTCTAAAAGCTCCGACACCAGAGTTCGCCACTGACCTACGTGAAATGAATGAATAAAACAAAGGTAGGAACACATACATACCTAGTAAAGTCCCTGGTGGGGTGCCAGTTGGGCGTGTTGTGCCGCAGATCCAAGCTGGTCTGTCGGAACGGCTTGTCGACGCTGTACACCGCCTGCTTCTCGGGGTACCGGTCCATGCGCTCCAGTTCCGCGAGGCGGTCTTTATCTAGGTGCCTGCCAGGGAAACGTTTTCATAAAATTAAATAATATGACGAATTAAAAGATTATAATTTTACATTATATAAGGGAAAAAAATCACTAAACCTTCCTATCCCTATACAAATACAATCTTATGGTTGAATTGGTTGTAAAGAATTGCCTATAAAAATGCAAATCATTGGTTGAAACTATGTAGGACTAATAATAAGGGTTACGATATTATTTAGGGATAACTGACCTGTCAGGGAGGGAGAGACGACATTGTCTCCTTCGACGGCGAATGGCGGGAGACCGCGAAGGGAAGTGAGGGCTGGAAGCGTTTGAGGACCTTTGCCGAACAGTCGGACGATACAGGTTAAAGAAAAAAAACTGACCTGTCTGAGTATCTCTCCCGCGCGTGGCGGGACAGCTGGTGCGGCCGCTCCAGGCTGTGCATCACTCGCCCGCCCGCCGCGTCCGTCGCCAGCGATATCGAAGACACCAGGGAAGGTCGAGCTGCGTTCGTCTGGAATATTATAGATAATTGAAAACCATTTCAATATATTGTTTGTTGTCCTGGGTTTGGTATTAATCCATGTACAATTTATGTAAAATGTAGTACATATTTTCTAAATTGTATGTTCATATAGATTTCATACATAAACAATTATATAAAAAATATAGTATAAATTTTCTCAATTTGATGGGGTCGCAATCATATATTTTGTTGGTAAGGAAGCTCATTTCTTACATACTAGTATATAATTACCTGTAAGAACGGCTGCGGCTGCGGTTTCTGCAGCGGGCTGCTGGGACTCTGAGGTGACGCGGATTCACACGACGAAGCGCCCGCCGACTGCTGCTGCAACTGACGCCATTAATATAATGGAACCAAGGCTGTGCCATATACAGTTCCAATGTGTGAACTTAAACTAAATAGATACAGCCAGAAGGCCAACAATGCTACATTTCTACTGGGACGTAAGTTTGAATGTGTGTGTTATAGTTCCCAAACAGGTGAATCGATTACGAATATTACGATCGAGAGACCTTAAGAGGAAGGCATAAGTATTATTTTCCATTCATTCAAGTTTATACTTGTTTACATGTATACCATATTTAAAATAGCTTTTCAATGACAACAGGTGCAATCCGCTCGAAACGTCGGGAAATAAAAAGTAAGTTAATACTTGCTTTATTAACTTTCTAACGCGAAAAAACCCGTGTGAGTACATTAACTATTTCAAGGACATGTTTTGAATATAATAGGGTATATTCCACAAACAAAACAACAGACATTTTAGTAAAATCTATAGAGTGAAAATATCCATTACCTTACGTCTGGTTAACGGCGTACTCTCAACGGATTTGAAATACTTTTCGTGCATTGAGTCGTCGGAAGCGTCCTTACGGGGGGAAATGAAGCTGCCACTGCGATTCAAGCCTGTTAACAAATAAGAGGCATATAGGTTGAATGGTGCCTAACTCAAGAATGACTGTTTGTTACGCTTTCGAATTAGATAACAACCATATCGTCAATCGTCATATAATAACTAACCTGTATGCGGTGACCACTTGTCGCTGTCATGTTGCGCGGCGCTGCTTCGTTTACGGAGCTGGGGAGTGCACACGGGCGCGCTGCAAGCGACCGCGTTTAGTTCCTGCTGTAACAAAGGACAAGTTAGCTGAATTTTACTGATTTTGAAAAACCTCTTTCATAGGAAGTTGGCCACTACATGTCCTAAACGAAATAGATGATAGAAATAGTAATATAAGTGTAATAATCCCGAAATGAACCATGAACCGTTAAAATATTCCAATGGGAACGTTTTCAGCTAGTTTAATAATCAAACGAATAATATCGTAACCCCTTGTTACCTGTTTCCTCCTCTGCTGTGCGCTACTGATGCTGCTGTCCGAAGACCTGCCGGAGTCCGTGTGCCGACACGCTGGCGTGGTGCCATCTTCACTCAGACGCCCGCGCCTATTCTCACCGCTGTTTCTGTGAAACAAAATGTGAAAAGATTTACTATTGTTGCATATCATACATTGGTTCCATACATTGATAGTTGTGTCCAAAAGTGTCGAAAGATGTTTACTATCAAGATTATATTATTAAGTTGCCTTGGTGTTCCCCACCACACCCCTTTCATTGCTTGGATGTAATCATAGTTGTTCTATTGTTGCCGTGGTTGCATTGCCTTATATATTGATAGCTGTTAATATTTTTGAGTTCATTTGACTGCTAAAATAAATCTAAACAGATATAGTTAAATAATGAATATTCTTTCATTCATTTCCAATAGGATAGGTCAGTGGCTAATACTGGTGTCGGAGTGTTTAGATCAGCTCAGCTGAAGGCCTCCGACATGGTCACTCATGACGAAATTTCAGAAACTAACAGTGCTATAAGTGAGCCTCAAGTTTTGCATGAGTGTTCCTTTAAGGACGTAGATGCTCGCTAATAAGGGGCTACATATAGTTTACTATAGTGTACGCCATCACTACATAGTATAAAACAAAGTCGCTATTTTTGTCTGTTTCTTTGTCTGTTTGTCTGTATGCTTAAATCTTTAATATTACGCAACGGATTTTGATGCGGTTTTTTGTAATAGGTAGAGTGATTCAAGAGGAAGGTTTTTATGTATAAATATTCCCGATATTCCCACGGGAACGGGCACAACGCGGGTAAAACCGCGGGGCGCTGCTAGTTTTACTATAAATAGCAATCTGTGTACTAGCAGTGTGTGATAAAAGAAATAGCCTGAGAACAATTATTTACAACCACTTCATAATGGATCTTCATCATTATCCTTGGGTGGGGCCATTGAACACAATGGCACTGTATTTAAATATTAACGACTTATGCCCATAAAATAGTATGAATCATTTGGATATAAAACTAAACTTGGTCAGATGCTACGTGGCAATGCCACCATGAATAAATGCATACTCTACTAACAGTACAATTACTATTATGATGTTTTACTACGGGCTTTTTCGCGGCACAGCAGGATGTTTGAGAAAGACTAGTAGAGTCACTGTTTGTATACATTATGCATATAGTAAATAAATCTGTAGACAACAATTCTTGTCTCATTTTGTTTATATTTTTTCATTGAACACCCTGTGTCCGTGGAAGATTTTAAAGATAAAACTAATACGAGTAAAGCCGTAAGATAGCTAGTTTACATTATTCCACCCGCGATCCATTAGATACATACATACTGATCATATCAGAAGTCATAAATCTCACCTATGATGATAATGAGTTCTTCTAGTCCGCACGGGGCTGGTCTGCGACAGAGTGACATTCTTCGCGTTGCCCGGAGACAGCTTGCTGGCACTCGCGACGGTACTGTTACCATTGCTGCTCACAGGGTCTATTATAGGTGGTGCCTGTGGAGAGAAAGCATATGTATTTGACTATGGTTATTAAAAAATGTAGCAAACTACTTTTCTATCCTATTAGTTTGGACAAACATCGTTTAGTATTTAGTCTTTTCATTGTAATGAGTATTTCCATTCCTTTTTTTCTACTCTGGCTGTTGCGAGGCTGCTACAAATGCAAAGCCCCAGGCGGCTACAAGCTTGGAACCCCTAAGAACCATCACTAAATAGTGTTAATATTATAATAATAACCATAATTCCAATTTTAACCTGTGGAACAGCTTGGTTTGTCTGTGTTGAGGTTTCCCTTCTCTTCTGCGGGTCCGTATTCTGTTTCAAGGTCTGGAGTTTAGCTAGTGGTATGATGTCGCAGTCGGTAGGCCTATGCCACACAGTAGTCTGAAAGATTAATGATGTTAATATTTTAGTAAGTATGTTCGAGTATAAGTTTGTTTTTTTTTTTTTAAGGGACAAATCAGGCTGAAAATAAATAAATAAATGTTCGAGTATATTAGAGGCCAACCCATGTGTGTTTTAGGCCTATAGGCCCCCTTGGGACTGAGGATGGTATGATATCCTGTCAGTCACGGATGTTTAAGATAAATTGTCTTGTAATATTACAGGAAATATTTGGAAATTTAACAATTCCTTTCATACCACAGAGTTATACTTTTAACTGAGTCATTAGCCCAAAATAAAGAACACACATTTGCTAAATAAACAAACGAGAGTAATTGTAAAGATGCATGCACAAAGATGAACTTGTACTGACCTGTGTAGATGCATTATAATAATAAAATCTGTGTGTGTTGATATCAAACAGTTCCCACCACTGTGATGAATCAGTGCGCTTCACTTTAACACCCTATAACAATAAACAATTGTTTTATTACATAGTAAATATTAAATGTTTACAATGCACCAGTTTACAATAGTGTATGCTTCATTAATGATATCTGTCTCAAGATGATTTTAATTGATTGAGTAATTTAACACAACTGTATTTGTTACAATGGAATCAAAGAGGAAGGTTTATAATAAACATCCTGCGTATTATGAAAATATAACTCAATCTTGATTAACAAATGCAAAGCAATGTTGGGTTGCTGGTATTACACATTAATGAATACTACGTGAGGAAAGGCCTATCCTGAATTCCTTGATTCAGCTCTGTCAAGAGCTACTTGATACCAACCGACCTCATGCCGAGCTTGTTAGTCAGTTATAATATAATAAGACTGAAGAGTTAGCTTTTTTGTATATATTTAATGTGCTTATCTAAGCAACTGTCAATACAATTTGAATAATTCTTTTTGTAATTGATAGCCACATTCAACGAGAAGGTTATAGGCTAGTTTTAATCTGGGAATTATCTCGAGAACAGGCACAATGCAGGTAAAACCGCGGGGCGCTGTTAGTGCTATAACATAACTAATTTGTTATACTGCTATTAGTAACTAGTTATTCAATTTAAACTATGCTAATTGTAGCATTTAGTCAAATATACACAATGATTAGCGCATTGGTAATAGAGCATTAATTTGCATGAGAATTGATTTATTACTTTAGTCTTAAATTACCCGCGTTGTACCCGTTCCCGTGGGAAATTCAGGATAAAAAGAAGCCTATAACCTTCCCGTTGAATGTGGCTATCCATTACAAACAGAATTTTTCAAATCGGACCAGTAGTTCCTGAGATTAGCACGTTAAAACAAACAGCTTTAGAATATTAGTATAAATTAATTGGTTCTTTGAACTATACTGAATTATCATTAAAAATTAACTAAAATAAAATCTATAAGCTTTACTTATTAAGTTGTTTAAAAAATAAATAGGTATTATAATTACTAAAATATTAATGTTATCTCCATACAAATTTGTTAATATTTTATTACTGACAATCACTGCAATAAAATTTTCTTGTTCAATAAGAGCAAGTGTTAGTTTCCTATTTATAGATGTTACAACATAGTCTAACTGTTTGCTACAGTAAATAATAAACTACCATCCATGAGTCACTCCAATCTAAACTTTATGAGATAAAATAAAGTGGTTTATTCTCCACTTTCAAGAATTTAGGACACAATAAAGAGAATTGTTTTATATTGTGTATTGTAAGTGGCGATATTGTAAAAAATAGATAATATTATATGTTATAGGTATATGAACTTTGTGTTATGTATGTTACTGGAATATTGATAAAATATATTATTTTATTAGATGAATTGAGTTGAATTGACCCAATAGACTTTTATATTCCAGTCTAGATCAACTATGTAGGACTAGGATATTAATCTATTTCCAACAACTGATGGAAATGGGTCACTCTGTTTATAGATTATGCTATTTTGGACTCTGTACTTTCCTAGGCTTGGTCAATTCTTATTTAACATATATGCTGGTATATGCTAGGTTTATAGATACATAGAATATGCATTGTGAAGATATAGCCATAGATTTAAGCCATTTAAAAATATTACACCCATTATTTTATAATTCAGGTATCAAACTGAGATAATATATGGTGTAGAAGTCCTATTTCAACAGCCAACAGTAATTTCATGCATCTTAATTGCTAGTTGCTAGGCATTTTTAGATTATCTGAGCATATTACAGTGGCTAGGAATGTTGAACAGGTCTACTAGAACTTGAGATTTTAATTCCCAGATGAAAATAGGAATAGTTTGAGTTACATACTAAGTGTAGATAAAATATTGCAAAGCATCAAAAACTAATGTTACAAGGAAAATAAGATGTTCGATTTCACAAGTCCACCAAACTTTTAATTTAGACTAGTTCTAAATTAAAAGTTTGAATGTGAAAACTTTGTGCAAATCTTCGAGAAGTGTACGGCACCCCCCAGGAAGGAGATAACCGCAGTCACGTTTACAAACTTAATTCGGGCAATGACATTACCTCGGGAGGGTCCCAAACGCACTCTCCGGTGGTTAGGTTAGCATACATATGCTCCTTTGTCTTCGGCTCGATGATCTCCACCCATTCCACCCTAGAATAAAACATCGCACACTTGTAAACCTCCACTCAGCCACAACACACCATACCAACTCACTGCTGCTACTACAGGGCGTGACATTAGCGATTTCCGCGTACTTTATTGATTTTGCAACTTTCGACCACGGATATCGGAAGCGATTTGTCAACTTTTGAGTAAAACTTTTGTCCATCAGATTTACCTTTCAGAAGACATTTTCACTAATTAACAACAGCTTCTACATAACACTAAAACCACATTTGTACACAATTTATGACATATAAAATTTAAAACTAAGGATGAGAAATAGAGGAAAGAAAACCATCCATGTTGAATGTTTACTTCATTGAAGATTGAATGAAATGAATGAACGAGGGAAATAAATCGAGAATGAAATTAAAAAAATGGAGCAAAGACAAAAGACCGATAAACCAAGAACAAAAGTGATAGATAAAATATATCACTTGCAAGGTACTTGCAAGTTCCTTGCATGTTTGGTAAATGTTTACGGAATATGTTATTTTTGAGAAGTTATTCACAGATCAGATCTTGGACTCTGAGAAACAAATCCGACAAAACCTGTAGGATTCCACTCGAACTAAGGAAACACGTATAATGGTTTAATGGGTATTTTAGTCATATGATTAATAACGACCATTTCCAATAGCCTATCGACAATCTCAGATATCAGATAAAATGTGAACTGTGAACGTATTATATGGCTATATTTGTAATTGATAGGTCATGGCCGTAACAACACATTTATTATTTACACTCAAAAATATGTTTCTCAAAATAAATAGTGGCGATCGCTCACAGACATAAGGTACTATGGTATGGCCCAAATTTGCCCAGCTCATACATTAGCCCACATCTTAGTTCATAGTCTGTCTGTGCCCACATCCTTTAGCGGGTAGTAGTTTTGGAACTAAAAGAGCATATAAACGTATTTCTGTTTATATAGGTGCTCTTTGTGTTCCGATTGGATTTGGGCTTTTGAAAAAAAAAAAAAAGATTTTTTTTATGTATTTTAAAACTTTATTATTAATAATATTGATATTTAATGCAAAAAACTTAAAAAATATATTTTTTCAATTAATTATAAACAATTAAAAATTGAATAAAAATCACGTGACTATAAACGCGCCATAATTGGTCACCGTGGTTGTGACATGGTAATGTTATAGCTATTTAACCATAAGACGTAGTAACTATTTAGTAATCTGTGCCTTATGTACGTACAGCGTTTACGGCTATTACACATTATGACGTCACACGCGCTCGGGTTTGTTCGGGAGTTGTCCGAGTGTTTTCGGTACTGGATTCAAAAAATAATTTTTATTTTGAAATAACTTTTGAATTATTGCGAAAAAAATAAAATAAAAATAGTTTTGTTATAAAACTAATATTATAATCTTTCCATTTACCACAAATTTTTTTTTTTTTCAAAAGCCCATTTGTATAATCTAACCATGGTTGGATCCTATACTGTGACCAAAATCACATATATTATTGATTTGACTTTGAAAGATTTTTGTTTCGATGGAAAAACATGACAGTCAATGTTTGATTGATGACAGTTCAATTTTGCTGACTGGGCTGGTCCAACAACCAATCCCCCCAGATTCTTTTTTCTCAATCCAATCCAATTTTGAATTGTATTGTTGAAATTTTAGAGTGAATAAGTATTTTTTCTTGAAATTTTAATAATAAAGTAAGTATACACTCTATACCATACAAACCTGTAATCGTTATTGTTTTTGTTATTTCAAAATACGTTATCAATGCTGCGGACTCTGACTGTTAACGTTATAAAATGCCGGCGACTCAATAATGCTGATTCATATATTGGTAAATTCTGCTGCAGACACACGTCTGGATATCCACAAAAATCTCCAAATACTGTTAACGGTCAGTATCTGTTTGTAAATCAACTGTTAAATGTATTTCATTCATAATGTAATTTATTGTGATTAAATTATCGGAATAGTTTTTTTAATTTCTGTTTTGTTTTTAGCCATGGCTGTTGATAAATCTAATTTTCTACTGCCTAATAATCAACGATTTGTTGAGTTGGACAGCACGCAGGCTTTTCATAATTTAAGCAATGAGGAGAAACTTTATGCCCATTATCTCAGCCAGGTAAACATAACCTTCATTTCAACATAAACATCTTAATTACCTTTGTTTCTTATGTTTTTAACAACATATAATATGTTTATTTCTCTCAGTTTATGACAATGTTTGAGATATCCACTTAGAAGCTATATTTATACAATGACTCGTCAACATTTCTTTGTTCTTTTACAAATCTTTTAAACTATACTATTATACCTAATAAAGAGGTAAAATTAGTAAGTTTGTTTGTTTTGTATGTTCGAGCTAAGCTCAGGAATTACCAGTCCGATTTGAATAATCCTTTTTTTAATAGATAGCCACGTTCAATGGGAAGGTTATAGGCTATTTTTATTCCTAAATTCCCACGGGAACGGACACAATGAAATCGCGGGGCGCCATTAGTGATATAATATGGATTTAATTTCAGGCTGCGTGGAAAGGTGGTCTCATTGTTCTCATCCAGACCAGTCCCGAGTCTCCCAAGATTTTCTCTCTGCTCCATAGAGTGTTCAAAACCGAGCCTTTGGAACAACTCAAGAGTAAGGCTTTGAAGGAAGTCTCTGAGGATGATTTTCAGGTAAAACCTTAAATCTATACTAATATTATAAAGCTGCAGAGTTGGTTTGTTTGTTTGAATGTAGGTAATCTCAGGAACTATTGGTCAGATTTGAAAAAATATTTTTGTAATCGATAGCCACATTAAACGGGAAGGTTATAGGCTATTTTTCATCCCGGAATACCTACGGGAACGGGTAGAACGCGGGTAAAACCGCGGGGTCTGCTAGTTAAGGTATAAAATTGCAATAAAATTTATAACTTATACATTACCTCAGTTTCAATGCATTTACATTATCAAAGAATTTAATAATTAACTGCTAAATGTATTTGAAAACAATATTTTTATTACCTTATTGTCATTATGCATTGTCATTCACAGCAAATATATGCCAAATTTCGTCTTGTATAGTCACCGAAATGTGAACAAAAGTTTGTAATACTATAGAATTATGATGTTTTGTCTACTCAGTTGTAGATTTTGTTTCCATTCCAGTCTGAGTTACCAGTTACAGAGTTGTTTATTGGTCTGAGTTACAAAACAGTAAATTATTTTAAAATTATAGAATTCTCTTGATTTTATAACATCCGTTTATTTTTATTTGGTTAGTTATTGAATTAGTTCAAAAGGCTATTCATTATTTCCAAAACATGGCTACTTTGTTATCAAATATCTCACAAATTATCAGCAAAAAATAGTTCATTACTATAAAATTTCTCAGGTTCCAATTAACTATTCAACCACATCCTGTCTTATCTATTGTCTATTTGTGGTGATATGAATCTTATCTCAACATTTTGGTGGTTTTAGGCTTTCCTGGTGTATGCCGGGGGAATATTTGCCAATAGTGGCAATTATAAAGGATTTGGTGATACCAAGTTCATCCCGAACTTGAGTAAAGACAAGTTTGAATCTATTGTGAAAGTGTCTAAGGCGTATCAGGAAGATAATGTGCATATTATCAAGTTGTGGCATGATGTTGGGGATGCTATCTTCAGTTTGGTACCACGGCTGACTAGTCTAGGACTGGCTGATAAGGTAAAACTAGTTATTTGTTTCTTTTTTACAGGGACATGACTTAAAAAGTTATCTTGATCTAGTTATAATCAAAAGTGCTTTACGCATTATTGTAGAACAATAACCATTCTAGATACATATTCCCCAATGGGAGTTCACTTCATTAGATTTTTGCTACCTGTGTATTACTTTTCCAACATAATAGCTGAATCGCTTTTGACATAATTACTAAAAAATAGCTTAATTTCTTATGTATTCCTTCCTTGTGTGAAACTTACATGTATTAGTTGTATGTTGTGTTTCCCTTTGATAAGTAATGCATTAACTTTTTGTATAATTTAGCTATAAGAAGCATAATGTAATGTAACTATTGGGAAAACTTAAAAATAATTTCCTAACTACAGGGTGTTACAACGTACTTCTCTAGCAACTGCACAGAAGAGGATTCTAACCTGGTCAATGACTGGTTGAAGACAAAACGTATTGAAGCATACATCACTAGAGCTTGCAAGACTATTGAAAGTGATGGATGTAAGTATTGGGCCGGTTACAGTCGGGGTCGGACTCTTAAGTTGAAACCAGTAGGTCTTTCAAAAGGTCACTACTGTGTGTCTCTTGGGGGCTAAAAAGGCACTTACGTAGCCCCTCCTAGGTTAGTGCCTTTTTGCCTAAAGGTAAATCTGGACCTGGTTATGTTATGGACTTGTGATAAACTTATATTTCAAAGGCAATAAAAGACATTAAGGGTCAGTTTCTTAAATTTTCCGACGTTTTAAAATCTTAGAAAATATTCTTGCTTTTGTTCTGTAGCCATTTTGATATGGTACATAATTTTTTATTTATTATTAGATCATCTCTAACACTAACAAGAACATTGTTTTGTTATTTTATGAATCATTTTTATCTCTACAGTACCACTTTATACAATCCGTTACGCCAGCGTGGAAAAGAGTGCCCGCCCGCCCCTCACTATGGAAAAAGAGAAATACAAAAACGCCTATTTCCAAGTAATCAGAGGCGACTATTCACCACTACTGCAACTAGCTGTCGAAGAACTGAGCAAGGCAAAGGACCATGCAGCCAATGACAATGAAAGGAATATGCTCAAACATTATATTAACAGTTTCAAAGAAGGTGATCTTGAAGAGCATAAGGAAGGTAGCAGATATTGGATTAAGGATAAGGGACCTATTATTGAAACGTGAGTAATTGTGTCATCAGTCATTTTTTATCTAATACTGGCAGCGCTCCGCAGTTTTACCCGCGCTGTGCCCGTTCCCGAGGGAATTTCGGGAATTATTATACTTATAAACTTTCGTCTTGAATCACTCTATCTACTTAAAAAAACCGCGTCAAAATCCGTTGCGTAGTTTTAAAGATCTAAGCATACATAGGGACAGACAGCGGAAAGCGACTTTGTTTTATACTATGTAGTGATTCAATAATGAAAAAATATTTTTTATGTGCTACGTGGGTATTATATTACACACGTCATACTTTACTATTGTTTAATATTCTTACTACTGCACTCAAATGCGTCGATTAAATCGACATTTAACTAAAAATTGACGTAGTTTTTCATACATTACATGTCTAAATATCTACTAAGCAAGCATTTGAGGTCACTGAGTACGGGCGTAAAAAAAATTGACTTCAAAACATTCCCCCTTTTTAACTCCCAAAGGTACCAAGGCTTCATCGAGACATACCGTGACCCAGCGGGAATGAGAGGTGAATTCGAAGGATTCGTCGCCATGGTTAACAAGGAAATGTCGAAGAAGTTCGGCGCGCTCGTCGATGGAGCCGAGGATTTCGTCAAGCTGCTCCCCTGGGGACCGGATCTAGAGAAGGATACCTTCCTGCGACCAGACTTCACCAGCCTGGATGTACTGACGTTCTCCGGTAGCGGCATCCCGGCGGGAATTAATATTCCTAACTGTACGTATGTTGTAAACGTACTCACACGGGTTTTTTCGCGTTAGAAAGTTAATAAAGCAAGTAATAACTTCGACACTCTTTAACTTTCTAACGCGAAAAAACCCGTGTGAGTACGTTTACTATGTGTTCAAATCGTGTACGTAGGTATGTTAATAAAAGGTTAATACGATTTTCATAGTTACTTCAGGGAAGGTATTTGTTCAGTGAAGGTTAGGCGTTTGTATATAAATGAAGAATTTTGTTTCTGATATTGTCATAGTGCTGGACAAAAATCTGCCCGAAGCATGAGATAGGAAATTAGTATGACATAGCAATACCGAGCAAGTTAGACTGGATTTAAAAAATACGAAATATTCCATATGATGAGTGTGAATTCGTACGCAAATATTTTTTATTAAATGTTTATTTATTTTTATTTTCTAGACGATGAAATCCGTCAAAACGAAGGCTTCAAGAATGTATCTCTCGGTAACGTGATCTCTGGTGCTTACAAAGAATCAGTCGTTCCGTTCCTGTCTGAATCCGATAAATTATTGCTAGAGAAATATAGAATACCATCGTTTGAGGTAGGTTTACTGATAACTGTATTTAGTACTAAGCACTTAGAAATTATCTTTTTATCATCAGAGTAAAGCGCTATAATTATGTTCAAGATAAGGTCTGTGATAATAGGGTATTTAACTGATATTTAAAGTGTACAATTTGAGAGATGAATTTAGTAAAATAACTAAAATTATGATCAAAACTGAAATCAGAATAAAAATCGATTAAAAAATAAAGAAATAAGCTCTGAAAGATTCTCTCCCGTCCCTTTCTTGCAAAAGATTTTTTGTATGCGATGTCTACGGTGCTACAAGCTTGTGACATCACAGGCCTGTAGTGCTGTCTCTGTCTAATCAGCAACTTTGACCGCCCGGAACTCTGGAAATTATAGCGATATAAAAAAAACGATAAAATTATAAAAAGATAAGTTAATAGAAAGAATAAAAAAACTGTGAATTACCCTATTGCTACTATTTTATTACACTTATAAGTATTTGATCTGTAAGTATTAAGTATGGTTTTATACTTAGGTTCAAGTCGGTCTCCATGAACTGTTGGGCCACGGCAGCGGTAAACTGTTGCGCCAATCGGCCGATGGAACATTCAACTTTGATAAAGAAAAGGTCAAAAATCCACTGACTGGTTAGTATGACTTCAATGTACTATTATTTTCATACTTACAACCGAAATTAATGTCGCGTATGTCCCGTGTTGTGTCCATTTCTGTGAGAATTTCGGGATGTAAAGTACCCTGTAACCTTTCTCTTGAATATGGAATATGGCTACTCAGCTGAATAACATTGAAACAAAAGGATTTTGCCAAGTCCTACAAGTACTTCAATAGGTGAACGCCTCCATACAAACTTCAGTTTTGTCCTATAGTTCAGATTTATTTTTCAGGCGGACCCATAGAGTCTTGGTACCATGAAGGCGAAACATACGACAGCAAATTCACTACTTTAGGATCAGCGTTCGAAGAGTGTCGCGCGGAGGCCGTTGGACTGTACTTATCACTGAACCCGCAGATTTTGAAGTTAGTTTACTTGTTTATAACAAGCCGCGCCCCGCGGTTTTACCCGCGTTGTACCCGTTCCCTCGGGAATTTCGGGATAAAATGTATCACATGTGTTATTCCGATGTATAACCTATATTACTGTAAAGTTTCATCCAAATCTGTCCAGTAGTTTTTTCGTGAAAGAGTAATAAACATGCGTACATACATCCTCAAACCTTCGCATTTATAATATTTAGCCAACAAACTGTTCCTACTTCAATATTCATATTTCTTTTTAGAATCTTCGGGTACACAGGTGAAGAGGCTGAAAATGTGACATACGTAAATTGGATGAGTTTACTATGGAATGGCGCGGCGAAGGCGACTGAAATGTATCAACCTTCTACTAAGACATGGTTACAGGTACATTGTTCTTCGTTTTAACTGGCAGCAGCCAGTAATTAGTTGTCATTATAATGAATCTTAGAAAATTAGCTTCACTCTGTCCTGCGGGAATTTTGAGATTAAAATGCCCCATGTGTGAACTCGGGCTTTCAACCGTTATCATTTCTTTAAATATTGTTATAGCTGTTTAATCGTTGAAACTAACAAACAGACTCGCATTTATAAAACGGAAAGTTCACAGACAAATTCAAATACAGTTAGTCAGACCCAAACTGAACTCTAAGCTTGTATTATGGAATCTAACTGACTCTATTACGATATGTATGTCTAATGAAGTAATCTGTATAATCAAATGCAATTTAGTATCATATTTATTCACTTATTTCAGGCTCACGCAAGAGCACGGTTCGTATTACTGCGCCTCCTCGAGCTGGAGGGCAACGGGATCGTGACCGTGACCGAAACGGAACCGGGGAAGAATCTCTTACTCACAGTGCAGAAGGACCGCCTCGCTACCGACGGAAAGAGGATTATTGGTGAGATGTTTCCTACGTTTGAAGTGTAGTATGTGGCTCCGTTAGTTTATCAGCGTCAAGGCAATTGTCGGCTAATATCGGTTTTTGAGAGCTATGACTCTATAATATTACTGGTGTGAAGTTTGTCACTGGGTACTATTTAAGTACCTACCCACTTATTACAAAGAAAACTTTTTTTAAAAACATTAAGTTTTGCACATTATTAACGTATTACTACGGCTTTATTCGGGCATAGAAGGTTGTTTTAGCCAGTAAAAACACTTACTTTACTTTCCCAACGTTTAAAGTCGATTACACCACCCGTCTGTGATAAAGACTAAAGTTTGACACTATCTCACACCATGCCTCCAACGTAACATGACTTAAATGCTCTCAGAGTTCCGTTTCACTGATGTTTTGTTTTATCTCTAGGGGACTTCTTAGTGAAACTTCAAACAATAAAGGCGACCGCCGACGTGGCGGCGGGAGAGGCGCTGTTCGACAAGTACAGCAGACTGGACGCGCCCTGGGACAGCTGGCGGAACATAGTCATGTTGCACAAACAGCCGCGCAACATATTTGTGCAGGCCAATACATTTATCAGAGGTATTTCACGTCACTAGTTTGATTACACTCACTGTACTGATTGCGCTCACTGTACTGATTGCGCTCACTGTACTGAAAACACTCACTGTACTGATTGCGCTCACTGGACTGAATACGATCACTGTACTCATTACGCTCACTGTACTGATATCTAAAGAGGCATTTGCCCAGCTGTCGGGCATTATAGGCAGTTTTTAATCAAACAGCTTGACAATGTCGGAGGCCTTTAGGCGGTCTAAAAGTTCCTGACACCAGAGTTGGCCACTGACCTATTGGAAATGAATGAATGAGAATTTTGACTTCCGAAAATCTCCGCGAGCTTATCTGAAATTGATCAGCCAATTTGATAAATAGCATATAACATAAACTATGAGAAAACCAAAACCAAGACTTGTTTCAAAGTAACTATTACACAAGTTCACGGTGTGATGTATGTAATTTGTTGCAGATGGCAAAGTGGAACTGAAGCGGTACCCGGCGAGCGCGGAGGGCATGGTGTTGTCGTGGGTGGAGCGGTTCCCCGACACCGCCGTCGACGATGTGCTCGAGGGACTCAGCGCCGCCGACCAGTGCTACTACGAGGAACTCAAGAAGACCACATAGTGTACACCACACTTTATCATGAGAATGGTGTATTACCTATTAATTATTAAATAATCCTAAAAGTCAATTTTGGGTTTTGTTCAATGAAACCAAATACATTTTCCAACTATATAATTTATTCACATTCAATACAAAACGTGTGTGATATAAACTTTAATATTTCCTTCTGAATCACAGTCCATTTAAACTATGAACGTTACGATAAAATATTAAAAGTCACCACACACTAATAAATAATCTCAATTCTAATAAAATAAATAAGTTGAATTGATGTACATGAAGTCATATTTGCGTATAAAATTATTGCTTTTAACAATATTGCGGACGACATAGTAACGCCAAAGACTTGAGATGTAACTTCAACAAATAGTCGATAACTTCGCATACTAAAGTGAAAAAAAGTAGTTAGCGGAACTTAAATATAAAATTAAATGAACGCATATCTATTTGGTAAACATTTACACTTATGGGAGACTATATTGTATCTGATCTATAACGTATAATCTAGACATTCTAAGCACCATTCTATTCGATAACTGTTACTTGACTTAGCATTCAAATACTATTTCATTACTGGATAACATTTAAAATTGACTTAGGGTCTCATTCGAAAACGTAAATTAATAATAAATATGAAAAAGATGTTAAAATTAACAATATCAAGTATAAATAATTTGTGCAAAACACACTAATAAAATGTGTCATTGTTTCTTCAATACATTATGGACTATATCAAATCCAGTCACTCATATTTCATAAAGGCACATAAGAATCGATTTTCAATAAATACTGGAGCGTTTTCACATCGTTCACTTTATAAGAGTTCAGGGCGGCTTCTTTTATGTATAATATGGACTAAGTGCTGCACTGGCCTGTAATATTTCAATAAATATAACAGTTTCCCATTGATGTGAAAGCGCCCCTAACAAAAGTACACTCTGCAAAATATAATCATTACAAATATGTACCTAAAGTTTAGTAACAAAATGTTTTCAGCTTGAGAAGCTCTTTATAAAAGTACACTCGTCGCAGTCACCTGCAGGTTACAATAAATGAAGCTATACAATTCGTAAAACACTGATATTACTAATTCCGTAACGCTCACACGAGGGACAAACCAACGCACTCACGATATGTTACTAAATCTATCTAATCAAGTGTGTTGACGACTTTACTTATTTTGGTGTTCAGCAATTTCGCGTACGTACTAATATATTTAATTTAATTTCATCTATTTAAAAATCACTCCAAACATTCTCGCACTAATCGCAGTTTACAAATCTAAGAAATTGATATCTTAATTAAAAATTTCGTGATTTTAATTTAGTAATAATGATTATAAAATACTTTAGATTCAAAAGAAATACCTTTTTGTATAGGTTTGCCACTAGAGACAGTCTTACAATAAGCATTCGTCATAGATGAGATTCTACATTTACCATGTAATGTAACTCCTTAAGTTAAAAGCGATAAGATCTACGTTTTGGCAAGAATATAAGTACAGCCTCAATCAAACCAACGGAATAGTGTGAAACAAAACAAGTGAAATCATTGGACTACTTGCACCAACTGTCAACAAATGCTTACTTAAATCACAAAATGAAAATGATATCCGCCGAAATTAATAGTTCCTCTCAGTCAACTTTCTCAGAGCATTCTGTACCGTCGCTTTCGCCTTTTGGTGGGACAGGGGATCTGGAAATAAAATCGTACCGGTTGTGTCCGTTAGCGGGTCTACAGCGACAGATACCCTCCGGGAGGGCTCATCTACTCAGTGTGACATTACGATGACAGTGCTCCATTAGAAACCAATCTACTCCTGCATGTTGCGTTAAATATCAAATATTCTGATTCAGATAGTCTGTCGCATTTGAAATATAGAATGAACAAGATAATAATTATGTGATGTGTCAATATTAAGTTGTAGTACTATCTACAATGAAATCTATTATACAAGTGCTGCATTGGTATTTTATATCTAAATCTATAGGATTTTAAATCTTAAAGCATTAGTGCTGTAAAATTTAATTCAAAAGCATGAAGCGTGCACAGAGTATTTTATTTGGGGAGTTATTTTTAATTAATTACGTGACATGTAAAAATAAAATGTCATACACACCTTGGCGAGGATTCTTTCTCATGATCGGGTTTCCTTGTCACGCTGATAGAAATCTTTTTCCTTTGTCTTATTTTCTCCAAAATATTTTCAGGACTAGGTTCTTTTTCGCTCTCTTTTAGTATAATCGCGGGGTTGTGTGTTCTTTTCGGTCTGTACGTGGCGTAGTTACCGGGCGAGTACATGGAAAGCGTTCTATTATATTTAAGCGGATCCCGGAGCGAGTGGGCGAGGGTGTCCTCCGTGCCGTCACAACTATCCAATAACGACTTAGTCCTCGAATACCTGTTAGTTCCGTACGACAGAGGTTGATCGTAGTCTAAGTAACTCCTGGTACCTGGGTACCGCCTAAAATCGTTTCGGTCAAGAGATCGATACGTGTCTATTTTATCGTTTAGATTGTAGCTATCGTATTTGAGGTTGTTTCTGGTGTCGTTCAACAGAGCCCTATAACGTTCTGTGGAGGGAGACAGGTCCGAGGTGGCGGAAAGGCCAGGGGAGAGGTCGAAAGTAACCGGTGAGGTCGGAGACAAGTCATACTTGTTTTCAGTCGGAGGCGCGTGTATCCTCGCCAGCGGATCGTATTCGACCGCGCCAGGACCCACTAGGCTACTTTTTCTCCTTTGTTTCTTCTCGTTAAATCTCGAATAGAAACTTTTCCTTCGTATTCTGTCGACTATGTCTTCTTTCTCAGGAGAGTCGAGGTTGCGTAGCGGGTGCGCGGTGGAGGCGTCGGCCGGCGACAAGGGCGCCTTGTCGGGGCCGGGCTCCGACTTGGCCTCCGAGTTGGACACGGTTGACCGGCTCCGCGACCGACTGCGACTCGTCTGCGACGCGTCTCCGTTACTCACATTACTATCTAACAACGTCAACGACTTGCGATCGCGGATATCTCTCTTTTCAGTCTCATCATCGACGGAGGAAACATTCATTATTTGCGGTTCTATCACAGGATTAGTAGGAACTATTTTTTTAACTCTTGGCAGTCTGGAGAAGTCTAATTTTAAGCTATTTCTCGAATTTCTATTTTCGTTTTCTTTATCTCTTTTAAGTACGGGCTGTTCATCGTTATCGATATTGGTAACGCTGTCGCTGGAGGTTTTGGAATATTTGTTTCTACGTCCTAATCCGTTAAGGAGTAACGAGGTAGGTCTTCGTGGCTTATCTTTGTCCGAGATATCTGTGCCAGAATCCGTCCCGGTTGGACTTAGGATACTAATATCGGCTGTATCTACACTTAAAGACTTCTCCATGATAGGTTTAGTTTTCTCTTTAGGTTCGAACTTTTTGAATAAGCCAAGAACTTTAGAGACGGTTGTTTTGTTGGCGACGGGTTGATCTAATGCGGCTACGTCTGTCAACGTGACCGCTCTTTTAATAAGATTCGACTCTGTGGTGGGAGCGATATTCATAGGCACAGATTGCTCCCTCTGAGTTCTTTTTAGTTTTGCAGCTTCTTTCTTTGCATCAATAGCACTTTCACTCAGTTTCTCTGGTGAACTAGACTTGCTAGATGCGAATTTCTCTAACTTCGACCCTATGGTCTGCAAAACAGATTTCTTTTTAGTTACTACAGCGGATTTATCATCATCTACAGACTTATCTTTGACTTTCTTTGTGACTTTTTTCTTTTCTGTTTTGACTTCACCGTTTTCGTTTCCGCTTCCTAAATCAGTCTTTGATTTTGATGAAACTTTCCTTATAATCTTTTTCTTTACCGTTCCTTTCTTTTCTGTAGATTCAGTATCGAGAGCTTTCTTTGAATCATCTTTCTTTATCGATACCGATTTCGATTCTTCACTACTATTTGTTTTCGTTGCATCAACAACTGCGCTGCCGTTCGTGACAGCACTACCGTTTTTAAGCTTATGTCCCGTTTTCTCGCCATTATCTTGGGAGGCGTCGTTCACAATTTGATACTTCTTCAGTACCAAAGTACTCGTAGTCGACTTCTTATCACAATCTTGTTTAGTGTCATCTTTATCATGAGTAATACTTTTTATAGGTTCCGTTCTGGACAATACTTCTGTTTTCTTTCTAGGTAATGTAATACTGAAACTGACTTCGACGTCGGTCTTTCCTTCCGGGCAAGGGACCTCCTCCTTCGGGAAGGAAGTCCTGTCCTCTTTTTTATTAATGCGAGGGATGTAGACCTTCTCGGGGGACGGGCTGCTGGCGGGGTAGCTTTTGGGCCGGATCAGACGGGACTCCTTGCGCTCCGCGGCGTCGGGCGCGTCGGGCCGCGGGCTCTCCGCCGGCTCGTCGATGGCGGCCAGCGTTTTCACCGGGTAGCTTTTCGGGCGGATCAGTCGGGAGTCGCTCGAGGAGTTCTCTTCGAGCCGGCCGTTTCGCTTGGAAGGAGCGGGCGCGGGCGCGTCGACGACCGTCTCCTTGATGTTGTCGAGGCTCGGGAAGAACGGCGTGTTGGACCGGCTCCGCTCGCGCGCGCCCGGCGACCGCTCCGCGCCCTCCGCCGCCGCCGCCTCGGCGCGCGCTCTCTTTTCCCGGATCTCGCGCAGGATGCGCTGCGTCTCGAGTTCCTTTTCCTTCCGGTGGCGGGCGAACACGCTCTCGTCGTTGGGCGAGTCGAAGAAGTCGGAGCGGAGGAACCGCGAGCGCTTGCGCGGCGCGTCGGCGCGGGGCGGCGGCTCGTCGGGCGCGGGCTCGTCGGGCGGCGCGGGCCGCTCCGACAGGTACTTGCTGAGCAGCGGGCGCTCCAGCGAGCCGCGCCGCGCGTCGCGCTCGGGCGTGTGGCGCGGCTCGCGGCGGCGCGGCAGCGTGCCGCCCGCCTCGCCCGGCTGGCTGGCGGAGTGCGCGCGCGCGGCGCGGGCGGCGGGCGCGGGCGCGGGCGCGCCGAGCGACAGCGTGCGGCGCAGCGAGCGCGCGGCGGCGGGCGGCAGCGAGGCCAGCAGCTGGCGCTGCAGCCGCCGCGACAGCGCGGGCGTCAGGCCCGACAGCGCGCGCACCTCGCGCTCCGAGAACTCGATGGCGCCCAGGTCCAGGTCCGACAGGTCCAACGCGCTCTCTTCCTTCTCATCCTCGCCCTCCGGCGGGCCCTTCACCCGGTTCTTCTGTTTCTTACTACTACCTGGAAATCAATCGAAAAACACACGTTCGATCATGCAGAACGCTCGTCGGGATGGGTATGTACAGTGGCGCGGCCGGGCTCGCCCGCGGCCCGACCGGGACAACATACGGCGGTTAATTGTTAATGAGATCTACGACGACTGTATTAGAGCAAACTAAGCTTTATTTAGTGCCAAACCAAATCACAAATAATGCATTAAAATGTTGCTTTTGACTTATCATATAGTGCGAACTAAAATGGCTTTAGCAAGTATTTCAACAGTGGAGGCATCTCTATTCTGAACAGCCGCGGCGATCCGTGCGGAACACAAAAATAAAAATAACACATGAAGAAATAAAATAATATAGTTTAGTACCTATTCCTGTGTGGCGTTTGTGGCGGGTTTGTGGTTGGCGCTGGTGCCGCTGTGAAGTGGAGATTTGGTCGGAGCATGCAGTGTAACGCGCAACCCCACTGCAACCACACCAACACAAGCTCACTACCGCTGGAGCGCTTCAGACTGGTCAGTCTGGCCGCAGTACCCCCCGCCCCGCTACCAGTCGAGTGCTACCACATCCACTAAGTATCTACACACTTAGGTGATTCACAATATCCTTCTAAACAAATTAATTAACTTTGCCTTTTGTCCTAGTCTAGTAACTGATGACAATAATTTTGAATTTGGATAATGTTTTCAAACTGCAATGCCAAACGATATGCGAACTGTGAAATGCCTTTCATGATGTACACGACATGCAAATACAATAAAATTCTACATAATGAAATTGAATTTTATCGAGAGCAACGCAACATTTTCCTGCTATGTGTTAGCGGGTAGGAGAAAGTCAACACCTGCACAAAGAATGCAAATTGAATACAAATATAACGCTACAATGCAAAAAAACTGTTAAAAGTTATTAATAAATACGATGTTAATGAAAATCTAAAATACACACATTGCAGTTGACTAGTATTATGACTTGTATTGTAGTCTACTGCGTGTTATTGGACACTATACGTACGGTGGAAAACGTCACTAATATTGGGTCTATAAATGTTTGAGGTACTCTTAATATCTGGCGTCGTATGATGGGTAGTTAATTGATTTGTTATAGTCGAAGCTAGCTGTTTGTGAGTATCTGGGCCTGTGCTGAGCGGTGACCTCTAACTACGAGCGTGGTGGTGAGCGCTGACATTTTGATTTGCTTTTCTATATTAGGTATACATGTCCAATGCGCGATCATTATTTCGATTTATCTTTGATTAAAGTTTTGGCAACATGATGTGTCATTGTTTAGATGTGACAACAAATGACAACAAATAAATAAAGAATAATATGTTTGACTAAAAAACTTATTTAATTATGAGTTATTGAACGTTTAATTTCAGTAATATTTGTTTGGAAAATTTATGTTGAGTTCAAATTCATTACCGAAAATATGATGAAGATTTGAGTACGAAAAGACTAAGACAAATCCTTTTTTATGCGTTATACTAATTAGATTCTTCCTTTCGTTTTGATAAGAAAATAAAAATAAATTAATCAAAGATAAACATTTTTTCGCTTTATTTCGGCGACTATTGTTACAGAGTGCTACATTAGGCATATAGCCAATCCCGATGATCTAAGATGGAGGGTTAATGAACTCAAATAATCATATTACATGCTGCAATAATACGCCAATTCATAAGCCAAAATAAAAACTGCGTTGTAATTTTGAATTTTGTCACGTCTCGATACGTTTTTCAATAGACAAAGGCATTTTTTAAAAGATTTTATAAAGAATCGTCCAACAAAAAACTCAAAATAAAAATAAAATAGAAATGTCGATATTATTTTTTTCGATTATCTGTAAGAAAGAAAAAGAAAATATAATTTTATAATGTTTGTACTTTATGAGATGGTTGCTTACATATTGTGTAAATAAATTAAATTTAATCGCGAGAAAGTTTATGTATGTTTATTTAGATAATTTTATAGTGTTTTATGTAGAAATGTAGTGATTTTACATTAATTAATTATGTGATAGTTTATTTTAATACAGTTTTGTATCTATAGTTTAAAACATATAATCTTACATCACTGGTTTGAGTTTGTATGTTTGCATACTGTATAAACAAACACCATTATTTATTATGACTCATATACATAGCTCTCTGCTAGGTGCATACACAATTATTTACTGGGTGTACACACGAGACGATTGTATTAAGTGTATAGTTGCATATTTTTACAGTGTACAGTGTCTTATGCAGTCATTGCTGACGTTATACGTATACATACTAGTGAAGTATATACGGTTGTGGTTTTGTGTACTCGTGGCGTATACATGTGTCTGTGCGTCCGTACTCATTCGTAACGTAAACATGTTTATCTACACTAATGTTGTAACATTCTACTTATGTTTCCAATACTTGACTTATAATTACTACTGTTATAGCGCAGACAACAAAACAATCAATTTAAGCAATTTCACATGATGGTATAATATCCTAAAACATCGATATCGATATCGTAAAATCTCATTATAACATCAATAAAACGCGACCAATTAACCTGGCGAGCCTTATGTCAAAATCCTCATACAAGTTGTATCAAATTTTGATATTAGGCTGGCTTTTGAAAACAGTTGGGTTATACGTGAAAACTTCGTCGAAACTACATACACAAAACTCTTTGGTAAGATCTCGCTCGCTCCTGATTGGCCCTACGCGCAGCTGCGCTCTCATTGGTTAGATTTTAATGGCGGCAAGTTCACTGTGACAATACACGTACGCGTGAAAAACTATTGTGAGCTTTTACTCTTGTTGTTTGATTAATTGCATTAGTGAAGATAAAGTAGTGTATGCAACTGCATATAACACGGGTATTAAAACACTCGTTACTATTATGAAACTCGCTGCGCTCGTTTCATAAACTCACACTCGTGTTTTAATACCCTTCCTTATATGACAGTTGCATAAACTACTATACTGTGCGTACTCATTTATTACGTATAAACGTGTGGGTAATTCTTGTCGTATGTGTATGTATCAAGCTAGTGTATTAGCAACGTTTCCCCCGTGCGAGTGAGTGAGGTGTGAAGCGTGCTGAAGCGACTTACCTCGCGGCATGGACTGGCGCGACTTGTTGAACATCGAGTCGAGGTCCGCATGCAGCTCGCGCCCCGACCAGCCTTCACGTCTGGACAGGAACATACAGTTACAAAAGTGGCGTAATTAATAAAATAATTGGTTATACACTGTGTTTACTGAGGTAAATGGTGAAGGTTGGTCAAAATGGCCAACGACACTGAAAAACTTACACACGGCGTTCAAAATTTCAAATAAGGCTATATTTATATAGCAAAACTCATAGATAGGTGTTGGGAATGACGGTGAAATAATAAAAAAATGTATGATTTTTCTTAATAACACAATATAATTCCATAAAATACCCTCCCCTCTTCTCTAATGCTTTCTATTTATTGGTGGAATTTTACTATTTCCATCGTTCCTTGCCAATTTGTAGATCATCTTAAGAATAGAAGTTTTGTAAAATGACAAAGAAGAATAAACATTGTAAGTTTATAATTCAGTCCAAATGTTGGTTGGAGCATTTGAAAATGTATTCAACTTACGTTTCCGATACGCTTCTTTTACTTTCCACATATTTGTGTGTGCTGCGTGTAAAGTAGAAATAAGAGTAGGCAAATAAGTGTGTGTGCATTCCAATTGATACCGTCAACTTCAAAAAAGGTGTCACTGAGCGCAGCGAATAGGATTTTATGTGTATGGTGTCACTAGTGGGACAATACACTGAGGAAAAATGGGAACACTCTATGTGGCTTAACTTTCTTCTTATTTTGGAAATAAGTAAAGTAAAAGTATTAGCCAGTAATGTCCCACAGCTGGGCAAAGGCCTCTCGTCTCACTGAAGATATCAGTACAGTGTGGAGGCAGATTTTGGAAGACAATTAAATAATTAATTACTAGTTCAGTCTAGAATAACTTAAATAACTCTTCAGCGTCAACAGAACCGCTGAATAATATTTAAATGTGCTAGAAACGTAATTAAAAGTTATGTGTGTTTAATGTGGTAAAGTTATGTTGTCTGTCAGTTATAATGTGAATGTAATGAATATTACGTCGATAATACTTACAATAGATGCCGCCGAGGTAAGTGTGGGCTGCATGCGTAAAATGAATTACATATTAGTTTGATAAATCAACAAAAAACAAGTTCAAATTCTCATTATTATAAAAGAAACTCTGCTAATATCTATTGGTAGAAGCTTAAACAGTTAACAATGATAAGGCATTAAATCATCGAATTGAAGTAGGTAAGTAAATTTTCAATTTTTATTTATTGACAATTAAAAAGCATTTATAAGGGACATAATTATATGATCGTACGGTAAGCGATGAGTAGTCTTTTTTCTTGAATTCTAGAGATTTGGCTAGTTCTTATTTCGTAGTCATATGTCACATCGCCTATAATATTTGTCACAGTACCGCCACCGCTGACAAACAAGCAAAAAACGTACAAGATCGAAACTAACGGACTATCTTTCTCAGAGATCTACGAGCAATAGTAGGTTTCCAAGGCTTCCAAACCAAATCAAATTAAATTTGAAATTTAAGAATGTCAATAAATCTTTTGCATTGAAATTTAAGTTAAGAAGACTACCCACTACTTACGGTACTTATTTGTTCTATAAAATTGTAAGCCAAGCGTCTGTTGTTATCTGATCGCGTACCTGGTAAAGAACGGCGACTGCAGATTGTTGAAGAGCGAGTGAGGGTGCTGGGGGAAGCCCGGGCCTTCTTCTCCGTTCAGACGGTTGGTTAGAGCGCGGACCTGGAATGAGGCAAGAGATAACTTAATGAATGTAGGAAAATAACAAAGAGATATAGATATTTTCTCTCTCACGAGTACCAAAGAGACAACAAGAAAGGAATCAAGTGACAAAAAAGTATTTGTCACTTGCTCGTACTCAACAAACCAGAACAAACAAAAGCGTACACGTACATTAACACGCGCTAATACTTATTTTCGTTATTGCCTCAGACATTTTTTAAAACCCTGCCAAAACTCGTGAAAGCATCTATGTGTGCGTGTGCTTGTTTTCGTAGTTATATTTTGGTGTATGAGAATGTAGTATTTTGGTACTAACCCGATGCAGCAACGTGGAGAATAGGTTCTCGGCCGTGAGCAGGTGGAAGGCCTCGTCCTCCTCGTCATCCTCGGCCGAGGAGCCGGAGTCGGCGCGCGCGAGGCGCGACGGCCTCAAGCGGTGCAGCGCGCCTTCCTCTTCGTCCGACGACGACCCGCCCGACACCAGGCTGCTGCGGACCCAATGTAGGGGTTCATTTAGTACGAATGTCATGCAAATTTGATTTAAAAACATAACGATTTCTCGTAACTAATTCAATCAAATAATATCGTTAGCATTAATTACTTTTATTGATTTTATAAATACATCTTAGGTTTTGCAATAAGAATAATCGGACGCCAGCCCGAACCTCTTCAATAGAACTTTGTACTAAATATCAGATATTGTCTCTATATTGCTCACTGAGAAAGTTTTTGAATTTGAACCACTTAACTATAGTATCGTTTCCTAACAACGTTTAATGAATATGATCTGTGTGTTAGTGACCTGATCCTCCGGGGGCGCAGCGCGCGGGCGAGGCGCGCGTGCGGCGCGGGCGCGGCGGGCTCGGGCTCCAGCGAGCGCTGGCGCGGCGTCACGAAGCCGCCGCCCTCCACCGCGATGGGGATGATGAACTCGCGCGCCGACTTCTTGATGGGCTCGCCCGGGCTCGAGGGCGGCTCGCTCGACACGGACTCCGAGGAGATCAGGCGTCTGCGGGGAGGCAAGTCGTTCAACAAGAGACTATAGTTAACTTTAAGGTATCGAAATCACATGTATTGGTCAAACGTATGCGTCGTTGGTTAGTTTTTAGACAAATATTCACCCTTTCGTTTGATTTGTCTCTTATGTTGACACAAATAAAAAACTCAACCTATATTATACTTCGTATTGTAAAACATATGGTCTGAAGATTGTTTTTACATCCTAATGTACAAACACACATTCGTTTATTACCTGATAGGTGCGGTGACAGGTGTTCTCGGCGCGGGTGCGGGCGCGGGCGCGGCTTTCTGTGCGGGTGCGGGCGCGGGCTCCTCCGCAGACATCTGGATTGGGATGATGCGCTCCACGGATACGCCTCTGTGAGGGTACAAATAACATTTTGTTTTTCATTATATTTTTAAGAGTAAGAGTAAGGGCCCTTGTACACGGCAAGTTTTTTTAAACGTACGGCTAACATGTCGTATGGTTAAAAAAACGTGTAAGCTTGTACATGGCACGGCTTTTAGTAATTCTTGATTTATGTCCATTTTACTCGTAAAACAAAATCAGCGTAGGTAATCTGTCACGAAAACTTGAAAACGTCTGGCGCCGTCGACACGCTCGCATAGACTGCGATACAACACTGAACAAAACCACGCCGTGCGGAGACGCGGCTCGCCGAGCGGCGGCGCGGCGCACACGGCGGCAGGCGCCGTGAAGTTTTGCCGCCATTTATGTCAACAAGCTTCCATAGTGATCCATACAACACTGGCAGCCGTACCCACATACGGCGAATTAACCGTAGATTTGCACGGCGAAAAAACGTGTGTGTACAAGAGCCCTACGCCGGCCCAGGTTTTGGAGACCAGCTAGTACCTTCGAATAGTAGCATAGACTATAGAAGTTGGTCAGTTAAATTTTGCAGTCATTTCTATCACAGAAATTAATGTTAACAAGTCTCATCTTTTAAATTGTTGTCGTCTCAACCACGTTAACAAAGCATAGAAGTACAGCAGACCTGTTCCTGTGGTCCTCGACGCGATGCTGCGCCTCGGTGCGGAACAGCTTCCCGTGCGGCGGCGTGCCGGGCGGCGACGCCAGCGACGCCACGCCGGCCGACGACGAGCGCCCGTACGGCACCGGCGGCTTGCCTGCGCCGGGGGCCCACGATACGATTATACACTCAAAGTTAATATTTAAAAAAACCCTTCGCAAAAATAGCACCCCCGTATTAACCGAACATAGCTAAGAACCGCCAAGGAAACCGGTTTTAATACGAAAAAAAAGCATCTAAATCAGTCCATCCATTTGAGAGAAACGATAGCACAGACCGATACATAAACACACACAACATTGCGGGCAGTAGGTGATAATAGGGTTAAATAAAGAAAAATTCAACAATGGTTTTCCTTTTAATAGCTGGTTTGCGATATTTGATAACTACGATTATTTCTGTAAAAATAACTTCAGATCTATTATATTAGTATGTATTTTTATAACAAACTGACCTGTTCTAATAGCAGTGGAGATGATGTCGCGCGCCGCACGTCTGCGGTTCTCTTCTCCCGCCTTCTCCTCCACCAGCTTAGCCATCGAGTTCTGGAGACTCCTGCAAATGTAATATACAGATTTAGTATAAGTACTAACACGGGAGACGTTGTTTTCCCATATAAAAATTAAGGGCCAAACTGATCACTATAAATTGTGATGAAAGCTATCCTATCTTTCAAGTTGGATCAAATTGCACACGGAGTGCAAATCAAATTTAAAATCGGTTCGGTAGTTTAGGAGTCCATCGTGGACAAACAACGTGTCACGTAATTTTTATATATAAAGATGTATCAGACGTAGTTCCCTGTTCCACAAAGAAGAACAAAGACGCAGAACAAAGTACTGGATAATCAATGAAGAAAAGTACTGGTTTCTTAAGTTTAAGCGAACACTCCTCATTGTGAATTGAAACTACGTTTACGGATACACTTCGCTTTTATTTTACACAAATTTTTATCAGACGTTTCGGCCCTTTTACACGAACAGTGGTCACAGAAGACTGTCTTCTGTGAACAAGGTTTCCTCTAAAGGGTGTTAAATTCAAAAGAAGAGTACTGTTGAGTTTACCTTCTAGCGTCTTGCAGCAGGACCGTCGGGTCGACGGCGGCGGCGCCGTGCGTGGGCTCGCTCTCCGTCTTCTTCACACCTCCGCGATTCGGCTCCGGTTCCATCGGCGGAGTCTAGTAACAATACATTGTAATGAGGATACTGTAATTTTTATTTTATTTCGGAAACGTACATCACTATGAAAAAGCTATTGATAAATTCTACGTTGCAATATAACGTAACGATGAATACACTCTATTAGAACAATATTAGAAATAGCCTCTTTTTTGGCCAACCATTATATAGTTGAAACATGAAAATTCATCGACTCGACGACAAAAAAATTCATTCGGTCAAATCGGTCCAGACGTTTAGGAGGAGTTCAGTGACATACACACGTACAGTAGAAGTATATACAGTTGTGGCCATATAATTAAGAACGATTTGAAGTTCTAGAAGTTTTTATTTAAATCGTATCATACACAGAGATGTGTACCTTCTGAGAAGCAACTAGTTATGTTATATAATAGTCACATTAATAGAGCAACTTGACTTAAGAATAAAGTATGAAATCGCTAACAATTTTTTGCACATCTTATTGATTTTATCAAAGTAACACATTCAAATAGTACTGAAACTGGACAAATAATTAAGAACGATTTATTTAACTGCTCGGGAATTGTTTTGTATGACACTCAGATTTAAAAAATCACAATATTATGTAGCACAGGAAACATAAAAATAAATTTAATAAATATTTAACTAAAATTAATAGTTAATAGCATATCCACGGCTTTTAATTACAGCTTTACACCGGCGAGGCATTGACTCTATTAATTTTTGACATTTCGCAAGAGAAATAGAGTTCCATTCTTCTAAAAAAACGTCATACAGCTCTCTTAAATTTCCACACTTTGTATTTGAAACCTTTTTCTTTACTTCAAACCACAGATTCTCTATTGGGTTTAGATCTGGACTGTTAGCAGGCCAGTCTAAGACAGAAACTAATTGCGCTGTAAGAAATTCCTTTACGGTGCGTGCAGTGTGCTTTGGATCATTGTCATGCTGGAATGTCCAAATGACCGGTAGAACGTCTTCAGCGTATGGTAACATTGTTTCTTCCAGTATATTTTTGTATTGGAACTGATCCATGTTACCTTCTATCAACTTTACAGGTCCTACACCATGTCCAGAAAAGCAACCCCAAATTTTCACATTTCCACCGTGCTTTAATGTAACTTTCGTGTACTTTGGGTCGAATGCTGTATTCGGGGGACGTCGTACATATCGTTTTCCATCAGAACATACTCTGTTTATTTTCGTCTCGTCAGAAAAAAGTACATTTTTCCACTGTTGCACAGTCCAGTTTTCATACTTTCTCGCAAATGCAAGCCGGGCTTGCCTGTGGCAAAGTTTTAACATGGGTACCTTTCTTGCTATCCTACCGTGCAATTTTTCTTCTACCAAACGTCTTCGAATAGTGCGTGCTGAGATTGCTGAAGGGTTGTTTTCACCAAAATATTCTTTTCTAAGCTCATTGGACCCTTTAAAAGGATTTTGTTTCGCCATACGAACGATGTTTCGGTCATCTCGAGGAGTTGTTTTTCTCTGTTTAGGTACACGTGGAACATTCGAAGTAGTTTGATACGTAGCAAAATGCTTTACAGCGTGGAAAACCATCGTTTTTGAACATTGCAGATGGTCGGCTATCTTTTTATAAGACCAATTCTTCCGGCGAAGTTTTATTATTACTTCCCTTGTAGATTTATCACAACTTTTATTTTTTCCCATTGTTTTTTCTAAAGAAGCAATCTTTTTCTAATCTTTTACAGCACGAAATGGCGCCAAAATTATACAAACAGTAACAAATCGACTGAGTGTTCTCTATTTAAATTTGAATAAAGGTATAAACTACTTAGCGTTCTTAATTACGTGACCAGCCAGTAATAAGGAATACTTTGTTTAAAAGTAGTGTAAAAAGTTTGCCTATTGATTTTTAGCCAATCATGTGTATCAATGAATACAGTGGTAATATGGAAATGTTTTACGATACCGAGAGAAATAAAAACAAATGCATACAATTAGTTTTGCATCTTAGTTGGAAAAAATCTTCCCTTTATATCAGCGTTCTTAATTATATGACCACCACTGTATGTATAAAGATGGTGTAATAACTCACAGGTGAGGGTTCGATGCCGATCTGTTGCAGCCGCACGGTGCCGTTGTCCGACACCTTGTTGGAGAGCTCGCGGTCCTCGCTCAGCGCTTTGGGCTTCGCGATCTTAGACGGCGCTGTGGGAGTGACATTGATGGTTAGAAACTGTATATAATGTGGGAAAATAGATTACTACTAGTCGCGTCCCACGGTGTTACTCGCGTTGTACCCGTTGCTAACGTAACCACATACTGCAGCACGAATGTTCCTATGTAGTTTAACTATTTTTTTGTATTCGGTAGAATAAGAAAGAGGGAGGGTTTTGAAAAGGGTTTTATATGTACTCCCGATGTACCGTTAAAAAGTTTCAAACTTTCCTCTTTTATATGAACTAACATGCGATGTTTGTTATTAATACGATATTCATTTACAAGTTTGAGTTACCTGGTTTAGCGATATTGCGTTTAATTTCTGGTGTTGTTGTAAGAGACGCTCGTCTTTCGAATTGATCCTTGAAGCTTCCAACATTGCCTCCTAGAAACAGAATATTATATATTTTTGGCTACATCACGTGGACAACGGTAACACGGGCGTGTCTACGGGCTTACACACGCAACGGGTGCCCGTAGGGGGGTCCGCTTAACGTAGTTTACGCTTTCATACTTTAGTTATTATTTGTTGTTAACTAAAGGCTCAAAAAACACATGCAAGGGATGTTGTAAATAAAAATTATAGATACAATAAATCAGTATCTGTTGTTACCTGGTATAGACAATTTCTTGGGTTTGACCGGTGTCTTAGTTTCGGACGAGGATTGCGCTAGGGATGTCAGTTTGTCCGCCGCGGCGGCTACTGCGCTAGGTTTAGGTTCTTCTGGCTGCTGGATTGAAGTTATAAGTAATGCAGATTGGTAAGAAAAGATATCATCAATATAAAAAAGTTGTGAGCCGATTCTTTCTACTTAATACAATAGAAGTGAAGAAATGGTTACTGTCGTTTTTATGGATAAAGGCAACACGTATGAAATGGACTAAGGCCTGGTGGCAAATTTTTTTTTTCTGTTGTAATATAATAGACATACAGCGCCCCGCGGTTTTACCCGCGTTGTGTCCGTTCCCGTGGGAATTTCGGGAGTTTTTATCCCTAAAAACCTTCCTCTTGAATTACTCTATCTATTTAAAAAACACGTGTCAAAATCCGTGGCGTAGTTGTAAAGATCTAAGCATACATAGGGACAGACAGACAGCGGAAAGCGAATTTGTTTTATAATATGTAGTGATACGATTACACGTATACGTATATATGTGCTTACGTACATACGTGCGTATACAACTGCCAGCCTATTTTAGCCTGTTAAAACCACCAAAGAGTCAACAAACCTTGAGTTCTTCTTTCTCCGGCGACTTCTCCGCAATCTTGCTGGGTGTCGTCTTCTTGGCGCCCACTCTGGGCCGCGCGCCTGTCTTCTCTTTATCTTCTTCTTTCGAAGGAGTCTTAACGATTTCCCTGGTCGCCTCGCGAACCAGTTCGGGCGCAGGGGACGGTGACGGAGTGATGGTCATGGTGGCCGAGGATCTTAATGTGGGTTGAGTATTCTGGAAGAGGTATTTATATTTTAATGTTAATTCAACAATGTAATTAAAGTATAACTTAATTTAGTTAGTGAAACTTAGGCAATGGGCAACCTTGGTGTGAGCAACGTATTTCTAGACTCCCTAAAAGACTTCGATAAGGTCTGAATATGGAAAAAACTTGAATCGACGTCTTATCTTTATTTGCTCATCGTGGATTGCGACTTCGTGCTTCGAATAAGTAAGTATGAGCCTGAAATGTCTCATCTCACCGAAGGTATCAGTACAATGAGGAGGATTAGGCGTAATCACCACGCGTGCCTATATTGGTTTGAGGATAATGCTTCAAATAAATGGAGTATTTTGCAAAGCTATCCTACACGTTATTTTTTTGCTAAATTTCCAAGTTTGCTATTCTCCCTGTTCATTCTAGTGATGTATGTTACCTGTACGTCTGCATTGTCCATCGGTTCTTCAGCTGGAGGCGAGTCGGGCGCGCCCTCTTCCGGTACTGTCGGGGACTGTGGGGCCATGCTGGCCATACTGATGACAAAACAATCAGTTTTATACATAACAATAACTTTGGATTTGGAAATATATTCAAGTAAGGTGGAGTGGGTAGCGTTCACAAGTGATATGGACAAACATACTGCAAGACATATCTTATTTAATAGTAATTCATTATATATCACATACAGTAAAGATTCTTAAGGAGAGAAGTAAGTGGTAATCTAACCTATTTCTATATTGTCAGAAAGTGTCATCAAAACCGTACCGTCGTGTCCTTTTTTAATGAAGGACCTGTGCAGAACCACCGAGTTTTGGTCTGCCTCCATATAATTTGAACTATATTAACACGAAGAAGAAGAATAAAGTAAGAAACCTCCACGATCCCTTAAAAATTGTCTTCTCTATAAGGGTTGATCACGGATCCCGGGATCGGATTTAATTGGGCACTGATCCCGTCTTTGTATCCACCGATACCGGGATCCGAATACTAATAGGATAGACTGGCACTAACGAACACGATGAACGAGCCGTCGTTACCTGGCGCTGGAGTGCGCGGGGCGCGGCTTCCTCTTGTCGACGAGCAGCGTGCGCGTGGGCGACGGCTTGATGGCGTCCTCGCCGCCCTCCGCCACCAGCTCCAGGATGCGCTTCTCGGCCGACGAGCTGGGCTCCACGGCCGCCGGGGCCGACGACGTCAGCTCCGCGCCGCTCTCCGAGGGGGGTAGGTCGCTCTGCGGCAAATGAAGGGGTAACTATAATATAGGGAGTGGGAGCCGTCAGATATAGCCACAGCCGTTCCGAAGATATAGTCCAAACTGTTCAACTATTATCTTGGTATATAAAAGTATAGACAATGCAACTTGAAAATTTGATGAAATGGTATTGCAACTTTGGAGACGACTATCAATATCTACGTCAATTTCTAAGATTCTTTCGAAAATGTTAGCGAAATGGTTCCATACAAACATTACAGTCAATTAAATTTGTTTTTAAAATACTTCTTACTATGCTAAGGTAACTCACCTCTCTCGGCACCACAACGGAGTTGGAATTCGAGGGAGCCGCGGGCGCCAGCGACAACAGCAAGTCGAGGCGCACAGGAGTCTCCGCCGCCAACGCCTCCGACATTTCGAGACATGACGTCTCGCAGCCAGTGTTCACCCAACTGTTGGTAAAGAGGTATGAGTTAAAATACAAGTCACATTTTTATGTTAAAACCTCTAGGTAAAAACGGGTAGACCAATTTTTATCAAACATAGCTGAAAACAGTGCAAGAAAATTGTCTTTGGCATAGAAACGCATCGAAATCTGTCCATCCGTTTGAGAGCTACGATGGAAGCTACAGATACAAACATACAGAGACATTTTCATTAAACTTTTAACATCCCTCTTTTGCGTTGAGGCTTAAAAATAAGTCATACATTACAAAATATGTAAGTAACAAGTGTTTTTAATAGTGTATTATCATCGTATCTAAAGGTATTTCAAAAAAGCTCTCAATCTTCGGGTATAGAATGTATCGGATATAGAATATATATTATCACCTTGCAAGCTTTGACCCATTTTAACAAGTTAACATAGAAGGATGTTAAGTTTAATATTGTACATAATGTAATTTTTATACTGCACGTTTTAAATGTGAAAAAGATAGCACCCTATATTTTTATATATGACCAATAAATATGGTCGATAGATGAATAAATAAAATCACTACATATTACAAAACAAAGTCCCCGGCCGTGTCTGTCTGTCTGTTAGCGATAAACTCAAATACTACTGCACGGATGTTGAAGCGATTTTTAATAGATAGAGTGATTTAAGAGTAAGGTTTATATCTATACTAATATTATAAAGCTGAAGAGTTTGTTTTGTTTGTTTGTTTGTTTGTTTGTTTGTTTAAACGCGCTAATCTCAGAAACTACTGAACCGATTTGAATAATTCTTTCACTGTTAGATAGTCTATTTATCGAGGAAGGCTATAGGCTACATTTTATCCCGAAATTCCCACGGGAACGGGCACAACGCGGGTAAAACCGCGGGGCGCTGCTAGTGTATAAATATTCCCGAAATTCCTACGGGAACGGACACAACGCGGGTAAAACCGCGGGACGCTGCTAATTCAATATTTTTTTATACTTTATGAGTCTTTTCCACATTGTAACACCGTGACACACCTTTTATACAATTAAATATTCAATTAGTGTACTCATACATAACAAAAGCATTCTAAAACCGACAAACAAAAGGTATACATTTAATAAACAACCGAGCGACACCTGAATCACCCATTACAGGACGTAAACAATTTCTTTTTATTTGTATAACACATTTCACAGTCCGGTAGAGCAGATCATAGTCACTACGCGCGTTATATGGTTACTTTCATCCACGCTGGATTCTATCACTTGATCTGGTTTTGTTCAGGATACCAAATAAATAAAAAATACTATCTATTCCTGTGTTTTAACCCTCAGGTCCCCAGCATACACGTTTTCGTGGGAATTTCTTGATTAAGCCTATGTCAAATATTGTCCCAAAGAGTAATCCAGAAAATATACAAATAACTTTAAAATTCTGACTAACGGATACTTTGAGGGAAAACTCGAATTTTAAATATTATTTTATTATATGTATAACTATTTATTATATCGTGTCTTGCCGCTTTATGTGACATTAGTTGTGCTAACCGGGCTGATAATAATACTTTCAATAGCAAAGGACACCATCAACCAAGTCATTTTAACTATAAATATGGCTTCCCACTTTACCCTAGACAGAAAAACACACTCTTTAAACGGAGCAATTCGTCATTTTACATTGACAGATTTTTTAGTATCTGATTAAAATTGTCCAGTAAAAAGTCCAATGAAACATAGGCTTTATGATATCAAAGTCTCAATACTTACGGATGATCGCAGATGTAAGCAATGTCGGCACGCTTCAGTGGGTCCACTGTGAGCATGTCTCGAATGAGCGGCGACGCGGCTGCGGGCAATTATACCAGTTAATCACATGCCCAGGAGATAGAACACACCAGATAATGGACGTTATTATTAACAATTACCATATTCACTCATTAAAAAAATAATTATCAACAATTACCATATTAATTTACAATGTTTTTTACAATAGCGGCGCCACAGAACACATAAACAGAGGTTAGAATGGCGATCATGCGCCGTTCGTATGAAAACCGGTGTCGCCGAATCCGCCCCACCTTTCACCGCCAGTGCATCTGTGCGTAATAAATATGAAGCTTACGCACATATTTGCAATTTCAAATCTAGCCTATCTTAGCGCCGCGCCATCACGCGATTTCAAACGGAACCAATCATGCGCATGCACGCACACTGATGCACATTTTATAGCTTATCGCGTTGTCGTACAAATATGAGCGTTCGCTCATATCCTTGGCGCGCCTGCCCCGCCCACATCGCCTTTCTAACCTCTGTTTATGTGTTCTGTGAGCGGCGCCTAGTCTCTTTCGGAATTTAAGGGGGAAAAGCTCCATTGAGATGACATCGCATTTAATACTTTTTGAAGTTGTATAAAAAGAATCTGAATTGTATTAGATCTTCTTCTTCTTCATCGAGTGGATGGTCAACCTGACCAATCCTGGTGTCAGAGTTATTGAGCCGCCAAAGGCCTCTGACATGGCTCATGTAACGATTGTATTAGATTAGTCAATAAGTATTTTTTTTAATCCAACTGATAGTTAAAAGATTTGCGCTCACTTGAAATTTGACAATAAAGGCAGTATTCAACTATTGGCTTTCGAATATTCAAATTAAGAGGTAATTATTTTTATACATTTTGACAACCAATTATCCAAATTCAGAACTGAGACCTTCGTTTTAATGACTTTGAGCATACTACATTAAGGTATTATTATTAAGAAGGTATAGATAACTCACTGGATGGGTTCCTAGGTTCATAGTAATCTCCGTTGCTGATCTGTCGCACTAAACGCTTGAAGTTTGAGCCGTCGAACGGCATCGCGCCGTAGACTAGAGTGTAGAGGAGAACGCCCAGAGACCAACAGTCCACCTGGAAATAGATTAATAAAAATGTTAGTTTCTTAAGTTTAAGCGAACACTACTCATTTTGAATTGAAACTACGTTTACGGATACACTTCGCTTTTATTTTACACAGAAGACTTCTGTGACCACGGTTCCAGTAAAGGGGCCGAAAGGTCAGATAAAAATTTAACATTTTTATCTGACCTTTCGGCCCCTTTAAAAGCGAAGTGTATCCATAAAGGTGTTTTCAATTCAAAATAAAAATGTACAATTCTGTAACAAGGAAACATTCAATTCTTGCAACGACAAGTAACAGCCTGCGATTTGATGGCGGAAAGAGCTTTTATAATAAGGATTAGAATGAGTTGGCACTGGAAAGAGAGATTTGGGAAGAATTGGGGAGACCTTTGCCCAGAAGTGGGGAACAGCGAGGTTACGTAAAAAAGTGTGATAACATTAAATAATATTGTACTTCTGTCCAGCTAGGTTAAATTAGATAGAACCTTCATAACACCTACAAATAAAATAACGTAATCGATAAATATCCACGGGTAGTACCTCCGGTCCGATATAAGGCGTTCCTTTAACGATCTCCGGGGATGCGTAGAGAGGCGACCCGCAGAACGTGGACAAAAGAGACGTCTCTTTGAACACGTTCGAGAGACCGAAGTCAGCAATCTGGAACAAGGTGTCATGTAAAATGGTAGTAAAACCTTATTAATAAGTTCAACCTTATTATTATTAATAGCTGCGCCCCGCGGTGTCAGCCACGTTGTACCCGTTCCCGCGGGAATTTCGGGATGATGAATAGCCTATACTTACTACCTTCCCGTTGAATGTGGCTACAAATTCGGATTGGTAGTTTACCGCGGTTAAACCGCGGGGCGCTGCTAATGTATCTAATAAGGTGTCATTTGTCTTACATAGCCCATTGGAAAATGTCGACAAGGCAATTAGGAATGACTTCCTTTTTGTCAAAGATATTGGCAAGAGACAGTGCCAGTTACACGTCATTTGAACAATCAATGAAATAATAGTTACATAAATATTTCCTACTGCGAGTATGTATTGTCCTATTAACCTACTTATAATAATAGACCCGAACAAATTCACACACGGTTAATTAGACCCAAAGTAAGCTCTAAACTTGCACATATGAGGGAATTTAACTCACTGATATTACTACATAATATACATACACAAATACATTATAAGGACATATAATTGTCACCCAGACGTCGCGTTGTCGCCAGCAACTATGTTTTCACATATATTGTTGACTGCGGACGGGAATCGAACCCGCAACCCCCGACGCAGTAAGCGCTGTTACTGCCTCTGTGCCAGCGGGCTTGTCAAATAAAACCTTAATAACTTAAATATTAATACAAAAGTTTATGAGGATGGATGATTGTATGTATGTTTTGCTTTCACGTCGGATCCAATACTGATCGGATCTACAAGATACAATTTTCTCATGTAGACTACTTTTGTACAGAAATTCCCACTGGCACGGCGTGGGAGGTTCCAACGGGCTCTGTTATAGTTATGATCATATTAATGTTATTACATACTATAAGAACTGTCAATAGTGATGGGAAATATTAACATATTCAATTTACCCGCGACCACGATAGGTGTCTTCTTCCTCTTCATCGAGCCAACCTGACCAATCCTGGTATCAGAGTTATTGAGCCGCCAAAGGCCTCTGACATGGCTCAAGTAACGACTACTATCCGTAGAAAGTAACCGGGACCGACGGCTTAACGTGCCCGTCTATTCTTATCTATACTAATTTTATAAAGCTGCAGAGTTTGATTGTTAGTTTGAACGCGCTAATCTCAGGAACTGCTGGTCCGATTTGAAAAATTCTTTTTGTAATGGATAGCCACATTAAACGGGAAAGTTATAAGTTACTTTTCATCCTTAAATTCCCACAGGAATGGGTACAACGCGGGTAAAACCGCGGGGCGCTGCTAGTTGTTCATATACGTTTGGTAAACAAATCCTTTATAATTAATACAATACTTTTTAAGTACAGAGAAAAATCTTCATCATAAAACAATATTATTACAACCTATTGCTTACCTTAGCACTACCAGTATCATCTAATAATACGTTTTCAAGTTTCAAATCTCTATGGCAAATTTTATGTATATGGCAATAATATACAGCTGTTGCTATTTGGCGGAACAATCTGAAACAAACGCATACATTTTAATTTATCTATGGATTCAAAATTATATTGTAATCCCACAGCTGGGCTCATCCAAAACTACAAAGGTCATACTCTCCGTCTCCGTTAAACTGAGGTAATAAGTTTTAAATCCATTTACAAATTTCAAAATTTTAAAATCTTGTATACCTAGTATATCCATATTTATAAAAAATATTTTTTGAACATTTGAATTTGCAAGTATATTGACATTTGCGGGACTTTTCAGGAACGGATTTTGATGCCCCTCGGCATGCTTTTAGAGTCGACTTTGCTCTGTCTCATCTTTGGAGGCCTTTAGACCAAGTCCCATATCACTTTGCTCAATGCTCTTTGTTTGTGCATCCGTTGATTTTATTAATAAATAATAACAACATTGTAGTTTTAATCTTGTGCATTGTTCTTAAAAGACAATACAATAAAACAATAAACAGTATTTTATTAGTCAGTGTAGTGAGTATGCATGATACATTTTTTCTTCAATGAGTTAGAATTAAGATATAATAATAAGCCTGGTTTACTTGCAGGGAATTTCAATCCTTTCGTAACCCATCACTAAACCACTTACACTACTATAGACGGAATTGTCTTTGGTTGGGAAATCGGCCATATTGGTTTCCATTTTATGAAAGCATAGAGTATATTTGAGTATTTGGTATACAAACCTCCGCGCCTCATCCTCCTGTAATACTTTCTTCTGACTGAGGTAGTCATAGAGCTCGCCGCCCGAACAGTATTCCATTACAAGTATCATCTTTTCACTGTTTTCAAACACTATAACACACATAAAAAAACAATATTAACATTGTATATTACTTAAAATTATAATTAAATACAGTTTTGTCTTAGCATTAACATAACTTTTTTCTATCTAACCTTTACTGTCCCACTGTTGGGCAAATGTCTCCGCCAAATAAATAATAATAATATTTTTTATTAAATAAGATAAAATCGTTGTTCAACTTCTATAAATTTGGATTTGTAGCAAACTATTCAACCACTGTAGTGTACTACAAATAACTTGGATTAAATACTTTATACAGAGTGGTTTGGGGTGCCGACAAATTGTTACGGTTACGGCACAATAGTATCGAAATAGACACAGCATTAATAGGGCAGATTCAATTTAGATATCCGTGTGTAAGCACGCTATAGAAGACGGAGCCGCGTCGAGTATAATGACGCTGGGATGTTATCTAGGATGTTGGCTGAAGTTTACTTTAATAGCTTTTATACGAACAAACACCTAAAAAAATATAATTCAACTACTGCGACCCTTTAAATATCAAAATGAGTATGGATTCATGCTTTATTTATTAGTGCAGTAGATAAATCTCGAAGCTTTTGTTTTTAAAGCTTCTTAGGATTTTTAATGTCCTCTAACTTAACTGCTAACTGCAATTCTAAAATGAACTAACATTTTTCATAAAAGTTCCTATTGATCGTCAGATACAAAGTTCCCATTGAATGTTCCTGAGTATGTTTTTAGCTACACTTTTAAAGCTAGAGAGATTTATAATAGTGATTATCATAGAGATTATCTGGACCTAAACAATGCCGATATCATTGCCAAAGTAGTAGTATTAGCCTGTAATGGCACTACAGGTCAAAGGCCTTTAGTCTCACCGAAGATATCAGTACAGTGAGGAACATTGCCAACGTACCTTCATAAATATGTACAATGTTGGGATGTCTGACCGAGGACATGATCTGGACCTCGCGGCGGATCCTCACGAGGTCAGCTTCCGACTCGATCTTGCATTTCTTGATGGTCTTTATAGCCACTTCTTGCCCCGTCTTCTTGTTGATACCTAGTTGCACTTTGCCGTACGTCCCTTGGCCAAGCTTTCTTACTATGTCGAATCTGGTAACAAACGTAATAAAATTAAACGTAAATTAGTGTGAGCATTTTCAAGTATAATAAAGCGGGCTCTATTCAGATACTGCAGTAATTGTCCTTTTACTGACCAGATGTCTGTACAGAAGTCAAATCAACCAAAAAATTAAAAGAAAGGGCGTCTGTGGACGTTCCCGAAATTGTAAATTGTTCAATTGTAATCATTGATTCAACCTTTACAAATGAAATGACAACCGTTGCAATATGCCTTTCTCCTAACATGGGATATGCAATTAAAATGCAATTCATATTATTATAGCTATGAAAAACTACAAAAAGATCAAGAATATATTATTAAGTTTTCCATTCACCAAACAGTAACGAAAAACTAAATTAAATTAAAAGACTAATTAGCGAAAAAAGACATGAAATGTTTCGCAGAGAATCTGATTAACATCACCAATAATTAACTAATTAGTCGTGACTTTATAACGCGACAGTTACTGTCCGATACACGCATAGATAAGGTACATAAAAACTTATTGGAAACATTTTCTGCGAGGTGTAACATTGAGTATGTAAGTAGGCGTTTCATCTATACTAATATTATAAAGCTGAAGAGTTTGTTTTGTTTGTTTGTTTGTTTGTTTGTTTAAACGCGCTAATCTCAGAAACTACTGAACCGATTTGAATAATTCTTTCACTGTTAGATAGTCTATTTATCGAGGAAGGCTATAGGCTACATTTTATCCCGAAATTCCCACGGGAACGGGCACAACGCGGGTAAAACCGCGGGGCGCTGCTAGTATTTAATAAGATATCGACGACTTATTAAGCCACGTGGAAAGCTCTGCTCTTTGCGATCAGATATGTATAACTGTATTACTAATACCTACATAACTTTGTACATTATACACGGATAGTCATTACACCCTGTCTATTTTGAAGTTGAAGTTATTAACCATGAATTAAACTGAAGTTTTAGTTATCTACAAGCCTAACTTATTGCCATAAGTCCGATGATTTCAATGTTTAACCATCTTTCAAGTTGTTAGAATCAATTCAAAAGCGATTGCCTTCGAATCGAATCAATTAGCTGCATTATTTAGCGTTGAGCCACAAATTATAAGGTAAATAAAGATGGGACGCAACGCATTCACACTCCCGCAATTGGAGTACAGGTTATAAGTGGAAGCGTTCATACATCTAATATATACATATTTATTAAACAAACCATTATAAACTTAAATTATTGACACCTCCAAAAATGTTAGAAGATATAAAAAATATATTAGTATTCAAATAGTTATTTTAATTACTAGATTATATTACAAAGATTATTTGATGAAACAGCTCGGTTAAAATAATAGACTCAAAATATCTGAGACAAGATACCGCTAGTGCCAAACAATGAACACCGATGTCTGCCCACGCGAGTCTCCAATGCTATGGGCCAATGTACGCGTTGGTGCACGCTAACTCCGTACATAACATACGTATGTATCGTCGGACTAGCAACACCCCGCGGTTTTACTCAAATTGTGCCTGTTTCTCTGGCAATTGCGGGATAAAACTAGCCTATAATGTTTCTCTTGAATGTACACAGCTATCCAATACAAAAATAATGACGCAAATCCGATTGGTAGTCTCAAAGATTAACGCGTTCAAACAAACAAAACAGTTTTTAGCTTTATTGTACTCGTATTAGTATAGATTGATCGAGTCAGATGTCGACGAAGGCATTCACCCACATGCAACGTCTCGATCGATTCGCAAAAGATGTTTTGGTAATTGAACTGGTTGGTAACACGCTATGCATTGTTTGATTGTTTCGTGTTTACGAAGAGTCACCGTTAAGACAATACAGAAAGATATGTGATTAATAAATATGTTTATAATAAATGTAGCGATAATAAAATACATCTAATAACTATACATATGATCAACGGGCAAACTATGTAGGCAAATTGAAAGGAAGTTAGAAATCATTTTAAGAAATATGCACATAAACATTTTAGTCTATAAATATTAAGAATCCCATTTCCTCCTATTCCATATGCATTTAGTTGCTGTTTTCCTCTCAGTGAAGTGAGTTGACTATAAACATAATGCAACACATATACTCGTATATATATTTAAATGATACATTTTAATATTCAGCTCGAATCCGGAATGACGTCATGGCAAGAGGAAACTCTTAGCACGTGTTACCAAATTAATGTGTCATTTTCCGGAAGACACAAATGGACTAGTGACGAAGTATACTCTTGCAAGAAAGAATACTGTTAATGCAACCCACGAATTTATCTCAAAATTCTCGCATGTTTCAAATTCGAATGCCCTGAAAAGTTACTATTATTTACATTGTCATTTCCCACAAATAAATGTAAAGTGTACATATACACGGATGCAATACAAGTGGCAGAACAAAACGTTGAATGGCTAGCCACCTACTTCCCACCGGCTCATTCTGCTCTCAATGAAGATAAGAGAATGCATTTAGATTGTGAGGCCATCGTGTTCAGGCCATAACGTTCCATTTGCATCATGACGTCCTTTGAATTAACGCTATAATATAAGATACGAATTTGCATTTTATGACGTCGTCATGATGTAATACAAACCAACATTAACGCCTACGACTTCCGAGGATTCCTTCATGTGGGAGATTGCCCTTTAATAGTTAACCTATCGATGACGTTAGATCCATTCACTTAAATCCATCGACGTCAATATTCGTTATTAGGTCACTTGCTTTCTGCCCAACTAGCAAAATTGTCCTGGAATACGATTTTATAATGCTATTTGGACTTATATAGCTCCGTTAAAGGTTTTGGTATTTGCTATTGCGCTTTTAACAGCATTAATGAATACCGTTTTTACTTCAGTACGATTAATCCTATAATTTGAACTTATATCGGTATATAGGATCATATTTCGTGGCCACTTCTGGGTTAAGACTCCTATAAAAGCTAGTAACAAAACTAATTGCACTCAGGAGTAATCAGTCTGGAAACTCAGACTTATATGCGCCTTTAAGATAACATCTTAGGAGCATTTAAAGCTTAAGACTCCTCGAGGAGCATCTACCAGGAATATATACACTGAGGCGCAATCACTCTTGTTATTTATACTTATAACCTCATCTAGGCTATTTTTTTATGGCCAATATAAGTAAATTTAAGTTAAACTACTGAAAAGCATTTAAACTTCTTATCTGGTTTTACATTACCCTAGAAGTGTATTTTATATCCGCGTTTCAAATATGTATAATTAAATCACTAATATTATAACAGCTCGCAGTAGGATAAAATGTTTTCTATATTGATTTATCGCATGCCATTATAAGCTTAGATACACTTATAAAGGCTTTCCATAATAGTGTTATAGTCTAAGTAATCTCAAACAATCCTGGTCAAAACTCTTATAAGATCACTTTTGCTTGAAACGACCAATATAGGCTAAAACACGCTTTATATAGTTTCGCAAATTCTATTATAGGATTTGACATCAGCCACAGTGAGCACTGATGTATTAAATTTAATTGGTGAAGAGCGCATCGCGAATTCTGATGAGGGTTCCGGATAAGATAACTGTAGTACTTTAGATGGAGGAGGTTCAGACTACGAAAGTTATAGTGAAAAATCATTGAGCGATTCTGAAAGCGATAATGAGGCAGAACTTTCAGATTACAACAAAGATTTAGAACTGCGTTATTCTATTAAAAACTGGGCCCTAAACTTCAATATTTCTCACGCTGCATTAATCTCTTTATTTGAAGTTATAAATGTAAGAATAAACGATGTTTTGCCTTAAGTTGCACGAACACTACTAGATACAAATAAAGAAAAGCTACACATTACTATTCATTACTATTTCACCCCCAGGGCTCCAGGGTATCCAGGAATATCATCATACTTTTATTTCGATCGTTGGGAACCTGAATAAAATAATTAGATATTAAATAAAAACAATGTTTAAAATAATGTTTAACCTAGCACGCACAACAAACAAAGTCAAAAAGTCAAAGTCAAATATTTTTATTCAGTTTTGGCCCCATAGAGGCTCTTTTGAACGTACCACCCATTCGGAAGAACATCAGCAGAGAAGAATGGGCAAGAAACTCTGCTGGTTATTTTTTTTAAGTCAAGGTATAATACAATTTAATACTTATAAGTATAGATTACATGTCAAAATCAGCTTGACTTGCTGGTGCAGGAATTTGACTCCAGACATATTTGTCCTCAATGTAATCAGTAACGCTATAGTATGCTTTAGTCAATAAAACGTCTTTAACGTATGATTTGAATTTACCTTCACTAAGCCCAGTTACCTCCTTGGGAATTTTATTATAAAATTGAATACATCTACCAATGAAAGACTTCCCGGTTCGCGCTAACCTGGACTTAACAACAGCAAGCTTATTTCTATTTCGCGTATTAAAACTGTGGTGATCTCCGCGCACCTTAAGGTTACTCAAGTTTCGGCGGGCATACATTATATTTTCAAATATATATAACGAAGGAACGGTAAGAATTCGACTGGATTTAAAACGTTCCCTTAGTGACTCACGTGACCCCAATTTATAAATCGCGCGAAAAGCTCTCTTTTGGAGTAAAAAAATTGATTGAACATCGGCGGCACCTCCCCACAATAGTATACCATAGGATAGTATACTATGAAAATAGGCAAAGTAAACAATTCTTGCCGTTTCTTCATTCGTTATTTGCCTAATCTTATGGACCGCAAAAGATGCTGAGCTTAGCCTACCCGAAAGTGAATTTATATGAGAACCCCATTGTAATTTTGAATCTATGTCTAATCCTAAGAATTTAGTGCTACTGTCAAGAGTTAATCGAGTACCCCCCAATTTGACGCAAGAATCTACTACTGGGACATTCGGTAATGAAAATTTAATGCATTTAGTTTTTGCCTCATTAAGAAGTAGGTTGTTAGTGGAAAACCAATCTAGGAGAATAGCCAAAGCTTTGTTAACCTGCACAAGGTCCCTATCCTTCCTATCTACTTTAAAAATTAACGAGGTATCATCGGCGAATAATACCGTGTCGCATAGGCTTTCCATTAGATACGAGAGGTCATTTATGTAGACTAGAAACAAAAACGGACCTAAAATTGACCCCTGAGGCACGCCTAACTCAATATTAGACCCTTCCGAAAGGTTATCGTTAACGTTTACTTTTTGTCGCCGACCGCCTAAGTAAGATTTCATGAGTTCAAGGGCAGGACCACGGATGCCGTAACATTCTAACTTCAAAATTAACGTTAAATAATCTACACAGTCAAAAGCCTTGGAAAGATCACAAAATACTCCAAGAGCATCCTGCAAACCTTCCCAGGCGTCAAAAATATGAGAAACTAACTTAGTCCCAGCATCTATGGTTGACTTACCCTTTGTAAAGCCGAACTGATTTTTATGTAGAATCTTATGCTCATCAAAATGGGACATTAACTGATCTAGGATTAATTTTTCAAAAATTTTGCTAAGAGCTGGAAGAACTGAAATAGGTCTATAATTATTGGGATCATCCTTACTACCGGATTTGAAAATTGGAGTGACTTTACTATGTTTCATTAGATCTGGAAAAGTACCTGCTTTTAGGCATAGATTGAAGAGATTCGTAAGTTCAGGAGCAATAGTGTTAATAACAGAATCTAACATTTTTACAGAAATACCCCATAGATCTTCCGTGTTTTTCATGTTCAGTGATTTAAAAGCTTTTTTAAGCTGCCCTTACAATATTCCTATAACATGCTAAGCTATGAACATCAATAGAGTTTGTTTTTATCTGACAATGTGGAACCCTAATTGGTTACAATATGGCGAATTCTTCGGTTTTAACACTGGCCAATATAGAACCAATATTACTTATATTGGTTCTAAGTCACACTTGGCAATGCTCACAAAAAAAATGGTAACTTTTCATGATATTTTCATAATAAAATATTAAATATTAAAATGTAAATAAGTTAATTACAAGAGGCGCTTTAAAATTTTAATTAAAACCATGATAGAATTTTCGGAAAATTCACATTCCCCTACGAATATACACCAGACTAACAATAATAAGCTTTTGATTTCCTACTATGGTTGACATTCATTAATATTAAATTAAACTTAGTTATATTTACACAAACTATACCCTTAATCAAATAGTTAAAACAATTCCTGAACAGAATTCGAGCATTGCGAGGCGCGTATTCATCTCAAATTATCCTATAATTTACTTATATTGGCATTTGCAGGACTAATTGGATTGACGTAATTCTAATATAGGAGCAATATAGGCGTAAACGGCATTGAAGCGGTCTATTATAAACACGATATAAGTAAAAGTTTACTTATAAAATGGGCCCTTTCCCGGACTTATTAGCGGATATAAGTCTCTTATAATCCTACGGAATAGTGCTCCTGGAGATAGTAATGAAACCACTTTTTGCTAGTTGGGTGTTTACATTAAACATTAGTAATTTATCCATCTGTTTACAGTCGAAAAGTTTCATTGCAGTTTTACGATGTTTTTCTTCGAAATGTGAGCTGGTAATTATTTTGGAAAAACGTTTAAACAGCTGCAGTGTATTTATAGAACGGGCGGCAGTGGGGTAGGCATCTAGGCTTAGTTAAGTAGTACATCTTTTGTCATCTATTTCAGCTTTGTAGTTCGAGTGAAAACACGCCACCTACACGATGATATTTGGGCTAAACTAAAAACGAACGATCCGACCTTATTTCCGAAATAACGATACGTTATGTTTATTTCAAAAAATGGTGACTTTAATATAGACTGTAATTAATTTTGACATTTTATTACAGAGCGGACGAAAACTACGGTAAGCAACGTACTAGAATCAGATTTTATTGTACTGTGTTTCTTATTGTATTGTAAAGTTAGCCAGCTGGCCATGTTTCATCAGTCATGGCTGACGCAGCAAAAGCTAAATAATTCCCAAGAACCACGTAGGTAGAACGACTTACTTTCCCCTTCTATAATAATTATGTAGGTAACAATAAATCCAAGAACTCAAGGATTTATTCAAAATTCAAAAAATGCTAATTAGTTTACATATTTGATCGCAATCTTAGGAAATTACAGGCGGTTTAAGGCGACGATTACACGTAAAGTATTTACTGTGATCCGTCAATACAGTATTTATTGATGGATTACAGTATTTACTGATGGATTAATACACCAGCCTACACGTACAGTATTTATTAATAGAACAATATAACACTTCTGACAATAGTAACACCTTTTTAAATCATAATCTGACGGATCATCATTACAGAATCAAGAAATCTAGAAATCCATCAATAAATACTGTCATCCATCAATACATTAGATTACACGTTCAGTAAATACCACTATACGTGATATTTACTGTTGGATCACAGTAAATACTTTACGTGTAATCGTCGCCTAAGTGTTCATTTAGTTTTATTATTGCTAATGCGAATTGCGAACGTTACTTGTGGGTAATTTATAAGCTTTTATTCAAATACTGTTCATATTTCAGATAGACGTTTGAAATATTAACACAATATGCGCAATTGTATAGGAAAAGAGGTAAAAGCTCTATCAATACAGTCCCGATATTCAGAAAACTCATATCACAATAATTAACAATGTCTGAAAGGCGAGAAGGCATTAATGCGATTTCTCCAAGAACTCTAAAGGCCTTGACATCTATAGGATTTCATGTCACAACATTGCATAACTAGATAATTCGGGATTCCCGTAAAATGGACCACGCTTGTCAACGTACAATGTACACTTGTCAGGTACAGACATAATTATCACAGCTCTCTATTCACATGCAAGTAAGCACGTGCTTTCAGCTGGTATGCCAAAATGCCAGCTACAGACATGTGTGTTCCGGCCTTATTTATATACCTTATTAGGTATTTAAGTTGAGGGAGCAAAATCGCCTAGATGTTAAGATATACTAAATTGTATTCAACAGGCCATCATCAGATGCTTCAGTGCCGCAAATCGCTTAATATTAAAAGATTACCTAGAATTCATCCGTCCGGTAGTTTTTACGTAAAAGACTAATAAACATACTCGTACATACACATCCTGGCAAACTAATTTTTAATTTTTGGCAATAAATTTATTTTATTCTTATTCTTATTCTTCTATAGCATTTAAAACATTAATTAACTAGCAGCGCCCTCGGTTTTATCCGCGTATTGCCTGTTCCCGTGAGAATTTCGGGATGGAAAAAGCCTATTTATTACCTCCCAGTTGAATGTGGCTATCCATTATAAAAAAAAAATTGTATCAGGCCAATGTTTCGGAGATTAGCGCGTTCAAACTAACAAAAAATAAGCTCTTCAGCTTTATATTATTAGTATAGATAACACACATACATCCTCACATACTTCCTTATTATAGTATTTAAAAGAATACCTCTGTTTCAGCCTGAGCCGGTGGTCGTGCATGCGCACGTCCCCGGTGTTCTCTATGCCGTCCATAATGTTGGCGGTGCGTTTGTTCTCGCCCACCACCATTGTTGCTGAAACAAAACAACATACATACATTAATAACTATTCATGAATTTTAATTCATTAGTATCTGTTATTGTGTGTTAGGGTCCCCAATCGTTTTTCTAACTTAATGACTGGATGTAAAATCCAAAGATGCAATAAAAAGCTAGGCATATGAGCTTTTGGTCCAGTGATTATGTAATAGGTCTTCATATCACTTTTGTTGTGTATCTATTTGTTTTACTTTAGTATATTAGATCTAACCTAATAAAATACTAAACCCACTAAAACCAAGCATTTGGCGTAACTTAACAAATAGCTAACCAAAATTACATCGCAATAAGATGGGTGGTAACTAGATTATCGCAAACACAAATGTTTGTGTCGTAATTTCTTTACTACCGGACAGATTTAGGTTCCGAACAGACAATATCATATTAAGCTGGCCAATAAATCGCCTCTACTCATTTAACTTTTGGACGGTTTTGCGCGCCGAGATCAGTACGGTTAGTTAGACACATGTTTACGATTCTGTTTAGATGGAGCATGATTTATAATAGCACGTGCATTTGTATTATAGTTCATATCTACTGACGGCGTAAGCATATTAATCTCTAAGTAAATAAATAGAATATCATTACATACATTTAGTTAGCAATGTTAATTAATTTCGGCAGTTACAACAATACTAAGGAATTTTGTTTATAATTGGATAAAAATATTCAGTAAACACGAGATAGAATCGGGGAAACACATGTCGGTATTCGGAAGAGATCAGCCAATTAGCCAGTCGGCGAGGTGTGAAGAGTTATTAGTCGTCATCGGACGTCTGCTTCACTTGTTTATACGCTGGCAGAGCGCCGTTTTCCCGTCAAATGGGACCTCGTGATTTATTCATGCAAACGGTGCATGCTAATAAGCTGAGCGGTGAACAGGGCGGTGGACGATTCGCCTCGAACATCCGCTCCGAACCATGAGACACGAGACTATACAGTCATTAGCAGCCGGAACACGTGCGCCCAGCTTTCCATTGATCGAGAAAGTGCTGTTTTTACACGGATCAATAAAAAAGGAGCATTGGGACCGCTTGATACTTACGACTACACTCTAGAGAGTAAACTCAGGTCATATCCAAACGTCAAAGTCGTTTATACTCCGTATCTAAAACCCCGCAGACGCACTTTAGATTTGTTGTTTCATACTTGATTTATCGTGTCCCGGCCCACATCTGTGTGTTTCACATTATGTGAGAGTAGAATAACATACACTAGTCATTACCGATGGATTAGTAAGACTGATTCACCCTAATAAGTACATGCCCAAAGGTAGACAATAATATAGCCAAGAAAGGGGAAGTGTATAAAAATAAAAGCGTGTTCGAAGTAGAGGTGCTAAACGAAGTAGCTAACAAAGGGCGAGGTATCAATTACTCGAGCATAGTTGTTATTATGCTCTATATCTAACTGAGAAAAATCTTTAACAAACTCATTACGTTTCGAGTACAGATTTACCGTAGAATAGCTTGATTTATACGTATGTCGCCTCCTACGTGTTGGGTGGGTGACGAAAATATCCGAACAGTGAACACGTACGCAGCCGTACGTATAATATCCACTGCGGCATCACCTAACCTACATGATACGAGGCAGCCTCCATTTTCAAGGAAATAATGTCTCAATCTAATATTGCGAGAACCGTTTACATATCATTTTAAAATTTTGCAGATTTTATTTTGAAAAATCATAACAACTTGTTTTTATTAAAAGTTTCTTTAGATTGCAAATATCGAATGATTCACAAAAAGAAAGCCGTTTGTAATTGCCGTTTCAATGTTATTTCATTGTCAATAGAACGCAGCCAAGGGGAGCTTGCATGCGTACGCACAGAAGTAAATACATCAAAGTGACATCAAGTCCAATTAGCAAGAATCCGAGACGAAGTCTTGACCCAAATACTGGAGAGAGTTCCCCGATCGACCTAAAAACAATACCTTTAATGCGAAGCTGGCTTGAGGGACAAAGTATGTACTCAATGTAGAGCATACTTGAGAAATGTACTTGAAACAGAAGTAAATCGGACATGTGGGTGAAGTTTGACCCAGAATTGTGGGCCTACTCAATATTAAAAGGTTGTTTTACTTTGCATGGGTATTGGATTTCCGATCCACTATTCCAGGGACAAAACTAAAACTATTTGTACGTAATATATGAACTTATAGCTTAGGTTGTGTTGTGTCATAAAGACCTAATTGAAGTTGTATGTAATTTATGCCCTATGTAAGTAATTAAAGTTTTATAGTTATTATGTATTCTACACGTGTGCGTAATTAAAATGTTTCGGCATTTCACGCAGTTTCCGCGTGATTTCAGAATCCTGCGGCTGTTTGCATCCATCATGTCGTGTGCACATTTACAAGATATTTTTTTAAATTGTTGTTTGGTTGGAAATAAGCCGATCCGAAACAATTCAAATTTCAAACTATTTGACATTGACTCATCATCGCTTATTTCTCGGTCATTTGTGTTATTTCGGTCCACCTTGACAAAAAATAATAATAGAAGCCTCTCTTTTTATAAGAACATGATTTCATTGCTCTGATCATGTCTCGATATAAGTCAAAGTGACTGTGAGATCGGTAGGTTGTTATTATAACGCGACATACAAAGTACATTGTACGTAGGTGGCAAGAGCTCTACGTACGTACAGTACGTTTAATCAATTGATTAAGAGGCATCGTATGAAGATAAGTGAGGATAGTTATACAAGTAACAGTTGTCGCTATTAGCTTCAATCACATTCAAACGCTGCGCACACATCTCGCACAGGAAAACCTGCGTAGAATATACGAAAATATTGTCCATGATCGTGTTTTATTTCGACTCGGTTGGTATGCGAGAACGCCCGTGGCCGTCCCGCATCGTCCTTGCTTACGTTAACCGAGAGAGTAACTAGGCCAGTTACATAGGTGTCAATGTTTGTCGGTCGGAAGAGCCGCGATCTCTCAGCCCGATGGCATTGACGTGTGAGCGTGAACGGTCACGTCCAGAAAAATGTAGCGCAAGTAGCCAATTAACATGTGGGATATAGTGTGAGGCCGGCGTCTCGACGGCTCTATAAATATCTTGCCCCCTCGCACCCCTCGGAGCCCGAGCGGCGAGCGCCGCAGCCGCCGCGCCGCCGCCGTCTCCGACCGGCACCACCGATGCCGCAATCATATAAAAGACAAAACATAAATCTCAACATCAAACTCATGACGTCATATTACCATGTCAAACCAAAGAACCACGGTGATTTTATTGACGAAACATTGTTTTTTTAGATTGCAAACAATCACGAAAGCAAAAAAAATATATGAGTCAATAAAATGTTGGCATTGGCAGGAGCGATCGCGTATTCTTTATAGCAGAGATGACCTTTCCATTTATTTTTGGTTAGCAACGGAAGAAAGTTTAGGAGATAAAGAATACATCAGCTGTCGGAGCGATGTAGGTAATTGAATGAAGAAGATAAAAGTATAACATGTGTTGTGTTTTAAATCGTGTGTCGTTGAGGCGGTGATGATTGAGAGTTGGACGGATTCGGAGTGAATCCCGGAAGTGTCGGGAGGGAGTGGAGCCGGCAGTCGGCGGTCGTTGGAGCTGAGAGAACAGCCGGCAGTCGGTCCCGGGGCGCGCGGCGTGCTGCGGCGTCTCGCACGGACACAGGCAGCGTGGACGCACCGAACAATCTATTTTTGTTCACACACCAGTTGAATAACCTCCAATCAACTATTCGCACTTGCCTCCAAATCCATCTAGAAACAGATCATCGTTCATACGATCGTATGATCTCTAAAAAAATATCATCCTTCTCAGATATTTTTTGTTGTTACTAACTTTAAACTAGTCTTTAGAATTTAATCAAGCTTAACCGATTGTACTTTCTTAGCGCTTATAACTACTTTCTGACGTTTTGACGTAAAGAATAAAGAGAGCCTAGTTTTATTAATTTTTGTATTGTACTTACTTATTCATTTTGAAACCTTTAGTTAGTTAGTTAAGTAACTAATTCGGAATCTGAACGAGTAACTACAATGGAAATTCCCAAAGTAACGCTTTCGTTCCCGCTTAGTTACTAGATTAAAGAGGTACCTCTTATCCAGAAATTCCACTTAGGCACGGGCTCTAACGCCGCCATCGTTTCAGCTGTTACTAGCATTAAGTATGGCCACAGTACATAATGGCGTCATTTTCATGGTATTGTTTACTATTGAAGCAGAAACCCATTTAGTATCCTTCTTGGAATCAGTTTTAGAGTAACTTTGAACTGCATACGGGTGTCCAAATGTAATCAAATGACATCAGGTATTAAAAAGGTTACAGCCGATTTTTATGGAATAAAATTGTCTACTATTGACCGTTTAACACTTGTAAGTGTAACATGTCGTCAATACAACTACCGAATAAGATAAACAAGGCATACGCATGACGCAGTTCTATGCATATTTTTGTCGTAAAGTTTATAATTTGGCAAACAGTCTAGAATTTGTACCGATGAACGTAACTAAAATAGAACAATTCCATGGTGCTGACTCAACACAGCACTTCACACTAAATCACACAGATATAGGTTACAGTTTTAATGAACACTAGACGATTACTCCTACTCATTATCTGACAGTACAGACACTATCTATTTAAAGAGGAACCAGAATAACTTTTTAAAAGTGTTCTTTGGTGAGATGTTAAGCCAAGTGTTCAATGCCTCAAAAGAAACTTTGTCAAATAGACATCAATTCAGCATCTGATAGAACACTTTGCATTGGAAAGCCGCCAGATAAACAAATCGTGATGTAGCGACCTATTGGAACTATTCAAAACAAGGAACTATAGTTACGACGAGTAAATAAACCTCATTATTTTAGGTCGTCGCATAAAATTATATTTTATCCGTTAAATCAATTTAATTAGCCACCGTTAATTCGAGACGGCCTACATTCGATGTTTTTGTTGCAAATACAAATTAACAAACCGTTTTGCCGACTTACAGCAAGGAATATGCAACGCAACGAGTTTCATTGATTCCATGATAACATGCACATTAACTACTTAGATATAAACGGTGCAATAACAAGGTAGTCACCTCGTTAGCCCTGCTTATGTTTGCTGTAATTAAAGGCATAAACAAATTAATTGGAGATACTGTTACATCCAATACTTATTAATTTCAACATGGAGTAGGTATTGTTAAGACTCTGTTAGAGAATAATAATGCCAGAACCAAAAGTTTAGAAACATATTTCTATTCTCTAAGTAACTCTATGACCTGTAGAGCTCACAAGGACCAGGTAACTTCCTATGTTTCTTAGTTGTTCATATCTAGGTAGAACGACATTTTAGTTAACAATCCAAAAAATAAACCAACATAAAAATATTACGCCGACCCAGCTTACAATTTTTTTTCGAGAATCTGTTAAGAAATGCAATTAGTTCGTGGAGAACAGTCGGACATCCGGACTGACTAACGAAAGAATTTCTGGAAATTGAACCGCAGACGCTTTGCGATCGCTTACTCAATAGTAAAAATTTTACCTTTGTACGTAAAGATATAGTTTCGGGATGAAAAGTAGCCTTTAAGGTACTTTTTGAATGAGACTTTGATAATACAAACATATTTTCTCAATCTAATCAAAAACTCTTCAGCATTATTTTAGTACCTACATCTTTACAATATTTACAGTGATTGTATGTAAAATAATCTGTCTGTCGTCTTTCAAAAAGGTCGTGTCGATGTCCTTCGTCCGAATCGATTTTAGTACTTACTTGGAAGGTCAAACCGAAGACTGATTTTAATGATTTATTCAGCTATTTATTGACTGTTTGGCTTAGATATCAATTCTTGCATGCTTAGTCCTACCTAGGTATCAAAACACCTTGGTTAAACATAAAGGGGTATGCCTGCAGCGACTGAGTCCCCAAAGCAAAAGACAAAGCAACCATGTTTTTACAGGACACGGATGATTTTTAGCACCCCTAAATCCGCTAAACATTGTGGTCGAGTAAGGCCCCAATATACAAGAAGACGAAGCGATCATCATTACAATGATACTTCAAAATTACTTCCTTTCTTTGTAGTTTGTGTTGCCTAAACCATGGACCGAGGGGCGTATCGTAAGAAATATATGTTTGTTTGATTTTTAATGATTATTTTCTGCTGATGTCTTACCAAATCGGTGATATGTAAGAAGACAGAGAAAAAAATAAGAGTGATAGAGAAGTCAAAGCTATAACTGAAATGGGATTGTATTTTATAAAAGTAACTTGTGTAGCCAACTTCAGTGTAAGAATTTTAGTACCGTCTCAAGGCCTCCGATATGGTCTATCGATTGAAATAACCGGGACCGACAATTTGACATACCCTCTGAAGCATGGTATTGCTTAGATAGAAATGCCACTATCAGTCACCCAAATAAATAGGGGCTGAGCTGGATATTGCTGTCACAATGAGCTAACGTTGCTTAGTCAAACTACACCACAACCGCTACATTCGTGTAAATCCTTCAATACCAAAGATCATAGTGGCAAAAATATGTACAAGTTACCTAGTTATTACCTTCTATGTTGAAAGGAATTTACCCTTAATTATGGGCACACATATTATCAACAAAACTTTAGTATTAAAAAGTGAGTAACTTGGTACTATCACATTCATTATCATTCTGTACATAAGCAAAATTATCCAATAAATTAAGAAAGTAAACAATTGAAAAACTGGCTGTGTTTAATTTAAATAGGTAAATAAATTACTATGGAAATTCTGATATTAGTATGCAGGAAAAAATTGAATAGGTTTCATATAAGTACCTATTTATTTATGAAAAATTAACATATTGCTAAAGTGAACTTAGATATGTACTACTCACCCATTTTCTTGTTAATAGAGATAGGTAGTTAGGGTTGATCTCAGTAACAGCTAGGATTATTTTTTGGTCAAATTAAATGTTCTTTACATTTTTATTATACAACCCACATAACACACACCAGAAGAATACCTACTTTCTAGAGAGCTTTTTAGTAAAATTTTGCTATTAGAAGCTGCTATCTTATATGATTATTTGTGAATAAACTCAATCGGATAAAATCTTATTCAGTAGGTAACAAAACAGTTAAGATAAATGATTCTCATTTATCAATCTATCTTATTAGCAGTGATTCTATGCCACTGTGGGGCAATAACTGAAATATTCCAGCTGAAAATCAAGTTTTAGTTTTAAGTCAAAAAATAAAGCAACATTAAATTAAAGCAATAAGAATGTGGGATCGGTTTGATATTTATTTACCATTTTATAGCTATTGACCGTTCTTATTAAATATTAAAATCTAATAAAATATTCTATACAATAGGTATAATATAAAATTATTGGTGCGAGAGTCTGCTTCGAATTATGATTCATACTCAAGTTTACAGTAAATTCAGTACCTACTGTTGGTGTGGCGCCTGCTGATGTCATATTTTACCTACTTCACAATCAAACTGGGGTATACTCTAACATAAAAAATATAACCTGTCAGAACTGCGATAACCCCGAGCTTTTAAGAGCTATAAGTTTTAAATATAAACCTAGAAAGACCTTCGAACAACAACGAAATATCTGACCAAGAACATTTTCCAATAAGTCGACATTCTTATGTAATATAAGCATTTTTTCCAGTCTCTTGGCAATTATTATGACTTCTCTTACGTTAATCTATCCATAAAAATACTTAAAATGTAACAAATCATGCGTAGGAGGTATAAATACCTTTATTTTATGTGTAATCCAATATCCAGAAGAAAGTTCAAGTCCTGTTTACACACAACTGCACTGTCATTCATGAAAATTAACACACTATCACAATGCAACACTACACAAATTTTCACTTAAATTAATATTTTTATGTGAAAATATCACATAATGCGCCATTTTCGCAATAATACGAAGGACGGCAATCGTGAATCGGCATTCGCTGCCATCTTTCAATCTTTTTTGTCAAATGTCTAAAAACTAAATATAGCGCTTGGAACGAACTCTGGTGTTATTTTTAGAAATTATTAGACAACATTTCAACTTTTAGCGCCATCTGTACAAAACTATTCTTGCAAAAAGTTGCTAACAGAGGGCGCATTCGACTTTATAATCAGAATTTACAGCAGATGGCGCTGTTCTTAATTTTTAACTACTTTCTTTCAAAACGCTACTCAAGAGTGCCCGAATCTTTAAAAAAAAAGCGGCCAAGTGCGAGTCGGACTCGCCCATGAAGGGTTCCGTAGCAGCGAGTAACATAATAAAGAAGTTCTTGAAATAAATGTTTTTTTATTTACATTTGAGTTATTGAATGAATAATCAGTATTTTTTTGCGGTTTACGATTTATGTCGTAAAAAAAAAACTACTAACTAGACCTCGTTCAAACCAATTTTCGGTGTTAGATTACATTGTTATGTACATCATATATTTTTTTTAGTTTTATCATTCTCTTATTTTAGAAGTTACAGGGGGGGGGACACACATTTTACCACTTTGGAAGAGTCTCTCGCGCAAACTATTCAGTTTAGAAAAAAATGATATTAGAAACCTCAATACCATTTTTGATGACCTACCCATAGATACCCCACACGTATGGGTTTGATGAAAAAAAAAAATATTTTTTTCATTTCTATGTATGGGAGACCCCCCTAAAATTTTATTTTTTTTCTATTTTAGTGTGAAAATATTAATGCGGTTCACAGAATACATCTACACACTAAGTTTCAACAACATAGCTCTTATAGTTTCGGAGAAAAAAGGCTGTGACATACGGACAGACAGACGGACAGACGGACAGACGGACAGACGGACGGACAGACAGACAGACAGACATGACGAATCTATAAGGGTTCCGTTTTTGCCATTTGGCTACGGAACCCTAAAAACGTACTTATACTCTATTTTTTTTGGATTGGCACAAAATGTGGTTAAATGTCGTCAGTTTTCCAGCCGAAGACGATTGCTTCTGAAGAGGAAAAAGGTTTAGAGATAGGGAAAGAATGAAATAGAATCACTAAACCTTTTTAATCTACAGGAAATAGATTATACACTCGAATTGAGAACCTCCTCCTTTTTTTTGGAGTCGGTTAAAACATAAGAAGCCCTTTCCTATAACTAATCAAATAAGGGCAATGCAAAGGGCCATCCTCCTGACCCTACCCTACCCGCTACCCCTGTTATTAAAAAGAGGGAGGGATGGCAACTACTCACTGATGACCGAAGTGCTATTTCATGATTGTTGTACCTTACTATCTAACTTGCTTACAATTCCTTCGGCTTTCTGTATAAGTAATTAATTAGTAATTGTATATCGTATCAGAGTTGTAAAGCCTGCTGCAGAGTTAACTATCAATACATGGTCGGTATACCTTTGTAAAGTAAGTAGATACCTACTTAGCTAGATATGAAGTATGAATAATAGGTAAGTATAGGTATACTCTGCTCATAAATAATAAATACAAGACCCAACCCAAATAAATAAAAACCGGACACTGCGAAATTGTCATCTTGGTTACATACACTTACGTACGTTAAGTGGGTAGATGACCCAAATCCGGTTGACGTCATAATTTGGTTAATATATAAGTTGGTATGTCTTTTAACTTTCCTTTTCCACCTATTGTCATAAGCGTTCATCTAAGTACTTAAGTGTCTCTCAAATAATACCTAGCTTAGATTTTATTAAATTAGTATTTACTTCTTAGGGTTAGGAAGTTATGTAGCGGAGCTACTTATTTATAACAATATTATTATGTACTTGCTCATAAATGTACCTTAATCTATACTTATATATAACGCTGAAAAGTTTGATTATTTTGAAGGCGGTCAACTCAGAAATTACTTATCCAATCTATACTAATATTATAAAGCTGAAGAGTTTGTTTTGTTTGTTTGTTTGTTTGTTTGTTTGTTTAAACGCGCTAATCTCAGAAACTACTGAACCGATTTGAATAATTCTTTCACTGTTAGATAGTCTATTTATCGAGGAAGGCTATAGGCTACATTTTATCCCGAAATTCCCACGGGAACGGGCACAACGCGGGTAAAACCGCGGGGCGCTGCTAGTTTGTATAATAATGGTATAATACTCTTTTTTGTTATGGATAGCCATATTTAACGGGAAGGTTATAGGATATTTTCATCCTGAAATTTTCACGGGGTCGGTCAGAATGATGAAAGTGCAGGGCGTTACTAGTGATTAAATATTTTTTTCCGACGGACTTTTAGGCTTCTGTTCTGTTCGTGATTCGTGGTTCGTGTAACATCTGTTTTGAGTTTGTCCAATCTCTGAATTTTTCGTGCAGTTTGCGACTAAAGTTGGAATTTGTTTAATTAGGTGATTACTTATGACATATACGAGCAAGGCTTTCTATTTTCCTAGTTAATTACTTCCGATTCAGTCCTAGTGTAAATAATTAGTAAAAGTTATTTTTTTGTGAAACGGAATAAACATTCGTTAAAAAGTTGTTCCTGTGTTCATTGAACTGCTACAGTGGTTCCCGCCTCATTACTATTACAGGTATTTTCAAAATACCCAGGTATACGTACTTTATTGAAGTAGCTAGCATTCTACACACAGCCGTCTTACTCTTAAGGTTCTGGGCACGGCCACAGATTACCAACAGTTACTAAAGTGAAGACGGTGAAAGTAGTTGTGCAACGAACTGCACTCCACAGCTGCAACATAATATTAGGAAGTGTTCGATCACCGTTCTGAACCAGTGCCTTCATTAACGGCGGTTTAGGTAATGATTTGTTTAATCTGTTGGTGATTCAATTTATGAAAGTAGGAGACTATACGTGGCTAAGTACGTAAGTATTACGAGCATATGTAGTTACTTACTAAGGATCTATCTAGATTATCTAATGTAAAGTCAAATTTATTTCGACTCTATATATTTTTCCCGTTGATTCACAAACGCTCTTTACTCAACAGTTTATATAGGTAAATAGAAGGTTTTTGTCCCTGGACAATAGCGTATGTCGGAACGGAACAAACCATTTGATAGCTAAAATGCTGTTAAGAGGCGATTATGAATAATAGGCCTTTTGTTTCTAATTCTAGGATACCAAACATGAAATACCCTAAACTTATACCTCCTTGTAGCTCATGTAATGTGTGTTGGTCGTGGACAGCGGTCGACCTTTGCTTCAGAGTTTTGTGACTGCTTCTGAGTTTTTTTTGGCATGTTTTTACAGAACCAGTTTTTTAATTACCTAGCCAGTCAGTTCAGTAATAAGCAATCTACACAAGTCATATATCTAGTAGGGCTATATTTAAGTAAAAGTAATGGAAAATGAACCTAAATGGCAATGGAATAAGGAAAGTTTTCATTACAAAATCTTTAATCAAAAGTAAGGGGTCTAAAGTGAATTTGATGGGATTGGAAGGCTACCTTCCAATTTCTTGGATCCAAAGTTCATTGGACAATGAAATTCGACGGAATACAACCTTAAGAGCTATAATAAACATCCAGCAGCTTATTGTTACCTGCCTGTGTCTGAATTATATATTGCAATACTTACACAAAAACTATTCTATTGTTGGTGTAAATCTTGAGTAACATTGTAATTAGGTTCCTATGTATTTTCTTACTTTTTGTAAATGGGTACCTACTAGTTATGTGTGTAATTTCACAAATCATTTTCCGGTACGTTTAACTTACAAGGCCAAAATAAGAAGCACACTAAGATAGCTTATCTTGAATAAGTTGGCCAGTCCTAATAACCTAACATAATGTCTACCAGCAATCTATACTTAATATTATAAAGCTGCAGAGTTTGTTTGTTTGAACGCGCTAATCTCAGAAGCTAACAATCCGATTCGAAAACTTCTTTTAGTTATGGATAGACACATTCAACGGGAAGGTTATAGGCTACTTTTCATCGCGAAATTCCTACAGGAACGGGCACAACGCGGGTAAAACCGCCGGGTGCTGCTAGTGTCATATAACAGATCATTTGATATTATTTCAATGTCAGTAAATGTCTTCTAATCCGTTCGGATAGCCTTTAATTCGAAATATATTTATAAACAAACATGTCAAAAACCTTGATCTGTTATGAATTTATGATTTACAAAGACATTTCTAAGACTTGATTTGCTACCTGATCTTGCACGTACTATATCTATCGGCTATCTATAGGGACCGACTATATGTGACAGAGGCTTTATGTATGTTATCATTTCATTGCATCATTTTATTGAATTTCGTGGCAGACATCGCTAATGTTAGACTTATTTATTTATACATTATATTCAGGAATTGCCAAAGAGTTGAAATGCAACCGCAACATCGATCGGTTTCGTCCTAAAGTTTCATCAGCTTGCAAATGAAAATTATCGACAATTATCGCCGTAACATTATGATTACAAACAAACTTATTATGTCTTGAGCAAAATATATCTGAAATTGCTCGATTAAAATATTTATGCAATACAAATATTCAAATTAATTGATAAATTGTCCAACTATACTATCATTGTATTTATATACCCAGGTGAAAATTGGATAATTGTGTAATCGGTTTTTATATAAATAGTACTATTTTTTGGAACCAGATATAACTAGCCGCGCCCCGCGGTGTTACCCGCGTTGTACCCGTTCCCGTGGGAATTTCAGGATAAAATTTATTCCATGTATTATTCTGATGTATAAAACTATATTCCTGTAAAGTTTTAACCAAATCCGTCCAGTAGTTTTTTCGTGAAAGTGTAACAAACATACATACATTCACCCTCACAAACTTTCGCATTTATAATATTAGTAGGATAGTTCCTACCCACCTACCTATCCCAAAATTTTATCATTACTAAAATGGTAATGGGTTGCTGACTGCTGAATGGACTTTCATGGATGTTGAGCTCATTTCAATTGAGTATTTCTCCTTAATAAGTTATTTAAATAAATAAAGTAATCTGAAAGAGCACCAAAAGTATTAGAAATATCTATGAACATAAGTTTAGGTACTTACCTATGTATTTCGCGAATCAGTACCTAACTAGTTAAATATAAGTTCAACTAACTCAATAGTCAAGGATATCTTAATTTAAATTCATCGTGAAGAGGAATTCGTTCCTGATTCAGACGTAGACAGGACACTAGTAGAGACCAGACTATCTCTATCTACCTACAGGATTTGTTATCTCTATGCAATTTACACAGACATACGTAGGTATAAGAAATATCGTTGTATAGATATGAAATATTATGTGCTATTATAACTATAAATAAGTACTCCAATTAAATATTGTTTACTATTATGACATTGCTTTTTAATAATATACTAGTGCTTTTAATTAACAAGGGGTTTGTTTGCGTCATATCAATTTAAATTGTTAATTGCTGTATCGCGTAAAAATGAATGTTTAAGGTTTTTATACCCTTTAATGTTATGCAAGGGACCTTGTGTTTTCTTATAACTTTTGTTGCGAAATTCGTGTGAGTCAAATGGAGATTGGGTAAATATTACCTTATGTGGATTGGAATCTTAAAGTTATTTCGTGGTGTCAATGTCAACCTTTCTCTTTGCTCTCTTTGCTCTTATAGTGTGATGCTGATAATGCCTTTGCGATTAGCCAACTTATCATCCATCATTGTTTGTTTTATTTACCTTAAATGTCGTAACACTTATACAATACAAAGCTGCAACACAAAACAAGAATGCAGCAAAGCGGAAGTGACGAATCCGCGCTATTACATCTCTTGTTAGTTACCAAAATCTGTCTAGAGTTAAACAATTTAAACATTCATGTAACAGCGGGCGCGCGGTTGGGGGAAGCCACTTTTCTCTTGGTTTCTCTTGACGTTGCGCCCGCGCAGTATTGGCTTTGTCGCGAGGAAACGCGCGCGCATCTACCTCTCACTCGTTCGAATTACGATATCGTGCAAAGGATTTATATATTGATATTTCGTGTGTTCGAATAAGGAAGTCATCTTGATACAGTGCTGTGTTCGATAGAAAGTTTGACAACTTGTTACTCGAGTGAACATTGGTAGTGTGCAACATATTTCTACACACTTGAACACCCGGCGAACACTCGAATAACTGTAAGGTTAGTTACCAGTAATTATTGATTTGTAATTAATAAATATTAATTAAAGTTTAACCTAATTTATAGAAATTACTGCAATATCTTAGAATCAACTTATGAGGTAAGTTTAATTATAGAGCTAACTTATAAGGAACTAAGTATATTGCAATAAAATTGTTTAGGACCGTCGTTTGGGTTAATTCAGTTTCAATGAATGTAAGCAAGCTTTCACTTTAAATGAGTGTGAAAATAAAATGAGCGATTAAAGCTTTTGAGTATATCTATTGAACTTATTTATTGTGAAGGTAATACTGAATAATTGATAATTAATCTATTAATTAAAATATATCTTGATTTTTATACAATCTTCTTACAGTAGATACTTATAGGTATATCTCCAGTGAGCCCTAAGCGCTAGATCATAAATTAAATAAAATCATATGGTTTAGAATCAAAGACAACTAAATACGTAAGATTCATAAATATCTAGGCTTCGATATATAGTAAAACCTTTAGAAAATAGTACTTTAGTACTTATTAGAAAATCATGTTTGTTTTTACGCCCTATAATAATTGTAAGTAAAGTGACTATGTATTACTTAATCAATCATAAAACTTGGGATCAGCTTACTTAACTTTACCTCTTGATAATCTGAGGTACTTAACCAATCAATTACTTTCTATACCTATATGACATGGGTTTTATACAAATTTCACTGCAGTACTGCTATGTAAGATACGTACCTTACTTACATGCATAAATAGACATATTTGACATTCACGTGAGGAGTATTTTTAAAGTATTACATACGTTTTGAATTTGGCTAAAGATCTTGAAATAACGAAAATGAGATCGTCTCGTGTTGCAAGCTACCAAAGTAAAAAATATTTAAGTATTTCAAAATTATTCCAAATGAGTAGTAAGTATTTGGTTACACCTAAGAAACCAGTACGTAATTTATTGTTGAGGTTGGGTACCTATCTACTGTGATCAATATATAACAAACAAGCATCACCCTACGGTTTTACCCGCGTTGTAGCCGTTTGCGTGGGAATCTGTCAAATACAGTTTGTTTGCTCGACTATTGTCGTAATGGAGGGTCATCTCCGTTTGCCTAAAGCGTTAATTCCTTTATCGATATCGGTTGGTTACTGTTTGTCAGTCCTGCCACTTGATTGTGGCTACTAGCTGTGACTTAAAAAGTTATCATTTCTGCTAATAGTCACCGCATCCTGAAGATAATCATCCATATTAATGTTCAACTTTGCAGCTTAAATCTTCATTAAACCTCATGATAACAGTGTTTTGAACATTTGACCGACGCTCACTTAAGTTACCGTTACACCGACACAGGTAGATACTTAAGTAGGTATCTAATGAGCGAATGTCTTGCTCTTCGACCTCTGGAGAGAGATAGTCGGTCAGTTTCAGTTTTGTGAAGCGTTATCTCTATCACTACTAACTGATGTGAATTTTCACGCTACCTTTTCCTAACAGTTCCTATGGAGAACTTGGCTCCGGACGGCCTTAGCTCTTTTATCGGTCAGCGAGTTGGCGGCGAGATCGTGTCTTTATACTAAGTATATATGACCTGCCTCAAGGAGTACCTCAGAGGGTACCGATTTCGGCCTGGGCAGTCATGGTATGGGAGAAACGGGGTTAGAGCTGACTGGTACCGAGTGCTCCGTACAATGTCAATATACAGAGATTCTTCAGTCTCGCAGTCGAGACTGGTTTTTGATATGAGTGACAACTGTACCAAGATCCAAAGAGGGCGTGTGCATGTCGGCGTACCTACCTCAATGTCCATTGTCGGTCAGATCAGGAGAGTCTATGTCGAGTCCAATCAAGCAGGAAGAGTTACCGTAACAAAATCTACACCGGTAGCGAGACAGTCTTGATGACAGACGCGACTATAAAACCGAAACCATTCGACTCCAGAAGCCGTCGGGCAATGCTTGTCACCCTCTGCTACCTATTATTTGCCCCACTAGATGTCGTTAATGGAGCAAATGATAAGTATGTGTTGTTAAGTATGCACAAAATAATGTTTTGCCGACAACTCATGACGAATTTGATAAATAAGAACAAAAGGTACAGAATTACATTGCCTTTGGTAAACTATTTACTTTCCGCTGTTGCTCGGCTACCGGATTTAATGAAATAGTGTGGTTTAATTGCATGCACAGTAAAATATAACACAATATGCTAAGTAGATTTAAATGTTAGTAGAGTTTATGTTTATATAATGAAAAACAAAACAATATTTCACAAAGTATACGCAAACTCATTAAAAAGTGGGTTACGATTACCTATGTCATGAGTTTAATAATTTAAAAGTCCATTAAGTACGAGTGTTTTAAATCTTTTTGTTAGTATAAAATATGGACTTACTCAAAACTCCATAAACTGGATCTATAAAAAAACTTGCTTACTTGTAATGTCCCACTGCTGGGAAAAAGGCCTCTCATTTCCATGAAGATATCAGTGCAGTGAGAAGGATAAGGCATATTCACCACGATTGCTAAATGCGGAATGGTGATGTCAAACCCGAGCCATGTTTGAAAAGTAGGAAACATGTTTTTGCTCGACTCGGGAATTCAACCCGGGACCTCACTCTTGGCAGGCGAGTGCATATAATATACCACTAGATCACCGAGGCGTTTATCAAAAAGTAATCATTATTCCTAAGCTGGCCTAAGTTCATTTAGTATTTGAAGTTTATTATATTATTTCATATCAATTTCATAAACAAGCAGAAAAAGTACTCACGAGTTGTCTCATTGATGAAATTGCGAGATAAATAAGCAACTCGGTACAGAAATGTCCACTTTCGTGTTCATTGTTCAAGAACAAAACTAGTCTCACGGCACGAATTGTTGGTATTTTCGTAACTATACACCTATAACTACTTTATTTGAATACATTTTATTAGTAACTTTCATTCGCACTATAGTTTGTTCGATGCAGGGTGTTTTAGAAAGTTTACTTTCAATATAGATGTGATTTCGATCGAAGCGGATTGTATAGGAAAATACAGCTCATTTGTTTAATTAATTCGGGTTTGATTGTTTTATTAAACTGGCCATTTATTCACAAACTCTTAACTATTAACTTTGCCTCATATTAATCATCTTACTTACCAAACAAACAAACTCTCACACACCATTGATACCATTGCTTTCATAAAAAAATACTTCTTGAGATAATTGGGTCAATATTCGCGTGTACATTGCACAAGGCCACTCAAAAACAATGAAACACGATTTTACATGAGATCAATTTTACCGTCATTCAAATACTCTATCAACACGTAACGCTAACGATCTTCTAATTGAGTCTCATTATTAACAGATCCCAATTTATTACTCGTAGATAACTAGGAGCGCTCCGCGGTTTTACCCGCGTTGTACCCGTTCCCGTGGGAATTTCGGGATGAAAAATAGCCTATAACCTTTCCGATGAATGTGGCTATCTATCACAAAAAGAATTATTTAAATCGCACTGATAATTCCTAAGATTACCCCGAACATACAAACAAACAAACAAACTTAAAAAATTACCTCTTTATAATATTAGTGTAGATAATTATGTTTTTTATAACCACTTCAGTATCTTAATTAAAGAGATTACTTAGCCTATATTGTGACCACTATATTTTATAATTGGTTAAGGGTTATTGATATTAATATATCGGCCGTCTACGTTCGTTTTTAGATGAAACTTCAAGACAAGCAATAGGTATTTAGCACTGAGCTATAGATGCCTCGCTCATGTCCTGAATAAGATGTATAATGTAGGATTTTTAATAGTAATACAGTAATTAGTAACTAACATAGTAATAATTTGTTTATGATAGTATAAATGAGCACGCAGTATTTACTATCTATAGACCTAGAGCCCGTGAACCCCAGACCTTCGTTATTTTATAAAAGCTGAAAGTTTGTCAGCGCATGCTCCCAACACAGGTAAGAACGATGGACAATTATGAAGTTTGGGTTATCGTGGCTTTGGCAGGTAAACGGTACTAAAGGTGTGTAAAATACCGATCTAAATTCATGAAATAAAAAGTCTGATTTGTGTGACATGACATATGTCATTTGAAAGCTCTTGAAGAGTTGTACAAGTCACGCTTTGACGGTGATATCGAAATCGACGGCCAACTTGGTGTTTTCGACCATTGAAGATTGGAGTTGACCTATGCTATGGACGCTGATCCTAATGCTCAACAGTGACATGACCTATGTCATTTGAAAGCTCTTGACAAGTTGTACAAGTCACCCTTTGACGGTGATATCGAAATCGACGGCCAACTTGGTGTTTTCGACCATTGAAGATTGGAGTTGACCTATGCTATGGACGCTGATCCTAAGTGGCATGACCTATGTCATTTGAAAGCTCTTGACAAGTTGTACAAGTCACCCTTTGACGGTGACATCGAAATTGGCGGCCAACTTGGTGTTTTCGACCACCGAAGATTGGAGTTGGCCTATGCCATGGACGCTGATCCTACTGCTCAACAGTGACATGACCTATGTCATTTGAAAGCTCTTGAGGAGTTGTACAAGTCACCCTTTGACGGTGATATCGAAATCGATGGCCAACTTGGTGTTTTCGACCATTGACCTTTAGTACCGTTTACCTGCCAAAGCCACGATAACCCAAACTTCATAATGGTCCATCGTTCTTACCTGTGTTGAGAGCATGCGCTGACAAACTTTCAGCTTTTATAAAATGACGAAGGTCTGGGGTCCACGGGCTCTTGGTCCACTACGTATTGTTGTGATTGAAGATCTTATACTGTTGCCTATAAAACACGTGATTAACCGAAGCAATCATTGCAAAAGATTACTACTACCTATTACTACCTATAAATCAAAGTCATTGCATTGTTTGTAAAAGTTCATATTTACTTTTGCAGAATGACAGTGTTTTTGCACTGAGTGAATGGTTGTCTGGGTGTTGGCTTAATAACTATATTCGAGTAAATTCTAACAATAATCTGAGAAAATCTTAAACACCACTGTTGCTGTATTTTTTCCCTCTCACATTGTAAGTTAACGTTCAGTTCCTATAATTAGGCACCTATTCAACTGTTTTTCTCTACTTCCTAGCCAGTAAAATGGCCAGAAACACTTTTCACACCGCAGTTTTCTCACAATATTTTCGCAATATTAGGTATATAGATCATTGACAAGCTTCTTGTGGTACAGTACCTTTTCAATAGTTCTTTAAAAACTTGTTTCACAGTTGTACGCAATCTGTAGGGTATATACTTAGTACTTATGTGTATGCATGTGTTCGATGGAAACCACTCGCTGAATGCCAATAGTGTCGAAACTGCATAAACGTGATATAGTTTACAATCAGCGCGAGTATTTACGAAAGCGTGTGTTGGTGTTGGTTGAGGTAACGGTAGGTGTACCGTAGTACATGACACGACACTGAGTCTATTGTCTTTTAAAAGTAATTATTGTTTAACATTTTCCTAGATTATGGTCCTAGTAACGACTATAAATAGGCTTTAGATTCTCTAGTCTATGGGCTTCAATAAACGCTTATTGACAGCAGCAAATATGTAGTTTGTCCCTTTCCAACATACGCTATTTTCCAAAGAGCAAATGAGACTAAACACTTTATAGTGTTGTAGTTATAGAGCATTTATTAATAAGGCGGTATATATATTATTATTCCTTGTGTTTCTTGTATTGTTTCTATAACTCATGTGGTATCCAAAGAATCGTCCAGATGAACGTGAATAACCGTTTTAACACGCACGTAAATGAAATAAATCATCGTAATTATTATGCATTTGTCAAGCGTAACCATGTGTTGGAAGATCAATAATTGTAGCGATTTCATAAAGCGCATATTTATGGGCGAATTGTTTGACAGTTAATATAAAATCAATAGAATATCCTAACGCAGGTCATTAAGTACTTAATAATAATTTTTAATGCAACGGTTTATCTTTAAATATGTTATTGTAATCAAGACCCTAATGCGAAGCTATAGGTTTTAAATTAGTAAACATAAATCAAAATAAGTTACATAACATGGTTGTTAAAATTATGTCACATAATAAAACTGACCACCGTAACATATTAATAAATCATTGGTTCTAATGTGTGTATAAATGTTTGTCGGTCGATATATTAAGCTATAAATTCAACATTTGTATCAAAGTTTCAATACTATTACGAAATAGCTTTCAACTGATCTGTTTTCATACTTTCTACCTGCTGATTTATTATAATACATATAATTTATAACTCAAATAAAACAGAATTAATGGACGTATTTAGAAGCGAGTGCTTGAGGGTATGGACTTCCCACCTTGGGTGCCGTTCAATATAGCATTGTTAGTTGCATAAAACTTTAAATCACACGTTTTATAAAATATAAATATTTCCCTCTAAATGTTATATCAATAATATGATCAATAATATGAGAATATGATTAGTTACTTCGGGAAAATAAAACATTGGCGAAACAATTGACATTGGCATCGCTCAAATGATACTGCGGTAAATGTGTCTGGTAAAGTGGGCTTCGGTTTAACTTACCACCGTAAAATAAATATAACATCTGCATCAAAATATAACGTCTGCGGAGTCAAAACATAACATTAACTAATGAAATAATTAAATATGGCACCTTACATAAGGAAAAGCGCGCGTTGATGTCTTTTGTATGAAGGCGTTAGTTTTCATGCAGAACGGTGTCACGACCTACATTTTTAATAAATTATAAAAGTTATACATAAATATGAGGTAATTAAGTCAGTAACATAATAAATAAAAACATAATACGCTGTTGTATCCACTGCTGGGCATCCACAGAGGCCTCTCATCCCACTTTAGATATCAGTATAATTAATAAAAAATAATAATGAAGTATGCGCCTGTAATAACCCACTGCTGACCAAAAATCTCTTCGCTTACTGACCAGTATAATCAAGACGATTGCCTATTGCGTCCAATTAATGTGTAGTTCATATAAAACACAAACTAAACCATCTCTCGGCAGAGAGTATTATATTCCTTGCTAAACCATTTAGGAAGTAAAACAAAAGCATAAGGTTGTCAAACAATATTGTAAAAGGCACTGGAATCCATTCATTGCTAACAATACGAAAACAACATTTTCTTTTAATTATATTTACTTACAACGTCTCTAATTGTTAGTAACAGTATTGTAAATAAAAATTGTACAACAAAGGAGTAGTATACAATCATTATGTGCATTTCAGGCTCTGGTGGCGTCCGTAATAACACTCAGGGGGTAATGATATCATTGTATTTACTAGTTTGTCATTGTATACTTTAAACTTATTTATCTTATATATAAAATTCTCGTGTCACAATGTTCGTTCCCGTACTCCTACGAAACGGCTTGACCGATTCTCATGAAATTTTGTGAGCATATTGAGTAGGTCTGAGAATCTGCCAACATCTATTTTTCATCCCGAAATTCCCGCGGGAAAGGGTACAACGCGGGTAAAACCCCGGGGCGCAGCTAGTATTGTTATAATATTTGCTCTGTATATGAGTATAATAAAATATGGGTATTGCGTTTACAATTGACATTTAATCACTAGATATTAGTCCCCGGCCGCGTCTGTCTGTCTGTTCGCGATAAACTCAAATACTACTGCACGGATTTTGACGCGGTTTTTTTAAATAGATAGAGTGATTCAAGAGGAAGGGATATATGTATAAAAAAAACCGAAATTCTCACGGAGATGGGCACAACGCGGGTAAAACCGCGGGGCGCTGCTAGTGTATTATCATTGTGTAAACAAAAATCATAAACTAAGTTACGATTATAAGTAGAGAGTATAATTGTTAGACAGAGAACTGAAAAGTAATAAAATGTGATAATACATACACTCAACATGAACAAAGTCAAGGAAAAGCTAACAGACATCACTAATCAAAGAACATTCTAATCGGAAGTGGAATCAATAATTATTATTTCTTGTTATTGAGTAGTGTAGACGGTAATTTATAAGAACTATTAGTAAATAAATGAGAGACAGACTAATGTAGTTACCACCTTCTTAGTGCTTATAATTTATTTAAAAAATTATAGTAATACGGTAAGCGTAGTTTGCAATTGACCATAATAATGCGCACCAGCGTGTATGTGATTATATGCAACTACAGAAAAACAAACATAAAATATATTATTTCTGTCGTGCAAGTAAAAATCTGTTCGTAAGACAACTTTTTTAATTGTACGTTTGTTAGGGCGAGGCCCGCAGTTAAATAGGCTTATTATAATGAAGTAACATAATAACTTCCAAGAAACAAACCAATACATAACAAAGGTGTTACGAAGTGTTTATTAATCAAATGTCAAAGTGTATCGTAACGCGCAACGCCTCATAGAACGCTTTCACTTCTTACACATCATCTACTTATATCATTTTTCCTGTTCCGTTTTCTAACCATCGCTACGTAAGTTCTAATTACAACAGTCCTGCGGTATAGAAACAGAGCAATGGATTTGAACAGTTTTTTCCAACGGGTACTCGATCGAGCCGAACTCTACGGGGTCAAACGAGATGGAATCAAGTGAAAGTCATACTTCACAATGTACCAAACAAACTTTATTCTCTGTATGCTCGCTTTATACGACAATTATTTCAACTTTCAAACTACCAAATTTAATTATATTTTTCTAAACGTTTCTACTTATAATAATAGTAGTTGAATAGGTTAATGGTGTCGATCTACCTTTAATGTAGGTAATTAATTAATATTGTATTAAGGCGAAACATGTTAACGGAAATAGCTTCAATAAATGTAGGTTAAATTAAAATGTGAAGTTTAATTACACATTACTCAAACCAAATTAAATATATGATAATGAAAAGAAGATACGTAGATTGTATGTCAATTTCATTACTTTTTCTTTTCATTTAATTTTCACTATGGTTTTATTTTCTTTTTCAATGTTACTTTCGCAGTAGGGTGAATAAATTTATTAACACAACTCTGCTACGTCACAGATTTCTGTTTCACACTGTCTGTAATACGATTCTCAACGCTAATTGCGTCGGCTAACAAAAGAAAGTCCGGGTGTAATTTACATAATACCAAAACCGGTTGAGTGATATTTTGACGGGCAAATGTGGAACACTATCGAGATGTTGAGACTTGAGTAGAAGCCGAAAAGACGACACGTCTCGTTGAGGGCGCCACTTACGGATTTCAAGATAAAATGCGTAGGAAATGTATGTTATTCATTAGTTCCGATTAGATCTACCGACACACTTAATGATATTATTTTTTAATAAATGCGAAATATTTGCAATAATTTGCATTGCAACTTTTATCTTTAGCATTTTTTGTAGAGATAATAAACACAAGCAGAATATTAAAATTCGATCGCACCCTGAAACTTATACAAATATACCTATCTAACAGTAATAATATAAGTTGATACTTGGTTTATCGTTTAATATTTAAATGTAGGTAACATTAGAATCGTTTTGTGGTCGATGAGAAAGCATTTCGAATCGATTCCTTTTGTAATACGTCTCTATACAATTCAGTAAGTGTGAGCCTGGCCTTAATGATGAGTATGATCAAAGACCTAGACCTCACAATGTGGCCTAGGTGGAAACACTTCATTCGGACTTAAAGGTCACTGCTGCGGTCAAGGAATACCCGATCCATAAAAATAATGATTAATAAGTGATCCGTAAAGGAGCAGACATGATAGATGATTAGGTTTGCCTCTAGGCGGGAATCGAGGTTTGGCCATTTTGATTCTGCAAAATGCCGAAAAGATAAACGACACAAAGCAAAGACTAACTTGATAACTAAAACACCGCTAAAATATATCAGCCCAAAATGTATGAAAATAAGTATGAAAATTATCGTGTCGTTCGTTACTCGCTCTTGTAACGAACGACATTATTATATTAAGTAACGTTAACGTAAAGTAAGTAACGTATTTTAGTTACCTCTGTACATTTTTCAATGTTTGAAATTTATACACAAAAATACACCGCAATCCTAATATGAAGAGAAGGCAATAAATTCATTCTAAATTCATTTCAATAGTAAATAGGTAGACACATTAAGTACAATCCGAATTTTATTGCTTTGACATCAATAAAAGTGCGACGACCTAAATCCATAATCATTGAACTATTGGCCGCTTTCTCAAAGATTCTATTTCGTTGGTTCAAGTTACCGCGCGGTGCATTGTAAAATTGTAGAGTTTTCCACCTGTGTGTACAACAAATTGATTCGAATAACCACCGGAGTGTGCAGTTTGAACTACATTACTGAACGTTACAGGTCAACGAATACGGTTGTATTGTTTTTTAAAAGGCAATGGTTTTCCTGTGAGTGGCTTGGAAAATGTAGATAGCTACAAAGTACTACTTACCTAGTTGTCGTCAGGTAGAGTACTCGCATAGAAAGAGAAAAAACAAGAGAAATCATTCGGGTCCTTTGATATTTGGTTATTCCTTACAAGTCTAAGCAACATTAACTAATACAAACAGACGATAAACTACATATCCTACTAATATTATGAATGGGAAAGTTTGTGAGGATGTATAGTTTTTTACTTTTTCACGAAAAAACTATTGGACGGATTTCGATAAAACTTAACAGTAGTATCTATAGGTTATACATCAGAATAACACATGTGATACATTTTATCCAAAAATTCCCGTGGGTACAGGTACAACGCGGGTAATACCGCGCGCGGCTAGTGAATAATATCGGTGGGTACGTAATTGTCCACTAATTGTTCAATCAACATTAGTCAACAGATACGTAAATAATATAATTTATTAAACCTGTTATTGTTAAAGATAAATGCTAGCATCTATTATATTGATTCATTCTTTGATTATAATTGGCAAATATATACCTAAGTTGATAAATACTTTGTTTTGACAACTAAATTGGGTACCAATTTGTTTAAACCAATTAACGTGACGTAATCATATAAATTAATAGACAATCAATGAAAACAAGTTATAATAATGATTATTTTTATAAGCAAGGTCTATAAATGATAATATTTAACAGGTAACAGGTAGAAATACCTGATACATAGGTACTTTAAATTACAGTCCGAATGCGGTTTCCGTCCATTACAATGACATCCATGATACATTGCATGCTACATTTGAACAAGTAGAGTACATAATGTTAGTATTGCCACCGGTTATGAATAGATAAATGGGTTTATAATTCACTTTTACAATTTCTCTGTGATTTATATTATGATTTTGCTATAACTGCATACAACTCTTTCTGCTACACATAGTCCATTCATTCGATTATTACTACAGTAGGCTACTAAACTAGAACCAAAGAAGGATAGAAAGAAACTTGAAGACAGATATATGATATACCAGACATACATGATTACAAGTAAAAAACTTAAGTTATTCAAAAACTTGTAGGATTTCTTTACAAGCAGATACTGGTCGGGACACGCGAAAATAAAAGTTTGTAAAAAGCAACGGACATAAAATATAATCGTAGTAATACTATCTGTAATAGACAAGACTATACAGCCTAGTCTAGACTAATGATATTTATTAGAAAACTAGCAGCGCGCCGCGGTTTAACCCGCGTTGTGCCCGATCCTGTAGGAATTTCGGGATTTTTTTATATATAATAGCCTTCCTTTTGAATCACTCTATCGATTTAAAAAAAACCGCGTCAAAATCCGTTGCGTATTTTTAAAGATCTAAGCATACATAGGGACAGACAAACAGCGGAAAGTGACTTTGTTTTATACTATGTAGTGATTAGAACCATAAGGGTACGTAGGTAACATAAAAATGCCACACAACTCAGTTGACGAATAAGATGTGAGCCAAAATGGGCATGTTTCAGCATAAGTGTACATATTATTGCACGAACACTTTTAAGTACCTTTTCAATACTTACAAATTCAGACAATACAAACTTTTTTGGTAATGGATGACTCTTCACAAGTTTTATGTATGCTCTCGACTCTCCATTGTTTAAAACACATAAAAACTTTAAACTAAACCCTTGACTGGCGCATTGTAGAAATAAACAGCTATTCGCTTTACGAGTGTCAAAGTACGCAATAAATCATACTTAATAACGAGGAAATCCTTTGTCAGATGGTTTTGTAATTGGCATTCAATACAAGTTCCATACATCAAAACATAGCGCGTCGATTTCGTAATGAGGATGGCCACCACCGAAGGGAACCTCGAAATGCTTGCTTGCTTTTCCACAAGAGCTACGTTGGGCATCTAAAAATGATATCAAATGTAACATAGCAACGAACATCTACCCTTATAGAAATGTATCAAGACGATTAATTTATTTTATTTTATTTAAATAAAAAAGTGAAAATATTGAATCTCTAATTGATAACTACCATTAATTACTATGTCGGTATGTAACACTAAATATTAGCCTTTTACCAACCAATGATTTTTATAGAAGTTCGAGATTTTCTTGCCTAATTAATGCTATTTTACTTTAACACAATTAAGTTCATTATACTTACTTATTGTAATAAAATACATCTACAATACATCAGAAATTCGTTTCTCTCGTCAATTTATAAAATAGACCCGTATAAAGCCATATTTTTTATATTACCACGCAAATTACAGAAGCCAGGATCTCCACATGACAAGATCGCTAGGATATTGGCAGTACTTAATGACATAATTATTAGCCCATAGCGATATACAACCTATTGTTTTGAATTGTTGTCGCGATTTATCAAATTAATTGGCCAATCGGCGGAACGTTTGACGTTATAACACTCCTTGTTTTTCAATAGGATTCATATTTTTCTGGTCTAATGAGGTCTGGGAGCAGAATTTGGGTACGTTTGTACCTGAACGATGTAGCTAGCCTTAAACAACTGAACCAATAGCAATAAAGATTCATCACGAGTACAATAATTAATACTCGGATTGAAACTATATTTTTTTATATGATAGCCATACCAAAGAGCTTTATATAATTCCCCCAGGAGCGGAATAAAACTACGAAGCGCTGCAAGACTACTACAGATGACATTGTCTATAAAAAAAAACTTGCTTATTGCCTATTAAAATCCGGATAACCTCTTGGTCTAAGAAAAAGTAAGGCCGGTAGGAATGCAACTACGATAATAGTATTAAATATACTTACTTAGTTGTTACAATGCGTTGACAAGGTGATCTTGTTCGCAGGTCGTGAATGCCGGGCCGCATGGATGGCGACGCAAGCCTGGCGCTCGCTCGCGGTGTTACTCGCTGTAGTTACACTAGTGGCAGCTAGGTGTAAGTATAACTTCACATTATTATATAAATACCTACGAACACAAAAATGAATGCGCAGTACCTTAATGAAGGAACTTGCATTGAATAGGAATAGATGGAGAAGTCTGCATCGGACTCACCGACAAGAGCCTTGTTCTTAAAATGATGAAGAGTACCTTAATACTTACATCAGCCTTCCGTACCTACGGGATTGATTGGTGCACCAAACCACATACCAAACGGCGTGGGCGACAAGCGATACATCTTTTAAAAAAGAACATTAAATATTAGCTCATTCACTATACTCGTCCCGTAATTTTACGTTCTGTTAAAAATAAATATTAGTTGCCGTTACTGCAACGTGGCATACTACTGGGTAGATATATTCCTTTCCTTATAAAGATGTGTCGCTACTGTCGCATTATATTTCCCTTCAAACTAACGTAACAAAGGTGTCGTAAATATATTTTCAATAGAGTCCTCATTTTGTAGTCTTGGTAACATGAAGACAAAGTCCGCTTCAGTATTTTTCGTACCTATATGTATTTTTGCTATACTAACATAATTTAAAATAACCAAGATATCAAATTAATTTTAAGGCAATGAACAAAAGAGAATGTAGTAACTTAAGATAGACATCTATAATAACCGGCGATGGCATTGGAACTATTTTAAGTATAAAGTGCGAATTATATTATGTACCTTGTAATATACGATAACAAGGTGATTTGTTTTCCTACTTGACTAATATCAATGAGATTAAAATACGGATATTTAAAAAAAATATGACCCTGCGTCAGGGATCAATAAATCTAATTATGTGTCAATGTTGTATAATTTTAGGGTCAAACTCAGTGTTTAGAATAAAATGTTTATTATTGATGTTGTGTTTAATATAAAAACATGCAGGTCACGCTTGATGTGAATAATATCTAATAACATTTGAATAAAAAGAAAGTTATGTTCGTCCATAGTTAGGTAACGAGTCGCCTCGCCAGTGGAACAGTGATTCTGTTCACTTCCATATTTGTAAGACAATTTAGGCAGCATTACCCAACCTCAGCCCAACTGTAAGCGAGGCATCTTCCCGCATACAGCACAAACAAAGCCGGCTCTATGTGCCATCACTTACGTAATCCACTTACTTTGTCTTGACAAATTCCGTTTTACTGAGGACCATCCCGCGCGGTTACATAAAACAAAACTTACTACTTTACACTACAATGTAAGTAGGTGCTGCAAAGTGTAATCACCACCTTATGATACTTGCATTCGACTGACACACAGTACAAGTATTTGGCACACAACATTACGGCAATCATCAATAGACTAGAAACGACCGTGCTTGGTACGAAATCCGCGTTTGGTATCCATTTAAAAATACGACGTTCCCAGAAATTAATTGGTATGTCGAGCGCATAATTTAACGGTCGTCATAATTGTGAAGGTATCTTCCGTCTGTCTGTATAAGGAGTTAGCTTTGTCATTGAAGTGGGTGGGATGGTTTCTCATCATTTACTGCCTGGGAGTGGCCTGCTTTCGCAGTGCGCTGCCCTACAGGCCGACATATCAAGGTCACTCTACTGAGCAAAAAGTGGAGACAAACACCCGGAGACACCATTCAGGTTACTACGTGAGTTCTAACTCGTTAAGATGCGCCTCACATGCCGCGGAGGACTTTAACTTACCCAACATTTTATTTACAAACACATCACCACATCTTTATTCAGTGTTTGCATGCATTATGGACACTATTGGATTTATCGCTTACAATACGCGACTTGCAAATTGATTTCTACTAATAGGTATTGTCCATATTAAGCGGTGTACCCATTATAATGCAATTGAAATCTTGTTGACCTATTAAACTGACTGGATTTTGAAATATAACTTCCAATTACGGCAATCGATTTGCATGATTTTCAGACACACTTAACACCTCTTGTGTATTTAATACATAACACAGTATGGACGTCAGTAAATCCTTTTGGTGTTTGAGATGTTTTACTTTAGATCGGAGTTCGGACACACAGTTTTACCAAAACGATAGATAAAGGTATCCTATGCAAAACTGTCCACATTAAGGCGACATAATAAATGTTGACAGTGAACAGTGACATTTTTTCTAAACAAAAATGCTTCCAGTAAAACTACCCCACAAGGGCGTACCCAAGTAGGGGCAGGGGGGGGCCGCTGCCCTATTATTATATTATTCTATTTTCTATTCTATTCTATTCTATTTTTACCTGTAGATGCAGAGCTAGATGCATGGCGGGGGGCGGGGCGGCCGGCGACCGTCCAGCAGGAGGCGGAGGATGAGAGACATGACGCCGAGATGCTGGAAGCCATCAAGGCTTCCATGAAGCAATGGGAACAGAAGAAAGCAAGAACCAGGTATGTACCGTGTAACTCATTCATCATTCATTTCGAATACCTAGGTTAGTTGCCAACCCTGGTGTCGGGAGTTTTTAGACCACCTTAAAGCCTCCGACATGGTCTAACGATTGAAGCAACCGGGTCCGACTGCTTAACGTTTCCTCCAAGGCACGGTAGCGCTCAGATAGAAATGCCACAGTCGGCCAGCCATCCAAGTAGGGGCCGAGCTGCACGTTCGTTGCTTAACAATCGCAATGCTGCTGAGCAAAGGCATCTCACCTCAGATATCAGTACAGTGAGGAGGACTAGGCGTAATCACCACGCTTGCCTAATGCGGGTTGTGATCTCAAACCCGAGCCATGTTGGAGGTGATAATTCTTTGTTTAAAATCCCAGTCAAATCTATAACGCAGATGACTGTTGCTTTAAAAATATATATATAAAGATGAATAATATATAATGAAAGAGTTTAGCAGAAATATTGTATACAAACAGTAACTAAATCGTTTAGATGTAGAACATAGTTTAAATAATTCATTTTAGTCATGTTTATTCTAAACATTTTGGACGGTATATCTTTCCTAGTTCAGCACAAAACAAATATTGTTATAGTCAACTTTGTATAAAAGAAGCGTGTAACTAATTACTAATAGACCGCATTAAACAATTTGTTACAACCATAAGTGAACAAGGTTACATATTAGTTATCTTAAAGCATTTAATTCCGTATCTTTAGTTTGTTTTACTATGTTTATTGAAAACTAATTGCGTTCCATGATGTCACTCGTGTTGATCCCATTTCCGTGGGAATTTAGAGATAGAAAGCAACTTTTGTTATTTATCTGCCAGCGAAAGTTCCGCAAAAGTAAATAAACAGAAATTTTACAAAGTTCGGAACTAATTGTTTATATATGTTAGATTTACTACATCCGACCTCAACAGGGCTACAGATGATGCAGTCACCCTGGCCAAGTACTGGGCTGGTTCCAGTGCCAGTGACACGTAAAGCAGAAGAAGCGTTATAAATTGCATTTTTCACTTTATAAATATATTCCCACTTCAATAGAATTTATGTATATGTACCTAAAAATAAAACTATAAGAAATTCAATGAACGAGCATTACATAATTTGAGTCACGATCAATATTGTACTAATAAGAAAAAGTTACAATTAAACTTATTACTTTCACCGTTGATTTCTCTTCGTATTGAACTTTCTATTGTGCAAATTCATTTAATTTGCTACAGTTTTGTTTACTTACTTCTCAAATGAAGTGTTTGCGTTGCGACTATTTATTAATACGGCATGAATATTCGTAAAATTCCGTTAACTTTCGTTCGTAATATGCCGGAAACTTCCACTGGTAGATATGCGAGCAGACAACACAGATAACATGATAAATACCCACTCAGCCTATGCTACTTACATAATGTTCTGCGCTGCATTATTTATTTTCCAATTTACATGGTTCAGGTGTGAGATCACCACCCGGCAGTAGGCAAGCGCGGTGATTACGCCTTATCCTCCTCACTGTACTAATACAAAGTAACTCACTCTATAATCAGTGTGATAACGAGGCCCTGCTATGAGACATTATAGGCTAATCAAACTGAACACTATTTTAAACTAGGTCTTATGTGATCAATAATTTGCCAGGCTAGGCAAATTCCAGCTTAATTACAATCTAAGTAAAGATACATTTACTTACCCATAAACTCTCAAAGAAGAAAACCAACTCATCTATAAATAAACTAAATAAAAGTAGGTACGCATCTACACTAACAATCAAAGGCAATAAAGAAAGTATTCGTACGTTTATAATACGTTATTAGTCGCACACTTTCAACGAGAACATGTAGGTGTAATATTAACATACTTTCGAGTATTCTTCGTGTAACCTAACCTTTGTTAACAGGACCAAGAGATCTCAGGGCAGTGTGTGCTACGGCGAGTTTGGGTGCTTCGAAGATGCAGGGCCCTTCGCCTATTTGGAAACCTTGCCCAGTTCACCTCAAGAAGTTGGCACACAGTTCCTGTTGTACTCTACTGTTAGCAGGTGAATATTATTTTTTCACAAATTTTCACGTAAAGGTATATTATAATTTTTTTTAAGGCCTCTTTCCCATAATACGGTATACCTAGTTAATCTGTGTTTGACGAGTAGCATGTCATGAATGATTAGCAATTACCTTTGTCCTTCTGAGTCATAATTACTTGCTGCCAAAATGAACAAACATTGTAGGTACTTCCCTAATGTATTATTGTGTTTTTGTCGCAATATTGTTCATATCTACATACAATAAATAAATTGCTATGTACAGACAGAACACATGAGTACACACACAGTGATTTTGTAAACCTTTGTTTGACCTATAATGAACGTAGTTGCAGTGGATATTTGCCTGTCAATTAAGGCGAAGGATATCTCTATTTTAAATAGTTAATTTAACCATCATTTAAAATTTCGTACCATGTATGTTTATACGTAACACTTAGTTTGTGTCTCTGTCTGTACTTAGTACCTACCAACATTTATCTCGCGAGAACAACATGGGATTACACATCATAAATATCTAGTCCCCAAACGTATATTATTGATTCCATCTTTAAAATTAACATCAAGAGTGTGTTTATGTGCAAGAAAATATATTTCAGTCATTTATCATTATTCCCAATTGTATTGTCTATTACAGAGGAGACCAGCCACTATTGGCAGTGTCAGCCGGTAACATGTCTGCCGCTTGGCCATGGGCAGCGCGGGCCTTCGACCCGAACCGCCCCACCAGGGTCATAGTCCACGGGTTCGGCTCCAACTGCGATAACGTATGGGTCTACGAGATGAGGTCGGCTTTGATGGCAGTCGTAAGTTCAAAAAATCTTTAAAATAATTGTGCAAAGTTTATCTCTGTAAAAGTTTCTACGACCCTTGTAAGGTAAAAAAATGCTATTGATCTAAGATAACAATGTGAGGTGAGGTAGAAAAGGGTAGAAGTGACTTGAAATTCACTGAGTTGATATGAATACATTGAAAAATATATAATACTAGCTGTGCCCTGCGGTTTCACCCGCAGCGCCCCCGTTCCCGTGGGAATTTTGAGATTTTTATTCCCTATAAACCTCACGGAGTCCGAGACCTTTCCAACGAATGCAAAACCGTGGAAATCGGTCCAGCCATTCACGCGTGATGCCTTGACCAAAGAAAACGGGTTTCATTTTTATATATATAGATATGTATCTATAGTAGAAGTACTACTACGAACAGCAGCTTGTCGCACACTAGAAATATCAGTAAAACCTATGAAGAGCTTAAAGAGGTTATCCTATGTGTGCATCCGTCAAGTCAACCAAAAATATTTTCTTATTATGCAAATATTTTCTAGACACTCGTTAACAATTAACCGGTTTATGTTAATTTATCTTGACATGTTTAATTTGCCGGAAGACTGTTCAAGGTTTAACGTATTATGTAGAGTTCTAGCCGTTCTTAAATAGTTTTTCCTGGTGCCATATCTATATAGATAGATCATTACTATACAGTAATGAGCAAAGGTATTATGGTCTTTTCATCATCTTCATAAATCATAAAGAGGGCTTATCCGATATTCATTTCTTCACTCTTTCCAATTAAGTGGATACTCTATGCCATTAAGGACTATATACTGTTAAATATTTGAGATGAATCGTTATTCTCATAGTCTCACTAGGCACACGCTACTCATGCAAGAGAAGGTCTCTGTGGTCCACTTGTTAAGTCTACGCTCCTAGTCAAAGCAATTAAAAACAAAATCCATTGTTGATACTGCGGTTACTTTGTGAAATCACGCTAATAAGTGTATTTGTTTATCCTACAGGAAGAATGCAACGTGGTATGTGTAGACTGGGAAGGCGGGGCTTCAATGCCGAACTATTTGCGAGCAGCTGCTAACACCAGACTAGTGGGAAAACAACTTGCAATGTTGTTACAAGGTGCGGTATAGTTTAAGAACTAACCAAGACTGCAGAATTACATAACAGAATTCACAGTCCTAAATATAGATAGTGATAGTAGAACAAGTCGTCTTTAAATGTTCTTAATTGTAGAAAGCATTTACAAATGTTCGTACCTATTTTTTGAATAATTAGTGCGAGTTTATTTAGAACAGATGTTATCAAAGTAATTTAACAAATTGAACGTTTCCAGGATTCGAAAAACACATCGACTTAAGGTTTGAAGACGTCCATCTAATAGGATTCAGTTTAGGAGCCCACGTCGCTGGTTTCGCGGGCTCCGAGCTAAGAAACATAAGTCGTATAACCGGTAAGTGCGCTTACATCAGAAATCTCACTAACTGTTTTATGTAAACGAAAGCATAATATGTTTTGCAATAATTCGTAAGTGAAACTTCTTGGAAAATAAGAAGTGTTTCGTGCTTTGTTTGTTAAACATGCATAAGTTTTACGCTCTCAACAAATATTTTTAGTCGACTGAATATTTTGAAAAGATAAACATAAAAATACATTCCAAGGACACACCTTACGGAAACACAAATTATACTTAGGTTAGGTTACATTACCTAGGTTCAGTAGAATCTTTTCTTCATCAGGGACATTTTGAAAGATATATTTGGAGGCCCATACATGGCAAGAATACAAATACTTTACAAGCCCGTTGTCAGAGTGGCATGTGAGAGCGCTTACTGTGTCCGGGGTGCAGGTTCGATTCCCGCCCGGAAATAATACCAATATGTGGCATGGTTGTTTGAAACGACGTCTGGGTGTCAATTATGTATTCCTAAAATGTATTTGTGTATGTATATGTATTAGTATTCGTTATTTAGATTCCATAATACAAGAATACAGCTTAGTTTGGGTCGAAGTAACCGTGTGTGAATTTGTCCAGGTGTATTTAATCATTAATAACTACTTTAAAACGATCCGTTTTCATAACCACAGGGTTAGATCCAGCAGGCCCGCTATTCGAGTTCCAAGACACTCGAGCCCGTCTGGACCGGTCGGATGCCAAGTTCGTCGACGTAATACATTCTAATGGAGAGACCCTTATTCTGGGGGGGTTGGGCGCCGCGCAGCCGTTGGGCCATGTTGACTTCTACCCGAATGGGGGGAGGGTGCAGAGTGGGTGTTCTAACTTGTGAGTTGAGTATTTTATTTTAAAAGTTGGGGAAATATTATATCAATATGCAGCGAAGGAAACGTAGTACATATTTTCTTTAAAAATAATACAAAATTATAGTGCAAGAGCTAATTTAAAATTTAATAAAAAGAGTTTAATGTTTTTTGTTTCAACAAGTAGTCGCTAGTCGTATTGAAAGATTAGCTTTGAAGATAGAAGGAAGATAAGATTAACTTACTTTATATAATTTTTGTTCTATTTCTAGGTTCGTCGGAGCGGTGTCTGATCTCCTACCATGGGCAGCAACATCAGCAGAAGGTCGATCTTTGTGCAACCACCGCAGAGCTTACAAGTTCTTCACGGATTCCGTGTCGCCGAAATGCCACTTCCCTGCTTTCCCTTGCAACGATTACGATACTTTCTTGGAGGTGAGTTTACGTCAGTTTTTTATTGTAATATTCCAAGATTTCCAAGTCTTTTCGAATATAGTCCAAGATTTGTGGTTGGTGACGTCTTTTCTATTATAAGCACCTTAAGGCAAGCTTCTTTTCAAGCAATAGGAAGGAGTATGAAGCGATTTATAAGCCCATTTAAAAATATTTAATTTATTGTTTTTCCAGGGTCGTTGTTTCCCCTGCGACGGTCAAAGGCGATGTGGTAACATGGGGTACTATGCGGACAGGTCGCTAGGTAGAGGTCAACTCTATCTGCTAACTAGAGAAGAGGAACCATTTTGTGGTAAGCTAAGAGAACATTAAACAATGTTTGCTCATGATCTGTTTATGGTATCTTTAGTTGCCATTAACCAAGTTTATGACTTAAGTAGGTTTATTGACCAGAAACACTCCAGATTAATTTTTTTGCCCAAAGATAGGAGGTATGCCTAATAGTTACACGTGTTTATAATTATTATTTTATCATGTTACAGCCCACCAATACCACGTAACAATCTACGCAAGATGCCAAGCGGGAGAGAAACCTAACTTTGGCAGAGTAACGCTTACTTTACAGGGAGATTCAGGACTAAACGAATCGTTCCCAATGACTAAGTAAAAATGTTTTAAATTACACCATTCCTACCTTTCGAACAAAAATTGTACTGTGTCTTCAAAATGGTATTCTATAAAGATTCTATAGAGTAAAAACTTAGAATCTTTTTGTAAGAACTTATATTTTTTCAGGCAAGACAACACAGGAAATTGTGGTGCTAAATTCACGCGAGTAATCGTGCCTCATCCAGCGTTGGGAGTGCCGCTTAGAGCTACTATCAACTATGTGGCGTATACGGGATGGTTGAGCGCTGGTGCCAAGACTATACTCGTGGAGAAACTGCTCATTGCTGATAGCTTTTCAAAGACGTAAGTTAATACAACGGTTGAAGCAAGCATAAGCACTTTCAACGTTAACGTCAACGTCAACGACTACGATTCTTAATAGATTTTTTACGGGTTTTCAAGGATTACAATCTAATACGATCATGATGTGATTCGTGTTTTTACAGATCTTCATTCTGCAAGAAGAAACTGCAACTCTCATCTGATGAATCAGTAGAATTACCACTCTATCCTGGCGATTGCGCCATACCGGAGGTAAATAAAACAGCTAATTACGTGTTATTAAAATTAATTAGAAGTAGCAGCCAGTTATTAACTTTGTAATATTTTCAATGTTTTCCAGGAGGAGCCCACGAATTCAACTTCTCTAGACAACATACAGAAAGACAATACAAAAGTAGACACGATAATAGATCCACTAGACAACGAACTACCTGAGGAATCTCCTCAGAGACCTTTCGTTCTCGTGGACAACTTCGAATGGACCAGTGGCAGCGAAAACACCCCAAGAGCTGAAAACACCGGACGAGCATTTGGTATGACTAATACCAAGACTGCTCCAAGCGGATTAGTGGAGATAGCGGAGCCCGTACTCCGACCACGTTTGCGTAAAACGCCGCGTCAAAGAGCCGACTCTCCCGACGACCACGAAATATCAGAACCACTGCTAAGGCCCACGCCAGCTCCCAAAACAACCCAACCACCCATCCGTAAAGCCAAGAACTACGACTTGTCCACAACACCAACTTATGAAACAAATGATGAAAGGACAGAAAAAGAGGAACCTAGTTTCGCTGTGCAGTTTCTGCCGGCTAGGTTGGCGTCCTTTATTTCAAGAGCAGAGCGCTATGCCAGAGATACGTTATTGCCATTAGTATCAGCTTACGCTCCTCGACTACCCATCTTTGGTGCTCGTGATCTACATAAACCAGTTGCGCGTTACATTCCCATGGAAGATATGAATGTTACCAGCTCGGTGCCAGTTCCGATGCCGACTTTGGAGATGAAGATCGAATCTTTGAGAGCGGTTGGGCCGCCGGGGGAGAAACGACAAATGGAATCGCCTGAGGACCCTGAGATCCCAATCACTACCACCACAACAACCACAACGACGACAACTCCTTCTACGACCACCACAACAGAGAAATTGCGACCCGCACCGACTGAAATGTTGAAGGTAGTGGCTGGTCCGACGGTGTCAACAAGTACAGCTTTACCGCCAGTAGCCTTACGCAGTGAAGGCAACGAGAAGATAATGATAGTGTACCCGAGCAATGGCCGCGATGAGCGTAAAATTAAGTCGCATTCGTACCCCGAGGAGCTGCAGTTCGAAGCGCTGTACCAGCACACGGCCGCGCCCAATGATCTCAGAGTGGACTTGCCCACGTTCACTCCCCCCACCACCACCCACACGCCCCCACTACAGAACAAGAGCGAAGCCAGATACGGACAATGGGAACCGATACCAAACAAAACGTAACGCGACTGATTCGATTTATATGTATTGTATTGTATCATTTTTGAATGAGATTTGTAAATATGTGTTGTTGGTGAAAACCGTCAATTTTTGACAAGGTGGTGCTAGTAATGTATGTATGTTATGTACCCAGTGAAATATTGTCGATTTGCCTTTTGTTGTAAAAATGCCTCGATTGGAACGATCTGTTGTAATGTAAATAAAATTAGGAACTAAACTAGAATAAGAATCGATTTTTATAATAAAACCTTATTTATTACTTATGACTTTTTTTTTCACGACTTATTGGTAATGTATAATAACTATTACTAACGTAAAACAAAACTGCTCGTGTGCAAAACAAAAAAGAAATTGTCCTCCTTAATTACAATTAATTAAATGTACACAATCCATACAAAATATCACAATAATTATAATTTGTAAACTGAGAAATGAAATAAGGCGATTCATATTGTATTTCCAAGTGTTATTTGATAACAGTATAAAAGAAAGGTGTGCTGCAAACTTAGGAACAGTGCTAACACAAGAACACAAGTGATTTGGGAACCTATTTGAAACTCACCGGACTACTTCCGAGTGTTTATCAGAGATTAAACGTCAAACTCCACTAAAATGCGATGACAGGTTAACGTTTAATTTCCAATTCAAATAGAATTACGCTACTTAACGCCTATACTTGTATGGCCATTCATAGCAAATCAACGCACATTGAACTATAATACTATCATCATTACATACAAGTATGCCCTTTTTACGAAACATTCAAGGAAGATACAAGGAAGATTTGAACAAAATTACATGATAGTGCAGACATTTTGCCACCATAAAATATACCGAAACAAAAAAGTGATTTCTGAATCACAAGTCAAGCTTCATAATTTTCAATACTATTTTTGAAACAAAATAGACTTATTTTTTTCAAAATAAGTAAAAGGGCAACCTCGACAACTGACCTGAACGAAAATAAGTCAAGGTGCGATTTCGAAAAAAACGGCCAATGGCAGCAACAGACTGCGACAGGTTATGACATAACTTAGTAGCAATTAACTTCTATATAGCCGATCCCAACAAGCTTCTGCAACTGTCACAATAAAATGAGAGGCAGTTACAATAATTCAACATCCGAATCGATTAGTGTTATTTAAATTAATTCATATAAAAGCAAACATGATTTTGCAGTTATACAGTAGAAAAATAACACCATTCAACCGTCGCAGCAGTTCATTCCGAATTCAATTATTCATTCCGATTTCACCGTTTACTATCTACCGTTACCGTCTACCATTTCCTACGAAATCGCACCTTTACATCGAACCTGCCATCAAACTACTAAGTACATTACTTCATATACTTATCGGAATGCTGCGTCAGAATGCGCGCGGAAGACTTGGCGTCTAAGAACAGGGTGTGTACTGATTGTATGTGCGCTGGTGTGATGCGCTGCGCGCCGTCGGCGCGGGACGCCAGCATGGCGGGCGTGAGGAGCTGCGCCGCGTATCTGCAACGAGCGTTGGGTGTTAGATAGATAGATAAACAGATATATAGTAATTACTAGCCGCGACCCGCGGATTTACCCGCGTTGTACCCGTTCCCACGGGATTTCGGGATAAAACGTATTCCATGTATTATTCTGATGTATACCTTACCTTACTGTGCAGTTTCATCTAAATCCGTTAAGTACTTTTTCCGTGAAAGAGTAACAAACATACATACATCCAGCCTCACAAACTTTCGCATTTATAATATTAGTAGGATTTCTATAACGTGAGTCGACTATTTATTTCTTATGTTCGTGTACCGAACACCTATCAATAACGTATATACAGGTCGAAACGATAAATAATCTCATTCGATTATTTCTAACTTTACAAGATATCGAAAAACAGAGTAGTGGTCCTGAAAGTGCTTCATGAGCTCTATCAAATGGTAATACCATAACACAGTTATACCATGTATATTACGGCCATAGCGCAATCAAACAAACTAACTCTTCACCTATATTATAATGTCCGTTAAAAACAGCTATAACTAACCTCAATGTACTATTAGCGCCTACTTCAGAAAGGGCAATCAGTGCGTCTTCATCTATCGGGATGCCTTCAGTAGTCGCGCGAAGTTTTAATATCTGAAATGGATAACAATAAACAATATTTTAAAGAACATAGAAGCCTTTAGCATAAAGAGGTAAATCCTGTTTTAGTTTTAGTACTTAATGGTCCATAATTTATGAAACTCCATGCTCGAATTAATTAATATACCCATTCAAGTACACACACGGTTTATTATACCCAAAGTAGGCTCTGAGCTTGCATTATGGTATATAACTCACTGATACTACTACTTATAAACACAGATAGTAAGAATATATAATTGACACATTGGTCCCATTACTTACGGCCGGTCCCAATATGCGATCTCAATCCATTTTTACCAATCTGCGATTGAAATTTCAATCCATTTGTTACAAAAAGTGTTTCAATAACCAAACTACAGATTGCAATGTCAATCCAATAATGCGATCTATCCGTCGGAGGCCACCAAAAACAGTTTTCGGATCGGCCTCTGTTCAGAAATGACAGTTGTTGGGTTTCAATAACAAATCTTTGGATTTTGACAAATCCTTTTTCGTCTATCTACGATCCATTTTGGCAATCCTTGATAATTGATGGATTAAGCGCAATCTTTCGAAATAAAAACTGTGATTAAAGGCATTTCTTATAGTAATTTTAGATAAAACATCCTAAAATAATAAAAAATGTCTACAACAATAGTTTCTAGTGATAGTGACAGTGATTTGGAAGTCTTGGAACTTCTTTCAGACTGGGATACTGATGAAAACGAAGGTCCATCAGCACCACGACGATATTGTCGTATTAACCATATACAGTGCCTAACGGATGCTGAATTCACATTCAGATTTAGATTAAACAAAGCTGCGGTAGAACTGCTTCTGTTAGAAATATTACCACATCTTAAAGTCACATCAAAACGGTAAGTAAACAATGGCCAAGCTACTGATAGCTAAAGCTGCAGAGTGTAAAAACATTGCGAGAGGTGTAGGAAAGCATGAACATTAATCAATCATCTTATTATTTACAGAAATAATGGAGTTGCACCGCTTCACCAGCTTCTCTTGACGCTCAGATTTTATGCATTGGGTTCAATGCTGATTTCTGTACCGGATTTTGTAGGAGTGTCAAAATCTTCTGCCAGCAGAATAGTGCAAAATGTTTCTGAAGCTATAGCCATGCTTTACAACTAATATGTTGTAATGCACCTAAATAGTGTAGATAAGTTTTACCAATACGGTCAATTTCCACGTGTACTAGGTGCAATTGACTGCACCCACATACGCATACAGTCTCCAAGTAACTCAAGGCTAATAATCAAATCATTTTATTATTTTGGCATAGACTTATGTACTTTTAACATTATTTTTCAGATCAAACTATTGGTGAAGAGTTTAGAAATCGAAAGGGTTACTTTTCATTGAATGTCCAAGCTGTCTGTGATGCTGATTTAAAACTGATGAATGATGTGGCTCGGTGGCCTGGCTCTGCACATGATGCTACTATATTTAATAATTCAGTTTTAAGTGTAATTTTTCAGTTATCTAGTTGAGTTTTACGTTAAGTTACTTTTGTTTGTTTAATTTCTAAAATAAAAGATAATTAATATTAGTAACATGTATTATTGTGTGCCCACCCAAACAATAGGTAGTTTATTGAATTCTAAAGTATAAAGCATGTATAAAGTAGTAAGATGTGTAATGTGCATTCTCAAAAATGTGCATAAGCCATGATGGTTATAAATAGACATAATAATTTTATCCCTGATTTTACAACGACTGATGTAAAAAATGTTATGGGAGTTTCTTAATCGAGAAAAGCTTTTACAGATTGTAACTTTCACATTTATTATAAACCTTGCCGATCCAACAGGAACCATCAATTTTCATTGAAATCTGTTCAGAAATAAAACATAAAACAATAATAGTTACAACAAAAATTTATTACACAAACAAGTTACAACATAAATTTAATACACAAGAAAGCCACATAAAACATTTAGAATATCTTGCTGGGGTTTATGCACTGCACTTTCCATGGTAATTAATTATTTTAGGTAGTTTTCTTTTCGATTTTAAACAAATAACTTGAAAATAAAAAATGACATGACTGACACTGATACGTCTGTCAAACAGTTCAGATTACGTTCCGTTCTTAGCATATTGGGATCGAGCGTATCTCTCGGTTTTGCGCTGGTGACTACATTTAATTTGAAATTTGTCAAAAGTCGTATTAGTTTTGTGTATAAAACGTATATTTTTTTATAATTTTTGTAAAAATGACTACGTCAAAGCCCAAAAGTTAGCATAACGATCTAAATTATTTATTATGCCTATAACGCATTAAACATGAAGACTGCTTAAAATGGAACGTACGGGAGGGAAGGATCAACCGCCAATCCAATCTGAAAATCGATTGACGTTTGCTATCCGTTGTTATTGGGATGTAGATTCAGACCGATCGGAAGATCGCATTCTATCTTGGATTGAGCCGATCTCCCGATAGAAGATTCGATATTGGGATCCGCCGTTAGACTTTGGGAGCATTACAACTAAACCATTTGAACCTTTGAAGCAACGAATCGCCAGTTAATAAATAAAATTAAAAAATACCTGAAGAAGCTCAGCCTTGTTGTATGGAAGTGTGCGGATGATAAGTAATCTATCTAGAAGGTCCAGTGGGATACCGTGAGGCGAGATAATGTCTTCGGTGCCTCTGTAAACATACAATAGTAACTTTAAATTTTCTACTCAATCATATAGCTGTAAGCTTTATAGCTTTTCTTAAAGAAAAGCCAATAAGAAATTCTGCAGAAAAGAAACGAAACGATTAAAGAATTAATATTTTTAAATTGAATAAATTATATTTAGATGGTACAGCAACATTGTATTGCATATTGTTTTACCTAATTTGACATTTCCCTCTGTTGGTGGCGAATATGACTATCGGCGCAATAGCGGACTCCAGAGCTCGGTGTAAATATGTGAATGTTTCTATGTCTAACATGTGTACCTGAAATTTAATATAATTAAGATTTATAAAGTAACCATTTTGTTATCTATTATCCCTACATTATCGGGTAAAAATCCATAGAATAGAAAACTTTTATATTCTATGGATTGTATTACTTATAATTATCTCTTGGTAATTAGGTATAAGTTAATGAAGTTATAAACTGGTAAAACTTTTTTTTAAATAAATATTACAATTACTTTTTATTTTAAATATTAGAAAAAGAGTAAGCTTACTTTACCTCATCAATAAAAAGTACTCCAGGCACTAACTCAGCGATTCCTTGGTCAATGTATTTGTTAACTACTTTGTTTATTTCCTTTCTCAGTTTATCTGTAACAAACAAATTTATATTGTTACTTTTCATGTTTATGTAGGGCTTCTATGGATCCTTCCAATTGTGATATTTCTAAACGCTATTGTGCTCGGCGGGTACGTAAAATTGTCGGTCTCGGTTGTTGTAATCGTAAGACCATGTCGGAGGTCTTTAGGCGGTCTAAAAACTCCCACACCTGGGAATAAAGGTATTTTAGTTGGAATCGGAACCTACCGGTAATTTCAGTCTTCTTGGGCTTCATCAGCTGTCCCATCATGGACATGATGTCGTGTCCACCCTGAGGCCGTGCGTTGGCGCAGTCCAGGTCGTGCAGCGTCACATCCTGTACCACCTCCTTCTTCTTATGCACGTCTCCTTTGGGCAGCGGCACGTATTCCTCCGCCTGTGTGGTAGATTACTTGGTTAGATTGTGTGGTGATAAAGATGTTGTAGATGGATGTAGGATGTTAATTTAGGTGATTTCGATGAATGAAGTCCTTATTCATAAGAATAATGTCGTAAGCTTTAAATTAGTTTTATTTGCTTGAAAAACATGATCAATGTACTTAACCTACTTCATTGAATACTCAAAATATGTATTGCGAACGAATGTTTCTTCAGCCAGTAACAATGTGCTGTATTTTTAGTATCGACAACCATCGACTTTGAGCAAATGCGTGGTCTAACACGAAAAATATATTTTATTAGTACCTATAACTTACTTCAAGATCAAACTCAGTAGCAAATGTGTCGCTCCGGCCCTGACGTTTGACGGCGCCCGAGTTAGCTTCAATATAAATCACATCACCGACTTCCACTTTCTCCTTCTGCAGTGATTCGTAGATGGTGGGGTCGAGCTTCAATTGTTTTGTACCTTTGGCCGTTTTCAGGCCAATAATTACATGGGAAACTGTCTTTCCATACCCTGTAAAGTTCAAGTATGTCAAAGTAAATACTTGGGTCATATTTAATACTTAACATTTAGATTTTTTTCTGTAAAGTTGTATCAAAATAAAATAAGAAATCGAAAATGTTATTATTTATAGTGTCCAAGGAATCATGTTGTTTAGAGGAAACACTAGGGTGTCTCCCTCACTCTAACTACATGCAATATTATTGGTGGATACCATTACCCCATATCACCCTTATTTCGTTGCTATCATCATTATTAGGTTACTATGATTGGTAAATCACAATAATAGCAAGCAAAGCAGCATAGCAAAGATCTGACTTTTGATTGACCATATAAAGGGAAAGTTTTAATTGAATCAACGTTTCAGTTTACCTCCAGCGGGGTTCTCAGTCTCAACAGGAGTGAGTTCAGTGACCTCTCCCTCATAAACTTCTTTGGTCTCTCTAATGCGCAGCCCGATGGCCCGACGGAAGTTTTCCATCAACACCTCCGTCTTCTTGATCTCAGTACTGTACACTTCACTGCCTACCATTGGGCAGAATGGCACCTATAATATAGAAAAGGGCATGTATGAATATAAATTTCAGGATTCTGGAAACCATACCTTTTAAGGTTACCAGTTAAAGAGCTAGCTTTAATATGGGAGTGAAAGTTAAAAGTATTAGCCTGTAATGTCCCACAGCTGGGCAAAGGCCTATTATCTGACTGAAGATATCAGTGTACAGTGAGGAGGAATAGAGGAATATGTAATTGTAATAAATTCACAGTCTTTGGTTAAAATCCAATAACAACATCTCATGGTAATCTTACCTTATTCCCAAGTTCCTGGGCTATAGCTAAAGCAATAGCAGTCTTGCCCGTGCCAGGTGGTCCAGCCAAAAGCAAGGCCCTTCCCGCCATTTTCTTACTTCTGATCATGTCAACAACAATACCCGCGGCCTGTAAACATAACATTTAAATTGGAATTAAAATATTTAAGCTGGTTGTTTTCAAATGTTTTTTCAAAAATTTCATTTCATGCAGCAATGAGAGGAAGGGTATCATTGCCATTGAGCAAAATCAATTCAGGTTGTAATGGTTTAGAGGTGCAAGCATAACCGACAGTTTTTTTGCACTTATTATTTAGGTAAGCTGTAATATTATAAATGAAAACAATCAAGCTTCAAATTATTAATATTTTAATCTAATAAATAATCATATTTTGCGTCCAATTTATAGATATGACCATAATGAGCTAATTAATAAATGATTAGACTTTTATTCAGTTAAAGTAGGGGAATAATGTATAGAAAACATCGGAACTGTAATCATAAACATCGCGTTATCAGTGTCCATGGTAACCAAACATTTATAACCTCAATGTATAATCAATAACATCAATTTATAGATTTAACACTTCTGGAACTTTCTGGAATCTGATTCTTCATACTAATAGTGGTGCATTTAATATTTACAGTGGAGAAATAAACTATATTCACCTCTCTAGCGGATTCCTGGCCCACGAGACCGGCTGCCATTTGAATAGGTATTCCATTCTCATCAAGTCCAAGGCCTTTTACATGAGTATGTGCAGATATTCTCTGCGTTTTAGCAGTACTTTTTACTTCTTCGATTTTCATAGTGTTTTTTCAGAATGGCTAATATTGCTAATTCTCAATAAGATATTGGAAGATCTTTTACTTTCTTTCACAAAATTGACCAACACACACGGGCGAACAAACAACAAGTAATGAACCGAATGAACGAATGAATGAAAAATAATGGTTGAATCTTACTTAGTTATAGTTAAGCTATTATATTCTATGGGTTGAATGAATGACATTGAAATCAAAAGAATGAACTACCAATGATTAAATGAAAGTGAAAGACAGAAAAGCTACTAAGGTACGGTAAATAGACCCCAGCTAGCTCTAAGTTTGTATGTATATTGAAATTCTAACTAACTGATAATTCTAACTAACTAATACTTATTATACAGGGTGAGCAATCCAAATGGGTCAGTATGGAGGTTTTGGAAACCATAACAGATAGCGAAATCTTGGCTAAGGAACCATGACGTCGATTTTAGTAAAAAGAAAAACTGCATTCATATACTTACAAAAATACGTGTACTCGGCCCAGGAATCGAACCTGGACTTTTTTGAAAAATTAAATTTCGTTATTTTCCTTTGAATATCGGTTATGTAGCTCTTAAATAGTAAATGTTACTAAGAAACATGATATCTAAAACTAATAAAATGCATTGTTTTTAAACAACGAAGTTTTATTTTTCAATACTTCAGTGCCGCCGCCGGCCCTTTGACTTTGTATGGGGTAGTTTTAATATTGTTTAAGTAATTGAACATACCATTTTTAACATTTACTGAAATAAAATAATTATCTTTTTGTTGTGTTTTTGTTCAATTACTTAAACAATATTAAAACTTCCCCATACAAAGTCAAAGGGCCGGCGCGGCGGCGGCACTGAAGTATTGAAAAATAAAACTTCGTTGTTTAAAAACAATGCATTTTATTAGTTTTAGATATCATGTTTCTTAGTAACATTTACTATTTAAGAGCTACATAACCGATATTCAAAGGAAAATAACGAAATTTAATTTTTCAAAAAGTCCAGGTTCGATTCCTGGGCCGAGTACACGTATTTTTGTAAGTATATGAATGCAGTTTTTCTTTTTACTAAAATCAATGTCATGGTTCCTAAGCCAAGATTTCGCTATCTGTTATGGTTTCCAAAACCTCCATACTGACCCATTTGGATTGCTCACCCTGTATATACATACGCAGGTACTTGTATAGTCTACACAAATTATTGACTACGGGCAGGAATCGAATCCCCAAACAAACTCCGACACCGTTCTTTCATGCCACTGTACCAAACGCAATTGTAAGATAGTTTCACGCTAGGTATGTACGTATGTCGTACATTTTCCAGCCGAAGAGGATTGCTCCTGAAGAGGAAAAAGGTTTAGGTAGTGATTTTATTTCATTCTTACCCTATATCTAAACCTTTTTCCTCTTCAGAAGCAATCGTCTTCGGCTGGAAAATTTACGACATTTAGTCCACATTTTGTGCTAATAAAAAATAATTGATTCTATTAAGCCCCTCCCAGACGGGCCAGACTTTTGATGAAATATGTGGCCACAAAATTGCCGACTATATCCCGGCAATACTAAAAACATTTTAATGCAGCATATGGCTGGAAAATGTTTATCTCGGCAATATTTCTGATGCAGTATATGGCTCAATATTTTGTCTTTACATGGGCCACATAAAGATGTAGTGAATACTCCTTTCCTATCGGCAAAACTCGAAACAACAATAACACCCGAATGGTGCCGATGAGGCATGGAATTAGTAAGTACTACCCATGGACTTATTACTAAGTAATAAGTCCATGGTACTACCGTACGTACAGTACTTACTAATTCCATGCCTGTAGGTATCAAATAAATCGCATACTTTATTTATCAATGCCAAATGTCAAACTGCCCGTTTGACGATGATAAACACGAACATAGCTACTCTACTCGAACGAATCGCGGCAAACTTCACGTAGCATGAAAAAGGGACGCACTTATGCCGTAAAGCGAGACAACAATAAAAGTGGCTGAGAAATATTGCAGTATTTTCGATTGCGAAGCGAACTCTCCGGCCATATTGCCGAGACCCTAAACATTCATCGGCCATACTAAAAATATGTGACAACATATCCCGGATATACTAAAAATATCGCAAAGTGTTGCAGAGTCTGGCCGTAAATGATGGCTGATGATGCCGGCCACACTATTGCAGCTAAACATTTTCGTGAAAACATGGCCCGTCTAGGAGCCCCTTTATGTATTTAGCTTTCATTGGGACACCCATTATATTCATGCAGGTACATACTTTAATATTCAGACTGTGCCTGATCTGATATTATAATCTGTTCAATTCAATTTTTGTTTGATGGTATTATAATCTGTGTCTGTATGTTGTAGGGCTGCCAAATTTTGCAATGAGTCAATTTCATTTGTCACATGCTCTCAAGCAAGCAAATTTAACTTAGGTATTAGGGATGTTATTATCCAGAATGTATCGATATTGTAGTCGATGTTAGTACCTAGCGTTTAAACTAAAACACGCCAATCAATAACATGCATTAGAACTCTCAATATCGCATACGCCGCATGTCTATAGCAATAAATAGATAAAATTCAACACGGATTAGCTGAACAGAATTAGCTGAACTTGCTCCTACTGCTCAAATAATTTAGGTTTTCTATGGTTCTAATCGCATTTTTCATTTTATTAACAAAGTTCCGTTTTGATTGCAGGGTATTACTTACTAATTATTATACTATTAACTAACGTTACGTGACCACTATCGATACCGCTCAACAATCGATACTTTTTTGTATCTGCAACTCCTCCCTAGTAGGTAGGAAGCAAACAGTATCAATCAATCAGCGAAACAATTAGTAACTAGCAAGCAACAAAAGTAAAAAAAATGCCTCTAGCTAGTTTGAGCTGAGTTCGGATGTTCGGTTTTCGGATTGTTAAAAATAAATATAAAAATATTTTATAATCTGACAATCTTTGTAGTAATATAACTCGAAGAGACAATAAATCAAAATAAAGTGTAAAGCAATGTAATGTTGCGTTAAATTTAATAATTTCGTCGTGTGTGATCGAACGTTTACATCTTGAGCAATGGAGTTTACAGCTCAGAATGTCGAATATGCTGTGTCTGTGTTTTATAACGGGGAACAGAATGACCGAGCCAAGGCCCACACCTGGCTGACGGCAGCCCAGCGAGTTCCCGAAGCCTGGACATTCTTGTGGGAACTTCTTCAACCTACCAAGGTACTGTAAGATGACATAAAAATAACCATCTAAATCTATTTTGGGATGAAACATACAGATGAAGGCATCTTATTGCGCAAGCACGGTAATATTTACCAACTACTTGTATGTAAACATTTTGGAGACATAACAAGACCTGTTTTTCATTCCTAGGGTACTGAGGTGCAGTTTTATGCTGCAACAACACTCCACACTAAGATATTGAGATGCTGGAGTGAGATACCGCCAGAGAGCCACGAACAGCTAAAGGAGAAGATATTACAGGCTATTTTTACTTACTCAAAGGGCCCTAAAATTGTGACAAATAGGCTTTGCATAAGTGTGAGTAATTTTATAAACAAAACTTTGACTAAAATACCATGTTATGGTTTTATTGTGTATGAAACAAGTCATTCTATATTCTTATTTTTTAATTATGTTACTTTTTGATAGTGTTATGGTGAAAAGTATTTCATATTCACAAAGATATTAAGAAATTAAAATGTAAAATGAGGCTATATACCGTATAGTGTTAATTTAAAGCAATTATTTGTTAATAATTGAATACTCATTGAACCTCTCTTCAAATCACAGCTAGCAGCATTTATTTTGCAAAAGGGTACAGATGATCTTGCTACGATATTGCGGCCATTATCCAATGTGGAGAACACCTCACTACTGATGGAAGTACTGACTGTGATACCTGAAGAAGTAAGTTGTTTTTTATTCCTTTGTGGTATGTTCAAAATTGCCTCTTTGGGCCCAAAACTGAATAAAAATATTTGACTTTGATTTTGGTTTACTGTAATAAGTATCTTTATCACTACATAGTATAAAAAAAGTCGCTATTTTTGTCTGTTTGTCTGTATGCTTAAATCTTTAAAATTACGCAACGGATTTTGATGCGGTTTTTGTAATAGGTTGAGTGATTCAAGAGGAAGGTTTTTATGTATAAAAATTCCCGATATTCCCACGGGAACGGGCACAACGCGGGTAAAATCGCGGGGCGCTGCTAGTTATTTATAATCCAATCATTTCTCTTGAAAATCATTGCTTGGTCTCGCTTTTAACTAAACATTACTTTTTTAATGGTTTGTTGACTTTTATAATAACTCCATTCTTAGTTGGTTTATTTATTCCATATCGGTCATGTTTGTTGCAGTATAATAGTATGACAATGGGGTCTGTTTTGCGGTCTAAGAACAGAGCAGCACTCCGGCAAGCATGTCCCGCGGTGTTAGATGATATGATGAGATATCTACAATCTATCAATAAGTAAGTTTTATTCTCATTTACTTATTCTAGAAAATTTCTTCTGTAAGTACTTGAGGGAGAGTAGACAATACTACACAACAATTTAAAAAATGTTAATGTTGCCCATTTATCACCATATTACATTTATAAGTATTAAAATATCTAATGCATAACATTACATTATTTTTGTATTTCTTCTTTGTATATTCCTGGCACTAAACTAATCTAGCATAGCACATACCCAGGGTTGATAGCTTAAGATATTTTTGTGCTAATAAAAGTAAGGGTTTTTTGTACCAATGAATAATATTAATTTCATCCACAGTGACTTTAGCAAAGAGCCTCCATCAGAAGAATTGATAGTAGCTTGGACTACAGCAGCCACCTGTGCCTCCAGTTGGTTGACAATAGACGGAGAAGATGTGGACTTCGGCCCTCCCTTGCCAGAGAGACTACCGTTGTTCCGGATGCTTCTGACAGCTGTGCATATATTATACACGTAAGTTTCGTGGCTAATAACTTTGTTATTAGTTTTCATCAACTATACATCTTTACATCAAAGACGTTTAAAACAGTAACCTTATGATAGTTATGATCTAGCTAGCCATATTACAGTGTGAAAAGTTTTTAAACTTTGAGAGATTACAATATAATGTTTACTGTTTGTTGTCCAATTAAGAGTGAGACGGATTGTAGTGCTCGTTAAAAGTAAAAGTATTGCTCGTAATGGCCTCTTATCTCACTTGAAATATTAGCTTGTCATTACTTCTAAAATTTTAAATATAAATGGTATGGGAAACTTCTCAGAAACCACTATTCTTTATATTTCCTATACTACTACTGAAATTTTCATTTCAGGTGTAACGAAATAGTATCAGACTCGGCCCTGGACGCATGCGAGGCCTGTCTCTCGGCCGCGCGCGCCGCCGGCGGGACGGCGGAGGCCGATCGGTTCCCCGTCGCGGGGCTGGAAGTATTGGCCTGCCTCTCTACTCTGGCCGTGCCTATCATGGCCAGGGATAACGTGCCTAACTCGGCCAACGAAGTGAGTTCGTATTGGTGTGGTTTTATACTTGCTTAGTTACTTGTTCTTTCTTCAGGGAATTTAATGTGTCCAATGTCCACTGCGAAATGCTGTTTACATTAGTTAGAAAGTTATCAAAAAATTTCAATGTTATGGTCAGGTCACATAAATCTAACTTTTTAATCAATGTTTTATATCCAAGAAAGTCAATATTTCATCGACTCAAATGCTTTCTTATTCCTGCAAATCCTTACTTAATCTTTACTAAGTCTTTATGCAGGTAGTGGCCAAACTTATTTTCACTATCAAGCACTGTAACCAATCAATCTCCCCCCTTCACAGGAGCTCCTATCAGCTCTAATAACGTGCTGCGTAGCGCTAGGCGAGACGCACGCACGCCTCATAGTAGAAGCAGTGGAGAGTAGCGAGGTCACTGAACAAGCTGCCAGAGCGAGACAACTGCTGGAAGTATTGCTGCAGGGGCAGGGCGCCCCCGGCCGGTATCCCGTGCACGAGACTAGGTCCAATCTGGTGTTTGGATTTTGGTATACTTTACAGGTAAGCACGAGAGACATTGAGATAGTTTAAGTATATTTTCTAAGTTAAAAATAGTTCAGGTCTATTTTTTTTAATGAGTTGCCTCATTGTTTTAGTATTTTGAGGAAATAGGGTTATTTTGTTATTATTGCTGCTGTTATTATAATATAAAGTCAACATAACTTTATATTCAGGATATGGATCTCTATACCAAAGGAGAATGTTTAGACTTATACAGAAACTGCTATGATTTTCAAATGAAAACATCTACATATATCCTCCTATAAAAATCTAAATATGCTGGAAAAGTGTAACATAAATTCAATATTGTACACAGGATGAAATTATTCAAATATCGGAGCGTAAAAGCGAAGTGAATCCAATATGGAAGGAGGTTTTCTGTCGACTCCTGACTACGTTGGTTCAGAAGTCTGAAGCTATGCCGGACTCAATGCTGTCTAAAGACGACTTGGAGCTACTGCGGTGTTATAGACAAGATATAGCTGATACTGTGGTGAGTATGAAAGGTGTTTGAAGTAAATGTAAGTTAGTGGCCACCCCTGGTGTCGGAAGTTTCAAGATCGCTTTAGTTCTCCGAAATGAAATTTGATTGATTGAAACAACCGGGGGCCGATGATTCATTCTACCCATCTAAGTAGTGGTCAAGCTGCACGGTGAAATCGCGATGAATAACATTACTTAGACAAACGCTACAAGCGCTACTTATAAAACTAAACCATTTGCTACGAAAAACGCGTGAGCAGTGTGCGTTTGACTTAGTAGCACGTAGCCGTAGGTGTATTTATTTTGTGCACACATTGACATGTCATATTCCACCGAGCACTGACCGTTGCAGATGTTCTGCTACGGCGTAGTGGGCGAGTGGTGCTGGTCCGTGGTGGAGGGGCTGTACACGGGCGCGGCGGAGGGCGGCGCGGGCGCGGCGCGGCGCGAGGCGGCGCTGCACGTGTTCCTGGCGCTGGAGGACGCCGCGCCGGCCGCGCGCGCGCCGCCCGCGCTGCCCGCGCTGCTGGCGCACGCCGTGCTCCAGGTGCAGCAGCCCGACAACATGCGGGCGCTCTCCACCGCGCTGCACTGTCTCGGTACGTATCGCTGGAGGACGCCGCGCCGGCCGCGCGCGCGCCGCCCGCGCTGCCCGCGCTGCTGGCGCACGCCGTGCTCCAGGTGCAGCAGCCCGACAACATGCGGGCGCTCTCCACCGCGCTGCACTGTCTCGGTACGTATCGCTGGAGGACGCCGCGCCGGCCGCGCGCGCGCCGCCCGCGCTGCCCGCGCTGCTGGCGCACGCCGTGCTCCAGGTGCAGCAGCCCGACAACATGCGGGCGCTCTCCACCGCGCTGCACTGTCTCGGTACGTATCGCTGGAGGACGCCGCGCCGGCCGCGCGCGCGCCGCCCGCGCTGCCCGCGCTGCTGGCGCACGCCGTGCTCCAGGTGCAGCAGCCCGACAACATGCGGGCGCTCTCCACCGCGCTGCACTGTCTCGGTACGTATCGCTGGAGGACGCCGCGCCGGCCGCGCGCGCGCCGCCCGCGCTGCCCGCGCTGCTGGCGCACGCCGTGCTCCAGGTGCAGCAGCCCGACAACATGCGGGCGCTCTCCACCGCGCTGCACTGTCTCGGTACGTATCGCTGGAGGACGCCGCGCCGGCCGCGCGCGCGCCGCCCGCGCTGCCCGCGCTGCTGGCGCACGCCGTGCTCCAGGTGCAGCAGCCCGACAACATGCGGGCGCTCTCCACCGCGCTGCACTGTCTCGGTACGTATCGCTGGAGGACGCCGCGCCGGCCGCGCGCGCGCCGCCCGCGCTGCCCGCGCTGCTGGCGCACGCCGTGCTCCAGGTGCAGCAGCCCGACAACATGCGGGCGCTCTCCACCGCGCTGCACTGTCTCGGTACGTATCGCTGGAGGACGCCGCGCCGGCCGCGCGCGCGCCGCCCGCGCTGCCCGCGCTGCTGGCGCACGCCGTGCTCCAGGTGCAGCAGCCCGACAACATGCGGGCGCTCTCCACCGCGCTGCACTGTCTCGGTACCTATCACGTCACAATATGGCACCCACGCATGGTACAAGTAAAAAAAAGTATTAGCCTATAATGTCCCACTGCTGGGCAAAGACCTCTCATCTCACTGAAGATATCAATACAGTGAGGAAAATTATGCATAATCACCTCGCTTGCCAAATACGGGTTGGTGATCTCAAACCCGAGCCAAGTTTGAAAAGTAAGATTAATGTTTTCGCTCGACCCGCGGATTTGAACCTGGGACCTCAGTCTTGACTTGACAGGCGAGTGCCCGTACCACTAGACCACCGAAGTGTTGAAAAATGATACAATTAGTAATAAATGCTACAAATAATTCCTCTAGAAACGAGTTGTCATGACAAAACTGTATATACCAATAAGCCACTACCATAGATAAAGTCTAACCAACCCCATGAATCACCCAGGTGCGTACGCGTCGTGGATATCCACGTCCGGCTCGTTGTCTCTGGGCCGCGAGTGCGTGTCGGCGGCCGGCGGCGCGCTGGCGCGCGCGGCGCCCGACGCGGCGCTAGCGCTCAGGAAACTGTGCAAAGACTGCAGCCAGACTGCGGCCGCGCTCGCGCCCGAAATTGTACGGGCCGCACAGGTATGCAAACCAATAGTCTTCATTCACAGCACATTCACAGCACGGGAGTTGCGCGAGCGCGTATGCCATTGACGCAGGAACGTGGAAAATTAACAATAATATAATAAAGTTGTGTATCCACAGAACAGCACGTCGCAAGACGCGTGGACGCGGCGGCAGCTGGTGGGCGCGGCGGGCGCGGCGCTGGCCGCCGCCGAGCCGCTCGTGGCCGCGCCGCTGCTGCGCGACCTCGCCGCCACGCTGCACCACGACCTCACGCTGCAGGTGGGTACACCCAGAGGTAGACGCGTGGTGCCAGCCGAGGCATAACACATTTCAAATCCAAGCATTAAAAACTTACTTACATTCGACACACCGCGGATCACATAACGATAACGATATGCCACTATACACATGTGACAGTTAGTATATGACGTATTAAGCGTTACTCCAACTATGTCTCTTGTATAATAAATACCTCTGTGATATAATTTGTCTCATGTCTTGTACAGGGTGCATCAGCAACTACCGACGGCGGTACGTCGGGCGGCGCGGCGGAGTGGTGCGCGGCGTTAGTAGGGTCCTTATCCGCGCGGCCCGCGCTCGCCGCGGACCTGCTGCGGGCCCTCGCGCCCACACTGCCGGCCTTCGCACGACATCCGGCACTAGTCGAGGTTAGTACCGAGTCGCTGGTAATAGGTAGTCTATAATAGTCATAATGTAGGCAGTTCACTACGAGGGTTTAAAATAAATACATCTATAAGGTTAGAAATGCCTACCAAACACTTCGGATAGACATCCGAAAAAAAAAAGTAAAAACAACGGCAATATTATCGTTTATCTGTCGAGAGGCTTTGGCTTGCGGATACACTATTTAATTACAAATGTTTATATTAAAAGTCTGTATCTTTTCAGCCAATGTTCAGTATATTGAAGCAAGCGGTGTCTACCTTCATGGGCGAGTACATTCCTCTGATACAAGACATCGCTCAGCTGACGATGACGGCGTTCGAGTGTCATCCGTGCGCCTCGGGGTTGGATGTGGTTAAATTGGTAAGTTTTATTTATTTCTGAAAAGCGCAAAATATAACCAGAATTGAGACACGACGTTGCACTAGGTTAAGCATTCGTTTGAAATATGCTGTAACTTTGGTCTACGCGCATCAATATGAGTGTTGCACATGATTGCGAGCTTAGTTCTTACTCGACAGTCGACCTTGTAGTTGTATTATAATTCCATAATTGGCATGTTCCAGATCGTGTTGGCGTACGGCGGCGAGTGGGCGGGCTGCCCCGCGCTGCTGGCGGGCAGTGTGAAGGCGGCGGCGCGCGCGGCCGCCGCGCCCGACGTCGCCGAGGGGCTGTTCGTCACGCTGCACGCGCTCACCAAGAAGAAGCCGCTCTACCTCGACTGGATCGACGACGACCTGGACGACCTGGTGCAGCTAGGTTGGCACAACATCAACTATCATTTGAGACTTTATATTAATAGTTTAGCAATGAAATAAAAACTCCATTTCCGGTATATGGTATATCTAGTCTCGCCTCGCTGAGTGTGCGTGGTATGTGCAGGTTGCGGGTGCGTGCGGCGCTGGGAGTCGGCGGCGGCGCGCGCGGCGTGCTGGTGGCTGTCGTCGCTGGCGCGCGCGCGGGCGGCGCGGCTGCAGGGCGCGGCGCCCGCGCTCACGGCGGCGGCGCTGGCGGGCATCGGCGGCGCCGCGCCGCGCAACCAGATCGAGCCGCTGGCCGAGCTGCTGCTGGCGCTCAACCGCGCCGACTGGCGCGGCGACGCGGCGCTGGCCACGTGGCTGCGCCGCGCGCTCGACGTGCCCGGCTTCCCCACGCACCACGCGCACAACACGCACAAGCATAACTTCATTGCCGCCGTCGTCAAGTAATATTCTTACCTATTTAGTACACCACTTTTCTACGCACTAGAATATCGCTTATAAGTGACATCGCTAGAATTTTGTGATTGGGTGATAAAAATAACCTAGAAAAAGATTTAATGAATTCTTACGTTTTATACAACTTACAGTACAGGATTATAGAAAAACATTGTAAAAGATATGATTATATATATTTATTTCCAGAGAAAAGAGTAGCAAACGAAGACTACTGGAAACAGTTCAAGAGTTCTCTCTTGTGTGTCGCGGACTCATCGGCACAGAGTACGGGCGGCAATGCATCGCGACCAAACAGCTCGTGGCGTGAACGACGTCACGGCAGACTAACGGAAAGCAATATTCAAACATTTCCTATTAATATATAGGTAAAAATCAACGGTATATAATACCGGAAGGACACCAATGTTTAAATAGTTTCTCTGAATAGTTTCAAAAGCTATATCAAATCTTGTTGTTACCTTTGTAATTAGCTAGGTAATTATGTATACCAAAAATGCTGTATTGCCACGGAAATTGCAGCTATTATTTGAAAATAAAATAATTTTAACCAAATAAAGTAAAACATGTTGCTACAAGTTTTCAAATGACTTTAAGCGAAATGATAGCTGTCATTGTCGTGATTGTACAGTAATTTTGCTATACTGTTGCGTATCTATTGTTCAAATTAAGTAAGCATTTATGGAATAGACAGCGGTATTTGTAAAACTGCTGGAAAAATAAGGAATTGGACATTCAAATAAAATGGGGTTTAATGGGGAGGAACTAACTTAAATACGTACGAGGCTTTGATTTGGTTATAAGTATTACAATTACACTAATTCTTCCATTAATATTAACAAATTATGGAACATAAAATGTATAATTAGATATGTATTTTAGTAAACCTAAATTATTGTGATGAAAATTTAAAAATATTGGCATGTACAGTCCCACTTCTGGGCTTGAATCTCTAATTGTTGGCCTTAGGGTGATGGTATACACATACTGTTTTGAGATTTTGGGCGAAACTGGTGTTTTTTTGTATTGAACGCTCCGACTGTCGGTCACCTTAAGACCTGACCTTGCCCCTTAGAGCATTTGTCCACCGCCGCCGGCACCGGACCGTCACCGGGAAAGAGATGTCGGCGCCGAAGTAGCGGTAGATACATTTAGAGCGTTTTGCTTTAGCCGCGTGTCCACCGCACATCCGTCACGTCATAATAAACTCGGGGCGAAATAATCTCGTTCCCGGTGACGGTCCGGTGCCGGCGGCGGTGGACAAACGCTCTTAAGATTTGCAGCGAAAATAGAGAAATAATCAAACAATTATTAACTTGTATAACTTCTTATAGAAATAATAAATCTGATAAACCAAATTTGGCTAATTGACGCATGTGATAGCTTTCTTATTTATCATTATAAAGCCTTATTTATAGTCTTTCAATAACTTTATTTAATGCTCAAACTAGACGGATGTAAATATTGTTCAATCAACTTTAAATGATCTCATTGTTACATCAATCAAATAATTGTTTAGTACTTACTACTAAATATATTTATTACACGATTATAATGTTTCCATAATGTTTTATATGTTTACTGTTTAGTAACATGTATTTGTAAGTAATCATAGGTGAAGAAAATAAACAATTTTAAATGATGTTCATGATTTATTTCTATATTTAATGACAATGGATAAAATAAGACGAATAAAACGGGATGGTTAAATAGGTGTATAATGCATTTTCTGCTTTTATAACGTACAATATGAGACCGAGATAAAACTAACCTTATTTATTAAATTATTCTAATACAGATTTTGAACTATTAACATAAGTCCAAAAGGCAAGTTAAATGTCCTTTATAATATTCTTACATTAAATATTTTAACTTCATTACAATAATATATAAAACTAAAATACAACTAGATATTTATTTTAACGTCGACCGCTCATATTGAGATCTTTGATGATGTTTGGTCTAATTATGACTAAATGTATTATAATCGTATATCTGGTGTAAATCAGAGATAAAGTGAACTCGTTAGAGATAAAGTGATGTAAATATCAAAAATTCACTTAGAATTATAGTGCATTGTAAATGTAATTATTTATGAAGTTATCGGGGTATCAAAATATTTGGCTTCGAAGGCAATGTGGGGGTAACCTCTTGTAGAATGGTTTGCCTTTAGACGGAACATTGGAATTGTTCGTTCAGAATCAGAACTCTTTTATGTAATAGATTGTACACATTTTTTGTCTATTTCTTTATCAGATGACTTAAATGTCAAAAATTAGGTTACATTTGGTAGGCAGGTTATGTAAACCGCGTCTGCTCTCGCAGTTGCGTCACGAGCGCGCACCACTGCTCGCGTACGCGGCTTCGCCTCACAGCTCTCACCAGACGACGTTTCATCAACCTGTATACAAAATTCAGTATTAGAACGAATAAATATCTCAAAAAAGAAGGAATATTTTTACACATGTATTTCATGCTGTTATTTGTGGCGATGGAAAAGTAAGTTTTACGAACATTCTTGTCATTAACCCTTGGGTAAAGCTAACCTCTATTCTTTCCCCGAACACCTCAAGAGTGTGGGCTTATATAGTCCCACTGTTGGGCTTAGGCCTCTCACTAAAGATATCATAATAGCGAGGAGGATTAGGTGTAATCCCGATTAAAAATATTCAAAAAATACTATACTGCATGCACAGCAGAATTTACTCTACGTCTGCTTATACAATAAATACAATAATATGTAAAAACAATCAAAGATCGGAACCTCACCTGTCGGTACACTTTCAAGAGTCCGAATCATCTTTAATCTCTGCTACTTCGACCTTACTAAGTTCCACAGTGAGGTCAATCAATTTGTCCACATTTGAATGCCTGTTCTTAACCCGTACGAAGGTGAGAGCTTGTTCGCGAGATAAATGGAAACAGTCTTGTTTGGCCATGTTGAAAGAACTTTCCAGATCGCTGTGCGCCGCGCGGGTATACACCATCTTGCGGTTGTGGTGACCGTCTACTGTCACCTGTAGAGAAAAGTTAACCTTCTAGGTAAAAAGGAATCTGTTATAGAACTCTACTAACGCGTGCGGCGTGCCCATGAAAGTATTAAGCATACTTAGAACTTTGTTTCATTCAAGCTTGTGTAATCTATACTTTCAATCTTAATCATTCAATCTTAAATTGCTCAACATAAGTCTAAAATGTTAACAATGGTTACCTGATACAAGTACCGCTTCGCATCGCACTTGGGCCCGATGAGGGCGACGCACACGATGACCCTCAACCCGACTTCCACACGCAAGTGGAAGTATTGGTCTAACGCCAGCAGGATCCAGTGGTCGTGCTGCTCCGAGTTCATCTTCATGGTGAACTTGTGGCGGACGCCGATCTTCAACAAGGGCAGGTGGCGGCTCTGGAACATGATACAGGTTGATAAAGAAAGTTTATTTTATTAGTTGTTAGTCGTTGAAGTGATGTCACGCGCGGCGCGGGCACGAGTCGACTCGCCGTAGTGTGTGTATGTACCTGGAAGTGTTCGGGCAGCATGTCGCGCTGCAGCGGCGGCGCGTCGCGGCAGGCGGGCGCGGGGCAGGCGTACGCGCGGCGCGGGCACGAGTCCTCGTGCGGCGCGCGTCTCCTCTGCCGCACGGAGCGCCCGCAGCCGTGCCGGCACGGGTAGCGCAGCATCTCCGCCACCTGCGGCACGCGCACGGTTAACACTAGGGACGCAGGTTTACTTCGGAAGGTAAGTAGGTTGCAACCGCAGGTAGTCATCATCAGGTAGATCGGGGTCATTGTTGACGCAATCACAGACAGATGTTCGCGATTCGCCGACCGGACTGGGTATGCTTTAGTCAATATAAATAACATTTCCAAAATAAAACGAAAATAACTGGTCAGTAAATGTCAAACAAACAAGCAAGTTACTAACCCCTTCCATAGCCCGATTCCTCACAGACGAAAACGTTGTGCGACAAACAGGGCAAGCGGCGAGTCGCGCCCGACACCGCGCGCAAACAAGATGGCCGCGGCGACACTGAGACATCGGCGGCTCCATCCACTCCAGGCAAACAGGACATTCGAGAAGGCGGAGTAGGTTCTAGAACAATGTCGATTTGAAATGTTATTTTGTGTCATTATCTTCATTGCATTCCAAAATAAACGTTACTGCAAAATGTATACCCTTTTACTGGGGAAGTGGTCTTTAACATGTAAGAAATGATTCATTAAGCCAAAAATGTATGTCTGCACTAATTTCCAATCTGAACAAAACTCTTTTCTGACCTTTGATACCTTTTTTATGTGTTAGTACGTATGTATGTGTGTAACATTGAGCTTGTCAACTTACTTGATTGAACTCCTTGACTGTGAAGGGCTCTGGATTGTCATCAGCTGTAAAAAGTATGATTATTTTAAAAACAAATTTAAAAAAATACGAATATAGTCTTATATTGAGGTTCTATATCTCTAAAGAAAACAAAAGAATTGGTAGGGTATTTTCGGTTTTGTACAAGAAATAACGCTCTACAGGACAAAACCGAAAACCATTCTCCTGTTAAAGGCTGAGTGTTTCTGTTACTATACTTACAATTCCGCCTCTTTCTTTTAACCCCTTGATTCGGAGGCTGTTGCTCTTGTGCCTCTGCATTGTCACTGCTTGTTGAAGCCTGAAACATATGAAATATTTAAATTATGTTTGTATGTACAGTCAACTACAAAATTTGATGAACACATTTAATTTTACAAAACACCTGAACACATTTATGTTTTTTTTTGTGATTAAGTAAGTTCTAATATTCATTCACAGAAAGTGTTCATCAAATATTGGGTGCAAAACACGTAAGAACATAATCACAGTCAATCCATGTCAAGGATACCAACTAACTAAAATGACAATGAGAACGTTAAAAAACAATGTGACAAAGTACTAAAGTTCTTAACAGTATCATGGGCTTACTGTACTTATGTTAGACTGTAGAGCTAGCATACCACATTAGGATCGCCAGTGGGCGGTTGGTAGTCGAATCTCTGTGCATTGTCGTCGTCTAGATCAATGGTTTGGTCCGCCGGAGCGTCGTCGGCGTCTATCTCAACTATTTCTTCCTCCAAAGACATTGCTGACGTGTTCATGGGCGGTGTCAGAGGCGGAGCTGGAATAAAATACGAGTAATAAATAAGGAAATTTAAAATACCCCCAACGCGAAAACTGCTATTCTGATTTTAATCACACATTGAATGGGGTTTGCTCAGACATAGAGCAGATTGCTTGTTGAACTTTTTATATTAGACTAAATGAAACAGGTCTGTATCGCGTTAGATAATATAACGTATTTTTGTAAAAATACGTACCCGACGTTTCGAGCGAATTACACCGCTCGTGGTCAGGGGTTGACACATTTGAGGGATGATTTAAAAAGTATATTTATGTTAGAATTTTTAAATCATACTATGCCTAAAAATTTTCCGTGCGTAAATTTATATTTCATGAATTGTGAAAATGTGACATAATGGAGTAACAAAACATATAATTACCATCTGGCTCATCGTTAGTGAGGTTGACTTCTTCGGTAGGAGCATGGTTAGATGTCGACGGGCCAGGGTTGTCCAGATCTAGAATAATATATCAAACAATCAGCGCCATTATGAACTTTGGAGACAAAATGACTGTTATTTAGAAAATAAATTAAATATAGGCTCAAAATTCTTTGGGAAATACATAAAAGTATACAATTATTAGCCTGCAATGTCTCACTGAAGATATCAGTACAGTGAGGAGGATTAGGAAATACATAATAATAATTTATTCAAACAAGCAGAATTCTGCCACAGAGCAAGATGTTTGAAGATAGTGCTTGTATGATTTCGTAAGATAAAATGTTTTATTTGTAAATTCTGATAGTGTTTCAAATATATTCTAATGTATTTAATAATCATAATCATCAAATCTATTATAACCTGAAGATTTTTGTTTTTGCTTGTTTGAACATTCTCGGAAACTACCAATCCGATTTGAATCATTATTTCTCTAATGGATAGCCAAATTAAACAGGAAGGTTATAGGTTATAGCAGCGCCCCGCGGTTTTACCCGCGTTGTACCCGTTCCCGTGGGAATTTCGGGATGAAAAATAGCCTATAACCTTCCTCGATAAATAGACTATCTAACAGTGAAAGAATTATTCAAATCGGTTCAGTAGTTTCTGAGATTAGCGCGTTTAAACAAACAAACAAACAAACAAACAAAACAAACAAACTCTTCAGCTTTATAATATTAGTATAGATTTTTTATCCCAAAATTAGTGGGTAGAACCGCGGAGCGTTGCTAGTTAAAGAAGCTATACAAACATCCACACAAACATTCACATTAATAATATTAGTAGAACTAACCATCTTCTGAGTTATTGAAGCTGATGTTATGATGTGAATGTAACGGAGGCATGGGATGGTGATCTCTGTTGACACTGTCCCGAATTGTTATTGGAGCGTTATGAGTTGTTAACGCCAACGGTTCGTCCATGGTTGGATCATGGCTTACTTGCCCTGAAGGTAAGAGAAATATTTTCAGAACAAAAATAGTTTCAGTAAAAATGTAAGTATTGTATTGTTATCGAGTTTGTTTTTTAGTATTTAATATTAAGTTTATTAGTTAACATTAAATATGATCAAAGTAAAAAGAAGTCTAGATTAAAAGGTTAGCGACTAGGTTGCTAGGAGTTAGATAAATACAATTTTTTTCCGTCTTGGTAAAGATGTGAAGATAAACTGCATACCTCTACCAGTTCTGGCAAAGCAAGCCAGCAAATTCCGCGTAGTGGGCGACCTCCGGAACGGATAGTGATATTTCTTCGGATAGTATGGTCTTGAGGGGTTCTGAATATTACCAGATCCACGTGGAAGAGGGGTGCCTGAAATTTATTAACTCTTGAAAACAGATCCCTAAGCAGCACTGTGATGTTACATGACATGACTTGTAAAAAAAATTGTAAGAATTCTGCAATGAAAGCAGCCTTGTTATGAAGCCATATAATCTAAATGAAGTCTTCAATAAACAAAAATGTTTTTGTAAATCTCAGTGGTAGGATCAAAGTTAGAGAGTTTCATCACACTCTTCAGCTTTATTATATAACAAATACCGATAAAGTAAAGATAGAAGATTAATTTAAATTTAAACAGCTTCAATACTTTTCAACTTTGTAAAGGTTGCCAATTTTTTGTTTATAATTCTTACCGTGAAGTATGTTATTAAGAGTGGCTGAAGTTGCCAAGCGCTCGTCCAAGTCACGCGTCAGCCGTCTCAGCGTTATAATCCGCTGTATAGCGTAGTGTTCCCGTTCAGAAGGGTTCGGTGGCGCCACGGGAATGCGCGGCATTTGTACTGGTTCCATTCTAGGACTGGAAAAATCTAAAGTTATGAATAGGTACAAATCGATTAGACAAACAGCACCCTGCGGGTTTACCAGTGTTCAGACCGTCCCGCGGGTTCTTGGAAATTTCCAAATGAGAAACCACCTTCCCGATTAATATGGCAATCCATTACAAAAATAATTATTTAAATAAGATTGGTAGTTTCTGAGTTAAGTGTGTCAGTAAAAATTAAGCCAAGTTTGTCTCTTGGATTAAAACAATCATTTCATAGTTGTGCTTAAGTTGCACATTAAGCCATCAGTCTCGGTTACTATCTATAGATAGTAGTCGTTACATGAGCCATGTCAGAGGCTTTTGGCGGCTCAATAACTCCGACACCAGGATTGGTCAGGTTGACCATCCACTTGATGAAGAAGAAGAAGTTGTGCTTCTTTTTGTTGATATATTTCACCCGAACCTAAATTACTGATCTGTCAGAGAACTTACCGATTTACAGTGGGAGGCGGATTGGGTGGTACTTGGTGAGGACTGTTCAACATGGACCAAAACAAGTTGCGGTCCATTTTGGAACACGAGGAGGATCGTCTGGGAGGAGTCTGTTGTGAAGTGCTCTGAGATTGAAGTCCTGAAATCAATATGTTTATCCCTTTCGGACCCGCTTCTAAACTACAGGGAAGTTTATTGTTTTTATATTGAATATTAGGTAATTTGGGGTTGTAGATTTCGATTTTGACAATATTTCCCGAATTTCCCGACGCCATCTTGGAGAAAATGGTTACCAACAATTGTATCATTCTGGGCCTGTCATATCATACGTACGATTGTGTTACCCACAATTGTATTAGGTTGAGCCTAATCTTTTCAATTTGATTGATTTATAGGTTTGGTAAAATAAACAAAAATACAATAAATTTGAATTTTTATTCATTAGAAAAGTACAAAACTTACAATTAAACACTTTTATGAGATCAATAATCAACAATTATAGGAAATAATCAACAATTATAAGAAACGACTATTAAATGTTGTTATGGAAACGGAAAAAGCAGTTAAGGTCTTTGGTGAGACACAGGTAAATGTCGCACTTAGAGCAGCGACATCTACTTCTGCTATTACAGCCAGGGGCACGACAACAACGTGGCTGCTTCAGCTCGTCAAACACAGGCCAGTGGTCATCCGATTCTGACGACGAAGAATCGGACGAACTATCAGCTCCGTGGTCGGTTCCAGTGCCCAATAGGTCCGGTTCGTCATCGCTGTCTTCCCCACCAGATGCAAACAGCATTTGTGCGATGTCATCATCATTTAGAATGCTCATTTTTGAGTAAAAACCCTGAAAAAATGAAAACTATTAGGTACTCAAATTGAAATATTCGGTTTAGTTTGGCCCGAACTGACACAATTGAGACGGAAAAGTTCGTTACGTGATTACCTCGATGTTTTTTAACATAAAAGGGCTAGTATTTTCACTAATACGTTCTAAATTTATCCAATTAACTAATAACTACCACATAATTTAATAATCCTACGCATATAATTCAGTATTATACTTACATTGGTAAAATCCGGGAGAGCAAGGACACGTGAAACCGCACAAGTCACTACCTGTTGGCCGACTGATTAACTTCTCAAAACTCGGTGCAAGCTCAAAGTTCGCTTTGCGCGCAATCGTGCGACGCTGGGCCCGTCAACTTACGATGTAAAACTAATGATATATTCTCGACTTTCTAACCCGCACAATTGTATTGGGGCGTTCCGAAAGGGTTATGGTTTAAAGTCTTACCTTTTTTATTACTATAAATTTTTAAAAAATTCTTTATTCACACGTGAATATAATCTACAATCACAAAATAAACCTTTCTTATCATTTGTTTAATTTGACATTGATGGATAAAGTCATTGAAAATTGCAAGTAAGATTATATAAATATTAATTTTGCGGAATTGCGACGAAATATCAGCACAAGCCAATAACAAACATTGAATTGAAATTGAAATATTAATTTGCATGAGAGTAAGTACCACTGGTTCCAGGCATGTCCGCTGTACTCGTTCTGGGTTCTTGCTGTCTCCTTAATGAACCATGATCCGTATTTGTGGGGTTAGTAGACTCATCCAAATCATCATCTGAGTCAAATATTTAAAAGGGCATTCAAAGATATATATAGTTCAGTTCGATTCCTCTATTCATTGATCATTTCATGCTGGTAATTACCTACTTGAAGTATTCATCAAGGTAATAATATTATTGATCGGACTACACACAATGACTAATTCGTAGAAAAGTACCTACAATACGGGTTACAACTAATTTTGATTTTATAGTTCTCTAATAGTGCTGGACCATTGTATAGATGACCATATTTTCAATAAGTAAAGTCCTTAGTCATTAACGATGTACATATTTTAATAAAGGTACAGGGCTTGGTTTCATTGATAATATATATTTTTATATAACGCGAGAAGTTGAGTACCTACCTGAACTCCACGGGTACTCGGATATTCCAAGAGATTTCTTTAGTATCTCCTTTCTACTACCCATATTAAACAATTGTCCAAACTTATTCACATTAAGCAAACAATTACTATAACTTTACACTTAACAACTTAACACAATATTTATTTTTCAAAGATTTTCTCGAGATATAAATCGCTCGCCGAAATCTTCGACATACGTTATCTATTTGACAGTGACGTTTTGAGCACAGACCAGGCATTGCATTGATTGAATGAATGACAGGTAGGTACATTATGTTATTAATTTTAAATTTATTTTGTTTTGTTGGTACCTATAATAAGTCCATGGTACCTAGAATCACAGACCACGAACCAAAGACCTAGAATATCTATTGCAGCCTTATTGCAGCATTTGATCTTTTAGTCTATACTTATTAGGCTGTCCATGGTTTAATGAAAGTCCTTGGGCTGGTGCTGGTCCATGCTGGTCACACGAAGGTCACACAATTTGAACGATTATGCTCGGTTTGATCACTCATTTCATTGTCATAGAAACCTGAAACCTCTTCGCTTTGTTTTCTTTAGGCTTTCTTTTTCTCAAGTTCCTTCAACCAACTAACCAAACTTCATTCAAAATACTTTTTATTGGTACCTAGACTAACATAATAGGTAAATAAATAAGTAAATTTAATTTGTCCTTAAAATTATTAGTAACATAGCCTTACTGAACTGACGCGACGCTGCGTTAAGCGGTCACCCGGACGGGCACGCGTGCTCGCTCACGCGGGTCCTATCACGAGCGGGCGTCCGCGCGGTTTCATACGAAAGTGCTACCTTCGCTGGGAGGGAAGTGAGCGACGCGGGCGCCCGCTTAACGCAGTTTCAAGCCTTGAATGAAATACAAACTTACATTTTATGGATAGTATCTATTTATAAATTAATATTTTCTATAGATTTTTGTGGTTATTTTCAATGGTGTTATGGTGGTTTAGGTAATAACTAACCAAAACAATATTATTCACGAGGGTTAATTTCTGAAATATAAGTAGGTACTTAAGTAAGTACACTACACTGTTTCTGTTGGTTTCTGTAGTGTAAAAAGTTCAACATATTCGTAAGTAGGTTACGTAATAAAATAATCTCAACTAGGTACTTAGGTATATAGGTAATTAGAACATACTATTATGTATAGCTTTTAATTATATACTTATCTGTTTTTTTTAATTAACATTATTATGCAATTTATTGTTTAAATTAATATTAATCACTAATGTATAGATACCCAGTTATTTGTCAATTTATCACCATGTTATGGGTTTCTACTTCTACCCGTAACGTAATATCACAGTGTAATATCATTTCTCATCTCTGCGCAGTCAAATTAATTTATTTTATTTAAAAGGAAGACAAGTTGCACAGTATTTTATTGGGGCACGCCTGATAAATTGCTTGAAATTCAATTTGAAAGGGTAATGTTTGTGTCCCTATTACGACGTCACTTGACGCCGCCTATAAACTCTGTCGGTCGACTGAACAATTGACATATCGTGCCTTCACATACCTTACCCCATAAAAATATTGGCACGCACCTTACTAAAAGGTTTGGGAATTGAAAGTCGTTTTCTTTTTAAATTTATTTTATTTATTTATTATCAAGTGAGGCAGTATCGCTTTCTTCTTTCTGTGCTTATACGTATACTTACGGTACGGAATCTTAGATAAAGGAAGTTACTGATTTTCCAGAGAGTGAAAGTTCTTTGTCCAGCATTGATTGGGTCTTAGAAGCAGAGCTGAATCTAGGATTAGGTTCGGGTGGATTTGACCCTGGCGAGGTTTTAGATAGAGAAGTTTTATCACGGGAAACATGTTATGGGAGGATCGGCACTAGATGTAGGTCTTTTCCTTTTTATTTCTTCTCTATATTTCACGTCTATTTATACCCACAAATCAAGACTAAATGAAAGGAATAAGCTTCAATAAAGTTCTGTTTTTAGGATAAACAAACTTAAAGCCAATAGGGACTGTGCGTCTACAGTAATTTGAATTTAAAATTCAACCTCTTTAAATTGAATTCATTGTAATTTATTCGGAAGACTAATGTATTTTTATTAGTAAGGTATTAACGGAGAATAAACGCACATTCAAGAATAATTGTGTATTTTAGGGCAGGCCTATTATCTATTCAAAAATGGAATTTATATTCGGAATCCTGTGGGAAATTAAGGTTTCAGGTTGGAAGTAAATTAATGGAATGGTATTACTTTAACCGATGGTACTATCAGGAGAGCAGCATTCTAACAAAATATAGTGAAGCAATTCCATTACAGATTTTAGCGATAGGTTTAAGACATTTAACGGAAACCGATGGGGTGGTGGCATTTTCTTTTATGTTATGGGGCAAATATATTATTATTTTGGGCTTTTACTTGATAGGGGGAGAAGGGAGTGAGTAATAAGTATATATTTTATTTCCTAGCTTTTTATTCAATGTAGATACTTTATTTGATAGATTATCCAGTTATATAACACGGAGCACTATATTATAAGTTGGTACCCATATACTTGGTTTATACCTAACAAAGTACTTTGATTATCTTCCATCTTATGTTATGTCGTATCACATAGTTATGCAGGGGGTTCCCCTTAGTTGTTCGCGTCCCTCACTTTCCCCAAAATATCAACCTACTCATGTATTTCGTCCTAAATTGCATATTACTTATCCATAACGCGTCGCATTCATTTAAACACCCCAGTATTTACCCACTAATCTCCTTGCTATACATGAGGGATAACAGATTAGAAATTTCCGTTAGACCAAAAAAGGTTGACCCATTTGTTTCCGCCCGGGACACTTTTTTTCCTGACAAATTGCCTGAAAGTAATTTTAAGCCCAAGACCAGTTATTTATGTGTATTACTTTAGCTTTATGTTCGTTGAACAACGTGTGTTCATTATTTTTTTGCTTCAGTAATGGCACTTTCCTTGCCACCATTCCATAGTTTATTGCCAGTAAAACCTATCAACACTCATCAGGCCAGGGATAGGACCTATTTACGTTCTTGTGGTAAGGATATTTATTTTCATAATGATGTACAGTCAGTCCATTGAAATGTTAAGCGCCTTAGTAATTTTAAAATTATTAGGTAAAAAATTCCCTACATACTATAGAAGCTCTTAAATCGTACAGCATAAAGTCTCCCTTCTATTCCCGAACTTAGATAAAAATCAACATTCAAATTACGAATCCTCGCTTTTAAAAATCTAAAAAGGTTATTAACACCAAAATCCTCATTCTATTTACTGTCAAATACCATCTCCATCTGTAATAACGTAATAACCGTCGGATTTAAGGTTCGATTCGACTCGACAATATTGGTTATCATTAGCGCAGGGTGGCAACTTAATGAAACGGCATCCGATGCAGGGATGGTGATATGATATTATGATGTGATGATGGGACGCAAATTGGACAGGTGTCGGGAGTGGCTGAGACGTGAAGCGATTTCTCGCATCTTCTCAGTAGTATACTAGACTTAACGAATTTCGGGCTCAAGTACATGCTTAGGGCTGCGTTTGTATGCAGCGAAAATTTTTAAAGAAACTTTTTTGGAACTTCCCGTTACGTTACGTATTTGTTACATCAATACTACATGTACTTTACTTAATAACTGCTCTTACAGAATAGGAGTTCTTGTTATAATTTAGTCAAATATTTTAATAAGTAAGACTTCTTTAATATTATAGTTTCTTTTCGGACTAACACTTAGGATAAATTAACCTTTTTGTCTTTTAGTTTTTATATTATAAGTGCTTCGTTAGGTTTATCTAAGTACTTACCGAGAAGTTTTCGGCCTTAGAAGACCTTACTAAGTTAAGTTTTACAAAGTATATTTTTTATTAAAGCTTTGCATTACCATTTCAATTCTCAAGATTATTTTATAGCACTCAAACTTGTTTTAACTTGAAAAAAATAAATAATTTAAGCTTTACTTAGTTTTACTCATGCCTAGGCAAATACAAAGATCGTGATATCTTAGCTACCTAAGTAAATACCTACCTAACAAAGTATAGAGTTTACATTACAGCACATTTTTGTTCACTATACTCATTTCGGGATATCCACGAATTTCGGGATGAATGTAACACAGACCATATGATAGCTCGAATCCTTATCAGCTCGAATGAGTAGCTGTCACATTTAAAACAAAAATATACAGTTCCAGATATCGAGTTCAAAAAGTTCAGCATTATTAATAGCAATAGATAAATGCAGACCTTTTTAATTTACTTAGTTTCTATTTACTTAAGCTTGATATTGTTTCAACATGTCTAATGCACAACCCTAGGGGTCTATGCTGGATAGGGATGTCAGTGAACCTCAAGTAGACTCCACACGAACACTCGTTATTGCCTAACTAGCGACCCGCCCTCGCTTCGCTTCGGGTAATCAAGATTTCATGTAGGAAAATCGGGATAAAACATTGCGTGTCTCCCGCAGGAATATACACAATCAAAATTTCAAGTGGGAAATTGGGGATAAAATATTACATGTCTCCCGCGAGTATATATGTATACACAATCAAGGTTTCATGTGAGGAAGAATTCGGGATAATACCTACATAGCACGTCTTCGTCGTTCGTAGTTCGTAGGTAGGTACCTATATCCCCGCGCGCTTTGACCGTACGAAACAGTAAGTAGCCATAAGAGACCCGCCATCGAGCATTACTATTTTGTAAGCAGCGCCCCGCGGTTTTACCCGCGTTGTGGCCGTTCCCGTGGGAATTTCGGGATTTTTTTTACATAAAAACCTTCCTCTTGAATCACTCTACCTATTACAAAAAAACCGCATCAGAATCCGTTGCGTAATTTTAAAGATTTAAGCATACAGACAAACAGACACGAAACAGAGACGACTTTATTTTATACTAGCGACCCGCCCTCGCTTCGCTTCGGGTAATCAAGATTTCATGTAGGAAAATCGGGATAAAACATTGCGTGTCACCCGCAGGAATATACACAATCAAAATTTCAAGTGGGAAATTGGATAAGGAAATTATAATGCTGTAGTGCTTAAAATCGCTTCGAAAATTAGCTATTATTTGCCGTAAAAAGTAAATGACAAAAAATGGTTTTGTGGGATATCGATAAGAGATAGACATATACCATCGCGGACTTTTCTGTATGTAGAGAATACTTAGTACATTATTTTTATAAAATCCTGTAAGGTTAAGCCTGCGTACGCAATGTAAGCGGCAAGAAATGTAAAAATTTACGACACCACATTAGAAACCCTGAAAATAACAGTATTTCTCCATTATTTAATAGATGTTATTATACTTAAAAACCTTCCTCTTGAATCACTCTACCTATTACAAAAAACCGCATTAAAATCTGTTGCGTAATTTTAAAGATTTAAGCATACAGACAAACAAACAAACACGAAACAGAGACGACTTTATTTTATACTATGTAGTGATATTTCTCATCATAACTCTGAAACTAACTGTCCGATTTTAATAATTTAAAGAGGTATACAAAGAAACATAATTAACCTTGATTGTAGAGCCATTTATTTTGATGTAGATTCATATCATCATATGAATATCATCAACTTAAAATTACACTCCTTTTTTAACTAATTAATTTTAACTAAAAACGGTTATTGTGGCTTAACTATAATAGTTAGACATATGCCCTCGCGAACTTATTTGTTCGCAATGATATGTACTTTGATTGTGTAGAACATTGTTTTTGTGTATCAGCAATAGATTTAGTAGCGCACGCCAATAACCAATTTTTTTAGGCATGTTTTTCATACCTTGGGTTACATATACCCGCGTTGTGCCCGTTCCCGTGGGAATTTCGGGATTTTTTTTACATAAAAACCTTCCTCTTGAATCACTCTACCTATTAAAAAAAACCGCATTAAAATCCGTTGCGTAATTTTAAAGATTTAAGCATACAGACAAACAAACACGAAACAGAGACGACTTTATTTTATACTATGTAGTGACTAACCGCGCTACGCGTTGTACCTGGTCCCGCGGTAATTTCGGGATAAAATATATCCCATGGGTTAGTCTGATGTATAACCTATATTACTGTAAAGTTTTATCCAAATCCGTCCAGTAATTTTTTTTGTGAAAGAGTTGCTAATATACATTCATACATACATAAATCCATCCTCACAAACTTTCGCATCACTACTAATAAAAAACAAAGTCGCTTTCCGCTGTCTGTCCCTATGTATGCTTAGATCTTTAAAACTACGCTACGGATTTTGACGCGTTTTTTTTTTATTAGATAGAATGATTCAAGAGGAAGGTTTATATGTATAAAAATTCCCCAAATTCCCACGGGAACGGGCACAGCGCGGGTAAAACCGCGGGGCGCTGCTAGTATTATATAGTCTATAGCCGCGCCCCGCGGTTTTACCCGCTTTGTTCCCGTTCCCGCGGGAATTTCGGGATAAAATATATCCCATGTGTTATTCTGATGTATAACCTACATTACTGTAGAGTTTCATCCAAATCCGTTCAGTAGTTTTTGCGTGAAAGAGCAACAAACATACATACATCCATACATCCATACATCCATACATACAAACTTTCGCATTTATAATATTAGTAGGATAGGATATTATTCTCGTGTCACGGGGTGCGTAATTGAACTCATCTGAAACGGCTCGACCGATTCTTATGAAATTTTGTGTACATATCGGTTAGGCCTGAGAATCGGCCAACATCTATTTTTATCCCGAAATTCCCGCGGGAACGGGTACAAAGCGGGTTAAACCGCGGGGCGCAGCTAGTATTATATAGTCTATAGCCGCGCCCCGCGGTGTTACCCGCTTTGTTCCCGTTCCCGCGGGAATTTCGGGATAAAATATATCCCATGTGTTATTCTGATGTATAACCTACATTACTGTAGAGTTTCATCCAAATCCGTTCAGTAGTTTTTGCGTGAAAGAGTAACAAACATCCATACATCCATACATCCATACATACAAACTTTCGCATTTATAATATTAGTAGGATTAGTAGGATATTATTATTCTCGTGTCACGGGGTGCGTAATTGAACTCATCTGAAACGGCTCGACCGATTCTTATGAAATTTTGTGTACATATCGGTTAGGCCTGAGAATCGGCCAACATCTATTTTTATCCCGAAATTCCCGCGGGAACGGGTACAAAGCGGGTTAAACCGCGGGGCGCAGCTAGTATTATATAGTCTATAGCCGCGCCCCGCGGTGTTACCCGCTTTGTTCCCGTTCCCGCGGGAATTTCGGGATAAAATATATCCCATGTGTTATTCTGATGTATAACCTACATTACTGTAGAGTTTCATCCAAATCCGTTCAGTAGTTTTTGCGTGAAAGAGCAACAAACATACATACATCCATACATACAAACTTTCGCATTTATAATATTAATATTATAATATTATTCTCGTGTCACGGGGTGCGTAATTGAACTCATCTAAAACGGCTCGACCGATTCTTATGAAATTTTGTGTACATATCGGTTAGGCCTGAGAATCGGCCAACATCTATTTTTATCCCGAAATTCCCGCGGGAACGGGTACAAAGCGGGTTAAACCGCGGGGCGCAGCTAGTATTATATAGTCTATAGCCGCGCCCCGCGGTGTTACCCACTTTGTTCCCGTTCCCGCGGGAATTTCGGGATAAAATATATCCCATGTGTTATTCTGATGTATAACCTACATTACTGTAGAGTTTCATCCAAATCCGTTCAGTAGTTTTTGCGTGAAAGAGTAACAAACATCCATACATCCATACATCCATACATCCATACATACAAACTTTCGCATTTATAATATTATTATTATATTATTATTATTATTATATATTATAGTAGGACTATGTAGTGATATTTCTCATCATAACTCTGAAACTAACTGTCCGATTTTAATAATTTAAAGAGGTACACAAAGAAACATGAAATCGGGATAAAACATTGCGTGTCTCCCGCAGGAATATACACAATCAAAATTTCAAGTGGGAAATTGGGGATAAAATATTACATGTCTCGCGCGAGTATATATGTATACACAATCAAGATTTCATGTGAGGAAGAATTCGGGATAATACCTACATAGCACGTCTTCGTCGTTCGTAGTTCGTAGGTAGGTACCTATATCCCCGCGCGCTTTGACCGCACGAAACAGTAAGTAGCCATAAGAGACCCGCCATCGAGCATTACTATTTTGTAAGCAGCGCCCCGCGGTTTTACCCGCGTTGTGGCCGTTCCCGTGGGAATTTTGGGAATTTTTTTACATAAAAACCTTCCTCTTGAATCACTCTACCTATTACAAATAAACCGCATCAAAATCCGTTGCGTAATTTTAAAGATTTAAGCATACAGACAAACAGACACGAAACAGAGACGACTTTATTTTATACTATGTAGTGATATTTCTCATCATAACTCTGAAACTAACTGTCCGATTTTAATAATTTAAAGAGGTACACAAAGAAACATAATTAACCTTGATTGTAGAGCCATTTATTTTGATGTAGATTCATATCATCATATGAATATCATCAACTTAAAATTACACTCCTTTTTTAGCTAATTAATTTTAACTTAAAACGGTTATTGTGTCTTAACTATAATAGTTAGACATATGCCCTCGCGAACTTATTTGTTCGCAATGATATGTACTTTGATTGTGTAGAACATTGTTTTTGTGTATCATCAATAGATTTAGTAGCGCACGCCAATAACCAATTTTTTTAGGCATGTTTTTCATACCTTGGGTTACATATACCCGCGTTGTGCCCGTTCCCGTGGGAATTTCGGGAATAAATATAGCCTATGTCACTCAGGGATAGTGTAGCTTTCGAATGGTGAAAGAATTTTTTAATTCGGTGCAGTAGTTTCAGAGCCTATTCGAAACAAACAAACAAACAAACAAAAAATCAAACCTTTCCTCTTTATAATATTAGTATAGATAAAGGCGAGGCATATGAGATTTCAATTTGAGGACTCGGATCCAACCTTCATTTTATAATGCACGAAATTCAAACCGATTTAATGGCGTCAATTTTGTGTGAGAATCCGGATTACAGCCTTAAAATTTAGCGGCTTGGCAGAGATTAATTTAAACGATGAACGACTAGACTGATTTGGTGGGGTTTGGTGAACGGCTGATAGGTTATATACTCGTTGATATGTACCTAACTTAGATCTAGATAACTTTAGGTATTCAGAGCGTTATTACTATAAGTACCTATGCATTTATACCAACTGGTATGAACGATGCGATTCCTACATATATTTTGATTAAGTTTTGTCTAAGTGGGAATGTAAAGTAGTAGCACTCAGTAGTGTGTAACTGGTAACACCACAGAGTCAGGTATATAATAAAGTAAATTAATTATGTAATTAGTCGTTACATGAGCCATGTCAGCCTTTGGCGGCTCAATAACTCTGACACCAGGATTGGTCAGGTTGATCATCCGCTCGATGAAGAAGAAGAATACTTAAAGTAAATTATAATGCTAAGCATATTATAGAATTTAGAATTAGATCATAGTCTCTAAGGTCGCTGAAAACGTTGATAATTAATCAGTCCGGAGGTTGGTGACTGCTCTAGAAAAAAATTACTTAAATTATAATGCGTAAGTTTGTGAGGATGTATGTATGCTATGTATGAATGGATGTATATATGTTTTTAACTCTTTCAACAAAAAATAATTTGGATGAAACTTTACAGTAATATAGGTTATACATCAGAATAACACATGGGATATATTATGTTATCCTGAAATTCCCACGGGAACGGGTATAACGCGAGTATCACCACGGGGCGCGGCTAGTATAGACATATAATATCGAATATCGAACAAATAATACACAACAAAGGTGAATCCGATGCCTTCACAATATAACACAATGAAGCCAATATAATAAATAATTTAGGAAGGTAAACCAAGAAGGAAGATGAATGAAACGTACTAAGTAGGTATCTTAATATATTATTAACAGGATTACATTTTTGTTAGGGGAGGAAGAAAAATGGTGTGCATGGGTTCATGTTACGCTCGTAAAATTATACAGCCATAAAGTATGGTTTAGTTCCAGAGCCTCGTAAAATGTTACTGACAATGGTTTATTTTAAACCGACTTTAAGCAAAGGTGGGACATTTGGGAGGGGTTGAGGGAGACCTTTGCTCAGAAGTGGGACAGAATAGATTGAAAAAAGAAAAGGAGAGTTCAATTATTTTTGTAGGTATTTATGTTCGTGTTCACCGACCTCTTATTGTACTAACCTTTCAAACAAAAGGACTTAGCAGTCTTGAACAGGGTTTACGCTACGACCTACGATAAAATAATGATGCCACAAACAGATACATAGACATGTAAAACTTATAACCCCATATTTGCGATGAGAGAACTTATTAAAACGAGCAATTACGTACGTTTGTATTACATATACGTACGTAACGTACGTAATGATGTCCTCGACAGTTTCAGGACCTTCTTCAGGACTTACAGGCCACATACGGTGATCTGAAGAAGGTCAATGAATATAAGCAAAACTACACATCGACATACTTACATATACGTTTTAATAAGTTATTACTGTCCCGCTGCTGAGTCAAGGCCTGTCCCTTATCCCTATATGCATCCCTATCCAGGGCCACTTCCCTCCAGTTGCTGGTCCAGATATGTGTCGAGTTCGTCCTGCCATCTACGCCTATTTGTATTAGGGGTTAAAATTCTATCAGAAACCTCAATATTTATTCAAACAACACAAACTACAGGAAATGTGAAGCACGCTTAGTCGCTTAACTTCGTCCAATTTCTCATGCATTCTCTTACGTCATACGTTGGGGTGGAAATTATGAATATTACCCGTTCTGCTGGTGTCTTGTAGTGCAGTGTAATACATCAAATGTTGGGAACACGTCGCGTATAATCAACGCGAGATAATGAATCTTACGCTGCGCTCACAATTATTTCAGCCCTTGAGAATTGGGAAGTAAAATTCTTCAGCTTCAGAAAGTTTCTGTTGATACATGTATTAAAATAGAGAAGCCTATGTAGGTATTTGGAATGAGTTAACTTATCTTTTTGTACACCTAATGTGCGTAATTATTTATACTAAGTAATACACGAATAATAAAGCTAAAGAGTTTGATTTTTTGTTGGTTTAAACGCGGTTAACGCAGTAATCTCGGAAACGTACCAATCCGATGTGAATAATTATTTTTGTATTGAATAGCTACGTAGTGGCTAATATTCAACGGGAAAGCTATTTTTTATTTATTTAGGTACATACCTATATATATTATAGGTATAACTAATTTAGTTTTTAAGTCCCTAAGTACCTACCTACTGGAAAAATAGATAGGTAATGTCATTTACTAAGTTGAAATATGTAACAAGTATAATATACCAGGCGCAAAGACTCATCAAATTTTTTGAATAGGTACTAGGTACAAGTCTAGACTAATTAACTAAAAATTTGGGTAGACGGCAGTGATAATGACTCCCCGACTACGTGTATAAAATACCTAGATTAACATTTAACCTAGTTCGCCTTGTAAGTCGGCACTTAAAGTATACAGGAGTTCGCGAAGAAAAGAGCTCCCAATCCCCTGTCGAAGCACCGAAATCCTCATTGGAATTGAGCCTAACAGTTCAATTACAGAGATCGCCTCTTGAGCGGGCGCTTGATCGCCTATATCTAGATTTGATTCGTTCTAACTAGACATCACAATCCGTTTACCGCATGCGACTATTGAAAAATCTCTACATAGACCACAATTTATACGGCACGTTTGGAAGCTCTGTCTTTTATTAATCGGGAGGTGTTTTGGTAGAGATTATAGTTAATTTAACTGTTATTTAAAATAACAGTAGTAGGTGTCGATACAGTTAAGGAAGTGAATATTTAGTTATTCATTAGTTGATGGATAGGTTCTTTCTATTAAGTCGTTCTTCTACACTTTTCTTGCTGTCTTAATTACCAAATGGATTAATTAAAGTTAGATTCAATATTTTGGTACTACATGTAGCCACACAGTTTCTACTATAAATGTTAGATAACTATACTTAATTAGTGTTTCTACTATAATAAACTAGATTCATTTGTCAGATTTCAGTAAAATAAGTAGGAAAGCAAAATCGCGAAAATGGAAATGCACCCACTGTAGAACACCGGTGCCGGTGGTGGGTTAATTTGGACGATATCGCTGGCACCGCGCGGTGCCTCACGCGAGCTCGGCGCGCGATCGCACGGAAAATTGGTCTCCTTCCCCATTCGATTACGTACCAAGATCCCTCGCGAGAATCCGAAAGGCTTTCCCGCGAAAATAAATTGAATAACATCAAGCTAATATTCAGTTTTTATAATTTGGAACACTCATTCCATATGTTATCAAATCCATCATTTTTCCTCTAACAAATAATGGGATTATTCCTTTTTAACGTTTTTAAAATCGGAATAACTTTTCAATGCTTCCAGGAAAAAGGAAGGCAAAGTAAATACGGAAACCTACCTAATAGTGAAACATCTCGTAATCCGATCAAATTAAAATTAAAGGGTCCTGAACAATCAAAACGCTATTAAGTACCTACCTACAAAGATTTGACTTCCTGTCATACAATTTATCAAAGAAGGTGCAGGCCTCGTTCAATATCCTATTTCGTGTGAAATTGCTTTTTAAACAGGGATTTAATTAAATGAAACGTCGGTCCACTCGGCGCGCTGAAATCGCTTTCAATCAATTATCTGGGTTGCCATTAGTCCGTCTCACACGTACGGTTTTTACCTTGTGAAAGGAGACAGCACCGCACGGTTGTGTGAACAAACTGCCTTGATTGTATTTTATGTCGCAATTCTATCTTGCACCGGCCATTTTGCGATACGGATACGGCCATTGCTCTAACTAGGGTACAACATCCAACATCGACCCAATAAAGTGAACAAAAAGTTTTGTATTTTCGAACATTTCATAATATCCCTTAATTGGTAAGTACTTTATTTGATTGATACATAGTTAATAGCATTAATTTAATTAACAAAACCCAACAATCAAATATAAATTTCATATTAATATGTTATTGAAATTAAACATATTTCAGAAATGTGTTGCGGCGAATAATAGGCGACCGCACACGTAGATTTGAACGTATGTACTTACGGGAGCGGTGGGTAAACAAAACAATGACTTTGGAAACTATTCCATACGCCAGAGCAAGTTTCCCAATTAAGGGTGCCAAGGTAACGGTGATTATGACGCCGGCAACAGTCGGCATTTTAAAGAGAATGTACATCTTCGACCGTTATAACTAGACTCTCAAATTATTATGTTTGTCTATAAAGCCCTATGAATTTGATTGGTGCCTACAATATTCTTTATTTGATTTCGTTTCTCTTTAAGGAATAAATAGTCAGTAACGTCTTAATGCTGGGTAAAGGCCTCTAATCTCGCTAAATATATCAGTGCAGTCTTATTCCTATAATTGAATGTAAGTATTTATTGTTTCTATGTAGGTATGTGCGAAATAAATAAAAAATAATTCATGGATCGTAACCCACGGAAGAGCGAAGCACTTACTGCGTAATCTCTATTTCGTGTCGTAACCTACCTTTTGATTATTAATAAGTATTTTATTATTGGACCAAGGGCGGGTTGTGTCAGCTTACGCTCGCAAATCCGTAAACGTTAACACAAATTTCAGTCTCAACTGACGTCAGAAAGTTAAACATCGTGGCTTTCAGAAGAAAGCCACCCGAATAACTTTAACGGACTGTAATTTAAGTTAATGCGTATAAAATCGAGAGCTTTTTAACGAACGTATGTTACGATAACCAACCACTTGAAACAAAACAACCCACCCTAAGTAGTCACTATTTTAATTAAATAACTATTTTAATAATATAACAAAATATTTTAATTAGTTAACTTACTGTTTACATGCATATTTAACATCCTATCCTACTAATAATAAAATTGCAAAAGTTTGTGAGGATGGATGTATGTAGGTATGTTAGTTACTCTCCCGCAAATACTACAGATCGGATTAACATAACACATGGGATGAATTTTATCCCGAAATTCCTGCGAAATGTGTACAACGCGGGATGTATGCGAGTAACACCGCGGGGAGCGGCTAGTCTTAACCAAATCAGTGAACAGTAATACCTATTTCCTTCATTCAGAAGACGTGTCTCTCTGTAGGATTGACCTCACAGTACGTCGTTTTACTTTGCCTTCACCGTCAGACTTACAAAAGCGTTCACAGAAACAAGCTAGAGTTCCGTAACGCATTTAACTCCCACTTCTGTTGATTCTCATCTCCTTTTAATAATAATAACATTAACACGTTCCCTTCAATGGAATTCTGTTCTGAATAAGATGGTAATAAAGGAATATTTGATAACCGGTTTAATAATAATAAACGACAAAAAATATCAGCATTGATCACTATTATTCGATAGTAACAACCAAGAGGAGGGTTATAATTTTTGTATCCCGAATTATTACGGCAAAAGGCACAACGCATTACTAATAACACAAATAGGGGGTAAAAACATTAAAAACCTATTTTAGTAGATACTTCACTAGCGGCGGTTTCTGCTTTCACCAGCTCTCAACTTTCAAGTTTCGCTAGGAACACCAGATTTCTACTTTTATCAAGCATTTTGGGAAAAGTAGCCTAACTTCTTAAATATCAGTAAGTACTATAGAAAAATACTATAAAACGTCTTCAAATTAATTTCGTAATGTGAAAATAATGTAATAATGGAAGCATATGTTTGTTGTCTTACTAACTATTCGATAGATACTAATAACATTTGGTAGATGAAACACAAATACAACAGACCTTTATGCCTTATTTCTACGGGAACAGATGCAGTTAAAGGGAAAAACCAGTTCAAATAATAGCTGAAACCTGACCAGAGTACTAGCTGTACAAGCCGTTGAACTCTTTACAGGTTTATAGTTTACAAAAGCGAAATCAGAACAGTAGCCTGAGTGTGAGTTTTTCTAACTTTACTACCGCGTTCACGTTGCGTAAAAATTGTATGAAAACCGAAAAAGCGCCTCTTGCGGACGAATTGTGAAACTCAGAATGCGAGTGTAAGTTTTAAACGCAAACTATACAGTTAGAATAAACGCAACGGGCGCGTAAATAGGGCGTTTTTGACACTTGGCGCGAGTGTGAGCAGCCATTTTGACACTTCGTATTACTTCGTATAGTTAACTTGAGTTAACTAAAGTTGACGCGATAGTTAAGTCACTCACTTTCATATTTAGTAGTGAATGTCAGCAAATCAAACTAAAAATTGAATTGAATTGAGAAGTAGTGTTCATTGAAGCCATATTGAAGCTCATTAAAGTTTAAACTAATAATGGCTAGTCGATTTTACCTGGCTTGGAGGATGTTATCCTTAGCTCGGACCCAAGACAAGAAGAACGCAATAATTTGCGGTCATTGCGGGTGAAGCAGCGAAATTTATTTAATCCTATTAATCTTCCGGACCATGAGAGACCAAGAATATATCTCAAAAGATGTGCAGTGTAAATATTGATGAAGTGACCAAAGCTCAAATACATCCTCATATGTTGAATAAATATATTCATTTCCCTGATAATACTTCAGCCTGGCAGGAAATTAGTCACAGGTAGGTGAAGTGTGATGTTAAATAGTTCAGAAAAAGGGCAATATAACTATTTTAAACTCATTTTATATATATTTTTATATTTTTTTCCTGTTATTGTAAACCAATTAAAAACTATTCCATGGAATCTATTTTGAAATAGCTGATTTTGGTTTGATTTGACATATTTCAACTAAATAATTAATGTTGCTTATTGGTTTCAGGAGATTCTGGTTACCCACAGAGGCCGTGGTTGATGACTCTATTTCTGAATCCTTCTACAGGCTCACCAGAAGCCAATTATAATATGAAACATTCGGTGGCCAGAGTTAAAATAGAAAACACATTTGGCCGTTTAAAGAACCAATCGCGCTGTTTAAGTAAAGATCGTGTCCTTCATTACAAGCCAGCGAAGTGTGCCAAGATTATTCAAGCATGTTGTGTGCTGCACAACTTGGCACTTGATGTTAATTTGAATGATCCTGCCTGATGGAGATATTCAAACGGGTATGCTATATTTTTTTATTGGACTGATATTGACTGATAATTTGTTGCACAGAAATAGAATACTAAAATAGAGATAGACCACTTATTTATTTGCATTTTTGTTTTAGAAGACTGTGATAATCAAATTTACTGCGAGCATGGAGGAAGTGCCACAACAGATTTGATAGAGCTGTAAGGGATCAATTAGTACGGAGAATTATGTAAATAAAACTTTATTGAATCTTTAATTGTGTTTTATTACAAATAAAATCAAAATACAAAATACAAATAAAGAAAACCAGAGGTAGAGCTGTAAGAGATCAATTAGTACGTAGAATTATGTAAATAAAACTTTATTGAATCTTTAATTGCATTTTATTACAAATAAAATCAAAATACATAATACAAATATAAATATAAAAGGTGATGTAAAATATTAGGATAGGTGAAAAAACATGTATAAATACAACATCTGACTTAAATAATTATATTATCAGTCATTAACGATAACATAATTAATTTGTTGTGTTAATCATTTTAATAGCTATGCTATGCATTATAAAAACAAATCTCAAGTACACTGAGTGAACAATAACTTAACTTTGTCTATAAAAGGCAATTTGCTTATTGGGTCTAACTTAACACAAAGTTTAAAACATTATCCACAAAATTTGATTTGTTTTGGTTATTTTCTGCTCGACAAAATCACCATAAATGGTTGTATTTACCGTCTCCTCAATTGTTATTAGGTTTCATCTCTTGCATATTTGACAGTGTTCTGGTATTCTACAAGCATTAGAATGGAGGTGAATAGGCATCACATTGATATTTTTGAGAAGGGGCTTGCTGGGGTGCTTGGTAGATAGATACAACTGCATGAGATCCACTGGTAGGTGCATTGTTACCAACTGGGGTTCATTGGTGACTTGGTGACTGAGAACTATCAGTTCTGTGTGACTGAAAGAAAAGTAATACATATTAGAATATTATGAAAGTAATAAACAAGAACTATTAATTTTAAACTATCAAAGGTAGCATCTATTATTGTAGATTCTACAAGTATTTTCGCCAATTGATTGACATGACAAGTTCATTCAGTATTTCTTGGATAGAAGGTAACTCATGTTTGTAGCTTCAACTAAAGCTTTGTTTATATTATTGTACTCTGTTTATAACCTCAAAGTACAAAGTAAACGACATTCAACATGGAATTCACAATATACTGAAATAGGAACTTGTCACGTAATTAACCTTCTAAATTGTAATTGTGATTGTACTTACAAATACTTCCTTTATTTGGTGCATTTCCGATAACTATCAAGCGCTTCTATAATAATATTGTCTTGAAATATTGCATTGTTTATCTTAATAAATATTTTAATCGTTTTAAGCGCCATCTAGTATCGTCAGACAGCAACTTAGAGCCACAGATCACAGATATTACGATTGTGACAGGTGACAGATGACAGTGACAGACATATGAGGCATACAACCCGTCCGAATTAAAGTGAGATTGTGAACTATGTCGAGCTAAGCAAATGCTACACTTCTCACTCCGGTCGGGTTACCAAACGTCGCTACAAGAACGCCAACATAAGGAAAAAAGTTAACTATTGTTAACTATCGAGGGAGTGAGGGAACGAGCACGTCTAAGTAAAGATTCTTCGGACTCGCACTCGCACATTTACACTTTACGAATAGATTGTCGTCAACTCGATTTACGCTGTAGTAGAGTTAACTCAATTTTTAAATGAAACTCGCACTCAGGCTACAGTGCCCTGAGTGTGAGTTTTTCTAACTTTACTACTGCGTTCACGTTGCGTAAAAATTGTATGAAAACCGAAAAAGCGCCTCTTGCGGACGAATTGTGAAACTCAGAATGCGAGTGTAAGTTTTAAACGCAAACTATATAGTTAGAATAAACGCAACGGGCGCGTAAATAGGGCGTTTTTGACACTTGGCGCGAGTGTGAGCACCCATTTTGACACTTCGTAATACTTCGTATAGTTAACTTGAGTTAACTAAAGTTGACGCGATAGTTATGTCACTCACCTTCATATTTAGTAGTGAATGTCAGCAAATCAAACTAAAAATTGAATTGAATTGAGAAATAGTGTTCATTGAAGCCATATTGAAGCTCATTAAAGTTTAAATTAATAATGGCTAGTCGATTCAAAGAATATTACTACTCTCCCGAGAGTCGATTTTACCTGGCTTGGAGGATGTTATCTTTAGCTCGGACCCAAGAAGAACGCAATAATTTGCGGTCATTGCGGGTGAAGCAGCGAAATTTATTTAATCCTATTAATCTTCCGGACCATGAGAGACCAAGAATATATCTCAAAAGATGTGCAGTGTATATATTGATGAAGTGACCAAAGCTCTAATACATCCTCATATGTTGAATAAATATATTCATTTCCCTGATACTACTTACTTCAGCCTGGCAGGAAATTAGTCACAGGTAGGTGAAGTGTGATGTTAAATAGTTCAGAAAAAGGGCAATATAATTATTTTAAACTCATTTTTTATATATTTTTATATTTTATTCCTCTTATTGTAAACCAATTAAAAACTATTCCATAGAATCTATTTTGAAATAGCTGATTTTGGTTTGATTTGACCATATTTCAACAAAATAATTAATGTTGCTTATTGGTTTCAGGAGATTCTGGTTACCCACAGAGGCCGTGGTTGATGACTCCATTTCTGAATCCTGCTACAGGCTCACCAGAAGCCAATTATAATATGAAACATTCGGTGGCCAGAGTTAAAATAGAAAACACATTTTGCCATTTTAAGAACCGATGGCGCTGTTTAAGTAATGATCGTGTCCTTCATTACAAGCCAGCCAAGTGTGCCAAGATTATTCAAGCATGTTGTGTGCTGCACAACTTGGCACTTGATTTTAATTTGAATGATCCTGATGGAGATATTCAAACGGGTATGCTATATTTTTTTATTGGACTGATATTGACTGATAATTTTTATTTATTTGCATTTTTGTTTTAGAAGACTGTGATAATCAAATTTACTGCGAGCATGGAGGAAGTGCCACAACAGATTTTATCAGAGGTAGAGCTGTAAGAGATCAATTAGTACGGAGAATTATGTAAATAAAACTTTATTGAATCTTTAATTGCGTTTTATTACAAATAAAATCAAAATACAAAATACAAATAAAGAAAACCAGAGGTAGAGCTGTAAGAGATCAATTAGTACGTAGAATTATGTAAATAAAACTTTATTGAATCTTTAATTGCATTTTATTACAAATAAAATCAAAATACATAATACAAATATAAATATAAAAGGTGATGTAAAATATTAGGATAGGTGAAAAAACATGTATAAATACAACATCTGACTTTTAATTAAATAATTATATTATCAGTCATTACCGATAACATAATTAATTTGTTGTTTTAATCATTTTAATAGCTATGCTATGCATTATAAAAACAAATCTCAAGTACACTGAGTGAACAATAACTTAACTTTGTCTATAAAAGGCAATTTGCTTATTGGGTCTAACTTAACACAAAGTTTAAAACATTATCCACAAAATTTGATTTGTTTTGGTTATTTTCTGCTCGGCAAAACCACCATAAATGGTTGTATTTACCGTCTCCTCAATTGTGATTAGGTTTCATCTCTTGCATATTTGACAATTTTCTGGTATTCTACAAGCATTACAATGGAGGTGAATAGGCATCACATTGATATTTTTGAGAACGGGCTTGCTGGGGTGCTTGGTAGATAGATACAACTGCATGAGATCCGCTGGTAGGTGCATTGTTACCAACTGGGGGTCATTGGTGACTTGGTGACTGAGAACTATCAGTTCTGTGTGACTGAAAGAAAAGTAATACATATTAGAATATGACAGTAATAAACAAGAAATATTAATTTTAAACTATCAAAGGTAGCATCTATTATTGTAGATTCTACAAGTATTTTCGCCAATTGATTGACATGACAAGTTCATTCAGTATTTCTTGGATAGAAGGTAACTCATGTTTGTAGCTTCAACTAAAGCTTTGTTTATATTATTGTACTCTGTTTATAACCTCAAAGTAGAAAAGTATTTGGGAGCAATAAAATACTTTTTAAAAACTAAAGTGAAAAGTTTTATTCACTAGGGACTGTTATAAACGTCCAAACTACGCTAAGGTTACTTAATTAAATATTAGTGAAAAGTTTTATTCACTAAGGACTGACGTCCGAACTAAACTAGGGTTACTTAACTAATAATGAATTATATTCTTAAAACTAAAGTCACTTTTCTTATCGCTTACTTAAGGGCCCCACACATTAACAGTTCGCCGGAAGGTATCAGCCTGTCTGCTAGCCGGAAAAGACCACAGACACACAGTTCCTTTTGACGATTTTAATCGACAGTCAATGCGAACCCAAAGTATGTGGCCGCTCGCAGTCACAGGCCTGCGTCGACAGGAATCGGCCGGACAGTCCGTGATCTCAAGGCCGAATCGAATACGCACTAGCGGGTAGTCGGCCGGCGGCCTTTCGGTCATAACCTCGTGTCAGTTAACCGCCGTCAGTTCTGTGTTTTTCGACATTGCGAAAATTTGTAGGCAAAATGGACAGCAAGCCGCAATTTATTACAAGTTTTATTGAATTATACCGAAGTTTCCCATGTTTGCTCAGACGTTTTGCTCGCGCCCACAACCTACCTACCTATGTAAATTAATGAAATTCCGATTTATGTTGTTAGTAGGTACAGGTACCTACTTACACTATTCTAACCTGTATGTAGTTACCTAGGTACATTATATTACCTATAATATTTATATGTATCCGAATATAAAAGCAATTTATGTTAACATACCTACCTACCTAGTACCTAGTATCAACAACTATGCACAGCTGGCTGAATCGAACTGCTGGCCGTATCAGACCATTGCCGGCGGGCGGTGCTACGGTATAAAACTGCCGACTGCCGCCTGCTAGTGTGTAGTCGCAGAGCCGGTATCCGGCCATTTTCGGCAGGTAATAATCGTTTTAGTGAGTGGGCGATATAGACCTAGGACGGCGGGCCGCCCGATGGGATCAGAGACTGCAGGCGGACTGTTAATGTGTGGGGGCCTTTATAGACTAAACATCCTTTCCGGTCATGCGCCCACGCATTCTCGCTAGCTCTTACGCACGGTCAGCGTTAGTGAAATTTATTACCATGCGGCCCGGTGGGTGCATAACTCCTCCCTCATCAAGAGCGAAATTATCGGGTTCTACAATTACTGGATTCCGATGATTTCGCTTAAAATAATATGAATGGAAATAATACTTATAACTATGAAAAATCCATATAGAAAAATCGTGGCTAAACTAACACTTTTGATATTCACTATATTGCCCATTTCACTATCACTTTCACTGAATGTGTCGCTAATTTTCAGGATGCGGGAAATGTGCTTCATTTCTTCCAGATCGATGTTCTTTATATTGATTACAGGTAAGGATGTCGGATTTTCAATTTTCATTTGAGGTAAGGTTGTAACGGCTGCAATTCTGAACTGAAGTTTTTCAGTAAAGGTGCGTTCATAGGTAAGTTCAATCTCATTCAGGTGTAAAGCACAGTTTTCAGATGTTGAAACAACGTATGTGCCCTGTAGTAATACTTTGTTACTCTCGTTTTCACATTTTTCAGTCATTAAGGTTGAATTTCGCGTAAATACGATCCAACTTTCCATGCTAATACGCTGTACCTTGATGTCTTCAACTTCAACAGCATATGGTGAGCAAAACGTGAGGTTAGTCTGAAACTTCAGAAGCTGTTCAGCACATGTGGGAGGCTGAAACTGCGCTACGTTGTCGTCGGTACACAGGAAAATGGCTGCGTCGATTTTCTCGCACGGCTGGGATACTGGCAAGTATTTGGAGTCTTTTCGCCAAAAGGTACGGAAAATCGGGAAATAATAACAATTTTCTCGTAGGAAATTGGTAAATGGGAAGAGGATATAATTTGTAATAATCGAAAACTATTTTATCTGTTAACGGTACTTCCATTATAGATGTTATTTGACTTTCCTTTACATATAGTAAGGAATCAGCTTTATTTCAAAGAAGATCTAATAAAAACTCTATATCGCCCCAAAGGATACCATCAGAGAATTCTAAAGAGGTGAAATCACAATCTAAACGTGGTTATACTAGAGTCTTGGTGTCAACTGAAAACTAGTCAGAGACCGAAAGAAATCATCTAAAAATCCCAACCCTGAATTTGGATCCGATGATAAGAAACAAGAAAAAATAAGAGCAAACATTACCATCAAAGTGCCACAGCAATCTCTCAATGAGTTAAAACCAAAAGATATTTTTAATAGAATTATAGATTGCAATGAACTGTTTAAAACTATCCAACATTTTAGTGACTAAAGTCATTTTCATTTTATTTGCAAAATTAGAAGCTTATGGAATAAGGGGAGTAGCCCTTAACCTCATAAAATCATACCTAACGAACAGAAAACAAATAACAGAAATAACCAAACTAGATTTCCTGTCTATCTATCATAAACTGGTTAGAATCAAATAATTTAAGAATAAATATAGACAAAACACACTTCATTACATTCAAAAATAAAAATAGTAACTTTAATTCCGTAACCATGATCCTATAAAAGAACTTCAATCAACTAACCAGTATACGCTTCTTAACGCCTATCATGCATATGTCGGATCTATACTTAAATATGGTGTTCTGTTTTGGGGTAACTCTACAGAGAAGCTTGCAGCATTTAGAGCCCAAAAGAAATGTATTAGGTCTATGTGTACACTTAAAAAACCCGATAGTTGTAAGTCATATTTTATAAAAAATTCAAAAGTAAACGCCATATTAACAAAATAATATTTCCACATTGCAGAACAAATAAATTTAATAATAGCTTGTTTTTTCTAGGCATCAAAATCTATACTTCTATTCCACTTTCAATTAGAAAAATAGACAGGACAGACAAGTTTAAACTAAAACTAAAAGAGTATCTTTTACTAAAAGCATAGGGTCAGGTGGGGTAAAAATAAGATACCCAAATCTATAGGTAAAAATAAGACACCATTATATTTCTTTGAAATAAACATCAAATAGAACCGTATTCCATTAAAAATAAAGTTCATTAATTATAAAATTAGAAAATAAATTTATATTGCTTGGTTATTTAGTAATAATATATTTTTAATAATATTTTACAACTCACTACAAATTTTGGCGCGAAATCTTTTATACGCGGGTCGCGCACTTTTCGTCGTGTCGCTCTGATTCGCGCCTCCCGCGCTCTTACCCCCGCTCCTTACGCGGGCCGACTATTGACCTTGAGCCTAAACAGCGCGCCGTCAGTGTCGGGGTGACGAGCGATAAGTAAGCACGTGTTGGTTTTGGGGGAAAATATAAGACAGGCTATAGGTAAAATATAAGACAGTGTGTGGTATAAAAATAAGACAAGAGAATTAATCATGCCTCGAAAATATATACCTAAACCAAAAACGTACAACGAATTGAAGTTACAAGAAGCTCTGGAAAATGTAAAAAGCGGCAATCTATCATTGAGAGAGGCCGAAAAGAAGTACAATATTGATAAATCCTTATTATGGAGCCTTAATTTTTGATATTGACTTCGAAAAATATCGTGTTGAGTAACTCGAATAAGTTTAATTTAAGCCTATGTTTGTTATTATAATTTTATTATTGAACTGATTTAAAATACAAGAAGTTCCTAATTAAAAGACTGTTTAGTCTAGTGTTTAAATATAAGTGGATTACGATGTTGCTTAATTTTCGAGTTTATCTTAGTTTTCTTTATATTTTTCTATAATTTTATTGTTTGTTTTTCATTATTGCGTTTAAATGTTAAAACAATGTTTAATAATTTAACTGTCAAACGTTAGGTAAAAATATTGGTAAACGAAATCTCGTGACGATATTTTTGATTAATTTTTAGTCCATTAATAAAAGAACATTTGATTGAGATAATAAAAAAATTGTATCATTTTTAACCTTCCTTGTCTTATACTTAGCCTTTAATGTCACAAATATGGAAAGATATACAAAATGAGGGCTGTCTTATATTTTAAAGCTCATGTCTCATATTTACCCTTTTTGGAGGAAAATAATAAGACACTTATTTTATACCAAAACGTGTCGTAAGCGTATGACTATTTACAAACGAATTCATTTTTTTAATAGCTATTAAGAAATAGTATCATAATAATTCATTTAAACAAGTAAAAAATAATTATTGGGTCATAAAAAACTAAAAGATTGGTATTTTGTCTCAATTTTACCCCACCTGACCCTACTACTCATTAGAAGAATTTTTTGCAGATAAACACATATAATAATTAATAATGTAACTAGGTCTAAGATGTTATAGTTGATTTTAAGTTTTAGTTTATTTTAGTTCCTATAGTTTTTGATTGTTTAATAGTTTATTTTAGTATTTAGTTTTTTTATTTTTATATTTTAGTTTTGATTTTATATTTTGCACACCCTTTGGGTTTGTAAATAGATGTAACAACTATTTACGCAAATAAATGATTTGATTTGATTTGATTTGATTTTCTTACCTAGAGCTCTTTCTTTCGACTCTATCATGGATATTTCCTTATCATAACATAAAGCATCTGTATAATCTAAATTTCCTGAAAAGGGGCTTCCTGCGTTTGCGTTGACTGTAAGGGTGGTTTCAGGGGTTTCCTGTCATACTTAAGCTTCTTACAAACTTCACAACTATTTATAACTAAAGATATTATTTCTTGCATATTATTCCAAAAATAGTTCCTTTTTATTCTCAACATAGTTTCTTTTATTTAATAACAATAAAATCTACTTAATACATTAAATTAAATGGTCTACCGATTTTTAGGTAAGTCAAATAAAAGTTATAAAGGAAGAAGTTCGATTCCTACTATAACAAAGAATAGTGGGGAAAGGATGGCGAAAAATCTCACTCACCTGCCAGTCACCACCATGCTTAGGTATTGTCTCCAAGGTCCTTTTCAAATTTATCTGGTTCGCGGATCGCCACGGGCTGAAGACCGAACGCGCTTTTCACGCTTTTTAATCGTTTTTTCGCGCACGAATCAGCAGCACACAGTAGTGCGATCCTACCGGCTGCGCCAGAAAAGTATTTGGGAGCAATAAAATACTTTTTAAAAACTAAAGTGAAAAGTTTTATTCACTAGGGACTGTTATAAACGTCCAAACTACGCTAAGGTTACTTAATTAAATATTAGTGAAAAGTTTTATTCACTAAGGACTGACGTCCGAACTAAACTAGGGTTACTTAACTAATAATGAATTATATTCTTAAAACTAAAGTCACTTTTCTTATCGCTTACATATAGACTAAACATCCTTTCCGGTCATGCGCCCACGCATTCTCGCTAGCTCTTACGCACGGTCAGCGTTAGTGAAATTTATTACCATGCGGCCCGGTGGGTGCATAACTAAGTACAAAGTAAACGACATTCAACATGGAATTCACAATATACTGAAACTTGTCACGTAATTAACCTTCTAAATTGTAATTGTGATTGTACTTACAAATACTTCCTTCATTTGGTGCATTTCCGATAACTATCAAATCAAGCGCTTTTAGAATTATTGTCTTGAAATATTGCATTGTTTGTTTATCATAATAAAAATTTTAATCGTTTTAAGCGCCATCTAGTATCGTCAGACAGCAACTTAGAGCCACAGATCACAGATATTACGATTGTGACAGGTGACAGATGACAGTGACAGACATATGAGGCATACAACCCGTCCGAATTAAAGTGAGATAGTGAACTATGTCGAGCTAAGCAAATGCTACACTTCTCACTCCGGTCGGGTTACCAAACGTCGCTACAAGAACGCCAACATAAGGAAAAAAGTTAACTATTGTTAACTATCGAGGGAGTGAGGGAACGAGCACGTCTAAGTAAAGATTCTTCGGACTCGCACTCGCACTTTTACACTTTACGAATAGATTGTCGTCAACTCGATTTACGCTGTAGTAGAGTTAACTCAATTTTTGAATGAAACTCGCACTCAGGCTACAGTAGCCTGAGTGTGAGTTTTTCTAACTTTACTACCGCGTTCACGTTGCGTAAAAATTGTATGAAAACCGAAAAAGCGCCTCTTGCGGACGAATTGTGAAACTCAGAATGCGAGTGTAAGTTTTAAACGCAAACTATACAGTTAGAATAAACGCAACGGGCGCGTAAATAGGGCGTTTTTGACACTTGGCGCGAGTGTGAGCAGCCATTTTGACACTTCGTAATACTTCGTATAGTTAACTTGAGTTAACTAAAGTTGACGCGATAGTTAAGTCACTCACCTTCATATTTAGTAGTGAATGTCAGCAAATCAAACTAAAAATTGAATTGAATTGAGAAGTAGTGTTCATTGAAGCCATATTGAAGCTCATTAAAGTTTAAACTAATAATGGCTAGTCGATTTTACCTGGCTTGGCGGATGTTATCCTTAGCTCGGACCCAAGACAAGAAGAACGCAATAATTTGCGGTCATTGCGGGTGAAGCAGCGAAATTTATTTAATCCTATTAATCTTCCGGACCATGAGAGACCAAGAATATATCTCAAAAGATGTGCAGTGTAAATATTGATGAAGTGACCAAAGCTCAAATACATCCTCATATGTTGAATAAATATATTCATTTCCCTGATAATACTTCAGCCTGGCAGGAAATTTGTCACAGGTAGGTGAAGTGTGATGTTAAATAGTTCAGAAAAAGGGCAATATAATTATTTTATACTCATTTTATATATATTTTTATATTTTTTTCCTGTTATTGTAAACCAATTAAAAACTATTCCATGGAATCTATTTTGAAATAGCTGATTTTGGTTTGATTTGACATATTTCAACTAAATAATTAATGTTGCTTATTGGTTTCAGGAGATTCTGGTTACCCACAGAGGCCGTGGTTGATGACTCTATTTCTGAATCCTTCTACAGGCTCACCAGAAGCCAATTATAATATGAAACATTCGGTGGCCAGAGTTAAAATAGAAAACACATTTGGCCGTTTAAAGAACCAATGGCGCTGTTTAAGTAAAGATCGTGTCTAATAATAAATAAGACTGTGATAATCAAATTTACTGCGAGCATGGAGGAAGTGCCACAACAGATTTGATCAGAGGTAGAGCTGTAAGAGATCAATTAGTATGGAGAATTATGTAAATAAAACTTTATTGAATCTTTAATTGCGTTTTATTACAAATAAAATCAAAATACAAAATACAAATAAAGAAAACCAGAGGTAGAGCTGTAAGAGATCAATTAGTACGTAGAATTATGTAAATAAAACTTTATTGAATCTTTAATTGCATTTTATTACAAATAAAATCAAAATACAAAATACAAATATAAATATAAAAGGTGATGTAAAATATTAGGATAAGAGAAAAAACATGTATAAATACAACATCTGACTTTTAATTAAATAATTATATTATCAGTCATTACCGATAACATAATTAATTTGTTGTTTTAATCATTTTAATAGCTATGCTATGCATTATAAAAACAAATCTCAAGTACACTGAGTGAACAATAACTTAACTTTGTCTATAAAAGGCAATTTGCTTATTTGGTCTAACTTAACACAAAGTTTAAAACATTATCCACAAAATTTGATTTGTTTTGGTTATTTTCTGCTCGGCAAAATCACCATAAATGGTTGTATTTACCGTCTCCTCAATTGTGATTAGGTTTCATCTCTTGCATATTTGACAATGTTCTGGTATTCTACAAGCATTACAATGGAGGTGAATAGGCATCACATTGATATTTTTGAGAAGGGGCTTGCTGGGGTGCTTGGTAGATAATACAACTGCATGAGATCCGCTGGTAGGTGCATTGTTACCAACTGGGGGTCATTGGTGACTTGGTGACTGAGAACTATCAGTTCTGTGTGACTGAAAGAAAAGTAATACATATTAGAATATTATGACAGTAATAAACAAGAAATATTAATTTTAAACTATCAAAGGTAGCATCTATTATTGTAGATTCTACAAGTATTTTCGCCAATTGATTGACATGACAAGTTCATTCAGTATTTCTTGGATAGAAGGTAACTCATGTTTGTAGCTTCAACTAAAGCTTTGTTTATATTATTGTACTCTGTTTATAACCTCAAAGTACAAAGTAAACGACATTCAATATGGAATTCACAATATACTGAAATAAGAACTTGTCACGTAATTAACCTTCTAAATTGTAATTGTGATTGTACTTACAAATACTTCCTTCATTTGGTGCATTTCCGATAACTATCAAGCGCTTTTATAATAATATTGTCTTGAAATATTGCATTGTTTGTTTATCATAAAAATTTTAATCACAGACCAAGAAAGAAACTAAATTTTAATCGTTTTAAGCGCCATCTAGTATCGTCAGACAGCAACTTAGAGCCACAGATCACAGATATTACGATTGTGACAGGTGACAGATGACAGTGACAGACAAATGAGGCATACAACCCGTCCGAATTAAAGTGAGATAGTGAACTATGTCGAGCTAAGCAAATGCTACACTTCTCACCCCGGTCGGGTTACCAAACGTCGCTACAAGAACGCCAACATAAGGAAAAAAGTTAACTATTGTTAACTATCGAGGGAGTGAGGGAACGAGCACGTCTAAGTAAAGATTCTTCGGACTCGCACTCGCACATTTACACTTTACGAATAGATTGTCGTCAACTCGATTTACGCTGTAGTAGAGTTAACTCAATTTTTGAATGAAACTCGCACTCAGGCTACAGTGCCCTGAGTGTGAGTTTTTCTAACTTTACTACTGCGTTCACGTTGCGTAAAAATTGTATGAAAACCGAAAAAGCGCCTCTTGCGGACGAATTGTGAAACTCAGAATGCGAGTGTAAGTTTTAAACGCAAACTTTAAAGTTAAAATAAACGCAACGGGCGCGTAAATAGGGCGTTTTTGACACTTGGCGCGAGTGTGAGCACCCATTTTGACACTTCGTAATACTTCGTATAGTTAACTTGAGTTAACTAAAGTTGACGCGATAGTTATGTCACTCACCTTCATATTTAGTAGTGAATGTCAGCAAATCAAACTAAAAATTTAATTGAATTGAGAAGTAGTGTTCATTGAAGCCATATTGAAGCTCATTAAAGTTTAAATTAATAATGGCTAGTCGATTCAAAGAATATTACTACTCTCCCGAGAGTCGATTTTACCTGGCTTGGAGGATGTTATCTTTAGCTCGGACCCAAGAAGAACGCAATAATTTGCGGTCATTGCGGGTGAAGCAGCGAAATTTATTTAATCCTATTAATCTTCCGGACCATGAGAGACCAAGAATATATCTCAAAAGATGTGCAGTGTATATATTGATGAAGTGACCAAAGCTCTAATACATCCTCATATGTTGAACTAGCAGCGCCCCGCGGTTTTACCCGCGTTGTGCCCGTTCCCGTAGGAAATCCGGGATAAAATGTAGCCTATAGCCTTCCTCGATAAATAGACTATCTAACAGTGAAAGAATTATTCAAATCGGTTCAGTAGTTTCTGAGATTAGTGCGTTTAAACAAACAAACAAACAAACAAACAAAACAAACTCTTCAGCTTTATAATATTAGTATAGATAAATATATTCATTTCCCTGATACTACTTACTTCAGCCTGGCAGGAAATTAGTCACAGGTAGGTGAAGTGTGATGTTAAATAGTTCAGAAAAAGGGCAATATAATTATTTTAAACTCATTTTTTATATATTTTTATATTTTATTCCTCTTATTGTAAACCAATTAAAAACTATTCCATAGAATCTATTTTGAAATAGCTGATTTTGGTTTGATTTGACCATATTTCAACAAAATAATTAATGTTGCTTATTGGTTTCAGGAGATTCTGGTTACCCACAGAGGCCGTGGTTGATGACTCCATTTCTGAATCCTGCTACAGGCTCACCAGAAGCCAATTATAATATGAAACATTCGGTGGCCAGAGTTAAAATAGAAAACACATTTGGCCATTTTAAGAACCGATGGCGCTGTTTAAGTAATGATTGTGTCCTTCATTACAAGCCAGCCAAGTGTGCCAAGATTATTCAAGCATGTTGTGTGCTGCACAACTTGGCACTTGATTTTAAATTTGAATGATCCTGATGGAGATATTCAAACGGGTATGCTATATTTTTTTATTGGACTGATATTGACTGATAATTTTTTAACTGATAATTTTTATTTATTTGCATTTTTGTTTTAGAAGACTGTGATAATCAAATTTACTGCGAGCATGGAGGAAGTGCCACAACAGATTTTATCAGAGGTAGAGCTGTAAGAGATCAATTAGTACGGAGAATTATGTAAATAAAACTTTATTGAATCTTTAATTGCATTTTATTACAAATAAAATCAAAATACAAAATACAAATAAAGAAAACCAGAGGTAGAGCTGTAAGAGATCAATTAGTACGTAGAATTATGTAAATAAAACTTTATTGAATCTTTAATTGCATTTTATTACAAATAAAATCAAAATACATACTACAAATATAAATATAAAAGGTGATGTAAAATATTAGGATAGGTGAAAAAACATGTATAAATACAACATCTGACTTTTAATTAAATAATTATATTATCAGTCATTACCGATAACATAATTAATTTGTTGTTTTAATCATTTTAATAGCTATGCTATGCATTATAAAAACAAATCTCAAGTATACTGAGTGAACAATAACTTAACTTTGTCTATAAAAGGCAATTTGCTTATTGGGTCTAACTTAACACAAAGTTTAAAACATTATCCACAAAATTTGATTTGTTTTGGTTATTTTCTGCTCGGCAAAACCACCATAAATGGTTGTATTTACCGTCTCCTCAATTGTGATTAGGTTTCATCTCTTGCATATTTGACAATTTTCTGGTATTCTACAAGCATTACAATGGAGGTGAATAGGCATCACATTGATATTTTTGAGAACGGGCTTGCTGGGGTGCTTGGTAGATAGATACAACTGCATGAGATCCGCTGGTAGGTGCATTGTTACCAACTGGGGGTCATTGGTGACTTGGTGACTGAGAACTATCAGTTCTGTGTGACTGAAAGAAAAGTAATACATATTAGAATATGACAGTAATAAACAAGAAATATTAATTTTAAACTATCAAAGGTAGCATCTATTATTGTAGATTCTACAAGTATTTTCGCCAATTGATTGACATGACAAGTTCATTCAGTATTTCTTTGATAGAAGGTAGGTAACTCATGTTTGTAGCTTCAACTAAAGCTTTGTTTATATTATTGTACTCTCAACTCTGTTTATAACCTCAAAGTACAAAGTAAACGACATTCAACATGGAATTCACAATATACTGAAACTTGTCACGTACCTAATTAACCTTCTAAATTGTAATTGTGATTGTACTTACAAATACTTCCTTCATTTGTTGCATTTCCGATAACTATCAAATCAAGCGCTAGCGCTTTTAGAATTATTGTCTTGAAATATTGATTGCATTGTTTGTTTATCATAATAAAAATTTTAATCGTTTTAAGCGCCATCTAGTATCGTCAGACAGCAACTTAGAGCCACAGATCACAGATATTACGATTGTGACAGGTGACAGATGACAGTGACAGACATATGAGGCATACAACCCGTCCGAATTAAAGTGAGATAGTGAACTATGTCGATCTAAGCAAATGCTACACTTCTCACTCCGGTCGGGTTACCAAACGTCGCTACAAGAACGCCAACATAAGGAAAAAAGTTAACTATTGTTAACTATCGAGGGAGTGAGGGAACGAGCACGTCTAAGTAAAGATTCTTCGGACTCGCACTCGCACTTTTACACTTTACGAATAGATTGTCGTCAACTCGATTTACGCTGTAGTAGAGTTAACTCAATTTTTGAATGAAACTCGCACTCAGGCTACAGTGCCCTGAGTGTGAGTTTTTCTAACTTTACTACTGCGTTCACGTTGCGTAAAAATTGTATGAAAACCGAAAAAGCGCCTCTTGCGGACGAATTGTGAAACTCAGAATGCGAGTGTAAGTTTTAAACGCAAACTTTAAAGTTAAAATAAACGCAACGGGCGCGTAAATAGGGCGTTTTTGACACTTGGCGCGAGTGTGAGCACCCATTTTGACACTTCGTAATACTTCGTATAGTTAACTTGAGTTAACTAAAGTTGACGCGATAGTTATGTCACTCACCTTCATATTTAGTAGTGAATGTCAGCAAATCAAACTAAAAATTTAATTGAATTGAGAAGTAGTGTTCATTGAAGCCATATTGAAGCTCATTAAAGTTTAAATTAATAATGGCTAGTCGATTCAAAGAATATTACTACTCTCCCGAGAGTCGATTTTACCTGGCTTGGAGGATGTTATCTTTAGCTCGGACCCAAGAAGAACGCAATAATTTGCGGTCATTGCGGGTGAAGCAGCGAAATTTATTTAATCCTATTAATCTTCCGGACCATGAGAGACCAAGAATATATCTCAAAAGATGTGCAGTGTATATATTGATGAAGTGACCAAAGCTCTAATACATCCTCATATGTTGAACTAGCAGCGCCCCGCGGTTTTACCCGCGTTGTGCCCGTTCCCGTAGGAAATCCGGGATAAAATGTAGCCTATAGCCTTCCTCGATAAATAGACTATCTAACAGTGAAAGAATTATTCAAATCGGTTCAGTAGTTTCTGAGATTAGTGCGTTTAAACAAACAAACAAACAAACAAACAAAACAAACTCTTCAGCTTTATAATATTAGTATAGATAAATATATTCATTTCCCTGATACTACTTACTTCAGCCTGGCAGGAAATTAGTCACAGGTAGGTGAAGTGTGATGTTAAATAGTTCAGAAAAAGGGCAATATAATTATTTTAAACTCATTTTTTATATATTTTTATATTTTATTCCTCTTATTGTAAACCAATTAAAAACTATTCCATAGAATCTATTTTGAAATAGCTGATTTTGGTTTGATTTGACCATATTTCAACAAAATAATTAATGTTGCTTATTGGTTTCAGGAGATTCTGGTTACCCACAGAGGCCGTGGTTGATGACTCCATTTCTGAATCCTGCTACAGGCTCACCAGAAGCCAATTATAATATGAAACATTCGGTGGCCAGAGTTAAAATAGAAAACACATTTGGCCATTTTAAGAACCGATGGCGCTGTTTAAGTAATGATTGTGTCCTTCATTACAAGCCAGCCAAGTGTGCCAAGATTATTCAAGCATGTTGTGTGCTGCACAACTTGGCACTTGATTTTAAATTTGAATGATCCTGATGGAGATATTCAAACGGGTATGCTATATTTTTTTATTGGACTGATATTGACTGATAATTTTTTAACTGATAATTTTTATTTATTTGCATTTTTGTTTTAGAAGACTGTGATAATCAAATTTACTGCGAGCATGGAGGAAGTGCCACAACAGATTTTATCAGAGGTAGAGCTGTAAGAGATCAATTAGTACGGAGAATTATGTAAATAAAACTTTATTGAATCTTTAATTGCATTTTATTACAAATAAAATCAAAATACAAAATACAAATAAAGAAAACCAGAGGTAGAGCTGTAAGAGATCAATTAGTACGTAGAATTATGTAAATAAAACTTTATTGAATCTTTAATTGCATTTTATTACAAATAAAATCAAAATACATACTACAAATATAAATATAAAAGGTGATGTAAAATATTAGGATAGGTGAAAAAACATGTATAAATACAACATCTGACTTTTAATTAAATAATTATATTATCAGTCATTACCGATAACATAATTAATTTGTTGTTTTAATCATTTTAATAGCTATGCTATGCATTATAAAAACAAATCTCAAGTATACTGAGTGAACAATAACTTAACTTTGTCTATAAAAGGCAATTTGCTTATTGGGTCTAACTTAACACAAAGTTTAAAACATTATCCACAAAATTTGATTTGTTTTGGTTATTTTCTGCTCGGCAAAACCACCATAAATGGTTGTATTTACCGTCTCCTCAATTGTGATTAGGTTTCATCTCTTGCATATTTGACAATTTTCTGGTATTCTACAAGCATTACAATGGAGGTGAATAGGCATCACATTGATATTTTTGAGAACGGGCTTGCTGGGGTGCTTGGTAGATAGATACAACTGCATGAGATCCGCTGGTAGGTGCATTGTTACCAACTGGGGGTCATTGGTGACTTGGTGACTGAGAACTATCAGTTCTGTGTGACTGAAAGAAAAGTAATACATATTAGAATATGACAGTAATAAACAAGAAATATTAATTTTAAACTATCAAAGGTAGCATCTATTATTGTAGATTCTACAAGTATTTTCGCCAATTGATTGACATGACAAGTTCATTCAGTATTTCTTTGATAGAAGGTAGGTAACTCATGTTTGTAGCTTCAACTAAAGCTTTGTTTATATTATTGTACTCTCAACTCTGTTTATAACCTCAAAGTACAAAGTAAACGACATTCAACATGGAATTCACAATATACTGAAACTTGTCACGTACCTAATTAACCTTCTAAATTGTAATTGTGATTGTACTTACAAATACTTCCTTCATTTGTTGCATTTCCGATAACTATCAAATCAAGCGCTAGCGCTTTTAGAATTATTGTCTTGAAATATTGATTGCATTGTTTGTTTATCATAATAAAAATTTTAATCGTTTTAAGCGCCATCTAGTATCGTCAGACAGCAACTTAGAGCCACAGATCACAGATATTACGATTGTGACAGGTGACAGATGACAGTGACAGACATATGAGGCATACAACCCGTCCGAATTAAAGTGAGATAGTGAACTATGTCGATCTAAGCAAATGCTACACTTCTCACTCCGGTCGGGTTACCAAACGTCGCTACAAGAACGCCAACATAAGGAAAAAAGTTAACTATTGTTAACTATCGAGGGAGTGAGGGAACGAGCACGTCTAAGTAAAGACAGGCCTCCGTCACTCGCTCAAGGTCACGCGCTATATGCCTACCGCTCGGCGTATCGTCGACGATACAACCGACAGAGGGCTGCCAAACGCCCGCCTGAGCGCGCGCACCGCACGTTTCCCGCGTAGTATTATTGACGATCGAACGAAGAACCTACTTTTTTGGAAAAAGTATTTTTAAATAATTTTGACAACGTCATAATGAATCGGCCTGGTAGCACCATATTACAACTTTTTAAAACCGTTGATTTTCCGTCGCTTTGCTCCTGTTTTCCTTATGATTATTTGTTAAAATTATTTACGCGATTTAGAATATTTTCTACTATAAAATTTAATAACAGAGAATTCCGAGAAGGGAAATAAATTAAAAATCATTATATAAAACTAAAACATATTTGATGGACTAATAAAAAATATAGTTGATTCGCAACATTTGTTTTATTACAATAATCATCATAGGCACAACCCTAGCGCATTCTTACGATGACGCGTTGGCACGTGACTCGCACGGTGGCCAACACAGTCTCAACTCTACGTGCGCGTAATTATGGTACATTTCTTCTCGTCTTGAGCAGCGGTATTATTATTTAAGATTTTGTAGGCTATTTTAGAGTAGGTATTTTCGCTTTTGTATGGGAGTGATGCATCTGTTACGTTAGTAACTATTTATTAATCTGTGGTAAAGATTCTTTGGACTCGCACTCGCACTTTTACACTTTACGAATAGATTGTCGTCAACTCGATTTACGCTGTAGTAGAGTTAACTCAATTTTTGAATGAAACCCGCACTCAGGCTACAGAGCTTAGCGCCGTAAACCACAAACACAGCAGCCACGCAGACCGCCCCATTAAAAAAACAAACAAACCATTTCTATTTCAAGTTAGTAAATAATTCAGTCACAGAGCACCTTACTCGGGGAAAAATATCTTCGGTATTTAGATTTAGTTTCCTCGCATAGTGACCCTTAGTTCGGTTTGTCAGGGCCCGAATCAGAAGGACAGGTGGAATTCTATGAATACTTTCACTTTGGGAAAACAAATTGGACCCTGTGAGTTCGGATAGCAATAGCTAACTAAGTAAAAGTTTGATAATGATTAAGGCTTGGATACCCCAGCCATTTCGACATTTGAGGGGGTGAAGCAGGCGGTGAAGCCGGGGAGGAATAGTACGCGCAGCGGCCGTCGCGGCGGCGCGGCGCTGACGTCACTCTATGAGATACGGGGCCCGCGTGCGGTCGTTTTGTAACAGAAGATTGCGAAGCGCTTAATTATCTAATTCACATAATAAAAATCAGTAGTAGATATTGAATTGGGTAGAATAGTCATCACATTGATAAAATAGATTCTAACAATCAACATTTTATCGCATTTTGTATTTATCTAAATTACGTACATATCCTATCCTACTAATATTATAAATGCGAAAGTTTGTGAGGATGGATGTATGTATGGATGGATGTATGGATGTATGTATGTTTGTTGCTCTTTCACGCAAAAACTACTGAACAGGTTATATAAGCTACAATTTATAATGAATTTGTGTAATTTTGGTCGTAATAAATAAGTATTTGTAAAGCAAGTCGGAGAAAAATCACCACCGTACTGGTTTGACACATGTGACATGGTCGCCATGCGACGGCCTCCGTATGAGCACGAAGCATCGCCGAGTAGTTCCGATATACGTATGACTTATATTTTAGTCGTTAATTTCAACGTGTGACGTGTCGTTACGATAGCATAACATTGCAATTAGTGAATGAAACCTAAGTACAGGAAGAATCATTTTGCTTATCTCGAAGGCCGCGGGTTCGAATCCGAACATTACGATTCATTTTTATTTTCTCACATTAGTTTATCAAAACTCTTTTTCATTTGAGGTTGTGTAAAGTACCTTAATATTTTAGAAAAAATCTTAAAAAATATGCTGTATAAAATAAATTATCAAAATCGAAACACCTATTATAGGTATTTTTCGTTTAATTAATTTACCACTTTATCTATTGACTACTTTTGGAAATAAACCGTCTTATAAAATTTTATCCTACTAACCTACTAATCCTACTTCCTACTTCCTACTAATATTATAAATGCGAATGTTTGTGAGGATGGATGTATGGATGGAAAAAAATCTGCCCTCTAAGAGCTATCTTGGCGTGCGCTGCCTAAACTATTGGAGTTACACAAAGATGATGTACTCGTTTGTCTTTCGCATTAAGTCAGTGGTCGGCAACCTTTTGACAGGCAAGGGCCACAAAGTAGCCAAATAAAGTAAGACGGGCCGCTTTTGTGACATAGGGGTATATGCGGAACCAAGAGAGTGCTACAATACGCAGGTGGGAGTGTGCTACGACGCGGAGGTAGCTACGATGCGGAGGTAGGAGTGCGCTACGTTGTGGAGGCGGAAGTGTGAAGAATATTAGACACATAATGTCGTTGGCCAAATGATAGTTTGTTGCTAATGGTGGTTCTACCTACTATGTTTACTTCTTTAAGATATTTTTATATTGCCACAAGTGACGGCCACAAGTGACGTGTACGTGCGGGCGAGCAAGTAGTAACTAAAATAGAATAGTAAATTAAAGGAACTTGGGATACTATGGACCCTGGCCCAATGCACAACAGTGGCATGACTTATTTACAAGTCACTCTTTGACGGTCATATCGAAATCGACGGCCAACTCGGTGTTATGGCTACCGAAGAATAGAGTTGGGCTATGTTATGGACCATAACCGTGTTGCTCAACAGTAACATGACCCATGTCATTTGAAAGCAAAAGGCGCCTCTTTTTGCTTCGGTTTAATAAAAAAATGTTTTAAACCATAAACATATCACCAAACTTAATGTGGCAGACTAAATTCCATGCGAGCGAAGCCGCGGGCAAAAGCTAGTGTTTTATAATAACCTATTTTGAAAAAAGTTTATTTTTATTATAATGTCACAATAATCACATTTTAGGCGGCCCCTAGACCTACAATAACATTGTACAATATATTTAATTGTGCAATAAGATTGAATTGCGTTTGGATCCAAACGGTCAATTATATTGCACAATAAGAAAATCGTGCAATGTTTTCTTGTTCAGTCGAAGGATAGTTTGATCCCGAGCAACATATCAAATATTGCGCAATACTGACCCTACACGAAGCAATAAAAAATATGATGCAATAAAAATTAAACTCGCTCAAACTTTCGTTCAATCATTGCGCAGTCTTCAATATTAGCCCAAGACGATCAATTATATTGCACAATATTCAATATAATTGATCGTTTAGGGGCCGCCTTAATAAAATATAGAAAAAAAAGACGTGTGGCACTCGGGGACTGCCGCGGTAAAGCTATTGCATAGTTATTTTTTCTATCACTAGATGGCGTTAGTGGGGAGCGATAGGTTTTTTTTTCTATCATTAGATGGCGTTAGTGGGGAGCCTTAGGTTTTTTGCGCGAGGTTTTTTCGTTACGGAATTTCTGGATTCGGTCCCCGCGCTCAAGGCCCGCGATAGAAGCTATGCAATAGCTTAAAATATAGAAAAAAACAATAAGATCTCAATGAGAAAACACTATGAAGTTTCGTAGCACTGGAATGAAAAAAGCGACACACGTCCGACTAGCACGGCGCCTCAGCGCATACTGTCACTCTGGGTACAAAAGAGCGAGAAACACTACGGCGCGGAAATTGTAATGGCGACTCATTCGCAAGAATCTACCACCTTTCGTTGGAAATTTATTTTAATTACAAATATAATATTGAAACAAAAATTTTACTCCAACAGTCCTGCGTCATAGTTTATTTTACATCACTCAAATTAATTTTAGAAATATGCGTTTGAAATTGTTTAACAAACTAAGTGTTTAAAATTCACAAAGTAAGGTATAAAAGACCCAACTTTGTGATTATTTTCTATCGAGGAAATTAATAGTCAACGTGTTTCGGAAACAGTAGTCTCATTAAACATATGATCAAGATTAAAAACAAACAAAAATTGTTCTTGTAACGTTAAGACTTTTGGCTAAAAAATTGTTTAAAGTAGCCCGTTTTAGGAACTCATAGGCCCTTAAAAATGGATCGATGGGTTTGGTTTCTTAGCAATGGTTCTGGATTGATTTCTAGACGGGTTTTATCAATTAATAAACTGAGCAACAATGCCAGGTAAAAAGTTGTGAATATTTTTTAATCGGTATGATTGAATGCATTATAAGATAAAGGGAAATGGAATAAGCTACTTTTTATCCGAAAATTCCAACGAGAAAAAAACAAAGCGGATAAAACCGCAAGGCTGTTAGTTTAATTAAAATCTTTAATTACACAGACTTATCCAAACCTAGCTTAAAAAAATTTCATCTGCTGTTCTAAAGGACGCACTTTCCAGGTACTAAGTAAAGAAAAAGCCAAGTTTGAATAAGAACAGAATAAAATACATAAATTCATAAGTTTAACGGGAACATGCTAAACATTGAAGTGATCGATGGACCAATGGAACCCTAAAAAACTTGGAACCTTCGTCACCTGTCACCGGCCAGAACTCGCGTTAGAAATTTAATTTGCCGCCGTGTTACTTTGGGGATAAAACGTAATTTAATAAGTGATTTTGTATTCCTACTATTTTAGCTATCGGATTAGGTATTAATAGGCTTTAGTAAATATTGCGGTCTGGAAATGAATTGCGGTCTGATGAGGATCAACATTGGCGTAACTATTTTTTCAATTAACCTTTGTCTCTAATGGGTTATCATCATAAATTAGCTGCTCGTTGCTTAACAATTGCAATGAACTAACATCGCTTAGTGAAACAACATAGCGATATAGCCATATATACATATATAGCCACACATAGCGATGTATACATATATAGCCACTGATCATATCCAACGTAGTGAAGTTTTAGTGAAGACTTACGCGAACGTCGCTACTACCTACTGTAAGGTACTAGCTTAATAATAACTATTCCCAATCAACGCAAGAGAGAACTAGATCATAGAAAATTTATATTTGTTTATTTAGCAAGGTAGTACCCAGATATTCATCAAAGCCCTCATGTCGTTTCAAATTAAACGTACCACTTTCCACATCAGCTATAAAGTTCCTTACCTCAGTAAATATCCATACGATTAACTAGGCATTAAGTCACTGATTCCAAATTCACAGCAAGTTAGCAAATTAACGAGCGATCTGATAGAGTATCCCATTCCGTCCTGACCCAGTGATTACTAGATTCGTAAAACATCCAACTCCTTAATTGAATTTAGGGTTTATTTATGTTTACTCGATGTAAATACGACCGTTAAATAACTATCGTAAGTTCAAATTTAATAAGAGCGTTAATTAAAAGGAATTTAATTGCGCTTAGGAAGTTAGCTCTTAACGACGATTAATGACGACGACGAACATCAAGCTAAAAATGTTTGATGTCACAATAACTGAATCGATTTTGATGACCTTTGCAATCATTGATATAGGTAAGACTTACTGCCGCATTTAGAGACTTCCATGAAATCGATATTTAACTTATTGGCGTATTTTTTCATACATTGCAAATCAGTCATTAAATCTCTAATAAGACAGCATTAATTGACGTCTCTGAGTATTGGCATTAGAGACGAACAGAGGCTACTTTTTTACCGAAGTACACAAAGCGGGGAACAGTTCGTTTTTAATAAACGTAATCATAACATTATCAAACGTTTAATAAATATTTCTGCAACATTTTAATTCAGTATAACACATATAGGTACCTTATTTTATTGCTGTGCGGAGTGAAACAGTGTACCGAGTTGTTTTGTTTGGCACGCGACAATTATCAAAGTGAATAGAGTCCCCAATTCCGGGCGTTCATGTCACGAGCTCATTGAAAGCAGAATGCTTGTAATTTACACCAAAGTTGGACTTTGCAGTTGTGGGAGATATTTAGATTTACACGTACGCTGAAATCGATTAACTCGGGCGGTACGTGAATGAAAGTGCAACCGCAAGCGTCGCTCTACTCATGCTTTTGTGTGGCGAACAAAAGACTGCTTAAAGTAGTTCTCTTTTTGAATATATTTTATTGGTTTGTCTGTGTTAACTGTAGCAAAGTAGGCATAGATTTTTTTAGCGTACGTGTAATAAATAACGTTGGACGGATATAATTAGGATTAGGCACACTTTTAATTAGATAGAGTAACTTTCATTATACTTATTTCAAACAACATTACCTACATTTAGTAGCACAATTACAGCGGATTGCAATTTTGTATTCTAGATCTAGAAAAGGCTACCTAAGGCTCTTAGGTTATATCCTCTAGATAGGTTAACTTAAAAATTCAAACAGCTAGATTAGGATATCATATACCTAAGTATTGGAAGCTCTTTTGAGCAATTTTGTAACCAAGTTTTAGAATGTTATTTCGAGCAAAGTTACGAGTCCTTAGGCGTCGAGTATCTTGAGTTGGTTCAGAATCTCTGGGACTTTTTGAGATAAGCATCGCATGGGTTAAGACTACTAATTTTGTTTTTATCTAATGCTAAGGACTTGAGAATTACCTATGTAGGTAGAGGCCCTAAAGTTTCTTAAATATAATTTAACTGAAAACATGTTCAGCTTGAAAAATCATCAGATACTTTATTCACTTCACGTGACTCGGAGCTTCGTTAAAATATGTACCTATTAAGTTCCTACAGACTTCATAACTCAAATTATGGTAATTTACCGAGCAGTTCAAACTTTACAGCAATAAAATCCAGATTAACAACAATTTACGCAGCCGTGGTATTAATCAAATTGCTGAAACATCAAAAAATTAATTTGGTTGAAACGGCCATTACGTTTGGAACAGAGATATCTAGCTCATCTGACTACCAGATCTCAACTCGTTAATACCCCGTACATTTGTCTAACACCACAATCAGAAATTCAACAACAAATCTTGAGTTTTAGCAATTACCATGTAAATTTGCGAAGTTCCCGAAATAATTTACGCGGAGTAGTCGCCAGATTCAAAACAATTTATATGTTAATGCCGTAGATATGGACGGAGTGTATAGAAATTAGCGAAGGGTGATATCTCAACATATAATCGAATGATAATCAGGAAAAATCTAGGTTTTTCAGTGTTTATTTTAGCCCAAACGAACGATGTCTTCCTTCGTTTTAACAGGAATTCTGTGCCTGAAATATATTTCGCCAAAAGTTCACACCAACTTTTGGTAGCAACAACTTTTTTAACAAATATTGTATTTACTGTTTTTAAGTCTAACCGAACACTACTCATTTTGAATTGGAACTACGTTTACGGATACACTTCGCTTTTATTTTACATTTTTATCTGATGTTTTGGCCCCTTTACAGGAAAATAAATTCTATATTGTATTTTTGTTCACTATACACATAGCCTAGTTTGCTCATACCTAAGACATCAATATCTCCTAGAATAGGTAAGCTTAGTTAAATTAAATTGAAACATGAAACTCATACTGATAACTACTGATACCAATCCGTATCTGAACTGCAATGCAATCGTATTTGACTTAATCAGAATTGACTATCGCTAAGTTTCGAACATAAATCAACTTCCCTAGTGAGAGATGTTATTCGAAGTTTGGTGTATTTCATTCATTATGACGTATTCAGGAGAACCTAAGTATATTAGTTAGTTACTCGTATATTATCAGTTAATACTTCGCTCTTCCGTGGGCACGTTACAAAAGTAACACTATACTAATATATGGTACAAAATTTAAATTTAAATGCACTATTTGAAATGTAGAAAATAATCAACTAATTTTGTGAGTAGTGAAATATTTTATAGTCGAATTTTAATTAAAAGTATATTAAACTTTGTTAATGTTAGGTATTTGATGTTCACGGTTGTGCTTGCACCCTTCGTTTCCTTTTCCTAAACATCAAAGTTAGCTTCGAAGCTCTCAAGCGCAACTTCACATAGCAATGGCTTTAGAATTCTAGATGTTTATTTATATTAAATTATTTTTTGTGGTGCGTAAATCATTTTATAATACAAAAACAAAATTTAAATTTCAAAAATCTTTATTATTTTTCATCAATTTTTTTCCTGTTGAGATTCCAGGAGAAATCATTCGTGTCTGTAAATAACAAGGGGTAAATAACAGGGCAATTTCGAAGCAATTTGATTGTTATTAAATCTAAAAATAACCCTTAAATATTATTATGAATATTTTAAGGGGTTTCGTTGCGTAATTTATGCAATGTGCTTGTGGTGTTTGGTACGAGTAAAATATCATGGTGCTATTTTATTTATTAGTTGGTTCCATTTAATAAGGTGTAGAAGCTGTAACTTGCCCGAAGGATCTGCAAATAAGATGAAGAAAAAATAAGTCTTAGGATTACTTATGATCACTTATATATAGTAATTTTAGTAGTTTCTCCTGTGAGACTTGAAGAGTTTTAAATACATATGGAAATGCTACACACAATGACAATGTAGACTGAGATTGCAATTAGCGATTTTTTAAAAAATAATATTCTAAATTGGATCTTAATGTTAAACTATAATTCTTGTCCACTTACTTGCTCCGTAGCTACCACCATTTCCAGGCTTTGGGGCGGTCTAAACACACCTGGGTTGGCCACTAACCTATTCGAACTTACTTAGGTACGGTCGACCAAGAAAGTGGTCTACCACTTTTGACAAAAGTTTCTGCGAGATGTAACGATCGCTAAGGTTGACTTTTCTATGCACAATTATGTTATGACAATCTTATTGCCAGGGAAAATTGACCTTGTTGTTTCATGACGTTCAAATTAATCTCAACCGTAGGGTGGTAGACCACATTTTTGGCTGACCGTACTAGTAATGTATAAAAAGTTTTCTATTGAAATATGTGCGTACCGAAACAAACGTAGATAAAGACATTTCATTGAAAGGTCCAGCTCTGAACGTCAATCTCTTTCGAGTAGTGAGGCCAAGAAGAGCTATTTGTTTCTGCAAATGTTGATCTGCCACTGGCCAGTCACTTTCAAATACGCTGTAGCTTACAAATTCACTCTGTAATAAAGTATATAAGTTTTCCTTTCGCTGTTTCATTATTTAATTCATTTTACATTATGAAGTCATGACATAAGTTATTTGAATCAATGCTAGGTAATAGTCTTTTTTAAACTTACACGATTGATACTTTTAAACTTACACGATTTTACTTTTTATTTCCCGACGTTTCGAGGGGATTGCACATCTCACCCGCGACCACGAGAGGTGCAATCCCCTCGAAACGTCGGGAAATAAAAAGTAAGTCATTACTTGCTTTATTAAGTTTTCTAACACGAAAAAACCCGTGTGAGTACGTTAAAACAATGCTAGGTAGGTACTAATGTTCTAATTGTAATGTGAACCGTGAAAGTTTCTCTGGAAAAACTGTAGAATAATCGTCTTAGATTTTTGGTCTGATATCTTTTAGGAATAAGTTACACGTCGGCTACTGTTTTAAGAGTTCAAGAGCCAGATCAGATATAGGCTAATACTTATACCAAGTTTTTATTTTCCCAAACCGTGAGAAATAAAAAAATAATAAAACATTTGCGATCTTCAATTTTCATGGGATAAGTGGCTTGTGAAAGCAATTTTTGAACTACCTGGAAAATGCTTATATTGATATAACAAAAATGCGGAACAATTTATTAATAGGTAGGGTGCATTTTCTTGGTATTTCCTCTTTGAAATTTATTGGTTTACCGCAATCAGATCTAGGTTTTTTATAAAGCCGGTTTATGAGTACTAACCTCCACGGTAACTTCGTTGCCATGCCAGTAGAACAAAAGGAGCTGGATCAAACATGCCAGGATGTAAAAGCAGCTCGATACTAAAGCTGCGAGGTCATCGTCAATCTAAACATTTTGACAAGCGAACTTAATCAAAGTAATGATACACTAGGCTTTATGTACCTACATCCATCGTACACATTGGAGACACTTACCTCAGCAATCTGTATAATGCACACGCCTAAGTTAACAGATATGACTAACAAATAAATACACATCACCGAAGATATCATGCTGTTAAACTCTTTTTGGTAGCTAGAAAAAAGAAAAATATGTAGTTAAGAATAGAGAGATTCATCGAACAAAGTAAGTATTCAAATAATTCAATTACTTACTACACTAATTTCGTATGAAATTGGTGACATTTTTTTATATTTTCATAACTTTTGCTGTTATTTTGCGTGTCAATTGAATTTTTGCAATACAACTGGGACATTTTCAATTGTCCCACGAAAAAAATCATAATAGAAACGGTGAACATGTCCCAACCAACGACATAGGCGCTCATCAGATGCCCTAATACCGTCTGAATAAACATGGAACAGTAATAACCAGGCGGTTCCCGGCGAAAAGGGGTGTACCCATCAAATATGTACAAGTAAACGTTGGTCCCATTCCCAACAATCTGATTCTTTTGATAAGGCTCTGTAAAAATGCTAAAATTGGAAAAAATTGCGAGCGCCCAAAAGAAATACGTGACTCTACGGCTTCGATTTATATAATCGTTCATTATACTGTTCCCTTTTAGGTCTCCTTTCGACATTTGACTTTGTTCAACTGTTGAAATATATTTCACGAGACGCTCCCAGCTTTTGTAATTTGTTTTGAAAAAGCAACATTTTGCAACCCCCATGTGAAACGGCGCGTATTGTAGGATCAACTTGAGGGAATCTGGGTTGAGGCTAATTAAGCATTTAATGTATTGCGAGAAAAAAAATATTATTGTTGTGTAAAACAGGACTAGTTTCATTCTAGATGAAAAAGATTTCATATCCCCGACCCAGAGGCCGGTGAATTTTAATAAGCGAATATGCGGACCAAGACAAGGGTTTTTTGGGTCCTCCAGAAGTTTTGAAAGCCTCTTCAATATTTTAGACATTTTTTAAGAAAACACGAATGTAAATTTTATAACTTCTTTCTCTGAAGGAGTCCGAAACTGAATACACCAGACAGGTAAATGAGTATCAAATATGTATATTAGTCACTATTACTTAGTTAATTGCTGTGAGAATTTAGGTTAGAAATGCAGTTGTTACGAATATTTTGTAAGATTTAATAACCGGGTACCGTTTCGCCGATTGAATATAATATTAACCGGCGACAATTAGTGTAATTAATGTTATTTCCACTATAATGTTGTACAAGTAGAAGGTATATATCTTAGCCTAAAGATAGGGTGACTATTATGTATACATTTCATGAAGATCTAAGCTATGATGTACCTACGTATGTATTTATTTACCTATGGCCTAAATATTACGCAATTGCCACTACCTATTCGTTTAATTTCACCCAAAATCTTGTAAACATTAAGCCAAAGTACAAATAGCTAGAAAATAATTTGTTGTAAAATACCGCTTTAGAGAGTGCTAAGGTACTTTCAGTTTGTAGCTAACGTGAAGTTTACGCACAATTAGTTTTAACAGTTCACGAAAATGTAAGCTTTTCGACGTAAACGGGAGATCCTAGTGAGGACTGCCAAGTAAAATTGAAGTTAGTAGGTATACGATGTCAATGAAATTCTGCGTATTTCCGAAGTTTTAAGGGTCCCAGTTGAATGCTAAGCCTGTCGTTATGTCCAGATAAGATCAGAGGCGGAAATTAAGAGGAAATTGTATTTGTTTCTTATACAGTGATGCCCTAAATATGGGACAGATTTTAGAAGGACATGCTTTGCGAAGATTTTACAAGCTAACATTGTAAGGTACTTAGAATAATTAGGCACTAGCTAGTAAATGTACCTACAAAAGTAACCAGTACCCTGTCGCCATAAAATTTCTAATATTTTTTTATAAAAGCTGGACTTTCTATAAAATCATAACGGTGTTAGCTATTTGCATTGATGACTTATTAATCATATTATTAAGTAGGTACTTACTTCATTCAATTCTTTATTAGTTATAATATAGCTTAACTTGAATTTTCTCTAGATAGGTTTAAAAAATATACAATTATTTATTTCAATTTTATTTCTTTTAACCACCTGTTTCTTCCCTCCATAATTTGTTTTGCATTTACCGCTCGAAAACTGGATGGCGCCAAAAGCCCGTGCATCCGTGCGTTTTGACCCTTGCTTGGATTTTTGAGTGGATGGATGCATTCAGCGAGGCAGTCCAAACCCACCCGTGCTTTTTTAATTTGTCAAAAAGCAGGGCCAGTCCAAACGTCAGCGCATTAGCGAACGAATAATAATACTTAGCAATAGCAAGTATCAGCGATGTAAACGTTATTTCTATGTCTACGGAAATCTTCGACGGAAATCTTAAGGGTCCTTATTCCTCTAAAAATGTGTAATCAAATAATTTCTACTTATTTATTTTGTTTAACTTAGTACACTTAGGTAAAACAAATAAAATGACAGATCTTACTTACTCTAACAATTTTCATGCGTCCATGTTCTCCTAACCGGAAGTCGTTCTTTTACTTACATCTGTGGTAACACTCGGAACGCTTCTGTCAGTCAGTTTGAAATTTGACGGTTGATATTACAATACAAATTCAAACTTTGTTTCTGTTTACGATTCGAGGATTTATTTTGTAATTTGCTTCAATTTATATAATTGAACTCCTTGTGACCAATGTGATTATTAACGGAAAGCGTGCTCGTCAGATTAGTGATCAAGTGTAACCGTTGGAGCTAGTTTCCAGTGCATTTTGTTAGATGAATAACGTTTTTTGAATATTGCCATAAAAACGATAAAATGGTTCGAATAGGGAGAGCTCTTGCGCCTGTTGGCCCTAAATCTTTACAGCCAGCACCTTCCCGATGTGGTTCCACGCAGAATATGGCTGCTAATATCAAAGTGGCGGTAAGAGTAAGACCCTTGAATGAGAGGGAAATGGGGGACAACAGTCGCGTCGTTGTCGACGTTGTAGACGAGAGGATGCTGGTGTTCGACCCTAAAGAAGAGATGCGACCGTTTTTCTACCAAGGAGTCCAGCAGCCCAACAAAAACTTCCTGAAACGCGCTAACAAGGAGCTGAAGTTTGTTTTTGACCATGTTTACGGGCAGGGTGCTTCTAATCAGGATGTCTTTGAAACTACCACTAAAGACATGTTAACTTCCTTGATGGAGGGCTACAATTGCTCCGTCTTTGTGTATGGGGCCACTGGAGCTGGTAAAACATTCACCATGATTGGAAGCAAGGAGTATCCTGGCATCACATACTTGACGATGGAACATCTATTTTACACAATCAATTCATATGAAAAAGAAAGAGAGTTTGATATTGGTGTTTCTTACATTGAAGTGAGTATTGTTGTATTGAGAACACAATTATTGTGGTTGAACTAAATAGGTTTGATGCATGCTTTTTATTGAAGGTTCAATTTGTAATATAAGTGGGTATCAATAGGACTCTATTGTTAATTCAATTCTTTGCCATAAAGACGTTCAAACTATTCACATGTTTACTCTGTTTTGAGTACACATTTTAATTGCTGAACTAAATTTGGAGATAAAGGTCTTTCTTCATAAACACTAGTTAACAGCATTTCAGCATCCAATAATGTCATAAGTTATCTTAATTATAATTAAAACTAGCTGCGCCCCGCGGTTTCACCCGCGTTGTTCCCGTTCCCGTGGGAATTTCGGAATGAAAAGTAGCCTATAACCTTCCCGTTGAATGTGGCTATCCATTACAAAAAGAATTTTTCAAATCGGTTCAGTAGTTTCTGAGATTAGCGCGTTTAAACAAACAAACAAACAAACAAACAAAACAAACTCTTCAGCTTTATAATATTAGTATAGATATGTACCAAGATAAAGTAGTTTTAGTAGTTTAGTAGTAGTTTTAGTAGTCACTTTAAAATTATATTATGTGAAGTAATTATAATATGTGTGTATTACTTTTAATTTAGTTAAAACAAATTTTTAACATACATCCTTTTAGGTATACAACGAAAATGTGTATGACCTTCTAAAACCATCAAACACTCCTCTACAATTGCGTGAAGACGCTAAATACGGTGTGATGGTTGCCGGTCTGACCCTGAACAGCATCAAGACAGCTCGGGAACTCCTCGATATGCTGGAGGATGGGAACAAGAACAGGACCCAACATCCGACTGATGCTAACGCAGAGAGCTCTAGGAGTCATGCTGTTTTTCAGGTAGGGGATTGTTTTATTGATATTTGTTTATTTAATATGAAAAGTAAATAAATACCTATATCTTAAAAATTAGTCTCCACATATTTGTTTGCTTATGTGAATAATATTATATGTGGGTTTAAAATGCAACTTATTCCGACAGCTTAATCCTATCAATACCTTATATAATATAAGTTACCAAATAAATTGTAACTTGGAAATTTATTTCCCCAATTTTATTCTGAGACCATGACCATCAACCATGGACCACATTTACATGGCTTAAACACTTTCAAACTGACATTTGGTGACTAACTAATTTAAATTTAACTTATTATCTTAATCCATAATATACTTTCCACCAGGTGTATGTAAAAATGCGCTACAAGACAAGCAGCCAGCTCCGTTTAGTCAAACTCTCCATGATTGACTTAGCCGGGAGTGAACGAGCATCAGCTACAGGCTGTATCGGCGAGCGGTTCAAAGAAGGAGCTAACATTAACAAGAGTTTGCTGTCGCTCGGCAACTGTATTAATAGGCTAGCTGATGGTAGCAGCTATATACCTTACAGGTTGGTTACCATATACCTTTAAGAAATTAAGTAATTTTATCTTACTAAGTAATTTGATCATAATTCTTGTCAGTGAACATTGATGACATTTATAGACAGAGTTTACCTGAAATTATATCTAAATATTGTACATTTATATCTAAATATTGGGCATTTTAGTGGTAAAAGGTACAGCTGGTTGCTACTTGTCAGATGTTAAACCTGTATATTGATCCGACATCCGAGTGTTGAAGCCGAAACATACTTGTGAGTCAAACAATTATGAGCAACACGTATCGGATTCGGGATTTTGTGTCGGCGCCCATACAAACAAATGCTAAACGTACTGTGTAGGACTAAAATTGGTGTGTAAATGTGTGTTAGAGCTCGCCATGGCGTCTTCATTACACCTTTTATACATATTTTACCTTCATTACACCTTTCTTACCATTCCAGGGACTCCAAACTAACTCGACTCCTAAAAGACAGTCTCGGCGGCAACTGTAAAACGGTCATGATAGCTAACGTTTCACCATCAAGCTTCTGCTATGAAGACACATACAACACCCTGAAATACGCAGCTAGAGCAAACAAGATACAACTTAGTATCAAAAAGAATATTGTTGATGGTGATATGAGGTTGTCTCAGTATGTAAAGATAAATGAGGAACTTAAAAAGAAGGTTAAAGAGTTGGAGGCGAAGCTTTCCTTGTCCAGTGTCAAGGTGGTTAGAGAACCTGATATGGCGAAACAGAAAGGTAATTTTAATATGCTAGATAATGCTTTCAACAAAATTACAATGTACTATTGATATATTCTTTGTTGTGTATGTGTCTATGTCGTGTAGTTTATATTGTAGTCAGAATTATCACAAATCCTTTGGTGCCACATGCAAGACAAAGATTTGAATATATGTTTTAGACCTGAGCTGGCATTACCATAAAAAAATATTACCAAACATTAACATAACTCATTTTACACAGCAAAAGAAGATTGGCGCCGTCGCATTCTTCAAGAGGAGGAATCGTTCGCGTCCATTGAGGGGCATCTTCTATCGTTGATGGCGAGACAGCGTGTGTTGGCGTTACGCCAGCGTTTACGCACCCGGGCCTTCTCGCATGTCGCTGACTTGGCTCATAGGTCATCTACAGAAGCTATGGAACAGGTATATGATTTTTTTTTAAAGTATTTTGTTAAGAAATTAATGAAATCATGAGTTCGTTCATCTCGAAAAGAATAAAGAAGATGAAGTCAATAAAAAATAAACTAGTTGCAGGAGACAAAATACTTTGATATTGTCCAATAAATAGTAAATTCATTCATATACTTCAATTCATTGTTGTTCAATAGTTAACACTACTAGAGCCTATGTAAACGTTAACTAAGTATATAGCAATTAAATGAAAATAAATTTAAACGAAATGTTTGTCCTTAGATGTGTAACGAAGACATTCCTAGACAAGAACGCACCGCCGAAAACTACATGAAACAGACTGTTAGTCTAGACACCAAGGTGCTAGCCACATGGACCAAATGGAATGAGCATAAAAAGAAATTCAACATCCTGTGCCAACAAGCTCTTACCGATTGCCCAGAACTCACAGACTTGGTCGAAAAAGTACGTTTGCTGAGTGAAATGAGACACATAAGAGCGCGAGATGATTTGAGACAGAAACTTCTAGCAATAGAAAACGAGGAAATCAATATGTTCACTGAATATATGAGTGAAATGCCTAGTATGCTCAAAAAGTTATATTTAACTCTAAAAGGATACGACAAAGCCCCTCCAGCTTTGACATCCGAATACTTAGAAATAATGAAGAAAGCCAAGTTTGCTAAAGGAATATCCTGGTCCGATAAAACGGCCGAAACTGATGCACATTTCAAGTTTATCTCTACTTTAAATATGGACAAACCCTCGACCACAATGGAGTATAGTTTAGTTAAGAATAATGACGCTAATGTGACTGTAGAAATAACGACAGACAGCGATGAGTTGACTGATATCGAAAACAAGGAACCAGTCAGGTTGTCTGCTAAGAAACGTAAATGTACTCCCATCAAACTGAACAGAAGCGACACCATAATAATAAATGACTCTCTAGAAAGCCTAGATGTGACCAGAAACTTGAATTCTGCAAAGAAAGTGAAAAGAGACATTGACGCGGCATCCGATGTGGAGAACTTTGCAATTTTGGACCCTAAAGATTTGAATTCTACGTTCGTTATGGCTGGGAAAATGGAGAACTTCAAGAATCCTATCAAGATTGAGAAGGAAAATGGACCACCTGTGAAGAGAGGACTTGTGGATCGGACTAACACTATGAATAATCAGAGGCCGGTCAATTTTAATGACAGAGGTAAGTCTTGTAGGAACTGCTGACCTCTGACCTAGATTTTAATATGAACAACTTTAAATTAATTAGTTAATCACTACATAGTATAAAATAAAGTCGTCTCTGTTTCGTGTCTGTTTGTCTGTATGCGGATTTTGATGCGATTTTTTGTAATAGGTAGCACTGATTCAAGAGGAAGGTTTTTATTTAAAAAAATTCCCGAAATTCCCACGGGAACGGGCACAACGCGGGTAAAACCGCGGGGCGCTGCTAGTATAAGAATAAAACAAATAATATTTTTAACTTGTCTTCCCTATTCCTATTTATCAATGCTGTTAGAGATGTGGAGTGCCTAAAAACTCCATCATAGTTCCCTACAATACAAACATACTCGAACTTCTGAACTTTGATTGTAAAAGTACCTACTATTACCATTATGATTGCCATTGCCAACTACTTTTCGAAGTTCGCAGTTAAATCAACTATACTCTTTCACTCCATCTTACCTTAATCATATTTCTAAATCAAACCAATTTTTTTGTCAGCTAAAATAGTGAAACCAGTGGTGGGACGAGCGTTACCGCTGCGGCGACCGCAAACGGCCCCACCGGTTGCGAGTCGCACGGCCGGCTTCGGGTCTTCACTGTCTCGAGACGGCACTCCTTTACAGAGGAATGTACAAGGTATGTAGGACAAAAGTCAACTGGGTGTAATACTGTTTTGCATAAACGAGAGTGTTTCTTGGTAATAAGTTAAAAAAATATCTGGTTTATATAGTGTTCATACGTCAAACGTTAAAAAACTAACTTGTGTATGTCTGTGTTTACTAAAATTATGTGAATGTTATGTGTTCTTCTGTTATTGGGTTAAAATAGTAGCCATCGGTTATTTTAACATGTAACCATTAGGTGGGATTCGGGATTTAAACTTGTCTATGTCTATCTCCGAGGTCTGTCTTTGCCAAAATACATCAATATCGGATCTTTGACTTACCCGTGAATGCGTAATAGACAGACCGGATAAAGTTCGAGTTCAATTTTCACATCTATATATATAAAAGAAAGTCGTGTTTGTTACACTATTTATAACTCCAGAACGGCTGAACCGATTTGGCTGAAAATTGGTGGGGAGGTAGCTTAGAACCAGGAAACGGATATAGGGTACTATTTATCCCGTATTTCCTACGGAAACGGGTGCGCTGTGGGTGAAACCGCGGGGCATAGCTAGTTTATAATAAAGAAAAGTAGGGTTTTTAATTCATCTAAGATACGATATTTTGCATTTTCTTACACCGCATGTTTTGACCATTTCTTCGATCAACAATACACTAAAAGCCTTTCGTATTCATGATATTATTGTGCACAAATATCTTCTGTCCTTGGTGAATTATAACTTAGAATATAATTCATATAATCAAGTATTTATTTAAAAAAACAGTCAACAAAAAGTGTATCATTGAACGAAGCTACATTTGTGTACGTCCTATATGTATAACAACTAACATTCGTTCCATGTGTCGTCGTTCGTCTAACAAACTAACAGATGCACGACAAAAGGGAAATGTAACTCAAAAATCAGTTGGTTACAAATCAGTGCGAGCGAGGGACCGGGCGCAGGCACATCCCTACTCCAGACCAGCGCTCACAGCGAGGAAGTGATTCAGATGGTGCCTTAGTGATGTACAACTACAAAGTGGTTTATCGAAACTTGCGTAACTTGATTGTTTTATACAGTACCGAAACATGTTCAACAATATTTAAGCTAGTTCGAAACTGTGTCTAATTATTTACAAATAATATTGTAATATCTCACTGTACTGATATCTTCAGTGAGATGAAAGGGTGTTGGCCCAGCAGTGGGACTGCAGGCTTATACTAATATTGTGTCAAAATTATTAACACACACTTGACACTTGACAAAATTATCGTCGTTTTGTTGTTCGTGTTTGCATACTGTATATTACAATGCGATGTTAGCAAGGTAGCCTAATCGTGTGAAAATTGATTTTAGAGACACTAGTGATATCTATATATTTTATTTGTAAGTGATTTTATGTTTTTTAATGATAGGAAACTTGTATGCAATCTAACTAGTTATTACTTAACTGAATCTTGACTGTAAATTGACTTGAGGGCCCTTTACACGATGTATTCTATTGCTTTAGACACGCGTTGTGTGTTTTTTGCGGTGATGATTTACATCGTGAGTATACTATTGACGAATATGTTTTGGAGACGATTTATTAATGTAACTTTAGCAATACATAGTTAAAAGATGAATGACGGAATTAATTCATACCTCCTTGTTATGGGATTCACACGCGGTTGTTCAACCCACACGCTCTAAATAATAATTGTATCATGTTACAAATGTTGGTTAGTTTGAAGATTTTCTACCTCGCTGAGATAAAATTAAAATAATGTTGAATTGAAATTAATTATAGCTAGTTTAAAATTGCGGCAAGTGTTCAATGAAACTGAAGTATGCACGAGACCAACGTATTATTTGCTTAATTTAGTTTCAATAAAACATTTTTGCTCAGATTGTGGAATTTTGAGCATTAATTTTTAAAATCTATACAAATATTTCTGATCAAATTGTAACTCATGTTTTATGCTTTACTTGCTTTGTTCTCAAAAGTAAAGTAAAAGTAATCCGGACAATTTTTAATCATTTGCTATTTTTTTTATTGTAAAAAAGCATTCGCATTGAAAATGTGTTTACGAAATTTTACCGTTTGTAGCACTACCGTTTGTAATGTGTATTTTATAAAAAATAAAGTTAGGAATTCACTTCGAACTAATTGTATTAATCAAATAAGGAATAGAGGATTTAAGGTTGTCTTTTATAGAAGAGACGCGGAGTTTTTTTGCCAGTTGATTGGTGGGTTTTTACATCGTTCATCGCTCCACTCTAGACAGGCAGCTTAAATTCACTATGATTATTTTTTCATCATTAGAATGATTGAAAAGGTTTATAGGTTTATATTACACTAGCCGCGCCCCACGTTGTTACCCGCGTTGTATCCGTTCCCGCGGGAATTTCGGGACAAAATGTTCTGATTCTGATGTATAACCTATATTACTGTAAAGTTTCATCCAAATCCGTTCAGTAGTTTTTGCGTGAAAGAGTAACAAACATACATCCATACATCCATCATCACAAACTTTTGCATTTATAATAATTATTATTAAGTAGGATATTTTATACCAAGCCAAGCATTCACTTTGGTATGAAACTTCTTTGACATTGCATTTAACACGTTGTTAGAGAAACTAATGTCTTACTTAACTTGTACTATGTATTCTTAATTCAGATGTTTATAAAAGAGTATATTTTGTATTTTTAACTTAATTATGTTTCTTTTGATACTACTGAGTGACACATTTTTCTTAATACTTTGCAATTATGCTTTGAATACTTTAGCTAATATATATCCTAAAATAGATTTTTATTATATTATTGTATGTTTTTAATGAATATTTGATTTGTATTAGCAATAGAAACTATTTTTAATTGCTTTTTTTTCTTGTAATGTTCCAAAATAGAGCCCTTGGTATTGGTTGTAATGCTTAAGATTTGTAAAAATAAACGAAATACGTAATATGCTTTTAAAATATAATTCGGTCAAATAATTTTACAAATGTTGCTTTAACACAATAGATAATAATTTTAAATATTTATAATACTAATGTACAATTTTTATATTATAATTTAAACTAATTAATGTATGACTGATATTTAAGGAGCGAATTATAAATTTTAATTAATTTTTATTTAGATTTAACGCGTGAAAGTTTAATTATAGACAGTTCATAATAATCGTGTTTTCATTAAACCCTTATCATGCGATCACATGGCGTAAAATCTAAATCTGATTTTGGAACGAAGTTCCTTATCGCGCGTTACAAAAGGGGGCTAGACGGAAAAAATGAAGACGAAAGGTTGTAACGCCACTTTTCGCGTTAGAGAGAGACAGGCAGAGAAACATGCGCACGCCGCACGTCGTGCGCATGTTTCTCTGTCTGTCTCTCTCTCTTATAGAAAGCAAGCCAGATATTTTCGTTTCGTCTTTCTATTTCGCATTGAACTTCGTTCCATCCGGGTGTCCCTTGACACCTCTCAAGTTTTTTTTCTTAGATTTATAGATACAAATTACGCAACATCAATTTTCTCTTATCTAATGTTTGAATACGGTTAGACAAAGTCGAGATACGCGATACTATAAATAAAGTTGAGATACAACGACTCGCCGGTCTGTTCCGAGTTATACTAATTAAATTGACTTAATTTATGTCAGGCGCGAGTGCATATCCACCGTTGCTGTCTAATTACAAAAGGACAAATTGAAGGCTTTGCTACACATCCTGTGTTCGTGCATTCCGACTACCTAACTGAATGAGATACCTCTTGCACGTTAAAAATTAACAGTCTCCGTAAATTGCATAGAGAGTAATGTTGCTGGCTTAATTTATTTATTTAAGGACAGGCAATGGAAGAGATATTGTAAGGTGGGAGTATGGGGTTTCAAGTGAAACGAACGAAGTACAGAGCAAGACTAACTTTATTACGCTAAATACCTGAATTATATACTGTCACAGAATACATACTCACTTATACTACTACACCATCCATCCAAGAGAAAAAAAAAATATTACATAGGTACATTTTTTTTTTACATACCATAACAATACAAGATTACATTACAGATTACAGAAGATTACAGTTTTTTTTTTTTTTTCATTCATATATTTTTTTTTTTTTTTACAAAGCAATACAACATGATAATGACAATACAAGATTACAAAAAATACATTTTTTTTTTTTTTTTACATTCACCATATACGTTGGTTAAATTATTCAATAAAACATAGTAAAAGATAATAATAACTTCATAATTCATTGTATATATAACTTTGTACGATTTTTATGTACTATTTCTATTTTTCCATTTTTTAATATTTCTACATTGGGTGTTTTATCGTTAACTACTTTATAAGGACCTGAGAATAATGAACATAACTTGTTACCAGTTTCATTTTTAACCAACACCATATCATTAGGCTGGTAAATAATTGGATTAGTATATTTATCATAATTTAATTTTCTATTTTGTTTACATTTTAACAAATTGTTCCTAGCTTCCTTTTGTGACATCTGTAAACGATATTTTAGTTCACAGGGGTAGTCATCAAGGTTATACAATGGTTCTAAATGTGCGGTTAAATTACTGGGTAGTGAACATTTCTTTCCAAATACTAATTCATAGGGAGTAAATTTTGTTTCTGAGTGGACCGTTGTGTTGAAAGCAAATGACCAGAATGGAAGCCAACTACTCCATGTTTCAGAGTGATTGTCGGTTTGAATTCTAAGAAAAGAATTTAAATTTTTATGAGATACTTCCAATGCGCCTAACGATTGATGATGATAAGCTGTAGAGTTTAACTGTCTTATTTGTAATAAACTACATACCTCTTTAAACGTAGCTGCGATAAACTCCTTTCCTCTATCTGTAGTTATTTCTTTCGGCACTCCATACCTAAGGATAAAATTGTTAACAAAACTTTTTGCTACTTCTTCTGCTTTTTTAGATATCAAGGGATATGCCTCAACATACTTGGTTAGTTCACATTGAAGGGTTAAAATATATGAGTAATTATTATTATCAACTTCAAATGGACCTACTAAATCGAGATATACCTTTTCAAACGCCGTATTGGCAGTTGTTGTTATATTCATTGGTTCCTTTATCGGTAAGGAATGTTTCTGACGTTGACATTTGTCACATCGTTTAACATATTGTCTGACATCATTATCTAACCCAGGCCAATAATAATATCTTTTAATATTATTGATCATCCTTCTCATGCCAGCATGGCCACTGCTAGGCAGGAGATGGAAATCGTTTAAAATTACTCTCCTATCATCTCTGTTATAAATCGCTTTTACATTATTTATTATACAAAGGCGTGGGCCTTTCCTATTCTCCATACTCTTTATTTCTTTAATCAATTTCTTAATAAAATCTTTATTACCATCTTTCTTTATTATGCATATTTCGTTTACTTTAATATCATCACAAAATTTATCTAGTTCATTCACGAATTCGCGTCGCGTCATTTGTGAGTCTGAACTAAGATATTTTATATATATTACCTTTTTCTTTGAATCATAACAAAACGTTTCATTTTCTTGACATATATGTCCTAACTTTCTCAACTTTATTAAATCATTGGCATTCACCATACACATCTCTACTGATTCTACCGGTTTAACATGAGTACTCACGACTTTTGGTTGATCAGGCCTCGAGTCAGTGTGTACCATATCCAACGAGGAAGAATCTGGAATGTTATTCTTCTTTGATTGAGCTCGTGTCAATACATTAATATCGTAACACATATCCTTCAATTCTTTCGATGTTAAACAGATTCTAGATAAAGCATCTGCAGCTGCGTTATCCGAACCTTTAACATACTCTACTTCAAAATTATACTCTTCTAATAATAATCGAAACTTCATAAGCCTACTTGAAGGGTCTTTCATTCCGAATAAGTAAATCAATGGCTTATGATCTGTTCTTATTTTGAAATATTGACCATATAAATAAGGGCGAAAATGTTTAACGGCCCAAACTATAGCTAATAGCTCTTTTTCTATGACCGGGTAATTAGACTCTGCTTTATTCAATGTTCTACTAGTAAAAGCTACGGGACGTTCATTTTTATTTGATAAAATTGCTCCTATTGCCTTATTAGAAGCGTCAGTTTGTAATATAAAATGATTGTCTTGTGAAAAATCTGGGTAATCTAAAATAGGAGGTGAAATAATACGTTGTTTAAGTGTATTGAATGCATTCTGACATTGTTCATTCCAAATAAAATTTACATTTTTCTTACAAAGATGATTCAGGGGATATGCAATTTCGGAAAACTTTGGAATAAACTTTCTATAATAGTTTGTGAATGCAACGAATCTTTTAACTTCGTCTACATTCTGGGGACAAGGGTATTTTTCGACTATTGCAACTTTTTCTGGGTCGGGTAGAATACCTTCATTTGATATCAAGTGTCCTAAATACAAAATTTGTTTCTTTAGAAACGTACATTTAGAAGGATTTAACTTTAGATTTACTTTTTGTAATCTTTCGAATACATTCTGCAAATTTCTATTATGACATTCTAAATTACGACCAAAAACTATTAAATCATCCATGTAAATTAAACAGATTTCATTGTTTAGACCTGACATTGCCAAATTCATCAGCCTGGAAAATGAACTAGGGCTGGTTTTTAAACCCATAGGCATCCGACACATTTGGTATTGACCCGAACAAAAAGCTGTGTATTTTCTACTCTCTTTATCTAATTCGACATTATAATAACCTTGGTTTAGATCTAAATGTGAAAAATATACACTTCCAGACAACGACTCTAATATTTCTGTAATGTCGGGGAGCGGATGTTTATCGTCTTCTATGCAATTATTCAACTTTCGATAGTCTACCACTAAACGCCATTTTTTCTGTCCAGTAGAATCACATTTTTTAGGTACTAATAATACAGGACTCGACCAGTTGCTTCTACTAGGTTCGATAATGCCTTGTTTTAGCATTTCACTAAGTTGTTTCTTAATTTCCTCTGTATGAACCCTAGGCAATCTGTAAGGTTTTGCAAAAACTGGAGCAACATCCGGTTTTAAAGAAATATCGTGTTTATAAATATCCGTAACAGACAATTTATCTCCTGGCAAGTAAAAAATGTTTGCATACTTGGCACAAATCTTTTTTATACTCTCTGACTCTTCGCTATTAAGATCGTTTAAATTTAATAAAGAAAATAAAGATTTTACTCTATCTGAGGTATTCTCTGACTTATCAAAAGAGCAAATACTATAATCACTAAGACTATGGACTACTTTTGGACTAATACTAGCTAGTGAAATATTTTTATCAGTGGTATTCAAAATTCTAACTGGAACCATGCCATTTATCGGACTTGCAATCGAACTAGCAAGATAAAGACCATCCTGTAATTCCTCTGAACAAATAATACAGTCCGTTTTAAATTCAGTTTGAATAAAATGCACCGACTCACTGCGAGATGGCATATAAAATTTATCTACTTTACAACTACTGTTAATAGGTATCATAACGTTTTGTGCCAAACCAAAATCTAAAGATAAAATGTTTTCATTGAAGTCTACGGACGCCCTAAATCGTTCTAAAAAGTCACGTCCAATAATTCCATTAGATAATATGGGCAATGAATTAAATACAAAGAACTTATGCTTAATAACTTCTCCTTTTATAGATATTGGAATGTAAACATATCCGATAGTTTGTACTTTGCCCCCGAGTCCATTTATTGTAATACTATCTTCATGAAATGGGATATTCAATTGATTTACATGTTTATATGATATAGCTGATAATGATGCACCCGTATCGATTAAGAATGAATAAGTTTTATTAAGTGAAGCTATAGACAAATTAACAAAACAATCGCTACTACTGCTTAAAATGGAATGATATTGATTATTCACGAAAAAATTTGTCCAACTGTGGTTCTACATCCGAAGTGGGCTTCTCATGCTCATTAATAATATTTACGTAATTCCTATTCATCCCTTTACGCGTATTTCCACGATAAGATCTGTTGTACATACCTCGACTGTAAGCTCCGCGCTGTCCTTGGCCTCGCGACGACGGCGAGTTCCAACCGCGCTGCGATCTCCCTCGGGACGCGTGTCCTCTATGTGAAGAAATTGGACGATTGGGTCTTCCACGGGTATACCTAAGGTTGTTATTAAAATTTCTAGATCTATAATTTTGATTATACATACCCATTACCTCACCTGAAGAGGAGGGGGACGAAGTTTCCTCATCTTTGGCTGCCTGTATCGCATCTTTCAGCGAGCTGAAATTCCTAGCCGCTATCAAAGTACTGAGCCTACGATTTCGCAAGCCATCGGAAAACTGCTTAATCGCTTGTTTTTCATTGATAGGTTTCAAAACATTGTAGTTTTCAGTATTTCCGTCGGCTTGTGCAATCGTAAGGTTCACAAACAACTCCGTGATTTCCTCTCCGAAATCTGAAATAGACATGTCATTTTGTTTTGTAATATGTAACTTTTTTTGAATAGCCGTAGCCCCTTTACTTGGTAACAATTGTTTTTTCATATCAGTAACTAAAGCTTCAATGCAAGAATAATTATCTCGGAGACGTAATTTGGCAGATTGTGATAGTCTGCTTTTTAATACAAATTTAATTAAGTTATTTTTGCAATCAGATGATTTGAGCAAGGAATCGTAATACTGAATATTATCTATTAACTGCTTTATGCTCGCTTCATCGTTTGACATAACGGGCATTAAGGTCAAAGCCGTTTTTAAATCAAAAGTATCCATTTCGTTACAACCTTTGTTTTCAACACAATCGGCACACAAGTGTAAAATATCCTTATATAACAAATCGAACTTTCTACATGAATTCTCATAAAGCGATATCTCCTCACATTTAAATTTTCCCTCACTTATCTCTTTTTTGAAATTTAATAACCAACTGGTATACTCATTAAAAATAACATTCGCTTCCTTTAGCTTAATTTGTAATATATTCCCCTGTCGTCTACTTGGTCCAATTTTAATTAAATATGATTTTACTTTCTTTAATTCTTCATATAACTGATTTAAAACAAAAGCCATAACTTACCACCAATATAATATGTAGTACGCACGTAAATACATCAAGAGTAAACATTTTAAGTGATTAATAATTTTTAAAAACAAAACAAAAATGAGCGCATAATTATACGATAAAGTTCATTACTTAAAATACGGTCCATGGATATGTTTTCCCAAGACGTATAATAATATATTTGACACTATAATACACGGCACTACGCACGTACGTGCTACGATTTAATTATTTTCGCACTGCACTCACACTTTCGCCTTGGAGTATACGGCCTGGCCTGGCTGGTAAGTCTCGTCTGCTGCGGCCATGGGAAGAACGGGCTGCTGGAACTGACGGAATAGGGACCTCCGCAACGTATTCCGGGTTATTTCCGACGATATCCACTTCATGTGGCACCTCTTATACGTTCGATAAACGCAATATATTACTCCAACACATATGATCAGTACAATTATTCCCAATAATATGTTAATAGTGGAAAGGTGTACTCTGACTTCCTCCAAGTGTGAATTATTGTCGCCTGCTGCTGCATTTTGCACTATTATTGTCTCTTCTTTTGATTGTTGTTTCCCCATGTCTTTTTTTGCACGTATATTTGCGGGCACGAATAAAGTATATCTAACTCCATGATTATTTATTAGTCCATCAAAATAGTTCCACAAAAATTCCACTCCTAAAAAGGGACGCGCATCGCGTTACCGAGCGGACTCCTTCTTCGGCAGGGTCGCCATGTAAGGTGGGAGTATGGGGTTTCAAGTGAAACGAACGAAGTACAGAGCAAGACTAACTTTATTACGCTAAATACCTGAATTATATACTGTCACAGAATACATACTCACTTATACTACTACAATATTAAAACTTAGCACTAAACTAACACCTAAAAATGAAGTACATATCTATAGGTGCTACGTAACGTTATTTATACACTATTTATTATTTTACGTAAAATTATGGAATGTTTCCTCAAATACAACGGAAATTATAAGTTAATGTTATAAATTTATATGGTACTAGCTGACCCGGCAAACGTTGTTCTGCCATATAAAAATTTAGAGGTTAACATAGGGGGATGAAAAATTGATGTTGTCCGATTCTCAGACCTACCCGATATGAACACAGAATTTCATGAGAATCGGTCAAGCCGTTTTGAAGGAGTTTAACTACAAACACCGCGACACGAGAATTTTATATATTAGATAAATTACCGTAGTTAAAGGTACCTATATTAAATTAAAAAGGTAAGACATTCTTTTGCAGGTAATATAAAAAATCAAAGTCATACCATTTATCAATACTGAATTATTTTATGGTAATCCTCAAAAAGTTACATAAAAATAAAACCGTTAAGTTTACGGAGTCTGACTGTAATAATACTTTGAAATGACTGAAGCACTTAGGTAGTAAAAAATAATGTAATTCAGTAAACTCAAAAGGTCGATTAGATACCTCGAATAGATTGGCAAGGAACATAAATCAGGGTATGTATGGATCCTGTGTAAATAAATTGATTCAGTTCAATCAATTTTTTGCCGCGAACTTTCCTCAACCGACAAACTCACTCTCGGTGTGATTAAAGCGGTCAATCATTCGGTCTTACCGTCCAGTTAACTGGAAAATTGGTAATTAGATCGTGTAGGTGTGATAAACTGGGATATTTTGTGTGTTAGCCCAAGATAATTTGGGAAGGATTGACTCATTATGTTAACATCGCACGTTCACATTCGAACGAAATTGCTGTATTAAAAAGGCCCATCTTTATTTGCATAAAAATAATTACCTGTTTTATAAATGTTTGTGAAGTCGGTTTGTTGACAAGCCTCCACGGTATTGGCTGGTAATAAAGCAGTGATTACTCGCTGCGTTTCCGTAAAATAATTAATGAGCCTCGGGAAACACTGCTCGCAATTATATATCGCATATTGACAGGGCATTTCATGTTCCATCGATGCGATGCATCTATTTGGATTTAATAATGCATCCTGTTCCGATGTTAATCAGTGATGCATGTTTTGCGAGTTCGGTTTAGGTAAACGTTTTTATTTCGACTCTATTTAAAGGATAAAATGGGTCATTTAGTTTTCAAACAACTTAGGTCTAGTACACACGTAAATCGTAAAGTTGGAAATTCAATTTGTTAGGATTATTCTGTAATTATTCACACAAATTCGTAATTCAAAATTAGCCTATTACAGGCTTATATTTCCTCATAAAACGATACATTGCAGTACCGTTATCGCATTGTCATAAGTCCTATCACAATATATTCCGCTACAGTCGAAAATAAGGAGTATTACCTATCTATTGTTTTATTAGACTTGTGATTATTATTCTGTTCGTTTATTAGTTTCTGAGCGCGAGCCGAAACAGCGGAGACTCACTACTCATTCACCGGGCCATGCAGGCGCTTAGTTTGCAATCTCTACTACTGCTTGTTTTGAAATAAGCTTTCATATTCAAATATCACATCCTTTTAGGTGGGTTCTATAGTTGGTCTGAACATTCTATTATAAGCATGCATCTTTCCTCTCTGATGGCTGAACCACTGAAAGTATTTACATGTTCCCTAAAGTTCAAAAAGACGTTTAATCCTGTTTTTCCTTAGTTGATTTCCTGAAACGGAGTGCTGCTAGTCGTCTATAAAAGGGTATGGATTTCAATGGTTTTAAAAGTGTATAAACATTTAGGCGTTCCGTCGGGCAATCCTTTGAGTGTGAACTCTCGCTCCCATAGGGGCAGTTAGCGGCGTTCACAGGCCACCGGGCTCGAGCGCGGCCTCAACTTCGCCGATTGTTTCGCTCACATCTCGCAATCTTCCCGTTCTTTCCTTGTTTTACACAACGTCGACTTGTTTGTTTACTTTGTGTTTCAGGACATACGGGCTTTTCGGTGTTTTGTCCCGATATTGATGGCCGACCCGAACTTACTGAACTTATTTTCAGAAATTGTTAAGTAAATACATTTTCACAAAATCAATTTCAGCGTATGCATACTGGTACTCAAGTTCTATAACGCTGTGCAATAATAACGTAGATTAAGTATCAAGCTAAGTAGCCATAGCGGTGCGCTAAAAACGCTGTAGCACCAACAATAAAACTGCATCATGTTCGTTAATATCGGAATCAACTTGAGATTACATTGGAAAGGAATGACTGCTCATTGTCACAGTAAAACAAAGAGATTTCATACAAAGGAGCGCGGTCTCTCGGCTTATCGGCAGTCACCAATGTTAGTGTACTGGGAATTTGCTTCTACTGTGCAAATGTACAGAGTATAGGCGAGCCAGCCACCGACAGCGCTCGTGTCCAATGAAGCTCATCGATATTTAATGAATAGCATGCAATCACAGCGAATTGAAACACAATTTTATTTTTAGATTGCTTTTTCGTTGAATATTTTATTTAAATGGAATTTATTTTGCCGCGTACAATAAAATGCAGCGAGATATGATATTTCACGGTTATTTGCGTAAAGTTTTGTTTTATCATGAACTTAGTCGTTGAAGTTTCGGTTTTAGTTTTGTTCCGGAGGGAATATCGGGTTTTATGTTGCAGCTTCTAGATCACTACATAGTATAAAACAAAGTCGCTATTTTTGTCTATTTGTTTGTCTGTTTGTCTGTATACTTAAATCTTTAAAATTACGCAACGGATTTTGATGCGGTTTTTTGTAATAGGTAGAGTGATTCAAGAGGAAGGTTTTTATGTAAAAAAAATCCCGAAATTCCCACGGGAACGGGCACAACGCGGGTAAAACCGCGGGGCGCTGCTAGTATTTATAAACAAACTTTATGTACTTAGATAAGTGACCTATAGTGGTGTTAAAGGCAAGGACCATTGTGGTGTCAAATTAATGTAACCGAGCGATAAACGGTTCGGTTAACCAATCCGATTAGGTGCATAACACCTTTTGTTTTGTTTTACAGAATCGGTTATACGGATTGCGTTGCTACCGTATACGGTCAACCGAATACTTGTTTACTCTGGTTGGTGACTGAGTATAAGTTGAGCAGAATACGTTCTAAAATAATGATGTCAAAGTGCCATAACCCACTGAATTGGGCGGCCTTAATATTAGTTTATATAAGGCTAGAAGTTTTTAAGTAGAACTGCAACTTAGACCGAAGTAATCAAATAAAATATCAATTTTAAATTAAGTTTGATCATGAACTTATATAATTTTGACCGAATTTCCTAACCTAAACTAACCTAACCTAACCTTTGAAACAAATTTCAAACAAACAAAAGTAACAACAAATCTATGAACAACAATGAATAAAGTTACAAATTACAAGAACGACGCCTAACTAAACAATGAGCGAGTAACGAATGTTTGCAAACATGAAAAAACATTTCTTATTGAGCCGAATGTCAAGTAAATATTGAATAATAAACAGTTACCTACGATTGTTCGTTTTTCCAGTCGAACGGACGGCCGAACCTACAAATATTGTTTGGATTCAGCGAGAGAGTATAAAATACCATGTAAATAAACATAGAAAGCTGTCGATAAGTCAGTCCGGTTGACTGACGCTTATTGGCGTGAGAAAAATCTGTCAAAACTGTTTTTCCTATTTTCTGCATTCGGTTTTATATTTTGCTTTTTATTTGGTACTTACTACGCATCATTGTGTTGGTTCATGATTCTCTACTAGTATTCTTGTGTTTGTGTTACTGTGCCAATAATAAACATTACGCATTTTCCGCATTCATACAAAGATATAGAAAGTAACAAATATTCCGTCGCCAAATATGATTTTTAAAAATAATGTTTTGTTTTTGTAGTCTTGATGCTTGCCAGCTACGAGCTACGAAATAAAATTACTCGTAGCACCGTAGCAATAGTTGGCTACGACACGTAGTGCGTAGCATTTCGTAGCAATGTTTTCAATGCGATTTAATTTTTACATTACCATTCATAAATATCATCCCGCCCAATGTTTTAATTAAAATGCGCGATTTATTTATCGCGTCAAATTTAGCGCGTTTACAAAATTAGTATGGATAACCTTAATTTGCTGTATTAAAGAGTAATCACCTCCGAATTGGAGTAAGATGAATATCTTACCTCGGTTGAGTATCGAAGTCCGCACTGTGATGTCGGCTGGTGACCCTTCCGTAATTGGTTTTATGTAAATATGGAATGAGCCGCGTTAGCTCGTGGTTACGGAACGTGATGGTAGCGTAACCGTTTCTTTAACCCGCTTCACTCTAAACGGGCCATCGTTTTATCTAGACTTATAGTTTGTTGATAAAAGTAAATGCTCATAGGTTACCGTAAGTAGTTGAATTAGTATATGTTTTCCATAGGCATATTTATTTCGTAATCTATGAATAAACATATGGGTAACCTATATACCCATAGCTATGGTAGATTTTGTTTTAAGTAAACTTTACATTATCCAAGTGTTACGAATGCTCACGACCAGCGTAAAATAAAATAAACTCTAAACATAAATAAAACAGATACAGCTATCTAGATATCCCCTAACAAATAGAAAGACAAACAATGTCGCACCAAGTCCAATCATTTTAATATAACACCATAGTTATGTGTAAACGAAATTCCAAGTTGTAATCGCATAGTTAATGGCTCGACAAACACTTAAATTCCGCAAGTAATATTTGAATTAAACTGGAGACGAATCCTTCAGGGCGAGGGGATGAGCTGGCGGGGCCCTGTGCCGGCGGACAGGGCCCGGGGCCCGGGGCCCAACACGCCCCGTCTTGTTAGGGTTAATTGATTTATGTATTCCACTCCCGTTCGCTGCCTAAGATTAATACATTTGTTGCCTAAATAATAATCCGTGATGAATTTACAATTGACAATCCCGAGTTTGTGAGTTGTATCGGTATTATATGTTGTACTGTTGATTACAACGTAATGGAACTTTTGGGTTATTTACTTCTTGTCTGGTTTTGGTGTGCTTAGTACGGAGTGGATTAGATTGATTTAATTTAACTGTCTTAATTTAAAATACTTGTATAAAAGTAATTCAAATTTCAGAAGATCTTCTGTGACCACGGTTCTTGTAAAGGGGCCGAAACGTCAGATAAAAAATTATAGTTTAAAAAAACTAAAAAACACGCTTTTATTGCAAATTGAACTAAAAACTAGAAAATAATTTTTCACCTCAAATCAAAATTATAATAAAATTTAAGTTATTAACACAATGATTCAATTCAGAGTAAAAAAGCGTGGGGTGCATTTTACTGTAGTTCATAACTATCCTCTCATAAATACCAATGATGATTGTAATATTTAAAAAAAATATTAAGCACCCCACGCTTTTTACTCTGAATTGAATCATTGTGTTAATAACTTAAATTTTATTATAATTTTGATTTGAGGTGAAAAATTATTTTCTAGTTTTTAGTTCAATTTGCAATAAAAGCGTGTTTTTTAGTTTTTTTAAACTATAATTTTATTTTTTATTTTTTAGTAAATCTGGCAAATCCATTAAGGATAATGGGAAACTGTTATTAAATTCTACATCATAGCCATATTCAAGCATAACACTATATGCAACTTTTCATCCCGTAATTCCCACGGGAACGGGCCCATCACGGGAAAACCACGGGACGCTGTTAGTGTCTAGTACCATTTAGTAAAATAAAACAGAACTCCCGTTCCGTCCCACAGCGAGCGCCCGTTGATGTCTTTTATATGAAGTAATATTTTTTTAGTAAATCTGGAAAATCCATTAAGGATAATGGGAAACTGTTATTAAATTATTGCATTGTCATCGGTCCTTGATACGTATGCAAAGTTTCAAATTAATCAGACTTCTGGAAGTTGGTGAAAATGATGTTCAAAGATTCCATTACATACGTTCGTACATACGAACGTACATACAGGCCAAGCTAATAAAAGCGTGTTAATAATGGGAAACTGTTATTAAATTATTGCATTGTCATCGGTCCTTGATACGTATGCAAAGTTTCAAATTAATCAGACTTCTGGAAGTTGGTGAAAATGATGTTCAAAGATTTCATTACATACGTACATACATACAGGCCAAGCTAATAAAAGCGTGTTAAAAATGTAAAATAAAAGCGTAGTGTATCCGTAAACGTATTTTCAATTCAAAATGAGTAGTTTTCGCTTAAACTTAAGAAACCAGTTATTCAAATTGTTCGAAGTATAAGACTTGGGTGCGTATAAATAAATATATATAAGGTGCTAACAAATTAATCACGGATATTTCAAGAGATGATACATTACATTAAAACAATTAACTTTTAATTGTAATTAAGGAACCTTTGTATATCATTTTTTTTTGTTTTAATTTACCGAACAAAAAAAAAAATTATAATAAATTTTTAAAATAATCACCCCTATTATGTACCTGTCAAGATGTTTAACACTGTCTGTAATGTCACGTCAAAAGTTTTTTTCTTAAATGTCATTATGAATCTATCATTTATCTAATTATTTTATTTATGAACTTTAAGAGGCCACTTAAATGATAGTTTAAAGAGGTTCTAGAATATGTCTAAAGAGGTCTCATTTAATTATCTTATAAACAGGGTGTTTTAACGTAGCAAATTTGTTTCCTACTTTTCTCCAAAAAAACATAACAAAACCTATGATGTTTATACTTAGATGTACTCCGAGAACCGAGTACTATCAGCTGTAAAAATATCCGTGACTAATTTGTTAGCACCTTGTATATATGTAACATTATTATGCTAGTTCTCCTGTTGACAGCTACTATGTATTACAAGTATACCAAAAGCAATTCAATTGTTTGAAACTAAACCGAGCCTCGGGCGACAACTTACGCAAGTAAATAAAAACTACTATTATTTGCCTCGCGACCTTTGCCTAGTGATCTTGTATGTTTATTATTCTTTGTTATAAAAATACAAGCTCTAAGAAACCGTCGTTTCTTTTGAATTCGTTTGATATATGACAAGCCTAATGTTTTGTTAAAATAATGTTATCTGTATTTTGTTCTGTCTTTATGTATTGTGTGAGGTTTTGTTTTTTATGGTAAAATACATTATCACTACCTAGCTGCTTTGTTATTTTAGGTTTCTTTATTACACATAATATATGTATTTATCGCGAATAGAAGAAATAAGTGTACGTTATTTTATTATTCTCTCTATTTGTTGGTGGCATGTGTTGAAACCTGCGAAGTGGCAGCTTTTAACAAGGTTTCGAGTTTAACTCTCGGGTTGAGTAAAGGATGCTTTTCAAATCCAGATCATCAGCCACTAGGTAACCGTAGTGATTTCGACTAAGGCCCCTTTCAATTTAAACCTTTAAGTCATTCGACCACGCGCCACAGTAGTGCGCAGTCCGCTGCGCGCGTAGATGTTCTTTTGTTTTTCGTACAGAACGCCTGTCCTAGGACGTCAGAAAACGTTTAATTTGAAGAAGCCATAACCTTTATTCTCAGCGGTACGGGTAGCGGTGCCATGTTATGGGGCATTATAGTAAGTTAATAAGTACTTTTTCGTAGAAAACATTCTGATTAATTCCATGTGCATATAAACGGTAATTTGCGGTCCACAACAACCAAATCTATGTAAAACGTATTCAAACCTATTCTATTTATTCAGAAATTGAATCGAGAAATCGATTTTACGACCAGCTTTCAACATCGATTGCATCGTATTCGAATCTGCATTCGATCACAATCACGCGTCAAGAAAAGCGCTTTACTTTTCACAGCACTTTTGTGTATGCGTTTCACTTTTCACATTTAGATTCAAAGAATTGAAATCAGTATAAAAAAGACATCCATTCTTCTACTGCTAATTGAAAGGTTTTTAATAATAGCAACGCCACATGGTTTCACCCTGGGTTGTATCCGTTTTGAGGAATCTTAGCATGAAAAGCAGCTTCCAATTCATGAGTGAATATATTTTTTTGATCATTTTGATAGTGCATAGTCAGAGTTTCTTGCCCATTCTTCTCTGCTGATGTTCTTCCGAATGAATGGTATGTTTAAAAGAGCCTCTATGGGGCCAAAACTGAATAAAAATATTTGACTTTGACTTTGATACCAGAGAATAGTTAAATCAGAGTGTTAGTTCAGAAAATTCCGTGTTTAAAAGTTAAATCTTCAACTTTATTATATTAGCATAGATCATATGAGCGATAACCGTCTAGATGTGTTTGGTATCTTTGGTATTTGGTATACAGTAAAATATATATATTTTCAGTACACAATACTAAGTAAGTATTGTACTTGGTACAGTATCATACATTTTCACACCAAGAAAGTAACATATCGTAAAACTAGGCACACAATCGCATAAACCTATCTAAGGAGGTCTTAACAAAAGATTTAATTTAAGGCCGCGGCGAAGTTTCCCGATAAAAATCACCGTTTACTACCAAAAGAGGGAATTTACTTCAATTACATTTGTAAATTAAGCAATGAAAGGGCGAAAACGTTACGTGAGTCGATTATTAAATGTTTTAACGCAAAAACTCGAGTTGAACAGAGTATTTCAGTATAAATACTGTGTTTGCGGGCCATGAATGCAAATCCGTAGGTAAGTTTGAGAGGATAATGCTTTGCGTTGAAATTGTATACGGTGTTCTGGTTTACGTTGATTAATAACTCTTTATTATTTGATAGCATTGTAACTTTAATTATAATTTATTAATGCTACAAACGTGTACAAAATGTATGTAATTAAAACTTACAGGTATTAATGTCAGTGTTGTTTTATTTTATGTAGTTGTTTTTAACAATTTGTGTTCACACACACACACAAGGACTAATCCGCACAAGGGATATTGCACGAGGTGAAAAAAATCTTGCTCTTATGCGATAACCTGCACTTAGCCTAGCACCTTAATGCCACCGATAGAAAAAACAATTGTACCTCAAATTGTCTCAAGTTGATGACAGATTGCAAACCGCACCCGCATCCGGTTCGAGAACATTGAAGTGTACTTATGTTGGTGTTGTGCGTGCGTATTTTATTTCATATTGTAGTGTATGTAAACCTTCATCATGTTACATCTATAAAACCCTGTGTATTCCTTACAATAGAGAAGTCTTATACCAGCATTCAGTTGTTTAAGTTCTCTCCTAAAATCCCCTCCTTACACATATAATATTTCCTAATTTAAAACTTAGGTATTCAACCCACAAACACTTTAAAGAAGAATATTACTTAAGCTAGGTAATAAAACAGTATCAAAGAACCTAATTATAAAGTGTGACATTATAATACGGCAGTAATTTTTCAACCGGACGGAAGGAACGTGTTTTTGTGTATTTTTTGTGACAAACTGGCGACATCTGGTGAATGGACTTGAATTTTAAATTATTATTTACTTTGTAATGAATTAAAGGACTTTATTGGTACAGGTTTTACAGATGTACTAGCACTTTATTGCTGTTGATGATGATTTAGAGATGATGAAGGCGATTATCAATATTTGAAAAAGAAAATTCAAATAAGTAGGTAGTGTTCGTTTTTTTATCATTAATTAAAAACTGACGTTTCTATTGACGTTACATAGAGGTAAATAAATAAAATATACCCGGAAAAATTCATTCACGGTTAATTAGATCCAAACTAAGCTCTAAGTTTGTGATATGGAATCTAACTAACTGATACTACTACATATACATACACAAATACTTTATAAGAATATATAATTGACACCCAGACGTCGTCGCCAACAACTATGTCTTCACATATTGTTGACTCCGGGCGGGAATCAAACCCGCAACCCCCGACACAGTAAGCGCTCTCACTGCCACTGTGCCAACTGGCTTGTCAAAAAGGTACGGATTAAAATAAGATTATTTTTATTTTAAAACTAGCTGTGTCCTGCGGTTTAACCCTCATTTATTCCGTATTACGATAAAACTTTCAAAACCTTAGTTGTTCTCGAGTTTTAGCGAGACAAACGAACGACGATCTTTTTAAATATATATAGAAGGTTATGACTGATTTCATATGCATAAAGTAAAAGCGTTTTAAGTATTTTGTTACGCATTATCGCTCCAAAAAGTTCATGACGAACACTCATTGTAAAACTGGAAAATTCAAGATGGGGTAACAGGAATGTATATTTCTGCATTGCTACTACGGCGGAGATTGAATAAAAGATCTCATGCATTTGAGGAGTAGTGGATACCTCTCGACTATAGAAGCCGAAAGACGTATCATATCTTGGAACGTTTTGTTAGTAATATAGTTTTATTTGAGTAGGTTAAGTTCATACAGAGATCTAGGTAAATATGTAATAATCTCTATTAAAAAAAAGCGATGTTTTCTTGTTTTTAATGTAATGTTAATTTAGTTGTAACCTATATTGTTGAACTTAGTGTCCGATTGAGCTGTTTGGATTTCTATTTGGTCTGTGCGTTTGGCTTGTACTTTACTCGACGATTAGGTTTAAAAAGAAATGTTTTGAGGAGACTTTCGAAAAATATGTCTTCATATAGTTGTTTCCAAAGCATAAGACAATGGCAGCTCATAGATGCATAATTTTGAACTCGGAAGAGTATTTATTGCGTAACTTCTTTACTTCGGGGTTTAAAAGAGAATTTTTAAATGATTTGGCATTATACTTTCAAATCTATATATATAAATTATAAATTTATATATAAAAGAAAGTCGTGTTAGTTACACTATTTATAACTCGAGAACGGCTGAACCGATTTGGCTGAAAATTGGTGGGGAGGTAGCTTAGAACCAGGAGACGGATATAGGATATAGGATATAGGATAGGGATTTATCCCGTATTTCTTACGGGAACGGGTGCGCTGTGGTTGCGGCACAGCTAGTTAATAAATAAATAAATTAAGTCAAAATAGACCTTTGCCCAGCAGTGGGACAAAATAGGTTAATCAAAAAAAAGTCAACAGGGAAACAGGCCAAGTGCCTGAAAGGGAAACAGGCCAAGTGCCTGAAAGCTGGAAGGAGGGCATCATAATTAAGCTACCAAAGAAAGGTGATCTGTCCCAATGCTCTAACTGGCGAGGAATTAACTTGCTGCCAGTGTGCTCCAAGATTCTATGTAAGATATTGTTAGACAGAATGACAAGCGCGGTTGACTGCACGCTGAGAGACGAACAGAGTGGATTCAGAGCGGGGAGATCCTGCGCCGACCAAATCAATGTACTACGTATGATACTGGAACAGTGCAATGAAATGCGAAATGAGCTCTATACCCTGTTTGTAGACTTCGAGAAGGCGTTTGACCGAGTGAAATGGTCTAGTATATGGAGAATTCTCAAGCGAAGAGGTATACCAGTCAAGATCATAGAAATTATCAAATGCCTTTACGAGGGTTCCTTTTGCAGAGTAATACACAAAGGCACGCTAACTGATCCAATAACGGTCACTGCCGGAGTGAAACAGGGCTGCTTGTTGTCACCGCTGCTTTTCCTGATAGTCTTGGATGACGTGATGCGCAGAGTAACCAATAAAGAAGAGAGAGGTTTTCCTTGGCTACATGGCAATACCCTCGAAGACATAGACTTCGCGGACGATCTCTGTCTACTCTCCACATCCCGTGACCTCCTTCAGTCCAAGACTAACGACCTCGCAAACGAAGCTGCTAAAGAAGGCCTGCGCATCAACTGTAGCAAGACCAAAGACATGCGCCTAAATACCAATGATACAGCGCCCATATGCATTAACGGCGAGGTTGTCGAGCAGGTACAGCGTTTTATATACCTAGGTAGCGTTGTGGACCCACAAGGAGGAGCAGAAGCGGATGTAGAGGCGCGCATAAATAAAGCCAGAGCCACATATGCGCAACTGAAACCTGTCTGGACATCTTCCATAATCACTCGGCGTACAAAGATCAGAGTATTCAACTCCAATGTCAAGTCAGTCCTCCTGTACGGATGCGAGACGTGGTTGGTTAAAAAAGAAATAACCAGTAAACTGCAAGTCTTCGTAAATAAATGCTTACGACGCATACTGGGAATCCACTGGCCACAAACTATCTCCAATACAAGGCTGTGGGAGATGACTGACCAAGAACCCATCGATAAGGAGATCCTAAAAAGAAAATGGCGCTGGATTGGACATGTATTGCGGAGACCAGACAATCATCTGTCCAAGCAAGGGTTATCGTGGCAAGCGCAAGGAAAAAGAAGGCCTGGCCGCCCCCGCACAACCTGGCGGCGCTCAGTTGATAAAGAGGCTGCATCGACTGGACTCGGTTGGAAGGACCTGGAAGTTGCCGCACAAAATCGGAAGCAGTGGAGATCTCTTCTGCGAGCCCTATGTCCCTGATGAGGGATAACAGGACTTCATCATCATCATCAAAAAAAAGTCAAAATAATCCTACTCATGTCTAGACAAAAATAATACCTATCACTAGTAAAACTATAATTTGAAAACTCGATTCCCAGTTGCATGCAAGAAACGTAAAGAAACACTGAAATATGATAGAAAGTAGATACTGATCTGTCAAATATAGTTTTGGATTGATGTTGAGAGCAATACTCTCAGGGTCTGGTGCGAGGCTAACTGATGTTTCGGCTTCCAACACCCTCGGGACCGAAGTTCCATAGTAATGTAAGAAAAATGTAAGAAAAACGAAAAACTTCATGACATATTATCCCTTAGGAGTTACACGCCACAAGTGATTCGGTTAATTAGCAAGCGGTATCGTATATTTGTAATAACACTTCGATATGTGCTATTATTTATAATTATGATATTATTTGGGTAACCTATAAATGGTTATGTATTTAGTGTAGGTAGTAGGTACCTATCCTACTACTTGTGAGGATAGATGTGTGTTTGTTTCTTACTCTTTCACGAAAAAACTACTGGATGGATTTATATGAAACTTTACAGTAATATAGGTTATACATCAGAATAACACTTGGGATACATTTTATCCCGAAATTCCTGCGGGAACGGGTAACACCGCGGGGCGCAGCTAGTACTACATAAGTAGTGTAATGTGGGTGTAATATTGAATATCGATATTCATTTTACTAGAAATGGTTTATAATTTATGGTTATTTATCTATTAGGTATATTCATATATCATATTCATATATCAATCAGAAATAATTAGATTTCAATATCAATAACTATTACACAAGTAAGTTACCAATAAAGATTGAATTCCTACACCTTCAATATCAATCCGAGCTAGCAATTTATATGAATTCTGTAATACATTTGTTAGACGTTCACAATCCGTCTCAGCTAGACCATTTTTATGCCTACATCGCTAAAACGAGATCTATTTTATTCGCCCTCAGTCACCTGCGGGGATCGTAAACTGTGACTCTGACCGCCATTCTAAACAGGTTTACAACTCCAGTTTTTAGTGACAAATCACGAAAAAGTTCGTAAAGCTCTCCCGGGATTATGTATAAATGTTATTATGTTATATTATAAGAAGATTCTGGAGATGGATTATGTTGTAAGGAGATTCTTTGGTCCTTAGACATTTGTTTAAATCATGTTTAAATTAATCGATTGGTGAGCGAGCGAATAATTTGACATATGAGTCGCGCATATTCTGATAAAGTCGGCTACTCGCTCCATTCCGTGGCTCCATCTAAAAAGAGTGAAATTTAAAGTGATTTGAAACAGTAAGCACAAGAGGTTATTTGTACCTTAGTGTACTACAAATACAGGTAATACGTACAAGTCTTCAAGTACTTAACAATTACTTCTGTTATATTTGTTCTTAAGAGTAATACTTAATTATATTAAGAAATCTTTAAGTAAAACTGAGAAACGAGTAGAAACTATGCAAATATTAGGAAAGATATTGAAAATTCCAATCAAAAAATTTAATAATTGTTACCAAACAATGCGGCAGTTCAAACAAAAAACTTACAAGAATTTAGTTTACCAGTTTTCCGATTGTTCCAAATAAAGTTTGGAAACTATTCACTTGAGCCGAATTCCTCAAGGAAGAAACCTCGTGTAGTCTGAGAGACAACTCGCAATCCTCGAAGGGATTACGCCACATACACATTATTGCGTTTATTTGGTACAACACTTGGCCGCCCTTCGAATACTAAAGGCCATTATACTATCAGCGAACAATAACCAAGTTTGGATAAAGACACTCGTTTTAGTAATAAAAAGTTGAATAAAATATTTAGCTGTGATTTGAAAAAATGTAAACTTTTAAAATCTCAAAGTTGTACCAGTAAGTTATTGAGTAAACGTTAGCTATGTTTAATCCAGGCTATCTATTATATATTATTTAAAATGCTATATACTCTTAAAAAAAATACAAAATCTTTTAATTCTTTTAGAGTGCGAGAACTACTTACTTTAGGTATCTACATTTATCATTCCATTTTTAAACACTTTTCATTTACCTTCCCAAAACAGTATTTTTTTAAAGTAAAGAAAATCGCGGTGGCCTCTTGGTCTACTCAGCAGGTGGCGGATATCAGTTAAAAGACGTGGCAGTTTTAATTACGCCGGTCGATCGGCATTCCAGCCGGCATCGTTCGGCGCCGATCGCAGGAATCCGTTCCATTAGCCGGCTAACTTACCGGATTCTTTGTTCTTCTTACGTATGTACCGAACCCTTGGCTCGGGGTTATTATAAAGCGATGCCGTAAACTTTGTTGTATGTTGGTAGTTATGAGTTTAACTTTGATTGGTCGATGATTGGTAGTCGGGTTGTAAGAAGATTTTGGTTTATAGTTTTAGTTGCATAGTATTCTGGTTACTTAAAGACTATACTGAAAACGTGGGTTTCGTAGTCATCACGTAACTTGAACCTTTACGCAAAATAATCGGTGATGAGTTTAAATATGTTTTTTATTCATATCGAGATTATAATCAAAATATTCATGCCTAACTAATATAAAACAACATGAAAATCAACTCATGAAGATGCTAAAACAAATACCTGGAGTGCAACTTAGTCTGAGTTGAAAACAAACTGTGAAACTAACATAATTCAAAATGGCGGGGTGGAGAAATTCCCGCCATTTCTGCTTTAAACAGATAACTTTAACAAATCCACCTACAAGTGCAGAGCGGTTTATGAGATTCCAAAGAAATGAAATGCTAATAATGAAACTGAATTTTTGTTCAAGAATTTATAGCAGTTTTCAATCTTTGATTGTTTTAAAGAAATTGTTTAAGTGACGGCATGTTTACCAAACTTGAGTTGTTAAAATGTGTGTTCTTTTTTTGAATTAGATAGATCAGAGATATGGATCACTATGGTATCACTCTATATTCAAAATTGTTTATTATAGAGCAAGATATGATGTGTACCAGAGGTTTTTGTTTGTTATATAGTTTATAACTTAATATTAATATAATATTAATAAATGCGAATGTTTGTGAGGATGGATGTATGGATGTATGTTTGTTGCTCTTTCACGCAAAAACTACTGAAAGGATTTGGATGAAACTTTACAGTAATGTAGGTTACACATCAAAATAACATATGGGATACATTTTATCCCGAAATTCCTGCGGGAACGGGTACAATGCGGGTAACACCGCGGGGCGCAGCTAGTAGTGTATATAAATAGGTATCTATGTTTTTGTTAAGTTTTAAATCACATTGAAAAACTTTTTTAATGTTGTTAGAGAAGGTGCGTCGCTGTTACTTTAAGTTAACATTGTTCGTCTTCTTAGTTAATTGTTAGGACACGCCGTCTCGAAGTAAACTTGATTTGTTTAGAAGTACGAAATCAAGCTTATTTAAAATCAAATCGAAATGTTTGGAATATAGTTTTCCTTAACTTTGCACGAGTCCAGTTCACACGTGATCAGATATTTCTCAAGTTTTTACTTTACTTCGATCTTGAAACCAAGTTAAGCGAAGATCAATAATTGGAAGTCAATTTAGCAGCTCATTTAAGTTGAAACTTAGCACATTACCGGTAACATTAGTACTCACTAAGACTGAATCGATTCTACTATGTTCTACTGAATAGGAGTGAGTGGTGAGTGGAATAATTTCAAGGCTTAAGTAGGTATTTTAATTTTTTTAGGTAATAATAGGTAAATTATGGGATACTAGTTCGTTTCTACAGTTTTACATACAGCATATCCGTTTTCCTGGGAATTTGGGGATAACACCTTTGAGCGTTCTTAAGGTTTAATTAAATTAACAAAAATTGGTTCCGAGAAAGCGTAACAGAGACAAACAACAACACAAAAACAATGTCTTTTCAGACATAACAACTCTTTTCATAATAATTACAAAAATAAAGTTGGGACCTCTTCGGAAAATACTGTTTTTTTTTTTTTTTTAATTTATTTATTTAAGGTCGCTAAAACAACTAGGTCATCAGCGACCGACAACCAATATGAACTAATGATATGTATGATTAAATGAGATGATATAAGTTAATGAGTTTAAGGAAATTAACAGTTAGATTTTTATTGCTCAGACAGTCCTTAATGGACCAAGAGCCCGCGAACCCCAGACCTTCGTTATTTTATAAAAGCTGAAAGTTTGTCAGCGCATGCTCCCACACACAGGTAAGAACGATGGACTATTATGAAGTTTGGGTTATGGTGGCTTTGGCAGGTATACGGTACTAAATGTCAATGGTCGAAAACACCAAGTTGGCCATCGATTTCGATATCACCGTCAAAGGGTGACTTGTACAACTCCTCAAGAGCTTTCAAATGACATAGGTCATGTCACTGTTGAGCATTAGGATCAGCGTCCATGGCATAGGCCAACTCCAATCTTCGGTGGTCGAAAACACCAAGTTGGCCGTCGATTTCGATGTCACCGTCAAAGGGTGACTTGTACAACTTGTCAAGAGCTTTCAAATGACATAGGTCATGTCACTTAGGATCAGCGTCCATAGCATAGGTCAACTCCAATCTTCAATGGTCGAAAACACCAAGTTGGCCGTCGATTTCGATATCACCGTCAAAGGGTGACTTATACAACTTGTCAAGAGCTTTCAAATGATATAGGTCATGTCACTGTTGAGCATTAGGATCAGCGTCCATAGCATAGGTCAACTCCAATCTTCAATGGTCGAAAACACCAAGTTGGCCGTCGATTTCGATATCACCGTCAAAGGGTGACTTGTACAACTCTTCAAGAGCTTTCAAATGACATATGTCATGTCACAAATGACACTTAATTATTTGATGAATTTAGATCGGTATTTTACACACCTTTAGTACCGTATACCTGCCAAAGCCACCATAACCCAAACTTCATAATAGTCCATCGTTCTTACCTGTGTGTGGGAGCATGCGCTGACAAACTTTCAGCTTTTATAAAATGACGAAAGTCTGGGGTTCACGGGCTCTAGGTCTATAAGATTGTCTGGCAATCCAATAAGACGTCTTTCAGCATTATAAAATACACATTCAACTAACAAATGATTGATGTTTAAAAAACTATGACATCTAAAACATTTCTTCTGAACATTTTTAGTAATGAGGTGGATATGAGTGACATTTGTATGACCAATTCTTTTACTTAGCTAACATATTTTTTAAAGTTACGTTTCAATAAGATGAGTAAATCACAGTTGGTTTGTACGTTTGGGACCCCGCAGCCACCTTGAGCCTAATCTGATCCTCACCGCACCCATGAAATTATACTGGTAGCGTGCCTTTTGTAAAAGTTAAATCATTTATATAATACCAAATAAAGTTTATTTTACTAACTTAACTAGATCTTAAATAAGTTCATCTGATATTTAGATGCAGCGTCCTCGACGGCTACTTTTGAATATTTTGAGAAAAATACACTGAACTTTAACTTCTTTCCCCCTTTGGGTTTCACCAGGGTTGGCCACTACCCCGTGATTATATCATAACTAACAAAAACTATTAAAATACGTCCCCAAAAGCTAATTATGAGCGAAGTTAGTTACCCTATTTGTGGCGCACAGATATGGATCAACTAATGGTTTTAATGATTGTTAATGAAACCGAAACCCGAAGATTCAATTTATGTTCGAAAATTATTCAATTAGGACTCTCAACTATTTGCATACCAAAATAAACACACGCCTATGGCTGGTAGATTTACAAGAAGTGATTTATTCCACTTTAGCTCACACACTCGGCATTATAAAGCTGTGACTACGACTTTTCCGCGACGGCGCGCAAACTTTCGCTCGCGCGCTTTAAATTAAATTATTTATGTGCCCTCCCCGCGCTCCACACGAATAAAATATATTTTTTGTCTCCGGAATTTAATATTTTTCATTTTAACGTGTTTTATGATTCTCCTTTATTGAATTTCGCCTCCCGTTATTTTTGATTAAGAGTCGACTTTTCTTTGTGATTTCGCACATTTTCAAATTTTAAACATTCCCATATGAAAACCTGTACGGTATTTTTTGTTTATACAGTCTTTGTATGTGTATTTTCGTATGTTCGCAACACAAGCCAATATTTGCGCCATATTTGCGAGTTTATTGTCACGAAAATGCAAATAAAATGTGATGGGAAATTTCTGGCTGGATGTGACGAGTTTTGTCGGGGGAATTAAAATATTCGGCCGTGGGAGTGAGGTTAATTTATTCCTCTGCTGAAAAAATCTTTCGCTTTTATTTTGCCTGTTTCATATTTATGTCGGCATCTTGAGAATGAAGCTATAATTGTTTATATCTTTATCTTATTTCCATTACCTTCTTACATTGGCTTATACGAGTACTAAGTACTCTATCTGTTAAACGTTAACTTTATTGTTTGAATTTTCGATACACAAAAAGTGTAGAGCTGTGATTAATTTAAGAGGGTTGGTGCAGGCGGACGCAGAGGGGTTGAAACCCGTTAGCTCGTCACTATTTAATAGTCTTCTTTGCAGTCCGTAATGAGCTTCATTATGGCCCGGTCTTAAGAAAGACTGCATGGACAATGTTTGATCCCGGGCTTAATTTCCGCCACTTTTGTCACTTTTGATGTCGCAGATTGTGGGTTTTTCAATATCCGCTCCCACCCTATATTTTGCTGACAACTATGTAAATAAAGGAATCTTCAAATATCTTTGAATTTGCTGGCGTTTTTTTCTTGGCAGATGAATGGCAGACTGTATTGACAATTTATAGATATCTATTGGTACGATCAAGGATAACAATTGTCTTGGTTTAACATAAAATGTTGCCATTTCTTTGTTGTGAAATCGGTTTTGACTTTGAATTGTTATCTCAGCTGGATTTGGCCGATGGAGATTGTGGTTTTGAAAACGGTTTGGAGAGGGTCTCGTATTGAAATACGAATATTCAATAAATACGAATTCGAGAGACGGTTTGCATAAACACTTCTTTATTTCTTATCTCGTGCAATTATCGAAGTTATACGCCATTCTAAAGCATAACAGTTTTTGTTATTATAGAAAAAACTCAAACCCACTGAATACGACTTAAGTTATCTCTATCTAAAGTTTCCAAATTTGCTGGTACCAAAAACAATCAATTACATAGATTTAGTTCGTTCCAAAAATGGATAAGAAACTACATGTACTTATTGAACACACGACGCATTGCACTGATTGATGGATCATCGCGCCCTTCCCGCAGGACTCTCGCTAAATAATCCAGGGTTTTCGTCGGGAATTTGTCACGCGAGTAACGACACCTCCGAGGGTAGTTTGACATGCTTGCATAACGCTTCGAAGATTTAAAATTTTGTTTTTTATAATTGTTGTTGGAAACATTAAACAGATGGAGCAATTTAAAAGTGTTGTTTATGATTGTACTTCGTTTAATTGCTGTTTATTCATTATGACTTCAAAACAGGAAAGCGGTAGCTGTGTTTTTAGATTCTACGCAAAACTTTGTGCTCGAACACTGCTATGCTAATAAAAGACCTCTAACAAAAGTGTTTGACGTTTCCGTTGTATATTTTTTAACTTCATAGCTAAAAATAATGAAAATAAAAGTATGTAAAAGTAGTTTGCGCAGCCAACTATCGCTAGTAAACAAAAACAAGACATTTCCGGGCTCCATTTACCTCGACTAAGATTCGAACCCAAGATATGAAATGTAAAGCAAATTGAGCCGAATGAAGCTCTCTACTTATCTAATAATTGCACTCGTAGCATTCACAAAAAGATCCGAGTCGTTTGCAAACGTTTTAAACTGCACTTAAAATATCTCGAATAAAATTTAAGTCGGCTTTCAAGCTTAATTTATTGACTTAAGCATCGGACTTACAATGCGGGTTTGGGGTATCTATGTATATATTACTCTGTGGTTAATTAAAACATATATACTCGTGCATACATTTTAACTTTGAAGTGATTGTTCTTTTGTTTTAATTAATTTTTATTTAAAAATGAACAAATGAAACTTTATGCCGTTAACATTGACATGACAAAGCTATCTGGATTTCAGTAGACCTTAACATACGTTTTATAGCACAGTTATCAAGTGTTGATCTTTCTCCAGTGACTCCATAGAAAGCTGGTGTTACATATGTCATTGCTCGCTTATCGTTTTCTATTGCGCCGGCTCGCAGCTTGTAAGAATTGCTATCCTAACGAATACTTTTCGATATTGAAGAGGAGCAGAGCTGTGCCGAGCTCAATTGACCAATCACAATTCGTTATGAAAAGATTTTGACTATGTCAATGCGTTTTTTGACAATCCCTATACACTGTGATTGATGAATTGGGCTCCGCACAGCTCCGCACTGCTTCTATGGAAATGCACCCTAATATATGAAACGATGCCTTACCTATTCAATTTTCCAAGTAAATATACAAAATAAGTAAGTACACTTGTGATAAATTTGTCCGAAAACTTGTCAAACATTTACTAAGTAAAGTGCTGGCAAATGTTTGTACAGCCATTACTGAATTTTTTGATACACCACTCAATAAATTGTAGTTGAGGTTTTGTGATCACGATGTTGTAGATATATATTGGAAAATATCTATTGAATCCATGAATGATGTCTAGAAAGTGAATCTACCCAGCTTTTTATAAAACATCCTTTTACTCTTTCTACCAACTATTAACTTTACCAGTAACAATAGCTCTTTTGTACTGCATTCTATGCTTATCCTATTTCCAATCAGACATTAAACAGATTATATCTATATGTACACAAAATCAGAATTAGAAACGGCACCTGAAAACCATTTCAATTTAAAGAAATAACGATATTTTGATTGAATTATAATGATGCGACGGAAGAGATATGAAAAACGGTCCCTTTCCTCAAAGTCAGCATTATGTGACAAAATTTTACTTTCCTTTCTTTATTTCAGTCACAGTTTGATGATAAAATAATGCGTTACCTAACAAACCGATTGATCTGTATCAGCGAGTTCCTTTTAACTTTAAGTAAGTGATCAAACATTTCTTAAGAGGTTCGAGCTTTAATAATAAATACGAGAGTGAGGTTTTAAGAGTTTTGCTTTTACTGCTTATCGGGAGATTGAAGTGTTCACCTGGAAAGTACTTTGTATTACAAAAACCAATTTATTTACTTTCTAGGAGTGTAATAGGGAGTTATATAAAACAATACCTAACGTAACACTTATTTTTTGGTTGAAATTATATCCTATTCTGTTGGGCACGAGTATAGTAATAATCTCTAACATGTACTAGACGCTAGTGTTTTTAAAACGAATAATTTTAATTCCAATTCAAGGCTACAGCTTACATACACTGTACTGATTTCCTTTCCTAATATTTTGAGTTGATGATCTAAACCCTGTATCACATTATGAGAAGTAATCTACCTACCTTACATAATACAGGATGATACTTAAATCACTCAAGTGTACCAAGCTCCATAACATATAATTATATAGAAGAGGTCCGCAGAAAAGTCCCCGATATTATTTAAAGCTCCAATTAGCGTGGCTGACCCCAGCGGGTACAAACATGTCGAGTGTTCAATTCTTGTTAGTGGGACCGGCGACATTAACTCTTGTAAGACGGATCTTATGTGTGGCTATGGAAAGAGCGATCGGTTTATTTGAGAGAAATTGCACACTTTGTATAGACTGTCTTTAGACTGGTTTCTTATGTGAATACTGTTCATTTTGAATTAACTTCGGATGATTCACTTTTATATTACATTATTGTCAGACGTTTTGGCCCTTTTACAGGAACCGGGAAAACACAGAAAACTACGGTTCCTGTAAAGAGGCTAACGTATGTAAAATAAGTGTATCAGTAAAAGTATTTTCAAATCATAGTTCAAAATCAGCCTTTAGTCTGTCGTCTAGTCTATAAAAACATACCAAGAAGAGCACACTAAAGACATGATGTCTTGCAGACATTACTTAGTCTAAGGAATTGTTCCGATAAGTGTTGTAGACCGAATAATGATTGACGTAACTGCGTTGAACCCTCTATACATAGACGGAATGACCTGAGTATTGTCAGCGATGGTATTTACTGATATTGTGTCCGAGGTTGTTGTCATCTGAGGTACTATCCAATTGCGAAGTTAAAACCGTTTGAAACAACCCTCCCTTAGTTCTGAAACTGCGTCAAGCGGGCGCCTGGACGGGTAACCGTCACGAGCGGGTGCCCGCGCGGTTTCATACGTCGCGGGCGTCTGTCACACAGAGGTTGGCCCCGCAGAGCGGACGAACGCGGTGCTACGAGCAGGCGCCTACGCGTAGCACATTGGTATGAAACCGTGCGGGCGCCCGCTTCAGGCCTTACTGTTTCAGTTTTTCGTGAGCAAGTTCCATGGCCACACGAGAAAAGGGCCAAACCTATCCGAACTCAGTTAATGTGTCGGTTCGTTGATTAATTTCGCCCTATATCCGTCCGAGAAACTACCCGAGATGCCGTCGCAGGATCATTTGATGCGTTAATTAATATGTCCTTCATTTTATACCTTTTATACTGCTCCCTTTAACTTTTAATTAAACTTTAAAGGTTTATAGTTTAGTTAAGATTGGCATTGTATCACTTTATGATGTTGGGACGCAATTACAATGTATAAGTTTAGCAATGAAAGCGGATAAGTTAAATCTTAATATGTTAATTTATAGAGAGCAATATACTCCGGAATGGACCAATAAGGGTCAAGATAATGATCTTCATTTATTGCCCTGTCCTGCAGCTTTTGTGTTTGTGGTTAGTTGGTTAATACATATATAAAAACGTAGTAGTACCACAGATTGATAAAGATTTCATTAAAAAAGATAATCAAAATCAAAATTATTTATTTATTCGAATACGGGTTACAAAATAATATATAACTAAAAAATAATTTTGAAAATATTTTCTAACATAACAGTACAACAGTTCATATTTACGTAATAGTTTGGTGACAAAAGAGATTTTTTAGAGCCATTTGTGTCGCAAAAACTGTACTAGTTACTGTGTACAAATTACGTTAGCTTATCGTGTACCTCGGACATACATATCATAGAAATTCTTCTCTCTTCTCAGAATCGTAACATATATTGCAACTCAATTCAAAATCAAGTATTTCAAATATTTTTATTCAAAAGCCAAGCATTGAGACTGGGTATATCGTGCTAGTACCGTTTTAGTAAACAAAGCTAACTCTCTCGGGAAGCATATTATATGAGGAATAGGTTAGCGAGATTTATTTTGTACCTACGACTGTTCAGTCCACGTGGAGTTGGAACGTACTATATTAGTAACTAGTTGAAGGTTTCACCGGGAATTACTTTAGCGACATTTACAGGTAAAGTTAATTAATGGCTAACGTGATGTGAAATATATACTTGACATGTTTTAAAGTTTAACAAACCTTGCCCATTGTTTTCAGTTGGTAAATTATAATAAATAAATAAATAAATATACCCGGACAAATTCACACACGGTTAATTAGACCCAAAGTAAGCTCTAAGCTTGTGTTATGGAATCTAATTCACTGTTACTATTACTTATACATACACAAATACTTTATAAGAATATATAATTGACACCCAGACGTCGTCGCCAACAACTATGTCTGCACATATTGTTGACTCCGGGCGGGAATCGAACCCGCAACCCCCGACACAGTAAGCGCTCTCACTGCCACTGTGCCAACGGGCTTGTCATGAATCAATTATGAAAGGTAAATTTTGATAAAATGGTCAGGTTATATACGCTAGGTTTCTTTCAGTTTTTAGTGATCACAGTTCTGTTAAGGTTCAGTAAATTGTGGAGTAGAAGAGTAATAGATCTGCCCACGTATTTATTCTACTTTAAAATACAGCAGAAGGCGGTATGTCTTACTCGTTAGTCTCAAGAGGGTAGTAGTCGGCAAATTTTAATTTTGTAGAGTGTGATGTGAACTTTTGCTTTGTGACTCTACTGACCGACAGACTGGCGAAAAACTGCACAGGTGAACGAGTAAGTCTTGTAGCTCTCTGCTGTACTCCAGAATCTATACTAATATTATAAAGCTGAAGAGTTTGTTTTGTTTGTTTGTTTAAACGCGCTAATCTCAGAAACTACTGAACCGATTTGAATAATTCTTTCACTGTTAGATAGTCTATTTATCGAGGAAGGCTATAGGCTACATTTTATCCCGAAATTCCCACGGGAACGGGCACAACGCGGGTAAAACCGCGGGGCGCTGCTAGTAGTGCATAAAGTATTACATAAATATTGGTTTAGACTGGCTACCGCACTAAAGTAAGTCCGAGTAGATTAGTAGGCAACCCTGGTGTCGGAATTTTTAGACCGCGTTCGACATGGTCTGACGATTGAAACAAACGAGACCGGCAATTTAATGTACCCTACGAAGCATGGTAGCGCTTAGATAGATATGTCACTATTGGCCACCCATCCAAGTAAAGACCGAGATGCACGTTGCTTAACAACAACGATAGCTAAACTACGCCACAGCGCTACACTACCGCACTTATACGTACTCATGTTTACGTGATATTTTACTACGTGTTTATAATACGTACGTTATGTTATTTGTTAGTTGTAGAAAAAGGTTTGTATATTTTTAGTTTGATCCATCGCGTCTCCCCGAGGTTCAATCTGTTCGCCGGACGAGGGTACTGTGACGGAAGATCCCGGATTCAGAGTAACAAATTGGATAACTTATATGCTGGCCGAAACATTTGCGGTTCCCCAAATACTTGATATTAATAGTTTGATGTTTTACTGTACTGTCGTGCATAGGAATGTGGGTTTGGATTTTGTTACATCAAGCGAGTTTACTAGCCGGGCACGTTAAGCCGTCGGTCCCGGTTACTTTCTACGGATAGTAGTCGTTACATGAGCCATGTCAGAGGCCATTGGCGGCTCAATAACTCTGTCACCAGGATTGGTCAGGTTGACCATCCACTCGATGAAGAAGAAGCCGCGAGTTGGTGAGCTTCCTTACTCAGAGACGTGGAAGGCTTTTTAAGTAGATATTAATGAGTGATTTTGACATGTAATGTTTTAGAAATGGAGGCAATTAGTTAAGTGTCGATTTAATGGATGTCTTTAATAGACTATTGCGCCAGAAACTTTAAAAGAGATGTATGACGCAAAGTACGATTTGTGATGTCTGAAGATAAACATAAATGTAATGAAATGTCGATGGCAAAATATCTTGATATTTCAGTTCGGAGTCGAAATTTTAGAAAACATTTTCAGCTCCGAGTGAACGGCGCGTCTAAATATTCAAACTATTTAAGTTTGTAAGCGATGTAAATGTCAACTTGTCCATTTTTAAAAGGAGCATACCAAAACACTTGCTCTTGCATTCTCACAAACGATTCTATTCAGGGAAAATAAAGTGAAATTTTAAGCGCGCGAATTCACTAATGAAAGTTTTAAATGACCGGCCAAAAACAAGAAAAAACTGGCGTGACCTCGTTATTCCGAACAATCTTGCCGTTTTCCACCCAACAAAAATACGGTTTAATTTATAGTAAATATTGCTGTGGAATAAAGTTGAAAATTGCAATTAAAAGAGCATCGCAACTGCGGCTATCGGTTGGTATTGTGAAAGAAGTTTTTTGAACTTTTTTTGTAAATCGAGGCAAAACAATGGTAGGGGAAATTCATAAAAGGGCCCAGAGTCGTCGACAACAACACGGACAATGGACCGCGATCCGAGCAATTAATCTTTGAGTCGGATCGAACCACCGCTGATCGGTGCCATGAAATATACTCACTTTTCAATACTTTACATGATATAATACTTTTTTCAGCCTTTGTCACGATTCGGTATTAAAAGTTTTCGCTTTGTTGTTGTGTCAGTGTTATTATGTACCACTAAAACTAGTTCATGTCATTTCACGTGCATTGTCTGTGCATTGTCTGTTACAATTCAGTTACAGGTATTGGTGGAATCGAATATTTTTAATCGTTGGTAAACCATTTTTTCACTCTTATTAAAATCGTTACAGTCGGTATAGTTATAATCTGTACAAAATTAGGAATGTTAATATTGTTTCAATATGGAAGGTAACTTAAAATTCAAAATCGCCAAACCGTCCTCACAAAATAATTGCGCCACTAAATTCCTAATTCAAATCCACGTAATTGATCAGTAAATCTCGCAAGTAACAGTAACGTCATTGAATAAAACCGGTAATATTAAGGTAACGGTATAATTAACGGTCTCCTACAGGAACTACAAGTCGCCGTAATTAATTTGTCTGTGTACCTGTGACGTAGGGATGCCATGATTAATTGGCGCGCGACAAATTGTCATCACTTTTATGATAATGGAATGACACTTAAAATTTTAATGGGATTATTAACGACGTATCTGATTTTATCGTTTTTGTAACGAATATTGAAGGTTCATGGTCTTTTACGTTGGCATCACTAGGATGAAGATCTGTTCTTTAAATAATAGATATCTGATGTAGGGGAAGGAGTCACTTAGGTTGAGCGAGCTTATAAGTCCCGGTTGTTTCAACCGTTAGACCATGTCGGAGGCCTTTAGGCGGTCTAAAAACTCCGAAACCAGGGTTGGCCACTGACCTACTCGAACTTACTTTCTTTAGTTGCGAGTCGGATAGTTTAATAGACCGCGAGCGAGCAAACGAGTAATATGACATGTGAGACACTGAAACAGCTCATAAACTCTCTAAATATAAAACAAGTTAGATTGAATAATGTCGTGACGTAAATTGCAAAAAAAAAAAATATTAAAAATATGGCACTAGTAGTAAAAAATAAAAAGCAGTTACTATAAACTTTATTTCACGTCAATCAGTGTCCAAAAACAATCAGAAAAACACAATTTAAACAGTTTATTAATAACATTTTGCTGTATTTGACAATTTCACGTACAATATTTGATAAATAAAATTTAAATTAATTACATGTTCCCGTATTAAAACCCTTGCCAACATTTATTTGCGGTCAAAACTTTAGAGACACGGTTTAAAATGGAATACCTAAATTATGCACAAAATGAACTCATAATTCGTTTTACATTTTATAATTTTGAATTCACTGAAATTAAATTTGAAGGTGTTTCTGATATTAATATATTTAAAATTAAAATAAGAAGATTGCGTTTCTATAATCCTTCACGTAGGTAAAATGAATGCTCATAATCCCTTCAGAATTCACGCTTTGGAGATCACGTTAACTTGTCTGTTTCATTTGCTAGACCATGTTGAAGACCTTTAAGCGGTCTAAAGATAGGACTATTTTACGGATACAGTTGACGTCATTTTCACCTTATGTCATTGTGATAAGGTGAAAAATTGTATACACCTATCTAAACATATAAGTACTTATATTATGTAATAAAGTTGAAGTGTTTGATTTTTGTTTTTTTTGTTTGTTTGAACGCGCTAATCTTAGGCTGATTTTAGTGTCACGCTCACCGTCAGCGCTCATAGCTCAGCGCGTAGTTTGTCAGCGCTGAGGCTCAGCGTGGCTCGTTTTAGTATCGTACTGACCGCCTCACCGTACAGACGACTACGAAAATGCGGAGTGAATTAATTATTGCTGCTTTGTACTATCTATCCCAAAAAAATAAAAACCGGCGACGACGAAGACTCCATGTGCATCCCTTAATTGAGCAGAGAGCCGTTGCAGGAGACTTTGTCTTGTTATATGGCGCTTTGAGGGCTGACGAAAGTAAATTCTTTAATTACTTTCGAATGTCAACTAGAACTTTTGACGAATTACTGGCAAAGATACAGGATAAACTGGTCCATTGCAGCTTACGACGTGTGCCTATACCACCGATTGAACGGCTAATGTGTCGACAATATTCTCCCAGGCTTTGTTTCTAGCATCTTTATTTTTGTAGAGTGGGTCGGATGCATCCCACAATTTCTTCCTCTGGCGTACCTCATCGATAACTCGACCTGTATCCACTTCGCGATTCGCCATGACTGTACGCGCTGACGACGTCCACTCCGCTCGACACTAGAACGCTCGCTAAAAGCAGAGGCGCTCGCACGATCGTCAGCGCCGACAGCTACGCGGGGCCGACGCGCGGCGCGTACGGCCGCGTAGCTATCAGCGCTGACCACCGTGCGCGCTGATAGCTACGTGTCAATCGAAAACGCTTCATAGAAGTTCATATATCTCGGCCATCAGCGCTGACGGTGCGCGTGCCGTCAGCGTGACTCTAAAACCAGCCTTAGAGACTACTAATACGATAAGGATAATTCATTTTGTAATGGATAACCACATTCATTAGGAACGCTATGTCTCATGAAATTCTCACAGGAATGAGCACAACGCGGATGAAACCACGGGGCACTGCTAGTATTATATATGACGAACACCATACACTATGATTTTACAAATAATCTCGTAACAATACACACATTTGTACAAAACTAGCAGCGCCCCGCGGTTTTACCCGCGTTGTGCCCGTTCCCGTGGGAATTTCGGGATTTTTTTTACATAAAAACCTTCCTCTTGAATCACTCTACCTATTACAAAAAAACCGCATCAAAATCCGTTACGTAATTTTAAAGATTTAAGCATACAGACAAACAGACAAGCAGACGCGACTTTGTTTTATACTATGTAATGATAACCACACACGTACTATTAAAATATAAACATAAATTCACCGTAAAACTAGGCGTGAATTAATAAAACGCCCTATTTCTGGTATTCGGCTTAATTTGATAAATTGTTTGAACAGGCGAGAAAAGGTCTTCACAATACAAGGTACGAGTATATGTGGTTAGGTATTCAACGTGTTCAATTCTCAAAATATCTTTATGAATTATTCATCGGCATCTCATTGTTCCATTTACCTATCTAAATTGGTGGCACGTTAATTTTATACTCTGTTTAGAGTTAATTAATCGATAGGTTATCAGTTGTTTAGTTTGTTAAGTTAGTTGGTTTTCAACAGATACATAATTATATTACGTCAATATTACGTACTAGCTGTGCCCTGCGGTTTCACCCGCAGCGTTCCCGTGGGAATTTTGAGATTTTTATTCCCTATAAACCTCACGGAGCCCGAGACCTTTCCAACGAATGCAAAACCGTGGAAATCGGTCCAGCCATTCACGCGTGATGCGACGACAACAAAAAACGGGTTTCATTTTTATATATATACTAGCGACCCGCCCTCGCTTCGCTTCGGGTAATCAAGATTTCACGTAGGAAAATCGGGATAAAACATTGCGTGTCTCCCGCAGGAATATACACAATCAAAATTTCAAGTGGGAAATTGGGGATAAAATATTACATGTCTCGCGCGAGTATATATGTATACACAATCAAGATTTCATGTGAGGAAGAATTCGGGATAATACCTACATAGCGCGTCTTCGTCGTTCGTAGTTCGTAGGTAGGTATATCCCCGCGCGCTTTGACCGCACGAAACAGTAAGTACCTAGCCATAAGAGACCCGCCATCGAGCATTATTATTTTGTAAGCAGCGCCCCGCGGTTTTACCCGCGTTGTGCCCGTTCCCGTGGGAAATTCGGGAATTTTTTTACATAAAAACCTTCCTCTTGAATCACTCTACCTATTACAAAAAACCGCATCAAAATCCGTTGCGTAATTTTAAAGATTTAAGCATACAGACAAACAGACAAACAGACACGAAACAGAGACGACTTTATTTTATATAGCGACCCGCCCTCGCTTCGCTTCGGGTAATCAAGATTTCACGTAGGAAAATCGGGATAAAACATTGCGTGTCTCCCGCAGGAATATACACAATCAAAATTTCAAGTGGGAAATTGGGGATAAAATATTACATGTCTCGCGCGAGTATATATGTATACACAATCAAGATTTCATGTGAGGAAGAATTCGGGATAATACCTACATAGCACGTCTTCGTCGTTCGTAATTCGTAGGTAGGTATATCCCCGCGCGCTTTGACCGCACGAAACAGTAAGTAGCCATAAGAGACCCGCCATCGAGCATTACTATTTTGTAAGCAGCGCCCCGCGGTTTTACCCGCGTTGTGGCCGTTCCCGTGGGAATTTCGGGAATTTTTTTACATAAAAACCTTCCTCTTGAATCACTCTACCTATTACAAAAAACCGCATCAAAATCCGTTGCGTAATTTTAAAGATTTAAGCATACAGACAAACAGACACGAAACAGAGACGACTTTATTTTATACTATGTAGTGATATTTCTCATCATAACTCTGAAACTAACTGTCCGATTTTAATAATTTAAAGAGGTACACAAAGAAACATAATTAACCTTGATTGTAGAGCCATTTATTTTGATGTAGATTCATATCATCATATGAATATCATCAACTTAAAATTACACTCCTTTTTTAACTAATTAATTTTAACTTAAAACGGTTATTGTGTCTTAACTATAATAGTTAGACATATGCCCTCGCGAACTTATTTGTTTGCAATGATATGTACTTTGATTGTGTAGAACATTGTTTTTGTGTATCATCAATAGATTTAGTAGCGCACGCCAATAACCAATTTTTTTAGGCATGTTTTTCATACCTTGGGTTACATATACCCGCGTTGTGCCCGTTCCCGTGGGAATTTCGGGAATAAATATAGCCTATGTCACTCAGGGATAGTGTAGCTTTCGAATAGTGAAAGAATTTTTTAATTCGGTGCAGTAGTTTCAGAGCCTATTCGATACAAACAAACAAACAAAAAATCAAACCTTTCCTCTTTATAATATTAGTATAGATACCTATGTAGTAATATTTCTCATCATAACTCTGAAACTAACTGTCCGATTTTAATAATTTAAAGAGGTACACAAAGAAACATAATTAACCTTGATTGTAGAGCCATTTATTTTGATGTAGATTCATATCATCATATGAATATCATCAACTTAAAATTACACTCCTTTTTTAACTAATTAATTTTAACTTAAAACGGTTATTGTGTCTTAACTATAATAGTTAGACATATGCCCTCGCGAACTTATTTGTTTGCAATGATATGTACTTTGATTGTGTAGAACATTGTTTTTGTGTATCATCAATAGATTTAGTAGCGCACGCCAATAACCAATTTTTTTAGGCATGTTTTTCATACCTTGGGTTACATATACCCGCGTTGTGCCCGTTCCCGTGGGAATTTCGGGAATAAATATAGCCTATGTCACTCAGGGATAGTGTAGCTTTCGAATAGTGAAAGAATTTTTTAATTCGGTGCAGTAGTTTCAGAGCCTATTCGATACAAACAAACAAACAAAAAATCAAACCTTTCCTCTTTATAATATTATTATATAGTATAGATATAGATAATATAACTATTTTATATTTTTTATACCTCCTCGTTACAGATCTACGAAAAAAGGCATTCAAACTGGCATCTACACATCAAGTAAACAAAAATATCTTTAAAACATTCAGGGTCATATAAAGCGTAATTAAGAACGTTTTAGCTATCTAATGGTTTGTCACTTTCTGACATACGCAATGTTCCGAAGAGCAAAAGAGACATAACACTTAATAACAGTGTTTTAGGTACAGAGTGTTTATTAATAACTAGCTGTGCCCCGCGGTTTCACCCACAGCGCACCCGTTTCCGTAGGAAATACGGGATAAATAGTATCCTATATCCGTCTCCTGGTTCTAAGCTACCTCCTCACCAATTATCAGCCAAATCGGTTCAGCCGTTCTCGAGTTATAAATAGTGTAACTAACACGACTTTCTTTTATATATAGATATAGATAGATATAGATATAGATATAGATATAGATGCGGACTAAGTTTAATTAGTCAAGGCATATACATAGTATTGTAGCGACAATGATAGAATATGTGTGAAGTACGTGATGTGAATTAAAACAATTATTACTCACCCCTATCATTCAAACTAGTAAACACCCCATTCGATATTATAATGTTAGTATAGAATTGTGTTAGTAAATCAAACCCTTTCTCAAGGGCTTCATTTACTTAAGTTAGACATTAGGATGTCCTACACATTAACCGCCTTATTCATAAACGATATTTAACTTAAACATTGTTCTAAAGTGTTTTGTCTCTTTTGCTCTTTAGAAAATAGCGTATGTCGGAAAGGGACAAACCATTTGATAGCTAAAGTGCTGTTAATAAGAGTTTATGGATAAGGCACTAAGTATTCTACATAGTTTGTTTATAACAACAACGTGTAATAATAATACAAAGATATATACGTGAATATAAAACACCTATTTAGAAACAAAATAACAATGTTTATGAGTCGCCTCTCGAAATAAACCAACAAATATTAACAATATTAAGCCGTTAGTTAAGTGAATAAATAAATAATTTGAAGCCCAACAAAGCTCGGATCAGTAAATCTAGTTTACCTTTACATAAATACAGCATAAAGTAATTACTGATATTAGAATATACGACCATTTTCGCTACTCGGGACCCTAATAAACTTTAAATTTGGAAACATTCGGCCCTGTGCTTAGTCCAGATGGTTCGATTCAAGTCATAGGAGCTGATTTGTGTACTACACATTATTTTACTTTCTATAATATATTTAGTATCAAAAACTTTGTTAATAAACATGTTTGAATTTTCTAAAACTAATTTGTTCACCAGTAACAAATTCTGACACACAATATTTTGTATATCTACGTTCGTGTGTATGTGTTTGACCCGTTCGTTGCGGCTCACGGCACTGGATACGTATAGTTAGATATATGCCTCTAATTCACGCAATTCAGACCTATTTTGTTTGCACGATGCGTGTTCAGCTACGTTTGTAATTTGACGTCTATTTTCCTAGAATTAGAGGTTTGATGGCATCCATTTTGTGTCTATTTTGAATGGTTTTAGAGGTACTGTTGAACCCAAATACGATAAATTAAAAATGAGTTTAAAGTAGTAAATGATAGCGAAATGTCAATAAATAGAGTGATCACTTTATCTTTTTAGACTTTTATACACTTTAATTCCTAGAATTAAATTGTCGTACTCATAATAATGGCCATGTTTTTAGGAAGATTATTTTTGCCCCATAAAAGTATCGGTAAAAGTCAGTGTCATATTCATAGAAAGGCTATTCGTAGGATATTTTCACACATACTTATTAACCCACGAAAATGACCAAGTGACCTTTCTGTACTAATTATATTAAATAAGGTTATTATACATTGTACCACACAGGCTGTTTATCGTCTTAACTAGTCAAAGTTGAAGCAATTCTGGAAACTGCACTTCATTTCGTCTACAAGTACCTTTACGAGTATAACAATTTAATAACAACACCAAACTACTTAGGCCTTAGGTGCGTTTAATATCTTGCATATACCCATACATACTCTCATACAACCCGTAGTATTGTTTGGAACTATTGCATACCTACCAGCAGTTAGGTACATTTACCTTTGTTCAAAACTATAAGGATATTTAATTAAATATGTTTTGCTGTATTCAAATTTGGGTACGCAATGGACAACATTTGGTGCTTACTGGTACAGCAGTGTTTTAATTGGAATGTGAATTTGAAACTTGAACAAGTTATTTCTAAGCTCAGATATACATATATGAATGTTTAAAAAATCTAATATTTATATTATAAGGCATCTTTAATATCAGTAAAATTTAAAAAATTAAAATCTTTCTACGCAAAGCGACTCGACCGATTTTTACCCATCATAACCATTGCAAGGAAACTTTCTTTCTTATGAAATAAATCGCATCGAAATCAGTCCATCCATGAGAGCTACGAGGCCACAGACAGACACACACAGCTCACAACATTTTATAGAATCTCGTACAAAGCAGGGTGCCTGTAATATGAACTTTGTGTTTCCTATTGCCACTTCATGTCTGAGTGCGTAAGTACATCCACATACTTGAAACTGTAATTGTTTTCCGACTGTTTTACCCTCAGACACATTTTACAAACAAGTTCAAAGTGATTTTTTCTCTATTTCACTGAAAGGATAAAATAGTCACACGCTGGGGTGAATAAAATTCGTGTTAATGTCAAGGGTTCTGTATATCGAGTTTATTTATTATCAACTTCGTAAACCCCGAGGTGCTACCCCCGTTGTACCCGTTCCCACGGGAATTTCGGGATGAAATGTATACCATATTCTGATGTATAACCTATATTACTGTAAAGTTTCATCCAAATCCGTTCAGTAGTTTTTACGTGAAAGAGCCACAAACATAATATATCCTCACAAACTTTCGCATTTATAATATTAGTAGGATTGTACATCATATTCAAAATATACCATCGTTCTAATTATACTCAGTATGGTTTGGTTGACTAATTGTGTTTACGGACCCCTAAAAAGATCAAACTTCGAACCAATTGTATGATGAAGTTTCACGAAACTGAAAGGTAGCAGGAATAAACAATTGTGAACGTGTTTTGAACAAAACTTTAACGGAAATAGTAGTTGTGTCCTGATTTCATGTGTTGTATTGAGTTATCGTGAATGTAAAATCTGTATTTGAATAATAAAACGTAATTATAAGTAGTAAGTCAAACTTGGGTTATAAGTTAATCTTGTCCACGAATTATATACAGAGTATGATTGAATCCAACTCATAGTATACACTTACGAACATAAATAAATATAAATATACCCGGACAAATTCGCTCACGGTTAAGTAGACCCAAACTTAACTCTAAGTTTGTATTATGGAATCTAACTAACTGATACTACTACATATAATACTTTATAAGAATATATAATTGACACCCAGACGTCGTCGCCAACAACTATGCTTCACATATTGTTGACTCCGGGCGTGAATCGAACCCGCAACCCCCGACACAGTAAGTTCTCTCACTGTTACTGTGCCAACGGGTTTCTCGATAAGTTTCTAATTACGTCCAATTCGAAGTAATTTGCAAGCAAAATGCAAATACACAATACGTATCTGAAACACTAAAATCCGAAACTATTTTACGCATAAAATATGAATACCAGATAAGTTTTTGTTTCACATTTTCGGTTTAGAATGGACAAAGCGAAGCAAATATTTCTGTTGTAGTTGGGTGGTGCATGGAACCTTTGAAAGCACTGCAAAGCGTATCCCAAGAGATCTTTTTGACTGTGTTCCCGTGTAACAAAGCAGTAGGTAAATTCACATTTTTATAAAACATTTTAGGATGTTAAGTATTGTTTGAATTTGTCGCTTTATGCACATTTTAGAGGATAAAGTTTCGTCTGACCACGTTTTGTTGAGTTGGTTGAGTACTGATACCACGCGGAGTTTCCGATTTTATAAGCGCTTATAGTTTAAATCACAAACAATAAAGTTTTATACATAACATTTAGAGCGAATTGCACAAGAAATCCTGAATCTATTTAGCGCTTAAATATGTTTAAAGAACAAATGGTGTTCGTTTTAAATTGTGTTCTATTTGGTGGCAGGTAAAATACAATTTTGAACGAACAGCTTTTGTTAATAAAAATGTTTAAGGACTAAAAGATTTAAGAGATTTTGTGCAATCCGCCCTTAATATACTTAATGCATTTAATACCTTATTTATGTATTTTCTTTTAACATGTTTGTGATATACGACGTGATACACCATAGTTAACTACTACATCTATAAATACCACCAATCATCACATCACTTATATGAAACTACGTAAACAGTGTCATTACTTGCTGCAGCTTCTCCAAGAGTTATACAGGCAAAAGCGACTACATCAGTCATGTGAAGGCGCACCAAAACGGATGTTTACAAAATTGAAAAGTTACCGTCGATGAAATCGGCGTAGTCATCATCATCATTATCACTATCACTACATAGTATACAACAAAGTCCCCGGCCGAGTCTGTCTTTCTGTTCGCGATAAACTCAAATACGAATTTTCACGCGGTTTTCACCAATCGATAGAATGAATCCTCCGAAAGTTTTATGCGTAAAAATTCCCAAAATTCCCACGGGAACGGGCACAACGCGGGTAAAACCGCGGGCCGCTGATAGTTGATCTGAAAACAAGCCTTAAAATACCATTCACCCATAAATATTAGTGTAAAAGTTTATTATGCTATTTTATTATCTCTTAATCGTATAAAGGAACAATAAAGTCTGTAATTAGCCGCACACAGCGCTGAAAATAACCTGCAACCGGTTCCGGTCTTAAGATTAACTTCGTTAGTGTTCGCCAGTCCTCTAATTCAATGAGAAATGTTCACGTCTTGTATTACTGACGCTCTACGTAAATTGGTAGATTATACGTGTACTTAATTATTGTTATATTGTAGTTAAAATAGTAACACTAAGGGTGGATTGGGTAAGAATACTTAATTTGATTTAACGCCTCCAAATGTTTTTAAAAACAAATGAGTCGTTTTAAATAATGTTCTATGGGGCGAAATAAAAATTACAATTTTGTTTCATAAACTTCTTCAGGCGCTAAACAAGAATTCTTGCGTTTATTATTAGATGCTATATTGTTGTTGTTAAAATAGTTAACATTTACAGAGCCATGGTACAGTGACAGCGACCACGGCGACGACTAATTAAAAAAATGAACATTAGTGCTCTTACTTAGACTATGACTGTGTGGAATTCTCCTTTTTCGAATTTAAAACAAATAATACGTATACAAAATACCAATTATAAACCCATCATTAGCAATAAAGTTAAGCATTCTAATTTCAACATTATTGCGTAGGACCTAAAGCTCTATCTACATTTCTACAGATAGCTCTTATAATTCTTCGACATCCCCGAACAATCACCGTTTTGGTCTTCGCAAATAACTTCGGTTTTGGACACTTTTTAGCTCCAACCGGTTCAGCTTTTTCACGATTCTTAGATCTCCTGTGAGATTGGATCTCGATCGTAAGTGTTATTGCTGAAAAGATAAGAAATAAAATTAGGATAGACCTAAGTTGTAAAGAAGTTAAAGGAAATATGGTTAACTAGGTGATAGCTTGATTCCTCCAATTACTCGTTATAAAGTAGCACAATGCTCGCTGGAACTAATAGTAGGATTTGAATATTTATTTTTGTATCGAATAGCCACATTCAGTGGGAAGGTTACCGGCTATTTTTTATCCTGAAATAATCACGGGATTGAGCACATGCTTGTAAAACGTTGCTAGTTTATCATATGGATCTGTTATGGATCTGTGATCCACGGACTGTTGCTAGTTTATCATATGGATCTGTTAATAGACTTGCCATCTTTAAAGTGCCCTTATAATTACTCTCTAAATGAACACTCTAATAAACTGTAATTACTTGTCTAAAGACTGGATATTGCTCTACATGTATGCCGAAGGGAATCTTAATCAGTATTATTATACTTATTATTTTAGATACAGTTTATTACTATTAAGGGCCTATGAGTTCCTAAAACGGGCTACTATAAACAATTTTTTAGCCAAAAGTCTTAACGTTACAAGAACAATTTTTGTTTGTTTTTAATCTTGATCATATGTTTAATGATACTACTGTTTCCGAAACACGTTGACTATTAATTTCCTCGATAGAAAAAAATCACAAAGATGGGTCTTTTATACCTTACTTTCACACTTAGTTTGTTAAACAATTTCAAACGTATATTTGAGTGATGTAAAATAAACTATGACTGAATACTGTTGGAGTAAAATTTCGATTCAATCCAACGAAAGGTGGTAATTCTTAAAAATGAGTCGCAAAATTCTACCACCACCATTTCCGCGCCGTAGTGTTTCTCGCTCTTTTCTACCCAGGGAGACAGTGACCAAAACGGCTGGGATATCCTGGCCTTAAAACACCATTGTGTTATTGAAGCGTTGGTATATTTTAAAATAAAGACCAAATCATTTGCATAAAACCCGATATTAGTACATCAAATAAGCGTGCAAATTAATTAAGCATTCGAATTACTATGATCAATATGAAAGCTATTTTAATTAAATGTTAGATAAACTTACTTATATTATACTTAATTACATTTAAACATATTTTAAGAGAGTAACAAATAATTCGACAGCGAGTGGTGGGAGACCGCGAAGGATAGGGAGAGATGGAAGAGTTTGGGGGAGGCCTTTGCCCAGCAGTGGGACGATATAGGTTAAGAAAAAAAAAAAAAAACAAATAATTAATTTGTTCATTGATTTATGTCTCAAAGCAATGGAAAGTGACGAATGATAAAGTAGGTAACAACTAAAAGTAAGTTCGCGTAGGTTAGTGGCCAACCCTGGTGTCGAAATTTTTAGACCGCCTAAAGGCCTCCGACATGGTCTTAAGATTGAAACAAATGGGACCGACAATTTAACGTGCCCTCCAAAGCAACAAGTGAAGCGTTTAAGAACAACAAGTGAAGAATTCAAAAATTTTGTAAGTTTTTAGGTTAAATAGGTTATTAAACAAAGCATAGAAAAATTCGCAATTCTTCTAGCGTATAAAATAATGAATATTCATAACTGCACAGTGCACACTTACCGGCTAAAATGTACCCGATACCGAGTAAGCAGAAAGCACCTCGCAACATTCTCAAAGAAACGGGTTCCAATCCTTTTGCTGACTCCGGCGGCGCCTGAAACAAGAACGCGATTTATTCACAATCTTACAGTTTTATAGAAATGGTCTTTTGTAGAAAGTACCTGTTTATATGTAGAAAATAACCATGTAACGTATTTGTGTATGCATTTGGAATAGTATCAGTTAGTTTTATTCCATTGTACGAGCTTAGTGTTTGGGTCTAATTAACCGTGTGTGAATTTGTCCTGTAAATATTTATTTACTTATTTATACATTCTTGTAACTTGAATTTAGAATATAAGTTGGTTTTAGTTTTACTTTACCGACCTTAACAATGTGCAACTTAAGATCGATTATTTCCTAAAACTCTAGTATAATCATTTAGTGATTGTTATTATGTTCAAATAATAAAAGAAAACAAATGAAAAATTTACAATTACTAATTATGAATCTTGCCTGCAACTAAATGTATGTTGCGGTCAAAACTAATTGGCTGAAATAGTAAGTTAATATAGGTTTTGATGTCCTACTCTTATAACATTCATGTTGGAAACTTAGTTTCATCACCGACATCAGTTTGGTTATCACATTATAGTTTTATCTAAGCTTTACTGAGGTTTTTAGTATATCAGAGAATTGATTCATTAATTTCGAATAGGTCAGCGGCCAACCTTGGTGTCAGGGTGTTTGGACCGCCTAAAGACCTCCGACAAGGTCTAACGTTTGAAAAGAGTCCTAACTAGAATAAGATTACATCATTTATTTATGTAGGTTCTAGATTAGGTTTCTAGATTAAACAAGTCATAGGAGATCCATAAGATTATCTTAATTAACCGATTCAAACTTGCGTTACTAACTGTAAGTAATTTATATATAAAAGCTTTTCTATAATCTTTAACTTAAAAGATGGAAAATTACTCATTTAAATTATATTTGTACTAGGTTTTACTCGCAACTGCGTTTGCATTATTGAACATCATCATAATTAAATGCAATAATTTGAATAATTCAATTCTTAAAAGCTCAGTTTCTTGGTAATTAATCCTTTTTATAAATAGCCCTGCTAATTTAATAATTACTAGCCCTGCGGTTTCACCCACGGAAGAGCAAACTACTAGTAGTTTCACCTATGTTCTTTTCCAAGATGAAATCTTCCTTTTCACCAAATTTCATCAAAATCGGGTCAATAATTTTGGCGTTAATGAACAGACAGAGTTTCCGCAGTTATAATATTAATTGGGATTTTACCTGAGTAGCAGTATTAGAGTCGCCGGTCATAGACTCGCTACTCTTCATCGCGCTTTCTGTGACGGGTTCCGATCTTCTAGACTGTTCTGGAAGGTTCCTGTATTCGTCAGTTGTCATTTTGGCCAGAATGCCCGCTTCAAATAAGGTCATAACCCTGAAATATAAAAAAATATAAAATTGAACTAGCAGCGCCTCGCGGTTCCTGTGGAATTTTGTAATTTTTTATACACATAAACCTTCCTCTTGAATCACTCTATCTATTATAAAAAAGCATACATAGGGACAGATAGACAGCGGAAAGCGATTTTGTTTTATACTATGTGTAGTGATATGATATACCTCACTGCAACGCAAAGACTGAGATTAACCCGCATTAGGCATACGAAGTCATTATGTCTATTCCTCCTTACTATACTGATATCTTCAGTGAGATGAGAGGCCTTTGCCTTGCAGTAGGAAACTATAAGTTAACTTTATTGCGAGTCGAGTATCTGATCAGTCTTACATTATGTGTAAAATGAGCACAAATAAAGTACTACGAATTGAATTCGAAACATCACAACCGTATCTATTCATTTAACAGTATCGATAAATATCAAGTTTTGGCAAACCGCTTTGAAACTAAAGCCGATAAAATATAACACACATACTCATATCATACTCACACATTATTGAACGTTTCTAAATAAGGACAACCGATTTGCAATGCTATTGCCGAGTATCTCGTGTAAAGTTTCTCGCTCAGGTGGAAATTATGGGAGCCTGCAATGTTAAGTTATCGGATTATATTATGCGGTTAGTTATAGTGAGAAGTTTCTCATGTTTATCTGGTTTGAGACTAGAGTAATAGTTAGTAAAGTTAAGTAAAGTATACTGTAGGGCAAAGGCCTCTCATCTCACTGAAGATATCAGTACAGTGAGGAAGTGTAATAGCTACTTTACTAAGGTGGGTTGAAATTAATGTACTTGTGAAAATTCAGTTATTGATAGCCTTTATCATCCCATTGTTGGGCAAAGAAACTTAACATGAATAACAATGATACATGCGGGTAAGACTTCAAAGCACTATTAGTAGATTATAAAATAGATAGCGTTTCGAAAGCGGTGTTTTGTTGTGGGCGGTCGGTTTTTAATAAAATACGTTTGCATTATTTCACATTGTGCAGTCATTGGAAGAACACTGTTTTTTTTCTTTTATAAATAGAAACAACAATCTTGCTTTTTTTATTTTAACTGCCTTTGAGTTCGACTTTGCTAAGGCATACATGATTATGTGTTAAAATCAGTGCGGGGCGAGACGCAGTTGGGGGCGGTTAATTAAAGTAAAAAAATCAATATGAATGGATTGAGATCTCATTCTTAAATAAGTTGATATCCAAAAAACATGTAAGATGAATTAAATGCTTTCAGTAAAAGTAAGAAAAGAAACACGATTTGAGAGTCTAGTCCACCGGTTTTCAAGTCTGCTAAAAAAGCAATCAAGCCACATCTATCGATTCGAAGAAAAATGCTACTCGGAATCAATTCTAGAAAATTATTAAAAGGAGGTACTCCTTCCTACATTTCTATAGAAGGAATTTACCAAATCGTTCTGTGTCATAGTACAAAGTTTCCCTTCCTCCCAATACTGCAATCTTCTTCCTGGACAATACCAATCTTACTCCGAGCTCGACGTTGCGAACTTTTTGTATTTTCTGGCGACGCATCAAGCGAGCGAGACGGCCGTATACCCCCGTCCCGTTCTAGAAAAAGGATGGATAAAATTTAAGAATTGTAATCCTGTAGAAAAGGTTTAAATAAAATGTAAAGCAAATTGATTTCTAAATCTTTACTAATATAATAAAGTGCAGAGTTTGTCTCTCTGAAAGTTGCTGTACATTTTTTGCGATTTTTGTACATTATTTTGTAAATGATTACCATAAGTTATAGGCTACATTTTCATTGTACATCTCTCACAACTGGTACAACGCGTGTGGGCGCTGCACGTCACTGTCACGGATGAGAGAACACAAGATAAATTGTGTTAACCTGATTGTTGAAGAGTGTTCAAAACACTCCTAGATTTACTCAATCACAGTTACGTCTATATACAACCTACATACATAGATACACTTACCAGATGGCCACCAAACATTGGTATCTATTTTTCATAAACTTACTTCCAAGATAGCTAACGAAGAGCTATGGCTTTCGACGACCAACTCGTAACCGTGGTCTTTCATAGCTTCTTCCAACGCTTGTAAAGTGCCTATAGGGCGCTCCCTGGCCGGCCTGGCCAATAGACTGGTCAAGTTGGCCGAATACATGTCGCCTATGACGTATGTGGCCCCCAGGGAAATCAGCACAGAAACCAAACGCGCTTTGTGTGTGCTTGAAGGCTCCTTACTCGAAGCTAAATCAAATATTTTCTTTAATATTACATTTTATAGGGGTTTTGGAAAATGCACCGGATTTAATGGTGTTGTTCTTTTCTTTTTAAGTTAATTCAGTTAATTGACAATCATTGGGAATGTGTCTTACTTATCAAGTAGAGTTACAATGATTCAGACCAAGTACGTCTTGAGCAGACATTGTTTTTGTCCGTCTGACGTTAGAACAGTAAATCCAGAAGTATTTACAATAACTTTAAACCTCCTTTCCTGTATCAATATGATTCCTTTTCCAATATCTCATAAAAGTCTATTGATGGCAATACTTACACTGTCTCAGGAATAAAGTGGTAGTAAACCAGCAACATGTGCTCAGTAGACCGAGCTGGTCTTGTTCCCTTCGTTGCCATAGAGACGGGGTGGCGATCACCACCCAGAGGGCTGGGCCGGTGACGAGGAGAGTGGCGCAAACTAGAGGCCAAACCTGGAAAGGTAGCTACATAAACTAGGACTAACACAGCCTGTCCCTGGCGATACAATATATTAATCGGCTGTTGGCACCTTTGTTACTATCTATATAATACTATCGTATGGGCACCAATTATGGATACCACATCAAAGGCCAATGGTGTGAATGGCTATATAAAATGTTCTGTAACTGGGGCATGTGATTAAAATTCTTACCAGATTCACACAGCTATTAGAGCCAAAATGACAAAAATCTGATAGACACTTTTGACACATGTGATGTAAACCAGTTCAGTATACTAATGTCCAGTGTACTAGAATCAGTGTACTAGACACAGTATACTATTAATTATCCTACCCGTTAGTGGCTTGACACCCACCTCCCATTGAAAGGGTCTGATGATAGCCAGTGCTTCATTCAACTTCGCCGGAGCATGAGTGAGGAACGCCCCGGAGTCTGCGAGGGTCAGGAACGAGAACTCCACGGCTTGCAGGCGCTCCCACGTCATTGTGACGTCACCGATGAAGAAATCTGCTTTCTATAGTTTAGATATACAAATATCAGACTCTGATACATTCAGTTAAGGTATTATTTTCTTGAGATCTCTAATATGAATTAAGTGACCCCGCTATTTTGTACGAGCGAATACCTAATTCAAGGAATATGATTGGAGTTGAAGAGTGAAGTGACAAAGAGATGATAACATATTAAACAATACAAAAATTGATTTGATTTGATTTGATCGACTGCATAACCATTTTATAGAGCTATGTTAAGTTACATTGCTGTCCTATTTTTGTCCACTATACATTACAAATCTGTAACTCGAACTAATGCCTAAAATAATAAATTAACTAGTAGCGAACAAAGTATGGCAGACGATTAAATCCTGAATTATTTTCCCAAAGGTCAAAGACCTTTCATGACTGGTTCATAGTTACATTGCTTGTTGATTCCATTGTTTCTGTGAAATGAATTTCAAAGTCAAATTTAATATATTACCCGTTTCCAAATTAATCCCAAAGTTCCTTTAAAAGTTCCATTTCCTGAAATGCTGGACCCCTGGCTCCGGTCTGGTGGGTCGTAATAACGATATCTGTAAACAAAGTCACAAAGGATTAAATACCTAATATTAAATGTTGAGCGCGTGACGTAGTTTGACTAAGCGACGTCAGCTTATTGCGATTGTTAAGTGGTCTTCTTCTTCTTCTTCTTCAGGTTTCTTCATTTCTATCTGAGTGCTTCTATCGTATTCGGAGGACACGTCAAATTGTCGGTCCCGGATTCAATCGTTAGATCATGGCCTTTAGGCGGTCTATACACTCCGTCACCAGGGTTGTACGCTCACCTACTCGAACTAACTTACACTTTTTTATGTTGAGCTAATTCTACTTCCTACTAAAATTATAAATGCGAAGTTTGTGAGGATGGATAGATGTATGTTTGTTGCTCTTTCACGCAAAAACTATTGAATGGATCTGGATGAAACTTTACAGTAATGTAGGTTATACATCAGAATAACATATGGAATACATTTTATCCCGAAATTCTTGCGGGAACGGGTATAACGCGGGTAACACCGCGGGGCGCAGCTAGTGATGTAATATTTTTACGTATAACGATGGATTTTGGTGGAACCTTTCAATAATTTACCGTATGTATACGTTTTTAATCCAATTTTTTACGGGGACGAGTACAAAGCATCAGCTAGTAGTTATAAATACCTAAAGTTCAACTTATTTGCTATCAGGGACAGCAGCTTATCATCGCGTCCTCCAGTAACGTTCATCGTGGAATCATTGTTGAACTTCACGAAGTGCCATGGGGGTGCCTGGAAAGTAATTTGAAATGTATTTTTACACTAAACACCTTAATAACTAAGTAGCAAACTAAGTAACTAACTAATAAAGTTAAGCCAATTTTGTGCTAATCAAAGTTCATGAGCATAATATTATATTTCAATTAGCTAGTTGTATTTCTTTAGTATTTATAGATTAGTTACAATCAGTTCTAACTATTAATTCTGTTCATGTCTAAAAAGTAATGTAAGTTCTCTTCCCTTAAGTTATCACTGCCCTTAAGTTTCACTCATTTGATATATTTTGGTCCGTAACATTGTTGGTGTTTTTTGTTTCAATCAGAAACCTTTTGGGCGTTCTATAAGCTCCAAAACCACGTAAGGCACTAACCTACTCGAACTTTACTTACTAAAGATTTCAGTATATCAGTATCTAAATTATATAACTCCTTACACAATCGATCAACAATCTTACTCACATGTAGGACTGGTACATCAAACACCCTTCCCCTAAAGTTTTCGTAAACTTTGTCCGCGGATGGCAACACTGGGGACTTGTACAGGCTCCCAGACCACCAGTTAACCATGCTCAGTCGATGTAATTCATCAGGAGTGGCTTGGTTGTAGTATATACGGAATCTGTAATGGTAATTTTATGGTAATTATGAAGTTTATTATGATTAAGATAATATGTTTGGTCAAATTCGTATTAGTAGAATATTGGTTTCTAAGGTTTAACCGAATCTAATCTAATCTACTAATCATTTTGAATGAAAACTACGTTACTAGATAATTTTTGTTTAAAGTTTAATCTGACGTTTCTGCCTTTTAACAGGACCCTTAGCTACAGAAGAGATGTGAGGTGTATTAAAAATATTTAGCATATTAAAACTTCTACATTAGTAATAGTGTATTGTGTTATTTTGTGGGCTAACTGTTATTATTAAATTGAGGACACTACATTGAACTTATCAAAGCAGGTCGAGATATAAACATATCTATATGATGATTTCGAAACCTACTATATGGGAAAATACAACATATGGGAACTTTGTGTCAATTCACGACGAAAAAATCGCCATACTTTTCAGAGGACATTATCAGATAGTTTTTATGGTAATTAAATTAGTAACATCGGGGAAATAAATAGTTAACCCTCACCGTGACTTCACTCAAACATAACGGCAATAAACAGCGTATTTTCTTTGGCACCCATGAAATATGTTTCGGCCAAGTCTCAATCGGCGTTCGGCCCAATCGAATTACAAACTACGTGCTCGTCCAAGCTTTGTGTTGTACTCTATTGAACTTCATAGACGGTGGCGGGATGAAGTAATTTTTAGAACAACCCTAAGGCGATTCGCGTTGAACAATCAGCCACTGTTGCTTGTACAGTTGGAGAAAAATGGTGTTACCTTGTCAAATTTGATTAATTCGGTAAATTTTTTTGAATAACTTTAAAAATTTCAGTTGAAGTAGTAGCATCGTTGGTGATTTAATGAGCTTGTAATTAAGATTTGTATTATACAAAATTTTATTGTTTTGTGTAGATGTAAAAGATTGATTAGATAGAAAATAAAGTCAAGGCAAGGAAGCAAGCAAAGTAAGCAAGAAAGTAAGCAAGATCTATGATACTTATATTTTAAAAAATGTTTCGTAATTTAAACATTTACTGCCCTTACAGTACTTTTGCGGTGGATAAGAAAATTCTGTCTCTAAACGGTGCATTTTGTTCTCAACGTTCATTGTGTCTAGCATCCAACTTGTGTCACTAATATTGTTGAATGTATATGAAATATTGTACAATGACGTGAAAAAATTCCTTACTTACTGCACAAAAACTGTAGGAAATAATGTTAAATTATTATTATGATTACGCCTAATTCTTTTCATATCTTCAGTTAGTTTGAAGTCGTTTGCCCTGCAGCTGAATAGTACGATCTAATACTTAAAAATATTGTAAGGGTTTTAAATAACACTTGATAGGTATTTTGTTTCAATGCCTTTTATCCTGGACCAACGTGTAGAACTCAATGACATCATCCTACTAATCCATATAATTAAAAATGAATTTCTGTTCGTTAGTCTGCTTAAAACTCGAGAACGGCTGAACCGATTTGGCTAATTTTGGTCTTGAAATGTTTGTAGTAATCCAGGGAAGGTTTACACGGTAAGCAGTAAGGCAAAAATGCGGGTGAAACCGCAGGGCACAGCTAGTATTGAAATAAATATAGGTTTATCATCAGAATAACACATAGGATACATTTTCTCCCGAAATTCCCGCCGGCACGGGTACAACGCGGGTAACACCGCGGGGCGCGGCTAGTCAATAATACGAGTATAACCTGAAAGAACCACAATTATTTTCTTGATTAATTTCCAAGCCGTCATCGCATAACCAATCACAGTGACGTCTGATAAATTATTAATTATCGTCAATGTTAATGATAAAAGTTATATTGTCGCGGCCGTCCACCACTCTACACCAATAACCCAATTACTGAACAGCAGTCCATTATTTCATTATTCATTAATTATGGCCTCAACAGAAAATCCATTACGGTTTAGTGCATCGCTAATTGACATGATTTATGAGTACACGGATTTATTTATCTATTATTTTTTGCAGTATCTTTTGTGTTAGAGTTTTCTAATATATCTAGATCTAGAAGATAATTAAGAAGAAGACTCACATGCCTACTGCGGGCCAGTGTGACACCTTATTTTTTGAAAGCGCCCAAAGTAGGTATTGGTTATGGTTACAGTATTGAATGATTTAAGAGGTTTTTTCCAACTCGATTAAGTAAAAACAACTGCAAAACGTTTGAAAGTGAAAAAATACAAAACAATGATGTATGGGTTTCAAAACGACATAGAATGTACTGTTAACTGTATAGGTTAACTGAAATAGAATAATTCCGAAATATTTTTATTAAATAAAACTGTTTGAAAAGGAAGCTTCAAAACTGTCAATATTTAAAAAAGTTAGTTTTGTGTTTTGGTAAAGTTAATGTCAGTTCGTCGATTGTTGAACTAAAGACATGTACTATTGAATTTTCTTATTGTTTAACTTTCTAGTTTTGAACTGGATTTCCTCTTGGATACAGCTTAAATAAAGTTACATCAATCGATACGAACAAACACATGTTCTTGAAGAATATATAACAGCATTTGTGAATCTATTTGTTTTCTAAGCAATCATCAAAATAGATTTTAATAAAGACTTTTGAGAAGAACGTACTCGTACAGCGCTCGTATTGTAGTTAAACTAAGCGATGTAAGCTCATTGCAACGCGCAGCTCGGCCCCTACTCGGATAGAAATACTACTATCGGCCACCTATCGAAGGCTGCACATTGCTTAATCGCAATGAAATGAAATCGCTTAGTCAAACTACACCACGAGTAGTACATACGTATACATAGAGTTATTGTACATTAAACAGTGATAATGCACTATCAGTACACTTACACACTCTCCCTAGGGTTCGTGATGACAGCTACCCTCATCGCCTCCATCATGGTTGACAGGAACTTCTCACTCACTTTTCCGTACGACCAGAAGAATATGTACAGAATTGTTCGGTGGATCAAGTTGTTCTCTGTTAACTTTAAAGAGAAGATTGTTTAAGTTCATACGTAAGCAAGTAAGTAATATCTTCGAATATCTTCTTTTAAATAAAATTCTCGTGTCACAGTTTTCGTTGCCATACTCCTCCGAAACGGCTTGACCGATTCTCATGAAATTTTGTCAGCATATTGAGTAGGTCTGAGAATCGGCCTCCATTTATTTTTTATCCCGAAATTCCCGCGGGAACGAGTACCGTGGTTGAACTCCTCTGAAACGGCTCGACCGATTCTCATGAAAGTTTGTGTACATATCGGGTAGGCCTGAGAATCGGACAACATCTATTTTTCATCCCGAAATTCCCGCGGGAACGGGTACAAAGCGGGTGAAACCGCGGGGCGCAGCTAGTAACACTATGTATCTAACAAATGTTGCATTTTTTCTAACGAGAGATAAAAGTCAAACTATCCAGACGGATTTTTCAACTAAAAACAACTTCTTCCATTTAGGAAAAGGGGTCAGTGAAGGTAAGAATGAAATAAATCGCTAAAGCTTTTTCCAAGGTATCTTCTTCGGCTTGAAAATCGATCACATTAGTCCACATTTGAACTTTGAGAAAAAATTAGGTAGAATGCCTCAAATCTCAATAGGATATTTTTTTAAATGCTTGATATATTTTACTATTAATAAAACGTACGTTAATGCCATTATTAATTATTAATATATTAACCATTGGCAATATAATAATAATAAGAAGCTAACCTCCATTAATTTCAAGATAGTTACACCAAACTTATATTCAAAAATACCTCAACAAGAACCTCTTCACATTCTGTCGGTTCGCAAAGAATGAGGCTGGTGCGTTCTTCAGATATATCCAAAGCTGTTTTGAGACAGGTGTAGTACTAAAACACACACAGGATCATATACAAACGGTTATATGAAAGTATCGTATGAAAATCTACTTATAACATATCATTTTTGAAGAAAAAATAACGTTAAAATATTAGCATGTAACTGCTGGCCAAAGGCCTCTCATCTCAGAAGATATCGTCGTCACTTATTTAAGAAAACTTACCAATAACTTATTTTCCTGTGTATTTAAATCCAAATTGATAACTTGTATGTTATGGTTGTTGAGAAGACATAGCAACTCAAAAATGTCTCGGTTGCTAAAAGAAGAATATATTTAACTAATAAGGTTAATAGAAATTGGTCATAGGATGTGATGCGATTTTGTTTCATTAAGTACTAATCTGTAAACCGTTTTTGTTTAAACGTTAGCTTACATAGGTTATCAACATAGTGGTTAATATCGCCTTTCCGGTATCAGCTTGAACCAACACGACACGACATAAAATCGCCGGAAGGCTCGTATGTGTTTATGTAGTGTAGGGGTAGGTTTCTATGTATCCTGCGTAGTTAATGTAATGGTGGCTTATACATGTATCAATGTACCAGCTCTTATTGGTGACTTATACTTGAACGGACTATGATTTATGTACACTCTAAGGGTCAACACTGTGTTAAGCGTGCGAATGTCGCGTGTGCCAGCCGTGTGCGCACGCCACGTGCGGCGGTTCACTTTTGAATGACACCGCACGCGGCGGGTGCATGCGACGGTTCACTTTTGTATGAAACCACACGCGGCGGGCGCACGCCGCGGGCGCCCGCGACGGTTCACTTTTATATGGAACCGCGGCGTGCGCACGCTTATCGCAGTGTCGGCCCTAAGAATAGTGGTCCAACTTAGGCTAAAAGGATTAGATAATCCTTTGAAATCTCTAGGAAAAGCTATATTGAAGAGGTTTAATGTATTATAATATAGTATAGATTATGAACTAGAGACTTACGCAGTGAGTACTTGCTCTTCCGTGGTACAGATTAAGTAGTGGGCGGTTAAACCTATTCTACCTTCAAAGGAGCGTGGGCAGAAACAACGGTTTGAAATTATATTTATTCCGCTAAGGTAAATGTTTTAATAATTCAACAATAACTATTTATAGCTAAATCAACTGTCAATTATGTGATCAGTCCCTATCATTTGACTAAGAGTAAATTAATCGTGAATCAAAATAGAATTTGTTGTCTTAGGCAGTGTTAGCTTGTTTTTGATCCAAATTTGGTAAAGAAATATAATAGTACTGGTAAAAGGTTATTGGGAGACTCTTAATGTCAAACTTAAATTTAAACTTAGAGCTGGAAGTAATATGAATTAGTAATGACATTCGTTCAGCATATTTAAAAAAAAATACCCGTTCCAGGTATGTCAAAACACAGCAATGAATTATTGGTTTCGTTATAGGTGCCAATTTGTTAAACTCTATTTACTATAGTTATGAAAAATTAAATCTTGCCTGATATTTGTGGAGTTCCCTCGAACCACTGTCAAAGATTTCGTCTTCAAGCTTTCAGCTATATCCTTTATAGCAACCGGGAAGTCTTTAGGCAGCCTTAGCATTTGATCGCTGATTACATTTTTAATATCAAGCAGCCCATAAGCCGAGGAAAATAATACGGAAATCAATATTATTTTCAACATGTCTGACTGATTAGTATTTAGTATGTAATGCCTTGTTAGTCTTTGGACGAATGAACTGCTTGTACTTATCCTTAGAAATATATCTCATAATAGATTATGATATACGATGTGTATAGAATATATAGGCACAGAAGGGATGTTAGTATGAATGTTTGATGTTGAAAATAATTTGATAAAATGTATAGGTAGAAATTAATAAGAAATATTAATTAATATTGTATTATTGGAAACATTGTATATAATATCTATTTCTATACTATAAGAGCTGAAGAGTTTGTTTGTTTGGATCCGTTAATTTTAGAAAATACGCGTCCGATTCGAATAATTCTTCTTGCATTGGATAGCTCTTTTCAAGAAAAAGGTTATAAATTATTTTTTATCCCGAAACTCCCATGGGATGGGGTACAATGCGGGCAAAATGTATAGGACTAAGCTCTAAGTATTGATTTTGCAACCGACCTCTATAGGAAGAGCTAAAGGAGGCTTTTGCTAAAAGGCACACTGAATTAAGAGACTCTTTAGTAAATTTTACAACAAAGCACACAAATCAGTATTCAATTTATTACAGAAAAGTTAGATCATATTAATATTATAAGCGGCTTGTGAGAGTGGACGGAAGGGTGTGTTTCCACCGCTGAATTAACTGAAAGTATATATATCAAACTTGCCCAAAACACATACCAATATCTCTTGGACTTACTTATATACCCAGAATTTTATCCCAAAAATATTTTAAAACAAAATTTCATCGCGAAAACTACAACATGTAGCTAGATTGTACCTAAATAAGCAACAAAACACGGTATGACAAAACATAGTCTGAAAATTGAGGTAGTTTTATCAAAGCATCTCGTCTACACAAAGGCGAGCTACTCTATGTTGATGTGCACCAGGGTATGACGGGTCCCCCTAAGATTGGCATTTGACGAGTTAAGTGGCCACTTTTCATCGGAGGGCCGCAATGACCGATAGTCTGAAAGCTTAACCATGTACCTTCTCCCTTACACCTTGCTTTCGAAATACCTAATTATAGAGAGCGTTATGAGTGACGCGCTGAGCGATATTTTGTTCCTTATACGGGTGTGCAGTTTGTGGATTAAAAGTAGGTATTTTGTATGTTGTTATTATATATATTATTTAGTTGTTCAGTTGTGGTTATTCTTGTATTTAACCTCAACACAAAAGTTAGGCTTTATAAGTTTGTCTTGTGTTTTTGCACCCATTATTATTATTATTAGGGTGTGCCGTTATAGCTTTGAAATAGTTAAACCGATTGTGATTAGTTTTTTTGTTCTTGCAACAATTTGTGTGTGAGGGCCTCGGAATTATATTTTGTAAAATTGGTTTTTCTGTAAAATAAATATATTTTCATTTTTTCAATCTAACTAACCAATAATATACTCGTAGTTTGAGAAAATATCGAGGTGAGTGTTTCAAAACTGTTTTAATTTTTACCAAGCAATTACCTGTATACCAAAACGGAGATGGCGAGACGAGCTTGACATGTACTTGTCCGGTTGGTGTCAGGAAGCTCTTGACAGAGCTGAATGGAAGAAATGGGGGGAGGCCTTTGCCCAACAATGGGACACTTAGGGCTTTAATAATAATAATAATTAATGTACTGATGTGGTCGGGAGTGTGTCCCTGCAGTTGTAATCCATTACATTAAACATCTCCAAAGGGCCTCTACGAGTTGGATCTGTATCCCCTCGCATGCCTCTCAAAAAGACCGGGCTTGTCCCGTGACTCCGAGGAGAAACACTATCTTCTTCTTCTTATCGAGTGGATGGTCAACTTGACCAATCCTGGTGTCAGAGTTATAGAGCCGCCAAAGGCCTCTGACATGGCTCATGTAACGACTACTATCCGTAGAAAGTAACCGGGACCGACGGCTTAACGTGCCCTCCGAAGCACGGAATCATCTTACTTTTCGGGCAATCAGGTGATTCAGCCTGCAATGCCCTAACCAAACTGAGGACAGTCTCACAAAGTGATTTTTGTGAGATATCCCCACCGGGAATCGAACCCGGAACCTCCGGATCGTGAGCCGAGCGCTCAAACCACTAGACCACGGAGGCTGTTAAGAAACACTATAATAATAATAATTACCTGTATTAGAACAAGCCCAATACAACCCATAAAATCAAAAATAAAACACAAACAATTTTCTCTTCCCTTCGTCACTTACAAAACGTAAATCATACATACCGTCTGTTTCCTGTGATATGTACCGAACTCTATTTTTGACGTATTGATAGGTGACACGAAGCTCGGGCCTTGAATTATGTATAACTCTAAAATATCAAGGGCCAAGTACCTGCGCCGAATACTCGTAACGTGGGAAGTGGTATAATATATTTATTAGTGTTAATGGGGTGACGGAGGGTGCCGCTTGGATGTACAATAGCTTAGATTGGAGTTAGTAGAATGCTTATTTCCGTTCTATTTGTTAAATAACAGGAACTCTTTAAGAATGGAGACTTTATAATGGTTTAGGTGTTCCCCGCCTCGGTGGTCTAGTGGTGTGTGCACTCGCCTGCGAAGATTGAGGGGTTCAATTTAAATCGAGCGAACAACATGTTTTCTACTCTTCAAACATGGCTCGGGTTTGAGATCATCAACCCGCATTAGGCCAGCGTGGTAATTACGCCTAATCCTCCTCACTGTACTGATATTTTCAGCGAGATGAGAGGCCTTTGCCCAGCAGTGAGTTCAATTGAATTCAGATCATTTTATTATAAATCAGGAACTGATGTAATGTCCAAGGATATGGCTGAGTGCAAGATTTCCGAGATTGATAGAGCGAAGTGGAGGAGAAAAAACAAGGAAGGCTGACTCCACGATCATGTGAGACACATAGCCAGGAAGAGAGAGATAACAATACCGGATCTTGTATAAATGGTAACATCACCAATTATTCCAATACCTAACCAAGAAACATTACGATTCACCCATTTTATGAAGGACTCTCGTAACTGGATTATACCCGTAAAGCATCAACATTTAACTAATATTAACCTACTAACACACACATTACTAAGTACCTAAGCTAAGCTACTTCATGCTAAGTTACTGCTAAGTTATTCAAAGCGACACAAAGGAGGTTGGTAACATTGCATTAGGGGAACACCGCGCTTCCCAGCGCTGGGACATGTAGGAAACTATACACCTTCCTGGTTTCTTGCTGAGTTATGCAGGGCTTGTGTTTATTACATGTATTGTTCTGTATGCAGTTATTTATGATGATGTGTAGTGCGACTTTATGTATGGTGAAGGCACTTCTGATTACACACTACCTCTTTCACCTAAAACCTATTTATTTGTTCAAACTGTGATATGGGAAGTATTTAATTGGGTGAAAGATAAATCATTGGTTAGGTATGTTCTCATTTTGAAGAGCCCCGCCGAAGATGTGCAGAACAATAAAACAAAACCTATCGTTAAAAACCTGGTGATGAAATTTCCACGGATAGGAGTACGCTGCGGGTGGAGTCGTGAGGCATAGCTATAACATATAGTAATATCCAGCAAGTAAAACAAAGATTAAAATTAAAGGCTCATAACATATATTGGATTCTTAATCCGTGAATAATATAGATACTAATTTATGTTTAAAACGGTTTAAAATGTAAACACAAACACAATATATTAAAGGGATGATCTGAGGAATATTTTAATATGGCCAAAGGCAACGATTGTTATTATAATATTTCTATGTAATCACGAAATTCCTTCACTTTTCTGTAACTCGGTCGGAATTTGATGCAACATATTAAAATTGGAATTTGATGCAACATATTAAAATTGTTAACATAGAGGTTACTAACTTAGTCTCGTCGGTTAACTCGCATATACTTTTACTAGCAGCGCCCCGCGGTGTTACCCGGGTTGTGTCTATTCCCGTCGGAATTTCGGGATGAAAAATAGCCTATAACCTGCCCATTGAATGTGGTTATCCATTACAAAAAGAATTATTCATTCGACAGTATGCTTTTTGGGTATTTAGTATCAGTTAAAACCTTACTTGCTCTATTTAGTAATATGGTTGATTAAGAAAGTGTAGATCAATAGTTACTTGTTATAGGATAGTAGCCAACTCTGGTGTTTGGACTTTCAAACCGCTTCAAGGCCACCAACATGGTCTAACGATTGAAACATACGGGACCGACAATTTAACGTGTTTTCCGAAGCATGGTAGGGATCAGACAGAAATGCGACTATCGGCCATCCAAGTAGTAGTATCCAAGGCGTATTTTAACTATAAAGCGGTATTTTTATCTAGAAATACCGCTCTTCATCTCATGAACCGAGGAGTAAGAGGCAAGGGCCGGACATCGCTGTGGCTTGCCCGCGGCCTTCCCGGATTCTTCCACTTTATCCTTTCACGTTTTTAATATCCCATCCATGTTTACTTTAATGGTATTTAATACTAAACATGTCACTTCTTTCTCAGTTTAAATTATTAAAAAAAAAACCCACAGAGATTCTGTGCAGTTTTAGCAAACAAGGTTTTAGTTAGCAGTCTGACCTTTTTTTCTTCAGTTCACCGACGACCACGAGTGGTGCCATCACTCGAATCGTCGGGAAATAAAAAGTAAGTAGATTTACTTGTTTTACAAACTTTCTGCCAAATCAACCCTTAAGAAAGTAAGCAAGTTCGAGTAAGTTACTGGCCAACCCTGTGTCGGAGTTTTTAGACCGCCTAAAGGCCTCCGACATGGTCTAACGATTGAAAAAATCAGGACCGACAATTTAACGTGGCCTTCGAAGCACGGTAGCGCTCAGATAGAAATGCCACTATCGGCCACCCATCCAAGTAGGGGTCGAGCTGCACGTTGCTTAACAATCGCAATGAACTAACATCGCTTAGTCAAACTACGCCTTGAGCGCTACCCGAGTACGTTTACTATCAGTCTGAATTCATTGTTGTGTTTTATTTTGTTTTCATTATATTACTAGCTGTGCCCCGCGGTTTCACCCGCAGCGCCCCCGTTCCCGTGGGAATTTTGAGATTTTTATTCCTTTTTTTTCTTATATAAAAACCTTATCCTGACAATAAAAACACATTAAAAAAAGAATCATCAAATTTTGTGCAGTCGTTCTGAAGTTATGCGCTTAGCAACAGATTAAGCGATTCATTTTTATATTATAGATTGGTATCGTGATTGTGATCGGTGTATCATGAACGGTAATAATATGAATAGAACGTTATGGAATGGAGTATTTTTGATTTAGTAAAATAAATATGGTCTACCTAAATAAATACGAAAACGTTCAAAAATAAATGTTAGTTTAGTTCAGTTTTATATTACTTTATCGTGGGTATTACGTATTATATCAACTGTACTTATTCTATCATTAATGTAAACGTCTGTATGCCTGTTACTTTTGACGACTAAACCACTGAACCGATTTTGATAAAAATTGATAAGAAGGTCAAACTTTTAAGGGCCTATGAGTTCCTAAAACGGGCTACTTTAAACAATTTTTTAACCAAAAGTCTTAACGTTACAAGAACAATTTTTGTTTGTTTTTAATCTTGATCATATGTTTAATGATACTACTGTTTCCGAAACACGTTGACTATTAATTTCCTCGATAGAGAAAAATCACAAAGATGGGTCTTTTATACCTTACTTTCACATTTAGTTTGTTAAACAATTTCAAATGTATATTTCTAAAATTAATTTGAGTGATGTAAAATAAACTATGACTGAATACTGTTGGAGTAAAATTTCGATTCAATCCAACGAAAGGTGGTAATTCTTAAAAATGAGTCGCAAAATTCTACCACCACCATTTCCGCGCCGTAGTGTTTCTCGCTCTTTTCTACCCAGAGTGACAGTGACCGAAACGGCTGGGATATCCTGGCCTTAATCCCGAAATTCCTTCGGTAAAGGAAAATACGCGTTCCTGTTGAATGTGGCTATTAATTGCGAAAAGAATTATTCAAATCGGGCTGGTAGTTTTCGATTAGCTCGAACATACAAACTTACAAATTTTACCTCTTATATTATTAGTATATAGATGAATATTTCTTAAAATAATATACAGCCATCTCGACTCAAGAAGAAGAAGATTTCCTTTGTATTTTTGTCTTAAAACTACGGGAAACCATTAAAATAAATGTTATTTGTGTTCACGACCAAAGCGAGAGCGGTTCGGTAGTAAAGAATAAACAATTAGTACAGTTTAATGTTATTTGCGTGAAGGTAAAGCCGTGTCGGTTGTGGCATCCAGTTGATTGGTCGTTACCGCGGAGGTAAACCGAACTTAACCACATTCACTCTTTAATTTAACGTGTGTTTTTAAAGTTAACTGCGCCGCCAAACTGTGTGATCGTTACGTTTTAAAGTTACGAAGTTTCGTTCGATTTTTAAATAAAATATGCGGGAGCGAATTGAAATAAAACGATGAGCTGGTTTAGTTTTAGGCGGGAAAGCTTAACGGTTATTTAGTAATGGCGTCGGTGATTGAATGAAATGTGCAGTTTGGATAAAATGAGCTTGTTTTGATATTCATTGGTATCTTTAATTTGATATTAGATATTTATGCGTCATTTATAAGGGTGCATTTCATTTGAAACGAAGTAGAACTGGGCCGAGCTCAAATGACCAATCATATTGCATTACGAAAACATTTATCCAATTGCGATGCGTTGTTTGACAATCAGAAAGCGCTGTGATTGGTGAATTGAGCACTGCACCTCTTTTCTCCGCTTTAATGGAAACGCGCCCTAATAAATATTTTAAACAGATAAGTATGTTTACTTACTTGTGATGCTCGGACCTTGCAAATTCGCATAACATCAACAACACTTACATACAAAAAAATATTTACTTGCTTCATTTATTTTCCCAACACTAACAAATTAAAGCCTCTTTAGATATCGATGTTTATAACCTTACTTCAACAACTAAAGAAGAACCATAAACTACTCCAAGTATTTGTTTTTCTATGATCAAAAAACATGAAATAACTATAACAAATAGAACCAATCATAAACCAGTCTTGTCTATTGTTTAGCCTCTCGGGACCAATAACAATGTAGTAACAAACCAGAACAAGTTTCTTATTAAATTCTCCAAACTTAAATATTTCTCAACAATTTTGAGCATCAGAAGTTGGCGGTTACCGTTACTTTGTTCGGTTATCGGTTAGTTTTAGCCGATTTGTTACAGCCATAGTTTTTGATTTGTAGTTTTACGCTTCTTGTTTCACATGTTAGGTGTTCAAAACTCCGGAACCAAGCCGAGTCAATAACACAAGGTGATGAAAAACGAACGAAATAGAGAAGAAAGTAATTCACTTCACAAAAACGAATGAAATCGGGATTGGGGATTATGTACTGCTACTACAAGATTGTAATATTGTCGTAAATTTCAAAGTATCCAAATGAAAAGCAATAAAGTCCTCCAATCAAATGTCTAACTTGAATTAAACAACAATTAATTATTAATTGGCCATTAAACCGCGTTGACCAGACAAGGCGTCCCATTCAACGGCTAATTGGTTTAAAGAATCCAGTGAAATGAATCGTCATAATCAAATTTAAAGAGAAATACTCAATTATATAACAATAATCGCGTTTATCGCTTACAATGGGTATTATTATACGGGCTAATGCCACTCGTAACACAATTATTGTGATCATTATTCGAAAATTACAGAGGCGTTTACAGAATCGTCGCGTCGTTAAGTAAAGTTACGTTACTCCTCTTTTAATTATCCGTCGGATTGAGATATATTGCCCTATTGTGGTTGTATTAAGTGTTTCGGGCGAAATGCTGTGCTTAATGTTAGCCGGAGATGTAGTTCATACATATATCTTCCGGGAAAATTAGTTAGGCGTTATTATTAAGTCGTTCGCTCCGTGCAACATGCGGTGAACGCAACAGAGTAAGGCTGCCTGACCATTGAAACGGGGCGAGGCAGTGGAGCGGAGAGCGGAGAAGCGGAGAATTAATTACCAATAGCATTACATTAAATTCTTTGTGCGGAGATTTTGCGTTCTGCTGCCTCGCTCCGCTACAATGGACAAGCAGCCTTACATTGATACTACGAGTATGTTGCGTTCACCGCATGTTGCACAGAGCGAACGACTATCTGAGTATATAACGAGTATCTGATAATTAGATAGTCGTTATAATTAATAAGTTGTCCGCCGCATTCTATATGCGTTGACCGAAAATGCAAATATTAGTGGTTGACCACATTCGGCGAAAGCTGCTTTCACCTTAAGTGATTGCAGTAAGCGCAGTTCGCAGTAGTAGATAGACTTGACTGTCCTAGTCAATGACCTTTCATAGTAATACTACCTACTAGATAATCTAAATTGAAAATGTATTCGGTGACCGCAGGCGAGTGGCATAATAAATATAATAATTGAATAACATTAAAATAATGCTAGTAGATATCTAAACACCAAATCGCGGCTACTCTATCACTCGATATAACACAAGTAAAATTACACGTTAACATTATTCAATATAAGAAGCTTATAACAATATTTGCTGAAATCAGTTCGAACATATTAATTTTGCAAGAGCATTATATACCTATCTAAATTACGTTATTCTAAATCTATTAAAGCGGCGTGTTTGTTCAGTGCGGTGTTTTTTCCATTTAAAGTCTGAAGCCAGCGAAGCGTGGAGGAGAAATTCAATTCGCTCTGACCGCTGGAAACAGCTCGCGGTTACCATCCGATCACTTTGAAACTTGTACACATGCATTTATGTAATAAAATATATTAATCTCGGATCAGAAGACTTACATTCTCGAGTTTTAGGAAAAAAATTGTGAACTTTGAAACAGTTTCAAATATGAGTACAAAACAGATGATAATTGTATACTTACTTCCACTCACACTTCACACTCAGAGTCGTCCATCAAATCGATACTTAACTAATTGACATAAGTTTTCATACATTACATGTCGAAATCTCTACTAAGGAAGCATTTGACGTAGAGACTCATAAGAGTACGGGCGTGAATAGTTTTGATAGTAATTTTATAAGGGGAGAAAAATGCTCAAGTATTTGACATTCAGCTAAAAATCTATATATATAAAATTCAAAGTCCTGACTGACTGACTGACTGATAATCAACGCACAGCCTCAACCGCTACACCTAGAAACATGAAATTTGGCAGGGAGGTTCTTCAAGTGACGTAAGTGCACGCTAAGAAAGGATTTTCGAAAATTCCTACCGGAACAGGCTCAACGCGGGCAAAGCCGCGGGGCGCTGCTAGTCTACCAATAAGACAACAGAAATGGAACAGCTTTTACTCATATTTCACCGACAGAAAGAAACAGAAAGAATTCACCAAGACATAAACCGTAAGTATTAAAAGCCATATCAATATTTTTTTCTGTCAATACTTTGTTATTCTATATAGGTAAGTCATATTCCGTTTTCCATATCTGTGTAAATAAACAATGCCTTCCGTGGGCAGTGAGTGGCAGTTGATATCAGCGGCAGCCAAGTTACATCGATTGGCGAATGCTTTTAGAAGATGAAATCTTGAATTTGCCACACCACTGACTCCAATGGGTGCACTTGTTTTATATTTTGGATTGTTTTGACTTTACTACGGAGAATAGGGCGTAAAGATTTAATGCAATGGTGTATGTTGGTAGTTAGGGGAGCAGTACAGATTTATCGTTAGATTATGTAATATGGTCTTGGATTGCCACGGATTTCAAATTGGATCGGAAGAGCTTTTTTAAATCTTTTCATTCAACGAAGGAAGCTTGAATTATGATCTGTATCTGTTTCTTATGATTAATTTGTAGAAATTACTAATAACTTGCCACATTATTTCCAATCATGTAAATTGTTACGCTTCGGTTGTCTAGTGGTATTTGCTTTCACCTGCCAAGGCTGAGGTCTCTGGTTCAATTCCCAAGTAGAGCGAAAAAATGTTTACTTTTCATTTTAAGATTTCAGGTTTAAGATCACCAATCCGCAATAGGTGATAAGGCCTTTGTGGTTAAGACATTACAGGAATTACTTTAATTTTCTTACTTAATGCAAATAATACTGCTAATACCTGTATAGAAAATCACCTATTCTTAGTCATTCAGACGTCTAGACTCCTGAACGGCAAGCTAAGTTTCCAGCATTTTAATACAAAGATTTCAGTTACATTTCGAAGTGTATTAAAGGTAACAACAAAAAGTTACCGCAGTATTAATAGTAAAGGAGAATGGGGACAAAGAAACCACCCGGAGTCAGGTGCTAAAACAGTAAGATAAACCGACCAAACTCCGGAAGGCGGGATTTCGAACGCTAGTTGGGAGCAAGTATACTTTACAATAGAATAAAACTAGTAGTGATCTCCAGTTTTACCCGCGTTGTACCCGTTCCTAGGAGAATTTAGGCATCATTCATTCATTCGAGTAGGTCAGCGGCCAACCCTGGTGTCGGAGTTTTTAGACCGCCTAAAGGCCTCCGACATGGTCTGACGATTGAAACAACCGGGATCGACTGGGTAACGTGGCCTCCGAAGCTCGGCCCGCAAGGCATGAAAAGTACTTTCAAATCTTTATCGTGAATCATTGTGTATGTCGGTGAAAACCGCAGAAATCCGTTCAATGGTTTCTGAGAAAACCAGACATACAGATTGTACAGCTTTTGGGAACTGGTTTAATAATATGTAAGATGTATTTTAATACAGGTATTTAAAGGCCTTTGGTATGCTTTTTGTAGAGTCGAAGGGTTTATTGACATTGAATGAGATTGCAAGCTTCAAGTCGGTGCATTCCAAAGGACGTTTTATCATGTATGGTATTTAAGTTCAGCTTTAAATTTCGTAGCTTGTAAATGTTCGTTAGCATTGCCTTTCTTTTGTTGTGAAAGAAAAATTTACGAAATATGTAGTAGTATAATTTTAATAAATATAATGGATCTTTGAACAACAGCGTACTTAGCATTAAAATTTACAAAAGGTTTGGCTTAATCTATACCATCTATCTACACTATCTACACTAATATTATAAAGAGGAAAACTTTGTTTGTTTGTAATGAATAGGCTCAAAAACTACTGGACCGTTTTTGAAAATTCTTTCGCCATACGAAAGCTACATTATCCACGAGTAACATAGACTATTTTTCATCCAGTAATTCCCACAGGAATGGACACAACGCGGGTAAAACCGCGAGGCGCTGCTAGTACTAAATAAATAAAGTGGAGGATTTCTTCCTGCTTAACAAAATATAAGGGCGTGATCTCACTAAATCCGGGAAAATAACGTAAGCGGGATCTACAAAATGTCCACACTAGCGCCATCTATTGGGTTGCGGGTGGAACCACCGCGCGGAACAGCTTGTTCTTTAAAAGAATAGGTATATTTTTTTTAGTTTGTTTGTATGTTTGAGGTAATCTTGGGAATTACCAGTCCGATTTGAATAATTCTTTTTGTAACATATTTGTTGTCTGCCACATTCAATAGGAAGGTTGAAATCCCCACGAGAACAACCACAACGTGAGTAAAACCGCGGGGCGCTACTATTTCTTTATAAGAATAATACTTTAAATGATGTTACCAACTACACTTTCTAAATACGCAACCGGTAGTGACGACCGCCAACCTCCACTGCGCTCGGCCATACTACATAGATGAACGGAGGAAGTGTTACACATACCTACAGTACCTACAACACGTTATAAAGCCTTTTGTATACCTCTTTACTTTACCAAAAATTTCACTTCACTCCGCTACTGTAGAACAATTTGTTAATGAGGCCGGTAACTTGACAACTAATGGAATTTGGATCGTGTGGTTATGTTAAGGTTGTTTTGATCAGATGGTCTACCAACTAACTCGTTTAAATCAAATTGAATAGGGATCACTGAATTTAAACTTCGTTGAAGTTGAATCAATTTTAGTATTAGGGAATTTAAAAACGGCATCAGCGCACGTTTCAGCAGGTGGTTTAAGTTTGAACTAAATCTATATCCATATTAATATCCTTATATCTATACTAATTTTATAAAGCTGCAGAATTTGTTTATTTGTTTGAACGCGCTAATCTCAGGAACTACTGATCCGATTTGAAAAATTCTTTCAGTGTTGGATAGTCCACTTATCGAGGAAGGCTATAGGCTATTTTTCATCATCTCGAAATTCCTACGGGAACGGGCACATTACGGGTACAATCGCGGGGCAATGATGGCCCCATAGAACTCTTTAGAACGTACCACTTATACGGCTATGCTCTACTCAATCTGGGAATCTAACGTAAGCGTTAATTTCTTCTATACTTCTTATCTTATTTCAAAAAGTTTCACATATGTGCCACATATGCGATTGCAGGTGAAACCACCGCACGGAACAGCTAGTAAGAAAGATAAATTAGTTTATCATCTCCCTCGTGATGTGAGGTCATGATAATATAATACAACTGTCAGCGCACCGCACCTTTGCCGGGACCTGTTCCCATTGTAATTTCGGGATAAAAAATGGCATTTATCCTTTATCTTGAATGTAGATTAAGAAGCAAAACGAATTTCTTAATCCGACGAATAGTTTCACAAATTAGTGTAATAAAGTTAACTGAACAAAAATAACAAATTGAAAACTCTATTAATTTGTTATTTTTGTACAGTTCATAGATCGACTTCACCAGGTATGCCAGTTCCCCTGAGAATTTCAGAATAGTTCCAAGGTCGGGTCTATTTCCTGTTTTACGAATTGAAAACGATATTTAGAATTTATTTATTTATTTATTTATTAAGGTACATAACAGTTCTTACATTGATATCCTAAATTAAACTCTATCATCTATACTAATATTATAAAGCTGAAGAGTTTGTTTTGTTTGTTTGTTTGTTTGTTTAAACGCGCTAATCTCAGCAACTACTGAACCGATTTGAATAATTCTTTCACTGTTAGATAGTCTATTTATCGAGGAAGGCTATAGGCTACATTTTATCCCGGATTTCCTACGGGAACGGGCACAACGCGGGCAAAACCGCGGGGCGCTGCTAGTAGAACGATATACTCGTATGTACAAAGAAGAAAATATTTTGTTAAAATACTATAATTACTTAATTAAATGGGCAATTACGTACGGGTGTGTACGAGTATATCGATGTAGTCACCAAAATTAAAATACCAGTTTAGAGTCTTAAATCGATCCGGTTGATCCAGTGAATGGTAACAGAATTGTTTAAATCAAAAGGGTAATTAAAGCATACAAAAGAGGATAATATTATCAAAATGAAAGCTGATTCGTAGAAAAGGGTAATATAATATTAAGTCAATCATCAGTAGTATCCCTGGCTCATTTGAGTTATTTATAAGGCGTATAATTTGTACCCTCCTCACGTCCTATTGTGAAGGAAAATGTACAATTCCAGACAAACATCTATGGGTTCCTTCTTATCTTATTTCTTTTTTAATTGTCTGAAGAAATGAGGATTTATTTACAAACAAGGGTGGATTTGTTGTTTATTTATTCTATAACAGTATATCTACAGTTATCTGTTTCGATTTATCTTGGGTGATTATGCTTTTGATTTGTTTTACAGTTAATTGGATACTAACAGTGCCCCACGGTTTTACCTGCGATGTGCCCATTCCCGCGGGAATTTCGGGATTTTTTATGTATATAAACCTTCCTCTTGAATCACTCTATCTTTTTTTTTAAACCGCGTCAAAATCCGTGCTGTAGTATTTGAGTTTTTCGCGAACAGACAGACAGACAGGCAGACGCAGCCGGGGACTTTGTTTTATCATATGTAGTGTTGATGTATGTATACTTAACAAGTAACCGTGTAAGTTCGAGTAGGTGAGAGACCAAACCTGGTTTGAAATTTTTAGACCGCCATAAGGCCTCCGACTTAGTCTATCGATTAAAATAACCGGGACCTTCTATTTTGCGTTCACTCCGAAGCATGGTAGCGCTTAGATTGAAATGCCACTGTCGGCCACCCATCTAAGTAAGAGCCGAGCTGCACGTTGCTTAAGAACGCAAATATATACAAAGTACTTTACCTTGTCTTTTTGTATATATGTTCATACGATATTCAAAGCCAACTGAACTTTTTATCCCACGATTCCCACGGGAACAGATAGCGGATATCAAATATGTAATGTTAATTGTTTTCTCAGAAACTGATTGATATTGTTAAACTCTAATTTTCTTTAAAGTAGGTCTGTGAAAATTATTACGTAACGGCGTATAAAGTTACCTATTATTCAATTAAGTTTTATGTTTTCCTATTGGACCGATAAAACTGTTCATATTCCCACACCGGTGTTTCATATTTTGACAAAAAGTCTATTCAAGTTTTAAAAACTGTTTGTTCTGTAATCTAATTTCATCTTTACCGGGCCCTTTAAGACTGTCCCATAACGAAGTTACCGCTCACCTCCCATGGTTAACTTATTGAAAATTGGTCGACCCACCGTCACGGGCCACTATAAATCCCGAACTCCCGAACGCCACACTGAATCAACTTTAAACTAATTTATTAACACCGTAGACGTTTATTACTAGCGCCATTGAGTGGCTCAACAAACAGTTACTTGGGGGAAGGAACACTGGCTCAGTAACGTCATTATTTAGTCCAATTTGCAGAATTAGCTTGATAAATGTATTTGTATTAGCGTTTTCGTGAAGCGATGCGCGCGCCGTAGGCTCTGGGTCTGAGCTCGCTTCGCTCAGTGTGTCCCTACGAATCGTGGTGTAGCTACGCGGCTTGCGAGCACTTCGCTCTCACGACATAACGCAACGACAAGTGACTTGAAATAATTGTGCAAGTGAATGTGCTGTGAATAGTGAATTAGTGTGATAATGGTAAGTCACATTTACGTTAATCTTGCGTAGTTTTAAGATGATTTCGGTATAAAGAGACGTTACATGACAAGTTAAACGACGATCTTATCTGTTTGGCAGATTGCCGTATCTTGTTTTTGTTTTGTTTTAATTACTTTAATCGGTGCGTTTTGTTTTAAATTTAATTATTTTTACCCGACCGTTTGTTGTGTAAAATGTATTAAGCTGGTTAATTCTAGGTAATACAAAAGTGTACTTAGATGAGATTGAAAAATGTGAAGAAAAATTTAAGATAGAAAAATGCTATTGTACCCTCAAATGAAAATTAGTATAAATCGTAAACGTATAGTAGGTGCAAAACGTACGATATTAAACATGAAAGAATATTTTCTTGTTTACATTTCATTATTTTAAATATTGTTGTAAGGAGATTAACGTGAAGATTAATAAATATTTAGTTACCTTTTAATTTTACAACGTGTTTAATTAATTTAAATCTGTAGTGTTTATTAGGGGGATATTATTCTTAATGGATATGAATTAAGTTAGTGTCAATCCTTATAGTATTAATCTGACAATAATGTAAGGGTTATCTATCATTAAAGTATGACTCCATTATAATAATCTAAATTACTAGAGCAACTTTATATGTCTTTATGTTTAGTTTGTGAGAAATTATTTTGTTACTGATAGTGATGAGATCATTTTATAGAAGCTATAATTTTGATGAAATATTACCTATTCATAAAATTTCTATGCTTTTAATCTGTAATATATGTATTTATTAGACCAATAGTCAAATTCTTCCTTAATATAAATTGAAACAGTGATTTTGATATGTAATGTATGAAAAATGACGTCAATTAATTAAGTGTCGATTTAATGGACGTATGTTAGAGCGGTAGTAAGCTCGTATTATGGAACTAACTATCTAAATAATGAATCTAACTAACTGATACATAAATACTATATTATTTTGCTTAACATGAATATTGATTATTTTGATATCTCTACGATTGTACTGTTAATATCTTTAGGCAGATGACAGGTCTTTACCATTACAGTATGACATTACAGGCTAATACTGATACTTGAAGCCTTAAGCAAAGCAACCATAGGCGGTAAAATAGAAACCAAATCCCTTATGTAGAACTTGTAAAGTACAAATCAATGTTGGTAATGCAGTAATCACATATTCTGAATAAATTAGACGTGTCATCGGAATCGGCTCAATCCTCCGGGATTACTATACGGAACCACCATTTGGGTTCCGTTAATAAAATTGGTTTTGAAGGAAATCATTATGGAAAAATATTGAGCTTGCATATAGGGGATTATGTTAATATACCCCAAAAGGCTTACGTGGGAAATATAATAATGAGCAAGGAATTCATTTTATAATAAAAACAAACGGATAAGATGGCGGTTATTCCGATTTTCTTTTGGAGGCGTTTATGTTTTGTTATCTTCATATTATCTCTTGATTTTCTTAAACTTTTATTTTTAGTCCATTTTGAGGCAAGTTAGGCCTTTGCCCAACAGTGGGATGATACAGGGTAACAGTATAACAGTAACAGTTGAGGCAAGTATGGAAGTAACCCTTTGCTCTGATTTCTTGCTTACTGTACTGATATCTTCAGTGAGATGAGAGACCTTTGCCCAGTATTGGGACATTAACGGGTAATACTTACTTTAGGGCTATGTCGCTACCTTGTATACACTTCTTAAAGATAGGTAAAGGATAAGTTCCCAGAGGAAGGATTAGTAACTATGAAACATAATTCATTGGTATAACTTTACTAATTATAAAGAGGTAATTTTTTAAAGTTTGTTTGTTTGTGTGTATGTTCGAGCTAATCTCGAGAATTACCAGTCCGATTTGAATAACTCTTTTTGTAATAGATAGGCACATTTAACGTGAAGGTTATAGGCTATTTTTCATCCTAGAATTGCCATGGGAACTGGCAAAACGTGGGTAAAACCGCGGGGTACGGCTAGTAGTAAATTTGTAGTGTGCCTTTGTATGTGTATGTGAAAAGTATACTTGATAATATTCTTTATTATAAACTTTATTTATTAGTTTGGGTTCAATCGTGTGTGATATTTATATATATACTAGCTGCGCCCCGCGGTTTCACCCGCGTTGTACCCGTTCTCGCGGGAATTTCGGGATGAAAAATAGATGTTGGCCGATTCTCAGACCTACTCAATATGCTCACAAAATTTCATGAGAATCGGTCAAGCCGTTTCGGAGGAGTACGCGAACGAACACTGTGACACGAGAATTTTATATATAAGATTTATTTATATTTTAATTTTTGCACGCTCGTGGCGTATTTCAGCTAAGCAATGTTCACTCATATAAAAAAAGTATTAGCCTGAAAATGTCCCACTGCTGGGCAAAGGCCTCTCATTTCATTGAAGATATCAGTACAATGAGAAAGATTAGGCGTAATCACCACGCCTACCAAATGCGGGTTGGTGATCTCAAACCCGAGCCGTGTTTGAAAAGTTGGAAATATGTTTTTGCTCGACCCGGGAATTGAACCCGGGACCTCAGTCTTGGCAGGCGAGTCAAATATCACTAGACCTAGGAGGCGTTCATTGAAATATCAAATAAATATTGTATTTTCAATAAACTCTGATATTACTTTTCTTTTCAACTTCATATTCAACTCCTAAAACCATTTGTTCGATATTCAAGTCATAGCTTCACGCTTTTATTGGAAAAATAAATACGATTTACATTTATATCCGAGAAACACCTGACTTGTGTATGGGAGTGGACAAACATGGGAACATTCAAATATATATTGTGTCTACTTACATTCATTCTTTGGCTGAGAACCAAGATCAACATTTCTCAAAAAAGTTTTCGGTACAAAGTTTTCTATGAACTGAGAATCTGTTATATTTTTCAGTTGGAGAATAATACTTGGATTTTTTACACGAACATTGTGAATGAAATTCAATTATTTCTGAATATTTATTATTATCGCAACTTACCGGCAAATAACTGATGTTACTAACTTTTTCCTAAACTCCTCTTGGTTTTGAAGTAAGTGAAAAAGATGAAATTAGTTGTAGGCAATCAAAGAATAATATATAAACTTTTTCGTATGGTTCTATCATTTTAAATTATAACTTAAATAAATATGTATGTTAAATTTTAGATTTTTGGAAAAAAGTTTTTTTCACTTTTAAGAAAGTCCTCTATATCCTACTCACTGTATCTCACTCCACTCACTGTATATCTGTGTAGTAGATGAAAGGTCTTCGCCCAGCCGTAGGAAATTACTAGCAAATATTTTATTATACGGTTTCTTAATTTTTCTTTTTGTTAGCACATTCATTAAATTCATGAAGACGGTTAGTTTTAGAAGGCTCCTCATCTTAGAATCCCCACTAACGATTACAACGCAGCTGAAACTACTGGCACTACTACTAATTAATAAAGTTTAAAAGGGAAGTGTCAGAATATACTCCAAAAATAGGTTTTGTGGTACCTTTTCAGGGCAAACATATTCATGTGTGTAACATGATTGATGCCAGCCTAACAGGTAAACACCACTAGCTCATAAATCACATCGTGTTCACACCCTAAGTAAGCAGAGGCTTTCACTATCTGAATCGACGGTCAGCATAATAATAGCTAAATGTTTTCAACATATAGAAACTTTGGAATTCTTAATGACTAAGTAAACTTAGTCGTTACTAAGTAAGCTTATTCACATCTTGAATCAATCAAAGAGCGTTAGCTTATCGTTGAATTAGTTAGATATCGAAAAATGTTTTCTATACTAGCAGTGCACCGAGGTTCTACCCGTTTTTTGCTTACCTACTTACCTTTCTGTCCAATGTGGCTAATAAAAGAATTATTCGAATCGGATTGGATCTAAATGTTTCAAACAAAAAATCTAGCTCTTCCGCTTTATAATATTAGTAGTTAGGTTACTTATTACATTTGTGGGTATAGATAGTACGGCGTTGTATCGGTTCCCGTGGGAATTTCGGGATGAAATGTATCCCATGTGTTATTCTGATCTATATTACTGTGAAATTCCATCCAAATCCGTCCAGTAGTTTTTACGTGAAAGAGCAACAAACATACATCCATACATACATCCATCCTCACAAACTTTCGCATTTATAATATTATATTAGTAGTAAGTAGGATTTATGTTTAGCATTGATTTTCCTACTGGTATAATCGTTTATTCCGACAAAAAGCTGTTAACCAATTAGTGTAATTACTGAAGCACATTATAAATGCAATGCTCCACGTAAAATATTTAGTCTCTTAAGTAATTAGATATGCCAAGAAATTTAAAACATGTCTCGAATCGTAATATTACTTTACGTCCTTCCTTCATTACTTCCAACTGGAAACTTAATAAATTAATGAGATTTGTTTTGACTATCTAATGGAAATGTTTTAAAGCGTAAGACATATATATTGCGGGTGCGGGTCGGGTGCGGGCCGGTTGGGGGTCGTGTGACTTTGTATTTCTGTGGGTGTCACAGGAATACAACGTCACGCGACTGTGGGAGTATAACGCCTTTCATACAAATATAAGAAATACGTCGTATGACCCGCAACTGCTCCGCACCCGGCCCGCACCCGGCCCGCACCCGACCCGCACCCGGCCCGCATCTGGCTCAGCCTGCACCCATCACGCATGTGTGTCTTGCACTTGGTCGTTGTACAATCATTTAAAAGATATGTCTTTCCCATCGGCCTCGGGAAGAAGAAATTTGCCAAGTTTTAGTGTTGACCGCTGACTGTCACAAAATCAAATGTAGCCCCTCTCTTAATTTAATTTATAGTAATAAAACTAATAATAGGTACTTCATACCAAACTGCCTGAGCAAAGTCGAGGACATAAAGCTAGTGAAAACAAATAGCTGATACCAGAATAGAAAGTCCAACTATTTGAAAGTGGGGTGTGTTCCGAAGCGTCGACGAAACAATAGTCCTTTCCGAGTTGTTCATCCCATCCTGTTTGACTCGTGGCTAAAGCACCAACAAAGAGGCATTTTATACAAGGAAAAGTTACTTTTTATTACTTCCAAACTGTTATTTAATTATAATACTGTAAGATGAACGAGAAATTGAATTTGAAATTTTTATTTTCATAAAAATGTTTTTGTTGTTTTTTTATTAATGAGGAAAATGTTTCTTTTAATGTTTGATGGTGGAGGGTGTTGAGAAATGTTTTATTTATAATTTATGTGTAGAATGTTGTGAAGGTGTTTTTGGTTATATACAATAGCTTGGTTTACCGCATCGAGTGCGCGATCATTTTTAGTAATACCGATTTCATATTTGAAGCGCAAACACAAATTGTGCGACTGCCGACCGTGTGCGGGCAGGGTGCGTGTCGCGTTGAATCCCTTGTACGCACCGACCCGCACTCATATGTATGTGTGCAGTTTAGGCTTTATGAAAAAAAATGGCCTACATATGTGCATAGATCCATCTTATATTATTAGTGATTTCCATTCTCATACATGTCTTAATACGAATGCCTAAATAGTCAGTAGTCTACACAAAAGATGGTCACGGATCACCAGATTATGTTTTATTGTTTCCCCATAATATTGCTTGTCCAACTTCCGGATCGGTTAGTTTTACGAGATATATTAATATTTTGTAAACAACACGTAGGTAATTAACCAATGTTATTTTGTTTGTAGTGCTAGTATTTATTGTTTGTGTTATTAATACGAAAACTTGTGTATTTCTCCTCCTTCTTCACTACAAATAAAGAGATATGAGTACCTCCTCATATTTCGCTGAAACACTCACCTGATAATTTGAAACTCGTGTGTGATATCTGCTATTACAAATGCGAAAGTAAAATAATAGGTAGAGGTACCTACCTCTGTCATTTCTTCTTACGAGTCCTTGAAAAATAGCACTATAGTCGTTTTTCAAACTTTTTAAGCGTTTTCAAGCAAATAAATCTTTTTTTGAATTGAAACGGTACTATTGTAAAAGGGCTTAAACGTCAGATAAAAATGTAAAATAAAAGCGATGTGTATTCGTAAACGTAGTTTCAATTAAAAGTAGTGTTTGCTTAAACTTAAGAAACCAGTATAGTATTCAGTAATCATTCTTCTCTATTAGAAAAAGTTAAGGAATTCCATTATTTTTCTACCATTAAAATATGGATACAATATTTCATTTGTTAGTTTATATTTCAAGATACGTGAGAAGAATTAAACTGTAGGTATGTTTGTAACGGTCTCACGACCAATCCCTTTAGGCTGTTTGTAATGAAATTGTTAATGGATACACAAGATTGGTGATACACATAATCCCTTCTTTATCCTCCCATTATCCCACGATTCGTGGGTAAAGCAACAGAAAACCGTTAGTTTTAAATAATAAAACGATGTAACTTGATTACAAAAACACTGCTTCACATAACTCAGGTTGATTTATATATACCGCGGTTTTACCCGCGTTGTGCCCGTTCCCGTGGGAATTTTGGGAATTTTTATACATAATATAAATGTTCCTGTTAAATCAGTCTATCTATTTAAAAAAAACTGTGTCAAAATCCGTTACGAATTTTTATAATAAGCATACATAGTGATAGACAGACAGCAGAAAACGACTTTGTTTTATACTATGTAGTGATTTACTAAAATTGCTTATTTAAATTACTTAAAGCTTGTAATCTGTTTAAAACAAAAACTAATTTGGTGCAATAGATTAAAAGTTTATCGAACGAAAAGGTAGCTAATTTAAATGATCAAAGAAACAAAGAGATGAGTCATTTAAATCTTTTTTAACTCGATGTGGGTATGAAGACACATTGATGTGTGGAATTAAAAGGGTTTAGAAACACTTTCAACTTATTCAAACGGTTGGATTTATCTCATTAATATCGGAGCCTTTTTTGTATAATGTGAAAGGCAAACAAGCGTAGGATCAGGTGGTACCAATTAAAATGTAAATGGGTTTTAAAATTTATTAAAAACTAATCAAGATCTCTTGTTATGCATTTTGAATGTGAAATTCTAAATGTTGAAGTTAGTTTGTTTAACCTTCATTCGTGTTTCGAATATTTAGACTAAGTTAGATATATTAGTTAAGTGATGACGCCTTATCCTCCTCACTGTACTGATATCTTCAGTAAGTGGCTAATACTTTACTTCAAATACATAATTACTAAGTACAGTTCTATATTTTTATGAGAAAACTCACATCAGAAAGTTGAAGCTGTGAACCGAAGTCAGTTTTTCATTGCTTCTCAACGTTAAACTTAATTTATATCTGCATCTCAAACTCATTTACAACATAAAAGGGAGGGTTGACAGTCTGAATTTTTCACTATTTTCCAAAAGCACCTTTAAATGCGTAGATTAAAACACGGAAAAAAATTAACCAGTTTTACGACATTAAACGTTGGTTCCTTAAAAGAGATCCCTCTTTTTTGAAAAAAATAATGATTTAACATTTCAAAAAGCTCTTACAAGGACAAAACAGTCATTCACAAAAAAATAGCTTTAAGCATACCTAATTGAATTGTGAATTGTACATTTCATGACTAAATTAACTTCAGCAAAGAACCTAAACAGTTACATCGGGAAAGTACTAAAAAATCCAATCTTTGTTTGAAAATCGTGAGTTTCATATTGTTTGCAATGTTCAGGTACTTACCGTAGGCCCTTATCCAACTAACTGGTCGTTTGCATGCATTTTTAACTAAAGCGTCCTCGACTGTAGGTGTGGACTCGTTATCTAAAACTAAGTCAAGAACAACCTGGATTCATGTTTTCTTGTACACAAGAATATGTTGGTTTGAATATGAATATGTTGGTTGGAATATGAATGTGTTGGTTGGAATAAGAATATATTGTTATTACATTATTTTTGCTGTTTAGATGTTTAGATGAACGAAGCACTACGGTACAAGTACCGGCGACGAAAAATAACGACTATTTTTAAAAAGAACTACTTTTTTATAAAAAGAACACAACATTTTATTGTTACAGCTAAAGTTGAATGTTCGTTTTTTAATATTTGGAGATTCAAGGAATTGCCAGTGGACTTCGGGAAGATACTCGTATATATGTCGTAGAATAATTTGATACTTCGAATCTTCGCGGAAATCCTAGGGGTTTTGCGAAAATGCGGATAATTAGACATAGGCGAAAAATTATCAAATTATCAAATTATTAAATTCAAAAAAATATAAAAAATATATATCAAATTATTAAATTATCAAACATGAAAAAAAAATAACCCTAACCTACCGAATTACTTACTATTCGGTAGGTTAGGGTTATTTTTTTTTACTTTGTCCAGTAAGATTTGATAATTTTTCGCCTATGTCTAATTATCCGCGTTTTCGCAAAACCCCTAGGATTTTCGCGAAGATTCGAAGTATCAAATTATCCTACGACATATATAATGGTCGCATACTGATACTGTGTGTACTCTTCGATCAACATTCGATGTTTGAATTGAAGTAGTCAATCGCCAACTCTCATAACTGTATTTTAAATATAGTACAGTCGGATAAAAATGCTATAAAACATACTAAAGGTAAATACATGTATATAATATACCTTTTGATGCTAAAAGACGGTACTTTTTATATAAAATAAAATAGTACCAGTTTTATAAAAGTCCTAATTGGACTATCTATGTTTGAGTCAAAGAGAAATATTTATTTTATTCACTATTTTATGATATAAAAATGAAACAATTCCTTCCTAGAAAATAATTAACTTGAACAAATTGACTTACCTACGCTAACAGTTTCAGTATTCCTAGAGGGTTTCCTCAGAAACTAAGAAAAAATAATTAACAATTAGTTAGTTTGTTCTAAGCAAAAAAGCTAGGAAAACCTAGCTAGGAAAACCTAGCCAAGCAGGTAACTTCGTGACTGGGATTGTTTTCCTTGATGTTTTCATGATGAAGGGTACAATTGGGTAACTAAAACGTTATTTACAGTGATCTATGGCGGGAGACAAAAAACTCTTCAGCTTAATTATACTAGTATAGAAGAATAACCGCGCCCTGCGATTTTACCCGTGTTGTACCCGTTCCCCAGGAATTTCGGGATAAAATATATCCCATGTGTTATTCTGATGTATAACCTATATTACTGTAAAATTGCATCCAAATCCGTTGAGTAGTTTTTGCGTGAAAGAGTAACAAACTACATCCATTCTCACAAACTTTCGCACTTATAATATTAGTAGGATAGGAGTTATTAGCAACGAACGACACAACCTTAATTCATCTTACACATAACAATAGGGAGTAGATGGTTGATAAGACACACGTAAACAGTCAAAAATCTCCAATATTAGTAATAGTGTCTGTGTTTATCGGAATCTCTTTGTGGCCCTACGAATGGAAGGAGATTGTATCGGTTTGTCATTACAAAGATTTATAAGTACTCCTTCAATAAGATCTTAATCTTTATTGTTAGTAGAGCTCTAAGTAACGGGATAATTAAGTGAAAAGAAGAATTTGTAGACGTTGCGGGGTTTCAGGGAAATCGTTTGGTTTTATTGGATTTTGTTATAACGTAAGTAACAGTGTAACAACGTAAGTGTTATAACGTAAGTAACAGTGTAACAACGTAAGTGTTATAACGTAAGTAACAGTGTAACAACGTAAGTGTTATAAAGTAAGTAACTTTGTAAGTTGGACTAGGTTAGTGTCTAACCTCAGTGCCGATATTTTGGACCGTCAAAAGATCTTTGATCTTTGGTCTAATGAATAATATATTCAGGATAAACAATTAGAGTGTTAAGCGAAACACTTTAGCGCTCAAATAAAATTGCTATCGGTCATCCATCCAAGAAACACAGTATTGCTCATACAGAATCCAGGAAGTGGACAGCCTCCACGTTGCATTTGAAAGGACCATGACATTCAATAAAAACGTAAATAAATAAATATAATAATTATTTACAGGATAAATTCACACACATTTAGTTTGACCCAAACTAAGATCTAAGCTTGTATTATAGAATCTAACTAACTGAACTATTATATATACATACTATACATTAATACTTTATTTATATTAATATATAATTGACACCCAGACGTCGTCGCACTCAACTATGTCTGCATATACTGTCGACTTCGGGTGGGAATCAAAGCCACTACCCCCGACACAGTAAACGCTCTCACATGCCACTGTGCCAACGGGCTTGTTGAGTAGTATACAATTTTTGATACCCTTGCCTACCTTAATACCACCACAAATAAGTACGTTACCAATTACCAAACAATAACATTGTTAGATCAAACACGTTGCTGACATTGTTCACGAACGGTGAAATATTGAACATTATTTTACGCCCTATTGGGTTGCGATTGACGGCCATTGTTGAAATAACTGATCCTTAATTAACATATTGCGACTGATATGGTTACCATAATATTAGTTGTGTCCCGCTATTTTACCTGCATCGTATTTGCCTCTAGACTCTTGCCTCTATACTGTGGTGACAATTTGCATTCTGATTGGTGGTCTTGTATGAAATACTAGCAGAGCCCCGCGGTTTTACCCGCGTAATGCTCGTTCCTGTGAAAATTTCGAGATAAAAAGTAGCCTATAAACTTCCCGTTGAATGTGGCTATCCATTACAAACTGTTCTCATCAGCTTTATTATATTACATACTTTTGAAAGAGTCATCCCGTGACCACGAGCGGTGTAATTCGCTCGAACCATCGGGTACGTATTTCAATAAAATACGTTAAATTATCTAACGCGATACAGACCCGTTTCATTAAGTATAATTATATTAGTATAGATTTATATCGGAATGTCTCAATGTCCACGCGACTTAATAAATTTGATAGTGACAAATAAACGACTGTTTAGCGCTTGAAACTTGCCTATAGGCTTATGAGGCTATGCTTATAAGGCTGTTATGAAAAAATCATAACAAAACCATCTTTAAATGCTTATCCTTAATGCAAACATAAAAGTAGTTCGCCCATGAAAGCGAAACAGCCAGCCCGACAGATACGTCAGAATGTTATTATCACCATATTGATAACAAAGAATTTTCAACATGAAATGGTATTTTAGGACTACGATAAGAAATTATTTTTAGATACAATTTATAACGTCAAAGAATATTAACATATTGAATATTCATAACGGAAATAAATCCAAGTAACATCTCTAGTGAAGCGATTTACTAAGGCATTGTTCGCACTAAGCAGGTGCGCTCATTGTGGGGAATTCTCCTTCTTGTACACACACCGTAATTGAGGAATAGCCCTTAGCGCTATAGAGGGACGTTAGAAGTTTTAGTTCTCTACTGTTAAGTATGTGTATTCGAGTAAGTTAGTGGCCAACAATGGTGTCGGTGTTTTTTAGTCCGTGAAGTCCGTCATGGATTTTGTCAAAAGATTGAATTAAGAACTTTGAACTTTGAAGATAGCACTCAGATAGAATTGCCGCTATCGGCCACGCATCCACGTAGTGGCAGAGCTGCATTGATGACTATGATTTGCCTGCCTTTCGGTATATAATCTCCACATGATCTTTTGCAAAGAAATCAGTATTAAGAGTCTATAATACTATAATAATATAAATATAGTCCAGTCTTATTCTTTCATTTTCTACAATAGTACTTACCCCTGCAGTGACATATTTGCGGACACGTTGTACTGATGTAACGTATCCCTGCAGTTGTGATACATTACATTAAACATCTCCAAAGGGCCTCTAGGAGTTGGATCTGTATCCCCTCGCATGCCTCTCAAAAAGAGTGGACTTGTCCCGCGACTCTGAGGCGAAACACTGAACAAGTTAAAATATCTTATATATAAAATTCTCGTGTCACAATGTTCGTTCCCGTACTCCTTGGAAACGGCTTGACCGATTCTCATGAAATTTTCTGAGCATATTGAGTAGGTCTGAAAATCGGCCAACATCTATTTTTCATCCCAAAATTCCCGCGGGAACGGGTACAATGCGGGTGAAACCGCGGGGCGCAGCTAGTATTCCTATAATAATCTTACAGTCGCCTAGATATAAGTATTATAAGGTATAAAATGCTGTCTTAATATACGTAAGTAAGTTATCTTATGACGCATTCAATTTCATAGTACAGGAAAAGTACTCATAAAAATCTCGTAAAAATATTCAATTAACATTAAATAACTGAAGCTGAAATCATTCATCATAAACTTGAAGGTAAAACGGGCGATATGAGATAAAAGTAGAGATTGAATATCTGTATGGAAAGTTCATCCACCCAGCGTAGACAATTGTACCGTTCTGTGTTTAAACGGCGTTGCACAAAGCGTTGTCACAGCACAAAGGTAGTGAGAAGCTTTGTGCTCGATATATTGTTGGTACAGTATGAGTACAACATTATAGCTAATGCTAAAAGCATTTACATTTTGCGAGTTTACAAGCTGCGACTCGGCAAGATCAATAGAACATAACGAATGGCAAGTGCTTTTGTTGCGCTCGCATTTTATTGATTTTGTCATCATGCACCTTGTAAATATGCATTTAATGTAAAGTGATTATTGATAATCATAAAGATTAGGAACTTAAGCCTAATAAAATGAAGTTGATGCTTTCATTATCTGGTAATAAACAAGATAGAATATCTCCATTGTCGTTGGATATTTATACCTGCCTGCTACTTTAACGGTCAGCCCCTTATAAGTAACTCTTAATACATATTTACATAACCCTGAAAATTCCCAAGCGTAACCCTTTTTTCAATTGTTTCAAGAAATCTCGATGGTTACAGTCCCTGGAACGGTTGCCTCTAGGAGCTTATATCTGTCTATCCATAATGTGAATAACGAAAAAACAGTACAACTACCAATCACTATAAAATAGACTTAAAATTTCTCTCTTTTAGAACTGTTTTCGACCGTCGTAAAATTCAATGAGGTGACCTAAATAAATTATTGTTGCTTAGAGGATTTTCTTTAGGTCTAAAATAACTTGAATTGTTTTCAAAATTCTATACAAAGGTTCTGTTGGAATAAAGTTAGCATTAATTTGAATTATGGATATCTAACACGTTCTCCAGGTCTGATATTTTAGCCATTACGTGTTCAACTATCTTCTATATTTATTGAAATCAATTGTTATTATTTAGGGTGCTTTCAAATTATGCGTTCCGACACGAAACGCATAATTTGAAAGCACCCTTAATGAATAATGATTGAATAAATTCAATTGAACCCTCTGTTACTCTGTTACAAACTACCAAAATATTTTCGTCATAAATTCGCTAACGGATATCTAAAAGTAATAACTCTTATTAAAATAAAATTTACAAACATGTTCTAGAAATAGATATAAGTTCGAACTGTAAATTACAACGTCGGTAGTTGGCACAGTTCTCCTTTCAGTTCGTGAGACATCGGGAAAACAATCTTTGTTTGCACGTTCCTGGTTTTTGAAAATTTGTATTTGAGTTTGGTGGTAGTGAAGTGAGTTTTCTCATATTGTTTTTAATAGGGGTCACGGTGCAAGGGACATCGACTAGCGAATTTTTTTGAAAGAAGAATATAGAACGGTAATAAAAATATTCTAAGTCCATTTTTTAAATTCGCTTGTCGCCATCATCGTGCAACTTGTTGGTTCTACCTAAAACAATTTTTTGTTAGCATATTTAATTTTTATGTAAATAAAATGAAAAGGACTGAAAATAAATAAACAGTTGAATTCCAACTCCCTATTTTAAAAATTAACAACTGCAAAATCTTAATCATATACCCCAAAAAATATCTTGTTTACTTCAAACAGCGTCAAACGTTTAATTAGTCTAAAAACTAAAAGTTAGTGTCAAACGAAGATCCTACCTTGGATAAAGACATTGTACCTACACTCTACAGGGTTGAGACCGGCTTATTCTGTTCGATAAGACAATGGGTCAAAGCAGACAATAGGAGAAGTTCACTCGAACAAAACCATTTGCAACATCAAACCCATTGTGTTCACTTTATGAATCGTCTCTCAATGTTCTTCGAATGTCGTATCTTATTTGGTTATTGGGCTTTAAGATTCCAAATTAATTGAGAGCAGAGATAATACAGTCCTATCGACGTCATAAACTATAGAATATGAGCACACTGTACAATGTTGCCTGTTTATATGTATCTTTCTGTATTCTGAGTATGTAAATATACTTGAGACAATAATAATTATTATATGACTTAAAACTATATGTTTGGAGCATTAAGCGTAGTGATTACTCCTAATTCTCTGGTACTGTACCGATAGCTTTAGCGAGATGAAAGGCTTTGCCCAGCAGTAAATAAATTAATAAACATTCAACTTGTGAAGTATAAACTACTTCTAGAGTTTAAACCCGCTTACAAATAAGTTAAAACAAATAGCAATTGACCTGACATTACCAACTTACTCCCAAGATTGTAACATCAACGCGATAGTTCACAGACATTGTCTAAACCGGGTATGAGCTATAACGTACAAAGTCTTGAACCATCCAAAATTTCATCAAACTACTCTCAAACAAACACGGTGCATATAGTATAAGGAACAGTCGTGAAGAAACAACAGCATAATACATAACAATATACAACATGGTTGCATTTGAGACCGCCACGCCAACTTGGGCCAAGTCGGTTTAATTCAATTCTAAAGAGCAGCATTAAGCACTGTTTAAGTCTTACATCCTAACCGGCGGAATACAATTTGTGTTGATTCTGATTAGTGTTTGATTTAGATTTAGGTTTAAGACTGAGTTTCTAGATTTTAGTCAGTTTGAAGTCTGCGGAAGGATGAGATTAGGAAATTGGTGTATTGTTAGGCTATGCTTAATCATACTGAATATCACAAACATCTATAAAAATTATTTCCGATTTTCCTCCAATTTTTCTTCTAAGATTCCTTGGTGGTTGAGTGTATTGTACTGACAATCGCCTGACAAGACTGAGATCTCGGATTCCCAGGTCGAGTGAAAACATTTTGAGATCACCAACCCGTATAATGCACGCGTGGTGATTACTCCTAACCCTCCTCACTGTACTGATACCTTCAGTGAGATGAGAGGCCTTTGCCCAGCAGGGGGAATTTACAGGCTGATACTTTCATACGGCACAAAACGTTCCGTATTTCGTAAAGTAATACTTTATTCGATTCACAAAATAGTAACAAGCAACAAAAAAAGTAACAGAGCAATCAGTACTACTCTCGAACCCTGAAAGCTGCACATTGAGTGACCTCATGTGCGCCAATGACAAGGGCGTAGGGGCAGCGAAGCACTGAAGCGGGCTCATTTAAAAAGTTAATTTCTGTGCCATCGACACGAAGAAGAAGAAGCACTACTTACAATAAAATATAAAATGTACATTCAAAGATGTTCGAATTTATGTATTACGTTCGTTATAATTAATTTTCGTTGTCGTTACCCTCAAAATGAGAATGTAGCGTGAAATACATTCATAATACATTATATGAAAAATATGAAAGAACTTTTTTCGGTGGAAAACTAATTCCTTAATACGGTATTTTATTAAAAATGTTAAGTTCTTAATTTGACTTAGATTTAGGCATTACTGGATTGTGTAAATTAAATTCTTGTAATATTTTCACGAACAATATTTTGCTTGATATGATAATTTTCTTTAACATTGAAATATGTTTAATAATTAAATTAAAATATGAAGCTTCAAGCTTAATTTGAATCTGACATCAGCATTTGAATTTTCGGAGTACGATTATAGGTAGAGATATTCTTAAGAATCCATTAAGGTATACTTTCGGTTTGTCAGATAGCAGACAGCTATTAACAGCCGACCGCAAGACCACTGTTTTCTATATATTTATGAAAATATTTTTGAGCGCGGCAACATTGCTTGTGGATGCCGCAGATGCCTACGGTTGTCGCTCGCGGTAGCTGGTGAAAACATACCTTTTATCATACAAATAGCGTTATTGACATTGAAGAAGTTTACAAGTTATTAGCTCTAAAGAAAGAAAGCTAACTTAAGAAAAAGCTTGATATATGTAATGCCATACTATTTAGGGTCAACACTGCGTTAGTGTGCGTCCATACTGCGGGCCTAGCGCGGTGGCGACGGCGGGCGCGAAATATCAAACGTATGAAACGCGTGTAAGTGTCCATACTGAAGTGACTAGGCGGAAGCCTAGCGCGACAAGACCGAGCGACTCCGCGCGCGGTGATTTCAAACGCACCGATCCGCGCGTTGTGTCCACAGTGCGGGCCTAGGCGGCGAGCGACTTAACAAGCGGGCAGTGTTGCCGTTCTACAAAATTAAAAGTCCCTAGTAATATGAAAAATTCCGCTAAATATTGGTAAATATTTTTTTTTTAATCCGCTAGAAGTCGCTAAATCTTATCGCTGACGTTCAAGTCTAATCTCGAAGTTCGCGCCTTATAAATTGGGGTTTTGAGAGGGCGCCGATCGTTTAATTTTGGCAAATATTTTCATTTTTCACAAAAAATAACAAAAAAATAAAATCAACACATTTATTCAAAAAATCACAACAGGGGAATTCTCGTTTAGTATCATTTTACGTGGATGTTGCCAGCAGGACATTTGAAAATCAGCTAAAAAAAAGAGACGTGGGTGTGGCACTCGGGGACTGCCGCGGTAAAGCTATTGTATAGTTATTTTTTTTATCACTAGATGGCGTTATTGGGGAGCGTGAGGTTTTTTCGTTACGGAATTTCTGGATTCGGTCCCCGCGCTCAAGGCCCGCGATAGAAGCTATGCAATAGCTTAATATGAATAAGTATTAAACCAGGTATATTATCTATTTAGAAAAAGATTGTGAACGAGACACATTGTGGGGTTGAAATAGAATATTTTGTGCCAGAACGGATGTTTATGGTTGTTAAGGTGTAGTGGTGGTCTTAAAAAACACATTATTCTTCATATATTTTCGAAAAAAAAGTCACATTTACAACGGCTCAAAATCCGCTAGAAGTCTCTAAATATATTTTTGTCGCTAGCTCATTTTTTTTTGCCGCTAACCACTTATGAATTCCGCTAGATCCAGCGACAAAGTCTCTAGAACGGCAACACTGCAAGCGGGTGGCAGGTGTATCAAACCAGTGGTCTTACCGCTCGGCGTTTTGACGTAAAATGGCTTCGATCAACAATACACACTAGATTTCGGGTCAGCGCAAATAATACGTCTGGGTGCTTAGGGTCTCATTTGAAAAATGAGCCACTCTTTTATTTAGTTCCCTCGAACCACAGCCAAAAAAGTTGCAAAAATAATGGCCGGAAAAACAATTTAACGGCCGGAGTGTCTTACTTTCTGTGAGTACATGTAGAATAAGTTATATTTTAAGCTTTTAAACAAAATAATATCAAATTTTGAAAAAAAATACTGATTTGAAGTCACCGCTACAAATGTTTGGCCAACGTTGGCGCAAATTTTGTGAAACAGAACAGCAGAAACATGGAGTAGATTTGTTTTGTAGTAATAATTTATTTATCCGGGGGGCGATTTTTTTTTTATGTCGTGGGGGGGTGGTTGGACTTATAAATTTCGATTTTGTAACTAATCCCGGTAGAGTATTCGCCGCCATCTTGTTTTAAGTTCATTTTTTTTTAGTTTTTCTGAAATAACTCGTTAATTTTCAACTCTAGAGCAAAAATGACAGTAAGTTTGATCATTATTATTTAATATATACGCTAGGATCTATATTTGCAGAGTTATACTATCAAGTTTATCAAAAAAATCGTAATGAAAACAAGTATGTATACTATCAAACCTAGATAGCCCAAAACATAAATAATTTTAAGTAAACTTTTACGTGCATATTACAAATTATTTAAGTGTTCAACACGACTCCATTCCATCTGTAGTTCTTCTAAAAGAAACGAAACGAAAGGAAGGTAAACACGGGAATAAAATACTTTATTTGTAGGTCGTTAAGGTTGATTTCACACTAAATGTTGTCTTTTCGTTTCTAAGTGACAGTAGTAATTTTAAATATTTGAAGATTTGCTAGGTGTCATTGTTGTAATTAGGTTGAACTTCGAACTGTTTTAAAACTTTTTGGTCAGTTCGGTAGTAAACAAAATAAGCTGTCACACGTAATTCACGAGGACATTTTTTAGCTTTGATTTTGTACGTGACCCGAAATCTAGTTGTGTATTGTTGATCGAAAATTGTTTGCAACCCCTGATATACGTCTGATCGCTACTAGAGCTCGCGCCTCAGTGTGGCCACCTCCGCCGCCGCCGCCGCGTAAGCCACCGCGTAAGTCACCGCGTAAGCCACCGCGCATTCACTGTGGCCGCACACTTAGGCTTGCGCACGCGGCGGGCGCCCGCGACTGTTCAGTTTTGTATGGAACCGCGGCGTGCTCACGCTTAACGCAGTGTCGGCCCTTATAATTACAAGTTCGTCATAGTTATGGAAATACTAAAATCATCACAAATTTTCAGTCATGCTTTACTCAAAGAAATTTTCGTAACATTTTTCCTTTGACATGTTTGTACTCAACTGAATTGGTTCGAATTTTTGAATCCGAATACATGTGGAGGCTCCGACAATAATACAACCATTATGCGTTGGCGTAGTAACTTAAAAATTCTTTTCAACTTATCGAACAAAGTGCAATGCTCCCATGAACTATTTGTTGAACTATTGTATGTTTATTCAGATACAATACATTTCGGTGAAAAAGTAATAAATATTTTTTTATTCACACCTATAGACTAGAGAATAATAACGCATGTATAACGTATGCTTTTACTTATATAAAGCACTAGCGGTGCCCCGCGGTTTCACCCGCAGCGCCCCCGTTCCCGTGGGAATTTAGAGATTTTTATTCCTTATTTTTCTTATATAAAAACCTTGTTCTGACAATAAGGAACACATTAAAAAAAGAATCAGCAGTTTTAATATTATAGATTTGTGTACATACGTACTTTGACGACGTGACAAGTATATTAGTAAGCGAGTGAATTTGCCATATTTAAAGCTCGTCCTAACGTCGTCTAAGGGCCTTATCTATAAACGCTCATTAACAGCACTTTAGCTATCAAATGGTTAGTCCCTTTCCGACATACGATATTTAACAGCCTCCGTGGTCTTGTGGTTTAAACGCCCGGCTCACGATCCGGAGGTTCCGGGTTCGAATCCTGGTGGGGACAAAAATATCTCACAAAAATCTCTTTGTGAGACTGTCCTCAGTTTGGCTAGGGCATTGCAGGCTGAATCACCTGATCGCCCAAAAAGATGATTCCGTGCTTCGGAGGGCACGTTAAGCCGTCGGTCCCGGTTACTTTCTACGGATAGTAGTCGTTACATGAGCCATGTCAGAGGCCTTTGGCGCACCTTTACCGCAAAATACTCTTAGCTGCATTAAAAATAAATAAAGATAAAAGACAACCAACTTCATTATAATGAAGTATAAACCCATTTGCATTAAGTGGTGAATATTGCGGAAGTCGAAAGCTGAAATAGCGGTGTTATATTGAACTTGTGACTCAGTGAACCGTAAATAATACGTGTTTCACTGGAGGTACATTTTCTTTCCATATTACACACGTTGCTATTATTGACGACTGGAACACTTACTTACTTTGCAGTCTTCTTCTTCGTGTCGATGGCAATTTTTTTTTTTTTTTCAAAGTGCTTGTGGCGTAGTTTAGTAGTTAGTAGTTTAGGTAAGCGACTTTACCTCATTGTGATTGTTAAAGCAATGTGCAGCTCGGTACGTACTTGGATGGGTGGGCGATAGTGGTATTTGTTTTGGTTTCGTTACCGTGCTTGCGTGTGTAATGAGAAAATGAACTTAAAGCTACGGGTTTAGGTTGATCTTTATGTAAACACATTTATATTATGTTCTTTTTTTTCTTAAATGCATGGTTTATTATTTGAAACGATTTCATTAAATTAATGACGTTTATTCCAGATTTTTGTTAAATGAAAACTAATGGTCAGTCTGTTAGTAAAAGCTCACTTTGACATTAGTAAAGAAAGCGTTCATTAAGAAAGCGTTATTTAAGTATAAAAAAAACGCTTTTTTACTGATACTGTTAAAATATTGATTTATTTTTCTTTAGAGATACTATGTAAATACTGAAGCGCGAAGCACTAAAGGTTGGTAAATAATAACAATTATTTGGTTTATTAAAAATCGAAGAACAAGCAAAAAGCATTAACAATTTGAAAGCAGACGGGGTTCATCATATTTTCGAAGATTTTGTATACAAATAGTTAGTTAAATAAATAATTCTAATTCTGTAGCTCAGTCGTTGTTATAGCTTGTATTACGTAGGTTGTGTAAGACAATAAAACACAAGAGTGCTTGGTATATTTAATAACGAAAGCTTTTAGTGTTATTTGAACTTGTTTTAGAATTTGTTTAGACTGGATTCGATTTCAATAAATTATACAAAGTTCAACGGAAAGCTTGTTAAAAATTAATATTCAAGTTTTTTTGTGAATACATCGAAAATGATAAGTAAGTAAAAAGTAAAAGTATTGCCTGTAATGTCCCATTGTTGGGCAAAGGCTTCTCGTCTCACTGAAGATATCAGTACAGTGAGGAGGTTTCAGGCGTAATCACCACGCTTTCCTAATGCGGGTTGGTGATCTCAAACCCGAGCCATGTTTGAAAAGTAGAAAACATGTTTTCGCTCGACCTGGGAATTGAACCCGGGACCTCAGTCTTGGCAGGCGAGTGCACATACCACTAGACAATCGAGGCGTTAATGATAAAAAATATTTAAAAATGTTATATAATTATTATTCAATGTGTTTATTAACCAATCTAAAGACTAGCTGCCTTAATAATAAACGTGGTGTAACTAAAACACTGTTGTAATGTGTTTTGTCTCTTTTGCTCTTCGGAAAATTGCGTATGCCAGAAAGTGATAAACTATTTGATAACTAAAATGTTCTTAATACGAATTTTTTAATATGGAGTTTTTCAATGGTATGTTTTGTTTAGTTGCTTCATACTCGTATAAGCTATAAATTATGCAACAATCAAAAAATATTTCGACATAGAATTGGCGTTAGATTGCACCAATTTTATCTCAGACACTCCGTGCCACAACTTGTAAACTATGCATTAAGCAAAACCTATTTACCGATGAGCGGAGATATGGTTAAACCACGTAAGTTGGTAGTAAGCCTTTGAAATCCTACACTGTAAGCAATATGTGCTCCACTAGTCAGTTTGGAGCTGTTTCATGCCGTGCCATTATTATGAGTAGTGAGGTGTATGTTGTTAACAAGTACATCATTTCTTGTCGGTCATTACTAGAATAATCTTTCAGGTAAACAAATTTTAGTATGAAAATAAGCTGCAGTTTCACCCACAGCACCCCCGTTGATTTCGAGATTTTTAAAATTTTCAGGCAATTTTATTATTTTCCTCCTCGTACTTCAAGGAATATTATTGAAAAATTAACGAAATCGCTTCAACTGCTCTCGAAATTTGCGTTTTCCTATTTGCGCCCCTACCTTAGGAAATATAATAAACTTTTTATATATAACTTACAGCCCCTAAATATTAATTACTCGTAAAATTGTCATCGTTCTATTGACGAATATGAAATTCCTGTTAGACGTGACACCTATTCGTACAATGGGATATCGAGTGGAAGGGTTACACGCCCTCCAACTTATTACACCACCCTTCAGAGCAAACAATAGTTTCGCTCACATTCTTGTTCAGGGCGGACATACGTTAAGTACCTTTACATGTGTTAGGTATACTCCCTTGAATACAAAATAGTTATTAATATTACGGATAAAATATTAGATATTTTATTTTATTTAAATACAATCCGTTTTATTTTATTTCAAATTTAATACAATATATACAAAGTTGGTACCTCGTGCTTTTATGCACGATATTGTGGGAATTTTGGATAATAAAATAGCCTTTCTATTCAATACAAAAATAATTAGGCGAATCCGACTGTCAATATCAGAATTCAGAGATAAGGCGTTCAAATAATGTATAAAATTAAACTTTTCTGCGTTATCTAAACTTAATATTATATGTTTTAATCTTGTTTATAATTGGGCGAATTGCGTGAATTAGAATTACTAATTATCCGTGCGATTTGAATAATTATTTTTGCATTGGATAGCCACATTCAAAAATAATACTATAGGATATTTTTTATCCCAAATTTCCTACGATGTAGAGATTAAACATTTTAAAATTTTAAAATTTTGAAAAAAATAGAATAACATTTTAAGTGCTTAAATACTAAGTCCTCAAGAAGTACATAACAGAAATACTTACTACAAACATAAATTATCATAGCTAGGAATTCTATTAATAACAGAAACAGCATTTTCATCTCTGCTATCTTTAATGGTACTTAATGAGTTTATTGAGGGCATCGCAACATCTGTTAGTTATGATCGATCTATTTGTATATAAATAGAACTAAACTCGCGGATGATTATACCAATTAGGCTTTATTGTTGTCCGAGAAATCTGACATATTTCTTATTAAAAAAAATCAAAAATCAAAGTCAAATCTCCACGGAAACAACATTAGTTGCGGTAATATATACTGTTTTTGTTTCATGGTCATAGATGCTTCACAAACTAGAATTCTATTATAGTAGTGGTGTCCTGGAGTTTAATAAGCATGGTATTTATTCCCGTGGGAATTTTGGAATATATTTTATTTATTTTTTACCAAAACGGAGATGGCGGGACGAGCTTGACATGTACTTGTCCGGTTGGTGTCAGGAGGCTCTTGACAGAGCTGAATGGAAGAAATGGGGGGAGGCCTTTGCCCAACAATGGGACACTTAGGGCTTTAATAATAAAGCCGTCATCCTCAATACTTGCAGACTTGTCCGCAAGTTTCTCAATCTATAATTATGGCACTTGGCTTCGGCCCGTGCTCTCTACATAACCTCCCTTGGGAGAGATATACATTGTATAAAAACACAATAATAATAATTCATTTAAAGTAGTAACCTTATGGTTGACCTCGGTTTTCTTTAATATTAATACATAAATATACCCAGATAAGTTAGACCAAGTCAGAGGCTTTTAAGTGGTCTAAGAACTCCGACACCAGTGTTGGCCACGAACCTACTTCTTACTTTTACAGCTTATAAACACGCTAACAATGAAATTCTAGTTTTATATACTAGTGTGAAACCAATCATTTTTAATGTAACATGATAACATATCAAAACGATAACTTTCAAGTCACAGCTGTAATGTGTCCTCCGGTTAATAGTCTCACATTAAAATTCCTATCGGCGCCCCAACCGATTCTCGAGTAACGTTGTGTATGAGCGTTAGGAAAGGGAACATTAACCCTTGAGAGGAGAAGTGGTTACTATGAAATATGGTGTTCCAAAACGTATGTTATTAATGTTTTTGGATATCCAAGATTTTAACGACTTTGAATAATTACAAACATTTTTAGAAACATGTTTTCATTCCAATAAGTTTTGTTTACTTACGTCAAAGAATAGAGAATTTCTAAATTTAAGTGTTTGGTTGCGATTTGTTTTTAAAGTATGTTAGACTTAAGACTAATGCCTACTTTAATTGTATAAAACAGTACGGAATAATAGGTCGGTCGATTAAATATTTTTTTGATGAATTTCATAAAAAGTCCGTTGTTGTTTCTTGTAAGAGCTTATTAATAATACTCATCTTACATGTTAAATTATGTTTTTAATTTAAAAAATATAGTACTTACTGCAAAATCCGCTGTACAACAACAAAAAGAACAGAAAAGTGAATAAGGTTTTCGTCGCTCTAGTTTATTTCAGTTTACGATTTCAATTAATTCCGTGTTCTTTTTCCAAAATGCCGCATTAAATCTTCGTCAGTACCTATTAAACGATAGAACCAGTCCTTCTTCTCCTTCTAAGAGTAAAACTCGTCCATCTAAACTTATCTCAAACGTAAAACGATGTAAAAAGTATCGTATTACCAAAGGTCAAAATAAAACGAACCTTAAATTCTACACGTCTGAGTACTGTTTCCTTTGCGACAATATATCTGAGATTACTTAAATAAAGCTGATGTTTCTTATTGAAAAATAAAAAGATTTGTTTGTTCCTTAATCTACTGAATTTGTTTATTTTTATCTTTATTCTGAGAATTAATGTCTTTGTTATAGAAGTGAGAGAAGTCATTGATTTTTCAATTACTTAAATTAACTAACTTAATTCAATTAGGGGGTTGATAAATAAACAAAAATATAGTAAACATGATAAATATTAGAATGTATTAGGAAAGTAAACAGACACAAGTGTTAACCGTATTAGCGATTGATTAAAATAGAAAGGATTCCGTTTTCCTTATTACGTCATCGGTTGAGTGACAATTTCAATGGATTAATTTACCGTACTACACTGAAATAGTGAAGGAGGGATTTAAGCTCTGGCGAGTAATCGAACAACGATAGAATCGATTACGTTGATTGGTGGGTATCGATTTGATATATCGGTTCCGAGAAGAGAATAGAGATTGCAACGTAGCCGTAGTGGTACTTATCTTAAACATGGGGTAGTAATAACATGCCGGTAGGGTAATCTAGGTAGTGCTAAAAACAATCCTACTAATAAAATAAATGCGAAAGTTTGTAATGGAAGTATGAAGGTATGTTTGTTACTCTTTCACGCAAAAACTACTGAACGGATTTGAATGAAACTTAACACATGGGATAAACTGTATCCCGAAATTCCCGCGGGAACGGGTACAACGCGGGTGAAACGGCGGGGCGTGGCTAGTAATTAATACCAATCGAATGTTACGCTTCTCTACAATTTAAACGACTACGTGCTACGCTATAATACTACTACGTGCTACGCAGCCGCGACTGTAGCGAATTATGCTACGCCGTAGCATGTGCGTAGTATTATAAATTAAAAGCCAAAATACGAATACTGATTTATTTCCTCATTTGTGTGCGTATAATTATAACTGTGTACTTAAATATCTTTAATAATAGTTCATTATTAATTAAATCGGTAAAATATGTAAAAACCGTAATAAAATTGGTTTCATTGCACGTAAGCTGTCAGCTTAATCATCAAAATACGTATTTAATCTTATAGTAACGTATAATGAAAGTCCAGTAACGCATGATGTCCATTGCTGATGCATCAGTAATCAGCTTAACTTGGCTGCGATGAAAAAAGGTAATGGACTGAAAAAAAACCGTTACGGAACAGTTTTTTCCGAATTCAAATGAATGAAAGCCCACTGGTTGACCTTTATCGAAAATGTTAGCTTTTATTTCCATTCTGTTGATCTTGTTAGAAGAATTTATGATTCAATATTTAGGAGTCTAATGTAATTGAAATATTGGTCTGTGAAAATAATATTATTTTAAGAAAGGCTGCTTTGTTTCCAATATTGGAGTAAATAAACGTAGATAAGCATTATGTTTCTAAATATCTTTTGATATTTTTATGTCAGAATAACAAATGATTACGTTTTTCTTTGAACATCAAAACGTATTTTTTTTACAATTATTTTATTTTAGAACATCATTATGTTTATACACTATATCAAACACGTGTTCGACTTCCCAATAGACACACTTTAAAATCAGATAAAAATAACTTTTAGCCACCAATTTCTATATCGGGAAGTTTAGCAAAAAGTCCCAAAGTCCGCTGAACTAAGTTACGACATAAATCCCGAGGAAATCGAACGAGAATTGGTGTATCCTGTGAAAAGTGGGAGTCTGTAATACTATATAAGGGGAAGAAGCAAAGAGGCGGCTAATTGTCGCCAACGGCGGCTAATTAGGAGTTATCGCTATTGTGCACCTAACAAACAACGCTCTTAGTTAATTTATTAGCAAATTTCGACAATTGCTACTTTGCACTTAGCAACTGTTTTATTTATGGTTCGTTCTGCTTTCTTTATGGATTAATATTTTTATTTGGTTTCGTTTATTAAATTTCAATATCTATCTATATAAATAAAAATGAATTGCTGTTCGTTAGTCTGCTTAAAACTCGAGAACGGCTAAACCGATTTGGCTAATTTTGGTCTTGAAATATTCATGAAAGTCCAGGGAAGGTTTAAACGGTAAGCAGTGAGGAAAAAAATACAGGTGAAACCGCAGGGCACAGCTAGTTTTTGAATAAATACAGACTATAGTAGTTTTGTTGGACTTAGGACTATATGTACTAAACATAATCCGTTTAGTACATGTACTCTATTCACATATTTAGATTATTGTAAAAAAATATAATATCGAATCAAATGTCAATCGAACAAAATAAGTAACAACTTCTATTAAAGAAGTAATAACACAGAATACTTAATAAGAACCATTGTAACTCCGCGCCGTAACAATGGTGAACATAGGTAAAGTCGACGACAATAACTCAAGATTTACTTTCAAGTTTCCGGGCCATTTTTCATGTTCCATTTTATCTTAAAAGTCGCCAGACGCCGACGGGGGTGGATACTAAGTGGTCTTTTGACTCAGTACTCTAAATTCAAGTGTTTGACTTTATAGAATAGTTTAAGGCCCGATTTGATACTTGACATTTGAAGCGATTGTCTTTTGTTTTAACAACAATCTTTTAACCTATTGGATACTATTAACTGGCAGGAACATATTAAGATCGTTCCCAGTACCGATGGACGAGTTTCATCATAGATCTTCACGATAAATATGAATAAATCATAATAAAGTAAAGCTGACATGTTTGATTTGTTGTTATTGTTTGTTTGTTTGCCCAATCTCAAATCTATCAATCCGATTTGAATAATAGTTTTCGTCATGAATAGCCGTATTTAACGAACAGGTTAAATGGAATGCAGGAATGGGCACAACGCGGGTAAAACCGCGGGCCCTGCTAGTTAATAAATAAGTAAATTATTCTAATTACAGCTATTAGAGTGGTCCAAAAATATTTTATTCAACAGGGTCATTGTCCTTTCAAAGTTGTTTAAATGCAAGACATGGAACAGAAAAAAGTATTTTGAAATTTTAAATTCGGAGATGATTCAAAGTTTATAAACTATTCTCAGAGGTTTACATTTTTTGATTCAAATAGTCACGTCATTTTGTCGCGTCTCGAATTGCAATCTTTACAAATGTACAAGCTAGATATTATTGTGACATTATTGTAACTGTAAATATAAAATTTGAAGAGTTACAAGTAGTAAACAGTATTATTATACTCTCATTCAAAGACAGTAATAAAAACATCATAATTTTTGTAACTTTTTTATGTGTGCATTAAGTTCGTAGGTGGGTGATATAAACAAATCAATAGATACATAAATCGGATGACTATTTTATTAGGTCGACGTTTGAAACAAAATATAACGGTTCAATTCTGTGTACCTGTAGTCCTGTGCCGATAGATACGAGATCGCATCTAAAATTGCTGGCAAGATTTATAGACCATTGTTTGTGCCGAGTTTTGATTTGTTTCTATGTCGTAAATTCATGAATGGGTGAATTTGCTTGGGAATTGTGTTGAGACACGTAGATAACTCGGTAAGAAGTTGGCAACTGACAAACAAAACGGGCTATTGTGTGAAAAGTGTCGACATTCGAATAGGGTTTGTGGGATGTTCGTTTAAGACACAGTGCGAAAATGTTTTTGATCTCAATATTGTTTTTGACGAAGGTTTTGATCAGTTTTTGATACGGTAAAAAGAGGTCTAATGTGCTGAGTTGTCTGTCAAAACGCAGTTCTTAAAAGAATAGACTTATTGTGATACGATTTTTTTTTATTGAAAGCTGATGTGATCAAGATGGTATCTTGTGTCATGATTAACAAAAAGCGTGAAAAGAAAAAAGTTGACTAACTTGTTGTTCGTCGACTTTTTAAAGTACGACTAAAAAAACCACTTTTAAAAGAGTAAGGTAATCCTTACCCTTTATATCGAATGTCATAAATTCAATACAGTAATTATTATTTCAGTAGTTAAAATGGTTGAAGTTAAAATATTATCACATCCATAAGTTTGCGCATCGTTGTTACTCGTAACCATTAAAGAACAACAGTTGCATTTGTTTATCAAGTGACATCGTGACGTGTAAAATCTCGAACAAAAATACCAAGAGTAATACACTGGTTGCATTTAAAATGAACACAGGTAGATAGTGTCAGTGGCAATCGCGTCGCCCCGAGCTCTCACAAGTGTACCAAAATTATACACATCGCATAGCAAAATGGCGAATTGAGGCGAAAATTTTGTGCGAATTTCGCAGCGATAACGCTCGGGATTGTCCGCGATGTCGGCTGGGAACAGTTCTGCGGTTATTTTGTTTTGTACGCAACTGTCTCACTTGTTTTTTTGCAATGAAGTGTAATATTTTTTTATTGGATTTTTATGTAAGGATTTCCGTTTGTGTTGAAGTAACACGATGTGCCACTTAAAGTGAATTCCGTTATTAAACTTTACATAATGATATGCTGATACTTGACTAACTGACAAAGTGCTGATTAAGTTCCAAGTAAGTTTGATTAAAAGCTATCAAAGTTCAGGATACCGTCATAGTCTGAGTGATAGAAGACCTATAGGTATATCGGCATCGCGCACGGCGAGAGATGATTACAGAACACGCTTGGTGAACCAGAGAACATTGTGATTGTCACAAAAGTTTAATCACGATTGGAAGCCAAGCAATTATGAAGACGCGTTCGATTCCGCGATATCTCAATCGATTTCATTATTGCCCGAGGCAGAACATGAAAACCATCCGTCTTCCATTGAAATATGAGAGCGATAATGTTTTTTATCAACGATCTTCAACTTTATTGGACAGATTAAAAGCCTTGCAAAGACAGATATCTTCGGTTCGTTTCGTCCGACCGAGCACGACTTAAGAAGTTTTAATAAACGGATCAACTTTGAAGCTTCGTGTTTGATGATTCCACGATTCCCGAGTGTGATTGTCGTTTGATGGCCGACCAGATGGAAAATGCTTGGCATTTGATCTAACTTCTCTTTATAAGAAAGTGCAAACATATTCAGTATTTTTACTTCGTTAAACACATTTTCACGACATTTATTGAATCACAAAATCTAGTAAATACAAGTTAATAAGTTGAATACTTATTGTACTATGCAGATATGACTTAATAACTGAATTCGCAACTTCAGAGCATTGATCTTATAAATGATTTCAAAGAGCTTATTTAACAAGTAATAATTAAGTAAATGTCTTCAATGAAGGAAGTATAAACCCATCTAAATCAAACACGGTTCTAATTTAATTTGTAACAATCAAAGTGGACTGTGAATGGTGTATTATGTAAGCCTTGTTCGGCGCCGGGATGTCCTCGCTATTGACTCGGCAAGCTTCATTATAACTTGAACGAGTTCTTTGATTCTTTTCAAAGGCACCTCGGTTGGAGTTGTAATAATTTTATTTAATTTTTCTCTTGTTAATTAGTGTTAGTTGTAACTGTGATTAATCTAGATCTTGAATTGAAACTAAGTTTACGAATACACTTCGCTTTTATATTAGACTTTTATTTGGTACGTTTCGGCTTCTTTGCAGAAACCGTGGTCTCAGGAGAGTATACTTAAATTCTCTTAAACTTTAAAAAACAATAACCTAGATTTAATATGTAGCTTTCAAAGACACTAGGGTCTATATTCATAAACGCTTATAAACAGAATTTAATTATCAAATGGTTTGTCCCTTTCCGACATACGCTATTTTCCGAAGAGCAAAAGAGACAAAACACTTTTCAACTGTTTTAGTTAAATAGCGTTTATGAAAAAGGCGGTAGTTATATAAACAAAACAAATATTTGGGACTAAATAAAGCACTTCATAATAATTAGGGCTTCCTTCAGTGACATAAGAGTTTCAACCGACAACTCAGTCAAACTTAACGGTTTATTTTATTACAGAAAAAAACAAATTTCAAAAGTCCTCGAGCCATTCGTCCGTCAAAACGACATCCATTGAAAAATATCGCGGTTCAAAACGAAGCTATTTAATTAACTTTTCCGGGCATTATTACCGGTTTATACCCGGGTTTTATGCCCGGGTATTGTGCGAAGTCAATATCGGTTGGTTTATTGTCGAAGTCAGTGGTATTCTTTGTTAAGTGCGGGATTGAGCCGTCTGGTTACATTATGTTGGGTCCAGTTGTCACGAACTATTAGTGCTACAGGGTGTGCTTAAATACATATCTCAATCATAAAACGGTTATTTCTTTTCACAGCTTTATTGTATGGGTCAAGTTAATAAACCTTTGCGAAAAGATTGAGCGTTATAAAGATTTTATTTTATCCGTACCACGTTTAATGCTGAGCACTCAAATTACTAGCAATACGGAATTGCTCATTATGAAATTGAGGGTAAATAAATAGCAGTTTTAACTGAAACCTGCTGAAACGTTTCATTTCATAACACGCTGTACCATCAACTTCCACAATATCTGTAGTTGTACAAAAGTTGACGTAGCGAAAAGCCAATAGGCGATACGGTATTCCGTACGGCAGGTGACGTCACAATATGTTATTGGGCTTTAAGTGATACGGGTTGTATTGTTTCGTTGAAAGTTTCCTTTGTATATTTATTTTATATTTTTATCGTCAACTTGACGTATTGAAACCATTGTACTGGAGAAGATATTGAATGAAGGTAGAGAACTGTTTGTGTCATCAGGAACTAGCTTTTCTTTCTTTTAGCGGTAAATTTTTCCCGTATAAGGCACCATACATGCTATATATACATATGGTGCCAGCCTTAATCTCGAATATAAAAATGTATTGTATTGGCGTGATATTTGAGTTCAAATGTTTTGATTGAAGTTGAAGAAAGTAAATTAGTTGAGATTCATCCGAATGACGACCGGAAAATGACGAAAAGTTAAATAATACTAAGAGAAACAGACCTAAATGTATCTAGTAATAAGAGCGTTTACGCATTTGTGTAAAGGCAGCCAGAAGTTCAACTAATGAATCCCTACATTTAACGTATAAATAAAGGAAATATCTCCTTCTAAGTACACTTTAGCAATAATCCAATGACAAATGTTCGTATCGTGACACAACGGTTGTCTTAATTTGGACCCAAAAACGAAACAAAAGTAGGATTTTCCCGAATTAAGGTCGTATGTAACAACGGTTTTAATAAATTTGAACAAAAATGGATCCCTAATTGGCGTCTTACTTTTTATGCCAAATTAATTTACGCTTCCCTAATTGTTTTTATGAATTTGAGAAGAGTTTTCAAAGCAAGTTTATGTTTATTATATTTTTACAAAAGATGAATATTAATAAGTTATTTTACCCAAGAGGTCTAGTTATATTTAAGCGGCGTTTGAAATATAATTATTCCTCTTTCAATATTAATTTTGTATAATTTTGATTTCATTACTGTTAAGTGATAATGATAAGGATTCAGTTTGTATTTACACTGAATTTTTTTTGTAGGTTTTTTCACTATTTACATACAGAACTCGTGATATAGTTTGACTAAGTTATGTTAGCTCATTGCGATTGTTAAGCAACGTGTAGCTCATCCCTTACTTAGATGGATGTCCGATAATGGCATTTTCTATCTGAGCGCTACGGCGCTTCGGAGGGCACGTTAAGCATTCGGTCCTGGTTGTTTCAATCGGTATACCATGTCTAAAAACTCTTGACACCAAGTTGGCCACTAAATAGCATTTATTTTAAGCATATATTTCTTGAAATAAGATTTTGCAGAGCATGTCCACTCTTGTCATTTAATGTACGTTATTTTTTTGTTTCAGGTAACTCCTACGCGTTTCAAATCATGACATTCTTCAGACAATATTTTACGTTTTGACTCGTACTATGTGAAGTGTAATAATTCGAATTGTGAATTAGTGAAGTAGAATAAAAGGTACACAATGGAAACGCTAAAGATAACTGTGTTCAAGTTGATCGGATTTCTGTTACTGGGATGGATATCCGGTAAGTCTACATTATATCGTCATCATAAATTTAAGAGCTAGATTCTTGTCGGTGAGTCCGATGCAGACTTGTCCATCTATTCCTGTTCAGTGCAAGCTCCTTCACATCTCTATACGACAGGCACTTTTTTTATCTGACTCATGTTATATTGTACTTTAAAAAACTTAATCATGCTTATTTTCAACTGCGTATGATAGGGATGTTTATATTAGCATATACTTTAAGGATCGCCAGGGTAAATAGGTTGTTACTCAAGCCCAAAGACCCAAGGAAATGTTACAACGCAAGCAATTAGCAATTTAAAAATTTAAAAAAACTTTCAAAACTACACGGTCTCGTACACTTAACTAAAATTATGTTCTTTTTTCAAAGCAATCACTTATAGCTGTAGATCACACAGCGTGACACCTCCTCCATAGATGTGGTTCCAAACTCTTTGAATTGAAAGGCATACATAAAGTGTTCGTACTAGGAAACAATTATAGCAATTGGATTTTAATAAGTTTAACAATCAAAAGAAGCTCACGTTAATTAATGAATAAAAAAATAATTTCGCAATTAGTCTATAAATTAACTCGTTTCTTAATCCACGAAGTAAAAAAGGCTTTTAGCTGATTAACTTTTCAATGTTCTGGAGGGGTTCCAAGTGTAATAAATCAAGTAATAATAAAATTACGGCTAAATGTTTGATTAAATACGGCGTCTCGTACTCTCGTTGTTTTCATTTCTTCCTGAATGAGATCTTCGTTCGCGTTATTTATGGCGCGTCTGAATCCGATGTTTTGGGGATCAGCTCCGGATTAGTGATTTTGTTTACATAGTATCCTTCTAATTGGTTTTGAATGAGTTTTTAGTTAGTTAACGTTTTGTTTGACTGTTCTAATTGAAATGTTGTTTTGTTTTTCAAATCCTGTAGCTACTTGTCTTCCTGCTCACTGTATTTTCTGTGAGACGAGAAGACTTTCCCCTGTAGTATACCCTTAATACTTTACTTTTACGAACTTATTGCAAGCCCGCATATAATAAAGTTTACTTTTTGATACATTAAAATATTAGATACTAGCTGATCCGAGTGTTGGTTCCACCACCGGTCCAAAAGATGGCGTTAGGGTGTACCTTTAAGAGATCGCGCTTACTTTCCCAGATTTAGTGGGGTCACACCCAAACATTCTTGAGCAGGAAAATAACTTGCTCTTTATAAAATTAGTATAGTCTAGTCTACCCGCGAAAAATATATCTTATTTTTCAGAACGCACTATTAAAAACTTGATAACATATAAAAACTTTCCAACTGCCAGGTTACACTATAAACACCATCTACTCTAAAACCATACAAATGGTTAACAACTAGCTAGTTTTCTAAGTACTTAGAATACAAAATAAGCCTTCCAGCAGTAAATAGCAAGCAATAAGCTCGACGTTCTATTGTAAAAGAATAAAAATAAGACCGCTAGCGTATTGGATCAGTAAATTAAAGTTGCAAGGCAAATGGCACGTAGAAATAAAGAATGTTGGGATCGTAAGGTTATTAGGGGCATGTTCTTATCAATAGAAGATATATGTATGTATAAAGTGCGACGTAATTTGGTTGAAAGGAAGTTGCAAATGTGTTCGGGTCACCGTGTCGTGTATATGAATGTATAGGGCGAGACGTAATTTTGTATATGTATCTAATTAATTCTGTTTCCATGTATTATTGAGTTACATATATCATAATTATAATGTCTTTAATTGTCATTCCTGGTTGTTTCAATCGTTAGACCTTATCTAACAAGCCCGTTGGCACAGTGGCAGTGAGAGCGCTTACTATGTCGGGGGTTGCGGGTTCGATTCCCGCCCGGAGTCAACAATATGTGCAGACATAGTTGTTGGCGACGACGTCTGGGTGTCAATTATATATTCTTATAAAGTATTTGTGTATGTATATGTAGTAGTATCAGTGAGTTAGATTCCATAACACAAGCTTAGAGCTTACTTTGAGTCTAATTAACCGTGTGTGAATTTGTCTGGGTATATTTATTATTTATTTATCTAAGACATTTATTCAAAATGGCGAATCATAATTTGATTTATTTACCAACACTCTCCTGTAAACAATATTTGAATATCGAACAATGGGAGCAGCCAATTAGAACAATACGCTGAATAACCTTGTAACCATTACTTAGGTCTTCCTATTTCAAATGTTGAAATGTCCTTCAAGTCTAGACTATTATTTCAACTCTAGTTATTCTGGCTTAGTACTTAACAAAGTTAAGCTTTTCAAGTCTAAGTAGCTATTGCGTCAGCGTGCTTGTTATTTTAACGAGTTCACCTGACTAGGCCGAGTGCTTCAGAGAACAATTAGAACTTTATGAAATTATTGTAGCTTCCATCTTTTAGCAAACATTAAATGCATTACTCTGTATGTATATGAAGTAGTATCAGTGAGTTAGATTCCATAATACAAGCTTAGAGCTTACTTTGGGTCTAATTAACCATGTGTGAATGTGTCCGGGTATAATATGTTTTATTACTAAGCTTTTGAATGTGTATTTTATTCATTTAGTATATTATTTATTTAGGTAAATTCAATACTATGGAAGTTTCGTTGATTGGTCGGTCCCAGTAGCTTTAATCGTAAGATCATTCATTATTGAAACTTGGTGATGGTCTCATACTGTCAGTGCCCTCATTAGCTTTACTTTGATTTTATTTAGTAGTTGGACATTCTATCTTAAGTAATCCTACGAATATTATATATGCAAAAGTTTTGAGGAATTATGTATGTACTAGCCACGCTCCGTGGCGTTACCCGCGTGGTACCCGTTCCCGCGGGAATTTCGGGATAAAATGTATCCCATGTGTTATTCTGATTTTACTCTTTCACGAAAAAACTATTCGACGGATTTGGATGAAACTTTACATTAAATAGGATATACATTAGAATTACACATGGGATACAGTCATGTTATCCCAAAGTTCCAGCGCAGACTGGTAGAACGCGGTAGCGCCGCGGGCGCGTCTATTCATATCACAATTTTGCAAAAAACTGCTATTCACTATCTCGGTGGCACCCGCACGTGTAATTTCAAGCAAACTCTGATACTGTTATTGAAGATTAGATTACCGCGCAATTATAAACATCATTACAATTGATTTATAGTAAGCAAGTAATTGTTAATTTACTTGCGTAACAACACACATATATTAAAATAACAATAGTTTGCGCACTTGTTTTGAGCACTTATCTATAATAATATAATAAGGGCGTAAAGGAAGAGGTTTTTTGTTAATTTGAACGTGCTAATCTCAGAAACAACCAATATTTGAATAACTCTTTTGCCATAGTTACATTCAATGGGAAGGTTAAAGGCTATTTTGTATTCCAAAATTCTCACTAGAACGTGCACTAAGCGGATAAAACCGCGGGGCGCTGCTAGTAACTAAATATACGGAGATGTTCTTAAAATAGCACGTAGTTAATGTATTAAACTTATAGTATCGGTGTTTATTTACAAAAGCCTAACTCTATTATCGCACAAACATAATGGTGTGTGCCCAATTAATTATATTCGGATACTATAACTCAATAGTGTACTTTGTTAACGATCAGCTTTCTGAGTTATATTGTTGTGTTTCTGTGTTGTGTCAGTAATATGTTTCATCGGTGACTGGGTTACATGTGTAATCTTAATTGAAATCTGTATCATTTTGGTTGGTGGTCAAGATTACGTTTTGAGAGTTCTTTAATTTGTCAAAATGGTCCAATTGTTTCCAATTATGAGACCACGTGAACCTAATCGGAGATGTTAATGCGGTTTAAAAAACTCGAAACCAGTTGGCAAATAACCATAATACGAAATCAAAGTAAAATATAGGACTATTTACGCACTACTACTTAGACTCAAAACAAGTCCTATGGAATCTAACAGATGCTTTTACACATGCACACATAGATTATTTATATGAATATTGACACCCAGACCTCGCTGCCAACAAAGCAAGCATATGGATGTTTGCTTCACAGTAAATGCTTTCACAAACCAGGTGTGCCAATGTGCTTGATCTGGCCTTTTAGATAAGAACTATCAGTGGCTAATCCTTTTGAAGTGTTTATACCGCCCAAAGTCTTCCGATAAGGAGTTGTTACATCCTAAAGGTTAGTACTTTTAGAAATCGAAGTTTAATATTAAAGATTGGCCAACAGTAGCGTTCAGTTGGTCGATGAATGAAAGGAAAGGCAGCCTTTGATCTAGAGGCTGATATTAGATACCCAGTACTTTGTAATTTTTATATAACATACAGTGTTTTTATAGTGTTAAGAATAGGTGGATATTAAGATAAATGCAACCAGCAATACAGAAAAGTCGATCCTTTTTCCCTTGTCGCGTCAAACAGATCACCAAAAACTTATTTCTTCCATACCAAAAACCATGAAAAAGTAAAAAAAATAAATCTTAGCTTCACCCATCCATTCCCATCGCGACATTAATCCGGATATCGCATTTTTTCCCGATCCTAACACAAAATGTGTAACCAATGATGATATTACGGAATCGAGGTCAAATATGTAGACTTAATATCTCGCGATATTATTCAATTTTGTCTGGGAAAATCAAATGGTCCTCAGAAAAGCAAGTTTTGAAGAAAAAAATGATATCAACCGAATGTCCAATACGATTATGCCACGGCGTCTGCGAATCCAATAATTCGTTATATTGGAGAAAGTTTTTCTTGCAAACTTGGGAATCATTCTCTTTGACCCGTCCCGTTATTATTCAGAATTGGAAATATTAGAACCTTTATTGTAAAATTGTAAGTGTCGCTTTCGTTTAAATTAATTTTGTAATATTCAACTTTTCTTTAGCAAATAAGATGGCTTTCAGCGAAACTTGCTCTGAAAGGTTTAATTTTCTTCAGTAGTCTTGTAAAGTTAATAAATAAACTAAGTTGTTCTTTAATTACTAAAATTATGTTAGAGATAAGTGAAAGCGTGAAGTAGAACGTAGATATAACGAGTTTTAATATCCGACACTCGGTTTAATTTCGGAGTGAAAAGGACAAACCCTTCTTTGTTTGATATAAATAAACAACCCGGGAACGACTCTCCGTAAAATACCTTATTGAAACACTGATCTTCCAATTTCGTGCTCTCTCCTGATTTTTCGCTACTCAAAATATTATTTTTCAGAACAGTCGAGGGCCCTTTGAAGCAAGAATCGGAAATAAATTCCTACTTCAAAGGTTTTTATATAAAAGGTTACCTGATAACAGCCCTCTAGATATTATTATTTTTTAATATTTACCTCAGGGGATGCGATGGGAGTAGTAATGTACAATTAAACTTTTCAATTTATTTCGTTGAACGATATTTTGTATGGATTGATTGAATAAGACTCTTGATGTAAATTACACAATCAACGTTATACAGGGTGAATGATGTGTCCACTCGTAATTTATTTGGTATTAATTTGGATATGGGAATATATTGGAAAAAAGGATTTACTGCATTGTATAACTGTCTAAAGCCTTCAAATATATATATGAATATATAGAATAACTTTGACTTTACTGAATAAAATAGTAACATTGAATAAAAGCAACATTTTTTTTTTATATATGACTTCACTAACCTCTTTTCCTGCACAAAAGGAATTGGTTTGGATTGTAAAATTGACTTTTTACTTTATACTCGTATATTTAAGTACATTTTTGTTAAAAGAAAATTATTACAGACGCACCCACACCAATCTCCACCTACGCGTATTTGTACGAGTAAGTGAAAAGTAAGTAACGAACAAAAATAGCGTGACCTTCCATTCCTTTATCTTTCTCAGTCTGATCTCGAGTTTCGTACAACTCAAGTATCGCACGTTGTACGATATGAACAACATATAATAATATACATACCTACGTATCGTTACCACTGTATATTAATACGGAAGCAACATTGTGTATTCCGTATCCAATGTCAACAATTAAGAGGACGTCTTAACTGTATTGATAGTGGGCAAACGTTAGGCTTGAACGACACATATATGTACGATAAATCTCGGTGGAATTGCTTCTGAGGGCAGTGTCGTTGAAATATGGCCGGATTATACGTAACGTACCTATCTGGCGATCTAATCTCGGTTAGATGGAGATCACATCGTTCTCCTTGTTGCCTTACCGGTATAGATGGCAGCGTCTTGATCATCTAGTACTTGAAGTTTGATTAATTTGTTTATGATATAGTTTTGATTAATGTACGGAGTTTGATGGTGTACGGGTTAATGGAATTGCCTAAAGTACGGACTAGAATATTGTTGATTGCTTTGGTTTCGTGTTTTGTTGAAAGCCAAGCAGGTACTGAGAACTTCACACAGCCTAAATGTAAAAAATGAAATTTATAGATATATTTACGAATTATTAAAAACAACCAAACATATAAAAATAAGCTCTTTGTATAAAGAGTTGTTGGATAAATAAATTAAATTTGCAGTAACAAAATAACCTATTAATGTCACGCCCATATTTCACAACTAAACCACTAGTAAATGTTATTTATTAACAACATTATAATATAGGGCTTTATTAAACTAAACCCTACCTACCGCATTACCGGGTGAGATTCAATATAATTTTGTGCATTATGTTATAGATGGACACGCCATTGACGGTGTAATATGCGGTATTCAGATAATATCTTTGTTAGGAATTGACACTGTCAGCTATGATATTATAACTTGACTGACTGGCTATAGTTAGCGTTAAATACATGTTATTAAATTTGAAATCATTAGAATGTTCATGGTGCCTCGGTGGTCTAGTGGCATTTGCACTCGCCTGCCAAGAACAGTCTTGTCTGCCAAGACCACAGGGTCTTGCGTTCAATTCCCGTGTCGAGCGAAAACATGGTTTCTACTCTTCAAACATGGATTGAGTTTGGGATCACCAACCTGCATTAGGCAAGCGTGATGATTACACCTAATCCTCCGCACTATACTGATATCTTCGGTGAGATGAGAGGCCTTTCCCCAGCAGTGGGACATTACGGGCTAGTACTAGAATGTTGATGGTGTTTTTGCTTTAAAAAATAGTATTTACTGTAAACATGCCGTGATAATTAGTGACTGCAGAACATTCTGTTTATTCTTTATTTGAATACCTCGTCATTAAAATATGTACCTACGCGATAAAATTCTAACCGATAATGCTTAGTAATGCTTAGGTTGCCCTTTACCTTACTTCCTTACCTTCCAGTTGAACAAAACCACCAATCAAATAAAACGCTTCGCACACAGTCCCTACCCATCCATCTACATAATCCATCTCCGATGACAACTCGTAAGCTACATAATATATCCTAGTGACGTCACAACGTTCCAATATCCCCTCGCCACTGGTCTACCGCTGACTCCGACGTAAAATGATACATGCAAATAGGCAGAGTGTGACCTATATAGCGACCAGCAACATAAATTACAGAGCCAATTGTTTCCTATAGCTCGCCTATTGTCTCTCGCTGCATTTATTTAGAGGGCATTTTGTTCAAAATAGGACGGAATTCGCTCTTTTTGTACTCGTATGCGAGTTGGGATGTAAAGGTCTAAAGCCTTTTGTGTGTGCCAATTTAATCGACAGTTTTATGATGGCAATAATGTGGGGATATTTTAGGTATTTAAACTATTGGAATTTAGTTGTGTAATTGAAAATGTGACATGCTATGTTTAGTGAAAATTCATTAAAATTTAAAACCCCTAACAAGAGAGGTTTGGTTTGTCTGTGTGTGTGCATGGCTCTGTGATTTATTTTGTTTTAATAGTGAATATCAGTAGTATTCTTGATTGTTTTTTTGAAAAGTAGTCCGGGCTCATGAAGAAGTAAATATTTATTTTCAAATATTTAAAAAAAATCAACTACTTACCTTTAAGGCACAAAATTATCCTTCACAAAAACATTGTAGTCAAAATGTTTTGAACTTTGAAATAAGTCGATTCATTTATTTGAACTCCTCGTCTTACATAAACTCCGAGGAAAACGGGAGTTGCAAGTTCTTCGTACTCTTATTGTGTAGATAGCGGAAAAGGCTTTGGATAACCTAAAGGATTTGTCATTCGTCCTTGGATACCAAACCTACGAGGAAAGAGTCGGTTTCATATTGAAGACGGGACTCCTTGTAAGATTTCATTGAAGCGGAATACCTCTCTCACTGATGTTGTTTTGGAGAATATTTCCGAACGCGGCTGTCACACAGTTGACAATTTAGTTGGACAAATTTTTGGATACACTAACATAGAAGTACTGTAAAAGTAGTATAAGTAAGTTGGCGTGATTTTGTGGCGAATCATAGTGTCGGAGGTAGAAACCACCTAACGGCCTCGGATATAGGGCTATGGGACGTAAGACGCGGACGTTTCCTTAAGCCGTATCAATATCGTCAATTGTTTCCACCTATAATAACAACGCAGTAACAAGCTTTCCGTCTGCCAAAACAGAATAACAGAATACAATTCCTACCAACAACTATTGTAAATAAGAAATGAGAATCTGATAGTATCGTTAACAAAAATTGCTCAGCGGCAGTATTTTGTCAGTTTCCTAGTTTAATAACTATTTGATGGCGGTCTTGGTAACCGTGGGGGAATTGTTTCCGGAAGGCGGAACACACGCAGATAACAACGAGACGTGGAAGTGACATCCTATGAAGATACAATTTTAGATAAAATACATTAATTTGGTCCAGTTAAGCGAAAAAGTAGCTGTATTAATGATAAAAAGTTGGGTAAAAGGTTTTTTGGTAGGTTGTCAAAATCATGTGTATTGCTAACATTACCTACATTTTATACATTACTTTATTAACAACATCCCACTTTTTATGTCTTTGATTTTACATACAATAAAAAAGTTAAATTAATAGATGTCCAACTTGTCATTTCCAGTGAATTTATATCAACAATATTGTCATATATGCTTGTTATCCTGTTGACGTATTCTGACCAAAAATTATTATACGAATTTCGCTATAATAGGATTGTAGCCGAAATACTATGCTTTTCCTGGTTCCCGACATTTTAGGTGAATTTCCATGAAAATGTTACACAGTCCTTTCAAAACAGGATGAATATACGAGTATACGTAATTTGTATCAAAGGATTGTGTGGGTATGCATTTTTTGTCTGGTAAATATCATAATTTTTTTCTTATTTAAGATCCTGACACACATAGTCCGGGTGTTGTATTCCTTATATTTGTATGAAAGTTGTCATACTATAACGTTACGAGTATAATATCTGTAATATTATTACGTCGTAGCTGGTAGGTTGCTACGCCGTAGTCAGCTACGTTCCGTAGCCATATTGTAGCTAGCTACGGTGTACATTATAAGGATGTAGCTAAAGGAATCTAAGGTAATTACTTCTAAGATTTCATTAGAAATATGAACATAATTCAATTGTTATGCATTCAATCTAATTCATGTTTTAATATTTCTTTCATAAATAAAATTATTTATTGGTTATTTGACAAAATAATGTTATAATTTTACTACTTTTATTCTGTGTTAACTAATTTAAGTTTCTAATTTTTCATAATTGTTTATTAAAAAAATATTAATTTAATAAGAAAAAAATTCAACTAAATTTTAAAATGTCATCTAACATTTTCAATTTGTACGGTATTCCATTATCTTGTCTCTCATAAGGTGACCCAACGTTTTAACTTAACACATTTTAAATTTTCTTCAAAAATACGAATACAAAATACAATTTTTAGTAAAAAAGAGCCTAACCTACTAGTAATTTTGACTGAAAACCCAAAATAATATAAAGATAATGCCTTAATGAGATTAAAACAATTTGCTGAGCCGTAAAAAGTTGTGAGAGAGATTACTGAGCTTTTTCACTTTGACGAAGTTGAAAAATGAGCACTTTCCATTATCTTCTGATTAGAAGAGATTGAGGTTGTTGGAAATGTTATTTGGGTTATTAAAAATGTAATTAAATATTTCATTTACAAGTTTTATTTAAGTTTAATATGTTCTTTATTTGTGTTGAGTTATTTGAGAAGTTCGACACTAAGGAAAATGTATTTGTACTTTGTAAGCAAAGAAAAGCTTTCTGTCTCCCTCACTAATAAAATAATGGTACCAATTTTACTCCTATTATTACTGACTAGCAGTGCCCCGCGGTTTTACCCACGTTGTGCCCGTTTTCGTGGGAATTATGGGATGAAAAATAACTTATAACATTTTCGTTTAATGTGGCTATCCATTGTAAAAAGAGTTATTCAAATCGGATTGGTAGTTTCTGAGATTAGCGTGTTCAAACAAACAACATGTCAAACTAATCAAATTTATTATATTAGTATAGATGACGAGAAATATTATATAGGTTTACATTTGTAGACTTAATTTAGTATTGATGATCCGACCCCTAGGCAATTTATGATAATCGCTTTGCATTATATTTGGTTATCTACTATCAAAATGTCTAGCAATATAACATGGTTATGGCACATTTCTATACTAGAAAATTGAAAACGATTGCCATGTCTGAAAGAGCAGACAGCTACTGTACTTACACATAATTTTGTAGTCTCAAACAAGAATATGAATAAAATTGTTGAAATGGGCTTACATTAAATTTAATGCCGCATTCGTGGAATTAAATACAATTTTAATTAAAAAAGATAAGTGGGTTTCGTAGTAACCGTCTACCCAGTAGATCTCCTTCCTATTTTATGCAAGTAAAGTAAAGTATTAGCCTGTAATGTCCCACTTGTTGGGCAAAGGCCTCTCGTCTCACTGAAGGTATCAGTACAGTGAGGAGGTTTCAGGCGTAATCACCACGCTTGCCTAATGCGGATTGGTGATCTCAAACCCGAGCCATGTTTGAAAAGTAGGAAACATGTTTTCGCTCGACCTGGGAATTGAACCCGGGACCTCAGTCTTGGCAGGCGAGTGCACATACCACTAGACCACCGAGGCGTTTACGTTAACGAGGTTGCATCAGAATAAAACACACACATACACAGTTCACTCAGTTGTATACTGAGTGTATTGGTGTAAACGAAAAAAGTGAAAAGAGTGCGTCCGAAACTCGGAAATATATTGTTGCGTACACATGAGTACGTAAGTGTAAGTTTCATTTAGGTATAGTGAAGAGTAGGTTATTGAAGCCAGGCTTCAGGATATTATTATTGTATCTATTAATTCATTTAATGTCATGATAAATGTTTAGAGATTTTTTGTCGTATTTTAACATTCTTAAAAACCATTAACATTAATTCGTCCAATTCTACTTTCACACCAATCATCCACAAATTAAATTCCGTAATCTAGCATTATGTAATAGTAACAAATAACCCCATGACAGAAAGAACCTTAAACACACAGAAGTAAAGTTGATATTTTGAGATACAGCTTGGGGATATTTGTTGGACAGTTTGTGAAACAATTTACAGCCGACGCTTCGTCTGGAGGCATGCACGTTACGTGTTAATATTCAACAAAGTTGAGAACAATTGTTGGGAATCTGTTGAAATACGCTTAACTTAAATAAGGAGGGTATTGTACGGTTCGAATTCTGGACAATAATGTTGGAAACAGCAGTGATTTATAATCTAATTAAATTTGGACATTGAAATACTTGTGTCACATAGGAGAGTTGTTAAATGGTCTATTGAATGAATTGTATAGATATCGTCGGTGGTCGGTGGTCATATAATGTGATACAACTGTAATGTTCTATTTTGTGACGGGTAGAGGTCAAGAATGCAGACCAACTGAAACAAAGAGGTCGTGTCGTACGAACAGCTGAAGAGGATGTCAGAAGATAGAGAACAATGGAAAGAAGTCCATCGACTAGAGCACTTAACAGCTGTTAAGTTTTAAGAGAGAGAGAGAGAGAGAGAATGTGATGAATGTGAAATAACGAGTGCACGACCATTTTTCTTCGATAGTGAGTGTTGGTATATTGCGATGAACAATTTGCGAGTGAGGAGAGAAAGGTCGTTAACCAAACAATGGGATATTGAAGGTTAATGAAAAATTAATAAATATTGCCCAACAAATTCACGTTATCTAGATAATAATAACATATGAGAAGATTGTTTACGAAGTAAAATATTTTCAACACACCACATTTGTTGCAATAAGGTTAATTAAAACATATCAATGAAAACAATATATAACATTTGGATTATTGAATATTAAGGATAAGAAACCTGCTTTATATACATATAATACGTATTCTTGAACAATAACATTAAGAAAGGTCTCGCCCAAAAAGGGCAAAGGTTTCCGTGTATTATGCCAACACAGCTTCATCCAAAAATTGTACTTACACGAAACAAACAAACATGCTCACTGTAAGGATAATCTAAATAGCCTTATGCCTTATTTACTGTTTTATTTATGTACTATCTGTTGGATTATTTGTCATATATTTGTGTTTTTGTGGTCTCTGTGACTGCTTTTCTTTGTTATTTATTGTTTATCATTGTCTGAATAGTCAGATGTGGGTCGGAAAGATTAGCTTTAGATGTGGGATTTGTATGAAATACAGCGCTTTGGTGATACCAAGTGTTTACGGATTTGTAAGGTTGTTCAGTAAATAACAGAAAGAACCGACGAGAAAATTGAGAAGAAAGAAATACGAATACGTAGATAGTTAGGTATGTAAATATTGTTTTGTTTGTAGACACTAGCTTCAATGATATTGAGCCAGTGTGCAAGCTGCAAATCTATGAATCCTGAAGAATAAAATAAAATAAATAAATATATCATTGTGTAAGATTCTTCTTAGGCTATGTGGTAGGTGTTGCATTCAAGATAAGCAACCTAGCTAGGCATTTAGCGCGCGGTGCGGCCGGTCGTGAACATTCGCAAATATTCGTTTTACCAAGATAGCGCTCTTGGCATAGTTTAACAGAGCAATGTTAGTTCATTGCAATTGATAACCAACGAGTGCCTGACCCTACTTGGATGGGTGGCCGATAGTGGCATTTCTATCTGAACGCTATCGTGCTTCGGAGGGCATGTTAAATTGTCGCTCTCAGTTGTTTCCCCAGTTGTTAAAAAGTACGTATAATGTATAAAACAAATTCATTAACCAAGCAGCGAAAACTTAATTCACCTTCACTATAAGTGAAAAAGAACTTCGGTATAAAATTAATTTATGCTGCAGAGCGTGGTTTTTCCACTTTAATATCAAAGATGAACGAGAAAGATTGCAAACTAGGAAAATATCGTTTTATTTACCTATCTTCGCTGAGAGTGATATTGATTAAATATTTTAGTTCACCCAGACATCCGTATTAGAAAGTTCTCAAGCTCTGCGACATTATTAACGTACAACTACGGAATTTTCGCACCACAGGGGTTTGTTTAAAGTTTGTTTTAAGTGAAAACGATTGGTTTCTCAATGATTCGAGTAAATTCACTGCAAGTGGTCGAGTCTCTTGTACCGCGAAAAAGTCTCTAGTCATACAATAATGTCTTGTTCCAAGCGAAAGTTTAAAAAATACCGACTGAATTGAGAACCTCCTTCTTCAGTGTTTCAAGTCGGTTAAAAAGACTAAACGCTTGGACGTTTAAGCGTATAGGACTTTACACAATGAGCGGCTCAAATACGTTTTTCTCCTAACCCCTGTTTCCATTTATACACGTATTCTCGTAAACTTGAAAGTTTCAAGGCCAACCTCCTTTTGGGCTGATATCCAACTCTTACGTAACTAACATAAAGGGATTTAGTCTATTGAATGGAAGTACAGTGATAAATTACTAGCCTTTACGCTGAGACCTCGATATTCGTGCGTGTACTGAAAAATAATGTGGTGATTGCGTTAAGTAGATTGACGGAATGTTGTATGGATGTCGTATACATGCATGATTTTGATATACATTATCACTTATGATTAAAACAAATAATAATATTTTAAATGTAGGACCTTGAGGCATAGTTTAAACTTAAATTGTAGAACATGTAGAAATTTCAATTTAGAACTGTTTATCAAATCAAATACAGTAAAGAAAATTGAAATAAGAAAGACTGACTTTAACCAAATATCTCAAGGAAATTGGCTTTCAAATGAAGAAAACCGCATCGAAATCAGTCGATCCGTTTGATAGCTACGGTGCCACTGACAAACACACACACACACAGTCATTGACGTCATGCTAACTACCCCTTTTTTGATAACTAAACTTTGTTAAAAACCATGACTCCCTAGCATTCTTCCACAATAAGAAAATTAAAGTTTGTTTGATACTCCGAACTCCTATAACATATGTTATAACTTAATAAACCATTTCCAGCCGTTTTCCCTTCGAAATATATTCTCCCATATTAAAGACTTATAAGAGGGATACCATTTTTATTTATCCGGCATATTATGGGGCTTATACACCACAAATAGTTAGCATATATTTATATATTTGTTGTGTCGTTGTGGGCATTTAATAATAAATGTCTCATGATAAATAATAAAGTGAGAAAAAGTTAAGCTTCTTTCTTTTTCATTCAGAAGTTTTCATTATTTAGTGAGTAATAGGTTGAAGTAAAGCCTTGAAGGATTTAGCAAGTTAAGTTGTTACTAAAGTAAGTAATTCTGAGTAGGTTAGTGTTCAATCCTAGTGTCGGAGTTTTTGGACCGCCTAAAGGCATTCAACATGGTCTGACGATTGCAACAACCGGGACCAACAATTTTACGTACCCTCTGAACACGGTACCATTCAGATAGAAATGCTAGTAGCTACTAGCCATCGCCATTTCTAACTTGTATAGTAATCAGCGAGTTTATAACCTACTAGAAGCGTCCCGTGGTTTTACCCGCGTTGTGTTCGTTCCTATGGGAATTTCGGGATGAAAAATAGGCCTATAACCTTCCCGTTGAGTGTGGCTATCTATTACAAAAGATCTATTCAAATCAGCCTGGCAGTTCCAAAGATTAGAATCGGAAGAGAAAGATCGAACATCCAAACAAACTTACACTACCTCTTTATAATATTAGTTTATGTATGCAGGCAAGTTGGATTATTAAGTGAATGTCCCAGATGCTAAAGAACTATCTCTTAACTTTGAAACGAACCTAATGTCAGTGACGTTTTATCATATAGTTTTCTTAGATATATGATAAAATAGAGATTTTGATCTGTCTTTCCAAACATTACAGGATTCCATTCGTGCCTCTCCATCCGATTGTAATTCGCACTCGTCCCAATAATTATTATAAACCTTTTCCCCAATCCATACTTCATGATAAAATATACTTCATCTTGTAGCAATTCCATATTATCTGTTAACTATACAATAATCCTGCGGTTCGTGTGGAATATTAATAGAACACCACACGCTCGAGGCGTTCATAATGTTTCAACCATACCATTACTAAACTTATTGTGAACATATTGTTCGTAATTGGGTGAATGCTATGGGATATACTGTCTGAGTTTATAGCACATTTTGAATGTGTTTGGTGGTAATTCAATAGGGCGAAGTTAGGTGTGTAGAATATGTTGATGGTATCGTGTGACGTAATTCAAAGTTCTTAATTCAAAGGTATAGACAATATTTATTATTATTTGTAATTCCCAACTGGGAAGTACATGAAGTATTAATAAGAGTTTGGGCGAGACCTTTGCTCAGCGGTGGGACGGTAAATAAAACCATTTAAAAAAGTTCTGACTTTTCTTATTACTGATGAAATTATTTGGCTTGTCAATACCTTGTCCTATCACCCCAGTGTTGGCTACAAATTATATTCACATCAGGATAATGTTTCAATGTCACTGCCAACACACACAAATCCAAAATTTCAAACAAAATTAACGCACACTTGCCCTCATATAAAGCAATATCAAGTAAAATAAACAGAGGTTTATTCTGAACATATTTTTCCTAAATCGGTCCCACATTTTTTGCCGTAACGTGGCTTCACAAACTCACAGTTGACGATCCCGGTTTCCATTGCGTGGAAATAGATGGAATGCTGTAATTTTATTGTGTTCTTTTCAACCGCGACGGGTTTTGTGGTTTATTAAAAAATAGTGGCCGTCAACTGACGGTTGACTGGACGAATTTAAATGATTAACAAACAGGATTTGATTTGTTGCATTTTGTTATGACGTGCAGTTTAATTATTTTGTCGGGTTGTCGTCGTTTTATATTGAGTGTATTAAACAACTAAGTATGCTTGAGTAGCATTTCAGTAGGTTGGTGGCCAAACCTGATGTCGGAAGTTTGTAGACCGCTTAAAGGCCTCCAACAGTCTGATGAGTACTGATTTAATACATACTTATTAAATCCATGATCCCCTCACATGCCTCTCAAAAAGACCGGGCTTGTCCCGTGACTAAGGAGAAACACTATAATAATAATATACGCTGTCATCTAAGATTATTAAACACCTCTATTGTCGTTAATCTACCTATATCACAACTACTGCAACCATAATTACGCCTTTGTATCTGTGTAAGCTGCTTTGTCCATCGTTGTTCTATTCACACAAGCGACATTGTCTTCAAACAAAACTTATAGGAAATAATATCAGTTCAACAGTTCTGGTTTAATTCACTGTTATATACAGCATGTGTTGGGTGGAATAGTGAAATAAGACTTGGTTCACAGAACATTAGTTTAGTGACAAAAAACCGCGACTTACACGCAGTTATCATGCGCGTCGCAGTAAGACTCAGGGGTGACGGAATTGTGAACACGGCTTTATTGTGTGTGAATATTGGTACTGTGATATAACGGTGATGTATGTTATTTTCCGTATACATATATTTTGTGTAAGGTAAAGTATTTGATAAAACATTATTCGGCATGAGACATGAACCTAGTTTTCAATCGTTATTATTTGTTGAAACGGGAACTTACATACGACGGAGGTTACTGATGATGGTCACCGGACGTGACCGAAACGTGTTGAGGGACACTCAACAGTAGCCTCCGTCGTACGTAAGTTCCCGTTTGAACAAATAATAATGACATCAACGTACGTTTCAATTAATAGTAAAAAGTTTTCAATCGATCTCATATGGTAGATATTACAATATACCACGAAGAAATTCACACACAGTTAATAAGACCCAAATTAAGCTTAAACTTGTATTATAGAATCTAACTTACTGCTACTGTTACATATACACACATCCAGACGCCGTCACCAACAACTATGTCTACACATATTGACTCCGGACGGGATTCGAACTCGCAGCCCTCGACACAGTATATAAGCGCTCTCACATGCCACTGTGCCAACAGGTTTTTCAATAAACAATTATAAAGGCACAAATCAGAGACAAATCTTTGTCTTTATGTTTATTGTCGGTATAATGGACGTGTATATGATAACTGAATATACTGAATGCAGTAGTAAGATAACATGTAATAGATTTTAATGGCAAGTAAAACTGTATTCGTTTGTTTAAAAATAATACTACGAGTATATTCAACGAAACGTTATTTAACGTTTTTGCAGCAGATAGATCATTTAACAAATGCTAAAGTATCTGCTATAGTTCAGTTCCAAAATAAATAGTAAAATAGTTTTAGAATAATACTGCAGTTAATATTTATTTAACATTTTACTGACAACCTTGTTCAAAGTTCCACCCTCAGTGTGAAGTGTTTAAAGAGAAAACACGGGTTGTGAGGGCGGTTTCTAAAATCACTCATGGTATGCAAATGTCCAGTCGCTTTGTGAATTTTGTTTTTAATCTTCAATGTTTTTTATAATACAATTTTGTGAAATTGAACTTGGTTATACATGTAGTAACCATAGGGAGGTGAGTGGTCTAATACAAACTGCTGCACTCAGAAACATCCATTAAATCAACATTTAACTAATTGACGTAATTTTTCATGCATTACATGTCAAAATTACTCATAAAATCTACTAAGGAAGCGTTTGACGTCTTTGAGTGTAAGTGTTAGTGGCAGTGATTTTATGAAAAAAGAACGTTATGACATAATTCAAATTAATATATCTGATGTGTATAGATAGATATAGATATTTATTTATACTGTACTGTCGTGGTTGAAGCAATTTTATAAAGAGGAAGACTTAGGGTGCTTTCAAATTATGCGTTTCGTGTCGGACCGCTGCGGTGCCGAAGCGGTGCGTTTGTCGTATTGTGAACGTACGATCGTGTGTTTTCATACAAATCGAGCAGCTCGGCAACAGTGCGGCGTCGGTGCCGCGAACGCACGACAATACGACAAACGCACCGCTTCGACACCGCAGCGGTCCGACACGAAACGCATAATTTGAAAGCACCCTTATTCCTGTGGAACGAAGTGTATGAGCGCGACCACACTAAAGCTACACTAAATCTGTAAAACAACGTAAGCGCGACAAAATTTTCACAAAAGAACCATCTATTGAAAGAAAAAACCATCTATAGCATCTCGTTGAAGATAGCAGTACGGTGAAGAGTGAGTGGTTTGATAAAGGAATAAAAAACACCTAAAATAACCTAAAGTACTGTGATTTAATGTACGAGTAGGTAATCTAATTAAGACAATTCTCGACTTAATCGTCGACAGCAAAGAATATTCAAACTGAATTATCGCATTATCTTATTATTCATAACCTTCATCCTCCATTACCCTTTCAATAAAGAAAATGTTCTGTCAAAACGTAATCCAACTATTTTTCATTTAGTTATCAAGAAAAGTAATTTGAACGAGTCAATTTTGTGGAAACAATCTCTTGAAGTATAATTTCTCTGAGGACTCTTTGTGGGTGTTGGTGGCTTCACTTTTCTACTAGCAAAGAGCGAGAACATTATATTAAAAACGTAGATAAGTATAGATATGTATATTCATATCTAGAATATTAGGTAGATAAGACTTTTATATATAAATGAAACGGGAGTGTATTGCGCTAATATCTCGTCTCGTCTCATTTTATTTAGTTGAGAATAAGAAACTCTACTTATGTATTTCTTATAGTGGTATTTTTATCGGAACGCTCTACCGCCCTTTGTCTGTCTCAGTTGTTTTAATGGTAAGACCATGTTAGAGGTGGACTAGGAACTCTTGACACCAGGATTGGTTCGTAACCTACTCAAATTTACTAGCCTTATAATTTCGAATTAAATTGGTAGGAATGAGCCCTTAAAGATAATATTATATAACTTTCATAGGTGCAAATATACAGCAAAAGAAATATTCTAAATATTTGCTATTATACAAACTATTGTTCTTAACTTTTCATAAATCCAATAGTGTTCTGAAAAGTACCTGACTCCATTTAAAACATGCGGTTCCTATTCTGTATATAAAACTGCCGAGCACTGAACAATGGTGTGATCGACACCCGCAAACAAAGGCAATTATGGATCAAAGATACAGAACTCGATGGAACGGTGCAGGTAACAAAAAGATTGACAAAAACTAGAGTGGGCTATGTTGACGATGCGAATACTTTTCCATCGTGTTTTGGACGTATTGGAAAATATGAATAGGTGTATGTTTCTCTTCTGAAATCACAATTTGATGCCCGATAACATAGTTGGACGGAGATATTACTTACACGTATATTGCTATTGGTCAGTGGTCATTATTTTTATATCTTTGTTGAAAATCTGTACATTACTATACGTATTTGCACAAAAAATTCATAGCGTATTTGCAATTTTTTGTAGGAACTTTTTCAAAAAATTCGCTAGTCGTGTATGTCGCTACACCATAGCATCTCCGTTATACCTCACTATACTAAATTCATATAGCTAAGTAAAGTTGTTGGAAATATCTCCCCTGAACTGATTAACAAGGAAAATATGTGCACGTTTAATGAGGCGTTATTATGATATTGGTTTTGGCTGAGTAATGTTGCATCATTGCGTTAATTGTCAGTATGAAAGCGAGGTGAAATGCGAGCACGAGTCGTTGAAGTTAGTTAAATATAGCCGAGTAATGTGTATGCAGAAACTAGGTAGAATGCAATAACTAATGCTAAAGGGAAAATGCCAACTCAAAATCTTAATGCGGTTCACAGAATACATGTACTTATCAAGTTTCAACAGTAGTTTCGGAAAAAGTAGCTGTGACATACGGACGGACAGCCAGACAGACAAACATGACGAAACCATAAGGGCTCCGTTTTTTGCCATTTGGCTACGGAACCCTAAAAAGTACGTTTCAAAAGTAAGTCAAACTGCCACACTGACAGACGTCTATTAAATCGACACTTTAATGACTTTACTTATTACACTTTACTTTATACGTAACTAGCAGCGCCCCGCGGTTTCACCCGCGTTGTACCCGTTCCCGCAGGAATTTCGCGATAAAAAGTAGCCTATGTCCTTTCTCAGGCTCTGGACTAACTGCGTACCAAATTTCATTCAAATCGGTTCAGTAGTTTTAGCGTGAAAGCGTAACAGACAGACAGACAGACAGAGTTACTTTCGCATTTATAATATTATATAAGTTAGGAAGTTAGGATTAGGATTTATCATACAATATGTCGGATTCCCTTATTCATTCTTTTCTAAGGAAACAATTAAAATATTTGAGTAAGGGTGAAAGTATTAGTTTGTAGTTTCCTAAAATGCTTTGCAAAGGTCTCATTCCACTTAACATCCTTATGTTATTACCTTACCAATAGGCCTTACCAATAAAAAGTTATATACTCGTACTGAAGCTGTATAACGCCCACGCAGACGGTGGCGCGATGAACTGGACGCCTACAAAAGGGACTGACAATTGGTGGCCCAAAATCGAGAAGAGTGGCGGGAATGGGGGGAGGCCTTTGCCCAGCAGTGGGACAATACGGGCTAACGGTAACAGTAACACCCGTAGAGGTACAGACGTCAAATGCTTAATATAAAAAACTAGCAGCGCCCCGCGGTATTACCCGCGTTGTGCCCGTTCCCGTCGGAATATCGGGAATTATTATACATAAAAACATTCCTCTTGAATCACTCTACCTATTACAAAAAACCACATCAAAATCCGTTGCGTAATTTTAAAGATAAGCATACAGACAAAAAGACAAAAATAGCGACTTTGTTTTATACTATGTAGTGATTACGTCAATTACTTAAGTGTCGATTTAGTTAAGAGTTGACATCTCTGAGTGCGGCATTAAGTACCTCTTCAAGCCACAAAATACTTAAAAATATTTTTACCAAAATTTTCTTTTTACTACCAAAATTAACCTTTCACGACCTAACTCACAAATAACGCTGAAATTATAACAATAAAAAGCTTCAAGAACAAAACAGCCATAATTTAACCAACCAAACCTTAACACGTAAATATAAAAAGTCCGGTTAGAGTTTAGTGACAGCACTCGCTCCTGCGGGACCGTCCTTTATTGTTCGCAGTCTGAGTGAATACAAAGCAGGAATTCGACTATTGTCACACAGATGTCCACTAAATTGGAACCGGTAGGTGTTGACATGAGACTTTTCTATAGAACACACATCTGTGTCATAAAAATGTTTTTGGACGTTTTTCAGTCTATTTGGAAATTGCAGTTTGGCTATTTGTCATGTTTAAGATACGTGACGTGCGGTTTGTTATTTTAGTTCTACGTGTATTGTAGAACACGTAGAATATTTACTTTGGAAAGGTATATTCTCCTAACTGTACTGATATCTTCAGTGAGGTGAGAGGCCTTTGCCCAGCAATGCAACATTACCGGTTAACACTTAACTTTACTTTTTATACGTAGGAAGTTTTTTTAAAACATTACGCATTATGTAATTGGGATCAGAATCTCGCTATTGGAACATATGGTTACATTGACCCCACTCTAAATTATGTATAACCTTTTATGTTTAATTGAACAAAACGCTTCATTAAGATTTTGTCTATTATAAATTTGTTGCAACAGACAAGTGCCATTTATTATTTATGCATTTAATTTACTTTTATACTGTCAGAATGTACATAAATGAGCCGCAACCAAGCACAGACATAGGCGCCATTTCGATTTAACCTACCAAGTAATATTTTTATAGATTTGGCAATAGTTTACCCAATAGAATGCGACACGATTGTCACTTGTTTTTACGGACAGTGTACAAGAAGGATATAGTAGAAACAAGAATTTCAGTCTTATTTAGGATGATCGATTTCATTCTCCTGACAGCGGAAAGCTAAGTAAGATTTCGTGTCATAATAATTAAAAATCACTTTACCAAAATAAACGTCCGCGGAAGCGTTAGTATGAAAACCCCGTAGGCAAGAGATTCAATTTCCGCCCATGACGCTTCCATCAATCATAACTCCGAGTAAGGCTCTTTTTGCTATTATTTTCATTAACAGCGCAACGCGTGACCAAAATAAAGTCACTTTTCAACTGAAACCTTTTACAAATTACTATTTTGTGACACGAAATTTTTCTATTAACTTTTAAATTTTATTCTGATCGAATTGAAATGCTATTTCAATATTTTATATGTACTTTACTTCATCGTATCTGATGAATATAAATGATATAATAATACTGATACGCTACTATATCTACGTTTAAGCTTTTCCAATTCAAATAGACTGATTTAAACAAAACTAAAAATTCAAAGAGAACTGTATCATTTTCCAAACCAAATACCGTTTGAATGACCTCTTTCCTCCGACTAAAACAAGCAATTTATATACAAAACGTTAGGAAATGTACACAAGTTTAGATAAGACAAACAGAGGCCCTTAGAGGCGAATAATTCGTAACTGTTATACCCTAGAGATGAAGAGTTTAACCGCCAACTATATTGTCCCAAAATCGTTTGTTGAATAGTAATTGTAACGTTTGAGCAGATGGATTAAGTTCTCTATAGCTATAATAGTTTTATGTCATCTTTATGGAGTGCTTATTGTTTATTTCGTGTCATGAAAACCATATGCGTTTTAAATGTTTGCGGTAGTAACGGTTCCGGTTGAAATTGATGACCGTTTAACGTAAATTGATATAAATAACGTTTTATTTCGTTGTGCTTTGATGAAATGGTTTAAAAACGTTTATTGCTTCAATTTGGGTACCCACTTGCATAACTATCCATCTCTGTGAGGTGTTCCGTCCCGGTTGTTTCAATTGTTACGGACAGTGACAGTATCGGAGGCCTTTAGACCTATTCGAACTTACATCCTTAATTATTTATTTATAGCTGCAGTCGTTCGCGAAATCCGGTCGACACAGCTGCCTTTCTTTCTCACCCTCTCACCCATCCATTATACGATTAAAAGTATTCCTAAATCGTAAATGCGAAAATTTGTAACGATTTATGGGTGTTTGTATTTTTTTTTATAAAAAAATAACTGATTTGGTCGAAATAAAAATTTGACACTGTGATAGCATAGAGCCCGGAATTCATAGTATACTTTTTGCCCCGAAGTTTCCATGTGAACGTTTACAACGCGGAAATATGAGTGAAATCGTGGGCGCAGCTAGTCATATTTATATCGAAACAACGATGTCACAGTGGTGTTCTATATTTTGTGGCTATATGGAGAGTTATTAGAGAGGACTCCACGCGCAAATACTGACCGCTAGGAGAAGCAATCTCCAGCAGTTTACCATGACAATAGCCGCCGTCCCCTCGCCGGCATTGTCGTCTAGTTCCGTATTCTGTACGTAACTGTACCGCGGGTACACTGGCGCACAGTTTGTTTTAGTTCAATTGCTTGACTAGGACGTACTTACCTTGTGGTTTGATGTAAGTTTTGTCCGTTTTTCAACTTACTTAAAAAACGAGTACTCTTCTTTTATTTTACTTTGAATATTTCTTTGTATGCTATCCTTTGTCATATATCCTGGAAATGATTCGTTATTATGAAAGGTGAAATCCTTCGTTAATTGTATAATAAACCTATTAAATGTGGTAGTTTTTATAAAAACCTAGACGTCTTCGTTTTGGCTTATGTATTGAATAATAAAAAGGTAACTAGTGCTAACGCTATACTTCAGTAAGCGTATAAGAAACAAAAAATACGTGGAAGGTTTTTTAGGAACTATTTATACACTATTTTCCGCTAAAAAGACGACAAAATGGTCCATACAAAATGAAATGAAAATAAACTACGCGCACATAGTTTCCCCGCAATTTTCTACCACATACAATATACCTACATATCTCTAAAATAATAAAGATACAAGTCACCATTTCTTTTGTTCGCGGCATCAATGACACCGTGGCGTAACGAGCGTCCTCGTTGAGCGCGAAGAACAGCCAGCGTCATTTACACCGTCTCGTAAAGTCATTCTCTCAGTTAAAATAATACATCATTACTGTATATTAATGTGGTGTTTTAATGAGTGCGCATTTTGCTGGCTTACAGTGCGTTATGTTTCGGTGTAGATGTGGTTAGGGAGGTTGTATGGTTTCCATCGCAAGGGTAAGCATAATTGGTAATAGGGACAATTATTTTCTTTTCATATTGAATGTGTAATTATTTACTTACCGAGATATATAGAATTATTTATTCAGTTATTTATGTTGACTGTGTTCGTAATATTTTCGTGCTATAGGTACTTATGTACTCGTACTAATACGAGTTATGTCAAGGACTTTGTACATTATCTTAGAACTAACAGCGTCCCGCGGTTTCACCCGCGTTTTGCCCGTTTTAGTGGGAATTTCGGGTTGAAAAATTCTATAGCCTTCCCGTTGAATGTGGCTATCCATTACAAAAAGTATTATTCAAAATGAATCGATAGTTTCTGAGATTAACTCATTCAAGCAACCAAAAACCAAACAGCACTATTTATAAGCATGTTATTAAAGATTCATCTTTATATATTAGCGTAGATATAGATACAAATATTGAGAATACTATTTTACCGTTAACCTGAAGTAAGGCATTTTATACCATTACATAACTTTTAGCACGCCAGAGTGTTTAAATGATCGCAATTTCATAACACACATTCAATATTTTCCCTCCGCAGTCGGTTATAATCATGTGTCGTCAACTTTTATTATTAGTTTTAGATTATTAGTTTTCACCCACTTCCCTCCACCGAATATCGTTATGTTTATTCAATGAAATGAATGTTATCACAACGAATAAGGTTCGCTAAACCCGGGACATAACGCTAAAATAAAACCTCCAAGTGACCCGTTGTTTTTCCACCATCATTTCACTAGTACAAACATTTGATATTGGTAATAAAAGATGTAGTTTTGAATCTGTATCTTACCAGTATGTGTTACGGTTCATTTTAGTTACATGGTGCAGAATGTGGTCGACCGTTTGTGGTGTAAGGTGATTTATTTGAAGCATAATTGGTTTTGTTTTGGTCAAGGGCAGGATTAACGGTAGTTTTATACGTTTAATGGCAGCAACGGGTCGGGTAAGGACAGAGCTTTCTTAATGGCCCTATGTTATTCTAAAGGCTGTGATAGAGGCGTATTAGTTAGAATAACTTAACCGCTTTTGTTTTGTTTCCGGAACGTTTTGTAGTTAAATTTAACATATTTAGAGAGTCGCCTACATGCTTGAAAGTAGAAGCGGCGTCAGAGCGTGGGTCTATAAGTAACGTGCCTTTCCTAAGAAATTACTAGGTAGTGCTCTCACTGCGGTGTCCACGCCTAGTCGATGTCGCTGTGGCAACTTTATGCCTAAGGTTCAGAATAGCTTGAACTGTATGAAACCAGTGTTAAATAAAAAAAGGCTAATGTATATTACATACCAATACGAGTATATGACATACCATAAGACTACAGTCTTCTTGGCCACGATTTTTGTATAGGGAATGAAACGTCAGATAAAAATGTAAAATAAAAGCGAAGCGTATTTGTGAACGTAGTCATCTCTTTATAAATTACATAACTAGTGACCCATTTCAAAAGCCACATTGTTAATTTTTCATTATCTCCGTCCGCAACCGTTGAAACGCTAAACACGACAGTCATTAATTAAAATATGTTTACTGAGCTCAGTTGAATGCCTACACCTAATTCATAATTAACAGGTAATATGTCAACGTTTATACCAAATGCAGGAACATTAACTATTATTGATGTATGTGCGATTGTTCTGTGTTATTAGAGTGGAAAATAACTGTGATTGGTTAAAGCAAGTGGTGAATTATGGTAGTTGTGTGAAGTTTAGTATAATATGTGCTAGCAGCGCCCCGCGGTTTTACTTGCGTTGTACCCGTTCCCGTAATAATTTTGGGGTGAAAAATAGCCTGTAACATTCCCGTTGAATGTGGCTATCCATTACAAAAATAATTATTTGAAACGGATTGGTAGTTTCTGCAATGAGCGCGTTCAAACAAAAAACTCTTCAGCTTTATTATATTAGTATAGATATGTATAATTATTAAGTTACCAGATACAGTCAACTACAAAAGTCGATGAACACTTTAAATATTACAAAACATTTCATCAATAACATGTACAGGTACAGTTTTATTTGGTGTTTTGTTATACTGAATGTGTACATCAAATTTTGTAGTTGATTGTACATTATTATGTACAAATTTCTTGATTTAAGAATACAAAAGATCCTTATGTTTAGATGTGCTATAAAAATAGAACACAATGTCGTTTTCATATCCGACTTTGGTTTCAATTCGACCGCGAGGTTAACCGCTTTGGAGCACCTATTTTAATGTAATGCTGTAGTCGCAAATGTAGGACCACTTTGTACTTGAAGAATTGTCTTTAGCTATTTATTTCGAATCAAAGTTACTGATAAGTTTGGTATTTAAACTTTCTTTTGTTTTGCATATTTTTTAACCTTTTATGATTAAATACGACCTATTTAATAAGTCGGGCTTACTCGGAAATCTTTAATCGGATAAAAACGTTTTCTTTGTGGAGAAAATTCCATTCTAGAGTAAAGTGTTTTTACTAAACAACAAAGGCTTTCTTGGAAACGATACAACTTTACGAACAGGTATAAAAAGTATTACGAGACTGATAAATAATGGATAAATATGGGATAAAGTTAGATCCCTTAAAATATGTCAGCTTGAAAACTAATTAATTGGGAACGTGGCGTGTCAGTTTAATTTCCCGATTCGTTAACGCCTAACGTTGCTTACTTAGAGCTGTGATTAACCAAACAACATTTAGACAGGTCACGTACCTATTACTGCAAATACTAATAAACGTTAGGAAATACTGGTTCAGATACAGAGACATTTCTGCCGATAATAAAGGAATATCGTTCCAGTAGTTAGTAATAACAGAACTTAATTAAACAGACTGTAACCAAAATAAAGCTGTTTACCCAATACCCTGTATCAGCATTCAATATTGAACGTCATTGGTCGTACATCAGACCCATTGACAGAACTGAATACAATCATCGCACCCGTCACGTGACTGCGACATCAAACGCACTGACAGCCCGATATCCAATAAATTGGAGTGCCCTCGACACACGAGACGCGCGCTTCGCGAACGAATCAACCACGTTCATACTTTATGTGTTACACATCGGTGTGATTGAGGCCCTCGAGTGTTTCTATAACCGATACAGTTTGAACGACGTTTGCGTGTTTTAGATTACCCTTTCCGTGACGCCTATGTGTGCGTCTTTTTGCGTAAATACGATATATGGGCGTAAACATTTTTAACGGTTCGGCTTGTGTAATGGATTGAAGATGTTTTATTGACTAATTTTAGGTTACATTGCTTCTGATGTTTATGTGGAAAATGTGTCCTTTATGATGTATTGGCGTTGAAGATGAGTTCGGATTTATTTATACATTATTAATATCCGAATTTCAATCGTGAAGACGGTTTTAAACTCTCTGCGGCTTGGAATCCGGTAATAACTTATTAGTGTTCGAGACGTGCTCAAAAGACCAAGTGCCAGGATACTGTCAGTGTTCTGTGTCAGTCTAATGTGAACGCACCGTTAAACTCTAATATTGACCATGTGAGGGTACTTCCAACACTTGGAACGCCTACCCTCCCATCACAGTGGTAACTCCAATTTCTTCAGTTCACCCGCGACCACGAGAGGTGCAATCCCCTCGAAACGTCGGGAAATAAAAAGTAAGTTATTACTTGCTTTAATAAGTTTCTAACACGAAAAAACCCGTGTGAGTACGTTTAAACTACGTTATTAATAGATGCCTTGAAATGGACCTAGGCTGGTTATTATAGAGCCTGGCCCATTGCTCAACAGAGTTGTACAAGTCACTCATTGACAGTTATATCGAAATCGACGGCGAATTCGGTGTTTTCGACCAATTCGATTAGTTGTGGTATTTGTAGTTCCGTGTGTATCACGTCTAAGGATTGCCAAGTCCAATCGGTCACCCGGCCATCCACCGTGTTGTTGCTTCAGATTAACTCGGGTGACAAACGTTATAACAAAGGGGCTCCACGTGTAAATCTAGCTTAGTTAGCCCCTGTCTAGGTCCTATTTGATGGACAAGACTGAAGCCGTCTTTGATTGCATATTGTTTTGATTGTGTCAGCTTCTATTTACTCCGTCACTGAGTGTTGCCTTAATTGAATTTTGCTATTGGTTTCTGTTTAACAAGACTGAATGGGTTTAATTGGATTCTGAAATGATTGCTTAGATTGACATTAAGACTTATATCTAAGTCCAAAGAGCAATCTAATTTGATTAAGTGCTTCATGTGAGACAGAACAATTAAATCGTACTTCATAATAATAATGATTAAGTTATATCATTATTGCAAAAGCGATCAAAATCTTTATTATTCGCCCGAACAATTGTAATAATTTTAACATACCGTGAAAATTTATGTCATAAATTGGTGATAAAAGTTTGCGGACTCAGTTATCGCGTCAAAACTAGATGCTTAGTCTCAAACAACTGGCGCGGTACATTGTTACAAACTCGAAAATGGGTTAGTGTGGCAACTCTCTTGTAAATATCATCGCGGAATAGAAGTGGGGGGGATAGAGCGCTAATTATTTAGTTATTTGTTTTGGAACTACATCGTATGTAAATACGAGTGAGTTACGAAAGTTGTTAGTGTTCCCGTGTTAGTGAAAAGTTTATGTGAATGCAGTCATTAAAACGATAAAATATCGTGAAAAAGCAAGTAAACGTCTTTTAAATTTAGTTACAAACTAAGAGCTATAACAACTCCACATACGAACTAAAATATAACAATCACACACTTCAACTGTAACCATAAAAACTTTATCCAAAGTTATTTGACACACACATATAACGTAACCATTAAAAGTTACTATCTTCGTTCTCAAATTAACCTACATTCCTTATCAAATTGTGAACACGGCGTCAGTACTTCTCTCCAACTTGAACGGGGATACTTCAAAACTTTTCCTTAAAAACGGTCGATCGAGTTTGGCCAAAAAAATATTAACTGTATTGTTGTATGGAGCTGAGGCGTTATCGCGTCGTCCCAGCCCTTTGTCGACGGCCACCCGAATAAATATGGATTAACCAAGAAAAATATGAGGAGAATAGAACAAGTAAACCCTTGTTAACTGTACTCAAACATTGTTGTGCACAACTCTTTCGGAACAATGGGGAGAGTGCTTTACTTAGGGAACGCTTCAATAAGAGGACCGAAGATTGTTTAATAACAGTTCTTGGGGTTTGATTAATGAATAGTGCGGTGTATTGGAGCGTTAATATTAAAATATATATAACTGTTTTGTTTTTTATAATAAAAAATAAAGAGTACAATTCACATTTCAAAGAATGTTGTTACTCTAAAGATAGATTACATAATATATCACAACTGCCGACGTCAATACTAAGTTGTTTTATATAGTTTAACTCAGTTACTTTAAACAATAACATTTTAAACGATATTTTGTTGATACACAATTATTTTCAAGCTCCGAAAAAGACTCAATACCCTCTGCATAGACACATAGTAACTCCAACCGTTATTTATAAAGAATCCTCGTTACACCACAATATTTGCATGTTTTAATAAAAATATCAACAAGGCACAGTCCACGCGCTCGTAACTACATTAACTTTGTAACCGAGCCCGGTGTTCAGTATCAAAGCTGGCTTCCTCATAATGGTAATCTAGTTTTGTAGTGGTCTCGGTGTGGTGGACTGATCCCAACTTGCGGTGCGTCCAAACTTCAAGAGGAATATTTTAAGAGCCCCCACGGGATTCTGTCACACGATACAAATTGGGTTCGGACCGTTTTTCGCTGTTTGGTTTATGCTGACACGATGGGTGACGGTTACGATGTTTTCATTGTTATGTGCACTAGTAACTGTCAGTTTTGATCTTTAATGACTGCGGGGTATAAGGGTGTAGTTTTAGCGAATATGACCAGCGATTTTTCGAAAAAAGAATTTTGAACGTTAGCTCTTGTGCTATAATCTATATATATAAAAATGAAACCCGTTTTCCTTAGTCACGGCATCACGCGTGAATGGCTGGACCGATTTCCACGGTTTTGCATTCGTTGGAAAGGTCTCGGGCTCCGTGAGGTTTATAGGGAATAAAAATCTCAAAATTCCCACGGGAACGGGGGCGCTGCGGGTGAAACCGCGGGGCACAGCTAGTTACGAATAAAAATCGCTTGTCGCCATAGCCACTGTTGCATCCCCTTATTTTTTTTAGAAACATATATAATAGTGTTTGTACTTTATTCAACACCAAAAGCAATTGAATATAAATATTTATTTAAATACACCGTTTTACAAGTTTTAGACTTACATAAAATACTATGGTCAGTATTTTCCCGATGAATATGTATCAACCGAAAAAGAAATACTTATTCAAATCTGAAACTTGATAATTCCCAGAATAAATATAAAGTTTACACCAAAATTGCTTTTCGTACTACATTTCTTATTTTTCGTTCTTATTTCGGAAATAATTTAGGTGTTTCAGTTTTTATTATATTTAGCAACTTGTACAAGCTTCTAAAATACAAAATCTTTTTCAAGTTAGGCAGCAAACACACGCCTCAACTATTCAATTTGCATTTTAAAAACCGAACGAGGGAACAATGACACTGTGGACCCGGCCCAAATTCGAACCATTTTATTTAGACCTCCCGGAAATCTATTACATGCCTCTAGTTATACATACGGTGTAACAAAAAGAACGGAATGGGGGGTCAGATATAACTGGTTTTTATTTAGTTAGGTTTTTTATATGCGTTTATCTAGATAGAGCTGCTATGTGGTCGGGCCGGTAGGTGAATGGATTTCATATTGACATAAGGATGTTCACTTTTGCTTTTTCGTGTTTCAACTGATATTTGGAATTAAAAAATATGTTACATCGGAAAATCATTTTCCATTTCTCTTCTTTCTACTAAAAGTTTTTTTGGGCTCTTTGAGAATTTTTGGGGTTCCGTAGCTAAATTGAAAATAACTAAAAGGATACTATTTTAAATAGAAAACAATAATATTTTTTTCCATGTTACATGTTAATAAAAATAATAATTATTTGTCCATATAAGTTATGAGAACAATTATATATTGACCACTTTCAAAACGATACGTTATTTGAAGGTGATCAAATTCACTGAAATTCAAGTGTCGTCGTTGCCAAAATCTCATCAACGAAATGGCACTAGGGCTATTCTCAGTCAATTTCAAACCAATCCGGGTGGTACATTGTTTTCCCTGATTCGCTTGATTGGCTTAATTAAGGTCCTTCCACTTGATTACTTGTGGGTTGTCCACTATTAAGTCTTGGGATCGGACAATTCGTGTTGATAATTTATGAGCCAAAATGTTGAGTAACTTTATGAGGTGATTCGACCAAATAATTGGATAGAAATAGTTGGAATCGGTTCCCGGACTAGCGTAGAGATGGATTAGATTCTGTTAAATAAATCTTGTTGTGAATTTATTTGTGAAAAACTTGTTTGTTGGAAACTGTTATTTCGTTAAGTTATTTCATTTTTATGATATTGCAACTTTATAGAAGATTGACATTATTTTTATCAAATACATTTTTCAATACCAATCAAAGACGTAATTTTCACAAGTGTTAGCAATCTTTATAGATGCTATTTTATATTGTTTGCAAAATATTTCCGTTATGTTTTACGAACATAAGTAGTACATTTTATTAATTGACCCAACTATTTATGTTTATATCCGTCTATTCATGTTTTATGAGACATAAACTTTACTCACACATCACTTTGTTTAGGCTCTCATATGGCCAATCAACAGAAAAGCCATGCCATAACACTAGTGACAAAAAACATCGCAAATTCTTGTTTGTGAAGCATAAAATTGATACATTTGTTTTCGAGAATTTAACAGTGAGCTCTGCACCGTAGATTTATTTGTTATTCGTTGTTTATTCGCAGTTTAAATATTTTATCTAGTTTCTGACCGTACATTGATATGTACGCTTTAATAATAAAGGTTGCTTTCATATTTCATTTGGTTTATTAAAACTGTTAGTGGAAATTATTTTAAAGTTTTTGTTCAAATACTCTTGCCATTTTAATTTAAATCATTACGGTAACTGAAATTAATGTTGGTATCAAATAATTGAAAGATAATTAAAAAAATGCACAGTTAATTGATAAAGCAGCTTATCATTAAACATAAACCTATACGTTATTACAATATTTTTATAGTTAACATGAAAACAACGATAACATTAAACATATTTTTGTAATAATAATCTGTCTTAATCCCTTAACTACCTAATTAACTTTCAATTTGAATTGAATTCTCCTCGATTGTTAAATCTCTACGCTTATGTCTATTATAAACAATGCCTTTAGTACCCGTCTCATAAAGCATTTCGGTTTAAGTATATTTCGCTAATTTAATTACCTAAATTGACATTATGGCTGTTGTGGTCGTTGCCAATTATCAAATGAACTCATCTCGCTCTGACGAATTCTATTTATAGCCCTTTTGCAACATAATTATACTCGTAATTAGAATTGACATGACAAGCGTAGGTGATAATAATATAAAGACCCTGGGCAGTAACAATAGGAGGCATTCTATTAACAAATTTGCTATTCGATTCGTTCTTAAATGATTGACATAAGGCACGTGATATCACGTGGTACGAATTGTACATTTTGAGAGAAGTGAAACGATTAATAATCAAGTGTAACCACTTGGCTATAGCTGCTGCAGACAAGTGGCAATCGCATCAACTATGTGTTCAAATATTGTTGACTCCGTTGAATCGAACCCGCGATGTCCGACACAGTAAGCGCTTTCACAGCCACTGTACCAAAGGGCTTATGCATTTCTTTACTACTATCAAAATTTCATTAATGTCATGAAAATAATGTGACTTGATCTTGTAGATATCATATGATACTCAAGACTAAAATACTTTTAATAGAAGTCAAGTAAATGCGAAACAATTGCAAATAGAGTACAAGAATAGATAGCTCTCAGCCATAGATAAGTTGATAAGTTCTCAAACGTTGTATATGGCCTCTCTCTACGGTCTTTTTACTTCTACATTGAACAAATACATGTTTGTGCTCGTTTATATTTTATTACAATATATGAGTAAATATGATTAAAAGGCAATAAAATATAATCACAATTTTAGATCTATAACTAAAAGTAACAAGTTATTAACTAATCTATTACTAGGTATTGAAAATAGCATTTACTCATTTTGGTTAGAGACCACTAAAACACTTAAATTTGGCACAAATGTGGAACGTAATGGCCCTAATTGGGCTATTACTTTCTCCATCTATGCCAAATATGCCAGCCTTAATTGGCTCAGAGAAAGTAGAATTAAATTTTCATTTGAAAACATTTTTAGAGTAATTCTTCTGAATAGTAATTACTCTAGGACGGATGTAGAATAATGTAGATGGAATATATTTTACCCAACTGCGATGAAGTTTAAAAGGAGGATTATGCTTATTATGTACTCGTATGTATGTCACTCATCCGCTCTTTGTTTTATCGTCAATTTTGATAAATAATATTGTTTACCAAACTAAAAACATATATGTAAATACATCTTCTCACCCAAACGCGTAACTATTCTCTATTTGATCATGGGTAAAAATGAAGAGTTACGTTACATTACAGCTCATTTAAATTTAAAAAGGGCTGCAAACTGCCACACATACCCTTGTAATCATAAGCAAGGCCCGCCACATAATACATCCTACGAAGCATATAAGTATATTATATATAATCAAATTGTATAGACCCAGCTATATATTAAAGTATTGAATATATTAATATCAGCTGCGGAGCGGCCGATGTCGGTGCGTATAATACAATCGTTAGCCGCAAGATATTACGTGGCCTTCTGCTAGTCACTGCTTTCATAATTGAATACCGAGAGGGTCTCTCTCTATACATAAACATGATAAAGGAATTGAGACGTTTTACTGGTTATTGTTCAGTTTGATTGCTTTGATATATAATTTTGTTTCGGTTTTCTGAATATGGGTGTGTTACTCGTCATAATGGTTTAATTGGTTTTGGTTTTTATATAATATATATAATGTGGTAGTAGCTCTCGTGGCGTAGTTTTTCTAAGCGATGTTAGTTCATTGCGATTGTTAAGCAACGTGAAGCTCGGCTCTTACTTGGATGGGTGGCTGATAGTGGCATTTCTATTTGAGCGCTACCGTGCGTACCTTACGGGTTGATTCGGCAGAAAGTTTATAAAGCAAGTAAATCTACTTACTTTTTATTTCCCGAGGTTGACCACTAACCTCCTCGAAATGAATGAATGAATGTCGTAGAATAGCATCGTCTACGTTAGTTATAAAGTCACTTTTCTTTTACATAATACACTCATAAAATATTGGAAAAGCATTAACCAGGAACATTTTATCGTCACTTCAAATAATAATAATATGGACGTGTTTTTGAATAAAACTTAGTTTTCAAAGCTGCGAGATGCGGGCGAGTCTCAAAATACTTAGATAGGTGCTTTAGTTTCCGAGCACTAAGTTGCGACCTCATGTTAAAATTATATCTTGGGCCGTCTGTAAAATGATCTTATTTGGGTGGAGCTCTCGAAAGTTTCAGTTTTAAATTTTAAAGTTATGTAAATTCTGGGGATGGATGTTAGTGTTGCTTCACAAGACCGTTGGCACAGTGGCATGTGAGAGCGGTTACTGTGTAAAATACTGTGTCAAATATAAGTCATTGATGAATTTTGTGCACCGTGAAGCTATTAGCTAGAGGGGGTGACCGCTTGTGGCATTTCTATCTGTACCCTACAGTACATTAAAGTTTTAATCTAACTATTTGTAGGGATTGATATTGGAGGTAATTTGGCAGTATAATTTGTAAGTATAATAACATCAACAAATTAGCGTTTGTTGTTGCATATTAGACCTCTATCTATTTAAAGTTTTATATAAGAAGAAATTAAGCGTCAAACTAATTGTTGACTCCAGGTGAGAATCGAACCCCCAGACCCCGACGCAACAAGCGCTCTCAAATGCCACTGTGCCAACGCAGTTCCTCTCAAAGACATCTCTGCAATATTTTAGAATATGGTTGACTTCCTATTAGTTAATATGAATAAGTAAGTTCGAGTAGGCTAGTGGCCAACCTTGGTGCTGGAGTTTTTAGACCGCCTAAAGACCTCCGACATGGTCTAACGATTCAAACAACCGGGACCGACAATTCAACGTGTACTCCGAAGCACGGTAGCGCTTGGATATAAATCCCTCTATCGCCCACCCATCCAAGTAGGGATCGAGTTGCACGTTGCTTAACAACCGTAATTAACTAACATCTCTTAATCAAACTAAGCCATGAGAGCTACGAATATAAATAAATACTATAAACATATAAGTACTTAATGCATAACACATTATCATTAGTTTCGTACTCAAAAACAAAACACAAACGAACCCAAAGCACATTACGGCGGCATCAGGTTTATTCCCCATGTACATATTTACTGATTACGTCTAACTCAATATAACTAATTGCTGAGTATATTAGTCACAAAACCTTATTGTATAATTGTGTATAAATCACGTGTCCATCTGGTGTAATTGCATTACTGAGAGCCGCCTAGCCGGTGGTCGGCCGATGTAATGTAATTGCAGAGGTCGCGTGTTACTGTCGCGTTACCAACGTGAGGTGGAGCGACTCTTTTAGCGATTGAGCTGGATAGTTTTGTCAAGAAGCGTAGAACGTTAATTGAGTTATTTGTTAAGAAATTGAGATTGATATGGTGAGGTTTGTTGGTAGATGTGGCGATTTTTTCTTGTTTAACGATAGAAATTAAAAAGTTATTGTTTTTTATAAGAAACGGAATTACATAAGCTAAATGCAGATCGACGCTTTAGAAAATGAAAAATTAGACTTTTAATTACGAAATTAGTAATTTAGATTTAATTATCATGGAAAAGTGATAGATTAAATAGTAATCAGGCTTCCATGACGCATATAAGTATAATAATTAAATGTAACGTATTGGATCTTCAGATTTTATTGCATAAGAATGTGTCTTTTATAAAATAACGCTACATATCGCATCATACCATACTCCCAATACAATATACCACATGCCATCCAAAGGAAAAGAAAATAGAACATCGGAGCAAATGTTTTCGCAGTACTCCGGGAAATTGATTTAGTTGCTGTGTATCAGATCTAAGATTGGGCTCGAATATATCGAATCAAATGTTACTAATAGAAGGAGAATGTAGGAAAAGGATGGCACTATACGACTTTATTTGTTTCCCTTTCTTTTGTTTGAGGGGAAGTTATGACGTTTATTCTTTTAGTCGTAGAGGTTGTGTTATGTTACAGTTATTACCACCATTGTTCGTATGGTATTTGTTTTGCTTTTACGTTTTTGGTATTACTTACTTGTACGTATATATATTATGTACGTGTATATACGACATTTTGAGTATAAAATATCGAGTCCAACTTTATCAATTACAGTAAAATATTTATACAAAAAACAGAACCAATCTATTGTTATTCCACATCACTATATTTAAAATACAAATTCTACCTTATACCTAATCCAAATAGATTAGATTATTTCCGTAAAACTACTAACTTTACCACATTTCTATATCACCCAACAAACTATACCAAAAATAAAACCTAACCTAACCATTTTGGAATTGAAACTACGATTACACTTTGCTTTTATTCCTGTAAAGGGGCTGAAGTATCAGATAAAAATGTAAAATAAAAGCGAAGTGTATCCGTAAATGTAGTATCAATTCAAAATGAGTAGTGTCCGCTTTAACTTAAGAAACCAGTATCTAACCTAACCAATCTCTTTCCAGATTCAATAGCTCTTCAAAACGTGCAGCTGGTAGCGCCATCTGCCGTGAAACTCGGTGACACAGTGCCTCTGGGCTGCAAGTGGACCTTGGAAGGCAACGAGACGCTATACAGCGTCAAGTGGTATCGAGGGAGACAGGAGTTCTTCAGCTACCTGCCCAAGGAGTTTCCTTTCACCAGGATATTTGCGCAGCCTGGGATTGATGTCGATGTAAGTTCAACTATACTAATATTGTAAAGACAATGTAGTGATTTTTTATCAATATATAGAAGAGTTTCTTTGACTCTCAATGAATTCTAACTTTGGATTTGATCTTATGATAGCTAAATTTATGATGGTATAATTTATGGATACGTTTTTACTCCGAAATTCCCATGAGAAATGTGGGTAAAACTGCAGGATGCTGTTAGTATTAACATTATAAAACAGAAGTGATTATTTTTTCATCGCGTTTGTTTATGATGGCTAAACTCAATAAGGTACAACCGGTACCCAGCAAAGGGTAGAAGGGGTAAAACGCTACTTGTGTAAGTCTTCTAAATCTGTGAGTATGGGTAATCATAAATTTAAAAATCTAAAATGTTTTTTTACACTGGCATTACAGCAAGGCTTCACCATTAACCATCTGACACTGGTGTGTCAGATGCTAAGATAAATTCGTAAAAGCAAAACTAAAACACTAAATAAAGTAGTATCTAACTAAAAAGCTATTAATATGAAAGTGTCCAGCAGAAAACAATTTATTATATTCATAGGTCCATTTAATATAATTTATTTGTCTCTGCCCCAAAAGTGAAAGCAGCTAAAATAACAATAAATTAAGTTTTCAAATGTCACGTTAGGTTTTATTTCAGTTTCTGAATGTCGTGAAAATAAAGTGTACGAAATCTTAATAGTACAAAGAAGATCGCAAACTCTGTCACTGAGAACAACTATGACGACAGAAGGCTGAAAAAGAAATGATTATATTTTTGTTAAAATAAATCTTATTAAATTCACTTTTGGGCCTGTCTACGAATATAATTATGGTTTATTGAGGTGTTAAGCTGCTAGCTTGTGAGTGTTATGCGTCCGCGAGACGATCAAGTGCACTTGACAAGTCGCAAATGAATAAAACTTGTCAAGTCGCGTCAAGTCGCATCAAGCTCAAGTTGGTTCAAGTGCCGTAAACAAAATTATTGTCAAGTCATGTCCAGCACGTAGATACTTGACGGGAATTGTCAAGTCAACGCTGTAAACGATCAATATTCACTTCAAGCCCGTAGACTTGTCAAGTGCACTTGATCGTCTCGCGGACGCATAATAGAAAGCAACGCGACATAACAAATGAGCGAGTTATTAAACATGTGTGTTAATTTTTACTAGCGGGCTCGTAGCTTATAAACTCGTTTTATCTACGCCTCCTAAAAAGTGTTATCAATATTTTTTATATTAGGTGCAGAGTTCTAAGTATTCCCTTGAGTCGTACACTTTTACTTTTTATTCTCTAACTAATCATCGGTTTTTAACAATACACCTCATAAAAATCATAATATATTTTACTATTCATACCTATAGCGGATTACGTTTACCAAATCGGATAAACGTTAAAAATAATTAATAACAATGTTGAAAAACAATCACTTATAAATTTATTACGAATCCTCCGGGTTGAAAGTGGATTTATTCATTAGGCTAACTAAAGTGGACCCTCACCGGGTATAATACAATTTGAAAAATGATTATCTCAACAGAGCGTGAGTCGAAGGGTTTCTTAAACTGTTTAAAACTTTATCGGTCGAATGGACGCCGCAGTTCCGTCAGACTTCCGATAAATAACAACCTTTTTCGTAATATTATAACTATATAGTAATCCATTTTACCATACGTTTTAAAACAATCTTTAATCAAGTCTAGTTTAACATTCAAATGAACAGTTTTGAATCAAAAGAATTAGTGGAAACAATTTGGTTCAAATCAATAATCACCGAAGTTAATGCAACACACTGGCTCGTAGGCCGTAGCACGCCTACGAAATAATTCGTAGCAAAACCAATGGACGCTACGAATATTTCGTTGCATTCGTAGCATTAACAAGCACTCGATACTTGTTCAAGTTCTAGTTTTGCATTTAGCTGTTCGTTGTTGAATTATTTTTAGATTGCGTTCAAAATGTGTTGAACTGTAAACTTTAAAGTTTTTAAATTGGTATACAAACTAAAATTAAAAACTTTAAAGTAAAGTAAATACCAAATACGGAAGATTGAAATTTCAATTTGTTGCCGTTATCTTTGCAGGCCTAATAAATAAGTAAATAAACAAAAATGCCTCACTAAAAATCTATTCAAACGAAATTTACAGACGATAAAACATAACGCAAACGTTTATTTAAATACATTTTGAAATGAGCGGGAGTCGCCCGCCTCCTGTTGTAAAGCAAAACAACCTGACCCCAAGTTTCGATTTTGTTTAATGGCCCACAGTAAACAACGTTTTATCGGTCGTTAACGCACTTTTCATGTTTTATTTTCCAACATTGTTAAGAAGATTCGCTTTACGAGCCCCACTAAAAACCTTACCGTATCATATAAATAAGTTACTGCAAACACGTATCTTTCTTACTTCACGACACATTTTTGTATTTGATTTATTTTTATTCATGATGTTACATCGCTGTGATACGTCAGGCTTTGTAGTTATGTCTCAGTAAATCTTTTGTTGCGTATTTGTTCGAATATATAATTGAGTACTATTGTTTAATTTGACCTTAGAATGATATTGAGGAGACATTCAAATACGTATTGGAGTGAGTAAATAGTTCGCAAATGCTAAATACTGATACTTCATCAAGCATGAGTATCTATTCCGATTCGAATAGTTAAATACAAATATTCTCAGAATCACATCAAAATGAGTTCTATTTCAAATAAAATTACGGTTAAAATTTGTGTTCATATTACGGTATATTATTTACATATAAATACAATTTATAAAACTTTCCATTGTAATTTTAATCCGTTTCAAGTTTGGTAACCGAATCAAATATTAATATTTAAATCAAACTTGTTTAGTTATTAAACTAAATCTTTGAAATTGTTATGTTTAGCTACCGAACCGTGGTTGAGGCCCCGGTTTTTCGGCCCAATGAGTCCGTATATTAAACGCTGTAAGTTGTACAATAGTTTTAAACTTAGACACTTATTGGGCAAAGTTATCTGTAGAGCTACGCGCCTACACCGCTAAGACTGTATGTAAAACGAACCTTTATAATTCCTTGCAGTAATGGTATTCATAATTTTGAGTTTGATAGTACTTTTAGTGTTCTTGTGGAAGGCGTGAAATGTTTATGAGTAGGTGTTTGAGAATTTGCTGGTCGGTTTATTTTGAGGTTACTTAACGCAATATTTCTCTGTAGCGTATCATATTTGGCTAGTTCACCCGCACGGTGGTTCCTCTCGCGGTCCAATAGATGGCGATGGTGTGCAAATGTTGTAGATCGAACTTACGTTATTTTCTCAGATTTAGTCACGCTCATACATTTTGTTCAGGAAAGAATCTTCCTCTTTATGAAATTAGAATAGACAAGTAAGGTTTTGTATGTTTATCCTTGTAGCGTGGTATTCCTGTATTGGAAAATAATCTTCCTGTCCTGCCAGGAAAAAAAATATGAGGGCGGCCCCCAAATCTTATGCAATAACGATAGCGTATTCATGTACCATGGCGCCATCTGGTGGTCACGGGTGTAACTATGCAGAACAGGAGTAAGGAATTATGAACGCTATTGAACACGACTAGGTTAATATTAATTTAATCAATATAAGAAATATACGACTTAATTAAGGAATAGTTTAACTAATAGATTAAATATCGGTCGTCAAATTGTGACCTCCTCTGTCCAAAATAGGATAAGAATATTTAAACTAACTGGACCTTGGATTATCCGGGCGGGCTGTGGGTCTATACAAATATTTGTCTTTCCAAGTATCCCTTTAGTACCCTTTAACCCAGCTCTTGTAGATTATAATACGCATATAAGAATAATTTACTTGAAACGGGCTTACATTAAAGATGGTATTTGTTGCTTAGTTTTCATTGTCTTTAACTGCTGTTAGTATCAGTGTTAAAGTTTATAAGACATGCAATAAGTTTTTTTAAGCTGCACCCTAAGATACCTCATGTGCCAACTACAAGGGTGTAGGGTTACTGAAGCACTGGAGCGGGCTCATTTAAATTGTTTATTTTTGTACCATTGGCACCAAGAAGAAGTATCTATACTAATATTATAAAGCTGAAGAGTTTGTTTTGTTTGTTTGTTTGTTTGTTTAAACGCGCTAATCTCAGAAACTACTGAACCGATTTGAATAATTCTTTCACTGTTAGATAGTCTATTTATCGAGGAAGGCTATAGGCTACATTTTATCCCGAAATTCCCACGGGAACGGGCACAACGCGGGTAAAACCGCGGGGCACTGCTAGTTATTGATAAGAAGACTATATACTTATACGAAATAAGACCTATTCGTTATTTGAATCAGTATTCTATATCATTATTATCCTCATTTTCCCGAATTCTACTCTCACGTCCAAATAAAAGGAAACAAATAAAAATATTACCCATTTCTAGCATCATTTCAACACTAATCACCTAACGAACGGACCATTTAGAATAAATGGCTAAGAAAATTGACGCTCATTTAATAAAACCTCAACCAATCAGAACATAACAATAACATGTAACGTATAACAGTTACACCAGTTATCGTTACAATTGCAAATCGTTTTTCTGTAACGGTAACAGTAACACCTTCATTGGGTACAACTTAATGGCGTGTTTATTTGATTTGATCCCGTTTTGGTGCGAAAAGGTGCTAAATCGTAATAGGTACAGTTTTAATGATACCGCCTTTGCTATAAATGTGTAAGCGTTATAATATGTTTATCCGGCGGGTTGGTGCTTATTGTTTTATTTATAACTATCCTTATTAGAGGTTGAAGAAGAAAGACTCGGTTTTTAAGTCAAATCTTGGTATGCAAGTTCAAGTCATCTTTACGCGCGTTCCTATATGTGAGTACGTTTGTAAGTACATATGTATATGAACCTTTGTAGGGCAATAGCATGTTCTTATAGCATTTTTTAAACAAAGAAAAGCTTGTAACGCCCGTATTCAGAGACGTCAAATGTTTCCTTAGTTCACATTTAATGAGTGATTTTGAGATATAATGTATGTATACCTATCTAAAGTATATATATCCAAAGTTAGTTTAATTAGTTAAGCGTCGATTTCATGAACAGCAGTGCAGCAGTTAATAACATGTTTCTTTACCTTGCTAATGCTTGTTTCATTAATTAAAGAAGTAAACAATGGATAAATAGAACTAAAATATACTTTGTACAGATTTCATTCAGACTCAATTACGAAATCAGCGGGTAGAATCCTTTTAAATAAATCGAATTTATAAACTGACATTCTTAGAAAAAGAACGTGGAAAATTTAGGTTTATTTATTATAAAACGGTAAAGGCTTTTGTATTCTACAACTATTTTCTCGCAACATAATATTACAAGCGGGAATGTTTGTGAGGATGAATGGATAAATATCTCTCGTATTAAAATGGTTTCGCAGATTTAAAAGAAATTGGGCACATAGTTACGTTATAACCTGAATCCAATTGTAGTCTTTTACGAGAATTTGTTGTGAACTTTTCAGATGGCTAATGAGATCATAATTAAAATGAATGGTGCTTGGTAGGTAGAAATAAATATGTAGATTTTTTAACCTACACTTTCCCACTGCTGGGCAAAAGTCACTCAAACGCCAAACGTCTCTATACGTTGCAATCAGCAATCACTGTCAAAGCCGTAATATATTTAGGCTTAACCTTCAAAATATATGTAATGGTACTATGTTTTCCTCAGTCCCTATTTTAGCACTGAACGTGCGTAAAGCCACAAAACGTAACTAGTACTCTAATAAAATAAAACCGAGACCTCATCAGCTCCCTCCTGCGTTGAGTACCGGAACAAACAAAACAATTCGGGCTTCCGTATGCACTAAAAACTATCTTTAACCAACGAATATTTTCATGCGCGTTTTAACAAATGGAAAAGGATAAATATTTGGTGTTCGGTTTTACTACGTTTCTTTTACTTTAGTTATGTGTGGATTCATTTATAAGCTTCTTCTTCATAGAACTGAGTGGAGATTATTTTTGGGTTTATTTAAAAAAATATATTGCATCTGCCAAAATATTACCATGTGCCAAGATATGGGTGTGATTATGATTTCTTCAATGGCATGGCATAACCATTGAAGTATTCATATCAGACCCATATCATAGGTAAAACAAAAGAAACTCGTCCAAGAATTTGAAATGCGAATACTTTTAGCGAATAAACTAAATATTCTATACCTCAACAAATGGCTATGACATGGATTAAAGTCCTTGGGTTATGACTAGGTAAAACAAAAGACTCTCGTCTAAAAATTTGAATTGAGAATAGTGGAAAGATAATGGTGTGATATTATGATTACTTCAACCGATGGTCTCTCATAATGAGAGGGAAACAAAAGATTCCGCCTAAAAATTGAATTAAGAATACTTTTAACGGATTACTAAAAATAACGGTATATTGTAATGTTATACTGAAATTGTTAAGACGGCGTTCATAGCATATCGTATGTCAGAAGTAACTACACCATTGTGGGGTACTTGGAATGAGCAACGAGTGCACTTCAGAACCTTTGCTCTTGCCAAATCGCACACAATCACAACACTATTATACCTACTTTTGTTCTGAAAAGTAATATTGTGAATAACGTTATTTTTATTCCGCGATCCAAAGGGGTATCGTAAATTGTATGTTAGAGAACAATATATAACCTAGTTACACTATAGTTTTAACCTTCACTCATATAGATATGATTAATAAATAGTTCAGTAGTTATTTTAAATTTTTGCTTTGGTGGTTTAGTGACACATGAATTTCACTTGCTGAGACTGGGGTCTTGGGTTCAATTTTCGGATCGAGGAAAGATTACCAATCTTCAGTAGGTAAGCGTGGTGATTAAGACTTTTCCTCTTTATTGTACTGATACTATCAGTGAGATTAAATTTCCATTCATAGTAGTTACCTATAAGTACTGACAATTGATCAAACGTTGTAACACATAAAATAATTCTACAATGTTGTTAAGTTATTAGTTTTGTATTTTTGGAATGAATATTGTTGTAATTACCTATTTGAGTTTTTTTACATGTTATTTTATACTCCAAGTAAAAATGTATATTGTTTGCTAAGAAAACACTCATTAAATATGATACGAAAATAAAGCTATAAAGTCTTACATTTTATATCGATTCCAAGTTGGATGAGAGTTAAATAACCATATATTATATTAGCCGCGCCCCACGCTGTTACCCGCGTTGTACCCGTTCCTGTGGGAATTTCGGGATAAAATGTATCCCATGTGTTTTTCTGATGTATAACCTATATTACTGTAAAGTTTCATCTAAATCCGTCCAGTAGTTTTTGTGAAAGAGTAACAAACATACATCCTCCTCACAAACTTTCGCATTTATGATATTATTAGGATAGGATAGTAGGATTCGTGTTATGATTCTGAATATATTGAATACTATTCGAAGAAGTTCGAAGTAACCCACATTGTCGTATTATTCGAGAAATATTATCAATAAGGATTGAAAAACTTTTCAATAAAGACGTCTGTATACAAAATTTCATTCAATTCACAAACAAAACTGATCATATACATTGCACATAAATTGGTAATATCAATCCTTTTTCGAAGGGATAAAATTCAAAATGGATTGCAGTGGTATATCTTGGCACTTTGGCAGTTATGAAAGCGACCCAAAACAACAATATTCCCTTCCAAGGAAATTTATATGGGAAAGTTTTTGCACCGTTCAATTTGTATTATACTTGAACCCGTTTCAGTTGCGCGTCAATATTATTCGCATTCAAATTACAAATTACTTATTAAAATACTGCAGCAAATAAATTGAGTTTGTTAATGGAAAATGTAATTAGACGAACCTTTTATTATTTCTTACGCCTCGGTGGTCTAGTGGTATGTGCACTCGCCTGCCAAGACTGAGGTTCCGGGTTCAATTCCCGGGTCGTTCGAAAACATGATTTCTACTTTTCAAACATAGCTTGAGTTTGAGATCACCAACCCGCATTAGGCAAGCGAGGTGATTATGCCTAATCCTCTTCACTGTGCTGATATCTTCAGTGATATGCCTTTGCCCAGCTGTAGGACATTATAGGCCAATACTTTACTTTATAATTTCTTGTATTGGAAATGGTTTTTTTAATAATTTATTACCAATTAACAGTTATATTATATGCTGAAATATAAAAACATAACCACGGAGGGCCTCGTTTAACTGTTCCGATTATATCAATCGTTTAATATCGAAAGCTTTTAGGCGGTCTAAAAACTCCGTCTCAGGGTTGGTCACTAACCTAACTGGATATAAATATAGAACATCAGGGTTAACCATTAATCTTACTACTACATAGAACGCTCCAAAGAAATCCGACATGGTTTTATCGATTGTAACAACCGGGACCGACAATTTAACGTGCCCTTCGTATCACGGTAAGAAAGATCAAGCATCATCACCACACTAGTCAACATGATTATATTATGTTATTTTTAGTCAACTTAACAATAGTGATTCAGTAGATTCCTAAAAAGCTTAACATTATTAAGCTATCATTGTGAAAAACTTTGCCTATAAAAGTAACCGATACCAAGATAACAAATGGACATTGAATCCATTGCGGCCATCAATGATGGAAGGAGGAAAAAGAATATAAAAATTAAAATGAGCCCCAAGGCTGTGTAAACAAACCATTAAAGGATAATTGACAAGACTTGTGTTGATGTTGGCTCTTCTATTGCGGTGAATATAAGGTAAAATTATTTCTATAGGTTCAACTAATTTGTGTATTCAGAAATAAGTAAATAATATCATTTGAGTCGTATTCAAAAAACAACTTTGTTGACTAGCATTTGCATTTTGACCAAAGTAAGCAAATTTAAAGAATTATCAAAAGAGACATCTCTAACCATAACTCTACTATGATAGTTCAACTTTAACAGTCCATTTAAACAATGTCTATCAATAAAAACAAACGAGTCCATTTCTTTACAATTTAATGAAAAGACCAGTTTTGATTACACTTTTATGGGCTTGGGCAGAAGCCAGTATCCATTCAGTGTTATTTTTCTTCCAAATCAGTATGAAATCACACTTGCTTTCACTAAAGCTTTGTATCATGGTACATGTTGAGGCCCTGAAAGCAGGAAACATCGATTTAAAAGCTTTCGTTTCTGTAACCACACACAGTACGGATCAAAGGTAGTTTTTTCTGTTGATTTTGTGTATTTCATAACAAAATATTTACTTTTATTGTGAATTGTTTGGTTCTACGCATGGACACCGTGTTCGAAGGAATTCTATTGAACACAGAACAAATTGAAAAAGTATTCAGTTTTTCGGTTTTAGCACTCTACCTTGAAAAATATTTTCCACCATCAGTGGTAATATTTTCGTTTCTATAAATCTTACTATTAACTTACGCCCGTACTTAGAGACATTAAATGCTTCGATAGTAGACATAAAATTAGCGATACATATTGTCATGTAATGTATGAGTAATTGTCGATTTAATGGACATCTTTGAGTGCGATAGTAATCCAAAATCTATTTAAGAACGTTCTTTTCAAAAATCTGTATTATACAATATAGGAATTCTATAAACTATGTTATTGCGGTGGTTGAAGAATTTTCTGTACAAATGAAAACTAATATAATAAAGCTGAAGAGTTTGTTTGAACGCGCTAATATCATAAACTACCAATCCGATTCGAATAATTCTTTTTGTAATGGATAGCCACATTCAACGGGAAGGTTATACGCTATTTTTCATCCCGAAATTCTAACGGAAACGGGCACAACGCGGGCAAAACCGCGAAGCGGTGTTAGTAAAATATATATGAAAATAATGCCAACGTTTCAACGCTGTACATATACCGGCCATTTTGGTGCTAATTACTACCATAACTGTAATTAATCCTAAAGGTTTCAATCGAAACACTATTATATATATAATAGCCTCCTTGTTAAAGTAAACCGATTAACGATAAGCAAATAGAACATTAGTCGTAGTAGGTAAGATCAAAATTCCCTGTAATGCGGATTACACGTATGTTAACATATACAATTTTGACGTTATTAATTCAGGATCGTGGGTTTGATCCGATAGTGAATTGAAAATCTACAAATCATGTGCGCTTAATAGAGAATTCACGATATTAATTAACCTTGGTGTTGCCCGCAGCTAGAACGATACGTTGTAAATGTTTAATTTTTCCGCTGTTTGCATTTTCTAGGAACTTTGGATATTGATTTTCTAATAGCTAATAATTGTTTAAGAATAGTCTTATCTAAGGATTTTCGATATTGATTTTCTAAAATCAGTTATGTTGTATGAATAATCCTAAAGATTTTAACACAAATGGAAAAAATACTAATCTTTACCTATATAATAAAGATGAAGAGTTTGTTTGTTTGAACGCACAAATCTCAGAAATTACCGATCCAATATGAATAATTATTTTTGTAATGGATAGCCACATTTAATGGGAAGGTTATAGGCTTTTTCATCCCGAAATTCTTACGGAAGCGGACACAACGTGGGTAAAACCGCGGGCCGCTGATAGTTTATATTATTTTCGCTGTGAGTCTGGTCACAAACAGAGTGTCGTTGTAGTTTTTGTACCGTTCTTTGCTCTTTTTTGTTATGTTTACTGTTGACTTGATTGATCTCTTTTCATATCGGATGCATATGTCATGCAAAGACAAACTGTGCTTTATTTCATCAGGCGTTAACAAAGTAATTAAATGTACCTTAAAATTCACAAATTAAAATAAACTGTACCATTGATATACGCCACCGTTGTTCCACATCTGTCCGGTTGTTTCAATCGAACGTGTCCGAGGCTTTTACGCAGTTCATAAACTCTAACATCATTGTCACTAACCTCCACGAATTAACTAACTTTCGACCAACAAATTAATCATACCTTACATAAAAATGAATGATGTATAAGACTACAATTAATAACATCTTGCTTCCACTTCCGTGCATTACCTACATAATTTACTTTACCATAAACTTTACTTTAAAACAGACCTTATGTTCTAGGTGTCAAGATCGACATCCCAGCAAGTAGTCCTGCGGGATGCCACTCGGGCGCTCGCCGGCCGGTATAGGTGCGAAGTTTCCGCGGACGCACCTTACTTTCACACTCAAGTGCGGTCAGCCTATATACACGTCGTTGGTGAGTACATTTGTTAGTACTACTACTGTTTTATGTTGTCCTGGTACTTTGAATTAATATTTAGATTGTATTAATATGAGTTTTTGTTATTATTTATATACATGACTATTTATAAATAGCTATATGTTCGGTTATTCACTCTTGGGCAAAAACCGAAAGCTAATATTTTTTGACTTGACTTTTATGTAATATCTCAAATAGAAACACTCAATATAGTATTTATAAACTCCAAACTAAGCTTAGACGTTAAAACTACTTTTTTATAATTGAAGGACCTTTTAAAAACTGCTGGGGTTGCTTCAATCCGTAGCAGCGTAGTTAAGTAATTATACAAAAAATCGACAAATGATTTTACGGGTTATAATTAACATTTTGATGATATTAACATTTAAGTTGTTATGTTAATCACCATGTTTGTTAGTTAACTATAAGTTACGGACCAAAATCCGGGCCTGACATGCGGCAGTACAATTACAGTTGCCAATAGCCGTTAATCAACCGTAAGGCTTTAGGGCACTGTTCCCTATTGCACATGCTACGCTCGCTCGGTGTTGGTTGAAGATTACAATCGTAGGCTGTTGGCGAACACTGGTCTACGGTCGCGGTGCACCGCAAAATACCTACGATTGCCGTCTGCAGCTCAAAAAACAAAAATAATATCAAACTCTTACTTAAACTTTCTAATTACATAAGTAACTTGGTATTATATACTTACAGACTGGATCTTTACTTTTCATACAAATTCGTCAGAAAACATAAGTAAACATCATAGTGGAACCGTGCACTTACTCGTATAGTGATAATAGACGGATTTGTATTGTATAATGTGTAATTCTGTATAAGGAGAAGCTTTCTGACTAAGAAGCTTTTCTCACTTTCATTTGAAATTCTTGATGAACGAAGTATTTCTATGTATACTTAATGAAGTGATGAAACTAAGTATAATTCGAACGGAACCTGATTTTATAAACATGAATTTTATGTAAGTCAAATATGTATCTAGATCGCAAAACTGTGTCAATGCTTATTGATATTATTCACGTAAAAATATAATGCTGTTTACTTTTATCTTACGTTTATTCGATGCTCAAGGACAGTGTTTTGAATTTCAAATTGCCTTGTCAATATTCGTAAGACCGTTTGGATTAATAAACAGAGCGATACAACATGTCACCACTTTGTTTATTGAAGTTTATGAATTTGAAATATTATTGATAAAACAACATATCTGTTCTCGCACTTTTGTATGAAATTCAGTCATGCAAAGCTCGAAAGCTTTAAGTGCATTCTAATTCTCAAATAACTTCGTCTTTCGCGTGCTCGCATGTGGCTTATGTAGCCAATCTTCCCTGTAAGGACTCGCACATGCGAGACTCGGCCAGCACACCGTGTCACAATAATTTGCATTCACTTGGTCGCATTTAGTATCTACTCGTAAGCTGTTTGAAATTTCAAAACTGTCCAGGCAGGTTTATCCGTAGTTTTCGTCTCCAATAATGCAGTCTTACGTCTATTAAAAATCCTACAAGTATATTAACATTCAACTACACTGATAGTGCTACAAACAAATCTACTGGTAAAATGTTAATACTACACCCAAAACTATTTACGCTCACCCAAAAATAAGTAAAGTAAATATAAACAATAGCAATAAGATATTGGATAACTCGATCACATAATTGGAGGATGAACCAAACACCGAGACTTCAAATAAAGTTGATAAACAAAATCCTTGTACAGCCTTTAGATAAAAAATGTTACAAGTAGTAAGATGGGAAATCTCCCAACGTTTGGGCTCAACATTTATCCGGTCAGCCTGATTTGTATTCCGGTTTTTACTATCCAACTTGCTATTACGCTATTTTACTCAGTTCACCGTAGCCTTTGAATGAAACTAATTTAGTGACCTAACCGCCGAGTATGTTTTTATAAGCAGAAACTTTGTATAAGGAAATGCTGATGTAAAAATTGGCAACGTTTCGACTCAAGTTGTTTTCGTTAGTCCGATTAATGATTGATGTTGGGAGGAAATATATTGTGTTTTATCCAGAACATTGCTTACGAAGTTAAGAAAGTATAATTAACTAGTATATAATACCAAGTAACTTACGTAATTAGTAAAAATATAAGTACAGTTTAATATTATTTGTATACAATAATTACTATTCCCTCTAAAAATATGTCAAATATATGTCACACGTTTTATAGAACAAAGCAGAAATAAGTATGTAAATCTCTGGCTATTTATAGAATATATACCCTACTTAACATGTTCCCAGTTAATAGGGTTACATTATTTATGAAGATTTGAAATCATGAGAGAAATAGGTCGGCCATCAAATCATGAATATAACCTCGTGCCGATACAAGTACGTACTTATTAAGGTTTTCTTGGTTCAGGTAGAAAGAATAGCCGTCGAAAAACGGAATTTGATCCGTAAATTTAGGGCGTGTTTGCAGTTTGGGTAAATGTAGTAGAATAGGGAAGGTATTTATGTTGATTGGCAAAACATTACGACGACGACGGTGACTTAGTCCATCGAAAAGTTACATTTGGGGTTGCGTTTTTTAGAGGACGCAATTTTATTTTTTTGATGTGTAGGGGGGGTCAGTGTAAAGCTAAAAACAAGTTTGTGGGGTCGCCACCCTTGTCCCACGGCCGCCATCATGAAAATAAGGGTTGAAATGGTTTTTACGATATATCTCTTAAACTATTAATTTGATAAAAACATTTTTTTAACATTTTTGTTGCAAATTAAATTCTCTACAACTTTAGTCCAGTAACTTTTTGTCGTAGAACTATAAATAAAAAAGTTATAAGCGAAAATGTTCAGAAATTTTAAAAGTAAAAATAAAAGACATAAGGGACATTACAGCTGCTGCTGATCCTAATACCGATCTATCGAAGGTCGTAGTTTGACTAGGTGGGTTCCATTTGCTCATGTCGTGCATAGGTGCGATTGGATATATCATGTCTGGTAGTGGACTCGAGGATATCTTCAAATTAATTTATGCTGAGAACTGTGTACAGCACATAATGTCTGGACATGCTTATGGTAGGGCTGTACGTGCTCATTTGCTAGTGCATTTATCAGAAACAAAAATATTTATGGATTCAATAGAATTAACAGAAGAAGAACGAGATTTTCTGGATGATAATAGTACTATAAATGAACACGTACAGCCCTACCATAAGCATGTCCAGACATGTGCTGTATACAGTTCTCAGCATAAATGAATTTGAAGATATCCTCGAGTCCACTACCAGACATGATATATCCAATCGCATCTATGAACGACATGAGCAAATGGAACCCACCTAATCGAACTACGACCTTCGATAGATCGGTATTAGGATCAGCAGCAGCTGTAATGTCCCTTATGTCTTTTATTTTTACTTTTAAAATTTCTGAACATTTTCGCTTATAACTTTTTTATTTATAGTTCTACGACAAAAAGTTACTGGACCAAAGTTGTAGAAAATTTAATTTGCAACAAAAATGTTAAAAAAATGTTTTTATCAAATTAATAGTTTAAGAGATATATCGTAAAAACCATTTCAACCCTTATTTTCATGATGGCGGCCGTGGGACAAGGGTGGCGACCCCACAAACTTGTTTTTAGCTTTACACTGACCCCCCCTACACATCAAAAAAATAAAATTGCGTCCTCTAAAAAACGCAAGGTTAGGCCTAAAAAATGTAACATTTCGATGGACTAACTGGCGAGTTTTGAAAAGAGAACATTCTATTTTTTTTGACGTTAGCTTGCCATAGCTTTCCACTTTTTGTGTTCTTTTTTAAAAGGAAATACAACAGTCGCTATCGCTGCACTTTAGCTTATGACTATTAATGTAGGCAGAATCAGCCAGTAATTAACGTTGTAAGTTTTAATCGAAAATCGTGCAATAGCACCCTAGCAGAAAGCATTAATTTTCAAGAGCATTAACTCTACCACACTTCGGTTGTGTTGTTTGTAGCTTCAGTTGAGTCAGTCAGACTGACTACAATTCATCAAAACTAATGCCTGTTCCAAAGGACGATAAGTAATGATTTTGTTAAGAATTGTACACCCGTGAGATGAAGATATCTTTTAAACAAGGTATTTTATAATACCTGAATTCCCAAATGTATCTTTTGTGTACATACTCGTAGTATTCTAGAAAAATGAAGCTTGTAAGGCTAACAAGCGTCCATTTTTCGTCCCTCTATGTTTGCAAACGTAAAGAACCCAATAATTTGGACGATCCGGCCGGTCGTGTAGTAAAGAAAAATTTTACGAACACCCTTACGCCCAAAGAGTTCAACTTTATGGAGGTTGTATAGGTTATGAAAATTTTTCGGTGTCGGGAAAAATTGTCAGTGGTTGGGAAAAGTCTGAGAGTAATTTCGGGATTATTTTCATCTCGTGTTTTATTTCGTGGTGTAAAAGTTTTTCGAGTTACTGAGAACTCGTTTCGCGTTGCTGCAATAGTACTGCAGTAGCTATAAAATAAAGAGCTGGGAATGGAGATAATTCCGCGAAAAAGTTGAGATTTGTTATTTTTATTTTATTTTTATCCGTGACGTGTTTGATGGTTACGTTCTTTTATAACAAAAACGTGGTTTATAGAGTTCGCGGAGGGGAAGAAATGACGCTAATGTTACGTGACATAATGAAGGTAGAATCCTTCACAATGTACTCTCAAAGTATTTCCATACTAGCAGCGCCCCGCGGTTTTACCCGCGTTGTGCCCGTTCCCGTGGGAATTTCGGGATAAAATGTAGCCTATAGCCTTCCTCGATAAATAGACTATCTAACAGTGAAAGAATTATTCAAATCGGTTCAGTAGTTTCTGAGATTAGCGCGTTTAAACAAACAAACAAACAAAACAAACTCTTCAGCTTTATAATATTAGTATAGATGTATGTTAATTACTGTTTTTGATACCTATATACTGAACTAGCGGCGCCCCGCGGTTTTACCCGCGCTGTGTCCGTTCCCGTGGGAATTTCGGGATAAAAAATAGCCTATAACCTTCCCGTTGAATGTAGTTATCCATTACAAAAAGAATTATTCAAATCGGTTCAGTAGTTTCTGAGATTAGCGCGTTTAAACAAACAAACAAACAAACAAACAAACAAACAAAACAAACTCTTCAGCTTTATAATATTAGTATAGATTGACAGTCTCTTCAATCCGTAAACAAGGTTATAATTAATTAACACAAATAAGTTAACCAAGAATTATTTATTTCATAAAATATTTGCTCCGTTCAACTCCCAAAGTAATTATGAAAAGCAAAATAACGAATACATCCACTGTCTGAAATTAAGTTAATTAAGTAAACGCTAGCTGTTTAATTCCCTATTCAGTTTATTCCAAGTTTTAAGTTAAACAGTGGGCGAACGTCAAGTTCATGCAAAAATAAGCTAAAAGTAAGCTAAATAAGCCGCTTTGCGCACCGTGAACTGTTCACAATTGAGACAGCTTTGTTTGCTCTGGCTCGGACTTCTCGCGGATATAACAACGAAAAATAAGCAAAATAATGCAAAACTTGGTTAATACAATAAACGGTAAAAATCTGACTTCAAAACTAATTGTTTGCTTTTTACTTGTACTTTAGATCGTATTCCATTGAGCTGTTTGTTACGTGCTATATACGGTGATGCCAACAGTGTTGTGAATACGGTAGTCGTATAGTAGCCATAGTCGGCTATTGACAACAACTGTTAATTAAATCAAACGGTAGTCGGTAATCGGACTTGTGTGGACACGACCGGTCGGTGATCGAGTTTAATTCAAATAAGTTCTACGAGTATTATAAGACCGAATATTATCTAATGTTAATGTACTTTTGTCCGTGTTATAAAATGCTTTTAGTTCATGTAGTTTTAAAGTTTATTTCTGTATTTCATTATGATGTTAATGACAGAAATCTAGTGCTCAAAACAATATCTATAAATAGGAAACAAAACGCATCAAAGTCCAAACGGTTAAGTGAGAGCATAAATCAAATCAAAACAAAAGAAATCCTTAGATTCCGCTCAGTCCCCGATGACAGACAGACAGTTATCAAAACTTTTTGTTTTATTGTAAAAGTGTAACAATATCCCGTGAAATAAAGTGGCTACGGTAGTTGGCTATGAATAATTGTTGTTGTGTTCGACATGAATGTAATGTAGGGAAAAATAACATTTGAATCATTTATTTTTTATTTATTGTCTAGCTGTTAATCTTCGGCAAAGGGTAAGAGGAAAAATAAAGTTTAAAGCCACTAAAGTAACAAAAGTCGGTTGGTATGGTTTCGAAACGTTTGTGTTTTGTTAAAACGTTGTTGATATGAGCTAGTTTACGAGCTACGAGCCGGCTAGAATAAACGAGTGTCACACTATCTCTCATTTCATTCAAGATACATATATGGACATATTTGATTTAAAAAAAACAACAAAATACAATGAATTGCGAATCTCCTCCCGTTTTTTCGGTTAAAAGAAGCTGACATATCACAATAACCGCCACAAAATAAAACAAACCGTAAAATCAAACCGATTAAAACTCGATTAACCGACGCATTAAGGTAACGAGTGATAAAACCATTATAAAATATCGAACACATAGAGGTTGGCAACATGAGAGCCCACGGCGGTATTAAATTGCAAAATGAGTAATCGATGAAATGATCGCTCGATGTCAAATCGGTGGCCCGAGGGACATGCCTCGCCCGAGCCTACGAAAACGCGGCGAATGAAATCTCTTTCCATTTATTATTTGTCAACATTAAAGTGATGGAGTTGTTATGGAAATGGAATTTGTTCCAATTTTAAATGTAACTGTTCATTGTAAAGTTTTAGCATATTTATTCACTAGCGATTTTACCCGCGTTGTGCCCGTTCCCGTGGGAATTTCGGGAATTTTTATACACATTAATCACTCTATCTATTAAAAAACCGCGTCAAAGTCCGTGGCGTAATTTTAAAGATCTAAGCTTACATAGGGACAGACAGACAGACGGCGGAAAGCGACTTTTTAATACTATGTAATGATGTTTAGTATGTATAGATTCTTTAGTATACTCGGAGATGTATAGGTTATTAAAAGATGCACACAGTGCGCCGAAGATGACGATATTTGTTTACAAAATAGAACGCAAAGCAATAGTATTGGAGTTATTGTTCAATTATATTTGTTGAAAAATTACTATTTACTGTCGTCGTACGTAAGTTCATCTTAATGGCTTCCTATAATTATAATATGGCCAACTCATACCATTGTCTACCATTATCTTTAAATATAATCTTCTTCACCAAAACAATAAGAAACAATTCCAAATGTGAACATGTATAAAAATGATATAAACTCTAAATTGTAAAGCTTATTTTCACATAAAGCTCACGTACTAGGCGTTAACCCGACAAGTTCTGGGCAGGTGGCGCCGGAAGTGGCGGTAACGGCCCACTTCCGGTTTGTCGACGCCTGCTTTTTAACAAAAAGTATTTTTGCGGAACATTGTTGAGGGTGTTGAGTGGAATTAAATGAATTTGTTTATAATTTTTAAAAGGAAGTTAGAAAGGTTGAGTGCTTATGTAAAGCTAATTTAAGGCAATATTCTTTTAATTGTATACGAATTCTTACCGATGTAAATTATACCTACGAGTTATGATTAAAGTTACAATCAAAGATATAGTTTGCATACTTTTTACTAGCAAACGTATAGGTTATGTACTTGCTACTATCATAGCTTAGATTGAGGCCATCTTAAAATGTTTGCACCAGTTTTGGGCACCAAACATGGACACGTCTGGTCTTTAAGAACTAGACACCAAGATAATGAAATATTTTTCACAAAGAAATGAGAAAATAATAATAACTGCAATTTTTGTAGAAGTATAATAAAGTACTCTCTAAATTTAGTAATTTTACAAGCTGTTACCGGACAAGTAGAATAAGAACACGAGCATACGAGCGTCAAAATATTGACTACGAGCTCGTTGCTACTGACCTCACACCAGCTCGCAGCTTGTTTTGTCACTCAATCAACTCATAAAAGCTACCTTAACTATTATCACACATCACCTCCAATCAGCTCCAATACTATGAATAATTAACTATTCAAAAAACTTCTACCCAATACGAAGGTGCTAATTCGAACACACCCTTCCTTGACCTTCCGAACTTTCTAATATACTTACTAAGTCTAAGACATCTAAGTGATTAGAAGACCCTCGGCTTCTGCCCTCTTGACTCCTAATCAAATTTACCATCAGAAAAATAGGGAGATTATACAAGAAACTTTGTTCTAAAATGAAATTACAAGTTGGATAATGTCAATGTGAACTTTTGGAAGGAAAGTTAAGTAACATAATTTTCGGGCTTAAATAATGTGTTAATCTGTAGTAATGCTATAAATCAGTAACATTACAATTTTAAGCAATTATTAAACATCGTAATAGCGATATTAATACATCACGATTGTTAAGCAACGTGGAGTTCGGCCACGGGTATTGTGGTGATATCATTAAAATTTTGGCCCCGGTCATTTCCATCATTGGGCAATATAGGAGCTTTTAGAAGGTTTAAAAACTCCCGCACCGCAGCATTAAGCTTAAATATTTCAAAGGTATGTTCTTAGTTAGCAAAAAATTATCCAAAATTAAACGTGCAACTAATAGAAAAAGTACATTAAATATATGTCGCTTCATTACTGCGACACCGCTCTCCCACCTTGAGGCATCATAAGAACTATCCCCTCATCTGATACACACAACACGTCCCAGACATTAGATTCGTGAACAAAATACCTCCTAAGTGAAATAAGGTAAAAAGTCATTTTCAGTAATTAGACGATATATTTTCAGTGATGGTCATTAACCTAAATGGGCTTTGTTTTTTGTCCCTACCTCGGTTAGATGAAAAAGTAATGTCACTGAGTATTTGAATGTAGCGATAAGCGGAGCGGAAAGCGATTTGAACAGGTTCACTGCCATTGCTTAATTTGCATTCGCATTCGTACGTATTTGATTTACGGTTCAACGGATTAGTCTGAATTAGTTCTGAATTAATACCAGCTAAAACTCTTCAAGTTAAGGATTAAAACTGACGATTTATAGTTTGTTTGGTCTCCAATTAAAATATATTCATCAAAATATGAAATCTTTTATAATTTGTTAGTGTAGCGAGTAAGGTAATTGTTCAACAAAGTGATAATTTAGTTAAATTATTTCTAAATCTTAATTAAGATAGTTATTCAACAAGTAAATATTGGAAACAATTTATTTACAAATCCGTTTAAATTATGGATACGCTACATTTACTGGGTTAACTGTAATTAATTACGTTTTCAAATGTGATTTGGTTGTTATCATAGCATAGATAATAACAAACATCAAATATTATCCCTTCAAGTATAATCAATTTTGTGCTTGGTCTTTGAAATAATATTTATAATTATTTAAATTGGTATACATACATATTATATTGTTGAAATTATAAAGGTTTGAAGTAATTCAGTGTTGTGACTGTAAAATATAACCGCTTCTAATTTGTCGCTTGTTTATGCAATGTAACCATACCCAACACGAATCTTACCCTTCGCAACGGTAATTAAATTGAAATTTGTGGGTACAATGTGTTATTGTGCAGGCAATGAAATGATAACAATCTTATTACTGCTTACATAACAACATTAACGATCGTTTCATTATTATTTTCATTTATTTCAAACAATTGTTTAGTCTTATCTTCGAAATATGATTATGTATTCAATTTCAACGTTTAGTTAGAACAATAAAATATATTAACTAAGGTAAGTAAGTACTTATTCTACAAGACATGGGAATTGTATTTTACGAGTTAAAGGAAATTAACTTGTTACAGATTAAGCTTAAGTTTAATTATAGGTTTAATAAGTGATTCAGATACGCAATTTGAAGATGAAGATCTCTCCAATGTACACACTGGTATGATATGGGTACTCGAAATAGGCGCTAAAGCCGGATTGTATGTGACCAATGTTGCCAGATGCACTGAACCTTTTATCTGTAGTAGAAATTGCTGAAATCTGTATTAAATCTGTATGCCTTTTTATCACGAAATCTGTATAAAATCTGTATGACTAAAAGAACCAAAACAGATCCTACTTGCCATAAGAAGATTAGTTTTTATATTTTTTCTGCTTTTTTGTAAATCAAGGGTATATGTTAGGTAGGATTGAATAAAACAGACACAAATGAAAAAAAACACATAGCTATTTATGTTACAAATTTAATGTTATCACTTAACACCTATTTCTTTGTCAATTGTATAAGAAATAAAACATCTTGATATGAATAATTTACGACAAATGCATAAAGAGAGCGCAGGAAAGACAGTGAAGAGCAAACAAAAATCTTGGTTAGGGAATTCCCCGTATCAAACTACTAATGTGACCATATTAAAAAAATAAACGGTGTTTGTTTATGTAATAAATTAATCCCAAAGAATAAAATCAGACAATATTTAATTATATTATAATTATAAGGACTGCATCGGAGCATGTTATTTATTGTGATCTGTTCGATTTTAATTGAATGTGAAAATTCTGTATAAAAAGCTGTATCCAATGCTAATCTGTATCGCACATTGAAAATCTGTATAGATACAGAGAAATCTGTATATATGGCAACACTGTATGTGACTGTACTTGCAAAAGCACTGAAAAGCTAGTTATATATACAAGAGCCTCACAAACACAAATTAAATTGGCGACTTAGATTACTGGGGTAAATGGTCCAATTAGTGTTTCGGTGGGTCGCAACGCTGCGGAGCGGAGACAAACGAGATTGCCTGCTATGGCCACCTGCTTCGGTGTTTACGGAATAGGATTTTGCGTCCGTCTTGATTGTGGTCCGTTTCAACTTAAGCGCCAAAGATTGGCCGTCTTACCTTATTTTAAATAGGGTTAGGGTCACCCTCTTACTCGGATACCCATCTGTTGTGTGGAAATTGGTAGTTTCTACATGTTTGTAAGAAGTTGTGGTAAATTGCTGATTATTACCAGGTGAGCTCATATTGAGTTAATAATACAAATGCTTAAGTACGTTAAGGCCTCGTTTAGATATACGCGGGGGCGTCTGGTGTCGCGTCCCGCGTTCATTTAGTAACTTAGGGGCGTTTTCATTTTATTCTCATTATCTTTTTTCGCCGCACAACGCGCCGCTGTAATGGTAAACACAACCTAAGCCCACGTAAGTAACGCATTATAACACCTGGATTATTTTATTTATACCACATTGAATGACTGATATACTTATCGGACGTAGCGTTGTGTATTAATTATAAGTGTGTTTCCTTGTCATTTAATGTCTAACTAATTCAAGTATTTAGATGTCATAATGAATTGCATACGTTGGCTACGTGGGCTCAGTTTGTTTTTACCTCAAACGATGCTACATCATCGTTGTCGGGGACCAATAATTTCTCGTAAAGTTGAACCACATTTTCTCATTATTCAACATTAATTTGAAATTAGAATTCTAATTACATCCAATCACTTAGTGCCATAGGTATTCAAAGTCAATTTGTCTTATTTGATTGTGCTCTAATCTTGCCGATTATACGGCTATTAATTTAAGCCATTCTCGCACTATGTGACGTGTTAGTCAAATAGCGGTTTGGCATGAAAGCCTACGTATGAGCTTATTTGAAAATCTAAAATGTAGAGTAGTAGATCTAGTAATTTGCGTTCACATTTAGGTTTAACCACTATAATTTTCATTCGAATTGACCGCAATTTAGTTTTGGTGTCGCTAATAGGAAGACTCGAATATTATAATGGCACATTTGAATTTGATGGTATTCGTGGTGGTATCTGTACTTCACAAAGCATGTTACAATTATATAAATAATTTAATTGGATTCACAAACATAATATTAATAATTGTTACGCATACATTCTAATTTGTTGAATTTAAATCAAAACCAAGTGACACGAGTGCTTTTTGTTTTATTTATTTTATGTTTTATTATAGCTTTTGAAAATAAGATCTTAAAGGTCAACACTGCGTTAAGCGTGCGCCGCGTGCGCACGCGTGAATAAAATATATTCAAAATCATACTTGAATATTGGTACAAAAATGCCAATATTTTACAGGTAAAATAGTTATAGTTTACACTTTTCAGTAAAACTTTTAAACGGTTGCTCTTTTTAAATTTAGGAACTTGTCCATTTCCTAGTACTTTTCCGATCGTGAATGTTCGACACTTAAAGTTGCGCGCAATATCTAGATACCGTTGGCAGAAAAGATTGAACCTATTTTTAATCTTTAGTAAACGTTTCAGATAATAGTTATAGATACTAAATATATTTTATAAGGTATTTCTAACATAAAACATAATACTTTTAAATATATTTTAAAATGTAGTACGGGTGATGAGTACGAAGTATATCGCCTATATACATATATACTCCCTATATTTACTCGCCTAATTATTATAAAAGCTCTTACGAATATAAGTACGGTTGGCTGAGGCTATCTGGCAAAATCTACTCATGGCATCGGTTTATTTTTTTAAATAAGTCGTGATTTTTAAACTTCCATAATTGGTTAGCGTAATTAGGCTTGATCGAGTAAACAATGCGCAAAGGAAATGTACAAGTTAACCGTTCGTCCCCTAGGGTAGTACTCATAAGTCTCATAAAGTTACACTGATGTGTAACTGTATGACTCTTTGACTTGATGTCAAAGAGCCTTGTAGTCGAATTTTGAAGATTTTCCTTCACTTTACTTAAAAATTGGTTTACTGAAAAACAATAAGCCTCACAGCTATTGTTAGAAAATTTGCCATTTATAATCATTATTCCATTAACGGCTTAGAGAACCCAATATTATAAGAAAACTCTTTCACAAAAAAATGTCACGAAAATCTTAGAAATAAAAGGTATAACGGGAGCCTGTTCCCATAAAATTACCATGAAGATATCAGACTTCAATCAAAAGGAAAAAGCGGAAAATATCCTAATTCACCTTTGTAAGGCTTTTGCGTACAGTCGGCTACAAAAACAGATTCGCTAGTAAGTATTATACCGTACTTCACAGAAATATATCTTATAGCTGAGTGTGCGGTCACGCGAAAATCAGTATAGAAAATATATAGTAATATGCCTAGCTATAAAAATATTAATATATATTATAGCTAAGTCTGTGACGGGCTTTGGTAGGCATAGAATAAGAAAATAGTACCAAGAACCAAACTTAATTCAATTACACATGCTAACCATAATATTAAAACATCTTACAATTCTTTATAAGATAGTCTAAAATAGCTTCCTATCTTATATTACTCTACATTTACATTAAAACTGACTTCACTTAAACAATAAAACTTAAAAAAAATTACTTCTAAAAAATATAAATTATATTCAAACCAAATAATATATCACCACTTATGCGACTGACGGTACAAGTAATGTACGGATACATCGCCAATAAGCATTGTTACGACTCTCTGCTGTCACATCAACAACTTCAAAAACCGATGGCTCTAATATATGCAAACGACGTCTCTGAGGTAGTCACATAGGCCGGTCAAAGTTGGCTGAAGCCATACATTTCTTACTCTCGACAATTGGCGAGGCCAGGATTAGCTTAGTTGGCATCATGCCACGTGACATTTGACCCGGCTCCGATTTTATGTATTGCAGGGATAGCTATTGACCCGGATACTATGTTGTGCTTAGCTAGTTATCCAGCTTTCAACTTTTCAAGTTTTAATAAGTGAACTCGTATCTGTTTACGGGTATCTAACTTTTGGGGGTCTAATGTAACGTGTTTGATATTGATAAAGTTGTTTATTGATGCTTTTAGTAGCTATTGCAACTTGGTCCTTGTATGGACGTATCTTAACCTTTGAGCGTTGCTACAATTTGACATCTATCTTGGCATTATGACTCTTTGGACATTATAAAACTCCCCTTACTTACCCGTTTCACGAATGAATGTCACATTTTTTGTATTTTTAATAATAAAAAGGATATAAAAACTTCTCTATAACACAATTAAAACAACGTATAATCACAAAACCTAGTTAAGTAAATCTTTCGAATTGAAACTAAGTTTACGGATACATTTCGCTTATATTTTTCATTTTTATCTGACGTTTTGGCTCCTTTACAGGAACCGTGGTCACAGAAGACTCTTAGTTAATCTTTCTCAAATACCCACCAACGATTACTTAGACCACAAAACAAACATATGCTTACCAATAAATGATCAAATCATTCGGCAATTAACCGGTTGTTCATAAATCCGACATATCATCACGCCACTGTTTCAACTAATTTAATATAATGAGCGGTTTAGGTGCCGACGCTGCTAACTGCGCCCATACACTGGTCCAGCACAATTATCGAGTTCAAATCTAACCATTAATAACACATAACGGGTTTGCGCTTGACTTGCGGTCTCGTTGCATAATACCTAATGCCCGGACCGGATAAAATATTCAGATATCCGTTAATATTCATAACTAATTGGTCAAACATGTGATTACAAGCTCATTGGATTTACAAGTTAATGTGTGGTAGTCAGTTACTGTGTTCTATGTTGCAATCAATTTTGTATGATGTCTGCTTCGTGGGATATGATTTGAGAACTAAAGAGCGGGGATACAATTAAAATTTTTTTTGAAGAAAGAACTTTCATCATTAATGATGTATTATTTTTTTCAAAACCACTAGTCGCTGTCACTCGGCTATACCATAGCACCTCCTTAAAATGTTGTGCGTCTAATGCCCGTACTCAGAGGCGAGGTAAATTGTAATTTTGGCTTGTTATGTAGGTATGTAAAAAATTTCAGCTTATGTCTAAAGTGTAAGTGTCGATTTAATGGACATTAACATATGCTTTTACTCTAGGTTACTTTAGGCACACCTCATTGTATAATCGCGATAATAATCTGGTTGAATAAATTTAAATTTTGGTACAGAAGGAAATTATGAATATTTCATACATCATGAATTATTGACAATAACATTAAAAAGGCAATAAACTTTTGCTCGACATTCAACAATAAGACAGATATTCGAAATTTAATCACGTTATTATGACAGTTATTCATTTTACGATTCAAAGTCCAAAGAAGTTCGTAACCCAGAACATACTCATGTGAAGAATAAAATATTCTAAAGGTAATAAAGGAAGTTTTACGAGTCTTATTATTAATGTGGACAGTAAAAAACTTTTTGATCAAATGATTTGTTTTTATTGTCATTACACTGTGTTTGGGCCTTTCATATTATGTGACACCATACGAAGGAGATAACATACACGAAGTGTGATAAAACATTTCTTCCCATACACTCTATTTTATTACCACAATGCGGTTGGATATTGAACTCTCATATTAACGATAGTAAAATTGAAACATTGAATATTTCATACGTTTAAAATGGAATATCTGAAATTGAGAATAATATTAAATCATATATTCCATTAGCATCGAGTTTGTGTAAAAGAAGATTCCATTTACAGTCTTTTGATTTTATATTCTTATTTTTTATGTGCATAATAATTCTAGAAGTTTATTTTTGTTTACTTATTTTGTCACATTTTAAGATAAATTGGCAAGTATTAACTTAAGCAAATCTGTGTTTTCATCATCAGGGATATAACAGGCTTACACTTGTTTGCGTTAAAATCGGAATTATACAATACTGGACATGTTTTCAGTACATTTCAGTCGAAACCAGATTTGACCAAAGCGTAAAAATTTGCAGTTATCTCTTAATATTCAAAATACGTTTTCAGTTTTTATTACACGGACGTGATTGCACCCAGTTCTGCTATACTTTTTGTGGCACCAACTTTAGCGATGCAACCAGTTTCAATTGCTTCCCAAATGCTACGAATCCGGGAAATACATGAAAATGTTCGTGAAATATTTTAAGTGTTTTTTTATAATTCAAATATAAGCTTTAGTTTTTAGTAGAAAATTAATGTTTATTGTTGTGATTAAATAAAAATGTATTGCGTTGCTATTAAAGGGAAGTGGAGCCAATCACAACTCTCTCTCTCTCTCTCTCTCTTCCTGGCTATGTCTCCCACATGGTGGTGGGGTCAACCTTCCTTATTTTTCTCCTCCACTTCGTTCTTTCGTCGACCAATCACAACTCATTGCGAAAATATTTGACAGCATCAATGAGTTGTTTGATAACTACAACGCGCTGTGATTGGTCGATTTCTTTGGCCGTTGATTGGTCGATTGATCTTCGCATAGCTCCGCACCGCTTCATTTAATTCTTCCAAATCATCGAATTCGTTTACTAAATCCGGATTTTAATAAATTAAGTATAAGAGTATGAGTTCCAAAGCAACATATCCTATATCATATCATATAATTAAGAGATTCTTGAAATAAAGGTTTAAAATAGCACGGTTTATTTCCCACGCACAATGTGAACCCAACTCTCTTCCCCTTTAAAACTCATTGAAACATTACATTAAAATGATGTTGTACTTAAACAGTAATAAGTAATAACAGAATGTCGTAACGAAACGATTTCACACAATTTGTTGGTGGAATTTTAATTTATTCGGGTCAAAGTTTGTTTTGCCTTCATTACATACAGTTGCAACTTTTGGTCGGCTGTCATGAACAGGGATTTGTTAGCTTCTTAGTAACTTGTTGTAATAATTGGATGCTTATTAATGAATATCCAAAAAACATTTTTTTAATTGCCTTTAGTGTCCCACTGTTGGGGGTCTTTGAACTCACTTACGATATCAGCAAAATTTGTATATTATTTGGGACTGGAAATAAGCAATAAGTTTCTATCATGAAAGATTTAACAAGTTGCGTGATTAGGTAAATTGCTTGTAATTAAGCACGTTATTATATTAGATTGTAATGCGTTACTATGTCTGAGCATGAGTCCTTAGTTAAGCTCAAACGCACTTAAGCCATACCTACATCAATAACTAATTCCATTACTAACTAATAATTATACGTACCATCACATATACTAAGACATTCAAACCTGAGTCAACTACGACAAGTACCTATTTTGCTTTACGTGGATCAAACCCGTTACTGAGCCACAGTAAGCGCAGTAACTAACCACTAAACCAAAGGCTTGTTAATCCTACTCATATCAACTCAAAATTGGGGTCAGGCTTGTGTAAACCAAACTCAAACGAAGAACACAACTAATAAAGTTATAGTCACACGAGCGGAGGATATCGGAAGCTATAAAGCATCATACACACTGATGTATCATTAACTTGGTCACGTTAATTGGCCGCAGTAATCACCTGTTATATCCAGATATATCCGGTTTGTTCAACGTTAACTGTTATTGCCGTTTGGACTGTTTTATTGCAACGCTCTATACTTTATGTGTATACAGCTTTATGTGATTATTTTATGACGTTTCGCTTAAATTATGGCGATAGTTTTTGGGTAGTTTGCTTAATTGCGGCACTTGGAAATATAATATTTTTATGAAATTAGTTTCTGCTCAATGAGATCTAAACGAAAATTATATTATATATTTTTGATTAAGATGCAATAAATCATATCACATTGGTATCATAGATATTGAATTTTCATTTTGCTTTCCTTTTTTAGGACTAAAAATCAGAATACCGTTTCGTTGTTAAAATAAAACACGTAATTTATTAACGCAAAGTCGTCACAGCACCATTATGAATCGCAGTCTAGCCAAGATTTACAATTCATATGAAAAAACGAATACGAAGTGAACCGTATAACATAATATTCGCTGGATTTGATCATCGAATACATTTATATGAGAGAGTAAGACGGGAGTGCCGACAACTCAAATTATGGATCCGATGAAGTGAAAATGTAGTAGCTCGAGGGCCGCGGGGATGCATATTTGATTCAATCATAAACTCAATTTACAGCTAATCTCATCTCAGATTGTCGAAGAAATAAAATTTCACACGTCGTTGGTTGAATCGTCGATGTAAATATCGTAGTGACAGACATAGAGAAGGGGGCACGCGGTTCGGTGGGGGCACGCCTCTACGCCTCTACGGCCTCTACCGCCTACACGCCTCGACTCAGATCGAATAAAATATACCGACTTCACGATCACGGATCATTTAACACAAGACGCCGCTACCTGCCCGACGATTCAATATTTCCCGTTAATTCCCAACACTAAATTAAATATAAGTCCTTTGAACTCATTTGAGATCCCTTTGTAACATTAAATGTTGAATACTATTTAAAAGTGTAAATTCTATACTAAGCTGTTTGAGGCTTGTATCTTGTTCAAATTCTAATTGAATTTCTGAGAAATGGCAGGGAACTGAGCTAGAGATGGGCGAATGGTTTAAAATACACTGTTAATTTTTAAAATAATGTAAAATGTATTGTCACTGAAAAGTATAATTTAACAGATTGAATGCTATTGTTATTTAAATTATTGGAATATTTTGCTGTATAATTGACTTGATTTGGGACATTATGAAAATGACAGTAATTTTCAATGTACACCAGCCCTAATTCCGCGGGGCTGTTAAATTTTTGTCTCAATGATCGGTATCGAGTGTGATCGATTTTACGGGCCTACCTCGCCCGTACAGCTGTAACTTTTTAGTGCTCCTTTTATTACGACAAACGATTTTAATCAAGCGAGTTTTTGTTCAGGCCAAACGCCATTAGCGCCCGACTTGGAATAAAATTCAAAGTTAAGTCGCGTTCGAGATTCGAGAATTTGCCTCTAAGTTCGTTTGATAGGTGCGTCCGGGGGCTTTTACTGACCTTTATATTGTGACATAAAATAAATCCATACAAACGGTATTCAATATTCAATGAAGGTGCGACAGGGAGACCTTTTAATAGTATTCAATTGATATTTACTGCTACATTTTTGGGCTTTCAATAGCATAATAGATTTTTTTTATTCAGAACATCTCTTTGTACTAAAATTGCTACCTCTAGTAAGCGTACCTACAAATGTTTTTCTCGACGGCGTGAGGAGAGAAATAGTTCACTAGTTTTGATGTTATAGCTCGCTGATTTTGGCACGTTTGTCGCTATTCTGTCAATGCGTCAAACGTCACCTATGTTGACTCCGAAATAGAGAAGTGTAAGTACATTGCTCTTCCGTGGGGCGATAGACATCACGCTACATAACCGAAACTAGCGTACTATCTCGCTCCAGAAGCCATGTAGTAAGATATGTCACTACCTATGCAACTACCTGTCTCTATATTTTTTTAATGATAAAACGTATTCAAGAGGAAAATTGGGCCATTTTCGTACACAGGAACGGGTATTATTCGGGTAGAACTGCAGGGCGCTGCCAGTATGTTATAAATAAGCAAGCATATTAAAGCGATGCTTCCAAATTAAGCTCACTCGACCTATCTTTAAGATGGTATTTCCAGTGTACTGTGCCGACAAATAGTTAGCATACCCGCTTACCTAGAGTCCATAACTAATACCTCTTTTAATGTTCCTCGTTGCTTACATAATATTGACTAAAGTATGCTTCAGTTTCGCAAATGTTCAACATTTTGAGACGGAAGAAATTCATGTAAATGGTATTTGTATGTTTAGTGGTACTTCCGACTGTTGTAATGGTTCAAAGGATATTTTGAAAACTACGACGCGAAAAGCGGGTTTTGAAGTTTTGCAGGAAATTTTAGTTTAGCGATGGGACAAGGCACTTTGATAGAAGAGAAGAATAAGAAATTCCTTATCTATACTGATATTATAAAGAGGTAAAATTTGTAAGTTTGTTTATTTATTTGTATGTTCGAGGTAATCTTAGGAATTATCAGTCCGATTTGAAGAATTCTTTTTGTAATAGAGAGCCATATTCAACGGGAAGGTTACAGGCTATTTTTCATCCCGAAATTCCCACTAGAACAGGCACAATGCGAATAAAAACCGCGGGGCACTGCTAGTAATAAAATAAAGTTATGTAAAGGTTTGATGTCACTACAGGGCAAAAAAATCTTACATTCATGATATTACAAGTTTGGTGCATTGTATAGAATTTCGGCACGAGCAGACTTGAGCTGCCTACCCGCTATCTTTCTGTATGTATGAGGTTCCAACATCCTGCCTTTCCATGGAATTCACAACACGTTAGCTCACATTATATATACACAGTATCTAGTTGCAATACCTTACCAAGTCTAGGTGACACCCTCCACAAAGCTTCTACTCAAATACTTAAGACATGAACTGTGTACTGGTGTTGCAAGCCATTCTGGAACGTTCCATTCTTGTAATCTAATTTGAATTCGCTTCCTTGTGACTTGGATGTGTGACTCATCTTATCTTTATGGTACAAAGGAAGTCTGTTATTTACTTCGATCAACAATACCATAGATTTCGGGTCGGCGCAAATCATACGGCCAGGTACTTATCGGCTCATTTGAAAAGTGAGCCGATCTTATATTTAGTGCCCTCGAACCACAGCCAATGTAAACACGTATCACAATGCCGCAATGTTTATATAAAAGTTGCAAAAATAATGGCCGGAAAAACAATTCAACGGCCGGAGTGTCTTACTTTTGGTAAGTACATGTAGAATAAGTTATATTTTAAGCTAACTAATAAATAATATCAAATTTTGAAAAAAAATACTGTTTTGAAGTCACCGATACAAATGTTTGGCCAACGTTGGCGCAACATTTTGTGAAACAGAACAGCAAATCCATGGAGTAGATTTGTAGTAATAATTTATTATATATAATTAATTTATTATAGAATTATTAATTGCACTGAACTGTACTTTTATTATTAAGATTATAATCATGAATATAAAGATGTGGAATATAAGCATATTTTTATTTTTGACATCCAGCGATAGACACCTTGGAAAAAACATACACAAACACAACAGAACACTAGCAAAAAAAACAAGTATGTATACTATCAAACATAGATAGCCCAAAACATAAATAATTTTAAGTAAACTTTTACGTGCATATTACAAATTATTTAAGTGTTCAACACGACTCCATTCCATCTGTAGTTCTTCAAAAAGAACGAACTGTTTTAAAACGTTTTTGTCAGGTTGGTAGTAAACAAAATAAGCTGTCACACCGGACAGTTTTTAGCTTTGATTTTGTACGTGACCCGACATCTATGGTATTGTTGATCGAAGGTTATTTAGCTTCTATCTAAATATTTTTGAAATTAGAATGGTTCTTGGATAATGTCTTAATTGTATGTATAGGGAGTAAGTAGGTTCGAGTAGATAGTTGTTAATCTTAGTGCTGACCTTTTTTGAATCGTTTATTGCCTAAAAGCGTAGTTAGATAGAGTCTAAACATAAAAATGCTTACTGCCTTATTTATAAAGGCTCTCTATCTAAAACACTGTTAGTGAGTGTTTTGTCTCTTTTGCTCTTTGGAAAATAGCGTATGTCAGAAAGGGACAAACCATTTGATAGCTAAAATGCTAGCTAGCTAGTAAGCGTTTATGAATTAAGGCCTTTATAAATAAACAATTTTTCTTGTTTTGTTCTAAACGAAATCAAAACGATCTCAATTCGATGGATAACTCAGTGTTCACTTCGAGCATCTGTTCATATCTTCATGGAATGAAAACATGCAATTTCTTTAAGTCAACATCGGCAGAAGAGCATTCACTTAAAACAAAATTTTTGTTCAGAACACTTAGTGAAAACTCGACTCGATAAAAAGTTACATGGTATTTAAAATATTATCCCTAAACTTAAGAGATGTTAAACAAACTAAAGTCAGTTAGTTACATCGACTTAATTTTTCTTGAAATTGTAAAGTCTTTTAAAGACTTGAGTTTCATTATTTCACAGTCTAAAAAGATTAAAAACTTTAGTTTGGACTTACGTAGGGCAATCTTATCAGTGAGGCACGTTACCAGTGAAGGTTAAAAGCAAAGTTATTTTAAAGAGGTGCTTACTTTAAAGTATATTACCAACCTTATAATGACATGTTTATGTAGAAACTAGCCGAGCCCCACGGGAATTTCGGGATGAAATGTATCCCATGTGTTATTCTGATATATAACCTATATTATTGCAAAATTTCATCTAAATCCAGTCCAGTATTTTTTTCTTGAAAGTGTAACAAACATACATACATCCTTCCTCACAATTTTTAGCATTTACAATATTAGTAGGATCAATCTAAATCCTGGTACTTACATTCTTCTGATGATATAAGAGGCCATACCAACATGACAAGCTAATGTAAGCGATGTGAGATGGCGTCTAACCATTTTTTTTAAAGAACATATTCACTCTAAATGTTCCATATCTAATAACCAACATAACTTCTTCATTCTTTAATTAATGTGTAAATTAAACGTCAAATGAGTGAAACTCACTGACTACAAATGAAAATTTTTCCGTAAAATTTTTACGTTCAAACGAATTGTTCTTTTTCTGCGATTTAAACACAGATTAACGTAATCACTATACAATAAGCCAGACATTGAAATCACGTCGCTATTTCCAACGTGAAATCGTTTTTTAAAACTCGTTACAGGCAATTTAACACCTCCCTAACATTACTCTAGGCGATTGCCCATTACCCAGAGCGATATACGAAATTTCAATAAACCTCGACAAGGGGAGTAGTTGATATTATAAAGCACATAGAGTGAAAGTGCAAGAATCGCATTTCCTGCATATGCTCATTCATTCATTTCAGTAGGTCATTGGCCAATCCTGGTGTCGGAGTGTTTAGACCGCCCAAAGACCTCCGACATAGTCTAACGATTGAAACTACTGGGAGCGACAGTTTAACATGGTATCGCTCAGATATAAATGCCGCTATCGTCCACCCTTCTAAGTAAGGGCCGAGCTGCATGATGTTTCACCATCGCATTGAACTGACATCGCTTAGTCGAACTACGCCACAAGCACTACAAGGAGTATAAAATATATTGTTAGCTTGGTTAAAAAGTCATTTGATTTTAATAAACTGTGAAACTTTTCCCAAAATATTATAATTACAGCAAACAATATTTTTTACGTTATAAAACAAATTGCTTATAATTTTAATAATTTGTCATTAGATAATAAAAAAGCTAAACTTAAGTCTTAGTTAAGTCTTCGTCTATAAGATAACCAAAAATTCAGACGACTTATATTAAAAACATAGTATATTTTAAGCTTAGCAAAGGATTTAAACTCACGTAAAAGTCAGACTTTAAACGAAACTTCATTTTATTCAAATATAGTCTTATTTATTTTAAAGTAAGTTTTTAAAGTCGTATCCAGCGGTGATATATATCATGGTAATCTCGTGATCTGACACTTGCAGCCTACTTGACTTAACTTCTAAGGGGAGCTTCGAAGTTATTGCAAATAAGCAAACGAAATGTGTCCAATCAAAAGTTTTTCTAGCATCAAAACTGAGCTTTATCACATAAATCTCCACTCGAAAGTCACAATGATAACTTTCAAATTGTATTTTGTTTGTAAATAAAATATTTTTACTATCAAACTTTAAATTATGTGCTATAAAAGAGATATTGGATATGTGTTTCAATTGAAGTTGAAACTAACTGCTGGAATAAATGATCAATATTCTCAAGATGGTACTTGTGAAAAGAATTATTTCTAGACATTTATGTATTCATTTCGTTTGAGAATTTGATAAATGTTACTTGATACTTTTCATTTACCTTTCATCTTTCGTTCACCAATTAGATGAAATTATTATGATTAATTGAGCGACGAATTAATAAAATTAAATAAAATTTAAAAATATTTACCTACCAATTGTGTTATATATCACTAACAGCGCCCCGCCGGTTTACCCGCGTTATGCCCATTCCAGTGAGAACTACGGGATGAAAAAATAGCCTTTAACCATTCCGGCACATACGTCAATCCATTACAAAAGGAATTATTGAAATCGGATTAGTAGTTTCTGAGATTATCCCGAACATACAAACAAACAAATTTTACCTCATTATAATATTAAGTAAAGGTAAAAAATATTGCTTTTCTTAAATACTTACCCATTACCTGACCTATTTCATTTATAATTAACATGATCGACAGGTACACCATAAATGTTGTTAACCCACCTTGTTTTACAGGCTGAATATTAATAATTCATCAACAGATTAATCAAGCTATCATTGAAATAACCCACGCACCGAAATGTGATTTCAATAAGTATAAATTACACAAATTGGAATACAAAATTGTAATTAGAAACAAACGTGGGTACAAACTAACATGACTCTGATTACATAGGTAATCTTACAACTCAATTACCTATGCCAATTAAATGTGGGTATTATAATCCCCATGGCATACATAATTAATCAGACATGTGTATTCAGGTGGGGTGTACACTCTAGTGACATGTGTTTCAAATCGCTTTGCTAGTTTTGGTAGACACTAGTACTTACCTGTGTTTGTGTACACAATTTTATTAGTCACACGAAGTTCCGGTCCGTGTCGTTGCAACTTTGTAACGAGATTCGGTTAATGGTAACATAGATATAGACTGGTTATCGTTAACTAACACGTTATTTATTTATCTAGTCAATCCTAACTAATATTATAAATGCAAAAGTAATCTTTCTATCTGTTACGCTTTCACGCCAAAACTACTGAACCGATTTGAATGAAATTTGGTACACAGTTAGTCCAGAGCCTGAGAAAGGACATAGGATAAATTTTTCGCGAAATTCCTGCGGGAACGGGTACAACGCGGGTGAAACCGCGGGGCGCTGCTAGTTTGCTCACATGATTTTACCATAGGTATTTGTGACAAGAGTTGCAACAAAGTCCTTTGTGGGAAATATTGTTAATTAATTAAATTCCACTTTACCTTACTGTATGTTGCGTCGGGTTACAATCATTTAGCCATAACAAAGCATTTATAGGATTGAAATAAGCTAACCAGTTTGTTTGTTCTTTACTACGGTTATGTACTCTTTTATGTAAACAGATATATTTTGCACTCTATATCTACAGCTTAAAGGACAAAAGATCTATAAAATAGGATTTCGCGTGAGAATAAATCATATTGTGTCGTCAGTCGCAGGTCGCAAAGAAATATGTACGAGTTCGCTCGATTTATTTATAGCTAAGCTATGGCCAAAGAAATCCGAGGTTTTGTTCATAGATTGTGTTGGACTGTAGTAAAGGAAAAATGGACCGAATGAAGATATATTGAGGATTATTTTGTACAGATTGAACTGTAAAAAAACTGTTTTGGTTTGTAATTATATATTTCTAGCAGCGCCCCGCGGTTTTACCCGCATTGTGCCCGTTCCCGTGGGAATTTCGGGATTTTTTTACATAAAAACCTTCCTCTTGAATCACTCTACCTATTACAAAAAACCGCATCAAAATCCGTTGTGTAATTTTAAAGATTTAAGCATACAGACAAACAGACAAACAGACGCGATTTGTGGTGTATCTATTGGATGGATATTTCAATTGTTAACATAGTAATGGTTTATGTTTAGGTGTACATTCATTACAAATACTTACTAAGTAACCGATTATAAAACAAAATCCTAATAACATCTCATGTACAAATTACAAATATAACAGCGATAGTATAACATATACAATACCGTCGCAATAAGCTATGCGCGACCGCATCACTACTGCATCCCTATAAAAAATCTCCATGGGTAAGGGTCCTAAGTGGATAGATTACCTAATATAACAAACTTTTATCAAACTTACAATGTCCGTTTGTGCAATTTAAGGAAGATTCAAGTCCTGCTAATCAATATTTATTTATTTTTCTTTTTTAGCCGTCTCAGCTTTTTTAATTTACGTACCGTTTCATATAACACTTTACATGCTGATAAAATTTTGATGTTAGATATTTTTTTATCTCTTTAAATGTATTAATGTGTCCTCTCTGAACATGAATTGAATTGCAATACAACCGACATTCCATATTCAAAACATGGACAGTAAACAAACTAAACTAAACTAATGTAACTAGACATTTTTTACGAACTTACTAAACGCCATGATAAAAGTTTTCGAGTATTTTTGTTGGAAACAGTTCCAACCTTCTTGTTTTGTTCGAACGGATCCGTAACTTGGGTTATGCAAATATTTTCACGTTTTTATTGATCGAAATGTCTTCCGTGACGACTCGCAGTTGTGATTCTACTTTACAATAGACTATACCCAACTATTTTTGAATAGATTTTTCATATTCAATGCAGATTAATAGCGGTAAATCTAATAAAAAGATAAGTATCTGAATGACCTTCTTTAGGTAAACACAGCATGCTTATTTCATTAACGATTACAAAATAAGCTTTAACTTTGGGTCTCAAAATAGCAAATAACATACTTATTGATGTAATCTGTTGATTGGAAATTGTTGCTCAACATTAAATAAGAGCTCTCTTCTAAATTGGGAATGTTACAAATGCTCCACTCGCCAAATATCTGACGTAATCAAATCAAATCATAGCCCTGGCTTAAAGAGAGGCGACTTTGCGATTTACGATTTAACATTGTCTGTTACGGGTGCCAGAGTTTTGGGGTTCCCTATCAATTTTAAATATATTGTTAACTACTATAAAATTTGTGCTAAACTTGACTGATTTCTTACTTATGTACAGTCGACTACAAAAGGTGAACACTTAATTACAAAACATTTCATCACTATAAGATACCAATAAGTGTATTCAGGTATTTTGTTACATTGAATGTGTTCGTCAACTTTTATACTTGACTATACCTTTGACTGAAGCTCACTATACCGAGCATGATTCATTGAAATTCTTCAGTCAAACGTACTTTGACAGAACTAGAGGATCCAATATTTTTTATATCTTTAAATACATATAAATATAGGATCATGAAATTTACGTTAATCATCTCTTTCTAGTGTGATTCCTGTCACATGCAGTACATAATATTGCATCTAATTCATAGACTGGAAATTCATTAAAAGAAATAACTATAAACATTAAAAGAAAAGGAAAGAAAGGAAGTAAGAGTAAAAATAACATTATCTTTATCTCTCGTAATGCAATCAAAGTGTATGTAAACCTAATATTATAATTTTCTACAGAACCCGTTCATATTGTTCCATCCATCCATTGAACTCGCTGAATTATTTTATTTTGTCATCGAGTAAAAAGCGCAGATTCTCCGACATTCGTTTAAATTCTCATTTTATAGCATTGAATCATTTATTCAATGGATTTTGAATCTACCTAGGAGGTCTTAAATCTGTAATATATACTATCTTTACTGAAATTACTAGCAGCGCCCCGGGGTTAAGCTGCGTTGTGCTTGTTACCATATTAATTTTGGGATTAAAATTAGTCCATAACCATCCCTTTGAATGTGGCTATCTATTACAAAAAGAATTATTCAAATCGGACTAGTAGTTTCTGAGATGCAACCTTACAAACAAACTAACAAAGTTAGAAACCTTACCTCTTTAAAATATATGTAAGTATAGTTTATACGATTTTGTTTGGGTTGACCAAGTTTACTAGCTGCGAATAAGCGAGTTCCGACTCCGTGGTCTTGTGGTTTGAGCGCCCGGCTCACGACCCGGAGGTTCCGGGTTCGATTCCCGGTGGGGATATCTCACAAAAATCTCTCTGTGAGACTTTCCTCAGTTTGGTTAGGGCATTGCAGGCTGAACCACCTGATTGCTCGAAAAGTAAGATGATTCCGTGCTTTGGAGGGCATGTTAAGCCGTCGGTCCCGGTTACTTTCTACGGATAGTAGTCGTTACTTGAGCCATGTCAGAGGCCTTTGGCGCCTCAATAACTTGGTCAGGTTGGCCATGCACTCGGTGAAGAAGAAGAAGAAGAAGAAGAAGAAGAATGGAATATAAACGAGTGGGCGAGTAATTTGTGATGGTCAGATAGAGGTTATAATGGAAGATACACTGTACTATTTCTTTAGATTTTATTGCTTAGTTTTAATGACAAGACAGCCATAGAAAGACCAAAGGCCTGTAGTAGCCTAACGAAGCTGATATTTAACAATTTCATTGAATATTCAAAAGAACATAATTAAATCTCTAAATACAAAAACAAATAAGCATCTTATTTATTTAAATTGAGGTAAACATAATTAAATTCACTGAGATTAATTAATTAGAAATTTCTAATTAGATTTTTCTAATCTTTCTCTACTTAGGCCGATATTAAGTTTAATTAATGTTACTTTGGAATGAGATTACGAAACAACTAGAACTGACTTATTTAATATAACTAAATCTGACTTATTAATTAAAACTTTACATTGTATTTAACATTATTCAAAACGTAATTACGGCTAGATTAGATTACATTTCAAAGTATTAAATTTAAAATGTTGTTGAATACGAATAACACGTAATTGGTCAGTCATTTATGAATCTTAAACATTTATTTTCTGCTTTACCAAAAATGTTAATCCAAATCTATAATATGTTGCTAAACGCATAACTTCAGAACGACTGCACCAAATTGGATGATTCTTTTTTTAATGCGTTCCTTATTGTCAGGACAAGGTTTTTATTTAAGAAAAATAAGGAATAAAAATCTCAAAATTCCCACGGGAACGGGGGCGCTGCGGGTGAAACCGCGGGGCACAGTTCGGCTATATATATAGATAGATAAATAACTTTGGGTTAAAGAGAAGAACCGCATGCGGCGAACGTACTAGCGTATTTGGTGCATATACATGCAGCTTAAAGTCTCACAATATTTTTAACTTAAAAACCACGTTTACTAAGTAAGCAGTACCGGCTTTATCACAAACGACACTATGTTTCATAATTAGTGCTCAACACTAGGTACCCTAGGACCTAATGAGGTCTTCACAATTTGAAGTGAAAGTAACAGAGTAAAACTATTAAGGCGAATTCCTCTGGCCTTTTAGGAGGTGACGTCGATAAACGACCTACAATCTTAACTGAGAAATCTATAGGTCACTTCATTCAGCTAAATAAAGTGACCTGTCTGAATTGAAAGCCTATAACTTAGGTATTTGGTGACCTAAGTACCTAGCACTTAGTCCTGGCGACTTCAGCGACGACTTTAATGTTTTTTTTTTGAAAAATAACTCAAAATTGTATAGTGTCATTAAAATTATCTAATTTAGATCTTGTTTCTCTCCTATTTATATCGTTGTCTCGTGAACTGATAGCATTTCAAAGTTTCCGTTAAGAGATTTCGATAGAAGCTTACCTATTTAAAAAAATAACTTGCAGACAAATTGAAAATAAGTATAAATAACAGAATGTGTGTACAAAAGCAAGCTTTCCAGCTATCAGATATACTCGTATCTTTCAGTGGTTATTACATCATCGCTAAAAGCAAAATACTTTCAGTCATATTATAAAAATAGCTTAAATTCTACAACTATTACCATAGTTCCTTAGGCCAATCCACAACATAATGAATAATTCCACAACTATCTCAATTAGTCACAAATATTAACTCAACAACAAAGTAGTTTAATTGACAGTAAAATATCGTCAACTCCCATAGTGGTAAGACTTATAATCCTGTCTCCGGCGGCCGATTATTCGACAATGACGTCACCTGTCAGGGGGTCAAACTCGATAAAATGGGCCCCGATGTAATCCCTTCCTAGATCCTCAGTGTTGACATTTGGGGCCCACCTCCTGACCGCACCGGGGGATTTGTAAAGTTACTTTAATTAGGATTTCCGAGTTTATCTTAGTTTTGGGTTGAACAGATGTGGACTTCTTTAACTGCTTATGTCCTGGTACCAGAGGGTTAGTACAAATCCAATTAGTCAGTTACTGTTTTATATGATCTGTTAAATTGGATTGAAAGTTTCATTCAATTTTATCACGTGTTAGTTATAATATTGTAAAATATTTAGTAGCTAAGTTACTGTAGAAAATATTTTTTATTACACTTCTTATAACCTAAGTATATTTACTTAGATTATACCAATATTTAGCTGTTCCCCTATTTAGTCTTCTATATTTGATCAGATTGAGGAACGGTCATTATTGACTTATAATATTTACTGAGGCCTTCAGTGATCTAGTGTATCTAAATAACTTCAACATAAACGAAGCTTATAGAAGTACATAGATAACTTTATATATAATAAAACTGAAGAGTTTGTCTTTTTATTTTCGTTTCATTGTTTGTTTGGGCGCACGAATCTCAGAAACTGCTAAGCTGCTTTCATTACTTTTTTGTGATAGAAAGCCACGTAGTACAGGAAACCTATAGGCTCTTTTTCATCCCGACATTCCCACGGGAACGGGCACAACGCGGTAAAACCGCAAGGCGCAGGTTATAAATAAAAGGTAAACAAGTGAACGTGATTGACTCAAGTCTCATTACTTTCAAATTATATACAAAACATTACGTAATATAATTTTCTTCTCATTCTAGCAAATAGAGCTCGGTGACAGGAAGACATCAGTCAAGTCAGGTTCATTGAAATAAGACATGCCAACAGTTGTCGAGGTTACCCTAATAACATCGAGCCACAGTGCACAAAACTTGCAGTATTCTATTTGTACACAATAAAATGCAATCATAAATCTATACTAATATTATAAAGCTGAAGAGTTTGTTTTGTTTGTTTGTTTGTTTGTTTAAACGCGCTAATCTCAGAAACTACTGAACCGATTTGAATAATTCTTTTTGTAATAGATAGCCACATTCAACGGGAAGGTTATAGGCTATTTTTCATCCCGAAATTCCTACGGGAACGGGTACAACGCGGGTAAAACCGCGGGGCGCTGCTAGTAAAGAATATACCATAAAATTGCTGACATTTTCCAACAAATAGTAATTCAGATTTATGTCTTACGATTAAATGGGGTACAAATATGTTCATTGATTGTAGTTGATTAAACAATATTCCTTAAACTAATGAATATACTTACAAAAAAAATAAACAGGTGCTAGGCTTAATTGATAAAGGAGGTGAAAAATCCCACTCCACACTTTAGTTATTATTATTTCCCTTTAATTTCTTATTAAATAGGTATAATAAGAGTTAACCGGTAACCACAAAACTATGCTATGAACGAAATCGTAGAATTGGTTCATTTATTTATTTTTAGACATCTGTTTTTGTTTTGAAAGTTAAGCCTGTCGTCCCAACATAAAGGCCTAAATTTAGGCTTCCCTCTAAAAATAATATTTTCGATGGAAAGTAAAACATATTTATTTCTGAAACAAATACCTGACCTACTGTATAACGCTACACTATAACCCGGACGAGTGTAATATACCACTATCAGTTCGCAGTCGACGTAGATGGAACAAGCTCATTAAACTCGCGCGGTTATCCGCCGCTTCTCTTTTGTTCTAAACTACAAGATATATGGATGAGAAAATTTTGTTGAGATCTTTATTTTCTTTCTTTAAAAAGTGTGAATTTACATCAACGTCGGGTTGAGAAAATAAAATGTGCTGATGTACTTGAGTTGAACTGTTCTTGCGCTAAATTGATATGAGGGGCTATTTTAAAGGATTTTGTGTTGTTTCACGTAAATAAATGCTCTTATCTCAACTATTTTATGGCGCGGGTTCCGTTTTATTGTCTATAGAATAATCTTTTCTAGTCATTTTATTAGGAGCTTAATATGTCTTTTAACTGAAAAGACTTGATCTAATGTATAATGTCGCTCATCATTTTGTTTTAATCTAACATGTACTTAACATGTTTATTCAGCATGACAAACTTAAATAAATATCATTTATTCTCAATACTTTTTTATCAAAAGACATTCATAATCATACTACGAAATAGATAAAAGACTACAAAAAAATCTACTTAAGGAAAATAAAGACTATAGTTTTCTCTATTTTATTTCAACTTTGCAACCGATTCCACAGCAGCTATAAAAAAGCTACGATAAAATCTTTCAGAAAGTTCAATGAAAAGGTATGAAATCACAAATAGCCCAGACATATATCAATAAACCACATCTAAGCTACTTTTCAGTCACTCGAAAAAAACTTAATAAAATCCTTGGACGCGTCCTTCTATTATAATCTAGTCTGACGACAATGAAAAATCGGGAATAAGAAATATATTCCCAAGTCAATAATACTATTCAGTCTACATCGAGGTTTGCGAGACACTGATCATTTTATTACTTGTACATATTATATGAATTCAATGTTGAAGAAAGTATATAGAATATATTTCGCCTCTGTTTGTTTGTCTTGGTTTATTTTCTCAGACGAAATAGTGATAATGTTGACTCATTTATTAAAATAGTAACGGTTAAAAGTATTAATGGTTTAATTCTCGAAGATATACGTTAATAGAGTTTGTACAAATGTAAGTTTCTTTTTGTTTCTTACACGGACAAATGTATACTCGGCTAATTAGACCAATATCAGTATACTGGAAATATAACACAAATGATTTATAAGAATACATACGAGTATAAACTACACGCAAATATATCTATATTATAATTGACACCTATATACCAAATTATACCTAGTTAAAGTTTGAATGCATAAAACGAATCTGGACACTGCAAAAGTTTATTGGTGATAGCCTCATTCAAAAAACGTTATATTATTAGTTTCGATGTTAAAATTCGTATAAGAACCACACCGCGGATACACCACGGGTAAAACTGTAGGATGCTGCTAGTGTTATTTTATAAGTTGGTGAAATTTCTAAAGTACAAGTAGCTACAAAACGCTCTCAGTGAAAGGACCAAAAAACTAGTCGATATTTAGTTAAGCAGTGTGGAAGCTAAGATTTTGATTGCAACTAAAACATATACACACACAGAAACATAAAGCGTCCGTCTTTTTGCATAATATCAAACGACTTCGCAAAACAAGGAACAAATAATAAGAACAAAAAAACAAAACTAGTAGGTATTACTAGATAAAAGCACAGAAGAAATAATATGTATGGTTTGTATTTTATTCAATATTAGTGCTGTAATTCCTCATTGCAGGGCATAAGCTCTACGCTCTAGTTGTCAGTTCTCAGTAAAGAATATGCTTCATTAAATATTATTGAAAAAATTTCTAGGTAAGAAAATATTATCAAAGTACATCAACCTTTCTGATTAACAATTTGTACTCACTCAAGCGTTAAAAGAAAGAAATTCACAGAGTGAATTAGACTTGTCTGTACTTTTCTCTATCACTCGTATTTTCATTAATATTTGACGTTAAAACTGACACATAACAAATTAACTGTTAGAATAAGCTTTGGAAAAAAACAAAAGAAGACTTTTTTCCTTTGTTAAGTCGTACTAATAAAGAATTATTCATATTTTATTAAGGTAACATTTTAGCGCTGTTTGCACCTCGTCTTTACCTTTTAGCGGAATACATTTGGGATATTATTGCTCGAGCTGTTCTCTTAGCCCAAGAGATATAGTTGTTGACATGGGTATATTATTCACCCCTACTATTGGTTTGCGGGAGCTTATGCGCGTTCATACGACATTGAATTAGTGCGAGAACGGATCGTGTCGATGTATTTTCGACATTGAAATAGTAACATAGAAATATCGAAGAGAGTATCTGCATACGAATTAGACAATCATATGATCTGAGAATAATTGAACTTACTCAAACAAAAAACTTTAGTATATATGTTGTTAAAAAGGTATAACAAAAATAAATCTATACTGAGAAAAACACACACAAGAACGAAATAATAATAAAGTAATGTTACTTACTGCAAAAATGATGAAGTAACATATATTCAAATAATAATTTCAGAAACAATATGCAGTACCGAACTGAAGGATGGTGACTATAACTAATGGTCTACGAATTCCAACACCACTAACGAACTCGAACTTATTTTTACTAACCTGAAAACTACGCAGTAACCATTTCTAAAACGGAACAAACTCGAAACCACTATTAGGACATGTAAGTAGGCCGGTAGTAAACTTTTAACACCATTAGGCACATTCACCGGGTTTTATGGTACAGTAGCAAGTGGTAAGGGCTATTGAGACACCACATAGGCCCAGATGACTTACAACCCACTTACTACGCGAATTTTACCCGAGAGTAAAGTTCCCTAAGTTAGTCTATGGTAATATCATGAAGATTTATCATAATTTCTCTCCAACGCGTTATGGTGGCACTTTTTTTATGATAGCAACAATTTTGTTGGCTAATGTATGAGGAATATAGAGAATGCTACTGAGACATTGCTCCTTTGTGTTCAGTAAGGGGTCTACGAAGCAGATTGTGGTGCTGTTTAAGACTAAGTACTTGTCTCTTATTTTGGCTTCTAAAGTTAAAGAAAAATACCTTGATGATTTAACATTTTAACCGGTTTTAAAATTGAGGATGTGATTCCTTTTTTGTAGCTAACTAAATGTGTTTTACTTCGTATAGCTGTCAAAATTATTTCAGTATATAGAAGGGCACCTAAGTTTGCAGGATATGTATTCATTTTCATCATCATCATTTGGCGTAGCGTAGATTGACCAAGCGATGTCAGTTCATTGCGATGGTTAAGCAACGTGCAGCTCACCCCCACTTGGATGGGTGGCCGATAGTGGCATTTCTATCTGAGCGCTACCGTACTTCGGAGGGCACTTAAAGCTGTCGGTCTCGGTTGTTTCAATCGATAGACCATGTCGGAGGCCTGTAGGCGGTCTAATAACTCCGACATCGGGGTTGGCCACTAACCTACTGGACAAGAAGAAGAAGACCAAATTCCATAAATATTTTCTTATAATTTCAAATTCGGTTTCCCCTTTTAAATTATAACATCAAAAAGTTAAGCCCAAAATGGTCCAAAAATAGTCTTCACAATGCGATTACTTCCATTAAATCCAGTTAGGAAAACAAAAACTGTTGGACGTCACGACACGTCGTAACTACGAGTTATTAGCAATGCAAATGCAGGGCGCCGTGTGGGCGACTCACTTGCCGCATGCAAAGTGTTTCTGATGTTTTTTGATTCCCAGCAAGTTAAGAATTAGTTAAAATTTTTGCTTTAGGGTTGGCTTTGAAGAGTTTATTTAATTTGTTGACTTGGCATTGAGAATAGCTAATTCTCAATATTTTAAGTTTAATGATTTTGATTCATAGTTTTGATTGTTTTTTTATAAAGCGCTGATTTGGATGTACTTGGTAACTGCTTGGTATCAGAACAAGCATTCACAAATAATTGACTAATAAAAAACCGTCAGTGAATCTACCCGGGAATATTTATTTGATATATTTTAGGTTATGACACTTTTTGTCTCGTTTTCTCCTGACAGGATCCTGACACCGTACAATCAAATTTAGGATCGTAATGAAAGTAATTTTTTTATTTGTATATCTAGAATTGGGCCTGATGGTATGTAATAATTTACTCCACATTTACGTACACTTACTTAGGCATAAAATTGATAATTTAGAAATGTACCAAACTAACTTAAAAAATAAACTTTCCTTTCTATTCCTATTTTTTCTACAGACGTTTTTCTAATAAGTAAAAGCAACACGAACACATTTAAAATTCAGCAAATGTACGCGCAAATTGTAAAGAAACGCATCTCCCAAACATTCTCAGAGCTACCAAATTGTAAATACCAGAAAATCGATTTGGTTCACAAACAATTTTACACCATGTTCCGTTAGTACAGAGTTTATTTCTTGTTGCGCGTTACTATTGCTTGCTAACATTTGTCAATGCGAGTGTAATCTGTCAGTCTGTCAGTGTGTCAACACATACCGAGCGACGGAAACTCGTCGATTCTTCTTCGTGATACTGATTGACGGTAGCAGATAAGCGGAATTCGACGTTGATTCCAATGGCTTAGGGTAGATAATGGCGTGATTGATGAAACATAAATGCTGAAGGACAAATTAGCTATATTCATGTGAAACAATAAAATACGATTATTCGGATGAAATTAGTATGTGTGCTTTGGACTGCATTAAGTATCTAATCATTTTTAGCATAAGTAAGTTCGTGTAGGTTTTGGCCAACCCTTGTGTCGGAGTCTTTAGACCGCTAGGAGGCCTTCGACATGGTCTAATTGAAACAACCAGGACAAAAGACCATTAAACATTGCTTGATGATTGCAATGATGATCGAAGAAGTGTTTTTAATATACTTGACCGCGGAAAAGGACGGAAACATTTTTGTTTTCCAAGTGAAAACTTCTTTGACCGCGCTGAGCAATATGTAGCTATTAAAAGAGACTAATTTTGCGGGTGTTATAAGAGACTGACCGCAAAAACTCTCGGCTAAGCAACGCTCGTGTGGCTAAAGCCAGCCCTAGTTGACTATGTGAAAGTTATCGCTTCTGTTGTGTGGTCTTATATTAGCACATATTATATGAGCCATGTCAGAGGCCTTTGGCGGCTCAATAACTCTGACCAGGATTGGTCAGGTTGACCATCCACTCGATGAAGAAGATTAGCACATACCATATTTTAACTTTGTTAGATTAGTCAAGAAAACCGCGGGTTGGGTTTTTGATTAGGCATAAACTTGATTTAATTTCCAAGCCCTTTATTATTATAGGTCAAAATATGAAATATGTAATCCGCTCCTAATAACAGACGAAATCTATTTGATCTTCGAACAGATTATATGATCCTAAGCTTTGCTTAAGCTAGAATGAATAACTAGTTATCCAACTCGATAAAGAAGAGGTTTCTACTTCAGTGTGCATATTTTTACTTTACGTTTCAGTTTTATTTAACTAAGTGTACCTGCTTCATATAGCTAGTTATAATGTCACTTGTATTATAATCTACTCCGTAATAAAACTGTCCCGTATTTTACTCCGAGAAAACTGTGCCATAAAGAGGTTTTAACATTATATTCGCAATTTTAATCTAAAATTGCTTGAAAATACCAACCAAATGACGCAAGAGGAAGCCCATTAATCTCATAAGGGAGTATACACAAGGCCCGTGCTCAAATATCGACGCTTCGCGCGTGACTCCACGCCTCTACCTCGAACACCCGTAGGTATTTATTTTTACAGCGTTTTTCAATTTACATAAAACCAGATTTCGAGTATAAAAACTGGTTATATACCCTTATTATTCCCCCCACGTCTGTTACAACGAGACGTGTACAAATGTACCGTTTTATTTTCTATCATTTAATCCTATAATAAGTTGGCAACGAAAATCAGTATTAACAAAAACGTTTTATCAATCTCCTTTGTTCTTAAGCTTAAACCGTAATATTAAAGGGTCTACTTACTTATACGTAACATTAAAATACACATGTAAGTAGAGTGAAATATACTCGAATCCGAGAAAAAACAATCTTGTATTAGACTGGTATTACGGGGTACCTCGAGGGTGGGGATGTAAACCCGAAAGGTTTTCTGAACAAGAGTGTTCAGTAACAAATACGGGGATGAGAGGTCTTACGATGAATGTATTATGGAGCAGATCTGTTGTCGGTTAGCCTTAGGAAGGGTACTGATGTGTCCTTTGGCTAAGGAGCCGTGTACAGAGTAATGTGAGTTTTATTATCATAGCCGTAGAGTTTAAGATTCTGAACGTTTTTATTTGCTGTTCAAATACATTTTTTGAAGTTGTTTAGATATTTTTTAGTATTTACTCATACGATTACGAAGCATGCACACTGTTTCGTTTGATAGAATTCTAGAGAAGATATGAGGCAAAGTTTTACGAAATTACTTCTTAGCAAATCGTATGAATATTTTGATTGACTTTTAGCAACACTTGTAATATTTTCAGAATGGACATTGAGATATGGTATGCCTATTTTTAAAGAATAGTGTTCACTTCAATCGTACCTAATGCTATTTTAATAAGATCGAAATTTCAATACCCCGTACAAAGCAACGGTTGACCCAATCTAATAACGTTGATAAACTGAATGTTGCCATACAAACTGTAGAATTATCTTCTGATTTAATTTACTAACAGTTTCGTTTACATTTCGGTTTCAAGGATGATTCGATCCAATGCTTAACGAACTCAACTTTGAAAATGTTTACTTGGGTTGAAGTGATTAAGTTAAAAATCACTACTTCTTAATGGTGGCCGATGACACTTGTCAGTTACATGATCTAACGTTCATACACAGAGACGTCAAATGCCTCCTTAGTACAGATTTAATGAGTGATTTTGACACATTTAATGTTTAAAAATTACGTTGAAAAATAATTAAAAATAGCGTCAATTAGTAAATTTCAACCGCATTCACTTCTTCAACCTTACCTAAATTATTATTGTTTAAGTTTTAAAAGCAAATTATTTAAAAAAATATTCCAAGAAAAATGTTCATAAAACGCCAACAGAGCTTTCAAGTTTCCCTTTTCAACTAAACTAAACCACTATTAATAATCCTTAAAAGTAGACTTAATTAAACGTTGAATATAACTACAACTTCACTAGTAACATAACTGCCAAAGGAAAAAGCTTTTGCAAATAAACTACAATTTTGTGGCCACGATTAAGTTTCACACGTTTGTAAGTCGCGTTATTAAATTCCAGGGGTGGACTTGGAGTGTGGGGCGACTACTGTCATGTCTGTACTACCTTTAGAATTTAATAAAAATAATATAATATGTAGATTTTCCTTTGAATGAATTTGTGGAAGCGACTAAATAAGTATTGGAGTAAACTATGTATCTCACTGATTCGGCGACGTCAATAAATAAAAAAAGCCACGGCGCCGGTGACGTCAAATAATTGTAATAGTATGCTGTAATTTATGATTTAATACATTTATTTTTAAATAAATCAAAAACCCCGTTATTATCTTCTAAAGATACTCTGACTTAAATTAAGAAATTGCAGAATTTTATAAAAATATCACTGAAAAACGGTACTTATATTATCTACATTCTACATAATAACGACAAGTATGTAAAATTAATTATGATTAATAAATTAATTAATTAAATAAATTAATCCGATGGAAAAAACACCTTGTATCAATAAATCACTTTAACTATTGACTTTAAACCCTCGTGTATTAGTAAACGAAATGGTACACGACTATTCAAATAACCCCACTATCCGTAACTGTGGGTTCAAAACGAAACGTATTGCCAACACATTTCAAATGGAAATTTATTTTAATTTAATATACAATCTTTTGATGTCGCCGTACCGCAAATACTACAAAACAAAGCGGCACAGTCTATCCGTACCTTAATTTAGTAAAACTCATATTTCGAGTTGACTTGGCCTCGATAGAGCGGTAGTGACGTCACAGGTGGCGAAAAGGCGGTTGACTTTGTAATTCAAATCCGACCCAGGTAGAGCGGTGTTAAGGCGATGCGATATTTAAATGTGGAATATTAGATTTCACAAAGTATAACGCCTTAATATTTTCGCTGAAGAATTATTTTTGCAACAATGAATGATAAGAGTTGTCACAGAGGTGGACTTAGGTGAAGTTTTTCGTCTTTATTTGCTTTTAGTACTTCATTTGTAGTTCATTTATTCATTAAATTTTACTTCAGTTAAATTAAAGCTCATTAATTATAAACGAAATTAATATGTACGGTAAATATTATTGTTACAATTTATAGAACATAATCTGTTTCAGAAACATAAACAAAATTATTAAATGAACGAAGCATTTATAAACAATATCATTGAGATAAAAGGCAGCTTTGTCATTTTATGACATTTTTCACGTGTAAAAGCAAAACAACATGTACGAGTATATCTAAAACATAAAATGTCTGCAAACCTTTTGATCATAATCAACATTTCCCACAAACTGTTTTCACTCAAATTAATTTCGTAATGTTACAAACATCGTTAGTAATTTTCACGATATTAGAGGTAGTATAATTACACAAATTACGTGTTATCTCTAAGATGAGAGTAACGTCAAGATTTTATACGAAATTCCTTTTAGCTAAGTGCTTACTCCTTTACGACATGGATATAAATCTTGCTTACATTAAAAATTTAAGCACGATTAGAGAGTAGAGAATAAAGATAATTTTGTAAGTAGGTAGTAAGATGGGTCCGAATGAGATATAACAATGTGACGTTGAAAAACCGAGCCTTTTAAAAGTACATATTTAGTGATAAAAGTGAATTATATTAGACATGTGGTCTCATATCTTTCACGTCCTGTGACATATAGCTGTGATAGCAATAAATATTTTATAAAGGTTGGATTGGTTATAATTGCTAAATTAAGTGCTCTGTAGTTTGGTTTAGGTTAATGATAATGATTCGAGAGTATTCTATAAGTTACTACACACTAATGAATCTTGACAGAATACTGATGGGCTGGTTGGAACAATGTCAACAGAATCATCAGTACTTTCATTGTTTCCTGAATAACACGGCTGAAAATTCAATGAGAGATGCCATCATTCAACTTGTATCATTCGCCATTCAGCTACCGTGAAAACAATAAAAGTCCACAATTCACCGCTTCCCACATTGTTCAATTGTACAGAAAAGCATATTTTTCCCGGCATTTGTGTACAACATGCCCATTTACAACTAAAAATCAAGCAAGAATGCCACATTAAATCGGCGCGTTATTGTAATAACCTTCAAGTTGGCTCGCAGCCATTCCACGCAGGCTTGAATGTAAAATAGGTGAAATATCAAACTTAGTGGTAACAAGAAAAACACATTTGCGGGTTGGAACTTTCGCATTAGGCAGGTCGAATAGGCCGGGTGTGCCACCGGTTTACGTCCTCACTTTGATGGCCGGATCGCGGGGTTATTGAATCCCTCCCTGGATTAATTGAATTTGCAAGTTGCCACAATGAGATGGAGTGGACGGAGAAATGGCTTGAAAAAATTTAATGAAAAATGCGAGTCGGAGTTCTTTACGTCAGTTTGTTGACTGTGGAATTGCAGTTGCGATGATTGAATTTTTATATTACATTTCTTTTATCGGTATGATCGTCATGCTTGAAAAATCTTTGCTCTGTACCAAAGTTTTAAAAATGCACAGAAATTGTACGTTTAAATTAGAAAATCTAAAATATTTCAACGCGCCATCGTAAAAGCAGATGCAATCGACAGTATCAATATTAACTCAAACATGCATTCCAATCGAACGATTGGCATTAACACTTAACAATCGATCAATCTTGTAAAGCCGCGGACAGGGGAGCGCATCATTCGTTACCCGAGCATATTCGATTCAGTATGACTCGGGTGATTTATCGATGTGATTGCACCGAACGTCTCGGTCCAACGGATGCGATAATCGATGTCACACGGCTCACTTTTATTATGCGAGTCGAATACCTTCACTCACCCGGGACGATTTTCACAGTTGCAACTTTATCGATATGAATCTTATTTCGCCTTTTTGCAATGTTGCACTAAACTTTTAATTAGCCTTTACCAAGTTTTCAAGGGTTTTTACATTAGTCTTTGAATTTACGTCTAGCGTTAAGTTTTGAAAAGTTCTTGCAGTTATGGACGCTCATTACTAAAGTAGAGTTGTAAACTTGCTCAAAAACTTTTAGGTACAGATCGATGTGAAAGTAATTAGGCTAAAGTAAGTGTTTAAATTAGTTGGATTAGAGAAAATTCTTTAAAAGCATCATGCTTGAAGTAAGTTTTGGTTCGCTGTTCGTTTTATCTTCAACTTGAATAGAAATAATATTTGCTACGAAACGGTGCGATGGGCTCGTTAGCGCTACTTCTCTTTCGAGTGTATTGACTTAAACAGTTCGTTGCTTCTGACAACGGCTTCGCTTTTTTAGAACTAGCGATGTCACAGACATTTGGAAATAACATTATTTGTGCGTTTAGACGACCTTTGATATTTATAGGAACGGTGGCGGCGTGCGGGAGACTTCTGCCGCTGATCGAAACACAATTGATAAATAATTGAATTCAAGACGAGACAATATTGGAAATATATAACATTCAGCTAGAATTCGCATTACGACGCAAATAGCTGATATATTCTCAACTTGATAGGTACAATGAGATAAAGGCCACTTTATATTGGGAGTTGAAACATTGAAGTTGTCGCGTCAAAGGCATAGTTCGGGGACGAGTAGTCTCCACGCGTTCGTGGAAAATGTTGTCATTGTATACCTTTTGTTTTTGATAAACATCTCGAGTTGTTTTTCCTGGGTCGGGAGGGTCTACAGCCACTTGGATTGCGTCGTTACTCGCCATAAGCAATCATCTAAGAAAGAAGGGACGTACGTGACCGAGGAGTCGGGGCTTATTGCGAATAGCTATACTCTCCTCTTATTGGCTCTAAAATGAAATTCATGTTTCTGGTTTCGTACTTTTGTTTTAATATCCGTTAATTTTAATGCCCTCAAGCTGTCAGTTTTTAGAGCAATCTTGATGAAAATGATGGTTTTGAGTTATTACTTTTTATTTTATGACTGTTTTATTGCCTTTACAAAACCGACCGTCGCCTTCATTGTGTTAATATTGTTCAAGATTATTTATGCTCCGTTTTCAAGAAACTTGAATTTGTTAAATAACCGTTAAGTAATAAACTGTGACTTAATGAGTACATTTGACCAAAACTTTTTTGATTTAATTTATTTTTTATTCATCTTTTTCAATGGCTATTTCCCTTAAATGTTATCGTGCCAAAATTGTGCCAGTTTTTAGCCAAAGTATAATATTGATACCAATAAGACCGATCAACCCGATATCCTCTGTATATGAGTAGTTAGTCTAACTACTATCTAGAGTTTAAATTCTAAGAGAATATTATATTACGATAATTATTCTGGGGATAATTATAATATTAAAATGGCTGGAGGTAAGTATGTTGTTGTAGAGTAGAGTATGTCAGAATTAACGTGTTGTTTTCTACTATTAACATCATATAAGTTTGCTCTTCAGCCAGCTCGTACTCGAAATTGAAACGTACGAGTATTCTACGAAATTCTGCCATTTGGAAAATGGAATATTCAATTTTTTATAGACATTAACAGGAAACTGGATTTATTTGTATTATATATTTGATCCCCAACACAGCCAGATTGGTATAGATTTTTAAAGACCTAGAATGTATTCTCGGAATTGCTAAAATCTATAGGTAAGCAGAATTGTGGGCAAAAATATGAACCGGTACTTTTTATTTTATTAAAATAATGTTAACAAATATGGTTTCCGGCTCTGCATACCCATGGTTAATAAGTAAAATAATAATATATACTGTATTTATTAGGTATTTAGTAGGATTTTCCTACCACTTCTCTTATGCCGTTAATATGAGTTCGTTCGCCTGATTCAACATTTGGTGACAAAAATATCAAGAGTACGACAGTCAGCTGCATTCGGTGAAAGTCTAGTAAGAAAACTTTCCCTATCGATGGCCCAAGTAGTGATAAGTTCCTAGTTTGGTAAACAAAATAGATCCAAGAAACCGCATCACGGGAATGACTTATAATAATTACAGGAAACTCACCGCTCAAATTCCAATTCAGTGAGCGCGCTTACTATCAATTAAACAAGGCACTGACCCTTTATTTAAATCTGTTTGTTCACAGAATTGCCTCCAGATAAGCCTAAAATCAAAGCTGAGAAGGGTTGGTACGCGTCCGGTGATTCGTTGAGGGCGCAGTGCTCCTCTCCCCCCGCGGACCCACCTGCTAACCTCACCTGGTTACTCAATGGGAGAAGTGTAAGTACCTATTACTTAATAAGGAGTTATAATTTAACTTTAACATAGTCTACACCAGCGGAAGAAAGTTTTCATTTGTTTCCGGCCGTGGGTGTCTAACGCTTGTACGCAGAGACGTCAAATGCTTCCTTTAGATATTTAATGGGTGATTTTGACATGTAATGTATAACAAATTATGACAATTAGTTAAGTGTCGATTTAATGGACGTCTCTGAGTGCGGCAGGTAAGTCTATCGTATACCGCAAGTGACTGCGACTGCCTTTTAATGGAACATTGAACATTGGATCTTACATTATTCTGTGTTATTTTTTTATAAAGAACTAGCTGTGCCCCGCGGTTTCACCCGCAGCGCCCCCGTCCCCGTGGGAATTTTGAGATTTTTATTCCTTATTTTTCTTATATAGGTATAAAAACCTTGTCCTGGCAATAAGGAACACATTAAAAAAGAATCATCCAATTTGGTGCAGTCGTTCTGAAGTTATGCGCTTAGCAACAGATTCAGCGATTCATTTTTATATTATAGATATTGTATATTGAATCTAACAGCACTTTTTCCACAAATATGCTAGTCACCCGATACCTGTCAGCAATAGTAGCAACAGACAACCAACTTTACCAATGGTAGCAATAGGCACATTTGACAACGAAAGAATCTTGTGAGTTGATACCACTACATAGTATAAAACAAAGTCGCTTTCCGCTGTATGTCTGTCCCTATGTATGCTTAGATCTTTAAAACTACGCAACGGATTTTGATGCAGTTTTTTAAATAGATAGAGTGGTTCAAGAGGAGTTTTATAAGTATAAAAATTCCCAAAATTTCCACGGGAACGGGCACAACGCGGCATAAACCGTGGGGCACTGCTAGTATAACAATAAATGATAGTACTAGCACAATTATAGTTACCATAGATCAACTGTTCCCGTAATCATTTTAGGAAAAAACCAAACAACACAGACTTTATTATTCACATAATGTCTTTCGCATAAAACAGCCATAAGGACAAAACATACATCCATATATGAAACGGGCCTTCTTTAATCGTCAGGGTTCTTAGTTGTATCGTATCAGATGCGACAGCGTCAAGGGTCATTTGAAATGATTTAGTAATGCAAGCTTAAAGAGAGTACTTATCGATTATTTTTTTGTTTGGTAAACTCAGAAAATACCTCAGAAGATAGCCACAATCACCGAAAAGGTTATACACTAATTTTCATCCCGAAATTCCCGCGGGAACGGGCACAACGCGAGTAAACCGACGGACGCTGCTAGTCATTATACTAATTGACGTAATTTTTAAATGTAACACGTCAAAAATCATTCATAAAGGAGGAGGAATAATTTGACGTCTCTGAGTACGGCCACTCCACATTTTCCATCTACAACGCAACCGCAAAACATGCCCATAGTAATTAACACCCTAAATCCCATTATAAAACTGACAATTAAAAAGCACGGCAATATTAATTTGTCGCCGTCTCGTAGTGACGTCATCAGAGTGGAGTCTGACGTCACGTCACACGGACCCGGTTGATAAATGAACGGGTTGGTTATACTCGTAGCCAGCTTCCCTGCGAACATCTTTGAATCGAGAATTTTCTAGATAGATTAATGTTGGGTATTATTTTACTCCAGATGAGTTTGTGGAAAACATAAATAGGAATTGTTGATTGAATTAAGAAAAGTTTCCGTTTGATAATCAAACTGTGGGAGTAGATTAATAATTATGCCACGTCCTATAATAAACAAACGATCTGCCCTTCAGTTTCTTAGAATTATTCTAATATGAAAATTGGAACAAATAACAATTATAGTTCGTAGAAAGAGACGGAGTATTTTCCAATATACATTCTATTACATTAATTCAATAAATTTTCAAACTGTACGTATTAAAATACTAACCGCGCCTCGTAGTGTTACCCGCATTGTACCCATCCCCATGGGAATTTCGGGATAAAATGTATCCCATGTGTTATTCTGATGTATAACCGATATATTACTGTAAAGTTTCATCCATATCCATCTAGTAGTTTTACACACATACATCCTCACAAACTTTCGCATTTATAATATTAGTAGGATAGGATATTTATTTTGTATCAACATTCTGAACATTGAAAAGATTCGCAACTAAAATGATTCGAAATACCGTAAAAATATTAAAACTCGACCAAATAAAGAACATAATAAATATCAGAAGACCTCGGATACTTTCGATAAATTATAGGTATTTTACTCCAACGACCCTATTTCGTTCATACAGTACCAAAACGGTATGAAATCGAGTCATTTTCATCGTGTTCACTCCCACAATACGTCGCTGTTGAACAAATTGAATTGAATCGGACAGAATAAGAGCATTGTGCTCTAATATTGATGTAACTTTGTGGGTGCAGGTTACGATCTGATACCGCGATGCCGCGGATAAAACTTGATGTATTTTTTACTTTTGAAAATAAGTAAGTTAAATATTAGCCCGTAATGTCTCACTGCTGGGCAAAGGCCTCTCATCTCACTGAAGATATTAATACAGTGAGGAGGATTAGGCATAATCATCATCATACATTTAAGAGCAAGGCTCTTGTCGGTGAGTCCGATGCAGACTTCTAGGCATAATCAAGCGTACCAAATGCGGGCCGGTGATGTCAAACCCGAGCCATGTTTGAAAAGTAGAAAACATGTTTTCGCTCGAACCGGGAATTGAAGGCCAGTAAACATACCACTAGACCACCGAGGCGTTTAGAAAATACTTTAATTTATTTTATAATAATTGGACTTAAACATACCTAGTAGTGAACATTCTAACCAGAAGAATCTCGTGGCTTCTCCGTGCTGTATCGATCTCGAAGGAATTTCACGAAAAAAGTAATTTTCTTCCTGAATTTTTCAATTCTACACATTTTTACTATATTGGTATAGATTTGTATCTTGGTTTGTTTCTGCTTGAGAAACCATTTTGACGTGATTGTTTCATTAATGCTATATTATCTCATTTCGTTTAAATCATAAATAAAAATATGATATTCCTACTACAGTATGATACTGATATCATGATATGTCACTAAGTGAACCCTTGATCTCATTATGGCGAATGTGTCACAATTGTTACAATTAGATTGTTACTTACACTCCTACACAAAAAAATCCATGAAACTGTTTACAAATTCTGATAAAAGCCGTTATTTCTCAACTTAATGGGACCTTTTCATATTATAAATAGACTACAAAGGAATGGAAATAAATTATATTGATATTAATAAAAATATTTCATAGTTAATAGACATTACGTGGAAGATCCATTTATAGGATTTTCTTTGAAACTGTTTCTACATCAAAGCGTACGGGCAACGTTATACTAATACTACATCTCTTTCTAATTTATAAAATTCTCGTGTCACGGGGTGCATGGTTGAACTCCTCTGAAACGGCTCGACCGATTCTCATGAAATTTTGTGTGCATATCGGGTAGGTCTGAGAATCGGACAACATCTATTTTTCATCCCTAAATTCCCGCGGGAACGGGTACAGACGCGGGTGAAACCGCGGGGCGCAGCTAGTTTTATATATAAAATTCGTGTTGCGGTGTTTCTAGATAAACTCCTCCGTAACGGCTAGACCGATTCTCATGAAATTTTGTGCACATATCGGGTAGGTCTGAGAATCGGACAACATCTATGTCCTATCCCCCTAAATGTTAAGGGTGGTCCACCCCTTAATGTTTGTGTATGTATTTCATAAAATACTTATCTAGATACGTATATATATTACTAGCTGCGCCCCGCGGTTTCACCCGCGTTGTAGCCGTTCCCGCGGGAATTTCGGGATGAAAAATAGACGTTGGCCGATTCTCAGACCTACTCAATATGCTCACAAAATTTCATGAGAACCGGTCGAGCCGTTTCGGAGGAGTACGCGAACGAACACTGTGACACGAGAATTTTATATATATTATAAAACAAAGACCCCTAAAGCTATCAGTCTGTATGTAACTAATTGTTTTTCTCAAAAAACTACTCAACGGATTTGAATGCGGTTTTCAGGAATGCGAAGGTATGACTTCTATTTATTCTAAATTCCCACGTTTACAACGCAGGTAAAACCGCGGGGAACTGCTAGTAATAAAATGTTTTAAAGCTACTAAAGAAATATAAAATTTTTGTTTGAACAGACATCAATTAAAATAAAGGATTCCATTCATCTATTCTTCTCATTGTACAGTCGAGGTCAAAAATAACTTTACAGTTGAGTGTTACAAAAATACCTTTACATTAAAATACGTTTACACATTGCATGCCAAAAACATGCTTACAACTCACATGACACATTCTACTTTTCAGTTAATGCTCCAAATTTCAGTTTACAATCTGTCTTTCATAACACATTTACATTGCATGTTACATAATAAGATTTACTGCCAATGTGCCAAAAATACCTTTACATTTTTAGTGACATTAAAAACTTTACGATCAAGCTTACCTTTGGATTACACCTATTGTTACATAAATATCTTTACAGATTTGATTTTCTTAATTTAAATAATGACAATACCATACTGTCAAATAATGTATCTCTTTCATCCGTCGTGTTTGGCCTAGTTATTGTCCTCTAAATAAATAGTTGATTATGATAGTGCAAAAGTACAGTCGGCAATAAAAAGTTGTACAGTCGATGTCAAAAATATGTTTATACTTTAGTACTTTGACTTCTTTTTCTTCTCCATCGAGTGGATGGTCCTGAACCTGACCAATCCTGGTGTCAGAGTTATTGATCCGCCAAAGGCCTCTGACATGGCTCATGTAACGACTACTATCCGAAGAAAGTTATCGTGACCGACGGTTGTCGCGATCATGAATGTGGTGGGTGGCCGTCGATAGTGAATGTTAAGCAACGGTTGTCGCGATCATGAATGTGATGGGTGGCCATCGATAGTGAAATGAAATGAAATATTTATTTATTTATTAGTTCGACAATGGGTCTACTGATATCACGCTAAGCATAGATCTTGTGGGATCGAACCCCAGTAACCTCATACTTTTTGTTTTGTTATTAGTAATTTTAGAATAAAATTTGAATATGCTCGTAAATATTTATTAAGAAAATAAATATATATAATTATTTAAGTAGGTACATCTAAGTAAGTACATCTTATTATGTAACATGCAATGTAAATGTGTTATGGCACAATTTTTGTAAATGTTGTTATGAAAGACAGATTGTAAACTGAAATTTGGAGCATTAACTGAAAAATAGAATGTGTCATGTGAGTTGTAAGCATGTTTTTGGCATGCAATGTGTAAACGTATTTTAATGTAAAGGTATTTTTGTAACACTCAACTGTAAAGTTATTTTTGACCTCGACTGTACACCTCTCCAGTGAACGTAGAAGCTTTTGCTCAGTTGTGGGATTCACTACTTTGTCTTTGTACTTTTATGTAACTTGACTTAACAAACAAAAAGAAAATAATATTTTTATTAAGAAGGTTTTTTAAGTTAAACGCATTAATTTAAGGAATCATTTGATGACATTAAAAAGTTTCTGACCAAAATATTAATTAATTCAAATAAAACTACCGCGTTATCATAAATTCCTTTAGTAATTCATTCAAAACAATACTTGTCTATAAAAACATTTCAAAAAGAGTTTAAAATCCAGCGACACAATTGTTCTGTTACTTAAAACAGTTAAACGGAACAAACAAAAGCTCAAAACAAGAAGCTTAAAGTATCAAGAACGCTAGTTAAAGTATTAAGAAATATAAGTACCAAGATTGGTGTAGTACGACGTATTTTCACAAGGCGAACTCGCTGGACCACTTTACGGAAAACTAACATCGGGTTAGAGAAAAGTTTGGTTCGGTCAAAGGATCCTGTTTACACCTTCACTTGGATTTGGGTTCAAATATAATCGACTGGAAAACGGTGCATTTGAATACGTGGTAAAGAATGGTATGGTTTTGGATCGAAACGTTTTTTCTTGTAAACTTGTCCTGGAAGTCTTGTATGTAAGGTAGCCATAGGGTCCAGTGCATCACCCAAGTTTCAGGAAATAAAAATTGGTGTTATTACGATTGAAAATGTCTAGCTCAAACGATGTAAGACGATGAAATATGATCGCTTTAGTGGCTCGTGAAATTTTTAACGAATGTATGTTTTAAACTAGCCATTTGAAACGACTCATCTAAGTCAACAGTATTTAAAAAGAAAAACTAAGTTTTCTGTAAAGGTTGTGCTGCTACTTGCTATCAATAGTCTTGTTTATTATTTAATTGTATTGTAATCGTTATAGGCACGAGTAGCCACAAGCAGACACTTTGTTAGCCATATAGCATTATTTTTTTCAAGTGGTATTTGATGAAGACTGAATAATTTATAATAAAAAACATCTGCCTTTCAGAAAATGTTAATAAATTCAACATTTCATAGTTCTCATTTCGTAAACCTTGAAGTAAAGAACAGTTATTTAATCTGGTCTTGGCCTTAATTCATTTGCATAAAAACCGTTTAGTGTACACGTGGCTCTTTAATATTCTTTGATTTTATTTACCGAACGTTTTAATGTCGACTAGAAGCATTACGAAGGTATTTAATTTCGGTTTTTATGAGAGCTTTACGTAACAAGACCTTTGAAATATAAATACTCGTACTGCTACTGAAATTTATTTAAAGGGTTTTAAATGTAAAGCAATGTTTAAGGTTTCAAATTAAATGAGTTTACGACGACGATATTTAAATTATTAGTAGTAGAAATAGCACCTTATACTCATTATTTAACCTTTGCTTTGAACGTGACTATTATTAACGAAAAGTCAAAGCTGAAATGAAACGATCAAATTCGACTATAGATTCAGATTAAAACGCGTTCGCGATTTACTATAAAATGATATACTGTAGTAGAGATGTACGCATAATTAGAGACTCACTTTTGGTAAACATTGGATACCTAATCAACGCAGTCAATATCACAAAATCTAATCTAAATGTGTTAAAAGTTTTTAACCTGATGAATAGTTTAAATAATTACCTCACTTCTAATCTATCTATATATATGAAAGAAAGTCGTGTTAGTTAACTCCAGCACGGCTGGACCGATTTTAATGAATCTTTTTTTATTTTATTTATCTTGGTCAGGAATAGGATAATGCGTTATAATTTTTCCACATTTTTTACAGGAACGAATGCCGCGAAGACCGCAAGGCACGGCTAGTGACTTACATATATGTATATGTCGGAGTCGATATCAGAAGTGGGATAAATATCGCTGTTTCCCCGTTATCAGAAGTGGGATAAATATCGCTGTTTCCCCGTTATCATAAGTGGGATAAATATCGCTGTTTCCCCGTTATCAGAAGTGGGATAAATATCGCTGTTTCCCCGTTATCAGAAGTGGGATAAATATCGCTGTTTCCCCGTTATCAGAAGTGGGATAAATATCGCTGTTTCCTCGTTATCAGAAGTGGGATAAATATCGCTGTTTCCCCGTTATCAGAAGTGGGATAAATATCGCTGTTTCCCCGTTATCAGAAGTGGGATAAATATCGCTGTTTCCCCGTTATCAGAAGTGGGATAAATATCGCTGTTTCCCCGTTATCAGAAGTGGGATAAATATCGCTGTTTCCCCGTTATCAGAAGTGGGATAAATATCGCTGTTTCCCCATTATATATATAAGTTTGAAACATTATACACATAACATGTGCAGTATCACACATACGTACGAAATGCAATCACTCTCCATGTGATTTCTCGTTTAAGCCAACCAAATGCCAATTCAAATAGAGTACCTATCCGACAACTCGGTCCGTCCATGTACTGAAGTTAGCTCAACTTTATACTGCTTACTTAGCAATCCAATAGAATTATACGATGAGTACCCTCCGGGATTCCTGCTAAAGGATTATTCAGTTTATTGGTTCTGATTTTGAATATGTAACTCGATTACGAACTTAACTCGTCGGTATTGTTTGTGTAAATTGTTTGAACTGCGGATGGTGATTTTTGTTCAATTTTTTTTACAGATTTTGTGGTATTTTTGGTGCTAATTGCCAAATGTATGTGTTTGTGTTGGGGAGTTTATTAAGTTAACTAATTAGGGTTTCATATACGAGTATGCTTACCGCCGTACTGAGGCGATTCAGCAATGATTTCTCAGGAATGGTTATTCGAGTGGTGAGTCGATTTTTAATAAAAATTTTGTCGAATTCTAGATTTTCGGTTTAAGGTCTTTGATTAATGATATTCTGTCAACAGTCGCCGTCAGCGACTCAACGTTATTCGTTGACAGTTACCTCTACCGTTGACAGCTACCGTTGTGAAAATCAAACATATGCTATAAACAATATTTACAAAAATACAGGAGTTAAAACATATCATTACATCAATTGCTATTTAAAGTTAATAACAAGAAAATATTGTCACACTGATTTCAGTAATAAACAGTACGTCAAGTAAATCCGGCGCGTTCATCAACCATTGCTGCACTGCACACATATATTATCTGTCCTATCAGAGTGCACAGGCAACCGGCAATGACAATCACATTCATTAAAATTCACGCATTAAATAACAATAACAAATAATTTATATTCATGAAACATGCTGTATGTAATCAGTTTTCCTTCACATTGTCAATAAACTCTGCGCGGGTGTAAACAACGGTAATACCTAACTATAGCTTATATTATAGCTAGGAACTCATCGCTCCGCTATTGAATATTCCATTAAGAGTACACATTACTATCGTTTTATTCATGCTTCTTTTACTAAAAGTACTTTTATTTTAAGTTTTCTTTCTCTATTTTTATCGCAAAAAGAGTGGAACCAGTTTTTATTGCTGGGGAAGATAGACATGTTCTTCAAATGTCAAATAAACAAAATACTTACCGAAAACATGGCACAGGGGCATTTACTGTGTTGTATGTGTGTGTGTGTTTTCGAGCAATTACTGTGTCGGAGGTTGCGGGTTCAATTCCCGCCCAGAGTCAATAATACGTGAAGACATAGTTTTTGGCGACGACGTCTGGGTTATAACTACATAATAATATATTCATATAAAGTATTCTGTGTATGTTATGTATGTAGTATCATTTAGTTAGATTCCATAATACAAACTTAGAGCTTAGTTTGGGTATTAACCGTGTGTGAACTTGTCCCGTAAATATTTATTTCTGGTTTCCATGTATTGTCATAGTAATATGACATTTATTTCATACCCAGCCACGTCATTAGTTAGCTAACAATTAACCAGCATTTGAGCTCCAAAAGCAACACCACTGTAACATAAACATTCATTAAAGTAATGAATAAAATTCTTCCACTCTATTCATACAAGAAATTTTAATTACGTCTAATTCGAGATGACAAAGTTCAGCTTATACGAGGTAAGTCTCGGTATTTCACAAGGAAAACCTCACCCCTTATTAATTACTCATAAATTTTATTCAAACAAATATTAAATGTTTATATAAGTTCAAGAAATGAACTTCAAAGCGGTAGACGTTCATTTCGAAGTAATAAAATAACACCTTGGAAGACGAAGTGTTGTTGAATCAACAATAAATATAGGTGGAGGTGTCGCTTTAAAGTTTCAACTTTTATTTGTTAAAGTTTCGTCGGTACTGGTTCTTTCGATAACAGTTTTACATTGTTCAAGTATTTTTGATTCCACTCCAAGGAAACGAATAAACTTTCGATTGGATGTGTTTAAGTTTATTAGACTTTTAAATTTAGTGAGGAAAGGATTTTAAGATGCTTTATTTATCTATTCATAGTATCATCTTAAAATTATTTATCTATATTATAAAGCTACAGAGTTTGTTTGAACGCGTTTATCTCAGAAACTACCAATCCGATTCCAATAATTCTTTTTGTAATGGATAGGCACATTCAACGGGAAGGTTAGAGGATATTTTTTTTTGCGAAATTCCCACAGGAACCGGCACAACGCGGGAAAAACCGCAGGTAAAACCGCGAGGCGCTGCTAGTTTCATATACGTAAGCTACGTTCACCGTAGAAGAGGGTGTTTTTTAAAGATCATTGAACTTTAAGCAAAATAATCTAGTATTCTTTAAAAAAAAACCATCTCTCTTATATGTATGTACCTCCATTTAGTTCAGTGCAAAATTTAATCACAGTTCAACAAACATAGTTAAAGAATACTAAATTAGATGCAAAACCGAGCTATTTCAAAACGATTAAATAACAGATTAAACCTTTGGAAGGGTTGAAAGACTTGCCCTAAGGAATTACCGTTTATCCTTTGATTCACATACAATCTGCCGTTTAATTACTTACCCTCTGAAGGTAGAGTTAACTATATTGAGTTCTAGATGCATTTCTATTAAGCATTGTTCAGTTTCTGTTAGCGCTAATGTAGTAAATATAGTTACCGTAAAACTTGTGTTCAAGCGTTATTTGTAATTGGATTATCTTCTCCCTACGTTCTAGTCAAGATAAAAATGTACAGTCGATTACAAAAGTAGATATTCAATAATGCAAAACACTTCAACATCCCTGTTGAGTTAATTATGAAAAATTGTGATGTTAACTGTTTTAAAAATTCCTAATGATAGGACTAATTCGTGGCATAACACTTATTTATGGACTCTTTAAGTGCTCAGGTGTTTTGTAATATTTAATGTGTCCATAAACTTTTGTGTTTAACTATACTAATGGACTAGTGCTGTTCCGCTACATAAGACTATTAATTCTAAATTATTAGAACTAGATATTAAACAAATTATGAAAGATGTTGACATTCATAGAAAATTATTTCAAAACGGAACTAGTTTAAATCAAAAGATACCTCCGGGACAGTGTTTTTAAAACAAAATAAATAACGTAACTAAGATTTGTAAAGAAAAACCCGAGTAAAGAATGAGATTCCCTTAAGAAATCTATAGAAGGATATTACATTAGCGTATAACTCAAGAAAGGCAATGGTAATTTGACTTCTGAATGTTTCCTGACAACATGACATGAGTGCTGACACCTTTAATATGAATGAAACGTAGGTATAAGAAGTTGGTTAGATAGAACAGTTGCAAGGAACGGTTACGAAAAATTTCACCCAGTGTATATACATATATAACACGTGCCCCGCGGTTTTACTTGCGATCTGCCCTTTTACATTAGGATTTAGAATAAAAAACAGCCTAACCTTTCTATTGAATGTGTCTATCCATCACAAAAAGAATTATTTAAATCGGATTGGTAGTTTCTGAGATTAGCGCGTTCAAACAAACAAAAAAATTAACTCTCCAATTTTATTATAAAAGAATAGATAAAAGAAGTGTTAGTCTGTAAAGTCCCACTGTTGGGCAAAGGCCTCTATTCTCACCGAAGATATCAGTACAGTGAGGAGGATTGAGCATAATCACAATACTTGTAATGCGGGTCGGTGATCTCAAACCCGAGCCATGTTTGAACAATATACACTAATTTATATTCTCTACGTTAAAATAAGTAACTGAAAACATTTGTTCGTTCCCATACTCATCATTTTGTACTACAAAAGTCATGTATGTTAAATTTATTCACACGCCGTCCGCGCCTCTTTGTGTAGCGAATCCCATTTTATTATTTTTGCGGGTCACTCATTAACCCCCGGCGTATAATATTCAACGCACTCTTTGCCTTATTGCTTACGACTTTATCGTTATAATTAAAGAAGGTATGAGTAATTGTATTTAATTTTTAGATCGTAGGAAATTTAATTTGCGTATTTAGGATTATAAGTATGATTACTAATTGTAATGTATTCAGCTGTAGCTGAAGAGATATGTAGAGGATTTTTTGTTTGTTTTTCACGCTGGTCTCTTAAACTATCAGTCTAAAAGGTTTTAGGTATTGTCACAGGAACGGCAACAACGCGACTAAAACCACGGGCCGTTGCTAATACAGATATAACAACAAATGAAGAAATTTGGCTCACCATTAAATTGCTTTTAATTTTAATTAATTGTCCCAAAAATTTGAAACGCCTAATTTTTTTTTACATGTTCATAATTATATGAATTCTGAACTAAGATTACTACGATCATGAATCAATGCTACGAGTAATCAATTGGTATCCCATTTAATACCTAAGATTATGACGTAGTTAATTGAGTATTCAAACTATAATTACACTAAATCTCAAACGTTCGACCATGGACCATGCAGTTATTCCAGAGGGTTAAAGGCCAGAATAGAAGCCTAATTTAGTGCTTAGTTTCAGACCTAGGTTTTGAATGAAAATGACAGGTTAAGGATAGTATATCTCTATAATATGGACTCTACGAATGATTGTTATTGGCTTATTTTAATTTATTACTTAAAATAAAAGTAAGTAACTTTACATAAGTATTTGATTCTTACCGGAAGTAAAAAAAATAACTACAAAAATGAAAGAATTGTACTGAAACGTACATAAATAGATAAAAATATACATTGCAAATACTTGTTAATATTCTTTCAGAGTTTTATAAGAAGAAATATATCGAAAAATGTATAATATTGTAACAACAAAAAAATATCAACATCATGTCTATTACAGCTGAACAAAGTTGGACAAAGGCTCTGTCAATACTTGTCGCAACTTTGAACTTGTTCAAAATACCAAAGAAATTTTCCTTTGTATCATGCTGTGGTAACGTTAATGAGATATTGTTTGAACTGCAGGTGCACTTAGCTTTACTCTAACCTAAGTTTGCGACCCGGATAACATAGTTAGAACTACGTCAACTTGATGTGAAAGAGTGCTTCAGGAAGTTGTGTTAAAAGTGTCTGGCTTTGAAGACTAGACTGTACTGACAAACGATTCGCTTTGTTGCTGTCAAAATTCGAAGGACACGTGATGGAAAGTTAGTATGACCCATTCCGATACACTTTGTTAGCAGCGAAAAGAATGGCAATATCCGAAAACTGTTAAAACGGGATCGAATTTGATTGTAACGAAGCGATTTCGTCTGAAAGAGCTGATGGCTTAATTAAACTGCAGACGTATTTATTCTAATCACTATAGTTATAATACAAAAGCTGGACAATGGCTTCCTGACCTGTGTAGATTTATGATTTACTGCCTCCGTGGATACGCATGATTTTTTGTAAGCATATAAAATGACGGATTTAAGCGTAAAAATTTAAGAAGTAAAGCATTAACGTCTTCTTTTATTATGCACAATAATTTACAGTTTTTGATAGCCTTTATCTAAATTCTTTAACTAGTTTGGTCATTTCTCCTTAATTCATTTAAAAGAAAAAGAGAAAGCTCTTTGACAGCTATTAGTGAAAAATAAAACAAATTGGTTTACAAAAGTGAAATATAAGACAGTCCACTATCAAGATTGAACATTTTCTAATATTGAAAAATGTGACCAATTGTCGGAACAAACGGTAGTCGAGGCAGAGGCGTCGCCGCGTCGCGTCGCACGTGTCGCGAGTCGTGTCGCGTGTCAGCAGACCTGTCACAAACAGTTTACGATAAAAGAAGTTGAGTATACCGCGTACCGTGACTGGCATAGAACCCGACGACTGGAACAATACATTCTATGAAATACGATTTTTTTCATATATTTGCACAATTTGGACTGGACCGGCTCACGTGTTTATTTTTTGTGAGTTTTATGTGACGTATTTAGCTATTTGATTATTAGCTTTGCTTATATTGGTGATGTAGTGTTTAATTCTAAGTGTAACAATGACAAAATATCTACACAAAAAGGAAGTAACAAAAACCGTTCATATTTTCCTAACATAAACCCGTTAATAAACATTTTAATTTCAAAAGACAAAAACTAGCTTAAAACGCAATATAGTGGCTTCGGGACAAAGTTTCATTTTAACATCGTTACTTCAAGTTTGCCAATAACTAAAAGAACACTGGGAAAGCACTAAAGAATGCAACATTGCACAGGAGGAAATAACAACCAAGTTATTTAAGTTTGTAAGAGCCTTAACTTGAAGTATTATAACAAAAATACTGGCTTTTTTGTCCCTCGACAACGATGAAAGGATTACAATTTCACCAACTATTTCGTACTATTTTAAATAAATATTTTGAAAACAGATTTCAGTCATTGAATTTCATTTCAATTTACGTTCTATAGTTTAACAAGTTGTATCCCGTGGTTCCATCCGAACCGTACCCACCCCTGTGGGAAATTCGAAATAAAAAATAACATATGACCTTTCCCGAGATCTAGACAATCTCTGTTCCAAATTTCATTAAAATCGGATTAATAGTTCAGGCGTGATTGCAACACAGACAGACAGAATTATTTTCGCGTAGTAATAGTTATACGAAGTACGGATTGAATTTAGCGTTTACCCAAAATATGATTATTGTTTATTGGGAAATAATTCATTGAATCAGCCCGTTGTATTAAGGTTTCTTTCGCGGTCAAATTACCATGGTGTATGTTACTGCATTACCATGTGAATATTTGAATAACATTATAGGGCTTTATGTATATTACGATATCAGCCAAATTGACTTCAGTTTTTCAAAGCTTTTTAAAGTGTCATTAAGATTGAGTGACTCAAAGATGTGTCTACATAGAAGTGGGGAAGGGGGAAGAAGGAAGCGATGTGGAGCCCGATTCACCAATCGCAATGATTGGTGAATTGGCATTGACAAACACCGCATTGACACTGTCAAAAAACGCCTGTAATGGTTCCACTGCTGGGCAAAGGCCTCTCAGCACACTGAAAATATCAGTACAGTGGACTAGGCGTAATCATCACACTTGCCTAATGATCGCAAACCCAAGCCATATTAAAAAAGTAGGAAACATTTTTCGCTCGACCCGGGAATTGAACCCGAGACCTCCGGCTTGGCAGGCGAGTGCATATACCACTATACCACCGAGGCGTTAATAAAATATACAAGTATACTGTGTAAATCCGATTTTTCAGTAACCTTGTCGCTAAAGGAGTTAATTGACAACAAAGTTTTCTGTTCCAACACAAAAAAATACACTTTCTAATTAATCTGGTATCGGGATTCAAAGTTGCAAAGTCTGAACTTTTCTTTAAGTTAATAAATCGTTTATTGGAATTGCTTGGATAAGCCGAGTTTGTAATTAAATAAACAATCTTTATGTTTTTGTTACAATATTTATATATTTTGGGAAAATATTTTTCAAAGACGACGAGGAAAAGTACGCTAACAAATGTTTATTTTGTTTCAATTGTATCTTCATCTGAAATCTAAATGAAATATGAAAAACATTTTATTTGTTTATTCTTGTGGCTTCCCAAACGTTGTTTTATTAAAAAACTTTGATGCGGATACGTTAGGAATTACTCGCATTTAGATGTAAAGGAGATCTAATCGTTAATTTACAAAAGTTTCCAAATATTTATAAGTGGTTTAAATTAAGAAAATTAACTAGCTGGGAGTAACAGTTTGTATGCTATCTTAAAAGATTCGATTCTTTATCACTGAGTTGATACGTACAAATATATACCTTTAATAACTCATACTTATTTTTTGTATAACTATTGTATAACATCGTATAATAGTAACTAATTTATAACTTTATCTATATTATATTGTATAACTATGGTTCAATGCATCTGCAATAATTCCTATACTAAATCTGTATGTTAAAACTAAACAAACAGCCATATAACATCATCCTCTCAGCTTAGAAAGAACAATCGTTTCTTTGTAGTAACAAAAAAGTCTTGCCCACAGATCCAAGGGAAACCAGTCATCCAGCAGACAATACTCCCGAGCCCTGTGATCGAGATACCGCATCCAGGGAGAAGTACTCCATACCCAGGAGATGAGAACAGCAACATCATCTTCAGCCCATGGAAAGCGTTTGGGCCTTTTGTGGATACAATACAGGTATGGAACAAAATTAGATGAGGTATTTACAGAATGTGCAAACGACGACATTACTTGCTTACTTGTTTAGAAGCTCTAGAGGTCTACAAGCAACATATACCGCTTCGTGCTCTACATACAAGTATGTATAAGTGTGTAGGAAGTATACTAAAGTCTTTCAAACTTCTCTCTTGGCGTAAATGTAAGGTCAACCTTACTTATGGAGTTTCCACAACATGACAGCTGCTTCATTAATATTTTTAACGACATTTTTGGTCACTTTTTCCGTTCTAATCTTAGAGATATTAATCACTTTCGTAACCAACTTTATTATACTTCCAAGCAATTTGCGATACATACTCGTAAGCATAGCAGAAGGAAGATCAATATTCTTGGAACAATATCACTCTAATTGGTTTTTGACTTTGATTAATGACAGCAGTGTTGCCTTAATGTTTGGCCTCGATAATTTTGCTGTTGGCAACATATTCATTATTACGATATTGTTTTTGCTATAAAATGCTAACTCTTTTGTTAAATTGAAAAGGTGTTGAAATAATTTGATGGTGAATTGCAACTTCTAAATATAAATTTAAGGGGCCAAAGTAAATTGAATACTTAACATAACCAAGCTTGTAAGTGAACTTCTGGTTTGGAAATTTCCCAATTCTACGTTTTGAACCAACTTATACAATCAATTATATTATATCCTCTGTATTATAATAATCTCGCCCGGAGTCAACAATATGTGCAGACATAGTTGTTGGCGAAGGCATCTAGGTGTCAAGTATACATAATATACATAAAGTATTTATGTATAGAGTCCAGATTAGATTCCATAATACAAGTAGAGCTAATTAACCGGATGTGAATTTGTCCGGGTGTATTTTATTTACTTTAGTGAGCGTAGAAACCTTAGCACTGCACCACGATTGGATAAAACAATACCGTACTTTCAGTACATTCTTTTTCTTCTTCTTCAGATCATTCAAACAAGGCAAATTTGTATAATTTGAGACTGCAAGATACTTAACGGTGCATTTTTTTTATTAATGCACTTTAACTTTAATATAAGAAATTTTTTTTTTCTTTATAGGAAGGTGAAGTGTTGCCCAGCCAGGACTCGGTGCTGATGCCGACTCCTCGGCACCACGACCTCATGGATGAGGACGCGACGGACCCCATACCAACAGTCGAAACCAAATCTAATAAGGTATTAAACTATTTTATCAAACAAGCGTCTAATAGATTAACATCTATGTATTATAATTCGAAGCAAACAATGTTTGATACATGCACCTCCAAAATTAACTGCCGCACTTAGAAACGATAATTACATTGATATTTAACTAATTGACGTAATTCTTTATACATGTCAAAATCACTCATTAAATTTTATTTTATTTTATTTATTTATACTAAGGAACTATTTGATGTTTGTAAGAATGAGCGTAAATTACTAAACTAATGATATTTGACATAGATCTCCCTATAAAAAGATACTTCTATGACTGTGAACTATAACATCTGCGTATGTTATTGAGTCGTTTCCATCTATAAAGATGAACTTATTACTTCGAACTTAGAACTTCGCCACACTATTAACAATGGCCTTCCCACAGGTGGCATCTATAAGCCAGCTATCCTTCATGGTGCGTCCGGACAGCTTCGAGCGCGGCCAACTGCGTCTGACGTGTATATCATCAGTGCATTCCGTGTACAGCGAGCAAGCCGAGCTGGTCATCAATGAAGAGAGGCCGCAGATAGCCTCCGTGCTGGGCACGAGGGACCGGGCAGGTAAGGCACTTGACTATTTAACTGTCAGCATCATTTTGATAGACTAAAATCGGATGAATAGGCACAAAATGATTCAGATTGGGGTCTTGGAAGACACGATAATACCACGGATAATACGGAGAGTAAGCGCAGAGACAGTATGTGGGTACCAAAAGGTGCAGTTACAAAATTATAGATTAGGAGAGAAAAAAAAAGATACAATGGACACAGATTGTGGTCTGGATAAAACACGGTGACAATTCAAGTAATCACAAAAGACATACTGCGTAACAAAAAGCTGCAGCTACAGCCTTGATGTGACTGGTGAAGAACCAGTCACTTCTTGTAGGCACTCAATGCTGAGTGCAGGTGTCTACTGGTTATCATGTATTTAACAACACCTGGGCACGTTAAATTGTCGGTCCTGGTTGTTTCAATCGTTAGACCATATCGGAGGCCTTTAGGCGGTCTAAAAACTCCGACACCAAGGTTGGCCACTAACCTACTCGAACTTGATTACCTACTTACTAACAACTCCAACGAGTTTTTGAAAGATAATTTAAAGTGCCCTCCGAAAAACGATAGCGTTCAGATAGAAATGCCAATATCGGCCACCAATCCAAGTAGGGGTCGACCTACACGTTGCTTAACAATCACAATAAACGACCCGCAACCGGCACTCACCCGCACTATGTCTTCCGCATTACAAGTGTTAAACTATACAAACAACTATATTGTTTTGTAATCCATTCAGATTATTTGACGGTTGTATATAACTACGTATATGTAAATGTGTTTGAAACCCGAAACAATAGTCTCACAGGCAAGATTAATTGAAATCCCTGATCGACAGACGTCAGTAATCCAAACATTTACGTCATATTTCTATGGCTTACTAAAAGATTCAACAGAGGAAATACTACCACTGTTGTAACAGTAACTATTCTTGTTTGAAATACTCCGTCCTTAGTAGTTTTTGTTTTTTAACTAACTGTGTAATGTAATTTTCTTTTGGATTGATTTTATCACGACTTACTATTCTTGTTAAATGTTTTCCTATAAATTGTTCTATGTTACCTTGTTATGAATGCTGTACACATCTGTTATTGGTAATCATATCAGAAATTTACCTATACTCTATTTCTTTTGGATTGGCACAAAATGTGGACCAATGTCGTAAATTTTTAGTAATTTTATTTCATTATTACCCTATCTCTAAACCTTTTTCCTCTTCAGAAGCAATCGTCTTCGGCTGGAAAATTGACGATATTTAGTCCACATTTTGTGCCAATCCAAAAGAAATAGATTATACTTTTTAAATCTAGTGTTGATGTGTCATTAAATAAATAAACAGTTACTTTTTTAGACGTCAATAGATAACCACTATATTTTTGTTTATTTCTCTTACATTTAAGATCTAGACTAGTGAGGCGAACAGTTTTTATTCAGAGATATACACAGCCACTGAATACGTGAAGGCAAACCAATCCCACTCTACAATTCAAATATTTGCTGCAACCGACTTCCAGAGCAATTTGCTTGGGCAACTTTCTGAAACGCGCCTGCTTCTTTGCGAACGAAAATATATATAAAAATTGGAGTAAACATAATTATACCGCCACACCGGAAACCTAGTTTACATGCTTTCGACATTGTATACCTATACGTTCTTATGACATACGTACTTTTTTTATTAAGAACGTGAACTCTAGTACTAAATGTCATTCCCCAATTCAATATAGATTTTGTAAGCAAAGGTAAAAACAACAGTAAAGTCATATAATAATCGTTAATTAACTGGATGTTAAAATAAATTAAAAAAATGAAAAGATTATTTTCGCTTTAAAAAAAACATTAATTAGTTAACTAGTTGTCAATTAGTAGTCAAGTTTGTAAATACGGTAGTTAGTAGTTTTCCCTTTTAAACTTAACTTCCTAACGCTCTAATATGAAAGAGTATTTCCATTCTACAGCAAGTTAACTGCGGCACGTTTCAAAATCTGATACCACTACGGGACAATAAATGGGTTGCCAGTAAAAAAACTATACATCGAGTTTGCCAAGTTTAAAGCTGTTTTAAGACAGATGGTTTGCGTATCCAACGCTAAACGAGACCGATTGTGGTTTTATAATATTTGAGGTCCCTTTTTTATTGCTAGACCTTTTTCTGACCAATTAAGTACCGCCTAACATCTGAATTATTAAGACTGAGGTCTTAGGTTCAATTCTCGGGTCGAGATAAAAATCCCTGGTTAGACCCCCGGGTCTCCCAGATCTCCAACCCGCATTAGGCAAGCATGATTAAGCCCAATCCCCCGCACTGTACTGATATCTTCAGTGAGATGAGAGGCCTTTGCCCAGCAGTGGGACATTACAGGCTAACACTTTTCTTTTTTTATAAATACAACAAAAATGCCCGAACAAATGTCATAATATATGTAATCACTTTATCTAGAATCAGTTCAAAGTGACCTATGTATATTGACACTACTCTGCCTGTGGGTATTGGACCAAGAGCCCGCGAACCCCAGACCTTCGTCATTTTATAAAAGCTGAAAGTTTGTCAGCGCATGCTCCCAACACCAGGTAAGAACGATGGACTATTATGAAGTTTGGGTTATCGTGGCTTTGGCAGGTATACGGTACAAAAGGTCAATGGTCGAAAACACCAAGTTGGCCATCGATTTCGATATCACCGTCAAAGGGTGACTTGTACAACTCCTCAAGAGCTTTCAAATGACATAGGTCATGTCACTGTTGAGCATTAGGATCAGCGTCCATGGCATAGGCCAACTCCAATCTTCGGTGGTCGAAAACACCAAGTTGGCCGTCGATTTCGATGTCACCGTCAAAGGGTGACTTGTACAACTTGTCAAGAGCTTTCAAATGACATAGGTCATGTCACTTAGGATCAGCGTCCATAGCATAGGTCAACTCCAATCTTCAATGGTCGAAAACACCAAGTTGGCCGTCGATTTCGATATCACCGTCAAAGGGTGACTTGTACAACTTGTCAAGAGCTTTCAAATGATATAGGTCATGTCACTGTTGAGCATTAGGATCAGCGTCCATAACATAGGTCAACTCCAATCTTCAATGGTCGAAAACACCAAGTTGGCCGTCGATTTCGATATCACCGTCAAAGGGTGACTTGTACAACTCTTCAAGAGCTTTCAAATGACATATGTCATGTCACAAATCACACTTTATTATTTGATGAATTTAGATCGGTATTTTACACACCTTTAGTATCGTTTATCTGCCAAAGCCACGATAACCCAAACTTCATAATAGTCCATCGTTCTTACCTATGTGTGGGAGCATGCGCTGACAAACTTTCAGCTTTTATAAAATAACGAAGGTCTGGGGTTCACGGGCTCTAGGTCTATATATTATCATTTTTAAGCGACAGACCAATACCTTTGACCGCTGCATATTCGCCAACAGAGACTGCAAGGCAAATATTTGAATGATTGCTTGCGTATTCGGCGTGCAATCGCAACATTTCAGTAATGTGTTATATAGATCGGTATTTTGCTTATTCAGGCGGTTCTTGATGGTTACGGTACTCTGTTTGGTTATGAACTGACTTCGAGACATTCTATACACTGACTGGAAAAATGAAGATTCTACGGTTTTCATAAATTGAGGGCACCCAATTAAAACTTTAAAATGTTAAACTTTCATCGTTTCAAATATTTTGATTGGTAAGTTAATTGAATGCGGATTTTTTTAAATATTGTATACATGAAGGAAGATAAATTTCTAATAAAACATTTTTGAATAAAGAAGTTATTTCTATTGTTTTATCGTAACTGCCAAAGTTTTGCATAGTTCAGTAAATATTCCAATATTTTCGCATTTACAACTCTTGTGTAAATCCCACCATTTAACGAGAGGATCAACACTATCTTCGATATGCTTGGAAAAATATTGGCTTCACCAAAAAATCTGAGTTAAGAAAAAATTCACCCAATTTTTTTTCACGGTAGTGAATAAAAAGTCAGGAAATCTCTCCCTCAGTTCCATTCAGTGGTTACGTCACTTCATCGGACGGAAACAAAATGAAATCTACGTGACTCAACACAAACAAAACCGAAAGATTACTTTAACAGCTTTTTTGAGTAGAATTTGTCTTTATTTATTTCCCTGACGGTTTTCGCGAAGATAAGGTGAACTATATATGAATCAATATTATTACGATTCCAGTATTGTTACGGAAATAAAAATAACTTAGGTTTACTTTAAAAAATCCACCGCGACAAAACCAGATTACCTGATACATTTACATTTAATATTACTGAGAAAGTTATTCACTACATAGATTATTCTTTACTAATAAATGAGAAGATTCGTTTTTTAATTTAATTTCAGTTAATTTACCAGCAAGTTTTCCGTTTTTCTTTGAGTTCATAAAACAGATCGCCTGAATCGCTTATTGAAACATCGATGTAAAGTACTATAACAACAGTTTTGTTTCATTATTATGCTGTACATTACTTGTTTTGTTACATTTGTTTACTAATTGGCCCCGTAATGCAACAACGTTCCGTGTGAAAGGACTCTTAGTTAAACAATAATAGGTTACAATAGCATAACTTGAAAAAGGTTAAAAGCTCTTTTACAATTCACAAAACAATCTTGAAAACATAAGAAATTAAATTCTCAGCAAGGAATTTTCAACGTTAAAACAAACGTGATTAAGTTGATTGTCGGGTGAGAATGCGTTACACGCAAACTTTGCGGTAGCTCTCCGATCTAATTAAATTGTTTAACTGTTCACAATAGTTCGGGGATAGTTTGTATTCTGTGGCTTGCTTTAATCTGGACTGATCTAGCTCATTGTGTCCAAGTATGTGATCGAATTTACCTAATATATTAATAGGCTACCGGCTTTTAGCATCACTATCTGTCTATTATATCGGTAACCTGTAGTTTCAACTGTATTCTCTATGGAAATAAGATAGGTAATCTAAGTTACGACCTCTATGGTTACGAGCTATAAAAGTTAGCCACAGACAAGTGACAATCGCTTCGTATTCTAGTATGTGCTATCAAAATATGTATTTAAGAACATACTATGAACTAACAATACCCCGTGTTTATACCAGCGTTGTATCCGTTCCTGTGAGAATTTTAGCATGAAAAGTTACAAACCTTTCATTTGATTCACTTTGTATGTTGAAGAAAACCGCATCAAAACCAGTTGAAAAATAGTTTTTGAGAGAATTGACAGACTGTATGTCTTTTGGGGACTTTGTTTAAAATATAAATAGATAAGTAATTATTTATCCTCATATCGCTATTTAAAAAGTGTTTACTTTAATCGCATAATATTATTTAAGCCATTATAAACCAACAAATTCAAGTTAAGTAGGGAAACGTGTAAAGTAATGAACTAATGACGTAAAATTTACGATAAAATTTACCGACGAAAAAAAAGGAAACAAAGATTAAATATTCATTACGGAGAATTATCGCGTTTTCTTTCTTTCGCCGAATTTTTAGGTAAATTCTAGGCTCGTTGGGACGTTTCACATTAACAAATTGTTTATCGATATCGATACAAATAGTCGATGTTTTATCATTCCTTCATAACTATTAAATAACGATTCTAAAATATCCATTTTGATATAACTCCTACAGAAGTATTCGCAAAAGACTGCTAGTACTTAACACTATTACAGCCCAAATCGATAATTTATTTTTACGTGAAAAAGGTACAAAGATAAGTATTATGTCTGAAATGTCCCACTGCCGAGTAAAGACCTCTTTACAAATCTCACTGAAGTTATTAGTTGAAGTTATATACAGAGTGTATAAAAAAATATACACTTGACGTTAAAGACGTTAAATTACATCGAGAAACCTATGTCTTTTAAAATAACGTTTCGTTACTAAAGTGACTACACGAAAAACATTCTTAGCATTTAAAAAGTCGCTTGAATATAAAACAATAAACAGTCTGCAACCGTTCCATTATTAACTTTCATTACCCGCCCCAATCATCATAAATCACACAACACTTAACTTAAAACACTCCAACAAGGCGAAGACAAAAGATTATAACCATTATCGATACTATTTACCCCAACCTACCCCTACCCTATTGCAGCCCATTAAATGCTATTACGCTAATGATTCGCCGGCGTGAACGTCCCCTAATTACAAAACAAAGCTTTTAATAAAGATATTCTTTGGACCCTCACATTGCTCCTAGAATGTACTTTTTACGTTTAATTGCTTTTTATCCACAATTTCTCCTTTGAGTAAACATTAGAGTGTTTTATTGACTAGTTAATAAGTTAATTTATTTCTTGTTCGAGTAAAGGTTGTAGGTGTTACTTTGTTTATTTATACTACTCGATTAGTTCTTTTTTGTTTTGTAACGATCTAGTACAGCGAAGAAAATTCTGAGCATGATGACTATGCAAATATCATTTTATAAAAAATCTGTAGATACATATTTAATTTATGTATTCTATGGATGTCAATAGTAGAGCTGGCGAACGGATGAAGAATTTATATTTTTTATTGAACATTAATTTGTACATTTTAATGTTGATATTCTTTTCAAAAGGATCTAGTCGCCTCCGCTGTACCGTTGTCTCGCCATTTTTATTATTTTTTTCCTTAACCTATATCGTCCCACAGCTGGGCAAAGGTCTCCCCCAAACTCTTCCATCTTTCCCTGTCTTTCTCGCCATTATTAGGTTTAAAATAGTGTAAGAACGAAAGACACACAAAGCGCGTCTACATTCCGATTTAATACATCGTTACACGACCCGCACTCACCCGCACTGTGGTCTTGGGCTTAAACTATAAAAATCCATTAACATGCAAATTCCATACAATTTTTTGGTAGGTTGTCGGCGATCATAAACGGAAGTAATAACCTAACAGGCGGATGGGTTTACGGGCTTTATTCATATAAAACAGCAATAATGCCTGTACGTTTGTATTGCCAGATATAAAAATAATTTCGATATCATATTTTCGGGCGTAGTTAATGCGTTGTATCTACAATCGTTATTGCTCACGCTGTAAGTAATGTCCACATAAATCCAACATTTTATTTGCTTTTAAGTGAATCGCTTGAAGTTTCTTGGAAGAAATAACCTTTTGAGTGATGGTATTCTTTTCGTTTTCCGGGAAACAGAGTTAACCGGTTTTCTTTAAGTATGGCGTTACAATCGGATTTATACGGACTTTTGGTTTTGTGGGAAATTGAGTTAAAAATGTTTTTCGGCAACTTAAAGAAGTTGTGGAATTATTTTTAGAGTTTTGCAGAAGGCAATTCTTCTCTACATTGTATTTCATTTTAAAGGATATCACGTTACACACAAACTTCGGATACAACACTTTTTTGGAATAAGAACACAATGAATCAATGATATGAATCACCATTGTCAGTGGCCTTTGGCGGCTTAATAACTCTGACACCAGGATTGGTCAAGTTGTCTATCCACTCGATGAAGAAGAAGAAGACCATTGTCTTCTCTTGTACCGTAGCTTCCCTAGACTAACTTTTAAATCCAACAATGATATAATAATAAATTCAACCATGTCAAGCATGTACATTTTGTACCGAATGCGGGCTCAAGACTTCGTGACTGCATGTTACATTTTATCACTTTACAAGCTTTTGTTCCTTAAAACTAGCATAATGGAAACTCGTGTTATATTCAAAATGCGACCGTCTCTGACATTGTGTTACATAACTAAATAATAGGACTGTTTGAAAGACGTGAAGGATTCTATTAGGTGCAGATTGGTGCAGTTTTATTAATGACATAGCTTTTAGTTTAACGTGCATCGATGCGTAATAGTTTTTAGGCCAAAGCGTATTACGAGTAGATTGACAAGCCCGTTGGCACAGTGGCAGTGAGAGCGCTTACTGTGTCAGGGGTTGTGGGTTCAATTCTCGCCCGGAGTCAACAATATGTGCAGACATAGTTGTTGACGACGCGACGTCTGGGTGTCAATTATATATTCTTATAAAGTATTTGTGTATGTATATGTATTAGTATCAGTGAGTTAGATTCCATATTAAAAGCTTAGAGCTTAGTTGGGGTCTAATTAACCGTGATTGAATTTGTCCGGGGTACATAATTATATTTAATAAAGATATTTTTATCTAAAACGCTTTGGCCTACTTTTGTTGCGAATTTCGATTATACTTGCATTGTACCTGTTTCGTTACGAATTTTGGTGGCAATAATATTAATAATATGGAAAAAGGAACTTTTCCTACGAATGAAGCTATCACACACTAAAATATTTTTCTAAATTCGTTTAGTAGATTCAGAGGCAAACTTTGTACCTGTTACAATAGATTATATGGTTGGACAAGTATTTAAATATGCTTTTAAAAGGTTCTTAAATTCTGATGAAAAAAGACAGTCATCACCACAATTGCTTCAAATTTTAATTTAAAATTAAAACATTCCATTACTTCGATTTTTAAAACATTCCATTACTTCGATTTTTAAAACATTCCACGCGACCGAATTGAATTCGTCAAATTAATCGTCAATATATTACCCTGAAACTCAGCACTCAACCACAAATCTGAAATGAAAAACGCATCACCGTTCTATTACCCCTATTGTTCGATACTAACATTGCGTTTCCCTCAGAGAATTAATTTCCGATGTTAATGATAACGAACCCTATTCCAGGTCATTTGCATCGATATTTCGATGTCGTTTAGTTAAATGAACGCTCTGTGGAAATTTGCTGGTTGCGTCCACACCTAGACCTGCTAATGGAGATTTACATTCGACTGATGTTTATCGTAATTATTTCTAATGTGATGCGAATCGTAATAGTGCAAATGATACATTATTAACTACTGTGTTTGATCTGTGTATGTTGTACGATAGAGTTGAATTATTTGGTTTATTTCAATTACTATATTCAAGAGAAAAATTAATAATTCTAACTGTATTATGGAATACAAAATACTCTATACATATTATAAAACAAGTCCCTTAAAGCTGTATGTCTGTCTATCGGTCTCACCTCCGTGGTTTAGTAGTATGCGCACTCGCCTGACGAGACTGAGATCCTGGGTTCTATTCCCGGGTCGTGCAAATACATGTTTCCAACTTTTCAAACATATCACGGGTTTGAGATCACCAACCCGCATTAGGCAAGCGAGTTGATTACGCCTCCACATTGTACTGATATCTTATATGAGATGAGAGGCCTTTGCCCAACAGTGGAACATTACAATAGGTACCATTGAATATGCAATAATGAACCTTACGGATAATCTTTTTAATGTAAACTTTGTATTGACAAAAGTTTAAATGCACTTGTTAAGTATTTAAGCTCTTGTCAATACAAAGTTTATTTTTTTATTAATGAAAATAACTATTATTAAAATGAAGTTCATGTGAATACGGCTTAAATGCAGATACGGTCACGAATCGGATATTGCACATCCATTGTTGCAAAATTCATACACAGATTTGTATTCGAGGTTCATGCTGTAAATCTATACTTATATATCGAACGTAAAATGTATCAATACATTCATCATAATCAGGTTGGCATTTTAAAATAAATTGGAGCCTTTTCACGGCAATTCTTGGTTTGTTTATTTAGTTTATTATCTCACAGGACCATATTAATAAACGCGTATTAAGAACAGTTTAGCTATCAAATGGTTTGTCACTTTCTGACATAAGCAAATTTCCGAAGAGCAAAAGAGACAAAACACAGTGTAACAGCGTATTAGTTACACCGCATTCATTAATAAGGGCCACAGAGTCTAATAAGTAAACCTCATTTATATCCGATTGAAACAGACCGAGTTGGAAAGTGATTTATCTGATGACTGGATTTGAGATCAATCCATCGTCCAAAAAGTTTGCTCGCCTAAAAGAAATGCGCTAAGCATTCCTAAACTTAGTAGGAAAAACGGCGCCTGAATAAAAATCACTACATTTGTCACAGCATAAGAATTGGAATTAGACAAATTCGTCCGTTAAATTAAGGCCATTCCGGATGGGGAGTGGAATTCGATTTGGGGTAAATCTCCCCACTCGGCCGAGGAAATAGGGTATTTCTTTCACCGCGCCCCGCGATCTTAAGCGGTGCCCTCTCACGTGATTGGATGAAATAGAAAGTGTATTTACTTCTAATTTGATTTTAAATTGGATACAAATGGATAGCGACTTTTTCTCTAAATCCTCTAAAAAAACGTACACTTTGAAGTAAATTATTCGACTTAACAACTAGGGACGGGAAACTGTATCGATCAATCTGGCGATACGGACAACGTGGCGTTTTACGTTGACAGTGAAAGCGAGAAGCAGAATACAGAATACGAGTAATACAAGGAATTAAATGGTAAAATCGAAAAAGATTGACATTAAGAGCAGAGCTCGTTATAAAGTAGTTTCTTAAGTGCATTACCGGGAAGTCAGCTTAGTAACTAGATTTTAGATAGGAGATGTGAAAGTTATATCGATGGAATCACTGTAAGAGTTATTGAATAAATTATATTACATTTTCAAAGACGACATATCATAAAACTAAATGTAAAAATGAGCTTATATATTCTATATATCTAAATAGGGTTTAAATACGGTATTACACAAGCAAACTTTTAATCAATAATTAAACTTTAAATAATAAATCAAATACACATTTTTATATGTGTCCATACTAATTTATACCCTCATCAAAATCTATACACGTGGTTTTTTAATAAACCAATCAGTTAGTGCTTGGACTGAGTATAAACACTCAGTCAAAGTACTAACGATTTTGTGGAAAATTGAATTGAAACAGGCGACAGAAAAGAGCCTAAAATTAAAATCCCGTATCGACAACTCACACACATACACCACTAGTAAATGGAAAATCTTGGACGTATTCCAGCGTATCACAATTTTATACGACATTACTTGAGGGCGCATGAATTAAATACTATCATAAACATACTCGTTTCGGTTCCAACTACGCTTTGGTTGAAAATCTCCAGTTATAGAGATGTGACTTATACCCTCTCATTTTGAACTCTTGAATATTTTAAAACGCCACTCTCTGAAGTCTTAAACTGAGTGCTCTTTTTTCGTTTACTGTTCCTTTTCTAGTTAAGTCAATTTTGTATTTATGTTTGTGTAGCTCGGTGCTTCTTGAGGCCACTTTATACTGCAGTGGTTTAATGACATCATAAGTAGACTTGTTTTATTTATCATGATTACTTCAGTAATTAAGTGGTTAGATGCATAATTTACTTCGAACAAAAGTAGGCTTTAAGCTCTCAAAAGATTATGTTTTAACAGTTAACAACATTATCTTTTCATTGACAGCAATATTGTTTCAATCACGTCAGTTTACGCTATTTCAATTCATGATATCGAGCCCATGCAAATAACATGTGGTAATAAAATCTACATTTTCCATTACACCGTGATCCTGGCTGGATTAATGTGGTATTGAACAGTGATATGTCTTGTGGATCCTCACAAAACCCTCGGCAGGATTGAAACCCGATAACTCGCGCTTCCGTCAATCTTATTGTCATTCCACTTGAATTTACGTTTTTTGGTGTCGATATTAAACATGTTTTGTTCAGAGAGATTTTTGTTAGGACATATTAGAATTTAATAGAGCCGCTATTGCGTTGTGTTAAGGATGGGATTCTTTCACATAAAAATGGAACAGCCTTGGGCCAATTTATATTAGCGCAGAGTGATAGCAAACGTGATGCATTAGTAACTTATTATTATTATTATTAATTAGCCATAAATGTCCCACTGCAGGACATAGTCCTCCCTACCCTCCTTCCACTGATCTCTATCCTGAGCTATTGTGGGCCAGTTATTGTGTTGGTCCCGCCATCGCTTGCGGGGTCTTCCGAGGGATCTTTTGTGCTTGGAGTCCAAAAGGTGACAGATTTCGCCCAATAATGTTCTGGCATATGGATGACGTGAATTTTTTTTTTAACTTAACAGAACAAAATTAACCTTATCACTATATATCCTAAAGTCTATACCACAAAATGATTTATCGTATTTACAGTTCTACATTACAAAGTTAACGTCAATAAATAAAATTCTCACAACAAATCGCTACCTAAATCCGCGGTTATTTGGTACAAAAAGGAATTTAGATATATTTGAATAGCACTCTCGTTTTTATAGCCGAGTCCCCTGTCACTACACAAGATAGTGTTGGCAGAAAAAGTTTAGCATTTGTCACTGCATTGGAATCCGTTGAATTAGTCGCTTCAAGGGTTATACGGGATGGAACCCGTTTTTTGTTTGGACTCTCTGTAATGGTGTTTTTCTCCTGTTTTGCTAAATCGTTAGTGCGATACAAGATTTAAAAGGGGATTGGCTTGATATAAGTTGAACTGTTTTTATTTTTTTATTTTAACAGACAAAGACCTTAGTAAACATATATTTAAAAATAGACCAGTTATTAAATCATAACAGCTTTTTGTGTTACTGAATCTAGCTTACTTCTTATTTACAATTTTCTTATTTACAATTTACAAAAAAGGAGACGCCCCACGGCACCAGGCAACGCCAGCAAGGAGACCTCAAACGCTTTCTTAATGATTGGTTTTGACATGTAATGTATAAAGAAATACGTCATTAGTTTATTGTCGTTTAAATGGACGTCTGAATGACTGAAAGTCTGAGTCAGCAGGAGGTTTATAAAATCTCGATTGATTTAAACAAATCAAAGTTCAAAATATTAATGTCATTCAGTCTGTTTACACTACGAGTAAGCTAACTAGAATGATAAAGACGAAGATTATATGTGTGATGTTATCTTTCTATTCAACACACCGCTCACACGCTATAAAATCGCTATATAATCGACCGTTAAACCAGTCCAAATATAGGCAAGTTCAAAACATACTACCAATTTCCAAAATCTATATTTTATTAACTCGTAAATGGTACAGGAAAGTAAACCGTGGCGCGGAGCTAGTAATAAATAAGTTGAAAGTGCGGATCGTTAATTGGAACAAAGTTTGTATGCACAATCGTGACGTTACTTCGTTTCGAGTTCTTAGTGGTACAATACTTTAATGAAGAGCGATGGCTCGGGAAATTACTCTTTACTTATTGGTTCAGGGATTTTAACACTTTGGTAATATTGTTATTATTTTTAAGCTATTGCATAGCTTCTATCGCGGGCCTTGAGCGCGGGGACCGAATCCAGAAATTCCGTAACGAGAAAACCTCACGCTTCAAAACCTCACGCTCCTCAAACATTGCCTACGTATAAGCCCAGAACACAACGTTAGCGCGATGCAGACATTCAGCACACTAACGCCATCTAGTGATACAAAAAATAACTATGCAATAACTTTACCGCGGCAGTCCCCGAGTGCCACACGTCTTTTTTAAGTAATGGATTTACGCCCGTACAGTGACGTCAAATCCTTACTTAGTATAGATTAAATGAGTGATTTTGACATGTAGTGTATGAAAAATTACATCTCGTCGGGACCGACAATTCTACGTACCCTTTAAAGCACGGTAGCGCTCAGATAGAAATGTCACTATCAGCCACGCATCAAAGAAAATGAAAAAATGTGCTTACAAATTGTTTTTAAGAATGTATGCAACATACAAAATAACAACATACATGCATACAAAATAAACCTTTTCCATTTCAGAATAGGTACTAAAAATCAAAAGAAAAAATCTAATCTGAACCGATTTCCATGAAATTTGCTGTGAATGTGGCTTATATTTCGAAATATTTAAGTGATACGGTCATCATACTATTTCAATGATATTTAACATACAGGTTGCACATATATTTGTATTACACTAGCCGCGGTGTTACCCGCATTGTACCCGTTCCCCAGGGAATTTCGGGATAAAATATATCCCATGTGTTATTCTGATGTATTTACTGTAAAGTGTATTACTGTATAACCTATATAACTGTAAAGTTTCATCTAAATCCGTGTAGTTTTTGCGTGAAAGAGCAACAAACATAGATCCATACATACATCGATCCTCACAAACTTTCGCATTTATAATATTAAGTACAATGATATTCAACGGAGCGACATAATTATTCTCCATAAGGTATACTCTCTCTACACTCTCTCTATCTACAGGAGTGTATGTGCGTCCCAAAGCAAGTGTCCGGTCATTTTATATAGTTGCGCTGGGACATGTAACTCAATACTGAAGTCTCTCACCCGGTTAAAGCGACACTATATCATGTTAATTGGTTTGACATTTTCAAAATAAAAATATGTTTTATAGTATTAGGTTTGTAAATCGTTTTTAGAAGACCTATAAGCTAAATAGTCGTATAGGATCAAAACGTAAAGCGAGATTATAACAAACTCATTAGTGTGTGTGTCATCACTAGGTCCGTTTAAAAAATATTAACATTCATGAAAAATAAGATTTTCATTCAATTTATCCTATTTAAAGGTGGGCAAAGATCTGTTCATAACTTGGCCATCCCTCACTATGAACTCTAATTATCTCTAATTCATTCAAATCTATAGTCTACTAGCTGCGCCCCGCGGTTTTACCCGCGTTGTGCCCGTTCCCGTGGGAATTTAAGAACCACTCGACCGATTTTGTACAAACTTCACATAAACCATCTACTAAATAATTCGAACAAAGCCTAAACATTTGGCTTGGATAGGTGAGCCCGTTCTTGAGTAATAAAATTACAACGAAAAGTGGCATTGATTTTTGTATATAGAGATAGTAGAAAGCGCGTTTGTAAATCAATACTTTGTCAAACAAAAACCCTAATCTTGGTTTAACCAGATAAAATAATAAAGCTTGTGTAATTGAATGCTGTTCGGTAACTCAATAAAACATGTTCAAGTTTATTATTTAGCCAACCTTCGCTCCGGAAACGTTGAGCTGTTATGAAGTTTTGTATCTGAGTTTGAAATGTAAAACATTTCCTTGGATCCACTGAATTTATTTGCCCTCACGAACACAGTCTACTATTTTGTTTTAATTGTACAATAACGTCTGTTAAACGAAAACGAAACTTAATACTAAGCGGCTAAAAGTCAGTTTTGAACTCAAATACGTTTTCTTGACAAAACCATCTCGTTTTCTGAATATCTTAAGTATAACAATAACTCTAGATTGTGATGATGATATAGAAAATTAACATTGTTGCGGTGAAATGGCATTCAATAAATGTTTGCTCGACATTTATTGCTGCTCAAATGTTTGCGACCAACTGGGAATTTAATCCGTGTTCGTAACAGCATAAAACCTTTGTTTCATGTACATTTTTTCGTGTCTCTACTGATTTAAATTAAACCCTTAAAATATACAACTTATTTAGCGAGCGTTGGTTGGTATTGTACGAGTTTATAAGCTGAGGCAAGCACTGACTTTATACATTCGTTTAAGCACAAGACACACATAGTGCGGGTGTTGGTCGGTTGCGGGTCACTTGACGTTGTGTTCGTTGTATTTGAATGAAAGGTATCAAACTGTCCCGATGCGGGCTCCTAATCGCACTATGTGAGTCCTGCTCTTTAGCCTTAAGGCTTTACCCTTAGCATGCCGTTTCTATATTCATATTCTACATGATTGTCATTAAAGTAACTTTTAAACAAAAACCAACATTACCGATATTGATTCGTGAGTAAAACAAGTGTTGTTTTTTAGGCGTTTTATTGGCTTTATTATACAATTCGCAAGTTGCGAAGTAAATCAGTGGGGCCAGTTTGCACCACCTGGCCCACCGCTGTGACTTATAGCTAAAACTTCGTTTTTTTAACACTCGAATTGTTAAAAGTTATGAGTCGCGAAGCGTTAATCTGACTAAGTTCAAACTTTACGAGTTTCGATGTTGCGTTTAAACTTATTATAACTTAACGAGGGCTCGTTGTGAATAATAATTTTTGGCGGCTATACTTTTAGTGATTTGCTTACCCGAACTTTTTTACTGAACTTATTTTTATGTATTTTACCCGACTATGAAGGGAAAACTTTATGTTGTTTTACAACTATTACTTCTGTGAACTCGCCACAGACGAAATAACGAAAATACTTGTAACATGATGCTTATAGAATAGAAATAATGTATGAGTATCTTCTGAGGTAGTATAAGTTACAATAATCTGACTGGACTTCAAAATATCAACTTACAGGTACGGGGGATATGGGATATGAGGGAAATCTTTCCTGACGGGTTGTGGGGAAAACAGTTGGCTTGTTTCGGGTTCGTAGAACTTGATCTCCGCGAAATAGAGAAGAAGACACAACTACATCGATCACTTCGATAGTCGACTTCGATCACTCCGTAGGTTATGTATGTATATCCGATTGATGCTGGGCTTACCGTACTAACACGGATACAAGCGACAAACTTCACGTCGCGCCGGTAGTGTGACAGTCATTGCTGTACAAAACTTTAGTTAGTTATGATGGCCACTTAGATACGACTAACCGACGGTCACCGTCTTGACAAAGACGAGCAGTAACTTTTGACTATAGGTTTCCATATACTTCGTAAGTAAATTAAAAATAGAACACAAATTCAGTTTTAAACTGAGTGATTGAAGTCAATCTTAATCCTTCACAACTAATTTGAAAATAGAACACAAATTTAAGACAAAACTGAGTGATTAAAGTAAAACTCATCATGTAATCACAACATATAATACAAAGCCGCTTCCACACTTTAAACTAAGATTAACTGTCGTTTAACACAAAGAACACGTGTTTGGCAATCTTAATTCGCGGTAAGTGCGACAGTGGCGCCACTCAGGGAGCGTTTCCGCCAAGATTTGTGACAATGGGGTTTAGATGAACATTAATCATTGTGAGCTTGTACGTTACAGTATAAACTGAGAGTCTGCGGCTTGTGAAATTAGCTCTCAGCGAGCGACTCGGGTGAATTTAATTAGCATGTTACTTTGTTTAAGGAAAAATGAAGATTACGTATCGTAATCTTATTTTATTTTGTGTGGCAGAAAACTAATTTAGTTAAAAATTATTTCGGAAAAATGTGTATAAATCTTACATCGTAACCTAATCCGCACATATTCCAACTACTCAATATTACTAATTCTTAATTATTCTCTAGAATTAAAATTAAATACATATTTTCCAAGCACAAAACGCCTTGGTGGTCTAGTGGTATGTGCACTCGCCTGCCAAGACTGAGGTCCCGGGTTCAATTCCCAGGTCGAGCGAAAACATGTTTCCTACTTTTCAAACATGGTTCGGGTCTGAGATCACCAACCCGCATTAGGCAAGCGTGGTTATTACACCTCCTCACTGTACTGATATCTTCAGTGAGACGAGAGGCCTTTGCCCAACAGTGGGACATTACAGGCTAATACTTTATTTTACTTTAAGCACAAAAACTACTGAACAATATATGTATAATGAAACAGTTTACGTCATCCACTAATGAAAACAACAAACTAGGCAAAAACACATTACATACTAACTTATCTGGCAACTTCTCTTGTCCCAAACTTGCATACGAAAAACACTTAGCGTCGGAACGGGGGAAAACAAATGAAAAAAAAAGTTAGTTAGGGGCAAAGACAAAAAGACTACGGCCTAATGGTCCCAAGTTCAGCGAACACTTTAGCTAAACATTCGCTAATGGATATGGAAGTACGCCAGCGTTCGAGTGGTAGAAACAGGCAGATCTGTTGTTTTTTACGCACCGCGTCGGATGCCAAATTGTTGGAAAAACTTTAGCGATGACTTATACGTTATTAATGTTTGAGTGGTTCATTAAATACGGCTTGTGAGAACGTTTGCGGATTGTTCCAACTCCGCGGAATATATTTTATTTGCTATCGCTGTTTCTGTTCATATATCTCATCCTTTGGTATCTCATCTTTTGGTAAAGTTAAATTAAGTTTGACTCCTACTTGGATGGGTAGCCGATAGTGGCATTCTATCTGAGCGCTACCGTGCTTCGGAGGGCACGTTAAATTGTCGGTCCTGGTTGTTCCAACCGTTAGACCATGTTGGAGGCCTATAGGCGGTCTAAAACCTCCGACGCCAGGGTTGGCCTCTTACTCGAACTTACTTACGTAGGGTGCTTTCAAATTATGCGTTTCGTGTCGGACCGCTGCGGTGCCGAAGCGGTGCGTTTGTCGTGTTGTGAACGTACGATCGTGTGTTTTCATACAAAACGAGCCGTGCGGCAACAGTGCGTACTAAAATTATTTCGCGGTACCGACGCCGCACTGTTGCCGCACGGCTCGTTTTGTATGAAAACACACGATCGTACGTTCACAACACGACAAACGCACCGCTTCGGCACCGCAGCGGTCCGACACGAAACGCATAATTTGAAAGCACCCTTAGGTTATAAAAATATGGAACCCCGAAAGCCAGTTCGAGTAAGTTAACCCACTCTGTTGTCACCTATCATTGTTTTTAAACCGCTTTTAGGCTTCCGACACGATTTAACGATTAACATCATTGGGACCTACAGTTTGATGTTTGACGGTATGAGTGAAACTCAGAGGAACTCCCCTGATTACTGCAGTTTTATTCAAATTAACTCATTAATATTTCAGGCAGTTTGAATAATGATCGGGAAATTAAAAATAACGATTTCGTTATATTTTTTCCGTTATTGGTTTGCCGTTAGAAATCTGTTGCCAATGTTGATGCGATAACTAAATTGGAAACATTTCATTACATCCGATCCCGGCCGTTGTTAATTAATAATTCATTCCAATCTCAGTTTTAATAAACATTCTATTATTTAAAAACGTCAGAATCTTCTGTCCAATTAGGCCATTTATTTCGCGTAGAAGATTTACGCCTGAGCCAATACCCGACCGGTATTATTTACACAAGGCGGCTGAAATATCTGAATAATTACTTTGAAACGCCCGAGGTGCTAAAAGCAAATAAGTTTCACAATAAATTACAATAAAACCGTAACCTGAAACTCCATTATTTCGCCTGAGGGAGTGTCCGTAACTCATAACTTCCACGATGCTAAATTGAATTAATATGACGATAAAAAGTGTAATTACCATAAAAATTGCGTGTAGTACCGTGTTTGATAAAGGTCCGTGCCTCCGTCGTAATTATGAGATCCGCCTCTCTATCCGGAATGTGTTTCATTCACAACGCGAACCAACAAGATATTTAATCGACCTATAATAATTGTTACCGGCCCGACTCCCCTTTGTGACATTCGCATAAATTAAGGACTTAATCTTATATATAAAATTCTCGTGTCACAGTGTTCGTTCGCGTACTCCTCCGAAACGGCTCGACCGATTCTCGTGAAATTTTGTGAGCATATTGAGTAGGTCTGAGAATCGGCCAACATCTATTTTTCATCCCGAAATTCCCGCGGGAACGGGTACAACGCGGGTGAAACCGCGGGGCGCAGCTAGTAATAAAAGAAAAAAAGGATCACAAAAAAATACATTCAGGTTTTGAAGGAATGTTAAAAAGCATAAAGCATTTTTTTGTACAAAGGAGTATTACTAACAATTAGATACCTATAACAAACATAAAAAAAGTTTGATTATTTTTTTTATCTTATGAATAAAAAATATAAAAAACCATAAAAACTGAATTGAATTTTCATATTAAAATACAATTCTCGTCCTCGTTCATTCTCAGTATTTTAAATGTAAAAATATGTACAGAAATTTAAAAAAATAAAACAAACTTTGCGGTAGGACAAGCCAGCAAAATATAAAATTATTTTTTCCCATCTGAAACCATTAATAATTTTCACACATACAAATTTATTGGGCCTTCCCCACTATTTATGTTGCCAAATTGTTCCGAACAATTTTTTCATTTGAATATGCGAAAATAATTTCGTCCGGGCCAGGTTTAAACGGTGCTATAAATTAAGCGGGTACAATACACGCCGGATAAATCGTTGTCACGTAAGAATGTCGCATTAGGTACTCGCGCCCCCTGGCGGCGCGGGGCAGCGGCGAAGGCGGGCGGAGCGGCAACAGGGCGGGCGGGCGTAATAACAGTGGCACGCCACAGTTAGCTCGCAGACTTGTTATTGCTTTGTATTATTTATGTGTGCTAGAGATGAGGTGACAGTTGGCTTAGTTTGAACGCGCCCTTACAATGCGGATAGCGAAGAAGGATTCTTTCGCGGAAAAGTAATTGAGTTTTATTTTGAACCGGTTCTCTTGACGGAATAGTTTTGTTGGTTTCGCGCATATATTGCGTATTGTGAAAGGAATAACAACTGATATGACTTACAAAACAACATATTCTAAAGGATAAGATACGCGTCAATCTATGTTAGTGTTTAAATACTTCTGAAAAAGGTTACGCAAACATTGTAGAGAACAGGAAGACCTGATTTTACATAACATACGAACATTTTATTGTACATTAACAAGATAATCATTCTGTTGTAAAAAGGACATTATAAATAAGGTATTACACAATAAACGCTCCAATAGTTTGATTACAGACTCTCACTGAACGAGTCAATGCGTTTATATTTCGAACTTGTTATAATTGGCCACAAACTAGCTGACTTTATGGTTTCCCCCAGTTGACATTTTCACACACCTATGGAGAATCACAAATGATTCAAGTGTTGGCATGGGCCCCTTGATTTGATTCCCAATTAATAAATAAGTAACATCCGTACTCAGCCATGCAAATGCTTCCTTAGTAGAGATTTAATTAGTTTGTTATGTCATGTATGAAATACGTCACTCAGTTAAGCGGCGATTTTGTTAATATATGAGTACGGCAGGTAGTGACGATAGATCTATCGCGTGACTAATTCAATAAGTAAGTAAGTTATGGTCGGATCATAAATCATTCATTATCTTATTAGCTTCCAAAAGTATTAGATTATATTTATTTCTATTCACATACGTCGATATCAAACGTTTTTCGTATATTTTTATATATTTTTCGGTATAGTTTATCTAAAGTAACAATATACCTACCTATTTAAAATTGATGGATTCCCAAATTATTAACATTGGTATAAAAGGGATCTGTAAATTAAGAGGATGAAATTAATTTTGTCGAGTGTTGTAAGCTTTTCGTTTCGCATGCAATTTATTAATACATTTTCAATTTATTTTTCTTTTAAGTTTGGTACAGTTTAATGTAGTGTAGTTTAATTAATACTTCAATTATTGATTGGGTATCATTTTACCCTGTCAAGTGTTAGCCGATATTTTTACCCTTGACGCAAACGAGGTGTGTGTGTGTATGTCTGTCGCGTCTTAGCTCGCAAACAGATAGACCGATTTGAATGTGTTATTTTAATTTGAAAGCCAGTTTCCTTGCGGTGGTTTTAAGCTAAGTTAGATCAAAATCGGTCCTGCTTATTTGTCTAAAACACACAAGACATGTTGATAGGGGTCTCTATAATATATGTTCTTCCATTCTTACATAGTTGGTAGATCTTCTGTTTCACTTACTAATTCACATACAATAAATTACAATGATGTCAAGTGAAATATTAAAAATCAAATTCAAATTTGACATCACAATCAAATCCATATTGTTATTGAAATGTTTAAATTTACGCAACGTAACAGTTCAAAAAGTGTTCAATCAGCATTGTGTTAAATTTTATAATTAACAATATCTATTTAAATCATAATAAAGCGATGAACGATGAAGTTCGTTCCAACAGTTGATATTTGTTTGTGTTAGCACTGAAACACAGTCAGAAGTGTATTAATTCACTGGCGTTCGGTTTGTTTACACACAGTGTTTGTTCTACGGATAAGATAGAGATAAAACAATATATTTATAGCGTATTCCTTTCTCCTTGTATTTGTTTTTATCGTGAAACAACGCTTTGATATTTGTTGTAGCGCGGTGCGGCTCTTGTCGATTATTTCAAAAGCCGCGTAATCCGGTTTTCGATAAATATTTACAAACACAATTGCATTTCAATTTAAGATTTGTTGTGAGGGATTCTATTGTGTTTTACATTTTGGAGAACTTTTAATTGTTTTATACTAGCTATGCCCTGTGTTTTCATCTCTCAGTTGTTTTGCTTTCCACATCATCTCTTCACATAAAAAACGTAGAAAGGTGTAGATACTTAAATTAGCCAAATCAGATCTAGAAGTATTCAAGTCTTAGCGATACTAACAAACAATTTATTTTCTTTTTCCTATTCTCAGTATATAAACAAATGTATTTTTATTATAGTACTCATAGTAGCAAACGTCCGCAATACTATCCGATATTTTAGATTAAAAAAATACAACCGAACGTAGCGTCGTAACGAAATAAATAGGTGCCATAAGTATTACTTATCTTAAAATAGTATCACTTAAACATAAAGGAAGTGACCACAGCAAGACACCTATTATTGAAATGTCCATTCCCTCCCATTTTCCTCCATAAATAAACAATGATAACACAATACAGATACAATTCCGCATAAATAAAATACAAGCAAAAATTGATCTTCATTCCCGACGGAGCCTTTAGGCTTTACTACACAACCATTTGTTAGACGTACAATCAACTGCAGTGCCGATTGTCTTATCATTCTCGCCTTTATTTCCACGTCAATAAAGCTCGCAATTGGAAATGGAATCAACACATTTTTGCAGCTGACGCTTTCCTTCCTGAAGTTGATAAAAAGCGGTCACTTCACGCTGGCTTTGATCGATAGACTTTGAACGAACTAAATTTACTCCGAGAATTCAGAATGAATGAAAGTAGGCTCTAACTTTTGAACTGACTCGTATTTTAAGTGAGAAGTTTTAGGCACTATGTTAAAAGTTGTAACTATGAAAGCCGTCGTGTCACTGTGCCTTTAATTCGAACATTACTGTGTTAGTATGGTCCCTGGATTGACAATCAAGAATCAATAGTTCACAGACTAGGTCGTTTTTACCCATCTTCTTCTTATCGAGTGGATGGTCAACTTGACCAATCCTGGTGTCAGAGTTATAGAGCCGCCAAAGGCCTCTGACATGGCTCATGTAACGACTACTATCCGTAGAAAGTAACCGGGACCGACGGCTTAACGTGCCCTCCGAAGCACGGAATCATCTTACTTTTCGGGCAATCAGGTGATTCAGCCTGCAATGCCCTAACCAAACTGAGGACAGTCTCACAAAGTGATTTTTGTGAGATATCCCCACCGGGAATCGAACCCGGGACCTCCGGATCGTGAGCCGAGCGCTCAAACCACTAGACCACGGAGGCTGTTGTTGTTGTTTTTACCCATGAAGTGATACGTCAAGTGATACTTATCCAAGAAGTCACATGAAGTGGCGATCTGGTTCACGTACTGCTTCCATTCTAACGTAGTGTTTCTGTTTTCTGTGGTTATTACAATTCTCTGTATCCTTTTATTTCTTCTTGGCCATTTTATTTGGTTTCATTTATCCTTATTGAACTTCTAGTTACTATTACAATCACCTTCATAAGTTCCACATACAAAAGTAAGTATTAATAACAGACTTCAAAGTTTTAAATATGTTCAACATTATCTTGAACTAGGCAAAATAAAACGAAGTGTTTCATTGAAATGACAAGAACGACTGAATTGACTAAAGTAATAAGTCTATATTCGTTGTAGAATATAGATGGCGCTACGAGCTACAAATCACAGTTTAGATATTTTACTAGGTGCTTTTGGAGTTTGGCGCTGTACAAACCACGTCTCCCTTGCTACAGGCCCAAAAGCCCTGTGTCATGCACTGTGGAAGGTTTTTAGCAAGCAAACGACAATACAATAGATCTGGCCAATATCTTCTAACAATAAACAAATATAGCTTAAACAACCATCTCGACTCGAAGCTTTTGAAAAATAATCAAACGTTGTTTTCAAAGAGAACTTAATGTACCTATTGAGATTATCAAATAGCTATTTGTGAATAAAACATCAGTGAGTGGGCCGATCCGATAATCCTTCCCAGAACCAAGGTCTATTGTTCTTCATAAAGTTTATCAAATTATTGGATTAGTTACAGAGCATGTGGCTTCATTGCGGTCCTGGTTTTCGGTTTCTTATCGACTATAATACCCTTGAGGAACCTTTGAAGTAACTAACGTATTTAATAACATTATACGCTTAACTTTTGTAACAAGTCTTTTATAGATACGCTTCCCGAAACATCAAAGAGTGAAATTGCTTTGTTATACTTCTTAAAAAATGACTCATGTTGTACCTTCTAAAAATATTTTGATTACTGTCAGTCCACGGTGTTGCCCACGTTGTTCCTGTCTGTAAATGTCGGGATAAAAAGTATTTATTACCTTCCTCATAAGATCCTTTAAGATATTAATATGTTATATCTTAGTATGTAAGCAATATCTATTATCAGTCTATAGGTTTTAGTGTATTGATTTTAATAAACCATTTAAACTATTTAATGTGGCTATCATACACAGAAAGTCCAGAACAGAAGAACGCCCTAATTCACCATACATATGTATTGTGAAAAAGTAATAAATTCTAGGTAAGATGTTCAATGTTTATAATGATTTTGTATTGTTGCAGGTTCCACGTTTGCTTCAAGGCCGTTGATAATAATATGCGTCGCGTCTATATTTAGCATTCAACATATTTTGAGGTGAGAATTTTAAGACTCTACTTACTATCTACTACTATCTACTTACTATCAATCACGGATGTGTTGCTTAAACGAAAGCATCGCAAATGGTTTTTTTTAATCGAATTGATTGTAATTGATTGATTGTCGTATACATATTTTACCAATACACTTATTCGAAGCAAAATAAAACAAATCCAAAATCATTATTTAAATTTTACGTACATAGACCAATTTTACCAGGTTAAACCGTTTTACTTGATTAGAATGGCCTCAGTAAAACCAAGTTTACCTTTAAAAAAGTTATTGCCGTCTCTTATGATATCTTTATGTTAAATAAATTATATTAGTCTTTATTTTTCTTCCAGACAAATTGTGCGATGATGTCCAGCCCGGCCGACTCGAGTACCATCTTCGATGTAAATATTAAGTTTTATAGTTGCAATACTTACTAAGGAAAACAATAGTCTAACAAATATTAGTCAAGCTCAGACAGAATCAAATCCAAAGATAAACCGCTGTGAACAGAAAGTGAAGCCGGTATTGTATATATTTGCACCACGCTGAATTGTCGTTCTGAGTAACCAAATGAGGTGTAATTTGGTTGTTAATGCGTTACCTTGTATGCCAAAATAATAATTGTAATTCGGTTGTAAATATGTGCGTGATAGTTTATGCACATTGCACAGGCCACAGGGTGTAATTTTGCATGCTTCACTGTATTGTTCGCAGCGCTCGCTCTTGACTTTTTATTTAGTTTGAGCTAAAAAGAGTTTACTGAATGTTCATATAACAAGTTCTTTAAAGAATTAGGATTAATTGTGAAATATAATGTTGTTTTCCCATAATGGTACTAATGTAATTAGGTTTTGTAATTAGTTTATTTAACGGAGTAGAAATCAAATTAAACAGAACTAAGTACTTATGATTAGTTATTATGGTTTTTGATTAAACTATGGACGAATTATTTTTTACAACTTGTATAATACACATTTTAGTCGGTGGTTCCAAATCAAAACTAATACACATATTAGTTGGTAATTCGAATGTTTGATGTGGTTTCGTTCGAATGTTTTTGCCAACATTTGTTCAAAATTCGATTGAAGTACATTAGAATTTACATTATACAAACATTTACATTGTACATTATACACACATGTCAAAGCGTCTGAGAAACGTCACACAAAAATATATAGCCGGAATATTCATTTTTGTCACCTAACTTTCTTATTTAATCTCTTTCATATATTTTCAATTTTTTGAATGTATGTATGTGCACAACGAATAATATATGCTTATTTTTAATTGTAACTCCGGTATAAATAGTATAACCTAGAACATAAACTAACTAATGATTACAAAAGTTTTATATACACTAAGACAATTGTATATACTAAAATAATTGTATTATAAAATAACCTAACTCAATGAATGTCCTTGTACTAAATCGTGTGATTTGTAGAATTTATTAGACAAATTAGCCAAAATAATGTAACTTATTAATAATTACTATAATAGTTGACTATTAGTGGACTTTTCATGAAAAAAATGTAGTTTGTTTGTGACTACGAAACAGGAAAAAGGCTGTTAATTATTTTAATGTTCTTTTTAGAAAACAATTATTGGCGATTGATAATATATGTTACGGAATTAATACTAACCATTTTAAAGTTGTAATGACTGTCACTATATATTTTGCAAACTCAAAAGGTGCACTATGACTGCCCCTAATTCTCCTCACCGTACTGAAATCTTCACAAACCAAGAGGCCTTTGCTTTACAGGCCCGCGGAAAAGCGAAGTATTCACAGCTTAACTTCTCTATTTCGTATACAGGCCATATGATTGTGTCAAAGTCATACCGTGCTTTCATTTAAAAATATATGTTTGTAAAAAGTATTTAAGAACAAAAAAATCTAATGTAAATTACAAAGTAAACTATCCACAAGAAACTTATTGTATTAAAAGTAGACAATATAAAAATAATTGAGATAAGAGTTCTATAAATAACCATGTTAGATAAAATGACACTAATTATGTATGTACCTATGTGTTTAAATATAATTTGTAAATCTGTAACATTTGTTGGTGGTTTCAATGTCTTTGTTTTGTTGAGATAACTAGAACGATTTTTGAAAACAATATGTGCCAATTTCATTTTAAATTAAACGCTCTTCAATTTACTTAAAATATAATCTACAGATATATCAATGAGAGAAAACAGATATTTGCCTGAATACACTATGAGTAACTCGTGCGAAGTGTCAACCATTAAACGAAATATTTTTGGTTATTTACTTTATTTTAATGAATTGTATGATAAATGTTTATTTTAAAAATAAGCCACTGATGATGCCATTCATTAAATTAAGTTAAATTGTAGTTACCTCTTTTTATATTTAAATGTTAATTATTTATATTCTATACTTTATATAATAAAGTTGAAGAGTCTGTTTGTTTCAACGCGCTAATCTCAAAAATTACCAATCCGATTCGAATAATTCTTGTTGTAATGGATAGCCACATTTCACGGGAAAGTTATAGGGCTTAAAACGGGTAAAACCGCGGGGCACTGCAGGCATAATTTTTATCTTGTTCTATTTATATCATTGAAACTAACAACAAAACATTAGTTACTTCGTTATTTAACGGTTAAATTTTATACGATGGATGTTTCTCTACATTGATTTGCTCAATGAAGTTGTATTTCATTTAATGAAGTTTGTTGAATAAATTATTGTAATGTCATAGTTGTTTTATTACTAACACATATACAGGTGACACAAACCATTATAATGTTACTAACTCGCTGCGTCAGTGGTCTAGTGTGCACTCGCCTGCCAAGACTGTGGTCGCGGGTTCAATTCCCAGGTCGAGCGGATACATGTTTCCTACATTTCAAACATGGCTCGGGTTTGATATCACCAACCCGCAGTAGGCTAGCGTGGTGATTACGTTTAATCCTCCTCACGGTACTGATATCTTCAGTGACATGAGAGGCCTTTGGTGGGACATTACAGGCTAATACTATTACTATACTTAATACCTACTTCGATTGAATTTCAATGAAATCCAAATCATATTATCATAGAGACAGTATCGTACGGCGGAATGAATAATTATTATAGCGTTTGAAAAAGACCACGTCCGTACTCAGAGATGTCAAATGCTTTCTTAGTATAGATTTAATGAGTGATTTTGACATGAAATGTATGAAAATGTACATCATTTTTAGTTAATTGTCGTCTCTGAGTGCAGATGATAAAATATATTTGTTTTTCCAAACTTTATTTCGTTTCATGTTTGTAATCAATTTTGCAAGTTTAATTTGATCCACTTCCCGGTAACCGATTGAGCTGAAATATTGCATGCACGTTTAGTCTGGATGTATTAGTTGTTCAGGATAATCGCGTAATTTTTTTAAAATAAAGTTTTTTAAACTTTTTCATACATTTTTGTTAACTACGATGAAAATTATGCATTTTTCACTAAACGGGCGCAGTGTCAAGCCGTAGAGGTTACCATAATTTCAAAACTGCCTTGAAGTCGAGACTGGGACACAATCGATTAGGTGGGTCATAACTAAGTATATATCGTTTGACTAATAGGTAAATTGCGATAGAATAAGAGTAGTTTCGAATTAGTAAATCAGGAACTAAGACGGAAAATACATAGAAAGTGGATCCGCAATTAGTATTGAGTATTGCACCAGTGTAAGTATTTTACTTATAATTGAAACGTAGGTTAATGTCATTATTTTTTAACACGAGGTCTTACGTACGACGAAAGTTACTGTTGAGCGTTCCTCAACACGTTTCATTCAGAGCCGGTGACCTTCATCCGGAGGTGGGTGAAGCGCTCGCGACAGCGTCTGTCTCCGCACTCATACAGAATGTAAGTATTGCTGTGAATAAGAAGAAAAATATGCGTCGTGTAAGTTAACTGAACGATAATCTGAGCCAAACCCACAGTAGGCAAGCGAGGTGATAACGCCTAATCCTTCTCACTGTACTAATATCTGAAAAGATAGGCTTTTGCCCAGAAAGCTTATTAACCGTATTCTGGGAACAAACTTTCATTACACGCAAATTCTATAATTTTCGGAAATCGAATAAGTCCATAGTAAATACTCACTAACAAAATTTAATGGAACAATATTAGAGAATTAATTAATGAATCTTCGTTCCATTTAGTGCGGCTCAGAGTAAATATTAGATAGCATTAATCAAAACAAGAGTTCTGGGAAAACCGCAGATAGTGTTGTGAGTTCTGTTTTAAATCAACTTTATAATAGTTTCAATATATTAGTTGTGAAATCGCCTTTAGGACTCTCCCACCTTTTTCTGGTGATCGATCATAGACATAGATAAGTAGATATATATCAAAATGTCACTATGGAGAACATACCTAGGTATACGAGTAGCTATATACACAGAATTTTTAAGCGCAGAGTTTTTGTCTTTTTTGACAGTAAGTAGCAAAAAAGACCTTGCAGTTAAACAAAAGTGAACCTACCTAATTATGATGATCCCAAAAAGCACTGTAACACAATTACATAACACACTAACATGCTATAAAAACGTTCGTATTTGCAGTAATAAAAACAAAGGGCGGCGTCGCGATTATCACTGCAATTAAACCTTAGCGTTATCAACGTTATAACATCCTGTATAAAATCTTACCCGATCCCCTCGCCATTAAGGCGTCCGCTTACAAATATTACCCACAGGAATTACAGGTATTACCCAGGAATTACAAGTGTTACCGCGGAATCGGTGATATTACCTCGGCACACCTAACTTGATTATAATAATATTTGGTGTTAGCGACTTTGTGCAAATTTGAAAATTGTTCGACTCCATTTTTATAGGTTACGGCGATGATACGGTTATATTCCTCGTGTGTATTGTTTTGCATAATGTTTTGGGATACGATGATACATAATTTTTGAGGTAGTACTCATATCATGAGTATAATATTATGACTGTTTTGGCGAAATTTTTAATTTAAATTTTTGAATAATTCTTATTGTAATTGATAGCCATTCAAACGGAAGGTTACAGCCTATCTTTCATCCCGAAATTCCCACGGGAATGGTTACAACGCGGAAAAACCGAGGGACGCTGCTTAAAAGGACACTTACTTCAAAAAATCCTTATGCAACTCCAAAAATTGTTCCTCAAACAAAATAAAGCATACAAGTTTTCTATTTACGAAAACAATTTTGAAACCAATTCAAATAATAAGTCCTAGTATAATTGAGTTCGTTCTAACCTGTTTGCCAGAAGTTGGAGCTGGAAGTTTTCAACTGCGGGCAACCTTACGACCGCCCGCAGACACCCGCTATTGTTTACCTATTTATTTCTTGGTATATGTTTATAGAATAAACTACTTTAACGAGTTTATTTCCGTCGTTTAGAAGGAAATTGTCGAAGAACCATCAATTTGAAAGTTACTTAAGTACTTGCTGTTGAAGAGTCTGCTAGGTTAGGATTAGGTACGTATGTATACCTACTACGTTTTCTATATATGTAAGTCATTCTACTTTATGTATGGGAAACATTTCCACACTCATATTTTTTCTTCATATACTATACCTAACTGAAGGTAACCCAAACAATAAAGTAAACACACGAAGATTTTAATATCCATATGATGCACTTGCTACTGCTCTTTACACCACCCTCTACTACCAGTTTGACTAAGCGATGGCAGCTCATTGCTTGATCATTAAGCAACATACAGCTCGGCCCCTACTTGGGACTATACGATAGTGGCATTTCTATCTGAGCGCTTCCGTGCTTCGTAGGCCACGAAAATCAGTCGATCCCGGTTGTTTCAATTGTACCTTGTCGAAGGCCTTTATGCGCTCTAAAAACTGCGACGCCAGGGTTGACCACTAACCTAAGTATTATTACGTATTACAAAGATGTCTATAAAACTGAAGTGAGAAGTTAACACATTCACTGCCCACTGCTCATTTCCTTTTGCCAACACGACTGAATATAAACACCACAAGAACTAATAGGTTGTAATCGAAACAATACATTGGTTGGTTCAAACCGGAAGATTTCTATGCAAAGCTAACCGCAAATCACACACGAACAAACTGCCTGAATATAGAGCACAGAGTAGTACTAAGGAAGTAGCCAGAAGGGCCGTTTTAAGACATGAGGTATATTACCAAAAAGAGTTTATGTTCAAACTGGCTATCTTTTTTTATTTTATGTTGAAGGTATAATGCGCAAAAAGCTGTCGAATTCCTCAAATAAAATAAAAAAATATAATATTACTTCCATTATCCTTGCAATGTGTTAATGTAAACTATATTACGAGTATTACTCTTTGCTAATACTCGTTTATACTATGTTAGCATCTAGATCCAGATATTTTCGTAATTAGTACCTATATTTAGCGTACCACGCGTAGGCGTATTAATTGTATCATTGTTCCACCACCAATATTGCGCACAATAAAGGTAGATATTAAAGATTAGTTAGTGCCCACCTAAGGGCCCTAGGTGTACTCTTAATACGCCCACCTACATACAAATGTATGGGACCCGTACGTGGATGTTGTCAAACGTAATAAGCCCCTTTGAGTGGCGTTAGTCACGTAACAAATGAACGAATATACGAAAATACGCGAATATTTTCATCCTTCTTTTACTTCGTGCTCCCGGGGAGAGCTTCTGAGAAATGGAATCGTATTTGATACTTGGAATATATTAAAGGTAAACTAAGCTGCGAATTTAAACTGCGAATACAGTAAGATGTTCACTGCGTGCAATACATCTTGACAGGTACAATTTATAACTATGTATACATCTTTTAAACTGTGACTGCCGTGAACGCATGTTGCATGCTGCGCACGATTAACTGTAATTTCACGTTTAGATTTTATGTGAACTATCAATGAAGTGAATAATCTATGGAACCTTAGGCAATTAATTATTATTAATTAAACTTTAAATGAAGAAAAAATTATGATCGCCTAACAAAAACTGACAAAGATGTTACTAGTAAAAAATGTGATCTCCTATTTATATTTTTTTCATTCACACCTTAATAAAGACAGGCTATTGAAAACGTTTGTATATTATCTAGTGACGAATATTATAACATTACTGAGAATTCATCCGACAGCACTCGGATGAAAGCAAGAGCTGCTTTGACTTCATCTTGAGTAAACACGAAGTCAGTCGTTCGTTTCAGGAATAGGCACACACTACACTACACAAATTAGAAATTAGGCAAATTCTACAAATGTTTAACCAACTTGCTTTGAGCTTTTGCTTTAATATTTAGCCTAAATTGGCCTTTGAATGTTATAACCATCGACCGTCTCTCTCTTAAAAAAAAGAAAACTTTTCGAAACGATATCAAAAGGAAATGTTTAAAAATATCAAAATGTTTGCTTCCTGGCATGGGTCTGATGGACACCACTTGATATGGACCATCAAATTAAAGAGAGAGGTCTTAGAACTAGACATAGACTCAGAGTTCTAGTTCAGAACAAAAATCATGTGAGTCCATGTTCAAGACAGTCTTCTGGTCGATGGAATGTCCTATTGATCTCTGATTTATCGAAACATTGTGTATTATTGCAGACTACGGGCAGGCTACATCTAGTCTGTGATAGACAACCTAGACGAACTTACTTGTCCAACAAAAAATCTAATGGGCGTTCGATATCGCCGCTAGTTTACTTTTAAATATTCACCTACACAAAAAGCCCCTTGGGCATGAAACATGTTCCTCTGTGTTTTGCTATTAAATAACTGATAAGTATTTACTGTTTCCCACAATATTTTGATTGCTATTTTTAATAAGAATTGCAATGTTTCCATTTATTCCAATTAAACTTGTATTTAATTTAAATAAAGGTTAGTAAATAAAATATCATTTATTTTCGAGACACGAGTATTACAAGTTATTTTAGTAAAGCGCAAGACACACATAGTGCGGCTGCGCACATAAGCACGAATCGAGCCCCCAACAGGCCTTTCAACGGCCAACGGCCTTTCATACAAATATAAGGAATACAACATCACGCGACCCGCAACCGGCCACCACCCGTACTATGTCTATGTCTTGTGTCATGTGCTTTAAAACTAACATTAATGTAACATTGGGAGACGTCTCAGCTGATGTTCCACTGAGACCAAGACCTCAGTAGAACGCAGATTTCAGACGTTCGCAGTTTTGTTTATGAAATGTTCTTGTTCTCGAATTTATAATTCAAAACTATCCTTATTCAATTCTAAATTAAAACAACCCCTTTTGATTCTATATTCAATTCTCAGCTCGATCGATTGCTCGTTTAGTTTTAAAGTAAGTAGAGTAGGTTAGTAGCCAACCCTGGTGTCGGAGTTTTTAGACCGCCTTTAGGCCTCCGACATGGTCCAACGGTTGGTAGTAAAACAACCAATTAAACGTACCCTCCGAAGCACGGTAGAAATGTCACTATCGGCCACCTATCCAAGTAGTCTTTTAAAAGCCAGTTTTATCACATCATGTAAGATCGATTTGGTTCAATTCGATTGTATTAAATAGTGGCCTAGCTTGATTTGTATATAATATTGAATACCGATACAATTCTCGAGCGTATTTACAAGAACGCCCTTAACTAAGCTCGGCTCAATTAAGACGTCACGTTCATAAATAACGGCCATTTAGTTAACATTCGGTAATAGTTGTTTCCCGGTACAGGTGGTAAATGGCTTCAATTTCTATACGGGTCCTTAACAAGCGACCGACACACACCCTACATAACAATTCAGCGCGAACACCATTCCAAAGTTACCCACTTTGAGCTATTTTTAAAGAAACTTTTCCCAACTCGGAAAACTTAAACTCCGTAGTGCATTAGTAATCTATGCAAAGAATTTTCGATAGATTTTCAATATTAAGAACATTTCGCTCTAAAAGTATCATGTTGAAGACGAAGTTTGGTCGTCAACTTGAGTTGTTGAACTAGTTTACTGTTATATGAAACTTATATTTTTGTGTGATCTATCTAATGGGGATGCAGGTGGTTTTTTTTTTTTTTTTTTAATTTATTTATTTAAGGTCGCTCTAACAACTAGGTCATCAGCGACCGACAACCAATATGAACTAATATGAACTAATGATTATGTATGATTAAATGAGATGATATAAGTTGATGAGTTTCAGAAAATTAACAATTACATCTGTATTGCTCAGACAATCCTTAAGATTAATGTATTAAGTCTATATTTATGACTGTTACCTGATGATACAATCGCACAGCCCGATTTGCCATCACAAACAGAACCGTCAGTAAAATAACAGATGGAATTAGGGTGATTATTTATAAAATCATAAAAAAGATTTTTATAAATGTAATCAGGGGTAACATCTCGATGATTTTCTAGTCCAATTTCTAAATTAATATTGAGGTTTGTTAATTTCCATATAGGTTCGATGGATAATTTACGTGGAAAAATGGGAGGAAACTTAAAATCAATTTCTTGTAAATACTTTTTAACTCTTAGTCTAAAAGGGATTGCCAATGATGATCGTAAGCTGTATTCTAAATCAGAAGACAATGAAGTTGTTATAATAGAAGGATCCCTATAATTCGTTATAAATTTAGCAGCATAAGTTAAGCATAGTTGTCTTCTTCTAAACGATAGAGGCATTTCATTCGCTTCGACAAGGATGCTGTTTACTGGACTAGTCCTAAAGGCGCCTAAACTTAATCTCAAACAAGTGTTATGAATGCTTTCTAACAGTTTTAAGATACTAGGAGAAGCCGAGTCATAAATAATAGAACCATAATCAATTTTTTGCCTTATTAAAGCTTTGTAAGTGTTTTTAATGCATTTACTATCAGATCCCCAACTATTTGACGATAATACTTTAATTACATTCATCCTATTTGAGCATACAGATTTTAATTGTTTAATGTGAGAAGTCCATTTCATTTTACTATCAAATATTAGACCTAATATTCTCAAATTGTTTACTTCCTTTATTTTGTGATTGTTTATGGTTAAGTTAATTGTATTTTTTATTTTCCTGCTAGCTAAAATCATAAACTCAGTTTTAGTTATCGAAAATTTGAAGCCAGTATGCATACACCATTCATTTAATTTATCTAAGGTGTTTTGTAAAAGCTTCTCTGTAATTTTAATGTTATTACCACTACATAATATGGTTAAATCATCGGCGAACAAGTAACCTTTAACAGGACGTTCAATAACATCTAAAATACTATTGATGGCAATCAAAAAGAGGATAACACTTAAGACAGAACCCTGAGGAACACCATTTTCTGTACTTAAAAAGTTCGAAAAGATATTATTAATCATCACTCTTATTTTCCTGTTTGACAAAAAATTCCTGACAAAAGCGAGGAAATTCCCTTTAATATTGAGTTGTTCTAAAATTAATAAAACTCTATGGTTCCATACCATTTCATATGCTTTTTCCAGGTCCATAGCTAAAACTATGACTTTAATTTTATTTGCAAAAGCAGAAAGTATGTCGTTCTCCATATGAACAAGATGGTCTAAAGTTGATTTAAACTGCCTAAATCCAAATTGGAAATTCGAAAAAAAATTACTATGTTCCAAATACCACCTCAATCTTCTACTTACAATTTTTTCTAGTAGTTTACATAAGTTACATGTGAGAGAAATAGGTCTATAGTTAGAGGCTATGGTACAATTTTTGCCAGGTTTTGGAATAGGAATCACAGTGGCCTCCCTCCATAGGTCTGGGAAAACCTGATTCGTCCAGATGAAATTGTAAATGTCTACTAAACGTTCAAGAGCTAAGCGAGGAAGTTTTTTGATCATAGTATTAGAAATTCTATCGGGACCCGGACTAGAATCTCCTAACTGGTCTAAAAAGAAACTAAGTTCATGAAATGAAATCAAATCATTAATGGGGTTACTATTATCTTGAAGATTGAATGTTGTGTGGTTTTCTTCGGTTTCATTTTTAAATACTATAAAATTAGGATTATAATTATTTGAACTCGAGTTTTGAGCAAAAGCTGCCGCTAATAAATCTGCGTTAGTTTTAGGGTCACAGCTAAGTTCTCCTTGCTCGGTTTTTAATATTATAGCCTGTTTTTTCCTTTTATAGCCATTAATTGAGTTAATTCTCTGCCATATAACACCTAAAGGAGTGTAACTGTTGATTGAAGTAATATATGAATTCCAACTTTTCTTCCTACTTTCTTTAAATAATCTCCTAGTTCTAGCTCTATTTTTGCGATATTCTACTTTCAGTGATTGTTCTTTTAAAAGCTCTTCTTGAATACAAATGGGGTTACTCAGATTTTTCTTTCTCTGCTTTATATAAGACCTGTAAGCTTTTTTTGTTTCCTTTAATGATTTTGAACACTCATCATTCCACCAGGGAACTTGCCTCTTTCTTTGTCGACCGCTGGTCATAGGTATGTATTTTTGGGCTGAACTGAGAATTATTTGATTAAATTCGTCTACTAAGCTATTTATACACACAAAAGATGAAAGGTTAATTTTGTCTAACTGTTTGATTTTACTTTCGATGTCAAGACTAAAATTGGACCAATTCGCGCATTTATATTTCCAATGAAGAGGTAAGTTTTGTGCATTTTGATTTAAATCTATTTGTAACGAAATTGTAATTGGAAAATGATCACTATCATAAAGATCGTCTAGCGCATTCCATTCAAAGTAGGATACTAAACTTCGTGAAGCAAAAGTTAAATCAATACAGCTTGTGTTTCCGGTACTATTATTAAAATGAGTGGGTTGATGAGAGTTGAGAAGAACAATGTCATGCAGGTGGTTTCAAGACGGGGTGGTTTCAACTTTTAAAGTATCTCGATACTTACTGAAGAAATTAAAGATGAATAGAATTTCAACAGGAGGGATGCATTTATGAAATTAAGTTTTATTTTTGATTAACGCTTCGGTTGTCTAGTGGTGTGTGCACTCGCCTGCCAAGATTGAGGACTCGGGTTCAATTCCCAGGTATTCCCATCTGTATGTATAAGAAGGTAATAAAAATTGTAATTTCCTTTACATTCCATTAATTTTCCTTAGAACCTGTCCCCAAGGCTTAGGCATTATAGCCTACACTAACATTATAAAGAGGAAAACTTTGTTTGTTTGGTTGTAATGAATAGGCTCAAAAACTACTGGACCGTTTTAAAAAATTCTTTCACCATTCGAAAGCTACATTATCCACGAGTAACATAGGCTATTTTTCATCCCGAAATTTCCACAGGAATGGACACAACGCGGGTAAAACCGCGGGGCGCTGCTAGTTACTTACATAGGCATTATAGGTATAACACTCAACGGATTAGCCTCTAACTACCAAACAACAAACAACATTCCATTATTAACTCGTAACAATCTCTATCACCACAAAATAAAGTAAACGTAAGTACAAAAGCTTCCGCGACTGAACCAAACCTTCACTACCGCCATTATGTAACTTCTAATCTGAGAACCTAAAGTTCAGGTACAACATTAAGCCAAGGTCTTATTCACACTAACTTATCAGTTTAAATCTGAGGTAGTCTTTAGTTTTATCCTGCTTAAACTTAACTGTCTTCCAAGTTATAGAGAGATTTAATGTTAATAGTACTTGTTCAGTTTTGGCTAATTTATAGATATAAAAGGAACATTCACGTCAATGCTAGTCTATACTCCGCGAACTTACTTTACTTCAAAGTCGAGTTATAATCAACAAAGTACAAACATAGGTATTTTTGATAAGTCATTGCATAAAACTATCAATGATTGTTTGATCTTTTAATATATTCCTACTCGTACACAACACTAAATTCATTTACCAACATCCAACCAAGTTTATTGTTAAAATTTCGCGTGTAACATAAGCTTTATAGCCTACAGTATGGACTAAACCCTACTGGTGAAACGTCACTAAACCCCAACTATTTAAGCCGTGAGAAGAAAAATATGTTGGCAGTAAATTAGAGTTAGAAACAATAGAGGCGCGCCCGAACGCGAAGCACTAACATTTTTCAACCGAAGGTTTACAGTGACCACAATTTGCGGCAAGTGATGGATTTTTCAACCACTTTTATAAAGTTGAATACCTTTATAAAAGCACCTTTTGTGCAGTAAACGTAAGATTTAAATTGATTTTACAGACTTCAATAAAGAATAGATAGACTGCTTAATGAAAGATTTATTATTTTTAACCTGTGTACTGTCCCAATTCTGAGCATCCCAAAAAAAGCAAAAAATATAAAGTTTAAACGTTCCTTGGTCTTTTTTAAACAGTTAGCTATAGAATAATATAAACTTTGCTTTAACTAAGGTAGAAGATAGCATTAAGTAATACCAGTAGCATCGTGGTTCACCTTGTACTTAGATGTATATTGTACAATATTCCATTGTGTTTTATTTAGATACGTAGTTGATAAACTAGTTGATAAACAAACGTAGAACGCATAGACGGGCAACTGAAATCGGGCAATTTTGTGAAGTTAAGTCAGGTAAACTGAACCAGTATCATAATAATGAAATTGCTGAAATAGCGTTGCCCATCAAATTGCCCGTTCTGCTCTTTCCCATAGGTACAAGTGTGTGCTGTCTGCACAACTGTTATAGTTAATGTACACAATTCGATTTGAATCGAAACTACTTTCGGCCCCTTTACAGGAACGGTGGTCACAGTAGACAGCACACACACAGTAGTCTTCGTCAGATAAAAATGTTAAATGAAAGCGAAGTGTATCCGTAAACGTAGTTTCAATTCAAAAAGAGTAGTTTTCGCTTAAACTTAAGAAACCAGTATACACAATCCAATTTAACTCACGCTATTTGCTCACAATATTTACATAATTTTGTAATAGATAACAGAATATAAGTTATCAAATTCATATTTGTATGACAAACAAACAGAATGAAATATGTACTTTATTCCTATTCGAGACATCAGTCCTAATTTTAGTGTTCGATATAATGGCTTCGGTTGAAGAACAGCCATTGAGAACTGACGAAAAGGTAGTTACAAAGAAAACTTTTAGGGAGAAACTCAGACATATCAAGGATAATATTACTGTAGAGCCAGTGTTAGCATGTTACGTAGTTCCCGGAGTGTTAGCGCGACTTGCGACACAAAATTTGAATATAGACAAAGCGTGCCGAGTCAACAAGAACTATGGCGACATAGTGTGTGATGCCCTTATCGCCCAACAAGGCACTTCGTACAAAGAAGAAGAACTCGCCGTCCAAGAGTTAATAGCAACAATGGAAAGTTGGAAAAATGTCCTCTTAACAGCGATACCAAGCTTCTTAATCCTTTTCATTGGCGCATGGAGTGACAAAACAAGAAAGCGTAAAATATGCATTCTAGTACCGATTGTTGGCGAATTGTTCATGTGTTTAAGCAACATTGTAAGCGCATATTTCTTTTATGAAATGCCAGTGGGTATTACAATGTTTTTTGAAGCTTTGTTCCCTGCTGTTACTGGCGGTTGGATCACGATGTATATGGGTGCCTTTAGTTACATCAGCGATGCTTCGAGTAAGGAGTCGAGGACCTTCCGAGTTGGTATTGCTAACCTATGTTTGACGGCCGGAGGTCCCATAGGTTCTGTACTAAGTGGATTTCTAATCACACATATCGGTTACTACGGAGTGTTCACATTAAGTTCAGTCATGTACCTTTTCAGCATTATATATGGATACTATTATATTAATGATCCCAAAAAAGTTGAAGAAAAGGTAATATTTTTTTATTTAGTACTTTCAGTATCAAGTTTAATCCCAAATATATCTTTGGACCTTATTAATAAACGCGTTTTAAGAATATTTGAGCTGTCAAATGGTTTGTTACTTTCTGACATACATTATTTTCCGAAGAGCAAAAGAGACAAAACACAGTGTAACAGTGTTTTGGTTTCACCGCGTTTATCAATAAGGCGGTATATGTTTAAACAAAATTGATCGCCGAAATGTAATGTATGTACAGTCGGCCAAGAAAGTGGTCTACCACTTTTGACAAAAGTTTCTGCGAGATGTAACGATCGCTAAGGTTGACTTTTCTATGCACAATTTTTGGCTGACTGTACGCACTACTGCAGTTTACAGTAATATAGGTTATACGTCAGAATAACACATGGGATATATGGTATCCCGAAATTCCCTCGGGAACCGGTACAACGTGGGTAACACCGCGGTGCGCGGCTTGTATACATATATTTATAAAAGAATACACGATAACTCTATATCTATTTATAAAAGAATACGAATACAATATAAGAATACTAGCGTTAGAAAAGAAAAACTATTAGATACTATATAAAATCCTTCTAGACACTCGTATTTTATAGTATAACTAGTAGGCCCCGCGGTTTTACTCACGTTGTGCCCGTCCCCATGGGAATTTCGGAATTAAAAGTAGCCTATAATCTTCCCGTTTAATGTGGCTGTCTGTTACAAAAAGAATTATCTAAATCAGACTGATATTTCCTGAGATTAGCGCAAACATAAAACAAACAAACAAATTTATAAAATACCTCTTTATGATATTAGTATAGATACTATACATTCAAAAAATAAATTTCTTAGTAGAAAAGTAAACTAAGTGTTAATAATTAGATCTAATTCATAATAAGGAAAATAATAATGGAAATTGATACAGACTAATATGTATCCGTATTTTATTTTGCTTTGATGGTTTATCTTCTTATATCGAGTTATCAGTAAACTATGTCATAATCTAATTACTGTAGCCATATTATTAATAAACGCACTGATTAGTTTAAAAAATGCGTAGCTCATGGCCTAGTTTGACTAAGCGATGTTAGTTCATTGCGATTGATAAGCAACGTGCAACTCCAACTCTACTTGGATGGGTGGCCGATAGTGGCATTTCTATCTGAGCGCTACCATGCTTTGGAGGGTACGTTAAATTATCGGTCCCGGTTGTTTCAATCGGTAGACCATGTCGAAGGTCTTTAGGCGGTCTAAACACTCCGACGCCAGGGTTGGCCACTAACTTACGATTACTTAGTTGAAAAAAAATATTTTTAACATATTATTATTTTCACGAAAAAGATGGGATAGTTGGTATCCTAACCCAACAAGCAATAGAATATAGAAATTAGTTTAAAACCTGTTTACTTATACGGAATTCTAAAATAGGAATATTGAGTATCCTAACTACTACAACCAAATTGTTTTCATTTTTATAATATTCGTGTGTGTATATTAATATCTAAGCATTACCTTAAGATGTTTACATAACAAGAAAACCTTTCATGAAACCAAGAATACATTAGGAATAATTTATCGTGAATAATCTGGGATTTATAATTGTAGAAGGACCCTACCAACGTGCGTGGCTTCCTAAAATCCTTTTTCGACATAAACCACGTAAAGGATGCCCTCAACGTGGCATTCAAAAAGGGACCTAATAACAGAAGAACAAAGTCCATTTTAGTATTGATGGCAATAGGTTTTATATATGGACCAGCTTATGGTAGGTGAATCTCTATATTTTATTTTTAATGTTTGTTTACAAGAAAACGGATTTAGGTTCAAGACATGGTCCATATGGGGGCTGTTTGGGTGATATATGTGATTACAAGTAGGTATTCGAAGAAGGCTTGATGTTTTAGGGATATTTTACATCTTGTTCACGTTTTAAAGCTGAAGACTTGATACGAAGGTTTAGTATAAAGAATGTATTGTGCGCCTTTTCTTGGCTATGGAGGCATTTGATATCAACCAATCCTTTACATTCGTCCATATAGCATGGCACTGGTGGAAACGGATTCAATTAAGCTTTGTTTCTTAATGGAAAGATGCGTGCTATGGATGCTTTCTTTCGCTATGTGCTTTAGATGCGTGCTATGGATGTGTGCTATGCTCGCAGCGGCATCTTAAAAAGCACATCTTCTTAGCATAGCAACAGAGAAATGGTGACATAGTCTCATATCGTACCTTATATTTTTTCGTTTCGTAGCTGCATAGCGTACCTGGGGTTGAAAGGCACCTTAAAACTGTGTTGCTTTAAAAGTGTTGTTTTTTAAGAGGGAACCATTTTAGTGTGATACAGCGAGGGTATCTGAATACTATCCCTTGTTCCCGTTTTAATAAATCAGCAAAATGCTTGCTTTGACACTAAATTGATCCGATTTTTGTTAAGTTTAAATTCGATCATGTTAGATGTTAAATGGATAGAGTTCTTCAAAGGACTAATAGTCCGCTACTGGCGTGTGGACCATAAAACTTTGCCTGCGTAAGTCATTACTGTATTATATGCCTTATATGTACGTATACTTTTATTTGCAGGAGAGTACACTGTGCGATACTTGTTCACTCGCAATCGATTCAACTGGGATGCGTTGAAGTACAGTTTCTATAATACATTCTTCATATGCACTCATTCATTAGGTTTGTATGAAGCAATAGTAAGTATAATAATCTAATACTTTCATCAAACTTCGTGGCGTAGCTTGACTAAGCGATGTCATTGCGATTGTTAAGCAATGTGCAGCTCAGTCCCTTCTTGGATGGGTGGTCAATAGTGGCATTTCTATCTGAGCGCTACCGTGCTTCGGAGATCACGTAAAATTTTCGATCCTGGTTGTTTCATCGATAGAACAATCGGAGGCCTTTAGGCGGTCTAACAACTCCGACACGATTGGCCACTAATCTACACGAACTTACATACATCAAACTTTTTTGAAAAAAGAACCGCGGTGATCAGTATAGAACCAATCATACACTTGAACAAATTGTACCTAGCCCAAATTGATTTGATTGGTCAATTAAAATGCTCACTAGCGCCACGGAATTACGAACGGTTTTCTGTTGAAACAAGCCACAGCCAACTATAACGTTCACCCAAAAAACAAAGCTAGTAAACACAAAATTAAATTACAAAAAGTTCATAACCAAATGGCAGAACGCCAAAACAGGTCACAACGCTTTCTCACTGAATTTATTCCCAACACTGATTGTAATTTTTAACGCCACAATATTTTTCAATTTACTTCTTTCAGCAAACTTACTTTGTGTAACTTCCAATTTGCTGAAATGAGCTGTTCTTGTTCATGTAGCTTGTATTACAAGGACTCTTTCGGATGACAGTTAATTAACAGTCATTTTCTTTATGTTGCTGAAAGTTTGCACACTCCGATTGGGCACTGATGAAAATTCGAATCAAAAAGCTATCTCTATCTAGTTTTGAAGTCTCCTTTTCTATCCTAGATCATTTTATTTTAAAATAATAAACAACGGAACAGTGAAATAAATACTTTGTTATTTCGTGATAGAAATTATGTATATTCCGTTTTTACAATTAGGCCCATCGCACATGCTCTCGTCATAAGAATAGTTGTCTCTATTTGAATATGTACCTGAACATTTTGCTCTCATCCTACGCACATAATATTACGATACCGTTATGATACAACGTTGTGAGTGAAGAGCCTAAATCTTCTACGGAAGTGGGTACAACCCGGATAAAACCGCAGAGATAGTATTCACCTTCCAATACACCGCCAATTTAGATTTAATTCGTACCTAAAAAGGTACACAAACGCTTTTTTTCTTGGTATCTTTTGGGTAAAATCACCAAATTTCATTCTCTGAATAACACAGAAAAGCCTGGCTAGTACCAGTTCAGGGGAATACAAATACTTATTATACAAAATGAATATTTTTTAAGGGTTGTTTTTTCAGGTGCTCTGATTTCAATTAGCCTCTTCAGTCACCGATTAAAATGGGACGACTCGGTGTTGGGTTTGATCTCAAACGGTAGCAAAGTAATAGGAAGTCTCGCCACTGGCTTTGCTCGGAACACTAAGGAAATGTATATTGGTAAGTAGACATGGTAAATCGTATTCTATATGTTTTGAAATGAAACTATTTTTACGGATAGACTTAGCTTTTTTTTACATATTTACATTCTCGGTCTTTATCGGCTATCACTGAAATCTTTTGTCAAACATGGCTCCGTTGTGAGATCACCAACCCGCATTTGGTAAGCGTGGTAATTATGCCTAATCCTCCTCACTGTACTGATATCTTCAGTGAGATGAGAGGCCTTAGCGCAGCAGTGGGACATTACAGGCTAGATTACTTTACTTACTTAATCTTAATAATAAATATTGTTTCAGCGGTAGCAATTGAAATGTTTAATGCAACTTCTTTCACTGCCTTGAGATCAATCTCGTCAAAGTTATCTACGAGCGATGAATTGGGTATGAGTATTATTTTTTCCTCATGATACATATCTTCGTGATATTTAAAACATACGAGTACAAACTCCTCCTTCGGTTCATACAATTTTTTATATAAGTGAAGCTGTGTGTCTGTTACTTAAACGCCTAAATAGATTTTGGACACATACGTTTAAATATAATCTGTAAAATAAAAAAAGGCTTTAACAGACAGGGGACACTCCGCAGAGACGAATTGAGAGCCCCGCGGTTTTGCCGGCGTTGTGCCGGTTCCCGTGGGAATTGCGGGATGAAAAACATTACATCCATTACACAAAATAATTATTCAAATCGGATTGGTAGTTTCTGAGATTAGCGCGTTCAAATAAACAAAAAATGAGACATGTCATCTTTATTATATTAGTACCTATAGGTAATCTTAATTATCTCTTGCACTATTGAGCATATACCTATCTTATATAAAATTCTCGTGTCACAGTGTTCGTTCGCGTACTCCTCCGAAACGGCTTGACCGATTCTCATGAAATTTTGTGAGCATATTGAGTAGGTCTGAGAATCGGCCAACATCTATTTTTCATCCCGAAATTCCCGCGGGAACGGGTACAACGCGGGTGAAACCGCGGGGCGCAGCTAGTATACTATATGTTTATATCTATATGTTTCAGGTAAAATGACGTCAGTTTTTAACCTCATGGAAGTAGTGACTTCGATGATATTCGGGCCTATCTACTCGTGGATTTATAAAGTCACTCTGGACTATGACGCAGGCTTATTCTATTACGTCAGCACCGTACTCACCTTACCAGCGTTTGTGATATTTGGGTGAGTATAAACGAGAATACTTGAATTGGTTACTGAATAAGTATATTAAAACGAAAATCCGACTAAGTTATTTTTGGAACCAAGTTTTTATGAGTAATTTTTTGTTAATCTGTTAAGACAGAACTATTTTGGAAACTTAGCTTTTTATTGGTCCAGGGCTACCATAAGGGCATACAAGCAAATCATTTTTTAAAAACTTGACTTAACACATTTATTGAAAAAACGATTCAGTACTCATTGCTAGCAGCTCGCCTCGGCTTTACCAGCGTTGTGCCCGTTGCAATAGGAATTTTGAGATCAAAATAGCCTACAACCTCCCCGTTGAATGAGGCTATCCATTGCAAAAAGAATTATTCGAATCGGATGGATACTTTAGTCATATTCAGTAAATATTCTATTTTATAAATCGATAGTAGCTCCGGAAACCAGCAATAAAACAATTTTATTTACAGTTGGTTCTTCATAGAACACCGAAATACTAAAGAAGAAACCGTTGACGGCAAGGGCACAGAGAAATTGAATGAGTTACAAGTCGCAAAACACAAGGAGGACCTACTTAGCAGCATAGACGTTGCTGACGAGAAAATATTATAGAATAACAATGAATGTTGATAATAAGGCATTGTTCACTGTACAGAATGATAATAAAATATATCTCTTTTTCTCTTTGAAGGATTTCTTTTAATATTTCCTTAACGAACCGTTGTCTCTAAAGGTTGTTAGTAATAATAAATATGTAGATGGAAAATATAGAATTTATGAAATCATTCTAATATTAACTGAATAAGAAAATATGGAAAACTTATCTAGTTTATAATTATTATTTTTTGTAATATGTTAGTCTAAGGTTTAGATGATATGGTATAGATATTATTTCATAGAATAATAACTATTGCCTGAAGTAAAATGATTTCTATCATCATCATAATCATCATCATCGTCGGTGAGTCCGATGCAGACTTCTCCATCTATTCCTGTTCAGTGCAAGCTACAGTGTATGGGTAGATACCTTAAGGTAAAATTAAGCCAGTAATGTCCGACAGCAGGGCATAGGCCTGTTAAGACACAAGAGAAATCAGTTCAGAGAGGAAGATCAAACGTCGTCTCTACTGCAGGTCGCTGATCTCAAACCTGAACCATGTAATTTATAGGTCATCGAAAAAATACAATTATATCTGCCCTTCCTAAATTGATAAGACAATATCGATAAGGATTAGTCCAGACGCGATAGCCAAATGTTTGTAAGCCGTTAATAAAATAAATGTTGATAAAAGAATAACGAATCGAGTCATGATGACTCACGTTCAATATACGAGTACTTAATTATTCTTTCTCCAATGTTTTAACACGTTGGCGACTGAACTGTGACTTTTTAAATAAAAACTAACTGTTTCACCCGCACAGTATCTCTTCCTGTCATAATTTTGAGATAAAAATAACCTATACAGGATGGTTTTTTAAATCGGTCAGTATAGGCACGGCAGAAACTATTTTTATAGATAAGAAGGAATGCATCAATTTATCACATAAGACTATAGTAAGATCAATGAGATGGCAGTCTTGCAAATCCTGAAATGCCAGAGGTTTACCAATACTACATACAGGTAAGCAATAATACAAATACACACACTGAAAAAAACTGCAAGAGTATAATTCAAATTTTGCTTTATTATAGGATGAGAAGCCTTTTTTTGCCCAGCAGTGGGACAGTACAGAATCTAACTAACTCATGCTAATACATGTACATACATAATATAAGCACCATCGGCCTACAACAATGCTTCGCACGAAGTTGCCGACCCGGGCGGGAATTGAACCCGTAACCCCCGGCACAGTAGGCGCTGTAACTCACCACTGTGCCAACGTGTTTGTAGCAAATATAAAGACAGAAGGAGCGGAGGGTTTTGTTCGATAATATGTATCTGCTATTCATAAACAGGAGAGTTTTAGGAAAATAAAATTAAAATTTAATGTTTTTTCAGTACAAAAACAACTTAATATGTTTATTACCCATAATAACAGTGCGCTGATTGCGCAAAATAATTATCTAAGAACAAATATAAGACAATTGATTATACTATTTGCTTCCATTATCTAGACATCATGAACGATTTAGTAGCTAAATAAATAAATCAATGTAAATACACTCTGGGTAATGATTGTTCAACACTGATACACGGATGTTGTACAGGGTGTTACTATTAACACAAGAGTCAAATATTGTTTTAATTATTTACAGTTCTTACTATAAAACATTTAATAAAGTTTGTACAGTGTAAACACTAATTCATTCCAATTTACATATTAAAGACTGCAGTGGGCATAACAGTCTTAAACTTCTTTTTATTTTAAACCATTCCAAGTATAATTATTGCAAGTCACAAATACTTAAATTTGCTAAATAGACCCGATTAATCATAGCAATTATATTACTTAACTCGCTCACTTTGAATCTTCCACAATTCAATCAAGTATTTTGACTTTTCATTAGTTAAATAAAATGTCAGATAAAATAGAAGTTTCAATAGATTCCGATTTTGTAATATATACCTATGTATAATAATATATATATCATATAACTTTGTGATGGTAAACAATTATTTAAAAACATCATATACACCGTTATTGGGACACCCTGTAAACTTGTTGCTTTTCTCAAGTTATGCAATTGGATCACGCAGTATAAATTATTATGTTTAAAAGTATAAAGTATTTTACTGTCGGACGAAAAACGACATTTTTATTCTTAAATTAATTAGTTCATTTTAATATAGCAACAAGTGCACTTCACAGAAATGTCTAAAGATCATCTTAATGACACAAAAGTACGAGAAGAAGAGCCACTTAATCAGGAAAATGTGGAAACAAAAAACGAAAATGAAGGATTTTTTCAAAAGCTGTTGTACGTTAAATCTCATATAACGGTGGAGCCAATATTTGCCGGGCTGATTATGGCCTCGATGCTATCGAGACTAGCAATTCAGAATCTCAATTTGGACAAGGCATGTAGAGTGAAGTTAAATTTTGGTGACGAGATCTGTGATGCCCTAATTGACCGACGGGGCAATACCTCGTACGAAGGCGCCGTTCAAAAAGTTATTTCAAACATCGAATCATGGAGAAGCATCATACAGACAGCAATACCAACTCTTCTAGTAATATTTATGGGGGCATGGAGCGATCGAACGGGAAACAGGAAACTATGCATTCTGTTACCAGTTTTTGGCGAGTTCATGGTCTGCGTTTCAAACATTTTGAGTACTTACTTCTTTAACGATATCTCGGTGGAAGTTACTATGATACTGGAGTCTTTGTTCCCGGCTATAACGGGAGGATGGGTGTTGGTTTATTTGGGAGTTTTTAGTTACATTAGTGATATAACTGATGAGAAATCTAGAACTTTCAGAGTGGGAATGGTGAACCTTTGTCTGACAGCCGGTATACCGGTAGGTACCGCTCTCAGTGGAATATTACTCAAAGTATTGGGATATTATGGCATCTTTGTACTCTCGGGATCTATATATGTGATGACCTTTATGTATGGTTTATTTTATTTGGAGACGATTACGAAATCGAAAACAGAGACTGAGAAGGTAAACAATTGTTTTATTCCTTTATTAACTTTAGAAGAATGTTATTATTCCCCAGTAAAATATTTCTATAGGGCTGTTTGGCTCGACCAATGGATTTGCATAAAATCTTCGCTACACACTTTTGATTTAAATAACTCTTTTTGTAACGGATAACCATATTCAACGGGAAGGTTATTCCCGAAATTCTCACGGGAGCAGACACAACACGGGTAAAACCGCGGGGAGCTGCTACTCAAGAATATTAAAGATTTTTAATGTACTTAAATATTATTGAATTCCTATAATTTCAGACTGAGCCCATAACGTGTTGTGAGATGGTAACACTAGTTAAGGAAACAGGTGTAGTAGCCATTAAGAAAAGGGAATCAAATACGAGGTTGAAAATTTGTCTGACACTGCTTATAGTCGCTATTGTATATGGGCCTAACCATGGTAGGTAGCATTTGAACACAAAATTATTATAATTATACCATTAGGCTGTGTTTCCACTGAAGCGGAGCTGTGTAGCTCAATCGACCATCAATCAATACAAATCAGTACACCACAAGCGTATACAGATAAATAACTAAACATTTATTGCGACTTCCTGAAAGTACAGTCGTAAGTAAGTAAGTATGAGCCTGTAATGTCCCACAGCTGGGCAAAAGCCTCTCATCTCACTGAAGATATCAGTTCAGTGAGGAGGATTAGGTATAATCACCACGCTTGCCAAATGCGGATTGGTGATCTCGAGCCATGTTTGAAAGTACATAAAATAATTATTTTCCCATCAATTTCAGGTGAAAGGATCGTAACATACATGTACTTAAGATACAAGCTAAAGTGGGACGCGTTGAAATTCAGTTTCTACTCCACCTACAGTGTAATAACACACTCATTAGGTAAGTCTTATTAAAACAGATTTGAACAAACAGAAATACAGTATTTTGGAGATAACAAAACCAACGGCCACACTCAAATATTGATATCGTTTTTACAGAATGCTTTGTTAAATGTTTGCAAATAGCACTCTGTATTTGTATATACGTTGACCAAAGTCCAGTAAACTGATTCTTAGTTAATCTTTATGACTTTAAAATACGTCCCAAAACCTGTTATACACTACCTTAAAACCATTAATTCGGTGCAGTCATTTGACATATCCTGTTTGACTACAATTCTCCATGTATCTAGACACGCGGCAGCGTGTCAAGCCAAGTTCAAGCAAAGGAACGGCTAGCCAGCGCCGAGTGTAATATTACACGAACCACTTGGTGCCACTTTTGACCCTTCTATAACTCAAAAACTATTTAACGTAAACACATGAAACTACGTGTGTTTAATTATATCCATTAGGACACCTAGAAGCCCAAATTTCATGAAGCTAGCTCAAATGGTTATAAAGATATGAACGTCAGAAAGTCGTAAATTTTAGTATTGACTGACTGACTGACTTATAGTACCTAAACCTAACCTACTTTCAGATGACCTAGAAGGATGAAATTTGGAATCTAGCTCGGTAATTGTGTGTAAGCGTAAGAAAAAATCTAAAAATAAAAAAAAGTTAAAAAATAGGGGGGGTCCCCATACAAAAAAAAATATTTTTTAATTGTAGCGTTGGAACCGTTACAAGCAGATATTTGAAACTATCCCAATCTAAGTATTATCATATTTGCTATTTAACTGCAATATAAACGTAAAGTTATGAAAAAAAAAAAGTAGTGCCCCCATACAAAAAAACTTGTAATTCGCGCTAAACAACCGGTCAACGGTGTGTCGTCGGCGGCGCGCGGTAGGTACTTATGACGCGGTCGGTCCACCGTCGCCCCAGCCAATCAGCGATATCAATACCTAGTTTTCTTTACAAAAAGTAATGATATCCCACCAAAAACATAAATGTAAAAAAGGAGAGCCAAGTTCAATACAAAAATTATGTTTGGCTATGGGCTTCGCCGCAAAAAGAATGGAGATCTAAATGGGTGCCAAGTTGTAGACAAAATCTCAATATGTATTTATAGGAACAAAATAACATTATGAACAAGTATTAAACTCTATTTCTTCTCTTTATTGGATACCTATGATAATTGCTGTTATTTAAAAATGTGAGATTTTAAAGTGGGTTAGATTTAAAAATAGAATATAATAAAAGTAAATTAGTTTTATTATAACAGTTTCAGATTTAAATAAAGCATGCAGTATAATTAAAATTATATTTCAGGTTCTGATTTTCCGAGGTGTCAAATCGCCGCTCCGAATAATTTGTTGAATTATAGTAATTGTAGAATAACAATACAAACGAAACAATTTTCGTAAACTATTAAAGGTTTTTTTTTATAAAAATTGTTTGTTTAATACTAATGATCTTTTATTTATTTCAGGAGCATTGTTTTCCATCAGCGTATTCAGCAAACGATGGGGATTCCACGATTCGGTTCTCTGTCTTATATCTCTCACCAGCAAATTGGCTGGTTCCATACTTATATCATTGGTACAGACGGATTATCATATGTTCATGGGTAAGATTACATACAGTGCTTAACGTTATATTAAAAGACAGTACACACAGTGCGGTTGCGGGCCGATTGAGGGTCGCGTGGCGTTTTATTCCTTGTACACTTGACATTGTATTCCTTGCACACTGGACCGTAATGGCCACACCTCCTTGCACACCTTTCATACAAATACAATGAATACAGCATCACGTGACCTGCAAGCGGCCCGCACCGCACTATGTGTGTTTTGCGCTTAAGTCGTTTGCCCCATACAACATGCATTAACATCTACAGTGTAAACTTTAAATCTTGAAAATTATACCTACGCGAGCGGAGACAACTACTAACTCGCATCTTAAATATTAAGTCGATTGCCACATGCAAAATGCTGGTGCCGCCAAAGTGTAATGAATACGACAGGCTGCATTCGACGATTGATTCAACAACAACATACCGTGTTTACTAATTGATTTGACATTTTTGGTTGTCTTCCTACTGTATACACATACCTCAAATACACCGTATGTTGCATGTGGTGAACGATATACTATAATTGCAGCCTAAGTTTTCACAAGATGCATTTAAGTGCGAACTAAGGGTCTTCTTTCTAACTGTAGACATACGAGTACTTCACAAACATCTACCTATCTATATAGTACTAAAATTAAGCAAAGTTTAACCTATCTCTTAACTTATTCTAAACTGGTCATATCACACTTGACCCGTATCAGAACTTCCGAACAAGACCTTACAAAGTAATAGTTTGAACAATTTACAGTGTACTAAAGTTTCGTATAACTAAATACTAGGAAGGGTCTAGATTTATTATGGTGTCTTGAATTTTGTTCCTTGACAAGTTAACTTTGTTACCAAGTAAAATGAAACTCAAAGTTGAGGGAGCTTCGTCACAAATAAACATCTATTTGACTTTACTTCAAACTAGCAGCATCCGCGGTTTGATCTGCGTCGTAACAGTTCCCGCAATATTTTCTATTTTCAAGATAAACATAAGGAAAAGAAAAAAAACCCACCGAATTGAGAACCTTCGGTGTTTGAAGTCGGTTAAAAGTAGCTGATATTTTCCCACGCCAATTTTCATCAAGATCTGTTTTTGGGGTAGGTAATGTAATCAATAATAACAGAGTTCAGAATAACTTCCCTTTGTCCCCGTATCCTGTAGATAGGCATAAGCGTAGGCGCGACCTACAAAATTTTCATACTAACTGTCACGCCATCTATGGGATCGCGGGAAACACCGCGGGGAAGAGTTAGTCAGCTATCGGGTTGAATACATAACTTCCTTTTTAAGTCAGTGAAAAATCACGACACGCTATGAAGCTCACAGAAAATGAACAGTATTCCACTATTGAGTTTTATATTTATTTTCAGTGCCAATAGTCGAGATCCTGAACGCAACGACTTTTACATCCTTGAGGTCAATGGCCTCTAAGTTAGTGCCATCTGAAGAGTTGGGTAAGTGAATCAAATGCAAGTTATTCACCGCCTTATTTACAAACGATATAAACTTAAACACTGTTTTAATGTGTTTTGTCTCTTTTGCTCTTTAGCAAATAGCATATGTAGGAAAGGGACAAACCATTTGATAGTTTTTTCTTTTTGAAAATCAATGCATGCTGACGTCAAAAATAAATACACCTAGAAACTCACACATGCTAAGAAAACGACAGAACTCAACTAGCATTTTTTAAACACCTTCATAACCCGTGTAAGACGCATCTCTTTATGCGTGTAGTTCGTAGTTGGTTTGTAGCTGACTTTCTGACTTTCTTTAAAGACCACAAATTATAGTGTAATAGCTAATGTTCCATGTTCTTTATTCAAATCATTTGGTTGACGCCGTCAGCAGTTCTTGCATTGTAGCATAATCAAATACGAATATAATAAGCTGAAAAGTTTGATTTTTTTGAATACGCTTATCTCAGAAACTACCAATCCAATTTGAATAATTATTTTAGTACTGAATAGCTACATTCAATGGGAAGGTTACAGGTTATTTGCATCCGGAAACACCGACGGAAACGTGCACAGCGTGAGTAAAACCGCGGGGCACTGCTATGTTCATATAAACTAGTTTTTCCCAACATTATTTCACTGTTTCAGGTAAAATGAACTCGTTATTCAGTTTAGTAGAAACGGTGGCGGCTCTCATGTTCGACCCGACGTATTCAGCGTTATACTCAGCGACTTTAACGCTGTTCACTGGCGCCGTCTTCATCTTCAGCGCTTTTATGACACTTCCAGCGATTATTTTGTTATTGTAAGTAGCTTTAAGCGGCTTTTTATGTAGGGTTGGAAGTTCCCCTTCTATCTACCAGGCTATGGTGTCTCATATGGTAGCTGGATTTTGTTCGTTTTAATATTTTTTTGTGGGTGAGTTCTATTCAATTTTGTAGGACTCATCTTGTTGTGAATCCTACAAAACTGAGTACATGAAAATTTAAAATGAGCTTACCTACTCAGATAATTCTATTAATTTCGACTTATAAGTCATTCATTTAGATGGACCGGCTTTACAAGATGGAAGAGAAGAAAAATGATTTGATGAATTTATTTAGTGCGAAACTTAGCCGATGAGATTAATAGAATTCGAGTTGTATTAAACTCAAAGGCAAACATAAAACGCCTCTCTTACTTATTTAATTAACATTATTTAATAGTCCATTAAGTGCTTGTCAATAAGATGCTAATTACCATACATTAAATTTCAGATGGCTCTTCATTCAACACAGAAAAGAAGTTAAAGAAAAACGGAGAGAAGTCAAATTGGAAAAACAAAATGTGATTTGTGAGAAAATTGACGAAAAAGTGTAACATCATTTATAAGACTTGACGTGACAAGCCATTTTAAGAGTTCTATGGAGATGGATTGCACAAAGACTCTAAAATCTATTTGTTACCTAAACATGCTTAGGAAACAAAAGCCGTTCGTTCAAAATTGTATTTTTTATACACCAAATAGAGCACAATTTAAAACGACCGTCATTTGTTTTTTAAACATATTTAAGCCCTAAATCAAATTAAGAATGCTTGTCCAATCCGCCCTTAAATCAATTTTATTAGATAAATATGTTTAAAAACAATAGGTGTTTATTCAAAATTCAAAATTGTGCTTTATAACGGACCAATTAGGACACCTTTTAAAACGAACGTCATTTGTTTTATTACTTAATAAAAAATGCTCATGCAATCTTTATTCTGACTTGTCTAATTAATTCTTCAGCACGCAGCTTGAAAACTCGCTTGGCACTTAAAGCGCAAGACACACATAGTGCGGCTACGGGCCGAGTGCAGGCCGGGTGCGAGTCATAGTCAAAGTCATGAGACCCGCACTAAGAGAATCTTACGTTTTAGCTGCATATTATAGCTGGCTGTATATTATAGTTTAATTTAAGGTGTAATATGGATGATAGTTTAACAAAAATCACAGTTCTTAAAATACTCGTTTGTTACTTTGTGTTTTAATTTTTCATTCCCACTTCCTGATCTTACCTAGTTCATGAACAAAGCAAAGCATATACCGAGGTACTCTTAACTAACAGCATGGTCTAATAATTGAACTAAACGGTATTAGATAACTAAACCGTATACAGCCTTGAAATTTACATTACAGGGTAAATGTCTCTATTCGTGGTTTGCACTTTTTTCTATTATATAATTAATTAATTATGCACAAAAAGGAGCTGCGCCCCGCGATTTTACCCGCGTTGTGCCCGTTCCCGTGGGAATTTAAGAACCACTCGACCGATATTGTGCAAACTTTCCATAAACCATCTACCAAATAGTCCGAACAAAGCCTAAACATATGGTTTGGATAGGTCAGCCCGTTCTTGAGTTATAAAATTACAACGAAAAGTGGCATTGATTTTTATATATAGAGACACACAAAAATACTGTTTATTAAATATAATATTTTCGCAAAAACTTTATTTACATGACAACATAAAAACACACCCAACAACTTCGTATTGAACCTATAATAAGAAACTCCCGAACAACCGGTTTTCAAAAATACTTTTAGTTTAACAAAAAAGCAGTCTCCGAATTAATGTTAGCCCGTTAGGTCTCTTAGCAAATATTTATAAGTTTTATTTTATTTTAATCAAGTATTTGTGTGAATAAGTGTTAAATTTAAATTCAAATCTCTTTATTATATCAGATCATTACAATCATTTATAATCGTCAGAAAAGTTAAGTTAAAAAAAGTTAAGTGTTATGATTCCACAATAAGTTTGATGAGTGTCAGTGACCTATAAATAAACAAATAAGGAAGTACTTTAATATGAATATTACCTAAAACTACGATTTTGAAGTATAAAAAATAATAAATGTTTTTTTTTGTCTTTGAGTTAATGTGAGTAATTAAAAAAAAAGTAAAGTAAAGTATGAGCCTGTAATGTCCCACTGTTGGGCAAAGGCCTCTCATCTTATTGAAGATATCAGTACAGTGTCCTCACTACTCGTAAATAGTATTATTATATGCCAAAACCCTTATGTACCCTTTATCACTGCATAAAATAAAACCTACAAAAAAGGATCTAGTCTAGGTATAAAAACACTAATAAATTACGTATACTTACCGCATTTCTAGCTGCTAAAACTACTGTACCAAGATTACCTACTTTTTACTTTTGTTTCTTAAATGCGCCTTAACGGATTGTTACAAGATTTAAACAATTTATTTTATATATATCTTTAGTGAGCGTAGAAATCTTTCACAGCTTAATACTTTACTTATTTCTATGTGTTCCCAGAGCAAAATCTTTTACAGTTAATAACTTGATTTATAACCAATACTTCTAGAACTTAGATGATGTTGTAAGAATAAGGTGAATGGTGTCATTTGGTAATGGGCGATCAATAGCCGCATGCAACATGGAGCAGCTGCAGTAGACATAGTAGTTGGCCGCATTCGGCAAGTGACAACAAGTCCCAGTGACCTTATTAAATGTATCGGCGGACAGTCTAGACATTTTGAGAAGATTGGTGGCCAACCCTAGTGTCAAGAGTTTTTAGACCGCCTAAAGCCCATGGTCTTACGATTGAAACAACTGGGATTTAATGATTAACGTGCCCTCCGAAGCACGGTAGCGCTCAAATAGAAAAGCTACTATGAGCCACCCATTCAAGTACTCACCCAAGTAGTCCGAGCTGCGCGCTGCTTAACAATCGCAATGAACTAGCATTACACAGTCTGTAGTAGTTCGGTAGGGCTCATTGTGGTCTAAATCAATTAACTTAACTAATCAAATAAAGGCTCATTGAAACGAGAAGAAGAAGAAGAAGTAGTTCGGTTCGGTGACCGAAGTAAATTAGTACAAATTCGGGAACATCCGCCATTATTTGTATTCTCTTAAGTTGTTCTTAGTTTAAATCCTATCTAACTAATACTATAAATGCGAAAATTTGTGAGGATGGATGTATGTATGTTTGACACTCTTTCACGATAAAACTATTAAAAGGATTTGGATGAAACTTTACAGTAATATAGGTTATACATCAGACTAATAAATGAGATACATTTTATCCAGAAATTCTCGCGGGAACGGGTACAACGCGGGTAACACCGCGGGGTGCAGCTAGTCTAATATAATTGCATTTTAGTCTACTAATCCCCGATTAGGTACTTCATTGTACAAATCTTTAAAGTATTACCGTAGGAAGTCTTGGTACTCGCGCCACGGCCATTTCAAGTAGGTAATTGTGGTTATTATTGTCAGAATAGGATGATTGTCAACTCAGTCTTGGACATTGACAAAGTCTTGGTCAGTACACTGTGAACTTTGATATTAAATCAATAGCATTCTGTGCAGAGAAAAGTGTTTAACAAAATATGTAAAGGTATCTGTGGTTTTTAAGGTGTTCAGTAAAGAGATAATTCGCAAACAGGTCTAATTTATTTATAATAATGATTATGAAGTTGAAATAAGGATAGTGACACTTATTCTAAGTGCAATTGAGATCAGTGTCACGTGAAAAAACTGGTTTCTTTAAAGGTAAGATTAATGTGTTACATCGAGAGTCTCTCATAATATTATGTTTGTTTTATGATCTTAATAACCTGTTCCGCGCGGTTTCACCCTCATCATGCCCATTTCCGTGGCAATTTAGGTACAGCATTTATCTGCCTAATGACAAAATTCATCAAAATCAATTCAGTAGTTTAGGCGTGAAACAGGATGTTATTCGCTCGTCTATTATATCTATACGAATATTATAAACTAGCAGCGCCCCGCGGTTTTACCCGCGTTGTGCCCGTTCCCGTGGGAATTTCGGGATAAAATGTAGCCTATAGCCTTCCTCGATAAATAGACTATCTAACAGTGAAAGAATTATTCAAATCGGTTCAGTAGTTTCTGAGATTAGCGCGTTTAAACAAACAAACAAACAAACAAACAAACAAACAAACAAAACAAACTCTTCAGCTTTATAATATTAGTATAGATCTGTAGAGTTTGTTTGTTTGTTTAAACGCGCTAAAGTCTGAAACTACTGGTCCGATTTGAAAAATTATTTTTGTACTGGATAGCCACATTCAACGGAAAGGTTATAGGCTACTTTTCATCCTGAAATTCTTACGGGAACGGTTACAACGCGGGTAAAACCGCAGGGCGCTGCTAGTGTGTGTATAAGTATAATATAAACACCTACATACTAGAGCTGTCATTCATAATGGTGTTATGCTATGTAGTATTAGAGTATACACTCTAATACTATTTATTTGGAACTAACAGATGCATATTTTTCAAACAACTTAAACCTTTCGTATGCTCATGAGATCAAAACCAAACACTTGTTATTATGTTACTTGTTAAACAAATATGTATCATCCACTATATTTATTTATAATACTACTAATAAGCATATGAACTGTCTTTATATATTAGTTAGACCAATCAGCGTATTTCATGAAAATTCACAATTTTACGGTTTGCTATGAACAGACTAACATACAAAAAAAAATGCGTAGATGCTTTGTACAGTGTGCTTAGTGGGAGTTTTCCAAATAACTTTACAGTCGCGTAAGCGAAATAACTCTGTGAGTCTGTTGTTTTTAAGTTGCCATGGTTATTTTTACGCGTTCACAGCGTCAACATTAAGGCCGACGCCGACGATGAACGAGAAACGAGTAGAACTAGAAACTATGTATAAACGAGTTGGCGATCAACAGGAAGTCAGTGTGTAGTTTCGATAGTATTGTAGCTGGGCTATAAGCGAGTGTGCAAGTGCGACGAGCGATTACTCGCGCAACTCGCCTGCAGTTGCTCAATCCTGTGCAAACCTACTTCTATCTACTTTCATTGTCGCACTGTAAAGAAATGATAATTCGAGCTAGCATCGTTGAACGAGTATCGCTGAGCGAGTTTATTTTTGAAGCTCCTCGCTCAGCGACAAAACTAAGTAGTAAAACGAGTCGAAGCCGGCAGTGTGAACAGTCAGCGAGAAACTTTTAATATTTGCACCTCTTTCGTTTATACGGAATATGCATTTATTGTGCGTTTCTTGAGAAAGAAAATCGCCGAGAGTTACTCGTTTTCTCGCCGGCTGTGGGACCACTGCCTAACTCAGAAATATATGTAGCTAAAAAGCGCCCCTAGTGGTCACAATGCGAACTAAAATCTGCCATCGACTTAGTAAGCGCGTAAATGTACATTTCGCGAGTGTGAGTTGCAAGTTGACAGTTACGCTCACTGTGCGTAAAGTAAAGTTCTCACTTTGAATTTATTGGTGAGAGACGGGCGATCGGCGTAAAATGTAATTGTTTGTTTGTAACTATAGTGATTTATCAATACGTAGTATAAATCAAAGTCGCTTTCCGCTGTCTGTCTGTCTGTCTGTCTGTCCCTATGTTTGCTTAGATCTTTAAAACAACGCAACGGATTTTGACGCGGTTTTTTTAAATAGATAGAGTGATTTAAGAGGAAGGTTTATATGTGTAATGATTCCCGAAATGTCCACAGAAACGGGCACAACGCGGGTAAATAAACCTCGGGTGCTTCTAGTAGTGTTATAAACAAACGATGTCATGGTCAGCATATTATTTTTTCGCCTGGAAGATGTTTACGACCGCAAGAGCTCAAGATGATCTTTGTTATAATGTCCAGTGTTCGTTCTACTGTTCGAGTTTCTAGTGATCCTCTGACGGAATTGACGGAAAACGAATTTTTAAAAAGATATCGCTTTACCAAAAAATCATATATACGGTTGAATTGAGAAACCTCCTCCTTCTTTAAAGTCGGTTAAAAATGTCTTATGTAAGGAGCTATGGCAACCTACAAACAACTAACAATGTCAGTCAAGTGCGCGATGTCGATGTCATGGAATTAGTATGTACTACGTACAACTAGAAGGTTATTTTTTTAGACATCGACCATGGAATTAGTATGTACTACATACAACTAGTACATACTTATTCCATGGTTGATGTCTAATAAAATAACCCGCATAAATGTTATATGTACTTTATACCTTATGAAAACTCAGTCGATATGGTATATTCAATTTTGCCGGTTTATTGTTTGGACGCCACAGAGCTACCAACTTAGAAATAAAAATACTCACGGTTTACGGTGAAAAAACGTAATAAATGTGAATACTCAAAGAAACTCGCACTCACAGTTATTCGATGCTCACTACGTACAGAGTTTAGAATGGGTTCCCAACCTTTTTTAGACCGGAGACCACTTTTTAATTATTATTGTTGTCATCAAGGACCTCCAGTCAATTTTTTTTCATTAATTAGCGGTTTAATTTATTTGTATTTCACATGGAGCGTGCGCGAGTCCGACTTGAGCATGAATTATTATTATCTTGGACCTCAAAGAAAATGTATTTTCGACTTCATTCAATCAAACATTTGAGCGAGCGCGGAACGCGATCGAAGTTTTGCCACATTTTGTCTTCCGCGGACCATCAGTGGTTCACGGACCACCAGTGGTTCACGGACCACTGGTTGGGAACCCATTTAAACGCAAACGTGAAGTTAAAGTAAAATAATTGGAAAACTCGCACTAAGCACACAGTTCATAATCTCCCTAGTAGGATTTTTAACCAATGGGTAACGTTTACATTATGACTTTGACATATTATGTATATTTAAAAAATAAGTACTTTTACATACTACAAATGAGTGCTTATTTTTTGCTATCAACCTCAATTAGATACGCAAGTTTTCGTGCACAGAACAATCTTGGCGAGCACGTCTATCAATAACATTGCTTGATAACAAGCTTGCTAATTGCAATATAAATTATAGATAGGTATTACTTAATCGCCTCAGAGGTCTAGTGGTATGTGCACTCGCCTGCCAAGACTCAGGTCCCGGGTTCAATCCGCTAGTTGAGCGAAACCATGTATCCTACTTGCCAAACATGGTTCGGGTTTAAAACACTAACCCGCATTTGGCAAGCGTGGTGATTATGCCTAATCCTCCTCACTGTACTGATATCAGTGAGATGAAGAGCCCTCCCAGCTGTGGGCATACTTTAAAATACCAACTAATTATATCTTCATTATCTCTAGAACTCTAGAATACAATGCACCTGATGTACACATTGCACGGTCACGTCATTTACTGGACACATTGCAGTGATAAAAGATCCCTTGTTTATTTATACATGACAAGAAGCGCTTCACGGTTTTATCCGCGTTGTGCCCGTTCCCATGGGAATTTTGGGATGAAAAATAGCGTATAAGCTTCCCGTTGAATTTGGCTATCTATCTACAAAAAAATACTTCAAATCGGATTGATAATTCCCGAGATTAGCTCGAACATACAAACAAACGAACTAACAATTTGTATCTCTTTATAATATTAGTATGGACTAAGAACTTCCTACAAGAACTATAAGCGAATTAGCACATAGTTACAGGTGAAGCAACTCGTCTATTGCAGCGAGTGATAATGGTTTATAAACAAAAAAGGTGTTGCGGAAGTTATTAGGTACTATACTACCGTACTATGTAACTATGAGTATACCGTTCACTGATGAGACATTTTGCAAGGAACATAATAACAATAGAATGCGTCGCGTTATTCAACTGTTTTTTGTACAATTGTGTCTTTATCGTAAAAAAAGTGTTTGTATACATTAATAATTTTTTAAGTTTATGTTTTTATTAGTAATTTTATTAGTTGAATGCAACTTTTGTCACCAAATACGGAATTTTCTCTATTAAGTATACAAATACTCATTCGGAATGTTTGATATGTATAATCCGTCGGAAATTAATTGTAATAAAAGCAGTGAAAACTGACTGCATCAAAAATTCATTGCATGGAATAAAAGAAGAAAGCTAAAAAAGAGACAGACAGAGGCGGAGGTAGACTTTGTTTTATAACTAAATAGTATAAAACAAGTCTGTCTGTCCCTATGTATGCTTAGATCTTTAAAACTACGCAACGGATTTTGATGCATTTTTTTAACCCTAGATAGCTAACCTCCGTCGATTCGACGGGTACCAAGAATTAATATCGCTGTCCCTTTTTAATTTCGAGTCCGCAAGGGCCGTCGCGTTAAATGACCTTAGTGCCCGCCTGGATGGTCGCATCGGCGCACGCGTCACTCAGCTAAGTGTTGTAGTTCTCGAGTTACGCTAACTTTGACCGTCATTTCGACGGATGGTTAGCTTTAGCGTAACTTTTTAGAATTGAAGTGAGTTGATACTTTTGTATATTTTTCATTCAAATTTGTTTTTTTATTGTAGATTTTACAATGGCACGAAATTCAATGCTGAATAGCGATGAAATATCTGCTATTATAAATGATGAACTGGATGAGGATAATTTTGAGGGCGATTCTGCCAGCGAAACCGAAGACTTCGTCGAGGAAGATTGTGTCCAAGACGATGAAAATTATGAGCCTTCGGACCCTGAAGATAATCTTCCAGCAGATCCACAAGTCACAGCACAAGGGCTTCCCTCCAACTCGCCCACAAATCAGCTTATAAGACCTCCATCCTCGCGGATTATACAGCTACCGCAAGCAAACATTAGAGGTAAAAATCGACATTTATGTGCCCATAAATGTCGATCGAATCTGCCCCTTGGAGGCAGACTTCCAGAAAAACCTCGATCAGAAATATTGTACGCACATCGAGAGGACCAACCCGTTCCTGTAGAGGAAATAACATAGTTTTCTACAGTTCCAACAATCCCGAACTTTGACTGATTCAAGAGCTGCCCTGAACCTGAAATACCTGGTACATCATCAGATTTTGAACCTGGTAACCCTGAAGTAGCTACGACATCTACGGCAACAGAAGCCCGTAAGAGGAAAACGTGTAGTCAATGTCATTATAAAAAAAAGCGTATGACAAAAACGATATGTGCTACTTGTAAGAAACCGATTTGTGGTGAACATAAGGTTGATTTATGCATAACTTGTGCCAAAGAGAAATAAGTAAATTGTTGTCATTTAATTTTTTATAAGTTTTGTTATACTGCAGAAATGTCAAATAACGACATTACTGCGGATTTAATAGTTGATTTTGCATGTTCTAAGATGTCATACTAATTGATCTCATTTTTTTATAGTGCCTTATAAAAGTTTGTGCCAAATAAAAAATATACCTAGTAAGTTAAACTTTAAAGATGTATGTTATTTCAAATCCCTTACAGTATCCTATAAATAAAAAATATTTAATTTAAATTATTACTACAAGTAAAAAAACACCAATTATTAAATACCCGTCGTTTTGACGGATGGTTAGCTTATAAGAGGTATTGAATAACGTTAGCTATCTAGGGTTAAATGGATGGAGTGATTCAAGATGAAAGTTTATGAGTATAAAAATAACCGAAATTCCCGCGGTAAAAACCGCGGGGCGCTGCTAGTACCATATATATAGTTATCTAATGTCACGATTTGATATTGAAACAAAACCATAAATCTCATACTTTATAGTTCTATCTCTGTTCTGCCTTTTTATAATCATTTATGATGAGTGTTGCTGTTTGTGCGAGTATAATATGTTTCAGCCTGCCAAACAAATATGTTATATATCAGTTTGATTCCCTAACAACAGTTTATTTTGATGTTTAACGATCGAGTGTAAATTATTTCGCACATATTTATCTAAATGTTTAAACCTTGAACCTAAAATAATATGTTCCTATCACTAAATAGTATAAAACAAAGTAGCTTTCCGCTGTTTGTCTGTCTGTCTGTCTCTATGTATGCTTAGATCTTTAAAACTACGCAAAGGATTTTAACGCGGTTTTTTAAAATAGATAGAATGATTCAAGAGGAAGGTTTTTATGCATAAAACTTCCCGAAAGTCCCACGGGAACGGGCACAACGCGGGTAAAACCGCGGGGCGCTGCTAGTATATAATATAGCACATTGGAGAAGTAATTTGAATATACATAACTACTATATAAATATCACCACTCACTCACTTTAATAGAACTAACGACAGTGGTGTTGAGTATGTAAATTTTGTGTTATTTACCTAATCACATGTTATGCACATATTTCAGCGTACTAGATATAAAAAAGTATATATATGTTCATGGAGCCGTGACCACGTTGCATGATTGTCCATCATTTTACCAATTACAAGTTCCTGTATAGTTGTGCATAGATGGGTGCGTTTTAAGAATTACACTTTTCAACGTGCCAATAGTTTTATGTTAGAATTGGTTGACCATTGATATTGAGCGTTGATTGGAATTGTCAATAAAGGATAAAAAGATACCTGAAAATTCTTTAAAAATCTCTGACTTTGACTATAAAAAAAATGGTCTCTTACGAGTATAGTCATATTATGCCAATTTCAAAACAGGAACTTTCCATCCCGTACCATGTTTCTAAATGCTACCAAGAATTATATTTCTAAAAGACTAAAAAAGAACTTTGACGTAAGTATGTTTAAATGGCTTCACTTTTTCTCAACTCCATTTCACATGTTCAGCCTTATTTATTTTATATATCAGCCCAACTAAGGATTACAACTTACAGTAGTTACCACTTAACGTTCTAAGTCGAAACACTTCTGCACCAAATATTTTAAGTATCTTAACATTATAATCCTATTACAAATAGGTCATTACTAAACGTGTTAATCTCCGCTGAGCCTAGTTTACTCGAGACAAATGCCTTCATTTACACTGTTGACAAAGCAACGCACAATTAACGAATGTTTATAAACTTAGGCATGTAATGCTCGTAATATTATTATGATGTTATCGCTCTCGAGAACCGTTGATAGAAAAACACTTAAAAAACAAAGGTCGGTGTTATTAGGGAGATCTTTGCCCAGCCGTGAGATTGTTTTCAGATACCTTCTCCTCAGAGAAAAGGACTCTCGATCACTGAAGATATTTACACTTGTATAGACAAGTGCAAGCAAATTAAGCGTGTAGTTTTATAATATTAGTCTAAGTGTGTAGTTTAATAATATTAGTATAGATTAATATTATTAAAATACACGCTTAATTTAAGTGAAATCAGAACAATGGTGATTCATTAAATAATAGCTTCCCAGAGATACAAAAGATTAGATGAACCTACTGTTATTGCTCATAATTAAATTTTGACATTATGGCGTATGAAAAAAACCTGAGAATTATAAAAAGTTGTGTATGTATCTGTACAAGCAATGACAGTGAATAAGTAAAATCACGTTATTTAAAGTTGCTAAAAACGCAAGTTCATTTTTGTCAGGTTTGTTAAACGGTGTGTTGCATTTGGTTTCCAATTTTTTATCGCTAGCTATGATTTTTATTGCTCTTATGTTTGATTGGTATTTCGACTATCGCGGTTTGTTGAAGAAATTTGCTTTAGATTTTCTATGAATGAAAATCTTTTGAGTTTTTGTATTGGTTAATAGAACTAACATTTATAAAACCTTGTGATTATTTTTTATGTAAGACATTAGCAAGGCGGTTTATAAAAATAATCTCGTAAAATAAACAAAAATTAGGAAAAATTTCAAATAAAACTATAATTCAAAAAAGTCTATCTGTAAACCGATATCGCATAATAAAAGGTCACTTTAAAATAATAATAATTTATCGCGGATCGTTATCCCCTTGTAAACGTATTAACAATCGTATAATACGTGAATATCCAAATATTATCATAGCACGCTGTATATACAATTTTAATCTATTGTGAATCGGTATTTTTCAGATTCCATTTGGTGCCCCGCGACCGACGAGTGAAGTTGGACACTTTCAGTTATTGTTCAGTTGTTTTTTTAAGTGTAGTGATATGACGTCGCCCATAGGATGGTAGCAATCAACAGAGAACAATACAAAAGGCAATTATCAACGACAATAATTCCAAGCCATTTATCACTTATCTCCTTATAATTGATATCAAACAAATATATCGGTTAAGCAAACTGTAAGCAATAATTGTTCCTTTCGATCCGTACATAATGTGAAGTCAAACATTGCAACGGTCGCAATCAGTCGTGTTCTTGTTTTGTTTACAAACAATGGAGACTTGAAAGATTTTCAATATAAATTAATCAAACAGATGAAGTGAGAGTGATCAAAGATGGCTGACGAAAAACAGAAATACATCGACACGGTCGAGGAAAAACCGCTGAATAAGGATGTCGAGGAGAAATTGTACAAGGACAAGAGCTTTTCGGAGAAATTGGCGTATATTAAGGATAACATAACCGTGGAGCCTCTGCTGGCGGGGCTCATCATCCCGAGCATCATATCGAGGTTCGCGATGGGAAATTTGAATTTGGATAAAGCGTGCCGAGTTAACCTCAATTACTCCGACGAAATATGCGACGCCCTCGTCAAGAAATCCAGTAACAACTACTCTGAATACGAAAGAGAAGTTCAGAAATTAATTTCCTCGATCGATATATGGAAGGGCGTAATCCAGACGGCTTTACCGTGTCTAATAATAATGTTCCTGGGAGCGTGGAGTGACAGGACGGGCAAACGGAAAATTATCATCTTATTGCCGATTTACGGGGAACTTTTGACGTCTATTAACAATCTGGTGAACGTGTACTTCTTTTACGAAATCCCAGTGGAAATGACAGTGTTATCTGAGACGTTGTTTTTCTCTTTGTCCGGTGGTTGGGTGACGATGTTCCTTGGTGTTTTTAGTTATATCAGTGACATAACTTCTGAGGAATCCAGGACTTTTAGAGTGGGCTTGGTGAGCTTCTGTATGACGTCTGGGATGCCGATCGGGATGGCGCTGAGTGGTCTCCTGATAAAGAATATGGGATATTATGGGATATTCTCCATGACCGCCGTTTTGTTCTCTTTGGTGCTGCTGTATGGGAATTTATGTTTGATCGAACCAGACGCCTGGTTGGTTAAACGGAAGCAGCCTCCAGTAAGTATTCAACTTTATTTTTACTTCGGTTGTTACTAATGTCTTCTCCTTTAATTTTGGTTTTGATTTTGTTTTCTTCTTTCATGTCAATTCCGATTGTTGTGTGATTGTTCTATCGTACAGTGTATCTTTAACATGTCATTTAGATTTAGCTTATTCAGTCCGAATTCTATCAAACTCGTAGGCTTGCAGTTTGTAAACTAGCTCAATCTAACCGACGCATATTCTGACTAATATTTACCGAATTTTTCTTAGACGAAATTTTACGTTTCCTAATTTACAATTATTATTCCATTGGATAGGTATTCCGAATAAAAAGATTTAGATAACTAATCTTACAGTTTTGTTGTTTCTAGATAAAGTCACGTGGTCAACATAAATTTTAATTATTTACATATCTAAAATATTATAATATTTTTCATAGAATAGAAAATCGTTAGCGTATTAATGCTTGTATATACTTACTTTACTAACTTACGCCCGTACTCAGAAACATCAAATGCTTAGTAAATTTTATGAGTGATTTTGACATGTATTAAAAATTACTTCAATTAGTCAAGTATCGATTTAATGGACGTCTCTAAGTGCGGCTGTTAGTAAGTAATAACGGATAAGTAAGTAAGTAATAACAGTTCACAGTATATTATAAACCTATTTTTTTAATTCCTGTCCTGTGCTGTATCCGTAGTTGATTGACAATGATCATAAATAAAAGAAAAAACTTTCATTAATACCAAAACAAAATAAAAAAATAGTTGAAGACAAATAAATAAAGATGTCTGGGATCAAAATTACGTACATTAATCTATATCTCTATCAATATCAGTATCTATAAATTGGTATAAATTACAAACGATAATACGAATATTTTCAGCCAGTGATTATAAACTTCAATATTTCACAACTTATTTCAACATTAGTATTCTACACTTATATTATAAAGAGGAAAACTTTGTTTGTTTGGTTGTAATGAATAGGCTCAAAAACTACTGGACCGTTTTTAAAAATTCTTTCACCATTCGAAAGCTACATTACCCACGAGTATCATAGGCTATTTTTCATCCCGAAATTCCCACAGGAATGGACACAACGCGGGTAAAACCGCGGGGCGCTGCTACTTTTTTATAAAAGACTATCAGCGCCCCGAATTTTACCCGCATTGAGCCCGTTCCCAAGGGAATTTTGGGATGATATTATAAAAGAATTATTCAAATAGGATTGGAGTTTTTGAGATTAGCGCTTACTTAATTTTACTTACTTACAAAGCAAGAAACTTTACGTCTTTATTGTATTAGTATATACATATAAAACAATTAGATAATGACGTTAAAAGATGACAACATTCGGCTAATTTCAAAGTATTTAAAGTACAGTTCAATGCAATAGGGTCGTAGGTATAAAATGATAACTGGTTTGACACTTGTTTATCTTAAACTTCGTTTCTATCTTGTTGCAATTAAATATGGTCGAAGGATACAACACAATCGAAATAGATATAGCGTCGTTTTCATTGAGCACATTTTCAAGCTGTATATCCCGCGTGGTTTCATACAAAAGTGTACCGTCGCGTCGCGTGCGCCCGCCGCAGTTTCTGCCCTTAGGGTGCGGAGCTCAATGGACCAATGACAATGACTTACAAAAAGATTAATGTTGTTTGACAATCCCAATGCGCTGTGATTGGTGAATCGGGCTCCGTTCAGCTTCAATGGAAACTTACCCTAAGGCTAGTGTTACACTTGATGGATCTTTCGTTGCCGATCTTCGGCGACGTAACTCCAATACACAATCATTATTGCATATAAATTACGAAATAGTGGTCAAAGTATGCGGAAGATCGGTCGCTCCATCGTGGCGTAAATAATATATGCAAAAAAAATTATATATTGATGTTTTTTCATCAGACTGTTTCCGTCAAGTGTACGCTGGGCTTACTCGCTTGTTCACTCACGTTCATTCAGCGTGCTAGACTATGTAGCAAAACATGTTATACACTTATATACATAATTATATTTGTTAATATTGCACAATGTTATACAATAATTTTAGATATGGACGTGTTGCATAGCAATAGTTATACAGCATGTTATGCACTTTATCTAAGCTTCTCTTAAACCAGCCCAGCTCTTTAAGCTTGGCTCTTGTTGATGGAGTTCTTTCCATTTTTCTCTATCTTCTGGCATCCTCTAAACTCTTTATTAAATCTAAATTAACTAACAACCGTACTCAGCGACGCCAAATGATTCCTTAGGAGAGGTTTAATGAGTGATGAGATGTAATGGAGGAAATATTGCTATTGCGACGATTAGTTGATCGTCTTATTAACGCATCTGAGAAAAGTCTCAGAGGAGTACGGGTACGGTGGTACGGGCCCGCATCCGCGTTACGTATGTCCCGCACACGCATTAAGTGTGTCTTGCGCTTTAGTGTACTTTGGTAAGAATATGGATTCTTCAAGTACTGTTATTACTGATAACTTCAATAGGCCTGATAAGTTTTTCTCAGCAATCTTATAGGTTATTTTACTATCTAACATCCGCATTCATAGTACTAAATGATTATTAGAATGTATTAATGAGTGATTTTTGACACACTGATTCAAAATTATTTCTCTAAATCTACAGAAAATTGGTCATTTTCTTCTCTTCTTAATATAAATATAATCAACACAGGTGTATAATTTGTTTAATGTTTAAATATTAAAGTGTGCTAACCTACCCAGGTTTAATCACGATTTCCCGAAAACTTCTGTAAAGGCCCGTATGTTAATTTGTGATGCAGACAAATGATAGCTCCTTATCATGATTTCTATTTCAGCTAGAACGGGCTGACTGTGGAAAGGTATCGTTCTTCAACGTCTCGCATATTCTGGATACAGTGACTGTGGCTTTCAAGCCACGAGCGTCTGGCAAGAGGCTGAAAGTGCTACTCAGCTTGATAGCCACATTCATTCTACATGGACCTTCTTCTTGTAAGTGATCAGATGTAACGTAAATCAGTTCGTGGTAGGGAAGGCTAATCAAAAAAGTAAGTTCGAGGCGGTTAGTGGCCAACCCTGGAGTCGGGAGTTTTTAGACCGCCTAAAGGACATGGTCTAACGATTGAAACACCGGGAGCGACAGTTTAACGTGCCCTCCGAAGCACGGTGAGGCCGTACGAGTATGCTAGTATAATAAAGCTAAACTTTTGTTGTTTGTTTGATCGCACTTATCTCAAGAACTAGCAATCCGATTTCGATGATTATTTTTGTAATGAATAGCAACATTCAATAGGAAGGTTAAAGGCTATATTCCATTCCCAAATTCCCAAGGGAGCGGGCACGACACGGGTAAAACCGCGGGCCGTTGCTAATAATAATTAAACTCATTAAACTTCAGTGTAGGTTTTGAAATCATTCTCTCCTACGTCTCTACGTTTCCTTCGCTATATTAATTAAACTTCTCTCATTTTCAGCGGAACACCATATATTTTATCTGTACGTGAGGAATCAACTCAACTGGGATATGGTCAAGTTTGGTTTATACGTCAGTTATTCCATTGTACTTCATTCCTTTGGTAATTATAAAAGGGTATTAAAGTACTCTGCTTTGATATACTACTATAGATCTATACTAAGAGGTAAAATTTGTAAGTTTCTTTGTTTGTATGTTCGAACTAATCTCGGGTATTGCCCGTTCGATTTGAATAATTATTTTTGTACTACATAGTCATATTCAACGGAAAGGTTATAGGCTATTTTTTATCCCAAATTTCCCAAAGGAACGAGCACAACTCGGGTAAAACCGCGGGGCGCCGTTAGTATAATATAATATGATATATATGGACAATTCACACACGGTTAGATCCAAAGTAAGCTCTAAGCTTGTGGTGTACATGTCGCCAACACAGACGTTCATCGCCAACAACTGTCGTCACATATTGTTGACTCCGGGGAGGAATCGAACCCGCAACCCCCGACACAGTAGACGCTCTCACTGCCACTGTGCCAACGGGCTTGTCAAATGATACAGTGACGACTAATGCGACTGTTTTTGATAAAAGAACATTCAGCAATATCTAACTCTTAGATAACAACAGGACATGGTATTCTTTTTTTGAATAAAAAGGTTGACCTTGTCACACACATGTCACCTTTTTTAAGGAATAAAAATATACTCGTATGAATCATTTCACGTCCACCCAACAAGCTTTGTATACGTTGAAAAAATAAATATATAGAGTATAAACCATAGAGCCCTTCTAGTTGTATACTAAACAAGTTCCTTTGTCTTAGAAATTGCATCACATGTTCTCTTTACTGCGTTAAACATAACATCGAACGTTCAATATTTACTTAATATTCCTCTATCAGTAGCCATCTTGAATCAGAACAATGGATCGTAACATATTGTTATCAAGACCTGTTCATTGACATATAATTACTGATATTTGTCAAAGATTTCAAAGCATCAGACAATACTTAGACATATTGTTACTTGAAAGACTTAGGCCAATGAAAAAGTCTAGACAGAACGCTATCGGTTAATGTATTAGGTATCCAAATTGAAATCTAATTTGTTTGTATCACATATACAAACAAATTCAAATTCAAATTCAAATCATTTATTTGCGTAAATAGTTGTTACATCTATTTACAAACCCAAAGGGTGTGCAAAATATAAAAATCAAAACTAAAATATAAAAATTAAAAAAAACTAAATACTAAAATAAACTATTAAAACAATCAAAAACTATATAGGAATTGCTTGTTTGTAACGTGTATGCATAAAGTTTGATACATACTGGAGGCAGCCTCGTGTCAAGCAACCTCGACTTTAGGCATACGACCTACAATGAGTACAAAATATATACATAGTGACGTTATGGCCCTCGGGTTGTTGGAGCGTCTCCAGTTGCACGGCTTCGGGGCGAGGCAGCCCGCGACTCAAGGCTTGCCTCTTGTGGATAACCGGTTTAATGCCCACATACCGTCTTTTTACATGCTTTAACAAGTCCACTCATCCTCCTAAAGCTCTCGGTGAGGCAGACTGGACAACTTGTTATGTTACAAGTTAAAGATAGACCACATACCGCAAGCTACAGCTACAGACTACAGATGTCTATGAATCTCAGTGAAATTGGTGCTGCGGTCTTCGGTCGCCGCACTCTGCCACTGGAGACCGTAGTGTCGCCACGCTTAGCATTAAGAAATTATTGCACTGTTTACGGTCTGTTCTCTGACTTCAACTTGTCTATTCTTCAGGCATGCAAAATTACGTCGTACCTTTGAGCTGAGCTTGGTCTTAACTTTTTATTAGGTCTAAATAGATAAGATAGGTTGCAATATTATAGAATACAATAATATCGTTTGAACGTAAGGCTTTGTTGACAAAAGCTTTGTTTGAGTGCTAAGCTGTCTATGTTATTGTTTGTATATTAGTTAGAAATTCTATCTATATTTTCAAGGTTATAGATATAATTTCTGAGTTCTGAGAGAAACCAAGTTAATAATGTTTAACATAATAAACATCTAATAACATTTTGAATAGTCAGTCATCTAGGGTAGACATAATCTTAAGAGAGGATATTCTGTTTCTAATCTGATCTGATTTGTAATGTATGAAAAGTTAAGGCATATAGAGAAAATTGAGAGGCAGTATTGGTCCGTAATCTGCCGTAGCAGATACTGTAATTGAATTATTTATTTAAATGTTTAATGACATTATTAATTGTTCAACAGGTGCAATGTTCTGTATAACCATCCTGAGCAAGCGGTTGCAGATGGATGACAGTCTCCTTTGTTTGATATCAGTAGCGAGTAAATTCGCCTCATCCATTTGGATTGCCTTCGTCAAAACGGATATTGAAATGTATTGCGGTATGTATCAAAAGAATGTTGTATCAAAACATTATTGTGTGGTAATACAATTGAATTGTAACATAGAGTATTGGTAATGTTGGTCAATAAAACTACTGATCAAAATCAAAGTTAATTGTATTTTGATATATTTTCAATATATTTTTTGAACGTACCATCATATTAATATTATAAATGCGCAAGTTTGTGAGGATAGATGTATGTGTATATGTTTGTTACTCTATCACGAAAAACTACTGCACAGATTTGTAGGAAACTTTACAGTAATATAGCTTATACATCTGAATAACACACGGGATACATTTTATCCTGAAATTCCCGCGGGAACCGGTACAACGCGGGTAACACCGCGGGGCACGACTAGTTAATATGTACAAAATCTTTTCTTAATTTTCGTAAAGGAGTACATCAGAGTCAACACAAACAAAAGCAGTCACCAACGCTACTGTTTACGAAACTTATTAAATTTTCAATATCACAACGTTAAATACTTAAAATGATGCATCGAGTTTTAATCCTCATGAACATTTCGGAATATGCAACGAGTAATAATAATGTAATAAATATCACCGCTGCGGTTATTACGAATTTATAATGCACATCCATTACTGTTGATTTCAGTGCCTATTGTCGACATATTAAATGCTGCCACGATCACTTCACTACGGTCGATAATATCCAAACTGGTCGAAAAACAGGAGACGGGTGAGTTATATAATCTTATTTTGATTGATACAACCCTCCAGCTCTAACAGCCTCCGTGGTCTTGTGGTTCGAGCGCTCGGCTCACGACCCGGAGGTTCGTAGAGCATAGGTTCATATTATAATTACAATATTATGGAAAATTTAAGCACAGTAGAAATGCTTTCACTATGAGTATTTATATAGTAAAAGTAAATAGAATAAAGAGAAAAGTTATTTTGTATAATAAACTCAAAGAAAACCTATTATAGATGAAATTGAATTGAGCGTTGTGTAAACGGTTAACCACAAAACTAACTCAATCTTCCAACACTAATTGTACTGAACCTCTTCAAAAACCACTTATGTTTAAAGTATTTAGATTACTGAATTTATATTCAAGGGACATTATAATCGCATTTATAATTAGTAACAAACATCCGCAAAAATATTGAAAAAGAGTTGGGCCTATCGCAGTCAGTCCAGACAGTCTTTAGACGGACTTTTTCGACGAAGTAGTCTGTATTTAGTCACTCTACAAGTACTTCCAGGTGTTTTTCCCCACTAGTGCGCTTAGAAGAGGTGAAAAGCACCTGGAGGCTCCTTCATAGGTCTTCTTAAACGAGTAGACATCCTAAAGACTCACTGGAGTAAGAGCCTGCGAACTTCTCTTACTTCGCAGGGTTGCACGGTTGTTATAATATTGTTGTCGATGTGTGTGTGAGTGTGTGTTTGGGTGTGTGACTGGGTGTGTCATCGTAGCACTCAAAAGGATGGACCAATTTCCATGCGGTTTTCTTTATTTAATTTCCATTTTGCAGTAGTTAAATATATATGGTAAAAATAGACCCCTGATTTTGCGCCGGAGGTTTTTAATCTTACTTGTGTTCTTTTCATTACAGCCAAAGTAAACTCCGTGTTTTCGCTGACCGAAACGGTGGCCACCCTGGTGTTCCATCCTCTGTACTCCTGGATATACATGAAAACGTTGCACGTATTCCCAGGAACTGTGTTCTTGGTCACCGCCTACTTTGTTATACCAGCTGCATTCATATTAGGGTAAGTATTTCGCCTACATTTTTAAATAAAGTGATCAAAGTCTTCGACGGTAAAATGTCACTCAATTAGATATTCGCTGATAAAAATAGGCACATCTACTAATTAGGCACCTTAAATTAGGAGATGTTATCTATAAACAGTTGAGGAATTCCCAGTTGTAAAAAATCATACACATTTTATCTGTGATTAAACAATAATCTGCCAATGAACTCGTCTTTTAACATGAAATAAGAGTTTAGTCTCGTATCTATATAATATATAGATACAGGACTTTGAATTTTATATATTATATAAAATTCAAAGTCCTGACTGACTGATAATCAACGCACAGCCTCAACCGCTACACCTAGAAGCATGAAATTTGGCAGGAAGGTTCTTCAAGTGACGTAAGTGCACACTAAGAAACGATTTTGATAAATTCTACCCCCAAGGGGATAAAATAGGGGTTGAAAGTTTGTATGAAACTATGTCAATTTTAAACCGATCGGGCTGAGATTGTGCATGCATATAGCTACTATAACGTGGGCATCCCTTAAGAAAGTATTTTGATAAATTCTACCCCCAAGGGGATAAAATAGGGGATGAAAGTTTGTATGAAACTTTGTCAATTTCAAACCGATCGGGTTGAGACTTTGCATGCATATAGCTACTATGACGTAGGCATCCTCTTAGAAAAGATTTTGATAAATTCTACCCCCAAGGGGATAAAATAGGGGATGAAAGTTTTTATAAATCTTCTTATTACGAAACTTAATGAGGCAGACTAAATTCCACGCGAGCGAAGCCGCGGGCAAAAGCTAGTGTAAAATAAAGCACATTGAAATAAATATTTTAATTACGCATTTAGCAAACACAAAACAGACCAGGTTCTATTGAACAAAGTAAAACTGAGCACCACTATAGATCCATAAATGATAATCCTCTATGTTAATAATTATACAAACAAAATACATCGATGTACAAACAGACACTAATTAATTAAATATCAAATAATCGATACTGTTATCATTAACTAACAAGGGGACCTACATTGACAACAAAGATGCATTTGACGATCCGAACGTACAGGGCGATATAATTAATGAACCAAACGTTTGGTGGCAATTATCGCTCCATATATATGTAGTAAATTAATTAATGCTTGCCAACAGTATTACTAAACTGGTGATTATGTTGGTAATCTGCGGGAGGTGATGGGTCATATACTAGTTTGTATAGAATGGAACAATGATCTCACTCGATTGTTTCTGAATTATAGGATGGATCAAAATATTCACAGTATTAGTTTAGATATGCTTTTCCATAGTTATGTTTAAGAGTCAGCATATTCCAACAGATTTTTAGTGTGTGAAGTTTTTTTCTATTGAACTCTCCGAAGCGCAGTTTTTAAACCCTCTCATTAGCAATAATTTTGCTGGTTTTAATGTTTACCATGAATACTGCCCAACATTATATGTCTTACATATACTAGTTTACAGCCAAACATTTACAGCCCCAGTGTTGATTTCATTACTTTCCAACAGGTTCTTCTACTACAAAAAGCGAAAGGAATTAAGACAAGGAAGAAAGAAAGCACTTGAGGCTGAAGAAAAAAAAGAGATGGAATTAAATAAATCGACACTGAGTATATCAAATACAGTTAGTGAAAAACCCGAACAGGCTACAGAGGGCAATACAGTAAAAACAAAACTTTAAAACGAATATAAAAATCGTGAAAAGTATTCGTAAAACCATGGTATTATAATGTTAAATGGAGTTTAGGTAAATAGTTGTATTTATTGAATAAGGTGCTTTACAAATAAATATGTTTCCTCTTAAAACTGTTTCATTGATTCTCTTTTATAACGATGAAGTACATTAGTTCTATGAATTGATTTTAGTCATTAAATAACCACCTGATTTACAGCTAATTGTAAAATATAAAATTTATATCAACAGGATTTGTATTGCAAGAATGTGCTAAGTATTTGATTAATATTTTACTAAGATTACAGAACCTCAAATAATCTACCAATCTTACTGGTAAATCATGAGTCAATGGTGATAGTAGCCCTTATCATTTACTATCATATAACCCAAAAACACTGCAATCATTCCTATAAATATTTAGCCACAACAATTAGTATTTTGAAATATAGTGACTTGGATACATTGTGCTTGGGAAAAAGATGGCTGAACTTCTTCAAGATGTAGTGGAGTCGGAGCCTTTGAATACAGAATCAACAGCAGCACCAAAGCCAACGTTCAAGGAAAAAGTCAAAGGTTGCTGTTCGTATATTACCGTGGAACCGGCAGCATTCCTCATGCTCACAGCTAGCATGCTAGCTTCAATAACAACACAAACTCTAGGGATCGAAAAAGCATGCCGCGTCAACTTGAATTACTCTGCCGAAGTCTGTGATTCAGTAAGAAACCAAGATTCAGATAACAACACTATTTATGAGCAAACAATCCAACAGTTTATAGCAGTACACCTCATATGGAAAAGTGCTATAACATCTCTAATTCCAGCAGTGATTTTCGTTTTCGCTGGCGGCTGGATGGATTTGACGGGAAGAAGAGTTGGACTAATGATATACCCAATTGCAGGGGAAATACTCCAGGATTTGAACAACATGTTTAATGTTTACTTTTTCATGGAACTGCCCGTTGAAGTTCTTTACTTTACTGATGCTTTCTTTGGCTCTATTGGGGGAGGCTGGAGTATAATGTTCCTGGCTATATTCAGTTACATAGCCGACATCACGACAGTAAAAAATCGAACCCACAGACTAGGTCTAGTCAATTTCTTCACATTTGCCGGATTGCCTGTAGGGTTAGCTCTATCAGGAATTATACTGAAAAGTTTTGGATATTACGCCATTTATGGATCAGCCATGACATTACATTGTATCAATTTGATGTATGTTGTGTTTAGACTGTCCGACCCTGCAAGAACCGAGGTGCACAAGATGGTAAGTAGATTTGATATTAATCATTTAATTACAAAATATTATAGTTAATTTAAAGTAGGAAAAACGTAAGTTATTTTTTATGATTGGTGCTTCAGAGAATTACTTCGTAAAATGTAAACAAATCACATAAGATACTATTTTACATTGAGAGACAATGTGACACGAATGATCATATGTGCTTTTATGAAAGTAATCTTTAAAAAAAAAGTATTATTATCCGTTATATAATATATATTACTTATTCTGTATATGAACTTTTTAATTCAATATTCTAAGGGTGTATTTCCATAGAAATGAAGTAGAATCCACTCGACTAATCACAATGCTTTAAGAGGTTTGGCTATTTATATACGAGTATACACCCTAATACATTCGCAGATACAGCACATTTGCCGAACAGATAATAAGAATACATAAGATAAAGACCTTTTGTTTGTATGTAATGTGCATTCGTTTGTCACCTGATGTATGACATCAATATTAATAGGGTAGGGCAGTTTGCTTGGAGATTGTTAATCGATTTAATCGAAAGATGATTAAACCGAGTTCAGCCTAGTTGACCGTGGTTTGAGATAACAACGGTGAATGTGGACCAAGACGTTAGCCGCATGCAACATGCGATGACTGTATTGGTGCAGAGAATATGGTAGTCGACCGTGTACATCGAGTGACTACGGCTGTCTGTCACCTAATAAGGTGAGGCGTCTGCAGTCTTGGGTGTGAAGACATTCGGTGACCAAAGTAAATTAAAATAAGGTTCGATGTCCGCTTCAGGCGAGCGACTGAATAGGACTAAGTTTTAATATAAACTTTACCATGAAAGATTGTACAAACTTTCTTGTACTGAAATGTGACATAATTTATTAACCAATAAAGTATTGCATAAATAGATATAAGGCGCCACAATAATGTAATATAATTGATAAAAGGATTACATATTCAAAGGTTACAGTGGCAATAAAATCATAAACAAGAACTAATAATTATTATATGACTGCAGCAATCATTACTAAATATAACTTATATAAGAGTATGGAGAAAATGAGAATTGGGAAAAATAAAATTGACAATACTGGCAACATACTGGAAACCGATAAGCAAATAAGGAAGAACGTATTTAAACGCGATGGCCAATGTGTAGACGCATCTAGGTTCCGCATCATATAATTAATTTTTATTTTTAATCCCAAACAAATTATCCACAAAATGTGGATTCTTATATCACAAGTGAAACAATCAAACTGTGTGGCCGCCTTCCTCAGCAATCTTCGATATATGCAATCACATAGTGATCATATAACCTGGCACACACAACCTGAAACGTATTAGCCCTCCTAATATTACATCGCTGATTAAAACTACAGACAGATAAGGGTTCTCACCTTGTGGACACGGAACTCTAAAAATTCTCCTAAGCTACACTACTGATTAACTGTATCATCAACATTAATCAATTAAACTTCCGAAGAGGCAAACATACCGAGACCCAATCAAATTGAAGAATTTTCTTATATCTGATACGACAATCAACAGACTTTGTTAGATTATCTTTTTATTACCCACTACACCTATTATTTCCATTGAACATCTTTTATAAGCAGTCATTATTTACTGTTTGCAACTCAAAGGTGTATTTAGTGAAAAGTGATCGAGTTAATATACGTGTTTTATTGTTGTCAAAATGGATGAAAAAGAGAAAAATGACCCTGAAGTGGCTCACGAACTCGACCCTCTACAGGGCGACCATAAACCAGTAAAAAGTAAAACTTTCTGTGAAAACTTCAAAAATATGATAGACAACATATCCGTGGAGCCGGGCATGTTTCTATTCGTCATGGCAGCTTTAATGACTATGTTAACTACACAGAATTTAAGTTTGGAGAAAGCTTGTAGAGTGAATCTTAATTACACAACAGAAATATGTGATTCGTTAAAAGCTCAGGAGCTGGGCAGTCAAAATGAATTTGAGAAGAATGCTCAGCAGTTAGTTACACAGACGGTGGCTAAGAGAACTTACTTGACAGCGACTGTGCCATGCCTTCTAGCATTCTTTATTGGATCGTGGTCAGACAAAACAGGACACAGAAAAGTCTTCCTTGTCACTGGTATAGCGGGACAATTTTGTCTATGCTTCACTAACATGTTGAACGTATATTTCTTCCACGATTTCAATCTGCAGTTTCTGGTTTATTCCGAAGCTTTTATCGAAGGAATCACTGGTGGCTGGTGTATATTTTTCTTGACTTGTTTCTCTTATGTGAGTGCGATAACTGCGCCTGAATCAAGAACGTATAGGATGGGGTTGTTAAACTTCACTTTGACAGTAGGATTTCCAATTGGAATGAGTATAACTGGAGTACTTCTAAAAAGAGGTGGTTATTATGCATGCTACGGATTGGCGGCAACCTTACACTCGTTAAACATTATGTACCTTCTGTTTATTTTGAAAGATCCTGGAAGAACTCCGGATCAGAAAAAGGTGATATTTTTGTTTTGCTTTTAGAAAAAATCTAGTCAGATTTAACCATGAAGTTTGATTGTATAACTATACAACAAATGAATATCGTTTTTAAAATATAATATTAAAGAATATTTTCGTACTTCATTGAACAATACGTAAGTTAGTAGGTACATAAGTATATTTGGGCCAAATCATAGGTTTGTTAAATGAAATACCTATTAGGTATTAGATTGTCTGCACTTAAACAAAATTGAATGAAATGGGGACAGGCTCTGGCCCAAAGACAACTACTTGAGCCAACTTAGATTTTCTGTACCATATTTAATTCCTACGCCTTTTAATTTCGACATAGTATAAACAAATATGTACTTCCATATCTACAATGATAGATACGAATCTAACTTTTCCGTTCTTAACCTAAATTGTTATCTTTACAGCATGACGGTCAAGGTTTCCTGTACTTTTTGAAGACTTTCTTCGACCCAGCCCATATAAAAGATACCTTCGCAGTTATGTTAAAAAAGACAAAAGATAACAGAAGAACCAAGTTGCTTATCATGTTGATGACGGTGTGTTTCCTTTTTGGGCCTATGTATGGTTAGTAAATGTGATTTTATAATATTAACTAGCTGTACCGCGCGGTGGTTCCACTCGTTATCCAATAGATGGCGCTAGTGTAAACATTTTGTAGATCGCGTTAACGTTATTTTCCCGGATTTGGTAGGGTCGCGCCCATACATTTTGTTGAGTACTAAAAAGTCTTCCCCTTATAAAGTCCAAATTCAAATGTAAATTTCTATTTGACATCAGATCATTATCATTTATAATTATAAAGTTCGTATTGATTTATCTTGCCAATATTCATCAAAATAAATTCAATGTTTTAGCATTCTTAATTTTATTTGGACGGGCAATGCTCCGCAGTTTTCCAGCCTTGACATATTCCTGTAGGAATTTCGGGATGTAAAGTATATTCCACATCCGACTGATAGTTGCAGAGATTAACAAGTTCAAGCACTCTTCAGCTTGATTATAATGGGATAGATTAGTGTGGTTTATCTGGCTTATGATAAAACATACAGAATAGTGAACATTTAACAATAATAAAACGCTCTATCTTGTTTAAAGGATAAAGTCTCTATGTAATATACTGATGATGTAAACAGGCATACATTTTGCTTTTTTAGATTTGAATTAAGCAAATACTTATAAAAAAGTATTAGCCTGTAATGGTCTCATTACTGGGCAAAGGCCTCACATCTCACTGGAAATATCAGTACAGTGAGGAGGATTAGGCATAATCACCACGCTTGCCAAATGCGTGTTGTAGATCTCAAACCCGAGCCATGTTTGAATAGTAGGTAACATGTTTTCGCTCGACCCGAGAACTGAACCCGAGACCTCAGTTGGCAGGAGAGTACACATACCACTAGACCACTAAGGCACTTATACGATGTTTTAATGTAATTTCAGGTGAAGTGTCAGTAATGTATTTGTCTACAAGATACAGATTCAACTGGGATGAAGTCCAATTTAGTGTCTTCCAAACGTATAACTTTATTCTTCACACTATTGGTAAGATATGAACAAGCTTTTTAAATAGGGGGTGTAGGGGGTGATAATAGGGGTGAAAGTATTTTAGATTAGGTGTGAGTGTAGGTATTGTATGAGTAAGGCACATTCACATTACTAACGAGTAACTTTTAAACCCAAAACAATACAATTATATTCTTTTACCGCCTTATTATAAAACACTGATTTAAAGTGTTTTGTCTCTTTTGCTCTTCGGACAATAGCGTATGTCGGAAAGGGACAAACCATTTGATAGCTAAAATGCTGTTAATACTCGTTTTTATGCGCTGTTAATATGAATAAGGCCCTTAGACTTTAAAAAAGCATTTAAATCCAACCCTAATTGTGTCTTCTCACCAACACTAGGCACATTGCTACGAGTATATACGTTTTGTATCTACCAATCATATAACACGCACCATCGTAACATAGCTGTCTTAGTATCCACCGATTCATTCATTCACTTCGGGCGTAGTGAACAACCCTGGTGTTGGAGTTTTTAAACCGACTTCTTCATCGAGTGGATGGTTAACCTGACCAATCCTGGGTATCAGAGTTACTAAGCCGCCAACGGCCTCTGACATGGCTCATGTAACGACTACTATCCATAGAAAGTAACCGGGACCGACGGCTTAACGTGCCCTCCGAAGCACGGACTCATCTTATTTTTCGGGCAATCAGGTGATTCAGCCTGCAATGCTCTAACCAAACTGAAGGCAGTCTTACAAAGAGATTGCGAACCCGGAACCTTTGGATCGTGAGCAGAGCGCTCAAACTGAAAGACCACGGAAGCTGTAAACCGACTAAAAGCCTCCGACATGATCTACCGATTGAAGCAACCGTTAGACATGTCATCAATCTTAACAAAGTATAACTAGAAAGGAACCCTAATCACAACCTAGCTGTACCCGTATGCCTAAAATCACTGGTTTTTCTTTCTACTCTAAGAGAAACAAAGTAGAAAGTAGGTATTACATAACTTAACGTAATATAAAACAATCGTATCTCTGATAACCTACTTTACTTACTAGATTATTTTTGTCTTTTAATATTTATTTTTACTGTTATTCTTACTTGTCTTACACGTGAGTGGCAAAAGTTGTCGGAATAGATAAGCAATACTCTTCAAATATTATAACGGCATTTTAGACTGCAGAATAACTAGCAAGTAGTTTTTAGGGTTCCGTACCCAAAAAGTAAAAACGGGACCCTATTACTGAGACTTCGCTGTCCGTCCGTCCGTCCGTCCGTCCTTCTGTCACCAGGCTGATACACGGTGATAGCTAGACAGTTTAAATTTTCACAGATGATGTATTTATATTGCCGCTATAACAACAGATACTATAAATAAAATAAAACAAATATTTAATGCTCCCATACAATAAACATGATTTGTTGCCGTTTTTAAAAGTACGGAACCCTCCATGCGTGACTCCGACTTGCACTTGGCCGGTTTATTTTTAAATGTTGATCACCAAATGTTTTAATGATGTAATAAGAATATGTAAATAGTACAAAATTCAGGTATCTACTTACAAATATACTTAGGAAGATATTGTAGCATATCTTAATGGCCGAGATTGTTTTATTTGACAAATTTTAAAAGCAAAGTTCTTTAGCTTCTTAAAGAACATTGCCTTCTATTATATACTCCACTACTCCCTCAAGGTAGATAATATAGTAGATACAGTAATCATATAGCTAGTATGTAAATGTTCAATTATTTTTCAGGGACAATATTTTCGATCATGGTGTTCAGTAAATACCTTCAATGGCACGATTCCGTCATGGGTTTGATCTCGTCTACTGTCAAGATTTGTTCAGCATTTGTCTTCGGATTTGCGCCAAATGCTACGATATTTTATATAGGTAAGTATATAGTTCTCCGTTAGTAGTAAAGTGAGAAAATTCAGTAAGATTAGTGGCCGACCCTGCGGGCTTATGACGCAAGCCAAATACGATATCTCTTCTATCTTTTATCTCCTTTCTTCAGATAGAAATAGAGTCAGAGTAAATGTATCTAGAGAAGAGAAAAACGAAGACAACTCCTTTGTCTTGGCTTGTATTTTTGTCTCGTGTTGGGATTTAGACCGCCTAAACGTCTTTAACACAGTCTAGCCAAATGATTTAAAGATCCGAAGCCGGTAATAGTTGAACATGCCCCCAAAACACAGTCTGTAGCCCTCACAGTGTTTACATTGAGCAAGTGATGCTTTTAAACTTGCTTAATGGAAACGAAACCTTAAAATGATTTAAAGCGTCGTAAATATAATAACACATATTTTGTAGTATAATTAAGTCGTTAAATTACAAATATGGCTAACTCGGCCATAAATTAAAACGTAGAACTTTGCAATGCTTTTCAATTAACCATTTTGAAATGAACACAGCATCACAAAAACTTACGAAATTTTGTATCTTTGTTGTTATATTTAACTATATATGCTGGGTGAAAATTAATCATGCCATCGACACGAAGAAGAAAAAGAATCATCAGTTGGCTTTGATACTGTTTTTTTTAATTGCAAAGCAAAATAAACAATAATAATTATTTACTTTTTAAACTCACACGATTTGCACTCATTATACTAAATGAAACGAGTCTGTATCGCGTTAGATAATTTTAGTAAATACGTTAAATTATGTAACGCGATACAGACCGGTTTCATTTAGTATAATAAATAACTAGTATTTTCAAAAAATCAAGCACGTTTAAGAATATTAATCAGTCATGCAATTGCCATAAATTCCATAATATCTATCATTTACGATACAATGTTTCTTACCACTTATCAAATAATTAATCTTTTGGTAACCCATTTTGATATAAACCGTTAATTCCGATAGGTATTATCGCAACAATGATATCTGCTTCTCCCATATTATGTCGTTACTTGTCAAATATAAACGATTACTTGAACAGAATATTACTTTGGTTTTGTTGAGCTGATTTAATAATACAAAATGGTTAAATTTTGCTTTTACCGTTTGCCCAGTAGCGGGCATTAAATCCTACTAATATTATTAAAAAAGAAAGTTTATGAGGATGTATGAATATACCTATACTCTTTCACGAAAAAACTACTGGATGGATTTGGATGAAACTGTTCAGTAATATAATATACGTTATAAATCAAAATAACACATGGATTACATTTTATCCCGAAATTCCCGTTGGAACGAGTACAACTGCGGGGCACGGCTAGTATTGTTTAAAGCTTGCAGTGAGTGTGCGGCCTATTACTGAACATTTACGGAAAAATTACAGATATTTTATCGTACAATAACAAATATGATATTTTATATGATTTCAGCTCCCGTGGTGGATTTACTCGGAGGTACTGGAATATTAGCTTTAAGGTCTATATTTACGAAAACAGTGGAGCCTCATGAACTAGGTAATAAGCAACAAAGTTTTTAAACGTATAATTTAGCTTAGTGAAAAAAGTATGAAACATTAGAAACTTTAGTTCTATCATAATTTTGGATTATATAACTATGTTTTGTTACATTATACGTTTGATTAGCATGTTATGGTCCACAAAGCAGAAGAAAATAATGGCTAAGACCGCAATGTGGTTAAGCCACCGCAGTATTTTCTCGTAGCTTGTAATGTAATGCATAGTTTGAGTGGTTTTAAGGAATAGCGCGAGAAAAAATCGCAGTAAAAAAGGTCTAATATTTTAAGATTTATGTAAATTTGACGCTTAATATATATATTTTATTAGTACGTATCATTAAACAAAGAAATATTAAAATCCATTACGCACTGCTTTTCAAATCAAACTTTGACCAACCAACCTTTGTATTTTTCAACAGCCTTCACTACACAGTATAAATCAAAGTCGTTTTCCGCTGTCTGTCTGTCCCTATGTATGCTTAGATCTTTTAAAACTACGCAAAGGATTTTGATGCGGTTTTTATAATAAATAAGATGATACAAGAAGAATGTTTACATGTATAAAAATTCCCGAAATTCCCACGGGAACGGGCACAATGCGGGTTAAACCGCGGGGCGCTGGTAGTATATGTATAATTGTATTCCAGGTAAAATCAACTCTATGGTGGGTCTGACTGAGAATCTGATGCCGTTGCTCTACGTACCGCTCTATACACAAGTGTACAGTGCTACCATGGAAGTGCTGCCCGGGGCCGTGTTTCTTATGAGCGCGGCCATGACGATCCCAGCAGTTGCTGTGTTCATGTTAGTATTATTTATTTTAAGACAATTTCTACTTAAAGACAAAGTCATTTTATCCGGTTTTGGCTCCAAAGACGCTCCTTTGAACGTACCACGTAACTTAAGATACCTGTCTTCAAATCTACCGTACTCTGAGACATCAATTAAATTGACAATTAGTGTGATCAATTTAATTGACATACGTTAACTGCCATCACGTCTCACTCAGACACGTCAATTAAGCCGACAATTAACTAGTAAGTATTGACGTAAGATGTCATATGTTAAATATCAAAAACACTCACAAACATTTCCTAAGGAATCATTTGACATCTCTCAGTACGGTAGTATGTCTTCAGAACTTAAAGAATGGGTCGTCAAATAAAATAACAAAGGTAATGTTTATGTATTAATGTCTTCATTTTCAGATGGCTATTGGTCTCACACAGAAGAGGACTGAAAAAAAGAGATGAGCAATCAAAAACAGAAATGGATAGTTTATAATAAAGAAGTTTTAAAACGATCACTCGAAATAAGCTAGACCACCGAATTCAATATGTACAAAGTCTCGATTAATTATTATGGAGGGATTATTTTCAAAAATCCACCAAAATAATTTATCCTAGATGAAATAAGTTAAGTTTTTGTAAGTATTTAATTTAGTATAATGTTGTACCAAGCATTTTATAGTAAAACATTTCATTGACGGGCGAATATTTTATTTTACCATTTAAATAAGGTTAATTAATATATTATTCATGAAAAATAGGAAATAATGGAATGTGATATTAAGTATTACCACCAACCGTCCGTTTTTTGTCTCATTTTTCAGTGAATTGTGGTTAGAAATTGTTATAATCAAGATGATTTTTTTTTGACATTTTAACTTTTTATATATACGTTCTAAACTTTGCAGTCCAACAGTTTTAAAATGATTGATTGAGTAGCCCTTGATTCCGAGATTTTATAATGTTTTCGCAACGGCGTCCATTATAAAATATGGCGTAAAATGAAGGCGCTCTGTGTCTTTATAGACCTAAAAAAGGCGTTTGATACTGTATCTCTCCCTATCCTTTTACATAAACTTGAGAGAGCAGGAATCAGAGGCACACCTTTATCAATTTTTAGAGACTACTTGTCAGATAGAGTTCAGAGGGTAAAGCTTGATCAATACTCCAGTGAGGACAATAGCATTACATACGGCGTGCCGCAAGGAAGCGTGCTTGGGCCGACGTTGTTTCTGTTATATATTAACGACCTATGTAACATGCAGATAGCAAACGCAAAAATATTCTCTTACGCCGACGATACTGCTATTGTTTTCTCTGGCAATTCCTGGGAAGAGGTCCAATACAGAACAGAGCAAGGTATGGTTCAGGTTTCTAATTGGTTAAAAAACAATTTACTAACACTCAACACAGTGAAATCCAATTACATCTGTTTCAGTATATATAGTAATGGGCAACCGAGTAACAACTTTACCATAAAGATACACACTTGTAACGATACAATGAATGACACATGTAACTGCTCCAAAATAGACAAAGTGACACATACCAAATACCTTGGCGTGGTAGTTGACCAGAGATTGTCATGGCATCCTCAAATTGAGTTTCTGAGTGAGAGGATAAGGAAACTCATCTGGATGTTTAGTTCACTAAGGTATGTAGTACCAAAAAATATACCTGGTACGCAGACTAAACATAGGCACCTTTTAAATGAAGTATATATTGCACTGGTACAATCAATAATTACTTATTGTATCCCAATATGGGGCGGAACATCTAAAACGCACTTACTCGAAATTGAAAGATCTCAGAGAGCTCTATTGAAAGTCATGTACTTTAAAAAACGGCGTTTTCCCACTGAGATCTTATACGAAACATGCAACTTGCTGTCTATCCGGAAACTCTATATACTACACATAATTTTAAAAACACATAAAACTTTAGACTACGACCCAACCAGACAGGAAAGGAGAAGAAAACATACTGTAATAGCTGTTCATAGTACAAAAACAGTCTTTGCGAGCACACAATATAAAACTAGGTCCACTTACTTATACAATAAAATCAATAAGGAACTAAATATATACAAAAACACTTATTATGAAATTAAAAAAAAGTTAACTACATGGTTAAAATGTAGAAGTTATGATGAGATTGAAAAATATATCAAGTCAATTACCTAAGTTAGTTAGTTAATAAATTCTGTACCTAAAATATTCATACACAAACACGCACACACACACACACACACACACACACACGCACGCACACACACACACACACGCGCGCGCGCGCACACCCACACACACACACACACACACACACACACACACACACACACACACACACACACACACACACACACACACACACACACACACACACACACATACATACATACATACATACAAATTCTAATATGATAAAGCTTAGTATAGATTATGAAATTAAAGTTAAGTTTCTTTCTATGTTAATCCCTACCTATAAGTTACAAATATTGTCATGATATAGAAGAGCGAGGCATCCTGGCACAGGCATTTGTATATGCTTAAAAGGATTCCTCCGATATAAATTGTTTCAAAATGTACTTATAGTTTCCGAAATAAAGATTTTTATTATTATTATTATTATAAAATCAAACAATACAAAACGTCAAAAGATAGCTGTAATTTCTGATTTTTTCGTTAAAGATAGTTTAGTTTACTTTTAATTAACTTTGTATCTCTATAACAAAGACTTATGCTATACATCCTCAAAGCGTCTTAGTTAGATTTAGTGGGTTAATCCAGGTTCATTTTGTCATTGACCCTGCTTGTATTCCTGCCCCAGTTTGTTCTAGAATCTAGACAAAAGACTATAAGCTAGCTATCATTCTAATGTTATCATTAAAAGCGTAGACAACATCAATTACGCCGCACTCAGAGACGTCAAATACTTCCTTAGTAGAGATTTAATGACTGATTTTGACATGTAATGTATGAAGATGTACAAATAAAAACTTTAGAGGTGTCAAGGGACAGCCGGATGGAACGAAGTTCAATGCGAAATAGATACATAGACGAAACGAAAATATCTAGCTTGCTTTCTATAAGAGAGAGAGAGAGAGAGAGAGACAGAGAAACATGCGCACGCAGTGCGGCGCATGTTTCTCTGTATGTCTCTCTCTAAGGCAAAAAGTGTCGTTACAACTTTTCGTCTTCATTTTTTCCGTCTAGCCCCCTTTCGCAACGCGCGTTAGGGAATTCGTTCCAATAATTAATTGTCGATTTAATGAACGTCTCTGAGTGCGGTAGTTATAGTAAGCGTGCTAATACAGTGATGTTTGATATTCGAAAGAAATGAGGAAGTTCAGTTTTGTAAAGCGTACGATAGTATTATTTACGATAGAATATGTTAAAACATAAAAAGGGTGTAATTCCAATTATATAAGTTGTATTAACTTATTCAGGCTTGAAAAGAAAAGAGTACAGATATAGGCACACTGTCCCAAGGCGACCACAACACTAAAACGATAAATAATATGTCTGTCATCGAGTTCTTATGTTAGTTTATTATAACTCAATGATGTCTGCTCATTTTCCTACACGCAGCACCAATATTTAGGAAATAAACACACATTAAAGTCAAGTAACCATAGACAATAAAAAGCTAAACAGACGGAAATACAAAAGGATTTTTCAAAACCTTGCTTCAAAATAGTACGGAAACAAGACACTTGGTACGTATAATTAAATTTTGTTTATCGCGGTTCCCCAACACCTGCAATGCACAGCCACTTTACTTCACTCTGCGCGTTAATTTAAGAGGTGCAAAGGTGTTCAGACTACTCGTTGAAAGCCGTCCTCATTAACATGTCTGAAAGTTTGCAAAAGATTTTACTTGCTCTTTTCTGTTTCGCAGGATTAAAACAAACTCTGAGCGAAGATTAATTAATTTTTGAAATATGTAAAAAATTGGGAGAAATGTGAAAAAAAATCTGTCATGATGAAAAATGACCTAGATCTGAGTACTCACAGGATCTTGAGGCACTCTTCGAGGTGTCTTTGGTCAAATGGAGGTGTTTTTCTATAAACATAATCTTGCTATCTTCTAGCGTCAGTGTTTTTAAAAGTTATATACCTATTATTAACTCGAAATTTTATTGAATTTAATGTTTTTTCTACTGGCAGACATATGAAATATGATATATTTATAATAAGACAATCTTGACAAAATAGGAGTGCTATGAAGCAACGACTACAAAAGAACATTTAACTTGAGCAGTTCCATAAAAAAAGATCCTGACCATGCTACTTGGAAACCCTGTCGCTGCACACTAGAACCCCCAAGTGGAGAAATACAGGCACTCCTTAAACAATCCGTAATTCTATAAAACGTAATAAACACGCGTAGTAGCATAATGTAATATAGTTTTAAGTTCTATGTCCACATGCAATAATAAATTATACACTTTACTTCTTGACAAACTGCGGGATGTTATCATGTACAAAGCCTTCCCCATGTTATCAATATATTTTGCAGTATAGCTCTGTAAACATTAATTAGTATTATACATTATTATGAGTAGCGAATAAACACGAGTGTTAATGATATTATATCTGCCCTTGTCATTCAACGTACAGTTCTCGTATCAAACATATCATATTACATTTTGTTATTAAATATAGCCAATAAAACCATGTAAAGGGATAAGTTTTCTTGGAACATTAGAACGTCTTCCGCAATCCCTTAGTTTTCCAAAGTAATAGTAGTTACCTTTTGAAAATGGATTCAGCAACACCCCCAAAATATAGTAGCAAAGGCGAAAGTACTGTTACAGAAGATGAAACAGAACAACCGTTTCTGAAAGCAGACATATTGGTAAAAGAAGAAACCAAAAAGCTGACATTCAAAGAGCGTTTTAAACTTATTAAAGAAAATACTACCGTTGAGCCTATTATGGCTCTGTATGTAATGCCAAGTGTGTTAGCATCGATAGCCATACAAAACTTGAACCTCGAAAAGGCTTGCCGAGTCAATCTGAATTTCACAACAGAAATATGTGATGCTTTAACTAGAAGAGAAACAGAAAACTATACCCAATACGAGAGGGAAGTCCAAACACTGATTGCAAGCGTGCAAGTTTGGAAGAACATAGTACAAACAGCAGTCCCTGCAATGCTAATTCTTTTTGTTGGCGCGTGGAGTGATAAAACAGGAAGGCGAAAAGCGTGTATTCTAATACCAATTGTCGGCGAATTATTGTCTTGTGTGGGCTTTATTATCAACACTTACTACTTCACAGAGTTACCTGTAGAAGTGACGGCTCTTACAGAAGCAGTGTTCCCAGCTATAACCGGAGGATGGTTCACGAATTTCATAGGAGCATTCAGCTACATTGGAGATATTACTACTTTGGAAAATAGAACGTACAGAGTAGGAATAGTGAATATATTCATGTCACTCGGTTATCCTATAGGCAGTGCTTTGAGCGGAGTTTTGTTGCAACTTATCGGTTATTACGGCGTATTCGCTGTGTCTTCCTCCCTCTATATAATAAGTTTGACTTATGGATACTATTATTTGGAGGATCCGAAGCGGAAAACTTCTGAGAAGACTGTGCGGAAAAACGGGGGATGTTTGGTGTTTCTACAAGAGTTCTTTGACGTGAAACTGGTGATGGAAACTTTTAGGGTTGTTTTTAAGAAAGGTGTTGGGAATAGACGTCTGAGGGTCTGCTTGCTCCTTATAGTAGTCTGCGTTGTGTTTGGACCTATGCACGGTAAGAATCCTAATAAGTTCTATAATAATGTGTACTCGTATGTCAGTCCCGGTTGTTGCAATCGTCTGACCAAGTCGGAGGCCTATAGGCGGTTTAAAAACTCTGACACCAGGGTTGGCCCCCAATCAACTCGAACTTACTCACCTAATATGAAATAATTTAACGTATTTCTTCTTCCAAGAGTTTTTTATTTTCCTCATCACTGTACCTCACTACTGCCAGTACTGCGCAGCAGTGTACCATTACAGGCTAATACTTTTTTCCTACGCGTATGAAAATTATGGGATCAATGATGTTTTACATTCAAGTTGGGTATGACAATTGTAATTTTATATTAATGTTCTACTAACATAAATCGAGGTTTTGGAGCAAACATGCGGTCCAAAAAAGTCCACGTGTAATAAGCATGAAATTAAAATACGTGGGAAAAGTCGCGAACAAAATGCTAGTTAACAATAATAATGTTTAAAACATTTTTCAAGACACCTCGCAGTTACCTGTCATGATAATGAATTCGTTAAATTAAAGATTCCTTCACTTTCCAAAGAATTTATATTTAAAAATGTTTGGCAGGGAAATTAACTTTATTTTGTGAAATATTTGTTAACTGGAATATTCATAATCATAATTGAGATTTTTCAAAAAAAAATATACCTTGAGTTTATAAAGCAGAGTCTGAGACGTTATGCGAAATATTTACTTTTCCACACATTTTTTCCTTTAGACCTAATTTAGAAAGACGCTGAGCGTAGCGCGGTGCGTACAGCGTTGCGTGCAGCACTGCGTTATATGGCAAAGAGAATAAAATCACAAATCAGTTTTAGAACATTACTTTGAAATAGTAACTTTAAGTAGTTTAGTGACCAAACTTAATGTCGAAATTACTGACCCCTATTGGTCTAATGATTGTAACTATCGGAACCAACAATTTAACGTTCCGACAAAGCGTGGTATTGGGTATGAATACATTATACTCGTAGAAACAAGTCAGCACTTCCTATATTAGGACGCAACCCAAAGTAAATGATCAGAGCCAGGAAATTGAGATTACCAAATACAAATTACGAATATTTGGGTCAAGCCAACTTTATTTATTTAAGGCAATCGGAGCATTATTATTATCATTTGTTCGAACCCTAACCGTGCTGTTGTCACGTTTCTCAGAAAGGACCGAAATTAAATAGGCTAAGTTATATTTCCGTCCGACTTTGTCTGTCTTATACTCAGTTTCAAAACGTTAATTTTCGTTTCAAATTATATTAAACTAGCTTTTTGCTCGAAGCGTGTTGCCTGGGGAATTTGAGTGATAAAAAATGACCTATGTCCTTCATAAAGTCTAGACTATTACAAGACTATGTAGACTAAACTACTCTGTACCTTTTATGTAAATTGGCTCGGTGATTAGGACGCAAAACCGTAACAAACACTCTTGTTTACTTTAGTATTTTTAGAATGGAATCGACTTATTGACTTATTACATTAAAGCCTTCCACGTGATCTGTTCCACGTGACGTAATACATGCGCTATTTTTAGCCAGGATTATATTCTCGTATTAGGCCGTCGAGTTAATGAACTCAAAACTGGATCATGTCTTTTCATTATCGCGATCATATTAATATCAAACATGAAAGTTCAAATTGAAAGGACACTTACGTAAAGATTTTATTTTAATTAATTATACATATTTGCGTTGATAAACTTTGAATTGCATTCGATTTCACAGCTGGTGATTACAATGTAATCTTTGTAGTTGGATTTATTTTGTTCCATCGATTCTTTTAATCTCTTCGCACGACTGTGTTGCTAACTCCGTACAGATAACTCGGGTACTATATTTTTTATTGTAGTTAGTGAGTAGTGTAGCGATTTTTAAAAAAAGAACATTGACATTTTATACTATAATTGTGTGCGTGTGTTCTTTGTGTGTCCGCACTACTGCAGCTTTGCACCCCTCATAGCGTGAAAATATCTATTGCAGGTGAATTCACCGTCATGTACTTATTCGCCCGCTACAGATTCAACTGGGATGGAACGCAGTACAGTATGTGGTCCACGTACTCAATAGTTACCAATCTATTAGGTAAGTTCAGTGTTTCAATTGCCCACGAGATGTTCCCGAATGTCTAGCGAAGTTACCATAATGGGGTCCTACATTCACTGCCGATATTGGACGAATATTCGTAGTGCAATAGTTGATAGCAGTGAGGTTGTGGTTAAGGTACAATGTGTGATAGAGTAGGTACTGCAATGATAAACTAATGTGTTTTGTAAGTTGTACCAGTCCATTTGTCTTTATGGAAATTTGAGTGCTTGCCTTTTTATGTATTACTTAGGGACGTCCGTTTAATCGACACAATATCCATAATTCACGAATTAACGTACAATGGTCATACATGTCAAAATAACTCTTTAATCTCTACACAGGAAGTATTTGACGTCTCTAGATAGGAGGTCATATTAAGCTATATGCAAATATCAAATGTAGTCAAATTATGTTCTAGCTAGACTGTCCAAAACCTACCTACTCAAAATCACATTGTCTTGACGAGCCAACTCAGTTGTTTTGAGGCCCAAAGAACAATATTAAACGACCTAAACATAACGCTTTACCATTTAAACAATTGTTATATGCTGCCTAAGTCATATTGTTTATCTTTCCTTATCTTCCAGGTACATTCTTCTCCATGAGTCTGTTCAGCAAATACCTACAACTGGATGACACTTTACTAGGAATAATATCGTGCAGCAGCAAGATTATAGCTGCATTTGCATATGCGTTTGCCAGAAACAACTTGGAGATATACATGGGTAATTTCAACTATGTTTGCGTATTTAAATGTGATCATATTTTGTTTTTATAACTTGCAACAGACACAAAAGTCAGAATACTACATCTTGAGAACCTACAAACTCCGGGGACCGCGTGGTTCATTCATTAATTTCGATTAGGTTAGTGGCCAGCCCTGTCAGAGTTTTTAGACCGCCTAAAGGCCTCCGACATGATCTGACGATTGAAACAACCGGGACCGACAGCTTAACGTGCTCTCCGAAGCAGGTAGCGCTCAGATAGAAATATAAATGTCACTATCGGCAACCCATCCAAGTGGGCTGGAACTGCACTTTGCTAAACAATCGCAATGAATTAACATCGCTTAATCAAAACTAAGTATTCGCGTGGTGATTACGCCTAATCCTTATCACTGTACTGGTATCTTCAGTGAGATGAGAGGCCTTTGTGCCAGCAGTGGAACATTGCAATACTTACTTACTTAAAATCTGACACCAGGATTGGTCACGAACTTACAAGAACTAAGTTATCTAAAAACTGTAGAAAGAGAAAGCATGTTAAATGGACAAAGATAACTAGTAAATATTGGTATATAAAAATATTGACATGTAATATCCAACAGCACGTTTTAGCTTTATTTTGCGCATTATGTTTTGGTCCCTAAAACTATGTATAGTGACGCGTAATTCACAGTTCGACTCATGGATACAGAGGATAAATATGCTTACGTAATCCGTCCGAAGTTTAGGGTATTACGGGGTTGAATTCATAAACGAACCATCTGATGTACAAACATAACTTCCCACAATATTAAATCACAAATATTTAATAACGAAAATGGTGAATGTTTGTCTGTTTGTCAGTTTTGACCAGTCTTTTAAAGACTCTGATTTTTAAATAGACTGTTAAACAAAACTACTTATCTGTCAGTATCAAAAAAAATATTGTATACAAATTAAACGAAATCTTATTAGTCTGAATATAATCGTAAAGATTTTTATATTGTTGTTGTAATGCAAGATTGGGAACATATTTCATCCAAAAACGGTAGACCTCAATCATTAAGTAGTATAATTGCTACTTACAACCCATCTAAGCAGTGATCGAACTGCGTTATATAACACGAGTACATAGTAAAACCACAAGCAAACCCAGGGGCGGAATCAATGAGTATTTATATTTGTATATGTATAAGACTGATACTTGGGGTTATAGATTACGCGGCTAAGCCGCGGGTTCTCGTAAACACTAAACTCGGAACTTTGTTGGGAACTCTCCCAAAACTCTGCAGCGGGCTTACGTTACATAAAATAAATCTATGGGGTTAGTGTGTAATTAAAAATTGGTTATTACAACCGGTTCCTTCATACTAAAGAGAATACTTAACCATATATAATATATACTTCATAAATAGCATATACAAGTAAAATGTTTTCAAAAAGTATTAACCTGTAATATTGTTTACCGACTGCTGGGCAAAGGCCTCTCATCTCTTCGAAGATATCTTCTTCAAAACCCTTTTTTGTTTCAGCTCCGCTACTGGAAATTTTGAACGGTACCTCCTTCATAGCCATGCGGTCTATAGCCACTAAGCTCGTGAGTGGGGAAGAGTTTGGTAAAGTGAACTCCTTGTTCGGGCTGGCTGAAGCAATGATGCCTTCTGTCTACGGACCCCTGTACTCCAGGGTGTATGAAGCTACTCTAGACATCTTGCCTGGTGCTGTTTTCCTGGTAGGCGCCGTCTTGACTACGCCTGCGATTGCTATATTTGGGTAAGGAATTCAGTCTATGGCCTCCTGAAGGGCTAAGATATAAGACAAGATAATGATTTTGTGTTTAACTTGTTTTTCTCTTCTCTAAAGTCCTGTCTCGCTCTATTTCTGTATAAAGAAAAGAGATATACGATAGAAGAGATTATCGCTCTTTATTTTGCATGATATTGGCCCCAATAAAATGTAAAGTGTTTTATATGGTCCTTAGGTACCCGAATACCTTAGAAAGAGCTAGTATGGTTACAGTCTTAGATCCAGCATCAATAGAATCAAACATGTAAGCGACATTACACGCTACAAGTTCTAGGGAGACCGATCGGCACGCTTGTATTTCCAACCTCATAAGAATTCACTAGGTCCTACGTCTAAAATCATTTACTGCCCACAAAGACGACACGGTCGTTTATGTCCAGACATTAAAAGACTAAATATGAAATAAATATTAAGAAATATTTCAGAAACATGAATATACTACAAAATAAAATATTAATTTGATCTATTTTTCTCCTCAGATGGCTATACTTCGAACAAAAGAAAGAAAGACAAATTATTACAAAAGAAAATAACGATAAGAAAACAGAGTTGATTACTTGATTGAAGCAAACTAAATAATATTGTAATAAAACTAACCAAATTGTACCGTAATTTAAGATAAAGTCCTAAATTGGCGAAATATGGCTTTAAAAACTAGATATAAAAGAAAATACTTTAAGTTAGATTAATGTTAACGGTAATAAATAAACTTAATTTTAATATTTAACTGAATTTATTTATTTTTAAACCTATCCATACATAAATAAAAGCAGTGAAGAGACTAAGTAAGTTTAATGCTCCATTCTTCATCGAGTGGATGGTCACCCTGACCAATCCTGATGTCAGAGTTATTGAGCCGCCGAAGGCCTCTGACATGGCTCATGTAACGACTACTATCCGTAGAAAGTAACCGGGACCGACGGCTTAACGTGCCCTCCGAAGCACGGAATCATCTTACTTTTCGGGCAATCAGGTGATTCAGCCTGCAATGCCCTAACCAAACTGAGGACAGTCTCACAAAGTGATTTTTGTGAGATATCCCCACCGGGAATCGAACCCGGAACCTTCGGGTCGTGAGCCGAGCCCTCAAATATTGAATTAGACTTGCAGCTTGTAAACTGGCTAAGGCCGGTACCATACATGCCAAATCTCGATCTGAATTCAGAAACAAATTTTGGGGCCTTTTCCTCACACATATCTGTAAAATCAGGTTGACTCTTGTCATTCTTACTGATGGTTCTGAACTGATGGCTCTGAAATTAACAATCTAAAAGCACAATGTCTGTGATTTTCTTGCAAATCTGAGCATTCTGAATTCAGAAGTCGACCTAAATCTAAAATTTCGAATAATCTACCAAATTATTACCCCTCAGTATTGTTTATGAATTGACAATATTAAAGTCGTACTCAGAGTCAATTAACCCGGCAATTAACTAATTAACGTTAAATTGGCGTAATATTTCATACTGAATTATTACTATTCATATTTGATTATAACTTTACTATTTACTTTGCTAATAATTTTAAAGAGTCCTCACTCTTCAAATGATCCTAAGGGATAATTTGAAGTCGCTGAGTACGGTAGTTAAACTTGTGTTAGATAATGATGGACTTATTTAAACTACGTCAAATACCTATGACATTATGTACAAGCGCCTCTTCCGTAACTTAGCTTAATATTAATTTCGCAGCCGCCATCATTATCGCTCGCTTTTAATTACATTTAATGAATAAGCGAAAATTACCTTCTGTGTTATTTCAAAACCCTTTATGTGAGCCGTTTCGTGCGTATCTTAATGAGGTTTTCAAATTTCAGAGATCCTCCGGTGAAACAATAAACCCGCAGTGTTTATTCTGTCAAGCAGCGGTGTTTGTGTAATTATTTTTGTTTTTTTAATATCACTGCTTCTTGCAATACAAACGTAAGCAATGGTATTAAAACCAACGTCTAAGAATTTATTTTTTCGGAATTTAGTTAAAGGAAAAATCTAATTACTGCATAGTAATTAAATGACACTTACCTTTTTGGATTATACTAATCAAAGAAGTTATTAAATGTCACTTATTTCTCTGGATATATACAATTGAATTAAATAAAAACTGAAAAGTTACTATTAATCTAATACAAAATGGTATCTAGATACATTAACATCACTGTAACTAAGTAAGTATTTGCCTATAATTCCCCACAGCCAGGCCAAGGCCTCAAGACTCACTTAAGATATCAGTACAGTAAGGAGGTAACACTGTAATCTATACTAATATTATAAAGAGGTTAAATTTATAAGTTTGTTTGTTTGTATGTTCGAGCTAATCTCGGAAATTACCTGTCCGATTTGAATAATTGTTTTTGTAATAGATAGCTACATTCAACGGGAAGGTCATAGGCTATTTTTCATCCCGATATTCCCACGGGCACGGGCACAACGCGGGTAAAACCGTGGGGCACTGCTAGTTAACAATATTATTGAAATACCATCATTATATTGTTCCTTTATACACGGACGGAACCCACATACTAATACATTAAGACACACTTGACGGATATTAAATACTGTTTTCAAAATAATTAACGATCTCGGATGAATAATGTGAAGGCTTTTATGCCAGTGTCTCTCTAACGTCAAGTCGATGGATGCCATTACAGAGTCTTTGTATGAGCTGAATATAGCAGGAAAATAACGATTGACACTGAATATAATTCAATTAGTACTAAAAGTAGAGGTTTTTATGTTTATGGAACAAAGTTTCAAATCGCAACATTTATAGCGGCTAGACCAATTTTCGTTATATTTGGTTGATTAATTTTTGTGATAATTATGAATCCTAATTGAACAGCTAGTTGACTTTTTTAGAACTAATTTGATTATTAAGCTTTTAAAATACCTTCAAGCCCTATAATACAACCAAAGCGAATAAATGCGAAGAGAAATGAATGAGATAGGTAAACAGTAAGCACTGAGTGTTAATTGGTGAAAAATTCGAAACAGGAATCATAATAGTACCGTAATTTTCGCGTACCTAATCGTAATAAGTGACTTTAGCTCTGGCTTTTACAGAATATCTCACATACTAATTCCCTTACTCGTTATTTCGTAGGTACTACACAACACGGACCATAACTCCAAGGCAGTACAAAGCAAGGAAATACAAAGAGCAAGAGAAATAATTAGCACGTGTAGTTACAACGAGATAGAGTCAGCAACTCCGCTATAACTCAACTCGACAAAACAATCTACGGAATTTATAATTTGCTACCATTATTTAGATTTAGGGAAATCAGTTTCTCGACAAACATTGCTTTTCACTTACACTCCTGGCATTTGTCAAGAGTTTTTGGTGTCTTCACCAATTACGTTTGAATTTGAGTATGGATATGGACCAGATAGCTTCCTCATCCGCTTCTGGAGCGAGGTATTCCGCTAGTTTCAGTTTTGAAGTGATGGCTGACACTGACTGTCACACTACCACCCGGTGTGAAGTTTGTCGCAAATCTGTCAGTTACGTCAAACTTCACATAGAGAGCAAGTGGCAGGTCAAAAGCTCTACAAGTTTGAAACAAGCCGCCTATCCAAAGGCTGATAAGGAAGACATGTTGCCCTCTACTATACATTATGTTCTGCATTATTGAAGAATTGAAATTCTCCAAGTCAATGTTCTTAATTGATTTTAACAAAGTAGGTAATGAGGTTTCGAAACTCCATGGTTAATAATTAAGGTGCATTAGAAAGTTTGACCATGATTATAGCAAATTAAAGGAATTTCTGAGAATTTTGTTAACCTTTCCCTGATTACTTGTAGGAATTGCTTTGCTTGCCATAGAAAGGCAGCGGCTGAATGTATCTCAATGTTTGTAGGTATACTGATATAATGAAGCTGAAGATTTTGAGTATTTGTTTGTCTGTACGTGCTAATCTCTGAACCTACCTGTTGAGTTTGTAAGTCTTATATGTGATAGTCAAATTTAAGAGGAAATTAGGCTACTATTTATCCCAAAATTCCCACGGGAATAATTACAGCTGCTACTGCTGATGAGGTATTAAAGGCAATGCGATGTTTATACAATCATTAACATTGTCTAGAATAGAGATCCATTTTTTGATAATCTCAATGTTTCTTAAAGATGTAAAAAATATTTGCTTAAGTAAAAAGTTTGTAAGAAATTTTCTTGAGATTTAGGTACTTGGGTACTACGTAACGTCGAACGTGAAAACTTGTGATTTAGCTGTTTACTCGGCAAAGCTTAACTTAAAAACAAACTTTTAACAACTTGTGGGTCGTAATTTTTGCCCAAAAGAAGGATGGATTGGTACCCAAAGATTTTATTTTAGGATTTCTATATTATAGTACCAGCATCCCGAGATGGTTTATTAATAATTCCATGGTAATTTTGGGATTTAAAGTAGCCTAGATAGCTTTTGAGTATAATTAATTTCATTTACAAAAAAATCCCGACTGATAATCCGTGACATTAACGTGTTGAAACAAAAACAAACTTGTCATAATAGAATAGATTGCTCAAGTAATAGAATCTATATCTCTGTTTGACATCAGCTCAATAAAGCAACTATGTTGAATTACATAAGCATGTTTCTCCGAAACTTTTACCTAAACTACACTGCTGAGCAAAGTGACGTGTGTCCAAAATCGTGAACCGTATCCGAAGCTAAAAATGTCTATAGTTATAAAAATGAATACATCATGTTCCTCTTAAGTTTCATTTGTTTGTCCTATAGTGCAAAGTAACGGTCGGAATTCTGTAATAAATACAGTGGTATGTGCGCAATAATTCAGATAATCATTACCCATTGTCCCATATATTTGGTCGCACAACGAACGCGGCGGTTCTCGGCGATAATTGTCAGTAATATGTCACGGAATTACGTCCGGTACCTGGAGTAATATTTCACAAATATCTTCTGTGTAGTGGAACTTACCTGCCTAAACAAGGTGGAATACGAACTAGTAATGTCATGGGGCTAAGATCTAAATTCTTAGGAATTTGGACTCAAAGAGGTTTTTTTTCTCAAAAAAGTATATATACTAAGTTTGAGGATGACTAGTGAATTTAAAAAAAGAACATTGTCCAAGCTCTTAACACTATTCTAGCTCTCTCACTAGTTCAGTGTTTTTTTGTTTAAAACAAATCTTGAAATCGTAGCACGCCTCTTTACAATAGTATATCAAACAGGAAAGTCTTTTTCAATCATTATAAGATAACAACAAAGAATATTTATTTATACAAAGTCTTTAATTAAAATATCATATTATACAATGAAGAGAGTTTTATTTTACCAATTCCTGTGAAACTCCAATCACAACTCATAGGACTAATGCAAAAAAGACAACTTTAATTAGTATGTATAGAAAACGCTGTTACATAATCACTTAATTAAAAAAGAGGAACTGTTTAAAACTGGTCCTAAGTATGTCATCTACGCAGTCGTCGGTTCTGGACCGACGGGTGGGTCTAATCTTTTCTCTCTGTTATCTTTCTTGTGTTGATGATAAAACCATCTGAAAGCAAAGAGAAAGGAAATGTTATGAATGACTATCAGTGCATGAAAATTGCTGGAATTCTTTAAACATAATAGGGGTGGTGTAAGTAAAATGGTTTTAGCGTAGAGGGCCCTTCCCGGGCCGTCTATCTCCAACGCGAACATTATTGAAAAGCTTGTTGTTTCAACTAGCGCAATGTCGGAAAAAGAGGCACTGCGAAAAGAGAGAGAAAGCGCCTGAGCGCTCGTTTGGCATTCGATAACTTTCGTCGCTCACTCGGGGCGGACGGCCGTTGACGATACGTACGATGAGATTCATGATAATATCACAGTATAGTAATACCAGTAATGTAACTCGGCTCTGTTCTTCAGTTAGATACCTACACACGCGCTGAACGCACAGATGCGATAGGGCTGCCCGCCTAGACTATTTTAATTGCATCTTGATATTTTTTTACACCTACTTGATATTTTCTTCTAGTTTTTGATTGTGAGTATTTTTTATTCAATCAAATAAAATTAATTTTAAATGAAACATTAAGTGTATAATAAATATGCATGCTGTTTTTTTCCTAAGTAGATTTAATTATTCCCGGTAATTTATAAAATTTTATCTCTGAATGAGTTAATGAACAACTCAAACAACCAAAAACAGCACAATATAATCGATTAATGCAAAAAACGCTGCTTCAAAAATCATATATAAATTCAAATTCAAATTTATTAATTTAATACCTACTGGAAACTAATTTAAACTGTGATATGGTCTAGTACACGCGCCTCACTACCTCGCTACTACCGATACTCGCTACTCGCTTCACGCACATTGCTATTATTCTAATATTATAAAGATGTAAAGTTTGTAACTTTGTTTGTATAGTTGTTTGTTTGTTTGAATTCTTTCACCTATTGGTAAAGTACTCGTACACTTTAGGTACGGACATAGGCGAGGTATTTTTTTTTAAAAAAGGGATCCGTATTCAAATTGGAATAATGTTACCCAAAAGGTATGAAAAACATGCCCACAAAAATTGGTTATTAGCCGCGTACCCACCTAGCGCACGGGCTCGCGAGCCATGGCTCGCGAGCCAGCCATCATAAGTCGTGTATATTCAGCTGCAGCTATTTTCCTAGCTTCGCGCGCGAGCCAAAACATAACCGTACCCACCTAACACACAGCGCTCACCGAGGCACCTTTGAGCGCGTCAAGTTTACCGACAACAGATGGCTCGGGGCCGAGACGTGCTCAGCCGAGCAAACGCGCGCCCGAGGCAGCCCGAGGCACGTCCACACCAGCCGAGCATTTGGCTCGCGAGCCATGGCTCGCGAGCCTGTGCGCTAGGTGGGTACGGTTTTGTTTTGGCTCGCGCGCGAAGCTAGGAAAATAGCTGCAGCTGAATATACACGACTTATGATGGCTCAGCCTGCCTCGCGAGGCGGCCTCGTGTAAATTGAACAAAACTACTGAGGCTGGCTCGCGAGCCATGGCTCGCGAGCCACGGCTCGCGGTCCTGTGCGCTAGGTGGGTACGCGGCTATTGGTGTGCGCTGCTAAATCTATTGATGATATATAAAAACATTGTTCGACATAATCAAAGTACTCATTATTGCGTACAAATAAGTTCGAGAGAACATACGTGTGGGATATTATGGAAATAGGTATACAAAAATCAATGCCACTTTTCGTTGTAATTTTATAACTCGTGAACGGGCTGACCTATCCAAACTAAATATTTAGGCTTTGTTCGGACTATTTAGTAGATGGTTTATGTGAAGTTTGCACAAAATCGGTCGAGTGGTTCTTAAATTTCCCCGGGAACGGCCACAACGCGGGTAAAACCGCGGGGCGCAGCTAGTAAATATATCGTAGGCACAATACAATAATACAAAGAACGAAGAACGTTATATACAAAGCGAGCGAGCGACCGAACTAGCGAGCTAGCGAGCGAGTGCGCCATTCATAGATAGACTCGTCCCCCGCATACCTCTTTCCGTCACTTGTCAACCAGCAAGAGAGACCGCGATAACGTTGAACAAAATATAGTGTGCGGAATCTTCATAAAACATGTTCCAGGATATACGTGTTTATTAATAAACCTTGCATGTTTGTAAAATAAATGATTGTTATTTAAAATCTCCATTATATTTACGATGTTTCTATCATAATATTTTCTTTAATTTTACAATTTATAAGTACAATATGACCGCCCAAAGTTCAGGTAAAATTTGTGCAAAAAAGCCGGTTTTCGGAGGCTTATACTGAATTTGTTTCTAAAAATTTTGATTTTCTTTTATGATAGAAACCTAGATATAGTGCATAAGATACTTATTAGCTAAAAATTTTCAAAGAAAGATCTATAACAACGCCGTAATCACGTAACAGCGTTTGTATGAAAAGTAAGTCGGGTTGGCCGCTCTTAAGAAGTTTGTGATACTTTTTATTGATTGGCTAGGACTTAGTTTCAAAACTGAAAACTCCGACCACTAACCTACACAACCTTACTATTGAAAAATATCTTCATAATTATATGTTAGACAGTCATTAGAATTCAAAATAAACTGCACAGTATATAACTTCTGAAAACTGCGACCACGAGTTCACGTGAATTTTACTTGTTTATTCAAACTCCTGTGCCACGAAAAAAACGTTAGTAAGACCTTTAGCCGTAGTCATTATGAGTTTATTTTCTACAAAAAATCCAAATTTAAGAAAACTTAACGCCCGTGCTCAAAGGCCTCCTTAGTAGATATTTAAAACGTGATTTTGACGTGTTATATGTAAAAAATAACAAATAGTTATTTATCGATTTATTGGACGTCCCTGAGTGCGGCACAAAACAAAGCAAAAACACCTTTATTGTACCTTTATTCGGAAAATAAATTGATCTGAATCTGAGCATTCCTTACCCAAAAATACAAAGTGCCGGTATGGTAGCCGCAATGCTCATAAGGAACACGGCTCCCGGCAGAATGTGGAGAGTAGCGATGTATATTCTGGAGTACAGCGGGGCGAATATCAAAGGCATTGTAGTTTCCGCCACACCAAATAGTGAGTACACTTTACCTGCAAAACAATATACCTATCAAAGTAAATAAAATATATTATTACTAACAGCGCCCCGCGGTTTTACCCCGTTGAGTCCATTCTGGTGGGAATTTTGCGATGAAAATTAGCCTTCCCGTTGAATGTGGCTATCCTTTACAAAAATAATTATGCAAACCGGACTGGTAGTTTCTGAGATAAGCAAGTTTAAACAAAGCTTTATTATATTAGTAGAGGACTTATCATCATATCTTTTTATCATCCCTATATTCATGTGTATGTACCTATGTAGGTACTAACAGAAGGCGACCCTAACTAATGCTAGAGTTATAACGATTTAAATTGGGCTTGGAAAGAGGATTCTCAAAATGAGATGAGTGTAATGTGATGGAGATGTGCTTATAACAATATCAAAATTATCTTAAAATTCATTATTTTTATTTGATATAATATCAATTGCAAGAAATCTACCTAAATAAAATCTTATGTATCTCCAAAAATTAAAATAAGTTTCAAACTCAAAACAAAAGATACCCTTTTTAAAATAATCTCAAGTTTAAGTTACAAATTCGTCGAAGAATTGCGGTGAGGCGGGCAAAGTTAAGTAATGATTAGAGTTTACTTACCAAGTTCCTGGTAGGAAACTAACTTTGAAGCTATCGACCTCAGAGCAATGGCGGATGTTCCGTTTAAGATCTCCAGTAACGGGGCTGAAACAAACTCTTTATAAACAACCTTATTTGAGGGTTAAGTGGGCAATGACTTGCGTAGAACTACCTACAACTGCCAGGCCTTTGCCACACTTGACCGATCTTCCGTCGCGGAAGATCGGCGACAGAAGATCCGTCAAGTGGCAAAGGCCTTAGAAGCTTGTTCATTGAAGCGGTCAAACAACGCATTGACATTGTCAAAATATTATCGTAATGCATTGTGATTGGTCTGTTGAGGTTCTCACAGCTCCACTCTGCTTCAAGGCAACATATGTTTATCTATTTGACCGTCGACATATCAAGTGATTAAGGAGAACGTCCACATCTTAGAATTACCTAGTAGAATAAAGATGCGTGTACAAGTCGGTCGCTGCATGTAATGCGATGAAAAGTAAAATTTCAACTTATATATTTAACTAGCAGCGCTCCGCGGTTTAACCCCCGTTGTGCCCGTTTCCGTGGGAATTTCGAGATTTTTTATACATATAAACCTTCCTCTTGAATCACTCTATCTATTTAAACCGCGTGAAAATCCGTTGCGTAGTTTTATAGATCGAAGCATACATAGGGACAAACAGCATAGGAAAGCGACTTTGTTTTATACTATGTAGATACTAGTGCTGTCTTCATATGTATCAAGTAACAACTGTTATTGCAGTTTTACACCAATCATACCTTAACACCAAATATCCATACAACAACATAGATATGATAAAATAAATGTTGGTCGCAAGTGTGTAAGTCCTTGTATGTTAGGCAATTCCCGCCGCCACAGCGCCAGTGTGTGACAAAAATACAAAACTCTCTATCTATATTCGTCTCTAGAATGCAAGCCAAACTAAATATAAACACAAGCGGAATCTAATCTATAACAGTACCTTATCGATGTTTTCATTCCATTATTGTTGAATTACTAGCAGCGCCTCGCGGATTTACCCGCGTAGTGTAAATTTCGGAATGAAAAACAGCCTTTAAAATCTTCCCGTTCAAATCGGTTTTGTAGTTTAAAAGATTAGCGCGTTCAAACAAACAAACAGTCTTTAGCTTTATTATGTAGAGTTACAGTATCTCCTTGCAAAACGGTATTTTTAACGTTACAGAGAAAGTCCCTAACATTAAAAAAAAAAATACCTTATTCTTTCATTCTATAATTGTTTTTGAATTACCATTTAAAACATGACTTTTTTTAAAACAGAAACTTACCAATAATATACTTACTAAATCACTCAATAACAATAAGGACAAAACTGAATATAACTGACTGGATCGTAGAAGCTGGCTCACACAAAATCCCTAACAAAGCCTCGTCCAAGTAAGGCACGTATAATATAGTTACAAACTAAGTTTACGTTGATTAAATCTCTCTATTATAAGACATAAAGTAAAGCTTACTAACACATATAAACTTCGTAGTCGTTCCTGGCGAAAGCCAGCACTATTGCACCACATATTTTACTGGATGTTGATATAATGCCCAGCACTGCATCATCCGCTCTCAGCTTCTTGCTGAACACGCTTATAGAAAATAACGTGCCTGGAAATATAACAAATACATTTTATAAGAACTTTGGGCAGTTTTCAGCGATGGCATTCTGTAAAGTAAAGGCTTTTTAGTAATTGTTAAAATGATTTGTAGTATTTATTTCTATTATTATTGTGTAAGGGTCTTTCTACACCAAGCCATACAGACAAGAACTGCAAAAGCCTTACTAACACATTCATATAACTTAAAGAGGACCCGAGCAAATAGATTTAAGATATCAAAGTATTTTATGGATTAAAAAATAATAATTAAAATGTCACATATACTTAATATTATAAATATTATAAATGTTATTTTGTTTGTATGTTTGGGCAAATCTCAGTAATTACAAGTCCAAATCGAATAATTATTTTTGTAATGAATAGCCACAATTACCGGGAAGTTTATAGGCTATCCTTTATCCTGAAATTCCCGCGGGAAAAGGCACAACACGGGTAAAACTGCGGGGCACTGATAGTTTAGAATAATCTTGCTGAACCGCCTCGGAGCCAGTGGCTTAGAAAGCTTAAAGCTTTGAAGACCATATTTAAATATCGTTCTCGTTTATTTCAATCCTCGGACTATTTCAAAGGTCTTCAAGCGGCTTAAAATGTCATAACTGACCTATAATACCCTACTTACGAGTACGTTCCAGCAGTTTAAAAACTCAGAAGTGATCAATAATGCCTGCACTAGCGCTCGTGACGTAGTAGCTCATTGCTAAAGTTAAGCAATGTGCAGCTCGGGCTCTACTCGAATGGGTGACCGATAGTGGCATTTTCTATCTGAGCGATACTGTGCTTCGGAGAGCACGTTAAACTATCGGCCCCGGTTGTTTCAATCGTTAGACCATGTCGGACGCCGGAGACATCAGGGTTGACCTACTCGAATAAACATTCGAGGTTAGTTTCTCAGAACCACACGCGACATTCCATATTGCAGTATGTGTTTGATGAAACCTTAAAAGTTTGATAACAAATAGTTCACATGGTTACTCGTGGATCATCGCGGTAAGACATACAATATAATGTTATGAATAACAAACTGTTCATCATACGGAAGTCGTATCAAATATTTCTTTGTTTTATAAACACTATCAGTACTATTTCATTATTTTATTGAATACTGTGTGTGAGTTGTGTCTGGTGGAATGCTATTTTATTTTATTAAAACTCAGACATAAATAATTATAGGTACCCACAGTTTGTTAATTTACCTAAAACGCAGATACTAATAGTGCGGGTGCGGGCCGGGTGCGGGCCGGGTACGGGCCGGGTGCGGGCCGCGTGAGGTTATAGTTCGTTTTTGACAAACCATGCCAGAAGCCGTTTGGTGGTCTAAAAACTCCGACACCAGGATTGCCACTAACCTACTCGAAATGAATGAAAGAATGTATGACAGATGTCACATTGGCCCGCAACGGACCCACTGCGGGCAGACATATACCTACCTACCCGCTACCGCTACCCGCAATCGGGACGCACACGCGCTATGTGCGTCTTGCACTTCAAGGCAATTGCGATTCGATTTACAACAAAGTTATAAATATACTTTCATTTATTAATTTAATATTATTAACCTTTTTAAATTAAAAAGGTTAAAAAATGAAAAACGTGTTAATACCACGGAAGAGCGAAGGCCTTACTTGCGTCTTCTCTATTTCGTGCTACTAATTGTTAGCAGTCTTCCGCTACGTTGTGCCTATTCCTGTGGGAATGTAGGTATGAAAAATTTAATTTAAAACATTAATATGGCTATAAAATATACAAATACTTTTTCATTTTTTTTTTCAAAATTCAATTAGTAGGTAATTTTAATCATCGACATTATACCTACTTAATTGATCGAAGGTCGCGTTCAACTTCAACGTAACAAAATAACAAACCCTTCAGCTTATATTAGTATAGATAGGCTGCAAAAGGGTAATTTAAAGGGAAAACATGAAGTCCCGGGAGGAGTTTTAATACTAGAATAACGAGTGCCTAGCACAAATGATACCTCGACCGGTTACAATTCTGAAAGCACACCACTGTATCAACATCGGACTTAATTAACAGCCACCTAGAGACTTATTAGTCGTGTTCATTTTATTATGAGCTATGTTTCAAATAGCCCAGTTAGCCCGTAGCCTAGTTAACCTACAAATACTGAATATGCCATTAGTAACTTTAGGCATTACTAATGACCTGTTTGTATCTGGAACTTTTTGGTACATTTATTAGAATCATTATTTAGCTTATTTTATGGTTTTATTAAATTGTACATTAGTATTTTTATTTGAATTAGTGATGAGTGAAAATCAAAGCTGTTGAGTTTATTTGTAAGCTATGAATTGAATCATGGCCAACTTGATTGTGAGAGCTTTATAAACAGAGTAATTTTTTAAATCAAGATTTTATGTGATTGTGCAATGGAGGTATCAATCGACCCAAACCTCCTTAATATTAATAAAGGAGGTATCTATTGACCCAAGCCTCCTTATGATCCGGTCATTTTAAACAATTGAAATAAAGAAAATTCCGACAGAGCCAAATTTTCGTAGAGACCTTAGGTTTACCACAAGGAATAAAGTGTCAAAAGTCCCCATCAGTCCCATGTGAGCTTCGGGATTTATTCGGGGCCGAATGTCAAAATTTTAGGTTTTTTGGATTTTTCTCGAAAACGGTAAGTTTTATCGAAAAAGTACCTGAGAAAATAAAAAAGCTTATAAAATTCTCTATAACTTTAATTCTATCCACTTTTTCCATATTCCCAACCGTTATTGAACTACACGCTCCAGAAATGTAAAAATTAAGGACCTCGGGCAGGTAACTATGGAGCCTGCCCCAATGCTCAACAGTGACATGACCTATGTCATTTGAAAGGTCTTGAAGAGTTGTACTAGTTACTCCTAGACAGTTATATCGAATTCGATGGCCAACTCGGTGTTTTCGACCACCGAAGAATTACCACTGGAGGTGCTGTGGAGCCTGGACGGAATGCTCAACAGTGACATGACTTACGCATTTGAAAGCTCTTACAAGTCACTTTTTGATAGTTATGTCGAAATCGACGCCAAACTCGGTGTTTTCGACCACCGAAGAAAAAACACTAGGTGTATGTGCACTAATGTGCAGTTGACACTGATCGTATTGCTCAACAGTGACATGACTAATGTCATTTGAAAGCTCTTACAAGTCACTCCTTGACAGTTATATCGAAATCGACGGCCAACTCGGTGTTTTCGACCACCGAAGTATCGACACTGATCGTATTGCTCAACAGTGACATGACACATATCATTTGAAAGCTCATAAAGAGTTTTATAAGTCACTCTTTGATAGTTATATCGAAATCGCCGTCCAACTTAGTGTTTTCGACCACCGAAGAATGGAGTTGGGCAATGCTATACCGAAGTATCGACCCTGATCCTAATGCTCAACAGTGACATGACCTATGTCATTTGAAAGCTCTTGAAGAGTTGTACGAGTCACTCTTTGACAGTTATATCGAAATCGACCGCCAACGCGGTGTTTTCGACCACCGAAGATCGACACTGGGTGTATGTGCAGTTGACCCTGATGGTATTGCTCAACAGTGACATAACTTATGTCATTTGAAAGCCCTTGAAGAGTTGTACAAGTCACTCTTTGACACTTATATCGAAATCGACCGCCAACGCGGTGTTTTCGACCACCGAAGAATGGAATTTGGTCAAGGTCCTTTATTAACTAATGTGTACATATATTTTTTTATTTTTGGTCAAAAACACCGAGTTAGCCGTCGATTTCGATATAAATGTCAAGGAGTGACTTGGACAACTCTTCAAGGGCTTTCAAATGATATAAGTTATGTAACTGTTGAGCAATACCATCAGGGTCAACTGCACATACACCCAGTGTCGATTCTTCGATTGTCGAAAACACCGCGTTGGCGGTCGATTTCGATATAAGTGTCAAAGAGTGACTTGTACAACTCTTCAAGGGCTTTCAAATGACATAAGTTATGTCACTGTTGAGCAATACCATCAGGGTCAACTGCACATACACCCAGTGTCGATCTTCGATGGTCGAAAACACCGCGTTGGCGGTCGATTTCGATATAACTGTCAAAGAGTGACTCGTACAACTCTTCAAGAGCTTTCAAATGACATAGTTCATGTCACTGTTGAGCATTAGGATCAGGGTCGATACTTCGGTATAGCATTGCCCAACTCCATTCTTCGGTGGTCGAAAACACTAAGTTGGACGGCGATTTCGATATAACTATCAAAGAGTGACTTATAAAACTCTTTATGAGCTTTCAAATGATATGTGTCATGTCACTGTTGAGCAATACGATCAGTGTCGATACTTCGGTGGTCGAAAACACCGAGTTGGCCGTCGATTTCGATATAACTGTCAAGGAGTGACTTGTAAGAGCTTTCAAATGACATTAGTCATGTCACTGTTGAGCAATACGATCAGTGTCAACTGCACATTAGTGCACATACACCTAGTGTTTTTTCTTCGGTGGTCGAAAACACCGAGTTTGGCGTCGATTTCGACATAACTATCAAAAAGTGACTTGTAAGAGCTTTCAAATGCGTAAGTCATGTCACTGTTGAGCATTCCGTCCAGGCTCCACAGCACCTCCAGTGGTAATTCTTCGGTGGTCGAAAACACCGAGTTGGCCATCGAATTCGATATAACTGTCTAGGAGTAACTAGTACAACTCTTCAAGACCTTTCAAATGACATAGGTCATGTCACTGTTGAGCATTGGGGCAGGCTCCATAGTTACCTGCCCGAGGTCCTTAATTTTTACATTTCTGGAGCGTGTAGTTCAATAACGGTTGGGAATATGGAAAAAGTGGATAGAATTAAAGTTATAGAGAATTTTATAAGCTTTTTTATTTTCTCAGGTACTTTTTCGATAAAACTTACCGTTTTCGAGAAAAATCCAAAAATCCTAAAATTTTGACATTCGGCCCCAAATAAGTCCCGAAGCTCACATGGGACTGATGGGGACTTTTGACACTTTATTCCTTGTGGTAAACCTAAGGTCTCTACGAAAATTTGGCTCTGTCGGAATTTTCTTTATTTGATCACTATTTTTATGTCTAAAATGACCCGGCTATTAGTATTTATGAAAGAGGATCTATCGAAACGAACATCCTTAGTTTTTTTTTATAAAGGAGGTATATATCGGTCCAAACCTCCATAATAATAATAAAGCAGGTATATATCGATTCAAACCTACTTGCTGTTCATATAGGAAGAATATATCGCTTACATCTCACACTTTCTCCATTATCTCTAAAGAAAGAGAAATCTTTCCGGAAATACTTAAAAGTGAGGAAAATAAACAAATTTATAAACAACAATGTTCTAAGAAACAAAAGCGTGACGCCATTTAAATGCAACAGACACAAATAGACTAACTATTGTCCTAACCAATGATAAAATAAATATATAGCAGATAGTTTCGTAATAGAATCCTTGTTTAAACAAAATCTATTGAACTAGACCTTTAGCTACAATCAGTTCTATTTCAATATCAGTTATCTTCAAGTTACTTACCTAAGGAGTGTGTGATAAGACTGTAGGTAGAGTATACACTGTACTTCACTTCATCCCAGTTGAATCGATAGCGAGCAAATATGTACATTATGCTTAATTCACCTGCAAAAAAAGAAAAATAGATATAAAGTCAGACCAACAAATGACAATTTTAAAACAACTTCTAACAAATCGTCTTCAAATCATGTGTTTATAAAAACTACCACCTTTTTTTAAATGGGTTAGGAAAGAAGCCATTTTGAAAACTTAACCCCATTTCATACCGAAAGTTTTTTGGAAAACGGTTCATAAACAATGTCATAGAACTAGATGTCAGATAAGATACATTAAAAAAAAAAAAGACGTGTGGCACTCGGGGACTGCCGCGGTAAAGCTATTGCATAGTTATTTTTTCTATCACTAGATGGCGTTAGTGGGGAGCGTGAGGTTTTTTCGTTACGGAATTTCTGGATTCGGTCCCCGCGCTCAAGGCCCGCGATAGAAGCTATGCAATAGCTTAACAAGCAAAGACGAATTTATAATCTGTTTGGTCTGAAGTAGATTTAAAATTAGAACGAGACCACTATCTCCCTCCATAGGCCGACGAGGAAGTTCCATAAGTACTCGAGTCTATTGTATTTCGATTAGACCTCGCATATAAAGTACCCCGCCTCCTGTTTTATTCAACTTCTTACATCCAATAAATGTCAGTATTCATTCATCAAAATTCAAATCGGTCAATTATACTATATAAAATATTATTTCGTGACGTCACTGTGTACCGTGTAACAATGTTGTTAGCCTGTCCTTACAAATGATTTATATGGGTTTTCCGGTGCGCACTGCACGATTTGTCAACAACGAAATGCCGGGAATAGTACGTCATGTCATAATAACAAAATGTTCATTGGACGGAGTACACTGCTAAAAATTATATTCGAGTGTCAAGCCAGTTCCGCTGGTTTATTGTGTTTGGAAATGTATTTGATTTTGTTGTTATTATTTGATAAATTTGAGTCTTCTCGCTGAGTGGTTAAGTTGGAGTTTTAGTTTTGGTTCGTTTAAGGTCAGCTTGTGTACTATCATCAAGTTTTAGAAGCTTATAGCCCTTTGTCTAGTTACTAACATCGCTATAAGCCTTTTTGACCTTCCTCATGAATACATAGATAATTTTTTTTTAATCCAAAGTTTAATTCCAAAAACATAATAACTTGAGAGGTGTCAAGGGACACCCGGATGAAACGAAGTTTATTTATTATCCACAAAAAAAATCGTCGCGACACCACACTGTTCAATGTGAAATAGAAAGACGAAACGAAAATATCTAGCTTGCTTTCTATGAGAGACGCATGTTTCTCTGTCTGTCTCTCTCTGGCCTAAAAAATGTCGTTACCATTTTCCGTCTAGCCCCCTTTCGCAACCCGCGATAAGGAACTTCGTTCCAAAAGAATATAGAAGTGACACTTCGAACATTCATAAACATGATGACTACTTTCCAATAAAACAAATCGGTTCTTCTCTATGGTACATATGTAATTGCAAATGTTATTATACAGGGTGACACGTAAGACGTACTTAATACAAAACATGTTTTTCTAACTTACCTACCTAGTGCTAATAATCCGAACTATGTTTCGTGTTGTTTAAATAATCGCAATCGTTGTACCATTGTTTTAATTATTTCCGTTATTTTTGACCCCATAATGGTTACCCTAACTACTTTGTGGAAAACAAAAAGGTTGAAACTACTTTGTTGTAAACACTCACCTTCTTTATCATCATGACTGATAATTTAAAAATAAATGACACATCGTTGAAGTTACTTGTCATAACAAGAAAATATTGATTAATCATTTGGAGATTGGAAACGTGACGATGACGTCACCAAACGTCCATAGGGTGACCAAACTTACAGGAATTTATTAAATTATTTTGTTAGAAAATTAGCAAAAGTTATTTAGATGAATTTTAATTAGTGATGTAGTGAATAACGATCTTTGTCACTAACCTAACCATAATTAATTATTTTGTACTACGTCTTCTGTGTCGCCATGTATAATGCCAAGAATTGTTACACACAGGTTATAACTAACCCAGGTTTTTATATGTTTATTGTTTATACCTGTAAGTACATAATACATACACTGAGTAAGTACATAATACATAACAATACTTGAATGTTTGTGAATAACTTGAAGCATGTAAACAGTACATAAACACTTCTGTTTATCACTTTATATTATTACATGTTTATTGTAAGTTGTGGTTGTAAACCTTGGTCTCTATTATTTACATAAAACTAAGTATTTACTTAATGATTGTAGTTGTATATAACAACAATATAACGGAGACATTCTCGAAATCATTCATGCTATCTTGTACGGGAATATTGAAAGATAAGAAGCTTTAACTTGTGTTTTGTTCAAAATAATAATTATATCGCTCTGAGAAACAAATAGAAAAGTAAACAGGATCAGTAAGTGACGTATTTTCTATGAAAGAAAGCAAATGTCTTTGTATTAGTATGATCCCCGTATTTTTTATCAAAATGATGCTTCGGACAAATTGGTGGAAACTTGATTGGATTTTTTACTACCTACTAAGTTGTTTTAGATTTTTTGCTTCCAAAATATAAACACCCAAAAAAAATCAAAGCGGAATTTTAATTAATTTATAACGAATGGACCGTTTTTATAATTTTGACTTTGAAATGGTACAGTGCGTGGGTGCAATAACTTGTCTAGTCAAGAAGTTATAAGGATATCATTAAAATATGATTTTCTTTATTAATACCTATTGAGTATTTCTCTATTCTGTTCTTATGAGCTACCGAAACCACTTAATCAAGTACCATCACGAAATTAACGTATTGTTGCAATGAAGCAACTACCTTGTATGACATACTTTTTACTCAGTTATTAAACAGAACTATAATGTAGTTCTATAAATATTACTACGTCATCAATAATACATGCTAAACCGCAACCTTAGTTGTTCAACACCTAACATTTAAATGGATACATTAACGAGATATAAAATAAGTTAACAAACATTCGCAAACATATATCGAGATATAAAAATAGCGAAATAAGTGAAAACGGGACTTAAATATCGTAACCTACCTCAAAACTTGTTGATCTAAGAAATTTAAAACGGATATATTTTCAATTCAATGATATTGCATATTTATGAATAGCATAAAGATCAAGTTACCATGAATATTCATCTCTTAATATATAATTTATCTTAATAATGATAAAATATTCAAAGGCCAATCGCAGGGCAAAGGCCCTGCAGAGGATTAAAACTGGTATTTTATTTCAATAACAAGTGTCACTTACCCCACATGGGGCCGAAGGTAAGGCAGACGACCGATAAAATAAGGCATATCCTCAATCTTCGATTATTGGGCCCCTTTTTAAAGGCAATCTCCATCGTTTTCTTAAGGCTTTGTATATCAAAAAATTCTAGCAGTGCTCCGGATATGCCTGGTTTTTTGACCTGAAAATAAAACAGATATAAATACACAGTAGATAATATGTAAGAGATATTTCTTGCAACAATGAACCAACCTTTTCTTTGTCGTCCAACCATGTATGATCTTCAATACAGAACATAACATAACAGAAATTGATTATTTGAAACGAGCCGGCGATGGCGAACACCCCATAAAACCCGAGATACTTGAGCAGCACCCCGCTCAACCCCATTCCTATAGGAAATCCAACAGTCATGCACAAGCTCAGTATTCCTAAACGAAAAGTCCTCGTTTCTTTCGAAGTTATGTCTCCCAAATAACTGAAAGTGCCGAGAAACATTGTATACCAGCCGCCAGTCAGCGCCGGGAATATGACCTCCATAAACACAGTCAATTCCACGGGGACTTCATAAAAGAAATAAGTGTTGATAATGTTGAGCACACATGTCATGAATTCCCCAAGGATCGGCATTAACATGCAAATTTTCCGCTTGCCTGTTTTATCGCTCCACGCGCCGATGAATAGCATCAGGACGGTCGGCACCGCCGTGTGGATCACGCTCTTCCATCCTTGCACTGAAGCGATCAGTTTCTGGACTTCAATCTCCTCAAACGTGTGATTCGCCCGTTTTCTTAGTCTTAAATCTGTGCAGATACTATCGCCGAATCCAAAGTTTACGCGGCAAGCTTTGTCCAAATTCAAGTTCTGTGTCGCTAGCATGGCCAGGACACTCGGCATCACAAACAGCGCCAGTACCGGTTCTACCGTTATGTTTGATTTGAGGTACTTCATTTTCTGTATAAAGGTCATGCTTTGCATAACATTTTTGGTTGTTGTTTTTAGTGGAAGCTCTTCAGCCTCGCTGGGAGTCGCGTCTGGTTTGGCCGGTCCGTCCATGTTGTCTGATGTATCTTGTTTGCTTTCTATTTATCTTGACCCTTTAAACTTGCAGTTTCTTGGTATAATATGTTGTGCAGTAACACTGGTCACATGGTTGACAACTCGACTGTAATCTACAATAAAATACCGTTTCGCTAGTGAACCATCCTCCGCGACGTCCCGACCGAGACCTATTGTTCGCTTAATGTAATCAAACACTTAATCCATATCAATCTCGAAACGTTTACAAACACACTGTTATATCAAATAATCTTAACCATTACATCAACCATTCACACTGAACAGAATAACCGATTTGATCCAATTAAAAAGCACTTTGCAAATAGATTTTTATTACATTCTCACTTATAATCACTTGCATGTAATTGTCCATTAACACATTCACTAATATTAATTTATTTTATAGTCTATTACACTTCTTTGTTTGCATTTTCTGTTTCGTCTTGATTAGTGTCTTCTCTTTGCTCGAAATACATCCATCTGTGGACGAAGCGGTCGAGTTATTGATGGTCATTGCAATACAGACTCACAAATACTCATACAGTGTTTATATTCGTCAAACAAGCACTATTGACTATTTCTCGTAACGACTAATTATATATTATTCTTTATCACCTTTGCGTTACTAATTACCTTCGGGATTCTTTTTTTTCATAATCATTTGCTAATTGCCAATAGATTGTATTGTTATGTTTATATCCAAGTAGTTTTCATTGATATTTTATTTTGTATATTTTAAACTTATTGATATTTCCTTAGATGATTAAGCTAATGAGTCTAATAATTAATCATAACAACAGACAAAACAAAAATAAACTAGACTTATTAAGAAAATTTAATTTATAATTATTAATTATTAATTTGTTTAGGTATTTTTGCTTCTGGGTGCGCACGCTACGGTTCACCTTTGTATGAAGCCACACGCGCCCGCGACGGTTCACTTTTGTATGAAACCGCGGCGTGCGCACGCTTAACGCAGTGTCGGCCCTTATGGTGGATTGTTTCAAACAGTTGGTTATAGTAATATAAGTTCGTTAAAAAAACACGACTGAAAGGTAGGTAAAGGCATTGCTTCATAAATTAAATGACAGTTTGTTAAAGTTATTCGGGCTGCCAGTAGAAAGCCACGATACTTTATTTCCTTGCGTCCTTTAAAATTGACATTTAATATTAACGTTTACTGGTACGTGAGCGTAAGCTGAAGTCTTCTTCGTCTTCATCGAGTGGATGGTCAACCTGACCAATCCTGGTGTCAGAGTTATTGAGCCGCCAAAGGCCTCTGACATGGCTCATGTAACGACTACTATCCGAAGAAAGTAGAAAGCTGAAGTAACGCGGTCTTAGCGATTCAGACAGTCTTAACAGTGTCTTGTTGAAGTCTTGCGAGTTTAAGAATTGTACTGATAAATATTATAGGGCAATCTGCGATGGTCGTTACATATTACAAGTGCATTACGTCGTAATATGACTTAAATGTACTCTACTTCAACTACCTCTTGAGATAATAGGAAATTCCCAATTGATAAACGAGTTATAGTACAAGGTACTCAACCTTTCACGTGTAAAAAATACTATTGAATTTGAAAAGGTCAGTCACTATTAAGACTTTTTTGCACTTTGATTTGCATACAAAGAATAAGAGCGAACTTTGAATAACAAGTTTTTATAAAGTATATTAAAATATTTGCTAATTTTTTTTTGTAGGGGTTACTAACTAAGATATTATTATATTAAAAGCATACGAGTCAAATTGAAATATAATCATTGACACTCATGTTGAAAACACCTTTAAGGGTGCCTACCAGTAGATACCATTGCTATATCACATTGATACCAAACGAAACAGCAAAAATATAATCGCATGTAAATATAATCTATCGCCAAAGAAAAGTACAATACGTAGTATGCCTATATTCATACTTCATAAAATCTTTAGATCCTTTAACAGAGTTTAACGACAAAAGCCTAACAAAACGGAACGAAAAAATAAACTACCATAAGCTTACACCACTTACACCCATACTCAGAGACGTCAAATACTTCTAAGTAGAGATTTAGGGTGCCTGTCCATTACGGACACGGAAACGGACAAATATTAACCAATAGGATTGCATAAAGTATCTGACCGGAGATATTATGCAATCCTATCGGTTTATATTTGTCCGTTTCTCCGCTCCGCAGCCTCGCTTCGCATCAATGGACGTGATTTTGACAATTGTTATGTATGAAAAATAACTACAATTAGTTAAGTGTCGATTTAATGCACGTTTCTAAAAGGAGGTTTATATTTATTTATTTAATGACACATCAACATTGTCTCATATTATACAATTAAATCTAGAGTTACATTGTACATTTCTGATATGAACACCAATATCCGATGTGTACAGCGTTCATAATATACTTCAAAAATAAAAACGATACGACTCAAACCTATCTAAACAATGAATTAAACTCACCCAAAAATCGCTACAGCAGGCACTGTCATAGCTGCTCCTAACAGGAACACAGCTCCTGGCAGTATGTTGAGGGTAGCCATGTACACCCGGGAGTAGAGCGGCCCGTACACCAGGGGCATCATCGCCTCCGCCAATCCGAACAGAGAGTTCACCTTGCCTGGGGTAATTGGCAACATATGTACGGGTGGATTTAAAAATCGAATGGTAGAATTGGATCTGTAGAATAAATAGAGCATAGACAAAAGTGAAGAACGAACGAGCGAATGAAAAGAATGAAAGAAGGAACTAGTGAAGAAAAAGGATGATGTTCCTTCACCAGTTCTAGTTGTCTAGAGTGTAGCGGGTGAGAGCCGTGCCCAGCACGAGTTCCGGACACGGAACCAAAACTTCACTAACGTTTTATATGAAGAAGTCTATGTTATACCGTGCCGTGACACTCGAACTACAAACACTACAAATAACCACCGCGCAGGACAGCTAGTTATAATATGAAGACGTAATGTAGACGGATCGTAATCGCCACGGTCGGTATAGCATCTCATTCAGTCTTTAATTTAAACACTGTACGCTGCATCACCTAAAAACTACGTTTTAAAGCAACTTCTAAAAAAAATTGAATAATAATTGACTCTTAATAAATACCACAAGCCAATCTTGATATTTGTATTGTATAATCCATACTAATATATTATTATATATTATATATTATATATTATATATATATATATATATATATTATATATATTATATATTATATATATATATTATATATTTATATATTTATATATTATATATTATATATAATATTATAAATGCGAAAGTAACTCTGTCTGTCTGTCTGTCTGTTACGCTTTCACGCCAAAACTACTGAACCGATTTTGCTGAAATTTGGTATAGACATAGATATGACCTTGAGAAAGGACATAGGATACTTTTTATCCCGAATTTCCCTCCGGATAAGATACTGTTACGCTTTCACGCCAAAACTACTGAACCGATTTTGCTGAAATTTGGTATAGACATAGATATGACCTTGAGAAAGGACATAGGATACTTTTTATCCCGAATTTCCCTCCGGATAAGATACTGTTACGCTTTCACGCCAAAACTACTGAACCGATTTTGCTGAAATTTGGTATAGACATAGATATGACCTTGAGAAAGGACATAGGATACTTTTTATCCCGAATTTCCCTCCGGATAAGATACTATTTTTCTATATTATGTTTACTATTTTTCACCTAAGCAATTGTTTGATGCTTCGCGCTCACTGGGACGGCACGGCTAGGGATTTTAAGGTTTGCTAATATAAAATCAAACGTATTCGTATATAAACAAATGCTATACCTACGTTAAAATAGCGCCACGGCATCGAAAAGGATTTTTCAATCCCGCGGCGTCATTTGAATGCATAGCCATTTATGCTGTATTTCTATGAAGCTACGTTCGAATTTTCACAAGCAAAAATGATAAATCCCGAGACGTTCCGTCCCGGTGAGTGTGCAGCTTGAGTCATACTTTGGTAAGATCCTAAAGGTTAAAAATAAAACTACTGTCCAAAGTAACAATCTAATGCGGACGAAGTCGCGGGTAAAAGCTAGTTATCTATATTTATCTTCCTAATACCAATATTCTCGAAGCCAAATCACAAGCAACAACTAATGGCCATAAACTCAATTAAACATCCAAAATCGAACACTTAGAAGTTAATCTTGCCGATAATCTGCTATCTAAATAGCTGCTCGTCACGTTACTGTACATAATCTAATTAACCGATAATTAATTACGGTTATCAACATCCGAACGGTGTTGGTAATGTTCATCGTAGATCAGGCAGCCAGCTGTACTGAGTAATAATACAGGGATACAAAGTGAAACTTAGTCGTCTTAGTTTTCTTAGGGCTAAAGCTTAGTTTTCTTTGGACTTTTTCAGGTTCTGAGCCAAATTATACCAAATTCTCCTCGAGCTATTGGGATCGTCTAGCCATCTGTGTTGGGGGTAACCAAGGCCAATTTCAACTAAAAACATCCAGTCTTTTTCAAACTTTCGCAATTTGTAAACATTATTTACGTGTTACTACGGAATGCCAATAATTCCAGTTTCTTTAAACGTATTAAACAACGAATAATGTACCTAATCCAAAGAAAATATCATAGAATTAGGTATATGTACTTACCAAGTTCTTCGCTGGTAACCAGTTTCGATGCGATGGATCTCATCGCGATGAAAGATGTCCCGTTGAATATCTCAACAAGGGGTGCTGGTGAACAAAACAAATAACCATAACTAAACAAAATTTACTCAACTTAATAAAAAAGCAGAGCTCTGTGGCATTACCGCGTTGTACTCGTTCTTATGGGAATTTCGGGATAAAAATGGCCTTTCCCCTAAACTATCCATTACAAAAATATTTTTTCAAATCCGATTGGTAGCTACTGAGATTAGTGCGTACAAAAAAACAAAAAAAAATTAACTCTTCAGCGTTATACATTAATTAGTATAGACTATATGAGATAATTTACGAACTGCATCCCCAGACAAGTGCAAATCGTTTCGCTCTTGAATCACCCTATCTATCGGTAACCCGCACATAAAAATCCGTTGAGAAGTTTTGAGTGGATCACAGATAGATACATACTCTATGGGACACTTTGTTTTATAGTAAGGATATCAATCAGCCTATTAAACGTTTACCTATAGACATACCTAATCTCGAACTCAAACTGCCGTGAACCCAAAGTATAAGGAAAACATGTAGTGCGTGTATCCGATGTCTCGCTTAATCTTTATTGGGCAAGCAATTAGTCTTGAAACAGGACCATTTAACACATAAGGCTCGGAGCCTACATGCGAGCCGTGCGGAAGGCACTATTAGCTAGACTAGTTCAGTGCTAGAGATTAACTACTATTTACTTCGCATATTGATGTATGTCGGGCACTTAGCTTTAGAATTGGAGACCATTTTATGATTGCCTTAGTAACAGAAAGTAAATGTCGGCTGTAATAAGAGATCTTAATGGAAAGACAAGAAAAAATCTAGTTTTTAGGATGAAGTAATAGAATTTTAACAGAAAATTGCTTTCTCAGTTAAATTTCCATTTTACAAAGAAAAATCGTAATGTAACAAAATACATTCCGTAATAACAAAGAATCAATTTACGACAAAAAATATAAATTAAAAGATTGTTTCAATAACAGATGTTGGAAAGGTCACGAGAAAATTGCGATATTTTAAAACAAAGGACGTATTCTCAATTTACATATTGGCGGTGCTTTATGTTCCAACTTTAATTTACTATTAAGTCTTCAAAGAAGTGACCTTATTGGGTTAAAAGCAGTGCCCCGCGGTTTTACCCGCTTTGTGTCCGTTCCTGTGGGAATTTCGAGAATTTTTATACGTATAAACCTTCCTCTTCAATTACTCTATCTATTGAAAATACTGCGTCTGAATCCGTTGGGTAGTTTTAAAGATCTAAGCATACATAAGGACAGATAGAGAGCGAAAAGTGACTTTGCTTTATACTATGTAGTGATTACAGATTGTACAAAGCAGAAATCGTGACTCAATGTTGAATTGACGTATCGAATTGTTTCTACTGAAATCTTTATGATTTGTAAGTCTGAGTAAAGACACGTGTAAGTAATAAAAACCTTATTTAAAAAATATAAGGTTTAAATTCATAGAAAATTGATGAAGAAAATACTAAAAGTGATGCATTTCATTTATAAAAAACTAATATTTATTTTATTCATGTATCACAACAAAACAAAGCACTTTAGTTACGCCCTTTTATTAACTGCAGTATTGTTTTAGTTCAAATCAAATTATTTATTAAATTAAAATTATCGATACACTATTTGATCAAAAACCAATAATGCGACACTAATATGATTAGATATTATGAAAATGTAATGCAAAATGTTGAAAGCCACAAATTAAATTGTCCCGGGTTTATATTATAAGGGTGTGTTCCCATAGAACTGGAGCGGAATAGTGCTGAGCTCAATTTACGTATAATGTTTTGTAAATGCAAAATAATAATTAAAATTGTCATAATTTCTTCACAATGCATTCTAATTGGCTAATCGAATTCCGCCCCTCTCAGCTTTTGTGAAAACAGGATGCGTTCCCACTGATGCGGAGAGTAGTACATTTTATTTATTTGACAAGCCCGTTGGCACAGTGACAGTGAGAGCGCTTACTGTGTCGGGGGTTGCGGGTTCGATTCCCGCCCAGAGTCAACAATATGTGCAGACAGTTGGTGAGACAGATAGTTGTTGGCGACGACATCTGGGTGTCAATTATATATTCTTATAAAGTATTTGTGTATGTATATGTATTAGTTTCAGTTAGTAAGATTCCATATTACACTTAACCATATAAGCCATATAAGCTTAGAGCTTAGTTTGGGTCTAATTAACCGTATGTGAATTTGTCCGGGTATATTTATTTATTACTTAAACTAAAGAGTTGTTTACATTGAGCATGATTACAAGCGCTTCTTTTCCTTGCAAACAAATGAAAGTTAAGCCATTGAGTTATATGACAATGTACTAACGTGAGTACATATAAGTAAATGGGTTGTACAGCTAAGTCAACTATGTTTACTTTAGTAAACTATAACGGTACAAGTAATACACCTACCAAGATATATTTCAGTGGTTGTCGTAGCGAAGGCAAATATGAATGAAGCGAGGATCTTGGAAGTGCAGGAGATGATGCCGACCACCGTGTCGTCCAGCTTCATGAAGTCACTGAATATGCTGATAGAGAATAATGTTCCTGTTGACAGAAAGAGGGAAAGCATAATTAACTAATGGCTATTAAGAGTTTCAATAAATACGTTATTACTAGTTGAAAGTTGAGTCCGTGCTTCGGAGGGCACGATAAGCCGTCGGTCCCGGTTACTTTCTACGGATAGTAGTCGTTACACGAGCCATGTCAGAGGCCTTTGGCGGCTCTAATAATCTATCTAGTAATCTCTATAACTCTGACACCAGGATTGGTCAGGTTGACCATCCACTCCAAAACTGACAAGATAACGAAGGCGTATTCTAACATCTTGCCTCTGCATCTTGTCACCTCTTTCTATCTATTACCGATAGCCTGTATCATCCCATTGTTGGGCAAAAGGAAGTCTTTTCCAATAGTCGCTCTCTATCTACTGTTAGCCAAAGTAACAAGTAACTCAAATACAAGAGTAATCTCTTACCAACAAGATTCGTAATGATGCTGTACGTGCAAAACATACTGAACTGCACTTCATCCCAGTTGAATCGATACCTCATGAAGAGATATAGGACGTTCATTTCACCTGCGAATAAATTAAAGGTTATTAACATAAGAACCATCCATCGGTTTTAAAGGAAAACTAATCATTTGGCTAAGTTTTTCTAAATATTAATTTATATCGATATGTTGTAAAGTATCGGTGCCTTCCCACCAGAGCTATGCTACGATGCTATGGTACATTACCAAGCACATCAAGTGTACTTTAGCAACGTAACATTACTCTACCAATCGTTCTCGCTTATTTCAATCGTTAGGCCAGGTCGGTGGCCTCTAGGCGGTCTTAAAACTCCGTCACCTGGTTTGGCCACTAACCTATACGTGATTGAATGAATAGTTTTTCCAATAATAAATCTACTTATCATGTAAGAGGTTACTAACACTATGATGGTGGTATCCACGAATCTTAAAACTCCGACACCTGCGTTGGCCACTACATTGGACAGCCTCCGTGGTCTAGTGGTTTGAGCGCTCGGCTCACGATCCGGAGGTTCCGGGTTCGATTCCCGGTGGGGATATCTCACAAAAATCACTTTGTGAGACTGTCCTCAGTTTGGTTAGGGCATTGCAGGCTGAATCACCTGATTGCCCGAAAAGTAAGATGATTCCGTGCTTCGGAGGGCACGTTAAGCCGTCGGTCCCGGTTACTTTCTACGGATAGTAGTCGTTACATGAGCCATGTCAGAGGCCTTTGGCGGCTCTATAACTCTGACACCAGGATTGGTCAAGTTGACCATCCACTCGATAAGAAGAAGTTGGCCACTAACCTCTACGAAATGATTGAACCTTTACCAATAACAAATCTACTTATCGTATCAAACGTAACAAATTAACATTATGAATCCAGTAGAGATTCAGTAAGTACTTCATTTTCCCGTGTAGTATCTACCTATCACATCAAACGTAGTATAGCAAAGCTCTTGTGGAAAGGCACCTTTAGGGTCGTAAACACAAATAACACTAAATCAAACAAACTAAAAACGTCATAACCATTCATCACAAAGTGACATGGAGACATAATTCACAATCACAAATCACGTTGCATGATATAATCATTTTACGAACAAAAATAAGCTCTAAAACAGACGACAAACGCGACTCATTCATCATAGCGTATTACGAAGTAACTATTAATTAAACTGTGTACTTGTTACTAGCTATTCTAAAGCTTTGAAATTCCAGTACTAGATGCTTTCAAAACCTACCCAATTACATGTCTCAATAATTCAGCGTGCATTTTCCAAATTGGTGCCACGAACAGGGAAATTTCAGCTTTCTTGTCTAAAATACTATTCATAAAAGTAATTTTGATATAACTTATAATGAAATTGGACTAATATTATGATGATCTAAGGAAGTCTCGGCTTTATTTGTTCAATCTTGCTCATTTCTAACTTTGAGAGGGTGTACAAATTCTGAAGCATAATATTTGTTTGCAGTTAGAAATAACTTTTAATTAAGTAGAACTACTTAAGTAAATTACGTGAAGTTTGAATTTTGTTTTGAACTTGTTTTTTAATGGTTATTATTTCCTTAGGATAACCCTGATTAAACCCCAGATAACAGTTATCAAGTTCATATCATTAACGTTTATCGAAATACTACTACAGTTAATAAATTCTAATTAATCAGTAGCCAACACTGATGTCGAAGTTTTTAGACCACCTTAACGTATCCGATATTGTCAAACGATTAAAACAACTTAACTGACAAATTCTTCCTTCCAAAACACTATAGCGTACAAGTAGCCAACAACTATGTCTGAACATATGTGCAGACAGTTGTTGACTCCAGGCGGGAATCGAACCCGCAACCCCCGACACAGTAAGCGCTTTCACAAACCACTGTGCCAACGGGCTTGTCCATCTACTCCTCGATATGACCATAAAGATCAAGATATCTCCTTGTCCTTGTTATCTATGACTCACCATGTAAAGGTCCGAAGATGACGCACACTACCACAATGAGTAGTGAGACCCTGAGCCGCCTCCTCCGGGGACCGGTCCTGAAGGCCACCGTAAGCGTCTCCCGGACGTGCCGCGCGTCGAAGAACGAACACACCCACCCTCGACAGCCCACTGGTTGTTCCTGGAATGAGGATCTAGTAGAAGATTCTAAAGCTTACAAATATTTACATAGATTTTAAAAAAGTCGGTTTTAACTGGTTTCTTAAGGTGGGAGTCTTCTGTGTATGATGGAAGAGTATTTGATGATTGAAACTACATACTTTCAATTCAAAATAAAGTCGGTATGTTCGTCTGTCGGTATGTTCGCGCTTATCTCAAAAATTACCTAAGTACTAATTACTAAGTTTTCTCCTACAAAAATAATCCTTCACGATGATTTTAATGTAATAATAATGCCTACGGTAATATTCAATAAACGAAGTTAAGTAATGTCAAGTCACCAGAAAACAACTAAAAAGGTTAAAATTAAAATAGTCTAACGCCCGTTTGCTTATCATTAAACAAATTAAAATCAAATCAAATCAATTGGGCTTGTGTTTAAGAGTTACGATAAGTACCTCAGGCACATATACTCTCAACTCAAACTTTCACTTCACCAATTGAGTCGAGAGTTAAAACAATTTGATTTTATTGGAAATGAACCTTAAGGTACGATCTCAAAAAATAACTGTATATACTCAAGTTAATAAATCTAGGTAAATAATTCGATTTCAATCTTTATTTATTACTTTTTTAAATCCATACTATCTATCTAATCTATCAATACTCTAAAGCTGAATAATTTGATTTTTTGTTTGTTTGAACGAGCTAATCTCAAAAACTACCAATCCGATTTGAATAATTATTTTTGTAATGGATAGCCACATAAAATTCAGAGGCACTGCTAGTCACTGCTAGTCACTGCTAGTTAACAAACAGGAAAGAAATTTAAAATTTCAAAAAACACATGTACACAAATTATTAAAACCTTATTTAATGCAGAGGGAGAAATTTGAAAATAGAAAAAAAGCTTGTACTCTATATCTGTGGTGGTTAGATAAACAGATTAAAAACCATAAAGCCCGGTTTCCACCGCAAGCGGAGCGGGCTCATTAATGACTCCGTTTGGCAGCCATTACGTATTTTTGTTAACTGAGGTGTTATGCGTCTATACAAGTAACGCAATGGTAATTAAATGGAGTCATTCATGAGCCCGCTCCGCTTGCGGTGGAAACCGGGCTTTACTAACAACATCGGCTTATGCCTATGTATCATCAAAACCCTTAAATTATTACTATGTGAACGAAAGAAAATGTGCCTCTTTTTCAAAATAATCTTGAGTAATTTCTAAAATAACTTAAATAAATTTGTCTATTCACGAACATAATATAAAGTTAATAAATTGTACCTTTCAATATACCTAATATTCTCTCTTAACTATTTACGTTTCATATTTTAATTCAATTTATCTCAACACACACGTTTTTAATATGACTATAAACATTTATCTTATTTTTCTCGCAGACGGTGGTATTTCAATTTGTTTACGAGAGACGTAAACATTAAGCAGCTTAAAAACCTTATATAGAATATCGATGAAGCCAAGATTAGTGTCGGATCGTGTTCTGCATATGAAAGAAAAGATAAAAAATAAAATTACCAATAATTTAATTTAACTTCTCGCAATAAAATGTCATCGCACATCGCGATCGACTTTATATTAAACTACGTTTCTAATAAGATAAAACTAATAGCTAGGTTTAGTTCAGTTTTTCTATTTGAAGGCATTTCCAATACTTTTTATTTTATTCTTTATGGCTCAATATTTGATTGTGTATTACAGGTCTGAATATAAAGTGTTATTTTTAAATGTATTTTTAACCTAAGACCGTAGAATTGATATTTAATCAAACATCATTTAATTTTATTACAAAGAACATATTATTTGTCTTCTTATTCGAAAACATTGAATAATTTTCCAGTGTAGTTCAATCAATTGACCCACACATGCATAGTTGGTTATAAAATACTCGTATACATAATGCACACACCTTTAAACGAAGTCGTGACGTATACAAACTTCCTGCTTCACCAACCAATTGGTTTGTGAATGAATCGCACTGACAAAGTACCGAATTCATCTGTTATAATAACGATATATCTAACTGTATAAACAATAACTCACAAACAAAACTAGTTATCAATCTTGTCATAAATATACATAATTAATAAATACCAATGTAAGAAACAAAAATTAAAAAGAACTTTTCTAAAGTTCTAGAATAATATCATAGTAAACCCTACATAAGTAGAAGCAATTCCCTTCAAAACCGTAGCTTTTTCATATATCAATAAAGACGAAACGAGGAGACATTTATCCTTCGCTCCGCATTCGTTCTAGATAGTGTAACAAACGTCAGCGGAGATAGATCAGTGGCATATAAATCGCGAGCGCCACCTATCCGAGCCTCGCGTAAAATCGTGCTGATTGCGTTACGATGTCCCCCTTCGAATTTGCGTAGTGGGCGCAGGCAATTTATCACTTAGACATAGGACTAACCGACCTGTCGTGGTACACTACAAATGATGTATGACCCCGACGCCCCGTCTTATCGAGACAACCGATTCTGTTAACATCACATCTTAATAACTTCACGTTAATCAACCAACTGGCATTCAAACTTATTCTACAATTAACTAAAAACTTACTACTTGCCGATTTTGAGAAACACAAGGATCTTTCAGTCTGATGTAGCCGTAGATCAAACTCGTTAGATATAAGCAGTTTGATATTAAAAATATGCCGTAATATCCGATCTGTTGTAGGAGGATACCGCTTAGTGACATCCCGATGGGTATTCCAAGAGACATACACAAGTTGGCCACCCCTACTCTGAATGTCCTCATTTCTTTGGTGGTAACGTCACCGATATAGCTAAATACGCCGACGCACACAGTTATCCATCCGCCCGTGAGCGAAGGAAACAAATCCGAAAGCGCCGTTATTTCCAAAGGCAATTCGTAGAAGAAATACGTATTCAATATAAAACTCGTACAGCACAGTACTTCTCCAACTATAGGTAAAAGTATGCATGCTTTTCTTCGACCTGTTTTATCGCTCCAAGATCCAACAAACAGGACCAATATACAAGGGAAAGCCGTCTGAACAATGTTTTTCCATGCTTGAACGGAAGCAGTCAGCTTCTGCACCTCTGCCTCCTCGAACGTGTAGTTTTCCGTCTGTCTCCGATTCAAAGCCGAACACACTTCATCGTCATAACCTAAATTCACACGACAAGCTTTTTCCAAGTTCAAATTTTGCACTGCAAGACCCGAAAACACATTGGACATAATATAGCATGCTATGATAGGTTCCACTGTAATGTTCGATCTTATCTGCATCAATTTTTCTCTAACGCCCGATTTCTTGACCTTTGCCTCATCTTTGACGTGTATCTCCCCTCCGTTACTCGGCTTTTCCGGAAACGCGCTAATCCCATTCATGATTTCCAGTCTGTGAATCTACTATTAAAATTCAATCAATCATCTTTTCTATAGTCGTTACACTATTTCCTTGATGATAGAAATATATTCGTATCGATTTGGCACACTGCGTTCATTTTGTATGAGTTTTGGTTGGGATCACTGGGTTTCACTGAGGGTAACCTATTTAGCACGTAAACAGAACACTATTGTTGCGAGTCCGGGAGCAGACTGAAGGATCCGCTTGTCTTAAGAGTTGATTGGACGGATACGCCTTCGAGTGGAGTCATTAGAGACAATTGTCCTGGCGCGCGATGTCGCGGCGGCCGAGTGCCCCGAGCCCGCGGGACTGCCTGGGCCCGCGTCACACTCACAACCTTGCAATGAGCACTCGATTATTCCATTAGACCAATGCCTGCCATCACATCCACGCAGCGGGTACGCGCTACGCGATTAGTGCACGGTCAAGGTACGCGAACTCGACATATTTTATCTCACGGCATCTTTTCTTCCAGTTACCTAGATCGTCAGTTGTATTGAACTGTACGTCCAATTTATTCTAGATTTAAACTAGGTCTGAACTCAAAAAAATTAAGGATAATTTGGTACTGTGGGGCGTCGAACCGAGGCTACTTTAGCTACAAATGTGTTCCACCAGAATGGAGGTACGTAATAAAGGGGCAGCGAGGAAACATTACTCAATATGAATGGTTTCCTCTCACGGACTCATGCCAAAACTATTGGTTAACTACTTTCGCTTCGACAAATGTTAAGAGCAAATTAAGTAAACCTCCATGCGTTATCTGGAAGGCCATTTTTAACAATAAAGAACCAGCGATTCAGCTACACGTAGAGATATTTTATTGGACTCCAGACTTCGAATACACACGATTGAGTCGAACTATTCAAATGTAAATTTCCAAGTATTGAATCATAAGTCTACAAATACGCCTAAAACCTCTACCTCTCGTCGTCTTCAATTTACTTATATCAGCAATATTTATTGCAATACGTTTTGACGAAGGTAAATTCGTAGAGGTGGACATGGCATCAGATACTGTGTTTCCCTCTCTTTACATGGCCATAAAACAAAGTGTAATGCATTCGAAACGTTGTTCGCGTTACGCCCCGTGTCCCCTCTGTATGGGAGATCAGATAAAACAGTTTTATCACACTGATTTATAAAGCCATTTAAACGCGCGTAAAAATGATAGATCCCAGTTCGTATTCAAATGTAAATTGTTTTGTTTCACCTCGCCGTAATAGAAACAAACCAATATATTTAAATTCTGTAAAATCGTTTATTACATTTTTAATAAAAACTCCTCTCGGACAATGGGGTAATGAATAGCATTGTTAAAGTGCCGCTTAATTATTCATATTTATGGTTGAATGAACAATTTTGATCTATTTATGTTGAGATTCAAAACAATTTTCATTTGTTTTTGGTTTAATAAAAAGGCAATTGAGCATTTAAATTATTTGTTGAAACATTTACAAATATTTAATTTACGATCATCTTCAATTGAAATACGCATTTATTTTTCACTAACATTCGCAAGATTATTTTAAAGCAAAGCTTTTAGTTACAATATCGCCGTTTCAACCTTTGATTAGCTTTTTTCAATCGTATAAGTAGACAAAACGCACGTAGAAGCGTTTAAGCGACACCAATTTATCGGGACTGGTTCGTTACTACGGTGTACAGCGCAACTTTTGTGCGACTTCTGCCTCCGTAAATTGACTGGACGTGAGCTCACTAGTTTATTAACCTTTACCTTTGAGGTGCCTGCTGAAGGAAATGTGTGCGATGCGTCAGCGTTACTCGATATCCCCCAAATCGGTTGAGTTGACTGTATGCTAATTGTTCAGGTTCACCATATACGGACCCACGATGCAACTGTGAACATTTCATAAAAAATATTTTAAATTATGTTTTTCCATTTTGTGCGATGGGGTCTTGCGAGAGAGAGGTAAAAAAGGGTTTTGTAAAATAAGCGATAAGTACGCTTAAAACAAAACTAAGTTTTGGCGACGGTTGATGTGTAAACCTCAACAAAACTTAGCTTAGATCATATTTTTAATACTAAATCAGTAATTTTCTATAAAAGATTTAAACAAAAACTAGGAGCGGTCAATACGTCGTATTTGTACCTGTCATCCGTTCCGTGTCGTAAAGGGAAACGCATAATTTCCGCAGACGGCCTCCTCCTTACGGATAACTGAAACATATAGAACACATTTTAGGATTACAAAGGCTTTACCACCAAATGGATTGCTTACCTGGCCCGTGTTTGTGCCTCTAAGTACGAGCGTACACACACTATATCCGTATACGGATACAACTTATATAAAACAATGTTTTTGAAAGACATTTGTCTCAACTGATGGGATACTAAGGAAAACACGGCGGCGGCAACTGAGATTTATGAAATGTGGCGATAATGGGTTTTGGTAAAATGAAATACTTTTATGAGGTAAAACAGAATGTGGTTTCGTTAATAGAATATTTGTTCGCCTTATTTACGTACATTGTAATTTTGAGAACATCTGAATAGGCCATTATACTGAGAGCTCGGTGCGAAATCGGTGTGGAATCGATTGTATCGAAACCTCATAATCGCCTTTGTTTTAATGAAAGCGTGCTCGTGCGAAGACGCTGTTACGTCGCTTTGTAGCTGGTTCCGACCACACGATTAACTAGGATTTATATCACTTTATTTACGTTCAAAAAACACGACACCTTCATTATTTTCAAGTTTATAATGGAAATAAGATGGTATCTGAACAATTTTGAAACAAGTCTGAAGATTTTCGACACTTTACCTTGACGGTCGATCAATATTGAACTTTATCTTTTACAAAAGTCTTAAACTTTTAACTATCGTTTCAAAGTCAAAGTCAAATATTTTTATTCAGTTTTGGCCCCAAAGATGCTCTTTTGAACGTACCACCCATTCGGAAGAATATCAGCAGAGAAGAATTGGCAAGAAACTCTACTTGTTATTTTAAAAAATAAGGTTTATAAGGTTTAAATTTCGACATCCCAAACAATGTTGACTTTACGACTAATTATACTTCAACTGTTTAACACAGCACGATATAAAGCTCATACATTTTAATGCTAACTCTGACTATGAACATACACCAAACAGTATTCACATGAAAGCTGAATATTATAAGTTAAATACTTAAGTAAATAACGTCTCATGTTTCTTAGAAATTCTGAGAAAAGGTTTGTATGCTTACTTAAGTTAAACATTTGTAATACTTACCTGAGGCAGAGTGTGCCTCCCGTAGTTCAGCCCACTTATTTAACCAACCATTCTTATTTGTTAAAAGTCTTCTATCCGTACGTTACCCGTCTCAACTCAATTGAAAGTAATGGCAGAGGTAAATAGTTTTTACCCTAATTTAATACGACAATGTTTTGGTGACTATATTTTTCATAATTTATATAAAGTATTTTGAGTAAATTATTTGCACTGATATAATTTTTTAGAAGATTTTTTTGTTTAATTTTTAGTTTTTTGTTCACATTTTTCCTCCATAAATGATGGACTATGAACCATTTCCGAATATAGGTACGAGTATATAAAGCAACATATAAAGCAACATAAAGCTGTGCAACATAAAGCTATATGTGCTATAATCGTTCGCCAGACGTCGTATATACATAGTTTACTAGTAGTACAGTGTTCACAGATTTATTTATGAAACATTTTAAAATACAATATTTCCCCGATGAATACAAAAACTAATACCACGTACGTGGTTGTTAAAAAATGAAGCAGGCCAATGAGTTTACTGATGCTCAAGGCATGCGCAGCTCTGTCCACGTAAGTCTTTTTCTTCCTCATTGCCAACTTAAATTGATCAGTGAGTACTTTTTGGATATGCCCTGTTTCTATAAGAGCTAACACTCCTCTGTTAAAAGCTTTCGCAGCTGGCCATCCTCTTCGCGTCATCAAACAATACGGGTGTAGAGCAACCACTTTTCCAATCGAAGGCAAGTTAGGATTACTAAGAAATGCTGTATTCTTATCTACCAACAGCATAGACCTTTGTCCTTGAGTGATATTCTTTAGTATACGATCAAATTCGGACGCATCTACTACCCTGTAACGGGAATAGTAAGCAGTATGATTGTAGTATTGGTGCATGTATTCAGAGCCATAATAATCGTCTAATATGTCGACTGCTTCTTCGAAACTTTTAAAAGGTTTTTCTAGAGTCACTTTTTGCATCACACCAACAAGTTTAGCTTGATATGCGATACGGATGATTAGACAGAACCATATCAATAGAATGTACAGGCTGTTTACTAACCACGATTTGGTAACAAATTTTAATTCCTGTTCAAATAACGCGATAACCGATTGGAATAGTACTGACTTCATTCTTTCCTCTTTGGGTAGTTTAATTTTCTTTGTCATTGATATGACAATGACTAGAGAAGTAATTGATGTTAATAGAAGTACAGTCGACACATTCATGAATGGTAAGACAATTTTGTCCCAAAATGATGAGACTGGTTGAAGTTCCGGTCCGATCCAGGCGATGTTAATCATTTTGTACATGTGGACAGGGTCTGCTAATTGGTACCTTGTGTGACTAAGCAGAACATTAGGGACAACAAAATCAGCTTTGTTAGCAAAGAGTTCTGCATGAGCGTAACCACCGATTTTATGAAGCGAATCAAGCGTTTTATTACGTAACACAACTTTCTTACTTGCATTCATTTTATCAAATATATCAAGAACTATTTTACTGTCAACGCCGTATAAATTGATAGTATTATTTTCGATTTTGTAGGTGATGTACGGTGGCAGAGAAAGAAGCAATACCCTTATTGGACATCTATGGAAGTTAGAAAACTTATTCATGAATATAATATTTGTCGTGTTCAATATCACTGGTGTTAGATCTTCACAATTCTTTCCATTGTAAGGGAAATATGTTGAAACTTGTACATCACTTGATTTTTCTGAACTAATTATAAAAATATCAGCCATATTATTTCTCCAGGCCACACTTGTAATATTTCTTAATTCATCTTTACCAGTTTTTCTAGTAACAACAAGTATGATTTTAATGGTTTTCTTAACAGTTTCATTAATAACTTCTGCAAAGTGTTCGAACTCATCCACGTCTGTAGCAAAAATCACAGTTTGATCAAACCCAGCTGTTTTGTTAAACTTTTTTACAATATTACTAAAATCTTTGTTTTTCAGTATTGGAAAAAGAGCTATTGTTCCTTTGTAATTGTTTAAGAACGATGCTATATCATTCGTATCTTGATCCTTCCATATAATAGTTGTTACGAAACGTCTTTTATAATTTGTTGATGCTAGGAACACAGCCTTTTCTATTATTGATGTCGAATTACAACTCTCGCTTAAAACGATGTTATTATTCTCAGAAAATGCTGAAGTGTTCAGAAAGTAAAGGATAAAAATTGTACATGATACTAAACAAAACATGACTAAAAGTGAACTAATGTTTCTTCAGAAATATTACGTGTGTCGCCCTTTCTATAATGAATTAATATTGTATAGATAATGTACTAGCACTTTAATCCATCATACACTTAGGGTGCTTTCAAATTATGCGTTTCGTGTCGGACCGCTGCGGTGCCGAAGCGGTGCGTTTGTCGTATTGTGAACGTACGATCGTGTGTTTTCATACAAAACGAGCAGTGCGGCAACAGTGCGTACTAAAATTATTTCGCGGTACCGACGCCGCACTGTTGCCGCACTGCTCGTTTTGTATGAAAACACACGATCGTACGTTCACAATACGACAAACGCACCGCTTCGGCACCGCAGCGGTCCGACACGAAACGCATTATTTGAAAGCACCCTTATAATCATTTTCTGCTTTTTGATTACTGTGTGCATTGTTTACATACTGTCATTTGTTATGGTGTTTTAATGAATAGTTTATTGACAGTCTGACACCAAAATTCCATACATGAATTATTAGACTGATAATGTCTTAAACCTTGAATGTATCAATATGGTATTTCCTAATGACTTTCTCCATTGATTTGGCGATCTGTTCGGGTTTACTGTAGAAGTACTTGTGCTGTGCACTTACTTTTCTAATGATTAATATATCTACTTATATAAGACTTAAAAAGATATGTACTATTATGTGAACAACTAGTGGCACATTGAGTATTGTACTGTAGATATTACATAGATAACTTGTACGTGTAAATTGCATATTATCTTAACCAGCAGCGCCCCGAGGTTTTACCCGCGTTGTGTCCATTTCCGTGGGAATTTCGTCCTATTGCCATCCCGTTAAATGTGGCTATCCATTACAAAAATAATTATTTAAATCGGATGGGTAGTGTCTAGGTTTAGCACGTTCATAAAAACAAACATTTCAGCTTCATTATATTAGTATGGACAATATTACAAGTCTTAAATAGTAAAACAAAGTATCAGGCAGTACCGTATAATACTAAAAATCCGCTACATCCGGTATTACTCTATGTATACAAAAAGTGTCAACATCCTATTTTCGAATTGGATTCGGTTTCAATCCGATCGCGCTAAATCATTGAATGGTAATCAGGTAGGTAGGTGTCGATTACTTTATACTATAAAACAAAGTCGCTTTCTGCTGTCTGTCTGTCCTGTCTGTCCTGTCTGTATGTATGATTAAACCTTTAAAACTACGCAACGGATTTTGACGCCGTTTTTTAAAATAGATAGAGTGATTCAAGAGGTAGGTTTATATGTATATACATTCCTGAAATACCCACGGGAACGGGCACAACGCGGGTTGTCGCGAGGCGCTGCTAGTAATAAAATATACCTATTAATTAAAGGTAATGTTTTCCCTAAACATGATAATCTATTTGTAATATCTACATTTTTCTCAGCTGCCTACACGTGTAGTTATTATAAGATACGTAGCTCATAATAATCCCACGGTGTATTACAAGTAAGATCCTGTTCAACCTTCGTCTCGATTACATCTGTCTGATCCGCGATTAACTGAAGGCCAGAACGAATGATAATACTGTTAGCTACTAATACATCATATTGAGAGGATATACATTAAGGTATATATGTATTAAAATAAGCAGGTTCCTCATATCTCAATGACGATTTCACAATAAGTAATGTAAATAGATAGAAAGTAATGTATGTAATAAGTAGTAACGTACGAACAGCTAAAGAGGATTGCAGAAGAACAGTGGAAAAAACTTCTACGACAAGAGCTCAGCTTTTAGGAAGAAAAATAAGTAAGTTCAACTATAGTCGGCAATCCTGACGTTAGTGTTTTTAGACTCCTCAGCTCCTCCTCAACAGCCTTAGTGATCTAGTGGTTTGAGCGCTCGGCTCACGATCCGGAGGTTCCGGGTTCGATTTCCGGTGGGGATATCTCACAAAAATCACTTTGTGAGACTGTCCTCAGTTTGGTTAGGGCATTGCAGGCTGAATCACCTGATTGCCCGAAAAGTAAGATGATTCCGTGCTTCGGAGGGCACGTTAAGCCGTCGGTCCCGGTTACTTTCTACGGATAGTAGTCGTTTACATGAGCCATGTCAGAGGCCTTTGGCGGCTCTATAACTCTGACACCAGGATTGGTCAAGTTGACCATCCACTCGATAAGAAGAAGTGTTTTTAGACTGCTATAGAGACCGTCAACCGACACAGTTTACCTTGCTCTCAGAGCACGGTAGCGTTCAGATAGAAATGCCACTATCGGCCTCGTCCAAGTAGTGATCGAGCTGGAGGTTGCTTGACATTCGAGGTAAGATAATATTACTTAATCAAAAAATGAGTTAATCAAACAATTTAAGCAAATTATGACTGCAATGACTTTGCTCAATCAACAATATGAATATATATAAAACAAAGACGGGTTTGTAACAACACTTATAACTCGAGATCGGCTGGATCAATTTTCATGGTTTTTGTTTCGTTGGATTGGTCTCCACCCTGAATAGCAGAATACATTTTAAAAACAATGAAAACTTGGAATAAAAATCTCAAAATTCCCACGGGAATGATGGGGCGCTGCGGATGAGATCGCGGGGCACAGCTAGTTAATAATAAAATTGGACCAGTTTAAAAAAATATTCGCTTATATACTAATCGCTTATATTTATGTTGAGCGTGACGATATCAATATCGACAAATAAACGAAGTAGCTTAACTTTCAGGCGCTGAAGATTTTTTTAAGTACGTGCAGTACATACACTATACTTTAATGTACTGTCCTACAGGCCAAAGATCTCCCAGCTCACTGAAAATCAGTACCGCAAAGAAAAAATCCAGTTTTCATAAATAAACTAGGTAATTTTATACAATGGTTTATGCATAATATATTATCGGATCACCCCACTCCCTCCTAGTGACGTGTAAACTCTACGCGAATACAAAAGAAAATTGGACAGTATCCATACTAGACTTATAGCTACATAAACAAAAAGGACGGCTTGTCTATCAAGCCGGGAGTTCGTAAAACATGTTTATGATCTCACAAATTGAAGGGGCTTCCTCGTTCCTTCAGCTTAGACCTTAATAGCGTTTATTGAAGATTGGAATCATCACATCACTGACCCCCGTATTTAGGGCCGTGAGAGTCGATAACGGAACCGGGAACGAGTGCAATTGGCCGGTACTAGTAACTACTAGTACCGGTATCTAGTTATTGTTCTAATAATACTTATGATAAGCCGGTTCCGGTAACGTATTGTAAGCTTAAAAGATTTTCGGGTTTTGGTGGTCTTTTTCGGTATTAGTTATTTCGGTAGTTATTTTTGTGTGTTCTTTAAGTTTCATTGAATTATAAAAGAAAATAACTATAACCTATTTAAAAAAGAAAATCAATTCACAAAAGTATAGTAACTATAACAATCGTCCAAAACTCCAAACTTTACTCTAAATATCAGCAAAAGCACTTAAACTACACGCAATATAAACTCTCTATTTGCGAATGAGATTAAAACCGTACCGTTTTCCCAATACAAAAGGCTAACATACGAAATGCATGCAAAAGTTGCCAATACAAATCGAAATCAGATGACCGGACAAGTTTTCAATATCTAAATGGAGCGGCCGCATCAAACACTTAGCTAAATAGTTTACAGGTTGCACTGAATGTTTACGGGTCCGAGGCACAGTAATATATTTCAAGCGGCGAGCAACGAAATAAATTAAGCCGTTGCAACGTCCGTGTTTCTCTTGTAATTTGGTGTGTGTACTGAGCTTTACATCATCGCATTGTGTCCTGTGTGCTGTCTCAGTGGCGCGTTATAGTCGAGCACACCTATTACTAGTTGCAATTTCGTGTTAACGCTCGTTTTAAACTGTATGTCTATTTTACTATATGTTGCGTTGAAACTTGAAATGCTTTGAAATTTGTAGCATTGAAGAAAATTACAAATTATTATGGATACAATAAGTTAGATAATCAAAATGTTTTGAATAAACAATGTAATAATTCGTTAGCCAATTTCCGAACTTAGTTGAGTTGATAAAGACTTCAGCATTATCCTACACTTCAAAAACTAATTATCCGCACATACAATATTCAAACACAAAATTGCCAGAATATAACCCCGGACGGACAAACATAAATGCCTATTACAATATTCACTACCTCTATTAACCAAGAAAATTAATAATACATATTATTATTTATTACATAAAACACTTGGAAGATCCCTGCGTAAAACGGTATACGGAACACCCTCGAAATTTACATTACCGCCGTCCATCTGGGGCCTCCAGATTAATGCTAAGTAACCCCGCTATAGGCTCATATCGTATGCGAAATGTGACTTAACATGGAGTCTACTTACGGCCTCTCGGCTGTAAATAATTCCCTGTATATTGGAACATGTAAGCTGATTATTGATTTAGCTCCAAACAGGCCGGCCGGTCCAAATTGAAATTTATACTTATGGACGGTACCGATTGCGTAATAAATGGATGGGTATAATTGAAAAATAGTACCTTTTTGCCACGAAACTAAAAGTTACTGTCCTAATCCGTTACTATTGTTTATTAGGAGGGTGCTGTTGAAATGGTGATATTAGATTAGGTACAAAGTATGGAAGTAGAGGACCTAAAACACTGATTCAATCACTTGGTTTTTTATACCTGTAAAGGTAAGTATAGAGTTTTCTCCAATAAAATGAAATGCTTGAGGTATTATGTAGAACAAATACATACGTATACATTTACAGCCAATGTAGATTAGAAAGGTTTTCAGGCTCATGATTATAACATAACATATATTAACTACCAATCTGGATATAACCATAAACTTTATTTAGTTAACGCACATCCCAATAAAACCGTAAACACACCGAGACCCCGAAACCATCTCATTTGTATCTCCAAGGTCTGATAACTTTTATGTATTATCCATAAAACGGAATGACAGCCCTATACGGCTCCATACACATAACTTGTTGCTCTCCGCCGCGCAGGGCTGCCTCGCGGGACTTATTCCAACAACGCGGGATCTTTCTAACTGTCTTCTTCGTAATTTTATATCCAGTTTACGTTATTTGATTTATCAAAACATTGGCGATTTGTTATTGAAGGCCTCTAGTCGCTGATAACTCTAAACTCAAGATAACTTATCTTAAACGATTCTAAACTTGGAAAACAAAATGGAGATTGAAGTACGTGGATTAACCGTTCAATTGCTGATCTAATGTTTAAGGTCGCAAGTAATTAAGTGGCGCCTTGTCTAGACGATGTTGGACTACAAATAGATCCATTAACAATTAAGTTACCATCGAACTTATTCAAGTAATTTTACGTATGTTTGTATGAAGTTCACAGTTCAAGTAATAAAGTCTATCAATAATAAATACGAGAGCACTAAAACTCTGTGCCTTCTTGAATCATAACATTAAAAGGCCTTTAACCGCTGTCCCTTTCTAAAAAATACACCGTTCACTATAAAAGCTATCGGAATTCAGAGCGGGCCACTCCACAGAAATCAGTCACTCTACATTCCCTGGACGTAACCTAACCAGCTTACTCTCAAGGTGTCCACCCGGGAATTATTAACCGCAAATCTATTGATCCATTCCCCACTCTAAACGCAACACTATAGAGTCTAAAACCGAAACCTGTTTACAGGGAAAGTATTATAGCGCACACCTCCGTCTCCAGACGAAACAATTTAATCCTTAAGTCGATCATGTTAAAGTTGGAATTCAGGATCGACCGAATAAGGGACAGAATTTGGAAAACAGGCGTGAGTTTGTCTACTTGATAGCGACATTCTTGTGCCGAGAATAGATGATGCTGCATAAACAATATCAGCCCCTGAAAAGATTTGCGAATTTTCACTTAAGTTTTGGGGTTTTAGTAGTTTGTTGCATATAGGAGACAGTTTTAAACACACGGAATAAGTTGGGAGTTGTATTCCAAATACTAATAGTCATAACAGCTGGGACATGAATACGAAATGTGCGATACAATTGCAGCGCGACGGGCGCGCGGCGCGGCGGCGGAGCGCGACCAACTCCGCCGTTCTATTTCCCGATTGTAGATGTTGTCGTTTAACTTTTTCAATTTCACAACGAAATTGGCCAGTTCACCTCTTGTCCCCTCACTTATTAAAACGAAACAGCGATAATGGAATGTTTCCACTTGAAATTAAAAACTTTATTGCCCAGTAAATCATTGGAATCGGCGCAGATTCGACTGTACAAGATTTAAAGGGAAAATACCTGCACGGGCACTTTAAATTATCAACTACAGTTCCAAGTTGTGGAAAACTCGAAAACAAAAGTGATTCAGTTTGCTCGAGGAACGATAAAGATTAAAATTCCAAAATATTTTCATCCTTAATGTCCCAGACTTTATTTTCGAGCAGCATGCCATTTTATAGTGCGATAAATAATTGTTGCAAAAACAAAGTTTTGCCACTGTATTCGGCGAAACAATGCGACCTTTATCAAAAGTCCTAATCGAGCAGTTTTTATTCCCAACGGAACACATCAATTAGTAGCACATGCCACTAGCCTTAGATTTTAGGAGGTGGCGAGGGTAATCCCCGCAAGTTATATAGGTGCCATCCAGGGACGAACACGGATCTACAATACCACTGGAATATTCGAACTTATTTCGGAATCGAAGTAGCTATACCGTACCGCTGGGAACCGGGAACCAATTTGAAAACGATGTTCATAAAAAACTGAAATAACTGTAAGATGCACGACTGAAACTCTCAATGGTCCAGCTATAAACTGACACGCTGAGACACAGGTGGAAGAACGATATAACAGTACTTTTGAATAATATTGGATTGTAAACTTTCTACTGATAGTAACGAATTTTATTGCATCGAATTTAAACGAGACGACATTTTAAATGAAAGCAACCACATTTACTTAAAACATTTAACTTCGAACAAACTCCTGTTTACGTAATACTATCGCAAAGTCTTTAATAAAGCAACCTCAGTAGTCTCTTCAATGGTCCACTAGATCCAACAGAGGCAGGTTAAAGGCGACTTATTAAAACGGTTGCTTTAAAATATGTCACGTTAGGGTGCCGGCGGCGTATAAATAATGTCTGGCGGTCGGTCCGTACCGAGATGAGTATACCGCTCCACCAGCTCCGTACTACCACTGTGGATAAGGTCTAACATTCACTATATAAATGACTCCTAAACCAATAAACTAGTTCTACCCGATGTTTATTACTGCGAGTACTTTAAGAGATTCTCATTAGTTAAAAAAATATTCTGTACCAGTTGAGTTGAAGAGATAGGTTTTGATGCATTTTTTACTCTTGGCGCAAAAGAGAGGGGGTGGTGAGAGATGGATCTATTTTGATGCGTTTTTTTTTAATATTTCAAAGTCAGTATTTTATGCGGTTATTTTTGGTAAAAATCAGTATTTTAAATGGAAGATTAAAAAAATAATACTTATATTAAATTTGATTGATTTTACTACTTTCTGTTGATTCTGCTCCAATTTCATCATTTAAGTAAAGATAAAGGTCCGTTCTAACAATTTGATAGTTTCAACAAAAACAAACTGTAAACCGCCGAAAACCGTCTTTATCAAAAACAAATATTTTCCCTTGAAATATATTTCTTGAGCCAACATTTGGCATCTAGCCTCTATTATCCTTGAAGATAAAAGGATCCTAATGACTGACCTTCCCGCTGGTTCTACTTGAACCGACGCCTGACATGTCATTTCATTTTGCTATCTGGGTTAAGTGAGATTTAACTTAATATACAGAACGATTTTTTCTAATACTTGTTTAATTTATTTTCAAACATGGGTTCACGTCAATATCACCATCAGATCAACCCGTAGGAGACAAGCGTGGTGGTTATACCTAAGTGTAACGGCGTCTCCCTCTCAAGACCTTATAAGACATGTTGCAATAGTTTCGCATTCTATTTTGGTTGATAACTGTGAAAAAGTATGGAGGATTGTATGTATAGCTGGATCTAGGTGGAAGTCATAGTTTTTCTTATTTTATACTAGCCGTGCCGCGCGGTTTCACCTGCGTTGTACCCGTTCCCGCTGTAATTTCGGAATAAAATGTATCCCATGTGTTATTTTGATGTATAATCTATATTACTGTAAAGTTTCATCCAAATCCGTTCAGTAGTTTCTGCGTGAAAGAGTAACAAACATACATCCGTACATAATCCATGCTCACAAACTTTCGCATTTATAATATTATTAGGATTTACCTTTTACTTCTAATTGCAACTATCATAACAAACCTTCGATTTTCGCTGAAAAGAATATTAAAAGAATCTTACTTTTAAAAATAGATTGTCTTATTTTAAAAGTTCGGTACTGGCACCAATATCTGAAATCTGAAGACTGACATATTGGTCCTAATAAACTATTGTTCATTTCACAATAACCGTTTGATGACAGGTTCCCAACAGGCTATTTCCCGGTCATTTATCAAATGCAACATTGTTCTGGTCTAACTATTAACTGTAGGTATTATCTTCCACTCAATATCACCCACCACATTGTCATATACAAACTTAATAGCAATGCCGGCGGCCAGCGTTAATTCTGCGGTTTCTCGTGACGTCTTAATCTAAGCTGTATTGTAGTAAATGAGAAGAAAGATGGTTATAGAAATATTAATATCCTCATTCAGTATTATGTACAAGAATTTACCTTATAAATACAAAAATAATTAAACATAATGGTTTCTTACTTAAATCTGGGAAAATAACGTAAACGCGATCTACAAAATGTACACACAAGCGACATCTCTTGGATCTCTTATTGGATCGCGGGTGGAAGTGTTTTATACGTACGTTAACTATTGAGCACGTTAACAGTTAACTAGAACGCGAGTTACTGCTTCGTATTGCAATGTGTATAAGGGAATATTCGGGAATACCATGTAAGGACGAAGTATCATGTAATCTTTAACATTTAATAAAACACATTACAATACTACTGTAATTAAATATGAAGCTAATTCCAGCACATAATACCGGTATTAGTGCGTGATCCGCCACGTCCACCGTAATCTAACGCCGCGAAGGCGACGCATGCTCACAATGGCTGGCGACCCAACCACGACCCAAAATTTACTCTCAACCCCGCACTATTACATAAAATTCGATCCCCCGAATTATGAACGCTATCACTTTAAAGTACCATCTTTCTTATAATATCCTATTGATAGCTCGGAGCTTAAACTATTTGAAAAATTATTCTAATATTCTTCGTGTCTTGGCGTGGATATGATTTTGTAACTGGATTTTTTTATGAACTACTAGCTGTGCCCTGCGGTTTCACCCGCATTTATTCAGTCAATGCTTACCGTTTAAACCTTCCCTGGACTTTCATGAATATTTCAAGTCCAAAATTAGCCAAATCGGTTCAGCCGTTCTCGAGTTTTAAGCAGATTAACGAACAGCAATTCATTTTTATTTGTAAAGATTTTTTAAAGTTCTTTATATTTGTTGGTAAAAAATGTTCTCTGTTCTTTTGATTATACTTACTGTAATCAATCTCGAAACTTACGTCAAAATAACAATCCTTGTATTATTTTAGTAATACAAATATTTTCGTATTCACTGAGCTTACAGCAAGTAGGACCGAAAGAAAAATAATTATTCAGAGCGTAAAGTTTGTAATAGAAATAAAAAACTTATATGAGGAGGGGAGAGAACTTCCCGGCTCTACCAGAGCGGTGGCAACTGAATTCGTTCATTAAAAATCCGTGAACTTAGGGAGACTTTCCTTTGACCATGTTTATTTATGTATATACAAATATGTCATATTATCACTTGTACAAGCATACAAGTCCTTTTAGCTACAATCACTCATTTCTTTACTAAGAAATGATGTCAATACTTGATCTGCTATCTGATTTGTTGCTAGGACCGGCCGTATATCGTGTATGTGATAAAAAGTTTAATGTTGTTTGTACTATAGCCGTGAGACTGTAATGTGCATCCGACTGAAAAACGAGTCGACTCACTTGGATCGCCTCTGCGATGTCTCAGGGCTATATGCCGATATATTTTATACTATTTTCATAAATCGAACCTTCGATTTGTGCGTTATTATGATTAGCTGGAACAGTCGGACTTAACCACGGAAGAGCGAAACACTTACTGCTTCTCTATTTCGTGGACTTAACTTCTTCTTCTTCTTCTTCATCGTCAACGGTCAACCTGACCAATCCTGGTGTCAGAGTTATTGAGCCGCCAAAGGCCTCTGACATAGACTTAACTTCTTCTTATCGAGTGGATGGTTAATCTGACCAATCCTGGTGTCAGAGTTATTGAGCCGCCTAAGGCCTCTGACATGGCTCATGTAACGACTACTGATAAGTTATGATAGTAAGGTATGAAACGTCAACCTGGATGTCAACGATCTGCGGCGCGATCACGGAAGAGAGAGATACTTACTGACACTTCTCTTTTTCGTGAGCGTGAGAACGGATAGATTCTGAGAAGTCAACTGGAATTTAATGGCCGCCCGCGCCCGCCCTGCAGTCGCTTCAAAGATCGCTAACATCCAGTTTGATGCCCCACAGAATTCACTTTAGTTATCTTAGGATTCATTCATCTTACCTTCCTATGACATCCAAAGATATACAACTAGATTGAAACTTGACTGACACAGTCGGTTTTAATCCTGAAACTCCCACGGGAACGGGTATGCTGCGGATGTATCCAAGGGAAATCAATGAATCGGTCAATGAAGTAGATGTTATTCTAAATAACCTACGCCCATATTGTTAATTAAAATATCGCACTTATAACGGTAGAGCTAAACTCAATACATAAACTAATAGAGATTAAGCACGCATTCGTAATAAAACGTACACAAGAAAGAGTAGAAACCATTAAATGTTTTTAAAGAGCGCGTATTGAATACAACAGCCCGTAGCAACCCTACTCGAGTACATCTTAAGTGCACAACAGCGAGTCGTATCTCCACAGCGATACACTGGACTTTCATCCAATAGAAAGAATATGCAACCTTCGAATAAAACATCTCAAATACAACCTTTATTGCAAGACTTTCAGCTCAAACTCCTGCAGCACGTCGCGAGAACAACCGACGGAATGCAAGCGAAAATAGACCCCCAAGACGAGACGTAGGGCCGACCAAGGGTTTAATTTCCCGTACACAATAAACGACGTGAGAGCTATCTGTAGTTGTTAATTGAAGTGGTCGACGGTGTGGATTATGTCGTGTTTTTCTCGCGTTCCAGCATAATTGCTTTGAGTGCCTAGACCGAGTCGCGAGTCAAAGGCCAGTGTTTTATGGCGAGTCGTTAAAATTCTATAAGGTTATTTAAATTTTAAAATGAGGTTCCCGGTTTTTTACTTTATGAAAAATGCGGTTTCAAAGTGCTTCAGTTGGAAACATCTCGGTTACTCTATCTGCCTTTTACGGTTCATGATTCAAAGTTCGCCTCGGGCTCCGGATAAAGAATCAAGTATTTATAATAAACAACGCTTATTACTCTTAGTTTAATAATCTGGGGTAATAACGAAGTTTCCTGCCATATCTTAATTAAGGCTAGTATTATCTAATGTTCTTTTATCGTCATACTAGCAAAACCAAGCAGCTTTACCCTTGTGGATCACGTTTCCATGGGTTATTAATATAGGTGCAATGTGCAGGGACAATGCGAACACACTATAATTAACCCATTTATTTCCACATAAAAAATATACCATTTACAAAAATAAAGATGGAACAAAACAATTTACAATGCAGAGGAGTTGACTCAGTGCTGCTGATTATAACACAAAATTATAACAGGTAAACAACTATAGAAACTCACAAACAAAAACATACTGGGCCATATTAATGATCGCGTACTAAAAACTTTTTAGCAATCAAATGGTTTGTCACTTTCTGACATACGCAATTTTCCGAAGAGCAAAAGAGACGAAATACTTTATAACAGTGTTTTAGTTACACACGTTTATTAATAAAGCGGACTATGTATTCAGATTATATCAGACTATTAATAGTATTAACCTATGATTTAACACAACTTCTACACGCATGTAGAAATCATACAAACAAACTCACCAACAGCAATCTATGATTACCACATTCAATGTTTACCTCTAATTACTAAACAAAGCTCAATATATACATGAAACAACTTAGTGTAATAATATGTGAAACACGTATTGAAATCCAGCCAGTGATTACAAACACATCACACAATGATAATGTAGGTCTCATTCGGTTAATTACGGGTTTGTCGCGGCCGACGTAACATAGACCAAACATGGGCCGCGTGTCGACGTCATTATTGCCTCGAGCTTAGTTTACTTGGTACCTATTGTATGTATGGGCGTACTGAGGCAGGGGGCAAGGGGGGCAATAACTACTTCTAGGTTGCCCCTAATAATAGGCTTTTTCAAACTTTGCGATTTGCAAGTATTTACTTTAAAAAACAAAATCGCGAAAAATCCCGTAGTAATAACTTAATAATACCCCTAGTAACTTCATATATACCACAAATAACCTAAATAAATAAACTTAAAAACTAAGAAATTGAAATTAAAAAGTGAGGATTGGCCCTAGACGGACCAATGTGGAAGGAAGGGAGAAAGGGACATTTATGGCATTCAAAAATGATCGTTGTTAACTATTATATATGTAAATGAGCCTCCTGCCAGCCACCTAGATAGTAATGACTAAAAATGTTACAAAAATATTTGCCCATCTGTAGCTCTGCTGGTACAAAATTGTCCAAGTTTGACCTCCCCTTCTACGGGCTTAGAATTGCACAATGCCCCCGCCCCCCTACTTAAAGTCGGTTCCAATTGCCCCCGCTGGTCCAGAACTTGGCTACGCCCATGCGTATACTATAACTCCTGAGTACACACAGACTGTTGATGTTGTATACATTGAAACGTGGACTTTGTAATCTAGAGGTTCTAAGAAATTATTTTAGAGAGTGTTACTGAGCCGTGTAGTCAAAGAAGTAATTAACTATAGAGTGTATTAAACGCCACGGTAACTTCAACTGTAGTGACGTAACGTTACATCAAAAACCATGATACTAAAGTAAGGTATACTCATAGTTAGAGATATGTGGCATTTGTTTGGTGACATTTGTGGCTTCAAATCTGAACGGTTTTTTACGCCTAAAATTATTTGTTACATAAAGCAGTACTATTCATGTTAAAGTTCACGACTGTATTTCTCATTCTACGCCAAAATTGTTAACTAATTGACAATCGAACGCCAAAGAAACCTAGGCTACGAAATAACGTAGCATGCTACAAAATTTCGTAGAAATACTACGCAAAATTCCGTAGTATTCAGTTGTAGTGTTGTCGTAGTCAAATGGTACTTGATGTCAAAAATAGTTTAGTGTTCATGAGAGCCAACCTGGGGTCGTGATTTGCTACTAATTGGGTACTACCGCACCAATGTCGTCCCTTTGCGGTGGTCGCACGGAACCTGCCTAATGTGGGACACTCAACGACAAAACTGTTTCCTTTATTTATTGAGAGGCCCGAGAAATGTTTGTATGACGAAACTTTTATAGGTAACTGTAAAGGCACTGTATCTATTATGATGGTAGATTAATGCATTACTTTGTAAGGGATTTTTGTTTAAATATTTGTTTTGTTTCAGTTATTAAAATAGGTGATTGTTTTAGAATTAGAATTAGTCTCACATTATCACTTCATGTGGTCTTGACAGTTTTTCTACTCCAACTAAGCTTCCAACGACATTATTTGTTCTTAGTAATACTTAATAATAGTACATTTCTCTTATTACTTTTCATGTAAACCATTTATTTCCACATCAATAATATTCCAAGAAAGCGAAAAGATCAGATAACTTGATCTATAGTAGTTCTATTGAAATCTTAAACCCGCAGACAACAATGGGATCAAAAAGAAGTTTCTAGTCATTTTTATAACACCCCAAATACAGTCATAGTGTTGTGCCGGAGTGTACCTATTGGTTGGCGTGAGCCGGTTCGATTCAAAGCGCGCGAGTCACTCCGCGTCATATGCAATCAATTTCCGGGTGTACACTACCGTGAGTATTTTCCAAACTGTTTGCCTCTACATCTCTATGCTACAATGGCCGAACCAAATGGATTGTTAAGCGAGCACTCCTGCCGAGTGGCCTCAGTAACCACTTCATTAACTATTGTTTATTTATTAGAAACAATTCGACGTTAATAAGCGCTATTCATTGGCTCACAAACGATTAATTACGGGGACGATCAAACAACTGGCGTCTGTTATTTATACAGGTATCTGTAATGTTTGAATGATTTCCAGGAATTTAGTTGAATGGTGTTGATGTTTAGGAAATTTTTGCTTGTTCTATGCATTTTATATGATAACCGCATGAGTAGACTTCTAGACCAGATTTTAGAATGAAAATAACCCTGTATTTTTTAAAGTTATAACAGGTTACACAAAAATACTTACACGAGGCAAATCACAATTTCCTTCCAGGAATTCAAAGTAAAATAACTCTTTCAGTAGACCCTTTAATAACAAAAATATTTACAGAAACAAAATAAGCATTAACTTAAACGAAACATTTTCCTTAAAGAAAAAAATAATATCTCTAGACATTTCTTACAACTTTACAAGGGGTCTAGAAAATTTTCAACAAAGTAAATTAAATATTTTAGCAAATTTCTTAAAGCAAGGCACTTGAGATAACCGGGAATTGTTCTAAATGTGAATATCTGGGAGACAACTAATTCCCTTCATCACGGGGTTGATATTATCTTTTTAAATTACGTCAGGGGAAACAAAGTGGAAGCCCAGGAGACGTATTTCAACTTGATTGAGGTTAAATATTCATTGCTAATGTACGACTCTGTGACATTTTTGACGACACCTCGTCGGAACGGTTCCTGCGAGGAAACTCACGAACAGACTCACAACAAATGAACCTTACAATATGTAATTTGTTAACTTAAACAACATTAACTTAACAACTTTAACTATAACTAAAGACAAGGTGTGTAACAAAAATATTTCTTAGCATTATTGGTGTCTTATTATTCCTAGTGTCCAATAATAATCATTAGTGTCCAATTATTCCTAGTGTCCAATAATTATTATAAGCGTCCAATTATTCCTAGTGTGCAATAATTATTATTAGTGTCCAAATATTCCTAGTGTCCAATAATTATTATTAGTGTCCAATTATTTCTAGTGTCCAATAATTATTATCAGTGTCCAATAATTAGTGTGATACAAACGTATTATTTTTTTAATTTAGTCACCTAAATATTAACTTAACAATTCACTTATGAGAGGTAACTTTAGAGGTAATTAAAGTAAATTAAGTAGAGGTTGGAAATTAAAGCTTATGTCTGCTACTTTGTTTCCTTGGTTTTCTTAGCCTTAACCTTCTTTTTAGGACTTTTTTTCTTGTCTGTGTCTGCGGTCGACTTTTTCTTCTTTTTTGTCTTCTTAACTTTAGGAACTGGCATTAGAGGCGGTGGTCTATCAGCAAATAATATCTTTATGTAATCGTTTACGGCTAAAAACAAGAAAAAAATGTTATAACTCTGCGAATATTTTTTCTTATTCCCTCAACACGTTTCTAAAAAAAATAATTAAATTAAAATCGGATGTGCCAGACAAGCACAGAGAAACGACAAAACTATAACCCTGTCTACTCTGTCTGTACTGTTGGTCTTAAACCAGCACAGAAGACAAAAAAACCAGAATAATAATTAACTGGTTCATATTACTTTAGGGAAATAATTTGTTTTACTCGTAGACTTTTAAACTAACTTAAATGTTTGGGATTCGTTATTTAAACGATAGTCTAGACTATTCAACTGTTACTGTGCAAAACGCTAGTGTATTTTCAATCCATTGACCTATTTCAAGATTTTAACAATTAATTAACAAAGCTATCTCACCGTACAATAACTGAAGCATTTTAAGCATAGTAAACTCACACGGGTTTTTCGGGGTAGAAAGTTTAAGAAAGGATGTAATAACTTACTTTTTATTTCCTGACGTTTCGAGGGGATTGCACCTCTCGTGGTCGCGGTTGAACTCTGCATTACATTTTAAACACTTCTACAAACAATAGTAATATCCAATACCTAGCAACCGTATTGACTTGGCCTTGGCTACTCTTGGTCCAGGAAACGCGTTGACGAATTCATCAAGAAGGCTCTGATCTATTTGCAGACCTTTAGAGCGTATGTGATGATACAATTCCATTGGCAAAACAAACTGACTTTCCTTTAACCTTTCCTCGAAAAATACTCTGTAGAACAAACAATTGTTTTTTAAGAAAACTAGCTGTGCCCCGCGGTTTCACCCTCAGCGCACCCGTTCCCGTAGGAAATACGGGATAAATAGTATCCTATATCCGTCTCCTGGTTCTAAGCTACCTCCCCTCCAATTTTCAGCCAAATCGGTTCAGCCGTTCTCGAGTTATAAATAGTGTAACTAACAAGACTTTATTTTATATATATAGATTTATATATATATAGATTTAATTCTGAAAATTTAAGAGATATGTTGTGTTAATAATAGTCTCCAGTCGCGTCTGTCTGTCTACCTGTATTCGCACTGAACTCAAAAAACCACTGAAAGGATTTTCATACGATTTTCTCCAGCAGGCAGTAATTAAACAGGGAGTTTTTGACTACTTTTTAGCCCCTGAAATCTCACGGGAGCTTAAATAATTTTGAAAATTTGGTTCGCTTCGGTTAATAAATTAAAAAATGACAACCCCACTGAGTTTCTTGGTAGCTCTTCTCAGTAGGCGCGTTGCGAACTAACTTTACCTTAATTTTAAGCCGACGCGGACGATTATAAATGATTGTAATCTATACTAATATAATAAAGCTTGTTTGTTTGACCGCGCTAACCTCAGAAACTACCAATCCGATTCGAATAATTCTTTTTGTAATGGATTGCCACGTTCAACCGGAAGGTTATAGGCTATTTTTCATCCCGAAATACCTACGGGAACGGGCACAACGCGGGTAATACCGCGGGGCGTTGCTAGTTTGTAATATAAGGACTAACCGGACATCAATTTTAATGTCAGTAGCCGTGATGAGGTAGTCGAATCTCTTCAGCACGATGGCCCTCAGATCCGGCTCCGTCACGGAGTAGTCTCCCACCACTTTCCCGTGGACTACCGATACTTGTTTTGCATTTTGCAGCTCTTGCAGTTCCTATCAAACATTTTAAAGAATTCTTCAGATAGGTAAAAGATAAATACCTACTATACCTATACTACTTAATCAGATGTTAGTCAAATTCAAATTCAAATTCATTTATTCATTTCAAATGTAATTACATTATATTTCGCTCAGTTATCGAGACATCACCTCCCATACTAGTGTAAACTGTGTCACGGAAAGGTGATACCTCTCAAACCGAGCAACAATAAAATATAGCTTACATTCTACTTTACATACATACCTTACAAACTAACATATATACATTTATACTTATAATTATGCCTAATATATTAGTCAGGGATTTTTTTCGTAAATGCTTCCCTGAAGCGACGATATACCACTCCTGCGGGCCAAAAGTCGGGAGAGAAGAACATTGCCTTGTGCTTCACAGGCACTTGAAGCACATACGACTTAAATGTCGTATCCCTCGTTGACTCCAGGCGCCGCAGGTTGAGCCGTATAGATTCCTTTGTCCAAAAACAGACTCTCTGCTGCACATATTTCAAGACTTCTTCGCCTGCGGTGTTAGAGTCTAATCTTGATATGTACAGCGAAACGGTAGGCTCCACAACACGGAGAGTGACCTCTGTTGCTGTAGCGGCGGCGGTACCACGTTGGTTGCGAGACGGCTTTGGTCGACGTTTTTCCACCAGGGTGAAGCCGTCCACGTCGACTTTTCTCGCTCTGTATCCCTTCGGCGCAACCACACAGTTTTCCTCAGCAGTGGACACCTGCCGAGGCTTAGGTAGTGGCTGGCGGAACGCTTGCGCATAACTCTTCTTTTGCTTGAGGACACGTGGAGCAGTCGAAGGCGCAACAGGCACGGGTGTCGGTTTAGGAGCCGGGGGGGCCGACGTCATCTGCCCCGGGCGGTCATTCACCTGTGCATCGGTATTGTCCGCGTTAAAAATGCTGACCGGCGAATTACGGTCATTCTTTGCACCGCGTCGCACGGTCACGTTGCGTGCTGACTGCGGTGATATCGACGTCACTGGCTTATTTTGCAATGCCGCGACCTCGGTCCTTAATTCAGCGACCACACGTTCCGACACCTCCAGTTTGGCTTGAATGGCGGTGACCTCTGCTTTAAGGAGCGAAAAATCCCGCACTAGATTCTTGAGGTCGATCCCATCCAGTGTCGCGGAGGGCAGAATGTCCGTCTTATAAGTACTTGCCATTTTATTAAAGGTGGCAAAAACGTTGATTCAGTCGAACATCGAGTCAGCAGTTGCGACACGACTGCTCGTGTTGACGGCACGGACGCGAATCCGATGTTAGTCGTGTGTAGCATTCATTATTAAGCCGTCGGTCCCGGTAACTTTCTATGGAAAATAGTCGTTACATGAGCCATGTCAGAAGCCTTTCGCGGCTCAATAGCTCTGACACCAGGATTGGTCAGGTTGACCATCCACTCGATGAAGAAGAAGAAGCATTATGTAGGGGTAGCAACCCCACTAAACCTGAAATAAAATCGATAGCGTGCTATTTTGCACTTGCATCCTAGCGCCATCATGCACCATACTGCGAGGAGCAACCATACTTGATAAAAAACTAGCACCGCCCCGCGATTTTTCCCGCATTGTCCCCGTTCCCTTGGGAATTTCAGAGTCAAAAGTAGCCTATAACCTTTCGGTTGAATGTATACTTACATTACAAAAAGATTTTTTCAAATCGGATCAATAGTTCCTGAGATTAGCGCGTTCAAACAAACAAACTTTGCAGCTTTATAATATTAGTATAGTTGTACTCATAGTTTGTTTGAAAATCTCACCTGAACAAACTCTTTGGTGACGTTCAGATCACCAAGGTTCAAATACTTAAGTTTGACTCTTTTCTCTTTCATCATCCGAACCACTGCAAGGATATCTTCGCTAGTAAACTTGTTGTACGACAAATCCAGTGTTTCTAGCGCTTTGGCAGACTTTAACTTGGAACAAATAGGCTTTATCGCCTCTTTTGATAAGCTGAAAGGACCACAAAGGTTTTATATACATAATGGTAGCACCGTCGGTCTTGGTGTGTTGCACCCGTTCCCGCGGGAATTTCGGAATAAAATTGATCCCTTGTGTAATTCCGCTGTATACATCGGTTATAACCTATATTACTGTAAAGTCTCATTTAAATCAGTTGAGAAGTTTGTGCGTGGAAGAGTAACGAACACAAATCCTCACAAACTTTCGAATTTATAATATTACTAGGATCTTGGCAGTTGGGCCATGTGTTATTTTACCAATCCATGGTACAAGCAGTTGGACATATGTAGTTGTCGGAACACGAGTCATAAATAACAATAACATCTGAATTCATTAATTGATGGACGTGTACTGTCAGTACCTTTGCGCGTTAGTCAAAGAAATCCTTCGTAATGACTAACTGCCTTATTCATAAACACTCTATAACTAAAACACTGTTTAAAAGTGTTTTGTCTCTTTTGCTCTTTGAAAAACAGTATATGTTGGAAAGGGACAAACCATTTGATAACAATTTTCTATATTGCGTTATAATATACTGCTTGGAGTAATTTACGTTACAAAACGTATTTTCATACACTCGACTGACGTCAGTTACAGAGGAATTTAGGCCTAAACTGATTTTCATTTTCGATTAAAAAGTGGACTGGATCAAGTATTTGAAAATCATAATACTTAAATGATGACGTAGCTTCTGCTGACACATCGTACAATTCATCTATACTAATATAGCAAAGCTGAAGACTCATCAGTTTGTTTGAACACACTTATCTCAGAAACTACCAATCCGATTCGAATAATTATTTTTTTAATAGATAGCTACATTTAACGGGAAGGTTATACGCTATTTTTCATCCCCAAATTCTCAAGAGAATCGGCACAACGCGGGTAAAACCGCGGGGCGCACCTAGTAAATTATTAACTGCCTTTTATCACGGCCGGTGTAACCCAAACGCTATTGGAAGCAAATAATCACTAAAACAGTTGTAAACTGTCACTAATGACCAAGGTACGACTTTTAAAGAGCAATGCTGAAAATAGACATAATTCCCGTTGGTAATAAGGATGCTGATTACGTATTATGTTCCTTCACAATGCTCGTGGGAGGAGATGCTTCCTTGTCACCTGACACGGTGCGAATTAATAATGAGTCGGTGTAGTTACAAGAGTAATTGCTATACTTGTACTCGTATGTAAAATAAAGGACGAAAGGCCATGCCGCGACTAGCTCGTCCGAAGATGACATATTATAATAATCACTACATAGTATAAAACAAAGTCGCTATTTTTGTCTGTTTGTTTGTCTGTTTGTCTGTATGCTTAAATCTTTAAAATTACGCAACGATATTGATGCGGTTTTTGTAATAGGTAGAGTGATTCAAGAGGAAGGTTTTTATGTAAAAAAAATCCCGAAATTCCCACGGGAACGGGCACAACGCGGGTAAAACCGCGGGGCGCTGCTAGTATAATATAATACCCGGACAAAGTCACACAAAGTTCATTAGACCCAAACTAAGCTTTAAGTTTGTATTATGGAATCTAATTCACTGATACTCTACATGTACATACACAAATACTTTATAAGAATATATAATTGACACCCAGACATCGTAGCCAATTATGTCTTCACATATTGTTGACTTCAGGTGGGAATCGAACCCGCAACCCCCGACACAGTAAGCGCTCTCACTACCACTGCATGCCAACGGGCATGTCAAATGATATGAATTTTTCGTTAATATCTTGAGAGAGAGTCGAGTACTTTTGGGTGAGAGATCTTGAGAGAGAGAGGCGATGGCTCTATCACACTACTGAGTTGGTGTAATGGTTCCAGTATAATGTCAAATATAATGCTTATATTTTTTTATTCATTTTTCAATCATGCTCATCAATTGACTGTTAGCCGCAACGCGTTTAAAATAAATCTCTGAGCTACGTAAACCCATTTCAGTGAAATAAGCATTAAAATTGTATGTCAATTAATATAAAAAATCCAGCCATTAACTCCAATCAGTAGTATTTATAATTCATACGTGCAGTTTATCATAAAACTCATACGTTGTACGTAACACACGAAACTTTGAAATTAATTTCGAACGGTTTTCATTAAAACTTATATTTATAGCAATGCGGAATTATTTATTTTCAGCCGAGTTTATAACGGGTAATGGTTTAAATTATATGTATTTAGTTGGTAGTTAAGTATATGTACAATATTAGTTAGTGGAGAGCAAAAAAATATTTAAAGTAAAGTATAAGCGTGTGATGTCCCACTACTTGGCAAAGACCTCTCAGCTCACTGAAGATATCTGTACAGTGAGTAAGTGTGCGTCCATACTGCGGGCCTAGCGCGGTGGCGACGGCGGGCGCGAAATATCAAACGTATGAAACGCGTGTAAGTGTCCATACTGAAGTGACTAGGCGGAAGCCTAGCGCGACAAGACCGAGCGACTCCGCGCGCGGTGATTTCAAACGCACCGATCCGCGCGTTGTGTCCACAGTGCGGGCCTAGGCGGCGAGCGACTTAACAAGCGGGTGGCAGGTGTATCAAACCAGTGGTCTTACCGCTCGGCGTTTTGACGTAAAATGGCTTCGATCAACAATACATACTAGATTTCGGGTCAGCGCAAATAATACGTCTGGGTGCTTAGGGTCTCATTTGAAAAGTGAGCCACTCTTTTATTTAGTTCCCTCGAACCACAGCCAAAAAAGTTGCAAAAATAATGGCCGGAAAAACAATTTAACGGCCGGAGTGTCTTACTTTCTGTGAGTACATGTAGAATAAGTTATATTTTAAGCTTTTAAACAAAATAATATCACTACAAATGTTTGGCCAACGTTGGCGCAAATTTTGTGAAACAGAACAGCAGAAACATGGAGTAGATTTGTTTTGTAGTAATAATTTATTTATCCGGGGGGCGATTTTTCTTTATGTCGTGGGGGGGTGGTTGGACTTATAAATTTCGATTTTGTAACTAATCCCGGTCGAGTATTCGCCGCCATCTTGTTTTAAGTTCATTTTTTTTTAGTTTTTCTGAAATAACTCGTTAATTTTCAACTCTAGAGCAAAAATGACAGTAAGTTTGATCATTATTATTTAATATATACGCTAGGATCTATATTTGCAGAGTTATACTATCAAGTTTATCAAAAAAATCGTAATGAAAACAAGTATGTATACTATCAAACCTAGATAGCCCAAAACATAAATAATTTTAAGTAAACTTTTACGTGCATATTACAAATTATTTAAGTGTTCAACACGACTCCATTCCATCTGTAGTTCTTCTAAAAGAAACGAAACGAAAGGAAGGTAAACACGGGAATAAAATACTTTATTTGTAGGTCGTTAAGGTTGATTTCACACTAAATGTTGTCTTTTCGTTTCTAAGTGACAGTAGTAATTTTAAATATTTGAAGATTTGCTAGGTGTCATGGTTGTAATTAGGTTGAACTTCGAACTGTTTTAAAACTTTTTGGTCAGTTCGGTAGTAAACAAAATAAGCTGTGACACGTAATTCACGAGGAGATTTTTTAGCTTTGATTTTGTACGTGACCCGAAATCTAGTTGTGTATTGTTGATCGAAAATTGTTTGCAACCCCTGATATACGTCTGATCGCTACTAGAGCTCGCGCCTCAGTGTGGCCACCTCCGCCGCCGCCGCCGCGTAAGCCACCGCGTAAGTCACCGCGTAAGCCACCGCGCATTCACTGTGTGTGGCCGCACACTTAGGATTAAGCGTACACAAAATAATTAAAGTATCTCATAAAGTTAGCCAGTAAGCATCTACTCGTACACTAATATTATAAAGAGGAAAACTTTGTTTGTTTGGTTGTAAGGAATAGGCTCAAAAACTACTGGAGCGTTTGTGAAAATTCTTTCACCATTCGAAAACTACATTATCCCCGAGTAACATAGGCTATTTTTCATCCCGAAATTCCCACAGGAATGGACACAACGCGGGTAAAACCGCGGGGCGCTGCTAGTGCTTTATAAACAAGCATTGTCCTGTGGTTATACCCGCGCTGTATGTACCCATTGCTATGGGAACCATGGCATAAAACGTAGTAACAAATATTTGTTCAATCATCTAAGTACATATATAAAAGAAAGTCGTGTTAGTTACAAACGTTTATAACTCAAGGACGGCTGGACCGATTTTAATGATTCTTCTTTTATTTATCTTGGAATAAGATACTAATAAGTTATAAAAATCCCGAAATTCTTACGGGAACGGGTGCGGTGCGGGTGAAACCGCAGAGCACAGCGAGTATATTATAAACCAAAGTCCCATAATATGTAGGTAAGATGTTCCAATAACACAAATAACTGAAAATTTGATACGAATGTACCTTTATTTATTTTACTTATATAAGCTCCTACCTTCTTTTTGTCATGAATACCTAACTGAAAATATATAATACATATTCATGCCTAAAGACAAATATAATAGGTAACCTAAAAAGCGAGCTTACAAATTTTATGCTTCGAGAAATTAAATATATTTAGTTTTCTTCTTCAAAGGCAAACACTTATCTAGTTATCAAACAGAATTCAGTAAATAGGGCAGACCTTTTGGGAGCTTCTTGGAAAAAATATTACCCAGATATCGTTAGACGAAATCACTTTAACGCCATAATCACCTTTGTTATTCAACGTTTGTTTAAGTTAAGTGCTCAATATTTAATAGGGAGAAGCTTTCAACTTGATTTCACTTAAGACATTCTCATACAATGTGACGTCATCTATATATACAAAAGAAAGTCGTGTTAGTTACACTTTTTATACCTCGAGAACAGCTGAACCGATTTGGCTGAAAATTAGTGGGGAGGTAGCTTAGAACCAGGAGACGGATATAGGACACAATTTATCCCGTATTTCCTACGGGAACGGGTGCGCTGATGGTGAAACCGCGGGGCACAGCTGGTAATAAATAGAATAAGGCGGCCATGTTTATTTTTTCTAGATCGTTACTGAAGTTAGACTGCTAATGTATATTAGTATACATGTTTTGTTTATTAGTTACTAGCAGCGCCCCGCAGTTTTATCCGTGTTGAACCCATTCCTGTGGGAATTTCGGGAATTGTTATACACATAAAGCTTCCTCTTAAATCACTCTATCTATTATAAAAAACCGCGTCATAATCCGTTGCGTAGTTACAAAGATCTAAGCATACATAGGGACAGGCAGCGGAAAGCGACTTTGATTTATACTATGTAGTGATAGTGATACTGAAGACACCTATTTATCTTTAGGAATACTAGGTGAACTTTAAATCTGTTGTTGTAATGATGGCTACAGTTAAGGTATAGGGTATATTCTACATTGTTACAAGGTCCTATTTTATCAATATAATGCTACAATTCAACTAAAATATAAAACTTACTTTTAGAATGTAAACTCTGTCTTCTTAAAGACATAATTACTTATTTTAAACATACACAAACGTACGTAATTTCCCGTTTTTAAACTAATTAATTTTGTGTTCAACGTACGACGTATAATTTAATAACAAAATTGTTAAAGACAGTGTAGTTGTGCCTTAAGTAATACGAGTACTGAAGTTTTATTGAATTTCAGGCCGTCCTTTGATTATTATTTTATCTTAGAATGTTATTAGTCGTTTTTAAAAAAATAGAGATTAATATTAAACCTATAGCCTTTACCTGTTATAACTAAGGTTCAATGTCTTCAGTTTGGGAGCCGCGAGAAGATCACCCAAAGAGGTAGTGTTAGTGAGATGATTCCATGACATGTTCAATTCAATCAAGTTATCGCTGGAACCTAATAGAGTGAAGAGTCTGTCCATTGCTGCAAATAAATAACAATTGTATATTTAAAACACAAGTTCATTGAATAAAGTCTTACAAAGAGTATGCATGCAGGTAATCTATACTAATATTATAAAGAGGTAAAATTTGTAAGTTTGTTTGTTTGTTTGTATGTTCGAGCTCATCTCAAGAATTACCAGCCCGATTTGAATAATTATTGTAGCAATGGCTAGCCACATTCAACGGGAAGGTTATAGGCTATTTCTCATCCCGACATTCACACGGGATCGGGGACAACGCGGGTAAAACCGCGGGACGTTGCTAGTCAAGTATAAAACTACGGATACATTATCTGTTTAAAATCAAATGTTTCCAAATAAAAGCGCTATACAATCATGTCAAAACACGAACCTCATAAATATCCAAACCACCGAGACAGAACATTTAAAAGCGACACATTACAAACTCAACGAAACCCACAAAACATAAAAAGCACTTTTTCTCCGTCAAATATAATACAGCTAAGTATGGAAATGGCGGCATCAGATCGCACATGTTGAAAATAAAACGGTACCGAGTTGAACCTGTGTCCTTTTTAATATTTATGAGAAGAGCCGGCCGCCGTGGGAATGGAATAGCCAACTAAAAGTTTCAAACGCTGAACGATTTCGAAACGTCCGCGGGAAAATACAGGGAAAACACGATTTTATTGCAACGTGTATTGGAGCAGTTAATCTGCACTAATTAAACAGCTTGCCATTTCACTCGGAAGTGGAATAATATCAGGTTACATGTTTAAAATGTTAAATAATCTGAGTGGTACAACTCACACCGCTCTTTGTTGATGCCTTTGTACTTTACTTGAATACCTTTTAAGATACATACTAAAGTAAGCATATAAATGTTAAATGATACTGCGATTTCTCTCAAGAATCGTCCTATATCTAATTTTTGTTCGTTTATGTAAATTGTGTGTTTATTTAAACCCTGAGCGACATTGCCACGAGATCCTAAAGCGTAACGTTAAAAAACCAAAATATACTTTAAAATTTTAGACGAGGTCAAATGACACCCCATTTTCTTGAAACTGACACAATTAGGGTAGAATGTCTTGCGCGTAAACTGAATGTGCCCAAATGAGTGTTATTATTCTTATTCTTTCTTTGACGATGTTATTCAGAGCTCCTTTATCTGAGGGGAGATTTAAAAAAGTCAAACTAATTTCCTTTTTAAATTACGGTGGTGAGGTTCGCCGTTTGAGGCCCACTTTCATGGAGAGTGGACAGAAACTAATGATGTTTATATTATAATTATTGTCTTATACCTATTTTTATCCATTAATAAAGTTGTATGCTATTAATTAGTAAAGGAGATAACTTGTCTACTGAACTATCAGATTCTCAAGCGAGAATCATCATGATAAAAATAAAAATCGATACCACTTTTCGTTGTAACTGAACTCCTTCTAAGCCGCTGGACTGATTTGAATTATTTGTTTTGTATGCGTTTGGGTGGCACCCTGGATGGTTTAGATTCACACTAGCGACATCTATTGGGTCGCGGTTGGAACCACCGCGGGACAGTTAGTATCATCTAAATGTATTCAACCAAGGAGCATAATATGCTATGAGCAGTTCTTCTAGACTGGCTTTGCCTTATATTTGGAGTACTCATGAGGTTATCTTCTACCAAAATGTCACATGATAGTCACGGGACATATTGTGGTCACCAAACTGCCGCACTCAGAGAAGTCCATTAAATTGACACTTACTTAAACTAATTAACGTAATGTTTCGTACATCATATATCTATGTTTAAAGATTATTTATTTCTCAAAAAAGACAAGACAGTCACTTACATGAGAAATTATAACTAGGTAATGATTACTATTTCACAAGGAGTTGACAGTCGTAGTAGTGTGATACAATTCACTCGCACAATGTTTCATCCGAATATGGCTAAAGAAGAATTATATATCTACTAAAGAAGAATTTGACGGCCGTTAGACACTTGAATAACTACCTACATTATTAAATGAATATAACACTTTACCTTTCGTATTTAACATACTATTCGTAGACAGATTCAAATGCGTTATTCTGTTGTTAGTATTTGATAAGAGATAAATAAATTCAACCACTGAAGAACTGGTTAATCGATTCTTACTTAGATTTAATCTGTAAATAAAATGTAATATTTAGTGGAAGTTGAAAGTGAAAAAAAATTAGCATAAGTAAGCACATGTGTAAGGGTCCATTTACATTGAATTAAAGGAGCTGAATTAAAGGAACTCGGAGCGGAGCCGTGCGAAGCTCCAATGACCAATCACAACGCACGAAAAGATTTTGACAATGTCAAAACCTTATTTGACATTTTAAACGCGTTATGATTGGTGAATCGGGCTTCGCACTTCGGAAACGCACCCTAAGTACTAATGGTTTTAGCTACATGTTACAAAGGGCGGCATATTCCTAAGGTGTGACCTACTAATAGTAAACCGGTGTGTTACCCGCGGTTTCACCCGCAGGGCCCCCGTTCCAATGGGAATAAAACCGCGGAGTGCTGCTAGTAGATTATATGTTAAACTAACCTTTTGATAACTGCTCCTTTAAGTAACATATCGCAAAGGTATTTTATTCCTTCATCTCTGAATACATTCGAAGATAAATCCAGTAACTCCTTGGTGTGATTTTTCAAATGTCTAATCAGCCTTAGAAGACCCGATGCGCTAATTCTACAACATATACAATTATGAAGATTGAAATAAAATAGATAGGTACCTCGATTGTAATCTAAACTTATAAATGAGTTATCTATAGGCATACCTATGTAAAATAAAGTCGTGTTAGTTACAACATTTATAACTCGAGAATGCCTGGACCGGTTATTTTTTTATTGTAAGTATGTATCTTGATCAGGACCAGGATAATAAGTATTAAAAATCCCGAAATTCACACGGGAACGGGTGTGCTGCGGGTGAAACCGCGGGGCACAGCTTGTATGTAATAACTGATTAAATGCTGACAAAAAATTGTTAGGTGCATTTGTATTATAAAAGTGTACGAGTAGTGAGTGCAGTGCATTATAATACTAAAGGGTGATACGTCTTGCTGGAGTCTCTCTGGAGGATGATAGTTGGTTAGTTACGGATGTATCTCAACACGGAACGGAAAACCACTTCACACTAGAGACAAACTTCACACCGGTCACACAATCTATCTCCCTCTAGCTAGAGGCTAAAGAGCAAGACTTTTTACCTTCCACTGTACCTACCAACAAACAATGTTAAGGAAACAGCTTTCTGCATAAATAATCCTGTAAAAACAAAAAGAACTAATCGCTTTTTAATCAACTCGAAAACACTGCTTTTAATACTTACTGGCACCCAGAAAGTACTATTTTTTGCAAAATGTCATTGAGTCCGAACATCTGCCCAAGATGGTAGCAGGCGTCATCATTCAACTCACTGCCAGTCAAATCGAGATATGTTACCGACTTGTTGTTGTGCAGAGATAGTGCCATCGCATACACTCCTTTGGAATTCACGCCGTAGTACTGGTAATGAAAGAGATAGTTTTAAAGGAGATACAGGTGTTGTTACACTCGCCTGCCAAGATCGAGGTCTCGGGTTCGATTTCCGGGTCGAGCAAAAACATGTTTCCTACTTTCCAACATGGCTGGGGTTTTAGATCACCAACCCGCATTAGGCAAGCGTGGTGATTACGCCTAATCCTCCTCACTGTACTGATATCTTCAGTGAGACGAGAGGCCTTTGCCCAACTGTGGGACATTATAGGCTAATACCTTTTTAAAACTTTTTTACAGGTGTAGGGCTTCAGCTATCATTAAAATAAATATTAATTTTATAAATAGGTTATTACTAGAAAAGAAGAACAGATGAAGTAAAAATCGTAATTTTAAAGAAGAAACATAACAGTTTTTATCTCTTTTAGCAGGCTATCGCCAGTTCTATCATAGATGCAGAAGCTTAAAAAGAGATGAACTAAAAATGTTTGCCTCTAACTTTCTTGTTATATCATGCATTCGATTCATGACTGTTGATATGGTTTTGCTCTCAACTCTACTTAGCCTATCTAACAGTAAAAAGGAGTACCCATTAATCCGAATCTGTAACATAATCATAAGGAGATACTGCCATATTTCCGATTCGATTTCCAATCAGCTTGCTCATCAATAAAAATAATAATTGTCATTAAAATTAATAACCCATCTCGATTCGCGCTGAGATTGACAGCTGGTAAATTATCGCGACTGCACTCAATCGGGAATTGATTCCATATAATAACAATGTCATGAACACGACAGAAGGAAATTAATTATCTCTTTTTTGCAAAGAATTATTATAAATTAAACACGGTATCGTTTTTTGATCTACCGACGAGTTAAAAGCTCATACATACGATCATATACCACCGATATTATTATGAGCTCTCTGGAGGAGGATTATAAGAGCGTTTGTCCACCGCCGCCGGCACCGGACCGTCACCGGGAACGAGATTATTTCGGCCCGAGTTTATTATGACGTGACGGATGTGCGGTGGACACGCGGCTAAAGCAAAACGCTCTAAATGTATCTACCGCTACTTCGGCGCCGTCATCTCTTTCCCGGTGACGGTCCGGTGCCGGCGGCGGTGGACAAACGCTCTAAAGCTTCTTTGGTATCCACAAATCATATCAAACGTAGCTTAGCATAGTGGTGGCACTAAGAGTACAAAATTGCGTTTCGCAGTTGATGGCCCAGTATGCAGTGTGATAATTGAATGATCATTCGTGTTAAAACAAGAAATAGATACCTTAAAAGGGGGTTCTTAATCACACTTGACCATAAACAAACGCCCTAAGAAATATATTATTCTAACAAAGTTTATGAAATCCTTTACATGATGAAGGGTGTACCAAACAGTGTTCATCTAGATAGGTGTTCGTGTGAGTAATCCTGTTAGCAAGTTATCTAGACGAAATCTCATACAGCCTAGCGTCTTACGCTACGTGTGAATGATGTAACATTTGTCAAAATCTTCAACCCTACCCTGGGTTTGGGTGGAGATATCGTTTATTTCAAGCTCTTGTAGGTACGAGCCTTACAAGTTTATATTACTCACAGTATGTTACAATAGATAAGTAATGTGCTGATGTATAACGTTGACAAGGTATCTAGAAAATATACAAGTATTAAAATTTATTATGTAATTGTTTAAAGTGATATAGAAACGTGAAGTAACAACATGTCGCCACTGCAAGGAAAAGATGTATCACACCAATACTGTATTATTAGGGTCACTTTCTACCTGAGTTACGTTTCAATGCCATGCTTTATTGCGTTTGAATGGTTGAGGTTTATCAACATAGGAGTGGGTTTTATCATGTAACTCAATGCGTGCAAGTTTGATGCAAAAAGATTTGTTTTGCGTTCACTCGTCCCGTTAACTAACACTGTACTAGTTAAAAGTGCATATGAATATCATAAGTTCAATTTTCCGATCTAAAATTGATTCGTTGTTTTAAATCTGCAATATTCTTACACAGAAACAAACGGTATTCATTCATAGTACACCGCAGAAGCAAACATTAAAATGACATACGAGTATCACGTAACACGATAAATAAGGTGCGAAATATCAAATATGTCTGCGAGAAAATGCAATTACGAATTTCAAAGTAGCGCAATAAAATCCACAAAACATTTTTTTCACAAAGGGTACGGTTATTTGATTTGTGTTGTCGAAAAGTTCTGAATCCAATCGCAAGTACGTTTGCCGCATATCGTATTTTGTACGTTTTAAGGATGGGTACAAACAGACAATGTGCCCGTAGGCAAGGGCATTGACGAGAGTATCGGCAAGGGGGGCAGGGGGGCAAGTGGGCTAAATTAAGCTTGCTAAATCGGTTGATATTCGAAATTAGTTGTCTTAATTTTACCTATAACTCATACTTTTCATATCAACTTGCAGCCTTAGCCGGGTCATTGGCTCTATATGTCGGCTATGACCTTTCCTGTTAGTAGGTCCTGTAGGTGTACCCTCCTAACATGCAAATTCACTCTTTACACATATATAGGTACATAGTTATGTGCCCCGGACAATTTCACATACAGTTTTTAGACCCAAACTGAACTCAACTTTGTAATACTTACTATGGAATCTAACAACTGAATCAACTCTTCAACATATCCTACCTGCGTACAAACACATGCTTTTTATGAATGCATCTATGAGTTAGTTAGATAAATAAAACACGACACTCGATCAAAACCTAGTGGACCAGAATTAAAATAAACTCTCCTCTCGCTGAAACCGTCAATAAACTTCATTTTAGTTTTAGCCGCGCAGAGCTCTCTGCACTTTATATGCTATTTAGTACCTAACTAAATAAAAAACATCAAGTTTTGGAAACGCTTCAGTTCCAGAAAGAATTACTAATTGGGGCTTATCCCGGGAATAGGCATTCAGGTTATTCATGTTATGTTAATATCTATCAATCATATATTGAAATCGGCTCTATTTAACTAGCTCACAGTTCAAATGTAACAATACATAATAATTATGATAAATACTGTGTGCTGATTGGTGGAAAACTTATATCCAAAATATTCCACCAATCAATGATCAGTATTTATCATATCAACATGATATGATTAATACTGTGTGTTGATTGGTTGGTTACCTTTAAATTAAATTTTGTATACATGGTACCTAACCTTTAGATCAATAACGTCTTGTGTCAATCCTCTGTAGAATGATCGTACTGGAGCCATTCTCAATTCATCACACAAATCCAAGTACAGATCCTGGCCAGCAGTTGAATATGATTTTGGTGCTTCTATAAAAAGATTTTTTTTTAAACCTATGTTCTTTGGTCTTTCCGGGACCACGAGTAAAAGAGCTCAAAACTTCGCGTTGGGTACGTATTTTTTTAGATACAATTTGATTTTTTTGTTTGTTTGAACGTGCTAATCTCAGAAAGCACCAGTTCAATTTGAATCATTCTTTTTGTAAATGATAGTCACATTCAATGGTAAGGTTTTTAGGACTATTTTTCATCCCGAGATTCCAAAGGGAACAGGCACAACGCGGGTAAAGCCGCGGGGCGCTGCTAGTACGTTATATTTTGAACTCTTTCTCTCAGTCAACTCCGTAGTATTTTATAGATATCTAAATTGACAAACAATATAGATATTCTAACTTGTTTTTTTATGTAGTAATGGATTGTACGCCCGTATTACGCCCACAATCCCAAAATCCCTGAGGATTTAAGGATATGTAGGTAGGTATGTTATACGAGTATATAGCTGATCTAAAGCTGAAGTAAGTATGTCAGGCTTCGACTTGAAAGCGTATTAAATTTCAAATTATGTAAAAAATTTATGAAAAAATTTGGGGTTCCCAAAAATCTTTACCGACTGTGAATTTGTATCGTTCAAATACACCTATCTACTGTATATGTACATACCATATTTATAGTATTACAGAATACCAAAGGCATAGTTCTGTCTGTATGTTATAAAACGTTTCAATTTTCTTGACATTTCTATGTTAACATTTGCTTGTAAGTAAATTATAATATTTATAATTTAAGTTGCCATTATAAATAATTCATACCTTTTCCAAATAAAGCGTCTTCAATTCCCGGATCAGCAATAACAGGGTAATTATAATATACGTGTCTGCGGACATCGCTATCAGACATCGGTAAGTACTTGGCACATACTTCGCCACTGCCTGGTTTGTAGAGAGCTCTTTTAGTGCCTGCGGGAGGAGTGTAGGAGATGAGAGAATCCCATTCATCCTTCGGAGGGTCTTCGGAAGAGTCAGACAGTCTGTGGTATAGAACGTGAACTTCAACCTCCGAATCATGGTGAACTAAACTTTGTTGAGACATTTTTGAAGGCTCTTAAGAGAGCGCTTGGTATTCGAGTTTTTCTTCGTTTATATTTTATTCACAATTTTATTGTTGATTGACAATTTGTCATAGCCATCGAGTTTGTGGCATTGAGTTATGTTTGTGGTATCCATAGAGTAGAATAAGATATCCTACTTCCTTCTAATATGAATATTATAAATGCGAAAGTTTGTGAGGATGGATGTATGTATGGATGTATGTTTGTTGCTCTTCCACGTATACTAGTGGACGGATTTGGATGAAACATGGGATACATTTTATCTCGAAATTCCCGCGGGAACCGATACAACGCGGGTAACACCGCAGGGCGCGGCTATACTTAAATATACCGTAGTATCTGTCTCTACTGCCTACCATGGATTTCTGCCTACATATTATGTATTTTTAATTCAATAGATATGTAACTAAGCAATGAACCTAAATTTGACCTAAAGTTATGCTTAATTCAGTTTATAATCCTTTGACGATTTTTCTCATCGATATCGCAGCAACGCGAACAGGAAAACGACTAATACGGCGGCAATTTGAGATGAAAGTTATCTCTGCAAACAGGACATGATTTCAAACAGTCGGTCGCGTCGAGTGGAGTGCAAAAACCGTCATGTGGCGGGCAATATCGGGCCGAGCAAACATTTGCTGAAGCCAGTTGGTGTACAAATGGCACGATGAGTTTTCACAACCGCCCATACCACATAGGTACACCCATACACCCGTACGTGTACAGTGTACACCCTGTATAAATGTTTACAATGTCACGTTATTTGACGGTTCAAGAGTTTTAAATGCGTATGCGTAATCTTCTTAATAGCAAGATGTTAAAGTTGAACAACGATAATTTGTTTTGTAATCGTTATTGTAATGTTTTAGGTGAGGAATGATAAGTACGTAGACATGTCAACTTTTAGACTAGTTAGATACAAGACAATTATCGGTTTATACTCGATTTTAGCTATTTAGGATTAATTTAATAGTGAAATAAACATAATTGTCGAAGTATGCACAAAAATAACAGCATAAGCATTTGTATCTACTTACAACGCTCTTATGAATCTTATTAATCTCGCTTCTCACTGCGACTATGAATCGTAAAATATTTTCTAATTTGGTATCCTGTTGCCGATTGCTACATCCCACGGAAGTAAGTTCAATGCTAGTAGTCATTGGTTGTTGTTAAACACGCCTAAAGTAGGTGTAAGTACTAAGTAGTTTTTGATTTGTACCGCACGTAGCAGCGTTTAAATTAGCCATTGTAGTGCTTGCTTTATGTCATGTAAGTTGGTTTAAGACAAATACATAACTCATCTTGGTGTTTCTGTCTATCTACTGTTAAATAAATAGGTTAAGGTTTTCAGACAAATTGAGAATATTTCCTTATTTTTAACCTGTTTGCAATGTATATAAAGACATCGAATTAATTACCGTTGACGTTTATTTGCTATTCCTAAGTTTTTAATCTAGTATCTTTAATCTAATTCTATACTAATATTCATATTCTTTATTTATTTGCATAATGTTATCTACATGTTATCTTCATTTTGGAAAATAAATAAATGAATTTGAGTAGGTAGGTATACAGTTAGGTACGGGTTCAGAGAGTATTAAACATTTAAATAATACCTACTAAATAACCCAACCTCCTAAACACCAAGCTACACCTCACAATATCCATTAACATTACCAAAAGCCAACTCGCACGGAAAACATTTAATTCTCTTTTCCTTGCGACTCACAATAAAAATCCCTAACAATTTTCTTGCATTCCTTCCTTTAAACACCTCCGCGAGTGTATAAATAAATCACGTTCTGAGAAACAATGGGTGGCGTTCGCGGGAGAAATCATAAAAACACCATTACATACGCGTTAACGACGGAGCCGACCTAAAGACGGGATGATTCAGAAGGAAGGCACCGCGGGAAACCGATGGGATTCCACATCTCGCTTTGATGGCTGACGTCTTTATCATAAATGGAGTGTTTTATTGTTTATCTCTGTTATTATGATCCGAGTTCTTGAATGTGAAATATAACTGTGTTTCTTGTAAATGAAGCACCTGCTGCCGTTTCTAACAAAAAAATTACTTGATAGTGAGAAGATAATCTGTATTAATGTAATGAACGAGTTAAGTCGTGATAAGTATCGTCTGTGCTACTTAAATGGGATTTACTTTCTCCTGCAAAAAGTTAGCTTTAATCGTAAGATTAACCGTGGCACTAAAATTAGACTTACTTTCAACAGTTACCTACTATCTAGAAAGGTATGTCTTGGTACATACCTTTCTAGATAGTAGAAGACGATCCCTTCTGAAGAGGAAAAATATTTAGTGGTTTCATTCCATTCTTACACCATCACGGAACCCTTTTCCTCAAGCTAGCTTTCTTCGATTGAAAAATCAGTCATGGTTTGGTTGTGGAAAAGATAGAAATACGTACCTGTACGAAAAGCTAAATAGTTGGTAACCTCCCTTACGTACGGGTGTTTTGGTCGGCATCTTCCAACAGAACCAACTTATTTAAATTTCTTCAAACAATCAAATTAAAATAATTGCGAAGTTTAAGACAGAAACAACTGTGTATCCATGCACCACGACCCACCGATCAACAATGTCGGTACTGCGCATTGTCTACGAAGATTCAAATTTAAATTAAAAAACTTTGCGAAGGAACCGTAACAAGAAAACGAGATTTCGATGCAAACCCACGGGCCCCGGTATGTCTTTGTTTAAATAAGTTTGTTGCTTAATTTAATGCTTCTGGAGGTTAGTTGTTGGTAATGACTAGCTGCAAGGACTTAAAACGTTGGTTTAGTGAGTCAACTTTTAGATATGATTCGACTGTTCGTTGGAGAGAAACTGATGAAGTGCTTCTATGCTCAAGTTTATTGGGAGGAGGAAATTTCAATTTAGGTATATTATTACCTATAGGTTCTGATATATTTGTATTGTAGTAGGTATAGATATTTCAAAGAACAAGTACTTTTTAGGGTTCCGTACCCAAAGGGTAAAAACGGGACCCTATTACTGAGACTTCGCTGTCACTAGGCTGTATCTCAAGAACGGTGATGGATAGACAGTTGAAATGTTCACAAATGATGTATTTCTGTTGCCGCTATAACAAAAAACACTAAAAATAAATAAAACAAATATCAAAGGGGGCTCCCATACAAAAAACGTGGTTTTGGTACGGAACCTTAATGTGCGTGAGTCCCACTCGCACTTGGCCGGTTTTTTTCGCTCACAAGTCCACCTTGTATCATTACTTGAAAGTGGATTTGTGTCGAGAATATTATACGGGTCTTGTTCATAGTCTTCAATTGCTTCCACTCACCTACTTGTACCTATTTAGATGCTGCATTCTAAAAATAAAGTTTCACTTTAACTCAAAGTAAAACTATAGTTGCCATTGCCACAATTTTAAAATGTTACTAACCAAAGTTTTAAACTGACGTCAACACTTAGAGAGTTAACCGGCGACAGTTTCACTAGAAACTCCTTAAAGCAATGAATAAATACACGAAGCTCATTCAGGAGTTCAGAAACAGTAGTTTGGTAGGGGAAAACATTTTATTGTGTTCGGTAAATGCTGTTTCCCGGTTTGAATGGCGGTTCCCAGTCATTATCAAACTCTAATAAAGAAGTAGTTAGGAGAGCACGGCTAAAGGACGGGTGTCCCTCAATAAGTACCTTTCGTGTCGTGTGTATTTTTGTACCTACCTACCTACCTGAATATACCTAATGTTCAAAATGTATGTATGTACATAGATTTTGTAATGCAGACACGTGTTTTAACTTTATGGTGGACAAAATAACTACGAGCATCTTAAATAGGTACCAAAAGTTTTTTTTTGCGCCTTTACAAGATATAAAATAATTATCTTTAATATAAACCACACTGAGTTATATGTAACGTTAGTACATATAACTCAATGTATAAACCATAATAAGGTTGTTAATTTATGTAACTATTGTATGTATGTGCTAAATCCTGCATATAAAATGTTTCTACAGTGTTCCTGATATCCCGTTTACTTATGACGACAAATAAAATAAACGGGGATCAAAGAATATGTGTTCTATCTTCCACTATTAGACCTTGGAACCAGTTGGAAAAGAGTTGGAACTTGGAAATTTCGACTCATTCCTATCGTTTTTAAGTCTATCTGCTGTCATTATGTCGTGCCATGGATTAATATAAAGTCCTTGGTCGTATACATACAGAAAAACAATTTATCATTGTCACACCCAAGTTACGTCAAAACAATAAGTTGTCAAATTATGTCAAATGTCAATGTCAAATTAGTTTAAATTTTCGACCATACGACAGCCAGCCAGCCAGCCCAGCCAACCACGAATATTCGTCACTCGTCAACCAAATTCATTCAAAAATATTATAAATCACTTTGTCTTTTGAAAATTAATTAAGTGCTGTGCAAAATAAATCGTTTCATTGGTATTTATTGAAAGTTCCAAGTATACAATAAAGGAAAGCAATAGAAACCAAGCCAGACCTCGACATAGGTTAGTATGGCGATCTAATGCAAGAACATTCGATAATTATGGTATGAATTTATGTAGTTTCATTAAGTTTTTGCATAAAATGTCTTCGTCTAACTTCGCGGTGTTGGCACCAGTAGGCGTTCGTGGTATGACGGTCTTAGAACGTGAGAAATTCTTGCGTAATTTTAAAGTTCCAGTGCTAAAGGTCAAAGAAGAAAACCTCTCGAAGATAATTGCAATATGCAAATCCTACTACCTCAAATTGGACGCCTTCAAACCTGTGCAAACTTCAGAAGAAGATTTTAAGAAACACATTTATTTAAACCCCGAAAAGATCATGCAATGGTCAGATTTAGACGAGAAACATCGCGAAGCATTGTCCAAGCAAAACATAAATGAAAACAATCTCATATTCCGAGAAGTACAACTTGGTTATGACAACTGGAGCTACGACATTATATTTAAAGCCGTGCTTCCTGAAAACGAAGATATTGTTAGTGGTTTTTCTCAAATTGGGCATATAATTCATCTAAATTTAAGAGATCATTTACTGGAATACCGCCCCCTTATTGGACAGGTACTCTTGGACAAGATTAAAAATTGCCGCACTGTGGTCAATAAGAGCAATACCATTGACAACACATATCGGAACTTCAGCATGGAAGTTATAGCTGGTGAAGAAGACTTCTTAGTCACTGTGAAAGAAAACAACTGTATATTTCAGTTTGATTTCTCAAAGGTTTATTGGAACCCGAGGCTAGGAAAAGAACATGAAAGAATTCTAGGATACTTCAAGCCTAATGATATACTATTTGATGTATTCTGTGGTGTTGGCCCTTTCTCTATACCCGCTACTCGGAAACAGTGCAAGGTATTTGCTAATGACTTAAATCCAGACTCATACAAATGGTTAAACTATAATGCAGAAAAAAATTATGTGAGCAAAAGAGGTCAATTCAAATCTTTCAATAAAGATGGAAAAGATTTCATACTAGAAAACTTTAAGGAATTCATCATGGATTACTGCAAAGGGAATGAAAAAATCAGTACTGGTAATAAAATTCATATCACAATGAATCTACCCGCTATGGCTCTGGAGTTTTTGAAATATTTCAAAGGATTGATAGATGACGAGAAACTTATGGATAAGTTTAACTGTGAAGTTATTATATATGTGTATTGTTTCGCTAATGAAGATTCAGTGAGTGTTGCTAAGAAATTAGTTAACGAAAACTTTGATTGTGACATGAGTCCGTACATCATTGACGTCTTTAATGTTCGTAAAGTGTCTCCTAAAAAGGACATGATGAGAGTTACTATAAAGTTGACGAAAGAAATACTGTTTTCTAAAAGTGATGATTGTGAACCTCCTGTTAAGAAACTGTGCATTGAACAACGTTGAATGAGAAATAAAATGTTAATTTTGTGACTGATGTTCAGAGTTTATATTTTAGTAACCTTATTGCTGCATGGCATTCCTTCTGGCCACATCAAACCGGAATATGTTTGAAAGTGATAAACTATTATGCCAAACTATACATCTGACATCCTCAGTCCTCACCTGTTAACAAAAAACTCACTCCATTTATCCAAAAGCTCAACATTAAAATATATATGGACAATTTCCTATCATATCATTCTTACCACATTTCATAGTTAATATTAGTTCTAGAAGTTTTATTAGCAAACTTGTTGGTAAAGAAATTAAATTAGAACCAATACAAGTAATTTGTCATTCCGTAAATTGCTAATAGTTTTTTTACTGAAATAAGTAATTATTTGTAATTTATTTTAAACATAGCAACTAGTTGATTCCCTCTAGTAGTAAACTCGTTTGATAAGATAAAAGTAATTTATTCTGACAGTAATCATTATTCGATTTTTACCTAATAATTTATAGAGCATGTAAGTATCTACTTATAGATAAATTAAACAAGAAATGTTCTTAAAGTGGTTCATTATGTTTGAGTATGAACACGTGATTTATGCTAAGCTAAGTACTTGCCTCCTTCAATTTTATCAAATGAAACGTACTTAAGTATTATAATTTATTATCAATGAGTATAAATAATACATAAATGATTATGTGACTGATTGAGACATTTTATAAATCATTCTAATTTAGTTACTCACGTTGAAACAACCTTTGAGTACACTACTAAATTTTACTAAATTTTAATTACTCAGCGTGACTAGCTAAAATAATTTATAGGTATTTTGATAGATATGTTACCGAAGGTTTGTGTTTTTAGTTCTATCATTGTATTTTTTATATCAACTGTTCCACTTCCTAATCCACTTCAAGGATAATTTAACTAAATAAAAAGAGAAACCGTTTTAATTAATGCGGTTACTATAGTTTATTACCCATCTAGAAAACACCTACCTACATAACTGTAAGTTCTAGATATTTTTCACTTGAAAATAACTTTTCAAGTGCCTATTTTTCATCTAACATTTTATTCGCAATTACGTCACATAATGAATAATTATCCATTCTTCCGAACCAGGTAACAACACGTCAGATGTAAAACCTACCTTGAAATTGTAATTAAGTAAACAATTATTTATTAACTAATGAACAACATTTTGTTTTCAGTTTACAACCATGCAACCGAAGTGTGAAGCCGTCGACATGGATCTCAGTGGCTTTTGTAATGTAATTCAAGAAACTGAACAGGTTTGTGAGTCTATTATGTTAGTAGTAACTATTATAGTAAGTAGAGGTGCCCCTTTATAATATTAGTATAGATTATATGAAACCGCAGGAACTGTTAGTAAATTGTTCTCTGCCTTTTCACTTTTCGCGATAATATGTAGCCTATATCCATCTCTTAGCTCTAATCTATGTCTATGCCAAATTTCATTAAAATCGTTGCAGTACTTTAGGCATTAAAGGTTTTCTAGCTTGCACAGATTTATTTACCGTCGTTAAATCAGAATTACGAAATTGAAAAAAATAAATAAAAAAGAATTTAAGAATTAATTACTTAAAAGCCAATTGGTTGTTTAATTTACACCAAACGCGTGGATTTTAATCTTAAAATACCTAACTACAAACTTATCTGTTTATACATATATTAATTCTACCTTTAAATCCATATAGGTAATAAGAACATGCTTCGAAAAATACAAAATTAGTGAAGTATTCTTTTCATTCAATGGCGGCAAAGACTGTACCGTTTTACTGGACATTACACTTAACATGCTGAAACAAATTTACAACCGGCCGGACATCGGGAAAGACTTGAAACTAGTTTATATTAGAACTAAAGGGCCTTTCAAGGAGATTGAATCGTTTGTGAAAGAAGTGGAGGAACATTATGGTGTTCACTTGGTGGTTACCGATGGAGAGCTCAAGGAGACGTTGGAAAGGCTGTTGGAAAGTGATGACAACTTGAAGGCGTGCCTTATGGGAACACGACGGACGGACCCGTATAGTGCTGATTTGCAGTTCATGCAGGTAACCTATTAATCTTAAGCGGATGGCAGATAACTCTTAAATCTGAGTACCTAAGTATGTTTGAAACTGCTGACCATGCAAAATGGTATTTTATCATGTAACAAATAGAACACAATTTTAATCAAACGTCATTTGTATGTGTGTATTAATTGTTCTCATCTTCCATAGTACATGCCTAATTCATTACATCCTTATTTCATTTGAACGTTTATTAACAGCATTTAAGCTATCAAAGGTTTGTCCCTGCTATTTTCCAAAGAGCCAAAGAGACAAAACAATTTATCACAATGTTTTAGTTAAAGAACGTTTATGGATAAGGCGATTACTAATGCTAATGTTTGTCTGCAGAAAACGGATCCCAATTGGCCTCAAATAGTCCGAGTTTCACCTCTGCTGAACTGGTCCTACAGTCAAATCTGGAGGTACATACGACAACAAAAAGTGCCTTACTGTTCCCTATATAATAAAGGGTAAGTTTAAACATATAATCTAGAAATATGACACTAAGGTTGGTTAGGCACATTTTTACGAAATGAATATTATGTACAGAACTAATTCATTCACCCATTTCTTAGGCCCAAACAATCTATACTAATATAAAAAACCTGAAGTGTTTTTGTTTTTTTGACACACTAATCTCAGGAACTACCAGTCCGATTTTAATAATTCTTTTTGTAATGGATAACCACATTCAACGGAAATGATATAGGCCATTTTTAATGCCGTAATCCCCACAGGAAGGGGCACAACGCGGGTAGAACCGCGGGACGCTGCTAGTTTCAATAAATCATAAATTATTTTATTCCAGATACACATCAATAGGCAGCACATCCAACACGTGGCCTAACCCTGCACTAGCGTACACCGACGAGTACGGCCGCACTGCCTACCGTCCCGCTTGGCAGTTATCCGACGATTCCCTGGAACGAGCAGGCAGGGGCACGGCGCCCAAACATGTCAACGGATTCAACGGACACAAAGACAGTATTCGTAACGGATTGTAATGTTTATTTGAAGTCTGTTTCTTTTAAACTTGTCTTAAATGTAAACAAATAATTCTTATTATTCAAGAATATATTGTGACAAATGTCAATTTTCAAGTGAGCAACACAATTTGGTACAGTGGGTGGGAGTGACTATACATTCACTACCTATTTCAAAAGTAAACATTGCACATTAGTATTCGAAAATAACAGACATTACTGGCTATTAACTTACTTAACAGAAATTTCGACATTTGAAGTGTCAATAGTCAACAACAACACTATAGAATAGTGTGTGACTGGGTATTGTCTATACCTTTCCTAAGTGCGAAACACAAAAAAAGAATTCTTTGATTAAAGAGTCGAGAAAGTCGACCATATTTGTTTACATTGAAGATATCTCTAAAAGAAATGGAGTATAGATAATGATGTTTATACGGAGGTTCAAGCAGTTCTGTACTTTTGTATAGAATTGCGCGTACTTTTGTTAAACGCAGGCCTTTAACCGACTTTTGATTGCCAGATAAGGGGCTGTTCATTAATCACGTGAGGCTCGCAAGGGGGTTATAAAAAAACACGAAATATCAGGGGGGGTGTAGTTACGTATATCACTAGTATTTATTTTTTCGGCAAACGCGCGATTACTCAACCGAATTATAAATAAATATTTTAAAAAATTAAGGGGGAGGGGGGTAAAAAAATGCCAAAAAAAACACGTGATTAATGGACGGCCCCTAAGTGTTATTAGAGTTAGAAGTTCCCAAAGACAACTTATTTATCTCTAGAGTAATGATATCGTCAAATTGCTCTCACTGAAACAATCAGTACAGCGAGAGTGATGAGGCTTTAAGCATCGACTAGGATGCGTTTCCGTAAGTGGAGCGGAGCCCGATTCACCAATCATAGCGCATTAGACTTGACAAACAACGCATTGACATTGTCAAAATATTTTCGTAATGCATTTTGATTGTCTCTTGTCTATTCATTAATATATCAATATATTCAATAAGCGAGAGCTTGCCCCTCAAGGAGTTCATATTTACTCACTACTAATTTCTGTTCACTACTAATAGTTTAATCTTTTTGGTGCTAGTTATAGGTAGGTTAATGTAATGAAAGCTCATTTAATATACACTTATCTGGCAAGTAAAAAGTCAGGCTTTAGTAGAATTTACAGATTAAATTATCTGGATATATTGTAGTTAGTTTAAAATTCTAGATACTTAACCAACTTGTGAAACAGGAAATTAAATGTATATTTATGAAAATTTTTAGTTATAATTCCAAGTAGTTTGTCATGTATTAGTAATTTGACAAAGTTCTATCCCATTCTCATAATTATTTGTATTATAACAACGTAAAATTATTTGACTATGTTTACTAATGTCAATTTAAGAATCTACTTATTTTTTTAGATATTGTGATTTATCAACCAGTAATTTTGAATTTTTACTTTATTATACTGTACTTAAAAATATATCGGTACGTAATATATAGAGTTCACTTAAAGTTTTATTTATTTGAAATTCACTTTGATTTATTTTTACTTACGAACGCTACTAACCAACAAAATCATTGTACAAATCATGTATGTAACATTTATAAAACTGTGATATTAATGTTATAATTTTGTGTGTGTTTTGAATTATACTATTTATTTAATGAATATTAGTTCAATTATATTTTAATAGATAACAGAGGATGCTTCCGATATGCCCCACTGGTGGTCATAGGTCCAGCTACCAGTTAAATTGTCGAAGTTTAGTTTGTCTCACAAACTAATCTTGGTGGATTAAACTAAGACAAATTGAAATAGGTCAAGTTGTTCTAGGTCTATTTTTTTATAGCAATAGGTGCATTTTACCTTGGCCAATAGAACTTGGAAGGCAAGTAGAACTTTCCTTTCTGACCTACAAATTCTAAAATCTCAGTGAGACATAATGGAAGCATTCATAACAGACCAGTTTTGTTGGTATGAAGCGAGTTTTCGGCACTATTGTTTGAATAAAATCGCCACATACATATTTTATTGTGTTTTATTCTGAAAGTATCACATTATTTGTCTTAATTTTATGATCTGTTTACTTGTTTACGTTTTATCCATGTTATTTGGTTTAATATGTTTCCGGAGGAATTCCTGGAACATCTCCACATCTTCTGGGGGATCATCTGAAAAGGATCGTGGATAAACAAAATTAAATATAATAAATTGGTCTTATGACACTAATAATAAGACACTATTGTCTAGAATTTTCTCCAAATTACGAAGTCAATTTTTAATCCAATGTCCTTTGGGCATCCACAACTCCTTGACCTTTTCAGCATCATGTCATATATTTTTAGGCGGTTTAAAAACGGGAACTCTAATAGGGCAAAAATGCACAGCAAGTCAACGGTATTGTCTTCGATTTTGTCGAATCTAAAGACATTTCTCTGTATGAAGAGAAAAATTGAAAGAGTATTATTGTCTTTGGCCTAAAGAGATATTGTCTTATGCGTGTGGTTCTGTCTCAATACCAATTGAAAAGGAAAAAATCCTTGGTAAGCAGTTCTTACATTTCCTAGTAGTCACAATATCTTCCCCCAACCCACTTATGAACTATCCTGTAATCTGACATGCATCATACCTGTCTCCGGCCCCTGCTCAGTGCCCTCCTCGTCGCTGGAGCTCTCGTTGGCGGGGTGCTTCAGGTACATGTCGCTAATTTCGCGGCTCATCGGCACTTCTTCGATCAAGCTCTTTCGGGGTAACACTACGTCTTCTTCTGAAATATGGAGTTAAGTTCGTGTTGTTTATGAAAGGTTTTAAAATTATCTTAACCTTTCTTTTGAATGTAGCTATTCCATATAAAAAAAATATTCGAGTGGGATTGGTAGTTCTTGAGATAAGGTCTCGAACAAACAAGAATACTTTTAATTATATCAGTATAGAATAAGTAATTTTCATGCTAATTTCACATAAAATTTCAAAAGACAAGATATTCTCGATAATTTATAAATAGTTTTACAATACATGACTTTTGTTTTAGCACAGATACTTTTAAAAATAAGGTAATCATTTATACACAAATGATGTTTATGTAGAATTATAAAGAGGGAAATAATTTACCGCTGCGGCCTTGGCAGCTTCTCTAGTTAATGCAAATGTAAATAATGAGCAATTCGAAAGTTTGTAGATACTTAGGTCTTATATGTGTTTGTTCACGGCATTTATTAACTTATTTTATTACATCTTTCGCCATTAGTACCGAATTATAATAAAAGAAGATTAGAATAATATTGTATGTTTATTCAAGGTAAGTAAGTACTAGAAATTAGTGGCCAACCCTGGTATTTGAGTTTTTAGACCGCCCAATGACCTCCGACATGATCTGACATGATGATACTTTTTATTCCATACTAGCAGCGCCCGCGGTTTTACCCGCGTTGTACCTGTTCCCGTGGGAATTTCGAGATAGAAAATAGCTTTTAACCTTCCTGTTGAATGTGGCTATCCATTACAAAAAGAATTATCTTAATCGGATAGGTAGTTCCTGAGATTAGCCCTTACAAACAAACAAAGTTTACCTCTTTATAATAATGGGATAGATTTCCATCGTGATGAGCATTCAATCTAAATCCTACCTTTCTTTCCCGACTTTAAATCTTCTTCTTTCTTTTTTTCCTCATCTAATTTCTCCTGACGCATCTTTAACCAATCTGCTTTATATTCCCTGTAATATAAATCACAGTTTATCGATTGATAAGAATTGATTATGACAATAGAACACCAATACCTATAATACAGATACCTGAGTGAAGAGCCACTTATTCTTATCATTAATAGTAATGAAGCAGATAAGTTATCTAGGCATTCTATTACTTCTATTAAGTACTCATAGTTACTGGCGATTCTACCCGTGTTGTAATTTTCCCATAGGAATTAAAACGATAAAAAGTAGCCTATAACATTTTACGTAGTCCCACTGTCCACTACCGGGCAAAGGCTTCCCCAAACCTACCAAGTCTCTCATTCCAGTGCCAAATCCTTCCAATAATATGTATAAATATTAAATACTAGCAGCGCCCCGCGGTTTTACCCGCGTTGTACCTGTTCCCGTGGGAATTTCGGGATGAAAAATAGCCTATAACCTTCCCGTTGAATGTGGCTATCTATTACAAAATTCAAATCGGACTGATAATTCCCGAGATTACCTCGAACATACAAACAAACAAACTTACAAATTTTACCTCTTTATAATATTAGTATAGATATGTTTTTACCTGATTTTAGCTATCCATTAGTAAATAACTAACGCGGACAAACATGTACAAGAATTAAAACTCTACTTTATTATATAAGTTTTTATAGAATATTATATACCTATTAGATTGCAACAAATATTTGCAACAGACAATATTTACCTTTCATATTCCACAGCGGCATCGTCGACTAACCGGAAGAATTCATCTATCCCCTGAAATAATACAAAAAGGCATTGCTCATTGAAATAGGACCTTATAGGTGCATAAAGGATTATTTACAGAATTTAAGCTGTCAAATGGTTAGCAAAGAAACAAAACATTGTTTTGGTTATAAAGCGGTTATCTTCTTCTTATCGAGTGGATGGTCAACTTGACCAATCCTGGTGTCAAGCGGTTATGTATAACTTGAATAAGGCGGATACGTTTCAAAATTGCGTACTATAATTTCATCTTGTCATAACGTGGATAATGTTCGAGAAAGCAGGGGAACTAACAAAGGGATGTATAATTTCAATACACAATGCATGGCCTCTTTAGCTCAGTGGTAGAGCACTGGTCTCGTAAACCAGGGGTCGTGAGTTCAATCCTCACAGGAGGCAATCCTTTATTGTTTACATTTTAAAATATTATGTTATACCAAAATCATTTCTTCCGAAATTATTCAATTTATAGAAATTATAGATATAAGATCAATACTTGAAATGATTATAAAGTGTATACTCGTAGGGCGCTTTTTGCATTTACATTAACTCTGCCGTCTAAAACGTATGTTTAGCTGCAAGGAGCGATTTGGATGAAACTTTACAGTAATGCAGGTTATACATCAGAATACCACACGGATACATTTTGACCCGAAATTCCCGTGGGAACGCGTACAACGCGGGTAAGACCGCGAGTCGCGACTATTACTTTAAAAAAACAATAAATAAATAACTTACATCGCCCGTATGAGCGCTGACTCCGCAGCACTTCAGGTCGGAGTAAAAGGCATCCAACGCCAGCGCCATAGAGCGGGTCAAGTTGCCGATATACGAATTCCCCCCTTCGCTCTCCGCGTTGCCTTCAGCATCTAACGCGTCTTGGAATGCTTCAAAGTCCCTCATCCATTCAACTGCATATGCGTTGTCTACAACATCTGTCTGTAAAGAAAGGGTGTATTAATTTGACTGACAATATTAAATTAAAACAGTCGTTTGATCATATACCCTGTGATATTTGTGCGGAATTGACTTAAATTTTATGGGATCTATGAAAATGAATTCTATAAATAACACCTTTACATCTTTTTTTTTAGCCTGTGGTGTCCCACTGCTAGGTAAAGGTCTCCCTCGATTCTTTCCATTTAGATCTATTAATATTTATTTTTACATCTACACTACATTATTATTAAACAAAGTCTTCTTCATCTCATCAAAAATTTACCAACACTCAAAGTAATTCTTGATAAAAAGATTGCTTATTTTTCATTCTAACAACACTTACACTAACTTTAAAAAAAATGGGGAAATCCACATGAGTTTTACTAGTTTGTATTCTTAAATTCTATTCACAAGAGTACCTTAAACCCCTACCTTATTCATGACCACGATAAAAGGCAGCCTCGTCTTGTACAATATAGAGCAGGCATACAACATGTTCGACATGAATGTGATCGGTGAGACGCTGCGGACAGTGTCCATTACGTAGACAACTATGGTGGGACAGGTGGAGGCCAGGGCTTCTGTCACTATGGTCCCGGATGCTGACCACGTGAACACTTCTATTTGACCTGGTGGTATTACCAGATATGTGTGGATCATCAAATATTATCCAGGAATATCTATCGAGACATTTAGTCTGTACAATGCAAGGTAATAATTTGAATGGCAAAGCTGTTTTTAGAGTTTGCACAGCTAAGAGGATAATTAATGTATTACTATGAGATTTTTGCAGCAAAAATATTATTTTAGCAAGTAAAAACATTTACTTCAATTGGGTGCAACATGGGTCGATTGCACCACCCACTACAAAGTAAAACGCAATGTAAAGTAAGTAGCCTGTAATGTCCTACTGCTGGGCAAAGGTCTCTCATCTCACTGAAGATATCAGTACAGTGTGGAGTATATGAATGTTTTATGAAGTAACTAGCAGCGCCCCGCGGTATTACCCGCGTTGTTCCCGTTCCCGTGGGAATTTCGGAATGAAAAGTAGCCTATAACCTTCCCGTTGAATGTGGCTATCCATTACAAAAAGAATTTTTCAAATCGGTTCAGTAGTTTCTGAGATTAGCGCGTTTAAACAAACAAACAAACAAAACAAACTCTTCAGCTTTATAATATTAGTATAGATATGTTAATAATACAGACATTGAACTTGCTCATGAATATTATTATACTTTACAGTTAGAAGCACTTTATATACAGAGTAAAGTCCTAAATTATATCATACCTGGTGTATCAATAATACAATACTTATGTTTCTTCCCTGACTTCTCAATCAGATCCACTACTTGACCGAATTTAGTTGAGAACAAGTTGAGGGCTGTTACTATCCCACCATTAGGACCCAGCCCGTACTGTTTCATTACTTCTTTGTAGTTCACTGTGTCTCTTATATCTGCAACATACAAAAACAAATTCTATGAATATAATAGATCACCAACCCACATTAGGCAAGCGTGGTGATTAGGCAAATCCTCCTCACTGTACTGATATCTTCAGTGAGATGGCAAGCCTTTGCCGGTTGCCCAGTAATGGGACATTACAGGCTTACGCCTTATTCATAAACGTAATTTTACTTAAACACTGATTTAAAGTGTTTTGTCTCTTTTGCTCTTTGGGAAATAGCATATGTCGGAAAGGGACAAACCATTTAATGGCTTTAATACTATTAATAAGTGTTTATGAATAAATCCCTTATACTTTACTTTACTTATGAATAAAATAGGTTTAGCTTTAAAGATTAATAAAAAAATAATTGGTCATATTGAACACAAAACTTGGTATTAATACACATGCATTAAGATTATGTAATGATCCAAATAATATTCAAAGAAAGAGGAATTAGGTACTTCAAGATTTTTTTATTTTATTGTATTATGCTATGGTCCAATTGATTAATTGGGATTACAGTTGTAAACATAATAACAAACACAGACGGGAGGTAATCATGAAATAAACATTAATAATAAAGTCTCCTTATGACCAAAGCTTTCACCTAAAAATGTATAAATCACAGAGCATAGAAGCACCGCGTAGGAGAGCGCGGTGCTTCTATGCTCTGTGGTATAAATAAATCCTAGGTATCTGTATATAATTTAGTTTCATAGTTTAAACGATGTTTCAGTTAATCTCACCTATATTAGCAGGGTATGGAACTTCCCTACAAGCCGGGTCCAAGTTTATGAGATATGGTCGAGAGCCATCCACAACTCTACTGGCTAATCTTCTTGTGAACGATGTTTTACCTGCTCCGGCCATACCTGTAAAACGTAGTAACAAAAATACTTATTTAATATATCCAATTGATTTGTTACATCTTTCGCCTTTCAATATTGGCCAGAATATTATAATTAGAATATTTTTATCATAATGTTTTAACTTATTACGTACAAAAATTATGTATCGGCTCTAAGAAAACTAACCTAAAATTATTAAACACACTGGTTTTCTGTTTTCTAGATCTTGTTCCATGGCTTCAAGACCTTCAGATTTATTTCCAGCGGCCATTATTTATTGATTTATATATGTACCGCATTAACTCGCCCTTTTAAATTGAATTTAAAAAATGAAATTGCGTTTCGACTTGCGATGCGAGCAAGCAAAACAAAAACAATTCCCAACCTGACAGATCACAACAATCACAACCGAACTGATCTGACAGCTGACAGTTGACAGTTGTTACTTCCTCCATGGTGAACCTTCTAGATTTAAACTGGATCTTTCCTCCCACACCTCCCACACATTTTATCATAACATATTCTAAATAAATAATTGCACAAAAGTTATTATTAAAGTATTTTATTAGCTTAATATTATATACAAAATATTATTATTCTTTTTCCAAATTCAGGAACATTATAGGATACAAATGTCCTAATTTTGATATTCTTTTCTGAATAATTATTCTCAGCGTATCTGTATACGTTACTGGTGGTTTACAGGTAGCTGGATCGCGCCAATGTAATCCTGAAACAAAAAAGCACTTAAAAATAGTAATCTAATGTGAAGCAATCACTTTTAAATACAGGTTAAGTAAGATCGAGATTTACTAGTCTCTTGAATAGTCTGATCGATACCTGTAGCGTCGCATGTAAACAGCGCAGGCGAAGGCACATGATCCCTCGTGTAGTTCCATAAACAGTCTCGTAATACTTGTACAATCTGGAAAAACGATTTCATTAATAAAGCGATCAGGAAATCTTACTTTATAGAATAAAATTTCAAATAAATTACCTCACTAGCCGTAAGTTCGGGGGTCAACTCCAGCATATGACTCAATGGATGCGGTAACAGTTGAGCCAGAGTCATTGTAGACAGCAGTTCAGTCAACGCGGCTTGTTCGCGGGCCATTTCCTCAGATTTCGTTTTACGATCTAAAAAAGGTATTCTGTTTATTTAAGAACATAAAGATCAGTAAAGGTCGTAAGCAATGTGTATGGAGCATAGCGAAATTGAATGTGCCAATGTTCTCTCTGATAAAGAAACACTCATTTCACTCACGGACATGCATCACGAAATATTAGTGCTGCTAGAGAGGTTTACATTTAATGTGGGAAACAGAAGAAAATATAGTAAAATCAAGTCATACCCGTGGGTTACTTTAATACGAAGAGTTGCATTTAGGGACCTAGGGTATATTAGTACTGGGGTATAATTGATCAAAATAACGTGTACGTACCCCTACTGGCCGCATGGCTGTGGAGCAGCGTGGCGGCGGCGGCACGCAGCAGCGCGGAGGCGAGGCAAGCGGCCGGCCGCGCGGCCGCCGCGCGCCGCAGCGCTGCCCGCGCCGCGCCACACCGTTCCACCCCGCGACGCATGTACAGCTCGCGCTCTATACTCACTTGCTGTACAAGACAAGGGAGTCATTATGTCGATGAGTTTTAAGCATTCTGACTGCCAACTGATTATCATCTAGGCCGTAGGTATATTTACACAAGTCTATTAAAGAAGGTAGCGCTCGAGGTTAAACAAGAGATAATATAAGTATCTACATACTTTAGTAAAATCTTCATCAGGCCATGGCAGTCCATTATACATCACGTCTGGAGACACCAATTCTACCAACAGCAAGGATAGCGAAGTAGCTCCCTCAACAATACCGGTGTTGCCATCCTATAAAAACAAATAATATGAAGGCGTTTTGTTGGAAAATAACGTCTTTATGGAATTAATCAAAACACCCCGACGTACACTCAATTCCTTTTCCGTCTCTTTTAAATTTCATAGCATTTCTCAGTTCGTATTGACCTGTAGCACTTAACCAATAAATCGTACATTAATCAATGGAGACCGAAATTATCGTTACAATTCATCATAACCTGCGCAACAGGTCCTAGCTTACTCGAACTTACTTTAAAGGACTACTTAACATGACACTTACCATACAAGACATAAGCGCCGACATCAACAGTTCGTTGTTAGTGCTCAATATCGGCGGTAAGTCGTACTCGTCGCCTGTATTATCCTTTCTAACGCCTTTACCGATAATCCCCGCGTGGAAGACAGAAGTGTGGCTCTGCGTTAACTGCGTTATTGGACCCTGTAGGTAAGAGAATAAGGTTGAATTTACTGTGCAGTAGTTACAGCTATGATATCCTATAAATTTCTTCAACCATCCATAACTAGTAAAACCTATTTATCATTATAAAAAGAAAGTAAACTCACATGTTTCTGATTCAAATGCAGCAACAGATCTTCATTACTCCAATCTGTCACTGACGTCGTATTAGCGACCACGCTGCGACTACCGAAGGCTTTTTCTTCCCTGAACATGGCCGTTTCGAGCAAGTCTCGTAATGCTATAGCTCGTGCCAGCTCGCTATGTAGACAGAGCTTACGTAGTAAACGACAAGCTGTTTGGACGCCGCGTAGCTTTTCCAGAACGTCTGTAGATGGAAATATAGGGGATGATTTTTGATCCTTTGGGCATAATTTTTTTAGTAAAGCCAAGGTAGTGGCAACATTAAGAATATAAGAATGGAACAAAAATTATTAGATTAACTAGCGAACTAACTTCATGCCGGTATTGTGTGACAATGTGATACTGCAAAATCGATATAGCATACAATCGTCCGTACTGAGATTCAATGAGTGATTTTGACATGTAATGTATGAAAAAATCCATCAATTAGTTAAGTGTCGATTTAATGGACGTTCCTGCGTGCGATAAAATGTCATTGATCTACAAAACTGAAACCAGCCAACCATCTCCAGAGGCCGACGATCAAGAAATATCTTATCAGCCATATGTAAACTTACAATACAAGTACAAACTTACCTTTCAAATGAATACACCTAAAGAAATACTTCACAGTAGCCTGCACAACTTTCAATATCGCCTCAACAGATGGCGGTGGTGATTTAGTCGCCGACATATCGACTCTATCCAGTAACTGAGCTAGCACGTGACAAGTAGGCATGATTTCCAGTGTGGTGTTAGTTGCTGGCGAGCGAGAGCGAAGCAATCCGGCGCAACGGGAGAGAGATGAGCCTAGCAGTGGAACACAAGCCTCTACCGCGCGCGATATAGGTCGGTTGCGTAGATGACTCACTGCGTTTGAGTTTTCCCATCTGTGGATAAAATGTAGGTTTTTTAAATAAAATTCCGTTGAATTTTTTATTAAACTTATTGACAGATCGCCAATCAAAGATATCGATGGTGGAATGGATTAGTTAAAGTTAATGTCAATGGATGTTGATTGATCTATTATATTAGTGACACTATCGATTGTTTATACAGGTATCTAATATAAATCAATAAATAATCTATATATAACCGGACAAATTCACTCATTGATATATTTTTTAAATTAATTACTAATTTTAAAATCTAACACTGTTACTTAATCGCTTTCGAGCCTACTCCAAAGTCAATGTTTCTCAAACTTAAGAACTTATCATCAAAATATTTCACCAACCTCAATAACTTAATAAGATTCAAACACAAGTAATGCAGATACGTTTTCTGGTTCACATCGACCGTTCCTTCTATGAAGCATCTCTTGATTTCCGTATCTGATATCATTGAATCTCTCAAAGCATACTCCACTCCTGTTTTTATAAAGTTTTGATATCGCTCTGTGTCCATGTTTAAATCTGGCGAGTCGTTTGGCACGTGCATTGTGATGGTACCAGATATGATACGGACGAGGAAGGCCAAGGTTTTATCAGTTCTCGAGTATTGGAGTAGGTAGCTGATTGTGCTTATAAACTCTGATGGGAGGTTATAGCCTGGAACATAGTTGATATTGAACAACTGGAAACACTTCACAATTGGATTGAATATATTAAAAAGTTTTTATTTAAAAATCTGTTTTTATTTTTTTTCAACTGAACAATCTAGTGAGTAAGTAGGTTCAATTAGCTTAGTGGGGAACTCCGGTGTCGGACTTTGGTGGTGTAACTATTAATTCAAACGGGACCAACAATTTAACATTACAGTATTTGATTAAAATTAAATTTGAAGACAGGTTTTAATATAAAAGCTTATTTTACAAAATATTTTTATGAATACCAACAACCTTTATTTATATTATAAAATATCCGAAAATGATCGAAAAGCTACAACCAAAACATGTCAATTAAACAAATATTTTAGGGATTATCAATTCGATAACGATACGATTATTAAATGAAGATATTTAATGTTTTACAGTATACTTACAAACCAAAATCAGTAGTCTAGCCAAACAGTACTGTTCCAACTCAGTGCCAGTCAAAAGTTTCTCTCGGACAATACTTATTTCCTCCGCCGCGCTCATTATTAGAGGCACGGGCTTGTCGGGGTACAGACTTTCAGATTCCAGCTTTTGAAGAAGATGTTCTGAAATTATGAATAAGGTGTTATTGTTAATAACATAAGGTCTAATTTAGTTTGTTGGTTGTTAAGAGTTTGAAACAAATAAGTACAGGACTATTTACAATGAATATCTATGTGTAAGTAAAGAAGAGTAATAAAAGGTTACAGTTAGCATTCATTCACATATTCTCCATCAATGAATACTACGTTGTCATTAGTAAACGATAACGCGTAGAAGAGTACTAACTCTACATTTTGCTTTACCATTGTACTAGCATATTTCACACATATATTCCAATAATCGTCATAGTCTTGTAGTTATTTTTTCATAACTCTTTATAATGAACTAGCAGTGCCCCGCGGTTTTACCCGCGTTGTGCCCGCGCCCATGGGAATATCGGGATGAAAAATAGCCTATGACCTTCCCGTTGAATGTAGCTATCTATTACAAAAAGAATTATTGAAATCCGACAGATAATTTCCGAGATTAGCTCGAACATACAAACAAACAAACTTAAAAATTTTACCTAAGAACCTAAAAAAAGAACAAAACCTAAAAAATAACCTAAAAAAGAACAACCTAAGAAATTCTTAAACATCACACAGTTGAAAAATGTCTTCTTTATCAAACTTAATCCACTGACTTACCAAGCAACTGCCTACAATACACATAGTTGTGCGCATGCTTCAACAAGAGCAGTAGACAGCGCACGTGCGCGCGCGTCGCGAGCGACACCAGCGCCGACGGCGTCAGCGCGCCGCCCGGCCCGGGGCCCAGCGACGACAGACGAGATACTACGTCTTCGTTCACTGGGGAGAAGATATAATGCGCGTGTTTATGTTCTAAACATTACCCAACAATTGCTTACTCGCTCTTTAATTGAATGATGACAAAGCGACCAATATATATTGGGAACTGTTCAGAACATTAAATGAAAACGCAGCTTTAGACAGCATGTTAGTATCAAACAATAACCGAGTTCCGACTATTTTAATCGTTAGACCATTTCGAAGACTACATTAAGTATAAAGCTATCACACGAGGGTTACATACATAACAAAACAAAACAGCCCTTTTGGAATCTTTGTTTGAAAATCATGATCCAATAAACTTTATTTTTAAAAGTCTCGGAATACTCACATGTCTGCTCAATATCCTGCGTGAGCGCTTTCAATACGATGTCTGATTTGGAGGCGAGATTTAATAAGTAAGATATTACTTCACGTTTCTTCTGCTGATTGTCTTCTTTGATAGCATCCTGGAATATCAAACTTGTAAAATTCTAGTGCTCGTCACAGTCGTTCAACTTTGAGCTTCGCACAGCTCCAGTCTGCTTCAATGCTTCTGCTTCAATGCATACTCTTAGGTTATAAATATGCTCATAAATTTCAATGGGCTTACCATAAACAAGTCCCTGAGCGCAGCCCTGACGTGCAGCAGTGCGGGCGGGTGGTTGGCGAGGTGTGCGAGCACCGCGCGCGCCGCCTCCGCCCCGAGCGCTAACGCCCGGGGCGCTACGAGCGCCGGCTCCGCGCGACCCACCCAGCCCACTGCCCACGAACAGGCGCGGGAACCTACGGGATGAGACCGGGTTTTGAGCGCAAAATAAATAGAGCCCAGAAAGCGAACAATGATACATTTCAAAACCAACGCAGCTTACACTTATTATCGACCTAATCCACTGGTTAACACTAGATCACTGTCATTCATTAACCATACCGAAACGTGGGTAAGTTGACATCTACCTGTTTACAGTTTTAGCTTTACAAAGATATCATGGCTTACTGTTATTTTGAGCACAGTGTTTACTGTTATTTTGTATGTTAAAGAATAAGTTGAGATTAATAAAGAAAACTTGTCTTTATCCAATTTATTATTATATCAAAATATCTCTGAGAGTTAGATCTGTTTTCAAAGGTTAAAGGAGATCTACATAATTTTTTTAACCACTTTTTTGCAAAACTTTTAAACACTTAATAAATACTGAATACAAATAGATTATTAATAATTACCTATCATCATATCAATGCATTTAGCCCTCTCGTCTGGAATCAGCATTGTTAAATTTTGTGTAGTGATGTCCAACAACACTCTTATCGGTTCTGAGCTTTGTAGAGTAGTGGCTGAAATTAAGCATATATTTCTTATTGAACACATGAAACATAGAAGCAATTGATATAGTATAATTATGACAGATTGTCTATGAAAGCCAGTGTCGCCAAAGTTATGCATTGAACAAAACCAGTCAAAACACATTAATCACAGAATAGACATTTAGTACAGACATTTAACTGGTCATAAAATTCACAAGTGGCATTATGTCTGAATAACTTTGTATTTTATTTTACTGGTATTTTTAATTACAAACGAAAGTTTCCTTATACTTATTAGAATTTTTAGAGGTATAGAATGTTATACAATCTTGTTAGATAGATACTTGAGTTCTGCGTTTACTCACTTGGCACATTAGACTTTTTATTGGCAATATCCATGATAAGATTGATGCACCACGGAGCTATGAAAGGCGCCCATGATTCCCCAAGAGCACTGAGCTCCGGACCAATCATACTGACACTCTCGAGACATCCATTTGAATTTACATCAGTCTGAAAAATTAAATACAAATTACTTGGTTTTTGACCAAATTAAAAAAAATCCTATTTATTTTAAATTAACTTCTAATATATAAAACTCGTTGCACCCCATGGTTTTGTTCCCTGTTTGGTTGTGGATTTTCAGGATAAAGATAACCTATTATTATAACCTTTCTCTTCAATGTAGCTACCTCCAATATGTAAAGAATAATTTGAATCAGATTAAATAAACAAAATCATAAATACCTCACCTTTATTATATTATTACATATAAGTGCAATGATAGGTTCGTACAGTTCAGGCCCCGGAGAAAGCAGTCCAACTGGCCCTTCAGACGATCGTTAGATCCAAATATAGTTTGATAGTTCTAAGATGGTATATTCAAATTTCCAAAAATATATTCATTATTATCGAGTTCTTACCTCATAGTCGGACTGATTTATCGATATATTAACTGCATCATGGAAAACTAAGCCAAAGTATTCAAGAACTGCATCTCTGGCAGCTGGGAAGTTCTTCAGCAGAGAAATTCCTATTTTTGTTAGCTCAGTGGGATTTTGGAAGTTTCTCCTTGACACCCCAGATATGAAGTGGTTCAAATCAACGGATAGCGTTTGAGAAGACATCATCAAACCAAAGGTACTGTTTTTTATGTATTTAATTCACTGTTGTTGTTGTATTTCTATAGGTTAACTACAAACACTATTCACCGGTTTTATCTACAGCACTCATTCCAGTAATTTGTTGAATTACAACATGAATTCATTTTTCTTTGTACGATAAATACATTTGCATTTAATTGTCTTTCTTTTCTATATTTATTTATTAAATAACAAATTGACGAATTCACCGATTCACAACAATATATTCCAAGAGCAAAATTAATTAAAAAAATTGACATACTTGACACTAGACTAACTATAATGACAGTCTGTGATGACAGTGACATGAGTGATAGCACCAAAAACGAACTGACTTCTGACTTCAATACATACAACTCTGTGCATACAACCTCAGCATACAACGTTGTACGTCTTTACCTGTTTTGTATATTATTATGAAAACATCAGCTATCTACCGATCCAAAAAGCCCTTTAAAAATTAATTCTACATTCATTTAGCTCCGTAATGGGACTGTAATAGAAAGGCGTTTATAGCTTATATTTAATCACATTGCTAAATGAATTTATCAATAATCACTATCACTACATCCGTCCGTACATTTAAATAATAATTTAATTTTACCCTGGCAATGTTGCAAAATTAGCTATCAGATAAAAATGAAGTCAAATTATGAATATATATACTCTTATTTTGAAGTCGGTTAAACTTACAATCTCTGTTCTATTTAACTACTGATTATTATTGGTACCTAATGAGGTGTGTGTTATTACTGTTATAGTTAATAATTAGGTATTTATAATAATTTTACAATATAAGTATTGCAGAGGTCTAATAATTATAACCGACTTCAAAAACAACGGAGCTTCTTAATTCACCTGTATGCTTTTTGTAACTTTGTCAACTCACATGTACCTGTATTTTATGAATCGTATGAACTCTACAGCATTAATATAAATTTAAAAAAGATAATGGTGCTATGAGATTGGTCCCAATTTAACCTATTTAGAGGTAGTAGGTAGGTAGTTCTCAAAAAACCTGGTTTAAAGTAGGTTTAAAGCTTGGAAATGTTTATTTAAATAACATACTGCTGACTCAGCACAAAATGATCTATCAAAGTAGTTAAGTAATGTAATAACCTTCCTAATCATCAAAATAATTTCATTATCAAAAAGTTGTGCATTCATTGCATGCATTTGAGTTTGCACCTATTGTTATGAACGATTATAACTCGCGTGTATAGTACGTAGAACCCTAACCAGCTAGACTCGGGGGTCGTGAAATGCGTAGGGTTGGATGTAAAATCAATAATGTGTGCGCACGCGATGCGCACGCCTGTCCCCGCTCACCCCGCGGCACGGCCCGCGGCGTCCGCGACACTGCTACGCCCACACCACACTCCACACTCAACTCATCTAGGAAATGAAAACATACTCATAGATATAACTTCATTGCACTCAAACTATATAGTTAGATCTATCTATAATCTATAGAATATTTTTCAGTCATTTTTTGCGCGAAGTTTTCTGCAAATCATATTTTTTTTGCTAAATACCTACGATAGAATTAATTTATAAAATGGTTACCTATAATCTGATGTCCAAGCTGTAGGCAGATACCTAGGAACTACTAGGACTATTTGTTATGCACGATCATCGTGTTTCGGAGTAGAACACAACACATACCTACCTAGTTTAAACATTGATTTATATGTAACTACTAACGTACTTACTACTTATAACTCAATGACTTTAAATAATATCGTTTCAGCATTATAGTGAAGCTTCGTTATTCTGATTATTTTAAATCGTTTTTTATTAACGCATTTGGAAATATAATTTAATATTATTGAATGGACAAATAAGATTTAAAAGCTATAACATATAGCGCATCCATTTATTCTGTTACGACGAGATAGCCTTTATGCGTAGGTACCTACCTAGGTATTTTAAGATAATAGTCACGGAAGAGCTTTTATTTCGTAAGATTATTATTCATTTAAATCCAGGTTGACCTATCCCGTAAAGGTATCAAATTGTATTGGTAGGTACATCAAAAAGCACCGTGCTTTGTGTCGCATTAAGTCATTGATTTTGAACCACGTTACAAAAGAAACGCGATATTATGTTAACAGATTTTATTAAACCTAATTTACCTGGGAAGGTAGGTATTAGAAGTTTTACATAAAGTTTTAAAAGACGCGGACATTCTTTATCGCAAATAATATGCTATGCTTTTATTTATTTATAATCAGAGTAATAAATACTTTATTAAAGTAATAGGTACTACTTGTATTCAAAGATTGCGAAACTCACAGGAATAACGAAACAACAGTTCTAATTATATTTAAGTAAGTACTTAAAATATTCCATCAGGTTACTGCACCTAAATGCCAGACCAAAACTTTGTTATTAGAGTAGCGTATACAGGGTACAGACAGACTGTTATATAAATATAGGTAAGTATATTGCGCATGAACAGGGTGGTATGGTATAGGGTGGGTCCGTCGAAGGCCGAGCGGGGCTCGTTCCCGGTCGGGGTGCGTCGGCCGGCGTCTCTAGCCCCACGAGTGTGACGCAGGCGCGTTGCGCGTTGCCACGCCGCCGTCGCACAACGCTCACCCGCCTGGATCGATGAGATATACGCGCAACCCCGCTCTTTCACTGAAATCAATACGAATTCCATCGATTTTCGCAGCCGCAGCCGCCGCACAGCGTACCAGAGAATCGCACGCGGTGGTTGCGCGCATTTCTTACACTATTTATTCAATAAATACTATTTATTTTGTGTCGGTGATTTGCATTTGGAATAATGATTAAGTTTAAAATAGTAGTAGTAAAAGTGTTAAATTTCTAATTGAAGAGATTGTTTTGGTAAGTTTTATATTTCTTTTTTAATCGCAGTTAAATATATATTGGTAGATACTAACCCACCTATGAGTACTTATCTCATATTTAAAATGTAATTGGGGCATTATCTATTCCTCAAACATACCTTTGTTGATTGTTTGCGCGTGCGTTTCATAAACAGTAGGTAGGTCTAAATCATTAGGTCTATGTACCCGTTAGTTTTGAAGAAAGCTCAATCCCAATTTCGTGAATTATGATATTTTCATGCTTTATGTCCAAATGCAACATTTCGGGAAGGTTTATCGTTTACGGATTATCTTACGGGACGCAATGAGGATACTCTGCAGATTAAATTTATTTAAGTACTCACCTAATTTACTAATTTATACTTATCATTTTTATATACATACTTATTATCTTTTAATTTTAATTGTTGTATTTATCTGTAAACTTAGTAAGTTGAAAGTGCAACCCTATATAGTTGTAAAGTATTTACATATTTGTCTAATTAGCTAACTTTTCCGATTTTATCTATGAAAGTTCCGCCTACACAAATCAGGCCGGTAGGTATCCAACCAATTCATATAGACCTGCGATAGTTTTGCTGCGCTGCGCATTTACAAAATGTGCGTAGCTACCGCTATCTAGGTATAATCACAAAAATGAAAAATTTTCAGTGCAGTCAATGTTAGTAGGTAACTATGCCGTACTTTATCAATGGATTAATATTTTCGCCCATTTCAAACGTAAACAAACATGTTTTAAAATACTAACTTAAAATATGTACGTTCCCAGTCCAATTTAGATTTGTTACGTTTTTTATCGATGATAGATCTAGATAATATAACATTTTGAAGTAGAAATAAGAACAACCTCTATTTGGAAGTCGGCTAAACTTCTGTATGGTCGACAGAAAAATAATATTTACTAGCAACTCCAAAAAAAAAACATTTTGACTTGTGATTGGTCAAAATATCAAGTAACTGCAACGAGCGGTGGTTGGCATTGGCCGAGCCGACGGACGACTGCCGAACCAGGCCGGCCGAACCGCCGAACGAACCGAACCGACTTGAATCGAACCGAAAACGCGAGAAAAACAAAGTAAAGTAAACAATAAAACCTCCAAAATTACGAAACAAACAATATTATTCAAAAATATCTAAAAATATTAAATAGTTGATTGATCTGATCGATATTTTTCTTTCATTCGTGTGCGATTTGATGATGAAGGTACATATCGTGTAAATTTAGAATGAAAATTTGCAAATCCGAACCACGGACCAAACTGTTTTTGTTTTATCGATCAAAAAAAAATATTTTCATAACTCAACAGGTAATCAAAATGATATCTAGAAGTGAAGAATGACTTCTACGGACACATATCAGTTGAAATGGCACTCGCACAGCGCCCATTTGAACGGTTCCGTCGCGGCTTTGCTGCGATCGGAACGGTTCACGGATGTGGTGCTGTGTACTATGGACGGGTCTCAGATTCCCGCGCACAAGTTCATATTGAGCTCGTGCAGTGTGTACCTGAGCAGTCTGTTCGACGGCCAGCGCTCTGTCATGAGAATGGGTGGAATGCTGTACGTGGTGCTTCCTTCGGAGATCACTACGAAAGCTTTGAAGATCCTGGTGGAGTATATGTATAAAGGTAAGAGGTTTAACTAAGATTTAGAGGGCTTTTTCGTCAGAGTATTCTTATGCTATGTAATTAGGTACCTACCATATTATGTATTTATTTCATACAAAGTCTGGTGTACTTTTATTTAAATTTTTCATTTTATTTCTAAATAATAAATACTTATATATTATTTAAATTTCATTAAATAACTGGACATCAAATCAATAACTTATTCACAGGAGAAACAACAGTGTCAAATGAGGTTCTAGACACTGTCCTCAAAGCAGGAGAGGTGCTTAAAATAAGGGGATTATGGAGACAAGCCGATGAAGGTTCCGGAGAACCGAACACTGCAGATAAAGCTACAACAACATCAACAGCAACAACAACGCAGATTGTTAACGTCAGCAAGCAGTCCATAGTTAAGAAACCAGAGGAGGTGCCAGCTAAGATAGGCCTTAAGAAAGATGATAAGGTCATTAAGTTCAATCCAGTACAAAACGTTACTCAAGGAGGTGTCACCAGGTACGACAATATTCATTTCATTTTACATTATCTTAGTGTATATTCAATTGTGGTGATATATATGCTTAATCCCCCTCACTGTACTGATATCACCAGTGAAATGAGAGCCCTATGTCTAGCAAAGAGATATTACAGCTATTTATTTATCTTCAATGTTATCATTCATTTTTCATTATTTCCATTTTTAGGCCAATGTTTATTGGACCACCGAAACTGGTATTCATTAAAACATCTGAAGGTGGCACAGCTGCGTTAAGGCCGGGCACCCCACTAGGCACTAAAGGCCAGACTATTCTGGTGGCCCCCGCCCATTCTATGGGTGAATCATCTGCCTTGACTGTGACCACACAATCTTCAAACACTGTCAGCGTAGCGACTTCAGTACAGGATGATGTTGAGGACGTTATACCTCCGAGGGTGCTCCGTCGACATGCTGTAGAGAAGAAATATGGAAAGAGACAAAAGACTGATAATAATAGCAAGGAAGCCAACAAAGATAAGGACAATGATACTGATAGCGAAAGGGAGGCCGCTGAGACAGCTAGTGAGTTTTGCTTTCTTTAATATTCCTTACATCTACCTAGGTATTACTACTTCCATGCTAGGTAGACTCTAAGTTATTCTAGTACATTTAACTTTAAGTATCCAAGACTATGTTTGCCATCCCATGTTTCCACCTTTAAAATAGCAAAGTTAATTTAACATGTTCATCAAGATGTGAAAAATATCAGTTTTTAATGCCCCACTGCAGAACAAAAGCTTCAGCTTCAACCTCCAATTCATATTTGAGTAAATAATTGCAAATTTTTCACAAAATGCGTCTTAGCTATATTTTTCACATAAATAAATGGACTTATTCTCCTTTACACGTAATATTTATTAAGTTAATAGGTTGTATCCAAGGGCGTCGCCAGCCGGGGGGGGGCAGTTGACTTTACCTACTACAATTCATACTTTTCTCATTCTCTATGAATGATGAAATTCTCTATGAATGAGAAAAGTAGGTATGAATTGTAGGTAAAGTCGACAGCACATGAAGCTTTTCACTTGTACTACGAGCCTTACATCTACAGCGATTGTAATAACAACAGTATCTTCATTATCATTACATAGTTTAAAACAAAGTCGTGTCTGTTTGTCTGTCTGTATGCTTAAATCTTTAAAATTACGCAACGGATTTTGATGCGGTTTTTTGTAATAGGTAGAGTGATTCAAGAGGAAGGTTTTTATGTAAAAAAATTCCCGAAATTCCCACGGGAACGGGCACAACGCGGCAAACCGCGGGGCGCTGCTAGTAGTACTATATACATAATATATATTCTGTGACAGTACAGAGTCCTATGTGTAAAGCTACACGAGCACGAGCTCTTGACTATGCAATAAAAAACTTGTAAATAAGTTGTAATCTATCTATCTATCTATCTATCTTCTATCTACATATATATATATATTTATATTCTATATATAAAAATGAAACCCGTTTTCCTTGGTCACGGCATCACGCGTGAATGGCTGGACCGATTTCACTAATTCTTTTTTGTTGTATTTGTTATTATTAGGAGAAGGTTCTTACGGAAAAAATATTAAGAAAATCTCTCAGAAATATTGAAAAATATACATTTAACACGTTAGCTGTCCAGTGTACCGAATTCAGTACACGCCTGACAAATCTGACAAGTCCGTGTACCGTAAACGGTACACGCACCCCTACCTCGTTCTATGAGTTCTAATTTGATGGACTTCTAAGATAGATTGCTCTAATTGCCGGGACTTGTCGATAGAATACCAATGAATAAAAAAAAATCACAATTCGTCAAATGTGAATATTCTTATCATGTATTTCTCAAACTCTATCAAACTCGCCAATCACTGCATCTTCACCATCAGACTCCTCTAACAGTGCCCGCAGCTCGTCGTCAGTCAAATTTTGCATTTTTGTTACCTTCCTCAGTATAATAGTTCACAGGAGAAAGTTTAGCACAGTACTGGACAAAATTTAAAAATTTTAAGTTGAATGCTTTCTTTCTTCATACTTGTCAAATTGACAGCATGAAAATGAATGGTACTTTCTCTCAATGTCAAATGGTTTTGAAAAAACGACAGTATAAACAAAAAAAAAAAACGTTTTTTATATGCAGCCTATTCACAAGTCCTCGGTACACCTAAAGTGTACACGTTAATTCTCGATAACTCGATAAGTCCGTGTACCGTATTCGGTACACTGACTTAAAGGGGGCCAGGAGGCCTAATTAGGGGTAGTTCAGACCCATTTATCAAAATTTTGTATTGATGAACTACTTGAAACTGGAATATTGCAAAAACTTACTTGGACATAATATGGGGTTGGTAATTTTTTTTGTATGGGGACAGCTAACGTGTTAATTTTGCATATTTAAAAAAACACGCGTAACGAATGTCAATGTCATTCACAGCCATAGACTATATAGAAAGAGCATTGTTTGTTATGAAACGTGGTTACTTTATTAAATTCTAATTAATTTTTGAAAATAACTCGCCATGGAATAGTTATGTATAGGTAAAATATAGGTAAAATATAGGTAGGCACACCTAAGTGTGGTCTGAGTATTAGGAGTTTGATTTCAGAACGCATAAACAAACTTCGTATAACCTATTTAGTAATCTGTGGTAGTACATTGGCTTTATAAAAAAAATCTGTGGTAATCTGTGATAGTGATGTGCCAACTCGGAAAAAATATTACTCGATTTCACTCGAGTGAAATCCAATCATTTATTTAAGTATTTAAAATAATATTTACTATCAATTAAACTATTTTTATAATAAGTAATCACAATATTTTCAAGAAAATAAGATAATTAGTATCACAAAGAATATTTTTTCCTTAGTTAAATTATATGCTTGAATTAGAGAATTCAACTCGAGTAGATTCGAGTTAGGTACGTCCAACTCGAGTACACTCGGGTCAGGTACTCGAATTAACCATCACTCATCCATCTGTGCTGTGACATCACATCACACCCATACCATAACCGCGCCAACAATCTGTAAATATAAAAATGAATTATGAAACCCGTTTTCCTTGGTCACGGCTCACGGCAACACGCGTGAATGGCTGGACCGATTTCCACGGTTTTGCATTCGTTGGAAAGGTCTCGGGCTCCGTGAGGTTTATCTATATAGGTATATAAAAATGAAACCCGTTTTCCTTGGTCACGGCATCACGCGTGAATGGCTGGACCTATTTCCACGGTTTTGCATTCGTTGCAAAGGTCTCGGGCTCCGTGAGGTTTATAGGGAATAAAAATCGCAAAATTCCCACGGGAACGGGGGCGCTGCGGGTGAAACCGCAGGGCACAGCTAGTAAGTTTATAAAGTTTTTGATAAAGTTTGTTTTGTTTTAAAGACTAAGAAGATTTTTGTTTGATAATAAGTGTTTGTTAATCACGGTAAGTTCACTCACAGCTTCATATTGATTTTTAGTAACTTTTGGTGACTACACAATACTATAATTTTGTATACATGGTTATACAGAAAATGTATGAGAGCTTTTTATTTTCAGTTGGATTTTCGTTTTTAACAATGCCACCAACCAGACGTTCAAACTTAGGCCGCAGAACTCGAAATACGGCAAGGAAAAGAAAGCTAAGAGCAAATAAAACTGCTGAGCAACGCGAAGCACGAAATGAACTTGAACGGAATCGATATCGAGATAGAAATGTTGTGTTTAATCCCCACAGAGGTGCATTCAGTTATAATGTGGCAATTGATTACAGTTCAGAGCAATTTGTTTCAGGTATAGCGAGACCAGGGAATTATGGATTATTTTTTTTTTATATGGAGGATATTTTTTTGACAAGCCCGTTGGCACAGTGGCAGTGAGAGCGCTTACTGTGTCGGGGGTTGCGGGTTCGATTCCCGCCCGGAGTCAACAATATGTGCAGACATAGTTGTTGGCGACGATGTCTGGGTGTCAATTATATATTCTTATAAAGTATTTGTGTATGTATATGTAGTAGTATCAGTTAATTAGATTCCATAACACAAGCTAAGAGCTTACTTTGGGTCTAATTAACCGTGTGTGAATTTGTCCAGGTATATATATCCAGGTATATATATATATATTTTAGATTCCAGTTCAAATTGAAATGGTACTCATACCTAAGATAGGTCGGCTATACAAAATAAAGTAGTGCATCATTGCTACGCTAAGGCGGTACGAAGTTTGCCGGGTCAGCCATTATAATAATTATAAAAAAAATATTAGGTATTAAAATCTTGTAAGTTTCCATGTATGCATTATATTTGGCAACTTTTTTAGAATCTCTAGGGGGGGCAGCTGCCCCTCCCTGCCCCCCCTTGGCGACGCCCTTGGTTGTATCTATGATATTTATACAATAATTTTATGCCCCTTAATGCCTAAAAATTTTCTATTCCATAGAGAAGCAACCTCGTAAAGAGTCTCCAGTGTTAACCGAGGTCCAAATCAAAGATGAACCGGATTGGGACACCGCCAGTATCGAAGAAGAAGAGAGATCTATAGCGGAGATGTTCCAAGCAGAAATGAATGTCAAGTCGGAGCCTGTGGACGAAGTCGATATTGAGGAGGATAATTTGGTAGGTGGTTTTATTATTTAAAAATATTGTAGTATTTTTAGGTGACATTAACATTAACTTATTTATCTACACTAATGTTGTAACATTCTAGTTATGTTTCCAATACTTGACTTATAATTACTACTGTTATAGCGCAGACAACTAAAACACTCAATTTAAGCAATTGCACATGATGTTATAATATCCACATCGATATCGTAAAATCTCATTATAACATCGCGCCCTGCGCGGCGCGCGCCCTGCGGCCCTGCGTGCGCAGCTGCGCTCTCATTGGTTAGATTTTAATGGCGGCAAGTTCACTGTGACTATACAGTATACACGTACGCGTGAATTAAATGTTTCGCAATGTGTTTTGTTTTTAAAATTTTGTTTGATTAATTGCATTAGTGAAGATAAAGTAGTGTATGCAACTGCATATAACACGGGTATTAAAACACTCGTTACTATTATGAAACTCGCTGCGCTCGTTTCATAAACTCACACTCGTGTTTTAATACCCTTCTTTATATGACAGTTGCATAAACTACTATTATATATGTGTAAGGTGATGTACAAAGCACTTCACTATCCTCAAATTATACCCTAGTAACTAGCGATGAACCTCTCAAAACAATGAGAGATAATACGCCGAATACTTGTATGTATTCAGAATTTTATAAATCTACTATATAAAAATAAGTCGGGTTTTCCTCCCTGACGCTATAACTCCAGAACGCACAAACCGATTTCCACGGTTTTGCATTCGTTGGAAAGGTCTCGGGCTCCGTGAGGTTTATAGGGAATAAAAATATCAAAATTCCCACGGGAACGGGGGCGCTGCGGGTGAAACCGCGGGCACAGCTAGTATTTTATAAAACTTTTAGAACGCCAATACCAATAATATACAAATATTGAGCTAATTATCTCTCATTGAGAGGTTCACCTCTTGTCTATGTTAAAGAAACTTATTGGTTGCAGATCTACAGCCCGCTGGCGTGCGAGCTGTGCGCGTCCGTGTTCACGGTGCCGGCGGCCTGGGTGCGGCACGTGCAGGGCCACGCGCACGCGGACACCGCGCCGCGCAAGAGGAAGACGCGCTCCGCCGTGCGTACTCACACCACCATACTTACCATACAATATGGGTCACGGCCATCCATCAATCACAGCACTAGTTTTTCTTCTTCATCGAGTCAATGAGACTTGTCTAAATATGGTCGACCAAAAAAGAGTCTAATGAAATTGCCCTGCTTTTAGTCTCTTTACACGTAAGGGGGAGGAACGGAGTCACATTAGGCCGAGGGGGCTCGACCGAGAAGTGACCAGCTGTGACAAGAACAAAAAATCATGCAATTCGTGTGACGTTATTTATGGATAGCCCTAAAACACTTAAAGGATCCTCTTCACTATCACCGATGATCGTGACGTCCAAGATCGCCTCCAACGATCAACGATCGTGCTAGCATCCTCACGATAGCCCAATAATCACCTTTGATATGTGCCCACGTTCACAATGCAATGCACACTAATGCACAAAGCACTACCTATATACTCTCATAGCCAATGCTCTTTATGCCATCTCGTTCTAAATAGCACACACGCAAAGATGAGTTCAACTATCTATACTGCATCAATATTCCCAAGCGTCCTTCTTCAAAACTATAACTAATTAATACAATGCTACAAACAGAGCGACGACACCGAAGAAACCATGGCGCTGCTACGATGTGACCTCTGCCAGAAACATTTCCCGAACCCCGCGCTTTGGGTGCGACACATTCAAAGCACACACACCGAGACAGGTTAGTTCAATTATATATGTATGGCTTTATAATTATTTTTATTTGGTTTATATACGTATATAGAATAGGGATTAGTACGCAATTTATGTCGGCGATAACTTTTGGGGCGATTTGCACAATAACTCTTAAATCTATTTCTTAGAACACTATTGAAAAGAAGTCATTTGTTTTTTAACATATTATGCGCTAAATAAAATTAACAATTCTTGTGCTATACGCCCTCAGTATCTTAAGTAATTTTAAACCTGATTTTACGTCGGGCAAATATGGAAAATACTGACGGAAAGTTCAAAGTTCCATCTATACTGTCTGTTGAAGCGGCCGGCGGAGATTGAACAAAGCCATATAAATAAATATAGGGCGATATAATACCAATATGTTAATTATATTAATATGTTTAAGTATCAATATAAGAACTCAATATTTATATGTTATTAATATTATGTTTATGAACAAAAGTGACGCTTAATTTTGTATGTATAACAATGTGTTAGATATAACATAGCTGAATTTTGATTGTTATGTATGTGGTATATTCTTCACAATCGAACAACACATACCCAACTTCCTTATCTATATAAATTCGTTCCTTTTCTATAACTATTACTATTGTTTAACAGATGCTCGCTACATGATGATCACTTCAGTTATGTTTGTATAATACCAACAAATGTCTCGGCATTTGTCTGTGATTATCTTTCAAAATTTAACTTCCCTCTAGTAAAGACTCCTGAAATTGATTCTGGTCCGTTGTTCGATTGTCTAGAATTGGCCATGTCAAACAACAGTGCACCACCAAAACGTCACAATCGTTTCACAGAGGGCGAGCAAAACAAGACATGCTCGCATTGCAAGAAAATGTTTCCGTCGCACGCATCGATGCTTATACACATGAGGACGCATACAGGTAAGTCTATTGTGAATTCGTGATACGTACTAAGTGTTACCTTTTCTAATGAACGGACATCAGTTTAATCATTTTATCACTTTGTTAAACTACTCGCGATGTTTACTTTATTCACATAAATCGCATAAGAATTATTATTATATATGTCCGGTCCGCATTTTATTTCAATACTTTATATTTAAACCATTGAATGTGAAGAATATATATCTCCACGTGGCCTCTTATCAGTTCTATTAGCAGGCTTATTAGAAGACGAGAAACTCCATGGTATACATATTTAAAAAGAGAATATTTAATTATTTGACGGAGAACTTAAAACATTCTGTATATTGGTCTAGTCTTTTCATAAGCTAGTAGTTGTGTATTGTTGATCGAAGGCTAGTAGTATACTTCGCTATTCAAAATAATATGTTGTACGTCAGGCGAACGCCCCTTCGTATGCGGGCTATGCAACAAGGGCTTCAACGTGAAGTCGAACCTACTTCGGCATCTCCGCACTCTGCACGACCACCTGCTTAGCGAAGAGGAGCCGCCGGCGCCGGAGCCGGGCCCGTCGGAAGTCAAGAGGGAGACTTGAAGGCGTGGAGGGGGGGCAGGTCAGTACACACGGATATTACTGTTAATATTGCTCAGGGATTATATGAGTTCAAATTTTAAGGACACATGACATCTTACAATAATATGATTTCTATGTTAGGTATTGGGAATTTGCAATCTACCCTATGTAGGTACTGTCTCAAAGGCTACCTAAGGCTCGAGGATTACCAAGAAAACTCTGCGTTTACTGACCGTTTACAAGATAATCCAGTTGCATTGCATTGCTTTACAATAAAACTTGTTTGTATCACAGGAAGAGGGCGCGGACGCGGCACAGCATACATGAATGCGATGGCCGACGCCAACCGACGTGCCAACGAGAAGAAACGCGAACAGCCAACGCCGGATCCGTCCAAGGACCCGCGCAAACAAAGCTATTCGCTCTTCTTGAAACAACGAGCTGTGCTCTTCTCTTCGAGAAAATGGAAACAATGAGGCGAACCGCTTATTCTTTGAAGGAATTTGTTTAGGTAGACATTTTACTATGATATGCTGACGTTCATAAGTCGATGTCTAGTTACCGAATCTAATCCATTTCATAGTTAACGCCATATTTTATCTCGTCATAGATATTGTTCAACACATTTTAATCTAACAGTAAAGACGACTACGATGTAATTTTGTAATTTTACCTTAGAATATCTTCCTTCATAGAATTTTAAAGTGTATTTTTGTATGATAAATTAGCGGTCGCCGTTTCACGTTCGCCTGCCTCACCCTCCTTTTGATTATTCGGTTAATTATTTTTAAGTACGTAAATTAGTTTTTAAATTGTATTACAATACAAAATATCTAAGTCATGATGTAAGTGTAATTTTAAGTTAAGATACTGAATATGTTTAGTTGATTTTTCTGAATGTGTAATTACATAATTCCATTTTATGACATTCTATTACTTAAGTTTTAATGATAGTAATAATTTATGATTAATACAATTTATTCCATGGATGTTTAATTTTATATTTACTCTTATGTAAATGTTTCATATTCCAGTCAACAAGACATTCTAATATAATAATTTATTTGTCAATACTCATGTAAGACATGATAATGATACAATTTTGTGGCATTTATGTGTACTTAAATTTGAAATAAAATATAAGTTTTATGAAAATATGTTTTATTGCGTATCCTTTTTAATGAGTTATCACAATACACTTAGTGTAGGGCCACATCTGCGGAACGTAGCGCGCCGAACCTTCCGCTAAATACGCTCGTAGTGTATTTCAAGTTATCTATGACACATCAGTCGAAATTACGCCGCGTTCTGCGTAGTGCGTAACCTTCCGTCGGGCGGTTTGTTCAGCTAAAACGCATTTAATGTATTTTGCATAGCAAGCGACACATCACGCGACGCGTTGCGCGACCGAAAGTTCGGCGGGCGCCGGGCGTAGCTGAACGTGCGGCTTGTGTTGTGCATCGCGCAATTGGGCTTTTGAAAATAATAAAAAATTGTGATAAATCGAAAGATTATACATATATTAGTTTTATAACAAAACTATTTTTATTTTAATCTAATTAAATCCATGTTTCTGGGCACGTGCGCACACCGCAAAGTGTCGATACAGACTACGACGACGCCACGTAACTTTCCGTCGCGTAGCGCACTGAACAAGACGCCGCATTTAGCCGAACGTGCGGCGCCGTACGTTACGCAGATGTGTCGCGAAACTAAAGCCGAACGTGCGGCGCCGTACGTGCCGAAGGTTCGGCGCGCTACGTTGCGCAGATGTGGCCCTACACTTAGTGTATATCGGGTAAACATGATAAAATGAAGAGAATGGAAATATTATAGACAAACTTAAGTAAACTAATACATATAGAGGGGAGAGACCTTATTTATTTATTAGGTGGTTCAACTGATTAGCTGTCTTCTTCTTCGATCTTGGGCGCCAGGTAATAACGGATATGGCCGATATCTTGGATGCGGTATTCAACCACAAGGGGGACATCCGCTGACATTGACAGTTGCACCTGAAAATTCCAATTCCCAATAAAATAAGTTTGTAGAAGTAAAAATGTAAAGATGGCAAGTATGGCTTCCGCTATCTAGTTCTCATTGTGTTATCCTACAGATGCAACTAAAAATGTTTGGTCTACTTGTGGTAGTCAATATGATAAAAGTTATTTTTGGGTTCAAGGAATGGAACAAATCCGAAGTTCTATCGCGATTTTATCATGTCATGAAATCCTAGTTACTTTAAGCTACTTACTTGTGGGCTCAGTGAGGTAGCTTTAGTGAAGTAGTTGAGATACTGGCATGCAAAGGTCAAGGTCACTGGTTCATCCATTTCAATGACAACAGCCTCTTCCTCCTTGTCGATAGATGCAGTCTGTGCCAGCTTGATGTTGGCTGAACCAATGTCACCAGTTGCTGAGAACTTTACTCCTGTAATAAAAAATAATATGTTCTCATCTCAGTCTCAATAATATGATAATAGCTCCCTACATATCTATTTTTAACCGACTTCAAACACCGAAGGCGGAGGTTCTTAATTCGGCCGGTATATATTTTTTTGTATAAAATAATTGATAATTTTGGAACAAAGTTAACAAAGTTTATGTTACCAGAAGAATCTTTTTAAAAAATGTTGTAATTGCATAGTTTGAAGCATTTTTATGGAACAAAATATACTAATCAACATAACTATTGAGTATCATACTATCTTACTAATGTATCAAACAAAGTTGTAAAGAACTAACCCTCTTTTGTGCAAGAAATGACCATGGATTCTCCAAACTGTGAAAGATCACGGCAGATTCGGGCGAACTCTCCACTTGGTAGGCGAATAGTGCAGCTGTATTCAGTCTCTGGGATACCTGTGAAATGAATAGATATTTAATTTAACTATAATACACATATATAACATAGCAGAGAAGGTATTAGATTACTTTAATTATCAACTACTTCAAAACCTTGTATATAAAATTCATTTCATCTCATCTCCACAGGATATGGACATAACAAAATATGAGTATTAGAAAAATGGCAGACCATAAAAAGTGCTTCGAGTTAAGAAATGAAGTGCAGCAAGTGTTTTCAAGACACATCTATTTTAGAGTCAATTTTCATTCAAATCAGTAAGATAATTCAGTGAAAGAGTATCAAACATTTATCCATCCTCACAAACTTTGCATTTATACTATTAAAAGCAGGAAAGTTAGCCTGTAATGTCCCACTGATGGGCAAAGGCCTCTCGTTTCAATGAAGGTATTGGTAGAGTGACGAGAAAGCAGGATAATAAAGTTGGTTAGTTATTTACCCAAGTGCTCCAAGTCCAAGTTCATGAGTTTCATTTCATAATCTGAAACCTTCTCCTGGTTGGGGCTCTCAAACACGAATGTGACTGTATCAGCATTATCTTGTGCCTTCATTGTCACTGTGTCTTTGTCACCCGCACATTTCAGAATTTTTGACATGCTGCAATAAAATAAAATACTATAAGTATTTTCGAGTAGCTTAGTGGCCAACATGAGTTAGTGTTGGACTACCTGAAGGCCTGGACATGGTCTAATTATTAAAACATCAGAGGCCAACTGCTTAAATGTGCCCTCTGTATCACAGCAGTGCTTAGATACAAATGCCACTAACGGCCACCCATCCAAGCACAGGCTGGGCTGCATGTTGCTTAACAATCGTACTGACTTAATATTGCTTAGTCAAACTAGATCACAAGCTCTGCAAAATTGCTTACCTTCCAAGATTCATGCCCATTGATATATTTCGGTCACATCTGTACTTGTCGAAGCCATCAGCTCGTAAAGTGAGGGAGACCAGTGACACGTGGGAGTTGTCCATTGCCTATAAACACACATAATTCATTACCATAAGCTCATAACATAGTAAAAGTACTTACTTTGATGATAACAAACTTGGCCCATTTTTTTGTATGTGTTTACATACCTGCAATTGTATCCCATTGTCATCACAATCGAAGGTGGCTTGTGTTAACAGATCTTTGATAGCTTCCATCACTTTCTTCAGGGTTGAGGATTTTAATAAACGTGCCTCGAACATTTTCTACAAAAATTTGTTAATGTTAATGGTTGACAGTTAAAACACGACACGACAAATAGCCGAAAGATGATTCAACTTGCATTACAACGTTGAATCAAGTTAGTAAACTATCACACATTGGATGAATGGATTTAGTTTAGTTAGGGACCCGACCCGAAGCCGTTAAAAGTAACGCCTAGTAAGTCGGAGAAAAACATGAAATTTTGCCAAATAAATTGATAGTAGTTGAAGTAATATGGCAATTGTAAACTTACGTATCAAAATTATAATGCTATTAACAATAATTCACAAAAATAAATAGTTCACAAAGAAAACAAGTTCACAGCACGTATACGCGAGATGACCCTTTTCACCAATATTGAGTAGTGACAGCCGGCCGGTCGCGGGAAACTTCCAAAATTTGGCGCGAAATTTGTTTAAGTCAAAATTGACAACCAGTAACCAGTCGTTTCAAAGTTTCAAATAAGGGGCCATGGAGTTAGCAGCTAACTCCATGGCCCCTTATTTGAAACAGGGCAGGGAGCTAACATTAGCTCCCTGCCCTGTTTCAAGTGTTTCAGGGCAGGGAGCTAACATTAGCTCCCTGCCTTGTTGGGATAAGCTTTTAAGTACATTACATACATGAAAATTAAAATAGTCTTTCAGGAATTGCAAACATACTGTACCTTATTTAATTACATAACTTGTTGTACTTAATAAGCATACTTCGGTTTTACAAACATCGTTTTATAAGGTTATTCTTGGGGTCTAATATAAATGGGTTCAAATTGGTTCAAATATTAATCACTCTACAAAATTGGCTACGGAACCGAGATTACGATGTTGCCGAAACTTTTTTACGCTACGAATTTCAAAACTTGAACCTGCTATAATGAGTATGACCTGCGATTTAGCAACGAAGTTGCCTATCATATGATGCCCCCGCATACCTCGAAGGTTTCTTGGTCTGTGCCTCGAAGTTACCTTCAGTTTGTAACGAAACCGAGATTATGCTACAAGGTTGCAATCAAACTTGTACCATGCTGGAAGATGGCTACGACCCTGAGATTGGAGGTGGTGAAGGTGCCTACCAGATCTTGACCAGGCTGCCTATGAAGACTAATGTATCAAATTTAAAGATTTGCTCAATTAATTTCTTTGATATCTAAGGGGATGGAGTGGGGTGTAAAAAATAGAAGAAACAAAATATATCCATGCATCAGATATCCATATATCCATGCATCTGGTGCTTGTGGAGTTCAAAACTATTAACAGTTTGTCATATTTTGCACCCATCTCACAAAGCATCTTGTACAAATAATGATCACCTGAGACATATGTAGAGAAGAATTGGGACCACTGTCCCACATTGTTAAATTAATGCCAAACTACATTTCATTATACAATTAATAAATAAAAGAATATTACCCTTGTTTATAACTTATATTTGAAACCTAGGTATTTACATTATAACAAATAACACTGTCCAAGTCTTTCTTAACAAAAGTTTACTGTACCACAAAAGAGTAGGAAGCTGGTGATGCTAACACGATAATTTAACCACTTGTTCTAAGCCTGGATATGGAGGTAAACTCAGATTATATTTATCAATAATTCCTTTTGGTAAAAATCTTCCTCCTAGGTAATGTTTGGCTTTTTGTAATATTTCTGGCTTGGCACATAGTTTTGGTGCTGAGAGTGATATAAGCAGTTCTGGTTTCAAATATTTTTCAGAAATTGGTCCTGTTTCCACATGCCATCCGCTTGGTATGTCAACACTGGAAAGAATTTAAATTCATAATTTGTTCCTAAATGGAAGATTATTAAGCTGACTTATGACTATTTTATCAACTTATCAGGGCCAGGGATTAATGATATATGACTGAAAAATAAAATCTTCCAGGCAAAGTGAAAATCTCCATTAATAATACATGAACTGCAAGATCAAGGTAAGACGGAAGTAAAATAGTACCTGCAGACTGGCAGATCACTTTCTATCAAAGCATCCAGTGCAGGCTTCAATTCATCTCTAACAGGAGGTTTAAAACTGAATCCAAATAATGCATCCACTAGCACTTGAAAATTGTTCTTCAAATCATTAGGAGGTGGAAGCTCATCCATAATTGTTACCCCAAACTTAGTACATTGATGTAAAAGGTTATCATAAAGAGGTTTTGGAGTTCTTTTAGGGTAGTATACGGATACGCAGTAACCAAATAGTACCATGTGGCGGGCGGCTACCAGGCCATCACCTCCGTTGTTGCCTGGCCCACATACTATTAGGGCTGACATATGTCTGTAAATAAAATTAAAAAATTAATAAATATAAAGAGCATTAACCCTGTCTAATAAGAGAGAAGCTTCTTCCTGTAATGTCCGACTAAACCACTGTGCCAATGCAATAAAAATAGTACCTGATTTTAATTCCAACTCATTTTGAGCACAAAAACATTGTTTAGGTGCACCATTTTCTTTAGATAGTGTTAAATTATTCACAAAGAATCTATTAACATTAATACACTTACGAAGTAGGTGGGAACACCTTAGCAACAGCAGTAGCAACACTAAGACCGGCTAGTTCCATCAACTGGTCAACGCTGAACTTATAATCATTAAAGAGATCCTGGTCTAAAGCCGCCGCCTCAGTTTGATTTAGATACTTCATGGACTTGGTATGACATTGTTTTCCAGTAGCAGCCATATTTACGCTTAATACGCTAGTTACTCTTAACTGAAAATTAAAGATAAGTTTACATATGATTTATTTTTGTACGTCACCCTGTTATCAGCTGTCGGCTGTTTGTATCTTTCGGTCTCAATTTTAGTTAAACATTACCAGTAAAGTGCTGCTAATAAGCCTGTGGAATAACATCGAAGAGGCTCAATACTTTATTAATTAAGCGGTGTTACAGCCAATTAATAAATGACTGTGTTTCTAAGTAGGTACCTTTGTAACTAAAAAAAATTAGTCGTATTTTTTCTTTCACCACAGTTTTCTAACAACAATCAACATCGAACTCGAATCAAAACATAAAAAAATCTTAGATAGATAGATAGATATCCATCCACAGACTGCCCCAGACCAATCCAGTATTTGACATTGACTGTAGTCTGCGTTTGACATTAAATTTACTGATTAAATAATAATACATATTCCTGTATCCCGGTCGATTCCTAAATTTGTCTTGCTTGGCTTGTCTGTGGCTTCACTCGGCGGGCTCGGCAATGTGCTCGTCAAGTATTGCCTGGCAAGGCAACCTAGTGCTTGACCGACTGTGTTGACCGATATGATCCTACTTATCGAAACTTCAAATGTGTGAAATTGTGGGTGGATAGACATAATACTAGGATTGTGCGTTGGGTCTTGATTTCGTACCTGGCTACTGATTTAGAAACTATCATTACAAATGCCACTTTTTGAGACTCAACTAAATCAAAGATGTTTATAATATGCTAGCGATATTAATATATAATAAAAGTAGGTGAATAAAATAAAATTTGAATATTCATTCCAGTGTTGTTATTGATACGGCAATTGCCGTAATATACGGTTATCCACGTATTTTTTTCAGTAAATACGGTATACGGCAGGCCTTTCAATGCCGTATCAAAAAATACGGCAATTGGCTGTAAGTAAAACGAAACGGTTCCGGAACGGAAACGGAAATCCAAAATCGTGCGTGCCATCTCTTTCGCCTGAGTTAAAAATGAATGAGACAACGTACTGAACTAAAGTAAATTGGGTTTATCTATGAGTCGAAATTCGAATCGAATAGCTCATTCGTAAAGAACATAATACTCGAGCTCTTTCGTTTGTTACAGTTTTGAGGAAATAGTCCAATCATTTGGTAGTTTTACCTGGAAAGTTTTCCGGGAGTTTTGAAAATTGGTTTATTTATAAATTTGGGTATGCTCTTTTCGAATTTCAACTTTGCCACCTCGTACCACCGCCGCTCGCGCCGCCATATTGAAAAAATGGCGCCTAAAAACGGTTTTTTGGAAATATCTCTTTTCTGACGCATTTTACGACAAAAATATTTATGACAAAATTAAACTAGAGAAAATTTCCTACAATTTATGTATTAATATTTTTTTTCATAAAATCAATAGTTTTTGGCGTACGAGCGCCACAAAGTAGATTTCAATAGACGTTTTTAAAAAAAACTCATTTCCACACCACCAGTTTGTTTGAACGCGCTAATCTCAAGAACTACTGGTCCGATTTAAAAAAATCTTTTTGTAATGGATAGCCACATTCAACGGAAAGGTTATAGGATACTTTTCATCCAGAAATTCCCACGGGAACGGGTACAACGCGGGTAAAACCACGGAGCACTGCTAGTACTTATATAATAAATCTGAAGAGCTTGTTTGAACGCGCTAATCTCAGAAAATACCGATCCGATTTCAATAATTGTTTTTTTAATGGATAGCCACGTTCAACGGGAAGGTTATAGGATACTTTTCATCCAGAAATTCCCACGGGAACGGGTACAACGCGGGTAAAACCGCGGGGCACTGCTAGTATAATCCAGTCGAGTCCAATCGATTTCACGTGGGATAATTATTACAATCTGTTAGTTAATGCCTTGTTAGAGCGACCTTGATGCGTTGTGTTCGGAAGTATTTATGGAATTATGATCTCGTTGTTCACTGTACATTGTATACTATGGTAATCCTAACAAAATTGTAATGCGAAAGTTTGTGAGGATGTATGTATGTTTGTTACTCTTTCACGCAAAAACTAATGAACGGATTTGGATGAAACTTTACAGAAATATAGGTTATACATCAGAATAACACATGGGATATTTTTTATCCCGCATTTCTCGCGGGAATAGGTACAACGCGCGTAACAACACGTGACGGACACACTTCGCTTTTTTTTACCATTTTTATCTGAAACTAGCTGTGCCCCGCGGTTTTACGCGTTGTGGCAGTTCTGGTGGGAATTTCGGGAATTTTTATACATATAAACCTTCCTCTTGAATCACTCTATCTATTTTAAAAACTGCATAAAAATCCGTTGCGTAGTTTTAAAGATCTAAGCATTGTTTGTTTTGCAGTGACTACAAATGTCAAAGTTATATCTATCAACTAGCCGCGCCCCGCGGTTTTACCACTTAGTACCGGTTCCCGCGGGAATTTTGGGATAAAATGTATCCCATGTGGTATTCTAATGTATAACCTATATTACTGTAAAGTTTCATACGAATCTCTTCAGTAGTTTTTCCGTGAAAGAGCAACAAACATACATACATACATCTTCACAAACTTTCGCATTTATAATATTACTACGATAGGATATTTTATCCGTAAATTCCTTCAGAAATGATACAACACGTAAAACCGCGGCCGGTGCTAGTGTATACAAACATATGATGGTGTAATTGTTCCATATATAAAACCGGGATAGTTATGACGTTTGTAGGTCAATAGAGTTCTAATATAAAGTCGGAGTAACGTTAACTCGCGGTTAATATGTACTATACCTACTGTTTAATGTATACAAGACCCGGTTGTGCTTTGAGTAAACCAAATGAAATTATGAATCATGAAAGACTAGCACCGCCCGCGGTTTACCCGCGTTGTGCCCGTTCCCGTGGGAATATCGGGAATTTTTATACGTATAAACCTTCATCTTGAATCACTCTATCTATTTAAAAAATCCGCGTCAAAATCCGTGCAGTAGTATTTGAGTTTATCGCGAACAGATAGACAGACGCGGCCGGGGACTTTGTTTTATAATATGTAGTGATGAAAGATGATTGATTTTATGAAAAAAATTATTAATACATAAATTGTAGGAAATTTTCTCTAGTTTAATTTTGTACATAGATATTTTTGTCGTAAAATGCGTCGGAAAAGAGATATTTCCAAAAAACCGTTTTTAGGCGCCATTTTTTCAATATGGCGGCGCGAGCGGCGGGGTTACGAGGTGGCAAAGTTGAAATTCGAAAAGAGCATACCCAAATCTATAAATAAACCAATTTTCAAAACTCCCGGAAAACTTTCCAGGTAACCCCCTTTTTTTTTACCAAATGCTTGGACTAAAAGTAATTCCTTAATTAGTGTTTATTTGTGATTTAAACTGATAACATGAGTGATTGTGATTCTGAAGGACCCTCTACCTCAAAAAAGGCTAAAAAGGGTAAACACATAAAACAAAAATATCGACAACAGTGGGAGAATGATATTTTTTTCAAAGACTGGATTGCTCCTGTTGATGATGATCTGTATAGAGCAAAGTGCACCGTATGCGACGTTAAATTATCGTGTGAACTTTCAACTTTGCGACGACATGTGACAAATAACCAACATAAAAAAAAAACACTTGCTTCATCTTCAACAAAATCCGTTAGTTCTTATTTTAAACCGCGTGAAAAGGATACAAACACCCTTGTAGTGGAAGCCGAGATAAAACTCGTAGCATTTGTGGCCGAGCATAACATTTCTTTTATGGCAATGGATCATTTGACTGAGGTCCTAAAATCTTGTTTCCCAGATTCTAAAATAGCAGCTGATTTGGCGATAAAAAGAGGAAAATGTACAGCTACTGTAAAAAATGTCATAGGAGAAAGCCAAAAAGAATACCTTGAGAATATTTTAAAACACCAAAAATTCAGCGTACTTGCCGATGAATCCACGGACATTTCAACAATTAAGACAATATGCATCCTTGTCAGATATTACGATAAAAATAGCAAAAAAATTATTGCTTGCTTATGGCAATTGGAGCCTTTACACGACAAAAAAACATCTGAAGGGGCATCATCTTCACGAGGATGTACAGCTGAAGCGCTCTTTACAACAATTATAGAAACGTTTACTCAACGTGGTGTGCCATTAGATAATATAATCGGCTTTGCATCGGATGGCTGCAATGTCATGATGGGTTCTCACAACTCAGTTGCCAGTCGATTACGTGCCGAATTGCCAGGAATTCAAATATTTAAGTGCATATGTCACTCTATGCATTTATGTGCCAATGAAGCTTGCAAAAAACTTCCAAGACGTTGTGAGGACTTAGCAAGAAACGTGTACGCATTTTTCAAACATAGTGCCAAGAGACAATCGGAATATATTGAATTTCAAGAGTTTATGAATACAAAAATCCATAAACTATTACACCCGTCGCAAACCAGATGGCTATCACTGTTATCTGTAATAAATAGGCTGCTAGAGCAATGGGAGAGCCTGAAATTATTTTTTAGCCACCAGTGGCTAGAAGAACGGACCGTCGCTGCTGAGCTGATCCATCGTGACTTAAACGACGACTTTATAAAACTCTACATCCTATTTTTACAATGGATATTACCCAAATTTGTGAAGATGAATGAGTATTTCCAAGGAACAGATTCTAGACTAATAGAATTGGATGATAGTATGAAACTGCTTTATAAAGATCTATTGCAATGTTACATGACTAGAGAATACGTTAATCAAACTGAAATATGCTCAATTGACCCAGAAAATACACGATTTTTCCTACCCCAAATGTATTTGGGTGTTAAAATCATGCAAGAAGTTCAAAAAACCAATATCGTGCAGCAAAAGGTGCTCCTGGCTGAATTTTATACACGTTGCCGCGAGTTTCTAGTTACAGGCTGTAAGGAAATTCGGAAGCGATATGATTTTTCCAATGAAATACTTCCACTCCTCAAATATCTGTCACCTGAAGAGGCTGTGCGCCACAGTAATAGAGAGAGTTTCCCGTCAATGTTGCCACTCACCCAGAAACTACCACGTATAGTAAAAATTGAAAATGACCTTCAAAAAATCGATGACGAGTGGAGACTTTTACCCGATGTCAACAAATTTTCGACCTTAGACATCGGCACCTGGAAAGCTCACGAATTTTGGGAAAAAATCCATGACACAACCGACTGCAAATCTCTAGCTAAGTTTGCTCTAGACGTTCTATGTCTTCCTCACAGTAACGCAGATTGTGAAAGGATATTCAGCCAAGTTAACAATATGAAGACCAAGATGCGAAATAAGTTAATAACATCGACTGTAAATAAAACTTTATTAGCAAGACAACTTATTCAAAATCAAGGGAACTGTACGAAGTTTAAGGTGTCGCGCGACATGTGTGACAAAATGAGAAGCAAGGACAAGTACACGCTAGATAAACATGAATCTGAAGTGATAGAAACAATAAGAAACCTTTATGGAGAAGAAACAAATGAGGAATAAACATTTTTAAATTATATACGGCATTTTAGTATTTTTTCCCTTAAAATACGGCAAATAAGAATGTAACATACGGCAGCCCCGATTTTTACGATAACAACACTGATTCATTCTGACGCTCCTAGACCACTCCGCCCGGCGCTCAACAAACATGTAAATGGTACATCATTTGTAAGGCAAAAGTGAATCTAGGCTAAAAATATTTTTCTGTCAATTAATTTCTAACGTCAACATTCACATCATAGTTTTGTTTGTTTGGTTTGACACTTGAAGTTGAAACAGTTTATCAAATTTAACAATTTGGTTGGTTTTGTTCTCATTCATCGCGAAAATGGCTACGTTTCGAGTATTTAGTCGTAATTTACCATATTTTCGGCAACAGTTTTCAGCTTTACTGGGAAACACATCACCCTCCGTAAAGTTTATTTGTGTAGTAGTAGTAATAGGATACATATTGTCGTTTTCCGATCTTGTTGTGGACGTTCTTAGTGTCACTCCAGGGTATCTGTTGCCACCTTCCTTCCAATTGTGGTCTACTTTCACGTTCTGGTTTCTTGAGATACATTTGTGGGAAGTGATAATCGACGTAGTGACTGTGGGCCTTTGTGGAAAACTCATAGAGCCATTATGGGGTCAAATGGAAATGATGAAGTTTTTCTTTCTAACAAACATTGGTGTTGCGTTTCTGACAACGTTTTACTACTTCGTGATATTTGCTTGCACGGGACAGACTTCGTATTTGTTCGATATTCACGTGCACGGCCTGGCCGGGTACCTTGCGGCTGTGTGCGTCGCTGTCAAGCAAATAATGCCGGATCATCTGTTGATAAAAACACCTTTAGGTATGTACTGTTTATAGTAAGTAACACAGACAATTTTTGTAATTTCCTTGTTATTACTTACCTGAATATCTTTCAGGCAAGCTCACAAACCGGTCCCTGCCTCTTCTCATATTGATAGCGGCCATACTGTTATGGGCAGTGGGACAGCTAGAAGGCACATACCCCTGCATGTGGGGAAGTGGCACTATCCTCTCGTGGGTCTATCTGAGGTTCTGGCAAAGGCACAGCAGTGGTAGCAAAGGAGACATGGCTGACAATTTCAGCTTTGATAAGTATGCTTATGAAATTCTTAATATAGGTTATTAATCTATACTAATATTATAAAGCTGAAGAGTTTGTTTTGTTTGTTTGTTTGTTTGTTTAAACGCGCTAATCTCAGAATCTACTGAACCGATTTGAATAATTCTTTTTGTAATAGATAGCCACATTCAACGGGAAGGTTATAGGCTATTTTTCATCCCGAAATTCCTACGGGAACGGGTACAACGCGGGTAAAACCGCGGGGCGCTGCTAGTAATAGATATATAATCTCTTTTACTTAAGGCAGCTTTCTGAGTAATGTCTGAAATAAAATTAGCATTTCAAATTTCTTTGCTGTGTTATTTGATGATCTTAAAAACAAATCTTACCAGAATGGAACAGAAGTTTCAAAACAAATAGATGCTTAAGGAAAATTTATTGTTTATCCATTTATTTTTCAGCTTTTTCCCCACTGTTCTGCAACCAGTTGTTCGTGGCATCTTAGGCCCACCACACAGATGTTTGGTCCGCCTCGGTATCTGCTCACCAAGCCAACGAAGAGTTCACCTGGCTCTGAGTCCCAGAGGAGTCACTATATCTATGCCAGGAGTCGAACCACAAGATATGGAGAGGAGACGGTAAGTTACATTAATGTTTAAAATATTATAAACGTGACTATTAATGAGGATTTCAGATTAAAAAGTAAATAATAAGAAACTCTAGTAGAAGAGATCTATGTAAGTAATGTCATTATGATTTTGGTTTGCCAGTTTGATATTCATATAACATGAGTAATTTATCTTATCAGGATTGTGTTTGATTTTCTGGTTGTTACATTCTATTGAAATAAACAAGTAAATTCCATGAAATATTTAAATTTTATGAGTTAAACTTATGGTTGTGCAGATTATAATCTCATTATATTCTTACACACCAGCAAAAGCTATTTGATAACAATGAATGTTTTTAGCAGATTTATTATTGCTACTGAAATAAAACTTAATATTTTACCTTTACAGTCAAATTGCTCTAAAAGCTTTAAGTGAACGGCTATCGAAGACATCAGAGCAAACAAGGCAGAAGAACTTATCAGCCAAAGTTAATATGGATACTGTAAGGAAGATGCAATCATCACAAGTGATACCTCAGTTCTCGGATCCGGGGCCTAGTCAGCCGACAACACCGCCTGAGGCAACGTTAGTGGACCTCGGGGACCAACCGCCCCCAATCACTAAACAGTCATGATCCTCAAGTCAATTGATAAACTAAGGCTGTTCTCAACCAATTGGAATTGGTTAAATTAGTATGCTTTTGGTCCAAACATCTTTTTAATGTTAATTTTTAAAATAAGAGAATGCACGAAAAAGGGAAAATAAAGGGCTCAACCTATGCTGCTCATCATAATTTTGTTGTTAGTATTTGTTAAGATTTTCAAAGCTAATTCGAGACTACCGACTTGTTTTGTCCAGTAATTAGTTTATATATTATCAATATTCTGAATGATCAAGATGTATGGACCAAGGTATTAATGGTTATTAATGTCGCATTATGTTACTCTTCAAGGGTTCAAAAACTGAAGGGATTATTTTATAGTAATTATTATTATCACACAGTTAATTGCACTTTTTACTAATTTGTAAATGACAAGTATTTTTTATGTTGCAGTTGTATGTCCAAGTTGATTCTGACATTAGTACTTATTTAAATAACAAACTGATAACTGCAACATATATTTTATCAGTTCATTTATAGCTTCAAGCATTTGTTATGTGACTTATATGTTCCTGCGTTTTGGAATGTTTTTTTCAGTGTATTGTTTTCTTTTTTCATATTATGAAATTGATTTTGTGTCCTCATGAACAAATTGTAACTATCGAATTTTTGTTTTGTGATGTTTCTTAAAATGCAGTTCTATAAAATTCAAAGCAGTTGGGATTATACATTTTAAGACATTCCTTTAACCAGACAAACAGTATGTTCCCAATTCCCAAACTGTATGATTCACTTGAGAAAAAAGCTGCATATTGTTTATTTGTTGTATCTTTATATTAATGGATCCTAGATTGGATCAGACTGTATAAAATCGTATTTAATTATTTAAATATTGGATCCGTAATGCAAACATAGTGTTACTCTCTTATTTCTCAACGAATATGCACCTTACTAAGGTACTGTATTTACATCACTAAAATTGTATTTAATTAAAGTATTTATGTTGGAATATTGCAAACTAATACCTAATTTAGCTCAGAGTATGTCCCAAACTAAAGAAAAAATGTGAAATGTAAAGAATATTTTTTGCAAAATTTTAATGCATTTGTTATTGTGTCAAAGTTGTGAATGAAGGAATGGTGGAAAGGAATTGTAAATATTGATTAGTTAACTAATTTAAAATAAATAATATTCAATCATTTATGTTGTTTATTTTTAAACTGAAACTTTGCAGATGTAGGGACAACATACATTAAGAGCTGATCAGTGATTCAAAATAGGTAGTAAATAAAACATTTTTACTATATTTGTGTAAACATCAATGTACAAGGTTAAACTTTAAATCCATTCACAGGGTATTTATCTATTAGACAATATTATACAAAGAATAAAAAGTACTTCTATAAACATACATAGAAATATGAATAACTGTTAAATATAAGCTACTATATAATTATTATGTCTCATTTGAGATCAGTTCACATTACAATGGATAAATATGCTAACAATGCTTATAATATGCTGGACACATAAAACACAGGTGATATTCACAGAATTGTAATGTTCACAGTTTCACAGTATGTAGTCTTGCTAAGCATTAACCATATTGTCTGGCACTGACAGTTGTAAAGTTTTACCAATAACTATTGATGACTATTGCCCTTATTGGTCAATCACTGACCAATGTTCATGCCATAATTGACCATTGTTGGTTCTTGTTGACCAACTTTCGGCGGTAGTTTACTACTATTCCACTGTTGTTGATGACCATTGTAGACATTAATTGTTGACCATTGTTGCGTTGTTGACCATTAGCCGTCTATCGGCCTGGCCAATAGCGGTATCACGACCGCCTTCTAAACAAAGGCTACCTGTAGTAATGGTGTTGTGTTTGCGGCCATTGTTGAGGGACCGCGGGCTGGTAGGAGCCGTCGGCCCACCGGCCCGGCTCTAGAGAAGTGGTCATCGGTACTGGAGCGGGGATAGGAGTCACTGGCACGTTTGGGGTCATGCTGCCACCTGGAGAGAAATATGGCACATTGCTGTGGGTCTAACCAAGATAAATATTTTGGATTATACTGCTTTAAATCTGTGTCCGTAAGGGTGCAGTCTATAAGATTTAGTCATCTGCCTTTGTATATAGTTTTAGGAATCGGAAAGTATTTAGGCTATGATTTCAGCTCAAATTTATACTACTTTAGGATGTGGATATAACCAATAGTCTTGTAATTGACTTTTATGTAAGTAAAGTATGTACATATAAAAATATGATACCTGGTGGAGGAACATAAGTAGCGGGCGGTGCGGCGTAAGGCGCGGCGTAGTACGGCGGCGGGACGCTCAGCGAGTGAAGCACGCCCACTGACGGGGACGACACCGCGGTCGGGGGCTGAGGAAACAAGAATATCATATTGTACCATATTGACGAATTGATTTCCTGGCGTAGGAGTTTTAGGCCGCCTAAAGACGTGATTTCTACAAAAATGTTGACAAGCTAGTATACATAATCTAGGATCGTCATTCAGAATATTTTTTGTCAGTTCCTCTACCTCATAAACATGGACTGGAAACATACTACTTAGAATAAGTTCGAATTTCCAGCGGCTTAATCGAGTTGAGCCGCAGTAACGTAACAGCTATTTACCCAAATATGGTTGACCATTAAATTGAATAAATTTTTAATATCACTTGTTAATCAGTAAGATGCCTACGATCGGGGTAACTTGTCAACCATCGTCGTTTCGATCGGTTTGACGCGACGGATCGTACAGATAAATCTTACCGTGTATGGGCCCCTTTAGAATCGCGACTAGACATACAGCACCAACTTACCGGATACGAGTAGTTATAGTAGGTGTGCGATTCGGTCTGGTCGTGTATGGGCACGGTGATGAGGTTGGTGCGTGCGCGCGCTCGCTCCCCGCCGTGCGCGTGCCCGCGCGGATCGCCGGCGCTCGCCGACATCTGGGGACATCACATACTTTATCCATGTTTCTTCTCAATTTATTATGACACTTTTTTTTTTTTTTTTTTTAAATTCTAATTTTTATCAAGGCTTCGACCACCCTGGTTGGTCATGTCAGCCTCATGGTTACTTGCCTATGGCCTACCCAGACAATGCTATGAATTTATACAATTTAATAGCATTGTCTGAGAGGCACTCTGATAACCAGCAGTTTATTTGCCCATTATAGAGGTGGGCTGGACCTCCAAACAACCTCACTCTCAGGTCAGCGTTCCGGCCACATTCCAGCAAGATATGCGTTATGTCCTCCACTCTGTGGCAGTCCTCACAAAGAGGTGATGTTTTGATGCCCATCAGATGGAGGAACTTATTGCATGGAATGTGACCAGACCGCAACCTAAACGCAGACACCATACTTTGTCTAGATAGACTGACATTACCAAACCAAGGGAACCAATTCGGTTGGCTTTGAATGGTTCTGTACCAAATGCCAACACCCTTTGTGCCTGATTGCACCCCAAAATGATATTCCCATTTTTCTAAACATCTCTTTTTAATTATGGGTATAAGCTCACATGCCAACGGGCTGGCATCCTGCACAGAACCATCCATTACAGCAGAATTTGCCAACATATCAACAGCCTCATTGCCCTGTATTCCCACATGAGAAGGGATCCACTGAAACCTTACACAGACACCTCCTCCAAGCAAGGTGTGCACTAGTTGTAGAATCTCATATGCAATTGGCATGCCTCGATGACCCGACACACATCGACCCATGTGCTGAAGGGAGCTCCTTGAATCAGTGAGGATGACTACTGACCTCTGTTCGGATAAATTACAAGTAATATATTCAAGGGCTCCCTTGATAGCAAATAGTTCAGCTCTCATTATGGAGATATCTTTATGGAGCTTCCACTTAAAGGATATGTCTGTATGAGGGTCCAAGAGGGCCGCTCCCACCCCGTGCTCAGATTTAGATGCATCTGTATAAAGTTTGTAAAAACTAGAATACATATTAGATAACATCTTGTTAACACACCCTCTCATTTCTATGTCCATTATTTGGCGTTTAGGTGCCTGAATGTCCTTAATTCTTTCATTAATGCATGATTTTATGTCAATATAGGATACCCAAATATCAAGAGAAAACATTTCTAGTTTAGGACTTACATAAGGCTCGAGGTTACTACATTCTAAATGAATTTTTGCTAAATAAGGAAATGATAGGGTGCTAAAATAGTTTTGTCTGGTAACTAGAACTTGCAATTTGCAAATTACGCCGTTATGAGAGAAGGACCTGACCCTCAGCCAGTACCTACACGCCAACCAGTAGCGGCGTACAGATAAAGGGGGGAGAGACAGCTCGCTCTCCATTGCATATATTGGTGTGCTGCGAATGAAACCTCCACATACTCTCAAAGCACGGTTTTGTACAATATCTAGCTTCCTTAGATGACACTTAGAACTGCTAGCGTATAAAAAACTACCATAATCAATGCGACTTCTAATTAATGAGACGTAAAGGCCACGAAGATGCTTTGGATGTACACCCCAGGTCTTACCTGCTAACACCTTGAGCAAATTAATGTGCCTGTAGGTCTTCTCACAAACATCCTTGATATGAGCACTCCATCTAAGTGATGGTTCCAAGGTTAGGCCTAAATATTTAACTTTTTGAACCTGATTCAATACATGGCCATTCACATCTATATTAACACAAATCGCATTTCTGCCTCTATTAAATACACATACATTGCTTTTAGATTCCGACATATGTAGTCCAATGCTTTCCAATATCTCTACTAAAGATTCCAATGCTACTTTTAATGCTGAAGTAGTTCCCACGACATTCTCATTAACTACTGTTTTGTAAACTACAAAATCATCAGCGTATTGTGTTAATTTGCACAAAAGGGCATTTTCAATATTTTTTAATTTATCTTCTATTTCTCTAGTAGCGATATTGAACATCATTGGGGCAGCTGGATCTCCCTGGGCAAGTCCCATGACTGCGTCCCTAACTATCACTTCACCGTTATTAAGGAATACACAACAATGCCTCTTTGATAAGAAATTGCCATAATAATTACAAATACGTGAATCTATTCCCATATGCAATAGGGCAAGTATCATTGCATTTACTGTAACATAATTATAAGCTCCATCAACATCTATGAAACAAGCAATCGTTGGTTGTTTATTGGAAAAACCTATCTGAACGTCGCAAGTAAATTTCGTTAAGTTGTCAAGACAGGATTGGCCGCGTCTGAAGCCGGTGGATGAAGCCGGTATGAGACCCCTACTCTCCGTAAACCACTCTACCCTTTTTATTAAAATTAGATGAAATATTTTGCAAACACATGAGATTAAAGAGATAGGACGTAAAGAAGATGGTAAGGAGGGGTCTCTACCTGGCTTTTGAATTGGTATTATACGAATATTTCTCCACTGAGACGGGACATATCCCGAAACTAATATTAAATTGTAAATTTGAAGTAAAATGAGTTTGGCATTGAGAGATAGATTAAATATCATGGAATATGACACATTATCTATACCAGGTGAGGTATCTTTTCGTTTAAGACAATTTTGAAATTCTGCAAGTGTGATGGGGTTTCCTAGATCTGTAAAAGTATCAGTTATGTCCAGAGGACGTCCAGCAACTGTATCCGGTGTAAGCGAGTACAGCAGCCTCTTCACGTTCTCAGGATCAATGGACGAGTTAGTTGATCCACCTCCCTTCATCCATTTCATCTTCTTCCACATGTTTGGTGCCGAAGTTTCGTGATCCACACTACTACAAAACTTCCTGAAGGATTTGGAGGACGCTTTGTTTATAATGGTATCAGCATCCGAAATTTTGTTTTGCAGAATCGTCCAATTATCTGGTGTAGGGTTACGTCTTACGTTGGCTAGTGCTAGACGTCTTTCTGCAACAGCTTTTGATATGTCTTGACTCCAGTAATGTTTGGGACGGAATTTGGATGTCGGGTCCTTACTGATTTTGATCCATGGGATTGTTTTATCGGCTACAGTTTCAATGATTTTTAAAAAACTATCATAGGTAGCTTGAAGATCGCTTGCATTTAGGGCAAAGTTGGTAAAAGCTGTATCTGCTTCGCTGTGATAATTTTTCCAGTTAGCTTCCTTAAAATTTCTTTTTTTAGTGTAGATACCAGACTTAACATAGCCTACAGTCATCTTTATTACTACATGATCGCTTCCTAGGGTTTCATTCGTAGTTTGCCATCCGAATCTAGTCGCCATATTTGTAGAAGTAAACGATACGTCCGGAGAAGTTTTTTGTAAATTATCCTCAACCATCCTAATTCTCGTGGGAGAGCCATCGTTGAGACAAACGAAATCATTCTCAAACATTGCGTTGTAGATGTATTCACCTCTAGCATCAGACTTGCATGACCATAAGGGGTGATGTGCATTCATGTCACCAATGATAAGGCACTCTTTGCTAAAAAGGTTAAAAATATAGTCCCAATCATGTTGATTGGTTCTCGCGGATCCAGGACAGTAAACAGACACTACATGTTTAATATTAGCGACATTAAAGATCTCGATTATAAGTATTTCAATCAGAGAGTTGGGAATATTATACGACTTCTGTGAATATTTGATGGAATTATGAATAATGGCACATACTCCACCATACGAGTCAGGTCTGTCCACTCTGACAACATTATATCCACTTATTTTAAAAATAGTATCTTCGGAGAACCAAGTTTCACTTATAAAAGCCATGTGTACTTTTTCTTGATGGAGCCAGAGATCTATATTTCGGGTTTTAGGTTTAAGACTATTCGCGTTCCATTGTATAATATTGACAAATGATAAATGTGTTGTACTATCCATCATGTACTCCTATTAACTTCAACAATGAATCCACGGTGATGAATCTTTTTAAAAAACACTTGATCTCCCGCCACAGGTATTGAATAATAGAGTCTAGTTTAGTTTGTAGGTCACTCTCTGACAGCATAACCTCTCTCATTCTATTAAGAAAATCTTTTATAAATGAGCTCCTTTCTCTGTTATTTTTCTTCGGCTGAGAAGCTAGTCCGGTGACGGTCCTTGTCTCCGGTTCACCCTCTGCGGACGACGATTCTTCAACTCTCTGTCTGTTCTGAAACTCAACTTTCTTGGTCTTAGTTACTTTATTCTTCTTCTTTTTAGCTATCATAACTGTTGAGGAACCTTCCAATTTCTTCATCCCTTTGTCCTCTATCCGGCGTTGACCAATAACCACATCTCTATATGTCGTACTGGATTGAGGGGTTTCGATGGGACTCGGTATATCACGTTCATTGACCTCAGACTCGAAGAATGTTTGCTCCCTCATTGCCTTATTTTTCTTCTCCTCAGCGAGTCTTTGTACGGCAATTTTGTAAGTGCAATTATTATCTCCCATATATATACGGATCAGCCGCTCTCTTTGAAATGCTGGGCACATACTTTTTATTAATGACATATGATCGCCCTTACAATTCACACACTTATATGAGGTTGCTTCACATGTTTCATGGTTCCCAGCACATTTGGGACATATCTGTGATTTAGTAGGGCAAAAATTACGTACATGTCCAAAACGCCAACACTTCGAACACTGCGTTACAGGATACAAGTAGGAGTCCACAATCACACGGCTACCGTAGGCTTTAACATATGGTGGCAGGACAGATCCCTTAAAACATATACGTACAGTTTCACTCTTGATCCATTTCCCATCTCCATCTCTTTTGTTTAGTCTTTTGCAGGCTAAAATATCCAGCTCGGATTCAAATATAGTCATGAGTTCAGCATCATCAATCTCAAGGTCTATTTCCCTCACAACGCCATAGCTATGGATAACCTCATTGGTCCGTCTACAGACCCATTCATATTGTTTCACAGCGTCACAGTTTACAAATAACTCTGCTTCTGCATCCGTTTTGAATTTTATAAGGACTTTATAGGGACTCTTGTAGGTCACCCTCAATACTCCCTGTACTGCACTATTTTTCAGTATCTTCGCAAAGCCCAATTGTTTAGGCAAAGCTGTCTTTGCACTAACCGATACTTCATGTGCTTCACTGTCTGGATCTAGGGGTGGTGTGATGGATTTCCGCGCATCCTTACGTCTTTTTCCAGTCACAGTTATAAAACCTTCAGTGTCCTCAGTGCTTGATTCCGGTCGCGGCCTTTTGGAGGCCGCCGACGGAGCTTCATCGATCTCGGGAGGCTCGTTACAAAGAATGTCTCGCATGTCCCATTCCAGGTCCAGATTGTTGTCAGCATTGTCCAAAGCAAATGGGGAAGATCCCAATATTGTTCGCCGGACCGTTTTCGGCGAAAACATCATATCAGGATCTTCATCACTACTTTTTTCACTCATTTTTGTTCATGTGGGTAGATTTAAAAAAAACTTTCAATATTTAATTAACACGAAAAGTGTTTTTACGTAATTAAGAGTCACTTATGATACACAAACTGACTATTTAGATACTTAATCACATAACAAACACATATAACACAAATGTTGTCATCAAAAGAACAGATAGATATTTTATTTTATTTACGAAAACAACTTGGTCAACCGCACGTAACCACAGCGTTCGCGTCACTGATTATGACACTTGCACTTCTCTTTTTTTGTTAGGTAGTTTAGACAACCAAGTCTAAAAATCGTGTTTTTTACAAAGCTATAACATAATAATATTATTCGTTACTTTTTCTTCGTTTTCTTTATTAATAACCTGAAATTCTCATTGGAATTGTTTGACTTACAGTGTCAGGTACATTGTAGGTCCAACCGCATGGTGATTGTGGTGAGTATGGAGATTAAACATAAATATATAAATAATTATTTCTGTCAGTGGTAAATACTTACAGTAATAGGTTTGACAACAGCCACCGAGCTGGGTGGGGCTTCTGGTTCAGGCTTGGGCTCATTATTACCCGTTGACACATGTCTGTGATTTATATGAGCTTGGAGATCCCTCTGCAAATTACATACATCCATTAATATCACAAAAATCACTACATAGTATAAAACAAAGTCGCTTTCCACTGTCTGTCCCTATGTATGCTTAGATCTTTAAAAGTACGCAACAGATTTTGATGCGGTTTTTTTAATAGATAGAATGATTCGTGTCGTGTCGTGTCGTGTCGCGGATGGCCCCCGAAAGATGGGCCCACATCACCACCCAGTGGGTCCCTAGCGGAGCGCGGCGCCGCGGACGGCCTAGGAAACGCTGGCGGGATGACCTTGTCTCCTTCGACAGCGAGTGGTGGGAAACCGCAAAAGACAGGGAGGGTTGGAAGCGTTTGGGGGAGACCTTTGCCCAACAGTGGGACAATACAGGTTAAAAAAAAAAAAAGAATGATTCAAGAGGAATGTTTATATGTAAAAACATCCAGAAATACCCACAGAAACGGGCAAAACGCGGGTAAAACCGTGGGGCGCTGCTAGTATGTAATAATATGAAGTACATTTTGTTATTCCATATATTAGGTTTTTGAAGATCCGATTTGAAGAAGAAGATTGACATAGAATGAATACATAATCATACTTATATGATTATGACCTGTGAGCATATCTATTTACCCAGAAAAGACAAGAACATTCTAACATGATATTTAAACGAAATGTTACATCTGTACAAGTTGTGTTTTTTACCTCTTTATTAATTACAAAAACCTATAAATTAAGACTGAAGACATACCTGTGATAGATAAGTTCTCCTACATCCAGTGTTCCCATATCTGGTTCCGGAATGAGTGCACATGAACACTGTGCCCAGTCCTGTCTGTTCCACTCTCAATACCTGAATAAAAAATATAATATTTGTTCATATGTATAGAGAAACTTCTTAAAATTACTTTGTTAATGAGGATTTTTTTTTCAAACTGTGTGAATGTTATTGTAGTGGCTTATCTTCAAAATTTCAGTATAATTACCTTTTCTCTACACCGAGGACAGTGAGTATGATCCGATCTTGCACATGATAAACAGAATACATGTTTGCATGGAATCTGAAAGAGTTAAGTATTAATCAATATTACCAACAAAGTTACAGAACAAAGGAATATAAAGCAGTTAATTGTAAAAGCTATAATATGGATCTAACAATAACAGGTTCTACTAATAAATACTAACCATCCTTCCATAAATGAGTATAGGTTTGGAACAAATATCGCAACAATAGATCATTGGATTAAGCACTTTCTCTCCAATAAGACTGGCCCTGTGGCTCCAGTCCAGGCGAAGCATGGGCTCCGGCGGACCGCGGGTCAGCGTCGTGAATACTGGTGCTTCTAGCTGAGATATGTCGGAAGGTACTTCCACTAAAAATAATTAAAATAGTTTGTACTTACAAATATATTAGTAGCTGAAAATCAGTATACTTTGGAAATAAAAGGTTCTTACGTTTAGCCGGTTCTGCAACTTCCTCTCTCTCTTCTTTCGACTCCTCCATAGATGTATCTTCCGGCTCCTGAGAGGTTTCTTCCACTGAACATTCTTCTTCATCACTTGACATAACTTTAGGTACTTTCTTGCCTCTCCCGCGGCCTCTGCCTCGACCCCGGCCACGGCCGCGACCTCGGCCTCTTCCTCTTGCATTTCTTTTCTCAGCATTCATGATAAAATATTAAATTTTAACCTCAATGGGCTGATGCTACAGAGCTTAGACTGATTCTATGTCTTCCTTGTAAACAAAAGTACGAATTGTTTACTTTTTCTCTGGTTAATAATAATATTTTCTTTCTATTTATATTATTGTTTATGTAATTTGATAATTTTCTAAATTTTCTTACGGTAAAATTAATATCTTTCGTCAATAACAAACGAAATAATCAATTATGACAATCAATCAAATCAAACGAAGTTTGCTTCTTCGCAAAGGCAAGCAAACTGTCAAAAAATAAAATGACATTCCGACTAGATGTTTGTTTCGTAGTGCTGGCTATTATAGAAAATCAATTGTTTGAATTGGAAATAGTCGATTATTAAGATTTAATCTGTGTCTATGACCACAGAATACTATAAATACTCTAAATATGAAGGAAAGTGTTGACGTGTTCAGGAATTATGACAAACGCTATTTACGTGTAAAATATGCCACTATATTCCGCAGGAGGGCGCTTAGCGCTTATTTTAAACAATTCATGAACGTACTCAACCCTTTTTACCCGACTGCGACAGAAGGAGGGTTTTGTTTTTCAGTAGAGAGTTCGGCAATAAATAAGGTAGGTATTGGTCATGGTCCATAAATTTTGATTATACCTACACAACTACATATCTACAGTTGGTACACTGTATTTGTTACTTACAGCAAAGCTATAACATAGGGTTTGTTACAGACGTTACTTCAAAACCTACCATTAAATCATATCCATAAAAAAACCATCTGGTACCCTTAATTCGACGCCGTCCAGTATACTTCCCGTTGAATAAATAAAATTCTACATAAAAAAATAGACCATATTACCTTAGCGTTAGTTGTTATAATTGCACTTTGATCTACCAACTACCTTGTCAAAAATCTGCAACGCACATCGACGGAATACGCGCAGTAGCCGGCGAAATGGCAGGAAAGGAAGGACTCGGGGCTTGGGCTCTCAGTAAGTTGAATTTTATTTGTTGTTTTACGGCTTATTTCCTATATAGTTATGGGTTCTTACGTTAGGTATTAAATCGGCTGTAACATAGACACAGAAACCTCTTCGCTGCTGTGAAATCAAACGGACAGACACTCGATGGTATATCTACGTAGAGGGTTCCGTTTCCTTTTGAGATATATACAACATGGAACTCTAGAGACCCCTGCAATTGCAATAACCAACTAAAAGTAAAAAAGTATTGTTATTCCACCATTGGGCAAAGGCCTATAATCTCACCGAAGATACTCGTATATCGATTAGTAAGAAATGTAAGCACCTAAGTAAGTATTAGCTTGTAATGTCCCACTGCTGGTCAAAGTCGTTAGTACGTACAGTAGTTTTACTATAAAAATATTTTCTCAATAAGGGATTGAAATATTATAGTGAAAAGATAAACTTATTCAAAAGGAAGTCTGTTGCCTGCTATAATAGAGTTGGAAACTAGACGCTAGCGGGAGCAACGCAAAAGGCAGAAATATTAATTTGCCGAGTTGTAGGGCTCCTCGCCAGTTAATCGTTAGTTGAGAACTTATAATGGTAGTTAGGAATAGTTTGTTCATATTTCATCTAGCTAGATATATAGAAACAGTAAATACTAACATACATTTTTCCTATATAATCCTATGTGTACCACAGCGGTATACTGGGGAAAAGCCTAACCGCAATTCCTGATTCTTATTTTAAATTGTATTATAATTGTATTGGTCCTAAAGTTCTAGCCATAGAAGGTGTCTCATTGTGTATATTTAGTATTCTTATCACCTTTTTTTGTTTACAAAATGCTTAAAGAAATCGAGGCACCATGTATATATTTAGATTTAAGTGAACTTCAGTAGATTTAATAGCAGAGGACAAGAAATTAGTTATTATCATCTGTGTCTCATCCCAGGTTTAAAAAAACTGTGAATCATATCGATATAACTGAGCATTATTTTTTGTAAGTCCTTGGAAAGATACTTAATTAAAAGATAGTATTATTGTACGTATATATGTATATAGTGATAGTGATAAGTTTATATATTTATTACTAGTAGCACCCCGCGGTTTCACTATTGTTGTGCCCGTTCCCATGGGATTTTCGGGATAAAACAAAGCCTAGGTTTAACTTTGCCGTTGAATGAGGCTATCCATTACAAAAATGATTATTCAAATCGGATTGGTAGTTTCAGAGATAAGCGCGTAAAAACAAATTCTTCAGTATTTTTACATTGGTACAGATAAAATCTTATATGACTATCCCGTGCCTGTATTAGACGCAACCATGGAGGTAGGTAATAGGATACATGTTATTACGCAAGCGCGCAGTTTAGTGGTCTGAGGATTTGCTGGCAGCTGTCGACAAGGCGGTCACGGCCGGTTGTCGCCCCGACTCGCTACCAAGGGCTTGTAAACTCATTCTCATTACCCATACAACTTTTAATACAACATTATTATACTTTAATACAACCTCATACGTAGTGATATGTCATTCTGAAGTGTTACTTCACTCTAGGGAAAATGTTTTGACCTCTTCCCTTTTATTCCAGAAATAATATTAAAGTTTGTTGCTAGCCTATTGACATTTTTCTAGAACATTTTTAGGTTATGTAACAACTTGGGTAACAAAACAGCGTTTTTTTTGTCTTCGGTGTATGATGTAGGTGAAGAGATATAAAGAAATTCAAAAACAGTTAGGTGTGTGCTGTATAATGAAATTATTTAGGTATTAAGGTAGGTATCAACTTAAATCTGACCTAATGAGGAGGTTATGTTTTAATCAAACGTTTATACACAATATACAACACATATTTATTTAAAATCGAACTCGATTTAAACACTTACCGCTTTATTTCTATACGATATTTAACTTACACAGTGTTTTAAAGTGTTGCGTCTCTTTCGCTCTTTGGCAAATAGCGTATGTCGGAAAGGGACAAACCATTTAATAGCTAAGTGCTCTTAATAAGCGTTTATGAATACTAAGGCTCTTTATATTTTTCTTTTCTTTCTCCAAAGTTCCATCTCTAGTTCCTTCAAATAACTGTACCAAAATATATTCACACATTTTCATAACACAAATATAAATAGGTAGGTAGGTAGTTACTTCCTACTGCGTAAATCGTACGTGTTTCTCTCTTCGACTTCCCTCTATTCTGAAAAATGGCGAAACGTAGGGTAATGTCAGTAACAAGATATAAATATAAAAATTGGCAAACATTTCACACTTCCTTGAAATCTGGCGGTTAATGACGTCTGTACAGTTTTATGAATTTGGGTAAATTATGGTAGACTTCAAAATATTTTCATGTTTTAAATTAATATGTATTTATGTAGGTGCAAAAAGATACGGAACCAAAAACAAATTCAACGTTTCTTTCTCGAACCACGGATAACTAAACTCGGATTTAGTGAATCTGTTTTGAAGTTTTGATCTTAGTTTAGCTCGTAAACTAGGATTAAGGTTGAACTGATCGGATTCAATTGTAATGTTGAAATTGGTGCAATAGTACTAAACAGTAAAAGAATTCTGTTGGCAGCCTATTTAAAAGAAGTTTTTCTTTCTCATTGTCTATGGTTTTCTTAGGGTTGTACTGTGGTCCACACTTATCTATATAGTCACGAATTGTCTTTATCATGCTTAGATGCAAACGTGTGCATGTAATTAATTTAATCTTATAAATAATTAGCGGTTTCTTTGTCAATGGAAACAATTATCTAGGTAAGTACTTACGATTTAATTTAGATATTGCTATTTTAATATGTTTAAGTATTATCTTACTGTTCTTTATTATCTGACTGATGCTGATGTACTTATAACCTATCTGCATAATGGCCCAAATACCGACATAATCTTTTGAGGAGAGATTAGATTATATTATTTTAGGCTTTATTTTTACTAAGATACATATTATCAGTAGTGCCTACTGATATCCTGGTACATCAGTCTAGAGAAGGCGAGTTCACTTTCAGGAACTCTGTCCAACAGCTTGGTAGTTTCAGCCACAATCTTGGAGACGATGGCCTTCACTATCGGAGTGGCCAAGTTGTTAGTTTACTAAAGTTATCTTTGCCAAGACGGATTTGAATATTACCCTTAGTTGCATTATGTTTTTATCTTTTAGTGACGTGCTTCAAAGGGCACTGTAAATTTTCGGTCCCGGTTGTTTCAATCGTCAGACCATGTCGGAGGCCTTTAGGCGGTCTAAAAACTCCGACACCAGGTTGGCCACCTAACCTACTCGAACTTACATAATTTTAGTAACGATATTTTGAAATCTACCAAATCTCAATAAATGAACGTAGCAAATTCAATAGTTAATTAACATCAATCAGCCATAAACAAACATTCACTTATAAATTCACTATGACAGAAGCATTACTTTATGTTTGTTCATTCGTTCCACTTGGGAACTCAAAGATGGCTGCCTCGGTTAACTGGTTCCATTAAATGGCGTGGGTGTGGACTATTTAAGATTGTAATCTTTAATACTGATTGTGAGCTTTGAAATGATCTGAACTGAAGAATATTACTGATATTTTGATTTCGGAACCTATTATTGTTTGTGCAACTTGTACACTCGTATCTACAACGCAGGGAAAAAGGGCTTTTGCTCTAACTAAGCATACTTTTTGATATTGTGTAGATTTGAAAAAATAGCTGCAGGTTAATACCTTCTAACAGAACTCTATTGACGTGGTGTTTTTTGGTTTATCAACTTATTTCTATCATCATAAATAAACCTTAAAGAAGATGGCGTAGGACGCATAAGTGGAGTTATAAATAAAAAATATGTATTTCATGATATGAATAATGGATACTATAACACCTATCTACTGAACATCTGGACATTATCAAAATAAAAAAATCAAAACAGTATAAAAAATACTCTCAAAAATAACGTTATAAATCCGAACCTCTCACATCTGCCTCTATTCTGGACTAAAGAATTTGGACAAAGTCTACCTAATGTTAGGGGGCGTCCATAAATCACGTGAGGTTCAAAAGGGGGGGGGGGTCTTTAAAAAAATCACTAAACATCACCACGGGGGAGGGGGGGTTGTAGCAAATATCACGTGTATTTTTTTTCGGAATACAAAACCAAAAGTTTAGTTATTTTTTCATTGCTACTGCATTGAACATTAATTTTGGTTATAATTGTGATCCTTCATTTTCTTTATTAAATAATCTATATCCATTAAACCTGTGTTTTATTCATGTGGTTGCAAAGTTTTGTAGATATGAAAAAATACACGTGATATAGGCTAGGGGGGGGGGGGTTGACTGAAACCTCACGATGTATCACCAAGGGGGAGGGGGGGTCAAAAAATGGCAAAAAAAACATCACGTGATTTATGGACGGCCCCTTACGATTCTTATAAAATAACCCACATAATAATTACAAGAGTACAATAGTCGAATACAATAGGGAGTGAACTTTTCTTTTGTAATCAACTCGGTCTTTAACTCACTCAAGAATGACAATAAAAAGCTTAGCGCTACTGCATTCAACTATAGAGTATCGATTATTTTTATGTAATAAAAATACAACTTTCGTCTCAACTGTGTTTACAAAGAGGTTTTTATAAGGGTTGAACAATGCAGTTAAATTAAAACTGGTTTTAATTGGATATTATAATGTGGGGTAGGTATTGTGTTCGAGATTTAAGACCTCTAAAGTAAGTGCTTGCTAACTTTGTATCGTGGTTTTATCATCACTACATAGTATAAAACAAAGTCGCGTCTGTTTGTCTGTATGCTTAAATCTTTAAAATTACGCAACAGATTTTGATGCGGTTTTTTGTAATAGGTTTTTGTAATAATTTTTTAATCCAAGAGGAAGGTTTTTATGTAAAAAAAATCCCGAAATTCCCACGGGAACGGGCACAACGCGGGTAAAACCGCGGGGCGCTGCTAGTTTAAAGATATATCTTAGACATATCTTAAAGAGAACATAGTGTATCTTAATATTAAACACAGATGAGGTTTACATAAAAGGAGAAATATCAATTTCATCAATCTAATATATTTACTTGAGCGATTTTTGTTCAATCACTTGAAACAAAGGTACAAAACCTTTTGTGTCCGTACCTATTATGATTACAAGATTAAGGAGTTATTTCAAATTGATATTGTGAACTGGCCTTTGAAAGTGGGACAATAATCTATTCCGTTGATTTAAAATTCAATCGAACAGCGTCATGCAACGTGGTCGATTTTGTATGCAATCATTTGAGACAAACATGGACTTTTCATTATTCGGCTTTGTTTAGTTCTCGAGGTTTGAGATTTACATTTATAACCGTTTTTAAGCGACCACTGACTTCAAAGTAGATTTTTACGAGATCTACCTTTTTTGAAATCGGTTATAACATTGAACCACGGATATAGTTGATTTTGATACCTAACCTACCTCTTTATTTCCGTCGTTTATAAAACGACTAGCAGCACCCCGCGGTTTTTCCCGTTCCCGTGGGAATTTCGGGGAAAAGGATTAGGTATTCAAATTGGACCAGTAGTTCCTGAGATTAGCGCGTTCAAACATACTATGCAGCTTTATAGTATTAGTATAGATTTAAAAAATAGCTTAATGAAAAGGTGTGCTCCAAACCGAACCCAACTCTTAAAATAACAGTTTAACGTCGTTTTTTCCTAAAAAGTAACTACCTACTAAAGTAATAAACTACTAAGTAATTAATAGAGTTGTTTATAATGTCGTTAAATCCATACTGTATTATATGTTTTTACTCGTTAAGCTAAGTAGTACGGGTATACGACCGTATTGACTTTAGATTGTGCAACAAATGATGCAATAACAGCAACTATTTTCATAATACATACTTCCAATTTATAGACCCAAAGCTTTATTTTGGTCTCGTATTTATTTACATATGAACTAACTGTCGAAAGATAACTCGGTAAGCTCCATTCTGGATCTGCAACTAGAGAAACTGAATGTTCTTCTTCTTCATCGAGTGGATGGTCAACCTGACCAATCCTGGTGTCAGAGTTATTGAGCCTCTGACATGGCTCATGTAACGACTACTATCCGTAGAAAGTAACCGGGACCGACGGATTAACGTGTCCTCCGAAGCACGGAATCGTTTTACTTTTCGGGCAATCAGGTAATTCAGCCTGCAATGCCATAGCCAAACTGAGGACAGTCTCACAAAGAGATTTTTGTGAGATATTGTTGTCCCCACCGGGAATCGAACCCGGAACCTCCGGATCGTGAGCCGGTCGTTCAAACCACAATACCACGGAGGCTGTTCAATCTACATAAAACGCTTCTGTGAAACATCACATCTCACTGAAGATATCTGTACGTCTACAGTAAGGAGGATTATGCACGAGGTGATTACGTTCGACGAAAAAACTAGGTTATCCTATAAAGAACCTAAATAACAAGTGTAATTAGACCCGTCTGGTTGAATAATATGTTTTGCACTGACATTTATTGGGCTTCTAAAGCCTTGGCCCAGATTAAACAAGCCTTATAGGTCAATAAGTTACTGGATATTATGTCTTAGTCCAATATCGGGGATTGGTGTTGTAATTGGTTGTTACGCTTGTGCCTCATACATAACACGGAATAACTTTTCACAATGTATATGTAACAGTATCAGTTGCTTAGTACATTCCATAATACAAGCTTAGAGCTTAGTTTGGATCAATTAACCATGTGTGAGTTTTTCCTGTATTTTTTTTAAATATTTCTTATAATCTAATTAGTAACGTGGCAAGTTATATTATAAGTTTTCTATCTAAATCTTTTTTATATTCTATTTCTTTCTGATTAGCTACATAATTGAAAATATCCTGAATTGAGCTATCTTAGGTTAATTTCAGACTTCTTATTCATCACTATCACTACATAGTATAAAACAAAGTCGCTTTCCGCTGTCTGTCTGTCCCTATTTAGATCTTAAAAACTACGCTACGGATTTTGATGCGGTTTTTTTAAAAAGATATAGTGATTCAAAAGTAAGGTATAAAACAAAAAATCCGGAAATTTCCCACGTGAACGGGGACAACGCGGGTAAAACCGCGGGGCGCTGCTAATAACTCTATATGTCTGACGGACACTGAGCAATAGTCGCTAAAGTCGATCGCCAAACATTCATCTTATAGAAATACCAATAAACAAAACTATGAATAATAAGAACTTAAAGAAGATATTAAAGTCGATATGTAAGTAGCTTTAACTTAACAATAGGTCTTCCGATATGTTAACGAGCACATTATCGTAATTCACTTTATCAACACGGTATAAGTGACCGACTTTTTTACAATGACATCGAAAATCGATAGGATGACACTGACCCCGATTATTTTAATATTTTCCGTTTATTTGTCAGTATTTTTTATTCGAAGATTTATTTAAAGAATAGGAGAGTGAAACTTGTGGCTACTAAGCTGGTCAATCAAGTTAATTATTAGGACTAAAAAGTGCCTACCTAAAATTACTAAAGCGCCATTTACATGATACAAGTTTCTTGCCTGTTGCATACAATAAAATTGAAGCAATTATTTTCTTGCATGGTCTAAACAGTACGTAACATTTTGATCTTTTGCGCAAGTTTTGCTTGCCAAAATTGTCTTGGTGTAAACAGCACATACAACAATTTCTTAGGCGATTCTTGCATTCAATTTTCTCTTCATTTGCCAACATGAGTGCAGTAAGTGAAGGTGTGTTAATCGTTGCTGCTCTTCTGAGACAAGAAATATTGAGAAATCGTCGTAAAAAGAGGTGTTGGATCAAAAAATGGATAGCAAGAAGAGGAGTTCTTGGAGCGTCTAACAATCTTTGTGTAGAATTACAAATAGAAAAGACGTGTGGCACTCGGGGACTGCCGCGGTAAAGCTATTGCATAGTTATTTTTTCTATCACTAGATGGCGTTAGTGGGGAGCGTGAGCTTTTTTCGTTACGGAATTTCTGGATTCGGTCCCCGCGCTCAAGGCCCGTGATAGAAGCTATGCAATAGCTTAAAAAAATTATTTTGTTTGTAATTTCCTTAGGTCCTAAACCGCCAACTCCAAATTCTTGTGCAAATGCTACAAGTGCAGCATTACGTGCATCACGATTCTTGTAGTTTACATTTTCAGTGTCCCACAAACACTCATGGCTGCGGTAAATCTCTATAAACTTTAATAAGTCAGCAGAACCAAATTTTAATACTTTTTGACTCATATTTTTTAATAAACAGACTCTACAAAACCTCCCAACACTTGAATGAAAAATTTGACAACGCAAATACGTGCAATAGGTACTTGAAGCAACCACGCACATACAACTCTCTGTTTAGACAAGTCAAAACTTGAAAGCAATAATCTCCTAAACATTATTGTATTGGTCTAAACAGAAGACATTTGCAACTATTTTCAGTCAAGACTTGCATTCAATAATTGCGTTCAATTTTTTTACTTGTATCCTCGTGTAAACAGTTGCGTACAATTCTTGAAGGGCAATTATCGCACTTCATTTATTGCATTCAATAATTGAACTTGAATGTACAAGAAAATTGTATCGTCTAAATCACGCTTAAGTATATTTTTGCTATAAACAGTACGGAGGTAAGGTATGGTAAGCCATTTTGAATCTATTAAAAAAAAAGTTTTTGGCACACGGAAATTCTGTAAAGATAAACTGAAACAAAATTCCACTGAGAATAACTATTAAAATACTAGGTTAAACTAGACAAGTTAATATATTATTCTTGTAGTAGAAAATGTTAAATATCGCCGAGCGGCGACGCGGGCGGTTCACCTCGCCTCGTCTCTCCCTCGATACTTTGATCTCTCTTAAAACTATTTAAATACACGAAGACAGTTGTATTTATACATTTTGATCAGATCCTTGGTATAATTTCTTTGGGGTGTATCTAAATAATCATGTTTAAAGGGACGTCAACTCGTGGCCTGACCCCAGGGTCAATACACCTTTATCCAACATTTAAATAAATTGTTTTGTTTTATATTATGTTGAACTTTTTATTAAACAATTGTGACTCTCGTTTTTGTATCTGTTGTTTATCGTGTTGCCCTCACTGCGCTTCGGCTAATCTAGATTTCTTGTTGGATATTCAGAATTAAATACTATTGTCTCAGTGTAATTACACAAACACAAATGTAATATTAACATAACATTAAATTAGTATTTGTTGATACGGCAATAGAAATACATCATCTGTGAAAATGTCAACTGTATAGCTATCACCGTTCTTGAGATACAGCCTGGTGACAGACGGACAGACGGACGCACAGACGGACAGCGAAGTCTCAGTAATAGGGTCTCGTTTTTACCCTTTGGGTACGGAACCCTAAAAAGAAAATCATAGAACTAATGCGTTTAGTAATTAAATGCATAAAATTGCGGTAATGTCATGGAAATTTTAACTACTGAATTCCAACTGAAAGAGGCTAACACAAAGCAACCGTTAAATCTATTCATATTCTTATCACATTAACTTACTATATACCTATATACTTTAAATATTATACAGTTAGTAGAACCATAAACACCCAGAGTAATGTAGAAGATATAAATGTCAAACTCACTTAACAATTCATTGGATAAACGGTTCCATCAAGATAGACTCAATTCACATTGAGCTGCATTTTTCTGGTTGCATCTGCTATGGATCTGTGGTTGATGCAGATTTCAAGGTTCTTTATGTACGTGTCTATTTGACCTAGGGTATCTAGTAGTATCTAGAAACAACATTAATGAATGTAAGTTTTTCAGTTTGATTGAAATATTTACATTTGAAATGAATGTTCTAAATTTTATTGGTTAGTGCACGTAAAATAAGATATTGAATATAAGATATGTAAAGGTAGGTTTTGGTAAGTACTTCAGCTAGTGAATTATATTAACACAATTTAAATTATAGGACTCCATGTGACGAACATTGCCCAAATGTGGCCGACTGCCAGTTTTACTGGCTGTACCCATAGCTACACCTTTAGCTGCCTACAGATAACAAGACTGCCATTAAATAAAAGTGTATTTTGTATTGTTAAGCGACCATAAAAACTGACCTAGCTCAACGCTAGGCATTGTATTGTAGGTAAGTACTAGGTTGATACTAGGTTACATTGTTAAGTGCTTGTTGCTCCAATCTGGTTTTAATTTGAAATACAAAACAAATCACATTATCAATAGCAGTAATTAAATTAATGTTAACGATATCTCGTGGCACGCAAACTTTATCACGAAGTAAATAGGTCTGATGGAAAATTTCCAGATTTTTCTATGAAATTAAATCTGTTTAAATGAAAACAAACGGAGCAATCTCATTGTTATACAATGGAATATTATACAGGGTTCATTCAACATCGAATATTGTAATTCAATAAATATCTTCTTGCATTTGTAATAGTTTCAAAGCATTATTGAATTATAATGTTTTGTTTACACTTAGACTTGATGTTAATGTTTGAGGAAAATCTTCTACGTTTGGGCTGCGTATTTAAATTATTTGTTATTTTACAGAAAACTTAAATCACTTTGAAAGTATTAGCATTTATTATAAAAAACCTATTCCAAATAAATGTCATGTTCCTTGTCTCCTACATAAGTTTGAATGCATTAGTGGGAAACTATTTCCCAGCAGTGGGAAAATATAAATAAATTAGCAGTGCTCCGCGGTTTTACTCGCATTGCCCGTTCCCGTGGGAATTTCTGATTTTTTTGTACATATAAACCATTCTCTTGAATCACTCTATCTATTAAAAAAACCTCATCAAAACCCGTTGCGTAGTTTTAAAGACCTAAGCATACATAAAGACAGACAGCGGAAAGCGACTTTGTTTGTTATACTATGTAGTTTACATTTATAGATTAGGTTAAAAAACAATATAATGCGATACAATTTTCAATGATAAAAGCGTAGAGATGCTAGATGGACATGAAATAAATGCAAAATACAATATAATTTAAATCGACTCTATTTTATTATTAAACGCGGTAATAAACCGGGTCCTCTCATATAATACTGACGTTACTCTCGCGAAGGTGTTCGACCCTGACCCAAAACCGAATGAGAGTTAGTGTTAATAGTGTTGGCATCATGACACCGACCGATATAAATTCCTGGTGAACTAGTACACTACATAAAAGCGACATTATTTATATTAGAGACAGGAAATTATGGCTGCATATTGGATATTATCCGCGACTCTTTTAAATAGGCGATTAGCAGTTTCACCCGCGAATAAGATTCTAATCTGAATTTCCTTTTTTTAGAAGCCCAAATTATATTTTAGGCCACGAATGCACTGGCAAGTGGTTTGCTTAGCGCTTAGAGTCTAGACTTCTAGAGGCTTCCATTCTAGGTAAGCATCAAGCTAGGCACCAATTACACAGTATGGCCAGTCGCAAATATTCGCGAACGTTGTTTACCTAGGATGCAAGACTCCAGGCTTTAGGCGTCAAGGAAACTGCAGTATTGCCTACCTGCCTGTGAAAATCCCGTCCTAATCAGTTAAGCCGTGTCTGGGATAGGTTGAAGGCAAGGTGTAGTGAGCTAGTTTAAAATCTACGACTCAGCGAGAGACAAACGTGTATGATGCTTTCAATAGAACACCCTCACAGTTTGTACACTCCTGTGTTAATACAAGTATATACATATACCTCGTATTGTTCCATGCTCGTACGATCTATTGTACTATACTTTATACCTCATCTATACTAATATTTTAAAGCTGAAGAGTTTGTTTTGTTTGTTTGTTTGTTTGTTTGTTTAAACGCGCTAATCTCAGAAACAACTGAACCGATTTGAATAATTCTTTCACTGTTAGATAGTCTATTTATCGAGGAAGGCTATAGGCTACATTTTATCCCGAAATTCCCACGGGAACGGGCACAACGCGGGTAAAACCGCGGGGCGCTGCTAGTACGAGTATAAAGTACAGTACATCTCACCACTTCTCTGCTAATGACACGAAGAATTAAAACAATGTAAAGCCATATCAAATAACTAGTTGGTTACAGTGGGAATTTTGGGATGAAAAATAAGCAATTTCAGGATGAAAAGTACCCTATAACCTTCCCGTTGAATGTTGCTATCCATTACAAAAAGAATTATTCAAATCGGATTGGTAGTTCCCGAGATTAGCGCGTTCAAACAAACAAACTCTTCAGCTTTATTATATTAGTGTAGTAGATATCTTAATTATACTTAACTAGCAGCGCCCCGCGGTTTTACCCGCGTTGTGCCCGTTCCCGTGGGAATTTCGGGATAAAATGTAGCCTATAGCCTTCCTCGATAAATAGACTATCTAACAGTGAAAGAATTATTCAAATCGGTTCAGTAGTTTCTGAGATTAGCGCGTTTAAACAAACAAACAAACAAAACAAACTCTTCAGCTTTATAATATTAGTATTCGGGATAAAATGTAGCCTATAGCCTTCCTCGATAAATAGACTATCTAACAGTGAAAGAATTATTCAAATCGGTTCAGTAGTTTCTGAGATTAGCGCGTTTAAACAAACAAACAAACAAACAAAACAAACTCTTCAGCTGTATAATATTAGTATAGATTAATTAATGATCATACCGAGATTTACAGCCAAGACCACAAGACAGCTTAAATCATTATGTGTGGTGTGTTTATCTTCTGTATATAATATACATATGTGTAAATAGATAGGTTGTTATTTATAGATGGCCGAGTTTCTTATGTAAGTACATAATATTTATGTATATAAGTACTTTGTATACACATAGTGTATGTATATAAATGTACATACAGGTCTATTGAATAACATTAATATGTATTTTATTTATGTAATCTGTTCACGTTTCTGAGTCACGTTTTATTATTTTTTTACATTTTAATCTTGGGCTGAGTGTAGGGCGTAATCGAAGTACCAAAATTAATTATAATGTTCGATAAATATAGGCATGTATAACTGTACGCTTAGTGACAAAAAGCAAGAAGTGAATATAAAAAATAGACATTAAGTTAAGTGAGGTCTTTATTTATTTTTAGGGTTCCGTAGCCAAATGGCAAAAACGGAACCCTTATAGATTCGTCATGTCTGTCTGTCTGTCTGTCCGTCCGTCCGTCCGTCTGTCTGTCCGTATGTCACAGCCTTTTTTCTCCGAAACTATAAGAGCTATGTTGTTGAAACTTAGTGTGTAGATGTATTCTGTGAACCGCATTAATATTTTCACACTAAAATAGAAAAAAAATAAAATTTTAGGGGGGTCTCCCATACTTAGAAATGAAAAAAATATTTTTTTTTTTCATCAAACCCATACGTGTGGGGTATCTATGGATAGGTCTTCAAAAATGGTATTGAGGTTTCTAATATCATTTTTTTCTAAACTGAATAGTTTGCGCGAGAGACTCTTCCAAAGTGGTAAAATGTGTGTCCCCCCCCCTGTAACTTCTAAAATAAGAGAATGATAAAACTAAAAAAAATATATGATGTACATAACAATGTAATCTAACACCGAAAATTGGTTTGAACGAGGTCTAGTTAGTAGTTTTTTTTTTACGACATAAATCGTAAACCGCAAAAAAATACTGATTATTCATTCAATAACTCAAATGTAAATAAAAAAACATTTATTTCAAGAACTTCTTTATTATGTTACTCGCTGCTACGGAACCCTTCATGGGCGAGTCCGACTCGCACTTGGCCGGTTTTTTACTTCTCCGAAAACTTAACCGAAATAACTTCTAACCACTTTAATATTTTCAATACGTCGTGGGCGTGTAAATTACAAAACTTGAATATAAAAACCGGTCCGGCTACTCTATGCATAATAATGTTAAAATATAAAAATACTAATTTTGTACGTAGGTACAATCAACAAAAAAATAAGACGCAATACGCGAAAAACAAACGTGTTGTGCAAATTTTTAGAGTTGTCTGTCTGATAATAAATCGTGTGACAGCTGGTACAGGCGACGACATAAGTGTGAAAAAAAATCCGTTTTTTTCGATCCTCGTGTACGTTGACCATTGGTCAATTAAAATTATGAACAGAAAATTCTTAATAGGTACCATTCGTATTTCGCTGCATTGACAAAATAATTTTAAGAATACAGTGAAGTTAATTTACATAAGAAATAATAATAAACATATTTAATTTTATGTAAGTTTCAACAGTTAATTCCATTCAAAATAAACATAGGAATAATCAAATTAAAAGTCTACATACATATAACAAAAACAAATCATTTAATTAACATACAATTTTAACACCTTCTGTTTTTGACTGTACTACAACTATGAATAACACATATACAAGTAGGTATGTATGGTATTCATTAGATATGTATATGTATACTATGTATGTATGTGTGTACATAATACCTAGTGTATGGCGTGTTGTTTATCCGGCACGCCTTTATTTTTGAGGTAGACGGAACGAATTCACACAGACATGACTGTGGTAAACATATTATTAGGAAGAGAAAAGAGATTTCATTCAATAAATCTTAGCTTGATTAGTTTCACCTGCCTGCAGGTAATCTGTTTGCCTAAAATTAGTTATTCCATCCATCATGCCAGCCAGACGCGTTGGCACAGTGGCATGTGAAAGCGCTTAGGTACTGTGTCGGGCGTTGCGGGTTCGATCCTGCCCGAGTCAACAATATGTGCAGACATACCTAGATGTTAGTGGCGAACGTCGGAAAATCAATTAGGTACATATTATATTCTTATATAGTATAACTAGTAATAATAATAAAGTATTATTCAAATCTTAGTTTTTATTTAATTAATTGTGTGCTTATGGTGTTATTACATTAGGTCGTTCGCCAAATGTGTCGCCGAACTTATGTATTCAAGACTTATCGATACTAGATTATCCATAGACTGCGGATATCTAATTAGGTGACAGCTGCTGTCAATCAGCGAATACACTCAACTACTGTATTCATTAAACTGTTGCGGCTATTGACAATGTTATTACGCCATTACCTACATTATTGTAGTAGGTGCTCATTTTTAATTGAGAATTTTAACTTTAATTTAAATTGTTACTGATACTTTATTAATATTCTTTATTTTAGAATTTAAATAAATAATGTTATCTTAAATTGCATATCTACCTATACCTGTTGTACAACTTTTGTTTAAGATTAGCTTTATTGTTAGACAACCGTTAAAATTATAATTTAATTTAATTAAACCAGTTTTACAGAACTTCCATCATGAATATTGCTTGTGATTCATGGTTTGTTAGAAATTAATATGCAACATCCGACATTGCTAATATTATCCTACTAATATTACCTATAAATGCAAAAGTTTGTGAGGATGGATGTATGTTTCGTACACTTTCATGAAAAAACTACTGGACGGATTTAGATGAAACTTTACATAAATATAGGTTATACATCAGAATAACACATGGGATACATTTTATACCGAAATTTCCGCGGAAACGGGTACAACGCGGGTAACACCGCGGGGCGCGGCTAGTCTGATAATAAAGGATTAACTAGGATGTCTGTCATAGATAACAGTTGAAAAATCTTATTAGTTTTCGATTTAATAAACCGAATACAGACAACATGTAAATACGTCATAATATTTTAACTCTTAAAAATAAATTAAGTGTGCTTATAGAATGAATATTGAATTACTATCATACTGCAAATTGCTTCTGAAAAAAAAATGAAGATCAGTACAGACAACAGTGGGCGGTGGTAAATGTCATCGAAACCATTCATTCACTCATTCATTGAACGAACGATGTGCGGTTGATTAAATTTAGGAACGCGGAACGAAAACCTGCGTATACGCAGGCGTATACGCCGTTATTATTTGAAGATGCTTGAAATAAAATTGATCACTGGACACTGGCCACTGGCGCGAATTCTTCAAGGTCAAATTAATATCGCCAACAATTTAGCGAAGTCACAAATTTTCGGGAGGTCACGTGAGAGCGGCCGAAGACATTTTTATAACACGGAATTAAAATAATCTAATTCTTTCAAATGGCTTAGATTAAATAGTTTTAAATTCTTGTTGTATTTATGACTGGTCGAACGAGCCAAAAAACTGGTATGAAGCAGATGTAATGCGCAATTTCCTCTGTTCGCTTTAATTGTATTTGAAACGCGTTATGCTTGAATTAAATTTAAAGAACTAACCTAACTTTAAACTAAATTAGGGTAGAGATAGTAATTGAATAAAACCTAAAGAGAGAGAGAGAGTTTATGAAAGCCATCATAGACTTTATGTCATAAAGTATCATTACTTAAATTAAATCTTGGATATTCAACTAATTAACATTCTTGGGTAATGTTCCAAGAAAGTTGTTAATTGTACAATGAATGTTTTCGGCAGTATAAAAACAATTGGGTATGTAAATGTTTGAGTTCATTGCATCCCACAAGGCTTGGCTGGCATTGAAACTCGCGACTTCCGCCGCCCGTGCGGAGACCGTTTCCTTTAATCTTTTGAGATTTTTCAACTGTTATCTATGTCATCCTACTTAATCCTTTATTATCAGACTAGCAGCGCCCCGCGGTTTTACCCGCGTTGTACCCGTTCCCGTGGGAATATCGGGATGAAAAATAGCCTATAATCTTCACGTTGAATGTGGCTATCTATTACAAAAATAATTATTCAAATCGGACTGATAATTCCTGAGATTACGATTATTCGAACAAACAAACAAACTTACAAATTTTACCTTTATAATATTAGTATAGATTGATACTCGTACACTACTCGCACCTTACTGAATTTTGTCAGGTATATAAGAGGGTTTGTTTGTACTAACTAGTTTAAGATGAAAAATGTTTTTGGGTAAATAACTAAGTTTAGGAAAAAGGTTATGGGCAACATTTACCCCTAAATTCATGTGGGAACGGGTACAACATCGGACACTGCTAGTGTTCTATGATAGACAAATTCTCTCCTTATTATACCAGATCATTACAATCATTTATAATCACGAGCTTAGTCATTTGTAAAATTGTTTGCAAAAACTCTGCGACAGAAAAACTCTACGAACTCGAATCGTCAGCGAATATATTTGCACGTGCTATCATCTCTTGGCATCACAATAGAAGAGGGAATCCCAGTTTTAAGAAACGAAGTGTAGGCGTTTACCGAGGTTAATGGTTCCATGAGAAACTAGTACTCAAATAACTACTACATGTGGGCCTGATTCTAGATGCCAAAAATTAAACCGAATATTACGTACCAAGATGAGTAAGCCTTCATACATGAGGCATACGTTGTTGATGACAGTATGTATTACAATTACTATGTACTACAATTATCAATAGCAATCGGTCTTTAACAGAAGTCTTAGGAGATTCTAGATTCTAGTCTCAACCACATTATTGTGTAACAAGTATCAGTTTTTGCTCACAGGTAATATATACGATAGTCGATAGGAGCTTATTAAGCAAAAAATAGTTTACATAAGAGGGCATTGCCTTTTAAATTGAATCACATTATGTTAGTCAGCCCATGAAAATGAGCATACACATACTCGTAATTAGAACTATTCCTTTATCAATCAAATGGTTGGTCCCTTTCCAACAATACGCTATTTTCCAAAGAGTAAAAGGGACAAAATACTTTTAAACAACGCTTAAGTTAAAGAGCGTTTATGAAAAAATCGTTAAGCCTGTAATGTCCCACTGCTGGGCAAATGCCTCTCATCTCACTGAAGATATCAGTACAGTAGGATTAGGCGTAATCACCACGCTAGCCTAATGCGGGTTGGTGATGTCAAACCCGAGCCAGGCCTCAAAAGTTGGAAACATGTTTTTGCTCGACTCGCGAGTGGAACCCGAGACCTCAATCTTGGCAGGCGAGTGCACCGAGAGACTACAATAGATACTGCTGTTGTAAATATAAATAAAGGAAAAGTTTAAGATATTCATAAAAAAATGCGACGCAGTATTTTATATCGAACTGATAACACTATGCTCTCAAATTACAAAGAGTTCATCTTAAATTGATCTTTATACACCTGATAGACCTTTCACATTGCATGTTATCAGTGTGTAATGTGTTGTCACAAGAAATTGTTATTAATGTGTCGATAGGTCAATTATTTCCAAAAGAAGTAAATTATCTCGGGATATGAAAATGTAAATAAACAATTGACGATCTGTAGGAAGAGAACTTGCTTACATGTTGACTTCATTTCATTTTAACCAACTTCATCAACTGAAGGAGGAAGTCATCAATTCGGTCGGGTTTTTTATGGGTCAAATACTTTGGTTGGAAATAGGCCTTACTCTTTTAAAACGAAATTATGTCAAGCAGACCTTTCTTAGAATGGACAATGGAGATGATCTCATTTCTTAAATTTTTAACAATGTCACGGGATTTTGAATTGAAACTACGTTTGCTTCGCACAGAAGACTTCTGTGACCACCATATAGAGCGGCCGAACGTCAGATAAAAATGTAAAATAAAAGCGAAGTGTATCCGTAAACGTAGTTTCAATTAAGAATGTAGTAGTGTTCGCTTAAACTTCAGAACATAATGTCACCAGAATATAATAAAGCAAAGAAGATTCTTCTATGTGGTTTTAATCTTAGGGCACTTTTCCTTCAGAGATCTGGTGCTACATCAAATAATGTCTAATCATAATAATAATAATGAATCTGTCTGTGCTGCTCGAACCTACTTCAAGGTGTAGGGATTCGTGTCGTTTATTTAAGTATCCTTACACATGCAATAACAGAACATATTGGTAAACGCAACAGGGACCGCTAATTTACAATAATGTAGATACAATTAATTATGGCTCTCTCTTTCTACTCGTGCTTCTTGTCTGAGCCAGACGTGTACAGTCAAACTTATAATAAACTAGCGGGGCCCCGCGGTTTTACCCGCGTTATGCCTGTTCCCGTGGGAATTTCGGGAATTTTTATACATATAAACCTTCCTCTTGAATCACTCTGTCTATTTAAAAAAACGGCATCAAAATCTGTTGCGTAGTTTTAAAGGTCTAAGCATACATAGGGACAGACAGCGGAAAGCGACTTTGTTTTATACTTTGTAGTGATATGTTTACAATATTTCACCTTATTACAATGGTATAAGGTGAAAAACTGTAAGCATATATGAAGTCGACTATAGCATCCCATTAATTGTCATTTATATATTCAATTTAATACTCATTCCGCATGATAAGCGAGCATTACTTTCCCAACGCGGAAGAAACGAGGACGACCAACGATTTCCTACAAAAAGATCCGAAAATAAAACTGGATAATTCTGCGTGCTATTTGTATTGTTTTGTAGTAATTAATCATAATGACAATTGTTCAAATATTTAAAACAATATTTATGAAATGGATTATACGATTTTCTGAGAAAATAACAAGGAACTTTGAATTAGTCTTAAAACTGGGGAAAATAAATGTGTTTAGAAAAAAAATTAATTCCGTTACATTTTTTATTCTAATAACCTTGCATTTATTAATTCAATACTACAGTTTATTATATTTCATGGGTGATTGGGATTTCCAGTTTCAGAGAGACCACAGAGCATAGAATCACCGCCGCGCCGGCAGGAGCGCGTGGTGCTTCTATGCTCTGTGGCAGAGACAATGTTTGAAAGCAGCATAATGGTCGTAGCACACATATCAACTCGGAAAGGGATCGTCACCGTATCGCCTCGCCGTCAACCAGGCGTCAACCAGGCGTCAACCTATCGTAAGCGCGTCACCGTGCGATCAGCAGCTCCGAATCGACTCGGCTACGGCTAGGCGACGCCGCGCTTACGGCTCGCCGGTCGCTGGTTGACGACGGCTGGGACAAGCACGTTCACAGCGCAGGCCGCGGCGCGGGGCCGGGGGGGCGGGAACGAAGAAACGCAAGCTAGGGTACGGAGAGTCGTAAGACAGCGTACGGAGAGACGTAAGCGCGGGTACGGCAAGTCGACCACGCACCGTACTGCGGTTTGTGAGCTTGTCCCGAGGCGAGGCGATTACGTTACGATTCCGATAAGTGTGCGTTGCAGTAGGGAGTTTCATACAAAGAATACTGAACGGCTCGAGTTGATACGTTTACGTTCCGTTTACGAGTTGATATGTGTGCTACGACCATAAACCTCTCAAGTGCAGGGCAGTGGGTTTACTCAAACAAATGGCTGTACAGTAGAACATGCTCTATCTATCGGTACATAGAACATCACATTTTGACATAGTAAACACTCCGTCGACCTACATTTCAGTATTGTTCGCCCGCGGCTCTCGGCCAAATCTATTTTAATTTTTATCTGCGCCCGCGCCGAAGACTTTCCTCCGTTCAATTTTTGCAATGTTTACAGTATAGCCACGCGGTTTCTGATATTCACACGATTCTTGCCAACTAATTGGTATAGATACGCAAAATACTTGAATATCACGAAACGTATGTGACGGGCGTAGTAACTATTTATTAATCTGTGTTGAGGATGATGTAATATTGATTGTGATTTCGTTTTAATGGCCTGTCGACTATTAGCCTAAGATAATACCTTAACACCTGAGATAACCAGAATTGTACCTTAGATAAGAGACTTCATGCGTAAGTGCAAATGATATTAGTCATCTTTAAACACAAATATGTAAAAACAAAACAGCGCCGATTTCGACCATGTCAACGGTCGAATAAGAAAACCTAATCATAATCGGTCCATTCGTTTAAGTGCTATCATGATATAGAGAGAAAAGCAGACACGTCAAATACTTAAACATCTCTCTTTTTCATCATAGGTTAAAAATAGCAAATTGGATCTGGAAGCTTCGAGATCTAAATAGAATGTTCTGGAATGTTCTAGAAGTTTAAATTTTTATGCTAGCTGTAGCAGATAAAATGTCAACATTGACGAATGAGGCACTATAGCTTATCACAGCGTGGTTTTCACTATACCCGGGCCACTTTCACGTAATTTTCTCTTTGATGTTAAGCCCTAAGCCTCCAGGGCTTCGCCTAGTTTCTAAATCAGTTCGGGCATAATTGAGTGATAAATCGTGCAATTACGTCCTCGGGCTATCGGGAAGGTAATTACCCCATACGTCTTGTACCGCGGTAGAACGCACCCACGCAACGAGAACAATATCCGAGATACATCGAAACCTTCCCTATGATTTTTATCATAATAATTTATTAGCGCAATTCCTGCCAATTTATGTTGCTGATAAAATGGCAATTCCGACATTTTGTTTCATGACTTTAGTGCCTTCCTTTAGACGAAATATAAATACATTTTTTTAAATGTATCTATGTTCATAAAATAATTCAATGACGCTATGGTTTTCTTTACATTATATTGTTTCAACCCAAGATAATAAAGTAACATTTCAATGAATTTGGTTAATACTGAAACTTATTCGGGAATTTAATATTTGATTAATTAGTGTATATTCGAAATATTAAGTTACCGAATTCAAATTTCTCTGAATACCTTGAGAGGTAAATGATACAAGTTGAAACTTGGCAGATTTATAATTAACTCTGTAGCATTAGGACCATTGCAGACTTTATCATAGTCCAGACGGCTCTTTGACTGATTTGTTTGAGGCAGTCAAGTCTGCAATAAGACAGCAGTTTGTTAGATGTCTAGTCTGTAGTTTGCACACCTTTATAGGACACATAAGACAAACATTTTTTCTAAGAACAAAGGTTTATTACGCTGTCTTTTTTTTCTCTGCCATACAGCTATCTATCTATTTCTGTATGAAGAGAAGAGATATGAGATAATATCGAGAAAAATTGTCTTTAGCATTCATCTTAGTCCTACAGAAGACTATTTAGACTAGACTAACTGTGACAACTCAAGAGATATTGCCTCTTACGTGGTATAAAAGACAGTCAATAAACTGTCTAGAGTCTAGACTAAGATTTGCGCAGTCTCCAAGTATCGGCTTGGAATGGAAGTGTTCCAATCTTGCCGCTGGATCTGGCGGTCGTCGGCCAGTAATTGGTTGACTATCATAACTTAGGAACAGGAAACGTGGATGCTATCAATCGCTATTACATTAAAATAGAACGCAGAGCAAGCACAATAATTTAATAATTAACAGTTATGCAATTAATATTAACTAGCTCCGTGGTGAAGAGAAATACGTTTCTATTTGACTGCAATCATCATACTTCATTTAAACTAAAGTTACAGTTGTAAAGTGTCTGCGCAAGCTATCTTTTATCACAGTTGAAACGAACGCATTTTATGCAAATAAAAAGCTATTAAATGTATAATATCCAGCTCAGTTTTAACATTATCTTGGTCGAGATGGAATCGTTTTGATAACGCTAGTTTCCGGCCGGTTGGCTCGGTGCCCAATTCATTTGAACACCTACGTCATAGCCATTTGCGTCAGACCACCGGTTTGGACATAAAAATAAAGAGGAATTGTATGACATGTACCAATGTGCGACTCTACATGTGTCGCGCTTGTTTGTTTATTTAAACCCGTTAGTGTCTCGTATTCATTAGTTTTATTTAGGCTAGCGCAACCCATCCATACACACGTAATAGCTATCTTCAATCACTATTTTGAAACTGTGTTTGCTGTTGCAGCTGAGATTTTCTTTGTTGTTGTTTCTTATTTGACTTCTGTTAGAAAATATAATTCATTTTTCATACACGATCTTAAACATTTAATTATTCGCTTAGTGGTAGAATTCTTTGGCAGAACAGGTGCTACATCATTGCTCTATCAATCAAAAGCTAGTTTGTAGAGCCATAGTAGAGTATGCGCTAACTGGTCTTCACTGATGAACATCACTAGAATCTCTACATCATCCTTGAGTTCCAATATTGAAATTATGTTACCATCTTTCAGAGTTCCAGATTCGAATATTTGAACAGGTAATGAGTTCAGACAGTTTGTCTGGAAATTGTTATTTTCTTTGATGTGTATGATGTCCACCCACAGGGGTTTTCCAAGTGTGGGCGAAGGCGTAAAACTTTTTAAACTTGTATTTACTATTTTCATTGTCTATGTATTCTTGATTAGTGTCGACGATGGATGTTGATGATGACTTTCTATGATCTTTTTACCGCCTTGGAAGTGTCTTGGCTACAAAACTGTTTTCAACATACGCGATGGTACCACTTTGATGAAATTAAATTTAATGTATTGGTGGAATATTTTTAATCGATAACATTTAATTTGTTTACGTCTACCTCAAACGAGTTTATTAAAAATAGCCTATACATTTACTTCGGAACAATAACAAAAAATGTTTCAATGTTTTCGTAGAAAAATAGTATTCTTAAAACTGTGTAACTGATGCATGTTATTCAACGCCAGAAAATAATGAGTACGCATTTTACAAACTAACGTCGTATTAGTTTTTTATACAATAACTCTTTTCTTAATAGTTTGGCTTCAAGGTCTGTTACTTTTAAAGTAATAAAACAGAAAACTTGTTTTTTTACTACGTTTCATTCAGAATTATGCACGTTTTAACATAATATGTTTTTATCTTGCTAACAATTTGTCTCGCATTTTCCAAGTTGTTCCAAACATTATGTAACCGTGAAGACTTCATGTAAAAGTTATTTTTTTTCATTATAATACTGTAATGTAAACTGGAAATGGTAATGAAAACTGTAATGTTGAAATTGGAAATACCGATTTTATTTATAAAAATAAGGGACGCAAACGCGAAGGAAATTGCAAGATTACTATATTAATATTTCATTAATTTTAATGAAGAACTTTTATATAAATTCCGATTTTTTAAAGGCATATTAATTTTCTGGTGGATTCGTAATTAATAAACTATCCAAATTCGTTAATGCACCTGTAAATAATAACTGTCAGTCGGTGACAGGTGGACAGAGGTGACTAGCAGCTAATTATCGTAAATTAAAACTCAAATAGATGTACAGAAATAGTGACATTTCTCCAACAGCGACAGCACTTTGTACCGTGTCTTGTTAGACTAAATTAAAAAATGCTTCAAGATAAACTGAGGTGTAATTTGAAAGAAAAGTGCAAGTAAGAGAGTCATTAATAGAATTAATGGAGCAGTCACAGTGAGGTTACTTAAAAATGTTTGTGATTATCTGACAGTGAATGCACATGGTACTGGGCATAATTTCTCTGAAGTAAATGCAAAGGATTTTGGGTGTAATCTTGCAAGCTTCACTTTATTGTCTGCAGCGTTTGGTCAAGTGTTTTTATTAGGTCGAGGGTGTCTCCTGCAAAGGTGAACGATGCCAAACTATAAGTTCTATTAGCGGTGGTTGTTTTGACTGACGCACGAGAGCGGTCAAACTCCGCGGCCCGCGTCCGCGGGGCCAGGAGATACCTATTTCTGGGATCTTTGTTTACTCCGCAATAAAATAAAGTAAAAACAAACGTCAAACATTTTCTTTTTCTAGCCGATTTTCTGTCGAATATAAATAAACAATACTGAATCAAGTTTACCTCTTGGGATCTTTGGTCGCTATGCCTCTTCAGAAACCTATGGCGTCGTTTGGTTATTTTGAGTGTGTTAACCATCTCTGAGATGGCGAGATTAAACCAACTTTTTCTTGAAAACCTAAATGACTATAACAAGCAAACTAAAAACGAACTATAACGAAGTAAGCCCATTAAGTAAGCACATTTATATTTTCATGGGGTTTCGGTAAAAGAGATAACCGTCCCCTTACCATCAAAGTATTATGATTTCTTCTATAACATCCTTGTTTATTTTCAAAACATTTCTCAGTACTAGACTTTCACATAATTTAGCTAACAAACAAGTACAAAATCTCGTACTCGCATTCATTATTAGAAGCATTATATTGAACACAAAGCATTTGCATTATTTTGCATCCGTCACTTGTTTTGTTTGGTCTGCGACCGTTACCAATAACGGTGAACGGTCGTTATTCGTTACACACCCCAGTGTATATTATACCCTATTATTCTAGTTGCAGTGACCTTTCACTTACTTACTATATACGGTAATGGTACAGTTGATGTCATATTTCTAATCTTATTTTTACTGCATTAAGTACCTATGTACTCCGGTCAAATTAAATGTGAATTTATAAAACCGATTTTCCAACTAAAGACTGTTTAAAGAGGTTTTCCTCCTGGGAAGGGTTAGAAATAAGGTTGGAATAATATAATTAAACCTTTTTCTTTTATAGAAAATAAATACTGGTTGGAAACCCATATTTGTTCTCATTTTAAATCGAGGACGAATAGATTGTATGTTTAAACTTTGTCAGAGGCCTTTGGCGGCTCAATAACTCTGACACCGGGATTGGTCAGGTTGACCATCCACTCGATAAAGAAGAAGAAGACCTTATTACAAAGGTATAAGGTGCATACAACAAGGTAAGCAGCCTCCGTGGTCTTGTGGTTTGAGCGCTCGGCTCACGATCCGGAGGTTCCGGGTTCAATTCCCGGTAGGGACAATTTCTCACAAAAATCTCTTTGTGAGACTGTCCTCAGTTTGGTTAGGGCATTGCAGGCTGAATCACCTGATTGCCCGAAAAGTAAGATGATTTCGTGCTTTGGAGGGCACGTTAAGCCGTTGGTCCCGGTTACTTTCTACGGATAGTAGTCGTTACATGAGCCATGTCAGAGGCCCTTGGCGGCTCAATAACTGACACCAGGATTGGTCAGGTTGACCATCCACTCGATGAAGAAGAAGAAGAAGGTGCATACATGAATGTAGGTATAAAGGTAGGTAATTGATGAAGGTGACTGATGTCGACTGTACTTATATTTGTTAGTTAGTGTTCGTTGATCCGTTACAGACATTAATAATTATTAATTGTTAACCCTTTGTCCTGCTCAGTAGTAGTCCATTCAATTATTTTTTCAAACATAAATTCACTATAATTAAAATGGAATGTTTATTTTATTGATGACATTTTTAAATGGGAACATAGAGAGGGTTGGCGATGTTTGGGGGAGACCTTTGCCCAGTAGTAGGACGATATAGGTAGGGAAAAAAACACAAACATAAAAAACAAAATTTCATTCAACGCCTCCTCCTGGTTCTAGAAAAGGGTCTTGATTAAGTAAACAATGTCAAAGCCTTAATTTTTTTGCTTAAAGCTAACTTTAGTCAAAAGACCACTTTTTAAGTAACTAATTCAACTTAACTTGTTACAATGTTGACCTCACCAAAATGTACATTCAAGTATATTATAACTTTCCTTCTGGGCTTCGCTGCTGTCGCATAAAAAAATAAAAAAACAATCGAAACACGACACGTAGTTACTGTGACTAACCTGTCACAGTAACTATCATCTCATCTGTGGCTCGACTACAAGACTACATGCGCTCCCAACGTACTAATTATTCCTCGGCGTAATTATGCACATTCGTACGCAACGCATATCTGCTAATAGCACTTTTACTTTCTGCAACCGACGTGGATGGTTATTTAGTACCTGCTGCGTTAACTGATCATTAGAACATTGTATGTTTTATGGCTACGTAAGTTGGAAGTTACTTTATAAGTTACTTAAGGAAAATTGCAGGAAGGGGTTTTGTTTCCGCGCTTTTGTGATGTTGGCATTTACTTTTAGTTAAATAGGCTAAAGTTCTTCTTAACGAAAGTTATTTGGAGCATATGTAGCATCTTTCCATACAACATTACATATCGAGTGTAACTAGTATATTGAGGATAACGGTTTGATTAATAAGTCTGTTAAGTGCTACTTCGTTTAGTGTTCGTAACTACAAGTATACTGGGAATAACAGTTTTATTAATAAGTCTTTTAAGGGCTACTTTGTTCGTTTTTGCTCATAAGCTGTGATCCTATTTTTGTACTTGTAAATTGTTATAGGAAAATTATTTGAAAACTAGTAGCATCTCGAGATCGTACCCGCATTGAAACCGTTTCCGTGGGAATTTGGGATAAAATGTATCCCATGCTTTATTTTGATGTATAAGCTATATTACTGAATAGTTTCATCCAAACCATACACATTCGCTAACTTTCGCATTCATAATATTAGTATGATATACGAGTATTTAAGTGAAGTATGTAAAATATGTAAATCACCAAAAAATTGGGCTTTAACTTTGAACAGTTAACTCAATTTGCCTGAAAGTATCCTGTCTGACCAATCGCGCGGCTCCGAAAAGTTTTTCAATTGAAACTTTTTGTCGACTCCCACTAAACTATTCAACTAAAGCCAAAAGCCCATTTGTTTAGGTTGAAATACAGTTATAGGTTAACTCAGAATAGATAGGCTTACGTATTCGATATGCAGTTAAGCTGGGGTCACACGGAGCGAGTTGCTCGCGTCAGTAAAATCTTTTATAAGATAAACTAGCAGCGCCCCGCGGTTTTACCCGCGTTATGCCCGTTCCCGTGGGAATTTCGGGTTTTTTTTTTACATATAAACCTTCCTCTTGAATCACTCTACCTATTACAAAAACCGCATCAAAATCCGTTGCGTAATTTTAAAGATTTAAGCATACAGACAAACAGACAAATAGGGACTTTGTTTTATACTATGTAGTGATGTACTGTTACAGCAACCAGAAAGTCATACAAAGTATGCTCGCTTACTGCGACGGTTACATTCGCTCGATGTGTCCGTTGCTTAAGACTTGGTTTCTGCGTGCCATAGATGCTAAACCTAAACACTCTGCTAAACATTCACGCCAAGTAAATTAAGTACCATATTTGTCTACGACGGTATCGCGATCGGAGACATAGCTGTGCTTACATTAACCCAAGATCATTTCCACAGAACTAGGAGCTAGAATACCATTCTTCATTCTATTCCCTTTCCCGGTCATGTTAAACGTTTGAGGAATCTAGTTTCGTAGTGAAAGGATGCATTGCTTCGATAAGATGGCTAGCGCTTTAAATACATCAAGCACTTATGAAATAAAAAACGTAATCTGATTAAAATTCTGTAGTGATGCGAATAGTTTTCTGTTTTTGTATTAATTTTAATAATGAAAGGAAGTTACATCACTTTGAATTTTGATGAAATGTTTTTCAGGATATGGAGTACGTGTGGTGACGTCGGTCTTCTCCTTTTTGGCATATTCAAGGCTAAAGGAGCTATAAGCTATAATGGCTCCTGTACAGTCTGTTAGTATAATCACCGTCCTTGAAACCATAGGTTTGGTTTCACTAGATTAGAGAATTTGAATTCACTAGAATAGAATGTAAATTCGATGAAATAAATATAATAAAATTAATAAATAAATATAATGAAATAAATAAAATTTGGATGAAACTTTACAGTAATATGGGTAATACATCAGCATTACATATAGGACACATTTTATCCCGAAATTCCCGAGTGATCGGAATTTCATGACTACCGGTCGGATTTGGATGAAACTTTACAATAATATAGGTTATACGAGTACATCAGAACAACACATGAGATACATTTTATCCCGAAATTCCCGAGTAAACGGAATTTCTCGACTACCGGACGGATTTGGATGAAACTTTACAGTAATATAAGTTATACATCAGTATAACACATATGTTACATTTTATCCCGAAATTCCCGCCGGCACGGGTACATACAACGCGGGTAACACCGCGGGGCGCGGCTAGTATATAGTAATTAACTTACAATCAAATCAAACCGTTAAGTATCTATAAAGCCTTGCTGAAGAAGAACGTTTGGAAATATAAATCGAAACCAATCGAATCGGATAACTTAACAAAACAAGTCCACCTCAACTCGGCGTAACCAGCTATGTAAATGTTCTGTACAAGTATCTACGAACAAATTATGGGTGCGATCGTTTGAAACTGGATTGTGCACCGGTAGTGCAGGCCCGCCCGCCGGCAGAGATGCGGTTAGATAATAATCGACTTATAACTAAGTTACAGGGACGTAACAAGAATTGTGTGGAAGGGCTAATAGGGGCAGTTGAGTATCAGCTTAACCTGGATGACCTGACCCTGGATGATTTAAATATGAAGAAGAATTTATTGTCGATGAACTACAGAGCTTTTTATCATAATGTTTGAAACGTAAAATCTGTTACAAAGTGCTCTTTAATATAGTAGATTTCAGATCATTATCAATATCTTTTCTATCTAACTTAGGCATAACAGTATGTTATATACTAGATATGTCTCCTTCATACTTTGACTTTCTTCTTTTACCAGATATCAAATGTGTTCATTGATTTACACCTGTTATTTTTATACCATATGTTCATTTCTTTAGCCCCCTCCCTGAATACGTTCACGCGAATCAACTATTAAATAGAAGCTATTAATTTTGTCGACGTTTAAAATGTGCACATAAACACGATGGAAGCTCTACGTATTTTAATTTTATGCAAATCGATCGCTTAATAAAATTGTTTAATGAGTGCTTGTGTAAAAGTGAAAACGATTTACGACTGCTATATTTATTTAATCTTTCAGTAAATCAATAGAAGGTAGAAGTATTTATAAACTTCAGTGAGAGAGGTTTTGAATCATAGGTTGGTTTGATTGATACCAGGGATATAAATATTGTAGCATATCGTTTTACTCGCATTGTGCCCGTTCCTGTGGATATTTCGGGATAAAAAATAGCCTTAATTACCTTCCTTTTGAATCGGGCTATCCAATACAAACGGAATTATTGAAATCAAACTGTAGTTCTTGAAATAAGCCTGTTCAAACGAACAAAAAATCAAATTCTTCAGTTTTAGACTATAATGACTATAGATGTTTAAAGACGTCAGCATCTCTAGCTCTTGATTTTCCTATCTATATTTTCTTCGGGAAATGGAAGTGTAAACAGCTCATATACGCAAATTGGGATTCTGCCAATTCTATAGATGGCAACAGCAGTTAATTATATAAGGGAATGCGTATTTAAATACTAAGTTGGCATACTAAGTAATGTTCCTATTTTAGTAAGTTGGCAACTAATTGTCAACGTAACTATTGTAATAAGATTGAAGTGACTAATCTTGTTAAATTATGCGAAGTCACGAATGTCGTGTCAAGTAACAGTTTTTGTTTGGTTGTTGTGTATTAAGTGTGTGTAGTTAAGACAGTAGTGTTTGTAATGTAGCAAACAAAAGTAATAGGTACATTTCGTACTCACGAAATAGAGAAGTAGATGGGATTAGTTTGCGATGGAATCTTTATAAAAATTGCACTCTAACGAACATCACTACGTCAAATCAAAACACGTTATGTTCGAGCTAATCTCGGGAATTATCAGTCCGATTCGAATAATTATTTTTGTAATAGATAGCCGCATTCAATGGAAAGGTTATTTTTCATCCCGAAATTCCCATGGGAACGGGCAAAACGCGGGTAAAACCGCAGGGCGCTGGCTGGAGTATAGTAATACTTATAAAGACGTTCTCAAATTCGTCTCCCACTTGGTCGATATATTTCAAAATGATGGAACACACATGCCAGTCCTCTTGACCTCCGTCCAGCTGAAGGTATTTCATAATCCAATGTCAAGGGATGATGGTTTTATTAATGTATCAATTCGGGAACAGTCCATATAAACTTGAGTTTATTTTTAAGTCATCATTTTAAATATACTTTACTCAGTACTGATATGTTTGGTGAGATGAGAGGTATTTTGCAGCGGTGGGATAATACCGGCTAATACTTATTTTGAATTGATACTACATTTACGGATACACTTCGCTTTTATTTTACATTTTTATCTCATAGAAGAATCCGAAGTGTATCCGTAAAAGTAGTTTCAATTTAAAATGGGTAGTCGAAAGACCGAAAATATCGAAAGACCTTTTCGACTCGAGGAATGAAAACACTTTTGGATTTCGATTATCGTTTTTTTAATGGACGTCGTGTAATGTGATTTGTAATGTTTTAAATATGAATTAACGAGAACTAAAATGTTAAGAGGTTACCTTATCTACTGTAAGTACTTGAAAGCGCTTTTGGCAGAAAATGCAACGTCTCTTTAAAGCAGCTGAATGTTTATTTGAGTTTGTCCATCACCCAGAAAAGAGGAATTTGCATAAAATCACTAAATTTAAAGCGTTATATGTATGTAATGGCACATAAAACACCATCTTATTATGTTTTCATATGAAAAACTGTGTCAGACACGACTGAGAAGATTTTAGTGAAAAGTGAAGGATTGTCTATGATAGATAAGGTGATAGTATAAAACAAAGTCGCTTTCCGCTGTCTGTCTTTTTGTCTGTCCTTATGTATGCTTATATCTTTAAAACTACGCAACGGATTTTGACGCGGTTTTTTGAAATAGATAGAGTGATTCAAGAGGAAGGTTTATATGTATAAAAATTCCCGAAATCTCACGGGAACGTGCACAACGCGGGTAAAACCGCGGGGCGCTGCTAGTCAATAATAAGATGATGTTTACATAAGCGAGTTGCGAACTACGAGTGGTTGAATGGTTTGTGCCTTTCCGACATACGCTATTTTCCGAAGAGCAAAAGAGACAAAACACTTTATAACAGAGTTTTAGCGAAGAGTGTTCATGAATAAGGCGGTAATTCATTGACTTTGTTTAAGTTCCTATCAAATTCTTCAAAAGGATGAACCTTCCGATACAATATTTACTGAAACTTTAACATACTACATACATTGAATTTAAAAATTCTATATCAAACACAGAACATTTAAGTAAATACGAATAATAAAATAACTCATTGAATCGTTCAGGCCATATGGCAAAGATACACTGAGCCATGTGACAGCTGTTTTACGAATGGAAATAGCGAACTGCGCAAAATGGATTAGATACGATATGATCTAAATATAGTACACATATACTATGTAGCAGATATATCTATACTAATATTATAAACAGGTAAAATTTGTAAGTTTGTTTGTTTGTTTGTATGTATGTTCGAGGTAATCTCAGGAATTATCAGTCCGATTTGAATAATTGTTTTTGTAATAGATAGCCATATTCAACGGGAAGGTTATAGGCTATTTTTCATTCCGAGTTTCCCACGGGAATAGGCACAACGCGGGTAAAACCGCGGGGCGCTGCTAGTAGTATATATAGTGATGTACAGAACCCAGGCACGTCAATGTGGAAGCTATTTCATAGCCATTAATCTGGAATTACTTTCGTATGATCTGTTGATTTGATTATGTATGTATGGAAATTGTAGAGCTAGATGTTTGCTGCGGTTTTACTCGCCTTGTATCTGTTTCTGTGGCAATATAGGGATTAAAAATAGCATATGTGCTATTATGATGTGTAAGCTATATTGCTGAAAAGTTACATTCTTCTTCTTCTTCATCGAGTGGATGGCCAACCTCACCAATCCTGGTGTCAGAGTTATAGAGCCGCCAAAGGCCTCTGGTTACGACATGACATGGTTACATAATTACATTGAACTCTGACATGGTTACATTGTCACAAAGTTACATTGAAATTCGTAGAGTAGTTTTTGCGTGAAAGAGTTTCAAGCAAACATACGTAACACATCTATTAGTAAGTAGGATTAGTGGAATTGTTTCCATTAGTAAAGGTTCTTTGTCCTCACTGTATTTTGGTATCGAGTGAAATTCTCCAAGATAAGTTCAGACCGTAGAATAGTAGAAAAAAATACTGTATTGCCAGCTTCTGTTACCAATTGGTTGAAACAACGTTCCTCGCTACATTCGGCCGCTGAAATTAAAAGTTCATAGTTTAATTTTCTTGTTTACTTAAAGAAGATCGCCTAAACCAAAATTGTCTAAAATTAAATCGTAAGTTACACAAGTGTTTTAGGATTATTGTTATTTTAATTATATAAATATTAACATTCTCAATTTTATTGGACGAGTTTTATTTGTATACAAAATATAGTCTACTAGCAGTCCGCCTTCGCTTCCTTTGGGGTAAAAAGGCCACCCCCTTAGGGTATACATTTCGCAAAATCCTTTCTTAGCGAGTAACTACGCCTAAAATGAACCCCCATGCAAAATGTAAGGCTTCTATCACTTATACTTTCTGCGAATTTGTGATGAGTCAGTGACAGCTTTTATTGGAGTATATTATACTAGTAGCCCCGCGGTTTTACCCGTGTTCTGCCCGTACCCGTAAGATTTTCGGGATGAAAATAACCTATAACCTTTCTGTTGAATGTGGCTATCCATTACAAAAATAAGTATTCAAATCGGATTGCTAGTTTCTGATATTAGCGTATACAAACAAACAAAAACAATTTCTTCAGTTTTTAGTATATATTTAAACTTATGTCAAGTACACGTAGCTTATAAACTGTACACGAAGTTCGGTTAAATCAAACATTAACTTGTTAACCGACATGATTAGAAGCTAATTAATCTTATACGTTAACTGGAAACGGTACTTAGTAGCGTGTCGATCGGTATCTCTATGAAAGGTTCTCTTAATTCAATTAGTTTTAGAAATTATCACGAGAATCGTTGGGAAATATAAGCGTTTGTGATTCTGATTGTGATTTAGAGATAGAAACTACATTTACTTTCAGGTAAAAATATCTTGTTTTTAAAGCTTACTATAAGACGACAATAACAGTTCTAATTCTGGTAAAAATTGTTTGCTTTATTTGATTAGAATTGTATTGTATCTTCTACGAGAAAAATTGACGTCTAAGACATATTAGATAAACACTATAAATCGTAATAAATGTAGAATTATTAAAATCAAGACAGAAGAATAACAAAAATAGTTACTTCCGTTCTATAAATCATAAGCACGTATTAACACACTTTTACATATAATTTATGAGTAAATGAAATTGAAAATAGCATAACAGTCGATATATAAACGCAGCCAATTTTCCTATAAGATATTTTTCACCTTACCGAATCATTTAGCCGCAATGAAACGTTTGAAAGTTAAACAAATGCGAAACGATTTCTAAGAAACAAAACACTGTTTGCAATTTGTTAAGAAACTATTTGAACGTAGGCTACTTTGGATAAAGTAGTATTTTAGTATTAAAATTTAAAGGTGTGTTCACAGGTACCACAACCACAACCACAATACAATGACACATGACATGAAATGTGGGCGGACGCATATTTTATATTTAAAACAAAAGTACAATTTACACAAACACGTGCTTGCAGTATGTAACCACATCGCAGTTACTAGCGACCACACAACCACATCGACAATGCAACTACAAAAAACTTCAAGCGATACGTAGTACTATTTATTAATCTGTGGCGATACTATTCACACGTGACCACATTTTGTCGCTGCGATGTGGTGTGGTTTTTGTACGTGTGGCACACCCTTAAAGTGACCACTGAGCTCTCAATAGAGTCTTTGTTTTTTTCTACTTTACAATAACGAAACGCTTCTTCTTTTGATGATGTTAGTAGAAGCACACACATATAAATGAACAGCACAGTGTGTTACTGAAGTCGAGCAGCGAGCTATGTAGCGACCCATTCCTCCAACTATTGATGTACTTATGTAGATCAATATAGGAATAAGGGAATCGGCCCGAATCCTATAGATGAAGTATGGGTGCCTCATAAAATAACTTAATGAAGGCAGGTATCAATGAGATTGAGCGATAAAATCAGTTTATTTAGTGCCAGAATCTCAGGAAACTGTCTCAATGAAAATATTTTCTCAACATGAAAACATAGTTTATCGTCTGTAATAAGGATGTAATAATTTGATTTATTTTCTTTCGCTATTTAATTAACTTTTACTTATATTTACGGGCCTACAGTGTGGGCGTTGTTTTCAGACTAATGTCGACTGAAAGCTAAGGAAACTTAATTAACCTTGGTTAAACTCAATTTCTTCTTATACGTTTAATAAATAAACTAATATAGCCGATTTTCTACCAAAGACAATTCGTTCTGTAGAGGAAAATTACTATGTGATTTCAATCTTACCTCATATTCGATAGAAAATGTCAGTCAAGTTTAAGGTTTGTGAACCTATATCAAAGTAGAATCCTTTAAAGATCCTTTAAATAAAAATCACTGGATTTTCATCCAGAAATTCCCACGGGAACGGGCATATTGTGGGTAAAACCGCGGGACACTGCTAGTGTATTATATCTTGACAAAACTTGTAACATCAATGCGCTTCACTTGTAATTAAATGGCTCGCACAAGTCAAATCTTGTTACACGCGTATGTCTTTTAAAGGGTATAACTTATAAGCCTTAACATGACATTGATATTTTTAATAGATTTTTAATAATGAAGCTGCTAGGAGTTGTTCGATTGCGCATCCACAAAATAATTAATAACTGTACGTATTTAGTATGCTAATACATATTTTATTTTAATAAAGGTACACAATAACTTTAATCTTATGTATTAATAGAACGACTAATAAATAATAATATTTATTCCAGTTTTCCTACTCTGAAACTGCGCAGTTAAAGATATCTGTATGCTAATTAATGACAATTTTATAAATAATCCTTTTATTATTTTATCTGCGGTTATTATTATTAATACGTTTATTGACAATAAACATGTACCTTGTATTGTAACGAGGACAGAGTCCAGACGTAAGAGTCATTCTTTAATAGATGTCTCAGGAAGATAAAGCTAGGTTCAGACGCTTGTAGGAATTCACTCGTAATTTTTCATGTTAGCAACGTACCTATGTAACTGTAAAGACCTACAGAGAAAAGGCATTTTAGAGCGCCATACTTTTCTGTCCATCAAAATAAAACCCTCACAATATTGAATAACAGAGAAAAAGGACAACTTCATTCGATAACTCTGCACAGCTCTGTATATTTTAGTGCTAGCAAAACCACAACATGTGCGTTACCTTACACGTCATTATTACAAGTGTGTGGACGCGGCTTAAACTAGACTACTTGTAGGATTTTGAGGCCGAGTAGTTATTTCATCTTCCTAAATTCAGTGGCCGAAATAATTGAGTAACAAATCCAGAATAGTGTTATTGTGTCAGCATGTATTGAGGCCTGCCACGTGTCTGCCTCTGAATAGCGTAGCGAAATAAAATGGTTGAAAACAATAGAACGTTCTCCATTTCATACATAAACTAAGAAGCTAAGTGTCACAATTTGATGGTCTTAATAACTAACTAATAAAGTTCAGTTGGCTTAAAAGGCCTTTCGGAAACTGATTCTAAACAGCCACGTGTTCATTAAAACCATTAGGTCTTTTCTTTTTCTACATTTTTCAAAGACTGACATAGATTATCATTAGGTGATGATCATATTTCATTTTCATCAAGATAATTATTTAGTTTTGAATATTATCTCTAACTGCCACGTGGTCCTGACGTCACCTCAGGCCATCAGAGGGTATGACCTGGCGAAAGGTGCTGGCACTCCTCCAAAGAATCACATTTCTTAACAGAAGCGGACGCATGGTACACATTCTATTTGCAATATTATTTACATAACACCAGTAGGTTTCGAAAATCAATCAGTTTTCTCTTCGATAACGTGTACTTTGTATGATAAGTTGATAAGCTATGTACATAGACAAAAGTACATATATAACAGAGCTAGAGACTACGAATAGACAATTTTTTTTTGTATTTTGAATATAGAAACGCGGAAACACGTGTATCATAAAATATAACGACAAACCTTACATTGAAAAAAGTTTTTGCATAACTAGACTATTCGATGTTCGAATGTTTTCCATTTTTCGTCGTTTGTTATTGCTATTTAAAAATCGAACTAGGAAGCAAGTGTATTGAACTATTGGTGTGTCGCTCCGCAGCGAAGCATTGCATTGCAGATGGGTTCGGGTTATTAGCATCGGGCCGACTGCCAGTTACTCACGTTTCCATAATATATTCCAGAAACTTCTATCGTTCCGAGCCAAAACTCAAAGAAAATACTGTGTCTTATCTTTTTTTGATTTATTGGCTGTTGTATGGATTTATAGATGTGTATTCTCCCCGCTATAAAAGTTCTAATCCATTAGGTTGATACAAACGCACTGAAGTCTACCTTTTACTGGGGTAATGAATAAATGACGTGATATACGTCTTTTTGTTTTCATACAATCATGAATTAAATACTAATACTGACCAACACCAATCACTCTGAAGTGGAACTAAATACATAAATACAAGTACTCTGAAGTTCATTTGCATTCGTAATTTAATGAAAACCGTAGGAAATTAAACTTTAATCAAACATTATCGCTACATAGTATAAAACAAAGTCGGTTTCCGCTGTCTGTCCCAATGTATGCTTAGATCTTAAAAACTACGCAACGGATATTGATGCGGTTTTTTTAATATAAAGTGATTCAAGAGGAAGGTTTATAAGTATAGAAATTCCCGAAATTCCCACGGGAACGGGCACAACGCGGGTAAAACCGCATGGCGCTGCCAGTTTATAATTAAATGATTCAAAAACTGTTTGTTTACCCACTTATTTACATTGTTAGTTTATAGCGTGCATAGTTTAACATTGTTTTATTGTGAAAGGGTTAAAAATGTAGATAAGGTGTAAACTACCTGGGTTTTCCCGCTTTCTTGTCGTGTAACCGTTTTTATTAATGTCAGAGGGATTATCAGTAGGTTATGGTTGATAACGAACGAAGGTTATAAAAAAGTATGAGTAATTATTGAGTAAGTAGTGACAGGACACAGTACACTTTTATACAATCTAATTTGTTCTATAGTCCTTAAATGTAAAGTAATTATGCTGGTTTTCTAACCCGCATTATGCAAGCGTGGTGTTTACGCCTTATCCTCCTCACTATTGAAATGAGGTCTTTGCCCAGCAATGGGACATTAAAGACTAATACGTTTTACTTTTTTTTAGCAGAATATTTTACATTTTAAGATACTTTTAAGTAAATATTAATTCTATTGTGAAATAAGGCTGATGCAATACTCCGATTGACATAGTCAGTACATAAAATGTCAAATTGTATGTAAATTGTAATCAAACTAGTTTGGTCTCTGGGTTTGGATGGAATTCTTAATTAAATGCGAATCCTAATACTAATATTACAAATGCGAAAGTTTGTGAGGATGTATGTATGTATGTATGTATGGACACGGATTTAGATGAAACATTACAGTAATGTAGATACATCAGAATAACATATAGGATACATTTTATCCTGAAATTCCCCCGGGAACGGGTACAACGCGGGTAACACCACGGGCCACGGCTAGTAGGAATATAAACTGGTATTTCTAAATGAATTTCTGGGAACAAACAGTGGTAAATGAAGAGTAATCTACTGAAATATGTTTCGACGTCAATGTTATTGAAGTTGTTTGAACTATTTACGCCGATAAGTAATTTGTAACTAAACTTTCTTAGTTATTCGTGAGTGTTCCCCATTAAGTGTAATGGACTGGATCTTTCATTCTTTCTACTGTTTAACCGATGTTGTATTCAGAAACGTAAATTTTTTGACATCAAATAAATGACAAACTAGCAGCACCCCGCGGTTTTACCCGCGTTGTGCCTGTTCCCGTGGGAATTTCGGGATGAAAAATAGCCTATGACCTTCCCATTGAATGTAGCTAACTATTACAAAAAGAATTATTGAAATCGGACTGATAATTCCCGAGATTACCTCGAACATACAAACAAACAAACTTATAAATTTTACCTCTTTATAATATTAGTATAGATATAGATAACGTCAATTTAATCAATTTGTTTTTGAATTGATTGTAGTTTCTGAGTACGAGAGTTTTGCGAACAGACAGACAAACTAACTTTCAATTTCGTGTTTAATGGATGACCTAATTGTGATGATCAAGGTTTTGTGTAGAAGTGAATAATATAAGGTCACTGTTCTGAAAATGTCATTGATAAGATTAAAGATTATGTTTGATAGTATGTGACTGAGACTGATGGGGGTAAGATAGGGATTTACATATAACGTCATTAGATTAGTCAAACAAGGATGTTTGATGTAATGAATATATTCTAGAAAGTCCAGCCTGTTACTTTGAGTCGGATTGTTAAAAATAACACGCCGAAACGAGTTCTAAGTTCTGTTCTAAATAAATGTTTAAAGTGTTTAATCGAAATGCAATATTAAACTGTGTTAAATGCCGATTATAATAAAAAAATCTAATCAAAACTGAGTCACCGATTGAGTCATTGTCCTTAATTTTTTTTTCTTTAAATAAATAATGATTTTCATAACTCACTAACACATTGCAGCGGAGTGACTCACAAACCGACCGTTGAACCAATGGGACTATTTTAACTATGATTTCATATACATGCTGTTGGATCAGGTGTTGGGTGTAACAATGTTTCAAAAATGTTTGTCGATATGATAATGATTGTATGTTAATGTTGCGAATTTGATGACTTAATCATAAGTTTAATATAAGATAGGTCTTATTTTATCTCATCTTCTTCTTACTGCCGTAGTTGAAGACGTCCATTAAATCGATACTTAGCTAATTGACTTTATTTTTCATACATCTATATGTAAACATCATTAATTAGGTAAATTCTAAGTTTTTACGTCTTTGAGTACACGTGCGTAGCTCTCAAGGATCAAAGTATGGTTAAACTTCTTTGTGGTATGTTGAGGGAGAAAAATAGGTTGGTGGAATATTCCTATCGCACCATTATCGGACTAATAAATTGTATGGTTGAGAAAGAAAATAGTAGACAAATGGATAAGATCATTTATTCCTCTTATTTTTGTAAGACTTTTCGGCAATTTCTTGATTTCATCCTGCGTCCTTGATTCGGCTACCTTCTTCTCTTCATTAAAATTAACTACGAAAACTTAGTACTTATAAGTACTTATGAGTCCTTAGACTGAAAAAAGTCTCAAGTCACAATTCATGCCATTATTGACTGGTTGGAAAGTCTCGTAAAGCAGAATGATTGACGGTCCACGCCAATTTAGAGTAGGTATATTCGTTGGCAAAAGAAGCTTTACTAATTATCATCATAAAACGTTTTTTGCTAATTTCTCTGAATTTTACCCAAATCATAGTGGTTTGATAGTCTGCCAACGATATGGTTCCTGTCGTGTTACAATGTTAAACGTGATTAAACTCTTGTCTAAAAGACATGATTAGTCATCATCAGTCATGCTAATTTTTGTGACCGTTTGTCACGAAATTATATTCCACTGTTACACGTCACTTTCAAAATTGTGAAACAGTCTGAAATGTGATATTCACTTTTCTATATATCTATACCCAATATAGCATTTTTATCATCGGATACAATGATAGTATAATTTTGAGGCCTTAATAATAAAATGCTATAGATTACTTATTAGGTAGGTACAAATTGAATATGAAAACATTATTTTAAGTGCATATATATTATTGTAAATTTATTTGTTAGAATCTAGATTAAAATTAGTCTTGGTAAATACCTAAGAATGCTTTAGTAAAAACTATCTTTGTTAATATGATGACGCACACACAATACTTTCCGAACGTATTTCCTGGAACTATCACACGTCAAATTGAAGGCAGAATTTTATATCAACTAGTTCATAGTATGATGAAATTCGCTGCAAAATATAGCTCAATAGGGTGATACAATTACACGAGACAGTGACTCAACAATAGGGAAAATTAACGGTACGAGGTGCCGTATCGTAGCATTGTTTACAACATCTAGTGTAGAATACAGTTTTTTCTAGATACAGCACACAGTTTTTCAAGTTCCTTTGTACGCTGTACTGCATTTTTCACCCACCTGAAAATAGTGCAAACGACGAACTTTAGTCCGCTGAGGACAAAACACTTCGAATAAAATGTTCAATTTTGACTAAGGAACTCTAGGTCATGTAAGGAACTCTAGGTCATGTGTTCATGTGCCTTCGATATAGTTTTAGGGCCGACACTACGTTAAGCGTGCGCACGCCGTGATTCCATACAAAAGTGAACCGTCGCGGGCGCCCGCGGCGTGTGGCTTCATACAAAATTGAACCGCCGCGTGCACACGCGGCGGGCGCACGCGACGGGCACACGCATAACGCAGTGTTGACCCTTAGGGTTATTTTAGTAGTGACAGAAAAGGCTAGCCAAGAAATGTCCCTCGTCTGCACAGGTGTTAAGTGTGCGCGAAAAAATGCATTTATAAATAGGTATTTGTCACTGGTATGTGTGACGGAACCGGAATGGAATTGTAAAGATAACGATTGCATTGAAGTTAGAATATTTACATAGTAGCGTAGGATTATTAGTTATTTTTTACGCTAGTTAGTAAGGGATAGATTAACGTCTCTTTTATTATGTACTACCAGTGCCCCGCGTTGTGCCCTGTGGGAATTTCGGGTGTGGTGTGGGAATGTTAGGATGAAAAGTCTTCACATCACAAACGTATCTCTGTAAATATGCTGATGATAACCGCATGGAAATGCGTTCAGTATTTTTTGATAGAGTCGATTACATACAGGCAGACAGCTTTTGGGGGTGTTTATTTTCAATAAGTACTGTAATTGAACATAAATATTACTTTACAGTATTTTGGCATATCAATTGGCACAGCTGTTCAATAATTTGTCCAACAAGTCACAAGAAGTGGAGATACGGGTTTCGGTCACATACTATGTCTTCCATTATAGTAAATACTTTTTCCATTGAGTAAATTATCTACATATTAAGTACATTAGATGTAACACAATACAGCACATTTTTATTACAATATTCAATATAAATGGGAGTCATTAAAGTATTTCACAGAAACATTAAGAACGCTACAAGCTCATTTGGTACCACCAAATATTCATGTTCGAAAATAGCTCTAAGCACTTTCGGAAGAGACATTACATCTCATTTGAACCAGTAAAACTATTGACATGCAACATAAAAACATATGTTCGTATCGTTAACGTGTCTATAAATAGACCCACATAGATCCCACGCCAGTTCCATTTTACAAATGTGAAAAGTAGATCTTTGTTCTCATAAAGACGAACATAAATCTAATAGCACTTTTAACATGAACTGTTAAATAAAATGGAATGACATATTTACTGTTTCTTTGAAATTATAAATATTATCAATTACTGTAGACATCCTACATACATAGTTTTAAGATATGATTTTGCCATTCATACTTGTTACGTTACACTTTCTTATTCTATTCTATACTAATAAGAGAAGCTAAGGAGTTTGTTTTTCGTTTGTTTGAACGAGCTTATCTCAGAAACGGGTCGATTTTGAGTGATTATTTTTATAATAATGGATAGTCACATTCAAAAAGGTTGTAGACTATTTTTCATCAACCTGCCACAACGCGGGTAAAACCGCAGGACTTTGCTAGTATTATTATAATTTTAAGGTTAAGAAGAAGAACGACCAAAAGAATAACGAAAATGGCCAAAAGACCAAATAGTTTGGTGTTGGTTCATTCTCTTGTTGACCATTCTGGGATTGATCATTTTGCTTGTTTTTGATTTGATTATTATTATAATCGGCCTGTTGGTCTTATTGAGCATAATGTGCCTAAACGGTTTTGAATACTATATCTGCCACACTCAGATACATCACTTAACTGGTTGACGTAACTTTTCATTATATTACATGTCAAAATCACTCATAGAATTTATTTATTTATTAAATATCTACTAAGGAAGCATTTCACGTGTTTTACTGGTGTAAGTTAGGGAATGTTTCATTCAAAGTTTCTGATTTTAATACATTCTATTTGTAAATATTTCGAAAGAGTACATATGAATTAATGGCCAGTGCATAGTTTCAGCTTATTACATCAGTTGTTGTTTTCGTTGCTTGATGCCAAGTCCAAGTACATGTGAAAGTATGACTAAATTTAGAATTTATTCTCGTTTTGTTTACGAACTAGAAGACGAACAAATTGATGGAAAAACATCTGGTCGGATCGGAATTAAAAGAGAACTCGTAAACAGTAGCAGTAAGATTGGGTTAATTAAAAATGGTTAGTGAAACGAGACCAAATTGGACGAGTGAAAATTTAGAGCCACTGTATGTTATGTTTCAATTATTATGGTTAACTAGCCATGCTCCGCGGTGTTACCCGCGTTGTACCCGTCCCAGCGGAAATTTTTGGTATAAAATGTATCCCATGTGTTATTCTGATGTATAACCTTTAATACTGTAAAGTTGCATACAAATCTGTCCTCTAGTTTTTTCCTGAAAGAGTGACAAACATACATCCATCCTTACAAATTTTCGCATTTGTAATATTAGTAGGATGTATAATGTATATACATTTAAAGTGAGTGCGAGTAGGTTTGTGGTCAATCCAGTCGACGCAGATTTCAGACAGGCAATGTAACGTGGTCATAAGCATGCTCTCAGATAGAAATGTTACTATAGGCTACCCATCCAAGTAGTGACCAAGTTTACTTGGCTTAACAACATTTTAGTTCAGAAGTTTATTCATTCTATGATTTTATGATTGACTTATCTTATCTATTACGAAATACATATATAAAAAACTAGCAGCGCCCCGCGGTTTTACCCGCGTTGTGTCCATTCCTGTGGGAATTTCGGGATGAAAAATAGCCTATGTTACTCGTGGATAATGTAGCTTTCGAATGTTGAAAGAGTTTTTAAAAACGGTCCAGTAGTTTTTGAGCCTAATCATTACAACCAAACAAAGTTTTCCTCTTTATAATATTAGTGTAGAAGTGTAGATATCATACAGGAGTTTTGATATTCCACTAAATCATCTCTTTTACGTTGGTGCTAAGAGAGACCGCAGTTTAAAACAAATTAGGGTTAAGGTATTGACAAGGTTTTGTTTGGTTTTCATTTCAACATTGAATTGCTAAATAATAATGGCATTGGTAATCAGTAAAAACCGCATGAATATCGGCCCAGTATTTTGCGCGATGAAGTGACGGAGGTACCCTATTGGGATCAAACCAAGAAAACAATGTATAGTATTCCATGTAGATTCGTTTGGATTAAATGTGTTGGTGAGTTCAAAAGAATGCAAGCGAGTAGAAACGTTATGCTAAAAGTTTGGTATCACTTATTAAACCTTAGCTAATATAGCATAGCGGCGTAACATAGCAATGATGGTAACCACCAGTCACATGCCAAAAGGGGCAAAACTCTACATTAAAAATCCAACCATGAACAGTGAATGCATTTATAATAAAGTGACTGTGACATAGGGATGGACAGACAGATATGGCAAATTTACAATGAATTTAGTTTGTTCGGGAATTCAGCTACGGACCCTATTTCGATTCAAAATAGCTTGTCAAAGTTGATGTGCCCATAAAATATATAATTTCTTAATGTTATTCATTAATTAGACCGTCGAATAGATCCGTCAGTGTACGTATTTGGCTCTGTGTTTACAGGTGTACTCCACTTGCCAAACTAAGATAATGATAATTGTTGAAACACAATTGTTTCGTGTCATATATCTTGTTTTTAAGTAACTTGACAATCAAGTACCTTGTCAAAGTAAAATTTGATATTTTTGATTTATCTTTTATTTGTCTAATCCATTGAACAGACTTTGATGTTATTTAGCATGAAGACATTTTCATGCTTTTTCATAGGGTAAAAGCAGGATAGTACGATTTAATTAAACGGGAAATTAAAGGATCCTAGTGTGACTAACGTGCTACACAGTCCACCAAGTGGCTATAGTTTATTATGGAAGCTGTAAATATATTTTTTGTAGTTTCAGTTTATTTTACAAACTATTATGGTACCTCCATTTGATGGAGCTTGTGAGTCACTTTCCGAAACGGTAGTCAGTTTCGAATATCTTTCGGGTACTACTTGAGTTACTTACTGCAGCACTCAGATACGTCCATTAAATCGAAACCATTTTGACGTATTTTTTCATACATTACATGTCGAAATCACTCATTAAATCTCTACAAAGGAAGCATTTGACATATCTGAGAACGGGCGTTAGTAATGTTAGTGTTACGACCATTTATATTCACTTGACAACCAGTCAATGTTCAAAACGACAAAGTTCTAAGTTGAGATTCGTCTTCTGAACAGAATCTATTTGTCCCAAATATTGTGTTGAAGGTTATCGGCAGCTGATGGAAAACATTCTGTTTATCGCATTCCGTTGTTAATTTTCACACATTTCTATTTGTGTATGCTTTTAGTATTGTTTAGGCCCGTGGCTCTGGTGTGATCTTCAGTTTGATGATAACTGGTGCCTTGTTTGTGGAAGATCTCCTTATTATTCGAACGTTGTGATGAAAAAGTTTTAAGTATATTAGACTCTTTATTAGGTAGGTGTGTGTGTTACCCACTACTCACTCATACTAAAGGCATTTGTCCAGATATAGGCTATTTACTGGACGTCACTCCATAATTACGGCCAGAGAGTAATTACGGCCAGAGAGAGAGACGCCCGAGACTTGGACATGGTCATTTTGAGTGAAATAAAGTGACCGACTGAGTACTGAGTTCATTTTCATTGTAGCGTATTTTTCGTGCTTTAAAGGGCACGTTAAGCAGTCGGTCCTGTTTGTTTCAATCGTTAGACCATATCGGAGGCCTTTAGGCGGTCTATAACTCCGACAGAGTTGGCCACTAAATTAATGAATGAATTATTATTTTTTATTCAAAATATCGTTCGGTGGTGCTGATTATGACTAATCCTCACTGTACTGATATCTTCAGTACAGATAAATATGTCTGCCCTGAAATGGGACACTATTATCACCTTCTTCTTTTGTAAATAGATCAAACTGAACTGAACTATCAGAAATACATCTATTTACTCGTATATTACCATCTCTTACCAGGCGATTCCGTAATATAGAATACGCCTCATTTGGTTACGACTTTGTTGAAAGATGGGTTATATTTTCTCTTTATGCTAATACAAGCTACTAACTTTACATTATTTTATTCAAATACAAGAAATATACATGAAACTATCCAACTGTTTTCTAGAAAATCCGTACATATTAACATACGTATTTTACTTACAAGAACTGCTTAGTTATCTAATATGATTGTTATTTTTGCAACTGAATTGAAATTATGTCTAGTTTATAGAAAATCAATCTAGATAACAGATTTATTTATAAAAATAGTTATAATGCTCCACTCAGAGTTGTCCATTAAAATAACATTTAACTAATTGACGTTATGTTTCATACATTACATGTCAAAATCACTCATTCATTAGGAATCATATGACGTCTCTGAGTCCCGTACTCAGAGACGTCATTAGACGTACACTATTTAAACTATCACGATATGAACACATTGTAAACACTAATCTAGACGGGACTTAATCGCGAATTATACGTAGTCATTAGACGTAGAGACGTAAGTTAAAGATTTTTGAAGAAAAGTTTATAATATCTGAGTGAGTTTATTTACAAGCTGTCAGTACGTCAGAGCACATGCTATTTACTCCTTCATTCTTCACAGTACCTACTTCAAGAGGATTTTGCCCGGCCTTATAGGTATCTATATATATAAAAATGAAACCCGTTTTTTGTTGTCGTCGCATCACGCGTGAATGGCTGGACCGATTTCACTAATTCTTTTTTTGTTGTATTTGTTATTATTAGGAGAAGGTTCTTACGGAAAAAAATATTAAGAAAATCTCTCAGAAATATTGAAAATTATACATTTAATTTTGCATATTTAAAAAAACACGCGTAACGAATGTCAATGTCATTCACAGCCATAGACTATATTGAAAGAGCATTGTTTGTTGCTACGCTAAGGCGGTACGAAGTTCGCTGGGTCAGCTAGTTGTTTTATACATTCTTCTTCATACTTCTTTACTCTGTTATACATTTTGATTACGCTTAATCCTCGTCACTTTAGGTACTGATATCTTCAGTGAGATAAGAGGCCTTTGCCCAGCAGTGGGACATTACAGGCTAACTACTTTACTTACTCTTCTTTATACATTTAACTACATGTTAGTATTACTAATATTATCCATTTTAATGTTTGGTTTTGATTTCCAAATTTCATTATTTGTATTCTATTTCCCTTTGATGTTTTGAAGTTCAGCACGCTCGCGCCCGCCGGGCGTCGAGATCAAATGTCGATTTTAACAATACTATTTACTATTCCTTTATTATGAAACGTTCATTGTTTGTTTGGGTAAAGTAAATCTTTCAGATTCTATTTGGTTTTGCTACTAAATTTACTTTTGATTGATTTGAATCATATGATAATTATCTATTTAGCTTTGCTCTACAGATGTCACTTAAAAACCATTGAGTGAGTTAACTTAAGGAAACAAGCTGTTACTCGTGTAGCACTTAAATGATGTATCTAGCACAAATAATGACTGAAGTATGACTAACACAACAATATAATAAATGGGACGAACCACCGAGTGAATCAATTTTTAAGTTTTGGAAGTTGAACTGATGGAATTCAGATGTAATGGTAAACTTGGGACTAAGAAGTTTATCATTATTTAAGAAATTATTCATTCAGCTGAAGAAATCATTCAAAATCAAAACTCAAACAAACCGCTGCATCCTTCTGGAACATTCCAAAGGAAATTAATTGACGTTCAAATGACTAAACAAAGCTAATATCCTATCATTACTCTCTATAACCGTTTTCCTTAACTTTTTGTCTGTTAACGACTTTAAAGGTTAATTCGTGGCACAAATACTGCAAGGCCGGTGCGGTGCGTACGTGCCCGAACGCACAGCGGCGGTGTTTACCAGCGTCAGGAGTTCCCTGTGACCTTTAACTGAGGGATTACTACATTTGTGTGGGACAAGGGGGATGCTATTTTATAGTAGAAGGTTCTACCTTCTGTTGATAAAAAGTTATGATTAAAAAATGTTAGTAAAGTGATGGTATAAAAAAACATTACATTGACATTAGGATTGAAATCATGAAATGACTACCTATGTGTTTCAAGATTGTTTTTCAGAGGAAGACTGATCTGGTGATTATAAGTACCAATCACTAATGTATACCGTGGTAACACATATAAAGATGGTAAAGATTATGAGAGGAGTACATACCAAGATTTAGTAGTACGAAAGAAATAAGTAATAACCTTAATCTATACTAATATTATAAAGCTGAAGAGTTTGTTTTGTTTGTTTGTTTGTTTGTTTAAACGCGCTAATCTCAGAAACTACTGAACCGATTTGAATAATTCTTTTTGTAATAGATAGCCACATTCAACGGGAAGGTTATAGGCTATTTTTCATCCCGAAATTCCTACGGGAATGGGTACAACGCGGGTAAAACCGCGGGGCGCTGCTAGTTTATTGAATAAAGGTTCCGGAGAACTTCTCAAAGCTATTAAAACTATGAAATCTCTTTACCGAACAAAAGTGGGCGCTAACTTTTCATTCACGAATTATAAGAGCATTTTGCTTATTTTTCCAAGTTTTCTGGCTAATCTATTTGTTTTCTTTGGATAAAAGTTGAAATAGGCATTCTATTATTAACGAAATGTGATCAAAGATGATCTCAACTTGTTAAAATTGTTTAAACAGTGTGTTCCGAATAGAATGTGTGATATTTTGCAGAATATTTACTCGTAAATCAATTTACTAATTTGGGTCATGGGAACACAATTCATAATGTGACTGTAAATTACTTTTGCGTTCTTTTGTTGGTTTTTAAAATAACGCGCTAAAAGGCAACCTTTATATATATAACTGAGTACATACATAAAGTAGACTTAAAAGCTTTTACAACAATTTCAGCTTGATAGATATTTTGCAACACCATAGGTGGTACTTTAAGATGGTTTCTTAGAATCTCTTTGGTTGTAAACGTGGTCAGTCTCCAGCGACACACTGCAGTCTGCGGCCGCGGCATGCAGCGATCAGTGCAGTGATCAGTGCAGTCTGCAGTTGCAGCTTGCAGTTTGCAGTCCGTCTTAGACCTGTACATACCACTTTTACTTTCATAGATGATTGGTCTGTTTATCAACACTAGCAGCGCCCCGCAGTTTTACCCCCGTTGCTCTCGTTCTTGTTAGAATTTCGGGATAAAAACCCCATAACCTTTCTCTTGAAAGTGGCTATGCAATACGAAAGGAATTATCCAAATCGAACTTGTAGTTCCTGAGAAAAGTGCATTTAAACAAACAAAAAATTAAACTCTTCAGAATAACATATTAATAGAATAGTAGTCTCGTAAGTAATTACTATGTAATTAATATACATAGTCAATCAGTGAGCTACTGTATAGATTGTATAGTTACGGAAGGGCAAATGCCCTTCGCTCAAACTCATCAGAACAGTAAAGAGGATTAGGCTTCATTCACCACGCTTAACGCTTACCCAACATCGTTGAAATGTGTGTGCAACATTTATTTGGCAGTTTATTATATTCACAATAGAACCCTAAAGTTAATCGATTAGTTATGTACCTACTTATTAGTAATGTTAAGAGCCATTAAGGTCACATTTAGTTAATGTGTGTTCTCGACTTTGCAAGAGCCGACCTTATTATGTCATAGTCGAATGAGCAAGTGTTATTGTATACTAATTCAATACACGTGTTGCAAAATATTTATTACACATGCTTAAGAAGATGAGGGTGATGGATTACCATATTCATAATTTCAGTTTTTAATTGTTTGTCAAACATGTTTCCTACTTTTCAAACATGGCTCGGGTTTGAGATCACCAATCCGCATTAGGCAAGCGTGGTGATTACGCCTGAAACCTCCTCACTGTACTGATACCTTCAGTGAGACGAGAGGCCTTTGCCCAACAAGTGGGACATTACAGGCTAATACTTTACTTTACTTTACTTTAATTGTTTGTCATGTTTTAAGAGGTTAACCATAATATGCCATCTAATATCATTTAATTCAATTTGGTACATATATAAATGCAGAGTTACTATAGTCGAGAACGCCTCGGTTGTCTAGTGGTATATGCACTCGCCTGCCAAGACTGAAGTCCCGGGTTCAATTCCCATGTCGAAATCACCAACTCGCATTTAGCAAGCGTGGTGATCGTGCTTAATCTTCCTCACTGTACTGATATCTTCAGTGAGATGAGAAGCCTTTGCCCAGCAGTGGGACATTACAGGCTAATACTTTATAGTCGAAAATATGTACTACGCAAAAACATTGAATAACAAATAAAACAATATAGAATTAGTGGGGATAATTAATGCTTTTCAGTGAGTCACAATCACAACAACATTTAAATGAAACAGGTTATATCCTATTCTCTTTAAGCTTCATCTCATCCCCAAATTATGCAAAAGCAATTCATCCCCATGAAAGTGAGAGTAACCCAAGGGGTGTGTCACAGAGTTCGTTGCCCCCGTGACCAGCTCACAGGTCGTTCACCCCGCATCAGCTGTTACACCTACATACATACATTTGTATATAGTCGAGTTTGACCCAGTTGTTAATACACTGTCAACAAATAAGAATAAACGGAGTTATTTATGGTTGTTGTTGCGTAATTGTGGTTAGATAATTGAAGTTTAGTTAAAGGATTACTTGAGTAAAAATAAGTAGTATTTGAGTTTGGTTATTCATTTATTTCGAATAGGTTTGTGGCCGACCCTGGTATCGGAGTTTTTAGACCGCCTAAAGACCTCCGACACGGTCTAACGGATTGAAACAACCGGGACCGACTTCTTTGGTCATTTTTTTCTTATAAAGTATAATGGGATTCTAAACTAGGCAACTAGGCGAGTAGGCAAAAAAGTCACTGAAAGTAACTGAAACTTCCAATAGGGATTCAACTTTTCCAATGTGAAGTATTTGTTTAATTATAAATTTCGGGAAACCTGCATGTATATTAACTTATTCAAACGCTAATTCAATTTAATATCATTTACTAACTTTCTTTAAAAATAAAAAGTAATCTTTATTTCTAAATCGAGATGGTACAGGAAAACATTAAATACTCATTACACACTTTACGATCAAGGATGTTTACAATAAACTTTATAACGTGTTTACTTCGAGAAGAAATCAATACATGTGGGCATTTTAGTTAAAATATACAAAAACCTTTAGTATAGGAAGTGTTTCTGTTATATGTATCTATTTCCTACTAAAACTATCATTTCATTTATGTAGATCTTTAAATAAAACGCCTCGATGGTCCAGTGGTATGTGCACTCGCCTGCCAAGACTGAGGTCTCGGGTTATATTCCCGGGTCGAGCGGAAACATGTTTCCTACTTTTTCAACAAGGCATTAGGCAAGCGTAGTGATTACGCCTAATCCTCTTCACTGTACTGATATCTTCAGTTAGATGAGAGGTCTTTGCCCATTACAGGCTAATACTTATTAGATCTAAATAGTGTATATATCTTGATGTACAAAAGTGTCTATCTTCGTTCTGTTTACAACATAGTAGCTGGCCATCTCTGTCTGTATGTTCTCGCTTATCTCAAAACTACTGAACCGATTTATCTGATATTCATCAACAGAACAGATAGATTCAAGAAGGATTTTGGCTACATTTCATCTTTGAATACTTACTTTATCCCATATAATTCCTATATACCTTAAACCATTACCCACCAAAAACATAAATGTAAAAAAGGAGAGCCAAGTTCAATACAAAAATTATGCTTGGCTATGGGCTTCGCCGCAAAAAGAATGGAGATCTAAATGAGTGCCAAGTTGTAGGCAAAATCTCAATATGTATTTATAGGAACAAAATAACATTATGAACAAGTATTAAACTCTATTTCTTCTCTTTATTGGATACCTATGACAATTGCTGTTATTTAAAAATGTGAGATCTTAAAGTGGCTTAGATTTGACTTGACCAGTTTTCATTACATCAGTCATTTTATAACGTTATTCAAAAAATAGGTATATTTTTTTTTATTCTGGTAAAAACTGGCCAAGTTAAATCTAACCCACTTTAAAATCTCACATTTTTAAATAACAGCAATTGTCATAGGTATCCAATAAAGAGAAGAAATAGAGTTTAATACTTGTTCATAATGTTATTTTGTTCCTATAAATACATATTGAGATTTTGCCTACAACTTGGCACTCATTTAGATCTCCATTCTTTTTGCGGCGAAGCCCATAGCCAAGCATAATTTTTGTATTGAACTTGGCTCTCCTTTTTTACATTTATGTTTTTGGTGGGATATCATTACTTTTTGTAAAGAAAACTAGGTAAGTAAGTATTGATATCGCTGATTGGCTGGGGCGACGGTGGACCGACCGCGTCATAAGTACCTACCGCGCGCCGCCGACGACACACCGTTGGCCGGTTGTTTAGCGCGAATTACAAGTTTTTTTGTATGGGGGCACCACTTATTTTTTTACATAACTTTACGTTTATATTGCAGTTAAATAGCAAATATGATAATACTTAGATTGGGATAGTTTCAAATATCTGCTTGTAACGGTTCCAACGCTACAATTAAAAAATATTTTTTTTTGTATGGGGACCCCCCCTATTTTTTAACTTTTTTTTATTTTTAGATTTTTTCTTACGCTTACACACAACTACCGAGCTAGATTCCAGATTTCAGCCTTCTAGGTTATCTGGAAGTAGGTTAGGTTTAGGTACTATATGTCAGTCAGTCAGTCAATACTAAAATTTACGACTTTCTGACGTTCATATCTTTATAACCGTTTGAGCTAGCTTCATGAAATTTGGGCTTCTAGGTGTCCTAATGGATATAATTAAACACACGTAGTTTCATGTGTTTACGTTAAATAGTTTTTGAGTTATAGAAGGGTCAAAAGTGGCACCAAGTGGTTCGTGTAATATTACACTCGGCGCTGGCTAGCCGTTCCTTTGCTTGAACTTGGCTTGACACGCTGCCGCGTGTCTAGATGATTTACTGATGCGCAGCGGGGGCAGGTCTACATTATCGAATGTACATAATATGACTTCAGTAAGTTTTCTGATCAAACCTTTTGACTTCAGTGCTAACGTTTCAACAAAACAAATCCAAGGCCAAACAAGAAAAAATATTATTCTATAATTTCTACGTATAATATACAGTTACAGGATGAACTTGGACTGGTCTAGAATCTAGATTACTGAGCCCTAACTAGTGGGCCATGAGAGTCGAGACCTTACGGATACATTGTACGGTCGAAGTAAGTTATAGTGTCAGTGGAACTACATCTTCATCAGCGTTTGGATATGGCTTCTAGTAGACTTAGGTCAAATATGGTGTATACAGTGTGTAAGTATGTACCATATTTGCCACATCTATACATACATATACTAATATAACAGAGCTGAAGGTTTCATTTTTGTTTGTTTGAACGCGCTAATCTCAGAAACTACTGCGATTTGAATAATTATTTTCGTAAGATAGCCACAATCAACGGGAAGGTCATACATAGGCTATAGGTTATAGGCTTTTCCATTCGGAAATTCCTACGGGAACGGGGCACAACCCGGGCCATTTATCCGCGGAGTTTTGCTGAATGAATAAAACGAAAAAAAATATTGAATACTTAAGTTGGTTAGAAATGGCGTAATCCTGCACTTTACACGTTAACATTTGATTCGACACGGTTCCCGGGAATCACCAAGTGATTAAAAGCTTTGAAAGCTTACATGTACTTACCTACATACATTATTTTCACGTTGTAAAGTTGTGGACACCTTGTGTTCAATTTTAGTGCAACTTTTGCTCGATTAAAGCAGGTTTTGTTATAGGAATTTGTGTATTAATATTTATAAAAAGAAAGACTGTTTAGTCGGTCCCTGAAACTCATTGGACTATGAAATCTTCAAAGAATCTTTGATGTATAGTCTAATGACTAAGCTGCTAGCCTACCTTAATATGCTAGCCTAAATTAATCCTACTAATATTATAAATGCGAAAGTTTGTGAGGATAGATATATATTATGTATGTATGTATGTATGTTTGAGACTCTTTCGCGAAATACGACTTCAGTGCAGATGAAACCGCGAGGAACAGCTAGTCATTTTAAATTGATCAAAGCGTTATATTTAATTAAGCCATGTTCCACTATTCCACATTTGAAAACATCAGTTGCCATGCGGTTTCTCTGTTGATAAGAATTTCACGGCCAGCAAAAGAACTATGACACAGAAAAGTAACTGGAAATTCGTTCGCAATTCCAAGTATTTGACAAACAATGTTATTGCGATAAAGTTCTACAGAAATGCTTTGTGAAAACAGCTGTACTGGTTATCTGGGTATGTTTACATAACAAACATAACTGCGGAGTATATGATATCAAATCTAAGTGATAACAAGAGATTCATTAATTTGTGCGTGCACGAAAGCGTATAAAAATGGTATACCTATTTTGCAAATTCAAGGCCAATTTTGATAAATGTGTTAACCGATTCTGATATCACATGACTATCTCACGTAATAATATGTCACAATTAATCATTTAAGTACTTAAGTTCCATAGTTCAAATTATTCTTAATGTTACACGGATTAATTGATAGCCAACTACTACACATATTCGTTGTTTCATTTTGTACGTATATTAAAATGGAGATTTCAAGGGGTTTGGAACTCCTGGAGAGCATAAAACTATCCTTTTGCTGAACAATTACTGACAGTTGAGAATAATATGATAATAAAAGTCGTAACAGGCTAAAAGGCCGTTACAATGGTTACGTTAGGCGTCTTGCCTGTAGTGTGCGCTCCTTCGTATATTTTTACTAGCAGCGCCCCGCGGTTTTACCCGCGTTGTACCCGTGGGAATTTCAAGATGAAAGTATCTTATAACCTTCCCGTTGAATGTGGCTATCCATTACAAAAAAAAAATTCAAATCGGAATAGTAGTTCCTGAGATTAGCGCGTTCAAACAAACAAACAAACTCTGCAGCTTTATAATATTAGTATAGATCAGAAGATAGTCGCTAGTCGTGGGCTTTTACTCTATATAGGATGTTCCTTTTCGTGATTTCCTTGACAAAGAGGATCAATTTTCAAAATACGTGACAAAATACTTATTAATTTCCATTATCAGCCGGAATTAGTAACAAAGTAAACAACAAATTCGTTAAGAATAAAAATAGTGGTTACTAACATTTTATCAGTCAAATAAATCAGTAGATAACACAAGTCTAGGTATAAAGAGTTGTTATTGTTTTCAGCTAACATGGTTGTTATATAATCGCTTATTATGCTTACATTTTCGCTTATCTGTAGTAGGTACCATATGATTAAGGTGTTTACATTTCATGTTTTAAGTACCTGAATGTATCGACTAGTGGTTTCGAAATTCGAATTCATCCACAGCCTTTTCCGAGAGTTTCGGGTTGAATGTACCCTTCATGATAATCCAGGCTACCAACTATGTATCTTTCAGCCAGCTGTTCCAGTGAAAGTGAAACAAACGTCCGTCATTCCATTAAAATCTTTGCAAACTTTCACATTCGCGGTATTACCCGCGTTGTACCCGTGCCCGAGCGAATTACGGGGTAAAATGTATTCCATGCGTTATTCTGATGTATAACCTATATTACTGAAAAGTTTCATCCAAATCCGTCTAGTAGTTTTTTCGTGAAGGAGTAACAAACATACATACATCATAGGATAATGCCGTTTTCTTTTTAGGACTTGCCTTTCAAACTCAATAGTTTTGCAGACATCATGGTATCAATCGATTTTTGGAGCAAACTGCTCCCTCCACATCATCACATCAATCATGAATATTATATTTATTTGCGTATTTGCTAACATTATTGATAACAAGGTACGGTCCGACCGACAAAGTACTGATAACGATATCAAAGATAAACACAAACTCAGACATTAAACAAGAATTACATCAAAATATTTGTGCGTACATGCGTGGGAGGGAAGGCACGTAACACAAATAAATATTTGTTAATATTCAATTAACTAATGGAGGTTGAATGGTCTTGATTGGACAAGGACTGACGGATGAACAGGTATAAATAAACATTACAAATATTTAGGGAATGAATACGCATATCTGTCTGACTGTTAACTCGTATTACGAAATTCACGAGTGTATGATTATTTTTACTACATTTGAGATTTAATGGATATTTCTAAATGTAGCAGTTAAACCAAAAAGTTCTGCAAAGTTTAGGTGCTACAAATAAATTAGGAAGATACATAGATATGTAATTACAATAGAAATTGATAGGGTTTTTGATTTATTACATTTCTTTCAAGCTTTGAAAAATATTGTTTGTAATAGATAGCCACATTCAAGCTATTTTTATCCCGAAATTCCCACGGGAACGGGCATAACGCGAATAAAACCGCGGGGCGTTGTAAGAGTTTCACGAGACTCATTGCAAATCCCTCATGTAAATGTTTCTTCACACAACACCAAGATGTTGCACCTTGCTGTAAATCAGCACCCCAAGGTGCCGGTATTTTCAGCTGTAAACTTCACCAGTCGTTAACCTTTGAAAATCCATAGTGATAACACGCGAAGGCTCATAATGGCCGACAATGTTATATATAGCGGCACAGCATGGAAACCGGCCTTGTTTAATGTTTGAATTCAGTTTATGAATACATTTCGATCTTTATTGAGGTTATTGTTGAAGACTTCTTTCTGCTTTTACGGGCCGCTTTGATTTCATTTGCATGGTGTTGCTAGCTACACCTACTTGCTTCCTCTATTAAGCATCTGAGGTTGCGTCTTCCATTAAGGAGCCCGATTAATCAATCACAGTGCATTGCGGTTGTTAAACAATGCGTTGTCGATATTTTACCGTAATGCATTGTGATTAATCAGTTGAGCTCCGCACAGTTCCGTCCATTTAATGAAAACGCACCATTAATCGTTATCGTTGTCGTTGGACGAGTTTATAAGCGGTTTATGTCGAACACTTTCCTTGCATTTTCCACCTCTTAACTTGTTTAACTCAATGTTTCAACCGCATAAAGACCTCTATCATGGCCTAGTGTTGGACAGTTAAAGGACTATTAGGAAAAACGGTCTCAGTTTAATGAAAGTTGATTTTAAAAATATCATAATAGCTATAGCTATCTTTCAAGATAAGTCGTGTCTAATATAATTGATATGAAATCATTATTGAAATAATCATAGTTGATATGAAATCAATTAAATCTAGCCATCGGTTTAGCCATAAAACGATTGCGTGACTACTTCATCAACGTTAATAAATAGTATGATATATTTATTATTGATACAAGCATAATGTTAAACTAGTATTTACTAGTTTAACTTTATGCTAACTAACTAGTATTTACTAGTAAAGTAAGTATTTTATCTATAGAGAAACTAAGAATATCATGGATGCAATTATGTTAGTTTATGCCAAGGCACAATCTTTAATATCTTAATTAGACTATACTATTATTGATCTACGAACCTTTTAGGTACCTATCAAGCATCAGGAGTCTTATAATAAATGTCAAAACTGGTCCTCAGATCGATTGAGAGATAGTTATTGCAACCTTCATGGTTGAGGCGAAGAGGTGTATTAAGTCTTATGATTGCAACCATCCATAATGCTGGGCCACACCTATGCCATATGCCATAGAATATGACATTAACCGTAGGTGAAGCCACGACTATGCGTCATAATTTGACAATAGCATTGACAATGCCATTTGGCGTATGCGATAGCTCGAGTGGCGGTACATCAAAGAGATTAATGCGAGAGTTAAATGCATGAAGCGGCCACACTACGTATTGTCAGTGTGCGTCGAGAGCGCAACGGGTTCGGACGTATTTGCTTATTACGACGGATTTGCCTCAAAATCGCAACGTTTTTGTCTATACGTACTATGGCGACAGAGTGGAGTAACAACAAAATTATTACTTTTCTTGAGATTCTGCAAACATGGTCTCTTTATTCGATAATGATTTAATAAAGTCAAATAATATAAATTAACTCTCATGAAATATAGAGCTCTGTCGACGTCCATCATGCCTGAATTGAAGAAAATTCAATGCCGTTGTCAATGTCAAATTTTTCCAATAAATGAACATTGACATTGACAGTTTAAGTGTAGCCACCCACTATATTGCATTGAAAATTATTGCATTCAATGGGCATTGACATTGAGCGTAAGTGTGGCCCCAGCATAACCGTACTAAACCATAGACATCAGCTACTAAAGATTTGAATTTAGAACGAATCAACTTGATTTTATCTGACAGATATGACCCGTATAAAGTGCACACAATCCGTCGTGTCGGATAACCGGGTCATGGATGGCAAACACGAACCATGTTGCGCATACGTCACTACAATGTTGCATATTATATTAATTAGTTGCACTCAATGTACTCGATATAATGGCTTGTGATTATCTAGTTAATAGTAAGGAGTCGCTGTTATGGCTGCGTTGCGAGGGGAATTTGGGGTTAAATTAACCTGTTGTGTCTAAATTGAGGTTTATCCATAGTTCATTATAAAGGTACATGCAGTAACTTGACTTATTTTGAAAGAAATTGTAGTAGCGAAAACTGAATTAATAAATAAAATAAAATGATTCCATTAATGAAATTAATGATCAGCTATTGATTTTTAATATCGGGACATTATTTTAGGTATTAACGCCACGAGATGTAGATGGAGTTGCGTGTTTTGATGTATGCTTTTCAAAACAAGCCGAAAAAAGCATAGAAGAGCTACAATCTTGTTTCTCTTGTCATAAAATTGTCAATAAATTAATTACTTAGTAAGGTTAATACAAAAAACCAGACAATGGTTCTTCATTTTTGTTTATTAAAAGAGACATAAACTCATATCAATCAATATGAATACATTTTATTACTTGCAGACGTTACGAGTGAAGACAACACGTGACTCGTATTTATCATTTTTGTTCAGTTTGTGTTAACATTTGACATCCTTCATTGTTTACATACACTTAAAGTGAAGTTAAATGAGTGCTTACATAAGCACTGTTTGCTTTCGTATCAGTTGGTTTTCTTTTGTGATACGACTCACGTAAGGGGATTGGAGGGGGTCCTACATTTTGTGATGGAGGGGGTCCTACATATTTCAAAATATAATATCTAAGTATAAACACCAAACGCATTAAACGCGCGTAAAAATAATTTTTTGGATCAAATGTGTTGATTTTTAATTAATCTAGGTCTGAAATTCCAAAATATGTGACGTCACATCAGGTGGGTGGAAAGTGTTGAAACATCATTAAATTCGTGTGACGATATCTATCGATAGCTAGTGTACGTGAATAATTAAAAATTAATAGAAGTTTTGAATTGTTTATGTTTTAAAGAGGTTCTATACCGAGGTTAAACCAACAAACGTTTATCTTAAAACCAAGTTAATTAACATCTTAATATTTATAAATAATAACAAAAATACGTGATTTATCGATTCTATTTACGTAATTCCTGTTTTCGTTCTCATCTCTAGTTATCTGTATTCAACGCGTTAGGTAGATACGTTATAGGTTATCGTGCTTATGGATATTATGCCTAGTTCTTCAAAAACATACTGATATCGATTTAACTTTTTTTATTAATAATGTGCGTAAGGTTGTTTACTTTAAGTATGATATTATTGTTATGTAGTTGGAATGATAAGCAACAAAGTTGCTTAGTTTCTAAGACTTGGACGGGGGGACGCTAGTGGCTTTTAGACTGAGCACATTTTGAGCTAGTGTGCTTGGAGAACATTTACGCTTTTAGTCTTTTAGGTTTCAATCGTCAGACCATGTCAGAGGCTTTTGAGCGGTTTTAAAACTCTGACTCCACTTACGTAACTCGCTAAGATTCAGATGATTTTTCTTCTTGTGCAGAATCCTCTTGGACTTGCCTCTTGGACGATCATCTTGTTCCTAACTTAAAAACTGGTCTCTTGGTGGAATTATTTCCAAATTGCCCAATCCTCTGTCATCGTTTTGAAGTTGTTTGTACACAATTTTTTAGCTTACGGTGGGGCCTTCTTCTTTCTCTGCCTCCATTTTTCCTTCACCGCATTACTAATATAATAAACTGAAATGGTGTATGATGATATATATATATAATATTATAAAGCTGAAGAGTTTGTTTTGTTTGTTTGTTTGTTTGTTTGTTTGTTTGTTTGTTTGTTTAAACGCGCTAATCTCAGAAACTACTGAACCGATTTGAATAATTCTTTTTGTAATAGATAGCCACATTCAACGGGAAGGTTATAGGCTATTTTTCATCCCGAAATTCCTACGGGAACGGGTACAACGCGGGTAAAACCGCGGGGCGCTGCTAGTGATGATATAAATGTCAATTGTCCCTCTTTGTTTAGAGGTCTAATCCGGTAGCCGATAGTATTTTGTCGAAGGCATCAAATTAAATCTTTGATAACTTGTGAGTACTAAAAAATCCTTAACATTTGATAGAAGTAGTTACGAAAATAAAATTGAACTGTTGATTCCATTTATGATACGTAGGATTCCATTTATGAATTTAAATGGTGCTGCTACTAATTAAAGAACTCAGAATACAAATATAAAAGTTTCTCTACCTATCTTTTGTCTCGCTTACTTGTTTCAAAGAGAATGAGAGGCAAGACACATAATCCTATAATAGTTATTAATGCTCCACCATCTGCGACTGTGGTTTGCGGTCGACCATTTGCTCGGAACTGCGCCTTTGAAAAACGATCATATCTCGGAGACTATTTGGCACTAACTTAAGCATTTATAGATATGCGAGCTGTGAGTTTCGAATTACCTCCGTACATACATTGAATTGTACAACTCAGAGGTTTCTTAAATAACGGACACTAAAAAGTTGTTTGCGATTGGAGTAATAATAATGGTATGACTATTATTTTCGGGATTTGAAAAAACGCGTGGATTTGAGTTCAGATTTTTAGGTCTTTTTTTTTCCAGCAAGACGTTACTACTAGAGTTAGTCTAACAGTGAATAATGCCATTGGTTCAAAGTAAGGAAATGATGTGGGAGAAGTAATAAGTGAGGACTCCCTGCTGCCTCTCATTGTATTTGGGCATGTCTATATTAATCGAATTTTTTTGCTCCACTCCTTTTCAAAGCACCTGTGATTTTTTTATAAACGTTATCCTTGACCGAATAATATAAGGCAACAAGAATCATAGCAGTTTTTGCGTTCTAACCAAAGAACCAGTTTAAAATATGAAAAAACCAAACCGGCTTAGTACCGGCCCATAATAAGAGGCAGCTTCAAATTCGTTATATTAGATCAGCTTGACTCCAGTTCGTATCAGTTTGGAATAATATCATCACTATTTGTAGGAAATTTCCATTCAATTATTCGAATGCACATTTAAATTACTATTTACTTATAGTATGAGTTGGGTAAATAGTTTTAGGGGACAGGCGCGAATATAGCTTTTATTGCTTTGACTTAAAGAGTTGTCCCAGTGTATTGGTCGCAGTTCACGAAGATGTGTTTTGAATACATGTTTGAGGATGACATCATGTTTCCCGTATCACAGTAATCTGGACAAACTCGTTGGAGCCACTTGGAGCATGTGGATGGAGAAAACTATTTTGTTATTTGTTTTCGTTGCTAATACATATATGGAATGGAGAGACATGGTTTCAATGTTTTGATAGATAGAAGTGACATCAGTTTAGTTTTATGATGTTTAAAGTTTTAAGATGAAATTACATCCACAACATTGAAATGGAGTCTTGTGGAAATGAGTGCAGCAGTTTCGCAGATGTCATGGTCTTAGATAGATAATACTTCCAAAATGGACATTTATATTAAACTCTCATGTTGATAAAACCTTCTAGAAAGCACCGTTGTAGACGCGTTCAAATTTGAAGATGAGGACTATCATTACACTGTGCTTTTTACAATGTAGAGTCACAGAATACATGTCCATCATGTCCAAAATACATCAAAACGAAAACATAAACAACCTTCAAATCGGACTGTAAACCCAAAAACAGTGAAAAAAGAGCATTATTCATGCAAAATAAGGAAGCGTTGTTATGTAGCCACTTGCCACATATCAGCGTCAGTTTAAAACATCAGCGGGTGCATCGACCTCTGATAAGGCTCCATAGAATTTCTGATCAGTGATGTCCTTGAACTTAGGCACACGTGTAAAACACAGTGAATAGGTGCATTCGTTGCGGATTGCGGATAACAATGGACACCATTTTGTATTTTGTGTTAAGGATTCCTTTTTTGGAATCGTTGTTGAAAGTATTAGTATAGGATTCTGCAATCAGTTTCATGTTTCGTTGATATTAAACGAGTTTACAAGATGCAGCGCGGGTTATGAGAAAGAAAGCGGTTTTCTGTAATGGCCGGTACCATCCTGCTGCGAGTAAAGGTCTTTCATACTGTAAAAAAATAAATACAAATGGTATGTTTCTTTTTTTCTACTTTAAATCGATGATACTGATTTTTCTTTGACATACCTAATTAGAAGAGAAAAAATATTAAGTAGACTTTCGCTTGTTTTTAAGTGCTTTTATAAACAAATTTTCAGAGTTAACAATTAAAAATAACAAACCATTTACCTCGAGGCTATTCATTACAAACGAAACTAATAAATCTGTACTAGTTTGCACAGTTACATAATTTGTACATTTAAATGTAAATTAATAACAATAAATAAACAACAAAATCGTGTTTGCCACAATACCATAGAGGTTTATCACCCACGTTTTAAAAGGACTAATAATTTTGCGGCTTACCGCGACAGAGTCGGCCTAATTAGCCGTCTTTGCTGTAACTATTATTATCAATTATTATACCTTTTGTTGCTATTTATCGTATATTGTGTTGAAGTTATCGTCTATACTGTTTATTATTTTCATAAAGTTTAATTAATGAACTACACTGTAATGTTCCAAAGATTATTCAAACCATTGGGAACAATGATTATATTTGGTCACCTGCAGGTTTGAGCATGAAATCACGAATACTTATGTATTCAGTTAATAACTTCATTTAGGTACACACATTTAGCAGAGACTACATTTGAGATCCATTGCAATTGTAAAGCAATATGTAGCTCAGTCTCTACTTAGGTGCTTTGTACCAAAAGTGGTATGGATATCGTGCTTCAGAGGGCGCGTCAAATTTTTGACCACGGTAGTTATAATCGTTATACTATGGTAAAGGTCTTTAAGCGGTCTTAAAACTAACAATATCAGGATTGGCGTAACCTATTCAAACACCTTCAATTTACAGTCAAAGTAAAATAAACACCCACACCTAGACTAATGACGTTACCATTGCATAGAGCATACCCACGAACAAGAGCTAGTTATTTTAGTCCTACTCTACATTAAGGTCACACACAGTCATTGCCTTGCGTTAATCGTTTTGACGTCAATCCTTTTGTTTTTAAGATAATAACAATTATAATGGCTAACTGCTGACATGTACAAATCTAGAATGTACTTGCTATTAGGTGCTTACCAGTGTTTGTTTTGTTTATGATATAATTCCAGCCACAAAGGTTTATTGAAATATCGTCATACACATCATAAAAACCACAGAAATTTCTAACACCAACAAAGCAAAGACAATACGTCTCTTTAAAATTCAAAGGCTGTAGGATATGAAATTCAAAGTATTCTCATAGGTTATTCAAGAAAATTGATGCATTTTGAACCTTATGTTGTGGCGGTTAGGTTAGCTGGTCCTGTTAAAAAATCGCCAGCACAGGGTGATCGACACAAGCGGTGCCTCAAATGATTTAAACATAAACAGAAACTGAACAACGCAAAAAGTATAAATCACCAATGTAAATGTTTTCCGTAACCTTCGAATAGGTGACCGTATAATGAATATCTATCTATAACTATGGCACCAGTATATCAACAACAACTCCGTATTGTTAGGTGCTTTATCTAGTGTTATGTAAATTGTGTGATGTAAACACGAAATGTCTATTGATGCGAAAGAATACAAAAGAGAAAATAAGTCATTATTTTACAATGGGTTGTAAGTTCGTGTGTCTGTCTATAGTTAAAATGGGCCAAGGAAATCGCCTTGAGGGACCTAAGAGGATAATGTCTGACACATTTGACACTGACAGTTAATTAAAAAATGATTATTAGAAATGATCATTGATGAGACTTTTGCTTTTGCCTAATGGACCTCCAGTTCACTCAGTTCACTCCTAACTCTAGTTGTTTTAATCGCGTCACCCCCATAACCATAACAAATGCCTAAGCTCTATAAAAAAAAACATTAGTACATAAGAGCCAACTGACTAATAAAAAGTTCACCTATGAAAGTATTTTTGTTTAAATTATAAACTGAAGTAATTAATATAATGTTGCAGTTACAAGATTCGTAGCCCACTCATACTATGATTATAACCTAGCAAAACAACCAATAGAAGCCATCATATATTCATAAAATGCTATGCATTAACTTGATGAAGGCAATCGGTTTCAAATTAATGTAAGAGCCTTAGCAACATAAAAGTATGTCAATCAAAGCTATGAAGGCCGATAGAGCGATGACCAGTCCACGCTGACCTCCAATATCTATGTGGATGATATCATGATCTTCCGCGGTACTTTAGTACAATACAAATACTCGTGATATTAAGGAATAGCGTCGTCACCCTTTAGTTTATGCTACACTTCTGGTTTCAGTTTATTTACGCAATTTGGTAAGTGGACAATTTGGGTTTTATGGAAAAAAACTTATGGAAGATATCTATTTGAAAAGGAAGTTTTTATCGTGCATGTTGTAGGTTTACTTAGTGAAGTGGTTAGAGATAACTTGACTAGTAACTGTCCGCTACTTCGAATTCGTCGTCGGTTTTATGGGAAACCATATATTGCTGTTCAGAATATAAACAACAGTTAAAAGTGATTGTTTCGAGTTGTTTAAAATAATTGTACGCATACCAGTAGAATAATAAATTATAGATTGAGTCATAAGAAACATGAACTATAAAAAAAATAAGTATAAAAGAAGAATGAGAATCTAGATATTTGTAGATACCTAAAAAGGATAACTTACGAATCATCAATTAAAGAATTGAATAACACTCGAGTGCTAACTGCAATATTTGCAAACCATTTATGTTTGCTGATTGTATATAAAGTTGTGATTTACGTAACTCACTGTTGACTGGCGCTGAGCTACGTAAATTATGTTAATATACACTTAATATTAATAGCTTTATTTTGATATGTTTTCAAGAAAAATGTTCTTGGTGAATAATGTTTAATCGACATTTGAGCAAGTGGTTTTATTAAACCCTTATTGGGACTTTTTGCTTTCGAACCTGTACCTGTACTGTGTGTTCATTACAAACAAAGTTGCGGAAGGATACCTTCGAAAAGAATTCGCTTTTGATGCGATTAAAACTTTTACCTAATCCTAGCTATATCAATGAAAGCTTTATGTTTCATATTTTAGAGTTGAGACTTGCTTAATTTCTTGTGTTTTCAAGGAATTTTTGATAAGTTTACAAAAGTGTCAGGTGCTACAACATACGTGATCGGCTTAAAAGCATGGATATCAAATTATATGGACCGAGAATCAAACACAAAGGGCCTACAAAAAATTATACGATCTACGGGTACACCCTTATGCACCTTCGACATAATAGACGAGCATTCAGTTCCCATTCGTAAAGCCATTACACGAATTCGAGTTCTATTCCTGAAGGATTCGAGTACACATTCCCATGTTGCATGGAAAGAGGGATCAAGCATTTCACAGCTTGATATAGGTACCTCTATATGGTTATAAACCGTCCCTTGATAAGTTTATTTACATTGCTACTTGTTTACGCATATGTGGGCTGATTGTGGCGTAGAGAAAGGATTCACTTTGCTTCACCCTAAAAAATATCATATGCATAATCTATTTCGTGTTGTATAGACGACATACTAACACGATGCTGTATTTATTATTTTTGAAGCACTTAGATATTTGAGACTGGGTAACCTGCCTTAGCATTTTAAGTATTAGTTTCCATTTCAATTAACATTATGAACCTACAATAACAGAATTCTAAATGCCTGTTATGTAGGTGTGGCACAGAATTACAATAGTAAATTTCAATAAACCTTACAGTATGCAAATTGAAAAACAATTTATATCACAAGTTTGTAGAATTCCAATGGTTTAGTTGAATTAATAGTTAATAATTAACACCTACATAGCCGTTGGGAGGCTCATAACTGGAATATGTTGTACGGCGCCGCGCTGGCATCGTTTCTGTGACGCGTACGGGACAAAGGGAAAGGGGCCCTTTACGGCCAGAAAGTAGAATATACGTACAACTTTAGATACGACACTTTATTGATTTAAAACAAGCATTCTAATGTATGTCCGAATTGAGTAGTATCCTGAATTTAGCCACTTTAGGGTTCACCATATGAACCATCTCATATTTCAAGAGTTCCGTTACTTTTTGCGATTCCCAGAAAACGTTAACTTCCAGTAAGAAGCCGCAAACAGGATACGTATATAGGGAAGCAATTAGTTCAGCCAGTAACTAGTTCCTTTCAAGTTTAATACATTTTAAGTACTTAAAAGGTTTAATCGGTTTGTGTTTACGTGACTTACGTAAAAAAATTAAACTGATGTCATGGATGATCAGATGATCACTCATGCGTCCTGTTGTCTCATTTTGTGCGCAAATTCTTTGAAAAAAACAGATCGCTTGATATGATTTTGGAGATAAACATCACACGATAACACTCGATCATCTCATAAGCTACGCAGCCCAAAATCTTAGAGGTAAACGTTATTAGAAACGCTTAGATATGCTACCGAAAAACAAATGACGCATCGGCCGTAGACACTAAAGAATAGAAGGTTGCTATAGGTTGATTTGATGACTTATGCAAGTTGCTATGCAGTCAAAAAGTTAAATTCTGAATTCCAAGTTTAGTGGAAAGCTTGCGGTACTGGTCGGGGTTATGTTTTTGTTATTGTCGGTCACGTAGGCCTCTGAGCGAGAGGCAGTGTGCGAAAAGGACAGCGTGTGTAGAAGAGATGCAATCGATGCGAGAGCGGGACGGAGATATCGCGTGATAATAAACATGGCGGAGCCGGTTGCATGCCGGTCGGACTGGTTGAGTACCACGTGCGTTTTGCGCCGATCTTGTTTGTCAACAAATGCCCTGTGAAGGTCATTCATGGGAGGGTTAGAAACACAAAGGATTCGTTGCGTAACATCTTGATAAAACAAAAAAAATGGTACTTAGTTGTTACTACACAGACGCAGCATTCAAACTCGTTGACCGAGTTTTGGTTGGATTTGTGAAGCACTTGATAATAAAGTAAACAGAATTTTGTCATTCCTATAACAAAGAGTACGAGTACAGGAATTGTTCTTATATCATTACTATAAGACTTTCGTCATTCATTATTTGTAATTTATTATATTAGAATGCAGTAGTCAATGAGGATTTTTTGGTTTTATCATAAAGTTTCTAGTATGTATTGCCTTAAAGGTAGTATTACTACACAATTGGTTTCTTGACCATACAATGTTATAAAACAAGGCACCTTGACGCACATAATATTTATCTTAGCTTAGACTATTGTAAAAACTATGAAAACTGAAACATTATAACGATTCATACGACCAATCTCCTTCAATGTGTTTATATCTATTTCGGGCCCCATCCATATGTGTTTAATTGTTTGATGGTATGCGTACCGCTGGTAGCTAGTAACGAGCTTGGAAAAAAAATTAACGATGAAAAAGCGGCCAAGTGCGAGTCGGACTCGCCCATGAAGGGTTCCGTAGCAGCGAGTAACATAATAAAGAAGTTCTTGAAATAAATGTTTTTTTATTTACATTTGAGTTATTGAATGAATAATCAGTATTTTTTTGCGGTTTACGATTTATGTCGTAAAAAAAAAACTACTAACTAGACCTCGTTCAAACCAATTTTCGGTGTTAGATTACATTGTTATGTACATCATATATTTTTTTTAGTTTTATCATTCTCTTATTTTAGAAGTTACAGGGGGGGGGACACACATTTTACCACTTTGGAAGAGTCTCTCGCGCAAACTATTCAGTTTAGAAAAAAATGATATTAGAAACCTCAATACCATTTTTGAAGACCTACCCATAGATACCCCACACGTATGGGTTTGATGAAAAAAAAAAAATTTTTTTCATTTCTATGTATGGGAGACCCCCCTAAAATTTTATTTTTTTTCTATTTTAGTGTGAAAATATTAATGCGGTTCACAGAATACATCTACACACTAAGTTTCAACAACATAGCTCTTATAGTTTCGGAGAAAAAAGGCTGTGACATACGGACAGACAGACGGACAGACGGACGGACAGACAGACAGACAGACAGACAGACATGACGAATCTATAAGGGTTCCGTTTTTGCCATTTGGCTACGGAACCCTAAAAATACAAACACGTCAGCAGCGCAGTGCGAGCGAGTGCGCATGCGCGGGCGAGGGAGGCCACAACAACGACGCATCGCGCGGCGGAGCGCGGCGGGTGCGGGGGGCGGGCGCGGGCGCGCGGGGCGGGCGCCGCTCTACGTGAGCCCAGCTCCGCAACAAATATTCTCGTCAGTTGGATTTCAGAACATCGGACGGGCGGGCGTGTGTAGGATGGATCGCTAACAACACCAGTTTTTTAATTCCGCCTTCTAACAGTGTTTGTTTATTACCTTCCGGCACATTTTCCGTAAATCTTTCTAGACAGTGGTGCTTCTTAATTTGTTAATTTTGGCGTTAATTTATTTTTCCTATTTTAACTTTAACGCCGTTCCGATTTCACGTCGAGAAGGCAGCCGCTACAAGTTTGAAAGCGGCTTTTCAAGAGTAGTTACACCTACTCGTATAAATTATCAATATCGCTGAATCAACACACTAAGCAAGCAATAAAGCAAAATGGTGAAGAAGGTATCAGAAGAGAGTGTAGATAGTGGTGAGTACACATTTATTTGTTCTACCTTTAACCGTCTTAGATACCGTCCTTACAATGACTTACTAAATTGCTTTACATCATCGACTGCTTGTAGTTAGTTGTAGTAGTTGTGTACTTATGGGAAATGTTTACTAATATTTGATTGACCGGCTTCTGTGATACTGCGCAGTAGAGCCGCAGTTGCTAACCGACTGTGAATAGTAATGACTAAGTTGAGACAAACAAATTAACGTGAATTAGCAACCATTGAAGCAAGTCTCTCAATCGTTCAACTGTAGCATTTCTAGCTTCTAATCAATTGCTATTAACATTATAAACTTTTATACCTAGAAGAATTACGAAGAGTCATAAAAATCTAAATAACATTATGAAGTCTCAGACATGTTATTTTTTAAGCATAGAGTGAAGCATAAGTCTATGGTTTAAAAGATTAAAAATAATGAAGGTAGTTTGAAATCAGCAATTAAAAAAGAATTATAGAATCGCTGTAGTTTTATTTCGCTATTTATTTGCGAAATTGCATATGAAGAAAGAATTTGAATAACATGTTGCATCATCCGTTGGTCGTGAGTAAGTGTATTGATAATGAATTATAATAAAAACAATCTTAATATTACAGTAATCATTATTTGTAATATAATAACGGACATCTTGCAATTTAAATTGCATGTCTTATTTTCTTGGCTGTGTAATGAAAATATTTGGGCAAATGTACTTCACCGGTATTTTGAATGGAAATATGTATTTGAATTTAGTTATTAACATTTTCCATATTTCTGTTGATAAACATTGTATGGTTTGTTTGAAACTTGCAGGATTTGTTTATTAATATTTGTACTAAAACTGACCATACCCAACAGCGCAATTTTCCAAGTATGAGTTTACGACTGAATGACGCGATTATTGTTATTGCTCTTCCAAGTCTCACCAACGTTTATATTTTATTGTTTTGTCATACAGTTTTCAGGGTCTGGGTTAAATTCTATTGTCTAACAATCTGAGCTATCTCACAAGTTGACGTAATTTTACGACTCCTGTCGATTAAAACTGTCGAAGGGCATAAACGGACGTTGACCGGTAATTAATGGTTAAATTAAAACGACGTTTTTGCGACATGAAATGTTGGATGTTATAAATACATAATTTAGGTATAAAAATGCACAGGAAATTCGTAATCAGCTGATTATGTTATTATTATTACGCTTCCATGTCGTCAAGCGCGTAAGAAACTCCGCTATTTCCTTATTTTAAATCGTTACACATTCACTAAAAAGTTCCTAGAAGTAGGTATTAGATAATCATTGAACAGTTTAAAATCTATAATTTTGTATGAGATATTGCTATTAGAATAAATAATGTTCTAGCATTCATATTTATTAACGGACGGCTATTACATGTGGTATTGTGTAAGTTTACGATCACATTGTTTCAGAAAAAATTGGAAAGGAACGCGGTGATAATTGAATGCAATTTTATTAGTCTCAACGTTTTCATTACGGCATATTCGCTGGAGCGAGACGCCCCTCGTTCACGGCCAAGGTCACTTACTAAAAACAAAACTACGCATTTATCCACACGTTACATGTACCGGCTTTTAAACGTTTTTATTATAATGTTTTGTTTATATCCTTTCAGGGCACGGTTCTTATCCATCTTGATTAATGTTTTATTTAAAACATATTTTATGGTAGGCTTATCTGACTTTCATACAATTTACTTTCTTGCGGTAAATGGATTACTCACTTTATGCCACGTCGCGTTAGAAACAACGAGAATTACATACATTCTCATGTACTTTTAAATGAAAACGTTAAGGTAAACAATCAATTAAACCATGGTTACTGTTATCGGGAAATTTTAATCGATTTAAATTGCATTTGGTCAATCGCAGTCGTAAAGCATTGTAACCTTGACCATGACCGCATGCCTGGTTCCCATTCCCTCGGCGCCTCCACATCCCCACAAGCCCCTATTGCGCGTTACACTCGCAAATCGATAATCTCGACTTGCAAACGCGCAAAAATTTGAACCTTACTGCAGCCATCTAAAAGCTAGACGTACTACGCATCATTTAGAGCTTTTACCATTTTAGGGTACTCATTGTTTTACGCTATCGGTGTAAGTACTTTTTTCGGAGTTGTGACAAGCAATCCCTTTGGTTCGCGTGCTCGATGAACTAATGCCTCACGATCACGACTTTGGTTACACCCAAATTCGGTGTTAGAAGTTGCGTGATCAATGTCTGCTCTATTTACGCGTTATCTTTATTAGGTACCGGATAAGCAGTGAAAGTTATCAAGCGACATTTCAGCAAGTTTCTCTGAGATATGATGTTCACTAGTCGGTGCTCTGACCACCTTGGCAATTTGTTCGACTGTCCAACCGTCTCCCTCGACTTTGATCCCTGTTAATTATTATCGCATTGATAAATGCGGGACAGATTTAGATATTACCACAACTGCTTCTACTCAGCATAATATTGCACGTACAAATTAACATGTTTACTGAATCACGCCATGTTCAGTAAACGTAATTGCTATTTCGATTACCTTCAAGTAAATGGTTTAATACAAGCTTTTCTCCATCTACTGTACAGTGGAGCTGTCAGATAGTAATTAGAAAGCAATAGTACGAGCTTGCGGGGATATAAAACAAAAGCATAATCCGCTTTGACTTGAATACCCGCAGCCAAGCTAATGCCATGCCAACCAGATTAGAAAGTGGAAACCTTTGGTTTGAAGGTACAGAAAGCTGAACCAACAGCGGTTATATTAAAGAATAATTATTTAATTATCACTATGATTAGGCAATCTACTCGATCGGTAGCGTAACAACATGTTCATACATATACATTGCATTCTGATTAATTTGCAAATCGTTGTTTACAATGAGTCAGTGATTGTTACAGTCTATTTAGTCAATACCTATATTAATGTACTTTATTTTAATACCTATTATTGTAATTTTTAATCAATTCTCATTGTTTTAATTTTGTCTATTTTCAGTCTATAGAAGTGATTGTTTTTGAACAAGTATGTGTTTGTTTCAATGATTGTATATGTATGGTCCGTTGGATTATACTGCTCGGCTGCCCTGAGGAGATGCTTTACGTAACGAGCCACGTTGCGGGCCGAGTGGTCAGCCACGTGGAGGCGGTCGTGTCGTGTCACGCGACAGATACGCGATACCTGGTTCACTGTTCTGTAACTCTATTCCGATTTATCTACTCTATCTTCTAGCCAATACACATTTTGGTCGTCTCGCTCGAACACACACTTTCAACCAATTTGTTTACTCCGTTAATCGCATTATTTTGATGATCCGCGTTTTTGTTGCGACACCGTGACTAAGCTCTTATGTTTGGGTAAACGGAATGAAGTCGGTGTTATGACACATCCAGTTCGATCTTTCGTTTTGTCTGCTGTTCACTTTTGTTTTTGGTTGTTTTTTATACGGTTTTTTGCATCTTTGTTGTTGTCGATAGTCATACCACAATGTGTATTATTTACGTTTATTATCAGTCGAGTTTCACTCGCGAATTTCTATTACAGGAATGACAATTCAACGCATAAACAGGAAGTTCGTATGTTAAAATGGGTGATTGTGTTGTAGGAGTGGGTGTGGTTCTATTGCGATTGTTACACTATTGCGCATTTGTTCAACAAAGTCTGTTGCTAAGTGTCCAACCCACACTGAGGTCATGTAGTGTAGTATTGTTAGTGCCGGCCGACCAATTACCGAGTTTCACTTTTATCATAACAACTATGACGAATGAAGCGCATACATAAATACAAAATACACGCATCGCTTACTAGCCACGTTTGCTTAACTTAAGATGTTCTATGAGGAAGAGGATTCACTGATTCATGACCCAACTGATCACGTACTACTTCATTGAAGATACCGTCATCACTATCCTTGTGTTTTGTCTTCAAAAGTACTTATTAAAGTAGCAAACAATGGCTTTCAAGAGATAACGCGCTCCAATTAAAACTACTTAAGCATGTAAAGTCGCAAACGGATAATGTGGGAATAAGTTGGATTATCCAGCGACCTATAATGAAGCGTGTAGTCTAAAGGGTGGCCTAATTTCTTTAGTTATTTCAATTCCGTGTTTATTTATCAACAGTTTGTTGGCAAGAGGTGTAGCGATCGCGTAACATGGGTGGTGGGCGCATACGCAGCGTCGCTGGGTGCGCCGCGGCAGGTCGTCGAACCCGCTTTGTTTGCCAACTCAGCCAGCCTGAGCGCTCGCACTCACACGTCAGAATAACATTATTATCGATGACAAGCATCACGCTCTCACTGATAAACCTTCAACCATCTGGTTTCAAAGGAAACCGTTGCTTATTTATTAGCACCACTTGGGACGTTTCCTCTACGAAAATATCTAAACGTTATTTCTCGACATTTAGATCCAATAACCATATTATTTACGATCTTACGTAGTAAAAACGCAACGCAATCTTGGCTCCAAAACTGGAGAGAGTCAACATAAAAAGGCGAATGAAGATATTGTTTAACTAACTGGTACGATCGTTGTGTGTGATGTGAACCTGTGCGTGCATGAAAAACAAAGAGAGTCTTTGTTCCATCACTTTATTGGTAACTATTGAAATCGGTAGTCGACGCACGTTTGTAAAAATGGCTTTAATGTGACCGATTCTTTATGCCTTGTCGACGTTTGTAGACTGTTTCGTTTGGCTAGATTCGTGCTTAATTAAAACACGTTGCATCACGCGTCGCTCATATTAGAATATTCTATTTTGGAACGGTTTCTGGTTTGAATGAGTCTTTGTATACGAAATACGACGAATTTTGTCTTTACGGTCAACCTCTTCGGAGCTTCGATTAGTTTCATTCATTAATTCGAATAATAATTACCATTTCATCTCATCACGATTCTCGGTCGCTTATCTCAGCATCTTATAATAAGACTAACCAAAACAAACCTAACTGCACGTCTTAACCTTTTGTACTCGTCTAAACCACCTCTAACGATGATGGATGATTCTTTCATGCCAATCAATAGCGACCTCTCATAATTTATAATATGAACAATCTTAGAATACGAAATATTTATCAATCACTATTTTTCTCACTCACATTGCACTGTTATCAAGTTAGATCAATTACTTAGAGATATACATCACTGGCTTGAGATGAAAGGCTCAAGATTGGACAACAGTCTAGATGAGAGAACCACTAGTGATTAATCGCATGATAAATGAACTGAAACGGGACAAAGCAGGCTTTTTCTGGCTGATCTATATATATTCCTTTCGTTTACTGTGAACATCTCTTTATTCCATATCTGTCATTGTTCCAGGAGTGGGTCGGTGCAGTAGTCAGTCGGGCAGCGAGCGCGAGTCGGACGAGAGCCCTCACTCGGAGCAGTCCGCGCCGGTTCCCATTCCCGACAACGAAGACCTGCAGCGCCGCAAGGAAGAGGCTAGGAGGAAGCGCAGGAGGAAGAAGCGCTCCGGCAGCTCCGTGGTTACCTCGTGTTTTCAAGGTTAGGATACACAACATTTATCCACTTCATTGCAACTGTGAAATTCAACTCTGAACCTCAACTAATTTGAACTCATAACTCTGATTCTTGGTCTTTTTTTACTTCCGTCTCCAAAAACTGAAATACCTACGACATAAACCTTCGTTAATAAACCAAGTTATTTAGGCTGTTCAAACCAGCAGAGGCTTTCATACTATCTCTAACCAACCTAATAACCAACTAACAATACTGTTTCATTGCTCCAGATCTGTACAAGCTAACTGGCGAGGTACTCGGCGAAGGGGCGTACGCTTCGGTCCAGACGTGTGTCAATATCTACACAGGACACGAGTTCGCAGTCAAGATCATAGACAAGGTACCGGGGCACGCCCGTGCCAGGGTGTTCCGTGAGGTGGAGACCTTCCACTACTGCCAGGGACACCCGAACATAATCCAGCTCATTGAGTTTTTTGAAGACACCGACAAGTTCTATCTTGTCTTTGAGAAGGTGAGGCACTTGACATATATATACACTATACATATACTAGCATCGCCGTGTGTTGTGCTCGTTCCCATGGGAATTTTGGGATACAAATAAAGTCCATAACCCTCCATTTGAGTGAGGCTCTTTATTACAAAAAGAATTGTCAAAATCGGATTGGTAGTTCAAGAGATTAGCGCATTCAAACAAACAAAAAATCAAAATCATTAGCTTTATTGTATTAAGTATAGATGATAGATATATTAAACATTAGATCCTTCGATCCTATTGGAAAATAAAAGTCTCTGTTCCCTGAAACTAACTCGTACCACGTAAGAGTGCATTACGTGGATATTTAACTTCGGTAGAACCTAGAAATATACTCACATTTTAATCTTACCAACATAACAATTTTTGTTCGACACTCGGTCACGGCTGTAGATTCAAAACAACTGCGCCGGTGACACATGCCATTGGAATTTATCCACTTACCGTATTGTAATACCGAAAACATTACATTAATGGTTTTCAGTATTATTTTCATCGATATTTTCGCGGAATATTGAAACTGGATAGTAGCCGGTTTTTTAATTGAAATACGTTGAAATATGTTGTTGGTTAATTGATGGGCTAAAATTATAAGTATGTATTGAACGAATTTAGGTACAACAGTCAGAGTAGTCAGTGGTGCAACACATTTCATAAAGAAAGATCTATCAATATACGCATAACACCTCAGTCTTCTGTGACCACGGTTCCTGTAAAGGAGCCGAAACGTCAGTTAAAAATGTAAAATAAAAGCGAAGTTTATCCGTAGACGTAGTTCCAATTCGAAAAGATCAATCAAGTTATGTAACTAAATAGAGTTAGTTCTAGTTTTGTTAAAAAAATACATTTTTCCACGTCATAGACAATTTCTTTAATTATACCAATGAATAACGTTTTATTACCACTTTATGCCAATAGTATTCGCATTTTTATTGTTCTAGACCCATTTATCATCACTTATTACAAGATATGAAATACGATACAATATACCCAACTATATAGATACTAATAGATAGGTACCTAATATCGTAAAGATCTTAACAAAAAGTAAATGTCATTATAAGATTATTCTTTGCACAGAAATGTGATCATTTGTCAGAACAATAGACGAATAATGTGTTACATATTTTTGTTCAAGTTGGTCGAAAAATACTGATAATATTCTTTGCGTGGGTTCGCTGGTAGTATAGATACAGTTTACCTTATTACTCAACCTAATATTTAATATGTTTTTATACAACGTTATCTCTTTCTATAATGAGTTCATTGTTTGATATTATAAATTATTGTTATCAGTACTTCACTAGCTCGGTGTTAATCTCTAAATAATATAAAACAAAGTCGTTGTCGCTGTATTTCTGTTTCTCCGGTAACTTCTTCTAAACCATGCAAAAGATTTTAATATAATTATCACAGTTGCACGAGAGTTTTTTTTCTAATAAAAGTTTAAGTATATAATAACATATTAGTATATCAGTACCCTCGTGAACACGGCCGTTGCGACACGACCGAAACGTTGAGGTATGCATTAAATGTTTTATTCGCGATTAAGTCCCGTCTAGATTAGTGTTTATAATATATAACAATGGGTTTGAATTAAATATGATAGACAAAAATAAATTATTACATAATTAATCACAACGAAACGAGGCGGTTCGTTAAAATTTAAGATATACTGTTAAAGTTACAAGGTTAGGTGTTTAAAGAAAAAGTTATTTCAGTTTTAGGAGTTATAATGTCCGGAGGTTCCGTTGTTTGTAAGTTTGTAGGCTTTCAGGAGTTTCAGGAAGTTTGAAGAAGGATCGTACGTAAAGGGATTGTTTGCACTTTTCATAATAGAGTTAACTTTGCCGCTAATTATGTTTGAAAATCTATTCGTTTCTTTATTTACCACGGTCTACTTATAATCAAACAAACCCACTGTAATTCAAATCAAATCAAAATCAAAATCAAATTCATTTATTCATAACAAAATGTAATTACATTATATTTCGCTCAGTTATCGAGACATCACCTCCCATACTAGTGTAAACTGTGTCACGGAAAGGTGATACCTCTCAAACCGAGCAACAATAAAATATAGCTTACATTCTACTTTACATACATACCTTACAAACTAACATATATACATTTATACTTATAATTATGCCTAATCTATTAGTCAGGGATTTTTCGTAAATGCTTCCCTGAAGCGACGATATACCACTCCTGCGGGCCAAAAGTCGGGAGAGAAGAACATTGCCTTGTGCTTCACAGGCACTTGAAGCACATACGACTTGAATGACGTATCCCTCCTTGACTCCAGGCGCCGCAGGTTGAGCCGTATAGATTCATTTGTCCAAAAACAGACTCTCTGCTGCACATATTTCAAGACTTCTTCGCCTGCGGTGTTGGAGTCTAATCTTGATATGTACAGCGAAACGGTAGGCTCCACAACACGGAGAGTGACCTCTGTTACTGAAGCGGCGGCGGTACCACGTTGGTTGCGAGACGGCTTTGGTCGACGTTTTTCCACCAGGGTGAAGCCGTCCACGTCGACTTTTCTCGCTCTGTCTCCCTTTGGCGCAACCACACAGTTTACCTCAGCAGTGGACACCTGCCGAGGCTTAGGTAGTGGCTGGCGGAACGCTTGCGCATAACTCTTCTTTTGCTTGAGGTCACGTGGAGCAGTCGAAGGCGCAACAGGCACGGGTGTCGGTTTAGGAGCCGGGGGGGCCGACGTCATCTGGCCCGGGCGGTCATTCACCTGCGCATCGGTATTGTCCGCGTTAAAACTGCTGGCCGGCGAATTACGGTCATTCTTTGCACCGCGTCGCACGGTCACGTTGCGTGTTGACTGCGGTGATATCGAGGTCACTGGCTTATTCTGCAATGCCGCGACCTCGGTCCTTAGTTCAGCGACCACACGTTCCGACACCTCCAGTTTGGCTTGAATGGCGGTGACCTCAGCTCTAAGGAGCGAATAATCTCGCACTAAGTCCTTAAGATCAAACTCATCCAGAGCCTCGGAGCGCAGGAAATCAGTCTTATAAATAATTGCCATTTTAAAGGTGGCAAAAAACGTTATTTCAGTCTAACATCGAGTCAGCAGTTGCGACACGACTGCTCGTGTTGACGGCACAAACGCCTTGGATTGAAATGCATGAAAATGAATGAATAACTAATTTAAATATTCGCAAATCGATTAGCTTGTGTATCGGTTTGTTTTCCAGATATGGAGCTCAGATAAAAATGTATAATTAATATTATTCACGATAAATATTTAGATTAGCACGATATTTCAACTTGTACCGTAAATAAAATAATTATAAATTCATTGAAATCATGCCGCATATTTGATGGTCGGGTTATTTTCCATATATTTTGTTAGACTTATCGTTTTGATGATGAATATTTCATTAGATTTCTAGAATTCCGTGGAAAATATTACAGATTATTATGACATTATTAGCATTTCATTTCATATTTGTAAAGATGTTATTTGCAGTTGTATCAAGAATTTTTTTAAAATTATATCTTATGAAGAGACTGTGAGATCATTATAGAGTATTTCACTGCTTAACAGCCACCTCATGGGCCGTTACTCACTGCAGGGCAAAGACCTCTCTCTATGATCTAGATATAGGTTGAAATCTTAGAATAACACAATAAGAGAAGTATGTTTATAAATTATCCCACAAACATGGGTCGGGTTTGTGATCACAGTTCAATAGAAGAGGTTTCTTAGTTTTGGTCGGGCCTATTCACGAAATAGAGAGTAAGTGCTTCGCTCTTCCCTGGGCCTATTTCCGTCACCACTGATATCATTATTATTTGTTTAAACGGGAACTTACGTACGACGGAGGCTACTGTTGAGCAACAGTACGTAAGTTCCCGCTTAAACAAATAATAATGACATTAACGTACGTTTCAATTAATAGTAAAACCACTGATATCTTCAGCATATAGAGGTCTCTGCCTTGCCTTTGGATGTTATAGAATTTAACTTTACACTTATGGAAGATCTTCTTGCAATATATTTATATTATATCTACTTTGGATATCAATGGCGAGCACGAGGTGTTTGCATTTTGAACCGTTAGATCGAATTTCGTAACATTGTTTTGTAGGTACCAAGAAGAAATTCAAAGTGAATTCAAATCAGTACTGACCATGCATTTCCAATTGTTCTAGATAAACGGCGGTCAGCTCCTATCGCGCATACAAGAGCACCAATACTTCTCAGAACCGCAAGCGGCAGAGATCGTGCGTGAGATAGCGAACGCTTTACATTTCCTGCACGGTAAAGGCGTCGCTCACCGAGATCTCAAGCCAGAGAACATTCTATGCGTGCACCGCGATAGGCTCTGCCCGGTGAAGATATGCGACTTCGATCTCGGTAGCGGAATCAGTTTTACGTCGAGCCTCGCGAGCCCGTTGGCTACGCCGCAGCTTATGACACCGGTAAGTGAGATGATATTATAATTATCATTATTGGCGTGGGTAGGTTCTCTTAATTTAAATATCGTTAATATTACCATTTCAGTGGTGAAGAAGCATAGCCCCAAAAATTCTAGGTACTAGGCATACAATATATGTAGTTATATTATGACCCTGGGTGTAACCAGGATTTCAGGAAGGAGAATAGCCGCCTTATCGTAAACGATATTTAACTTAAACGGTATTTTAAAGTGTTTTGTCTCTTTTGCTCTTTGGCAAATAGCGTATGTTTGAAAGGGACAAACCATTTGATAGCTAAAGTGCTGTTAATAGGCGTGTATGAATAAGGCCCTAGGTAACTAATGACTATTCTAAAGTGCTCACAATATGGGTCACCTACCTTACAATAATTTTCAGTCAATTGTTTATTATTAAAGTGTGCAATTCAGCTTAAGTAGTATGGTGATGTTAACAAATATCTGTTAAAAGTGGTTAACCTCCATCGTTAAGTTTAATCATATTACCTGGAGTACCTATTCACGTAAACAATACTCAGTACTGAACAAATTTCTAAAGTATACTTAGATATTAAAGGAAGAAGAAGAAGTTGCTTTGATCTCAAATTGTCCTTTAAATAGATAACGTAATTAGAATACACTTCGCGTTATCAGCGCCAGACAAAACATTGATTAGTGAGGTACCTACTGCAATATGAATACAAATCAGATGGATTAAGTGTTTAACGAACTCCTTCATTAATATCGTTATTAAGGGGTGTTAAATCGTTTCTTGTCCGAAAAAGAAAACAAAAATTGTACATTACATTGACCATTGGAATCACTTATTATTTTTAATTTGTTGTCCACGTTTGCTTATTGTAAAAATGGTTTTCTTTTTGCTAAGATTTTAGTACCTACAATGTTATCTATCACAAGCGCATCTATATCTATAGCAACATGTAACGTGTTGAATGATTCATCTATGTATCTAATCTAACTACATTAGATTTAAAGTACTTGAAGTATCAATATACCGCGGCCACGAGGCGCGATCGTGATACTGATCAATGAGCGCTCCGATGTGCCTTTAGTTTCAATCATGGCTCAATTGAGCGGAGTCGGAGGTAACCGTATACTAATACGTACTTCAATAAGCAACTCAAATGAACCGCTCACAATATGGCACTTAAGACTTATGAACATTCTGCCTGTTTACAATCTTAACAAATTGAACATGGCTAATGTTACGTAACCTCGATTTATAAGTGATCGTAAAACATGACTAACCTTGGACGAGGTGCGGCGAATCGAAGACTTTATTCAATATTAGCATCATTAGCAGATATTAGTCATGAAGTCAATCGCAATAATTATTAATCAAATGGCAAAATGTTCGAATAACCAGTTTTTACATTCAAAAGACATCAACGCGCTCGATAACTTTGTACCTATATGTAGAACCCATAGAAAAGTTTTACATTTTTGAAATGTTAACCTGCTAACGTGAGTTTTGTATTGTTGCAGGTTGGTAGCGCCGAGTTCATGGCTCCCGAGGTGGTGTCGCTATTCGCGGGCTCCGCGGCGACGCACTACGACAAGCGCTGCGACCTGTGGTCGCTGGGCGTGATCGCGTACATCCTGCTGTGCGGGTACCCGCCGTTCCGCGCCGACTGCGGCGCCGACTGCGGCTGGGAGCGCGGTGAGAACTGCCGCGCCTGCCAGGAGCTGCTGTTCACATCCATACAGGAGGGCCGGTATACCTTCCCGGAGGAGGAGTGGTCGCACATCAGCGGGGAGGCGAAGGAGCTGATCCGCGCGCTGCTGGTGCGTGAGGCGGCGCACCGGCTGTCGGCGGAGCGCGTGCTGCAGCACCCGTGGCTGCGGCGCGCCGCCGCCGACCCGCCGCCCGCCACTCACCCGCCGCTGCAGACGCCCATCAACATCCGGCGCAACATGTCGGCGCGCAACCTGTCCAACTTCGCGGAGTCGGCGATGGCGGTGAACCGCGTCATCCAGCAGCACTTCTCAATGAACTACTCGTACATGGAGCGCGAGTCGCGCGTGATGCGCAGCTCCAAGTCGTGCCAGCCCGGCATCGAGGAGGAGGCGCCGCTGGGCCTGTCGCCGCCCGCCGAGTCGGAGCTGCTGCGCCGCCGGCTGCAGCACGCGCGCCTGCACTAGCGCGCCGCCCCACACATTCCGCGCCACACGATTAGATATTCCACCAGTGATATATGATATGATACGCTACACACGTTAACCCGACCGCGCACCGCCGCCGACGGTTTTATTTGAGCCTTTTAAATATATATTTTTATGAGTAAATAAAAACGACTGAATAGTTTTTATCGATAGAGTATTTTGTGAATTTATGTTGGCGGTCGTACGCGCCGCCGGACCGACCACGGTCGATAAATATCGTATTATATTGAGATAGTTGTGCCGATCGTCCTTTGAATCGATTACTACTAAAAATTTGATTTTTCTCTTTATTTGGATTTATGAAATCCGTTTGAAGATGGATTGAGCTTATGTATTTGTGTAATCGCCTTTCGTTTGTGGCCTATCCGTTTGCAATAAATAGAAATTATGTAATTTTTTCGATGGAATTTTCGGATACTAGTCTGTTTTATGTGATTGTATTTTGCATTTTTACCAACGATGAAAAATCTACATCTCACTAATTAAGAATGAATCGATCTTATTGTTAAGAGAGCGTCGTTAAATTACAGTAAGGGCAATATGTGACATTTTAGCTGAAAGGTGCAAGTGTAAGATATTGTACATAGAGGTACGATACGAATAGTTATCAGCTGTACTAAGTTAGCTTCATGCCGCTCGTGACATCTGAATGGTGCGATTGTGTCGGTCCACAGCTTCTAACATAATAAGAATGTATCTGTTCCTGTTGAGAGCACTTGGTTACTGATGAATCAAATGTCATATATGACTCGGCTATGTTGGTACATAACATACGTTTACCTAATAATATGTTAGTGTTGCATGGGGTTCCATGGAGCTGCCATAACATTGTGATCAGTTTGAATACTTTTTATATTGCGAATGAGTGAAGAAATGTTAATAATAGTAGACCTGCTAGACTGTACCTGCGTCGAGTTGATTGGAGAGAGAGCCGGGCACCCTGCGTGTCCGCCCTCTATCGTTTTCATATTCACATATTTTATATTTTGCAATTTGTAAATTTTATTATACGTTTTAAATAAATACGATAGCTTTATCCAATCAATTCTGAGAATAAAGTATTTACGCAGTTTGTTAAAATTTTGTTTTCGACTAAATCATTGATTTTGAACTATCATTTTGAAATACAGATGTTTGGATTTTTATATATTTTGTTTTTATTACCCTCAAACGTCTCTGCTTTGGTAAATAAGCTTAAGCACAAACTTATTTATGCCCGTGTACTACCCGCTCGTAACAAGGTAGTGAAAACTGAACAGTGAACTTAAATGCTTTATTTGCATTATTTTAATACTGACACACCTACTGGTTGTCTAGTCTTGATTTTAGATGAACATTGGATGGTTAATCTGATGTTACTATTTTAAATATATACACAGTTATATGTACTAATGTACTACATATAACTCAATGACATACCATAAAATTTTCTCGTCCCTGTAGTATAAGAATAAAGAAAAGTTTGTGTCAGTCAAGTCGAGATGCTAGTTAGACACTTACTAGTAGTATATTATTAGTACCTACAGATTACAGATATATTACCATTTTTATGTATAAATGACGTAAGCAAATTGGGATCTTCAAAATCATTATTAAACGTAGCATAGCATAGCGCTATGGAAAGATATCTAAAGGGTAGTTACTTGCATGCATCCGCAGCAATGAGGGTGCTTTTCTGCCAGTCATATGATATGTTAGATACTTTATTTGATTAAATCTACCAACTTAATTCATGATCCCGAGCCCTGTATACTGTAAACTGAGTATATTTTTTTATTCCTAATTGTCATGTAAGAGGGTGGTGTGTATCATTCCGGTACATAGTTAAACATACCGCAAACGTAATACAAAACGGTCTCATAGTTTTGCAGCTTAGTTGAGTCGCATACTTAGCAGGTACCTACATCTTTGGTGCTAGCAATCACCCAACACTTTGGCATATAAATCGTTGGCGGTTATCAATCGTACTTATGATAATACGATTAATATTCTTCAATTAATATTTATCTTACTCAAACAAGCTGTGAGCTAACGATATTCTACTTATATTCTTAGTAGAGTGCCTTAAGCATCTAGAATTGAAAAAGCTCGGAATCCAATTACTGTCAACGAATTATTATGAGACCTGTTGGATTGTATTGTTGATAAGGTATATTAAAATGTTTACCAATTAAAAATCGTTGCTTTTTATTTAATAATAAAATAAATAAATTAAGGCATATAATATAAGACATTACGAGCTTAACTAATTCTTTCAACCCCTAATTTACCCTCTTCGGGGTGGAATTTCCAAAATTCCTTTTGTAATCTTTAACTACGTTAAATAAAGAACCTACATGTAAAATTTGAAGCAAATACATTAAAGGAATTTAAAAAGTCATACAAACTTTCAACCCCTAAATTACCTTATTAGGGATAGATTTTCCGAAACTTTTTTAATTAGTGGTTATTTTCTTTGTATAAATAACCTACATGCAAAATTTGAAGCCAATACATCAAAGGAATAAAAAGTTGCATATAAGCGATCATCCCCTATTTTACGCTCTTAGGGATGGAATTTCCAAAATTCCTTTTGTAATCTTTATCTAAATTAAATAAAGAACCTACATGCAAAATTTGAAGCAAATCCATTAAAGAATTTTAAAAAAATTGTAAAACTTTCAACCCCTAATTTACTCTCTTAGGGGTGGAATTTCAAAAAATCCTTTCTTAGCGGATGCTTACGTCATAGCATCTACCTGCATGCCAAATTTCAGCTCGATCCGTCTAGTTTGGATATAAATATCAGTATTTCTTGAAATTAGTGTCAAATTAAGAAAAACAAAAAAGCAACGAAAAAAAATTGGTAAACTTTTTAGTAATTTATGTATAAAACATAATGCAGAAGGTCTCACATTAATACATTGACAGTAATTGGAGTCCGAGGTCAAACTCCCCAAGCACTCTACTATCTATGATTATTATAAAATGAACACATTCGTTCATTGTGGTTTTGTACTCTTGTAGTATAAAGTACCAGTGGTTAAAAGCGCCATCTAGGGAAATAATTCTGCACTCTCATTAGTCGATTATATTTTTAGTCGAGTAAACTTACTCTGTCTGCTTCCCATCACTATGTAGTTTGACATTAGATGTCAAAAAAATCAATCCAGAGGGCGCTTTTCGTAGCTCGGCCACGTAAGTCAGGGTCGTATTTTTCTTCCTCGATTTATTCTAATTGCGCTTTTTAAAATTCTGTGATAATATGTGAGAATGGTATAGTGTTCTTGAAGTGCTAGTGACCATATTTTTGTGCAGGAAACCACCAAACTGCTGTAAGTAGATGTTCTATTAGCTCAATTTACCATCGCCCATCCGTCATTGTAGTGGTGAATTTGCATGTTTTAATTGAATCCTTACCTAAATCTTATTTTTTATCACAATACAAACAGTGTACTTCCTTATTCACGTGACCATGTCTTTGGTAAATATGTTAGGATAGTTGAAACTAGTGTTATTGAAAGTGTCTCATTTCAGATTGACGTACCATGTCTAACTTACCACCGAACCCGTATAATAGCGTTCCCGGGGCACCTCAAATGAACGCTAACCCGGGAGCGCCAGGCTTTAATCACACCCAACAATTTGGTCAAGTGCCAATGAGCCAATTGCCACCTGGATACACTGGAATCAAACAAGACGCAAACTCGAATAGCCCTCTCCACGCACCCGTCTCAACGCCTCAAAGCAACATATTGCAGAATATCAACAACTACAATCAAAGTGCGAGTAGTTCCCCTGCGTTCAACCACCCAGGGATGATGCCCCCTTCGCCACAAACTGTGCTACAATCTTCACCTATTAAACCACCATTTGTACCAGCAAACAAGAGCCCTATGCCTCCTACTCCTGCAGGTTCCGCTAGTCCTAGAAATTTGCTCAATGCTAATCCATCTCCCCTTTCCTTTTCTAATACATTTCAACCTCCCAAACATCAGATTAATGACAATGCGCCACCATTAATTCCGTCTAGTCAGTTTTACCAGCCACCAACGAATGGTCCTCTGAGTTACTCTGGGCCAATGAATCAAATTCCTCCTACAACAGGTGCGTACAGTTCCCCTATGATCAACAAACAACAACTACCTCCTGTTTCGTCCTTTGGTCCTACTCCTCAAGGGCCTGTGTCTATCCCAGGTCCGATTACTAATCAACCTAATGTATCAACATCTTCTCCTCTAACTGTACCGCCTCAGAATCGCCTTCCAGGACAACCTCCTTCATTTAGTGGTCCACCTAACAGTGGGCCCCCTACGGCCCAAACAAATATTCCCCCTCTAGGTATTCCCCAACCAATTAATGTAAATGGCCCATCAATGACAGGACCAGTTAGTTTATCTAATAAGCCTCCTATAGGTCCTGGTATGGCACCTCCCATGAGTGCTCCAACTGTAAACGGACCACTAATTAAACCTCCAACTCAACCTTATCCTGGACCTATAGGACCGCCTAGAAATGGCCCTGGACCAATGTACCCACCTGGGCCCATGAATCATCTTGGACCAATGAATCCACCGGGACCAATTAATGCGCCAGGAACAATTAATCCACCTGGACCTATGAATTCAGCTGGTCCCATGAATGCACCAAGACCTATTATGCCTCCAGGAACAATGAGCCAAGCTGGGCCAATGCTACCACCTGGACCAATGAGCCAAGCTGGGCCAATGCTACCACCTGGACCAATGAGCCAAGCTGGGCCAATGCTTCCATCTGGACCAATGAACCTGTCTGGACCCATGAACCAATCTGGACCCATAAATCAACCTGGGCCTTTAATTCCTCCAGGGTCTATAAGTCAACCAGGCCCTATGAGTCAACCAGGCCCTATGATTCAATCAGGACCTATGAGCCAACCAGGACCTATGGGTCAACCTGGACCTATGAGTCAACCAGGCCCTATGAGTCAACCAGGCCCTATGAGCCAACCAGGCCCTATGAGCCAACCAGGCCCTATGAGTCAACCAGGCCCTATGAGTCAACCAGGCCCTATGAGCCAACCAGGCCCTATGAGTCAACCAGGCCCTATGAGTCAACCAGGCCCTATGAGCCAACCAGGCCCTATGAGTCAACCAGGACCTATGAGTCAACCAGGACCTATGAGTCAACCAGGACCTATGTCTCAACTGGGACCTATGGGTCAACTGGGATCTTTAGGACAACCTGGCCCTATGGGCCAAACAGGCCCTGTGGGCCCACCAGGCCCCATGGGTCCACCAGGACCACTTGGTCCACCAGGACAAATGACTCAACCTAGGCCAATGAATCCACCCGGAGCATTAAGTCAACCTGGCCCAATGCCACCTCTTGGGCCACCTACAGGCCTTCCCAGTGGTCCCCAAAACCTTCCTGCTCAGTTTCCTCCTATGCCTCCACAACCCATTGGACAAACTCAACAAGGGCCGCCTAAGAGTAATATGCAGAACAGATACCCTCAAATGCCGCAGGGTAATTACAATAACCAGCCACAGATGCCCATGCCACCAATGCCAGGCCAGCAGTACCCACAACAACAGTATAATGCTCAAGCAATGACTCAACAGATGGGACAATTAAGTGTCACAAAGCAAGGGTTTGATCAGCTGTGGGGACATCACATGGTGGACTTGCTTCAGTGTAGACACATCTTGCCTGAATATGGGGAGGAACCTCCAGAGATCAAACTCGGACATCAGTTTGCTGATTCTCCTAATTGCAGCCCTGAGTAAGTACGATTATATATTTGTTGAACTTTATTTTAGCCATGTACTGCCACATCTATTTATTTTAAAGTTTGATCACACCCACATCAATTTGTCAGCATCATAACATTAAATTAATTGGATTGTCCAAGATAAGAATGTAAGATAATTCCTACTTTTGGATGAATCAAAATAAACTATGTAATCTTTTTTTATAAAGAAAACACTGATAGGTAATTGACCAATTAATAGCCAATGGGTAAATGAGATATCTTATTCATACTCGGTAATAAATGAGTCACAATAAATGATTTATTAAGCCAAAAATAAATAAAAATTTATTAATCTAATACATAGAGTTAAGACTTTGAATTTGAACTAGCAATTATCTAAATGTTTTAAACAATGATTGTGCACATTAATTTATACTCTATTTCTTTTGGATTGGCACAAAATGTGGACCAATGTCGTCAATTTTCCAGCCGAAGTCGATTGCTCCTGAAGAGGAAAAAGGTTTAGTAATTTTATTTCATTATTACCCTATCTCTAAACCTTTTTCCTCTTCAGAAGCAAGCGTCTTCGGCTGGAAAATTGACGACATTTAACCACATTTTGTGCCAATCCAAAAGAAATAGATTATACCTTCTAGCGGTAGTTCATGTCAGTTAATAGAGATACAATCTTTATGTTGCTTTGATAAGACTATTACAGCAATAACTAATAATCATAGGTTGTAAATTGATACAAAGGGACTATAAGAAATTATATTGGTGGCAAAAACAACCGTTTCTAAATGTAACTGCAGTTTTAGATAAGTGATAAGAATGGCTTATAATGGGATACCACTGCTGGTCAGACATTTCACCTTCAATTTTATATGGTTGAGATTACCAAAAATTAAAGATAAACATATCTTTATGTACATTCATGTGGATGTAATAACAGAGAACACAAATGGCTATACAATTGTCCAGTGATCTTATATTGGTTAAGTTAACACTACAACATATCTCAATGGGGTCTTTATACTCAAATCACTTTGAATCCTATAGGGCATTACTCCCATTTTGTACTAAGTGTGTCCAAACAGATATGCAGACTAAAATGGTATAATAAATAAGTCCTTGATAGATAAAAGCTGAGTTGACAATAACATGTTTCACAAAAGGTCATTATTATTGCTTTGTTTGAACATCGTCAGTACACAATGTATTGAGATGTTATTTGAGTTATTTAATATACCTACCTACATACGGTACTAACTTCTGCTCTTAATCATAAATTGGAAAGGCAATTGTTCAACTTTCACAACTTTTAGTTCTAAACAATTTAACAGAACATTTGTATACTTAACTATTTTTTATTGCCATATTAACTGCTTGCGTGAAAATTACTATATTTATTTTGCATTTAGTGAAAGATTTTATTAGCGAAATGTTTTTGAATTCCGATACAATCTGGCTTTATATGTGATACCTATATCCCACTTATATTATACATGCGAGTGTTTGAGAGGATGTATTTATTTTTGTTACTCTTTCACGCAATAACTACTTTTTCATCAGAATAAGGTGGGAAACATTTTATCCCGAATTCTCTAGGTAATGGGTACAACGCGTGTACAATATTCGAAAGATTAACAAAAATGATTTAATATAGATTTATCAGACCTTAGATAATCGATTAATATAAATAATCAGTATTTTACTTCCAATGTCACATCATATTTTGCTTAAAGGTACATACAAAGTTCTTTATTTCTTTGCATGTTTAACCAAGTTCAATAAATGGAACAAGTTTTTACAATATAACCTTTATCACGGCCACGAGTCTCGATATGTTTTTGTTTAATTGGTGATCATATAATCACATTTAATTGAAGTAGGTAGGTACTTAGCTACGGTTTGGATTTTTCCTTACCTATGAGCTAGTTTTTAGCCAGTATGATATTAACAATGAGAGACGAAGGTTATTACTGAACTGAACTCATTGAAGTTCTCATGCGCAATGCCAGCTGATTTTTCCGACCACTGTACAGCACTTGTGACTATGTAAGCCACGGATTTATCTTACAAACCTACCTAATGTGTGTAATAGTAACAAGACGTGACTTATCACAGTTTTGATAACAACATTCTTACGTAGGTACTATTAAGATTTATTATAGACATTTTTTGTTTAGTGTCTTATATTGTTTTTTTTTCATTTAAATTTGTTTATTTTCATACTTTTATAATCACCAATTGATATCTGTTTAATAACATAAACTATAAATACCTACTTATTTCCTTCCTTAAGTATTTATAATCCCACAGTATTATTTATTTCAAGGTTATAGCCTTGAGGAGTGCTATAAAACAATTGTATTCCTAATACCTACTATATAATTTCCTTAAATATAATATTACCTCCAAAATGACAGTGCTTTACTAACATATAATTTAGAGAGTTCTAAACTAGATCAGTTTTATTTCTTTCATAATATTTTTAAGGTACAAGTTGTCGCTCTGTGATTGGTTCCAGTTTTACGAAATCTGACATGAACATTACACTATTTTGTAAACGTAGTCATACGTAAATCAACCTAAAACTGCGATCCAAAAACAGGGTAAAGTCGTTACAATAACGCTCTCTGAATTAATCAGTACAGCAAGGACGAGTAAACTGCTCTTACCTTGCGAATTTATGAATACCAAAATTTCGCTAAATTAAAACTTCGATCAAGTAATAATGTTTTTTTTTATAATATTAGCACATAAAGTATAGTATGAAATATAGGATGTCTCGATACCGATAGTATATTGATCTTGTGTCATGAATCGACGCTTGCAATGTCCATTTACTTAGACTAATAAATAAAAATGAATTTATTTTGTTGACAGTATATTCAGATGCACTATCAACCGTATACCTGAGACCAATAGTTTGCTGCAGAAGTCTAGATTACCTCTAGGTATTCTAATACACCCTTTCAAGGACCTAAATGTAAGTAATAACCAATGACTTGAACTTCGGGATTTAAAGTAGCTTTTGACATCTTTCTAAGTTTATTTGTATGTGATTAATTCTACTTACTGTAAGCAGTAGTATCAATGTACCAATAAGTAAACGTATTAGCCTGTAATGTCCCAATGCTGGGCAAAGGCCTCTCATCTTACTGAAAACATCAGTACAGTGAGGAGGATTAGGCATAATCACCTAGCTTAATAAGTAGTAGGTATAGGAGGTATTATTAGAAGATTCATTCATTCAATAAGTTAAGCACGCTGTGGCGCCTAAAAAAAGTGCATTTATATTTTAATTTTATTGTTATGTGTAGTATTGTATGTGTATAGTGTAACTTTTACTGAGTGTCCTAAATAAATAAATACGAGTAGGTAAGTGGCTTAACCTGGTGTCGGAGTTTTTAGACCGCCTAAAGGCCTCCGACATGGTCTAGTAATAACATTTTAAGCTATTTAGCAATATTAGTTGTCATAATTTCGCCATAAACAATTAACATTTTGTATCCTCACGCCCTAGTAGTGTTATCTGCAGTAATGTGTTTATTATCATTCAAATAACATGAATAACGTTTTTAAGTTTACGTATTCTCTTGGAATTACTTATATTTGTTACGTTGTTTAGTTATCTAGGTAGTATTTTAATCTAGGTAAATTATTTTTGGTTTCAATTATGAGTTATAGAAACATTTATTTTATCTACGTATGTATTTAATGAGAAGTATAGATAGGGCATAGCTATCATTGGACGAGACTTTGTCTTAACACTAATCAATTCAACCTACAGTAAAAGTATTCTCGTAAATGTGTTTATAAACGTTTTCCTTTGATTTCAGCACCTGCCTGTGATACAATGCAACACAATAGTGCGGTGTAGAGCTTGCCGCACCTACATCAATCCGTTTGTGTATTTCGTCGACGCTAAACGTTGGAAATGCAACCTGTGCTATAGGGTGAATGACCGTAAGTACTATGAGTACTATGAATCAAGTATTGAGCAACTGGATAAAGGATTGTATCGCTGCAAGCAATATTCCAATATAGGTCAAAGACTTTTCTTAAAATATTAACTACCGGAACGTGCCAAAGATGAGTCTATACATCTTTAATATACATACAGTACAAGAGCGAAATATCACTGACCTATCACAAAATATTAGAAACTATAAGTGCTAGGAGCCTGTAATTTCGCACGGGTATTCCTTTTGCGATTTAGGTGCTTGCTCTAAAGAGATTTTGCGAAATGCAACAGCTATCTGGTTGCCGGGGCCATACCCAGGCCATACTTTCACCCAGAGCGAAGCATGGGCGGGCCGCTAATGATTATAAATCTGTCGGGCACTAATATAATGCGAAAGTTTTCTTGACCAAAAAAACTATGACTACTATACAACTTCACCAAATCTGAGAAAATAACAAGCGTGTTCTAATAATCGCTTATATTCCTTGTATAATAATGGCAGTGTGCCGTAATTTAGACTGTGATGACGACGACTTGTTATAAATCCTTCATGTTTAAATGTATTGTTCTTGCGGCTATTGTCAAATGATATTTGAGATATCTATTGCGTCATTACATGCTCATAGTAAATACATATGTGTATTTACTTTCGTAAATATATATTGTTGATATCAGATATGTTAGAGAAAGGAGATTTGAATTTTCTCCGACTTTTGTTCATTTATGTTTTTTGGATTATATTTATTTTTCCAAACCTATGACCTATAGTAGTGGTGTCACAGCTATAGCTTCCATTTGGTAATATAAATAAACACAATTAAATTCAAAGTTAATATATTATGCTTTATTTGCTTCCGAGCAATTGTCATATTCTTGAAGACAGCAGCTTTGCGCTCTTTCTCATCTTTAATTTACCCTGTTATGTCCCACTGCTGGGCAAAGGTCTCCCCCAATTTTTTCCGCCATCGTCAAAGAAAGTTGACGGATTCCTGCTCCCAAGAAATAAGTTATGCAACATGAAATTTATTTTAAATAATCATCTCGACTCGCGAAGAAGAAGAAATCTAGCTCAGCAACTTAATATCTTAATGATGGCATCCATTAATCAAAAGAAGCAATCAATCGAGCGTAGCATTTGGTGCAAAGGCACCCTCAAGAATACGAAAAATCCATTATTATCAGGCACTCCTTTATTCTCTGTTTCAAAGGCACCTAGAATAGAAAAAAATACTATTAGTATGTAAAAGGGGTAAAATCTGACAAACAGAGGAAAGGACATCCATTTCAATAACACATCTAAAACACAACCCTTTCCACGTTCCAGTGCCGGACGAGTTCCAATACGACCCAGTGAGTAAATCGTACGGCGACCCGTCCCGCCGGCCCGAGATCAAGTCCGCCACCATAGAGTTCATCGCGCCCGGCGAGTACATGCTGCGCCCGCCGCAGCCCGCCGTCTACCTGTTCCTACTCGACGTCTCGCAGCTAGCCAGGGATTCCGGCTATTTACAGGTATATACATTACTTACGTAATAGTATTAGCCTGTAATGTCCCACTGCTGGGCAAAGGCCTCTCATCTCACTGAAGATATCAGAACAATGAGGAGGGTTAGGCGTAATCATCACGCTTGCCTACTGCGAGTTGGTGATCTGATATAAGTAAGTGCCCCGCGGTTTAACCCCCGCTGTTCCCGTTCCTGTAGGATATTTGCCAGGAAAGGTAGTAACAAACCTTCCTCTTGAATCACTCTGTACGTTGGTGAAAACTGCATGAAAATCCGTTCAGTAGTTTTTTAACAAATCAATTACATACAGACAGACAGATTTTGGGGACTTTGTTTTATAATATAAATTTTTGAACAGAACATTACACGTAAGCTACGTAAGCACGTTCCTAAGATAACGTTAGAGAATTTCGTTTCGCACTCGTAAAAACTCTAAATTACTTTCAATAAAACTACCCGTGGAGAAACTTTACGTTTTGTGAATAGCCTTTTCATCAAAGACATATGCTACTCTTTGTATCCATGTCCGTTTTCATTTTAAAAGAGTGAAGCTGTGCAAAGCTCAACTGACCAATCACAATGCATTACGAACACATTTTGACAATGTCAATGCTTTGTTTGACAATCCCAATGCGCCGTCGGTCCCGGTTACTTTCCACGGATAGTAGTCGTTACATGAGCCATGACAGAGGCCTTTGGCGGCTCAATAACTCTGACACCAGGATAGGTCAGGTTGACCATCCACTCGATGAAGAAGAAGAATGCGCTGTGATTGGTAGATTGGGCCCTTCTCCGCTCTACTTCAATGGAAATGCACCCTTAATCATTTATATATCGTTTCCTTTCCCTTTAGCGTTTTCGGAAACGTGTGTCTGAACTTTATCGTCTAACATAAACAAATTACATAACACACATGAACAAAAGAAATTATAACATCACTATATTGTACAACAAATAAATATATTATTGTTTCCAACAACAACAAAATATTATATCCATATAACAAAAACAAACATATTATATCTAAATTGTTTTCCATTACCAATAAATAAACAAATCTTTTCATCATTACAGGTAGTGTGTGATACCCTAAAGAATAATTTAGACCAGCTGCCTGGTGATGCGAGGACGCAAATCGGCATCATTTGCTTCGACTCGCACGTGCATTACTACCTTATGAGCGAAGGATTGACACGGCCTAAAGAGATGACTGTACTTGATATCGATGGTGAGTTTCAGAAATGAATTAAGTTGTTAATTGAAGACTTTTCATTTTAAATTTGATTTGCACTCCGAGTGCATTTTGATCCAACTTAAAAGTTAGGATAGCTTACATCTCAATTTGTTGTGATTAGGGTGGTCCACCCGTTCATTTTTATATGCTAAAACAACGTGTGTCGTTTCAGCTAGTAATAAATATGTTATTTTTCTCGCAGACATATTCCTGCCGTCGCCAGAATCCCTGCTAGTGAACCTGGGCGAGCGGCGAGAGCTCGTCAAAGAATTGTTAACAGTTCTCCCTCAGAGGTACTCGAATCCCGGCGTCCCCATGTCGGCGCTAGGAGCCGCGCTGCAAGCCGCTTATAAACTAATGGTTAGTAGCAAATTAGCAGTAAAATCATTTACTTTTTAGTTCAGTATGCACTACTGGTTTTACTTTTTCTTGTACAAACGCATAACATCTCAGTCTTTTGTGACCAAGGTTCCTGTAAAGGAGACGAAACGTCAGATAAAAAAGTAAAATAAAAGTTGATTGTATCAGTAAACGTAGTTTCAATTCAAAATCAGTATGCACGGTTTTTTTCGCTTCTACAAGACAGGCAAATCTGCAACAAGAAAAGATGCAGAAATATTGTGTTAAATCGAGTTTTCACTGAGTGTTTTTAAATGTCAAAAATGTTTAATTTAATGTTACTTGATTGCAGTCGCCTACCGGAGGTAGAATAACGGTGTTCCAGACGTGCTTACCAAACATCGGGCCCGGCGCGTTACAACCAAGGTAAATACAAATAGTAAGAGATACGAAGACGTTTTCTTAGGAACCATGTCATCGATTATAGTATCTCTCCATGGTTTCAGTCTTGCTTATACTAGCCGATTTAGAGCCACCATGTGTATACCATATTATACCCTTGTGTTTACTAGGAAAACCCAAACAGTCTTTGTTCCATACTACCTATTTGACATTTCAAACATGTGTAAGTAAACTATGTATTTTATCGGAGCTGTGCAATGCTTCTTCTTGTATCCACCAATCACATCAAACGAAACTTAGCAACGTAGTATGGCATAGCTTTGGTGGGAACGCACCGTTCCGTTCTGCATTGTTTATATTTAACTAGCTGTGCCCCGCGGTTTCACCCAGCGCACACCCGGTCCCGTGGGAATTTCGAGATTTTAATACTTATCCTAATTCTGACCAAGAGAAATAAAATAAAAAAGAATCATTAAAATCGATCCAGCCGTTCTCGACTTATAAATGGTGTAACTAACACGACTTTCTTTTATATGAATAGATATAAAAGAAAGAAATATACCTTTCTATCTGTTTACAGAGAGGATCCAAACGCGCGTTCGTCCAAAGAGGTAGCTCATCTCAACCCGGCGACTGACTTCTACAAACGATTGGCGCTCGACTGTTGCGGCGCGCAAGTCGCGGTCGACCTGTTCTTATTGAACTCTCAGTATTCAGACTTGGCTACGTTAAGTAAGTATTATTTTATGTCGGGTAATCTCAGCTATTTCATCAGTATAAAACTGAAGGCTGGTTAAGGTAAAATTTATCAGGCTTTTCGAAAGAGAAAGTCTTGTAGAGCTTTCAACTTTTGAATCTAACTTCACACCGATATTATACCGGTGTGAAGTTTGTGCTAATTAGTTAGTGATTTTGTCACTGGGACAAACTTTACGTCGATACCGTGTTACTACAGAGATGTTTTAATGGGTATTTTGCTATTCGGGGTATAAATTAAAAGTCCAAACATGATGAAAATCGATTTCGCAGCTATTGAGTCAAATGATCATGGTGTAACTTACACTATTTGATTTTTAACCGACTTTCGGTTCGGCTACTAAAATCTGAAGTAGTTTCTCAATTCGTGTGAAGCTTTCTTTTCTTAAGTTTAAGCGAACGCTACTCATTTGAGTCTTCTGTGACCTCGGTTCCTGTAAAGGGGCTGAAATGTCAGATAAAAGTGAAGTGTATCTGTAAACGTAGTTTCAATTCGATATCGTGTGAAACTTTTCATGGTATTCAGGGTATCATTATGTAGTGCTTATCTAAACTAATCCTCGTTTTTATATTGCAGGTGGTATTAGCAAGTTCAGCGGCGGGTCGGTGCACCACATCCCGCTGTTCAAGGCGACGCGCGCGTGGCAGGCGCTGCAGCTCGAAAGGATGCTGGTGCGCTACCTCACGCGCAAGATCGGCTTCGAGGCCGTCATGAGGGTGCGCTGCACGAGGTAATTATAAGCTGTGCCCCGCGGTTTCACCCGCAACGCCCCCGTTCCCGTGGGAATTTTGAGATTTTATTCCTTATTTTTCTTATATAAAAACCTTGTCCTGACAATAAGGAACACATTAAAAAAGAATCATCCAATTTGGTGCTGTCGTTCTGAAGTTATGCGCTTAGCAACACATTTTGCGATTCATTTTTATATTATAGATTACATAAAACTCATTGTTATCAAGGAAAGTATTACTTTAAATCCGTAACTAAATTGTGCGTGTGTAAGTTTCGTAGAGGCTATGGTTCGAAAAATAATTATTGAGGTCTATTCATGTCATACTAAAGCATATGAACCTATCAGTTCACAAAACAGTAATTAAAACTCAAACTCCACAGTGGCATAAAATTAGTAATTAAACCACATCTTCACTCCACAGAGGCATATCAATCCACACGTTCCACGGCAACTTCTTTGTGCGCTCGACGGACTTATTGTCCCTCCCCAACGTCTCGCCGGACGCCGGGTTCGGCATGCAGCTCACCATCGACGAGTCACTCGCCGATTTACAGCAAGTCTGCTTCCAAGCGGCCTTGCTTTATACTAGCAGTAAAGGTAAGTTGTTCAACTTACTTACTTTTTATGTATGTAACATAAAAAGTAAGTTCGAGTAGGTCAGGGTAAGGCTGATGTCGGATATTTAGGTAAAAAAACTTAATTAAAATCGAATCATCCGTTCGAGAGCTATGATACCACAGACAGATACATAGACAGACAGAGAAGTCAAACTTATAACACCCCTCTTTTTGCGTCGGGTGAAAAATATTATTTGCACTCGCCTGCCAAGGCGGTCCCGGGTTCTATTCTCAGGTCGAGCGAAAACATGTTTTCATACTTTTCAAACTTGGCTCGGGTTTGTGATCACCAACCAACCGCCTAATCCTTCTCATTGTACTGATATCTAAGGTGAGACGAAAGGTCTTTGCCCAGGAGTGGGACATTACAGCCGAACGATTTATTTGGTTGAACAGTTGAAGGTAACGCTAACCTGATTCAAATATTTATCGTCATCCGTATCGGTAAGCAATCAATGAACTGAACATGAAACTATAGTTATATAACTTCTGCATCGAGTGGATGGTCAACCTGACCAATCCTGGTGTCAGAGTTATTGAGCCGCCAAAGGCCTAACATGGCTCATGTAACGACTACTATCCATAGAAAGTAACCGGGACCGACGGCTTAACGTGCCCTCCGAAGCACGGATATAGTTTTCATAATACGTTATTTTAATTTACAGGTGAAAGGCGAATACGAGTGCACACGCTAGCGTTACCGATAGCGAACACTTTACCTGATGTGTTGCACTCGGCTGATCAACAGTGTATTATTGGACTCCTCGCTAAAATGGGTGAGTCGACCTACCTTCTACTTATGTTGACACTTGAATACTTAAATTCCACGCGTAGCATAATTTTAACTATAGCTTGAATACGTAAAAAGAATTAATGGATTTTATCTACACTAATGTTGTAACATTCTACTTATGTTTCCAATACTTGACTTATAATTACTACTGTTATAGCGCAGACAACAAAACACTCAATTTAAGCAATTTCACATGATGGTATAATATCCACATCGATATCGATAATAAAACGAGACCAATTAACCTGGCGAGCCTTATGTCAAAATCCTCATACAAGTTGTATACAATTTTGATATTAGGCTGGCTTTTGAAAACAGTTGGGTTGTACGTGAAAACTTCGTCGAAACTACTAAACTTACATACACAAAACTCTATGGTAAGATCTTGTGCCAATTAAATAAAAAAAGAACAGCGCGCGGTCGCTCCTGATTGGCCCTGCGCGCGCAGCTGCGCTCTCATTGGTTAGATTTTAATGGCGGCAAGTTCACTGTGACAATTCACGTACGCGTGAATTTAATGTTTCGCAATGTGTTTTGTTTTTAAAATACAAATTAAAAGTTAAAAATGGATAGCGACGATGATATTTGTACGCCTCCGGATATTCTAGAATTGGCAACAAAAGTAACTCACAATCTTTTGCCAGAAAAATCTAGAAAATTATATGAAAAAATAAACTATTGTCAGCTTTTACTCTTGTTGTTTGATTAATTGCATTAGTGAAGATAAAGTAGTGTATGCAACTGCATATAACACGGGTATTAAAACACTCGTTACTATTATGAAAGTCGCTGCGCTCGTTTCATAAACTCACACTCGTGTTTTAATGCCCTTCATTATATGACAGTTGCATAAACTACAATTTTTTTCCTGCGTTTCTCTTAACGTACTGATACGCGCATTTAATACACAAATACACCGCTCGTGGTCACGGGACAACCCAATTAGTATAATTTAGTATGATGAGTGCAAATCGTGTGATTTTAAAAAGTATGTAAGTGTGTAACATCGTATTGAGTTACGTGTTTGACCCGTGGGCCAGCGGTGGACCGGGCGGTGGCGGCGTCGCTGGGCGAGGCGCGCGAGGCGCTGATGAACGTGTCGGTGGAGGCGCTGAGCGCGCACCGCCTGGCGCAGAACCTGCCCGCCGGCGCGCACTCCGCCGCGCTGCACGCGCCGCACTCGCTGCGCCTGCTGCCGCTCTATCTGTTGGCGCTGCTCAAGAGGGTAAGCGAACTAAACTTATGTCCCACTGCCGGGCAAAGGCATGCGTATCTCACTGAACATATTACTAAGGTGTATTTACTGTTTTTTCATGTAGAGAAAAATACCTTCACGTTCATAATCTGTATGTCTCTACCTCGACCGTATGTTTCGTCGATCTGTCACGTCGAAAGATGGTTTATGGAATTTGAAGGATGTTTTGGATGTTGGGGTGAAAATGCATTTAAATCACTGTATATTTTTCTTTTATAAAGGGATAATATTTCCTTGAAAAATCATAAAGCGTAACGAAGATATTTTGTCATTTTCAATGTTTTGTGTTTAATCAATCGAGCTCCACATTGCTTATATGGAGACACTGCATGTACATTAAAGTGGACGGGGTTCAATTTACCATTCACATTGTATTGAGACTATCAAACAACGCATTAACATACGTAATGCATTGTGATTGCTCAGTTGAGGTCCGCCCGGCCCCGCTCCGCTTCAATCGAAACTCATCGTGACCCCTCCCCCCCCTCAGAAAGCGTTCCGCACGGGCACGTCGACGCGGCTGGACGACCGCGTGGCGGACATGTGCAGCCTCAAGGCGGGCCCGCTGGGCGGCGTGCTGCGCGCCGCCTACCCCGCGCTGCACGCCGTGCACGCGCTGCACGACCACCTCGCGCGGGAGGACGACGAGCTCGTGCCCGACCCGCCGCGCCTGCACCTCACGGCCGAGAGGTACCGCGCGCACCACGCACCGCGCACCACTGTTCTATCTTCATTAACTAATCGAGATCACTTTAGAGAAAGAACAATATTATATTTTAAAAAAACATACCCATATTCTGTCCGTGAGCTACGTAGTCACAATTTTCAGATCCTTAAAAGGAAAAGGTATCGTTAACAAAACCATCTCCGGTTTCAGAATAAGCTCCGCGGGCGCGTACCTGCTGGACGACGGCGAGAGCATGATCCTGTACGTGTGCCGCGCCGCGCCCGCCGCCTTCCTCAGCGAGGTGTTCGGCGTGGCCGCCTTCAGCCAGCTGCCCGACGAGACGCGCAGCCTGCCGCGCCGCGACGCGCCCGCCAGCCAGCTGCTGCACGCCTTCATCGACAGACTCAACGACGACCGCCCCTACCCCTCCGACATACTCATACTCAGGTATCTACACTATCTATACTAACACTAGCAGCCTGCCGCGCCGCGACGCGCCCGCCAGCCAGCTGCTGCACGCCTTCATCGACAGACTCAACGACGACCGCCCCTACCCCTCCGACATACTCATACTCAGGTATCTACACTATCTATACTAACACTAGCAGCCTGCCGCGCCGCGACGCGCCCGCCAGCCAGCTGCTGCACGCCTTCATCGACAGACTCAACGACGACCGCCCCTACCCCTCCGACATACTCATACTCAGGTATCTACACTATCTATACTAACACTAGCAGCCTGCCGCGCCGCGACGCGCCCGCCAGCCAGCTGCTGCACGCCTTCATCGACAGACTCAACGACGACCGCCCCTACCCCTCCGACATACTCATACTCAGGTATCTACACTATCTATACTAACACTAGCAGCCTGCCGCGCCGCGACGCGCCCGCCAGCCAGCTGCTGCACGCCTTCATCGACAGACTCAACGACGACCGCCCCTACCCCTCCGACATACTCATACTCAGGTATCTACACTATCTATACTAACACTAGCAGCCTGCCGCGCCGCGACGCGCCCGCCAGCCAGCTGCTGCACGCCTTCATCGACAGACTCAACGACGACCGCCCCTACCCCTCCGACATACTCATACTCAGGTATCTACACTATCTATACTAACACTAGCAGCCTGCCGCGCCGCGACGCGCCCGCCAGCCAGCTGCTGCACGCCTTCATCGACAGACTCAACGACGACCGCCCCTACCCCTCCGACATACTCATACTCAGGTATCTACACTATCTATACTAACACTAGCAGCCTGCCGCGCCGCGACGCGCCCGCCAGCCAGCTGCTGCACGCCTTCATCGACAGACTCAACGACGACCGCCCCTACCCCTCCGACATACTCATACTCAGGTATCTACACTATCTATACTAACACTAGCAGCCTGCCGCGCCGCGACGCGCCCGCCAGCCAGCTGCTGCACGCCTTCATCGACAGACTCAACGACGACCGCCCCTACCCCTCCGACATACTCATACTCAGGTATCTACACTATCTATACTAACACTAGCAGCCTGCCGCGCCGCGACGCGCCCGCCAGCCAGCTGCTGCACGCCTTCATCGACAGACTCAACGACGACCGCCCCTACCCCTCCGACATACTCATACTCAGGTATCTACACTATCTATACTAACACTAGCAGCCTGCCGCGCCGCGACGCGCCCGCCAGCCAGCTGCTGCACGCCTTCATCGACAGACTCAACGACGACCGCCCCTACCCCTCCGACATACTCATACTCAGGTATCTACACTATTTTTTTAAACATTTTTCTGTATGCTGTTGAAAACACATTTCAACAATTTATATGAAGATTCATTGACTGGCCCTGGATTCCGAGGTATAAACCTTACGGCGCTCCACTATGTGGGAAACTGCATTTTTTTTTGTTGTGTTTGAGAAACCTGACAAAGATTGGATTTAGTTTACCACACGAGCCAGTTAGTTTGCCACGCCTAGTAATTAAATGCTTTCAACTATAACTATTACCATATAAGTTATAAGGCACGGCCATATAAGTAAGCTGACCGTAACAATTTATTTGCAGAGACAATTCGCCATCAAAACATCTGTTCACGGAGCGTTTGGTCGACGACCGAGTGGAGTCCGCTTTCTCCTACTACGAGTTCTTGCAACACGTCAAGACACAAGTGAAATGAGTTTTGTGCGAGAACCGAGTGACTATAGTAAAGGACGCCAGTGGAGCGCGAAAGAGTTTAAACTGTGGTAGTTGATAGCGAGGCTAAAGCGCGGTATGCCAAAGCAAGATGGTATTGACACGACACTGCCCTAGACTAAGCATTTCTAGATTCAGAGTTTCGCAAATCTGTATAAAAACATTTCCAAAATATTATAATTAAACATGTAAAATATTGTACATACAATTTTATTAATTAAAAATCTGTTTTATTAAATATCGGTGATATTGTTACGTTTATTTTGGGTCGTCGCATTGTTATAATTTAATTCGATCGGAACTCGATCTAGAGCGCTATTTTTCCAACAACAGAACTCGTAGTGTCGATAGTGAGTTATTGAAAAGAAAAGACGTGAGACGTCATAGTTTAATTTTCCATTTAAATTAATTGTATTCTTTTAAAAGTACCGCAGAAGTTGTACGCGAAATTCAATCATCACTATAAAGGAATAAGGTAGTTTATTTGCATGAAATGTTTACAAGAAAGACCTATGGTTTGGGAGTATTTATTTTTGAAACAATATTAAAAAATATCCATAGTTGTTACTTTTAAGTTTTCACGCGTATGTTCGGAATGTTTTTGCTGTGAGTGTAAAGATGAATATAAAGATATAAATATAAGCCAATGATTGGATTGGACGAATAAAACGAATATTTTTCTATGTTTTCATGTTTAATATATTATTTTTGTTCATCGATGTATTGTTAGATCAAAGCGTGGATGTTGTCAAAATATATTTTTCTTTATTTTACCTAGGGCGTGTCTATTTTGAATGTAGGTTGTGTAATACACGTCGTTTTGTCGTCAGTTTAATCTGTTACTGATAACGTCCGTCAGTTCGAATGTTGATAAGCTGTCAGTTCATCAGTTTGACTGAAGTATCGATGAATTGAAGAAACAGGATGTCCTGTGTTGGTAAAGGAGAACGCTATTATGCTTCGGACTCGCAATGTTAATTGGTAGTTGTACTCTAAAGCGAGTAAACAAAAAACTTGAAGACTCGATTTTCATTCGACGTCGACTTATAACAAGATAACGTCATGTGAGTACGGAGCTTAAGAAATATCGGGCTGGGACTACGACTCGAATTAAATATTATATACTAGCTGACCCGGCGAACTTCGTACTGTCGTTTTTTATATTTGCTATTTTATTTTTTTATATTTTTTTTCATACAAACCTTCTGACACTTACGAACACATAAAATAAATATTTGCCATTTCGGTGCAGACGTTTAGAAGTTATGCACGTACCAACATTTCGCTGATTCATTTTTATTTATTATTTTAGATTAACTAGTTATATTACGCGATAAGTAAAATTTGTGCAATGTGTTTTGTTGCATTTCATTATCTTCTTCGTCACTAACACAGAACATTTTGTATGATATCGTGATCGGATTATAGAAAAAACTGATAACAGTAAGACGTTTAAATCCTATAACGATTGGATCGCAATAAATATAGTTATTTTCGTCCGGCCGTTACTGTATGTATTGTCATGTAATTATTTTAATTCCATGTATGTATGCCACTTGATATTATGTAATTGGATTGTAAATTAAATAAAATTATTTATGAAATTATAGTTAGAAAGTTTTATACTGAAATGAGTTCGGCTCCGAAATGTTTTTAACAAACAATATATACATTGTATGGTAAAACGCAGCTATTTAAAAATTGGGTAGTTAAATACCTTAATAACAAGTAAAATAAATCAAGGATTGTATGTTATCTATCGAAATAAAATATTAGGTTGTGTTAACAATAAAAGCAAATAACTAATAAATCGCACGTAATATTACCGACCTTGATTTCCTGTAGTAAGCTACAAAGAAAACTGAATAATTAACGTGTATTTTAGTCAACGACGCATTTAATGAAAGGTCAATTAGCACCAATAATACTATACATACAGCTCGTTATTTAGTAAATAGGTTCGGACAAAGAATATTTATCAAAACAAGTCTTACGTCTCTCGAAATAAAGATTATATTCCTATATTGTAAATGTTAGTTTCAGCAGAAATGTTAAAAAGTTAAAGATTTTTTTGCTAATCTCAAAACCTACCAATCCGCCTCTTGTATTGGATAGCCACAGTCGAAAGGATGTTTCTAGGCTATTTTTATTTTCCCCAGAACAGGCACAACACGGGTAAAACCGCAGGACGCTGTTAGTATTAAATATAAACTAAACTTGCCACGTGCAAAGCAATCTATGGACATTATAAAGTCACAATCTCATTGCGTCGCATCGTTTCACAATTTGAGATCTCATTGTGTATGATAAATGTATATGAGCGATCGCAACGTACGCCGCGGTGGAATTGTGCCCTGATATCAATTAAATGATTGTTATAGTGTGAAATCATTTTATATTTATTATAGTGTTGCAAAAAACGGAATAATAGTTATTTATCATTATAATATTTGTTCTGAGCGAAAATGCCGAAATAACTATTTGATTGTATCCCTAATTTACTTCTGCTAAAAATAATATAAGTTGTTACCCTTGCGAAATGGTTTGGTAACAACATATTTTTCAAATTATTTAAAGGTTGTTTTATCAAAGTTGCCTCAAATTATGACAAATATTCTCTGTTACTTGAATATAAGATTAAAATCACAAGCAAGCAAGTGCCTTCATTATTTAGAACCATTTGAAGGCCTCGACGGACTACATTAGTTAAAGATTTAGCCGGTGGTTTATGCTGCCGACTAGTGGTGGCGACGATATAAGCCCGACGGTTTAACCTGCCTGTGGCAATAAAAGTGCGGCAGTTTAAATGTGTAGAGGCCTTTGTATATTATCTGAGATTACTGAAACGCCACTTAATTTAAATCATACTTAAGTAGTGCTATTAATTATAACAGAATTGTCAAAATTATGAAATAAAGGAGATACCAGATGCTTAAATTAACTAGCGTTTTAGTAATCATGGTTTAGAGTTTAATTGAAATTGTGGTAGGGCATTCCGATATTGAATTATTTACAGTTTATCAAACAATAACAATAAACAGACGATAACTTGTGACTGATAATAGCAGATTAATTTATTAACATTGTTAGCGGACTGAACTCGAGCCTTGTATATTGTTTCAATATATTATTCTGAAAATTATACGTGTTTTTATCAATATCACCCTATTCTAAAAGATTTTTTTTTTAACTTGTATCATTATGTCTATGCAAATGACTCTGAACTCTTCTTCGGGCCAAACTTGTTTCGCTTGATCAGGTCCTGCCTGTCCGGTGGTGCTATGGAACCACATGTAATTTCGGGCCAAGATGTGCATGTTAGCGGATTGCAACACTGCATCAATAGCTCTGGCATACTGGATCAAGGAGGTACAATGTGTTGAACTTTAAATTTTAGAAGTTGCATCGGAATACCTGATAACCAAAAAATGCTATAGGTATTTAGGCAAGTACGTATCGCCTCAAACTCCATAAAAATGTTTGTTGCCAATCCAGTAGCATTGTACCTTTCTAACGCAATTTGAGTTTGGATCGCTTAAAGATTCCAATACAGTCCGATGATTGAAAAAAACAGACTAGACTTTGGTATAAACTTTGTTTCTTCCCCCAAATATATTTGGGGATAGCTGCCTTCATAAGGGTTGAGGTACCTAAATATATTTAACAAGCGATCGGAAGAATAAACGGGAAACACCCATGTCCCTTAGTCTTAGAATCAATTCATATTCTGATAGATGTACTGCACCTGCCTATCTGCCGTTGGTGTTCATTTATCTAAGAAATGTAATATACATAGGTTCTGTACCTAATTAGTTAATGTATAAGATGTCGGTTACTTTCTACGGATAGTAATCGTTACTTGAGTCATGTCAGAGGCTTTGGCGGCTCAATAACTCTGACACCACGATTGGTCAGGTTGACCATCCACTCGATGAAGAAGAAGACCATCACTACATAGTATAAAACAGTCGCTTTCTGCTGTCTGTCCCTATGTATGCTTAGATCTTTAAAACTACGCAACGGATTTTGATGCAGTTTTTAATAGAAAGAGTGATTCAAGAGGAAGATTTATGAGTATTGAAAAATCCCGAAATTCCCACGGGAACGGGCACAACGCGGGTAAAACCGCGGAGCGCTGCTAGTATATGATAAGGAAAGGTACCTAGTGCAAGAAAGACCTGGGCGAAGTACATGCTTTCTTATCATAAGCAGTTTATCTGGAGGTAGGGACCTAACTAAAGCTTTCCTAAACAGTGGTCTATATTTTTCCCTAGACATAAACATAAATATGTTATAATTTTGCCAAGTCAACTAACGACCCTAGCTGTCCTCCTGTCTTATCATCCTTTAAGATTAAAAGAAAACCAACGACCCGTACGAGCAGAGCGCACCCAGTATTACCTGTGTCTACTACCTACCCTATCTGTACCTCCAAAACAGCGATGTTCCACTCCAAAAAAACTACAGGAATTTTTAAAACCTTCCTTATTAGGTAAAAGGATATTTATTTACCAATAACAAATTATGTAACAAAATATAGGTAGGTATGTAACATTACTAATAACTAAATTTAATAAAATCAGAACACAAAAAGAATTGGCCCATATGTACATCGAAAAAATATACCTAAGCAAGGCTTTATTATGTCGATAGGTCGATGAAATCAAACCTTCTATGGCCTGAAGATGTTTTTAATAGGTATTTAAATCCTTAAGGAATAGGGCCAATCGGTAATCTGGTAACCCTCTCTGGTCAAGGCAGCCAAGGACATGAACTATTCTTCATCTTATCTCTTTTAGTCTGAATACCGCAGCATTTTAAGCAGTCTTCACAATCCTCAAACATATTAGTTGTTTCTATTGTATTCGTTGGCCAGTAGTTCTTAGGGCCATACTGGCTTCGATTTATCAGGTCATGTCCGATGGTGCTGTGGAGCCATATGTACCGCCGAGACCTGGCGTACATCGCTGTGGCTTTCTGTACCGCATGTACAGCTCTTTGGCATACTGGATCAAGGATGTACGATGTGTTGAACTTTAAATTTTGGATGTTGCATCGGAATACCTGATAACCAAAAAATGCTGTTTATTTTTAGGCAAGTAACTACGTATCGCCTCAAACGCCAAAAAAAGGTTTGTTGCTAAATCCAGTAGCATTGTGTACCTATCTAACGCAATTTAAGTTTGGTTCGTTTAAAGATCCCAATACGGTCTGATGATTGAAACAGACAGAGTAGACTTTGGTATAAACTTTGTTTGTACCCCCAAATATATTTGGCGATAGCTGCCTTAATAAGGGTTGAGGTACCTAACTATATTTAACAAATATCTACCCATTGGGTATCTGTTTCAGACTAACCTCATGGCCACAACATTCTAAGACACAATAATTGACGAAATCAACTGGAATGAGATCAATTCTGTAGCCAATTTTCTGCAGCCGATCTGATAACAGAATCAATACAACTTTATGAAGGAACTAGGTTGATAGGTACATACATAATCTCAGGGTGTTTCCAGTTCGATCGAACAATCGATCCATTGACACGTAAATTAAGGATATTCCATTAGGCCGATAGCATAAATAACTAATTACATATCTCATGTGGATATTTGCTACAAAAGACGCGTAGGCGCGCACTTAGGTATGTGTGCGACTGTTAAAGCTTAGTTCGTGCTTTGCCTTCAGGATGTAATTTGTCTTTTGTGCCTTAGACCAGTCAAGCGATTGGACGAACAAACGGGAAACACCCATGTCCCTTAGTTTTAGAATCAATTCATATTCTGATAGGTCTACTGCACCTGCTTATCTGCCATTGGTGTTCATTTATTTTGCTGTCTGTCCCTATGTATGCATAGATCTTTAAAACTATGCAACGGTTTTTGGTGCATTTTTTAAAAGATAGAGTGATCCAAGAGGAAGATTTATAAGTATAAAAAATCTCGAAATTCCCATCGGAACGGGCACAACGCGAGTAGAACTGCGGAGCGCTGGTAGTATAAGATAAAGAAAGGTACCTAGTGCAAGAAAGACCTGAGCGAAGTTCATGCTTTCTTATCTTATGCAGTTTCTTATTCAATCGGTCATTTGGAGGTAGGGACCTAACTAAAGCTTTCATAAACAGTCATATATATATTTTTCTACACATAAGCAGCTTCAAACAGTTTATAGTACCACAAAATGTAGAACAATTTCGTGTTTGTTAGTGTTAGTCAGGGCTCAGATTTGGTAGATAACTTGTAAAGTTTGTGAGCTAGTGTAGAGACCACTGTGTTATAATAATTTTATGACCTGTTAAGTTATTTTTGTTGTAAGTCATTTAAGTTACTTTATGGATATGTAATCTACTTTGTACTAAATAATTTCTAATTTATAAACTATTCAAACTCATAAAAGTCTTAGTAACCTTTCAATCCTCGTAGTTTCTGGGGTTTGTGGGCCAAAGTACCAAACGTGTCGCATGGTCCGTAGTAGATTTTAATATATAGCCGAGACATACGAACAGACTATTGACTACAGAGTTAACAATATTGTGATATTAATTTGGGTTTTTATTTTGCTGGTTGACATATACATATAAAAATCATAACAATTATGACACTTTAATAAAACTATTTATGATAATTTGACTTTGACTCTTCTTTGATTAAGTAACCTGGGTCAAAACCTAACCTTTTTCATGAAGCTATTTTTAGCCAATAACAAAAAAAAAAAATTTTGTACCCCCGGAAGAGCGAAGCACTTACACAGGGTAGGCACAACCACGAAATAGAGACAATTTTGTGGTTGTGCCTACCCTGTGGTTATTGTTACAATAATTAATTAAAAATTGATGATAAGATAAGGGTCAACTGCACATCCATCCAGTGTCGATTCTTCGGTGGTCGAAAACACCGAGTTTTTACATTTCTGGAGCGTGTAGTTCAATAACGGTTGGGAATATGGAAAAAGTAGATAGATTAAAGTTATAGAAAATTTTATAAGCTTTAATTTCATCATAATTTTTTTTTGCTACATTGCACCGTTTTTGAGACAATAGCGAATAACCTAAAATTGAAACGTTTGTGACCCCATTTTATATGTATTGTTATTATTCCGAGTTACAATACTGTTAGATACTTATGTATATTGTGATAGCTGGAAGGAATTGAATGATTGCCTTCTAGTATTATTTCACTATCAATAATTAAATCTCTTTATAAGTTTGTGTATTATTTATTAAAAGAAACTCATGGCTCGGGTTCGAGATCACCAACCCGCATTAGTCAAGCGTGGTGATTACGCTTAATCCTCCTCACTGTATTGATATTATCAGTGAGATTAGAAGCTTTTACACAGCAGTGGGGCATCGCAGGCTAATTATTTTTATAATAGAAACTCTAGATACCCTAACTAAAGAAACATAATTTATTAACTAAAAAGCATAATGTTAATGTAAGTCTTTCGTTCTCAGCTTGAGTTTGATGGGGATCCCTTCCTTGACCCCTTGCACCACGTTGGCCGTGTGGTCCACGACGGGCTCCGGCCGGCTGTTTTCCGAGGGCTCCACCCAAAACTTGTGCAGCACTGCAGCCAGCCCTGCCATAGACTGCATCTCACCCAGCCTTTCTCCTGTAAAACCGTTTCAGTTCAGCACCTATGATAATGTTGCTCAGAGCACTAAGTTGTCAATTGAAACTGAAGAAAAACTGGTAATTTCTCCCAAACTTTGTAAAATTGAGATTCCATTGATACAAACATAGGGTAAGACTTATTTGTTACTCAATTTACTCAGTAGAATTCGCCCAATGACTCACCTATGCACGCTCTAGGTCCCTCTCCAAAAGGTAAGAATGAGAACTTGTGTCGATCCTGTGCCTCCTCTTCAAATCTCTCCGGCCTGAACTCTGTAGGGTTGTCGAAGTACTGCTCGTCCATCTGTATTGCTTGAATGGGAATCTGAATCCTTACTCCGGGATCTATTGTTATTCCTAACTCTGGGATTGTGTACTTTCTGGTACATACTCTGTTTAAGGTTCCAAGTGAAGGGAATTTCCTCATTGCTTCCTTAAAAGTCATGCTTAAGTATTTCATTTCTGCAATGGAATTGTAGCACAACTCATTGTTGTATTTAGATAATACCGTGTCAATCTCTTGCTGGGCTTTTTTTTGTTTCTCTGGATTATATGCCAGTTGCAGAAGTGTGTAGCTAGTAGCTGAAGAAGATGTTTCGAATCCTGCAGCAAAGAACACGAACACTTGCGCCACCATACAGGTGAAATCCATCGTCATCTCCACAGGAATCGGACTTCCATCAGGATTTCTTCTTTCGATCGATTCACCCTTTATTACACCTTTTTCTTTCAAATCTAACAGCAAATCTATAAAGTCATTTCTCCCAGAATTCTTATAATTTCGTTGTTCACAAATGTTCTTCACTATTTCTGTTATGGCTTCATCGAGAGCTACATTCCTGGCACTAAAAAACTTGCCTAATTCAGGAAATAAGTCAAATAAGCCGAGGAATATCAAGTTTTTCCATGAACGTGTAAACATAGTTTTTCCTAAGTCCCTAAAGAGAGATCGCTCTTTATTGATGCTGTCAACTTCAATTCCAAAACCGCAGGCGGCGATGAATTCGGTTGTGAACCTGGCCATCATTTCACGGATGTTATATTCTTCATCTTTCTCAGCGATTTCAGCTCCAACGTCTTGTAGTTTCTTTGCACAATTTACAACTAACGGAAACATTCCTTTCAGCTTAGCGGTGGTGAAGGTGGGTGTGAGTCTCTGCCGCAGTAGTCTCCAACGGTCGCCGTCCACGTGAAACAGATTTACCAGGAGCGGTTCATCTCTCCCAAGACCACGCTTATAAAAGTGATCAAAGTCCACGGTCAGCATTTTGCGGGCGATATCAAGATCACGGATCACGAGCTCGGGCACCGGCCCCCTATAGTAACCGACAACTTTCTCACTCGGATATTTCTTATACATTTCTGTAGTTATTTCAGTAATACTTTTGATTCCGAACACATTTCGAAAATGGTTACCGAACAACACTATAGGAGGATCATGTTTAACGTTTCTCTTGGCCCAGTAAGAGTGGTTGCGGGTGGTGTAGTAATAAATCGCGATGACTAATAAAATTAACAGAAGTGCGAGCATTGTAGCGCTTCTGTGCCCGATGCGTGCGAGACTAACGAAACGAGAGACGCACTGGGACCAAGTTTAGTGGTTTGACAAGGTGCGGTGAACTTTCTATCTACCATACAATTACTAAGACCAAGATAAATATTGTCGGTTGATAAACAACAATAAAATTATTATCTTTTCCAGTCGTCGGATTCGAAGTACCTATTTAGAAATATTATTTCACTAGCAGCGCTCCACGGCTTTACCCGTGTTGTGCCCGTTCCCTTAGGAATTTCGGCCGTTGAATGTGCCTATCCATTACAATTACGAGTATTCTAATTAGATTGTTAGTTTCTGAGATTAGCGCGTTGAAACAGCTTCAGCTTTCTTCAGCTTTAAGGTATCTACCCTATGAACGTGTCAGCACCGGCAAAATATTCTCATCGAGAATAGTCGACGTTGTTGGTTGGTGACGGAACGGTCTAGTGAGCATAGTCCCATACTTTTCAATACGAAGAATACTTTTTTGCCTGACATGTTCATAGCACGGTCATGGTATGATACGGTGTAATGGGTAGAGGCCTTTATTGTATTAGTATCTAGATAACAGGAAACCTAATAAAATGATATCTTTGTGATTAGTTGGCAGAGCCGCAGTGATGTAATTTAACATTACCGTGGCTTATCTGTGTATATCTGTGTATACTTATAGTTTCTAGGTGGTATCATGTGCTCAATATAGTTGACCGATTTATTCCTAATTAAATAGTGGTTATTTGAAGTCCATTTAAATGTCAACTAAGTAACTAATTGCTTCAATAATAGTTATTACTTAAGTTGAAGGTTCAATAATTAATTATTATTTTGTTATGTACGCGATCAGTTTCTTGGAATATTTGTAACTAGAGATTGTTATCTCATTACTTATCGAGTAACATATCATAACACATATAATAAAATGTAATACACAATAAACAAAGCGATGTCTTATCAATAAAACTTAACAGTTATGTTATAATATGATACTAGCAGTGCACCGCGGTTTTACCCGCGTTGTGCCATCCCGTTGATTATATATCCCGTTGAATGTGGCTATCCATTAAAAAAAGAAATATACGAATCGGTTTAGTAGTTTCTGGGATTAGTGCGTTTAAACAGATACACTGTTCAGCTAAAGCTGTTTTTTTTGTTTGAACTAATATAAAATATTATATTAGTATAGATACAGATTATGATAGGAGAGTAGATTAGGCGTTGAAAATGTTTTTTGCTTTCTTAATATATTTCATGTATTCACAGTTTTTTAGAAAATAATATTGTTAAACAAATACAAATGGAAACATTTCTATACTAATGAACTCAAAGCTAGAGAGCTTTTGAGAGCAAAACGTTGTACTAACATCCTCGAAAACATAACAAATTATTATGGGTAGGTCAGTGTGAGATAATGTCCAACAATCGACTTTAATTAAACTTACTGTAATAATATCTTCAGTATTTATTTATTGTATCTTAATATTCTTAAAATCCAATATATAAAAAAGTCGTAATAAAGTAACAAGTAAGTTTTTGTAAAAAGTAGGCAACATTTATTCGCTCGACTTGGGAATTGTACCCGGGACCTCAGTATTGGCAGGCGTGCACATACTTAGCCGCACCACAGACTACCGAGGTGTTGAAAGCTCTGGTTGAAAGCTCACCTACTAAATTTGAACATAATTAAGTACTTATGTGTTTTTTTAATATACAATATTTCAGCCTAACTTACACATAAAATACTTACGTACTTGAGACACTGTTAAAGGGTGTCCGCCACATCGATGTATAGACAACTGTGACTGAAATAAACTTACTTTATTGATTTAAAACAATGTTTAAAACAAGTACAAAATATTCTTGACAGAGTAAAATTAAAAATGGAATTTGAGTTACGTTTAGCCTGGCCGCATACGTGCGGAATCCGAATTCATTTCCGAACGTGTGCGGCGGTACATAGCATAGTATGGAAGTTCTACCTTTAGTGTGACGTCATTAGTTTTTTTCTCTCACATTCGACATGTACGTATTTATTCCGCACGGGAAAAAACGAATGTGTGACACTCACTGTATTTTCTATAGATTTGATGCATTCAGTCCTGAATACGGAAAATGAATGCGGAAATCAAATTCAGATTCCGCACGTATGCGGCCAGGCTTACGCTTATTAATAAGTTTTATTCGTTCATAAGTCCTTGTTTCTCAGCTTAAGTTTGATGGGGATCCCTCCCTTGACCCCTTGCACCACGTTGGCCGTGTGGTCCACGACGGGCTCCGGCCGGCTGTTCTCCGAGGGCTCCACCCAGAACTTGTGCAGCACCGCAGCCAGCCCTGCCATAGACTGCATCTCACCCAGTTTTTCAGCTGAAACAAAAAAAAAAAATTAGAGATATTAGCTATCATCACCTCTAATTATTTGTTAAAACGGGAACAAATAATTATGACATCAACGTACGTTAATATCATCACCTCTGTTAGCGTCGTTCGAGTGTGACTCAAATGCTCTATTGAACTCTCCAAATTGCAGATCAATAACTCCATCAATCTAAACACCTAATAGTGATATTTATTTCTTAGACGATATATATATATATATGTGACTCACCTATGCAAGCTCTAGGTCCCTCCCCGAATGGCAGGTAGGAGAAATTGTGGCGCTCGTATTTATCGTCAAACCTCTCCGGCCTGTACTCTGTGGGGTTGTCAAAGTACTGTTCATCCATCTGAATAGCTTGAACAGGAATCTGGATTCTCACTCCAGGATCTATCGTTAGTTCCAACCCAGGGATAGTGTACTGTTTGGCGCATGTTCTACGTAATACTCCGAGAGTTGGATACTTCCTCATAGCCTCTCTAAATGCCATCCTTAAGTATTTCATTTCTAAAATAGAATCGTAACATAACTCATTGTTATATTTAGACAAAACTGTGTCAATTTCTTTATCCACTTTCCTCTGTATATCTGGATAGTAAGCAAGTTGCAGCATGGTATAGCTAGTAGCAGATGAAGAAGTTTCAAATCCAGCTCCAAAGAAGAAAAACACTTGTGACACAAGAATAGAGAAATCCATCGTCATCTCAACTGGAATCGGAGTACCATCAGGATTTATGTTTTCAATAGATTCACCTTCAATTACACCTTTTTCTTGTAAATCTAGAAGTAAATCTACAAAATCATTTCTACCAGAATTCTTATAGTTTCTTTTCTCACAAATGTTTCGAACTATTTGTGTTAATGTTTCATCAAATAGAACATTTCTACAGTTAATATATTTTCTTAATTCAGGAAATATCTCCCACATACCAAGAAGAAGAACATATTTCTTCGAACGATTAAATATAGCCTTCCCTAAGTCTCTGAATAGGGACCGTTCTGTATTGATAGTGTTTACTTCGATACCGAAGCCGCAGGCGGCGATAAACTCGATTGCAAATCTGGCCATCATATCACGAATGTCACATTCTTCATTTTTTTCTGCAAACCCAGTTCCAACATCTTGTAGTTTCTTTGCACAGTTCACGATTAACGGGAACATTCCTTTCAGCTTGGCGGTGGTGAAGGCGGAGGTGAGCCTCTGCCGCAAGAGTTTCCACTTGTCTCCTTCGATGTGAAATAGATTGGACATCAACGGTTCTAATTGTCGGTTTCTTGCATTACCTCGTATGTAAAAGTGGTCGAAATCAACCGCGAGTATCGAACGTATGATATCGAGGTCTCTTATCAGAAGCTCAGGTTCCGTCCCTCTGAAGTACCCGACCACTTTCTCGTTCTGGTATTTCTTGTACGGTCGACCAAGAAAGTGGTCTACCACTTTTGACAAAAGTTTCTGCGAGATGTAACGATCGCTAAGGTTGACTTTTCTATGCACAATTATGTTATGACAATCTTATTGCCAGGGAAAATTGACCTTGTTGTTTCATGACGTTCAAATGAATCTCAACCGTAGGGTGGTAGACCACATTTTTGGCTGACCGTACAGTTCAAGTGATATTTCGGTTGTGCTTTTAAATCCAAACACATTTTGAAAATGATTTCCGAATAATGGAATTGGCCAGTCATGTTTCACGTTTCTCTTCTTCCAATAAGAATGGTTGCGTGTTGTATATAAATATGCGGAAAGAAATAATAATAAAATCACTATTGAGAATAAAATGATCGCTATCATCGCGGAGACGTGTCGCGGTCACGAATAGATTTAAACTACTAGTTAGAAGCAAAGAGGCCTTAGATGATAAAAATAACAATATTAAATCATTATTTGACCTTATTGATACCAGAAACTTTTGAAGATAAACTATTGAAGTATTAAAGCTATGTTCTTAAACACAAGCAGTACATTATTATTTATTTAAAACGGGAACTTACGTACGACGGAGACTACTGTCGAGATCTCGACAGTAGTCTCCGTCGTACGTAAGTTCCCGTTTTTTAAATAAATAATAATGACATTAACGTACGTTTCAATTAATAGTAAAACAAGCAGTACATGACTACAAAAAATACCAAAGTCAAATATTGTAAAAACTTTATTGTTAATGGGTCAGAGTTAATTGTCTCTTAATTTAAGTGTCAAAGGCAATCCTCCAACAAATCTTTGCACGACGTTTCTGGTGCTGTCCACCTTCAGCTCCTGCCGGGAGTTAGCTGATGGTTCCACGGAGTACTTGTGCAGGATGGCTGCTAACCCTGCCATGGACTGCATCTCACCCATCCGGGACCCTGCATGCACAAGATTTAACACATTTCAAAGGTTACTCGTAAATAATCTTCTTTAGTATACTAGGATTTATATATACTTAGGTCATGTTGGAGATTTAGCATGTTTGCTTCATGAACAAAGTAGTCACACCTTATAATCCTCCGTGATCTAATATTCACACAATCTGTTAATTTTATTTTAAGTTATAACGTTCATAATTTCATATTCTTAACGAACAAAAAGAAACAACGCAATTAAATAAAACATACTAACAGCGCACCGCGGTTTCACCCGAGTTGTGCCCGTTTCCGTAGGAATTTCGGGAATTTTTACACATATAAATCTTCCTCTTGAATCATTCTATCTATTTAAATCGCATCAAAATCAGTTGCATAGTTTTAAAGATCTAAGCATACATAGGAACAGACAGCGGAAAGTGACTTTGTTTTATACCATGTAGTGATGTTAAGAACCTTGAAATAGCTTTGATAGACAAGTACTTAACTACAATTATAATAAAAATAAGTGGCTAAACCAGATTCTGGGTGTTTTGATAGTTCCGACTTGAGTTACATATATTTGGATTTAACCAGTTTACAGTGACAATATCCATTCCTTTCGAAGAACTTATCACATTAGTTATCCAAACCCAATAATATATATCTATCGGTTATCTTGATGAACACATTAGCAGTTTAGACTTTAAAATATATTTTGGCGGCTGAAAAATCGGACCGATAGGTTATTTTTAGTAAGGCCCTGTCTATGCTTAACGCTTGCGAAACTATTTACATCAACCGTGATTCTGTTTATCATTGTCAAACTACGCTTACCAAGCTACGAATAAAATAAGAGCAAAGAGATGCAGACGTTGTTGCTATAATTTTATACGCAGTAATAGATATTAGCAGAGATTTTGAAATAAGGGTGGGGAAGTTCACAAGCCTGTAATACGGATAAGCCACTAGCCTAAAATTTAAGTGGAAGACAAGTAAACTTAAGTGCAATGCACATGTGTCAGATACAGAAATGCCAGTTAGAATATAACCTATATACATGCCAGTAAGTAACCAGTTTGTATATTAAATCCATGGTATCCAGGTGCTAGCAACTGATATGTGTGTATTCCTACCTCTATGTTGAAAGTGGCTTTAAAACCATACTCACCGACACAATTTCTAGGGCCATCTCCGTATGGCAAAAAAGTGTATTTGTGACGTTTATTTAAATTTTCAGGAGTAAATCGTTCTGGGTCAAACTTGTTAGGATTTTCAAAGTATTTTGGATCATTTTGTATTGCTTGTACAGGTATTGCTATTTTGACTCCACGATCTATAGTTATATTTAGTTCAGGTATAGTGTAATGTTTGGTGCATTCTCTAACAACAATGGCCGGAGAAAACATTCGCATTGATTCGTAGAGGATCATTTTTAAAAACGTCATCTCTGCAATCGCGTCGTAACATATTTCACCGTTATATTTGGACAATACTTTATCAACATCTTCCTGAGCTTTGCGTTGGACTTCAGGATTGAACGCTAGCTGATGTAAGGCATAACTCGTGCTTATTGTTGACGTTTCAAAACCAGCAGCGAAGAATATAAACACTTGAGCAGCGAGGAGCTCAATATCAACCTTTAATTCAGCGGTGACTGGAGTTCCATCAGGTTTTCTATGATCAATAGATTCTCCTCTAATAACACCATCGTTATAAAGTTTGATCAGACAATCCATGTAATCGTTTCGTGCGCTTGGCTTATAGTTTCTCCGCCTCATAACTTCCTTTATAATTTTAGTTATGTTTACACGTACTAGAGGATTATTAACGTAGAGGTAGGGTCTCACAAATGGAAATATTTCATAAATAATTTTCTTTACCAAAACTGATTGTTTTGGTTGGATTGTTTGTTGTGCTACTTCGTTGAACAGTGCACGTTGTTCATCTTCTACATCCATGTCGATACCAAAGCCACAGGTTCCAACGAATTCGCAAGTGTACTTCACTATAACCTCGTATATGTTACATTCTCCTCCTTGGTCTACAATGTCTTGGACTCGTGTTTGTAACTTTTGCGAGCATCTCACGATAAGATGAAACATGTTCTTCAGTTTTGCCGAAGTGAACATCGGCGTTAGTTTCAAGCGAAGTAGTTTCCAACTGTCCCCATCATCAAGTACAGCATTTCTATGGAGGGTCTCCACTTTCTTATTCCTCCCTCCACCACGGTTATAAAAATACAAGAAATCCTGGGTGAGAATTCGCTTGATAATATCAAGATCCTTCACCATCAGTAAAGGCTTATTTAACACATACATACCCACAAGCTTCTCATCATAATATTTGTTGTACAAATCTGTTGAGAATTGGCTAAAACTTTTTAAAGCAAACATTGTAGGGATCATGGTACCGAAGTAAAACACGGGCTTGTCGTGCTTCACGTTTCGGATTTTCCAATAATTATAGTTTTTCGTCATATTGTAATAGAAAAGTAACACTAATACCAGTAAAGAAAGTAGTATAATCATTATTCAAAATAAATATTTCAAAATTAAGTTGTTACTGCGTTGAACGTAAACACTTTACTTACAACAATTTAATGTAAATTTATCTAAACGTGACCTATTAAAATGTTAGCAATTATTGAAATCACGACCTCACGACAACAATAAAAAGGTACCAAACGTTTTTGGAAATGGTTTTTGGTTAACGTTAACCAGGAATAAACGCTTCTGTGCCTGTGTGCTCGCCTGCCATAACCATAAACCCGGATTCAATTCCCGGGTCGAGAGGATTTCCAATTTACTTTAAGTCTTTCGATCTCGTCAGATCCTTTCTGTAATAATTGATATCTTTAATAATCATAGAAGTTTCTATACTTGGACAATACCGACTAATACTTTTTTACTTGCTCTTAAATCAATGGTATTTCTTAAACAGCAGTTTTAGTAGACTGTAAAATATCAGCTTCATAACCAAATAATCAAATGTATCTAAAATAAATCGTTAGTCTTACACAATGATAAAAACATCTTTACAAATCACCAATCTGTGCAATGAAAGAAATTACGATTCGCTATAAAAAGTTGAGTGTTTAGAAATGTTACTATTACTCGCACGTTGAAAAGTGTAATGTGTGCAAATTGGCACGATCGCACCGATTATAATGACATTTGTTATACATTTTGAAATACTCCGCATTGCATTTTGATCGTCTTTTTTTTATAAATTGGTAACTTAACTATGTAATTGTCGTTTCTACGAATTCCGAGGATTAGGGTGCCTGTCAAGCATTTTTTAGCAAACATTTTTTTAAATTAACGATTTGTAGGTAGCAATACTTGTTAAATTAATGAAATATACAAAGACACGTGCAATTAATGAATACTTGCGAAGATTTAATCAGAAAAAGTCTTATTACTTATTGTAATTTTTAAAAGTAGTCGCTCATTTGAGATCAGATCAGAGCAGTAGCAACAATGGCAATTTGAACAACTTTTGACGTCAGTGTAGCATATATGTTTTCGTGAACAATGGTTGTTATGTTATCATGGTAATCGTATCAAATGCGTCATCGTCAATTAGCTGAATTAAGGAATGGTCAGCGGTCAATTTAGTTGCTGAGCGAACTATAGAGTACTCGAGCGAGAGTACAAATACAGTTAATGTAGGAGAAGTTATTTAAGTTATGTAATACCTTATTCTGCATATGATTATGGTGTCATTTGAGTAGGTCCCTAGTTTTATTGGACACAGGCTAAATATTAGTGCACACTATGCATGCTTAATTGCAGATATGTATTTTATGTCTGTAAATACAATTCATGTAACACTGAAAATCTAGTAGCTCGGCTGTAGCGTATTTTCATTTTTATTTCTTTTAGTCACTTTTATTTAAAAACCAAACACGTTATATTTAACACATTTTTTATTATAGAGTCATTACAATCATATAAAAATATGAGATTCTAAACGATGCTCTTGTCATATAAATTATGAAATAATTTTATTTATTCCTACTGAAATATTCGCGAGTAACATTGTGGTAGAATCTCAAGGAGAATGCCAGGAAATGGTGACACCTGAGCGAGCTTAGAAATAGCAATCCACTCTATACAAATCATGTTTGCAAAAACTGGAACAAATTTAAAATTTATGACGATCAAGAAAGAGATAATTCTCATTTCCTTTTACTAACGAGTAAAAATTACGAAGAAGTTGAATCATATTAAATAACGAAATAACTCAAGGTGGATGAAAAAACTCAATACTAATGACTAACACTATCTTTAGATTCAATATAATTGTGAGCGCAATAAGGAGGAAAGTAAGGAAAACTAGCAAGTTTTAGCAAGAGTACTATCTTCTTTTAGCTTACGTCGCCAAAACGTAAAAGTCGTTACGCTTTCCATAGCGGTTTGTTAATCTGAAGTAATAACTTAACCCACAACGAAAAAGTTATATCCTAAAAACAATAACAACAGCAGTACATAAATAAACATCTATTCCAACCTTCAAGAACCCTTCATTCAAACCAAACACAGTAACAAGGTAGGATTGTAAACAAAGTAAGCGTCACTTGAGCGAAAATAACTATGGAATGCCGGATATTGCAGTACCGAGAGAGTCCCGCGTCCCAGGTGCCACGCGCACTCCGTCTGGGCTTCAGTGCGAGAACATACGCCCTGCGCGAGCGCACGTCCCGACGCGAACGCGATCGCTCTATCGATATTATTCTCGATAAACTTACTCAACTCACTGAAAATATTTTTAAAAAGTTAGGAAAATTCAAATACTTTGAAAAATTCAGACAGTTACAAACTGAATTCTAAATTCAAGTTGACGCTAATAAGATAAAAAGAAGTGAATAAGTGGAAAGTGAAAAACTTTTTGTCAAAGTTGGTGTTTATGATAGATATGAAAGTCCTTACTGCTGAAGATAAAGTAGTTAAGGTGGGGAATGAGAACGAGCCGACAGTGGTTTTGGACACGCAGATATTGACAAAAGAGGAATTGAATATGTAAGTTCAGGATAAAGCAAATATCGCTATAACAGTGCATCTTCATCAAGTGTCATAGCAATCGTTGTTAATAAACTTCTTGAATGTACTTCTTTATCAAGAGAACATTTTAATGAAGAATTGAATTTTAAAAGGAAATGAATAGATTGCTAAATTCATTGCCATTTTAAATTAAAAATATACGTTATAAAAATAAATACAATTATTTATTGACTCTTCGGATAGATTTTAAATTTAATTGGTCAATTCTTATGCAAATTGTAAGTGAATTAAACCATATTATGAAATCATCAATAAATCAAAACAGCAAAGCGATAAGGGCATACACGAGAATTGTTTGAGAGCATAAGGAGCAATCCTCCATCGCTAGGTCAGACTAGCCTGGCACCGCTCCAAAATGACACAACCGCCAGGAATGTGGTGTTTACGCGCCGTACATTTCGCATGTTTTCGTCTTTCACTGAGGAATGCCCCTTTTCTGTTATGATTTTTGTGATACACATCTGATTTTTATTGTACCTGATATTGAAATTTGGTTCTCTGGTGTAATCTGACGTAAACAAAGTTGCTGTTTCATCATTATATAGCCGTTCCGTTTGAATTCTACATTAGCCCTATTCATCATTCCCTAATTTTCAAATACCAATTTAAATTCCTTAGAACCAAATAATTTTAGATGAACTTCAAAACAGTTTCTAGCTATTCTAACACGCTATTTTCTTCTACAGAGGATGTCCTCTCGGTGTATCTCGTGTCACCAACTTTCTATACGTCTGCGGGGCTCACGCCCTCCCCGGGGCAGTGAGGGTGCTGCATCCAGGTCTCATAGTGAGCGCGGCTCCTGAACTTCCACCACCCCCAGAAGACTACGTCCCGAGGCATTTCGTGCCGTTGCTGGATACGCCACATTCAGACATGCTGCCGTATATGGAGAGAGTCGCTGATCTTATTAATGAGGTAAGAACTAATTTGTGATACTAGTTATTGAGACTGCTTTATTAAAACTTGAAATGTCATATATTCAGATTTGATTTGGTTCATTAGCTATACCTACTTAATATGATCTTATCAAACAATAATCTTTTCAACATAATACCAATAACGCTTCTTCCGGAGGCACAGCCAAATTCTCATTTACTGATTTGAGTATTGGAGAATTTTACCAATGTTTTGTTTTCTTTATAGTTCTATTTGATTGTGAACAGGTAGTCAGATCCGGGGCAGTAGTGCTGGTGCACTGTGTAGCAGGCGTGTCGAGGTCCGTCACGCTCTGCCTGGCGTATCTCGTCAAGTGGCAGAAAATGACGCTCAGGGACGCCTACCACCACATGAAACAACGACGGTTGGTTGAATCCCTTTATTATTTTCATAATAGAGATCTCTTTTATCTTTTTGGAATAACAAGAGTGGCCCGTCAAGAAATAGCGCAGGTAACAGCATGGCCACATCGTCTCTTAAAGCTATTGAGAAACTCTATGTACTTCATGGACCCTCATTTTCTTAAAAAAATTACCAGCTATATTACTCTTACAATACTACCTTTACGTTTATACCTTACTAGCAAACAAAACATTGCTCCTTAACTAACAGAAACCTTCGTTGCAGACCCCAAATACGACCGAACACCGGTTTCTTCAAACAACTGATCAAATACGAAGAGAGGCTCTTTGGTGAAGCTTCTGTCAAGATGGTCTACTGCGAGGCCATAGACAAGGAGATACCAGACGTCTACGAGCCAGAGTATAAGGCAATGACTTGGTTCAGGCAGCGGTATGGACCTATCGAGAGATGCTGAACTTATTGAGTAAGATTTGAAGCTATGTTCAGATGAAGGAACTCACGTATACACGCTATGGCACTTCGAATCTATGAATGGAACCCTCGTATTCATATGTCACATGACAAAAAAAATGCAAATACTTTCAAACCTTAAGCGAAAAGTAATGTATTAACTATAAATTTCCCGCAAATGAGCAAAGGTCTCAATGAAAATATCTGTGTAGTAAGGGACAAAACTGATTTTGTCTTTGTCTCTCTAAAACTAATCATAATATGAATTTAGTCAGATAGCGAGTTAGAGAATACGATGGTTAACACAGTGCACGATTTTATGTGTAAAAGTTGTATCAGCATTTTCCACTGCACAGTTACTTTGGCAAATCCCTTCATCTGGACATGGTTTCAGGGTGATTCATAACAAAGCCAGATATGAAAGGCAATAATTCAATTCAAATAATCAGATATATATTGATATCAATATGCTTTTAAGCATGCATCTTAAAAGCTGCAGAGTTTTATATGAATCATTCTGTTAATAATAAGTGGAACAGATATACAAATTCAGGCAATCCAACAAGCACTGGAAATAGATTCGGTGGTGACAAATACAATGATGTCACAGCCAATCAAGATGTTCTCATTTTGAATGATTTGCTAAAAGAGTTCAACATCATAAAATGTTCGGTCTTTCAGTTCGTTTCTATGCAGGACAAAATTATGTCGAAGGTAGCCGTATATATTCTAAGGTCGAAGGTAATTTGGAATTGTGAAATTAACATCAATATTGCACAGATCATCATTTTAAACAATTTGTTGGAAATTGCCTGTTTCAAAAATGTTAAAAAATATTACGTATTATTCGTATTAACAGTTACTGTGATTTTGAATGAAAGAATGATGAACAAGACGATGTATGTAAACACAAGACTGAGTGATTGAGCACAACTTGTTTGTTTATTTTAAAAATATATCATTAAGTTTATTGCTTTATACTTATAAAAATATGAACAAGATTGTTATGATCAATTTAACAACTAGCAATTAAGCAAAATATAATAATGAAACAAAAAAAATGTGATAAGTTTCTGATACGATAGTAGTTATTGTTAAGTTATTATTAAATTTAATGTTAATTTTATGTTATGGGACCAAAATAAATAAGTTTTTGAAAAAATATGGTGTCTTATTTATTAACAGCAGTAATCATCACAATTAGAGTATCAAAGTGGTGATAAGAACATCCATTTTTTTTCATGTCAACGGTATTAGGTGCCTGAAACATCCAAAAATATAACAGAGTGTGAGTCTGTATCATCCCATTGCTGGACAAAAGCATCACTTTGAAAATATTACAAAATAATATTAATAGTTACAATTCAATTTAATTCGATACGAAGAAGAAGAAGAATGGGTTATACAACTTTGGTAATTTTGTCCAAAAGTTCGTAAAACATTAAACCAGTAGAATTTTAACTGAAAAAGATTATACAATAAGTTCTAAAACAATAAACGTGCAATTCATTGAGCGATGTTGTTGGCCTCGTGGCATTGAGCCGGATCGGGACGGAAATAGGCGCGTGCACGGGAGTGTCGCGTCACTCCTGTGCCTAATTTAATTAACTGATTTATAAAAAGTATATACTTAAATTATAGGTTATTATCCAAAGGGCATTGTTGTTAGGTATTCATTATTATGAAAAATAGGTAAAAATGCTAATGAAATGGGAAAATCCAACAGATTGTATTAAAGGTAGTTAATTAAACTAGCAGTCAGAACATATAACAATCGAAAACTAAATGCTCTCGTCATTCAATATATCTATAGTATTTCATAGTCTTTCAGCAAAAAATTACTTTGTGGCTTAACACTTGTGACTGTAGTACTGTAGAGTAGGGACTAGGGAACTACGTCGTCGGAACCACGAAGTAGATAAGTGTGCCCAGTAAGTAAGTAAGTTCGTGTGCGGCCAAATCTGGTATTGGATTAGACCACCTTAACGCCTCCGTCATGGTTTAACAATTACAATATAACGTGCTCTCCGAGGCACGGTAGCGTCCAGTAAGTACTTCGCTCTTCCGTTATCAGAACCACGAAATAAAGAAGTCTTCCGTGGTCAGAACCACTATAGAGAAATCTTTGCGTATGTCACTGTAATATTATAAACTCCGTTAGTTTACAATTTAACTTAAGGGCACGTTAAGAAGTCGGTCCATACTCGAAATGACTGAATGAATAATAATAAATATATAACTCGCGAGATTATAAACCAAAAAATAAAACAAAAAATCTAACAATACAAATACCTACTAATAAAACAAATAAATTTTATATTGGCAGTTCATTTTATAGATACGAAAATAAATTAAATAGCTCAATGTCAGTTCAATAAATAAACACTCTTGATAGTTATATGAAAACTGAATCGCGATGTTTAGTATCACATCACGTGAGCATTCAAGGGCAAAGTTTGCTATAGAATTAAGAGTGCCTTTTCACCTGACCATGCCACATTTGATAGATACCACCATCACTTTGTTACGTAGCTAAGCTGCGATTGCTATGATTGGTGAATACCAAGCGTAGCAACGTAGCATATTGCATAGCGTAGGTAAAGTTATGCGCTTTATTCCAATGTAAGTGGTGTAAGTAATGTGAAAGATCGCACTGTTACTGGCTTTCCTACAGTGCGATCAAGATGCCCAAATTCTGGTCCTGACACATATAAATAAAGGATAAATATTAACCATATTGACTCGATAAGAAGAAGGTGAAAGATGACAGTTTAAAACTATTGGCTGCGGCCATACTTTCGGCACCAGCGCGGCCCTTCACGACACCTACAGCTTCGTTTATTATTGGTAAACATTACAGGATTATAGATAGGATCTAGAAGAAAAAAACGATAAGTAGACATAAGTTTTACATTCAACCCAGTAAGTACACCTATTTATACCCATAAATATTATATCCATGGTAATTTGAAATCGCACTCCCTCATAAACCCTCCTTCAAAACGCACACAACACAATCGAGCTTGCTGGCGTTCGTTGAGTAGTGCCGTCGGCCGTTCGTGAGATCGGCGAGTGTGGCAGCTCTCAAATCTCGATCCGGTGGGTCGACGGTAGTTGAAATAAAACGTAGTTCAAACAGAACACAGCGAGAATATTCGCTTCCGCATTACTTCTCGAGGTGTAACGAGTTATCGCCTTGAATTAATCTGTGTATGTTGGCATGTTTTCGCTAATTCTTGATTATCGTTTCCTTGAGATTGATTGGAGTTTAAAAGTTTTACGATTTAATAGTTTATATCTACGCTCTATATTTTTAAAACTTCACCTCATCTTTTAAGATCTGTTCATATTTCATTAAAAAAGAAAGTTAAAATATCGGCCATTGAACTTAGATTGGAATGACAAAAGACTGCCAAAATCTGATAAATTAAATTAATGCAGCAATTTGTCGAAAATATTATTATATTTCATACAAGACCTGTTTCACTTATCATAGAGTTCTACTTTTAAATAATAATATTTGGCTGAGTAATTTAGTAAAGATTATATCTACAGCATCCTATATAATAAAGAAACTACAGATAGTACAGGAGGAGTATAATCACAGAGAAATAATACTGGGAAACCAGTATTATTTTATTATCTGACTGAGATTTTGAGTAATGTAGGAAGTCAGCATGTTGTTGCACCAAGATTACCTTCAGGTTGGTGATCTCAATACGAAGCAAAGCAAAAATTGGAAACATGCACGATCCGGGAATTGAACCTGAAACATCAGTTTTGGCAGGCGAATGCACATGCGGAAAAGGTTAGTGTACAATGAGGAAAAGGATAGTGTCTCAGGTTTATCCAATAAATTTTGATTTTATATTTCATAGACTAGTAATTAGTAACCCAAGAATAATTTTCCCAAAACGCCTAAGTTGTTCACCCTTTGTTGGTTACTCGCCAAACCCAGATTAAACAATAGTCAACACGTCATGCGTTATTCAATAGCCACTATTTTTTGCTTCAGGAAGCTGTGGATCACTCTTTTGTCATTACTGTGGCGTGCTTTAGGTAGATAATTTAGAAATAGCGTTGAGAAACAAGCTACTATCTATTATTACGATCGGGTGTTGTATAGAAAGACCTATATTATTTGAAATGCCCTATAACTATCGTAACACCAAAACATAGATATTACATCGCATTGTACTTGTAATCTTTCTTCTGTAATTTAAAAACTTAAAACCCGAAAGCAGTGTGGGCGGTCAAAAGTATTAAAAAAACCATACGCTGGCTTTTTTAATTAACGCATAGCATTAACAGATACTTATAGTACAGTTTTCTTCCGTATCAATTATCTCTTAGGGCGGGTTGCATCAACTGACGCTCCCGCACCCGTAAACGTTAAATGTCTCAACTAACAAGAAAATTAAAAATTGTTTTTAAGCTATTGCATAGCTTCTATCGCGGGCCTTGAGCGCGGGGACCGAATCCAGAAATTCCGTAACGAAAAAACCTCACGCAAAAAACCTAACGCTCCCCACTAACGCCATCTAGTGATATAAAAAATAACTATGCAATAGCTTTACCGCGGCAGTCCCCGAGTGCCACACGTCTTTTTTTTTACTGACAACCTTTAACAGACTGTCATTTTAGTTATATGGATCAACCTAAGGGATCAACGCTTTATGTTTAATAGACATTTAAATATTCGTAACATTTTTAACGAACGTATGTTATAATAACCAACCGTTTGAAACAATTCACCCTTAGTTGATATTTTTACATGTTTTACGGAGAGAAATATCATATAATTATGTTACACTATGGATATTTTATGCTCCGAATAACTTTATATAAGGTTGAAATAGTCTAAAAAGTAGGTTAAAAAACATAATACTCAGAGATGTTATGTCAAATTCCCGATAAAATTCAGGTCAAGCATTAAAGAAAATTACAATTTCAGGTCACTTGGAAATCAACATCCCTTAATCTCTTTCAAGCTGTACCGTCTTAGCGCCTTTCGCTTTGGGTTAATACCGTACATTTGTGTTGGAGATGTTGATACAGACTAAATTATTTATATCTGTCCAAATCTGATGTTTTAAAACATTCAGCATATTTAACAATTCTGAACTCTGAAGCATGTAACGAGCCAACATTTATTAAGATTAGGGTTTCGCCCACAATTAGGATTTGGTCCACTTATTTAATCATCACAAACGGACCCCTGAGTTAGCCTGTTGCTAATAATGTTGTAATATCCTTGAAACTTGTCCTTTAGAAAGCACATTTAATTATCGGGTCTATAATAATTAGTTAGCTATGTTAAGCCTGTCTAGTGTCTATAATATATCTGCTTTGACATTTAGGCGTTCTTAAAACTAAACAGACAACATTAAAGTATTCAAACTTCCACTAACACAAATAAAGACTTCAATCAAACTTAGCCCTCTCTTTTTGCGTTGTAAATTAAAAATATACATTTATAACCTTCCGAAGTCAGTACCCCGTCGCAGCTCAAAGTCGCATACTTGTACCTAGTACCCGACTAGACGGTTATTACAATTTGGCAATGTTTCATGGTACAAGTTCAAAGTTTCTCTCCTAATTACTTCTACCTACACGTGTTCGTAATTAGATAATTTTTGACGAACATTCTCTCGGTGTCACCGTTGATGTAGTCTTGAAATATTTTGTTTTGTTCATGTGACTCGTTTAATTATAGTCCTGCTAATTTCCATTAGTAAAAAAAATCTGGCTCCAGTTCGCGGTATTGTTTGTGAGACAAGCTTTTAAATGTATTACAGAAACGTTCCATTATGACATTGTTTGTTCTATTCAGATCTTCTAATAATTTGTATTTATTTTCTGCAAATCATACTTCCTTGTCATTCATAAATTTTGATGTTAGTGGCCAACTGTGGTGTCGGTTCTTCTTCTTCTTCATCGAGTGGATGGTCAGCCTGACCAATCCTGGTGTCAGAGTTATAGAGCCGCCAAAGGCCTCTGACATGGCTCATGTAACGACTACTATCCGTAGGAAGTAACCGGGACCGACGGTTATTTTAGACCGCTTAAAGGCTTCTAACATGTTCTAACGGTTGAAACAACCAGCTACATCAAATGCCACTATCCTTGTGAATTGGTTAAACAACCTACTCATCAGCTACACAAATCTATACTAATATTATAAAGCTGAAGAGTTTGTTTTGTTTTGTTTGTTTGTTTGTTTGTTTGTTTGTTTGTTTGTTTGTTTGTTTGTTTAAACGCGCTAATCTCAGAAACTACTGAACCGATTTGAATAATTCTTTTTGTAATAGATAGCCACATTCGACGGGAAGGTTATAGGCTATTTTTCATCCCGAAATTCCTACGGGAACGGGTACAACGCGGGTAAAACCGCGGGGCGCTGCTAGTCGAAAATAAATATCTGAAAAGAAAATCAGATGTCCTTTAATGATATCGCTACACATAATATCAGTTACGCTTGACGTAATATTCACAATTCAATTTTAACACAACGATACTTCGAATCGAAATACCGGATTCCATTATAGATGCTTGCACGAGAGTTATTTAAAGGGACTCTTTCATGTCAGAGAATCTTAGCGCCTCGCTGAGTGCATCTTATAAGAATAGTAACAAACTGTTATAATAATAAAAAAGAAATTTATGTCTGTACATGTTATTACCTTTTTCTAACAAACTCATTAACAGCTTATCGTATTAAAAGGAGAATCGCATAATTTTTATATGAGTTTTGTCTCAACTTTTATTGCACGAAATAATGATGCATCAAAAGCCGAAGAGCTCAACTAGTGAAGATAGATTGTGAGCCGGTATGCGAGTCAGTGAGGGCACTACATTATTATAAATAGATCGGAATCCACGCGACATACTAGGACAGTTAATCGGCCAGTCACAAGGGATTACTCGTAATGTTCTTTGAAACGTAGTAAGTTGTTAAAGATTATACTCGTCTCTATCTACCTAGGTGTAGATGCGTATTCCATGATTAAATATTTGGGAGTGTTAAATGATTTAATAGATATAGGTGACTTGCCTTTGCTCCAATTGACGACTTTAATGAAATGATACTCTATTCCAATTCCAAAAAAATATATATTGCATTCTAATGTATTTTTAAGGTGGTACTTAACAATACGCTACAATCCTGTTACAATCTCACCTCATCCGTACAGCACTATTAAGAGCGAGGAGAAGCACTTTTCTTATATACTTCTCTTCATTTATCTTTATAATTATAGTTTCGATTTTATTATTTAGTTATAGATGCGTTAAGAAGTCCTAAAATCTTCATTATGTAAGTCGATGATGATAGCTTCTCGCTCCGCTCACATAATATGTATACCGTTATTAAGTCTATGATGTTCTTTGTAGTTTTATTAATAAGTAGACACAATCACTTCTCTCTACAATTGAAACAGTACACAAAAGATGAATGGACCTTCTGATGCCGTGTTTAGATTTTACAATTGGAAAAGAAAACAGAACGGTTCTTTCAATTATCTTTAATTTACACAGATACAATTGGTTCCAGTTAGCAGTTATTTTTGTGTTTTCCATGAATACTTATAGTGTTGTTAGTGAATTAGGTACTATTTGTATTAGGTACGATGCCCGACATGAGAAATTTAGATTATGTTTCGAAAGGAAAATTGTAGGTACTCAGAGAATTTTGAGATTTTTATTACTTATTTGTCTTATATAAAAACCTTGTCCTGACAATAAGGAACACATTAAAAAAAGAATCATCCAATTTGGTGCTGTCGTTCTGAAGTTATGCGCTTACCAACACATTTTGCGATTCATTTGTATATAATAGATTTAATGGATATTTCTGAGTACATTGAGTACATACCTAATTTTTACTAGCGATCAACTTAAGCGGTTCACTTGCGCAGTCTACCATAGTCAGACATTTTGCGTAGCCAAATTCAAAATTAGAATCTACAGAAGCATTTTCGCACATTATTTTCAAACGTCAAAGGTCGTAAATGTTCATAATTTGGAAAGTTGGATTAGTTCCCATTTGTTTATAACTGAGAAGTACGTCCCTCTAGACAGGTCCTATTTTACTATTTAGTCTCAACTGCCAAATATTTGTTAGAACCACCTTAATTATATCGAATAGAACATTCTGTTGCCAAATGGGGTTATTTATAGGCTTAAAGTACTGTCCTTATGCTGAAACTCATATTATCTATGAATGTTAGTTAAATTAGACATATATTGAGAACTTTATTCCCTCATTATTTAGTTAGTAGAATCTCTGTGTTAAGCGAATGTTGTTTCAATGTGTTTGGAATTAATTGTATCCCCACTTAGCAACTGAATCGTTTTTCTTGTCAATACACAAATACATATCTAAATGTCTGCCAACTCATGTATCAATACATTTGAACAAATGCTTGTATAATATTTAATTATTGTTCATTAATAATCCCTTTGTGTTGTACAACACGATGTTAATACAAATAACAGCAACTATTGATCTACTAAAAGATCAAAGCATCTATAGTCATTATTTAGTTGTATTTATTATGACTAGGTTAGTGGTCAAGTGGTAGTTTAGACTGCCTAAAGGCCTCTGAAAAGGTCTAACGCTTGAAACTAGGACCTACTGCTTAACGTAAACCCTGCGAAGCACGGTAGCGCTCAGATAGAAATGCCACTATCGGTCGCCCCTCCAAGCTCACGTTTCTACAGTTTATTTATTAACGACGATGTATTTCAAATATGATAAATAGACAGTCAACCTCATGACAATAAGTTAAGACTTCAATTCAATTGACTAAATCTTAAAAGGTCAAACGTATGTACATAGTTGCAAATAAATGGTTACTGCGAAACTAATGCATTCGTCGCGATAACGCCACGGTGGTCTAGTGGTATGTGCACTCGCCTGCCAAGACTGAGGTCCCGGGTTCAATTCCCAGGTCGAGCGAAAACATGTTTCCTACTTTTCAAACATGGTTTGGGTTTGAGATCACCAATCCGCATTAGGCAAGCGTGGTGATTACGCCTGAAACCTCCTCACTGTACTGATACCTTCAGTGAGACGAGAGGCCTTTGCCCAACAGTGGGACATTACAGGCTATTACTTATACTTATTAACTGCTCCTATAGATTAAAGACAAAACTATATACAATATTATTTATTAGATTCGAGACACATTTACGAGTTAGCAGCAGGAAACACCTGAGAATGTAGTCAGTCTATGAAAATGTAGAGCACATTAAGAACTTTGTCGTATTAAAACTTGTGAAATACTTACGCAATGTCATTGAGAATTTAGAAATTTTATAATGTGACAAAGTAACTAAAATAGTACTCAAAATTATCGATAACTATTCTACACCACGAAGACTACTTTATCACCTTATTACAATGGCATAAGGTAGACAATCATATTTTGTCTTTTGACTAGATTTGTTATTTACTTTGACTGATTTACACCTGGGAACCTATTGCATGAATACAGATTTGACTGCGTCCATCAAATTGATCCAAAGACTGGACAATATGCAATGATCTTACTTCTAGAACAAAAAATAGGAGACATTTGTAGATATCAAGAGAATTTAAATATCTATTTGACCCGATTTTCTTCGGATTAGTAATATTTGTTGAGCCATGTCAGAGGCCTTTGGCGGCTCTATAACTCTGACACCAGGATTGGTCAAGTTGACCATCCACTCGATAAGAAGAAGTAATATTTGTCAAATTTTTTATAACTAAAATATTGTCAAGGCTCATTCCAAGGTAAGCAAAATAAAGTCATAAAGATAACATACATACGTATTCTTGTTCGCATCCGATTAGTTTGTTAACACATCATCCTTCCAATATAATTGGACACACAATCAAACCAAAATAAACACACATACAGTTTGATTTTTATTAGTCTGTTGCTTGTCGTAACGTGTAAGTATCACAAAAGGTGATTTGTTTTTTTTTGGAACTACTTCGCTTTTAAGTTTATGGAGTTTGTAAAGTTTTAATATTCACTTTACGATACTGTAAAATGTTTTATCAGGATATTCTTTATAAAGTAAACAGTTTTAAAAGGGTGCATTAATATCAAATTAGGAATATGGACATATGTATAATTGTATATGTTCCAAAGCGATAAATGCGGTGATTATGCATAGTGACCGGTTATTATGTATACTAACGGATCAAAGTGAATAATTTATCACTTTGACCAAGGAATTTGGTTATTATGAATAATTGCCGATTAATCGCTTTGGTACATATCTATCAACTGCAACATTTAAAATCGACTATACTATGCCACTATTTGATATCGCCAATTGGAACAATAAAACGTTCATTCAAATTAAACAATTTAATCATTTATACATTTCGAGTAGGTTAGTGGTCAACCCTAGTGTCGGAGTTTTTAGACCGCCTAAAGGCCTCCGGCATGGTTTGACGATCGAAACAACAGGGAACGACTGCTTAACGTGCCCTCCGACGCACGGTAGCGCTCAGAGAGAATTTCCACTAAAACCCACCCATCCAAACGGGGGCCGAACTGCACGTTGCCCAAAAATCGCAATGAACTAACATGACTTAGTCAAAGTACGCCAAATTATTGTGTAAAGGTTATAAAGACACCTACACACCTGAGCGCGTTTCGCTCGCAACCAAGTGCCGGCCCTACAGTGTCGGTATTCGTTGGCCGTTGGCCAAAGCTGGGGAATGCGACGCTTCACCATCGGTCACAAATCGCAACGAAATGTTAATGCTTATGTCGAAATAGAATTCTTTGACAAAGGTGTTTGCAGGTGGTCATAATTTTTGCAACTAAAATATGGATCGCATTAATATTTCGTCGATGCTGGTAGTGAATTCATATATGATATTTTATGCAGAAGTTGAGTAATTTTTGTATTTGTTATTGTAGTATGTAGTTATAGCACAATAGCGTATGGGCGGAAGATAAAGACATAATTCTTGTTGAATTACCTTCTTCTTTTATATCGTTATTTGATAGTAGGTATACTATTCCTGTGTAGATTGTTATGTTACTCATTCATACTATAATAGACAAGGACGCACAGTTGAAACGTTTTCCCATTGTACTAAGTATAAACAAAAACGACCAATCAAACTTTAACGCCCCGAAATTATTATGCTGCCACTCAAATATTTACTAAAAAAACGCCGATTGTCACATACATTATTTATAATAGCTAAAATAAAGTTGATAAACCCATTATAGTGATAGTTTATTTAACACTAAGCCACCCACACTGTTAGATTTATTGAAGTAAATATAATGTGGTAGACCTAATGTCACTGACCTTTGGTTATTTCAAGAACATTCTTACACGTAATACTGAATCGGGAGTGATTCATAGGTTATTATAGTTATCTGATAGGCCGCCTAATAGCTTGGAACAATATAAACACCTTGTTAGAAACTAAATGCGAGGTGTCCAGTTGCACAAACATGTTTAACAGCCAATTCATTACAGTAAAACATAAAAAATAAGCCTTTTGCAAACTTTCGCGTTTGCTTCACATTTTGAACGTATTACTTCGGGTTTTCCGAGTCCGTCCGGGACCCCGGATGGTGCAAGCCACTCGAAACGTCGGGAAATGAAAGTAAGTGTTTTTACTTACTAAAACAATCTTTTGTGCCGGAAAAAACCGTAGAAATTAACGTTTATAATAAAAAATAAGTTTAATGGCAGCCTGGCGTCGGTTCTGGGATTAAAGCATTATCATGAATTGTTTCTTCATTTGTATTCTCCAAGATTAGATTCCAAACAATTTAATACCGCCTTAACTAAATATTGTTTCTTGTCAATAGTTCAAAGACCCTTCCGTAAAGATATAAATTAAAACTGTAGAGTTGTTATTGAAAATAAATCCTGCCAAAGAAAATATTTCGGTAAAAATCTCTATTTATTTCTTTGTAATTTTCGTCTCTTCGATCTATTCTACAGGAAAAATGAGGAAATAACATTCAAAGATTTAACGTTAGTTATCATTTTGTACCTTATAATCGGTGACTTTACATTAAGCCTTTCGCCGCAAGTGAAACACATTGACCGTTACAATCAAATAGTTCAAATTCTTTTATTCAGAATGAACACTGAATCCGGAGAAAAATATTTGCATTTAGCAACAGAATGAACTGCACCAGTAGTGGACCTCCAAAGTAGTCAATTCGATTACGGTTTACGGGTCAACTCTGACTGGTACCTTCAATAAAACAGGGCCTTTCTGTTTCATATCGAACGTGTTGACTTTGAACGATTTCCCGTTTCTAAATACACCTGAAACGCTCATAAACAATGCTACGTGCTACCCGATGGAATGCTTTTGGTGGTTACAGCTATTGTTAGAGTTAAAACACCGCTGTTTTGGTAGAGTTGCTTACAATTAGGAAAGAAAGAATTGATGATAGATCCTTCCTGTATCAACAGGTAGAAAAATGCATTTGAAATGAAGAAGTCTCTAACGATCAAATGCAACTTGAAGTCATGTTTAAAACTAGCTTAACTGCCGAATATGTGATTTATATGACTTCTTATGGAGTACGTAGGTTAAACTAAATTAAGACGACGTGTGAACACGCTCATCGCGTTTGTGAGGGGTGAGGTATCTTCCCCCCGCGCTTTATGTTCGCGGACCTATCACTTTTATAAATTTATGTCACTGGAAATCTAATAAGGGTCCCCGTACACTTGATCGGCTATCGGTATTGTCTTTTACAGATATGTACCAATTTATTTTTCATCAGTGTGAATGAGTTGACGTGAAATTAAGGTCAGCGTACACTTGACCGGTTATCGGTAATATCGGTATTGTTATCTTAGCGCAGTCGGGGCAGACATTTAAATTAAAAAAAATCCGGGGAGCGATTTTTTTTTTAACGTCGGGGGGTAGTATAAATCTCGATTTTCGAACTAATCCCAGTAGAGGGTTCGCCGCCATCTTGTTTTAAAGTTAAATTTTTTCGTTTTTCTGAAATAACTCGTTAATTTTCAACTTTAGAGCAAAAATGGTCCTATCCAAAGTTGTTGGAAATTTAATTTTCCACAAGTTTGGCCATTATAATTTTTACGCTAGGATCAATATTTGCAGAGTTATACTACCAAGTTTATCGAAAAAATACTAGCTTACTAGACGGATATACTACATATTATACTTTTTTGTTGTAAATACACATGATACATAGAAAACATATTTCATAGGTATCGGTATCGGTATTTTCCTGTATCGATACCAATACTTAACAGTTAACACAGAAAAATTCGTAATATTATTACGAATTTTAATAATATTAATGTTTACTAGTGAGGCAGATTTCCTAACCACAGCAAATCTTTCTGTAAAGGAAAAAGGTTAAGTGAAGGGATAAGAATTAAATGAAACCAATAAAGCTTTCTCATTTACAAAAGGCATTGTATTTGTTGAGAATTCTGCATTACTAGTTTGCATTTATATTATTTTAGGATGGTACGAACTTAGGGGCTCTAAACAACTCTCCGAGCTCCAAACAATAAGTAGAGAGGAGGGGGAGATAGTAAAGAAAATCATTTTTCTTTACTGATTTCGGCACCTCTGAGCGTCATTCCACGTGTTTAATAGCCGAATAAAAAAAAATAGCCGATGTCCACTATTCTCCTGCCACTAATTTCCTCGAAGTTCAATGTATCCTCAGGAAGTATAACAAGTTCACCGTTAAAATTATCTGTGGACCTGAAAGGTGGGCGCTCAAAAAGTCTGCATGGCGCGCAAAAAGTCGGTCGCAGATTTTTCACACTCAACGCACACGACGCACATCTTCGATCATTCTGTCGGCAGAGCTGTAGAGACATAGACGCTATGGAAATCGTGCAGAGATCGCGACGTATTATTTTGTACATGAAGTACAGAAAAAAAGAAGAAACAGAAAATTTTGGGTACATCCTATACTTTCGGAAAGATCATCAATTTTTTTCACCCACTTTTTGTGCGGAACAGCGCGGCGCGGCGCGGTGCGGTCTGCCCGAATTACACGGATTTTATGTGCGCCGGACTTTTTGCGCGTTGTGTGCGTTACTGCATATAATTACATAGGTTCTATTTTCACAGACTAAAAAGTGCGTCACGGATAGTCTGTCGTCTGCGCTGCACCTAAGATATTATTTGCGATGTTCGTACAGAGCGAGCGTGCGCGACGAAGCAGTACGTGTCTACTCCCAACAAGGCCCCGCGGCCGACTGAGCGACTAGAGCACCGTCAACGCGAGCGCTATAATTATGTTTTATTTCATTGAATAAACTAACTTCTATTTCAGAGAAAAACCATCTGTACTACCATATGGGATTTGTTGTAAGGTTTATGAAAATATAAATTTTGTACTTGTTTTTTCTTTACAATCGCCGTGAAACTGTAAAATTTCAATAAAATGTCGATTTTTTACGATTTTCACGATTTTTTTCTATCGAGGCAAATCACTCTAATCGTGTTTCGAAGTGTATAACAATACAAAGCATATTTTTACCTTTACGACAGTAGGAATATCATTCCATAGATTTTAGCGGTTGATATCCAAAAACTGTTTCTAACACAACTCTTTCGCGATATTTTACGCTTCTGGTCTTACCACTTCGTCTTAAATACCTAATCAATACTCTCCCACCGCTGGGCAAAGGTTTCCCCTAAACATCGCCAGCCCATCTCTATCAAAGGCGACAAGGTAAGTCTGACTGATGTGAATTACTATATAAAGCTTATCATTAATTCTCTTGTGTTACATGTTAAAGACTTTAGTTCAGCTTCATGCTCCATATACCCATATATTTTAATCCCGAGCAATATTTCTCTATCACATATATTTTTTGAAAAGCTTGCTTGGAGATAAGAATAAATAAGTATTCATATATCAAATGTACGGAAGGTGGAAAGTGCTCTACATTTATAAATACCCTCACAAAAATGATTTGAATATCTTCCGGTTTCGTAAACGGATCGCTTAATTTCCGGTTCTGTGTCACACCACTATTCGTAAATAGAATGTAGGTGACAAAGATTATGCATGTTCAAATAGAAATGACCCAAATATCTCCTTTCTTCTCGTGCCAATGATACAGTCACATCATAAATGTCTTTTGTCCTCCTTGAGGTAGGTTATGACATGTCTCCAATGTCATTAATCTATATTTTATTATTGTACAGTGACGATGCACATCTCTTTGAATTTTATATTCTTTTTCATGTTTGAACTTTTTACGATCGTCTTTGTTTTGTCACCGAATTTTATTTTTAGTTCGGCTAAAATGGTTGTCTGTGTATCATTTCTTTTATGTTGGTTATTATACTGAACTCTGAAGAAATATTTAGGATGTCATTTGGAAAGAACTTTATTAAAGAAACTTGTCGGTCTCGGTAGTCAGTACAGTATAATGTAAAGACGACGTTCGTTGACCGAAGAACAAAACAAGAAGACAAGTTCGGGAGCATTAGTTGAACTCATTACTGCAATTTAGGATTAAGACTGAATTTTAGTACCTATTTCAGAGAGCCTGTTCCATTACATACTGACATACCTTTGTATGTATAAGTAATAATAAAAAGCCAAACACAACTATGTAGTTCGATCGAGTCATTTCATTTTTCTTTCATAAAGTTTACCGCACCTTCCCATTCCTTGTCACATAATTTCAAAACCTCTGAAATAAAAAAGAGAAATAATTAATGAGTGTGTCTAGTTATTCGAGATCACTATGTCCTACATTCAGGTATAAATATACAGCAGTTTATTGGGCTGCATTCCTTCCCGATGCGGGACCGGGAGCGTCCCATTTACTGATCTGTCCACATAACTCCAAGAGGCCGATGAGAGGTACATTTCATAAAATGTAGACGTTATCGTTTTCATAGACATGTTCGAATAAAATGTCGTTGAAAAGTTAATGGGCAATGGGAAGGAAACTAGCTCAATTAATATGTCGATGATTTTTATAGATATAACGGCGTATTTTGAGATAATATGCATTTAATTTTTATAAATCTTATCTTAATTAAACTACAGATTGAGAGTCATAAAGTTTTCACTATGTCGGAACTAAATGTTCAACAATTATTTGATTACAAAGTTCCTCAGTGAGATGAGAGGTCTTTGCCTAGCAGTGGGACAGTAACCAGTAATTCACTTCTGTCTGGAAGGACCTTTAGGCGGTTTAAAAACTTCGACACCAGGGTAGCCACTAACCTGCTCGAACTTACTTGTATATGAATATTGAACATACTAAACTAAGGGTCAACACTGCGTTAAGCGTGCGCACGCGGCGTGCGCACGTGGCGGGCACACGCGGCAGGCACACGCGTCGGTTCACTTTTGTATGACACCGCACGCGACGAGCGCACGCGACGGTTCACTTTTGTATGAAGCCACACGCCGCGGGCGCCCGCGACGGTTCACTTTTGTATGGAACCGCGGCGTGCGCACGCTTAACGCAGTGTCACGTTTTCTATTCGTTGACTCTCCGTTGCAATTATTTCAGTCTTTATGTCCACAACTGGACCGTGTCGTAAACTTCACAACCGGCACAAGGTCGACCAATCAAGCGACCGATTGATTTATACATCACTCTGAACTGCACAAATAATCGCGCTCCAATTTTTGAAAATTCCTAAGACAGAATCTGTGTCATGTAAATATGAGTGATTAAGTAAATATCAGTGCATTAAAGAAGGAATTTAATAAAGTTGGTATTTTATAGGTTATTTTCCAGTTTATAGCTTATTTTTTTAAGTTTTTTTTATGGTTGTAAAGTTTACGATCCAAATTATTTTTTGTTAATTCCCTGAATTTTTTTACGTGCGTTATATAAACAATATTTATTATATTTAAGTATATTAACTGTGCGAGAACTTAAATCCTCTGCAATGCCGTAACTGGGGTAAAGCAGATTTGTTTATATCTTCCTCACTGTACTAATATCTTCGAGAGGCCTTTTCCATTTACTTTTTACTTTAACACAATTTAAAATAATTTATTGTGTTGCAACATTAAAAATAAAACTGCAGCGACAGAAACATAATTAAAATGCCAACATATTTTAGTTTTAATGCCGAAAAGTCAGTTCGGAACACGAACTTATAAATATCTTCATAAAAATTCCAAGAAATATTTCGTAAACAAGAACAAGGTCTAAGGGATGGCATGATATTTAGAACATTTGGTAATAACTATAGTTCGTACCGTATTAGAAACCTCAATCACAAGTTTTGTATAAAGAATACTATTGTAGTTACGAGGCGCGTTACGAGAGCAACAGCTGCAGCGACCATGCCGCCGAGAGTCTATATCTAGGGTGAAGACAACTATTAAAATTTATATCAATCAGTTTAATTAGATTTTGAAGTATATTCGTACTATCTAGATGCCTCCGAGACAATATTTTGAAAAAAGAAAAGACAAGTAAAATTTAAAAAAATATTAACGGTATAGCACCCCGCAAGGAAACTGGCTTATATTATAACTTACAAGTGAAAAAACCACATCGAAATCGGTCCGTCCGTTCGATAGCTACGGAGCCAGACACTCACACACACAAACAGACATCGACGTTCAACTTATAAAGCCTCTCTTTTGCACCGGGGAGGTTCAAAACTACAAGCAAGTAAAATGCCGGGGATGTCCTCTATTACTAAAAGCCTCAATCAAAAAGTCTCTCACTGAAATCATTATTAGGTACAATAGAGATACTCGTAAGGCAAGTAGTATTTTTAATAACTTTCTGTTTTTTTTTCAAAGTAATTTCTTTGACTGAACTATACTGCTGGAAAACACCACATTCCATCGCTCCACATTCCTCAGGCTGTCAGTTGTCAGCTTGCTCAACCAGGTGGCGCCACATAGGATAAACAAACAATTTTAAAATATACCGACTAAATAACATCGTGATACGCTTGATGTGTTGTTTTCAAATGTAACGAGTAACTAATACTTTGAAGAGTTTGTGTGTAGTTTTCCGTGATTCTGGGAAAATAAGAACTGAGATGAAATAGGTACTTTAACGAATATTTTCCTTTATATCAGTATGTAGGTACATTGGTAGTTAAAATAGGTTGATAATTTCCTAGATTATTGGACTTTGTGTAAATGGCTAGACATTGTCATCATACCATGTTTTAATAATGAGCTTGTACGCAGTTTTGACTTAAAGTAAATGCTATGTCTATAAGCGAAATAAATTAAACATTTAATAGTTATAACAATTAATAAGCCCCACCAAAATATACCAAGACTTTATAGTTAATAGCCCACTAATTTAAAGCGGTAACTAGACAACATAAATATTTTGGTTTAAACCTTAACAATGTTATTACGTCCTAAATCCATCTAAACTGTAAATTACTTGTACCGGCGGCTGCTATATAAGTCTTAATTAATCATCACGTGAATGCAATATTTTGTAAACATTTCGTCTATAAACAAGTTTGGAGGAAGCCACACTTCCACCTAAGTCGTTCTGCACCGTTAAGACTATTTCACATTTAACTAACGGATATGGTTCGGTTAGCAGTGACGTCGGTAATTATATTTTGGGACGGAACAAAGGAAATTGGTTGTGATTTCCTTCCTTGTGTTTAGGAAATATTCGTGTAATGGTCTTGAACTCAGTTTTAGACTTTTGGCAAGTTTCAAAAACAGGCGTGCTTCCTTGTGGTTCACAAAGAATAGAATCACCGCCGCGCCGGCCGCTCGCGTGGTGATTGTTTGCTCTGTGTTAATAATTTATGTTGACTGAAGATATAGAACTTTAGGTGGTACGTTCAAAAGAGCCTCTATGGGGCCAAAACTGAATAAAATATTTGACTTTGACTTGAGGTCTTAAAAAATAAATAACATAGGGTACCAAATTGATTTTTCTATGGATTAACGGAAAGAATGTGTAAGTTATGTAACAGGGTATCATTAAGATAAGTTATAAATTAATCTCAGTTTTGTTTATACGACGAGGCGCCACCAACACGTTCGGTGGATTTCGTAATCAAAATGTCTAAATCACTTTGATATATACCTGATTATAGTTATAGAGACGTTTTATGATTTTATGTTAAAATTCATTGTTCAAATCCACGTGTTTTTTATGATGCAGTGAGAATGTTCATTTTTCATATATGTACCAAACATTTATGTAGCATTATCACAGTAAATTATCTCAGATCAAGGTCCCCAACCAATCCGATCCGTCACTGCTTCGCTTGATTCAGGAATTGAACCTGAGTCCTTGTTAGCAGGAGTACACAAGCCACCACCGATAATTACATCCTCCTTTTGGGTTTCGCAGCAGTCGGGCAAAGTAACTAAATGTTATTTTGAAATACAAATGACATTTAAATATATTTAACATTATATTTTCGAGATAGTATTTCTTGGGACACACGTAACATGTCATCTAACATTACAGTGACGGTAAGTGAACCATTCTATTGCGTAAGCGCTACAATAATATGATCTGACCAATACTAATTGTTGCCACTAACAGACTGTGTTCCTTTGTTTTAGGCCCGAAACTGCGTTAAGTGGGCGCACGCGAAGGTTCACTGTTGTATGAAACCGCGCGGGCGTACGCGACGTGCACACGCGACGATTCAATTTTGTATGAAACCGCGCGGGCGGCATGCACCCGCTTAACGCAGTTTCGGCCTTCAGAAGATAGATTTATAAGTAGAACTTTACTTGTACGAGAGATGGTGTTATATTTTCCACAAATACTTTAGGCAGCCGATTTTGTGTATTTCGTCCCTTATATAAATCTTGGATCTGGTATTCGATTAAAATTTGAATTGGAACTCATATATTTTAAGTAAAAAAATATTTTGGAATTTCCATCATATTTTGTAGAAACTGATTTCATGTAATTTGTGTCCAGGCAATAAAACATGGTATTAAATAAAATAAATCAAATGACATTCGTACACACACAAATCATATAAAAAGGAAGATAAATTGACACATGTCTTTTATCATAACTCTAATTGTATCAAACTGGTCTGAATAAATAATGTTTTCTGCGAAGTCCCTGACACAGTGTAAGCAGTTATTCTAAATACACCGTCTATGATCTAGTAATAACAAACAGTTGACCTACTACTCGGTCGTATTAACTAGGCACATTGTTTCATTACACAATGTTTAGGCAATGAGAGCGAATTCTGAACAGTCGATAAAAAACTAGTTAATTGAAAAGATAATAATGTAAATAGAACAGTACTAGTAACGTTTACTTTGCTTTTAACCTTTTATCATCATTACTGTTGCTACGAAGACATGTTTTCTACTTTTCAAACATGTATCGGCTTTGAGATGACCAACCCGCATTTGGCAAGAGTCGTGTTTATGCCTGATCCTCCTGACTGTACTGATATCGTCAGTGAGGTGGGAGACCTTTGTCCAGCAGTGGGGCATTACTGATTAAACTTACTTATTTTCTGTTGCTTGTTACGTCTTCTCCCACTGGCGAACCGCCCTCGCTTCGCTTCGGATTTTCTTTTTTGCTTTGCTCTTTGTCACTGGCACTAAATTGAACCAGCCCAGAACTTAGTCAGGGTGACTAAGCTAGACTAGATAGACTTTATAACATTGTATACATTCTCATAGGGATTCTGGGATAGGAAGTAATTAAAAACCTCTTCTTAAATCATTTATTCAACATACTGACAGACAAAAAGACGCAACTTTGTTACAATTCTTCCCTATGTTATTAAAAATTCTTTTCAATAAATTCTTATAAATACGTGTAATATTTTAACGCAACAATATCTTAACACAACACGAAAGGTAATTTGCTAAATGTCAAATGTGTTATACTTCTCCGTATTTCAGTTTCACCTAGATAACAAAACAAGCCAATTAATTTATATGACAAATAAACATAAACACGACTACATTTAGTTAACACAATTTAGGGCTAGCGAATATTTTAAGAGACCAATAAATTACTAGATACAAGGACCCAATTTAGTTTACATAAATAAAAGTGACAAACGCTGTACCTACCTCTTGAAATGTAGGTCAAAACGCAGATTTTATTGGCTTCCTTCTTGCACATCATTGTAAGTATAAAATGAAATATTTATATAAATAAACTATGTGATGATTGGGGCGGGATGATTCATCTTACACTTACACACTAGTAAACTTTAACACAAAATATCAGTCCCAATAGATAGACGTAATAAACTGATATATTGTGGCCACATTGTGGCTTTCAACTGGCAGCCCGGATAACTAGAACAGACTGTCATTTATGAAACAACACATTGTATTTAACGCGTACGTAATCTTAAATTTTTAACGAACGTATGTTATGACAACCAAGCGTTTGAAACAATACACCCTTAATTTTTTTATTCACGTCATGATCTTTTCATGACACGATAAATATTTCAAATTCATATATCCTTAACCTGATTAGAACTCCAGAAGTTCACTAACCGATATCCAAACCATTAATTACCACAAAATCTTCGATTGGCAACGACCTCTTAACATAACGTAAGAAAATCCATCGGTATCAAATTGTCTACGTTTGAATATGTGTAATTTGTTTGTCACTTTAAATCTCACTGATTCACGGTATTTAGAATGCTTCGTTATTTATTGCGCTTCACATTTGCAAATCCTTTAATTTACTTTGTTATTTGTGTATTAATTGATTTTGGTAGTGGTTTTTATGTGCAACTAGCCGCGTCCCGCCTTGTAACCCGCGTTGTACCCGTTCCCGCGGCAATTTCGAGATAAAATGTACCCCATGTGTTATTCTGATGATAACCTCTATTACTGTAAAGTTTCATCTAAATCCGTCCATTAGTTTATTCGTGAAAAAGTAACAAACATACATCCTAACAAACTTTCGCATTTATAATATTAGTAGGATGCAAGTAAGCGCAATTTTTTTACTTTCGGTAAGTATACGGATTAAACATGACATATACGGTACTACGTTCTGCCTGGTGTAAAGCGACCCTTGCGATGGGACCGTACCCTAAGAATCAAAGTAACCAAGAGTCAGTTTAATTCAAAATAATGCGTCTATGCGTTTGACTGAGATTTATCTTACCGGAATAGTGTTTCACGTGTTCCATTTTCATTTGTTTTAAACATCTATGGTATCCAAAGTACTCGTACAAGGCGAGCACAACTTACCAAGAGAAGATGAATTTAAAGTTCCTCGGTCAAACGTACTTCAGTACCAATGGTGACCCGTTCAGCATTTCGTCTAGTCTAGACTGTTCTCAAATCAGTTTTGTTACACCCAAATAACAAGAATTATGAGTACTTAACAAATATATGGACCATCAAAGAACAAAGTCAGTGTTCCATGAAAGTTACGGGACATTTATTACCGATTATATTTATCATTTCCTACTGAAATTCGCTGACATTTAACTATTAATTTCAGTCTGTTTATGACAGCGGGACCTATGTAATGTACCTTTACATTCACTAAACTAAATTGAACTATGAAATATGTATTGCATAAACTCAACTATTTGTTACATTGAAAGTGTTGTCAAGTTAACTGACAGTTATTGTAAAGATAGGTATTAAGATTAGGACAGTGCCAAAATAACAGACGATCGATTGCATTGCGATTGCGAAAATTACATTAGAAAGTGCCAATACACACCTACAACGTATTAGAGGCATCTTTGTATAGTAAACAGATAGGTCTTAAAACAAAAATGCTTCTATCGACCAGTATTGGCCGAATTGCCAGTTGCGTGCATTCGTAAATAGTTCACAACGCTCAAACTCTATGCCATTCTGCAATGAACCATAAACTTTCTCTTGCTCCCAACTTGAAAACAAATACATTCAACATTACATAACGCAACAATCTAAACATTCATTACTCCCACAGTGAACTGAATACCGATCAAATCTATCTGAACTTCAGCCCGTTGCATGAGTATTCCCGATCGTGAGTCACGATGCGTTCCCGATTGAATCACATCAACTGGTTTATATTTAGAACGTTTTAAAGCATTGTTTTCACTAGTAGGTACCCAGGGAATACGTGGATGCGTTGGCATGTACCGCGGAAATGTAGCAAGCTGATAATACCGCGGTTTTTTCGGACGCTTTTATTGCTATGCCTATGGGTAGTAAATAAACATGTTTATAGGTGAATACAAGGTTAATACAAGTAATTCATTATAGTAATATCGTCTTCCCTCCGTATAGCTGAAGTATTTCTGTAGTATTCTTAACTCGACCTTCAAATTATTAGATTTAAACTGTGTCTTTGAAAACAAAAAAATATTCAGTTTTATTCAATGTTCTTTCAATTTCACAAAAATGTTAATGTTCAGACTTCAGCCGGTCAAAGCCCTTGAAATTTCAGCAAAATTAAACAATTTCCATCGAGAATTCCACCGTGTTTCCGTCACAAATAGAATACCGCAGCCGTTTCAAAACAATGTTTGTTAAAATAGCCATCAGTGACACAAACGTGCATACTTTGAATTCTTCGCGGCGACCTAGTAAAGTTCTGGAGGGATCGCTGATGAAATACAGAACGATTTATTTCGGGGAATATAGGTAGTGTGGTACTTATCAGGTATTTGTGTGTGTTATTATGCATTGTATTGAAAAATGTAGAAATCGTTACGCAATTACTTACCAACCTTCTAAAGTGTTTTCTGATCCTTAGAATAATTAATAACACTCAATTTGTTTTAATTTATAAGGATCGTTATTTGACACTCCCATATTCTTCATTGTCAATGAACCGACAGTGGTGTTTCTTGGCGGGTAATCTACTGTCACACACTCTGAAGGTTTAGCTCAAAACTATATTAGAATGAAACTTAATCTACAAAGTATGTATCACCACTTGGCGATAGAAACATCATTGGTGCAGGTCAAATTCTGCGAATACTTGCATCGAGAGTGCTCTTGGCAAAACACTGTTGCAATACATTTTCATCTAATGTTTTTTATTAGAATTATTGTCCCACTTGATAGTTTTAATACTTGTAATTGCCTGGGACAAGAGTTGATGTGCAATTGCAGCAGTTAATTCAGAATATATTACTCGGATAATGGTATGCATGACAGTGCGGCTTTTCAACTGTTTTATGATTTCGTTTATACGCCTGGGTCACATTCACGGAATTTATAATCGAGCTCCGACCTTAACGATTCGGTCAATTGATATCAAAACAACGTAAGCAGCACGTATGATCCACACTTTATAAGCCTACAGCTGAGTTTAACATGTGAGTAATGCTTGTAATGTTATTAAAATCCTTGAATCCTTTAAATTATAATCCAAACAAGTGGTATCTCATACATGACTTTGTTTAAAGTCATGACCAAGAATAAAACAACTTATTTCACGTCATAATTTCTGCCACCCTTAATAAAAACGCATAAGCTTTAAAACAAGAACAAATATGCGTATAAAACAGTTCTGGTAAATGTAACACGAGTGTAAACACTACTTGATGAAATGCGGTCAGCCTGAAGGTCAGAGAGAGTCAACCAGATTGAGATTTATTACGTAACAGGTTGGGGAATCGTTTGCACTCTATTAATATGAGTTTTTTTCTTCAAATAACACTGTGATCGAGATCTCCATTCGTGGTTGGAGCTATTCTGGTGCTGGCGCTTTCGGTCCACTTACTGCGTCGTAGAATAACGTGAAAAACAAATGAATGTCGCGTCCACTTTGCTATCATTTTCTCGGTATGCGACCGAACATGTTTTCGTATTGAATGAAGATTTGTGGAGAGATTTTATTTTTTTAATGAATGAGTTTGTCATTCTTTTTTTTAATCCAAAGACAAAAGGAGGAAGTTGTAAATCACATTTTCATTGTCTTTGTTATAATTTTATTGGGTAGACAATTTTGCAATGAATTTACTACTTTAAAACATTTGAAAAAACTAATTCGATATTCTCATGTACACGATTTGTTTTGGCGTTCCTGGATTTAAAAAATATTGATACTTTATATCTCATAAAGTTGTAAGGAACACATTCAAATGATTTATTTTATTGAATTTGACTCGAACAAGGTTGCCGCAAGGTTGGCCACTGGCGCCAATATTGTTTTGGTAGTTTCAAATTTATCTGCAGACTCACCTAGATATTAGTCACAAAGTAATAGAAAGAAAGAAACCATTTGTAGCTAAATATGGAGTTGAGGACAATGGACTGGTAACAAAGAAAGCAATTTGAGCAATAGACAATAACAAGAATAGTATAATTTGATGTAAAATCCAAAAATCCAATCAAAGTTGAGCTTTATACACATTTGGACTATCTATATATTTCCTGTATATTTTCCACGTATTTCAACTATGAAATATTTACGAAATTTAAGGAACTTCTAGGCCATACATTTGATAAACCGAGCTATAACGATTCGCCAAAGAAATCTCAATTTTAACGCAATGTTGCGGATACATAAATAAAATTGTCTACGCCAAAGTTTCCCAAACTTTAAATATGTATTTATTTTTTATTTTGTATTGTAATTTTTTTTATTTATTACTGAGAATATTAATAATATTCAATTAATAATAATTCGACAATTTCTTCCAAAAAATATCTTCGGTACATTTATTGCATGGAAATAGACTAATGCTCCAAACTATGATTGATTGAAAAACTTATTTTAGGAAACTATTCTAAGCTCTATACCATAACCGACTTATTACTTCAAATTAATCGTAGTTTACGCTAGCCAATTGCGGCTACTGCTATTGATAAATTTAATGTTAGCTGCTTTCGCTTGCCCATTGCCGGTTGACTACTGCATTCTTTACACTTATGCTGTCATCGTAATTTGCATTTTGCGAACGACTTAATGTAACATTTTTATCAAAATCAAAATTATTTATTTGTTCGAATACGGGTTAGCTATGTATTTACATCCACACTAAGCGACGTTCATCTAATCGACACCTTATTATTTATTTGAATTATTTGACATAATATTTCATACATTACAAGAATTAGACGTCTCTGAGTGCAGGCATTAGGGTCTAAAAACATTTGAGAGCCACCAATAAACACGCACTTTCTCTACATTCCAGCGGGAAGTTATTTCAGTGCCACCAAACAGATAAACTAGCCGCGCATATGAAATGTGTAGGTGCTAAATAATAAGTGAAACACGCTTATAGAACAGACAACACATCTCTATGGAATTTGGCTGGGAAGCAAGGACGTAATATTGTCAAGATGTTCTTGAACACTTGTGATGTAATAATATGTTATTTATTGTCTGTTCTACTAGACTTTTGACTGTGACAGGAGAAGGTAACTGTAGATATTGAAATCACATATGAAATAACTTAGCCCACTAATGTCCTATGATAAGTACAAAAACAAAGTTATCTTTATTTCTTTATTACACTTTTACCTGCTTTAAGGGTTCGATTGATTTGGATTATATCTAGTATGATGATTATTAACAATAATTTTAGTAATATGCAACATATACCTAAAATCTTTTCAATTATAAAAACGTGTTTACCTCAAGTTATTGCTGAAAAAGTAAATGGTAACTTTACCTTAAAACCTTAAAACCTAATAATAAAAAAGTTTCATTTTCACAGAATTATACGAAGTATTTAGATATAAAATTACTTAGTAGATTTTCTACGCGTAGTTACCTAAGTATATCAAAGATATCATACTTTTCATTAAAAGAACAGGTCAGGCATAATCTCAATCTACATAAACGTATAGTACCTACTGTTTAACGTAAAAAAGTCGTAACTAAAAACATTAAAAATCTAATTAGCACCATAGTAAAACGCCAGAGCAAAGGAATGCAGCGATATTTTACGCAATGGAATTGTACTCGTTTAACAATAACACGTGATTCATGGTAGGTGTTCCATCATCGACATCGCACAAATATCAAAACACCAGCCTGTTTTGAAAACAGCAACAAACTGGTTAAATAGTTGGGATGGCTCTCTGAAAAACTCCTGTTTTTAAATATAAAATATATTTTTATATAATGTTTTTATGTTTGACTGTCTGATTTATTAATAACTAGCTGTGCCCCGCGGTTTCACCCACAGCGCACCCGTTCCCGTAGGAAATACGGGATAAATATTCTATATCCGTCTCCTGGTTCTAAGCTACCTCCCCACCAATTTTCAGCCAAATCGGTTCAGCCGTTCTCGAGTTATAAATAGTGTAACAAACACGACTTTCTTTTATATATATAGATCTAAACTTTATGCAGAATGGATTTGTGGATACGAATATTTTTTTATTTGTTGTATTTGTTGTAAAAAATGTATCAAATTTTTTTTCTGCAAAAGGAAAACAGTATTTTTTTATTCTATCAATGATTTTTTTAACATCATACTTCTATACATATTATTTTTCAATTTAAAGTTTAAAATCTAACCTTTATATTTCCGTACATTTTTCACACAGAGTCATAGAGTACAACTAGTGAATTCTATTTCTAATTTTAATCAAAACGTAAACATATTATTTTCCAGATCAAATAAAGCATGCAGTCTGCAAATAGCACCCAAATGGATAAACACTTTAAAAATAAAACGAAGATCTGCGCTTCAATGGGAGTTACATTCACTTCGCTATTTTTATTAAAATAAACGAGCAGTGTTTTTACATAGAACTTTGTTTTACTTGTATAGGAACATGATGTACCTTAATGACATTTGTACTAGTACCTGCTAAGATATGTGGATAAAAAGATTAAGTATACTATCGATTTCTTATTACTTTTAATTTATTTGATTATTACACGATCGATGGGTTGGCCGATAGTGGCATTTATATCTGAGTGCTACCGTGCTTCAGAGGGTGCGTAAAATTGCCTTTAGGCAGTCTGAAAACTCCGACAGAAGTGTTGGTCACTAATCTACACGAATTTACGTAAATAGAGCTAATTGTTCATTTCATATGGTATTGTAATTTTCTTGTTGCATTATCATCTAAGCGCATGGCAGTTTTTCAGGCTAAAACAAACAAACACACCCAGTTATAATGTTATCCACTAAATTATAAGCTATAAAAACTGACGCAACAAATACCAGTGTAAATACCATTTCTCGAGTCGGATTCCCAGTCGATTCTTAATTTTAGCGGCACTAAACGTCTGTTCAATTTATACAGTAAAACCAGGGAAACATATTGCGTTGTGAGAATTTAAAAAACCTAAATTTGGTTTTTATTACTCTGTAAAATCCACAAGAACCACTAACGTCTGATAGACGCAGTATTTCACGCAGCTAGCTCTGTTATTTGGACAGTGTTAAAGTGTTATGTTGTAGATAATTAAATTAATTGTATTGAAAATACAGTGAGTTGATGTCGATTTATACGTTTGGTGGATTAACATTTGATGTTGATGGACAGAAACATATAATTGTATGACTGTTATTTAAAATACTAATCTGGCGCGTACAATGACTTCGTCTTCACTGCATCGGAATAAATTGTACCCAGGCGTTAAAGTGTAGTCATTATGATGGTACACAATATAGTATGTGTATTATATTGATAGTACAGTCGACTCTCGTTAATTCCAACCTGCGATAATTAGAACCTATAATTCAAAGTTATCACGAGTTCCCTACAAAATCTCTTTATATTTCGAACTAAATCAATACATTTTTATGCACTTGGTAATTCGAACGAAAAAATCATTGCTATATAATAAAACGACGCGTTAATCCGAACTCATCGGAATCATCTAAATAATGTTCCTACCTAATGCTTCCAACCAGGTTGGTAGCAAAAGGGACACAAATCACTTCTAAGTGGTTACCGCACATTCATTTTGAAAATAAACATTAACATCTTAATTTTACACGATCCTTGAAGCATCCAAACTCTGGGACAAACGTTTATAACGTATGTATTTATTAGTAGTTATATTGAAGATCGTAAACATTCTTCACTTTTTTATAATGGCGATGACATTGCACGATCAAAACTTTAAAAGCAGTAATTATTTTGTTCTTATTATGTGTGGCAGGTGCAGTGTCGAAATTTTGGAAGTTCCAATTGTGATTGTAGAAATATTATTCATATTTTGAGATGTGAGACGTTTGCCCCCCATTGCGGTTTAACGGTCTCATCTATTACTACTACTATTCCTTTTTATGACAATCTGTGTCTCACACCTACCTAAAGACCTTCTCTATGTATCTCTGTCCTGGGCCAAATTTCCCTCTAGTATTGTTTTGGTATGCGTCGCCTTTTTAGTCGCCTCACTTACTGTTGGTCACAGCTTTTTAAGAGGCATCGCGTAATTCAAAAGATTGAATTGATAATCTTGATTTATTCTCATTTAATAGCCATTCAAAGTGGTTAGGGCGGAAGGCGAAGCTATTAATTTTTCAAATGCTTTAATGTTCTTACCATTGTATCATATTTTTGTGCGTTTATTCTAGTTCTGCATGTGGGCAGGTATCGTAAATTTATTTATTTATCCCGCAGATGATGCGTAGTAGCGGATACGTATCGATCTGCGTATCAAACTACGTCAGTTTTCATGTTTTCTTCAAACACCCACCTCGTCATGTGATGGCGATGATGTAAAGGATGTTATACAATTGTATTTAAGACTTAGTCAGTTTGTACACAAAGTTTCACTCAATGAATTAATTTTGCCGCTCAGTTAGAGACTGATGCTGAAGAATGTGGTTATTATTTTATAGTAAAACTAGCTTTTGCCCGCGGCTTCGCTCGCGTGGAATTTAATTAAGTTTTGTTAAAGATCGTTTAAAACATTTGTTTATCGTAACACACTCTATACCTCCGCATCGTAACACACTCCCACCTCTTATTTCCTTATACATATATCTTCTATGTACAGACAGCGACCATTTACAATGTATTATATGAATTGATTAGGTACTGACAGGTTCAAACTATACATTTACATCTTCCATCATCTCTCATTTCATATGGGGGTTGAATTTATGAAAATTCTATTTATGCGGACGTCGTCATCATAGTAGCTCCAATCTTTAATTTCAGTTCAATCAGTCGAAAATCTAAGAAGATTAATACAAAATTTCATCCCCTATTTTATCCCCTTAGGGCTAGAATTTATCAAAATCCTTTCTTAGGGAATGCCTACGTCATAGAAGCTATATGCATGCAAAATCTCAGCCCGATCGGTTTAAAATTGACAAAGTTTCATACAAATTTTCATCCCGTATTTTATCCCCTTGGGGGTAGAATTTATCAAAACTTAAAGGATGCTTATGTCATAGTAGCTATATGCATGCAAAATCTCAGCCCAATCGGTTTAAAATTGACAAAGTTTCATACAAATTTTCATCCCCTATTTTATCCCCTTGGGAGTAGAATTTATCAAAATCCTTTCTTAGAGAATGCCTACGTCATAGTAGCTATATGCATGCAAAATCTCAGCCCAATCGGTTTAAAATTGACAAAGTTTCAAACAAACTTTCATCCCGTATTTTATCCCCTTGGGGGTAGAATTTATCAAAATTCTTTCTTAAGGGATGCCCACGTCATAGTAGCTATATGCATGCAAAATCTCAGCCCAATCGGTTTAAAATTGACAAAGTTTCATACAAACTTTCAACCCCTATTTTATCCCCTTGGGGGTAGAATTTATCAAAATCCTTTCTTAGAGAATGCCTACGTCATAGTAGCTATATGCATGCAAAATCTCAGCCCGATCGGTTTAAAATTGACAAAGTTTCATACAAACTTTCATCCCGTATTTTATCCCCTTGGGGGTAGAATTTATCAAAATCCTTTCTTAGAGAATGCCTACGTCATAGTAGCTATATGCATGCAAAATCTCAGCCCGATCGGTTTAAAATTGACAAAGTTTCATACAAACTTTCATCCCGTATTTTATCCCCTTGGGGGTAGAATTTATCAAAATTCTTTCTTAAGGGATGCCCACGTCATAGTAGCTATATGCATGCAAAATCTCAGCCCAATCGGTTTAAAATTGACAAAGTTTCATACAAACTTTCAACCCCTATTTTATCCCCTTGGGAGTAGAATTTATCAAAATCCTTTCTTAGGGGATGCCTACGTCATAGTAGCTATATGCATGCAAAATCTCAGCCCGATCGGTTTAAAATTGACAAAGTTTCATACAAACTTTCATCCCGTATTTTATCCCCTTGGGGGTAGAATTTGTCAAAATCCTTTCTTAGAGAATGCCTACGTCATAGTAGCTATATGCATGCAAAATCTCAGCCCAATCGGTTTAAAATTGACAAAGTTTCATACAAATTTTCATTCCGTATTTTATCCCCTTGGGGGTAGAATTTATCAAAATTCTTTCTTAAGGGATGCCCACGTCATAGTAGCTATATGCATGCAAAATCTCAGCCCAATCGGTTTAAAATTGACAAAGTTTCATACAAACTTTCAACCCCTATTTTATCCCCTTGGGGGTAGAATTTATCAAAATCCTTTCTTAGAGAATGCCTACGTCATAGTAGCTATATGCATACAAAATCTCAGCCCGATCGGTTTAAAATTGACAAAGTTTCATACAAACTTTCATCCCGTATTTTATCCCCTTGGGGGTAGAATTTATCAAAATTCTTTCTTAAGGGATGCCCACGTCATAGTAGCTATATGCATGCAAAATCTCAGCCCAATCGGTTTAAAATTGACAAAGTTTCATACAAACTTTCAACCCCTATTTTATCCCCTTGGGGGTAGAATTTATCAAAATCCTTTCTTAGGGGATGCCTACTTTATAGCAGCTATATGCATACAAAGTCTCAGTCTGATCGGTTTAAAATTGACAAAGTTTCATACAAATTTTCATCCCCTATTTATCCCCTTGGGGGTAGAATTTTCGAAAATCATTTCTTAGTGTGCACTTGAAGAATCTTCCTGCCAAATTTCATGCTTCTAGGTGTAGCGGTTGAGGCTGTGCGTTGATTATCAGTCAGTCAGGACTTTGAATTTTATATTATATAGATTATATCTATATATGAATATTAAAAAGCTAAAGAGATTATTGTTTGTTTGTTTGGCCGCGCTGATCTCAGAAACTAATAGACCGATTTGAATAATTCTTTCACTGTTAGATAGCCTATTTTTATCGACTGTATTTCTATTAAAGTTAGACCTGCCCGTGCCCGCTGAACGTTTGCTATGTGGCTGGTCCTTAAATAGCTGCACTATCTATTGGAATGCTTGGTAATATCTACTACTGCGTGAGTGAAACCGTAGTCGCCATGGGAAAAGTAGTATGGAGTCTAGGCCCACCCCTCAATAGTGACGTGTGATACACCGTTGGATAGGGCTTCGACTTTTAATTACGGAGTTCCTATGGCCACCTTCCGGTTCCATCACCAGACCTTGGTTACCATATAGTATCAAAGTACTCGTCAAAATGAATCAAATGAGCCCAAACTCGGTGGGGCTGCGTCGTTTATGTACGGATTTGCTAGAACCTACTTCCAACTCCATACAAACATTTATACCGCTAGTTTACCCTCTTAGGGGTTTTTATAATTCCTTTTAGTAATCCTTATCTACGATAAATAAAAAACTTACATGTAATATTTTAAGCAAATGCATCAAAGGAATAAAAAAAGTCATAGAACAAACTGTCTACCCCTAAAATAACGTTTTAGGGGTGGATTTTCCAAAATGTTTTTCGCTGGTAGTTACTTTTGTTATATAGAGAACCTACATGCAAAATTTGAAGCAAATACATCAAAGAAATAAAAAGTTGCATGTAAGCGATCATCCCCTAATTTACGCTCTTAGGGGTGGAATTTCCAAAATTCCTTTTGCAATCCTTATCTACGTTAAATAAAGAACCTACATGCAAGATTAAAGCAAATCCTTTAAAAAATTAAACAAATAGGTACATATTATAAATCTTTCAACCCCTAATTTACCCTCTTCGGGGTGGAATTTCCAAAATTCCTTTTGTAATCTTTAACTACGTTAAATAAAGAACCTACATGTAAAATTTGAAGCAAATACATTAAAGGAATTTAAAAAGTCATACAAACTTTCAACCCCTAAATTACCTTATTAGGGGTAGATTTTCCGAAACTTTTTTAATTAGTGGTTATTTTCTTTGTATAAATAACCTACATGCAAAATTTGAAGCCAATACATCAAAGGAATAAAAAGTTGCATATAAGCGATCATCCCCTATTTTACGCTCTTAGGGGTGGAATTTCCAAAATTCCTTTTGTAATCTTTATCTACATTAAATAAAGAACCTACATGCAAAATTTGAAGCAAATCCATTAAAGAATTTTAAAAAATTGTAAAACTTTCAACCCCTAATTTACTCTCTTAGGGGTGGAATTTCAAAAAATCCTTTCTTAGCGGATGCTTACGTCATAGCATCTACCAGCATGCCAAATTTCAGCTCGATCCGTCCAGTAGTTTGGGCTGTGCGTTGATCCCTCACTAACCACTTTGAGTTTTATATATATAGATGAAGATGACTTATAAATGTTATAAAGTTGTAATAAATATTTCTATAAAGATGTATGTAACAGCAAGTGCCATTAGGTTTATTAAACAGCTATAGTACAAACCACTTTAATTTTATTTGTATAATCATGAACAAAATATTGAACGATAGTGTAGTGTCGCTACGAACGCGTAGGTATCGCGTAGTAAACCAATAATACTACGCAAGGCCTACGCGAAGCCTACGCGAAGCCTACGCGAAGCCTACGAGAGACCTACGCAGTTTAATTAATCCATTGTCATTTATTTGTAAAAAAATATTTACGATATCTCTAGTGTAAAGGCTCTCTAAATGATGTCATATGTGTGCGGGGCTCGGCTGAACAAAAAACCGGACGAAACGCAAATACTGACCGCTGCCCAAACAAAATTAGAAATAGAAACGATTTGCCGCGAAAGCAGGTGTTCGTTCCAACGTATTTGTGAACAATGTGTGCTTGTTCATTGTTCGATGTTTTTGGCAAGAATTACTAAAACATATGGTGCAAAAAGTGCAAATTGGCAGTTAGCTGAAACAGTTGCAGTAGCTTTTAACGCTGTTACAATCTTGTTTACTCATATTTATCTGAAAATAGTGTTTTATTTTACATTGAAACTGCTCAATCAGCGAAATAATGCCAAGATCGAGTAGATTCTATTATTATTCCATAGTGATCGTTCAATGGAAACAAACCTCCGCCCAGCACTACTCCATTGATGTATGACGTTAGTTTTATTCTTGTTTTCGCGAAAACACGTCTTTTCTGATCACATAAACTATATGAGATGAATGAAAAACATTCGATACGATCTGAATATGATTGAATCACATTTTAGTAGTAGGTAATTAAATCTGACAAGTGACAGCTTAGATTTATGAATTATGGCGGGAATTAATGAATTTAATGTACTGTTATTGTTATGTAATGTCATTTTCAAATTGAATTTAGAATAATAGATTTGTAAGTGAAGGTGGGTTCGTTCTAACCAACTCTTCAAAACAGGTGGAGGTTTCTTAATTCGACTTATAATTGTTACTTTAGTCCCATGCAATTAACAGATATTGTTTGTTTATTTTATTTTATTAAGTGGCACTGGTTAGCGCAAAATTATAAATAATAGCAAAAGTCAAATACCTATAACATGATTATTTTATTAAAAAATTACGGGTGGATTGCACAAGTATTATTGATTTTATTAAAGTGCCTAAATATGTTTAATAAACAAATTGCGTTCGAATTAAATATTCTATTTCGTGCAAAAAAACACAATTTTAAAGAAATAACTTTAGTTTCTTAAACATATTTAGGCACTTAATAGATCTTAGAATTCTTGTGCAATACTTTTAAAGCTACAATCAAGGTACCACTAACTCCATCTATACGGTGGATAACGAACTAAAGCTGCTGAAAGTGGTTCCAAACTAGTATTTGTTGATTCTCGTACAAACGTTCTATTTCTATACACATTTTCTGGTAGGTGGCGTTTTTTATTAAACTTGGCATTGAATGAAAGTATAAATAGTTTTTGAGTATAATATTTATCTTTAACGCTATGTCAAAGTAGTTTATTTGTCGCTGTGTGTGGTCCTCTGGCTTACTCATTTATTAAAGAGGACTTATGGTGCACATTTAAAACATATGTAGGTATCAAAAAAGTATTCATGTATTATCACAAATTTTTAAAGTGGGGCATATTTGCTGCAAGCCAGCGGGCTCAATACATAGCGAGACACGTGACACTATTAATTTTGTCTTTATCTTTATTTTGGCTCACATCTTGTAAACTCCTTGTCTCTACCTTTCAAACAAGGCTCGGGTTTGAAATCACCAACCCGCATTAGGCAAGCGTGGTGATGACGCCTAATCCTCGTCACTGTAATGATATCTTCAGTCAGAATGAGAGGCCTTGTCGAGCAGTGGGTTTTTCAGGATAATACTTTTTTATTACTTGTAAACTCTATAAAATAAAAGTATTTATAAAGTTTAGGGCGGCCTAATTCGTTCGGTTTTGTAAACAACCTAAAGCAGGTTAATATTATACACGTCAAACATTAAAAAAGTGACAATGTAAACACTAACCTAGACATTCTGTAAACACGGCCATTGCGACACGACCGAAACGTTGATGTAACGTATGCATTAAATGTTTAATTAGCGATTAAGTCCCGTCTAGATTAGCGTATATAATGTGTTCCTATATTCATAGTTTAAATAGAACAATGATTTGTTAAGAAATGACAATATCCAATAACTTGATACAAAATTGTCGAGTTAAACGTTAACTCGGTAACGACTTGGAGTCAACACGGATCACTTGAGAACTGTACACTTTGCATTAAATTCTCTTCGGCTCTCATTTAACGTTACGCCAAGTTCCGTCATTTAATTACAACAGATGGACTTATTCTGAACTTTCAATTTGAATTCGGACTCCTTTGAACGCAACTAGAACTTTCTGTAGATATAATAAGCAAAGTTAGTAGCGACCATGGAAGACTGCAGTACCATTTGTCAGCTATTGGGTATGGATGTTCATCGAAGTCTTAAGAAGCTATACAGACTTGTCATATCTATAACCCAGAGATCATATTTATACGGTAATGTAAAAAATAAATTCAATAAAAGTATTTTTTAAAGTTCGCTGTCCCACTGTTGGACAAAGGTCTCCCCCAATTCCTACCATTTATCTCTTTCCATAGCTAACTCTTAGTGGCACTTTTTAACATATGATGCGTCCCATAACTTCTTTCCTTTTCTATTGTTACCGTGTTAATCAGACAGAATTATTCGATTAGGTACTAGTTCCAAAATCTAATATTATTAACAAGTCTAATATAATTATCTTAACACTTCTAAGTATGCCTACGTAAAAGCAAATATCAATTGAAACAGCACCAACTCAGTTTGAAAATCCTGGAATCTCGCAATTATTTCTAATTATGAATTTATGGGAAAAGCAACAGTTGTTCTTTTATAATAAGTAATTAAATAATTTCCCAGTAACTGAGCAATTATCATTTATTAAAGTATTGATATTAAAATGTAGATTTAAAATCTTCCTCTTGCACTATACCTATTATCGAATGAAATGGCAAATGACACCTGTCATTTCGATACTTATTAGTACGATTTAAATTATATTTAAAGGGAGCATTTAAGAGATCACTATGAATAAATGAATGTAACTACACATATCTAAGAGCAGCAACTGAGTTGAAAGTAATGTAACATCTTTAAAGACAAAGTAACACTTAAAAGCTACAAAAGTAAAGTAAGGAATTCAAATAAAACGTCAACTTCGCTGGAATAGGAACTTTGAAACAACGGGCCGTTAAAAATCTGCATAATCGCGGTACCACAGAGAATTCATTATATTGTATCCATAAATAAATATGTAATATTCGGATGACCCGCATAACAATAGACAATTTATTATTTAGATTCTGCCTTTTCACAGCAAGACATTTTCATGTAAATTGACGTTTTTTTGCGGCAAAACCGGTGATTATGCCTTTGAATGAATGATAAAATAATTGCTGGGAATATTTGAATTTGTTTGGACCATTTTTGTTTTAAAAATTATGGGGTCAAATACTACTGAGAAGACTGCGTTAACCGAGTTAGACTTGGTTTTTACAGAGATGCCATTGGTAGCTTTGACGTAATTTAATCACTACATTATTTCAGATGCCACGATAAAGATGGCGTTCCCATACACATCACAATTATACAAAACCTGAAAGCAAATTGGTATACTGGTTTCTTAAGTTTAACCGCACATACTCATTTTGAATTGAAACTACGTATACGGACATTTCGAGACTGGTTTACTAGTCTTCTGTGACCACGGTTCTTGTAGAGGGGCTGAAATGTCAGATAAAAAAGCTAAGCATATTGGTAAATAATTTTATTCACTTAATCATATTACGGTAGACCCCCCACGAGGTGGCGGAAGAGTGGAAAGAAGTGGCGAAAGACAGATCCAGGTGGAAAGAATTGGGGGAGACCTTTGGCCAGCAGTGGGACACAACAGGTTAAATAATAAAAAAAAAAATATCATATCACAGAAACAGAGGTTTCAATTCTTAAAATTACATATCATTCTTTCTCTCTCACCGAACTAATGTCCGTGAAAAGGGGAGTTACATTCATCTAATACCAGTTTCGTGTAAGCAATGCGATCAAAGCTCGTTAATCACGAGACATCGAATACGAAATGTTGAATAATTAAAACAAATCGTTAAATCACTGAGACACAACAAGTCACTAAGTCGGACGACAGTAAAACGCTATTTTATTACAACGGACTATCCTTTTAATTAAATCTTCAACATTGTGTTTTAGTTAAACAATGCAAAATTGAATCTAGAAAGTAACTTGTTATTTTAATAGTTGCGTTATCGTTTAACTATATAAGAAAGGTGCTTATGGTTTTAAAATGTGCCTATGACTTTTGGATAATAACTACTTTTCATTACGTCGAGATTAATTAACGGACAAGCAGCGCCCTGCAGTTTTACCCGCGTTGTACGTGTTCGAGTTTCGGGATGAATGATAGCCTGTGTAACCTTTCTGTTGAATGTGCCTATCTGTTTCGAACATAAAAACAAATCTTATTGGTAGTTCCTGAGATTGGTGCGTTCAAACAAACAAACATAAAGAAAGCTTCAGATTCATTATATAAACATAGATGAGAAAATTGCCACAGTAACTAAAAGACTACAAACTACACATCATGGTCGATGTAACAAGACTTTTTCTCTTTAAGTGAAATATTATTACATTTCAGCACTTCTTTATCATCATACATCTCTTACCATCAATCTCTAAGAATTCTACAGCCAATCAGAGAACTCCAAAATGATTTACAAATAATTAAAATTTGAATTCAAAACAGACCAACGTTATTCGAAAACAAATAACGCAAACAAGAATTTACATACAAACAAACGTTCGTACAAATTATAAATTCAGAATTCTGTTTGTTTCCTTGACGAAGTTACTGACGGAAATTATTAAGAACTAGCAGCGCTCCGCGGTTTTACCCGCATCCCGTGGTATTTTTGGGAATTTTTATACATATACACCTTCCTCTTGAATCAGTCTATCAGTTTGTACAGTACAGGTACAGTAACAGCGCTCGTGGCGTAGTTTGACTAAACTTCATTGCGATTGTTAAGCAACGTGCAGCTCGACCCCTACTTGAATGGGTGGCCGATAGTGGCATTTCTATCTGAGCTCTACTGTGCTTCGGAGGGCACGTAAAATTTTTGAACCCGGTTGTTTCAATCGTTAGACCATTTCAGAGGCCTTTAGGCTTCTAAAAACTCACCAGGGTTGGCCACTTACTAGAACTTACTTTTTAACCAGGGAAGTTGCGGGACATTCCCAATACAAGTATTTGATTCTTACTGGGAAGTCTCAGTGTATTCACTGTTATGTGATTTTATTGAATAAACTCATTTTTATTGATTTATTATTTATTAAGCGGTGCATACAAAGTAAATAGCGCAACTTTTATAAAGGGAACTGACGGCCTCTACATAAAGGATAATAAATAAAGTTAAATAAAGTACACTATAGACTCCATCGACAAAAACGTTCCACAAACGTATTCGAAAAAGGAACGGATACTTTACACAAAGCATTGGCCAAATCATACTCTACAGACTAACACAACTCCGGTGAATACCTGTAATAGAATCCTTCGGCTTGACCACAGTAACAAAAGTAACAATACATTTCACGGGCTGCGAGCATCTGTGTCTGAATGGAGACGGTTTCCTTCAGGATATCCTTGAAATGAATGGGCTGTCTGCGAGACGGAAGGTTCTGGAGTTTCGTGTACTAGTAATATGGGTTTGTATGTAACTAGGAACGTCCACCGGTTTTACTAACGTAACATTTCCCGCAGGAATTTCAAGATGTAAAGTAGAATTTGACATCCTTTGAATGTTAAAGGCTGTGCAAAAATATGTTTTATTGGTAGTTCTAGTCTAGAACTGCAAACAAGTAAACATCAGCTTGATATTAGTATCGCATAACAGCCACTGCAGAACTTAGGATAATTTGCCATATTGATCAAAAATTATATTTAAAAACTTCTGATGAGGTTTGACTCAATACCTTTGACTCAAAACGTTCTTGTAGAAAGAAGATATAGAATACTTAAACCTATTTTCTTAGTAAGTAACAAGGAGTATTATATTATAGGCAAATCTTTAACCTCCTTTCTTAGTTGGTACCAAGGAATCCTACAATATTTAAACCTCCTTCCTGAGTAGATACCAAAGAGGCTTACAATATTTTAACCTCCTTCCTTATTGGGTACCAAGGAGGCTTAAAATATTTAAACCTCCTTCCTTGGTAGGTACTAAGGAGGCTTACAATATGTAAACCTCTTTCTTTAGTAGGTACCAAGGAGTCCTACAATATTTAAACCTCCTTCCTTAGTAGGTACCAAGGAGGCTTATACTTAAACCTCTTACTTATAATGTAACAATCAAACCAATCAATGCGCTATGGTTTAAACAAATTATTAACTAGGTAATGAAAAAGTATGCGTTAAATTGTGAACGATTTGTTCAGTTCACATTCTATCGACTGTTTATTATCTTACTAGTTGGATTATAAAGTAACCAATTCTAACCAACAATTCATATTTACAAGCCTCCGGTGATATATAATAATGTAGGTACTCGTGTACTGTATGTGCTTCTACATACATTATACTCAACAATACAAAAGGATGTTAATGTAGATGATTCTACCTTGCGTTCGTAATTGTTATACTTCTCGTACAACAGATGTGTCGCCATAAATACTTCAATGTGAAAATGACAAAGAAAACGTATACTCATTTAAATTAAACCAGCTGATACATTTCAAGTACAATACACACACATTTTACGCTTCAAGCTCTTTCTTGTATCTCGTTAAGAAATAACTTTTCAACATTTTAAGGCTGAGTGCAGGCTATAGTCAAACATATTTGACTTTTACGCTCTACGAAAACGCGGGAAATTCTGTGAAATGTCATATCTCTGTTGAACACAGAACTCCGTGCAATAATCTGATAGTTAGTAATTTAAAACAATGTTACCACATATTTATTTACTTCATAGAACGTTTAGTCATAATTATGTTCATTCATTCTTCATTCATTCATTAAATTTTTTTATTATTTATATCTACATACATACATATTTTATTCATTATTTTTTTGTGTCACTGTGTAATTTCTCTTAAAAAGTAGTACACGGAACTTTGTGTTATTGGCGCAATGCGTGCCTTCGTAGGTTTTCATGAAGCTTAAGTGAGTCTTAACACTGACTTGACTATAATCTATCTTAAGATTGCTTTCTAAGGGCAGGTTATTTCAGCTTACGCTCAATTACGCTTACGCATACCTCTAGGCCTCGTCTGAAAATCAGCGCTGCCAGGGTCACACGACCGTGGCGGCATTACGCTGAGACGAGGCCTGTTCAGACCTCACACAGTAGTTCTGTCCGTGTAATTGTTTAGTGTATGTTATATCTGTTGTTTTCTTTTTGTCTTTGTTTTGTTTTTTCCTTTCCGGTTGTGTGATTCGTCTGAATAAATGTTTTCTATTCTATTCTATTTTCTATTCAATTACCAGTAAACGTTAACATCATTTTTCAGTCTCAATAGAAGTACCTAAGAAATTTAAAAATCGTGGCTTTTATTAGCCGCCCAAATAACTTTCATAGACCGTTATTTGTTGTATTTAAGAGACATTTAACAGCGTACGTATTCGTGAACTTTTTAACAAATGTATCTTACGATAGCCAACCGTTTGGAACAACCCATCCTAATAAAGCAAACGTCAGTCGCACTGATTAGCGTAGCGTACATCTTTAGTCAGATCAGTCTACGCTCGTCCTTACATGACATTGAGGATCGTTTTTCACTGGCTACATAAATCTCTGAGGGAATATATCATCGGGTATAGACGGTTCAATCGAGGAGGCCCCATTAGCCGAGTTGAGCGCGTCACTCGCTCAATGGAAACTTTACCGCGTAGATTTATTGCGCTAACTTGTGTTCGCGCCTCCGTTTCACTTTCAACTAGTAATTGTTGGATAAGGCTGTGTTTTATCAAAAAGTGAAAAGCACAATAATTATATTTTTACCTCAGTTTTCATCGGCCAGCCAAGAATATATGTGTACTGGCAATCTTACATAGCAGATGGAGTTTAAATATTGTTTGAATGGAAATAAAAGTAAAATATTCCGTTCGTGTGACTGTAATATAAAAATGTTTTTACTCTGTTTAGATTAGAACTGATATTACTCGTACAACATACAACATATGTTTGTGTTTATCTACTTATGATTATGATAATGTTATAGTAGCAAAAGCTTTAACAAGATTGCCTGAACCAGGAACTTCGTACTTAGACTTTACTTCCTTGCTAATATTATAATGCGAACGTAACTCTGTGTTTTACGCAATCACACCTAATCTACTGAAGCGATTGAAATTAAATTTGATACAGAGATAGTAAAGACCCTGAGAAAGACCATAGACTACTTTTTATCCCGAAATTACCATGGGAACGCAGCCAGAACCGCGGGGAGTAGCAAGTTAATATTTATGAAACCAAGGATGATTCACACAAACACTCTCTGCTCTAATTACTTGCCGTATCCACATGAATCTCACTCCTCAAGGACAACCGAGCCTCGTTTATGTAAGTTGGTAATTACTTGATCAACATTCCTTTGGTCGGAACAGCCCCTTTGTACTTCGAACTCTGCTTTACCAAGCTTTAATTGTCACATAATTACTTGTAATTAATATCAAGAGACGTGTTTTGTGGCCACTCTATTTGATCGTCCATAGAACAGGTGTTTGTGGGAAATTGCTTTCATTGAAACTAGGTAACACGCACTCAGTGAATATTATTGTGTATTGTGAGTACAGCATTCGTCTTCGTTGCTAAATAGTTGAAATTAGGAACGCGAGCGGTTTGCATAGACAGATGACGTTCCTTTTAAATAGTGCGCTATTTCGTGCAATATAAAATACAATTTTGAATGAACTGCGTATGTTTGGTACACAACGTTCTTTGACTGACTTCTTCGACACCACATTGTCTTTTGTTCAATTCTTTAATCTTATAAACAAAAATCTGTTAGACGTCTTGTCTCTAGTGTACTCTCCGTCAGGAACTCCGTTTAGGAACTCATAGTTCCTAAACCAAATTACTAACTATCTACAGTCGTAGCTATTTTATGCTCTACAAACTAAATATCTAAGTTGTTCCCACTAAATATCAGTATTATACACATAAGCAATTCCAGAAATATTACAGAACAGAAAGGAAAAACAATCTCATTCACGATGCTCGTTCATAATAAGTTATTGCTAACTTATTCCATCATATTTTCATGCAACTTCCGTTCTTAGCTAGCTTGATTCTTGTCGACTATAATAAAGACATTGAACCGACAATAACTATGTCGTATATTAGGCCTATTGATATCGGACAATCAAAATAAAACATCTCAAGGAGCAAAGACAAGAATGTTGGGGTAATTTAAAGGTCGTGCCACAAAAGAAAGGAGAGGCAATATTCCACATGTAATGCCCATACAGAGAGGGTTTGGGCTCACCTGCCTGCGACACTAGTGCTATAAATCGGCCCCGCTCGCTACTGTCATTGAACATCCAATATACGAGAGTTATAGGCCAGGAAATTAATTCTGTCGACACAAGTAGGGTTACGCGGGAAATACTAGGGTATACATTCTTTTGTAATTTTCTTGGTAATATGAGATGTTATAACTGAAGTAAGATCACGCGAATGTTTTCACGCGATATTTGGACTTGATTGTTGTAATTACAGAGATATTTGTGTAACTAATAAATAAATACTACTCAGCATCATACGTTTATCAAGATACAGAATATGCAAGCTATTTCATTTAGTTAATTAAAAAGAAACCATCTCATATTATGTATGACGGTATCTGTAGTGAAAGTGGCAGCCATTTGTTTATTTTCCTTATATTTTCCATAGTTTTATGTTAGCTGGTCACCCCAATAGCGGCGACAAACGAAATTGATTTTTTCATAAGCCGCTTAGAAAACAGACACTAGCGAAATACAAACTACGGTCGATGGTTTATTTGTCACATAACCTTTAATGGGGCTTTTGAAAAAAAAAAAATTTTTGATTTTTTTAATGTATTTTAAAACTTTATTATTAATAATATTGATATTTAATGTAAAAAACTTAAAAAAATATTTTTTCAATTAATTATAAACAATTAAAAATTGATGAAATTTCAATAAAAATCACGTGACTATAAACGCGCCATGATTGGTCACCGTAGTTGTGACGTAATTATGTTAAACCATAAGTACGTACTGCGTTTACAATCAAGATTCCCGCCCTTTTATTCTCTTTCCCTCCAAAAGTTTGCGATGTAACCGAACCTCTTTTCATAAACATAGGTATAAAAAGTTTGCGATGTAACCGAACCTCTTTTCATAAACATATAAACCTTCCTTTACAACGAGTGAAAACTCAGTGGTGAAATCTAACCAGTGAAACTACATAACATAATTACGTCACACGTTTGTTCGGGAGTTGTCGGAGTGTTTTCGGTACTGGATTCAAAAATTAATTTTTATTTTGAAATAACTTTTGAATTATTGCGAATAAAATAAAATAAAAATAGTTTTGTTATAAAACTAATATATAATCTTTCCATTTATCACAAAAAATTTTTTTTTTACAAAAGCCCCATTAGATGTTGTATTTCACTAGCATATACCAGTGTATATATGTTTGAGGTCGTTGTACAATAGAAGAGGAAGAAAAACTGCCTTAAGAACTAATTAAACCTTTATTCCTGGTATAAACTTATACAAAGTAATATCAAATATTTTCTATGGAGAAAATCTTTATCAAAGTTTATCTATATATCGGATAGTAGTCGTTACATGAGCCATGTTAGAGGCCTTTGGCGGCTCAATAACTCTGACACCAGGATTGGTCAGGCTGACCATCCACTCGATGAAGAAGAAGAAGATATATATATAAAGTATGGTTATAAGGTATACTGTAAACAACGTTTTTGTAAGTCTGTTCCTATTTCAAAATGAAGACATTGAAATGATCACTCTGTTTATTGTCTTTTTTATAGTTAACGATAATATCTGTATAAATAGTAAACTTAAAAACACATAACGTTTTTGTATCAGAACTAGCGTCCCATTTCTTTTGCCATCCCATTTAATGTTTACAAGGGTCCTAGAGTGTAAGGACTGAGTCTAGATATTTCGCTTCCTAGACAGGCGTTGGAAAAACGTGTTGTTACACGAAGTAAAGAGCTGCGGTCATTAGAAAGACGCACTTGGCGAGTCGCCGACACTGTCTACGATCTTGTTAAATGCTCCACTGAAATATGTGCGCCTGGTACTTTGCTGTTTATGCGCGACAAAGAGTTACAGAAATATATATAAAAAAGGAGCATTTATTATTAACACTACTACAACTACAAGTATAATTATCTATAATTATGAACTGATGGGTTTGAAGGTTATGTAAGAAACCTTCTATAGTAAGTAGTATTTTAGGTGTTGGTAAGGGCTATATCGTAGTAATAAAATAACATTGAATTAAATCCTATTCAGCGTGGTGATTACGCCTAATCCGCCACACTGTACTGATATCTTCAGTGATATGAGAGGCCTTTGCCTAGCAGTGGGACATTAGGGCTAACAGTTTACTTTACTTATGCATGCTTATACTTAGTACTAGTAACTATAAGTAATTGAACTGAATTAAATTGGAATCATTACAGTAGATAAACCATTGATCAACATTTCTGAAGGTCATTAAACTATTAAAAATTGCTTTAATATATATCAAAGATGAATTGTATAAAATATATCATGCAAATTAAATCCAAGTGAATGTTTCGATTACTTATGCTCGCCTGGGTATATCTAGAGTTGTTCAAAACTTTCCATCTTCAGATTAATTGAATTGAAAATTTTAATTGAAAGTCAATTTACATCAAATTGTTTCGAAATTAATTGAACTTTAGTTAACAATATATCTATAGAATATAGAACAATGAATACCAAGACAACAGGAAGTTTTTCAAAGTTACGTAACATACAATTGCATCATGATCTTAGCTTTAGTAATATCGGGTGATGAAATGTGGTAGTAAATCATATTATTACTTGTAGCGCTAATAGCGTACTATCCGATTGTTAAGCAAAGAGCTGCTCAGCTCCTACAAGGATGGGTGGGCGATAGCATTTCCTTCTGAGTGCTTACTTCAGAGAGTACATTAAATTATTGGTCCTGGTTGTTTCAATCGTCAGACCATGTCGAAGATCCCAATAATGGGGCGATACGTGAAAAATCCGACATCAGGATTGGCCACTAACTTATAAGAACTAACTTACTTACTTAGTAACACCTACTCTGTACTACCTACCCATACTACTACCATTTTAGGCCTGTGCAGTTTTTGAGTAATCGTGATTGATCTGTGAACGGAGATTGAGCGAGTCGGTGGGAATCTAGATAGGATAAGGTTATCTTCCTAGACTGTTTAATTTATTACTGGACGAATGAGCGAGTCTACCTAGATAGAACAATGGTATCTTCCTAGACTTTGTTAAAGAACTTTGTAGTTACCTAATAGTTTCCATACAGCTTATACTGAACTGTGCAATGTAGGTTCTTACTACATGTATACCAAATATAGTGTCGATAGGAGTTACGTAGAGCAACGCAACTCGCATTACGGCAATACCTGGTACACGATATGGGCGGACCTTGCCGAAGGTTCTTGGAATATATTGAATACTAAATTTAACCGACAATACAAATTGGAATCTATTTCTGGATTAAATTAATGGATCGGTTTATTGGTTGTTCATTACGTTTTGTTTGTATGGCTGTTATTGGTGAATGGCTTAACTACGAGCATGATATTCAACGTAGATCGGCTTCTACAGTAATACATATAGTACTTACAAGATATCTAAAGACTTCAAATTAGCTTAGATATTAGTATTTTTCATATAGGGTCTCTCATTTTCCGTATGTTGCTATTATATATAAAGTAGAGTGTGTAAAAAGAGCAACCTTTTTCAAATTAAACACGTTTGTACTAAAAGTAATACAGTACAAAACCTTTTAACACGTCTTCCTATATCTATATCTGTATCGTATACATTTGATACGCATAACAAATACTCTTAATAGATTCTTACAAGTTTATTTACTGAGTTTCAATGTGACAATAGCGCCCTCGCTTCTGTGACTGGCATCGCTTCATAATGGCATGCTTCGAGAATTCTGAGGGGCCAGGAAATATCAATCGGTTCAAATTGTGCCCCCTGAGGGAGACCTTGAATGCCAAACTCACGACTTACCTAATGATGCATTACTCTGAATCACTGCGTCCCTATCTATCCACGAAATCATTTAAAACACACTTACAACCTTATTCTCTAAGCTATAAAGTCGTATTGAAGAAAGTACTTAAGACTTTTTTGAAGGAAGATGTCGTAAGCAGGTTACCGACTGCTCCGAAACTATTCGATATTATCGAAATGCCAGATTTAAGGAAATTGTGCGTCGGTATTTACAGTGACATTAGAATTTAAAAGGAGAATGTGCAACTTTACTTACAGCTTCTAACATCAGACACAATATAGTCCAATCTTTAAGAAACAGCTGACTGCTTAGATAAGTCACTGCGTCGTCAATATTGAGCGACTTTACACACTTCTAACCGGTTAATGCAATTAAAAGTTAGTAAGTAAGTTCGACATACTTGGTACATAGTAGGTTACTTACTGACTTCTCTATTTCGTGGTAGTCAACCATGGTGCAGGAGTTTTGATAGAAATTCAGTTCGCCCTCTCGTAGCTTGTAAACTGGCCGTTACTAATTACGCTTAGCATTACAATATACTTAACGTAACAGTACACGTTTATCAGACTGAATTTTAACACAACAAATAAAAACGCTTTCTGTTCAATGTTTTCATACAAAGTAACCTTGAAAATAAATCCGAGCGTGCCCGGTTGAGCAAACATGTTGCAGTATGTATGTAGAAAGTTAGATAAGTTCGGTACAACGCGAACTAAGTTACAAGGGCTAATCCGCGGCCGGTGCGAGCCGTGAATCAGGCGACGGAGCGAAACAAAGTATTCGATAGAGTCGTTATTCGTTTAATTTACAAGGAACATAATGAAATATAATGGGTGATGCCTAACTTAGTACAATGTAAGCAACTTAGTACAAGGTTAGTGGAAACCGGAGTTTTTAGACCGCCTAAGGACTTTTAAATGGTCTGCTGATTACAACAACCGGAACTGACAATTTTACGTACTCTCCGAAGCACGGTAGCGTTCAGAGAGAAATGTTACAATCGGCCACCCATCTAAGTAGGCCACCCAACCATGCTGGACGTTGTTTAACAATCGCAATACGCGAAGTGATGTTACTTCGTCAATCTACACAAGTGCCACGAGTGCTACGCTTTGTACCGGCACCGTACACCAACTGCTGTACTGCTGGCGATGTCGTGTCGTGCCGGTAAATTATTTTTAAATTTCACCCCTGATCCTCTTTCTTGTAAACTGCTGAGAGACTGTTGTGTAGTATTTGGTTTGCAATGAGCACAGAGCATAGAATCACCGCCGCGCCGGCCGCTAGCGGCCGCTACGTAGGAGCGCGTGGTGATTCTTTGCTCTGTGGCAATGAGACATTACTTATTATTTTTATTCGAATTTTAAACATTATAAAACATTTCACCAGACTCTTCTCCTAGAAGTCTTTTTGACTCTTTCTCCTCTCGTAGTGTACAAATAAAGTATTTCTAACTACTACATCATCATATTGCAAAACAAAATTTTAGAGACTATGTTTATTTAAAATCAATAGCAGTTTCCGGTCTGTACTTTCATTTGCATACTTCATACAGAGTGTCCACTTTCGTAATGAAATTGGTCCATCACTCTCTATAAAAAAGTTCTATATCAACTATTTCGTTGACCCTTTGCTCTACCGATGCGGAAAATAGGAAAACAAACACATTTAGGAATTTTTTACACCTGGTCATAAACTGTTTTTCCTTAGATAGTATTGGATGTCCTCCTCACTGTACTGATATCTTCAGTGAGATGAGAGGCCTTTGTCCAGCAGTGGGACATTACAGGCTTTTACTTTACTTTACTTTTAGGATTGGATGTTCTAAGAGATAAAAAATATAATAAATATAAAATTGATAGAGATATCTACTCTTATCTAAGATATCGATGACACCCACGTAAGGAAAAATAAAATGTCATATAAAAATGTAAAATTAAAGCAAGGCTTATTCGTAAACGTAGTTTCAATTTAAGACACATTTCAATAAGTTTTACTAATTGCGGAAGCTTGAAAACTCGCTCCAATGACGTATCTTTAAGTTATACATCTTTTAGCTATGAAATGGTTTGTCACTTTCTGCCATACGCAATTTTCCGCAGAGCAAAAGAGATAAAACACTTTATGACAATAGTTTAGTTACAGAGCGTTTTTTAATAAGACGGGTACGGAATTAATACCATTTTCTTAAATTACAACAAAAATAGAGTTTCCAAAACAATATGGACCTCTCCAAGTGGTTCGTTAACCTCCACCACAACACCTCACCTCACAACGCCTCCAAAACTTAGTGCGCGATAAAATAAACGGTTTACAACATACTTGATGTTCCTCAGACGTGAATTATAGATAATATGTTGTTATTACCGGCGCTGGGCCTTTAGAGCCACTCAATTTCGTAACGCGCTTTGTTCTTCAACTAATGTTGGGTTCTTTTCTCAGTTTTATTATTAGATTCTCAGAAATATTGCTATTATAAGCGTTGTGATAGGCTTTAGTGTAAATTGATTTGGTAGGGCTGTTGTGGTGGGTATTACGAGTTGCACAATGTTTTGGGGTATAAATCGTTTTTTGGAACATTCAAGAAAGCTGCTTAGGTCCGTAGGTTGGTAGGTATGTACACATAATAAGCATTAACGTGCTTCGTAGTAAAAAAAAAGTAAAGTATTAGCCTGTAATGTCCCACTTGTTGGGCAAAGGCCTCTCGTCTCACTGAAGGTATCAGTACAGTGAGGAGGTAGTGCTTCGTAGAATACGTAAAAATCCTCTGATTGTTTCAATCGATAGACTATGGCGGTGGTCTTTAGGCGGTCTAAAACTCCGACATTAGGGTTGGTCACTAACCAACACGAACTTACTTCAATTACTAACTTAGATTTTATTGGTGACATGTTTTTTAAACTTTAAAAGGTTAAGTTGTAAATTACCCGAATTTCGTTTAACCAACAACGGTCAATCTTCACAAACTGTGAGGAATCCTCGGGCCCCGTCTGTTGGGTGACATTCCAGCGGAAGGGATGAGAGCAGCAAACATCATCAAAGGGCTGTGTCTCACAATTTGTCGTCCCTTGATTGGGCACGTACCCTGAACACACCTGTGTCACCCCTAGCTAAGTGCCAGCCCCAAACAAAGGGCTGTTGTGGTACAAGTTGAGAGAAACCGTATGAAACTGTGAATCAATAAAAATGATTGGGTAATTTTGTTCAGATTTCTAGAATAATGTAAAAACAATACTAGTAAATTATTAGTCATTCATTCATTTATAATAGGATAGAGTTTTTAGACCACCTAAAGGCCTTCATCACGGTCTAATGATTCATACAAATTATTAGTGTAAAACACCATTGTGTGTGTCAACCAACACCAGTGTCGTAAACTTTTCTTATAATTAACAGCTTTCATCTTTAGTGCCATACTATGTTTGTCTCTACTTACCTACCGGTCATCTTATAAAGTTGCTTTCAAACTACCCACTATTGGCTTACATAATTTTATAAAAACACTTAAAGTAAGGTTAAGTATTAGCCTTTAATGTCCACAACTGGCAACCAAAAACGCTTAAAAACGCCATATTGTCCACTATTGTACCACGAGACAAAACGACAGGTGCGCACGATTGTCAGCGCCACTAGAATGCTTGATGCAAGGGATTGAGTTTTGAGCTTTTACCGACAACCAGCGAGTAGTGGGGGACTCGAGTGTGGCTTAAAAGGTGTTCTTTTAATTCCATCGCAATCCATTTGGGTGACGCGTGTCACTGCTTCAACGCAGGCACTACATTTAGAAGCGAGATGGGCGGTTATGGGTACTCACTACTCATGCTTGTAGAAATATTACGACTCTATATATGTATAAAGTATGTTTAGGAGGTATGTTGAAGTAAGGAGGGTGTATTGATTCATAAACAGCTCATCATCATAAATTTAAGAGCTAGGCTCTTGACGTTGAGTCCGATGGTGCTATCCACTTGGATCCACTGCGTGGCTCCATTGATGGATCCTAGTACACTTTTTTGTCTACCTGAGTCCATCGAACCCGTCAGTTCCAAATAATGGATTCTAAAACACTTTAAAGTCCACTTGGATCTTCCAAAGAGTTTTTTTTTATACGCTAATAATACGTTTGATGATAGCTGGCACACGAAAGTAAGTTAGGTACTCGTAAATACATGCAATTCGGTAGGTTAGGGTTATTTTTTTTTTATATGTATTAGCGTATAAAACTCTTTGGAAGATCCAAGTGGACTTTAAAGTGTTTTAGAATCCATTATTTGGAACTGACGGGTTCGATGGACTCAGGTAGACAAAAAAGTGTACTAGGATCCATCAATGGAGCCACGCAGTGGATCCAAGTGGACAGAGGGAGTCCGATGCAGACTTCTCCATCTATTCCTATCCAATGCAAGCTCCTTCACAAACTTCATAAACAGCTACTGTGTACTAAATAGCAAATAATAGATTAATTTATAAAATGTATTCAGACCAATGATCATCCAGGTTTCAAGCATCCACTACTGGACAAGGGCTTCCCCTATATTTCGCCACTATGACCGATTCCGCTATTAACATAGCAAAAACGAACCAAAAAAATTGACTATGCCTAATTGAAACTGAAATAACATAGAATTAAAACATCAAACTATATCCTAGGTACGTTTATACGATTCGTTTATTAGTAAACAATTAAAATAGCAGTGATAAACGATGGAATTCCTCTGATATTAATGTGGGGGCGGGCTGCAGCCGGCATTGTTGGCGCCACTCACCGGCAGATTTAATGTTCGACGAACCCTGATTTATCGGTCTGCTCTGTACTGTTATTCTGCAGCCTTACTGCTAATGCTGCACTTATAGTGTGAGCTATGATTTTGGTCAAAATTGTCAAGAAATTATGAGTAGATACGTAATGATATTAATCTATAGTAATGCTCTGTACCTAATATAAAGCATAGACTATCTTGAGTTGTACAATATGTGATATTAATCTTAAAAACTCCGATACCATGGTTGGCTCCTAACCCACTCGAACTTACTTATTAATCTTCATGATTGCTCTGTATCTAATGAAAAACATAGTTGGTTCTACGCGTGTATATTACGGCACCTGTTACAAAGGCACACGTAATACAATCTTGAATATTAGTAAGTTAATAAAAAAGGTATGCTGATGCCTCAGCATACCTTTGTATTATTTTTTATTTCTCATCTTCAATCTTTTATACCAGCTCAATATTTTGTTTCATGACTTGATAATATTGACTTGAATCCTAAAGAGAAACTTCACTTACAATGAAACACCTTTATTTGTACCTTTATTTGCAAAATAAATGAATATTAATATCGATTTAAAGTATGGTGGTTTAAAAAACTTAAGTACTGACACTTTTGAGTTAATTTAAGATGTAACTGGTTGGGTAACCAAAGCAATGTTTATGGTATCGCTTCCACTGCCATTCGATCCTAAAGCCATGCTTTTTGGCAGGCTTCGCCTCGTCACAGCAAACGCTATTGTTTTCTTCATGCTCTACTCTATGCTAAGTGCCGCACAGCGAGGGAGGATTTAGCTTTCACTTGCAGTACAGTCGAGGGGAAAAGTCTTAATTCCATGTACTTAACATGTGCGAAAGTTTTACTAACATATTGTGTGAAAAATCGGTTGTAGATTTTAAGGTTCTGGTAGGTTGTAATAATTATTTACTAACATAGCTTGCAATCATTATTTTGTAATTTTTTTCAATATATATTTAATGAGGTATGTGTTGAATATAACTTCTTTTGCAGTATTGATATTATTTTATGTATTTGATTGTATAATAAAAAGTTTCCATCTGAACAATAGTGCTCCTGATGGTACACAATGGTGATTTAATTCCGGTAATAAAATTTTATAACGTACGACACGAATGAGCTCGTAAGAGAATCTATTGAGTCTAAACTAATATTAAAAATTCTCAGACACCATCATGTGAATCATAAAAGTTTAATTATTTTGTTCATGTGTTTGTTAGCCGAGAACTATGTACATAATTACACGATTAAATCGTTAAACAAACGTACGGCTCACTATTCATAATATTATAAACAAGTAACATTATAAAGATAACTGTTGTGAAAATTTGAGTGGTTTTACAAACTTATTTCATTCAATCATTTTGAGTAGGTTAGAGGCTAACCCTGACTCCTGTCTCCGACATGTTCTGACGATTGATACTACCGGGACCGACTGCTTAACGTGCCGTCCGAAGCACGGTAGCACTCAGATAGAAATGCCACTATCGACCACCCATCCAAACTGAGAATATACATAAAGCGAGCCATATAGTACATAAAGTGAGTATATGCAGAAAACTAGTATGACACATAAAATTATCGCATAAAATTATATATCTGCTTATAAAATATCCAAACAAATACAATAATGACCGAACATTACGTTATTACATAGAAAGATACCAACACTAATGTTAATCTTCTAAATTCTTCTTCTATGTTACGGCTAATACCCGAAGTGCGGCTACACCTAGTTTTAGCCGGTTAGAACTAGGTGCATATATATGTCATTTTAATGAAAAGAGAGAGTTTAAACATGAAAAAAAAAATAACCCTAACCTACCGAATAGTAAGTAATTCGGTAGGTTAGGGTTATTTTTTTTTTCATGTTTAAACTCTCTCTTTTCATTAAAATGACATACGGCTAATACCCGAAGTGCGGCTACACCTAGTTTTAGCCGGTTAGAACTAGGTGTAGCGGCACTTCGGGTATTAGCCGTAACATATATAAAAGAAAGTCGTGTTACTTACACTATTTATAACTCGAGAACGGCTGACCCGATTTGGCTGAAAATTGGTGGGGAGGTAGCTTAGAACCAGGAGACGGATATAGGATACCATTTATCCCATATTACCTACGGGAACGGGTGCGCTGTGGGTGAAACCGCGGGGCACAGCTAGTAACCATATAAAATACATAGACTTAATTAAACAAAGTACGTCAAAACAAACTTCAAACAGATCCTATTCCATCATTCCTTCGATGAACAAACTGAAATCCTAACTATTGAACAGTGTCAGTTATCAACTACATTAACGCAGTAGCACGCCTCGATGCTACGCCAGATAACTTCTCAAGACGATGTCTAAAGGAGATTTTCTTTGCCATTGAAGGGGAAAATTATCTTGATCGGATAACAGCCCTTCAGTTTAATTATTATTGAACTCCAATACCGTGTTTATGGTAGGTATTTGTGGAGTGTTGTCGCAAGAAGACTATTATCTATAATTCATTGGTTTGACTAATATTGCATTTTAAGACACCTTTGTCTTTCTGTTGCTGAAAAGAAGTAGACACGTCTAATAAAAGCGAATTGTATGAAAATGAGAGTGTTTGCTTAAATCTAAGAATCCACTAAATATTGCGTTTTTAAGCAGAATTAAACTTGTTTATTATGTGTCTGGATATTTGCTTAGAAAATAATACAATAATGATATCATAATAATAAACTATACAGTTTCATTATGCTTTTTTAAATCGCTTATAATTGCAACGTTGGGCATTAAAATAGTAGGCAGAATCATTTTTAATTAAAATATTTTGCGTAAAGTGTACCTTCATTATAATTATAATACAGCTTTACTTGGTAAAGCTAAGACAAACCTCATACAAACATAAGGGTGGCTCAGACGACTTAAGACTTGTTGCGGTCTCCCTGCTATTAGATACATGTCACCCCTAAATTATTAAATTTTACCCCAACCCATTTTCTACCTTACCCCTTTTAAATAAAAACTAAATTCGCTCAAAGAAACTGTTTGCAACCAATGTGAAATATGATAATTCTTGTCTGATGATGGTATTCATACTTGACGGTAAAGAAAGAAGCCATACAAAGAGTGGGGGAAAAATTAGTGCGACGTTTCATAGGATGCAATATGAGTGTTCGCTTACGTTAGTCGAAGATTTAATTAAATACTTTTTGTTAAAGATCCGGTTGGGGTTTTTAAGTTATCCCTAAGGAAAGTTTATATAAATCATAGGTTGTTTCCCGGTTATGTATTACGAAAGATAATGTTTGACTGCTTGGCAAAGGCTGCTGGTTAGCTCTACCACGGGTCACGGCACAAGCTCATGGAAGATATCAAAACAGGTATTTATGAAACATAGCCTTGCTTATTTGTTGAACCTAAATCAGAAAAATACGCCCATACAAAAAAGACAACAAACAAAGTTGGGCTTTTTTAGTTAGAACATTTTTTTCTGTCAGTCCCATCTAGGTACGAATAAATTTTGTTACTGTACCTAAGTACTAAGTACATATAACATGACTTGGTTCCCAAAATGTACTTTTTATCTGTTTGGATTGTTGCCACGGTTTTTTGTGTCAAACAACTCAACACAACATAACCATAAACACGACTATTGATGTTCACTTATTTAGGTTAAGTCATACACAAAATTATGTAAGCTAAGATGTATTTCCGGTTCCGGTTCCGTAATCCTTCATTGTAATCGGCTTACCGTTTTACGGAGTACAATTCTTTCAGAATATTACGTGTATGCTATTTAAATACCTATCTCAAAATACCTCTTTAAAATCGTAAATCATATGGCAAGATTTTTTACCTTATATTGTTTTATTCCATGGCCTGCTTCTGAGAAATTCGATTGCAGATTTTAAATACATACATACTCAGGTTTCATGATACAAATTAAATGTGAATTGTCAGTCGCTATTTTGATTGTTCAGGCAGCAAAAGGAACCCCTCGATGGAAATGATGCCGATGCTGGCTAACAAAAAATATTTAAGTTTATGTTTTACTTTTTAATTTGGTAACCGTCCTGTACTGTAACATCCCCTAAGCTTATCCTCCGCCATCAGGCATGGTCATGCTTGATTTGTTGTATGAATAGTTAGATCATGTAGGAGGCTTTTAAGCGATCTAAATTTCGGGTTGGTCACTTTGTAAAACGAATAGTAAGTAAGTTCGTATAGGTAAGTGGGCAGCCCTAGTATCGGAGTTTTTAGACTGCCTATAGGCCTTTGACTTGGTCTACCGATTGAAATAAAGCCGGAACCGACAATTTTACGTGCCCCCGAAGCACGGTAGCGCTCAAATAAAAATGCCAAATGAGAACGAATAAATGCAATATTTACATTAATAATTTCAAGTAAAACTGAAGCCCTATAAAATAGCACATTAAGCGTCTTAAGTACAAATATTGATGCCTTTTCATCCTTTGCCAAGCCCAGGGGTCTCGTAAGCCATATAATTCAATTACAACTTCTGCCTGAAGGAAATAAATACGTGAAACAGTAAAAAAGGCTTCGTAAGTATTGTAGCGAGGGTTTTGAGCTTATTAATGTGAAAAGTTGTACACGACTTTATGGCGGCAAATATGAGTTTTTAATTCGAGGGTTTTATGTGGGATCTAGGCTTTATGTCTGTGTAGTATAGGTACCTGAGGAATACGTGAATAGAAGTCTTATTTGAATTGAAAAGTAAACAAAACAATTTGTTACTACTTTATCTAGACTTGATATAAAGCTTGACAAGTTTAAGTTTCTTTTTTGTTTGTTTGAACGCGCTAATCTCAGAAACTACCAATCCGATATGAATTATACTTTTTGTAATTACTAGCCAATCTCAACAGTATGGTTCATCAGGAAAATCCCACGGGAACGGGCATACCGTGGGTAAAATCGAGGGGCGCTACTAGTCCTTTATAAAGTACTTAATTATACCAATGGCGTAGTGAGACTACAAGATGTTATTTACTGATCACGATTATTAAATAACGTACTCTAGCTCTGCAACTATGTATTTGGATGTGTGGCTAATAGTAGCATTTCTATCTGAGGGACACCGTACGTCGGAGGGCACATTAAACTGTCGGAGAGCCACTGTACGTCTGAAGGCACGGTCTAGTTGTTGGTGGCCTTTAGGTGGTCGAAAACTGCGACAATAGGGTCAGATCAAATAGGTTAGTAATAACTAGCAGCGGCCCGATTTTTTACCCGCGTTGTGCCCGTTCCCGTGGGAATTTAGGGATAAAAAAAATAGCCTATAACCTTCCCGTTGAATGTAGTTATCCATTACAAAAAGAATTATTCAAATCGGTTCAGTAGTTTCTGAGATTAGCGCGTTTAAACAAACAAACAAACAAACAAACAAACAAAACAAACTCTTCAGCTTTATAATATTAGTATAGAGTATAGATTGAACAACTTACCTTATTTAACTTATTTACGTAACTGCGTAAGCTTATTGCTACTTTAATACGAGTAAGCATTTAATTAAACAAAAAAAATCCAACACAATAATTGAACAATATTCTTACATGAATTTTATAACACGTTTTAAATTAATTTCAGGTAAAAATGTGCTCGAAATGAGGAAAGGCCTTTTTATTGGTCACGCCACGCTTCATTGTTTATTAATTTATGGCCCAATAAAGGTATCGGTTAAAATTATGTTCTTTGTAAACTTATTTGTAGGGGTTGAATGTCCTTTATGACTATAGAAAAACGGCTTTAATAACGAATAACTTAAAGTAGGTTTGTTGCGTTAAAATTTCAGAATAAACAAGTAAAAAATATTTTATAGAAATAAACTCTGTGTACATATGTGTTGTATTCTCATGTGTTGCGAATGATATATATTTAATGAATTTAAAAAGTTATAAAATAATGCATGTTTAAGCTTTATTTTTTACTCAAAGTAAAAAAACAAAAGAAATCTAACCATACCTCATTATATTACGTCTTATTATCATAATACCCAATACATATTAAATTTGCAACTAATCATAAAAAATACACTCTAATCTGATTTGCTTTCAATCGAATCCTGTCCCCAAACTAATTCAGAACTGAAAGAATTCGTCGCAGATGGCGAGTAACTTCGTACTAGATAACTTGTACTATTCAATATAGGAATTTAACCAGTTTGGCGGCGAGGGGTGCCATCAAAGGGCGTAATTACAGTCCGTAGTGACGTCATAATCTGAGGCGTAATTTCACGCTTTCACTGCCCCCGAGGATGTGAGAAAAAATTCAAATCAGTGGCGTGTAGGGGTCGTTTTATTACTGTTTTAAATTCGAAAATATGAAGAAGGTATTTTGTGTTTTATTAAAATTGTCGTGTCATTTTGTGGTGCGATGCCTTTGGAATTTCAGTAATATCTATGTAATTTGTAAATATAAAGATGTTATATTCTATAGTCTTTGAATATTATTACACCGTTTTAAGTGTTTTTATCCACGGTTAAGTTTTTAAAAGCGTGGTGATTACGCCTAATCCTCCTCACTGTACTGATATCTTCAGTGAGATGAGAGGCGTTTGCCCAGTTGTGGGACATTACAGGCTAATACTAAGTTCTAAAAACGTATTCGGTAGAACATGTTTATTTCAAAGTTCTTAAGTTAAACATCATGAGAGTCCAACCGCGGACCGCTAGTTAGTTCTATTTAAAACACAATTTACATATTTCACATTATCTAATAGATACGAATAGAACTCCGCAGACGGGCTGTAAGGGAAACTACAAAAAATAAATTTCCACCGCACCGAACAGTTCCTGTACATAATCACCTCTAATTGTACTCTGCCGAAGGGTGAAATTTGCATAATTTTTGCTCGCTCGGTCCCACGAGACCGCTCTGCATAAATAAATATAAAATGTATCCACTGATACGAAGCACTATCGAGTCCAAAAGTTATATTCACACTTTATCGAAGAGACAGATTTTTCTTCGCGAACTCCGAAGGAATGTATAGCGTAATTTTTGTTTGAAACTTTCGTTGAATCTCGGAAAACTTTCTGTCGATTCATCATCTCCGTATTGAGAGAATCTATTGAAACGTTTTCTGATTATGTTGCTGATCAAAATTTAATAAAAAGAGATAAATTACTTGTCAGTTATTGGCATTTATATGGTCATGTTATCATTAATCATCGAAATATCCGTTAGCCATGACTTGACCGCGCAAAGATATCATTACGAGATGTTAAGGATATTGGTTTCAGTAGGGTTAGAAATCGAGTGTAAGTGACTTGTAAATGTATGAGTAAAATTAAGATTACCGTAGATCAATCACCACATGCATCATGCGTTGACCGCAATAATATAAAATGTAGTTAGCTGCATTCGGTGAACAACTGCAGCTGTCAACTAATTAGGTGACAACGACGTCGTTACTAGATTAGACAACCAATTAGGTGGTTAGCCGACTATATTTAGCGACTGAAGTTAGAAGTATGTAATATTAAAGATTCACCATAAATAGTGCTTCATGTACAGTTTAACACCCTTTTAATCATCATCGCCCACTTGATGGGACATGGAGGGATTAAATCTGGAGAAAGTAAAAAGTGAAAAACACGAAATGTACACAATCGATAGGGTTCCATTGTGCACAAAGAGTGGTTTGTATGCGGTGCGCTATCGTTCACTCGAATATGAAGCACTCTCGGTAAAGGAATCGAATTTGAAGCAAACGGTACGAAACAAAGCTAAAGGTGTGTTTTAGAACAAACAGGTAGGAGATTGCATTACCTCAATTGAACTAATTCTTGCTAGGTGTGAATTAAGACCATATAATATGTATTGTTTCAGATAAAACGGAAATATAAAAATGTTATTTTCATCTGATTTTTTATTCAATATACAGCTAAAATTACTCCCCGCGTAAGCGCCTTTAAAAAAACTAGATTTAGAGTCTACAATGTCACTGAGGCTCATATAGCGGTCAAACTTTCAATATCTTTCTTTTTGCGTCGGAGATAAAAATAGGATAATTAAATAAATAAGCAATATTTAGTGCTCCCGTAATTTGGGTAAGTAAGTACATTCAAGTAGGTTAGTGGGTATTCAATGCACACACATTAACAGGAACACGTTCTAAATCGTCGATTGTTTGACGTCGGCATTAAAACAGCGAAATGTCAATATTTGCCGGGAGAGGTAGGACCTGGAGGGTGGAGGGCTGTAATCCCTTCGCAAATACTTCTCAAATACTAGGAGATTCTGCCGATGCTACCCTTTTGCTACTCTGATGCCACTTGAATGACGCCTTTTGTTCCAATCTCATTAATAAACACAGCCGCCGTGACTAGCACAACGTTGACATTAAAATAACAAATAATTTATTAAGAAGAGTCTTGACGGGGGCACCGATGTGTTCATTTTAAATAATTTGTTGCATAATATTTGGAAGTTTGAAACAGATCAAAATAATTTAGGGTGCGGTACTTTGTTATTAGTTTGGAAATGATTATACGAGTATGTTTACCGTTCGCTGTCAGATTTCAGAATATAACAGACTATTTTTATTGTTCTTTAAAGTTCAGCCCACTCTCCCCTCACTATATTTATTGTAGCACATACCTATTAATATCATCAATAAATATAGATTTCGTTTCGATTCACAAGTAGTTATTTAGTTTACTCAACCGTACCTTAATACTTTAATACTCAGTAGAAAACCGTTTTATGTCTTTTATATAATACGTGTTATAACCAAAAAGGTTTCTACGTCAATTCAGGGTTCTATTACAAACAGAAAAGCTATTTACAGTAACAATTGAACGTGTAAATAAACAAAAAAAAACATGTAAATCTGCAAGACCGCGACCGCTATCAATTCTAGCCGCAAATTTTCCCCGACGCACCCCACCGAATTATTTATATTCACGATGTGACATATTACTCGTACTTCACCGCCATGCCTCTCTGTTATTTATAGCTAAGTATTGAACACTGGAAATGTGTGTTTGTATTCCACATTGGACATGAATGGACGTGTCATATAAACAGATTGAATTGACACAATTTATTAAAGGATTTGGGTTCAATTATTCTTTTTGTAGTTGAAAATGTTCGGGGTTTTGTTTGTGGGAAGATAAACGGGTTTATCGAAATGCTTTTGGAATTGAATATTCGTCTACTTAGTATTCATATTGGTAGTGAATTATTCATAATACAACCAGTATAGTGTGCAAATACTAGTTACGGTAAATAAATCTCTCCCCTTATAATAAATTCTGCTAGTAAACCAATAATTTTGTATTTCCCCGCTTATTCATGTTTTGCGTTAAACTGTCCGTGTCGTTTTAATATTCTAATTGAGCTGTGAAACGTTTGACTTTAAACACAGGGTGTGTGACACTCTTTACATTTCCTTTGTATCAAGAATATCGGAGCCAGTAATTAGATACCCAGCTAGACTGTCCTTTGTTTCATTATTAAAACTGTCATTCCATTTTCAATAGAGCTAGGGTTTGTTTGGTTTGTATCGTTGCCAATCAAACTAATTAATCCTATATTTTGTATTTGTTAACGCTGATACTAAATATAGCCCTCAAATCGTAAGTTAGTATACAAAATAATGTCAGCCATATTCAAGCCACTATACGAGTACTTAACTTGTCTATGCATTTTTAACCAAACAACTACAAAAGCCTACGAGAAATGCTACAAGTCTACGAGCTACATTACTACGAAAATTTTGCTACAGTTTCGTAGTCGCGTAGTCAAAGTTACAAACAAGAAAATGGATACTTTTAATATTACTAAGTCGTAGTTCAGTAAAGTTAGATTCATAATATATTAGTATTTACTCTGTAGCATCCCTAAAGATTGACGTCAAATCCATACTAAATACAACACAAAGATTTCTTTGTACTCTTTTCACATAACGTCTCTATTATTATCGTAGAAGTAGTCAATTTTCTTTTGTGATGTGGTCGGTCCATTAGCCCATAAGTGCCATCAGTATGTCATCTCAGTCTCGGTCCACGCGTGTTAGTAAATGTCCTGTGAAGTAATATATCAGGGCTTTCCGTATGGATGCATTTTAGAACGTTTAGTTTGTGCGATCTAGTTGGAACTTCGAACTGGCTTTGTATAAGTTATGGGTTTGATTTCAGTTGTTATATTTGCTAGTATAATAAAGCTTTTAGAAGAGCTAAATGGAGGAGACATTTTTGTTTGTTTAATGTAAAAGACTCCAGAAATAAAACCTTGATTTAAAATTGTTTTCTGTAGACCTAAGTCACTATTATTGCCCCAGACAAAATTGTTCAATTCAAATCTCTTCAAAGAATTTCATTCTCAAAGCTCCATCGCATCATTGTATAAACAACCAAGTGCATTATCTCACCAACTCACCCACACTAATACAAATAAAAACACCATTTGCAACTCAGTTTCGAAGTACCTCAACAATAAGAATACCCTCTCCAAGTGTAAAATCAAATATATCCATTACACATCGCTTTATTCCGACTGATCCTTATAAATTTTCAATTTGGTATTCAGGAAGACGCAGAATGCATTGAATGGGATGCAGGGACGCTATGGTGTTTTATTGTGGGTCCTTCGGGACGCTCGATATAGGAGATGAATCGGTTGTTTTTACTCTTGAGACTCGGTACTTTGTTTTAGGGTTTAGCAGACCTGCATTTTTAAGGTATAGACTTGGTGCAATTGAAAGACCCGAAATGTTTTTTTTTCGAAATCGAACCCGCAACCCCCGACACAGTAATCGCTCTCATTGCCACTGTGCCATTGTCTTGTTAGTAAGGAAATTGTAAAATTTGTTTTCAAACAAGCAAGTAGTTAACGCCCGTACTCAGAGACGAAATATGCTTCGTTAATGAGTGATTTTGACATGTATTGTATGAAAAATTAAGGGCTGACACTGCGTAAAGCGTGCGCACGTCGCGGTTTCATACAAAAGATAACCGTCGCGGGTGCCCGTCGCGTGCGGTTCCATACAAAAGTGTACACAGTGTTCCATACACAGTGTTGGCCCTAAGACACGTAATTGTGTTGATTTAATGAACGTCTTTGAATACAGTATGCTGTTTTAGGGTAAGGCCGCCAAAATTGTCAATTTTTTTGTGTGACTTTTTGTCGTTTTTTTCCCAGTATCATTTGGTTAAAATATTCAATAAATCGTAGAATATATCTAAGTTATATCTTTACCGTCAAAAAATTACATGATATGCCCCTGCTAAAATAATAATAGTGTTGCGAAAATCCTGTAACTGATTAGTTTTACCGATAATTGAAAATAAAACAATTGCTTTGCTTTTGTGTTACGATTTATTTGTGTGACGATTTTTTACCCCAAAGCTACTATTTAAAGAGCCAAAGTGCAAAATACAGTATTAATATGGCAACACAGTTATCGAAAATAATTATAAAAAAAGGCAGCTATATTTATTCGCCAGTGAAGAAGCCTAAAGTGCGCGTCACATTATTGTTTGTGTGGAAATAAAAAATGATTTAATGTGATTTCTGAGGTAAGAAACAGTTATTTTAATGTTGTTATATTATATTTGTGGAGGATAAGGTCAAAAGTATCTTTTAAATCGCCCATTAGTACCTAATAGTAATAAATAACCGAAATATAGCCTAAAATTGTAGTAAAAATTTAGCTTTTGTGTTGCATTTGTATTACGCTTGTGTTACATTTGTGTCACTTTTGTGTTGCATTTGTGTTATTGTAACACAAAAGTATGTGTTACGTAACACAGTAGATCTATAAAACCGCATGCATAGTGGTATTTGAACTGAATTTTGTAATTTAATGTATCTGAGTGTGATTTTGTATTAAACCTTGAATTATGACTTTCTACTTAGGAAATTCAGTCGAATGTCTGACCGCATTTCCTCTTAAACTTGTATTACTCGTATTTCATTACTCCAATAGCACTGCAGTCCGCCCATTCAAAAAATAATATCATGTATTATTTTTGGTTATTTATTTCACCAGTGTGAAACTAGCTTTACCCAAAAGATGTGTTACTTTTGGGTTACATTTGTGTGACGGTAACACAAAATCTGTTGTGTTACTTTTGTGATATAATTGACAATTTTGGCGGCCTTACCCTTTAATGTAATTAATCTATCATGGGTAATCGTTATTCCAAAATAACAATGGGATGAAACAAGGTGTGTTTCATCCCATTGTTATTACAATATGTTACAATATCCTTTAAAATATTTTTATCTTCGTGATTTTATGAGAAAAACGTTGTCGTACTTTCACAGTGTTATGAAATGAAATACTGTCGTAAGTAGCTCCGAAAACTTGCAATGGCACAATTCTATTAAAATATTAAATCAGCCCTCAAAAATATTCTTTCAACTTCAACCTTCATTCGGTCTCGTTTCAAATTCAGGAGAAGCCAGGGGAAATACCAGTGTGTAAGTACTGTACGTTTGAATACCTTACGTTACATAGAGCGGGTATGTGACGGTGAATTTTATATAAGAAACTCTCCGCTATGCATGTACACTGCTGTCTCCATTTGACTTGCTTATTTATAAAAATGTATTATTAAATTGTATGTCTAAGTTCGCTTTTGTATTGTTATATGTTAATGTCATAAAATGTTCATGTTGCCATTTTCTCTGGTCCACAAAATTTTATACTAGTCGAAATCTTTAGTGTTTATTTAGCTCAATATAACGTGAATGACCAAACTATTACAAACCAAGGAAACAAAGGAATATATCCAAATAATGTTATATTTATTTATCCAGCCAATCTTCTGAATGTGCAAAAATGCATCTATCTATATACTTTTCTTTACTATTTCACATTGTGGCGTTTTATTACACCAGAACCTAACACTTTTCAAGCATAAATCAGAGAGATTGGTCGAAAATGCTAATTAATTCTCCTAGTTTATTGTTAACTCCTGCTCTTGAGGTAAAAAATGCATTCTAAAAACCACGAAGCAGACTGGAAGAGCACAAAGCCCAAATTTATCGTTCACCTCTTGTGCCCGAAACACACATACATAGATCTAAAGCGGATCTGTCTACTGGATATGTCACTTATTGTTATTATATATTTCTTGTCTTTTCTCATTGATTAAGAATAGCGTTGTATCTAATCTTTGTTAAATAGTCTTATGAATTTTATCTTTAAGAAAATATACTAATTCACATTCATTTTTAAAATAAAAACAATCAAATATCTTACCACTTAATTCTAATAACAAATTCATTTTCAAAAGTAATGTAAAACAATGTCGTAATTTTTTTTTGTGAAAGTAAACTGTCACATCCATTGGTCCAGTAATCACTGTAAGCTGGTACTATCTGGCAGTCCACGTAAACAATGCACCAACACTCGTGTAACTTTCCCTTTGTAAATGTATGGAATGCTTTTCCAGATAATGTATATGAACACGTGGAGGTATTGAGGTACATTGTAGTGTAGTTTTTGAAACTGTTTCAAATTCAGAATTATCATAACCAGACACTTTACAAAGGATTTAAAGGAGACATCTAAAGTATTTATAGTACCTTAATGGCTTATAACAGCTTATTAACAACTAGCCCGGCGAATTCAAACACTATATTGTTACAATTAAGCTTGTAATCTCGCTCATAGTATCGATGCTTAGCTACATAAAAGTAATATTAAAATAACTACTCTTAATATACCTAAAAGTCTGATTAGGTAACACGTTTCACCAGATCGAAGGTAAATCCGTTTACATAAAACCATTTCACCCTTCCAGCCATCCTCAAAGGTACATAATTGAACCACTATCTTGCCGTAGGAAATCCTCTTTTTTAGCTATCAGCTAAACTCTGGTAAAGCCAACACACGTCAGGTAAAGCACCTATATTTCCTGTCTCAGTCTTCCGCGTTATTTCGCAGACCCCTACTGATCTTGTAATCCCTTAAAGTGCTCCAACTTAAGAAATAAGGGTCAAGTTTTAAAAGCATTCCGTCTGCCGTGAAATACGGCGCAAGCCGGGGGAAACGAGTTAATTGAATATTTTAACTTAATACTTATTTAAAATATTAAGAAGTTTGGAATCTTTAGCTGTGGTGGTGGGGATTTTATATTTGTTTCAGGAACTGGCTGACGAACAAAATATGTTAGCTTTATAAACGTACTTATGCTAGCGCTACACTTGACGGAAATTCCGACGTTTGGGGAAAACTGGTCTTCTGTGAAGTATGTCCGCTATTTAATAATACATTTTGTAAATTATAAGCAACATGCATTGGCTTCCGCGATGGACTTTCCATTATGTATAGCGCTGGCCTTAAACGTCCGTTAAGATCGATCAAACTCACAAGCTGTGAGCTAATTCAATACAATAAGAGAGTTAACGAGTAATTTGGAATCAATGAAGTTTGCGTTTATAAAACGCGCAGCTTAAAAAACCTTTTCCTCTTCAAAAGCAATCGTCTTTTGTATAATATTCTTCAATCTTGGAAAATTGACAACATTGGTCCAAATTTTTTGACAAACCAAAAAGAAAATAGAGTATAAATTCAATTAACACAATAAAGTAAAAGAAACAAGTAGAAAAGGATTCCATAATCAAAGTACTTATACCAGTTAAGTATTTATCCGTAGAGTTCTGGCGACAATGGTTCGGTTTAAATACATAATGAGGGAAACGAAACACCCGGTGGAACTCCTTGTAACTTTTTAATAACTCTCCGTTTGATCTAACGTTTATTTAAGTAATTTAACTTTTTGTATAGTTTTTTTCCTTGAACTATGAAGGCGACAAGTAATTAGAAAAGTAAATTTAGTTGAACGTTTTGAGGTTAATAATATATACAGTATTGATTGAGGATGTTTTATGATGTTTATTTATATTGTGTGGGGTATTATTTCGATGTTTTATTTTAAATACCGTATACTATTTCAGTGACGACGATGTCTGGGTGTCAATTATATATTTTTATGAAGTATTTGATTATGTATACTGCTTAGAGTGTCTATCACAAAGTGGTTAAAGTGTCTATCACAAAATATTTTCTTAGATACACTAAAACTGCATCCTAATCGGCTTTGCAATACGAGTACGCATCCAATTTAACCCACAGATTTTACCTAATGAATTACGAAGGACGCCCCGTAAAGGATTTAATGAAAACAAATGAATAAAAAGCACTCAATACAATGCAAACAAAATGCCATGCAAGTAAAGGGGCTTTCTCACTGTTCACAAGTTCAATACCTATTGATTTATGTTTCAATATGTTTCAGATTAATTTAAAAATGTTGCATCGTTTCATGTATGGTTTGTTTTCTAAGGTAGGCCTGTCTAGAAAGTTCTTTAATTGATAAAAATACTTATGGCCTGACCTATTCTTGTTAAGGCCGAAACCGCGTTAAGCGTGCGCCCGTCGCGGTTTCACACAAAAGTGAACTGTGGCGGCGCACGCGAACGGTTCACCTTAGTATGAAACCAAACGCGACGGGCGCACGCTTAACGCAGTTTCAGCCCTTAGAATTTATTAAACTAACATATACATTAATAAGGTAACGTTTATTCTACAAAAAAATCTCCGTATTTGAATATTTGCTATTTACTAAATTATTAATGTCATGTGTAAATTTTGCCCCCAAAGTGCCCCTAAAGCTAGTACTCATTCCTCATTTAAATATCGCGGTCCAATGTAAAGTAGCTCTTACTGCATTCCAGCGGATCGAGTCGGCACCTCACCCGGAGTTTGAATCTGAACAAATTAAATCAATTAAGGACCAGCCATGGACCAACAGGGTTTTTGCGTCGAAAAATGTCCCCCATTTGTTAGTATTAACATTGTTTTTTTTTCGCAATGTTTTGCATTTGACCTGAACTTCTGGCGCTTTGAAAAATGAATGCAATTTAAACAAGTTTTGAAACTGGACTTTTTTGTGGAAATAGTTGAACATTTGTTAAGTGACATCTTACATTTATAACATTTTGGTTGCTGTTTTACATTCTGTTCAATCTAGGATGACGAAACTGAATCATTTTCTTGTTGAATGAAATAATAACCTTTTAATAGAAATATGATGAATGAATACTAAGCAACGATTAATATACGACTGAAACATAGAAAATATTAAAAACTGCATTCTAATGTAACGTTTCTTTGTGAAATTTAAAATAAAGATTTAATGAAAATACCCGTAAATTGGCAGGCGCTCTGTGAATGGAATCAAAAATAAAATCATCGATTGTGCTGGAACGTGACAACGCGCCCTCGTCCAATTTGCCCGTATTTTTCGAATTGACTGTTGCTTTCTTTTTCCGTAAACAACCGTTTACCCAAATCAATTTCTCTGAATTCCACTATTTGTACATATTTTTTAAAATATAGCTTTGATGTTTAAATTAGGCTGAAGATTTTAGTAGCTAGCAGCACTTGGCATATTAGAAATAATAATACAAGACTATGATTTTCGCTACAGGATAAAAATCTTGCCAAAAACCTACTATAACCCGTTAGTTGAACAAAGACATCTATCTCCTATCCAAACTCGTTTTCACTCGAACGGATATCACAAAAGCGTACAAAAGAGGTATTAATACCAGTTTTAACTCATTTTTGAAGCTCTAAATTACAATCTTTGTGCGACAAACAATATCGTTCACCTGCAAAAGGTTTTTGTCGCAACTTTGCATATTCAAATACCAAAAGTGGAGTGAAAGCGCAACTTTACCGGTAAAACATTTTCGAGTTTGTATAAAAAGGCGGGAAGCCCACAGACAAAACCGCGGCTAAAAGTTGTAGAGGAAACAAAAGCAGGGCGGCTCGTTTTGTTCCAACTCCGGAGTGAAAACGCGCCGTTTGATAAATACTTTGATGGGCTGTTTTTATTTATCTAGCTTTTAAAGCAAATACTCAATGCGTAGAGAAATATACAAAGGATAACTGAGGAAAGAAATAACACAAATAACTTAACAACTTAGCAAACAGTGTTATAAAAACATTTATAATACAAACTTCTTCGTATTTCATTGTGAAGTTTCAACTTCCACAGACGTTATCAATACAACCTGTAGCGGTTACAAATTAAAGCTTGCTCAGAAACTTGAAACAACTACCATCTCAAATAAACAATATCCACAAACAAACCTTTGTCATTTAAATAACATCAAAAACACGAAACCTCAAACGTATTTTCTTTCGCAAAATATTCTTTGATTTAACCTAAATAACTACAATATTTCAGCGATTGTTTCAAAGCTTTGACCTCAACAATACCATTCCGATAAGTAACGGAAAGCCGGACGGTTCAATTTCAAATAAGGCAAGCCGAAATTTCAAATGAAATATTTATACGTTTATACCAGTACCGCCAACCGCTGAATGGTACCGGTTACTAACCGCAAGTACTGTGATACTAAACTATCATAATACCCCTTTAAATACAATTGGTATTCAGAGTTTATCTATACTAATATTAAAAAGAGGTACATTTTCTAACTTTGTTTGTTTGTTTGTAAGGGCTAATCTCAGAAACTACCAATCCGATTTGAATGATTCTTTTTGTAATGAATAACCACATTCAACGTAAAGATTATTTACGCTATTTTCCATCCCGAAATTCCCATGAAAACGGGTAAAATCGCGGAGCGCTGTTAGTTAAATTATAACAGTGAAATATTATAACAACAAAAACTCTCTTCTTACTAACAACAAACTATGTACTCAGATAAAATAACTAATGGATATAATAAATTGAATTAAATCAGATGTTTGTTTCGGTTCACAATATTGTTATCTTTTTGACACATAATTTGTATAAATACGTTGTTTATAATAATCACAAATTCAGATAATGAACGCCTTGAACTAAGTGGAGACGTGTTGTAAAGCGTTTAGTTGAAATAAAAAAACAGTGCTATAGTAAAAACGACCATGATATTTGAAATATTAGTGATTGTATTAATTGTGGTATTAGCAATTTGTTATATTATTGGACTGTACAATGAAGCTTATTGGAAAAAACGTGGTGTAAAGTTTTACCGCAGGAACAAAGTGACTGGACTGTTCTGGGACTACCTGTTTCAAAATCGATCATTTTTCGAACTATTACTTGATGTGTATAATGAATATCCGGACGAACCAGCAGTGGCTTTCGGATCGTTTCTCACACCATCACTTTATGTAAAGGATTTGAAAAACGTACAGCATATAACAACCAATGACTTCCAGGCGTTCCATAAAAGAGGTTTTGATGTTAGTCCTAATGATAAACTGGCTCAAAATGTCCTCTTACTCAACGGACGTAAATGGAAATTAATCAGACAGAAAATTACACCTTTGTTCACAACAGCCAAATTAAGGAATATGTTCTACACTATGGACAAAAGCGCTACAGATTTTGTTCACTATCTTAAAGAAAACCCTGAAAGATTAAAAGGCAATGGCTTTGACACCATGAATACTTATTGTTGCGCCGCTATAGCCGCTACCGTTTTCGGTATCAGTACACAATCAACGTTTGAATCGCCGTTTATAAGTCTAGCTAAAGAAGCACTTGAACCCACGACTAAGAGTAACATCAAGTTTGCCATGGCTAATTTAAGCAATTCACTATTCAATGCACTTGGCTTATCCTTATTCTCAGTGCATGAAGAGTGGTTCATTGGAGCAATTAAAAAGATTATAAGGGAAAGAGAAAAGGAGGATGGGTCGATACAGAAACATGATTTTGCAGACATGTGCGTAAGCTTGCAGAAACAAGGAGTTATGAAAGACCCTGACTCTGGGTATGAGTTGGAACCAACCGATGAGATATTAGCAGCTCAAGCGTTCTTCTACTTCTTAGCTGGTTTAGAACCTTGTGCTTCAGGTATGTTCACAACTGCAGTAGAACTTGGAAGAAATCCTCATGTGCTAAATAAACTGCACCAACTAATAGATGACGCCTTCGAGCAAACTGGTGGCCGATTGACTTATGACGTAATAAATAAATTAGAATACTTGGAAAATGTTGTGAATGAATCTTTGAGAATGTATCCTCCTATTGGTTTCAACACTAGAGAAGCGGTTATTGACACTGTTCTTCCAGTTGGCAACATAAAAGTGGCAAAAGGAACTAAAATATTAATGCCCATATTTGAGTATATGCATGATGAACAATTCTACTCAAACCCTTATACATTTGATCCGGACAGATTTTCTAATGGAAAAAAGTCTTCTGATGAAGAATATATGCCCTTTGGGAGCGGCCATAGACTGTGCATTGGAATGAGATACTCAAAAATGCAGATGAAAACTGGCCTTATGTATTTACTAAGACACTTTACAATTAAAACAACAGTTAACGAGGGAGGCATTAAATATAAAAAGCAACAGGTTCAAGTCCGTGTCTCTAATGTTGACATTGAATTGGTTCCTAGACTGTAAAACGTTGCTTGTCATGTTACGTATCAACTTTTTATGATTGTCAAATAAATGCCCTTGACTTTTTGTTAAAAGATAAATATAAAGATTAAATTGAAACTAATATTGCTGGTATTTTATTGTACTTTAATGGAAACCTAGTATGATTGGTGAATTTTGGGATAAAATATAGCTTTACATTTTTATCCATCTATTTTATCAAATTAGACTTGTAAGATTAGTGATAGAAATATTTTCGGCAGATACAAATCACTTATTGCTCATTACTTTCATTACATAATGTAATGTTGTACCATCAGTATTTAAATACAATATTTATTGACACGTCTTACAATCATGCATAAATAACTTGATATCGATTTTATTGAAAAAACATCTGTTAATTAGTTTCAGTAGTTAAAAATTGATTAAGTAGTGTGCTTTGTAACCGATTCATAGTATATAGTTTGTACGTCCTATATCGATGGCCGTAGGTTCAATTGGTGTAATTGACAATGAACGATTGTTCAGGAGAAGCATTTAAAGTTTTTTTTAGTACTAAATCTTACATAACTTTTGATGTATGAATCTTCTTTATGATCTGGTTTGACAAAAATGCTTAGAATTCTGCGGGCTTTCGGCTTATATAAGAATAAAGACGCTATATACCATATTTTTTAAAATTAATGTCAGTAACACCAATGTGTTTCTGTCCTCTTGTTTGTTACACCCACCTAATTAACCTTAGTTTATTTGGTTGTTGGTTACATCAATTTGATGAACATTTTTAAAAGAAATAAATAGTCAAAGTGGTGTAAGACTTGTTAAAAAATATTATTATTATCAGCCGTTTGTGTCCCAATGCTGGGCAAAGGCCTCTCCCCATTCCTTCCATGTATCCCTGTTCTGGGCCACTTCTCTCCAGTTGGTCTGGTATGCGTTGAGATCGTCCCGCCACCTGCGCCTCGGTCTGCCGCGTCGCCTGCTCGCCGGATCTGGCTGCCACTCAGTGGCTGTTCTGGCCCACAGCTCTTCTGGCATGCGGCAGACGTTAAAAAATAAAATTAACTAATGCATTCTGATGTAAAGAGCATTGTGGGCATTATTCATCGCTGTTATTTAGAGAGAAATGCCCTATGATTGTATGGATAAGTCATTTTGGTGTAAGTGTAGGTTAATTTTTTTCGAGTTTTACTATAACTTTACACCAATTTGATTTGTATATATAAGTAACATGTCACTTGCACCATAACTTTGTAGAAAATCTGAAAAGTGCACACCCAAAAAATGTGATGTATCTGTATTTTTTTTAAAGCTAGATTTATTTTGACTATACCATTCGAAAGAGCGGAAAAAACTAAGAAAACCTATATACTCAAGTCATTTCACGACTTTTGTCAGTTACACCAATTGAACCTACGGCCATCGATATATAACATAACTTAACAAATATATACATAATGTATAAATCAACATAATGTATATCATAACTGATTTGTAATGATGATTAATCATTTATTTTGTTATCTCTTCGATTCGAAGTTCAACTGTTTAATTACAGATATAAAAAAATAACATAAATAACTTGTTATTGATTATACATCTGTTTATTAAACGGTGAACTTGAATGATCTTTGGAATCGAAGAGATAAGAAAATAATTGATTTATCATCATCTTCTATAAAATAAAAATGAATAGCTGTTCGTTAGTCTGCTTAAAACTCGAGAACGGCTGAACCGATTTGGCTAATTTTGGTCTTGAAATATTCATGAAAGTCCAGGGAAGGTTTAAAAGGTAAGCAGTGACGGAATAAATGCGGGTGCAACCGCAGGGCACAGCTAGTTACACATAAATTATGGTATACATTGTGTAACATTTAAGTAAGCAACAGCAAAATAAGCAACGCACAAACTATATATGTTGTGAATCGATTACAAAGACATTACTTTACCCATTTTGTTCCTTAAAAAAGTCTATTAACTCCTTCAATCAGATTTGCGCGTCAAAATATGTATTATGGCTTTGAATATTAACTAGCAGCGCCCCGCGGTTTTACCCGCGTTGTGCCCGTTCCCGTGGGAATTTCAGAAATTGTTGTAGGTACATTTAAACCATCCGCCTGAATCACTCTATCTATTTAAAAAACCGCATCAATATCCGTTGCGTAGTTTTAAAGATCTAAGCATACATAGAGACAGACAGACAGCGGAAACCGATTTTGTTTTACGAGTATTCTATGTAGTGATAGTAGCTATCACTACATAGAATCCAGACCACCTGCGGCCATTGCATATAATATAGTGAACGGTGTCCTGACGTGCCCTCAATGTCATCGAACTTTTTCTAATAAAGTTGGGTACGCCAGTCATGATCGCGCTCACCGTCGGGCTGAACATCAAAGCCCATCCTCCTTATAGCCATATAAGCAGTCGCTGTGGCCGAAAACGGCCAGGAAGAAGATTTTTTTTTTTTTTTTTTTTTTTTTTTTTTTTTTTTTTTTTTTTTTTTTTTTTTTTTTTCCGGTATCTGATATTTCCCCAGATATTAATTATTCTGGGACCTTGAGTCTCGCGTTTGGAAGAAGATATTACTAGTAGCTATCACTTGTATGCTAAGTTACTTATTCATAAAAGCTTATTAAAAGCATTTTATATTAGCTATCAAATATAGGTTTGTCCCTTTCCGATGTACGATATTTCTAAAGACAAAATACTTTTAAACATTATTTTATTTATAGAGTGTTTATTTATAAAGCGGTAACTATCTTAGCCCATATCTTACACATAGAACACGACCTTTTGCAAAGAACGTGCTAAGAATAATGAAATCAACTAACAAGTTAATATATTCCAGCGAAGGCGCTTTAAAAACACAAGCGTATAATAGAATTGAAATTAATGTAATTCTTTCTACATTTACATAATCACAATGAATTAATAAAAGAAACATCGTCTTAGAGCGGATCGACGTAATCCTATTTATCTTGTTGTGACAATTTAATTCAATGTTTCTTAGATGAGAAGTCAAGATAAAGCTAACAAAAACGGAAAAGAGTGCTTTAATTTCAATGAAATACTTGTACTTGTGAAATACTTTAATTCCTGAACTTCCAGTTTCTAGAACTATATGTGTCTATTGTACTAAGTTGTATGTAAATTAAACTAACTTGTAAGACAAATGACAACTTTGTGTTTCATCGTTGCTCTATTTTGTTTTATACGAATCAAGAAACATTTTAGCATGACAATCATTTTACTTGATTAAATTAATTTGTTTGCCAAATATTAATCATTCTTAATTTGAATTTTTAAATGACGATGCAGATTATTTAATTCAACAATCTTTGAAATAATAGTCGATGGACGCCTATATTGACTGAAAGCTCCTACATTTCAGCAGCACAGGAAAACTCTGCAATAGAAAAATAGCCAGAGAAAGGTCAGTGACCCATTCGGAGGCACCATTGTGTCAACTGTCAGATGTTCTTGTTATCGAAGAGTGGAGATTAATCTATCGGAGTGGTAATTGATGGAAATCTCTTTAGTTCATGAGAATGAACGAATGGCAAAGTACAATTTTTTGAAGTATTTTCAACGACAATAAGTGCCTCTATTTCTTTTCCTGATATTCTGACCGTTTTATTTAAAACAATAATCTTTGCATAACTTTTAATATGAGTTTTTTGTAAACTTTGTGGCCTATTTTTTAATGAAAAATTAAGAAAGTGGTTAGTTAAATAAAATGTAAGAATTGATAATGATGCCTCTGCTAATTAAAAGTCTTTTATCAACAATTTAAAAGAACTTTCAAAGATAACCAAAATAAATTTGTTGAAACTCTCAAAGGTTGGAAATTTCTTTTAATCAAGTCAGTCTGACCGTCTTTTAAAGTAAAAAACTTTTGATCCTAATTCATCAAGCCGTCACATTTTAAGATTATTACCTGAGAAATATAAAAAGGTTCTTTCTTCTATGAACGTTGATTAAGTGGGGGTACTTTACGAATCATCCGGGCTGTAGGAGTCAGTGATGCACCTTATTGGATTATCCTAGTCTTTGATGTCTGTCCTTTGCTTGTTAGCCGTTTACATCGCGTTTAAGTAATAAAAAGTAGGTAATTCCATCAAGGGCCGGACATGGAAATTGGGAAAGTTTAAATGTATTGAAAGGCATGCAAAAGATGTTGCAAATTGAACACTGCTCAATATTCGATCTTATTTTGTTCAAGAATGTTTGTTTAGACTTGATTAAAAATCTTTATTGAGAAAGTTCCGCGTAATGTTTTATTACTTGAGAGTTCAATTTGTTTTTAAAAACATTTATTAAAGGCACATTTTATACACATTTTAAGGAGTTCATAAGAAAGGTTATAAACAACATAATAACTCATAACGTCCCAAAAATCGGATATACTAATATCATTGTTAAGAGTACTACACAATGTAGCATAAGATCCGAAATCACAGGTACGATATGGACGCATTGTTTCCGCGCATTGATTACTAAATGGTGAAACATCACGACAAACAGTATTTGTTAGTACAGTGACGGAACAGATTAGTTTGCCGCGATAATGGACACATCGGGTTCCGTACTTACATACGAAAACAAAGCGTTCGGATCCGGGTCCGGATCACAGGTGTACCATTGTTTTGTTGTTAAATGCCTTTTACGTCAGACCCGAGTGTGTTGAGAGCGTAATAGAATTTTCTTTTAGAAATAATTCAGAGACGCGAGGGTTTTCACGAATAATGGAATAATGGTACTTACGAACGCGTGATGGAACATAGGTACGGTTTGTGATTTTAGGGAGTTAATTTAATATTTATCGTTTAATTTATGGTCAAGTACTTACATACAGATACCTCCATCATATTAACACTCGTAATAGACGTAGAGATGTGAAAATAATTTCTTAATTAATAACAACTCAATCCTACTAATATTACGAATGTTAAAAATTGTAAGGATGTAAGTACGTTTGTAACTCTTTCATGAAATACTACTGCAGGAATTTGGATTAAACTTTACTTTACTTTACTTATATAGGTTATACATCAGTATAACATATGGGATATATTTTATCCCGGGGGAACGGGTACAACGCGGGTAACACCACGAGGCGCGGCTAGTGTAAATATATATTGTCTAGTCTATGTAAACTCTATGAATGGTTTAGTTATCTATAAAATACTATACAAAAAACAAAAATCTACTCAAACTTAATTATACACCATACGTCCTGTGTATAAACTAACAACGTCCACTAATTAATATTTTATCTAGATATTCCTGTTGCAATCTAAAACGGCCTTTATTTATTGCACCAAACAAATGCAGTTCGATATTATCGTTCTGTTTTTGCTAATCAAGCATCTATGGTACCGGTGCATCGCCTCTGTGAGTTATTGCGAACGCATGCTAATACCAACCCGATCTAAATGCAAATCTGAATACCACCTAATTACGATCTTGATAATTTTGTTTTGCTACCGTTTTATGTTCATTCGTTTTTTATTGTTTTATAAACTTTTGTGGTGTTTTCTATTTAAGTAGAAGGTTAAGTTTGGTTTACCTATGTAATTATGTCTGAATCAAAACTAGGAGTTCTTCTAAGTCTACATAGTGGTGACTAGAATCTAACACATATATTTTAACTAATATAAAGGTCTATCTAGAAATAAAATTTCAAAAATAATTTATCCGAACTAAATTTTTCTACGGGATATATATACTATACGAAATTCCAATGTGAATTTACGCTAGATTGTTAGTAAAGTACTAAATAAAACAAAGTTAACACATTGTAGCAAGTCCACTTTTAAAAACAATAAAACTAACAATCGCCTTCTTACTAGACGCGGAGTTTTCTAATTTAAAGTCACAATAGTAAACGACATTATAAAACTCTTTTGTAGTCCTAACAATGTAGCAACATAAAGGTTTTATACAAGTTAGAACATACTTACTTTGTATGCAAGGGTAGTGCAGCACATATTTATGAGCGCCAGGTGAATTGAAGCTAGATCACGTTTAATAGAAACAGTAGCACGGAACCGACCAGTGTGCATCCTGCTTTATGTTATTGTTGAACATATTAAACGTATTCCTTGTGGATATTTAAAGCTTAGACAAGTTTAATCAACTTGCTGTTGGTTTCATCACTACATAGTATAAAATAAAGTCGTCTCTGTTTCGTGTCTGTTTGTCTGTATGCTTATATCTTTAAAATTACGCAACGGATTTTGATGTGGTTTTTTGTAATAGGTAGAGAGATTCAAGAGGAAAGTTTTTATGTAAAAAAAATCCCGAAATTCCCATGGGAACGGGCACAACGCGAGTAAAACCGCGGGGCGCTGCTAGTTAAGATATAACTTGTCAGTTTTAAGTTAAAACTTTACATACAACAAAATGAGTTAAGTGTGTGTTCCTATTTTTCTTATTTCTTTCAGAGTTCGAAATTCAAACTGTAAATTAGTTAAAGCAAGGCTACTATAGTACTAGGTTTAAATTATTAGATCATTTGTGAGGCCTGAAGGCCTGAGGCCTAAAAACTCCGACAGCATGTTTTACCACTAACCTACTCAAACTTACATTTTTTAACTAGCGGCGCCCCGCGGTTTTACCCGCGCTGTGCCCGTTCCCGTGGGAATTTCGGGATAAAAAAATAGCCTATAACCTTCCCGTTGAATGTAGTTATCCATTACAAAAAGAATTATTCAAATCGGTTCAGTAGTTTCTGAGATTAGCGCGTTTAAACAAACAAACAAACAAACAAACAAACAAACAAAACAAACTCTTCAGCTTTATAATATTAGTATAGATAAATCTTGCGTTGAAATCAAGACACAATAACGACAATACGAATAAAATTCAGCGAACGAGTTGCCTTGTCAACTAGGGCACCAATGCGCACGTATAATTCCTGTAATTTTCAGGCTCATTGACCGGGAAAATATGAATTTGCTTTCTATAGTTCAAAGAGCTAAGAATTAACACGATGACTTTATACATAGACTGACGTTTGTGGAGTAACGTGTAATTATACACAGAGGAGTTTCATTTGCCTCTCTTTACTCCGTCAGTTCATTACGTGATGAAATATTTATAGCATACTGTAATAAATGATATTTATTCTTTGAGCGAAACGTAATTAATGTTTTTGTTGCCAGTAACATGGATTTAGATACTCATAAAGTTGTTACACTGATTCATTTATAACTACAATTTCTACGATATATGGTACACACAATGCCTGAGTACAATCCCGGGTTCAATTCCCAGGTCGAGCGAAAACATGTTTCCTACGTTTCAAACATGGCTCGGGTTTGAGATCACCGGCCCGCATTTGGTAAGCGTGGTGATTATGCCTAATCCTCCTCACTGTACTGATATCTTCAGTGAGGTGAGATGCCTTTGTCCAGCTGTGGAACATTATTAATACCTATACCTATTTATGGGACACACAAATTCATTAAAAAAAAGTCGTATGACATTCAAACCCTTATGCACTGACATGACTTCTTTATTTTCAATTCAATAAACTTTCTCACGACACCCTATAGTATGAATATGAATAAAAGACAATGCGTTTGTACAAATTGGCGCGTGGCCCAGTCAGTCGCTTCCTATCGACTCCTCGTTAGCGTGACTGCACATTGCTGCGCAGTGACTGCACGCTGACTGCACGCACGCTGCCTTCAGTGACGTTAGCCACGTGCCGCGTCAGCTACTAATTGGGAAATCGACTTGAATCATTGTTTAGTTTACGAAAATATAAATCGAATAACAAAGTCAACTGATAACGATTTTTTAATTTGAAATATTGAATAAGGAATTGGAAGCTATAGGTACACATTGTACATAAAGCAAGGAAGATCTAACATGAAGTATGGTCCTGCGATCACTGTGAATGGAGGGATGTGTTTTGTCTATGTAAAAAATCAAAATACATTTATACCCTTCAATTTCATTCCCCACATATTTTAAAATCATAAAAAGGCACCCTTATAATATGAAGAGGATTCACGCACCTTTGATTGGCTCTTTGAACTACGTACTTACCTAGATTAGTCTTTACAAAATGTTTAATCTTTAAAAACGTGTAGCGGAGTGCAAGAGTTCTTTCACATTTGATACATTTTTATCTTAGCATCGACGATCACAGGGTGTTATTAAGGCGACGCGTGCCGAACACGTGTCATTGGCAAAGTGTTCTAATTGATAATGCTTACCCTTAATTGTAGGATGCCATAGTTTTTGTCAAGGGTGACATAATTGTGCCCTAATTGGACAGCGCTATGTGGGTTGTCAGATGAAAGCTCCAATTTTATATTATGTACACATAGAAACAAACTAAAGGAAAGAGCAAACGAAAACTACTTTAAGATACGTACCGATCATCGTAATGTACTCGTAACATGCAAGGAACGTAACTCGCAGATTATAATTTGTTACATTATAACTTATAGTACTTACTTACGTTGCAGCAGATAGGAGTGAGTCAATTCATCCATTAGCAATTTGTACATACCTACCTTCATTAAACATAAAAAAGTATTAGCCTGTAATGTCCCACCGCTGGGCAAAGGCCTCTCATCTCACTGAAGGTAACAGTACGGTGAGGAGGATTAAGCATAATCACTACGGTTGCCAAATGCGGATTGTGATCTCAAATCCGTGCCATGTTGAAAAGTAGGAAATATTTTTTCTCTCGACCCGGGAATAGTAAAAAACATATAATTTATTAGTCATAATATATTAATAAAAAATAGTTAGGTATCTAACTAAAACCAGCAAAACAATGTCTTACTTAATAACTATATCTACCCACATACTAACCTATTTCACTACAAAACCTATAAAATAAAACCTTTTTAAACAAAAGAAAAACGAAAATCTACTTACAAAGATCCATTTACGAAGTTGCATAGTTGGTAACAAATAGTGAGTCGTATGAAATATTTATCAAGTTGTCTAAAAGCAGTTTCGCATTTTGTCGACCACAAGACTCCTTTACTAACAAATAGGATTTCCCAGGGAGGCTTGAATCTGGACCGAGCCATCTGTGCCCGAATCTTCAACCTATACACACGGCGGTTATGTTTGGAAAACTTTCGGAAATAGATTGAGTATTGTTAAGGATGTGGAGTGGAGTGCAAAGTGTATTGAATAACAGAACTGCAGGACTGCGATTAAGATAAATATGTTTGTTGTTATAACTTTGTTGAAGAAAGTTAAACTTTGTAGAACTTTGTATGCGATAAATATTTTGTATCCCTCTCCTGGAATATTCTTCTTCTTTTCGAGTCAAGATGATTATTGAAATTAAATTATATAAGTTTAGACCAAAGTTTGGCCAATCCTGGAATATTGATAGCGTGTATACTTGTAGTTTATTTTACTTGATATTATATTGGACTTTTATTATCTGGATGATATAATAAATATAAATACAAGTAAAAGAAACCATATTATTGATTTAAATCCTAGAAATAAAACACAGAAGTAGAATAACTTTATTAAAACTACTATCACTTCACTTTGATTTATTGATTTTCATTAAACTCTTAAACTTTTGCTATTTGTACACATTATAAAACTTGTTTTAGCTGAACAATTGGTACAATTGGTATACACTTGCTATTAGCTAAAATATAGTAGGAATAGGTACGCTAAAAATGGATATTTTCACTGGTTTGCAATTTTTTTTTTGTGGTCGCAAGTTATAAAACAAATCGTTCCTCATTTCGTCAATTCCTTTTCCCGTACGTACGGCACATTATGACGAGGTCGTTAAAATTCAATTGTCGGTGGCCTCCCCGCCGGGTCAGACCTGAGGCCCCTCTATTGATGTAATAAGTCTATTGAGACTGCATAATTGCAAATCATTTGTGGGTTTTGTTGCTGCTCGGGCCCTACTATTATGTTCAGCGGTGTTGGCGAAATCTCTACAAATATACGCAGATGTATCGCGGAGTGATTAAGCACTTCATAAAATAGTTGTTGTGAAGGGGCTGTGTAATGTGACGATACTATTACAATTTTTAACCGTCAGCGGCCGCAAGTGAGGGTTCAGTTTTTGACTAATACTATTAATTGAAACGTACGTTAATGTCATTATTATTTGTTCAAACGGGAACTTACGTACCACGGAGGTTACTGTTGAGTGTCCCTCAACACGTTTCTGTCACATCCGGTGACCTTCGTCAGGAGTTGTGTGAAGCGCTCGCGACAGGCAGCGTCTCTCCCCGCACAGTGCGGGGCGCGTGTTGAGGGACACTCAACAGTAACCTCCGTCGTACGTATGTTCCCGTTTTAACAAATAATATGCCTGAATAGTTTAGAAGCCGTGGCTCCTTGATATGTCATTAAAGAATTTTTGATGTTTTTACCATGTAGTCAACCAAAATACAAATTCAAGTATTTAGAATGGCGCTCGGAGTAGTAACAATAAATACCACAGCATCATATGAACTATCTTTTGAGACCAGTCTTCCTTTGAACTTACTTCAATAATACACTGAATATTTGAACAAAATGACGAATTTTACGACGTATCTTATTGCAAACTTCCATTATGCTTTACATAATAAAATGGTTTTGTATGTCAAAACTCTAAAAAGCATAGTTGCATCTTGTTGGCTTCGAGTAATTCAGACAGATGTAATCTTTAAAATCTAGACGAGTATACTCGTAATAAAGCTGAGAAAAGTCTTTGTTTTTAACCCCTGACGCAGAATTGACGACGACGACTTTGTCAATGTATCTGTGTATGTATAATATGTGTCTGTGGCACCGTAGCTGTCAATCGGATGAACCGTTTACGATGCGGTTTTTTCATTTGGATACCACTCTCCTTTCAGTGGGTCTAAACTATGTCAATGTATGGTATATCCGTCCAGCCGTTTATAGTTTTCGTTTTTTTTCAAATTGCCCTAATTTCTGAAAATACTAGTCTTATTCAAATAATTATTCGAGTATTCGATAGTTAAGGTTAAAGGTTTAAGGCTAGTTTTCATCCCGATTAAATTCTGACAAGGCGAGTACTTGTGAGAATAGATGTATGTATGTTTTTTACTCTTTAACGCAAAAACTACTGAACGGATGTGGATGAAACTTTACAGTAATATAGGTTATACATTAGAATAACACATAGGATACATTTTATTCCGAAATTCCCTCGGGAACGCGTACAACGCGGGTGAAGCCGCGGGGCGCAGCTAGTGATTTTATAAAGTCCTATTACAAAGGCGGGCTACAAACCTATACAGATGACCATGATTCGTCTAATCCTTTGTATGCTAGAAGACTGTTGTTCCTATATTATTCAGTACATTTATTGCTATGACTCATCATTCGATCTTGGGTCAATGTCAAATACTCGTACACTACTTAAGCAACCTATCTATGTTGCAAACTTAAACCTTTCCAACTTTTTCAGTTATAACAACCCTTATTTCTATACAGATAAGGTTTAAGTTGGAGTAATTTTAGTTTGACTAATGTTTGTTAACTTGGTTATATGTTGAGTCTAGTAATTCGCCGAAAGACACAGAAACCTTTATTTGTTTTTGGGAATTGGATTGCTATTATCTAGACGTCTAATGTTCGTCGGTATGTACTCTCAAGGTTAATGTACACATTTGTTATTTTAGTAAAAATAGTTTTGGGCACGTGAAATCAATTTTACCTAAAAAAAATTATGGCAAAATATTGCTTGCAGAATCCAAAAAGTTGTCGTCAGAACAAGAACATAAGACATTCTAAATTTAATTATAGTATTAGAACTATATACTAGTATAGTACATGAATAGTGAACTATGTTCACAAGCATGAGTTAACACATGTACCGATATAATCTATATCAATAAAACATTTACGCTGCGAACTAATAGTCCGAACCTATCAACTATTGTAGGGGTATAAAAAGCATAGTGTAATTGGCGATTGGTTTGCTTCGCCCTTAGATAAACTAAACAACCGGAGTAGACACTAAAGCCCCGTATTCATTGTAAACATTTGTTACTCTACTATTGCTCAACAACTTTTCTCAGCGTCAAAGTTGCTGGCAACAATGTTTACAACCATTCTTCCACACGCAAGTCTGAATTCATGTTTTCGTTCGCCAGGCGGCAACTCAGCAACCCAACATGGCTTGATCAACTCAGCAACACAAGTGTTGCCGCAACATGTTGACAGCAACTCGGGAACATGCGTACCAAAGTTTGTAAAGCTGACAACAAATTCTCATGAACTTTATACCCGTAGCTAATCGAAAACCGGTACATTATAGGGGGATGTGATCAATACGGTAAGTCTGAGTTCATTTTTATTTTGAAATAAATGTCTGTAAAAAAATTACACTACTACACAAATTATATTCGTTTTACTTGATTGCATAAAAAAAGATCAATCGTAAAAGCAGATATTTCTAATATATTGTTAAGCATATACGATATTTTCTCTTATAAACTAGCGTAGGGGATTGCCATGACCACTCCATTACAACTCAATACTCAAACGTTTCACCCCACTCGTATGGCATAGGGTGCCACATGGGTAATTATCAAGGGGTTTTGCTAATTCTCCCGGTTCTTAACCTCATTTGTTCGGCTTATTTAACGACTTGCCCGGTTGAGACGGCTATGGTGTAGGATTAACGGATTAGTGTCGCCTTAAGGTGGTGTTGGAGGAATATCTGATAACAGATTCTTTGTTCAATTAATGAGATGGGATATTGAATCATGTTAATGATGTGTCTTTTATTATAGTTTTTATTAATTATAAGCGTCTTATGTCCTACAGATGGGCAAGAGCCTTTCTGCAAGCCTTTTATCTGTCTCTATTAAATCAAGATCATTCGCTCATACTTTAAATCCAATGAAACCATTTAACTGTATTTAAACTATTTAAAAGTAAATAAAATCTCATAAAGCTGTTCAAGTTTAAAATATTTAATAAATAAACAAGAAAGAAAAAATCTAACTAAGTTCATAAATAAAACATAGTCATCATGAAGGATAGATACAAACTGCAACTAAACCATTAATTTCCATTTAACTAACACTCTCATTAACATCGCAAAAATCAATTGAACATCGGGAAATCTCCAATCTGTTGTCAATTAGTGTTGTTGTAAGTAAAATCCGACGTGTGACGGGCGAGCTGGGCGGCCTCGCTCAGGGCGGGCGGGCGGCGTAGGGCGGGCGGTAATTACCTGATCCCGGATAGATAAATCCGCCCTAGTCGAACTTCGGTGCACTGTATTGCATATCTGTCAAGTCATTAGTATATTGAGAGGTTAGTTGATGTCACGAAATAGAGTATTGTGTAATTACTTCGCTCTTCCGTGGTTGGAAAATATTGTATGAAATAATTTTGGATCAATGGAACGATTAGGTCCTGCAAATTTAATGATTTCTCTCGATTCTGTTTAGTTAAGGAAAATTCCAAAAATGATGACAAGTCGATCTACAAAAATCTAGGAAGACTTAAAAACAATGAACTGAATGAAAAACTATCATAATTAAAAGTAATAACTGCCGTGAGCCGATATTCAGGGGCTTAAAGAAACCCGTTGAGAATGTCAATAGAATCCATACGTCCTAATTATTTCCTCATTTAAATCAAAGATAATACATTCACTGTTTTAATGAAGTTTAAACACTCTTCTATCCAACAAAATACAAAATAGTTCGCAGCACTCACGAAGCCATTTCAAACAACCTAGTTCTGTTCACAACATTTAATTACGGAAAACAAATTATCATTTCCAAACTTGCTTTCATCAGGCATCTGTAATTACTATCAACAAGTACACAGCAAATACAAAGCTAATTACGATTCAGTAGTACTATTGAGAAATCACTGAGCAACAATTTTGCTTACCGCTAATGACGTCACGATGACATAGTGCTCGCGGTAGGGTTGCTTGTAATTACCAAAATCAGGGTAATTCTGAGTATACGACCGGCTTTTTGCTCGTTATAGTGATGAGGGTTGTGAGTCAGAGCGAGTTGAAATAGGTATCCGTGATCACGTGTTGCAGTGGTCAATTCTTGTTGTACCGCTGCGATTGTCATCACCCTTGTTAATAGTATAAGAGCCAATACTGCGTTAAGCGTGCGCACGCCGCGGTTCCATACAAAAGTGAACCGTCGCGGGCGCCCGCCGCATGTGGCTTCATACAAAAGTGAACCGTCGCGTGCGGTGTCATGCAAAAGTGAACCGCCGCGTGCACACGCTTAACGCAGTGTTGACCCATAAGGTGTAAATAAATACGACCGGACAAATTCACACACGGTTATTTGACCCAAACTAAGCTCTAAGCTTGTATTATGGAATGTTACTAACTGATATTACACACATATTTTAAAACATTATGTAATTCGTCGTCGTCTTTCGGTTGTCGAAAGTAATTATTTATATTTATCAATTGAATCTGAGCTAAGCCAAACTTATGATAAATTAGACAAATAAAGCATGTGGTGTTCCGCTATCTCTATGGCCGCACGTGTTCGCTTCATGTTGCGTGAAAATGCTTGTCATCTCAACTCACGCGTATGTACATTGATAAGTGACGACAAATCATGTGACTTTTACCTCTGTACAGTCATATCATAACCAATCGATGGCAGAGTGAGATAGTGAAGTAAAAATTATGTGTCATTGCGATTGTTAAGCAACGTGTAGCTCGATTGCTACTAGATGGGTGGCTAATAGTGAAATTTCTATCAGTGCGCTATCGTGCTTCGGAGGGCATGTTAAGCAGTGGGTTCCGATTGTTGCAATCGTTAGACCATATCGGTGGCGGTCTAAAAACGAGGATTAGCCACTAACCTACGCGAACTTACTTTTTAATTAACAACATTCGTTCCAGGTACGAGATTATCAACTCAGACTTAACCAAAAAGGCTAATATTAAAACAATTTCACAAAATACTTGTGAACAACGCAAACCATTTAGAGATAAGCGAGCGAAATCCTAACAAGAGGTTTCCAAACAATAAGACAATTAGACAATAACCTCGGTCTGAATGGCTTAATCTACGACCGATGTTGCGATTCTTCCTCTTCACAATGAAGGGCAAACGAGCGGCCAAATTCGATAAGTGAATCACGTAGAGCACAAACACAAATGGTACAGGTTGTAGCCTCAACAGATTTGTAGTTTATGGTTAGGGGAAGATAGTTTGATCGACTAATCTTGGTTGATTTACAGTCTGATCACTTCTAGATAATTTTAAAAGTTGAACTGCTAGATATTATTTTAGGGTGACTTTTTATTCCTTCGCTCTTATCATAACCAAAACCAACTTCTAAAAAGGAGGACGTTCTTTTTCCTGTTTTTGTTTTGTATATATATTTGGCATTTCTATCTGAGAGCTACCGAGCTTCGGAAGGTACATTAAGCACTCGGTCCCGGTTGTTCCTATCGGTAAACCATGGCAGAAGCCCTTACGCGGTCTAACTCTGATGCCATGGTTAGCTACTAACCTATACGAAATAAGTGAATAAGATTTGCTAATAGTTAGTTAGGCTATTAGTATAGCCTGCGCCTTAGTTAAAAGTATTGCAACTGTCTTCGTTCTCCGTTTCTATTAATTGGTTTAAAATTAAAGAAGTAAACGTCTCGTCTGCGCGGGCCGAGGGCTATTGTGGCGGGTCGCCCGTCCCGTCGACCTGTTCTTCCTTACAAATCTCAGTAACCGTCATTTGCACTTTTCCGCGCAGGAAAACACCTTAAAAGGAATGAAAAATTAAATTTCATGGATAACAATTCGCGATTAAATCAACAATTACAGAGAATTCTCGAAATCTTGCACTTTTATAGTTTCTTGGCACAAAATAATTAGGTTATTTTTACGGAGCACTTTGTGAACAATTTCATTGCGCAATAAAAATGATATATTTTTGATGCTGAATATAATGACTGTAAAATGTTAGCGTATTTGTGAAATATCTTATCATCCCCACTGTACCGATATCAAAAGAAATAAATTTAGGACGCCAATTATTATACTCAAACAAGAACAGTTTGTACTGAAACGATAGCTATCATTTCTGAAATGATATGAGTGTAATAAATCACAGAGATATTCTAAATTATAATACACAGATAAGTACATCAATTACTCACCTATCAAGACTAGATATATCACTACATAGTATAAAACAATCGCGTCTGTTTGTCTGTTTGTCTGTATGCTTAAATCTTTAAAATTACACAACGGATTTTGATGCGGTTTTTTTTAATAGGTAGAGTGATTCAAGAGTAAGGTTTTATGTAAAAAAAATCCCGAAATTCCCACGGGAACGGGCACAACGCGGGTAAAACCGCGGTGCGCTGCTAGTAGATATAAAACCTTAACAATCCGTATCCGACAACTTCCATCTTACTTCTTCCATACACTTACTTTCAGAATCGAAAATGACTGGCAATTGTACGATCGGAAAACTTTCCCTAAAAACATTAGCCTCTAAGTTTCGCATAACGTCTGACAAAGAGCAGGAAACAGGAAATGCACCATTATTGTGTATTGACAGTCGAGGGGAGGATTGGATCGTCACTTCTTAGAGGGAGCTTTTCATTCCAACTGTCAATACGAGGGAAATTCACAATAACTTTGTCTGTAGAAGATGGAAGCGGAGGGATTTATTTTTCTTTTTATGGTAAGGAAATTAGAAAGTAAATACTGCGAGTATATTCTAAAGTACAGACGAAAATAACATAGCAAATCTTACTTAAACGTCGTTGTAATTGAGAATCTGCATTTTTATATGTTCGCTTTCTATAAAGGTTTGCAATCCTGTATCGGCAAGTTCCATAGAAAGCGCTCATTATCATTGATGCTTTAGAATTTATATTTCCACCTCGTAAGTTATATTACCAGTATGGGACTAGAAATACAAAGACTTGAAACAATACAGATTCCGCACTAACAAACGAAACACAATGAAATAGAGTTAAAACAATACAGACATCAAATTAAGATACAACATGGATACAACTACGATACAATATTTTAAATTCGAATCTATTGAACATAAACAGATTTCAATATGATAATGAAACTCGGAGGTATTTACCGATAAGTCTCTGCTTACCTATCTTTATTCGCAGCACGTTCGCTTGTTTACCGGACGGCTTGGAGTATCAAGTGTAAGCCGGGAAGGCAAGCCGGCAGCAGTTGCCCAAGCCGGGCTAAACAAGGCATAAACTGTACCGTACCATTGACCATTGTTTATGCTTCAAGCGATTCGCAGACACATAAATATATGCCGTATCTTATTGGCCTTACTATTGAAATTGGATTGTAATGCGACGTATTCAACATCTGGAGTTTTTAAAGATGAGTTCGACTTTGTAATACGAAACGTGACTAAATAACGACTACAAAAGTTAGTTTATTACTATGTTTCTTCAAATATTAATAGAAAGGTTATAAAGGTCGGGTTTACATGTCTTATAATTATTTTAAAGAAAGAACTTTTAAGAACTTTTTCCTATAAGTGTACGGTAAGTTTAGAAACTATAGCAACAAAATCTCATTTAAGAATCGATAGATTGACATAATACTCTATACAACCCTCAAGAACATTAACAGATTACTCCTGTAGATTCACACTCAAGAAACAGTCTCCTCCTCTAAAGGGATACATTGCAGTAACATCATAATTGTTGTTGTTAGATAATACAGTTATTTCCGCGCGGGCGAGCCCATGGTAGGGGATCATTCACGTTCCACTGCAAATCTGAATTATAAGACGACACTAAATCTAACGATTGAATTTATGAGTAATCGTAAATTCAGTCCATTCAGGGAATGTCGTAATTTAATTACAACCTGTAATTGTCATTTTATCGCTTTCACATCAAATTGAGAAAGTTATTGCGAGCGTTTCATTTGGCACACTTTATTATAGGAGTGTATAAAAGAAGCTAAATATGCTTTTAGGCCGTCCTTTATTAATTGTAATAATTAACTTTTCTTGTTATATATTTAAGTATATAGTAGTATATGTATGCTTCAATATACATTAAGTTTTATAATATTTCAGTTTAACTGTTTATTGGGGACTGATTGACTCGAATGTCAAATACATAGGTAGAAGAGGTAAACAGATTTAAATACCTTACTATACCCAGACATTATCTGTACTGTTAATAAAGCAGTTAATGTTGACATGTGTATGTATATTGTATATACTAGTACCTACTTAAAAAATACAAACTTATAAAAGAAGAAGCCTGTAACGTCCCATTGCTGGGACAAAGGTCTTTCATCTCATTCAATCTCATCTCTCATAAGTACAGTGAGGAGGGTAAAGCACCACGCTTGCCTAACGCGGGTTGTTGATTTTAAACCCCAACAATACCTATGTGAAAATTAGAAAACATAAACAAAGTAATATTAAACCGAACACATAAATCGAATAAAATTGTTGATTCCCTATCTCAACCCACAATAACACCTCAGCGTTTAACTTTAGGTAAGCGAACCCTTACACCGAAGCATCATCAAACTTTATACTTGACCAAATACGAAATTAATAGAGAAACGTTACGCGTGAAAATGTCCCATAACCTGTTTTCTTGGGGCAAAAACGTCGGCGTCTATTGAAAATGTTATCACCCGTCGGGATGGGGGGTGATTGATATTAATGTTCAACCCCGTCTTATCTCCTCTTTGTCGCGGATCCAGCCTTTTCAAGACACATCCCCTTCGCAGTTATTGTTGGTAAAAACTAGGCCGTAGTTTGTGGATTACTTTTATTAGGTGTGAAGGTTGCTTGGAGTTTGTTTTAGTTTATACTGTGACGTGAATGACAGGTGTGTTTTACGTTTGATGTGTATATTTGAATGACCAATGTTTTATTTTTCAATTAAAACGAACTTGATCTGGAATGACACTAAGTCAAAGAGTTCTTTGAAGAATATATTTTGGAGATTAGGATATTACATAATAATAATGATAACTAAACATTAAAAGTAAGCCCAGATAGATAATATTTAAGTACTAGCAGCGCCCCGCGGTATTACCCGCGTTGTTCCCGTTCCCGTGGGAATTTCGGAATGAAAAGTAGCCTATAACCTTCCCGTTGAATGTGGCTATCCATTACAAAAAGAATTTTTCAAATCGGTTCAGTAGTTTCTGAGATTAGCGCGTTTAAACAAACAAACAAACAAACAAACAAACAAACAAACAAACAAACAAAACAAACTCTTCAGCTTTATAATATTAGTATAGATAATTGATAAAATAAAAAATACCTTACCAAGTAGATATGTTTTTACATCCAAAAAACAGCGTATAACATTTTCATTATAAATGTTGCTACTTTTACTCATAATAACAAAAAGGATACGCATCTTTGCGGTATGTCGGTGCTTTAGATAAAAGCGTGTCAAAGGAAAAATTTCAAACTCGCTGCGGCGCCATATAATTTTAATATTATGGCAAAAAGTAGATTAAACCTTTAAAATGTTTAAAGGGGTCTCTATACGATGAAATATGTCCGTGATAATAATTATAGCATGTTTTTGCTATCAAAAATATATAAAAATATGGTTAAAAATAGTCTTCAATTTATCGTTAACTAAAACTACCACTTATAAACTCACTCTTAGAACTGTGAACTGTTTTTTCGTGACATGAGTTCTATCACCATCGACCACAAGTAATGCAATCCATGCAAAAAGACGAGAAATCAAGCTGACATGTTCCTTCCTTTAGAAAACTCCTGTACCGCAAATCAACTGTAGTTACCTAAACGGTAACGGTAACGGTTATCTACAATAAACGGAATCTAGATATATAGGTATACTATCTTAAATCTATATAGTATGTAGCCTAGAAACCGTATTCCTTAATAAACTAAAAAGGTTAAGCCTGTAATTTCCCACTGCTGGGCAAAGGCCTCTCTTCTCACCGAAGATATCAGTACAGTGAGAAGGATAAGGCGTAATCACCACGCTTGCTCTAATTCGGCTTGGTGATCTCAAACCCGAGCCATGTCTGATAAGTAGGAAACATGTTATGTTTTGCTCGACAGTCTTGGCAGGCGAGTGCTCATACCACTAGACCACCGAGCCGTTAATAGTTGAATAATAATAAGAGAAATCTTAGTTCACTATAATAAAAGGAATCTAACTATATGTACGAACACAAATTCATAAAACTATATCTCTCTTCAGAGGCTAGATACCTACACAATTCTAACTACAGACCGTATCTTCAAACGTGACGTCATTACACTAACCAAACCGCATTCCTTAATAAACCACACAAGTTTCGAGATGCGTAACGTCTCATTTATCACCAGCAGGAGTAACCTTGTTTATCAGAAGAGGCATCGCAGCCGCGTCCACTAGTAGAGATGTTCCTAAGAGATAATGTTCAATCTAATTGAAAGAGGGGTCCAGATTGGATTATAGACCTCGTATTATTGTATCTGCGTACATAAACTATTGCAAAGCTGTAAGCAGTATTGGGTCTCGATGTTTTGGGTAAGTTTTGTGTGGGGAATAGGGGATAATTATGGCGAGATTGGTGATTGAAGATTGAAGTGTTACGGATTAAAATAAGTACGTAATCGAAATTTTTCAAATCTTTCAAAAAAGATTGAAGCGATATATTCTATGAGTTTTTAACTTTATTGTATTAGCCGGTTTAGATTAATTTGCACAATTTTCATCATTACATTACATTGGCATTAAACTTTACTAAGTTTACTTAACACAACTTTATTATAATACCCGCGGTTTTACCCACGTTGTGTCCAATCCTGTGGGAATTTCTGGATGAAAAATAGCTTATGTTACTCGTGGATAATGTAGCTTTCGAATGGTGATATAATTTTTAAAAACGGTCCAGTAGTTTTTGAGCCTATTCATTACAACCAAACAAACAAAGTTTTCCTCTGTAGAAATATAAATTGCAAGTTTTCAAAGTACAATCGTACTTGTCTTTAAAAACAATTACATACTGATCAGTATTATTGCAGTTAGAATGTTTTCATTAATACATTTACTTAATACAACGGTATTATAATAAGTAAATAAAAATTCGTTTTTCAAGTACAATAATTACACACCTATCCCTAAGACCAGTTAAGACTTTAGTCTCAACAGTTTTAAAATCATTTTCACACAATTTTCCCACCATAAAGGAATTTTCCCACCACAAAGGAATTGTTCAAAGTCTTACTCCACCCACACCCATGTTCCCTAGCCTTAGTGACCAGTAATTAGTGGTTCGCAAAACTTCCGAGCCATTAGGTGGGCCGACTCGTTTAACTAGTAATTGTGGTCGGTGTGGACCGCCCTTGTTTTTACCCCCAATTAGTTATCCGACGCGAAATATAATAGTTTCAGACCTTTCGGCATTTGCTTAATGATGCTGACGTCGACGAACGGAGCTTGTTGATTATAACATGTTTTGTTTGGTAAGGGATCCTGGACTCTGTTTTGGTAAGTGAAAAAGTTTTATAGCTTAAACGAATTATTGAAATTGCTTTTGTTTATATAGGTTGGATTATATTGGCGATTAATAGTCTAATTAATATCTATCTATTAAGATGTTTTTGTAAAACCATCTTTATAATTATTTGAATTGAAAAAAGGGAAAGTGTGTCCGTTAACGTAGTTTCAATTTAAAGTGAGTAGAGTTCGCTTAAACTTAAGAAAGCATCTTTCTTTATATTTTGTAAATACTTCCTTCCAAGTTTAAAAGTATTCTTTTATCGGACCGGGCGAGTGTAGAAATTTCTAAATACGGAAAGGATTTGTTTTATGCTCTCAGAAAAATAATAACATTTTTCTTCATCCAGTGGACTAACTAACTAACTAAATTAAAATTAACTCAATTGTTGAATAGAAAAAGAAAAAGAAATCAAATGCAATTCATAACAACATATTTACTAATTATGTAATTTTTTGTAGTTAAAAAGCAACAACAGATTATTTTAATTTTATATTGTTCTAATTAATTATTATTAACATGACTTCACTCTACAGTCTATAGAGCACGAGATTCAAAACCGAAACCCGATCTACCGCACCCATTAAATAAATCTACGGGCAAAGAATAAAATTCATTAGGTCGGTAATAAAACGACCGTACAGAGGCAATAAGCCGTTAACATGTTGTATGCTGTATTCATTGATGTTTAGCAAGATTTGTAGTAAGTGTTAGGAGTAGGGTCAAAGGTTCCTCGGCGCCACAACGGCGGAGAGAGAAAGGGAGAAGAAAGTAGTTATTTTACGCAAATGTATTGTATTGGATGCGGTGCTTGTTAGTACCGGAACAATGGCTGTGAAACTTTGTCTGGATTTTAGGTTGAGTTTTGGGTGCATCTAGCATAAATACGAAACTTAGACTTACTTAACTTAGATGTATATTATAGTAAATTATTAAAATAATGAAAATTATCGATACTTCTAAGTGCACGCCTGTACTCGGAGACGTCAAACGTTTCCGTAGTAGAGATTTAATGAGTGATTTTGATATGTTAAGTATAAAAATTACTTCAAATAATTATGTGTCGATAATTGGACATGAACTCTGTGTAACCAACTCCCTTTACGCTTCAAGCGAATAAGCAATAAGTGAATAAAAAAAACAGCCGCGATTTTCACTTGCATCCACGAACACAGTGTCTATCATAACTCGGACAATCATTGAGTCGTACTTTTATTTTGAGTGTAAAAACTTTGTTAAGTACTGTTTTCTTTGTATACTCTTCAAACCTAACAAGTATTTCAAAATATTGGAATCTATATAATAAAAATGAATTGCTGTTCGTTAGTCTGCTTATAACTCGAGAACGGCTGAACCGATTTGGCTAATTTTGGTCTTGAAATGTTTGTCATAATCCAGGGAAGGTTTAAATGGTAAGCAGTGAGGCAAAAATGCGGGTGGAACCGCAGGGCACAGCTAGTATAATATATTAGAAAACAGAGAAACTTGTAACTTTATCATACCAATATGGACTTCATCTCTCACACACCAAATTCGATTTAAAACCCATTCCCATGTCTGCTACCAAACGCAACTACACACTATATCTTAGTTGGACAAGCCGGACGATCACACAGACTCGCGGGCGCGTGTAATTTATAGCTTTGTATCGGAAACGCCTAGTGGTGCGCCACCCTAATGTATTGCCGTTTCTTGTAAGGAAACCAACAAATGTAGATTTTGCTTTACTGATTTCGGATCTTGTAATTTAGTGTGCAGTTCCTTTGTTTCGATATAAATTGCGTGTTATTTGTAGCCATATTGTGACGTGTTTAGTAAATGGATTACGTGTCTTTTAATTTGGGGGTAGTTTTGTGAAAGATAGACAATGTGATAGTGGGAAGTGATAATAAAATGAATGGTGTATTACATAAAAAAAACACTACAGGATATTTTAGTAAGATTTGAGTTATGACTAAGTGTATTTGAAAAAACATCTTCAAAACATATTAAAAATACTTTTCAAGAATTTAAAATATATATCTTGGAAAGTCATGCGATTAACTATTTCTGTATGCGGCCAGCATTCACTGAAGATGTCATTAATTTATATTTTCAAAATTTTGAATGGCGCTGTACATACGCTACGGGTAAAACAAAAAGGCGCGGCTGTTATCTATACTTATAAAAAGAGGTAAAATTTGTAGGTTTGTTTGTTTGTATGTTCGAGGTAATCTCAGGAATTATCAGTCCGATTTGAATAATTCTTTTTGTAATAGATAATAGATAACATTTAACGGAAAGGTTTAAATTCGCACGGGAACGGGAACAACGCGGGTAAAACCGCGGGGCGCTGCTAGTTTAATATATAACATAGATCTATAATATAAAAATGAATCGCTGAATCTGTTGCTAAGCGCATAACTTCAGAGCGACTGCACCAAATTGGACGATTCTTTTTTTATATGTTCCTTATTGTCAGGACAAGATTTTAATATAAGGAAATAAATAATAAAAATCCCGAAATTCCCACTTAAACGGGTGTGCTGCGGCTGAAACTGCGGGACACAGCTAGTTTTATCATAAATTAATATTTTAAATGTAACCTCACCGCGGCCGGAACTCGAGGCACGGCAGCGCCACCGATACGTCATATTTAGTGCCATGCCGATCAATCTGTGCACCTTGTCGCATCCCATTACTCAATTAGGGTGCGTGATGGATGCGTCGCTAGGGGACTTTGCAGACTCTATGTAATAACTTTATTTGGCTGGTTTACGATTAATTTTGGCTAGTGATGTATGTATTAGGCACGTGACGGGTGTCTGGCTTGCTTGATATGGAATTATGATTTGTAATACCTAGGCAATGGAAAGGTATAACAGTACACTAATTGACTAGATTCCATAATACAAGCTTAGAGCTTAGTTAAGGTGTAATGAACTGTGAGTAAAATTGTCCGGGGATATTTATTTATTTAAATTCTTAGTTAAATAGGTAATTATAATTTTTTGGTTTTATGATAATTTATAACATGATAATTAAACTATCGTCTTCTAAATTGTCTAAAAATATCAAACTCTAAATTAATTTCTTCAATCAATCGTTGTTTTGTTTAATTTAAATTACAATCTGCGATCTAATGAATTCAATAAAACGCGAACTTCACACTTGTCAAGTTACTCATTACAAGTCGCTCTCGAGAACTCGCTCAATCCAAACCTAAACAAATAAATAACGATATTCTTTAACGATCCCATCCTTACTATCCTAACCAACTCGCCCACTCTGCAACCGCCCTAACAGTGCAACAGTAACCAAGTAAATATTTGGTCAAGTAATTAGCGAGTTGAACTTAGTCGGTAGTCGAGAGAGGCTGAGCTTTAAGCGGGTGTATCGAGGGTGAAACCGCAGACCACGAGTAGTACGTATCCTGTACAACGCTAACTAAGTTTAGGTAAGTGCTTTGCCGTGGAAACGTTACGATTATAGTGTTAAGGCGAGGATATGTGGCGCTCTGACAGATCTGAGGGGGTGTTCTTAATTCCATTAAATAAGGTTGAGATTTGTGAAGCAAGATACGAGTGCGAGATACGTGGCGGGCGAATATTTGAACCTTTTTGCGTTTTTATAGAAATTGGCGGGTCAAATGAAAAATGTAACTGATTTAAAATCTAAGTGAGTATTAGGAAATTGATATTCCTAAAAAAAAACTATGATTATCGCTTCAAATAACGAGATCTAGGACGAGAAAATAATATTTGGTGCTACTTTTACATAATCTTGTGCACCTTATTTCTACATTATTATAATGAATTTTAAAATTCTACTCGATTTAAAATTTTATTAAGGATAGGTGTATTCTTTTAATTGGTGTTTTTATTTTTTTGATAGAATCGATAGAAGTGTTGATATTTGATCGTCAAAGTAGCGACTATGCGCGTTATTTTCACATATCCTCGCCTTACCATTATGTTGGACTACCTATTTAAGCGGGAATTTCGGGATAAAATATATCCCATGTGTTATTCTGACTATAACCTATATTACTGTAAAGTTTCATCCAAATCCGTCCACTAATTTTGTCGTGAAAGAACAACAAACATACATACATCCATACAACCATCTTCATAAACTTTCGCATTTATAATATTAGTAGGATTACTATAGATACATTATATATTAGGTATATATGTTTGTACTATAAAGATCCTATAGCAAAGTCTGTTGCTGAACTCAAAGAGGCCTAAAACTCTTAAACTACCTTAAAGTTTGATTGTTATTCCATAAGGTTTCGATGGTAACGAGATCATGTCTTACTTTAATTCGACAATTATATTATGCTATTCATAGTAGAATACTGCATTTTGTATGCAAGAAGGAGAATATAATAATGTATGAATGGGGTTCATATGATGTGACAGTATTTTTTCCATTTCCTTCAGTTTCAAATTTTAATTTTGTCATAGAAATCTTCAGAATGCTGTTTTATAATCATGAAATATTAACAGTCTAACATCCAGCTTTAAACAACCTATATAATATTAATTTAAGGTGTTGATTGATTATTCTCAGTTTCAAAAAGTACCTAACTTTAATCTGGAAAATATACGGAAAAGATTTTTGTTTTGAATAGAAACGGTGTTTACGGATACACATCGCTTTAAAAAAATAAATATAAGCGAAATGTATTCGTAAACGTAGTTTCAATTGAAATCGACAAGTGCTCGCTTAACATTTTATTTTAACACTGCTTACACCCTTCATAAGGGCATTTACGAATACATGTCTGGTCACTTTAGTAGACTTCACCTTGCAGATACAGATTTATCTCAGGCCCTACTATGTAACAGGCCTTAGTGTAAACGTAATCGAGTTTCAAAGCCCAAACATTTGACGAGCTCGCGCATCCCCTACGCGGGACAAAAGGTGTTGGCATTGGCCCAATTTGAGAGAAGCACGTACACACAGACTTACTTATTGATAAATTATTGTCAATGTTGTGCACAATTCTTTTGATAACCGTTTTAAGGTATCTGTTAAAAATATCTCTTTTTGGTGGTAGCCACAGGCTCTTCTTTTTTAAGATTGGTTTGGATATGATGTTGCGTTTATACGTTTGTATGTCATTTATAAAAATGTTAGATGTAAAGATACATTCGGATAAAAGAGGATCGATTAACGTCTAAGATGAAAGAGTCCTTACTCTTTACTCCAAAAATGTCCTAATCTATATTCTTATATATAAAAATGAAACCTGTGTGCTTAGTGGGAGTTTTCCAAATAACTTTACAGTCGCGTAAGCGAAAAAACTCTGTGAGTCTGTTGTTTTTAAGTTGCCATGGTTATTTTTACGCGTTCACAGCGTCAACATTAAGGCCGACGCCGACGATGAACGAGAAACGAGTAGAACTAGAAACTATGTATAAACGAGTTGGCGATCAACAGGAAGTCAGTGTGTAGTTTCGATAGTATTGTAGCTGAATTATATAAAAGAGAGTGCGCAAGTGCGACGAGCGATTACTCGCGCAACTCGCCCGCAGTTGCTCAATCCTGTGCAAACCTACTTCTATCTACTTTCATTGTCGCACTGTAAAGAAATGATAATTCGAGCTAGCATCGTTGAACGAGTATCGCTGAGCGAGTTTATTTTTGAAGCTCCTCGCTCAGCGACAAAACTAAGTAGTAAAACGAGTCGATGCCGGTAGTGTGAACAGTCAGCGAGAAACTTTTAATATTTGCACCTCTTTCGTTTATACGGAATATGCATTTATTGTGCGTTTCTTGAGAGAGAAAATCGCCGAGAGTTACTCGTTTTCTCGCCGGCTGTGGGACCACTGCCTAACTCAGAAATATATGTAGCTAAAAAGCGCCCCTAGTGGTCACAATGCGAACTAAAATCTGCCATCGACTTAGTAAGCGCGTAAATGTACATTTCGCGAGTGTGAGTTGCAAGTTGACAGTTACGCTCACTGTGTGTAAAGTAAAGTTCTCACTTTGAATTTATTGGTGAGAGACGGGCGAACGGACGTAAAATGTAATTGTTTGTTTGTAACTATAGTGATTTATCAATACATAGTATAAATCAAAGTCGCTTTCCGCTGTCTGTCTGTCTGTCTGTCTGTCTCTATGTTTGCTTAGATCTTTAAAACAACGCAACGGATTTTGACGCGGTTTTTTTAAATAGATAGAGTGATTTAAGAGGAAGGTTTATATGTATAATGATTCCCGAAATTTCCACAGAAACGGGCACAACGCGGGTAAATAAACCTCGGGGTGCTTCTAGTAGTGTTATAAACAAACGATGTCATGGTCAGCATATTATTTTTTCGCTTGGAAGATGTTTACGACCGCAAGAGCTCAAGATGATCTTTGTTATAATGTCCAATGTTCGTTCTACTGCTCGACTTCCTAGTGATCCTCTGACGGAATTGACGGAAAACGATTTTTAAAAAAGATATCGCTTTACCAAAAATTCATAATATACGGTTGAATTGAGAAACCTCCTCCTTCTTTGAAGTCGGTTAAAAATGTCATAAGTAAGGAGCTATGGCAACCTACAAACAACAAACAATGTCAGTCAAGTGCGCGATGTCGATGTCATGGAATTAGTATGTACTACGTACAACTAGAAGGTAATTTTTTTAGACATCGACCATGGAATTAGTATGTACTACGTACAACTAGTACATACTAATTCCATGGTCGATGTCTAATAAAATAACCCGCATAAATGTTATATGTACTTTATACCTTATGAAAACACAGTCGATATGGTATATTCAATTTTGCCGGTTTATTGTTTGGACGCCACAGAGCTAACAACTTAGAAATAAAAATACTCACGGTTTACGGTGAAAAAACGTAATAAATGAGTATACTCGTACTCACAGTTATTCGATGCTCACTACGTACAGAGTTAAGAATGGGTTCCCAACCTTTTTTAGACCGGAGACCACTTTTTAATAGGCTTGTTTCCACTAAGAATGAATCGGATGGCTTTTAGTTTCTAATGATTAACCATGATAATTAGTAAATAAATAATCAACTTTGCTATTAAAATAATAAAAGATTAATAATATTTTTGGAAAATAAAATCGACAAAATGAGGCGTTTAATCACGTGACATTAAACACCAATCAGAGAAGCGTGACGTCACATTTCGGATAAAACTACGATGTATAGTAGATTTCAAATTTTTTGGCAATTCATGTTAACAAACCTTTGATTTTACGACATTCACGTATTTATCTTAAACTACACACTCAATAGTTTGCCACACACTATACACTTTTTCCTAAGTTCTAAACACGGAATTCATGAATTTTATTAATTTTCAACATCATATTTTAACAAAAAGAAAAAAAGTGAGGTTCTGAAAATACAGATAGTAAAATGCTATTTTTTTGACTATGGCTATAGTGATGAGCAAAGCAAGCAAAAAAATATAACAGAGTATGAAATCAACTAAGTGATTGAACTTTTTCAACTCACAAAAAGGCAAATTAAAATAAATCATCGTATTACTTTGAAAACTCACGACATTATTTTTAATTTAATATACTAGCAACGTACGTTAATATACTAGCGCTAAAGCGATTATATTTTTGTTGTATGTTCAGTTTTGAGATAATTAAGCGGTATTGCCACTGTCGGTTAACTAGTCAGCCGCCATGCTTCGTTCGTCATTCGTCTCGTTTGCTTGATGTCGTACGTTACGGGTGCTCCTCTATGTTCGATTTCCTAAAACACTTGGCTTTCTCTCTGGACTTCGATTTGTTTAGTGATTTGGTGTGTTATTTATTAGTAGGATAGGATAGGATAGGATAGTAGGATATTATACGACTGACAGCAATTCGCGGTTTTTTATCAGCGTTGTATCTGCGTGATTAAAAGAAAAACTTAAAAACCCGACTGATTAACTTAATTAATGTATAAACCAATGAACAGATACTATGTCAGCCATTAAGCAACTTCTGAATTTATATCAGTCATATTTTAATATAGAATATAACTATCACTGCTATAAAAATTATTATGAACTCCTACCTCCGTGGCTAATGTATCAATCTTTACCTCTATATTATCTTTGTTCAGAAAATCGGCCATATTTATTTGTACATACGTCTCGCCAATGCGAAAGAAATCGACTATACATTGTGGAATTAGTTGATAATGACTTTCTTCGTATTTTTTATTGTTTGGAACGTATATGAATTATTTGTCGTTGTACTTTTACATTGGGGCACTATACAGTATTTATAATACGAGATATTCATTATTTATTAAAAAACACAATTGACTTTCATACACAAACACGGCTGTTCTGCGAAATGTGACGTCATTCAAGACGGCATGACAGTCTTGGCCTTTTTCGCGGTCAATTTCAATTTCATTTCTTAAAACTCAAAATACAAACGTAAAAAAACTATTTTTCTTAAAATAATATATTTTTGGGGTGAAATAGATGCTAAGCTATAGTTTTAAACTAATTTCCAAATTTTGTCAACTAGCCTATTATTGTTGTCATCAAGGACCTCCAGTCAATTTTTTTTCATTAATTAGCGATTTAATTTATTTGTATTTCACATTGAATGTGCGCGAGTCCGACTTGAGCATTAATTATTATTATCTTGGACCTCAAAGAAAATGTATTTTCGACTTCATTCAATCAAACATTTGAGCGAGCGCGGAACGCGATCGAATTTTGTGCATGTTTTACTTGGCCCTTAAAGCCATTTTAAATCCGACTTTACCTTTTTATACTTACAGAATGATAATTGAGTGACCAAATAATATTTTTTTTCTTAGAAATAAGAATAGAAAAGTTTTCTATTCGATCGAATTTGTGAAATATTATTTCGTTCAGTATTTTATCAACGACTTTCCTTAAATTTTCATAAATTAATTTGAAAATGTTCGCGAATTATATTTCGATTTTTGTTGCGTCTGTGGACCACATTTTGTCTTCCGCGGACCACCAGTGGTTCACGGACCACCAGTGGTTCACGGACCACCAGTGGTTCACGGACCACTGGTTGGGAACCCATTTAAACGCAAACGTGAAGTTAAAGTTAAATAATTGAAAAACTCGCACTAAGCACACTGTTTTCCTTGGTCGCGGCATCACGCGTGAATGGCTGGACCGATTTCACTAATTCTTTTTTAAAGAACCCCGCACAAAATGTTCGGTAAAAATCTTTCGGTCGATTTGGCTGTAATTTTGAGATAATGTAGTCTTTAATACTCTAATTAACTGTGTGAAGTTACAACTTCAATTAATGACTAGTTTTTAAAATATACTTGTCTACGAGTAGGTACGTAGTGTTCAAGCAGTTGAAGTAGGTAGATAATTACAGTTGCATAATTAGATATCGTCTTGTATCTATGAAGCACGAGTTTGAATGTCGAACGGCATACAGAACTGATGCGAAATGTCTGAAGTAATCAACCAGTGTCAATCTAACTCAAAATAGTAAAATATGCATTTTGCATTTCGCCTAGTAAAATGGCGTTCAGAAACAGAATTCGTTGCTATATATGCGATGCTGCCTTAAGGCTACTACACACATGCCGGCGGCAATGCCGCCGGGTTCATCCCGAGCGGCTATGCCGCCGGCAATACGAGCCGCCGGCACAAGCCGCACAAAGCCGTCAAGCATTATTCCGGTTCGGCAGCCATGCCGGCAGCTCCTTTGTGCGGCAAAGCCGGCGGCTTTGTACAACGATTATCACCGGAGTGTCGGGTTAATATTTTTGCGAAAAGGAACATCTATGTGCCGGTTAGGTACATGTGCTGCAGAGGACATTTAGATGAAAGAGGTTTTCTGACTGAAGATATTCTAGTGGAGCTGAGGTATATTAACAGACCGTTTATATTAAAAGGAAATGAGTTACAAACTTTTTTGAAAAATATTAACCCGACACTCCGGTGATAATCGTTGTATATTGTCAACGCCGTTGCATACAAAACAAGCACGCGTAGTTCTTTGCTGTAAAATATTTAACTGCAAACACTGGGGATCATCATTCAGTATCTGAATGTCCCGAATAATTGAAAGGTTACAATTATTGCAAATACGTGTGTCACCAACAACGTCTACTGGTAAACCACCAGCTTCATACCGTCTTTGCTTGGCTAACTCAATCAACATTTCTCCGTCTTCTCTAACCAATCGCACCATTACTCGTGGCACTAAAGGCTCCTACACACAGTGCCGGCGGCAGGGCCGCCGAGTAAGCCGCCGGCCAAGCCGCCGTGCACCCGGCGGCATACAAAGCCGCCGGCTTTGCCGCACAAAGGTGCCGCCGGCATGGCCGCCGAACCGGAATGATGCTTGACGGCATTGTGCGGCTTGTGCCGGCGGCTCGTATTGCCGGCGGCACAGCCGCTCGGAATGAACCCGGCGGCATTGCCGCCGGCATGTGTGTCGTAGCCTTAAGGCAGCATCGCATATATAGCAACGAATTCTGTTTCTGAACGCCATTTTACTAGGCGAAATGCAAAATGCATATTTTACTATTTTGAGTTAGATTGACACTGATTGATTACTTAAGACATTTCGCATCAGTTCTGTATGCCGTTCGACATTCAAACTCGTGCTTCATAGATACAAGACGATATCTAATTATGCAACTGTAATTATCTACCTACTTCAACTGCTTGAACACTACGTACCTACTCGTAGACAAGTATATTTTAAAAACCTCATATTTTAAAAACTAGTCATTAATTGAAGTTGTAACTTCACACAGTTAATTAGAGTATTAAAGACTACATTATCTTAAAATTTCAGCCAAATCGACCGAAAGATTTTTACCGAACATTTTGTGCGGGGTTCTTTGTTCCTTATTGTCAGGACAAGGTTTTTATATAAGAAAAATAAGGAATAAAAATCTCAAAATTCCCACGGGAACGGGGGTGCTGCGGGTGAAACCGCGGGGCACAGCTAGTAATATTATAAATGCGAAAGTTTGTGAGGATGGATGTATGTTTGTTACTCCTACACGAAAAAACTACTGGACAGATTTGGATGAAACTGTACAGTAATAAAGTTTATACATCAAAATAACACATGGGATACATTTTATCCCGAAGTTCCCGCGGGAACGGGTACAACGCTGGTAATACCGCGAGACGCGGCTAGTATTTCATATGCGTAGTACATATTTCGTTGCTGCAAAAATCTTTAAAACGCAGACAGCACTAAACACATTCCAGCCTCAATAAAACAGTTATAGCAAGGTTATTGCTGTATTATTTAAACTTTTATCTACAACCCGAGTTTACTGTTGATTCTAATGCAATAACATTTTACAGTCACTTCGAATGATATAAAAACGTCATAACTACGACGGCAGTGGTTTTAAAAACTTTTCCAGACTGTATATCTTGATCTGTGTTAGTTATAGTGCTTGGCACCTAATTGGAGTGGTCAGCATTTGCTGAAGAATGTAAACAAGCTGTGTAAAGACTGTGCATAATGGATCAATTAGTTAGATGTCGTCTAGTTTCTTTTTTCAGTAGCATTAATTTCTTTAGTGTAGGTGTGTGTAATTGGTTAAATGTAATCAGTAATACGATTGACTCGTACATTAAGAGTACATAAATTGTGACCATATGGACAAACGTGGTCAATTTTTCCAGCCAAAGACGAATTCTCTTTTTATTCCATCACTGAACCCTTTTCCTTAGTTTCTTTAGGAAGAAGTTGTCTTTGTTTCTTCACATATAGTTTGATAGAGATAACGCGCTACAAAACCATAATTAGTCGACTATCTTCTTTCAGAAGCCGAAGACTATGAAAAATACGGCCAGCAATTTTATTAAGTCTACTTAAAAATAAAAGCCTTATTACTCGTCCCTATTCCGAAAGATTAAAACTAAATTATACAATAACCGACTGAAATCAACAATGAAATAGCTTTGAGTTAATATATTTAACATTGAAGTTAATTCGCTAACTGGGTTCCGTTGCTTTGATCCCGTCTGGATGTTGCTAATCGAATCGGGAAGTAACCGTTTAACTTTAATTTGAACCCATCCGTCTTGAGGAATTTCATTATTTGCAAAAACTGAGGGTTTGCCTTCGCTACGGATGTTGTTTTTTGAGCCCAATTTCACTGTCACAACTGAACTCGATCAGGTCACCTTAGGGCCGAAACTGCGTTAAGCAGGTGCCCGCGCAGTTTTATATAAAAGTGAACCGTCGTGTACGCCCGTCGCGTGAGATTTCATACAAAAGTGAACCGTCGCGTACGCCCGTCGCGTGTGGTTTCATACAAAAGTGAACCGTCGCGTACGCCCGTCGCGTGCGGTTTCATACAAAAGTGAACCGTCGCGTGCGCCCGCTTAACGCAGTTTCGGCCCTTAATCCTAGTTCACGACCTAAACTGATATTTTAATTAAATAAAAATATGGGTAAATTACTCTACCATATTATTATTTATGTATATTTATTCAATGGATGATGGCGGATACATATTATTATGTATCTATTCATTATCTAACAGAAATATGTAAAAACGATTAAAAATTAAGCCCAAACATAAAACTCAGATGTCCCATAAAGAGACAATAAAATCATAACATTATCATAACGAGTCAAAACAGTCAGCTGTGGCTCCCGGTTCAGTCTCGCTATCAAAATCGCTTGCAAATTGATTCGTCACGGGGCTCTCTCGGAAACAATTAGAGGTCCAAGGGGTACACTAATGACGTCACGAATTCACAATCCCAAGACGCGATGCCTACCCAACCAGTACGACATTTGACTCAATTTTTAAACAGATAATGTTAGGGGACCTCCCTATTGTAATATGAAAGGAAGTATTGTTATCTTTTAATACCTGTCTTTTGGGAGGTTAATGCTGTGACATTTTTTGAATACGTCTTGTATTGTTCACGTTGTTCATGAATTATTTAGGTATTAAATTAGCTATGTTTTTGTAAAATGGAAGCTTTAATAAGCGCATACATCGTTGTTTTTTATATGTTTGTAATAACCTTATCGTATCCTCGCTAATTTTAAGAGCTTGGGTAGGCAGTCTTTATCTTCTGGTGTATATGAGAATCTATGAAGGAACCAGACTAGAGAGCCACACGTCCAAATTCGTCTATACAGACACATTTGTCAGACTACAAAAGCACCACTAACTTTTGTTATACTTCCTTAAGTCAAACTTGACTATATCAAACAAGTCAGTCAAAAGACTGTCTAATATAGTCTGCAATGGTTCTTAATCATCTAATAACCAAATAAGAAGAATACAAAAAATATTCCGCATCCATCGAAGCTGAAAAGGCCAACGTGCCACATTATCTAGTGTAAACAAATTACATTGAAAATGGCCGTCATTCAACACGCACGCTTCGGTTATATCAAAACGGTCCTTTTTATGTAAAAAAACCTGTGAAAAGTGAGTGAAAAATGAAAACATCAAGAGCAATGCCTCCCCGCGCCCGCGGCGTATTGTCGCACTACTCCCTCCCCGGCAGAGAAATGACAACATGCAAAGAGCAGCTTGCGTACAGACCAGACGAAATTCATGCCTAATTTAATAGAGAAAGTGAGTAAGAAATATATGAGAAACAGTTGAATTCTAGACATTACAGATACCTTAATTCTAACCTATTTAAAAGTAAAGTAATGTTATATATTAATGTTATTATGTAAAGGCCTCTCATCTCAATGCAGATATCAGTACAGTGAAGAGGAAATATGGATAATTTCGTGGTTCCCTATAACTATTTAAAATATTCTGACATTTCTATTCTTACCAACACTTACCAACATTTATATTCTTAAATCAATGTCATCATCGTCAATGTTTTCAAAACAGTGAACAGTGTTCCATGTCAAGTCTATTATCCGTTCACTTCATCTGTGTCCGTGACAAAGGCCGGATATAGCGGAAATTTTTCAAAAGTTCGCTGTTTCCTGCTTGTTGATTGTATGCATCCAAGTGAAAGAGCGATTTTTTGTCCCCGTGTCCTGCCTTGAAAAGAGAGTACAAATGTATGGAATCTGTACCAAAGTCGTTCGCTGATGATAGCTACTGAACGTAACATGAATACCGTTTCATATTGTGATAAAACAATGTATTTCATATTTCCCTATTATTCTTTGTCTACGTTTTATATGACAGGCATTCAGAGAAATAAATCTATTACTCAAGTTTTTATCTGTTCAAGTATTTTGCGGTATTCTTTTGTACAATGTTTTAATGTGACTTGGTATTGAATTAAATGTGATTTTGGGATCTTTATATATTATATCTTTATATTATATTCTATTATATCTTTATATATCAGAGCCATACAGGCTAAAAATATTCAAGAAGTCTAGTAAAAATAAAAGCAGTTAAGGCTTACTCTCTACAAAGCAACTCTCTTCATTCATTAGTTGCGCAATTGTTGCTAATCAACATTGTTTCTCAACATTAAGTTACTGACACCAATGTTAACCCATACTTCCCTTCCACAGGCTAGTCTGCTGTCATGTTTTCGCGGGCAGCAACTCTGCAACATGGCGTGATCAACAAGTGTTGCCGCAACATGTTGACAGTAACTTGGCAACATGTTTATGCAACCAAGTTTATAAACATTTTGCTTTTAGCTTTACTTTCATGTCACACATGTTCTCACAATATTTTGTACATATACGACTCATGTTTGATTGAAAAGAACATAAATTCCAACACGTTTGTTTGAAATGTAGAAATGTTTAAATGCTCGTTTGAAATGTTGACAATTAATATTGTCAACATGAAATACTGTATTATTGAATTCTTATATTATTGAAGTCGTTACTTGAGCCATGTCAGAGGCCTTTGGCGGCTCAATAACTCTGACACCAGGATTGGTCAGGTTGGCCATCCACTCGATGAAGAAGAAGAAGATTGAATTCTAGATACTTATATTATACTTACCAGCCGCGCCCCGCGGTGCTGCCCGCGTTGTATCCGTTCCCACAGGAATTTCGGAATAAAATGTATCCTATATGTTATCCTGATGTATAACCTATATTACTGTAAAGTATTATCCAAATCTATCCCGTAGATTTTATACAACATACAAATACAAATTTTCGCATTTATAATATTAGTAGGACTATGATACGTAATTGAAGTGAGTGAGTCTTAAAACTAATTAATAAGTAGATTCCCTTGTTGATGTTTATATTCTGTAACCTCTTCGTTAACATCATGTTTTATTAAGACCACTTCTCGACTCATATATCGCTTGAAATCAATATCCTTAAGACAGTAAAGATATGTTGACATCAGTCAAGTGAAGGATCAAAAGCGGATCATTAGTGATGCACCCACGTAAGTCGATCCCGATCTTGTTATATCAATCTTTGCTGACAACTTAATGGATTATATAAAACGTCTTAGGGGAGACAAAAAAGTTGATGTACATCTTTATTTCTTAGCTGTATAGTATATGTGTTCCGGAAATGTGATACGGAACCAAATATACGCCAGGGATTGCTTGATGCTTAAACATTCTCCTCGAAAATTATATTAGTTATTTTTAATGCAAAAAATAATGTATCTTTGTATAATATATTTTGCAACCTCAACATAAGTACAGTCAGTTATGAAAATGTTGAACACTTTTATACTTCAATTTGAGAATTCTCATTTACGAGTATATTACATAGTTATTAGGTGGGTATTAAAATAAGTTTGAATATAATAATTTTCTAAGGGTGCCTGTCCATTGACGCGGAGTGAGCTGGCGGAGCGGAGAAACGGACAAATATTAACCAATAGGATTGCATAAAATATCTGACCGGAGATTTTATGCAATCCTATTGGTTTATAAAATCTAACTGCTGTACTCTGAAATGTCACTTGAATCGACCATTAAATTTGCCGTATTGTTTCATACATGTCAAAAATCACTCATTAACTTCTCTGACTGAGTCATTAGTGACTCTGAGTACCGTAGTACATAATAATTTACCGATATAGCTTAAAAAAATAATGAACAATAGCGGGTATCAATAGAGTGTGTAAAAAACATAATCTTAAGCGGAGTATGTCCCCTGAGGGACAGTAATGTTATGAACCCCTTAGAGTTCTCTGGAGCCTATCATAATATAAGACCACCTGCCGCGGAACATGACGGAGGAAAAGGGAAAACATAATAAAATATAATGTCTGGTTTGTTGCAATATTATGTAAATGGATGCCTAAAAATATTAAATTGATGTATCGAGCTTACTGAAGTTATATATCAAAACCACTATACTATATAGGTACCGTTTGTAATGTATAAAAAAAGTTGGTAATTTTATACAAAATTAATTAAAACTATCGTTTAATTTGTTTTATAAGTAAATTTTTTATTTTTTCATTTATTGCATAAATAGAAATGTGGTGAAAATGTTTTATTAATTCATCACAAACTTAATGAGATCATAACTTCATACTTTACAAAACCGTATAAAATTACGCAATATGAATTGCTCATATAAGCTCACCTTTACATAAAAATGGGATATAACTCGTGAGATCTTTTCAATACATTTTCCGACTGAACGTGCGACGTGTAAAAGTTCAATTTTATCCTTAGTGGAATCAAATTTTGCATATAAATCCGTGTTGGCGCCGCGTCGCCGGGAACGCACCGCCTCCCGGACATTTTGCACTGAACCCGGGGATTTATTAAAATGGCATCCTCCACGATGCAAGGCATACCTTGCGACCAGATATGAATGCACTTTTATGCTTGATAACATTACTGGACTTTTTCTTGTATTGTGCGAAGATTTACAATTATACCATACTAGTTATGCATCATGTTTTATATGGTGTCATATCAGTTTCGGTTGGAATTTCGAGATAAAAAGTAGCATATAAACTTCTTCTTAAATGTGGCTATAAGAATAAAATTTGCCCGACCGTTTCAGAAATAATTGAGTTCAAACAAAAAATATATTGTATACTAACAATTCAATTAATGAATGTCACAAATTATGTCGAATAAATGTTGATGCAATAGGGAAAGTTAAAGATATATAAAACCATGGCATTTAATCAAACATTTAACCAACAAGTTAAGTCTGACAAACATATGAAAGCATGTTGTATCAAGAAAACATGTCATATTTTTCTAAATATCCTTAAAACGTATTTACAAAGCCAGGATGTCGTTATATTATGCATGAGGCTGTCTCTCAACTGGATGAAATTCAAATGAGTGGAAATAATTTTTTATGCGTTTGATGTTAACCCTCCAAAACGTACTTAAGACGTTCATATAAAATGTTTCTATAATATGGTCATCTTCATACGTTAGGGACATGTGATGTCGCCTTATTTATGGAACAGTATTATTTTGTTTAAATTACATAATAAATATTGTTGTTTGTTTGGTTTTTATAAGCATATTTCAGGACAGGTTTTCGCAAAGCTTCAAAAGTATGGAGCAAATCATAACAAAACGGCTTTATATGCTTATACACGGAAACTTTTTATAACTAACTACTGCGATCAGAATTATAATGATTCCGATGACGATAGGTAGAGATTAATGAGTGTTTAAAAAAAATGTCACCAGTTAATTATTCGTTAATTGATGTCTAAGTATTATTTTAGAGAAGCGCCAAAAAAGCCAAACAAACAAGTGCAAAACCAAATTAATTTGTTATCTATTACTGAATTCACTTCGAATCAATGACTATTGGGCAAAGTTGGCGAAGATATTAACATAAAACATCAAAACTCGCATTAAAGTGTCGAAATTGTGCCCCTCCTGAACTGAGCCCCTCTGTTCATAGCGTAGTACTGAACCCACTGATGCGTACGTTACTTGTCTTGTGGGATAAAATAAAAGCTACTCTCGTAAACAACTTCGTGTTATATTGATTCGTTATGTATCGGTTATGTAAAACTAGCAGCGCCCCGCAGTTTTACCCGCGTTATGCCCGTTCCCGTGGGAATTTTGGGAATTTTTTTACATAAAAACCTTTCTCTTGAATCACTCCACCTATTACAAAAAACCGCATCAAAATCCGTTGCGTAATTTTAAAGATTTAAGCATACAGACAAACAGACAAACAAACAGACAAAAATAGCGACTTTGTTTTATACTATGTAGTGATATATATTCGTATCGAGTTTTTAGATCGAGTGAGATTACTACTGTTGGCAAGTTTGTGTTGTGTCGTATTTTGACAAAACGATGTTAGCCCATTGCGATTGTTAATCATCGTGCAGCTCGGCCCGTACTGAGATGGGTGGCCGATAGTGGCTTTCTCTGAGCGCTACCGTGTGTAAAATTGTCGGTGCCGGATGTTCCAATAAATAGTCTATATCGGTGGCCTTTTAGAGGTCTAAAGACATTAGAATTGGCCACTAAGCTAAATTAACTTACTGCTGCTGGCAAAATCAACAGAACGGGTGTAAGTAGATCATTTAATTTTGACATTTGTGTTGTTCTTGCATTCTTATGAACTTGCTATATCATCAAACCTAATAAATATGTTGGGATAAACACAGATTGTCCCTAACTTATTTCACAGAACAAAATATTTCTTTATACATATAACATAACTATTATTTGTTGCACAAAGAGAAACTTCAATATTCGATTTAAATAAAACATTATACATAAGTACCCACACCTACCTATTAACTCTTAACGCTCAAAAAACTCCAAAATAATCTTAAAACTTGGACCACAAGCCATTACAATGCCTATATATTATTCAGCTACATCGAAATACTTGAACAATATAATAATTATCATTTATCGTTGCAGGTTTTATGTTCTGGAAGGAACCGAGGGAGATACGAGCTTGTGAACTTGTGAAGTGCAATAAATCTGCGGGGGTACAACCGCTGTGTTGTTTAGTAATAATTTGGTTTTAATAGTGTTATTATATATTACTGCAGGCTTTGACTCTCCTTAACCTTGCATCAGAAATATATCACTACATATTATAAAACAAAGTCATGTCTGTCTGTCTGTTCGCGATAAACTCAAATACGACGCACGGATTTTAACGCGTTTTTGTAAATAGATAGAGTGATTTAAGAGGAAGGTTTATGTATAAAAAATCCCGAAATTCCCATGGGAACGGGTACAACGCGGGTAAAACCGCGGGCGCTGCTGGTTTAATATATATATAGCTTTTATAAAGAAGTAATAAAGCCCTATTTTTGTGGACTGATTCAAGGACTAAAACAATCACCTGTCGATTTCAGTACAGTACAACCGCAGACGTACACCACACATTTTTGTTAACATTTCACCCCAACATGTTGTAAAATGAGTAGCAAAAAAGACAGATAAAAGAATTCGTAACAATTTTCCTACAATTTCAGATTAGAGACTATCAAACTAAATTAGTTACTCATTATTATTCATCTCTATTATTTCAGTTCTTTAACCAAATCACACCATGCTTTATTATTTTTTTGATAAAATATGCTTTGGACTAAGTTAGTATCTTAATAAGTATATTATTAATCTATTTTGATCATTTATCAATTAAGTGAATATGAATAAGAAGAATAAGAATAAGAATAAAATAAATTTATTGCCAAAAATTAAAAATTGAAATAATACACAGAGATAAAATTAAAATACAGTTAAAATATTGTGTTATTTATTTCAAAAGATTTAATAGCCGCTATTTGGGTACATTTCCATAGAAGTGTAGCGGTGCAGAACCTAATTGACCAATCACTATTGTAACTGTCAAACAACTCCATGACAATTCATTGTGATTGGTCAATGAAACTCCGTACAGCTCCACTCTGTTTCATTCCCCTATCTTCTTCTTCTTGGCACCCTGAAGAAACACAATCTTCGTACCATTTATAAGTAGTACTGTAAGTAAAGTAACTCAGTGTTAATTCCTTCTATTCTTTCTCCCACATCTATGACATTACTCTCGTGTCAGTCCCCGAGATGATTGCTCCACTCGTGGTGAATGCGTCATTACCCGGTATTTAGCTAACATGACGTCTTGTCTACGAATCAGACTTATTGTGCGGCTCTCAAGTTTTTCAAGTCACTTCACATGGAGGTATTCAACGTTTAAGTATGTTGTATGGCGTTGGGATTTGTGTACAATGTGGCATTTGTTTCTCGTTGTACGTTATAAAATTAACAAGTTACTTTTGTAACATTTTTCATATTTAGTAAATTGTGAAATATTATTTTTAATATTAACAAAGTGCCTGAAGTGATGAACTTCAAAGTTTAACTTGTTAATTAAATGGTATGGTATTCGTTACCTGCTTTATATAAGATCAGACTTCAGAATCACTAATTCACAATAACAGAAGTTGGAATAGCGTTCATAAAATCGAACATTAAAAAATTCTATCAATTCATTTCTCAATACATATTTCGTAAGTACAAAATATATTTCTCCAGTAGAGCTTCTTCGGCTAGAGACATCATTCTACCTAACCTAGAACACAACTAAAGCCTAGCAACCTTTTAATCACACCATCAACAAAACAGCCAACACGTACTACAATTTTCCGAAGCCAGACAGGAAAGTACGATTCCGATTGAAGTGCACAAAGTGGTATGATTCCGCCCAAGTGCGTCCCGCCCGCCCGTCCCGTCACTGTCACGACTCACGTGACGCCTTTGTGCCGACGTGACGCATGACGAGCATCCTTCCGTCACAATATATCTTTGAATCGTATGAACGAGTTCTGTTTGAGTACTTTGTGTACTAGAATGTTAGTACTTAGTTGAAATGCTGAATGGTACGAGAGATATAAAATTGTGACTTTCTTTTGCTTTGGCGAAATACATAGTCGATAATGGGTCCGATATAAAACGCCGACGATCTTTATGTTCATTACTTCGATGTCTTTACCTCGATTTTCAACACCTTAATATCTTTACCCCGATGTACATAACCTCGATGGTACGTTTCGCCAGTGGGTCGGCACCTCGATAGTACATTCCGTCGACGTAAACATACGAGTATGTTGATATGGGGCTTCAAATTAATTATGGTTAACACATTAACAAATGTAAATTAATCAATATTTTCCGTAAATCTCGTTTGCCATTAAGATATACATGGTTATACAGGGTTATACCTTATAATTGTCTATCTATAAACTGACAATTGTCTATAAACTGTTCTATAAACTGACAATTTGTATGAATTATTGTTCTCTGATTTTATTCTATACATGCTGAGTACTCATGCGGTAGAAACTTTATATACTTAGGTACTTTATACATTTCTAGTACAGTTATCACCGACTACCCAATATCAAGTACCAAAACTACACTTATAAATATAAAACAAACTATAACAAAACTGCTCATAACGTCAATCTGTATATTGCGAGGGGGAATAAAGTGCATTGCTGTGTAGGGAGGATTCGGATATCTTGTCATTGAGATATTGTTTATATTCGATCCATCGTATGAGACGAGATTAGTTCTAATCTAAATGAGTTTCAAACAAATACGTATCATCTTTGATTGTTTGTTGCTGGACAAGATTTGAAAGAAGATTATCATGAAGATTGGTTAGCTTAGTTTAGATTGATATTATCATATTAATAAATGTGTATTAAGAACATTTTCGCAATCAATTGGTTTGTCACTTTCTGACATACGCAATTTCCGAAGAGCAAAAGAGACAAAACACTTTATAACAATGTTTTAGTTACAGAGCGTTTATTAATATAGCAGATAAGACTTTAGTGGTAGAGTACAAAACTACCACCGCTAACCACGGCGGCTAAATGGAGCAATGGCAGAGAACCAACTCTACCTACTAACTGTACCACTTATAACTCGTCATAAAACAAAAAATCTTAACATTCGAATATTTACGTTTTCAAGTCGTCACAATCCTACTTCATAATTATTTACGAACACAAATGTCAAGGCTCATCTCCAAACATTTTAACTCCAATAAATAATAAATCAAGTTCCAAACCGTGAACAAAATTCGCTAACTTATTAAAAAAACACGAAAAGCTTTCACTTAGATTGGAAAAAAATATATGAAAGAGTCTGGTAAACGTAAAGTTTTCGGCACCCACTAAGCATTAAGAGGTTTTTAAATTTATTCACCCTTCGATTCTGGAGTTTCTTCAAGAAACTTAGAGGAAATTCAAGCGATTAAACCGTACGAAGTGCAAAACTTAAGGGTTGAATTTGCATAACGATGGGCTCTTATACTACTGTCGATGTTTACCGCTGCCCAAAGATGGATTCCGAAGTGGCAGTTAGTCATTTAATTCACCAAACTGATTTACATAACCGACCGCTTCGTCTGGATACATGAATAACTAAAATTAATATTAAATCAATATCGTCGTATTATTAAAATAAACAATGCTAAATTTAAGAAAGTACTTAAATTGGTTTTCGAAAGTATCTAATCTATATTTAATTTGCTACGCATGGCTACGAAATACGAGGCTACGTCAGTGGCGTAGTTCTCGTAGCCCGTAGTAGGTATATTCGTAGCAATTAAGACAACGTTAATCATTCTTATTTTTGTTACGTCTCCCTATGTTATTCACCTCAATAAGAATGCTCGACAAATCCCCTACTAAAAGTCAAGCTCGGAATAATAAAGTATAATTTATCACTTCTTAACGCTTCAAAATCCTTCCCTCATAAGTTAAAGTTCATAAACTTGTAGTTCCCGAATAAAACCGTATCGCTGGTTTAATGCAAGCGTTGGCACCCCGTTGGCACCCTCCCAGGCATCGCGTCGCATCGTCCACGGCTCACCGATCTGACGACTACTAGTAAATCAACCTCCACGAAACAATATCTTCAACAGACGCGCGTTAAAAGCACAATTTGTTATTGATGTTGCAGTAAATTATTGGATATTGGAATGTTTTGATATATCCCAAAATGGTAGGCTCAGATGAACAATAACTTTATTTTACTATTAATTGAAACGTACGTTAATGTCATTATTATTTATTTAAAACGGGAACTTACGTACGACGGAATCGAGATAGTGGATGGATGCTGCCTGCGGCCTGGAAGCCATGTCTTCAGTTATGTTCGGAGAGAGTCACAAACGGGGTTAGTGAAGACACCGTGAGTTCGTTCTGCGTTCGGCCTCTACATGTAACGGACTTCGGGAGCACGGACAACTCCCGTGAAGGCTCTCTCTCACCTATACAGCGCGAGCCCACTCGTGCGCCACCCCCACCTCAACATCTACAACCACAACAGCAGCTCTCTGCGCGCGCGCTCCGCGCGGCGGCGCGCGAGGCGCGAGCCGCGGCGGCCGGCAGTGCGGGGAGAGACGCTGTCGCGAGCGCTTCACCCACCTCCTGATGAAGGCTACCGTATGTGGCCGAAACGTGTCAAGGAACTCTCGACAGTAGTCTCCGTCGTACGTAAGTTCCCGTTTTAAATAAATAATAATAACTTTATTGTAAAAAAAAATACTAATTTGAAATTTAAATAGTAATAATAAAGTATTATGTCAAAGGTTCAATATACCTACACTGCATGCATAGTGCACAACATAATATATTTTTAAGAAAGTCAATGCAATTCATTGCGTTTACTATCTAATCAATACAATCTACCGACAAAATAAAACTTTTTCAAACCCAAAAATAGACATTTTCATACACTAAAATGAAAATGTCTACGTTTACAGTTGCCCGGTAACATATCCGTTGTGGTCTCAGTAAACACACTAACTGTTTGTTTTGATACAGAGTTGAATTATGAGCTCTGTTTGCGCAGTACTTCAACAAACACTTGGATATATCTCACTGTGATGACACAAAATGAGCTCAAATATCTTCAAACATTCGTCTCAAATAATGCGGAGTTTTATTTATAAATTCTTTGATATGTTAGGTGAGATTTGTGAAACAGTATCTTGAACTAAACTGATTTAACTGTTCTTTGTTAGTAAAGAACAAGGTATCTAGGTATTCTGTTAAACAGTACAAATATAGACTGAAAGTAAACAAAAGGTCAGAGAAGGTGAAGAATAGAATGAGATTTAAACTACAGTATGTTTTTGTTGTCATCAGTTACTTATCAGTTTGCATTACACAATCGTGTGAATTACGGTTGTGCGTACATATTATAATTCAAATGTAAAACACGTAAAGAACATCTAAGTATTATCAAAATATTTATTCAAATATCAACCCAAGTAGCGCAAGCCTGCAAAGAGTAAATGTTACTGCTTTTTAAAGTCCCTATTAGCCGCCGCTAAAGCATAGCTAGAAGGGTAAGCCCTAATTGGAGAGCCCTCACCTGGCGAGCTCTTAACACTCGCTTCAAAAACACTAAAACAACCCAGGTAAATACTTTGGGAAAAAAGGAACAAATAGGCTTTCAGAAAATGTTTTGTTTATTATATTAGCCGCTCTTGGTCTGGAGATGTCAAACTATGTCCTCATCTGTTGCTTTACTCGTGAATTAAATGTCTGTGTTTCATAAAACAAAATATGTTCATGATACTAAAAATCTCAATGATCATTCGTTCATACATTTCGAGCAGGTTAGTGGCCAACCCTAGTGTCAGAGTTATTAGACCGCCTAAAGGTCTCCGACATGGTCTAAAGATTGAAACAACCGAGACCGACTGCTTAACAATGAAAAATGTATGAAGTAAAATCTACACATAACGTTACGAAATACTGAATTTGTTCATTAGATATCCATTGGGCAAAGTAGGTTCAACATACCTAGTATGTTGTTTTCATTAATACAGTCATGTCCTTGAGACACCATAAACCTTTACTTACTAGTTAATAGAGTATACTCGTACCTGTGTCCATTTAATCCTTACGAGTAAACGGAAATATTATACATCAGCGCATACTTTCGAATTTCATTAGGTACATTGTTGGTACTATCACTACATAGTATAAAACAAAGTCGCTATTTTTGTCTGTTTGTTTGTCTGTTTGTCTGTATGCTTAAGGGCCGAAACACATAACCGCGTTGCGGCGCCGCGCCGCGAGAATCGGCGGTTTGCGTTGCGGCGTTGCGGCGCCGCGAAAAAGAGCATTACGGTAGGGTAACCACTAACCAGTTCCTCGTGATTTTTTATTGTGGATAGACGTGTCTTTGCCATGGACAATCGTAAGAAACTTATTGCTTATTTGTTATTAAAAAGACATTACTCTGTTTTAAATAAACGACAAAGAAGATACTGGATACATCCATTTAATAAGGCTATGAATCCCGATGGCGAGTACTTTTCTCGAAAATACAAAGCATTAAAAATAGACGAAAATAAATTTTTCGCCTACTTTAGAATGAGTATATCATCATTTGAAGAGCTACTACGCGGGTTATCAAAATATATAAATAAAAAAAATATTAAAGGAAGGAAACCTCTTACAGCTTTGGAAATGTTGGGCTTGACTGTAAGGTAAAGTAAAACAAATACGTTTTTATTGATAGTTTTTATTGATGAATTACTTACTTGAAGAATACTTTAATTAGTCTTTCAAAAATACAATGTTCAAGAACAAACAAACTAAATCATTGTCAACAAGTATGACATCATAACGCTGAAACTAGCGCCACGCTGCGGTGCCGCGCCGCTACAATCGGCAGTGCCGCTACTGCCGATTCTCGCGTCGCGGCGCCGCAACGCGGTTATGTGTTTCGGCTCTAAATCTTTAAAATTACGCAACGGATTTTGATGCGGGTTTTGTAATAGGTAGAGTGATTTAAGATGAAGGTTTTTATGTATAAAAATTCCCGATATTCCCACGGGAACGGGCACAACGCGGGTAAAACCGCGGAGCGCTGCTAGTAATATGTAAAACTCGTTATACAAAATATAAATAGCCATCTTTTATTTGTTTTTAAATTCCTACAACTTCACTGCGACTTCGTCTTAAAGGTAAAAATGTAGTTAAATCGCCATTCTTCTTACTTTATACGGCACTAAATACTTTATTCGGCACATTTCATCAAGAATGTAGTCCCGAGATTGCAATACGGACAGAAGAGAGCAAGAATTGGATACGCAGTTATAACACCTTCATCTTTATGACGGGTTTTCTTCAATATAGCGGAATGGGGACCTGTGTTACAGCTCTTGGGTTGTGGTACAAGTCATAAGATAGTTAAGGATAGGTACAAGAAGTTATAAGATGTTTGATAAAGGTATGGTATGTATTTTGTATGATTTTTCTAGTTTTCATGGTTTAATAGAACTTGATCGGTTTTTAAAAGACATGTGGGGGTTAGAAAGCCATGTAGCTACTGTATTACTAATAATAATTATACAGATTAGTTTTGAAAGCTATGACCTAAACTATGCTCTAAGCTTGTATTATGGCATCTAACTACTGACATTAATACATAAACATCTGAAGTTAAAACTGATTGATTTAGAACTACATACAAAAACATTATACCCATTCAGCTTCTGCTTTCATCTACAGAAAAAACTTTACTCACTATCCCTATGCTTCAGTCTACGTTAAGACGTAGAGCCAGACGTTAAGACGTTGGTAAGCCAAAACCTGTAAAATCTCCCAACTTGCACCACACATCAATACGAAAGTACAGCACCGGTACGTGGTCTCAATTATTAAACAATGCAATCGTCTTCCTCGCTCGTACGACCCTAGCTTTAATACTTGAGTGCCACTATGTAGGTCACGACACACGATACACGATACAGACACGGCTATATCGCTTACAAATTATTTACCAGTCAAACTTCTTGAATACCGTATCAGGCATGTTAATGAATTATGTATACTTACTTTTTGGCTGTCATCTTTGTTTGTGGTCTGATTTGTTGGTGTGTTAAGTTTTTTGAATGTTTTACCTAATCTATACTAGGTAATATAATAAAGCTGAAAAGTTCATTTATTGTTTTTTGATACACTCCAAATACAAGTGCTTCCTACGGAAACGGGCACAACGCGGGTAAAACCGTGAGGTGCTGCTAGTATTGAGTATTTTCCATTAATGATCTAATTTAGGTTTATTCATTGGTTTTAATTCAACTAGTACATACGGCGTCGTTTACTTTAAGTAATATGAAGTTAACTCGACGTAGAAAATGTTGCCTTCAAGCTATCTTCAAGCTCTTGATGTGAGTAAGTAAACTTGATGTAAGTAAAAGTTTGTACTCGTACTTCAAACTTCAGTAAGTCCGTATGTAAATACAAAGCATTATTACCACAGATTATGACACTGTGTTGTGTCTATAAAGACTGTACATGTGTAGCCAATACTGGATAAGGATATGTAATTAAATGCTGTATTTATAGTAATGAGTAGAGAAATTTAAATACTAGGGGTAAATATTCCAAGGAAGGTGAAATAAAACAAACTCTGTCGAAATATTTAGTTTTATTCAAAAGTTTTAAAATCACTACTATTTTTATCTAATTAAATAATTTTACTGTATCTAAATTTGGTTCAATAATATAATTATTTATATACAACTACATAATACTTGTGTGTTTTCAAAACGATCCCATAGTAAAATATAAAGCGTTCCTAACGTACTTATGAACAATTAATATACCTACTAATTGGTGTAACTAATACATTAATATTAAGTTATTGTTGCATGTTTGGTGTCTTGTTACGATACAAAAATACTGTTAAAGTTCCATTGAAATCAAATAAATACACAAAACTGCTAGGCCAAAGTTGAGGCTACTACAGAAAACAGTATAAAATCCCATTGTCTATCACAAAAATATTAAATTATTTATATAAACGAAGCTCAAGTCTGGTAATGAGAAGGTAATTGAATCTGTATCATTCAGTATTCATAAACAATTTCAGTTAGGAAAGCATCGCCGCTCGACGACCGTGGCGCAATCCACTCGGCCCATTTCCCTGAATATTCTCGATAAATTCACCAGCATATTAACATCGTTGTTCCTACACAACCAAAGATTCAATATATTCTCAGTCGGCGAACAGGTGTTCGAAAAATAGTAATAATATGAAGTTATCTTCAATTTCTCGGCCAACAGACGCCAGTCGTTGCCTTTAGAAGCTTGCGAGTCTAAAAGCTTGCCCAAAATCACTCTATCCGACTTAGTAAGCACATTACACCTGTAGTTATTGTCACCAGAATAGTTACTCCTAAAACTGTTATTTTTATAAACGAAATCGTATCTACCTTCCTTCTTAGTCAACGATGAATAGTTGAAAGGATTCTCGAGTATATTTACGGTATCAGTGTTGGAATAACTGTACCTTTTGCAGTAGAAATTTGAGTTTAGGTCGTTCGTTTTTAGGTTGAAGTTAGCCGAGTTTGATTGTTTTTGCTTTTGGTACACGGCTAAATTTAATTCGAAACAGTTGATTGCGTCCGTTTGTTGGAGGACAAACGTGCAGTGTTGCGACCGTGACGTCATGTTCCAAAGTTGGGAATAGCCCACCTCCTGATATTTCGCACCTGACTGTACCTTCCATCCTACCCCCACCTCCTTTATGTTAAAGCACAGGTCGGAGCAATTCTCCTGAAACGGAACAGTTTTCGGGTCGCACAGTAAGTACGAGCCCGACCTTTTTTCAGTTTCCAAACACTGGTACATGTTATACGGGGTGTCGTTAAACACGTGGACATTCAACCTGTAATGGGACTCGTCGGTTTTATATACAAAGAGGGCTATTTTCAACAACTTAGCGTCTAGACCGCTGAAACTTCGGCCGACTAGGACAAAGTCTGTGAGGAATTCGCACACGACGTAAAGTTTAGTTGGGTCGAGTTGGACGAAGAGAGGCGTGCCGGGTGTTTCTTGGCCTAAAGTTAAAACTTTCCTCCACTCCCTGGCGTTGACGTCTTCGGGCCTCTGAAGGATGGAGAGCAGCCAGCTGGTGTTCTTTAACGACGCGCAGTGCGGGAAGGTCACCACCACCCCTTTGCCAAAGTGAAAGTTTTTGGGTCCGCAACGTATGACCGGACTCAGTAGGGTCTCGCCTGTTGAATAATTGAATTAGTTTTGAATGTGACTTACGAGTTTTGTTACTTTATGTAACAATCTTGCAAAGAAAATCAGAGATCAAAATTTATCTGAAGCTATACGCGTTAGAAAGATACTACTAGATATTCGTTGTTTGGAAAATTACAAAGTCATCGATCGACTTGGTAAACATATCAATCATTCAAATTATTGAGCAAAACATATTAAATTGTCGTTCGTTACCAAGCATTCATCGAGAAGAAGAAAATACGACATAATGGACGTGTATCGTTCCATTATTGCGTGAATTCAATCTTAAGAAATAAGAAGCACGTAATTGGACTTGATGAAGTCTCTCGTTCAGAAAACATATTTCCCTTTGAAAATTACTTTTAATATACAATTATTACTTTCAAATTATGTTACGCAAGGAGGGTAAGAAGTTAATATAAAAAACAAAAAGTAATAAATTTAGACAATGAGGTGAGGTGCGCATAATGTTTAACCTAATTTGCGCACTTTTTACAAGAGTCAATAGACTGGTTATTACATTCGTAGCAAAGTGAAATAAAAAGACTTATAACATAAACAAAAGAAGTTATATCATTTTAGGTGTTCTCAATTCAAATATTTCTTACAAATTAGGGCATCCACAAACTCAGACCAGGAAATATAAATTCTAAATTTAAAATCTAGATCGTCTGGCGTTATAAAGAGGTCTTCCAAAATGGATGCAACACTTATGTCTGTTAAAACACGAAGCTTGGTATATAAGTATTTTATTAAATCCCGAATATAACTAGAAGGGTCAGTACCTGACATTTGGGAATTAGGTCACCGGCGGCTTACAACTAATCCTATGCCGGTTTAATATTAACACAACTCCGGGGCCTTTATTTGAGATGGAACACAACTTACTTAAAGTTTTAGAGCTTGACTACGAGTGTCTTTAGTTAAACTTGTGGCATAATCTTTGTAATGCTTTCTTGGATTTGTGATATTGATTTTGATGTTAAATTTGATTTTAAATTGAAACAACGACATGTTTTTCCTTGAAACTTTTAAATATTGTTTGATTTATGTTACGTCACAATGTTTACTCAGTAAAGAAGTTTAAACTATTCTATGAATTAAGAATATTACTTTGTGACTATCTAAAGCGTTAGAATTTTCGTTTTTCTGTTTTTTTAAACGCCATAATCTCAGAAACTTCCAATCCGATTACAATAATTATTTTTGTAATCGATAGCCACATTCAACGGGAAGGCCATTTTTCATTCCTAAATTCCTACGGAACGGACACAACACGACTAAAACCGAGGCACTGCTGCAGCAGCTGTAATACAATCGGTATTAAAGATGGAAATCAAACTATCCAGCTGTTAACGAGAGGAAAGATAATCTTACCGAGTTTAAAAACTCGCGATCAGTAAACGATATCTTGTTTAAAATGTTTCCTTTCTTCGACGGAGTACAAACCATAAACTAGTCTCAACGTTTAAGTAAGTTAACATAACATTTAAAGAGATGAAATTTACAAACTTTATGGAATCTCTAATAACTCCCTGAATATTTGAAGTTTCAAACGTTTTGAGGTAACTTTAAGGGACCGTACTTAGTTTTAATAGCTAATGACGGAATTATAATTTTATTAAGTGGAAGTTGAGAATGATTATCATATTTAATTGACCGACATTGCATGCAGAGGGTTGGTTTGGTAAAATAGCCAAGGATTTTGACTAGAATATTGTGCTTTATATAAGACAGTTAAGTATAAAGTATGATATTCCTTTGAAGTGCCTAATTGTGACCCAGCACTGGATAAGTATCTAATCCATAGCCATACACTTTTTTTTGTAAAATATATATAATTGTTGTGGGTTTTTGAATAAATTATTGCATATTTACTTAAAACAACTTTTCACCGTAGTCTTTAAACTTATATCACATGTTTGTTCCTCTGAAAAGGCTTGACCGATTTTGACGGGACTTTTAATGGCATCTGGTTTAATAAGGAGTAACTTAGGCTACTTTTATTTAAAAAAACTCCACACGGCCGAAGTCGCGGTCACAGCTAGTTAAGAATGTACCATAACCCTTTCTTACAGTCGAGTAAACAACAAAATATGTACAATCACATATAAAATACATTACAGACACACGTACCTTCTTGCAGCAAAGGTCTGTTCCACTCCTCATCCACAACTTCGATAGAAAACAATTCCTCCCCCTTTTCAACGACGCCATCCGGTACATACAAGCTCACACCGCATTTATCCAGTTTCAACCAGTTACCTTCGCTTGATACTATTTTAGATGTAGCCGTTTCTAGGTTTCCATTCAAGCATTTTGAATCTATTGAAGCGTTGTTTTTTAACGATTGCGTCATTTCTACACTCTCGTTGCCATATGAGCCGGCTATAAGGAGAAATAGTATGAGAAGTTAAAGGTATATTACGAAGTATATTGATGAAATAAATGTGTTTGAGGTATTTGGATAAAGTGAGTAGTCTTTTGGCCTCGTATCTCTGGAGAAGAATCGATAAACACTTTATTTTCCCTTTTGTAGAGTGTTAACTGTCGCAATACCAATCAAAAGTTTATCGTAGAAAACCTACTCAAGTAGCCACCACTTACTTTACTATTAAACTATTGGTTCAAAGCTATAAGCAGTGCAAAAAACTCTTTTTTACATGCAAGAAGCCAAAAACACAAGTTTAAATAATAATCAACTTTATTTCACTGTGTTATAAAAATAATGCCACAAGTAAAGATGACCACACACTACGCCTTGCAAGCAGTGTCTATAAAAGATGCAAGTGCCACTCACAGCTCAAAAAGCAGCTAGAGTCGGATCTGTCCGAGTGAGTCTCCTTGCAAGCGCTCCGGACGTAGCGGTCTCTTACCTCGTGGTCTATTGGCGTTATGTAGCTGCAAGATAAATCGGTTGTGAGAAACGGTCTTAACAATGGTGGAAATAGGAATATTGGTTTAAAAAGATATTTAATAAATATTTGGAATTGAAACACGGATGCGCTTCGCTTTTATTTTACATTTGTATCTGACGTTTCGGCTCCTTTACAGGGACCGTGGTGACAGAAGACATACTACACCTAGTTAACGTAGTTTCAATTTAAAATGAGTCGTGTTCGCTAAAACTCAAAAAACCAGTAAAATACAACTGAATAGAGATATATTATTATATTAAAGACATGTGTTGTACGAATTAATCTATAATAGGCAAGTGACAAAAACATAGTCAATCTAATGTGTCATTATGGTTTGTATGTGTCGACTTACCATTTTTGTAAATAGCTTTCAAAGCATACACAAGAACTTTACAATATTCATTACAGTTATAGGTTAAAAATTAAGCTTTTAAAGTACAAGATGTCTTGATTGATGAATTTAGATTTGTATAAAAAATTTAATCACTCATTTAACGAGAATGTACATTTACACCTTCAATTATAACCTCTCACCTATTGGCCAACTGCGGTACTTCATAAAGGTGTTCATGTCGAGTCGTGGTTGAAGTACTCCTGTGTCGATGGTTTCGTCTAGAATCCATGGTGTGAAACTCTTCGTGTATCGTCAGGTCTGGTTGATTAGTCAGTGTCCTTTTTAACACGTTGCCGAAGTAATTCGAACTTGCTGTTGGGAGATTAGGAGGTATATGTCGGTGTTATATGCATTGTGGGACAAGTTAAGTGAAACATTGTCTGGATCTCGTGGCTTTTAGAAATTCTCTATTAGAAATTATACTTGTTTATGAAAAAATATCTACCAGTAATAATGGTACATATTTTATGCAGAAGAAGACTTGATGGAGAATTAATAGCATTATAAAATAAAAACAAACAAAACATTAAAAATAATGATTAACAAAATGAACAATATTTCGATTTATAACCTTACCTGAAGGTGGTTTAGCGTAAGGAGAATTCTCAGTCATTTTAATCTTCATATACTTTACACCCAATATAATAACAACGATAAATACTATAAAAGCAATTGACAGAGCTATGAATAGTGGCCAGTAGGATGAACCTGCAAAATAAATATTAGTACAATCTATTGGTCAAGCGTGGTACGCCTAATCCTCTTCACTGTACTGATATCTTCGGTGAGATGCGAGGCCTTTGCCCAGTTGTGGCCAGGAACATTACATTTAAACGTGTCGTACAGTCTACTGGACCAAAACTTCACGGTAAAAAAATGAGCGACTGTTACTAAACAAATGTTTCTGGGCAACAAAGTTAATTGAATTTTTATGTCAAGCAACATACAATCAACATGTTGACAGTATTTCAGTAAACTTTTATTTAATTTGTAAACAGAGAAAGATAAACAAATGTTAAAATTTTGAATTTACACCAAAATACTTCGATACAAATCTACATACTTGTATAACATTGATCACTAGACCAACGTTAAGCCGTCGGTCCCGGTTACTTTCTACGGATAGTAGTCGTTACATGAGCCATGTCAGAGGCCTTTGGCGGCTCAATAACTCTGACACCAGGTATATGTCAGGTTGACCATCCACTCGATGAAGAAGAAGACTAGACCAACCAACCAACAGCTTAAAATGACCAATATCATCAATTTAAACATAGAATTGTAATTCACACGATGTTATTATTTTATATTTACCATCATGAACTAGTTGCGATTTGGAAGTCCTCACGCACAAAGGACATTGCACCACTTGATAATCTTTTCCAAGACAGGCTGTGCTTGATAGACACCTGCGTCTCCGAGTCTGGAGACAATCCGTGTCACACCGTGACCAATCTGACCATTGTGACCACCGACCTGGGAGTTTAATAACAATAATGTAATGTACCCGGACAAATTCACACACGGTTAATTAGACCCAAAGTAAGCTATAAGCTTGTATTATGAAATCTAACTCACTGATACTATATACTACATATACATACACAAAAACTTAAGAATATTTATAATTGACACCCGGACTTCTTCGCCAACACCTAAGTTTTCACATATTGTTGACTCCGGGCGGGAATCAAACCCGCAACCCCCCGACACAGTAAGCGCTCTCACTCCTACTGTGCCAACGGGCTTGTCAAAGGCCAATTTTGCATAACATGGACCTATAGGCAAAACTAACGCCTTACTCCAAGTAACCCTGTATAATTGTGACCATAGTAAGAACCATTTGATATAATCTTACCCAAAACGATATCCGAAGATTCATCAGCTAATTCATCCAAACCATCAACATAGACATCTGTAACAAAAATATCGGATTAGAGACAACTTACCATTATATTAGGTAAACAATATTCTGTTGAATATTTGAACAGTTCGATCTGAATGCGTCACGTCAGGTGAAAACTTCTTTAGTAACGTTGTGCACTTTTTTGTGATGGGTAAAAAATGACACGTGACCTGATCGAAAATTGGTAAGACGTTTTGACGTTAATATTCAAGTTTTCACTTCTGCCGGAACTGCCGGAGTACAACCCGTTGGTTTTTTATCATGATATAATATGATATTAATACACTTTACAAGACGAAGATAAAAAATAATCAAACAAAATTAACGATGTAAAATACGAAGAATGAATAATCAAAAATCTAAAATTGACACCTGAAAAAATTTCCGTGCAAGTCTATGTATCAATACAATACTTGTCCAAACATCTTACCCATATCACAGTGCACACAATCGTGTGTGTTCTGCGTATCAGGGCCCAGACAGGGTTGTCCTCCGTTCAAAGGTCTCGGGGCTGAACAGGAGCGGATCCTTCTGCGGCCGCCGCGTCGTGACCCACACTCGCACGTAGCCCACGCCGACCAGGCAGACCATCCGCCGTTCACTGTATTGGTGGAGTAAGGATAAGAAATCTATATAACCAATAGCGCCCCTCGGTTTTACCCGCGTTATGCCCGTTCCCGTGGGAATTTCAGGAATAATTATACATATAAACCTTCATCTTGAAGCACTCTATCTATTTAAAAAAACGCGTCAAAATCCGTGCTGTAGTGTTTGAGTTTATCGCAGACAGACAGACAGATGCGAGCGGGAACTTTGTTTTATAATATGTGGTAATAGTGATGATGCATGTTAATGACAAAAAAATCAAACACTTTTTATGACATACTTGTTTCCAATTACTATAATAACATGCTTATTTCAATATCTGTTTTAGAGTAGAAGTTATACTATTAATGTCCCTCATAACAAAAACTTAAACTATTCCCGAACCAGTTTACAAGATACTGTGAAATGTTAACATACCGAACACAGTAAGCAATGCAGGCTCCGAAATCCGTTTCCCAGCCAAATTCTCGACGACACACGTGTAATTCGCCATGTCCTGCCAAATGCTTTCGGTTAAACTTGCTGGATTCCACTGTGCAATAACTAGACTACTGTCTATTGTCGATGTCTTGTGTTTACAGGTTTACAGACAGATATTGGAATACGAAGAAGTTTTATGGAATGTTGGTGGGTAATTCCACGAAAAAGAGAACGCAGTAAGTATTTCGCTTTTCCGTAAGTAATTCTGTATCGAAAATGTTCATAAACTTTTAAGATGATTAAATTTTTGTATAGGTTTAAAATTAACTAAATGTATAGATACTAGCGTAGCCTAGATTTTATCCATAGTACGCCCATGCAAGTGGGAAAAGTATATAATTTTTATAATGTTGTGATGTAATTAAAAAATAATGGAGTTTTTAAATCATGTTAAAAAGTAGGGAAGTTAAATATATGTACACAGGGGAAAATCATAGCAAAAATTAAAAGTTTGTCATGAATATTAAAAATATTCAGGAAGTGTATATAAATTAACATTTTATCACGAACCATCGCTACTGCATTGCAACGGTGCATACTAGATAGAAATAGTTTGGCATTGGAGGCTATATTTATTGCACACCAATACTCTGCCAAAAAATAGGTCAATGTATATTTTACACGATTCAATATACTGAAATTAAAATACCGAGACAAAAAAATTACGAACTTAAAAGTTCGTTAAGCTAATTGTTAGGCAGCTATTAGGCAGTGCTAAATAATCACCTAATACAATTTGGTCTGCTTTACAGTTATCAACAATTAAAACTACTTTAGTTTTGACTGCAAATAGATATTAGTCACGACTATGTTCACAAACCACACACTTTTTTAATCTAATACTATCCTTACAAAAAGTATCTTAAATCGTAACTAGCTGACTCGGCAAACGTTGCCATATAAAAATTAAGGGGTGGACCACCCTAATCACTATAAATTTAGATGTAAGCTATCCTTCTTTCAAGTTGGATCAAATTGCACACGGTGTGCAAATCAAATTTAAAATCGGTTCAGTATTTTAGGAGTCCATCGCGGACAAATAACGTGACACGTAATTTTATATATGTTACCGGAAATGTATGTAATCCGGCATTGTATACATTCCTAGTATTTGTATACAATCTCTAGATTTCATACATTTCCGGTAACATATATAAAGAAAAGATTAGCGATCGCGATCTACCACGATGCTACTCACTACCAGACAGGTGTACAATAAAACTTACCAGCAGACTAGCTTGCTTTATAAAAAGCTCTCCATCGTTGTTAACCTGTACGTTGTCATCTTCAACCACTGGGGCTCCATTCTTAAGCCAGTACAGAGAAGCGAAAGGAGCCGCCTGCGGGGCTTCACAGCGGAATGTAACAGAAGTGTGTTGCCGGACTAGCTGAGATTGAGGTGATACTGCAAAGTGCTTCTTGATATCTACGAAGTGAAGAAAGTAATCTAAGGTATTGCACAAAAAAGGGAAGTACCGTAAGGTTCTAAATATTAGATATTCCCAGTACTTCTTAAAGATAGTAGATTAGTAGATATCATTAGTATTAGTTTTGGCCTGTAATGCCCCACTTCTGGGCAAATGCCTCTCGTCTCCACTGAAGACATCAGTACAGTGAGGAGAATATTATTAAGTGATTTTTTGGGAATATTTTTTCTTATACAGTATTAAAGTACACCATTTTTTTCTAGCTAAGCTAATTTTGACCAGCTATGGCAAGTGAAGAAAAATTGTTGAGAAAAATACTTTCAAACAATAGAAAGAAAGAAGTACATTATATTGCTATGTACCTAAATATGTTACAGTCGATACGTATCACATTCACCTATGTTACGTATCGACGTATCTTATATGATGGTAAGTTTAATGTTTTCTTATAATAGACAAAATAAAAAATTATTTATTTTCAAAAAATATTACACGGCCTTTAATTATGTTTAGCTTAACTTAAATGACTAACAGAAATAACTTAAATGACTAACAGAAAATACCCCCTGTATTTTCTATGTAATAAATATTGATAAATTGTGTTTAAAATAACTTACAAGCAATCTCAACGGTAGCAGGCTGACTTCTAATATGTCCTCTGCTAGTCCAGGCAAAGCAGGAACATTGGAACTTATCACTGCCGAAGTATTCCTCGACATTCTCCCTACTGACTTTATGCTCCGCTTCAATGATACGAACCCCACTTTGAGGATCCACAAATTCGAAGTTGGCTGCTGGTGTCTTAACACCGTTGCATTTGAAGTATATCTAAAACAGTAAGATTATGAGTATGCTTACAAAGATGCATAAGTAGTCATCATCACCTTTATAGGCTTAGGTAGGGTTAAGTTAATTAACCATCATAACATAAAAGTAAAGTAAATTGGCATGTAGTAGTATCAGTTACTTAGAATAGAATAGAATATAATAGAAATCATTTATTCAGACGAATCACACAACAAGAAAGGAAAAAAAAAGAAAGACAAAAAGAAAACAACAGATATAACATACACTAAACAATTACACGGACAGAACTACTGTGTGAGGTCTGAACAGGCCTCGTCTCAGCGTAATGCCGCCACGGTCGTGTGACCCTGGCAGCGCTGATTTTCAGTTAGATTCCATATTACAAGCTTAGAGCTTAGTTTGGGTCTAATTAACCGTGAGTGAATTGGTCCGGGTATATTTATTAAATACTTACTTCTAAAGCATTAGCAGCTCGACATTTAAGGACAGCAGGCTTATTCTTAACTACATAAGTATTCTCTGGCTCTACGAGAAAAATTGGCAAGTTATCTTTAGTTGTATGAAGCGGTATTTTATCATCTGTCGAGATCACATCGGGGTTCGATTTTGCTGTCGCTTGATCCGGTGAATCTTTATAATTGGTTTCTTTATCATAATCATAGTCTAAATAAGGGGTTTCTTCGTCGTCTTCATCGATATCTTCATGGTTGGTGAATACTGGTGGTAGTAAATAGTCCTTAGGTTCGTTCGGTAGGTTGAGTTCGGATGGCTTGACATCATTTTTGTCTTCGATTGTCTGATTGTCATCTGTTTGTTGAGTATCTACAACATAGTTTTCATTAAGTTAACCAACGTGAAACTCTAAAAGTAAGATGATTCCGTGCTTCGGAGGGCACGTTAAGCCGTCGGTCCCGGTTACTTTCTACGGATAGTAGTCGTTACATGAGCCATGTCAGAGGACTTTGGTGGCTCAATAACTCTGACACCAGAATTGGTCAGGTTGGCCATCCACTCGATGAAGAAGAAGAAGAACGTGAAACTCGGCTATTACTCGGGTTGGCGGCAGCATTAGCATTATTACTGATTTTCATGTCCTAGCTATAAATGTTTATCCTAGATTTATTAATGTGTATAGAAGTCAGTTTGTATGAATAAAAATATTTATTTGACCGCTACCCTGCTTGTTTGTTCCAATCGTTAGACCATGTCGGAGGCCTTTAGGCGGTTTAAAAAATCTTACACTAGAGTTGGCTGCTAACCTTTTCGAAATGATTTTTTTTTATTCAGTTACTTCAAATTCAAATTATTTGCCATAATGCACTTAAATACAACACAACCTGTAAGGCATTACAAACTAAAATAAAAACTTAAAACTAACTTAAGAATTCATAGTAATAAAATGTTTGAGTAGGCGACCATGATGTCGGTGATTTGAGACCGAAGAAGCCTTCGACATGGTCTAGCTATTCATTCATTGGTACATTCACAAAAAAAAATGGCGTCTGAAGGCACTTCAACCCAAAGAGATCTTACGTGCTCCACTTAACAAATTACTTTTGGCAATATATTTTCCATTGTTCGTCTCATTGTTGCATCATATTATTAAAAAAGTATTAGCCTGTAATGTCCCACAGCTGGGCCTCTCATCTCACTGAAGATATCAGTACAGGATTAAGGTAATCACCACGCATAAAATAACACCATACAGTTATATCTGGTTGTGAATTATGTACTTATTTATTAATAAATAGTATTTATGAGTGTAGGTATATGTGATAGTTGCTTATATTCCACAATACAAGCTTATAGCTTAGATTGGGTCTAATTAACTGTATGTGAATTTGACCTGTGAATATATTTTTTTCGTTTTATACCTACATGTAATGCGTTAAAGTGATTGTTAGGTAAAATATTGACTTAAACCAAAAGACCTTTGTTTTATTTATAGCAAAAGTTAAAAAAATAGTAAAACCTTTTTTGTAAAATCTTTTTAATTTGTCATGACTGTAATAGTTTCTTGTCAGTAATATGTAACAACTACTGTGAAGAACATCTGATCCTAATTAAATGTAAACAGAGATTTGTTAAGTATCAATTAGCTAACGGAGGAATTAAGTCACAAATAATAAAACAAACAGTTAACATTGTGCCCTTCATTGAGAATAATTAACTCAAGTAACCTACAGTTTAACTTTTTAGAGTTGCAATCATAAAGTTTTTAACAGCATGAAATGAACCTTCCGTATAACTTTGAACTAAATACAAAACCCGTATTTTTTTCCTACTAACAGCGTCCCGATGTTTACCCGCGTTATGCCTGTTCCCGTGGGAATTCCGGGATGAAAAATAGCCTGTATCCTTTCTGTTGAATGTGGCTATTCATTGCTATAAGATTTATTTAAATCGGATTGATAGTTTCTGAGATAAGCGCGTTCAAACAAACAAAAAACATACTTTTCAGCTTTATTATATTAGTAACTAGCAGCGCTCCGCGGTTTTACCCGCATTGTGCCCATTCCCGTGGGACTTTGGGGAATTTTTACACTTATAAACCTTCCTTTTGAATTACTCTATCTATTAAAAACCTGCATCAATATCCGTTGCGTAGTTTTAAAGATCTAAGCACACATAGAGACAGACAGGAAAGCGAAAGTGACTATGTTTTATACTGAGTAGTGAAGATAACGATGAGAGCTTAATTAAAACCACGAATTTATTGAAAATGTATTACGATTCATTATATTTATATTAAAACACGTGACACTTACTCTTCCCCAAAGTATCTCCACAGACACAAATCGCCACCAATAACTGACTTATCAAAAAGTAAATCAAACAATTCACTTCCATTTATAGAATCAAATGCATACAAAACATTTAAAATAACTGCACTCGTCCCATCATTATGTTCCATTACTGCGTTGATGGTTTAATTACATAATTTTTCAATGTATCTCACTTATTTCACTTTATAAAACTTTTCTAGAGTACTTTACAACATTTTAAGTCCGATTGCCGCAGTATGCTTAGAGAAATCAAGAAAACGCAGCTTTATAATTGGTTGATGTAAACAACCACGATTTAAGTATGAATCGTGTTCAATCGTGAAAGTTTCCGGAAATCGTGTCGTAATGACCGACCCTCGCAACGGGTGTCAAACAACTGAACACACTTGGGGTGGAAACGTTTCAACCCCTCAAAGTATGAAATGCGCATGCCCAAAACTTAGTAAACTTTTTTGTTCTGCATTATTTTTAATGGTATTTAAATTATTATTCGGCAATTCGAATTGTTTATTGAATTTTAATGTGAAGGAGCAAATTATTTGTAAGTATGTAGATCTACAAGTCATCTAGTTTTCAAAGTTACTTGGCCTTACTTAGTCTACTTACTTCAAAGTTAATAACTTATAATAAATAAAAATTCTGCACGGTACCAACATCATTCTCTCTCTCTCTTCCTGGCTATGTGTCCCACATGGTGGTGGGGTCAGCCTTCCTTATTTTTCTCCTCCACTACGGTACGGTACCAACATCATTAGATGAAAAAAAAATAGTCACAAACTGATACCTAATCTAATGAGAGTTTAATTGCTTCATTCAATGTTACGCAAAACAGTAAAAATGGTGTAAAATTAAGTGCGCTTCTATAATCACCATAACTCGAAATCAGTATGAAATTGAAATCCGATTAATTACCTAATTAATTAATTTTATCGACTTTGACTTGTTTTGGCAGTCTTATGCGTACTTTGGCCGATTTAAGTGGTACCGAAAGTTTGTTAAGTGAAAATGATTACTCTATTTTTTAAATGTAAGTAGTTTTGTATCGTAGGTCAATTATTTACCAAATTAATAGAATGAGGGAACAGACATATCAATATTTCATTTCAAAAGTCAAAGATTACAAAATATTTATGTATGCTTAATTTCAAATTGATTGTACAACCAATTTGTAAACCCGCCGCGCTAGAGGCGCAACCATGATATCCTAATGACATAGATTCTAATAATAAGTATATGGTACGACCGTGCCGCTTTTTTGCTCGACTATACTATACTTTTTAGTTCGAGTAGGTTAGTGGCAAGTCCTGGTAAACGAGTTTCTACGTATAGATCGTCTGACGAACTGAACAACCGGGACCGACAATTTACTGAGTCATGGCGCTCTTATCGAAATGCACCAAAGGCTAAGTAGTGGCAGAGACTCTGCCACTCAGAGTCGCCCGTCGATAATAACGTCGCTCAGTAAAACTACATCACTAATACTAACTAGTGTCTAGAAACTTTGTAAAATATCTTAATTTATTCCAGGTTCATTATGTTTAGTGACGATTACTGTTACCAACTGTCTGGAGGAGACCGTTTCGCCCAGTTTCGGCCCAAACATGGCTTTGTTAAATCTCCGCGATGACGCAGATCGAGAAGATTCTGAATCTACTTTATCTACCGACGGTCTAATAAGAGACTCGTTTGCACTGGTAAATACTCAACAGTCATTAAATCCTATAGGCGTTTAGGCAAGTGGTATTTAGTAAGAGGCCAACCCTTGTTTTGGCGAAACAGACCGCAAAATAATCGTTATAACCCGATAACGATTATATTCGATTTTCGAACAGACAATTCTGAAACATGATCGAGCTCAGATAGAAATGGTAGATCTTTTTCGGTGGATTGCACGTTTATTTAACATGAAATTCGCGATGTTCTAAATCTTTCGGGAAGAGTAGAGTCTTCGTTTACGAGCTTGCTCCGCTGCTGGCCCGATTTCGATGAAACTAAGACCAATATCTCGAGTTATTTTATAGACCATTGTTAATTTTGTCGTTATGTTTTGTGTTCATGTGACTCTATATACTAATGAGGCTATGGATCGATCCCATCATGTACTTCATAGTAGGGAAGGCTTCCTCCTTAGTACTAAAGTAAACCTAACCTAACCTTATAACCAACTAAGTAAGACGATAAAAGTATGGATTTTCGCCTTTTTACAATTTTACCTCGCCTTTTTTTTGATGTATTTTTATTTTCCAGAATTTAATTAATCTGATCAACAATAAAATACAAAACTCCACGAATGTGGCTTGTTCACCGTTTTCAACAGTGTATATGTTAGGAAAGTTACTTATGGCAGTTGAAGAAGAATCTAATGCTGAAATTCAACTCATTAGAGCTATGGGAGAGAGGACGCATGAGGTAACGCTTCAAAAATTAAAGAGGGGATATAGACTAACTCGTACATACCTATTGGCTTAAACTTAACCTGATATATTACCAAAATTTACAACAGCCTCCGTGGTCTTGTGGTTTGAGCGCCCGGCTTACGATCCGGAGGTCCCTGGTTCGATTCCCGGTGGGGACAATTTCCAACAAAAATCTCTTTGTGAGACTGTCCTCAGTTAGGTTAGGGCTTTTACAGGCTGAATCACCTGATTGCCCGAAAAGTAAGATAATTCCGTGCTTCGGAGGGGACGTTAAGCCGTCGGTCCCGGTTACTTTCTACGGATAGTAGTCGTTACATGAGCCATGGCAGAGGCCTTTGGCGACTCAATCACTCTGACACCAGGATTTGACAGGTTGGCCATCCACTCGATGAAGAAGAAGAAGACCAGACTTACGTATACATAATATATATTCGACTTATTTTAAAATAATGCCTTGCCCTAAATTGCCCTTTTTTGATCATAGGTAGGGTCCTTTTTGGTTAGCAAAAATAACTTCTTACAAGATTTAGTTTCACTTATAAAATAAACAGTTATTTGGGAACAGATAACTTATACATTGTTTGGAACTTGTCAATTAGTGTGGGACGATTTAGATTGAATCAGTTATACTTAGCCGACTAGCAGTTCCCCGCTGTTTTACCCGGGATGTGCCCGTACCCGTAGGAATTTCGGGGTGAAAAATAGTCTATAACCTTCCCGGTGAATGTGGCTATCAATAACAAAAAGACTGATTCAAATCGGATAGATAGTTAACATAAAGATAGACACTATACCTCTTTATATTAAACTAGCTGTGCCCCGCGGTTTTACCCGCAGCGCCCCCGTTCCCGTGGGAATTTTGAGATTTTTATTTCTTATTTTTCGTATATAAAACCTTGTCCTGACAATAAGTAACACATTAAAAAAAGAATCATCCAATTTGGTGCAGTCGTTCTGAAGTTATGCGCTTACCAACACATTTTGCGATTCATTTTTATATTATAGAAGATTATCTTGCCACTTTTCGTTGTAATTTTATAACTCAAGAACGGGCTCACCTATCCAAACCAAATGTTTAGGCTTTGTTCGGACTATTAGTAGATGGTTTATGTGAAGTATGCACAAAATCGGTCGAGCGGTTATTATATTCCCACGCGGATAAAACCGCGGTGCCCAACTAGTAAAATATAAAATTATAATAATATATGTATAAAAGTATAGGTTAAGCAAGGAACACAGACAGTGACCTTTGGTTTCAATTCAACCCCATTTACTCCGTCACTGCTTACCGTTTAAATCTTCCCTGTATCACGAATTCACGAGTTACGATAAACATTTCAAATTCAGCAAAATTAGCCCACCCGTCTCGAGTTTTAAGCGAGACACCACGATTTATTGTTATACTTAAGTAGTAGTAGCAGTAGTATGTAGCCTGTAATGTCCCACTACTGGGCAAAGGCCTCTCATCTCACTGAAGATATCAGTACAGTACTTAAGTATATAAAATAAGATAGAAGAAAATATTCATCACTCGAAACGTCGGGTACGTATTTTAGTAAAATACGTTAAATTATCTAACGCGATACAGACCCGTTTCATTTAGTATAATGCGTGCAAATCGTGCAAGTTTAAAAAGTTTAGAAGAAAATATTTTAAAGGACACTGCTTTGGTTCAGAACACACTCAATAAATTTGGATCACTAAAGTATGGGACGCTGAAAATAATTAGTGAGATGTTTGTGACAGACAAGTCTGTTATACGAGAAGAATTCATCGACGCCTTGAACACTCAATATAATACTTCGGTTACGCAAATATCATTTGATAACTACCAACAAACAGCAAAAATTATCAACGACCAAGTAAGAAATTTTTGATTTATATATTAATTGGCAGCGCGTGGCGGTTATACCCGCGTTCTTCCCAAGGGAATTTCGGAATGAAAAATCCTATAATTTTCCCGTTGAATGAGGCTATCTATTATAAAAAGAATTATTTAAATCAGATTAGTGGTTTCTGAGATTAGGGCGTTCAAGTAAACAAAAATAACAAACTTTAGCTTTATTATGTTAGTATAGAAATCTTACGCAGTATGCTCTTCCGTGGAAATATACGTTAAATACTTAGATGAAACTATAGATTCATAGCTTCACCTTGTCTAAGAGATACTCGTAGTCCAACAGAATAGTACTAGGTACAACTTACTGGTTCGAAGGATAACCTTGACGGCTTTGAGCCAACCTGGTCACAGCCGGCTCTGGATAAAGGCGACTGAAAATCGATGGAGAGATCTTTGCCCAGCAGGGATACTTCAGAATTATAAAGAAAGCCTTAACACGTTAGAAAAAAGATGGAGATGATACGTCGTGAGTTGAATACAATGATTAAATTAATTTTCTATTAATTATATATTTGTAGATAAACAATAGTTCAGATGGTAAAATAACGAATTCAGTAACTGAAGCCGACATTGATGAGCCGCTGGTAATAGTCAATGCTGCGTATTTTAATGTAAGTGAGATGATATTCATTTTTGTTTAACTAAAATGACAATTTTGGAGGAGACCTTTGTCCAAAAATGAGATTACACTATCCCATTACTAGGCAAATGTCATACCTAAACATCTAGGGGGCTAATATTATCATTGAGAGCTATTTGTTCTTTATTGATTCCAAACGGATAGCTCTGAAGCTAGGCCGTTGAATGGAAAGGTGTGACCTTTAAAAGACGGCCGTGTTGGTTTGAGAATAAAAATGGGGCTTTCCTATGTCCTTCAAGTTCCGGTTTTCTTCTCCAGAGTACATGGAAAGTGCCGTTTAAAATGAGTGATAAAAAAATGAAGTTCCATACTGCGTCCAACAAGACAAAGGAAGTAGACGGGATGTGGAGACTAGGCCATTATTTATACTACAATAGTACGCCACTTCAAGCTCAAGTAAGACCTTCAAGTCCAATTTGAATCTACATGTATTAAATGTAATGAGTGGGTTTTGTTGTTTAAAAACTAATCAAAAGTCGTCGCTTACATCTAGGGTTTATATATATAAAGAGATATCTTTAGGGAAGAGAAAAACGAAGACAAACCCTATGTCTCATGACATGCATATCAGCCGTACTATACGCGATCAGTCGATTCCAAACCGGACGCGGCGGCGCGGTGACGCGGACTCCGCGGAGGCGCTATTTAAATGATGTGCTATAAAATGATTTGCTAATAAATACTATTGATATGTATAACTATGCCTTTATAAAAAAATACTGCTTTTAACTTCTTAAATATCTGAAATCTAATCTTCTACATGTTATCTTCTAGTTAATAGAGATCCCGTACAAAGACAAACCGGCTACATTATTAATAGTACTGCCGGAAAATTCGTCAAGTCTTCAAGAAATAACATCGACTGGTACAATGACCTTAATCCAGGAAGAAACATATAAGATGGAATATGCCAAATTGAAACTTCAAATACCCATGTTTAAGATCGATTGCTCATTCGATATGGCGGATGTGCTTAAAATGGTAAACAAATTGTCTGCAAAATATTAGATATTATTGACTCCAACTAGGTATTAAAACAAAAGTTCTACTAATGGTTTTACGAAGCTGCGTAGGTAACAAGGGGCGTGTGTTCTTCACTCCCGCTGCAGTGCTGGTCTGGTTGCCTATGCTGAGGGGTCTAAACGACACTTTTCAATAAAGTGCCGAGAGTGATATCGAATTCGCCACCGACACTCACAGTATAGTAGTTTTATCTCACGAGCGCCTCTTAGTATTGTTACATTGTCTAAGGTCTTAGACTTTATTAACGGAGCCGCGGCGCGTCGGGCGTCGCGTACGGCGGGGCGTTGCGCAGTGCGTGGGCCGTTTTTCTGTTTACAGAGACAAACACAAACAATATGGCAGTGAACGATGTTGTGTATAGAAGCGTGGCGGTGCCCGCCGCGGGCGCCGCCGCGTTACCCGCGGCGTTTATTGCGGTGGCGCACAGTAGTTCAATCTATACAAGAGATTGGGCATTGGTATTAAAAAATAACAAACTATTAATTTCAAAAAACTGAATATGATTTTCTATTCCTATATTAAACAGGAATAAAGTACGAGTTTGAAGGCTTTACTTACATTGGTAAAATTGATTAAAAGTGGTGTTAAATGAATGGGAAGTTACCTTCAAGTATCTATAGATTTTGGTCATTTTCGTTCCGGATTAACAATATCTTGGCTTTATTTGCCACAATATGTTTCCCAAAGACACATATTAAATAAAATAAATAATAAAATAAAAAGATAGTCAAAGTACATATATTTGATATGAAATAATGGTAATGAACCATAAAATAAAACATATTCATCATCATCATAAATTTAAGAGCAAGGCTCTATGGCGCAGATACAAAATATATTACAAGAGTTAAATTGTTTATTACCCTATGTCCGATCTCTTGTATACGATCGAACTACATACTTAGCACTAAACGCCGTATACCTACCTATTTGAATTAAGTGCGGGCCGCGCCGCCGCACGCGGCGCGCCACGTCTCCGTAAACGGGGCCTCAGTGTGTTCGCATCCAAATTGTCAAATGTACATAAACAAATATCTGGTACCGATAGTTACGCATAACTTAAAACTACAAGTTCCGCTCGTGAAATAAAATAACTACAGTGACGCCGATACTGACTCCTCGCCGACCGCAACACCTACGTCAGCGACACGGACGGCGACACTCAGTAAAATACCAACAAGGCCAACGCGGTATATTTTTCAATTGCAGTACGATGTACATGATATATTTAAGAAAAACGAAGGATTGTCACTTCTGTTGAAGTCACGAAAGTCAGTGCCTGTGAAGGGAGCCAAGCATCATGTCATCATAGATTTGGGCCAAGACGTGACGACCGGATCCGGTCAAGATGGTAACTATATCTAGTCTGTTTGATTTGATAATTACATAAGCAACGTTCTGTCCCGAAATTCTTACGAGAGAAGGTTTACTGCTGGTTCAACCCTGGTATCACTTTATATGTCTTTACGGCCACAGTGACCCTTCATGATAAGGATTCCTTTACTGTTCATTTAGAGCTATTTCAAATTGACGGAAACTATGTAATTTTACTGATGTCTTGTTCTAGCTATCGCTAGAGCTTGGCTCGGCGAAGACCCGGAAGTAAGTATAGACCAGCCGTTCCTCTTCTTCGTGGTTGTCCATGGAGAACAAATCATATCTGGTATTGTGAATGATCCTACTCAAACCAACCCTTCCCTTTTATAAAACTATGCATACACTATTTACTATATCTCAACTGTTAATAAACCAATTTAATAAACAGTATTTTATTTATATTGTTTCTCCTCGGAGTCACGGGACAAGCCCGGTCTTTTTGAGAGGCTTGCGAGGGGATACAGATCCAACTCGTAGAGGCCCTTTGGAGATGTTTAAAGTAATGGAACAACTGCAGGGACACACTCCCGACCATATCAGTATAACATGTCCGGGAATGTGTACCTGAAGAAGTAGGGACTATTGTCAGTAGAAATGAAAGAAAAAGACTGGGCTATGGAAATGAAGGTTGGATGGACTGGAGATGGGATATTACAAAGAGGTCGGCACCTGCCATAACAAGTTGTAAACAAGTAATCGGCGGCAGGCCGTGGCTCGCCGCCCGCTGGATGGGCCCCCGAAACAGCCGACGTAGAGACGGCAAGGGGGCAACATCGGCGCGGGCGACTCGGGGGTGTAGAGAGGTGTGCTGCGCTTTCTCTTACGTTACTCGCGGCGTTATGCCCTTTAACACTTCCACCCCCGGATAACACAGCCGACATCGACTGTGCCTCTAACGACCCCCCTCTGGCCGGCCGGTGAAGGCAAGCCAGAGCCGAGAGTCCTGCGGGCCCCCTTGGGGTCCACTCCGACCGGGGAAGGCTCGCCGGAGACGAGGGCCCTGACCGACTCTCTGGGGCGCTCGGGAATCGCCCGTGGTGTTGCTACTCACCAACAGCTCGCCACAAGCTGCCCTGCGATTATTAATGCAGAAAAATGCCTCATATCATATGTTAATTACTTTCCTTTTAAAACATCACAATAGCATGATCCACACCGGGCGATCCATAGGATCTAGCGATCCCGGATCGTATTAGATCCATCCAGCTGTAATTTCTTGTGATTCGTACTGGTCGCCCCAACGCGGGCGATCCACCCTAAATCAGTTATACTTAACTATCTCGCAATGGAGTCAGCAGACGTGCCACACCAGCGACAATTGGCCGTAGCTGCGTCAACTAACTTTAAAAAAAAATAATTACTACTAAAATCTCAACACCGATTTCACTTCTTTAACCCCCGATATAGATATTTTTTCTTTAATTCTGAATCAGATAGAGAAAACTTGATTCACATGGAACAAAAAAGTCTCAGGCTCTGTTTGGTATGGTCACCCCCATACCAAACATTGCCTGAGACTTTTCAGTTACAATACATTAGAAGTTATCATTTGGGTATATATTTCAATGCCCTATTTTACCTAAAGTGAAAAATTGAAATTTCTTCGTAAATTAACCATATTCATCCAAAATTATAGTTTTTATACTTGATCAAACTGGTCACCATTATTAGAAAGGGATGCAGTACTCTCTATGGTTTCCTTGTCGTGGACGTTTTTTTCGACAAGTCGCCCGCAGTCTAGTTTGAATAAATTGAAGTCCTTGTGTTTACGCCTTACAGGCACACTGACACTGACAAAATTGCAACTGAAATGTCAGCAGAGGCAATCAAAGTCAAACTAAAAATGAATTGAATATTTCATTCATTCATTTCATTGAAGTTGTTCGTAGCAAGCAGGTTCGTTCGTTCGTATAGTGTGTGTGTGTAAACTTGTAAAGCTAAAAAAGCTTTTGTTGTTGATTAAATCGAACGTGGGTTTTTTATTGTACTGCTTATTTCGTATATTTTGTAAATGGTGACAAGACGAATCGAATTCTCAATATAAGCAGCAAACAGCGTATTTGTGCCAGCCAGTCTTACACAAAATTTATATATCGATTGGATTGAGATCTTAACGAAAACAATGATTCCGGTTGAGATTTACACAGAAGATCTAATGAGTACAGTGATCCGGTATGGATTGTACATCGGAGCAGCCTTCCAGTTGGTATGCCTGCTAGCCTGTGTCTCATTGAGCGACGAACAAAGCGATACTCATATGCATGAAAAGGTAATTTTAAAGAATGTTCATTTCTTTACAGCTTAGTATATTGTTTACCCATGTTTTTGAAAGAATTAATACCTACCTAATTTTCGAGCTTGAATCTGCCACAACTGTGTTGTTAAGACAACATTATCAACCGAATTAAGTGGAACATTGCATACCACATTCGAAGGATTATTATTCACAGTAATAGCACTTATTAAGTTATTGACTTTCATATCCCTATTTCAGGCGTACACTGACAGTGATGAATGCAGTTCCGAGCAGTCTTCTCCCGGTCACCGAGCCAACATGTCTCGAACTCGACGACATGACAAAAAGAAACGCCGCTAGTTTAATTTACTAATAACAAGCCCCAATATTATAATCTAGTCTCATATGCTTGGAGAATGAATCTCAGTAAGTGAATTATTAAAAATTGTATGTGTAATAATGATTAATATCTGTTTTTCAAGTATTAGTACATATGTTGAATATGTATTATCTATTTAGTTTGGCATTCCACAGAGATTTGTTCTATATAGAACATTTTGCTCTTACTTATGCTGTTTCTATGCATAATAAAGTAGTTTTTCCTAAGCTTAACAACCTTTTGTAACATTTTTTACTTTGTAAGAATAACAAGTGATCTCATAATCTCATAATAAAACCATTAATAATTTTGTAAAGAAGCATTTATTTTTGTTACATTAAACGACTAGAAATCTTACAGCAATTCTATTGGTAAATATCATTAAAATATTAATTAACATTTTGTACATTTTCAAGCCAATATCAAGTACAAAAAGGCACTTATTATAATAGCACCATTGTTTTCTTACATTCACAAAGAACTCTTTATAAATTGAGTTGATGGCATTTAACATTATAATATCAATAAATATAAACAAGTAGAATAAAAAATTGCATTATAATACTTATTACAAGCATTATTTTCTATAAAAATTACTTGCTTTATAAAATTATTTTTATATTTTCTTGTGATGTTCATAAAATGTGAGAAAGTATTCATTAAAAATATACAAGTCAATGACAACATATATATATCATTAATTATTTATTCCTAATACGGTCTGTATTAGCTAGTCTATGGTAAAAAAAAATATGGCAACACTGACAATTATTTAAAACTTAATTTTTAAATACAAGATAACAATCAAATTGTTTAACAAATTGTAATGCAATATGTTTTCAATACAATAAACGTTTCACTATAAATTAGTAAGGCACTTTTCTTAAATATTAAAAACATTTTATTATAATTAAGTACTTGTAAAATTATTAAGTATAAAATTTTACGTAATATTATAATCTTATCAAAATTCATCTTTACATGACTATCACACAGCATGAGTCACACTCAATCGTAACATTGGTTTTTGGTATATAAAATAATACATATTTATAAATATTTTAAAAGCATTCAACAAATAAAAAAAAAAACACTGTATATAGAGAGATACGGTACGACTTTGATTCAGCGGTAGGCCAATGATTGGGCCCATCTCAATAATTCCCATGCTAAGAACATACTAAGTACCTTTATCAGTTCCAAACTTAATATAGCAATTAGCACCATTGTTATTGCACGGAAATATGCTACTGCGAATCTGTCAAAATTTTAAACAGATTATGCAAATATTGCTGGCTAACACTGTCAAATGTAAGCCTTAAAATGTACAAAATATCACAAATACTACAGCAAACAAACAATGCAATGAAATTCAATGCTTTGTACAGAGTTAAATGCAGGGTTTAAAGCCACTAAATTATTATTAGCTCGTTGTTAAATTGAAATTGTGTGCTTTTAGCGCGTACATTAGATCTTTGTATGACAATACGTCTTTCAGAGCATCCGCTTTTTTAATACATATTGTGACGCAGCAGTTTTCCTTAGGGTCTCCGTTGCAGCATTTACTTTTGCCTTTCTTCTGCTCAGACGATTCTGATTCTGGTTTGCAAGAACAGACTACAGAGTCTGCAATGGCTTCGTTTGTTGCTTGTGTGTTGGATGCTTCATCGCTGTTTGTGTATATGCCGAGATCTTCTAAGTTGATGCTGTTATGTCGATTGTGATAATGTATAAAGGTGTTATGATTCGTATCTGTTGCCTTGCCGCAGCCGACAGCGCATTTCATTTGAGCGTGATCACATTTGCAATCCACACAGGAGCAAGAGTCTTCCTGGCACGCAGTTTTTTCAACTACATTATTCTTGCAACTCCCGCATTCAGCAGCAGTTGGGTCACAGCGACATTCATCACACATACATATACCGGAATCAGCGGCTAGTTGCTGCAAAGCATTTCTCTTAGCAATCTCTTTACCGAATATATTTTCAGTTCTAACCACGTACATGTCAGATGGAGGCTCGTTGTTAAAAAGTAGTGTGTCCTCTAAATCTAAGTCTGTATTGAATAGAACCGAACCGGTTGGGTTAATCTCTACATTCTGTTGTACTTTCGAAGGTGACGGTGTGTTCAAAGATCTATCTTCTATAAACAAGTCCATATCAATCTTATGTTCCGGGTTTGATTCATAAAGCTTTGACGACCCTATATCGGCGACTATTCCACTATCATTAAACAGCTTACTGGGTTCTATGTTGGACACAATTTCACTGTCATTAAATACTTTTTCTGTCACATCTAGAACGTTCGGAGTGTCTAAATCAAATGTCGTATGTGTCATAATATTAGCGATAGGAGCGACTTCAGTGTTCAAGTCTATGTAACTCTGCATATGCGTAGGGACGAAAGTTGCAAGTGTGAACAAATTTTCTGGTGATTTCTCTTTAATATACACTGGTGCTTCTGAAATTGACGCGGCTAACGCACTGACGTCTACCCAAGGCGCTTGCACCTCAACTTCGTTAGCCAAAGCTAGTTGCATAGCCTTTGGTTTAATATCAACTTTTGGAGGCAATATTTCAGGTTGTAAAATTGTCGGTTGGAGATTATTAATATCGACCCAAACATCATCTTTTTTATCTTTGTCCACAGCGAATGGTGAGAGAGTTAAACTGGCTAAGTCATAGTCTATTGGGAGTTGGTTTTCGTTCTTCATGTTGTTAGGATTATCGAACAGTAAGTCTGTGATATCTACCGTGTTTGAAGCTAAGTTGTCTTGTGGAGAATTCTCAATAGATTTGTCTATAGAATCAGAGTTGGATGAACATTCAGTGGTGATCTTTCCGAAGGATTCTAGAAGAACCTCCCAGTTCATAGTATCGGATATTGGTTTAGGAGGCACGTTTTCCGTCACTTCTACTGGTATAAGTTCGATTTCAACCTGAAAATATGATGTCATTGGTGAATATGGGTTATTACAATTATTTTTTCCAAGTTTTTATTAAGTTAAGTTTTTATCAGAGACCGCGTTTCTACCAAAATATATTAAATAAAAAAAATGTTATGAAAAAAAATTAAGTAAGTACTTATCATTATGAAAACAATGTCAAGTAATTGATATTTTCAAACGCCTCACAGTTTATCATAAGATAACTAAATATATGAAATTGTAACAGCCTCCGTGGTCTAGTGGTTTGAGCGCTCGGCTCACGATCCGGAGGTTCCGGGTTCGATTCCCGGTGGGGATATCTCACAAAAATCACTTTGTGAGACTGTCCTCAGTTTGGTTAGGGCATTGCAGGCTGAATCACCTGATTGCCCGAAAAGTAAGATGATTCCGTGCTTCGGAGGGCACGTTAAGCCGTCGGTCCCGGTTACTTTCTACGGATAGTAGTCGTTACATGAGCCATGTCAGAGGCCTTTGGCGGCTTTATAACTCTGACACCAGGATTGGTCAAGTTGACCATCCACTCGATAAGAAGATGAAATTGTTCCTTCCGAAACCTCTATCGATAAGTTTCGATTAATGTTCTAAAACATTTTTCGCGACCTGAATCGTTTATGAATCAAGTTTTTTAATAATCCTACTTCATAATAATCATGCGATTATTTAACGCATCAATCATGTATTATCCCGATTAAAGTAAAGCCGGCCCACTGCTATAGGGCAGTCTGTAGGGCTTCCTTACAAGATATTAAAAACATAGGTACAAGGTAAAAGCTAGAGTAGTGATCGGTAGAGTGAGCTCCGCATAGCTCCACTTCGCTTCAATGATAAATGATAACACTTATCTTAGCGCAAGGTTTTATTTATTGTGAACTTTCCATTACTTATACTTTCCATTATTCCATTACTTTATTTTATAAAGCCTACCTGATGTTTCCTGGCATGAGCTCTAAGCGTAGTAGGTGTTGAGAACAATCGCCCGCATCCGGCCGCGCCGCACGCATGCGGCCGCGAGCCGGAGTGCGTGCGCCCGTGTGCCTTCAAGTGATGAGATGCTGTGAATGACTTGCCACAACCTTCTGTTCGGCATCTGGAATTGAGATGAGTTAAGTAAAAGCACAAAATATTGTGTTGTATATTTTGCGGTGAAAGTATAATGTAAATTATCAATACATATTGTAAAATAATGTGCCCGGCCGCGTCTGTCTGTTTGCGGTAAACTCAAATAATACTGCACGGATTTTGACGTGGTTTTTTTAAATAGATAGAGTGATTCAGGAGGAAGGTTTATACGTATAAAAATTCCCGAAATTCCCATGGGAACGGGCATAACGCGGGTAAACAGCGGGGTGCTGCTAGTAAAACTATATATTAGAGTCACTCACAGTAGGTGAGACAGTTGGTGGTTCTATCATAAAATACTTTTATCTACACTAATGTTGTAACATTCTAGTTATGTTTCCAATACTTGACTTATAATTACTACTGTTATAGCGCAGACAACTAAAACACTCACTCAATTTAAGCAATTGCACATGATGGTATAATATCCACATCGATATCGTAAAATCTCATTATAACATCGCGCCCTGCGCGGCGCGCGCAGCTGCGCTCTCATTGGTTAGATTTTAATGGCGGCAAGTTCACTGTGACAATACACGTACGCGTGAATCTAATGTTTCGCAATGTGTTTTGTTTTTAAAATTTTGTTTGATTAATTGCATTAGTGAAGATAAAGTAGTGTATGCAACTGCATATAACACGGGTATTAAAACACGAGTGTGAGTTTATGAAACGAGCGCAGCGAGTTTCATAATAGTAACGAGTGTTTTAATACCCGTGTTATATGCAGTTCTTTATATGACAGTTGCATAAACTACTAATATGTTACTTATAAATCTGAGGAGGCATAGCATTACAAGTGCCCCAGTCCAAAGGGTTTAAATCATTCCCTAGGATTTGCATCTAGTACTATCTAGTAATATATAAAACTTACTTATAAGGCCTCTCCTGTGTGTGAGTTCGTATGTGTTTCTTGAGATCACTGAGTGTGGTGAAGAATTTAGTGCAACCGTCCGCCTTGCAATTGAAGGTGTCGCCACTGTGCAGTCTTTTGTGTGCTCTTAACCTGGAAATAAAATAAATTAAATCATTTGCGTTCAACTTCTAACTATTAGATGTATGACTGCAGTTCTTATGTCATCAGAGTCTTAGACAGAATTCCCGATAACTAAGTTTATGCACGCACAGGCGGGCAGCTAGCTTGGCGCCAATAACCTAACACGTCCCCTTAGAAATACACTCGGACAAATTCACACACTTAATTAGACCCAAACTAAGCTCTAAGCTGGTATTATGGTATCTAACTAACTGATACAAATAGTTAATATGAATATATAATTATTGACATCGAGACGTCGACGCCAACAATGTCTGCACATAATGTTTGCTCCGGGCGGGAATCGAACCCGCAATCTCCGACACAGCAAGCGCTCTGACATGCCACTGTGCTAACAGGCTTGTCAATATTCGCAACCGGCCGCACTGCGTGCACGGAGTATAGTTATTTGCTTACCTAGAATGCAAGCCAAAAGGTTAGAACCTAGTGTGACTTATATTCAATGATTTCTATGTAAGCAACAAGGTAAGTAAACGCAGTGCATCGCGAACATTCGCGAACGTTCGTTTTACTAAGCTACTCGCTTGCAAGCCGTTACACGTTCGTACCCTAAGAAAGTAAGATAGGAGCCTAGTCTAGTTTCAATAAGTAGAATTTTAGAGTAACTTTAGAGGTAAAGCTTTACAAAATTTGGAAAAGTAATGATGGTGTACTAACTCGGGTAGAGTTACTACTCTTCTTCTTCTTCATCGAGTGGATGGTCAATCCTGGTGTCAGAGTTATTAAGCCGCCAAAGGCCTCTGACATGGCTCATGTAACGACTACTATCCCTAGAAAGTAACCGGGACCGACGGCTTAACGTGCCCTCCGAAGCACGGACTACTCTTAAGTAGGTACTCTACTAGACTAGGTTAGAACCTAGCTAGGTTCTTATTTTTATACCTAAGTCTATCTAGAATTTTGAATATAGCTTAAATATACTTAACAACATATTCTAAAGTAATAACTTTCTACACTATCATAGTAACAAATCACAAATGCTTATCACAATTGAATTCTTGCAACATAATTTACGTTTCTGGCACTTCACCAATACCAGACACACATAAAATTAAAAAACATCACTCATTCTTGTTTTGAACAATGTTGATATATGTTAAAACGTTTGTAAGATAGAGACACGTATTAAATTGTAGTTGAAAGACAATAACTGTAACGGTCATTTTCAATTTTTCTCAAGAACATACACAATTATATAATCTTCTTACTGAATTATTAGATACTAATAAAACTGTTAGTAACGTTCTCCGCATTATTATGAGACTACGAGTAGGTGGGTGTTAACAAACACCTTTCATTCTAATGATAGTGATTCATCAAAATCTATAGTAAAGTGATTTTTTAAGATGTTTATTGTTATATCGTAGCATACTCGTATACCTATTACATAAGTACTAGTAAAACCCCGCGGTCATACTAGGTACTCGATCCCGTGAGAAATTTGGTATTTTGGTTAGCACACTACCGTGTGGTCCTGGGAAAAATATAATATGTAACCTTCCCGTTGATAGTGGCTATCCATTACAAAAATAATTATTCAAATCGGATTGGTAGTTCTCGAGATAAGAGCGTCCAAACAAACCTCAAAAATCAAACTCTTTATCTATATTATATTAGTAAAGAATATGTATTTTTAAGTTGACTTTAATAAAATAATTTCCTCAAAATCTTACTATTAATTAAATTAACGATAATATGTATCAAGGGGACGCGCAGACGCGTGTGTTTATTTTCCAAAATTAACGGTGACAGGTGTAACTCCTTAAACAAAACGTCTAAATTGTTTTGTTGGCAACAAAACCATAGAGATTACATCTCATTTACCATCATTAGTTTTCTAAAAATAATTATTTACGACCCACGTGATTCATGCACGATTTATGGCAAGACCACATTACGTGAAGAGAAACTTAAGATATATTCTATGTAAGTAAAATCGGTCAGTCAGTGAAAGATCCCACAGTAGGGCAAAACAATATTTTTTGACATAATCCTACTTTTATCATTACTGTTACTGTTAGCCTGTATTATCCCACTGTTGGGCAAAGGCCTCCCCCATTCCCTTTCATCATTATTATACAATAACACTAGTCAACGGTTTAAGAGAGAATGAGCCAGCTATAGAAAAAGTGTGTTACCTATGTCATATCTAGATTTAAAAGAGCTTGCATGCACAGAAATGGAGAAGTGTGCATCTATGATACACCGACATGGACCTAGCTTTTTATTATGACAAAACTTATCTCAAAAATCACACTTTTAACTCAATACCTAATTATGTATAAGTAATTTCATATTGGGTTGATAATCATCGAAAGCAAAAGAGTAGGGTAGAGATTTCAGGGTGTGTAAATGTAAAGGTAGAGTTAACGTGCGCATAAAGGGATTCCAAAGATTTTACTTTAGCTATGAGCCAACATTGTAAATCGTCCATGGTTATAGTAAAAGGCATCTAAGCTGGCCATTAACCTATTCGAAATAATTTCCGACGTCTGTCTGTCTGTCTGTTACGCTTTCACGCCTAAACTACTGAACCGATTTGAATGAAATTTGGTACACAGTTAGTCCAGAGCCTGAGAAAGGAAATTCCTGTGGGAACGGGTACAACGCGGGTGAAACCGCGGGGCGCTGCTAGTATGTATTATATATGTATGTTCGAGTATATAAATTAAGTGTAAGTGTACAAACTGACCTGTATAATGTGTTAAATGCCTTTCTGCACCCGCCAATGTCGCAAGCGAACGGTTTAGCTTTTGTGTGTGCCCGAACATGAATTTTCAAACTGTATGATGTGAGAAATGCTTTTTCGCATGATTCCATTGGACATTTAAACCTGTATTCACCTGTGAATTGTACAAAATTATACAATTTATGATAGATTTGTACGGTAGTGATTAGAACAAGACTAAAATGTTCATATAATGTCCATTCACAGTAACTATTTATTGGCTTCTATGTCTGATAAAGGAATTTAAGGACTTTTAAACCTTTCCTCACTTGCTAAAGTGTCTAATCAGCCCCGTGTCCTGCACTGTGGAGGATCTTTGGAGGGCAAATGACAGTGCAATAGACCTGGCGTAATTTTGGTCTAAACATATTTAATTCTAAATAATCATCTCAACTCGACATGAGAAGAAGTTAAGAAATAGATTAGTAATCAATTCGTCAAGTATTTTGTAAGAGTGAATGTCAATTTTAGAGATAGTAGTAGTGAAGTTTCACATTGGTAAATGTGTGTAATTACTAATTGGGAATATTATTTTTCAACAAAACTAGACCTATCATAAAAAATATAGACCATTCTTAGAATCCCTATTAAAGATATTTGGTTACCAGGTAGTTACTGTACCACCAATACTATCAGGTTCAGCAGAGGATGGTCTTCATTGTTGGCCTCGGGATATACTTGGCTAGTTTCAGTTATAAAGAGCAATGATTCTGTCACACTAATGAGGTGTATTTGATGCTAGTCTGTCAGTGATTGTATAAGTAAACCTACCTAATTTGTAAGTATCTACTTCAAATGACACATAGCGCAATCATAACAAAAATGAATCTATGTGATTTGTGAATTAATTCTTCTAGGGGCTTACAAGCTAGATAGTATATCTGTTAAGGTACTAACACACATGCTCGTCACGAACACAAAAGCATGCCTTTAATGAGCTATTGCTCATTAGTGGCAAGTGTTTCGAAATAGTTCTATTAATGCACATGCTTATTTAAGAAGTATGCTCAATAATCAAGTCATTTGATACTCAATCATGCTACCTGAGGTACATATGTAGGAGGATGATACACTAAGTACGTCTGAACAGGTTTTCTTATGTTAAGGCTAGTGGCAGTTCCATTGATTTTTGACATGAACAACTCAAATGTGTGTGCTTATAGGTAGCATATATGTCCAATCTACAAAGGATGCTTCTGCGAGGTATGCTTTATAATAGTTATAATCTTGCTTATTATGAGCATGTGAGTTAGCACCTTTAGTCTGTCTCACTCTGTACAGTTTTAAGTGACAAACGAACCTCTATGTGTCTTAATATGTGTCCGCAGATTTCCCACAGTGCTATATGTGCGTTCGCACCCGCCATACTCGCACTTGTATCTTGCTGAATTGTCTTCAGCTTTTCTTGTGATATCCATTGTTTGTGACATATCGAGTTTTGTGACATTGTAACTGGAATTAAGAAATTATTACTTAGCAAGGCGTTTATGTCTATCTTCTTACAATATTTATATATCTACTAACAAATAGATTTTGTTAGATAACTAACACTTGCAATTATATTTATTTACTTTCTGCTACATACTACATACCCTTGCATTTTATCAATAGATTGAGGTGCTTGTTTATTTATAAATTTCTTGTTATCTTTTAGTCACACCTCTTCAAATTTATTGTAAATTTTATTGTTTACTAATGTTAGGTATGTCATATCATACTACCAGCTAGTTGCCGTTAGCATGAGAGCATGCATTGGTCACTCATTCTAATAAGAAATCAGAATAATATATAGTTGAGTAATGATAGTATAGTCTTCGGCAAAACAGTCGCGGCAATATCAACAAAAACAAATCGACAGGTTGATAGATAAATTATACTCTTGATAGGATAGGTAGTTTAGTCTGTTGGTACTAGAATATACTAAGCATAGACAAATTGTAATATGATATGAGCTCAGTTTCCACTAGTTTGTACAGTTATACACCCACGAGTTCTTCCGAATAGTTAAAGCACTAAATAATACATGGTTTTTCAGTAAAATCGTGTGGATTTACCAAATGTTTGGCCTGTTACATAAACTGAACTGCGTCTTTCGATTATTATAAGCAAAAAAGCTTACCTTTAAGTACTTTGTTGATAATGTATTCAATAAATGAACACAAAATTGGATCTTTGCATCACATCGTGATGGTAATATACGAAAATAGATTGCCCAAAAACGTAATATCAAGATAAGGACAAAGTATTGCTGTGACACCGAGTGCGAAAGAGATGCACTTCTATTGACAAACAGCTGATTTTATTGTGAAGGAACACGGATATTGCGGTTTTTTAACAGCGGAAAAAAAGATAATTGCTATATTAAAGTTATCTATTATATCAACAAAACTTACGATCAAAAGGCTTAGGTTATAATTCGTTTTTATATTTCACTTTAGCTTGATATTGAATAACATTTCTGCATGTTGACTCCGCTTCTATAAATTATAGTCCGATTGATTTTTAAGGTAGTTAACTATGATTAGTGTACTAGTAAGTTTTAACATATATATAAATGTGAAATTAATAAAATAAAATAATAAATAACAAAAATAAAATTCACATCACGTTTCCTGAATCCCCATCACTCACTGACTGACTGACCACAGATGACTGACTGAATGAAGAATGACTGAACAAAAGAATGATTTGATTTTGAATGGTGATTGAACGAACTGGAAAAACTTAATTTTATTTACTTCTATGGTACCTATAGGCTAGTGAAAATCATCGGCATTTTCCAAAAATCGGTAAAATGTCAAAGCATTATTTTTTAGTCAAAATATTTACATTTATCGATAGATGGCGCTGAAATAAATAGAATAAAATACCGCTAATCGGTAGGTTACAGCGTAAACTAGGCTCTAGGTGTGTGTTTGCGGCACTCTGAGGACTCCTGGCTCAACTCCCGTTATAATGAACACCACTTGTTGTCTGAGCGGGCAGTGCGTCGACCGCACGCCCTTCCATTCACGCGAATGTGTCATCTTCACATTCGAAAAAAAATCGCGTACAAAAGTGTGTCGTCCCAATAAAATATTGTTGCAATTGTTTTAAGGTCGTTATAATAAATTGTAGCAGAAAATTAAATAAAATGTTTTCAAGTATAATCTTGTATTTTTATCTGGTAAGTTATTTTTCAAAAACTTTATTATTGAAATATGTGCTTAAGTAGTGGGAAATTTATCTAAATAAACAGTAAAATAACTTCGGTATAACTACTCGATTACTACTCGGTTCGACAACTTATTTATAAAATAATAAAGTAATAATTAATTAAGATGAATTTATAAAATTCATAAGCACTGCTTTATATTGCGCTTATATACCCAAGTAATTTTCCTTCAACTCCAGACCAATCAATATTTATTTCCATTTCTAAATTCCAAAAATTAATTTTAGAATTGAATTTTTTTTCGGCAATTAATAAGAAATTTGTGTATCATTAGGTAAAGAGATACTAAGCAAAAAATAAAAACATAGAAAACATAGGGATAAAATAGAGGTATAACTTTAGTACCGGTATATTGTAGAACTGTTGTATGATAACCTGGTTTTGCAACTTTCATACTGATGATAACAGCTATTTAGCACGCTCTTACATTTTGCCATTTTATGAACTTTCCTCGAATGAATTGATTTTTGAATAATACCGTTCATAATGGCGTCCTTATTACCATACACTCCATTCACTCATTATAATAATGTTTTAGAAAATATTTTGCGGTTCCACAAACCTAGATGTGGTTGTAAACTTTCTTATGATCTCATATCGAGGACTTGATAAGCTTATAAGACAACTTTATTTCATTGCATGGTTGACTGACTCATTGCCTATGCATTTAGAACGAGCTAGCCGCTCAGGAAGATAGGTAAAAAGTATAGAATTGTGAGTGGTTTATCTTCATTTACTGTTACTCACGGCACCCATTCGCCTTTTAAAGAACATTAACGTGTCATTAGTTTAAGGTTGCTGACCGACATTATGTTTCAAAAGTTATATTACATTTTAGGAATAAAAGTTTTAAATTTTGCTAAAACAAATAATAAGAATGATTTGGGTAAACCATAAATAGAAAGATTCAATAAATATTCCGTTACACGCCTCCGATTTTACAAAGATAAATCTTCGTTTTACTACAATGAATCGTGGAAATCATAGAAGCAAGACTAATGATAATAACATTTTATTCTTAGATCGCTCATTGTGTTAAAAATTTCCTCAAATAACTGTTATTGAGATTAAAATCACTTCGGATGCGCGTAGTTACATTTAAGATAACTCACACATTTCCTTGCGTATTTATCTGCAATAGATGGTAAAGAAATATGATGGGGACTTTTTAGTATTTAGAATTTTCTCTTATGTATTTTTAAAATGACAAAAGACGTTAGAAGAAAAAAAATGTTAACTTGCTTATCATTAATTTGCCCAAGTGCCCATAGTTAAAGACCCATCCAGCATAACAATAAAGCTTTAGAAATAAAAACTAGGTGACCCAGCTCATGATTTTGATTTTTCTTTTTGATAGTGCACTGAATATTATACATAGCTTTATGGTTCAGAAATCGGGCATAAAAATTGTCGTTCTAAAACGTGATGTCCATACAAATGATCTATCAAGAACACGAACCACTTTCGCTACCTTTTCTTTATTCAAATTTCACTTTTATAATAATGAATATTACAATCCTGCTGACCTCCAGGGAGCAAGACTAACATAATAGGTAAGTAGGTAATGGTTCTGATGGGAATACTGTTGCATCAAATGAAAGTAACGAGGAAGTAAGCTCACCAATATTGCTGTGGGGAATATGGGTATTCAACAATACTTCCTTAGGCATACCAAGTTTAAGTTTAAAAAGTTTAAAATAATTTTATTATGAACTTAAAACATGAGACAAAATAACAATAAGAAACGATGACCGGTGGTGGGCGCCCAAGTTCTGCTTTTGTGCAGAACTTGGGCGCCCACCACCGGTACATAAAACTGGGTTCCGTATTACAGAGAGTACTTAATTGCTTTTATGTTTTGTCCGAATACTTAAATGGTCACTCAAATTAAGCAGCAATTCATTGAGTGTAGTTTATGTATTCGGGGATTTTTCATACTAATGATTATTTCCTTGTATTCAAAAATAGTAAGTGTTGATTGTACCAATGATAATGAAATTACATTTTATGATCCATCTTAAATTAATGCATTGTCAAGCTTTTAATTAGGTGCACCTAGAAGCATCGTTTTTGCTACAACATATTATGATAGACGTTGATTATCGTTCTTGTCTGCCAATATTTGGGCATTTCAAGAAGGCTGTTCGTTCGATATCTACAGAATGGAGAATTGTAAATTTTGCCTATTATCTTGTCGTATTGTTTTCTACATCCCAACAACTTGGCATCCACTTGACTTTTCATTCAAGCGTAGTTCAATGACATGTTGTTCACATGTGACCCAGAAATCTGACACTGACACTTTCTTCTTTGGTACTCCACGATTCATTGCACATGACTAGGTTCCCTTTCGTTTCTATTGAAAATGAATTCCTACATTAGTTATGATAATAAACACCTTTTACTTAATTACTATGTATTTTTTCAAAGTCACATAATGGAGGAAAATATAATTAAAATTAAAGTAAACGGTGGTACAATATAATAACTAAGAACAGTTTCTAAACATCATAGGTATAAAAACTTAGTTTTTAGTAAACATTAGGATAAATAAACATAACAATTAAAATGTTATTCTTTAATTATAAACGATTTATGCACCTAAATTAATTTTATCCCACAAGTAATCCAACCCATTAAAGTTTATAACAAATTTGTATATTTTAACACAGAACTAAGAATAATGAACTTGTTTAAGAAAATATGACGCTTTGTTTGTACTTGGTCGTTCTTACGGGAACTGGGTCATTCGACCACGGCCCGACATACATACCGCAAGCGGCTCATGTACCTACCGTGATTACCAAAAACCTGTCATGTAATTTGGACTATTCTGTGTAATACAGTGTTGTTTACTTCGAAGTATGCTTTCTATCTGGTTTTGATGAATAATAGTTTATACAGATTTATAATTGTGTTATTTGTTTTTATTTGTTTTATGGACAAATAAATGTACGGTACCTTTTGTTTTTGCATATTTTATAAACAACCTAAATCGAGCTTTATTTTTAGCAACGGTTCATTTACATTATTTTATTGTAGGTACTACTTAGAAAATGTACTTATTTTACGAAGAAAAAACTGCATTATTAGTGTATTCATTAAATATGATTTTTACTTTTGACCTTTCTATTAGTCGATATTATACAACGTGATAGATACTTGTCATGTCATGATCCTATGGTAATAAAATATTTTATATTTAAATTTTCAGGCCTTAATATCTGGCAGCGTGATAGCGGAATGTGGGCCTAAATTAAAATACGCATGGGGAGATGCACTGCAGGGGACCGAATGTCGAGGGCCTGACGGCTCTCCGTATCCAAGGTAAATATTTACCGGCATTTTCCGAAAATTTCCGGGATAGACTAAAACATTTCAACTGCACAGCACATGCCTATTTTTGGTATTTTTAAAATAATTGGCGGCAACAGAAAGGTTTCGATTCGATTGTCAAATGATTTTTATTGTGTAAATATTTTTATTTATTTGTCAAAATGCTGGAATGAAATTAGAAATCATTATTATTCGGTATTAATTACAACAACAAACTATCGAAGGTTCTCAATTAAATTACTGACCACGAAAATAATATAAGTACCTACCTACCTACTAAGTCTATTTAATATTGTGTAAGAAGGCACAACCTACAAATACCAAAATAATGCATTTTTTTAAAGGTCAATAAAGTTTTACTCAACTCTTTATAGTGTGAATATAGCAGAATAACACTAAGCTAAGTAGGTAGTTACATGAAACTGAAGTTCTCTATGTTCGGGATTGATGAGACTGTAGTCAAAAAATAGGTACCTAGGTAAGTACTTAGGTACTTAGGTGCAAACAAAATTATCATTTAGAAATATCCCGAGCCCAGTCTTTTTACAAATAGGTATCTAAAAAGTCTACGCATAGGTATTGTTGTTGAGTGCATACTAGGTGTTAGGTAGGTATATAGGTAAGTATGTAATCTAATGTTCCAGTCTAGATTCTTAAATTTATTAAATCGACAAAATGAAATTATTCAACTCACAGTACCTATCTACGTATTTCGTAGGTATTTATAATTTTCAGAGCCTTAAACTATACAACAATAAACATTAATCTAACTCGCAATAATTCATATTATGAATGGTTGCGAGTTATTATAACTAATCGCGGTCAATGTACGTAAACAGCTGGTTCATGTGAGTATTGATTGAGTGAGGTCACTCACTCTACCCGTCTCTTTTTAATTGCACTGAAATGAGAGAGACGCCGATATGCAGTGGTTCTTGCTAGTTGCAACCGGTTTAGTGTTTAAGTACATCAAGCGCGGCTACTTCGCATTGAGTCGCGTGTTGGCTAATATTGAGTTTTGCGTCCGCCATATTGGTTAGTGTTAGTTTTGTGTTAGCAAATACTAAAAATAACCTGTGTTCTGTTAACAGTGACAATAGTGGGTACCGTATTTTACTAGTCGCCGGTATTTGTTTGCTGTTAGGATAAGAACAAACCTACATAACTGTATTTTTAAAATAATTCACTACAATGGAAGACGTTTTAAGTGCCACCAATTTTGAGGTTGACAAAGAACTATACACACAGAAACTTCTCGAATTCAGCGATCATCGAGCGCACAACTCGATTTTGATGACAAGAAGTAAATATCTGCAGTATGTCGAACACATTAAGCTAATTAAACTTAACGGGAAGAAAACTCCTACAGATTTTCGGAGAGCAAAGATTTACGATGTCATTGTTACGCCTGACGGAGAAAGATTGGTACATGTTACTCATGCAGAAGGCGGCGCTTCCAAGCGTTTACAAGTCGTCACAATAGAAGAAACGTATGACATTATACGAGACAACCATGTTAGACTTGGTCACGGGGGGAGATGTAAAATGCTAAAAGAATTGAAACGAAAATATTGGAATATTACCACTCAAGGCATCAGTTTATATTTATCAATGTGCAATGTTTGTAAGAAGAAAAATCAAACGAAGGGTTCTAAGATAGGCCAGGGCGATCGCACTTCTGCATCCACTTCACAGCTGGCTAGGGAAACAAGCCCGGAAGCTACTGATAAAACGACTTATCAAGATTCTATGTTCGAGCCAGATCAAGTGGAAGCAACTACACCTTCTAAGAAATTTAAAGAGCTTTACAATCGTGGTCAAGTTGATCTTTTAAGCGTAGCAAAAGAACAAGAGGAATACCAATTCTTACTAATCTACAGGCATTACGCGACAAAGTTCATACATTTGAAAGCACTCCGAAAACTTTGCAGAGATGAAATTGTTGAATCACTTTTAGATATATTTCTAGTATTTGGTGCTCCCAACATATTACAGACAAAGAATGGCATAGGTTATTTAAAGGTCGTCTGTAAACGAATGTCGACTTTATTGCCTTACATTAAGATTGCTGTATCCGAAGAACAGTTTGGCGACGAGTACTTTGCAGGGAAGAGTAACGCTGATATTTTGAAGAAGCTCAATGATTGGTTGGTGGAGACACAGAATGCGAAGTGGCAGCACGGCATTAAGTATGTCCAGCATTATTTGAACACGACATTCCACGAAACACTGTGTAGGACGCCAAGCGAGATGGTTTTCGGTTCGAATCCTAGTATCGGTCTTGTCTCTGTGCTACCTCTAGCTCGGTATGAAGATATTGCGACTGAATCTGACCTCATTATTGCGCTAGAACAACGGGAGTCTGGAGAGAATTTATATAACATGAACCCCTTGCGTCTCGAAGAGTCATTGGTGTCTTCAGAAGAACTTATTAAGATGGAATACGAAATTTCTGGTGACGAAGCGACTAACATTGAGGACCTATAAAACGTATCTTTAGTTGAAGATATTAAAAATATCATAACATTAAAAAACGGTACCGAATTCCATATATTATGATTATTACTAAAGACTAACCGCCTTATTCATAAACGATATTTAACTTAAACAGTCTTTTAAAGTGTTTTGTCTCTTTCGCTTTTTGGCAAATAGCGTATGTCGGAAAAGGACAAACCATTTGATAGCTTAAGTGCTGTTAATAATCGTTTATGAATACGGCCCATATTATAATAAGTAAATGTTGGTTGTTTTAATAAAGTGTTGTTATATTAACTTAATACTTGTGTTTCTTTTGTCCACACATATCTCAAAGAATGTATCATACATTTATCTACTGGCATACTACTGGATGATCAGTTGTGGCAGTGCCGCTAGAGGGAGACATTTGAGGGGATCCAATTGCCCCTTCCTCCCTCTAGGGCATTAGCTGCCCACGCCCTTGACTGGAGTCTTATATGTCTGAGGAATATTATATTCTAATCGTTAAGGTACTTAGTTAATTTGCCTTTGCTTCAGGTTCACATTTTATTCACATCTAGTGGGTATTTTAAAAGCTATAAATTTATGGGCTAAACAAAAATACACAAGCTGTTTACATAAAGACACAAAGCTACAACACAAGTGCAGAGCCTCAAAAGTGGGTCAATATTCATTTGAGATTTCACGGCATACATTAGGTGTCACTTTTGAGTTTGAGTATGCAGCACCCAAGTCGATAATGGCTAAGAAATTTTCACGATAATTATGCCAATTTTATTGTGTGAGACATGTCGGATCCTTTCAAAATAACTGGTATTTGATATTTAATGGGTGAAAAGAGAGACTTAACATTCTCTTTAACACCTTGCGGTATTCGCATACGCATGAGTGACATTTTGCGTAATCTAAACGCATAGCAATAAGTACAGTGTGCTTAGTGCGAGTTTTCCAATTATTTTACTTTAACTTCACGTTTGCGTTTAAATGGGTTCCCAACCAGTGGTCCGTGAACCACTGGTGGTCCGTGAACCACTGATGGTCCGCGGAAGACAAAATGTGGTCCACAGACGCACCAAAAGTCGAAATATAATTCGCGAACATTATCAAATTAATTTATGAAAATTTAAGGAAAGTCGTTGATAAAATACTGAACGAAATAATATTTCACAAATTCGATCGAATAGAAAACTTTTCTATTCTTATTTCTAAGAAAAAAAATATTATTTGGTCACTCAATTATCATTCTGTAAGTATAAAAAGGTAAAGTCGGATTTAAAATGGCTTTAAGGGCCAAGTAAAACATGCACAAACTTCGATCGCGTTCCGCGCTCGCTCAAATGTTTGATTGAATGAAGTCGAAAATACATTTTCTTTGAGGTCCAAGATAATAATAATTAATGCTCAAGTCGGACTCGCGCACATTCAATGTGAAATACAAATAAATTAAATCGCTAATGACAACAATAATTAAAAAGTGGTCTCCGGTCTAAAAAAGGTTGGGAACCCATTCTTAACTCTGTACGTAGTGAGCATCGAATAACTGTGAGTACGAGTATACTCATTTATTACGTTTTTTCACCGTAAACCGTGAGTATTTTTATTTCTAAGTTGGTAGCTCTGTGGCGTCCAAACAATAAACCGGCAAAATTGAATATACCATATCGACTGTGTTTTCATAAGGTATAAAGTACATATAACATTTATGCGGGTTATTTTATTAGACATCGACCATGGAATTAGTATGTACTAGTTGTACGTAGTACATACTAATTCCATGGTCGATGTCTAAAAAAATTACCTTCTAGTTGTACGTAGTACATACTAATTCCATGACATCGACATCGCGCACTTGACTGACATTGTTTGTTGTTTGTAGGTTGCCATAGCTCCTTACTTATGACATTTTTAACCGACTTCAAAGAAGGAGGAGGTTTCTCAATTCAACCGTATATTATGAATTTTTGGTAAAGCGATATCTTTTTTAAAAATCGTTTTCCGTCAATTCCGTCAGAGGTTCACTAGGAACTCGAGCAGTAGAACGAACACTGGACATTATAACAAAGATCATCTTGAGCTCTTGCGGTCGTAAACATCTTCCAAGCGAAAAAATAATATGCTGACCATGACATCGTTTGTTTATAACACTACTAGAAGCACCCCGAGGTTTATTTACCCGCGTTGTGCCCGTTTCTGTGGAAATTTCGGGAATCATTATACATATAAACCTTCCTCTTAAATCACTCTATCTATTTAAAAAAACAGCGTCAAAATCCGTTGCGTTGTTTTAAAGATCTAAGCAAACATAGAGACAGACAGACAGACAGACAGACAGCGGAAAGCGACTTTGATTTATACTACGTATTGATAAATCACTATAGTTACAAACAAACAATTACATTTTACGTCCGTTCGCCCGTCTCTCACCAATAAATTCAAAGTGAGAACTTTACTTTACGCACAGTGAGCGTAACTGTCAACTTGCAACTCACACTCGCGAAATGTACATTTACGCGCTTACTAAGTCGATGGCAGATTTTAGTTCGCATTGTGACCACTAGGGGCGCTTTTTAGCTACATATATTTCTGAGTTAGGCAGTGGTCCCACAGGCGGCGAGAAAACGAGTAACTCTCGGCGATTTTCTCTCTCAAGAAACGCACAATAAATGCATATTCCGTATAAACGAAAGAGGTGCAGATATTAAAAGTTTCTCGCTGACTGTTCACACTGCCGGCATCGACTCGTTTTACTACTTAGTTTTGTCGCTGAGCGAGGAGCTTCAAAAATAAACTCGCTCAGCGATACTCGTTCAACGATGCTAGCTCGAATTATCATTTCTTTACAGTGCGACAATGAAAGTAGATAGAAGTAGGTTTGCACAGGATTGAGCAACTGCGGACGAGTTGCGCGAGTAATCGCTCGTCGCACTTGCGCACTCTCTTTTATATAATTCAGCTACAATACTATCGAAACTACACACTGACTTCCTGTTGATCGCCAACTCGTTTATACATAGTTTCTAGTTCTACTCGTTCCTCGTTCATCGTCGGCGTCGGCCTTAATGTTGACGCTGTGAACGCGTAAAAATAACCATGGCAACTTAAAAACAACAGACTCACAGAGTAATTTCGCTTACGCGACTGTAAAGTTATTTGGAAAACTCCCACTAAGCACACAGGATTTCGCCAGTAATAATATTAAAATGTTTAAATAATAACATATCAACATTAAGACTCAGAAACTATCTTAGTAATGAATCAAGCACAATCAACGACCAAATTAATTAAATAAGAGTTTAAATCACAACATAATAGGCGTAAGAAATTGTGAAAACAAGGCTTTTACTTAGTAAATATTCGTATTTCGTGCTCAATGAAATTGGCACATGATCAAGTATTCCTTTGCTAGTCGTAGGACATTGAAATAGGTAAGTATCTATGATAGGTATCTATCACTTGATCCCCCATCTTCTATATCTAAACCCACTAATTTTCGATTAGCATAAATAATTAAATAAATATATCTGGACAAATTCACACACGGTTAATTAGACCCAAAGTAAGCTCTAAGCTTGTGTTATGGAATCTAATTATAGATACATAAATACTTTTTATGAATATATAATTGACACCCAGACGTGCCAACAACTATGTCTGCACATATTGTTGACTCCGGGCGGGAATCGAACCCGCAACCCCCGGGGCTTGTCAAAAAACGCATGTTCTCAATGATCCTGAGAGTTTGTCTTGTATCACAAGTAGCGGTACCGTTAAATCATAAAGAATCTTTACATTGCGTGAGAATTTTCCCATAAACAAGTCAGCAATTTCCTTCTTCATACGGAGGTGATTATAAGTAATGAGTTACCGAGTTACTCTAACGGTTTATAGATGTGAACGGCGACGAACTTTTCACTATCGAACATAGAAATCTGATGAAGCTAGAATACTTATATTTTCAACTAGCAGCGCCCCGCGGTTTTACCCGCGTTGTGCCCGTTTCGGTGGGAATTTCGGGAATTTTTTTACATAAAAACCTTCCTCTAGTATCACTCTACCTATTACAAAAAACCGCATCAAAATCCGTTGCGTAATTTTAAAGATTTAAGCATACAGACAAACAGACAAACAAACAAACAGACAAATAGCGACTTTGTTTTATACTATGTAGTGATTTCGTCAATTTATCTGCACAATATTAATCGTTTCCTTTAATGGTTTTTTATTTTGCATAATAGGTGCCTAGACGATAATTATTTTTAATTAAATTATGAGTTATAATAATAAACAAGTTTATTCATCACTTTCCAATCATGAAACTCGCTTATTTTATGAAACACTCAAGTATGTAGTTTTATGTGTTAACTGTCTGTTAGATCCTGTTGGTGGACAAATGGTTTTGCTTATTGAGGTTATAAGATTTGATGGAGACTTTGACTAAGAAGTCAAAATTACAGGTCAAAATCAAAGAAGTGGTTATCAGTTCTACAGACATTACTTACCTTGTGCAAAAAGGGGGGCGTCTTGTATGACATGTCTGTGGCGTCGTAGCTCTAACACCTAAAAGCACTCGCCATGTACTCGTAGATGGACTAAAAAACGATTGTTAAACAATATTAAACTATTTTTTAATGGTATCTCTAAAAATTAAGCATTCCATTGGGAGTGTTTAAGCTATTTTTATATTCAAAAAGGCCTCCTTGCATCTTTTCGTCGGTTACAGCTGTATCTGTGCTGTGTCAGGCAATCTAGTATTAGTTATGTTTAAATATACAGTAAAGAGCAATAATTTTGAATTGAACTACGTTTACCGATACACTTCGCTTTTAATTTACATTTTTATCTGACGTTTCGGCCCCTTTAGAGACATTTTGTCTTGAGAAACCAATAGCTATAATTTTCTAATTAATTAACCTACTTTTCTATCCGTTACAGACACCTAGTGAACCGGGCTCTCAAGTCAGGACCATGGGGCTCCAACCGCCAAGGCCGCGGCTTCAGACCCACAGTAGACCCTGAAGTCATGAGACGAGCGCTGCTTGACTCTCATTCGATGAACGTAGACGAGATGAGGATAGACAGTGGAAATAGAACTGGTGGGTTTTGATACCTTTTTCTATAATTACTATTTATTTTTATAGAAGTTTTCTGTCATTTTCAATATTATTTCCTAACCTAACATTACATTACGAACTTCGTTAATGAAATTCTTAATAATTGTCTAGATCAGTAGCTACCCCAGTCCTATTTTCAGATAACCTAATTGCACTTCTAGTGCGAATATAGATTGACATAAATGTAATACGCTTGGTTGGCTTCAATTTTATTGCTGTGCCAAAAAATGGATACTGGATTATACTTAAGAGCTGGGCTCTTGTCGATGAAGTATTGGTGTTCTTTTCATTTTTCTCTATCTTCTGCCATCCACTTCAGCTGTTTGTACAACACGACCTTTGCATGTATTACAGACTAGCAGCGCCCCGCGGTTTTACCCGCGTTGTGCCCATTCCCGTGGGAATTTTGGGATTTTTTTTACATAAAAACCTTCCTCTTGAATCACTCTACCTATTACAAAAAACCGCATCAAAATCCGTTGCGTAATTTTAAAGATTTAAGCATACAGACAAACAAACAGACAAAAATAGCGACTTTGTTTTATACTATGTAGTGATACTGGATGGGATTGAATAAAAAAAAAATCGTTAACCTATATAAATCTAAACCTTCCCATTCCAGCTCGAGCCACTTCTGTATCCTCGTCGGGGTCCTGCAACAGCGCCGGCGGCGGCCGTCTCTGTCGCACTCGGTACAACACGACAGCGCCAATGTACGGCGTCTCGCTCACTTCGGGACAGCCGGTGACGATTGTGCAGAAGTTCCCGGATCTACTGCAGCAAGTCGTCTTTGAAGTTTGCGAGTGAGTATATGTATTCTTTTTTTGGTCCTTAGGAAAGACATTTAATGCTGTGGTATCCAGAGTGATTGAAAGAGTCATAAAAACACAGGCAGTGTGTGTGGTGGGAAGTACTATTCGACGCGTAAAGGAGCTGTTGATCTAACTAAGCGGTGTGAATCTCAATTGACTGCAAAAGTATTTTTATAGTTGATTATATATTGCTAAGAAAAAAATATTTTGATGCATTCATATTCGCCCATTTGTTAAAAGAGCTCTGCTCTGGTCAAAACGCAGAAGCAAGAACTGGCACTGCTATTAGTAATTTCGAAAATACTTTTCAATTTCAATAGCCACATTTAAAAGGAACGTTTTTTTTATAGACTACTCTTATCGTGAAATTCCTACCCTAGTATAACGCAGGGAAAACCGCGTCCGCTGTTAATAGTAATATAGTATAATGAGCACGAATATTTTCGGTTATCGCTATTCTGATGTCAGTGTTCTACAAACATGCGGGAAACATTATGTATTAACCTAATGTCCTGATGAGTATTTAAATACCCGTGTTAAATAAATATGGTCCTAAAATAAATTAACTTTTCAATTTTTAGAATTAGAGATAGAATATCTTGAAGGCTTTTGAGTGGTCAATAACCTATTCGAACTTAGTTACTTACTTCTATACTAATATTATAAATCTGAAGAGTTTGTTTTGTTTGTTTGTTTGTTTGTTTGTTTAAACGCGCTAATCTCAGAAACTACTGAACCGATTTGAATAATTCTTTCACTGTTAGATAGTCTATTTATCGAGGAAGGCTATAGGCTACATTTTATCCCGAAATTCCCACGGGAACGGGCACAACGCGGGTAAAACCGCGGGGCGCTGCTAGTTTTGTTATAAAATTCATTCATAGGAATAGATAGCGGTCAACCCTGGTGTGGGAGTTTTAGACCACCTAAAGGCCTCCGACACGGTATGACGAATATGTTAACTAAAATCGAAAATATATTTTTTTCAGGACAACCGAGTGTGGAGTCGTCCGCGGCGTATGCACCCAGACATACGTCCCGTATTTGTTCCTAGTTCTCCCACTGGGGCCAGTCACTTTGACTGGACAGGACTACGTCTTAGTCGAGTCGGGATGCGTATGTAGAATCGATACCTCGATCCCCTAGTTTTGAAGTGGAGAGTTTGTTAGTTATGGTACTTAAAACATTTTGAAGTCGTTGTTTTTTAAGTATTTTTTTCCGAAGTTGTTTCTATAAGTTTGTATGAATTTTTATATTTTATGGTAAAATCATATTTGGATTTATCATCTCTTATCTTCAGTATATCATCAAAACACCATTTTTCAAAAAAAATATCTAATTAATCATACACAGGGTGTAAAAGGGATTAGAAATAAAAGTCAATTCTATTATGAGTCGATTCCAATAACTTTTACGAAACTGTGATATGATTATTTTCAGTTTGCAAATTATTAATATTAATATTATTCTTAATCATCCAACCGTCATTCGATAATCATTTCAAAACAATAAGTATTGTTATTTATATTTGAAATTTTTGTACCGAAACAACACTGGTACAATCAGTAACTATCAAAACGACAACTTACTTTAGAATCTAACTTAAGTAGATCTATGTTTATTTATAAAAATACGAACGAAAGCAAATATACAAAATAATATTTTGTAGCTTTTAAGATACCTACGAGTGTTCTTATAAAAGTATTTGATGCATTTAATTTAACGTATTTTTAAGTCCAACGAAATGTGCATTTATTATTGTATTTTATTTGATTTGAAAATGTTAAAATGAATATTCAAAAATTTAAATTTTTATCATGGTTATTGGTGTAAATGGGACATTGCGGTAACAATTATTGTAAAATCGTCGAAAAATTATCAATGTTGATTCAATTTCTCGACCATTTTGCTTAGTTTGTTTTATTTTTTTATTTAGTAGACTGAATTTTATTTTATTTATTTTAGCCCTATGTTAATACGGAATACATATTTTATTAATTTAATATTTAATTGAATGACATATATTTTTAGATTAAGTTTTATCAAATTGTAAGAACGAATTAATAGGAATGAATAAATTATTTAATTTTTAATAACTGTTTATATTAATATTTACTAATGTTATTTTTCCCCAAAATAATTTAGTTCTTGGTCTGTTTAAACACATTGGCACTTATTCCTACTACCAATTTTATTAAAAATCTATTTTAGTTTTAACACCCTGTATGATAAAATACTAGGTTACCATTTTGATACAAACAAAATTAAATATCATTAAACTGGAAATAATCACGACATTGCTGTCAGAATTAATGTATAAAAGTATACCCGCCTTTTCATAAACGATCTTCAACTAAAACACTGTTAAAAAGTGTTCTGTCTCTTTTGCTCTTTGGAAAATAGCGTGTCTCGGAGAGGGACAAACCATTTGATAGCTTAAATGCTGTAAATAAGTGTTTATGAATAAGGCCCTTCGCCTGTAATGTCCCACTATTGGGCGAACACCTGTCATCCCACTGAAGATATCATCAGTGTGAGGATAAGACGTAATCACAAACGCTTTTATTTATTTTATTTCTTTATTTGAACAGTCAGAAGTTGAACACAAATACTGTTACATAAAAATCATTCGATTCATTTGATAATTTTATATTTCTATAGGAAGTGTCCTATTAAAATATTGATTTGATATAAAAATAGATAAAAAATATATCACTATTTAGTACAAAAATATGATAAACTTACTTATCTATTGCTTAAATAACGACTAAGTAACAAGGCACATAGCTTAGGATATTAAGTTAGGTTTAATTAGGTTGGCTGTCTGTGTTTCTGCTATGAATAAGGTATATTTATCTAACTCGTACTTTATTTCGTTTGCTAGTATTTTTCCTTGCTTTTCTTTGAGATTGAATGTGATGAAAACTTTGACTAGATCTAATTTAAGTCAGTACCTATTTAAAAAGTTGTAAACAATCAAAAATGTAACTTCCAACTACTTTGTATAGCAGAAACATTACAGACAAAATAATCTAATTTAATGACTAAAAGCTTATTTGGACATTATTTTTAGTCAAAAAATTATGATTTGGAACTGGTTTTCAATCATTAGATAAAATCATTGAATAGATTTTTCAAGTTTACCAAATTCATTGAGACAAATTTGTTTCGAGTATTTTGCTAAATATATTTAACCGCCTGCATATAGGAGGACGTGTAGGTATAAATGAAATTGAGACGAACGGTCTACGAAAAGCCGTGAACTATAGCTGGACTGAACTGAAATCCATCAACTATAGCTAAAGTATACTCAAAGCCAACTAAGTGTAGCTGAACTGTACTAAAAGCCATCAACCAAGTATGGCTTAACTGTACTAAAAGCCATTTACTATAGATGAACTGTACTGAAAACAATCACCTATAGATGAACTGTGCTGAAAGCGAGCACCTATAGACGAGCTGAACTAAAAGCAATCAACGATAGCTGATCTCAAAGCTACCTAACGATTGAAATCCTTCCCTCTCTTATCATTCATAAACTAACTTATTGTTGGTCGTAACGGTAGTACTGTTGAGGCTGTTGGGCGTGTGCTGGGGCCTGTGGCTGCGCGTGAGCTACTGGCTGCGGCCTGTACTGTTGGGGCTGGCTGTACTGTGTGGGCTGGAGGGTTTGAGGCTTGGGAGTGGGCACTTTGACTACGATGTCGGTGGGCTCGCGAGATACCTGGGAAGAAACACGTTGATGGTTATTGGTTGTGATGTTGGTCCTAGATGCTATGGGTGTTTTTGCAGCCGATTGATGACACTAGGATGCAAGTTAGAATACGCTATCGTTTTTTCTCACATTTGGTAAGGTCGCGCGGGCCATAGATTTTTTAGCCAGGAAGAGAATTTTAAAAGTATTGATTAGTATCCTCTAATGATGACTAGTCGACTTTCATTATAAAAAAGACGAACGTGATCTTTCAAAGACTTGCAAACACAAATAAACCAGCAAGCTTATATGTTACTATCTGTCCCGCGCGGTGGTTTAACCCGCGACTCAATAGATGTCGCTAGTGTGAATCTAAACCATCCAGGGGACCGAATCGGTCCAGCCGTTTAGAAGGATTCAGTGACATACATACGTACAGTATATATATATATATATATAAATATATATATATATATATATATATATATATATATATATATATATAAAGATTATGAGTGTTAAACTGTACGTTAATCCCACCTATTTAGAATGGTCAAGTAGCATGTCATCTCACCTCTGCCTTGAATCCTTCCTTAGGGTCAGCAGTATAGGTGACTGTTCTGATGAATCCATCGCTGTCGACTACAGAGTAAGATCCCTTGATGACATCACCTTCGCGTTCTTCCTTCCTGTTTTGGTAGTTGGTGTATTGGTCGTCGTTTACGTCGAAACCGAATTGGTAAGAAGGATTGTGCTGAAAAAAAATAAAGGTATAAAGTAAGAAATCGATGATGAGGAAGGTGGTATGTTTTCATTGATCCTATTGTGTATTGTATAGACAATTATTGTATTTACACTCTACTATCAGCGCCCCGCGGTTTTACCCGCATTGTGCCCGTTTCCATGAGATTTCGGGATGAAAAATAGCCTTTAACCTTCCAGTTGAATGTGGCTATCTATTACAAAAAGAACTATTCAAATCGGACTGGTAATTCCAGAGATTAACTCGAACATACAAAGAAACAAACAAACAAATTTACAAATTTTACCTCTTTATAATATTAGTATAGAAGTATAGATGTATCATTTTGTCAGCAACCATAACGTGTCACGTTGTTTGTCCACGATGGACTCCTAAACTATTGAACCGATTGTAAATTTAATTTGCACAACGTGTGAATTTGATCCAAATTGAAAGATAGGATAGTTTACATCTCAATTTATATTGATTAGGGTGGTCCACTCCTTAATTTTTATATAGAAAAACAACGTTTGTAACTAATTAAGGTTAACCAATGCTATTAACTAAAATATCCTGAACCGCCATCTAAAACAGTTTGAAATCAATCCAATGCACAACATCCAGGCACAGGGACTAACAAGTTACCAACAACTTTCACTAAGGAACCTGTCTCAGTCTGAGTATACGGGTATCAGCCGCACTTACAAGAGTCACAAGCCTTTGCCAGGCCAATGGCCATGTCTACTTTCTATGAGATAGGAAACAAGATTACGTTGAGGATAATAATTGGCTTCCGTCTTTTGAATATATTTTATGGGTTTAGTAAGGAAGTGTTGAATAATTAGGTACTCTTGAGGTTGAAATGATAGTTTTAGCATTTAGTGTGATCATCAGCATTATAAAATTACTTTTCTTGGTGAAATTATTCAATTTTCAGTTTCATTCAGTTTTTGTTTAATTTTGAAGACAGGATGCTTGATTCAATTAAGGTTTTATGTTACGACGAATAAGTAAATATAATGTACAGCTTTTCCATTCAACTACTTATTTGTGGACATGTTATAGACGTTCCCTTTTAATTCGTTTATTACCACATATTGTATAAGATTTCCATATGTCCTTCCCATTATTCCGAGTGGAACCATAGACTGCATTCACAAGCGGCTTGCAAATATTCGTGGTGCTGTCTACTAAACGCTTTGTAAATTTTTTTAAAACCGCAGACGGTTTCCAAAATCGCTCAATGCTGACTGCTACCTTAAGACGAAACAAAAATATTTCCTCCATTCTGGGCAGTTTAGTGGCCAACCTTAGCATAGGAGTTTTTATACTACCTACAGGCCTTACATGGTCTATCGATTGAAACACCCTGAAACGCTGTAAGTACTTACGTCATAGTCCTCAGGCTGTTTCTGTTGAGCCTGGTACTGCTGCGGCTGCGGCCTGTACTGCTGGGGCTGCGGCCTGTACTGCTGGGGCTGGGGCTGGGGCTGGTACTGCTGCGGTTGTTGGTATTGACCCTCGTTCTGGACGAATGTCTGTTGAAGATGAGAATGAGTGTGAGGATTAAGGAATGAAAGAGATGAAGTTCGTTATGGTCTTAATTATGTTATGATTTTGGTCGTGAATGAGTAGCACTTTTTTGATAACAACATATCTGTAGGACAATATAAGTAGAAAGTTTCAGTATTATTTTTGTAGATTAATGATGTATGGATTAATGATGTATGGATTAATGATGTATGGATTAATGATGTATGGATTAATGATATATGGACCAAGTAGACACGATACAAAAAAAATATTATTTCATAATATTTTATTTGTGTCGTGTCTACTTTGGTCCATATGGTTCATACTATGTTAGTAAATATGTGTGATTATTAGTACTGCCTTAAATTGCCTTAACTAGTTTCTTTAATTACTAACGTATCTGGCAGGGGAAGGAGCCGCTCCGGGGATGTGTGCTGGCCTGGGGATTACTTGAGTCTGTGCTGACTGTTCATGACCTTGTTGCTGGGCGAGGTAGTCTCTCAGAAGATGAGGAGGAATTTCAGCTGGTTGCTGTAGGTAAATTAAGAAATAAGTGATTGTTTCAAGAGGTTTAGGGTTAGACCCTGCCCAGTTCCTATTTATTTAGGTACTCATTTAAGTTTTTTTTTCAGTTTCAGGTATTTATATGTATGTACTACTACGAGTATCCTAATAGTATTTTTTTTTTTTTTTTTTTTAACCTGTATTGTCTCACTGCTGGGCAAAGGTATAATATTATAAATGTATTAGGTAAATTAAGAAATAAGTGATTGTTTCAAGAGGTTTAGGGTTAGACCCTGCCCAGTTCCTATTTATTTAGGTACTCATTTAAGTTTTTTTTCAGTTTCAGGTATTTATATGTATGTACTACTACGAGTATCCTAATAGTATTTTTTTTTTTATTTTTTTTTTTAACCTGTATTGTCCCACTGCTGGGCAAAGGTATAGTATTATAAATGCGAAATTTTGTGAGAATGTATTTATGTATGTGTGTTTGTTAAAAACTACTGAACGGATTTTGATGAAACTTTACAGTAATATAATAATATAGGTTATACATCAGAATAACGCATGGGAACATTTTATCTCGAAATTCTCGCGGGTTAAACGCGGGTGAAACCGCGGGGCTCGGTTAGTTTTAACATCTGTTATGAATAGGTATTCATACCTATTGTCTCATCATACATTGCTAAAAATTTGCAATAAAAGTTATGAGTAGTAGTAATAAGTTGCCAATGGTAATTATCTATAAAGCAACTATATAAGTTTAGGCTATACAATAGTGTGTGATAGTTCACACAGTTTCGTGTCTAAACATCGGAATAAAAAAATCTGATATTTGGCAATACACTAGGTACTAGGAGTAGTAATTGATAAGTTGCAATCGTAAAACAATTCGTTTTACGATTGAAGTTGGCTATTAAATAAGTAATAGTTCCAGATAAGTGTTTCCGATCACGTGCCCATAAATGATTGAGAGCAATCCATACCAAAACAATATAAAATTAATAACTGTTACACAATGTTATATAACGTTACATGTTTTGTACTGACCCCTTAACTTACTAAAATAATTGGTAAGTAACCAGTTACGTAACAAACCCAATTAATAGTCAATTAAAGTGATTTTTGTTACGTAACTGACAATCAGAGTGGATCTCATTGCGTTTGTAACCACCGGTTGCGAAAGTATAACAGCCAGTTTTGTCTTGCTTGATTTGTCACGGCGTCAATTGACATAATAATATGTAGAGTATAACCTTCGGCAAATTACTTCATTCATTCTTTTTGCAGTTCATTCACATGTCAAGGATGACGTTATTTAAACTGAAACGTATGTGAATAGCTGAATAGATCGAGGTTGTTGAACAATAGGGTGAAATATTCGCTTACATTGCCCTTGAATTTAACGGTCATTTGTTTCATTTAAAACATTTTGAAATACGTGCTTATCTTTTATTTATGAGAATCATTTCCATTTGAAAATGGAACCGTTACGTTTAAATTAAACAGAATTTTACAAAAATCATAAATCGAACAACCTTCTCGTCATTACGAAACTGAATTATTTTAATATGCCGATTTCATGACAATTATTAACCGTGACAGTTAATCTTTAATTTATTTGATTTGGCTGATAATCTCAATTCTTTTTTAAGGACATATATACATGAAAATATGGTTGCAGATTTAATCACTTTTAGAAAACTAAAATATTAAAAACAGTCATTGCTCTTTTTTATTATAAGTGGAGATTTTATAACAAAAGCAGTTTACTTATTAATAATCAATCATTATTTGTTCAAATAGCTAGACAAATTATAGGCACTGAATAATAATTACTAAGTAGTGAACCGGAATAGAGGCATCTATTAAACAAAGTCAATAGAGTGTAACAACAAGGCATAAATTATAACATCATAATTAGGTATTGATTAATGCCTATATTTTAGTACACGCTAACACTAGGAAATTTAAGAATATTAATACACACATTTGTTCTAGCTATCAACAATATTTCCAAATAATTGTCGGACACTTCTGTCAAGTATTTATTTTTACATGTACGTTACTTATATCGAAAAGTAAAATAGGACTTTTTAAATGTAACATTCTACATTATCAGGCTATATTGATATAAAATCAATTGAAAAATAAGAAGGGGTCTCTATGGGGATCAAACTTTGTTAAAATTCAAGACAAAATTAATAAAAGGTCCTGAAATGCAGCCAGAGCACACTGCTGGAACATTTGAAATATGTAAAAAGAGTTATTGAATTATAAGAGAAACTTTTTATGGGAATTGATAAACCTCCTACTTTTGTGAAGTCGGTTAATAAAGCCTATACCACATATCCTTCTCATATTTAAAAGTTTACGTATAGTAATAAATCTTATTACCTGTTGCTGGTACTGATGCTGGGCTTGAACAGCTATCAAACACCCGACTACTAAAACCACACTTTGACCCAACATTATGCACTCACAGAGATATAATAAAGACACAAACACACTCGCGTACGAACTCAACGTATTGCGATGCATGTACGACACTCTCACTATTTATACTAACACCCCTTTAGAACGAAGGAGGGGCAAATAATAATACGATAATACTGAAAATTTAAATATTCATTTTTTTTGTCTAGTATGTACCAAGGTTTAAAGCGACCTTTTTCATAAATCTTTATCGACTGTTTGTCAAAAAGTGACGAAATGTTTTGTCTTTTATTGTTTTTACAATGAAAAAAGACACTTTTAATTTCAAGTGCAATTCATATAAATAACAATATTATTGTTAAGAATATTGTAAAAGAGGAATTCGCGGACGTTTCATACAAAAGACATCAACGCGCGCATCATTTTCTGTGCCAGCGAGTATTTTATTACTAGTTTCATAATAATTAAATAATACTTTAACATAAACCGGTAAAAGTACTAGTTTATTATGAAACTACTTTATAGTATAATAAAGTATAGATAACTAGATAGATAGAATAATAAATGGCTGCATGATGATACAAAATATCTTATTGAGATGTGATTTTTAATTAAAATCATATATTTAAAGTGTCGTCAACTTTTATACCGCAGCTTCTGCATAAATTATGATTTAAGGTAAGTTGAATGAAGTTAATAGCTATCTTAGTGCTAGCGTTTTTAGACCGCCTAAAGCTCTACCTATTCTAAAAATCAGTACTTCACTTTATTAGATCATGACTATCACACGATTTATTCTGACCCTTTAATACCTAAAACACTAAACAGATGCCCATTACAGGATAATAAACATCAATGTAATAAGTTCATGGTGTTTAACTGAATGTTCTAATCGTGATATTTATAATAGTTATGGCCATGGATCTTCGTAATGCCAACGGACTCATGCTCAAATATCAATGCATTCACTTGGATATTGATTGTGTTGTAATTATTTGTATACATTGGCTGTATCTAATCTAATTGTATTTGGATAGATGGATAAAATTTTTTCTTTATTTTTGTACACGCGAATCTGTTTTATGACGTCAGTATTTCCTTGGAGATTTGGAATAATAGCATGCTCATAAGTCGTAGGTCATGGATCTTATAAGAGCCGGTTTTTGATCAGTCTAGCTTGCTGCTAGTTAAGCGTATCGAAAGATTTTAAGTCGTTATATTAAGTACTTGTTAAGGTCCGTAAAATATGACTGAGTCAAGGAGAGAGAGAATGAGTCAGCAGGGTCAGCATCGTTTCGTTCTCCCCTTGCGATGGAGTCAACACCATCTTTCGAAAACTTGCTCTCAGACTGCATAAGATCCAGTTAATATACTATATAACGTTTCGTTTGTTGAACGGCAATATATTAAGTGTAATATAATTCAATTCTTATACAGTGACGGCGGTCAGTGATTAAAAAAAGAAGAACACAACATTAAGAGGGTAAGAGATGGTTAAGAGCTATGAACAATGTATTTAAAAAAAACCTAGTTGTCTTCAATATGGACACTCTCGGCAATGTGGCCAAAAGGGTGAATAATCTTCATAATTTTCATGTATTTGCATTCGTTCTGTATGCTCGTCTCTAGTTTTGTAATACAGTCTTGTTGTTAGGACAAACGGAAAAACTTCAAAGAATTCTCATTTCTCAATTGTGTAACTTAGCTAAATGGTACTTCAATCATAATCAAAACGTAACATCTATCAAATCAATCTCATACACACAGAATACAGTACAGTTAATGTCCAAACACTATAACATTTAATTCAAATATCAAGTCATAAGTTTAATCTGATACCTTTCTTTTCGAATGTACTTATATCTTAATAGTACATCAGAATTACGTGACTTGTTAGTACTTACACGCAACAACGGGCTAGAGCAATAAAAATAATGAGATTTGTATACAGATCACGGATAGGTATTTGGATTTAGGTATTAAGTAAGTGCCTAAGTTATTGGACTAATAAGTTTGGTTGCGGGTTTGGTAGAGTTAAGTAATGTACGATTAAGTTGTGATTATTTTGTATTTTCTATCTTCTTTACACATATGAAATAGATTTCAACCGTCTCTTATCCGGCTTAAAATAAAGGTTTTCTTCCGTGTGTATAATTTTTATTTATTTGACACGCCACGCGGTTTTAGCCGCGTTGTGCCCGTTCCCATGGGAATTTCTGGGTCAAAAATAGCCTACAACCTTTCCGTTGAATGTGGTTATCTATTACAAAAAGAATTATTGAAATCGGACTGATAATTCCCGAGATTATACAAACAAACCAACTTACAAATACCTCTTAATAATATTAGTATAGATGACACCTTTTTACTGTAAACGAATACATCTAAGTTAATATACAAAGAACATCAATAAGTCGGTCCCGGTTACTTTCTACGGATAGTAGTCGTTACATGAGCCATGTCAGAGGCCTTTGGCGGCTCAATAACTCTGACACCAGGATTGGTCAGGTTGGCCATCTACTCGATAAAGAAGATCAATTTTCTTCCAATATGTTTTTCGATAGTATCTTACTGATAACATTTGTAAAAAGAGACGCATTTGCCCTGCAGTAGGCCATTACGGACTGATTCTTTATTTAGTTTACTAAAATAGCACATACGCTAAACCAAACCAAGCACCGTGTCCAACTCGTAGCTTTGAATTCACCTAATCTTACCACAGGATATTAAAAGACATTCCAACCTAAAATTACCAAACGCCGTTTAATTATTTCCATATAAATAAATCTGATCTTTTACCCTACATATTTCAACGACGAAATCTCGGTCATATAATGTATTGACTTATAAATAATGTAATGTGTTCTTGTTAATGTTCACACGAGTTTTTGTAACTGATAACCGGTAAGGCTTGCATAGACGAGAGACAGTCCGGCTGTCCGTAACAGATTTCTTGTCCTTCAGAATAGAAATAGGTATACATTTTTTTTATATCAAATGCGCTAGAAGAAAAAGTTGACGATCAAATTTAAAATTAGAACATTTCAATTGGACTACGTTTACGGATTCACTTCTCTTTTTAAATTTGATTGTTCGCTTATAACTAACTATGAAACTTTTCAAATTTTTAAGTAGGAGCTTTTGTCCTCCGCGGACTTATAGTCCCTCGTCTGCTCTGCAGTACTTTGATAACGTGTAGGCTAGCTCTTGCGTTCTATTGGCGGCTGTAATGTGACCTGAATTGCTCTATATCCGCTTTGTAAGTGTATTATATTATGTAGTATAACTCTCACTGTGAAAGGGGGTTTGAGTCCTTGAAGTCTGGTTGTGTCGAGTGTGTAACCTGCATTTGTATAGTGTGGTAAATTGGCGATCACTTTTAAGTGATATATTCATTGGGCTCGCTAGTAACGAAACAACGTGAAAAGAATTATTTTTGATGAATACGAAGATCGCTTAAACGAATAAGGTTGCTTGTATTTCTATTAAGCGATGACTGCAAAAACCGAGGGAGGTAATTCTCATGACGACGTATCTATATGTATATTAGGATGATTGTGACTTTTTTCAAATTAATTCTCATTGCGTTTTCGATAACCTATGGGGCTTCCAAAATCTTAACAATATTGGTTTCTCTAAAATAATATGACTCGTCTAAATCAATAAAAACCGTCGCAAAACATACAAAAACTTATCACAGCAAAAATGAGCCTACCAAGTCCTTCAACATACTCGTATCGACCTTATAAAAACAATAAAAGTGTAATAAAGACATAAACCCACATTGAAACCTCAATCATTTTCTTACCATACCACCCGTTATTGCATGTTTTGTGACATGTAATATGTGATGTCGCAAGAGGCGCGCATGAACCGTGGGTGTGGAGATCACTGGTGCGCAAGACTTAGTACATTGCAAGATAATAAGCTACTGATAAGTAGTATGAATTAATTAGTCTTGTAGTTTCTGAGGTTGCTTTATTATATATGTAAGGATCAGGGTCCAATAAGAAATATCGTATCCAATATGAATTACGAAGGTTCCTCTCTTCCCAATACACTGTTCCCGGATCTAACTAAGGGAACAAGGGTGTCCTGGAAGCACAAATTGAACTACCACTCATTGTTTACACATTAAAGAAACCATTTTAATTCATTTATTTATTGTAAGCACCTATTTTTTATTACCCGCCTAGCAACGCCCCGCGGTGGAACCCGCTTTGTGCCCGTTACCGTGTGAATTTTGAGATCAAAAATAGCCTTTAAACTTTCCTTTCAATATGGCTATCCATAACAAATATAATTACTCAAATTGGATGGGTATATAGTTTCTGAGATAAGCGTATTCAAACAAACATAAAAAAATAACGAACCATTCAGCTTCTTTATATTAGTATTATATAGTTGGTGATTAATCTAAAGTCTTCTTTCAAGATTGAGCATAAGTGTCCACATACATAACAGTAGTCTATCGAGCTACAAATCGCAGTGCATAATCTAATAAAACTAATTGGATTAAAAGTATTTCCAGTAAGATCACGTGGCTTCATAATATTATATCACTAATTAAACAACGCAACACCTGCGCTTTAGTTCGATCGCATTCATTTTTAATTGCGAAGTATTTTGGTATTTGTGTTCAGTTTTGTGGGTCACTGTACAATAATTGATACTTTATAATGTATGACAGGTTTTCATACATATTATGTAGGTAGTGTTAAGAATTTCAATCTTGAGCTATCTAATAAGATAATAACTTAAAATTAGAGAGAAAGGGGAAGATAATGATAAATAAAATAATCATTAATTAAGTATATTTAATCACGTATTCATAATTATATATAATAATACTATTTTTGGTAATTAGGTGTTTACACGAGTAAAATCAATAAAAATAATTTAAAATCTAATACAGAAATAACTATAATTTATATAAAACACGTTTACACAATAAGAACGACGATCAAATCTATAACTAAAACCAAATAAATATAGTAACAATACTCAGCAACTTTACGCGGAGTATTTGTCACCCACATGGTGTCTGACACCCCATTTATAGTTGGCGTTTTTGTCGGTCTTCACGAAGGTGTGAACTGGGCCGGTGACACCACTGGGGCGATGGTCATCGTCGTAGTCATGACCACGTTTTGGACGCTGTCGCTCTTGAGGTTCGTGGTCAACTGGAAACGTGTTGGAAAGTTTAGGAAAGGAGACAATGGTAGAGTCAATACGGTTTCTTAAATGGTTGTGTTCGTATTGAATTTATTTACTTATTTTAGGAACCTAAAATAAGTAGCTTTTGGGCAAGGGTGAGTTCCTATCGAGGTAGAGATTAGTGAAGTGAAGCTCTATTGACCAATCAATAATGACTATTCCAGCTCTGCAATAAAAATACCTACTGATGGTCAAATGAACTCCGTTTCGTCTTAGTGAAATGGAAACCCTTTATTTCCCTCTATCTAATATTTACCAAGCGAGAGAAATTGTACTTTCTCTCTGAAAACAAATTCTGATTTTAAGAAGTTTTTCTTCTGAAATATCAGCAGCACTTACCTGGTTTTCTATGAGCTGGAGGCAGGGGAGCAAATCTGGTGATCCTCAGAGGCGCTCTCTGTGCCGGGTAGTATAGAGGTAGGGACCATGCAGATATGGAGAGAATCATGCATGATAGAATCACCTGGAAACCAAAATAACTGAATGAGGTAACAGTCCAAAAACGCAGAAGATAATAATGATAAGTACTGATTGTTTAGGTTTCAAAAATTGCTACGCAAACGTCGTCGTTTCAATAATGAGTTCAAAATTAGGGCCTCAAAAAAACAATTTAAAAAAAAAATCCCACTGCTGGGAAAGTCCTCTCATCTCACTTTATCATTATTCGATTAGGCGTAATCACCACGCCTGCCTAATGTGGGTTGGTGATCTCAACCCATGTGAATAATTAAAAAAATAATAAGCGACCTGGTTTTATAGCATAATTAATGTTATAATAATGATTGCTTCACACATTCATATTATGTCCTCTAAGTAATACTGAATAATATGTGCGAATGAACAACAAAATAACCCTTTAACTCAAAGTACATTTACATAAGTATCTGATTAAATCACAGCTCCCGAATCTTCATAAAGATACTTATTTAAAACAAAACTTACCAAAGTAAACTTATCCATGTTAAAATCGTAAGGTTGAATCAATGTACCAACAATAAATGACACACAAACTACCGAACCAGCTCTTATAAATAAGATAGAAAACGAATTTAAAACACTTTCTTTTGCGCTACGGTCGAATGCACACCGCTTCGGTTCATTTGGACAATGGAAGCGAATTCTGAACTAAGTTCCATGTATAAGGAAAGTAGTCAAAGGAATCGTGTTCCGAACTACTGATGATTCTAATAATAGGCGTAGTTACTACAAAGTGCAGAGGAATATGTTACTTGGATGCCAAGATGCAGTTATAGTCGTGTTAAAGATTTTAATAAATGTTTTATTAATTACTAGCAGTGCCCCGCGGTTTTACAAGCATTGTGCCCGTTCCCGTGTGAATTTCGGGAATTTTTATACATATAAACCTTCCTCTTGAATCAGTTAATCAATTGAAAAAAACCGCGTCAAAATCCGTGCAGTAGTATTTGAGTTTATCGCGAACAGACCGACAGATAGACAGACGCGGCCGGGGACTTTGTTTTATAATATGTAGTGATGTAGTGATTTAGTGACGAGACCGGTAATAACGAACTGTGTCGTAACTACCAGAAATTGGAATAACATTGAAAATTAACTGTAACGTGTTCTTTAACCTGAATTTTGTAATCAATCGCGTATTCGTGAGAATTTCGGGATAAAAATTCTAAAAATAACCTTTCCGTTGAATGTGGCTATCCATTAAAATGAGAATTATTCAAATCGCATAGTTTCTGGAAGATGCGTGGACAAACAAATAAAAAATCAGCTTCAACCATATTATTTTACGTAGTATATGAGTACGTAGTAGATAAAAACGATTAAGTCAGTGTTTCGCGTGTGAGATAAATGTTAGCTCAGTGTTACAAATAATTATAATATACTAGCCCCGCCCCGCGGTGTTACCCGCGTTGTATCGGTTCCCGCGGGAATTTCGGGATAAAATGTATCCCATGTGTTATTCTGATCTATATAACTGTAAAGTTTCATCTTAGTCCGTCCAGTAGTTTTTACATGAAAGAGCAACAAACATACATCCATACATCCATCCTCACAAACTTTCGCATTTATAATATTAGTAGGATTCCAATTGGTAAATATAATAAAAACAGTAGGTATTTTATATAACGATTGTTTTAACTTTTGTGACACTTTATGCGTCGTTAGCGGTATTTCCGTCGGGATTAGGTAAAAAGTGTGCTGGAGCTATTAAGCTTGAGACACACCTAGGTAAAGTTAGGTAAGCGCAATTATTTATATAAGAGTCAATGAAAATGTGGTTTACTGTGCTCTAATAAAAATCTAATTAGTAGGTACCTCACGGTTTGTATTTATATAACTAAAGTGATTAATAAAATATTACTTATAAGTAAATGCTGGAAACAGATATCACCTTCATCTAAAATATTGATAAGAGCTATAACTATTAGCAACCAAAATTATAATTTTTCATCGCGCGCCATATTCGCTCATTCAAAGTCATTTTTAAAACATTAATATGTCAATGCCAACACCAATTTTGTTCGGTAAATTAAAAACATAATTAACCTCACAAAAAATGGCTTAAGTTAAGACAGTATCTCTTATTTAAGAAAACAAACATTATTTAATTATGCCCTTATTAATGCAACGTATAATGTTATATAACATTTAATTTCGTGTGTGCAAGCCAGCAATGCCATAACGCCATAACAATGTTTGGCCATAGATTTGAATATTGTACCCATTGTACCACTAACCTAAAGGCTGGTAAAATAATAACGGCAACTTATGTAAGTTGTACTCATTACACGGCTTCTGCTCACAGTTATTGTCTTATTATAATTACCTAACTATTATAGAACAATGTCGAAAATTATCTTCTGTGTACACCCTATGATGCGTGAAATGTACTGGAATACTAATTAAAATTAGAAAGAGGTAAAGTTGCCAATCGGATTCGAAAATAATTATACCCAGTCATTGAGACAAAGGCCTTTGCCACACTTGACGGATCTTCCGTCGCCGATCTTCCGTGACCGAACGCCAATACATATTATTGCATATAATTTACGCTGCGACGGAACGACCGATCTTCCGCGTAGTGTGCCCGCTATTTGTAATTTAAGATCCGTCAAGTGTGGCAAAGGCCTAAAGGTCAATTACAAAATCATAATTATTTAATACAATATCCTGCTTAGGCTAAACATCTTAGGTAATTTGGTGGGTAACGAAATAAAACACTGGTCTCTTGTGATAATTTTAATTTATTTTGATATTGGAAATGACTTTCTTGGTAGAATCATAAATCAATGTTTCTATAGCCAATATTGCAGCGATACATTATAGATTAACATATTAAATTGCATATTAAACAGTATCAGTATTCATTGTCCCCGCTTAACATTCAATCTGGAATTAAGTAGGTCCTAATAATCTCCCTTGGTTAATACCAAAAGTCTTAGCCACATCTATGGCCACACTACGCTTTCAATCCAAGGCACATAGCTAAGAACCCTGGTATAGACCCCGGCGCCTCCCCGGAACCCACAAGGACGACCGTATGACGTCACGCCGATGATGAAATACGAACATATTGATTCGTCAAAATATTGGAGAGGACCTCCGCTGTCTCCCTGGAAATTGGAAGGAAATGCTTTTAATGAAAGAGGCTGAAAGGTTCCTAGAAATTGTTGAAGTTTCAGTAAATTAAAAGTAAAGTTACCAGCAGTCAATAAATTGTTGTGATAAGAATTTTCTTATTAGATCCTCTCCGATCCTTTTTATCTTATTTCTCTCACCTCACAAGTGTCAGAGATCGAACCACTTCTCCCAAAGTTTGCGTAGCACATCTGCGTATTGTGGTCAATACCTTTGGCGAGGTGGCGGTGAACAGGATACATTGCGGAGCACTGCTGTGGACTTAGCTCGTTCAGATTTACCTGGGCAAGAAGCAAATCGTTGGAAACGAGTAAAAACTAAGAGATTGAGATCAGATAAGTCCTTAAGCAACTTGGTTTGCTACCAGACTTAATGTGAAAGTAGATTATTGAAAAAAGATTATAACGAGATGAGCATCTTCCAGCCTTCACGAAGATGTTTCTAGTATAACCCTGGATATTTCTAAGGATGTAACAAATTCGATATCAGAGTTGGCCAGTAAGGGATAATGACGGTGATCATACGATAATGATTAAGCCTCCTTTCCCTTAAAACCTACCACTTGTAACACGTCAGCTTCGATCTGTTTGTGCCCAAGGCGTCCCCAACCGGCAGCCGTAGTTCGATAGTTGATGGTACTCCGGCCATTGCGTTTATCAACTAGTGGAATATGATGAAGACAAGCTGGGATCACATCCTTGGTAAATATGAAACTGGAAGCAATATATCATCAACTCCATTATGTTCTGGCTTATCGTTAAATTGGTTAAACGCTCAGTATCAAGTATTTCCTGGTCTTCTGGTACTTACGGTTTATTTACTTCTAAGAGCGCTATATCATGGTACTTTGAAGGTGGCTGGTAACCAGGATGTGGCAGGAAGTTCTTGACTCGTCTGATTTGCCAATACTCTTTATCGTCAGACCTTTTTAATATACCTACTCCTACGTAAGATACGTTACCTCTGAGAACAGAAAAATAGATAGACATAATAGGACTTTTGCAACATTTGGGAATCGAAACTAATATATATTTAAAAAGCGAATTTGTGTCAATTTCTTTCAAAGGGACTTTTATTATATTGACTTAGAATGAGGATTACTTACAATGAAAAGTTAATACAGTGTCCAGCCGTTAACACAAAGTTGTCACTGATGATAGTTCCTCCGCAATGCCACTCGACATCTTTTAATTGATCTCCATATCCAAGAAGAGCCTAGGATTAAAAACTCAACGTAACTGATGTGATATCTCTGCTGCACTAATCTTCAGCGAGAATCTTATTAAAATCGACTTTGAGGTCAGATAGAACATTTTACGTACCATATGAGGCATTTCGCGCCTGGCAGCATTTCTACCTCCTGATGCAAACCCTGCAAACTGAAAGGTTATGGGGCTGACCGCAAAGCAGGATGCCAATGGGTTGTATAAGAAGTAATGTGACTTCTCACAGTGGTAGGGCAGAGTCGAGGAGTATGTGAGGCAGTCTATAAACATAAATTGAATTATTAAAAACACAGGTTTCAAGTGGAAACTTCATAGTAGTTGTGTATGCAGCAGTGGCTCGGATTAAGCGCAAAACACACGTAGTGCAGGTGCAGGCCAGTTGTTGGCCCGCAGCGGACCTGTATGACACCTTTTATACAAATACAAGGAATAAAACGTCACGTTACCCGCACCAGCACTATGTATGTCTTACGCTTTAGGGCGAGTGGTCACTTGAGCTGTATTTACTGGAACACTCGTGATGTTAGGGTTCATACTCATTCAGCCAATCTCATTGTATCACAATATTTCATACACACAAAAAACGCGATAAAAGTTTTCACTCCAAAAACTGTTGTTCAGGTATTTTTTACCATTTGATTGTTACTACTTACTGTCCCAGGCTTTACTACCAGTCTTGTAGTAAAGTTGACCGGTCACTGTAACTACTGCTGTCCTGAAAAAATAATTACCACCAGATCTTAGCAAAGCGACGGGTAAAATCTTTAGAAATTATATAATAAGTTACCTGATATCTTCAGTTAATTTACAACTGGAGCAGCAAACATTTGGCACCATATCTTCAAAGGAACAAATCTGAAATAATTTACCCATTTTTCATTAGGATATCAGCTTTATGTCCACCTTGGAGGTAATGTAATGTCGTTACTTGAAAAAAGCAATACATTTGAGATTTCTTAAATTAATGGTAGAATACCTACCGACTAGAATTTGTTATGCTGATACTTAGCTTACCGTAATATCTTTCTTCCTATCGAATATCATGTCTGGACAATTGTACATGTTGACGCATGTACCATTGGCCCCATTCGATTTTCTGCAAGGATCGCCTAAAAAAATCGAAATCCACAATCTTCGATCAACAATACACAACTAGATGTCGCGTCGGCGCTAAAAATACGTCTCGGTGAATAATGCCTCATTTGAAAAGTGAGCTCTTATTTTATTTATAAGATTTGCTACTTTATTACTAGGTATCATGGTTGTAATTAGGTTGAACTTCGAACTGTTTTGAAACTTTTGTTTCAGTTCGGTAGTAAACAAAATAAGCTGTCACACGTCATCCACGCGGACAGTATTTAGCTTTGATGTTGTACGTGACCCGATATCTAGTTGTGTATTGTTGATCGAAGTCCACAATATTCAAAATAGCTACGATGAAATAGACACCACTTCCAAATTATTTATCATGAACACGGTTCTTAGATAAATAGTTGTTTTGTCTCAAGAGCGCTTCTGAGCCATACTTGGCGTGTACTGTATTGAACATGGACACGCGTCTTTGTGTACATAATTATGAATACCATTGGTATGTTTGTTTATCTATCAGAGGCATGGGCTATCTGCTTTTGCCAATACTCACTACAAATGACTTTTCTCCGTTTATTATTACCTTCTATGTTGTCGCTACTTTAGAGGCAATTTTGACTCAAACCAAGACACACACATCAATGTGTATGTAATTTACCAACATTAGTATGCCATAAAGGAGTTCGTGAGGTACTATACTGCTTATAAGTCCGTATAGGTCAAAGATCAGACGAAAAACTAAAAAACAAATGAATAAAACCATTTTTATCTATTATAACTAAAATGTCTGTCAAATGCACATTTTTTCTCTGAATCAGGAAGTGGACAAAAATCAAGACAAATTCAGTAATAAGAAAGACAAAACTTACCTTTCGGTATGTAATCGTAACAAAAAACTTGATGACACAATAACAGCACGATGATTATTTTCATTTCGTAATTATTCAGAGAGTTTTAAACTACTTTTTAACAACAAAGACTTTACGCTCGGATATTTTAACACCACGATCACGTATCGAATTAAATAGGTTTTGAACTTTAACTTGACGTGAAGACACCTCAGGTTATATCATTCAACTAAAATAGATAATATTTTGTGTTTTAATGATAGGATTTTTAGCGAAGGCATATGTGAAGTGGGAATAAAAAGATAGAGCATAGAAAATAACCGGTTTTGTATTAGATTGAGTAAGATTATTAGACATACAATACACGTACTATACTTATAAATTATAATATATATATATAGTACTATTACAAAAAAAACTTGAAGACTAATAAATATCTGTCTGATTTGATTACATTTAATTATTTTATTCTAATAGAGACACTCCCTCTGTTTTATTCACCTACTCCTATGGTGTAATTAAGTATTATATAACAAAAAAAATATCAAATCATTATGAAGGTATGTTTTATATATAGTCTCGTATTTGACAGCGCAGAGCATTCAAGTTGTATCCAAGCCTTACTGCCGTACAGATACGTCAATTAAATCGACTATTAACAAATGGACGTATTTTCCATACTTTTCATGTCACTATTTCCTCTCCCAATGTACTTTATATAATTACATGTGATATTTTTCTACTTTTTTGCAAATGGAACCCAAAACGACTGATAGAGCAATAATTGCAATCTAAATTACGAATTAATGAAATTAAAATTTCAAATCTTACAAACTCAATTTAGTATTTAAAAAAAGTTAATTACATTTCGTTTTAGAGATCAAAATAGGCAGATGTGGTAACATTTGTCAAGGCTGGGTGAAATTCTCAAGGCATTTGTTTAAGAGTGATGTACAAGTACCAGGGCCTAGTCGTAACATATTGGACTATGAAAATTCGATATGATTATTATTTATTTAAACGGGAACTTACGTACAACGGAGACTACTGTGCGGGGAGAGACGCTGTCGCGAGCGCTTCACCCACCTCCTGATGAAGGTCACCGTATGTGACCGAAACGTGTCGAGGAACTCTCGACAGTAGTCTCCGTCGTACGTAAGTTCCCGTTTAAATAAATAATAATGACATCAACTTACGTTTCAATTAACAGTAAAATTCGATATGTTTAAGTATAAATTTAAATAATCATAAATCTCAACATTATTAGTAACAAAACAAGTAGGACGATAGGAATAAATCAGCTATTACATAGATCTGTATACCAACAGCATCAAATGTCCATCGATAAAACGGTTGACGACACCTGCCGTTGTGAACTGTTCCGCCTATCTCTATAAATGTTGTAGTTCACTGCAATACACCGCACAAATTGACCATAACAATCGCAATGTCACCACGCAGACCAACGGTACTAAAAATTGATATTTTATTCGATTCTCAAAAATAATCAACACTTATTTCTTAATAATAATTATTTTATGTAAATCGATTATCGATAATCGATATTACTGATTACTCCATATCGATTTAGAGATGTAACTTGAAAGTGGAAATGTTTTGTGGAAGTGAAAGTTTAAAATTGTTCGGTGTAAATTAGCTATTGTAATTACAACATTTTTTTGATTATTTAGATACTTCGAAAATAAATTGAAATAACTATTAAATGAGTGACTTTACCTGTGTTTCTTTGTCCAGGAATGGCTATGGTGCTTTATGGTGCTATATACTTGCACCTTCTGGGTTCCGACGCGAGCTGTGACAGTGAGAACTCCACCGAATGTGCCCAGCACTATTGAAGCTCAAGCCAAGTTTTTCCAGTAAGTGCTTCTTAAAAAAGTTCAACACAGTGACATTTGTGTTTTTCTTTTACTTTTATTACCTAAAGATTATGTCCATCTTCCTACCCGCGTCTTCAGTGAGATGAGAGAGCTAAGCCAAGCAGTTATACATAATGTAAGCTTGCTTTCCGACAAAGTCTTGACTATTAGGGAAACAGTACTATACATACAATACACTTAGCAACAAATTCATAACATTTTGAAAAGCATCATCTGACGTAATATTTCAATGATTTTATCAGGTATTGAGTCAGTTTAGAAATTCAATTTTTGTTTGTGTTTGTTTAGTACAGAACAAATACTCAGTCAACGTGAACGGGGTGCTATAATTTCTAAAATCTGAACAAAATAATGCTCTCAATAAATCATTAACCTTGTTCTTAAAAGCCGTGACAACTTCTATAAATCCATTAAAGTTTCACCAACCACTGATTGCTTTATAGGGATTTTTTCTCAGTACAGTTGAGTCCTTACAACATTGAGTTCGGTCACGTCTGCGAAGACCCCAACACTTGGGAGCAACGCTACGAGAAGAAAGACTTTAAGAACCACAGGGACATGGGAAAAGTAATTTTGTCTCGCTCTGTCCCTAACTTTTTCTGTTTTCTTTCTCTTTCCTGCTTCGCTTGGGTTGGCTGAAGGTATAGACACTTGCCTACGCATGAAGACTTCGATCAGGGCCATCGGTTGGGCAGCGAGCAACACTTCACTGAAAGACATGAGAGGTCAAGACCATCTGCTGGATTGTTCTCTGCTAAAGTACGCTTTTTGTGCTTCTAACTCAGGAATTTTCATTTACATATCGTCAGAGATTATAAACCAAAAACAGCCGTTTTTGAACAATATACAATTGTTTCATGAATGTATAATTCTTAAGCTATGTGTAAATGGAAATGATTTACCTACCAAATAAGTACTAATTCTTCTGTGATCATTAACAGTCTTGCCATTTCATGCGCCGCATTGACTAAAATTTTAATTAGGGCCATCTCATCAATGCTCTCTGCAAATGAATCTAACGAGTCTAACTTTCTATTCAAAACTAATTCTTGACTAAATGTTAACCCTAACTTCATGATAATCCCTTATGTTCTTAAAAAAATTATATCTATGTTCAGGTTCGCTGGGGAGATAAAAAGGGAGGGTATGGGGAGCATTATTGGGATTTGAACCATGCTGGTCATACCAATGACGATGGTTACGACTCTCATGACGACGGCTCTTACCACGAAGACCCCAGTGACGCCTACGATGAACCAAGTGACAACTCACCAACATACGGCAACGAAGAATACGACAAATCGTATGATGAAGCCGGCAGAACTAAAAGAGCACATCCAAAAGTGAAAGTGGAAAGAAAATACGAAGAGAGCAACGACCATCAGTACAAAAAAAGGAAAACTGAACCAGCTGTCACTGAGAGGTATAACGACGACAATGAAAACGCACACCAAGACCATAACAAAGGTACTGAAGAAAAAAAACAAGTAGTATTAGTCGTGAGTCACAAAGACGATAGTGATTCGGTGAATCAGGCTAATCAGTTCGTTCCTCAAAGGCAGCCTCAGGTAAATTATGTTCCTTATGAAAGCGGTGCTGGTATTCGTGGTCATCAACACGTGGAAGCTGCGGCCGCGTCAGTCCCTAGATTGTTTCTAGAACCTTCCACAGGACATGTGGTGGACAGAGCTACGGGGCAAGCGTATGTGCTCCAACCTATTGCACATTGAATAGTTAATGTAGTGTTATTTTAGAATCGTTAGGTATTTATTGTTGAAATAAACTCTCTGTTACTTATATTTTGTGTTCGATTTTTATTGGTAGGTACACCCTTAGAAACAAAAATTTAGGCTTTCGTAAAACACTCGTACAGTTCCAAGCTGTGTGCTTAGTGCAAGTCATCCAAATAAAATCGAATAACTTCACCGCCGCGTTTAAAGAGTTTCCCAACCAGTGATCCGTAGACCACTGGTGGTCCGCGGAAGACTAAATGTGGTACTTAAGTAGGTTCGTTAAAAAACTAAGGAATAATCTAAATAAAGACTGTTGGAAACAGAATAAATAAGAGTTAGGTTCTCATAATTTGTCGTCCATCAAGTACTTAGGTAAGTAAGAAAGTGAAATTTAAACATTTTGCCCTTATCTTTTCCGGTTTAAGTTTCTCCGATGCGGAAGTAAGAATATTTCAGTTAGCTTGAGATCTTATGTAAATTAAGAGTAGGTAAATGGTTGTATTTAGTTGTAAAAGTACAATTAATATGGTAGTTACTGGATGGTAGCAAGTTAGTTATAATTACATTTTTTCATTTAATTTTTGCATTTCATGAATAGGTAAAATGGAAAAAGTCTAGTGAATCTTTTGTGAGCGAAGTACCTACCTACCGTTTGCGAGAGAGACTCTTGGTGTGTTTGAGTAGTTTTACTTATGAAAATATATAATTAAGATAGGCTATACTCGTATAATAGTCCATTACATACAAGTACATTTGTTATAGCATCTTTTATGTATAAAAATATTGGATTTCGATTTCGATACCCATAAGTAAAGTAAAGTAAGCCTGTAATGTCCCACTGCTAGGCAAAGGCCTCTCATCTCACCGAAGATATCAGTACAGTGATATCCATAAGTACCTAGGATAAAAATATGCTCTTTAACAATTAATAAACTTTAAAACCACCAATACCTCAACCAAAACAATCCTAACTGATCAGCTATAAATAAAATTTCTAGGCAACGGACAGACGTTGAATAAAAACTGTAATTCATTTATCAAAACAGTCTTTATAAGATAACGCCGGGTCTCTCGGGTCCGAACAATAAGAAAGGGTAACCCCAACTTAACGGTTCAAAATACTTTATCACATTTGGTGAATGAATGCAAATCAAGGGTCAGTTGTTCCCACGACCCTTTGGTAAACAGGTTTGAAGAATGTACTGTTTAAGATATCTATGTGTCTTTAGGAAGTGTTTTTGGGATATCGTATTGAAAAAGGAGTCAGGGCCAAAATCGTTACCATCCTTTGGTCTTCTTAAACTAAAGAGCTCGGCTCGGGTTATTTCCATTTTTTAGGTTAAAATAGAGCACTAAAAATTTATAATCTCTAATAGTCAGAGGCCTCCTGCGGGAGGCTTTTAGGGAGATGTACTTGGGCTCTCGTCTATACATACATACTTATTATTATAATGTTTACTGCTCTAACTGCTATCTAGACTCTCTCTAGACTTTAGAACATAACACTATTTTTGGTACTAAAAATGGAAGCTACAAAGGAAATAGACCCTAGTTCTAAATTTTGATTTTATAGACGAACTATTACCAAGTGTGGAGGTAAACCAGCCTATCATAAATTGTATAATTTATTTTACAATTCAACTTTAATATTTCATAGGTACTTGCAGTTGCTATGCTTGCTTAACTATTTATAAGGGCTTGACTTAACATATAGGTAACTAAATATGTAAATAAGTAAGTAGATCAAAATAAATAAAGTCAAACATTTCCTTAACACACATCTACATTAGTATTTATAAACTAGATAAATAAACTCAAGCAATTGGTAAAAAAAAATACGTTTTCCATGTTAATACAACGAACCTTCAAACTTCAATCATACATAACACAATCATACAATTTCTTTATCACCCATTCATCTAAAATTCACTTATCTCAATAAATCGCTTATAAAAACCAGCTTCTTTGTCCAGAGGACGGACCGTGTAAACTGTTAAAATCCTGGGGGCTCCAACAATAGCCCTGAGATGTGCGGCACGCGACGGATGCAAAAAATATCAAAGGATGAAGGGATCCCTGCATCTGAAGACTGTTGTGGAGTGTTTGTTTAATATTTCATATTTCGACACCCTTCTATAATGAACTAAGAGATGTGAGGAAAAGATGAGTGTTGGAAAGAGTTTGAAGATTGAATAGAAAAGTTCATACCTTGATGATTTCGTGAAATAAACATGGGTTCGTACATACCCAATGAGTATTAGGTATTAAAAGGGGCGGTTATCTATCTTACCTTTGTAAGATCTACACCTTTTAAGACCTCAGTTTGGTTTTAGGAATTCCTAAAATTACTAGCTGCGCCCCGCGGTTTCACCCGCGTTGTACCCGTTCCCGCGGGAGTTTCGGGATGCAAAATAGATGTTGCCGATTCTCAGACCTACCCGATATGCACACAAAATTTCATGAGAATCGGTCGAGCCGTTTCAGAGGAGTTCAACCACGCACCCGGTGACACGAGAATTTTATATATTAGATTTCGCTCACGACTTCCGTGAATGTGAGTTTTATTACAATTGAGACATACGCAATTATAATGGACAGAAAGGGACCTAAAGGGCGTTACTAATAAACGAGTATTAAGAAAATTTTAACTATCAAATGGTTGGTCACTTTCTGAAATACGCAATTTTCAGAAGAGTAAAAAAGACAAAACACTTTATACTTAACACTCTATACTTAACAGTGTTCAAGTTACAGAGCGTTTATCAGGCGGAAATAGTTTTATTGACTTGCAAGATTTTCTTTATGTCTTAGTGTTATTGCAAGAACAATTACCGTTACTCAACTTCCATTACCGAAAAATCAGCGTCTACTCCAAATCAAACCACAAATAACCAATACGTAATCCACACACACAGCCAATAAACTCGCGAAACCGTTATCATCGAGCAACATTCCCACACAACTTAATTCTTCCGGACTCGTCATTGTCACGTTTCGCACAAGGTCTACGGTCAAAGGGTGTCTATACATTTGTCTGTCCGTTTACAAAGGGCAGTCAAACCTGTTTGACCAGTATGCAACGTGGGAACCATTGTCCACTGTCTTGCGAATCTTCGGTGTTGCCCATTCAAGAAAAGTAGTCAGTAGCGGGCGAGTAGTCACCCTTTTATGCGAAATGAGTACACTTGTTTGGGGTAGCTTTGTTAGTGGTAAGGCGTATGCAAATTGAGTTTGGATATTTTTATTTTTTGAGTAAGTTTATTTTAGATATTTTTCACAATTTTAGGTATTAGGTATTGCCTGAAAAAAGGTACCTGAGAATCCCTTCTCCTCAAGACTCCTCCTTCTTTTCATAATTTGGCAGTAGACAATCAAATAAACTTAGTTTAGTTACTAATACCTAGCTAGTGCCTAAGCCTATTAACGAACGCAATTCTTAAGATAGCTGCAATCTTAATCGTGACAAAATGCTACGGATGTGCCTATTCAACACTAGGCAATTTAACGAACAAAACCGTGTGTAACAACCAGTCATCATAAATGTTATCTAACTTTAACGACCGTGTGTCACGCACATAACGTTACATCAACGAATGCAAATAAAGGGTCATTCATACTGTCCTTTCCCACAATATAAGGAAGTGGTCAAACTGGTTTTTGGACGAACCCTTAATTTAAAATGCAAGGACAGTGGTGTCTTCCCGATCTATTGTCCATAACGAGTTTGACCAGAACTGGTTTAGGGTTGTGAGAAAATTCGCAATCTTTGAAGAATTCTATTGATTAGGGAGATTTAGTAGGTAGATTAAGTCCTTAACTAATAACTAACTAATATTATAAATGCGAAAGTTCCTGCGAGTATGCACTTAATTTTTTTACTCTGTTACCTACTTAACTACGCAAAAATTACAAAATTATTTAAATTAAAAACTGGCTTAGACTGATAGATTAAGGTCTGTATGAATACTAGGTTTGTTATCCAAAAATACCACTGGAACGGGTCCAGTACGGGTAATTAAATCCTACATCTGTAAGTCAAAGACGTCGGGCCTTATTTATAAATGCTTAGCATTTAAGTTATCAAATCGATACCTTTGGGTAGAAAGGTCGTATAAACCAAAACCTGACTTTTCAGGAGAGCAGAAAAACAATTTTTTTTTTACATAAACATTTATAACTTTTTTGTTTTTGAGGATATAAAAAAATGATCAATGAGAAAGGTTCTTACAATTTGCAAATGAAAAAGGTTAAATCATCAAAACATATCTATCTTCTTTTGTTTTAAAGTTAGCTTGGATTTACGTCTAAGAAAAAATCAATTCTTGGTTAATACACCCCATGAAAATGTACTTTAAAAAAACTGTATAGGTCGTATATCCATTTTTGGTAAGCTTATGGTCACATTTACTGTCGTAAAACCCATATAATGTAGTATTTTTTGTATTAAAAACCATTTTTAATCATAAATCAATTGAATTCTGACTAATAAATCAATCCTGTTACTCTCAGAATTAGTAGGAAATCAATTATTATTTTTCTTATACCCAATAATAGTCGATTCAAATAAAATAAAACTACCTGAAATACGAAATCAATAATTAAGTATTATACTACCTTCTATTCAACATTTACTTTTATTTCAATAATGTTACAACATGCCTAACAGGTTTATAACAATTTTAAATTGAAAAAAATATTATAGCAACTTAAACTGAAATGTGAAATCTACTTAATCATAAAAAAAGCCCAAAAAATATTCATACTTCTTCTAAATTAAAGTAATCAGGCATTTTAATTAAAGTAATCAGGCTTTGACGGGTTCTTTGAATTGTTTTTTAATTTTTGTATACATTTAAATATATACAAAAATTAAAAAATGATTAAATACTAAATTCAATACATTATTTCATTAAAGCCTAGGTAAAATATTTAATAAAAAAACGATCAAGTAGATACTAAACGTAACTAACTTTTGTACTAAAAAGTATAACTTATTTATGAATTATAAATTTATGAATTAAGTATTACCATAAATTATTTTAATTATTACTTTTAATTAAAATAATTTATAGTAATAATTCATAAATAATTAGAATTACATATATACAAATTTATAATTCATAATACAAATTTATAATTCATAGTTAAGAATTGAAAATACAATTTCAAAAAATAAATCTAAGTCTTGTTTTTTTTACTAAATAATATTAATAAGGTAACGAACGAAATGTCAAATTACGTAAATAAGAAAAGTTATTATTCTTTTTTAATAATAATATTACGTTGAATTTAAACTAGGTTTAGGTAATGCATTTAACACGTTAGGGCGTATAAACCAAATTACAATAAACGACGGTTTTTACGCCCTGAGTTAATATAAATTATGGTCATTACATCATAACAAAAGTACCAAAAAAAAAAATTCGGCTTTTACATTGAAAATTTACCTTTTTTAAGAGTCTATGACCGAAAATTTCTGGGTCGTATTAACCATTTTTGTGCGAATTTCTGCATTTCGTATATACAGATCGATAGAGAAAAAAAAACTGAGAAAAACTGTATATATAACTCAATTTGGCCAAAATGGTTTATACGACCTTTCTACCCAAAGGTATCGAAATGGTTTATCCCTTTCCAACATACGTTATTTTCCAAAGAGGAAAAGAGACAAGTTATACTAGGTCTTTTGTTTTCTGTAAGTTTTAGGTCGCCTAGCTAGATAGCTTAGTTATGCACTAACTAGGTATTTTATGGATATTATAAGTAGGTATCATTTGAGTACTATATTTAGTTTCAGGTTCACAAATAGCTAACTTATCAGAGTTATACACGATTTACTCGTAAATAGATACCTAGATTATTTTAGTAACGTACTGTACCTAATTGATAGGTAAGTAGTTACATACATGCAGGTTCTGTAGATTGATCTGCAATTAAGTGGCTTCAAAATTGAATAATTACTAGGTCTATAACAGTAATCTAGATATTTTAAAAAAAAGGTGAAAAAAAAAACAATAAATAAGTAACGAAAACCAACAACACGCCCCAATTTTATTTTCGTTTCATTTGATTGGTAGCGCCATTAGTTTTGAATTTGGAGCGTTAGGAATAGGGCGGAGACATTCACCCTTTCTTGAGTCGATTGACTAAATAAAGAAAGGGTGAATATGAAAAAAAATATAATGTATGCAAGGAAGAGTTGTCTGTCTTCGAATTATAAGGTCAGTCATAAACAGGTATTTCTGTTGAACACTTTAAACTTCATCAAGCGCAAAGTGTTATAGTTATTAAATGAAAGAGGAAAGTTTCTGGTGATAGTTTATTTCAAAGAAACGGTTAAACATTTTTAAAGGTACGTACACAATCTAAAAGTAAGGCTATTTGGGATAATTTTAATATTTTGACAAAATTTTACTTATAAGGATTTTCAAGTGATGTATCAAAGTGAAATAAGTGATGAATATAATTTTCGTGGGATTATATTTATACCATTATGATTACGATAGGAGATTATTTTCTTGCTTGATTACATAATTTTTTATTTGATTTTTGAATAGTTTTACACTTTTTTTGGAATATGTTTTTGTGTTTACTCGGGCTCATTCATTCGAAGCCGAGCAAAGTCCTCAAACACGATGTTATCTTCTTCATCGTTGGTGTAGAGAGAGTTTTCGTAACGGTGTCTTTCAATTGACTGCATCTTCTTCATTGCATTGAAACGTTGACGCTCGGCAGTTCCTGCAAATTAAAATAACATTTTATCCTATATTCTGTCTTGGATTATGGAATATTTTAAAAATAATTTTATACACTACCTTCAGCGGGATGAAGCAACTTGAACGGTACATCAGTTACGAGTTCGCCTCCAAGAGTTCCACAGTTCAGTTTCACACGGACTGAATAAGATACCACGATACCAATAGCATCAGCGGGGCATTTCCCTTCAGCCACAAGCGTAGAGCTGGCCAAGTTGACGTCATCCTCCTTCAGGTGTCCGTCCAAAGCGACACCTATTTAGCATAATTTTGAAGATTAGAAATGAATACAAAGTCAACAAATATCACGAAATACCCATTGTAAAAATAGTAGATAATTGTTTAGTAAGCTTACCACGAATGTCTTTGTTGCTGCGAGCCAAAGGCACGAGGTAAAAGCTCTTAGAAAGGCTGGCACCGGGAGTTATTGGGCAACCCTCACGGCTCTCCAAAGAAGCAACATGGCGGCTGAATTGAGAATTGATCATAGTGATCTCAACATGCTGTACGACCATGCAACGAATATTTCGTACCGACTTCCTGGAGTTGTTAGAAACAATCACGTTCGCAGCAATCTTTTCGCCGTGATAGTAAATTTCACGGTCCAAAGTTACTTCGAGATTGATTTTGCCGTTGCTGAAAGTGAATCCCTTGCTCACTAGAGAGCTTGGGAGACGACGGCCACGGGAAGTTGGGGCATGCTGAAGCTGCAAGTTAAATAGTCAACATTTTCATAAACTATCGAGAACGTCTTTGAAACATTTTCTTGTTATGTATTTTTTTATGCAAAGGGTACCTTTTTAATAGCCAAAGTAACGGAACTCCTCTTATGGCTCTTTTGGTCTTCTTGCTCAGCAACGTAAGTCCTAACACAATAATCAACACCCATTGGTTTGCCTTGATCTTCCTCGGAAGGTTGCAGAGTTATCTAATGGAATATAAATAAAATTGTATTTAAAATGTATAGAGAGTAGAGATAGAACTAGTAGGTATTTGCTGTCAATAGTTACCGAGCTAGGAGCCATCTCGGGGAAGTTGAAAGTAAAAGGATACGCGTTGGGACCAAGTTTCTTCAACAGCTTCTCCTGGACAGCCGTCAACTCCATTTTGGAATTGATCATAGGCACAACCTGTTCCTGCCCAATCACCATTTCCTTGGAGAACTTCAATCCCATCACTTCATCCTCTTCACGACCATAGCGGTAGGTGGTCACGAGCTGAACAAAAACACAATGTTTTTATAAACACGACACTAAATATTATTTACACCATTGCACTTCACTGTATCAGACCTGGCTATAAACTTTTCTTCCTTTCAGGTACTCGGGGTCGACCACTACGACACCATCAACAGGGTCGCAGTAATCCATATGATCAATGAAGTCCCGCTTGCCAAGGTAAACGGTGACTTTTCCATTTGGGGTGGTTTTTTTGAAAACTTTCACTGCCACAACCATTGTTGAAGCTTTTCTTTCACTTGTTTGTAACTTTGAATCAATTTAAAATAGGTATTTAGGACAGGTATTTGCAATTCGCACTAGGACTGAGGGTATTGTTTGTATGCAAAGTGATTGTATTGGAGTGTTCACCAGAAATGAACGCTGAAGCAAAACTTTGCTTTTATATGGGAACATGTGGGGTTTCCTGTAAAACATAATAACGTTCTAACAAGATTTCGTTTGTAGGCGTCCTAATAAGATTAACATGACGCATATCTACGCCACGTCGCATCTCAATCGATTTATTTTATGCAATGGCGCATCACTAATTTTCTTATTTGAAATGACGCGCTTTTTACGTTGACCTTTGACGTAAAAAATAAAAATGTTTTGACAGTGACGTAGTATCCAAAATGACAAATTTTGACATTTTAACATTAACGTGACAGCTGATAATTTTTTCCTGTCCGAAATCCGAAGGGCTCTTTGAGAAAAATTAAAATCTCGGACATCACTTTTCAAAACATTACAGAAAATGGTCAAAAATATTAATTAAACGGATATAAATCTTTTTAAATCATAGTCGCACTGAATAATGTGATATAGCTGTAGCAATGTGAGCTATGTTTTTTGGTTTTGTTGGAAACGCCGAGCCATTTTGTTTGATGAATGGAAGGCGATAAAGTTTTTGATTTTTACAGCTATACCATCAGTATGCCGACGTTCCTGACTCAAGGGCGTCACGGGTACAGTGTCAGGTTCTCCCGGAGTAGGCCTGATTTGTTAGCTGTTGCTACCAGTCAGTATTATGGCTTGGCCGGCGGCGGAACTCTGTTCTTTCTGGAGTTGACTCCTGATGGCAGTACACTGCTAGAAGTCCAGAAGTTGGAATGGAGCGATGGCCTATTTGATGTGGTAAGTTAACCAACTTGATTCTAGTTAGATACTAATTTTTAAAAAATGGATAAGATATTTTTTCCATAAATCATAGCAAGGAAAGCATACTAATAGGTTTAGTAATAACAATAACATGTCAGTTTTTTTCACAACATTTTCACAGAACTGTCTTAGTATTAAAGACAGTTCTGTGAAAATGTTGTGAAAATAGCAAAAAGTTCAAAGGACTATAGTAATCAATAGTAACACACATCACTTACTTATTTATTTACCATGAAACATATAATACTAAAAACATGTACTCTGTTTCAATAACATTGCTTAAAATCCTGGTATAATTATAATTGCTGAGAAACTATGAAATTTTTACAAATATAATAAATAATTTACATCTCAAATACCTATATTATAAAATATATATAGGTAATACTCGAAAATACTACATTAAAATTAAATACAAATGTAAGTAAAACAATCAATTTAACCTAGTTCATGTCATCCTTGGCTGAATATTTGGCGGCACTTGTGTGGCTTCGCTTATTAATTCTAATCTGGGTCAATGGAGTTCTTATAAGAATGCCTACAAGATTAAAACTGGATTGAAACATGAGCTGGTGATGGGAACTTGTTGTACTGTAATTAAAACTCTTTACTTGAGGAACTCTTTACCTTACATTAGTACAGTTAGGATCCTTAAACTTAGCTTGGCTTTGCTTACAGTTTTCATGACTCTTTTACCGGATGTTTTTGATGGAATTCTTTTTAAAAAACCAGTTGATACTTATTACTTAGCAACATATTAATTTACTAGTAGCACCCTGCGGTTTTACCCGTGTTGTACCCGTTTCCGTGGGAATTTTGGAATGAAAAATGGCCTATAACCTTCCCGTTGAATGTGAAATATCGATTACAAAAAGAATTATTCAAATCAGGCTGAGATTACCTCGAACATACAAACTAAAAAACAAACAAACTTAAAACATTTACCTCTTTATCATATTAGTATAGATATACAAAACATTGATTGGAATTGAAGCTGTGAGAGTACTATATATACTTAAATGTTACTTTTTGGTTGGTCCTTCTGCAATTATGCATTCCATGTAGTATACTTTAGCCATTGAACTCTATCAATGCTGCTTAAATGTTATTCTGTTGCAAGATTCTATGACTTGTTTTATTCTATTAAGTTAGCCGATATAGCCTAGTTCAGTGGTGGGGAAACTTTTTTAATGGGGGGCCACAAAGTTAAAAAAAAATCTAGAGGAGGGCCAGAATTATAGAAAAAATGCATTTTTTGCTGAAACTTTGAAACTTTCAGCAGTGCGGAAAGATGTTCATCAGTTAATCAGTTTCTGACTGAGTTTGACATAAGACGACGCAAACATCGCTATAATTTTCTGGGCGTGAGCAATCATCTTATTAATCTACTAAGTAAAATCTACTCGGGCCATATACTCCATATCGTGTGTTGTCCATGTCGACGGACCTTTGGCGGGCCGGATTAAATACCTTCGCGGGCCGGAGCTGGCCCGCGGGCCGTACTTTGCCCATCACTGGCCTAGTTACTTAAAGTTTAGTTGGTGTTTGATGAGTTTATTGTGGGTTTCTTAAGTTTAAGCGAACATTACTTATTTTGAATTGAAACTACTTTTACGGATACACTTCGCTTTTATTTTGCATTCTGTGACCACGGTTCCTAAAGAGGCCGAAACGTAAGCAAAGTGTATCCATAAATATAGTTTTAATTCAAAATGAGTTTACTGTAGCTCTTCTTTTAACAAATTGATAATTATTAATTCTTAAGTATGTACTTATTTACGTTTTCCTTTGTGTAACATTAATAATAATAGAAATCTTCAATTAACGTTGAAGGAAGCCCTACGAGTTAGTTGTGAATACATTTGCATCATCAGTTAATAGGATCACATTTTATTTATAGGCAATTGACTTAAGTCACCTACCTGTTTTGTATTTACTTTGCTTGGTTAATTTAGCTAAATCTATACTTCAATATCATTGTTATTGAGAGAAATCTTTTTTTTGTTTCTAATGATTGTAAAATGTTGGTATATGGTTGGATTTACTATTAAAAGGCTTTCATCATAGGTGAGTATGGTAGAAGATAATGGTGTGTTCTGTGTAGTATTCTTCATTATTTATATATACAACAATATTTATTTGTCAGAGTCTACTTTTATTACTCTTTATTAGATTACATGCTACAGCTACTTTATGTTTGCCGATCCCCAACCCTTGGCTCAATAAGTAAGACTGATTCTTAATAACAGAGAGCTATATGTTCAAATTACTAGTTGAACATAGTGTCACATGTTTTAAGTTTTTTTGTATTGATTGTTATCATCTAACTGTCTCATGTTTTTGAAAAATGTGGCATATATTGTCAACTCCCCCGCATCTGATACTAAGCAAAGTCTCATTGCTGTACTATACAACAGACATGGTCGGGTACGTCAGAGAACACGGCAGCGTGCGGCGCGGGCGACGGCGCGGTGGTGGTGTGGCGCGCGGGCTGCGCGGCGCCGCTCAGGGTGCTCCGCGCTCATACATCGGAAGTATGCTCCGTGGACTGGCCGAGGTCGCATCTGTTGAGCGCTAGCTGGGACACTACTGTTAAATTGGTGAGTTAAGCATGGCAGTGTGGAATTAGATGAGTGAATTGTTTTTTTTATGTAGGTAGGATCTTATTCAGTAAGTAAGTAGTAGTAGGTTACTGGACAACCCTGGTGTCAGAGTTTTTAGACCGATTAAAGGCATTCGACTTGGTCTATCAATCAGGATCTTATTTAATATGTATCTCATTTACATTAGAAACAGTAAAATGCTTGTATGTGTGTGTATAATATAGATAATCCTTATTCAAGCAACTAAATGATGCCTAACGATTTAATTTACATAATAGGATCATTGATGCTTATCATTAATCCCTATTCTTAATTCAAACTATCAAATCAAAGAAAGTTGTCTAGGCATGTCCTACCTACTTTTATTTGAAATGTGACTATATACAATGTACCTTATTCATAAACGCTTACCTACTAACAGCATTTTAGATTTTAGCTATCAAGTGGTATGTCCCTTTCCGACCTATGCTATTTTTCAAAGAAAAAAAGAGATGGAACACTTTATAACAGTGTTTTAAAACGTTTATGAATAAGGCCGTATACATATATATTTTTTATACTTATTAATTTAGCCGCTAATGTAGTTTTTCATAACACTTCCAGTGGGACCCTGAATCCGAGATATGTCTGAGCACGTTCGCGGGCCACTCGCAGCTCGTGTACACGGCTGCCTTCTCCCCCCACTCGCCGGCCACATTCGCATCCGTCTCCGGTGACGGACACCTGAAGCTGTGGACGTGTAATGAACAGGCCAGGCCCGCAGCGGTAGTGAAGGCTCATGATGCTGAGGTGACTTTATGCTTAGTGGTGTAGTGGTAACTGTAGTGTATGTATAGTAACATAGCCTTATGGTTCAACTCTAGTGGGTTATATTATACCTTTATTTGCCCAAAAATAACGTTCATTCATTAATTTTCGAGTGGGTTAGTGGCCAACCCTTGTCGGAGTTTTTAGACCGCCTTACTTAAATAACGTTAAGAAGACGTTTTGTTATTATTCAACAAAAGGAAAAAAAAATCAAATCCAGATTCCCTTTACCTAAGTTTGTTGCACCACACTATGTTTATTTTATAATATAAAAATGAATCGCTGAATGTGTTGCTAAGCGCATAACTTCAGAACGGCTGCACCAAATTACATGATTCTTTTTTTAATATGTTCCTTATTTATTGTCAGGACAAGGTTTTTATATAAGAAAATAAGTAATAAAAATCTTGAAATTCTCACGGGAACGGCGCTGCGGGTGAAACCGCGGGGCAAAGCTAGTTTTATATATTACTAATTACATTGGCACTAACTCATTCTACTGACTACTGATGTAACTAGGGTACATGTTTTGTTAATTCTAGCTGGTCAATAAAGATTTTACTGTAGTAGTTGTTAAGCGCCACTAGAAATGCGGTCGCCGTTGTTAAGTTCCAAGTACTGTAATTGCTAGCTTGATTTTACCGTTTATGTCACGAAAAACACAGGTAGCTATGAAGATAATACAATTTATTGTTTGTATTCATAGGTGTTATCATGTGATTGGAGTAGAACAGAAACGCATGCTATTGCAACAGCTGGTTCAGACGGCTTGGTCAAAGGATGGGACCTCAGAAGACTAACCTCGCCGATGTTTACTTTGAAAGGTAAATTAATAGAATATTATCAATGGTTTTCCTTCTTTTATAGTATTAGAGATGCGTAGAATTTTAATGTAGAATTTTATATACGTTTTTGAAGTTTTGATTAAATATTTATACAATTTGTATCAACGCCATCTACCGTAACTCCTGACAACTTTAATTCTATATTCAAATAGTTCTGTGAATACTCGTAAGATGGCAGTAATAGTATTTTATATGAGCGAGATTCGCTATTCTTCTCTCGACTTCAAAAAGGAGGTTCTCTAGTTGGTTGGTTTATTTTTGTTTATGTATTGTTTGTTTTGTTCTAGGCTGTGAATGCGCAGTGAGAAGAGTTCAGTTTTCACCGCACGCCCCGTCGGTGATAGCGGCTGTCTCCTACGATTTTACTACAAGGTAAATTAATCCACTCACTTACACCCAAATTTCGCATTTATAATATTAGTAGGATAAGTAGGCAGGTTTTGTAATATCAAAAGCATAATTTGTAGTACGCAGTCGTCTTCCTCAACGATTAAACAATCATTCAAAACTTAAAATATATGGATACAAAATAGTTTTCGTTTTTATTACACTTATAATCTATGTCTCTTTTTGAAACTGCCTAACACAAATGTTTGCTGTAGCAGTGTTTTGGTTAAAACGCATTGTACCTACTGAAAATACTTAAAGTACTAGCATTAAAAATAGCATTTTCGATCTTGAATAGAGTAAAGCTCTGAATTAAAAGTTTGTGCAATAATGTCTAATATTACATTAAATCATTATCCACAGAATATGGGACCTAAAACGCGGCTGCGATCCTCTGGAAACGATCCGCCACCACTCCGAGTTCACGTACGGGCTGGACTGGAACCCGCTGCGGCCGCATCAGATAGCGGACTGCGGGTGGGACTCGCTGCTGCACGTATTTATACCCAGATCTCTGGCTTGTGTTTGATGTGTGAGTGTTGAATTTTTAACGGTTTTTATCAGTATTTAAGCCCATTATTACTTTACACTTTATTATTACTTATTAGCCCATTATTTGATTTTGATTTTTAAAGGGTTTTGGGAGCTCCTTAGCCAAAGGGTAAAAAATCTTTTAAAAATACCGATTTTAATTCTAATAACTAAAAATATAGAAATGATCATTTTATTCGACTTCCTGATACATTTTAAAGTTGAATAAATTTGAGTCGGTGCCTCACGAAGGTTTTTTTACTGAAGGCTTGGAGGCTAAGGAGTTGATGGCACAAACCATCAACAATGAAGTTATCCGCGAACATTCATAAAAAAACATGTTAACGGTCGAATTGTGAAAACTCATTTTTTCCCCCAAAGGGTCCCATTACGAAGACTGTCTGTCCGTCTGTGTATCGCCGGGCAGTATCTGAACTGTGATAGATAGAAAGTTGAAACGTTTACAGATTATTAATAAATATTTAAAATTGCTACGTGTGCCAGTTCGACTCACGCTTGGCCGGTTCTTATTTCAATAACCCAAAACTCGTTAATGATAAAAACACATGTTCCTCTAAAACTGACCTTTATCAGACTTTCGGCCGATTGTTAACTGTATTTCGTAACCGGGTTTTTTGATAACTGCGTTTTGTAACCGGTTACAATCTTTTTACTCCCAATTTAAGTTGTGGAGAATAAAAGGGGCTCCATTAAACCGATTGCTATACAATCTTGTAAATTTATAACCCTCTTTTCTGAATTACAGGTTAACACAAAGGAAAGTATGTCAAGAATAGGCTGTGTAAAGTAAGTGCCAAATCTTATGCACTTTATTAGTACTTATTCCAATAACGTCAGGGTTGATAATCGCTCGGCAGCGGCCGAATGGTGCATAGAATTGTTTAAACAGGGAATTATTAATGGTTAGTTGCGGTGAAACGGTGCGGGACTAGTTATGTTATTATGTTTTATAATATTTGTGATTAAGGAAATTAATGCCTCGGTAACAATTTTCGACCTTTAGCATATCCATTGAAGCGCAGAGGAGCAGTGCGAAGCCTAATTTACCAATCACGGTGCATTGTGATTGTCAAACAATTAATTAACATTGTCAAAATCATTTCGCAATATAATAATAAATAATATAATAAATTCGGACAAACTCACACACGGTTAATTAGACCCAAAGTAAGCTCTAAGCTTGTGTTATGGAATCTAACTCACTGATACCACTTCATATATATAAATACTTTATAAGAATATATAATTGACACCCAGACGTCGTCGCCAACCACTATGTCTTCACATATCGTTGACGGGAATCGAACCCGCAACCCCCGACACAGTAGCACCCTCACTGGCACTGTGCCAACGGGCTTGTCAATGCATTGTGATTGGTCAGTTGAGCTCCGGATAGCTCCGCTCCGTTTAAAATGTCCGTAATGTAAACACATAATGCACAACACATAGTGTTCTGAACAATCATTATGAGTGTTTATCGGTCTGCCGATGTTCGCTCAAAATAGAAAACACTTGTTTTCTTTGATAATAGTTGATCCTAGTCAACTGTCATTGAATGAAATGTTCAATAGATTTTTTTATTTAAAGTAATACTTAAGAACGAACCATTTATCGCTCAGAACTGTTCAGAACAAGTAAAAACGCAGATTTAAACTTAAGAATAAAAAGGTTAGACAAGAAAAAGTTATAATGTAAAAGTACAGAGAATCCAAAAAACGTTTGCAGTTTTCAAAATGTTTTCAATCTTTTTTCACGACGAGCAAGGATTGCGTGTTTTCGTTGAAGTCTGATGCACGAGTACCTAACTAAAAACGAAAATAAAAGAAGTTAGAGGAAGAGAGTCGCATTTTGTATTGCTCGCATCTTTGCTCCAACCTTTTCTCAATTTGTCACACTTTGGTCACAATTTGGAAACAAAGACTATAGTTTGTAGAGTTTGTTGTTAGCAACCTTTTATTTATAACGAGGTCTTACTTTGTTTATGGTTAGGTAATCTAAGTTTTAACAGTGGTGTTTGTTTCGGAATAAATCGAAGTAAAATAAAAAGTGTGACAAAATGGGCAATGGATCAATTTTTCATGTCATAATAATGTTTAAAGAACTTCCCATATTATATCGACTGATTTGCATAATAGTTATTTAATTAAATAAGAAAATATTTATATGAAAAAGAGTGGGTTGTTTCAAACGGTTGGTTATCGTAACATAGTTTGTTAAAACTTCACGATTACGTACACTGTTACATGTGTGTTAAATACAATGCGTTGGTCATAACTTAAACGACAGTCTGTAAAATTATACGGGCTGCGAGTAGAAAGCCACTGTTTTTCATTTTCTTACGTCTGTTGAGACCAAGATTTTGTGGTAACGTTAACTGGTGAACGTAAGTTGAAGCAACCCGCCCTAACTCGAATGCTCAAACGATCTCAAATAAGAAGGCAAACTGTTTGCTTGTCATCCAATGGAATTGATTGCCGCTCAATTTGAGTCACGTTTGAGTGTTCGAGTGTTTGCGTTTTCATATCCATTGCGGTTCGGTTACGTATTATATTCGTTATTTTTAGAATTATTATTCTAAGCATTCCTATGAAGTACCGTCTTAAGTTTATATAATTTATATTTGACTTTTTACTGAATGATTTATATGTTTATCCTGTAAATATTGACTGTAAATAATTTATGTAATCAAAATGTATATTAGATCATATGCTTGTTGTTTACTTATTAGGGAGTTGTTATACAATTTATTATTATAATAATTTAGTTTTCTAACTAGTTCCCGACTTTCAGTCATCGTGCGGTGGCAGAAAGTTTGTGACCAGTTAGGGACATACATTCAGACATTTTGTACCATATTTTAACCAATAAAATAAACTATATTAGACATTATTCTCGTTTTATTAACACAAAATATTTGTACGTTATAAAAAATGTTTTATCTATCCCCCGAATACTCAAATGTCACTCAAATTAAGGGGTTCTTAATTTAATAAAATCTTAAAAAAATATTTGTATACATTTTGACAAACACTAGTATAACTTGACCAATTTTCAATAGTATATTTTCACTCGAGTTCATTTGCGTGTTTGGGGGCAAGTCTGGTTTTTCATTATCTTGTTTTACATAACGGTTGTTTACACAGACTTTTTCCATTATACATGATTTGGGCACGATCACATTAGTCCAGGTTGAGTTTGATTCTTCGGAGTCTCCCTTCGAGAGCTGCTAGGATGAAGTAAATGGACTTTAATTCTTTGTGGTCTTTGGAGCATATGTCGGTTTCGCTGCTGACTGTGGATACTGTGTCCCACCGCTTGGGGCTCAGTGTCTGACAAAATTGGTTTGTCTGACAGCCGTACTCCTCGCAAGCGCTCGGTTTCATGGTGCAAGCTTGTGACACCTGCACGTTATTGATACTCAACAAGGATTCGGATTCGGATTCGTATTCGCTTTCGGTTCGCTTTAAGTTCGATAGGTGGTTTAGAACTGAAAAAAAAAATTGGTTTATACTTTGGTTTAAATAAATAAATATCACGGTTCAGTATATTTATTAAAAGATTTATTATAGACAATCTTTGGTAGAGTACCAATTACTCTACAAATGTAAACTTTATTAATGAAAATTAAAGAGTTCAAATAGACTGGAAGGCCCTTTTGGTCCATTTTTCTTAAGTCTGACATAAATATCTCACAGCTGAACTTGCTTAGTTTTTGCAGAGAATGCATGCTAAGGATTCACGGCAATGAATTGGGACCCTAAAAATGTCTTGAAATATAATGTAGGTAAAATGTAAAAAATAACAATCTTACTAGTTTCCTTGACTCGATCGAGATGCCTGCTCACCAGCCCGCCAATATAACGACAGCGATACGCCATGGACACTAAAAAATAATAAGATTAAAAGGTTAAAAGAAATAAAGGTCAAAGCCATTGTTGACAACATAAAGGACGAAAGAAAAATGGTTATGTAAGGTCAACATGTGAGGAAAATAATCAAGTTAAAATCTTTTCATAAGTCGAGCGTGATCTCACTATGAACGAGAAAGTTTGGGTGTACAAACAGTATTCGGCAATCCTGTTGGCACAATACATTTTTGGAACAAGAATTGAGCTATAGGTTACTAGAAGCGCCCCGCGGTTTTACCCGCGTTATGCCCGTTCCCGTGGAAATTTCGAAAAATTTTATACATATAAACCTTCCTCTTAAATCACTTTATCTATTTAAAAAAACCGCGTTAAAATCAGTTGCCTAGTTTTAAAGATGTAAGCATAGGGACAGACAGCGGAAAGCGACTTCGGCGGATTATACTAAATGAAACGGATCTGTATCGCGTTAGATAATTTAACGTATTTTAATAAAATACGTACCCGACGTTTCGAGCGAATTACACCGCTTGTGGTCGCGAGATGATACGGGATGGACCGTGACCACGAGCGGTGTAGTTCGCTGTGCGAATCGTGTGAGTTAAAAAAGTATGTTATTGTCAATACGTCGTCTAATTGACCATTAGCACATTTTGTATGTCGAGTGCGGGGCGAGACGCAGTCGGTGGCGGATCGCTCAGACTCCTGATGAAGGTACTCGTATATGGCCGAAATTGTCGAGTATATTGCCATTCGACATACACAAACGTATACGTTATTTAAATAAGTACCTAATCATTAATTTGTATGATTCCCAGAACTTTTTCTTACATTTTACACGAATTAAAGTAAATCTTTTCTCATTCCCGTAACTAATGTCTGAGAAAAACTATTTTCTCCAAAGTTCGCCATTACATATTCTAAGTTGCGACGTTTTTAATTAAAAACGAAAGTTTACAAAGTTTTACTTAGAAACTGTAAAGTTGCATTTCAGAGATGGCAAGAAGTTTTTCGCATTGGTAGGTGCAATAAGTGAGGATGCAAGTTTGAATCTAACTTCGACGCCAGTATGCGGAAATCTTTTAGCTATCTGGAACTTATGCAGAATTTTATAAACCTAAAAGAGTCAAACAATGGATCGAAAGAGACTACTTCGAAAAATAAAAAGTAAGTTCGAGTAGGACAAGAATGAATTAGCCAGTTAGTTTGTTTTTGACTCGTCGATATCTGCTTAACCTTTTGAGCGCCAAGTAATAAAACATAAATAATGCCCTCCACGCCAGACCCAAAAATCAGAGATAAATACCTAAAAAAATATAAGGATGGGAATAGCATGTTGAAAACGTGTTTTTCCGGTTAAATAATGATTAAATAAAGTGCGTAAATGTATACCAACATATTGTTATTGAAGTTTTTTTTAACCACACACTAGTAATTTAGTAATTTTACCAAAGCTCATAATTTTAGCAAATACTAATACATCAAAGTCGCTTGAAGATAAGTAATCAAATAAAAAGATCATAGTAACTTTACCCCAGCACTAGTCAATAGATGTTGTCGGCCCCAGCCGACATTGGCGTGGTCAGTCGGTGAATTCATTATGTGCACGCTATTTATTAGAGATGGGACGCGCGCGTTTCGATTAAAATTTACATTTAAAATACCTACCTTTTATTTTAGCATTATTTATTATATATTGAATAAAATTACTTATTTTATTTACAATGATATGTAAATAAAATAAGCAATGGTCCTATTCTAAGGACTTCTTTAGTAAAAGCCGTTATTCCTAAAAATGTATCATAAATCTTTTGTTTTTGTTACTTCTTTGTTCCCAACTTTTCATGGAATATACGAGTGCAATAGTAAATCATAAAACTGTACAACACGTGCTGTCGTAAAAAAACGATATTTTTAAATGTATTATATTATATTTTAACACCGTGGGAAAGACATAACATAAATCATTATCTTCTAAAATGTGAAGAAGTTCCGATGTGCTCAATTCAGCCATTTTCACAACACACGATTCACTTAGAGCACGATAACAAACTTATCACAAACGAACAACGGACAACACTAGATGTGTACTCGTACGCAGATGACGTCAGAGTGCGTCGTCTAATGCCGACCGTGGCGTAGAGGACAGTCATAAAAGATAATAGAATAAGGATGGGCACACGGCACAGTAGATTGTATCGATTGTATGGAGGGGTGGTAAAAAAGATTAATAATTTTTCACTCAGGGGGCACCGATAATGTTATTTATTGTATCAGAAATATTATATGCTATTTGTGCAATGAAATAATACTAAAATTGTATATTTACTCTCAACATTAGCATACAGGTTGTTTATTATATAAAAAGTTGGCACAACACTAGCGGTCGGCATTTGCCGACAATGGCGCAGGGGGCATGGCCGTTCGCACGTATTTTTTGTCATCTTTTTTGGTATAAAAATCTTCCATACAATTTATTTTTATGGATAGGTTTGAGTTAAAAATAAATTTTTATATCGTTGTTACTTCAATAAATAAGATATGATAAACAAATACTCTTTTATTAAGCAAATATAAGGTTAAATAATAATAACAATTCATGTCGGCTATAGCCGACATTGGCGTGGAACGCACGGAGTTGTATGTCGGCTATAGCCGACATTGGCGCTCAAAAGGTTAAGGATTAGTGTATACACTTTTCTCAATTCAAAATTGATTCCTATTGCAACCAACACAGGAACATCATTCACATCTATTAAAGGAAACCACGAACAAGGCCGCAAAGGGGAAAATAATTAACATCCTGCCAAAAGCAGTTGTAAATCATAAATAGAATAACCATATGATGTATTTCAACCTTTTGTTTCATTTGTTTGGATGGAAATTAATGGCGTTGTTACGAAGTTGGAGCGACAGGTTCCGAGCGTAATTAAATGGAAAATGTTTAACAGAATGAATGGAATTCTTAGACATGCTCTTTTATTAACTATCCTGAATCTCAGAAAGCCAACGATTGTAACAACATTTTGCTATGATATGACGTATCAAGATCAGATGTTGGGACCGGCCGTACATGGCAATGCTAATTAAACCGTCAAAACATTTAGCTTGAAATAGCCTGCTTTGTGAAATAAGTAATCCCTATCGGTAGATAATGTCAAATATACAACTCGTACGAATTTTAACTGTGCACCTCGCTCTGTGACGTCATCCGGACGGTACCGCTATCGCTACTGAGCGCTTACGGCGAATGCGGGGCGCCGCGCGGGGAAGCAGGAGAGGGGTCGCATTCCAGCGGAGTGCACAGTTGATTCGTACGAGTTGTATGTACTTACTTTCGTTAATATCTGATTCGGAGTATTGTGTGTAGCATGATACTTTGTGGTCGGATGTGCAGACTGCAACCGCTTTCGTGGTTGGTGACGCCATGTTTGACGCTGAATTCTGTTCTATTCCAGGGACCACCATCACTTGTATTTCTAAAAAGGTTGACAAATATAAGTTAGATATGAATTGCATTAGAACATAAAACTACCAATGACTGCCAGTGCCATTCGGGCTCCGCATCACCAAACTTATTCTAGTTTAATCTTAATATATCTTTAAAGTGTCATGTCGTTCGAGATGCAAAATAACAGACTAATAACTATTATGGAAATGCCTCTTTTGGTCTCCCTGACAGGAGTCAAGTCTTAACTTTGACGATGATGAATGAAAAATATATACGTTCGGCATGTATTGCCTGTAGCGCTGACGCGATTTAGGGCCCTCCCCATGAAGTGAAAAGTCAGGTAAAAATGATTACCTTTATCCATTCCACATCCATCGAGATTAAATGTTTCCAATTCATAACTAGACGATGATGGGTTTATGCCACTGATACGATTTGCCCACGATGGTAATTTGGACGTTGTACTTTTGATCGTTCTCGTATTTTCACTGGAGTCCAGCGTCACGCTACTTTCTTCTAGAGATGAATATTCTGTGGCCTTGTTTATCATTATTGCTTTATTTAACTGTTTTTTTTTTAATTTCTTAGAACTCCTATTACAGGTATCTGGCTTGGGTTCGTCTTTGTCCCTAGTATGTTTCAATATTTTCTCTTCTATATGATTTCCTATTAATCGATCTTCTGAATTCCGTATTAAAGGCTCGACTTCTGTGAACGACAATCTGTTTTCATTCTTATCCTTCAATTTATTTTCTTTTGTTATTTTAAGTTCCTTCCTCATGGAAAATATTTTTTTTCTGGCGGTTTCTGCTAATGACATTTTAACTTTATCCTTTTGTTTTTTTCTTTTGTGATGAATGAATTTTGAATCAACCACTTGAGCTAAATTTCTTGCTACACCTTCGCTTTCTAAAAAAGGTACTTTGACCGTCTTATTTGTATAGGTAAAAGCTCCATACACTGGAAATTATGATACGCCCTAATGTAAAAGTCAACAGACACGAATACGATAGGAATAAGTTTTTAGTTTATCGATGTTTGGAAAATACGTATACATATTTACCCAGGTTTTATCTCACCTTGTACATCATTGAAAAAGTAGTTGTTATTGGGTGGAACGTGTATCCAAGAAGATACTAAATCAATTGTCGTCCTGTAGAGGTCATCCATATTATATTGGGACGGTACTGAAATATTAACGTTCATTCAATCAATCATAATTCCAAGTTGAACAAGAAATAAATATTGCATTAAATTATACTAGCAGCGCCCCGCGGTTTTACCCGCGTTGTGCCCGTTCCCGTGGGAATTTCGGGAATTTTTTTACATAAAAACTTTCCTCTAGAATCACTACCTATTACAAAAAACCGCATCAAAATCCGTTGCGTAATTTTAAAGATTTAAGCATACAGACAAACAGACAAACTAACAGACAAAAATAGCGACTTTGGTTTTATACTAAGTAGTGATTAGTGACAAAGTATTCATAGTTACTGGATTTTGTTTTAGATTTAGAGATTCGATGAGCAGATCCTATTGATAAATCAGTTTGAGTACCAACGTCGTGTGTTATATATGGCTTTTGGTTGTTCGCATAATCTGTAGAAAATAGTTACTATTTAGTCACTACACTGAGAATTGAAAAAACAAAGAAGAAGAATAAAAAAAATCAGTAGCTTTTGTGATTCACATCATATAAAAGAAAGTCATGTTATTTACACTATATAACTCAAGAACAGCTGGACCGATTTTGATGATTTTTGTTTTGCACTGTAAACTAGTGAACCATAAAATTGCAAGTCAGTTTTATAGTTTACTAGTAGTAGTTAAGTTATTTCTCGAACAAAAAGTAAACTATTAAGGAACTAACCTCCTATAGTTTGTCCATGTTTGGGTTTCGAGGAATATAATGATGGTGAACGCAAGATACTATATGTCATAGCACATACCGACTTCTGGCCACACGGATTAAAACAATCTGTTGCTGGAGAAACAATCACCGGTCACACACAAGGGAATCCAATAAATACACTATCGGTACGATATATTTGAATTTAATGTTGGCCTCTTTTGGGTTTTGAAAAGTTTATTGTTATCACGAATTTATTTTTTGAACAATTATTGTCCAACTTGAGCATAATATTTAAATTCGAGCCCAGCTTCGTTGAACGTGTGGACACTAGAGAAACAAATGAAACGATGCTTTTGTAGGTGTATATTACAAATTATCATCTACATATCATACAGTAAGATAGTAATAAGCTAGTTACCTGTATCACAACTGTCTGGCTTGGCTTGCAGCATCATTTCTTTGAGATTTTTCTTATTTATATCATCTGTATTATAAGATAATTGGTTATTTTAAGGAAATACTGTACTCAAAGTTATTTTAATATGTTATTACCTGAAGTGACAACGTCTACCATTTCTATCACATCTGGTTCAGTGAAAGTGTGCGCGAGGACTGATTCTTTAAGGAATTGTATTTCATTGCTGGAGACTTCAGGTAGATTAGTATTGGCGGCTGGAAGGGAACCAAAAACAACGTTATTTAATTTGTATATTACTCACTAGCAGCGCCCCGCGGTTTTACCTGCGTCGTGCCCGTTCCTATGGAAATTCCGGGATGAAAAATAGCCTATAACCTTATAACCTATATCACTTTGAATGTGTGTATCTATATATATAAAATGAAACCCGTTTTCCTTGGTCAAGGCATCACGCGTGAATGGCTGGACCGATTTCCACGGTTTTGCATTCGTTGGAAAGGTCTCGGGCTCCGTGAGGTTTATAGGGAATAAAAATCTCAAAATTCCCACGGGAACGGGGGCGCTGCGGGTGAAACCGTGGGGCATAGCTAGTCTATTATAAAAAGAATTATTCAAATCGGAGTGGTAATTCCCGAGATTAGCTCGAACATACAAATTAACAAATTTTACCTCTTTATAATATTAGTATAGATAATCAATAGACAGATAGATCTAAGTCTACATTACTAAAGACAAAAGGAATCGTTACCTATTATTTCGGATTCCTGCATAGGTAGTGGGGAAGTATTCGATAGGAATAAACTTTGTCTATGTATATTATCTGATGACTCAATATCTGGAAAAAATATACAGTTGAGTATTCACAACGTTACCTTATGACTTAAATAAGTAAATTGAGTTTGAATAATACATAGAGAGGTAATGACATTAGCACAAGGCATATCTTACATCTGTCTCATGTTATAAGTACATTTTATATTCTCCAATGGCATTTCTCTTGCAATAGGTGCATAAATATACGCAAACAGCTTCAACTTATACTATAATTTAGACTTAATGTCATTGTCGCAAGGAAGAAAAAGGAAGATAAAAAAACCCTCTCAAATTAAGAGATATAGTTTTGAAAGACTACTGTTTGTTTCAAGACAATTTCACTTTATCGCTTATTCATTGTTTATAGACTCTGCTGGTTCTCTGCCGTCACTACTGTACTCAAAACTTAAGACGTTGACGGCTATTTATTGACCTATTGCTCCTCCATGTATTATTGAAATTCAATGAACAGCAGGAAGGACCAACGATGGAAATTGCTAAGCAGTGTTAAAAAAAACTCAAGAGATCACAAGATTATAAGAAAATAACTTTACCATAAACCTCATCTTCTGAAGGAGGAATCCCATTTTGAAATTGTGATTTCGATACGCTGTGATCAAACTGAGGTGCATGGCCGAGAGAAGCTGTACCCTGGTTGGGTGGTTGGAATTCTAAAATATGGAATACCATTACGTTAAGATCATCGGTGCCAATTTTTGACATAAATATGATACAAGTATGAAATGCATCAATATACTTTTTTTGTTGTAAACAATATCAAGAAAAAGTATTGCTGACTATTGTTCCACAAGCAGAGCAACAGTCAGCAAAACTTTGTTTCGAGCCAGGAAAAAAATCGTTTGTAACTATACCACAGTTATCCTGGCCACGATGTGCAGAAACGATAGTGGTGATCGATGATGATTTTGCATTGTCGGAGTAGCTGTATGCGGGGTTATTTTGTTCGCTGTCTATCGCAGTTGAGTCTCTGACTGGAGTTTGAGTGCCTGTTTACATATCAGTAGTGTTGTTATGGTTAAAACATTTTTGTAGGCATTTTCTCTTTGATTTCAGAGAAATTTTAGTAAAGACAAGTACAGATAAGATAAAATTATTACACAACACTTAACTTCTTCGTTCGCTTTAAGACACTATTGGCCATTAAAATCTGCTACTTTAAGATTATGATTAACAGAAATTAAGGGATATAATATATAAAAGAGACACCCTGAAGGACAACGACAATCTACAGTGTAAAACAGGCGCATGCACACATAGGAGCATATTAACACAAGTTTCGGCAAGGGTCAAACAAATGTCAATGGAGATGAGGTCCAACATAGGTATGAGTAAGTGTATGCGCGCGTCTATGTGTGGGTTCATTTGTTTTGAAATGTCGTGTTGCATCGTTGGCCTTGGCAAATAACAAAATAGGTATTTCTATACCTGGAGTGTCTTCTTGTAGTTTAACAGACATACAGGATGATTGGCTTTGGACACTCATATGTTTCGACGGAGTCCGTTGTATCGTTGTGTGCATACTTTTATTTGCTTCTAATTTTGACACAATTGTCACCCCGCCTACGCCTGTTAAAATCGAAAACTATCCTTTTTAACAAGTTATGTTTCTTTGTTTATGAACACTTAATTCTACGTTATTTGTTTTTGATGTAGTAAAATTGTAATGCTAATGCAATTGTTACACAGGTTCTCAACACTTACCCCTGAACTCTTCAATCTGTTCAACAATTCTACCAGATTTATTAGATTTTGAATCGTTCATGTTAGGATTCTCACTTTGCTTGTGTGTGGATGAAACTTGAAAGTAGCTTATCGGACCGTCAACTTTTACGGGCGACTGCTTACCTGTTGTTAATTCAAATAATCTATCATTAGTATCAAAAGGTTAAGAGACATTCATCTTTAAATCATTAATCACCAATTATATTTTGATGAACAATACTTTGCTCCTAGCTCCTAGCTCTATCTTCCACAGAACCTGCGTTCTTACCTCTGATGACATTCAAGTCTTCTTCTTCATCGAGTGGATGATCAACTTGACCAATCCTGGTGTCAGAGTTATTGAGCCGCCAAAGGCCTCTGACATGGCTCAAGTAACGACTACTATCCGTAGAAAGTAACCGGGACCGACGGCTTAACGTGCCCTCCGAAGCACGGAATCATCTTACTTTTCGAAAAATCTGGTGATTCAGCCTGCAATGCCCTAATCGAACTGAGGAAAGTTTCACAAAGAGATTTTTGTAAGATGTCCCCACCGGGAATCGAACACGGAACCTCCGGATCGTGAGCCGGGCGCTCAAACCACAAGACCACGGAGGCTGTCATTCAAGTGAAAAGATGCACGATGGTAATCGATCACTTAATGCCCCGGCAATGGACCACCACAGCCTGCTGAGGACTTTTATAATGTAATAAAAATAACCTGTAAATTCTTCAAGTTTCACTCCTCTAATAGACTTCGTAGTAGACTTTTGACCGTCAGATCTCTTGCTAGCTGTGCTCTGTTTAATAGATATCGTTGTTGCAATCTCACCTTGAAATAAAGCTTATCATTATTTAGATGAACCTACCTATATTTCATAACTATCTATTTGAGAATAGTATTTTATCTAAAGACACTTCAGTGGTCTAGTGGTGTGTGCAGTCGCCAGTCGAGACAGAGGCACAAAAAAATGTTGATTATTAAAGTAAATACCATCATTAACATCATATTGAGATATAATAAAAGGTTTTATCATTTTTGTATTTGATCGAAGCTCTTCTGTAGCCACTGGTATGACATTACCATTCGTAATTGTTATTTCAGATGTTTTGGGGTATTGATTACCTGAAACGTTTATCGCAGTAGTTAGTATTAAAACTTTGTATGAAAATCGAAGTAGAGTATGATTTATAATGTAGCTGTATTACAGGCACAAACTCGTAGTACCAAGAAAATATGCTGATCAAGATAGACCTTCGGAAAAAAGTTAAATACTCGGGTCCAAAACCGTAAGTTATCAAATGGAACAGTGGAAATAAAATAATACTCTAAAAGTACCTTGACTTTTTTCTCGAAGCGTCGATGATACAAGGATGGGCCTTTTCCATCGGTGGTCTTCAGAATGTTTGGGGACAGTTTCATAAGTCAAAGGCAAACTACATTGATTATGATATCCTGAAAATTTAGCTTGAGATATGGGTTGAGGTCCTGGAACAATATTTAAGAAAATAATTATTTTTTATCTTCTAATATATAAAATTCTCGTGTCACGGGGTGCGTGGTTGAAGTCCTCCGAAACGGCTCGACCGATTCTCATATCGGATAGGTCTGAGACAACATCTATTTTTCATCCCGATTTCCCGCGGGAACGGGTACAACGCGGGTGAAACCGCGGGGCGCATCTAGTATTTATATACATATTTGGCCTAGAGCCAGAAGGTAATTTTGTTAAATCAATGTTATCTCAAATGGTTTGTGATAGAAAGCAGAACACCAAAAGTGTGTCAATAGAGTCTCAACTGGATCTCAATTGAATAGTTCTTCTTCTTAAACTTAACAGCTGGGCTCTTGTCGATGGAGGTATTTCCATTGTTCTCTATCTTCTGCCATCCTTTTCAGCTGTTCGTTCGTGTCCGTAGAATATAAATTGTGCATAATAGAACTATCGAGATCCACTTGAGGCTCAATTAACATACAATTGACCCTCAGATGTATATAATTAATATTAAATATAATTATTTCATGGATCATAAATGAAGCATCAATTCATTTAATTGAAGAATTTAAAGAGGTTCAAATGCAACCTTGAATATCATCATGGGCCATTCTGGAAGACTTCACAGATCTGCTGTCTGGTAGTTTGATGAAAGGCGTCCCTGAATGCTTACTCGTATTAGATATTTTAGATGACTTCTTCTCCAAGTTCACTGAAAAAATAGGATACTTTCATAATTTTGTATTCGGACTTTTGGACGCTTTATTGGAGATATGACACATTCGTCTTCCATAGTATTCAGCCTACTTTATAACCAACAATTCACTGCAGGTAATAAGCATTAAAGTAATAAGTTATTTTTTGGCAAATAAAAATCTTTAAACTTTACCTTGTAGTCTTGATTTGGGATTGATCATGATCCGGTTATCTTCTTGTTTAAAATTGCTATAAACTGAACTTCGCTTGATATAACTTCTAGATTTAGGAGGCGATTGGTTTGAACGTTGAGCTGAAAAGAAAACATAACGTTACTAACAGGCATCGGTATCACCCGTAGGAATGTCGGGACAAATAGTATGTTATTTCGGGTTCTAAATTATCTCCGCTCAAATTTAACTAATAATCCGAATGATTGATTTTGCGTGGAATTGGAAAATCCATCCACATATCCAAACACTCATACACACATGTTAAACATTTATAGTTTTATTAAGATAGTAAGATCGAGCCGATTATGATGTATTTTTTTATAATATAGATTTTTGGGAGGCTTGTTATTTTAACTATGATTGTAAAAACAATTGGTCGGGGATTTGGTTATTATAATGAGTAAGTAAGTAAATATTCTTACCATTAGATTCACGTCGCGAACAAACAGATTTTATAGACTTGTTTTGAACATTTTGACTGCTAACTTTAATTTTAGATGTTGCAATCGGGTTTTGTTTTTTGCTATACAAAGATTGCGTGGGGGTCGACTGGGTTACTAAAATATGCAAAAATATTGTGTTAATTCTTCTTATGTTATGTTACTTAGCTGTTCTTCTTCATCGAGTGGATGGTCAACCTGACCAATCCTGGTGTCAGAGTTATTGAGCCGCCAAAGGCGTCTGACATGGCTCATGTAACGACTACTATCCGTAGAAAGCATTACTTAATCCTCAAAGATAAAACCAAACATCTCAGTTTCCTTGTGTGTTGAAATAAAATAAAGTATTAAGCCTGTAATGTCCCTGCATCGGCAAAGGCCATCTCACCGAAGATGTCGGTACGGTAGGTGAACCATAACTATAACTTTATTGAAACTTGTAGTTAAAAGGGGTAGGGTTACCTCGGTGGTCTTCCTCTTGGTGACTCCTCGCATATGGTATTATTAGAGGCACTTGATCATAAGTTAGGGCATCATTAAATACTGCAGGATTTTGTTTATTTATGTTAGATCCTATTCTAGAAGCTATACGGGTATCTGGATCAGAATTAATTGAAGAATTAATTACGGCAACTAATTATACATATTACTAGCTGCGCCCCGCGGTTTCACCCGCGTTGTACCCGTTCCCGCGGGAATTTCGGGATGAAAAATAGACGTTGGCCGATTCTCAGACCTACTCAATATGCTCACAAAATTTCATGAGAATCGGTCGAGCCGTTTCGGAGGAGTACGCGAACGAACACTGTGACACGAGAATTTTATATATAAGAAGATTAAGCTTATGGTTGCTCACCTTGTCTACAACTGTACCAATGTCTTGACAATATTGACATGAAAAAGTCAAAGTAAGTTCAGTAAAGTAAGCCAGGGTGACCAGGGATAGTCATTAGACTGAGCTTTTAGACCGCCTGAAATCCTCCGACATGGTCTAACTGTGAGGCCGTTGGATCCTAATTTGAATCGATTAGTAAACCAGCCTCGAAAGCAAATAATATAAATATGATTACCACAAGTTTTTCGCTGATTATCAAATGTGTTTGCTTCTTCAATCACCTCGCCTCCAATCATTGGATATTCCTCTATAGTTTTACTTTGTTGGTCAACACTTGACTCATAATTAGGAATAAATTGCCCGTCTGTAATAACTAAAAGTTCGTGAAAAGATAATTTTTAGATCTGTTTTGCGGAACATTTTACTAAGGAAAACTGTAAGACCATTTCTTATGGAAGAAATATAACGTTCTTCATGGACATTCAAAGGTAAGACAAAATTCCTTCAGTTTCTTTCAGCCGGCATTACACATGCTGAATCTCAATCTAAATTTAGCAATGTTTCTGAGTGAAGAAATTGAATTTCAGGACCTTTACCTCACACATGTCTGAGAAACAGGATTGATCAGTCTTGTCATTGTTATAGAACGTTCTCAGAAATCAGAATCAGAATGATTACTCGTGAATTTTTTTACAAAACTCTGGGCGTTCTCAATCCTAAACTGAAATTCAGCATGTACGGTGCCGGCTTTAAACTATTTAAAATAAGCTATGTTAATCCAGTAGACACAGGCAGAACAATCGCTACGCATCCTATTTGGTCGTTTAATATCGAAATGTATCAGAGAGTCAATGCCACGTGACTCTCACTTGACAATTCTATACATTAGACAACCAGATAAAATAGTTAGTCTAGGATTTTTCTGTTTTTTCTTCTAAAACGTACCAGGATCTTCAGCTAATTTATCAATCCCAAAACGCAAGTTTGATTCATTAAGACTGCTCGGAATGACGGGCATTTTTTTGATATTTATGGCGTCTTGAACTTCATGAAGAGACTTATAACCTGAAATATTTGCTTGATTACAATCTTTACTTACCCTGTTCCTTCATGTTTTGTCTATACTAATATTAAAAAGAGCAAAAATTGTAAGTTTGTTTGTTTGTATGTTCGAGGTAATCTCAGAAATTATCAGTCAGATTTGAATAATTATTTTTGCAATGGATTGGCACATTCAACAGGAAGGTTATAGGCTAATTTTCATCCCGGCATTCCCACGGGGAAACAGGCACAACGCGGGGCACACGCACAACACCAGAGTTGGTCAGGGGACTTACCCACTCAAAATGAAAGACTTTAATAGAAATAAATAAATTATTTGGTAAAATTTACAAGTGCGAGTGCGGACAAGCTCTTTTTTTAGGTAATATTTGCACATGAGTGCATATGTGCATGCGGCATGCCTTCACTAGCACAGTAATTATCGCCCAAGGGGGCAATTCCGAAGTTAAACTAAATAACATCTGCTGAATCAATTTTGTGTTAATTGACACTGAATTTGATAGTTTGGGACACAGTTTGTTACATGGGACAAACTATGTGCTAAAATGTTTTATTAAGATGGTTGCTTGCTTACGTATAATTTATATGTATTTGTTAAAGTTAAATCTACCTTTCTGAATGCAAGATTTGATCCATTGCGCAGCCGTCATGTTTTTGTTCGAGCTTGTGGTTTCTTTAGGTTTGCTGTCAACTTGTAACATCGATGTATCTTTACTTTGCGGTAATGAAAAATCGCCAGCTGAAACAATTATAATATTAATAAGTAAAAACATAGATTTGGAACAATAGGATACGACTTATTTTAACTTAGAATATGTGACATCAAATCGCTTGTTAGAAAACTTGAGTTCGATTCTTCTTATCGAGTGGATGGTCACCCTGACCAATCCTGGTGTCAGAGTTATTGAGCCGCCAAAGGCCTCTGACACGGCTCATGTAACGACTACTATCCGTAGAAAGTAACCGGGACCGACGGCTTAACGTGCCCTTTTTGAGTTGGATAAAAAATTAAGAGTACGAACTACTCTTATACTAAAACACATATGAAATTGGGGACCGCTTCATAGTAGATTCTTTATAATTTAATTCTATTATAACAATTTAACAGAGTTTTTTTCTATTGAAATTTACAATAGTTAATTTTCTGGCTGAGAATAAATTATATAGGTATTCAGTTCTCTTCTAAATATTGAAAAAAAAACAATAAGAGCCTTGTTCATAAACGTTTATAACAGCATTCTGGCTATCAAATGGTTCGTCTCTTTCCGACATACGTTATTAAAGCTAGCAAAAGAGACAAAACACTTCATAACAGTGTTTAACTTATAGAGCTTTTATGAATAAGGCGGAAAATGACTAGCTTAAGGCTTTAGAATAATTTTAAAATGTCCAACCTTTAATTGTAGTGTCGTTACTATAAATATCCGCCATTGGTGGACAAGGCCTGGAATTTTTTGCCGATGAGAATTTGCTTGTGAATACTGAAGCGCTGCAGTTATATTCCGGTATTGCGGGAGGTACTGAAAGTACAACAAAAAGGTTAAGTAGTTACCAGCAGTGGCTTGCGGTTTCACAGGGGCTTGTATACGGGTAATAATGTCGGGGTGAAAAATAGCTCATAGCTCGTATGTATACTTTTGTATGTCGCTATTATATTAAACTTGAAGTGAAATAATACATTTATTGTTTCAAAAGGCGCTAAAAAAATGTGCTTGACACTAATATTTTACTTGAAAAATGTAAAGTAACAGTCATAAATGTAAAGACAGCCATGCCCTCAGTACAATCTCGATGTTTCCGTGCCATTAGGCGGAATTGTAAAGAATTTTGTGAATATGGGAGTGCCAAAAGTCAACAGAGAATCCGCTCATAATCGTAAAAATTGCGTGTAAACCTTACTTTATAAGGCGCCGTTCATTATTCAGAGGCACGTATAATATATTTATTATGTTTTGGGATGCATAATTTGGTGATGCATGCAATGATGTAATCCACAGTCATTCGGATTACAGTTTCGATAAAATACCCTGTATTTGCTGCCAGCTTTTCCGCTAAGAACCTTTTATATATTTATATTTTATGTTTAATTTTGTAGAAATTCATATTGTTTGTTACTAGCAGCGCCCCGCGGTTTTACCCGCATTGTGCCCGTTCCCGTGGGAATTTCGGGAATTTTTTACCATAAAAACCTTCCTCTTGAATCACTCTACCTATTACAAAAAACCGCATCAAAATCCGTTGCGTAATTTTAAAGATTTAAGCATACAGACAAACAGACATACAAACAGACAAAAATAGCGACTTTGTTTTATATTATGTAGTGATTCACGTTTTCCTTTAAAATAGTTATACGAATAGTTACCTGTTCTCGAAGTTAGTTCTTGATAAAACGTAGCATTTTTGAATGTATCAATGTACCAACTTTTCGACTTTATTATATCGTGTCTAAATTAATCATTATGATACTTACTGGTAGGAAATTCCATGTTAATGTTTGTGTTTGTGTCAGTTTGGGTCGAAAGGTCGTGCGTTAAAGAGAATGTCCGGACCGATATCAATCGACTTTGACCAATGATAAGAGCATCACGTCTTGATTTTAAATACGAATCTGAAGTAAATTTCATAATCATTAGTAAAAACCAACTAAGTAACATTTAACTCATGAACAGAAAATATAGTAAGTACTTATTTTTAAGTACTGACATCTCATGTCAAATATGATATTATGTACTACTAGTCGCGCCCGCGATGTTACCCGCGTAGTACCCGTTCCAGCGGGAATTTCGGGATAAACGGTATCCCAGTTGATATTTTGATGTATAACCTATATAGTTACTAAACCTACACATAAAAACTATATATATAAATCAAATCATGTTTAACCTAGTAATTTAAAATTTAGTTTTATCGTAGACAATTCAAATTGGGTTGGTATCTATAGGACTTCGTCTCGATATGACTAGGTAGCCATACGACATAATCGTAGTTTGACTAAATCTCGATTGGACTCGATCTCGATTGGACTTGATCGTTATTTGACCAGATCTTTGTATGACTAGATATCGTTATGACTACTCAGTGTATTGTTTTGTGGGAGTACAGTTGTGTTCAATATGATGATATATAATAGGTATTTTATTTCTCTGGCTCAGACGACTACTACTTTCAACTAAAGGGTCTACTCGGTCCGCGGGCTTAGACGACTACTACAAAAAAAAATAACCCTAACCTACCGAATAGTACGTAAAATCAATTTTCTTCACTGATTTGTAACCAGTTACGTAAAAACAATTTTCTTACTATTCGGTAGGTTAGGGTTATTTTTTTTTGTATCAGTTACGTAAAAAAAAAATAACCCTAACCTACCGAAGAGAGTGGTCGACTCAACCCGCGGGCTCAGTTGGCCAGACAGGTGGAACGACTCACCCACGTAAAAAATCGAAAGGGGTCATTCAGCCCGCGGGACGATTTTTATGTGGGATCAGATGACCATGAAGGTAAATAATCCAATCGAGTTAATACTTTTTGATACAATTGTACGTCATATAAATATGTGGTCAATCTGATAAATAGTCATACAAAGATCTGGTCAAATAACGATCAAGTCCAATCGAGATCGAGTCCAATCGAGATTTAGTCAAACTACGATTATGTCGTATCGGCTACCTAGTCATATCGAGATGAAGTCCTATAGATACCAACCCTTCAAATTTACCTTTTTCCTATAACGTGTACATACTAAAATAACGAATTTATAGAATACTAGCTGCGTCCCGCGGTTTCACCCGCGTTGTACCCGTTCCCGCGGGAATTTCGGGATGAAAAATAGATGTTGGCCAATTCTCAGACCTACTCAATATGCTCATAAAATTTCATGAGAATCGGTCAAGCCGTTTCGGAGGAGTACGCGAACGAACACTGTGACACGAGAATTTTATATATAAGATTATGGATACAGCTCACCGTCAGGATTAAAGCCAAAACCTGGGTCATCATTTATAATTGCCTTGCATACGCGTTGACTCTGCTCGACGTACTTATGACATTGTTCGACTGAAGTGTAAGTATTCGCAGAGAGCCGCTGAGGCGTAACTGAAATAAAAATGAAATATTCCAACATGAAAATTAAGTCGCATTTTTTGAATGAATAACTGTACCTATTCAGCTATGAACGAACACGAATAAAAAACCGGTCAAGTGCGAGTCGGACTCGGACACGACGGGTATCATTATCTATTAAAATTATTAGTATCGAGCAACAAACGGGAAAATATCACGTTTGTTGTTTGGGAGCCCCCCTTGAATATGTGTTTTATATTATTTGTTGTTATAGCGGCAATAAAAATACAGCATCTGTGAAAATTTCAACTGTCTAGCTGTCACCGTTCTTGAGATACAGCCTGGTGACAGACGGACGGACAGCGAAGTCTCAGTAATAGAGTCCCGTTTTTACCCTTTGGGTACGGAACCCTAAAAATTACTTAAATATTGATAGTATAAAATATATCTAATTTACGCGATACGAAATTAAATTATGAATCAAAAATTCAGATACACCTCCGCAGTGAAAAAATAAGAACAGAATTTGTTCGATTCTTTTGTATTTATGTTCTCTTCGTTCGTTAAGTAGGACATGTTCGTGACATTTAAGGGATTATTTGTTCACAATTTTTTTAAGAGTTTTCTAAGTCAATGAATATAGCGATTGTCTAACTGATGTCAAATTCATCGGTACTAGTGGCGCCCTGCGGTTTTACCGGCGTTATACCCGTTCCCATGGGAATTTCGGCATGAAAAATAACCTATAGACTCCCCGTTTAATCTGGCTATCCATTACAAAAATAATCATTCAAATCGGACCGGTAGTTCAGGAACTACCTTGTTCAGGAACTACCTTCTTCCTAATTCAGGAACTTGTTTGTTTGAACGCGCTAAACTCTGGAGATTAGCGCGTTCAAACAAACAAACTCTGCAGCTTTATAATAAAAGTATAGAAGATAATACAGGCTTAGAGTTTTGGTCTAACAAACCGTATTTTAAACGACTTCGGCATAGCGCCTTCACTTGCTTCCATAGCCTTGAAAAAACCCGTGTGAGTACGTACTCACACGGGTTTTTTCGCGTTATTACTTGCTTTATTAAATTTCTAACGCGAAAAAACCCGTGTGAGTACGTTTAAACTATGTGTTAAAATCGTGTAAGTTTAAAAAAGACTATATTATAATTTTTCAACAAAAAGATACCAACCATTTTCCGTTTCATTTGCCGTATCCATGAAAGATACATTTGTGTAAGTGCCAATATCAGTTGTGAATTTAACTCCACTTGGTTCGGTGTCTAAAAGAATAATAAAAACATTTTATTAACAATTTTATTGGTTGTGGCGTCAAAGAAATATTGGGAACTATTGAATCTCGACAATTTCGTCAATATATATTGGAATTGATGAAAAGACGATATGCTTCGATACGCACCGACTTATATTTGAGGCAATATTTTGTCACAGAGTAATAAATACATACCAATGTTTACATAATAAGGGACAGAGCTTGCAGTCGATATGTAATTGGTTGACGATATGTGATTGCCTGTACCTATAATAGAAGTAAAAGTATTAGCCTATATGTCTCACTACTAGGCAAAGGCCTCTCATCTTACTGAAGATATCAGTACCGTTAGCAGGATTTTGTATTGTAATAAAATTAATATGCATTTTTTCTTTAATATCAATGCAGTAGGATTAGGAACTTACGAGCAATAGTATTATTTCCTAATTAAAAAAATCACATCACTACTTCAAATACTTGGGTTAGCTTTGTAGAGCTTTATAGTGCCGCATGTACATCCTACTTTTCTCGGAAAAGGTTTAGTGTTGTCTTCCATTCTTCCCACCACTGAACTCTTTTACTCAATGGAAGAAATTGTATTTGTTTGAAAAATCAGTCATGATACTCGTAGTTTTTCAATGTTAACTCTAGTAGATTTTTAGTAATGCAATGTCACTAGAGTGTAAATGATTTACTCTGCTAGCTTGAAGCTTCACTACATAGTATAAAACAACGTCGCTTTCCGCTGTCTGTCCGTATGTCTGCTTAGATCTTTAAAACTACGTAACGGATTTTGATGCAATTTTTTTAAATAGATAGAGTAATTCAAGAGGAAGATTTATATGTCCTGGAATTCCCACGGGAATGGGTACAACGCGGGTAAAACCGCGGGGCGCTGCTAGTTAGTGTTAAATAACAAAAATGACTGTCTTCCACGACCAGTCTAGACTCAAAGGATACACACATGTTTTATATGTCATTCTTATTTCCACTTTAGTCTTAGACATATACCTAAGTTTCTTACAGTTTGTACATCCAATACGTATCTTGTCAAAAAGCAAACAAGATTTATAGGTCTTGTTTTCGTACGTTTTATTGTAGCTTTGGAATACTATCTAGTAGTAAATAGAAGTATCTAAAGCAAAATTACATTTACAATTTGTCTTCGTTCATATTATCGTATGTGTATGGTGTATATTATTTAATGTCATTTATAAGTAAGTATTAGCCTGTAATGTCCCACTGTTGGGCAAAGGCTTCTCGTCTCACTGAAGATATCAGTACAGTGAGGACGTTTCAGGCGTAATCACCACGCTTGCCTAATGTGGGTTGGTGATCTCAAACCCGAGCCATGTTTGAAAAGTAGGAAACATGTTTTCGCTCAACCCGGGAATTGAACCCGGGACCTCAGTCTTGGCAGGCGAGTGCACATACCACTAGACCACCGAGGCGTTGTCATTTGAACACAAGAAAATATTTTATTTAAGACTGTTTTGTGGACGTACTATTTTGTCGTATCAGTTGTATACTCTATTTTTTCTATTGTCACTAAATGTGGATTAATGTTGTCAATTTTCCAGCCGAAGACGATTTCGACGCTCCCGAAGAGAAGAAAGGCTTAGTGATTTCATTTCATCCTTGCCCTATCTCTAAACCTTTTTCCACTCTAGAAGTAGTCGTCTTCGACTGAAAAATTGACGACGTTGGTCCACATTTAGTGACAAACAAGTAAAAATAGAGTATAGGTATAACCAACAATGTATTAAATTAGTAAGTATATCAAGTGTCTCCATGGAAGGCTCTTAGTTGACAAACTCCCGTTCCAACGGGAAACATCTTTTTTTCGAGAGTTGCAAGATCCAAACCATCATGGCTGATTTTTCGCGGATGATGATGCACACTATTGGCGCTCGTGGTATCGTGATCTAAACTAGGTATGTATATTAAACAAATCTGCTAATTGTTTACCTTGTGATCGTGTATCGTAAGTGCGACATTTACATACTTGTATAGGTGTAGTAGAACATTCAGCGTTAGTTTTAGGCCCAAATAAGTCTGAAGTCGTAATTCCTGTAATATTGTATGTAAGTAAGTTCGTGTTGGTTAATGGTATTGGACTTTTAAGACCGCTTCCGGGCCGATATGGCCCGACGATTGGAACAACCAGGACCGACTAACGTGCCCTCCGATATGAACACGATAGCGCTCAGATTGAAATGCTACTATCAGCCACCCATCCAAGTCGCGGCCGAAGATGTACGTTGCTTAACAATCACAATAAGTTAATATAGCTTAGTCAAACTACGAGTTAACGATTAAATAATTCAGGAACTAAATTGGGTAAGTAGGCATGTGTATTTGTAGATCAATTTACCAACCAACCAATCAATTTAGCGACAAGTTTAGCATTCAATAAGCGAAATCGTTATTGGTTTGACACGAGTCATCGTGATACAAAACTGGTACGTATTTTGATAGAAGCGAAGCGATTAGTAAGCAAGCGATGTCCACATCTCTGTAGGAGCTGGCTATTTTCAAAAGGTTTTGTCTTATTAACATTCTTTAAAGGGTTCTCTATTCCGTTGGTATACAAAAAACAGTATTAGCCTGCAATATCCTACAGGTGCAGAGGCCTCTCGTCCCACCGAAGACAGTACAGTGAGAAAGAGGTGTAATTTCAAACCGGAGCCCTGTTTGAAAAGTAGGAACCGTGTTTTCGCTCGACCTGGGAATTGAACTTAGGACCTCAGTCTTGGCAGAGGTATTTGGTCATAAATTTCTAGTACCGTAGGCTACCTGAAATATTATTAAGTATTCTCACTTACCCTTATAAATGTGATCGTATAACTTACCTGTATTACAAAGCTGTTTTATATGTGAACTTCCCGTTTTACACGACGTTTTAACGTCAAGTGTGCTCATACACTTGTTATCTGCAATTATAGGGTGCTTTCAAATTATGCGTTTCGTGTCGGACCGCTGCGGTGCCGAAGCGGTGCGTTTGTCGTATTGTGAACGTACGATCGTGTGTTTTCATACAAATCGAGCAGTGCGGCAACAGTGCGGCGTCGGTACCGCGAAATAATTTTAGTACGCAGTTATAATGGTAGAAAAAAGAATCACTAAACATTAAACAAGACTAAAAGCTGTTACCGCTGCGGTTGACCGCCGCGGGTTTTACCCGTTCAATATTGAAAACCGCTCGAAGTAAACATTAAGGGCTATATTGACTAACTATCAAATGGTTTGGCACTTTCTGACATACGCAATTTTTCAAAGAGCAAGAGAGACAAAACACATTTTGACAGTGTTTTAGTTACATCGCGGTAATTAATTAGCCATAAGAGTCGCGGGAAAATTCGCAATTCTGGCACTTGTATAGAGCTGTAGAAAATATATTACCAAAGATAGGCGCGCCAGGATTGGCTTGGTCATTGCAATCTTTAAAGCTTATTTGTTTAAAACGTACTCCGTCTACACTTTTATTGACTTCTGTAAAAATAAAAATATTACAAATATATATACTGAAATTAAAATTATACCTGCTGTACTAGTTCCGCGTTACGCGGTCATAAATATGGCGCTTACTGTGTCAGAGGTTACGGGTTCGATTTCCACCCGCAGTGAACAATATGTGCAGGTATAGTTATTGGCGACGACGTCTGAGTGTCAATTATTTATTCTTATAAAGTATGAGGATAAAAATATAAAGTATTTGTTTATGTATATGTAGTAGTATCAGTGAGTTAGATTCCATAATACAAGCTCAGAGCTTACTTTTGGTCAAATAAGCCATGTGTGAATTTTTCCGGGTAAATTATTATCTACACTAATATTATAAAGAGGAAAACTTTGTTTGTTTGGTTGTAATGAATAGGCTCAAAAACTACTGGATCGTTTTTAAAATTTCTTTCACCATTCGAAAGCTACATTATCCACGAGTAACATACGCTATTTTTCATCCCGAAATTCCCACAGGAATGGACAAAACGCGGGTAAAACCGCGGGGCGCTGCTAGTTAAATATATATATGGAGGTAGGCGTGGCGGTGCCTGCCGCGGGCGACCGCTGCGTAGTGCATAGCACGCGGCGGTTATCGCGGCTACGCTTCACAGTAGATCGCAGTTGTTCGATTTAGTGGGTCAGCCGCGGGCGAAGCTCCATTTAAAAAAAAACGCGTGTATTGCTTTATTAGCTTCTCCGTAAACGCACTCACACGACGCCATATACTTATTTCAATTTAGTGCGGGCCGCACCGCCACACGCAACGCGCAACGTACCGCTTATAAGTACAGTCAGCCAAAAATGTGGTCTACCACCCTACGGTTGAGATTCATTTGAACGTCATGAAACAACAAGGTCAATTTTCATTTAATAATAGAGGTCCAACTAAGTCACCCAATGATGTCAAATGTCAGGCATCTCAGATAACAGACAAAACGTCATAACATAATTGTGCATAGAAAAGTCAACCTTAGCGATCGTTACATCTCGCAGAAACTTTTGTCAAAAGTGGTAGGCCACTTTCTTGGCCGACTGTACAAAAAGACCTTACTGTTCAAAAAGGTGTCCGTAGTCGCCGTCTGTAATGATGCTAGATCATCGTTTTCTGTAAAAATATACACAAACAGTAGTAGCAAAATATCATCTTGAGGAAGACATTCTTCTGATGATATTTTTATGGCGGTTTTTTACTATATTATAAGAATATCATCCGGATGAATTTGATAATCATCGGTATGATTGACTAGCAGTGCCCCGCGGTTTTACCCGCGCTGTACCCGATCCCGTAGGAATTTCGGGATGAAAAATAGCCTATAACCTTCCCGTTGAATGTGGCTTTCTATTACAAAAAGAATTATTCAAATCGGTTCAGTAGTTTCTGAGATTAGCGCGTTTAAACAAACAAACAAACAAACAAACAAACAAACAAACAAACAAACAAACAAACAAAACTCTTCAGCTTTATAATATTAGTATAGATAGATGATATTTTGATAGAACAACAAGGCCTTATAATGTGTTGTTACATATAACATAAAGTTACAGACTTTGAACAATAATATTAATTTGTGTCAATTAAAGACAAATTACCCGCATCATTAGTGTATTTTAAGCATTCGTCGACGAACTTCCGACAATTTTTTCTTGAGGAATCAGTAAATGCATTTTTTATGCGTTTCGGGATATCTTCTGCAATAAAGAAGATAAAATTACCGTTAGATTTAATAAAGATTAAATTGTACCTAGTATTGTATGTGTATGCGCCTCTAAATGTTAATATTAATAATTCTTACCCGCGGTAGCAACAATTTGCATTTCAGTGTAAGCGTTCTGTGGACAATTGCCCAGGAAGGTGGCGTCCAGACTTAAGATAGTACTTGTTTTGCTGTCTTTCATGGCTTGAGCTTTATCATCGGTACCTGGTATGGAATTATTGTATTTCTTTATTTTCGCCAGTCTTTGTCAACTTCACCAAGAGCAATACTAACTATTGCTCGTGGTGAAGTTTAACTAAGCGATGTTAAATCATCGCGACTGCAATCATCATCATAATCATCTCGACTCGAGAAGAAGAAGAAGAACAACGTGCAGCATGGCCCCCGACTTGAAGGGTGGCCGTTAGTGGCATTTCTATCTGAGCGCTACCGTGCTTTGGACGTTATATTGTCGGCCCCGATTGTTCAGTTGTCAGATCATGTCGGAAGCCTTTAGACGGCCTAAACACCACACCAGTTGGCTACCAACCTACTCGAAATTATTTATTATTGCCAATATGCAGTAGGCAAGCGGCAAGCAAGTGATTACGACTCATTTTTCTCCTTTAGAAACAAATGGGTTTTTCTCCACACATTGTTGTACCCATATCATCAATATGGTTTTGAAAGTAAACCTTCATTTTCGTTTTGGATATCAGTTGATAGATTGGCAATCTAGCAATAACTACAAACTTAGCTTTAGCAATGTGTTTTGTAATAATTGGCACGAAATCATGAAGAAAATCAGGTGCTCTTTAAAGAAACTAATACTAATAACTACCAGTAATTTTATCTTCGACTGCAATTTCTGATATTTCTATGAGACTCTCAGTTTCATCCATTACAGACTTATTTGCTGTGTGTCCTTTATCTGAAACAGTTATCTTTTAGTTCCTAATGTCATGAATATTCATCTGAGATTTTGATCATTATTTTGCCATTTTAGTAGGTAATTAGAGACAGAAATTGGAAAATTCTCGTGAAATGAAAATCCATTCCATTGTTTTTGATTTTTTTTCCAAACATACAAACAGACACTGTTGTTTAATAATTATGTGAGTAAGGATAACTTGCCTCTTTTATACAAACTGTTGGCCGTTTGAATGCTCACTGAATTGTCAACATTATTAATATTACTCGAATTATTAACCGACGGCGTTTTATCACATTTCGTATCCTTTGCCTGAGAGGTGTTCGCTTTACGTTTTTCTTTATGTCTCTTCATGCTTTTCACTGTATAATTGAAAAATAAGTATCAATGAAAAAAAGGTATATTATTAAGGTTTCGTCAGTCAATACCATGCAATGTCATTCAAACCAAAAGTGTATGCAAAATTTTAGCTCAATCGGGAATAGGAACGAATCAAAAGTTTTACTATTAATTGAAACGTACGTTAATGTCATTATTATTTATTTAAAACGGGAACTTACGTACGATGGAGACTACTGTCGAGAGTTCCTCGACACGTTTCGGCCACATACGGTAGCCTTCATCAGGAGGTGGATGAAGCGCTCGCGACAGCGTCTCTCCCCGCACTCACAGTGCGGGAGAGACGCTGTCGCGAGCGCTTCAACAAATAATAATGAATCAAAAGTTGACAGATTTGACTACAGACATACATGCCGGATACCAGGGTGAAATTGTATAAATGCTTGTAATAATATGTTTAGGGAGATCTTTTCCCAAAAATGGGATGCATAAAACAAAAACAAAGAACTCGTATCATGTATGGCTTAAAATATTGACAATGATATAAAACACAAGGACATACTTGAGCTGTGTAGATACAGCGATGGTCCTATTCTAATTCTCCTTGAATTAGAACTGCATACGGGTGAAATTAAATCTGGAAAGGTTTTATTCTCTGAAAAAAATGATCCAAGGAATTTGCTCAATTCAACCGTATTGTAATGTACTTTTTTCGAGCCAATAGGCAAAATATTATGCAAAATAAAAATACCTGAAGTGGATCGGTTACAAACATCATTGTTCTTTTTGAATATCGAAGACGCTCCGAACGATTTGAAATCCTTGTAGGAACTGTTTGTGCCTGAAATTAATTAATCTGGTGATTACATGATTACTATACCTATGTCTGTTATTAACCTATTAATAAGAGAATTGGAATCTAATGAGAGAAAATTACAGGGTAACCCAGATGAGAAACCTTCAAACCAAGGCTGCAAGGTTGTAGTTGCCAATTTTATTGAAAGTCATATTTATGAAATCGGGAAAATGGGAGTTTAATAAAGAATTTGAAAAAGTGTGAGTCGGACTCGCGCTCGGAAGGTTCCGTACTTTAAAAAACGGCAAAAAATCACGTTTTTGTATGGGAGCCCCCATTAAATATTTGATTATTTTATTTTTAGTATTTTTTGTTACAGCGGTAGTAATAGGGTCCCGTTTTTACCCTTTGGGTACGGAACCCTAAAAAAGAATTGAATTAACATTTATTCTGTTCTTAACCAACTTGATGGTTTTTAAGTCTTACGCAGACCCAACGTACTTTAATGGCCCTAATTCTATCTTTATATATATAATTCTACTGTACGTGTGTATGTCACTGAACTCCCCCTAAACGGCTGGACCGATTTGAATATTATTTGTATGCGTTTGGGTGGCACCGTGGATGGTTTAGATTCACACTAGCGACATCTATTGGTGCGCGGGTGGAACCACTGCGCGGGACAGCTAGTTAGTTACTATATAAAAATATAACACAAAAAGGGACGTGACAACAGTGTTTTCAATTTATTTTGCTTCTTCACAACAAATATTTATTAAAAAAATGGTCTTTTCACCTGTTTCAGCATAAACGAATATATTTGTCTGAATGTTAGCGTCCTCCCATAGTGTTGCGCGTTGCAAGTAATCCATTATATGCACTGTAATAAAAAGACAACCATGTCATATATTGTGGCCATCATCATCAGCCGGAAAAGACCACTGCAGGACAGAGGTCGTACATACTTAAACAACTATTTTAGAACATAAAGTAAAATTAGCAATTAAGGGCTAAAAAAGTACTAACTTTTTCTATGACTGTAAGGATTCTTGTTTGCCCAGAAAGCCCATCGGTCAGTGGATTTCTTCCAAACCTTATTAAATCTTCGTCGAAATAGATACGTTGATAGGTGGTGACGAAACGAAGACGTTGTTTTTGGCACTGGTTATGTGAACAGAAAAAGCCGCGTTTTACTAATTGTTCTGAAAATGTTCGTTCAAAGTAAAACTTTGCAAAATAGCTAAATTTTAGGTAAGATTTTCATTTGTTCAATATTAAAAAAAAAGACGTGTGGCACTCGGGGACTGCCGCGGTAAAGCTATTGCATAGTTATTTTTTCTATCACTAGATGGCGTTAGTGGGGAGCGTTAGGTTTTTTTTCTATCACTATTTTTTTCGTTACGGAATTTCTGGATTCGGTCCCCGCGCTCAAGGCCCGCGATAGAAGCTATGCAATAGCTTAAAAATTGCTTGTACATAAGATCAATTCAACATTTTCCGTTAGTTTAATAAAATATGTCTGCAGTCCCTAAAATACATGAAAAAAATCAAAGTTAACATGGTTACAAAAATAACATTGATCATGTTTGTCTAGCCATAATATTATGGCATTAACTTATAAAATAAGATAGGTACTTTAAAAACAACTCTAAAAGAGTAGACCAGAGTCCTAACAGTGGGCCATAAACGGCTGATGACGAAGTAAAATAGACCAAAAAAGAAAAATTCCTTACTACATTTTTTATGTTTATAACAGTACGGTGTCTTGAATCTGTGGCACCACTTGCAGTAATCATGCGAGTTTCTACGATATCTTCTGAAAAGACTTCTGTACGAGTCACAACCTAGAATAACATTATGGAAAAATATACAAATTGTTTTATGGACAAATATGTTTTGATAAATATTAATTCTCACATGAAGTCTAGCTGACCCGGCAAAAAATGTTGTTGTACCATATAAAAATTAAGGGGTGGACCACCCTAATCTCTATAAATTGAGATGTAAGCTATCCTATCTTTCAAGTTGGATCAAATTACACACGGTGAGCAAATCTAATTTAAAATCGGTTCAGTAGTTTAGGAGTCCATCGCGGACAAACAACGTGACACGTAATTTTTATATATAAAGATTTTATCAATTCTTGAACATATTACGGAGTGTTTGTAGAATGAAGGGCCATACTAAGAAGTTCGAAGTTTTATTGCATATTTGTTTATATTACTGAAAAAACAATCATTGATGATTGAGACGTGAGTGATTATTTTGTTTGCACAGTATTAAAGGAAGTTATAGATAACAATGGCTGTGAACGGTGACCCATTAGTGGCCTAAAAGTACGAAAGCATAGGCAGGCGGTTTGCTTGGCGCTTAGAGCATAGCTAGTAATCTAGATAAAACGCACGAACACGATTGCTCGCGACCGGCCGCACTGCGCGCTTGGCGCTTAGCTAGGATGCTTACCTGGAATGCTAGCCACTAGGCTCTAGGCGCCAAGCAAGCCGCCTGCCTGTGCATTCGTAGCCTAATGGTAAGTAAGTTCGAGTTGGTTAGAGGCCGTCAGAGGTTTTAGACCGATACCCTTTTAGTAATTAGCCAAATCATACCTGCAGCCTTAAAAGTGTCATAATCATCGATGTCATCGGGAAAGTTGCACCGCATAGAGTCGGCGATACTTGAAGAGCCTGACGGTAGATTTTTATCATATTCCCTGCTGTGACCCCAATCGACGTGGCTTTGGCAATGATACATACTGCCGTCTCGGCCGCAGCTCAAAGTATACCGGCTTGAAAGATCCTCCCGTAATTCTATATCGGTTTCAGCAGTGCTGGTTTGAGTGATTGATGCTTTATCTTCTGAAAATTGTATAGAACTAGCAGCGCGCCGCGGTTTTACCCGCGTTTTGCCTGTTCCCATGGGAATTACGGAATTTTTATACAATTAACCCTCCTCTTAAATCGCTCTATCTATTTAAAAAGACCGCATCTAAATCCGTGTAGTGGTATTTGAGTTTATCGCGAACAGACAGACAGACAGACGCGGCCGGGGACTTTGTCTTATAATATGTAGTGATGATGTATGAAAAGAAGGTCGAGTTATAATGAGTTTGATTATGAGAAGTATCAATTTTAATGAGAGCAAACTATGAAGCAAGCTTTAAAATAATAGCCAAATGTACTTTGCTCGCTTTGACGCACCAACTTCAGTTACTAAAATTGTGGCAAAAGAACGCAGTTTTGGTTTGGCCATTGGGCATTTTAATACTTTATCACAAACACATGTGGCTTAATGTCTTATCGATATCATTGTAAGTTATTTAAAAACTATTTTACTCTTTAATTTCAAAATTCGTTTACCTTCGAAATTGGTTGTTTTCTGCAATATTTCCGATAAACAGTCAGCGCAAGAAATGGCATGACCACCGTTATCTGCCAAAGAAGTTTCATATTCATCTGTTCTGGGGTCTGCTATGAAAGGAATAATTAACTTTGTTGCAACAACTCTTATAAACACACACATACACTTATATGTATATACACATACATATAAACAACAAATAATGAAACGTTGTCCATTTATTAAGCTATATTTGCATATAGGTTCAACTCGCCAATGAAAAAATATTGACTGTCAAAATGTGTTCGTTATGAATTGTGGTTGGTCGATTAAGCAAATCATTGATTATTTTTTTACTTTTGTCTGGGATATTGGGTAAATTTTGAATCACGAAATTGCAAAGTAATTTGGCAGCTTTCACTTACCGGCGTTGCTAAAACTTTTTCTCCTATCTGTTAATAGCCGCGTACCCACCTAGCGCACAGGCTCGCGAGCCATGGCTCGCGAGCCGCCATCATAAGTCGTGTATATATTAACACACAGCGCTCACCGAGGCACCTTTGAGCGCGTCAAGTTTACCGTTACCCCGAGCCATCTGTTGTCGCTCGGGGCCGAGCCTTGCTCAGCCGAGCGAACGCGCGCCCGAGGCAGCCCGAGGCACGTCCACACCAGCCGAGCATTTGGCTCGCGAGCCATGGCTCGCGAGCCTGTGCGCTAGGTGGGTACGGTTATGTTTTGGCTCGCGCGCGAAGCTAGGAAAATAGCTGCAGCTGAATATACACGACTTATGATGGCTCAGCCTGCCTCGCGAGGCGGCCTCGTGAAAATTGAACAAAACTAATGAGGCTGGCTCGCGAGCCATGGCTCGCGAGCCACGGCTCGCGAGCCTGTGCGCTAGGTGGGTACGCGGCTATTGGCTCATAATTCGCTTGTTTAGTCAAATGACCTGCAATATAGCACGCCACGTTGTTATTTGTTGTTTAAATGTTATGTTGGTGTTAATGCCATACGTACTATTTTTACTTCTAGTTGGTTTATTGTCTGTAGCCTTTTCTTTATTATCATTTATTTCTTGCTTTTTCACGTTGGGATCTGCAAACATTTAATAAACCATATAAGTTAATGTTAGTATAAGTAGGTCATTGAGAGATCCTGAAATTGGGAGTTATTAGGCTGCAAAAAGGCCTTCGGTCTAATGATTGAAAGAAACATTGACAATGTATTGACAATGTCATACACCGGTCCCAACGTATCAATAATCAATACTAAATCTAAGCTACGATATTAGGGAAAGATAATCTCTGGAAGCCAATTGACCCAATGCTGGTGATAAAGTTTTAGTCTAAAGACTAATGTCAAAAGGAGTGCTTTGAACCCTTTTCAACTTGGAACTCACCTTCTCGAATGAGAAGCGCTGACTGAGATAGTTTATTAGTAACTTGATAATGGTCATGTGTTTGATCACTTATGTCTTGACTCATATTACCAGATATATCTGTGGCCATTTTACCAATATTCAATTTAGAATGAGTTTTATTTGAATTGATATTCAAACGCATGTTGTAGTCTTGTGTATTGCCATAGCCTGAAATACCAATTGAAGTCTTATTGTTTAATACAAAAAGCATTGCTTTAAGTATTAAATTTGATATCACGACCTTGACGTCTGACAAAGATATCTAATTCTCACCAAATTCAATATCTTTAGTTGGATACTCAACAGTCAAATATGAGTTTTCATTTTCTTGACGGTTTTTGGGTCCTCTTGGACTACACTTTGTACCTGGTATTATTATAACTGTTTCATTTTGTATTTGTTTTGATCCTGTTGAAGTAGTTACCAAAATTATTGAACGGGCTTTATTTATTCTAAAACATGATTAAAAGGGTTTGGTGTCACATGATGCATCGTAATGTAAGGATACTTCAACTCATCTTGGCGCGCGCCTCAATGAGTTTTGCGCCTATAAAGATGAAGGCTCAATCATCATATACTTTTCTTCATAAAAGATACTAAGTTTAATAAAAAATGAAAGTTTCATAATTAGAAACGTGTAAATAGCGCCGCGGGTCTGACATAATTTAACTCTGATGGAAAGACGGTATCGTCAGAACCTAGAAAACAACTTGCAAATCGCAACACATATTCAAAGTAAAGATTAGAATATTATTAATTACCTGTTTCCCTGCTGGTATCGCGGCATGGATGAGAGCTACCTAAATCAGAACGGAACTCAAAATGGTCGGTAGTTGTAGAGTTAGCAGGAGTGTCCAGGTGGGCAAACCAATCTGAAAAAAATCCTATTCCTAGTCTGGAACACTTTCAAACTTCCACTTGGTCCAAAGAATAAGTATCTTCAAATGTAATGGTAAATAGTGGAAGAAAGAGCAAAAGGTATGGTTCGTTATTGACGTATATTGCTTTTAGGTATCTTATGCTTCAGTGTATATTATGCATAAGATGCCTTGATGATGATGACACACTTTTTCCAATTTTTTTACAATTATCGGGAAGAACCCAATTTCACCATGATGCTAAAATTCTATTGAATTCGCCGACTTGTAAATTTGCTTAATGTAAAGGACGTCTGACTGAGTAGTCAGATATATGAGCAGTAAATAAATTAATTTGGGGGCTAACGCTCATATCCCTTGGGTTTAAAACGAGACTTCTTACTAATGCTCTCATTTTTAAAGTAACACAAGTCCAAAACGCGGCTAGTCCACCTATTGTAAGGTAAAACTGCTTATGGCCTGGGTTAAAAGGTCATATTTTTTTTAAATTGATTCTAATACAGATAGTCATAATTAGTTACCCTGTAACATTTCAGTGTCACGCATACTTCCTCTAGGATAAATTTCTCCTAACTGAGGTATAGGTCTTGTTTTTGCAACAGAATTTGGAACTTCGTTCTCTTCGCCGCGGTAATCTTAAAATGGACAAACAAAGAAAAAAATAACTAGCGGATTCCTGGTGATCTTGATTATTTCTTTTAATACCAGCACTTTGACAGTACACGTACATATTGATACAAAAAATCTTATGACTTTCACCATAATGCTTTTAGAGGTTTTATATTTCGACAGTATTGCCTTCAAGTCTATTTGAAGGGTATTGCATATCCGTATCAAGAGCATAATCAGGCCTTCTGATAATCTGGCGTCAGTTGAACAGAATAAAATCATGAATGACCAAATAAGAGGAGGGGAATTGAAATTGAAGATGAAAGGCATATAAGTGAACCTTGGTACACCCTACGAGGTTTCCTTGAAAGTCACCAATGAAAATTGAGTTGTCTTACTGCTATAATAAAATTATATAGAAAACTAACCTTGGTTTATTAGCAAGTGGATCCTCTGGACGTTTTGAGAAACGCAAGGATTAGTGAAATCTTTCTTTTTCGGAGTTGGATCTGTTTTTTTTAAACTATCACCTTTACTACTGCTTTGTTTTCGACGTGGAATATGACTTGGTTTCAATTTATCACCTAGTTTATAAAGAACAAAGGTTAACAAATAAATTAGGTAAAAAGAGCGCCTTAGTGGGTTTTCTCCCTACTTTTTCGTTTTAAAAATATGTCTGGTTTGTATCAGTTTGTATTACAAATGAAAAAGCTTTAAATATCATGAGGACACAATTATAATTATAGGGCTATTTAGATAGAATCACACCTGGGATTTCTCTTTTTCGAGTTGTCACATTGTTACTTGATTCAGCTCTGCTATCGCCTAAAATGAACACCAAAAACTTCAGTATTCAATTTATTTTGCAATTTTTTACAAAAAATAAATCTTCGTACTTTACGTTAAACTGGCGGTCCCGGTTGTTTCAAACCTTCATGTGGTCTTAAAACTCCAACACCAGGTTGGAATACTCGCACTTACTAAACTTACTAAATTTGATAATGTGAAATATAAGTAAAAGCCGTTATCGTAACAGACATCTAAAGTACGTATCTGTTAATCGATACTAGTGCTATAAATCTGAAGAGTTTGTTTGAACGCTCTCATCTCAGAAACGGATAATGTAATTTGAATATAATCATTTTTGTAATAAATAGCCACATTCAACGGGAAGGTTTAAGTTATTTTTCACCCCGAAATTCTCACCGAACGGGCATACTACGGGGAAAACCGTGGGTGCTGTTAACTAAATATATAAATATCAATGATATGATTGAAATTAGTAACTTATATTGTTTTCCTTACCAGAGCTGTCTCGACGGCCATCAACTCGAGGCACAGTACTTTGATGATTTCTTATCAATTTTGGAATTTTGTCACCGAATTTGTGTCTTGTACAAATTTGCTTTGTTGCTTTCGCTGGACAAATGTATTAGTTTAGTGTATGCCTTGTATTATCAATGCCAGAATTTTCTCGATGACGCTTGGTTTACTCTTATTCCGGCAAAGAAAGAAATAAATGTTTCTGTACATTATACAAGACAGAATTATTAATTTTAATGCATTTTTAGAGTCTATGCTACAATTTCAATTATGGTTTTGTTTGATGGCTCTATACTACATAATAATTAATTAGATTAGCTTGAATTTTGTTTGTTTGTGTTTGAATCTCATTTCAAGAAACACCAGTTGGATGAAAATATTGTTATATGAGACGCATTACAATTGTAACTAAAATTATTACAAAATACACTTATTAAACCGATTGATGAAATTCGGTAAAGAGATAGATTACATCTATCGAAAATAAATACGATACGTTTAACTTCGAGTCTCCCTCGGGAATTAGTAAAACGTTGGTTATCCCACATAGCACTGCTAGTGAATAATATAAAGGTATATTTTCAGTTCACCAAAAGTTTTTACGAATAACGCGAAGTAATTACAATCAACAATGCCTGCAAAAACTATATGGTACTGTTCTAACTTTCACATGTGATAAAATTTTATGGGATCCATAAAAAGTTGCGAATGTTGGACGTAGCTAATGTAAATCTCTTGGCAACTCCACCGATAATGATTTACCCAAGCAATGTCACGCGGTAAAGGTACGCACATCCGCATGTTAAATTTAATTTACTGCAGAATACCCTAAAAGTAATTACAGGCCCAAGAGAGGAAAATAAAATGGAAAATAATTAAGAAATTAACCAAATAAAATAAGATTTATGTAGCTTAATGTTCTTTTGGCGACATTATTTCATTTAAATAATGATATAATCTAAGGATATAATAAATTCCGCGATATCGCCATGTAATAGTTTAAATAATATTACCTTGCAATTTACTTGTATTGATTCCGAATATTTGACGCTGGTTTGCGACGGAGGTAAATGTTTCTTTTTGGTCTATTTTGGCTTCTTGGGCATCCATCGGTCCTGGGAAAGGGTTTCGAAGAAGCTACTGAGTTTTAATGGTCTACACAAGTACATCACCCAGCCTTGTTGAAATGAATATCAACGATTGTACGACGCAATGTTTCCTAAATAACAAGATCATAGTCTTGTTCTCAAAAAACATTACTTGTTACCTTCAAAAGCTCCCTCCAGACGAAAAACAGCAAATACCTCGACCAAATGCAAACATACGTAATCATTTATCGGCCAAATATATCTTTCAAATTTACCCCTAAATAAATTAAAAAATATCAATAGATTAGAACAAATCTAACACCTGAAGTACTAGATAAAAAGAGAAAAAACTTAAAAAATGTTTTAAATAAATGGTGTATTTTCAAAATTTTTTAGATTTGTTAAAATTTATTCTAGAAAAGTTGACAATAGCGTTTTCTTCTTAAACGTCCAAAGAGTACATATTAGTTTCTATAGAAAATATATGATCAAATATGTCGAAGGAGGTCTTATATGTCGTCAGGGTGTCATGTTACAAAGAAGTAATATCAAGAATGTTATTCCTTTTCCTGTTTCTCGTTACTGTATTCTTCTTCAATTTCTCGTATCTGCAACGCTTTTTCCTGCATCATGTTTTCGTGTCTGATCTCTTCTAATTTCTTAATGAGGTCCCCTTGGACACTATCCACTATTTCTTTTAAGTTTCGAGCTGAAAAAAAAACTTATATAGAGTTTCTAAGTAAAATCAGCACGCGAAGATGGTATATTAAATAAATAGATTGTAAAATGGATACGACGACAACTGTAATAAAACATTCACCATGATGTTACTTCAAATTATTTCGATTTAAATTAGGTTATGTGTTAATGCGGTGGCCGCACGTATTTCATACTAATTTGCAAAGAGAAACTTTGTCTTTCGACTGACTACCGTTTTCTTGACATTGTAGGGGTCTCTGCATCTAGCTTGTGGTGATCACAATACAGTAATCATGCCCTACGTTTAAAAACTCAATTTATATAAAAGGAAAACCTACCAGTTTTCTGATTAAACTCTTCTGCAATCAACGATATCCTTTTGAGTGTTGCAACGTGTTTAGCTAACTCCGTCGCCATATCATGATCACTGTTAGTATTGACTGAAGCATCACGCATCATTGCCTTTTTCTTCCTCTCAGCAGCTACTTTCAATACTTCACTACCTACTAAAGGCATTTTTGGCATTTTGAAACCTGGTAGTCGGGTAACGCTTTCAGCCGTAGCAACTTCCACAACCGTTTCCTCTGTATCCTCTTCATTTACCTCATTTTCATTCTGTTTTGCAACTGGTATCTCAATCAAATCATTGGCAACCAATTCAGGAGCTATATTTTGTAGTGTCTCTATTTGAACTGGTGAATCTTTCTTATCCGGTGATCGTCGTGTAAATATGACGGGTAAGGCGTTTGTGATGCTGTCAATTATAGTGTCTAAAAATATAAAATATCTCATTAAATTATCTAGTATAGAGATTTAAAGATATAGCGTAATCGTTTTAGACTAATTTTTGTAACATTTACTTACGAACTATGCTAGTTGGTGATGACTCTTCTTCCCTGCGTCTTGCCGCCAGTTTTCTGGCAATTTCCGCTAAAAACATTGAACAAGTCGGCCCTAGAATGATAAAAAAATATAGTATTAAACTAAAAAATAAGCCATCCGAGTTATGGGTCAAGTTAAGTAAGGAAAGTTATTACTTGATTTAGGTATTCTGCATTAGAATTATCAAATCAAACAATAATTTTGAATATTTTATAAAATGTACCTTCGGTTTTCTTTTTTTTTGAGGACTTGGGTCTGGTCGGTTGTTTTCTATTCTTCGATTTGATGCGTGCAGCTGGTTTGTCCATTTCTGAATTAAAGTTAATGACGTAAACTTGAGAGAAGTGTAAGCACAGTCTTAATTTAGAATCACCAATCCGATTTGCTATCTAGACACGCGGCAGCGTGTCAAGCCAAGTTCAAGTAAAGGAACTGCTAGCCAGCGCCGAGTGTATATGTACTTACTGTAGTACTGATATTATTATGTGAGAAGAGAGCCTTTGCCTAGCAGTGGGTCATTACATGCTAATACTTTAATTTTTTTTATGATAATCACATTCACATCACATTTCATCTCGAAATTATACATACAATATTCTACTATAAAAATAAGTCGGGTTTTCCTCCCTGACGCTATAACTCCAGATCGCACGAGCCGATTTCCACGGTTTTGCATTCGTTGGAAAGGTCTAGGGCTCCGTGAGGTTTCTTACAAAGAAAATTTAGGAAATTCCCACGGGAACGGGGGCGCTGCGGGTGAAACCGCGGGGCACAGCTAGTAATATATAAAAACAGTATCTAGGTTATACAAAATTTAATCCCCTTACCTATATAACCTTAGTTTCTGCATAGAGAAAGTATTAAGTACCACAATTGAAATGGGAAGTCCCTAGTGGGACTTCCTTTAAAATAATGTTAACTAATAATTTATTGAAACAGCTCTGATGCAATTTAGACTGTCATAGCGACACGTTTATTTATATTATTATTCAAAATCTATAAGGCTGGCCGCATACATTCGGTATCCGTGTCAAGGTGTCAAGGTGTGTCCGTTTCGCATTAGGTTTTCGGATTCGGAAATTAGAACTTCTGATTTAACTTCATTAGAAGAAGAAGAAAGAAGAAATCATATTCAGAACTCTGTGTAGCTGATTTTTATACCAAGTGACCACGACTCAGAATGCAATTTTCCGTACGTGTGGTGACATGATAATAATGTACCTTTATTCGCAAAATAAATGAATATGAATATGTATGGACATATGCATTCTGGATGACGATATTCGATAAATTTAATATTACTTTCGCTGTGTCTCAACTGGACACATAGTTTTTGCCGAAAAGTTTATCCAAAATCCGCGTTAGCTAGAAAATAGGTTCTGAATACGAAAACCTGATCTGAATTTCTGAACGGAAACCGAATGTATGCGACCGGCCTAAATTGTTGATAGAATATATTTGGTTTATGGAAGACCATAGACAACTAAACATAATATCCTAGATTAAACAGGTTGACTTAAAATGCCAGAGACGACATAACATAACGTAACACTAAAAATATTTGTTAAATTAATAAAAAAAGGTTTAACTAATCTTGTTAAAAAAGAGTTTACGATAATATACGATTATTTAAAAAAGTGCTAGGTATAATAAATGGCTTTATTTCTTTAATCAGTTTAATCAGTAAACATATCTTGTGTAGTATTTCACTAAAATTATAAAAAAAATGTGATTATTTTCATTTATACATCTGGATTCTGGAACAAACATTTAAATTAGTATTTGGGCCTTGTTCATAAACAATTATTAACAGCACTTTACCTAACAAATGACTTGTCCCTTTCCGACAAACGCTATTTGCCGAAGAGCAATAAAGACAAAACACTTTAAAGCAGTGTTTAAGTTAAAGTGCGTTTACGAATAAGGCGGTAAGGTTTATTATTTTGTGGTCATGAGATGTAGCTTGGTTTTAAAATCTCAAGTCGATAAAAGCACAGAGGTACGCATTTCAAGACGCGTGAGAAAATAGTAAAAGTAAGGGCCTGTCACTGACTGCTGGGAAAATACCACTCAACACACTCAAGATATCAGACTATATGTGCTAAATATGAATCAAAATGGGTTACAAAATTACTAACAGAAGGTGATTTCCTGAATTCCGGAACTGTTTGTAAAGTTTGCGATGCAGTGAGATGAAAAGTTGTCTTAAATTTCGGTTCGTTCACGGTAGATTCTGATTGCGCGCCGAGTGACTTCGGTCTTGAGTTGAAGTCATGGTTGTCCAGGTTCACTGGAAATAAAAAGTAAAGTAAACCTGTTATGTCCCACTGCTAAGCAAAGGCCAAATCATCTCGCCGAAAATCAGTACAGTAAGGAGGAGGAGGAAGGTAATAAGAACAGGCGAACAAGAGATACATAAGAACCCATTTGAATTTGAACCTTCTACCCCTACCCCTGATTTTTTCACTGAGTAATTCCAAAAATATCAGATATCTGTGTGGACTACGATCCCTTTATTTCTGCTAAGCAAATTTCGACGATATGGGTTATCGTTGTGGTGACAGTACAAAACCTTGCCTTATGACAAGAGAATGGACATCAGGGGCTATAGAGCCACTACGTTAGGTAGCCACTTAGCCTTTTGTCTCACTTGACGGATCTTCCGTCGCCGATCTTCCACGACGGAACGCCAATACATATTATTGCATGTAATTAACGCTGCGACGGAGTGTGCCCGCTATTTGTAATTTATATGGAATAACATGTATTGTATCCGTGCTTCGGAGGGCACGTTAAGCCGTCGGTCCCGGTTACTTTCTACGGATGGTAGTCGTTACATGAGCCATGTCAGAGGCCTTCGGCGGCTCAATAACTCTGACACCAGAATTGGTCAGGTTGACCATCCACTCGATAAGAAAGAAAGAATGTATTGGTGTTCCGTCGCGGAAGATCGGCGACGGAAGATCCGTCAAGTGAGGCAAAGGCTTACAGTAGAACCTCGGCGGTAAGGATATCATCACATCAGTAATTTGAAGTAGGTGTAAGTAGTGGCTAACCTTGGTCTCTGAGTTTTTAGATCACCTAAAGGACACCGACATAGTCTAAGGATTGAAATACCCGGGACCGACTGCTTAACGTGTCTTCCGCACGGTGGCGCTCAGATAGAGATGCCACTTTCGGCCACTCAAAAAGTAAAAACATTACATTTTCATCGGAGATAAGGGCTGCAGTTAATCTTCTAATATATAAAATTCTCGTGTCACGGGGTGCGTAATTGAACTCCTCCGAAACGGATTCTCATGAAATTTTGTATACATATCGGGTAGGTCTAAGAATCGGACAACATCTATTTTTCATCCCGAAATTCCCGCAGGAACGGGTACAACGCGGGTGAAACCGCGGGGCGCAGCTAGTATATGTATATATGTGTAACTGACATACAGCACTGGCATACCTGTAGTGTATAAGTTGTAAGTCTACTTGTAGTTAAATAACTTGCTAGTTCCTGCTCCACTTTACAGGCATGTATCTGTATTCCTGATCTAAGGCTATTTCTGTTTTTGATGTTGTTAAATCAAAACATTTATCCAGTAAACATTTTGTCTGTAAACGTACTTGTATCACTGTTTTCGACGGTAAAGGAAAAATAGATTAAAAACACCGGAAATTACAACTGGATACCTTTTTTGTGATCTTTGAGATCGGTTTGTTTCAAGCAAGGAAGATATTGTTTATTTAAACGCAATGTATTAGCAAGATTTTGCTATTAATTTGCTAATACAGCTGAAGTTTAATGTATTGTTCTTTATGTTTGTTCTCAGAATTGATTTTTAATCTGATTTAAATAATTATTTTATGCTATGTTCCATCCCGAAAGCCCGCGAAAATGGACACAACGAGGGTAAAAGGGCGAGGGTGCTGCTAGTATAACTATACCTGGCGTAGTATGAAAACTTCCTTGGGCATCATAAAACTCCTCTTTCCCTGGTTCTGTCATCACAGGTGGAACGACGGAACTCACACCGCTTTCCGATGAAACCTCGGAACTTGGTTTCATCGGTGTTTTCTTCCCCTTTTTCTTCTTATTCTTCCGTTTAACATCCTGGTTATCGGGCGGAGTTTTTTCGTTGGTAACATCTTGCATGCCAAATATTATGGGGGATGTAGTACAGAATAACCCGTGAGGGGTTTTATGTGAAATGCTTTCAGCGTCGGATAATTCAAGATCTTCTAACTTATGATCTGCGGGTTAAAGTTAGGCATGTAATCATTGAGTTATATGTAAGTACATATAACTCCATGCCTGTCCATTTCTGGGCAAAGGCCTCTCATCTTACTGAAGATATCAGTTCTGAAGGAGGATTAAATAATGGTGAATTAATTAATACATACTGCAAGGTTGTTAGACCTAAGGTCAGAGCAGAATATATGAGTATAAGCACTTCTAGAGAATCTTACGTAATTATTACATAAACATACCCATATACTCGTATGATTAAGATCACTTTCCATATTCTACCATTAAAAAAGTCTTAATCACACTTTTCTACCAAATTGAATCAAAAAATGGGAAAAAACATCATCGTTATGAAGAAAATTTTGATAAGTTTAGGCATATTGGATTTTTGCACACAATTGTTTTCTACATTTGATATTTTTCTTAGTTTAGTATAATACACAACTTAAGCCATAATATTAAACATATGCGCTTAAGAAAACAAGGAGCGAAAAAATCTTTGATAGAAATAAAAGGGATTAATTGAATGTCACATTAGACAGACACTACGTACCCATGTTCGCTTTTTGTTGCTTAATTTTTCCACCAGGACGATACTCAAGATAGTGTAAGTGATTTATGTTGAATATACTTAGGTATCCACTGTTCCTCGTTCAGATAACATTTTGTGTAACTATTAGATTTTATTCATATTTCCTAAATAATATCTTCTTAAAACTTCTAAGTTTACTTTATTTTGGTTAGTTTTGATTGTGTCATTGACAAGTCATTCGCTCTATCATTGACTTGATAGAACCACAAGAAGTATATATTAAATATTTGCAATAAGTTTTAATAAAAGTTATCACTTTGGGCTATGGCTCATATGAGACCCAAACCCGACTTGCAAAACCACGTGCGATGTTTTTCTATCCTTTATTTTCTACACTCTTTCTTTATATTCGTGTCTCGATACTGTGCTTGTATTGTCGAGCCGTAACATTAGCGATGAAATTTTAAGCCTTGTATTCTTTAATTGGTATATGAGACCATACTTAGTATTTCGTAAAACTTCAAAAAATTACTTGCAACTAATTTAGCTAACTGATATCTTCAGGCTAAGGACCCAGGTCGGTCGCTGCAGATCTAACCTAGGGAATTAGGGCAAGATTCTTGTCAGACCCAGCGCGACTGCGGGGCGCCCTAACATACCATGCAGCACGTTCTGACCTACCCCTCAAACCTCAAAGCTGCACCCTAAATGACCTCCTTTGCGCCAACGACAATAGGATGGTGATGCACTGGAGCAGGCTCATTTAAATTGTTTAATTTTTGTGCTATCGACACGGAGAAGAACTAGATGACATCTTCAACGAGAGATTGACCTCTGTCCTGTAAGAAGCTTTATTATCTTACTTACCTTTATTTATCTCTACCACTACAGTATCGTATTAAAGTTTTCCCGTTATTTAACGCCAAACTCCAACCCACGCTGAGGTCAAATAATCCAGTACAATATCAAATTGAAAGTAACTCGTTTTGAAAGCTCAGACCAATGTGGCCGTTATTTTTTTACGCCCTCTATAAAATATCTGACCCTTCTGTTTTCGTTTACGATGTGACCTTACATTGAGTTGCGAAGTACTGAATAATATACTACTCGTATCGCTTAGGTAAGACTCGATCATTTATTCATTGACTGTATAATATGTATGGAGATTTTACTTGTTAGTCGGTTGAGAAGTTTATGGCGGATTTTTAAAAAAGTACTAGAATAGCTTCATACATTGCTGCATCGCAACTGTTATTATTGTTTTTGGGATATAAAGTAGTTTCCATACTCATCGTCTAGGTTTCATACATTTCTTTAAAGTAATGAAAAGTATTTTGTAGTTTAGCTATGTATTCCTTTTCCATTAAACATACTTTTAGCTATTGCTCAGTTTCACACACTGGGTGAAATTGCATTTTTGCATCCTAGTCTTAGCACTAAGCTAGCTATTGAGGAGTACTGTAGGCTACAAATTAAAAAAAAAACGGCCAAGTGTGAGTCGGACTCGCGCACGGAGGGTACTTTAAAAACGGCAAAAAATTACATTTGTTGTATGGGAGCCCCCCTTGAATATTTGCTTTATTTTATTTTAGTATTTGTTGTTATAGCAGCAATATTCATCCATGAAAATGTCAACTGTCTAGCTATCACCGTTCTTGCGATACAGCCTGGTGACAGACGGACGGACGGACGGACAGCGAAGTCTCAGTAATAGGGTCCCGTTTTTAGCCTTCGGGTACGGAACCCTAAAAAGAGTATACTTAAAATATTTAGCGCTATAAACTTGAAATAGACAAGTTAAAATAAAGTTTATGCTGTCACAAAAATAGATTTCCTATCAACCACAATCTATCGGCAAATAAAGTTTTCCGAGAATAACACTTCACCGAATTCAAATTTCAATTTTGTTTGAAAACCAGCAGAAAACTGTTATTATTTATGAGGTTGTAAAATGTTATTTCATTTATGGAGATACTCGTAGGATTTGCTGACTATCTATCATTTATTTTATGTTGGAACATTTTGAAGTACCTACACAAAGATTTATTCTGAATGCTTGAAGTGCATAGCTTGTAAAAGCAGTCTAGGTTCTTTTTAGAAGTATGCGCGACAAGGGACAATTAGGGTGACAATTATTTTGTGTTACATGAATATTTTTAGTCCTACAATCCTCGTAGTAGACGTGGAAAAACCTTATCTATAAATCAAGACAATACGAAACAGTGGGCTTCTTACAAAAAAATGAGAAACCAACTTATACTGTGGGTCCCCATTTAAGTGCATTGTGCATGGCTTAATGACATGTTTTATTATACCAATACATTTAATCTCATAATTTTTTAATCCTTGTATACAAATATGCAGGAATGCTGTTGTTGCATGCTTTTAACAAAAGCGAATCTTAAGATTATTTTGAATGACGTATAATTATGAGTATTGTTAAAATCTTTTACACTACATTTTTGAAGGATTTTCGTTGTTTATTTGATCTCAATAACCTGCTTCATAGTCACCCTACTAAGACGTAAGAGTCGAATTTGAATTGAAACTGCACTCATAGCGTGTAAGCTGAGTCTCGTTGTGAGATGTTCAATCGTTAAGGTATTTGTACACTTCAACGTTCTAAGTTGTCCCATACTAGTGGGTTAGAAGCCACCGTTATTTGTACCTATAGTTGCAAAATTGTACCTACCCTACTTCCTTATGTGGTAGAAAATATCTCATAATCTACTTTTTAAACTCACACGATTTGCACTCATTATACTAAATGAGACGGGTCTGTATCGCGAAAAATATAACGTTATTTATTAAAATACGCATATATTTTGGTTTAATGGTTTAGGCTATTTCCAATTATATCCAAATTGAAGACGTACCGTATTTTTATGTTTAGGTACGATACAGTATACTTTCGCCTTTACTGAACATTCAGTGACCGTTCCGATCCCAAACAATACACACTAACATAAAACTTCACAGTACATTATAACTATTAAATGTAAATGAGAATCTTCTAGGAATTGTCCTTTCCGATAATGGTTATTAGATCGTTGTTATGTCCTTTTTATCTAGAAACGAAAGTAATACCGTTTTATTGTATCGTATGAACGACTTACAAGATTTGCGTTAAATAAAAAAGGCTTTATTATCTATATAATATAAAAGAAAGTCGGGTTTGTTACAACACTTATAACTCGAGAACGGCTGAACCGATTTGGCTGAAAATTGGTGGGGAGGTAGCTTAGAACCAGGAGACGAATATAGGATACTATTTATCCCGTATTTCCCACGGGAACGGGTGCGCTGTGGGTGAAACCGCGGGGCACAGCTAGTTTAGAATAAATACCTACATACACTTAGAAGTTTCGCGCACGAAATAGAGACTTACGCAGTAAGTGCTTTTCTCTTCCGTGGTTTTGCGCTTGGGTTGTAATTCATTCATTTCAAGTAGGTTGTTGACCAACCCTGGTGTCGGAGTTTTTAGACCGCCTAAAGGCCTCCGACATGGTCTAACGATCGAAACAACCGGGACTGACTGTTTAACGTGCTTTCTGAAGCACGGTAGCGCTCAGATAGAAAGGCCATCGGCCACCCATCCAAGTAAGGGCCGAGCTGCACGTTGCTTAACAATCGCAATGATCTAACATCGCTTAGTCAAACAATGCCTCGAGCGCTACAAGGTTACTAGTAAGGTTTAGGATTTAAATTTAACTAATTTCATTCTAGTACATTTTTCGTTTCATTTTGCACCCCCCGTCTGCCGCTCAAAAATAATAATTTGTGCACTATTCAATGTTTATTATTGTTATTTACAAACAAATACAAACCAACAAACAATTCATTGGTCTTCTTCTTCATCGAGTGGATGGCCAACCTGACCAATCCTGGGGTCAGAGTTATTGGGCCTCCAAAGGCTTCTGACACGGCTCAAGTAACGACTACTATCTGTAGAAAGTAACCGGGACCGACGGCTTAACGTGCCCTCTGAAGCATGGAATCAGGTGATTCAGCCTGCAATGCCCTAACCAAACTGACGAAAGTCTCACAAAGAGATTTTTGTGAGATATCCCCACCGGGAATCGAACCCGGAACCTCCGGGTCGTGAGCCGGGCGCTCAAACCACAAGACCACGGAGGCTGTTAAATTCATTGGTAATAAATTACTTAAACAAAAATACCTAAAATTTAATAAATAAAAATACTTTTGCTTTTAACTTTGATATTTAGTTCTAACTTACTTCTGCGTTTAGGTATATTGTATAACCTCGAAGTATTTCAAATGAAAACAATAAATAAAACTAACTTGTTATCAGTAACAACTTTCAGTGTACTCGACTGTAACGGACGTGATAAACGGCTTTATAACCGACTTGGTTACTTAATTAATCGTTATTAAGTTATCTTGGTTAGGTTATTTTTCAATGGTCTGCAACATGTCCGTTGTAAAGCGCAAGACACACATAGTGCGGTTGCGGGCCGGTTGTGGGTCACGTGACGTTGTTTTCTTTGAATTTGTGTGAAAGGTGTCACACTGGCCCGTTGCGGACCTTCAGCCGCCCTAAGTGTGTTCTGCGCTTAAATACTCTTTGGTGCTCTTGGGTTCTAAGCTAAACAATCACATATTAAAAGGGCAAAAAATGAGGCTAAGTACAGTCAGCCCATACAAAAGTATGTACTTTGTCAGTAAAGTAAAGTATCAGCCTATAATGTCCCACTGCTGGGCAAAGGCCTCTCGTCTCACTGAAGATATCAGTACAGCCAGGAGGCTTAGTTAATCACCACGCTTCACTTTGTCAGATTACGTTGAAAATTCTCATTTATTTGTAATGCTAGGTATTATACAAGTTTATATGTTGCCGAAAGTTTCTAATATGCCCAATATTTTCATATACCGACTGTACATACATACTTAAACTATTTGCATCAAGAACGCGACGAAATTTTTTGCCAGGCAAAGACTTTTCCCTCCATTACTTGGTCTATTTAAGGATACTTCAATATATCATCGTAATATTAATGTTCTAGAAAGAATACGTTACCAAAATCACCTATTTACTAGTCTATAAATCTGTTCGTAAACTATAATTCAAATAAATTACCCTCTTGTCGATTAAGTATAAAATATGGTTAGGACTCTTACACATGAGCGACCCGTTGTGATGCTAGTCAACTGCAACTGTCAACGTAGCTGTAGCAGCATCAGCGGCAACTGCCGTCTTTAATGTTACCAATCCGAGCTCAGATCGCCATAACAGGCGGTTCGCAAACATTTGTGAGTTAGTTTGCAATTGCGAAGTGTCTGCTGCAGTCTAATTTTAATCAATTGCTTTCATTTGCGATCTGCAGCCGATCTTTGAATGCTACTACATATATAGAATGACTAGCAGCGCCCCGCGGTTTCACCCGCGTTGTACCTGGTCCCGCAGGAATTTCACGATAAAAAGTAGCCTATGTCCTTTCTCAGGCTCTGGACTAACTGTTTACCAAATTTCATTCAAATCGATTCAGTAGTTTTGGCGTGAAAGCGTAACAGACAGACAGACAGAGTTACTTTCGCATGAATAATGTTACTTAGGATTAGCAGTTGCAGTGCACCACGACCGTTAATTTTTGTAGAAAGGCCGACTGCTGCCAACGCGTTGACTGCTGACTGATGCCACTGATAGATTCAGCTACGGCTGCAGTCACTATCGTAGTCAGAATGCCGCCGCTTGTGTGTAAGAGCCCTTAGTACTTCCGCCTCCTGATGCTGAATATTCAAGATATCCTCGCATCAGCACCTATGTATTCAGGACACCTTTTATTACCTAATTTACATTTTATTGAGTGTTCCGAGTATTATTTATTTGATGTTATTGTGTAAAGGTTTTATCTTTTTCACTCGTGTATTGTGCGTAGGTGTTACCTGTCCGATGGTTTTGCGTAGGTTTTTAACTTATCCTGTTATGGAGGTAGGTAGATAATCATTATTTGTTATGTTCACGTTAGGATTAAGATAACATGTCTCAGTGTAACGGAGCGTTGGGAAGGAAATATCTAGGAAAGGGGTTTCGGTGATTTTAGTTGTATCTAGATTGTAGTTTTGATTTATTAATTTTATAATAAACTAGCAGCGCCCCGCGGTTTTACCCGCGTTGTGTCCATTCCTGTGGGAATTTTGGGATGAAAAATAGCCTATGTTACTCGTGGATAATGTAGCTTTCGAATGGTGAAAGAATTTTTAAAAACGGTCCTGTAGTTTTTAAGCCTATTCATTACAACCAAACAAACAAAGTTTTCCTCTTTATAATATTAGTATAGATCAAAAGTCAATCCTGAATCTACCATACTGACAATTCCTCATTTCCTTAAAATTAAAATACAAACATAATTTTCAGTTGGAAACAATTTGGGGAGATCTTTGCCCAGCAGGGGGACAGCGAGGCTAAGTCAAAAAAAAACTGTTCATTTTTAAAACTAGTGCATCGTCCGCGAAATACGTTTATAATAATTATTATCTTTATGCACATCTATGGTTGAATCTATACGAGACCAAAACCGACTTATTTATGGCCAGCTAACGAAATAATCATTACCATACTACCTACTAATACCATATTATTATTATATTGTTTCAACTCGGAGACACGGGACAAACCCGGTCTTTTTGAGAGGCATGTGGATTTTAATATTATTAATATGAAGTAGGTATATGAAGTATAATATTTTTTTCACATTTCCATTTCAACACAATGCGTTAAAAACCTTAGAATCAAACACTTTGTATTTCATACGCATCGAAAGGCGGGCGTGCGTTTCATTTCGGGTCAAAAATAACGTTTTAATTCAAAGAACTCTCGTACATTTCGCAATAAAACGTTCTACGAAGTTAATTTTAATTAAAATGTTAAGGATCAATGCGAGGCGATTATTGGCTTTGTTGTTTTTGACCTGTTTAAATCGGGTCACGAGATTTATTTACATTTTATTCGTAGCTACTTACAATGCTTAGTTATATAATGCTTAGTTTTATATTTACCCTCTTATACATAAAGCTCTATAGCTAAAGCACTGTTGAAAAGTGTTCAGTCTGTTTTGCTCTTCGGAAAATCGCGTACGTCGGAAAGGGACATATAATTTGATAGCTAAATGTTATTTTTATCCAGTATAATTCGCATAACATTACTACGTTCTTGTAATAAATTGTGAGAAACATTACTTTTAATACAGGGTGGCTCCGTCACGGCTAGTTTCTCCGCGAATGTTCCCTCGTAGCCGCGGCAGGAGGAAAGTGGCAAAAACCATCAATGTGCTGTTCAAATGTCCTCTAAAGTTTATAAGTAATTTTTGGAAAGGACACAGTTTTGCACTCTCTGTCACGTTACATTAAACTTGAATGATAACATTCCTTTTTGTATTTTTTCCGTGTTTTGTTTTTTAATTAATGAACCAAGTAAAGTTTGGATGTTATTTTTTTGGAAAGTCATCGGTACAAACATTATTCGGCACCAAATGGCCCGTGGCGCTGGCTTTGGCCCCATGATTATGTTTCACTACGCTTCCATTTTGTGCCTCATAAACAAACGGGAAATAAACTTTAAACTGTATGCTTAATATATGGTTCTCATGGTGGACTTCTACTTAACTTCTTTGCACATAGATATTTAAATAGTTTACGGTAGAATTATCAAATAAACCCAAACAAGTATTTGTACCGAAAATCATCAGCATTTCTTAAAAAGACAATATGGTAGATTAAACAATTAACACCTATCTCTTTCTAAAGATGTGGAACCTCTTTTGAATTTAAAGAATTTACTGCCTAAATAAACTAGATACGAGTCGATAGAATATAGAAGCACGTTTTAATTAAATAATAGGACAGGATTTAATCACCAAATTGAAAACACCTCCCTTGACACCGTCCTATCGCCTCTGCGATCGTTGAGATCTAACCTAAGAGATAATAATATAATGTTTAAATTTCATGAGTCTCTCTTACATATAATAAATATAAAACAAAGTTCCCAAAAGCTTTCTGTCTGTATGTAACAAAATCTCAAAACTACTGAACAGATTTTCATGCGATTTCTACCAACATGCAAAATTATTCAAAAAGACGGTTTGTGACTGGTTTATATGCCAACTATTCCCACGTAAACGGGCAAAACGTAGGTAAATCGCGAAGCACTGCTTGTACTAATAGAATTAAGCTGAAGAGTTTGTTTTTTGTTTGTTTGAACGTGATAATCTCTGAAACTACCAATTTTAATGAATAATTCTTTTTGTAATGGACAGCCATATTTAACAAGCAGGTTACAGGCTACATGCTACAGGCTTTTTATACGGAAACTCAAACAGAAATGGGCATAACGCGGCTAAAATCGCGGGGCGCTGCTAGTTCACTATAAGGTTTCATATACGTTACTACTAAAAGGCTTTATATAATGCGTGCTTTACGATAATACATATATCACTCAACAAAACGTGTAATAAATTACATTACAAGTCATTAATTAGCAAAGTATCGAGTAGTATTTTTGTTACTCTATCTATCATTTCCTTTAGATGTTATGATAATAGTGTTTACCTATCGTCACGATCCTTACGTATTTATTCTAGGCAGTATATGCGTAATATACTTGGAAGACACCCAAGATGGCGGTCATAAGGAATGTATGAAATGTATTAACTTTCATAATTTATTGTAAGTATGTATTTAGGGATGTTTTTGGTATTGTCTGAATAACAATCGTGTTTGTTTGTTAATGTGATTTATTTTTGTTTAAGTACGAAGCTTTCTTTTTATTCATTTGAAGTTTTCGGTCACTTATCAGAGTATTTCGGAATACACATCAATTCAGTGTAGAAGATGGAAAAGACGGCGCAGAAGTCAAATTGCCTTTTAATTAAAAATAGCACTTAGTAACCTTTATGATGTTTATTATCAGCAAAATATATACTATGAAAATGAATCGCTGAATGTGTTGCTAAGCGTATAACTTCAGAACGACTGCACCAAATTGGATGATTCTTTTTTTATGTGCTCCTTATTGTCAGGACAAGGTTTTTATATAAGAAAATATGTAATAAAAATCTTAATATTCCCATGGGAACGGGGGCACTGCAGGAGATACCGCAGGGCACAGCTAGTTATCAATAAATGATTAAGAGACTTTGCCTTCGTGCTCGTAGCAGTTGAGACAACCTTTAATATACTTTTTGATTATACCACAATAGGTATTTTCAAAGAGCATCAACGACTCTCATATCTACAATTCTAGCTATAAGGCATAGTATTCTCAAAATGAAATATTTATTTGTAAAACAACCTACAGAAAGGTCAGTCCAACAATACAAAAGATTAATCAAAAGAAAATACTTTTCTTTATCATTGATGTTTTTACTTGGAATGTAATCAGGGAGGTTCGAGCCCGCCGCAAGACCGCTCGGATTTATTAGAGCCCATTCATTTGACAAAGATGCGTTTTTGAGACGCACACACTTTGTACTTTGACACTGGTTGGATGTTCTTTGTATTTCTGTTTTATTTGATTTTTCTTTTAGTAATTATTTTGGACTGTTTTGTCCTTAGTTTTGTGGTGTCTAAAAGCGAACACTTACATACTTTTATCCGGAGATCGCATTTGAATTATAATTCCGAATTGAAAACACAATTTTTTGGAAAAAAAATGGAATAACTTCTCCATTCAATTTTAAATAATGTAAAAAAGCTAATAAAACAATAAATTAATTTATATTACATTTATTACGATTTATACATTACATTTAAAATTATAAAATACAAAGAGTCCAACTCTCTTTACTTTGGCACTTTCGTTATACAAAAGTATTTATGATTCCCATTCGGCCCTTTGGGATACCATTACTGTTCCAACTCGGAACCTCTGATGGACCAAACGGGAATTTATTAATTAAATACAACATTGAAGCTCTCATATACGATTATCGTTTTAAAATAACTTAAACCTATTAATACAAATGAGACAAAACCTTATTGAATTAAATGCCATTGCTTGGTGGTTTAATATAAAAGGATTTGTTATCAAGATAATAAATTATAGGATTAGTTTGTGATTTCCCACTGCAAGGCTAAAGCTTCTACCCTTTTAAGATAGGTATCAGTATAGTGCAGAGGATTAGACGTAATCACCACGGTTGCCTATTGCGAGTGGTTTTCATCAAGTAAATTGTAAAACATGCTTCACTCGACGCGGTAATTGAACGCTAAGTCTTGATAGACTAATGCACAAACCCTAGACCTGAGACTAGGCAGGCTAGTGCACATTACATTAAAGTCTAGACTAGACCACCGAGATGTATCTAGAAAAAAAAAAACAACGGGTTGCACTCTGGGAGTGCCGGCAGAAGTGAAAACTTGAATATTAACGTCAAAACGTCTTACGCGTTTTCGATCAGATCACGTGTCCTGACGCGAGTTTAACATTTTGTACACGTTAAAAAAAAGTACACATCGCCACTAAAGAAGTTTTCACTTCAAAAATTAGGCACCAGAAATAAAGATTTATATAACAATGTCTGTTTAAGAAGAACTACTATAACTTACATCTAAATCCCAGACGAATCGAATATATCAATTGTACGACGCTTCAGCTGACAAGAAACTCCATGATATCCTTTTTCATTCATCCGAAATTGTTAATATTACAACATTTAAAATACGAACAATAACATTCACTTATATACAGTTGTTACAAGAGATCTATTCGTACAAAAGTGTACTATGAAAATGTAGATTATTTCACTTCTAATAGTCCCTGTAATCTTTTGTTTGACAAGTTTAATACTTTAAAACACCCTTTATTTATAAAAGTGGTAGTAGAATAGTCTTAAGTAGATTCTCTAAGCTATTTTGTTAGTAGATGTTGCGATGTTCATTTGTTTTTTGCCTAATAATGAGATCTATAATCATTTTTTTTGGATTGGCACAAAATGTGGTTAAATGTCGTCAATTTTCCAGCCGAAGGCGATTGCTTCTGAAGAGGAAAAAGGTTTAGAGATAGGGTAAGAATGAAATATAATTACTAAACCTTTTTTTCTCTTCAGGAGCAATCGTCCACATTTTGTGCCAATCCAAAAAAACTAGAGTATACTGTCATTATGTTCATTTCTATGCTTATGTCGTTTTATTTTATTACGCGGTTAGCAAATTACAAATAACTCTTCTAAATGAGACTAGATAATGAAAATATTCAAGTGATAAATTACAACATACATCCAGATTGCGAAAACTAATTTTATTATCCATAATTTATCAGTTTTTGTATTATGAGACTCTATAAATAAAGGGCTTTATTATTCATAAAACAACTATAGTAATAACTCTGCCTCTATTCCACTTATTACTATTACTATAAGTAGAAAAGAGACAAGTATATTTAATAACCGTAGGTATAAACACGAATCAATAGATAAACAACTATTTGTAGACGATATTTACAGTAGAAACATTTATAAATAGTTATGGACTAACAATACTGTTTAATTCAATTTAACCTAATATTAAAATCCGTATATCAATTACACTTGAGTGTGTAAATAAGAGGACATAATTAGACACAAGTTTTCTAGGTTTTACAAAATTATTTCGATGAGATAAAGTAAAGAATCAACCAAAGGAGTACTCCTTTGTGCTTATGTACATAAGTAAGATTTGAACTCGTGGTTAGAACTAAAAAAATATAAGCCTGTAATGTCCCACCGCTGGGCAAAGCCCTCTTTCTCACCGAAGATATTCAGTGACGATTAGGCGTAATCACCACGCTTCCTTAACATGTCAGAAGTAACATTTTTAAATGTATTAGAATGACAACCTTCATTTTTGTGGAGACACTGTTTGAGGTACAATTCGAAGACGGACCGCAGACCATAACCAGTATAAGAACATTAGCAGTAGTCTGCGGTCACAGTACGCACACCGGAGTTTCACTTATTTTCGTAAAGTACGTGTGGTTGCGGTAAGCTGTCCGTTTTCGACTCGTACCTAAAAAAGTATCAATAATTTTAACAAGAAGTATTTAATACATTTTTATGACAAAAAGAATCAATTATTATAATTACAAAAACGTATCTTCTCTCCTCCTCTGCGGCGGATGGCAGTTATTATTCATCTGCCCCTCGGTTGGCAAGTGGAGGCGAACTTTCCTGGAGTTCGTGCTGTTGCATTGATGAATGCGCTGCTTCGGGAACTTGATGCTTTCGTCCTTTACCTATAATTAATGTGAATATGAAAGCGCTCGCCATTCCAATATTTGTTTATCAATTTCTACTGGATTTTTTCAGTGGTTTTTTTTTACTTATAAAGTTTTGAAGTAAATGATTTGTAATGCATGTTTTACCCCGATATAGTTGTAATTTATGTATTTCAAACTCAAAACGACAGAGAAAATGCCATGTTTTTTCAATCCTCTATAGCGACCTTACAAAATAATCTATATCTACCGGCTATCAAAAAGTATTATTTAAATAAAATTTCCCATACATAACTTCATCTGCTATCTGTGATTTCTGGTAAGGATAAGTTATTGGGATCGGATGTAGCTCTATTCTATCTACATCCTACTAATATTATAAATGCGAAAGTTTGTATGTATGGATGTATGGATGTTTGTTGCTCTTTCACGCAAAAACTACTGAACGGATTTGGATGAAACTTTACAGTAATATAGGTTATACATCAGAATAACACATGGGATACATTTTATCCCGAAATTCCCGCGGGAACGTGTACAACGCGGGTAACACCGCGGGGCGCGGCTAGTATTTTATAAAAGTTTAACGTTGTTTATTATTATACCGCTGTGAAAGGCATGCATCTTTAGTATTAAATAGTAAGATCATTAGTACAGTAATATCTTTAGTATAGTAATTATAGTAACATACCCGTATAGTTAGATCATGGCGTGTCTTCCGATGTGACGAGGTGAGTAGTTCTGTGTGCGCCCGCGACTCGTTGCCCGCCGGACTGTCGCTTGACTTCATCCAACATCCCAGCCACTTGTATGGAGGTATGTTCCTGATAACAAGAAACTAATGATAGAAAAGTACGATAAAGGATTTACTTAATTTAAAGAGTGGAGGTACACATAACAAGAAAGTAATTTAAAAAAAGGATGACAGCAGATTTACTTCAGTTTAAGAGGATAGTTGAGGATGAAAGTGGAAGGAACTGCACCGACAAGAGCTCTTCTTTTTAAGGAGAAGATTTATTTCTGTGTGTGACACTTATTTATAGCATCATCTCTAAGATTAAGAATTGTACCGCCAACTATAGTTAGACTGACTTAAAATATCTGCGTCGAGTAAATCTGTCTAAAGTTTTGGTCTACGATAGTCTTTCTAATAATAAAGTTGAGGGAATCGTATTATTATTTTGATGATATCTAACAACCCACGTAATGACTGTTTTAAACATATCACTATAATCATATAATACTGAGTAGACAACTTATTGCTATGCAGAATAACGTCTACCGAGTAATAATGTCATTAACGTACGTTCCAATTAATAGTAGAATAAACGTATGGGCAACGAAATTAAATAGTGTAGACATCAAATTAAATGCTATGCGTCATAACACATTAAGTAGTATTAGCCTGTAATGTCCCACTGTTGGGCAAAGGCCTCTCGTCTCACTGAAGATATCAGTACAGTGAGGAGGTTTCAGGCGTAATCAACACGCTTGCCTAATGCGGGTTGGTGATCTCAAACCCGAGCCATGTTTGAAAAGTAAGAAACATGTTTTCGCTCGACCTGGGAATTGAACCCGGGACCTCAGTCTTGGCAGGCGAGTGCACATACCGCTAGACCACCGAGACGAGACTCTCATAACACAGAAAACACCATTTTTCTCATGTTCGATAAAAAACATCACACATTTCCATAAGCTATTAAAAACTAGCTTGCAGTCTAAATAGGCACTTAACTTTCCATATTGTGTAGATATTTTATAGCCATTACTGACTGACGTATGGCCATACGATCAACAAGTCTTTACTTAAACATAATATAAAGTAAAATAAGAGCTGTTTTATGTGCTTTAATCATAAACGAAAGTTTACTACATAAGTGCACCGTTTAGTGTTGTGTTAGTTAGGCAGGCTTAACTTATCGTGTCGGTTACTAATAAAGTTGCTTATAGTGTTCAACGCTGTTACAGATTTTAACATAATATAATTTGCATAGTATAATTTAACTAAGTGGCTTCGGAGGGCACGTTAAGCAGTCGGTCCCGGTTGTTTCAATCGTTAGACCATGTCGGAGGCCTTTGGGCGGTTTATAAACTCCGATACCAGGGTTGGCAACTAACCTAGTCGAAAAAAATGAATAAATTAGGTGGTTAAATAATTTGATGTATTTTGTAAAGTTAGATTGAAGCTATTGGTTATTATGTATCTTTGCATTACTTGATGATTAGTTGTCATAACTACCTCATATTACTGAAGATTTTTTTATATTCAGGGAACTTACAAATTCATAAAGAAGCGAGTGTCGCACTCGTGTCTATTCTTTTATTCGTATTAAATTACTTTCTAACAATTGTTTCTAACACTTCATTGAAACGTTAATTCGGTTTTGGGTCGAATTTTTAAAACAAACTTATATAAGGAAAGTTTTTTTCTTGAAAGTTATAACAAGGAGTGGGACGTTTTTTAAAAATTGTTTTAATTTTATTACTCAAAAAAATGTCTTTATAATTTTATGTTAATTACAGCCCTATCTATATATATAAAATTCAAAGTCCTGACTGACTGACTGACTGATAATCAACGCACATCCTCAACCGCTACACCTAGAAACATGAAATTTGGCAGGAATGTTCTTCAAGTGACGTAAGTGCACACTAAGAAAGGATTTTCGAAAATTCCTACGGGAACGGGCTCAACGCGGGCAGTGCCGCGGGGCGCTGCTAGTTGTTTTATATTGATGAAAAGCCCTGCCATGTATTCAACCTCATAAGTTAATAGTCATAACCAAGTCTCGGTTTAGATGTTTGAACTTTAATTGGGGTCGTTGGCCTGATAATTAATTTGTTTAGTATTATTTGACAACAAAGTAAGTAACCTTGCGTATAAAAGTGATCCAGAGTAGTAGAGTTAATCCTCAGTGTAACTTGTTCAAATTATTTTTAAATATTGACATTAGGTTCCTAATATTATATTGAACATTGAATTATACAAAGCATATTGGTTTTTAGCTGATTTAAAAAAAACCGAATGAGAAGGTTCTTTTTGGCCGTTTTTTGAATAAAAACTAGTCGTGCCCCACGGTTTTATCCGCGTTATGCCCGTTTCCATACCGTTACCTTCCCTTTGAGTGTAGCTATCCAGTATAAAAAGAATTATTCTAGATATATTCGTCTAGATATAGATGTAGAATATTACTTAAACGTATACATGAATTAAAACAATAAAAACTACGACCCCCTGTGCCTAAGCTCCATCAATTATTTATGTATTGTGGGTCAAATAATATGCCCATCAGTGGACAACGTGGCCATCAGTTCAAAGACATGTATAAAACTTTTAAAACTAAATTCATTTAATACAAAGCACTCATTCAAGTCTTTAACAGAACAAAGAAACAATTGAGTAGTTTGTTTGCGACGCGTCGTAAATCAAAATAGTTAATCAATAACGTTTGTTAAGGGATTTCGGCGAGTAAGATAAAGTACGGTTCAGTTAGGTCGTCGACAATAGAATTCAATTTATAAGGTTGTTACCGTATTTATATGTCATTCGGGTTTACGTTCGAAAAAGGAACACTGTGAGTTAGAGTTATATTGCGATGTTACATTATTTTAATTAGATTTAAGTACCTACTTAATATTTGCACACCTCACATATGAGGCAGGATAAAGAGAAACTTCACTTACAAGAAGAAGAAGAAAAAGAAGAGGTTATGAAGATATTTTAAACATTATGTTAAGCTCACTTACTTTTTGTATAGATACGTAATAACAGGATTAAAAAACAGTGAAAAGAACATGTGTCTGCTAAATTATAGATGTACTAGTGTCCTGCCGGTTTACCCGCGTTGTGTCCGTTCCTTTGGTAATTTCAGATGCCTTTAATCTTCCCGTTGAATGTGGCTATTTATGAGATAAATAATTGGTAATTTCTAACAAACAATAATAACAAATGCCACATAAGTAATTGGCGATGTATGTTCTTTTGTTTATATAAGTCACAAGATCCGACAAAAAATAGTTTTTCTTAATGTAAAACAAACTCTTCAGCTTTATTATATTAGTAGTAAGTATATTAAAACAACCAAACCACTTTTATTATAAACTTCAAAAGATTATGGTGGGTGTATAATTTTCATAATAACAAGCACATTATATCGGTTTTGTTGACGTGGGTGTACAGACTAATGCATCAGTTCTACAAATATTGAGTCATGTTTTATGCACAGAAACTAAAGTTGGAAACAAACTTGAAACGTGTGTGGTTAAAACTTCAAAGGTCATGCAGAGATTTTTAAACGGGTTCTAATGTGTTCTTGTCAATTGTGTTCCTTTTCATATGAAGTCAAGATTGTATAATAAAAACGATTTTTAAAATGATTTCGTAGTTGGACTACGAGCTACGGAACGTAGCACTACGAAATGCTCTACGCTGGACTACGCCGTAGCACCTATTCATGCTCGTAGCAATATCCTGATATGGATATTTTTGAAGTAGACGATATTAAATTCCTTTTAGGTGCATATATTTTCAACATTTATCCAAAAAGATAAGTCTATATCGTGGGTGGACGAGTAAGTACTAAAACTATGACTTTACATGTTTAGCTTACCTGAGACTAACAAAGATCCGGTTCGAAAAAATGAAGTAGATCACAGGATTGGCTGCAGAGTTGAGTGGTGCCAGACTCTGTATGAGAGAGGCGATGGCGATGTTCGCCTGCGTGTCAGGCACGTAGTCGTACACCTGGAGCAGGTCGAAGATCATGTACGGAGACCAGCAGAGCACGAACACTGGAACAAGAAGAGGTCTTAATACGGGATGAAGATTATTGCCACGCTGCAATAAAAGGGTTATTAATCTGGGACGAACTCGTCTCGTCGCGACAAGAACAAGTCATAGTTTTCTTTTAAAATTACCCATAATAGTAGTGTCAAAGTAAAAATACGATTTTAATAGGAAAAGGAATAAAATGATGAACGTTTGGAACCATTCCCTTTTTACTTTGAGGTAACATATTATGAGTATTATGTCTCTTGTAACCTCTCTTGTCAAACATAATAGCATTTTGCGTAAACAAATACAGGCAAGACGAGTCTGTAGGATTTTCCTTCATGTTTCATAGCCGTAGGTTAAACCCAATTCTATTCCATATTCAATTTTATTAGCTGTTATCAGTGTGTAGATCGATAGAGTAGGTCAATAATCTCAATACGTGACTAGGGACTTGGTTATACTGACCTTTAGCTATTAGGTAAGGTCTATTTTCGTATGTTTGTAAGTACACTGAAAAACTACGGAACAGATATTTATGACATTTGGTACAGATATAGTAAGGCTTTGGGAAAGATCAAATAGTATGTCATTGTTTTAGATACGATAAAAGTATTATATAAAAACTTAACCTACACTAGCAATGTCGATCATATAACAATGTATCTAACCAAGCGAAATACAGTACGTGGAATAGTATTGCTTTCAAACAGCTGACAAGTGACATCTATCGCTGTAGCAACGTGAATCGAATTTTATTCACAGTCTACTTATCTGTAAACGATATTACTATGACAATGATTTCCCATTTAGATATATTGGTAGTATCACAAACATCGTACCCTAAATACTAGTTTATTTTCGAAAAACTCTGTCAAAAACAAAATCGAAAAAGCAACGCCCAATATTCAGTACAAGCAGTTTTTATCTCCGTATTCTGACAAAAACGAGCGCTTTTCGATCTGATATCTTTACAAATTATGGTAATTCTTGTAATCAGATACATTTTGGGTCGTAAAGACGGGACTCTATGTAATAGGGAATAATAACAGTGTGCTGATTGTGTACCAAATATCTAGATAATCGAACGGGTGGATGGATCTTTTTGTAATCATAATATGTGGAGGTACCAAGACTGTCTTTTGTAATCATTGATGGACTCTAGATATCGTAAGGTCAAGTTGATAGAGAGAATGGAAAAGTATAAATGTTGTGTCTAATGTTTATTACTTAAAAAATACTAAGGCATAAAGGGTAGCAAGAGGGGTAGGTGGTACCTACCTATAGAGTAAGTAAAATCTTTTTCCTTTCGTAATGTCCCACAGCTGGGCCTCTCATTTCATTAAGAATTTCAGTGCTGTTAGAAGACGGTTAATCACCACCCCGGTAAAAAATCATTCAGCGTATTAAATGGCACTGTAAGTATGTAAAATGTATGTAATATGTTTGACACATACATCTATTTTATAGCTATTATAATGAATATGAACTCGAACCAACAAACTTAAACAGCGCATTATTGTAGAGATTCAGATCCAGTTCGGTAAGTACGGAGTCTTGTACTACTTTTAGTTCTGTATTTAAACTTTGAAGAGTTTCCTTTTATGTAGTTTGATGGACAAACGTATTTATATTTTTGTATTACAATTCGTAGTAGAGATTAGGGAGTGGTTATTCCATTTAATCTTCCTTATGTACTTGTATCTTCAGTAGTTAAGACCTTGCCATGTTGTCAAAGTCAAAATCAAACACTTAAAATCAGTTATGGCCCCAAAAAGGCCGTTTTGAAAGAATCATCCATTCGGAAGAACATCAGCAGAGAATAATGGACAAGAAACTGCTGGTTATTATTTATAAAGTTTATAATACAATTTAAATAATTATATTTATGAATAAAGGGCTTAAATATGCTTATCTCAGAATGGTTGATTAAAAACTACTCGAATAAAATCCATTTCTGTAGCACCAACGCCTGCGATATTACGTCACCACCCAATGTTTAGCAAACAATGCACGTACCCCTCTGTAAATTTATAACATGTGTAGGACGAATACTGAAATACTAAGTACGTAGTAATAGATAGTATTTGATATTCCTTACGCCAACTACTTCTAATTAATTGAATAGACCCTTTGAAATCGGACGTTCGTGAGTGTACTATGTAGGTGATAACAATGTATGATTGTACGATGTACCTCATACATGCGGTTGAACCTTTGTATACTTGTCTTCAAAACCATGTTCAAATATTCATACTATATTAATATATCATGTACACTACAGCGGTATATTAATTAAATTGTCAGCAGCCATACCATGACCTCTTAGCGCGATACAAATGCGGACCTTAACTAATTCGCTGTCAGTTTTCGTACCATGACATCAATGAGTGACAAATTGTAGTTGCTTTGCAGATTACCTAAACTGATTCGATATTTGTCTTGATAGCACAACCTTTGATTTGATAGCACAACCTTTGATTTTGAACTTGTGTTTGTTGTACAGTAAAGTATACAAAAGGTATTCAATACGTACTAAATTACAAATAATGGAGAAAAAATGTTGATTTTATAGGTAAGCACTAAAGAATGGAGAACAATTTCGCCCAGTTACACATGACGAAGGGGGCATAAAAGAGGTTTTATTGTAGCGCTCCGGTTTTGTGGCCTCTTGTCATCTCTTCTTATACATTTCTTATGACCTTTTAAGAGATTTTTGATAGTACATCTTAAGGTATTATTTCTTTTTCTTTTAGAGGTCAAAGTCAAAGGGAAGTCATTGACAAAGAAAATATGCTCGGATAACTGAAACTTCTAAGAGAGAGTTTTATTTAATGTAGTATGAAACGTAAGTAAGAATAGTTCAAAAGGAACTTGTAAACATGAGACTCGGATATCAGATTACCTTTGCCTTTCCTAATAGTCATTAAGTTGTATAGGACATCGAATTCTCCGAATTCTCTTTTTGATATAAACATTATTCCGGTGTGTGCAGAGGTGCGTGAAATGGAATATCATAGCTTCAAATAGACGGAAGGAAATACTCAAGTTCAATATCTACAAGTATTATGATCTCAGAATTAATTCCATATCAGTACACTATCGAATGGTGTACAATAGGAGACTTATTTCTTCAAAATCGACGTATAATAATCTTAACTTTTCTAAAATCCACGCATCGCCTTCGGTAACTTTTCGCCATTGTTTCACAAATGTATCCCTTGATTATTAATCCTTTAGTTATTATTAGCTATCATATTCACTTGAAAAAGTCATCCTGCAACCGTGTCTAGTATGTATGTCACCAATATCTAACTATCTGTAGTCTTCTTCTTCTCTTCTTCTTCATCGAATGGATGTTCAACTTGACCAATTCTGGTGTCAGAGTTATTGAGCCGCCAAAGGCCTCTGACATGACACCTGTAGTTATATTATTAGTTACGTGGAGACAATATTGATATTCTAATATTCCTCGCATATGCCGATCATGTGCGTGTATGTACGTGAATCGAACGGACCGCAGCGGAAAGATATTGAAATTTCCGCCTTTTACTTTGCATGTTATCAAGTTGTTATTGTGCTTCTTGCGATTTGGTATTTATTTAAGTATGGATAACATACTTGCATCTTTATATCGTATAGTATCGTCTCATTATATAATAACTAGCAGTGCTCCGCGGTTTTACCCGCATTGAGCCCGTTCCCGTGGGAATTTCGGGATAAAATGTATCCCATATATTATTCTGATGTATACCTATATTATTGTAAAGTTTCATCTAAATCCGTCCAGTAGTTTTTTCGTTAAAGAGTAACAAATATTCATACATCTTCACAGACTTTCGAATTAATAATATCAGTTGGATTCTAAAGTGTTTAAAAGAAAACTATTCAATAAGCATCGCGTTGTTTGGATTGAGCAAGTTTACAAGTAACCAGGGTGTGCTCGTAAACTCTCACGAGCTATAAATTGTTCAAAACCAACATTAACAAGAGTGATATTGATACCGCATTATATTAATCCAACATTTTATTATTTCCTCTTCCCATTAATCCGGCCATGTTTTCATTCCCTCGTCACGCGACCACTTATTTGACGCATGGCGTGACGTCGTGACAACATGACACCTGTCAACTGACTCTTTATAGCTTTTAATCATCTTTTAATGGAATTATTGTTATGATTTATTGGTTGGTATCATGTCTGCTTTATTGATAATTTTTATATCAATTTTAAGTTGATACAAGCACTTTAATTTTACGAATTTGATTAAATTGCTTTTCACTGAAATTTGCTACAACGAGCGTTTAATAATCATTTTGCAGATAATATCACAGTAATCAAATTACATTTCACAAATGAAAAATTAACAAGCCAAAAGGAAACGCTACCAAGTTTCACCATCAATTATTTTCTTTCAAACGGTAAAAAAGTTTTACTTAAAGAAAGAACTCACCGAAGACAATAACAAACGTCATTTTGACAGTTTTGATTTTCGCTTTGGGAATGATTCCGCGGCTGCTGGCCCGCCGGCTGTCCAGATCATCACTATCTGAAAACAAATGAGTGTTACGAGTGGGTTATGCATTGAAGCAGAGTGGAGCTGTGCGGAGCTTAATCAACCAATCACAGCGCATTGCAATTGTCAAACAACGCATTGACATTGTCAAAATCTTATAATAATGCGTTTTTGGTCAACTGAGCACAGATCCGCTCTGCTTGAAAAGAACGCACCCTTATGCAATGTATAGCAGTATACAAGCTGGGAGTTGGCGAGTTCTCTTTTTCTCGATTTCTTAACAACCGACTTAAAAAAAGGAGGTTATCATTTCGCCTGTATGGTTTTTTATATGTTTGTTGCCTTATTTGCTATCTCCGTTGTTTATAAACCAATTTCAAAATGTATTTCTGTAAGTAAATGAAAAAGTATGGGAATGGTCTCATTTTTAACCGATTTATAAAAGCCGTCATACCACCTTTTTGATGTAAGACGATTTTAAAACATATCTTGAGTTAGAGTCATAGTTCAACATAGACTATTATGTAAACTATTAACTCCATAATTTTCAATAAACAACAATAAATAAACCGATATAAAACTCACACTCCCTACGTTCATGTCACAACCCCATTTCTATTTAACAAATTCTCTTCATTTTTCTTCTAGACTATAACTAATCCCAATATTTATCTACAGACCGCAGGACTAACTCCGTAGACCGTGTTTCGTAAGGACCGCAGTCCAATCACGTTTCACTTAATTTGTCGCGATTTCTAGTTCACTGCTACGTTCTTTTTCTATTAATACAACGACGATTGTTTGAGATTTTTCTTGTGAAGATTACTTTGATACAATGTGCTAAGTTTTCAATTTCGTGTTGATTTCATAGTTTTACTTAAAATCACACTAACTGCAGATATATACGTTCATAAATCGACACTTAATAATATTTGACGTTATTTTTTTAAACATTACATGTCAAAGTCATTAAATCTCTATTAAAGAAGAATTTGACGTCTCTGATTTCGAACGTTAGAATATTAGAGAAATGTTAACCGGTCTCATTTATTTTTAGTAAGTTAACCAGTTGCAAGCCAGTGAAGTAAAATATTTTATCCTTAATCACCACTTTTTTTATCAATTTAAAAAATACAGGGGTTATTAACTTTTCTTTAACTTTCTTTATTCCTAACCATGATTCAAATACCACCATATTTTACTTATAACCTTGACAACAGTGTGTTCACGTAAGAGTCAATATATTTTACCAACCTAAGTATCAATATATTTGTGGTATTGTGCCATTATTTCCGATGAAGGGAATATGACTTTCCCTTCATGTTTTCCCTCTGACTGATGTTATCGGTTCCGACTCCTATTGTTTTCGACGACAGTGGTTACATTTATTTGATATGTTGAATAATATTTTTCATGTATCATGAAATAACTGCGTTGAAGCAAGTTTCGTTTTGTTTATTGAATCCACGTGGATATTAGTGGATATTCGATTGCAAAATTGCGTGTTGAGAATGGATACTGTTTATGTTAAAGTGCTAAATACACTATAGTGCGGGTGCGGGCCGGTTGCGGGTCGCATGACGTTGCATATTTGTATGAAAGATGTTACACTGACCCGCACCCGAAGTTTTAGAAAAATATTGTGTTAAATATATTTTCGAAAATTATTCTTCCATTTATATTAATTTGTTGTCAAATCAAAGTATAATTTTAGGACTAGTATAAGTATAATAATGTTCCACCAAATACAAGGGTTACTATGAGCTTCTCTGATTTAATTTCTTCAGTGTGACGAGAGACCTTTTCCCAGCGATGGGACAATACAGGCTAATACGGACTGATACTTTTCGGCCCCTTTACAAGAACCATGGTATGAACACAGAAGTCTATATCGCTGTCTTAACAGATACCGGTTCCAGTAAAGGGGCCGAAACGTCAGATAAAAATGCAGAATAAAAGCGAAGTGTATCCGTAAATGTAGTTTCCATTCAAAATTAGTAGTGTTTGCTTAAACTTGAGAAACCAGAATATTTATATAGTCAAAAGCAATACCAAAACACTTACATTGCCTAGTGACGGTGGCTCTTCTTCCCAAAACTCTGTTACTTTTCTGTCTGATCGTGACCACTATGACACCGTAACAGGCAGATATAGTGAGTGCAGGGGCGACAAACAGTGACACGAACACACTAGTCATCCATATCCTCCATTGTAACTTGCTGATACCGGACCAACATTGCGGCACACCTGGGATAATGATACTTTAAATATTGTTGGTTGGTTGGCGATGTTTAATTGATGAGTTAATACTTATTATATACATTGCTGAGTGCTGTATAAGTTTCTTACTATTCTTGAGTAACAAAAAGTAAATAAAAGGAATATGCTCAAAAAATTGCATGTATTTTTATTAAAATTTATATTGCGATGTGTCCCGTTTTAATTCGTTTAAAGTGCTTCATTAGATAACATTACCATGGTCATAGCAAGACAGTACACTTATTAACAAAATTAATAATAAAAAAACATTATAAAGAATTTCACAAGCCTCTATGATGTAAAAAGTTTTATTTCAAAGCCTTAGTTTCCTAATTACCTCAAAGTTAAATTAAGCAACACTCATATGCATAGGAAAGTTTGACGATGAAAAACTGACTCAACTTCATTACCAACAGAGAGAGTACTGTAGTTTGAACACCCACGCAACATTTTCGAGACGTCATTTTGTCTGGGTACAGTCAAGAACAAAAATAGTTGAGCAGATTTAACACTAATGCAAAATTACCTGATAATATTTAAAAGTAAGAGACAACATGATAAAATAATGAACTAATTTTAAAATCTTCATTTCAATGAAATTATCGTTGATGTCAATTATTTTAAATTTTTCATTTTACCAACAAAATATTTTATCTGAGTTTTAACGTGATTAAACTATCTTTTATATCTATCTACTAATGGTTATATTAATCATTACGCCGTATCAACACCATAAGATAGTTTAAAATTTTGACAGCGCATACCAAAAAAACTGTGCCACACTGGTTAAAAATGTTTGTGCACTACACAATTATTTTTTGACTCTGACTGTACAAAAAGTCTCGGTAGATGAGAAAACACAATTGGTTGTTTTACAATGTGTTTCGTATCATCACTCGGACTGTTATGAAAATGTTTTCAAGATTGAGTTTTGTCTTTATTCTAAGATAATAGGATGCGGTGAATGTCATATTATTTTTTATGTTCTAGAACTTCTAGGAACCTTATATGGTTATTTATTTAGTTAAACACTCGATTCTCGTTTGTTTCCATTCTAATTTGACTGTATCGTTCGTCTTATTTTCTGTCTACTAACTTCCATCTCCTAATTTAGGGGTGGCTGCAATTTTCTCTCGCTGAATGCAGCCGACTACCGTATTCACTGCAGTCAGCGTATGGTTCATACGACATGCAATGGCGGCGGGTCAACATGTAATTGCTTTTTAAAGATTTTTTTTTATATAGTTGTCTGAATTTGTCAAATATTCGTGTAAATTCTAGTTAGATCCAATATCTACCAAGCTATAAAACCTTGTTCTTTATATTGTGATTCAGGACAAGATGGATATCTTTTGAAATTCTAATCAAATTTGTTAAAAAACGTGTTGAATTCTATCTAAAAGAAAACAATAAGTAAACAGCTGAGTGCCTAATCAAACAACTTAACTCAATTTGTAGTCTGTTTTCGAAAAGAAAATAAACTAAGCCAATATATGAAAATCGAGTTTCAATTCACAGTTGAAGGGTCAGACGAAAGAAAAAAGAAAAATTTAAGACGTGTGATAGCTCCAGATAACGAGCTTATACTTTGACTTTGACAGGGTTCCAAGGGCGAACCTCTAATGTTTGCTCTTGGAACCATGTCACAAACCTTCAACTTAGAATTAAGGTTAAGTGCATGATTGAACACCGTTTGATGTAAATTAGAACTTTCTCAGTTGAGTTTGTTTTTGCTTTCATAGTTAATCGACTAAAAAGACGCTGTTCACACATTATTTTTTATGTGTGATATTTATTCATGTTATGAAAAACTTTACACAAAAGTAAGCTATACCAAACAACACAAAGGGAGGAGTAAGAAAAGATAATCTACTAAGTTAAAGTCAGGTATAATAAAGCAGCCGATAGTGGCAACTCTATCTGAGTGCTACATCGAAGGGCATGTAAAATTATTAGTCCCGGTTGATACAATCGTTAGACCATGTCGGAGGCCTTTAGGCGTTTATAAACTCTCGAATGTGTCGTCATTGAATTCGCAGTTGGTCGTTTTAGGCCGGTTACAGTGCTCGACCGACCGTCAGTGCGTACGTCAGTCGCGCTTGTCATATGTATGAAAATTCATAAACCGTACGGGCTAGACCGACCGTACGCACGCGTATTTTGCTACGCACTGCGTACGAGGACCGTCAGTCGAGCGCGTCCGCATGCGTACCGTCGGTCGACTGACGCGCTATGTAAACAAATGAACGCGTTCAGTGCTGTACCGACCGGTGCACCGACCGCACGCATGCGTGTATTATTGTTGTCAAAACTCTAGTGACTTCGTAAAAGAAATATGAACCTTATCGATACTGAAAGCGACTGTACATGTCCGGTCAGTTTACTGGTACGCAGAGCACTGAATGATACAAACTGACGGTCGGTCAATGCGCATCATCAGCACCGACGGTACGCACTGACGGTCGGTGGAGCACTGTAACCGGCCTTAGACTCGATCAATGTCAACTACGGTTTATATACGAGTATGTCAATAAAGTAAGTTCTGGTGTTAGCAGCCAACCCTGGTGTCGGAGCTTTTAGACCGCCTAAAGACCTCCGATATGGTCTGAAGATTGATAAAGCCAGGACCAACAATTTAACGTATGTTTTTTTTAGTATATCAATACATACATTTCAAATAATAGTCTAAATCCCCTTAAACACATTGTCCAGTACTTTCTTCTTATAAGAAAGTTAAAGTTGACTCTATTGTATTAATTACCTTCTACGTTGGCTTCGTCAAATAATATAAGCATCGGCACGCAGAACAGGAAGCTGACAAGCCATGCTCCCATTATGAGAGCACGAGCTCTTCGCCCTGTGGAGTATAAGGTTAATGGTTACTTATTAAATAAAGTCATTGGTTTGTGAAACCGCGCGGTGGATCCACCTGCAATCCAATAGATGGCGCTAGTGTGAAAATTTTGTAGATCGCGCTAACGTTATTTGCCCAGATTTTGTGGGGTCATACATTTATTAAGCGGAAAAAATATCTTCCCCCTAATTAAATTAGTCATAATTTTATTAATTTAATTTCTAGTACCATTAGCATATTTATATATTACTAGCTGTGCCCCGCGGTTTCACCCGCAGCGCCCCCGTTCCCGTGGGAATTTTGAGATTTTTATTCCTAATTTTTCTTATATAAAACCCTTGTCCTGACAATAAGGAACACATTAAAAAAAGAATCATCTAATTTGGTGCAGTTGTTCTGACCAACACATTTTGCGATTCATTTTTATATTATAGATTAGTAAATATTTACAGGACAAATTCACACAGTAAATAAGACCCAAACCACAGTGTTTTATATTTTGTGCCCAAACTAAGCTCTAAGCTTGAATTTTGGCATCCAACAAACTGATACTAATGCATATACAAACATAAACACTTTATAATACTTTATACTAGTGCTGTTTTCATGTCTATGAATTATATAAATTAAAATAAACGAGGCAAATATAAACCACATCTGTGGAATACCAAACCACGGCTATAAATTACTTCTAGATCATTAACCTAAAAAATTGAATAATTTATAAAGATTTTATTTTGTAAACATATTTTTATTGCTCAAATTCTCCGTAAGTTTTACCCATAATAGTTTGTGATTCGATAATTATACTTGAAACAATGCCAAAATATATTTCCATGGCATTTCGCTCGACAATTGTCTGTTTTTTATATTTTATGGCGTCTAACTGAGAATATTTACAGGACCATAAAATTTTAGTGGCGAAAGAGAACATCGTTATTGTTTTTATGGACATGATTATTTGAGTTCTGGGCAATATATTATGGAGAAGGGTTATAATATGAGTTTCTGCGATTACTTCTTTACCAATAACAAAAAGAGGTAAATGATGTCATACGATACCTACTCATTAACAACCATCTATGCTAATATAATATCGCGTTTAAGATCACCAACCCGCATTAGCAAGCGTGGTGATTATGCGTAAATATCTTCAGTGACATTGAGGCCTTTGCCCACCTGTGGGCAATTACAGGCATACACTTTACTTTACTGTTCTAATATAATAAACCTGAAGAGTTTGTTTTCTTGTCGTTTTGTTTGTTTCAACGCAATCATCTCAGAAACTAACAATCAGATTTGAATAATTATTTTTGTAATGAATAGCCACATTCAACGGAAAGGTTAATTCAAAATTCCCACGGAAACAGTCACGACCCGTTTAAAACCGTGGGGCGCTGCTAGTCTTGAATGTAATGATATCTACATAATATGACTACATAAAGGTTTTCAAATCTGACGTAAATTAGCACGTTCAAACAAATTAAAACAAAGTCTTTAAGATTTTCTTACTGCACTCGTAATCTACATGTCAATACTCACAGCTGCCTGTAAAGTTCATAGGATGGGTGATCGCGTCGCATCTGTCCACGCTGAGGGCCACCAGGACGTATGTGGAGGAATACGTTACGACACCCTGGAACAAAAGCAATGTATCAATTGACTTCAAAATAATTGAAGTCTAAGTATGTTTATAGGAAATAATGTCACGCTTAACGATTATTATTCCTTATTTCTTGATTTTTACCGAGTTTGCATTGGATTGTAATGGACGTGGCCGTGAAATAAGTATTTTAGTGCTAGGTACAAATTATGAACAAACGGAAATTATGCTTTAATTTGTAAAATTATGCGTTAATTTGTAAAATTATGCGTTAATTTGTAAAATGATGCGTTAATTTGTCAAATGATGCGTTAATTTGTAAATGGTTTTTACGATTCACAATCCGTTGACAGTTTACAATCTTACTAGTTCAATAAAACAACGTTGTTTACAATTTTCCGGTAATATTAATGCATTCTTCATACAAAAATATAGTTAGTTAGAAACGTCTTACCTGTAAATACTTCATCATTTTACAAGTAATAGAGCCCGCTAACCAGGTGATCGTTATCCTTTGAATTAAATCCGGCAACACGCTTATCAGGCCAACTAGCAAATCTGAAAGAGAAATCATTCAATCAGTTTCCGAGAACAGACCGCTTCAAAAGGTTCTCAACGTAAGTTCAATGTTAAGAACTTGGAATGGATTGACGTAACATATTCCAAGAATTTGTGACCATCTGTATAATTTTAAATGGAAAATCTGAAGACTAACTTCTCACACAATTTGCACGTCTTTTCAAAAAAAGACGTGTGGCACTCGGGGACTGCCGCGGTAAAGCTATTGCATAGTTATTTTTTGTTATCACTAGATGGCGTTAGTGTGCTGAACGTCTGCATCGCGCTAACGTTGTGTTCTGGGCATATACCTACCTAGGCAATGTTTGAGGAGCGTGAGGTTTTTTCGTTACGGAATTTCTGGATTCGGTCCCCGCGCTCAAGGCCCGCGATAGAAGCTATGCAATAGCTTAAAAGTCACAGAAACTATTAACGTAAAGAATTTATATCAATTCTGAGTAACAAGAAAAAATAGGAGTAATAAAGTGTATAAAAAGTTGTTTAGTGGTTTAGATGGAAACTTCGGAACAGTTTTTATAAGAATTTTTGTTGGTAAAATACTAGGCATTGACTTTTTTATATCTTTGAGATATAAAACACTACGTACTACGAGCACGAGTATATTATGAAAGATTTTTGTGCCATTTCTTATGCTTATCGCATTGAAGGTTCAATTGCAATAAGTCGTTCGATTAAAATATTATTCGTACTGTTGCACGCGGCGAACTAGCTACTGCAATGACACCTTAAAATCTATATAGTCTAGTTTGTGAAGATGTTTGTTACCTGCAATAGCCAGCTGCATTATGAAGAAGTTCATCCGACTCTTCCGTGACTTGGTCAGGAGCAGTGCCAGCACTACTGTCGCGTTTCCAGCTACGATAGCAACCAGCAGCGCCCAAAGGATTGCTAGTTGTGCAGACTGTTGGAGATAAGAAGAAAAAAAAGCAGGATTAAAACTTGATTACACAAAAAAATAATAAAGTTATAATTCCAGATTTAAAATGCCAATGATTGATTTGCAGAAGACATTATTTAGCAACCAAATGGGTGTTATTGTTTCGATGTATTTGTTCTTTTTTGCAGTTGGTTCCTTATTTACTAACAAAATTATTTGTTTTATGTGATATGACTAACTATTAACTTATGATAATGATATATGAGTCAAGAACTAGAATAATATATCGCAAGAGTAATTAGGTTCTGGGTGACGTAATGGTATCTTATTATATACTCGTTTTTTAACTATAGATAATATTAGGTAATATAATAAATAATTACCCCAAGAACCAACCAACCAAATAACATTTCACACACCAATTTCCTTAATATGAGTCACCCAGTTCCAACCATTAACCATTTTTCCCGAAGCTTAGTATTCAAATTATTTTTCTCCCCGTGACATTATTACACGAGAGTTCATAATGTGCCTGAATCTCAGACAAAGAAACGTACTTTACTCATACAATATGATATTGTATTTTGTACATGAAACACACGATTGTACTTAAATAAAGTACAAGATATGTGTGATGTTAAAATGAGTTACGTTTAAAATGTTGTACTCTGTTTACAACCGACTTGACAACCGAAGCGAGGGGATTTTATATTCGGTTTGTATTATTATGTTTAAAGAGATTAGAAAAGTATCAAAATAAGGAACACATACATAATGCAAATACTGCAAACTCATATAATGTTTTGTGATCATTTACAGCGCAAGGCACACATAGTGCGGATGCGGGTTGCGAGACGTTGTATTCCTTGTATTAGGCCTGAAACTCGGTTAAGCGGGCACCCGCGCGGCTTGTGTCACGGGGAGGCGCGTCCCGCACGGGCTGCAACGGAACCCGCCTCCGTGCGATTGACGCCCGCGCGGGTCCCCGCGAGGTTGCACTTTTATATGAGAATGCGCGGATGCCCGCTTGTGACGGGACCCGTGTGTGTCACGCGATGGTTGCCCCTCCGGGCTCCCGTTTAATGCAGTTTCAGGCTTTAGTATTGTCGGTGTCACACTGGCTTGCTACGAGATACAAGGAATACATCATCACGCGATCCGCACCCGGCCCACAGCCGCAATATATGAGCCTTGCGCTTAAATTATTTCACTCACTGGTTAGTAACCTTTTTTGCAACACATACGTGTCTTATATTTTTACATCAAAACATCAAATAGGTACGTGTCTGCTAAATTACCTACCTATAGGTAGTAGATAGCAAAGCCAAAATATATAACTGAGTTCTCTCTTGCATAATCAATTGCTTTCCAATACTGTCTCGGGATTGGCACTGACAATACCATGGCTTAGAGATGAGCTGTTTATGCATCAGTTGATCGGTACATGATCTAGCTTGTATTATGATCGTGTACGATGTAATACAATGCATAACTTCAACGGGTATAGAGCTTCTATATGAATTCCATTATCACATTTCATAACTATTATAACCTCATTCCCCGAGTTGTACTTACTTGCAGCATACTTAATTTCTATGCTAATTCGTTATTTGTGCTAACATCAGCATAGCAATTGCTCAAAACAGCAAAGCAGCATACTCAGAGATATCAATTGATTCTATAAAAGAGGTTAATGAGAGAAATTATATTAATTCGTTAATTATCAATTTAATTAACTTTTTGAGCAAGACAACTTGAACTAATAATGAAATTCCTATTCGATACTGGATTTAAGGGAAAGCATAGGGGAGAGGCTTTTGCCCAGCAGTGGCTAAAATAATTGATTGTTATATTACCTTGTCACACATCGCTGTAGGATATGACTTGGAAATGTTAAATAGGATGACATTATATTCGGTCCCCGTACCACAGATTACTAAATAGTTACTACGTAACCCGTACCCTATCAATGTATACTTTCCTAATGCAAACTTTGACCTTATTTTCAGGACACGATCGATATTGGTATTCATAATTGAACTGCTGCTTTATAAAGTAGGAAACTCTCAATGTGTCTGATATATTATCATTTTAATATCCTACTTATATTACAAATGCGAAAGTTTGTGAGGTCTATGTATGTTTGTTACTCTTTCATGCAAAAACTACTGAACGGATCTGGATGTAATTTTACAGTAATATAGACTATACATCAGTATAACACATGGGATACATTTTATCCCGAAATTCCCGCGAGAACGGGTACAACGCGGGTAATACCGCGGGGCGCGGCTAGTATAATCAATAATATAAAATTAATCGCAAAATGTGTTGGTAAGCGCATAACTTCAGAACGACTGCACCAAATTGGATGATTCTTTTTTTAATGTGTTCCTTACAGCAGGACAAGGTTTTTATATAAGAAAAATAAGGAATACAAATCTCAAAATTCCCACGGGAACGGGGGCGCTGCGGGTGAAACCGTGGGGCACAGCTAATCTATATATATAAAAATGAAACCCGTTTTTTGTTGTCGTGGCATCACGCGTGAATGGCTGGACCGATTTCCACGATTTTGCATTCGTTTGAAAGGTCTCGGGCTCCGTGAGGTTTATAGGGAATAAAAATCTCAAAATTCCCACGGGAACGGGGGCGCTGCGGGTGAAACCGCGGGGCACAGCTAGTAATATAATAAAGTTGAAGCTTGATTTTTGATCTATTGTTTATTGTTTGTTTTAACGCGCTAATCTCAAAAAACTAATATTTTTTTTGTAAGGTATAACTACATTCAACACAAAGGTTATAGATAATTTTTCATCCAAAAATTCTCACAAGAATGACCACAACGCGGGTCACTCCGCGAGGCGTTGCTAGTACGTGCATAAGTTTTATAAAATTGACTCTCTAATAGAGAGATGTAATTATCTGAAGATGTAAATCTATCAGATACTCTATCTTTCGGTATCACCAGTTAATTGAGTAAGATATTGTAAAGCATGAGTCTAGACTAGAGGGCTTCTAATCTCGTTCCAAGAATTTACGTGAAAAACGATTTAATACACTCTTAGAGAATCTTTTAATTAATTTTTAGTGGATTCCTTTGTGATTTATTTTATAATGGGTAGCAATTAAATACTTATTAAATTGTCTTAAAATGTTTATTTGTGGAAAATATATAAATTGTTATTTTTGATGAAAATAGTATCTATGATTATTATAATGGTACGAGGTCACATTACAAACTACTTGTCGACATGGTAAACGTGTTTTTTCACTGGGGTTTTTTCATGGTTGAAAGTTTATAAAGCAAGTAATTACTTACGTTTTATTTCCCGACGTTTCGAGGGGATTGCACCACTGGTGGTGCGAAACCCGTGTGAATTCGTTTACTATGTGTACAAATCGCGTAAGTTAAAAAAAACTTATACTTGTCGACAAATATTACGAGTATTACAAAGGAAGATTTTGACACAGCGCATTTTAAGTCGTACTACATTTGTCAAAGATGACCAATAACCATTTTTTTATTATTTGATCGTATTTGACTCGCATTAAAGAACCCGTTACCTGATAGAAGTAGAACTTGTCGAAGGTCGAGTTTGTGGTGAAGTTCCATGATTCAGAGGAGTTCAGCTCGTAGAGACTGCAGTTCAGACAGTCCTCTTCCATGTTCTGTTCTTCACATTTTGTCGTCAATACATCTGAGGACAAGACAAACTTAATTGAACAATTGAAAATTCAAACATTTATTATATTTATTTGTTAATTAGGTATAAGAGAACACTTCTCATTTCGAATTGAAACTACGTCTACGTCTATAGATCTACGGTTAATTATTGACCCAAACTAAGCTCTTAGCTTTGAACCTTTTTTTTTATGGATGGGGAATGCATTTACGCATCCCCGGTTGTTTGGGGAAACAACCGGGGTATATGGGACTCAACCCCGGCACAATCGTGTCGGGTAACTGATACTACTGCATATACATACACTAATAAGATATACAGTAATAGATAGATAGCCACATTCAACGGGAAGGTTATAATAGGCTATGTTTCATCCCGATATTCCCACGGGAACAGGCACAACGCGGGTAAAACCGCGGGGCGCTGCTTGTAAGAATATATAATTGACACCCAGAGATCATCGCCAACAACTATGTGTTGACATATTGTAGACTCCGGGCGGAAATCGAACAAGCACCCCCGACACAGTCAGCGCTCTCACATGCCACTATATCAACGGGCTCTTCAAATTATCAACAGGATAGAACAACAAACGTTATATTATCCGTTAGTTATCCTGTAACCACATAAATTATCGGTTTTCGTATGGGTACGCAAACAATTAACGTTTGGTAATAAAGTGGCATGCAGTATAATGAAATATGCGCGCAGTTTGACAACGTTAGTTTAACCTATATGTTTCCGTACCATGAGATTCCATCGTTATAGACGTTATACTCGTAGTTCAGCTAACGTAAGATGTGGCCATATTCACAAATTTTATATTTGAATTTTAGACTATATAAGTGATAGGGCTACAGATGATGCAGTCAATCTGGCTAAGTTCTGGGATGGTTCAATTAGTGCTAGTGAAACGCAAAGAAGAAGGTTATATAAATATTATAAACTGATATAACATAAGCTTTAATTAATAATATGACGCCGTTATGTCGAGGATTTATTAATTTCCAAAATCATCATTAAACATCGAACTTTACCACCAAACTAGCAACACCTCACAATTTTACCCACGTTGTGCCTGTTCCCTTGGGAATTTCGGGATGAAAGCCTTTCCGTTAAATTGGGCTATCCATTACAAAAATAATTATTCAAATCGAATTGTTAAAAAAAAAACAAAATCAAACTCTTTAACTTTATAATATTAAGGAGAAGAAGATCGATATACCTAATACTTTGCACTACCCAGAGTCATGATATAAGTTACATTGCAGATATAACATAGATATTCTAACTTTCAATATTCTAGTTTAATTACACCCGTTTTGGCAATAAGGTTGGAAGTTTAGCTTTTGCCCCGTTCACTGCAGCTGGTGTTTATTAAATCTGCATAATTATGAAATAGTTCTATAGTTTTTCTAACATTTAGCATATTTTTGCAAGCGCTTGTGGAACTTTTTAGAATATGTACTTATTTTAATGGATACATTATGCAACGCAATATGTATGTAATGTATAATGAGTGCAAATCGTGTGAGTTTAAAAAGGAAATTTAAGTATTGTTCTAAATTCGTACTACATTGAACGGGTGATCAAATAATTTACTGATGATTGGCTCACCATAGTTGTGGTTTAAGCGGTTGATTAAATTTCAATTTATTAAGCCAAGCAGTATTTTGGGCGCTATTTGAATTAGTGATCAATTAGAGGAATATTATGATGAGGAATATTATAAACGAAGAACGGTAGCGCTTTGTAAAGTCTACAGACATAGATCATAGTATCAATAGTCTTTTTTAAACTTACGCGATTCTTAATTGAGATGATAATAGATGAACAGTCAGCAGAAAAAGACCCATTAGTTTTACCCAGTATGATTGACTAGTTTTGGTTAACCTATGTGAAGTTTGTCGCGCTAACATGACAACTGCAATCTAACTTCCAATTATAAATAGAGCAACTAAGTTGAAGCTCTATACTCTATTTTTCTGGATTGGCACAAAATGTGGACCAATGTCGTAAATTTTCCAGCCGAAGACGATTGCTCCTGAAGAGGAAAAAGGTTTAGTAATTTTATTTCATTCTTACCCTATCTCTAAACCTTTTTCCTCTTCAGAAGTAATCGTCTTCGGCTGGAAAATTGACGACATTTAACCACATTTTGTGCCAATCCAAAAAAAATAGGTTATACATAACTGCATCTAGATGACTAGCATTTATCTACAGCTTGACAAAAAACCAACGCTCAAGAAGTCTATTAGTTCCCAATAACGAAGCAGCTGTGACATAGCTTTAAAACTTTCTTATCGACAAATCCAAGGCGCGAACAAATTCAATCAGATCCCGCCAACCAACTTCGAACAAAGAAAATAGCCGTTATAAAATCGGCATTTAATCAACACGCAGGTGTACCAAAAATGATTTCTCACATAGCCTTTATTCCCATTGAGTAAAGTTTAATTTCCTGTGACAGGTATTGATCCTGCGGTGGTTCGTGGCCTGTGATCAATCAATTGGGCAATTCAATTGGTATCTGAGCAAGTGATCTAATTTATCAAATTTTATCCACAAAAGCTTATTTCGGTGCGTTTCGGAAGCAGGTGCGATAACCTATCGTGATTTATTGGAGGAATTAATTTACATTGTTAAAAGACGATTAATATTTGGATGACTTTAATCTAACAGTGAGTTTCAGGAGGCTTGGAAGCCTATATATTTTAACTTCGACAAAAGAGGGGTTATAAAGTTTGACGTCGATGTCTCTGTGTATTAAATTTGTTATTGTATGTGTCTGTGTCTGTATATTGTCAGTGGTCTGTGGCATCGTAGCTGTCAAATGGCTAGACCGATTTTGATGCCGATTGTTTCATTTGAAAGACAATTTCGTTGAGGTGGTTCTTAGTTTTGTTTGGTAAAAATCGATCCAGCCGTTTTTACGTTTTTAACTTGTATATGTACCTTCATCACCATAATATTTGTCACCATCATGCTAGTGTAGTCAGTGGGTGGTTTGTATTATAATATTTTAAATATGCTTATATTTTTTAGAAATTGATTACAAACGTCCTTCTAAAGGTCATAGCACACATGTCAACTCGGAAAGGGATCGTCACCGTATCGCCTCGCCGTCAACCAGGCGTCAACCAGGCGTCAACCTATCGTAAGCGCGTCACCGTGCGATCAGCAGCTCCGAATCGACTCGGCTACGGCTAGGCGACGCCGCGCTTACGGCTCGCCGGCAAGTTATCTTGTGAATGACAAGCACGTTCACAGCGCAGGCCGCGGCGCGGGGCCGGGGGCGGGAACGAAGAAACGCAAGCTAGGGTAAGGAGAGTCGTAAGACAGCGTACGGAGAGACGTAAGCGCGGGTACGGCAAGTCGACCACGCACCGTACTGCGGTTTGTGAGCTTGTCCCGAGGCGAGGCGATTACGTTACGATTCCGATAAGTGTGCGTTGCAATAGGGAGTTTCATACAAAGAATACTGAACGGCTCGAGTTGATACGTTTACGTTCCGTTTACGAGTTGATATGTGTGCTACGACCTTAAGGCGTTTCTAGAAGATGAGTACAATGAACTCGTAGCTAGTAAACTGTCTCAATTTAAACGTCTCGTTAGCTACAGGAGTACTTGTAAAGGGGCTCCTAGACGGGCCATATTTCACGAAAATGTTTAGCTGCAATAGTGTGGCCGGCATCATCAGCCATCATTTACGGCCAGACTCTGCAACACTTTGCGATATTTTTAGTATATCCGGGATATGTTGTCAAATATTTTTAGTATGGCCGATTAATGTTTAGGGTCTCGGCAATATGGCCGGACAGTTCGCTTCGCAATCGAAAATACTGCAATATTTCTCAGCCACTTTTATTGTTGTCTCGCTTTACGGCATAAGTGCGTCCCTTTTTCATGCTACGAAGCTTCATGTTGAAGTTTGCCGCGATTCGAGTCTTATTTCCAGACATAAAATATCTACAGTATCACGCTTATTGAAATAAGGTCGAATCCACATTTTTCTTATTTTTTTTGGTTTCGACTTTGCTTTTAAAACAATGTAAGCTGCTGCAACGCGTACGAGTTCGTCAGCCATTGTAGCCATACTAGCCATGTAAAGATGTAGTAAATAATCCTTTCCTTTCTTATTTTCTCGGAAATGTTCGTTTTTGTCTACTACTTCACTCGCACTCAGTACCCATCGAAACATCGTCAAACGGGCAGTTTGACATTTGACATTGATAAATAAAGTATGCGATTTATTTGATACCTACATACGTAGTACTAGTTATTATTCTGTGCCTACACGTAATTTAATAATACAGTAATTCATAGACACATCGGCACCATTCGGGTGTTATCGTTGTTCCGAGTTTTGCCCATAGGAAAGGAGTATTCACTACATCTTTATGTGGCCCATGTAAAGAAAAAATATTGAGCCATATACTGCATCAGAAATATTGCCGAGATAAACATTTTCCAGCCATATGCTGCATTAAAATGTTTTTAGTATTGCCGGGATATAGTCGGCAATTTTGTGGCCACATATTTCATCAAAAGTATGGCCCGTCTGGGAGGGGCTTACGATCAATGCAGAACACACATTAACTCAGCTCTATCCCATCCCATACATAAACCGATAATCTAAATCTAAATTACTGGTAACGTGCCAGCGTTACCAGTAATTTAACGCACCGTTACCGTACCGCAAAGTGTCATTGTACGTGCCAACTTTAATTAATCGACCTCTATTCATTATAAATGGAACTAAAACAACAAAAATCTGTTAAGTGAGTGAATATCCGGATTTACTCACCTGTCCTATACAAACAAAGAGTAATGTAAACAACTATCAATCGATATTGTTTACTCAATATAGATTGTGTAATGGCTACTGTGAACCTTCCTGTTATATTGGGTTAAGTTTCATGTGTATATTAAGCTGAGCGTCCGTCGAGGGCTGCATTGTGGTTGCGGCACGAAGCCTCTGATAGGCTGCCACCTGACAGAAGCACGCGGCAGATAGCTCTAATTAACCGACCCAATCATAGGTTTTTATGGAGAATTTCTGTTAATCTGCAGCAATCAGAACTGTGTGTTGTTAGACTGTGGCCAATCAGAGACTTCGTGCCGCAACTGGAATTACGCCTTCCAACAACGCGCACCTTTACTATTGAAGGCCGAAATTGCGTTAAGCGGGTGCCCGCACGGTTTCATACAAAAGTGAACCGTCGCGTGTGCCCGCTTAAGAGCGGCCAACCCGTCTTACTTTTCATCCAAACGCTGTTACGTGATTACGGCGTTGTTATAGATCTTTCTTTGAAATTTTTTAGCTAATAAGTATCTTATGCACTATATCTAGGTTTCTATCATAAAAGAAAATCAAAATATTTAGAAACAAATTCAGTATAAGCCTCCGAAAACCGGCTTTTTTGCACAAATTTTACCTGAACTTTGGGCGGTCATATTGTACTTATAAATTGTAAAATTAAAGAAAATATTATGATAGAAACATCGTAAATATAATGGAGATTTTAAATAACAATCATTTATTTTACAAACATGCAAGGTTTATTAATAAACACGTATATCCTGGAACATGTTTTATGAAGATTCCGCACACTATATTTTGTTCAACGTTATCGCGGTCTCTCTTGCTGGTTGACAAGTGACGGAAAGAGGTATGCGGGGGACGAGTCTATCTATGAATGGCGCACTCGCTCGCTAGCTCGCTAGTTCGGTCGCTCGCTCGCTTTGTATATAACGTTCTTCGTTCTTTGTATTATTGTATTGTGCCTACGATATATTTACTAGCTGCGCCCCGCGGTTTTACCCGCGTTGTGCCCGTTCCCGGGGAAATTTAAGAACCACTCGACCGATTTTGTGCAAACTTCACATAAACCATCTACTAAATAGTCCGAACAAAGCCTAAATATTTAGTTTGGATAGGTCAGCCCGTTCACGAGTTATAAAATTACAACGAAAAGTGGCATTGATTTTTGTATACCTATTTCCATAATATCCCACACGTATGTTCTCTCGAACTTATTTGTACGTAATAATGAGTACTTTGATTATGTCGAACAATGTTTTTATATATCATCAATAGATTTAGCAGCGCACACCAATAACCAATTTTTGTGGGCATGTTTTTCATACCTTTTGGGTAACATTATTCCAATTTGAATACGGATCCCTTTTTAAAAAAAAAATACCTCGCCTATGTCCGTACCTAAAGTGTACGAGTACTTTACCTATAGGTGAAAGAATTCAAACAAACAAACAACTATACAAACAAAGTTACAAACTTTACATCTTTATAATATTAGAATAATAGCAATGTGCGTGAAGCGAGTAGCGAGTATCGGTAGTAGCGAGGTAGTGAGGCGCGTCATATCACAGTTTAAATTAGTTTCCAGTAGGTATTAAATTAATAAATTTGAATTTGAATTTATATATGATTTTTGAAGCAGCGTTTTTTGCATTAATCGATTATATTGTGCTGTTTTTGGTTGTTTGAGTTGTTCATTAACTCATTCAGAGATAAAATTTTATAAATTACCGGGAATAATTAAATCTACTTATGAAAAAAACAGCATGCATATTTATTATACACTTAATGTTTCATTTAAAATTAATTTTATTTGATAAAAAATACTCACAATCAAAAACTAGAAGAAAATATCAAGTAGGTGTAAAAAAATATCAAGATGCAATTAAAATAGTCTAGGCGGGCAGCCCTATCGCATCTGTGCGTTCAGCGCGTGTGTAGGTATCTAACTGAAGAACAGAGCCGAGTTACATTACTGGTATTACTATACTGTGATATTATCATGAATCTCATCGTACGTATCGTCAACGGCCGTCCGCCCCGAGTGAGCGACGAAAGTTATCGAATGCCAAACGAGCGCTCAGACGCTTTCTCTCTCTTTTCGCAGTGCCTCTTTTTCTGACATTGCGCTAGTTGAAACAACAAGCTTTTCAATAATGTTCGCGTTGGAGATAGACGGCCCGGGAAGGGCCCTCTTAACGCAGTTTCGGCCCTTAGTATATTAAATTGCCTATGAGAATCGGTGTATTGAATTGTAACTAGCTAGACAGTTGAAAATTTCACAGATGATGTATTTCTATTGCCGCTATAACAACAAATACTAAAAATAAAATAAAACAAATTCAAGGGGAGCTTCCATAAAACAAACGTGATTTTTTGCCGTTTTTTAAAGTACGGAACCCTCCGTGCGCGAGTCCAACCCGCACTTGGCCGGATTTTTCATTTTCATTTTTCAATATAGAAATATGTTAATAATAAACCCTAAGCAAGATGATATTAATATATTAACTATATGTACTTCTACAAATACATTTCCAAAAGTAACCCAATCATTATTCACATATTATCTAAAAGGATTCCAAAGATCTTTTCATTACTTAAAACAAACTATGAACAAGTAAGCCTGTAGTACAAGTAAACAAACAAAAACCATCCAAAATCAATAGAAGAGTAATTGGGGTATTTGTCGTAAGCCCTCTTAATCAAGCAGGCACAATTTAACCACAGATAAACTAAAGCGACGGAGAAATGGAGATATAAAACTAACCGATCTCCCTCAAGGGAGGTAAGAAGGTAAGACAATTAAATGTACTTAATATAAGCATTGTTTTGCTGACTCTAAGTCCAAGATTTATTGGCACGGAAGAAAAGTGGAAATAGCCAAGATAATTCGGTCGATAACTCTTTTGTTATTTATGTGAGTACATAACGATGTCTCTGTTATAAGAGCTTTAAATCTTTGTGTTGTGGCATTGGTTGTGGTTTGTGATAATTTGTAATATTATTTACTTCAGAACGACTGCACCAAATTGGATGATTCTTTTTTTAATGTATTCCTGTATTGTCAGACTTAGGTTTTTATATAAGAAATAAAAATCTCAAAATTCCCACGGGAACGGGGGCGCTGCGGGTGGTACCGCGGGGCACAGCTAGTCCCGAATAGTCCGGGCTGTTTTAAAGTTTGACGATGCTCTTGTGGGTGTGTGTCTGTCTTTCTGTCTATGTCATCTTAGTTCTCAAACGGACGGACCGATTTTGTTGTGTTTTTTTATTTGAAAGCCAGCCTTTGCGGTATTTGGTAAAAACTAGTGCATCCGTTAATTTTTGAAATTGTCTTTTGGCCATTTTAGCTATTCGTCAACACACAGCATATACATATATGTGCTCAATTTAAATGGAGCCTTAAAGAAATAACCATAAGTCATAACTAAGTAGGAGCCGTTGACCTACCGATAATTTAAAAATTAAAAGCATTTTAATATACTCGGTGTAAACACACAAAACAAGCGATATAGATCGGAGTTATTTAAAAGTAAAGCGTTTAAATATGCAGTCCAATAAAAGACATCTAAATTCCATCGTACCTACCTCAAAGGTTATCGTCACCTATTAAAATGCAACTCACTCGCAAAGATTAAATCTTGATTCTAATTTAATCCCGTTTTAAATTGAACCTAATTATACGTCGTGTACACGCTTGAGCTCAAACACAATTATTTCTTACAAGTTGTAATTGTTAAGAATATGACACACACGCGAATAAAACGCGAGCTTTAAGATATTACGAAACCTCAATGAAGAATAATGGTTTATGTTGATGAAGTATTCCTGTGTACACTGCACCATTTATTTACTCATGTAGCTTCTAAGTAGTACAATTACGAAATGCAATATTAGGATATGATATTTGGTGTCATTTTCTCTTATTCTATACAAATAATGAAACCATGTGCTCAAAAGCTGCTTATACGATGTTATTGATTTTATATTTTCAAAAACTACCTGATTTTAATGCGATTTTAAACATACATAGTTATTCAAGAGAAAGATTTGATACTTCTTTTCTTGTCAAAATTCCCACAGCAACGGGTACAACTTGAGTAAAACTTAAGGACACTAAGTACTTTTAAAAAAATAATAAAGTCTATAACTTTTCTAAAACCTTCTCACCTCATTTAAACAGAAGTTAAAACCTCGAACATGACAGGATTAAATTATTAAAATCCGCACGAAACCGGCTAAAAGTCCTCGCATTAATTTTTAGTTAAACATGCATGACAAACCGCAGGGTAACAGCCGCAGCTAATTCGCATGTGAGCACTCAGGCGACTATTTTAGTTCACATTTCCATAATCATGCATACCCACTATTAGAAAACATTGTGGAGTGATAATTTTAGCAGTCTTTTGAATATTTTAGCTTCAGTTAATTTTCTTAGATCCTTTTAAAATGAGTTTAGCAAAAGTGTAAATTATAGTTTACAGCATATATAAAGCTGTTACATTTTAGAAACGGTTAAATGGAAATATTCTGTTCAATATTTTAGCCTTTACTCTTTTTAAAGTGTATGAAACTACGCAGTCTAATAACGCCCTTACTTAAAGTCGTCATATGCTTCCTTAGTTGACATTTAATACGTCATTTTGACATGTAATGTATGAATAAGTATCAATTTCGTTGACGTTGTCATACACATTTTAGGTAATAGAAAAATTATGATTACTTTCTATGCTTCTTCCTTACATTAATTTCTTCATTAATGAACAAATTATTTTGTCTCTCTTTATATCCTGTCGTTTGTCTGTGCAGCTTTCATCGAACCGTAGATCCAATTTTGATGATGTTATTGTACTATTTTGGGAACGAGGTACTTATTGTTCCAACATTCCTATGGAAACAAGCACTTTGTATTACCATGGGGAACCTGCTATTCTTATGTTATAAGGCACATGTCAAGCAGAACAATGAAAGTGATTAATAAGAGAAAAAATGTTAACATATCTAAGTGTTAGGAATCTGTTATGAAGTTAAAAGCTAAATCCATCAATGCCATGATCAGAATATTTTCAATGAAGGCTCGAAGATTAATGGGAGAAATATGAGTATAATCTTTATTTTATAAATGAAGTAGAAACAAACAGATTTGGTTGGACATGTTGGTAGGTTTATGTATGAATATTTTTCTCTCTTTTTCTATCTATCTCTCTCTGGCTCTATATTGTACTTGTAGGTGCAGTCTGCCTTCTTAATTTCATCATTTTTCACTCAACATTGCTCTTTCATCGCGTCGTGATCGGAAATCCTAATCCTAATCCTAATAATATTATAAATGCGAAAGTTTGTGAGGATATATGTATGTATGGATGTATGTTTGTTGCTCTTTCACGCAAAAACTACTGAATGGATTTGGATGAAACTTTACAGTAATATAAGTTATACATCAAAATAACATGGGATACATTTTATCCCGAAATTCCCGCGGGAACGGGTACAACGTGGGTGAAACCGCAGGGCGCAGCTAGTACTACATAAAATCAGTTTTCACTGTCTTATAAATTTTTCTACTTCATGATACTTTTTCCTACATTTTGATATCCGTCGGAAGCGAGTTCGATTTCCAAGTGATTTTTTTTTTCATTGTCTATGTTTGCTGAACAACGCTTTCAGAAAACTGATCGATGTCCCAGTGACATCTACAGTATCGGAAAAATGTTAGCGGATTTTACTCGAAAACTACTTTTATACTATTGCGTTCGACTGTGAGTTCGCGAGTTTGATGAACTATTACCGTATATTTGTCAAGGCAACCACGGAAGAGCGAAGTACTAAGCCAATTTGCCAATTTGCCAAATTGCTCAATATTACCGGCGTTCAGAAATATTAAAACAAGGTTGTTTTGATCCAAATCTGCTCAAAGTAGAAGTCTTGCATGCAGTGGCTGCAGCTCCCGACAGTGATAAAGTGCAACATGCTTTGATGCTAAAGCTAATGTGGTGGCAAGGGAGACTGACAACACTTAACTCATTTGAGTCTTAGAGAGCGTATATAATCAAGATACAATGTTTACCTTATCTATACTAATATTATAAAGCTGAAGAGTTTGTTTTGTTTGTTTGTTTGTTTGTTTAAACGCGCTAATCTCAGAAACTACTGAACCGATTTGAATAATTCTTTTTGTAATAGATAGCCACATTCAACGGGAAGGTTATAGGCTATTTTTCATCCCGAAATTCCTACGGGAACGGGTACAACGCGGGTAAAACCGCGGGGCACTGCTAGTATTATACTAAACCTACGTGTATATATTACACTACATATTATAAAACTAGCAGCGCCCCGCGGTTTTACCCGCGTTGTACCCGTTCCCGTAGGAATTTCGGGATGTAAAATAGCCTATAACCTTCCCGTTGAATGTGGCTATCTATTACAAAAAGAATTATTCAAATCGGTTCAGTAGTTTCTGAGATTAGCGCGTTTAAACAAACAAACAAACAAACAAACAAACAAACAAACAAACAAACAAACAAACAAAACAAACTCTTCAGCTTTATAATATTAGTATAGATAAAGTTCCCGGCCGCGTCTGTCTGTCCGTTCGCGATAAACTCAAAAACCACAGCACGGATTTTGACACGGTTTTTTAAATAGATAGAGTGTTTCAAGAGGAAGGTTTATATGTATAAAAATTCCCAAAAATTCCCACGGGGACGGGCACAATGTGGGTAAAACCGCGGGGCGCTGCTGGTAATTATAATATATAGTTAGAATGCGTATGTGGCCTAATGAAATAAGTGATAATATGTTTCTTCCTAATTCCTTTCACCACAGAACACACTGTTTGCTGTAATGATCATTAAACAAATATTTATCGTAAGTACATACAGTGCTTTAAACAAGTACTAAAATTCATTAGTCGCTAATCTCCAAGTACTTAAGAACAGATTTGAAACTAAGCAAAACTTTTACCGAAAACACTTCTTAAACTTTTCTCAGAGCTTAATTTTTAAACTGTTTATTCTCTAAGGAAATCAGTTGTAAAAGCCTTCAGCTGTAAAGTTAACAGTTCATGTTTTTAATGTTCATTTGAACAAGGAGTAGGATTATTCACTTGTGCGAACTTGTAATAGATTAATCGTTTTGATATTAATTTCAAATTGCAGCTCTAACGGGATTTTGACTTATACTTTGAATTTGTTTCGTTTCTTCGAGCAAATTTTGAAGATTAAAATTTACTTTGGAATTTTACATTTATAGTAATGTTTTGTTTTACTATAATTATTTTTGTTCTACTACAAGGCATAGACCTCCCTTCCTTCTTTCCACGTTGGTCAGGCAATTTTGCGCTTATCTATTGGATCACTAAACTGAAAAAAAATATCATTGCGTTTACAGATTTTTCTTGACACTATCACTATTCATTTTTATGCCTCTACCGTTAGTAAAGGGCTCTATAGCACCGAAAGTTCTTACTTAATCATAAATCAATTTTAGCCCCTATCTCCGAGTGCTCTACACTAGATATTTGTCATAAGAGCACCGAATGCGACTTTAACCCGCGATTATTATTCAAGTCATGCTTACCGAAAGAGCCCGAAAATAGCCGAATATTTCCGAATGCTTCCGAATGTTTCCGCCTTTTAAAATCCTTCAGTGCACGACTGCAATAACTTTTGTTTAATACCCGCTTTGAGGACATTCCTAGTACCTTTCAAAGCTATGTTAGTTTAGTTTTTGGGTGTGTCCCTAACATTTTGTAGAGTCGTAAAGTTTTTGTGTGAATCGAACGGTTTCTAAACGAGTAAATAGTGTTTGGGTTTTAAGCTGACAGTAGCTTTAATGTTCTATAAAGAATACATACGGTTACAATAAATAAAGTTTTTGGGTGCATGTTTTAAAATTATAGTAACCTATATATAAAATGTAAAAAAAACTTAGAAGAATTATAACCACGTACTTAAAATAGCTGTAAGTCAATTGTAGAAATAAAATTAGAAATTGCTGAAAATGTAGTCTGAAATAAATTATTGGAAAGTATATACATACAGGATACCCCAAGCTATAATGAAGAGCTTAATGTTATCCAAATAGACGCAGGAATACAATTTAAGGATAAGATGAATAATTGCATGGATTTGAGACTTCAATACGCAATAAGCAAGCGTGGTGATTACGGGTTATCCTTCTCCTCTGCACTGATATCATCAGTGATTCAGTCTTTTACCCTGCAGTAGGGCACTCCATTTTACTTCGGTTTTTAATATTAGAATTTTACCGTACAATTTTTCAGAGAAGAACTTGCTTTGAACTAGGTTTATGAGCCGACAAATTGGATTTTCAGACGCTCTAAACTTATTCTCCTAGAAATGACACCCTGAATATTTTACCACAGTAATTTCGGGATAAAATCATACATATAAACCTTCCTCTTGAATTACTCTATCTATTTAAAAAACCGCATCAAAATCCGTTGAGTAGTTTTAAAGATCTAAGCATACTGGACAGACAGCGGAAAGCGACTTCGTTTTATACTGTGATTCTGTGCACCATAGAATTACAACGCTCGCTCTCGCTAATTCTATGCTGTGCACTATTATAATATAGGACAGTAATAAATACCTACTAATAATACACTCTCTTTTTAGTAACTTTGTATTTACATAAGATAGGTATTACATATTATTATATCGTGCTACTTTTATTTATATTGCTTTTGTCGCCGTAGAATAATGTTTTTTATCTAATCTCATTAATAAGTAGTAATATTTATCTTGTCAGCTTGTACACTTTACAAAAAAACCTACAATGTGATCGTTCCTACAACTACATGCCATTCAGTTGATAAGCCATTTAGGGCGGAACAATAAATCTATTTGGTACAAACCTGTTCGTACAAATTTGTATTTTATAGTGCATCAAATAGAACACTATTTAAAACGAACGTCAATATTATTTAGGCGTTGAATAAACTTAATAGTTCTTGTGCAATCGGCCCTTATTAAACACTTTCTCAAAATTTAGTCGCCTTCTAACGTTCCTAACGCATTATTCATAAACGCCTCTTTTGCACTTTAGTAAATAGCGTATGTCGGAAAGGGACCAACACTTTGTCAGCTACAATGCTAAAAATACTTTAAGGTTAATAGGTTAGGTTAGGTTAGTTACCAGCAATTAGGAGCTAATACTCAATATCTATCTAGAACAAGTTAAAGTAATATTTTTTCGTAAAGAATTATTGCTAGTCCCTCGGACAATAAAAGCTCAATGGCTACCGGGTAATTTCCTTCCAATAAACCGATCAAGTCATAAATTAGGATCGTACTTATTGTCACCGAGCGCTTTGTTTTATGTAATGCGGTCTGTAACTGTATTCAATAATAAACTTTCTTTCAATGTGATAAGCTTTATTTTTAATTACCTTTTTCTTTTTTAGATTTAATTAGCTTAAAATACAATTCAGTTTTGAACCGATATGATAAAATTTGGTTCTGTATTTGATCTGTGCGGTATGCTAGTTTGCTTGTCAGCGGCTTTTTCAAAAAGTGCTTATCTGATTTGGATACACGATAATTTAAACTTGTGACACGTTAAACTTATAAAACCTCTCTTTGTTCGTTAGTCGTTAGCGACATTTGAACCAATAGACAAATAAAATGTTCTTGTATTATTTGTAACTTATTTTTACCTGTAACTGAAAGATAAGTTATCAAAGAAGAGCCTTCATTATCAGCCGCGTACCCACCTAGCGCACAGGCTCGCGAGCCATGGCTCGCGAGCCGCCATCATAACTCGTGTATATTCAGCTGCAGCTATTTTCCTAGCTTCGCGCGCGAGCCAAAACATACCGTACCCACCTAACACACAGCGCTCACTGAGGCACCTTTGAGCGCGTCAAGTTTACCGTTACCCCGAGCCATCTGTTGTCGCTCGGGGCCGAGCCGTGCTCAGCCGAGCAAACGCGCGCCCGAGGCAGCCCGAGGCACGTCCACACCAGCCGAGCATTTGGCTCGCGAGCCATGGCTCGCGAGCCTGTGCGCTAGGTGGGTACGGTTATGTTTTGGCTCGCGCGCAAAGCTAGGAAAATAGCTGCAGCTGAATATACACGACTTATGATGGCTCAGCCTGCCTCGCGAGGCGGCCTCGTGAAGATTGAACAAAACTACTGAGGCTGGCTCGCGAGCCATGGCTCGCGAGCCTGTGCGCTAGGTGGGTACGCGGCTATTGTTGGCAGGACTCAAACAATAAAGATAAAATTGAGTTTTCTCACAAGATTGAATTCCGTTGGTATCCTTTGAAAATTTACTTAGATTTTCACAGAATTTGTATTTAATAGATTTACTCCGATTTTATGTTGTCTTGATAGTTGAAATAAATTGCGGTGATTTACTTCGAGTCTCAAAATGAAGTCTTAAAATTCTAATTACTATTCTTTTGCAATATTTTATCTAGATATTTTAGTTCTAATGGTATCTTTTAAATTTGACACTAACAACCAATTACGACGTAAAGTAAAACAACTAAACATGCCCTAGTACAAATACATACTAATAACGTTGGTATACAAACATAGCAAGCCTTTGACAGAACCACAGAATAACCAATAATATTTATAGGGAAAATCATAATTTGATTCGTGTGCTTTCAGCGTAACTCTTAAACGAATACCTTTCAGGTTTTCAGCGACTTGTTGACTCTTCAAAGACTGGTTGATAAATAACTGAATTATAAATAATTGGTATTCATTGTTTTGCAATTTGTGTATGGAACTTTGCTTTTCTTTTCATTATTTGAACTCTTATAGACTTATTAATAAACTCTCTATAAGTAAGACTAAGTTATGCAATGTTTTATCGGTTTTGCTCTTTGGGAAAAGTGAATGTCGGAATGAGACAAACCATTTCCCCTACGGCTATCTCTTGTTAAGTCAACACAATAAACTTACTTTGCTCTTTCAGAAAATGAAACTAAATTAGTTGCTACTGTATATGGCAAGCAATTAACACGACTTGAGCTGAATTTTAATAGGCAACACTTTGACATTTAATTTAGTTTGTAGAAAATAATATGTGCAGTCATTTGTTATTGTAAAAATGTGTATACCAAGCCTGACTCTATTTAAGTTACTACTTTAATACCGAATTAAGTATTCTGTACTATAAACTTGTCTCATTACCTGCCTAGACTAGAATATATAAATTTAGCTGTGAAATTTTAAGAACTATAACACTAGGAATAAGGGTTTCGTTTTTGCCATTTGCATGGATGAAAATCACATGCACATACGTGAACCGAAATTGGCTAACTGTCAACGTAGCAGATGGTCCCCATACAAAAATAATCTTACATATATTTTGTAATATTATTTATTACCAACATTTACACACAATAGTCTCTTATAAATTCTCACGTTTTATTTAACCAAATAAGAATATTTTTCCAACAACATTTTCTGAAGTAAATTGGTTTGTTTTTGAACGTATTCAAGAGTAATAAATAAGCTGTGATACCCGTAAGTAAGGTGATTATTTATAACGTAAAAACAGCTGGAGTGTATTTTCCAGATGTGGATACATCACAACGTAAACAAATATTATTATGATACCTACGGACTGTGAACAAAATCTAAGTAATAACTACATTACTTGATAGATTATATTGTACAAATTGCCTACATTGAAGTCAGCTTTATTATATAGGTATTAGTATCAATTAACCATAGTCGGTTAAAACTACCATACTAGAGATACCAAGAAATATCGTCTTTTAATTCTACTGCCGGAAAAGTTGTCTGAAAAGCTGCCTGGGAAATCGTAGTAACAAAAATGGAATTACGTCTCATAATGTTCAATGATACACACTGTGTTGTAAAAAAAGCCTTTTATAATAGCCTGACATTCCGCGGGAAAGCATAGGCTTTAAAATGGTCAAATTATACAATTGGGCTTCTTTCTCTCACTCAAGTTTGGAGAAAATAGTAACACAAACGCAAGGAGTATATAACTCCTTTGGGCCTGATTATAAGATTAGCCCGAGTTCAACTTAAGTAAGGTAATTTCATTTAATCCAGTGCTTACTATAGTCCTGTACGATTGCAATCACATTTTCTCCGGCCATTTCAAATATAAAATGTACAAAGTAAAGTTTTTTCGGTTGAAAGAATTAAGTTGTATGCGAACTTGCTTTAAATAAAAATAGCGAAAGAAAAAACAATATTTTCAGCAAAACCTTATCAAATGTAAGAGAGTAGGCACGATACTATTTTTTATTACATATTTTTAATTTTTTATATTAAAAATCTGCCTTTAAAGTTACACGTATCTTAAAGGTCTTTTTCGATAGCGCCCAGACAGTAACTGCCGACCGCAACCAGCAGTGTGAAAATATACCTTAAAGCTTAAAGACAATCTAAACATACGTGTGGGTTCCCACTACGCCGGACCGGCAAATCTGCCGGTCCGGTAAATCTGCCGGAAGGGCTAGTGGCTGTACAATTTATATGAATTTATATGAAATCGTTCACATTATCCCGGACCCGGTATAATGTGAACGAGTTTGTGCTAGCTTCATATAAATTGTACAGCCCTTCCGGCAGATTTACCGGACCGGCAGATTTGCCGGTCCGGCGTAGTGGGAACACACACTAAGTAGTTCCAGAAATTAATAAGTTCTTACAAACAAATTCTTCGGCATAACATCAACTTATTTATTTGTATAGTGTCCGAAAAGCCCCATGTCTTGCACTGTGGTGGATCTGTGGAGGGCAAATAACAGTGCGATAGACCTGGCCAAATTTTGGTCTTAACATATTACTTTTATAAAATAACTAGCAGCGCCCCGCGGTTTTACCCGTGTTGTACCCGTTCCCGTAGGAATTTCGGGATGAAAAATAGCCTATAACTTTCCCGTTGAATGTGGCTATCTATTACAAAAAGAATTATTCAAATCGGTTCAGTAGTTTCTGAGATTAGCGCGTTTAAACAAACAAACAAACAAACAAACAAAACAAACTCTTCAGCTTTATAATATTAGTATAGATAAAAGAAGATTGGTATAGTAGATAAACGCTCCTTTTCCATCGTTTTATGTTTCTAGTAATTTGTTTTCTTTAATCGTGACTAGACTACTCAATTGTCACCGCTATTACCGTTTATAAAATGTCTAACAACTGATTTTATATTGTTTTTAAAATGCAATTTTGTCCCTCATATTTGAAACAAGCTTTTGTTCAGCAAAGCTTTTACAAATCTATAGCGCATATTGCAGTGTTGAAGACACAGTGTTCGAATATCTGTTGTATATCGAGTTTTTTATTGAGTTTCCTTTTCATGAAAACAATTTAATAACTTTAATATACTGGATAATGCCGAGGCATATTGTTGGTAAGAGAATATTATAAAATAATGATCATATTAAATATAAATACGTAATTATTATTGATAAAATTACTAAATAAATAATTAAGGGTGAAAAAATCATTGCAAAAGATAAATACGTAATTATCATTGATAAAATTACTAAATAAATAAATAAGGGTGAAAAAAAACGAGTAGACTAACATTTATTATATTAACTATACACATAGTGAGATCAGATATGTATTTGCTACTAATAATTTTAATTACTTGAGGTGAATAAACCTTAACTTAAATACCTATTGAACTTAAGGGTATTAAATTATTAACCTAAGCGAGTATATTAAAATTAAACGAGCAATAAGTTTATAAGTAAAATAATGCCACTAAACCCCATTAAGGTAAACGTAAATATTTCAATAGAAATATATAACCATATCCATAACTGTATCGACAACACAACTAAGAGTCGAGAAATTAACTTTATGACGTGTTTAACGACTGTAAATGGTATATTGTTGTTGTACGTAAGTGGCTAATTAATAGCTTTTAATAAAGACCAAGGTTTATTTACTTGACTCACTGTTTGGAAAAATATTGCTGGGTATTTCACTCGTTTGTTGTGATAAAGGAAAGTACGAGCGGACGAATGTGGTTGGGTTTTAATGTTATACTCGTAGAGTTCACCCTTTGATCGTTTTTTAGAAAATGGATTAAAGAATTGTAAGTTTATTAAAATGTATGACTTTGTTATTTCTTTATTGGTATTTGCATTATTTAATCTGGACGATATCCAGGGATCTTATTGACATCGGGATGTAAAGTCGCTTGCACTTAACAATAATAGATGGAAAAGTTTGCAGATACTAAACATTTTGCATAGCCTTTCTGCACTTACCTGAATACTTTTTATGGGAACCAAAATGACAAATAAACATTATAGGTTAATTCATGAAATACTAACCTATCTTTACATGTAATAACTGAATGTTTCCCTTTTGGTTATGTAAATAGGTAATGAAACTGAAAAAAATAGTTTAAGCACGTCCTAACTTGCAACTAGCCTCTTGCATGATGCAAGTCGCTAGTCAACCCGTGTTCCTTACGAGTTCACAAGCATAGCATCTGCTTACAAAATATTTAGAAATTGGCGTTATTTTATCAAATTAGGTTTATCAGGCTTAAGGCACAAATCCCGAGCAGTGAACCGCACACGTCTTAGAAATAGGAACGTTTTTCTTTTCAGTACGTATATGAGTCATAATCCTCAAGACCGCAGGCTAAATTGGAAAACATTTTTACGGTTATATACTGAAGTAACTCAATTCACACGTTTTATGATTCCGACAAACGTATAAACTGTTGCCGCAGACATTAATCGCTTAGATTTTTGACCGAAATTTCGAATGCTGGGAAATAAATATGTTGACGAAATTCTAATATCTAGGACAAGTATCCATGTATATTTCTTATGTTTTCTATTGGCAAATCTTATTTAATTATGATTGTTAGTATATTATAGCGATACGACTTGAGAAGCAGCTTAAAAATGATCTTATTACATTTTGAAACAAAAAAGTCCAATACCCAAATACTTTACAAAGTAATCTAATAAAACTGGACACACAAAGTAGCAAAAACTCATATAAAATTAAGAATTCTAAACATTCATACTTTGGAGAAAATTTTCACTTATTATGAACATTTATCCCTTTATTAAGATTCCAGAAAGTAATATATTTCGGTGAATAGTAAAGGATCCCATGAAAAACTGAGGAAGTAACGCGGAGGCATTTTAGTAGGATTTGGCGAAACGCCAAACACCCATAATTATGTCCTATATTGACGATGTTGTTGTATCCTGTAAACCATGTTTCAGTATATTGTCGTGATATTTTTTCAGTAAAACCGCTTCATTCCTTCTGTTTACTTGATCAGACACGAAATTTAATTCGAAAAATTATTTTTAGTATAATAAAATAAGGCACAAAGTTAACAAGACGTCAAGGGAATAAAACTGAACAACCTATTTGTAGATATTTACGGTGGGACATTTTGGTAAAAAGTATACTCTCACAAGTGTATTATTAGTGCTGGTTGTAGTTTTCAGACATGTGCTCGCTCTTCAGATAGTGTTTTGCTCAAACCAACCATGCTATTGATACTTCAAAGATAATTTTGATCGGACATTGACGCGGATCATGATTTGCACTAAGATCCAAATTCGCAGTTTCTATCTGAACCACGGTCAACTGAACTCGGTTTTAGTGAACCAAATTTGAAATTTTTATTTGGTTCAGTTCGTGAGCTAGGATTAAATTGAAGATCGAGACCAGAGTCTAACCTAATCTAACAAACATGACCCAAGGGCGTCTGTGAGATAAAAAAACTAACTACTACAAGAATTTATATCTCATAGTTATAATCCCAACTTGCCTTCATGATTTACCTTTTTATAACGCCCTTCGCATAGGTATTTTGAAATGAAACGCAGCCTATAAACTACTTCTTTAAGTAACTAAATATTTATCTCACTTGCCCGCGTGCGACATACAATACAAATCATACATATAATTGTTATGTTAATACACATAACTCAACCGAAGTGTAACTTATAAATTGAGTATTGAAGTATTTAAACAAATTATTAATTCCCCATTGCACAAAATATCTTAATTACAAACTCACTGAACTTTAAGTAGGACATCATTCAAAAGTTGGCCATGTATGATCATTTGGTAAGTCACATATATTTGTACAGTTCACTGAACACACACAAAGTAGGGTAAGGGCCTCAGAGAGAACATAAAATGCAAATGACAAGAGAAATGACAAAGAAAGCTAACACTGACCTGTTGTAAATTGTGTTTTCAGTCCTGTGAGTAAGAAGATTTATGTGTGCTTTTTGATCTAGTATGCAAAATAGATGACTGTCCCATAGCTCAAACCCCTAAAGCAACCTAGTAATTTTCATTCGAAATTCGAACTCCTTTCATAGTTCAACTAACTTCCTTTATGAAGTACTGATAACTCCATTGAGAGAGAAGCTTTTGCTTTTGGTCTGCTTCTGCGCTAGGATTTTATAGGACTGCTTTAAAGCGGGTACTGATCGACGTTATGAGGCGTAATGTAACAACACCGAGCCCCGAGTATTTTTTCACAGCCAATAAGAGTTGCTCGTTGCTCGCTGCAAACGCCGTGCCTCTCCATACTCACTGCACAAACGCTCACTGTGTATCACGCTCTGTAATGTTGCCTTCGGTCTGTACCCACCTTTACGTTTTACAACAACAGAAGCAATTGTTATCCACTTAACGTCCGTTTAATTTAGGCGAGTTCAAAACAACGTAAGCGACTGAACGAGTAATCAAACATTTGTGACGCATTATCAATGAAATTGGATATAACACTTTAACTTTATTGTTGTATACAATTTCAAAATGCATCATTCGGTCTTTTATGATTTTATTAGTAAAATCCTCAAACTGATATACTAAACCCTAGTCAGTTGCATAGTAGTAAATAATACTCCGACGGTAACGCGGCAGTATCTCTGCCAAGACAATAAAGCCTTGTTTTTAGGGTGCCGTCGCCAAACAAACTGTAATAGTTCCGCTATTTCTGTCTGTCTGTTCATGCCAGTCGGTTTGTATTGCTCTTTGACTGCAACACTGTATTAAATCGAAAACTCACCCAACTTTGCAAGAGTATTTAAAATGTACTTCATCTTTAATGGATAGCAGATAGCAGCCCCGCGGTTTAACCCGAGATGTGGCCCATGAGAATTTTGGGATGAAAAGTAGTCTATAACCTTTCCGTTGAATGTGGCTATCTATTACAAAACGAATTCCCGAGATTAGCTCAACATATACACAAACAAACTCACAAATTTTACCTCTAAATAGTAGTATTGATGCATCCAACTGGTATTAGAAACTTTATTGATTTGCCACTTATGACCTGATTGTAGTTGTCTAGGTGGGGGGATAAAAAGGTATGTGTCATGTAAAACCCCACTGCCGGACAAAGGCCTGTCTTCTTCTTCTTCATCGAGTAGATGGTCAACCTGACCAACCCTGGTGTCAGAGTTATTGCGCCGCCAAGGGCCTAAAAGGCCTGTTACAACTTGCTGAAAATTTATACAGTGAACAGGACTTATCATAAAGTCTATGCTAGACAATCTACATTAAAAATAAAGTCAACAAACTAATGAGGTTGTTAAGAAAACAAGGCCATTATTTTGCAAGGAGATTATTATTTTGTAATGTTAACTAAATCATATTTTTATAGACGTTATATTTTTATTTAAAACACTCAAATTAAGGAGGAAAACATTGTTAATTTGTATGTCCAAGTGGAATATTAAAAGACAATTGAAGGTCTTAATGAGTTTCTTTAAATTGTTTTCTGTATCTTGATGTGTTTATATAAATAGTAGATACATTATTTCTGAAGGCTCGTTATTAAATGAGATACCTCTACGGCACAGCTTTGGAAAGACTATATGTATATGCTGACTGATATTTGCTGACTGACTGACTGACTTAGATATCACCGCACAGCTGAAACACGTATCTAGAAACTTGAGATTTGGTGCAGGGGATCCTTTTACGAAGTAAGTAAGCACTAAGAAAGGATTTTGAGAAATTCAACCCCTAACAAGGGATGGCCCTTTTACCAGAGGGTAGTTATTGCGTATAGTTTACACCATGACGGAGCTACCGATCTTCCGCGTAGTGTGACCGCTATTTGTTAATTATATGCAAGAAAATGTATTGGCGTTCCGTCGGGGAAGATCAGCTAAGGAAGTTCCGTCAAGTGTAGCGCTAGCCTTAGCCCAGCGTCATACTTTCCGCCCCACTCAGAGACGGCCATTTAAATCGACACTTAACTAAGAGTTACATTACGTCATGTCTCAAATCTTTACTAAGGAGCCTTTGACGTCTCTGAGTATGGGCGTTAACAACACTTTCGTAGTTAAAAGGCTAATACATTGACTCGACACAAATTCTGATTATCACACCCCTTCTACTCACCATTATACTCCGATAAAAGGTACTTACATTCACATCATTTACTGAATGTAATAATTCAAAGTAACCTTTTCTGCCAATGATTGATAGCCGAACGATATGATTGGCATTACGTGGGACTCGATCAATGATTTCAAAGAGTTGGCATGTAAGCGATGTGTAAATCGTTATGTGAGGTAGAAAAACCTGGGTAAATACGCAAACGATTCTATTATAGTCTTTTTTAAATGATCCTTTTTAACCCTGAAATCGGGGCGTGTTTGTGATTAGGCAAACCGCCACATGCGTTGACAACCAGATTTTAAAAGACTTACGGTAGATTGAAGAAGCATTCTTAATTTGATATATCACCCAAATCTATACTAATATTATAAAGAGGCAAAATTTGTAAGTTTGTTTGTTTGTTTGTATGTTCGAGGTAATCTCAGGAATTATCAGTCCGATTTGAATAATTCTTTTTGTTATAGATAGCCACATTTAACGAGAAGGTTAAAGGTTATTTTTCACCCCGAAATTCCCACGGGAACGGGTACAACGCGGGTAAAACCGCGGGGCGCTGTTAGTATTTAATGAACAAATGACGTTCTATTTCATGCAATATTAAATACAATTTTGAACGATAAGCTTTTGTTTTGAGAACATATTTGGGTACTGAATACATACATATAGGGAGTTCTTGCTAAAGTCGTGGTTTAAGTTTAAATACTAGCTGTAAAGGCATTTCGCATGTGACAGTCAACCTAGTCTAATTGCACCCTTATCTTGATATAAAGTACCTACTACAGATTGCATTTATAGGTAAGCGTGGTTTTTAACCTTCTCCCTGCACTGACATGTTCAGTGAGCCAACAGGCTTTTGTCTCGCAGTAGGATGCAATATTGTCTGTTTTATTTCTTTTAAATTGTCTTCTCAAGTCGCAACTCAGTTGTAGAAATTGTGTGACATAAAGATACTTGTAGTGCAACATCAGAAATTCTTTGGATTGTGTTCATCGGATTTCTCTAGACTTTTATTAATAGTCGGTTAAAAGAACGTCGCATTCCACGTCTTCAGTTCTTTTTAACTTTGCGATATATTATAGAAAATGTCTTTCAGGTTTCTTACTTTGTATTGTTCCTTTGTTTAGTAGAAGAGCTATAGTTGTATGTTTCTTTGTTGTTAGCTTGTTAACAAGACACACATAGTGCGGCTCGAGCCGGCTCCAGCCGGGTGCGGGCCATGTGCGAGCCGCGTGAAGTTATATTTCCTTGTATTAAAAGCGTCATACTGGACCCCTAAAGGTGACAGCTGAAACCTTTGATGCAAATACCAGGAATACCCGCACTCGCTTAAAAGAGTGCCCCATAGACGATCGGGGCCCTCGTCTCCGGCGAGCCTTCAGAGTGGAACCCATGGGGGCCCGCAAGACACAAAGCCCTGCCCTGGCTTGCCTTCAACGGCCGGCCGGTAGAATTACAGTAGGTACAGTTGCCGCTAGTGAGCTTTTGTATAGTTTTTGAATATAATTGTTTTCCTAAAAGCGGCTCACATCATTAATTTTTAGTATCCATATTTAGGTTTTTATTTCTATCATATTTTTTTTGTATTGCATTAAGATATATTCCAATTACAAGATAAGATATTCTAATAAACTGAAGGGCAGAGCAGGTCGCAAGTTAGTACATACTTTACATCTTATGAGGAGCTTTGCCCTCCACCACGGACGCTTATGAGCTTGATAACATGGAATGATGAAATTAGTTTTCGTTTAACCTCAATTTCTTCTATGACTAGAAGATAGCATTCAAACAAGATTGGTTTCTGTTAATACATTAATTACATTGTTGTATACTGATGTAAGTGAGAGGCCTTTGTCCAAGAGTGGGACACTACAGGCTAAAACTTTACTTTACTTTACGTTAATGATATCATTGAAATGGTTCACTTATAGTAATTATATAGGTATACATCTTATAGGTATACATAGTTAAGTATTATTTTTGCCTTTTATTATAAAGCTGTGTAGCAAGAATTTGAATAGTAAATACCCATTTTAATTTAGTTTTTACGATAGGTTAAACGATGAAGAAATAAGAAAAATGTATAATAATTTATTAAGTACCGAAATAGTAATCGAAAAAATGGTGGGTGATGTAATTAATTAACTCGATCTTTACCCTAGGAGATAAACCAAAAGCTGTTTTCTTTCCCAACAAAGTTAGGGTTAATTTATGCAATATTTTCTAAGGAAGTTAAATAGACAAACTCTAGCTCCCACAAAGACACCCAAAAGTATAATCACATGACAAACTTTTAGACTAAAATGCAAATTAGTTTCATGTACAAATAGTCTTAACTTTGTAACTTACAAAATTCGCCGCAACTTCTTTTGAAACTCCGGCAAAGTTATCGTCACTTCACTACACATTTATTAACCACTTATGCCATTATTGGTTTCGAATTTCGAATATAACGATAATCGAATAATGTTCGAAAATTAAAAATTATAGTCTATGCTATTAGTTTTTATGGCAATGGCAAAGTTTTATTAACCGCGAGTGTTGTGTCGCGACAACCGCCCCATTCGGTAGTCGGCATCAGTATGAAAGCTAGAAAGCTCGCGACGGGATGAGTCGCGCTGTGGCCATATTTATTTATTGTGATCCTTAACTTTTCGTGTTCAGTGTACGTAAGTGATTTGTTACATGTTTACGGCTTAATTGAAAGGAAAACTCTTTACATTTTGTATGTGCAAAACAAATGGTAGTGGTCGAAAAATTAATGACCTCTTTTTTACGTATTTATGGGCCTTGTTTCAATCGTTAGACCATGTCGGAGGTCTTTAGGCGGTCTAAAAACTCCTATCAAGTATCGTCCCTAGTGTGGTGACTAACTCACTCAGCTTTTTCTTTTACTATGATTTAAGTTACTTGGAACTCATGAAATATTAGCATTTACGCTAAAAAAATTGACGCAACGGTAATGGAATGATACAAAAACAAACGTTAATCAATATTCGACTCAGATTCTGTTTTAATTGGTGGGCAATAGTATTTCTATCTGAACACTGCGTGTAGTTCTAATTGTTACCTATTTCCGAGGAAAAATAGATTTTAGGGTGAGATTTGATTATAAATATTTTTTGAAAAGCTTTGTTCATATTGGCGGAGATCATATACACCGAGCCCTTTAACATTACTCTAGACAGTCTAGACCATGTCGCAGGCTTTAATGTGGTCTAAAAACTCTGATACCAGTGTTGGCGACTAACCTACTCGACCAGAAGAAGACCATTAATCTTAAATCAACTTGTCAAATCAATACCTAATTTTTATAACGTAAATATATCTTATAACGTATTCCATCGACGTCGTAACGGATATCAATTCCAAGTATAAACACAGCCGGTTTATAGGCCCTTATCGTTATAACCAAGTAATTAACTTCAGAGTTTCGCACAATGGGCTGATTTTAGACGATTTTATGCCAAAATTAGACCTTTATCTCAATTGACAGGCTTTGACAGCACTTCCTGATTAAGATGACGTTTTGGAAACAGAAGTTCGTTTCTGGTTTATTGTGGTGAGTATTTAAATAAAATGTTTGAAGTTTACTTTCGGTTTTGCTTCGGCTTCGTTTGGATTATCATTTCGTGTAGGTCAGTGGTTAACCCTGGTGTCGCAGTTTTTAGACCGCCTAAAGGCCTCCAACATGGTCTGGCGTTTGAAATAACTGTAACCGGCAGCTTAACGTGCCCTCCGAAGCACGTTAGCCCTCAGATAGAAATGCTTATTTAGTGGCATTTCTCGTCTCGCATTTCGTTTAGATGAAAACAATGTTACAGTGCTTTGACGTAGTTGGCCTTAGTGATGTTAACTCATTGCGATGTTAAGCAACGTGAAGCTCGACCTCTTCTTCGATGGGTGAAGACATTTCTATCTGAGCGCTACCGAGCTTCGGTGGGCACGTGACATTGTCGGCCTCGGTTCTCATAATCGTTAGACCATGTTGCAGGCATGTAAGGGGTATAAAACTTCAGTAACAGGGTTGGCCACTCACCTATTCGAACTTACCTTTAGCACATTATACTCACTGAACATTTCAGGAAAATCCCTCGTAAAGAGTGATAATGATAAGGGATACTATTTCATATACACCTTCTTCTCCCTTTGGTAAGTCAAAAGACCTAGGCTGATAGGCCTTATTATTACTAACACGTCGGACCGTTTCTAAAACAAGGACAAAATGTTCATTCTTACACAGAAAAAAAAACTTTAATGAACATAGTACAACACACTAGTAAATTAAAAAGTAAATAAATAAACAAATTAAGCATTCCTATTTCTAATTTATGAACTAAAGTAGAAAGCAATTAAATTTCCCCCACAATAACTAGCATTTAATCGTTCATTATTTCGATACCGCAAAGGTAGAGTCTCCATAGTGAAGCTTCGTAGAGTTGGCAGTAACAAATTACTGGATCCGTTCCGTGATGGGAGGTCAGGTAAACAAAATTTATGGTCTATCAACGGTGTCATTCACCTGAAATTCCGCCTTTTAAACTTAATTTCAAATGTTTAAACTTGTTCCAGTATACTGACTGGGATAAACAGGAAAGGTAAGGAATATAAACCTATTACTTTTATGTTTAATTTTATTTTATATTTATGTGTTTTATTTTATATTTCGGAGCTTTATATATTTTTTATATTCTAAAATTAAATTCGGAATTAAGTTCGAGGTAGACGCCGACAAGATGGCGGAAGGAACTGGAGGACTTCGAAAAAGAGTGGGGATTAGTGGCAAAAGAATTGGGGGAGACCTTTGCCCAGCAGTGGGACAGTAAAGGTTACATGAAATTAAATGTTTTCTTATGACAAACAGCACAAACATGCTTTATAATGTTTGACTCTATCACACCACCAGTGTGACCAGTGTGAAAATTTTCCTGAGGATTTATTTATCAGTGAAGGAGAAAATCCTATTTTTAATTGCAGTGTAGTCTCGCAGCTTACGGAATTAAATGTCTAGGTTGAGATGGCAGCAGCACAACATAAGGTGTTTTATATTTTGTGACAAAAGAAAGCTATACATATGACAAGAAGGGCCATATTAATAAATGCGTATTAAGAACATTCTAGCTATCAAATGGTTTGTCACTTTCTGACATACGCAATTTTCCGAAGAGCAAAAGAGACAAAACACTGTATGATATTGTTTTAGTTACGGAGCGTTTATTGATAAGGCGGTAAAGAATTACTTGCTTCTTAAAGCACACTTCTTCTTCTTCTTCATCGAGTGGATGGTCAATCTGACCAATCCTGGTGTCAGAGTTATTGAGCCGCCAAAGGCCTCTGACATGGCTCATGTAACGAGTGCTATCCGAAGAAAGTACCGGGACCCTAAAAAAAATAAAGCACAGTAAAAAGATCCTGCTTCAGATCAAAAACACAAAATGTCTATAATAAACAAAAAAGTTATTCTTTTTTAACTTATATTTACAAATCTAGACTAAACGTAATATTGGATAACTTTACAAGAAATCGTTGTTTGTATTTAAAAATGTTAGCGCAGACATCTCATTGACAATATCAAGAAAACGTAATTGAATTATTCAGTAAAAAGTCGGTTGGAATTTCAAACGAAAATCGTTGAATTATCTCGAGGTCTCGAATTACTTTAAAGTTGAGGATTCCCTGGAGTTTATGTAGAAAACACTTTCATTTAAAGGTGCATTTAGACCGAACGAAAACAGCATAGAGCACCAAAGTTCTGAAATATCAACTAGCAAGAATCACAATAAAAGTCCCTAGAAAAAGACAGAAATCAAATAGAATGACGAACGAATGTTCTGTGACACCAAATTTGACGGAGCTAACTTCAAATGAGCATTTTTTCGTTCAGTGTAAACGCACCTTTTGACAAAATAAATCTCGTCTAGGAGAAAATGTTACCGACTCTGATTCATATAACAAATGTGCGAATACATAATTTATTAAGACTTTTAAATAATTGAGGTAGTTTATGATCTACCACGTAAGTTATTAGACGTAAGTGCCAGTTTTATAAAACGAACACCATTTTGATTTAGAGGTTTTGTTTCTACGATTTAAACTGATAAAATAACTCAGATTAATGATTGTAAATATTATTTATAATCGTTCTTAAACACTATTGGTGTAGTAGTCACAATTATTTTATATTTATTGATTTGTTTATTTTTAAATAATCTGCGTTATTTACCGCCTTATTCAAAAACGCTTTTTTACTTAAACACTGTTACATAGTGTTTTGTCTCTTTTGCCTATTGGAAAATAGCGTATGTTGGAGAGGGACAAACCATTTGAAAGTTTATATAAGGCTTAGTATAAAAAATTCAACATAGGTCATCAGTATGGCGGCGAATTTTGGTACTTTTGCAACAACTCATATGAATAAAAGCGGCCAAGTGCGAGTCGGACTCGCCCATGAAGGGTTCCGTAGCAGCGAGTAACATAATAAAGAAGTTCTTGAAATAAATGTTTTTTTATTTACATTTGAGTTATTGAATGAATAATCAGTATTTTTTTGCGGTTTACGATTTATGTCGTAAAAAAAAAACTACTTACTAGACCTCGTTCAAACCAATTTTCGGTGTTAGATTACATTGTTATGTACATCATATATTTTTTTTAGTTTTATCATTCTCTTATTTTAGAAGTTACAGGGGGGGGGGACACACATTTTACCACTTTGGAAGAGTCTCTCGCGCAAACTATTCAGTTTAGAAAAAAATGATATTAGAAACCTCAATACCATTTTTGAAGACCTACCCATAGATACCCCACACGTATGGGTTTGATGAAAAAAAAAAATATTTTTTTCATTTCTATGTATGGGAGACCCCCCTAAAATTTTATTTTTTTTCTATTTTAGTGTGAAAATATTAATGCGGTTCACAGAATACATCTACACACTAAGTTTCAACAACATAGCTCTTATAGTTTCGGAGAAAAAAGGCTGTGACATACGGACAGACAGACGGACAGACGGACAGACGGACGGACAGACAGACAGACAGACATGACGAATCTATAAGGGTTCCGTTTTTGCCATTTGGCTACGGAACCCTAAAAAGCAACTATTTACTGTCCGCTAAATAACACTAGAAAAATCTCAACACTTCATTATTTCTGTATCTACAAAAATGTTTATTTATTTACTAGCTGTAACTGTGAATATAAAGTGACGTCATCAAATTGCAAAGCAAAGACACTAAAGTAAGTTCAACTGTAACAATACAGTTTTATTACTATCGATTTCAACTTTTATTGCTCCCGTCAAATGCGAGAAGAATTTTCGTTTTGTATAAATAAAGGTTGCCTTTTAAACAGACTCTGAAAGGCTTTTTAATTTGGACGGTTTGTGTCTTTCAAATTGTATGTTTTCGATTTCACAGTCTGTTTGCCCTTCGAAGGATTTAAATGAGGTTGTCATGATCACATATTATTATACAGGGCGACATCTGGGTCGTGACTCTAACTTATTGTTTCAAACTCAGTTAATTATTGCGATTTCAGTTATAAAGCTAGTTTTTCATTTACTAGACATTTATCCGGTCGGGTGTGTAGTGTGACTACACGACCTAAAAGAGAATATTTTTTTTATATCGACCAAATTTTTTTAATGTAACAATTTAATCAAAATTATGTGTTATATCACTGAAATCGCAATAATTAACTGAGTTTGAATCAATAAGTTAGAGTCACGACCCAGATGTCGCCCTGTATAATGAAAAAAAGAACCGTTCGTTTCACAAAAAAAAAATCAAGAACGGATTACTAATGAACTGCGGCGATTTTCTTCAAAATCAATGCAACATACATAAACATTCCTTCAATAAAAAATAGCCTATCGCTACACAAATCACAAACATACAAGAAAAAGAAAAAACTATCTTTTGATAGTAAAACATGACTTAAACTACTTTTTGTAAGCAAAATCTATTTTCCTCTCCCAAAAACATCATTGCTTCTACAAACCTAACCTCATTTCTATCGACAAAAACATTCTACGTCACTCCGATAAATCTCTATTGGTTAACAAGTTAATCCTCAATGTCGAATGGCCGGAATAGCTCGATAGTGCGATAGTTATTTTATCTGCCGTTTTATTGTTTGACATAAATGTGCAACTCGGAGAACAACCATGGAATACGCAATGGTTTGGATTTCGAACACGATAGATACGAATTTTAGATATTTAACTATCTGTGGCGTTGTTAAATAATTCCCGTTTTTAACTGCTTATATTTTAATTTTAAAAATAGATTTTTTTCCTTATATACTATGTTTTATTCCGTAAACCCGTAGACACAAGTGGTTTTCATAATTTAATATTATTAAGTGATTTTGAGTTATAAGAATAGAACATAGTTTATTACACAGACTTTGAAGGTTTCGATATATAGGAGGTTCTATTTGCCCCATAAAACAAAAGGATGCTAATTGCACTCATACGTTCAATGAAATTACCCTTTACGCTCATACAATTAACCGTAATTGAGGTTCCTTACAAGGAAGCGAATAGCAAGGTCACATTGGACCGTGATTTGATTCAAGTCCCAGCAATAAGATAGTCTAGAACCATGTCACACTAAAGAACAGTAACAAACGCTTTCCACGCGGTTATAAAGCTGCTCAACTTGAAAGCGACATGGTTGTAAAACGTATGTTATATGTGTACTTGAATTTAGGAACAATTCGCTTGAATAACGATCCTACATTACGTTCGATTTGATATAAATCGATGCCTGAATAGATATTGGTTTTAACTCAATATGTGAGACAGGTTTATGTAACCGAATACATTTTTCTTGTAATTCTTATGTTTATTGCGGTTTCGTTTATTGTAAATCTTTTGTTAGTTTACGGTTATTGGTGCGTGCTTGATGACAGATTTATTGATAGGAAGTATTTATAAAAGGAATGAGGCATAGGTACAAAAATAATAAGTACTTGACGGTTTTTCTCACGGCAGGGCAACGGTACTAGAAGGTACAATTAGATATATAAGTAGGAAAAGGTATGAATTTATTATTATAAATAACTATCAAAGAGTGACCGACCAAAAAATTATCAAAAAAAAACTTTGATTGTTCGAAAAGTGCCATGTATATTTTTTTATTATACATTGTTTTTAACCAAAGAAAACTCTGGTGGTCCTTCTATTAATAGAAAATGAATAACATCATAAATACCTTTTCAAAAATATTTTCATCTAATACTGACGTCTTATAAATAACTTCAAAGTTCTTCTCAAGAACAGTTCATTTTTACAGTTATTACTCTCCACACGGTTCGTATTCGTGCTAAATATTCTCATCGCCATAATTGTTATACCGCAGCCAGTAAAACTAGAAACCTAATTTCAAAAACTTTTCAAACATTTATAGGAAGTAGAGAGCTCATATCAAGATGGATATCAATATTGGACACAATTTGGCTGCTTCCCAACTAAACAGCATATTTTTCACGAAGATATTTATCGTAGTTTATAAAATGGTGTAATTTATAAAAATTGGAACATGAATCGTTGTGATGAATTAGCTTGTTGTCTTGGATTTTATAGTGTTTATTTCAGGTATCGTCTTCTGTTTTTGTTATCGACTGCATCAGTAGGCAGCTACTGCCGACTGCAAGCACCACAATGAATCTCTATGTTTGAGCGAGACGACTCTACTAATTGCCTTTGGCTGTTGCTGCTTTCTGCTGCTGTCGCTACCAAAATACACACCTTCATTCTTTTGGACACTCAGTTAACTACTACAGTGTCATTTCGGTTAAGCAAATTGCAAGTTGTGAGTCGACAAATAAAATTTAAAGCAAGCGTCACTCGCGCACTGAATCGTTAATAAATAAGTTTATTTGACACAAAAGTAAGTGTTACATTTGATATACATATATATAATTAATCTAAGAAATGATATCACAAAAAACGAATAGCCTGTTATGTCCCAAAGGCAAAGGCCTCCAATATGAGTGGTAGCCTCATGATCAACTAGCCGCGTCCCACTGCGTTACCCGCATTGTACCCGTTCCCACAGGAATTTCGGGATAAAATGTATCCCATGTGTAATTCTGATGTATAACCTATATTACTGTAAAGTTTTATCCAAATCCGTCGAGTAGTTTTTTCGTGAAAGAGTAACAAACATACATTCATCCTCACAAACTTTCGCATTTATAACATTAGTAGGATAGGATCTAGAAATGAATTTTTAGTGAAGTTAGGAACTGTTATGATTCTATTATTATGTTATTATCTTTTCTCATTCGTGCCAATCGGTTTACTGTTTTCGTCTCACCTATACACAAGAGAGTTTAAATCATAGATTGTCAATATTGGAACTACGCTCAAACTTGATATTTGTTCTTACTTCATATCCAAGTTAAACCAAACTAAAAGACAAAGAAGTCGCGAAACAAATATTACTTACTAAGTAAATAAAATATGATATTCCCACTACGTTTTGTATATTATACGAGAGGAAATGTGTTTGTTTTGTAGCGTTTTGTTCCAGTTTAATTATAACTATAACTAGTAGTGCTTAAATAACAGTATTTTATCTTATAAAAAGCATCTAAAATATCAATGTCTACTCGTCTATTTGTTTTGTAAATTGGTTTATTTAACTTTGTGTGTTTGTAGATGTCAGTATCTAAAGTCGGTGCTTTGTGAGTGAAATATTATTTCAGAAGATATAGTTTTAAATCTAAAAAGTAAGAATTTCATTGAAAATATGTTGTATACGAGTATATGTTGATTGTAGGTACGTACGAGTATATTCGACATAGGTACAATCGAACATAAAACTATTTTTAGGAAATATATAGATACCTATTATTTTTCGTGATCAATTAAAAATTATTTCACCGCATGAAGTAACAAATGAAGATATGATCATCATCAACAAACTTGATCTTAGTACAGACAATATCAAACGTTTTTTGCAAAAATATAACAAATCTTCTAACCAAAGTCGGCAAAATAATAAGAAACTTCATCCCAAGATTCTGTTCTTTCAAATATGAATAAGAAAACGTAGCGCTTGGTTTTATCGCGGTATTGAGTGACCGATAGTGACCTCAAGACTTACCGACACACATACTTTTATATAATCATATAGCGACTTTATGTATTCAGAGAATTGAAGTCATTTGTACAAGATGGGAACTATTTCTTCGAGGTTCTGAACGAACTTGAGTTTTTATTTTTATTGGAAGCTCTTTATTTAAGGAATTCATTTTGAATTATTATGATGACATGATGTTTGAATTAAACCTAAAGACTTACTTACTTTTAGTTAAGTTATAATGAAAGGAGCTTTCATTTCCCTAGTATTCAAGACAGTATCATGGCCTTTGTTTAGCCGACAAAAAGGAGGTTCTGTGTTAATAAACTCACAATTCTCTTGAATTAGGTTTTAATGGACTATTTTAGCTGTCGTGGTTATTGTTATTATTGACTGCAATGTTAGTTGACTGCGATTGTTAAGAAACGTGCAGCTCTATATTTGGATGGGAGTTAAGAAGTGCAGCTCCCTACACGGATGGGTGATCTATAGTGGCATTTTCTATCTGAGGGCTTCAGAGGTCACGTTAAGCAGACGGTCTCGGTTGTTTCAATCGTTAGATCATATAGATGGGCTTTAAGCGGACTAAAAACTCTGACCCCAGAGTTGACCACTAACCTATTCAAAATGAATGAATGGGATTATTGTTACTGAAGTTTCAATATACCATAAAAATTATATAAGGAAGTCGATTACAAGACGTTTCAGCTAAAAGGATTAAAAGTTTCATTCGGTTTCAATCAATAAACAAATGGAAGTCCTATCACTGACGACCATAAAAAGTCTAGCAAAAACTATTACCTAGACAAAAAAAAAACTAATAAAACAAAACGGCGCATCCTAACACAAAATAACAGCCATCCAAAGAGATTCCAGTCCAGAAACTGCTATAAAAATAAACAAGAAACCTCTAAGTTCCAAAGTGTCGGGTATATCCTGTAAATAAATTAAATAATCCCTGTTATTTATCGGAAACATGGCTTTTGGAACTTTCCTGGTGGTCGAGGATTTTTCGGGCAAAGCCGGGCCGTAAAATGAGACATAAAACCTGTTGGAGGCGCCCTACGACATTGCCAAGGGCGGGCAAGGTCACGGGATCTCGCTGACTTTGAAATATTCTGCATCCGTTGGGGATATCAACCGGGCCGAAAAACTGAGGCGGTTTTCATAGTTTGGTTGTCAACAGATCTTGTTTTGATATGCTTATTGTGATGGTTTAGGTCTTGGGAGCTTTGCGTTTGTGAAATTGAATTACGTTAGTTAGTTATAAAACGATGAAACTAGTACGGAAAAGGTTTAAGAGTATGGTCTAGCTAAACATTACTTGCTAACAGTTATCTGCGGTTTATTTGCTTTTTATAAATTCCTGTGAGAATTTCTAGTTACTAGGAATATTGTGTTATTTTGATCAGTAAGCATCAATAAAAACCGTTAACTAGGTGTACTTTTATGGGAAAGTGTACAAACATCCATCCATCCAATATGAGCCATTTGAGTCTAATTTAAGTCTACAAACATATCACAAAAATTTCAACGACAACAAACCCATAATAATTAAATGTCTGTTCACCAAATCTAAATAATTACAGAGCTTAGTTTGAAAATTAGGAAACTTGCTTCATTCGTACTCTGTTGTAAGTCGGCATCCCAATGTCAGTTGGCTAGCGCGAATGAGATGGATTCCCGACCGCCTCTCGACTCAAATTGGATTCTAAATAATTTCAGCCTTAAGTGGATTTTTGTACAAACACGCGGAAAAGTATTCCGACACCCGTAACAGTTAACGTCAATTACAATTACTACAAACGTTTTTTATTATTCCAATTTTAAAATTAGAAAGAATACGGACTTGTTCAAACTTTATAATCACAAGAAGAACTTGTTTAATAAAAAGTTTACATACATAGGTGTAATATAAGTGGTAAGAAGATAGGCTTTGAACAATTGAATTAATGAGTAGGTATAAAAGGGTTCTCTTTTACAATCAAGAGCAAATGCTATACTTTAACCACATACACAGTGACAATTAATATAACAATACCTTGTTGGCATAATAAGTAGGATATCTTTGTTACATATACTAACAAGCTTATAATTTATTAACTAGAGCCGATAAGATTTCATTCCCCATACTCACAGTATGTATTATGTATACAAGTTTGAGTAAGAGTTCGTTTTTTTAAAGATACTAAGTAGGTAGTTGTTGTTACAGTAGCTGCTACCCTCTAAGACAAAGATAATTGACCAATAAACAATCACAAAATCTTGTCACCCGATGCACTAACCTAACCTAAAATGATCAATTTTAACTCTGCTTCCACATCCCGCCACATTTCCTAGTATTCGAAGCAGACGGTGTCACCCGCAGTAATTACAAGCCACATTGTAACTACGTGTTACTTAAATTAAAGTTGAACGATTTTTAATAACGCGAGGGACTACAAATATATTTTTTATTAAATGATGTTTGGCTTTCGTGACCTAGTTTTCACGAGGAAATTATGAAATGTTTACATTGTTCATGGAAAATGTATGGGTACATTTTCAAATATTTGAATATAGGTACTCGATAATAGTATAGATACAGGTTAACATATTGTTCTGGAACGCTGATATTTATTAGGCATCAGTATCACTACATAGTATAAAACAAAGTCGCTATTTTTGTCTGTTTGTCTGTATGCTTAAATCTTTAAAATTACGCAACGGATTTTGATGCGGTTTTTTGTAATAGGTAGAGTGATTCAAGAGGAAGGTTTTTATGTAAAAAAATTCCCGAAATTCCCACGGGAACGGGCACAACGCGGGTAAAACCGCGGGGCGCTGCTAGTTTAATTATAAAACACTGTAGAAACTCACATTATGGGTCATTAATTACCCCTTAACTTACAATTAACTGACAAAAAGTTTTGTTAAAATGCGAGTATGAATATTAGCATTTCTTCAACTAAATAAGAGTTGTTTTTTCTAATATCAGACACAAAAAACAATTAAGTTTTCTTAAACCAACTAAAATTAAACTTCTACCAAATAAATTCCTCACTTTACTGCCTCAATTAACCACAACTTTGTGCCCCATTTTATTAACATTTCGACAAAAACTTTTGCATTAAGTTAATGAAATAATAGCAATGACGGTTTGCTAATATCGTAAAAATATAAACAAATTACAAAGTCCAATAACCTCTTGATGTTTTATTACAACAGAGATTTACTGCTCTATAAAAATTTCCCTTCATTTCCCACAATTAGGACAAAATAACTCGGTATGTCGTATCTATCCTGTAATCTATGTCCCAGACTAGTGTAAGCAAAACTAATCCTTTACGTGACAAGAATACAGTTGATTTTAGTTCTACTTATTTGTAATTGTGTGAATGGGGTAATTAATTTTTAGATTACTGTTTACCGGGACAAAAATGTTGTTTTTTGGGTCTATTTTTGGTATGAAGTAAATAGTTTTGTGTTTGCTTTTGTTGTGAACTTTACCTCTTAATTTAACTAATCGATTACTCACAATAAGACAATAAGTTTGTTGCCTCAAATAAACCATTTTCATCAACGCTAAGTAAATGCAAATATCACAATATTTACGTTACCAAATTTTCTAAACCTTACAACGAAAGCGGGGTCAAAAATAGCTCACAAAATATTTTCACCTGACAACGGTTAGCTGTCAAATTTGACACTGAATCAATATATGTCAAGTTATTTGACGTGTTATCAACTGTTTTGACAGTTGATCGGATTGAGTCTGATAGAAAACGGATAGTTTCATCAACGGTAGTTCTAATCCTGAAATTGAAATGGTTCAAATCGGATTCTATTCAATTTACTGATTGAAATACGAATTGAACTTATTTTTACATTCCAATTCATGTTTTTGATGTTCAAAGTATTTTATGGCCTGTGAATGAAATTAATTTACTTATATTTTATTCCGTCCTACGTGTTAAAACACAAATATTTTCAGATTAAACGTAATGGTTATTTTTAAAATGATTTTGACGAAATTGGAAAATTCTGATTTCCAAGTAAACCTTAATTAAATACGAAGATCACAGCTGAAAATTAAATGAAAATCTAATTTTAAAGGTCTGACTCTTCGGCCTACGGTAGCAACGTCAGCATCAGCAGCATCAGGCAGTAACTACCGACCTTAATCACCACTACTGGAAAACACACCTTAATATATATATTTTTAGTTTCTTTAGTTCATATTAAATGAAGCAGAAAGAAGATAACCCAGTATCATGGTCACTAGTCACATTGAAACTTCTATAATACCTACCTACTAACAGTACAATAAGAACTTTAAGATTTCATAAAGTGCCAAAGTTCTATCGCTCCTACCATTTTTATGGACTGATTATTTAAAAGTTTCCTAAAAAAATCCGAACTGAAATTAAACTAAGCACCTAAATTACAATCACTATGAATTGACAAGCGGCGGGGTTTGACGTGACCCCATAAACTAACATAAAGAGACTATAACCGAGAGCTTTCGAAGGAAACGCCTTAGCCCCAGAGCTTTTTACGGCGAAACTTTTCAAATTGATACTTTGTATTTTGGGTGTATTCCAAAATATGAATCAAGGATCGTGACGGTGCCGTGATTGTGGAACTTGCGAATGTTGACAACAAACGGTATAGGAATCGCATATTTGTATTTAACTATTTGTACCCCGCGGTTTTACCTGGGTTCTATCTGTTCCCGCGGGAATTTCGGGATTTTTATTACCTATCCTATTCTTGACCGAGATAATTAAAATAAAAAAAAGTATTATTAAAATCGTTCCAGCCGATCTCAAGTTAGAATTGGTGCAACTAAGACTTTCTTTAATATAGATTTAATATAGATCAATGCGTTAGTTTAAAATGTGATTAGAATGTACCATTAACATGTAAATCGAGTCGCAAGTATAGCTTTACATGTAATTTTCACTAAGCAAATTTTTTAAATTCAATATTTATGGCTACAGGCTTTTAAATATTCAGATTTAAGGAGTTTACAAGCTAAGAGAAGGCAGGTTCAAAACAGAACGATTGATTTGACTCTAGAGTGACACTAGTGTCTAGATAACTTATCCGATTTGATTCTTACTCTACACGCATACACTACAACACTGTAATTATGTATTTCAAAGTTAACTGTTCGTTCCGTTACACAAACATATCCGCAGTGAGCACACTCCCTTATGTTTGAATCGAATCCTCTCAACGAGGCGACGCTTTACGTTATCATGACCCTCGCAGACGCGGATCTTATGATATGAAATAAACCTTGTATACTGTGAACTTGGATTAAATTAAATGAAAAAGGAAGGAATCGAATCGAATTGAATTACTCCTTTGATTCCCTTCTTTTCTATCCCTACTTATATAGTAAATTTATATAGTGGAAGGTTTTGTCTTGTTTTACATAATGTTTGGGTGTGACCCCACTAAATCTGGGAAAATAAGGTAAGTGAAGAACAAAAATTTTACACTTTGGTTTACGCCATCTATGGGATAGCGGGTGGAACTACCGCGAGGAACATCTAGTAAGTAAAGTATTGTATAAACACAAAAGTTCTAATGTAAAGTGTTATTTTTATTACTAGTATGACTCATGGTATTTGTGCTTTGAGCTCTTTCGCGTTTAGAAGTCAATGAAACAATTTTGATGAATTTTGATGAATTTTCCCAGACAAACTATAGATTAGCTTAGATCTTGACACTCAAATTTGATTTCCAAAAAATCCCAATTGGGTACACCATGTTTATTCAAATGTATTTTTAGGTTCATGGATTTCAGTAGTCAGAAGCAGTATATGAATGACAGCTATTGGCTGTAAGAAGGATGTATTTCTAACAAAAACAATCTTAACCTTTTTAACGCCAATATGTAAAAACCCTACCAAAAAACCTCCTCTTTTTACAACCCAAAATTATTTGACCTAAGTTCGAAGAGTGATAACAAATGGCCGCACGTACAAATAAAAACTCCACGGTACGGGTCATACGGACCGCGGGCGATCCTTAAGAGTGTTTCACTGTCAGCCGACATGTACGTGGTTAACGATTATAGGACTCCGGGTGGACTCTATATGGAGTATATGAGCTATAGACTATATAGAGTGGTCTATAGACTATAGATATATAAGGGTTAATGACCCACTTGTCTCTGGAAAGGCGACAACTGTGGGTAACGGCAGTTTGATAAGTTTTGGGTAACAGTTTTTCATATTTTTGGTTGGTGAATGATTGAATGACTGAATGACTCTACATGCATATAGGTAGTATGAATGAAACGGTTTGTTTAATTAATTGAGTGATTACGTCTAATTCTCCTCACTGTACTGATCTCTTTAGTGGGATGAAAGCCTTTGCCTAGCATTGGGACATCACAGCTCGTTCACAAATCAGAATCACAAATCTATTTAAGTAATGCCGTATCTTTCCTACGAGTGTGATTTAATGTGATGATTGACAAGCTTTTTAGTCGATCAGACTTCGCATCAATCTTTATTGATCACTAGCCTGGTATTATCATTTGACAGTTTCTTCTAAACATAATTTTCGTTTCACAAACACGTTTACATGTCTATCTACACACCCCTTTTATGCATTGTAGGCTCAAAATCACAAACAAACGCCTCTGACAACCACTTTAATCTAGACTAAAATTAAACAGCATCAAACGAAGTCGATCAGTTACTCATATCAATGATTTAAAATCCGCGTCAACTGTTCAAAACGGGTGGATTTAGGATTTTAATAAAGAGAGGGGGATTGATACTAGAAGGGGTATTGTCTATAGTATGTGTTCGGGCCTGAATTTTGCTATCTCTATCTTTTATTGGCTTTCCATATGGAAGTAAATAAAAAGGAAGTTAGTAAGGTGAAGTGGCCAAGTCTGACTTGTCATTAAACCTCCTTAGTGCAGTATCGAATACATATTTGGTGCAGTATACGACCGTAAGAGTAGGTTTCATTGAAGTAAACTTGTTTTGTTCTTTTGGAACTCATATGATTTTTTGAACCCATTAAATCCCCTCGCATTAACCCCTCCTCCCCCTCCCCCCCATCCTTGAATCTGTCACTGCTGCTTGAACACATTGTATTGTTTCAGGTCTAAATCTGGGCATTGTTATTGTAATACGGACACAAGTAGGACAATAAACGACTATAATAAAATCAGTCAAGCGGCTTAAACTAGACGTTACGGCTCGAAGAGACGAAGGACCAAGTGTAGGATTACGGCTAGAGTTAATGGATAGGTGTTCTGTAATGGGACTGGGTGGACCTATTTTTACCATCTTTGAAGTATAAAATCATGTCTGACTCATCCGTATGTATGTTTAAGATTCATGCAAAAATTACCGAATTTTCATGCAGTTTCCCCCAAACGACAAAGAATTAATCAATTTGATTTAAAAGGTTTTTGACTACTTTTTATACGGAAACGTTCTTCTATACTGAAAACTTAACTAAAGATGGTATTTTTTTGTGTTTTTATCTCAATGTATGGCTCTAGGTTGTAGCGCCCGGACCTTATTTTGACAAAGCGATGTTACTTCAATGCGATTATTAAACAACGTGCAGCTCGGCCCCTATTTATTCATTTCAATAAAAAAATCGTATTTATAATTTGAAAAAGTAATAAAGTGTACCATTTTATTTTGCCTGCTTTTCCGTAGATTTTACCTGCAATATCTACTGTTTCATTCATTTATCAAACAGAACGAGGAATTCTCTGCATTTCCGCGCTTCGGTACAGATTGTGAGCTATTTGTGACTGTTACTCGTACAAATTACCGTTAATGTATCTAGTGTAGCAAACCGTTTGAGTGTTAAATAAAGAACTACCTACCTTATTTACAGAAGTACTGGTGATTTTACACAAAATTTTAAAATATTTCCTAACTATTGTTACATTTTGACTGCTAGATGTTACGAGTATAAGCTCCTACACTATTGGAAAATGTTAACTAACATCGGTCGGTTCAAACACAGATCTATGTGTTATTAGTAAATTATAATATTTATATTTATTATATTCTAATATACTAATACTTATGCTATAATATTTGGAAATTATATGTATTAAGGTCTGTTTTCGGTAGCGACCGCAGGCAGCAGCGGGCAGCAACTGTCGACCGCAAACATCATAGGTACTCTAAAAATTCGCAAAGGCCAGTCAAACAACTTTTTCATTCCCACTAAAAGTAACAATAATTTAAAATCCCCATTATAGGTTCAATAACCTTTTAAAGGTCCTAATAAAAACTATAAATATATTTCCCAGACTTTCAATGGTTGAGATAAGAAACACATTACATTCCTCTCTTCCTACATAGTTGAGTTGAGACCAATAAAAACATAAGGAGAGCCCAGTCAACATTTAAATGAATATCGTATCGTACGAGGTGTAATTTGAGTGCAATGTATACGTGGGTATGGTTTGATTGAAACGAAGGAAACGTGCTTGGCCGAAATAGAAAATGACCACAGGACAATCGGATTAAAGTAACGGTTGGATACTTTTCCATAAAACATATCGGAATATGACTGATAGTCGTGGAACGAAGACCGATAATCAAAAACCGAAAATGCAAATCCGAAAATAGAAGACCGAAAATCATGGACTGATACACGAGAACCGAAAAAAACCGAAAATCTTAGAGCAAAAGTTAGGGCCCAAAGAACGAAGATGAAAAGGAGTCTGTTTTTTTAAAAGAAGATCGACGAAATACGCATTGGTGTTGATTATTCGGTTTGCGGTAGAACTCTATCGGTCATCCATCCGAGTAGGCTGAGTTGCACGTACCTTAAAAGTCTGAATGAACTAATATGCTTATTAAAATTACACCAAGATCGCTAATGCAATAAAATAGAATTAAGTACGGAGCAGCTCTTCGATTTATTATTTGGTCTGCGGTCGATTTTGCAGTCTTACCATTTATGAGTCAAACGGCAATAAAAGTTTTAGATTCGTTTGTTTGTGACACTTGCATCTATCGTTTTAGGGGTAGAGAAGTTAATGCGTTGTCATAAATTATGATGGTGATAAACATCATTGATTTTGCTTCGTAAATAAAAAATCCCTAGTGATGTCAAAACATGTAATAACGTAAGAAGCTAGCTTCTTCTCTTCTTCTTTTGCTTCTTCTTCTTCAGTGCTAAATAATGTGCTTAGATATAATTTAATGATTTACCGTCTTAAACTGTTATAAATGGTTTTGTCTCTTTTGCTCTTTAGAAAATAGCGTATGTCGGAAAGGTGCAAACCATTTGATGGCTAAAATGCTGTTAATAAGCGTGTATTAACTTAATGTTTTAAAATAAAGTCTACATCTTTATCGTTATAAAAACGATTTGAAGTTATTTAAACTATAAGATATACTTAGCTGTCATACATTGTATTATTATTGCAATTTCCTAACAATTTTTAATACTTAAATGTTCTACATTTTCCATCTTAGTTTAACTAGAGACGTGCAAGAATCTCTTAATTAAATTCACTGTAGAACAATTCCCATCTGAAATGCCATTCTGGTGAATAAATAAGTTGTGAATTAAATACATTATAACTGACATTATTAAGGTACTCACCTATCTTATTTATTTGATTTAAGTTTCAAATTATCCTCATGTCAAAAACCAAAATTGGTTTAGTAATTTTGCCGTCAAAACGTAACAAATGGACATGTGCATTTTAAAATGTAAGTTAGGATGGATAAAAAAATATTAATAGCAGGTTTGTCCCACCCCCCTACCTGTTAGAGTAGGTTAAAAATCAAATTCTATCAAAGTAAGTCAAAAATCACTCATTAACCTGTCTTAATAAATATTTAAATTAGAAGATAACTCTTATCTTTTACTAATTATAGTGGTGGTGGGTTGGTGATTGATGGCCCGTGATATCAAAAGCAGTACAATAAATTAGGAGAATAATCATAATCGTTCCGAATTCAAACTACACAAGATCCATAACAAATGAAAGCCTCACTTCCATCAAATGCCAACTTAGACTCGTCTCAGACCAGACAATATTAAGTGATATTTCATTCCCCACACTCTTTGTTCTCCTCTCAATATTCCGAGCAATTTATAACTGACACACCATAACATCACTGAGAAAATAAATCATGTTCACAGCAAAGTTGACAAATCATCTCAAATATCGGGCAGATTTTCCTCGTCGGGCGTGGAGCTTGGAGTTCGTCGGTCGACCTTGGCGAAGGTCGCTACTTGACCTTGTTTTCCGAGGGTTATGCGAGGATATCCGGAATGGCTCGGGGCGATCATGACATTACAATACTGTCTATGCAACGGGACTCAACAAAAGTGCTCTTTGTCCTTTCGTCTGGTTATTTACGCTGTGATGGTAATACTTGGGAATTTTTCGAAGATATTTTTTTCTTTTTAAGATTTTGTTTTGATTCTTTGAGGTTTATGTTAGTTTGGAGATAATGATGCTATTCATATTTTGTAAACAAACTACGCCTACGCTTGATTTTTATGGTTCATAGTTTTTGCGATTAAGTTTGATTTTATACACAGCTTTATTTATAATGTCGTTGACAACGAGTTTACAAGCGAGTCGGCAAATTCTAAGCACAGTTTTAAAGACATAAGTAACGTGCTATAAACTGTCAACTTGTCTGCACGCAGCCCGTAAACACTTAAATATTAACGTCACTTGAAGCAAAAAAAGAAACACAAAATGTGGTTTTTTGATCAAAAGAGAATAAAAACACAATAAAGAGAACCGAAACACGTCACACTTTAATAAAACTTACACCAAAGGATTCAGTTTTCAATAACGGTATTCCGAATATATTGAAGTGAAATGAAAGAAAAGGTTTTTGGTATCACACAGAGGGTACGGCGGGTGTCGGTATTGTAAAGGATCAGTCTTATCATTCTATTGTCACTCACACCATTCCACGAATGAATACATTTCGATTGTCAACGAATAAAACAATTTTCTTTTGACATGATACGAAATGTAAAACAAGACGTTGGAAAACGGTTTTCAAAATGGCTGAGCTAGACTGGGTTTAGGTTTTTATTTGTTAAGTTATTTTGAAAAAACCACAGTTTATAAAATTAAAGTTTCATTGTTTCAAAGCTTGAATATTTCAATCTCAAATGAACATAGTAATAACACCTATAGGTACAGTCGAGGTCAAAAATAACTTTACAGTTGAGTGTTACAAAAATACCTTTACATTAAAATACGTTTACACATTGCATGCCAAAACATGCTTACAACTCACATGACACATTCTACTTTTCAGTTTATGCTCCAAATTTCAGTTTACAATCTGTCTTTCATAACAACATTTACAAAAAATCTGCCATAACACATTTACATTGTATGTTACATAATAAGATTTACTGCCAATGTGCCAAAAATACCTTTACATTTTTAGTGACATTAAAAACTTTACGATCAAGCTTACCTTTGGATTACACCTATTGTTACATAAATATCTTTACAGATTTGATTAGCCCGTTCTTAATTTAAATAATGAAATGAAATCGTCATGAATATTAATTTTGGTTTTATGATTTAAATGCTTATTTTTATGAGTGGCGTACGTTCATACGTTTCGTTCAGAAGTTCATTACCAAACTATTGCGTGAATACTAGTTTTACTTATTACATTCATACAACAAACACACACATTAATACAAACAGAGCTTACACTTGACTGGATTGATAATTTCATCCTAGGACGTAAGCTACGTTGTGGCTCAATAGTTTAGAAGTTTTGTTACAATATTATCTGTAAGGATGAGGCGATGTTTCGAATCCCACGGAGCGGCCCACTTTTTTAATGTTTTTTTTTACGAACTTGAGCGAAGTTACATTTAGTAAACAATAATGAAATAATATGAGGGTGGATTCCAAAATAAGACAGGTTTGCTGGTTTGGAGAAAAAAAAGTCAATATGAAATAAAAATATTTTATGTTTAAGCTTACTTTGGATTACATACAATTGTTACATAAATATCTTTACAGATTTGATTAGCCCGTTCTTAATTTAAATAATGACAATACCATACTGTCAAATAATGTATCTCTTTCATCCGTTGTGTTTGGCCTAGTTATTGTCCTCTCAATGAATAGATGATTATGATAGTGCAAAAGTACAGTCGGCAATAAAAAGTTGTACAGTCGATGTCAAAAATATGTTTATACTTTAGTACTTTTACTTCTTTTTCTTCTTCATCGAGTGGATGGTCCTGAACCTGACCAATCCTGGTGTCAGAGTTGAAGCAAAAAAAACTAAAAAGCAAACAATAACTCTATATTATTACTAGTATATAATTAATAATTATTACTGCCTTAGTACTACTTATATTATGATTATAGAGTTATTTTTTGCTTTTTAGTTTTGAAGTCGGTTTTATTAAACGTAGTATTTTTTTATTTTATTTGTTACTTTTTAGAGTCTACTTTCTTTATGGTAATGTTTTAACAGTTAATTATTTATTTTCAATTGATTCGAACAGCGCGTGCAGCGGATTGTTTAACCCGCGCGCTGCATATTTCGTACTAATAATTTTTCTTGGCAAGTCAAGATGTTTTTGTTTATGTTTTACTATTAATTGAAACGTACGTTAATGACATTATTATTTATTTGAACGGGAACTTACGTACGACGGAGACTACTGTCGAGAGTTCCTCGACACGTTTCGGCCACATACGGTGGCCTTCATCAGGAGGTGGGTGAAGCGCTCGCGACAGCGTCTCTCCCCGCACTGTTTTTGTTTATGTTGTTGTTGAATGTGTGGTCGGTGCGAGTCACTGATTACACTATGTTTGTTTATGCCTGTGATGTTCACCGCAGCGCAAGCGTTTAGCACGTAATGCAAAAATTTAAGATATGACGTAATGTAGTGCGTAGCCAGTTCGACAATGGGTCTACTGATATGACGCTAAGCATAGATCTTGTGGGATCGAACCCCAGTAACCAGATACTTTTTGTTTTGTTATTAGTAATTTTAGAATAAAATTTGAATATGCTCGTAAATATTTACTAAGAAAATGAATATATATCATTATTTAAGTAGGTAACAAATAAAAACAAAATGATTGAAATATATTTTTATTTCATATTGACTTTTTTTCTCCATATCAGCAAACCTGTCTTATTTCAAATCCACCCTCATATTATTTCATCATTGTTTAATAAGTAACTTCGCTCAAGTTCGTAAAAAAAAACATTAAAAAATTTGGCCGCTCCGTGGGATTCGAAACATCGCCTCATCCTTACAGATAATATTGTAACAAAACTTCTAAACTATTGAGCCGCAACGTAGCTTACGTCCTACGATGAAATTATCAATGCAGTCAAGTGCAAGATGTGTTTGTATTAATGTGTGTGTTTGTATGAATGTAATAAGTAAAACTAGTATTCACGCAATAGTTTGGTAATGAACTTCTGAACGAAACTGTATGAACGTACGCCACTCATAAAAATAAACATTTAAATCATAAAACCAAAATTAATATTCATGACGATTTCATTTCATTATTTAAATTAGGAACGGGCTAATCAAATCTGTAATAGTAGTTTATGCAACTGTCATATAAAGAAGGGTATTAAAACACGAGTGTGAGTTTATGAAACGAGCGCAGCGAGTTTCATAATAGTAACGAGTGTTTTAATACCCGTGTTATATGCAGTTGCATACACTACTTTATCTTCACTAATGCAATTAATCAAACAAAATTTTAAAAACAAAACTCATTGCGAAACATTTAATTCACGCGTACGTGTATTGTCACAGTGAACTTGCCGCCATTAAAATCTAACCAATGAGAGCGCAGCTGCGCGCGCCGCGCAGGGCGCGATGTTATAATGAGATTTTACGATATCGATGTGGATATTATAACATCATGTGCAATTGTTTAATTGAGTGTTTTAGTTGTCTGCGCTATAACAGTAGTAATTATAAGTCAAGTATTGGAAACATAAGTAGAATGTTACAACATTAGTGTAGATAAAGATATTTATGTAACAATAGGTGTAATCCAAAGGTAAGCTTGAACATAAAATATTTTTATTTCATATTGACTTTTTTTCTCCAAACCAGCAAACCTGTCTTATTTCAAATCCACCCTCATATTATTTCATTATTGTTTAATACGTAACTTCGCTTAACAATTCGTAAATAAAAAATACATAAAAAAAGTGGGCCGCTCCGTGGGATTCGAAACATCGCCTCATCCTTACAGATAATATTGTAACAAAACTTCTAAACTATTGAGCCACAACGTAGCTTACGTCCTAGGATGAAATTATCAATCCAGTCAAGTGCAAGCTCTGTTTGTATTAATGTGTGTGTTTGTATGAATGTAATAAGTAAAACTAGTATTCACGCAATAGTTTGGTAATGAACTTCTGAACGAAACTGTATGAACGTACGCCACTCATAAAAATAAACATTTAAATCATAAAACCAAAATTAATATTCATGACGATTTCATTTCATTATTTAAATTAGGAACGGGCTAATCAAATCTGTAAAGATATTTATGTAACAATAGGTGTAATCCAAAGGTAAGCTTGAACATAAAATATTTTTATTTCATATTGACTTTTTTTCTCCAAACCAGCAAACCTGTCTTATTTCAAATCCACCCTCATATTATTTCATTATTGTTTAATACGTAACTTCGCTTAACAATTCGTAAATAAAAAATACATAAAAAAGTGGGCCGCTCCGTGGGATTCGAAACATCGCCTCATCCTTACAGATAATATTGTAACAAAACTTCTAAACTATTGAGCCACAACGTAGCTTACGTCCTAGGATGAAATTATCAATCCAGTCAAGTGCAAGCTCTGTTTGTATTAATGTGTGTGTTTGTATGAATGTAATAAGTAAAACTAGTATTCACGCAATAGTTTGGTAATGAACTTCTGAACGAAACTGTATGAACGTACGCCACTCATAAAAATAAACATTTAAATCATAAAACCAAAATTAATATTCATGACGATTTCATTTCATTATTTAAATTAGGAACGGGCTAATCAAATCTGTAAAGATATTTATGTAACAATAGGTGTAATCCAAAGGTAAGCTTGAACATAAAATATTTTTATTTCATATTGACTTTTTTTCTCCAAACCAGCAAACCTGTCTTATTTCAAATCCACCCTCATATTATTTCATTATTGTTTAATACGTAACTTCGCTTAACAATTCGTAAATAAAAAATACATAAAAAAGTGGGCCGCTCCGTGGGATTCGAAACATCGCCTCATCCTTACAGATAATATTGTAACAAAACTTCTAAACTATTGAGCCGCAACGTAGCTTACGTCCTACGATGAAATTATCAATCCAGTCAAGTGCAAGATGTGTTTGTATTAATGTGTGTGTTTGTATGAATGTAATAAGTAAAACTAGTATTCACGCAATAGTTTGGTAATGAACTTCTGAACGAAACTGTATGAACGTACGCCACTCATAAAAATAAACATTTAAATCATAAAACCAAAATTAATATTCATGACGATTTCATTTCATTCTTTAAATTAAGAACGGGCTAATCAAATCTGCAAAGATATTTATGTAACAATAAGTGTATGTAATCCAAAGTAAGCTTAAACATAAAATATTTTTATTTCATATTGACTTTTTTTCTCCAAACCAGCAAACCTGTCTTATTTCAAATCCACCCTCATATTATTTCATTATTGTTTACTAAATGTAACTTCGCTCAACAATTCGTAAATAAAAAAAAACATAAAAAAATTGGGCCGCTCCGTGGGATTCGAAACATCGCCTCATCCTTACAGATAATATTGTAACAAAACTTCTAAACTATTGAGCCACAACGTAGCTTACGTCCTAGGATGAAATTATCAATCCAGTCAAGTGCAAGCTCTGTTTGTATTAATGTGTGTGTTTGTATGAATGTAATAAGTAAAACTAGTATTCACGCAATAGTTTGGTAATGAACTTCTGAACGAAACGTATGAACGTACGCCACTCATAAAAATAAACATTTAAATCATAAAACCAAAATTAATATTCATGACGATTTCATTTCATTATTTAAATTAAGAACGGGCTAATCAAATCTGTAAAGATATTTATGTAACAATAGGTGTAATCCAAAGGTAAGCTTGATCGTAAAGTTTTTAATGTCACTAAAAATGTAAAGGTATTTTTGGCACATTGGCAGTAAATCTTATTATGTAACATACAATGTAAATGTGTTATGGCAGATTTTTTGTAAATGTTGTTATGAAAGACAGATTGTAAACTGAAATTTGGAGCATAAACTGAAAAGTAGAATGTGTCATGTGAGTTGTAAGCATGTTTTGGCATGCAATGTGTAAACGTATTTTAATGTAAAGGTATTTTTGTAACACTCAACTGTAAAGTTATTTTTGACCTCGACTGTACACCTATATTAAACAACAAATTTTTATTTAGATAGTTTTTTAGTTAAGACAAAAAATCTGATGATTGGAAACTCGTGGCGAATAGAACTGTCCGTCCGGTTAAACTAATTTAAGCAAATTAATTCCAACGAGATTTAACTAAAGAGCCATGTATTGTTTAATCGTGAAAGGACTTGCATCTGAACGCTTTCAGCGTCATGTAGTTACAGGACAATGTCCAACATCTACCTATACTATACGTTGTACACTAACTAGTCACATTGTAATCGTGTGTTGAATCTGCATATCATTTAAGCGGGCATTGTGTCTTGTGCATCTGGCCAAAGATTAATTGATAATTGGAACAGATTAAAACAAATAACTTTGATATAAAATAAGAGCATTATTTGTTTTAGCAATAAAAGCGTAGAACAATTATTATTTTCTTCTTGTACCGACTTTGAACCAAATCAACGTACTATCTAAAAAGTTAAAAAGTAAAGTGTTAGCCTGTAATGTCTCACTGCTGGGCAAAGACCTCTCATCTCATTGAAGATATCAGTACAGTGAGGAGGATTAGGCATAATCACCACGCTTGCCTAATGCGGGTTGGTGATCTCAAACTCGAGCCATTTTTTTGAAGTTGGAAATAGTTCACTCATATAGTCCGAAATATTTTACGACTAGCGCACACGATGATTTAAATGTAAGCAGAATCCATCACGACAAGCCTATTGGCACTTACTGTGTCGGAGGTTGCGGGTTTGATTCCCCCCCGTAGTCAACAATATGTAAAGACATAGTTGTTGGCAACGACGTCTGGGTGTCAATTATATATTCGTACTATGGAGTATTTGTGTATGTATGATTATGTATTTAGTATCAGTTAGTTAGATTCCATATTCATATTACAATATGGAATCTAACTAAGCTTAGAGCTTAGTTTGGGTCTAATTAACCGTGAGTGAATTTGTCCGGGTATATTTTATCCGGGTATGGGTTATATCCTAATATTAGTAAACTACAGAATACATAGATACGCAACCCTTAATTAACGTATGTCTACAACTAATTAGTCTACACGACAAAGTTTTCATTGCTACCTATGTTCCCCCTAATTTCCGATCCATTAGTTTCTAATCCTTGCAACTCCGTAATCTGCCAATTTCGAGAAGATGTGCTTGAATAGAGTTTGATACTTGACTGTCCTTAAACTTTGACCAAGGAAAGTCATCAGTTTCGTTATAGGTAGAAACAATATTGTTGATAAGTTTATCAAAGCAAAGTTTTGCATGCTAATATGCTCGAAGACTTTTTGCCGCACTCAGGGACGTTCATTAAATCGATACTTTATTTAAAAATCTTGTATTGTTGAATTTTGGGGTAACCTGTGCTATCTTCACGTAATGCTTGGAATATTAGTGCTGAGGACAGCGACTAGCGATTTTCAAGTAAAAACATCAGCAATTGTACCTCATTTTATTTTTTTCAACATTTTTTATTTACTTCGTTTTATCGTATAAATAATACAAGACGTACATATATCGTATAATAATGTGCAGTTTTTTTCACATCAACACTTACACAAAACTTGTTTATTTTCTATTACCAAAACCATTTCTGACCATAATTTTGTCTCCAAATCCTAAGGTTATGAGTGATAAAATATTTTTATACGTTAGCTTAGGGCTTTAATCCTGTGTAAATGTAGAGTTTCAGTCTAGACGAGTTATGACAACTGACGAAACTGCCGCTCGACCGAAATATCATAAAAATGAGAGATTTTTGCCAACGTTAGAATTTGTATTATTCGATATGAGGTTGGTGTGAATTTTAAAAGGCACAGACTATATTTTATCACCTTTTTTTCAGTGAATTTCTGATTTAAAGGAATCCTTTCAACTCATGATTAATGTGCTCGAATTGTTTCACGGGAATGTCCTGTGGGCCGGTAGACCGGTTGCCATTAGGAAGAGGCTCTATGGCGATAGTTAGGTGGCATATACAATAGATTGCGAGTTAACAATCAAGTAATTTCACACATTGTATGATACTTATGTGAACCACGTACGAGTTATCAACTAGCCAACTCGATCAATACCAACACCTAAGTCATTAGTGAAATAAAACAACAATTCATCGATACAACATTTATTCGTCTTTATTTAATACTAATTTAAATATAATTTCAATTTTCATTATACAAAAATAAATGTAAATAGTTTTATAGCCTCTTACATATAATTATTTTAAATTCTTATTTTGTTTAATTAATTTACAAAGTTCGTTCCAAATATTATTTACAAATAGATCTCATTTTAATAGCTTATATTACAATCGTAGAAGTAGTTTATAACTTATACTAATTTTATCCAGAATTTTTACGACGTCGACATTGAGCGAGATTACAAGCTGTATGCTGGCAACTTCGATAAAACACGAGCATCACATACCTATGACAAATATTATTGCCTATGGGTGCGTTTCCATGGAAGCGGAGTGGAGCTGTACAGAGCTCAACTGACCAATCACAATGCAATACAAAAAGATTTTGACAATGTCAATGCGATGTTTGACATTCCTAATGCGCTGTGATTGGTGAATCGGGCTCCACTCCGCTCTGCTACGCTTCTTTAGAAATGCACCTTAACTAAAGAATTCGCTAGCATGCATCACGTGAACCTGCGCAATGTCAACAACGCAGGCGAAGGCAAGCGGCTTGCTTGACGCGATAAGCTACAAGGTTTCTATGACTAAGGTTGGCGTGGCTTGTGCCTATTGGCTTGCATTCTCGCTAGGCGTCAAGCGAGCAGTGTAGCCGGTTGCGAACATTCGAGAATTTTTGTTTTACTAAGCTTCATGTTGGATGACTATAAGTATACGTATTATACTATACTATACGTATTATACCATAAGTATTATCGTAAGGCTCTAGGCGCCAAGCAAGCCGCTTACCTATAAGTCATACCCTTAAGGAATTTTCAGACGCCCTATTTAAGTTATCATTACTGTTGGTTTTCCATAAGTTCAGTAAAAGAACGATGCCAATCTCGAATCTAGTTTTCCAATCGGATGCTGAGGCATGGTTATTTTCAAAGGCTAAATAATTATTAATTGAGTTTTGGAGATGCTCAGGTTCAAGGGCAAAATATCAACTAACTTTGACCGAACACAATCTGACATAAGCAATATGCATCCTATGTAAATTTTCAATCCGATAAATTAAAGACCTAGAAATAAATATGTGGAGTAGGCCTTATTTACTTACTTAAATTTAGGTATTAAAAGTAATTTATATATCAAATCAAAGAGAGCTGTTAAATTGTTGTATTCTTTGGTAATACCCTACAAGCTACGTAGGTATGACACATAAAAAATATGATATACTAGAATACAAACGATAATCTACACATAAGTATTAAAAAACAAAATTGTACATCCCATCTGTGGATGAGAAACAATTTAAATAAAAGGATTGTTATCTAACAAAAAAGAGATTAAATAATTTGTTCTTAACGTCTAAAGTGTAAATACAAATGAGATATTACGTAAATGCTTCAATGAAAACATTGACTAGATTTTAATACAGGTTTAAATATAGGTACTCTTAAAAATAATTTTAAGGGGCAATCCTTAGATTATTAGTGTTGTACATTGTGTCTTACAAATTACAAATTAGAGTTCCTTATATAGTCTCTTGTATGTTTTTGACACAATGATTTCCTCCGTAATATAAACTATACAAAACGTTTTATTTATCTACACTTTACAAGCTTTCGTAAATACTTTTATTTCTATAATGACATGCGTTACGGCAGAATGCACAAAGGATGCCGAACGATAAACCTGATCTCAAGCAATTTCTACAGGTGTAGAAATTGCTGCCTGTTCAGTTCGGTTTTGCTATCAATGCTGGCTTTATTATGTGTGTAGCTAGCTAGCTATGCATACAAGAGTACTGTACATTACTGCAAACCCCCGCCGGAACCCCCTTACTATATTGTGCTACGTCTGTGAAGAGTAGCAGTCAGTTTGCAGACTTACAGATACGTCATGAGCTGGAACTCCAGCTCATGACGTATCTGTACAGTTAGCCCACAAGTAAGCCATATTATATGATAAGCCCAAACCCGTGTTAATGAAGTTACCCTTTACACTCTATTTTCTCAATTCCATCGATTTTCAATAGAATTCAAAAACCGAAGAATGCATGTTCTCTTTTTGTCTATTCCATTATGATACTTAGGTCTACAGCATAACATCCCGCAAACCGAAGGAGGAAGTTCTCAATTTGTTTTTAAATGTATTCCTTGTAGTGCCTAAAGCATGACATCCCGCTCGGGCGCGGCGAGCGCGTGATGTCAGTCGCGCGCCGACGCCAGCACGAGGTGCGCGCGCCGTGACGAGCGCGACGAGCTACTGCTGCGGGGGCGGTTGAGGATCTGAAGTATTCACACCAATAACACGGGAATTTATGACAACAGTCATACGGTTGTATGATTTGATTTGATGGGTATCGTGATTTAAATATTTTTCTATACGGTAATGACTAGAGTCATGGTTTGATGGAGATGGTGATAGCTATAGCTATGTTTATTTAATTGAAAAGTATTGATACAAGTGACTACAGGCCATAATGACGCACATGATGGACAAGACAGTAAAGTAACTTCTTGATGTTTAAAAATTGGCGCCCAACGTGGTACGGCTCTGTAACATGTTGGGTGCCAGTTTACAAAAATAATTAAGTAAAGAATATTAATTGAAAACAAAATATTTACATCTTAACTAATGTTTGATATTCTCCAAAAATCGTGCCAACTAATGACTTAGAGATAAATTTTATTCTGCATTCCCAAGGTGTATATTAGAAATGAAGTAAAAAGTCAAAAATAAAAAAATAATAACAAAAACAATTACCACAACACAACATTTTCTGTAACTGATATATTCATACCATGGCAACTGAATGTGATCGTTTAGCGTGCGTAGAGCTTAGAAGATCGGAGTTGGCTGTCGAATCGGAACGCGAACGGAGCGTGCCGCGAGCGTGACGGCTGCGGCGGCGCCCACACCACATCCACTTGTATGGGGGGACACGTCTGTTGATACATAGATTGATATTTGAGTACACATACATATACTATTTCTAAACATGTTTGTCAGACCAAAAATAAAGAAAGGACGATAAAAACAAAAGTAATAAAAGAGAAAGCTTGTCCCAATGGCTGAATGGATTGAAATAAAGATTTTCAGATTTACAAAATCTTTTTTCAACACCTAGATAAATTGTTTTTGGTAGACCAACAGCTGTACTCAGACATGTCAATGAAATGACCCATGAACCTGCTTTTGCATAATAAACAACGGTCATCTCCTTGACTTCCTCAAAAACATCTTCTTCTAAGAAGAAGAAGAAGAAGAAGAAGAAGAACATCTCCTAAGGAATCATTTGACGTCTCTGAGTATCGCAGTAAATAAAATTTAAGGTAAGAAGTATATATTATATAGCTAATTCACAAAATAAAAGTGATTTACTAGTGATTTCAATGTACAGTGTGTGCGTAAGTGCAACTGGTGATATCAAAACTAGTGCTCTCTAGTCCAACTATAATTTACAGCATATTATTCTGATCTAATTGACTATGCATTGCAAGAATGATAATGAAACAATCTAACAGAACTTTTGATAGCCTCTCCTTTTGGGTTATTTTTACAGAGAAAATTAGTGACACATAATTTTCTGTACAGGACACATCAATGAACAATGTATACCTACATTAATAAATGTAGTTAAGGTGCGAAGATCTTGCAATACCGCAACCTGCAATCTCAAGTTACATTAGATGCAGAATAACAAGCAAATGTTATTGATTCTGCAAGTTTTTGAAAAATATTTGTTAGGTATGCCACAAAATAATTAGTGCATCGAAATTTACTTCGAAATATAATGTAACTTGAACTATACGTTATTGGTTAAACTTCTAAATTATATCAAAAATATACTACTCTACATTTCAATAAAACTACTTCCAGAATACTACAATCATCTAATCTCTAACAGCAACTATCTCTACACTGTCTGAGATCGCCACTGGCAATCTCAGATAGCAGGTCAAGTTTTGACACTGTTCATATGTCAAATATTAATCCGTTATTTTACCCGCCGAAAGGATCTTGCCCATCCGTGGTACAACTATTTAAATTGTCAAAACCCAAGTCACAATTTCACCCATTCCATCTCGAACCACGATCACCAAAACCGATTTCAATTAAGTCGGTTTTAGTGAATAAGGTTATTTGATGTAAAGTTAGCTCCTGAACTCGGATTAAGTTGAACTGATCGCGTTCAGTGTAACGGTGACATTGGGGCTAAGAGAGTTACTAAGATCAGCCGTAAGTTAGCAGTTGAAATTGTTGTTTCAATAGTTTTGTCTATTTACCTGAGACTAGCATAAATGTGTGGAGAGAACATGCAACAAATGAGGGGGTTAGCTGCAGAGTTGAGAGGCGCCAGGCTCTGGATGAAGGTGGCTATGGCCACGCTATTCTGCGTCGTTGGTATGTAGTTGTATACTTGGAGAAGGTCGAACACTATGTAAGGAGACCAGCAGAGGACGAATACTGAAAGAAAAACAAGCAAAAGGTTACTTACAATATATAAAATTGAAAGTAATAAATAGGTAAATCAGATGAAATATTTTGCTAGTGAAGGTGTAAAAGACACCAAGCTAACATTTATGTAACAACGGTAATTTATCATTTTTTCAAACTTCGAACCTTACTGCGTACAAGTATTCACTTAAATCCTCCGCACACCGCTAGATGGCGCTATTCCACCTTGAACGCAGCACATTTAATTATTGCAAAAACCGTATAAAAAGTTTTCAATCAAAAAGTTCCGAAAGTCATTAATGAGACTCACCAAAAACAATGACAAAGGTCATTTTAACGCTTTTGATCTTCGCCCGCGGTATGAGACCTCTCGAACTGGCGCGCCTCGAATCGGGATCGGTTTCAATTTGACCTGAAAATGTTTAGGATGAGTGTTTTGGACGGTATAATTAATTGCGGCTTACATTTCTCGGCTTAAGTGTTTGTTTTTAAACTTTGACTTCAAAGTGTTCCTTATTCTTATGGAAATGTTACTTCCATCTTAAGAAATAATGAATTTGTTGTTGTATTATTTAAGTATGTACGAATTTACAATATGTTTGAGTAATTAGAATTTATATTACCTACATGATACTAATATAATAAAGAGGTAAAATTTGTAAGTTTGTTAGTTTGTATGTTCCCCGGAATTACCCGTCCGAATTGAATAATTCTTTTTGTAATAGATAGCCATATTTAACGGGAAGGTTATAGGCTATTTTTCATCCCGAAATTCCCATGGGAACGGGCACAACGCGGGTAATACCGCGGGGTGCTGCTAGTGTTATACATATATTTATGCTGTAAGCATGATAGTGATCAGACCTAGTCAAAGCATGTGTAAGATATCACCATACTACTTACAAAGGAATAATTGGATTAGGGAAATGTAGTCACAGTGACTATAAGTTCAAAACATTATCGCTAGTCACAGTACTCACAGCCTGCCACTGCACCGTGGCACCCTCGTTAAATTTAACCCATTAAGTACATTTTAAATCACAATTATAGTTAAAAGCAGAAGATATGAGAAAGTTAAAGTCTTTGCCCTACTACAGACGGAACTAGTTCAAAATAATTGAAAACTCATACCATTTCTCAAAGTCTTGGTCCTTCTAGAGTTCACCGGCGGACTCATGACCACGGCTTTACTCTTCGTCCATATCGTAAGCACGATGACGGCGTAGCACGCGGCGATGGCCAGAGCGGGCATTACAAATATCATCATAGAGACGAGAGTCATCCAGATCTGCCATCTCCTGGGCGTGCCTAAGTCTATCCAGCATTGGAGTTGTCCTGGAAAAAGATAAGGAGTAATTTTATAAAAATAAACAAAGTAATATGTTTGTGTGGATAAACTCGAGACAGTTTCTGATATAAGGGTCATGCGCACGCGACGGTTCACTTTTGTATGAAGCTACACGCGGCGGGCGCTCGCGGCGTGCGCACGCCGCGGGTGCCCGCGACAGTTCACTTTTGTATGGAACTGCGGCGTGCGCACGCTTGACGCAGTGTCGGCCCTAAATGAATTTTGGGTTTGAAATATTTGTGAAAGTAATAAAAAGGATTTTAATATGTAGAGAAATGTTAAGTACAAATTTGAAGCGGGTAAACTGCAGAAAGTTGCTAGTTTTTACAACAATATATGTAGTAGGAAAACAACTAGTGAAAATAAAATAGTTTGCTAATATTTTATTCAAAAAATCTGTGTATGTACATTGTCGATCTTGAGTAGTCGAGTCATGACATAATCTAATGTATGAAAATTACCATTTTGCATGATACGTGCCATTACGTACCATTTTGCATTAAATCATGTTGAAGGTTATTTGAAACTAGCAGCGCCCCGCGGTTTTACCCGCGTTGTGCCCGTTCCCGTGGGAATTTCGGGATAAAATGTAGCCTATAGCCTTCCTCGATAAATAGACTATCTAACAGTGAAAGAATTATTCAAATCGGTTCAGTAGTTTCTGAGATTAGCGCGTTTAAACAAACAAACAAACAAACAAACAAACAAACAAAACAAACTCTTCAGCTTTATAATATTAGTATAGATATGACCCCTACTTCAAAAATATGTTCTCAACAGTGTGACAGGTATTCTCAAGCGATAAATATTTTTTTCAATTCAAAGCATGGGAGATACATATCTCTCCAGACTTCTTAAAGCAAGACATTCACACATTCGCTCGTCCAATATTTCTAGTTAGTTAATTCCCCACTTCCTACTAGTGTCCGGTCGTATTTCAAAGGCACCGTATTTACGACTTTACAAGTGACCATTAATGTCTTTTGCGTGGCACAAGGAAGGAGATGACAAACGACGTTCTTGGCGTTTGAAACCCAATACCGTAGTTATCTCCTGACCTTAAGAAAGAGGTCAGTTGTGACCACAGAATTAGATTCCAACCGTTTTAGAACAAACTTCCTAACAGTTGGTCATTTAATATTTGGGCGACAACTTCCGCCAATACTGCCGACAAATTGCGATGCAGTTTGGTCCATTTATGTTAAACTAGTGTTGGGAATATTCACTGAATTTCCAGTTCTTAAGAAGTATTCGAGAAAGTTAATATCCAACCCTGATGTCGATGTTTTTAAACAGCCTATAGAACGTCAGGTATTTCATGTACTGTTATCATTGAATACTATAATTGTTGAAGTATGAACGAGGCTCAGATCCATAACCTCACATCGTTCTATAAGGAATAGTTCATGCTACACCTTGCCTAGACCGTAACTTGATAAGGATGGGATGACACAAAATAGTCTACAATAAACACAGTTTAGTATGATCATGTAACACGAGGTACGAACGCCAGGATTGGCCAATAACCTATTCGAATGAATGAATCATAAATCATTCCGTATCTTGATTGTATGCATATTGTATGTCGTAAATTGTATCAAATACTGTTGTACGTACCTTGAACTTCTTTGATTTCATACAGAACAAGGAGCGGTATAGAGAACACGATGCTGATCAACCACGCGGACACAATCAATGCACGAGCTCTATTCCCTGTAATTATTATAAATTAAAAATAAATAATTAGTACCTCGTAGATATTTTGATCTAGAGGTATCTCTCAACTCCACCCGCGACCGATAGATGGCGCCCGAACATAAGATAAAACACTCTATTGTTATTTTCTAAGATTTGTTGCTAGCTAAGTTTTGCTAGCGAGGATAATTATTAATAAAAATAATCTAACTTCACCTATATGTATATTACCGATATAAGGATTTTTAACTTTAAGTTGACTGTAACTTTTAATACCATTTTTTTATTTACATCTGACTTAAAAGGTTGTATGTTTTCAATTTGTCCGTAAATCTATAAAAAGAAATACTCACAACTTCCAGAAAAGTTCATAGGATTAGTGATGGCGTCACACCGGTCTATACTGAGCGCTACCAACACGTATGTAGAGCCGTACATAACCACTGCCTGTAACAAATAATTAAATAACTTTATAAGTAAGTAACAAATGTATAAGTAAACTTCATTTTAAACATTTCTCTTGTTTGAGATTAAATGTAAGCTGTTTTAATTAACAATAAAGAACTTTTGTTTTGATTTTTGATTTTGAGATCACCAACCCGCACCAGGCAAGTGTAGTGATGACTCCTAATCGAACTCACTGCACTGCAGCACTTATATCTTTAGTGAGATAAGAGGCATTTTCCCAGCAATGAGATATATAATCATCACGTTTGCCCAATGCGGGTTGGTGATCTCAAATTCGTGAACCCGAGACCTCAGTCTTTGCAGGTGTCACAGAACTCGTTATAAATGTACAGGTATCGTAATTTACCTGAAGAAACTTGACGAATTTGCACATGAATTCGCCAGCAAACCACGCTATTGTTAGCTTCTGTATTATGTCTGGAAACACGTAGATCAGGCCGACAAATAAATCTGAAATAGAAGAGTTAGGTTTTTTTTAAACTTGACTTTAAGTTGAAAAAAATGCTTTACTTCAGTTACAATGACACTGAGGCCCCAAAGGTTAACCACGAAGCTTAACCAGTGCGGGTTTTTTCCGCGAGAAAGCGCTCGTGTATGTATTTATAAACTGCGAGATAGAGCAAGTGTGGGCGCTTGTATAGGTTTTCTAGTTTCATAAAATCACGGGGAAAACCGCCTTTGTTTAACCTTTTGTGACCTCATCCGATGAACGTTTTCATAGCAATTTAAAATAATATTAATATTTAGATCATTAAGGTACTCCCTCACCCAGAGCATTCGTCTGTAATGTAGTATTTCTGATTCGAGTTTAAGCATTACATTACAATAATTCCATAATACCTCTCTCTCTAATGTAATGATTTAACTCTGTAATGTTACATTACACATGAATGCTTCCAATGGAGAACCTTTAGCTCTTGAATCAAAATATCAAACAAACACAAATCTGTTCGTTTCATTGGCTTAGCTCTCTGAAAATTATAATTGCTTTTCTTCAGTTTAATTAAAGCAAAGAACATAAGCGAAAATTCATCGAAATTCATTATGAGTCTATACTATGAATCTTATGAATCTGACTAATTGCAAAGCATGGCTTTTCATTGAATGCTGCTTTAGGCTGCTTGTACACTAAAGCTCTTTACCGGAAAACCTACGTCTGATTTATTTCAGATACGTATTGTGTATACGAGCTTGATTTTTTTATGTACCAATATTATCGTAAATAAAAAGAAAAGTATACTTTATACCTTTCTAAAACCTTTAAGATAAGATTACCTTTGTAAGATAAAGGATAAAGAAACCTCTAAACGTAAAAACTTCGTGCTGTTACATTGGGCGTTTGAGTAAAGCTTTTATTGCTTTGCGCGCGTGTATTCCGGGTCTAATTATAAATATTATTGTTGAAAGAGCTCAAATTAAAGACGGTCTCTAATTTAATGTTTCAGTTCTAAGAAAACGTTAAGAGTTTTATTTCTTTTTGAATGTATTATGAATGATCATTGAGTCATGCCTAACACATCTGAATGAACGCAAAATCTGGGTTTTATTCAAAGAAGATGTTTTAATTTCAAGTTTACGTAAACAGTTTGTATAAGGTTTGTGTCATAGTGAGAGAAATATTCAGAGTCTTTCTACTTTCGGACCCGGATTTTATTCGGGTGTCTCTGTTATTTCTTATAGGAGTGAAAGAGACAAGTCTGATTAGCTTGACGTCTGCCGCTGAGACGTCTAATTAAAATCTGAACTGTCACACACAAGAACCGTAGTAACGAATATGTAACGATTAGGGAGTCTAATAGCCTCTAATGCATTGTTTAACATTGAGCAAGTTAAAAAGGAAGGTCGAGAGCACTGTCTTGCTTGGCGCCTAGAACTTAGCTCATCATTTAGCGAGGAGCTTAGTAATACGAACGTCCGCGAATGTCCACGACCGGCTTGACACCTAGCTAGTTGGTTACCTAAAATGCAATTCACTAGGCTCTCGGAGTCTAGGCGTCAAGCAAACCACCTGCCTGTGCATTCCTAGCCTAACAGAAAATATCTTTGTTGAGACATGTCGCCTGCGCACGGGCCCCTTTACAATCTTTGATCTCATTTCGTTTCGCCAAGCAATTTTTACTACGTAAAATAGAATAAGCCTGCTTATAAAATATAAGACATCACTAGTGTATTACCATCATTATACGAGTAGTAAGGTAAACATACAAACTGAAACACAAATGAAGATTGTTATTTTTGAAACATTTCCGAGCATAATTCTGTAGTTTACGACTTTCTAAACATTCGTTGGAAATATTTATCATCATGTAATATTAAAGTTATGTAAGGTTCTAGCAACGCCCTACGGATTATCTTAAGTTTTCAATAATAAAACATCGTATGTTCCAGGTAAAATACCCATTTCAATATTAATAAAAAAGATAAAATAAAATAAAAAACTTGAGAAGTGTCAAGGGACACCCGGATGGAACGAAGTTCAACGCGAAATAGAAAGACGAAACGAAAATATCTGGCTTGCTTTCTAATTTCGTCTTAATTTTTCCATCTATGTTCCTGTGGGAATTTCGGGATAAATATCAGCCCATAAACGTACTCTAAAGTATTGGAAAGCATACAAAATAATTATTCGAAACTGACTGTTATATATCAGAACTAGCAGCGACAGAACGAATACAAAGAACTGAAAGTCATACTTAGTTGAAATAACAAATATTTCTTTAAAAAAGTTTTTCTAACTTTGTAATATTTTACATAGTCAGTCAGATCAAAACGTGTATGAACAATTCAATCAGAAACTCGGAAGTCGCTTTTTAACTTCAGGATTTGATTACAAATTACAAACAAACAGACAGATACAGTGGCAGGTGAAACTAAATAAAAGCTTGTAACAAAATAAATATAAAATCGTACTGGTATTTTATATACAACATCATACATCTTCATAACACTGTGTGTGCAAATCCACTGTTTTCACAAATGTAATTCTGTTGCGAGCTGTCTAAACATTAATCCCGGGTGGATTAGTCAATCCTAAGATTCTAGGTAAAACGGTACTTATCTTTAAAGATTAATTTTTCAAACGAAATGTTATACCAGAAATTTCCCTCATTTATATACGGATGTGAAGAACAAATTTGAAATAAATATGTTTCTTTTCAACATAATTTTTTTGCAATTAGACTAACGATACTATTACTAATGATATAAAACTAACTTTACCCTGCGGTTTCACGTGAAAATACTATGATAAAAATCCTTGGTCCATCACCAAGATCAACGTATCAATCAAAGTATCGTAAAATCTCTCTTTATACGCCAAAGTAAATCACAATAAATTCATTGGTTTAGGTGTCCAAGCTAATACAAACATACTGAATGTACGTTCCATTTCTAATTAAAGGATTTTTCAAATTGACAAATTGTTCCGTATGACTGCTTCTTTACCAAAAAACAAAGACCTCGGAAACACGACCGAGATTAACCCTCGTTCACGTAATTTATGGGGATCTAATCCAAAGTTTTTATGTGATATCGTGATAGATAATGATGATACTGCCGTTTAATTTGTCGTAGGCACATTGTTCATTTGGACCTTTGTTACGGGAGTGCCAGAGTGAACACGGCGACGGCGACTAACGATCGTTTTGAAAAAAGAACATTAAACAGATCTTGTCATTTGAACTCGTGTTATTTTCAGACGTTTCTTACAAGTACGAGGCTTATTACACAATATTTAAGAAACCGAATTCAAATGAAAACTTTAAGATAATAGTTAAGAAATAAGATTGGTATGACTAATTAAATTACTACACAAAATAATAAATAAATTAACCAAATAATTTTAAAAAGCTGCAATTTTTTAAAACTAATTACTTTAAACTTCGAAATCAATTAGCCGAAAATTACCTGAAAAGGTTTGGTCTCTAATGAAAATTCAGGACTTTTACCATATTATAAATTTGTTTACGTACTAATAGGAATTTATCAACCGAAAATGAGTTTCATTCAAACGAAAATCGATAGTTAAGACCTTTTGATTGCGGTCGTCTTGTCCGAACTGAACTTGGGTTTAATTAGAAATTAGTTTATTTTACTTTGAAATTGAAGATATGTTTGATTAGTTTGATGTTTCTTGAGACGTACAAACCATTTTATTGAACTGTAAAATTCAAAGGTTAAGTGCATACCAAAATTGCAATCTCTACAATAACTAAGTGGCGGGTTACGAGCGACGCGAAGATTTAAAAAAAGCACGTAAAAATATTATGGAAAGATGGATTCAGCTGGTTTACCTCTAGTAAACCAATGCTTAATTTTTAATGCATTCTTTAGCACTCGTGGCGTAGTTTGACTAAGCGATGTTCATTGCGATTGTGAAGCAACGTGCATTCCGCTACTTGGATGGGTGGCCGATAGTGGCATTTCTATTTGAGCGCTACCGTGCTTTGAAGGGCAAGTTAAGCATTCGGTCCCGGTTAGTTGTTTCAATCGTCAGACCATATTGGAGGCTTTTAGGCGGTTTAAAACTCCGCCACTGACCTACTCGAAATGAATGAACCAATTAGGATTAGTTGAATGTATGAATAATATTTATTACGAATAAAATGCACTTACAAATAAAAACCAATTAAATTATTAAAACATTCTTAGTTTAATATTACTTACCAGCAATAGCTAGTTGCATGATGAAGAAGTTCATTCGACTCTTTCTGGCGTTTGTGCAGAGCAGGGCGGCGATCACAGACGCGTTCAGCACTACGATCGCCACGAACAGTATCCATGTCACTGTTAACTGGATTGACTGGAAATCAAAGAAACCATGTTAAAAATTTAACCTTTGAGAATACCTGAAATCGTTTTTTTCCAGTGGTTTTTCCAGCTTAATGATCATTACAAGGAGAATTATGATATTTAAAGTATCACATATCGTTTGTAACATTATAATTTATATTTATACCAAATTTCATCAAAATCCATTCAGTAGATTTTACAAGAAAGAGTTACAATCATCCAAACTTTCATCCTTACAATCTTCAGCGTTTAAGGTATGGTAAGAATTCGATACCAAAACTCGTAGCTCAGATGAATGTGCTACAAAATGTCGTAGTAATCTGTTTGCTACGAAAACTCGTAGCGCTCGTAGCTCATACCGGAGTTCCGCAAATCTAACATTTAAACACTAGAATCTACTGAATTCAACCTACTAGCAATCCATTAGCTAAAAGCCTATAAGCTTTGATTAATCATTAAACAATGTAACTTGGCAAAATCATAATCATTTTAATGGAAACCTGTAATGTAATCGCACCATATAAAGCATTTCTATTACTTAGTTCTCAATTAGTACAGTTATTGGATTATGGTACCTCTAAGATGGTCGTCATTTTTATATCTCAGTGGTGTGAGATGCCATGCCATGCTATGCCATGGAAAAAATTAATTATTCTTTGTTTATATGATCAGTTCTGTTTGTTTCAATCAGACTATTTTGACGCAATTTTGGCGGTCTTAAGACTACGACAACAGGGTTGGCTTTAGGCCTGAAAATGCGTTAAGTGGACACCCACACGGTTCCGTCATGAGGCGGCGCCCCTAACCCGCGCAGCTTGGCCTGCCTCCGTGCGACGGACGCCCGCGCGGGTCCCCATGACGTAGCACTTTTGCATGAAACCGCGCGGGTACCCGCTCGTGACGGGGCCCGTCGCGGGCGCCCGCTTAACGCAGTTTCAGGCCTTACATAGTTTAAGTAGATAAATAGATACGACCCGAGTATGTTCAATATAAGCATCAAAAAAGAGTTCAAAGCATTAAAACGTTTACGAACCTTTAAACCTGATCCCTAACATCCGTGCCAAAAAGAAGTGGCACTCGTGTCAACACGGACGATAACCAATACTTTAGATAAGCGATATCAGCTACCGAATTGATTACTTCGTACAGAAGGAGAGTTAAAAGCACCTAACAGGTTTTGACACCAGTACTTGTGATAAGAGCTATCAACGCTCGAGATATCCGTTGTGACGTTAATACAAAAAGTACCAGCGTATTATGAGTTAAGTTTTATTTTTGCTTCAACGTTTTTATTATATTTTTTACTTGTCAAGTATTTTTATTAACGGACCAGTTAGTTAAGAGGTTCAGGAAAAAGACTGAAAAGGATGAAAATAATACCTACTTAGCGATTAATTGTATTTTTGACAGACAAAGACCGATACTAGAGACAAAAATTTCAGATGCGGGGCTCTCCCCGCATCTGAAATTTTTGTCTCTAGCGACAGTGTCTCTACACTGTCGCTTCACTCACCTCCTGATGAAGGTCACCGGACGTGACCGAAACGTGTTATTGAGGAATGCTCAATAATAACCTACGACGTACGTAAGTTCCCGTTTTAACTTTTTTGGAGTGACCTCAAATCTATATCAATCTTGATTCGATCACTAAAAACATATTTTTAAGAACGACCTGTTTGATGTAGGATAGCTGTTAATTGTCAGTTTTTAGACTCTTACCGCCTCATTAATAAACGCGGTGTAACTAAACACTGTTAAATGTGTTTTGTCTCTTTTGCTCTTCGGAAAAAAGCATATGTCGGAAAGGGACAAACCTTTTCATTGCTAAAGTGACGGTAATAAGGATTTATGAATAAGACGTTGATAGTTGTATGTTATATTGCACGGCTAAATATATTTTGTAGATGTTTGTATTCCTTGGATTCGTTCAAAAAAAGAATAGAAAGCATGAAATCATAATCATAGATCAATGAGAACATCATTGAGAACCTCCCTTAGGTATTTGAAGTTAAGTTATAAGGGATGAAAATAACGTTCGTATATTTTGAAAGAAAAGGTACCGTGAAGTTCGGCGGGTCAGATAATTTATTACTAAAAGGTTTCAAACACTGTATAAAAACGAATTCATTGCTCCGTCTTACAATGTACTCGTGCCTTCGTTTGATTTCAAAGGAATAAATAGATTGTATCGATATCTTTTTGAGCTAAATAAATTATGCAGATAGGATCTTCTGTACGCGAATTTATTACAAAAAGCAGGTTTCGAAAGGTGTCAATTTTGAATTTCTGAGAGTTTTTGAAAGAGTCTGTATTCTTGAAAATAATAGCCGTAAAAACAGACGGCATTTTTTTTCTTTACAATCTATACTTTTACAATAAAGCTCCAAAGTGATATCTATGTTTATTTGAACGCGCTGATTTCAGAAACTAGCAATCTGAACTAGCAATTTGAATGATTCTTTGTATAATGTATAACTATTTAAAGCGAAAGTTATAAGCCATTTTCACCCCGAAATTACCATGAGAACGGGCACAAGGTGGGTAAAACGGGGCGCTACTATGCACTTATAAAATTGGCGTTAAGATTGAAGATCTATCTATCTTCAAGCTACTAAGATCTATCTTCAAGCTACTAAGATCTCTATCCCGGTATAAGCTAGTTTTTTATATCAAATTTCCTAGGGTACGGATATATTACAGTTATACCCAAAGGAAAGCGGTGTTAAACAATATAATTAACCGAAAATTACTCCTCATATATTATGCTCAGTATCGACCCATTAGACAATTAGTAATAACGTAATTACCACATTGAAACGATTCATGCGCTCTATGAAGCATGGTGGCCTATTTACTGGCCATATACGAGTACATGTAATGGCTTCTTATAATTAGGTAGCTGTAATTTTGTTAAACAATCTGTTATGGCAAATTATAATTAACCAGCGCCCCGCGGTTTTATCTGCGTTGTACCCGTTCCCGTCTTACAGAATGAAAAATATCCTATAACCGTTCTGTTGAATGAGTCTATCCATTACAAATAATTTATTCAATCAGATTTCTGAAATTAGCGAGTTACAACAACCAAAACTTCACACTGTTCAGCTTTATTATATTACTTAACCCCTCGCCGGAACGCGGATCCAAGCCAGACACAATTGATTATCTATTGTGTTTCTAATGTCGGTAGACAAAAGGTTAATATAGATAGCTAGAACTTTTTTGTTTTTGCTGAATTTCAAAACGATGAACTCCCACGTATTTTGATGTCCGACTGATGCGGAATTGTCAATCCTAGCTGAGTTCCGGTAGATTGAATCGCCTGTATCATCCCATTTCATTAGGCAAAGGCTTCCCCCATTTCCGTCACTCTTTTCAATTTGAAGCCATCAGTTCCAGTCCCTTAAGTAAACACTTACGTCATAAAAATAGTAAAAGTTGACATCAGCATGGAGTGTGGTGTTGGTGACGTGGCTATGGTTTAAGCTTGAAGCTGGAAATATTGTGGTGAGGAAGTCTGTCCGGGGGGTGGTGATATCTTCCAAGTCTTCCACCATGATGTCTGGATCCATGGTCCTGATGAAAGAAGAATAGGTGTTTAAAATGATGAGGTAACTTTCTGCAGAGGAGGTAAGAGGTACTATAGCTTTGGTAATTTTTAATGTTAAGAAAATGAAATCGTTTTTTTTAAATACTGAGAGCAAATCTTTTGTAATATCATGAACTCAAGGCATACCAAACAAAGAAGACGACTTGTTATAATAACAATTTAAACTTTGTGTCTATTCGAAAAAACGGCAATGACTTCAACGAACTGTATACAAAGCTGCATAACTTCTCATTGGAACTTTTTCATATAACAACGAAACTGCAGCCATTTGTTCAGCAAAACTTTTGAAAGAATCCGAATTGTCTTTGACCCTTTTATAAAAAAAGTTTAGAAACAAAACACGAGCGGGACACTTATTGTTTTTATTTTTTTAATATTTCTGCTCGGCTCCTTTGTTTCAGAATGCTTGATTGGCTTTTGTTTTGAGGTCAGCCATCGACAATTTGGGAGACCCGACGGTCGCATTGTTCTTTATATAGCTACGTATTTGGTTTAATGTAAAGGCGGTTACACCAGCGTTTTATTGGCACATATGCTGTATTGCCTTAACTACAGCGCACAAAACTCTGGTTTGAAACCGCCTTAATATTTCAGTTGACTAGTTCTACTACGAGTATAATCTACTTTTTAGTATAATATAATCAATGGCTTATACGATTTCAAACTAAGGCAAGACTTCTTCTGAGCTAAAAACAGTGCCAACAAAACGACTCGTTATAGTATCTTTATACTATATAAACAAAACATTAAGGTCATGTAAATCGTTAGACGCAAAATGGAATGCAATATATCCGAAATCCCATAATATATCAGTTGAAACAAACCCTTGTCACCGGCGCCATGTTTATTTAGGAGATAAATATGGTTTTGAATAAGCATATTATTTTCTTAGTAATAACAAATGTTCCATTTTCAAAGGAAAAATTGTTATTTTTTGTCTTAATGTGGTATTAGGTGGGGTTTATGGTAAATTATGAATTACGTATGAAATATTACGATTTATGATTTGAAAAAAGATGCTCCTTTGTTTACTTTGTTATTTTATAACAATAAAAGCTACGCCCTGTGTATTTACCTACGTTGTGCCCAATTTCGCAGGAATTTCGAGATGAACAATTTCCGTTAAATGAGGCTATATAAATTTTAAAGTTGTATCTCTATCTGTCATGTCTCTCTATTATTTTAAAGAGGAAAGTTTATAACTTTTTTTGTTTGTTTGTAAAGGCTTATCTCAGAAACTACCAATCCGATTTGAATAATTATTATTGCAATAGATAGCCACAGTTAACGGGAAGGTCATAGGCTATTTTTCATCCCGAAATTCCCACGATAACGGGCACAATGAGGGCAAAGCCGCGGGGCGCTGCTAATTTGAATATAAAGATCTTGGCGCTCCTTTATTATGTTTTGATAGATCGTAGATCATCATCAGACTGGCCGGCATTCATTATAGTCTTAACTACAGCGTGATTAGCTCTTTGTGCGTAAAATTTATAAACAAGTTGAAATCTAAATTTAAATATTAAAGTAGTCCCTTAACTTCAACAAGTCTAGGAGACTGCAAATATTTCAAATAAAGAGTAATTATTATAGAAAACTTTTCCAAACTAAATTCATTTTCAATTAGTTGCAAGCGTCTTAGAATTTATTCATTACGTTTAGAACAAAACTTTCTTTAAATAGCTTTCGAAAGTATTTTATGGCAAAGTAAATGAAACAAGACAGTCTTAAAAATGTCTACAGTAAGTATTTTAATTACTGAACAACATTCTTTCGGGATTCAAAACAGTTTTAATGACAGTGAAAGAATAAATGTGTTTGAGTTTTGGGAAAGGTTTTAAATAGAAAGCAGTTAAAATGTTAAATTTTGCTTAACTTTATTTATTCACTTGTTCAAAACTTTTGTTTAAATATAGAGCTTTTTTAAATCAAACGATAGTGCCGCGATAACGAATAACAATGTTATTGGAAGTGGATTTGTTATATAATATGTAGCATTAATAAAGTGGGTACATAATATGCCAATGTGTTACTGGCAATGGTATATGCATTTGTAATATGCATAACTTTACAATAGAATTTAAATAGCAAAATATTTATTCAATACGCTTTTTCACCCACCAAATACCACAAATATTTCTAATTAGTACTATATTATTCAGAGAAATTATAAATTAAATGCTACATCACATTTCTTTTCCCCGTTTTACTGAGATGTAATGTAACGTGCAGCTCAACCCCTACTTGGATGGGTGGCCGATAGTGGCCTTTCTATCTGAGCGTTACCGTGCTTCGAAGGGGACGTTAAATTGACGGTCCCGGTTATTTCAATCGTTGGACTATGTCGGAGGCCTTTAGACGGTCTAAAAACTCCAACACCAGGGTTGGCCTCTAACCTACTCGAAGTTACTTTACTGTGAGCCAAGCCAACTCAACAATATCTTATCCTGACCTATATTTTACCATCCAAATACCATCCGTATCAGATTTCAAGCCGTTAAAAGGAACCACAACAATCGAGAAGACAAATAGTAATTTAGGGCAAAGCTACTGCAAGTGTGGTTTCCGATACTAAAACCGTATTTTTTTATTCAGAATTGTTAGGGCAAGATAAATGGACGCAGTTCGCATGCAAAGCCATTCGGTTCTGCAACTCCAACTTTGCAAAGAGCTTGCAAATTGGTGTATGGTTTGTAAAGTAAAAAGTAAAGGATTTGCCTATAATGTCCCACTGTTGGCCAAAGGTCTCTCATCTCACTGAAGATATCAATACAGTGAGGAAAATTAGGCATAATCACTATGCTTGCCAAATGCGGATTGTAGTGTTTGCGTAGATAAAAATTAAAATGTTACGTAAAATAACGACTTTTGAGGTGCCAATAGCAAATGACTCTGTTCACTGAAGATTACGTCTTCTTCTTCTTTTTAGTAGAATTAGTCATATTAATGTTAAAGTGTGTCCACACAATGGACACACTTCGTGGTCTTATACCGGGGCCTTGTAAGTAATATCTGTTATGTAAAATGTTATTTTCTTGATATTTATGATACTTTCTCCTCAGGAAGCATTGAAAGATTCCACCCTGAATTGATTTGGTGAGTCACAAGGATTTCAATTTAACGATTTCTATGGCACGTATTTAACATAGAAGGTACTTGTAAAGCTAGTATACAAAAGCAATATACATCAAATAAAACGTTTTCAGTCCAAATCTAAAACACTCTCAGTCTGGAAATTAATAAAAAAAGTTGTAAATAATTAAATTATGCCTTTAGTGCAGTTTTATTGGACGGAAGGAACTTTAAACAGTTTGAAAACTTTGAACTTTTAAGGAGAGACAATTGCTATACTATCTTCAAGAAAAAATTCGACAGTTACAGCCTTTAATCCTATACAAATACATATTTGACTTTATTTTTATTAAAGTAACTAGCAGCGCCCCGCGGTTTTACCCGCGTTGTGCCCGTTCCCGTAGGAATTTCGGATTTTTTTTTACATAAAAACCTTCCTCTTGAATAACTCTACCTATTACAAGAAACCGCTTTAAAATCCGTTGCGTAATTTTAAAGATTTAAGCATACAGACAAACAGACAAACGACAAAAAGACGCGACTTTGTTTTATACTATGTAATGATTATTTGACGTCTCTGGACAGAACGATTCAAGTCCTCAAGATACTCAATGATCATACTAAACGATAACGTTGAAGAGTTTGATTGTTTTTTGTTTGTTTCGCATTAATCTCAAAAACTATAGGCCTAATTTGAATATTTTTTGCCTGTAATGAAAAGCCACATCAACGAAAAGGTTATACCTTATCTTTCATCATGAATTTTCCACGGGAACGGGTACAATGGGGCCGCTGCTAGTTTCGCTATACAGACCAAATTTTTGACACAATAGAACAGTAATGGTGTCGTAACACCATTTCTCTTTCCGCTGACACTAAAAACAGATTAACCACCGTTTTTCTTTACGTTTCATCCAATTCAGTTTTGAGGAAAAAAACATGGTCATTTAAATAGTATTTTCCTTATACTAAAAAAACCTTTGTCAATGGTATGTCGTGTAAGCTTATTGAATTCCTCGTACGGTTGAATGTGCGGAGAACGTTTACCCTTGTAAGCCTATTTCTAAGAAATAACCGTATCTGTAGAAACCAGAACAAGCATTAGATAATAAATACTTGTACGTTTGCCAATAAACGTAAGCTGAAGAAAAGTTACTTTTCTTTATATAGATTCTTTAGAGATAAACTGTAGTGTGTTTTGCTACTGAAAATATTGTATAGAGGATTATTCAAACGATATTTAACAAAGTTTTTATTGGTTGTTCCCATTGCAGTTGTAACTGTCATTTTTGCTAAAGAAAAGCTTTATACATATTTAAATATAAAAAGTATAAAATAAAATAATAAATATAAAAAGTTTAAAATAAAACACACCACATAAACATAACTATTTATACCATTCTCTAAATATCCGACCTTTTAGTATAAGCAACCAAAGCAATTTTAATTAAAGTCAGACCATTTAATTACCAGCACAGAAACGATATCACCGCCTTTGAACTTAACCGTATGTAATTCGCGCTATACAATTTGATCAAATCACTATTACGCTGTTATTTTAATCAAATCCGCAGAATTTCGATTTAACGCCATCTAGTGTGGGCTTCATGATGTGGTATTTGAGTCAAAGTAGCACCATGGTGATTTTGCGGTTATTAGGGAATTTGATAACTGTAATTAGGTTTAAATTTCAGCTAAGATACTTAGGGCCGAAACTGCGTTAAGCATGCCCCCGTCGCGGTTGCATACAAAAGTGAACCGGCGGGCGCTTGCGACGGGCGCACGCGACGGGCGCACGCGACGGGCGCATGCGACGGGCGTACGCGACGGGCGCACGCGACGGGCGCACGCGACGGGCGCACGCTACGGGCGCACGCGACGGGCGCACGCGACGGGCGCACGCGACGGGTACACGCGACGGGCGCACGCGACGGTTTACTTTTATTAGAAGCCAATTAAATACACACTTAACTAATATGTGAAAATCAGTAATTAAATCTCTACTAAGGAGGCATAAGACGTCTCTGAGGGCGGGCGAAGTGTCAATGCGTAATTTACAGCTGACCCAGGTTTTGTTTGAAGTCTTGTGTTATGAGAAACCAATTTTGCAAAGTAAAAAACCCTAAAACATTCCTTTACATTAATTGGTTCAAACCTTGTGATTAGTTTAATTAAACCATGGGGTCTGTACTGAAACAGATCATCCACAAAAACGAAACTGGGTCAAAATCCTTGTATCTATACCTCTTCAAGCGGAATGATCACATTGTTTGTGTTTTGAACAAAATTCGAATAAAAACAACACAAGCTTTTGGCTAGAGTACATTTCGTAGGTATTGGTCAGTGTTTTAATTAAATGGCAATCGTATTCGAAAAATTGTTTCGTACATCCTCCTTGGGGTTTAGATAGCAGTTGTTAACGCATTCAATATTAATGACTTCTCTATTGGTCCCTTCAGACATTCTTTATTTATTAGGATCTCTCCTTGGAGTCACGGCACGGGACAAGTCGGGTCTTTTTGAGAGGCATGCAAGATATAAACGCCAAAATGTCTCATTATTGGGCAAAGTCCTCCACTATTTTTTTCCATTCAAGTCTGTCAGCCCAGTTAAATTCTACTTCTACTATATTAAAATGTGTACAATCCTGAACGATATTCAGCCTCATTATTAATTATCTTGGGTAACGTGACAAAAAAAACAATGAGTCATATACACGTACAAGCATACGAGTCGAGCATAGTTTGGATCTAATATCGTGTGTTCATTTGTACTGTATTTTATTTTTTGAATCATAATAATGAATAAATGAATAAATATTATTACAACAACGATAAAAAATACGGTAAAAGAAACTTAAAAATATAGGAAAAATCAAGTAAAATGAACCTCTAAAAGTCCTTTATTCAGAATCTTACTTTATCTATTCTTTCCAACATGATCCCTGACTCATAGAATTCGGTAGTAAATCCGAAAATTGAGGACACATAACAAAGGATCCGATGTTTACTTTTCTGTATGTTGGTTTAATGTCAATTATCCATATGTTTGTTTTAAAGATATAATATTATATTTTGGGAATTCTCTGCGTATTTCTACGGGTACATAATTAACAAATAATATCTATATTTGCACTTTAAATCGTTGTTTGTACATCGGCTTACATTTATTAATACTGCTACGTTATTCCAAAATACACACTCATAGTACTTATATGTTCGGTGAGAGATCTCTGCCCGGCAGTGGTACATTACAGGCTAACACTTTACTTAACTTTTAATACTAAATGGAAAGTTATTTTTCTTTTTAAGTAACCTATTTTTGAGTTTAAAACAAAATGATAATCTTATTATACTTATTATATTTAACAAGATGTAATTTCAGAACAAAGCCTGTACTGATATAATAAAGCTGAAGAGTTCGTTTTTTTGTTTGCTATAATCACAGAAACAGCCAATCTGGTTTGAATAATTATTTTTGTAATTAATTAATGGAATATTTTTCATACCAAAATTCCAACAGAATCGTGCACAGCGCGGATAAAACCGCGGCTCGCTGCTAGTATATAGCTAGTCTACACTAATATTATAGAGAGGAAAATTTTGTTTGTTCGGTTGTATGGAATAGGCTCAAAAACTACTGGCACGTTTTAAAAAATTCTTTCACCATTCGAAAGCTACATTATCCACGAGTAACATAGGCTATTTTTTATCTCGAAATTCCCACAGGAATGGACACAACGCAGGTAAAACCGCGGGGCGCTGCTAGTATAGTATAAATCAATTCCGTACACAACACAATAGAATACAGATATTTACATCACATATTTTGGCTCGGTTGGTATATTTACTTCTTCATCAGAGGAAACGAATTTAATTTCCCTCTAATTCCGGGTTCGTCTAATGCGTAATTCAATTGCTTTCATTCATGTAATGAGGTACAGGTTACTTACATACGTATTAGTGGACTTGCTTGAAGGGACAAGAAAGCCTTTGTCTTGTGAGACAATGTCAGACATGGTTTTCTATTGATTCTGCCCTAAATAGTAATAAGATACTAAATATATCCTGCTAATATTATAAATGCAAAAGTTTGTGAGGATGTAAGTATGTTTGTTACTCTTTCACGAAAAATCTACTGGACTTTACAGTATTCAGTAATATAGGTTATTCATCAGAATAAGACATGGGATACATTTTATCCAGAAATTCCCGCGGGGACGAGTACAACGCGGGTAAAACCGCGGGCGCGGCTAGTTTTAAATAAATAACAATTGCCAATACTCTTATTTCATACAGAACGAATAGAGAACTTCCACTTTTGAAATTACTGAACAAATATTGGCAGTTGTTTTCTATAAGTACACTGGTGTATTTTATTTGAAACTAGCTGTGCCCCGCGGTCTCACCCGCAGCGCCCCGGTTCCCGTGGGAATTTTGAGATTAATATTCCAAGTTTTCATTGTTTTTAAAATGTATTCTGCTATTCAGGGCGGAGACAAATCCAACGAAACAAAAACCATGAAAATTGATCCAGCCGATCTCGAGTTATAAGTGTTGTAACAAACCCGTCTTTGTTTTATATATATAAATTTAGTCATTACATGTCTATTAAGAATCCATATAATTAAAACTTTCTTATAAATTCCAAGTCGATTGGTAAAAGTAGTAACAACTTTCGACTTTTTATTTGAACTTTTTAAGGAAACTTTAAAATATAAATAGATTTCAAGACTTGGTTATATCGGGGGTTGTTAATGTCACACATTGAGCAAGTTGAGCATGTTTTCAAGCTACAAGTAGACTGCATCGGTATTTGCAATCGCCTGCCAAGACTGAGGTCCCGAGTTCAATTCCCTGGTCGAGGGAAAACATGTTTCATATTTTCAAATATGGCTCGGGTTTGAGATCACCAACTCGCATTATGCAAGCGTTTTTGAGCATGCTCTAAATAAGCATGCTCATTACATTACACACGTGCTAGTAATGAGCACGTCTGGCAGTACCTCAGAGTTGCGCGTCGCATAACATGCCACACGCAAACAACATTATGTTGAAAAGTGAACCTTAAGTTTGTATAATTGTGGTACAACTTTACAACTGAATAGGCAACATAGAGACTGAAATGAACAAAGTTAGTAACTAACAATTATTAGCATATAACCTTCAGTGAGCCAACTGTCTGTTTCTTCAATCAACCTCTAACAGTTGTTAATGATAAAGGCCCCTTATTGCCCGAAGTAACTCTCTCGTATTATAATAACCGCATCGTTAGGGCGGCTGTCCACTGGAGCCAAAACAATTGAGATAAATGTAACACTAACCGATTGTACTCAGAGACGTCAAATGATTCTTTAGAAGTTCATGGTTAAGCCCGGTTTCCACTGCGAGCGGAACGGACCCATTAATGACTCCGTTTGGCAGCCATTACGTGTTTTTGTTAAGACTGAGGTGTTATGCGTCTATACAAGTAACGCAATGGTAATTAAACGGAGTCATTAATGAGCCCGCTCCGCTTGCAGTGGAAACGGGGCTTTAATTTTAGATATGGAATGTATGAAAAAATATATTATTTGGATAATTATCGGTTTTATTGACGTCTCTGAGTATGGTATTGAAATTCTCAGCCCACTATAGTTACAACAGTCTTTGCACAGACATTCAGTGAAAATCTGTCTTCAGATAATCTGACAACAGATGTTAGTACAAACTCTTTAGTCTAACAGAAAAAGTTAGTGTAGGACGACTTTCCTCTTGTGTGAGTTCTTTCATAATGTTTTCATAGACCGGACATCGTTTACTAATATAATAGACTAGCAGTTTCACCCGCATTGTGCCCGTTTGCGTGGGCATTACAGACTGAAAAATAGACTATTACCTTCCTCTTGAATCGGGCTATCCAATACAAAAAGAATTATTCAAATCGGACTGCCAGTTTTTGAGGTAAATGCATTCAAATAAACAATAAAACAGAAAAACAACTTTATATTAGTACCTATTATACCCATAGGTATGGAAATCTCTCTGTCCCTCTCTTACACGAAAAAACATCTATCGATTTTGATGAAAGACATGGATAGAGTTCAATCTCTCATATTCGATACTTAAACAAAAGCAACCCTCTCGGTAGCCCCATAATATGTTACTTGTTTGTTCGCCCATTTTCCAATCATAAGATAAGTCGTTTCGTCGAATAAATTTGTCATGTTGACATTTTGCTCGTAGATATTATATCAAGATACTCGTATACTGTGCAATATCTGATTAAAGTCTAGTAACATTGATAAAGCCCTAGTTCTTGATAAAGAAACCTACCGCTATTGAGTTTTAGGCAAAAAATTTACTTCATCGAACACGCGGTGTGAGAGTCACGGGGGACCAAAAAACGCCTTCGTAAGATAAACTCTACGTGTAGGCTTTCCTTTACCTGCTGAAGTGTCAATAGGTTTTCTTGATAAAGAGGAATGGAAAACAATGGGACGACTGGCGCTAAAATAAATAAACGAACTCTACGAGTAGGCTCTGCATCCACTCGTACGACACTCAAAAAACCGTACTTGTCTCCAAACTCTGCAGAGAACACTATAAGAATAACCCGAAATAGTAAATACTCATGAATGAGAAGAAATGTCCCAAAATAGACAATATCTGTCTATTTTGGGACATTTTGTCAGAAATAGATAGGTAGTTGTATTCTATTGTTCAGATTAATTGTGTCAAAAAAAGATAGATATATTCTAGTGTTCAGATTAATTGTGTCAAAAAAAAAAAGGTATATTCCAGTGATCATATTTATTAAGTATTGTTTCAAAAATACATGGATATATTTTTAATTGAAACTACGTTTACGGATACACAAAACGATTTTCTAGCGACCGTGGTTACTGAAGACTTCTGCGACTACAGTTCCTGTAAAGAGGCCGAAACGTCAGATAAAAATGTAAAATAAAAGTGAAGTGTTTCCGTAAACGTAGTTTCAATTCAAAATGAGTAGTAATCGTTTAAACTTAGGAAACCTGAAGATAGATAATAATATTCGACAAGCCCGTTGGCACAGTGGCAGTGAGAGCGCTTACTGTGTCGGGGGTTGCGGGTTCGATTCCTGCCTGGAGTCAACAATATGTGCAGACATAGTTGTTGGCAACGACGTCTGAGTGTTAATTATATATTCTTATAAAATATTTGTGTATGTTTATGTAGTAGTACCAGTTAATGAGTTTCCATAACACAAGCTTAGAGCTTACTTTGGGTTCAATTAGCCGTGTGTGAATTTGTCCGGGTATATATATTTAATATATTCCAATGTTCAGATTAATTGTGTCATCAATAGATTTTAGAATTTAGTAATATTCTATTGTTAAGATTAATTCCGTCGTCATATTATAGGTTACAGTGGATAGTGATCTCATGTGAAAACGAACGTAACAAGAGAACACAACTTAGTTGTTGATTGCAAACAGTTTCGTGAGTTGTCTGCTTAACCTTTGGAGTCAGTAAGGCGGTGCCAATTAGGTGCTGGTTTCCTCGAAATTGTGAGAATAAAAAGGTGTGTTTTTGTTATTTGGAAAGAAAGAATTGACAGATTTCCTTTTGTATTCCTTGCGGTGGATTGTCACCTTTTTGTGTGAAAATGTTATTGTATTCACCTTTGTATTGTGTAGTTTATTTGATACTTTACGTAACAAGTGACATATGTAGGTATGTTCGAACTACTACGTAAATACATACTTACGCAGACTTTTTTCTGGTAATATAACCCTAAGGGCCGACACTGCGTTAAGCGTGCGCGCGCCGCGGTTTCATACAAAAGTGAACCGTCGCGGGCGCCCGAGGCGTGCGCACGTCGCGTGTGGCTTCATACAAAAGTGAACCGTCGCGTGCGGTTTCATACAAAAGTGAAAAGTGAGTGTATTGGCCCTTATAAACTATATTGGTGCATTCCTAGTCCAAGGAGGTTTTTGATTAAGATCGGGGGGTAAACAAGAATTAATTTTCTATAAACCTCCACAAGATTACTAAGGGTTGAACATGACCTCTTCTGTTTCTTTGGTTTACCCCTATACAGACTTCGAATGAGGCGAGACTACTGAAAAAAGTGATTGGTAAGCCCGTTGTGCAATATGAGAGCACTTACTGTGTGGGGGGTTGCTGGTTCGATTCCGGAGCCAACAATATGTGCAGACATAGTTGTTGGCTACGACATCTGGGTCAGTTCCATAATATTCCATAAAACAAGCTTACAGCTTAGTTTTAGTCTAAAAGTTCATTTCCATTGTAGCTCAGCGGAGCTGCGGAGCTCAACTGACCAATCACAAAGAATTACTAGAAGATTTTGGTAATGTCAATGCGTTGTTTGACAATCCCAAATGCGCTGTGATTGGTGAATCGCGAAGCTCAGCTCCACTACTATAGAAACGAATGCTAACTAACCGTGTGTAAAATTTACCGAGCATTAAAAAAATCTCAATCCAAAGCAATGCTAACTACACTATCACGTCAGTTCATACTATCCAATGTATCACATTAAACATTTGTCAAACATATTCAGTCCCAAACATTAAGAAATCAGGTCAGTAATTCCCCATAAAACATACTGACCTTACACAAACGTTTGTTTTACTTTATTTTTGTTCACACTATTTAATTTACAACCCGTTATCATCGGGGCCATTTAACATTGTCACTCGGCATCTAACGGGCCTGATAATTTATCTCTCATATCAGATTGACTCAACAATTCTGGCATACAAATAACTTCTTTTGTCTAGCAGATTTTTTATTTTAAATATATACTGTTATCTTTTTTGTTTATACATCTAAATATAATGATAGTTAATGTAGTTTAATGAATGGGACTAATATGACAGGAATGTTTTGTAGCTGTCATTCGCGTGATCATACATTTTAATGAAAAATTATTCAATATAACTTGTTTTTCATTTTTCCAAACGAATCCCAAGGTAACATTGGGATTTTTAATATCATTGTATGTACAACGATCAACGGAAAAATACATGTCTTTTTATTATTATCTATAAAAGCTTTATCAAAAAGAAAAATCTGCTTTTAAGGACTCTTTTCATTAATTCTTACGTAAAAGGCATATCATTTACAAGGAATCGGAAGGTCTAAATACAAAAGTGTTCTCTAAACTTTTCATACTCTAGATATCCTTATTGGTAAAAGAATAACATGTTATTATTATTAAGTCCTTCGAGTTTGTTATTTTTCGTTTCAAAATGTTGAATAGAGTCAAAGTCAAAATGCCTACTAAATTAAATATAAATGTTTTGCTTACAAAATAAGTTGTTAACTTTTAACCCTTTATTTGTTAAAATAACAAAAACAAATTAATTTAAACTCAAAAAGCACTCCGGAATATATGAAATGGGAAGAAAAAAATGGTCTGCGCTAAAGTTATTGCATACGGTTCATCCGGGCTAAAAAGTTCATCGTTATTTAAAAAGTTTGATGTTGATGTTATTTGAATAATATTTGAAGCTATATTATATACTAGCAGCGCCCCGCGATTTTATCCGCGTTGTGCCCGTTCCCGTGGGTATTTCGGGAATTTTTTTACATAAAAACCTTCAGACAAACAGACGCGACTTTGTTTTATACTATGTAATGATTCTAACGCGATACAGTCCCGTTTCATTTAGTATAATGATTGCAAATTGTGTGCTTTTAAAAAGCTCGTTTGCACTCTCTGCGAACGGAACTCACCATTGACGTCAGTATCATACATCAAATACAGTGAGACAAATTATTTAGGTATATAATAATTTTCAAACTGACGCCCCACAACCCAGCGAACACGTTATGAGCACTTAATGTGACTTTATTCGCTGTTTTATAGGAATTCAAACGGTGTGTTGATATGTTTAGTATTCCATTCGGTAGATCAAATACTTGTTAGTAATGAAATAATGGATGAGTAGTTTTTGTTAGAAGTGAGTGAGACGAAATTAGTTCAGTAGATACAAAAGAGAGAGAGTAGAGTAAAACGTCATGTCAAGTTTCTTGGAGGTCTGTTGCACGTTGTTGCTCTCTTTTAAGGAATCTCCCTTTATCTTATCTTTATCTAAAGTGAAGTAAAAATTAAAGTATAAGTCCGCAGCAACAGACAGCAACTGCCGACCGCAAGCAGCATTATTGGTTTCTATGAATCACGCCGGGACAGCACGCCGCGACCGCAGGCAGATTTATGTAGATATCTGCTACGGATGCTTCCGAAAACAAACTGTCTGCCTGTGATATGTAATGTAAGTGAGTTAAGGATGTCTTAATAATATGCTCACGTTATATTCTAATACTCAAAGACATCGGGATGTAAAAGCATTGCTTTGACCAATAAAGATAATTTTATATTCCGTTGTTTCGCGGAAACGGGCACAATGCTAGTAAAACGTCAAGGTATGTAGGGTATCATTTTATCACAGCATTATGAATTAATCTTTAGTACATGCCTTTACTTCTTTGTACGCATTAATACGTTACTTCTATAATAGCTTTTCGATATTAAGATTACTAAAAGTACTCCAACCCATTTGTAACATTCTTAAAAATCACACACATGATCCATAACCATTACACCACTACACATTAAACAAACATTTTGTTAAGTGTTCTCAATATAAAAATAAAACATTATAAATCTTTTGAATGTATGAAACTTGGTGATGTATTGTGTAAATCGGTTCAGCAGACACCACGCTTGACTCCACCGGTAGATCATTTCGACGTGTGCGAGATTTATTCACATTCAAACATATTACGTCGCCGAAAGCATTGTGGCTGGTCGGAATTGGTTTTTAAAATAATTAACATGAATTGAGTTAAACCTTCTTCATATTTAACGCCCAGTACTCGGAAACTTCAATTCTTTCTTAATGGAGATATCATGAGCAATTTTCATATATTATATCCTAGCAACGCCTCGCGGTTTTACTCGCATTATGCCTGTTCCTGTGGGAGTTTTGCCATAAAGAGTAATCAGAAACCTTCCTCGTGAATTACTTCGTATGTTAATGAAAAGATAGAAGAAAGTATTCGGCTGTAATGTCCCACTGCTGGGCAAATGCCTCTCATCTCACTGAAGATATCAGTGATATATATATCTACTGATAATTTTTAAGAAAATCAATTACATACAGACAGCTTTTAGGTATCATTATGTAATAAAAAGTATTATTCAAACTAACCGTAACTTTAATTTCGCAATCACTATTCCGCAATCAAACTGCGACGATTGAGTATAAACAGCGGAGAACGCAAGGACTTAAACGTGATGAATTAACGATCCGAATTATTTACAGATCATTTAATAGTACAAAATGAAGACTTATTTGTTTATCCGTTTCAACGGTCAGTATTTTTACCCTACTACGTGTTTGATCCGATATTCGCTATTTTTAGACTTTTCATCCATGTAAAATATGATAAACTTAGTTTGTTTGGTTGTGAGTGGTCTTCAAAGAAGTTTGTTTACTTTCTACGGATAGTAGTCGTTACAAGAACCGTGTCAGAGGCCTTTGGCGGCTCAATAACTCTGACATCGGGATTGGTCAGGTTGACCATCCACTCGATGAAGAAGAAGAAGAAGAAAGATTTTTGGGATTTATAAAGGACTAGCAGCGTCCCGCTGTGTTACCCGCGTTGTGCCGTTAGAATTACTGAATGCAAAATAGCCTATAATCTTTCCGTTGAATGTGGCTATGTATTGCAAAAAGAATTATTCGAATCGGATTGGTAGTTTCCGAGATTCGCTCTTACAAACAAACAAATTTAGAAACTTTACCTCTTTATAATAATAGTATAGACTATGTTAAGCAAAACGGGCGCGATTCACTAGTGTTTGAAACCGCAAAATGGTAATTTTTCATTCTGAAGGTTAAATCTATTTAAAAGTATGTAGTTGTATCTTCATGGAGAGATTAGAGCTTTTATTTTATGGTGTTTGGGTAAGAAAATATTTCGGGAAGATGGAAATACTTCGAACAATGTATAGTTAGAATAATGTTTTTGAAGTGATTAAAAACTTTGCGGAAGAATTCTACTCGATTTATGAATTTTAGACTAGTTTTATATCTCATAAACATTTTAGTAGATCAGATCTATGATGTTACGAGTATAAAGAAGATTGTAAGAAAGAGAAATCAGAGATTGATTTATTTCAATACATCTTGTGAGGCGAGAGGTAACTTTTGCTGCAATATAGCCGGCAATACATAATACATTTTCGGATATTGCCGACGACAGTGCAAGGAGATACGACATCCTTCCTACTAATATTATTAATACAAAAGTTTGTGATATTGGATGTTAGTATTGATGTATGTGTATTTGTTATTCTTACAGTGATATAGGTTATACATTAAAATAACACATGTAATACATTTTATCCCAAAATTCCCGCGGGGACAGGTACAACGCGGGTAACACTGCGGGTGCGGCTAATACAACAATAAATCAGAGTATACTTAAGATATCTCTGCTGCCTTTAACACAAATATTTCAGTAACTATATACAAGTAAAAGCTTCTTAAACTAGTTTTACAAATTAAATACAGTAGGTACAAATTGAATTGGTCGAAATATGCATCAAAAATGTTGAAAATACTCGAGCTTATACCTTCCATCTTTTGTATAAGACATTTCTTCCAAACCATCATTTTCATTAATGGACTAAACTGAAAACGTTATTCTGTTATCTATACCAATATTATAATTATAAAGCTGCAGAGTTTGTTTGTTTGAACGCGCTAAACTCAGAAAATGACAATCTGATTCGAATAATTCTTTTTGTAATGGATAGCCACGTTCAACAGGAAGGTTATAGGCTATTTTTCATCCCGAAATTTCTACGGGAACGGGCACAACGCGGGAATACCGCCGGGCGCTGCTCGTGTCCGATAAAGCAGGCAATTAGATATTTATGGCGAAATCGTCTGAACCGTACTTAGTGCCCATTGGGGTATTAATTGTACGTTACAGCCTAGTTCAGGCTACGATGTGATTAAAAGTAGGCATTAGACTTCCATTTTATTCGTCAGACAGTTAAACTTATATGGGAAACTCCTATGGGGATAAATTAGGGAATTTTCCCAAATAAATTGGTCACTAGAGAGATGAATTCAGTTGACAGATGGATGTGTGTAACTGAAATGATAAAGGCATTCAGGGCAAAAATACCATTACTTGTGGTTTGATTAATCGAACCAACAGGAAAAACGGTCTCGTTTGATAAGGGCAAATCAGTCAGACCACGTCGCTATAGCGAGGTAAGTTTGTGTCGACGGTAAGTTTTCTTAGATTTTGTTTTGCAGATACATAAGTAAGTAAGTTAGTTTTAGCCTGTAATGTCCCACTGCTGGGCAAAGGCCTCTCATCTCACCGAAGATATCAGTACAGTGAGGAGGATACATAAACAGGTAAATAATGAAATTATCCTTAGCCTGCGCGATTATCACCAATGCACAATCCAGTTTTGTTTCTGAATTGGATATTCAAAAAGTTTTTATGAATCCAATCGTGTCCTAAATTTCATTCATTTCGAGTAGGTTAGTGGTGAACTTTGGTGTCAAAATTTTAGACCGCCATAAGGCCTTCGACATGGTGTAACCCTAAAATAGTAACCTTATGTCTAACTATAAGTATTTGGACCATGTGTGGTAGTACCATTTTTAAATGTCAGTTTTATCACCATTGTTCAAATTATTCAAATTTAAACAAAACCATTGATTTTAAAACCTTCTCTTTAACGCTAATAAATAAACAAAATAACATTTTAATAAAACGCGTTTTTTCGTTCAAGAAAACAAAATTGTCTTTTACAAATCCAGGGAATATTTATTGCGAGTAATATATTTAACAAAGGATCTCAGTGAAAGCATCTTATTGAACGTAAATCTACAATCTCCTGGAATTAATTGAAGTTATTTTCTTGTTAAATATTAATTGGTGACTCGCGTTTTTATTTGTCATTCGGACAAAAGCACACGTCCAAATAGTTACAGTGTTGACGTGAAAACGATATTTGATATCAGTTGTTGTCGAAAGAACCAGTATCAATATAACGGATTTTTGAATTTTATTGCGACGAGTGAGATGAAAATAAAATCTGGAGACGCCTACAGACAAGTTGAAAAGAGTCTTTACAGCCATTCTTTACATTTTTTCACTACTGGCTATCACTACTGGTAAAGTTTTGGCGGTGAAAAACGAATTGATTACATACAGAACTCATGCAAATGACAAGTAAAATTAAAAACTGTAAAACCTCCCTACATAATACGGCTGGATCGATTTCAGCATAGAGCTTAGATCCACCGCAAGGAAACTGGCTTTCAAATGAATAAAACCGCATCGAAATTGGTCCAGCCGTTTGAGAGCTACTATGCCAGACAGACACGCTCACGCACTCATAGATAATTAGCGTTAAACTTACAAAACCCCTCTTTTGCGTCAAGGGTTAAAAACTATTAGCCGGATAGGTTATTTGGAATGCCGTTAATTAACATTGTAACAATAATGTTTGTAATTCACTAAGGAAATCTCAAGACTACATCAAGTACGAGTATAATAATATCAAGCTACATCCTCCCCAAATAATATTTATGTTTTCTCCCTCAAAGGTCGAGCCGCAACAACTCCCAATTGCTATTATTTACTTTAGAGACTAACCTTCTAACATTCGGTTAACCGATGACCCTGACACATCATAACGAAACCGGGAGCTGCCAATATCCACTCAGTGTCATTTACGATAACTTATAGAGGCCTTAATGTATGTGACATAAACACTCATAGATCTATACTAATATTATAAAGCTGAAGAGTTTGTTTTGTTTGTTTGTTTGTTTGTTTGTTTAAACGCGCTAATCTCAGAAACTACTGAACCGATTTGAATAATTCTTTTTGTAATAGATAGCCACATTCAACGGGAAGGTTATAGGCTATTTTTCATCCCGAAATTCCCACGGGAACGGGTACAACGCGGGTAAAACCGCGGGGCGCTGCTAGTCATACATAAATCTGTAGGTACCTATAGTTGTTTTATTTCACGGGCGCCTCTGAACAATACTTGTGTGTGTGTGTGTGTGTGTAATGAGTGTAGACACGCGTCTTTGTGTGTTACACATACATATTACCATCGTTCGGTAAGATCATTCATTAGAATAACCATCGAATGACTTCTCCGCTAACTCAAACCTACCATGCTATCATTGCTTCAAAGACAATTTTGCCTGGATTTTGACACGGACCATGCTGCACACTAAGTGTATATACAATTACCAGCTACATAAGCATGGGTCAAGAGTGCTCGTGATATGAAATATCTACAAGAACTAAAAGTCTGCGTAAAGCTTACTCCAGACTTCGACAACTGTTGTTAAACAGACTGCGTAGAAGAAGTCTAACTGAACAAGTCTGCGGCGGTCCTTATACAAAACCTGAAGCTGAAGAGTTTGTTCTTTGTTTGAAAACTACGCGTAGAATTTGAAAAAATACTTCTGTGTAATATATTCCTACTAATATTATAAATGCGAAAGCTTGTGAGGATGTATGGATGTTTGTTACTCTTTCACGAAAAAACTACTGGACGGATTTGGATGAAAATTAACAGTAATATAGGAAAAAATCATTCAAAACACATGGGATACATTTTATCCCGAAATTCCTACGGGAAGGGGTACAACGTGGGGCGCGGCTAGTAGAAAATATTTAGTATACGGTACGGTGAAACACGAGTAAAACACGCTGCTGGCTCTATTCATATGAAACTGCCAGTCTCTATACGCTAACTCACTTTGTAAACGCTATTATTCTGGGTCCGGTTTTCGAACTAAAAATCAAGCTTTAGGAACAACGCCTACGTTTCGTTACAAACTTAGAAACGCGTAGGTAGGTGTAGTGTATGTGACCGATAGTGCATGTTACCTGTCCTACTATCAGTACTTTATCTCGATATCGCGATTCATTTAAACCCACCCACAGTTGCTTATCAATTATTTTAAGGTAGGTACAGAGGGTGTAATATCAATTTGGCGGATCTGCTAATCATTACCTATCGTAGATAAATAGCCAAAAGAATTATCGGATTAGTAGTAAAAGTATTAACCTGTATTGTCCCACAGCTGGGCAAAGGCCTTTCCTCTCACCGAAGATATCAGTACCTACAGTGAGGAGGATTCGGCAGAATCACCACCACCTCCTTATAACTAAGTTTAGATGATCAGGGGTGTTACCACGATCGTAAGTTTATCGCTCCTAACTTGCTTCTAAGGTATCGAAAATTTGGTACCATGAGGCCTTTTAGTGTCAAATTAAAAGCGCAGCCATGGTTTAAAAAACACAATGCCACGCAAAATAAACCCTATTTTAATTAATAAAAAATTTAAACTAAGCACATAGTATCTTCGAATAAAACGTGCCGTCAAATTGCAGTATGTCATTAGAGTGTCTGCTTCATTTCTTCATTGTTCTTATTTATATTGTATGTCTACGTAAAGCCTCCTACATAATCGTGTACTTAAACGTAGCATCACACGCGAATACTTCCAATGTGTTCTAAGCATAAGCATCGTAAAACATCAGTACGTTTCAATAGAGTTAACTTGCCGCAAGAAATAAGGTATTTTTCTGATATCTATTGTAAATAAATTGTGCTATGGCTCGAATTTCTTTGGCATATACCTATTGTGGTGGTGGCGTTGGTTGGATGAACTTGACTTTCATCAAATAATACAATGTAAAAGTCTAGCTTAGAGACTCTGACCAAAGGGATTGGTGATGCGTGGAAAATGAAACTTTTTATTTGGGTAAAAACACGTTTTCATTCCATTTCTAGTTATACTCATATTTTAGGACCGAATTTTTTCACAGCAATTGTTTATTAAGTTTATGTTCTAGTTCAATATAATATTATTCATTAACAATAAGCAATAGTAAAACTATATAAATAACCTGATTGTTATTTATAACAAAACATGCCTCCTGCTCATTTCTACGAAATAAGTAAGGGACTGTGTGACAGAGATAACGCTCTACAAAACCGAAACTCTCCGACTATCTCGCTCTAGATGCCGACGAGCAAGTAATATCGCCCTCTCCTCGTATTTCTCTTCATTACGCAATCACCACCGCACTTAAACCATTCAGATTGATTAATTACTTAGTACACTATTCCTTACTACAGTACCAACTATCCGTGGAAGTTTCCAACGTATACCGAACCAAAAGTACATAGGAATTTAGCTCTATTTACCTTTTATAGCATATAAATGGTGTAGGTGTGAACACTGTTTATGTTCCATCAAATCAGAATGAAAATAGACACGTACGGCTTTGATACACTAAGTTGAACAAAGTCTAGCTCATAAAATAGTAATATCAAAATGGATTATTTATGTAGTTATGTTGGTAAGGCCTTTTGTTCCTATATGTAGAGCTTATGTAGAGGTTTATTAAAGTACTAGCCACGCCCGCGGTTTCACCCGTGTTGTATTTGTTACCGCGGGAATTTCGGGATAAAATGAATCCCTTGTGTTATTCTGATGTATAACCTATATTACTGTACACCTAAATCCGTTGCGTAGTTTTTGCGTGAAAGAGTAACAAACTAACATTCATACAACAATCCTCAAAAACTTTCGCATTTATAATATTAGTAGGATGTAGCGGTTTATTCAAGTATTAATGATAGCAGCGCCCCGCGGTTTTACCCGCGTTGTGTCCATTCCTGTGGGAATTTCGGGATGAAAAATAGCCTATGTTACTCGTGGTGTAGTTTTCAAATAATGTAGCTTTTGAATGGTGAAAGAATTTTTAAAAACGGTCCAGTAGTTTTTGAGCCTATTCATTACAAACAAACAAAGTTTTCCTCTTTATAATATAAGTGTAAATAGTGTAGATGTAGGTAGATAAATGTTGTTTGTCTTTGTAATATATATCCGCAGGAACATTTAGGTTCGTCGAAATTCGAAAGTCGAAATTTTCAATAAGCTGTAGAATAAGTTCTAAGTAAGGATGTAAGTAAAGAAGGTCGTGTTGGCAAGTGGTCAACCATGGTGTCGAAGTTTTGAGACCGCCTACAGACCTTCAACATGGTCTAACGAATAACGAGAACAGAATTTAATAAAAATTCTGTGGCATTTCTTCTCCTCCTGCTAAAACCTTTCGTGTACTCGAGTTTCTGTTCAAAGAATCTGGTGCAAATATTATTAAACAATTCCTAAGAATCTTCTTTGAAATACTCAAAGAAAAAGTGTGCTTATAAATTATAGTGAACAATAAATATTGTAACACGATAACACAAGCTTGTCTTAATGCTAAACAAAGTTGCAGTTATTTCTTAACGAGCTTTTCGATTCTTAATTAGTTGAAGCTATCATTTGTAACTAATGGGTGTTAATTAATTAATAAGAGGACTGATAGCTTTAGTTTTACGTACTAAGTAGGTTTAGTTTTTGCTGTCAAGATTAATAAAAAATCGGAGTTTTCATAACTCAAAAGTTGTACGTAAGTTGTTTGTAAGTAAGTTGTTGTTTACTGGTTTCTTAAGTTTAAGCGAACACTTACTCATTTTAAATTGAAACCACGTTTACGAATACACTTCGCTTTTATTTTACATTTTTATCTGACGATTCTGCCCCTTTACAGGAACCGAGTCTTCTGTGACCATGGTTCCTGTCAAAGGGCTGAAACGTCAGATAAGAATGTAAAAAGCGAAGTGTATTCGTAAACGTAGTTTCGATTCAAAATAAATTGTTGTTGTCACATTGTGAGTTTATTAAGAAAGTAAGTTTGTGGACGTACTAACTTCTACATTCAGGAATATAAGGATGTAGAATACTGCATCGTGACTGCTTCAAGCTACCCGTGCATACCCAACCTAATAATGATATTCCCATTAAAAATATAAAAATAAAAAACAACTCAACAAAAGTAATTGTAAAACACAAGAGATTAAGAGATTTCTTCATTAATTCCTGGGAATGTTAAAAAGCATTTCTTTGTAATTAGGATGATCCCGGTTTTGTTTACAAAGCGTAAAAAACGTGTTTTTTAGAGCGGAACTAGCGAAGAAGGACAGTTCTTTAAATATCTATTTTAAATCATCTCTTTACTTTTTGAAGAAACTTTGAATTCATATGTTAATTAATTAATAGATATGTAAGATTTTATTAAAGATATTATATTATAAGATTATGTAGATTATTAGTAGATTATTTGATGCTCATATTTGTTATGTTTCTCTATTTCCCTTATTTTAGTTTGTCGTCCTCGTTATAATTATACGTAATTACCATTAGTAGTGGAAACTTGTAATTGGCCGTCTGCCCACATGTTTACATGTGTATTAAAATTATAATTGTATTGTAACCTAGCTGTAAGTTTTCCTAGAATTAATAAAATAAAATAAAATAAAATAAAATGTAAGACCATTAGGGCCGAAACTGCGTTAAGCGGGTGCCCGCGCGGTTTCATACAAAAGTGAACTGTCGCGTGCGGCCGTCGCGTGCGGCCGTCGCGTGCGGCCGTCGCGTGCGCCCGTCGCGTGCGCCCGTCGCTTGCGCCTGCTTAACGTAGTTTCGGCCCATAGACACTAACCTATATATAATGCCCACCCATTTTATTATAATCCTTCAAAATTAAACCTTCCTTTCCGAATTCGAGCTCAAAGTCAAAAGGTTAAGAAGCACAAACCGTGAATCCCTTAAGACTATAAAATACTCTCTGTGACACTGAAAAAATCTTTTGCTTCGGAAATATGTACTTCCTATAGTGTACGAGTATGTATATTTATCCACGTATGAATATCTAACAAAGTGCGTTGAATTTTCTTTCATTTTTCCTATGTTTTTTCTCTATGAGTCTTAGAATATTCGGAAAACAAAATAAACGTAGCATTTTTACGTGTAAATACGTAAATAAATTTCCAGCTCTTCGACTATTTGCTATAATGCAATGTTGTCATGTATGGAAGATCTGCTAAGTAAATGTTTTTGAAACGCATAAAACACATAATTTCAAGTTGTCCCTATAGAATAGAACAATATCAACGGAAGTAATTCCAGAGGGTATTAGTAGGAATTTAAATAGACATCAAAATATTACAAGTCGCTTTCTATTTTTCTACCTAGAAAAACGTATAGATGTGCTAACCGTAGGAGTAACAGATCGGTAATTGGCCGCATTAATCGAAGTAGATTGAAACAAGTTCAGAAACCGCATTGTTCCCACTGCTGGGCAAAAGCCTGGCATCTCACTGAAGATATTAGTATTAGGCGTAATCACCACGCTTGCCTAATGCGGGTTAGTGATCTCAAACTCGAGCCATGTTTGAAAAGTAGGAAACATGTTTTCGCTCATTTCATTGAACCCGAGACCTCAGTCTTGGCAGGCGAGTGCACATACTACTAGACCATTGGCCCCTTAACGGCCTATAACGGGTGGTTTACTACCGGTAAACTGGTGACCGTTCCCATCACGGTGTGCTGTTGGCCGTCGGTATCAGACTGTTACCTTTGCGCAAACAAATTATCGTAATCATAATACTATTAATTATCAACCCACTAGCCTCTAAACAGATAACCGAGCCCCTTCAAAGAATAAGGCACTAATAGCCCATTGAACGGGTAATAAAATAGTCTCATTTGTACGTACGATTTGAATAGATACTTACATTTAAATTCAACTCATATAACAAAGCATTATGCATTCTGTTTACAACCAAATTAGAACTATCAATCTCTTTTAAATACGCTCGTCTATTTCGAATAAGAATTACCTACTCGAAATAAAATATAACTTTTCGCGCCATTAATTTCGACTCTATTCACTTTTATTGTGTGAATGAATTGGTTAATAGTGAATAACGGTTCTTTTTTACATTTGTTTGTTTCGACCTTTGTGGTAGAATAAAAATTCGAATTTTGAATGTAAATAAGTTCAATAAAATGCGATCGTCAAACAGGGTTTAAAAATAACGGTTCACTTATTAGTAAATTACCCACGTTGAGCCCGTTCCCGTGGGAATTCCGGGGTGAAAAATAGTGTAAGACCTTTCCGTTAAATGTGACTATCCATTACAAAAAGAATTATTCAAATCGGATTGGTAGTTTCTGAGATAAACGCGTTCAAACAAACATACAATTCAACTCTTCAGCTTTATTGCATTAGTCAATGTCATTTGAACTTAAATATACACATCAAACTTATACATAAAGCCCCAATGTTGTGTTGTTTTAATATGAAGCCACATTTTCATTATAATTAGATTTATTCACCCCATCTAGGCTTGAGACTAATAACACAAAATATACTGAGTATTTTATCCCTAATGAACGCGGGCGTTACACGATATACAAGACCTCAAATTACAAATATTACTGCCAGCTCAACAGTATACCTTCATTACCAAAACAACTTAATGTACATCAAACTAATAAAAAATCTTATTAGCACGAACAAAATACAGTCAGACGTATAGGTACTCGTAAACACAGGTTTATGACAAACATGGAAACATGAATCATTTTCGACATTTGTTAAGTTTAGTATTATATTCCATTATGTACAGTCAACTACAAAAGTTGATGAACATAATTACAAAACACTTCAACACAAAAAAAAAAAAATAAGTGTGTGCAAATGTTTTATAATATTGAAAGTATTCATCAACGTTTGTAGTCGACTGTACTTGTGAACATCGTTCGGGATCATAGTACGGCATCGCCTAAAAGGTTTTAATTATACTTGTACGAGTACACTAGGGTCATGAAATAATGAGTAAATTTAGGTTTATATAAAACTAGCTGCGCCCCGCGGTTTCACCCACGTTGTACCCGTTCCCGCGGGAATTTCGGGATAAAATGCATCCCATGTGTTATTCTGATGTATTACCTATATTACTGTAAAGTTTCATCCAAATCCATTCAGTAGTTTTTGCGTGAAAGAGCAACAAACATACATCCATACATCCATCCATACATATATCCATCGTCACAAACTTTCGCAATTATAATATTAGTAGGACGTACGTGAAATATAAAGCTATTAGTTCCACGTTATTAGTGAACTAATAGAATGATATTCACATGTGTATTAAAAAATCTAAAACCACTCCACTTACAAATCAAACACTTCGTTTACACATTTGAACGAAAATAAAACAAGTATCTGTTTCGTATCATAAAACATAAACATTTGGCAACAATAAAATTTTAATGAACATTTAAAAATTGTATTGGCATCCGAACAGCTAAGAACCAATAATAAATTTGTCTGTCTGTGAATCTGGTTAATCAGGACAGAGCTATGCTCTAGAAAATTATTGGAGCACACATTTTTAGATCTATTTATTTTAGAACATACCTGGGATGCGTATGATGAGATTAATCCAAACATTATGCAAATTATATCGTCAACCAACTAGTTTCAAGACCTAGACGAAAAAATAATGACATGATGATAAGAAGAATATGAAGAAGTTGAAATTTGCCTACCTATACTTCACTACATAGTATAAAACAAAGTCGCTTTCCGCTGTCTGTCTGTCCCTATGTATGCTTAGATCTTTAAAACTACTTTGGTATTTTTAAAATAGATAGGGTGATTCAAGAGGAATGTTTATATGTATAAAAATCCCGAAATTCCCACGGGAACGGGCACAACGCGGGTAAAACCGCAGGGCGCTGCTAGTACCTATATAATAAAGTTGAAAGTTTGGTTTAATTTTTCGCAGGCGGTGGCGGGACAAGCTGGACGCCTACAAGAGGGACTGGCAACTGGTGGCCCAAAATCGAGAAGAGTGGCGGGAGTGGGGGGAGGCCTTTGCCCAGCAGTGGGACATTACGGGCTAACAGTAACAGTAATTCGAACTTGCTCACCTCTGGTCTCAAACTAACTACTAGTCTCTAACTCCAATGTAAATAATTCTTTTTTTAATGGATAGATACATTTAAGATTATACCTAGTGTCTTTTTACGGGAACGGACATAAACGGACACAAAGCTGGTATACCCTCGGGGCGCTGTTAAGCTATAATATTCGAGATACTTATAGCCTAATTCATATTAACAGCATTTTAGCTATCAAATGGCTATCCCTTTCCGACTTACACTATTTCCGAAAAGCAAAAGAGACAAAACATCAGTGCTTTAGTTAAGGAAACGTTATGAATAAGGAAGTTAGCAATGCTTAACTGTGAATACTTAAGTAGTACATACAGTTCAACTATCTTTAAGTAATATAGTCCAACTATCTTTCCATCACCCGGAAAGTAAACAAAGAGTAAACACATTATCCTTGTAGCCGAAACAACATAGTTAGGGGTTTATTTCCTGCCATCCATAATCTATGAAGCGAAATACGGTCCGTGGTAAATAAACCGGTATAATCTTACAAATTTGTCGTCCTTTAAGGGCCCAACAGTCTCCCGAAAATTAATCCCTAATTGATAATTTATTGAGACATTACCTACTGGTAGCTCTGTTACCCTACGACGCTTGTTTGGAGATAAGGAAATAAATCTGCGGTTTTGTGTTCAAATTAAGCTTTCTTGGTTTTGGATTAGCTACAGATAATCAATCAATGGAGATTGGTTAATTATTAGGTTAGCGATTTCTTTGTTCTGTTACCATATTTATCTGTCTTCTGTGAACTTCTCACGTTTTGGACTTTTCATAAAACCGTCTATGAAGGGTCCGAAGCGTCAGATAAAAATCTATACTAATATTATAAAGAGGTAGAATTTGTATGTTTTTTGTTTGTTTGTATGTTCGAGCTAATCTCGGGAATTACCAGTCCGATTTGAATAATTCTTTTTGTAATAGATAGCCATATTCAACGGGAAGGTTATAGGCTATTCTTCCTCCCGAAATATCTACAGGAACGGTCACAACGCGAGTAAAACCGCGAGACACTGATAGTGTTAAATAAAAGCGAAGTGTATCCGTAAGCGTAGTTTCAATTCAAAATGAGTAGTGTTCGCTTATACTTAAGAAACCAGTTACAATATTTATAGTCTAACATAACTTGCAAATAATAAGTAAGGTAAAGTGACCTCGCCAAATAAAGCCATTCATTGCTTTTGGTCAGATTTATTTTGTTCCAAAATCAATATCAAAAAATATTTATTTCACAATGTTGTCTTTGTGTCCACAAAGCGCAGCACAAATTCGATTATTTTTATTTTATATGAAGTATTCTCAATATTCTACTAGTTTTATTGGTATAAATATAAAAATTCAAATATTATATTTAAAATGCGTTATTAAAAAACAAACTTTATATTTACGACGTGCGAAGAAAAATTCAACAGCAAACTAATAAGATAAAACGCAAATAAAAATATCAGAAAGGTTATAAAAAGGCCTGTCTATTGAATATACACCAAACAAAGGTCAAAAATCTCAAATAAAAAAGGTTTGAGTAAAGCTATAAAAAATCACGTATGAATTTGTGCGTAAAAAAATATTAACATTTTATAACCGGCACGGGGTGACTATCTAATCTAACTCGATCGAATTTAAATGTGATCGAAATCGGATAGTGACATTAAAACGAGGCTACGAAACCTTTAGACTGTCTTAGAGAACCTAAAAGCTTCCGACATAGCCTGACGATTGAACAACAGGGACCGATAATTTAAAGCGCCTTAGCGCTCAGTTCTTTAGATGGTGCTACAGTAAGAGAATAAAATCACTTTAAAAACATATAATAATTCGGGAATAAAATCGTATCTAGATGGTAACCCCGCAGCTTTGTAGTTAATTAATTTAGTGGTACAAGATCCGGCACACGTTTCTGGAATATAAAAACCATTGGGTTGATGCTTGCCCTTTGTGAAAATCAGGGTTAACAGCCACTTAAGCCTGAACGCATCAACGTTTATGTTCCGACCTACAGAACTCAATCATCGTTTCCTCTATTGTTTGATTGATATTTGGTTATGTTTACGTTGGTTAACTTAACTTAGCGAAGGTAACTCTAGTGAGATATTGCTATAGTTAGTTATCCTCGCTTCTGTGGTAGTCTATCATAAAGTAGTTTCATCTCACGCACGCCCTGAGTCATAATTTTATAAGTAACTGTTCATACATGCATATTTTATTGTCTTAGAGCCCAATTTCACTGTCACAACTAAACCCGATCAGTTCAACTTCTTCAAAAACTATAACTGAGTTCAGTTGACCGTTGTTCAAGATAGAAACAGTGAATTTGGCCCTTAGTGTATCATCCTTAGTCCGCGTCAAAATAGTCTTGGAGTGGTATTATAGTAGGTATGAGTAAACATTAAATCTATGGAGTAAACAGAGGAAAGTTATTTTGTAGTGAGTTGTCAAATGCACATAAACAATGATCTTGACAACCCTACCGATAGTTACGCACACAAAGACGCGTGTCTGGTGTTCTATATTTTGTGTTACAACTATAAGTATGGCCGAGGGGCGCTCGGGAAATTAAACTACTTTATATAGAGTTGTTTTGTTGTGACTGTGTAAAAAGTATATTTTAAAAGGACCGTCGCAGACTAGATTCGGGCTAGTAGTAGTTTTACTGACTTGTTCGACGCCATCAAGGCTGTCATAACAGACAAATTGACAAGTCTGTGACAAACAGAAACATCTGATACATATTGTCTTTAGCACAAAATAGGTCTCCTATATCTTGTCTCTAGTGTGTGCTCTTTTTAGTGTGTCTAAAATATAGTCTGCGATGGTCCTAAAATACCTTAATATATTTATCTACTCACTCCGAAATCTGGATGTCATCATCATTACGAGTAGGTCGTAGTGTCCTAGAAAATATATTCTTTAGAAGTCTTTGAATACATTTCGCCTTCACACACAAGGTCTAGATAAAGATTTCCAATGTCAATGTGTAAAGTCATTTTGATAACTCATTTACCTTGGTGGAAAAATGTTTGTTGTGTGTTTTTGCGTGGGTTGTTCAAAATACAAAGACATTCAATTATAAGAAGTTAAATTTGTCATCTATTTTTAATGTTGGTTAATTCTATGTTTTTTTTTATCTGAAGGTTACTTATTCTTGAAAATACACACTTATGAGACCGACAAGATAATCTATATAAATAAAAATGAATTGCTGTTCGTTAGTCTGCTTAAAACTGGAGAACGGCTGAACCGATTTGGCTACTTTGGTCTTGAAATATTCATGAAACTCCAGGGAAGGTTTAAACGGTAAGCATTGACTAAATAAATGCGGGTGAAACCGCAGGGCACAGCTAGTAAAATATAATAATTAAATTATTAAGTAGAATTTCCTTTGCAATATCAATTTTCTTCAATAAAACCTTTAAAAGATCCTTCAATATAACAAAATAAAAAATAAAGTAAAGTAATGTAGATACGAGTATGAGTCTGTTATGTTTCACTGCTGGGCAAAGGCTTTCAACCCACATGTAACAAAATTAAATGTGACCAACTGCTGCACTCAGAGTCGTCCATTACATCGACACTTAACTAATGGACGTATTTTTCATTCATTACATGTCATACATAATCACTTTTTAATCTCTCCTAAGAAAGCATTTCACGACTTTGAGAACGGGCGAAACCAAGGTGAACAAATAAACAATAACATTATACGTAACATTATCTACTTAGTATAAGTAACGATACACAATGTATTGAAAAGAAACATAAGGAATGCTATCACAATATAGGTCAATTTATAAATAAACTCGCGACATCCAACGAGGGCAATGACTTCCGCTAAAAATAAACATCTTGAAATGTTTCATATATACTTTTGATACAGAATATTTTTCATTTACTCAAATGATAGATAAATTCAAAAATCAAAAACATTATAAATGCGAAATTAACTCTGTCTGTCTGTCTGTCTGTCTGTTACGCTTTCACGCCAAAACTAAACCGATTTGAATGAAATTTGGTACACAGTTAGTCCAGAGCCTGAGAAAGGATATAGGCTAATTTTTATCGCGAAATTCCTGCGGGAACGGGTACAACGCGGGTGAAACCGCGTGGCGCTGCTAGTAATAATATATATACCTATATAGAATTTATGTCATCTATTTTAGTATACTTCAAAGGTAAGATAGTCCGTTTATTACGCACGAGTTATTTCTAATGTTTTTCAAAAGATAGACGAAACAACCGAACGTTTCATTAATTAGAAGAGATTTGACTGTCACTTGTTTGGAACGTATTTTATCTTCTTTTTTTTAAGCTCTGTGATTGGTTGCTGGTCTAGAGGAGCTGGGCTAGGTCACGTGATCCGTTATATGTGGTAAAATGGTAATACTAAAGGTATACAAATACTCAGTCGCATTCATCGTAAGCTTTTGATTAATTATAATTTTCAATCAATAACAATATCTGCTTTAGAGGAAAAAGGTTTAGTGAATAAGACTCAAGTTATCTTTCTTCTAATGAGGTTCGTGTGTTATCTCTTGCGACGTTGTACCCGTATTTAATTATTCTTATTTCAAACCCGAACTTCACATTTTGTGAAGTTTTACCATAGACTACAATATACTGTTTGTCTATATCTGAAAAAGGTAAAGTTTCTAACTTTGTTTGTTTCGCAAGCGCTAATCTCAGAAACTTCGAATCCGATTTGAATGATTCTTTTTGTTATTAATAGCCACATTCAACAGGAAGGTTATAGGCTATTTTAAATCCCGGAATTCCCACGGGAACGGGCACAACGCGGGTGAAACCGCTCAGCACTGCTAGTACATTATACTCTATGAGTTTAACAAATATTATTCTCTACTATTTTTTTTAAACCTTAAGGAATACTCTCAAAACGTAAAGTAAAACATAATATGCAAAGTGCAGCACATTTGAGACTTAGTTTAAATAAAAGCTTTCAATGCTATTGTTGGAGTTAAATCCATTTGTAAGAGATACTCTGAAGAGTCTATCATAACGGAATATAAAATGCAAACGTCTTATAAATATTACTGTACGGATCTCGTTTTAATCTTTTATAGTTATAAAGCTAGGAATATACCTTCATAGACAGAGAGACAAATAAAGATATAGATAAACAGAGAGAAATATGTAAGAGAGAGAGAGGGAATAGAGAAAAATAAGAGAGTGGTGGACATAGTTTAGATTTTAAAGTAATTTTGTCACATTACAGCCTGACCAGCAGCCTGACTAATCTGACGGTTCACTACAAGCCTGTAGGTTACTATGTAAGCAAAGCTTACTAACGCGTCCAATAATGTACTTTCAGCTTAACCTTTCTCAAGACTCTCCAAGTGTGAAAGAACTTTTAACGTTGATATTTTTGTTCGTATGAAAACTTAATTATAGTGTGTCATGAAGATTTCAGAAGTTTAATGTAAGGTGAAGTCATTGGTTTTATTAATCTGAAATTCATGCAAACCTTATTTTAACTTAGATTTTTTCTTTATATTTTTTTTGTAACATGCACCAATAGTGAAAAATGCATACAGCGATGACAACTCAAAAGGTTTAAAAAAAGAACAAGACATCAGAGACTACTAGCCCCGCCCCGCGGTGTTACCCGCGTTGTGCACGTTCCCGCGGGAATTTCGGGATAAAATGTATCCCATGTGTTATTTCATGTATAACCTATATTACTGTAAAGTTTCATCCAAATCCGTTCAGTAGTTTTTGCGTGAAAGAGCAACAAACATACATCCATACATACATCCATCCTCACAAACTTTCGCATTTGTAATATTAGTAGGATTGCATTGTCTTTAAATTGTGTTCTCAGTGTTTAAAGCTGACTGATCTATGTTATTTTTAATGGCTAGTCTGCACCAAAACACCCCCTGACGATCACTATACATCTGCTAGTTAATGTAAAACCAAAGTACACATTCTAGTATCATTCTCTTGAACATAAGTCCACGTCACCACTTTAATAGAAACTCTTGTTTTGCATAATTTATGAACGCTGTCAATATTACGCTGTTCATTCCACTCTGCATTCTGAACATACTTTCATTGTTCATAAAATATTGTGCATTCCGTAAAATGATGCATCGCTAGACTTTAAGAGTGAATTTTCAATGAAGCAAACGTGATTTAAGTTAAGTTAATATTGCAGCGTTTGAACAAGGATCATGTTATTTATAGCCAAGTTCAATATTAGTATATATATATATTAGTACAGATATTGCTTTTCGTCTGAGTAGATACTTGTCTGTCGCACTTTAAAAAAATAACATACTACGATTTGCAGTAATTATACTAAGTGAAACGGGACTATATCGCGTTAGAATATATAACGTATTCATTTTTAAAATAACGCACAAAAATATTAAGGACTTTTTTGTACACTGAAAACTATAAGTCGTATCAATGGTTTTTTAATGTCATTGCTGATAAATGGCGGTAATTGCTAAAATGTTAGTGCTAAAAATAAATACAAAACATATTCTCATTCCTTCGCACTGTACTGATATTTTCAGTAAGATGAGAGGCCGTTTCCCAGCAGTGCGACATTACAGGCTTATAGTTACTTACTTTGAATTCTCATTGTTTTTGGAATCAGTTAAAAAAAGCATATCATGACAAATATCAAGTATTTACAGAACGATTAGCCAATAACAACTTGTCATTCTTTTATGTTGGTTGAGCGATATCTCTACCAATTGTTTACCGTTTTGATGGTAATTTTATTAAGACCTTCTGTATCTCAAGGATTGTTTCAAGGGAAAGGTTTTTGCAGTTTTACTATTACATTCAGCATTTTCCCGGTTGTATCAATCGTTAGACCATGTCGGAGGCCTTCAGGCGGTCTAAAAACTCCGACATCAGGGTTGGCTACTAACCTGCTCGAACTTGCTTTTTTAAGTTGGGGCATTGCATACTCTCAATCAATTATATTGTGAGCAAAATCGAATCGAGTAAAACCATTTTAAAAGTAGGGTTCCAAATGACAATTTCTAAATCCATCGTCACACTCGACGATGATCCATGGGTTCTGTAGACATTAATCATTTAATTTGCTAATACCCGTAGCTCTATTAAAGAGAATACGAAATAGGATTACGTTGGCTCGTGTACCTTAAATCCGGAACGGATCACAATAATACACGTTGAGGTAAGATTAAATATTCAAACAGAACGAAACATGAATATCATAACCTATCTCTATTTTGTTGCAGTGGAAATCAGTTAAACAGTTGTTACAGCGTCAAAAATTCAGCCCCTATTAAAATTTCATACGCGGTCAATTTGACCCAAATTAAGCTCTAAGCTGATTACGGAATCTAACTAACTGATAATAATGTTTACACAAACAAATATACTTTATGTGAATATATAAATTGACACCCAGACGTCGTCGCCAACGAGTATGTCTGCACATATTGCTGACTCGGGGCGGGAATCGAAACCGCAACCTCCGACACAATAAGCGCTCTCACATGCCACTGTGCCATCGGGTTTTTTTATTCCAACCCTCATGTACCTTTTTTGCTAATAAAAAGTAGTTAGATTGGAACCCCTATTCAAGATCTTCTTGATTTTATATCAGAAATCAAATGATTGAAAACTTAACTAATTTTTTTGCGAGCTGTACAATCCGTGAGCTCGACAGCAAGCCACCTCGATGCATCAAAAAATAATTAAATCCGATAGTCATCGATTTTTTGTTTATATTGGTTAAGTATGAACTAAAATGAATACAAAGTAAGATTTATTCTTTTTACAAAATATCCTGATAAACAGAAGCAAAGCAAGGGCACATCGATAGTCTACCTAATCGTTTAATATTAATCGACTCGGTGTGCTTAGTGTTGTGTGTTAATTGGTTGGTAATATTTAATTAATATCTTTTGAGGAATGAAATAGAGGGAGAATTATTGTTTTATCTTAAACCCCCATGTTCAGGAAAGCGGAAATTTATTATATTTATGATATTACTTAAACGGTTACATTAATAGCAATCTACTATAAAAGGTATTTCTCTAAAAGGATGTCAGAATCAAAGAAGGAAATCAAAGGTATTCTTTTAGATGGTTTCAATTTTGAAGAGCCTCTTGAGGACTAAATTTATTTCCTTTTTATTTTGACTTCATCAAAACATACTTCAATTTACATCTTATCTTGACAATTGGCATTCGATTGGCATTCTACTTGACTGTCTTTAATCAAACTGCTGTATATAAATATCGACTACAATACCAGTAGACAACCAAATCGAATTCGAAGCGATCGTCACTTGTCTAATGGCGCAGCCTGTTTTAGAATTCGTATCTTACTTAATAATAACATTTTGTATTAAGAACACTTTCAAATGGTTTGTCACCTTCTGACATACGCAATTTTCCCAAGAGCAAAAGAGACAAAACACTTTATATCAGTGTTTTAGTTTCAGAGCGTTTATTAACAAGGCGGTAGGTCTTTACTAAGCTGTTAATATATATGACGGAGTATCTTTAACTATTTTAGAGTGTTTATAGAAATCGAGTTCCGTATACTGCTGGTAATTCAAATCCATTAACCAGGAAATGTTCGAGGTTGCTATTGGATCCCACTCGCGAACCGGGTAAACATAATACAAATATTATCTCTCTGACGCATCAAAGTACATTTTTGTATCCATTCACGAAGATGATTTAGACTGCCTTGTTTTAAACGGTTGGTTATAGTAACATACGTTCGTTAAAGTTTACGATTTTCTACGTAGTTAAATGTATGTTAAATATTAAAAAAAAAATTGTTTACACGGGCGGCCAGTAGAAAGGTATGATTTTTCATTTTCTTGTCTGTTGAGACTGACATTTTGTTCCAACGTTAACTGGTGCGTAACCTATAACAAAACACTATCAAGATCACCAATCTATACGACGACGAGGACGACCTACACGACGACCAATCCTAACCCTAATTCGACAACCCTAATTCACGGTTTTTTACGTTGCTTTTAAATGCCAGTAGTCCAATTTCGATTTTGTATAAATTAGATTGCCAAAGACAATGACACGATAAAATTCACTTAACCTATTCTTCGCTGTTGTTTATCGCGTTAAATCATGTATCGTTGTGTGTTCAGGACTTGATGAACCGATGAAAGAAAAAGCGATTACGTCAATAAATAATAATGAGAGGTCATATAAAACGTGGGTGTTGATCAATGGGTCGCATTTACCCTGCGATTGGTAGGAGTAAGGTAAAAGGGGCTTTAGGTTCCTACATAATAATATGGGTGAATGTCGTATTCATGCTACTGTACATATGATAAGGTCGATTAAATTATTAATAGATGGTTTACATAGCAACATTGAACGATTAAAGCAAAGTGTGGAGTATTGTTTGCTATAATAGTGTAATACATGTTAGTGATAAGTATACGATATTAATTTAATTATTTACTGATGTCTAACAACACTCAGTTTTTAAAGTTTGTCAGAAAAAGGACTCTGTGTCTGCAAATCTGCTCTTATTATCTATACTAATATTATACTGTGATATATCTATATTACTGTGAAGTTTCATCCAAATCCGTTCAGTAGTTTTTCGTGAAAGAGTAACAAACATACATACAGTCATCATAACAAACTTTCGCATTTATAATATTGGCAGGATTAAAAACAGTAACTTAACAATGTATCCAAAAAAGAAAAAGAGCTTTAATTATTCATTAAAATTCCCTTTAAAATCTTTATTACCACATTTCAAGTTCTGTCTCAAACCGATCTGGTTAGTTTTTAATCACTAATTATGTCATAAAGGCTTTTTGAACTTTATAGGTCGTCATCATAAAGGTTTAATATCAAGGAAAAGTACATAAATAAATGAAAGTAAATACTTTGAATCCGGTTCTTAATTATGACAACATTGAAAAACGTTTCAAAATACTTAATTAGTAATTATTTGCAATGAAAGTAATGCAATTTGTGGATACTTTAATTTGATAAAGTATTTTAAGTACATGTCAGCCTGTAGTTGGGTTCGCTTAAATATTTTGGTTGGAATAATTTTCAGAAAACTTTTTAGCATTTTTTTCCCTTGAATATAAACTGTTGGCCCTTCGCCCTCGTTCTTCTCAGCAGCAGTTGGGACGGGGTGTTTGTTTTGTTCTGGTATCAAAAATAGCACATTCTAACTGAATTTAAAATTGTCGGTCTCGGTTGTAAAAATCATAGACCATGTCGGAGGCCTTTGGGTTGTCTAAGACTCCAACACCAGGGAATCACTAGACTAGGGAGTCACTAACGTATTCGAGCTTACCTACTTACATACTTACATTGAGTGGGGGATTTGGTTTCAGATTTTTTAATAAAGGAACTCAAAAATATTTAAAAAGCTTAGTCACAGTCGCCGTTGCATGCATAGTGGCAATACCATAACTATTAGTCCGATGCTACTACTTTTTTGTATAGACGAAAAAAACCCTGATAACGACCATAAGTTTCTTTTATCCCAAATATGCCAAAAGAAACGTTGATTAATTGAACCGAACCGAAGACGCACGTTAAAAATAAAACGTTACATCACTACATCAAAGTGTATAGGAAGTACAAAAATAGCGAACAAGATAGCGAATAAAAACTATAATTTGGCAATGTCAGGGTGCTTGAGATTCCACGCATCGGACGCCATCTCAATACTATGATTTATTGCTTTTCCACTCCACTGACTTGCAGATGTTGTTTATGTTAGCCGACTTTATATGGGAGAGGTTTCATGTTTAGTATCAAACGTCGCGTGATGTATCGTGAGTGATGCTTTTCAAAAAACATACGGTGAGACAGATAGACAACAAATCGTAATATCTGTTATAAAAAAATATGTGATAAACTACTAGCTCCGTGGTTATTGTGTCAATTAATCAGTTCATTCCATCGTACCCCATCACTAATCTTTTTCTCTATACTCTATATTATCTTTGGTCAGAAAATCGGCCATATTTGTTTACATTTCAGGTCTGCTAAGAAAAAATGGACTATAGTTCAAAATAGATATTATATTATGCCACTAAAATACTCGTAGTACTGAAACAGTGGTGGAATTGAACGGTTCGACAACTATAATACTATGTGACCCTTTTCAGAAGTCGATGGTAACTATACCAGCTGGGAATTATACTGATAGATAATCGTCTACCCGTCGACAAACGGCTTTAAACATTATACCAGTAAAAATTATAATACCTAAACAAATTGTTTTACAAAAACACAGAATTTGTTGTGACAAGCTCTCAAAGTATTTTGTTACCATTCAAATAAAATAGAAATTCTTTATTTGAATTTTCAAAGCGTTCTCTTTGACAGCTGCGAAGTGCTTTTAATTTTAGACCAGTGTCATTATAATTCAGTTTAGGCACATTGAAATATTAGTATCAACGTTATAAATGTGAGAAATGAAGGTATAGATGGCTTTTTGTAGCTTTGTCAAGTTAATTTGGTTGTTATGCAAATGTAATAGATGGTGTATTTTTGTATTTAGAATTTTTACAACTAAAAATTAAATGTGAGTGTACCATCAAGTTCAATGCAGACTAGCTAGATGAGAAGACTGAAACAATCTATGGCGGTAATTCTATAGAAAATGTTTTCTATAGTTTGGTAAGTTATATGTTTTCTTTCTCTTTCTATTCTCTTTCGATTAAAATTATAATCATACAGATTCACGGAAAAGCGAAACACTTACTGCGTTACAGATTAATCTGTAGTGTGCAATTTTCTAAATAGTCAGCCTCAAGCCTTAAGATAAACTTGACTGTATGCGCTCAGACCAATAATATCTCAGACAGACACAGAGTCGTAAAATCCCGTCTACGGTTTCGTCATCCAATTAAATGAACCATTTTGTCAAACCAACGTTTATTGTGAGATAATGAATACTGACAATGTCCAGTCTTTTGATCTATTAAAGATTGTAACTCATCATAGTTTATTTTTTGTGACTTTTTATTAAAACAACCTCGGACCAAATAAAATGTTTGGGGAGCGATGCACACAATATAACATTCCTTTATTAAATTTATGAATTGTCAGCTATACAAAGTAAAGTATAAAAAAGTAATATTCTGTAATATCCTTATGCAAGGTAAAAGCATCGCGTCTCATGGTGTTAGGCTCAATCACCGCGTCTTCCTACCACGTGTTGTTCATGAAACCCAAGCTATGTTTGAAAATTACACTACTTGGCAACAAAATAAAAACAGGCAAATAACACAATTTACACATACATGTAGAATCAAATTACACCTCTGTACTATAAGTAGTACACACGTTCCAAAGGCGTCATCGGTTTAAAATGCTTCATCATCATTTTTATTTAGTCCGAGACGCCAACTATTTTTTATGTGATGCCACCCGGAGGCGCCGCAGAGCAATTAATTACCGGAAAGATGTTGTTATGACAATATTATGATCCTGAATTAAAGTTGATGATGTTTATATGATATGATAAAGTGATATTAGAGGCATTTTTCTTATTTTTCATTTGATTTTGTATAATAAAACTGTTTGTAAATATATATGTCTAGACTTTCTTTTTTTGTCTTTTATATTTTAAACTTTTTAGAAAAAAGTCAATTAAAAATAGAAGGAATTAATTATTGATATTATTGTTTGTGTAGATGGGTAGAAGTCGGAATGCCTCTTTAGGGGTAATCACAAATCAAAATTTGAAGTTGAATTAAGTTGAATTTTGAGATGAATCTTGGAAATAAATTATAGGTACAGAGTGCAACACTAAAAGACTCGAAAAGTAATTTCAGTACCGAAATCATTGAACATTAAATAAAAAAAAAAAAAAATGTAACTTAATTAAAAACCAATTTATATTTTTTATTCAGCTACAAAATATAAAATTGACTCAAACTTTTTAACTCACACGATTTGCCTCATACTAAATGAAACGGGTTTATAAATTGTCGTGGTCACGGGACGAATAAATACGTTATAATGATTTTCTAACGGGATATAGATCTGTTATATTTATAGTATAATAACTAGCTGCGCCCCGCGGTTTTACCCGCGTTGTGCCTGTTCCCGTGGGAATTTCGGGAATTTTTATACATATAAACCTTCCTCTTGAATCACTCTATCTCTTAAAAAAACTACATCAAAATCCGTTGCGTGGTTTTAGAAATCTAAGCATACAGACAAACAGACACGAAACAGACACGACTTTATTTTATACTATGTAGTGATAAAAAAGTGAGTATATTTTAAATACCTGAAAAATCCTTCTTCACTGTAGTCGAACCTTCTTCCTCAAGACCTGTAACAACAATAAACGGTATAAATAAAGTTCCAATTATATATGTTTTCTGGTATTAGTTCAAAGGGCAATAACAGGATGTAGGAATATACTTTAAACGTAAATATTCTTAAAGCACCAACATTTAAGCTTAAAAATATTAAAATAATATTGACCCTGTTGTAATTATATCGCCTATGACTTCATATTTACTTGTTACTAATGTAGTTCACACTGGCTCTAGTCACGAATTTATTAAATTTACTTTTTAATGTATTGGGAGTACTTGCCCTCGAAACGGAATAGAAACATTCCAATTTCCACATTGTATATTATAAAGTAATTTCGAGTAGCTTAGTGGCCAACCCTGGTGTCGGAATTTTAGACCGCCCAAAGGCCTCCGACATGGTCTATCGACCGGGACCTACAATCAATTTTTTTATATTTATAGATTTGCGATTCAAAACATTGAAACATGCACTAGCACATCAGTACAAAGTCATTATATAATAAACTAGCAGTACCCTGCGGTTTCACCCGCAGCACATTCCTTCCCGTTTGAAATTCGGGATGAAAAATAGCCTATAATCTTCCCGTTGAATATGGTCATCCATTAAAAAATAATTACTCAAATCGGATTGGTAGTTTCTGAGATTAGCGCGTTCAAACAAACAAACTCTTCAGCTTTATAATACGAATATAGTTTCTTAACTCGTTTCAATTTAGTTCGTTTGTCAAACGTATTCTCTTACTAGGTTATTCGCCAACTGCCAACACCTAATTATTCGACAGCTGCAGTTTTAAGCCGACTGCGGCCGATTGCCGTATTAGCTGTAGCTGTTTGATGTCACCGCATGTTGCACGCAGTGAACGACTTATGGTAATCGTGCCTTAACTGGCTTTTTAAAACCGCGTTAAAATAACCGTACATCAACCAAGAGACATTTCCATTAATAAAGCGATGTGTTCGCTTGAAGTTAACATTCCAATTTACGAAGTATGATTATTAATGTGAGTGAGTGCTGAATCACGTTTGAATCTTTTAATTTATCGAACGAGGACCTTCCTCGGTGTACGCTAATGTGGAATTTTAATGTATTTTATTTCGGAGCAAATGTGAAAATGTGAATTTAACAAAATTAATTACGCGTTTACTCGAAATACCGCACATCAGATTAATATTATGAAGACATGTTTTTGCCGTTGCGTATGTGAAGTGGTTATAATTTAAGTTTTATTTTTATATGTGAGTTATTGAATTAAGTCGCACAATCGAAGAGTGGAATGCAAGGTTCTAAAAGTAAAACAATAACAAAAAGATTTAACATACCGAGGATTCAAAAAAAACAACATTACTATAGCGTTATTGTACGAATTCAGAAACTGTAACCCGATTTCCACTGACGAAGCTTAAAAATGAGTGAAGCTCGTCTTCTATTGAACTCGCCTACTTCAATGTAAAAGAAGCTTTTATTAACCTGCAGAGCTGCAACGATTAATCCAACTGAGTGCTACTCAAAAATCCTAAACAAATATACATACATCAATTCAGCTACAATCGAGTGAGTACTATTTAAGAACCTAAAATCACAAAATTCCATTTAAATAAAAGCATAATAGTGAACACATTTAGGGTGCTTTCAAATTATGCGTTTCATACAAATCGAGCAGTGCGGCAACAGTGCGTACTAAAATTATTTCGCGGTACCGACGCCGCACTGTTGCCGCACTGCTCGATTTGTATGAAAACACACGATCGTACGTTCACAATACGACAAACGCACCGCTTCGGCACCGCAGCGGTCCGACACGAAACGCATAATTTGAAAGCACCCTTACGTCTCAACTCAACACTTATAACAATTTATTTAATCCTTCATTTGCATTCGACAGATAAACTTCGTATCAAATAAACAAGTATTAAAAAAGTCGCGACCAAAATTGAATACAGAATATATTACCTTTCAAAATTCATTATAAACTTCACACTTTATCGATTCGACAAACCGATTGCATTGATAATACACTTAATTAAGTTATAAATTATTTTTATTCGAATACAACTGATTATTCTTTGTATTTAGTTATCGAATCGATTGAAACTTTCGAAAGTAATAAAAGTTTGGTGATGTTATTGCCTATAAAAGAATAACATTTATATTTGTTTCCAATAAAGTTTTAATGAAAATAGCTATTCGATAAGATTCGGTTATACTGTTCTTATTTTGGATACTTATTATCCATACAAGGTGTGTAATGAATCGATATCGTTTTAAAATATCGTATGTCCATAAAAAAGTTGCGTTGATTTTATGTAAAAGTCCTTTTCTTTTCCATTTAAGTAGTCCTAGTTATTAAAGCAAAGTTAAATTAATATTGTTTGAACATAATCAAAATCACCATTGCTTGACTCCACCGAATTAATTTAAACAAAAGTAATATCCCATTGCTGGGCAAATACCTCTCATGTCACTTAAGATATCAGTCAGGATTTTTTAAGACAAGTTCTCCTCTATTTTAGAAAAGATAAAACATATGGGCATGGAAACTTTTACAACATGTTTACAACCAATATTGCCATTTATCCAATCGGTGAGTCAGCCCTACAATTCGCATTGACCGTGAAACAGGACTGTACGTACAGTTATCACTGTAACAAAGTCTGCGTCATTCAATCAGACGGGTAGAGGCGTCCGAATTTACTCTTTCATTCTAAGATAGATATAAAATGGGAAGGATATGGCAACGTGGCGAAATGAGATCATAATCTGAGTCCATGGACATGCAATGGCGTTTTGTGCCACTTAGCCGAGTGATGGTGGATTTTTTGCGTTGCAGTGTTAATATTAAAGTGAAAATAGTACGATATTAAAAAGGATGATAAATAATTCTGTTAACCCCCAGCTGAATTTTGTTTTGTCAAACTATTTCTATACAATCATAATAAACTACTAGTGGCACCACGCGGTACTACCCACGTTGTACCCGTTTTCGCGGGAATTTTGGGATAAAATGTATCCCATGTTTTACTCTTATATATAACCTTAGATAACTATTAAGTTTCATCCAAATCTCTCCAGCAGTTTTTGCGTGAAAGATTAACAAACATACATACATACATCCTCACAAACTGTCACATTTATAATAGGTATTAGTAAAATTCGCAAACAAATTTCCTTCCAAGATTAGCCCGAACATACAAGCAAACAAAATAATAAAAAATACCTCTTTATAATATTAGTATAGGTTTGAGCGTATCATATCTTCTTCATTTTATAAACCTCTTTGGTTTAATATTTTCCGTCTGCCCACAGTTTTACGTTCCGGCTTTGTTTACAGATAAAAAAGAAACGGGAACGAGATGAGTTTTTATTTTTAGTGTTACAAAATGTTTTCTTAGGAATTCTGAGGACGATTGTGTAATTATGTTGTACTTTATTGTAAGAACACAAGCCTTTTATTTAAGCAGAAAAGGTTGTACGTGAATAAAATGCTGAGTTTAAAAGGGTTAACCGGAGAGGTAAAGTTGTAATTGTTGGATCTAACTGTTAAGTAACTGTAACTGTTATTTATATTAATATATAATTAATTTATATTAATATAACAACGAAATATTAAAATATCTATAATCTATACTAATATTATCAAGAGGTAAAATTTGTAAGTTTGTTTGTTTGTATGTTCGAGCTAATCGCGGGAATTATCCGTCGTTATTAAATCAGTCAAAATCTACTAGTAGAAAATTGAAAATAACATTATACAAAAAAAAAATCTTTCAAACTTTGATAATCGGACATGAAACTAATTGTAATTCCATTTTTAAAAAGTTACAAAACTCTTCTCATAAACGCTAAAGATTTGTAACTTAAAGACTAAAATAACTTCACTTAAGACTAAAGCCTAAAGGCTAGATAATTTTAATAAATAAAATTACCCTTACCATCTACTCAAAGACCGGATGTTTGAACCGGATAACCGCTAGACGTATATCCGGCGTTCAACATTAAACCATTGCTACAAGTATTGGTCTGCAAACGTCTTGATAGCGGGTTAACTCTATCATCTACGGTAGGTATAAATAACTTTATCTACACTAATGTTGTAACATGCTACTTATGTTTCCAATACTTGACTTATAATTACTACTGTTATAGCGCAGACAACTAAAACACTCTTTTTGAGCAATTGCACATGATGTTATAATATCCACATCGATATCGTAAAATCTCATTATAACATCGCGGCCTGCGCGGCGCGCGCCCTGCGGCCCTGCAGCTGCGCTCTCATTGGTTAGATTTTAATGGCGGCAAGTTCACTGTGACAATACACGTACGCGTGAATTTAATGTTTCGCAATGTGTTTTGTTTTTAAAATTTTGTTTGATTAATTGCATTAAATAGTGAAGATAAAGTAGTGTATGCAACTGCATATAACACGGGTATTAAAACACTCGTTACTATTATGAAACTCGCTGCGCTCGTTTCATAAACTCACACTCGTGTTTTAATACCCTTCTTTATATGACAGTTGCATAAACTACTATTATTAAGCGAAAACCAATTTCAAAAAGATTTTTATACTATCGGTTAGTTAAAAATAGGACCATTTCGTAAGTGTGTAATATGATGAAAGAATTTTAAAATCATTTCGTAAATGAAGGAGATAAAACACTCTTATGAACCTCCATTGGTTTTTGAAGTCGGTCAAAAATACATAACAACAGAATTGAGAAGATTCTACTTTTTATGACAGTTTTCTCTTCTATTTGTAATTATAAGCGTCACTAGGTATGTTTAGTTCAACATATTAGTACATAGAAACGAAATTGTTTTAGTGTCTAAATGAAAATACTATTAAGGTGAGAACAGACTGATGCAACAGAAGAAATGTTACATTAATTAACACCCACAATGTACCAGTGTATCATGAAATACCATCGCTGTAGTTTATAAGTTATAATAGCATGGTAACATTTTTATGTTATTATGTTCAAATCTATTCACACCCTTACATCACCCAATCGAATTTTAAAGAATGAACTTTCTCCATTATATATTGTTGTTGCAAACCATTAGTAGCAACGTCATGCAGTTTCAGCAACGTTGAACAAGAATTGTTTTTCTTAAAAGCTATATTTAAAAAACTAGCAGCGCTCCGTGGGTTTACACGCGCTATGGCCGTGGGAGTTTTGGGATAAAAAATAGCCTATAAATAGCTTCCCGTTGAATGTGACTACCTACCCACTATACAAATAATTATTCAAATCGTTTTGGTAGATTCCGAGATTTGCACCTTGAAAAAATCTCTCTTCAGGGATATTATATTGGTATAGATTACACTTCCTTTTCCTCCCAATTAATAATTGAAAAAAATTGCATTTTTTAATCCCAAACACCCTTGAAACTAAACTTTCGTTAAAGTTCACTGAAGCTCACTTCAACTAAATATTAACTTCGCTTCCGCAGATAAACTTCTGCTATATTAGCGGACTAGGTTTACTTGATAACCTCTGAATTTCTTGAAGTTCAATATCTATCTGAATCTTTTTTATAAGTAAACTAGCTGTGCCCTGCGGTTTCACCCACAGCGCACCCGTTTCCGTAGGAAATACGGGATAAATAGTATCCTATATCCGTCTCCTGGTTCTAAGTTTACCACCAATTTTCAGCCAAATCGGTTCAGCCGTTCTCGTGTTATAAATAGTGTAACAAACACGACTTTCTTTTATATATAAATAAATAAATAAATATAGACTAGCAGCGCCCCGCGGTTTTACCCGCGTTGTGCCCGTTCCCGTGGGAATTTCGGGATAAAATGTAGCCTATAGCCTTCCTCGATAAACAGACTATCTAACAGTGAAAGAATTATTCAAATCGGTTCAGTAGTTTCTGAGATTAGCGCGTTTAAACAAACAAACAAACAAACAAAACAAACTCTTCAGCTTTATAATATTAGTATAGATAAGTAGGTAATAAAAAGAAAGTTCATGTAGGATAGTGGCCAACTCTGGCGTCGGAGTTTTTAGACCGCCTAATGACTTGATCTATTGATTAAAAGGACCGGGACCGACAATTAAACGTGCCCTCCGAAGCACGGTAATAACAAACATGCTATCAGTCCTTAACAATATCGCTATACCTATAATCCGCCACAAATCTGTGCATATTGTACTTAAACTGGTATTTTTCGTGAAATTCTAAACCTTTTATCTTATCGAAATTTAAAACCAAAAGTGTTTATGCTTTTAAGATAACAGCACTTAAGATCCGAGATTGTTTCCATAAAATAACAATAATGAATGTTAAGCGTTTATATTTTAAGTTATAAAAGGTTTACATATTTTTAAACAGTTATAAGTTTAATATTACATTTTTTCACGATAAGTGAGAACGTTTATTCATATTAAAATCAGATGCCAAAAAAATCAAACATGGTTCGGGTTTGAAATCACCAACACGCTATAGGCAATCGTAGTATACGCCTAATCTTTCGCACTGTACTGATAGCATCAGTGATATGAGAGGCCTTTACTCAGCAGTGGGACAGCACTGACTAATACTTTTACTTTTATTTTTTAATTTGGAACCACCCAGTAAAAAATTAATCCCCCAAAAGTGAAACCGAGTTGAATCAGTGAATCCATTTATCCATGACATCCACTTCTGAAACAAACATTTTTACCTAAAAATATCGATGTTTGTTCGCGGTTTAATCGCATCTGAAACGACCGTAACCAATGCTTTTTGCGGAGCAATAAATCAATACATTCGCTCATCTACTTTGCTAAGATAAATTAAAAGGGAACCCGATTCAACGTGTAATTTATGACTTGAATATGAAAAAGTTTCAAAGAACAATGTATGCTTCTAAGGTGATGAGAACTTTGAATAATTTGATTTGGATCTTTTGTCTAATAAGTACATATATTTTTATGATACTTATGTTAACGCCATCCTTATTAGTAGTCTGCCTACTCTTTGGTCCGAAGTAAAACTATTATAGCTCATATTATCATTTTCAAGCTCATATTGTCATTTTCAATTATATTATTAACTTGCAGCGCCCGCGGTGTTACCCGCGTTGTACCTGTTCCCATGGGAATTCTGGGATGAAAAATACCCTATAACCATCCCGTTGAATGGGACTATCCATTACAAAATGAATTATTCAAATCGGACTGATAGTTAGATTAACTCGAACATACGAACAAACAAACTAACAAATTTTACCTTTTTATAATATTAGTATAGATTGGAAATGACAATAGGAACCATTCACTGTCATTTTTAACAATTACTTTTACCGACAATCCTTCTCTCTGGAATGGAATTATAAAGAAGAATTTTCCTTTATAAGATCTTTTTTTATTTTCTGTAGACCAACTTAAATTGAACAACGAATATCAAACCATAAACACGCTAGCTTTTATTTCACTTTACGCAAAATGAACTGAAATATAATCAAGGGTAAACATCGCTTTCATTCATTATTTCATCTCCGAAGGCTGTTTAGACATTTGAATGAATGAAGGAATGAATGAATGAACACGATCTCATCCATCCTATCGTAATGAAATTGTGTTACATGGAAAATTGTATTCTTTATTAATTTTAATTTGAAGAAAAATTACAACGACGTGAAACATGAAAAAAAAATGTATTTAAAATATGAATCCGTCGCATACTTAAGTATATGCCTTTATTCATACCGTCACCTTACTGACCCAATTAAAGGTTTACAACCAGTCAAAACAACTATCTAAGATAGCAGACATCAGATAGATATTTGACGTAGTTTGTAAATGAATGTCAAAGGATCAAGACGAAACTTTACATACAAACAATATCTAAAATAGGTCATTAAACCCGCTCGTCGTCAATCGAAACTTTTGTCTATATCATCAAAACTATAGGCACATCACACAACAGTATTATCTCAGTTTATTATAGGCCCACACTACTAATATTAGGGAGCTTATTTCAACACCTAAACCAACACCAAGTTTACCTATCGACCACTCAAACACTACTCTCGCCACACCACTCACACTACTGTTCAAACATCATTCAGCACTACACTATCAATTTGAGGTTAATAGTAGTTCTGAACATCTGTTCTGTGAAATTTCTAACAAAAAAAATCTAACATAAACTTGTTACTTTTTTCTAAAAATGAGTACTTAGTAAATCTGTGTGCTGATTAAATGGTTACTATCATCAAACAAATTATCTGGTGCAGTGATTTGACAGCATGTCAAATAATGTAACCATATTACTACTCAACGGTGCAAAAAATAAAATACTTATTTCGTTTAAAGGACGGGGCGTCCATCGAATATTAATTTACGTAACATAATTTAATTTTCGCATCACCATTATCTTGTGAAGTAGACATACTGAAAATTGTAAATCACGGCGGCACCGAATAATTGGTTTCGAATATTAAAACTTTTATTTACAGAATCTCATAGTCTTCACTTTAATTTATTGTATCCCTATACCGAATTTCATAGAAAACAATTCAGCACTTACGCATTAAAACAGAACGGATATTAAAGCTACGCCCACACTACTTTCATACGCCAAAGTGTAGAGTACAAACAAACAAGTGCCGAGTACAAACGAATCTATTTTTAGCACTAAACTAACCTATCTAATGGTATTCTTAAGTCCCCGCTGAAACACCATGCCTTAATGCTGAAATATGGTGCATTACACACACATCAGAACGTGTGTTTCGGTTCAAATGTACGTATTATACGAGGGGAGAAAGGAAAGGACATTTAAGAAAATATAGTTCCAAGTGTTGAGTGGAAGTATAGGGAACCCGACATTCTCTTAAAAAGTAGGTCAAAAAGCCTTAATGGATTATGGGGCCAATAAAATTATGAAATCTGAAAGGCAATGCCATTCAATGGGCTTTTTTATATGTGTGCAGCGGACAAGGTACTTAACATTCTATTGGCCGTAATAACGAAGTTATGTTTAACTTACGCCTTGATTTCGGTTTTTAGGGATCGAATTTAATGTTACCTTTGTGCATATAAAGTTCAGTTCGAAGGTAAAGTGCATAACATTTCTAAGAATTTCTAAGAAGTTAAGTCAATTCTAAGAATTAATTTTACTATTACATTGCGAACTCTAGATACATATTTTCGCAGGTTTAAAAGCCTGCTAAAGCTGTTTTTCGTCTTATTAAAAAAACTATTTCTATATAAATTATTTGTTTTGGTTTCAAAACATTTTCTACACTGTCTCACTTAGTTTCCAAGTAATTTCTAATTCACAGGACAGAATCTGATAATTCTATTCTTATTTATCGTCTCAACCATCCCAAAGTGCACAAACTCTGAATAGTAACTTTTCGTGGTACAAAGTCTCCTCATTATTATAATCAAAGCCAACGAGGTTTCATTTCCCAGATCTCCTATAAAGAATTATTTACCGCTCAGCTTTCATTGAACCTAAAGATACACTTTAAGTAGAAAACACAATTTATTCCTCTTTGTTACTTGTAGTGTCTCGAGTGGAATTATGGGCGTTCTTTTTCTTGATAGAACATTGAGCTTAGACAAATATCTGTGCGGTTTATTTAACGTAGAAAAGAAAGCCAGATAATGTTCGTGGAGAAAGGGATTCGCAGGTAAATACAAGATTATTTGAAGATGCCAACTACTGCGTGTTTATATGAAAGCAGACAATTAAAGATAAAGGAAAAACCCTGAAGATCGTTCAGTGATTTAATTCAAATTAGTAAGAATACTAGCTGACCCGGCAAACGTTGTTTTGTCACATACAAATTTAGGAGTGGACTACCTAAGGGTAGTCCACGACATTTAAGGGGATGAAAAATAGATGTTCTCTGATTCTCAAACCAACCCGATATGCACACAAAATTTCAAGAGAATTGGTCGAGCCGTTTTGGAGGAGTTTAACTGCAAACACCGTGACACGAGAATTTCATATATTATTTGTAAAATATGGATTAACAAAATAAATGGTTTAAGTGCTTATAAGTATTACCAAAGTGTTTTCAAAATGTATACAAGGGTTCATTACAATCACATATCTCACAGGAATATCTAAAAATGAAATCAGTTTTCCGTTTATCATGTGAAGCTTTCAGCTAATAATACACTAAGTCATAACCTTTTTTTGTCACAAATGTACCTACAAAAGTGTAGTAAGCTCTGTTATTAACATTATTCAATCTAGAATATTATTTAACCTAGCAGACGTTACTACCCACTTCTCTTTTAAGATATTATTCCTACCATATAAAGCGAATATTTGCGAGTACTCGTAATCACGAAATCTTACAAACAATATTCTGAAATTTACGTTAAATAACTAACATTGTTTACGCTGGCTGTACTAATGAATAAATTCCGGAAGCTCACTGTCATACCATCTAACATCATCTTCTTGAAGTCTAATCGAGATCGAGTCAACTTCGAATCAAAAATGGTATTAGAAAACGAGCCCACTTTTTAAAAAAACACTCTCCGACTTCAATGGCTCTAACGATCATGAAACAAGAAAAAAGTAAGTAAGTGATTACTTGCCTTATCACTACATAGTATAAAACAAAGTCGCGTCTGTTTGTCTGTTTGTCTGTATGCTTAAATCTTTAAAATTACGCAACGGATTTTGATGCGGTTTTTTGTAATAGGTAGAGTGATTCAAGAGGAAGGTTTTTATGTAAAAAAATTCCCGAAATTCCCACGGGGACGGGCACAACGCGGGTAAAACCGCGGGGCGCTGCTAGTTAACTAATAAATAACGAAATAAGTAGGTAAAAGAAGAATTTTCGCAAAATCGCTTCTTAGGTATAAGGTAATTATGTCGTTGGTTAACACAGAAAGAATAAAAATTAAAAATAAATCTAGTCGAATGAGAAAATCCTCGAATATTAAGTTGCATACGAGTATAAAATCCTCCTTTGAAAACCTATTTAATAAAACTGATTGTTCTTTTTCTGAATCCAGTTTCTGAATGCTGTCAAAAAGTATTTCCACGCAAAATATTGGGTGTTTAAAAAATATGCTACTTTTAGTTTCAATATTATAAAAGCCTCAAGTTCTCTATTCAATATATTTTAATTGCTTCACTCGTTCTATTTCCTTTTGGCTCATAAAATCCAGGCTATTAATGTAGGGGCATGAACACATTTCGATACGGTTTGCTAGCCCATTCACTAATACGATGCCTTTGATAATTCTGCTCACTAATTAGTCTACACTTTATAGTGTACTCTTTGCAGCTTCACATTTTGTAGGATAATATATAATTACATAGCGTTCTATTAAAAGTCAGCTTATTGAGTTTTGTGACCAACCCTGGTGTTGGAGTTTTTAGACCGCCTAAAGACCTCCGACATGGTCTGACGATTGAAACAACAGGGACCGACTGCTAAACGTGCCCTGCGAAGTATGTTAGCGCTCAGATAGAAATGCCACTATCGGCCACCCATCCAAGTAGGGGGCGAACTGCACAATCGCAATGAGCAAAAGCCCCTCATCTCATTGAACATATTATCTTCTTTACAAATAGGCTTAAAACCTATCTACATTTTATTGTTTGGTACAGGCAAAGTACACTCGCATAGAAAATACTAGACACGCAGTAAACCCTGGCAAAAAGGACTGCAACTGGCTGTACTCCTGACATGAGCTGCACAAAGGTGTATAGCTCTTTTGTTTTACTTTTAGTACAACAAAAGTGCGGCTCCCACAGAAATGCGGGTGAAATCTAGACAAACAGCTTACTTTAAAGCTATATAGTTGAATACTTGAGTTAAGTAATGTCCCACTGTTGGGCAAAGACCTCTTATCTCACTGAAGATATCAGTACAGTGAGAAGGATAAGGCATAATTAGGTAATTAAGTAGAATACTTACTAAATCTGAAACTACTTTTATGAATGCTCTTCCCGTAGGAATTTCGGGATAGCATTACCCTTCCTCAGTGAAGTCGCTATCCAATACAAAAAGAATTATTCAAATCTGCATAGCACGTTCAAATTAACAAAATAACTTAAACTTTAGTTAATAGCACGTAATAAGTTATTAACAAGTTAATTAAGTTTTATGAATGAGATAGTTAACTAATAATTGATGCATAGGCTTCTGCTAATTCGCGGGTCATTATAATTTATTAGATTTTAGACCTTTCCCAGCGACGAACATAATTTGAATTTATTACTGTAATGATGGATGTCTCAATCCTTGTCAATCAATTTTATTGCGATATTGAGGATATTGGGAACTATAAACATTGTCGTTTCCACCGGATACTCGTTATTAGTTCAAAATTATGATGAAACTACCCGTGTTCAGAGGTTTTTGCGTTTTGTGCAATTTTTAGATGAAAAATAATCAAAATCATGAACATTCTTATTTTACTACTAGCAGCGCCCCGCGGTTTTACCCGCGTTGTGCCCGTTCCCGTGGGAATTTCGGGATAAAATGTAGCCTATAGCCTTCCTCGATAAATAGACTATCTAACAGTGAAAGAATTATTCAAATCGGTTCAGTAGTTTCTGAGATTAGCGCGTTTAAACAAACAAACAAACAAACAAACAAAACAAACTCTTCAGCTTTATAATATTAGTATAGATAGATTCATTGAAAAGTATGTAACGTTAATGTCATTATTATTTATTAAGGAACTCTCAACAGTAACCTCCGTCGTACGTAAGTTCCCGTATTAATAAATAATAATGATCACTCATAATATTAATTATAATCATTCATAATTATAATCAAATTATCCTAAACTTTCCCGTGGATCGGTCATCCGGTGAATCCCGCAAGGCCTATACATATAAGAAACAACTTCTTTAATTCTTCGTATCTTCCAAATACAATTCATCAGTAGAAAAAAAGACGGGACTGATATTTTTTCGGTAAGGATAAAGGTAAGTAGGGTTAACTATACTATGTAGAAGGTACCTTTTTTCAAAAGTTTCCAAATCGACCATAATTTGGTTACATTTTAGGACTAATAGGAAGAAATAGATAAAACACACAAGATGACATGTTGTCACCGGTCCCGTGCAATGGTACCCATAACACGAGACTCGTCGAAAATTGGAATGTACTTTGAAGTAACTCATATACTAGTTACTGACTCATATCGAAGTACACTCAACGTCATATTATATTTACCCTGTCGTTTACACTTTGTTTACCCGTCATATATCTTAACACATGTGTTTTCACCTTATTACAATGTCATAAGGTGAAAAAGTGTGAACTTATATATGACGACAACTGTACTGAGTATATCAACTTTGCTTTCTTTTAACGGAATCTGTAACAATATTTTCCATATACATATAAATAATATTATAGAATTAATTGCTGCGGAAATTTTTGTATGTAGACTTAACCGTATGTAGATTATAAAAGTTGCTCTATGAACATTTTTACAGGTGGTAAACAATACTCGTAGTTCAAGAATTGGTGGCTGTTTTAATTAATCTTAAAAGACGTAAGAATGAATTGAGTCTATAAGCTGCGGGTCTCCATTACCATTACGAAGCGATTTTGACTGTTCATATGCGCTTTGATTAGTCAATTAGGGTGCCTGTATATTGTAGCGGAGTAAGGCTGCGGAGCGTAGAAACGGACAAATATTAACGAATAGGATTGCATCAAATCTCCGGTCAGATATTTTATGCAATCCTATTGGTTTATATTTGTCCGTTTCTCCGCTCCGCAGCCTCGCTCCGCATCAATGGCCAGGCACCCTTGAACTCCGCACCGGTCTGCTCCGCTTCCATCAAAACGCACTCTTACGCTTATATCTTTCAAATTCGGTCAATGTCAACGACCTATGCTTAATGAGACAATAACTACCTTCATCATCATCACTACATAGTATAAAACAAAGTCGCTATCCGCTGTCTGTCTGTCTGTCCCTATGTATGCTTATATCTTTAAAACTACCCAACGGATTTTTATGCAGTTGTTTTTATTAGATAAAGTGATTCAAGAGGAAGGTTTAAATGTATAAAAAATCCCGAAATTCCCACGGGAACGGGCACAACACGGGTAAAACTGCGGGGCGCTGCTAGTAAAAATAGGTATATAAACAAAAAAACTTGAAAGAACAGCAACCGGATAATCCAATGAAACCTTAACTTCATATAATTGAATGAGTGAGTGTAATTATCGTAAACATAAAGTTAATTACTCCTCGGTATTAATATTAAGGATAATTAAAAGGAGAAAGTAAATTGAAATAAGTGATTATGATTTTGGAATTAATTCGTTTGAGGAATTATTGAATTTGGTACGGCAGGTATGGCTGGCAAAACGAAGGTTAAATTCGTTTATATTAAAAGAAACAATCGGTACTGTTACTTGCAACAAATATAACAAATATGTGATACATTTCGTCGATATCTGATATCGAGTACTGGAGATGGGAAAAGTGGTAATAATAAAGCTCGAAAATACAAACAAACAAACCGCTGTATAATATTAGTATAAATTAAATAATGATTCGTTGTAAATCATTTTTGAACCCAACTGTACGGAGTTTCCAGATGAAACAAACACAGAGTCTGGAAGACATTTAATATTAATCTGTGGCAAAACAGGCATGTTATATAAAAGTGAACTTTATTGTGTTACTAAAGGGTTCAGAATCAAACGAACATTCAGAAACAATTGAATCGCTTATTTGTTAACAACATACCCCCAAATATTTATTCAAGCCTTCTGTTTAAGTACAACTAAAAAGCCTCCAAAGTAATCTGGAGTGTTTGTCTTTCCAGTCAGGTAATAAGTAATATTTCGTAGAGAGATTGCCCGAAAAGTAAGACGTTTCCGTGCTTCGGAAAGCACGTTAAAGTATCGGTTGTTTCAATCGTTTAATTTTCAAAATTCAACAACTTTCCTTTCAATAGTCTTACGTCTTACGTTTAGTCTTAAGTCAACTGCCTTATTAATAAAAAGCGGCCAAGTGCGAGTCGGACTCGCCCATGAAGGGTTCCGTAGCAGCGAGTAACATAATAAAGAAGTTCTTGAAATAAATGTTTTTTTATTTACATTTGAGTTATTGAATGAATAATCAGTATTTTTTTGCGGTTTACGATTTATGTCGTAAAAAAAAAACTACTAACTAGACCTCGTTCAAACCAATTTTCGGTGTTAGATTACATTGTTATGTACATCATATATTTTTTTTAGTTTTATCATTCTCTTATTTTAGAAGTTACAGGGGGGGGGACACACATTTTACCACTTTGGAAGAGTCTCTCGCGCAAACTATTCAGTTTAGAAAAAAATGATATTAGAAACCTCAATACCATTTTTGAAGACCTATCCATAGATACCCCACACGTATGGGTTTGATGAAAAAAAAAATATTTTTTTCATTTCTATGTATGGGAGACCCCCCTAAAATTTTATTTTTTTTCTATTTTAGTGTGAAAATATTAATGCGGTTCACAGAATACATCTACACACTAAGTTTCAACAACATAGCTCTTATAGTTTCGGAGAAAAAAGGCTGTGACATACGGACAGACAGACGGACGGACGGACGGACAGACAGACAGACAGACAGACAGACATGACGAATCTATAAGGGTTCCGTTTTTGCCATTTGGCTACGGAACCCTAATAAACGGTGTTACTAAAACACAGTGTTTTGTCTCTTTTGCTCTTCGTAAAATTGCGTATGTCAGAAAGTGATAAACTATTTGATAGCTAAACTGTTTTACGCGTTTACTATCTATACTAATATTATAAAGCTGAAGAGTTTGTTTTGTTTGTTTGTTTGTTTGTTTGTTTGTTTGTTTGTTTAAACGCGCTAATCTCAGAAACTACTGAACCGATTTGAATAATTCTTTCACTGTTAGATAGTCTATTTATCGAGGAAGGCTATAGGCTACATTTTATCCCGAAATTCCCACGGGAACGGGCACAACGCGGGTAAAACCGCGGGGCGCTGCTAGTAAGGCCCTAAAAGTATATCAGTATGAATGTATCTTACGTGTTACCATTTAATTTTACCTCTAGCAATATTTTCTTCCAACCGTTGAACATAAACCAGTTTGAACCTAATTACTCCAAACGCTACAATCCTAATTGTTATTACTTATTAAACTCCAATAACTCACAATTTTACCGACTTAAGGCAACTCTACAATAACTTATTATTAAGAAACTCATTAAACCTATTATTCATTCGATCTTTATTAAGAAATTCTATAAATAAATTAAACTTTCCTAAGTTACCGACTCGGGAATTTTCTTAACGATAGAGCAAAATGCGGCAATTAGTACTAAGCGTAGTATTCAATTGATTAATTTCTATAGGTAATACTCGTATACTTTATGGCTCAACTCAACGCATCAAAGGAAGTGCCTTTGATACGTGCCCGAATAACCGACAAGCTACCAGGTCTCGGTAACACTCTCGACGAACATAGACGAATATACAATAAGCTCTCTACACTACCGTGAACGTCTGTATTGGCGTGTGTTCGACGACAGTGTAGAAGACCCATTACATTACGACCCAGATAAACAAAACAGCCAATAACTCTTGCTTTAAATATACAAAGGAACTACTTTGATGATTAATTTTCTTCAACAGTATAAAACAAACAACGCCTCAATGGTCTAGTGGTATGTGATTTGAGGTCCCGGGTTCAATTCCCGGGTTGAGCGAAAACATGTTTCCCACTTTTCAAACATGGCTCGGGTTTGTGATTATGCCTAATTTTACTGCCTGTACTGATATCTTCAGTGAGATGAGAGGCCTTTGCCCAGCAGTGGGGCAATACAGGCTTATCACTACATAGTATAAAAAAGTCGCTTTCCGTTGTTTGTCTGTTTGTCTGTCCCTCTGATGCTTAGATCTTTAAAATTACGCAACGGATTTTGACGCGGTTTTTAATAGATAGAGTGATTTAGGAGGAAGGTTTTTATGTATAAACATTCCCGAAATTCCCACGGGAACGGGCACAACGCAGGTAAGACCGCGGGGCGCTGCTAATTCTTCTTTAAACAAACAAATACATTCACAAACAACCTTTCTCTTAATGGATATAGTGCACTATCGACAATAATAACTTGTTTTATTGAAATGACTAGCAGCGCCCCGCGGTTTTACCCGCGTTGTGCCCGTTCCCGTGGGAATTTCGGGATAAAATGTAGCCTATAGCCTTCCTCGATAAATAGACTATCTAACAGTGAAAGAATTATTCAAATCGGTTCAGTAGTTTGTGAGATTAGCGCGTTTAAACAAACAAACAAACAAACAAACAAAACAAACTCTTCAGCTTTATAATATTAGTATAGATATCTAGGACTTTGTAGTTCAATAATTATTATAAGTTTAAAACTAACAACTATTTACTTTAATACCATAATTGCTCAGTACTGAATACTATTACCCAAAATTAACATATTAATAGCATTTGACTGCAATATATTTTCATTTCACGATAAAACTAATTGGTTTGACTTTGTATAAATAACAGTCACTTCAGTCTTGCAGTACTTTTAAGTACTTTGTCTCATTAACAAAATTAATACAACTGTGATTACAGTAACATGACATGAAGTGTTCACTTACTTTGACATGGCACGAAACCGTTAACATATAATTATGGGCTTATGCTCAAAATAATGAGTAGTTTAAATTGCGTCTATCATAATTTGTAAGAGGTATAATTTTATATGACAAATTGTTATTAGTTTTTAAAAACATGATATGGTTGACATAATTTGTTTCTTAATTATGGTTCAAGACTTTCAAGTATACTGATATTAGTAAACATAATCGCAGGAGGCAGTAAATAAGTAGAGTACCTAGAATCTATCTAGATTCTAGACCCTCAGTGTGCTATACATTGATATTCAAGCAAATATGAAGTTTCATTCAGTCTATTCATAGTGTGGTTTTTAGTTACATAACTTTGCCATAAACCTCTTAATTATTGATTTATAATAAACTTGCAGCGCCCCGCGGTTTTACCCGCGTTGTGCCCGTTCCCGTGGGAATTTCGGAAAATTTTATACATATAAACCTTCCTCTTATATCACTCTATCAATTTTAAAAAACGGCGTCAAAATCCGTACGAACGCTCGCGCCAATATGCTCTCATGTGTCGTGCACTTTATGTGTTCATCATATAAATAGCGTAAACTAAAATGCATCTACGCATCAAAATAGAAATAGTGAACGAACGAGTGAGAAGCGAGTGACTGATTAGGGACAAATTCGTCCAACTTCGCGAGGTTAACCGAAGCTTTAGAGAACAGACAATGTGGCATTTATAGCATGTACAATTACACACCCGACATGCCTCGTGATGCGTGGACCAGAGTGTAAAGGCGTCATTATGATTTACCCGCGTCCGAGTGCGCTCGGATTGGGTTACGTTCAAGCATACTTCGAGCGTATAAACTTGGCTTTATAGCTATTCTATAAAATAATAACTGCTGCACTCAGGGACGTCTATTAAATCGACACTTAACTAATGAATATTTTTTCCATACATTACATGTAAAGATCAATTAATTAATCTCTACTGTGGAAGCATTTGCATTTGAACCGGGCGTGAGTCTCTATGCATACCTATATGAACTGTGTAAATAATATTTGTTATTCAAGTAAAAATGCTAAGTTGAAATTGTCGTAAAGTGCCGGGCTAATGTAGCCCCTCTAAATACTTCTTAAACAATGCAGAGAACTCATATTTATAAATTATTGGCCATTCATATAAGCGATTAGCATACTCGAGATTTTATCGTGATGGCTTAAAATGCATAAGTATTTGATCGCATTTTCAGTTGCGGGAAAATGAAAATCCGTTTTTATACCCGCAGCGTACTCGATCTTATAGATTTTTTTAGAACGGGTACAACGCAGGTAAAAGCACGGGGCGCTGCTAGTAATATTTTACAATATTACGGTGATAAATATAAACTTCCAAGTATTATGTACCGTACACTATACCAGCAGCTCTGTTACAATTCCTTGAATAACGTAAAGAAGTGAAAACATTCAATTGCATCTTCTAGGTAAATATAGAGAGAGCTCATTAAATGTTGAGCACTTTTAGAACTTTGTCATATTATGAAAGAAATTTCGCATTTGAATATGTTAGTAGGAATTATAGAAGTTTTAATTTGTTAAGGTTCTAAGTATGATTTAGATTTCTATGGGCCGACTATACCTAGTTACCGTTTTGTATTGTCAGTTTTACGTAGATCGGTGTCTCATCACAAACTACGAGTAGGATAATTCAAAAATTGTACATGACGCTTTATTTCTATTGAAAAACCGGCTAGAAATTAACTATTACCTTAGCAATAAACCCGTTCCTCGGTATAGGTATATTCGCATTTCCATCCAAGCGCTACCTTACTTCAAAGGGTGCACAAAATTGTCGGTCTTGATTGTTTCAATCGATAGACCAAGCCACCGGTCTTTAGGCGGTTTAAAAACTCCAACACTAGGGTTGTCCACTAACCTATACGAGCTTACTTAGTTTAACAATAGTTTCTGCAGTTCTAATTATAGAAAACTAGCAGCGCCCCGCGGTTTTACCCGCGTTGTGCCCGTTCCCGTGGGAATTTCGGGAATTTTTTTACATAAAAACTTTCCTCTTGAATCTCTCTACCTATTACAAAAAACCGCATCAAAATTCGTTGCGTAATTTTAAAGATTTAAGCATACAGACAAATATACAGACAAAAATAGCGACTTTGTTTTATACTATGTAGTGAAGTCTGTTACACTTATCTCTTTTTAGGAACAATATAATGTCAAGATTGGTTGTAAATAGTGTTGCACACTGAAATAGTACTTGAGTTTGTAAGTCGTAAGTTTTTACCTAATAATGATTGACATTCGTTCCAAAAATATATCTTTCCGTTATTCCCCGAAGACAATAATTTATTCAATGTCTCAATCAGTGAGTTTGTTCGTAATGGAAGTTTCACGTAGGCGAAGATAAAATAAGTTTTGTTTCAGTTAAATATATCTGTGACGTATATTGTTCTTCAATATAGGATTCGAAGTACGAGTATCACAACTTTACGTAGGTAGATTCAATAAGTTTCCTGTAGTCTTTTCCAGGTGTGTTACGTAATCTTGAAAAGAATGTACTTAATCTGCAAAAGTAAAGCAAAAAGCCTCAGTGAATATGTCACTGTGAATATTAATGTCGATACCATAAGGAGAATCAAAGAGGTATTAAGTGTCAGAACCCATGATCATGAATATGAAGGGGGAAATTGTCTCGAGAACCGGTACAGCAGAGCTGAAACTGCTAGACACCGCTCTACTATCTAATAAAACCTATATATTAAATTAACCAATCTATAATACAAATTTATAAAGACGAAATTATGTCCTGCTCAACAAAATGTATGGAGCGACGCCACGAGAAAATAACGTTAACGCGACCTACAAATTTTGCACACTAACGCCATCTATTAGGTCGCGAGTGGAACCTCACAGAATAGTTATTTATAAATGCTAAAGACAATTTCCACCAATTCTACAATGTTACAAACACAATGCTTCCTTTGATACATCGCCAACACCTACTACTCGATTGTTTATTTATTTAGTGAACCGAATCGATTCTGAGGTACGACAGAATCACAGAGTAATAGAAATGATAGGATTTGTTTGAATGTTGTATGAAATGGATTTATTTATGGAGTCGTGTTGTTGTGTCTCCATTCATTGTTTTAAACTTTAGTAATATATTATGTTGATGATGTATTCCATGTAGAATTTGGCGTACCTCTAGATTTTTAGTGTTATTTGCCCTTACAATAAGGAAAATTTAAATTATCGGAATACTTTATTGAATACTAGCAGCGCCTCGCGGTTTCACCCGCATTGTGCCCGATGCCGAGGGAATTTTGAGAATTTTTGAACATTTTTGAACATATAAACCTTCCTCTTGAATCACTATATCTATTTAAAACGCATCAAAATCCGTTGCGTAATTTTAAAGATCAAAGCATACATAGGGACAGACTGACGGCGGAAAGCGACTTCGTTATTACTGTACTAGCAGCGCCCCGCGGTTTTACCCGCGTTGTGCCCGCCCGGTGGGAATCTTGGGAATTTTATACTTAAAAACCTTCCTCATGAATCACTCCATATATGTATTTAAAAAAACCTGCATCATAATCAATGTTTGAACTTATGTTGACGTGCAATCCAAAATTATACAAAGCCTACAATAATTACAGCAACACAAAATATTAAAATTTATATTTGTTTTTAATTAAGTTTAATTTGCTGCAGTAAAATCTGTAAATTAACCAAAGCTATATTGGTAGCAATAATCCTTTGTCTGTTGTATTAAACAAAAGTTATTCAAAAACCAGTTACAAACTTTAATAAAAACATTTATGCAGCCTTTCATGATTAAAAGATGTACAAATATTTTTGAATACAATTCTCTTCGGCTACATCTGTGGAATGTTATATCAGTAACGACGCAGCTGACTTTAGAAAATAAAACCTTCAAAAAAACAGCTTAGACTTTAAAAAATCTGAAATACCTACACTTGACTAAAAAGGTTTCAGATTTCAGCGTTGAATAAGCTCAAAACCAAAAGCCTATTTTCAAACCAGACAACTCGTACAGTCCCTCTGGAAATTTTCAAGATAAAACTCTCTATTTTTTCATGAAGTGCAAACCATGTTTGCAGAGAAATCTTTGTTATTTTAGTTAGATCAGCTGTTTCCCAAATTGTACGGGGCCTTTGGGATATTGTTATGAAGCGAAAAAATCTAACCTCAAATAAAAGCGAGGCTATTTGGTTTTGATATTAATGAATACAGTGTGAATTGGAGATCTCTATACATAGAAATGGGATATTATCTGACAGTAGGGTGTTATCAAAGGAACAATGTGCTCCTTTGATCCAAAACTGGGATAAGTGCTTATTACCTTAAGATACCTGTCAAAATTAAGAATGTAGGCACAACGATGTTGTTAAAAGGAGAAAAGGTAACCTTTAATCTCGGTCGGATTAACATGCTTATTTGTTATACCTTTCTCAAGTAGCCTACTAAAAATGCGAAAGTTTGTGTCGATGGATGTATGTATGTATGTTTGTTACTCTTTCACACAAAAACTAATGAACAAATTTCGATGAAACTTTACAGTAATATAGGTTATACATCAGAATAACACATGGGATACATTTTATCCTAAAATTCCCAGAGGAACGAGTACAACGCGGGTAACATCGCAGGGCGCGGATAGTAAAAAAATATATAAAGGGAGGGAGTTATAATTCCACTCGTTAAGTGGCTCTAATGAAACTTTGTATCACTAAGTAAATACAAAACAACGAACGCTTAACTGGTAATTTGAATATATTAAGTAACACCACACGATAATTATTGTTATTTCTCTTAAGGGTATTAGCTTCTTTAGTACCAAGGCCGCACTTTCTAAGGACATTTAGTAAAAACAAAATCAATTTGAAGCGAGGTCGGTTTCGATAAATACATATGTATATATATGTAGTTAAAAGTCAATGTCGTATTTTTGAAAAATCAAAAAGTAGAGATAGTTCTAGTAGGTTAGAAGCCAACCCTGGCGATGGAGTTTTTAAACCGCTAAAAGGCCTCCGATATGGTCAAACATAGAACTACTAACATACAGATAGTTTTTGTTACGCTTTCAATCTTAAACCTTTAGGCATGGGAAAGATCTAGTATAGATTAAATCATCAACGGACATAAGCTACCATTTATCTTAAAACCAAGAGTATGCTTAGAGTATGCTTAGATTATGCTTTGAGTATGCTTAGAGTATGCTTAGAGTATGCTTAGGGTATGCTTCGGGCATAGCCGTGAGACATAACATTGTATTTTTTTCACTTTTGTTCAACCTAAACTGTCTCCCTTCTTAGCGAAGGTAATATTTTCAATCGGATGATGTCGGCAAAATGTACAGGTACTAAGTTTTTATTCTTATTAAATTTATCATTTGTGTACTTACCTTACGAATTTATAAACATACTAGCTGTGCCTTGCGGTTTCACCTGCATTTTTTCCTCACTGCTTACCGTTTAAACCTTCCCTGGACTTTCATGAATATTTCAAGACCAATATTAGCCAAATCGGTTCAGCCGTTCCCGAGTTTTAAGCAGACTAACGAACAGCAATTTATTTTTATTTATATAGATATTATTGTTATTTATTGTACATGTACCAACGTACCAGGATCGCCTCTTACATTTGTTAAAGCTTCGTACCGAAATTCAATTTGAACGCAAATACTTTATCAAGTCACGTGGAAACAAATTCAGGAATAGGAACAAACAAAACACATTTTTGCTTAAATACTGCTGTATACAATCTATTGAATTTCTTGTGAAGCCCAATCAGCTGTACCCGTGGCTATGAAATTGTATGGTTAATTAATTCTGGAGGATTTCGTCTATCGCTTTGGTATTTTGGTGTTCCAATTTCAAGCGTCACCTTACCGAGGTTTTGTTTGATTTTGATATAAACGTGATTGAATTGGACTGTCTATGTATAGGTGTAACTATAACGTATGTCTTCAAGGAGACATACGATTTATAGAATGTACATATATCTGAATAAACTATAGCATGTTTTTCTTTACAATGATTGGCGCAAGTTAAATGTTAATAATAATGTATTTATTGAATTAAGAATTACAACCACAAATAGAGACTAACGCAGTAAGTACTTGGCTCTTCTGTGATTGAAACAACGTTTACGGAGACTCTTCGCTTTTATTTTACATTTTTATCTGACGTTTCGTAAACGTAGGCGTAGTTTCAATTCAAAATGAGTAGCGATCGCATTAACCTAAGAAACTAGTAGTACTGAATTAAGGTTAAAAATTTGTCTGACATATTTTAAAACATAATAATTTTAAATCAGTGAAATAACATCTGAAACCAAAAAATAACATAACACTCCATTTTTATTACATCGCTTGCATAAAATACCAACATATTTTTTTATTTAAAAGCTCTAATATTTATGACGTAATCGATGTTTTATATGTAGGTATTTGAAGTACTCGTTAAACAAAATTCTACGCTGAAATAAATAATCTTTCATTACGAGTAATTTCTCAAGTGCTTTTTGACGTGTGTTCTAATATTTTGACACATTTAGTGCTTCGCAAAAAAATTGTGAAGAATTTATTGATGTCAATGATATAATTAGTCCAGAAATAGTATCTTAGTTTATTGATGTTTTTTAATCGTGAATAACCTTTAAACTTTTTTGATCTAACCTGACTAATTATTAAGGCGAAAGACTTTGTTTTTTATTTAAATGCCAAAAAATAATGACACTGACATTTAATGACACTGACATTAAATAATAAGAGAGTAATTCATGAGTAATTAGATCTCTATTGTTACGTTCATAAAGTATCTGTCAACTGCGTGTAAGATATTTACCAAAATCAAATAAGTTATATTTAGTCCAAGATTCATATTGTGATCATTAATCATCGTTAACAAGAAAAAGATTTATAAATGTTGGTTTGAATGTCAATAATAAGTTTAAAAGTATTAATTACCTGCAGTTTTGTGTCTTAATTTATTTTAATTAATGCCACTCTCATAATATGGTCGCTAATCGCGTATGCCGCAACGTAAGCAACAAGCGAAATAGAAAATATTAATGACTAGCTGTGCCCTGCGGTTTCACCTGCATTGTTTTCCTCGCTGCTAACCGTTTAAACCTTCCCTGGACTTTCATGAATATTTCAAACCAAAATTAGCCAAATCGGTTCAGTCGTTCTCGAGTTTTAAGCAGACTAACGAACAGCAATTCATTTTTATTTATATAGACACGCTCTTACAGTATACATTTAGCGTTCTTTATCTTTTTTAAAAGAATAGCAGGCGTCAATTACCTGTTCTGTGACACATTTTATTGTATATTCCAAACTTAATCAAAGGTTTTTTGTCAGTTTTAATAAAACTGTGATCTCGACGCCATAAAGCTCTGAAATAATGTTACTTGAATATTATGTCACATTTACATTTTATTAACATGCAACCATCGCGAGTGTCACTATCCTACATCACTATATCGAAAAGATGCGACACAAAGTGCATAGAATTTTTATAACGTCAAACACTTTGACACTAATATTTAATATTGAAAGCTGCTCAAGGATTTTTGCTCTTCAGAAATATAGCGAAATGCTGACGATAAAAATGTCTTGAATAATTGCGTTTCTTTAATAAGAATCACAGATGAAAACGTTTTTACAAATGTATAACTAAAATAAGGCATGCAGAAGAATAAACAATTACTAGTCATAAAATTAATTGTGATCTGTTTTATTTTATACTCGCACTAGCAGCGCCCCGCGATTTTACCCGCATTGTTAACGTTCATTGCATATTATATTGCATTGTCAAACCTTCCTTTAGAATCACTATATCTATTTAAAAACCTCGTCAAAATCCGTTGCGTAGTTTTAAAGATACATAGGGATAGACAGACAGCGGAAAGCGACTTTGTTTTATACGTAGTAATGATATATGAAGTAGTGATATGGAAGCCGAGTTAGTAACTAGACTGGGCTGAACGAAGCTCGCCCGATGAGCTTATGCTTCATGCATAAATAAAGCCTTCTTGCGCTGCCGTTCTACCAGTGCTTAAAGGCGCTGGAACCGGTGCTTGATTACTATATAATAAGCCAAAAAAGCGCCAGCATTGACAAGCGCTGGACGTCACAATCAGGTCCGGACTATATAAATACCAACGATAGACATACCTTTAAGCAGTGTAACACCAGCTTCTTGCAGCTTAAGAAAGAAAAACAGTGAGAGTAAATCTTTGCCCTGCAGTAAGTAGCACGTTACTTACTTCCTTTCAATTTATCTTTCTTTTACAACACTAACAAGTCCTAATCACAAATATACACATAATTAATCATGTTATAATCTCCCAATCGGATGCAGGTGTTAAGACCAATGATTAATGTACCTACAGGTATGTTCAAATCATTCGGTAATTATCGAAGTTACCAGTCATGTGTGCTTATTAGAATTCTTGGTATAGATACGAATGTATAGCTATCTAAATCTATACATATAAATAAAATTGTAGTTTATCTTTGTAATATTAAAATAATCGCTTTTTACTACATGCTTATGAATATAATATAATATACGGTACGTATACCAAAATAACATTTTTTTTTAAACTGACTGTCTGTCTGTTTTTCCGGCTTATCTCTGAAATGACTGGACCAACTTTGACAGTACTTTTACTGGCTGCTTATCTTTCAAATACTTGAAACCATCACGGAAGAGCGAAACACTTACTGCATAATCTCTATTTCGTGGAAACCATATTATATACTTTAGAACTAAAACTCTTGTTGGCAAAAATGTCTGAAACTCTGACACTGCCACCAGGGTTGTCAAATTACCCACTCAAAATAAATGAATGAATGAATGATAAATATTGAAAATGTTGGTAGAACGGACACAAAATCTCACAGAAATACATAAGTATGTTCACCACTGAAGGCAATTTAACGCCGGCAACTTGGAGATTCGGCTAATTCAAAGATTGAGCAGAAAAAATGATACTCTATAGGGATTTGCTTTTAATTTAGATGATTTATGACGAATGGTACGTCTAGATAAATTAGGAGCTTAGAAAGTTATAGAAAAAGAAGAAATTTCCTTGACTTGAATATCGTGCTATTATTATAAATGCGAAAGTTTGTGAGAATGTATGTTTGTTACTCTTTCACGAAAAAACTACAAGACGGATTTGTATGAAACTTTACAGCAATATAGGTTATACATTAGAATATCACATGAGATAAATTTTATCTCCAAATTCCCGCGAGAGCGAGTACAACGACAAAAATACAGTCATAATGAGAACCTACATTGTTTGAAGTCGGTTCAAAATATTATCGGTATTTGTCAAGGTATGAAAAACAAATGAAATACAAATAATTGTCTGGAACAATCACAAAAACAAAATAAATTGGGATATTGTATTGGCACTGAGCTGGGTGAATCAAATAAAAGCTTACGTATTACCCCTTCAGATAAAATTACAGACTATAGGTTGATGTATGTGCAAAGCTTTACGTTTACTTCTACCGTTCAATACCTGTATACTCGTATTTCAATTTATAAATATTTAATGTGTCATTTAAAATACATATAACTAGCAACACTTCTCCATATTACCCGCGCCGTACCCGTTTCCTTTAGAGTTCCTTTAGGGTCCGTTTAGGAATGAAAAATCCCAACTAATATTATAAATGCGAATGTAACTTTGTCTGTCTGTCTGTTACGCTTTCACGCCAAAACTACTAAACCGATTTGAATGAAATTTAGTACACAGTTAGACCAGAGCCAGAGAAAGGACATAAGCTACTTTTTATCGCGACATTCCCGCGGGAACGGGTACAACGCGGGTAGTAGCCTAGAAATTTGGCTATCAATTCCAAAAATAATTATTTAAATCAAATTAGTAGTTTCTGAGATGATAGCGTTCAAATAAACAAAAAACAAAGAAAATCAACCAACTCTTAAACCTTATTACAGTAGTATAGAGCTGAAAGGCAAATGGCATTATGCAGGTGCAGACGATTTCAAGAGGACTATAAAGATGAAATTCCCCTATTCAACGTACGCTTGGTGGTATACGTTGGTGACGTACGAATATACGTTTCTTTCTATAAAGCACAATGTGATGCTATAACGTCAGTGGCACAGCGTTATATACATTGGCTATCATGCTACGCGACCGACGTACTACACCGAACGCCAGAGTAAAAAGTACGTAAGATCCTTATCATATTCATCATTCTTACAAATAAAGCATTTCCCAAGACATTCGTCCCTAGATTCCATCTCAACACCATGATGAATCCGCAACCTTCCTCAAAACGAAACTGACAGACGGTCAATTTCTACAGACGTATTTCCATTCACGCACCACATTCTTGTACGATTGTGGATTGAATAAATGGAATACCTTGCTGGATATTACACGATTGAATGGATCAGGGTCGTGGAATAGGAACAAGGGTGATCTTTTGAGCTTTTAGAGGCAACTAAAACGTTCGATTTCCTATCAACTTTGAATGATATGGAGAAGTTTTACGCTATACTTGCGGAGTGGTAAAGTGCATAAAATGGTGACTGCAGCGACTTTTTAAATAAAGTAGCATCTCGTCTCAATATTTCTCATTTTAACACCTCTTTTTGCAAAAACTCTCTCATAATTTTTGGAATTCTGTCTGCAAAAAAATATTATGTTCTACGCGCGCTCTATCCTAGCACGGTACCACCTGAACTAGACTCCTATTGAACACTTTTCTGTATATTTATTGCATTTGTTTAAGTTTGCATAATGATTGCACTATAAATACCTAGATATACTGTTCATTTATAACTAATCTATATAAATCTATAGTAATCCAGAAAATAAATCAACGCTAAAATAAGATATCTTATGAAACATCGATGAACAACGTTGTCATTGAAATTAATTTACGGAATAATAATGAATCACTGTATATAAAATAACACAGATAAAATACTCGGAATATCCCACGCTTTGTCTTTGAGCTTTGCGGAGAATTTAAGGAAAATTAATAAAATGTTTCATGTTTTATCTTCATACAGGATACAGGCAAGGGCATAAGGGCATAAGGGGAAAACCTTTAAGGGTTTTCCCCGTATGGGCAGATAACTGTTTTTAATTTTTATTTATACGTAATATTGTAATGTTTCTAACTTTGTAAAGGCTAATCTCAGAAACTACCAGTTTGTTTTGAATAATCATATTTGCATCGAATAGCCACATTCAACGGGAAGGTTATATGCTATTTTTGATTTCAAAATTCCCACGAGAACGGGCGCAACGCCGGATAACCGCGAACCACTGTGAGCGAATAAACAAATGCAACTTTTTTTAAACTAATCTAAAAATAGGTTGTTGTATAACTATTATATTTTTCTGTGGCATTGTAAGGAGTTCCACAGTACCATCGAGATTATCAATCAATCCTTTTGAAAAAAGAACACAAATGATTTTAAAATGTTAAAGGGCCCTATTCACAAAATTCATTAACAGCACTTTCGCTATCAAATGGTTTATCCCTTTCCGACATTATGCTATTTTCCAATGAGCAAAAGAGACAGTTTATTATTACTAGGTACATTAATTGAAAGTTAAAGAGGTACTGTGTTTTAAATGTTTGCTAGATTTTGTCAAATGGTACTTTTATTATTTTTTCTCATACTCATTTTCACTCACAAGGAGTAAACTTTTACCTTGTACTTACGTAATGAAAGAAAAAGACAATAATTATATTTTCACCTTTCCGTATTAATCCACGAGTATCTATCCGACTCAAAAAGTTCTTAATTGGTTACGTATTCCATCAATACGTAAATCTTTTTAGGAAAGATTTTGTAAACAAAAAAGGTTAAAAGTAAAGAATTATCCGAATCTGGGTCAGTAGGAAAGTGGCCTGTCACAGAAAAAGTAACTACAAAGACTTTGACCAATTAAGTAAGTCTGTCCACACTATCAGAATGGCAGATTTCCGAGACATGTAGGTATTCAAAGTCATTTATCATCGTTATAAGCTTAAAACCTCATTAGCGTAATGAAATACTAATGTCAATTGCAGAAAAGCATCAATCTCTAGATGAGAGTACTAATCTAGAGAAGTGAGAATTGGTTTGCTTTCCATTTGGTTGTCTACTATCAATATGTTAATTTAATGTCCACGTGACAGTCACGTGACACGTTGACATGAAACCCAAACAGAATGCATGAAGTTTACAACTAGAATAGTAAGGCAAGGTTTACAATGCGCTATACTTTCCCACTAAAGGTGCAAGTCGAGGACCGCAGTTTCCAAACTGCCGCTGCAGTAGACATTACCAGTTCCTTTGAAATTATATTTCATTTATTTCAACAACGAGAACATCTAATGACACTGCAGTCCACAACCGCCACGTATAGACTGTAGCACCAATTTCACAGATATGTATAACCTGTAAAGGCGCCTGCAGTTTGCAGCTGCAGCATGCAGTCAGCAAGCGGTCCGTCTTCGACTTATAAATACTTTTACCGAGAATATATATTATGAGTCGTGCAACCGCTCAGCAATCTTCTAAACCAATAGGAAACATTTTGGCATACTATTTGGTCTGCTATAATAATATATAGGAATGCCACATGATATTCACGAGATTATGACACATTACCTTAACCTAACCGCAATTCAAATACAACCAATCAAAAGCAGATGACAGTTGTGACGTATGCGGGTCGTGTCACACTGTTATCTCAATGACAATAAGTTGTGCGGGACAAATGATTTCGGATACCCTTCCGCTTCCCTGCTCATAATCACCATTATATTGTCACTACATTAATTATAGTTAGTGTTGCTGATTACACCAACATGTAAAGGGCTTAATTATAAATACTAAGCGTCTACTGGTACATTTAAAATTAAACAGAGTTCCTCACAATTAGGAAAATCTTTACAGAATTTCGATTGGATAGAAAGTTTTATTGAAAGTTGAGTCACAATCATTATTTTAATTTATTCAGTTGGTGCCAAATTTGGCAACTTTAAAGATGCGCCATTTACTTACACATTTATATTTAAAGCTTAAACCAAGTATTATTTAATAACTTATACAATAATCAAATGAGACAAAATGCAGTCTACAGCTGCAACATGCAGACTGCAGCGCCAATTCTAAAAGAACACCACCCTTTTCAAAAATTCCGTACCCAAATCCAAAATCAATGCACATTATATAAAAACCTGTCTTTATATTTCCTTGTACCAAACGTACGTAATATAATACTTTGTTTTCTCCGACACTCACCCAGTTTCGGAACTTCTACACTTGATAAAACCTGACGCACGAACTCGGGTCAATGTCAATGTCAAAATATCATCGTCATTCAATATTCTGTTATCTTATTACGATGAGTTATGAATAGAAATATAATGTATGTATATCGGTATACTGACTAAAAATATATGGTACTATACTAACTATCTGCTTCCTAAGGTTTATTCACATTGTGAGATTCACCGCTTTAGTGAGAATATCGGAATTAAAGGAGTTTATATTTGACGTTTCTAAATATAAAGTATAAGCCTGTAATGTCCCACTGCTGGGCAAAGGCCTCTCATCTCACTGAAGATATCAGTACAATGAGGAGGATTAGGCGTAATCAGTAATCACCACGGTTGGCTAATGCGGGCTAAACTATCATCATAATATTAATCCGATAGTTCTAGTCTAGAAATTAGCACGTTCAAACTCCTCAGTAATATTATATCAGTATAAATTATAAAAGCATTCTAGGTATTTCAGTTATCGCTATTCGCTGTCGCTATCGCTTGCACCGACGCTCTCGTAATTATAAAACTTTGAAATGGTACGGAAAACGATAAAAATAGTTAGACATCTTCGCTTTATGCTTAAAGTGGTCACTTGGAGCATTTAACAGCATTGCTAACCTATTTCATGCAATCATTTCACTTATTGAATCGCACGAAGATTTTTAAAAAGGAGTTGAGCACTGAAATTCATGTGATTTTACTTTTCAATATATTTTCAACATGCAACTCAAACTGTCTAATTAGTTTTAATGAAAATAACGACAATTTGAAATCTATAAAATATGGGATTTCTCTGTTATTGTAGCAACCTTTTGTCGCTGCAATCACGTGTCACGAAAAGCGAAGAACTGAGTAAAGAATTTTAAACAGAAAATAATATCCTGTAATGCCTGTAATGTCCCAAGGGGCAAAGGCCTATCTCACTGAAGAAATCAGTACACGCCTAATCCTCCTCACTGTAAAAAGTATTATAAAATATAAATTTATATTTTACGTATTAATTTTATATTTAGCAGCGTAAATAAACTAGTATATTTTTAATTTAATATTCCCATTTAACTTTATACTTATTCAACAGAAAAATCTTCGCACCACATTTTATCAATGACTTAATTCAGTTGCAAATTTAGATTTACTGTGCCCAAGGGATCTCTCTAGGAAATTTATAGAACCACTTTACCAGCATTTTATTACGTAATACAAAACCTTGAAGCGGAGATAACTTCAGATATGGAAATTCTGTTGACTTATTAAAATTATTTCTTGGGAAATAAACTGTTGATTAGGACTTTACTATACCAGATGCATTGTTTTTTGGGAACATGGCTTAAATTAAATAATTTAATTTAATATTTACACATTGAAAAAAAAACTGTTTTTCTATTATATTTATATTTATAAAAATGCGGCCATGCGCAAACCGTACTCTCGCAAAAAGGGTTCCGTACCTTTAAAACAGCAAAAAAATCACGTCACGTGAGCCCCTATTTAATATTTAAAATATTCTGTTTTTATTAATTGTTGAAGCGGCATCAGAAATTCATCATCAATGAAATTTCAACTGTCTAGCTAATCAGAGTTCATTAGATACAGTGACAGAAGGACGGCGGAACAAATAGACAGCAGAGTCTTAATAATAGGCTCCCTTCTTACCCTTCGGTTACGGAACCCTAGACTTAAAAACCGATTCCCCATTTCCCAAAGACCTCCAACTGTGAGGTAACGATCGAAACAACTTGTTTCTGAAACAAATGACAATCATTTGGCATTCTATTTGGTTCTCAATTTAAAATCGATGGGAAATTAATACGGTTGAAATGAATTTTCCTTCTCATTGTGTTTCAGAGAGAATTCTTTGAGGATTCCTTTCTGACATCAGATCACGTCTGGAAGGAATCCTCAAAGACAAGAATCTTAAAGTCTTTTGATTCGATTGATTTGTTCCGTTTATTTTTACCCGTCTAGCGAACCCCAAAAGGAAGGGCTTATAAACACGCGCATATAATACGAGTATAGAAATAGACGGAGTCAACTTGTATGCAACATCTATTAATATACAAGTACCCTCTTTGAGTTTCTCAAAGCAATACATTTTACTCAGACGTCCGTGTTAAATCGTAAATTAAAAATATTCACAGTGTTTAATTCCCACATTTACTCAGTTTAAAACACTCAATGATTTATCTATATTGATTTCAATGCATAATCATTAACTGTTCTGCCGGTGTGAGGGAAGAATTCAAGCAAACAAGTTTGATGTGTTGTGATTTCGTTCGTCGGGCAGCCATTGTTTACGTAATTCGCAGTTCGCACGACCAGTCATCAATAGAAACCTGTTCCGGGTGTTGTCTTCGCGCTCGAAGCTATTGACTATTTTCAACACCATCCTTAGTGATAAAATTGGTCTAGCGGCGTAGTCGTCGGCTTGCAAGCAGAGCGGTTGAGAGTTCAAATCCCACCTGCCCAGAGCATTTTATACTTTTTTTGATTTTTTTGTATATTTGTTTACAATGAACTGTTCGTCGTGTGGAATGAATTTCAACGATGGGGTCCAATGTGGAACTTGTAAAAAACATTTTGATTTCGGTTGCGCCCAAATAACCGAGTCAGGATGGCGCAAATTAGGGACTGATCGAAGAGCGTCTTGGAGGTGTGCGTCATGCAAGTCAAGGGGACTATCACCTTCACCATCCCCTTCCTTAGAAGATATAATGCGAGAACTTCAGGATGTGAGGCGTCATCTGCAGGGTCTTCCCGACTTGATCTCCAACATCAGCGCAATGAAAACCGATCTCGCTGAAATCAAATCAAGCTGCGATTTCCTAGGTGGCAGGCTCGATGATTTTTCCACCAAAATGACGGAAATAGATCACAGGATTTGTGCGCTGGAAAGTACTACTGTTGTCGTGGGCACCTTGGAGGCCGAAGTTATGAAGCTTAAAACGCAACTCATGGACGAGGATAGAAGATCGCGACTCAATAATGTCGAAATTAAGGGAGTTCCATTCAGAAACCAGGAAAATTTATTTGAGATTGTGGAATCCATTGGGAAGGCTCTAAAGTTCGACATTCCTAAGGCTCAGATTAACTATCTGTTCAGAATGCCCTCAAAAACCAAAGAAAAGCCCATTGTAATTAGCTTTTTAAACAGATACTTTAAGGAAGACCTTTTGGCTACTGCTCGTTCGTTAAAGACGCTTTCAGCAGCAGATATTGGGTTTGCAGGCTCTTCACAACGAATTTTCGTAAACGATCATTTGAGCGCTGATATGAAAATTCTCCTTAATAAAGCTAAGTCACTGGCAACTGATGCTAATTACAAATACACTTGGGTTAAATATGGAAAAATCCACCTAAGAAAAAATGACGTGTCTCCTGTTATCACAATCCAAAATTGCTTAGATTTAAACAGGATCAAATAATCAGCAACCGCATTATCAAAACTCCTTCATCTTATGTGTTTTCTCCGTTTTTATATTTAATGTCACGATATATATACTCTGTCTGCTTCATGCACTTCCAAATCAGCTCATCTGATATTGTTAATAATCTGTTGTCTTGCTCGCCGCACCTTCTTTTAATACACTTATTTATTTCCATTACGTGTTATGACAATCTCAGTCTATTACCTCATTTCCAGTATATTTACAAGTCTCTCTCGTTTTTATATAGGTCGTTCTCTGATATGGATAGTACTGGAAAGTTCCATCTATTTCAAATGAATATTTTATTATTCAGCAAAATTATTTTCTTCCAAACTGAATAATCTTACCAACAAATTAACAATATATTACCAGAATGTACGGGGTCTGCGATCGAAGACTCAAACATTCTATAGAAGTTTATGCCTTAGTTCTTACGACGTCATTATATTGACAGAAACCTGGCTCCTGGAGGGAGTTGCAAACTGTGAGTTGTTCGATAGCAGGTACATTGTGTGGCGTCGTGACCGCGACTATGAGCATACTGGTCAAAACCGTGGAGGGGGAGTACTTATAGCTGTACACAAAAGTATTTCAGCGGCATGTTCTATGAAGTGGTGCTCTTCGGCAGAGGACCTATGGGTATCACTTTCAGTCAATATGGTGAAAGAAACTATCAATGTCCACTTATGTGCTCTCTATCTATGCAATCAAAAGCAAGGCCACTCTATTTCGCAACAATTAGTTAATTTCATGGATAATCTCAATGATATTCGTTTCCAAAATCCAGAAGATAAGTTTATTGTAGCAGGCGATTTCAATCTTAGTGGCATAGAGTGGATAGCCAATAACCAATTTTTTTCACCCACCAACATTCGCAGTGGTGACGAATATTTCTTGACAGATGAACTGCTAACTCTGGGCCTCTCTCAATATAATGGGGTCCATAATATTTATGGTAAGATACTTGACCTAATTTTGTCTAACGATAACGTTTCTGTATCCGAATGTGTTGACTCATTAGTCCCTATTGATCCCTACCACAAAGCTTTACTTGTTGAGGTTGATTTTATTCAAACTCCAAACATAAAGCCCCTGTCCCAAGTTAAATATTTATATCACAAGGGTAATTATAGTGGTATCAACAAAGAATTATCTTTAATTGATTGGAACACGGAGTTCTCATCACGATCACTGGACGAGTCTGTGGACTTCTTTTATAATAAGTTGGATAATCTTCGGGATCGCTTTATACCACGCAAAGTTAGTTGCACTAACTCGTATCCAATATGGTATTCGGCTGCTTTAAAGAAGATTCTCAAAGAAAAATATAACAACTTAAAAAAATATAAAACTTATGGTAACAAGAGTCATCTTCAAAGCTTTAAAATGTTACGTGATAGGGCCAAGTTAGCTGAGGAGCATTGCTACAAGCATTATATCCAATCGGTTGAATCGTCAATCGAGAGTAATAGTAAGTTCTTCTGGAGATATTTTAATTCTAGTTCTAAATCCTCGTCATTACCCAATAATTTTAATCTCAATGGTCAGACTTTCTCTGGTGGTGATGCAATTTGTGGCGCATTCTCAAATTATTTTTATTCCACCTTTCTCGATCATGGTGACCGGGTTTCGGAAAAGGACATTGCCGATATTGAATCGCAGCCCTGTTCGTCTGCGTATGACCTATCCAAAATTGAAGTTAAACGCGATGAGGTGTCTCTTCTTTTGACAAAATTGGATCAGTCAAAATCAGCGGGTCCAGACGGTATCAGCCCGGTGTTTTTGATTAATTGTGCTGAATCATTGGCAGTTCCTATCACGTACTTATTTCAACTGTCTATCTCAAAAAATGAATTCCCTTCTAAATGGAAACGAGCATATGTGACACCCATATATAAAAGTGGTGATAAATCCGAATTGTCTAATTACCGGCCTATAAGCAAGTTATGTATAATAGCTAAAGTTTTTGAAAAAGTCGTCTACAATCAGGTTTATGCTGCTTTAAAAAATAGCTTGATGTCATCCCAGCACGGCTTTCTTAAAGGGCGTTCAACTACGACGAACCTGGTTTTATTCAATGAATATTTGACAAATTCCATGGAGTCCGGTTTCCAAGTAGATGTAATCTATACTGATTACAGTAAGTGCTTCGATCGCCTTCATCACAAACAGCTAATTTTGAAACTATATAAGATGGGTATTAGAGGGGATCTATTACGTTGGTTCGCATCATATATTAGTAACAGGTCTCAAGCAGTTGTAATAAGTAACTACATATCTGGTTGGGTATCGATTCCTAGCGGTGTACCACAGGGGTCTTTACTTGGTCCTCTATTATTCCTGTTATTTGTAAATGACATTTCAGACTGTGTTGTTAATAGTGAGCTTCTTTGTTTTGCTGATGATATGAAAATATTCAAGAAAATTTCTAGCATTGATGATGTTATAAGTCTACAAGAAGATCTCACTCGACTCGATCAGTTCTGTTATCTAAACAAACTTGACTTAAATCCTTCTAAATGCAAGACTGTAACCTTTAGTCGGAAAAAAACAAACATCCCTTCTATTTATCGTCTTAAAAACGTTGTCATTGCTAAAGCTGACTCTATGCGTGATCTTGGTGTCATTCACGACTCTAAATTAATGTTTGACATGCATATTGACTCTATTATTAAAAAGGCCTCGAAGTCATTGGGATTCATAATGAGAAGTACTGCGGCGTTCAAGAGAGCTAAAACTTTTAAAATCTTGTATTGCGCTATGGTTCGGAGCATCCTCGAATATGCGTCCCAAATTTGGAATCCAATTTACATGACTTACGTTGCACGAATTGAAAGGATTCAAATTAAATTTATGAAATATCTTTGTTATAAACTTAAAATACCCTATTCTTCATCTTCATATTTATCCTTATGCAAAAAAATTCACATCTTGCCTTTGTCAAACCGCCGTGATATTGCGGACGTTTCCCTTCTCTTTGCAATTGCCAATAATAAGATTGATTGTCCTGAGTTATTGTCAAAATTACTTCTAGTTGGTCCAACTAAACGCTTCCGTAAGCCCCCTACTTTATTTGTTCCGTACGTTAACACTAATTACCGTGCAAACTCTTTTTTGTGGCGTGCAAGCAATCGGTTTAATATAATTAATAAACATGCTGACTTGGATTTGTTTAATGATAGTGTAAACTTGGTGAGAAGAGTACTAAGCAGAGAGTTTTTCGATTGATTTTAACTTGTTAATACTTATATTGGAGCGTTCTTTCACATAGTTCTTTTATATTGTGTATTGTATATTGTATTGTATAGTGTGCATTGTATTTTATCTATGGGTTTTCTTCTTTCTTTATTTTTGTTAATTTTTATTCTTATGTATTGTTTAATTTCTGTATCTATTCGTGGGAATCTGTAATTAGCTGACTGTTTTCTATTCTGTATGTATATTATGTTATGTATAGCTGTTGATTCTCCTAAAATAAATAAATAAATAAATAAATAAATAAATATATGATGAGCCTTCCTGCTTCCAAAAACCCATGTACTTAAAAAAAATTGTACAGGTTTTTGCTTGTTTTTTTTAGTTGGTTTAAAAATATTTTTTATTTTAAATCGGTGTTTTAGTTTTTTAATTCCTTTTTATATATTCGAATCTCTTAAAACTTGAACACACTATAATGACGGCTGCAGCAAAGAAGTGTTCTGGTCTATGAAAAATATGATATAGAGTGCACGTTATAAACAAAACGTCTAATAGAGTTCTTTGTATGTATATCAAAAATCTACGAATTCAATATGTGGTCTGACCGGGTTTGATTACCAAAATCTTTTTGTCTATTGAACTAAAGAAGAATGAAGAGTGATGAACTAAGAATTTGGCCAACTGTTAAGACAGAACTAATAAAGTTTTTTAACGTAGAAAGTCAATTTAAAGGGTGTAGTGTCTGCTGGAGCTCGTTTTTAATATAACTTTGAGTTTGTAAGCAATAACATTGATAAAAAACACATTATTTTTTATTATGACGTGATAAAAATTGTTGTTGAATGGTCCAATAAAGAAGCTGTAATTTGTCTTCACTGATATACATGTTCGGAGCTCGATCGACCAATCACATTCAAATTGTTGAAGAAGAAGAAGAAGAGAAGAAGAAGATACAAATTGTTAAAAAACGCATTGGTATTGTTTAAATCTTTTCGTAATGCGTTGTGGTTACTCAATTGAGATTTGCACAGCTTCGTTCTGCTTCAATATCCAGGAATCCAGGTAGGCTTAGGGCGCGTTTCCATTGAAGATTTCGACGTTTATGTCTTTGTTTTAAACATCGTTTAACAACTTGTAACCTTTTTTTTTTTTTTTGTTTAGCAGTGGAAATGCATTTACGCATCCCCCGCCGTCCGGGTGGTGCCAGACGGCAGGGGTATGTGGGGCTCAACCCGGTAGGCAAGCTCCCCCCGCTGCCGGGGTTCATCGCACCTACCGCAGTGACTACCCACTAAAACCACTGCTGTGCCTTCAGTGCGCTTAGTGTCGGGAACGTGGGAAACGGAGATTCATCCACCGAAACAACTTGTAACCTAGCTCAACGTCAATAAATGAACCGCGGCCATTACTAGTCAACCTATTACCTTTCTGATTGACATAATGCCTTGGCATTAAACCACAGTTAATAACTTTAAATAAATTATAATCGTCACTTGCAAATGATACGCTCCGTAATTACATATGTATCAAATTGCTTATGTACTACGTAATTTTATTCTTAATCGGTCATATTTGCCTTGTACGCACGTTAATTGTTCAAGTAAACTTCATGTAATTATAGTATGACGTAAAACTGTAGACGAAATACTTTTTAATTTTGGTCCGATAGCTATTGATAAGGGTAATGAGAGCTGACAGTAATTACGTATTATTTTTAAATAAATTAATAAAGTCCTAGCAGCGCCCCGCAGTTTTACCCGCGTTGTGCCTGTTCCCATAGGAATTTTGGGAATTAAAAATAGCCTATAACCTTCCCGTGGAATGTGGCTTTCTCTCTATAATATTAGTATAGATAAGCCTGTTATGTCCCACTGCTGGCCAAAGGCCTCTCATCTCACTGAAGAAATCAGTACAGTGAGGAGGATTAGGAAATAAAATAATGTGTAAAAGAAAAGTTTTTTCCTAACTAACGTAAGTTTGTACAAGACTTATTCACACTTAGTTCTAACTACGGGTTTCGATTCAAGCATGTCAAGTTCTGTAGACAGATAATTACTTCGTATTATAATATGTGGCTGTCTTCTGTCTTCTTCTTCCTCGAGAGGATGGTCAACCTGATCAATCCTGGTGTCAGAGTTATTGAGCCGCCAAAGGCCTCCGACATGGCTCATGTAACGACTACTATCCGTAGAAAGTAGCCAGGACCGACGGCTTAATGTGCCCTCCGAAGCACGGAATCATCTTACTTTTCGGGCAATCGGGTGATTCAGCGCCTGCAATGCCCTAACCAAACTGAGGACAGTCTCACAAATAGATTTTTGTTGTGAGATATTGTCGCCACCGGGAATCGAATCCGGAACCTCCGGATCGTGAGCCGGCCGGGCGCTCAAACCACAAGACCACGAAGGCTGTTGTGCTGTCTTCTGTCAAACAGTATAAATAAAAATGTGTCATGACTACGTGACTAACACGTTATAAGCCGCGTACCCACCTAGCGCACAGGCTCGTGAGCCGTGGCTCGCGAGCCATGGCTCGCGAGCCAGCCTCAGTAGTTTTGTTCAATTTACACGAGGCCGCCTCGCGAGGCAGGCTGAGCCATCATAAGTCGTGTATATTCAGCTGCAGCTATTTTCCTAGCTTCGCGCGCGAGCCAAAACATAACCGTACCCACCTAGCGCACAGGCTCGCGAGCCATGGCTCGCGAGCCAAATGCTCGGCTGGTGTGGACGTGCCTCGGGCTGCCTCGAGCGCGCGTTTGCTCGGCTGAGCACGGCTCGACCCCGAGCGACAACAGATGGCTCGGGGCCGAGCCGTGCTCAGCCTGTGCGCTAGGTGGCCTCGTGTAAATTGAACAAAACTACTGAGGCTGGCTCGCGAGCCACGGCTCGCGAGCCTGTGCGCTAGGTGGGTACGCGGCTATATTCTTATACATTTAGATCGTACACAAGCAAATATTTCGCATTCGAAACGACAGCCAATTGACTAGCGAGACTTCAATTTTACCTGTGACTAGGAGTTAGTATAGAAATATCTGAAGTAACTTAAAACGTCGGCGTTAACCGTGTGTGAATCCATCTTACTCATCACAACATCGCGAATATTGAGCAACGTTTAGCGGCCACTACTCGCATTGATGGCTGATAGCGGCATTTCTATCAGAGCGCTACCCTGCTTCGGAGAACACGTTAAGCAGTCGGTCCCGGTTGTTTTCAATTGTTAGACTGTGTCGGAGGCCCTCTCTCCCTCTCCTTAAATGACTCACAACACGATCCAACAAATATCTATTTATAATAAAAGTATTTTTTACAAACCTATTTTCGACAACAGAGGCCGTCAAAAATACGAGTAAATTAGTTAAATTTAACGGATCATTTAGTATTAAGATTGAACCATTTATAGACTGAATCGAGAACGAATCTCCGAACATCGTTTAATGGTACATTAACCGTAAATAAACCAATTTATACGTTCAAGATCACGGACGTATGCAATTGAACGCATCTATTTTAACATTCGATGGTATTTAATATCAATAAACAGTGTTTTGTTATTTGAACCACGTGTTGGTGCAGGTGATGCAATTGTAGTGCAATTATTTTGTGATTGTGCATAGTATAAAACAAAGTCGCTTTCCGCTGCCTGTCCCTATGTATGCTTAGATCTTTAAAACTACGCAACGGATTTTGTTGCGGTTTTTTACATAGATAGAGTGATTCAAGAGGAACATATATGTATATAAAAATTTCCGAAATTCTCACGGGAACGGGAACAACGGGGGTAAAACCGGGAGACGCTACTAGTTAACAATACTCCGTGGTTTTTTCTACGTTGTAATTTTCCATTGGGCATTTTGTGATTAAAACTAATCTTTCTCTTAAATGTAGCTATTGTAAACAAGTATTCATTAAACATCCATTGGCCATTCCACAAACTTTTCCGCTTAGTTAAATCACTTTTGGCACTGTGATTTCATATCGTAATCGATATTTAGAGCATTTACAGATGTACGCATTTTAATGCGCATAGCTAGCAATCTATGACATTTAAGCGCTTTAATATTGAACCTAAGGAGGTGCTCAATTCGAGTGCATGTTTTTCTTTTATGTTTGTTAATTGATGTAATATAATTGTAATTTTATTTATGGACCGATTTGAAAAACAATCGGTAAATTTCGTGTACGCTTACGGTTTGGTCCCGTTTTGAGCTGGGTTAAAAAAATGTAATTCTCAAAAAGTTATAATATATAAGTGTTTTTTTCTTCTATCTTCTAATGTTTTTTGTTAATTCTGCGCCGTCTACACAATTGTCCATATGCTACAAATAAAATACAAATAACATTTATTAAGCTTGAAGTGAAAAATTACCTCGGAGGTAAAGATACCTATACATTTTAATTTACATAGTACCTGCTAAATATATTAACGTGGCAATAAATATACCATTTGTATTTACACTTGTTTTACAATGGTCGATTTAATACCGACATTATTTTCACAACATTTTCAGGAACATCATAGTAAATAAGGTGAGGTAAATTTTGGGTTAAAATGAAGGTAAATAAAACATTTGTTTATACAGAAAGCAAATAGTGTACTAGCAGCGCCCGCGCTTTTACCTGCGTTCTGCTTGTTCCCGTTGGAATTTCGGGATGAAAAATAGCCTATTACGTTTTCGTTGAATGTGGCTATCCATTGCAGAAAGAATTATTATAATTGGATTGGTAGTTTCTGAGATTAGCGCTATCAAACAAACAAACTCTTCAGCTCTGTTATGTTATAGTATAGAGTATAGATATGTATGTGTAACCGCTGTACTTTGGATACGTATGATGATAGTAGAGGGTTAATGAGTGTTGGCAAGTAATGTATAAAAAATAAAATTAATGCTAAGGGCAACACATTGTCATCTATAATATAAAAAAGAATCGCAAAATGTGTTGGTAAGCGCATAACTTCAGAACGACTGCACCAAATTGGATGATTCTTTTTTTAATGTGTTCCTTATTGTCAGGACAAGGTTTTTATTTAAGAAAAATAAGGAATAAAAATCTCAAAATTCCCACGGGAACGGGGGCGCTGCGGGTGAAACCTAAATACTTATACGTAAAAATGTCTCACACCGGAATTTAGTTTAAAGTTCATTTTTTAGTATTATTGTGATGATATGTTGGAATCTATACTAATAATAAAGCTGAAGAGTTTGTTTTGTTTGTTTGTTTGTTTAAGCGCGCTAATCTCAGAAACTACTGAACCGATTTGGATAATTCTTTTTGTAATAGATAGCCACATTCAACTGGAAGGTTATAGGCTATTTTTCATCCCGAAATTCCTACGGGAACGGGTACAACGCGGGTAAAACCGCGGGGCGCTGCTAGTGCTCAATAAAGCATTTAAATAAATAAAAATTAAATCAATCATTTAATATTTGAGTGATGACTCTGACTAGACTGTACGGCAGTAAATTCCCACAGGATAAATACAGGCTAGAAGTGACTTTAATAAATTAGAGTCCTTTGTCCTAAATCATTATTAGGCTATAGTTATTCCTACAGAAAAGTCAATTTATTTAAGACATTTTTTTGTTCTAGAACATCGGGTTTTCATACTATCTATACTAATATTATAAAGCTGAAGAGTTTGTTTTGTTTGTTTGTTTGTTTAAACGCGCTAATCTCAGAAACTACTGAACCGATTTGAATAATTCTTTTTGTAATAGATAGCCACATTCAACGGGAAGGTTATAGGCTATTTTTCATCCCGAAATTCCTACGGGACGGGTACAACGCGGGTAAAACCGCGGGGCGCTGCTAGTCACCCATGTTTGGATATAATAGCTAAGCTGACTTTTCTTAAACCATACAACGGATTTTAATGTTGTTGTCATATTTATTAAAAAAACTATTAGCCTGCAATATCCTACTGCTTCTGCTGAGCAAAGGCCTCTCATCTCATCGAAGAAAATAAAACATCAGTTCTCTGTTACCTTGAAGTAATATAGTACTATGTAGGTAAGACTAATAAGATAATAGTAACTATTGTATAAGCAGGTGACAATGAATTTTCCTCAATTAATTTACAAACAAAAGTGGGTCAAGTTAAAGAGAGATAATATAATATTTAAATTAGGAACATTTGACATAAAATATTCATTAACTATGTTGATTAAAGACTGCCCTATCATTAGGATTGCATAAGAACTTTAATTTTATCAAGTAGGTATCTAAAAAATTTAAAAACAAATGACGATCGTTTTAAATTGTATTCTATTTTTTTTATAAAGAACTTTTTATTTTATTATGTTTAAAAAACAAATGACGTTCGTTTGAAATTGTATTTCATTATGTTGCACAGTAAATTCAATTCTGGATTCGACAGTTTTTGTTTTTTAAATGTATTAGTTAATACAACTAACTAGTTATGTTATGCAAGCTGCCTTAAATTTTTCTCAGGTTTTTTAAAATAAATGAAATAGGATATAAAAAACAATTTATATCATAATGGCAGAGTAATAATAAGAGTATAAAACAAATAAATACTTACTGCAAAAACTCTTTCATTAACTTTTCAGTTCATTTTGCCGCGTTTTTCAAATAGACATCACAAGAAATAAACTCACAAACTTCAAATTCAAACTTGGAACAGTTTCCGAACATCACTTTTAAAGTTTGTAAACTTTTTCTTTATTTTAATTTAATATTGGAACGTTTATCGCCAGTATTTACGAGTATGTCGCGGGAATCTGAAACATTTTACTTTTTCGTACGCGAGTTCTGTTGCGCGCGGCATGCGTTCGTTCGCCTCGGTACCGATCCGATAAATGACTGACTACAGCGTTCGGCGTTCCCGTATCTCGTACGAAGTTTTTGCACCCCGATTGTGTCACTAAATGAAACAAGATTACTCTTATTGAACCGTGGCCGATTTAAAAAACGAGGGATCTTAAACGGATGTCTAAATTCGAATGTCTTTCACATGATTGGCTCAATAACCGGATTACTTCACTCCAATACCGATGTGATTATCCGTCTTCCGTTATTCAAAATAGGTGTTTATAGCATTAAATTATACCTATTCAATGTTTAATCATGGGTTTATTTTATCGTGCTATGAGGCCGTATAATTACTACATTTATAAAACAAAGTCCCCGGCCGCGTCTGTCTGTATGTCTGTTCGCGATAAACTCAAATACTGCGGCACGGATTTTGACGTGGTTTTTTAAATAGATAGAGTGATTCAAAAGGAAGGTTTATATACTTCGCATCGCACATTCCTGCGATATTACGATATTAATAAAAAATCTCGAAATTCTCACGGGAACGGGCACAATGCGGGTAACACCGCGAGGCGCTGGTAGTAGACCATAAATAATAAACCTATTATTATGTTCTGAGGACATGTAGAGGCGAACGGAAGGCATTTTTATAAGTGGCTATTAATAATGCATAGTCCATAGCTAATGTTTCTATGATATAAGTTTCGCAGAAATATGGTCGCGAGCGCTCACGTCTAGCAATTGATATTCATAAGTTACGAGGTATTATAATTGAATTAAACAAACTCCTTTGAGTAAGCTTTGCAAGAAAGTATTATAAATGGATATAAGAGAGAGTTCAACAACATTTGAGAATTCGTACAAAAATATTATGCTTTTATTATGTACTTTTACGTTAATATTGTTCCTTTTGCAATAGCTTGTAAGCTTGTTAATTCTCACAATGTCATCTTTAAGAGCTTGAGCTAACTATAGTTGCTTTTCAAGGCTTGTGTTCAACAAGTGTAGCTTGTACGTCAGAATACCTAAAATAATACCTGGTAATAACCTTATGTTTAACAGCCCAGAGAGACAGGGGCTGTTAAAAATATCCAATTTTCTATTAATATTGTCGAATAATGCTCCAAAATGTTTTTATATAATGCTTTAAATTTCTGTTTTTAAACATTCCTTATTAGTATGGGTCATGGATATCTAGACCCAAATAACAAGCCCTCAAAATGCGACTCATAACAATAAGTATCACGTACGAAAACATTGAAATACCAAACTTGAAATTGAAATGGACAGACGTTGAAAAACATCATAATTTTGCAGCACCCTACCTGGTAATAAAAGTGGTAAAAGTCTGAGAGCATCCACTGTAGACTAAACTCTCTCTAAAGTTATATATTACTAGCAGCGCCTCGCAGTTTCACCCGCGTTGTGTCCATTCCTGTGGGAATTTCGGGATGAAAAATAGCCTACGTTACTCGTGGATAATGTAGCTTTCGAGTGGTGAAAGATTTTTTTAAAACGGTCCTGTAGTTTTTGAGCCTATTCATTACAACCAAACAAACAAAGTTTTCCTCTTTAAACTATTAGTGTAGACTAACTGTTTCTCACAGTAGTCCCAATAGATGGCGCTAGAGGGAAAAGTTTGTAAATTACGCTTACGTTTTTTCCTAGATATAGTAAAGTAAGTTCGCGTAGGTTAGAGGCCAACCCTGGTATCGGAGTTCTTAGACCGCCTCGAGGACTCCGACATGGTCTAACGATTGAAAAGAACGGGACCGACAATTGAACGTGCCTTCCGAAGCACGGTAGCGCTCAGATAGAATTGGCCACCCATCCGAGTAGGGGTCGAGCTGCACGTTGCTTAACAATCGCAATGAATTAACATCGCATAGTCAAACTACGCCACGAGCGCCACTTGATTTAGTGTCGTATCTGTACATTTTACCTATGCAACATGCGGTAACCGCATCCATGTAAAGAATACGCTACTGTGGGCACCTAAGGAACTGATAGACTACTTCTATTAACCCTTAAGTAAAAGAGCTTACTAGCAATAAATACAATGCTACTTCGCTTACAGTTAAATGCCCACTAGAAAACATTTTGTTTTACATTTTAGGGTTCCGTACCCAAAGGGTAAAAACGGGACCCTATTACTGAGACTTCACTGTCCGGCCGTCTGTCCGTCCGTCCGTCCGTTTGTCACCAGGCCGTATCTAAAGAACGGGGATAGCTAGACAATAAAAATTTAAACAGATGATGTATTGTATTCTATTGCCGCTAACTATAACAATAAATAAAACAAATATTCAAGGGGGGGCTCCCATACAACAAACGTGATTTTTTGCCGTTTTTTAGCGAACGGAACCCTCCGGGCGCGAGTCCGACTCGCACCTGGCCGGTGTTTTATACTCCCTATAGACTAAGAAATCCATCGATGCTGAGAATACATAGATACACATAAAGTATACTCAGTAATCATATTAGCACAATTCATCATACCATGAATAAACTTTCAAAACGTTAAATTTAAAAGGTACGTAATAAATGTAGCTACTTCGTGATTTAATAAACGATATTGTATTCGATATTCACAGGATGTTTGTAAAAAAATAATATTACTTGTCTTAATATAAAGTATACAATTATTATATTTACACAAAAGGTTTATTACTTCGGGTCCTAGTTTTTTTATAGGTACGTTATAGTATTTCGCGTGTGCTATTGGTTTCAATATCACCCTTTGTTCAAATTTCAAATAAGTTACTTATGTATTCGAGTAGCGATTTATTTGCACGTTTCGGGCATTGACCAAACTTTCTGGTACTTGCGTTTCAGTCAATATTTACAGGAGCGTCTTGCCTGCCATGTTATTAAGAGGAATATTGATGAAAACAATTCTTTACAATAATAATATCAGTGGCTATATACATATACAAAAGATTATTGTTGACGTGATAGAATTAGAAACATTGCAGACTTTAATATATAATATAACTAGCCGCGCACCACGTTGGATCGGTTTCCGTGGGAATTCCGGGATACAATGTATTCCATATATTATTCTGATGCATAATCTATCCTACTAATATTATAAATGCGAAAGTTTGTGAGGATGGATGTTTAAATGGATGGATTTATGTTTGTTGCTCTTTCACGCAAAAACTACTGAACAGATTTGGATAAAACTTTACAGTAATATAGGTTAAACATCAAAATAAAACATGGGATACATTTTATCCCGAAATTCCCGCGGGAACCGATACAACGCGGGTAACACCGCGGGGCGCGGTTAGTTATCTAAATCAGAAAATTGTCTAACTACAGTCATGACTCTAATATTATCTGACTGTATGGGCCTTATTCATAAACGCTTTTTAACAGCACTTTAGCTATCAAATGTTTTGTCCCTTTCCGACATACGCTATTTGCCAAAGAGCGAAAGAGACAAAACACTTTAAAACACTGTTTAAGTTAAATATCGTTTATAAGGCGGTACATCTTATAACTAGTGAAACATATTCTACCTCACACCTCTTTCTCTACAAAAAGACAATTTCTTTCCCTTATAAATCTGGATACCAAATCTAGCGAACGCAAAATATTTAACCGTATGATGTGATCATACGAAGTGTTAACCTGAACGGGGAGGTTGTATTAAATTCATGACAAGCGATTATATCCTGAGAGTGAAACCATGTTACTACGACAAAGGTTCCTTACGTGAAAATGTCTGATGAAATGTAAACGTATACGTTACTTTTTAAACGTAAGAATATATAAGAGATTTTTGACTTATAATATATGTGCATACTTTATGCACCAAATACGGTGTATATTATTTAGTAGCGAAAACATATTTTACATACCTTTTTTCAAAATGTGTATATTTTTGATTTTTACCACCTAATTGGTCTAGAGGCTACAATCGTGAATGACTACTTTTCTTGACAAAATTATAAATATTTTTCTAATAAAAAATGGGAGTCTCTTTCTAAAATGAGATGAAAAAATCAAAGAAGGAAAAGATACAATAGTTACTCGTACTGTTATTACTTATACTTATTGCTATCTCGGTTTTCAAGATCACTGAAAGGAAAAGTTGTTCTCAATTATCCAAGTACAAGGATATATTCTCATCAGTCTTACTTTTACTAATATATAAAGAAGTTTGTCAAGATAGATTGATGTACGGACTGGATTTTCGGTTCTATTACATGTTGATACATCTAACAGATTTGGGTAGAACTAGAAACTTTGTGATTAATGTTTATTTTATGGCTTAAAAACGAGTTCACTGATTTGTATTTTCCTAACTGCTTGTATTTTGTGATGGGAAAAGAAAGAGTTATAAATATGTATGACGTTTCTTCGAGTTTTTCTGAGGCCTCTTAGCCCCAAAGATACCTCTGTTTTAAGCTAAGATTGAATTAAGAACAGAAACGCAAACGAAATGGCTGGGCTGATTTTTACGATCTTTCAAGTGACACGAGCCTTTGGCGGCTCAATAACTCTGACACCAGGATTGGTCAGGTTGACCATCCACTCGATGAAGAAGAAGAAAGAGAAGTGAAAAAGCGTATTGTTTGAGAACTACGGTCCCATAGCAGACACGTACACACACACGTCGACGTGTATGTGACACGTCGAGGTTAAACTTATAACACCCTTTTTTGCGTCGGGGGTTAAAAATATCAGAGCAACAGAAACGTATGAAACCGCAGGGCGTTGCTAGTAGTCGTGTAATAGACAACTTTATTTTATTTCTAAGGGTGAGACCAGACTGTACCAAATCAGGTTATAAAATTAAGTTATTGAGCAAGTTTTATTACCTTGTCTGGACAGTGTGTACAAGCCAATGTTGTCAATCAACGTGGCCATATTATTACTATCGTTGTTCGTAACAACCTTAGGCTTAAGTTCATTCAGTTCATGAGTTCGGGTGTGAACATTTTAGCTATCTAATGGTTTGTCACTTTCTAACATACGCAACTTTCCGAAGAGCTATAGAGACAAAACACATTATAACTGTGTTTTAGTTACAGAGCGGTTATTAATAAGGAGATTAAAGTGTAGGCGGATTGCAGAACTGAGTACCATCTAGTCAGTCAGTAGTACATCTGGTATGTGTTATTTTTTTTTGTTTTCAATTTTGCTCCTCTTAAATCTCTCACTTTGTATAACAATGGAAAATCGCAGATTTAACGTACCGTAGCTGTCAAACTGTCTATCTCGCACTACAATTAACAAATAGTGTCGTAGCGAATATTGCGACAAAAATGGACGCCAATTATTTTGTACGTTGAATTTCAAACATAGTCGAACAACCAAACAAACAAAAAAACAATCAACAGAAATCCTTTGCTGTGCATTTGGTGGAAGTCTAACAACTGAACGCACACTAGTTGCCAAAAGTTGTAAATAAAAAATGAATTTCAGGTAGGTATTGTAATATATATACGTTACTGGATGTCATTGAACTTGTCGTTACATGAGCCATGTCAGAGGCCTTTGGCGGCTCAATAACTCTGACACCAAGATTGGTTAGGTTGACCATCCACTCGATGAAGAAGAATTGAACTTCATTACATAGTATAAAACAAAGTCGCGTCTGTTTGTCTGTAAGCTTAAATCTTTAAAATTACGCAACGGATTTAGATGCGTTTTTTTGTAATAGGTAGAGTGATTCAAGAGGAAGGTTTTTATGTAAAAAAATTCCCGAATTTCCTACGGGAACGGGCACAACGCGGGTAAAACCGCGGGGCGCTGCTAGTTTCTAATAAAGTTGATTACGCCAATCATGATCGCGCTCACCGTCGGGCTGAACATCAAAGCCCCTTTAGCCAAATAAGCAGTTACTGTAGCCGAAATCGGCTGGAAAGATTATTATTACCGTAGCCACACTTTTGTCATCCTCAAACCAAACCTTTTTTCATTCAACGAAATCATAAAGCAGTCCCATGTCTCGAATCTCGGGTAAGTAAACCTTCACCCCAAAGAAACGAATGTTAAAAACGCGAGCACGTATTTTTTTATCCGGACAAACATATCCCATTACGCCGTTGGAAAAGTTTGTGTATTCTATTACTTACTGCTGAAAAGTTTCAACATTATGGCCATAAACATCAGGGACAAATGTAGATTCACGTGCCTAGTTTCTGAGAGAGTAGAGTTATTATAGGTAATGCTTTTTTCGTTCTCAATTCACGGGAAAGCAAAAGAACAAAGTTCGTAAAAGCTCATGGTAGAGTTTTCATGAATTCCAACTACACCTAGCCGTAGTTCATTTTTAGTTTGTAAAGGTAAAGTTGTTAGCGACAGTTGGTCGTTTGTTAACTCTTTTAGGTTAATATGAACTGCAATGTAACATTATTTAGTTATAAAGATGAATTTAAATTGTCAGAATAATGTGTGTATGTGCGTGTGTGTTAATCTGTGTTCCACTACTGGGCAAAGGCCGCTATTCACTAGAGATAACAGTACAGTGAGGAAGACAATTATCTATATACATATATAAAAATGAAACCCGTTTTCCTTGGTCAAGGCATCACGCGTGAATGGCTGGACCGATTTCCACGGTTTTGCATTCGTTGAAAAGGTCTCGGGCTCCGTGAGGTTTATAGGGAATAAAAATCTCAAAATTCCCACGGGAATGGGAGCGCTGCGGGTGAAACCGCGGGGCACAGCTAGTGTTTAATAAGTAACAAACTTAACCTCAAATAAACAGCCTCCGTGGTCTTGTGGTTTGAGCGCTCGGCTCACGACCCGGAGGTTCTGGGTTCGATTCCCGGTGGGTATCTCACAAAAATCACTTTGTGAGACTGTCCTCAGTTTGGTTAGGGCATTGCAGGCTGAATCACCTGATTGCCCGAAAAGTAAGATGATTCCGTGCTTCGGAGGGCACGTTAAGCCGTCGGTCCCAGTTCTTTCTACGGATAGTAGTCGTTACATGAGCCACGTCAGAGGCCTTTGGCGGCTCAATAACTCTGACTCCAGGATTAGTCAGGTTGACCATCCACTTGATGAAGAAGAACCTCAAATAGCAGGAACTAATTGTGCTATGGTTTTGACAGCAGTTAACTTGAAATCGATTTATTAACAACGCTTTGCATAATTACATGCTCAACTGTAAGTTAATGTCAACAAGCTTGTACATTAACTCCGACCCTGAGCTAAACTGATACCTTCAAAGCTATTGCACTAGTTTGTAGTTGCTAACTATTTTGCATTCTCAAAATCTCTGCTACTTCCCTCATTATACGTGCATTAGTACTCTTTAGTAAGCACTTCTGATCAAAAGCTACAAAGCATGTAAATTGAACCTTACTAGTTCGTATTAAAGTTTACTTTGTTTCGGCACTTCCTTGTTTGCAACTTTTAGTTGCTTTAACGGGTTGCTTAGATAGGATGGAGCATTTTTGCAAAGTGTTATGGGAATCGTTTGGTTTAAAAATAGAATAGCATGCACTTAGAATGAGACGGGGAAAGCATCTCAATGTTATTTTAAGCGGATATTTTGCATGGATTATGTAAATAGTTGTAAGTCTGATGTTTGGAAGGCAGAAGTCACCCTGAGTAATATGATAACTAGGAGATATCGATATCATTTAGTACTCATTCATTCATTCATTTCAAGTAGGTTAGTGGCCAACTATGATGTCGGAGTTTTTAGACCGCCTAAAGGCCTCTGATATGGTCTGACGATTGATACAACCAGGATCGACTACTTAACGTTATTTGGTAGTACTAAGCAATGATGTTGTAGACTAATATAACTTACTAGCAGCGCCCCGCGGCTTTACCCGCGTTGTACCCGTTCCCGTAGGAATTTCGGGATAAAATGTAGCCTATAGCCTTCCTCGATAAATAGACTATCTAACAGTGAAAGAATTATTCAAATCAGTTCAGTAGTTTCTGAGATTAGCGCGTTTAAACAAACAAACAAACAAACAAAACAAACTCTTCAGCTTTATAATATTAGTATAGATGTGTAGTGTGCTCTATTTTGTGACTATACTTTATGAACCGGGAGCGCTTTGCTGTTTTACAGGCTTTGTACCTTTACCTATAATTTTATATTGGTGTATCCACGTTATATTGCCAGTTCATCAAGCTAAGCAATGCCATGCTACATATTATATGATTGGGGGATGCTAAACGTAGCATAGCAGGTGCAAAGGCACTTACAATATAAAACCAAAACTCAAACTTCTTTTTACTTTCTTTAAAAATACCTACTATTATTCACTCGCATTTCCTTTAACACTCAACATAAATCAATTTAGAACAAATTAACACATTTCTAAAGTTTTTTACCTTTTTGAAAACCTGAAAAGTGGCGAACAAAAGTTTAAGGGTATGAAAGTGCTCTGTTGTTTAGATAGAAGTCATGCATATTCAATATAAGAGATTGAGCAGAAACTCTGCGAAAATGTTACTTTAAATCTATATCCTACTAATATTATAAATGCGAAAGTTTGTATGTATGGATGTATGGATGTTTGTTCCTCTTTCACGCAAAAACTACTGAACGGATTTGGATGAAACTTTACAGTAATATAGGTTATACATCAGAATAACAAATGGGATACATTTTATCCCGAAATTCCCGCGGGAACGTGTACAACGCGGGTAACACCGCGGGCGCGGCTAGTATATATATATATATATATAAATAAAATTGGAGTGTCTGCTTGTCATATTCGAATAATCGCTTTTTACTGCAAGCTACGAGTAATATTATAAATGCGAAAGTTTGTGATGATGGATGAATGGATGTATGTTTGTTACTCTTTCACGAAAAAACTTCTGGACGGATTTGGATATAACTTTACAGTAATAATAGGTTATACATCAGAATAACAGGTGGGATAAATTTTATCCCGAAATTACCGCCGGAACGGGTCGCGGGTAACACTGCGGGGCGCGGCATAAACCAAAATATCATTTTAAATATTTGTCTCTCAGTCTGTTTGTTCCGGCTAATCCCTGAAATAGCGGGACCGATTTTGACGGGACTTTTACTGGCAGGTAGGTGATGTAATAAGGAGTAAGGTTACTTTTTTTTACATTGTATGCGGGCGAAGTCGCATGCACAGCTAGTATGAAATACGTTCATAAATTTTCAATTAGTGACCAATCAAAGATGCAAAGCGTCGATTCCGATTAGTCTCAGTGTTGCGTAAGTTAATTTAAATTGAAAGGTATCCATTAGTAGTCCATTATTATTCGCACTTGTGAGGTTAAAAAGATTTAGCTATATTTATAGGAAAGAGCCTGCAAAGCGCTGCTAGTTATAAATATGTTGAAGTCTAAACCACTGGAACCAGGAAGTTTCTCAAACAGTTCAGTTAGCTATAAAGTAAGTTACGAGTATATTGGACGGGAAGTTTAAGTTTTCCACCTGTGGCCGTACTCACAGACTTGGGTTTAATAAACTGATATAGTTATGAGTAGTTTCGTCATTAAATTAATTACAATAAGCTTTTCTTTTAAATATAAATATATATATATATATATATTTATTTAGGGATTTTAACCGACTTCAAAACAGGAGGAGGCTTCTCAATTCGAACGTATGTTTTTGTGTAACATTAGTTAAAGTAAATAAATGCGTATGTAGAAGTACTGTAGAAGCTATAACAGTCATGTATGTTTGTTTTTCATTAGTTCTATTATAATTTTCTATGCCATACTTACTGTACGCGCCGCAACCTTTGTACCAAACAACACCGGGCGAGTCAAGGGGGACGAGGCGGCATGGGGAGGACCCTCCCTCCACGCCGCCGCGCCGCCCGCGCCGCCGCGCCGCCCGCGCCACGCGGCCACTCACTGATTTTTGGACACGAAACGCAGCGCACGCGCTGCTCCTCCACAACTTAATCAACGGTATAATACCGAACCTGTAATCTACGGATAAATAAAATCAAGTGCAAAGAAACAAATGCATTTTTCCTGTGTCCCTGCCGTGACATAGTGGCGACCGTGATAGTAAGCGACTTCTGGGGCCTGCTGGAGCTGGATTCATACCGACGGGAGGTCAATCCCAAGAGAAGTAGCCCATTCCTATTCTTTCCTTATTTCTTAATTTCGTGTCCCAATCCTTGTGTGTCTGTCTCTGTTTGTATGAGCGGCTATACCGGCTTGACAAGCGCTAAGCTATTTAAGCTATCCGTTCTTTTGCACACCTTGAATCAGTCGTATTAACGAGTTTCACAGTGTTTATTTCACCTAAAAGTTATATTTTTAATATTTGGTCATAAAACATAATCACTTTCATTGTTCTATTGTTATCTATGAACGATCTAGAACGTTCTATCGCTCCTGTTTTTGAACGAAAATAAGCATATTCATTTCGTAAAGATCATCCATCTTACTAATTTTTTTTTCTATTCATTATCTGAGGGTATTTTTTTTTCTCTTTTTTCGTTATTTTTTCTACATTCCATTAAAAATTACGTTTATATTTCGACTTTCCAGTACATAATATCAATTATAAACTTCATTTAGCTTTGGCACACTAAAAATATTATAATAATACAATTTATTAACTTATTGTTTATTTTATACATATTCCAGTTAACAAGACGATTGTATTTGCTTCGCGTGGTGCAAGCCGTGGGGGCCTATGCGCTCGCGCTGTAGATTGTACGCGATTTGAGAGCTTAGCGCGCCCGCTTGCTGCGTGCGGGGGGACACAGCTTGCTGGCTGAGCGGTGTGCTCGGCTGGACGGACTTAAGTCGCCTCAAACTAATACCACGACGTTTGGTAGACGCCACAGCTAAGTCTTGCAGTTTATTTAACATTGTATCGCGCCAATAAAGAACTCCGTGTTTCATATTTATTTACTGAACGCAAGCCAAAGTATGAGTCTTCTTCACCCGTTTGGTGGGAGGGATACTGGCACTTCAAAGTCGGATACTGCTGCCGATTCTAAAGGCATGGAAGATTTGCCTAGGTTATTAAAACGTAGGAGTATAATTAAAGGTCAGTTGACGCGATTCGCTGACTACGTCAATAATGTCAAGCTAGTGGCAATAACGGCGATTACCTCTACTAAATGTAAGGAATTAGAACTTAAGATTGGTAAGGTTCAAACATTAATGCAAGAATATGAGGAAGTTCAATCAGAAATAGATTATTTACATCCAGATATTGATATTCAGCTTAAGGAGCGTGACCTAATTGACAACCAATTTATTTCATTACTAGCCGTATGCCAGAACGTTCTCGAACAGGCTGCGTTGACGAAAACGGGCTCTGTTAAGGGTAGTATCCCGGAAGCGGTAAGTTGTCACTCTCACAAGTTTAATTCTATTAAGTTACCAACGATTAAATTGCCTACGTTTAGCGGTGATTATTTACAGTGGCTTGAATTTAAAGATACGTTCGAGTCTATGATTAATTCTAATGAAAACATACCGAATATTAATAAATTCCATTATTTGCGTTCAGCGTTAGATGGTAGCGCGTCTGTTGTTATTAAGTCTATTGAGTTTACTTCTAATAATTATAAAATAGCCTGGGATCTACTATGTCAGAGGTTCCATAATAAACATATTTTGATAAACAACCATCTCAAGAGTTTAATGAGTATCGAGTCAATACAAAAGGAATCATTTAAGGCATTAAGGTTTGTGGTCGATCATGTGTCCAAGCATTTAAGGGCTTTGGATACCATCGGTCAGCCCACGGATAAGTGGGACTCGCTTGTGATTTTTATAGTGGCTAGTAAGTTAGATCTCAACACGAGTAAGCGCTGGGAGGAATACAAGGTTGGTCACCCGGATTTGCCTACATTAAGTGACTTCTTTTCGTTCCTGCGTGGGCGGGCTGATGTACTCGAGACTGCGTTTAGTAGTCGGAGCGAAGTTAAGGCTGATTTTAGATATAGGTCTAAGGAGAAACCACCTATTACCAATCAGAGTTTTGTTGTGTCCGTTGACAAGGCCCAAGTTTTAGGTACGTGTCTGATATGCAATTGTAAAGGGCACCTGGTGTACAGGTGTACTAAGTTTAAAGCCATGAGTGTAGCAGATAGGGTGTCGGAGGTATCCAGACTGCATTTATGTAACATTTGTTTAGGCACGGGCCACGCTGCGTCAAAGTGTAAGTTGAGGGGCAGTTGTAGGGTCTGTAAAAGAAAACATAATACTCTTTTGCACAACAATACAGATGATGCTCGACGTTTACAATCGACTAGTGAGGAGGGTTCTCCTGAGGGTTCATCTTCGTTGTTACCTTCTAGTTCGATTTCGTTGTCGCTATCTGCAGGTTCATCTGGCCAAGTGCTATTATGTACCGCCTTGGTTGAGGTAGTGACAGAGACCGGTACCTATACAGCTCGCGCGTTATTAGACACAGGCAGTCAATCCTCGCTAATGACTGAGAGATTTAAAATGAAATTAGGGCTATCAAAATGTGTTTCGAATCCTATTAATGTTGTCGGAATCAACAACGTAGCTTGTAATATTAAAGAAGTTTATCGTCTTAATTTAAAATCACGTATTACTAACTTTGTGATCAATGTTCAATTGTTAATAATTCCACAAATTTCGAATATGTTGCCTAATTCTGAAGTCGATTGCAAGAATTTACAATTACCTGATAATATTAAGCTTGCTGATCCTACCTTTTCTTGCCCTGCACAGATTGATATACTGCTGGGGGCCGATGTGTATTGGCAGCTTATTGGTCCAAATATTGTAAAATTGGGCCACAACAAGCCGGTGTTGCAAGAGTCACAATTAGGATGGTTAGTTGCTGGCCCCGTCGCAGGCTGCCAGTTGAACTCAAACCTTAGAACTCATTGTAATTTTTCCCAAGAAATTCGTGAATCGCTCGAGAAGTTTTGGGAAATAGATGATTTACCGCACGGAAAGACATTCTCACCTGAAGAGCAGATGTGCGAATCTCACTTTGAGGATACTGTGACACGTTTGTCTACCGGACGGTTCTCGGTTTCAGTACCCTTAAAGTTAGATCCTGAAGTAGCGTTAGGAAAAACTTATCTTGTAGCGAAAAAATGTTTCTTTAATTTAGAAAGGAAGTTTGAAAGGCATCCTGATTTAAAAATAAGATATAGAGAGTTTCTTCGAGAATATGCGGATTTAGGTCATCTCAGTAAAGTTGAACCACCGCAGTTCGGGTATTATATGCCGCATCATGCGGTACTTAAAGAAAAGCACGAAACCACGAAACTCCGTGTCGTGTTTAATGCGTCGTTTAAGACATCAACAGGGTTATCACTGAACGATATTCAGTTGGTAGGGCCTGTAGTGCAAAGTGATTTAATGTCAATTTTATTAAGATTCCGTCAGCATAAGTTTGTATTGATAGGTGATATTGAGAAATTTTTTCGTCAAATTGAAATTAATAATGAACAGCGCCACCTACAACTAGTTTTATGGCGGGATGAACCTGACCAACCGTTAGAAGTTTTACAACTAAATACAGTTACCTATGGTACTGCTAGTGCTCCTTTTTTAAGTACACGGTGTTTGTTGCAGTTAGCTGTTGAGTGCGACGATGACGTCATAGCTGACGTCATTAAAAACGATTTTTACGTCGACGATCTCACTACTGGTGCTGATTCTGTCGAAGGCCTAGAACATATTATGAAGGAGGTTGTTCGTACATTAGAGTCTGCTTGTTTGCCACTCCGCAAATTTCGAACTAACTGTCCTCAACTATTAGACGAGTCAGATACTACCAAGTCGTTAGATTTATTTAAAGATTCTAGTGTGTTAGGGTTTAATTACGCGCCTAGATATGATACACTTCAGTTCTCCGCGGACTTAGTTCCCGCTAAGGAAGTAACAAAGAGGTCAGTTATTTCCACTACATGTAAAATTTTCGACCCATTAGGTCTATTGTCGGCATGCGTCATAGTAGCAAAAATATTGTTGCAACAGCTTTGGATAACTAAGCTGGATTGGGATGAAGCTGTTCCTGAAGATATCGCAAGAGATTGGTCGAAGTTGTTAAAGGAGTTCGCCATCCTATTGCAGATTAAGATCCCACGTTTGGTAGTTTGTGATTCGCCTACTAATATTGAGTTACACTGTTTTGTGGATGCCTCCCAACAGGCCTACGCAGCCTGCGTTTACCTTAGATCCCAAAATGCGTTGAATGTTGTCTGTGTAAAGCTATTGTGTGCCAAAGCTAGGGTTGCTCCGACGAAACCGATTACGATCCCACGTCTGGAATTGTGTGGTGCACTTTTAGGTGCACGGTTGTCATCAAAGGTCTTACAATCGTTAAGGTGTAACATTTCCCGTAAGTTCATTTGGACTGACTCAACTGTCGTTCTTGGTTGGCTAAAGGCTTCACCTAAAGATTTAAAGACTTTTGTATGTAATAGAGTTAATGAAGTGAACGAACTGACGTCAGGTTTTACATTTTTTCATGTTCCAACGGATAAGAACCCCGCCGATTTGGCATCCAGAGGCATTAGTCCCAACCAATTGCGATCTTCATCCCTTTGGTGGGAAGGACCTTCGTACCTCAAGTCTGAGCCAGACCAGTGGCCCAAGCAGATACAGTCTTGCATTAATACGCCACTCCCTGAGATTAAGATTCCTAAGAAAGCATGTAATGTCAATACCATCACTGAGCCTAGCTTCATTGGTAAATTCTCTAACTTTAACAAACTTAAACGCACTGTTGGTTATGTGTTTCGGTTCATAAGAAATTGTAAGTCTAGAAATGATAAAAAGGTCGGTCCTATTGACGCCAGTGAAATGAATAATTCGTTAACAGTTTTAGTACGACTAAGTCAGTCGGAGTCATTTGCTCCAGATATTAATTGTATCTCAAATAATAAACCATTACATAGAAAATCTAAATTACTACCTCTTCACCCGTTCGTAGACAAAGACGGGGTCCTTAGAGTAGGCGGTCGAATCCAGAATTCGCAGTTCGACTACGACAAGAAGCATCCGATGATACTAGACTGTAAACATCACTTGACAAAGTTGATCATGTCCCACGAGCACATCCGGTTATTGCATGCAGGTCCGCAGCTACTCCTCGCGTCTGTTCGAGAACAGTTTTGGCCTATAGGAGGTCGCCTGCTGGCGCGTAATATAACTAAGAACTGCACAGTTTGTGTGCGTTTGCGTGGGTCAAACGTGCAGCCTATAATGGGTCATGTTCCTTCAGAGAGAAATACCCCAACCTTTGCATTTTTCACGTGTGGAGTTGATATGGCAGGTCCCTTCTTAATTTCTAGTCGTAAAGGTAGAGGTAATCGCATCACTAAATGCTATTTATGCTTGTTCGTCTGTTTTACGTCAAAGGCCGTGCATCTAGAATTGGTCAGCGACTTAAGTACTGAATCCTTTATATTAGCGTTACGTAGATTTATATCAAGACGGGGGAAACCTGCTGTCATATATTGCGATAACGGCACTAACTTTAGAGGCGCATGCAATGAATTAAATAAACTGTTAAAGTCAAGCCGTCAGGCTGTGTCCGAGTTCGCATGCAATGAGGGCATTCTATTTAAATTTAGTCCCGCATATTCGCCTCATTTTGGAGGTATTTGGGAGGCGGGTGTCAAATCCGCCAAGCATCATCTACGGCGTGTTGTAGGTAACGCTTCCTTAACGTTTGAGGAGCTCGGCACGCTGTTCATACAAATAGAGGCTATCCTTAATTCCCGTCCTCTCACTCCTCTTTCTTCAGACCCCTCGGACCTAACTCCTCTCACTCCAGGGCACTTCTTGATTGGACGACCAATAACGTCGCTACCACATGTACCTATCAATGAGAAGCGGCCAAACAGATTCCAATACATCGAGAAGCTGAGGCAACACTTTTGGGAGAGATGGCGCCGGGAGTTTATAGCCGAACTGCAGCAACGCTCCAAATGGAAGACGTGTCAACGGGAGCTTCAAGTCGGAGACCTAGTCTTGCTGAAGGAGGACAACTTGCCTCCCCTACAATGGCGTCTTGCTCGGATCACCCGTTTGTACCCCGGAGCAGACGGTGTTACCCGTGTGGTAGACGTAACCACAGCCAAGGGCACCCTGAGAAGGGCTATTAGCAGACTATGCCCTCTACCAACTTCGACTAAAGAAGATTGTTGAAAGCGGCCTAAACTTCCTGCTTTCAACGCCCCGGAGGATGTACGCGCCGCAACCTTTGTACCAAACAACACCGGGCGAGTCAAGGGGGACGAGGCGGCATGGGGAGGACCCTCCCTCCACGCCGCCGCGCCGCCCGCGCCGCCGCGCCGCCCGCGCCACGCGGCCACTCACTGATTTTTGGACACGAAACGCAGCGCACGCGCTGCTCCTCCACAACTTAATCAACGGTATAATACCGAACCTGTAATCTACGGATAAATAAAATCAAGTGCAAAGAAACAAATGCATTTTTCCTGTGTCCCTGCCGTGACACTTACTTATTTAAAAAAGTAGTCGGTAATATAGGTTTAAATTTTTTTCATATTTTCCGAAGGGGATCAATGTCTTGATCCTTTATTCAAAAAAGTAACGCCTTTAACAATAGGTACTAAATTGTATTCTATTGTTAATATAAGAAAAACCATAAACTTCATAAATAAAAAAACTAAGGGTCCGCGCAAACGAGCCACTATTCACAGCCGGGAGTAGGTAGCGACAATCCAATTTCCGCGAATCGATGTGTAGTTGTTCGTTCAGTGGTGTCCACTCGTTGTCTGTGACTTGTCACCTATGACGGCCATTCCTGTCGATCCAAATCGTGCGCATGCATAGAGATAAGATGCTGGACGAGGCAAAGGTTTTATTGTAAACCTATTCCTGTAGAGAGTAAGTAAAACGAAGACAAAACCTTTGCCTTGGCAAATCAGACGATTCATTCAAATTAATATTCACTGGAGTAAAGGCAAAATTGCCGAATCAGAATTATCAAACGTTCTGTAAGAGTTTTGTTGGTTAATATTTCTTTAATTTGGAGTGGGGGATTAATGATGCTTGTGGAAGTCCAACACAGTTGGATCAACTCACTTATGAATTATTTCGTTACTATTGTTTCACTTTGCTGTCAGCTCTTCACTTTGAATAACAAAGAAATGAACGGAAAATGTAACGTCTGATTCCACCATTAGTCCCGAAAGGGAGTAGCAGTAGTACATAGTATAGCAGTTACCGACCATCTTATGCGCGGTGCCAAAGGACGTGACACGTGATAACTACTGGTGACCGTGGTCGTTCGGTTCGTTTGCGCGAAACCTAATAATTTATATTCATGGGCATCTCAAATTATATCTTTATTGAAATATAAAGTAAAGTTTCAAATGACGTGTAATAGAAATTTTATTTTCTTTGAAATGATAAAGTCGACTTCAAAGGGTTGGCGATAACTACTGACTATTTTTTTTCGGAACAATTGTTGAATAAAAAATATGAGAAATTCAAATCAGATTCTAGCGATCGCTTGTTATTATGCTTACTTATATATGAGAACGTGATTGTATATTCATACATAGTATAACTTGTAAGACGTCGTTTAGATTGAAGGGGTTCTACAAGCTGAGACCCAGTCTGTCAAAACCATTCGCATTCTTTTGGTAAAAAACAATGAAGCAGCTAAATGGTTTAACTGCCTATTTTCTTTGTAACTAACCACTTTGTAAGCAGTGTCTCAGAAAGTCTCGGCCATATCCTAGACCCCGCTTTTAATGCTAGCCTCAGGACGTTGTTTTCGATTTATAGGCACTGCACTCGATATGTTTATGGCTTTTAAGCAGTCTAGTCAAGAGAGAATGGATAGCGATGTCGTATATATTGAAAAGAAAACTAACGACCTGTGCAAAATGGCCTGCAGTAAAATTGTTTGCCGCCTCTCAATGAATAATCATTGGCTTCTATGAATAATCATTTACTTCTATGAATAATCATTGACTTCAATACATAATGATTGTTTTCAATAAATAATCATTGATTACTTTCATAAAGAAGTAAAATAAAGTATATTCATGTCGGTTACTGACCAATCCTAGTGTATACATTATATATTCTAACGCGGTATAGCCTTTCGTTTAGTATAAATATGGTATAACTAGCAGCGCCCCGCGGTTTTACCCGCGTTGTGCCCGTTCCCGTGGGAATTTCGGGATAAAATGTAGCCTATAGCCTTCCTCGATAAATAGACTATCTAACAGTGAAAGAATTATTCAAATCGGTTCAGTAGTTTCTGAGATTAGCGCGTTTAAACAAACAAACAAACAAACAAACAAACAAAACAAACTCTTCAGCTTTATAATATTAGTATAGATTAGGGTCCGTTCACACAGACCGGCTCGGAGAGCATCGGCGCGCATTTTTCTTTTCACACAGACCGGATCGTATGCGCTTGGAGTTGGTCGGAGCGGAGCCGCCAACTATTTCACATAGACCGGCTGGAAGCGACCTGAAAGCGGATGCGCTCGGAGCCGGTTGGATGCGCTCGCAGCCGGTCGGAATCGCTCGCAGCCGGTCGGATACGCTCGCAGCCCGTCGGATGCGCTCGCAGCCGGTCAAATGCGCTCGGAGCCGGTCGGATGCACTTGAAGCCGGTCGGATGCGCTCGGAGCCGTTCGGGTGTGCTCGGAGCCGGATGGGTACACTACAAAGGCAGTACCAGTCTTCCACGCAGTCCAAGTTTTGTTTTCGGTGTTAACGTGTGCTTTTCGGAACATGGATTTAGATAGCTCCGATGAAGAAATCGGCTGCGCGAGCGAGAAAGAGCACGCAATCGGAGCCGATCGGCTGCGCGAGCGAGAAAGAGCACGCAATCGGAGCCGATCGGCTGCGCGAGCGAGAAAGAGCACGCAATCGGAACCGATCGGCTGTGCGAGCGTTAAAGAGCATGCAATCGGAGCCAAACGGCTGCACGATCGAGAAAAATTACGCGATCGGAGCCGGTAAGCTCCTCTTATTATTTCACACCAAGCGCCTTCAAGCATTCTTAATCACAAAAGCAGTGCACATGCAAAAATAAACCTTAATACAAATACTAAAAACTCTGTTTTCAACGTGATAAGAATCTGCTCTCCTCTCCGAACTCTCTGTCTGAACTCTCTCTGTGTGAACGGACCCTTATTGTTATACGTCTACGCGCAGGTATACCAATAGTTATACTGAGTAGCAATAGTAGTCATCTGTTTAGCTTGATTGTCTCTAGCGATTAAAAAACTAGTTATTTACAAGCATTTTTCTATTTTGTAAGTATCTCTTTGTAACAAAATTCATTCATTCGTAAGATTTTATGTTCATCATTATGAAGTGAAATAAGATGTATTGCTCCCATTGTTTTGCGACGTTGATACGAAAATAATAGGAAACGCTGTCATTTGTTTCGTTACTTAGTCTGAAATTGTCTGGAAATCTTCAGTCGGTTTATTTTCTAAGGGCTCCTTTAAAATAAGCTTTATCAATCATCCTTAGTGGGTTTCGTATGAAAAACAAAAGAACATCGACGACTGCGCACTACAGCGGCGCGTAGCCGGACGACTTAAAACACTTAAATTGAAGAGGCCTTACTCTTGTATCAGTAACCAACCAACAACCTTCGTGGTCTTGTGGTTTGAGCGATTCGATTCCCGGTTGGGACAATATCTCACAAAAATCTCTTTGTGAGACTGCCCTCAGTTTGGTTAGGGCATTGCAGGCTGAATCACCTGATTGCCCGAAACCTAAGATGATTCCGTGCTTCGGAGGGCACGTTAAGCCGTCGGCCCCGGTTACTTTCTACGGATAGTGGTCGTTACATGAGTCATGTCAGATGCCTATGGCGGCTCAATAACTCAGACACCAGGATTGGTCAGCTTTACCATCCACTCGATGAAGAAGAAGTAACCAATTAAATATTTACCGCAGAAGTGTTTTATACGTTACTACGAAATAAACACACCGTACTCAAACTAAAACATTTAACGTTTTGCATCAATCAACATGTTTATTGTAAACTTTTACACCGCACAGTTCCGCCAAGTTTCGTTCTCGCAACCAATTTCGACAACATCTTGAAATTACGAAAACCAATAGTACTTGTATATTTTAATGAGTTTCTTTAGAGATTTTAATTATTTTTACGAAGTTTATGGCGTATTTACATCAGAGCTATGCTACTTTGCTATATTAGGTCTGGTCACCAATGAGCGTCAAGGAATGGTGTTACCCGCATTGTACCCGTTCCCGCGAGAATTTCGGGATAAAGTGTATTTCATGGGTTATTCTTATATATAACCTACTAGCAGCGCCCCGCGGTTTTACCCGCGTTGTGCCCGTTCCCGTGGGAATTTCGGGAATTTTTTTACATAAAAACCTTCCTCTTTAATCACTCTACCTATTACAAAAAAACGCATCAAAATCCGTTGCGTAATTTTAAAGATTTAAGCATACAGACAAACAGACAAACAAACAGACAAAAATAGCGACTTTGTTTTATACTATGTAGTGATATTACTGTAAGCTTTCATCCAAATCCGTCCCGTAGTTTTTTCGTGAAAGAGTAACAAACATACAAACATCTACCTCACAAACTTTCGCATTTATAATATTAGTAGGACGTTACAATTGTGATATAAAAAACGGAGTTTAGCAATCAATAGCGATGGTGGTAGGAATCCATCGCATAGCATCGTAACATAGCGTGGATGGGTTTTACAAAGAAGTATTACACCGAAGTATACGGTAGTTCATGTGGAAAGATGGTAATGGTTGGTATATTAAACATAGTATAGCAACGAAGCATGGCTTGGCTCTGGTGTTTTTACTCCCTTATGCTACTTACGTCTTACCGCCACGGGTAACCATCTAAACATGAATGACGTCACGATGCAAAGTAAACAAACACGCCACTGATAGCTAATCTGGTATAAAAATATGATACATTATAAATAGTTTTATGTATGTATACACTTTGGTTAATACGTCGATTCTCTTAACGTCGAAATGAATAAACCGCCGTCGTTGATGTATAAAGGAAATTATCACACCGAAGATATAAGTACAGTGACACTGTCAAGTATGAAAATGTTACTTATCTGCGGTATTTAAACAATCTGAGACTAACCCAGTTTATAAAATACTAGTAGTGCCCCGCGGTTTTACTCACGTTGTGCCCGTTCCCATGGCAATTTTGGGATGAAAAGTAGCCTATAAACTTCCTGTTGAATGTTGCTATCTATTACAAAAATAATTATACAAATCGGACTGGTAGCTCCCGAGATTAGTTCTAACATACAAACTTACAAATTTTACCTCTTTATAATATTAGTATAGATTTATTTATTTAAATACAAACAGTACCAGATACATTAAAACTAATACCTAAATATCGATCTCAAATCAACGTAAGAAGAATCGCAATGTGTTACGGGACGGAAACCAAAGTAAATAAAGTGTGGATGAACATTTTATAGTTCTCTAAGAACGTTCGCTAAGAATATTACACCGGGAAGAGGATTTCATTGAAACGGGGAATTTAAACTTTGAGAACAGTTTGAAGTGTACGTAACAATAGTATTCTACAAAACGTTTGAAAATACTTATTGAACTTGCTCGTAGAAATAGCGATGCTTTGCAGAACTTTGGTGCTTTAACTATAAATGATATATTAAATATTATACTACTATAAATTAATTATTGATAGTTATTAATCTATTTATATAAAAGGCAAACCTTACTGACTCACTGACTTATAAATATATCAACGCACAGTCGAAAGTATTGTACCTAGAAACTTGAAATTTGGTACAGCATCCTTTCATGGTGTAAGTGAGCACTTAAAAAGAATATTGTGAAATTCAACCCCAAATAGGAGTTGGAGGTTAAATTTTGCAATGTTCTAGTGGCATTTTCACCTGAAGCGAAGCGAGGGTGGCCGCTTGTTAATAATAACTTTGAAAAAGCTTTCTTTAAGAACTACGTTTAATTTTAATTCCTGCGGCATTTGTTTTTTGCTTTTTCATTTTCTCAAAAATAATTTCTAGAAGTATGAGGAAACAAAGTATACTAATAAATCAGACTTAATAATCTACATTGTTTTTCAAGTTATTTGTATAATGCAAAAAGGCTGTTACACAAGCGTGACACTACTCTAGTAGTAGTCTAACTAGAGTAGTGTCACGCTTAACGCAATAGCGCTACGGGCTTAATTATCGCCTACAGTCATCATCATAAATCTATAATTTTTACACTCGATGCGGTTCCATGAAACAAAAAACGATTTCCCACAGTATCACAAACACCATATTATACGCCTACGTTCAGTTCTAATTTTACGCCTTAATCATAGACAAAGAGGGCATTCAGACCATTTTCCACATGTGTGCATCGAAGAACACTCTGGAATCCCATATAAATAAAGCAGTTTTCTGTAAGTTTCAGAATAAGGATGATTCATGGAACTGCGCCTTTTAGTCCTCTTTAGGGATTTTATTAATAGTTTCTAAGATATACGGCTTAAGTTCTAGGATTTATAGAATAGTTTTGGAGAATGAGGTAGCGTAATAATAAGGTAAGGCCTATTCGAGGAAGAAATCATAGAGTATGTAAATAAATATAGAAAGTACAGCAAAGGGTTTTGTTGTGTCTTTCTCGATAGTCTTTAGAGAGAGATAGTTAACTAGTTACGTTTTTGTAGAGCATTGTCTCTGTCACACTACCGATGTGTTCGTCCTGTATATTTTGTACTAAAACAACCACTAGGTTGTGCTGTGTTCCCTATTAAATAAGCAAGATCATTTCAACATGTGGTTTTGTGGCTGAGTAAGAGATCCTTCAAGATGCGTTTCCATAAAAGCGGAGCGGAGTAGCCTGGAGCTCAATGACCAATCACAATCACATTTTGACAATTTCAACGCGCTGTCATTGGTCAATTGATCTCCGCATCACTCCGATCCGCTTCTATACAAAAGCACTTTTAAGCGAAGACGTATTATAAAGGTCATTGACTTCTACCCTACATGATAAATTGCTAAAGTTTCTAATGATATAACCTATAAAAATCATACTAAAAATGGTCCCACCCAGTTATCAAATGGAGCTTACCAACCAAACAAACTAACAAAAGTTCTTACTACAGAATAGTTCAATTGTATAAAGATGTACGTTAGTTCCGAATCAAACTTTGCCCTATATTAGGGTTCCGTAGCCAAATGGCAAAAACGGAACCCTTATAGATTCGTCATGTCTGTCTGTCTGTCTGTCCGTCTGTCCGTATGTCACAGCCTTTTTTCTCCGAAACTATAAGAGCTATGTTGTTGAAACTTAGTGTGTAGATGTATTCTGTGAACCGCATTAATATTTTCACACTAAAATAGAAAAAAAAAAAAATTTTAGGGGGGTCTCCCATACATAGAAATGACAAAAATATTTTTTTTTTTCATCAAACCCATACGTGTGGGGTATCTATGGATAGGTCTTCAAAAATGGTATTGAGGTTTCTAATATCATTTTTTTCTAAACTGAATAGTTTGCGCGAGAGACTCTTCCAAAGTGGTAAAATGTGTGTCCCCCCCCCTGTAACTTCTAAAATAAGAGAATGATAAAACTAAAAAAAATATATGATGTACATAACAATGTAATCTAACACCGAAAATTGGTTTGAACGAGGTCTAGTTAGTAGTTTTTTTTTTACGACATAAATCGTAAACCGCAAAAAAATACTGATTATTCATTCAATAACTCAAATGTAAATAAAAAAACATTTATTTCAAGAACTTCTTTATTATGTTACTCGCTGCTACGGAACCCTTCATGGGCGAGTCCGACTCGCACTTGGCCGCTTTTTTTGAGTTCAATATCTGCAACTCACTCTCACTGACTTAGCAACATTCCGAGTGATTCCAATTCAGTGGTTCACATAATAGCCGCGTAGGGGTTGGTTTTAGTCGAAGATATTTTAACCGACTTTTATAGAGCTGGTGGAACAGTTTCATAGAGTTAGTTCATAGTTAACTCATCGTGAATGCTTGGAGGTGCAACGGGGCGAGCTAGCGATGGCGGCTAGTGATTTCTGAAACAAGAACACAAAATTATAGTGTACTAGCAGCGCCCCGTGATTTTACCCGCGTTGTGCCTGTTCCCGTAGGAATTTCGGGATAAAAATAGCCTTTAACCTTCCCGTTGAATGTGGCTATCTATTACAAAAATAATTATTCTAATCGGACTGATAGTTCCTGAGACTACCTTGAACATACAAATAAACAAACAAACAAACTTACAAATTTTACCTCTTTATAATATTAGTATAGAAGAGCCAATTTAAACAGGTGTTTGTAGAGCCATGAAGTATGGACAGGTCAGCCTCTACTTGCATATAAACTTTTTAAACGCACACGATTTGCACTAATTATACTAAATGAAACGGATCTGTACTGCGTTAGAATATATAACTTACTAGCAGCGCCCCGCGGTTTTACCCGCGTTGTGCCCGTTCCCGTGGGAATTTCGGGATAAAATGTAGCCTATAGCCTTCCTCGATAAATAAACTATCTAACAGTGAAAGAATTATTCAAATCGGTTCAGTAGTTTCTGAGATTAGCGCGTTTAAACAAACAAACAAACAAACAAACAAACAAACAAACAAACAAACAAACAAAACAAACTCTTCAGCTTTATAATATTAGTATAGATTTATTAAAATACGAACCCGACGTTTCGAACGGATTACACCGCTCGTGGTGACGAGATGGCTCAAACTACTTGCATAGTTAGCATATAGAGACATTTGTATACAATTGATTACCAATATAGGTCTCGAAAATTATTGACCCTGATTGATTCAATCGTTAGACGTCTTCAACACCAAGGTGACCATTACCTCTAACTTAGATAAAGGTGACGATAACATGTAGATACTTAGTCAGAAATCATAGGTCAAATATTATTTCAAAATAAGTTACAGCTGAATAAGTTTTAAACAGTTTTCGAGTATAAAATGGATCGTCCCATAAATAACTTTATCTTGTTAAATATGATTCATACACCTTCACCAAAGGAACGAACATTTCAATTTCAAAGAATTATATCTGAGTCATTTTTTGGAAAAGTAATTTCGGGGAAAGAAGCAGATCTAAACCTTGGATATGGATGTGTTATTAGATTTCTAGGCCTTGGCGTATGATTTAATTATTATTAGTCAAAGCAGGTTGGAAAATTATCAAGTGCCGTTAGGGGGTTACCGTTAGAGAATATGTTTAGGAACTAAATATATATATAGCCATAACATGATTTCAAAAATATAATTAAATTATTTACAATTCAATAATTAATAGAAAAATGTTTACTAATTATTTGAGACCTCGCGATAAACCCCCCGCGAGGTGGTGTGAAGAACTAGAGGACTTCGACAAAGAGTGGAAAGAAGTGGCGAAAGATAGATCCAGGTGGAAAGATTTGGGGAGACCTTTCCCCTCCAGTGGGACACAAAAGGTTAAATAAAAAAAGTCGTTCAAGTTGTATGTTTTTATATTTTTAGTGTTTCTTAAGGTTCAGATCATGAGCAGAGCTGGTATGCCTTGCTTGAATAAAAGTCGCTAAATATTTTAAGATTAAAAAGAACAAAAAAACGTGACGAGCCATCACGTTTTGATCATAGGACAGTGGTCTGTAAATCTCGGTAACAGAGCTTAGAAATAAAATTCCATCATTATCAATAATCTACATGCATACTCATCATTATTGTACCTATAACATTCAAAGTGCATTGACTCATTCTAAGTCGTGTCGGATTTAATGCAATTGCATATTTCACGTGCATTATTTATTGAAGTGCTGTAGAAATAGCTTTCACAGATATAAAGTGTTTGTTGCATGCATTCGTGTGTGTTTATATTCGTTGCATTTTCATTAATAAGTATATACAACTAGCCACGCCGGTGGTGTTACCCGCATTGTACCCGTTCCCGCGGGAATTTTGGAATTAAATATACCCCGTATGTTATTCTGACATATAACCTATATTACTGTAAAGTTTCATCCAAATGCGTGGCGTAGTTTTTTCGTGAAAGAGTAACAAACATACGTCCATCCTCACAAACTTTCGCATTTATAATATTAGTAGGATGTAGGTGCTCTGCGTAAAGTAGGGCAATGATAGATAGGCAATCTGGAATTATTCGGTCTGGAAAATCACTATGCAAATGTCTATCTTGCCTGATATAAGGTACAGATAATTCGAAAACTTACTACATATATTATGAATATTATGATCCAAGTAGCAACTGCAGACGGTACTGCAATGGATTTTAATAAAAAAGAAAGTTTGAGTTAGTTAGTGACTATGCTTAACCCTGATGTTTGAGTTTTTAGACCGCCTAAAGGCTCTATGACATGGTCTAAAGATTAAAAAAGCCGGGACCGACAATTTTCCGTGCTCTCTGAAGCAAAATAACGCTCAAATAGAAATTATTCTATCAATATCTATGAAATTGATTTCAAGCATGGTGACACTATAGTCGCTGCACGCCGCGGCTGGACTCTTCAACTAAATCACTGCCAATTTTATTCCTGTAACTTGATCTTCGGACCTCCGTTCACTCACATATAGGCTAGATTTCCCCCTGAAATTCCCGCGGGAAACAAATGACTGTAGGCAAAACCATACAGCAACGCTGGTTTTCAAATATTTCTTTATTCAAAACTAGTTTTATGAAAGCAATAAATCATATTATGAAGCAGAAATATTATGTTAGCATCGAGAATGAGTAATGTCTAAGATTAGCAGTTAGACAGAAACTCGCTAACTACCCGTTGTAACTTTTCAGACATGACTAACTTTGAGATCTTAACAAGAGAGGCAAGCGCGGTGATTAAGAAGCCTAGCTGTCTATTATTTCTGTACCTAGGTATATGCTTTAACAAACGTGGGACATTAGTCTGTGAATGACAAAGTTCATTAAAAAAACTTCTATGCGAAGACTTTTAAATCTACATGTGAGTGAGATGATACAACTGTTTGAGTTTTATGTTGTCGGTACATAAAATTCCCCTAAGTATAGACAAAAATTCCTACTTTGTCGGAATATAAAAGTAACCTAAGCAAAGGCGGAAAAACATCCCACATCTTCAGTAACTTTTAAATGTTCCGAATGACACCGATTTAATTCGGTTCTGACACCCGACATGGAAGGACGGTCTCTGTAATATTTACTACGTATTTGAGTTCATACACGCCACCCAATTAAACTATACTATTAATAGCAACCACTTACAAGTTCGCCTATCAAAACACTGGCTCACTAACATATTTGTTCAATTCTCGATATAAACAAACGATAAATTTATATTTTACAGTTTATCTTGTATCGGATTGCGGAAAGATACGATTTGAGTCACAGTGTAAAATATGCAGTAAGACAATTTTGCTTATCTTCTATTTTTACATTCATTAATTTCGAGTAGCTTAGTGGCCAAACCTGGTGTTGGAGTTTTTAGACCGCTATAAGGCCTCCGATATGGTCTTATGATTACACCAACCTGGACTGACACCTTGAAACATAAAAAGCAGTTACCTATTGGTAATTACCTCAATGGATTTTAAGTAGACGTGTGAATCTGAACCTACCAGGCATAGCGAAAGATGCTCAAATGTCTAGGGCCAATTTTATTAAAAACCTAATTCCAATACACATAATGCATCATTTGTCCTAGCCGGGACTCAAACCAGTTGATCTTTTTTATAATATCTAGTATTATTACGCCATTCAAAATATCAGTAATAACCAACAAATTCTGGAAAGTGCAGATGTGCAATATTGATAGATTTAGAACACGTTTAAAGTAAACGATACTAAAATATAAAAGAAAATGTGAGACAAGCCAGTTAACCTACTAGAAATCATAACACTGTGTACAAGACTTCACACGTGAGTCACGAAGCAGACAAAGTGCTACTGTAAGGAGATTTCATCTTGTATCTGCACCACAGCACTACATGAGTACTGAGTATGTACTCCACCGGTTTAAGATCTCTTTGTTCACGTGCGAGATACTAACCAATTTAAAATATATTTGGAATAATAACTACTGCAGCTCAAAACTTATCTATATATGTATAAGGTAAAGTAAAAATGATTAGCCTCATTACAGGCTAATACATTTTTACCCACTTTTCGGAGAGATGAGAGTCCTTTGCCCACTTTTTGGTGGGCAAAGCTGGGCCTCTCATCTCCCGATAATATCAATACAGTGAGCAAAATTAGGCATAATGCAGGTTGGTGATCTAAGGATTTCACGTAATTTTATGAATACTTTTTGCCGTTATTGGGTCAAAACTAAACATTTTGTAACCGCTAATTTATTATTATTCAATACACAGCATAGCTCCTTAATCAAGTAATAAGCACCTAAGTAAAACCAATATCTATTAGCTAAAATGCCGCGGACAGACACACAGCCTCTGTTTATGCATCGAAGGTTAAAAATAGGTTAGTACTTTTCTGTTTACATCTATAACCTAGCACAAAATAGAAAAGCAGTAAGTCATTATTCTTCCGTAGGACTTACCTATACCGTTTCGTTTTCCTTTTTGTCATAATAAGGAAATTATCATTTTCTCTATAAAGTTTCTGCAAAAACTTTACTTTTGTTTCCATAAGTAATAGTGTGGATGCTGAACTCTGATACCAGATTATCATTTACCTCTTTTCCAGGAGACTGTCAGAGCTTCGCAAATCTCGCGAACATCAATCTCATGTCAACTGTCACAAACACAATTTCAGTTCATCTTTCGACCGGATATTGCTCCGGAAATCGTAAAAGAACAGTCAAACAAACTGACAATCTGACGAACAATAATACGAAATAAATGTTGTCAAAATATTGTGAATGATGAACACGTGTGGGTGTTTTTTGTAATAATATTTCAAAACAAGTGATCCAATATCGCTTAGTCATTACTCCTTAGTAAGGAAGCTATTTTAATCGAATTTGGAAATCGAAAAACACAAGTGTAGGTACATACTCTTATAGCACGATCGCTAGGTTCAATTACATATAAGTAGGTGCAGTCAGAATCTTCAATTTGGGACCCTGCTTTGGTGGAATATCGTACAGCAAACTGCAAATATTATATTAGGATCACTTTAAAAACTTCACTTTCAAAGTATCGTAAAGTTTTGAAAAGTCAAACCTACGCTCGATAGGTTTACCTTTAAGATCAAAGTGTTACCACAAAACTATAAACTCGAAGGTTCGAAGCAGCAAGGATGTTTACTTGACGGTCGAGGCTCACCGAGTAACACCCAGTATTAAGAGTTTCACTTCAATTTCTCATTCCTATTTCGCCATTCGATTGAGGTACTTACTTTTTCATAAATGAAACTTGTATACTGCGGCGCATTTACACAAATACTTTTGTGTCCCCAATCGTTCCTTTTATACCAAAAACTCATTTAAAATAAAACGCAAAATTTAACTTGAATTTTCTTTATACAGCTTATCGTAATAGGTACATCCAACAACGTCTGGAAAATTTTTCAGTATCTTTTCAGCGTCTTTTTAAAAATGTTAAGTGAATATGTAAATTTCCGGTCATTATATGATCCTTTTGCGACTGAGCCAAATTGTGGTTGTAACAGACAACCGTTGATTTTATAATGTGTATTGGGTGGTTTATTTTACTGGGTTTTATTACGTGCTCGTTTATTCTAATGTTATAATAATTTCTTTTTTAATATCTTGAATCTCAATTAGACGCAATGTTAGAACATAATTATACTACCATTGTCTTACCAATTATACTTCAGTTTTAAGTCAAAAATACAACTTGGTTTCTTCTTGGTTTCTACGGTTTCTAACTGCCCTGCCACATTCAGAGTCGTCCATTTAATACCGACACTTGACAATTTACGTCTCTGAATAATAATACTCAGAGATATCCGTAAAAAAAAATTTAATTGAAGTTATGTTTACGGATACAATTCGCTTGTTTCAATTTAACAAACTTACATACAAATATCCTTTAGGGAAGTACGAATCAATGCTCGATATAAAATATGGAGTTAGTTCACTCCGTGACGTCATAATATGTCTCAGCTGTGAGGAATGGAATCAAGAGTTATCCTAACATACGTTTATAAGTCATAAATCCTTCCGTGGAGTCAGAAAGTCGTAGAAACGTCATCATTCCCGAGTTCTGTTCTGTTGGATATTGGTTCGAACCAAATGGTTCCGACCTAAATATACGCCACTGTATTAAGATTTGTTATTAAATAAAAAGTTTGTACGGTTGCGACGTTCGAAATTAAGAAATGTGGTGCTCTGAAAAGTTAGGAAAACTTGGATCGAATTATGTTAGCAAATAACGATGTAAACTTTGCTATTAAAAATATTAAGGCGCTATACTTTTGTTTGAAAAAGGAACGAGTAAAATAATTATTTACAATGTTTTTTAAGACAATATATTATTTAAAAATAGTATATATTAACGAAGTAATCTTCGCTCATCAGTCATCAACCTTTGCACCGGGCCTGTGGCGTAGTTTAACCAAAGGAGGTAAACTCATTGCTATTGTTTAGCAACATGCAGCTGCACGATGCTTGCGGCCCTTTCTTGGATGGGTGGCCGATACTAGCATTTCTATCTGAGAGCTACCACGCTTCGAAGGGCACGTTAAATGGTCAGTCCCGTTTGCTTCAATCTTCAGACCATCTCAGATGCTTACTTTAAGGTGGTCTAAAAACTCCGACACCAGGAGCCACTAACTTACTATATGAATCTGTAGTCTAGTGGTCTAAAGATAAGACTCTATGACTTCAGGCAAAGATAATCAGATCAAGGACGAAGGTCCAAAGGGTTATAAAAAGCAAAATATCAGTAGGATCGTAACACCCACGAGTAAGGCTGGGTTCATGTTTGTGACATATTTACGAGCAACTTCTCAACAACGCGGAATAATTTAATCAACCTCTTTATGAATGATATTAAACCTAGGATTTTATGAACAGCGCTTAACACCATTTTGAGAATAACATCACTAGAGTGTTAATAAATGTTCTACTGTTCTACCTATTGATTTTTCAATTACCCTTGCGGGGTATCACTTGTGTGACTAAATTGCTAATAAAACATTTTGAATTGAATAATACGAATAAGCTTTTTATTAACAAAGTCGGTTTGTTTTTATGCAAATAAAGTAAGTATGCTTTGGTTAAAAAATATGTACTTGTCGCCGTGGTTATCGATGCACCGTGGCACCGTTTATGACAAACTACATCAAAAGAGAATCAGCTCTGAGCTTAGATAATAAAATGAACATATTTTTAGATTTCTTAGCAAGGTTAATCTGAAACACAATGAAACTTACAAACATTACTTTAAAGTAGGTACTTATAGATATTTTAAGCTATTTAAAAACTGTGACCTTTATTTACCCAGCACTGGGACCATACAGGTTAAGAAAAAAAATTAAAAGAAAACCTTTAGTAAGTACATCTTTAGAATTCATTTGAACAATCTTTCGGTATTTCTCATTACACCACAAAAAAATACTAACTTTTAGCTCACTACATCACTCCATCACTTTGAGTATATTTCAAAACACCACAGTGAATGAACCTTTACCTAAAATTCATAACCTCGCTTCGCTGATGGGGTATGATATACGCACGTGACACAAGAACAATGAATTATTCGGAACGGACATATGAAAAAAAAAGCGGCCAAGTGCGAGTCGGACTCGCCCATGAAGGGTTCCGTAGCAGCGAGTAACATAATAAAGAAGTTCTTGAAATAAATGTTTTTTTATTTACATATGAGTTATTGAATGAATAATCAGTATTTTTTTGCGGTTTACGATTTATGTCGTAAAAAAAAAACTACTAACTAGACCTCGTTCAAACCAATTTTCGGTGTTAGATTACATTGTTATGTACATCATATATTTTTTTTAGTTTTATCATTCTCTTATTTTAGAAGTTACAGGGGGGGGGACACACATTTTACCACTTTGGAAGAGTCTCTCGCGCAAACTATTCAGTTTAGAAAAAAATGATATTAGAAACCTCAATACCATTTTTGAAGACCTACCCATAGATACCCCACACGTATGGGTTTGATGAAAAAAAAAAATATTTTTTTCATTTCTATGTATGGGAGACCCCCCTAAAATTTTATTTTTTTTCTATTTTAGTGTGAAAATATTAATGCGGTTCACAGAATACATCTACACACTAAGTTTCAACAACATAGCTCTTATAGTTTCGGAGAAAAAAGGCTGTGACATACGGACAGACAGACGGACAGACGGACAGACGGACGGACAGACAGACAGACAGACATGACGAATCTATAAGGGTTCCGTTTTTGCCATTTGGCTACGGAACCCTAAAAACGGCGTCGTTTTTACCTTATTACAGAAAAATATCTTGACGTCTTGATAGAGTCAATAGAGTCGAATGAGATCTCTGCGGTCCGTGCGGTACTAAAGACGTAGTAGGCATTGGATTATTGATTATTTCAATCTAGATTCTAGACCCTTGGTGGGTTAGAAATTGATATTCAAGCAAGTATGAAGGCATCGACATTAAATAGGTATAATTGATCGAAGTATGAAGGTACATGTGCAGTCTATTTCTGACAAGTCCGTTGGCACAGTGGCAGTGAGAGCGCTTACTGTGTCGGTGGGTTACGGGTTCGATTACCTCCCGGAGTCAACAATATGCGAAGACATAGTTGAGTTACATAATACAAGTTTAGAGCTTACTTTGGGTCAAATTAACCGTTTGTGAGTATGTCCGAGTATATATTATTAAAAAAAAACATTGCTTAGTCAAACTATGCTACGAGCGCTTCACAATATCACTACATACTCTAAAACAAAGTCACTTTCCGCTGTCTCTCTGTCCCTATGTATGCTTAGATCTTTGATGCGGTATTGGTAATAGATAGAGTGATTCAAAAGGAAGCTTTGTATGTATAAAATATCCTGAAATTCCCACGGGAACGGGCACAATGCGGGTAAAACCGCGTGGTACTGATATTACTTGATATTTACTTTACTATAAGTCAAACAGGAACATTCGTAAACGAAGACTCCCATTAGGTGTCTGTCACTTACATTTCCCATTTTATTATTGATATAACTATGCTGACACCATTTTTTTCAGTTACAGTCATTATTATTCTCATTGTTATTTGCGAAGTTTCAACCAATTTTTTTGTTTGTCTATCTAAGGTAGTGATGTTTAGTGTCTATTTAACCTAGATAAGGGTATTATTAAGCTCGTCTTTTGTTTGCGTAAAAGTTTGGTGCTTTTGTATAGAAAGCTTTCTGTAAAATGTCCTGACAGCTATAGGTTCAGTGAAAATTAAATGTCAGAAGGCACCTACTAAGGCCGGCTTGCACAAAAACTCTGAACTCTATTTAATCCCTAAACATGATTAAAAAACAAAAGCTGTTCGTTTAAAATTGTATTTTAACGAAAGTCATTTGTTTTTTATTTAAGTTTAGGCGCTAAATGAAATTAAGAATCTTTGTGCAATCGACCCTAAGTCTAGGTAACCCACTTAGGGGCAGTAGAAATGTACAAAAGATAATATTTTTTCTTTAGTTCGTTTGCTGTTTTTAAGCAAACACCGAATAAACTAAACCTTAATTGAAAAAGCAATTTACAACTCAATTGAATTTATCAATTCCTGTAAACTCCTTTAAAAAATAAGAGGATGTTTTTGTAAGGTTCGTTGCCAGAAATGAGGTCTAATCGAAAAAGTTTTCTTCGAGTGTTTATTTACAGTTTAAAAATATATCTGCTTGACCTAAATCAAGTCAAGGGCACACAAAATGAAAGGGTTTTAGACTCAATTAATTGTTGGAGGAGGTAACAAACATCCACAGGAATTAAAACTTCTCCGTCGCTTTTTGAATCAGTTCAAAATTAAATTTTGCTTAGGTGTTTAAAGAACTTTTCCAAGCGAAAAACCGACTTCCGGTTTTTATGAGGACTACCACCTTTTTTGACATCAGTTAAATACGGAACATTGTTTTTTCTGTTCATATACGGGTCCATAAACAACAGATAAATTAAGAACCTTCTTCGGTTTTTGTAGTAAATAAATAAATAAGAAATTCTAAACACTAAACTATATTGAATTGGTACAATAATTTCTTCTGCAACTGGAGCTTTAAATATTCTACCAATCAAACCAACGCACAGTATTTATTATATGAAGTACCTATGTCTATCTTGTTGCCTTTTATCACTAGGGGCTATTTAAGTACCTTTTATTTTGTATGAAAAACAAAAGAACTTCTGTTATCTTAACGCCTGAGCTTAGTTAATTATGGCACCCCAGCAGGGTGATCGCTCAATTATTTTTCAGTAAGTATAAATGGATAAATTCGGACAAAAATAGCTTTAAGGTCCAAGTAAAACGTACAATTTTCGCTCGCGGTTCAAGATACAATAGGTAAATTAGTGAACCTGCTAATTAATGGAAAAAATAATGATGTCCCAAAAAATATATGGTCACGTTAAGGATGCCTGAAAATGCCTAAACTGAAAAAGCTCTATTTCTCAGATTTCCAGCTAACAAAAGCGTTGTCTGGACTATTAATATTAGCTTACGAACATTATTTAAATTGAATCTCATTCTCATTCACATAATAAGATGCGGTATCTCATATTCATTTTTCATATTGACTTTCTATTTCAATTCGTGCAAGTCATCTTATCAAATTGAATCTATTTTTACAACGTGCTACGAAAATAGATAACTGACGTACAGGATAAATGTTCTATTGTATTCTGGTGGTATTCTTGGAAAAATCCTCACATTAAGGCTCGGTTACACTGGCAAAAGCGTGGAGCAAGTAGAGTACAAAACGTGTCTTGCTTGTTCGCCCCTTTTGGGATAAATAAATAAATACACCCGGACAAAGTCACACACGGTTAATTAAACCCAAACTAAGCTCTAAGCTTGTATTATGGAATCTAAGTAACTGATACTACTGCATATATAAGTACATACACAAATACTTTATATAATTATAAGAACATATAATTGACACCCAGACGTCGTCGCCAACAACTATGTCTTCACAAATTGTTGACTCCGGGCGGGATCGAACCCGCAACCCCCGACACAGTAACCGCTCTCACTGCCACTGTGCCAACGGGCTTTACAAAGTCTAGTAGTTAGGGTGCGTTTCGCTTTAAAATTAAGCTGTACCAAGCCCAATCGACCAATCACACTACGCTGCGCTGGAAACGGGTATACCACGGGAAACATCTTGAAATCATCGGGTTTAAAATACCTCCCTATACATGTGTAATCACACCCTTACCAAAATATTCATCCACTTTACAATCATTCATGATACTTACAACTCGAACGGAGGGTTGAGATGTGAAGTCATTCTTTTATTGAACTGGCATCGGATATTAATTGTGGTGTGAAATATGAAGGTATAATATAGTAAGCATCGTATTTCCAACGTAATAGTACCACATTATACTAGAAAATGCTGCTTGTTATTGAGAAAAACATGTATACTTTGAATGACATAGGCTAAAATAAGTATACTTATTATCAATAAGAACAACAGATATTTCAAATTTTAATAAGCTTGCAAAAATATTGCAAATATTTCGCTGCTGGGCAAAGAACTCTCATATTACCGAAGATATCCGTAAAAAGTAGATATATCAAAATCTGCATATCTGTTGCTAACTAACCCACATCGCCTACCGCCTACCGCCTATCGCCTCCGCTTATCTCATCAATTCCAGATCCTGATAAAGGTCTTAAATCCTTTATATCCATTCCAGAATAAACAATAAAATACAGTTTATGCCAGGACACAAAGACAGTGAAACAGTCAAAAAGCCACAAAACATAAATATAAACAGCAGTAAAGAGATTTTAGTTTTATAGGGAATATAATAAAGATAAGGAGGTTGGGTACGATCGGAAAAGTTGACAGTCATCCCCTTTTAGGCGTTATACGACTCTTTGTTGACGCATGAAAGTATAACGTACAACAAAGTGTAACGCACGCTTTGTACTTATACGAACAATATGCTTTTCAATGTGTTAAGGGAATACAAGTTCATTAATTTCACTTAGACAAAATAGGCAGCTACGACCTACTTTGTTTTGTAGATAAAAATACTTATACTTAATAGAAGAATAACAGTTTAAACATGAGATATAACAAGATGTTTTTTGAAGAGAAACACCAATTTCTTATATCATTCTACGCGTAATTATAGTCTTTCAGCCGATTTCGGCCATGGCTTCCGAGCTTCCACGTCTTGCATGTGCTTTATCATAGCTCGCGTAGCCGATTTTGCTAGCAAAGGTAAGCGCGAACTGGGGTGCTGGGGACACGTGTAGGATATACTTGTAAGTGAGCTACCTTTGTAGGAAAGTACTTGTAAAAAGTATTAATGATATATTCATATATATTAAAAAGGGTTAGTTATTAATTTAATTGAACCCCATAGGTATACATATACATTTTTTAAACAGCTTTATTGGTAAATCGCCATTGGTCTCTAAAAACATACCTACTGTACGTTCCTTAAACCATGGTATCACGTTATCCCCACCAAAAGTAACAATTACAGTTACACTACAGAACCAGGGGGAAATCCCCTGAATTGATGGCATGAAAAGATAAATCGATGGCAGATGACATCTATGGTCAGGCGCTGAATGGGTGTAAGATGGATGACCCCGCAATTATTTGGGATAGTAATCCGACGGGGAAATGTGGCCACCATTACGTGACGTCATGACGTGCGTTAATCGATGGCAGAATCAGAATCTGGTAGAAAAGTTTGTATTCGGTTTTTAAATATTTTTACAGGTGTGATAATTAAATAAGCATGGATTTAATATATTTAATATATTATAATCATTCAGGACCTTTAATCTCTGTATTAAATAGAACATTACGATTTATTTATCTCCGACTTATCAAGTTGATCCTTGAAAACCATTGTCGAAATATAAGGATAGTACGAGTACATACATATAGCAAGGCGGATTATTTTTATATGTATAAAGTATTTCTGTATGTTGGAGACCCAAACTTTAACATAGTAATGCATGCTTCTTTCACCACTTTACCCAACTCAATTCATTGGACAATATCATCTGATTAGTATCTTTCCAAGTTCTTTCTAACAAAAGCTACCCTTCTTGGCTTAGTGCAGTCCCCGTGGAGAGACGCCATGATTCGCCATAAGTCGAGTAATAACTTGAAGGAAATTAGGTGACCTACATTTTGTACCATGAACAAAAACGTTGTGTTTCGATGATTTTTGATAGAAAGCCGTGGAGCGGAGAGTGTTTAAGAAGACGTAGATTCCATTCTTTGTTTGCGTATTATGTAGGTACCTATTGCAAAGTAGTTATAAACTAGGTAGGTAACTAAAGTTGGGTAGGTAGGTATAGAATACCTACTTAACTTTTTACCCCTAGAAAGTGTAGTAGCATTTTTAGATGTTAATACAATACATGTAGGACGGTTTAAATTATTAAAAAAATATTGAAATGTGTATAATTATACAAATATTATACTTATTGAAATTCCAACTATCATCTACCTACTCATAATAAGTAAATTAAGAATCTCTACATTGTTTAATTATTATTATTTCAACAAATTATGCGACAGTATTCTAAAAAAAGGGAAAAAACGAAGTCAGGGGAAAACCAGTAAGTATTGCAAAATAAAATGAATCTCTTTTCGCGTAAATAAAGTATTTCGCAGGTTTGAATTTTGTGGATTAGTTCGCCGCTCATTTACCATGGCTTTCTAAATGCATGATCGAAATGTCAACTTCAAAGTCAAAATGTCATGATGTCAAATGTCAAAATGTACACAGGCTGACAGCTGATCGATCTTTCGCTAATCTATGTCGCTAATCTCACTTTTTCTTATCTCTTGCAAACACTACAGTATGTATACTACAGGTCAGTGCTTGCAAAGGTAAACAAAATAAATAAACAGATTTCTAGTAAACATTTAAATTACTTCTTAAGTAATGTTAGTGAATAAATACGAATAGGTATGGCAAATAAAAATGTGTTCGACAAATACAGTTACAGCCCACTATTTTCAGAAAATGGGTAAGTTACTAGTAAATCTACTTTCTAAATTATTCTAATCAGAAACAAAACTATTGTGATTTAATAATATGTTTTTCCGGTCTGGTGTTCTTTTGTCATTCCTCCACAAACATGAATAACATGTAATTTTGCAACAAAATGTAAATAATTGTGGGAAAGTAAGTGTTTTATACTTGGTTACTAGAAAAATAAATATTTTGGTCCTAGCAGCGCCCTGTAGTTCTACCCGCGTTGTGCCCGTCCCCGTAGTTTCGGGAACTTTCCTCCAGAATGTAGCTACCTAGCCATTTCAAAAAGAATAATTCAATTCAGACAAGTATTTTACGAGATTAGCCCGAAAATACAAACAAACTTACAAGTTTTACCTCTTCATAATTAATATTATAATATCCTCTTCACAATACTAAACTTTGCTGTGATGGCCTTTACTCACCTGTGGGATATTACAGGCTAATATTTTGGTAGATACATACTTATCTATGTAGATATAATAACTTATATTATATAGTACCTACCAAAATATTAGCCTGTAATATCCCACAGGTGAGTAAAGGCCATCACAGCAAAGTTTAGTATTGTGAAGAGGATTAAGGAGCTACCACACTTGCTTACTGCATATTAGTGATCTCTAACTGGAGTCAAGTTACATCCATAGAGCCATGTTAATAAATCAAATACATAATACTTTGACGACATAGTAAAGTTACCTACAAAACTCTTTATCAGTTAACTAAATACAACCATTAAACAATTTAATTTGATTACAATGTTTACCGAGTTACTCAACCGTCATATGAAACAACTGTATAAACTTGAAATAGAAATCAAATTAACTATCATATTATTTTTAGGGTTCCATACCCAAAGGGTAAAAACGGAACCTTAATACTGAGACTTCGCTGTCCATCTGTCTGTGTTTGTCCGTCCCTCTGTCACCAGGCTGTATCTCAAGAACGGTGATAGCTACACAGTTGAAATTTTCACAGATGATGTATTTCTATTGCCGCTATAACAACAAATATTCAAGAGGGGCTCCCATACAACAAACGTGATTTTTTCACAGATTTTTAAGATTAGTTTATTAGATAATCGTATGGAACCCACTAGTCCCACTAGCACTTGGCCGATTTTTTTTTCATTTATTACTGGTAACACTGTTCCTCTTATATCAAGCTTAGCATCCCAGTTTATATTTCAAACAGAGACTTCATGTTTGAGATCACCAACGCAATGCTTGAACGTAATGATAAGCATTGTGATTATGATAATGTCTAGCCCTCCCTCATCACTGAACATATCTTCAGCGAGATGGTGAGGTGATTGCCCTGCAGTGGGAAATTAATTACCTAAATATTTAGTTTTTGGAACCTAGATCAAGTCTGAGTACACAAATAGAATCTTTTGTACTCAATAATATAAGTTATCTTGATTATTCCTTGAGTATTCATTATGTGTTAATCTTGAAAAAGGTTGAATAGTTTTACATATATTTGCAAGCTTGAAGTGCAGTGAGATGTGGGTATGATCCCATAAACTCTGATAACGCCATGGGTTTGTAATCTTTTATCAACGTGAATAGGAAAGTCATGGAACTACGTTCCAGATTCAGATGTATTCAGTTTGGAGCTCAGGTTTAACAATATTATCACCAATTTATGTTATATACCTAGTTATATATATTTACTCCTATTAAAATTGTAAGTGAAAATAATTGTAAATAAACATACAATATTTATTTTATACAATAAAACACTCAATAACAGGGTATATTTACCAAGCCAAGAACTCATTGGAATTTCAGCTAAGCAAACAATGAATAAGTTATAGAATAATTAAGTTATGCTATTAAATAACTCAAGTTAACCTACTAACTGGCAAGGTCCAAATAAATGAACTAGTTACCAAATCATTAGTTAAATTGAAGGTTTCCATTACAAAAGCCTGTCTAAAAACAATATTTCCTGTTACCTAATTGATTATTATTACTTACTTCTACGTCACAATCGCAAGCGGCGCGGCATGCCGAACAATGGTGCCGGCAGCCGACCTAGTGGGGGGTGCAGGCTATCGACACAACAGTACAGTCAGTATACTAAGCTAGTTAGTTCGTAGTGAGAGGCGCGGGCGTCGAACGTTACCCGGCCTCAGCAAAAATACTGCTTACGATCAAATACATGCGCGTGTGACAGTGACCCTACAGTGCAAACACAGCTCTATTTTGTAGTGCAAATATGAATGAAGAAAACACAGTCACGGACGATCTTAAAAGACAAGCAGCGATGTTCTACAACACAACCCAGAGGTTTGTTACTGTGTTGTTACAAAACAATTGAGAATGTCGTTCGCCATTTCAGGTTTTGCTATAGGTGCTGCGGAAGTTATTAACACTTATTCTACTTGGTAATAAGGTCGGATTTGCAAAGGCTTTGTTGCGTTTATACGACCCTTGAAAGTAGATTGATAATGGTTTTGATTATAACGTGTGGCTGGTGTGACGGACGCAATTTGATTTGGTCGGAAAATAATACGGTTTCTTAGCAATTTGAGTTGGTGAATACTTGGGTGGTTACGTCTAATTACATACAAATATAAATGTAATTATACAGTATACCGCCGACACCCTTTCCTTCGCTTCGGTCTGGCAAGATTGTGTAAAATTCCTATTAGTATTCCGGGATAAAAAGTACCCGAAAACCTTCCTCTTGACTCACTCTGTGGAGGAAAAAAGTTTAGTGAGCCTTTGACTCTATAGAAGGAATTATCTTTGGTTACAATAACGGCCATATTTGTTTACAATTAAGGGATTGTAAGAAGAAATTAAATATATTGTTCGTTGGTCTTCTTATTACAACAACCTCATTGAACTGATAACCTCATTAATCAAAATTACCTTAATATTTGCACGCCTCACATATGAGGTAGGATAAAGACCTTTATTCGTAAAATAAATGAATATGAAAATGAAAAAACTGTCTGGACAAAGACTATCTTTTTATATATTTAGACTGTATTGTGCTATCTTTTTGTTGACAAATAAAACAGTACAGGATGTTAGACTTCTTTACGTCATACATAGACAAACAACATCTCAAGAATACTATCCATACAGTACTAACATAGCGTTATTATGTATGCAAAGAGTTTATTTAAAAGTGCTCATCTCGAGAACTACCGATTGGATTTGAATAAATCTTTTTGTATGTGATAGCCACATTCAGCAGAAAAGTTACAAACTACACTTCTTCCTGAAATTCCCATAGGATCTCATATAACGCGGATCGAATTACGGGGCGCTATAAACTATAACATAGTTATGTAGGAATTCTCTTGTTTATTTCCACGTTTATTTTGAACTAAACACAAGTCTTCCGGAGTTGAATTTCAAATCATTATGTAAGCTCGAACCGGTCTTGTCTATTTTAAGAGTGTATACTACCTCAAATCGCTTATTTTCAACTCGGCGGGATCTCCATATATTCCTCGTTACTCAATATTTAACTTTGAAACGTATGTATGGTAAAGTTCATGATATAATCTATCGATCATATGTTTCGAAAACACGACTCCATGAAATTTTCTCGATAGAAAAAAATCGCAAAGTTATCTCTAAATTTTTACTAAAATCTTAATATCTCAATAAATACAAAAGTTGTTGAATTAAAATAAAGTGTAGTAAATTAAATAGGGTTTACAGAACAATTCATATGTTGCGGTTTTTTCAAATGAGTACCATAATGTTTGTAGGGAGCAAATACCTACAATTCGCGGGCCGAAACACCAAGCGCTCAGGTGTTTCTGTCCCGCTTCGGCTCAGGGGAAAATCTGAATACGCGAACTGAGGTAGTGTACACTCTTAAAGCTGGTGTTTATTAAAATTTTAATGCTTTGTGTGAAATAGCTTATAATAACTTGTCTATTAAGTGATTGATAGGGATCTATTTTTTAGCATATTTTATTATTACTGAGAAGTCGGAAGTGTTTTAGTCAACGTAAAGACCTCTGACATGGACTAAAGTTTGGATACAGGGACCGACAATTTGACGTGGCCTCCGAAGAACGGTAACATTCTAGTAATACTACCGGTCACCCATCCAAGTAGGGGCCAAGCTGCAAATTGCTTAACAAATGCGTTTAGTGAATGAGTTCAAGATAAAGTTTTTAGGCTTTTCATCCTGAAATTTCTAATACTACGTTTACATTTATCCGAAGTGAACAGGGAAGTGGGCAGGACGAGTGTGTAAACACAATACTTCTCATGTCACGTCTTCGTCCTGCCCACTTCCCTGCTCACTTCCCTGCTCACTTCGGATAAATGTAAACGTAGTATAAGAAAACGAGCACAAAGCGGGTAAAACCGCGAGGCATCGTTATGCTAAGTTATACTTATGAAAAACTAAAACAATACATGTCATGTTCTCCATGTTTAAGTTTGGCATTTATGACGTTAATTAAATATGCGCTACAAAAATAATTTAAACATTTAAACTACCTAACACAACTACTGATTAAATCTGAACATAATTATTACGTACAATTTGAACGCTACAAAGAAACCCACTTAACAAAAACTTCCAACAACTATGGTCTGATTAAAATGAAATCCTTCAGGATCTGAGGGAAAATGTACACGAACGTAGTTGTTTTGTTTTCCTTGAGCGTAGGTATGTCTTATTAACTCAACTTACTAGGTACCTCCTTATCCTAAATTCACACTCAAATATTTTTCTGATTCGATTATTACCTACCTATATTCGGCAAAAAAATATGTGCGGTCCTATAACATTGTAAGAACCATTAAACCTATTTATGTGCAGGTGAGTGTATGTAGGACTAGTTTCTTGCTCTTACTAAACGTAATTAAGGTGAAATAGGTATAACCTAAGGTATGCACGATTATGATGGCCCACCGGTGAGTTACAGTGGGTAATTAGACATTTTGGATAATTATTTAAAATATTGGGGTCTATTAAAGGTTTATTAAAGCAAGAATGTTCGAGTAGGTTTGTGGCCAACCCTGCTGTCTGAGTTTCTTGGCGCCTATAAAGGTAAGAGCAATTACCTTATAATAACAATGGCTCTGGGTCAAGACTCGAATTCCTAATTCCACATTCAGCATAGGTACAAAAAGAAAGAAACTCCTTTATATCTCACTGGTGGGTAAAAGCCTGTCATGTCACTGAACAGTGTGAACAGATTAGGTACGTTCAATAAATTTGACGTAAAATCTTTGTACCTAGGTAATAATTTAACTGACTCATATTATGTTAAAGTTAAGTATTAGCATGTATAGTTTCACTCTCAAGGCCTATACTCTCACTGAAGATATCAGTACAGTAAGGAGGATTAAGTGTAATCATTATGCTTGCCTACTGCGGGTTGGTGATCTCAAAGCCGAGCCATAATATGGCTACCATATTATGTCATTAAAAAGTATTTAACATTTCTGTGTACCTTTTATATAAAAAGTGTTCAATTAGTATTAATGTTTCTGAGTTATTGTATGTAAATGACTGGTCGATAGGAAACGTACTATAAGCTAAAAATACAATATCGACCTCTGATTCGGCAGTGCTTTGTTTGAGCTAACTGTAACCGTTAGAGCGTTTGTCCACCGCCGCCGGCACCGGACCGTCACCGGGAAAGAGATGACGGCGCCGAAGTAGCGGTAGATACATTTAGAGCGTTTTGCTTTAGCCGCGTGTCCACCGCACATCCGTCACAACTCGGGCCGAAATAATCTCGTTCCCGGTGAACGGTCCGGTGCCGGCGGCGGTGGACAAACGCTCTTAGTCAACCTACGTATGGAATGCTTGTTTACCACCTATGAATTTGGGAATAGTACGTAATTTTTTTGTCGGTTCAGAAATCTAAGTTGAATGATCTACGTCTGACTAAAATCATGTTTTGGGACCTAGATCAAGGCTAGATGCACTAAGATCAGGTTTGAACTGTTGCTCAAAATACTACCTATTATGAGCACCGAAGTTCCAAATTTGAATACAAGAGTATAAAAGGAATACCAACTGTATTTATATATAGCAAATACTAAAACCAACAAAACTCCAAACCCGTCCTTCCCAAAGTTATACATAACTTACAATCAAACATATTCATCCCATAACATGTAACAAGTTTCCGTCATGCAATCAGTACAAGAAAACTTGGTTTCCATTCTAGTTAAGAGAAATCAACGGTTTACCCTTCATATTATAGGCTCTAAGGTTGTGATTACGTAGTTCCTAAGGGAATTTCAGGGACGAATGAGAGACCTCTATTTTGTTACGTCACTTCTTAGTTTTCCTTAAGTCACAGTGAGGATTTTTGATTTAAATTCCGAATAGAATGGGATTCGAATTGTAAATAAAGGCGCTGATGAGATATCAGCTCCTTCAAATGAGAAAAGCTCTTTGAATACTCTTTGCTGTTTAGGTTTTATACCCTATTTTCTCTACGTATCTTACAAGGTTATTTATATTACAAAATCCTAACTCTCTAGTCTAGTCTTAACTGATATACCTATTAATATTATAAAGAGGTAACATTTGTGATATTGTTTGCATGTTCAGTCTAATCTAGAGGATTCTTTTTGTAAAGGTGATTATTTACAAGAGGGTATCTAGGTTTTATCTCTAAATGTCCACGGGAACGTGCACAATGCGCGTGAAATCGCGTCGCGCGGATAGACTACTTGTAAACTTTTTACTTTCCTACTTCTGATCAACAACTATATCAAAACGTTTCAACTTTCAAGTATTAGCCTGCCCTTGGTCAAGCAGTGGATACTATGGCAATGGCCTATTCAAAGTGCCCCATACAGTTTTATTCGGCGAATTATTTTGTACGTTGATCAGTCTATTCTAGTATGATAAATTCATTCAGCCGTGAAAAGTTAACAAACGTTGTTTACATAACATATCAGCAGAGGTTATTGTGTACCGTTTGTTATGTAACCTGGCAATGCCATTTTATTATTAATATGATACTAGCAGCGCCCCGCGGTTATACCCGTTCCGGTGGGAATTTCTGGACATTTTATACATACAAACCTTCCTCTTGAATCACTCTATCTATTTTAAAAAACCGCATCAAAATCCGTTGCGTAGTTTTAAAGATCTAAGCATACATATGACAGACAGACAGCAAAATGCGACTTTTTTTTATCACTACATAGTATAAATAAAACAAAGTCGCTATTTTTGTCTGTTTGTCTGTATGCTTAAATCTTTAAAATTACGCAACGGATTTTGATGCGGTTTTTTGTAATACGTAGAGTGATTCAAGAGGAAGGTTTTTATGTAAAAAAAATCCCGAAATTCCCACAGGAACGGGCACAACGCGGGTAAAACGGCGGGGCGCTGCTAGTACTATTTATTTTATTATACTATGTAGTGATGAATGTTTCTACTTATTAGTTGCGTTGCGTATTTATCGGTGATGCAAGTCAATGTAGCGTATTGTGTGAATAAACCACCAATAGCTGGGCGAAGGTACGTACAACCTACTAACATTCTAGATGCGAAAGTTTGTGAGGATGGATGCATGTATGTATGTTTATTACTCTTTCACGAAAAAACTACAGGACGGATTTGGCTGAAACTTTACAGTTATATAGGTTATACATCAGAATAACACATGAGATACATTTTATCACGAAATTCCCGCGGGAACGGGTACAACGCGGGTTACACCGTGGAGCGCGGTTAGGATCCGATAATAACGCCGTTTTATTGGTGGGTTTATGTCGCACTTCTGCTGTTTGCTGCTCAGCGGATAAGTTATGGAAAAGACTTCTATTTATTCTAATATAATAAAATTGAAGTTCGTTTCGTTCTAACTCAGTGTACTGTACTGACATCTTCAATGAGATAAGAGGCCTGTGGTGACGCAGCAGTGAGGTGGGACACAAAAAGCTCCTTCTTTTCTATTCTAACGTGATACTATCTGGAACCATCGGTCTGAATCAGAAAAATATTTTTGTATCGTCCTGTTCTTCGGATTTGCAAAAATATTTAAGTATACTTTAATATAATAAAGCTGAAGAGTTTATTCGTTTGAATGCGCTTATCTCAAAAATTACTAATCCGATTCCAATAATTCTTTTTGTAATGGATAGCCACATTCAACGAGAAGGTTATAGGCTATTTTTCATCCCGAGACTCCTACAGGAACGGGCACAACGCGGGTACAACCTCGGGGCGCTGCTTGTTTCCACGGGGGCTGCCAGTTTTTGTATATGTTTGTATATGCCACATTTAAAAGGAAGATTATAGGTTAATTATCATCCCTGAACTCTCACAGGAATGGGCACTGAGCGAGCAAAACCACAACGTACTGGTATTCATTGTATACTTATGGAAAATTACTTATTATAACATTTTCCTCTAATCGGGTAATCTCTTAAATGGCGGGCTATTACCATATAACAGAGATTCAAGGACATAATCATTGACAACTTAATTTATTTTACTTATTTAAAACTATTTACATGAGTTGGAAGCAAATATGAGAACATTTAATTTTAGTTAAACGTAAATATTGTACAAGTAAGACCATTCAAGACTACTAAGTATTCAAAAACCCATAAGTATTGCTAATAAAGCACTACTTATGGATTTTTTAATAGTCTCCGATACTTAAGTAGTATAGTGCCTTTAGTATCTACGTTACTTAACTACTAAAGTATCGAAACTACTACCGCAAAATGAATTATACTAGAAGAATTATACAAGAATAGATAGAAACTAGCCGCGCCCCGCGGTGTTACCCGCGTTGTACCAATTCCCGCGGGAATTTCGGGATAAAATATATCCCATGTGTTATTCTGATGTATTACCCATATTACTGTTAAGTTTAATAAAAATCCGTTCAGTAGTTTCTTCGTGAAAGAGTAAAAAACATACATACATACATCCATCCTCAGAAACTTTCACATTTATATAATACTTTTTAGGTAAAATATAGGAACAGATGTTAGAGTCCATTTCTCCTCCAGAAATTCCTACGGGGACGAGTACAATTCGGGTAAAACCGCGAGGCACTGCTACTTAAGTATAAAAATGATAAGTTGATGTTTCCGTAACGTAATTACACATGTCGTATTACAATTCTACCAAATAAATAAATATTGATGAACCTGAATGATACTAAACTTTCAATTGTTCTTAAACACAATAGATTGTTATCACTATTCTGATAACAATGTCATAGGATGGACTTCTCACTGGCCTTCAATGTAATTACTTGGTTATATAAAACCATGTATTTGTTGTAACTACATCACTACCTACATAGTATAAAACAAAGTCGCTTTCCGTTGTCTGTCCCTATGTATGCTTAGATCTTTAACACTATGCAACGGATTTTGATGCGTTTTTTTTAAATAGGTAGATAGAGTGATTCAAGAGGAAGGTTTCTAGGTATAAAAAATCCCGAAATTCCTACAGGGACGGGCACAATGCGGGTAAAACCGCGGGGCGCTGCTAGTATTATTAGAGGCTAGTAAGCTATTTATAATTGTACTGGCAGCGCCCCGCGGATTTACCCGCGTTGTGCCCATTCCCGTATTGTTAAGGCATTGCGTTGAATCACCTAATTGCCTGAAAAGATGATTCCGTACTTCGGAGGGCACGTTAAACCCGTCGGTCCCGGTTGCTTTCTACAGATAGTGCTCGGTACATGAGCCATGTCAGAGGCCTTTGGCGGCTCCATAACTCTGACACCAGGATTGGTCAGGTTGACCATCCACTCAATAAAGAAGAAGATGAATTTATTCTTAGCTATGATTCTAGATATCTATCTACCTAGGCAGAATTCTATAACCAATATAACATGTTCATTAAACTCGGATTGATAAATATTATTACGAAACATGTTTATTTTTTGCATTTATATTTACTATAATTAAATTTTAATTTGACCTTCGCATTTCCTGCTCTTACTGACTGGTTTGTTATTAACTTACATTCTCGTATGTTTGTACAAATAGTGTGTGTTTGTGTTCTTGGAAAACATTGTTATCGCTTATACGATCCGAGGCCTACTGGTTTCTGTTAGACAAAGATTAGATAGCTCGTCTTTGTGCATGAATACTCTTTGTGGTTCTTGTATGTTCACCAACCACATGCAACACATAGCAAGCATAAGAATTAAATTTAATAACATAATTAGAATTACACATAATTTTCAGCAATCCACCATATTTGATCCTTTTTAAATCGAAAAACCAAAATGAATTGAGTGCTTAACAATAACTACCACCGTTTTTGGAAATCGGTTAAGAATTGGATTATTCACAAAGCATATAAATAAATAAATAATGAAAATAATAAAAAATCGTGCCTTTCTACTGGCCGAATAAATTTAACAGTCATTAAAATTGTGAAGTAACGTAAAACTGTATTTAACAGCGTAAAATATTGAACTTTTAACGAAAGTAAGTTACGATTACCGACCGTTTGAAACAATACACCCTTAAAAAGTCTTCAGCGAAAAATTCCTAGTACGTAATTACGTATCCTCAATAACCCGAGCTAAGAGACTTCTATACACGGATATAAGTTGACCTATGGTTCTGTTACTGCATGTACGATAACTGCATCATGGCTTTTTTGTTTACGAGATATCATTGTAATGATGTCATTTAAGGAAAAAATGTGGGGAAATAACCTTTCTACAGTTTTAACAAGTAGATGTTAGAGATACTGCTTGCTTATTATTATTATACTTAGCTTAGATATGTTAATTCTTATAACTGCCTTGATCTCAATAGTAATATCAAATGATTTTCCTTAATCCTCCTTTGTATATTTTCCTACAATTACATACAACTAGCTGCGTCCAGCGGTTTTACCCGCGTTGAGCCCGTTCCCGTGGGAATTTAAGAATCGCTCGACCGATTTTGTGCAAACTTCACATAAATAGTCCGAACAAAGCCTAAACATTTGATTTGGATAGGTGAGTTATAAAATTACAACAAAAAGTGGCATTGATTTTTATATAAAGAATAATACCTAGAAGAAGATAGATATACATTTAAATGTTTATAAATAACAATACACACAATACTTTACACACGGTTAAGCAGGGTTTCCACTGCAAGCGGAGCGGGCTCATTAATGACTCCGTTTAATTACCATTGCGTTACTTGTATAGACGCAAAACACGCAAAAACAAAAAGTCTTGACAAAACACGCAATGGCTGCCAAACGGAGTCATTAATGGGTCCGTTCCGCTCGCAGTGGAAACCGGGCTTTAGTTACACCCAAATTCTAAACTAAAGCTCATATCTCTCTCTAAACTAATTGCATTTATCTTTGTTTCCGATAAGCTCAGTCAGTCTTTCGGATTTGAATAATATTTTTCAATATAATAGCCGTGGTATCTTAGATTTCCTTCAACCTTTTTAGTGCAATCAATATACGCTGTACTTTTGACAATACTTTACTTACAAGGATATGTATTGGTAGGATGTTAATTTGACCTTAAACGCTTCATTTTACACAAATTAAAAACTCATTGAAATTCCAGTACATTAGTATTCTTTCTAATGCCTAACTAGTTCACCTTGTCTTCTTTTAGACTAATGATTGGTACTAGTAAGTTGACGGAACTGAAACGAAATAAAGGCCCCTCTACAGTAGTTTCCCCTCCTTTATCGTATGAATAGTTTGTTGCTCCAAACATTCAAGACACAATTATATCCTGAATTGACATCATTTGCTTGAAGGAGCAGATATCTTTTATTATATCAGATTGGCTGTTTTAATATGAAATATTATTAAATTATGAAGTATACTCGAAACTCGGTGAACGCCCCTCGCTTCACTTGGTGGTCTAGTGATATGAAAACGCCTTCCAAGACTGAGGTCTCGGGTTCAATTCCCGGGTCGAGCGAAAACATGTTATCTACTTTTCAAATAGGGCTCGGGTTTGAGATCACCAACCCGCATTAGCAAGCGTAGTCATTACGCCTAATTCTCCTCACTGTACTCATATCTTCGGTGAGACGAGAGGCTTTTGCCCAGCAGTGGGACATTACAGGCTAATACTTTATACTTTACTCGAAACTTAGGCAAGAGCTTAACTCTCTCTACACATAGTAATTTTGTCATACCTAGATGCTTAGATACATGTACATGCCGTAATCTTGGCAATATGACGATTATTGCTTGCAATTATTGCATGCGAACAGGCTCCGTTTACTAAGCCTTACAGCATTTCCCCTATCCTATGGGACAAAAATAGATTGCCGTATTGGCTTGAAGCATTAAAAGGCCCGATGAGAAGATAATTGGAGTATCTTGTAACGGAGACGTCATGATTGGGTTAGGGTTAGATGTAGTTGCAATTAATTTGGTTACACGTCTATTTTGGGTAGCTCTTTGAGTATAAATAAGATTATACTAAATGAAACGGATCTGTAACGCGTTATAATATACTCGTATAACGTATTTATTAAAATACGTACCCGACGTAATGAATACATATTTAATATATTATATTGATACTAGCAGCGCCCCGCGATGTTACCCGCGTTGTACCCTTTCCCGTCGGTATTTCAGGATGATAAGTAGTCTATAACCTTCCCGTTGAATGGGGCTATCCATCACAAAAATATATTTTCGAATCAGACCAGTAGTTCCTATGAGATTAGCGCGTTCAAACAAACAAACTCTGCAGCTTTATAATATTGGTATTGATATATGAGTATAATAAAGTAACCTACACACTACATATGTACCTCAATACTTCAGTCTTCTGTGTACTCTTAACCCTTAACAACAGACTATAAATATATCCAAAAATGTAATTTCAAAATGGATTTCCAAGTCAGCTAAGCGACAATAAAAGTAAATTGTTTGTCTACACCAACTAGGTATGTAGGTTTTATTTTATGCTGAACGACCAAAGTCTATTGTGTTAATGGGGGTACCCTTTTAGGGCTGGATAATATCCTGGATTACTTTTAGGTATCACTACATAGTATAAAACAAAGTCGCTTTCCGCTGTCTGTCTGTCCCTATGTATGCTTTAGATCTTTAAAACTACGCAACGGATTTTGTTGCAGTTTTTTAAATGGATAGAGTGATTCAAGGGGAAGGTTTATAAGTATAAAAATTCCCGAAATTCCCACGGGAACGGGCACTAGGCGGGTAAAACCGCGGGACGCTGCTAGTTTCAGTAAATAAAATACGACCTTGCTGAATTCAATACGTTTCAGTACGTTACGAAAAAAGGTAATTAAGTTAGAACCTTTTGATGTAATTTGTTTGATTTGACGTTCTATGTTGAGTTTCGTGAATTGTATATTTGTACGTGTAGTTACTTGTTAATAGGAGCCTATCTTATTTAACAGTTTCATTAGGTACTTGTTCAATTTACTTTATTTCAAGTCCCTGAACACTAAAACGAGTACGGTGGTTTTTAGTGGTAGGGTAAAAATGGAATGAAATCACAAATTTTTTACCTCTACAGAAGGAATTCTCTTGTAACAAGAAAACAATTGTAAATGGTATATTTATCAACTATGCGGTTTCTGCGGCTCGCCTAGGTTATTGTGCCGTGACGTGACCACAAAATGTAAGACACTAGCAGCGCTCCGCGGTTTCACCCGCGTTGTACCCGTTCCCGCAGGTATTTCGCGATAAAAAGTAGCCTATGTCCTTTCTCAGGCTAACTAACTGTGTACCAAACATTCAAATCGGTTCAGTAGTTTTAGCGTGAAAGCGTAACAGACAGACAGAGTTACTTACGATCTGTTTACTGTAAGAAATATCTTAAAATCAGTGGTTAGAATAAGGTACCTCCTGCATTCATAAACGAGAACGAAATAGGAGGTGTCATAAACAAAAAATATGTATATTTATCAGACAATTGACAATCAATTATAATGATTATTATAAATGGAAATATTTTATGAAGTTGATTACTCTCTTACATGAAACAACAACTTTAAATCAACTACAACATATTTACTAACTCTTGTAAAAGTTACTATGCCAAGACAATTACTCGGAATGACACAAGAAATCCATAAAACAAAACAGTTAGTGACGCCGCGACCTTTTAATGACGTACGTTATGAAACGTGTCAAATACATAGTCACCTAAGTGTTAGTGCTCTTTTAGTAACCTTCGTTGGGTCACTTAAGGTGAGGCTCGCGATACTCAGTTGTGGCGCCATTATCTGGCTCTAGCTCACTTAACGCACTCGCCAGGTTACGCCTCCCACGGTTTTACCCGCGTTCTGCACATTCCCATGGGATTTTCGGGATGAAAGTAACCTAAAGGGAAAGTTTCCCCTTGAGTGTGGCATCTATCACAAAGCATTATTCAAATCAGATTGGTAGAATCAAAGTCCAGCTTATTATATTCGTATAGATATTGAAAATTCTTTAGTTATCTTTATAACACTACTAGCAGCGCCCCGCGGTTTTACCCGCGTTGTGCCCGTTCCCGTGGGAATATCGGGAATTTTTATACATAAAAACCTTCCTCTTGAATCACTCTACCTATTACAAAAAACCGCATCAAAATCCGTTGCGTAATTTTAAAGATTTAAGCATACAGACAAACAGACAAATAAACAGACAAAAATAGCGACTTTGTTTTATACTATGTAGTGATACGCTTACAGAATTCTTGAAATTTGGATGTATGCTTAGAAATCACACACTCCTCAACACTTAGTACTACTACACATCATAGGACTACTAAGACCAACAGCTGAAGAGAATGGCGGATGATAGAGAGAAGTGGACAGAACTCCATGGACAAGAGCCCAGCTCTTAAGTTCAAAGAAGAAGATATTTAAAGCAAATAAATGTTTACTTTACACTTGTCTTACTAGTCTTCCAGCCCCTTAAGGTAACCGCACTTTTACAGAAATTCGATTTGCCCTACCTTTACCGGTAATAAACGGTAACGATCAAATCTTAGCTTCGACACACTAAAGTAAGGAAGAATGTTACTGTAATAGATGTTTTAGTGCTCATTTCCGTGCTTATTGAATTCCGTTTTAGGGCCTCTTTATGACAACTGTCAAACGTTATGTGACTGAATAGTTATTAACGCTGGAACAGCAAAATTAGGGTATCCAGCTGATTTATATTTAAACTAGCAATGCGCCGCGGTTTCACCCGCATTGTACCCTTTCCCGTGGGATGAAAAATCTATACTAATATTATAAAGCTGAAGAGTTTGTTTTGTTTGTTTGTTTAAACGCGCTAATCTCAGAAACTACTGAACCGATTTGAATAATTCTTTTACTGTTAGATAGTCTATTTATCGAGGAAGGCTATAGGCTACATTTTATCCCGAAATTCCCACGGGAACGGGCACAACGCGGGTAAAACCGCGGGGCGCTGCTAGTAGTCTATAACCTTCCTGTTGAATGTAGCTATCGATTACAAAAATAATTATTGAAATCGGACTGGTATTTCCCGAGATTATCCTACACTTAGAAACAATTTTTTCTTTCTTCTTTATAAAATTAGTATAGATTTTAAGGGTTCTGTACCCTAAAAAATAACCTATATTTCTTCATATTTATTATCATAGGTAGTGTATTTTTATAGCAATGGCAAAACAATTAAAAAGATATCTATGTATATATCTGAAGTATCAACATCCGGGAAACGGCAATTAAAAGTGAAATCATAAAATTGATGAAATCAAATGATTTGCAGTATTAAAATAGTAACTGGGTCGCAACCTAATTAGGTCGGTCACCATTGACGAGAGTCTTATGGCTCCCATCGAATTAATGTCCCCGTGGGATTTCTTTAACGACTTATTACATGGAATGGGGAATGAAGAATCTGAGTAACAAAAACTTGATCATATCTTCCATAATAGAGATATGTAAAATGAAGATATGGAATTATTGGAGTCCTGAAAAGAATTCTCGGTTATTCCCATTCGTGCCACCAATAACTAATGCTACATGATCGACAAAGTTTTCCATATAAATTTTGCCTTATTTCATGATTCTTCTTAGTCACAGGTCATTTTATAGGCTTCGGAGACGATACAGATCCATCTCGCGAATGCCCTTTGCTTAAATATTTGCAAGGATATAAACTGGTATCATATTAATGCACTGAAAGAGATATTTTGCCTTTCAATAACGTAATAAGTGTATGCCAAGGACTGCGTTTTATGCAATAGAAATCCGATAACTTCTTTGTGCTACTTTCAAGCCAAGAAAAGCGATAACAGTACTCAATCAATCATACGAAATAGCATAATCTCTGAACTCAATAACAAAACAACAATACTATAAAGCTAATGTGTTTGTTTATTTGAATGTTTGTTTGAACTAGACAAAACAGAAAATCATAAGCATCTCTGTAATTTGACGTCGAATTTGAAAAGTTCTTGCTGTGTACGAAAAACTTGTAGTTCCCCGTGGTTTTACCCGCGTTGTGGCTGTTTCCGTAGGAATTTTGGATTGAAAAATAGCCTATAACCTTCCCGTTGCATGTGGTTATCTTCTGCAAAAATAATTGTACAAATCTGATTGGTAGTTTCCGAGATAAGGGCAAACAAACAAAGAACCAAACTCTTCAGCATTATGCCAACATAGTACCTACCTAGATACATTATACTAAATGAAACGGGTCTGTATCGCGTTACATAATTTAACGTATTTTACTAAAAAATACGTACCCGACGTTTCGAGCGAATTACACCGCTCGTGGTCACGGGATAACTGAATAACGCGATACAGACCCGTTTCATTTAGTATAATGAGAGTAAATCGTGTGAGTTTAAAAAGTATGTTACCTAGATACATCTTCAAAAGAAAGGTAAAAGGTAACTTCTCAGTCATTTCATCCACTCTACATCCTGAAATCGGCGCAAAAACGGGTAAAACAACAATACGCTGCTACTAAATGTAATTGCACAAGAATAAATTTTGCCATGGAATATACCATACCACCTTCACACAACCGTTAACTTTATTATGTACTCAATAAAGTCTACAATTGTGATAACTTTGGTTGATCAAGTATATGTAAACTAACTTTCCGTTTTCGACGCAATATTCTAGTTTATTTAAACCATGATACCACTAATCGCAGTTGTGTTATTAACTTTGAAATTAAGTTTAATATAGATTAGATTATTTATGAAATAGATTAGCGTTTTAATTGGGTTATTATCCGGATATAATAAGTTATGAAGTGTTGTGTAAATATTTATTAGTAGCAATATGTACTTTATAAGATACTAGCAAGCAGTGGCCCTGTAGTTTTACCTGAGTTGTTCAATTATAAATGATTGTAATGATGTGATATAATAAAGACATTTGAATTTTAATTTGTTATACCCGTTCCTGTGGAAATTCTTCAACAATCCTTTACATACAGACAGACAGCTCTTGGGGACTTTGTTTTATTATATGTAAGATTGTACAATGTAACATAGAGTTAAAAAAATATGCACAAATATGTAATCAACTGAAAAAAATAATTATATATAACTGAAACGGGTCTATATCACATACAAAATTTGCATATAATATGCGAGTTTGAAGGGTAAAACTACAAACAATTTTGAATTTAAATATTTTCATAGAAAATACTAACATGAGATTGAATTTTGGGCTGTGCCAAATAAAACATGGTATGTTACGGATAAACATCTTAATACATGCATAGATTTATCAGACAGATAGCCTATAAATTGATTTTATCACCGGAATAAGTTTAACACCTTTATATCAAAGGTTTTTTTTTCAGCGTAACATTTCTCTCGAAGAACATTTAATCCAACGTATATCGGATGTATTTAATAAATCCCGTATGGTAAACCCGTTCCAATAAATATTTAGGAATCTTATTATGTTTCCCATCACCTGTGGCAAACAAGATTAAATCCTGTATATTACCTACAGACTAGCGGTGCCTAGCTGTTTTACCCGCGTTGTTCGTGATTCCGTAAGAATTTCGAGATCAAAAGTAACTTATAACCTTCGTCTGGAGTGTGGCTAAGTGGCTATTATTGATTAAAAGTAAGTATTGGACTGTTATAGTGTCCCACCAGTGGTCCCTCTGGCTTCTCACCTCACTGAAGATATCAGTGCAGTAAGGAGGATTAGGCGTGCATTATATTGGCTATGAAATACAAAAATATTTTCCTTACTGTTCCACCTTAAAATAAAAATCTCCCGTGGTATATTCTAAAGCTACACTAACATGTTCAGTCCCATATAAGACCCGTTCTTTATCCCAAAATTCCCGCTGTATGTCATAAACGCGGTGGAACTACAAAGCGCTATATTATCAGATAAAACGAATTCAGCCACGATCGATACTAGTTACGTATTAAGTAACCTTTGCCACAGTTTTTATATTAGTTGTGCGTCATTCATAATATTTATAGTTATTAGAATTCTGCGATTTGTTTATATTTTAACAAGCAGCGCCCCGCGGTTTTACCCGCTATGTGTTCGTCCCCGTGGAAATTTATATATATACTTATAAACCTTCCTTTTGAATCACTCTACCTATTTAAAAAAACGCGTCATAATCCGTTGTGTAGTTTTAAAGATGTTAGCATACATAGGGACAGACAGACAAACAGCGGAAAGCGCTTTTGTTTATACTATGTAGTGATAAGCAACATTGTACCATTTGAACGTTTAAATTCTTCATAATATCACGGTAGTATTACCGTGATAATATTTTTCAAATGCTGCTCATTATAATAATAGTGAGAGTGACATCATTCAACCTAAATTTTCGCAAAGTTAATCACGCTTCCAAGTAACATACCTTGCATTTAATAGCTCCTTTATATCCAAAAATAGAACGTCTATAGGTAACTATATTCAATGCTCAGCCACAATTTACGTAAGCCACTCGCAGAACTGGAAAACCAAATTGTTTCAGGCATCCCTCTTACAAAAGCAAAGTACAAAGACAATCAACAGACTTTCGTTGGAAACCAAACTGATTACAATTTGCAAAGAGAAACAGTGATATGAATGAGGGGACGCGTTTGGCGGGAGTGCGTGCCGAACGAAGCGTAAATGGAGTAAAAGCATTTCTCCAAATTGCCATTATCATCATTTTGCCAAAAATATAATACGTCATTTGGAAATGTACATTTTGCGAATAAATCAACCGCACCTGCTGTTACACACTTTTACATAATGTCATATTTATTTGGAAAATCTTTTTACATGTTATGCATTGTGTTGGATTGAAGGGTAATGAGAGATCTTCTTTCTGTGCTGGTTATCTACTATAGATTCTTTATGCAGAACGAAAGCTTGTAGTCTGCGGTCAACAGTGATTACTGTCAGATGGGTTGGATTTGAACCTGTGATGTTCTCGCTAATTTATTTGGTGCATTTTTACCAGAATAAAGCGGCCTTTACCTTACCCAATCTCAATTGAAACCCTCAAAATATACTCAGAAGACGAGTGGAATATCCAAGTACAAAAAGTGAAGTAGCACGGATGGGCAAACCTTTTAAAATATCACTGATGGCCATAGCCCTTAAAGTCCCAAGTATTGTAATCCAAGTATTCCAAGTAATTGTAAAATAATGGAATGATTTCAAAGTTTAGAAAAATAGGTACATTAGAGTCAGAAATCCTAAAGTTACCTAAAAAATGTCTTCGTTCCTTTCAGAGAATACCAAAAGGAACATCAGCTCACATGGCGGTTCTGGCGGCGGCGGAGGCTCGTGGTGGCGCTGCTGGCTTTCTTCGGCTTCTTCAACGTGTACGCCTTGAGGGTGAACCTTTCGGTAGCTGTCGTCGCCATGACAGAGCCAGTGGAGACTAAGCTGGACAACGGAACTATTGCTATGGTAAGTAAATGGACACTTTTCTTATCAATATTAAATGTAAGTTCGTAGTTAGTAAGATTAAAGTAGGATAGAAAAGGTTTATTTTTTTATTAAGTTATGAGCTCATCGAAGCTTCTAGAAGCATAGTATAGCTCTAGTGACCATGTCAAATTTAACGTAGTTATTTTAAATCGTTGCGTTTATTTTTTAGTCATAATAAATATTTACAAATACTTCGAGTCTATAGTAGTAGTATAGCTGCACTGTAAACATAAATATCTCGCTACATAATAACCATACCGTTCCGCGAATGTTCCTGTCGTTAGATAACAATATCTTAATTGAGTGTATGTTTTTGTTCGTTCGTGTTCTCAAGTCCAGCCTCCGGCATCAAATTACAAATGGTAATGACGTCATAAAAATTAATGACTCATCAACTTGTGGGCAGGCTTCGTCTATAACATTTTACCGCCCCGCGGTGTTACCCGCGTTGTAGACGTTCCCACGGAGATTTCGGGATAAAATGTATCCCATGTGTTATTCTGATGTATAACCTATATTACTGTAAAGTTTCATTCAGATCCGTCCAGTAGTTTTTACGTGAAAGAGCAACAAACATACATCCAACATCCATACATACATCCATCCTCACAAACTTTCGCATTTATAATATTAAGTTTAGTAGGAAGAAGGATTGAAGACTGTTCACGAATCTAGAAGGTATCCGTTAAGTACTGGGCATGTTAGTTCGGGACAGAGACAAGTATAGTTTAAAGAGAACTAGTTTTTTAGGTCGTTAGATCCCGTCCTAAATCGAAAAAAGGTAGATCTTAGAGTGCGTTTCTCCCATAATACATTTTTCTAACTAAAACACATCTTGCTTGGTCCATGATGTTGAGTTACTGTTATCATTTCTGTGTTATTTTCTCGTTAGTTGGATTCGCTCCAATAATAAACACTCAAATAATAATGATTGGATACTCACTAACAATTTACTAACATTGCATTATTATTTTCCCGGATTGAGTGGGATCGCGGCAATGCAGCAAAAAAATTGCAGCAGAAAAACTAAGCAATAGATGATTGACGACAAGCCCGGTGGCACAGTGGCAGTGAGAGCGCTTACTTTGTCGGGGGTTGCGGGTTCGATTCCCGCCCGGAGTCAACAATATGTGCAGACATAGTTGTTGGCGACGACGTCTGGGTGTCAATTATATATTCTTATAAAATATTTGTGTATGTATATGTAGTAGTACCAGTTATTTAGATTCCATAACACAAGCTTAGAGCTTACTTTGGGTCTAATTAACCGTGTGTGAATTTGTCCAGGTAGGTATATTTATTTATTTATTTATTTTATTGACTGTTACTAAATTATATTTTACTTTATTCAAAAACCAGTCACAGTCAATAGCTTTTGACATTTAAGTTCCATCATCATTTTATTGCCTTCTTCATGTCAATCACCTTTGGGCTTTCACCTTGCTTACGTAACCTAAGTAAGTTATAAAACCGAGTCTTAATATGCGCTTGCGCATCTTATGCACAATTGGTCTATCATTTATATTCTGTTGCTGTCAATTCAAACTGACAATATGTTGTTGATGCTCCAATGTGTTTTTTTAACCAACTGCGGTGAATTACAAACATGATTTTAAATTGTAGTCATCTGTTCCGCCATAACTTCTAAAATGCTTTGCATAATTGGACAAATAATGAGTGGAAATCGTTTTGTTTGTCCGCAGAGCTATGTCGTCATATTAAAATATTGTGTTCTCGCAAAAACACATTTTATATTTATTGTTAAAATGCCTGAAAGATCACTATTGCCAATCAATACAGATGTCATCATATAACGGGTCTAGAACGGGTCATATCATAATGACCAGATGATATACATACATCAAAATCAATTCAGTATGGTTTAGATGTGAAAGTATAACAATGTTACTTTCGCATTTATAAAAGAAACAGGTATGAGTAGAGATAGTACGGTATAAGTAAGTACGTAAGTAAGTAAACAACAGCCTCCGTGGTCATGTGGTTTGAGCGCCCGGCTCACGATCCGGAGGTTCCGGGTTCGATTCCCGGTGGGGATATCTCACAAAAATCTGTTTGTGAAACTTTCCTCAGTTTGGTTAGGGCAGTGCAGGCTGAATCACCTGATTGCTCGAAAAGTAGGATGATTCCGTGCTTCGGAGGGCACGTTAAGCCGCCGGTCCCGGTTACTTTCTACGGATAGTAGTCGTTACTTGAGCCATGTCGGAGGCCTTTGGCGGCTCAATAACTCTGACACCAGGATTGGTCAGGTTGACCATCCACTCGATGAAGAGAAGAAGAAGACCCGTTCCCGTGGGAATTTGGGGATAAAATATATCCCATGCGTTATTCTGATGTATATCCTATATTACTGTAAAATTTCATCCAAATCCGTCGAGTAGTTTTTTCGTGAGAGATCTCAAAAGAGTAATACATTTTCTGTTCTATTCTTCCAGATCCCAGAATTTGATTGGAGCTCGCAGACGAAGGGGCTGGTGCTCAGTTCCTTCTTCTACGGGTACTTGGTGACTCAGCTGCCCGGAGGATGGCTCGCCGCTAAAATAGGAGGTAACAGGTTCGTTCCTATCTCTAGAACATTCAATTTTGTTCCTTATTAGCCTATAAAATCTACACTATCTACACTAATATTATAAAGAGGGAAACTTTGTTTGGTTGTAATGAATAGGCTCAAAAACTACTGGACCGTTTTTAAAAATTCTTTCACCATTCGAAAGCTACATTATCCACGAGTAACAGGCAATTTTTTATCCCGAAATTACCCCAGGAATGGACACAACGCGGGTAAAACCGCGGGGCGCTGCTAGTAAATTATAAATTCATAAATGCGTATCGCTTTAACCTCATACGCAAAGATGAGGTGTTTATGCTTGAAGTGTTTTATTCTATGTTTGTTTATGTGTGTCATTGTAGTATCTAAGGAATTGACCTATTCTAATCTGGTTGTTTCGGCACGTTCTTTCATTTCACGATGCACATGCACGATTCAGTGTAATTTTTTTTAGTTTATAATTTCTTACCGCCTTATTAATTAACCCTCTTTAACTAAAACACTGTTAAAGAGTGCTTTGTCTCTTTTGCTCTTTGGAAAATAGCATACATCGGAAAGGGACAAACCATTTGATAGCTAGATGCTGTTAATAAGAGTTTATGGACAAGAGCCCTTATCATAAGTATTCGTTCAATTGTCGTGCTATAGGACATTTTGATGTTGCAGGGTGTTCGCAATAGGCATCGGTGCTACGTCATTGCTGACACTCTTCACGCCTCCATTGGCTCATATCAGCACAGGCTTATTGATAGCTGTTAGAGTCGTCGAGGGATTATTTGAGGTAAATATTTTAATGTAAATAATCTATCTATATATATAAAAATCAATCCTAGTTCGTTAGTCTCGCTAAAACTCGCTAAAACTAGATCGATTTAGTTGATTCTGGTTTTGAAATGTTTGTCGTAAAACAGGGAAGGTTTATTAATGCAGATGAAACCGCAGGGCATAGCTAGTGTTAGTTAAATAAATACTTTCAAGTAGATTCGTGGCCATTGCTTTTTTTAAACCGCTCAAAGGCAAAGTTGTGCAACGATTGATAAAACCAGAACCGACAGTTTAAAGTACCTTGCGATGAATCCTCTCAAATAAATGCCACTAGTGACAACCAAATAGTGGTCTAACTGCAAGTTGCTTAACATTAATGATGAGTTAACATCGCCTATAAACTAAATCTGGTGTAGTTACACTTAAGTGACATAAATACCGCCCTGTCCCCGCCCAGGGCGTGACGTACCCGTGTATCCACGCCGTGTGGGCGGCGTGGGCGCCGGCGCCGGAGCGCGCGCGCCTAGCGACCTTCGCGTTCAGCGGCAGCTACGCGGGGACCGTGGTGTCGATGCCGTTATGCTCGTTACTAGCCAAGTACACCGGCTGGCCGGGCATATTTTATGTTTTTGGTGAGTTTTTCAACTTTTTAATAATTAGTATATAATATACCTATAGGGACAAATTCACATATGGTTGATTAGACCCAAAGTAAGTTATAAGCTTGTGTTATGGAATATAATTCACTGATACTACTACATTATAGACACACAAATACTTTATAAGAATATATTATTGACACCCAGACGTCATCGCCAACAAGATAAGAATAGATATTTTGAAAGGAAACTACGTTTACGAATACACTTCGCTTTTATTACTTAAGAAACCAGTAAGAATAGATATTTAAACTGCGTTTCAATCTCTCTACGACCTATGCCTGTCTATCTATCTACAAAGTACCTTGTTTTATTTTACAGGTATAATGGGATTAGTGTGGACTACTATATGGTGGATTGTAGTCAAAGAATCGCCGGAGAAAGATCCTCTCATATCGCCGGCCGAGTTGAAATATATTCAGGTCAGTTAAATATTGTAGTGGTAACCACGAAAAAAGGATCCTTCTACTTTTACTTTAACTATAAAACCCAATTAACTTTAAAACAAAAGTAGCCCAAAGTTTTCATGAAAACCGCATGAAAATCCTTACAGAAGCTTTTGCGGGCGAACGTACAGGAACAAAAGCACCGGGTGATTAGTTTTTTTTTGTTGTTTGTTATACAGGGTTGTAAAAAAATATCTCCTTGAGGGAATGAACTCAAAATTCTGTTACTCATATACTGTACGTTACTATTAGCCCGCATCGTACGTACCACTGTTGGGCAAAGACATCATTCCCAGCGCTCTTCTCGATCCAGGGCCACCAATTGTCATATACTATGGAACGAATAATGATAAATTAATAAGGGTTTTGTTCGTTGTTTTAACTTTCCATTTTACTCAATATTTATGTCCTGTCCAGGATTCCCGCGGCACGCAGACTATCGAAGGCTCGAAGCTGCGGCACCCGTGGGGCGCGATGCTCTCCTCCGGGCCCGTGTGGGCCATCGTGGCTGCACACTTCAGCGAGAACTGGGGCTTCTACACTCTACTCACCTTCCTACCCACTTTTATGAATGGTAATGATACAATCTATGACTCACTCGCTTAGCGTGCGGACGTATGTGGATAACTGGATGCAGTGCTTACTTATCTGACATAAAGTGTGTGAAATCAAGTGAGTCAAAATGGTACAATGTAAAAAGTGCAAGCAGTATGTGTCGATGGCGAAAGATGAAGTTGTACGATGCAAAGGATCCTGTGAAGCAATCTTCCATAAGAAATGTACTAAAAATATCAAGTCGTTCAATCACAAAGAAGTATGCGAAGAGTGTCAAAAGAGAGACTCGCCTGGGTGTAGTTCAGGAAGAAAAACTCGACCTGGACTAGAGGTTGACCCAAATGACCTCTCGGTTGAAGCCTTGCTGCAGCAAGTAAATACGAAGCTGAGCATCATATACACCATCGAAAAACGGTTTGAGGAACTCAAAGACACTGTCGAGTTCTACGCAGAGCAATACCAAAGAATGTTAGAATTTAAAGAAGATACTGAGAAGAAATGCAAAGCACTGGAACACAAGAACATATACTTGGAAAAGCAAAACATGGCATTGGAAGAAAGAGTATTGGAGTTGGAGCAAAGGGCTAAAGACAGAAATGTTGAAATAATGGGCTTAGAGAAGAAAGAAGATGAAATGGTGATGGAAACTGCGAAAAATATGTCGAAATTACTAAAAATAAAGCCAGATGATATTTCTGATGCTAAGAGGGTAGGCAAGGAAAAAAATATTAACGGAAAAATTTATCAGCCGCTTATCGTTACCTGTCGGAATAAAACAACCAGGGATAAATGGATAGAAGCGCGTAAATCCATAATAACAAATGGGCAACTGTATAATAACAACAGCCAAGAAAGGATTTACATTCATGAAGATCTGCCTAAATACAAACGTCAGCTGTTCTGGAACGCAAAGAATGAGCTAAAACACAAGTATAAATATATTTGGGTGCAAAGTTCAAATATACTGGTAAGAAGAGAGAATGAGAAGAAAATACTAAGAATTAGAAATGAGAAGGATATTGAAGTTCTAAAAAAATAAAAAATAAATAATGCCAGTATACATTGTACAGATATGTAAGTACCCAAATCTTGAAAATTCAATGCTTATGCACCTATCAAGTTCAATAGGTTTGTAGATTCAAACGATTTTTGTAAATCATTACATATGAAAACAAATAGATTTAACATATTGCACCTAAATATTAGATCGCTAAAGAAACACTATAATGAGCTCTTGGTATTATTGAGCAGCAGTTTTAATCACCTGCATATAATAATACTATCTGAAATAAATATAAGAAAAGATGAGTTAGATTTGTACCCGCTACCAGGCTATGACAGTAAATTTGCCTATACCAGAGAAAACCAAAGAGGAGGTGGTGTTATTATATATGCGAAGAGTTGTTTAAACATACAATTTGAGGATTTGCTATGCACGGTGGCCGAGGGCCTTTATGGAAAGGTGTTTATAAACAACGAAACAATACATATTATTGCTTTGTACAGACCGCCAAGAAAGTGCAAAGAAAGTTTTATAACGCAGTTGGGCATTTTATTACGAAACATGCCTAAGAATGAGGAAGTTATTGTAATCGGAGACACAAATATCGATATTTACAAAGATAAAAGCAATGCAATAACAAGTAAATACATAACTACATTGTCAGAATTGGGCTTACAAAGCGCATTGCCGAGTACAGAGATAACGCGGGAAGAGATCGTCGACGGCCGGCGGGTTGCGTCGTGCATTGACCACGTATGGGTGCGAGCGAGACGGGGGATGTATGCCGACAACGCGACGGACGGAGCTGACACTAGCGCCTGCGACTCGGAATCTTTTGTGTTGGAGTGCACTATATCGGACCACTATGCTGTGGGTATATCTATGAATATGCCACAACGCGCTAGCTGTGAAAGTAAACACGAGTGTAAAACTTTTTATGATGAGAAACTTATTGTGTCTAAATTGACTAATTATGACTGGGCTAAACTTTTACTAATTACGTGCCCATTAATCTTGTATCAAAACATATGTTCTATTTTTAATGGTACTTATTCAGAATGTCAAAAGGTTTCTATAGTCAAACGAAAGCGAGTAACGCAACCGTGGGTCTCTAAAGAGTTGTACAGTATGTTAGTGAAACGAGACGCCTTATTTCGTGAGTGGAAATCCTCCTGTAATAATATGAACAATAGATTATTATACACCAAATTTAGAAATAAAGTAAATAAGGAAATAAACATAGCTAAAAACAAATATAGACAAAATCAAATAAGGTTATGTAAAGGAGATTATAGGAAAATTTGGCAAAATGTTAATAGCTGGATAGGTAGAACGAAGCCTACTTTGGATAGTGTTATTATGAAATACATGGGGAAAACCAATAATTTAAAAAATATATGTAATACATTTTCTAAAACATTTACTAAAGAGATTGTGGATTTAAAGCACTTCTGTAATATAAAACTATTGGATAGAAAAACGTATGTAAACTTAAATAATGTATCCTTCAGATTTAGTAAACCCTCTTCGATAGACATTTGTAAAATAATTAATACACTGAGTAATGAAAAATCTCCTGGTTTTGATAGAATAAGAGTTAAAGACCTAAAATGTATTAGTAAACAAATTAGTCCAGTGTTGGCTCATTTCATAAACATTAGTGTTTCAACGGGTTTGTATCCAAATATGTTAAAAAATGCGCTAATTAGGCCTATTTACAAAGGGGGTAGTCATAACGACTATAGCAACTATAGACCGATTGCTATATTGTCTGTGATTAATAAAATTGTTGAGAAGGTAATTGTTGGCCAAATATGCTCGTTTTTGGAAAAATTTAATGTACTTACACCCCACCAGCATGGTTTCAGAAAGGGGCGCAGTACTAGCACAGCGCTTAATAACTTTTCGGAATTTATAAATGATAGCCTAAACAGTGGAAAACAAGTTATAGCTCTTTTTGTAGACTACAAAAAGGCTTTTGATACTTTGGATCATAGTGTGCTGCTCCAAGCTATGGAGGAGTGTGGGGTGGGGGGTAAGGTCATTAAATGGTTCCATAATTATCTTTCTAACCGAGCAATTAACACAACGATAAATGGAACGGTTGGTGAAAGTGCAAGTGTGAAGTTGGGGGTGCCGACTGGTTCGGTTTTTGGACCTATTGGGTACACAATGCTGGTTAATAGTGTAGTTAACGTCGTTAAAAAGTGTATGGTGTATATGTATGCTGATGACATGTGTCTATTATACGCATCTGAAAATATAGAAAGTTCTCGATTTGCAGTTCAAGAAGATTTTGATAGGATAGTAAAATGGGCACATGACAACGGCATCATAATAAACCTACAAAAGACCAAATGTATGCACATTTTTTCCCCATACAACAAAAAGGCCAAAAGTGTAAATTATACTGATATAAGTATAACCGGTCACACTTACGATTGTTTACATGGTAATAAAATAAATTGTCATTGCTCGAATATAGAATATGTAGAAAAATATAAATATTTAGGTTTAGTGGTTGATAAAAACTTTAACTTAAAACAGCATATTGAGGAATTGTGTACTAAATTAAGAGCTATTTTGAGTAAATTCTATCAACTTAAATATGTAATAAGCAAGAAAACTCTTCGTACTGTCTATTTTGCCTTGGTGGATTCACTGATCAGCTACGGTATAAGTGTGTACGGCCGTACCTATACTTCCTATATTAAAGATATCTATGATTTACAGACAAGATTTATTAAATACCTGGTAAATAAAAGCGATAAGAATAATTGTAGAAGGGATTATAGAAAATTATATATATTAACTAAGATACTACCTGTAGATTTAAAACTAAAATACAAAATAGTAATCGACTCCTATTTTAATAATGACCTAAAAATACCAGTGTCAAATAAATATAAGACCAGAGGGGTAAGGGAGCGGAAGTTTATAGTCCCTAAATATAAAAATTGCTATGGGAAGCGTTTAAATAAATATGTGGTACCGGTCCTATTCAATAATGTTGCCTGGCTGAGAGGTGAACCCACATTATCTAAAAATACACTTAAATTTAAAATAAAGAATTGTTTGCTGGGCCGCATTGAATAACATGTTGTTCAATGCGACTCAGCAAATAATTTTTGTTTACGTAGTTTATTAGGATTATTCATTATGTTATTAGATAAGTAGGAACACGCAATGTTATATGTATAAGCGTAATTACTTGCCAACAAACTTATATAGTTTGGCAAGAGATGATTTCTCTGTAAAGTGTGTTTCTTTGTAATATTAAAATAAATTAAAAAAAAAAAAAAAAAAAAAAAAGATGTAAGGTTTATCGATTAACTAGCAGCGCCCCTCGGTTTTACCCGCGTCAAGTCTGTTTCCGTAGGAATTTCGGGAATTTTGATACTTATAAACCTTCCTCTTGGACCACTCTATCTATTTAAAAAACTGCATCAAAATCCATTGCATAATTTTAAAGATCTAAGCATACATTGAGACAGACAGACAGCGGAAAGCGACTGTTTTATATTATGTAGTGATATGGTAAAATGGTCCCGGGATCAATTCCCCTCCAATCCAATTCAATTCCCTTCATTATGATAGTGTAGTGGCATTCCTATCTGAGTGCTATCGTGCTTAAGAGGTCACGCCTCACGTTTTTTGCTATTATTAGCTCATATCGAGCGAGTAGACCATTTAAAAGTCCAAGGTCAGTCACACTCCTTCTCAAACTTACTTAACTATTTTCCCATTTCCAGATGTGTTCAAGTTTGAGACGTCTCAAACGGGTTTCCTCTCCGCCGTGCCGTATCTCGCGATGGCCATCACTTTACAGGTAGCGGGACAGCTGTCAGACCTGATGTTGAAACGTGACGTCATGTCCCGGACTAATATCAGGAAACTGTTCAACTGTAGCGCTTTTGTTGCTCAGGTAAGTGTGAAATATTGCCTAGATAAAGTACTTTAATATAATTTTACTAAAATATAGTAGTGTTAATATTGCCTTGTAAGTCACTAATAGTATATGCTAATGTCATCTGAATAGTGTCCAAAAATAACCCATTTTTTAGTACTATCTATAATTCCATACATAAAGCTTTAGTTTTATTTTATATTTGTTCGATTGGGCAATTATGTTTGTAACGGATAACATTCAAGGAAAAGGTTATAGGCTATTTTTATCATCCCGAAATTCCTACGGGAACGGAACGGATACAACGCGGGTAACGACGCAGGGCGCGGCTCGCAGTATTATATATCTGTATAACTTTTCAGACGGTGTTCATGATAGCGGCCGCTTACTCGACCTCAGTTGTGGGGTGTGTTGTGTTCCTCACCATCGCGGTCGGATTGGGGGGATTCGCCTGGTCCGGATTTAGGTACATGTTTCACTGTTTAGTTTTATTGTATCTTTGGATCAGAGCTATGATATGCTACGTTACTATGTTACGTTTGGTATCCACTAAGCATGCTGCATAGCAACGTAACATAACGATGGAAGTCGTATTAATAAATCATCACTATCATTTACTACATAGTATAAAACATAGTCGCTTTCCGCCGTCTGTTCCTCGCTTTATACTTTAGAAAATATATTATATCTTTGTCACTGGTTTTTAGGTTTAAGCGGCGTTCGCTTCACTTCTACTGATACTGAATTAAAACTACGTTTACTGAAATTACGGATACACTTCACTTTTATTTTACATTCAAAATAAATCTTTATTATTTTATAATAATACCTTGAAAGGTATTTAATGAGATTTAGTCGAGTCTTCTGCGACCACGGTTTCTGTATAGGGACCGAATCGTTGGATAAAAATCTATACCTACTAATATCACAAAGCTGCAGAGTTTGTTTGTTTGAACGCGTTAATCTCAAGAACTACGGGTCCGATTTGAAAAAATCTTTTTGTAATGGATAGCCACATTCAACGGGAAGATTATAGGCTACTTTTCATCCTGAAATTCCCACGGGAACGGGTACAACGCGGATAAAACCGCGGGGCGCTGCTAGTATAAAATAAAAGTGGTGTATCCGTAAACGTAGTATCAAATTAAGAAAGGTATTTAATGTAGAATTATTTCTTGATTCCAGTGTAAACCATTTGGACATCGCGCCGCCTCACGCGAGTGTGCTGATGGGTATCTCCAACACAATCGCCACCCTGCCTGGTATTATTAGCCCCCCGCTAGCCGGCGCTATAGTCACTGACGGGGTATGAACTTTCTGCTTCTAAAATGTACAACATCTATACTTCTATACTAGCAGCGCCTCGCGGTTTTATCCGCGTTATACCCGTTCCCGTGGGAATTTCAGGATGACAAATAGCTTATAACCTTCCCGTTGAATGTGGCTGTCCATTACAAAAAGAAATTTTCAATCGGACCAGTAGTTTACAATATTAGTATAAATATAATTTTACCGTTTGTATAAATAACAATATCAGCAACAATTTACATTAATATTTCCTTTATCATACTATTAATATATAACAATATGATTATATAAATTTCATTACAGACCGCAGAGCAATGGCGGAGCGTGTTCTTCATATCAAGCGCCATCTATCTGGTTGGCGCTATAATCTACGGCATATTCTGTTCGGCCGAGCGACAGTACTGGGTGGTCGAAACCGACTCCGATGCCAGTTTCGACACAGATGGCGCTAGTGTCACTACGGCTAGAGGATACGACAACAAAGCGATTGATAACTCGGAAATGTGAATGAATTTTGGTTAGATATTAAAGTGTATACTAGCTCTTAAATGCAGTGTTGTAGATAGTTCAACCTTTGCGCGAAGTTGTATGTGTGCGGTTGTGATTATACAACTTTCATTTGTTTGGCGGCAAAAACAGATGTTGACATAATATATTCTTATTATTATTTTCTGTAGAAAGGTTTACCCATACATATAACTAAGCGCAAAAATGAATAATTAAACTATGTATAAACAGCTGTTGAACTATCTGTACCTGCTTTAGTCCAGTAGGAATTTCAGGATCGTATCCTGTAAGTGCTGCTTGCTTTTCCATGTTGTCGGATTAAACGTAGTGTAAGTTTGGATACCTCTGTCAGAGCTAAGCTAAATGTTACGTGTGGTATCCCCCAATGATAATAGATGTAGCATATCATAAATGGTGAAATGCACAATAAGGGGCTATTTGTTTTTCCGGACTATAACCAATCCCTGTGCTAAATTTCATCAAAATCCGTTTCATAGTTTTTGTTTGCAAAACTGACATGGATAGAGAAATTTATATCATAAATAATAAATCATAACTATAACTATGTTCCCATAAATCACAACTAAACTACTCTTATTGAAATTATATTTTTAAGTTTGACTATTGTAAAAGACTACAAATTGTATTAATGATAGTGTAGAGATAAAATAAATATATATATGTGTATGAAAAGTCATGTTTGTAAGGCCGTTGAGATTGAACTAACATTTGACAGTGATTTGTCAATTTTCATAGCTGACATAAAGAGCTTATTTAATTTAACCGTTTCTAATCGTACAGCAAGACGAGAGCGAGAGCGCGTTTGAATACATATATCCGCGTATGAAAAACAGAAGACGTAAATGCATGCGTCTGCGCATCACTGCGGCTACGGATACACCAATCACGTGATTGGTGAATCGGACAAGTGATTTGTGTATTGATCATCGGATCAAGTGATTTGTCTACTGAGTTGCACCGTCTTTAATGAAAATGTAACCCTAATGTTTAGAATCCGGTTGCTATTTGAGGTCCAATTCGGAATATACCTTAAATATAATTATTCGCAAACTTGCTATCCCATTCGAATCATTAATTTCCCCATCACAAGCGCCAATATAGGCCGCTTATACGGACTGTCTCGACTTTTTGCCCCGTAGCTTTCTAAGATATTTGGGTCATTGTATTTTTATATATTAAGTTTTAATTTAGCTTTTATTATAAGAAGTAAATCCAGTTATTTATGTGATGTAAATCCTCGCATTTTAAACAGATTTATTACTTCGTTTCTATTGATGCGGGACGAAGCTGTACGGAGCGCAATTGGGTGGTCAACCCTGATGTCAGAGTTTTTAGACCACCTAAAGGCCTCCGACATGGTCTAACGGAACAACCCTGACCAACAATTTAACGTGCCCTCCGAAGCACGGTAGCGCTCAGATAGAAATGACACGGCCACCCATCTAAGTAGGGGTCGAGCTCCACGTAGCTTAACAGGCGCAATGAACTAACATCGCTTAGTCAAACTACGCCACGAGCGCTACGAGCGCTATTGACCAATCACAACGCATTGCGACAAGATTATGAGTCATAATCTTGTCGCAATGCGTCGATGCATCGACATTGTCATAATTTATGACAATGTCGATGCATTGTTTGACACTTCGATCAACAATACACAACTAATTAGATATCGGGTCACGATGACGTGTGACAGCTTATTTTGTTTACTACCGAACTGAAAAAAAGTTTTAAAACAGTTCGAAGTTCAACCTAATTACAACCATGACACCTAGCAATAAAGTATCAAATGTGATGAATAAAATAAGTGAGAATAACGCCTCACTTTTCAAATGATGGGTTATTCACCGAGACGTATTTTTTGCGCTGACCCGACATCTAGTTGTGTATTGTTGATGGAAGGTTTGACAATGCATTGTGATTGTACGATTGAGCTCCGCACAGCTCCGCCCTGCACCTTTTGAGCGCCAATGTCGGCTATAGCCGACATACAACTCCGAGCCCTCCACGCCAATGTCGGCTATAGCCGACAAGAATTGTTATTATTATTTAACCATATATTTGCTTAATAAAAGAGTATTTGTTTATCATATCTTATTTATTGAAGTCACAACGATATAACAATTTATTTTTAACTCAAACCTATCCATAAAAATAAATTGTATGGAAGATTTTTATACCAAAAAAGATGACAAAAAATACGTGCGAAATGCCATGCCTCCTGCGCCATTGTCGGCAAATGCCGACCGCTAGTGTTGTGCCAAATTTTTATATAATAAACAACCTGTATGCTAATGTTGAGAGTAAATACATATACAATTTTAGTATTATTTCATTGCACAAATAGCATATAATATTTCTGATACAATAAATAACATTATCGGTGCCCCCTGAGTGAAAAATTATTAAACTTTTTTACCACCCCTCCATACAATCGATACAATCTACTGTGCCGTGTGCCCATCCTTATTCTATTATCTTTTATGACTGTCCTCTACGCCACGGTCGGCATTAGACGACGCACTCTGACGTCATCTGCGTACGAGTTACACATCTAGTGATGTCCGTTGTAAGTTTGTTATCGTGCTCTAAGTTATTAAATTACATAATCCACTTAAGTGACTTACCTCTTAGTTTTCTTTTCTGAATTTTTTTGCGTCTCCATTATTCTACTCGTCTCTCTTCTGTTTCAGTCAACTTGATCGAATGATTTTGTTTTAGTGTGTATAGAGAAGGGGTAAATTAAGCATTTATTTTTCAATAATGGAATGGGTGTTACTCATCCTTATTTATCAGAGTTATTAATTATGTAAGTCGTTTATTACACATTTTACTTTTGTCATTAAACATAATGAATACCTATTTGCCCTCTACGAAATGAATACAATATGTGGGTACCTATCTACTTTGATGTACCCGCCTTTTGGCAAACAAATATTATGTTATGTCTTTCCCACGGTGTTAAAATATAATATTATAATACATTTAAAAATATCGTTTTTTTACGACAGCACGTGTTGTACAGTTTTATGATTTACTATTGCACTCGTATATTCCATGAAAAGTTGGGAACAAAGAAGTAACAAAAACAAAAGATTTCTGATACATTTTTGGGAATAACGGCTTTTACTAAAGAACTCCTTAGAATAGGACCATCGCGTTGAAACATATCATTGTAAATAAAATAAGTAATTTTATTCAATATAATAAATAATGCTAAAATAAAAGGTAGGTATTACTCGATAAATGTAAATTATAATCTAAACGCGCGCGTCCCATCTCTAATAAATAGCGTGCACATAATGAATTCACCGACTGACCACGCCAATGTCGGCTGGGGCCGACAACATCTATTGACTAGTGCTGGGGTAAAGTTACTATGATATTTTTATTAGATTACTTATCTTCAAGCGACTTTGATGTATTAGTATTTGCTAAAATTACGAGCTTTGGTAAAATTACTAAATTACTAGTGTGTGGTTAAAAAAAACTTCAATAACAATATGTTTGTATACATTTACGCACTTTATTTAATCATTATTTAACCGGAAAAACACGTTTTCGACATGCTATTCCCATCCTTATATTTTTTTAGGTATTTATCTCTGATTTTTGGGGCTGGCGTGGAGGGCATGATTTTTGTTTTATTACTTGGCGCTCAAAAGGTTAAATGGACGCAGCCTTAGTATACTATCAACAATACATCACTACATAGTTTAAAACAAAGTCGCTATTTTTGTCTGTTTGTTTGTCTGTTTGTCTGTATGCTTAAATCTTTAAAATTACGCAACGGATTTTGATGCGGTTTTTTGTAATAGGTAGAGTGATTCAAGAGGAAGGTTTGTATGTATAAAAATTCCCGATCCCGATATTCCCACGGGAACGGGCACAACGCGGGTAAAACCGCGGGGCGCTGCTAGTTTATATTAAAATTGTCTATTGCCCTAATTGTTTCTTCCTGTGAATGAATAAATGAATGAACCTACTTTAATCTTACTCATATGGGCTCTTATTAATAAACGCGGTGTAACTAAAACACTGTGTTTTGTCTCTTTTGCTCTTCGTTAAATTGCGTATGTCAGAAAGTGACAAACCATTTGATAGCTAAAATGTTGCTTAAAATGCTCTTAATATGCATTTATTACTAAGGCCCATGTTGTATAATCTGAGATTAGATAAATCTATTATTAAATAACTTGCTACATTTCAAAATTAATTAATTAGTTAAGTCGTCGGTCCCGGTTACTTTCTACGGATAGTAGTCGTTACATGAGCCATGTCAGAGGCCTTTGGCGGCTCAATAACTCTGACACCAGGATTGGTCAGGTTGACCATCCGCTCGATGAAGAAGAAGAAGATTTCAAAATTAATTGTTATGTGTATTGTTGGTCTAAAGTATTAGTTTTATATTCTTGTTAAAATATTTATAACGCAGTTTGCAGCTCAAAAGTCCCACTACTATGTATAAGTTGATGTATATTTTGAAAACCTTTTTTACAAAGCAGTAAATGTGATATTTTTTAGTTAGGAGGTTGACACATTTTATAAGTATCAGAGTGTAAGGAAATTTCCTTTTTAAAGATTATTTTCGTCCATATACTACATAACATTATTAGATAAGTTAAAAAGTGTGTGTTGCATTAAGTTTGTGTGCATTTGGCGAGGGCGCCACTTTCGCAAACTTATGTTTATGTTACAAAAATATAACGTATAACATTTCGTTTTTTTTATTGACCGCACATGACTTATAAAAGAAAAATATCAAACTTATATTAAATGCTCGAGATGTTATGTAGTACTTAGTATCAGTTAGTTAGGTTCCATATTACCAGCTCAGAGCTTAGTTTGGGTCTAATTAACCGTGAGTGAATTTGTCCGGATATGTATACATGTTTTTATTTTCCCTCTAGGATGATCTAGCAATTGGTAGTGATTGACCATACGATAAAGATGAAGATACGATAAAATACAGCGTGTCGATTGGTTGATTATAACACGTATAACATGTTTTTCAACCAATGAAAACTCGGTATTTTAAACTTATTCCAATTGTTATGGACAATTTATTATAGGTGTAATCATCGCTTGCCTAAACTTAGAAGAAAATATATGTAAATGGTATATGAAATGTATATTCTTGTATTCATTGTTGTTTTATTTAAATATATACGTGACAAATTAAATGTTCGTAAGCTTGTTCTTTTGTTTTTTTTCCTTCGTGGAAAGTGTCAACCTATAGGTAAGTACCTTTGTTTTGCAAATAAGTGACACGTATTAACACCTTTATTAAAATATATAATGGCTTAAACATTTGTTATAAGAAAAGTTAGTTAAATGCAATGTCTTACCAGATTTCAAAACGTTCAATTATCTCAACTGTACAAAACAACTTTACTTTATTTTTTTTGGATTGGCTCAAAATGTGGTTAAATGTCGTCAATTTTCCAGCCGAAGACGATTGCTCCTGAAGAGGAAAAAGGTTTAGTAATTTTGTTTCATTATTACCATATCTCTAAATCTTTTCCTCTTCAGCGACATTTAACCACATTTTGTGCCAATCCAAAAAAAATAGATTATACACATAGATACTTGAAACAACGCCATCTACATTATTTATGGTGAAATAATGTTGGAACTATGTCAAAATAAGTATTTTTGATAATTTATTACTTTCAAAAATGTCTAAATATATACCAAAGTGCTTGAAAAGGTGTATAGAATAAAAGTATTCTCAATAAAATATTTTATTGCGTAAAATTTAATTCAATTCGTCTTATGAGGAAGAAAGTCAAAATCGTTCCAAACAATTTCTATGAAAATAGTAAAACCGAGTAGAATTTCTAGATTAACAGTGTAAATTAATGTTATGAAAGAAAATTATTGGTTGAAAACGTCGTAATTTTCCAAAAATGTACTGAAAAATTATTAAAAATACTTAAAATTACTTTGTCGCATTAAGTACTTCCGGATAACATAACTAATTTTATTCCTCTTCTCTAAAATATAGGTGGAAATAAATACAAAATACAGGTGTATAAATAGAAATTAATATTTACGTTGCTAAAACTATAATCAATTTCACCATAAAATTAATAAACAAAACAAAATAGAATCGAAAACGACCGCCAGTAATTTCGAATTTCATGACGTCACACCCGCCGCGGTTTGTTTGTCGGCAAAAGTATAAAGACTGCCGCCACTTTGACCCGGCGTCATTTCGCCGATTTGATTTACTGCTGCAACCACGTTCGAAAATCGCTTGAAAAATGGTGGAACAGAGCAAGGCATTGACGCAGAAGCTGTTGGATCTGATGGAAGAGACAGGATACCCTCTCTGCCAGCGAAATGGACAAAGAAGATACGGGCCACCCCCAGACTGGGTAGGCCCCGCACCGCAAAAAGGCTGCGAAGTCTTCATAGGAAAGCTGCCCAGAGAAGTCTACGAAGATGAACTGGTGCCCATCTTCTCCAAGGTAGGGAAGATTTACGAAATGCGCCTGATGATGGACTTCTCGGGGTCAAACCGAGGGTACGCCTTCGTTACCTACACTAACAGCACGGAAGCAAGCCGGGCCATTCGAGAGCTGAACGACTATGAAATCCGCGCAGGAAGGAACATTGGAGTCGTGAAATCTGTTGACAATTGCCGCTTATTCGTGGGCAGTATTCCGAAGACTAAAACTAGAGAGGAAGTTCTAGCTGAACTGTCTACTAAGGTCAGTGGGATAGTCGACGTGATTCTCTACAAGAACTGCTTCGATCGAAAACTGAATAGGGGTTTTGCGTTTGTGGAGTTTTCCTCTCATCGAGCGGCGGCTATGGCGAGACGCGCGCTCATCCCGGGGTACGTGAAGCTGTGGGACCAAGACGTGAACGTGGACTGGGCAGAACCAGAGCCGGACATCGACGATGAACAGATGAAAAGAGTATGTATTTTTTTATATAACTATCCTGCCCAAGCGATATTGCGATCCCTTTATTGTTTGTTTATCTAGCACAGCTTGTTTATTTTATACCTATTTAGTGTCTTGTTTCTTCGATTATTTAGATTTAGTTTTAACTGCAAACAGATACCTGATATAAACCTTGTTTTGCAGGTAAAAGTTCTTTATGTCCGCAACTTCCTGATCAGGACCACACCAGACAAAATTAAATCTATTTTCGAAGATGCAATCGGTAGCAAAATTGAGCGAATTAAAAAGATTTACGACTATGCATTTATTCACTTCTATGAGCGAGCACATGCTGAGATAGCAATGAGGAAACTTCAAAATGCGGAGATTGATGGTAGTTACGTAGAGATTAGATGGGCAAAGCCCGTTGACAGAGAACTTTACAAAATTCAGAAACAAAGCCGTGGCAATGCGAAGTTCAATAACAATAGTTTTGATTTAACACTGTTGCTTTACAAACAGCATTTACAGCACTTGGAGAAGAAAGAGCAGATGGATTCTCCCAAAGAAGACGAGGGTATTGGTTCTGCCTGTGCTGGCTCTGAATGTGGCTCTCCCGTAATTGACACCAAACAGACAATGCCAAGAGTCGAAAAGGACTATTACTCCCTGGCTCCATCGAAATTGACATCTTTGTGCAAGAGGTATTGCTTCTTTATATATTTACTTTATTTAGCATAATTGAGACCTTATGTATGTCCACTAATTCAAATATTTTTTCAGGTACATGTGGTCGCCCCCAGTATATGAATTCTCGAGGTACCTTGACCCCCGAGGCACCGAGGTGTGGGTGGCTAAAGTGGAACTGCCACATGTTGGCCTTCCCTTACTGAATGTGCCGCAGAGGATTGGACCACTCCTGACTACTGCCTGCTACTCCATGCAGCAAGCTCAAGTTGAAGCTGCCGAGAATGCTTTGAGGGTTATTCAGGTCAGTTCGAAATTGTTTCTAGAATGCTATTTTCTAACACTAGCCCCGCTCTGCGATTTCACCTGCGTTGTACCCTTTCCCACGGGAATTTAGAGATAAAATGTGTCCCATGTTATCTCTCTAATTTCGCATTTATAATAGTATTGATGCATACTAATCCACATTGTTACTTTGTTTCAGGGTCTTCGTTCCAGTGTCCACACCACTGCACCAGTCCCAACAATGTACACAACAGTGGTGCCACCTATGCCTAGCTGTGTGCCTCTTTCATACGAATACATGACGCCGAATATAGGCCAGCAACTTCCAGTTGCCATGCCTACACTCTGGCGAAGTGTATGAACTAGTACTTAAGTCTTAGTGGATTAAGTTAAGAAATTAACTTGCTTATTCTGATGAATAGAAAGTAGTTTCTTTAATTTCATACTCTTTATGTAACTTGATGTATACAATTGACAACAGTATTCCTAAGTTGAATGTGTTGCAATTTTCGTTATGTTTCTTTACTGCTCTCTGGGCTAAAATATGGTAATTTATGGCAAATTGGTCAGTTGTTAGCTCGGATCTGCTTTATCTAGCTAAGTTAGAAGACTTTGATTTTTTATTTTGATCAATCATTCCATGACTTGTAATTCCTAAGAAAAGCATAACTTTTTCGTTAAATAAGTTTATACTTTTGACTTGAAAATTAACTTGACTAAATTTTTTTGCTACATTGTTACTTCTGCAACTGTTAATTATTTGATTTCATTGTCTACTTGGGCTTTATTTACGCAATATTGTAATCATTATGTATGAGCCTACCAGTTATTTTTTTTAAATTGTTAGAATGTACAAAATCACTACCAATATTGTGTAAAGCTGCCTATACACCCAGCTTCCTTGTGCTTATACCTGCTATATTCAGAGAGAATGCTGTGGAACTTGTGTAGACAAAATAAACGTAAAAAAATATTTTTTGTATTTTTTTTACCCTGCACCTTTGGCTTAAATCCATTAACTTGGCGTCGTATACCGGCTAAGGTAAATATCACACTGCCTCGCACTACGCAGCGTAGTGCGTGTACTAACGTTGCTTGTAAGTACCTCTGTATAGAAAACACGCACAGTCCAACATACTGCACTGCATCTACGCGCATTGAATGCATCCCCGCGCGTGGGTGCGGGGCGGTATGGCACAAGGTATGGCCCACTAATCCAGCAGTGCCGTGCGTGATAGGCGGATCCACACCAGACGATCCAAAATGGATTCCTGCGATCCGCGATCCGGACGCATGAGGCATGGATCACGGATCGTGTCATCTGTTTCGTGTTTATATTACGATCTAGTACCGCGCGGTCGAATGTTTCAGGCCTTATGGTCAGTCATGAAGTCAGGGTCCTGACTGAGGCCTTACGACGATAATATGCTTTGTGACTGGTCTGATATTTTGTGAAGAATTATTTTCGCTTCCACTATAACTAAATCTTACGGCAAACGTTCAAAGATCGCCGTTATATTTCCGCTGCGAATGCCCACACATACCTTCAGAGTCATAAGACCGTAAATTTAGGCTCAGCGCAGACAGAGAGGAATAATCCTCGCGCGGTCTCGGGCATTTTCTTTACGGATCGCGTATGCTCGAGCATGCGCGCGACCTCGCGAGCTTGCGGTGCTACGGATTAAAAATCTAAATAAATGACACTGAAAGTAGGTACTCGCGGACGCCGGCCGACTCGACGCCGCGCGGGGATTCCCGCGTAGCGTCGAGGACGCGCGAGCATTTTTTGTCAGGTTCAAACATTTATGCACTTTATTTTAATAATTTTAAAGTTGATTTTCAAGTGCGTTAATAAAATCCTCTCCGCTGCGCTCCTTTCTGTCTGCGCTGGCCCTAAACGATTTTTTTCTTCAAAGTTCCGTCTTGGTGATAATGGCCAAACCTAACCTCTCCAAATTCTGACCATCTTTAGCCTGGCCGCATACGTGCGGAATCGGAATTCGTTTTCTGCATTCGGAGACCTGAATGATCATAGAAAATACTTACATTGATAGCCGCACACATTAGTTTTTTCCCGTGCGGAATAAATTGCGTAGGTACAGTCATGTGCAATGACATGTATACACGGGCAGATTTGCAAATAAATGTATACTCTGAAAATTTCAAAAACATATAGCCACTTAACAATTCATACTATATAACCACCCGAGTTTCTCACAATAATGTATAAATTTTTGGCAAAAATATGTACACAGGTTCTTTTTCAGATATTTGTATACACGATCACATGCAAAAATATGTATCCATTATGAATTACAATAATATGTAAACGATATTATTTCATAACGATGTAAACAATAGTAAAAAAAAAGAAAAAAAATACAATAGTATTTCATTATAATGTATACACTTTAGAAACTGTAGCTGTTTTCACTATTTTGACAAATCGGTATTAATTTCAATAATATGTACACAAATGTAATTTTCCAATTCATGTAAACATTAAATTTTTGTCTTTTAAATATAGTTAAGAAGGTGCGTTCAAAATAGCCTCTTTGAGGTTGCCCCAAAGAGGCTGAGAAACTGAAAAAAAATATGACTTTGACTTTGATATTTTATAATAATTCTTTTGTTTTTATTGTGAAGGAACTTCGCTCCAATAATGTTTACATGAATTGGAAAATTATATTTGTGTACATATTATTGAAATTAATACCGATTTGTCAAAATAGTGAAAACTGCTACAGTTTCTAAAGTGTATACATTATAATGAAATACTATTGTTTACATCGTTATAAAATAACATCGTTTACATATTATTGTAATTCATAATGGATACATATTTTTGCATGTGATCGTGTATACAAATATCTGAAAAAGAACCTGTGTACATATTTTTGCCAAAAATTTATACATTATTGTGAGAAACTCGGGTGGGTATATAGTATGAATTGTTAAGTGGCTATATGTTTTGAAATTTTCAGATTGGACATTTATTTACAAATCTGCCCGTGTATACATTTCATTGCACATGACTGTACGTACGTTTCGAATTTGTGCCCGTGCGTTCGGAATCACCATACGGAAAAAACATAACGTCATTGGGAAGGCAGGCAGCACTTTCATACATTTGCTATGTACCGCCGCATACTTCCGGAAACTACCGCTCGGAATTTAAAAAAAAATCAAATCTAAGTCCTCACTGAACGTACTGGCAGTATAGGTACAACTCTACTCCTAATGCAAAAAAAACGAACGTCTGCTCTAGGTCCACGGAATTAATATAGGTCAGTCAAGGAACATGTGTCCATGGGCTTTTTCGTCATATTAGGCTAATAAATAAAATAGGCGACTGTAATGATCACTTTAAGTTTGTTTTTTCACCGTTTTACAACAGTTACAAGTGTGTGATTCCTCATAGTATATGGGATTGGTGTGACGGGAACCTCTAGGTAATGGTGTAAGTGTACTCGGCGTAAGATGAGCCTCGTTCACAACCATTTTTGAAGATCCTGGTATAAGATATCCTCTCTTCACATTAGCACAGGGACTAGGGTCAAAAAACACTTCTGCAAATAAAATAGACAATCAACTTCTTTATTTTCTAAGGAATTATAATAATTTCTATAACTTTCAAAAAATTTTGAGGGTCGAAATTCCGCTAAGATGGTTTCCCTTTCTCAAACGAGAATATTTATATGCGATAGATGGCAATCGGCACTGGATTAATAAAAAAATAAAAATAAAAAGTTGCAAATCATTGAAGATAATTGATGGATTGGGCGTCTTCGCGAAATGACGCGCAGATGCGCCCTACTTTTGCGACAAGAGGGCTAGGGCTACCGAGCCTTGGACGGAGTCGGCCAACGACGCTAGTTCTAGGATATGGCTTATACAAAATTTTAAGGTCCGCTTAGCTACTTAAGGGTATTCCGCTAGGAACAAAAGGAGACCTATTACTATCTCGATCATCTATTAGGTCGGCACATCAAGATTCAACATTTGAAACACAATTTAAATTAATAGAATTATTGACTCCACTTACGTGGAATAGTATGTACGCTTGACCTGCTATTAGTATTAGTACATATTATTATAATGGGATTGGGTTTATGTTCTTTTTGTTCTTTTTCCGAACTTTCCTTATGTACTTGAGTTTTAAGAAGATATTGATGTTGTTGGGATGGGGCCGGTACCGCTGCCGGTGGCGGCGGTGGCGGCGATTGTTGTTTGTATTTCGAAACGCGATGAAAATTGCATTTAGCGCATGGGGTTTCATCTGAAACAGAGAATGGAAGTAGAATGGGACGTCACTATGTAGTAGGTAAGTGTTATCAAATCCATAAATGAAAGGAAATGATATTGCTTAGCAGCAAAAGCATCTAGGACATATCTCTAGTAATTCCAGTGGTGACTAATTAAACTAAATAGCCGCATCCAAAGTCGGATTAAAATTTTAGGGATCTAGCGTAGATTTATTAGGTGTCAGGTACTTACAATAAATTACAGGTACTTAAGTATTAAAAGAAACATTCAAACTTACTTTTTGTTGGTCCAGTAGATACCATTGGTAAGTTATAGACATTATTTTCATTCATCATGCCATGTGGGGGAGTGATTACATTACTGTTACTACTTTTGATAGACTCATTCCTAATGTTGGGAAATTGAGGCTCAGAATCAACTCGATACAACTGCTGGTTGTCATAAAAATAGTAACTCGTTTTTGGTATCACTGCTAAGAAAAACAAACAAATTATTATATGAATTTAAGACTTCTTTCGATTTTATCTAAGGCATGGTATCTATCTAAGTACTTATCTAAGTGTTCCGTAATATCTAACTATCTATATAGGTACCTACATATAAAGTCCTTAAAAAGAGATGTAGGTTATGTAGCTGCCACCCCTAAACAAAAGTAAAAAAGCGAAGCACAAAATCTTACCAAGCGGGGGAGTAGTCGTCCATTCATCTTTTAGTACTAATCGTTTTTGTTCTTGACGACATTCACCGGGTTCGTTACAGCAACAAGGCTGCTGATATAACACCTGTCCGGAGTCACTGTACACGTATGAAACGGGCATAGCTATAGCTGGGATTGCTTGTTCTTGAGGGATCTGTGTCTGTGGTGGTGACGGCGCAGGCCCTCTCGGCAGCATTACCGAATTATTCTGTTCATCGTAATAATCGTATGAATCATCCGTTCTACTTTCTGAAACAAGTTGATAATAATAATAAATAATAAACTGAAAACTGTTGGTACTGAATTTACAAAAATACAGCAGCAGGTAACTTTAGAGGTGCTTGTGGATAACGAGAATTATAAAACTTAAAATAGGCAAGTAATTCTATATCTAGGTATTATGCAATTAGTTTATGGGACTTTTTAAGTATAGTATTAATTAGAGCATGCATACTCATACGTAAGTAGGTACTTAGGTAAGTAAGCACCCATAAAAATGTTGAACACATATTTAACAGGTACGTACCTATACATTGATAGCTCATAGCTCAATGGGTACCTAACTTCCTACATTGAGTTATATAAGTTAGTACATTTGACCTAATATTTCAAGTTAATATACTTAAATATGAACTTAAGTAACTATTGGGCTAAATGCATTGAGTTATATACTTATATGTACTAAAGTACTAGAGGAGCTACTTAGAACAAAAATTGTGATGATATTTTTTTATGACATTGACGGGTAGGTCCACACATTTCCAGAGTACAATGCTGAAAGGTCTCAAGCGCCATGAAATTGTATGGCGCTTAACGCCAGCATGTTTACACGTTTAGTTGAATGACATTACTCGGATATAAAATAGAGATTATAAAAATCCAGACCGGACTCTTATTAGAAATGTGTACCTAGGTTTTTTTCCAATAGATTACAAATGTAAATTTTTATTTTTATATAACAAACAAAAAAGTATGAGAAGAATAGCAAGAGATTTTTTAGCTGACTTAAAAAAGGGGGAAGGTTTCTCGATTCGATCTATATATAATTTTTTTGTGTGATATTTCGAGGGATCTGATGATGGCATCCCATTATAGATATTTACAAGGGAAAGGCCTTGTGCTTGTGTTTTTAGAATTGTTTTTGTAATAAATGGAGGGTAGAAGTTAAGGAGGACCATCTCAGTGTATTAGAGTGTCCGTTGAAAGGGAGAAAATTAAGGTGGCGCTATAGTAGCAAGTGGGAGAATTTTAAATAGAGCGCCACAAATTATTAGAGTAAGATACTAAATTAAAAAAGGAAAGACTACGTAAATAGTTGAGATTTTAAATACTGCATATTTCTTAACTACAGAAGTCAAAAGAAATATTAATTTTTCAACCCAGCCCACTTCACTCTGCTTATTTAACTGCTAAGTTCATATCATTTCCACTTGCTACACTAGCTCTATTTCGGTGAGAGTTCGAACAATAATTTGCTGTTTACAAGTGGACACTTTTTCGACTAATCCCCCATACGAGACGGTCCTCCTTAACTTCTACCCTCCATAGCAATAACGCAATGCACATGAAGGCATATTTTATCAATAAAATCAATAGATTATAAACACATGAAGTTCTGGCAAGATCTCGCCATCGATTAGGTGAGTTCCGGTCCGCGGACCGGAACGAATCACTGACGAAATTTGTTTGAAGCACTGACCTCACTGACCTGACACTGATGGTCAAATGATACATTTAGGAAAATTCTCATCGAGATGTTGGTGGGCTCTTGTGGTTATTTTATGGAATGTGGCATTAGATATAAGGGTGTAAAACAAATATAAACTATAAGTACACTAAAATACTACCTACATATTAAGTTAGTTTAAATTGATTGAACTGATAAATTTACTGATGCTATAACACTGTTTCATTTCAAACGCACCCGAATTATTGATATTTGTTGGATCATTGCTGCTTTTTTTTCGTAATAATTTGCGAAAAAAGGTTTGCAAAACGCTTTCCCTTTTTTGAGAGTCTACAGGGGATTCCATATTAAGGGTTTTCGGTACAATTAGTAGTATTAAGTAGTTAGTAGTATTCCTGAATACTTAATCTACACTTCGTCCATACATTTTTGAACTACTTTCTGAAACTCCTACATGACATGCTAGTTTTTTTGCAATTTTTTTAAGAAAAATAGGTACCTACCTGCATGGGTTGCAAATTTTATTTATTTATTTTTGCTATTTTATTATAACCCCTAATATGGAATCCATAGAAACTGGAATAAGAAATACTACTGGAATACGAGAAAGTAAGATTGAAAATTATCATTTTGAAGTAATATATTTTCATTCATAGACTAGAAAACAGACTAGAAAGGTAATAATACTATATAGATTAGGGAAATTGTAGAACTTAGAGAATATTAGAAGTTGATCAGTATTTGACTTTATTTTACTCATTGACGCCATTTTTTGACAACGAATGACTATCAAAGTCACTCAAGTATAACAATCATTTTCAATTCTAGTTCCTGTCAAATTCTGTTGTCAAGATTGTCAAAGATCATCAATCAAAGTCAAACATTGAAATTTGGAACTTTACACCACAGCTTCACACAATAAAAGGTAAATTGTAAATAAATCACATTGTTTCCTTTACATTACATACAAATTACAAATTTAATTATATGGAATAAAATGTGGAACCAATCCAGGCACTTATTTAAAACCTGTGCATCGAAATATAACAGTAGATCAGTGCTATTTCATACAAATAAGTCTTCAAAATTAGTGCTGAACACATTGAATAAATGCAGTGTTTATTTTAATAATAAAAATATAAGTACTCATGTGACTGTGTGTAATAGGACTGAGTATGATTTTAAATGTAAATTAGATAATAATATTGCAGAAACAGACTGTAATTCATTTACTTTTAGAACGCATAACTGTGGAGAGTTAAGGTTGCAACATGTGGGTTTGAAAGTTACTTTATGTGGTTGGGTGCAGTTTTCTAGACTCTCTAAGTTCTTACTTCTGAGAGACGCTTACGGACTGACTCAATGTATGATCACAAATGATGAAATTGATCTCTCAAAGATACCATTGGAAACTGTTGTGAGAATTGATGGCACAGTCTCTTCAAGACCAGAAGACATGGTAAATAAAACTTTATCGACGGGTGAAATAGAAGTGAATATCGAAAACCTTCAAGTTCTAAATGAAGTTGATAAGTTGCCTTTCAATTTGAGAAATTATCAGAAACCTAAAGAACAGTTGAGAATGCAGTACAGATATCTAGATTTAAGATTTCCTGAAATGCAAAATATATTGCGACAGAGATCTCAAATGTTACATCACATGAGACGGCTTTTAGTTGAAAGCTATGGGTTTGTTGAAGTTGAGACACCCACATTATTTTGTCGGACACCAGGAGGTGCACGGGAGTTTATAGTCCCTACCCATCATTCTGGCCTGTTCTACTCCTTAGTTCAGAGCCCACAGCAATTCAAACAGATGCTAATGGCTGGAGGAATCGATAGATACTTCCAAGTGGCAAGGTGTTATAGAGACGAGACTACAAGACCAGACCGACAACCGGAGTTCACACAGCTTGATATTGAGCTCTCATTTTCCAACTTGGAATGCGTTTTGTCTATGATTGAACAGCTTCTTCACCAATCTTACCTCATGCCATTACCAAAACCTCCATTCAAAAGAATGACCTACAAAGAAGCTTTAGAGAGCTATGGCACAGACAAACCCAATATTTCATATGAATTAAAACTTCAAAACTTAACTCAAATGTTTCCTGAAAAAGAAAGCTATGGGGTCTTTGCACTACCTTATCCTAGCGAAATTGGAAAACTTACATCGAAATACAAGGAGAAAATTCAAGTTATTTCAAAGAAATATAACACAAAGATATTGTTGAATGAACATATACCTACAAAACTAGGCTCTGAAATGACAGAAAATATACAAAAAATCATTGGTCAAAACAACATGATAATGTCAATGGGAGAATATGAAGATACTTGCTTAAGTTTAGGCGAAGTTAGAGAGTTGTTAGCACCGTTACTGCATTCAAAAAACTTGCTCCACATAAATGATAAGATAGAACCATTGTGGGTGGTAGACTTTCCCTTATTTACTAAAAGGGAGAAGGGCTTAGAGACTTGCCATCATCCATTCACTGCTCCCCATCCAGAAGACATACATTTGCTTGACACAGACCCTTTAAAAGTAAGATCTCTAGCGTATGACTTAGTCATGAAAGGCAATGAAGTCGGTGGAGGATCAGTCCGAGTACACAATGTACAATTGCAGGAGAAACTCCTTCAAATGTTAAATATAGATGGATCCAAGTTATCACATTTTCTGAATGCTCTAAAGAGTGGGTGCCCCCCACATGCGGGTATAGCCTTAGGTATTGATCGGCTAGTGTCTATAGCTTGTAATGCAGAGTCTATTCGTGATGTAATCGCCTTCCCTAAGTCACATGACGGACGGGATCCTCTATCAGGAGCACCTAATGTAATCTCGGAAGATGATAAAAAGTATTATCATATAACTGTTACTGATTAAGTTTATAATAATATATTATAATGTTTGTTAATTTATGGTTTTGTTTAATTTTATTCTTTGATTTTAATGTTTTAAAGCAACATGATGCCATGCTTAAAAATCTTTCAATGCTATGTTACTATAAGTACTATTTTTCACTTATATTGCATGGCTTTTGAAAGGCAACATAATTACTTTCACACTGAGAAAAGAGAAAAGAATAGTCCAAAAAGTTTTATGAAAATGAGCATTATAAGTATTGACGTTACATATGATAAAGTTAGATTACTGCTTATTTACCTTACCTGTATAGTAGTATCACTACATAGTATAAAACAAAGTCGCGTCTGTTTGTCTGTATGCTTAAATCTTTAAAATTACGCAACGGATTTTGATGCGGTTTTTTGTAATAGGTAGAGTGATTCAAGAGGAAGGTTTTTATGTAAAAAAAATCCCGAAATTCCCACGGGAACGGGCACAACGCGGGTAAAACCGCGGGGCGCTGCTAGTTATCGTATATAGTAATGGGTAAATTTATCATCCGAATGATAATAATATTAATAACTAGCTGTGATTTCACCTGCAGCGCCCCCGTTCTCGTGGGAATTTCGAGATTTGCATAATTTATTTTCTTATATAAAAACCTTGTCCTTACAATAAGAAACAAAAAAGAATCATGGAATTTGAATCGATGAAAAGGGAATAATCTCTACATATTAATTTATCTTTTTCGTTAAGACTAAGAACTCTTAGTAAGTGTAGACCTGGGTTACTACTTACTATATGTTATAGTAGTATCTAAATAATGTACTTATTACCTACTTATTAAAGATAACCACGTAAATAGTATATGATAACGGGATTTGGCCGTAAACCTTCTTTGTAAATACTGTGGAGGTCTGGGTACTGCAGATAAGTGTGTTAGTCTGTACAGTCACGAGCGTTAATTTGGGACCCATTTCCATCAAATGTTGTTAGAACATTCATAATGCAATAAGGTCGAAACTTTAGTTTGATAGAAACGTAAAGTTATCGATGGTAAACAATATGACATTGATATTACGATAAAATATTAGCTCTAAATAGCGTAAGTTTGCTACACGATATTCAACCTTAGGTGGGTCCCAAATTATACACGATATTCAACCTTAGGTGGGCCCCAAATTAATGCTCGTGACTGTACCATCGTTGGTCATAAAATTCAGTTCAGTATTAAATACATACCTTGTGGTCTAGGTATTCTATTTATTTGAGTATTCCAGTTCTCATTAAATTGTCTGACATTTCCCATTTTATTACAAGCACACGGGTTAGGTGTATTGCTAAAGTTAGAATCCTTTGATACGGTGGAGAAATCCGATCCAGATTCCGGTAAATATACCGGTTCATTGGTCCATTGATAGTTGGTAGTGTACGTATCTTGCGGCGATATCGAATATTCTGAAATTAGAAATAAAAGTAACTGTGTGCTTCCTATTGTAACTTTTATAGGCAAAAAGCTAAAATTAACTTAAAGCTGCTTAAGTTTATTTGTGAACTATCATCTTTTTAATAGTACCTAGTATATATATAGACATCCTAATGCATGTAAGAATATAGGGCATTCCTTCATAATAAGGATTTTTTTCATAAAATATGATGGATATACTCAATGTGTAATAACCAGTTGGATAGCCACTGGTTCTTAAACTTCGAGACGAACACTACTTATTTCTAATTGAAACTATGTTTACGCATACACTTCGCTTTCATTTTACAATTTTATCTCACGTTTCGACTCCTTTACAATAACCGTGGTCACAGAAAACTAAGGTCATATAGACGCATAACACTTCAGTCTTCTGTGTACGTATAAAAGTGAAGTGTATCTGGATATGTAGTTTTAATTCAGTTGGATCTTGTTAGGAAGGGCTGTAAGTACTTATTTAGGCCATGACTTACCATCATAATTCTGTGGTCTGTCATCCAACGATTGCTGAATGTAACCGCCGCTGGTAATCGAAGGATATGCAGGACATTTCACTTGCTGGTAATATTGCCTTCCCTGATAATATATCTGATCATCGAAATCATCGTTAACGGCTTGCGAGCTACGAGAAAATTTCGTATCTGCGTAGAGATCTCCTAAAAATGGAACACATTTAATAAACATGGAAGTTGGGAGATACTTCATGGAGGGGCAGGTTACATCTTCAGACCTAGCAACAAATGAGTCGGAACTCTTACCTTCGGTTTTCCATTTTTCTTCTAAGTTTGGATCCGGAGTTTGGCGCATCATCGCCATTTAGAAACCACAGCCTAGTTAGCCTACTTTATAAAAAAAATAAAATATTTTTAAGAAGTAAAGTTTTTTTATAAAGTATTTGTGTATGTATAAGTAGTAGTATGAGTTAATTAGATTCCATAACACAAGCTTAGAGCTTACTTTGGGTCTAATTAACCGTGTGTGAATTTGTCCAGGTATATTTATAAGTTGCTTTTCCTTCAAATGAGTTTCATAATTTGTTATTCACAAACGGTGGTTTTAGGAGAGTACCTATATTAAGGATTATTGAGATAATTGCATTTTGGGGGATATTTCAGAATCTTCTTTCTACAGCATCTTTTCATTGAAGTTGAATTTCTCTTTTGGTATATAATGAATAGCCATTTTATTGGTAGAAATGAAAATAAATATATTAATCCATGTTGTATTTTACATATTATAGTTATTTTGTTGATATTTATTTACATGACTGACTGCTGTGAGTTCTAAGAAATATTCTTTGGCTGTTTAAGATACGGAGTCGTGATCATGTCGTGATCTCTTGAATTGACTGACAATGACAGGCGGGTGACTGATAATATTTAATCCCGGCCAATCCTGGCAAAAGAAAACAAAGACATACACATGGACATACTTACTTAGATATGGAACACGGACGTGAAAAAAAAATGTATTAGTAAATCCAGGAAAGACTCGCCTCGGTGGTCTAGTGTGTATGTGCACGCACCTGATAAACCCTAGGTCTCGGGTTCAATTCCTAGGTCGAGCGAAAAAATGTTTCCTACTTTTCAAACATGGCCCAGGTTTGCGATCACTAGCTCGCAAGCGTGGTATTTACACCTAATCCTCCTCACTGTACTGATATTTTCAGTGAGGTGAGAGGCATTTACCCAGCAGTGTGACATTACAGGCTTTAATTCTTACAATGAAAGTGGACTACCTCGAAGCTGATAATAAACAGTAAGCCTCAAGTCAGAAATGACGGCATGTACCCTAGTCGAATCATTAAGTATAATTGATAATTTTCTTCTCTTCTTAATAATTATTATTGATAACTAGCTGTGCCCCGCGGTTTCACCCGCAGCGCCCCCGTTCCCGTGGGAATTTTGAGATTTTTCCTGAATTTTCTTTGCTATAAACGAGAATCTTATATGTATATAAAATTCTCGTGTCACAGTGATCGTTCGCGTATTCCTCCGAAACGGCTTGACCGATTCTCATGAAATTTTGTGAGCATATTGAGTAGGTCTGAGAATCGGCCAACATCTATTTTTCATCCCGAAATTCCCTGTTGTTGTCCGATTCTCAGATCTACCCGTTATGCACACAAAATTTCATGATAATCGGTCGAGCCGTTTCGGAGGAGTATGGGAACGAAAACTGTGACACGAGAATTTTATATATTAGATTATAAGTGCAGTAAGAATCTAATAAGGAAAACAGAGACCTAGAGAGAAGCCCAGTGAGTGAAAATTAAAGAAAATTCAATTCGTAGAGTGGTTTAATCATAGTTTAGATTACGAAGTCGTAAAACAAGCTTCAAATGGAATGCAGGTGCCGTTGTCGTCTCTCCTGTAGCCAGACACACACTGGCACTGCGGCGGGAGGCAGACGGCGGCAGCGACGCAGTTCTGTCGGAACTCCTGCTCCTGAGCGAAGCTCTCCGGACAACACGTGACGTCACACGCGTTGGGGCATTCGTTGAGGACTTCGTTCTCAGCACATTGATCTGTAGAGTAGAGCATAAAATATATTATGTTCATTTACTCCATGAAAAGTCCCTTCCGTGCTTTTATGAAGAACACTTACTATCTTGACACTGATTTTCTGGGACGCATGCTCCTGACTCGTCCCTCAGCGTGCCCTCCACACACACGCAGCCTGGTACACACGAGCCCTCCGCGAGGGCTGGACACGCTATGGGTCGCCCCAACTGAGAGCAGTTCTCTGCCCTACACACAGCTTGCGTGCAGTCTGAGAACTCTTCATTGGACCCACAGATGTTAGCTGCAAAAACAATGATTACTTGGTTGGTACACATAGCAGATACTTTGAGAAGGGAGGAGAGTAATTTGAAACTTACAATGTCTCAGTCAGCCAAACAATGCATTTGAGCAATAATATTCCCAGAATAGAAAAGGCCAGGATGGACCGACGTTTTATGTGACTTCTCAAGAAGCAATCCTTCAGAGATCAATGAAGACCATTTACTCTTTTACTTCACCACGACCGGGACCGCTACTGATTAACATTTGTGAGACATTTAAATACATCACATCGAAGTTACTGTTTAGAAAACTTATATAATAGAGGGTCAAACATGAATATTGTAATGTGTACTAGCGGTATAGATTTATGGCTCGGCCCTCACCTCAGATGAATGCAAAATTGAAACTTACGGCAAGAGGCAAGCAGAATACAGGTGCCGTTGTCGTCTCTCCTGTAGCCAGACACACACTGGCACTGCGGCGGGAGGCAGACGGCGGCAGCGACGCAGTTCTGTCGGAACTCTTGCTCCTGAGCGAAGCTCTCCGGACAACACGTGACGTCACACGCGTTGGGACATTCGTTGAGGACTTCGTTCTCAGCACATTGATCTGTAGAGTAGAGCATACGGTTAAATATATTATTTTCATTTACTCCATGAAAAGTCCCTTCCATGCTTTTGTGAAGAACACTTACTATCTTGACACTGATTTTCTGGGACGCATGCTCCAGACTCATCCCTCAGCGTGCCCTCCACACACACGCACCCTTGTTCACACGAGCCCTCCGCGAGGGCTGGACACGCTATGGGTTGCCCCAACTGAGAGCAGTTCTCTGCTCTACATACAGCCTGCGTGCACTCCGAGAACTCTTCATTGGATCCACAAATGTTTGCTGAAAGAAATGTGTTGTGTAATGTGGTATCCAAAACAGGTTAATTTATGAATCCGTATAATAAAACAAACTTACGACAAGAGGCAAGTGGAATGCAGGTGCCGTTGTCGTCTTTCCTGTAGCCAGACACGCACTGGCACTGCGGCGGGAGACAAACGGCGGGAGCGACGCAGTTCTGTCGGAACTCCTGTTCTTGAGCGAAGCTCTCCGGACAGTTGGTATTATCACACCCATTAGGACATTCTTTGAGAATTTCATTCTCATCACATGGATCTATAATAATTCAAAAAGTTGTCAAGAAATGGCTTCTACTGTGATGGGAATATCAGGAAAACTGTATTATTTAAAACTTACTTGGACACTGATCCTGGGGAACGCACGCTCCTGACTCGTCCCTGAGCGTGCCCTCCACACACACGCACCCTTGTTCACACGAGCCCTCCGGGAGGGCTGGACACGCTATGGGTCGCCCCAACTGAGAGCAGTACTCTGCTCTACATACAGCCTGCGTGCACTCCGAGAACTCTTCATTGGATCCGCAGATGCTAGCTGCAAAATTTACAAATGACGCTTATTTCAGTTGAGGCATATTTGATTCAACAACGAAGGCGATTTGGGAATGTGACTAAATAGTAGCATCAAAGCGTTTGCATTGAATGGGAGTGATTTAGTTCAAAATAGCCAAAATTTACGAAACAACAATAAATATATACGAGTATAAAGGAAGAACACTTACTATCTTGACACTGATCTTCTGGGACGCATACTCCTGACTCGTCCCTCAGCGTGCCCTCCATACACACGCAGCCTTGTTCACACGAGCCCTCCGCGAGGGCTGGACACGCTATGGGTCGCCCCAACTGAGAGCAGTTCTCTGCTCTACATACAGCCTGCGTGCACTCCGAGAACGCTTCATTGGATCCGCAAATGTTTGCTGAAAGAAATGTGTTGTGTGATGTGGAATTCAAAACTGGTTGATTTATGAATCCACAGAATTAAACAAACTTACGGCAAGAGGCAAGCGGAATACAGGTGCCGTTGTCGTCTCTCCTGTAGCCAGACACACACTGGCACTGCGGCGGGAGGCAGACGGCAGCAGCGACGCAGTTCTGTCGGAACTCCTGCTCCTGAGCGAAGCTCTCCGGACAACACGTAACATCACACGCATTGGGACATTCGTTGAGGACTTCGTTCTCAGCACATTGATCTGTAGAGTAGAGCATACGGTTAAATATATTATTTTCATTTACTCCAAGAAAAGTCCCTTCCATACTTTTGTGAAGAACACTTACTATCTTGACACTGATCTTCTGGGACGCATGCTCCTGACTCGTCCCTCAGCGTGCCCTCCACACACACGCAGCCTTGTTGACACGAGCCCTCCGCGAGGGCTGGACACGCTATGGGTCGCCCCAACTGAGAGCAGTTCTTTGCTCTACATACAGCCTGCGTGCACTCCGAGAACTCTTCATTGGATCCGCAGATGCTAGCTGCAAAATTTACAAATGACGCTTAATTCAATTGAGGCATATTTGATTCAACAACGAAGGCGATTTGGAAATGTGACTAAATAGTAGCATCAAAGCGTTTGCATTAAATGGGAGTGATTCAGTTAAAAATAGCCAAAATTTACGAATCAACAATAAATATATACGAGTATAAAGGAAGAACACTTACTATCTTGACACTGATCTTCTGGGGCGCATACTCCCGACTCGGCCCTCAACGTGCCCTCCACACACACGCAGCCTTGTTCACATGAGCCCTCCGCCACGGCTGGACACGCTATGGGTTGCCCCAACTGAGAGCAGTTCTCTGCTCTACATACAGCCTGCGTGCACTCCGAGAACTCTTCACTGGATCCGCAAATGTTTGCTGAAAGAAATGTGTTGTGTAATGTGGTATCCAAAACAGGTTAATTTATGAATCCGTATAATAAAACAAACTTACGACAAGAGGCAAGTGGAATGCAGGTGCCGTTGTCGTCTTTCCTGTAGCCAGACACACACTGGCACTGCGGCGGGAGGCAGACGGCGGCAGCGACGCAGTTCTGTCGGAACTCCTGCTCGTGAGCGAAGCTCTCCGGACAACACGTAACGTCACACGCATTGGGACATTCGTTAAGGACTTCGTTCTCAGCACATTGATCTGTAGAGTAGAGCATTAGGTTAAATATATTATTTTCATTTACTCCATGAAAAGTCCCTTCCATGCTTTTGTGAAGAACACTTACTATCTTGACACTGATCTTCTGGGACGCATGCTCCTGACTCGTCCCTCAGCGTGCCCTCCACACACACGCAGCCTGGTACACACGAGCCCTCCGCGAGGGCTGGACACGCTATGGGTCGCCCCAACTGAGAGCAGTTCTTTGCTCTACATACAGCCTGCGTGCACTCCGAGAACTCTTCATTGGATCCGCAGATGCTAGCTGCAAAATTTACAAATGACGCTTATTTCAGTTGAGGCATATTTGATTCAACAACGAAGGCGATTTGGGAATGTGACTAAATAGTAGCATCAAAGCGTTTGCATTGAATGGGAGTGATTTAGTTCAAAATAGCCAAAATTTACGAAACAACAATAAATATATACGAGTATAAAGGAAGAACACTTACTATCTTGACACTGATCTTCTGGGACGCATACTCCTGACTCGTCCCTCAGCGTGCCCTCCATACACACGCAGCCTTGTTCACACGAGCCCTCCGCGAGGGCTGGACACGCTATGGGTCGCCCCAACTGAGAGCAGTTCTCTGCTCTACATACAGCCTGCGTGCACTCCGAGAACGCTTCATTGGATCCGCAAATGTTTGCTGAAAGAAATGTGTTGTGTGATGTGGAATTCAAAACTGGTTGATTTATGAATCCACAGAATTAAACAAACTTACGGCAAGAGGCAAGCGGAATGCAGGTGCCGTTGTCGTCTCTCCTGTAGCCAGACACACACTGGCACTGCGGCGGGAGGCAGACGGCAGCAGCGACGCAGTTCTGTCGGAACTCCTGCTCCTGAGCGAAGCTCTCCGGACAACACGTAACATCACACGCATTGGGACATTCGTTAAGGACTTCGTTCTCAGCACATTGATCTGTAGAGTAGAGCATTAGTTTAAATAGATTATTTTCATTTACTCCATGAAAAGTCCCTTCCATGCTTTTGTGAAGAACACTTACTATCTTGACACTGATCTTCTGGGACGCATGCTCCTGACTCGTCCCTCAGCGTGCCCTCCACACACACGCACCCTTGTTCACACGAGCCCTCCGCGAGGGCTGGACATGCTATGGGTCGCCCCAACTGAGAGCAGTTCTCTGCTCTACATACAGCCTGCGTGCACTCCGATAACTCTTCATTGGATCCGCAGATGCTAGCTGCAAAATTTACAAATGACGCTTATTTCAGTTGAGGCATATTTGATTCAACAACGAAGGCGATTTGAAAATGTGACTAAATAGTAGCATCAAAGCGTTTGCATTAAATGGGAGTGATTCAGTTCAAAATAGCCAAAATTTACGAAACAACAATAAATATATACGAGTATAAAGGAAGAACACTTACTATCTTGACACTGATCTTCTGGGACGCATACTCCTGACTCGTCCCTCAGCGTGCCCTCCATACACACGCAGCCTTGTTCACACGAGCCCTCCGCCACGGCTGGACACGCTATGGGTCGCCCCAACTGAGAGCAGTTCTCTGCTCTACATACAGCCTGCGTGCACTCCGAGAACTCTTCATTGGATCCGCAGATGCTAGCTGCAAAATTTACAAATGACGCTTATTTCAGTTGAGGCATATTTGATTCAACAACGAAGGTGATTTGAAAATGTGACTAAATAGTAGCATCAAAGCGTTTGCATTAAATGGGAGTGATTCAGTTCAAAATAGCCAAAATTTACGAAACAACAATAAATATATACGAGTATAAAGGAAGAACACTTACTATCTTGACACTGATCTTCTGGGACGCATACTCCCGACTCGGCCCTCAACGTGCCCTCCACACACACGCAGCCTTGTTCACATGAGCCCTCCGCCACGGCTGGACACGCTATGGGTTGCCCCAACTGAGAGCAGTTCTCTGCTCTACATACAGCCTGCGTGCACTCCGAGAACTCTTCACTGGATCCGCAAATGTTTGCTGAAAGAAATGTGTTGTGTAATGTGGTATCCAAAACAGGTTAATTTATGAATCCGTATAATAAAACAAACTTACGACAAGAGGCAAGTAGAATGCAGGTGCCGTTGTCGTCTTTCCTGTAGCCAGACACACACTGGCACTGCGGCGGGAGGCAGACGGCAGCAGCGACGCAGTTCTGTCGGAACTCCTGCTCCTGAGCGAAGCTCTCCGGACAGTTGGTATTATCACACCCATTAGGACATTCTTTGAGAATTTCATTCTCATCACATGGATCTATAATAATTCAAAAAGTTGTCAAGAAATGGCTTCTACTGTGATGATAATATCAGGAAAACTGTATTATTTAAAACTTACTTGGACACTGATCCTGGGGAACGCACGCTCCTGACTCGTCCCTGAGCGTGCCCTCCACACACACGCACCCTTGTTCACACGAGCCCTCCGCGAGGGCTGGACACGCTATGGGTCGCCCCAACTGAGAGCAGTTCTCTGCTCTACATACAGCCTGCGTGCACTCCGAGAACTCTTCATTGGAACCGCAGATGCTAGCTGCAAAATTTACAAATGACGCTTATTTCAGTTGAGGCATATTTGACAACGAAGGTGATTTGGATTTTGAACTAAATAGTAGCATCAAAGCGTTTGCATTGAATGGGAGTGATTTAGTTCGAAATAGCCAAAATTTACGAAACAACAATAAATATATACGAGTATAAAGGAAGTAGGCTTACTCCGTCGACACTGCTCCTGCGGGATGCACGCTCCAGACTCGGCCCTCAGCGAGCCATCCAGACACACGCAGCCTGGTTCACACGAACCTTCAGTAATGGCCGGACACGCTATGGGCTGACCCAACTGAGTACAGTTTTGTGCCCTACATAAAGCTTGTGTGCACTGAGACAACTCTTCATTGGATCCACAAATATTTGCTGAAAGATAAATATATTGTGTGATATGCTATTCAAAACTGGTTGATTTATGAATCCACAGAATTAAACAAACTTACGACAAGAGGCAAGCGGAATGCAGGTGCCGTTGTCGTCTCTCCTGTAGCCAGACACACACTGGCACTGCGGCGGGAGGCAGACGGCGGCAGCGACGCAGTTCTGTCGGAACTCCTGCTCCTGAGCGAAGCTCTCCGGACAACACGTAACGTCACACGCATTGGGACATTCCTTGAGGACTTCGTTCTCAGCACATTGATCTGTAGAGTAGAGCATTAGGTTAAATATATTATTTTCATTTACTCCATGAAAAGTCCCTTCCATGCTTTTATGAAGAACACTTACTATCTTGACACTGATCCTGCGGGACGCACGCTCCAGACTCATCCCTGAGCGTGCCCTCCACACACACGCAGCCTTGTTCACACGAGCCCTCCGCGAGGGCTGGACACGCTATGGGTCGCCCCAACTGAGAGCAGTTCTCTGCTCTACATACAGCCTGCGTACACTCCGAGAACTCTTCATTGGATCCGCAAATGTTTGCTGACAGATAAAATACCTATGTTGTGTTATGTTTTATTAAGAATAGGTTGATTTATGAATCTGCAGAATTAAACAAACTTACGACAAGAGGCAAGCGGAATGCAGGTGCCGTTGTCGTCTCTCCTGTAGCCAGACACACACTGGCACTGCGGCGGGAGGCAGACGGCGGCAGCAACGCAGTTCTGTCGGAACTCCTGCTCCTGAGCGAAGCTCTCCGGACAACACGCGACGTCACACGCGTTGGGGCATTGGTTAAGGACTTCGTTTTCATCACATGGATCTAAAATAATAATAGAAGTTGAGTTGGTTAAAATTGGCTTTTAAGGTAATAGACATTGCTAAAAAAAGTTATATGTTATCGCAAACTCACTCGGACACTGCTCCTGTGGAACACATGCCCCCGATTCATTCCTCAGCGTGCCCTCCACACAGACACAGCCTTGTTCACACGAGCCTTGGATGATGTTAGGGCAGATTTCGGGCTGGCCCAACTGAGAACAGTTCTTTGCTCCACATCCACCTTGCGTGCACTCCGAAAACTCTTCATTAGTTCCACAGATGTTAGCTGCAAAAAATTACTTATTTTGAATGGTCATAACAGTACAGTCTTTTGAAGATGTAAGGCAGGCCGCCTTAATAACATTTAAAAATATATTTTATATACAAAAGCTAAGTTGTAGGAACTTACGACAAGAGGCAAGCGGAATGCAGGTGCCGTTGTCGTCTTTCCTGTACCCAGACACGCACTGGCACTGCGGCGGGAGGCAGACGGCCGGAGCGAAGCAGTTCTGTCGGAACTCCTGTTCCTGTGCGAAGCTCTCCGGACAGTTGTTTACATCACATCCATTGGGACAGTCACTGAGAATTTCATTCTCATCACATGGATCTATAATAATTCAAAAAGTTGTCAAGAAATGGCTTCTACTGTTATAGGAATATCAGGAAAACTTTATATTCTTTAAAACCTACTCGGACACTGATCCTTGGGGACGCACGCTCCTGACTCGTCCCTGAGCGCGCCTTCCACACACACGCAGCCTTGTTCACAGGAGCCCTCTGCGAGGGCTGGACACGCTATGGGTTGACCCAACTGAGTGCAGTTTTGTGCCCTACACAATATTTGTGTGCATTGTGAGAACTGCTCATTGGACCCACAAATGTTTGCTGTAAAGAAATGTTAAAAAAAATATTTTTTACATATATAGCTATGATCACTAAAACATATTAATTAGTATTAAGGAAAAAACTTACGACAAGAGGCAAGAGGAATGCAGGTGCCGTTGTTTCTCCTGTAGCCAGGCACACACTGGCACTGCGGCGGGAGGCAGACGGCGGGAGCGACGCAGTTCTGTACGAACTCTTGCTCTTCATTGAAGCTTTCTGGACAGTTGATGACATCACAACTGCTGGTGCAATCGTATAGAGCTTCGTTTTCACCACAGGGATCTGAAGGAGGTAATCGAAGATATAATGAAACTGTATGTTCATCCCGTTGTAACTTCTTTAAGGAATGACTTACTTGGACATTGGAGCTTTGGAACGCATACTCCCGATTCATTTCTCAAAGTGCCATCCACACAGACACAGCCTTGTTCACATAATTCTTCAGAGACATCTGCACATGGTATAGACTGACCTAACTGGGAACAGTTTTGAGCAGTGCATATAGCCTGCGTACACTCTGATATTTCTTCATTTGCTCCACAAATAACTGTAACAAATATACTAGGTGATGGGGATGATTGAAGTGTTATAACATAGCCTTATCTTCAGAAACATACGCGGGCATTGCTCCTGTGGGACACACGTTCCAGACTCGTTCCTTAACGTCCCCTGCACACAAGCACAGCCAGGTTCACATGTGTCTGAGGGATCCGGACATTCTGTCTGTTGACCCTGCTGTGAACAATTCTGTGCCCTGCATACAGCTTGTGTACAATCTAAAAACTCTTCATTTGAACCACAGTTTGTCACTGAAAAAATGTATAATGTTTAGTGGTGGTACACTGAAAAATAAAAGTGGCAGAAATAATTAACTCAACTATACGATAGCCGTCTTTAAAATAAAAGTGGCAGACGTAACTGATTCGACTTTATAAGCTTTAAAAATCACTGAATGGTGAAACTATGAATGAATATTCCACAGGTATAGTGTGGTGTTGGTGTTGATGGTAGATTATCGTTTTCTTTGCATCGGTAATTTCAACAAAAACCGCTCCCAATATTTAACGATTTATTATATCTACTTTCGTTCACCTTCACAAGGCAAATTATTTCAAATGGTTACTTACGACATTGTATATAAGGTACACAGGTGCCATTTTTCCTAAAATAACCTTCTATACATCGGCATGTAGGTTGGCACTCAACAACTATGCCTATTCTGCCAATAATTGGGCAACGCCCGGTTGGAGTCGCTTGCTCACAGTCGTCAGACGGACAAAAAGGAGGACATGGGTTATATTCTTCGTTTGGTCCATCATTGCATTCGAAAGGAGCTGTAATACAAATAAGGATTCGACATTGACCTACACCAAGTAGACTCATAGGCCCTTATTCTTAAACACTTATTAACAGTATTTCAGCTATCAAATGATTTGTCTCTTTCGGACATAATATTTTTCCCAAAGAGCAAAAGGAATAGACTCTTTATAACATTGTTTTTGTTAAAAAGCGTTTATGGATAAGGCTAAGTTAGTAATTATCACTAACAACAAGACACATAATGGTAATGGAGTTATGCAAGCATAAAAATATGATTATGTCTTGAACTTACGGCATTCCCTAGTTGGTATGCAAGTACCACTATCGGGGTCTCTTCTATAGTTAAATCTACAAGTGCATCTCGGTTGGCCACACGACTTCGAATCTTGTTGTATCGCATAACAACTTCTTTTCGTGTCATTGCTACTTGCAGGACAGTAATCATTACAATCTCCAGGACAGGAATTCGCAATTTCATTTTCAGTGCATGTTAAGTTTCCTTTAAAATAAGTATTTCATTAATATATGCTTTATTAGAAACTATATTAAGACGATTATTGACTGGCATACTCTAATATTGCTGTCTAGAAGGCTAACATAATATAGACGCTGTTAAATACAAAGCGTTATTTCATAACTGAAATGACAGCCTGTTCAATTTATTTAGGCGGTCAGTAGAACGCGAACGACCCACGATTTTCTTACGTCTGTTGAGGCTGACATTTTACGTTAACGTTTACAGGTACATGAGCATTACCTGAAGAACCTGTCTTTCGTATAGTCGTAGTATGAAAATTACCATAACACTGATTTTCGGGAACACAAGACCCATCCACGGCTCTCAAGTACCCAGATTGACAAATACAGCCACTGGTGCGCTCCTCACTTGATGAGGAGAAAGAATTAGGATCCTTCTCAGCACAGGTTAGAAGTCTGTCAACAGACTGCGTGCAGTTGGAGTATTCTTCATCGTTTGGACATGTTACTGCAAAGTTTTTTTTATTTGTAGTATTCAGGTTTGCGTCATTGAATAGAGAGAAAATGAGTTGAAGAAGAAAGTTGCTCAAATTTAAAAGTGAGGTATTATATTCTCGCTTGTGATTAAACGTAATGTGCAGTTTCACATTTGAGGCAAAACGAATCTCTATTTGTGGATCAATGGTTTTTGCAATACTATTTAAACAATATCAATAGTATTCGAGTCTTTAATTTCAGTAATATAATACTGATACTATATAAAGAGCGTCGGCAGAAGGGCGCTTTCCATAGAAGCCCAATTTACCAGTCACAGCGCATCATGATTGTGCATTGTGATTGCTCAGTTCAGCTCATCCCCGAAGAGACCCAAAAGCCTTTTGACAATCCATACTTTTTCTGTTCCACCTATCAAGCTCACCTTCTCGCCTAGGTCATTAGGCCATCAGTCTTGCTTCCCCTAGCTAGAGCAACAGCTGGAGACTCGCTGGCCCTATTTTTCTCAACATAAATTCCATAACATAAAACTACGGTACTCTTACTCGGACATTCACTCTCAGGTAAACATCTTCCAGTGTCGTCTTTGAAGTATCCACTTCGGCATACACATCCGGGCTCACATGCGCTCTGAGGCACTGGAGCGCAACGAATCAGTTGCCCTCTCTGAGAACAGTCTTCTATCTGACATCTGTTCTGTATGCATTCTGTAAATTCTTCATTGTCTCTGCAGGTATCTGTAGAATATTTAACCTACTCAAATTTTGTCGGTTATAAAATTGAGTTTAAAGTAAAATGAAGTAATGCTCGTGCAAAGCTCTGGCGTGCACATGTTTCTCTGTCTGTCTGTCTCTGACGTAAAAAGTATCGTTACATTTTTTTCCGTCTAGCCCCCTTTCACAGCGCGCGATAAAGAACAAAAAAACAATAACTGATGACACATTATTAATACACATGTATACTCGTAATATAGGTACAAGGCTGCGTTTCCACCAGAGATGTGCGATGGAAATGTGTCGTGCGAAGATGTCTAGCTGTGCTGTGAAAATGTGTGGGGGTTTCCACCAAAGCTGTGCGATGAAAATGTGCCTACGAGGATGCGTTGCGAAGCTGTGAAATGTGTCGACGGGGGTATGGTGTAGTGGGAGCGGAGTAACGCAACACATCCGTTCGCACACATCTCTCGCAACACCTCCTTTGCACACATCCCTCGTACACATCCCTCGCACACATCCCTCGCTTGTTTTGTATGCACAAAAATCTAGCTCCGCTGATCCGTTTCCACCAGAGCTGTGCTGACCGAGGCGAGGTAAATGAAGCGATTCCATTGGTTCGTTACAAACACATCCCTCGATACGCATCCTCGTTCATCTCTGGTGGAAAAGCAGCCTAATTAAGAGTACTGAAAAATAGTACTATGGTTCTACGACAAAAAGTTACTGGACCAAAGTTGTAGAGAATTTAACTTGCAACAAAAAATGTCTACAATTTTTTTTTATCAAATTATTAGTTTAAGTGATATATCGTAAAAACCATTTCAACCCCTATTTTCAAGATGGCAGTCGTGGGGCAAGGGTGGCGACCCCACAAACATGTTTTTAGCTTTACACTGACCCCCCCTACACATCAAAAAAATAAAATTGCGTCCTCTAAAAAACGCAAGGTGAGGCCTAAAAAATGTAACATTTAAATGGACTAAAGTTAGTAATTATCACTTACAACATCAGGCAGGACACATAATGGTAATGGAGTTAAGTAAGCAAAAAAAACTTGAGAGGTGTCAAGGGACACCCGGATGGAACGAAGTTCAATGCGAAATAGAAAGACGAAACGAAAATATCTGGCTTGCTTTCTATACGAGAGAGAGAGACTGTAGCCTTGCTCCCCTGCTAGAGCAACAGCTGGCGACTCCCTGGCCTTATTATTCTTAACACAAATTCCATAACATAAAACTACGGTACTCTTACTCGGACATTCACTCTCAGGAAAACATCTTCCAGTGTCGTCTTTGAAGTATCCACTTCGGCATACACATCCGGGCTCACATGCGCTCTGAGGCACTGGAGCGCAAAGAATCAGTTGCCCTCTCTGAGAACAGTCTTCTATCTGACATCTGTTCTGTTTGCATTCTGTAAATTCTTCATTGTCTCTGCAGGTATCTGTAGAATATTTAACTTAATCAAATTTTGTCGGTAATAAAATTGCGTTTAAAGTAAAATGAAGTAATGCTCGTGCAAAGCTGGGTAAAGATTTCTCACTGAAGAAAAGTACGTAATAATTGTAGCATTTAATTATGTTTTCTTGCTGCAATATTCTTGTTTAAACATGATAAGTACAATTAAGAAGTAACTAGATTTAAGAAAGGTATTGTACTGATAACTGATGCAATTAAAGTTGTTCAATGGAACTCATGAAATATATCATGTGTTTTATTCCTTCTTAATATTACCCTCATGGTTTCGTATAAAAAGTCGATGAGGATAGGAAGGACGAAGAGAAGTGGAAAAAACTAAAGACAATATCTCTGCTATCTTGCATTTCTTTTCTTCATTAAGAAATAGAGTGAGAGAGATGTCTTTAGACAAGAGGAAAACCAAGTCAAATGGTGTGGCTTGTATCTCAGCCCAGAAGGTCTTAAGTAAAGACGACTTACCCTCGATGCCGCACAGATTTTTGTTGACACATGTACCTTTCCTACTCCGTACAGTACCAGTTAAACAAACGCAGCCTGGCGTACAGTTTTTATCGTTAGCATCTAAATACTTATAGGATTTCGTACAGCTTACGTCTCTACACAGAGACTCTATACAAGTAGTGTACTCTTCGCCTGTCGGGCAAGTTTGGGAACCTGAAATCAAGGCTCAAGTAGAGTCATCATCTCATGCCGACTTATTAATAAACTCTCTGTAACTAAAACACTGTTATAATGTGTTTTGTCTCTTTTGCTCTTCGGAAAATTGCGTATATCACAAAGTGACAAAACATTTGATAACTAAAATGTTCTTCTTCTTCTTCTTCATCGAGTGGATGGCCAGCTGACCAATCCTGGTGTCAGAGTTATTGAGCCGCCAAAGGCCACTGACATGGCTCAAGTAACGACTACTATCCGTAGAAAGTAACCGGGGCCGACGGTTTAACGTGCCCTCTGAAGCACGGAATCATCTTACTTTTCGAGCAAACAGGTGATTCAGCCTGCAATGCCCTAACCAAAATTGAGGAAAGTCTCACAAATAGATTTTTGTGAGATATCCCCACCGGGAATCAAACCCGGAGCCTCCGGGTCGTGAGCCGGGCGCTCAAACCACAAGACCACGGAGGCTGCCAATGTTCTTAATAAAATGTTCTTAATACGGGTTTATTATTAAGGCTTACGAGGTCTACAATACGGCATGTTGAGAAAAAGTTTTAGACTGCTCAATGATGGAAAATATCGGAACCGATAACATTAAATTTAAATACTTTATTTCTTTGGCATGTATTCTTATAGTCTTTTCTATAAGAATTCGAAATCATGTTCAAAATTAAAGGGTGAATATTATTTTGACTTTTGTAGGGATTGACGCATTACGTTAGTCTCGATCAAATCTCGATGCATGGTCTTGATGTGGTCTTGATTTGATAGCTCTTTACTGGAGTTACCGTAAGGCGATTATCACACTGCCGCGCATCACGCTGCATGTTGCGTGTCGACGCATCTACGCGCGTACTTGCGGCAGTGCAGATCTGCATCATCGTGTGGGTTTTTTACGCACTCACGCGCGTAGTTGCGTTTTGTGGATGACGCCGGCTTCGAGATCCATTTTCAAATACACGCCAATCCCTTTAAATCACGCACGGCACTGCGGGATCGGTGTGCCATACCTTGCGTCTCGCCTGCACCCACGCGGATGCATGTCTCTCCGATTGTAGGCGCGTGCATGAACGCGCGTGGATGCATTTTCTGAGTGTTGGACTGTGCGTGATTTTTATACAAACGGAGATAATTACAAGTAACGTTAGAACATGCACGCGGGACAATGTGAGAATCGTCTAACCGTAACCGACAGTACACAACTGATTTTCCTTAATGCACAAAAGTAAACAAGCCTATATTCATTGTAATTTACATTTAATTATAGACTCTATTGGTTGGCAATTTAATTGTAAAAACAGGTTCTGCTTTTGCCTAAGCAAATTAAATAATAAAGTGCAGTGCATAATAAACACAAACGTGCATTCAAACGTGTTATAAACAACTGTATGTGTAGATACCCTTTTTTCTAGGTCCAGAAATAGTTCCGTTTTTGGATTTCGAAAGCTTTGAAGGTTTATGCGAATGTCTATTTGCTTCTGAAATTGGATTCTTATGTTATACACAGTAAGATCTAAAATACACACATATATTATTGCTTATAAGTAACGAACTCTGATGAAGTTAGACAAAATAATAGTGTCCCCATACATATTTTACAAGTTTTTCTTTTTGTTAACAAATTGTATGGATGCAACCCTACAAAATCTTTCACAGATTGGGTGGGGTTGCTCCATATATTTTATTATCGCGTTAACTATTAACTTGGTGCCATATTTTAATTGCTTTTAAACTAGTTTTTATATAAATAAGCAGTACTTTATCTCCATAAGTATCTTACTGCCACACTTAGATACGTTCATCTAAGCTTTGCAGCCCAATAGGTCTTTATGACGCTTGAGCAAATCCTGATTTAGTATCGTGGGCTCCCCTATTATAAATAGACACGTGTTTTTTCATACATTACCCGTCAAAATGACTTATTAAACGTACTCAAACGGGGTTTTTCAAACAAAAAAGAGTTTAAAAATCTTACCTATCGTACATATTAATAACACTAGTTGAAGCAAAAAAATTGACTTATACGTTGTCATGATCACGACCAAATGAAATCGTGTCAATTTCCTCATCACATTAAATAACGTGCTTATTTATTGTACCTCGTTTTTATGTACAATTAGTTTATTGCTCGATAAAAAAAAAACAATTAAGTCACAATTTCAATAGTACCTATGTAAAAAACGTTATACTAAGTACAGTAGAGGGTCAAATGTCTTGCTCGTCGGTTTGAGAGTCAGCTAGTTTCGATTCCTGACATATTTCTATCTATGTGTAGTTGTGTGTACCTATACTTGCCTTATACATAAACCGTTATTAACAGAATATTAGCTATCAAATAGTTTGTTCCATTCTAACACACGCAGTTTCTCAAAGAGGAAAAGAGACAAAACATTTTACAGCAGTGTTTTAGTTAAAGAGCTTTTATGAATAAGGTGATACAATTATAGCTGACAGTATATCGACAATGTGTGAGAATCATGTGCTACAAACACCGACACTAGGGTTGGCCACAAACCGGAGGCAGGAAGGAAATCATGTCGCCATTTACTGTATCCTGTTTTATTAACTTAGATGTATTAAACTGGAGTAGTTAATTGTTTTTTCGTTTTGACTTCTTTAATTGTTTTAAGAGAGTTTTAGGTCATTGAGCTAGGATGTGTATGTCTGTCTTTTTTTAAAAACACGTAAACAGCATGTTTTTTGGAACGAAGCTCCTTATCGCGCGTTGCGAAAGGGGGCTAGACGGAAAAAATTAAGATGAAACGTTGTAACGACACTTTTTCCGTTAGAGAGAGACAGACAGAGAATGTTTCTCTGTCTGTGCGCACGCCGTTAGAGAGAGACAGACAGAGAAACCGCAAGGCGTGCGCATGTTTCTCTGTCTGTCTCCCTCTCTCTCTTATAGAAAGCAAGCCAGATTTTTTCGTTTCGTCTTTCTATTTCGCATTGAACATCGTTCCATCCGGGTGTCTGTCTATCTGTTCGCGATAAACTTAAATAGTACTGAACGGATTTTGATGCGGTTTTTTCAATAGATAGAGTGATTCAAGAGGAAGATTTATATGTATAAAAATTCCCGAAATCCCTACGGGCACAACGCGGGTATAACCGCGGGGAGCTGCTAGTATGGAATAAAAGTGGATTGGTATTAGGTTCTGAAGCATTTAAGTAGAGTCCAAATATAAGTTACTAACTTACTTAAGTTACTGTTACTGTTACTGTTAGCATATATCATCCCATTGTTGGGTAAAGGCCTCCCCCCATTTCCGCCACTCTTCTCCATTCGAAGCCACCAGTTGCCAGTCCCTCTTGTAGGCGTCCAGTTCGTCCCGCCGCCGTCTGCGCGGTCTGCCGCGACGCCGTCTCGCTATCTCCGGGCGCCATACAGTGGAAATTTTGGCCCACAGCGTTACTAACTTAATTTGTGGATCTAATTTGACTTCTAGTTAACTTAGTCAAGGTACAGTAGAAACATTTACCAACAAATTTTGGTTCAAGGTATAGTTCAATGATAGAGTTAGTATTCTAGCAACCAATAAAAAATAAATTGTTTTATTTTATATTAGTAATAAAATAGGACATGATTTGGCACTAAATAAAATATTAAAGAATCTGAAGGGAGTGTTGGTGATCATAATATAATCATAATTATTTTCACTTTCCACTCACAATCCGAACGTCAACATTTATAGATAATTTACGCCATCTAGCAGCAAAAGGCTGAAATAAATGCGGCAAAAAAGGTATTCCAAGCTTCACAGCAGCTAGCGCCAAAAGTATACACACCATCTTGACACAGTACAAAATTTCCTTGTTAGATGGCGACTTTATCACTTTTACTATATTGTAGCAAATTCTCAGAAAAAAATGTATCCGAAAGGTCATAATAATATCATAAAACGGTAAAATTTGTAAGTTTGTATGTTAGCTAATCTTGGGAATTATCAGTCCGACTTTATTAATTCTTTTTGTAATAGATAGCCACATTCAACGGAATGGTTATAGGCTATTTTTCATCCTGAAATTCCCATGGGAACGGGCACAACGCGGGTAAAACCGCGGGGCGCTGCTAGTCTCTTAATAAAATAAAAACTTATAGCCAACTCCTTCCCAGAAGTTTGTACTATGTCAGTTGGTAGAGAAACTTACAGCAAATCTCTTGGTTGAATAGACTTGTAACAAATATCTTAGTAGAAAAAAGTTCATAGCAAATCTTTTGGTAACAAAAAACACTTGGTTCTTGTAGAAAAACATATGTAAGACATGGCAATTAAAAACCAAATTAAATAGATTTTCAGCAAACTTTTGAAACTTTCGAACCTGAGATTATACTATAGTAAGAAAAACTAATATTATGCATTTCGAATTTTCTAAATATGCATGCCTCATCCAAGAATCAAACCGAAACATCGTAATAAAACTGTTAGTTACTACTTTATTGCTTTTTCCTGCTTTGCTATATAGGGTACATTATACTCTTGATGGCATTGTAACTATATAGTAATTGTTTGTATAGTACTGTACATAAGTTTCGAGTTTCAGGACAGATGCTATGAAAGTAGGTACCTTTTTTGTGAGGCAAGTTATTTTTATATAGAAACTTGTTTAGTAACGACACGAGTAATGACTATAGGTAGCTTTAAACCAACCAATAAAAAGAGCGTAGTGGTTCCAATAAAAAAACAAATGAAACCCCAAATGAAAAACATTAAAAACGACCAAATGCGAGTCGGACTCGCGCACGGAGGGTTCCGTACTTGAAAAAACGGCAAAATATCACGTTTGTTGTGTGGGAGCCCCCCTTGAATATTTGTCTTATTTTATTTTTAGTATTTGTCAGCGGCAATAGAAATTCATCATCTGTGAAAATTTAAACTGTCTAGCTTGACATACAGTCTGGTGACAGATAGACGGACGGACAGACAGCGAAGTCTCAGTAATAGGGTCCCGTTTTTATCCTTTGGGTACGGAACCCTAAAAACGACCCCAATGATTCATCCGCCACAAAGGGTGATAAAATTCAACTGAAAACGCTGTTTTGATATTCACGACTGTAACGAATAGGATCGGCCTTCAAATGGCTGATAAAAGAACAGGATGTGCCATTTAACCGTGATGTATATTTTATTTGTTTGGCGTTGGACATTGTTCCAACATGTAGTACAATTGACATTCGATTAGATTTATATACAACTAGCAGCGCCCCGCGGTTTTACCCGCCTTGTGTTCAATCCTGTGGGAATTTCAGAATGAAAAATAGCCTATGTTACTCGTGGATAATGTAGCTTTCGAATGGTGAAAGAATTTTTAAAAACGGTCCAGTAGTTTTTGAGCCTATTCATTACAACCAAACAAGCAAAGTTTTCCTCTTTATAATATTAGTGTAGATAAATATAGTGTAACAAAGTTCTACGCAGTAACTGGAATTTGCCAATGTGGTCGCATCTGGAGCGAATTTACTTGAAAATTATATTAGATAGGGGAAAATTAAGCTAATAGTGATATCTTGAAAAAAACGTAATTTTATAACGCAACATATAACTTAATTGTTATCTTTGTATTTTATTATTGTGTTATTAATATTATAGTGTTTCTCCTAAGAGTCGTGAGACAAGCATTATTTTTGTGAGGCATGCGAAGAGATACAGAACCAAATCGTAGAGGGCCTTTGGATATGTTTAATGTGATGGATTATTATTTATAAAGCACTAGCTGTGCCCCGCGGTTTCACCCGCAGCGCCCCCGTTCCCGTGGGAATTTTGAGATTTTTATTCCTTATTTTTCTTATATAAAAACCTTGTTCTGACAATAAAGAACACATTAAAAAAAGAATCATCCAATTCGGTGCAGTCGTTCTGAAGATATGCGCTTACCAACAAATTCAGCGATTCATTTTTATATTATAGATATCATAAGCTAAAACACCTTGAATATATGCTTAGATCTTTAAAACTTCGCAACGGATTTTGACGCAGTTTTTTTAAATAGATAGAGTGATTCAAGAGGAAGGTTTATATGTATAAAAATTCCCGAAATTCCCACAAAACGCGGGTAAAACCGCGGGGCGCTGCTAATTTATAAATATAACTTCTTTGGACCCACATATTCGTACGTCTATTGGGACCCCATTCACGTTTCCTTTTCTGGTGAAACCAATGGATGAAATCTAGGTCGATATTAAAACGTTGTCAATAGAATCGATTCTTCTATCGCGATCGATCACCTGTATTGAAATGATGTGATATATGATAGGGAATCTATTGCGAGTGCGAGCTCAAACGGTTTCATTTTACAATATACTGCACCCCTCGATGTTAACCGCGTTGTACCCGTTCTCGCAGGAATATCGGGATAAAGTGTATACCATGTGTTATTCTGATGTATAAACTATATTACTGTAAAGTTTCATCCAAGTCCGTCCAGTAGGTCTTTCGTGAAAGAGTAACAAACATACATACATCCTCACAAACTTTCGCATTTATAATATTAGTAGGACATACTCGTACCTACGTGAAACTAAAGATATGCTATAGACCTACCACTAACAGTGGGTTTGATTCTGATTCTGCTATATATTCAGTTTTGTCGATTGTATGTATTCCCTGTACTTCGGAATAATTAGTTTTGACACAATTCATCGCTCTATCTGTCCAGACTCTTTTGAATCTTTCACTCGGAATAAAAACTAATTAGTAAGTAGTCATTGCCCAAGTTCTGAAAAGAGAAATCTGTCTGAATTCAGCGCTCCGTATAACAATCAATTAAATCTAAAATTAATATAATGAAAGAAGAGATTTCTCGAAATATTTCAGCATTATTGTATTTGTGCTTACAAAGCGTGTCCATTAATTATCTTCAAAGATCTAAAGATTATTGTTATTATAACCTAATTTATATTAATACTGTTGTTTAATTTATCTTTTGTTGAATGTGCTTGATTCATTACTGACATAGTTTCTAAGCTTTGTTTGTTACGAATGCTATGGGTTTGAAATAATGACATTATATTATTATTATAGTGTATCTCCTTGGAGACACGGGACAAGCCCAAAAGTGCTTTGGAGGGCACGGTAGCTTCAATCGTTAGACCATGTCGGAGTCCTTTAGGCGGTACGAAAACTCTGACATCAAGGTTGCCCCTAACCTACTTGAAGTTACTAAGAAATTTTGGGATATAAGTTACCCTTTAACCTTTTTCTTAAACGTGGCTGTCGCAACACGGTTTTACAAATCTGACTGAAAGTAAAGATTAGCTCGTTCAAAAACACACAATAAACAAACTCATTTTTATAGTTAGGATTTAAAAGAATTTAAGCATTACCAAGTTAACCTCGCACTTCGAAATCTTTTCCAGTATTTTCAACCAATTAGAGTTAGATACTTCCAGGTTTTCGAACTTCGAATAAAACTAACTTCATATCCTCGTTATTAAGTTCATTCAGAAGTTAAACGGTCGACGATTAAACGGCAGAGTTAGAAATACCTTTAATCTGTCGAAATAGTATAGTTAACGCTCCAGTTGATTTAGAGGAAGTTGCTGCAAGCCAAGTTCAATAAAACCGAAGACACACATGTCGTTAAGCATTGAACTTTGTCGAATTTTGAAATAGTCTTTCGCCTACTAATATAATGCTTCTGCCATCATTGTTTTAGAAAAAAATACTGATAATAACTATGCATGTAGGTACGTACGGAAGAATATTTGTAAGAGAATAAAACATACTTGATGTAACAAAGTAAATAAATGATGATACTATTTCAAGGTAAAGGTAATCTTTGCTTATTATAAAACGAAGTCCCATAAAGCTGCCTGTATGTAATCAATTTTCTGAAAAACTACTGAACGGATTTCCATGTAATTTTCACCAATATACAGGGTAATTAAAGAGGAAGTTTTTTGTAATTACTTTTCATGCCAAAAGTCAGACAGGAGGTACAAAGCGGGAAACGCGGCCTGCTAGTTTTAAAGAACATTTACCTACAACGTAGAAAAATACTTAACGTTTACTTAACTTTCACGATAGACATTCATGTTAAGGGTACTTCTACTAACTTTACCTATTGACTCCCAAGAACTGTACACACCCCATTTAACTTCCAAACCAACTGTATCAAAAGCTATTCAACTTTCCGAATGTTTCTTTACTTGCACTGACGAAATACACTACATAGCATAACTTTAGACACTCGCTCGAGACAGAAATTAATACAAAATTTACTTTAGTGAAATGCAATTTTATGAAATGTGAACCTGTTGAGAATTTATGAGTGTAAAGGTGCGTGTTGTATTGTTTGAAGGCGTAATTGTGGTTGCGGCACGAAGTCTCTGATTGGCTACAGTCTGGTAACACACAGTTCTGATTGCTGCAGATTGCATTTGAAGCAATCAAAACTATGTGTTTTATTGTGTGTTGTTTCTTTGTCGGGCTGCAGCCAATTAGAGCTATCTGCCGCGTGCTTCTGTCAGGTGGCAGCCTATCAGAGGCTTCGTGCCGCAACCACAGTGTCGCTACCACACTGCAGCCCTCGACGGACGCACAGCTTAAGAGTATTTGAAACGAATTGGTAAGATGTTTGTTTGTTATGAAAATTAATAGGCGCTTACCTAGAACTTTCTTAATAAATAATAAATAAATATACCTGGACAAATTCACACACGGTTAATTAGACCCAAAGTAAGCTCTAAGCTTGTGTTATAGAATCTAATTAACTGGTACTACTACATATACATACACAAATATTTTATAAGAATATATAATTGACACCCAGACGTCGTCGCCAACAACTATGTCTGCACATATTGTTGACTCCGGGCGGGAATCGAACCCGCAACCCCCGACACAGTAAGCGCTCTCACTGCCACTGCGCCAACGGGCTTGTCGAATAATGAATTAATGGATCTTCTATCTTTCTTTCCTAATGTACTGAGCTTATATCTATTGACTTATGAGTTATGTTTCATGGATTTTGTTTGTAGCAAATTCCAAACAAACATCGATTTATATACAGTGATAAGTTGATATCTTGTGTTTTTGTGTTCTTGATACTTCATAGCTGGTTCTTATATCTCTATCTACCCTAAAAGATATATCCAGTTATCTACAGTGTAACGTTTTAATAATTAAATAGAGTAGCTGTATCTGTAGATTGAAGCTCTTCCCAAACTGTTTGTAACATTCATCAATCAAACAACTTTCGTCCCGAAATATGTACATCCTGTATTCTGTCGGAGCGGGTCTACTCTGAAAATAACTTGAAATGGTTTTCAAATTTTAGCAATGTTCGCAGTTTTCTATCATTGAGCTTTGAAGAGATAGTTTTCTTTATTGAAACCACTAAAACACTAATTAAAATCACTAAAACCGATTTTGTGAAACTTATTAATAACAGTTTATTTGAGTAAGTAAATACTAAAGCTTTTATCGGGGAAGTTTCTAGGTACAGTAGTTTCAGCTGTGCGTCGATATAGTATTCGTAAGTCAGTGAGTCAGTCAGTCAGGTTTGCTTTTTATATGTATAGTTGACACAAAAAAAATCCTTAATTTGGCTCAAATAACTAATTCTAGGTCTTCCACTTCGCGCTTTCCTTCAACTTTACCCTCTGTGATGTAGGAAGATACTTGAAATAATTTTGTATTTTCAGAGTACTGTCCTCCTGAGTCCTCCAAGAGTCCTCCAAGACCTCTTTTCTAAAGATACGAAGGTATCGTCCCTGGGGGACATCTATGGCAGAATTCCAAATAAGTCAAACGGCAACTAGCATAACTTAGCCTTATCTTAGTTACACATTTATAGGACTTCACTAACAACCATTAGTACAGCCGTATGTTATAGTTTTATAGGTACAATTTCTGTAATATACTTTTTCAACTTATTAGTGACCACAGTGATTTACGAGTATTCGTTGAACGTCGTATATATAACGTTGGGTATGTATTTTAATAATACATTATATATTCCGTGTTTCGGAGTGCACGTTAAACAGACGGTCCGGGTACCTTCTACGGATAGTAGTCGTTACATGAGCCACGTCAGAGGCCTTTGGCGGCTCTATAACTCTGACACCAGGATTGGTCAGGTTGACCATCCACTCGATGAAGAAGAAGAAGTAGAAGATTATATATTTTAACGCGACACAGTTTTGTTATCTATAAGTTAATTCTAATACGTTTAAGAATTTAAACTAAAGAGAAGTAGTAATTGAAAATACTATGGAGCAATATAAAATGTAGTGTACACTGATGTAATAAAGCTGAAGTGTTTGTTTGTTTGAACACGCTAACCTCAGAAACTACAAATCCGATTTGAATAATTCTTTTTGTTGTGGATAGCCACATTCAATGGAAAGGTTATGGGCTATTTTTCATCCCGAAATTCCTACGGTAACGGGCACAACGCAGGTAAAACTGCGGGGTGCTGCTAGTTCGTGAATAAATTTCTTATGGTAGTTTTTAATGTTGTGTCCTATTGAGTGAGATCACAAGTTGCATCGCAGTTATATCAATGTTAGACGTATCTATTCAAAAACACCCCCTTATATACCCCAAGGTCACACATTCTTTCAAACTTTGTCTTCAAAAGTCGCCAACTCGCTAATTGTAACCTATTTTAAACGACAACACGACAACAATTTAAAAACCATTTTTATTTCAACGTCAATAAGGTTTACACTTAAACCTCCCAGTGGAACGTAAAATTGAATAGTCTAGCGTTGTAAAGGTAGGCTTAAACCCGACAATAGTGAAATGGGTCGTGCTTTAAATCGTTTACATACCAGCTGAGTGGCATAAAACTTTAATACCACCAATGGCGGATCACCACACAGCTTCGAACCGAATGCGTGCGCTCAATATGAGACCCTGACCTATATTAAGTTTGTAAATCACTTCAAAAGTTTAGCTGGAACGGAAATAAGGTTTTCGGGGTGGATAAAGGTCTGAAGTAACAAAATGTTGGGTTTCCGGACCAACGGCGTATATTTCTTGATTTAAAATCAACGTAATCTCTACGCCCAGAAGTGATAAGAAGATAAAAGAATAATTTGATACGCATTACATCCTTTGCACTGCAATGCGACATTAGATGTCAGCTAGTTGCAGTCCGCGGTGTTACTCGCGTTGTACCCGTTCCTGCGGGAATTTCGGGATAAAATGAATCCCATGTGATATAACCTGTAAAATCCGTCCAGTAGTTTTTCGTTAAAGAGTAACAACAGCAGCGCTTAGTACTCTAAACACCCTCTTAGATTAAACGTTATTGTAAAGGCGCACGAAATAGAGAAGTGTAACGCACTAAGTGCTTCGCTCTTCCGTGTAAAGGCATGTCGTTAACAGCAGCCGTGTTGTGCGGTGTTCTTATAATTTTACAATCATTTCTTTTAACATAATATCTTAATGTGTTATCTAAGTATATGGCAATTGTCCAAAGACAATTCCTTCTACTGAGGAGAAAGGTTTAATTCATTAATTCAATTGCATTCAGAAATATTGTTATTCATTGGATTGGTCATATTATGTTACTAGTCGCGCCCCGCGGTTTCACCTGCGTTTTACCCGTTCCCGGATAAAATGTATCCCATGTGTTATTCTGATATATAACCTATATTACTGTAAAGTTTCATCTTAATCCGTTCAGTAGTTATTGCGAGAAAGAGCAACAAACATATATCCATACATCCATACATACATGTTTCGCAAACTCACAAACTTTCGCATTTGTAATATTAGGATTAACATTTTAAGACCCTTAACAGAAGAATAAATAGATTTTACGTTAGTAATTAATAACACCTCGATGTGTACGATCTGCGGTTTTACCCGCGTTGTGTCCATTCCTGTGGGAATTTCGGGATGAAAAATAGCGTATGTTACTCGTGGATAATGTAGCTTTTGAATGGTGAAAGAATTTGAAAAACGGTCCAGTAGTTTTTGAGCCTATTCATTACAACCAAACAAATAAAGTTTTCCTCTTTATAATATTAGTGTAGATAAAAAAATATCCGTAATGATTCGACAACAAACCGGAATACCCCGTGGCGAAGTATAATAAAAATGATCTATTCTTTTGTCCTAAGATATTTCGCAAGACTTTTATAACTCACGATGAGATACAAGAAAGGGTTGTGGGAGTAATTATCTTTGTCTTAAGCCTGCGGGATGGAACAGGATTGATTATTGACCCTGTTCAGTTGGAATGGAGCAAGGAGTAGCGAATAATAGAGGTGGTACAATCTAAAAAGAATAGGTGGCTCAAAAGCGGAACTCATTATGGGAACAGCTTGTTATAATAATAATTTTAATAATAAATACTTTTGAAGAAGACGCATCCAATTTTTTTGTTGAATTATCTTTAGTAGATCTTGCCTTTCTTGATAAATGATATTTACCTGTTCTAAATGAATTTTTGAAATGGATTGCCACATGCAACGGAAAGTTTATAGGTTATTTTTCATCCCGTAATTCCCACAGGAACGGGCGCAACGCGGGTAAAACCGCGGGGCGCTGCTAGTTCATTATAATTGTTCAGATACAACATCCAATATCATTCCATCTTCCTTCTTATTGGTTCTCACAAAAACTAACAATACGTTTTTGTTGAAACTAATCGAGTTTTTGCGAGTAACACGCGAGATGACGATAGATTTCTTGCTTTTCGAAACACTGAACACGTTAGGGAATATTATACTTTATGACTATATACGTAAGTGTTATTTGTCTCTGGCTTTGGAGGGATACGATAAATTCGTTTAGCAAGTATCCGCTTTATTTAATTTCGCGTTTTGTGTATTTTGTTTCAATTTGTGCTTAGATTTAGGAAGCTTAAGCGAGGGTTGTTGTTCGATCTTTGCTCATTTTTAACTAAAGGGTAGATAAATTGTGTTTGCCATCCGCTTTTTCTGCGACTGCCGTCGTTTGAAATCGGTGGTGGAGGCACCCCCCCCCCCCCCGCCCGCCCTCGCATCATCCTTGCCTGCGCGGGCGCGCATCACCAGTGTCCTTGGACGACCGCCCTGATTCGGTCGTGATCTCATCCTTGAGCTGCTATCCGTGATAGCCAGGATTACGAATTTCATACATATTCCTGCCGTGCAGACAATATTGTGTGTGTGAGACGTTCTCGCAAACAGTGCTGTGCCATTTTCGATACCTAGCTGGTGTTTGGACCTTACAACGCTGCTCCATCATCTCCACGCCATCCAGAAACCTCTCTGTGCCGATCCATCTTTACAGACGACGTGTGGAAGCAATAAGGTTGGTGGTGGACTTGATTTGTCTACTTTTGTGAGCAAAGATCTTTTCCAAATTCTAGTGGGTATATCGTTTATGTACAGGCTTAAATGTTACATACTTAGGTCCTTCGAATCTTCCCAGCCCTAACAGACTCCACATTTTGGTCCTTCGAGCCGGATAATTTAACCTTAGTAAATCTCATACTTAATTTCATACTCAAGTTCTTCTATCCACGTTGGTTAGTTAGGACGCCATTTTGAATGAACCACGTTGGCGTGTAACCAATTTATTCAATTTGTGCATACAAGCCGTGCTTGTTTCTTAATTAAATATTTACATTTGTCTTAGTTTCACAACTGTTTAGGTTTTCAAAATGCCTAATTCTGATGAAAAAGCCTCTGACAAAGCTCCCTCCAAAAAGGAGTTAGAAATTGCTCGCTACATTAATAAAGCCATTGCTAAAAGGCAACGTATTTATTCTCAACTTCAGCAAATATTTGATTTATCAAATAAAATTGATACCCAATCGGATGTTAAAATTATGTTCCTCTTGCGTGCCTCAGAGATTGATTCATTACGCGATTCATTTGAAAGCACGTGCATGGAAATTTATGATTTGAAATTGACTTTAGATCCCGATGCGCAATTCAATGACAGCGATCTAAAGGCCTTCGATGACCTGTACTTTCGCATAAAGCTGTGTAAATCAAAGCACGCTTCCAAAATGGCGGACGTTCCTCCATGCGCTAAAGATAATTCTAACGCCGAAGTACGGCCGCGTTTACCCAAATTAGAATTGTTCACGTTTGATGGGAATATTGAAAGTTTCACAACATTTTATGAAACATTTTGCTCTTTGGTGCACAATCAAAGAGGTATCTCCAATATAGACAAATTTCATTATTTGCTGTCGTGTACAAAAGGTTCCGCACTCAGCATCGTCAAAAGTGTGCCTATAACATCGAGTAATTACGAAGTGGTATGGCAGTCATTGCTTGATAAATATCAGGACAATAGAATGCTAGTAGGTAAATATCTAGATAAAATGTTGAATTTTCCCGCGTTAAAAACTGAGTCACCTTCCAATTTAAATAATTTTATTGAGACTTTTGATCATTCATATCGCGCAATAAATGCTCTCAACATCGATAATTTATCTAGCTATGTACTTTGTCATATAGCATTGAAAGGGCTAGACCCTAATACCCGAAAGACGTTCGAACAAAGCATTGATCAAAAAACTATACCTACTTACGAACAGCTGATGTCTCACGTACATAACCATATTAAAATCTTGGAACATTCGCAACCTAGTTCTACTGTTTCGCAAAATAGGAATTCTACACCTAACGCTAATTCAAACAAAAGAACGAGTGAGAATTACATAAGAAAAACCTTTTCTTCACAGACGCAATCTGTAAATAACAAACCGGTTTGTTTACACTGTGGCCAAAATCATATGATTTTTCGCTGTGAACAATTCCGTGAATTGACACCCGCGAAACGACTCAGCCGTGCTGATCATTTAAAATTGTGCCACAACTGCCTCAAACAAAATCATTCGTCTGCCGATTGTCGTAGTCAGTTCAAATGCTTTGCTTGTAATCAGCGCCATCATGCGTTATTGCATCTAGATACCGTAATTAATACTATCGATGCACGATCTATAGATACACATAGTGCGCACGCGCATACGAAGCTATCATTCTCGAACGTAAACAATATAAAGAACTATATGGTTCTACTTGGTACTGCTATAGTTAATGTTATTGACTCGTTTGGTAATTCGCAAGCTTGCCGTGTTCTTATCGATTCAGGCGCTCAATCGAACTTTATTACAATGGAATGTTTAGAACGATTAGGATTGTCACGACAAAAATGTCCGTATAATATTTTCGGCTTAGCCGGTAACAGCGTGAAGAATTTTGGCATGACCTCATGTACCATTAAACCGAGACACTCCGAAAATCCGACGTTTACAATCGATGCTATTATATTGCAAAAAATTACTTCCGACTTACCTTCGGTGGAAATCTCCGAAGAAGTTTCCAACCATTATAAAAACCTTTTGCTGGCGGATCCCTCCTTTTATAAAAAATCCCCTGTTGATATTATTCTCGCAGGTGACATATTCCCTGACATCTACGACGGGAACAAAATAATCGTGAGCCCCACACTACCCGTAGCACTAAGTAGTGCCTTCGGGTTCGTATTGTGTGGAAGAATGGAAGTACCGTGTACTTCCGATGATGTCACTAACATTGCAACATTATCTTGCAATTTGGTGTCGTACACCAATGACAGTGACACCATCAATGCATCCTTAAAATCGTTTTGGGAATTAGAGGAGTCGCCGTGCGACAACCCTAAGCTCAGCCCACACGACGAACTAGCCGAGGAGATTTTTTCTAAGCAGCACTATAGGGACGAGAGTGGTAGGTACGTATCACCTATCCTGCTCGACCCGAACCGTGCCGCCCTCGGTGAATCACGTAGCCAAGCCGTGCGAAGGCTACACCATTTGGAGCGACGTTTCGCTCGAGCCCCTGAGTTGCGTACTCCTTATGTTGAGTTCATGCGCGAGTATGAAAACCTCGGACATATGCGACCATACACCGGCACAGAGCCGAGTAAGTACACAATTCCACACCACTGTGTGGTAAAAAGCTCAAGTACCACTACGCCCGTGCGAGTGGTATTCGATGGCTCAGCGGTCACTTCGAATGGCGTGTCATTAAATGACACATTGCTCACAGGTAGGAAGCTTCATCACGATATTTTAAAAATTATTTTCAATTTCCGCCTGTATGATATTTGCCTAACAGCTGATATAGCTAAATTTTATAGAATGATATCTATAATTCCCGAGGACCGCTGTTATCAACACATTCTTTGGAGGGAATCCCCCTCTGAAGAAATCAAAACGTACGAACTTCTCACGAATACCTACGGTTTACGTTCATCTGGTTACGTAGCTGTGCGCTCCTTGCAGCAGTTAGCTCAAGATGAAGGTAAAAATTACCCTCACGCTGCTAAGGTTTTAATGGAAGGTTTTTTTGTCGACGACCTGTTGTGGTCTACACAGGACCTCGCCGAGGCCTGTACGTTACAGGATGAGCTCGTAGCTCTATTGAAACTCGGCCGCTTTGACCTGCGCAAATGGGCGAGTAACTCCCCTGAGTTACTCGCGAGAATAGACGCTGAGCAATCCGTCGCTATAAACTTTGGTGACGACACCGTGTGTTCTTCACTAAAGGTACTAGGACTGATATGGCTGCCCTCTGATGATTGTTTTTCATTCGACTACAACATGACGGACGATACCTACACTAAACGATCGGTGCTAAAACTTCTTGCAAGTATTTTCGATCCTGTTGGATTTCTATCTCCCTGCACATTTCTCGCTAAATGTATAATGCAAGACTTGTGGAAACTTAGTCTTGGTTGGGACGAGTCCCTCCCAACTCAATTGCGGGAAAAATGGTCAATGTATATAACATCATTATCGAGTCTCTCGTCTATAAAAATCGAACGGCACTTGCTTATGCCGAAATTCTGTGAGGTACATTTAATTGCATTTTGTGACGCATCAACCCGTGGTTATGCGGCATGTGTTTACGCTCGAAGTGTCGACCCAAATAATAAGGTGAAAACCAGACTACTTATCAGTAAAGGTAAAGTCGCACCGATCAAACCTCTTACGATTCCACGACTCGAACTTATGTCAGCTGTTTTGTTATCTAAATTAATTTTATTCATTCAAAAAAATATAAATAATATAAACTTTCAAGTAACGGCTTTGACCGATTCCAGTGTTGCACTCGCTTGGTTACAAACACCTCCTTACAAACTTCAAACCTTTGTGTCTAATCGTGTCACTCAAGTAGTGGAGGTAGTTCCGTCGAATAGCTGGTATCACGTGAGAAGCGAAAACAATGCCGCTGACATTTGTTCGCGTGGCGCCATGCCGACTCAGCTCGTAGCTGATTACGAGCAATGGCTTCACGGACCAGATTGGTTGGCTGATGACGTTCATCAGTGGCCAATCAGTCCGTTTTACATAAAAGATGACTCGGAAATATTAGAGTTAAAATCAAATAATGATACTTTCTCCTGTCTATCTCAAACATTAACTGACGATTTTTCAAAAACGTTTTTTGAAAGGTATTCCTCATTCACGAAACTTCAACGTGTTCTTGCATGGTGTTTACGATTTGTAAAAAACTGCAGACTCACAAAAAATGAACGTTTGTTTGGACCCTTATCAATTGGCGAGTTGAATGTGTCGCACGATCTTATAATTAAACTTACACAAAATACCTATTTTCGTGACGAAATAGATAAACTTAAAAATAACAAATATGTTCCGTCGTTACGGAAGTTAGCACCCTTCGTCGATTCCCATGATTTCCTCAGGGTGGGGGGTAGGTTATCCCAAGCTAAACTACCTTACAATAGCAAACATCCTCTGCTATTGCCTAAAAAATGTCACGTAACTTTTCTAATAATCAATTATCTTCACGTCATGTACCTACATGTAGGACCTCGCTCATTACAAGGTATATTGTGTAAACGTTATTGGATAATTTCCGCGCGCAATGTAATCCGTAGTGTGTTGTCGAAATGCATCGTATGCTTTAAATGCAACCCTACATCGATTCAACCCCATATGGGTACTTTACCCGCCGAAAGATTGATACCTAACAAGGTTTTTGATCATGTCGGTTGTGACTTAGGTGGTCCGTTCCTCATTAAGTCGAGTATTAAACGCAACACAAAGGTTCTAAAATGCTACATGTGCCTTTTTGTGTGCTTTTCCACAAAGGCCGTGCATATTGAAGTCTTAAGCGATTTATCAGCTGATTGTTTTCTAGCTACACTTGATAGGTTTGTAGCGCGACGCGGCCTATGCTCGTGCCTACATTCAGATAACGGTACAAATTTTGTCGCCGCTGCAAAACATTTGAAGAATGTGGTAATCTTTTTTAATAAATATAATGACCCGATTGCTGAAGGCTGTGCTTCTCGGTCTATTGATTGGAAAAATATTCCACCTACAGCTGCGTCGATGGGCGGACTGTGGGAAGCCGGGATTAAGTCAGCCAAGCGTCATCTTCTTCAGGCAGTAGGAAATAAGGTGCTCACATACGAGGAGCTCACTACTGTCTTTTGTAAAATCGAAGCAGTGTTAAATTCACGTCCTCTGTGTCCATTGTCTAACAGTCCCGATGAGTTTGAAACATTAACACCGGGTCATTTTTTAATAGGTCAAAGCTTACTCGCCGTACCCGAGTACAATGTTGAAGACGTGAGTGTGAACCGGCTGTCACGTTGGCAATACGTTCAAAGGATTTCCCAAACGTTTTGGAAAAAATGGTCCGATGACTACCTACATACATTGCAACAAAGAGCAAAGTGGCACACACATTCTCCAAATCTCATGGTTGGCGATTTAGTTCTCATTAGATCTGATCTAACTCGCCCACTCAATTGGGTTCGGGCCAAGGTAGAACGTGTTCATAATGGTCCTGATGGGGTAGTTCGTGTTTTAACTTTGAGGACGCAAAAGGGACTATTAAAGAGACCGGTAAATAAAATCTGTCCTTTTCCTTATTCGAATTGATAAGTTCATAAACTATACTAAATAAATCTTATTCATCTTATCATATTTACTTATGTAGCATCTTATTATATTTACTTATGTATAATTAGTAATTACTTATAAAAAAATATATATTTAGGTACACTATTCTGCCTATTAGCAACATTTCCATTGCCGTAGAAATTTCTTTCTTATTTCATGTACATTTATCTACTGGAAATTATCATGATAATTTCGGTGGGGGGAATGTTCGATCTTTGCTCATTTTTAACTAAAGGGTAGATAAATTGTGTTTGCCATCCGCTTTTTCTGCGACTGCCGTCGTTTGAAATCGGTGGTGGAGGCACCCCCCCCCCCCCCCCGCCCGCCCTCGCATCATCCTTGCCTGCGCGGGCGCGCATCACCAGTGTCCTTGGACGACCGCCCTGATTCGGTCGTGATCTCATCCTTGAGCTGCTATCCGTGATAGCCAGGATTACGAATTTCATACATATTCCTGCCGTGCAGACAATATTGTGTGTGTGAGACGTTCTCGCAAACAGTGCTGTGCCATTTTCGATACCTAGCTGGTGTTTGGACCTTACAACGCTGCTCCATCATCTCCACGCCATCCAGAAACCTCTCTGTGCCGATCCATCTTTACAGACGACGTGTGGAAGCAATAAGGTTGGTGGTGGACTTGATTTGTCTACTTTTGTGAGCAAAGATCTTTTCCAAATTCTAGTGGGTATATCGTTTATGTACAGGCTTAAATGTTACATACTTAGGTCCTTCGAATCTTCCCAGCCCTAACAGACTCCACAGTTGTCATTGAGTGAATTTACAGGCAGAGCCGTTAAATCCTAAAATTAACATTGGTTTAATATTTGTCGCTCGCTTTACAAACTCGCCGGCTCTCAGTTTGGAATCTCGCTTAGTGACAACGATGCTTAAGACGACGTGTGAACACGCTCATCGCGTTTGTGAGGGGTGAGGTATCTTCCCCCCGCGCTTTATGTTCGCGGACCTGTCACTTTTATAAATTTATGTTACTGGAAATCTAATAAGGGTCCCCGTACACTTGATCGGCTATCGGTATTGTCTTTTACAGATACCAATTTATTTTTCATCAGTATGAATGAGTTGACGTGTTATCGGTAATATCGGTATTGTTATCTTAGTGCAGTCGGGGCAGACATTTAAATAAAAAAAAATCCAGGGAGCGATTTACTTTTTAAACGTCGGGGGGGGGGGGGTGGTTGGGAGTATAAATCTCGATTTTCGAACTAATCCCGGTAGAGGGTTCGCCGCCATCTTAAATTTAATAAAATTTTTACGCTAGGATAAACTTGATAGTATAACACTGCAAATATTGATCCTAGCGTAAAAATGATAATGGCCAAACTTGTGGAAAATTTAATTTCCAACAACTTTCGATAGGATCATTTTTGCTCTAAAGTTGAAAATTAACGAGTTATTTCAGAAAAACTAAAAAAATTAACTTTTAAACAAGATGGCGGCGAACCCTCTGGTTCGTCTTCTTGTTCATCTTGTTTTAAAGTTAAATTTGTTGAGAATTCATTGAATTTGTTGAGAAGGCATTGTATTTGTTGAGAATTCTGCATTACTATACCATGTTTCAAAATCCCAGATCAATTATGTAAACAAAGTTATGTCAAGATTTGACACTGTCAATGTAGGAGGTCAGATGTGTCGAACCTTCGGGTAATGTCATTTAAAAATATTGTTGCCCAGCAGTGGGACAAACCTGTTTTCCTTGGTCACGGTATCACGCGTGAATGGCTGGACCGATTTCATTAATTTTTTTTTTGTTGTATTTGTTATTATTAGGAGAAGGTTCTTACGGAAAAAAATATTAAGAAAATCTCTCAGAAATATTGAAAAATATACATTTAATTTTGCATATTTAAAAAAACACGCGTAACGAATGTCAATATCATTCTTGTACGAAGTTCGCCGGGTCAGCTACACGGATTTTATGTGCGCCGGACTTTTTGCGCGTTGTGTGCGTTACTGCATATAATTACATAGGTTCTATTTTCACAGACTAAAAAGTGCGTCACGGATAGTCTGTCGTCTGCGCTGCACCTAAGATATTATTTGCGATGTTCGTACAGAGCGAGCGTGCGCGACGAAGCAGTACGTGTCTACTCCCAACAAGGCCCCGCGGCCGACTGAGTGACTAGAGCACCGTCAACGCGAGCGCTATAATTATGTTTTATTTCATTGAATAAACTAACTTCAATTTAGAGAAAAACCATCTGTACTACCATATGGGATTTGATGTAAGGTTTATGAAAATATAAATTTTGTACTTGTTTTTTCTTTACAATCGCCGTGAAACTGTAAAATTTCAATAAAATGTCGATTTTTTACGATTTTCACGATTTTTTTCTATCGAGGCAAATCACTCTAATCGTGTTTCGAAGTGTATAACAATACAAAGCATATTTTTACCTTTACGACAGTAGGAATATCATTCCATAAATTTTAGCGGTTGATATCCAAAAACTGTTTCTAACACAACTCTTTCGCGATGTTTTACGCTTCTGGTCTTACCACTTCGTCTTAAGGTTAAAAAAGCAAGTTCGTGTAGTTTAGTGGTCAAACCTGGAGTCGAAGATTTTAGGCCGTCCACAGGCTTCCGACATGATTTATCGATTGAAACAACCAGGGCCGACAGTTTTACATACCCTCCGAAGCAGATAGAAATGCTACTAAGCTACTATCGGCCACTCAAGGTAAAAAGCACTGATATTTATTTATTTTGTTAACTTACAATTTCTAAAGCATGGTATACTATTATTTACTATCAACAGCCAGATTGTGGTGAAATATCTATCGATTTTCAGCCATACACAACACCTCTCGATACAATAGCTATTAATCGCATCGCACGTGTAACGTTCGCAAATAAATCGCTACCAAAGGTCAGTAACGTCAGCAAATAAATCAATGCTAATTGGAGCGCTTGTGGTGAGCTTGTCAACAGTAGTTGGCAAACTGGGCCGATGATCACTGTTAATTAAATTGCTTAACAAAAAAAAACCGAGCGTTTTTTTCAAAGTATTTTATTAATGCTCTATATTACTTATCACAGATTTTGCATAGTATGATATTATAGACGTATTCGTCCTACTTCTTATTCTCTTCAATGACATGTTGATACAGATTAAGTATAGCCTAGCCGCGCTCCGCGGTTCTATCCGCGTTGTGTCCGTAATATAATACAATAATTCTTTTCTTTGCTTGCCTTTCAGTTATAATGTAAGTAACCATGCAGTCTGCAGCGGCAGCTTGCGGTCTGCAGCCCAACTTTGAATTGTACCATTATAATAAAGACTCAAAACGACGCGTCTTTGCTCTTTTAAAAATCAAACTTTTTATTCATATCTTTTAAAATATCATATTTCGAATCCCCTAGCCTACCAAGCTAGTTAGCAAATATGAGTTTAACGAATTGTCCCGTTTGTTAGACCGCAGCGTTAATTGCTAAACATCTGACTATAATTTATGTTCAGTGCTTGCATTGAGCGCGTCTAAATAGTGATACATGTGCGCTTTCATTAACAAACTGTTCATTTTAAGTGTAATATAGTGAGTTTATTATTAACCTCTTCAGAATTTGGCGTTTTACTTTGAAATCTAGTGGAATTGGTCGTAGTAACGTTCCACTGTAAAGCTGCCACAGTTGGCCACTTCCCTTCTCTAACTTATGTACTTATTACATAGCAAATGTCTTTCAGTACTCTAATAAGTATAAGCATTCGTATTGGGTGACAGCGAATGAGAGACATATTCGATCGTTTACAATTTTTTTTTTTATTGTCACAAAATGTGGATCAATGTCGTCAATTTTCGTCGATTAATTTCTATTTGAGCGATACCGTGCTTCATAGGGCACGTTAAATTGTCGATCCGTGTTGTTTCAATTGTTAGACTATGTCAGAGACCTTAAGGCGGTTTAAAAACTCCATCAAGTTTGGCCACTAACCTACACAAATTTAGTTTTCCATCAATGTCGGATGAGATAGTTGAGAGTGACGTCACCCGGTCCGCATAGTCATTTTCACTGTACTTCATCAAGCCTTCGCCCTTCTAGAGATTTTATATGCCACTTAATTATACTAAGGAAAACGGAAAATCCAACTGTGAGCAAATCGAGGGGCGTCTGTAGTGTTTGAAGGGGGAGAGACATTACCAATCCGGAAAATCGTTTTGTCTTCTCTCGTTTCTGTTTGACCAGATCTAGAAAGAATCTAAAAGTAATTTCGTAACGTCCAACTTAGCGGTTTCGGGTGTTCTTACAATACTGAGTTTGGGGTAAGTTTTCGGAAAAGAATAATAAATATTCTTTTGTACAATACTTGCGTGGATCGGATCTTTGGTAGATTTACATTGAGATTTGGTTTATCCAAAGGGAATTAACATTTCAGGATTCGAAGATGTGTTTTTCGGAAAGTTCCAATAATTAATGTTTATGTAGTAACGTTTAGTACAATTATATAGACGTTTAGATTGTCTATTGTGTGTGTCTATATACTACTCGTAGTAATCCATTTTTCTATACTAATATTATAAACAGGTAAAAGTTGTAAGTTTTTGTTTGTTTGTTGAGCAAATCTCAGGAACTACAAATACAATTTGAATAGTTATCTATAATATAAAAATGTATCACTGAATCTGTTGCTAAGCGCATAACTTCAGAACGACTGCACCAAATTGGATGATCCTTTTTTTAATGTGTTCCTTATTGTCAGGACAAGGTTTTTATATAAGAAAAATAAGGAATAAAAATCTCAAAATTCCCACGGGAACGGGGGCGCTACGGGTGAAACCGCGGGGCACAGCTAGTCATATATATATTGTAATAGATAGCCACATTGAACGGGAAGGTTATAGGCTACTTTTCATCCCAAAATTCCTACAGGAACGGGTACAACGTGGGTAAACCGCGGGGCACTGCTAGTTTTGAATATAGCGTGGAATGGAGAGCCATGTTGCAGTGACGCGTCAGCGACTAGTGAAGTTTGAAACAAACAATAACTTTTACAATATAATGTGTTTGTGTTTTCAAAGGACTAGTCAATGTCACTGTGTCGCCGCTGGCACCCAGACACACCCTAAGGCCCGAACACATATTATAATCACTTACTCAACTTACTGTACTGACAGACCTTTGCCCAGCAATGGGATATTACAAGCCAACACTTTAACTCTCATTACTAAACTAATTTACTCATTAGTTAAAGCATTTTGTATATGAAATCTGCTAAATTAAGACGTGCTTGAACCACATTCCTAGTAATATTCTAATTGCATTAATTATGCGGATGCACTGAGTGAAACGTTCAAACAATGCGAGAATAATTTGCATCGTGTGACCTCCACTATATAGGACTTGGCTCTGACGGCATTTTCATTAATAATAATTAAACTGGTTTATCGGTAATGAATTATTAATATATGCGGGGTTGTTAAGGAAATGTGGTGAGTGGCTAAACCTACTAATGGATTAAAAGCTGTAGAGTTTTTGAATTTGCTTTTCCATCTTTCCATCGCAAATGAAACCTATTTTGATTTAAGTTTCACTTACTTGAGATTTATAAGAAATAATAATAAATTAGGTTATTTCATAAAAATGTAGCTAAATAAAGTCGCGGAGTCTCCATTTAATCATGTAATGCCTGTAGTTAGAGGCTCCGCTATCATACATTCATATTATGATTTAAAACTAAAAGTGAATAAATATTAATTACAAAGAGATTTGATGAACATTGTATTGGAATGACGTGATGGTGTGATGTTATTTTCATCACTAGTAAGTAAGTAAACAAGTTTGAGTAGAGCCCACCCTGGTGTCGGAGTTTTTAGACCGCCTAAAGACCTTCGACATGGTCTGAGGATTGCAACAACCCGGATCGACAATTTTACGTGCTCTCCGAAGCACGGTAGCGCTCATATAGAAATGTCACTATAGGTTACCCAATTAGGTGCTGAGATGCACGGTGCTTAACAATCGCATTGAGCTAACAGCAATGAAAAAACATCGCTCATGAAATGTTTAGGTATACAATATATCTGAAAATTTCTTCCAAAGAGCGATGTTTTCTTTTTGGGTACCGTAGGCGTGAGAAACTTTTTACTTAGGTTTTACTTTAATAGTTGACATGGTTAGTTCTCCACCCAAGATACATAGCTCAGGCTTAGTAAAACTTTTATTTTACCTAGCTCTTAATATTAACACAAGTTTGGCGTGTTTTGATCAAATAAGTAGATAAGCACTAATGTCTCGAAAAAGCAAAGAAAACAAGAATATCTAGCTATAAAATGTGTTAACAAATTGAAAAGACTTAACGCAATATCTTTTTTTTCTACCGCCTGATTAGATTTGTTTGGATAAACTTCTTTTTGAAGATAAGGTAAACAGAAGCAAGACACCATGATATCTGCCGAGAGAAATTTTCAAACAAAATGTTGGAAAAGGAATATTTTTTTGCAACTTTTGTTTTATAAAATGATGGCGGTTTTTGAAATTGATATTGCCGTGAATGGAAATGTATTTTCGAATATTTTTTGTTTTGTTGAAAGCCGCGTTTTTAAGACGCGCAACCCGAGCCTCACCCGCACTATGTACGTCATGCCCTTACTTAAATTTATTTTGAGCAAAACATTTACTGCTATGTAAGGATTTTCACACCAAAGCCTACGACGTAGCTACTTTTGCCTACGCCGTAGCCGGATAGAAGGGAGTGTAGGATCTCTGTGTATTACATCGTAGTTTAAAAACGGGTAAACGATTGTGTATACATAAAAATATAGATTTTCGGAGAACACGATATCTACTTACAAAAAGGTACCTAAATTCTACAGAAAAAAAATAATTAAGGGAAAAATTCTGTGTATCTTGGATCTAGTTAAGTATAATACATTATGCTTGCTTCGATGGCTCTAGGGAAATAAGTAATCTTTGGTACAACCCATGGCGAAACTGTTTTATATTTAAACAGTCCTAGATTAGATAAGTCTAAGAAGTTACTAGACCCTCGGGCGGTACCGACTTCGAATCTCTGATTACATTCTCGACACTTTAGTGAGTCGTGCGTTTAGTCAGATCCTTTTTGTAAGAGATTTATTTTCAGAAAGTATTTTTTTTTGTTAACTGTACAGGGTATTACTCTATAAAAAAGATTCCTCTATAATGTAAATAAGTAAGTACCGTGCGGTTTTAGACCAACTTCGACATCGTCTAATTGCAACATTATGAAATTGTAATTGTGCTTCGGAATGCCCGTACAATTGTCGGTTCCAGTTGCTTCAACCGTTAGACCAAGTCGGATACTTTTAGAAGGTCTAAAAACTCCAACACCAGTGTTGGCCACTGGCCTACACACACTTTGAACGATACTTTAAATCGCTTAGCTATATAGCCTTAGTTCTTAATTTAAAATATAAGCATAAATAAATATAACCTTAACAAATGAAAAACTCTTTAATTAATTAAATACAACACAAAGTATCCATTCTAAGGAACACCGGTAGGCGAGAACCAGATTGAAATCAGTACCAGATATTAAAATAGTGTCCTTTCGACCTTCTGAACCACAAAATGAACGCCCTTTCGTCTCACAGATTAAATCAGACCTTCGGAGACTAATTTAAAGCTAATTTTGGGTCCATCAACTTTTTCACTTTGAATTTCACACCGAATTTGACTTATTTATTATTAATGTATTACTACGAGTATTTTCGAGGCACATTTTTTGTTTGATTTAGTTAAAACACTTACTTTGATTTCCCGACGTTTCGAGTGGATTGCACCACCCACAAGTAATATGTTTGTAACGTTAGTTGGGATTGCACCACTCGTAGTACGTTAATAATGTGTAAAATTCGCGAAAGTTTTTAAAATACTATTTGACTTTATCACTTACCAAATTTTTTGTCTCCTGAATTAGGCTTATTTATACATTTTTGATTTATTATTAAAAAATACTTTATAGAGTTATTAAACGACCACAATCAAGCTATATAAAATATAATCCATAAATATTACAAAGTATCGACATAGTAACTGAGATTTTGTACTACCAAAACTTATATTTTGCTCAAAACAAAACATACATTGTGTAGTCTTACATAATGTATCTTGTAAGCCAAGATATACCTACTTCCTTTCCGAACATAAAGTTTGTATTCTACATAAAATCTTGATGTAAAGTGGCCTACGACCTCAAACCAAACAAATAACAAAGACAAAGCGCTGATCAAAATAGTGAATCATGAATAATTACACCCTGTTTGATACACGGTGACAAACACTTCCTCATTTATAACCCATTCCAAAACCACCAAATTACTCCTCACTGAAAGTATACACGTTCACAAATCAGCTTCACGTTACCGTTGACAGTTCTCTTTAGTTTTTGGTCCGAGCTTTACATCCAAAAGGCACAAGCCTGTGGTGTATATAAACTACTTGTGGTTTAAATATAATATGACACGAGACCGCCAATTCCTTAGGCAAGTCCGGGCCTTGAGGAATAGTTTATTGAGTTGAGATGTATGTTAAGTTTAAGCCTTGTGAGTTACGGTTTCTGTAGATGTTACGTTTAAGTCAACATTGACGCTACATTGTATAAAACATGTAAACTAAACTCATGTTATGAAGCTGAAGAGTTGGGTTTTTGTTTGTTTGAACGCGCTAATCTCCGGAACTAACAGTTCGATTGAAAAGATTCTTTGGTATTGGGGAGCCACATTCAATGGAAAGGGTATAAGCTATTTTTCATTTCGAAACTTACTCGGAGAAATGCACAACATGGGCAAAACCGCAAAGCACTGGTAGGAAAACTAATAAAATGGTTATCCTTGGTATAGCTGTACTCTGTATAATATGGGGACATCGTAACAAATGTTAACATAGTCGCATATGGCGAGAAATCAATTGTTAAATTATACTTAGGATAGTTTATGCGCTGAATAACTTTTTATCGGTAAAAGGTTACAGTAAATATGTAAAGATAAACGCTTGTAATCACAATGTCGATATAGTTTTTATCTCGTCGCTAAAACGAGGGGTTTTAATAGGTTTGAGTTGAATGTCTCTGTCTGTGACATTGTAGCTCCCAAACGTGTTAACTAGATGTGGTTTTTGTTAGATTTGATCGACATAAAGCCTTGTCCGGGGTGACGCGCGGGGCTTGTAGCATAGTATCAAAAAAGGATGAAAGCTAAACCGTATGCGATTTTTAGATAACGCTTTTGCAAAAAGCACTAACTTTAAATATGTTTGATTTGACACCACACACACCCCTCAATGACCTGTTGAGAAAGAAAATCTTACCTGAAAGAGTTGAGGACTTTTTTGGATGTTGTACGAGCAAGTACGTACAACATGCACCATCATCATTTTACTTAATAATCAAATATTTATTGTATTAAATTCAGTTCGAAAACGGTCATCAAGCGCGCCGTACGTTCTCATATTACATCAGTTCATTATTAGCCTAATTTCTTCAATATATCAGTTCTATCAATTTATCAGTGACTTTAATTTAAATATATCAGTTATCAGACAATCTGTTACGGGAAACCGTACATTGGTCCTTCGAGCTTTTGGGAAGCGGGATCTCTGTACACGTGTTGTATTGCGTGAACTCTCGATAACCACGTGTTCGTGATTTCGCTTAATGACCTGTGGACATTACTTTTGACTATAAAACAGCAGTTATTGTGCAAAAAGGGATTGCAGTGTAAGGGTGACAGCTTAGCCTAGGCGTCAACACTCATTATCATCAGCACAAACAAGTAAGATCAGTCCTTTTTTATTTAACAATAATGTCGTCCGTCCAAGATATTTTGGATACGCAGCAGCAGTTATCAGTAGCAATCGAGAATATATATACCAACTTCAAAAAAGATAGTGCAAGTAGGAAGACTAGTGACTATCTCAGGAAGAAATTAGATATTCTCGATAATTACTGGTCTGAGTATGAGAATAATATTTCTAAGTTATCGGTTTCGGAGTTGGATCCCGGAACCAAAGACTACATTAGCAAGGATTTGGAGAGAGTGAAGGAAAGGTATGGTAACATTAGAGCTCATATTCAAAATTATCAGTTTACGGCGGTGGAGAGGCCAAAATCGCCTCTAATCAAACCTCCGTCATTTTTACCCAATCAAGATGGGTCGCAGCCGAGCGGCAGCAAGGCCGCTCAATTTTCTTCAATAGCTACGGTAAGCAAGACCGAAGAAATGCTTAAGAAACAGAGCAGTAATTTCAAGGCATTACATCGTACGATAACAGGCATCGATCTAGAGTCAGTCAATGAAAAGTGGGAGTTAGAAGATATTCTCCGCACAGTGCAGTCTCGTTGGTCTGTCATTGACTCCCTGCACTGGGACATCGACAGCCAGACGGATGGTTTCAACGAAGATTATGAAAATACATTCACTACGTATGAACGGAAATTCCAAAACATGAAAAAGGCCATAAACAAGAAAATGTGGTCCGTGGCTCACTTGGAAAGATCTACTCCGCAGATGGAAATTCCTACATTCAGTGGGAATTATAACAACTGGGTGTCATTTAAAGATTTGTTTAATGAAACTATTCACCGCAATAACTCAATATCTGATGCTCAAAAGATGCAATATCTCAAGTCCAAGGTGAAGGGAGAGGCTGAGAGATTAATACAGCACTTGCAAGTGAGCTCCGATAACTACTCGATTTGCTGGGATATATTAAATCAGCGTTATAACAACAAGAAATTAATATTTACTACTCATATGAATTCGTTAATGAATATCCCCGCAATGCAGCAGCAATCAGTCGCTCTTATCAAACGTATTCACGACTCTACTCGAGAATGCCTCAACGCAATCAAGAACCTTGGGGTCGACATCAAGTCGTGGGACCCCATCGTAGTATATCTATTATGCCAGAAATTAGATACACTGACTTACACGGACTATATGGAGTTCGTTAAAAACCCAAGAGAAATACCTAATTTGGAAGAATTTTTAAAGTTTTTGGAGATCAAGTTTATGACATTAGAGTCATCGCGTAGGAAGCAAGATAATCCTGCGCAAAAGCAGCAATTATTGAATAAAACTCAATATAATAATAATTGCAATCAGAAACCCAATTATTATAAGACGTCATTTACAAGCAGCAAAACAATTTCGCAACCGCCCCAGAAAAAAATAGTAACGTCGACTAAATATAAATGTTCATTGTGCAATAGTAATGAACATGGAATATATTATTGCCAACAATTTTTAGAATTATCGCCCGCTAACCGACAGAAAACAGCAACTAAATTGAATCTCTGTCCAAACTGTTTGTATGATCACCAAGGTAAACCCTGCATTTCAGAGAAAGTGTGTACTTTGTGCAATAAAGCTCATAATCGCTTATTGCACGACGCGTTTGCGGAATCAGTCCATCATAACTCAACCCAGGCTACACGCAGCGGGGTGGGTACGGGAGCGCGCGGGAGCTTCGCAACCGACGGACATGGAAATGCTAGCTCAGGAAAACAAGTTCAGGCTAGTTCGCACGTGTCTTTGCAAGATGACCTGGTTGAGGTGTTGTTGCCGACGGCGATGATCAAGGTACAGGCAGCTGATGGCACTTCCTACATCATGCGCGCTCTCCTAGATCAGGCTTCACAGATATCATTGATAACGGAGCATGCAGCACAACAATTGAGAATACCGAGGAATAAATGCAGTGGAGTTGTAACAGGAATCGGGGATAAAGCCAATAACAGCAAGGGGCTTATCACCATAAATTGTTCATCTCTGATTAGTGATTTTACATTTGAAACAGATGCATTAATAATGAAACAGTTAATTAGAAACTTACCGAATCAAACGTTATCAAACCACAACTGGGCTTATTTAAATCAGATAAAATTAGCAGATCCAGAATTCTATAAATGCCGACCCATAGATATCTTACTCGGGGCCGACATATACTCGATGATATTAATGAATGGTATATGCCGAGAAAATTCGTCGCTACCAATCGCACAGCAAACACAGCTTGGTTGGATATTGAGCGGCAATACAAAGGTATTCCATTGTAATGTGGTGTTGAACAATTTCGAGGACATCCAGAAGTTTTGGCAAATCGAAGATGTTCCTGAGTCATCAGATTTATCAGCCGAAGACAAACAGTGTATAGAATTTTATCAGTCTACAACTAAGCGGCGGGAGGACGGAAGCTACGAGGTCCGTATACCGTTAAAACCGGGCTATGAAAATAAATTAGGCAACTCCAAATTAAAGGCTACAGCTCAATTTTATAAGTTAGAGCAAAAACTTATAAAAAATCCATTAATAGCAGACAGTTATAGAGAATTTATGAATGAGTACTTATCGCTAAATCATATGACACCGTCAGCTGGCGAATGCAACATGAAACTTCGATGTTATTTACCTCACCACTGCGTCACACGTGATGAATCAACTACAACTAAATTACGTGTTGTGTTTAACGCGTCGAATAAAACTGCCTCGGGATTAAGTTTAAATGACGTAATGCGACGGGGGCCTAACTTACAACAAAATTTGATGAATCTCCTTATCAAGTGGAGACAATTTAAGTTCGCTTTTACAGCCGACCTTGAAAAGATGTTCCGCTTTATTTGGATTCACCCGCAAGATCAAGATTTGCAGATGATTCTATGGCGGAATCATCATAATGAAAAAATAAAGGAATATAAACTAACTACGGTCACTTATGGCATGAAGGCGTCTCCTTTTCTCGCTATGATGACGCTTAGACAGCTAGCGCACGACGAGAAAGTCAACTTTCAAGATAGTTCAGCGCCTGAAATTCTTGAGGAATCATTTTACACCGACGATTGTATTCACGGAGCCCACTCTATACCGTCAGCAAGAAAAATACAATCAGAGTTAGTAAACCTTTTAAAGGCCGGCGGCTTTAATCTAAGAAAATGGAAGTCTAACTCGCCCGAATTATTGGTTGTCAATAATGAACACGCGCATGAAGACTTCGACTTTAAGCAATTAGAGTGGACAAAAACATTGGGCTTAGGGTGGAACCCGCAGCAAGATTGCTTCACATTTAAGTTCAAATCTAACCCAACGACAAAATGTACTAAACGAGCATTACTATCCGAAATATCGAGAATATTTGACCCGCTAGGTTTTCTGTCCCCGCTTACCACGAAACTCAAGTTATTATTTCAAGACATATGGAAATCCAATGTGCGTTGGGACGAACCCATACCTCAAGATATTCATATGGAGTGGAATAAGATCAAAGAAGACATTGAGATTATCAACCAATTTCGCATACCAAGGTGGCTACAAACGCAGGAGCACGATCAAATTGAGCTACACGGCTTTTGTGACGCAAGTACGAAAGCTTACGGATGCGTGATATACAGTAGAATAATAAGAGGCGAAAATTCGCATATTACTTTAGTAGCAGGAAAAACTAAAGTGGTACCAATCAGTCAAAAGCATTCCTTGCCTCGCCTTGAATTGTGCGGCACAGTTCTGCTATCGAAACTAATGACACAAATCAAGATGTGTCTAGTAAATCATGATGTCACGGTGTACGGATGGGTGGACTCCATGGTTGTGTTGGGATGGCTGAACGGTGAAGCGGATCGCTGGAAGCCCTTCGTAGCCAATCGCGTGAAACAAGTCACATCGTCGATGGAGCCGAGCTGCTGGCGATATGTAGCCTCCAAGGAGAATCCAGCAGATTGCGCAAGCCGCGGTCTCACAGCCTCTCAATTACAGAATCATAACCTGTGGTGGGAATCACCTAAATGGCTATCCACATACGTACCAGACAAGACAAATCAAGAAGTCTACACAACAGATCAAGAATTAAAAAGAATCAAGCAAGTTAATGTTACGGTATCAAGTGAAAACAACATAATTCAGCAAGTGTTAGAAAAACAGAGTAAATTAAAACAGGCTATAAGGATACTAGCATGGGTCCTGCGATGTTCTTATAGAACTCAAAGGCCAGCATATTTGAGTATACAAGAGTTAAAAAGAGCTGAAATTATGATCATAAAAAATATTCAGGAAAATATATTTTCAGATGAAATAGATTGCATAAAGGAAAGCAAGAGTGTGAGTAGTAAAAGCAAAATTTACAGTTTAAACCCTATACTCGATGAGAATGGTGTCTTACGAGTCGGTGGCAGACTTAGACACGCGAACATGGATCCCGAGATGATGCACCCAGCGATAATTCCAAATAACACCAGACTAGCTGACCTTATTATTGACCAGTCGCACGAGCTCTCATATCATGGAGGAGCACGGTTGACAACCGCATTCATTCGCCGCAAATACTGGCTCATTGGAGGAAATAACGCTACCAAAAATCGCCTGCGCAATTGTGTCAAATGTCGAAAACAACATCCTCAACTTCAACATCAATTAATGGGTGACTTGCCTGCAGCAAGAACAAATTCATCCCGTCCATTTTATCATTGCGGTATAGATTACACAGGCCATGTGACCGTTAAAGCCAGCAAGGGTCGTGGAATCAAGACCACAAAGGGTTACATAGCAGTCTTTGTTTGTATGGCGACCAAGGCCATACACTTAGAGCTTGTGTCGGACTTAACAGCGTCCACATTTCTCAATGCTTTACGTAGGATGGCTGCCAGAAGAGGTGTTCCCGGTCACATATACAGCGATCAGGGAACGAATTTCATCGGAGCAGATAAATTATTAAAACAAGAACTATCAGAAATAAGACGCATATTCGATAATGAACTCATGGCGGAAATAGCTTGTATGAACATCGAATGGCATTTTAACGCACCCTCATGGCCGTCAGCAGGAGGTCTATGGGAAGCTTCAGTGAGAAGCTTAAAGTATCACCTTAAACGGGTTGTAGGTGAACAACATCTAACGTTTGAAGAGTTCACAACCCTTCTCAGCCAACTAGAGGGATGTTTGAACTCGCGCCCACTTTGCCCGATGACCGAAGACCCAGATGATTTAAACTTTTTAACTCCGTCACACTTCCTTACTAGCGGCCCTTTGTTAACTTTATACGATACCGAAAGGGATCTCCGAACAAGGTGGCATCTAACGCAAAATATATTTAAAACAATATGGAGACGCTGGCGTGATGAATATCTAACCCAGCTAACAGCAAGAAGCAAATGGAGAAAACCTCAGCAGAATATAAAAATAGATGACGTTGTCATAATCAAGGATGACAACTTACCGCCGGGAAAATGGTCTCTCGGTCGAGTAAAACAGTTGCACCCCGGTAGCGATGGTTACGTTAGAGTCGTGACCTTAAAAACCAAGAATGGGGAAATGCAACGGCCCGTAGTAAAATTATCAATTTTACCAGTAAATCAAGATCAGGAAAAGGAAACAATTCAAGAAAATAATACTGAAAAAATAAGATCAAAACAAACTCCGAAAAGAAAGACAATTATCAGCTTATCAACATTATTTTCATTGATATTATTCATATTTACAATACCAACAGTGTTATGCACATACAACATAACGCCATTGAAAGGAAACGGTCTTTATTTTGATCACATTAAAGACATGCATTTAATTAGAGAGGACTGGCGACTCGTCATTTACTATGATACTAGTCCTTATCAAGAAGGCAATAAAGTCCTGACAAGATATATAGACTACTTAGACAATGTTTGCAAAATGATACGTTTACAATCACATTGTGATGGGATCTTGTTGCAGTTACGTCACGAAGTGAATGAACTTCAATATTATAACAATATATTGATGAATCATAATAAGAACACGCGTACACGTCGAGGCTTGATTAATGGAGTTGGAAATATAGCCAATAGCTTATTCGGCGTGTTAGACGACCACTTCGCTCAAAAATATGAACAAGATATTGAGCTTATCAGACAAAATCAAAACCATCTTGCTGCATTATGGAAAAATCAAACGTCCGTCGTCGAAGCGGAATTTAACCTGCTGAAACGTACAGAAGAGATAATAGCCAAAAATCATAAATTAATTTACAAGAAAATGTCCGATCTTGAGAGGGCGGTTAATCAAGTCAACAATGTACTTCAGAACATTTCTATCATTACTGACTTTCTAGCTACGTCAATGATTGCCAATAACCTCCTATTTAGCTTGAAAAATGTTCAACAGACTCTACTGGATGCGGTGACAAACGTATATAATGGAAAGTTTGACTTCCATCTTCTTACTCCTAATCAGTTGAGAAATGAACTAGGAATCATATCAGAACAACTCCCTACAGATTTATCACTTCCTATCAAGAAATCAGATAGTTTATCCGAAATTTACAATTTATTACAAGTAAAGGCAAGAGTTATAAACAGTTTGGTCATCTTTGAAATCATGATTCCACTCAAAGATGACGCATCATATGAAATACTGAGGGCAATTCCCATACCGCATAAAGCAGACAATCAGACCGAGATCACCGTGGTGCCCATATCAAATTACGTCGCCGTCAATCTCCAACACGACGCGTTTATGAAAATCTCTCAGGAAGATGTTCGATCTTGTGTACATCAGAACGATCAGACGAGCCTATGTCGCCTGCATGGGCCTATCTCTATTATCAAAGACGATCAGAGTTTTTGTGAAACCTTGACTGAATCTAGACAATGCAAAACAACGACCAGCCCATGTGAAGACAGATGGATCGAGCTAAACCAATTAAATACTTATATTTATTTTTGTTGTAATCAATGCCTTATTAAACTCGTCTGCGGCGATCAAATATCACCGATAAGAATGACTAATAGCGGGTTGTTAAGCGTCAACAAAGGATGCATAATAAAGTCATCGGATTCTTATTTCTACACACACCGACAACATAATATAAATCTAATGAATATGAGCTCCGATATCAAGTTCCCACAAATAAATGGCATTATCAAAATATCATTGCCTAATATTTCACACAATATAGACAAATTTGATGTGTTAAACCATACCCTTCAGCTCCAAGATATCGAAAGGAGGCTGACTATCATGAAGCAGACTGAACCTTTATCAGATAGTGTCTCAATACACGACATTCATCACTATGCCGGAATTTACATTATACTCCTATTGATGGGAGTCGGTGTAGCAGTGCTGGCGTGGAGGCGCTCCAGACAGAGCTGGGTGTGCAGATCACGAGCGCCCGCGGCACCGTGTCCGGAGGAGGTATCGGGTTCCGAGGCGTTAGCAGCGGAGTGCCAGGCTGCCAAGGCCTTGCCGTCCAAATCGCCGACCGGTGTTCAGTTCAGTGAAGTGTGTGAGAAGTCAAATAAAAGTGCGTGTGCGTCATTAAAACGTGCGAACACATTACCGAATGTGCATAGTGCGCGAGTGCAAAACAAAGAAACGGGTTCGTCCCCTATCGTGTTTCATCCGGAATTTAGAATTCCAGACGACAATTAAATATGTATTAAGGACAAAATGCCCATCATCTTGTCAATCATTATTATTAACTTTGGGGAATCACTTAGTTTAAGATTTAATTAAATATCACTATGTATTATCATAATCGCACTTCATGTATCCACTCTACTAACTTCATCTTTCTCGCCCGGGAATATGTACGAGCAAGTACGTACAACATGCACCATCATCATTTTACTTAATAATCAAATATTTATTGTATTAAATTCAGTTCGAAAACGGTCATCAAGCGCGCCGTACGTTCTCATATTACATCAGTTCATTATTAGCCTAATTTCTTCAATATATCAGTTCTATCAATTTATCAGTGACTTTAATTTAAATATATCAGTTATCAGACAATCTGTTACGGGAAACCGTACAGATGTAAAAAAATATTTAGTTCGGGATATATCATTGCTGCCACTCGATAAAAAGTAAGTAAGGCGGAGTAGGTAAGTGAGCAACTATGATTTCAGAGTCTATAGACCGCCTAAGGAAGACAAGAAAATGTTCAATGTGATAAAATTGGAATTTCCCAAGCTATTGCCAAAACTCGATCGAAAACTCCTCAACTCAAGATAACGCTTAGTAGATTCAGTATCTCTTGCAGACTCAACCTACAGGAGATGGTATATCGCGAACATTTATCAGTTGCACACAGCTGAGTTAGTTTCTATTAGAAGCCTGAGACTCAAGTCTAAACTAGGTAATACACTAACAGATTAGGAGTCCGCTTCGGTACGTTTGTAACTGTTAACTGTAACGGTTTGACGGTAACTGAATATAGCGTTTCGACGTAAACTGGCAACGAATATGTGGCGAACTAATTTATACAGAACACAAGTCGATAACAAAGTTTTAGTTTCAATAAGTTTTGCTGTATTAGGTTATACAGTTTGGGCTACATTAATAAACGCGTATTAAGAACAGTTTAGCTATAGTGGTTTGTCACTTTCTGACATACGCAATTTTCCGAAGAGCAAAAGAGACAGAACACAGTATAACAGTGTTTTAGTTGCACTGCGTTTATTAAGAAACGTTAAGCCGTCGGTCCCGGTTACTTTCTACGGATAGTAGTCGTTACATGAGCCATGTCAGAGGCCTTTGGCGGCTCAATAGCTCTGACACCAGGATTGGTAAGGTTGACCATCCGCTCGATGAAGAAGAAGAAGACTATAAACAAGCGTATAAAAAGAAGAGATAAAAAGATGTAGATAATATAACGCTTGATATTGAAGACAAGTTCATATAACTGCAATTGTTACCTCGCTCAGTGGCAACGTTATGTAGGCAATAGTATAAACCTAGGTACGCTAAAATGCAGACCTTTCATACTCTACCTATTTCTTATCGCTATTCCCAGACCGTTCGAACATTCTTCGACTCACCCATATATACTATAAAATAGGTTCAGTTAGGTACTTCACCAAATATTTGAAAACCTAACGCTATTCGAATAGGTTTCATCGATTCCGAGCACGTTCGTATTAATCGGAATATCGGCTAGAATTTTAGTCCACACAGCTATTAACTTACTCTAGTTAAATGCCTGAATATTGATAAAAAGAAATACATTTTTGAAGAAATAACAGTTTTGGAAGAAAGCGCCGAATTACGAATATTGTTTTTGTTTTCATCGATACAATGATTAAAATGTCAATGAATACAATCCGATTATAAATTTTAAGCATACGGAATATATATTACTCGTAAACTGTGAGAGTGTAGCGCTCCTAGCGTAGTTTGACTAAGCAATGTTAGTTTATTGTAATTGTTAAGCAACGCATACTTGGATGGGTGGCCGATAATGGCATTTCTATTTGAGCGCTACCTTGTTTAGAAGAGTACGTAAAATTGTCGGTTACGGTTGTTTCAAACCATAGATCATATCGGAAGGAATATATTTAAAGCGGTCTAACAAGTATGACACTATGGTTGGGTACTAAACTACTTAAATTTACTTAGTTTTAGTAAGAGCGTAAAATATACCCCACCAATCAATACCAAACACAAGTTGACTTTACTCTCCGCGAATAAAACCGTAGAGATTATAGGCAGTTATTTATCGCCTGAACTAAAATACCGCTGTTAGCCGAACCCTACTAAAATACCTATTTAATATACCAATGACATGTTTGATTCATGCCCTTTGAAGGTTCGTAGTTTTGGCAATCGTTCATGTCGAGTCCCTTAGGTAAGGTAACGTGGCAAGAATAAGTAATGTGTGCCAAGGAAATCATTTACCTTAGTATGTGTTATGTAATTGAGTTGTCAAAGCATTTAATATGTTATTGATAGGTAATTACGAGTATTATTAACGTACTAGCCGCGTCCCGCGGTTTCACCCGCGTTATACTCTTTCCCGCGGGAATTTCGGGATGAAAAGTAGCCTTTGCCCTTTCTCAGGCTCTGGACTAACAGTGTACCAAGTTCCATTTAAATCGGTTCTGTAGTTTTGGCGTGAAAGCGTAACAGACAGACAGACAGAGTAACTTTCGCATTTATAATATTAGTTAGGATTACTACGGGAAAGTAAGTAGAATCACTTACTTTTATTTTCCGACGTTTTGAGTGGATGGCACCACTCGTGGTTGCGAGCGTTTGAACACCTAATTAAGGTGGGTGAAACGGTGCAGCGCCCGTGACTAGCAATTTTTGAAAAAAGAACACTTCTCTTCTCTTACACTATAATGATATGTTTTTTTTAATTGCTAGAGCCGCCATTACTACACTTTTGTACCCGCCTTATAGTCTCTTCTTACTTAGTAGTACCTCTAGTCCATAAAAAGTATTACTTTAACAAAAATAAAACAAGAATAGTTATTTCAGCTATCAGAGTCTATCTCTAGATTGCATCAAAAATTATCCTTACAAATAGATTTATGTACTGACGCCAGTGGATTCTTTGGAAGGAGTAAGCGGTTTACTTTTCAATCCATTGGGTTACTCGAACGCTATCCATTATACAGTAGTCTGTAGCGAGCGAGCGAATTATTTTCGAAACCGAACTGTCTTGAAGTGGAAATACTTAATCAATATCGGGAAAACGTGAAAGAGGTAAGATACTAAGTTGATTGTTATATTCTGTTCAATGTGGTGCCATGGTTCAGTGCAAGCGACGATCATTATCAAAAAAAGGAATATTATCTACTAGTTTCTTAAGTTTATGCGAACACTACTCATTTTGAATAGACTGAGACTTCTGTGACCACGGTTCCTGTAAAAGGCACGTCACGTCACGTCATGGCACGTCACGTCAAGGACACGTCAGATAAATGTTTTAAAATAAAAGCGAATAGTAAACACAGTTTTAATAAAAAAAAGAAATATTGTTGTTTTGTTTCTTCCAGCATGATTTTGTATTCCTTTTTCAAAAAGTAGTCTTCGTCGTGTAACCTTTGTGGTATCTTCTTTCAAAATATTTGTTTAATGAAAGCTCTCAAACTGAAAAGTATACTTAAAACGTATTTGGCGTCTTTTATGCTGGGGCCACACTATCGCGATAACGCGAAGATTTGCGTTGTCGCGACACGTCTGGCCAAAGTTTTCGTCCTATCGCGAATCATCTTCGCGAATACGAATGCCCTTCGCGCCGCTGTCGGTAAATTGCCGCACATCAAAGGGTTTTGTCGCGACAAAGTTCGTGCGGTTGGCTACACATCGCGCGCTTTAGTTGACTGCGAGACTCCGAGCGGTTTGAACGTGTTTCAATTAAACAAAAAACTAAACATTTTCAGCGAACTTGTCATGGATTGGAGTACCTAATGAGAAAATATTATTATTCATACAAAATTATGAACCATCGCCTTTTATTCCTCTTTTTTAACCTTTTTATTTTTGTTCAAGTAATGAAGATGTAGTATATAATTATTAGCCGCCATGTGACACAGCGCAACCGCCTCTTCCATGTTTCCCGCGAAATGAATTATCGCGACGTTCTTGATTATCGCGACGTAGTGAATATGTGGCCAAGCACTTCGTCATGGATCGAACACGAAGTTTTTATCGCGACAACGGAACAGTGCCCTGAGTGTGAGTTTTTCTAACTTTACTACTGCGTTCACGTTGCGTAAAAATTGTATGAAAACCGAAAAAGCGCCTCTTGCGGACGAATTGTGAAACTCAGAATGCGAGTGTAAGTTTTAAACGCAAACTATATAGTTAGAATAAACGCAACGGGCGCGTAAATAGGGCGTTTTTGACACTTGGCGCGAGTGTGAGCACCCATTTTGACACTTCGTAATACTTCGTATAGTTAACTTGAGTTAACTAAAGTTGACGCGATAGTTATGTCACTCACCTTCATATTTAGTAGTGAATGTCAGCAAATCAAACTAAAAATTGAATTGAATTGAGAAGTAGTGTTCATTGAAGCCATATTGAAGCTCATTAAAGTTTAAATTAATAATGGCTAGTCGATTCAAAGAATATTACTACTCTCCCGAGAGTCGATTTTACCTGGCTTGGAGGATGTTATCTTTAGCTCGGACCCAAGAAGAACGCAATAATTTGCGGTCATTGCGGGTGAAGCAGCGAAATTTATTTAATCCTATTAATCTTCCGGACCATGAGAGACCAAGAATATATCTCAAAAGATGTGCAGTGTATATATTGATGAAGTGACCAAAGCTCTAATACATCCTCATATGTTGAATAAATATATTCATTTCCCTGATACTACTTACTTCAGCCTGGCAGGAAATTAGTCACAGGTAGGTGAAGTGTGATGTTAAATAATTCAGAAAAAGGGCAATATAATTATTTTAAACTCATTTTTTATATATTTTTATATTTTATTCCTCTTATTGTAAACCAATTAAAAACTATTCCATAGAATCTATTTTGAAATAGCTGATTTTGGTTTGATTTGACCATATTTCAACAAAATAATTAATGTTGCTTATTGGTTTCAGGAGATTCTGGTTACCCACAGAGGCCGTGGTTGATGACTCCATTTCTGAATCCTGCTACAGGCTCACCAGAAGCCAATTATAATATGAAACATTCGGTGGCCAGAGTTAAAATAGAAAACACATTTTGCCATTTTAAGAACCGATGGCGCTGTTTAAGTAATGATCGTGTCCTTCATTACAAGCCAGCCAAGTGTGCCAAGATTATTCAAGCATGTTGTGTGCTGCACAACTTGGCACTTGATTTTAATTTGAATGATCCTGATGGAGATATTCAAATGGGTATGCTATATTTTTTTATTGGACTGATATTGACTGATAATTTTTTAACTGATAATTTTTATTTATTTGCATTTTTGTTTTAGAAGACTGTGATAATCAAATTTACTGCGAGCATGGAGGAAGTGCCACAACAGATTTTATCAGAGGTAGAGCTGTAAGAGATCAATTAGTACGGAGAATTATGTAAATAAAACTTTATTGAATCTTTAATTGCGTTTTATTACAAATAAAATCAAAATACAAAATACAAATAAAGAAAACCAGAGGTAGAGCTGTAAGAGATCAATTAGTACGTAGAATTATGTAAATAAAACTTTATTGAATCTTTAATTGCATTTTATTACAAATAAAATCAAAATACATAATACAAATATAAATATAAAAGGTGATGTAAAATATTAGGATAGGTGAAAAAACATGTATAAATACAACATCTGACTTTTAATTAAATAATTATATTATCAGTCATTACCGATAACATAATTAATTTGTTGTTTTAATCATTTTAATAGCTATGCTATGCATTATAAAAACAAATCTCAAGTACACTGAGTGAACAATAACTTAACTTTGTCTATAAAAGGCAATTTGCTTATTGGGTCTAACTTAACACAAAGTTTAAAACATTATCCACAAAATTTGATTTGTTTTGGTTATTTTCTGCTCGGCAAAACCACCATAAATGGTTGTATTTACCGTCTCCTCAATTGTGATTAGGTTTCATCTCTTGCATATTTGACAATTTTCTGGTATTCTACAAGCATTACAATGGAGGTGAATAGGCATCACATTGATATTTTTGAGAACGGGCTTGCTGGGGTGCTTGGTAGATAGATACAACTGCATGAGATCCGCTGGTAGGTGCATTGTTACCAACTGGGGGTCATTGGTGACTTGGTGACTGAGAACTATCAGTTCTGTGTGACTGAAAGAAAAGTAATACATATTAGAATATGACAGTAATAAACAAGAAATATTAATTTTAAACTATCAAAGGTAGCATCTATTATTGTAGATTCTACAAGTATTTTCGCCAATTGATTGACATGACAAGTTCATTCAGTATTTCTTGGATAGAAGGTAACTCATGTTTGTAGCTTCAACTAAAGCTTTGTTTATATTATTGTACTCTGTTTATAACCTCAAAGTACAAAGTAAACGACATTCAATATGGAATTCACAATATACTGAAATAAGAACTTGTCACGTAATTAACCTTCTAAATTGTAATTGTGATTGTACTTACAAATACTTCCTTCATTTGGTGCATTTCCGATAACTATCAAGCGCTTTTAGAATAATATTGTCTTGAAATATTGCATTGTTTGTTTATCATAATAAAAATTTTAATCGTTTTAAGCGCCATCTAGTATCGTCAGACAGCAACTTAGAGCCACAGATCACAGATATTACGATTGTGACAGGTGACAGATGACAGTGACAGACATATGAGGCATACAACCCGTCCGAATTAAAGTGAGATAGTGAACTATGTCGAGCTAAGCAAATGCTACACTTCTCACTCCGGTCGGGTTACCAAACGTCGCTACAAGAACGCCAACATAAGGAAAAAAGTTAACTATTGTTAACTATCGAGGGAGTGAGGGAACGAGCACGTCTAAGTAAAGATTCTTCGGACTCGCACTCGCACTTTTACACTTTACGAATAGATTGTCGTCAACTCGATTTACGCTGTAGTAGAGTTAACTCAATTTTTGAATGAAACTCGCACTCAGGCTACAGGAATTATTGCGCGACAGTGTAGCCGTAGCATTAGAGCTTTTGATAAGTCATGCTCGTCACCAAATCGTTATCTCATAAAAGCAAAGTTTCGCGATTAAAACAGATAAAGAATTTTCTTGAAGAATTTGTATTTTTCACAGAATGACAAAGGCGTTACTTTTCTAATATAATTTCTTTATCAGAAATGTTAGTTCCCTTTTTTCTTCCCACACCAGTTTTATCTGTACACATGCCAAAATGTAAGGGTGAAAATAATGTCATTAATCTAACGTTCAAACAATTTGTACCTCAATCTTGGAAACCAACAAAGGCTAGTTCCATTCAAGCTGAGTTCAAACAAAGATAATGGTTTCCCTCCGTCCGAACGAATACAAAAGAAAACACAAATTGAATTAACACTCGCAGTTTAATGTTCTGGAAGACACGGCTTTGGCGGCGGTAACATTTTTTAACACGTTTTCTCAAACAAACGTCAATTTATTTTTGAAAAGAAAAAGAGATTCGTCGATTTCAGCTGTTATGTAACTAGCTGGTCGTAGTCGGCGGACAGTCTAAGCCTGCAATGTCCCACTGTTGGGGAAAGTCCTCTCATTTCACTGAAGATATCAGTACATTGAAGAGCATTAGGCATAATCACCACGCTTGCCAAATGCGGGTTAGTGATCTCATCCGAGCCATGTTTGAAAAGTAGGAAACATGTTTTCGCTCGACCTGGGAATCGAACCCGGGGCCTTAGTATTGTCAGGTTAGTGCACATACCACTAGACCACCGAGGCGTGACAGTCTATTCGACGAAATAGTCCTTACGCAGTATGTACTTCGCTCTTCCATGTTCTTTTCGGTGACCGACAGAGAATTCACTAGGCTTGGCTAGTTGCCGCCGCTCAACTGAGGTGCCTTAACTGTAAAATATTTCTAGCAAAATATTGTGGAAGTCCTTTGGAAGAACATTTTTCTGTTTCGTCTTTTCGCCTGAGGCGGTGCCGTTTACTTGTGCTATAAAATGAGTGCACCTTTGTCGGTTCCACAACATTTTTAACTTTTCAGGAAATATACAAGATGGAAAAGTTGGTTACGAAAATAAATAAATTGTATTGGTATTTGAAGAAATAAAAATATATCGATATTGTTTGTAGGTTGTTTTAGTCGTTAGACTATTTAGGAGGCCTTTAGGCGGTCTAAAATTTTTGGCACCAGGGTTGGGTACCTAAGCTGAAACTCAGTTTCCGGATAACATTCGCTTCATCACTACATAGTATAAAACAAAGTAGCGTCTGTTTGTCTGTTTGTATGTATGCTTAAATCTTTAAAATTACGCAACGGATTTTGATGCGGTTTTTTGTAATAGGTAGAGTGATTTAAGAGGAAGGTTTTTATGTAAAAAAATTCCCGAAATTCCCACGGGAACGGGCACAACGCGGGTAAAACCGCGGGGCGCTGCTAGTTTTTACATATACGTAAACGTAGTTTCAATTCAAAATGAGTAGTGTTCGTTTAAACTTAAGAAACCAGTGACTTCTCTAAAGAGCTGAAAATCTCTAAAGATACAACAATTTGGTTTGAAAAATCACCCACCGCATGCAGTGACGTTGTGATGACGTAACGTTCAGCCAGCGGAAGCGATCGTTATCTTAATGATGAAGGCCGCGAACATTTTTCAATATATTCCACCATCTTGGTGAAAATAAAAGTCATGAAACTCATTAAAATGTAGCAAAGTCTCCAAAGAGAATATTTTTAAAATGTTACTTTGAAAGAAGGTCTTAATGTTCATCGTTAGTTGTTTAAAACTTCGACATTAATCTTAATATGAAAAGTAAGATGGCCGATTTTCCCACTAAAGACACTTCGTTTATTTACATTTTCTTCTATAGAAGGAATAGTTTTTGGTTGCTAAGTCAGCTATATTAGTTTACATATTATTAGGACTCGCATGAAGAAATATATTGTACACTATGTCTTAGTAAAACCAAGGCAATGTTTTGTGGTTAATTGTATTGCTAGCTAGAAACACAAAACCCGCATACTTGGTTTAATAGAGTACGTTTTTATCGAAGCGGAGTGGATTGGTGCCCGATTCACCAATCACAGCGCATTGAGAATGTCAATCAACGCATTGACATTGTCAAAATCATTATTATTACATAGTATAAAACAAAGTCGCGTCTGTTTGTCTGTATGGTAAAATATTTTAAATTACGCATCGGATTTTGATGCGGTTTTTTGTAATAGGTAGAGTGATTCAAGTGGAAGGTTTTTATGTAAAAAAAATCCCGAAATTCCCACGGGAACGGGCACAACGTGGGTAAACCGCGGGGCGCTGCTAGTATTTTTATAAAGCGTTGTGATTGGTTAGTTCAGCTTCGCTCCGCTTCAAAAGAAACTAAACGTTACTGCATTCAGAGACGTCCATTAAATCGACAATTAACTAATTAAGGTATTTTTTCATATATTACATGTCAAAATCACTAATTAAATCTCTACTAAAGAACCATTTGACATCTCTCGAGTACTTGCGTTACACGTTTACGGTATTTTACTGTTGTTTTGATTTATTAAAGAAATAACGAGCAAAGTATCACAAGTTGGTCCCAACTCATTTAAAGATTAACATAATCTGTCCAAAATTTTACGGGAAATTAAAGCGTCAACCGTAAGTTCATCCCTTTTCGAAACTCATCTTAAAATCAGTGCGGAGTTGTGTCAGTTTGTTTTATTCGCTCTCGACGCGAGCCGCTTTTAAAACTTAAAAGACTAATCACAAAGTTGGTTAAATAATTAGAATCACAAACAATATACAATTCAATTAAAAGTTTTGGGTTCTACAAACTCAATACCGATGGAGTCATTTGTAGAATACTTTTGGCTCTCTCTTATCGTTCTTATGGTGTATCCACACATACAGCCGGCTTATGCCGCCGGGTTTGCCGCCGGCTTTCAGACCGATGCGGTTGCAATTTCCGCAGTAGGGTTGTGTAGAAGGTTTAGCTAGCTAGAGATGAATGAACAAAGTCCCTAAAATTCCTGTCTCGAGTACGCATAGTATTTTAGATTCGTTTAGGAAAATGTACCTTGCTCCAATTTGAATTGAAACTACGTTTACGGATACGTTTCGCATTTATTTTAAATTTTTATCGACGTTTCGGCTCCTTTACATGAACCGTGGTCACAGAAGCCCGCAGTGCTAAATTCAAAATGAGTAGTTGTCGCTTACACTTAAGAAACCAGTATGTACCTTGCTCCAGTTTACAGGTGGTACGAAACACGTGGCGTCTCAAAGGGAATCTCACAAAGGTGTAGCCACTTAGGCTAAGGGCCTTTTTATTCTTCGACTTACCTCTGTTTTTTCCATTTGGGGACCCTAAAATGCTGCTTCGTTACACTACACTTACAATTAGGGTTGGCTAGTAGCCAACCTACCTACTTTACTTTTATATTTCACTAGCTGCGCCCCGCGGTTTCACCCGCGTTGTACCCGTTCCCGCGGGAATTTCGGGATGAAAAATAGATGTTGGCCGATTCTCAGACCTACTCAATATGCTCACAAAATTTCATGAGAATCGGTCAAGCCGTTTCGGAGGAGTACAGGAACGAACACTGTGACACGAGAATTTTATATATAAGAAAGATTATCGTATAATTGAATGATAATTCTACACAAACTCTACTTGGATGGTTTTTGTAATATTTTAAGCTTTTTACAAAATTCGTACACATGTAACCCAACTGTACCTAGCGTCAATAAGGTTAAGTTATTCAATCGTATGTCACCTTGGCAAGCTTTATAGCTTGATGGATTTTAGTTTAACATGTATTATTTGTTTCATCTTAATTCTGAATGACTGAAAACATTTTGGTACTATACCTCATATTAATTTTACAGCTTTTTGTCGACTTAAAAAGTCATTTCGCTACATTCACACTTCAGTATACTTTTCATTCACGTTGTCACATCATAGAAAAGAGAAGGTGTGTAAAATGAAAAAGCGCCATTTTAAAGCTACCGCATATTTCTTTCCTGATACAACGTTTGTAGAGTCTGTGCCGGAATGAAAGATTAATGAGAGAACTAAGACCGCTCGCGTTTAGACAAAAGGTTGAGAATGACTGCTTTTAAGCATTTCCGCCCTCGTAAATTGTTATTACCTCCATTTCTTTAGGCTTAAATGATAGAGTGTTATTTCATGAATAAAAATACAGAATCAAAATGGCTTGTTTTAAATTAGTTAGTAAAACGGGGCGCCTAGGCAAACGTTTGGTCAATGTAATTATTAGTTAAAACAGGAACTTACGTACGACGGAGGTTACTATTGAGCGTTTCTCAACTCGTTTCGGTTACGTGACCTTCATCAGGAGGTGAGTGACATTAAATTATAATGACATTATCGTACGTTTCTATTAACAGTAAAAAATTACATTCTTATATAAATTCATTAAATTTCACGCGACCCGATAATAGTTAACCTACTTTAGTAAATACTGGTTTCTCAAGGTTACTCGAACACTACTCATTTTGAATTGAATCTACGTTGACGGATACACTTCTCTTTTAACGATGGTAAAAATCTATAATATAAAAATGAATCTGTTGCTAAGCGCATAACTTCAGAACGACTGCACCAAATTGGATGATTCTAGAAAAATATATACAAGAAAAATAAGGAATAAAAATCTCAAAATTCCCACGGGAACGGGGGCGCTGCGGGTGAAACCGCGGGGCACAGCTAGTGTAAAATAAAAACGAACTGTATCCGTAAACGTAGCTACTTTAGTAATCTTAAGTCTTAAATGTAGTAAGTGAAACAGTGTATACTATTATGACCAATACAAATTAACCCTTATTTTCCAGCTTTGTCAAAGTCGAAGCTTCCACAATACGACGACAGAATGTTAATATATTTAGCTGTTGGGACCACACACATCAGGTGAACGAATTATTCACGCGTCGCAACTTGGTGGCTATTATTGGAGAGGCGTTTAGCTAAACAGCTGTTAAAACTATAGTGTTGTAGTGCATCTGAAATGAATTAAGTATCGACGTTAAGGGAGTGGATGTTGGTCGTCAATATAAAGCGAGTAAGCTTCATATACTGTTACTGCCTTTATCATCCCAACAAGTCTTTCGACACAATATAATTGGTTATATTCATTTCAAAGTCAAAGTCAAATATTTTTATTCAGTTTTGGCCCCATAAAGGCTCTATTGAACGTACCACCCATTCGGAAGAACATCAGCAGAGAACAATGGGCAAGAAACTCTGCTGGTTATTTTTGAAATCAAGGTATAATGCAGTTGAATACTAATAAGTAAGATTACATGTCAAAATCAGGTTGTATTGCTGGTGCAGGAATTTGACCAGACATTTCACATACATACCATGCTGTTACTACTTCAAAGACCAGAGAGGGTTATAACCATGAAGCAAACTAATACAATGCACTACTACATACGCACGGAGCGCACGGACTTACACAGTAAGTACTTCGGCTCTTCCGTGGATAAAACTGCTACACGCTCAACTAACTCAAATTAACTAAAAGACCCAACATTTTAAACATTCAAACTTTATTAATAGTCACAAACTCGAATGTCTGAAAGTTCGTGTACTTTTTTCGGTTCACAAACATAGTTCCAAACTACAGCCCGAGGGTCGACTAACAAAGTTCGAATTTCGAAGTTAATTTGAATATTTTGTACTAAAATAGAATATAGTTCTATCAAAATGAACTCCCACTATCATTGAGCCATCGATTCCATTTGATTTCCCATGAAACTATGAATATGAATTAAGTATCTACTTCAAAATTATTGAGTACTGTCATGGTCAGAAAACGTTGGTCACCTTAAGATCTATTTTCGTTTGTGATCATCGGGGAAATAACCTGCTTTGCCGATTGAGTTTATTCTCGTTGTATATCCTTACTATGCTATTGTACCATCTAATCGTACTAGGTAAGACAAGCCCGATACAGCATCAAAAATAAAGTAGTAGCCTGTAATGTCCCACTGCTGGGCAAAGAGCTTTCATCTCACAGAAGATATGTGTACATTGAGGAGGATTAGGTGTACTCACCACGCTTGCCTAAGGGTTGGTGATCTCAAACCCGAGCCCTGTTTGAAAAGTATGAAACATTAAATTAATTAAATATACTCGAACAAATTCACAAACTAAGCTCCAAGCTTGTATTTGTGCTTTGATTTAATTGTACCTATCATTTAATTTAAATGAAATCAGTTTCAAGTTGTAAAAATTAAATACGACAAGCGTGTTCAACATTTTCTTGGACTGTACGTTGAGATCTTTCAACAATGTCCTCGTTGAACGTACAAATGAATGAGACTGCAATCAGTTTGTTCATTCGAATGCAAATTCAAAACGGTAGTGCTCTAAAATTATTACATATACAAGGTGCTAACAAATTAGTCACGGATATTTTTACAGCTGATAGTACTCGGTCTCGGAGTACATCTAAGTATAAAACATCATAGGTTTTGTTATGTTTTTTTGGAGAAAAGTAGGAAACAAATTTGCTACGTTAAAACACCCTGTTTATAAGATAATTAAATGAGACCTCTTTAGACATATTCTAGAACCTCTCTAAACTATCATTTAAGTGGCCTCTTAAAGTTCATAAATAAAATAATTAGATAAATGATAGATTCATAATGACATTTAAGAAAAAACCTTTTGACGTGACATTACAGACAGTGTTAAACATCTTGACAGGTACATAATAGGGGTGATTATTTTAAAAATTTATTATAATATTTTTTTGTTCGGTAAATTAAAACAAAAAAATGATATACAAAGGTTCCTTAATTACAATTAAAAGTTAATTGTTTTAATGTAATGTATCATCTCTTGAAATATCCGTGATTAATTTGTTAGCACCTTATATAAATAGAGCTCTATTATCTACGGACGAGTGAGGTACTGACTGTACACTTCCCTATTTCGTGACCTTACCTAAGAAATTATTCTTATGAATAAAACAAAATTATTATTCGTGTTAAAACAACTATCTGTAATATGGTATTGTAGTTTATCCCACCGGGACATCAGCACATCAGTAGCCCTAGTTTGGCTGACATTTAATCCCACCGATTTCAGCACATCAGTAACCCCAGTTTGACCTCTAGCCAAACTTGTCGTCGAAAAAAGAGAGCCTCCCTAGACATTTGGAAATCGTCTCGCATTATACTCGTATTTGGTTGTCTACTGCCATAATGTATATAAGGATGTGTCGTGACTACAAGTATCATGTGATATGATGATAGAAGCGATTTAATCGAAGCAAAGCAAAACAAAGCAAGGCGAAGTGAACTGAAGTGAATGCCCAGGACAAGCTGTTAAGGCAGGCATGCTAAGGGCTGGAAAGTTTTACCTTCTTCAGTATCTTTAATAAGTATAGATTATAATATCAAACAAAAGATAAAACAATATTGTTTTCGAAATATATCTACCATGATATAATGTTTGCACTTGACACAGATGCGCCTCGGCACTTTCCTTTATCGATAAAATACTACCCCGTGTTTATTTATCGACGAGGCATCGCGTTAAGGATCATATTTTGTACAAGCTGTCATATTCAGTTACACTTTCGATATGAATACAATGTAGTACTTGTGGAAATTTTTAAATGGTAGGTAAAGGAATTATATATAAAGATAGCTACTAACACCAAGACAAAGTATGTATCAGTGTAGTGTAATGTTTAAAAAATAATCTGAATCTATTCTATTATTATAAAGCTGCAGAGTTTATTTGTTTGTTTAAACGCGCTAACCTCAGGAACTACTGGTCTGATTTGAAAAATTCTTTTTGTAATGGATAACCACATTCAACGGGAAGGTTATAGGCTACTTCTTATCCCGAAATTCCCCCGGGAACGGGTACAACGCGGGTAAAACCTAAAAGGAGTATCTATGTTTTATTGAATCCACTTTCAAAATTACACCACAACAATACCTACCTATCATGGACTTCTACGATGTTGTGTTCACATAGAATTATACTACCAAATAATATATGTAACAAATAGGTCGTTTGTAGCTCGGCCAAGTACTAAGCTCAATAAATCGCTTCTTATTACATTCTTTCGAGGGACGCGTTATATCCTTTCTTACTTTACGACTTTTGTCACTGACGTATGGGTGATATTTGTTTACTCTACTTGCCCTTATAAAGTTTGTCTTGTTATTCACTTGGAAGTTGTATTGTCGATATGATTTATCAGTTATGTTATTTACTTCGTGCATGATTAATGTATCTACTTAAACTTTTCAAGCAAGAATGTATAAACTCTCTAAATTACTTCATACACATTTATAGGTACCTAATTTACCTACCTTAGTTAAGGATAAGGTACGTAACATTGTCGGTACCAGTATTTCCAATCGTTAGGCTATGTCGGAGGCCTCGTGGCGGTCTAAAAGCTCCGACACCAGGGTTGGCCCCTAACCTACTCGAAATTACTTTTTACATCTATACTAATATTATAAAGAGGTAAATTTGTAAGTTTGTTTATTTGTTTGTTTGTTTGTTTGTATGTTCGGGGTAATCTCAGGAATTATCAGTCCGATTTGAATAATCCTTATGGTAATGGATAGCCACATTCAACGGGAAGGCTACAGGCTATTTCTCATCCCGAAATTCCCACGGGAACGGGTACAACGCGGGTAAAACCGCGGGGCGCTGCTAGTTTACTATACAGCAATCGTAATGCCTCTATTATTAACCAAGGTATTCAACCTTCCTCCAAAGATCGGCGAGTGTTCGTTTCTGATGGGTAAAGTATTTATCAATTAATTTAAAAACCTATTCCTTTTCAAGTCCAGATACAAATGAGAAATCAGAAATAAAGCCTTTACATTTCTAAACCAAAACCGACAATTGCAGATACAAAAGAACACCTAGGAAATATTTAATCTAAGCACATTCAGGAGCCGGCTCCAATTTAAATGGTAATTTCTTGCTGAAAATTATTCTGAAACATCAGTTATTCTACTCTTTATATCCAACTAATATTATAGAACCAAAAGTTTGTGAGGATGTATTTTCCTCTTTCAGGCAAAAAGTACTGATCGGATCTATATGACAATTGGCTCAGAGAGAGATTAGAGTCTGAAATAGCACATCTATGTGCTATTTCAGACTCTAACCTATAGGTTACTTTTTATCCTGAAATTCCTACGGGAGCGAGTACAGTGCGGATGAAACCGCAGGCACTGCTAGTACTGTTATAAATACTCCTAGTGATTGTTGTTGTTTAATTTACATAAAACGAACATTCAAGGCGCTAGGTCTTTTGTTATTCGTCTTGTAAATTATTTTACAATTTAATAAAGTGCCTACTGTTCACTGGGTATGAGATTACTTGTACTATAATTTTAATACATCAACAAACAATTAAGTACTTTATTTTTTTAAATACTTTTGCGACGTACAGATGTAACGAAATTAGTGATTTTGTTTATATTTTTGCCTAGTATATAGCTGTTTGCTTTCCATGCCAACAGGGCTTACTAATTAGATAAAAAGAAACAAAGTCGTAAAGTAAGAAAAAAAATGTACTCTATATATTTTATAAAAGGACTTAATATGAACCTATGCGTAGTATTACATAATCTAGCTACAAACGTAATTCAATTTTTACGGCCGGTTGACAACATTCACATTATCTCTACACATTTTGGTGAATAAAATACAGTTAATACAGTAATATTTTTGGGCCGAATGTATCTAAAATATATTACTTAAACGATGCCTAAACCCTGTCGTTTCAACCTTTCAACAATATTTGATTACTTAGCAAACATTTATTTAGCTTTCGGTTCGTTTCGTAAATCTTCGAACAATTAAACCAATTTCTTTATTTCTCATTCAATTTGAAAAAGGAATGTTTATTTTTCTTTTAAATTTGATGGTTGAACGTTGACTTTACTCCATAATTGTGTTTCAAATTCAATTCGAATGTTTATGATACTTTTGTATTACGGTGTATGAAATATTGTTTTAACTTACAGCTACAAATGTTTTTAAACCAGAATGAATATCACATTCAAAACGAATTCTGTGTTACGAAATGAATGTAAAACGCACGATGGAGATATTTTAGAGTCGCATTTATCTGAGTCAGCCAAATCTAACTTTAAATGTACCGCCATTTTTATTCGAATTCTTTTTTCGAATTACGGTTTTGTGTTTGGAAGGCGAAAAAAGGTTTCTAGGGGTTATGAAATGTCATGCAATGTTAAAAAAACCTAAAACTATTTTTAGAGATCGTATACAAGAGATAAAACCATGTACACAATCGAAGTCAATTATAAAAATGGAAATTAATCATCATTAAGCTGAAACAATTCAAGCTTCACAGAATCGGATTGCATAGAGAGAGAAATTGATCTATTATAAAATTGAAATGCAATTGTATTCGAATACATTGAGAACGAACAAAGGCTCTGAGAATAGACAAAATAGTTATTAATAGACTTTGTTTCAATAAAATGAAAAGCAGTATTAATATTTTTTTCAAAAAAAATCATATACGATATTCACTTATTATTAGGTATGTAAGATTCTGAACATTATTTGTATTATTAGGGTGTATTTATTTACCATCGAATCGATTACAGTATCGGTTTAGTCTAATCTGATGATATAATGTTATTGTTAGCAGGATTATGTTCGCAACAATTTTAATGGATGTACCCTTAATCATACACGAGACAACATGAATTGAAAACAATACAATTAGTGTGTTTTTGGATGGAAATTGTTGTTTTTGTTTCTGTTTGTTTGTGGTTTTGTTAAGGTTTATGGTTCAACTGTTCGTTTAAAAATGGAATCACCATTAAAAATTATTTTTCGTAAATCTATGTATACTTTTTTTACTATGTTTTTTACTAATATAATAAAGCTGGTTTTTGGATTTTTTGTTTACTTGTTGAGGCGCTAATCTCAGAAACTACCAATCCGATTTGAATTCTATTTTTTGTAATGGATAGCCACATTCAACGGGAAGGTTTTACGCTATTTTTCATCCCAAAATTCCCAAAGGAACAGGGTTAAACCGCGGGAAACAGCTAGTCTTTAAGATAAAAGTCGATAACAGACCTTACAGGCCTCCCATACACTGAGATTTCAGTCTTTACTACTGTTCTAACCCAGTAGGTACCCTAATAAAAAAAATCTCTCCGCTCCCAAATGATTTGTTAAAGTTATTATTCCAAATTCGAAGTTGGTAAGCTGTCAAATAACGTCCATATTTGTGTATGGCGTATTTGAACAAGTCTATGAATTGGAGGCAGGTTTGACCTCTCGGGTTGACCTTTAGACGGAACATAAAGCATATTGCTGGCGCCATATTGAAAACAAAGGTTCTTACGGGTATAATTTACGTGGTGTATATGGAAATAATTATAATTATTCATACGTTATATGACACGAATGTAGTCAGCAGATCGAAATGCTATGCACTTCTAAATGACACGAATGTAGTCAGCAGATCGAAATGCTATGCACTTCTAACCTTATTTATTAACTTAAGTTATGGTAAAAATTTACCATAACTTCGTATACGTTAATTTTTGAATTTACGAGTATAATTTGAAAGAGTACCTACTTCAGTAAAAAAAGATAGTAATAAAGGGCAACATTTTGATTTGCCGACTGTACCTGCGTGATGTTTTGGACAACATGATTGTACTTAAATATTTTTTCTTAAGACCCAAATTGATATTAAAAACTAACATAAGATATAAAATTCACCACATTTCATTCATACATTACCCAAATCGCCGCAATAATTCCCTCACTTTATTACCCAACGTTCAAAAAAACGTGATATAATCTTGAAATATTCGTGCCTTGGCTCCTTACATAAAGAATATCAAGTAAAATTTATTCAATATCCAAAATTATTCCATAGAATTCCCCTACTGCGTTATAAATAGATATTACGTAGGGGTATGGAAATCCTTCTCGACACACATAAGTTGCGTGTGACACCCTGTATAAAGAGATGAGAGAAATTGATGACACCTCCTGTCACCTTATTGTTATAGAAATAAGAATAAAAGTGTGATGTATGATAAACAGGGCTATTCTCGTCAAATAAAAGGAAATTATTTGCTACTAGCAGTGCCCCGCGGTTTTACCCGCGCTGTACCCGATCCCGTAGGAATTTCGGGATGAAAAATAGCCTATAACCTTCCCGTTGAATGTGGCTTTCTATTACAAAAAGAATTATTCAAATCGGTTCAGTAGTTTCTGAGATTAGCGCGTTTAAACAAACAAACAAACAAACAAACAAAACAAACTCTTCAGCTTTATAATATTAGTATAGATATAAACTATTTAAATATATGTTGTATCTGTGGAAAAATACAGATCGAATATTATTTTTCTTCTTTCGTGACAATCGCCTTTAATTTTTTGCGGTCTAGTATTTAGTTAACAGAAGGGCAGCATCTTAAACTATATTATTTAAAGGTATATATATTATTTGGCTTTTAAAATTATTAATAAATAATAATATATTTTTAGGCTTCAAATACCTGTGTCTATTATGGCGTGTACTTGATGAGGTAACCTTTGGAGTGTGCCACTGATAAATAAGATACATTGCTTCGAGCACAATTTACATTATAATTATGATATACTACTCTTCTTCTTTAAACTTAAGAGCTGGGCTCTTGTCGATGGAGTTCTTTCCACTTCTCTCTATCATCTCATTCTCTTCAGCTGCTGGTACGACACGACTTTTGCTCTCTCCTTCAGTTGGTCTACATATGGCCCTTCTTGGCCTTCCTCTTCCTCTCCTTGCCTCTATATGTCCTTCTGTTATTACCACATAATGTTTGGTCTCAATGGTTTAGGTACTTCCTGATACATAATTATACACATATATCGTTTCTCACAAACTCTGCTCCACATTGACACTAAACAAATTAAATAAAGTATTTTAATTAAATTTAGTAATTTCCCATTGCTGGGCAAAGGCCTTTCATCTCACTGAAGATATCAGTACAGTGAGGACCTCTAATTGAAGTTTAATCAAACAAACAATCGTGCTCGTTATTCCAATGACAGCAAATTCAAAAACCATTTAATACCGTTTAAACATAACGTTTCCGCGACTTTATAAATAATGTTAAGCCGTCTCGACGCGATCACAGTCGAAATCATGAGTTAAGATAACGACCTGAATTACGTAAATGGCGATCATTAGCGACAATTGCCAACATCAGAACATCCTACAGAGTTACCATATATCTCTCTCTGTCTCATTCCCTCTCTCTCTCTCTCTCCCTTGCTATGTGATGTGTCCCACATGGTGGTGGGGTCAGCCTTCCTTGTTTGTCTCCTCCACTTCGCTCTATCGTCGTTGTCTTTGGAAATCCTGCACTCAGCCAAATCCTTGTACACTAAATCTGTCCACCTAGTCTTGCCCTACAAAGTTACCATATATATGTCGTAGAATAATTTGATACTTCGAATCTTCGCGAAAATCCTAGGGGTTTTGCGAAAACGCGGATAATTAGACATAGGCGAAAAATTATCAAATCTTACTGGACAAAGTAAAAAAAAAATAACCCTAACCTACCGAATAGTAAGTAATTCGGTAGGTTAGGGTTATTTTTTTTTTCATGTTTGATAATTTAATAATTTGATATATTTTTTTTATATTTTTTTGAATTTAATAATTTGATAATTTTTCGCCTATGTCTAATTATCCGCGTTTTCGCAAAACCCCTAGGATTTCCGCGAAGATTCGAAGTATCAAATTATTCTACGACATATACACGAAATGGTCCTGACTCAAAAACTCAAAACGATCCTAAGTCGATCGTACGTACCACAATACTGACCATAATACTGAACAATACCCGTTATTTTCATAAAATATTTACTGCAAAGAACCATCGATGTTCGTGTCAGATTCCTCTTGAAATATTTAGGTAACTATAAGTAAAATAAAAACCTATTCACCTCAGGTAATTCTTAACCGAGCTTTAAAAGAGGGTGTTAAAAGTTTGCATACATAATCAGGGGAGGGACTTCATTGTTCGCCGTCAGTCATTCGTAGCAATATGTCTATATGCACTTTTACTATGAAGGTCTACAATATATGGGGTGGATTTATTAATAAGTGACAACCTATTGTTTCTCTTCATTATTTCTGTATTAATATCGCTAACAAGCTGACGAAGGACGCCCTTGTCATTAATATCAGTATTATGTTCCTAATTATTTATTATTTGTGGAGTTATTCAATCGTTGAAATAACAAGCTCCAAGATATGTTTGTGGAAAATTATTTACCTCTGAATATCACTAACTATATGTTATATGGATAATTGGAAGGTTGAGTATCACTAACGATATACTGAGTGGATAATTGGAATGTGATATGTATTGTATTTTGTGAATATGGAACATAGATACTTACTAGAAGTTATGGTAAAATAAAATTGGGTAGGTGCCATAAGATTTAAACTAAATTGAGAAAAGCAAAGATCTAAATCTGTACTACCTTAAGTCAATACCTATATTACTATCTCTATTTTGCTTGCTCCATAAATCCTCATAATAGTTGCATAACATTAGTTTCACAAAAAAATATGCGCATAGCACGAAACTACTTTAGTGTCGCGAAAGTAATGCATGCAGAGTAAAGCTGAACGTTTACACGTGAAATTACTGGTAAAATTAGTGTTATAAAACGAATTTCATGCCAATATTATTTAAATTCAAATAGTATTAATTACATTCTTCTTCTATTTTTAAAACATAAAACAAATGACGACTATCACCTATTTACAAACAAACCATAAACATTTCAAATTCAAAAATTTTTACGTGTAACCAGCAAATGAAATAGCCTGTGCCTTAAAATAGACTATTACAAATCGTCGGTAAGAACCAGAGGGAGTGTTTGAGATAAATTACTATGCAAGCCCGAAGCCGCAACCAGCGAACGGGCCCCGTAAATTATCTAACACTGGGGAGGAATATCCGCGTCGATATATTTAAAAATGTGGCTCTGTAAACTTATCGTTGGGACTAAGATTCATTGATTCATTTCAACATTCCGTGTCTTAGTGTTGTGCGTGCATTGCAATCTTGCTAACTTACATCTGTACATATTACAAAACTAAATCTTCAAAACGTTCATACAGTTTTAAACAGTGTACAGAATTATTCAAGATAAACGTTTGTGACTTTTCAAGCCGAATTTCACACTGGAATGTAAGACCGGGTTAACGCGGGTAATACTACGGGAACTGGTAGTAAATAATAAAAAATATTCGATCATAATAATTAGTTAGTTTGGATTTTGTAGTGAGATATGTCACACTACTTCGTTCACATAGATCAAGTATGACAATGAGCTTTACAAAGCTTTACAAACCCGAAACTAGTCGGCTAACTCGTTTGAAATCTAACAATATAATTGTCTTGTCATACTCCACTGTATCGTACATTGTAAAGCAGATCCCCAATTAGTATAACTTTGTAAAATACCCATTATTATCCACCACATTTCACAGATAACTTTTCCAAACTGTTTCAAGTTAAAGCCCATTTTTTGTCACAGCAATACCGCGCTCGTTAAGCGGAAAACTTTCAAATACACCCACGTAACACCCGCCCCGTTTTGTGGTAAAAAAACGTAAAATTTCGCGGTTTCATAGGTTCGTTCGCAGCCCCTATCAGCAGTTATTTGTCCGCAAACATTTTCATATTTTGGGTTTGTGTTGGTTGAGAATATCATATCAAAATTCATACATTTTTTATACGAACACAAATACCCTATTAATCAAAATAAAGCTTTAAGCGTAACATGCGGTGCCCTCAACGTAATATTGCGGTCGACTACCGTATTCGATTGCTTGTGATGGACGAATATGAGTAATTATTGTTATATAAAAATTGGTGAGCGACAACTGTAAGCTTTTTTTGTTCAAAGCCAACGGAGAGTCTAATTCGAAGAAGAAGATTAAAACAAATTCTGTGTCTACTTTAGGTAAAGAAATTAATGTGAATATTCCATAAACTTTGTCTAGAATGAGTATCGTAAACATATAGGCTATCAAAACATCTGTTATCTATACAAAATAGTAATATTATAAAGAGGTAAAATTTGTCAGATTGCTTGTATGTTCGAGCTAATCTCGAGAATTACCAGTCCTATTTCAATAATTCTTTTTGTACTATATAGCCACATTCAACGGGAAGGTTATAACCTATTTTTCATCCCGAAATTCCGACGAGAACGGGCACAACACAGGTAAAACCGCGGGACGCTGCTAGTCCATAATAAAGTACAGAACAAAACAATAATTGATCATTAAGTATCGAATGATAAGAAAGCGCCTTGTTATTCTTATCTATTCGAGTGTTTCCTTCGTTATTTCTGAGGAAGCGATTCATAACAACTCCTAATAAGTTGTTATTGTTGCTTATAACAACAAATTAATGTGTATTTATAGAATGATAATGTTTTTTTCTCCGTAATATTGATTCCATATATATTTTTAGTCAATCGACGTAGTTAGGTAAGCTACGCTACGGCAAAACGTACTGAGATGTTTTTAAAAAAAGAACATTGAACATAAATTCAAATTCGTCGCTTGTGTTCTTTTTTTCAAATACATCGCTAGCCTTATATCTAACGATTCTAGAATAAAGCTATCTGTGTATTACACGCACATTTGTTTTATTAACTCAAACTAGCTGTGCCCCACGGCGTTACCCGCATTGTATCGGTTCCCGCGGGAATTTCAGGATAAAATGTATCCCATGTTTTATTATGATGTTTAACCGATATTACTGTGAAGTTTCATCCAAATTCGTTCAGTAGTTTTTGTTTGAAAGAGCAACAAACATACATCCATCCATACATACATCCATCCTCACAAACTTTGGCATTTATAATATTAGTAGGATAATTTCCCATCCAATGTAAGAAGCTTGAACATTACAAATAGTTCTGTACTAACTAAACAAGTGTTACTAATCTATTGGTTTATTGTATCCCAAACCGTAGACCGGAGATGTATGTATACATCTCTCTCCACATTCACAATCCGATCGATTTGCGAACTCGAACTCTCGACCCCACTTCTCTAATCCTTGCGTTAATGGAAGCGACAACCAAGCACCAACTGTCAAGAGACTATGCTCAGAATACGGACTCCCTCTTTATTTATAACGACAGCAACAACACATCATAGAGTGCAACGAGCCATGAAGACCTCTGAGATGAAACTGTGATATAGTTGGCACGATTGTTAGATTAAACTAATATGTTTTTCAGATTAAAATATCAGCGTATGGCACACGAGAAACTAAAAAGGGTAACTACAGATGTAATACAGGGATTGTATTTTAATTACTAAAACTGTTAAAATACTTGAAAGTTCCGGCAGAGTCTATTGTAAAATTAATGAGACAAGACAAAATTCGTAGCATGCCGTCTCGACTACGCCGTAGCATCGTCGCAAACCGATCGTAGCGACTACGCCGTAGTTCCGTAGTAAAACCATTTGTAGCATCGTAGCATTTTGTTTTTATTTCCGTAGACTCGGATAGATCGGTCGGTTTCAGTGAATAATGCACTATACTTTAGTTTAATTGGGGCTCCTAAAATGTGTTTTGTATTTTCATTTTGTAAGAAGATTTATCGCCTTATTCAAAAACACTCTTTAACTAAAACACTGTTATTGAGTGTTTGTCTCTTTTGCTGTTTGGAAAACAGCGTATGTCGGATAGGGACAATTGATAACTAAAATACTGTAAATAAGCATATATGAAGGCTTATTATTGCAGTATCTTAAGCAGCAGTTAGTTTCTTCAATAAACAAGAAATTTTGTCGGAAATAAACTTTGAAATAGACGTGGCAGTTTCCAAAGAAGCGCAATAAAACAAACTTTACCTTAGTGAGTATTGCATAAGCCGAGTCTCAGTCACCAAATCTCGACCCGTTACAATAGCCGATACGTTACGTAATATCGCGCCACATGGAGTGACTATCGGTTCTTTCTGTAAAATTGTGTATAGAGAGTACAATTTTATCTGTCCTCGGTCTCTGAACATTTCTGGCGATGTGCCATCGAGTTTGCGACCCACATACAGAGGTCATTGAACCGGTCAATAAACATGTTTTTTTGTGATAAACGTATTGATAAAACTGTGAAAACAAATATTTGAAACTATTGTTTGTACGCGGGATATGTAAAGTGGTGTTTACACACGCCAGGTGACTAAACTCTTTTTTTTAGGTTGTGTTGTTGCGTTTGTGTATGGCGTTGTTGGTACTGAAGTGTATTTTTTGATGAAACGTTACGGGATTTCGTGCGTATGGTTCGCGCCTAGTTACTGGAATAAAGGTTTGTTTTATTTAGCGATCGCAGCAGCGGGCAGCTAACTACAAGCAGCAGTATCGCCGCGTTCGAAATTTTAAAGAGATTTATGGAAACCTATAGTGGTGCTTGGGGTTGGCAGTTGCTGCATGCTGCTTCGGTCACTTCCGAAAACAGACCATAAAACTTAGTTTACTAGCTGCAACAAACGATGGACGTTATAAACTTAACATATGAGACCCTCGCCCTCTATTAAACAAGAATAGTTTGATTATACCAAAAAAATAATATACGAAAATATAACTTGTTCTTTTTAATATCAACACAAGATATTAACAAGTTAATAAAAAACGCCTCTATCCTTGAGAGCTATGAGTGTATTAACATTCGGAACAAATTAATAAATAATTCTAGCACATCTCTGAAACTTTCTTATCCAACACAATTTAGCACTTAGAATATTAGTATACTGAATATTTGTGCTATTTGAGTATACCATATTAACACTACTGTATACCGTATTATGTAAAAAGATCGAAGTAAATAAAACCGTAGACAGTGTGTTTATAGGGACATTAAGCTAAATTAGCCAATTCGTATACATGTACTTCATTAAGGTCTTGCCTAGAAGTAATCAATGAGGTGTAATTTGGATGTAAATGAGCGTATACCCATGTTACCATGCATCATATAGGCACTGGCTGTGATTAACATACAAAACCCTTGCACAAACTGTAGAGTATAATTTTCGAATGCTTCGCTGCTTTATTCGTAGCGTTTATTCTATCTTTTTTATTTGGTCTAGGGTTAGAGGTTAGAGTTATAACAAAAATCGTAAGTTGTTGTTTACCGCGGCATAACAGTTCAGACTGCATTATGTGAATTAGTTTCTAGAGAGTGCAGCCAACAAAGGTTAGTGCCTCTATCATAATGTTCATTGTAACAACTTTGCTTGCAGTCGCTAGTTCGTTGCTAGCTCTTCTTTTAAAAATGGGTTATCTTTTCAACACTTAGGGCGGATTGCACCTTAAGAGCGTTTGTCCACCGCCGCCGGCACCGGACCGTCACCGGGAAAGAGATGACGGCGCCGAAGTAGCGGTAGATACATTTAGAGCGTTTTGCTTTAGCCGCGTGTCCACCGCACATCCGTCACGTCATAATAAACTCGGGCCGAAATAATCTCGTTCCCGGTGACGGTCCGGTGCCGGCGGCGGTGGACAAACGCTCTTAATCTCCTTGACGCCTCAATGTGTTTAAAAAACAAATGACGACGGTCAAAATCGTGTTCTATTTCTTTCATTACTTTTTACTATTATTTCTAAAACATATTTTGGTACTGAATATAGAGTTCTTGTATAATCCACCCTTGATAGTATTATAAGGGTTTTTATATGATTGATTGTCTGGAATGCCTAAATCTACAATGTAAGATTGTTAGATTTGAATACGATTCCTCAGAATCAAAACTACTTTTACCACTTACTAGCGCTCACGGATTTACAAGCGTTGTATTATGTTGAAAGATATTTTTCAAAATAAATTTTTAGTCTCAGAGATAACCACCTTCAAATAAACATTTGATTTGTTTTTATGATTCGACATTAATCAAAGTATCTTATCGTTTTTCAAAATAAACTAAAAAACCCGTACTTAAAGACGTCAAATGATTCCTCAGTAGATATTTCATGAGCGACTTTGACATATATTGTATCAAAAAATTCGTCAATTACTTAAGCGTCGATTTAAGACACGTATCTGCGCGAGGCAATTAATATATTTTCAACCCTAAAATCAACTATGGTGCGACTTGGTGCACCAAAATCAATAACAATAAAATGTAACCTCCTCTGTAAAACAAAAAGGGATATTCATAATAGGCGATCAAATCGCTATTTAGCGTAACTCTACTGTTTGGCAGATGTAGCAAATGCTCCCCAAAACGGTGATTCAGTCTTTGTTATTTACGTTTATAGCTTTTGTGCCCTCATTACGAGAGTAAATACAGATTTTGTATACATACTGTCAGATTTAAATCGTTGATTGATGCGTGAATGATGACAACGCATCTTCAATTCAAGTGTCTTGTGTAAACTTTATCATCAATTTAATTCGCTTTGTAATAATTTGATGAAGTTTGTACGTACTATTGTGACAATTTCACATCATAAAAAAATCAGTCAAAATATAGAAAACTGAGTGTGGATTTATGCAGCCGCTGTAAAAATATGTTATAACACGATATTATATTTCACAATGACAAACCCATTGGCAGAGTATGAGTAGGTAAAACAGAAGAACGCTTATTGTGTTGTGGGTTCGATTCCCACCCGGAGTCACCAATAATACATAGTTGTTGGCGGTGTCGTCTGGTCGTCAATTATATATTCATATAAAATATTTATATATGTATCAGTTAGTTAGATTCCATAATACAAGCTTAGAGCTTAGTTCAGGTCTAATTAACCGTGTGTGAATTTGTCCGGGCGGATTTATTTTATAACAATGAAAATCAATGAGTATTTGCCAGTTTTATTAGTCTCGACTCGCCGACTCGAATTTCGGTTCAAGCCGTTAGTTTATTAATATCGACGGTACATAATGATGAGACCTTTGATCTGCCACATTTCAAAGGCTATGAAATACTATCACGGGTCAATAACTTATTTTATTTCAAAAGGAATTCACAGACAATTTTATGATATTTCACCTACAAACTCGGTCACCCAAGCAAATGACACACGCGCCGAACTAATAGGTTGTCTCGTAAAAATGATATGTTCAACTATTTTGCAAGTTTCAAAGCGATTTTGTATCGGAAGAGGAACATACTAGAAACTTTATATTTCTGTTGCTGAATTTCAGCGACGAGTGAAATGCAGTATCTAGTAAATAAGGTTTTATTTATGAATAAAATATGAGCTGAAATTTTAGTTCGTTTGTCGGTATTTTTAGATTTGACTCTTTGAAATTGCTGTTGAAATATTTTGAAAGTAAAAAGAGATACTTTTTACTAACGTTTGTTTTGAAAAGTGCATAAAATAACAAAGTTATGGCCATTGTGATAGTTAGGGTGCTTTCAAATTATGCGTTTCGTGTCGGACCGCTGCGGTGCCGAAGCGGTGCGTTTGTCGTGTTGTGAACGTACGATCGTGTATTTTCATACAAAACGAGCCGTGTGGCAACAGTGCGTACGAAAATTATTTCGCAGTACCGACGCCGCACTGTTGCCGCACGGCTCGTTTTGTATGAAAACACACGATCGTACGTTCACAACACGACAAACGCACCGCTTCGGCACCGCAGCGGTCCGACACGAAACGCATAATTTGAAAGTGTAATGCCACCCTTATGACACACCCTTATGAAAGTGTAATGCGGGTGACACAATGCGATAACGGCAGTCTAGGTTATTTTAAAAATAATAAACACAATGTCTTTTCAGTGTTCACTATTCATTTTCAACGTTATAAAACTCTATTAATGCAAATTAACGCTAAATAATACGCTAGACAACGTTATTTTAGGGTTTTCTAGCGTAACCAAACTCGCACTCGAAAACTAACCTTTAAAATCAAAGAACCCTGCAGACAAAGGAAGAACCAATCAAATGTATCTGTCACCAAAAAGTAAAACTAGTTTCTTTGAAGTTAATCAGTGCTTCCATAATGACTTCGATCTTGGAGTCGTAATCAAAACCGGAATATTAAACCGGTATTAACTAGTTCATCCCGTAAATACGGATCGTTGTGAACTTTTCATCCGTAAAATTTCTAATTTGTATCCGGAACTCATCAGTTCCGGACGAAGTAAGTTTGTGTTCAACAGAACTATTTCAGTGAAACTATTTGATTTAAACTTGGTATGGTTTTGTATCGGATTTTTTTTATGTTTGAATAAGCTGCCTTTTAATTTATTATCATAATGAATTTGATTTTGTATTACAGAACATGCACTGTCACCTACACATATTTTCCTTCCCCATATAACGCAGGTGGCGTTTTTTTTTTTTTTTTTTACTTTTGCTCGCAATCCAACGGATTTGAACCTTTTAAATATTAAGTACCTATCGGTATTCAATCCAATAACAAGTAGGCTCTTATTTATCCAATTTCTTTGGCCAAATATTGGACCTATCTAATCACTTTATGTCTCGAATAAAAGATAGACCGAAAAAAGTAAGTAGACAATAACAATTGAAGTAAACACCCAATAAAAATTGTTACTGAATCTCGTATCGTGGGAATAAACATTTTATTACGTTATTTAGTTAATGGAAACGGTATGACAGCACCTGTGCCGACTTAGAAATGTACTTATAATGTTGAGGCTTTCTTTATTTATAAATAACAGTGATTTTACCCACGATTTTACCCGCAATTTTACCCGCGTTTTGTCCGTTCCCGTAGGATGAAAAATAGTTTATAACCTTCCCGTTGAATGTGACTATCCATTACAAAAAGAATTATTTAAAACAGATTTGCAGTTTCTGAGATTAGCCTTACAAACAAACAAACTTTGAAACTTTACCTCTTCATAATAATAGTCTTCTCTTTATAAAATAATCCTTGATTAGTGCACACTTGCAACATGTAAGGAATCCCTGTACCAAATTTCAAGTTTCTAGGTACAGTAGTTTTGGCTATACGACCTGACATAATATGTATATCAACGCTACATAATATGTATATCAACGCCAGTCGTCAGGTCGTATAGCCAAAACTACTGTACCTAGAAACTTGAAATTTGGTACAGGGATTCCTTACATGTTGCAAATATCAGTAATTCAGTCAGTCAGATTTTTATTTACTCTATTATATAGCAGGACCTACAACCTACAACTGCGATCTCTGGCGAAAACATACCATCAAGTTCGGTTATACTCTAATTGTCAGTCAAAAATAATTACTATCATCTATATATATAAAAATGAAACCCGTTTTCCTTGGTCAAGGCATCACGCGTGAATGGCTGGACCGATTTCCACGGTTTTGCATTCGTTGGAAAAGGACTCGGGCTCCGTGAGGTTTATAGGGAATAAAAATCTCAAAATTCCCACGGGAACGGGGGCGCTGCGGGTGAAACCGCGGGGCACAGCTAGTTTTACATACATTTCAAAACCCAACCGACCAATTTACTCAACCTAAATAACCCCAAACAAGACTCTTCAAAACTTGTGCAATTTCATACAAAACCACTTTCGCCGAAGAAGCTGACTTCAACCTTTAAAATGACATACAATACCATATTACCTTTTAGTAAATTAGATCAGAGGAGCTGCCAAGAAATACAACTCATTTTACGATTGAGATCACTCGTGTGAGCTTGTTTTCAAAACGAAAATACGAGGCTTTATTCCGAATTCGAATTCCCTATTTGAATGTAGTTATTAGAGTGTGATATAGGCCATTGTTTTGTACAAGTTTAAATGGTTTTGATTGTGATACGTATTTGGAATATAGCTCTAATTGCTTTTGTACTTTGTGGTATTATAAAGGAATTCGTTTCGTTTTGATCCTATTTTAATAGTTTACGCCGAGTTGTCGCTCACTGCTGAGAGTCGCTAATAATTCCTTAAGAGACGTTAATGAAAGATGTTTGTCGTAAAATGTATGAAAAATTACGTGAATTACATCATTGTTGATTCAATTGACGGCAATTAGTATACATGCTCAAAGTCCACGATAGTCATCAATAACATTTTATTAGTAATCGATCAAAATTGCAATCCTTCAGTTCTTAGTACAAATTAAATGAAATCCTCAACTACAAACTAGCAGAATGTGTCGTTGAATATCTGTACACGTTCAAAGGCACTCAATTTGTCGGAAGTTAATCAGTTGTTAATCGTACACCCTTTACTGTAATCAATTCAATTGTGCCGGCACAGGGCGCGGGGTGGAACGGAATAATATTAGATTCATTTACTTTGCTTCTGGTTTAGTTTAGACAATCGATAAGATATATATTCTAAGTTACCTAGGATATTTTGTGTTTGCATATCTATACTAATATTATAAAGCTGAAGAGTTTGTTTTGTTTGTTTGTTTGTTTGTTTAAACGCGCTAATCTCAGAAACTACTGAACCGATTTGAATAATTCTTTCACTGTTAGATAGTCTATTTATCGAGGAAGGCTATAGGCTACATTTTATCCCGAAATTCCCATGGGAACGGGCACAACGCGGGTAAAACCGCGGGGCGCTGCTAGTCTATACTAAAATAATAAAACTGAAGAGTTTGTTTATTTGAACGCGCTAATCTCAAAAACTACCAATCTGATTCGAATAATTATTTTTGTAATAGATAGCCACATTCAACGGAAAGGTTATGAACTAGTTTTCACCCCAAAATTCTTACGGGAACGGGCACAACGCGGGTAAAACCGCGGGGTACTGCTAGTTCTTTATAGAAGACTTTGAATGGGTTAGTTTGCAAACTGCGACCAGATAAGTGCAAAAGATAATAAGCGTCACAAATGATCATCGCCCATACTCAGAGACCTCAAATGCTTCTTTAGTAAAGATTTAATGAGTGATTTTGAAATCTGTGTTGTATAAAATGTTTAATTAATGTAATGTATGGAAAATTACGTCTATAAATGAAGTGTCTTCAATCGAGTTGTGAAAAACAACAACTCGTTCAGAGACAGATTTAGATGACATGAAATAAAATAAACTCTCCATACAAAGCTCACCAACTTTACAACATAATCAAAATGATAAACTCAAAAAACATAAACAAAGGGAGCATCATTTATAAAACCTAATACTCGGAGCAGAATATCCTTCCAGTAATATTTCCGGGACACGCTCTGAGGAAAAGGTCAAATTTCCTACCAAGATTAAATGGAAAAAACAGCAAGGCGTAATCCGCTTGTTAAGATGGTTTCTTCGAGACCTGCGACGAGCGCAGTGGCGCATTTTGAATAAAGTAGATCATATTTATGACATCCTTTTACAATGTAGATAATAGTATAGAAGTACACTTTGTTTTTATATTACATAGCAGCGCCCCTCGGTTTTACCCGCGTTGTACCCGTTTCCGTGGGAATTTCGGGATGAAAAATAGCCTATGACCTTCCCGTTGAATGTAACTATCTATTCCAAAAAGAATTATTCAAATCGGACTGATAATTCCTGAGATTACTTCGATCATACAAACAAACAAACAGACTTACAAATTTTACTCTTTATAGTATTAGTATAGATTTTTATCTGACGTTTCGGCTCCTTTACAGTAAACGTAAACGTAGTTTCAATTCAAAATGAGTAGTGTTCGCTTAAGAAACCAGTAAGTATCGAAGTAGTACCAAGTAAATAAGTAAGTTTGTTTAAGTTAGTGTCCAACCCTGGGTCGGAGTTTTTAGACCGCCTAAAGGCCTACATGGTCTATCGAGTGAAACAACCGGGACCGACCATTGTACGTACCGTCCGAAGAACGGTAGCATAGGAAAGTTTGAGCCTGTGGGACATTACAGGCTAATAGTTACTTACTTATAAAATACATGTTTTTTTTAAAGTATTTGTGTTAATATGTATTAGTTTCAGTTAGTTAGATTTAATATACATAATACAAGCTTAGAGCTTAGTTTTGGTCTAATTCACCAAGTGTTTTTTTTAACCTATATTGTCCCACTGTTGGGCAAAGGTCCCCCAAGCAACGCCGTCCTTTGCGAGCACCCACCAATCGAGTGTTATATTAATTAAATGATTTAATAACATAAAGTATGTGACATAATGGGGACTTCTGTAAACAGATATTTGATCTGGAAATTCGTTAAAATGTACAAATTTAATGCACGGTTTAATATAAAAACTTTCATGAAATATGAATAAACCCATTACGTTAATTGGCACATTAATTTTATTAATTTCGCATCAATTTATCACAGAAACGTTTCAACAAAGCTCTGTTGTTAATTTCAATGATTCATTAGTATTGTTCATTAAAACTTTTCAAACTGCAAATAATGATTAATTATAACAATGCTTTAGAACAAAATTAATTCGATTAAAAATGCTTTTTACAAAATCAAAACAAGTTTACGATACGTGGGTCATACTTGTTTGTTATTATCCTGTAGTAAATTATTGTCCAAAGAAGAAGTAATAGGGACTAGTTATATTCTCAAATTTAAATGTTTCATTAACTCATTCGCCACCTATGTTCACCGAGTTCTGTTCAATCTACTTCGGTCACCGAACTTCGTCTTCATACTACATTATCCACAGACTGCAAATCACAATTAAGTATCCGCTGTTATTCGCCGAATGCACCCACAGAAAGTGAAAGCAGTGATGCAATTTGGACATACTCGTATACAGTATACGTTATTTCTCGTTTGAACATACAAGTTTACTCAACAAAGTTTCCCTTCAACTACTCAACTAACTGAACACCATTCTTCCCGTTCAATCACTAAGATCTCAGTTTTTATCCTTCACTTGGCTGTAATTTATCACCCGTCGCTTAAGATCGATGCTATGATATTACTTATCTTCACAACTTAAAGACGATATTAATTTCAAAAGTGCTAAAGAGATTTTATTACTACGTTGATATTTTTTTCATGATATTTTTAATGGTTACAGCGAAGTTAAGAGGCCGTTAAATATTAAAAGGTGACACGTAATGATAAGATGAATCGGAAGAACGAACGGTTAAGTATATAAAAATTATACTGACTATTATTATATCCGCTATGGTTATCGAGACTTAAGGACCTACTTTTCACCATAAATAAAACATTATTAAAAACTAAATTTTAGTCCGCTCTGTCTGACTGTCTGTTCTACATAAACTCAAAAACTAATCAATGAATTTTTATGTGAATTTCTGATAAACTTTATGCTTCGTTTGGTACACTGTTAGCTACTTTTCATCCCAACATTTTCCCATGAAAACAGGAACAACGTAGAGAAAAAGATAACAGCTAGTTTTATATTAAAATTGCAGTATTTATTACGAATAACATCTTCATCATAAAACTTATTTCAACGAAATGTTTTTTGCTTTATTCCAGCAAAAGGTCAAGACTCTAATTATATTCTATTTTGTAATGAGCAGTGAAACGAAAAAAGAAACGCGAGTTTTGATCTCAAAGAGAACGTCTCGACGGGAATTTAAATACAAATATTAAAGTCTTCAGTGACACTTGTTTGCTAAACGAGATACACAATTTGTTTAGACTTTTATATTTTAAAGACAAAAATTTCCTCCTCAAAAATCAAGTACCAAGTACTAGGAAAGTACTTTCGTTTTGGTGACGTGACCTTAAAACCGATATGCTTTATGTATTTACTGGCAGTGCTCCACGGGTTGTGCCCGTTTCTATAAAAAGTTCGGGTATAAATAACCTATAACGTTCTTCTCGAATGTGGCTATGCAACAATAAAAGAATTATTGAAAAAGCGCGTTGGAACAAACAAAAAATCAAACTCTTCAGCTTTATACATTAGTATAGATCTTCACCTTTCGAGGGGTCACCTTCATGCTCACAAAAAATAATAAGGAATCTCGTTTTTTTTTTATTCTGCTCTATTTGTTCTTTGAGTCGATGGCACAAACAAATCATACTGTTAACCTCACACGATTCGCACTCATTATACTAAATGAGAATCATCTCGTGACCACGAGTAGTCTCATCCGCTCGAAACGTTGGGTTTGTATTTTAATAAATAAGTTACATATCGCGATACATTCCCGTTTCATTTAGTATAATGACAAACAAATCATACAAAGAAACCTATAAACGAAGTAAATGCCTACTCCTGTTTGTGGTCTGTGGTCTCTACAACTTCCTCTATGCTCTACTAATAACTTATTAATAAAACTCTGGAATCTCTCAATAAATTAAAAAAACTAAAAAACACGCTTTTATTGCAAATTGAACTAAAAACTAGAAAATAATTTTTCACCTCAAATCAAAATTATAATAAAATTTAAGTTATTAACACAATGATTCAATTCAGAGTAAAAAGCGTGGGGTGCTTAATATTTTTTTTTAATATTACAATCATCATTGGTATCTATGAGAGGATAGTTATGAACTACAGTAAAATGCACCCCACGCTTTTTTACTCTGAATTGAATCATTGTGTTAATAACTTAAATTTTATTATAATTTTGATTTGAGGTGAAAAATTATTTTCTAGTTTTTAGTTCAATTTGCAATAAAAGCGTGTTTTTTAGTTTTTTTAAACTATAATTTTATTTTTTATTTTTTAGTAAATCTGGCAAATCCATATAACATTATATGCAACTTTTCATCCCGTAATTCCCACGGGAACGGGCCCATCACGGGACGCTGTTAGTGTCTAGTACCATTTAGTAAAATAAAACAGAACTCCCGTTCCGTCCCACAGCGAGTGCCCGTTGATGTCTTTTATATGAAGTAATATTTTTTTAGTAAATCTGGCAAATCCATTAAGGATAATGGGAAACTGTTATTAAATTATTGCATTGTCATCGGTCCTTGATACGTATGCAAAGTTTCAAATTAATCAGACTTCTGGAAGTTGGTGAAAATGATGTTCAAAGATTCCATTACAAACGTTCGTACCTACGTACGTACATACAGGCCAAGCTAATAAAAGCGTGTTAATAATGGGAAACTGTTATTAAATTATTGCATTGTCATCGGTCCTTGATACGTATGCAAAGTTTCAAATTAATCAGACTTCTGGAAGTTGGTGAAAATGATGTTCAAAGATTTCATTACATACGTACATACATACATACATACATACATACATACATACAGGCCAAGCTAATAAAAGCGTGTTAAAAATAACATTTGCTACGTATCAATCCCGCCCTACTAAGTGATCCATACTTATGAGGCAAAGAAAAACTTTGCTAAAAAACTATCTTGAAGAAAATGTGTAAAAATCTTAGCTTGAGACGCTTTCTAGAATTGATGGATGTCGTATTTGATTCGGATAATGGACGTGGAGTCTTGTCCGTTGTTTGTCTTCCTTTTAGCAAACCAAGCATGGATAAGCAATTAATCTTGTGTGTGTATGTCCGAGATCAAGTGACTGATGTATCGATGTTTGTGTGTATACTCGTAGATTGAGAAATTACGAAGAACTAAAATAGGAGAATGAAATTAGATACAATATGTGTGTGTGTGTGTGTGTGTGTGTGTGTGTTTGTGTGTGCGAGGACGTTTAGTATGTTATGTTTAACACCAAAATTATTGAATCTCTTTCATAAAAAAAAAATTGAGGTTCCTGCTCACGCACTACTACATCTTACTTACTAAATGTTTGTGTAGGCTGATAAAAAACAATTCAAATGAAAACAAAATCAAATTTCATCAGTGTTGAATTGAGAACCTCATCTTTCGGTTTCAAGTGACTTAAAGTCCCTAACGGCGAAGCCTGTCCCAGTAATCAAAGGCTACCGACCACTGAAGATTGCATGACAAGATTTAATATCGTTTCTTTGAAAATTAAAATGTCAAAATTTAATCTTGTACCATTAGTGGGATCGCCTGTGAGGAAATAGGGATACTTTTATTTATTTTTGAACTTTTTGCTTCGGAGGGCACGTTAAATTGTCGGTCCGGGTTGTTTCAATCGTTAGACCATGTCGGAGGTCTAAAAACTCCTACACAAAGGTTGGCCACTACCGACTCTAACTTACTCATGTACTTATGTTTAAACGATCCCTAATCTATCTTTCAATTTTCAATGCAATTGCACAAGCAGTTTACTGCACTGCAATATATTTGACTTTTAAATTTCCCTCCCTACGTTAAAGTATTATTACCAACATTACCGCCAAATGGGACACGAAAGTATTACAATGATGATATATTGTTGCTCTTTCCTTAACACTACTTTTGCAGAAATGTGCATTCACATTTATAGTGAGTTAAATTAACCATAATTCAGTTTTCTTGCTTGATTGTCGCTTTATTGCCAAGTTAGGAGTCTTATTACCCTTTGCTACTTCTTAAAATGTTACGTCATAGCGCAAGCACAAAGTAAAATGCACTAACACTTTCCTATTGTTGGCAGGACATAAAGAATTGAGTTAAGTGTATATATAATATTATATAATTATTAATGATATGAAGTATTTGTTGATATATTACGAATTCCCTCCTATTCATTAGTGCGATTTCTGGAAAAGGTTTTCGAGATAAAGTAAACATACATACGCATTCTTTGATTATTATTCCTATAAAGTATAAACAATTCCTATAACATTTTTATGTATTTCCTTTTCTTTGCAATTTGACTACTTTCCCATAGCCTTTTTTTCTTTTTCAGCCACCCTAAAACAGAAATAAACCATTCCATATTTCATGTTTAAACTATAAAATATGGACAGAGCGTCCTATTTAGCTTCGTCGTAAAGTATATTTTATAATACGAGATTCAAGAGTACCGTGCTACTTGAAATGTTGGCTCTTGTACTTCGAAATAAAAAATGCAATACAGGCTTGGAAATTAAAAATGGAGCCATGTAGTTGAATGAACAAATATTGTCTTTTGATAAACTTTTCATATATTCGGATGGATTTCAGAAATATTTAAATGGATTGAGGGAGTAAAAGCCCGTTCGCATTACGTGGGACTAGCCGCGCCCCGCGGTTCCACCCACGTTGTACCCGTTCTCGCGGGAATTTCGGGATAAAATGTATCCCATGTGTTATTCTGATGTGTAACCTATATTACTGTAAAGTTTCATCCAAATCCATTCAGTAGTTTTTGCGTGAAAGAGCAACAAACATACATCCATCCATAAATACATCCATCCTCACAAACTTTCGCATTTATATTAGTAGGATTTAATCCGGTGTCGGATCTTTGTGATATTTCTTACGGGTGCCGATCAAAATCAATGGTGCGGATAGAAAGTTGTAGTCTAACAAGTGTTAAGCTTCATGTAAGATGCTTTGTAACCACTGAAAAACTGCTGGCTAACTTCGTATTGTGGTTGTCTGAGGGAGTCAGCACTTTACAGAAACGAAATCATCGACATTAACAGACTGTCTCCTTCCAAAAGCCGGCAGCATTACGCCCCAAGCTGTAGTTTATTGCTCTTTTTTTCTTATTTATTCAACAAAAACGATCCACAGTAATAATTCTAGGCAAATAGCATGATTAAATACAAATATTCAAACAGCAACGAAAATATTGCAAAAAAACAATCTACATTCAATAACAACTCTTACGGCTTTGAAAATAAAAGCTTTCTGTAAATATTGTCTCGAGGATACGCTTCGTTAGTTTCTTTGTTACAAGTTTCATGAGGAATTTATTGGCTTTCATAAATATTGATGTCGCCCTGAGTTTTATTTACCCATCAGAGTTTTTGGGCACTTCCGAATATTGTGTATGAATACAATTAAGTACAGAAGATGCCTTACTACCCATAGACTGCTGTCTACTGTCGAAATGTAGGAAAATGTGTCATATTTCCTTTGATTTCTCATGGATTTCCCTAGTATAAAACAAAGACGGGTTTGTTACAACACTTATAACTCAAGATCGGCTGGATCAATTTTCATGGTTTTGGTTTCGTTGGATTTGTCTCCGCCCTGAATAGCAGAATACATTTTAAAAACAATGAAAACTTGGAATAAAAATCTCAAAATTCCCACGGGAACGGGGGCGCTGCGGGTGAGACTGCGGGGCACAGCTAGTAAGATTATAAATGCGAAAGTTTGTGATGATGGATTGTATGTATGGATGTATGTATGTTTGTTACTCTTTCACGAAAAATCTACTGAACGGATTTGAATGAAACTATTCAGTAATATAGGTTACACGTCAGAATAACTTTATCTTAATATTTTATCCTGAAATTCCCGCGGTAACGGGTACAACGCGGGTAATACCGCGGGGCGCAGCTAATGTATCATATTTTTTTAGATGTAGTATTAGCTGCTTCCTATGGGGGTACCCACGGAAAAGCGAAGTACTTTTGTAATTCCAGGTATCATTTTGTATATCTGTACCAAAGGTAAATTCGACAGTAAAAAAACCTAACACTATATATATATAAAAATAGTTTAGAATATTATATTAAATTGTCTTATCTCATCGAAGCAAAAATATCTATTGTGTTTATTCCTTTTTAGGTAAAATAAGGGCTAGGTTTGCGTTGAATATAAATGGACTCGTCCTCCAATAACTGAAGGGCAAAGCTATATTTTAGGCAAACCTTGCGTTTATTAACCCTTTGAAGGTGTTTTAAGTATTATATTTTTGGATTTTTATTATATCTGTAATAAATAAAGTAAGTTTGTTTTCGGTAAATGTCGGGAACTGTCGTATCTAATCGAAATCGCAAATCGAAAAAAGGATTTTTAATACCTATTGAATAAAGTGTGTATATAATAGATTAGAACATTCAACTGGAAAGTTATAAGCTATTATTTTTCATCTCGAAATTCCCAAGCGAACGTATAAGGCGGGTAAAACTGCGGGGAGCTGCTAGTTAGTTTACATACGTCAGTTAGGCGTGAAACACACAGAAACGACGTAAGGTGAAGGCGCAGCGCAGGCGCGGCGCAGGCGTGGGACGGATAAGGCACAGACGCGATAAAAATTATATAGAAGAGGCAAAGAAACGTTATGATGTGTCATTATACAGGCAGACTTTATTGCGATAGCATGTCTTCGTCTTCAGAAGACGAAGATGCGCTTGCTTTGCTGCAATTAATTAATGTCCAGGGGCACAGAAGATATTGGGTCCTATTTCCCTCCATATTTTATCTTGTACATTTTTATTCTTCTTCTTATCGAGTGGATGGTCAACCTGACCAATCCTGGTGTCAGAGTTATTGAGCCGCCAAAGGCCTCTGACATGGCTCATGTAACGACTACTATCCGTAGAAAGTAACCGGGACCGACGGCTTAACGTGCCCTCCGAAGCACGGAATCATCTTACTTTTCGGGCAATCAGGTGATTCAGCCTGCAATGCCCTAACCAAACTGAGGACAGTCTCACAAAGTGATTTTTATTGCTATACTCCGACTTGGTATAATCGTAAAGAGCTGGATATTGTTCCACTATCTCGCAGAACTGTACATTAAAATCAATATCATCACGCATTTTTGAGTTTGTAAAAACTGAGCATACCGTATAACAAGCGACGTGCTCTTTGCGCGGCGCTCTAGTCACGACTGTGAGCGACGCGGCGCAGGCAACGAAGCGGCGTGCCTGCGCCGCCCCGCTTGAGTGTAATGGAGGCCATACACGTTAGGGTTTGCATGCTGGTGTTAGCCTTGCATGCATAACCAACAGGTAAACCCTAGCGTGTATGTGATAAAACTGTACAGTTATCGGTGCATGTACATGCAACCGAGCAAATATCAAAATTGATATTTTATGCCGCTCGGTTATGTTTGCGCGCGAGCATAACCGAGCGTGTGTGGCATCCGGCGAGCATGCCTGCCACAGTTCTCAGTATTAAATTAAATAGTTTTCGTAATCTGTAGGTGAAAATCTCAATTCATTTATCAAATTTACGTGGGAGAACTGCTTTCTTTTCAATAACCAGCGTTTAGACCATTCAGTGCGATCTCTTTTTCTTTTTCTGTTCTGCAAAACAAGTGCTAAGCCAAGTACAGCTATCACATCGTCGTCGTCCATTGTAGTTTGGTTGGTATATACCGTACACAGTACCTAGGCGTCGTACACACACTGTCACGTAGCTCAACTGAGAGTTAATGGCAAAACTGTGCATGCAAACCCAAACGTGTATGTGTTATATGAAACTCGGTTATGCCTGTCGGTTATGCATGCAAGGCTAAAACCAGCATGCAAACCCTAATGTGTATGGCCTCCATTATTCACAAATATCGCCTGCGTACATTTTGTATGAAAACGTTTTGCAGCAGCATACGCCTGCGCGGCGCCAGCGCTGCGCCTTCACCTTACGTCGTTTCTGTGTGTTTCACGCCTTAGTCGTTACATGAGCCATGTCAGAGGCCTTTGGCGGCTGAATAACTCTGACACCAGGATTGGTCAGGTTGACCACTCGATGAAGAAGAAGAAGAAATGAAATACAGACCATATCGAAGGACAAAATAAACGAGGCTTGATCTCAAGAAATAATATTAGAATTAAATTAAAATATACAAACTAAATATTTACGTTACTAAACTAATAGAAGATCCCGCAATGTTTCTGCCATGAGCTTTATTTATTAAGGGCGCTTTGTAAGCTATCGTAACGGCAAACAATAACTGAAGTACAATATTGAGTATCAAAGGATTAAATTGGAAGGAATATTTGCGCTATAACTGTCACAGATAAAAGACAAAGGGCGTTATTAAAATATGGTTTGTTAATACCTACCGTTTTTTACTAGCAGCGCCTCGCAGTTTTACCCGAGTTGTACCCGTTCCCGTGAGAATTTCGGGAATATTTATACATTTAAACCTCTTGAATCACTTTATCTATTTAAAAAAACAAGTCAAAATCCGTGTAGTAGTATTTGAGTATTCGGGCTAGCAGTAGAAAGCCAAATTTTGTTTATATCTGTTGAGACTGCGGTAACATTTACTAATGCGTAAGCGTAAACTGAAGCATCACTTCTTTTCCGTCTGCGTTACAAGATTTTCATAGATCTAGAACAAACTTTTTATCATTTGTGTTATTCTAGTCATATGATGGTAATGTAAGTTTTTACTGCGCCATACAAATAAAACCCTCTTTAACATATCGTCGTTTATTACCAAAAAGTTGGATGAAACAGTATTCTCGTTGTAAATCTGATATAATTTTAAATACGCCATAAAGACTCGTGCTGCATAGTAGAGTTTACGACACATAATATTTATTAGGTTAGTATACAATTTATGGCCTATCGCTATAACCAGATTTGAAGAAAGTTTACGTTCCCTTAAAATTAAACGATTCCCCTTTTCAAATACATAAAATTTTATGAGATCTAACGGCTTTTTTTATTTCGACTTGTAAAACCCGATTCAGTTAGGGAACCAAAACTTTGTTGTCAATTACATTTTATTTGAAAGAACTGTTGGACGAACTGGTGTTCAATATTAAGATTTGATTTTACTACGAGTATAGTTAGTATTAGAAATGTTGACAACAGGTGTAAAATTTACATATAATACGGGGACGCCGGGAGTCGCGTATCGCGTATGGAGGCGAGGCCCGCACTAAATTGAAATATATGGAATACTAGCTGCGCCCCGCGGTGTACTCGTTCCCGCGGGAATTTTGGGATAAAATGGATCCCATGTGTTTTTCTGCCTATATTACTGTAAAGTTTAATTTAAATCCGCTCAGTAGTTTATGCGTGAAAGAGTAACAAACATACAAACATACATCCTCACAAACTTTCGTATTTATAATATTAGTAGGATGAAGATAGAAGCGATTTTACATGCGTTTGCTAGAAATGGAGCTTCGCCAATGGCGTTTTTGTATTTCATGGTTACAAAAGGATATCTACTACGCTTTGAACGCCGCGTCTGACGCAGCGATACCTGTCGTGTTCGCCGTGGCGAATACCGTCACACTTCTCTATAACCAAAATCGCATACTTAAACCTACAGTATATAAAAAAAAACGAAATACTAATCGTATAACGTAACTTGAAGGCTATTCGATTCGAGTGGCGTTACCGGCGTAACAATTTGCTAATCCTACTAATATAAATGCGATAGTTTGTGAGGATGGATGTATGGATGTATGTTTGTTGCTCTTTCACGAAAAAACTATTGAACGGATTGGGATGAAATCATCAGAATTACACGTGGGATTCATTTTATCCCGAAATTCCCGCGGGAACGGGTACAACGCGGATAATACCGCGGGGCGCGGCTAGTAAATTTATATATTATCAATTTTTATTGGTTGTATAAAAATGTCTTACGATCATTACTTTGTTATTATTCTAAGAATGGTGTGTAATTGAGTGAGAATTCCTCTTTCCCGTGGAAAGTGATAAATTCAACTCTCGTAATTGGCGCGCCACGGGTTTCTGGGCACATGTTTTAATCGCGCAAGGCATAATATCTGTTCAGTGAGCAATTTTAACGAGATGATATAACGCCTCGTGGGATAATCGTTGCCAGCAATTTATTAATATAATTATAGATATGATAAAATATGTATTGATTATATTCTTAACGTCAGTTTCGTCTACAAAAGCTTAGCTATTAAGTTTAATGATGATATTTTAAGCATAAGATACACATAGTGCGACTGCAGTCCGGGTGCGGTTCTCGTAAAGTTGTATTCCTTATATTTATATGAAAGGTATCGAACTGGTTCATTGCGAGTATTATGTGTGTCTTGTGCTTTAATTAGCGAAGGTGACTAGCACATTTTTTGAAATAAGAACATTAAACGTTTAGCCACGCGAATAATTTTATGTTATCTTTTTAATTCGCTGGTTATCCGTCTGTTGAGCCGTAATTTGAACTGTTTATTTTAAAATTAGCTCAGTATGAGATCTTTTTTTAGATTTCGATAAAACATATGATTAATTACAAGCCTTATAGCCAAAAATAGAACAAACAGCTATCGTAACCAATTTTCAAAGGGATATTGTATGGATATTGAATTTGAAAACAATTACTCCGTAACGAACAAATAAGTAAAGGCCGCAACAAAGCAATAATGAGGGTTCAGCAGGGTTGCCAATTAAATAATTACATACCAACAATACAAGTACTTTGTATGTATTGTTCGCATTTGTTGCTTTTCAATACTGTAATTGAAGGAAAAATCTGTTTGCTTGTTTTATTTCGTACCTTGGGAATACATAATATGCCTACCCTTTGTGCATGACGTATACCTTTGATTACCTACACCTTCGCTTTTACGGAAAATTAAAATTGTCTGAATTCAGTCAATCTTTTTCCTTGTATCACTGACAGCTTTCTTTAATTCGTTGTTAAATTCAAAAATAACTTAAGGTGCTCCACACACCCTAAGGTGTGAGACACACATAGTGCGAGTGTGGGCCAGTGTGACACCTTTCACACAAATACAAGGAATCCAACGTCACGCGGCCCCCACCCGGCCCGCAGCCGCACTATGTGTGTCATGCGCTTAATATTACCTCACTACACGGAAAACAAAGTCAAACATTTTTTATCGTTTGAAGAAGAAAAAGATCTCCGTCTACGAAGATTTATGCTTACTGCAGTTTGTTATAGGATAGGTATAGTAAAGTAAAGTATTAACCTGTAATGTTCCACTGCTGGGCAAAAGCCTTTCATCTTACTGAGGACATCAGAACAGTCAGGAGGATTAGGCACCACGCTTGCCAAATGCGGGTTAGTGATCTCAAACCCGAGCCATGTTTGAAAAGAAGGAAACATGTTTTCGCTCGACCCGGGAATTGAACCCAGGACCTCAGTCTCGGAAGGCGAGATCACATACCACTGGACCAACAAGGATAGGTATATAAGGAAGTTAATTACCTAAGCAGATAACATTACAATAGGACCCGATAAGAATGTTTGTACACAGAACCAGGAAATTGCCTCCCCTATCTTATCTTTCCATTTTAATCTGTATCTCATCTTGACAAAGGAAAATTAATCTCGAAATTCATCTGGTGTTTTATTAATTACTTAATTGCGTTGGATATGGGGTGATTTGGGAAATTCCTTTAATTGTCGCCGGTGTGAAGTGGAATTAATAAAAGGAGTGCGTAGAATTGAATGGCTCCATATTCGCGTCGCTCACAGTACGTTACTTGTATTGTTAAATGCTTTGTGAATCGAGTTCTTATGTTTTTAATACATGTGCAAGGATATAACAAATCTTTCTATGTTTCCAAAAGATGTAGATGGATATATAAACACTCTTATTACTTCTTTCTTAGGGCTCGTTTTAAACGACTGACAATCAGAAATATTTAAGTGATTTTCTAAATAAATAGTAGTTTAATTAACGTAACCATAATATTTGAAAACTCTCAAGTACAAGTAGTTACAGAGTGTTGCTTAGAAGCAACAACAACAAGCATAGTTTCATTTCTGTACTGTCTCTATATTATGAAATTATGAATATCTCAGTTCACATTATACTAACTATGTTATAAACTATTGCAGTGACTCGTAACTATGACAAAGTCCTCTAAACATGTTGGTACCCAAATTTTATTACACAATTAAGATAACCGTACAACTTTATGCAAACATAACAAAGGCAGAGTACGATATGAATATAATTGACTCACAGCAAACATTGCTTTGAAATACTAACAAAAGGGGTCCGTTGACTACTAATTTATTTTACACTTTATTTACTTAGCTGTCCTACGACTATAATTAACTAACTAATCTCATGCATATTCCATTCAAAACACATGTTTTTAATAGATTAGTTAAGGACTTTTTCAATTTCGATGTTATTAGTCGTCCTGCGGCGGTCCTGCAGGGGTACATTAGCATCACATGGATATTTACTCGTGTTCATTTGTTTTTAATACGTATCGCAAGATGCGCCAGTGGGTCCCAGTCAGCTTACTTCAAAATGTATACATCGAAAAAATTATACCGATGTTTTCATAGTGCGAAGTAAAGTAACATCGCATAAAGAAAAATAAGAGAAACAAGGTATCGAAGTTAGGAGGCTCGATGTTTAAAAATGTCAAACAAAAAATATTTGGCAGTAACAAGCTATCGCACTATAAAAGCATCAATTTTCAAAGTATATTATTTCGTAGTCACGTAGGAATCTCTTATGAAAGCTTCTCATTGTTATTTATTTAAAACGGGAACTTACGTACGACGGAGACTACTGTCGAGAGTTCCTCGACTATGGTAGCGACTACGGTAGCCTTCATCAGGAGGTGGGTGAAGCGGCTTCACCCACCTCCTGATGAAAGCTACCGTATGTGGCCGAAACGTGTCGAGGAACTCTCGACAGTAGTCTCCGTCGTACGTAAGTTCCCGTTTTAAATAAATAATAATGACATTAACGTACGTTTCAATTAATAGCTTCTCATTGCTCAACATTCTAATCCTTTTGTAAATCAGTCACATCACAGAGCAATCAAAACACAAGCCTACTTCTAATTTTGTGTATGTTGATATGAAACTACAAGTATTTCGTCGGCTAATAATATTATGATAATAAGTCACGTTACGCTACAAACATATTGCCAGGAGGACGTGACCTATTCAATATAATATGAAAGGAAGACAATTGTTTTCCTAAATAATATTTTCCCGTATAAAACAAACATTATTTGTGAGATGGACACGATATTTTCTTTACCAAATGGAAAATCAATGGTCGAGTGTTATTGGAACCGCAACTCGTGTCGAGTCTGTGTGTTCTTCGGATATTACTTGAGTGACATTGAAGTAAACTATTCCTAGAACGGTTCTTATCTTTGCCAAATGTAATTAAGATAAGCCCATACATTTGGTTCTAGCCGATATGTATACGAAGTATGTGCAATTAACTGTGAATTTCTTTCATTAACACTGTTGATATCTTAACATCCGTTTATCCGGACGGTTGATCAGTTGATCATTTCTATCCTGTATTTGTAATGAATGGTTACTTTCTACGGATAGTAGTCGAGCCTAGTAGATAGTACATGAGCCATGTCAGGGGCCTTTGGCGGCTCAATAACTCTGACACCAGGAGTGGTCAGGTTGACCATCCACTCGATGAAGAAGAATGAATTATAATTTAGATTTTTGTTAAAGTGACGTAAGTATCCTCCTCAATTTACTGATATCTTCAGTGAGATGAGAGGCCTTTGCTCAGCAGTGGGCCGTTACAGGCTAATACTTTACTTTACGTAAGTACCACAATGCCAGCGGCGACGATATTTTACATTGGAAAAACATTCATTAAACATTTAAAAAGGTTAACTTACACGTTTTTTTAAAGCGTTCGTTGGTTATCATCGCCTGCACCCTGTTTCTCTCCTACAACCTGAGAGTAGGCTTATACGAATACAACACATGAATCTAATATGCTCGAGTGTTCCATAAAGAACAAAGTTAATGAAAATTTGGCAGTGAAGTTTGACGCGGTATGCCGCCGGTTCATACGTTCCATACATTCTATACATAATTTTGGGTTGGCGGTTGGCAAGTACTTGATTACTTAGTAAATTAAGGAGCAATGTGTCGCCATCAATATTTATTAAGACAAGGACACAAACGGGATGCTCGTTACGAATTTATGGTTTCAAGTTCGGTGTGGTAATGACGTTTGAACTGAAGGCTTAGTAATTTGCCGTTTCGGCTAATTTGATGTGTGTTGCATACGAAATGAACGTAAAATCGAACGTTTTTTCCTTCAAATTAAACGTTTTTCGTTCGTTTTGCGTTCTTCGAGCTGAAATAATTTTATTTAATTTACGATTCGATTTAATTTGCGTTCCAATTTAAGGTTCGCAGATCAAAACATTTTTCTATAAATTGAATTTAAAATAGGAAGGGATTCTCGACTGCTTTTCATTTTAATTGAGTTACAATTTCTCTGTTAATTGGGGATTGACTAGAGCGAATTCTTTTTGGTCATTTATGGCTTAATTTAAGAGCTTACCTAAGTCACAGAAATTCTTCTTATGATATTGACTACTTAAGGTAAAAATATATTTAATTTCATACAAAAAATCAAAAATCCTCCTCACTCTACTGAGATCTTCATTGACATAAGAGGCCTTTGCCCAGCAGTGGGAAATTACAGGCTAATACTATACTTTATTATATGGGCAGAAACCGCAGAACATATTCTACTTGAACCTACATTTCTAGTAACAAACGACACCTTCATAATAGCAAAATTAAACTACGGTACAAGTACAGAAACGTATTAAGGTATGGGGCATGGTGCTCTAGGAATAAAATTACGTCGGCCATTTTGTAAATATACAAGAAACGGCTGGACCCAATACATAACAATACACCCAATACAATTTTTAAAGACATATAAAAAAAATCAAAGCTTTATTTTCGTATTTTTGACAGGTTACTGAGAGTGACCGTAGTGAACTTAAGATAAATGAATGGCGCTCTTACACTATTACGAAGCCATAATAAGATACGATGTAATCAATACACGACCTTCTAACACAAAGACCCCTTTTGATTCGACTTGCTTTCAAACTAGATTGGACCTCGACGTCCATGTTAAAGACCCCAGTAAGGGTGCCATTGTGTTATAGAAGATAAACTTAGTATTTGGAAAAGGGTATTCAACCTCATTTGATATGAAATCAACCATCCAACTCTGTACCTATTTGGCACCCACTTCACATCTGATCCTTAATCCGATCCTGTTCTAGGTAAACCATGTATAAAGTACCACTTACAAGGCCCTGTAATTTGAGCTCATGCTGGGGCCGAAGGAGCCCTACAAAGGTTTAATATAAGATTTATTAACCTTCCCTTGAGTCCATTTAATTACCTATATCTAAGGCACTAAAAGAGATTGATGAAGCCTTGAGAAACTGCACGTTATCCCAAACCTGGATAAAGGTGTATCATTTTTCATTATACCGTAATTAATTAAGTAGATTACAGAAGAATGATGTTCTTGAAGCATAATTAAAAAACATCTTCTAAGACACAGTTTCATGGCACAGTTTAAAATATGTTTCTATCGTTTTAAGTTGTTCTCGGAAGAATATTTTTGTCTTTGAAACAAAAGACATTCTAATATTTCAAAATAAGAATGTACGAAGTATACTGCTAAAAAGTAAAGTATAAAGGTACGAGTTGGATCAGCGACTGCAGCAGTCGACTGCAACTGCAGACACAGCTTCACTACTAGTTTCTATGAAATTTCGAGCGCGCGGTGACACTTCTGCTGCGCTCGGCAGTCGCTGCTTGCAGACGCGGCGTGCTGTCCTGCGGTCGTGACGTAGAACGACAGCAGATAAGAGAAAAATATTTTGAAATGCGAACAAAAAAATAGTGTAGGAGCTAATGTTATTTTTTTAATACAATTTAGGTCAGTGGTCCTTTTCGAGGCTTTTTACGATATCAATCGATTTACGTAGGTATTCATCTTATTTTTAATCAACTTCATTCAGGTTCTTAGTTAGTTGTTAATTCTTTTGGTATATACAAATTGACCATTACATTACGTTTAAATAGTTTTATTGAATCTCTAATTAATTGTAATTCCCCGCATTTTGGGGAAATTTTCACACATTGGCAACGTTGATTATGTGGTGTGCAGTCGGCAGTGAATTAGCGACTGCAGACTGCACTGCGGACGACTGCAACGCCCTGCTGCCTGCAGTCTGCAGTCGACTGCAGCAGTCGCTGATCCAACTCTTACCTTTAGCCTGTAATGTCCCACTTGTTGGGCAAAGGCCTCTCGTCTCACGGAAGATATCAGTAAGTGAGGAGGTTTCAGGCGTAATCACCACGCTTGCCTAATGCAGGTTGGTGATCTCAAACCCTAGCCATGTTTGAAAAGTAGGAAACATGTTTTCGCTCGACCTGGGAATTGAATCCGGGACCTCATTCTTGGCAGGCGAGTGCACATACCACTAGACCACCGAGGCGTAGTATACTGCTACTTTCATAAAAAGATATTGAAATCTTAAATGTTAATTTGGTCATAAAGTTCGTTTTCATTCATTTCCGATTGACCCAATGCCATGATTCTGATGGCAGAGGTGATAAAGTTGAAACATAAAGCTATTGCACAGTAAACATGAATCAGTATGTATCGCCGGAGCTTGATCCCCATGCAAGCATTACTGAGTAAATTGGAATTTTATTTGATATTTCCGGATGTCTGTGATTTCTTGGCTTTTATTCTGGTCTTTGAAAAAGAAAACATATTTCTTGCACATTATCGCATTAGTAATACATTCATGGTTTTTCAATATATATCGATTGATCTTACGAGTCTATTTTCAATAGCAAATTTTGAATAGAATCAACTTTTAGTTTATCAATTTTTTAGAAAACACCTGTCTAATGCCACTGGCTTAGCGCGTCATGCGCGGCTTGTGTATGCTTTTTTGCTCCGGCAAGGCAGACTGAAGCCGGTGGCAAAGCCGGCGGTTTGTGTGAATGCACCATAATAATTATTTAATAATTAAATTGCCTGCTTGCAGCTTGTATGCTAGCTCATTGTCAACAATGCTCATAAACTGAGCTTGTTCCAGATGCGGACAAGTATATACGATATTTAATAAGATTTCATAAATAGAATTCTTTATTCATATTTAGTTTCGTTTGATTATTTTGATGCGTTAGTTGCGGGTAAGTATGCGTTCACCTTTATTTCTAAGGGTCAACACTACCTTAAGCGGTTCACTATTGTATGTAGCCACACGCGACGGGCGCACGCGTGGTGCGCCCGCGAAGTGCGCGAGCCGCGGGCGCCCGCGACCGTTCACTTTTGTATGAAACCGCGGCGTGCGCACGCTTAACGCAGTGTCGGCCCTAAAACTAGGATCTACGGACATTTGACAAAATATTCAATTTATTCCACCAACATTCTTTTAATCCGAATAAATAAAAGGCCGCGGTTAAACATCACGTAGTTTCACTTTATTTCAAGCGAACAAATTCGCTCGCCTGAATTTACACGAGAAATATTTCAGAGGAAGAATGCTGAACTCTTGTAATTGTCAACGCTCCAAATTGCTTTTAGCTAACATATAAACTAGGCGTTTCTTTATTCCCTTGGCTGTGAAAAAAGAGCCTTTTTTGTAAGCCAAGTATTTCATAGAATGTTTAATTTCAATAATGATAATAAGCCTATTTCAGTTCAATCTATTATACCCAATTAGAGCAAGAAGAAGTATTTTATTTCACTGGTATTCATTGTATTTAGGTTAAATCATATTTTATAAAGAAGAAACTCTGTTCACAAACATGACAGTGCTGTACTAAGAATATTAAGGATTAGATTTGTTTGTATGTACGCGCCAATCTCTGAAACTACAATCCGATTTGAAATACATAGCCACATTTAACGTAAATGTTATAAGCTTTTTTATCCAAAAAAAAATCACTGAAACGAGTAAAACACCAAAGCACTATTAGCTTAACTATATAACTAATTAGTTTTTCATGAATACGTATTCTGGTAGTATTTAGAGTCAATAGAACTCATATACAAAACATTAATTGAATTGGCTGCATTAAATGTACCCAGTATAACTCTATAAGATTAAATCTAAAAGCAATCCATTGTCCTAGTTACTGTACTGAATAAAATTTAACGTAATTCACCAAACAAACTGCTATAAACCGCAGACTTGGGACAGTTTACACCAAGTCCACATGTCAAAGTTCTTAATGAAAACAATGCCTATATGAAGTGTTTGACGTAGAGTATACAGCTTCAAAGGAGGGATCTTATGGACAAACGTACATACTCGTATGAGAGGAAATATCAAGTTAAACGGCTGTGTTAAAATATGCAAACAATAGCATGACCTCAGCGGGCTCTTGTTTATTACAGGCAGGCACTACGCTGCTTTACTATGTACCTAGTAGCATTTATTGTCTGTTAATAAAAATGCCTTTTCATTTTTTGATAATTTCTTATTGATTCATCACTTAGTCAATATTATAACACTACAAGCGCCTCGCGTTTTTACCCACGCTGTACCCGTTTCTATAGCAATTTCGGGATGAAAAATAACCTATGAGATTCCTGTTAAAGGTGGCTATCTATAACAAAAATAATTATTCAATTCGTATTGGTAGTTTGTAAGATTAGCGACATAAAACACAAGAACAAACTTTCAGCTTTATTATGGGTCCGATATAGAATGCCGGTGATCTTTACCTAGATGTTTATTACCTTTTTTATTAGAATAACTTTTGATTGTTCTTCTTCTTCATCGAGTGAATGGTCAACCTGACCAATCCTGGTGTCAGAGTTATTGAGCCGCCAAAGGCCTCTGACATGGCTCTCATGTCATGATAGAAAAGATCTTTTGATTGTTCATAGCTAGTATTTAGCCAGTAACTGAGGCTTTAAGGACATATATTTTTCATGCTAGAACAAATTGAAAATGTTAGTAACTACCCAGTGATAAGTGGACAGAGCGACATAATTCAAATTTCAAATTATCCAAATTCAAATGATTTATTTGTTCATAAACATGGGTACAATCTTAGATGGTAGTAGTTAATGATAATAATATGCACCTGCATACATTATTTAACCACACATATAATACAAAATAAATAAATCAAACACGTATTGTGACGTCTCCATTGTGTTAGTTTATCTAAGCTAGTCATAAACATTTACATGGCATATCGCTTGTCTTTACTGAAGGTAAGGGTCATTAGTTTTAACGGTTCAAGAGTGCTTTGTATTCAAGATAGTCGTAGAGACGGCTGTCTCTAGTTTATGATGGCTGTTGACTTAACTCCGTTTATTTTAGTATTAAATAATGGAAGATGGTTGGATAGTTTTAATCAACATTATGTTATAATTTATGTTTTATTGTTATAACGACACTGAATCGTTAAGATTTGATAATTTCTCTTCTTTATGTATTATGTATAAAAGAAAGTCGTGTTAGTTACATCTTGTATAACTCGAGAACGGCTGGACCGATTTGAATGATTCCTTTTTTATTTTATATGTTTTGGTCAGGAATAGCAAAATAAGTAGGTAGGTAAAAAAAAATCGTGAAATTTCTACAGGATCGGGTAGCGCTGAGGGTGAAACCGCGGAGCACAGCTAGTATAAAGTTAAAAGTAAATCTTCATAAATATGAAAAACAAATGAAGCGTCATGTTCAACATCAGTTGTGTTGACAGTGACGGAGCGGCAACGCCTCCTAACAATATGTTACATCACAAAGCATGTTATCCACTGTCGACACATACAATAAATCAAAACATTAAAATATAAAGCAGACTACGAAAAGACTACGCCGTGCTACGAAAAGTATTTCGTAGCACTTCGTAGCCAGCGATTAGTTTGACCCAACACTTGCGTAGCTCGTAGCTATGTGTAGTGTAACGAGTGTAGTTCTAGGAAGCCTTCTAAATTTATCCTTTTTTTGGTTAAAGTGGTATTTTTTCAGTGACATAGAGTTATGTGCACTTGCCTGCCAAGACCGGGAACCCGAGTTCAATTCAAAGTTGGGGTGCAGCCTGTTTCAAAATTGCTTTAGAAATATTGCTCAGGTTTAAAGTCACCAACCTGACCTTGACCTATCCTTCCGTTCACCTTTTTATGTTTGATTATTTTTGTGAAAAAAAAACAAATCTGATGACTTATATAGATTAACATAATATAGATTAAGCAATCATCCATAAAAACAATCATCAATAAGGGCTACGTTAAAATTTTTAGACCCAAAAAATCAAGTTCTGAATCCAAAAACTACTAAAAACACTTCGCTAGTGGAACCCAACCTCAACAATAACATACGATCTGAAGCACTGACGGCCGCCGCAATATGAAAACATAATATTTTTACTTCAAACCTAATATTTGTAAATAACATAATATTCTCGACGATATTCTTTGAAATAAGTGTATTCGATAGAATATGAAATTCTCCCTAAAACCGTCAAGTTATTTTCCCTTATGATTGGCACACAAACTTACAGAACAATGTCAATTTTGTCACCCCACGTGAAGGTAATGTCAATATTATTCTCAATTGTCACTCGAGGTGTATACTCGTATAGTATATCTAACGTACTAGGTACTTATTTTGGATTTATAAGAAAATAATAAAGCTCAATTTGTTACTTCGAACGCGCTCGTCTCAGAAACTACCAATCCGACTCGAATATTTTTTTACTACATATATTCAACTATATTCAACGGATGGTTATCGGCTATTTTTCATCCAGAAATTCCCACGGGGACGGGTACAATTCCCGTGAAATTGCAGGGTGCTGCTAGTTATCTTATAAAGTGTCATGAATGTTATTATTTATTGAAGTAATGTTATAGAATGTCATTTCTAAGTGACACATCTGTTATAACCGGCCAAGCTCCGTACAATGCCTATTTAAGTTGTTCTAAGTGGAAGTTCACTTTGATCTTCTTCTTCTTCATCGAGTGGATGGCCAACCTGATCAATCCAGGAGTCAGAGTTATTGAGCCGCCAAAGGCCTCTGACATGGCTCAAGTCACGACTATTGAACTGTTCTATATCACTTGAAATACCAGAAACTTTCCCCTTTTATTATTGACGCCTACGCCATCTGAATGTATGACTCCGAGACCTAATATCCTGCAGCTAAACTTCACATAGTGTCCAAGTTGTTACCTATATAAAATGTGTGGGTGTTCATGCAATATTGTGCACATTACCAGCGGAGATAGGACCTGGTACAACGCTGAAGTGTTTACAAATTGTTCTCTTAATAGCTAATTCCAACAACCGGCTAAGTGCGAGTCTGACTCACGTTCGAAGAGTTCCCGTATCTATGAAAAACGTAAAAAAAATTACGTTTGTTTTATGAGACGCCTGCTCCCTAAAATATTTTTTTTAATCTGTTTATAGTTTTTTTGTTATACTGGTTACAGGATGATGTGTGAAACCTGTGAAAATTTTAACTATCTAGCTATCAAGGTTTATGAGAAAGCCTGAGATAAAGTGACAGAGGGACAGACGGACAGCGGAGTCTAATTGATAGAGTCCCGTTTTTACCTTTCGGGACCCCTAAAAACAACACGAAACAACGTAATCACAAAGCTGGGGTCTTCATTTTCGGACGTTAAAACGCGAGACTAATTACATTTTCAAGTTATTTCGGTAACCCAAACTCGATTTTCGGTAGGTTTTCGCTTTGCCAGCTTTTGGAGTTTGACTGCCACATGTGAAGCGAAATTTAACTCTGTTCTTAAGGTCTTGACGTTGACGTACTTAACTTGATTTGTTGCCTTAATTATTGCGGAATAACTTTACCTAGTTTATGAATTAAATTAAATGTTTCATGTTATTATTCCATATATTATTATTCTATGTAGTTTTACTAAAATATATCACAATGATAAAGTAATAAAGGGAGATAAAGGTCATTGGTTGCGTGACGAGAGAAGGAAAGTGCAATTAAAGGTAAATGAACTTAACTAAGAATTCAATAACATAAGTAAAAAAAATTGATATCGTATAATAAACTAGCAGCGCCCCGCGGTTTTACCCGCGTTGTATCCGTTGAATGTAGTAATCCATTCCAAAAGAATAATTCAAATCAGATTAGTAGTTTCTGAGATTAGCGCGTTCAAACAAACATAAAAACAAAAAGAAAAAAAATCTGACTTTTCAGCTTTATTAAATTAGCATAGATGTGACGTCACCAGATTTAACGGTTCTATTTTTTCTTATAATCCATCACTAAAAATTAATGGCATTTAATCTACTCAAATATATTTTTAATCCACTTAAAAGAAGTACTTTAAACCCTATCATTTTCCTCCGAACATTTTCGGAAGAAAAACTTATCGTAGCTCAATTTATGTATCATATGACATTTTTGACGTCATAAAACGAAGTAAAAATTTAATTTCACGAACAAATTCGCCGTTTACGCGGCCGTTTCCTTTTCTTTTGTATAATTTTAAAAGGTCAATGGGCGAACTAAAGTTAAAAAAGTCGTTTCAATTCAACGCTGAGCTGAAACGAAGTTTTGCAGAGCACTAATTGTTCTGTGGCTTTAAACAATGTAAGAATGATACTGCAATGAGGATGTTACGTAAGAACTTGTGCTGAGTATGTTGTAGTTGTTGGATTATTGCAATTCTTTGTCATCTCGTAGAGAAGGCTCCAACTAAAATAGTCTGTAGATTCCACAGCAGTTTACTGATGATTTCAAAAGGGGTACAATTCACTCTTAGTATTGATAATGAATTCGAAACTATCAAGGTTTTATTAAGTAAAGTATTGAACTACATTTTAGGCTGCGGCTCCATTGAGGCGGAGACGAGCGGAGCTGAGAGGAGACGTGTGGGGATCGACCAATCGTATTACATGAAATCCACATCTCGTCTCCGCTCCGCTTCAATGAAAACAGTCAAGCGGAGACGAGCGGAGCTGAGAGGAGACGTGTGGGGATTGACCAATCGTATTACATGAAATCCACATCTCGTCTCCGCTCCGCTTCAATGGAAACAGTCAAGCGGAGACGAGCGGAGCTGAGAGGAGACGTGTGGGGATCGACCAATCATATATTACGTGAAATCCACATCTCAGCTCCGCTCGTCTCCGCCTCAGTGGAATCACATACCTCTTTTCACAGCTCTGCTCCTCTCAGCTCCGCTCGTCTCCGCCTCAATGGAGCCGCAGCCTAACACTACCTATATTTTGTGTTCTTGTCAACTGGTCACAGTAGGCTTCGGATAGTAAACTAAGTATTAGCCCGTAATGTCCCACTCCTTGTCCAAAGTCTTTCATCTTACTGATGATATCAGTATAGTGAGGAGCATTAGACGTATTTTCCACGATTGACTTATGCAGTTTGGTGATCTCGAATAAGAGAGCGATTTTTGGAAAAGTAAGGAAACATGTTTTCGCTTCACCTGAAAATTGAACCTTGCACCTCAGTATTGGCAGGCGAGTGCACATACCACTAGACCAACAAGGTGTTAGAGGACAGAGATGACTGGAAATCGATGGAGAGACCTTTCGCAGCAGTGGGGCCCGATAGGTTGATTAAAAAATTTGTTTATTTAGTACCTCCAAAACGTAGCTCACAGTACAGCTACCATGAAAATAAACTCCATTCCAGAAACGAAACTCCATTCTTTCTGACCCTTTCAATTTCGAAAAGGTTGATGGAAATCTGAATATGTGAAATTCAATTTACTAAATCAGATTCCGGATTACCTTCTAGATGTTTGTCACATCAATTCGGTCGCTATAGTTTTTGTATAATGCCTCAGGCTTGAACGAATTCCATCAAATTGGTAGATGGAATAACAAATAAAAAAATCGGTCGTATTGGTAATATAACTTGCCTTCCGGCGATGACCTAAAAATGGTAGAGTCGTCATATATATGTTTACACTTTTATACTTTACTAGTAGCCTTGGGGTCTATTCGCGTTGTCCCTGTTCTCGCGGGAATTTCGGGATAAAATGTATCCCATGAGTTATTCTGATGTTAAACCGATATTACTGTAATGTTTCGTCCAAATCCGTTTTGTAGTTTTGGCGTGAAAGAGATACAACCATACACCCTCAAAAACTTTCGTATTTATGTAGGATTATAAATGGCAGAGGTGAAAAAGTAGACATAAGAGTATAGTATATGACGTCGCGTCAACTGTACCAAATTACCGACACTGTATCAAAGTTTTCTTTGCAAGTTAACCCTGTCCTATCGAAATTACTTTTATATTGCCAGTTCAAAAAGTGATTCTCATAGAGCCTAAATATATTCATAGATTTTGTAAAATGCATTTTTGCTGTAGGTCCCGAGTTAAATTTTAAATCGCTTCTGCATTGTTGACATTGAAGTCCCCAAGTTTTCAAAGACAAAGTTTAAAATTTGACACGAGTGACATTTTCTTTCTATTAAAGTCGCAAGCTTTAAACTTTATTAATATCCGGGATGCTTGACAAAAGAACAACTTATAACATGCCTTCAGAAGCACAATTACAACAATATTATTATATTAATAGTCGTCACCCATCTTGATAATAACAGTGTCAACCGTTGCTTAACATACATACCCTCTATCATAGAAGAAAACTTATTCAAATTTCTAATCAACTAATTCATTTTCATTAATATTCAGTTACATTATTAAAACGTTACGATGAAAATTTAAATATCAATTAAGTATTATACACTTCTCTGTTTAACCTTTAGGAACGTAATTGGTGAGTTATAATTACATCCTCTTGGAATTTATTTACATTAGTGAAAGGATCATTATTGAAAATTATTAAATAAAAATTAATGTTTTTTGGTATTACAACCTGGTTCATATTTAAATCCCAACAAGGTATACGAAAGAGACAATAAGGCTTGCAGACTTTTTGACGATTTGAATAAAGAATTGTAACGATAGCTTTTGTTTCACTGACTAGTAGACTTGATTTTATCGAACAACTAGCAGCGCCCCGCGGCTTTGCCCGCGTTGAGTCCGTTCCCGTAGGAATTTTCGAAAATCCTTTCTTAGTGTGCAGTTACGTCACTTGAAGAACCTTCTAGCCAAATTTCATGTTTCTAGGTGTAGCGGTTGAGGCTGTGCGTTGATTATCAGTCAGTCAGGACTTTGAATTTCATATATAGATTAAGTTAAAAGATTGTCTAAACTACGAGAATTACTAGCTGTTCGGCGCGGTGGTTCCACCCACTACGCAATAGATGGTGCCAGTGTTAACATTTTGTAAACAGCGCTTGCGATATTTTCCCAGATTTAGTGGGGTCGCACACATACTTTTAGTTTAGCAAGAAAAATCTTCCTCTGTATAACATTAGTCTAGTTAAGCATTGAAGCCAAAAGGAAGACCAATATGCAAAGTTCATAACTTTATGATACTTTAACGCCGCAGACCAGGAACCAGATTTTTGCATATAAATTAACACGGTCAATGAAGGTACCTCCATCGAGAGTTCTATTCAATTTTTTGTTAGACGCCAGCGACCCTCGTCACAGTTTTTTTATGATATTGACTACTAATACAGATTTCTGTACGTGTTACGATACAAGAGTCCTTATATAATGTAGGAATTATGCCAAAAACGGATATTTTCGTCTGTTGATGTCTTCATCGTTATAGTAAACGTTCTTACACGGGTTTTTTCGCGGTAGACAGATTATAAAGCAAATAAAACTACTCTTATAAACTAGTCTTCCTCGTTTATGAACCGATAAACCGCGCCCCACGGTGTTAACCGCGTTGTACCCGTTCCCGTGGGAATTTCGGGATAAAATATATCCCATGTACTATTCTGATGTATAACATATATTACTGTAATGTTTCATCGTAATCTGTCCAGTCGTTGTTTTCGTGAAAGAGTAACAAACATACATACATCCATACATCTTCACATAATATTAGGATTTCTAAAATTCCTTGCGATATGTAAAAAAGTTGATAGATTGATCTCTTTTAAACCGAATAACAAAAAAGCCCGACATACATCTTGATTTACTTCGATACACTATGCAGAACATCGCATAGGTACAACACAATGTCACATAAAGCAACAGAGCCTAATAAAAGGCTAATCTAAACCCCGGGGCATAAACATGTCTCCTTGTGACAGATAACTACATGTCTGACACCACGCACGCAAGATTAATTAGAACTACAACTACAGCCACCAATCAAAACCTTCCTAGACTAAGCTTTATAGATGAAAATATACGGGTAAAGCTTACGAACCGTGTGTAATTCGTTCGTCCTTAGTAAAATGTTAGTTCGTGAAAAATAGGCCTCATATTTTAGGCTCAAAGATTGGATGATAAAGAAATACTGATTTATCGGGTTTGGGAATAGAACTTGTAGATGGTATGGATGGAGAAGTTTTTGTGATGTTTTGGATACATAATTGTGCTCTGTTTCAGAGTTGCTATTAGGTCTTCTTCTTAAATTTAAATGCTGGGCTCTTTTAGGTGAAGTTCTTCCCATTTTTAGGTACCTTATAAAATTATAAATGATTGTAATGATCTGATACAATAAAGAGATTTTAAACTTGGATTGAATTTGAATAAACATATCGTACCAATCTTATGAGTATGATTTATGATAATAAAACACGAGTGTAAACTAATTACCTTACGCAAACGATGGAAATTAATTATCCATACCGAAATTGAAAGCGAAAGATTTCTCGTGTCAATATTATTCTGGCAGAAATAATGAGAAAGCTCCATAAGATAAGTGCGCAATCAAACAGAACGCAGCTTGCAAAGATGGCCGTATTTCACGAAAGTTCGTTTCTTGAACATCGTACAGTTTAATTAAAATATCTACAACCGGCTTAGGTTGTTAATCTTTTCTACCGAAAATCTATCATATTTGTTTACATTTAAGGGAAAAAAAGACCGTAAATATTTTTTTATGCTTTTGTCAGCGCCTTATCTCTCAGTATTTTTATGAATAAAGTTAATTTAATAAAATAAACAACTTCTAGTACTTTTGTCTGAACACGCGCTCTCTGAAGCTGCTTTTATCTCCTGAATCTTGTCGAATTTACGCGCGCATTCAATTCCCCAGGCTTAAATGTTACCACAAACCCTGTTTATTTACCACACGAAACAGAACCTTATTGTCTAAGTGTTTAGGTTTCGAATGGCCGAAAGTGTTATTCGGTTGGATGGTAGAGCAAGTTTATGATAGAAAAAAGTGCGTGAACATTTTATGGCAACGATGATTGAGCAGAATCCTGCTGGGATCCAAATTAACGCGTTCTGTAGGTAAAATGTAAATATTATGAAACTTCAAGTCTTCTTGAGCCATTTTATTGAACACAGCTGAATTATTTCGAGTATTTTCGCTGGAATATTTTTGTGCCAAGATTAGAAATTTTCCAAATCTTTTTCCTTACGAGTGGAGCGGTTCTGCAGATACCATTAGGCTGGAAGTTTATTTTCGATAAGATTTCGGAGATATTTTAAATTTCGAACACTTTGGTGATATTATGATTAATCATATTAAATGACAGCTCTTTAATTATTCTAGATAAATGGTGATATGGATGGTAAGTACTTGTCCTTGTCAGTTTTGAGATGCAGCTACAATAACTGGCACCGACCCGGCTCAGTCCAGCCAGATACCACATCAAATAGCTTCATTTCTACAATTAACGACTTCACACGTCTTGTTGCTATGGATATCCATCATATCTAAACAGTACTTAATATTACGTCCATGGTAATTAAGCATCGCACTTCTGCATTTATATGTAACATCAACTTGTACTTGTGCTAGTGGCGAAAACAAATGCACAACGCATAGCCTCGACTTCTTTGTTGACGATGAGGTACCGTATCAAGTCGAGCTTAGCCATGGAGTGAGGCAGCCTTCATTTGTCTTGACTTATGAATATTGATAATACGTATAAGTCTGGGTCTCTTGCATCACAATGAAAACTAATGTTAATGCACAAGTGTGCTTCCTTGAATATACGATTGTATAGCGAGTTATGGGAACCTAGTAAGTATCTTAGCTTGTAATATGTTAGTGGCCAACCCTGGTGGTGAAGCTTTTAGACCGCCTTAAGGCCTTTTTTGGTCTACCGATTCATACAACGGAGAAAGATATTTTACGGTTCCACTTTCTTTGAAGATTCTATTACGAATGCATGTAAAAGTGTTTGGTTCAATATGGTTTGAGTGTGTGTGTTTACGGTAGCAACAAAATATCAATATCATTTCATCTAAAACATTCCCGGAGTTTCATATTATAACTATTTTACATAAGTAAATATTTAATATTATTTTACACTTACAAAACTTTCAAACAGACGAACTTTGCAAAAGTTATATGAGTATATTAATTTCCGCTTCACCAGGCTTTATGATAATGAGTTTAAAATTGGTAACAGATACCTCAAGATAACATTTACTTTAACTTCAATGAAATTTTACGCCCAAATTGTTTTATGGCGTATGAAATTCATTCGGGTGAGACTTTTCTGAACTTTTCATTGCTCGAGGCGTAGTTTGAGTGACGGTAACGGCTGATACCACTGATAACAACCTCCTTCATTGCATTGTAAATGTTAAACATGGACTTTACTTGAATTGGTCGACGTAAAGGGCATTGTACACGGCTAGTTCACTGAGACGAGAAACCTTTGCCTTCAGTGAGACCTTAAGTGTAGGGCCGCTTCCGCTAAATACGCTCGTAGTGTATTTCAAGTTATCTATGACACATCAGTACGTGGCGTAATTTCTACTGATGTGACATAGAGCGGAAGGTTCGGCGCCGTACGTTCCGCAGATGTGGCCCTACACTAAGAGCTTAACAGGCTTATTAAATAACGATTTGTTTTGTTTAATTAATACTGCTTATTTCCTGATTTGATGTTGCAAATGGTCGGTCCCGATCGTTAATGTTTGTTTTATATTTATGGTTAAGTTTTGTGTCTAACGCCTAGGCTAAAGTGAAGGTCACCGGACGTGACCGAAACGTGTTGAAGGACACTCAACAGTAACCTCCGTCGTACGTAAGTTCCCGTTTTAACAAATAATAATGACATCAACAGTTTCAATTAATAGTAAAATGGGCTAAAGTTTTTAATATATAGAGTTTAATATAAATTGCATTTTGGATAACAATGTAAAGAAACAATAGAAACACCACGAAATCACACTTTATTTATAGGTGGCCTGCAAAAAAACATCAATTCGAGAAAACGTGGGTCTTATAACTTCAAAATGATACAAGTTTCTCAAGCAACTTGTACGAGTATCTGAGTGTTAAGCTTGCCTCCCACACACGCTGCAGAACAATACGCCGAAACTACACTCCCACGCAGTTCAAAATAATGTTAGAATTAGAACATAAAGTAATAGTGTAAGAACAACTTAAGGGTGATGCTTCACCACCAACCGATTGAAACTACCCACCCTTAATGAAATAGGTTATTCGGAACCGTTGTGAGCACTAAATAAAACGACTAGGGGACTTATTCATAAACAGCACTTATTAACAGCACTTTAGCTATCAAATGGTTTGTCCCTTTCCGACATACGCTATTTGCCACAGAGCGAAAGAGACAAAACACTTTAAAAGACTGTTTAATTAAAATATCGTTTATGAATAAGGCGGTATATATCTATCTATAAGGAATGATCGTTGAACGCATTCATTCATTCACTCATTTCGGTTAGTGGCCAACCCTAGTGTCGAAGTTTTTAGACCGCCTAAAGGCCTACGACATGGTCTATCGATTAAAACAACCGGGACCGACAACAACAACGCATTGGAACAGTGTCTTTATCATCTCCGCCATTATACGTTAGTTTACCATACAAAGTATACATGGACCTTTGTATTATTATATTATGCTGAAAGTTCAATAAGGATCCGGAAGCTATCAATATATCATATTAGATTTTGATAAGGGACGAAAAGGACAAAGGGGCGAATGGAATGTTTACTTTTATATTCGATTAGAGTTACTATTCAGACGGGAGTATGGGAATCTCCCGTTGTTTATTTTCTACCTCATCGATTTCCTCTTTGTATTTTCGGGAAACCATACGGACAGCTGTTTATTCCCATGCATACGATTGGAGTCGTCTGATCATTGTAGTTGAAATAAATGGAATGTAAAATACATTTAGTTGATTGTTACTTTAACTTATGAACACAGTCAAAATATGGTGCAAACAAAGTCTACAACATATTATGCAGATACATTATATTTTTTTAAACCTATATTGAAATTAATTTCTACAAATCTCAGAAATATTCTTTATTTGAAAATTTATTTTTTAAACAACTTAATAAACACAGATACTGAGTAGGTTTTCTTTGTGTAAAGGTTATTATAGGTAATGACTTTGTTTACTAAAGCTGTATAACTTTTTACTCGGTATGTATCTAAAAAGCGTGTATGTATAACATTTTCATGTAGTTACAAAATAAAAATAAAACGCGATATAAATCTTCATTTGGAAGCTTTCAGGGCGTGTTAAAAGCTCTTGAGGCATAAATCACATTCGTAACTAACTGAAACCTGATGTGGCCCGAGTACCTCAGTCGCATCAAGACTAAGGATGGTTTTACACTACCGGTTTTCCTGCGAATCGTCTCGAGTCTCGAGATTAGACTTTCTGGTCTATGAAAACATATGAAGGATACTCTAATAAGATCTCTAGATTTATTATCTGTTAGAATAAAATTTTCACTAACTTTTTTTAGACTGGCAATAGTCTATTTGGTTGACGCCGACTAAATCCATTTGTGGGATCAGGCTGTAATGGCACGTAATTCTATTCCATATCGCGTACCTATATGATCGCACATGAGAGTACAAAACCGAGCTTCGTTTAAGCTCGCTAATACAAAACGATAGTCTGTAATCACCCTAAAGCTGGGTAATTGAATTAGTATTGGCCGGCTAGGTCTCAGTTGCAATTTATATTGATTTAAATTTTGAACAATATTGTGATGATATGATCAAACCAAATAAGTTAGGTATGTATACAATGCAAATCGGGGTTTATCTACAAAATGATTCAAAAGGTTCAGTAGTTATAATAACTATAAGAAACGGGTTGCACTCCACGAGTGCCGGCAGAAGTGAAAACTTGAATATTTATTTATTTATTTATTAACGTCAAAATGTCTTACGATTGATAATATTGAACGTCATAAAAAGCTCCTCATTTCATCATTTGAAACCAAGAGCATATAACTACGTATATACTCAAAATAAAACTCTTAAAACATTTATTTAAACCCTTTTTTTATTCACATCATTTAATATTTCTTTTTTATAATAATCTGAAGAACACGACTTTATCATCTATCATATTAATCCATTTTTTATCATTTATGATAATTTTATTACTTACTCTACATACAATACATCGATATACATTAAAGAGTAAATTATGCTAAAATTGTATACTTATCTAATAATAAAATGTAAACAGGACGTTTCATATAAAGGAAAATACAAAAATTAACAATATTTAAAACTGGCAATAAAAATGTTTTGTCTATAACAATAATTAATAACATTATAATTGATTACAAAACGTGATCTGATATAAAAAAGCGAGCGACAAATTGCTTAAAATGCTCGACGTAAGCGAGATGTGTGACTTCAATTCGAGTAAGTTTATGCTAAGTGCTTATGTCGAGCTTAATGGATTAAGTTACTTCAATATCGTACATCCAATAATCAAACACACAGCCGTTCTTTCTAATTAAGTAAATTAAAATATAGATGTCATTTCAACTAATGCTTTTAAAATAATCAATATTAGAAATATATTACTTGATGAATTGTTAGGGCGCAATTAGACTTGTTCGCAACATGCATTGACAACTGCACGTAAATGCAGGAATACTCAGATGCAACACCAATTCATACAGCTTTCAATCGATACAATTTGACAATCAATTGTCTAAAATATTTGAGTTAACATTTGGCGTTAGACTGCGTTTAACATGTAGCTGTCAACATGTTACATGCGGCGGTTGATGTTGCAGGTTGCTGTCGCATGTAGCAAGCCTAGTCTAATTACGCCCTAAGGCAACATACATGCTGAATTTCAATCTGATTTAAGATCGCCAGAATTACAAGAAATTTAACGACACTTACTGATTTTTCTGATTCCAAAATTTTTAGAACGATCTATAAGAATGACTCAGATAAGAGGCAAACTGAAGGCGAGGCAAAGGTCCCAACATTCAGTTTCTTAATTCAGATCGCGATTAAGCATATAAGTATGGTGCCGGCCTAAATATGCTGGAAGAGATAACGGAAAGTATATAAAAACAAGCATCAGTCTTGAAAATAGTTGAGTAAAATTCATTATACATACACATTTTAGAAGACAAATATTCAATTTACAATAGTTATACGTATGATGTAATTATTATTATTTAATTTATATTCTACACATTCATATTTTATCTAATTACAATAATTTGATGTGAAGAATTATTATTATATGAGTAAGTTATCATAAGAATGTCATTGTGCAAAAAATATTGTGTGGTACAGCGAGGACATAACGACTTTGTTAAACTTAAAGTTTTGGTCCAAATTGTTTAGCACAGTACCTACGATGAAGGCATGGTAAATCGAGTTGAATGAACTAATAAACATGTTATGTCTATGTTCAGAGTTTTTACAGACGACATCTCCACTTTTTTGTTTATTTTATACCTATTTGGTGTCTCATTAGTTTAGATGCTATTCATTGTAACAAAAATATATTTTCTCCTTCACCTCAATAAGTATTCTAACTATGAAATACACATTCGATGGAAGATAGGTACGTGCCAACTCTACAAAGATGTGCATTACAACATATATCCACTAACATACATAATTTGACTAGATCCCTAATTAGATAACAAATATAATTTAGAATCGTGTCTACTACCCTTAGAGTCCTCGAATAATTCACCTTAAAATCACTTTACTATAGTATATTTCATATATTTTTAGTACCCTTCATGTTCTCCAGTAGAATAAAAACAATTTCACTATTTACATAAATTTGATTAGAAGTTTACAAATAGCACAAATATAACGGTACGGAGTAGAGTAGCGGCAATGCAGCGGATATGTGTGTCGCTCGGGGGCGGTAGAGCGGGGCGGGCGCGGGGCGCGGGGCGGGCGGCGCGCGCGCTCACAGCGCCGGCAGCAGCGGGCTCGGCGAGCGCGCCGCGCGCCGCACGCCGCTCCACGGCTCCATCATATCCTCGTCTCCCTGCACACGGGCACTCGACATACTCTCAGCGTCACACTCCTCAACTTCCCAACTCTGAGATCGAGATTTCATTAAATAACTAAGAGCGGGATCTAGCTCCTACGCGACACACAGTCACTCTAGCGATACGGCTTCTACGGTTGGTACTAGTGCAGGGTTGTGCAAGATAAACCACGTATTACGGTGTCAACACTTACATATAAGAGGTAATTACCATCATCGTGTGTGGCGCAGGAGGCCCGGGCGGCGCGGGTGCGGGCTGCGAGGGGGGAGGCGGCGCCGGCGGCGGCTCGGGCGACGCGCCCGCCGGGGAGAACGAGGCCGGCGCCAGCGGGGACTGGGCTGCACACAGACACAACTCTTCCAACATCAAACGTCAACCTAAAGGTGTTTACCAAAAACCACTTCTCCGTCTCCTTACCGGCAGCAGTAAGTGCTAAAACGAACTGGCTCCAGTGCACACAGCAGCCGCAGCACAGCTGCAGTGCAGCGCGGCGCAACGCGCGGTGTAGTGCCATGAATAGGAGTGGATTCACCGCCGCGTGTACGTACGAAATGTGGAGCGTTATTTGAAAGTACATCTGCGGATGATCAACAAGTGTTAGGCAAGGGGCTATAAAAAAGTAAAGACCGGGCGAGTTTTATCTTTCGTTTCGTTTCCTCACCTCATAAGCAATGTGTGAAGTCAACGCCGGGTGGTGCAGTAACGTGATGATGAATAGAGGCCCCCAGAACAACACGTAGGCGGCTGTGATGACGAGGAACATTCTCACTCTCCGCACGCCCTCCCTCTCAACCCTCGCTAAGTATCCCCTAAGTCTGCGGCCACCTCCCAAAGGTAAGTTAGCGCTGGCTGAAGGACGGCATTGCCCATCCGATAACGTCCCATCTACGGTCTGCCAAGAAAACAAATCACCTTAATCTTTAATTTATAGCATCGATATGAGGAAATACAAGAGAGAAATATTTAAGTTTTAATTTTAATTATTTTAATTTTATAAACCGGCTTTGCTTGCTTTATTGTTTGTTTTATACATTTCATTATTAAATAAATTTTGAAAAAGGAAGGGAAGAAATCATTGATGTCTTGGACTGAAATATGTCTGAAGGTTGATATCTAACACATAAAGCGTTGAAGCATTTGCACATCACAGAACTAGTTCGACACGAGTCGCTCATGCACGGTCCGGTACTTACCCTGGGTCCGACGCTGTTGGGCAGCGAGTCCATGCGCCTGTTGTCTCCAGCCATGCTGACAAGCGTGGTCACTAAACCAGCTACTCGAACTGCCTCTACGTTAGCCTGCATGCGATAAGATTTAAATTTATCGACCCCCCTTGCACTCCAATGCATATTCCACGCTCGTTTAGAATTTTGCAAATAAGCCGTACTCTCTGCTCCGACGTCCATTCAAATTAACTTCCGAAAATTTAAATCTTATATTTGCGGAGCACCGCAAAGAACATTGGCAGGGTACCAACAAAAACACCTAGTCTGGCCAACGTGAGACTAGTATGCAAAATATTATATAGCGCGCTGAATTTATGTGGATGACTTCGTGAATTTCAACGACTTTCTGGGAGCTCTAGTTGCGAATTCCAACCGTCAACTGAACATTAGGCACTACATACATTTTAGTCATTCATGACAACCGCTATGCTAGTCGAGGTCAAAGCCGTGAATGACGTGATCACATCATGTACGTACTTATACAAATGTTCATGGAGAAGTTTGTAATTTACCATGGAATGGAGAATGATTATGCAATCAAGCGTCGTTTATGAATTGAAACCTCTCCATGCCATCTGTTATGCTCTCACGGTTCACTAATGAATTGTGGCACCAACCTTGGTGAGATCACGGTGCAATTTCTTCAAGTGGAAAAGTGTCAAACCGACGCAGACGGCGTTCACTCCTATCCAAAGGGCGTTAAGTACGTAATGCCTGAAGGGTCCTCTGACTAAGGGACACGAAGGGGCCGACCCGTACGAGCTGTAGGACCCCGCGCTGGCGGCCAGAGCTCCGGATAAGAACGTCGGTCCGAGATTTATCGTAATCGAAGCGAACCATATCATGAAAGTACCGAACAGTACGCACTGAAACAAATATTTTCCAATTAATTTGAATACTGAAGTTAAATTTCATAACTTTCAAAAACATTTTAAGAAATTAAAGATTATACGATGACTTTCAAAGTGACGAAGTTTGTAAGCCTTCAATTTGTGAATTTTAGGGACGAGCGTCTGTCGGGATGATATCACATTATTTTTACCTGAGGGCTGTCCATCAGGAGCGGTGCTGATAAATCAGCTTGTTCCTCCTCGTTCTCGGGAAAAATGGGACTATCGTTTAGAACTGTCGTGAGCATGTTCACCGTTGATACTGTCACCTAAAAATATTGACGATGAATATAGAGAATATCACGAAAAGAAAAAAAATAAAAAGCTATGCTCGATCTATAAATTTTCTTCAAGGTTTCATCAAAATTAAGGGTCAAAGATTATTCCCAGCTAACACCCATCTAGCCGAACTCTGAAGTTAAGTGGCTATAAATCACAGCCTCGCTGTTGACTTTCCAACATTTCTAACGATTGTTAAGTAACGATTCCCTCCAATCTGTTACTTTATGCATTGTGTAAATGGATTTCAACTTTTGAGTGTGGCTTTAAATTAACTTTAGATTTATGGTTATTACGATAAAGTGAAATTGTGTTTCTGTCGGCATCGAAATTGTTTTTAAGAAAAATCATGAATCGACCTTTTGTTACGTATAACGTGCCCGCCATTTGTCTATCTGGGTTCAGGCACGTACAGGTAAAAATGCTTTGCTTGAGAAATCTGCTGTTCGAGGGTTCGTGTGTATTCCATCATTATATTTAACCCACATTTGTAACCTCTTTCCAAAATGGTCTCCACAATACGTCGGGAAATTTTTTCTCTAATTCGAGTTACTTACTGGTTTCTTAAGTTTAAGCAAACACTACTCACTACCGTGGTCACAGAAGACTGTCTTCTGAAAACAGTCTTCTTTGACCAACTTCCTGTAAAGGGGCCGAAACGTCAGATAAAAATGTAAAATAAAAGCGAAGTGTATCCGTAAAGGTATTTTCAATTAAATAAATAAATAAAAAACATGTTTATTGCCAATTATAATTACTTACCAATAGTAGGAAAGCCGTTTCAACGAGAGAACATTTGTACACTGGTTGGCATCGAAACACGGATATGCCCAGAGGAAGCAGTATGGCAGCTCGAGCACAATCCACGACCGCTTGGTGGAAGAGAAGACCGTGAGTCCACCTGTGGGGAAATCAGGTATTAGTTGGGAACAGCATATATATGATGTTTCATGAAATATATCAAAATATTATGCGATAGTAATCACTATGATATTAAGAGCATTATAGTTTAAAAGTTAAATAATTCATGAAGTAAGGGCCTACGCAGTTTTGGCGCTTTTTACAGGGAAAAATACTTTTCTACATATTTCTATAAATAGATTAATCCTATACGAAAAGCTATTCGATCAAAGTCATTGTCTTCACCTTGACAAAATATTTCTCAAACATTATCTTTCCAAACGAAATCACTCATAAGTTGACGTTAAAGATTCCTTCGTGTAATACACCGCAGTTATTGATGATCTATAGGTACAAGACCCAAATATCGACGAAACCAATTTATCAATCATAAGAAAATGTCACGTGTAAGTTGCGTCCCACAAACCGCCTCTAGAGACGGAAGGGAGGCAGGGAGGCATTTATCAAGAATTACGTAAATAATAAAGCAAGCGAGTCACCCAATAATATTAACCTAAGATTTTAGGTGCTGAAATAATAATGTTTACTCACGAGAGAAAGCACTTTGTTGTACATTTTGTAATGTAAATTCTTTGTTAATTTATAATACAACTGTTGGAAATTATATTTGTATAAGGATATTAGCTCCTACTCTATTTATATGTGTTTTTTAGTCCATAAATGTGGTAGTCGCCGTTCCTTCGCCCCAACGTGGCTCCTAAAGCTTTACATAACTTACAAGTAAATCATATTTGAGTTATTAGACTGCGTACGCCTCTTAACATAATCTGAATTTTAACAAAAGACCCTAACTTTACCATCCACGTAACTTGTTACAAACCATACAAACATTAGGAACTCATTTGTTAAAACAAGATTCAACATCAAAGTCTCATCACTTTTCTTTAAAAGAAGCCAAAAATAGTAAGGGAGGTTCGAAATAATATTTCACTCTTTTATCATGTCAATCTGCGACTTTACTGTCTTCAGGAGGGATTGAAACGTTACCGAAGTGGGTCGCAGATAAACTGAGGAGTCAAAAAGCGGAAAAAAATAAAGCAAATATTTGGGTATCTGTGTCTTTTGAAGGTAAATGTTTGGAAATCATTTAGCTGATGTGCTGATTCAGGGTATTGAAACGTATACGTATAGGTAGTACCGCTACACACTTCAGATAGTTCAACTCATCTTAACGCGCGGCTCCGCGGTAAACCATTTTGTGTTAAAAAAAATGTGATAAAAACTATTGTTGTTCCAGCCAAACAAATGAAACTTGTGAAAAAACATACGCACACATAAGGCCCCGGGCAAAGATGAATTGGACTACGAAAATATACAGGTAGTTAGCACTTTAGTCGTCCATAGGGGTTCGTTCCCATTGAAGTGGAGTGGAGCTATGCGGATCTCAATCAGGCAATCACAACGCATTGAAATTGTCAAACAAGGCTATATCATTATCAAAATATTTCGTAGTGCGTGGTGATTGGAGGATTGAACTCCGAGTCGCTCCGCTCCACTGGTATTCAAATGGTATATAACGCGACGTACACAACAGGGTTACAACAGACAAAACCGGATCGAAATCTGAATCGAGTTCCGGTAGTAGAGTTGGTTAGCAATTGTATTTGTTTTGATTGGCTCTATGTCCTACTTCAGAAGTGAATTGGCTCGACAAATCTCATTAGTTTCTAACTCGTACGGTAATCATAATGTGGAGGCTAACGCAAACTCGTTTATGAATGCCCCTACATCCAGTTGCAATCAAAGCCTATTAATTTTGGCGCCGACAATTTCGAACTAATGAACTATAACTGTCTCTCGAAATACGTTTTATTATTTTCTGCAATTTCAAACGCAATTACTTATTATTAGTTAATTTATTGTATAACTAATGCAGGGTTTGTTTATCTTATTAAACCTTACGTGATATTGACTTAGGTCTACCGCCTTATGCATAAACTAAAACTGAAAACTAAAATACTGTTATAAAGTGTTCTGTCTCTTTTTCTCTTAGTGAAATAGCGTCTATCGGAAAGGGACAAACCATTTCATAACTAAAATGCTCTTAATAAGCGGTTATGAATTAGGCCCTGAATGTTTAGGTATAAAGACTTTATTAAAAATCTGTTTTCGGCCTCACTGACATCAATATATGTTGGACTAGCAGCGCCCCGCGGTTTTACCCGCGTTGTACCCGTTCCCGTAGGAATTTCGGGATGAAAAATAGCCTATAACCTTCCCGTTGAATGTGGCTATCTATTACAAAAAGAATTATTCAAATCGGTTCAGTAGTTTCTGAGATTAGCGCGTTTAAACAAACAAACAACCAAACAAAACAAACTCTTCAGCTTTATAATATTAGTATAGATAGTCACTTGTAGCAAAGGTACCGAGACAATGGCGATGACTAGTATTACAAAAATGGATGTTGACCGTTAGCACACAATATAATTTTGTGGGAGAAATATATTCTATTTTAGTGTCAACAATATCATTTCTATACTTCGCGTCTTGTTAATTACGAAGAAGCAATTATTTGGTAACACAATAGACTCTCCGAGTTTTATTTAAATCCTGTTCATTTCTCAAGAGTAATTAGACGAAAATTGTGGCAATAAGGGCTTTTTGCTATTAAATGTTGAACTTATGTAAAATAATTTCAAATGAGTGTTATTAATATGTATATTGTATATCGTTTTGCAAATTATAATCTACCTAAGCCTAAGTAAAATACATAAACAAAAAATTTAAAGATGCTTGACTAAGGTTGGCTTTCAAATAAATAATCCTCATCATAATCGGTTCATTCGTTACGGGGTTGCAGTTACAGTGCTACAACTTATTCTTACCGTCAAACAACATTCTATACTTGTCTTTAAATGTCTCTATATGTCTATACTAATATTATAAATCAGCAGATTTGTTTGTTTGTTTGAACGCGCTAATCTCAGTAACTACCTATCCGATTAGAATAATTCTTCTTGTAATAAAAAGTCACATTCAACGGGAATATTATAGGATATTTTTCATCCTGAAATTCCCACGAATACAAGTACATACAACGCGGATAAAACCGCGGGGTGCTGCTAGTTCGATATAACGAAACTACGTCTGAATACTCGTACCAATTGAATATTCTTGACACATTCTAACGGTTGTTCATCTAATATAGATGAAATATTCTCATATTGATAAGTCTGTCTACCATCTACTGTATCAAATCTAACTACAGATCGGTACAAACACACAAACGTAATCCAAACTTATGTATCAAATATTCAAATATGCCAAATCATACCTCACTTATAATTACTTAGAACCAAAACTCAATTACCATGTTAATTGTCTCGCATGACACAACTACGTATTCTCGAAACAGTGTCGAATAAGATGGTTCAACCAGATTGGGCACGTACGTTTAGATACACGAATTTCAAACAAATTTTCCGTTTGTTTTGGGACACAAGTTCCTAACAGTGTTACGTAATAGGGACACGCGTATTGGGAAATTATTCTGCTATCAAATGATGCGATACAATGTAGATAAGTTGTGTTGGTTAATATTGTTATTAAACATAACAACAAGTCCCATTCTCTTACTAATGCCGCTCTTAGTAGATTAAGAAAATTAAGATCGTAAGCAATCAAAATTTAATATACCCGGATAAATTCACACACACGGTTAATTAGACTCATACTAAGCCCTAAGCTTGTATTATGGAATCTAACTCACTGATACCACTACATAGACATAGACTTTATAAGAATATATAATTGACACCCAGACGTCGTCGCCAACAACTATGTCCTCACATATTGTCGACTCCGGGCGGGATCGAACCCGCAACCCCCGACACAGTAAGCGCTCTCACTGCCACTGTACCAACGGGCTTTCAAATATGCCGTTTTTGTTACAGTACCTCCTACATTTGAAAGTTTTACAGGGTGGAAAATGTTCGCAGCGAGTTTCTTATTCAATAAGTTATATCGGTTAATTAAACTTTTGACGTTCTTTCGATACCAGTAAAGTTTTTCAATATCTCGAATAGTTCGATATAGTCACTATTTCCACCCTGTATAGTTTTATGGTTTTTATCTTCTTAAGTGTCCATTGTTCCGTGAACTAACATTTATTTTACGGACAAAATAATTGAATGTATACTCAATACACATACGAAGGTAAAAGCTTTTTCCCTCCGATTTAACCTTCTACTTAAAAGATCAGCGATTCCGAAAATGTTGGAAAATTCAGTCCAAACAATGCCAAGAAAAAAATAACTTCGTGTTAACCAACTTCGATATATAAAAGTAAGTCTTTAGAGACAACAACAGAATAATGTCAGAGAAAAACTTATAAACAAGGAACCTTAGTGATAAATACTATAAAACCACACACATAGACATCATTATAGGGTTTCTAGCTTCTAGATTTCTGTCGGGTTCAATGGGTTAGGTACCTATAGTGTTCCCAAATATATAACGCTTACATTATCTATTCATACATACATAGGTACTACATACAAATAAATAAAATTGATGTGTCTGTCTGTAATATTAAAATAACCGCTTTTTACTAAGTGCATATAGACACACGATACAGATACAAAAATAACATTTTTTTATATTTTTGTCTGTCTTTGTTCCGGCTAATCTTTGGAAGGGCTGGACCGATTTTGACGGGAATTTCACTGGCAGATAACTACTTTTTATTCCCAAACTTATATCCCCAAATTCCCGCGGGAACGGGTACAACGCAGGGAACACCGCGAGGCGCGGCTAGTTACGTAATACAAATCGCACAATTTTGTAAACAAAAGCCAAATCCAGATTGCCTAAAGAGGGCAAAGTCTTTGTATCTGTAATGGCGGATCTATCTATATCTATCTATATATCTATTTTTTTTTTTTATTATCTATGCAATTAAGACGATATTTTTATGTAATTCCCTGGAAGGGTTGCCAAATCTTACCCGGACCTGCTCGCAAATAAAACTTGGCTTAACTTTAGTGAAAAGATGTTTACGGTTTTACATTCAGGAGGTTTTTCTTAAGAAACTTTTTACAGTTCATCTTGTATTTATGGAGGTAAGATTTTGCTTTTCAGACGTCTTTTATGAAACATCTTGTTAAGTATGCAGTGTCCATTTTCATTTTCACTTTAGTTTATAATGGATTTTAAACTAATTACTTCGCCTAAGTACAGTAAATATATGTAAAACGCAAAATGTTAGGCACTTTGGGGACATTATATAAATATTTTTATAATTCGACTGTCTGTTAAATCTCAAGACATGAACAACTTATGAACTTAGCATAGGCCGCATTGTTCTCTATTATTCCATCCTTATTTGCTTATAATCGAGAAAGGGTATTAAAAACATAATCATATCGTATACAAACCTTCTCAACTGCTTCTTGCTCAATATGACTGTCATCAGAGCCAGATTCGCTGACATGCCCAGCCCAGACAGGGCCAGTAAGGCCGCCGCGCTCGCAGCGCCCCCTGGCGGGCAATGTCGCGTGTTGTTCAGGATCGAAGAGTTGGACGCCCCTGATGAACCGAATCGGAGGTTCGCGCCAATCATTGCTACTGCTGAGCCCGCTGTAAGTAGAACAATGGATTAAAATACTGTTGGAGCCTTGTTTAGGGAGATGCAGGGCGTATGGCGTCGCGTGTTCAAATCAAACATATGATAAGTTATGATTTATGTGACCATTTATGTAGACGCATGATCATGGATCATGATCATGGTTCTATTATAAGTTCCTTATAGTTTCCGTGATCTCTCATTGGTTCAAATTGGAATTGGAAGGTTGAGGTAACTCCTATTATAAATGTTTATTTCACCAATAACTCCAGCCTCTACCTATACATAGTTACAATGATTATAAATATTTTATTTTCATACTTTTTTTTCCAATAACGCGACGCGCCGCTATACGCGCTGTATCTCCCTGAACAAGGTCTAAGACAGTGTAAACACTATGACACTGACACACACAGGCATTTTCTTTCTTTATTGGTTTATCAAACTGGATATTACACATGTGTTAGAAAATAATAAGCTAAAAATAAAAGAACAATATGTAAATCCCTATAGAAATAAACACAGCATGCATTAAAAAGGACGTAATCCTTGCTAGAATTACAACGTCTTAATCTGATAGGGTCTTAAAACTGACAGCAAGGTTACTTGAAAACAAACCAAAGGAAAATAAAAGAAGGATTGTCCGGTGGCATTCAAGCGTTTGCATTGAGATTCAAAATGTCAACTACGATAAGGGGTTGTAATCCCGTGACCTGCCCCTAACCACTTGTACCCCAAAGGAAATGGCTTTAGGACCGTACTCATTAAATTAACGCATTTATTTGCTATGCAAATGCTTCCAAATGAGCGATATTAATATTTAAAAATATACGCGGTCCATATTTAATATCTATATGTATTACTGCACAAAACAATAACTCATCCTACCCTTTCAAAATATTCCAATTCGCTATTCAAGTCGTAAACACGAGCTGTGCATAAAAATAATGACTAATAAATTTACCTGCCGACATTTTGGTGTAGAGACGTCTGCTCTCAATGGGCTCTAGTTATCGAATGCAATGTATCACTGTGACAGCCAATCAGATCGCCTCCCGCCCCCCCCCTCCGGTCCATTGCATGCCAGCATGAATCACATTCATTGACATTACAATAACGCACTAGATTTTTTTAATTATCAATACTTTTCACAATTTTCGCACATCACTTTGTGTTGGAAAACAATGTTAGGGAATTTTTCACTTTGTTAACAATTTTGAAACGTTTTTAAGCGATTTATGAGTACACTTTTCGACCTAACGAAAAAAATTTTGATGTTATACCTACCTCTATACTATATTTAAATTAGTTAGAAACTACATATTTAAAAATCTATGAGACGTTAAACTATTACCCAATTATAATAATACTTTTAAGGGTGTCTTTCCACTTGACCTACGCTACGCTACGTTGTTGAGCCTTATTTGGTATACACCTATAGCATCAAGCGTAGCACATCAACGTTATATAACGACGATAGTATTCACCAATCAACACACGTAGCGCCGATGAAAAGGTATTCTCACTCCAATCAAGCATTCTATTTTTAAAATCATTTCTACGTTTTTTCTTTTCTCGCTGGTATATTTTTTTTCTTTCCATTTCTCTATCCACTAATTTCTTAAGTAAAACCTCAAATAAAGAACCTCCGTAATTACATAATGCATGCATAATTTCCAGCGTCTAAAGCGAATTTAATTACGAAATATACGGTTAAAATTTCATTCTCATTCATGCATGTTTTCACCATTTCAGTAGTGGCAACTCGTGCTCCCGTGTGCTAGTTCCGCGCGAAACATGAATATTACTTTGAAAAAGAACTTACTCCATTTAAATTTACGTGTCACGTGGATAATGGGGATGTTATATACAGTTTACTTCAAGTAAGTGTCGACCATTAAAAATATGTTGGCATCACTAGCATATAACCTTTTAATTTAACTGATAAAAACCAAAAAAAATACAAACAAACCATAATATTTTTTGTTCTAAAGTACAATTAATTATAAACAACTTCTGATTTGTCTATGGGCTCTATGGCAATGAGAAACAAAGTATCTAGTAGATCACATTACCAACTTAACATAATCTGTCCTAATCTCTTAACATGCTTCCAAAAATAAATTCAAAAAATACTTTCACATCACTAAATATTTAACAACAACCAATTAAGGTAATTGACGTTTTCCTTCTGTCTTCTCAATTCGAAATTCGAACGGATCGTATACAAAATTCAAAGTATCGTGATGCCAGGTGGTCACGGAGGTTTTATTAAATATTCAACCAAAGGAGGTAACACGCTGTGCCATTTGCTTTTATTTTTAAAGCGCCAAATTGGTTTTATTTGCACATTTACGTAAATCTTTTCTTTTGTCTCTGTAAAGCTATGAAAGCCGTAATGGAAGTTTCATGATAAACTATGTATATTACTTTTGTATCTATATGGCTATTTTCTATGCACGACATTTAAATAAACGACAAATGGTATTAACAATGTGTTAAAACAAAATAAAACGGTGTTAGAATACAATTATATTAACAAAAAACAGCATATTAAAAGTACTTTAGGATTGATTGAACATACCAAATTAAGCATAGCAGACGTTTCATCTACACTAATATTATAAAGAGGAAAACTTTGTTTGTTTGGTTGTAATGAATAATATGTGATATATGATATGAATAGGCTCAAAAACTACTGGACCGTTTTTAAAAATTCTTTCACTATTCGAAAGCTACATTATCCACGAGTAACCTAAGCTATTTTTCATCCCGAAATTCCCACAGGAATGGACAACGCGGGTAAAACCGCGGGGCGCTGCTAGTAAATTATAAACTTACACACGAAATCTATTTTCAAAATAAAATATTCTTTCGAATTAAAATGTCTACAACCAATTTATTTCTCCATGTAAGAGATACGTGCTCGCATGTGTACGTTACATAGGCATCCGTAATTGACTGCCTCAGGTGGCCGGCTTTCAATTCGTCTCGCTAGGTTACAAGATCAGAGAGCCGTGCGGATTCAGAGCTAACTCGGGCATAGACTAGAGAGCTATAGGAGCTACGTATGCGTGTAAGTGTAGGTTTGATTTAGGAACGTTTAAGTATTAATTTAGGAAAGTTTCAGTTAAGTAAAAGTAAGTTTAGGTTTTTTAGGTTAGAGTTAGAGGTTTGAAGCAGCTTTGCCACTATCCGTACCGCTAGTATTTATCTTTCTAATATTGTAAATGCGAAAGTTTGTGAGGATGGATGTATGTATGGATGTATGCATGTTTGTTACTCTTTCACCAAAAAACTACTGAACGGATTTGGATGAAACTTTACAGTAATATAGGCTACACACCAGAATAACTCATGGGATACATTTTATCCCGAAATTCTCGCAGGTACAATGGCGGGTGAAACCGTGGCATAGTATAGTCTATGCTAAATATTATCTATTACTTTAGGTTAGAAGTAAAATTATAGAGATTGAATAAAACAGGTGTATATTTTTCTGTTTTTTCCGACGTTTCGGTTACGAGAAATGTATCCAAAAAATAGTCATTTCATTTGAAATACATAAATGAGATTTCTTTGCCATTTTCTGGGAATAACTTCTTATTCCCAGAAAATGGCAATATCTTGTCAAAAAATTTACAAGTGTGTGTGTACGTAGGGATGCAAATAAGCGTCCTTCTAGAATAGAATAGAACTAATCGTAAGTGGAATAAATTCCCACAAAATGTTCCCGATTCTTGCAATCCGTTACGAAATAATTGAAACGTACGAATTTAGATAACGCTCCGCTTATTTCCGAAACCACATAAAAAAGGTCCATTCGCAATTAAGTACGAATATTATGACAAGGGTTTTTGTAATAAAATGAAAGTATATTAAAAGAGGTCTGTAAATAGGGTAATAACAATAATTTCTGTCGTATTCTCTGTGGAAGCATTCTGCCTTGACGAGGGTGTCTCGCCCCTTGCCTATATTTGAGTGACGAGTATTCCTTACTTAACTATATCAGAACGCTTATATTATTCATAGACTCTAATATCTTAATGGAAGGCAATATGGTCGAGCTGTTAATGCCAAAAGGATTTAGTTTAGAGGTTAAAATAGAACATAAAAGACTTTTCTGGAAATTCAAAATTTAAAACACTCACGCATTTCCGTTTCACATAGTCCACATTTTGTTAGTAAAGCTTCATACACGTACTTTAGCATGAATTTATATTCCACTAGCTGTCCCACGCGGTGGTTCGAAACAGGTACTCAGTACAATCTAGTTAGTTAAGTATAGACTTAGCAATAAAGTGATCTCTAAGTTACGATTTAGTATACACTCCATTTCAAAATTATCGCAAGGTGAACTGGACGGAACCAGTTCAATCATCTGGAATGCGACCTTAAGCTTGCAGTTTATGGTTCTGAAAGTGACAGCAACAAAATAGATCGTCCATCTTGATACGTTATTGCCCAAAGTGCCCAAACCAACTATCGACCATTTCCTCCGTTCGACTCTCCAACGGTACTCCATGGAAACCAAAATTCCTTTCCCCAAATGTTTATTGAGGAAAACAGCCTATCTCATGAGAAACCCCCTCTCATCAATCAACAAATATGCTTACATTTCAATACACTTAAACGAATAGAATGGTGGAAATACAATCTGACAAACGAATCTAAAAGCATGGTAATGCTATCCGATTGAAATATCATCCGGATCCATCTCAATATAATAAATTGATGGCAAATATAATTCATTCAATTCACCCAGTTTTTTTCGAAGATAATCTCCTTTGAAGCTTGTTTATAGAAATATCCTTCGGGAAAATAATTTTATTCCATTATCCAAATTATTATCGATGAAATAAATAAAATGGATTATTTCGACTATTAACTGACATTGGATTCTGATTTTTCTGCCTCACTGATTCAGATATTGGAAAGTAAAATCTCATTGAGCTTTCGTTTTTACACCTTCATTATTTACGAAGAATTTCCAATATTTTTATAACAGCTGTTGCCTGTAACTTCACTTCTAAATTATTATATCTTGCAGCCAAGTTTCGTTTCGGTGACTTTAATTAGTTCAGCAGTCGTATCGCACAAAACTTTTGCTGCAATAAAAGAATCATTTTATTTAAAATTTAGTGCTTGTTCATTTTAACCGACTTAAAACACTAGAGGCCATATAATAAACGCGTATTAAGAATAGTTTAGCTATCAAATGGTTTGTCACTTTCTGACATACGCAATTTTCGGAAGAGCAAGGGAGACAAAACACAGTATAACAGTATTTTAGTTACACGACGTTTATTGAGATGGCTATAAGAGATGGTTCTCAATCTAACATGTTTTAATTGTTTTATCTGTATTAGCTACATACAATCTACGCCCTGTTAACAAACTATGTTATACTCACAGGGCCCCGCAGTTTTACCCGCGTTGTTCCCCTTCCCGTAGGAATTTCGGGATGAAAAATAACCTATAACATTCCTGTTGAATTTGGCTATCTATAACAATAAGAATTATTCAAATCCAACTGGTAATATATTAGCTCGAACATACAAACTTACAAATACCTCTTTATAATATTATAGTATAGATATTGATATATCTTAGATTTTGGTAATCATATATTGATTTACTTCTATATTGTTACGACGACTCCTGGAGTCCTGGCTGAGACAATATTACGGAAGATGTAGGTCGCATTGATTACATGTCGATTCACAATATTAGGTATATAATATTATCATTATTATTTGTTGAAACGGGAACTTACGTACGCGGAGGTTACTGTTTAATATCGGCGAAGTATAATGAAGTTTTATATCGGCGAGACGAAGAGGAATGTATCTACCAGGCTCACCGAACACATTCGTGCGCTGAAGAAGGTGGATATAAACCGGTCAGCGGTGGCTGAACACGCTATAGTTTCGGACACGACTCATTTTATTAGGTTTGACCAGACGCGAATCGTAGCCCGGGAGAAACGCTACGTGTCCCGGAAAATTCGCGAGGCCATAGAAATAAGTCGTTGTCCGAACTTTAACAGAGATAGTGGATGGATGCTGCCTGCGGCCTGGAAACCATGCCTCCAGCTATCTTCGGAGAGGGTCACAAACGGGGTTAGTGGAGACACCGTGAGTTCGTACTGTGTTCGGCCTCAGCATGCAACGGACTCCGGGAGCACGGACAATTCCCGTGAAGGCTCTCTCTCGCCGATACAACGCGAGCCCACGCGTGCGCAACCCCCCCAACCACCTCAACAGCCACAACAACAGCTCTCTGCGCGCGCGCTCCGCGCGGCGGCGCGCGAGGCGCGAGCCGCGGCGGCCGGCAGTGCGGGGAGAGACGCTGTCGCGAGCGCTTCACCCACCTCCTGATGAAGGCCACCGTATGTGGCCGAAACGTGTTGAGGGACAACTCAACAGTAACCTCCGCGTACGTAAGTTCCCGTTTCAACAAATAATAATGACATCAACGTACGTTTCAATTAATAGTAAAATATAATATTATCAGTGCCTCGCGGTTGTATTCACGTTGTACCCGTTTTTAACCGACTTCAAAAAGGAGGAGGTTTCTTAATAGGTATATTTTCAGATCTATACTAATATTATAAAGCTGAAGAGTTTGTTTTGTTTGTTTGTTTGTTTGTTTAAACGCGCTAATCTCAGAAACTACTGAACCGATTTGAATAATTCTTTTTGTAATAGATAGCCACATTCAACGGGAAGGTTATAGGCTATTTTTCATCCCGAAATTCCCACGGGAACGGGTACAACGCGGGTAAAACCGCGGGGCGCTGCTAGTAGTGAATATGTTCGAGTAGGTTAGTGGCCTACACTGGTGTCGCAGTGTTTAGACCGCCCAAAGGCCTTCGACATGGTCCGAGGATTAAAACAACTGAGACCGATGATTTTCTATGCCTTCCGGCCACTATCGGCCACCCATCGTAGATGTTCTGCCTCTACTGTGCGCTCTGTCATATGTTTTTATACTAGCAGCGCCCCGCGGTTTTACCCGCGTTGTGCCCGTTCCCGTGGGAATTTCGGGAATTTTTTTACATAAAAACCTTCCTCTTGAATCACTCTACCTATTACAAAAAACCGCAACAAAATCCGTTGCGTAATTTTAAAGATTTAAGCATACAGACAAACAAACAGACAAAAATAGCGACTTTGTTTTATACTATGTAGTGATAACAGAAGATTGTCTAACTACAGTTGTGGCCATAGTGAGGTCTCATCGCAAACCAGCGCTCATATTTAACAATAGCAATTCATTATTATCGAATAACAAGCGTTCCTCTATAAATAAACCTTCCCAGCCCTCAGCAGGCAACAACTGCCACTCAATCTTGTAAATTAATCACAAGTCCTCTTTTATCATCAAAGTCTTTTGATGTATTGCCAATAGCGAATACTAGTCTAGTCTTCGGGTTTGTATGGCATGAACAATAGAATCGGAATACATTTTTTTTCCCGGACAAATTCACTCACGGTTAATTAGACCCAATACAAATATTATACAGTATAAAACCATAATCCATACCCAGACCATCTGTACATCTGTACTACATATATGTATTATTTAATTTAACAAACAATTCAGTGCAGTGATTTGACAACTTGGCATGTTAAATCTTTAGAAGAGATCACGAAAGTCTTGGTCCATAGAACCAACCTACCAGAACTTATATTTGCTTGGACGCGCAAATCTCTGAAAATCCAGTTGGATTTGAAAAATTCTAATTATATATGATAACTTTTAAAAGAAAGCCTACTTTTAATCCCTTTTATTCCCTGCCACTACTAGTATATTCTTCAATCGTTTAGTATCTTAACTTCTTAAATTGTATCCGCCATGACAGACATAATTACTCAGAGTAACAGTTTTATGTTAGTAGTATTAGCCAAAGTGCCTCGATTGAGTTATAAAGCTCTTCGTTCGTTTCTCTCCAATCAAGTTGTTCTCAAAGATTTTATGATATTGCTGTAACCGATTGATATTCAAACGGAGGTTTCCTGTTTGATAACGTATCTCTCATAACTACTCTCTTCTTGCTTCTTATCTACTACTTTCTTCTCATTTATTCATTAAAACAGGTGATTCATAAAAAAGTTTTTAAAACATGCTTTTATTTTCTAGTTTTTATGCCTATTTTCGCGCAATTAGAAACCGAGAGTAGTCAAAAACTCGCAAGATTTTATCACAAACGGGACAGCTGAAACTAAATAATAGATTGTACATATGATCCATTAAACAACAGGTGCCAGGTGCCGCGACGACGACGGTGACTATCGATTATTTCATATTAAACACCAGCTGCGCCCCGCGGTTTCACCCGCACCGCCCCCGTTCCCGTGGGAATTTTGAGATTTTTATTCGCTATAAACCTCACGGAGCCCGAGACCTTTCCAACGAATGCAAAATGGTGGAAATCGGTTCGTGCGTTCTGGAGTTATAGCGTCAGGGAGGAAAACCCGACTTATTTTTATATAGTAGATTAGTTCATACGCTATAATTTCGTGATTTTTTTTCAAATAATACACTAGCGACCCCTTCTCCAAGGCACCCGTGTAAAAAGCCATTTTGATTAGTACAATCGCTTCTTAATAAAAAGAGTACAATTATAAACTAAAGTTTGGAGTTGGCTGTAAAATAAATTGTGAAACTATTATTCTTGAGCGTATCCACTATCTTTCTCCGTTGTTCTATTACGAAACCACACCGGTGAAGTTATTCAAACTTTGATACAAGAGAACAATGTTTTATTGCTGTTCTGAGACAATATACAGAACTTAAAACTTTTGAGATCGAGGAGATTGACAAAGATAATATTAAATAGTTTTGGTTTAAGTTCAAGTAAGAAGTTGTCAGAGACGAATTCAGCTCTCCTCCTCCCAAATAACTGAAATTCTCAGAAAATATAATAAAGCCAAGAGTTTGTTTGTTGGAAAGCGATAATAATTGTCACATTTCAGAAAATATCTTTAAAGGTACTTTTATCATCATTCATTTCGAAGCTGTCTTGGCCGACCACGGTATCGGAGATTTTAGACCGTCTAAAGACCTCCGACATAGTCTAACTATTGAAACAACCGGGCTGACATACCGACTACTTAACGACTTGTATGATACTTAGCTACGTTTAAGAGAAAGGCTTCATTTCATCACGAAATTCTCAAGGAAATTGTTACAGCACGAGTAAAACCGCTGACACACCTATTATAATAAATATAGCACTGCTATTAAATATACGAATGCACCCCAATCTTCCCCTACCCCCCAAAATTTTGCATAACCTCCTGAAAAGAAATCGACGTGCCTGATTCTGACATTCACTGATTCGCAACATCGTAGCAACAGAGTAAAAATATCGTTATTTCTTTTAGAATTTATTTTGTGTGTTACAAATTACAAATGTACCGTCCCACGTTAGATCTTTCATCTCACTGAAGATATCAGTACAGTGACCCCCTCATTATAGGTTACGGTTATTGGTTATGAAGTTTTTACTGACCACTTGTACTGATATGTTCAGTGAGGTAAGATTAGCTCTCACAAAATATCATTGTAAATATAATCAGTAAAATGAGGAGAGAAATACAAACTGCTACTATCAGATCGCAAGACGCAAGGCTTTATCTCCCAGAATCGTTGGTTGGTCCTATCTCAAAGCTTGGTTTAAGACTCTCCTTTGCCCTGCTGAGACATAACTTTCTAGATTTCAGATAAAACTTTAACCCTTTGAAGCATTTATTCATTTGAAGATAAACTGTTTCTTCCTAAATGTCTCAAGTTTTTTGAAACCACTCACAGAAAATCTACGTACGATAAGGCAAGCTCCTTTTGAATCACAACGTTCGATATATCTGGTTTTAGATTCCATATACATCTCTATATATAAAAATCAATGCCATTTTTCGTTGTAATTTTATAACTCAAGAAAGGGTTCACCTATCCAAACCAAATGTGTAGGTTTTGTTCGAACTATTTAGTAGAGCGGTTCTTAAATTCCCACGGTAACGGGCACAACGCGGGTAAAACCGCGGGGCGCAGCTAGTTATACATAGTTGTTACATGTAGTTTTCAATGCATATTGTCTGATCTGTAGCTCATATTTCTAGACGTTAAATACTTCCTTAGTAAATATTCATTGACTGTTATTGACATGTTTTGTATGAAAAATTACGTCAAATACTAAGTGTCGATTTAATAATCGTTTCCGGGTAGCGGCAGTGAGATCCTAAGTCACAACTTTAATTATATTAATTAAAAAATTCCCATCAAAGTTTGTCCTTAGAAAACTCGTTGTTGCTACCACTAAAGATGTTGTTAGACAACCAAAAGCGTAATTAGTCGTTCTAAAGCCGAGACGATTCATTTCGCGAGCTCGGTTTACATAAAACATTTGAATAGTGTTGTAAAGTTTAAATATCTGTGGCAGGTGGCGGCTAGTGACCTAGTAACCTGCTCCTCCAGGGCTACAACCCTCGACCTAACACCTCCAGTATACAAATGTCTATTATTTGTCAGTTTTAAATGAAAGGATTGTATTTTTTCACTTAAGCATTTTCGTTTATTTTCATGTTTTGCAAAGTAAATCATTAGCCTGTAATGTCCCACAGCTGAGCAAAGGCCTCTCATCTCACTGAAGATATCAGTACAGTGACTAGGCGTAAGCACCACGCTTGTGTTCTGAAGAAAAACTTTTTGTTTTGAGTAAGTTAATGATTGCTGTTCTGCCGATGTTCGAAAACACTTTTTATAATTAAATGAGGAATTGAACAGGTGGTCCCAGCCTGTCTTCACTAGCGAACATACTCTGAATGACGGACTCTCTCACTCGACTATAAAAGAATTATAAAACTACAGATCTTTAAAATGTCTTAAATAAAATGTTTAATAACAGTCATGTATTTGCTACAGCAAGCATTGCCTAATGGTGCATACAACTATAGAAAGACTACATCGTCCAAGCTATATCGAAAAGCAACGGCACTTAGAATAAAAATCTATACGAATATTATAAGGAGGTAATTTTTTTAAGTTTGTTTGTTTGTATGTTCGAGCTAATCTCAGGAATTATCAGTCCGATTTGAATAATTCTTTCTGTAATAGACAGCCCCATTCAACGGGAAGGTTATAGGCTATTTTACATCCCGAAATTCTTACGGGTACGGGCACTACTTGTGTGAAACCGCGGGACGCTGCTAGTAAGTAAATATAACAACATTCCCAAGTAAGTCGTTTACACTACAGAAGCAAGAACTAACATATAAAAGGACTGTCTGAATATTTCATTTGGTTCGTAGTTCGTTTATAAGGAGCCCTCTTCACCGTGTACAAACAAATGTTCACTGGAGTGTCCTAATTAGGTATTCTTGTTATGTGTCTATGAATCGTAAATGAGAATTAGCTGGCCTGTTTTCTGTGTCAACGCGAAGCTGTATCTTGTTGAATTAGTAATTAGGGCTTTGATTAGCGAGTTGTTTTTCCGTTTGGATGTTGGAACCTTTCTTTTGATTGGATAGGTATGTTTCAATGATTCACTAAGTAAGTTCGAGTAGGCTAGTGGCTAATCCTCGTGTCGGAGTTTTTAGACCGCCTAAAGACCTCCGACATGGTCTAACGATTAAAACAACCGGGACCGACAATTTAACGTGCCCTCAGGTTAGTAGTGTGTCAAATGTACAATATGTAATAGGTCACATTGTCTTTTGAATTTGCTGATTTGCCGTTTGTAAACTGACCATTACCATTGATTTTATCCGACTTTCAAAAATGGAGGTTCTCAATTTGGTGTAGTCTTTTTTTGGATAATTAACTTGTATTTCAGAGTTCAACCTACACCATCTTCAGTGAAAGAAATATCTATAACGGCTTACATTTCAGTACTATTACTAATTTGACTACAGTTGAAATTGCATTTAAATTATATCCTTCATTCCGAGCGTAGAATTCGGAGTAATTTCGACCGTAGAAAATATTCTTAATTACGCCAATAGAAATCTAACTTAACGTCTTAAATTAATGAAGATTTATTGATAGAGTAAAGTACGCACAAGAATTAAAGTATTCTTCATAAAATCGATCTTAATTCAGCCAAAGGCAATTCAAACTCTGAACAGAATTCAGATTTCCTAAAATGATTGCTTTTTGATTTCAAAGGAAACAATCAAAACGTCAAACAAACGTTAAACTTTTAACAAAATCTTTAATCTGCAATAAAATAGGACCTTTCAAATCTTTTTGACCCTTTGATATCAGAAATTTACAAGATGGAGCAAAGAAAGGGTATTCGAAAGACCGTGACATGATAAACTGCTGTTTGGATTCGGAATCACATCGTGCGGCTTAACTTTATGATACAAAACAACATGTTTGCGTAACAAGATACATTTCGTAAAGAAAATATGTAGACATATGTATATAATATGTCTAAATACATATATAGTAGAGATTTTTTTAAGACAATGACTTTTAGGGAAAGTTAAAAAATACTTCTCAATACTTTATAACAATTCTCATTGCTGTTGACATTTTTGTAAAGTTTAACTACGTAATATGTAACGTATTTATTATTTCACTTTACAAAATTTACAGTTTATATTTTGTTTTGTATCTCCCGAGACCAATATACAAGTTGCATATCCATACACAGCACAGGCACGTATACAAGTACATAATATAGTACATTATATAGGCCCTTATTAATAAACGCGATGTATTAACAAAAACATTGTTACACTGTGTTTTGTCTCTTTTGCTCTTGGGAAAATAGCGTATGTCAGTAAGTGACAAACCATTTGATAGTCAAAATGTTCTTAATACGCGTTTATTATAATAAGGTCTCCTATTATAACAGCCTCCGTGGTCTAGTGGTTTGAGCGCTCGGCTCACGATCCGGAGGTTCCGGGTTCGATTCCCGGTGGGGATATCTCACAAAAATCACTTTGTGAGACTGTCCTCAGTTTGGTTAGGGCATTGCAGGCTGAATCACCTGATTGCCCGAAAAGTAAGATGATTCCGTGCTTCGGAGGGCACGTTAAGCCATCGGTCCCTGTTACTTTCTACGGATAGTAGTCGTTACATGAGCCATGTCAGAGGCCTTTGGCGGCTCTATAACTCTGACACCAGGATTGGTCAGGTTGACCATCCACTCGATAAAAAGAAAGAAGAATAATAAGGTCTATACAACAAAAGTACAAACACATTCATAACATTAAATTATCCAAACTCCCAAAAAACATGAGCGCACAAACAAACGGCACAAGAAAACAGGTGAACTTAATCATAAATCAAACAAGTCTAGTTATTACGAGCAAAGTACACAACAATTTATATCCCAACTCCGAGATGTATGTGGACAGTCACTCAGTTTCTTAATAGAAAATGGTATATAGTCCATCGAAAAGTTACATTTGGGGTTGCGTTTTTTAGAGGACGCAATTTTATTTTTTTGATGTGTAGGGGGGGTCAGTGTAAAGCTAAAAACAAGTTTGTGGGGTCGCCACCCTTGTCCCACGGCCGCCATCATGAAAATAAGGGTTGAAATGGTTTTTACGATATATCTCTTAAACTATTAATTTGATAAAAACATTTTTTTAACATTTTTGTTGTAAATTAAATTCTCTACAACTTTGGTCCAGTAACTTTTTATCCTAGAACTATAAATAAAAAAGTTATAAGCGAAAATGTTCAGAAATTTAAAAAGTAAAAATAAAAGACATAAGGGACATTACAGCTGCTGCTGATCCTAATACCGATCTATCGAAGATCGTAGTTCGATTAGGTGGGTTCCATTTGCTCATGTCGTTCATAGGTGCGATTGGATATATCATGTCTGGTAGTGGACTCGAGGATATCTTCAAATTAATTTATGCTGAGAATTGTGTACAGCACATAATGTCTGGACATGCTTATGGTAGGGCTGTACGTGCTCATTTGCTAGTGCATTTATCAGAAACAAAAATATTTATGGATTCAATAGAATTTACAGAAGAAGAACGAGATTTTCTGGATGATAATAGTACTATAATTGAACACGTACAGCCCTACCATAAGCATGTCCAGACATGTGCTGTACACAGTTCTCAGCATAAATTAATTTGAAGATATCCTCGAGTCCACTACCAGACATGATATATCCAATCGCATCTATGAACGACATGAGCAAATGGAACCCACCTAATCGAACTACGACCTTCGATAGATCGGTATTAGGATCAGCAGCAGCTGTAATGTCCCTTATGTCTTTTATTTTTACTTTTAAAATTTCTGAACATTTTCGCTTATAACTTTTTTATTTATAGTTCTACGACAAAAAGTTACTGGACCAAAGTTGTAGAGAATTTAATTTGCAACAAAAATGTAAAAAAAATGTTTTTATCAAATTAATAGTTTAAGAGATATATCGTAAAAACCATTTCAACCCTTATTTTCATGATGGCGGCCGTGGGACAAGGGTGGCGACCCCACAAACTTGTTTTTAGCTTTACACTGACCCCCCCTACACATCAAAAAAATAAAATTGCGTCCTCTAAAAAACGCAAGGTTAGGCCTAAAAAATGTAACATTTCGATGGACTAATATTGCTTTGTGAAATTGTTAAGTGTTGTAAGCAACCGTCTGGTTTATCTACAACATTGTGTTCTAGGAACTTGGGAGACGTAAGCTTCTTGTGAACTGATGGATGTTTTAAGCGATTGTACTTCGAATAGAATGTCTTATTTACAGCGTTTGTTGGCGACATTGTGTGGGTACACAAGATGGCGATTAAAGTCAATAGTGAACATAAATTATCATGAAATAGATTCTTACGTAGTAAGTACTTCGTGGTTAATATACACATTAAGACAAACACTTAATTCCTCTGATCATTTTAATATATGACTTTGTTTCAAAATATTGTCTATACTCGTATTATCAAATTCATCACTTAGAGTGTAACGTCGTTTAGATTGAGCTAGTTCACAAGGATCCTCATTATCACACGAAAAAGAGAAGCTTACTCACTTTGCTCTTCCGTGTATATTCACATCAGAACAGCACACGGTTATTACATAGGGCAGTAAATTTATTATCCTTTCATGATCCCTTACGTGTGAAGTAAGTCGGAACCATTACTATAAATAGTTAATCTTCCCCGAGACCCCAAGGGTCCATGTCGGAGGCTCGTCAAGGTACTATTGTCTCCGGTATTTCCCTTTACATTCCCATTATGGAAGGTTTGATGGGATTTGTAATATTTTTGTTATTTATGTAGTGGTGTGTTAAACAGGTGGTCTATTGCTTATAGGTGTGAATGTACAGTCGACTACAAACGTTGATGAACACATTGAATATTATTAAATACAAGACATCTGAACATTTAAAGTCTCTATAAAAAAGTGTCATGATAAGACGAATTGATCGTATCATTAATAATTCACAAGAAACAATCAACGCCACAATTTTTCATTAGTAGATGAATAGGGATGTTAAGATGTTTTGCAATATTGAATGTGTTCATCAACTTTTGTAGTTGACTGTACCTATCTATTTATGTTTATTAAGTTTTAAACGACACGGTGGTTTTAAGTAAATGCACAGTTTTAAGCAATAATTGTTTAAAAAACAACTAAACGACAAACAACTTTGGAGCATGCTGCCTGACCATGCTTTGATGAACTTCTAATTTCTGACATTGTTTTGTGCGTGCGTACAATTTACGTGTGAAAATTATGCAAACTCATGAAGCAATAAATCATTTACATCATAAAACGTAACACTAAAGTTCTGTTTCCGACGTAGCCAACGGAAGCCAGTAATATAATAAAAACGTCATGAAAATACGGTGTGTAAGGAGCTTTGATCTCGAAGATAGGTATTACCGCAGACCTTTCAAAGAAACCAGTTTGTAACAAAACGGAGGCGTAAATGGCGCGTTACGTACATATCTCTATGAAATATAAGTCTAAGGGTCCTCCCTGATGTATGTCTACGAAATATTTTACAAGGTATTTACAACGCAGATAATGTAGGAAAAAATAAGGAAAATATAAAAATGTATTCCTTCCCTCCGCTTTGCATAATGTAAAAGATTAATGTTCGAATATGTTCCATGAAATAAAACCGCCAAACGGACGGAGTTTTTACAGGAACTTAAAAAGATTTTTATTGTGCCTTGCACTTACCTGGAGCCAATATCTTTATTTGCTGAGTTTTTAAGACTATTGTTGAATCGTTGGATTTTGATCTTTGTTGCTATAGGAAGAGAGGTTATTGACTTTGTTTTATGTGGGTCTCAGTTTGTTGAGTTTCTCACATTTCTGTTTCAAGGCTAAAGCGGTATCATGTAAGCTATAAAGTCAGGTCTGCGGGGTGAGCGCTCGCAACGTTCCAAATTATAGAGTGATTTTGTATGTTAACTCAAATTTTATTCCCGCAAAATTGAATGCGTTGAGGTTGTTTTTGTTTTACGTTAAAACGATCGAATATATCGAATATCTTGTTAATACCGATACCAGTTTTTGTCGTAACATTTGGCCTATGTTATAGTACCCCGTTTCATCCTTATACAGCAAAAACCGTTCCCAACTCGCCGACCCTGGCACAATGCTTGTACCCAAACACAACTTCAACAACATAAATCATTCCTGCAGATTCAAAATAGAACTTTGTAAGCTCACTGGAACGGTGGAATCAAAGCTTGTAACAGTTACAGATTTGGAACGGTATCTTCTATAAATATCGTTATGTAACGAGTTATTTTTGTACCTACGTAAGACCTTTTGACTGGCATCTAGCTCAGTGAGCTGTAAAAGGAAAACGCTTCACCGTGACTTCGACTTGGAGGTATTAATGAATTTTCTTTGAAGATAACATTATTGAAGATTCAGCTCCTTACTATATTGGAAAACGAAAATATACATACTTGTATTGTAGCGACGTTCGCATTTAGCTAATGAAGGAAACCAAAGATTGCCGCGGGGAAGATTTAATTTTTTGAAGCCACTGAGCCAGAAAATGTAACATTTATTTTAAGCCACAGCCTTTATTCTCCAAAGTTTTTGCGAAAATAGGCACGACAAGACTTAAAACCGCAAGAGACTTCTAGTTATCCCTCAAAATCGAAACCCTTAGTCATTTGGTCTAAAAATACGGCAAAAGCCAACTCAAGCCATGTAAAAAACTTTAAATGAGCATAAAAGTTCAACAGACCTTTGTGTCCAACTCTGAATGTACGAAACAAATAATCGTAGACAAAAGCTCGCGTAGGGATAATAAGGGCTGGACGGCTGCAAAATGTTTGCCCTTCATAAAGTATTCGGTCACATTTTGCTATTTTGACTGTTGAACATAAATAAAATGCAATATTTTACATCAACTCTACTGAACACATCAATCAAGTGAAGAAGTTAAGGATTAAACTATGCAGCATATGTACTCCTCACTGTACTGATATCTTCAGTGAGATGACACATTCATGATACACATTCGCTCACAACTTTATTATTTATTCTTCCGGGTTTACTTCGTTCTTACGCGGTAATCACCCTGTTGGTAGGTAGGTATTGTCCCACTATTGGACAAAGACCTCTCATCTCACTGAAGATCAGTACAGTGAGGACGATTAACTGATTAGGCATAGTTTGATTAATAAATATAAAAAATCGGTCCGTTACATTACATCCGACATTATTATCATCATATACACACGACTAACTCCAATAAGACTTATAATCAACACAAGTTATTTTCTCTTCAAACCCGTTCGAGACTCTTGTATTTCCTATGACAATAGGATTAACCATCTTCTGTAAAACGGTACACAATCGTCCTTTCATATCAAAGTGGCAGCGTTCGATCATGACAGCCGTTTCTAAAGACCTAGCGTTTTCTATCGACTTCAAAGTGTGTGTCTGTACGGGAATAATACTAAGACAGTATTATGGAAGCATATTTTTCCTTTGTGGTACAATAGTCTTATAGGTTTTCTTTGTGGTATGTACTAGTAATTTAAATAGACTTAATTTATCTTAATGTATTTTAAAGAATTTTCTCTTTGTGTGTATGTTAACCGATATTTATTGACATTTATAAATCGATTTTGAAAATGGTTTAAGTATTGTGCTCAGGTTATTTCATGTTGATCGTGATTATACCATAATCCATTGTTTTTTTGACAGCGTAACTAAATACGCAGCAGTTATATAGATATTACCGAGGTACCGACGTACAGGTTGATGAAATGCTCAAAACAATAATAGTAGACACAAATATAAAATATACAAGAGAGAGAGAAATAGAGAGAAGGAGAGCGTTTAGTTATTATTTTAAATGAAAACACGCACTCCTTAGCCCTCTGTGAGTGTAAGTAGAAATTTATCGTAGAAACAATTGCCAACCTTTGTGGGCGTTAATCTGATTACGACTTGCACTGAGTGTTACTGGATGTTCTGTACTGTGTTACTTTCAAACCAAGCTTTAGTTAACTTTTAAGAGTGTTCTTCACTCTCCTGATAAGTTTGCAGTAGCTCACCTAAAAGCTCAGTTAATTCAGTACAAACAAGCAAAATTGCAAAAATACAGCAAGAGAATTCGAATTATTTCCTCATCTATCATTAAGAATATCCCGAAGCCCATATCCAATATAATCCTTGTATAATCCGTACATTTTTCTCAACATTCTTCATAAATCTAATCATTTCTCATATTTATTACGCTAGCATAATATTTATTTCCAATTTTCGTTACATATTTCTAACTTATTTATGTTGCATATTTTTTCAATAAGTTACGTTATGAGATGAAAGCAAGTGTAGATACGGGGTGACATGTCTTACTCGTCGGCTTTTAGAGGGAGATAGATAGAGTCGGTTAGTACCGGTACCGGTTTTGTAGAGCGATGACTCTGTATACTCTGTTACATATGTTGCCTCCATTGTTTTATCAATAATTTACATTATACTATTATAGAAACGATACGCCACGATTCTATGAGAATATAATGTATAAAGTAAAACGTATGACGGTATAACATACCGTCATACGTTTTACGCATGTTTTACGCGTCCGCGGTTCGCGCGTTGAATTTACGCTATCATTTCAAAAACCATAAAACAAACAGTTCACATGTGCGTGAAAAATGCAAGAAGAGATCGTGATGAGACGTGCCTAGTATATATTCGTTTGACACACGTCCCGAGACCGCGATAAAATTATAATAAGGTACAGTCAGGGAATAAAGACATTGAAAACAGTTCTTGTACTTATACTACTGAAACGACCGTTTTGACATATGTCATTTCAATACAGTTTTGATCAAAATTCAACACAATAAATACTGCGATCGATTTCGAAACGAAAAACGACTTTACTTTCAAACATTTGGGAGTTTCAATTACTTTTAACACACACCCACACAAACAATTACTTTCAGACTCACGCATTGCCTTTAACATCTCGCTTTACGCGTCGAAGCCAAAAATATACTAACATAAACAGAAATGACACCTATTTATTTTTCTTACATCTTTTCGTAAACACTTTTATCATTGATCACACTTTCGATGAGAAAAGTTAGATACTATGATCATCCGAATATAGACTTTATGCATAAGGCTATAAGGTTAAGTATTCCATCGGAATGTGTTACAAACTTGTGCCTTATTTTTGTGGTATATTATCGTTACTATAACTTGCATTTTATGGAGTTTTCGTGGGAATATTTTCGTCACACTGAAATTGAATACTTATTAAGGGAAAATGTTAAACAAAATTAGTTTCGGTAACGTTATTATATCTTCAGTGTGTGTTTGAAGCCTTTCCGAAAAAACGATCTTTATATCTCTACTAGCCGCGACCCACGGTTTCACCCGCGTTGTACCCGTTCCTGAGAGAATTCCAGGATAAAATTTATTGCATGTGTTATTCTGATGTATAACCTACTAGCAGCACCCCGCGGTTCTACCCGCGTTGTGCCCGTTCCCGTGGGAATTTCGGGAATTTTTTACATAAAAACCTTTCTCTTGAATCACTCTACCTATTACAAAAAACCGCATCAAAATCCGTTGCGTAATTTTAAAGATTTAAGCATACAGACAAACAGACAAAAATAGCGACTTTGTTTTATACTATGTAGTGATATTGCTGTAAAGTTTCATCCAAATCCGTTTAGTAGTTTTTGCGTGAAAAAATAACAAACATACATACATACATCCTCACAAACTATCACATTTATAATATTAATCTCATATCTTTATTTTACTTTATTTACGCAAATATTATCATTAATCTTATTCTAACTCCAAAAAACTTTCTAGCAACATTGTGACGGAGCAATTTAGAATACAAAACACCATTTTAACTTTTAAATTGAATATACAAAGTACAATGATTAAGTTACAGTACCGAGTATACTAGTACAATCAGTAAAAATGCGATTAGTCACTTAAAGCACAGTTTGAGTTTATGCCTCTAATTACACACCTTCGCACAATTCATTTCGAGTAGGTCAGTGGTCAACCTAGGTGTGAGCTTTTGAACCACCCAAAGACCTCCAACATAGTCTAACGTTTAAAGCAACCGGGACCGACAGCTTAACGTACACCCTGAAACACGGTAGCACTCAGATATAAAATGCCACTATCGGCCACCCATCCAAGTAGGGGCCGGGCAATACTTTGCTTAACAATTACAATGAACTAACATCGCATATTCAAACTACGCGACGAACGCTATAACATAGCATCTACATAACATTACACCATTGGATATGAAAATGGTCACTACGAAGCTACGAAGTTTAGCTTCGATATTTTCGTAGCATAATTCGCGTAGCACTAGGTGTAGCTCGTAGGCTCGCAGCGTAGCGCGATGGAAGACACTGTAAGCGTGGTAGAAAATGTTTGTACAATGATAATACTCAAACATGCAACTAAAGTGTCTAAAGGGTCAACTGACAAATTACCTGAATGTACAGTATACACCTGAGAATTCATGATAATGTTGCTTGAAGTTAACAATAGGTAAGTTAAGCTAAGTTATCTCTAGTGGTAATACGTTTTAGCCAAGTTAGTCGTTAAGTAAAGACCCGAAGCTCCTTTTGGTTACGAACTATTGGTAATTGTGTTGAAGATAGACCATGTTATGTGGCATAGACTTGTTTGAATTAAATATTGGTATATTGTTAGGGAGGCCCTTTTAAAGATAATTTTAATGAAATTAAGTATACTTTAGAGTCCCGACCGAATTAACTTAACAATTCAATTGTTACAGTCTCTTGATATTTGACGGTATATGTGCTATTTTCGAATACTAACTGCCGCAGAAACATTCATTAAATCGACACTTAATTAATTGACGTAATTTTTCATATTATATTTGACGTATCTGAGTACGGTAAATTTACACATTCAGACATGTTTTATTGAAATAGACTCTAATTAAAAAAGAGAATATTCACCTTCAATTTCATGTGTCTTGAAGAAGACTAAATGGAGAGAAAAATGGAGTGAAGACTTTTGTTAACAAATTGCAATTCGTTCTTCAAAACGATTAAAGAGTACACTGATAGTAGGCGCAATATTTTAAAGTGTGACATTCAGTTTGTAAAAGGAAGGGCATCCCACTATATACGGTAATATAATATTACTAGCTTCACTCCACGTTGAGCCCGTTCCTGTAGGAATTTTGGGAATTTGGGGCATTTTTGATTTATTTAGAAAAATAGCCCGTTGAATATAGCTGTCTATTACAAAAAGCATTATGCAAATCGGATCGGCAGCACCTAAGGTAGCGCGTTCAAACAAACAAAAAAACAAACTCTTCAGTTTTATTATATTAGTATGGACACAAAGCAATAACACATAACACAAACCAAATGTTTCGGAAATCAAATGACATCCGACAATCTAATCCAACTACGTTTACTACACAGAAAGCGATATAGGAAACCAATAACGATAGATTTTTACTACGTGCTATGTAATCAGGGGTGTTCCACCTTTAGTAGTGGTCACACAATGGACCCTCAGGGATGGCAAATGGACCTACCTATGGAAAAGGTTCCCATTTCTATGCAAAATGGTAAATAAGTGTACTCGTGCAGAATTCCATTTGGAGACTGTGTGAAGATTAACAAACATATTTGTGTATAATTTGAAGCAACATTGCTAACTAGAAGGGGTCTGTTTGTGTATAATTTTGTATAGTTATAGTTATTTACTTCCATGCGTAAATGCCTTTTGTATATATAGCTATGTACATGCGTAAATATAAGAAATCTACAACAATCTATACTAATATTATAAAGCTGAAGAGTTTGTTTTGTTTGTTTGTTTGTTTAAACGCGCTAATCTCAGAAACTACTGAACCGATTTGAATAATTCTTTCACTGTTAGATAGTCTATTTATCGAGGAAGGCTATAGGCTACATTTTATCCCGAAATTCCCACGGGAACGGGCACAACGCGGGTAAAACCGCGGGGCGCTGCTAGTAAAGAATGTTTTGATATATCTAACGTTGATTTTTTCAACTGATTGCTAGGTGTCGGTCCTAGTTGTTTCAATTTAGATCATGTTGGAGCCTTTCGGCGGTCTAAAAAATCTTACACCAGGGTTGGCCAATAACCTACTCGAACTAACTTACTTTTACCAACCCGTGTTATAAATTGAAAGAAAATTATTCTAAAAGTAAGTAAGTTGAAAACGCTAATCTATTTTTCAAGAAGGATGCACTTTACATGATTTTAAAATTCCCGACCCCAAGCCAGTTTTAGTTAGTCCAGTACATAAAGAATAAAGCATCATTTAGTTTCACTATTACTGGCTACTGTATCTGCTTCGACGCTAAAGCAAACAAACACTCCTTTAATCAGTTCTCGATCCCATAAAATACATTTACGAGAAAAAATCCACAGAGACAAACAACCTATAAAATTGAGCCAAAGTGATTAAAATACGTTAAAAGCTGCACGATCGCCCACTTTACTACTTAATTTCCTCATAAAGTTCGGGAAGAAATCTAATTAAACCAAATTCCTAATCATTAGTCTGCGCTCTTAAAAGTATTCCTGACTTTTAGCAGTATTTGTTGGGAAAATCCTCTAATTGTTAGGCTCAGAGGAATAAGCAAAGATTAACGGAACTGTTGATGGAATTTAATTTGGCATTTGAATAGAATTAATATTGGATCTCATAACAATTTGAAGTTCCATGAAAATTATTAATGGCTTCGGATTAATATAATACTCAAGCTTTTAATTACAGTGGCTGGTACTATAGTCCCGTTAAAGAACAACTCAAAGGAGGGTATAAAGTGCGTGAGAGGGTACCTAAGCGATTACTAGTTTACTCTCGTAGTATAATAAAAGTAATCGTGTAATAACATTAAAATGGCGACTGCATAGGCGAACAACATCATAATTGTAACGTACTTAAAAATAGTATACAATCATAAGTATGTAAAGCTCACGGCAAAACGGGACAAAACCAAACTATTTTGATCAGGAAATATAAAGATAACTAAATAAAAGCAACGAAATATTAGAGAGTAAATATATAAATCCCGGCCAAGTGCCCATAGGACTTGCACGCAAATGGATTCATGCATTATTCGTAAAAAAACGGCAAAGAATGCGTTTGTTATATGGTTTGTATAAAGCCCTGAAATGATTATTTGATTCTGTTTTAGTATTATGCTACTATAGTGATACAGAATGTGTCATCAGTGAGAATTTCAACAGTCTAGCTACCACGATTCATGAGACACAGTCTGGTGACAAACGGACGGACGGATATCCCCAAATTCCAAAAGATACGACACAACGCAAGTAAAACCACAAAACGTTGTCAGTGCTAAGTATAATTCTCGATAAATATTCCTTCCAGTGCTGTGTCAACTCTATAAGGCTTTCATTTCGTCAAAAATGCCTTTTCAAGATAATGTGCGCCAGCATTATTGAGATAGATTTGAGAAAATGCGTGTGGTCTCATGTGGAATGAACAAATTGAACAAAATTGAAGGTTACATCTAATCAAAGATGGTTGACAGGGATATATTAGGAGGCAGCTTATGTTCTGAATAATATGCTTACGTAATATTGGGATATTGATCAATGTGTAACTTAAAAGGTAGGAATAGAACAATAACTGGATGATTGTCAAAATTGTTTAAGCTCTGAGAACAAAAGAACGCAAGCGTCACAAGCTCACGCTTCGTGTTCAAGCTTGTGACAGTTGTGTTTCTGGTGCGTCTTGGCGCCTAAGTAATCTAGGTAAAACCAAAGATTATTCGCGACCGGCCGCACTAAGTGCTAAGTGCCTTGCTAGACTATTTGTTTAAAATGCAAGTCACTAGGCTCTAGGCGCCAAGCAAGCCCCCTGCCTGTGCGTCTGTAGTATAAGATTTGTTGACTCATATTTTGTGAACCAGCTCAATATAATCCACAATACCATAGAGAAATATCTACCTACATCAACATGAGGTCATTAAAACTACACTGCTCTAGGTCTAACTAGCTAGAAACAAACTTGTAATTAGCCCACACATTAGTTTCAGGCAGGTCAAAGTCCTGAGAGGTGACAGATGCACAAAGAGCACGCCAGGTAACCACATGACAGCAAAACAGGATGGATACCAACGCGTTTATACAACGTTTATACGATCCTAAAGTCATGTCCATGGAGAAACGGAATGTTGCGCAAGCGTGTAGCGTAGCGTTGTGCAGTTAAAAGGTATAAATAAATAAAGGGTTCATTCTCACACGGTTTTGTATGAAATATATTAATTAGTATGAATATGAAACGCTATCACGTTTGACATGAATCTATACTTAATATAATAAAGTAGAAGAGTTTGTTTGTTTGAACGCGCTAATCTCAGAAACTACCAATCCTATTTGAATAATTATTTTTGTAATGGATAGCCATTTTTAACGGGAAGGTTATAGTTATTTTTCATCTCGAAATTCCCTAGGGAACGGGAAAAAACCGAGGTAGAACCGTGTCCTCATAAATAGCCATATGTTTAATATAAACGCGAGACGCGACGCCATATGCTTCGCACATCACCCTGCGTCTCTCTAAACAGAGCTTTAGGCTGCAGTTACAAAACTTTAGTTCGTACAAAAGTTAGACGTCTGTGGTCACGTGATCGCAGTATAGAGAAACAATATTTATTTGAATAGAATTTGGCTTAAGACAAAGCTCATTATGGTTCTGAAACTAAAAGGCAGTGAGTGTTTTTACTTGTAACCTTATGACCTACATTTGAAAAGGAATAAATAGGTATTCAGTTTGCTAAAACACTAGATAATCTCGTTAAAACCAATATACATTCGTGTCAAACATACTGGCCCTTTACGCAACTATGTAGTACTTCTTTCTGAAGTAAAGTAAGAAGTGTAGTTCGGTTTAGTCAGAAGTTTGTCATCTTTACGGTCTTAGTTGCAGACGAAAAGATTGGGTTCATCCTCAGTTCACTTGACGGTTGGTACACTTGAGTTTAATTAAAGTTAAGGTCATTTATCAAGTAAATTAAATAACTTTATCTTTGTTTTTCGTTGCTCAACAAAGACGAGGTTGTTGAATAGTTTGTCTTAGCGTGTATGAGAGGAGATGCCATCTGGTTGCGTTTATCACAAGTAGACAGTGAGGGTTACGGATTAGTATTATTTTTCTGCTGGTACACTCTTGTTAAGGCGTATTCGCTCTTACCGGTAGTAGTATCTTACAGTTCGCGCAAATGCGACTTATAAGCGTTGCCGCTTATACTAGTTGCTCGTCTAGCAAAAAGCGAGTGTGTACACACCTACACCCGCTTCTAAGCGATCATATAAAATGCTGCTTCAAACCCGCGTTGAGCTAATACATATACGATGCACAACTGTGCAGGTAATCAGCACAAATGAAGACAAAAATGTTACTCTCCTTAATTAAAGTCATTCCTTATAAAGTTAGCAGTAAAGTTAGTTGGAACAAACATTCGGAACAAACAAACGTAACCAAGTTCGTTCCGCTGTTATTAGGAAGCCGAGCCAACTCGATAGTAAGGTGCGTCGTGTGTCGAACTAGGTGAATCGTTATTTAACAAAATACCGATACAATTTTGTTTGAGGGAAATAATATTGTTTTAGGATGGAGTCTTTCTGTTGATCGGTTTATACGTCTGTGTTATGTCTGTTTCGCTTTTACGGATAGCATTGAATCATTTGCCGCGTACAACATGCGGGGATCGCGCTTATCACGCTTATATTATAAAAACTCTTTTTGTACTTATTCAAATGTAGAGTTAACTAGTTTCCACAGGAACATCCACGAGGTGAGTCAAATCGCGTGACACTTTTAGTTTACTCATAATTTGAATGACCAACCTTAACAACAAAAACAAGGGCTATATATAGGATAGTAAGATAAATTGAACTCCAAAATTGAGTGTCGCGTTTATCTCAAACATGATCTTTAATTTTCAGGAACATTGACAATAGGCAGCGTCGAGGGCAGCCGCCATTGTAGCCTTCCGAAACCGCAATCCTCAATCAAAGGGTAATTAAAACCTGACCTCTTTAAAATCTATTTTACTATTGCAAACTTGGTGGGATAAGTCTTGTTTCATGAGTTTAGTTGGTGTAGTCAAAAGTAAGTTTGAGTTTTGTGGCTAATCTGAAGTTGAGGATTTTAAACCGCTAAGAAGCCTGTTACAAGGTGTAACGATAGAAAAAAACGATAATTTACAATAGATGGTAGCGCTCAGTTAGAAATGTCACTATCGCCCACCCATCCCTATAGTGTGCAAGTTGCTTTACAAACCCGTTGGTAAAGTACACACGAGCACTACTATGTATATTCATTTTGAGGCGAAGAAGTTTCAACCTTATCACGTTTCATTGCATTGGTGATGTGAATACGAGTATTACATCCTAATGCGAACTTTTCTTCGCAAAATGTGAGTGTTACAAGTGTTACAAGGGAACTGGTTCGTAAGTTTAGACTTTCAGACTATTTTAAATGTGAAATATGGAAGGACTTAGCTATAATTCAACAGAAGTCAGCTTTCTTATATGGCGACATTGAAGTCATACGGTATCCTACTACAGTACAGTATAGTATTAGTATATAATGTCCCACTGCTGGGCAAGACATCAGTACAGTGAGGAGGATGAGGCGTAATCACCACGCTTGCCTAATGCAGATTGGTGATCCGAGCCCTGTTAAAAGTATGTTTCGGCTCGACCTGGGAATTGAACCTGGGGCCTCAGTCTTGGCAGGCGAGTACACATACCGCTAGACCACCTAAATACAATAAAAATGAATTCCAATTTCCCTTGGTCACGCGTGAACGGCTGAAAGGATTTCTCTAGTTATTTTAAAAATACATGAAAACATTTATCCTTCAAATGGATTTTGACTGTAAATTGGTTTGTTTCGATGACTGCACACCATGCATAACACGATTGTGAATCAATTGGGACGAGAGTTTTCGATCCAATCTAACATCGACGAATGACTTCAAAACCAATGATGGTGCTTCGTTTGGCTTCGTTTCTCAGTACTCATGTTGAAACAATGTGTACTTTGTCATAGAGATTCTTTGACCATCTCTCCTTGGTCATAGCATGTAGACACGACTCTAGGGTTTTCACGAGTCTAAGGTATACTTATGAGAACATTGTTTAGTATGTATGTGTTTTAAACCGATTTCAAAAACAGAAGGAAGGCTCTATATTCGTTAAGTATTTTTTTATTTCGTCAAAATTATTTAAGAACGGTTCAATGCGTTCAGTGTCATTCTAAATTCGAAGTATAAAAATGACGCTCTCTTGAATCACTCTATCTATTTAAAACCGCGTCAAAATCCGTGCAATAGTATTTGAGTTTATCGCGACAGACAGACGCGGCCGGTGACTTTGTTTTATAATATGTAGAGATTAATAGCTCCGACACCAGGGTGGCCACTAACGTAATCGAACTTACTCAATAACAAATAACTAGGCGCGTAACTTTTGCTTCCCATTTCCGAGCGATCCAATTTAGCAAGAAGCTTTCCATATCTAATACGAATATCTTTCGGATGTCAGTCGTCTTCCTTCATGTCCTCAAAGTGCATGTTCTAATTTATTTCCGTAGTACCAGTAACTATAGACTAAGCTCTTGCCTCAACGCAAGAGTTTAGACAGCGAGTTGAGAGCACTTCTAGCTAAGTGTAGTTTAACCGGATTATGTAAATATACTGAGACTGGCTGTGCCCGCGGTTTTACCCGCGGTAGACCCGAATTAGTGGAAATTTAGAGATGAATAGTGAACTAGAACTTCTCAGATATGCGGCTATATACAAAAGTTAGTGCTAGAGATTGGCGCGTTCAATCAAACACACTGCTCTTCAGTTTTATTAAGTTAATTACGTCCTCTTTACGTTATTCTCTTTCATTTACATCACTATTCGACCATTTTATTGAGCCTAATCCCGCTATATTCTCTTCGGATTATAATATTATCTACTCTACTATAACGGGTATTGTTTGTTTAGGACCTTTCCTGAGCTGATTTTCATATTTGAATTTCAAATTTGAAACACGACAAAGGCTGTGTAATCATGATTTTCTCGAACGATAAGCAGAAATTTGCAAAAATATTTTTAAAGCTACTACGCTCTAACGAAAATCAAAAAGAAGAGGAAAATCGAGTTAGTTCCAACAAAGATTCTTCAAAGGTCAGAACGAACTTAGAAAATGAAAATAGAAACAAGAAAACTTAATAGAATCTCTTTCAAAGTTATCAAAACGGAAAAAATCCAGGTGTACTATCACTTGCTTCTTTTTGCAGTCTAATTTAGCAGTTCGTTAGTGAGCAAGAAATGTGAAAGCTTCGGTTAAAACTACTTATTAAAATGCAATGGACTTGAGCAACTCTATGGGAGGTAAGATATACCGTTGTTTATTAAAATGTTCAAACAACAAACAAAGGGGACTCATTGGGCTCATTGGACTCATTGGACAAAACACTGTTACACTGTGTTTTGTCTCTTTTGCTCATCGGAAAATTGCGTATATCAGAAAGTGACAATCCATTTGATATCAAAACTGTTCTTAATATATATATGGCCCATTAAGTTTGGTATAATAGATCTCACAAGCGTCCCTGGAACATACTTGTGTAAGTAAATGTACATGCACATTGTCTTAGTGTGCATCATGGTCCGCGTCAATTTGCCTTTGAAGTAATGGCAGCATGGAAAGATGGTAAACGGAGAAACTGATTAAATACTAAGTTATGTTAAATGCACATAGGCGATGTATGTATTTATGTTTGTTACTCTTTCACGAAAAAACTACTGGACGGATTTGAATGAAACTTTACAGTAATATAGGTTATACATCAGAATAACACATAGAATATATTTTTACCCAAAATTCTCACGGGAATGGGCACAACGCGGGTAAAACCGCGGGGCACTGCTAGTAACTAAAGTTACAAAGATTGACCTCTAGACAAATTTAAATTCTCAATAGCTCTTTTTAATAATAATGTTATAAATAGAAGAATGTCCTAATAAGATCAATTCCGCGGTCCAATTCGCTCATCATACCGACGCTACGTCAGAACATCTCATCATTGAGTATTAGCGCCGGAAATTCTTCTTCCCATCGCACATTACCCAAGACATCCCCCCAATAATTGAAGGGGGGCACTTAAACCGTCGGTAACCAGCTGCCACCCCCAAAATAATTCCATGGATTTTCTACCCATTTAATATAACGAAAAAAAAGACATGACTAATGAACTTTTTGCTCCGAAACGTTAAGATTCCATCCGTTCTCTTTTCGTGTTCTATTTTTAATATTTTGTCGTCCTTGTATTCTTTTGTCTAATAATCTCTTTCTTTTGTTTTTATGAGTAGTGACGTCACTGAGATAATGAGTCATTGATATGTTCAAACCAAGGGTCAGACATCAGACATTTTAGTGTTAACGTTTTTATTAGAGCTTCGCAATTTTACGCACGTTGTCACGTTTCATGAAATATTTCAGATCAAAACGAGCTTATAACCTGTCTGCAGTACCATGGTGGTTTTACAATACATATTTAATTACAAAAATCACTGATACTTACATAGATTAGCTCGTTCAAACTAATACAGTCTCTAGCTTCAGTATATTAGTAGGGAAAATTTAGACAATATAGATGTATGGCAAAGATTTTTTTGATTGGTTCCAGATTTGTCGGGAACATTATCACTATGGTCTTCAAGGTAAGAAATTAATAAGAAATGACACATCTATCACAAAATTCTCTTGTTTAATTAAAATTTGTATTGAAATTACAAATGCCATGAAGATCGTCTGGGAGTAATTTCACTAGCAATAATATTTACATATTTTCCTCAAAACCTACTTGAAAGAAAACCACTAATGACTGTTGGCAACGGAAGACATTTTCGACGTCTTCTGACAAAGTTCTTACTCAGAAAATATCAATTTATCAAATCTATACTAACATAATAAAGCTGAATAGTATGATTTTTCTTTGAAGGCCTAAACCTCAAAAACTACCGATCCGATTTGAACAATTCTTTTTGTAATGAATAATCACATTCAACGGGAAGGTTACAAACTAATTTTCATCCCAAAATTCCCACGGGAACGGGCACAATTTGGGTAAAACCGCGAGGCACTGCTAGTGTTTTAATAAATTAGAGAGGATAAGCGAACTGGGAAACTCACCGCAATCTTGATTTGTGTCCCTCGAAATGTTCGTTGTTGTAAGATAGGATTAGAACTAAGTAAATTACTTAAATTAGTTTAAATCTAAACCTTAGCTCAGCTCAAACCTTCTACGTTAAACAGAAAATATAAATTACAAGAATAACCTCTTTTGTAGGAATAATAATTTAAATAACGAATCCGGCCTGTGTCATAATCCTATTATAACTGGGTCTGATATTCAAAAATATTTATTGTGAACGGCTTTGCAAAGCTGTGACCATGTTGGCACGTGCTAAGAATATTTTAATGCTAACGAATTAATCCTCGCTACAAATACAGTTTCAGCTTAAAATATGAATATTTATAATCAAAATTGTATAGCTTATTAATGTATTTGCCTACCTTTAACTGGGTACCAAGTTTAACATCTCAATGGGTAGAATAAACAATTAATATTTAATGATACGATTAATCATAGACCAATAAAAAAAATCATGTATTAAAATCACCTTAGAATGTTTTAAAAATATTTAAATTTGGAATGTCACGAAAGGAGATCACAATTAAAAAGTTTGTATTTGTAATGATTGAATGTCTGCCGCGTTCCGCCCGTCAGGGGAGAGCCGGGAGGAAAACGTTCGTTCGTCTCCACATCCCAGTGAGCACTGAGTTTGACATTGCCGCAGGAGCCTGCGTCACAGCCACTGGACCTCGACACCTTTTTGCGGAACCCTAATTAATAACAAAGAGTGAGGAGTACGCGGCGCCAAATCCAGATTCATTGGGCGGACCTAAGCGCTAATGAAACGGTCGCCTAACTGTCATCAGCAAATTCCAATTATCTTAAGCGCTTTATCGCTTAATTGCTTCAAACTTTCAAAGTAAAGGATTTCATAATAAATTGTTATGATGTTTTTGACCGCTGTTTTCACATTTCGACTGCTGACTCGATGGAAGAGTTTGCGAGTGTTAGCGAAATAAAAACAATGTATTTTGTTAAACTTGCGCGCGACGGAATTGTTTACTTGTTTTCCCTTTATGTGAAAAATGTATTCGTCGCGAATTTTGTCAGAAAGTGCTTTATTTGTTACTATACCCGTATATTACTATAAAGACGTTTCCACATTTTGTTATCTACGAGTATATCTATACTAATATAATAAAGCTGACGAGTTTGTTTGTTTGAACGCGCTAAGCTCAGAAATTATCAATCCGATTCGAACAATTCTTTATGTAATGGATAGCCACATTCAACGGGAAGGTTATGGGCTATTTTCCATCCTGAAATTCCTCCGGGAACAGGCACAAAATACCGCGGGGCGCTGCTAGTATAAATTATTTTAAATATGAATTGTTTTAAATTATATATTTGTCAAATTTTCAACGATTGCTACGGATGCCAAAATTAAATTACTTTATGAATAAGGCTATGGAGATTAATTTTTAACTTATTATTTTTTGTAAACAATTCTACAGGGTTGTGCATTCCTGGATTCCGCTTAATTCTCCGTACTGTACATCTTCAGTGAGATGAGAGGCCTTTGCCCAGCAATGGGACATTACAGGCTTATACTTTTTATAGGTCCCTGCCTACATGTCCTATGCATAGAAAGATAATTAACGTACATATGAACTTAATTGGAATTGGATATCGAATTTACATAAATAAATGGTATCGGGCGGGTTCATACATATTTGATGGTCGCAAATAAAACAATCGAGCTTTGGGAACGCATTAACGATTCGACGGCGATTCAATTATCACTCTTGTCTCTGGATCTTGTTTGTGATCCACTCCAGGGTGGACATGACTGATTTATCGATTTTGTGACGTGAGGACGGTTAGGTAAGGTGTATAATCGCTATTGTGTAAAGTGAGGACGGTTTTGTAAAAAGTTTAAGTTTGAATATCTCTTGATAGTAAGATAACACGTACGTGTGTGAATATCATTTGGGGTGACATGAAAATAAGATTGGGGTTAAAAAGGTAAGAAGATTTTGCATAAGACGAACGGCTTAATGCAGTAGCACCATTTAAAAGAAGTGTGAACTTAACTCACTGTAAACCCACCCTTATTATTGCGTCATTACGTCATTCCACAGTATGGATCATTTTCTCAACGATAAGAAGGATTATGTGTATAATCGCTATACGTTTGATTATGTTGATGAGAACACTTAATCCCTGTATGAGAAGCAACCAACATGCTTTGTTCTTCATTCTTTGTAGGGCTAAGACGACAATGATTAGTTATTGAGCGTTGCATTGGGAGGTGGAGTAATATCTAGACTATATCTAGGCTGTTAAAGCTACGAATTATTGTAACATAATCACTACATAGTATAAAACAAAGTCGCTATTTTTGTCTGTTTGTTTGTCTGTTTGTCTGTATGCTTAAATCTTTAAAATTACGCAACGGATTTTGATGCGTTTTTTTGTAATAGGTAGAGTGATTCAAGAGGAAGGTTTTTATGTAAAAAAAATCCCGAAATTCCCACGGGAACGGGCACAACGCGGGTAAAACCGCGGGGCGCTGCTAGTGCAATAATAAAATAAAATTGAAAAGTAGTTTTTGTTTTTTAACGTGCTTGTCTCTCCTCCCAGTAAATAATTATTTTTGTATTTGAAGCCACATTCTAGACAAAGGTCTATTCTTTATCCCAAAATTTCTCCGGTAATGTGCAGCGCCTAAAACCGCAGAGCGCTGCTAGTTCAAAATATTTTGTAACAAACATTTCCACATTTTAAAATAAATAACTAGGTATGATGTAACAACATTCCAATTAAAATTTTAATTAACTTACGTGATGTAAGCGGTTATTGTTTACAAGGGTTGGTAAACTTTGGTGGAGTTTTCAATATTTTAATTTATAGAATGGACATGTAAGCTATATTTTAATTAAGGTTCATATAGAAGTTGATATACTCGTATATTTCACAGAAAAAAATAAGGGTGTGAAAGATAATTTCAGTTTAACTTTGTGATTTGTGACAGTTCCATCCACCCACCCTAAATTACATCCCCTTTTGACAGAATATGGGATCATGATGCACACTATGCCAAGGTCAATTATGCATGTACAATTAGCTACACAAGCATGATCCAGGAGCGTTCATAAGATAAAGTAAGTACGAGGTTAGTGGCCAAACCTGTTTTTAGACCGCCTAAAGGCCTCCGACTTCTAACGATTGAAACAACCGGGACCGACAATTTAACGTGCCCCCTGAAGCACGGTAGTGCTCAGATAGAAATGCCACTATCGGCCACCCATCCAAGTAGGCCGAGCTGCACGTTGTTCATAAGATAAAACTACTTTACCTACTACGCGCTACGTACTACGAACTTAGGTGCTACGAGTTTTGCTACGGATAACTGACCTAACTTCAAAGTACAAACTATTATAAAGTGTTCTCCAAAGATTGAAGCTACTTTAGAGTAGGTACTTCAAGAAAGTACATACTTATATTCTGTCTCCAAAGAGTTTGTTAAATTATGAATATTTTCTGCAAACTCCATACATATTTTTCATTTTCGCTGGATTTCCCTTGGCATCATGTGAAGGCTCCGAGACGGATCTCGTGTAGTTCAACTTAATGCGTTGAAATAGTTTCGACGCAGAGAGCCGTGAATGTAGCGTACATGTCTTAGATGGAGGTACTATATTATGTGGTCTTCAGACGATAAAAGTATGGCGGCGGTCAAGGATTTAACAAATCTAACCGATTATGAATTTGAGTACAATTTAGGCACCGTTAGGCGGATATACATCAGTTAAACTAGATTTTTATAAGGCTCAGTGTCATCTCTTCCAATTAAATAAAGAGGAAGTTTTTTCTGTTCAACAAAATGTTTGTCGTGACGTCACTAAACCTGGGAAAATAAGTACGGTAAGCGCGATCTCACTTTTTCACACTACCGCTATCTCGTCGATGTCGTCGTCGTCATCGTCGAAGGTAGAACCATTGGTTACTAGTCTACAATAATTTACAGCGATATATTTAGTTTAACAGCCAGTGAGTTGAAAATATTCAGAGTTTGATTGATCTAAGCTCCTCATAAAAGATTAAAGCCCGGTTTCCACTGCAAGCGGAGCGGGCTCATTAATGACTCCGTTTGGCAGCCATTACGTGTTTTTGTTAGGTGTTATGCGTCTATACAAGAAAAAGTAACGCAATGGTAATTAAATGGAGTCATTAATGGGTCCGTTCCGCTCGCAGTAGAAACCGAGCTTAAGCTGTGCTTTCAATGAAGCGGAGCGGAGCTGTACGTTTTGATTGGTCGGTTGAGCTCCTCAATCGACCAATCAGAACGCATTATAAAAAGATTTTGACAATATCAATGTCTTGTTTGACAATTTCTCTAACGCACCCTTAGCGTGCTTTTCCGCTGAAGTGGATCTGTGCGGAGCTCATCCAACCAATCACAGCACATTGAAATTGTCTAAATCTTTTCGTAATCTATACTATAATAATATTATAAAGAGGTAACATTTATAAGTTTGTTTGTTTGTATATTCGAGCTAATCTCGGGAATTACCAGTCCGATTTCAATAATTTTGTTATAGAGAGCCACATTCAACGGGAAGGTTATAGGCTATTTTACATCCCGAAATTCCCACGGGAACGGGCACAACGCGGGTAAAACCGCGGGGCGCTGCTAGTATTCTATATCCTTATTCAATTTGAGTAAGTTAATACTACCTAAGTTCCCTCGCGTCGACTTCCACAAAACCACGGCTTAAACTTACAATGCACCACATCGTACGTGCAACAGAATCTTTCAAGATAAGTTAACGTTGCACTAGTTCTTTAGACTTGCAGCTATCTTAAGCCGTTGAGATCCGAGATAATTCATAACATATTGGATTTTAAGCTCAAAATCACATCTCGAGGCAAGCTTAGGCAGCTTATGTGTATCCATTACGCGACGTGCCTACGAGCAAGGTGGCTTTCTGTTACAAGAAAATATCTTGTCTACTTATCATGTTAACGTGTCTAGTAGAGGCAGTTTAGTTTAGTGTTTACAGCTTCATATATAATACTTTACTAGTATCGCTGGTTAGGCTGGGGGCGTACTTTGACTAAGCGAGGTTAGTTCATTTCAATTGTTAAATAGCGTGGATTGTTACTTGGATAACCGATAGGGGCATTTATATCTGAGCGCTACCGTGCTTCGAATGGCACGTTAAGCAGTCGGTCCTGGTTGTTTCTATTGTTAGACCTTGTCGGAGGACTTTAAGCTGTCTAAAGTCTGACACCTGGGTTGCCACTAATCTAATCGACATACATTACTTTATATAAATATAGCATAAATGCAATTTTGTAATAAAATTTGCCGATTAGTTATTCTTATAAGAATTTTGGTTTAAGGCCAGGATATCCCAGCCGTTTCGGTCACTGTCTCTCTGGGTAGAAAAGAGCGAGAAACACTACGGCGCGGAAATGGTGGTGGTAGAATTTTGCGACTCATTTTTAATATATTGTAATTAAACCTCCTTTACCTTCGTCATTATGTACTAAACAATCATGTGACGGTTATATATCATGTATTCAAATTAGAACACAAACTGCATAGCAATAGAATCAAAATCAACAACAATTGATTGTGTAATCACAACATAGACACTGCAGTGCCTTATGAGTAGAGAAAAAGAACAGAAGAACACTTTAAAGGGGAAAAAATGAACTGTGGCTTAGAGGTGTATCTAGCAATACTGGCAACCAGGGCAACCATCAAAGTTGTGCCGCCACTGCAAATGGCCCTTGTCTGTGAAAAAATATGAGTCGAAAGGGAAATTAAAGTAGGCTATCTTTTAAGTGGCTCAATCACAACGCCCTTTATACTTTAACCATAAACTAATATTAGTTAAGTTAAAACTATAATTGTGCAAAATGTCATCCAAATCGGCTATGCGTGAAGAGCAACTGTTAAAACTTTTTGTTCAACTTTTATAGCAAACAACGCTTTAATAAAATAAACGGTTGGCTGTCGTAACATACATGTGTACGTTCGTTAAAAAGTTTACGATTTTTTCGCTGTTTAATACAAAGCGTTTTTTCAAAACTCAAATGACAGTTGTTTTTGTTATTCGGCCAGTAGAAACCCACCATTTATCATTTTCTTACGTCTGTCAAAACTGTGATTTTATGGTAACATTTACTGGTGCGTAAACGTAAGCTGAAGTAGCTCGCCCTTAAGCAGTTAATATACATTTAAGAATCCGGACATTATTTAAACTTTCACTGTCCCTCTATACATTTCCACTGCGCCTGTAATGCTAAATAGTACGCATGACGTGACAACCGAACAAAAGCGTCCTACGACACGCGTGTATCGCACGATGCATATTAATACGTGCTAATGAACCGTGCAATACGTATTTCCTTTATGTGAAGGTTAATTACTGTGTGTACATTATCTCTGATGTACAAGAGCTTATCTTTGTAAGTAAGCAACACTAGAGATAATATTTAATAGAATATTTACAACTTCGAAAAGCTGACTAGTGGGAACTTCTGGATTTTTTATACATATAAACCTTCCTCTTGAATCACTCTATCTATTTAAAAAACCACGTCAAAATCCGTGCAGTAGTATTTGAGTTTATCGCGAACAGACGCGGCCGGGGACTTTGTCTTATAATATGTAGTGATATTACCTACATAATCTTCATACATTTAAATTAATTTAAATATTCTCATACACAGTATCGCCAAGTTGTAAAGGATTAAACTGTGCAAGTTCCTTCCTGAGGGAGCGTAGTTTCAAGCGCACACTGATGTTTTAATTAAAACTTCACTCGCATTGATTAATTACATTTTTAAGGCTGCTCCATAGAGTTTCCTGTTCCACTTCATTATACTGAAACCTTAGTTTATGGTCTTTATTACACGTTGTCTATGGGTTTTTTGTTTTTGTGATTTTGACATGTGATGTACGCAAATATATGAAAATTTACGTTAATCAGTTAACTAAGTACAGTACTAACCTGTAATGTCTCACTGCTGTAAACGCCTCTCATCTCACTGAAGATATCAATATAGTGAGGAGGATATACGTAATCACTCTTGCCTAATGCCTAATAGCTAAATCCCAAACCCGAGCCAAGTTTGAAAATTAGGAAACATGTTTTTGGTCGACCTGGGAATTGAACCCGGGACCTCAGTCTTGTCAGGCGACTGCACATGCCAGTAGCCAATTATAAAAGCTGTTATAACAACTGCAGTTTCCGCACAATGTCAGGAAACTGTCTGCCACTATTACAAGTAGGTTACCTACACATGTTGCAGTAACACTAATTGAAAGTGCTTCTGGCATATTACCTGCTTTGTATATCTTTTTGAAAAAGAATAATAATCTCAAACTGAAGAAAGAGTATACCTATTTTAATTTTAGAACAGGAAAATTCAAACCATTTAACTTTAGAACTCGAGAATCAGACAACATAAGAAACAACTTTAACAAAAAACAGAACAACAAAAACACGATATGACTTCCATTCGAAGTTTGAACACGATTCGTCGCTATGTTGGCAACAGTGGAACAGTGATACCAACTGAGAAGTATGCATCAATCACACCAAGTCTTAACTCTCTTGATTTGAGTTCAGAGTTTGAGACTGCTTGCAATTCAGTAACATGTCCGCATTGTTCAAAGCCGAGATCGATACACCGTGCAAAGTGGTTTCTGTAATGAAATAAGTTTGACTTTTTGTACTGCGAATTCTCTTTCGGAAATACTACACAGTTTTCGCCTGTAATGGCGAAGGCCTTTATGCCAACTAACCAATCTAGACTAGGCAATCATCAACTGTGAATGTACTTGCACATATTATAGACTTTGGAAGGAATCGGTAAGTTCAAAAGAGCCTCTATGGGGCCAAAACTGAATAAAAATATTTGACTTTGACTTTGACTTTGAATCGAACCCGTAACCTCCGGCGCAATAAGCGCTCTCACAAATCATTGTGCAGCTATTGATGAGATATAAATAGTTCATCTCAACAATTAAGACAAAAATGTTTGGAACTATTAGATACCAACTTTGCAAGGAGGTAGATAACTCCGTTTGATTCTTTATTTGAAAATTGTCTAAGGTCTTCAGATAATTATCAGTCTGAACTCTTAACTAGAAACGCCCGCAGATAAATCTCCCAGCAAAATAAATGGCGTAAACGGTAAATTATCCTGACAGGGGTTTTCTTTGCTCTATTTTTGTCATACCACACTCTCACTCAATGTATTTAAGGGCAAAATTAAGAAGGGAAAAACGTGAGATGTCACGACACACTTGGAATCATGGAGACTTAGTTAAAACATATATAGTAGTGGAAATATAAGGTATGTGAGGGAGAAACTCTATCGTCACTTATTTTGACTTCGTTGTATTATATGTTTGTACTTGATAACATAATTAAAACCTGACGATTTCCTAAATAGACGTTTTGATATATAGACCTGTTGATAGTTAGACGTTTTGCTACATGGGCAATTTGCTCAATAGACTGAATGCTCATTGGACTTTTCGCTTTGTTGGACGTTTTGCTACTTAGACTATCTGATCAGGAGCCGAAAAATAACCCAGTCTGTGACTAAGTATACCGAGACTTATAGGACTTAAAACCTAGTTAACATTAATTATAAACAAATAGACAAACTTGGAGCCTTCGGTTACAATAGAATATGAGCTTCACACATCCGAACATTGGCTTGAAAACTCGCTCAATGAATCTACAAAAATGTAAGTCATGATACTATTTCAATACTTGTTTATTTGATAACCTAATGATACATTTCCCTTGGTTATGAAGTGATGTCCTTACGGTTCAATGAAGTCAGGGATCTTTCCAATTCATTGAAAGGTATAAGAATCATGTTTCGGGTAACATGTTTTTATAAGTATTTTTTTTAGTTCTAGTAAGGCACCGTGTTTGTACTTGTGAAGTCTCGTCGATTTTCAGAACAGGGACCTTTCAATTTAGCGGCTAACGCGCGGCATCATTTCCGCTCGCGTAAAGCAATTTTACCACGCTATTGTATCTGAAATACGAAGTATATGTCTCGAGAAAAAAACTTTCTAAAATAGTACGCTGAATTTTTTTTATGATTATAGGTACCTAAAATCATCAAAATCTTTCAGCGTTGTAAGCGTACATAAATATGGAAGACAAAGAGACACATACAAGTAACTGTAGCATTGTAAGAAGTTAGTTTACTCTTCTTCACGTGAAACACAAATAAATCTCAAACCAGTGAAGGACACTGGTCAAACTTTGCCCCGAACTAGTTCTAATCCAAATGATTTCAGCGGCCGTAAAGGAAAACTGACTCAAATATATGTGATGTCTGAATATCGGCAAGTTTGTTGGGAACATGTTAATATACTGGCAAAGTTTCAGACCCTTCACCTGACTGAGGATAGGTACACGAACTAGTTGGTCAAAACGGCTCTTTGGAGATTGGGATGCTTGTGGAATTATCAGGTGATATTGAGTTTGGTATCTTACGTATGTGGCATGGGTAATGTGGAAACGTAAGTCAAGTGAACATGAACCAACTTCTAATACAGATGTTGGTCAGTTTTAATAGTCAATTATTTTTTAAATGGTTGGTAACAAATTTAGAGGTAAAAAGTGTGACCATTTACAGTTAAAGGATACTCACAGGATAATATGAAGGCATTCTAATCTTTATGACTGACTGGTACTGAAAAAAGTACCAATCCAATTTATATTGGATGTAAGCAATATATGTTTTTAATTCATTTATGTGATAAAAAAACTGCTCATTTGATAAAGCCGTACTTGAAAAATCTTACGAATCTTACACAACTTACGAATCGAGGATAACCGACGGGTTATGCTGCACTCTACACCTGCACTCTGCATAAAATTAGACATGCTTTTTCTATGGACAGTAAATGTCAAAATGCGGATACTGTAGATCACTTTTTACTCATAAAGCTCACGCTTTTCTTCAAATTAAATAATATTTGCAGCACCTTCAAATCAGATCAATATACCAGTCCAATAACAACATGTCGACTCAGCACTGGACGGCGTGTCGGGACATCCTCCGAACTGCTAACATTTCACTAAATTGGATTCTAAGCGAGAACTGACACGGGAAACAGTTTCGATAAATGTTGCCCGGATCGCTGAGTTTTTTGAAAGCAGTCAGGTGGGTTAATTGGATGTTTTGATTGTTCAACAGTTTATTTAATAACTAGCAGCGCCCCGCGGTTTTACCCGCGTTGTGCCCGTTCCCGTGGGAATATCGGGAATTTTTATACATAAAAACCTTCCTCTTGAATCTCTCTACCTATTACAAAAAACCGCATCAAAATCCGTTGCGTAATTTTAAAGATTTAAGCATACAAACAGACAAACAACCAGACAAAAATAGCGACTTTGTTTTATACTATGTAGTGATTGCTAGTACAAATATTGCACGAGGTACTATTTATTAGTAGCAGTAAATTGTGACTAACCTTAATACAAAATGGACAATCTGTGATCCTGTAAACAGGCCGAAACGTCAAATAAAACAGTAAAATAAAAGTGAAGTGTATCCGTAAACGCAGTTTCAATTCAAAATGAGTAGTGTTCGCTTAACCTTAAAAACCAGCTTATCAATATTTCACCAGCATTCAAATCGTTATTTATACATGATACAAACACAGCGATACCAATACTGAGGCAGTGACTGATAGTACCCCCGTTGCAAACTAAACCGCCCTCAGTATGTAAGCTGTATTTATAAACATATTTATTTCCTTCAATCAATCTTACCAACCGTAAAAGACGGCATGTGGGAGACATAGTTGTTGACGACGTCTGGGCGTCAATTATATATTCATAGAAAGTATTTTTGTATGTATATGTAATAGTATCAGTAAGTTAGATTCCTACAGGCATAAGTTTGATATAACTTACCGTGTGTCAATTTGTCCGGGTATATAATGATTACCTTATGTGATGTCTACCCTTGATATACTCCTTGTTTTCTCTCCAGAAAACTTCGCTAAATCACCAGTAAGCCTTCTTAATCGGCAGGTCATAACCACATGACTAAATATAAGCAACAACTTCACACACCACGTTCGGAAACTTACGTGACAGGCATATAGTCGAACGACAAACTTTACCAAAGGATTTGCCCAAAAGAATCATTTAGGGCAAATTTATTGCTGAAGTATTCTGTTGATGCCAAATATTGCTTTCTGAAGTTCAGTAGTTTGACTCGTGCCTACCAATGGTATAGATTAAATAGTAGTATCTTCGTAACTACTAAAATAGTTTCTAAATTTGTTTGTTTGCGCAGTGAACGATTTGGAGACTCAAGGATATTTGATATTTGAGCCTCTATAATTCGTTCTTACTTTGAACTATCAACCCGCCTTCACTTCGCTTTGGTTAATCAAGATTGCGAAGATTTCCATAGAATAAAGAGAAGCGGATAACTTTTTTCTTAAGTCTCTAGGCTTGTTAGTAAAAACTGCATGAAAAACCAGAGACAAATAGACGCGGCTTGAAGCTTGTTTTATATTAAGTAAAATTTAATGTTATGATGCAGTGACATAATAAAAAAAACTTACCGACTCTCTCGAGACACCGACGGAAAATGTTGCTAGTTGTTTTAAAAGCATCCTTGTTTTCATAAATCCTTTCGATGAAGACATGCTTTAAGCTACGCAAATATTATAAGAGACTAAATAAACATTTTGAAGCTTTTTAAAAGGCTTATTTGACCAAGTTTTAGAGAATTAAGAGGAATATTTGAAAATATTTCAGTTCCATTTACTTAGCAACTTTTGAAAGCATGCGAGCTTTCAAACACATTATGATGGTATTAAGTTCCTTACGAAAAATTCGAACGAAAATTTCAGAATGATCAATTCCATAAATTGAAATGGCTTTACATGTTGCGTTTAATTTTTTCTGAATACGTTAGGTATTATAAAGCATATTGTATCTTTTGCCTTTATTTGTTAAAATGTTATACTTTTACTCATCTTATAAGTTTTCAAGACTTCTCAATGGGTTTTCTCAATGTAAATCAAATACCTTTTCTAAGGCTGCGTACATAATGATAGCAACCACCACCAGCGGCTTTCCATTACAACTACAGAGACGGTGCCCTAGCGTGTCCCCAGTGCGCGCGTACCTTCGCCAACAAAATCGGCTACGGGAGTCATGTTAGAGCACATACAAGACGAGGAAGCTAGGAGGAGAAGCGGTCGCCGTGGCCGAAATCGGCTGGAGGACTATTATTATTATTACATAGTGATAGCAAGAAGCCGACGCTGGTCCGCCAGTGCTTACCATAATCACTACATAATATAAAACAAAGTCGCTTTCCGCTGTCTGTCTGTCTGTCCCTATGTATGCTTAGATCTTTAAAACTGATTTTGATGCAGTTTTGTTAATAGATAGAATGATTCAAGAGGAAGGTTTATAAGTATAAAAATTCCCGAAATTCCCACGGGAACGGGCACAACGCGGGTAATACCGCGGAGCGCTGCTAGTTCGCTATAAAATACTAATCTAAATGTTCAAGTCTCAAGACTTGTCTTCGCTCCGATCTAGATAAACCCCAAGCGAATAGTTAAAGAATCACAGAGAATTACAATCACAGATTAAGTAATAGTAGCTATGTTGTAAATCTGCCTGTAGCAGTTACTGTGAAAAATGGTGTGTATTTAATATACGAAACATCTGTCGCTGTAACAGCCGGTTGCGGAAAATCTAATACAATTTTAATACATTATTTATTTTTAGTATTGTTATGTTCAAAATTGGAACCATTGTTTTTGACTGTGGTTTTTGAATTGCTTTCACAATTTAGAATTTGGTAAGGTTTTACGTTCGGCTGACTTCTGGATTTATTCTGACGTAATTTTTATATCATAATTACATTCATGTCAAAATCACATAATAACATCTGCTAAGAAATCTATTACACTCTCTAAGTAAGGAAGGGCGGTAAAGAATTTATTATAGTAAGTAAGAAGCTTTCAATTAAGGATTTTACCTTATCTTCTAGCTTTTAGGTTTATAAAATATTTATAGAGTTCGCTGCTAAATAAAAGCTTCTTTCGGTTCCCGGTTCGGTTCGGTCCTGAGAAGATTTCAAAGTAGGACAAATCCCAGATGGTAATACATTTGTTGGGGCAAATACCTACGGGAGGGAAAGTAAAAGAGCTTTAACAAATTATATAAGTTGTATTTTTGAGTAGCAGCGGGTCCTATGGTTGAGTAAATGTTTGTATCCATTTCCATTTATCCAGTGTGAATTTTGGGATAAAAGTATTTTATGGGGTGACCTATGGGATGATACAGCCTATGGCAAGCGAGCGGTTAAGCGCAAGCAAGCACACATACTCGTAGTGCTGCGGGTGTAGGCTGGGTGCGGGCTAGTTGCGGGTCGCGTGACGTTGTATTCCTTGTATTGGTCATTATGGTTACGGACCCATTGCAAGCCAGCGTGACACCTTCCACACCTTTGTTTTACAATCAAAATGATGTAATATCGCTAAACCAAACAAGAGTTACAAAGCTTATTTAGAATGCATTGAGCTTTCTTCTTCATAAGGACTCAAGCACTTATATGAATATCATATCCATGTGCAGACCTCTAGGAATAGAGTAAATAATTACCACAGACACTTTGATGTCCAATTTCTGTGCCCGTATATTCAACCCAACGTTAATTAGATTTAAGATGGCACTCAGCACTTTACCGATCCTTACTTACTGAAAATTAATTATTAATGCCCTTCTAATGTTAACTACCTTTTGGAATTGTTTTAATAACTGATAAAGTGCCAAATGTTTGACTTTTATCGTTTTTATTTATATGGATTAGCATGACTTTCTTTGACCATGGAGAGGAGAGTAGTGATGTTAGTTAACAGATTATTTGTTTGTGTAGATTCAAATATTGCCATTCATTCATTTCGAGTAGGTTAGTGGTTAACTCTTGTAGCGGAGTTTTTAGACCGCCTAAAGGCCTCCGACATGGTCTGACTATTGAAACAACGGGGATCGTGTCCTCCGAAGCTCAGTAGCACTCAGATATAAATGCCACTGTCATTGATATCGGCCACCACAGATATCGGCCACCTATCCAAGCAGGGGACTAGCTGCACGTTGCTTAACACTCGCGATTAACTAACATCGCTTAGTTAGGTTGCACAACGAACGCCACAAACAGTATGAACTTGTCTATCCTTGTGTCAGTGATTAATTGACGACGATCGTAAATTAATTTCAATAAATTTATTTTTTTGTTTTGTCCTACTTAGAAAACCTAAGCCTTAATGACAAGAACTGCTCAAGAAACATAGTCCTTAGTATAAACACTGAGCATTACAAAGCGCTCAAAGTCCTCTTGGTAATAAAGCCGTGGCCACACTATTAGGTTTGCTTTTGTGAGCAAAAGCAAACTTAGTGGTTCACACCGAAGTCTATAACTCCAATTAAAACTGAGTTGATATCTTTAATGGCGGTTAAGATTCATAAAATAGGTGTATAAAAGTTAATGTTATTATGTAACTACCCTTATATTACTTGGTTTACCGCTGCCTATGAAAGTAAGTAGGAGTCATACGAGTATTAAGATGCCTATAAAAAGTTTAATGATTATTAATGACTTCTATCTGAGCAAATATGGCCCTAATCGTATGCATTAAATGTATTGTCCCGTCTAGATTAGTGATTACAATATCAAAGCATAGTTCGGGTAAAAAACCGGCCAAGTGCAAGTGGGACTCGCGCACGAAGGATTCCGTACCATTATAAAAAACCGGCCAAATGCGAGTCGGGCTCGCGCAGGGAGGGTTCCGTACTTTAAAAAACGGCAAAAAATCACATTTATTGTTTGGGAGCCCCCCTTGAATATTTGTTTTATTGTATTTGTTGTTATAGTATACATACACAAAATTTCAACTGTCTAGCTATCACTTCTTCTTCTTCTTCTTCATCATCGAGTGGATGTTCAACCTGACCAATCCTGGTGTCAGAGTTATTGAGTTATAGCTATCACTACAGTCTGGTGACGGACGGACGGACAGCGAAGTCTCAGTAATAGGGTCCCGTTTTTATCCTTTGGGTACGGAACCCTAAAAACCAGACTTATTAGCATCTTTCTTCAGTCAACCATTTTATCTGCGTAGGCAATTTATTCCACTACCTGACTGTGCTACCAAATAACTTAACCGCAACTAATTTAGCTTTTCTAGTAACCTAATGATCCCACCTCAAACTCAATTGAGTGAAAGGATTACCCAAAAGTTCTAATTAGTTTGTCGAAGGTAGGAAACGTTACAAAAAGTTAGAGCAACTATTCTGAATTTGTTTCAGAATGGCAAATGACCCTTACTGACTGCTAGAGGCTACAACAGTGAAATAACTATACGTGCCGCAATCAGTAACGTCCATTATAATATAATAATTTAATATACCCGGACATATTGAGACACTGTTAATTAGACCCAAACTAAGCTCTAAGCAAACTAAGCCTGTATTATGGAATCTAACTAACTGATACTACATATACATACACAAATACTAATTGAATTTTTTTTTAGACATAGGTATATCAAAATCGCTCATATCTCTTCTTCCAAGGAAGCATTTACTGCCTCTGAGTACGAGCGTATGATGTATTTAATTATGACAGATCAGTCATCCTTCATCATGTTTTTATTAAATTGAAATCAAACAAGTTCCTAGTTGTATCAAAACGATTGGTCTTTCGATGAAGATAGTAGTGTAATATTGTTGTGTTTCATAAAGACTTTATAAATACTCCGCTTAGGTAAGGAATTCGTAATATTTGTTTTCAATAGTTTGGCGAAACGATGTAAGCTCATTGCGATTATACAGCAACTTGCAGCTCAGTCCCTACTTGGATGGGTGACCGATAGTGCCATTTCTATCTGAGCACTGCCGTACTTCGAATGGCACGTAAAACAGTCGGTCCCGGTTGTTCCAATAGATATACCATGTCGAAGGCCTTATGGTGGTCTAAAGATCAGGGTTGGTAACTTACTTACACGAATTTACGAGCTCAGTCACTAAATAATAGTCATTCCTATTCCTTTTTGGGGTATAAATGATTAGGTACTATAATCTCTACCTAACCCACCTTACCTAGCCTGTAATTACCAAGTTAAGTTCACAATTAAGAAATTCCTAGAACGTAATGTTCAAACTTGAGACTGTAATCGGCACTGAAAGTTAGTGTTAACGATTACGTCATTAACTCCACGAAGTGTTCATCCATTCATCTTTAATTTATGACATTGTTTACAACTTCACTTGTTTAGTTAGTGACTTATTACTGTTTACTCGCATTATTGCCACCATACGTCATCCTACGCAAGCTACTTTTACTTATTTTAACGCTTGGATCTATGATTTACATTGTTATTGGTAAGTTTATCACTACGATAATTAAATAGTTTTGGACAATAAATATGTTTTTGTTGATTTATTTCATGTTTAAGCAACTTATAAATGAATATAAAGTTAAAGTAGGTACTAAATGTGACCGCGCTAAATATGGGGAAATAAAGTTAAGGTGATCTTAAAAATGTTCACACTAGCGCCACCTATTGGATCGCGGGCGAAACCGCGCGATACATCTATTAATTTATACACAAATTCAAATAACCGATAACTTTTATAAGTACATAAAATGACGAGGGTCACTTGAACTCTCAAATGCTTTAAAAATAAATCCGTAAAACAAACTCAAAGGTACTTTGGTAAGACCTCACTTTGCGGGACGTTTCGACATAGCGGTGGCTAAATTGGATCTCAAAATTCCATTAACTTACTTATACAGAACTCACTTGAGACGGTAAAGTTTTTCTTTAGCTCGTTTGAGCGTAGGGATGTAATCCTGGGCATAAAGGGAATAACCTCGGTCGTTAGTAGATGACGTTGCGTTCTCAGGACCCCGGCGCCTCTATATCCTGTTTTTCCAGACTGGATTAGAGTAAGCCGTAAAGCGGACAGTTTTGATTTGAAATTGATGTCGGCTTTGCAGTGATACTGTGTGGTACGTACTGTTTCACATTTGTTTTATTTAAGTTATATCTAGATGGTACCTGAAATGGAGTGCGTACCGTCTACCTCATTACAGTTACTTGTGTATGTGTTGCTTACGTTCGTACTCAGAGAAATCAAATGCTTGTAGTTATTTAATAATAAAGAGTGATTTAATGAATGATTTTGACATGTAATGAATAAAAAAACTTGAGAGGTCTCAAGGGACTCCGGATGGAACGAAGTCATTTCTGGCCTAAAAAATGTCGTTACCATTTTCCGTCTATCCCCCTTTCGCAACCCGCGATAAGGAACTTCGTTCCAAAAAGTGCATATGAAAATAATATGAAAGAAACTTCTTATGCAATTAAGGCTAATATGAAACATAAGTATTTTAATCACAAATTGAATGTATTAACAAAAACAATGGTTGTTTATTATGACGTTACAATAATTGAATAGGCTGCACCTGTCGCGGTTGCGGTTACGGCTCAACATTTAGGTTTATTCCACATTGAATGTTGGTTAAATACTTAATTACATTTCATATTAATCTCAATTTGATTACTGCTTTTAATTTAATGTTTAATGTTATGAAAGCGGCTTTATTAAATGAGCAATGAGATTGAACACACTGTAGCCACAAGTTTTTAGACTGATTGTGTAGATTTAAACAAAATTAGCTTGAAGAACTAAAAATAATTTGAATAAAGGTCTTTAGCCTAACAGACATAAAAGTCTCTAAAACGTCTTGTCTCTGCGCTTACTCTCTCTCTGGTTTTCATAGACCAGCCATCCATTTAACCCTGGAGTGGTCGCGAGGACTAGATTATGTAATCCGTCTATACAAAATCGATTCTTTCTCAAAGTTGCGCCTCTAGGTACCTTCAAGTGAATGATCGACTGACGTGCTCAGGGCAGCGCGAGCGCAGGACTTCGTGGTTGTGTAACAGGAGCTCGGAGAAGTGAGAGGAAGTGGAAGAGCGCGCAATCAAAGCACTAGAAAGATGTGTACCAAGTGCTATAAGTTTACATGTGGAGATCATTTGATGATCATATGTCCTGTACAGAAAATAATATTTAGAATGATTTTTTAGTATTTTTTTAAGTTGTGATCTCAAAGAATAATTCATGTGATTTTATGCCATTTTAGAGAGCATTTATCATTATGTTGATTATTTGTAACACAGAGGTTGTGATAAGGTTTTGATTGTTATATTTAATTAAGAAAACTCTACTAATTATAATTACATTTCAATAATAAAGATCATATAAATATATTTTTTTTTATTTCAATCTCTACATTGACTACGTACGTATGTAGTCGTAATACGTTATAGAAATACATATGATAATTCTCAACGAAACTGCTAAGTAGATGTCTCTTTTCCACTATCATATTTAAACACATATTTACTGCTAAGTTAAGCCAGATTTCCATCTGTATAAAAAAAATGAAGCAAGTTGTTCCAGCTTTTAAAAGCTCCTTACAAACCGCCTCAGGCCAAAAGCTCATAAAAAACGCTACAGCCTCTCATAACACGTGATATAAAAGATAGTGTTTCCCGTAAAACCATGTATTTAAGCTTTTAGGTGACCCGTGACCATGTCTTAATGGTAAATTGGATGTCAGACCATAAAGAACGGAATGAAACTCATAATTCTAGGAAAATGTGTATGGTGCAGTTTTATTCGATTTGATGTTATTATCTACCATATTAGTATACTAACAGCGCCCGCGGTTATACCCGCGTTGTGTCCGTTACCATGGGAATTTCGGGATGATAATAGCTTTCCGTTGAATGTGACTATCTATTACAAAAATAATTATTCAAATCCGACTGATAATTCCCGAGGTTATCTCGAACATACAAACAAACAAACTTTACCTCCTTATAATACATTAGTATAAGTATTAGTATATATTTTTTAAAGTCACGTGACAAGTCCGTCTTTTGTGAGATTTGTTCAGGGGTGCAGATCCAAGTTATACGCAAGAGCTCTCAAAAAATGTTTAATGTAATAGATATTACAATTGCAAGAACACATTTTCAAGATTTTGGTATCATTACAAGTCCCAAGAGAAGTAGGAACTTATATTAATATAAACATGTCATCATGCAATGTTTCACAGCCTGCTTCAGTTGGCACAATGGTTCTACCCCAAGGGCCGACACTGCGTTAAGCGTGCGCACGCCGCGGTTCCATACAAAAGTGAACCGTTGCGGCGTCTGCGGCGTGTGGCTTCATACAAAAGTGAACCGTCGCGTGCGCTTGTCGCGTGCGGTGTCATACAAAGTGAACCGTCGCGGGCGTCAGCGACGTGTGGCTTCATACAAAAGTGAACCGTCGCGTGCGCTTGTCATACAAAAGTGAACCGTCGCGTGCGCACGCTTAACGCAGTGTTGACCCTTAGGGTAGAACCATTGCGCCAACTGAAGCAGGCTGTGAAATATTGCATGATGACATGTTTATATTAATATAAGTTCCTACTTCTCTTGGGACTTGTAATGATACCAAAATCTTGAAAATGTGTTCTTGCAATTGTAATATCTATTACATTAAACATTTTTTGAGAGCTCTTGCGTATAACTTGGATCTGCACCCCTGAACAAATTTCACAAAAGACGGACTTGTCACGTGACTTAAAAAAAATTGTAGTTCATTACATACTTAGGTATATCATTGAAACTCATTACGGTATGTTTTTAAAACACTTGTGTTTCTGAATACAACTGGTACAGTTATTCCAATACACCTAACGACAAACATACAATGTTTACAATTTACACAATTCGCAATAAATTGTGCTCTGTTTTTGTCCATGGTAGTCATCATTTATTTAAATTAAATTAAATAGAATTACTCGTTAAAGAAATTACTGTTTTATTACGCAGAGCACATGGCGTAGTTTGACTAAGCGATGTTAGTTCATTGCGATTGTTAAGCAACGTGCAGCTCGACCCCTACTTGGATGGGTGACCGATAGTGGCATTTCTATCTGAGCGCTACCGTGGTTCGGAGGGCACGTTAAGCAGTCGGTCCCGGTTGTTGTCGATAGACCATGTCGGAGGTGGTCTAAAAACTTTGACACCAAGGTTGACCACTAACCTACTCGATATGAATGAATTACGCAGAGCTCTCTAAAACAATAGCTGGCTTCAATTTTAATAAAATAGCTTTTTAATAAACGTTGTTCAAACACATGTCCGATACAATTTATAGTCTTCTTCTTCATCGAGGGGATGGTCAACCTGACCAATCCTGGTGTCAGAGTTATTGAGCCGCCAAAGGCCTCTGACATGGCTCATGTAACGACTACTATCCGTAGAAAGTAACCGGGACAGACGGCTTAACGTGCCCTCCGAAGCACGGAATCATCTTACTTTTCAGGCAATCAGGTGATTCAGCCTGCATTGCCTTTACCAAACTGAGGACAGTCTTACAAAGTGATTTTTGTTATTAATTTATAGTTAAACAAACACTAATTCATATTTTAGTTTATTCCTAAATGCGTGCATTTGTCCGAACACGAACATGAGTGCACGAACTAAAACTACGATAAACTATGTAGGCAAGTTATTTCGGCTAACAAAATAAGAATCTAACATAATATAATACTTATATCTTTTATTTATATTCCCCTGGATATCTGAATATCAGTGTTTTTCTTATTTCCGTGGGTTTTCCTGAAAAGCAAAAGAACTTTAATGAAAACAACAGCTGAAGCAAAGGCATAAGTACCTGCCAAGGACTTTATAAATATCCATGTACCTGATATGTACCAATGTACCTTATATGTACCTATGTGCCTTATATGTACCTATGTACTTTATATGTACCTATGATCCTACCAAAGATCGCATCATATTAGAGGACCACTTGTTGGCTTTGTCACCTTACGACTTTAAATTCAAGTTATATCCAAACATATAGAACCTACCTAAGGGTCAATCTACACTGCCCGTGGGCACTGCCGGCGGCGGCTTGCCGCAATCAAAGCCGGTAAAAAAGCCGCTGGTATACGCCGCCGACAGACGCTGGCATCCGCGACTGTGGATTCGATATTGATATTGAATTCGGTATTCCAGTGGTATGCACCAACCATAAAAATTACTAAGAAGCGAAGAGATTTCTATATATGTCTATGGTGCTAACGGCAGCGCACGTAAAATAGATGGACTAGTATTTAATTTATCAAAATGGCGGATGCATGTCACCGGGCTGTGTGGATCAACCATATTTATGTAAACCACCGTAATATGTTATTCATAAGCTAATTGTATCTGTTATTCTGTTCAAATGTTTTGATACAGTACATGAGACCGATGTGCTAATCGCGATTTCCTTGAGCATTAGAATATATTAATAGCATATCAGGTTTCGAAGAGCCTCGGCAGCTCGCAGATTATAATCTAGCTCTGATAATTCTCTGCTACGGACGAATGTAAAAATCACTCTTGATAGTGACTATTGCCAGTGTGACTTTACTCGTTCGTCCACTTAGACAATACTTGTTGTATTACTATCAAAAACTCTGATACTACATACCTTTATCATTTTCCTTTACTTCCGTAAATTCTTCGACTATCGTACCATTTTTGTAGACTCTCGTTTTGGAATCTCTTTTTACCGCTGAAATGATAATAACATGTCAGACCTATTGGAATTCTCTATCATATTCAACACGTGTACCTTTCAAATTACATCTTTCTATGACTAAATCATGATCTCCTTATTTTCAAAAGGATACAATATTGTCTGTTAATTTAATCATAGCCAACATTACATCTCAGTGGGTCCCCGAAGGAGGCGACGTCGAGGTGGACTGAGGAAGCGTTGGCGGAACGATCTCAATCTCATCGCCTTTAACAGCGATTGGTGGGTGCTCGCAAAGGACAGGGAGGGTTGGCGATGCTTTGGGGAGACCTTTGCCCAGCAGTGGGACAATAAGGGTTAAAAGAAACTGTTAAAGTTGAAGGGTATCTAACCGTAACTATTATTATTCTGCCTAATTTACTTTACTAACTTTACCCCTCGCGCTTACCCTCACTGTACCCATTCCTGTGAAACAAACCTTCACAAAACTTCCTCTCGAATCACTCTGTATATTGGTGACATCCGCATAAAAATTCGTTTAGTAGTTTTTAAGAAAATTGTTTACATATAGACACAGAACTTTTCGGAGCTTTATTTTATTATATGTATAGATAGTAAAAGCATTTATTAATATAGACAAAGCTTACAAAACTTACCACGATCTACATGATGGTTTCCTTCCTTCCGAACATTACTGCTGCTTCTATTTCTATGATGATTTGATTCTGAAAGGCCTTTATTAATCCGTTGTTGAGGTGACCTGTTTATAGAAAAAGTCTCAGTTTCACCTTTCATCTTACTTATATCAATATTGTCTTTGGTTGAATCATGCGCCGCGGGTTTACTTGTCGCTCCTGGAATGTCTGTTGCAGTTACAATATTTCGTTTATCAAGTTTCTTAACGTAAGCTATAGTAGAAGCTTTAGAGATAGCACTAGCACTCTTGTTATTAAATTCACTAGGATTGCTATGTTGACTATCTTTTGTTTCTTTTCTCTGAGCTTCATTAGTCTTAGTTGAATCAACTGTAGTTAAAACTGTATATTGCATTGGTGTTGTTGATTTTTCAACTAGTTCATGTGATGATTTAATATATTCGGTTTTTTCATCAGATGTATGGCTTTCGTTGGTTTTAACCATAACATGTACTATGGGTGGTAATGTTTCTGGTTTATCTACCTTTTTCATAGCATCGACTGCCACTTTTTCATCCAAATTTTCAGTTGTTTCTATGGTCGGTGAAATTATGGTTTTTAAAGTAGAATCAAGTTTCGTAATTTTATCATTTTTGTTAGATATATTTTCCTCAGGTTTACCAGCTCCAGTCTTTGCTTCTGCTTTAGAAATACTTTTTGATTCAATTACTGGAGCTTTGGTTGATGAATAATAATTTGTTTCAGTGGTCATTGCTTCTACCGAAGATGACTTTGTGATACCACTTAATAAGAAACTAAAAAGTTTAAACAGTTGAGAAGTTCTTGGATAAATTTTCGTATCGTCCGCTTCAGTTATTGGTGATTTCGTTGTTTTATATGGTTGAGTTTTCATTACTTCCGGTTCGTTGATTTTACTTTCAGAAGCTATATTTTTTGTGCTTTTATTAGTAGTTTGGACGTTATCGTACTGATATTCTCTATGAGGTATTACATTTTCAAATTTATCATAGTTTTGATCAGTTTTATGTTCAAAAGGTGCTGATGTAGTATGTGTTTTCGGTGTTGTAACGTCGAAAGTGTTTGGTTTGGTTGTCAAAATATCCGGCTTATCAGTATTATGATCAATAGATTTTGTATAAATTGAAGTCTTAGTCGTTTTAACTTCATCATATGGTGGCAAAGTAATGCTTTCATAATATCTATCGTCTATACCATATGTTTTACTTGTATGTTTAATATATTTATCAAATCTATATTCCAAATTGGAATCAATGGGTTTGTCTGTAGTTTTTCCCTCGTCTTGATATAGGTTTTTCTGCTCAGACACATGTGTAACTGCTTCACTTTCAGCACGTGTTGTATTCACGGTATACGTTGGTTTATCATCGTGATATTGATATGGTTTAGGTGCATCATGCATGTCTATGTTCTGTCCAATAGATACCCTATTAATATGAAAATCTATTGTTTTATGGTCAATGTAATTTGATTTAGATTTTGGCGCTGGTTCATCATGGTAATATGGCTGCGCAATAACAACAGGATTACCTACTTTCTGTCCAGTAGATGTCTTATAAATGTTGGTTTCTGTTGGTTTGTTGTCAGTACGATATGCGTATGGTCTCGTAGTAGGCGATGTTGTTGGTGTATCTTCATAATTTGGCTCAGGTGCCATTATTTCAGATTTGTCTGTTTTTTGTCTAGTATTTGCTGTATTATTCAAAGTTTCTTTTGGTTTAACATTCATATCATTTGGGTGTATATTAATAATATGAATATTAACTTTATGTTCAACAGGCGTTACCTTAGGAATTTCAGTTGAAGTTACTTCATAATAATTTGTTTGTGGTTCCTTAATATCAGGTTTACTGGTGTTATATTCCACACTATCAGGATAATTCATTGATTTAGCATCATACATGACGTTGCTTGATGGTTTAGGCTCTATTATATTTTCTGATGGATTATTCACATCAATAGGAGCTTTAGTTTTTATGCCATTTTCTTTAGCTTCGTTGTAAGTAGAAAACGATGCTGAATTATAGTATTGATCAGTTACAACATTTGTCTGTGGTGAAACTGTGGTTTCTATCTTAGAAGAAATTATACTTTCGCCTCTATACACTGGCGTTGTCGCAGAATTTGATTGAGTAGACGCTTTGTAACTAGAAGTGGCAGTTATAGGTACAAAACTATTCTTGTCTTCATTACTCATTTTTCTTACTAGTCTACTAGAATAAATCTTTGTTGGCGCCTTACTTGAAGCTTCGTTGTCACCCAAAGATTTATCTGTCTTTGAATCGAATTCATACGTTTTAGCGCTTTCCGAGTAAATTATCGATCCAGGTTCAACTTTTTCCTTTTTAACATTGTCTTTATTCGGATGTTCTTTAGGTATCGGTGCATTAATAAGCGGTATTGGTAGTAATGGATATTGTACAAATGGTTTAATAGGGTTTTCAGTAACGTTTATTGGTATGACCACTGTCGTCCCATTCTTGTTCCTAAAACTATATACTACTGGTCGTACTGGATTTTTTTCGGTTCTTCTATAGGTTTTTTTGACAGGTCTATTAGTTCTTGATGTAATCGTGATAGTTGCACCATTAGTATTACTAACTTCGGACGGAACAATAGTTGCCTTGTCAACAGATTTAAAATTTGTTTCAATTCTTGCATGACTACTTACTTCACTATAAGGTTGATTGTTTGTTTGACTATTCATTTGACTTTTTACATTGGCGGTTGATGTGTGTGGCTTATTAGTTTCTATTTTCTTTATAGGTGTTGTCTTTACGATTTGTGGTGCTTTTGATGAGTAATCAGTATTTACTCCTTTCATAGGTACAGTAGCGTACTCAGTCGCATTTCCCGTGGGCTTTATAATGTTTGGAGAAGACATGTACTCTGTTATTCCAGCTTCAGTCAGTTCTTCGTATACTTCTTCAGGTATATTCATTTTTGGAAATTTTTCTTCTGGATTTTTTTCATAAATATGGTAGTTGTTATCTTTTAAACTATTTAATAAGGATGGTTCTAAGTGAACATTTCGTTTTTCATTTCTTTTTTCTTTAATTTCATTAAAAAAATTTTTGGTACTGATATTATCGGATGGGTTAAAAAGTGCGCCTGCATTTGGTTCAGCTAATGCTTTAGTATCGTCCAAAAAAGCTTTCATTATATGTTCGAAAGAGTTTTCTAAGACGTTTAAACCAGAAGCTTCGACTATTGAGGTTGGGACTGTGTCGGTAGTTGTAACCCATGTACTCGTTGTAGATACATTAATTTCTAGTCCTTCGCTTTCATCATCAATATATTCACTATCATTATCCGAAGCATGTGTAGGGCGTTGGACCTTCTCTGTTAATTTATGATGCGGTTTAATGGTAACGTTGTTGGATATCTCTTGTTTCAAGTTAGGTCCGGAACGAGGTATCAGGGATTTTGATTGTACAAGAGGTACTACATACATTTTAGTATTTGGTGGACGAGTTATTACTTTATATTCTATCGTCTTAACGCGTTTTGGTATTTTTGAATAAGGTTTCATATCGGGAGACTCGTACGATGTAAAACTTTCTCCTAAGTATGTATGCTCATTTGATCCGTTTTTGTAATCTGGGACTACGACGTTATTTAGATATGCTTTCGTTGGTACTTTATTGCTTATTGCAACAACCACGGGGTGGATTTGAATTGTAGAAGCTTTTTCAGTTGGAGCTGAAAATATTATTGTTGTTAGAATAAAATAGTATATAGTATATACATATGTATATTTTCTAAGTAAAGAGAACGAGGCTCATTAAGGTTACTCTAACAATAAAAGGTCTTCTGTGACCACGGTTCCTGTAGAGAAGCCGAAACGCCAGATAAAAATGTAAAATAAAAGCAAAGCATATCAATGCACGTAGTCTCAATTCAAAGAACACTTTAGGGAAGTTGTAACAGTTACCTATTTATTAACCAATCAGTGACTTACCTAATGTAACATCCGGTTCCAAATTTGAGCCCTCACTTTGTTGATTTTGACGGGGACGATCGTTAGAGGTATTAGGTTGGTCCGGATCCAAATTTGAGCTCTCACTTTGTTGATTTTGATGGGGACGATCGTTAGAGGTATTAGGTTGGTCCGGATCCAAATTTGACCTCTCACTTTGTTGATTTTGACGGGGACGACCGTTAGAGGTATTAGTTTGGTCCGGATCCAAATTTGACCTCTCATTTTGGTGATTTTGATGGGGACGATCGTTAGAGGTATTAGGTTGGTACGGATCCAAATTTGAGCTCTCACTTTGTTGATTTTGATGGGGACGATGTTTAGAGGTATTAGGTTGGTCCGGATCCAAATTTGACCGCTCACTTTGTTGATTTTGATGGGGACGATCGTAAGAGGTATTAGGTTGGTCCGGATCCAAATTTGAGCTCTCACTTTGTTGATTTTGATGGGGACGATCGTTAGAAGTATTAGGTTGGTTAACACTTGCCTCTGGGAAATGGGTTGTGTAATCTGGCATAGATTCGGGTTTGTAGAACCGCCTGCCTCCGTAAAATGGGTTTTCGTAGTAATTGGCGAAGAATCTAGAAGGAAGCCCTTCGTTATTTATAGGCATGTCCTCTGGTCCTTGGTCGGCTAGGTATGACAGTCCAGCTTTCCTTGGTTCTTCGAATGCAGCTGGTTTGTTTTCAAGTGGAGACGACCACTCTAGCGGGATTCTTTGGTCCATGTCTGGGAAATTGTACCATGGCTGGGAAATTGTCCATGGCTGTTGCAGTTGCGCGTAGGGTGGTGGTTCATTCTGTCTTGGAGTCAAATTACTCTCGTTTTCATATTGGTTTGCTAATTGTCGGCTCTCTTGAGGATAGGAGCCTTTAAAAGAGAAATTTACATTAGTAAATAATTATGACAGGAAAACGTACACAATTGTACTCTGTACGTCAGCTCCTAATTTTAATATTACTGCGGTAACCGTCTTGCTTTCCGAATTAGGAGTAACTACTTGCTGGACGGTTTAACAAATAAGTAACTTAATTTTTTCTTTTTAAAGTTTTTTTAGATTTTTTTTAAATAGTCTGTACTTAATATCCTAATCTTCAACGCTCAATGAAAATATCGGTACAAAAATCTCCACCAAAAATAAATTTACATTAAAGGAAGTAATGTCGTAGGAAATAAAAGGACGAAACATAAAGGACTGCAATAATCATTTATAGTAATCTTTGTTCACCCGACCTTTGGACATCTGCGGTTTGTGGCAAATGGGGGCTACCATTTTTATAGACCTTGTTTATATAGGACAATGTTATGGGAACGAATAAGTACGCAAGTCACAGATGAGATATTAGTTACTTCGCCATTTATGTCGGCAAAATATATTTTAATAACCGTTAGACTTCCATCTTCAATAGAAATAAATACTTGGCTTTAATGCATTGAGTTAGAATCCTATAAATATAGTCACAACCAGACAAAAAAAATGGCCACGAAAAACTCGGCGCATGCCGCAGTGCGCCGAGTTTGCGTACAAGCGACATTGAACAATTAAACAAGTGACAATATAACGTCTACATTCGAGCAAGTGTCATAGCAAACGATATAATAACAATGTATAATGACAACGATATTATGACAAAGGTGCTCGGACTTTTTTGAGTGTTGTCAGCTATAGATTGTGACTCTATACTATAGCATTGAATTATGGAACAACCCACATACCTACTTAACTCGGAACTTGTAACACGCCGATAAGAGTTACCAAAAACATCTACATTACAAACATTATTGTGAATTCAAAACGTCGTAAAACTCAAAAATACCTATAGTTAAAGTGGAAGACATAGTGCGTCTACGTGTGAGGGGCGGGTACGGACCGGGTGCGGTCGTATTTGTATGAAAATGATGACACATACTGGCCACTTTTCATATAAACACAATGAAATGCTTAATATCACGCAACCCGCATCCCGCCCGCATCCGCACTATGTGTGTCTTGCGCTTTTACGTATTGAACATTTATTAAATCAATGGACGAAACTATAAATACTACATTCCAAAAAAAATCTACGTAACCAAATTTAAACTATAGCACAGTAAACATTTAGCACGTTAATATAACTCACCGACTTTATCAGATCCAAAAACCAAAATAAAAATTAGATACAAACTCTTCATGATGGTGTCCGAAAGAGACTGAGCTACACAACTGATGTTCTACTGTTACAATTCTTCAACTTTATGCGAGACAAAACCTGAACAAATACCATTATAACCCATGTTTACCGATACAAATTTATGTATGCAAACATACGCGCGAAAAAAATGTCGCACCACAATTATATTTGTACGGAATTCGTTTTGTTAGTTAGAAGAGAAAACAATTAAACAATTAAATTGCGTATGTTTCTTTAATTGGTCTGTGATTATTTGACAAACATTTGACGTTTTCAATGGGAGAGTGTGTATTACGTTTACGATACGATCATTACACGTAACGTTACGTTTTACCAATTGTTTTTGGAGTATACGTAATATTTCTGAGACTCAGCCACGTCATAGAATAAAGAATACAGTTTATATAACTGTTTGGGTACCTATTTATTTTGTACGACCTGTATTCGTCATCTAATGACGTTAATTATAATTAATTAAAGAGTATTTTATTAACTGTTTTCTTGTGTAAATGTTTAATCTGATACTAGACTGTATAGGTGCTTATATATATGTACAAACTTAATATACCTAATCAAGGAACCGACGTACATAGCATCTATTGATTTTGACAGGCAGGGCTATCAAAGCTACCTATTTGTTTTCGACCACGTCAAAGATCCCAAACATAGGCAGGTATATACACCTATAGACATTGAAAGCTTTGGCTTGTGCTCATCTATTTCTATCGATACACCATTACCCCCATATATATACCCGGACAAATTCACATATAGTTAATTAGACCCAAAGTAAGCTCTAAGCTTGTATTTTGGAATTTAACTCACAGATACTACTACATACTCGTATACATACACAAATACTTTTCAGAATATATAATTGACACCCAGACGCTAACAACTATGTCTTGACATATTGTTGACTCCGGGCGGGAATCGAACCCGCAACCCCGACACAGTAAGCGCTCTCAATGCCACTGTGCCAACGGGTTTGTCATTATAACCTACCTTATGTACGAGTACTAACCGCACTTGTAAGCTAATTCAATCTACAGTGGTTTCCACTAAAAGCGCTAAATTCTCAAATACTTACAGATCCTTCATAAAGAAGCAATGAACATAAACATGAAAACATAAGACTACTTTCAGCGAAACGAAACACTTTACTCAAACTGATTATGGTATCTACATGCGTAATATGAAAATTATATCAGCAAAGTATTTACGGATCAACATAGGTGCCTTGGGATATTGTGGGGTTACCATCAACACACGGTTTAGTCTTCTCATCTTTGGTGAGACGAGAGGTCTTTGCCCAGCTGTGGGATATCGCAGGATAATGCTTTTACATTTTTTGTAATTCGATCTTACAATAGTACAAAGCTACTTAAACTATTCTGATTCCATTTTATGGTCCCACAGTCCTATAACGAATGTCCTATAACCTGATGCGAATTTTTATCCTATAATAATTACTTCAATTTACAACAGTTCTTTTTGCCCTATAATAATTACTAAATTTGTAGTAATTATTATAGGGCAAAAAGAACTGTTTGAACACAATTTGATCACGCTCTAATATCGTTTAGAATTGTCGATTGTGACACTAAATTGATCCGATTTCAATATGGTTTAAGTCCGATCGTGTTAGATAGTAGAACGGTTATTTTAAATATCCTGAAGTTACCCCTTTAACGAGCTATGTAACTGTGCAATAAAGTGGTATACACCCTCATTGAGCCCAGTTAATACCCCAAAATGTTACCAAACTTCATAACATTGGAATAAACTGTCAGTTTCAAAGTTATTTATTAAAATTGTTTACTCCACGCTTACAGTTTTTGTATAATTTTACTCTTTTTGAGAAACGTAATTTGGTCTTAACTGTCTTAGAAGTACTTAGACGAAAAATATGAAAAAGGAGTAGGTAAGTGCTTTTTAAAGTTAGTATCAGAAGAAAACCATCTTCTGGAGATAACTAAATTAATTATAACATAAAATAATATCTATTACTTAATAGGGACCTTTGGTACTATTGTAATACTAAACGTTATACCTGAAATACCAAGGTCTAATAGGTTTACCAAACTAAAATTACCAAATTATCGTAAATGAAAGGAGTTTCAAAATTCAAATAGGTTTAACTTTGTTCGTTATAAAACTAATGTTTGTAAAAGGTTTAGATAATGTAGGCTTTTCCGATAAACGATTGTACCATACCTTATAAGTTAAGTACTAATATCAACTGATATCTTCTTATGAAAATCTGAACTAACTAGGTATTTAAATAGAAAGCTAAGGGCCTTTTTCATAAACGCTTAATAACAGCACTTTAACTATCAAATCGTTTGTCCCTTTCCGACATACGCTATTTGCCAAAGAGCGAAAGAGACAAAACACTAAGCCTTTACCTATAGCTTTGGTAGTTTTATTTAAATTGAAATCTGATATCTTATTTAATCATTAACTAGGTATATTATCACATATCTATCACAGTAAGTACCTAAGGAACCTAGTTGTCTACCTCAGGAGGTCGGATTAGGGTGGGTTGCCTCAGCTTACGTTTACTCACCACTAAACGTTAACACAAAATGACAGTCTCAACTGACGTAAGAAAACGAAAAATCTTGGCATCCTACTACGTGGCCTCCCAAATAACTTTAACAGCCATTTAAATTATAATGAGAACACTTTGTATTTACCAGCCGTTTAATAGCGTAAAAATCGTGAACTTTTTAACGAATGTATGTTACAATAACCAACCGTTTGGAACAACCCACCATTAGAATGTTGACTATGAGAAAATCTTGGCGATACAATACTTGATACTAGGATAAAAGATTGAACCAGTCTAGCGCTTAATAAAGAAAGGTAGAAAGGATAACGAGGCCTTTGTCGTGCAGTGGGCTAATTCAGGCTAAAATTAAAATAATAAGAAAGACTAGATGATAAAGATAAGAAGGCATGTTCTTAGCTCTAATATTATGCTATGTCGTTATCTTGTTGAAACCACATTCACGGATAGTCTTCTAAACCAAGGCTCATCCTGAATTTTGAGCCTAAACAATCGTTAAAGTCAAATATTTGTCTTATCTCTTTAGTCGTTACGTTCAAGACTTTACGTTAGTTTCTTAAACCAACTGAAAAGCTATTAAAGATTTTGCTAGGTAGTTTACTGTATCTTAACTACAGATTTTTCTTGCAGGTATAAAAACCTCGGTGTATTTCCATATATTCTTCATGCTTAGTACTTACGTACCTAGGTAAATTATTATTAAAGTGAGTGATATCTATAAGAAAGAGGAAGAATTTTTGTCCTGGTTAACAATATTTCTGGGCAATCTGGGAAAATTATTTTTAAATATTTTTAGTTTGCAGTGCCCTAACAGGGTGTGATGTATTTAGGTACATTATGGCAAATAAATAAATTTCAATTTAAATTTGAAATAACGTAAGCACGATCTACAAATTTTTCCCACTAGCGCCATCTATTGGATCGCAGAGGGGAGCCATCGCAGAAGTGCAATCACGCGGTTCCAATTTTAATAAAATAAACCCAATTTATTAAAAGTAAAAGCCTAAATATGAATGAATTTCATTATTTTCCTATTTCATTCTTTTTACAAAAAGTTTCAAGTTCTCAACCTACAAAAACAGGCCAAAGTTACTCAATTAAAAAGAATAAAGGCGAAAAGGCTAGAGGTTTTCGTTCACAATAAAACCTCTGTGGTAAACTCGTAACTACCCACTACAAAAACAGCAAGGATCCCTAAACTTAGCGAAGGGACTTACAAAACTTTTATAAGTACATTCCTGGAGTACGTAGTTTGAGTCGCGTTACGTAGTTAACATGTTTGAAACTTCAAACTTTACCGAGGAACAATTCGTTAACATTTATATGAAAAGAAAAGGTACTTAGGCAGAGCTAAATGGTTCTCCGAATTTATGTTTTCTGATTTACATAACAACAGCATAGCTTTTCTCAGTATGTACATACGGTATCTACGCTGTCGAATTTCAGTCAAATTTATATTGAATCGACTTAGAGTGGATTGTTTTAAACGGTTAGTTATCTTAACATTCGTTCGTTATGAAGTTCGCGACTACGTACGTTAAAAGTCTGTTAATGTTATTCTAGCACCCAGTAGAACTATTTTTCATTTTTTTATGTCTGTTGAGATTGATATGTTATGTAATGTTCATGGTCATGTTTACTGGTGCATAAGCTTAACATAAGAATAAGCTAGACTGACACAACAGTAGGGCACGCTTGAGCAGGTGATTCTTTGAACTATGACTACAAGGTACCCATCGTTTTAGCCGTGATAGATAACGCACAATATAATTAGTGTCGAATCGAATGGTAGCCCGTTCCAGGAATTTATTTGAATAACCTATAAACCTAGATTCCTTTCCCAACCTTGGTTTAAAAAGGAGTTTTGTAGACTTACTCTTAATATGTATTATATAATACTTACTGGTGATTAGATTGGATTTAAATAGTTATCCTAGACACCTATTTACATAAATAGTTATTTTTTCTGTGTCCTTATGTCTATATCATAGGATCAAGAACTCTACTTAATGTAATGACCTAATTGCAAAATATAGAAATAGGTAAGTACCAAAAAATAAAGGTTTCTCCTTCCCAAAATCGTTTCTATTCATATGCTAATAAGAAACAGAGCAAACTGAGATGCTTAAAACTTTCCAACGCCTACGTTTTTTATCTGAGCAATAAATCATAACAGTTTCTTGAACAGGCGCACATACATTTTTCTATAAACATCTCATTCGGTACAACGAAGGTGGTTTATCGTTCCCGAAGGATTTCCCTTAAATCCCGACCACGTGTCGAACGGCTGCCTAAACATTTTGTGCGATAACTTTACGTCTCATCTTTTTCAAAGAGGAAAAGTCGGGAAATCACTTTATTATGGAACGATGTATTGAATTACAGTAAATATTGGATTTACCCCGATATTGTATGTTATAAACCATAACAAAGAATATTTAAGGGATGGGTTTTTGAACTCGGTAGGTGCTTAATATTACTCGGGTAATAGTCGCAGTACTAGTAATATTACTTAGGTAGTAACAGAATAGTACTTAAGTACCTACCTACTTAAAAGTATTCGTAAGGTAAATATGATTATTATTACTAAATTTTTCTGTATTATATTGCCTAGTTTAGTATGAACACACATTATGCAGGAACAATTCCTACAATATTCATACCATAGTGCACTGATTGAATGAATGCACGCACAGTTACTAAGTAAGCTTCAAATAATTCCAACAAATAAGCTGTTATAAGTATCCAAGAAAACTTGTCATAGTAGGTACTTCGCATAATTGTAGATTTACATTTTCACAGAAAGTTCTAACTTCTAAGGAAATTATGTGTAGGTAAAGTCTATTATCTCGTTTCCATCCCATTTATTTTTGACAGTAGGTGGCCTGGCCTTTGTTACATTTTAGTCTGAATAATATAGAATTTCAGGGCTATTAAATATTATGGGTCAACTTAGTTCACTTCGTTTGAAATTTCTAATTTACCATAAATCAGATTTGTCTGGTAGATAGTAGGTTTGAATTATATGATCTAGACACGGTACATTGCCTAGACGTAGACTAGATCTAGCTTAGGTAAAACCAGAAAGCGCTGCGCCCAAACGACCTCTTATCATCAATATTCACAAGACACCCCGATCCAGCTACTCGAATGTTATCTAAATGGTTACATACCATTTTATTTAAATAAAAAAAAATCAATATGTACATACAATCATGCTTAACTAAAACAAATATGAAACTGGAACATTTTATGTCAATGTGACAGACATTGTTTCATATTGATTTGACGTCTAATCTGACTGACGCAAAAGCTGTGTGTGTGTGGTGTGAGTGATGATATCACAATATTCAGATATTCAGTTCCAATCATTTTTGTAATTATTTCACTTATCTCCGACTTTTATCGATATCACTTAAATACAAATAGCAACAATGTTAACGTGGCCTATTGTTTATTTTTAAAATATGTCACAAGAGAAGCAGGAAACGCCAACAAAATCAAGTGTTGACTTCGATCCTATACTGCCCGATTCGGGGGTGTTATTTTATGAAGAATGTCCAGTTGAGTATGAGATCGAGCGCCCTAGATTATTGCCGTTGAAGTCAGCTACTCAGACTCGTTTTGAACAGCTCCAACAAGAGGCCGCGAAGGTTTGGAGGGAGAGACAGAAAACTGTGAAGAATTAACCTGATAACCCAACAAGATGGCTTACACCCTTTTTGTGATTGAAATTATATCGGCCTTCATACTAGCGGCTACACTACTGTACAGATATGGGGACTGTTACAGGAATCACATAATTGTGACTGTGTCTGTGCTGACAGCATGGTACTTCTCGTTTGTTATTATGTTCATATTGCCGCTGGATGTTGCATCGGTGAGTGGTACATTCTTTACCTAAATGTAAGAAATTCTATTCTAATTGTTATATTTTAAACTTGATTGTAATTAGCAACAAAGGGATAACTTGATAATTAATTTACTTCTATGGTTTAATCGCTAATATAAACAGAGATATTTATGTTATCAACTTATATTGTTGCCTAATTGGATCGCATGTCAAGTAATAATTATCATGAACTCTGCACTGAATGCTATAATTTCGAAGCCAGCTCTAGTAATTAGTATCAATTGACTTACATAACTAGTACATAAGCATTTAGCTTAAAACTGGCACACTAAAGTTGTTTGTAAAGTAGGTTTATGTGTGTAATTAAAATATGTACAAAACTATAGTCTACAAAATAGATAAACTAGATATCATTTTAAAATCTTATTTAATGTCCATCTTATAGTGTTCCCTTTAAACCCATTTCATAAATAGATCATAAATAACTCAACTACACTATTAGGTATTGTAAATTATAATGCAGTAGTAATGCCAGCAGTTTAACTCATGTCGTACCAGTTCTTGTGGGAATTTTTGTATGTAGGTATCCAATACAAAAGAAATATTCAAATAGGAGTATCGGCCATCTATCTAAATAAGGGCTGAACTGCCTGTTGCTTAACAATCGCAATAAGCTAACATGACTTAGTTGATCTAAGCCAAGTGCTAAATTATTAGCCTGTCCAAACAAAAACAATCAAGGTTCAGCTTTATTATATCGTAATACACTAGCAGCGCCCCACGGTTTTACCAGCGTTGTGCCCGTCCCGTGGGAATATCGGGAATTTTTATACTTAAAAACCTTCCTCTTGAATCACTCTATCTATAAAAAAAATCGCATCAAAATCCGTTGTGAAGTTTTAAAGATTTAAGCATATTACGAAGGGACAGACAAACAGACTGCGGAAAGCAACTTTGTTTTATACTATGTAGTGATATTATTGACCCAGCAACCTTATTCCAGACTGTTTACCGACAATGTCTACAAGAGAATGCAACCGTGACATCCATGCTGACAGCTGTTGCCAACGAGACCACCACACAGATCCCGGTACCCAATCACTGTCAGAAACCATGGAGTTTTGTTCCTGATACTGTGTTCCCTAATCTGTGGAGGGTTGTGTACTGGACTTCGCAATGTTTGACATGGTAAGTAGTTATTCTGTTATTTAAGGTTACAACTCTTTTTTCGCAAAAACTATGAATTTGCTAACAGGAACATCAACATGCCTATACATTGAGCAACTTGCTATAAACTACTATTATATATATTATAATTACTTGCACAAGGTCATGCTTGAAGTACCATACTCGATTTGGATTGTAGGCTATTAGGCATGCGATATTATAATGTAGGTATTTTAGCTCTATAGTTGTTATGAAAGAGTTTTTGTATTTTCTACTATCTGCTATCCAATTTGTGTTTTTTTTTTTCGTTGATTTAAGTATACTACTCATTTTGAATTGAAGAACTTTTTCTTATATAGACGCATCACACTTCAGTCTTCCTTGACCACGGTAAATTCTGGGCGGCACATGCTGAGCCCTCTCCATTTGCTAATTTTAAGATATGTATTCTGAAACTTTTGCCCTTGTACTGTAAATTTAAAGCAATAAATTATTTTTTATTTATTTAAATGTACAGTGGCCGAAACGTCAGATAAAAAATCCGGCCACGTGATTGTCGCGCACGGAGGGTTCCGTACTCTAAAAAACGGCAAAAAATCACGTTTGCTGTATGGGAGCCCCCCTCGAATATTTGTTTTATTATATGTTTAGTAGAGGCAATAGAAATACATCATTAGTGATAATTTCAACTGCCTAGCTATAACCGTTCTTGAGATACAGCCTGGTGACAGAGTCTCAGTAATAGGGTCCCGTTTTTACCCTTTGGGTATGGTGCCCTAAAAATGTAAAATAAAAGCGAAGTGTATCCGTAAACGTAGTTTCAAACCAATCAATATCAATGATGAGATGGATGACCTTTGCCTTTACTTTACTTGGACATCCATCTGAATTGAACATTTTGATTCTTCAAGGAAAGTCCTACCTATGTGCGCATTTAATAATGAAGAACAAAAGGATTTTCCTTGTTATTGATAACTAACTCACCTTATCTAAAATCAAACAATGCATTTTATGTTTGTACATATTTTATTGTATCAGAGAATACATATATAGTTTATGCCTTTTGATAACAACTGCTGGTTACTTTAAATATTTTTAGTATGTTATATTTTTTCTTATTTTAGTTAAATTCAAACTATGATTCTCTGACACCAGGGTTGACCTTCTCGAACTTATTTCACTAATAAACTACAAAGGTTGTAAAGACGCTGGAATAATCGGAATAGGTCGTTTCTCTCTTTAAACTCTTTCTTGCAAAAACTACTGAACGGATTTTGATATATTTGGCACAGAGATAAGTAACGGCTAATAGCGAGCCAATAGTGTTTTATGCCAAAATTCCCACAGAAATATTTGTACAGGACAAAGCAAGTAAAACCAACAAATTAACATAAATGATAAAGTTAAAACTATCTTTTTCAGGCTTATAATGCCAATGATGCAGTCGTACAGCAAAGCCGGCGATTTTACAGTGAAAGGCAAACTGAAGTCTGCGTTAGTCGACAACGCTATATACTACGGATCATACCTATTTATTTGCGGCATCCTTCTCATGTATATAGCATTAAAGCCCAATGTATATCTCGACGGGTCCAAAGTGAAAGCTATCGCATCTTCTGCAAGTAACACTTGGGGTTTGTTCCTCTTGATTTTGCTACTTGGATATGCTCTAGTGGAGGTGCCGAGAAATCTATGGAATAATTCGAAAAAGAATTATGCTTTGACCTACAGTTACTTTAAGATAGCTAAGTTGAGCACAGATAAGTGTGAAGCTGAAGAAACCGTGGATGATATTTTGGATGTGAGTATACTATCTGTAATCTTTATATTAAAAAATTACGTGTCACGTTGTTTGTCCCCGATGGACTCCTAAATTACTGGACCGATATTAAATTTGATTTGCACATCGTGTGAATTAGACCTAATTGAAAGATAGGATAGCTTACATCTCAATTTATAGTGATTAGGGTGGTCCACCCCTTAATTTTTATATGACAAAACAATGTTTGCCGGGTCAGCTAGTAAAATAAAATAAAAACTATGGCGTTTTGAGATCGATGATGAAGCTGTTACTGTTACCATTGGCCTGTATCATCCCATTGTTAGGAAAGGCCTTCCTCCATAAGCAATAAGGTGGTAATAAAAATCCTTCTTGCTGGAGTATTGATTCTGCTAAATCATTTATTTTTGTGTCAAAATCCTTAAATCTCAATTCAGGGACAGTTGGCTAGATATCTTTAGCGAGCTAGAATTGTTCGTCTTGCATGTTATCTAACTGCAAAGTACCTAAAGCATCCATGTTCGCGAATCATCGAGTAATGTTTTGCGGTTTAAATCTTATTGAACAGTCAGGTAATACTAAACTACTGACCTACAATTATTCCGTAGTGACATACACTAATCGGTTTATTGATGGAGTTATGAAAGTGTTTTGCTCTTTTGCTCTTTGGAAATTAGCGTATGTCGGAAAGGGACAAAACATTTGATAGCTAAATTGCTGTTAATAAGCGTGGATAAATAAGGTCCTAATAATACGTACATACACACACACACACATACATACATCCATCCTCAAAACCATTAGCACAATATTAGTAGGATTTGTACCATAACAAATGTTTGCTCCCCATCCAGACGTTGACCTCCATCACGGCGGCGGTGGGCCCGGGCCACCCGCTGCACCACCACGTGGAGACGATCGTCCAGAAGCTGCCCGTGACGCTCCGGGACCGCCTCAACTCGCGCGTCCCGCCCGACAGGCCGACGCCACCCTCCTTCAAGTCATTGGTCAATTTACATAAGAAGGTAAGCGAGTTATGTTCATTATATAGGATAGTTATTAATAGTTCTTTGTGATTTTGTTTGATACTACTGTTGGAACAGTAGATAAAAGTACCGAAGCTGTATACTGGGTTAAAACTAGGCACGAATCTAAAGCATGAAGAATGTAGATTAGGTTATACTATGCTCAATAATTCTAGATGCTATAAGGATGTTAAAATACCGTATACTTCTCGTGATGAATGTTTTTTTTAGAAAAATATTGATATATTACACTTAATATACTTCACTCATATTTTCCCCTGAATCCACTACATATTTGAATCTCCCTTTCAGACTATAAAAGCCCTCCACGTGCTCCAACGCACGGAGACGCAGTGGGGTCTGATGATCGAGCGTATATTCCATCTCGAAGACGTGTCGTCTAATTTGCGCTCGCCCGACAAGAGATTTCAACATACCTTCGTGTCGCCCAGACCGAGGCTGCAAAGGATTCTGTACCCACCTGTAGTTGGTAAGTCACTACATATTATAAAACAAAGTCCCCGGCCGCGTCTGTCTATCTGTCTGTCTGTTCGCGATAAACTCAAATATTACTGCACGGATTTTGACGTGGTTTTTTTAAATAGATAGAGTGATTTAAGAGGAAGGTTTATATGTATAAAAATTCCCGAAATTCCTACGGGAACGGGCACAACATGGGTAAAACCGCGGGGCACTGCTAGTTTAATGTAAAAATATTCACAATTTATTTCTTTCCTTCGCTCAATGAGTTACTGATTCTACAATAATTCCTTTCAGAATGGTACTGGGAGTGCTTCTTGCGGCAGTACTTCCTGAAGGCCACGGCGGTGGTGACGGGCGTCATGTCGGTGGCCGTCGTCTGGTCGGAGCTCACCTTCTTCTGCAAGAAACCAGTCCTGTCCATATTCGCCAACATTATCATTGCTGCGGGGGAGAGTTATAACTACACGGCTATTGTGGTGAGTGGGGTTATAATGCTAATTAAACATTTTTCTACCTTGCGTGGTAAACGTACTGAGATTGGGAGCCAACGTGGTTCGGAAGACAGAAAGAAAAATGCATCCGCTTTCAAAACGCTCACAATCCGCTATAAAAACGCTCACAGATTGCGCGATGAGCTATTGTAATAATGTATCGATTTTATTTGAAACATCTTAGCAGTTCCAGGTCCACCTAAATATGTAAGAATTCTGTCCTGTACATAATTTTATTGTATCCCCAGCATTGACACAGTACAGGCTTATTCATATATTTCGACTGAAGAGCGTAATACCAAGTATACAAGTATACAAAGTTCTTATATGGTGGTACGTTCAAAAAAGCCTCTATGGGGCCAAAACTGAATAAAAATATTTGACTTTGACTGAATATTCTAAAAAATTGTTACAGAGAACTTAGATACCTACATAATGACAGATCATTGTATTCCGTTCTTTTTTTCCAGTCAATATCAACAATAGTGATCGCCTACATGTTCTACTGCGCGTACTCGACCGTGCTCAAGATTCGGCTGCTCAACCTGTACTATCTGGCGCCGCACCACCAGACCAACGAGTACAGTCTCATATTCTCCGGCATGATGGTGTGTCGGCTCACTCCGGCGATGTGCCTCAACTTCCTCAGCTTGGTGCATATGGACTCCCATGTCATTAAGGAGAGTGTTATGGAAACTTATTATACGCAGGTGAGAACTGGTATAGCTATAAATTATGCTTAATTTGATTAAATTAATATCTTGTTGTAGTATTTAAAATCCTACATAATTCTCCTCACAATCCATCTATACAACAAGACAATCTAATACTTACTTTATCACACCTATACTAATATTATAAAGAGGTATTTTTTTTAAGTTTGTTTGTTTGTATGTTCGAACTAATCTCGGGGATTATCAGTACGATTTGAATAATTATTTTTGTAATAGGTAGCCACATTCAACAGGAAGGATAAGGCTTCCAATGGAAACGGGCACAACGCGGGTAAAACCGCGGTGCGCGGCTAGTAATATATATTCTTACAAAGACGTTAATATCAGACGGAGAATCAAAAAGTATTGATCTGACATTTCCAAATGTCCAAATGCAACACTGTTTAATCTTAACTCACTTTACACAATCTTTACCCTACAATGCGACGTCTAAAGGCGTTTTTTTAATTTAGTGCTCTTAACAGTTCCAAACTCACTCCCTCACTGGTTACAGCGAGCGAGCGGAAATGTTCAGAACACAATTTTATAGGTCATTTTTGTACTTGTTTTCCAGATCATGGGTCATATGGACGTCCTAGGTATTATATCGGAAGGGTTCAACATCTACTTCCCCATGCTGGTGGTGATACTGTGCGTGGCCACATACCTCTCTTTGGGCAGTCGGTTACTGTCGCTGTGTGGGTTCCAGCAGTTCGTTGGTGATGATGAATTGACCACTGATTTGGTAGACGAAGGCAGGGAGATTGTTAAGAGAGGTTAGTTGGTTATGTTATTTATCTATACATATTATAAAAGAAAGTCTACAAAAGCTGGTTTCTTTAGTTTAAGCGAACACTACTTATTTCCATTAAAAACATTACACTCTTCAGAAAAACGCAAGCGACAACGCGCGGAAGAGTCGATGACGCGCCGTCGCGACTACAACGAGAGGTTCTCAACGTACAGGACGACCACCCGCGACTTACAGGACGGAGGTAATATGCTATACTTGACGCTAACAGGCTGAATAGAAAGTCAAGACCGAGCGATGTTAACAGTGAAGCATGAATAATTACGCCCCGGTTAAAATTACCCGGTAAAAGTTGACACCTCTGTGGCACACATTTACTGCCTTATTCATAAACGCTCTGTAACTAAAACACTGTTAGTGAGTGTTTTGTCTCTTTTGCTCTTTGGAAAATAGCGTATGTCAGAAAGGGACAAACCATTTGACAGCTAAAATGCTGCTAGTAAGCGTTTATGCCATTATTATCCAAGTATGTAAGTAAGTAAGTATGTACTTAACATTCTTATAGTAAAGCTGAAGAGCTTTTTTTGTTTGTTTGAACGCACTAATCTCTGGAACTCAGTCGGATTAGAATTATTCTTCTTTGGTATTGGATAGCCACATTCAAGACACTGACATTTCCATGCGAACGAGTATAATGCGGGCAAAACCACGAGGTGAAGTAGCGCTCGTGGCGTAGTTTTATTGAGCGATTATTTCAATCGATGGACCATGTCGGAGGTCTTTAGGCGGTCTAAAAACTCCGGGTAGGCCACTAACCTACTCGAACTTATTACTTACTTTTTACCGCGAGGCACCTGCTACTTTTACAGTATGTAACTTATGACCTAAATGATGGTGAACAAATTAGTAAACCAGCTTCAAACAACACTGCTCTGTCTTGAGTTTTTATACGCCTCTTATAATATTTGTGTCAACGCACCACTCATGACCATTGCACTTGTTGATAATATGACAGCTGTGTTTACTTGAGTACTAATAATTTCAACAGAAATGTTACATTTTATCACTGTAATTTGACAATACAGTAACACTTTTTTGACAACTTTGACAACAATTTGACACTATATTCACTCAGTGAACCGATCCTGCTGAAGATTCAATATGCTGTGGCAGTGACAATAATCATGACTTTTTTATGTCTTCACAGTCAATACAATTTTCTTAATATAGGTTTCGCTGTAGCCTGTAGAGCCTTGCAATACGTTGCTATGCTACGTTTGGTCCACCAAACATTTCGAATGCAACATAGCAACGGTTCACAATTCTGAAAAGGCTCACAAAGTACACAAAGTTACAAACCAAACAATAACACGACACACAAACAGCTGTCTGTCATAACCCAATCACGTGTCACACTAATATCATCGGTTATTGTGCATGGTGGTCACATTTCAGCCCGCACCGGGCTGCTTCACGACGTCGACTCAGATTACTACGTGACCCCGAGCCCCGACAGAGTCGTCACCTCCTACCAACGGGCAGAGATACCCTACAACAGAACTGTCAACTTAGAAGACGACCTAGACCAACGGTTCGGCGAAAGCACCCTACCGTCAATAAGAACGGAATTCGACACAAGAAACAAAACTCTACCCCCTAGAGGACTGTTTGACGATGTCTAGTGCAATTATTATAGTTGGTGAGTATCTGTAAATAGATTAAAATTATGCTTTGTTTTAAATGTAAACTAGCATTAATTGACACTGACAGTGACAGGTCAGTTTGGCGAAAATATGTTATGTCACATTTTGTAACGACTTTTTAAAGTATTTAATTTACCGGCCATTATGTTTTATTGTAATTAAGTTGTATGTACAAAAGTGTTAGATTTGATTTGATAAGTTAGATTAGCATTTAAAGTTCAATCAATAGTTAAAATACTATAACCTCACTTTATTCAAATTATTGTCACTCTTAATTTTAACTTCAGATAAATGCTGTACATTTTTACATACTTTTTGTAACACTAATAGAGTAGTAAAGTCCCGAATACACATGCCTGGAAACCCAGCTGGCTAGCACGTGCTTTCTTAGACATGTTTTAATGCTAACTGGCATCCCTATATCTGACAAGTGTATTGTACGTTGACTCGCAGTTACTGCACCATTTCACAGGCATAGTTATTCAACTTATTGTACATATACAGATTTATTTAGAAATTGTTTTACCATTGTAATCAACTGCTAGGGTTTAGTAAATGGAGTTTTATTATTTATTTGTTGAAACAGTAAGTTTATGAAGTACATTTTAAATAATAGTTGAATGGGAATGCGGCCTAAGAAAAAACTTGGTCTGCCTATTTTAGAATAGATTTTTAAACAAAAAGCGACATTTAACATCCTTTTTATTAACTCCGCTGTCAGCAAAATTATCTTCAAATGCTTTTAAATTTCATATAACACTTCTCTATTCACTTTAGCCAAAGCAAAAATATATATTTTGTTAAATTATTTATAATTTTATATAGGGCAATATTATATTATTTGAAGTAAGGGTCACCAATGAATCATTATAAATACACTTTTTCATTACAGTTCTATATTATTTTGTATCCCAAAGGCTTTTTCAAAGTAAGCGTTCTCAGTCGTCTTGCTACATGCGGTTCGTAAAGTATTAGCCTGTAATGTCCCACTGTTGGGCAAAGGCCTCTCATCTCACTGATGATATCAGTACAGTGGAGGATTAGTCATAATCGCCGCGCTTGCCAAATGCGGGTTGGTGATCTCAAACCATTTTTGAAAAGAAACGTGTTTTTGCTCGACTCGGGAATTGAACCTGGGACTCCAGTCTTGGTAGGCGAGTGCACATACCACTAGCCTACCGAGGCGAGCCGGTCGACTAAAAACGCTTATATTACAAAAAGGCCTAAAATTATCCTTCATGTGAATAAATAATAAGTACTTATGTAGGCAGCTTATTAAAACATAGTACTCAAAATATCCCTGTTTTTATTATACATAAACAACCATAAAGTTTATCAGTATACGAATATTGTGATAGCATTTTTGTGATTTTTGAAAATCTTCAAAATGTCCACAGTATGGAACAGCTTGCCATCGTATTTAATTTAATATGTGTTATTTAATTTAATAATTTGAGATTATTATAAAGAAACATAGTTGAATGTAAGTAGCGATTTATAGTTTGTTTTGTATATTGTATACAATTTATTTGCGTGTAGACTTTATTATGTTTTTCATTCCGTAATGTTAATGCATTAAACACTGATGTGATATTGTTTTTTTTATGTTTCATTTAAGTATAAACCTATCAAAATGTTGCTTCAGACAAATAACCTAGTTCACACCAATATATTAAAAATCGTTCACTGTTCACGGTGAGCAAACGTTAGTCGGATAGTTGCACTCACTTTTTTTCTGGGTGCGTTAGACGTTTGTTCGATTTATGTGAAGTCATTCGATTTTACTGGTTTCATAGGTTTAAGCGAACTCTGCTGACTCATTAAGAATTCAAACTATAAGCGAACTCTGCTGACTCATTAAGAATTCAAACTATGTTTTCTGATACGCTTCGCTTTTGGTTTACTATATAAAAATATAATAAAAGCAAAGTGTTTCCGTAAACGTAGTTACTTTATATTTTTTTTTAGAACTCGCAAAAATGGGAATCAAAAAATCTGTTCAGTTTAAAAAATCATAGTTTATTACTAAAAATATTCTACAATAAATACGTCAATGTACATTATTTGAAGTATACTTTTAAGTTGTCGATTTTGGATCGAATCTCGTGCGAAGAGTCTTTGGACAGGTCTTGAGCGTATGTGCCGAAGATACTCCGTAACTTGGCTAGTTCCTCTGTTTTTTTGAGATCTGGAAATACGAGAAATATATCTTTACTAATATTGTAGAGAGGTAAAATTTGTCAGTTTGTAATCTCGAGAATTACCCGTCCGATTTTAATAATAGTGCATCCCGAAATTCCCACACGAACGGGCACAAAGCGGGTGGGACACTGCTAGTTATTCATATTTGCAACCTCTTGGTAACATATGGGCGCCTGGTACTTTCAAAACAGTACCACCATATTGAAGTTTTATTTGGTACATACATAAGATCTTTATGAATTTACCTTGAAGTTTCTTCACAAGTATTTCCATTATATTAAGCGCGTCTCTTCTATGCCTCACTTGGTTACTGTTTTCTGTAAAAATGAAATATTTTATAAATCAAATTATAAGACCATTCATTTGCAAATTTTCAACTTCAAGTCACAAGTTTAGCATACACATCATAGTAAGGAAATGTATGGATTGTCTTCTTCTTATTTTTTCGTGTCAATGGCCTTTAAATTTTTCCGGTTCAGTATGAAGCAGAAGGGCAGAATCGAAGATTTTCATTAAGTCTTCTTTAGTGCAGGTCAGTCTGTATATGGATGGTTATTTTTTAACATAAATGCCTGGTGGCACCAATCTTGATAGCATCCCAACTAATCCCCAGTGTAAAAACTCGACTTACTCAACGTAAACTCTATGATGGCGGCAGTGTTCCCCACCACACTGGCGACCGCCTTCTCCCTGTTGGTCGCCGCCATGTTGTCGGTCTCCATCGGCTCGTCCAGCACGTGAAGGCGGTCCAGGACTTGAGTGATGGCTTTCAGTATTGACAGCTGGGTGGAACGAGCGCTCGACGCGTACGAGTTGGAGCAGTGCTCGAAGAATACGTCTTGGTACTTCTCTGGAAGGTAAGTGATAAGTTATAAAATATTTTTTAACCTCTTACTAATATTGGTCCAAGAAGATGGTATGTTATTGTATGCCTTCGCTTCATTTTAATGAATGTCACACTGCTGAGCAAATCTCAGCTCTGCTCTGTTCTCACTGAAGATGTCAGTACAGTGTATACAGAATGGATATACTGTTTTTTTTGCCGTCATTTAAAGATAGACTATAAATACGTCATATGATTTTTTTTTTGGAAGATTGTGCCTAGTTTACCTTGTGTCTCCGGGTCCTTAGGCCAGGCTTGTCCTAACAATTCGTACGCGGCTTCTTTGAGCGCTGTCAACTGTTCCCGCCTCTGCCGCGCATTTTCATTGTCTTCTTCGTCTGAATCTTTGCCTAATAGCTCGTCCTGTAAACAAAGGTTATTTGAAACTAAAAATATAGCTTTACCCTGAAGTAGATATTACTACATGAGTTGTCATATTTGACTTTTATTTGACGCTTGACTTCAGTCTATGGGCTGTAAATCCAAACGTAGATTCAATACAAATAAATACTAGTTTTTTACTTTCAATTAGAAAAGCTTGAAAGACATACAAAACGCAGTATTTCAGATAACATTGCAGACAAATCATAGATTAACAGAATATTCAATACTTTACCAACGCCTTTAATCTCCAAAAAAACACCAGGGTTGACCACCTACTCTCCTACCTCTTAACTTCCTTTATCAATTATATATTCTTTAGCCGTCGGCCCCGGTTACTTTCTACGGATAGTAGTTGTTACATGAGCCATGTCAGAGGCCTTTGGCGGCTCAATAACTGACACCAGGATTGGTCAGGTTGACCATCCACTCGATGAAGAAGAAGAGCTTACTTTGGGTCTGATTAACCGTGTGTGAATTTTTCCGGGTATATTATACTATCTTACCTTAGACAAGATAACCTTCACGATCTCATAAACCTGGTTGAACCGGTCGCAGTTGGTCGCCGCTATCGCGCGGCCGAGCGCTATGATGGCGTGTCGCTTGTACACTACTTCTTGCTTACGAGCTTCCACTAACAACGCGTTCAGACATTCACACGCTATTGTAGGGGACAGTGGAACTTCGCCGTCTTTTACGCTGTGGATAGATGAAGATTAATTTTTAAATTAGTATAAACATATGATACACTTTTTATTGAGTGGAAAATATAGGAATGTGATGACCATCTAGACTAAATGAAAAATACAGTAATGACGCGAATGATGCGTCTATGACCGACCTCTAATCGCCACATTCTTCGTGCAAGTATACACACGAAATTTATGGGTAGCGACGATCTCGCACACGATCAGCATGAGCGAATAAAATCTCAATACGATCGTGATCCCGTTTCATTGAGTATGATCATCGATTGTGTAAAGGTGCCATAAATATGATTATATCTACTCTCAATACAATGACATCACAAGTACACTGACCTGCACAAGTTCGCGAGCGCATCCACAACATGTTGCTTCCCGTCGAACGTCTTCCCGTGCACGGCGGCCAGCAGCGCGCGGATCAGCTGCTCCCGCCCCGGGCCCAGCCCGCTCGACACTTCCTTGCATATAGTTTTCACTGCGTTGGCGCCCTGCGGAATTTTGATAAGTGTTAGTCAAGACAAGTTATAGTAAGTTACAAACTGAGTTGTCGGGGCAGTAATAATTTGTCGATTTGCTTCCACTTACGGAAGTATATAATGCTATGATTTAGTTGCTATAATGCTATGATTTAGTGATTTTGGGGCTTTATTGCTATGATTTAGTGGAGATTGGATACGAAAAAAGTATAAGTCCGCGTCTGTGTGTGTGTGCGTGTGTGTATGTGTGTGTGTCTGTGTGTGTTCGTGCGTGCGTGTGTGTATAACTTTACCTGCACTTTCCTCGTCCAACTGCTGGAGTTCAAAGCTTCCTCTATGGCCGCGCGGATGGAGTTGAGATGCAGTTTGATGCCGCTCTCGCGCGTCGGACTGATGTCCGTCCAGATCTCTTCGTACATCTCCACTGTAGTCGAATCTGGGGTAAGAAGAAATATGGTACAATTTCAAGCATATGAAGTAATGTAGGCTATAGAACAGAATAACATTTTATCCCGTATACTTGTAATATTCTTATAAGTATTATATACTTGAACATGATTCAAGTATCGCGAATATTGGTGATGGAATGTGATGTTCTTGAACCGCCCTGCCTGAATAAGGTTTTGATTGCTATTTTTATATGAAAGCAGACCATAATCAAGACTATTTGACACTATTTTTTATGAAAATATAAGTCGGAGATTTCTTGATAGATTAAAAATGAATTTCTAATAATATTCGATTGCTTAACTTACCGTCATCTTTGACCGCGTGCATAGCCAAGAACACCATGGGCGCGAGTATCTCTTCGTTGTCTTTGATATGCTCTATTTTGGCTTTGGACACAGATTTGAGTGTGAGTGCGATGGCTGACCGACTGCTGTCGTCCTCTTTACTCTCATATAGTGATACTAGCTTTTTAAGTAATTTCTCGGCTGATTGGGGCTGGAAATAAACGATAAGTAATATACATTCTGTTATGGGTCTGTAAAGGGGCCGAAATGTCAAATAAAGTGTAAAATAAATAATATATACCCAATGTCAATGAGATTCATATATTAAACTATGTATTATAAAACCTTCCTTAAAGATGAAAACCTCTAAATCAAACTGCATCCTCTAGGAAATCTGACCTATAGACAAAAATCTAGACACATGCTTTTTTATAAAATAAGAAAATATATCACCTTAGCATACGCCGAAACTTGTCCCAAAGCCTCCGCATAGTTCTTCCTAACAGTCGCATTTCTATCGAACGTTCCATTCAGTAGATTGGCCATTAATTTTCCCGCTACAGGCTCTAGATCGGCTCTCAAGTAATGAGCGGCTAATACTATGAAATGACTGCACGCGACTTTAGTTCCAAGTTGAGGAGATTTGGTCAGTTCTAGTATTTTTGGCAACATTTCTTTCATTACTTCTATGTCAATGTAAGGCATACACTGAAAAAGAAAAAACATTTATGACATGTATTGTATACACACAAAAATAGTAACACTTGAAATGACATAAGTAATAGTAGTGTCACTAAACTAGTAACAAGTATCACTAAAATTTGTACCTTACGTGCCCAGAAGGAGTACCCAATAGGTTAAACTGCGGGTTGGTGATCTCAAACTCGAGCCATGTTTGTAAAGTAGGAAACATACAGAAGATTATATTTACCTTGACCACAGTATCAGTGGTATAATGTTGCCTCGCGGCACTCGCTCGCATGTCGTCTAACATTTCTCTTGTATCATTATCAGTTAGAGCAGTACTCAGATACGATAGCTGAGCGGACTCGAGGTCGCCCGCCGCGCTCACTAACGCGGGGATCAGCTTGGGTAGGAATGGTTTTAGACTGGATCCCGCTGCGGTTACTAGTTTTGATACTGTTTGGAGACTGGAACAAATAGTCAAGTTCAGAATTTCATCGTCAAGATCAGGAAATACGTCACAGGCGCTCACAATGTGTATGTTTAGTTATAGAACTTCTTTACTGCAGCCATGTCGATCTCTACTAATATAATAAAGAGTTTAATTTTTGTTCTGGTTTGAATAATTCTTTTATAATGTATAGACATTCAACTGGAAGGTTATAGGTTATTTATCATCCCGAGATTCCCAAGGGAACGGGCACTACGCGGGCAAAACTACTAAATATGTTCGTATATTCATCATTTTCATGATTCAACATTTTCAATTGGATAACATACCTGACACTCCTGACTTCCTTGACGAGGTTGGTGATGCCGGTGTCGAGCAACACGGGCAGTATTACCGACACAATCTCCTTACCGTCCTTGCCTTGACTCACGTCCGATGCGCGGATACACAGCTACAAAAAGCAAATGAAATATTATGTTACTTCATAGTTTAGGTATTATGTTATACTATTATACAAATAAAATTACTTTGAGGTGTCAATATAAAAACTAATGCTTCGTATTTTTCCCTGACAGATGGACACAATGTCCCAGCTTTTTGTCACAATATTCACATCGGCGTATTAATAAATATGTCTTGTAAAGAACTTAACATGTCTTGATTGTCATGTATATGCGAATTTTCTAGCCTTTGTTACTAATACTTATTTCCTTTTTTACGTGCATTTTCAACTCAAAACTCAACTATTTAACATTCCGTATTTGTCCTCAAACGGGCTCTTTTGATCCCCATACACCACTTTCCCTCACCTTGGACAGCACGTTGGCCGTGTTGGTGGCCTGCACCCTGGTGCCCTCGTGCACGTCATCCATAACCCTGAATAGCGCAGCCCAGAGCGCGGGCAGCTGCGGCGCCGCCTCGTTCATATCCTGCGTGCCGCGCAGCAGCTCCGACAGCGCCGCGCAACATGATATGCGGACCCGCCATTGATTCGAGGTCAAGTTTTGGACGAGATCGTCGAGAATTTCCTTGTAATACTTTTGTACCTGTAGAAGAGAATATATTATAGTAAAGACAAGAGTATGTAATAGTCACAAGAGTAGGTAATAATGAAAAAGTTTATTAGTTTTAACTGATGAGTTAAGAACAGTAAGATTTTAATATTTTACTTTTTTCGGTTAGTTTCCCTCTAGTAGAATAACCATTTAAAATGTTCAGAGAGCTACAGGTATACAGTTAAAGACTATATAAACAGCCAGTTAACAACTAAGCATAATGGCCTTCTAACTAATACAGTATACAGTTAATTTGTTATCCACAAAGATATCGTTACGCTAGCGACATATTGAATACAAATGTTCGATAACTCGTGCCCTATTAAAATAAAAAGGAATTTCGCGACTAAATTCTTAATTGAATGAATGATCAGCGATCGTATCCTCGCTTGCAATATGATCATAAGGATCTTTGTAAATATCAACGTCCGTCTATAGGCTTTTACTTACTGTAGCAGTGGTGTTAGGCACGATAGCGTGCCATATACTGGCCATAGAGTTCTGAATCCTTGGCGTGGGGTCGAACCGGTAGCGGTACAGTCGAGGAACTATTTTAGGCAAATGTTCGGACAGTTGTGCGCCCGCTTGTAAAGCTATGGAGTGGAAACCGAAGGCAGCACCTGTGGGACAAAGGACCGGCAGGTAGTTATTTGGAATATGCTACAGTCAGATTAAAACATGAGAAGTGTCACGGTCAAATTAACAGATATGTAGTGTCACCTGTCAGATTAACATGGTAGGTAATGTCACGGTCAGATTAGAAGCCAAACGTACAAAAAAAAGTTTAAAAAAAGTAGTTGTATCCTGTTTTATATCTTCCTGATAGTATATTTTAATTACCTTTCTTAGAGTTCCACACAGAGTTATGATGCGCTAGATGCATGAACTTGTACAATAAATCTGGTTGATTCAGATCAGAGGCCAGCGAGCATAACTCTTTGTACGTTGACAGATTTCCGCTGAAACAAAACAATATGATCACAGACACTTACTAACTGATACTACATATACATAATTTTGTTTAAATAAGAATATATAATTGACATCCAGATGTCGTCGCCAACAACTATGTCCTCACATATCGTTGACTCCGAGCGGGAATTGAACTATCAACCCCCGACACAGTAAGCACTCTTACTTCCACTGTATCAACGGGATTGTCAACACTCTATACAACATAGTTAACAACATAGCAGTAGTTACCCAGTGGGCGCGGTGCCCAGCTGCCCCTCCTCGAATATCTTGGTGTCGTCGGTGACCTGTGCGACGGCCCGCTTGCCGCTGGTGAGCTGGTCGATGATGTGCGCCACCAGCGCTTGCCGCTGGCTCTCGGCGCTGTTCTGATACACCAGGCTCAAACCTTTGCTGGCTACGTCTTGGACTATCTCTGTAGGGGAGAATTAAATATAAAAGCTTAAAAATAATAATCTTTATATATAAAAATTACGTGTCACGTTGTTTGTCCGGATGGGCTCTTAAACTACTGAGCCGATTTTAAATATACTGTACTGATATCTTCAGTGAGATGAGAGGCCTTTGCCCAGCAGTGGGGCATTACAGAATACTTTACTTAAAACTTTTTTACATGGCATAGTATCAGTTATTTAGATTCCATTATACAAGTTTAAAGCTAAGTTTGAGTCTAATTAACCGTGTGTGCATTTGTGCGGGTATTTTATTTATTTATCAAAAATAGTCCAATATAGATCATGATCCATTTTATATCATTACTAATCCATTACATTACTGGAACCGCCCTAACAATATTTGATTAAAGAAAAAATTTAAAAAGTAGACGTGTTTGAAACTTACCGCTGTTTTCCGACAAGTAATCCATGAATACGTTCTGCAGCGCTTGCAGTTTGTTCTTTATCGGTTCGCGCTCGGGACAGTTCTTCAGTAGAGCTAGTAGCCAGATGCTGGTGGCCTAGAAAATTAATATTATCTCATAAGTAAGAAGATAAATTAATTCTTTGACCCACCGTTCAGGTAAACCGCGGGCTAGTGTATTATATACCTTATTAACAAGTACGTTATGTATAAAATCCCACCTGTCTCGAATGTGGGTGCGGATGTTTCCCGATCTTGAACAGCTCATGCAGCAGCCACTCCAATATCTCGTCGTTTTCCTTCAACGCTTCCACGTTCCTCACTTTAGCTTCACCCTGTGGATGGAGGTGTGGAAATCAAATGGTTGCTGGTTTTTAAAGAAGTTGAGTGTCGCGAAACAAGAATTGACCAATCATAGTGCTTGACTTTTCAGACACTATGATTGATTAGCTAATTCAGAGTCATCGCCACTTCGCTCCGAAACGCATTTCTCTAATACATTTATTTTTTTAATAATTTAAAGACAAACGCTGTCAAAATTTGACCTGCTATTTTATATAACTCACTGGAGTCGGCTGTACATCTTTACGTTAATAAACTGTCAAATACAAACCTCAAGCGGTAGTTCAGTCCATAGATCTCTATTTTCGTTGGAGTTGACTCCTTCCACGCACAGTACCAGAGATTCTCCAATTTGTAAATGTATTTCAAATTCTTTGCTCTGAAAAATATTTTTTTATTCATATTTTTTGTTCGTCATATTGTCCTAAAAGACTTGTACTAAAATAGTGTTCAAAATCATGAATTACATTTCAAATATATTAATGTCTTTCTTAACAATTACATTACATTATGTTTTTCAAAATCATTGATCATTTCAAACATATTATAAACTAAAAAATAAAAACTTACATCCTTAGCCATCTGTAGAAACCCGATAACAATTTGCTTAGCAAACGTCAACCGTTCACCGCAGCACATCAACCCCAGTGTATACAACGCTCGCTCCTTCAACTTCGACGGCAACTTCGGATTAGCCACTACCTTGAACAACTTGTCTGCGACCGTGTACTTGGTGACGTCATCGCTGACATCATTGGAGAAGGGCGAGTCTGATTGTAGGAGGAGCTGTTGGGCGGGAGAGGGGGGAGGGAGGGGGAGCGGCGCGCAGCGGGACAGGAGAGACACGCAGCTCGTGGCGGTGGAGATGAGCAGGGACTGCGGGCTGCTCAGGGACTTCACTGTGGGACAAGCAAGTGGTCAAATTATTATGAAATTATAACGTCAGTCCACCTCACTGTACTGATATCTTCAGTGAGATGAGAGACCTTTGCCCAGTACAGTAAGGTAGATTATACGCCACCAAGCTTGACGGACCTTTTATGAACTTACCTATACAAACAAAACCTTCTTGATACGGTTCCCACTCCGCCGGATTGAATCCTTTACCTCCAAACTTGCCCTTCTTCGACATAACAATACACCTCTCACACATATGAGCGAACGCCGACAAATACCCGCATTGCGTCTCCAAGTTCTTATTGCTACCTCCTTGGATCGCAAACTCTTTGATTTCCTTGTCTATGGCCGCCTTATTTGAGGTATTCACTGTTATGATAGCATAGATTAAAGCTGCAGTGTTGCGAACTTCTTCCTTGGTGCTTGTTGTGAATAAATTGCGGAGGAATGGCAGTAAGTTTGTGTATTTGGCGGCTATTTTCTCGGGTACGCATCCTACTATGTCGAGGAAGCAGGTTAGGGGCATTATTTCTGTAACAAAATGATGAACCTTGATTACAGATTGCACGAAACCCAACCATTAAAATTGCCTTGCATTTTTCTTCTCCCAATATTTGTGAATATCGTAGTTAGGGTGCCTTTTCACCATATATATGATGCGCGACGTAACCACCAAATCTACGTATTATATCAAATTTAACTAAGTAAGCTCTGGCGGAAAGGCGAACTGATCCCGATTATTAAGATGCTTCTAAAATTCATAAAACTTACAGTGACAATTAACTACTCTCTCGCTTTAATAACCGATCAAGATTCAACGATTAAATGCTAGGCAATTATCACCAACATATCATTCGAGTGCACTCTTTAAGTCTTACCAGGACTAGCGTTCAAGAGCACAGTGATCATAGTCAGGTACCGCTCCAAGACCTCCGTGTCGAGCAGATTGTCGTAGAAGTACCGCGCGAGCAGCGGAGACTTCGCGTTCGGGTGCGACGAGCAGTCCGTGAGGTTGGCGGCGCGGTTCAGACACAGGCGGAAGTAGCGGAGGATCTGTGGTTCAAATTACAAGTCAATGATAAGATTATTAAAAAACATAGGAGTAAATCAGCCTCAATGACATTGATCTTACTATTATTATAAATGCGAAAGTTTGTGCGGATGTATGTTTATTATTCTTTCACGCAAAAACTACGGAACAGATTTCGTTGAAACTTTACAGTAATATAGGTTATACATCAGATTAACACATGAGATACATTTTATCACGAAATTCTCGCGGGAACGGGTACAATGCGGGTAACACCGCGGGGCGAGGCTAGTTCCTATATAAAACTACCCACCATGAAATAGTGTCACCAAATAGTTTTGGTATAGACCAAAGACAAAACAAATAATTTTTGAAATCACTACATAAATGACAGGAATATCAGAGAACATGCATAGAAAAAAAGTCTTCGAAAAAAGAGGACTTCCTCCTAATTTTTCAAGTCGTTTAAAAATACAAATCATTCTTAATTTGATAACTTATTTAAGTCTCTTTATTTTGTTGGTTGTCAATCATCATACCAAGTCAGTCTATTGGCCGAAGTATTGTTCATTTCAAAATTCCAACACCAGATAAAACATCTCATCTAATCGAGGTGTTCCTTACCTCTTGAAACGTCAAAGGATGAAACTGCAGCACTTGGTTGCCGACCACAAACCTATGTTTCACGTTAGACCCCTTCTTTCTCTTCTGCATCTGATCCCACATATATTCCACCATATCGTTAAAGCTCGGCACTTTTAACTCTTCCTGTGTTCCGTCTCTGTCGCTCTTTAAGGAATCTTCGTCGAGATTGACTGTTCCCGTCTCTTTCTTTGACACGTTGTTGACAACGTCCTCGATTTCAATTGGTCGGGATGTGCCGTAGAGACATTTTAGCGCTTCGTTTGAGATTTCGTCTTGTCTGCAAATTGTATACTAGTTAAATCTTACAAATCTTAAACTACTATTAAGTTGTATTTCATACATATCAAATTAATGCTAATAAAGGGCTACCATCCAATGTATTCTAATAGAAAATATACAAATGCGGATCATAAACGCTAAACTCTTCTGTTATAAAATACCTTCATTAAAATAAGTACCATGGTAAAAAATAATCTAAATAAAACATACCCATCTCCGCTAGCAATCAACAGTAGATATCTAGATGGAATATAGTCGGGCGGGAACACTGCGGCCGCGTACCGCATCGCAATGTAACGGATCATTGAGTCTTCGCTGTGCATGTAACTGAAAGTAAAGTCGTTTACACGTTAATTCAAGGCTACTTTAAACCCATATTATGAAGTTACAGTCAGGTATGTAGGTATTTTTTCTCTTGCATGCCTCTTACTCTGTCTCTCTCGCATGCCACTCGCTCTCTCTCTTTTTCTGTCTCTGTCCCACACACCCCCAAACACTTTTACATGCGCGCGCGGTTACTCACTCACCCAGCCATGCGTGCATGCCCAAAGTGTCAATCATGAATTAAATTGATAACTACCACGTATAACTTAGTATACTCGTACACTAGACGTAGACCTTAAATTGTTCACTAAATATAATGACTTTTTATACTTACTGATCTAATAAAGCGAATAGCGCCAACGCTTGCGGTTCATTGGCGGAGACAATCTTTTTGTCCGATACCTCGTCGACGTCCATCTTTTCCACTTTCGACGTACTTGGGCCTGGCACCGATTCGGAGCTAGCCGATTTGATGCCTAGTGAATGAATGAAAGAGTGAACGAATTAGTGATTATGAGTCTAATAATCGAATGTCATTCATATTATAATCTGTCCGTTTGTTCTGTTTTCAAACCTCAACCCCTTGCCTGTGGAGTGGAATTAAGATCGATTTAGATATCAGTTGACGAAATTTAGGCGAAAAAAATCTCTTATATCCAATCCAATTTAATCCCCACTGTGGTTCTGTGGTGAGATGAGAAGCCTTTACGTGCAGCAGTGGGACATTAATGGCCTATAATACTTCTACTACTCAAACATACTTTGAAAACTAATCTTGTAGGCGACCGCCATCTCCAACAAAGCATCCCTCAAGGCGGTCTTCATTTCAGCGCCCGCTTCAGGTATCTTCTTGACCAGTTCCTCGAATAACGTGAACTGGGTGTTTATACTTTCAGGGCATTTGGTTGCTAAGCGACCTGTGAAAAGAAGTAGAATGTTTAGGGACATTTCTGTGATCTAAGTATGAAAGTTAGTAAATTCGAATAGGTTAGTGGGCCAACCCTGGTGTCGGAGATTTTTGACCGCCCAATCACCTCCGACCTTGTATAATGATTGAAACAGCCGGGACCGACAATTTTTCGTACGCTCCGAAAACTGTAACTGTCTTTAATCTTTTTAAGCGATTTACAAAGAACAGTGATGGGAAAAAGGATTGAATGAAAATAACTATTAAGACGATACGTTAATAACACGAAATAAATTAACTTTACTTTAGGTTTTGACATTACTAGCACGACCAACTGCTAATCTAACCTTACCTAGACACATATAAGCCTTGGGCTGGTGTTCGGCGTACTCTTCCGATCTTATCAACTTCAGTAATCCTTGCAGATACACGGAGGCTACTTTCTTCAGTTGGCTTTCATCTCCTCTGAAAAATAATAATCAAGTTGAGTCGTTGCGTGTACTCTCTATACCGCATAATGTTAACTAAAATTATTATCAACTAGCAGCGCCCCGAGGTTTTACTCACGTTGTGCCCGTTCCCGTGGGAATTTCGGGGTGAAAAATAGCCTATAACCTTCCTGTTGAATGTGGCTATCTATTACAAAATGAATTATCGACATCGGACTGGTAATTCCCGAGATTAGCTCGAACATAACAAACTTACAAATTGTACCTCTTAATAATATTAGTATAGAGAAAACTTGGTCATGGTTGTCTACTAGCATCGCCCCGTGTTGTAACCGTTCCAATGGAAATTTTGAGATGACAAAGTATTCCAAATTCAACACAAGATATTGTCTTGAATTTGGAATCATATGCCAAAAAACATCTTCAAAGATTAGCGCGTTCATATAATAAAAAACTAGGTTAACATTTCATAACATTTCACAATATTAAATCAGTACATTACACTCAATATTAAATTAATAATTAAGGCGTGACTATGCCGTGGATATACGTTTCGCTACGGTTGAAACCGACTGAAATAAACATGTAATCTATACTAATATTATAAAGCTGAAGAGTTTGTTTTGTTTGTTTGTTTGTTTGTTTGTTTGTTTGTTTGTTTGTTTGTTTGTTTGTTTGTTTAAACGCGCTAATCTCAGAAACTACTGAACCGATTTGAATAATTCTTTTTGTAATGGATAGCCACATTCAACGGGAAGGTTATAGGCTATTTTTCATCCCGGAATTCCCACGGGAACGGGCACAATGCGGGTAAAACCGCGGGGCGCTGCTAGTTTTGCAATAAAGTGATATGCCTGAAGCGGTTACAGAATCAAGTATTGCATCATTCTAGTTAATATCTTATATATAAAATTCTCGTGTCACAGTGTGCGTTCGCGTACTCCTCCGAAACGGCTCGACCGATTCTCATGAAATTTTGTGAGCATATTGAGTAGGTCTGAGAATCGGCCAACGTCTATTTTTCATCCCGAAATTCCCGCGGGAACAGGTACAACGCGGGTGAAACCGCGGGGCGCAGCTAGTTTTTATGTAAAATACTTGATTAAGTTCTAAGATTAAATATTCTTCTTACCGTTTACAATATAGAGTAAATATAAACACTTACCCATTAATAACATTGAGCAAATACAACAAAGCCATATTCCGTAAACGTGAATTAGTGTTCGGATCCATTAGAGACGAGAATACAACCTGAAATCAAATGTTATATTGAAACTACGCTTTTATTTTACATCTGTATCTGACGTTCCGGTACAGAAGGTATCTTCTGTGACCACAGTTCCTGTAAAGGGGCCGAAATGTCAGATAAAAATCTATACTAATATTATAAAGCTGAAGAGTTTGTTTTGTTTGTTTGTTTGTTTGTTTGTTTAAACGCGCTAATCTCAGAAACTACTGAACCGATTTGAATAATTATTTTTGTAATGGATAACTACATTCAACGGGAAGGTTATAGGCTATTTTTTTATCCCGAAATTCCCACGGGAACGGGCACAGCGCGGGTAAAACCGCGGGGCGCTGCTAGTAATATTATAAAGCTGAAGAGTTTGTTTTGTTTGTTTGTTTGTTTAAACGCGCTAATCTCAGAAACTACTGAACCGATTTGAAAAATTCTTTTTGTAATGGATAGCCACATTCAACGGGAAGGTTATAGGCTACTTTTCATTCCGAAATTCCCACGGGAACGGGAACAACGCGGGTAATACCGCGGGGCGCTGCTAGTGTAAAATATAAGTAAAGTGTATCCGTAAACGGACTTTTAATAAAAAATTGTAGTGTACACTTAAACTTAAGAAACCAACATCAACTGTTAATTTTAAAGTCTCACATACATTACTTTATGCTAGCACAATGACAATTTTTTTCCTATATTATTTGCCTTTTAAAGGCTTTTAGATGTCTTTGCCTTGTACTGATATTTTACAGGCCATTGATTTGAATTTTAATGGTTTACTGTTGTTGAAACAATTTCAAAGTTTATTAATATCTATTGAATTACCTTCAAGGTAGATCTAGGCCCCAATAATTAACATTAAAATGCATTACGTCTTCAATGAATAATTAATTTAATCTATACTAATATTATAAAGCTGAAGAGTTTGTTTTGTTTGTTTGTTTGTTTGTTTAAACGCGCTAATCTCAGAAACTACTGAACCGATTTGAATAATTCTTTTTGTAATGGATAGCCACATTCAACGGGAAGGTTATAGGCTATTTTTCATCCCGGAATTCCCACGGGAACGGGCACAATGCGGGTAAAACCGCGGGGCGCTGCTAGTTAAACATACATACCTGTACACAATGTGGGAACATAATCGCTGCCCCGGTAGCTTTGTTCAAATACTGTATTAGTTTTAGACGCAGTCTTGTGCAAGCTGGCTCCTAAAAATATATGATATCTATTAGTATGAACTGAAGTATAGCATATAAGTATAAATATAAAGCAATTACAAAATTATAAAAGCATTTCAAACAGATATAAATGATCATTATAATGTAATATGATATAGGTTTGACGCTAAAGCTATCCCGTTCCTACTTAACAGAACAGAAAGAGACAGAAACATTATATTTATAAGAGAATACCTTCCTATCTTCCTCTCTAACTTTCATCCCGCCCCATGTTCCCAAATACAAGGAGTATAAAGGAGCGACCACCGACGGCTGTGACCAGTCAACGGAGCTGAAATAAAATTAATCACTTAGTTAAACCTGCTGCAGAAGTTTCAAGAAATTGAAGCGATTAATTTGCGCAAACGGCGCAGTTTTTCGATCATATTTTCGGCAAATCGAGTTAAATCGTCGAGTAGTTAATAGCATACATTTTAGGTGTGTAGCAGGTTCGAGGGAATACATGGTGATTTTTATAATATGGAAGCGACACACAGTATCATACAGATTTCATCAGTTTCCGTAATTTTTTTGATAAAACCTAATAGATCAATCAGTAAATCTTTCTTTCCTCGAGTTATACGTCCCATTGCAATGCACCTTTTAAATTGGAACTTCAATAATTTAATTTGATTTCGATGGTTTAAGCATTACATAATCAATTACCTGTTAACCCTTATCAGCGGGCTGTTGGCGTGATTAGCGACGCTGAACCGAGAGTCAGCGGCCGCCACTATCAGGGTCAGAAGAATATCGTTCATGTTGAATATATCCTTGCTTATGAAGTTCACTATGGATAGCTTCATCTGTGGGACAATTAAAATAACTCAAATGTTGTTGTTAGGAGCTAGGATTATGACCTAAATAAGTTGTTTTGTTCATACATTTATCCAAAAAAATCATAACAAAAAATTAAGAATAATGTATCTCGCCAAACTGTATTAGAGTTTGTTGACAAAGTGCAGATCACACACAAACAATAACATTGGTATGACTAATACAATCTCTGCAACAGCTGAACCAAGAAGAAAGATTATGATATCCCGAACTAACTATAAGAGAACATCAAAGCCAAACAACTTTCTAGTTATTTTGTATATTGAACCTGTATTAAGTAATTACTTCTATTGTAACTGGTTTAGTGGTGGTGGTAGTGATTACTAAATCCCAGTACTCACCTCTTCAAGCTGGTTAGGATTGAGTTGATTCTTTTCCACAATCCTCTTGTACGTTTTGAGACTCATACCCGGTGGGACTTGGAAACCGGTCTCGCCTGGATTTGGTAATGCTCTGTAAAGAGATGTAAGTAAATGTACTATTGGATTATTATGTAATGAATGAATGAATGCCATTGTATTTTTTGTTAATAAATAAATACTATGGGGTAGAGGTATCTCATTCACATTTAGTAAAGATATCTGTAAGTACTTTCGACTAGATTACTGGTGTCGGGAATCTTTAGGCCTAGGCCTGCAATATGGTTGAATTTAATTAATGGTGTCTGATATACGTTCTCAACAATAAGACAATGAAAAATAAGACAAGGAATGAAGATCACCACAAACATTTCAACAGCGAAGTATTTAAAAATTTGAAACCTTCTTTATAAGTAAGTTTAACTCACATGTTTATAACTCACTCATATGATCACTAAAAGATATTCTCTCACCTGTATGGTAACAGAAGAACATCAGTAGCAAACTTCAGTATAAGGGAAGCTACTTTGGGCTTTTCCTTTAGATTCAGTTCAGATTCCTTGACATCTCCCAGAAGAGGCATTACTAGCATTAATATCCTGAAATAAATAATTATATTAAAATGCTGTGCCCCGTGGTTTCACCCGCAGCGCCCCCCTTCCCGTGGGAATTTTGAGATTTTTATTCTTTATTTTTCTTATATAAATACCTTGTCCAGACAATAAGGAACACATTAAATAAGAATCATCCAATTTGGTGCAGTCGTTCTGAAGTTATGCGCTTAGAAACAGATTCAGCGATTAATTTTAATATTATAAGATATATGTTTGCTTGCATAGTGACACAACAATATTCAGTTATTTCATATAAATAGTGTTTCTTAAACCTGAAATAATCTCGCCAGACTGTTTGATATCCACCAATCACAGCAATCGTCAAACGTAGCACAGCAAAGAAGGATACTACATCAATCAATCAAATAATATGGCATAGCATAGATAGCATGAGAGGAACGGTATCTTGAACTGCCTAAATAATTTCATGGGACATTCTTGGCTAATAAATTAAACACTATAGGTGATATCTATATATATAAAATTCAAAGTCCTGACTGACTGATAATCAACGCACAGCCTCAACCGCTCCACCTAGAAACATGAAATTTGGCAGGAAGGTTCTTAGAGTGACTTAAGTGCACACTAAGAAAGAAATTCCTACGGGAACGGGCTCAACGCGGGCAAAGCCGCGGGGCGCTGCTAGTATTATTATATAATACTTACTGGTCCTGATGGTTTTGTGGTTTAGTTTCAATTGAATGTATTAGTCCTGGGGCCAGTGCAAGCTGTTGCTCACGAGGTAGCCTCGGAAAGCCCATTGTTATGTAGATAATAGTGAAATTCTACAACATAATAATGTAAATATTAATAGCATTGTAGAAGTTCTTTGCTAATATGAAAAATTAGATAGGTAGTTTGACAAACATTATAATTACACTAATGGTGTGTAAATTGAATTGATAGATGCCCAATGTAGTGAATTACTATGTATCTTTTTTTTATATAGACCTTTTTTCAACATAACTGTAGTCTTTAACAAGTTCACTGTCCAGTGTGCCGTACCTGAGGATCCCGGAGGAAGAGATGCTGGACGGTGAACCTGTTAATGGCCATTTATAGCATGGAGCAGTTGAAACAATTTTTTTAGAATATTAATTGTAATATAATAACTTACAACTATAAAACTATTCGAGTTAGCATCTCCGTAGAGCTGGAGTAGTGTTTGCACTGGAAGCTGCACCTCCGCGCGGCACTTGATTCGCTTGTTCACGTGGACCAACAGCTCCATCACCTTCTTACGTACCTTAAAGTACAATAGGATGATTATAATTTGTTTACGAGTAAAACATTTAAAAATTCAACCCCAGTTTTATTAAGTTATTATACTCTCTGATACTAATCAGAGTTACACAGTGATCAATTCGCTAGTGTTCTTATTTTGAAATAAGACCGTATGACAGGAATAACTTCGCAAATAATTAACATAAAATTAAATATCGAGTTTGTTAGGAAAGCACTTACATAAATTTTGAATAGAATGTTATATAGAGACTATAGATTACTACATCTTTTCCGGTTTACAGTAGTGTGTCGATAGCATTACAAAGAAATTGTTTTGGGGTTTAATTTGTGTAGTAAAGTTGTTTAATTACCTGTTCATGTGGCGACGATAGTTTGAGTATTACCGGCGGGAGGAACCGGTCCAGGCTGCTCTCCAGCTGCTCGTCGGTATCTGCATTCCCCAGGCGAAGGAACACCCGGTCCAACAACACTAAAACACAAATCCATTCCTTTAAAATTCATAAATAAATCCACACCGAAGTCACCAAATGAACGCCACCAATAAACAATCGAATATCAACTATATTTTCCGTCCTGTAAATTATATACGTACTCAAATCATTAGAGCCATCATTTCCACTCTCAGTTACTTCCATTTCAGACATAATTTCAAATAATTCCACTAATTTTATGAGAAAATATGGAAATTCGGCATAGAAAGAAAGAATGACAAACAAAATATTGAATGACAAGATGACATATTTGTTAACTTGACTTGACAACTGTTGGTTGACTTGACAGAAGGTTGACAGCTAAGTTCTTGAACAAATAAGATTTCGTTCGGAATCGAAAATTTAAAAAACTATCTCCGACAATAGTTACGCGACTTACGCGTAAAAAAAATATTGTACTACTTACCCAGTACTTAGTACGTACAACGTACATAGATCCATTCACACGTCGATTGTACTGCAAAAAAACGTGTACCGCTTATTCGTTTAAACGCATACTCAACGGACTTGTCAAGCAAATCGAATGAACTTTGACGTATTCGGTTCGCAGTGGCATATTACCCCGGTAAATTTAGACATTCGAGTTTGCATAAAGTCCCAACAAGCTGAAAATCAGGAAAATTGTTGAAAACATAATTATAAACAATGTGTAAAAGTTCCCCATCATTCCCGTGTATGGATTTTTTTTTATTCAAGGTCAAATGTCAAAAAAGAGTGTTTATCGCGAATATCTGAAAAACGGTGCAATGTAGCAAAAAAAAGTGTATGATGAAATGAAAGCTTATAAAATTCTCTATAACTTTAATTCTATCCACTTTTTCCATATTCCAAACCGTTATTGAACTACACGCTCCAGAAATGTCAAAATTAAGGACCTCGGGCAGGTAACTATGGAGCCTGCCCCAATGCTCAACAGTGACATGACCCATGTCATTTGAAAGGTTTTGAAGAGTTGTACAAGTTACTCCTAGACAGTTATATCGAATTCGATGGCCAACTCGGTGTTTTCGACCACCGAAGAATTACCACTGGAGGTGCTGTGGAGCCTGGACGGAATGCTCAACAGTGACATGACTTACGCATTTGAAAGCTCTTACAAGTCACTTTTTGATAGTTATGTCGAAATCGACGCCAAACTCGGTGTTTTCGACCACCGAAGAAAAAACACTAGGTGTATGTGAAATAATGTGCAGTTGACCCTGATCGTATTGCTCAACAGTGACATGTCTAATGTCATTTGAAAGCTCTTACAAGTCACTCCTTGACAGTTATATCGAAATCGACGACCAACTCGGTGTTTTCGACCACCGAAGTATCGACACTGATCGTATTGCTCAACAGTGACATGACACATATCATTTGAAAGCTCATAAAGAGTTTAATAAGTCACTCTTTGATAGTTATATCGAAATCGCCGTCCAACTTAGTGTTTTCGACCACCGAAGAATGAAGTTGGGCTATGCCATACCGAAGTATCGACGCTGATCCTAATGCTCAAAAGTGACATGACTTATGTCATTTGAAAGCTCTTGAAGAGTTGTACAAGTCACTCTTTGACACTTATATCGAAATCGACCGCCAACGCGGTGTTTTCGACCATCGAAATATCGACACTGGGTGTATGTGCAGTTGACCCTGATGGTATTGCTCAACAGTGACATGACCTATGTCATTTGAAAGCTCTTGAAGAGTTGTACAAGTCACTCTTTGACAGTTATATCGAAATCTGTTTATATGTAATTATGTTTTGAACAATTTTACTGATTTTCAGCTTGTTGGGACTTTATGTAACTTTACTGTCATTTTTTGGTCTAAATTGACCGGATTATCAAGGAGTGACTTGGACAACTCTTCAAGGGCTTTCAAATGACATAAGTTATGTCACTGTTGAGCAATACCATCAGGGTCAACTGCACATACACCCAGTGTCGATTCTTCGGTGGTCGAAAACACCGCGTTGGCGGTCGATTTCGATATAACTGTCAAAGAGTGACTTGTACAACTCTTCAAGAGCTTTCAAATGACATAGGTCATGTCACTGTTGAGCAATACCATCAGGGTCAACTGCACATACACCCAGTGTCAATATTTCGATGGTCGAAAACACCGCGTTGGCGGTCGATTTCGATATAAGTGTCAAAGAGTGACTTGTACAACTCTTCAAGAGCTTTCAAATGACATAAGTTATGTCACTTTTGAGCATTAGGATCAGCGTCGATACTTCGGTATGGCATAGCCCAACTCCATTCTTCGGTGGTCGAAAACACTAAGTTGGACGGCGATTTCGATATAAAGTCTATCAAAGAGTGACTTATTAAACTCTTTATGAGCTTTCAAATGATATGTGTCATGTCACTGTTGAGCAATACGATCAGTGTCGATACTTCGGTGGTCGAAAACACCGAGTTGGTCGTCGATTTCGATATAACTGTCAAGGAGTGACTTGTAAGAGCTTTCAAATGACATTAGTCATGTCACTGTTGAGCAATACGATCAGGGTCAACTGCACATTATTTCACATACACCTAGTGTTTTTTCTTCGGTGGTCGAAAACACCGAGTTTGGCGTCGATTTCGACATAACTATCAAAAAGTGACTTGTAAGAGCTTTCAAATGCGTAAGTCATGTCACTGTTGAGCATTCCGTCCAGGCTCCACAGCACCTCCAGTGGTAATTCTTCGGTGGTCGAAAACACCGAGTTGGCCATCGAATTCGATATAACTGTCTAGGAGTAACTTGTACAACTCTTCAAGACCTTTCAAATGACATGGGTCATGTCACTGTTGAGCATTGGGGCAGGCTCCATAGTTACCTGCCCGAGGTCCTTAATTTTGACATTTCTGGAGCGTGTAGTTCAATAATGGTTTGGAATATGGAAAAAGTGGATAGAATTAAAGTTATAGAGAATTTTATAAGCTTTCATTTCATCATACACTTTTTTTTGCTACATTGCACCGTTTTTCAGATATTCGCGATAAACACTCTTTTTTGACATTTGACCTTGAATAAAAAAAATTCCATACACGGGAATGATGGGGAACTTTTACACATTGTTTATAATTATGTTTTCAACAATTTTCCTGATTTTCAGCTTGTTGGGACTTTATGCAAACTCACCCTCATTTTTTGGTTTAATTTGACCGGATTATATGGTATAGCTTTATCTCCTTCACACGACAGGATGTCATACGTTTTTTATCGAATAGCAACCGAAGACCGTTGGCGCCTTCGATACCAATATAAAAGTACAACCAAGCGTGGATCCATCAGTGACGTCTACTCACTGTGACAACTGTGTGGAAACTGCGGCTATTCGTTTTTACACGAATGAAAATTTACCATATGAACACCCGGTTGACAATACGTTAAAAAAACGATTACAAAAAAACGTGCAGGACAATGCCGTGTGAACGAAGCCTACGACACGAACCGAACTTCGGTCGCGTATAATGTAATAATAAACGTTTCACTATATTTCAAGTTTCAAGCCTTACGCACGACCGAAGTTCGACTGTACCCTCCTATTCCTCTGTCTACGGGCTGTACGCTATAACGCGACGTAATTTCGGTATAGTGTGTCATCAGTAATTGAAAATCATGGACTTAATATTATAATTGAAAATACATTGCAGGCGTAATCACGCCAAACTTCGGTCGCATAATTTCGGCATAGTGTGTTTAAACACCAACGGTCATTTTCTACACGCTATCATCTATTGATAGTTCAATATCTTTGAATCAATCCAATCTATCTATCTACCTACCGCGTCACACGTCACGTCTAGGTTTCGTTGCCGGATTGCAATCTTTTACGCTCACAAATGCTATTTATGGCTTTGACTATGTGATAATATGAACTGTCCATACAAATAAAAGGCTCAAATTATTAAATTCATACGTTTATTAATAAAAAAGATTGAGCTAATTAATTCTAATTAATCAAATCAAATACTGAATTTATTAAAAAAATATACATAGGTACATTGATACAATTTTAATTTCAAATAAGTCGAATAACGAGTCGTATAATAAAAATAATACACACATTTAAACATAACACAGCACTCAATCACTAAACAAAAGTACATACTGGCAAAACAGTGTAATTAATTTACAATATAATCTAAAACTAGACTAAAATATAATTTTGTTATGCGGAATGTCCAATTGTATACTTTACAATTTCACTTATCATTTTAATAATACTATACAATTCAAAATTTGTCATTAAGTTGCGCATAGGCATAGTTGGTTAAGACTTATTACCTCATCAGTATATAATGATAAATTAAGTCTTTTAGGAAGAAAACGAGACGGTGATTATGATAAAGTATTGTTAATCAGTCAGTGTGATTGTGTTTATTTCACACAAATTATTCAAATAAGACTTGCACGCATAATACTTTCAGCAACGACGGCATAACTCAAATATCTACACATTGGTATTCTACAATCAGAAACTAACAGCCTATTTTCTTCTGCCCGTCTAGCACAATTCACATAACAAGAGAAGGCAACAACATATCATATGAATACTGTGAGTTGATTGGATTGGTAATATATTGTTGGAAAACATTTTTGAAATATTCCAGCAATCAACACCCATCATTTACATCTTGTCTTACCGCCTTCTGTCACGTTCGTTGGTGAAGAAGGCCGACGAGCAATATTTCTGCTGTTATAGTGACAGCTACAGTTCAGTTTTGCTGCAATAGCCTAAAAAAATATTACTCGCCGTTTGTAATGTTGCTTGAAAGTAAAAATAAAAATTTGCATTATAAATATTATAATACAGAGCATATTCGATATTCAATTCGTAAATTCGTTGATAGAATTATAGACAGTCACAAATCGTTCGGACATCTCATTCAGCTTTCATAAAAATATTTACACAGAGAAGAATTGTTCGAAATAATAAATCTAATCCAAAACAAAAACTATAATATAAAAGAGCTTTGCTCTCAATAATTATTATTTACACTGATTTTTGGTGCATAATTTCAAATAAAAATTTAGGCTCGGGTTAATTTATACACATTTGGATTGCACTGTACAAATATGTTAGTAAGCCAATTAAAATATTACACTATAGAGTTCGTCTATTAGACTAATATCTAATAAGGCTGCGTTCACATAGACCAAGTAGGAATTTGACTGATGAACAAAGAATGTCATCAAAATAAGGAAATAGTGAAATCCGAAAGACCAATAAAATATTGGTACGTTGTGCATAAAACTATCAAGTATTCACTAATTCTAAAACGATTAATCCACAAGGAAAAGTTGCATTGTCAAGATTTGAAAAGTACCTACAATATTTAAGTCTATGTGCTCGCATCCCTATTTCTTTCCAGTTCATAATGCTATTTTACCAATGACACAATATCTTCCATATTAATAAGGCAACAATGACGTCCTTGCTCAAATTCAAGGGACACTAACCTGTAAACTACCATTACTTCTGCCACTTTTGTGACATGTTTTAATAGTTATTATGACACAACATTATTCGACACACAGTTTAATGGATGCTATATATTTCATGCAACTGAAAGCTATATTAAGTATTTCGAAGTGTGAATTAATTATGCCAATAAACTACAAATTATATTACGCCTAAATGGCGTGACATTTTTACGCTTGCCGTGACGTCTTTAGATCCTTTCAAGTCTTCAAAATAAATTAAAATTAGTTACTATAATCCACGTGCTATGTAAATGGTCCATATTTAAAGAAAACGAAACGAATATATATTATTCTCCTTTGTGGTTTGTAAACCTCAAAGGAGAATAAATATGTCATTATATTTTGAGAAATATAGTGAAATCGATGGCCTATCATTTTAATCACTCTTACAAGATTTATATGCTTGACTAAGCTTAAAAATCTGATGACATTTTTCTATGCAATTAAATGTCATAACATTACTTGTTTTTCAGATGCCAAAATTGTGGGTGTAAGCGAGACCACGCATAGCATCTACTAAACTGTGTGTTCTTAGTTTATTTCCTTCAGTATAAAACATCCCCAGTCAAAATAAACGACTTTTCACCCCAATTATTATAAGTAATATTTTTTTTACAAAAAAGGAACCACTATTAAATTACATTCGTTGGTCATCAATTAATTTTCGATACACTATAACAGTCTCATTTACTGATGTTAAAACGTTGTGGAAACAGTTAAACCAAAAACGGCCTGCACAATTTCAGTACAGGGAACAGGCCTCTATTAAAAGTACTTAACAGTAATTGTTGGAAATAAATCATTTGTCAACCATTTTTGTCACTAGAGACTGTGACAAAATAATGGTGGATCCACACATGTCAGCGACTATATAATACCGATACACAGCCGCGCTTGTCTTCGGCTTTGCTTGCGGCATGTGCGGATCCACCTTCATTTTTCTCCACCAACATCAGTTTTTGAGACTCCATTACGATTAATTTGCGACTAACTAAAACTAATGCTTAATAGTTATAAAAACTGCATTCTAAGAGAAGTTGAAACACTGTTGAAAACATTTCTGACTTCCTAATCTTGTGTATCTTGGGCGAATAAGTAACAAGTGACAAGATTACTAAAATGACATAATAAAAATATCACTGCATACTTATATTTTACACATACCTAGTATATTGTACACGAGCAGCACTTTACAGTTCATTCGTGTTGTTACACATTTTCGTATGTCCAATACATAATTATTATGTCCAATACATACACATGTCCAGTCATCTTTAAGTTATAAGTGGTGTAATTGTAACTAACTAGACTCTGTTTTAACAACCTTTCTTTAAATCACGATATGAGTTATAAATCTAGTCCTACAGCAACTAGTTGTTCTATTTAAGTCTTTTTTTAGGGTTCCATGCCTCAAAAATAAAAAACAGAACCCTCATAAGACAACACCGTTGTCTGTCTGTCTGTTTCATTCTTCCACCCTTAACCAAAGACAAACAAAAACCGTCTTTGTCCAAGAAACATATTCAACAGTATAACATCTCACAGTGTCAGTTTTAGTTCTAGCCATTCGCATTAATCGAGATCATATTGAACTATAAATAAGGTTTAAATCACATTGCGCTACTCGATGCCGTGCGCGAATATCATCACCAGGCCCGGCTCGACCATCATATGCTCGTCGACGTGCGTGTTGTCACATTGTAGCACTAACACTGCCTGTTTGCCGGGCACTCTTTTACACACGTATTTCTCGTATAATCTGTTGGATAAATTGTTTGGTGTTAGTATCAATTTTAAGAATATTTATCTTCTATTTCCCCCCTAATAAGGTAATCGTAAATTTTCCAAAAGCACATAAAATCTCCCTTATAGTATCTACGTTTAAACTTTTACACAACTGTTGCTACTTCGTTTTAGTTATAATGGTTTACTACCATCCCAACAAATATTTTTTTGATTAGCATATCCACATTCAAGACCATGTTATACAGGATGGATACGCGAGTAAACCCACGGGTTGATTATACTATTTCCGTAATCAATGAATATTCTGCATACCTTCTATTATTCTGCCTAGTTTCAAGCGAGGACAGGCCCGGAGGCCACCTCCGCTCGTGGCAGTTCTCCATGAGGTCGTCTATTATGTGAGGAGGGCATCCCGATTCGGACAGACTTCGTTTTATCATCATCTGGAAGAAATGTAAATTCTTATTAATATGACATAATTTTTTATGTCAATTTTAAAGAGACATGGTTCTAATGAAATAATTTTGTCTCAGTCTCCTCTAATAAATATGAGGAGTTTATACATATGTGTAGTTAAGAGGAAGATCTACTTTTATCCCAAATTCCAGGGTGACGGGTACACAGCGGGTTATTACGCGGGGCTAATGATGTTACAGAATAAAGTACCCAGCAGTCTGGCTCTGAACTAGGTCCTAAAATTGGCGCATGCACAGTTGCATTCATAAATGTGCGTTACACGAGTTTCGAAAGGTACCAACTCAGAATACAGAAAGTACCAGAAACGGCATTCAAATGTATTTACAAGCTACACGCTGTGTCCAAAAACAGAACAAAGTCCCTCGCGTAGTGTTGTTAGCTCTCGCATTATTTGCCCATTTTTGGGGTAAATTTTGGGAGTTTCGGAGGTAATAAGATAATAGAATAAAAATTGTCCTTTTCTATATAACTATGTACCTACCTGATTATCTCAAGAAATAGATATGTATATTAAATAAAACACGGTGTTACGGTGGATGTTTGCACACTTTTAAGGGGTGATGGAAAAATTATATATTTTTATTTTATTTTATTTTATTTTAAAGTATTCGGAAAACTTACAGCTAGGTACAAGAGTTACATAAAAAAAGAATAATAAATTAAGTCAAAATGCATCGAGCAAACTACGCTTCGCTTCGATGGTTTCCAGAACTGTTCCAGCCGTGCTCTTTCTATAATTTTTGTCCACACCGCTTTCATCAGCAGGGAAGCTAAAATTTGAGATGGCTAATATAGAAACATAATTTAATACATAATATAAATTTTTTTTTAAATCTTTTTAAGTTTGTTTTTTAAATTCTTTATTTTAATCTTATTTTGCAATTTGTAACAACCTTCAGTGCTTATGGTGAGTTTCAACTCGAACTTAAATCTTAATATTTTGTATCAAAATGTAAGAGGTTTGAGGACCAAAACTGAATGTATTTTAACTAGTGTATTGAAACTTGAACTTGACATCATAATCTTAACTGAAACTTGGCTAAATGAATCTGTATATGATCACGAAATTTTTGACAGTAGGTACATTGTATTTCGCAGAGACCGCGGCACTACTGCCAGTAACAAGAGTGAGGGAGGTGGTGTTCTTATTGCTATTTTAAAATCATACCAACCTGTTCGTAAGTTACAATGGGAATCCGAAGGCGAAGACCTCTGGGTCACGGTTAAATTAAATAAAGGTAGTACAATTATTCCCCTTTGTATTTGCGTAGCTTATATCCCTCCTCCAGTATCACGTGATTGTTTAGATGCTTTTCTCACCAACACAACAAACACTATACAACATAAAATCCCTCAAAATTCTCTGTTATTAATAACTGGTGATTTCAATCTCCCTAATTTACAATGGGATTACGACTTACAATCAAACTCTCTAGTTCCTTTTTCAAGCAACTCTAACCAAATAGATAATTTGCTTATCGATTCTCTCTCATTCAATGACCTTTATCAAATTAACAGTATTAGCAACGTAAATGATCGTATTCTAGACTTAATCATCACTAATCTCAAAGACACCTTCCTCGTCGCCAATAGCACCATCCCACTAGTGAATTTAGACCCTCATCATCCTGCGTTAAATATTAAGTTAACGATAAAGAAATGTAAACCCCCAAAAATCAACAGAACCCCATTTTTAAATTTCTTCAAAGCTAATTATTCTAAGATAAAAGAAGATCTCGATAACATTAACTGGAACGAACACTTTAAACCTCACCATTCGATTGACGAGACAGTTGATATATTCTATAACATAATTAACCCAATAATCACCAAACACACCCCCACTACAATAATGAGCAATAATAACTATCCATTTTGGTTTAGCAAGCCTTTACTCAAAGCTTTAAAAGAAAAAGCAAAATTCCATCGGAGATACAAATTATATTCAAACTCCAGAGACAAAATTTCGTACCAATTGTTAAGAGACCGCTGTGATAACATGATCATTGAATGTCTCGCTTCATTTAAAACCGAGGCTAAAAAAGAAATAAAAAAGAACCCTAAATATTTTTGGAAATTTATTAAATCAACCAAGACAAATAGTACCGATATACCCGATGAAATGTTTCTTAACGACCAAACAGCTCAAGGTGGACAACAAATCAGTGATCTTTTTTCAGATTATTTTCATTCTGTTTATACTAGTAATTTCAATCCTATATCAACATCAAACGCGCCTGTACCAGAAACTAACAACAGTAATAATAGATGCCTGGATTCATTTACTGTCACTGAAAAAGACATACTCAACGAACTCAAATTATTAGACATTAACAAAGGCGCTGGGCCAGACGGCATCCCTCCCATGTTCTTAAAAACTTGTGCATCACAACTAGTCAAACCCTTACATTATATTTTCAATAAATCCCTCACCAACGGTACCTTCCCTAAATTATGGAAAATAGCTCACATAACCCCAATCCATAAAAAAGGTGATCTCAATGACATACAAAATTACAGGCCGATTTCAATACTTTCTGCTGTTGGCAAATTACTTGAATTTTTTGTCCAAAAAATACTATACCATCACTTCAAACCGTTATTCGACAGTCATCAACATGGTTTTTTACCTGGCAAATCGACTACATCGAACCTTCTAGAATACGTTAGTGATCTGTTAGAAGCATTGGAAAACAAGTACGAAATTCATGCTATCTACACCGATTTCTCCAAAGCCTTTGATTTAGTCAGCCACATTCTCCTACTTATTCAGCTCGCTCACGGGGGGATCTGTGGTTCCTTACTCCGATGGTGTGAATCTTATCTACTTAATCGGTCACAGCTTGTTCTTGTCAGAGGATTTAAATCCGCTATTAAAGCTGTTACTTCAGGAGTGCCCCAAGGATCTCACTTAGGACCTCTATTCTTTTTAATTTTCATTAACTTTTTGTGTTCAGTTATTACTTCCAAGTACAAATTATTTGCGGACGATCTCAAAATTTACAGAATTATCCGCAACCCTGATGACATCACGAAACTACAAGCTGACATCGATATCATTAACAATTGGTGTTCCTCGAATGGAATGCTTCTTAATGCTTCTAAATGTTACCATATAAAATTTACGCGAAAGAAAGCGCCCATCTCGGCAAACTATTTTATTAATAATACTCAACTCTCAGAGGTTTCAAGCATACGTGATCTGGGCGTTATCGTCGATTCAAAACTTGATTTTCGGGAACACATAGATCATATTGCCAAAAAAGGCGGACGTCTTGCAGGATTCGTGATCCGACAAACTAAGCTTTTTAAAGATCATGAAATACCTATTTTGTTATTTAACAGCTACGTGCGATCTATATTGGAATACTGTAGTCCTATTTGGAATCCATCTTATGATATACATATTAAACGACTCGAAAAGCTACAAAAACAATTCCTATATCATCTGTCGTATGCAAATAATGTATGTCTCAGCCACCCCACTTATCACTCCAGACTCCATCACTTTAAATTAAACACACTTGAATCCAGACGCAACACAGCCGATATCTTACTCCTCCATAAAGTTATTAAAGGTATAATTGAAGTTCCTGACTTTCTCAGTAGAATCCAATTTGCAGTTCCGCGCCCAGGATCTCGAATTCAACACCGGAAAACATTCAACCTCCCTCACTGTCGTACAAATTACGGTCAGCACTCCCCACTCCATCGTATGTGCACCTCCTACAACAACATCTGTCAAGAGTTCGACATTTTCAGTGCAACAACTAATTCTGTTAAGCAGTATTTGTACCAAATATCTCATTAATTTTTTGAATATATATATATATATTTTTTTGCTATTGTATCCGATCTCATAGATTTAATCTCTTAGAATTTAGTTTAGTTTTTAATTTCAATTAGTTTATTTTTTGTTTTTTAGTTTGTAAACTAGCTTAGATTTTTAATTGCATGCTGTGTTTATTTCGAGAAGGATTTACATATTGTTCCTTACTGTTTGCTTTATTATCATCTAACACAAATTATGTAAAATCCAGTTAATAAACCAATAAAGGAAAAAAAAAAAAAAAAAAAAAAATACCCGCTCCCCCTCTCCCCTTCTCCCACAGGCACACCAAAAATTTGTTTAGAAATCCTATAGACTAACATACTTACTATTTAATAGGATTGTTAGGTTAGGTACATACGAGCCACACTTACGCTTTATACTTTCTTTTTTCAAGTTGGTTGATTTTTATTATATTACTTATTAATATTCTACAACGAATTAAAGCCCTCAAAAGGTAATAAAAAGAAGGGTAAATCAAAACTCTTATATTGGCAACACTAACATAAATTGACGCATCACTCTCTATGACAATTGAAATCTGAGAAAATAATTAAATATTTAAATAAGACGATACCTAAATGCGATACTTACACGTGAAATGTGATCCCATCCTGTTTCTTTTTCAGACCCACTGCATTTTTACAGGTAGGAACGACACAAGACGGCATAGTTTCGTGAAATTGGTCACGGGTAAAACACGTTAGCGCGTTCCGACGGTCACAAAGTGACTGATCGGTTGCGCGACAAACTACACTATTTAAGGCTAGTTTGAGTACCTTCAGTATTAGGCGCGCTCACGGGTTCTGGTACTTTCTGTATTCTGAGGGTACCAAACTAATGCTAGCGATTTGTTACCAATGACCAGCACGCGTCTATGTATATAAGTGTACAGTCCCCTCATAATAATATTAAGCGCCTTAGTAAGATAGAGAGTATTTTGCCCTTCAGTGGGACACAGGCTCCTGATAATAACTTTAGCATTTTGTCACATTACACAATTTTATTGGAGGAGACGGGGAGTGCAGAGGTTATTCTAGAAATATGAATATGAGTAGGTTTTAGTTAAGCTCAACATTTTCCTAAGCTGCCAGTAGTGGTGTTTTCCGGCGTGGTGTGCGCGAGTGCGGTACCTGCAGCACGTCGTCGGGCGTGGAGATCATGCCGCCCCAGCGCGTGACGCGCGCGCGCGCCAGCCCGCCGGCCCAGCGCGACACCTCCTCGCGCTCCATCTGGTCCGCCAGCGCGCGCATCGTCGGGCTCGACACGCGCATCGCGCGCATGAACTCCTAACGAAAGATACACGTATCATGTACGAACAACATTGAAACATTAACTAGGGACAGTACGAAAGATACTAGAACGTTCACTTGGGTGGAAGACTTGGCCCGTGGATCAAACCTCGAAAAACTAATGCACACTGGTATGCGAATAGTGCATTTTAAATTTAAGCCTATTTAGTCGTCCTGCTTGCTTCGCGCCTCGGCGGTGCGCAGTCGTCTCCGTGCCCGGTTTTTCTTTTGTTTTTCATAAACGTAAACGCACATAACTATCCTAATCCGAAAAATCTTACTAATGTGAAGCTTGGATGAGGTACAGAAAGGTTTACCTTCAAAAGAGCAAGTTCTCTCTTATGCTCATTGATGATGAGCCGTTGCTCGGCTAGCTCCTGTTGGTAGTCAGTGAGCTTGCCCTGCTGCGTGGCGATGAGTGCCCGCAGCTCGCGCACGCAGTTGTGTTCCGCGAGCTCGTCCTTAGGGATCACCAGCCCGCAGCCCGCCTCGCACGGCATAGGCCGTTTGGGGTTGAATTCACCTGAAATAAAGAATTATTTTATAAGTAAAGGCTATAGTAATATAATGAAATGTTAAGTATTAAGGCCCTGTGGCAAAGAAGTTATTCATCTTCTAGCAACAGGTTAGTAGTGATCTCTATTGTTGGAGTTACTAGTTAAAGGCAGAAGGCTTGTCACTATATCAGAGTATATAGTCTAACAATTAAAACAACCATGACAACAAATTAACACGCTCCCCCAAAACTTGGTAAATATAGAAATGTCATAAATCAAACACCTATCCAAATAATGAGCACAAAAAAATTTTTACAACATGCAATAATGAATTTTGTCACCAAAGGATACTAATTTTACAATGAAGAAGATTTTTCCTGCCTAAAAAAATTTATGAGCGCGACCCCACTTTATCTAGGAAAATAACGTAGGCACGAGCGCCATCTATTACCTGGCGGGTGCAACGCGTGGAACAGCTCATATAGAAATAAAGCATTATATCGTATTGTCATCTTTCCAAAAATAAACATATTGATAAAACAAAGTGATGAGTAATACATACATTCAACCAAATGCGAAGGGAGTGAATCCAGTTTTAAAACAGAGTTACATCCATGGGGTGCATTATCACAACTTGTGCAAAGTCTGAAACATGATAACAGATTTGTTTATCACCAAATTATGATTCAATACACAACAATATGTTAAAAATATTATGACCAAGTAACAATACAATATATAATTAATAAGACAAGTAGGCCAAAATTATTAATGAATAAATATACTAAATTATATGAAGACTAACAGTGCCCCAATATTTTATGGTCATTGTAACCATTCCATATAATCTTTGTGCAAAGTAGCTTAAAACCTTTGTGGCTATATTTCTATATATAAAATTCAAAGTCCTGACTGACTGACTGACTGATAATAAACGCACAGCCTCAACCACTACACCTAGAAACATGAAATTTGGCAGGAAGGTTCTTCAAGTGACGTAAGTGCACACTAAGAAAGGATTTTCGAAAATTCCTACGGGAACGGGCTCAACGCGGGCAAAGCCGCGGGGCGCTGCTAGTATAAAATATTATTCAAATTCTACTGGTATTTACCTAACAAACTCTTATATTAGTATTGGGTATTATGAAGGGTTAAGAAGTATTACACTATTCTATTTAAGGGTCTTCCATCTTAAGGATAATATAAATACTATGTGTAGATCATTTAATGTCATCATAGTAACATCATTTAATAACATCATTTAATGAAAAGGATGGATGGATAAACTTGCAGGATGTTGATGGTTTGTAATCAAGTTATGCTATTGTTATATCTTTCTGATGAACAAAAGATGACAAGATTTCATCTGTATCATTGTTCTTGTGAGTACAAATGGTAAACACATACATAAAGTGTGTTTCCATGGAAGCAGAGGAGGAGGAGAGGAGGGGTAGACCTCAATTGACCAATCACAACATTAGAATTGTTAAAATCAATTCAGATCCATACTGCTCAACTACGCTTCTATACTCTCTTTCTTTTGGATTGGCACAAAATATGGACCAATGTATTCAATTTTCCAGCCGAAGACGATTGCTCCTGAAGAGGAAAAAGGTTTAGTAATTTTATTTCGTTATTACCTTATCTCTAAACCTTTTTCCTCTTCAGAAGCAATCGTCTTCGGCTGGAAAATTGACGACATTTAACCACATTTTGTGCCAATCCAAAAGAAATAGATTATACAGCAACATATCCTAGGACCCATAACTAAAGGACCAAAATGAAATATGAAATGTTTATTGACATCATACCTAATATTTAGTAAATAATTGAAGACCAAAATTCGATTTCAACTAGAGGTAAACCACAACATAGGTATAACTACACAAGTCTTTCATCATTGAGTTTAGTACTGTTTACAAATAATTTTAAATTTGTAAACACTAATTTGGAATTTTCGTTATTTCATCCCAATCAGTTTACATTTTGTTCTTGTCATAGACAAAACATTGAAGTCATTTTTGTTTACATGTTATTGTTATGGTTTTAGAATGTAGTTGAATTGTAACTGATTTCTTGGTATCATTTATAATAATACTAGGTTTAATAAATAAATGAATGAAGGTTCAAACCAAATATCATATAGGTCAATAAGCAATACTGTAGTTTGCCTTTTTGTCTTTTCCAAAAGAGTTTGCTGTACTATATTAGTCATAAAAAAGTTCTCGGACATAGTTGATTCATTCATTCTTTCATTTACAGTAGCTCTGTGGCCATCCCTGGTGCCTAGTTTTTGGATCACCTAAAGGCTTCCGTAATGAAGTCATGACTAAAACAACAGGGTCCGTCTACTTAATGTGCCCTCCAAAGCATGGTAGGACTCAGATTAAAATTTCACGTTAGGCCATCCATACAATTAGGGGCTAAGAAGCATGTTGTTTAACGTTCACAATGGTATTTGTTTACTTCGCAACATCGCTTAGCCAAACTATGCCACAAATGCTACACTACACTAAGATGTAAACAATGTATAACAACTAAAGATTTAGGGAATTTAAGAGGTATTTTGTAAAGATGTTTATTCGATAATGAGATGGAACTGCATTTTGTTTGGGATCATTTATCCTATAGAATGTAATTCAATGTAATATAATACAAATAGGATGTCATAATAAAACATTAATAAAATGTTGCGTAAACAATAACATTTAAATTATTATAAATATAACATTTGTTTATCAATAATCCTTTCATCATATATTTAATCTATTGTAAAATAGACATATTTCAAACCCAACAAATTCTGATGTATACCGTAAAATGGTCCTATTTTGCTCCTATAGGGTTAATTATGCTCCAATTCTGAGAAATGTTTTATCGCTTAATATGTCCAAATCGTTGCAACATTTCATTTAATTGTGAACGCACCCAAAACATTTTACTTATAAGTGGCAACACTGAACTGTCAAATTTTTCTTCCGCCATTTCTTTCTTATGATAGGTGCAGCTCTAGTGCCAGACGTAAAATATATATTTTTTTTGTATCCGAAAAAGTCACTTCCATCTCAAAAGCGGCATAGCGGATTAAGGTAATTACGCGTATTATCACTGGAGCATAGTTTAAATAAGGAAAGCATAACTTTGCTCAAAAAGCTTCCACAATGGAGATTGCATGTAAAATATATCCAGGAGCAAAGTTACCCAGGACCACGGGTAACTTTGCTCCTTATTCATTGTTTTATATATATAATGAAATACTTTATTACGTTGATTTACCTATAAAAATGTGTTAGACAACATGTTTTTCTTTATATTAAAACAGCTAAGTATATTACATAATAAATAGTTGAAAAAATATTCATAATTCCCTTTATTTGGAGCAAATATTGGAGCAAAGTAGGACCATTTTACGGTATTACTGATAAGCACCACTGTAACTTTCTTTGAACTTGCTTTCAACATGAAATTAGAAGTCAAGTTCAATAATCTAATTAGAATCTTTGAGTAGATGTAGAGTATGTAATCACAGTGAGTGACCTCATTAGATAGGTATGTATATAGAATAATAATGTCTTGGGCACCTATTAATATTATGTATGCACAAAGTATAACAGAAGGAAGCATGGCATAACCATTACACTGTATTAGTACTGATAATTGGCTATCGGTAGAGAAACCGAACTTATATAAGATCGAACAATAAACACTGGCAAAGTGACCCACTAAACGATGTCAAAGCACACGAGGATTACGACATATGAATGACATGAACCAACCTGGAAAGCAGGTTGCGCAGTATCCGAGGAACCGGTCTGAGCTGGCTCGCCGTCACAGCCTGGCGGTCTACCGGACAGGTGGGCTGGCGACTGATCCACTCGGTTATGCAGGCACGACAGAACGCGTGCTCACAGGCAGGCGCCTACAACACAACAATTCCACATATGACACAAATCACAAGTAATTTCATCCTATTGACGTCCTAAACCCCATATAAACAAACCTGCAAGGGATCCTCGAGTACTCCAGAACAAATAGGACAAATCAACTCTTCATCAACGTCACCCTGAAATCTTTTTATATCAAAGCCCATGTTTAGTATTTACGCCAAAGTTGATAAACATCTGTGTTTAGGCTTTATGTAAATAAATTCCTAGACAATTTTTACAGAAAAAACAAGGAAGGAAATTAGAAACAAAATGAATTGAGTTTTACACACACAGCTCAAGTCAAGTCGTCAAATAATTTATTCACAGAATATATTGCACAGCTTGAATTGAATTCTGTGATTGAAATTGATTGAATTGACTGAACCACAGACAAGGAAACAAAGAATATTAACCGAAATTGAACTAACTAGTAGCCTCTCAGCCACCTCCACTGGCCACCTCTCAGCACTAATCAGCCAGACTGACACACCACAGACTGTTGTCATTAGTTAGTTTGTAACATGGACTTATTATAAGTCAATGGATTCACTATCATCGAATCGATTTGAAGATCACATGAAGAATATGAAGGCACTCGATATCAGATAGAAAAAATATATTTGCACTTCACTATTTTTGTAACAATTTAAAAATAATATTGCTATCTTTCAAATTAGAGTTTAAAAAAATATTTGATAAAGGAGTTCCCCAAACACTTTCCAATTTAACACAGAGAATAATTACTTCTGGCAACAACAAATTTAATGCCATTCATTTGCCAACTAATCTGCCAATTTCTTTTTCTGCCATTGTAAAATGGATTTAGGCAGAGGGTGCTGATAAAATTTTATTAATTTTTTCTTTTAGTTTTAACAAAATTAACAAACTACATTGAGCGAAATGAGTGTTTTTAAATCCGCTATGGGCTATTTTAGCTCAGGAGGCGCTAACGGTGGAAGTGACAATGAGTTCGTCGGTCAATTTGTGGAAATTGGTAATATGAAATTGAGAGTGAAAAAAGTGATTGCTGAAGGTGAGATCATTGTATTTCATTGAAGTATGTCTGTGTGTTGTATCACTCATTGTTTGGATCATATAATCTGAAGTTACGTTTTTATTTCTGAGAATATATCGAATTGATATAAGTGTACTAAGTAGGTACTGTATGTCAGTAGCCACTTTGCGTATAGCTACGTCAGTATGGGGGCGGTAAGGGCGCATTGGATTTCTTACTCGCACCGTATATTACAGGTCATGGTAATGACCTTGATATTTTTGATACACCTACCTACAATTTTATAATATAATGCAAGTAATATATTAACTCTGTTCTTTCTTTCATTATTCCATGAATTTTAAGTAAACATTCCAGTTTGATTGATGGTAACATGTAAAAGGAAGAGGATACAAAAAGTAATCTTTAAACTTACATTAAATTGGAAATCTCTTCATCTAATACTTTTTAAACAAATGATTTATTATGTTCTTTCCTGTGCTAATATATTCTGTGAGCTGAAAGGCCTTTGCCCTACAGTGGGGCATTACTTTTCCACTTACAATATTATTTTATATTGCATCTCAGTGAAAAGGATTGTTTTTCATTTAGAAAAGTGATACATTGTAAGGAAAATATATTAAAATTGACATGTATGCCTTTTTACTGTCCAAAACAGGACTAGTTTGCATTAAAATCATGTTATAACAAAAACAAAAATTGGTACCAAAACATTTTTCTTATACAAAAAGTAATCTAGATAATAATTTCATGCATTTTCAAATAGTGCACTTTTTAAAACAAGCTTTATTTGTTTACTAAACATATTAAGGCACTAAATAAAATTAAAAGTTCTTACGCGAGCCACCCTTAATTATAATCCAGATAACCTACATATGGCTTAATCCTAATTATTTTCAAAAACTGAAAGTACAAATCCAGCCCAAACTGCGGGGCATGCTAGTCTTATCATACATTACATATGGAAGTAAAGTCTGTACTCATACACATTAATTTTATCCATTGTAAAAGTACTTATGTACTGATAAGCTGATAAAATATAACCAACAGTTGTAATGGCAAATATAAATTATTTTGACTGTCAGATATATGTTATTGGTTATCTCTAGCTGCTAAACAAACTTATTGATGAAGAATGAGAATTTTACTGCATGATATTTTAATTATGTTTGTGAGAATTGATGTAGGTATGTTTTGTGCGTTGTATCGGAGAAAGCTACTGGATGGATTTGGTTTTTATTTAGCTCTTCATTTGTTAGAGCCTAGAGTACCAACCATTCATCTCATGAAATGTATTATTTTAAAAGTACCAGCTATCACCATCAAGCATGCCTAAGTTACCGAGTAAAGTGTTGATTATTCAACATATTAAGTCCATTCCTATATTATATTTTCCATTCCTATAACACCTCGGAGGTATAATGTTATGTGTTGTAACTTGCCTGCCATAACTAATGTCCTGGGTTAAATTCCTGAGACGGGAAAAGCATGGTTATGAATTGCTCTCATACACGGCGTGGGCTTTAGATCAGCAACCAGTATGCAGGCATAGTGATTCTGCCTAATCCTAGTTCTTATACTGATGTCTTCAGTTAGCCTAGAGGTCTTTGCCTGCAGTGGAGTCTTATAGACTATAACTTTCTATATTATCATAGTATATCATTTCCAGGTGGCTTCGCATTCGTATTTGTTGCTCAAGATGTATCAAGCGGCACTGAATACGCCTTAAAAAGGCTAATGGCCGCCGACGAACAAGCCAACAAGAATATAATACAAGAGATTAGTTTATTAAAGAAATTGTCAGGACATCCTAATATTATAAAGTATATAGCCGCTTCGTTTATTGATAAGAGTAAAACTTCCCATGGAATGGGGGAGTATTTGTTGCTGACGGATTTGTGTAGTGGGGGGAGCTTGATGGAGGCTCTGCAGAACAGACAGCAGGCGTTCCCCTTGCCCACGATCCTGAGGGTGTTCTACCAGACGTGCAGGGCCGTGCAGCATGTGCATGCACAGGTCCCGCCCATAGCGCATCGAGATCTCAAACTAGAAAATTTCTTAATATCCAATGAAGGTAAAGTTACGTTTCGATTTCTATGAGTATAAGATATTTTTAGAAATTATGTTATTTTATATGAATATTCGAAATATTCTTTGAGATAAAGTACTCAAATATTAGCACCATTAACTACAGCATACCTTACCCAATACTCAATACACTAATATTGAAGTTTGTACGTTTGAACACGCTAATCTCCGAAACTACCAATCCGTTTTGAATATTTATTTTTTGAAATGAATACCCACGTTCAACGGGAAGGTTAGAGGCTATTTTTCATCCCAAAATTCCCACGGGAAATGGCCCAACGCTGGTAAAACCGCGGGGCACTGTTAGCCCTTTGATAAAAATAATGTTATGCATAATGATGAATCAAGCACCATTAAAATGCTCCGTAATAATTGCATAGAGTTTTGTGCGTTTGCTTTTCCGCTTTCTCATCTAATTACTTATGTGAAAGTATGAACAATACCAACATTAGAAAAACCTTTGTGCCGCCTTAGTCACCTTGGAGTAAAATTACTATGTTTTGATATAATTTGGGCAAAAAACAGAGGACTAACTTAAAATTAAAAATCTACATTCTATACTAAGAGTATATAGGTACTCGTATCTCGTATTAATATATAGAGGTAAAAGTTTCGGACTTTGTTAGTTTGAAAGGGCTAATCTCAGAACCTACCAATCCAATTTGAATCATTATTTTTGTAATGGATATCTATGTTCAACGGGAAGGTTATAGGCTATTTTAAATCCCAAAGTTCCCACGGGACAGGCACAGCGCGAGTAAAACCGCAGGGCTATACATTATAAACTAGTATAGAGGACCCATACAATGTTGTGTACCTACAAAATATAAGCTTCATCAATCATCATACACAAATCATGTAATATATTTCTGTCAATAAATTTAGTCACTTGATGGACTATTGTTCAACACGGTCTGCCATTGTCGGCTCAGTTCAAAGGTCATTGCCCTAACCCAATTACCGTAATATCTATTGTTTAGTGTGTCGCCGGATTTTGACGTTAATTTCTCTTTTAGGTACAATAAAACTATGTGATTTTGGCTCCGCGACCACTGATGTGTACACACCTAATCCTTCATGGAGTGCTAATCAGAGGAATATGTTGGAAGAGAATGTAAGTGATTAGAAATCTGCTATTTAATTGAGTAACAGGACAGATTACTAGGTGCACATAAGCACAATTAGATTTAAGTTATTCTAGACTTAGTCTGGGCCCTCTCCAAATAGAAAAATGGCGATGGGACAATCAATTCTGAGGCATATAGTTGGTACTCTTTAATCTTCAAAACAGAACCTTAAGTGTCCTTGAGTAGATTACTGGACAACAATCCAATTAGTGTCAATACTAATAGTTGGCTTACAAGACGATTTATCATTGGCTCATCAATCTTGTTACAATCTTACAAGTATCTAAATTATACTAATATTATAAAGCTGCAGAGTTGGTTTGTTTGTTTGAACGCGCTAATCTCAAGAACTACTGGTCCGATTTGAAAAATTCTTTCAGTGTTGGATAATCCACTTATCGAGGAAATCTATAGGAGATTTTTAATCTCGAAATTCCTACGGGAACGGGCACAACGCGGTTAAGACCGCGGGGTGCTGCTAGTAAATTATAAGAATCAATGTAAACTGGAGAAACCTTTGCCCTGCAATAAAACATTACAGGCTTTCCCGACGTTTCGAGTGAATTGCACTCCTGATTGCAGCCAAACTGATGCATTTTGCTTGTAAACAAACTCTTGTACCGCGAAAAAACCCGTAGTATCACATCAATACGTTTAATGTTTGTTGTATGTTGTAATTTTAACGTTAACCTTTCATCTATTCCAGTTGGCTCAATTCACGACACCAATGTACCGAGCGCCTGAAATGCTAGACACTTGGGACAACCGCAAAATAGACCACAGTGTCGACATGTGGGCTCTAGGATGCATCCTATACACTCTCTGTTACATGCAACATCCGTTCGAAGACTCGGCAAAGTTGGCTATACTCAATGGGAATTACAATTTGAACCACAACGACCAGAAATACAAGTGTTTCCATGAGATTATTAGTATGTATTAGTTTTAATTATGCTACTGGTAATTAGCTAAAAGATGGCGTCATACAGGATTGAACAGTCTTTCTTACATTTTTGGCGTATAGGAAGAAAATTTTCGCGTTTATAATATAATATGTAAAGGTTCTAAGCTAGTTAAAAACTGTGCAGACATGCTGACATTGATTGAGAAAGTTAGTTTGACTTTACCCCCGATGACATATTATGGGTTCAAACCCCAAGACATTAGATGGATAATACAGTGTAGAATTAAACACATAGTTACTTTTATCCTTAAATTCCCACAGGGACATGTACAATACGATTGCAACCGAGAGGCGCTGCTAGTCTAGAACAATATTTAGCTTGCTTTTCCCTTGGTATAACTCCCGTAGGGTTTCCCATAGTATAACCGTGTATGTATATTATGTGTGCAGGCGGGTGCCTGTGTGTGAACCCCGAGGACCGGCTGACGATCAGCGGCGTGCTGGAGCGCGTCGCCGCCATCGCCGAGTCGAACAATGTCAATCTCAAGCAACCACTCAAATTTGAGCGTAAAAAAGTTGAACAATCTGTGGCCACTAGCTCGCCAGGTAATAAGAAGTCAAGTAAATATTACACTACCATATCTTAGGAGAACCACCCACCGATACTCGAATCGATTCCTCTCTATATCGCCCGCGCCGCCGCGACCACGGTCCATCCTTATGTTATGTTGCATTCAAATACTCGAGCTAAATATGGTCAAGCATTTTTTGACTTTTTACACTCAAATTTTTTTTTATTCCATAAACTTTTATTATTTCTGAGAATTTCCTTAGATATGGTTATCGTTAAATGAAATGTGAGATTTATTTACATTCCAATATCGATTATTCACCAAAAAATTTGATCATCGCCAAAGGTAAGGCAATTTGAACGTTATGTTCCATGAAATAAGGTAGTATGGCATTTATTTGACTTAAAAATAATATATCATTAACATTAATATTTTGCTTCGAATTTTGCGTCACATGAAGTTAGAGATACGTAATTAGATTTTGTATTTATTGTCTAATCGACTCATGCAATGGGGCTCACGCGTGTGTGTTACACCAACTCGCATTTAAATTATTCTATATTATAAGCTTTAATTCGGTATGTAAGTGGTTATATAAAGAACACATCGCATAACCATGTCAGACATATTGGATCAAATAGTTTAATTATAATAATATACACTCAATGGTAAAATGATTGCGTTTACCGATCAAAAGTCAGTGTGCATTTATAAAGTGCATACCATTATATTAGGATACTTGTAGACTATACTATATTAAACATATAATAAATATATCTATACATTCCTCTCATATAACGCCATTAATATATTTTTCTTTATCTGTTGTATTTAAGATTAAAACCATGGTACTAACTAGAATCAGAGCAGTTATAATAACATTCATACTTTTATATCTATATAAATAACTTGTCTTCTAACGAAGGTAAATATAATAGACATAAATAATAATATTTACTAACTTGGTGGATTTGTCAATCAGCACTTATATAATATTTATTATATTAAAATATTATTGGGTTTTATGTAAGCTATGTGTATACAACTAGTCTTATGGCCTTTATCAAAACTTGTTGATTTAATCAATAAAATCGTGGATTCTTTGACAATATGTAGTGTTTGGAAGGGAGGTACAATTTAATGGAAGATATGTGTTTAAAATGTATTTGAAGCTTAAAGTGTTCTAAACTTCTTTAAAGTCATGTCGAGGCTTAATATAGAGAAATAAATATGTATTATCATGCAGTCAGATTTTTTATTTTGATCGCTGGTTTACGAAGATTCATAGCAGCCATTTGGAGCGTGATGGGTAACCTCATGGATTTTACATTTTGTTCGGGTACTGAGAGAATTTACATTAACATATTTTACAATGTGCTTTAATTTGGGGTTTATGTAACTGATATACATTTTTGTATGTATTCACGAACAAAGATTGGACACTAATATACATAGGAAGGTATACATTTCTCAAAAAAGGCGTTTCACTTTTCTATCAAAACTATGTTTGTGAATACACGAGTCAATGTGTGCCTTTCTTTACTCTCACATACTATGATATGTTTTGGTCTTCTTCTATACTTCTATGAGTCACAAAGACATAACATTATGAACCTTATCTAATTGTAATAACGTATATGTTAATGTGAATTCTCTTTGGCTATAACGGGCATAAAACATGTGTTATCTAAGCACTAATATTGCACTTGCACTGAAATAACATGCTAGTTTACTAATCACTATTTAATGGAAATATGATTTATTTTTGTACAATAATATTACTAATCTGTTGTATGTTTGTTGGGCTACTAAAGATAATAAAATTTATGTAATTAACAGTTCCATATAAAAAAGATACTCATTAATTAATAGGAAAAGTATGTCAAAGCCACTATTGGTCCTCAGAAGTTAGATAATAAATTATACAAATAAATATTAGTTTACACAGCTCTCTCAAGTAATTAGCTAGTCAGTTTGCTAGTACATATACGTGTGTAAAATGTGTTAAATATTTTGTTCAAAAATGAAGAAAAAATTATGCCCAGTTACCCCTTATTTCTCTACAAAATAAGGGCATGTCCATGTCCATATTAGAATAGTAAAAAATTATATGTCAGTCCAAGAGTCAATATGGCCTTTAGAAATTTACTAGTGTATAGTATCTGCTGATTTACGCAAGTAGATAAAACTTACATAAGTTAAGGTTTAGTTCAACCTAAATAAAGGTATTTATTCTGAGTTACTAAGAGGCAGGGAGAGTTGGCAATGTATGGGGAAAACACTTGCCTAGCAGCACCAGTGGAACAGTACAGTTTCAAAAAGATACTGTTCGTTTACACTCGACTTATTAGAAATTAATGCGTCAAATCTTCTAAGTACCTATTAATAATAGGTGTTATCATGTCGATACCAAGTCTTATCGCTATTTAAATGTTTGAGGTAAGGGCCGAATCAAACTTGTTGTTAACTGTGTGTCGTAGGCTTAAAAACATGTTGTAATTTCATTTAGTACCTAGATTGGTTTGAAAAACAAGTGACGGCTGTTTTGAATTGTGTTCTTGTGCATAATTTGGACGTATGGCTTTTATTTTTGATGTGAAAATGGCGGATTTAACCGGCTAGCGTGGTGGCTAGTGACGTGTCGCCACGCGTTTTTTGACATGTGTCAGGCGTACATAGACAAATCAGTTGTTATTTTTTAACTGTTAGGTACTAATTAAAATTACTTTTGTTATCATATATCAATATATATCGGAGACAAAACTTAAAGGAATTATTTTGAGCTGAAATCAAATATGTATGGATGCATGTATTACCGGATTAGATCCGGGGCTTATTTCTTTTCTTTTGAATGACCATTTCCATTGCATGTATGTGTCCGTACTGTAGTTGAAAAGTGGATTTTCGCGCCTTTTGTTTTAATTCACTGTCGCGAAATATATAATTAAATACCAATTGCCTAGATGTTGAATATGTAGTTTATTTGTCAATTTTAGCTTACTTTAAACATAGCTACATTAATATGTAAGGTTTGAATTATTGTTACTGATTTTTAAGTTAGTGTTGTAAAAATATGAGGCCCGAAAACTCACAATATAGTGTCTGATAAAGATAGCAATACATATCACATTTTCTTTTTCATTTTAGGTGTTTTCAACTTTTTCGGGTGCCCAATTGTTTTCTCGTTTAAATGACCTGCGCATGATCCTTGTTCCCACCACTGGACTCACATGAACGCTTGCGCTAAACTTCTCTGGATATGCTCGCAATGATGAGTATTCATTGTTTTTATTTATTATACTATTAGTATTAATTTATTGTTACTATGTACACGTTTTATGCCTGTTATTTAAACCAAATAAGACTATAAGTGAACGGTCAATATGATTGGACCCTGTATTAACACTGACGCATGTACGAACACTAACCAATTTGAATAATCTCAGAAATGTTTTGAATATATCTCAGTAATTGTCTTAAGTAGTTTTAGGCCAGATTTAAAAAAGTATAGAGGCTTATATGTGCATGAATTGTGACAATAATCTTTGTATCTAAAGTGTTTCTTGGTTTGCAATATTCGTCCCTATTGTGACTGGAGTAAGATACATTTTGACTAGGTACAAGGCAAACAAATGATTAAGTATTAGATAGTTACCATTTTTGTTGTTTTGTTTTTAAGTATGTGAGAATGTTTAATATCTTTATAACGTACATATTTGATACAAATGGCTGCTGACTGACTTCGTTCAAAAGTTTACATTCCAAAAATGAATTTGAGCAAGTCAGAAACTTGTTAATATGAGTTTAAATAAAGACTCTCATTTAGAATCCTTTGTGATAAACTATGATTTTATGCAGGCTGTCAATTTTCTATAAATACAGATTATTTGTAAATAGTATTAAATCTGATATTTATTTGAATAGAAAACTAATTCGCTAGTTTATTTTGACTTCTTATTTGAAATTGTTGCCAAACACTAATGAATCGAATTAAGTAATTTTAATAATCATCATACCGTATACTACAGTCTCATACTTTGATAATCACCCTGTATATTCACACTCAATAACAAATCACTACTTAAAGGTTGTTAAAATACTTTGTTATTTATCAATGTTATTATAAATTATGGTGCTATTTCTCTATTTTAAGTTTCAAATGAAACTACCCGACTTTGTAACATAAAGGAGGGTGATGTTTTTAGGTAAACATGAACTATTTTATTTGTTTACTCTTTATTGTTATTTAGGATCATTTTTGAGGAAGATTGTTAACTTTAAATTTTAATATTTATTTCAAACGAACGATTTTTCTCGCTTCAAATCTATTTTGAGACACTTAAGTTGATCACTTGTTTTAACCAAATTAGGTCTTTATACCGAGACATTGTTAATTTTGTTTATTTTATATTTACTTTTTCTAATATAAACATTACTCGTAATGTAATTTATTAACTGCTCACTGTTAAAGTAAATTATTTAAATCATTAAACACAGTCTATGCCCCAATGAAAGATTATTTTAGTACGATTGTAATTGTTAGTTGTGAAAATAACAAATACCAATCGGATAGCATTTTCGAAATATTTTCGCGGTTATTAATATATAAATGTTGAATTTAGCTCAATAAATTTTACAATATTCAATAAATAAATAAGTCATTTATTGAAATAACAAGTTTAATTAGACCGAACTAAGCTCTAGGCTTGTGTTATGGAATTTAGCTGATAACTGATATTAATAAATTCATATACAACAAATAATATCAAAATATAATAATAATTTTCGGCAGCAAACTTTATAAACTTCGGTGAAACGTGAGAGTTAAATCGAATAATTTGATAGGTTTTTATAGGCTCAAAACTCCCGACGTCACAGACAGTAAATACTAGTTTTGTTTTCAGCCAATCAGATGCGACGCTCAGGAAATGGTGCAATCTGATTGGTGTTTGACAATATTTTGACAACTACAAGTAAACAGTTGGAAATATTAAAAAATATTAAGTGAAGCATCAAACGATAATATTTTACAGTAATCATTAAATTCAAATCATTCCTATATTTACTCATTTTGTAAGTTTCTAGTTTTTATTGTAAGTAAGTGTAAGTTGATATTTATTTGACAATTTTGTTGACACGTGTCTACATTGAAGATGTTAATGTTTTAACGATTTGGTTGAACTTTAGTAAAATATAAAACAATCGATAGTTAGCTTCAATGATAAATAAATATTTTTACACTTCATCTAAAATAATATTGTCCATCACATGATAATTCCAAAATTAATAGTTTATAGACGAGCAATTATATTTTATTACTTTACTATCAATATTAATAAGAAATATGTAAGATATTTAATATTAGAAATAAATGTAAAGTAATTATATATGTGTTTTTGTATGTTATACCAAAATCACCTTTTTAGCAATGTAGTAGAACTTTTGAAAACATTTGTCAAAAGGTAATAAGTTAACATTTATTATTATTTAACTGATAGATTTCACCCTAATCGCTTATAGGTGATTCATCTCCTGTCATTTTGGTGCTAATTTCATTGATTACATGTTTTACATATCCTATTTCTATATGAGAGCAAAGTATTGCCAGGACTATAATAGCGTTTATCATCATATAAATATTACCAGTTAAAAAAAACAACTCAAGTCTACTAGCTACCATTAAGATTCTCTCTATATACCTATGTAGGTATTTAGTAGGTAAAGTTATCACTTCAATGTTTAACGCTAATATGATCCGGGCGTAAATATATGTCCGAAAAAATTGATATAGTTTGGCGTCGAATAAGTATACCAGGAACCTAATAAAAATACAGTAGGTTTGAGTCTCAGATGGGGGAACAATTCTCGACAATGGGTTAATGATGTAATTCTTGCAGGGCCGAACTCCGTGCCGGCGGCGGGCGCGGACGCGCCGCCCCGGCCGCCCGAGCCGGCGCGGCCGCCGCCGCCCGCGCGGCCGCCCGCCGCGCCGCACTACCCGCCGCCCGCGCCGCAGCCTCAATCCAACTCTGGACTGTTTTCTTCCATCAAAGGCGGTGCAGGGAGCTTCTTCAAGAACTTGAAGGATACAAGCTCGAAAGTCATGCAGACTGTGCAACAGTAAGTGTAGCATGCAGTCTTATCGTCAGAACATATCGGAGGCCTTTAGGCGGTCTAAAACTCCATCAGATTACTTGAAATGAATGAATGATTAGATTGAAATTGACTTCTGAGTTCTAATAAATCTCTTTATTTTTACTTTTTATTTATACTGATACAATGTTAAATTTATTTGTGTTGTAGGTCAATAGCGCGAACGGATCTGGATATCAGCTACATAACGAGCCGTATTATCGTGATGCCGTACCCTTCTGAGGGTTTGGAAAGCGCTTACAAGACCAACCATATTGATGACGTTAAGGTAAAACATAATAGTTATTTTACTTACAGGAAAAAACATACTTCTTAGCAATTAATGCAAAAATAAAATTGGTTGTAAAACAAGTTGTTATTGAGACTAGCAGTAACCCGCGGTTGTACCCGCGATGTGCCCCTTCTCGTGGGAATTTCGGCATGAAAATCCATTACAAAAATAATTATTCAAATCATATTGGTAGTATCGGAGATTTATTAGCCTTCGAACAAACAAAAAATCAAACTCTTCAGCTTTTTAACAGAATAGATAGTATTGCGGTCGCTGTAAGAGTGTAACTATAGTGAGCGTGTTATAAACCGAGACATTGCATGTCTTCAATTTTAAGGCTTCACAACTTAGTTCATAACTATAGCTATAATCTAGGGTTTCATTTTTGATCCCATCAAGCGTATCTACGTTATTTATCAAAGTATATTCTTCCCCAGGCATACCTAGAAAGTCGTCACCCGAACGGGCGTTACGCAGTGTTCGCGGCGGGTCGCGGGCGGGCCGTGTTTCCCCGCTCCGTACCCGTAATAGAAGCGACGCACGCAGTCACCCCGACGCCCGTACTCGCAGCCATTTACAGCCTAGCGAGGCAGATGTACATGAGTCTTGGGAAGGACGAGCAAACAGCCGTGGTGATTGCTTGTCCGGTATGAACTTGGCTTTATATTTAAGTAAATAAACGTCATCAGTGTAAAGGATTAAAAAGTTTATGATAAAATTTAGATGCTTATCACAATCTAAATGCCAAAAATAGCTGTCAAAACATTTGACAATAAGTTGACAAACAAACTGATAGTCAGACAGAGGAAACCAAATAGTCCATCGAAATGTTACATTTTTTAGGCCTAACCTTGCGTTTTTTAGAGGACGCAATTTTATTTTTTTGATGTGTAGGGGGGGTCAGTGTAAAGCTAAAAACAAGTTTGTGGGGTCGCCACCCTTGTCCCACGGCCGCCATCATGAAAATAAGGGTTGAAATGGTTTTTACGATATATCTCTTAAACTATTAATTTGATAAAAACATTTTTTTAACATTTTTGTTGCAAATTAAATTCTCTACAACTTTGGTCCAGTAACTTTTTGTCATAGAACTATAAATAAAAAAGTTATAAGCGAAAATGTTCAGAAATTTTAAAAGTAAAAATAAAAGACATAAGGGACATTACAGCTGCTGCTGATCCTAATACCGATCTATCGAAGGTCGTAGTTCGAATAGGTGGGTTCCATTTGCTCATGTCGTTCATAGGTGCGATTGGATATATCATGCCTGGTAGTGGACTCGAGGATATCTTCAAATTAATTGATGCTGAGAACTGTGTACAGCACATGTCTGGACATGCTTATGGTAGGGCTGTACGTGTTCATTTATAGTACTATTATCATCCAGAAAATCTCGTTCTTCTTCTGTAAATTCTATTGAATCCATAAATATTTTTGTTTCTGATAAATGCATTAGCAAATGAGCACGTACAGCCCTACCATAAGCATGTCCAGACATTATGTGCTGTACACAGTTCTCAGCATAAATTAATTTGAAGATATCCTCGAGTCCACTACCAGACATGATATATCCAATCGCACCTATGAACGACATGAGCAAATGGAACCCACCTAATCGAACTACGACCTTCGATAGATCGGTATTAGGATCATCAGCAGCTGTAATGTCCCTTATGTCTTTTATTTTTACTTTTAAAATTTCTGAACATTTTCGCTTATAACTTTTTTATTTATAGTTCTATGACAAAAAGTTACTGGACCAAAGTTGTAGAGAATTTAATTTGCAACAAAAATGTTAAAAAAATGTTTTTATCAAATTAATAGTTTAAGAGATATATCGTAAAAACCATTTCAACCCTTATTTTCATGATGGCGGCCGTGGGACAAGGGTGGCGACCCCACAAACTTGTTTTTAGCTTTACACTGACCCCCCCTACACATCAAAAAAATAAAATTGCGTCCTCTAAAAAACGCAACCCCAAATGTAACTTTTCGATGGACTAAAAACATTGTTACTGATTTGATAGGTTTAAGCAACCCCTGCACTACATTACTTTTTGAATTCGGTATGTTTACAGAAACCGTTGTTACAACAATGACAATGGTAGTGGTGGTGGCCCGTAAAGTAGCAAAAAAGTTCAGATTAAAATGTAAACTAAAAGCGGAGTGTCTCCGTAATCGTAGTTTCAATTCAATCATCATTTCCAGGACGGCAAACAGCACTCATGTTTACTGTTATGCGCGCTTCTTCTCTACGCCAAGTTGGTGACGATACCGGAAGACGCTCTGCAGATATTCGCGGTTAAACGGGCGCCGATCAACATGCCCGCTAGTCAGCTCAGATATTTGTATTATCTGTGCAATATTATAAGGTTTGTTCACTTGATTGATTTATTTAAAATCGTTATTTCTAAAGCTTAAAATACCACTTATGGCCACCTAGGCCATAAGTGGTATTTTAATGTATTTTAAACATTTAATTAATTGAATATGTATTTTTCCAGGCCAGAACCGGTGATTCCTCATTTCCGGCCTGTATCTCTAGTGTCATTGACTATTCAACCTGTACCATTATTTACTAAAGCAAGGTAAGAAATACTAACGGAATGCACAAGACAAAATAAATTTCAAAACAGTACTTATCTTCAAACTTTTTAAACTCACACGATTTGCACTCATTATACTAAATGAAACGGGTCTGTATCGCGTTAGATAATTAAACGTATTTACTAAAATACGTACCCGACGTTTCGAGCGGATTACACCGCTCGTGGTCTCCCGTGACCACGAGCGGTGTAATCCGCTCGAAACGTCGGGTACGTATTTTAGTAAATACGTTTAATTATCTAACGCGATACAGACCCGTTTCATTTAGTATAATGAGTACTTATCTTGTACGAAATAGAATACAATTTAAGAACGTCATTTTAAATAAACAAAATCCGCCAAATCATATCAAGGAGTTTTGTTTAAATCTAAAGTAACATAAGATAAACATGTTTTTTTAATAACCAATAATGTTCGACTCCTGGAACCCAATTCCACAAATTTATTAATCATTTCAGAGATGGGTGCAGACCGTACCTCGAAATCTACAATGAAGATAGACTCGTGTTGTCAACGCTACAAGAGTACGATAGGTTACATTTGTACACGTTAACTGAAGGAAAGGTACGTCAAAGGCTCGCTTATCTATCTATATAAATAAAAATGAACCGCCCAAATGTATGTACTGTACGCACATAACTTCAGAACGACTGCACCAAATTGCATGATTATTATTTTATGTGTTCCTTCAGGACAGGACAAGGTTTTTATTTAAGTAATTAAAATCTCGAAATTCCCGAGGGAACGGGTACTACGCGGGTGAGACGGCGGAGCGCGGTTAGTTCTGTTAATAAAGATGATACATTTGGTGAGCCCAGGTGCACCTGCCGCTGGCGGCGTCCGTGTGCGGCGACGTGTGCGTGTGCGTGCTGCACGCGCGCCAGCAGCTCGGCCGCGCGCTGCCCGTCAGAGTGGTATCGCTGCACTTCCACACCGGCGCGCTCGACCCCGACCAGCATGTCATCAAGTTCACCAGGTATGTATTAGGGTGGGTCAAATTTTTTTTTTTACGTTTTTTTAAGAGGCTCAGCGGTAAAAAGGTGCCAAATAGTGTGGATAATTTGTGTGTAAAGTTTTATTAAAGTATTTAAAGTTTAATTGCCTCCGGATTGTAATACAAATTTTAAAAAAAAGTTGATTTTTGAAGCCATGTTACTTACGTTATCTTGAAGCTATTCATTTCAGTTTTTGTATGTAATAGTGTTTAGAAACGATAAATAGCGCTGTTAGACAAGTGCGAGCGAATCTGCGCAGTTCACCGTTAAAACAGTTAGTGTCACGCAGTGCGTAATACAGTGCAGTCATTTGTTTTGTGGTATTAAGAGAATGGATCGCACTCGCACTCGCAATAGGTGGAAATGTCCCTTATTTGGTGATTTATGCGATTTAAAAGACAACATATTGCCTACATACGAAGATGTGATGAAGTTTTATGAGTGGACCCGACACAGCTTAAAATATGAGCGGGAAACTAAAAAAGAGCCAACATACAAAGAAATAGAGGCCATTGTCGTTGCAAAACTGACAGAAATATGGGTGAAATCATCTATTCCCACACTGGAGCCAAAACAAATTAAGGTAATGTTACAAACATATCATTTAAAATGCAAAAACCTACTGAAATCTTACCCAAAAATACCTGAAAAAAAGTTGGAAGAGTTTCGCCTTGGCAGTAAAGTTTTGTTTGATATTTTGGCCACATCTAGTACATCTGGGCCACGAACATTTTCAGGGACAATTGGCAAAGAACTTGAAAACTGCGAAACACGACCTATAACTCAATTTCAACCTATACCGACAAATTTACCGGAGTTTTCCGCTGAAGATATTAGTACAGATCAAAAATACTTGTACAGAATAGTTGAAGCGGTTTCAACAGGCATATTTCCTAGCGATTTAGCAAACAAATCACCAGGTAAAATGTCCCATGCCCGATGGCTAACTCGTGCCAACAGGATTCTCCGTCTGTATGTTTCAGTTAAAAATGCCTCTGCAAATCTAATCACTCTTGCAACGTATATTGTTAAAGTTTACGCTCCAGTGTGGTTCCATATAAAAACTCGCCCCAGTTGTAAAGATGGATCATGCCACTTATTTAAACTCAACGAACTAAGCAGATATTTACTAACAACTTTAAAAGCCATTATCGATCCAGTAATACAAAGAAACAGCTATTTCGCACACCCGGAAAACTTATTACTTGCTATGTTGACAGATTCGCAGCCACATATTCGTGAATTGGCTGCTCGACGAATTTTGAAATCTAGATCAACAACATCAACAAAATTGCGTCTGTTTCAGTTACCAAAGATAAATTTCAATGCGTCAACATATTATGATCTTTTAAACTGGCAAGAAAATATCACGGAGCCACCGATATTGAAACCTGTAACCGAAGAAAATCTCCGACTGTTTGTTGAGCAAAAAGGAGAAACAACTTTGGATTTTTTACGCCTTCCTTGTCACACACAAGCGGTAGAAAGAGCTGTTAAAGCTGTGACTGAAGCTTCAGCCACTTTGTGTGATAAAACATCAAGAGAAGGATTCATCAAAGCCCAGATTGATTCGAGGAAAGCTATGCCGAAATTCGACAGTAAAAAGGATTTTTCCGCCAAATAAACCTTTCTTTGTAATGTTAATTTTTTTTATTTTTCTTCTTATAATGACTTGCCATGATAGTTTCTTTTCATTAAACACAATTACTATCCATTTACGACTTTTATTTATAAACCACACCGATTTCTGTAACTTTGTTCGGCATGCTGTTTTTGCTATATTATTCTCAAATTCCGAATGAAACCGGAGGCAGAAGATAAATGCCCTTTGCTACCAAATTTCATAATTTATTTACAGTCATGATTTGGCACCTTTTTATCACTGTGCCCGTAAGAAAAAGAAAAAAAAAATTTTCTTCATACAAAAGTGACCCACCCTAGTATGTATTGAGGAGCCGACAACCACTAAAGTAAAGTTAAGTATTAGCCTGTAATGTCTTTCTGCTGGGCAAAGGCCTCTCATCTCACTGAAGATATCAGCACAGTGAGGAGGATTAGGCGTAATCACCACGCTTGCCTAATGCAGATTATACGCAAGGGATTATGGTACGGTTTACTTAAATAGATAGAGTGATTCAAAAGGAAGGTTTGTATGTATAAACAATCCCGAAATTTCCACGGGAACGGGGGTAAAACCGCGGGGCGCTGCTAGTTACGTATACCATGGACGTGTCTCCCCGAGGCGATGTGACGAATAGGTAAGTGTGAGCGTAACGTCTACCTGCAGCGTAATGCGGTGCTCTCGCAGCGAGAGCGAAATTAGCGCGCTGTAATTCGGTAGCATCGGGTCGTATTTATGTCGGCATTGCCGCGTAATCTGTTATTAGACAGTCTTTTTGTGTGACAGACATAAAAAAAAATCTCGCGGGACTCGATTTAAAGTCTATTTGTGACATATATAAAATAAATCTAGACTTTAAATACATCAAACTCCTTTCCAGGTCCGAAATCGACGGTATAGACGAGACAAGCCCGATGAACGACCACTTTTCGTCGAACACGACCGCTGTGATAAGCCTGGTGGTGCAGAACGGCGAGCGGCGCAAGCCCGGCAGCGACCCGTGGGAGGAAGACCACTCCTTCGCTGTGAGGACGCCGGACGTACTCTTCACTACCACGCTCGAGAGAGACGAGACCATTGATAACTTCGGTAAGGGGATTTTTAAAATAAAAAAATATATTATATATCTGGATAAATTCACACACGGTTAATTAGGCCCAAACTAAGCTCTGAGCTTGTATTATGGAATCTAACTCAATGGTACTAACACTAATGTATGTAAGAAGGAGAGATCATAAGTATGAAATATTTGTCACTTATGTATTATTTTATCAAACAGCCAACCTGAAAAAGGGCGCCGGATCCGCACCGATCTCAAGTATGTGGTGTAGACGACATTACATAATCATACCGTTTACATTCAATACCATACATGAAAATCAGTCTCACTCAAATATTACATATCTATACTAATATTAATATCATAAAGAGTATTTTTTTAGTTTGTTTGTTTGTTTGTTCAAGCTAATCTCAGGAATTATCAATCCAATTTGAATAATTCTTTGTGTACTAGATTTCCCACACATTCAACGGGAAAGTTATAGGCTATTTTTCAGTCCAAAATTTCCACGGGAACAGGCACAACGCGGGTAAATCCGCGGGACGCTGCTAGTTGTCAATTATATTATTAATTATAAATGTATAATGAATATTACATAATATTATTAATAATATGTAATACGAATATGAGTATACAATAATAAATTCTTATCAGTTCAAACATGCATGTGTTAATCATAGACATTATTAATCATGTAAATATATTTTTTTATGTATTATAAAACTTATTTGTGCGTGACACTGTGGTGACACTTCATATTTAACATCACATTTTTGTTTTTAAACCAAATACACCAGGCGATATTTACTGACACTTTTAACTTTAATTAACTATTTGTTTGTTTGAAATTATAATCATGAATTTGTATATAATCCCGTGTATGTGCGGTCAAAATTCTAATCCTAATAGTAAATGTGTAGTGCCCACTATTGCAACTGTTTTTGACATTGATTTACCAGACAAAGCTAATAAGGGCCGCTTACGAGTTTTGTCTGAAAAGATTCGATCGACAATTTAAAAAAGGTTCTAGGGTGTCTTTTTCTTATGATGCATGACCTTTGGACACTCTATAAGTAGTGATGTGTCGGAAATCCGTATCTGTAAACGCAAATACTCAATGAGAAGAATGGTTCTTTATCCGTGTATTTTGACACCAAGTATTCGTATTCGCATTCGTATCGGATATACTTTAACGATTCGGCACATCACTACAGCTTATGTTTTTTTTTGACATCCCACAACATACATAAAAAGATAAAAAGAGGATACATACAGAAATGTAATTGTAAGACATCACCATCTAGAAGTAATGACTGTTCAGTTAACAGTCAACTTATAAATGTTAGTAGTTTATGAACCAGTTCGTTAATACTTGCCCCCCCCCAGTGAGCGCCGAGTCGCCGCGCCCCGCGCCGCCGCGGCCCACGCCCCCGCGCCCCGCGCCGCCCGCCCCCGCCCCCGCCCCCGCCTCTTCGACAGCCGACTTCCTCAACATCGCCTCACAACAACCAACAACACAACAACCGCAAGAGAAAAAAGACAAGTTGAAGTCTGAAGATTCCTTCGATTTCTTCGGCTTGATGGAGAAGCAGGATGATGCTTTTGGAGATTTTATTAGTGGCACCAATGATGCTGCTAAGGTTTGTACTTAGATCAATAAGGCGCTTATGTGTTGATAATGTCAAATACTCATACTGTTCAAAATACTGTTTTTACTTGTTCTTTATGTCCCAGATTGATCAATAGGATCTTATATGCAAAAGTCCTAAGAATAGTCTCATATTGAGTCAAATGGAAATATTAATATCTCAAGGGCTAAAACCGGTAAAAAAAATTATAGTTAAAACAAGTATTTTTGAAGTTATGTATAAAAATAGGCTATAGCGCTTATGATTTAGACTAAAGGCTATCACCCAAATCAAAATACTGATAATGAAATATTAATTTATCATGTTTTATTGTTACCAAGCTAAACATTGCATTCCTCCTCCAGCCTCTGGTGGAAGAGTCGATATTCGGTGACCTGCCGGCGCCGCCGACGGAGGCGGGAGAGCGCGCGGGCGCGGCGGGCGCGGGGGACTTCGACCCCTTCGGCCTCAACGAGCCGCTGCACAAGCACGAGCCGCTGCTCACACCGCTGCCCGTCAAGGAAGATAGTCAGTGTTGCCAGCTATTCTAGGATTTGTACAAAGCATCAAATTATAGTTAGTATATAAAACGTTGTGTGTCCGGCAGACGGCGGCGCGAGCGGGTCGACGTCTCCGTCGGACCCGTTCGCCGGCTTGTCGTCGCTGGGCGCGGCGCCGCTGTCGGCGCGCGCGTCGCCGGCGCCGTCGCCCGCGCACCACGCCGGCACGCCCGCGCGCTCGCCCGCGCACCAGCCTGACTACAGGTCAACACTAAATAAATATCTAGAAGAATTCACACACCAAACCTAACATTACACGAAGTACACATTTTTATGCGTCGGCACGTAATTCAGCAATCGGTTTGTTTTAACTGAATTAGGGTGTTTACATTAATTGGTTCCAAATTGGTAAACAAAGCTCTTCAAACTGACAGCATACGTCTCCATCCATCGCCTCCAAATACGGATTGCGACACCGAAAGATGTTTGAAACGCTCATATAAACCATTCTTCCTCAGCCGTTCCCACTTCGAACCTGCCAAAACACCAATGGACGATAAGCCGAAAAAGCCCGCGGATGTTTTCGGCGACTTACTCGGCAGCCAGGGGTATCAGTTCGCGAGCAAACGCGACCTAGGACCCAAGACCATGAACGCGATGCGCAAGGTGGAAATGGCCAGAGATATGGACCCCGACAAACTGAAGATACTTGAATGGGTAACAACTTACTTTCCTTAACTATTCCGCTATTAGGTGACAAACAAACAAGTACTTAAGAGTGTATACTACCTCAAATCGCTTATTTTCAACTCGGCGGGATCTCCATATATTCCTCGTTACTCAATATTTAACTTTGAAACGTATGTATGGTAAAGTTCATGATATAATCTATCGATCATATGTTTCGAAAACACGACTCCATGAAATTTTCTCGATAGAAAAAAATCGCAAAGTTATCTCTAAATTTTTACTAAAATCTTAATATCTCAATAAATACAAAAGTTGTTGAATTAAAATAAAGTGTAGTAAATTGAATAGGGTTTACAGAACAATTCATATGTTGCGGTTTTTTCAAATGAGTACCATAATGTTTGTAGGGAGCAAATACCTACAATTCGCGGGCCGAAACACCAAGCGCTCAGATGTTTCTGTCCCGCTTCGGCTCAGGGGAAAATCTGAATACGCGAACTGAGGTAGTGTACACTCTTAATTTTCTTGACAAGGTTCTTTTGTGTCAGTATTTGTCATGCATTGCCTGGCTCAAATTTCAACTTACTCGTGAACCAGGAAGTAAAAAACGTGTATTTACATGTACACTAACTCACCGATGTTGTTGCATATCTTAACTCGGCTCAGCAGCAGCAGTTTTTACTAAACCATAAAAAAAGTTAGCCTGTGATATCCCACTGGTGTGCAAATGCCTCTCATCTCACTGAATACAGTGAGGAGGATTGGGCGTAATCACCACGTTTGCTTTATGTGGGTTGGTGAACTTGAACCATGTTTGAAAAGTAGGAACCATGTTTTCGCTCGACCTGGGAATTTAACCCTCATTGGCAGGCGAGTGCACATACCACTAGACCGAGGTTTAACAAGTAAAAACAAAGGTTTTTAAACGATACGTACGCTAAACACATATCGTCGAGTACGTCGAGTACATCGACATACGTAAATACCGTTTCATAAGTAACCATAAAAGTCTCTTTAACTTCTCTTTCCAGACGGAAGGCAAGAAAACTAACATCAGAGCACTGATGTGTTCGCTCCACACGGTCGTGTGGGAGGACTGTCGTTGGAACCGATGCGACATGTCGCAGCTGGTGTCGGCGGCGGACGTCAAGCGGAACTATAGGAAGGCTTGTTTAGCCGTGCACCCGGATAAGGTAATCGTATGTCATTTGAATTTAGAATTGTTGTGAATATTATTTAGGGAACTGTATAGTATTGTATACATATATATATATATATATATATGTAAGATCGGGGGTACGCAAATACAATGTTGGTTAGCGTTAAATATAGCGTAAGGTTGTAATATTTTGGACCCATCCCCACCTGCTAATAGTTCTAAATAATCCTTTATTAATAATTCTAGGGTACTAATTTCTGGTATTTTTTAACGAGGGTTTTAGTTCATCTATATAATATTTTAAATAATGTTTTTTTGGAATTTCGTGACATCTTTAATATTTTTTCAGCAAATGGGAACGCCAAACGAGAACATAGCAAAAATGATATTCATGGAACTCAACAACGCGTGGAGTGATTTCGAAAACGACGCCAAACAACAGAACCTGTTCCAATCCTAACTATTTCATACTACAACTGTTAAACTTTACCACGTTTACACTATTCAACTGTTAAATACACACTATCGTTCTATATTATGCTTTTGATGACGTTAAAACTGTTGATTTTGTAAAAAAAACATTGATTGATACCTCAAGTCATTATTATGCTAGCACGAAAAGCGGAAAGGTACAATTTTCCACCTTACTGAAATGAGGTGAGGTACAAATTGTACACAATTCTTTTTCTCTTAGCTGTACGCCAGTATATTGTATATACATTGATTTTAATGTCTTCTAAATATTTCTTCAGAAAGCGTGTGTAGTGCTATGAAATTAGAATTGAAAATTAAGCACCAGTTTTTGAATGTAGATAATGTTGGACAATAACACCTAGGATTGACTTAGAGAGTGATTAGAGAAGCACTAAAGGGGAATTTTCAAAAATAAGTCACAGACAATTCAACGATCTAAATCGAAGAAGAACTTTGTGCTGTTGCAAATCGTAAAAAACTTCCATAGACAAGATTGAGACATTCACATTTTTAAATGTCTGAAATTTTCTGAGACCTTGTCACTAAAAAGGTCTTAAAGTTTCAATCTTAGAAAGTCTTCTATATATTTCATATATAAAACTCATTAGTGTGCTACTAATTTAATTAAAACAATAATAGCACATACCCTGGGCTTAAAGGGCAATTCAGTGCGTATAGTATTACATTATATTAAATGAAACATATAAATATGTATAAAAAGTATGGTTATTGAGAATGCTAGATTTTAAAATTATTATAAAGTTAATCCAGTAGATGCTTTAAGACGTACGTAATTGACATTCTTATTCATAAAGAAATCTTTATTGAGAAAAAATATGTGGCTTTGCGGCGAAATTAACATAAATGAAAAATATATGGAAAATGTTAACCATTGCTTGTCAAATTATAGATAAAAAGAAAACTATGAATGAGGATGTTAAGAGATTGGCGCTTGACCGTCGACTAGTTGTTATGATTTAGTTCCCAGGACTGTCTCGAAGATGGCGTTGTACCGTTATTTTATTTCAAGACTCCGTATAAAGATGTAAACCACGCATATTGAAAATTCAAAATAGTTTATTTAAATGTTAAGAGCTTATTATGTTAAGTTTGTACATTCCTAATTAAGTTAGATGGTAATTGTACGGTAAAAAGTGATATTTTCTGTTTCTTTTATTAATTTCCAGGGTGTAAGTAGCTTTGGGACTCATAAATAGGTAATAAATAATTCCTAGATTATCAATTAATAGTCAAATATTTTTTTATGTTCAATATAAGTAGTGATAGACAAATATTTTCTTTTAATTTGATTTCATTAAGTTGATTCCGTTTTAAATTCTGCTCTTGACAACGAAACTTGTTCATACAGACTTCTGTCGCATTTATTATCATAATGAAAATAATAATTCTGAGTTTTATTTTATTTAAAAATGGGAATATGTTTCCTTAAACATTTAGGTATGTTTCGTGCGCCTTTTTATTTCACTAAAATCACATAACGTTTTCGTTCATCAGTACTCAATTTCCCAGTGTTATGAATGTTACCAGTACTATAAAGTTCAAAATCCGCCATCGTGAATTATTATTACCATCGTAATAAAGTTTGCAGCAAAAAGCACAATTTTGTACTTATATTAAAGTTTTATTTTTGTACGTATTTTATGTTACGATTAAATCAAGATTTAGTTACATATGATTAAATAAATAAATAGAAATGCCAGTGACTGTTTAATGTATAATTATGTTCGAATATTGTGTATATTTTGCTTAGACATTAGCATATGTCCCAACATTAGTATTCTATTGTTCAAAATAAATGATATCTGAGGCATGACTTCACCGTTTGATTTACCTTACTATGGACATCCATCAATTACTATATAATTACTAGATAAACATAATATTAGCAAATAGCAGTCATATGTCTAAAACCTACATTCAGACACTTTCATTAATTGAAAAAAGAAAACAGTTAAAAATAGTCCTCCGGCCGACTTTGGCCATTGTACGCTACGGGTGAACCGGCGGCCGCTGCCAGTTTTACAAAAAAAGTAAAACATTAAAATTCTTACAGAAACAAGTACGATGACTGGCAAATGAGCATCAATTGGGCTTAGCATGAAAGAAAAGTCATATGTAATAATTAAATCCTATTTATTCATCAGCTCTCCAACTTGACGTCCAAACAGCCGTATCGTTCCAACAACTCTTGCTTCTTCCTCCTCAGTAAGGCTTCTTCGACGTCCTTCTGCGACGGGACGGCGACGTGTGACGTCACCGTGCGACTCACTGGGTCGTCCTCTTCTAACCGTTTGTCCTCCGGCTGAGATAAAATATAGTTTTTGAGATTAAGGAAAGAAAACATTTTCAACTGACTTCGAAACCTTTCTCTTTATGAAGGGGTCGTCAGTCCAATTGTGTTATTTTTTGTATCAGTTTGGTCCCATACATTTAAAGGTAAATGATGCTTTTTATAAAAGATTTTTTTTATAAAAATATCTGTTTGTGAACTTATACGTTTTGATGCAATTATGCTATTGAAAGAGAGCATCAATGAGACAGGATTGCCTGTTCTCTCACATCTATAAGTAGCTACAATAATAACACACACAATAAGATCCAAAGTGACTTACATCTTCTGGATAAATATTCTCTTCCTCGGGCAAATCTTCATCTTTATTCTGCTCTTTGTTTTTCCTCCATTCTTCAACAGCTCTGGCGATCGCTGCACAACAAGATGGAAATAAGATGCAATAATAAACAACTTAATGTTGTTTTAGACCTGCCTTTGCCGGCGGTTTTGCATAAAGCAAAGTTCTTGTTTGGCCCATGGGAGTAATTACAGCTTTGCTCAAAGGAGGGGGTTTTGGAAAGCTCAGTAATGTTTGCACAAGTTAATGGGAGGGGTCTGAACCTCAAATGCCAATAAAGTTAAACTTGATTATATTTTTCAGTGCTTAGGGACCACTACTAGACTCCTCACTCTCTAGCATGTTGCTAAACCACTAGATCGATCGTTCATCGACATCGATGGTGTGGTATAGTTGTTTGATCTGATGACCGCCCTTGAGCCATACAACGGATCTATTTGACATAACACCGTACCGTCTCTCTCAGCCTCCATTTCGGCAGGCAGCAACAGTCCGTCGTCATCATCTCTGTACCCGTAGTAGTCGGCGTCCACGTCGCGCATCAAGTCGGCGCGCGTGCGCCGCGGCGGCGCCGGCGGCTCTTGTTCGAATAACTCGCGGACGCCTGGATAAATAGAGATGATATTAGAGTTTTTAGCTACAGGAACATTCCGTTAGTGTGTGTATATTTAGTGAGTGTGAATGTTGGTAAAGTTCAGATCGATTTGGTGCGCAATACCACATTCAAGGAAAAAATCCTTCATTTCAAGCAGGTATGGCGTTTTATAAAAGACAATTTGAAAAGATAGCATTTTACTAAAATAGCATATAGACGAAATATATTTTGCGAATGGTCAAAATTTAATAAGTGGATTTGTTATTATTTCTTACTATACCAACTAGATGTCCTTTGTATGGAACCTTGTATGGCGGTTCGAAAAGTCCAGGGCTATATCCTTAACCAATACGAATTACTAAACGGCGTATAGCCATCAAGATATGCGAGAAACTATTCATCTGAAGCCTAATAATATCGGTCAATCGGTACATGCTCTTTACACTTACCTGGTAAATCCTTAGCGGCTCCAAAGTACTTGTACCCCCTATTCCCAGGCACTTCCTTGCCGTCCTGGTCCAACATCTTGGGGCCGACGCGCGCGTGGTCCGGCCCGCCCAGTGCTTTGATCTGCACCTCCCAGTGGCGCTTCTCTCGCATCAACTTGTTGATCTCATCGTTCAGGTCCCTGATACGGAACTCGCCGAGACCGGCTGGAAGATTGGAGATTAGCATAGCAAAAACGTTATTGATTTTGGGTATCTCGACTTAATTTATGATTTATTTTGGAAGTGTTTATTTTACATGAAGATTTTTTATCGTATATAATAAAATAATGGGTTGTTAAATAGGCGGCTTGCCTAACTACAAATAAAGACTCCAGCCCAGCAGCGGTTTTGGTGCACTCAAGCACTCAGGTTTTAAACCTTAATAAATGATAAAGCTTTAAGCTACAAGAATGTATAACTTATAAACATAAAGAACAACAGCATGGACACATTTTTTAATCCCAAAATAAAACATATGAAACATTTCAATACAATTTTTTTGTTATATCATTTCTTCCCTTTTTTCTTTCCGCCCTTTTTCCCTTTGTCATTTTTCTTTTTGCCTTTCCCTGACTTTAGTTTTTCAGTGCTACATTGTTGGGATATGTGATTGCCTTCAGGCGCAGCGCTATTCGGCGCTTTAGGAGTCACCAGTTCGATTTCCAAGTCCGTCTTCCGATCTTTGGACTCTAACTTTTTGCCAATCTTTAAAATGAACACATCTTTATGTGAGTTGGCTACTTTCTCCATGGCAACAGGCACGGGGCAGTTGGTAGGTGTAACATTGATAATTTTTCTATTTTTTGTGTCATTACTTTTTGTACAGCCATTGTAAGTGTATTTGAAGTTGTTAGTGAATGTGTTGTTCTTGTCGTTTTTCGTCGGGAAGTCTCGTGGTAAGTCGAACTGAATCTGATCTCCAGTGTTGTAAGGGGTGTCCTCGCATGAGCACAGTTCCTGGATCTTATCATACTTCCCTGATCTCTCCACTCTAGTGCTCTTCGGAACTTTGATCTTGAGCTCGTTGGAGTTTACTTTCGTTAGTATTTCGTCGTATCTTGTCATGCTGTCTTCTGTAAATTAAATTGTGGCATTAGTAGAATATACCATTTAGCTATAAGAAATTGATTTGAAAGCAATATATTACTATCATCTTTTTGTTTCTAAAAATGTTACTATTTGATGTGAATTAGAATAGCTTATTCAGATGAGTGAAACTTACCGTCATAGTTATTATGCATTTGATGGTTATGTATGGGTTCGTACGACCGCCTGGACGACACCATCGACATGTTCGACAGGGGCGATCTCGCTGTGTGTCTGTTCGACCCCTTATTAAACACCCCTTCTTCCAACATCACCTTTCCCTGGTCATCCATCTCTACGTTCTGACAACAATACATCGACATTCCATTATCGTCTTTCGAGAGTAAAGAAGTTGTTTTAGCCTTGGCATCTCCACAGAACGCCGTCGTTATCTCTTTGCCTAAGAATGACATACGAACTGTGATTTCGACCACACCTATTGACTCCTGATGGTCGAAATCTCCGCAAGATAAGTAATACAAGTTCTTCGATAGAGGCGTGGAAGTGGTACACATTATGTTATCCCGAGGTTGTTCCTTGGTCCACTTCTGGCACAGTTCATCTCTTAACTCGAAAAACTCTTTAGTGTAATCCATTCTAGTTTCAGCAATCCTTGTAACGCAGGAAGTGCAAGGAGGTTGTTTGGTGAGCTCCACGACGATATCAAACTCTTTGATACTGCATATCTTGTCGTAGGTCATGGCGAACAGGGTCGATTTCCCGACGTTCAATTTGCTCATACTGTGAATTTTTCCGTAAGACATGTCGTAGAGTACGATAGGCTGTTTGCCGAGAAACGATGCGGAAATGACTAGATTGTTTAGATCTAAGTCGAAGCATTCGCATTTCATGTGGATTTTATTGACGATGATTTCTATTAGGAACAAGTGGTAAGGGAAGTTGACGTCTTCCTGAGCCACCGCCCCTGGACAGCAGCCGCCTAGTAGCTCTTGTTTAGTTCTCACAATGTCTTCAGAAAGAGTCCTGATTGACTGTCTCAAAGCACTCGCTTCATTTGCGAGGAACTTACTCATATTCGCAATCTTATCGATATGACCATCCTTTATGTTATGAGGCGCTTCAATATCTTGAGAGAACTTCCTCACCGACTCACTCAGTTTGTTCAAATGGTCGTTGATTGATTTGGTGTTATTGAATTTTTGACCATTGTGTTCTGAGGGGGCATTACTTAGTCTTAGTTTTTCGACTTGAGAGTTAGGACTTCTGTAACCACTCTTGTTACTTTTGATGCTTCTTACTGAAGTGTTTTCTATGGGGGTGTTAGTACTTCTCGCAGGGCTAGCTGCGCGAGCCGGAGAAGGTGCCATCTCAAAAACATCATCTCCATCATCATCGGTCAGGGGCTGTATTGGCTCTTCATCCATTGTAATTTAGATACTTATATTATGAATAAAGAAAAGTCAAAATTTTAATTCCATACTTGTGACTGATAAATATTTTTTTTTGTGTCCAACGCCTACTAGATTTTATAACAAAAGATAAATAATAGTACAATTTTGAAATGATGACAATATGATGATATTGCCAGTCATAATAAAAAGTGTGTCCATAGGGTCAGATAAAAAATTGGTCAATAATTGGTGTAATAGTTGTGAATACAATGGTCATCGTTATCTAATATATAAAACTAGCAGCGCCCCGCGGTTTTACCCGAGTTGTACCCGTTCCCGTAGGAATTTCGGGATGAAAAATAGCCTATAACCTTCCCGTTGAATGTGGCTATCTATTACAAAAAGAATTATTCAAATCGGTTCAGTAGTTTCTGAGATTAGCGCGTTTAAACAAACAAACAAAACAAACTCTTCAGCTTTATAATATTAGTATAGATATAAAATTATCATATTGCCATGTTTGTATTTAAGCTCCTCTGATATGGCTTGAAATTTGGGGGAGGTGGTTTGAAAGGGTGGTCAACCCCATAATTTTTATATGGCAAAACTATGCTTGCTGGGTCAGCTAGTGATGCTATAACATTTCAAAAGTATCAAGTTATTCCATCACCAATAAACACACTTGTTAAAATAGTTTACAAATACCATATACCTTCAAATATTGATTCTGATTCAGCAAAAAGGTTAGTATACAAATAATGACTCACCATTTTGAATTTGTGCAACTTTTTTGGCTATTTCTCTTACAATTTCCAGTCTCCATTTCTCAGCTCTGTGCAGGTCATTGCACTCTGCTGCTATGAACGGTCTTCTTTCTCTCTGGCCTCCTGCTTCTTGGACCTGGGCTGCTCTCCATCGAGCTAAGGTTGTCCTAATGTTTATAAGTTTTTAGTTAAGTAAATAAGTAGAAGTAATTATGCATTATGTTTGTGGTTTGATGATTAGGTATTACTTACATAGCCTTTTCAGCGTTTCTGGCCTGAAAAAAAATTTATGTGAGGTTTATTGATGAGACAAAATTTGGTAAACATTAAAAGGAACAAACCATTTGATAGCTAAATTGCTATTAACAAGCATTTTTCTATTTTGTTGATTGTTTTATTGTTATTTGGGAAATAGCTTATTAAAGAGGCACTGATAACTGTATGATACATTATAAATTGTATTCAACGTGAGTAAAATAAGTAAACTTACCATTTTTGTTTAGTAGTTGTACCACAACACCACAATAACACCGACTTTCAGCAAGTTATTTAGCAATTTTTAATGGTTTCTTGATTGACACTAAGCCGTTCACAGGTTTATATATTTTATAAAGTAGTACTCAATCAATTATTCGAACCTTTAGTAATAATTAAATAATTTATTGCCTCAATAACCTAAAAGTGCAATAACAACAATACAATACAAAACAACAAAGCAAGCAACGAGCAGTGTGACCAGATTTAAATTGAGCATAATGCTAGCTGCTCGGGTAAATTCTGCTAAATTCTGCTAACGATTGATTTTGTATGAAAATATATAAAATAAAAACGCTCATGACTCATGACCGATTGTTTTTTATCTATATCTATACACTTTATAAAGCAAAGTCCCCCGCCGCGTCTGTCTGTCTGTGTGTTCGCGATAAACTCAAAAACTACTGAACGGATTTCCATGCGGTTTTCACCTATGAAGAGAGTGATTCTTGAGGAATGTACACGTGTATAATTTGTTATGTTTTTTTGTAAATTGGTTGAAATATACCGGGCGAAGCCGGGGCGGGTCGGTAGTTATTAATAATAATCACAATTTAAGTATATTTCTTTTATTAATAATCATAAATCTAACCTATTAATTTGGCATATTAACATCTACATTTTTATACAGAGTCTTTGAGTTTCCTGCATTGACTAACATATTTTTGGATGGTGTTGAAATTCTGCCAAAATCTGCTAACTTTTTCTATTCTGTTGTATAATCTGCTAAGTATCAAAATGGGGTTCAAATTCTGCCAAAATCGCAGAATTCTGCTAAATCTGGTCACACTGGCAACGAGTCAAAGAATTATGATTTTGATGACTATGACAAACAACTAACAACGACGACTTTGCTAGCTATAGCAAATATATTCAACTGTCAACGTCATCTCACGATTATCTGTCACAAATGTCATGATCAAACTTCGGTAATACAATCAGAATAGTTTGCAGTAGACCTTTTTCTAAACGAAAATTAGTGAACTAAGAAATTTAATTTTTAATTGGTGACATTGTATCTCATTCTCTCTCATGCCTTCGAGTCCGCGGTGCGGACGTGGCTACTGGCAAACCGTTGTTCAACAGCAAAGTATTGCACATTATAAAGTATCACTTCACTCACTATGGGTTTTTAGAAAAAAAAAATTAATTAATTGCACGTCAATATTAAATTAATATAAAGAGATTACACGCCGTAATATAAATACCTTAAAAATAGTCCTCGGACAATCTTTTCTGATAATACCTAAGAAGTACCCTCTCTCATGTCAATCAGTTGTCAAACATTCGATCGTGGTTTCGATCATCATTTTATCATCTGTTGCAAAGAAAGAAAAGAAAGAATATGAAAAGAAAAATACCTAGTCAAAGAAAGAAAAGTAAATTCATGAATTAAATTATTGTTATAATATTTAATTATGGCCTCCAATAGTTGCAATAGTGTTTCTACAAACGACGTGGACTGTGGAAACAATGATTCAAAGTATTTTCCTTGCGAAATTCTAATGATAATTTTTGAACAGCTGGATGTAGATTCTTTGTATAAATGTATGTTTGTGAGCCGCAAATGGAGTGCAATTGCTCGGCGAATAGCAGAGGTATGTACTTGATAATATCTGTTCTTGTTTAGAAGCTTTTATCTATACTAATATTATAAAGCTGAAGAGTTTGTTTTGTTTGTTTGTTTGTTTGTTTGTTTGTTTGTTTGTTTGTTTGTTTAAACGCGCTAATCTCAGAAACTACTGAACCGATTTGAATAATTCTTTTTGTAATAGATAGCCACATTCAACGGGAAGGTTATAGGCTATTTTTCATCCCGAAATTCCTACGGGAACGGGTACAACGCGGGTAAAACCGCGGGGCGCTGCTAGTAATGGATATATTTTAAATATAAAACACCTGAACTAAAGAGTAGTTCGGCGCAAACACTAGTTCGGCGCAAACTGGGCGTAAGAATGGTTTCAGCGTTTTTTATTAATAAGACTGATTACGTTGACAATAAGTTTTGCTAACCACATAATCCGATTGTTATTTTTTAAATATGATAGTTCATATTAGAAAAGTTAATAAAAATACTGTACTTAGTAATATGTAGTAAATTCTATATCTATATATATAAAATTCAAAGTCCTGACTGACTGATAATCAACGCACAGCCTCAACCGCTACACCTAGAAGCATGAAATTTGGCAGGAAGGTTCTTCAAGTCACGTAAGTGCACACTAAGAAAGGATTTTTGAAAATTCTACCCCCAAGGGGATAAAATAGGGGATGAAAATTTGTATGAAACTTTGTCAATTTTAAACCGATCGGGCTGAGACATTGCATGCATATAGCTGCTATGAAGTAGGCATCCCCTAAGAAAGGATTTTGATAAATTCTACCCCCAAGGGGATAAAATAGGGGTTGAAAATTGTATGAAACTTTGTCAATTTTAAACCGATCGGGCTGAGATTGTTCATGCATATAGCTACTATGACGTGGGCATCCTCTAAGAAAGGATTTTGATAAATTCTACCCCCAAGGGGATAAAATAGGGGTTAAAAGTTTGTATGAAACTTTGTCAATTTTAAACCGATCGGGCTGAGATTGTGCATGCATATAGCTACTATAACGTGGGCATCTCTAAGAAAGGATTTTGATAAATTCCACCCCCAAGGGGATAAAATAGGGGATGAAAGTTTGTATGAAACTTTGTCAATTTTAAACCGATCGGGCTGAGACTTTGCATGCATATAGCTACTATGACGTGGGCATCCTCTAAGAAAAGATTTTGATAAATTCTACCCCCAAGGGGATAAAATAGGGGATGAAAGTTTTTATAAATCTTCTTATTACGAAACTTAATGCGGCAGACTAAATTCCACGCGAGCGAAGCCGCGGGCAAAAGCTAGTTGTATGTATAGTATTAAATTTATTTTCTTCATACTTGTTTATTAAAATATTAGTTTACTACTATTTATCTACTATCCACTGTGTCCTCACTGATATCTTCAGTGGGATGAGAGGCGTTTGCCCAGCAGTGGGACATTACAGTCTAATACTTTTCTTACTATTTATTGATTTACTATAACACAGAAAAACAAATCCTGGGAAGATATAGTCCGAAACAATGTAATACACAAAGGGTCCCATATCCGGTTACATTCAAAGAAGTTGGATTGGCAGGAAGTGTTTGAGAGGTCTATGATGTGGCGATATTGTGATAAAGCGGAGATTGTACTCAGTCGGACATACTTAGTTGACAATATTAAGAAAGTTAATGTTTATAAAGGTAAGCAATGTTACATTATTGTAGTTTAAAATAGTAATTGTAGAAGGTAAATTAGGGCAAACGACTATGCTCGCTAAAGTCAGTACAGTGTCTTATATTATTTATGTCATGAGTTTTTTTTTGTACCTATTATGATTAATGTATTATGAAAATAAGTACATAGAAAAGAAAATTGGAAAATTCCACATTTCATAATTTAGTTTGTATCAATGTCATGTATTGCTAATCATTAGTAAACTATTAATTTGTGTTACCTTTATGTATTATTCTTCTATTTCAGATAATTTAATAATAGTCAATACTTCGAGTGTAAAGTACTTTGATATAGCAACATCTTTGACCAGGAAAGAAATACCGACAACATGTAAGCATTTCTTTTAATTTCTAGCCGGCCCTGCTATATTAGGGCCCTCGCCCACGGCTACTTTTTGTAGTTGCGCGTTTTTATCTAGGTCGCGGTCGCCGACAGTGTGTCGTTGCCGACATTATCACGATTGCGTTGCCAACGATCACAATGCCGTCACTTCAATTAATTTATTCGTGTGTTGGTATCACTTCTGTTGCGCATTGCTAACGCTTTCGTAAGGGTACGGTCGCACGCGACAGTATTGCTACGAAAAGTTGAATAGGGCATGCTTCATACATTGCTTCTTCTATTTAACGTGTCACTAAATTGCTTATTAATATTATTTTAATATATTACAAATTGCAACTTTTAGATAACTTGTTTTGTTTATGTAATATGGATTTCAAACATCAATAGTTTCATATATGTATATTTTAATTTCAGGTATTGATTTCGATGAAAATGACGATATTGTTATAAAGGTTGTACAGAGTAGGGGCCTGTTCAAGAAGCTGCATATGTTTGGTAAAGTGGAGCCGAGCCACTTTAATCTGGACCGGTCTAATGAGATAGTGGTGGACGGAGTCATGCATTATAGGTACGGAATGAAGAAATACAAGCTTATTTTATATATTACTAGCCGCGCCTCGCGGTGTTACCGGCGTTGTACCCGTTCCCGCGGAAATTTCGGGATAAAATATATCCCCTGTGTTATTCTGATGTTTAACCTATATTACTGTAAAGTTTCATCTAAATCCAACAAGTAGTTTTTTCGTTAAAAAATAACAAACATTTTTATACTTAGTTTGTCGCAGACAAACTTTGACTTTGTTTTATGATATGGAAGAATTTACGCATTCCTTTTCAGACTGGACCTCAACAAATGCTACGTGATAGACTCCCGCAACATCTTAACCCTGTACATGTGGCGGGACACAGACTGGGAGCTCAAGTTCGTGTCGCGGTACTTCGGCGACGGCGACGCGACCACCGCGCTCAACGTGTACGACGGCCAGCCGTACGTGTTGCTGCGCTGGGGCCCGGTCATGTGGGCCAACTCCGCAGTGATGGGCTTCCAGAAGAAGTTCAGCATAGCCATGCCGCAGTCGGAGAAGGAGTTGACGGTGTACGCGAAAATGTTCCAGAAGTATGGCATCATTTTTGGGGGTAGGTGCATTGAGTTATATGCACTAACGTACATAGGTATACTCTCTTCTCTTCTCTCTATTTTACTTTTTAGGTTAAAGAGTATAAGTCGAAAGACCACTGCGACGTGTAGCAGCGGACTGTACTATTTTTAATATTTATGCAATTTATTCAAAGCGCGACGTGGCATAGTAGTATAGTCCTCTATAGCGCAATCGCGACTGCAAGTGACCGCAAACTATGCAAACTCCGTAGAAACCTGTTGTGTCCTGCAGTCGGCTGCAGCTTGCGTCTGCCGTCTGTCTTCGGCTTGTACGTTTATTTAGTTGAAATTGAAGAAAGAAACTATAGGTGACACTTATTACTCTTAAATGCGTGGTTTCATTAAAGTCATCTGAAAAAGCCGTTGACATAAATCAAAGAATTTTCGCCTACTTTCAAGGATTGACAAAATCTCTATAAATTTTTTGCCCATTTCTCTAATGAAATAACTCAATTCAAGTCGGAGGTCAATCTAGACCAAGTCAGAGGTCTTTAGGCGGTCTAAAAACTCCCATACCAGGGTTGGCCACTAACCTACACCCACCTACTAACGCAATCATTGCAAATGTTTTTATTCCAGTGAACAGCGACAAAAAGTTCCGTTTCGACCGTTTAGAGTACTCCAACAGCATCGTGACAGTAATGGAGTGTCCGAACTTGTCGTGTGTCAAATGTCACGGAGATGTGCTGTTGGTCGGGTATAGCGACGGAAGGGTTAGTGCAGTTTGTTATTTAACAGTATAGAATATTAGGACAACAATAGTCTTGACTGTAAAAGTCTTATTAAATACAGCCTGCTTCTAGTAATGTCCGAATGAATTGAATCTTATTGGCTAAGAGTCGTGTAGTGCCCCAACTTAAAGTATGCGACATACGTAAACCTGTACTGCATTAGCCAAAACCTAAACTGGAATCAAAACTTTGTCTCGTGTGAAAAGAAAGGAAAATCCAAGATTTTCAAATGAATTTCTGACCACAAAATTTACCATCCTACCTCTATCTAAACTAAATCTCATTAAACACAGCTAAAACCCATTTAACACAACTAAATTGCCATTTAACACAGCTAAAATCTCATTTAAATTACAGATTGAATTCTACCTCCCCAAAGAGTCGAAGACATCCGAAGTCCTCAAACGCTCGCTCCGAATCCGGGAGCTATCCGACAACAACACAGACAGCGTAGTGGTGTCTATAAACGTGCAGGATGACAGGTGTCAACAGAACGTATTCATAGCGACACATTCAGAGGTGTTCCATGTGGTCATGACTCATCCCAACGCGCAGGATTACTTGTACAGCGAGCTTCCGGTGGGTTTGCCTAAGCCTGATTAGGTATGTGGTTTAGTTACGTTGATAAAAACTTGGTTAGTTATGTGGTTAGATGAGTTTTGATAAATATTCCTCGAAGCATCATTGCCCATAAGGAAAAATATTGGTCCTCTTCACTGATAGCTTCAGTGATATGAGCGACCTTTGCCCGGCCGAGGGATAAAGACTTACCGCCATATTCATAACGTGCTATAACTATAACGCTGTTATAAAGTGTTTTTTCTCTTTTGTTCTTTGGTAAATAGCGTATGTCGGAAAGAGACAAACCATTTTAAAGCTTAAATGTTAATACGCGATTATGAATAAGGCCTTATACTTTTTGTAATTGAGTATTTGATTTTTTTTTTATTCTTCCTATTAACTTATCTTGTTATCACGACTAAAATTATGATCAAAACTGAAATCAGAATCAAAATTGTTTAATAAATAAAGAAATTATAAACTCTAAAATATTCTCTCCTGTCTGATGCTGTCCCTTTCTTGCAAAACGATTTTTGTATGCGACGTCTATGGCGCTCTAAAATTGTGACGTCACACTAGTAGTAGTGCTGTCTCTGTCTAATCAGCAACTTTGACCGCCTGTAACTCTCGAAATAATAACGATATAAAAAAACCGATTTAGTTTCTTACACGTGATAACAAGATAAGTTAATAGGAAGAATAAAAAAAACATTCAAATACTCAATTATATCGCAAACAAATGGTGTAGTACGTATGTATCTGTTAGATGTACGTAATAATTAACATATAGAGGTAGAGTTTAAGGGCCTTATACATAAACACTTTAACAGCATTTTAGTTATGTTTGTCTTTTTCCGACATACGCTATTGGTCCGAAGAGCAAAAGAGACAAAACACTTTATAACAGTGTTTTTGTCAGATAGTGGTTATGAATAAGGCGGTGATAATATTGTGTACTCGCTTTTTAACGTAGAAAAGAGATAGATGTAGTATAAGATTATATCAGTAACCATGAGTGATTGTTATTATTGACTATCAGTAAGCTCTATCTAGTCAATTGAACTAAAGATTAATAGCTCTTAAGGTTCTAGTAATAAGGTACTTAATAATATTAAATATTGGTATACAACGTAATGTCTCCAAAATGATAACTTTTAAGAGATATCAGTAGGATTAGGTTAATTAATTATCTGTGGTACTATATGTTTCGTTCGTCGGTTGTAATAATTATTAGAAATAAGGGAAATAGTGGTTTAAGTATACTTATTCATTAAGGGGCTATCCATTATCTGTGTTGTTGTTGTTTTTTGGCATTTTTTAACCCTTCCCCCTTGGTGATACATGGTGAGGTTTCAGACTACCCCCTCCCCCTCCCACTATATTACTTGTAGTGTGTTGAAGTGTAACAGCCTCCGTAGTCTAGTGGTTTGAGCGCTCGGCTCACGATCCGTTTCACATTCGATTCCCGGTGGGGACAATGTCTCACAAAAATCTCTTTGTGAGACTGTCCTCAGTTTGGTTAGGGCATTGCAGGCTGAAACACCTGATTGCACGAAAATTAAGATGAGTCCCGGTTACTTCCTACGCATAGTAGTCGTTACATGAGCCATGTCAGAGGCTTTTGGCGGCTCAATAACTCTGACACCAGGATTGGTCAGGTGGACCATCCACTCGATGAAGAAGGAGACTTGTAGTTTTAGTAGCTACAAAGAATCTTACATTTTAAAAATATTTATTTAAACTTTTCGGTTGAATAATCGCGCGTTTGCCGAAAAAATTAATACGCGTGATATATTATTACACCCCCCCCCCCCCCCCCCTTGTGGTATTTCTTGTTTTTTAAGGCCCCCTCCCTCCTTTCCCTTTTCCTCTTTCAACCCTCACGTTATTAAAGGACAGACCTTAAGTTGTAACTTTTTTAAACTGGTAGTACTGATAAAGGATTTTAAGGAACTATGCAAGGGTCCCGAAGTATTTGGCGGTATGTAAACAACATTTTACTATATTAAAGTTATATTTATTTAAAAAACAATATACATTGTACAAGTTCTTATATGCACTATGAGATTCACAGAAATCTTCTACCCTTTACTTTTTATTTCTAATATTTACATTTTACATTTGGTTTATACTTTGTCTATGATTTGTTTATGGATTAAACGGCAAGGAGTTTACACACTATGCCAGCTCGGCGAATTAACCCGATGGGTTAAAATCACCGATGAAGATGCAATATTAACATGGCGGTTTTAATGCTAAGGCTACATTACACAAATGAACTTTGATTTAATTATGAGACTGCCACACTCAGAGCCGTCCATTAAATCGACACGTAATTTTTCATACATTATATGTTAAAACTCATTAAATCTCTACTAAGGAAGCATTGGACGTCTCTGAGTAGGTACATGCGTAAGCAGGTCAACTATGTATATATTTTTTATATACATATATGTATTTATTATATGTCGGGGAAACAGCGATATTTATCCCACTATCGGGGACATGTCACATCAGGATAAGCACGAGCATTATACCGCCAATACAACATCAGATATCTTATGATTCCTAGGTCTTGGTCTTGAAATAATAACTCACAGGACTTCATTACAATGACATTGCTTGTATTTTACACACGATCATCATGGATTACAGATTACAGTTAGGATACGTCTAGATTCAATTAATTGATGGAACCTAAACGACCTCCCTTCACCCCATTAGTCGTCCTGTCCACGCCATAGAATATCTTTTCCCTATTCTATACTCGATTCGCAATACGATCGTGATGTCGTCAACACCTCATCCTTCCAATCTACGTTTCCCATCTGATCACAATCCAACCGTCTCCATTTCCCTCCAAAACTCGAATGTCCCATCTTTTCATATCATCGACTCACTCACTCACTGCCACAGACTACCAAACCAGCTCACATCCCTCTATCGAACAACTGTCATCTGTCATAGTGCGTAACACCACAGACTTAACATAGTCTATTCTCATACCACAGACTACACCACGAAGGTAGAACTCACGTCACGGAATAACAACACTACCGATTCCATCAGTCAACTGAATTTACAAACTACTCTTAAACTTCTACAGACTAAAAATAATGTAGTGACGTTATAAGCCGCTATCTGGTGTGGCGCCACTGATGCCACGCTCCGACACGGCCATCCTGCTAGCACACGTCCTCGTGTGTTGGCTAACCTGCACAGAAATAACCAACGAGAGTATTTGTTCGCCTCGGCCACTTCTGACCAATCATATTTCTACACACAACTCAAATAAAGAAACTTCGTAACTGTATAGTTTTTTCTTTTAAATTACTCGAATAAAACCATAAAAAAAAACATCAACCAGAGCCATGTACCACTATCGCTTGTAACAACAAATTAACACAATTTAATTAACCACACAAATCTAAACTTCACAAGAGTAAGCCCCTCTATCGCCACGGCTCTCCAGCCGACCAGCAATCGCAATTGCTCTCACACTATGCATATCCATCAAGTGGATCGCACACGTGCATCACCCTGTGACTGCACACTATGGTCTCTGCAGACCCCGACCTCCGCCAGAGCTAAACGCGCACCGCGCACCCACGGACTACTTGAGTTACCCCAAGAGACACCGATTTCTACCGGGCTACGACTACGTAATAGCTACTGGTACGGTCGAACACAATACGGCCGATAGAGTACTTACTCGAGTTTTCACCAAAACAAGTTTACTCATCCTCATCACGATCACTATTAACATCAACTTCGACTGGTACATGACCTACTGGCATCTTGCGTAAGAAATCACAAAGTAAATTATGATAACGTTTCATCTACCAAAACCCTGAGGCCAGTAACAGTGACAGACTCTGGTTCATTATTCACACACAATTAACAATTTAATCACAATTGATTTACTACTGAGCCCTTATTCGTGGTCACAACACAAGATTTAGCAAACGCATTTGCCCTTTATGCACTTCCATTTCGGAATGCCGAGTCGTCCCATGACTCTACGGTCTTCGCTACCAGGCGAGACCCGACCACACTACCCAGGGCTACCGCCTACTGCCTACCCACGGACTACTACAAGTAGTAGACACCGATTTCTAACGGGCTACAGCTACGGCACCCTGGTGCGGTCTCAGACTGACCCACCGACATAAAAACCCAGTAACAATCAACAGCTTAATCAACCTCACTGTCTCCACCTTCGTCTGAGTCAGCTGTTACCCGCCCCACAGGCATCTTCCTAACGCGATCATGTGCATACTTGTAAGTACGTTTAGAGTTCAAAGCTTTTCAACGTGTAACGATCACCATCGTTCGGTCACTCCTGACCTAAATAACTACTTCAACGAAAGACTTAGTAAAGCTCAAACTATTATTCTTTTCCAATGAACAAATTAACTACCTCAATATTCATAATCACATTGCTTATCTCAACATAATACTAGAACATCGTCAGGCACAAGTACCCATTAAAAATCAAATTAATCTCAAATCAAAGTAAAAGTCAAGTGTGTGTGTCTCTATTGTCCTGCTATCCCCGTAGCCCTAATGGCTGTGATCATCCCAGTGATCACCCATAACCCTGATCATCCCTGTGATCAGCCGCTCCTGTGATCATCCCAGTGATCACCCATAGCCCTGATCATCCCTGTGATCAGCCACTCCCGTGATCATCCCAGTGATCACCCATAGCCCTGATCATCCCTGTGATCAGCCGCTCCTGTGATCATCCCAGTGACCACCCGTGATCATCCCCGTGACCACCCAGACTCAAGAGGACACGCACAACTAGTTACCACACAGTCAAAAGTGACTACAGTTAATCCTCACAAGGCTCAGAATCACTAACAATGGGTACTTGCCCTTCAGGCATTTTCCTATACCAGTCAATGACACTATATTGTGTACCTACTCGTTCTCCTCTAAACCTCGCGGCCACAGTAATTTGCACTCGCTCGGTCAACCTGACTATTAAGAAGCTTGTTCTTCCTTAAATTCTTGATTTCAATCAAAAGTTAATTTCAATTATTATCAATCGGGAATCTTCAATGCTATGTAACACATGAATACTAGGTACCACGTCATTTTCAACTTTAACTTCAATAGACTATTAATCTCAAATGCACATTACAATATGAGCCATGAGTAAGTAACAGTAAGCTTGTCTAGTCACGTCTAGTCACGGCAACCAGCCGACGAGCAATCACATTGCTCAACAACACACGGTCTCAGCAGACCACTCCACAGTACGGTCAATCCAGACCACGACCATCGCCGAGTTCGAACAATGAACTCAAAAAGTCACATAGTCACATGAAACCCTTACTCATACTCTCATATTTTACAACGGAATAAACATCCAAAATACTTTCAATAAGCTTTCTACTTTATCAAGTGGTACGAAGATTCACTACAAAACTCTCAATGTTAACTGACTCAAATATCACAAAATAGCTCACCGGATATTTCCCAACAAACCAATCATTACCGCAATACATCACCAATTTAACATCCAATGTGAATTTGTCGTGATAGATTCTTGAATAATTTGGAATACCGCAATCTCTCATATTCCTCAGGTAACAGGACCGAGAAGAGAACCACGCTCCTCCCTAGACGAGGTTCATCAACGCTCGCAATAATTACCAGCATTGAACCAACATGAAAATAAGAAAACATATTAGAACATATCACATTACGTACAAGATTAAACTTGACTCTTTCGGAAGCTCATAATTACCTTCTTAACTCCACAATAGAGTAGAATACTAACTAACTATACTCACAGAACATTCCAAGTTTTATAACCAATTGCAAAATAAACATTACGTAAAGCACCATAGTCGTTGGGATGATGATTCAGACATATCTCTGAATACCACGAGCTTCATAATCCAGTGGAAGGTACATGAATTTCAATCCCGTCGTCGTCGTCGCCGTCGTCGTCGATAATTGCACTAACGAGCTCAGCTTGCAGCTCTCAATATTCTTTCATCTTATCATAAACCTAGCTCCGTGGTTGAAATGGTTTATGCTCGTCCACCCGTGGGAATATAGCATCCTTATCATTCTCTGTTGGAGGCTCAGTGGCCAATAGCGATCCTTATCCTTCTCTGCTGGAAGCTCAGTGGGCAATAGCGATCCTTATCATTCTCTGCTGGACGCTCGGTGGGCAATAGCGATCTTTATCATTCTCTGCTGGAGGCTTAGTGGGCAATAGCGATCTTGATCCCACTTCTGATGTCGGGGAAACAGCGATATTTATCCCACTATCGGGGACATGTCACATCAGGATAAGCACGAGCATTATACCGCCAATACAACATCAGATATCTTATGATTCCTAGGTCTTGGTCTTGAAATAATAACTCACAGGACTTCATTACAATGACATTGCTTGTATTTTACACACGATCATCATGGATTACAGATTACAGTTAGGATACGTCTAGATTCAATTAATTGATGGAACCTAAACGACCTCCCTTCACCCCATTAGTCGTCCTGTCCACGCCATAGAATATCTTTTCCCTATTCTATACTCGATTCGCAATACGATCGTGATGTCGTCAACACCTCATCCTTCCAATCTACGTTTCCCATCTGATCACAATCCAACCGTCTCCATTTCCCTCCAAAACTCGAATGTCCCATCTTTTCATATCATCGACTCACTCACTCACTGCCACAGACTACCAAACCAGCTCACATCCCTCTATCGAACAACTGTCATCTGTCATAGTGCGTAACACCACAGACTTAACATAGTCTATTCTCATACCACAGACTACACCACGAAGGTAGAACTCACGTCACGGAATAACAACACTACCGATTCCATCAGTCAACTGAATTTACAAACTACTCTTAAACTTCTACAGACTAAAAATAATGTAGTGACGTTATAAGCCGCTATCTGGTGTGGCGCCACTGATGCCACGCTCCGACATATATATATTTAGGGGTGGTGCATATTTGACGGAACAAACGCTGCGTATTGCCGATTGGGTAATGCTGGCACCTTTCACACTGAACCGACTTTCCGTTTGAGCGTCGAACATACTAACTTGTCTACTCCTATCGCTTTTCCCCTCAAATGTGCACCAACCCTTCTCCTCTGATTACAATTGAAAGTTTATTTGTGTTCGGTGCAAGAGTAGAATGAAATGGACTGATATTATTATAAGACCCATGAGTGAGACTGATTGTTATTATTTATTTTAAAACGATTCATTGTTCTTGGTATGATTATATTTCGTAAACTATATATTAATATGTAATTTTAATATTGTACTTGTTACATGTCAATCGAAACTGCCAAACTTTGAAATACGTTTTATACGAAAAGATTTTTCGAAATCTTTATATTTAAGTAGATGATAGTATGGTAACAACTTTCCATTAAGTACTAACAACTAATTTTTATATAAAACTAACAGAAAATACCAATCTTAAGGTACGATACATAGTGTGCCAGACACTTTCCAAATATCAACTTTATGATATGCATTTAATATTAAACTAACTTTAATAAACATTGACTTGTATGTACAGTTCGTTCAGAAAACATTCCAATACGAAATACAAATAAAATGTACTTAAACAAATCAATTGTTTTTCTAATTCCTTGGTTTCGAGTCAACGTCTCTAGAAAACCTCCATTTGTATCTAACCCTAAAGTGTTAGCACTATAGAGGTGCGAATAACGTTTGACTCTAAAGGTTTATTACCAGGATTGAAGTGCGAATAACATTTCAACCTAGACAGTTTGGCACTATGAAAGTGCTACTAAGTTTCACCCTAGAGCATAGCACGAAAGTAGTGCGCTTGACTTTCAACCCTTTATAGTGGGGGTTGGTTTACCGGTCCGTGGCGTTGGGGTTGGTGTAGGAGAACCCTCGGAAGGGCTCTTGGTCCATGGAGCGGAGGACGTGGGGCTCCACGGCTGTCAGTCGAGGTCGCTCGCCCGTGAACGCCTTGTCGAAGTATTGCGTGTCTAGTGGGTGTCGCTGGAAAAACATTTTTTTTTGAAAAAGTTGTGAGGAAAGATGAAGTGAAGATTTTAGGAACAGTTTAGGACTAGCATTATAAGTTACATTGCAATTTATTATTATGGAATATGTGATAATGATAACCAATAAAGATATTTGATAAAAAACTACACACGTATCTTCGCGCTACGCGAGTTTCAGTACAAATGTCATTGACAAATTTGCTACAAAAAATGTGTACAAAGCATGTGTTTGTTTTCGTAGCACATTGCGGTTGGCTTTCTAGGTGTATTTAAAAAGTGGTGCAACTATGTACTTACCACTCGTGGCCTGAAGGGCGCGTCGAGCTCGCGGCGCTCGAGCCGCTCCCAGTGGATGGGGTGGAAGAACTCCTGGTCCCGGATGTCGCCGTGCATGCACTCCGCGCCGCCCAGCCGGGTCTTCGCGTCTTTGTCCAATAACTGGGAACGTCCATAAGGAACATGTTAGACCAACTTAGTAATCAATGTTACCAATAGCAAAGAGAAGGGTGGTACTGGTATACGTCCTAATGTAGATAGTTCAATTTGCATTTATGTAATTTATATGTATGTCAGTGGTGTTGCCACTGCAATATATGTACATATAAATTAACAACCACTTATTTCAAGAAGTTTTGTGGATTTCGTCAAGAGTACTACTGTTTTGTTATTTTTGTATGACCGAATGTAAATACTCAAGCAATTTATATGATTTTTTATGTATAATATATAAATTTGTTATATATCCAAATCCGCTACAATTAACATCATTCCTTAATTTTCCCTTACCCTAGTAAGAATGGAGAGTGCCTCTCGCGAGAGGAACCGCGGGTAGGAGGGCATCTCGTTGCAGATGGACCAGAACAGCTCGTCCTCGTCGCAGCCGCTGAAGGGACTCTGTCCGATCAGCATCTCGTACAGCAGCACGCCGAAAGACCACCAGTCCACTGTTTGGTTGTACTTCAGACCTTTTAGGATCTAGAAAAAATGAGAGTGGTCAATTTAGTATAATCTGTCTCTTGAGAGTCTTGAGTACAGAGGAAATATTTGGTCTAATAGAGAAGGTTGACGCTTAGAACTTTTTGGTCTAAGTACGTAGAATTAAGGTTACAAATCGATCGACCGCAGACCGCTATCGCAAGCCTGAGCGATCATTGGTGATGCCGTTGCAATCTGCAGTCGAACTTGAATTACAGTTCCTACAATAACAATTATACAATTGTTGAGACTGTTGAGTTGCTAACGAAATGGTGACTTTATCACATTATCATCAGTAACACAAATTGTAATTTCAAATTCGTGAAATCTTTTCTAATTTTTAGTTCTAAACCGCAGTGGTTGGTGTTACCTCCGGTGCCATGTAGTCGGGAGTGCCGCAGAAGGTGTCTGCCGTCTTGTCCAGGTATATCTGCAGCTTGCACATGCCGAAATCAGCGATGCGCACGTGGCCGTCGAAGTCCAGCAAAATGTTGTCCAGTTTCAAATCTCTGAAAACATAAGGGGCCTATTACGGGAGGGGGATTTAGAACATTTAAGCTATCAAATGGTTTGTCACTTTCTGTGGTTCCTTGCTTTATTTTTTGTTTGAACTGTTCACCAGAAGGGGTGAGTCCTATAACCATCACAAAGTAATGAAACATTCAAGTATGTTATTGGCCATCCCTGGTGTCGAAATTTTTAGATCAAACTATGTTTTTGTTTTTTTTCTCTTAAAATAAATAAATAAATATACCCGGACAAATTCACTCACGGTTAATTAGACCCAAACTTAGCACTAAGCTTGTAATATGGAATCTAACTAACTGATACTACTACATATATATACACAAATACTTTATAAGAATATATAATTGTCACCCAGACGTCGTCGCCAACAACTATGTCTTCACATATTGTTGACTCCGGGCGGGAATCGAACCCGCAACCCCCGACACAGTAAGCGCTCTCACTGCCACTGTGCCAACGGGCTTGTCGATGTTTCTTTACTCACCTATAAACAATGCCTCGTTTGTGCAGGAACTTCAATCCTGAGACAATTTCAGCGGCGTAGAGGCGTGCCCTCGCTTCAGGGAACCGTCCGCTCTGCTGGATGTGGAACATCAGGTCACCGCCGTTCAGGTACTCCATCACGAAGAACAGATGAGACTAGAATAGCGAAAAAAGAAGGTTGTTTTACTTTGGATTTGACAACTTTTTTGTGCCACGTTGGGCGCCAACTTACGATGATACATTGCCACCCAAAATTAAGTCAACAATAGCATTATTCGTGAGTACAACAATAGGTCTGATATTCTGGTATGATTAATTCATTGTTATTTTTTTAAGACCAAGACACATCTCTCTGCTCATTCAAATTAGCCATTACTAAAGTGGGTTCTAAAGTAGCTTTGTATACGAATAGATACTAGTTGATAAGAAGTTTCGAAACCAAAGCATGGTAAAGACCTCCTTACTGAAATGACTAAGTACAATAAGAACGAACAACATAATTTCTCTTTTTCATTCATTAATTTCGGGTACAGACCATCTCTGGTGTCGAACTTACTAGACCTAAAGTAATTTCTCTTTTCAAAAAAACAAAATTGATTGTTACTTACATCAGTCTGAAAAGTAGCAAAGAGGTGACACAAGTAAGGATGGTTGGTGCCCAGCGCGAGCACCTTCCGTTCAATGAGGGTGCACTCCACGTCATCGTCTTCCAACACCACGTCCTTCTTCAAACACTTCACTGCGTAGTAATACTCCGTGTCTTTTAACTCGGCTAGTAACACCTGGAACAGTCAGTTAAATACTGCGTTCAGATGAAATCATGTATGAAATTAGATAGCGGGTTTGAGATCACCAGTTTTACTAATAGCGTTAGTTTATTTTCTTTATTTATACCCACTTAACTGCCTTGCACAGCTTTGTTGAATAAACATGTTCAATAAGAATAATGAAAGTTCATCACTAATTTGTCAAACAAAACCAAAATATTTACCCCAAGATTAATGTTCCACGTGCAATCGAAAAAATATCTCAATATACACGAAAAACCGTTGATGAAACCCGAATTAACTGTTATTAATGTAGCAGGAAACGCGAATGACAACCGTGCGACGCGAAGTTTCCATTTTATTTATTATTCGATTATATATTAGCGTGCTTTCTCCGTATTCTTGGCTGTGTCTCAAAGGCAAGTGGGCCAACGGGAACCAGGAAGATGGCACGCCGGGACGAGCTGGCTAACGTAACTCCAACATCTTGCTTAATAAACGCACGTTTGAGACATTATATAAATCAATTTTAGTGATTTTACCGCTAAAATTGGTGCCGTTAATTGCGATTAACTGCCAAACTGCGTAATCATCCCGTAACTGATATTTTCCGGTTATACATATAAAGCGATGCAACTTAGAATTAATACACTTAGTTGCAGTTTTCAAATGGATATAACTAGAGTTCATTGAAAAGTTGAATGGCCGTTGTGACAAGTACAGTTTTGATTAATGTTAATTGTAGAACTTTGTGTGACGTCGTTAAGGGGAGGACAGTGATTGCGTTTTGGCTGTCTCACTGGGGGTGACGACGTGTGGTCTGACGTAGCTCTTGATTTATATGTGACATGAGCGTCGGATACCAATTATAGAGTGGCGTTATATGTGGCCAAAGTGGTCGCAGGTGAACCACAATGGTGCGGCGGTGGCACGCTGCCATCTGCACCCGCGTGAGGTTGCGGTCATCAACCATTTTATTACTCTTCCAGTATTCTCTGTTTCCTACTCTCAACGTTTCAAATGTAACCGTTTTGTCTTTAATAAAGTTTTTATGACTGCGATGAGTAATTTAATGTTAGGATTTGTGAAATAGAAACTGAAGTAGAATGCAGAACTGTAAAGTTTTCTTAATAATATTTAATTTGTTACATTTCATAAACTATTTTAATCCTCGTGAAAATATTTTCATTATTTCAGTCTCAAAGAAAACTAACGTTAACTCAAAGTTCATTGTACCTTTGAAATGATATTTGACATTTGCCGGCCTTTGAAGCGCTGTGTGCGTCATAATCGTTCCTAACACCTCGGCTTTTGCCATTTTGAAATTGATTCGGGAGTTAAATAGTATTTTATTGCGTGCTGTCAAAACAAACGAGCCGGCGTAATATAAATTATTTCTTCTGTTGGATTACATCAGAGCTCTTTGAAAAGATGGATCATTGGCAAAACTAATGCTTCCATTCCTTTTTCTAGAACATTTTCCATTCTAATTTTCAAATTGTCAATAGTAGAACATTTTATTTTGAAGGACAGTCTAATTCAGTGTTGTTATTGAAATATGATGTTTTTTGAATTTCGGTGACCCATATAGCGGTCTATTCCGGGGTGCGGTGTTAGCGCAGGTAGTTCGAATGAACGATGTATTTCCGTTGGATTTCTCAATATTTTGACACAGATTTGTTGTGCAACTCGGTGTTAAACCAATCTGACGGCAACTCAACAGGTAATAAACCAATGACGTTTGTGATGTAGTATTATTAGCCCTGTTTTAGGACACCCTTGTAAATAAATCATGTTAGTTCCAAAATTGTGCCAATTTTCTTCGTCCAAAAACGAAGGTGAGGCAATATCTAACCGATAAATGATCTTAATGTGTAACTCATGAAGGTACTTAATTTACCTGTTTACGAAATGTTGTAAATAGTGTTAGTCAAGGTATAAAGGAATTCCATAAAAACCGTAGAGTAGTGCGTATGTTTACGCAGTGGCTCATTTCCCAAGCATGTCACATTAGTAGATTTAGAAGTGTCTTTCAACATCGGGACACTCATCCTCGCTTCACGTTGCAAATCATCGTGTCTCAATGTACTAGACAATTTTTCTTGGCAGAATCCCTTGTTTTAGTTCTTATAGTTTATTTCGGGACGAGTCCGCTCCTACTCTTTGTGTTCTACAAAATGTGTTTGTTCAATGTTCTCGGTAATGAACAGAAACAATTGACATTTGTTTGGGGAGTTACACCCACAATTTAAAGATCTAGATTTATAGAATTGTGACAACGAAGTAATCAATTTCCTTCACTCTGTTTCATCTAGTCAAAATCAAAAGTGGTTACCGGAATAGTGACACTGATATTTCTAGTTTAATATTTCACTTATTTACGACTTTTACCTATTTGGCTAGGAGTAAACAAAATTGCGGTCATAGTACTTAGATTAGGTGGCTATTAATACTTACGCCCACGACTTCTCATTTCAACCTTAATTTTTAACCGACTTTGTAAATCTTTTAAAAAAACTTTTTTCCGACGAATTTACGCTTTATTTACATAGTAGGCGGAAGCGAATAATGAGAATAATTATAAATCGATTAACACATACATCACTTGTCGGAATGATATCCAATACATGTGTCGTACAAAACCTGGATGCGATGCAGCCGCGTCATCTGGCATCGACCACACGACGCGACCGAATGCATTCGATTTAGGTCGCATCGCATCGCAATCGTCTCGGATGAAAACAAAGCGCTCCTTGGAAACATTTACATCGTTCACACGCCCACCATGCGAAATTTTACGTAACTTCAATTAGATATCAAACTGATGTTTGCTTTTTGCAAGAATGTTATTTTCTACGTTAGATGTACTGATTGGCATTTGTTTTTAATTCAAGTGTCATTGCTAGTATGTGATCGCTACGCAGTTTCCTTGCAATTTTCCGTTTGGACCATATCAATAAAGCTACAGTTGTTTTATTTCACGAACGCCCTGAGCTATACTTGTAGTTGTATCGCAAAAGGCGCTCGTGAAAACAAGTACAAGTATATGAGTACTATGGGACAAGAGACCCAATAAGTATTATCTCATTTCTCCTTCAAATTAAAAGGACATATCTCAATTCAACCCTGTAACAAGCGTATTAAATTCTTACCTTTCCAAAACTGCCCTTGCCCAAAACTTTAATGAACTGGAAGTCTTCACTAGTGTACTTCCTGAAGCGTGGAATGGACCGAGCTGGAGGCGTGAATCTGCCAGTTTTCTTGAATATGCTGTATGCCGTCGATTGCTCTGCAAACACAGAAGAAAATGTCGCCCAATTCAGAAATAACGACCGTAAAATATGTCGTGGATTGATCCCCACAATATGTTGACAAAATATGAAAATATGCTAATAGATATGTAAACATGAAGTTTTAGAACATTAACTCTGGTAATGCTTTTGAATAAATCATCATTATGACGAATGCTCATAACATCTGCGGGAAATGTTGGGTTTTTTGCTAATACTCAGTATTGATCGGTTTCATTTTCAGCAGGTGATTGGCATCTTAAATCATGTGACTTAGGGCGTTACTTGTTTTCCTAATTTTAGATGTGATCGTAATGGTTGACTTTTTCGCGAAAGTTTATTTTTGCTTTAATTTATTACAATATGATTTTCATTTTTATAATCAGTCCGAGTGCCAGGTTTTAGTTTATTATCGTGTGGTTAATTTCCGTTTCATAAAAATATTTATCTTTATTTCCATTGAATTTATGTACGTTTGCAGATTCCGGGTGAATATGTCTAGCTAGATAAAAATGATTGCATAAAGTTGATATTAAAAAGTACTTCTTATGACTGTGTCTTAGACAGTAATGTCCAATATTTTTCTTCTTGCTTTTATTTAAAGTGTTATACATATTTCTATTTGTATTATGTCTAGTGCTGATTACGTTATGTCTTTTATTGCATTATTTACTAACCCAATTACATTTAATGATTGTTTACGTTGATGCCTGTAGTAGTATGACATAATATTCTTCCGAGCAACTGTTATAATATTAATTTTCTCTCATCGTGTTGAGTTCGCGAGCGACTCTAAAAATATTAGCTCAGACAGCAATATCAAGGCCGCCGCCGATGTGCGGGTAATTAAAGAAGCAATAAATAACATATTCCATAATAAGAAACTTTTCTTGCAGTCTTTTTAAATCTTCATCATCTTATCATGAAGCGGAAATGTCAGAAAAGTGGTAATAAAATGTACAACATAACCTAACACAAACTGTATTTGTATTTTTGGCTTGTTTTTGTAGTCTTTTGATATTTTTGATTAACCTACTATTTCATTTATTTACCCCATCTGTTTTCCAAAAACAATATTTTATTTACTATGCTGCTAGTTCTACATTAAGATCGATCTTATCGAGCATGCAATCACAATGAATAATTTTATCAATTAGTAGGATCCAACTTCCAACCAAGTTTGGCACCACCCCGTACAATAGATAGATGCTCTTTATACGTCAGCTATACTTAGTACGCAATAGAACATGTTTGTCTATACTATAGTAAAAGTATTTTAAAGTATTTGTGCTCCCAACGTCACGCAATTTGTTCTAATATTTACGCAAATTCTGTTGTCCAATGAGAGTCCAATAGCGCGTGCGCCGACAACAATTACATAATAATTTATTGCGACTTTCGATTTTATTCTCTATTTCAGTTGACATGTTTGTAGCGCTGTTTATTAGCCACATATTCAAGGAAAATTGTAACATGTGCTTTTTGCAAGTACTACAAAATCTTTATATTCAACAGTTGCTTTGTACTGATAACGATCATGAAATGTCGGGATGTTATGAAAAAATATGTTTACCGGAAAACTGTATTCAGAATTAACATTCGGAGATTTGGAGTATGAATCTGTCACGTCTACTTCGACGAGGACAAATGTTTGTTTATGTTTCACACCTGATTTATGTTTTACCTGAAAATTGCATTTCGTTTTTGAGCTTCCCAGAATCCATTTTCCTGCGTGACTAATTTTTCTCTAAGAATAGTTTTGAAAAGTATCAGGTTGTATTATTGTTTCAGATCTAGCTTGTCGGGTTGTCTGTTTTCCTTCAAGTTTTATTTGTATTTTACTACCTATCACTGTTTCTCCTGATTTATTTGCGATTCCGTCCATATCTACACTATTGTATAAATCACGATGCGCGTATTATTTCGCGATCACCTGATCTCATCCCAAAAACTAAAAATAAATATGATTCGATTGAACTTTTGCTTTGCATTCTTATGAACTATTTTTGTCCCTTTTTATTTCCTTGTTATTTTTATCGCACGTAACATATTACGCGTATAATAAAAAATGTTTTCAGTGTATTTCGTGTTGAGTAAGAGATTGATATGCATGTCTAACGTGTTGATTATTAAATTTCTGTGGTTCCGAAATAGAATTAATTTATAATGCTTATTAATATGAGCAGTCAAATATATCTGGCGTTGGGAACGCGGAACCGCTGTGTCTGCTAAGTGGAGCACTCGCCTGCACTCTCGTATCATTTCAGAGAAAGTCCTGTTCGCAAATATTTCCAGTAATGTAACCCGATTTATGAACTGCGCAGCCAGAAGGCAGGTGTATTTATACCATCTGGAGTATGTTATTCCATGTATTTTTTGTTCGGCCAATTCCTTTGTGCCTAAAATGTGTCACTTCATTTATCACCGTCAATATTTTGAGATATAATGTTTCAAGAATTACGAGCAATGAAAAACAAATGACGATAAATATGATAAATGACAAATCGATGATTAGTGGCAGCAAGCTGGAAAATTATAAGTACTTAAAACTAAATGAAGAAAAAGATTACAAATACGGCAAATGCAAGCTGTTAGACGCAACATACAGAGAAACTGTTATTTTCAAAGTTAACTTGATACTTAACAGAAATTATGTGAAGCATCCATTGACAAGAAGCATGAAGCACTCAAAACTAAGAAATTTTGATAAAGCTACAATACAAAAAGATAAACAACCGATTACAGATATAGAATTACCTTCAGCTAGGTAATGGATTAGAAGTTTTGGTATTGCTGCATACTTATTAATACTAAAACTAAGTATGTACATGTTCGGTCTAAATTCTCACCAAGCGCTTGTTCTAAGATGTCAGTGGCTGGTAATTGAGATGCATTGCTCGATGACGGGCCGGGGCTGTCTCCACCTGCACACATAACATACAGTAACCTGTCCTTTGTGATTACAAGGGACAACTAATAAGAACCTTCTGAAATAGAGCTTATTGTTTTAGCAGTGGTAGTACATTCTTCAATAATCTTCTATTTGTTTATGGTCTCTAAGACTATTGTTGATATAAGCCTCTGTAACTGTTGTAGCCGTTGTTCTATATATATTAGACTTTTATTTGGTTTTGATCTTTAGTGATGTTTTGCTTAGAAACAGGAAAATGTATTTTATACTCAGATTTATTGCTGTTTCTATGACTATCGATGTATACTTGACAATTTTCACCATTGGTTCATTAGTATTCATTGACATTTGAGTTTAAACATTCTCATTATTAATTTACAGAATAACAATAACATATTGGTCTTAGATTAAACATTCAGTAAATAGTTACTCAATGCTTGTTTTTAGAAATGTAGTTTCGTGCAGTGCATGTAACATTTTAACCCTCACAAAAATGCATCACATTTATATTTAATATATTGGTACATCATTAACTTCGTATATTTATATGTTTGTTATATAATCAATGTTTTCGTTTTAATAATTAGTTTTAATACAAAATTGTACACTTACCAAGATTCGAAGTACTACATAAAAAATACATCTGAATTCAAAACCTACAGCAATGTTCACATATTTAAGGACCATCTGGTTGTATAAATAGTTTGGTGTGACGTTTGAATTCTAGCCAATTGATTCTATAGATACCGATCGATCCATCGAGTAACGCAATCGGCCGCATCTGGCTGCGACTACAAGCCTAGGCGATTGACCGCCTTCAATGATCGCTTCATCTCCTATTTAACTCCTGACTTCAAAGTCAGTCAACAAAGATTTCGCATTTCACCAAAACAAAACAAAGTTGTGACGCGCTGACGAAATTGACACTCGAAATTATGTCCACGTGAAATAAATAGCCATTGCGATTGATTTTATACAGGTGAGTGGTGAAAGATTGGCCACTTTCCAGACCACATCCACCACCTACGCCACTCACGACGGTATAATACATACAACATTAAATAAACAAAGACATAACCATTACGGTTTTTAAAAAGCTACAGAAATGATTTAGTGATTTGGCCAAATTCTTGGTACAAGTACCGTTTCATTTTAGAATTTGATGATAACCACATCCAGTGTAGGAATAATTACTTTAAATGTTTTAAAATGTCTAATAATAAACAATATCCGACGTTTGTCTACCTGACGGTCCAATAAAACATTGCTTTATTTCGAGCGCGACGCGTGACGTCGGCGTGACGCTCTCGTTCGATAACGAACATAACCCATCATCGACCTAATGATACCGACCTCTTTTCGACGCTGTTCTCGACGCTAAAGCGTCCACCAACAGCCGCTGGTTAACACCGCAAAGGTTCGCGGTCAGCTTTTCACATTTTCGATGGCAATTCACATCGCAGTCTAAAACAAACAACAGCTTTTCGCCCTGGCCGCTCGGTATCTACTTATCTACAGTGTTGTCAGTACCGCATCAAGCCATGCAAAAGCGTCGTGCTGGGTGCGTGTTAAATTACGAGTGTTATTAGTTTTTAGTTAGAGTGGATATGTCTATTGGTTCGTGTTTAAATGACAATATACCTTTTTTAATAGCTGCGAACGTAGCTGGAGACGTTGGTGCTGAGGAATCGAAGCCGGAGTCATTGGAACCCGTAGACGTGCGCCCGTCTGGATTGTTCTCACATTCGTAGAACTCTGCAGAGTCGCTGCTTTCACTTTCTTCTTCAGATGACGATTCATCTTCAGAGGAGGAATCTGACGTGTCAGAGGAATGAATTATTTGAGGCCCCCTCTTCTGCAGCGGTCGCGGAGTAGCTATCAACGGTTTGACTGCCTTTTCTTCCTTGACCGGCTTCTTCAGGGCCGGAACCGGGTCAGCGACAGGTTTCACATCTAGGGTCACTTTCTCAGCCTTGGTTTCCTCTCTCGTCTTTTCTTCTATTACATGTGTGGTTTGTTCTTTATCTGAATTACCTTCAGAAGTTGTTTCATTTGGAATGTCTTTAGATTCTATCACTTTTGGTTCTTCAAGAACTGTTGGGGTGACGACAGGCGTAGGTTTCTCATCAACAGCGACTTCAGGAACCTCTGCCTTTATAATGGTTCCTTTACATTTAGTGCACTTTTCGACAACACCTATACTAACATTGTCTTGGGCTTGAGCCTTGTTCACATTTTGTAAAGCATCAGTCTTTATAGGTGAGTCTTTTTTAACATTTTCTTTTTTCGTTTTAGGATCGCTTTTCTTTTGCGGTGCACGTTTCCCAGAGGAGTCCTTGATCAGCTTATTATTTTCAACCTTTTTGGTTATTTTTTCTTTAGGATTTTTCAAATTATCCAATTGTAAATTTGGTTGTTTTAACTTTACATCCAATATTTTTTTCACGCCTTGTTTGTCAGTGTTTGTCTCTGATGAAACATTAGAATCCTCTACTTTCTTTACATTATCTTCCTTGGGTTTGTCTTGTTGGACTTCAACAACCTTTTCAATATCATTAACGCTATCTAAAGTTTTAGGTTCTGCACTCTTTTTTTGTATCAAATCTTCTATAGTGTAGTTGCCTTCTTCGTGCGTTTTCTCTGTTTGTGCTGTGTTAACTGATACTGATTCTCTTTCTTTTTCTTGTATTTCTGTTGAAGCTTCGTTTTTACTGATAATCTTTTTTTGAATAGTATTACTGTCAGCAACAAGTGTTTGTTCAACTACTTTAGCAGCCGCAATTGGCTCAGTGAGCGTTACAGGCTTTATTTTTTCTTCATCTTTTTCCTTGTTCTCAGGTTTCGCTTTTAGTGATTCTACTTTTACTTTTTTTACAGTTGTATTTTCTACTTTTTTTATCGATTTTGGTTTTTCTTCTAACTTTTGTTCTGCTAATTCAGCTGATTTTATTGATGTTTTTTCAAGAGACTCAGATGTATTCTCTAAGATAGGTTTTTCGTTGATATCTACTTTTGTTGATTCAACTGTAGCTATTGTTACATTTCGTTTAACATCTTCAGTACGTTTTAGTTGATCAGAAACCACATCTTTATCACTTTCTTTAATTGAATCGCTTTTAGCTATAGATATATCTTGTGTAATTATTTGGTTTTCCTTGTGCGATTTGGGTTGTTCTGTACTTAACACTTCTGTATTGATATTTGTAACTGTTTCATCCTTTAATATATCAGTATTTTCCATCAATTTGTTATTTTGTTCATCAGAACTACTTATGTTTTCAGTAATGATTTTGTCTACGCTTTCTGTCACATTAGTTGGTGTAGTTATTTCACCTTTAAGCACTTGCAGTTGTTTTAAATCACAAGAACTATCCATCACAGTAATAGGGAGTAATATATCATTTTCAGCTTTAACTAAATCACTTTGTACTGCACTTACATTTGTTGCATCTATGTTTAGCTGTACAGTATTTGTGTCATTCGTTTCTGTGCCATCTTTTGGAGGAGTTCCCTCGAGTAGATCAGATTCAGTATTCATGTCTTCGTTTAATTCTGATTCTTCACTTCCTGGAAACCAGAACAAAGCTCGCTTGTGCTTCTCTTTTGCCTCTTCAATATTCTGTTTCCTTCTCATGAGATAAACAGTTTCTCGTTTACCAATTTTCTCCCAGAAGTTACCATCTTCTGGTTCAGGTGACGTTGGGCTGGTGCTTAGAATTTTCTTAGATTTCTTTTTCTTGATACTGTTTCGTTCCTTTGTTCGCTTCAATGGAGTCTTAAATTGAAACTCCTGAGCAGGCGTTTCTTCAACAAAACTAGTAAATGATATTTCTTTTTTCTCTTTTTTAGGAACGTTAACTATTTCTTCTACAGTTACATTTTCAATCTTAAACTTCAGTGGGCTAGATGGCGGGGTAACCTCCACGGATGCTGTAATTTTGGGTTTTAATTTTGGTTTAATCTCTACTTTATCGGTTTTGATAGAAAGTCGACTCTCTTCAATTGCTGGTAAGTTCATATTAATAGGCTCTTTTGGGAATTCGGTGATTGAATCCAATCTCCGAATACTACTCCCAGATGATGATTTCTTTAGGCTCCTCCTCTTAATTTGACCTCTGGCATCATTTAAAGCTATACGATTACGATGCAATGATTGATCAGATTTTGTAGTCTTCAAAGGATTTATTTTTTCATTTGATTTTTTGCGCCTATTAATGTTTATTAATGTGTTTTTCGTTTCCTCTTCAAGGCCTATTTTGCTCAAGTCCAATGTAGCTGTACTCAAATTCTCACCTCTAATGAGAGAATCTAAAACGCTTGCTTGTTCTGCCAAAAGCTCCACAGAACACCTCCTATCCGGAGACCTATTCGGTAACTCTTGCGGGGGTATAGGAATCACAGGTAATGTTTCTTGAATTTTAGAAGCACTGGTGCTAGGTGAAGCTTTCTTATAGTTATCTTTGTCATCCACATCCTTCACAATAAACTTTTCGACTAGTTTTGCACCCAAGGTTTTTTTCTCCCTTTTGTCATTATAAGTCAAATCATTTGATAGCTTTTCCCGCCAGCTCAATGATTCCTTGACTTCCGTGTCTGCGGATTCGTCAGCTTGAGGTTCAACTTGACTACCCGAGACATCTGAGCTTTGACAAGTATCCGCGACAGGCTGCCGCGGAGAGTCTCGCTCTTTTCGTTTGATCGTGTGCAGCCGGACCACGGTCCTGCCACGTTTGATGGTGCTTCTTTGTAACCCTGGCGAAGAATCGATCCCTGTCTCAGGTTTGCCATCAACTCTTGGCATGAAAGGGCCATTTTCTTTTTCATTAGTATTGCTTTCATTGGTAGTACGAGAAGTAGTAGAAGTAGTAGGAGTAGTGGTGTAAGTAGGGGGTGTTGTCAGTGAAGGCGCAGTAGCGGATCTTTCTGGCGGTTTGTGACGGTATCTATCTCTTGAAACGTCAATATCCGCTGTGTTTATATTTATAGGGCGCTGGGTGTACGACGATGTGCCATAACTTCTTTTCGAAATCGGAATCCTTCTTGGACTGCTAATACGTATGGGACTAGAGGTACCTCTCTCGGAAATAGTGCTGAGCATCGGCGAGTAGTTGCGGCCCAGGCCGGGGATCCATCGCGACGTGAGCGGGGCTCGCGAGTACCCGCTGAGCGATGAGTGGCCGCTGTAGCTACCACCGGGGTTCAGGTACGATGCACTGTACGAGGATCCAATCGGGGTATACGATGAACTATAACTATAAGGTACACTTGTGTAGGACGGCGAACCACTGTAATACATGTTCGATATGTGTTCGGAAAAGAGCGGCATATTGACGCGGGACAGCGAGCGCGCGACAGTCGGTGCCGGTGCGCTCGCGCAGACTGGCGCGCGCCCAGCGCCCAGGTAGAGCCGCCCACCGCCGCGGCCGCCCGCCCCGGGCCCGCGCCCACTCCGACACACAGGTAATTGATTGATGGCACGCACACAACAATACACTTGTCATACGTGTTTCGGGAAATCAACATTCAATGCACTTACCAAGAATACATTGTGTTCCGTAAATACACAGAGAACATCATTGGTGCCACAAATTATGTAACACTAAGTAATGTTATTGTCAATTGTATTAAAAATCGAACCAATAAACACTATCCACTTGCAACATCGCGTCGTCTAAATATATCGTTAACCGCGTGACAAGTTATATTTAGACGCCCGTATGTAAGTAGGTAGAATAATGAGGTGTAGGAATGTATGTTTATTTGCATCACACATGGTAAATGAAGAGGTCAACACTATTATGTAAGGAAGTTATATTGCTATACTAATTTGTTAATGACAAGGGGTTCGCGGTTTCACAAAATACGACCTGGAATTGTTAACGTGTTCCATGCCAAGAGTTATCAAAATTGACTTAACGACTTAGCTGTGAAACCGTCACAAAAACACAGACGCACGTTCGTATGAATATTATTAAGAATCTCATGTAATAGATTTTCATAAATCAGCATCTTTCTGAATAATCTATATTAAATATTAGGATAGATGTTAAACAGACGCGCAAAACATTACGATTTAGTATTCGTTTAATAAAATAAGATCTAATCAGCTTATGATTATATTATTTATGTTGTTATTGTCTAAATTAATGGACTCCTGTATTTATGACACACTCCTAACACTAATGCTTAGTAGTGAGACTATTTGACCCATATATTAGAATATCAACCTGGTTTAGTTAGAATAGTAAAGAGCCTTCATTCACTGCATGATAATTGAGAAGAGATCTATTTTTCATCGAAATGTGTGTCATTGGTATAAAATAGTATATTTATTATTCCAAGTACGTAATTTTATTATTGTTTTTGACAACCTAATTAATCTACCGATTAACATGAGCACTTCTGATTACAGATGTGTCGGTTTACTTCAATTTACTATACACACACAATCAATTACAATGCACGGTATCACTATCATGATTGTCACAATATTGAATTCAAAGAATAGTTTTATACGAAATTCCGGTGCAGGTAGCTAACGCACACTCATCAGTAAACGTTAAAACAAAATGTCAGTCTCAACAGACATAAGAAAATGGAAAATCATGGCTTTCTTGGCCGCACGAATAACTTTAACAGACTGTAGTATAAGTTATTCAGAAACTACGTTATGTATTTACAAAATCAGTGAACTTTTTAACGGACGTATGTTACGATAACCAACTGTTTGAAACAACCTACCGTTGATCCGATTTCGATTTGATTGAACTCCGAACTAGGAAAACTAGGTGTCGTGGAGCGCTTCTCTGTGAATGACACTTTTAAAATAGCATAATATTTAAACTAAGTACACCGTGGATTCGCCATAATGTTTGTGCGACAGGTTGTTTGTCAGGCCCCTTCCAAGTAACGTGGGGTACGTTACTTAGAAGGTGCCTCAGATACCCAATCTGAGGTACCTTCTAAGTAACTTCTAAGTAAGTTTATTTATTTATTCCAAGTGAGACATTCTCAATAAAATTTAATACATTTTGTTGGTATCCTAATGAGTTAGGGCAAAGATACGATAACCGTAGTATCATTTTTCTTAACACTGGGTCTTGGAATAAGATCCGGAATAAATAGTTTAAAAATGTGGGAACCATTATACTTACGGTACCCGGTAGGCTTTTCATCAACTTTTGGAGAATGATCGGCCGCGTATAGCGTTACTTGTGTATTATATAGCTTAGTTTGTCAGTGTTTGTTAGTTTGGCGTGAAAACTTAATTATTACTAGCAGCGCCCCGCGGTTTTACCCGCGTTGTGCCCGTTCCCGTGGGAATTTCGGGATAAAATGTAGCCTATAGCCTTCCTCGATAAATAGACTATCTAACAGTGAAAGAATTATTCAAATCGGTTCAGTAGTTTCTGAGATTAGCGCGTTTAAACAAACAAACAAACAAACAAACAAAACAAACTCTTCAGCTTTATAATATTAGTATAGATTAGGTTATTAGCGCCTGAATGGAAGAAATGGAATTTGTTGAAAAATCATTCAGGATAGTGGAATTTTACAACCAAACATGTACGTTTGGCAAATGGCTCCAACCAACAAACAGTTCCAATTTTGGCCACCGGGTCAAATGAATTTGTAGCTTTCACACCTGGTACGCATTTCTGTTCAACTTGTGTTACTCTAACGCATGCGCCTTATCTAGGTATTATCACACTCAACAGGCACATATTAAGTTGCATGAATGATATTGCAGAGCCAAGCATAAGGTGAATAAAAAGATGAAAAGTTAAAACGCTGGAGGAGAGCGCTCTGGTGTCGTTCTACATGGCACCAGGGCGCTAGGAAGTAGGTGTAATTGGGAATAGTTGGTATAATGCTCGTTCCCACGTTCCATAGTTGGATGTCAAGGCTCGGATTTTAATTAGAGGTCACAGTGACAGAAAATTTCATATGAAGGATGAGGTATTCATTCTCAGATTCTATATCGCAGCCAATAAGAAATAGCAAATGCGCCTACTCTTCATTAAAATCCGGACCTGTTACTCGACAAGCGGGAACGAGCTTATATTACTGTTTATTTCGTTTAAACGTGACTAAAATTTCATCTTAAATAGTAATTTCGTTTTCCCGAGTAATTTGTTAAAGATTCCTGAGTTTCGTAGATTGCAGTTAGAAATACTTAGAATCTACTCAGAGTTTTGCAGTTACAGACTATTGTTGGAATTTCTGTTATTGTCGATAGTTTGTAATATTTTTATTAATTTAATTCACGTTTAATAGATTTCGGGCTATAGTCATAAATGTTTATTAACAGCATTTTAGCTACCAAATGGCATCTGGCGACATACGTTATTTTCCAAAGAGCAAAAGAGACAAAACACTTTTAACAGTGTATTAGTTAAAGAGCGTTTACGAATAAGGCCCAGCTTCAGATAGGTAACTATTTGTATACCAAGTATAAACCATAGGAATTCTTAGCGGTATATTTATCTTGTAGCAGTGTAAGTACCTTCACACTTGAGCTCCGGCTTGAAGAAGCCGTACAGCATGACGCCACAGTGGTCGCAGAAGGTGGGCGACACGAACTGGTGCGGCCGGAACCGGTGTGGCACGTCCACCTTGAACCGCTCCCGCAGGTACTGGTGAAGACACACACATCATCATCATATATATAAAATTCAATGCCACTTTTCGTTGTTGAACTCCTCCTAAACGGCTGGACCGATTTGAATGTTTTTTTTTGTATGCGTTTAGGTGGAACCCTGGATGGTTTAGATTCACAATAGCGACATCTATTGGGTCGCGTGTGGAACCACCGCGCGGGACAGCTAGTTATAATATAATAATAAAGCTTACTAAATATGCTAGATTGCCGCTTGGAGTCAACAATATGTGCAGACGTAGTTGTTCGCGACGAACGTATGGGTGACAATATTCATATAAATTATTTGTGTATGTATTATCTACTATCAGTTAGTTATATACCGAAATACAAGCTTAGGCTTAGTTTGGGTCTAATGAACCGTGTGAGAATTTGTTCGGGTGTATTTATTTATTATTTTTTATTTAGATACTAAGGAATTGCATCCTCGAGCTTTGTACAAGGACTTTTGTTTCTTCAACATATTTAGAGACTAAATAGGGGAATAAGGCGGAATACTTCTTAATATTATTAATATCAACCAACCACAGTAGCGTCCGACTGCGCCGAAGACCCGGTACACTTCCCGAGCAGCTTGCTGTGACATCTCTTATGTACCGCCGTCTGGCACACGCTGCAGCGGTAGCCTTGCTTCCCGAAGCCCCACAGGAACTCCTTACAGAACGCACAGAACGTCGGCTGTCGGAAGAACTTCGCCACAAAGCGGTGCCCGTTCACCTCGTGCACTCTGGAAGGTAAGAGAAAGTGAGGTTTAGTGTGGTGGTATTTGGGATGAAGCATAAAATAAGTACTGATACAGTGAGATGGGAATCATGCCTTCATTCATTTCGATTAGGTAATTGGCCAACCCTGGTTTCAGAGTTTTTAGACCTAAAGGCCTCTGACACGGTCTAACGATGGAAACAACCGGGACCGACTGCTTCCTGCCCTCCGAAGCCCGGTAGCGCTCAGAATACTTAATTCTGGCGTTTACTTGGTTTTAAACCGATCAGGTAAAATCGGATCAAATTATTTTGAGAGGTTGGTGATCAATCAATGTGGTTTCGGACCTCCCAAGTAATTCTTCTTATCGAGTGGATGGTCGACTTGACCAATCCTGTGTCAGAGTTATTGAGCCGCCAAAGGCCTCTGACATGGCTCAAATAACGACTACTATCCGTAGAAAGTAACCGGGACCGACGGCTTATCGTGCCCTCCGAAGCACGGAATCATCTTACTTTTCGGGCAATCAGGTGATTCAGCCTGCAATGACCTAACCAAACTGAGGACAGACTCACAAAGTAATTTATGTGAGATATCCCCACCGGGAATCGAACCCGGAACCTCCGGATCGTGAGCCGAGCGCTCAAACCACTAGACCATGGAGGCTGTTAAATAAGTAATAGGCCTCAAGCATGGTAGTGTGTGTGACAATTGCAACTACCGTTGCAGCGCGGTAACCATGAGACAGATGTTACCATCGTTAGTGAAATATGTATCTCTCTCTGAGGGATAATTCATAGTTACGTCACGTTACGTACAGGGGAGTCAAATAAAATGTTTTTCAATGTTCAGTGATAACAGTTGGTTTATAATTCTATTTCTGTTACTCTTTTACTACCTATTTTGTAGGCATGGATGTTTTGATGTTGCCTACGTACGTCAATACGGAGCATTTAATTTTATGAATTTAGCTTTTCCAATAAAATAACATCAACCATTGAGTTATAATGGTTAGTACATTATAACTCAATGCAAGCAACTGTTATTTATATTTATTAAAACGTTTCCCGTTCATAACTGTGTTTAAACTATGGTATTGGATCGCTCACTCAATATATTATCAGAAACCTTTTTTTTTACAATAGATTTAGGTAATATTACATTTTTCAAACTGATTACAAAGATTGTTGAACTATAAAACTATATAAAATAAAAGCTCAAGAAAATAAAATACAAAATACTGACGTCTTCAGTAAAGTAAGAAACGACTACTTAATTGTATCTAGCTTATACTGACAAGCCACCGATGTTTATGGACACATTGTACAAAGTATTTTTCCACCTGCAATATTGATCAAGCCAAAATATCTGAAACATGAGTAGACGTCTAGATGCGCAGATACATGACAATGCTCAGATCTACAGAGTGCTTGAGGGGGCGGAAACGTATTATTTTCGGTCTTCACGTATCGTTTCTGTGGGTGGACTTCGTAACGATAGGTATTGGTTATTGACAAGATATATCTGTAGTTATAATAATAGAGGTACTTATTGCAAATTCCAACTGTATGATGAATGAAAATTTAATAGTCTTTTACAAAGTAAAATTTTAGTTTAAAACTCTAAAGGTGTATTGTTTTAAACGGCTGGTTATCGTAACGTACGTTCGTTAAAAGTTCACGATTTTTTACGTTGTTAAATGTCTTTTACATACAAAGCTTTGTTTAATAACATAAATGAGAGTCTGTTCAAGTTATTCGGGCGGCCAGTAGATTAAGCTACGAATTTTCATTTTCTTACGATTGTTGAGAATGACATTTGTGTTAACGTCTACTGGTGTCTGAGCGTAAGCAAAGGCAACCCCCTAAGTAAAGCCTAATGGTATAAACTTATCTTACTCACTCTCATCAGAACAGTGAGAAAGATTAGCCACAATACCACTCTTGCCTGTAATTGCGGAGCGCTGGTTGGTGTTCAAACCCTACCTTTCGCGACCATAAGTGATGCATAAGTGATTCACTTGAAACGTTCGGGAAATAAAAGTATTTTGATGCTTTTACTTATTTTACTTGGTTAACAAACTTTTTTATCGCGAAAAACCCTAGCTATTTACCATAAACAAACTAGAGACACCACACTTTAGCATCTGATCATAGCTGTTAAAGGGGTAGAGCATCTAATGCGATACGTACTTGTGGTGTTTGATGGCTCCCCGGCGCTGGGTGATCCTCTTGCCCCTGGAGCGACGCACGATCCCCTCGCCCTCGCCGCACCCCCCGCCCGGGATCCACTACAATGATAAATAATAACAGATTCATTATTCAACACATACCGTCAGACGTCCTATGCAGGATTCATTGTAGTAAGTACGTAAGCATGGAGTGAAAGAATGGTTTATAGAGATTATCGCCAAAACTGATACCGATTGACTGACCTGCCTACTCGCTTTTGATTCACATCAGAATTAAATCAAATGGAGTAAATTTTTGTTATAGTATCTTTGCTAAGAATTGAAGTCTTCAATATCAATGAAACTCTACTGCAAGTTTAAGTAGAAGCTATCTTCCCGATATTGGACCTATCCCAACATCCTAGTTATCCATCATCATTTATTACCAAAGTTTTATAAGATATGTTCCTATTAGAATTTAATTAAACATATTTAGATACAGTAAGGTAAATTAAACAGTATATTAGGATGAATAAAATCATAATTATCGTTATAATTAATATGAGTTTGCGTTTCTGCCAATCATTATAATGAATCGTAATGGTGCAGTGGAGTGACTTAAGTGCTACTGGAGAGATAATAAACGTTGGTTTAATAACCTCGTCTGCCACAACCAGACATTCGGGCTCAAGTAAACAGATATATTTTATAATTATAACATTCTTCTATGTTTCATATTAGAGATATTTGAAGCAAGTCTCGTGCAGATCAGACTGTCGTTTGACTTATTGCCAACAATTCATATTATGCGCTCGTGTTTTGGTGTTTGTGTTGGTTGCTTTCGTCAGCATTTTTCTAATGTCAACTTTAGCTGTCTTCTTTTGGCTCTTTTTTTTCATTTCGAAATACCTATGAAATATTTTTCCCATGCTCATTGTTTGTGGTGGATTGGTGTTGCTTTAAATGGCATGTTGCAATGCATTTACCTATAGACCTCTGCGTAGGTTCGAGAAATATGTAACAAATAAGTATGTATTTTTCTGTCTACGAGTATTCTATTTGTTGGATGAACATGTATAGGAAGGAACTCATGTGGTTCGTTGTCACTTCATGACACATAGGTACCTATACATTTCGATGATAGAAAACAAATATAATTCGAACGATTGTCTCTTGTCTTGGGCGGCAGTTTATATTGTTGCACGAAGATGTACAAAACAAGAAGCTACCACCTACCACATCACAAAGCCTGATAAATACTTACGTAGGTAAATTTCTTCAATGCTTAAAGTGATGCAGGTAATTAATCATTGTCTATTGGATTACAAATGTTCTTATTGTATGTTAGTAGTATTTTACTAGATATACTCGTGTACTTTTACCTATAAATATTTTGGCTCGTGCGCAATCAATCTATGATAATGATAAATATATACCTGCTCCTGTATGTAAGTACCTAACATACTACTCATATTTATATACACAGCGGCCATATTGTGTACTAGGTACATGTGTACGGGGCAACGGTTCATTAACAACGAGACGAACTCGTTTGAAGCCAAGATTTTTCGCTGAGCGCTATATCAGATTGGACAAACATACCCGAAACCAGGATGACATCGCTGCGCCCGCGTCGATGCTGTCGCGTTGTGGGCGCCAAGTAGCGCGTCACAGCGTAGTGGTAGTGCGGCGAGGGTGGCACACGACCACCAGCGGGGTACCTCCCACACCACTACACCACCCTCCCGACCAAGGGACACAATACAGACACTTCTATCTGTATCATACACCGATGTTTGCATAGAAAGCGACGCGCTACCGAATTCCCTGGCATGAATCCGGACGATTACACGTTTAAAATATAGTGTCAACGTCGAATAGCCAAAATATAGAGCCAGTTCGTCATTTCAATGTATTGTCACGTGAGATATTGATTTGATTACTCTGAGTCATGTCGATCGCATCTCCATCATTATTAATTATCTTGTTGTTTCATGATTTAAGACTCCTTGTAGAGATTTAATGATTCAAATAATTACTTGTCTTTTAGTACATAATATGTCCGAGAGCGTTGCCACATGAGAGTCTAAGGGTGCTTTCAAATTATGCGTTTCGTGTCGGACCGCTGCGGTGCCGAAGCCGTGCGTTTATCGTATTGTGAACGTACGATCGTGTGTTTTCATACAAAACGAGCAGTGCGGCAACAGTGCGGCGTCGGTACCGCGAAATAATTTTAGTACGCACGAAACGCATAATTTGAAAGCACCCTTAGGGGATGGCCTATTTGAACGAAAAATAAAAAGTATGAAGTGTAGGTTTGGGGACTATAGGAGAGTCACCCCTGCCAGCACTTGGTGACTTACATGAAGTATATTGTGACTTATTGACCTACCGTGTACCTATAAAGGTGAATAATGAATATATAAGGTCCAACGGCTACAGCAAGGTCCAGATCGTCTTATATACTTACGTACATACGTACACACATAGACCAGAAGCTATAGCTTCTCTATGCATGCTTACGAGCATGATCTCCCTCATAGGGTAACCGGGCTTCTAATTACACTAATAGCGCTGAAGTACCTGCAGATCAATGATGTCGCGTAGAAGTAGCGTGTAGTACCTAAAGACATCTCACTCTCGCGTATCCACTTGTCGGCTGTCGGATCCGGATTTAAATAGGATGTCGGTACCTATGTTGAGACATAGGTACCGACATCCTATGTTGAGACATAGGTACCGACATCCTATTAAAATCGGGACCATATGAGTATGGACGCAGTCACAAATCGGAGTCCGTCAAGTGTGATAAGCTTCATATAGGTACTATGGAATACTTACGTACGCTACGTGCTTATATATGTTAGTGAATATTGAACCCAGATTCCATTTGTTGTTTTCTACCTTTAACTCTGCCAGTCATAATAATCTATTAATTTAGAATCTATAATAACTTTTTAAGTTCAAAAGAGATATACTCACTTATAAAGGGTCTTTCAAAATGGACGGGTCGATGTTAAAATTGAATAAAACAAGATGTGTGCAAGATATTAACGAAATTTATGTTTTATTTGAAAGGCCCATTTATGCCATTTCGGATGGAATATGACATCGTTCAAATATCCGCCGCGGTTTCGTATGGTGGCACGAATCCGAGAGGTCCAATTTTTAATGACTCTGCTGCATAGATCCGGCTGAATCTGAGCGATGGCCTGCGTTATGTTGGTTTACAGGGCAACGGTCGATTGTGGCTTATTGGCATAGACCTGCGACTTCAGAAAATCCCACAAGAAAAAGTCTAGCGGAGTCAAATCACACGATCTTGGGGGCCAATTCACGTCACCTCTGCGAGAGATAACCCTACCCTCAAACCGTTCATGCAGAATCTCCCTTGTGTCGTTCGCTGTGTGGCAAGTAGAGCCATCTTGCTGGAACCACATATCGTTTACTTCCATATTGTTCAATTCAAGCCAAAAGAAATTGTTTATCATTGATCTGTAGCGCTCGCCGTTGACGGTGATGGCCTCGCCAACGTCGTTTTCGAAGAAGTACGGACCAATGACGCCGCCAGACCAAAATCCGCACCAAACAGTAACTTTTTGTGGATGCATTGCCACCTGGTGAACCTCATGTGGTTTGTGGTCATCCCATATACGGTAATTTTGCTTATTAACAAAATCATTCATCATTCAGCATAACGCAGGCCATCGCTCAGATTCAGCCGGATCTATGCAGCAGAGTCATTAAAAATTGGACCTCTCGGATTCGTGCCACCATACGAAACCGCGGCGGATATTTGAACGATGTCATATTCCATCCGAAATGGCATAAATGGGCCTTTCAAATAAAACATAAATTTCGTTAATATCTTGCACACATCTTGTTTTATTCAATTTTAACATCGACCCATCCATTTTGAAAGACCCTATACATACTTAGATCTGTATAAGTTTTTATGTAAAGAAGGTACACAACGATTTGACCGCCGTACTTAATACATAGTTCAACTATTGACCAACATTGGTCGTTGGTTCAACTCAAGGTCATAATCTAAAGAACACCATAACACATCAAGTCTTAAATATATTTATATTTTATTAGTTTCCTACGCAGGTACGGAACAATTCAATTTACGTAGCGTAAACCATCAGGTTGAACATAGGGAACATCAAGGTTGAGTGGCATAGTATCGCACGGCAAATGCATGGCTATAAATAGTCGAAATCATACCGTGAACGCGCAAAACGGCTCGCATCAAGATGCTGTTGTATTTCCAGTTGCCACACGTTTAGCACAACTAGCCCCAGATAGAAATAGGTAATCACGTCACCCATTCAGGTGTCACAGATGGTTTGTAATACGACATAACAGTTTTTGTTGGCATCGTTTGCGTTCTTAGTTCAGAAGTTTGGGCGTTCGCAGGAATGTGTAAGTAAACAGATGGATTCCTTTGGGTTTCAAGGAAGAAACTTTGGGTTGGTCTTTCAAATTCAAACTTAGATCTTTTGAATGCACTTTCGACCTTTAAATACTGTAAGACTTTCCAGCAAATGACTGAAAATTAATTGTTGTATTGTGTTTAACTAGCAAAGGTACTACTTGAAACTAAGGGCGGTTTTCTATTAGGCATTAGTCATATAAAAGTTTCAGAACCCAATATTTAAACACTTTGTTTGAGTATTGGAATCTTCCTAGACTTCAGCATTTGAAGAAGTCGTTTTATTTATTGTATCCAAACAACATTTTCCAAATAGAATACCAACCTCCGTAGATAAAGTTGTCTAATGTTCTAGCTAATCCCCGAAACCTGGACCAAATACGTACCAAATCATTACAGGGTGTCGTTAGTTGATTTTAAGTCTCTTTTACCTTATAGGATTGGACTTGTTCCTATTCGAAACAATTAATAACTAAAGCGTAGGGTACATTTTAACACATAAAAGACATACTAAATACCTAACCGTAGTGATTGAAATAAAGCTTTTTTTTTACTTTAAAACTCTCTTCTACAAACGTTGGTTAATGGCTTCACGAACATCTCACAGCAGCGCATCATTTCTTTGCCGAAAACATTTATTGCTTCTATAAATCAATCAAAGATTTATAAAACTGCTTCCTCACTCTTTCACAAATAGTTTAGCAAATGTTGTAAATTATTTTTATTTATTTTAATTTCCGTTTGTTTATTTGAAGACGCTTTTTATGTCGTAAACTTAAGGAAGTATTTACAAGTATTAAGTGTCTATTTTATTATACGAGTATAGGTGCCTACTTTCAATTATCCAGACATCAGTCTCTCTGGTTGTTTATATAAATCGATGAAAAACAAATATAATGAAACTTGGGCACGATTTATTTTATTAACTCTCGCTTTTCCCGTTGAAGGTTGTGTAAATAAACCGTAGGTTAGGTCTAATGGAGGTTATGGTTTGATGTGTTTGTTTATTTACTGTTTGTATAGGTGACTACCTGATTTATTAATTTAATCGGTTTCTGTTACTAGTGTATTGTCTAGTGCACTAATACGTAAACTGTATTAGAACAGTAGATACCGAACCAAGTTCGAGATAGTTAATTGATCCATCTAATGAGCATGCAATGTGTGTAGAGAGTAGGTGTAGGTAGTGTGTTGAGTACTCACATGTGCGTTGAGTCGTGAGGCGGGCGGGCGCGGGCGGCTGGGCGGCGCGGGCGAGGTGCGGCGGCGCGCCCCCCCGCCCGTGAATATCATCGCCGGCGCATCGCCGCGGCCGCTGAGCGCTGGCCCTACGCCGCTAGACGCTCGGCCACTCCCGCGTATTTATAACACCGAATTCCAAACTCGCTTTTCGCGGCCGGATACAACTTTTTACACGACTTTCGGCACTTACGTCGTCCGGAACACTGAACAGCCGTGACTCGGGCTCCGCCGTCTGTCGGAGTCCCTGTGACTCAACGCCTCAACGCCGCCCGCGCGCCGGCGCCTCTACTTAGAACACTCAACAATATACGAGCTTAATAATAACTCTATGCGCGAAAGTCCGCCTCCAACACCGATAATATAAAGATACATCTTATTTTTAGACGACCCGAATGTTTATTGGTTTATTTCTTAAACAATTGAAAGCAAAACATAGATCAGATTTAATGTTTCATATTTTTGTTGGAAACGTTTGTTTGAATTTATTGTGGAATGATTTCTTTAAATTAGGCATATGGTACTTTATAGATATATTATACTACTTAATAGATATTAGTTTAATTAATACAAAGCTTGCGGAATTCGGAATAGTTTGTGTGCACGGAGCGGTATCTATCGAGGTGGAGTCTATTGTGTTGCACCGGGGCTCCTCGCCAAATGACTCGTAGCGTTCGTCTCGAAGCCGTAAAACGCCGATAAATAGTGAAACGATTTAAACAGTGGTCAATTTACGAGCGACCTCACCGAGGTGAGCCCAGCCGAGCAAACAATCCAAGACAATTTTTTTGTAAACATACCACTGCTAAAAATAAACAAAAGGAATGTATGATAAAACATGAAAACATTTTGTGTGAACAATGTAATAATACTGAAGGAACATATTGGGGACGCTTATACATATGTCTTCTTATTTCTTTCCAGACGCATGTCACAGCGGGTGGGAATACAAAGAAAATAATTTTATGAGATACAATTTATTTTATCATTATGAATCATTAGTGGCGACTTATTTTCTACTCTATTTTTATTTTACCTATTTCAGTACCTAGTTACTTAGTGTTTTTCAAAAGAATATTTTTATCCCCTTCGCTTTTCTGCGCCGTGGCACCCCCCGGTAAGATTCTTTAAGGAGGTAATCGTAGCTAACTTTTTACCAATTATTATGTGAACCACTTGATTATCAAGTCTAATCTATGCATTATTATATTTTGTAGGTAAAGGTGGGTTGTCTATTTATTTCTCCAATTGGAAATTTAGGTACTAAATAACTGGTATGTATAATCGGTGATGATTTAGGCAGAGTTATTTCCGATTCAAGAATGTAAACAATGTGTACGATGACTTCAAAACCTGCAATACAAACGAAACAGATTAATGAGGAATAAATCTTTACTCATTCACATTTGATGCCAATAATTCAATATGCCAGATACAATAACAATGAAAACAGCAGAAAGGATTTTTTAAGTTCTTTCATGTTTGAATTTCTGCTGATCTAATTAGAGAAATATAAAAATATCTTAATATTCAATTCATGGTCACAACTAACTTTGGGAACCATTACTTAAGATTGTACATCCAATGACCCATTAACTTTGGGAACAATAACTTAATATTGTATATCACTGACGATAAAGTACCTATTAGTATAACATTTTTGAGTACTAAGATCATCAATCTTGATCTACCATCGACAACACAGCCTGCAGGCTGTGTTGTCGATGGTACTTAGATCTTGAACATTTGAATTCTATAAAAAAATTAAAACGTTTGTTTTCATAAGCTTATATCTGAGAAATAAACCGCTGAGCCATCCTGATGTTCACCAAAGCATTTTTCATCTATTTATGTTTCAAGTATTGTCCACTCCTTAGCTTTTTATCTATGCCCACCTTGATATAAGTTTCCAAAGACATCGGCACGATGTACGCAGTCCTCGGCGCTATGGGTTTGTGGCAACCTTGCATCATGATTAGCAGTTGTTTCCGAAACCGAGGGGACAGGGCCAGCCAGTCCGAGCGGTATAAAGAATCGTTAATAAATTCACTCTACAATGGAATAACGACAAGGTTTAAGGAATAGGAATGTACTATTGTAGGGTTTTAGAGTCACGTGACAAGCCCGGTCGTTTTAAGAGGCATACAGATCCAACTAGTCTGAATTATCCTAGTGCAAAGCAATGGCCTCGAATAGGAATTATGGCATAAAAATTGCCTCTTAGGTAGCTATATTATATTCACCAAGGTTTAGTTCATGACATTTATCATATTTTTACACAAAAATCGCCAAAATTGGATATGAAATATGAACTTCTCTCTGCGTTTGGTATGGATCCTCATACCTTAATTTAAATAATTAGGAGTAATCTAAATAGGTGATTTAAGTTAAGAAGTAAGCTACTTATATACTCAATCTTGCGTTCATAAACAGGAACCTCAACCCATTGAACATGATAAATAGCATCCGATACCCACCTCTATGCGCAGTTGTGTTCCAAAATAGCAATAAATAAATAGTTGAGCCAGCATGCATAGTAAGTAGCACGCCATTGACACGAACTCCGCTGATAGTATACTGAGCTGTAAGCAATATTCTACTTAGGTACCTAAGTTTGTTGATAATATTACCAAGGCCGATCCCAATATCAAGTTTTGACATTGTCCTATGAAATTACAATTCTACATTTATTTATCTCCTATCTTAACTGATAGAATTGCCAATAGTGAAGATCTAGCTTAGGTTATTGGGTACGGCCGTTATAGAACTTTAAAATCACAATCAACAAAATATATTTAAAAAATGTCTGATACAATTGTAATAAACTATATAAACACAAACTTACCCCAACAATTTTATAGACTGTCATGCATATTACCCAAGCCATTACCAAGAATTGGACTACCAACGCTTCTCCGAATATTGACTCTACTTCTTTAGAGAACCTGAAAAAAAATGCTGCTACCTCATCCACTTCCTTATAATCCATGGTAACTATGTGCTTGAAATCAAAGGAACATTTTGTTTAAACTTACCAAACGATTTGTTTATGATGTTTTACGCATTTAATCAAACGTTTCTGTATGTTTATGCCGTCCTCGCCATGATCAATATAACGAACTTCATTTTCTTTGAAAATCGATGCCTTTATTTTACTGTTCTCTAGGCTAACCCTGTTCTTACGGACAAAGTTTTCCATGTTGTATCGAAATATCTGGATTTGCGTCCTCGCTTGAGCGAAGAATGCTACTATGGTACAGTCCATGGTAACGTTTCCATATCCTTGGACTGTTATGAGGATTGACATGTATGCATGAGCTATTCCAAATCTAGAAAAAGGGTAGCCAAATGATCAAATGTGTGGAGAGTGAGGGTGCTGCTTGTGCACAAGCTGAAGCTACGTTTGATATGATTCTCTACGTTCTTATCATAGCATAGCCAACTAGGAACTTAACGTAGCTTAACAAAGCTCTAGGGAAAGGAACCCTTAAGAAAGACTGCCTAATATTGTCCATAGGGACTTCATATTATAAATTTAGCTATAGTAGGTACACCATAGAACTAGATGAGAGCAGGAAGAGGTTTCTATGTCTATACATACCCACTTTATCAGTGACTTAAGGACCAATCTACCTAAATACTTACGTCAATTTCGACGTGGTATCAAAAGGAATATAAGCCGTAAACTGGTCATCTTCGCCCAATATCTTATTGACCAACGGAAATATTGTCCACAATAAAGCACAAGTGAACACAGCGTAGTGATACAGCTTCAGCAACCGAGACATTACGAAACCGTTTGACCTCATCACTTCCTCATGGTAAGGGTCAGATAGAGCAAACTTTGGGCCTGAAATTGTAAGACACACAAATTTATGCATGCATATGCTACCCATATTTTTACTGTGATTAGAATTTTGCATGCCTCTAAATTACTACAGTATGCCACAAGGTTTAATGCTATGCTCATAATTGTAATCAGTATTTTACCATCACTAAGCTAATGACATAAAATAATTGCTATTAGTACCATTAACAATGTTAATGAGTGCATCAATCCGCCGACTTCGCCCGTTGAAGGCGATCTGTTTCCCGAGAGTGTTGAGCGTCGTCAGTAAGATGAACAGGGTGTCAACCATTAGAGAAGTGCTGTGACGGCACTGAGAACAGAATTGACACTAAACTGCATCTAAACAGTAGGAAAGATAGTAAATTAACCGTTCATAATCCGGACTAAGATAAATAATAATAAGTTGTTGCGGGAATTTAACGGAAAAAGATTTCAATGAATGGAGAACCTCCTCCTTTCTTGGAAGTCAATTAAAATCCTTCAGATATACTTATTGTAATCAGCCAAATTTTTTGAACGAAAGTTAACGAGTTAACGAAAATAAAAATTAGGTATAATTATAAATGTGATTCCAGATTTAATAGGTATATTGATTAGGTTTAGTTATCATCTTCTTATTAAAAAGTTATTCTTACTATCTTACCTGAATGACTCTTACAAGATGCTGGAAATTGTAAAGGATGACAAAAAACCAAATGATACCCCGGTACATTCGGTGAAGCGCTCTTTTGAGCGGGGTCAGGGGTTTCAGCACTATTTTGAAGTAGCCAATCCTTGCTAAGGCATCGAAATGAGGCGTCATTGTTTGAAACGAGGTCATTTTCTCCTTTTCATTCATTCTTGCTTCTTTTCCGAACCGCAACAGCAAAATGAGGATTATGTTAACAGAATGAAGTATTACTCTGATTTGGCCTGAATTATTTTTCAAAGTGAAATGTTTATATTGTTTATATAGAAGTGTAGGTAATGAGTGCCATCAGGAAATACATTAATTATCAATACACGAAGATACAGGATGACCCTATTTTGGAGCACGGAAACCTCTCTGCCGTCCATGCCGACTTCACCCAGGCAACGGAAACCCTGCCTCCTGGTTTTGAACTGCAGTGGCCGCCTTGACGCACGCTTAACCGTCTTCGGACAGAAGTAGGCTGTAAGTCAATCCTGGTAAAGTAAGCTACTCAGTACTCTACTAAGTCGGACTCGCACCAGACTCGAAGAAGTAAGCATGACCGTAAGATCAATGCCTAGCGGAGAAATTGCAGTTGTTTGGGTAAGAAATACACATGTTAGGATAGAAGATTCCGAAAACATAGTAATGCGCCAGCCATCAAAGAGTTTCATGCCGGTGGAAAACTTGTGTACGAGTTGAAATTCGCATTCTCATATATTCTGTAATCTGAGGTTGCATGTAGAAAATATTTAACTAGCACAGCCCTGCGAAAATCGAAAATCCGTTCAGTAGTTATTGAGAAAATCAATTATATACAGACAGGCAGCTTTAAGGAACTTCATTTTATAATAATATAATATGTAAGATTTATTACAATACAATATCAGTTATTAAGAACACCCTGTACTCTTAATTGTTTACCAAAGGCGACAACATTGAAACCATGGGGTGGACTATAAACTATCAATTTCGCAGGCGATAATTAACAACCAATCACGTCGCTTCTGCTATTAGACATCAATTATGTCGTTTGGCTAATAAGCAAGTGTCGGAGTGAAAATAAAGCTGTACAGGTGACAACTTGTCATTAAATTAATTGGATTTTGTTAACACCGTCATAAAAATTAAATATACAGAAATATCTCTTAATAGATAGCTTTACGATCTTTAAGAGCTATAACATTTAGATATTAGCTAGCAACACCGTAAATCAGATGTTTGAGAAGACCTATAATTATGCTACAAAAACTGTTAATAACAAAAGGTATTATTATTTACAATGACAAAAGAGATTGATTCCAAATTGTTTATTGTTATTAAGAAAATAAACCACATCATTATTTGGTATGAGCTCTGGCGATAGTCAGCGGTAGTGTTCAATGTATTGGAATGTTGTAAAGCTCGCGAGCTGTCTAACTTATCATTAATACTGTTCGCATCCTTTGTACTCGAAACAATTGAAATGCTGTGATCACTTTGAAAATGGACTATCTATAATTAATAATCAACAATGTTGCATAATGCTATATCAATTTAATTATAAATATTTCTACACATTATCTAATTTTTACAACATAAACCCAGAGCTTGTCGACCGTCCGTGATATAAAATGAGGCGCACAGCGCGTATCACTCGGTTACTATATCGGGGCACTGTCTTTTGGGGGAGATTTCTTCATCGGCTGGTTCTTTTCTTTTTAAGGGGTTGTCGTCTTTGTCTTGTTGCATGCCGTCTACGTTGGACTCGTATTCTTCAGTCTTGTGTGAGGAGTGTGCGTCCAGGCGGTCGGGTCGGGCGCCGGGCGGCGGCGCGGGCTCGTCGGCCGCCGCCTCCAGCCGCTCGGCCGCCTGCTGCGACGACGACTTGCTGCAGTTGGCGGGCGCCGACCGCTTGCTGAACTCCACCCGGGTGATGAGCGCTCTGTGCAGGTGCACTATGTCTTGTGGGGCTCCCTGAAACATATGTTCAAATATGTTCAAATTATCTTGAAAAAAGTACTATATTAATAGTCGAGTTCTACTAATATTTACACAGCTGTTGTAATTGGTGATCATAGTTCCATAACAACAAGCAAAATATATTAAGCAACACGGTATTTTCAACACTAATAATAATTTGTATAACTTATGCAAGGTACTTATGAAGTTTAGCCCTGCTCTTCAAGTCACACCCATTTTTTTTCCACCCCTAAACCTCAAACAACTAGAAATGTTCTTCAACGTTTGATAAGAAGACGTAACACATATCACAACAACACACACCATAATGAGAAAGAGTTTGATCTGCTGGTGCGCGTCGGCGGCCGTGATGCGCAGCGACTTGGTGCCGGCGCGCTGCACCACCATGTCGGGCCACAGCTTGGTGTTGAGCATGACGCGCAGCGAGCCCGCGATGCGCACCACGAGCCGCGCGCCGCCGCCCGCGCACTCGTTCACGCGCACCACGCCGCGCCCGCGCTCGCGCCAGCTGCCGCCCTCCCACGCGAACAGGCGGCACGTTATCTGACGAAACAACAATCAATTTATATCGAAGAGAGATCACAACGAAGTCGAATGCTTTGTGTGTAAAATATGGTGTTAACACAAGTGTCAAGAATACAGTAGTCCTAGTCAGCCAAAGCATGATAATAATGTTACAAGTATGATTACAACGAAGTCGATACAACATGCGGTGGTCGCAAAATAAAGAATAAGACCGCATCAGGCTCACAATAACTGCAGTTGTTAACTTATTGTTTGCATATAGACAGTCCATGACGTATGTATTGTAAACCATCGCTCAAGCAATCTTCGCCACTAGTTTTCAACTTGACTTGTACAATGTACATGTACATATTATTTAAGATACAAAAAGTCTTAGCTTGTCTAGTCTTGTACATTGAAAAGCGGATTTTAGTTTATGTCCATTAGACGTAGGTAAATCTGAAGCGCATTATTCTCATCTTCTTCATCAGTATACAATACAAGTTACAATAAAGAGGCATGGGGTCTGATATTGAAGTGTATATTGTAGTGAAGAGACATAAGAGGCGTACCTGTAGCACATTGGTCTCGTCCTCCTCGCCGGTGTGCGAGTAGGTGGCGGCGGGCGGCGGCGGGCGCGCGTGCGAGCGCTCGTACTCCGCCGCCGCCGCCGCCAGCCCCGACCCGCCCGACCCGCCGCTCGTGCTGTTCTCATTCGCTGGTTCATCCTGCATGTATCAAATTATTCGTAAGATAAGGAGAACAGGATCAATAAAATATTTTTTCTCTCAATAAGCATGCTCGGTTGGCATCCAAGTACAAAAACTAAAGAAATGGCCAGGAACATTTTATTGCAAAGGCTCACTGAAGTGGCTTAAATGGCATAGGCTCAGTGTAGGTCATCGAAGACATCAGCACAGTAAGAGGGATTCTATCACTAAATTCGCGAAATATGAGTTGATGTTTCCATTCCTAACCAATATTTAATAGTTGATACAATCCTTTATAAGAACCTAAATATTTAATAGATAAAAAAACCAACATACACAAACCAATAGTCATATGATAATAAATGACTTTTGACAAGCCCGCCAGCACAGTTACTTGTCCCAAAATGTTGACCAATGTCATCAATTATCCAACCGAAGATAACTACTCTTGAAGAGGAAAAAGGTAAGAATGAAATAAATTCACTAAACCGTTTTCCTCTTCAGGATTAGGCGTCTTCGGCTGGAAATTTTACGACATTGGTCCACATTTAAAAAAATATTTATTTTAGTTGTTGCATGTTGCTACTTAGATAAGAAGCATAATGACATATTTTTAATAGGAAAAAAAATATTATCTTTTAACCAAAACATGATCAAGAAGTTTGACACAACAAATTAACATTTATTGAGTAAAGCTTTGGAGAAACAATGAGTGTCCTTGGAAACTAAACAGTAATGAATTAGTCTGTTGTCCTTGAATTGAGATTTATACAGCACTAGCAGCGCCCTGCGGTTTCACCCGCGTTGTGCCCATTCCCGTGGGAATTTCGGGAATTTTTATACATATAAACCTTCCTCTTGAATCACTCTACTAAACTAAAAATTACTAAAAAAAGCTGCATCAAAATCCGTTGCGGTCAGCGACTTTGTTTTGTACTATGTTATGTAGAATGTATGTTAACAATCCAACACAAATCCAGTAAGATTACATCTACAATAATGATAATATGAACCTTGAATTTCAACAAAGTGCTAATGTTTGCCAGTGGTTTCATCAACTCATCCATTCAACAGAAATAGCACTTTCCCTTGCTTCCATTTGGTTAATCAAGATTGCACCAGGACTTACAGCATAAAAAATATGCACAAACCTTCCTCTTGAATTATTCTTTATGTAAGTGAAAGAGTCTAGAAAGTTTATGAACCCACACAAACATAATTTTTTTAATACTATGTAAAGATTGAAATTGCAACAAACCTGATTGTTTTCCTTAACAGATGCAGCAGCACTTGTGAAGAGCAATTCTGTGGTACCATTTGATGAACTGTGCTCTTTAGGTGTGGAGTCACCGTTGTTGACACCTTCATTCATAAACACCCTCTCGCTTAAATTTTGACCAAAAACAAACCCTGTAGATGCTGTTGACGTACTAGTGGTTGGTTGTGCCGGCGTGGGCACGGGGTTGGCAGTCCGAGATGTGACATTAGATGTTCCTAAAGGTACAAATTTGGGCACTTCGTTTTCTGTAGTCTCTTTAGGCTTTTCTGTTTGCTCTTTATCCTTTTTAGATTCATCGTTGTCTGTGGTGTCTGCGGGAGCCAGGAACGGATTAATGGTGGGCTTCAATTGTGGAGGCCGTAGGACTGAACCTGAAAAATAGATACCTATTTTATATAAACATTTGTGTTTCAACACATGTATTTTGTATAGGAGATGTACAATTCTTATAACCTATTTTCCTATTGAGACAGTTAGGATTGTATTGTATTCTGTCATAAGCAGCTTAGAATAGATTTATTCTATACATACCAATCGAATTACTGGGTTTATTTGAGCTTGAACCAAAGTTGGAGGAGCCAAACCCGCCAAGACGGGGCTTCGCTAAAACCACTCGGGATTGACTCGAATTATTGTAGAAGTCTTCTGTCGGTGGTTTACCTGCAAGATATCCATAAATATAAATAAAATTATTTTCGGGAGGCTATCAGTTTATAACACTAAACGCCTTTGTAGACCTAATGACAACAAGTGAAATAATTTTGTATCGTGCATATTTGTTATTGGATTTTATTGATACGGAAGCTTATTATCGTATTAAGGCAGTTTTAATCACATGGCCAAGCCAATACTAGATAAACACTCATGTAATTCATAATTTCTGTAACGGTAAACACATGAATTTCGGCTTGAAAACTCAAAAGTTCGATGATGCAGCGTGAAGACGTGACGATTTTACATATTTAACGAGGATGGTGAATGTTTTTTAGCCATATTGCTACTGTAGAAAAGAAGCTAAATAATCATTCAAAGCATCCCTGCGGATTGTAGCTACTAAATGTAATAAAATCTAAGTAAATTTAATAAATTTTACCTTGCTTTGCGTCTGCCATTGTAGAAGACTTTTCTTTTTTTAATAAATCATTCACTCATTCATATCGTCAAGCCACAGGATATTTCTAAAAACACAGATAGATTCACGCAGGCATCTTTTTTTTCCACAGAGGCTTAAGGACACAGATTAATATATTGACATCGACAGATCGGAAATCGAGATTGATATTGACTTCTTATTGCTGTCGTAACTGTCTAAAGTTTAGCTCTGTCATATGTCAAATGTCAGTGGATTTACTTGAAGGCAAAGCAAAAGGCAAGGCAAATCAATTTGGAAATAAATGCACGAAATTATTTACGTAGATAAAATTGTGATAAAAACTTTACTTACTACACATTCCAATATAATTAATTAAGTTCTATCTACAACCTTGAAAAAATCCTTATAAGTAGTATTTTTGTCGATATCCAAATGTTTATTAAAAAGTGATAACAAAGTGCAAGTTACCCATTCAGTTCCTGTTAAGTTGTAAGGTTTATTATAAATTAATTAAATATACGTGCATTTCATAAACTGCAGAACAGAAGACATCTAAGGTATGAATAACGGTTATTTAATACATATTCAAGTACTTTAAAATGTTTGTCGATACTTTCACCGATTTTGTAATAAAGTTTTTAATTTATTGTACCTTAGTCGCCTCTACGACCAAGGTCACATCGAACCAGAAATATTACTAATCATCATGCTTCACTTCTAGTTAATCGAAATCTTTTTAGTTATCTTTGAGGCACACAAAACACTCCAATAGAAATCTTTATGACTTATCAATATGTGTATTTTTTCTTACTATTGTTTATTTTATATTATTTTTCATTCATCTTGATCTTTTGCATATTGTGTAAAATGTTGTATTCAATCATAAAATTACATTGTTGACAAACTTTACAACATTTATAGAACAAAAAAGTTTGGAGTTAGATTGGTACTAACCAAAATATGTAAGAACATTTTTAAACAATATATTTGACTATTAATAGTTAATGTATAAAAATCCACAGTTAATGTAGTAGCTGGAATGCTTGCTGTCTTTTTGCATAATCTATACCTTACTTTCTTATATTGATTATTTGATAAATAGGCTATGATATATTAAGATAAAATTATAATCTGAGATTACCAAGTATTTCCAGATAACTTATATGATGCTGTTAGATTTTAACATGCATCACACTTGAGCCCTCTTAGAAGGTAATCAGATGAAACTAAGGAAGGAAGGATAACTTTTAAAGACTTGGAGGTAGTAGGGGATCCAGTATGTGGTCATGGAAGGACTCAGATGCTTCTGAGGAGTAGTGTTTAACCCCTATGTTTCTTGGATCCATCTTGGTACCCATGTGAATTGTGGGATAAGGAAGCCTATGTCCAATTGCAATGTCAAGTCTATAACTGTGCCAAAATTCATCTAAATTGGTTCAGTGAATTAGCTGTAAGTGTAACATGCAAGAGTTGCCTATAAGCATTTTTATGTGGAAATTTATGAACTGGCTATATGGAAAAAATGCATCATTCAATGACTTATGAATAACTTTATTGAATAATATTTAAGCTATGATTAATATTAATAAATTTCCATTTACTTTTGCTTTGAAAATATTTTTTTTTATAGTGGCTGATAACTAGCCCAATTCATCGTAAATCGTAAACATATCGTAAACTAGTAATATTACTTTAATATTTCTTTATCATTTGCTAACAGTAATGTAATTTACCTTAATTACGCATGGTATAATTTTTTTATGAAACTACAAATTTCAGATTAGCACATCATTCTGATTTTATTTGAACTATAAAAAGTCCTGAGGGAAACCCTTTGAAGAAAATCCTGTTATTTTCTATGAAACCTTATATGTAGCTGTTTCCACGGTTTACCCAGCAGTGCATCCATTCCCTTGGTAACTTTTATTCATTATTACTCTATTCCCTACCAAGATAAATATTTTAAAAAAAGAATCATTAAAATCGATTCAGCCATTCTCGAGTTGTAAATGGTGTAACTTCACAACTATATTTGATGAGCATAGATTTTAGAGAAAGTTAGATCGTTTTTCAAAGAGAGGGACAAAAGAATCAAAGTATTTTATGTATTATGTACTTCTTATAAACTTGCCAGAATACTTTCTGTAGAATACCAGTCTGTACTGATATTGTAAGGAGGTAAAGTTTTTAACTTTGTTTGTATATTTGTTTGTTAGTAATAAATATAATTAGGTTTCTATTCAACTGTGACTTAATTTCTGTAAAGTAGTCTTTGTAACCCAGCCTCTTAGCCATCTAAAGCACTGTTTACTTAATTTGTTAACAACAGTATCGTCAATGTCATGGTCAAATATCTAATCAATTCCAAAGAAGTTCAAATAACTTAATACCTAGTTCCTGCCTATCTAATAAATATCCGTATGTTTTGAAATAATATCTTTAGTAACTCCTCAGTTATATTGAAAATAGTTTGTATTTCCAGTATTTGAGAGTTCCTTTTTGTTTGGAGAATGTGTACCCATTTTTTTCTGCTGAGTCATATGACGTTGGGTTAGACTTTAGAGCGTTTGTCCACCGCCGCCGTCACCGTCACGTCACCGAGAACGAGATGACGGCGCCGAAGTAGCGGTACATAAATTTAGAGCGTTTTACTTTAGCCGCGTGTCCACCGCACATCCGTCACGTCATATTAAACTCGGCCCGAAATAATCTTGTTCTCGGTGACGTGACGATGACGGCGGCGGTGGACAAACGCTCTTACGCTGCGAAGGTTTGGTTTCAATTTGTGAACAAACAGTTTGCGCGAACGCGCCCCACTGCATACTAGTTTTTATAACTAATTTATTTATTTTATAAAAAAATGTCGCGGAAATTCTGATTAAACTGTCTTTGATAGTTTAACTCGGATACCTGGCTGAAAAACCAAATATTGGTTTATTTTATAACTAAATACCTTACTATTAGAATTTGTGAGACCTAGTTATTTAATTTATTAATTTTGTGGACTGTTTACATTTTATATAGTCAGTGTGGATTAATTAGTGTGTTTGTAGTGAAAGTTAATTAATAACATAAAAGTATTATTGAAAGACTTCTAAATTTATTTTTTGTGCAAAAGTTCAAGTGAAAATGAAGTTGCAAATTGACAGGAATGTTTTACAAAGAGAATATGTAATCCCAGATGATGGTAAATATTGGTTCTACCTTTAACTAGGCTAGGTGTTGATCCACTTATATCTTATTATTCTCCATTTATTCAACCTATTCATATCTGAATGGGACAAAAGTCAGTTTACCTGCTAAAGGTATAATCTACTAACTTTATGTACTAAGCACTAATAAAAATACTGTTTGGTAAACTTTCTATTTTTAACCGACTTCAAAAAAGGAGTAGAATTCTTAATTCGCCCGTATATATGTTTTGTTATGTTTGTTCGCGAATAACTCCATCCTAGTTTGTCCTGAAGTGATAAGTGCATTTGTAAATATTTTCATGAAGTATTTTAAAGCATTGCAATTTCATGAAGGTCTGGAATTATTATGATGGAGCGCAACACAATCGAGGGAACTCCTCAACAGTTTACAGCAGTTACCTTGTGTTATTAATTGATTCATTTGAATTGATGATAGCTTTACGCTAAAATGGGTTGTGACTGTCATTAGGAGTCTGATGATAAAGACTAAGGACAGTTAAAGGAACTCCTCAACGGCTCACAGCAGTGACCTTGTACTTGAGTTTGCTTTATTTATATTTGTATGAATGGGTAGACGCTCTTTAAATCGATTAAATTAAATATGTGCCATCGACTCCTTAGCCAACCGTCAAACTTCAACTTCTGTAGACTATTATTCCTCATAAAAATAAAAGTAACGATAAATCGAAATAAACACGAAGAATGTTCAAGAAGTATGTTCAATGTTCATACCTATATTGTATTAAATTTTAAATACATATATGAAATTAAAACTGAGCATTACTCAGCTCCTTCTAATTTCGGCGTATACACCATGACCAGGCTGTTTTTAAAATTTAAACGCAATTTACACGAATTTAATACCAAATCTGATGGTGCTAAAGTGTATATTGCATTGTAGACATCTAAATTTGACTTAGAAAGACTCAAATTGCTCTCGCAAATACGGTATAGAATGGTTTGGCATAATATGTTACTCTCAACATTAAGTCATAAGTAGGACATACGTCGGACATCGCAATTAGGACACAGAAATTAAGTTTCATAATTTAATAGTCTATGTTTCTTTTAACCAAAATACAAGAAGTCTGTTACAAGTTCGATATGTGGCGATTGTCGGTCTTCTTCTTCTTCATCGAGTGGATGGTCAACCAGACCAATCCTGGTGTCAGAGTTATTGAGCCGCCAAAGGCCTCTGACATGGCTCAAGTAACAACTACTATCCGTAGAAAGTAACCGGGACCGACGGCTGAACGTGCCCTCCGAAGCACGGAATCATCTTACTTTTCGAGCAATCAGGTGATTCAGCCTGCAATGCCCTAACCAAACTGAGGAAAGTCTCACAAAGAGATATTTGTGAGATATCCCAACCGGGAATCGAACCCGGAACCTCCGGGTCGTGAGCCGGGCGCTCAAACCACAAGACCACGGAGGCTGTCGGTTTGTTATCGGTAGTCCTCAAATCCAAATTCAAATTCATATTTTCTTATGTAGTAAATCTCGGAAGCGCAATGTACTTTGGGTCTTGGAAAGTTCTAAAAACCTGATGCAAGATGCATTAGTTAGTAAATTATCTGTATCGTTGATTTTCAGTGTGGCCCCACATGCATCTCGCAGAACTCTGTCCTCGCAGAAATACAAAAATCGCAAAATTCGAAAGTCCCACTAGAATATAATTTGGAGTAGGTTAGAACCGCCAATAGTCCTTCAGAAGCACGGTAGCGCTCAGATAGAAATAAAAATAAATAATACACCCGGACAAATTCACACAAGGTTAATTAGACCCAAACTAAGCACTTCGCTTGTATTATAGAATCTAACTAACTGATACTACTACATACTCGTATACTTCAAATACTTTATAAGGATACTAGCAGTGCCCCGCGGTTTTACCCGCGCTGTACCCGATCCCGTAGGAATTTCGGGATGAAAAATAGCCTATAACCTTCCCGTTGAATGTGGCTTTCTATTACAAAAAGAATTATTCAAATCGGTTCAGTAGTTTCTGAGATTAGCGCGTTTAAACAAACAAACAAACAAACAAAACAAACTCTTCAGCTTTATAATATTAGTATAGATATAATTGATACCCAGACGTCTTCGCCAACAACTATGTCTTCACATATTGATGTCTCCGGACGGGAACCGACACTCTCACAGCCACTGTGCCAACGGGCTTGTCAAAGTATGACGTAGTAGATTATGACTAGTATAGATATGTACTACTAGTAAACATAAATAATATTAAGTTGCAGTTTACAGTTTTTATATGTTCCTTTGTCGCAGACATCCATGTATACCACTAGCAATACATATACATAAATCATTGTAGGTATGCTACTATAGCACAGATTACTAAATAGTTACTACGTAACAGATACTTCACTCTGAAGAAAATGTTCAATACCTACTGCTATAATTGCCTACTCCGTCGCGTCAGCAACCGCTGCACGCTAAAATGTGCCTAAATTCTCAAGCGTACAGTTGTGATTGCTTCGCACCGCGCGATCCCACAGCAATCGCAGGGCTGCCTCTTCGATAAAATTAAATTGGCGACGCATCGCTAAACTAATATTCTAAAACAGAGCTACGTAGTAACTATTTAGTAATCTGTGGCTTCGCTTGCGGCAACCACACTGAATTGGGCCCCAGAGGGCCCGAGACCGCTCGGCCGGGCGGTAGGTAATTATAGCGCGCAAGTACATGGAGTGACGGAGGCCTGACTATAGTTTATAAACGTTTGTTTGTTGCAGACATCTTAATGGAGACAGACGAGGACGTGTTCCGCGGCAACATGTTGGACGACATGCCGCCGATCAACTGCGAGTCGGCGCTCGACGGCGCCGTCGGCACCGGCGCCAACGACATCGGCGACATGACCTTCTGCATGGGCAACTATATCAGCGATTTTATGAGAGTAAGTAACCTTTACTGATAATAATGATCTCTATGACTGAAAATAATGTATAATATGAATAAAAATGTATCGCAAAATATGTTGCTAGGCAGCAAGCTCTTTGGGCCAAGTGATGATTTACATTATACTACGCGATTTCTCGGGACCTCAAAATTTTTGCTGAGCAGTAAGCACTTTGAACCAAGTGCCCTTGAACCAAGTGACAAAAACTTACAAAAACTTTCAACGTTTCAACGAGCGTCGAACTAGCCATCTTGATTACGCTCAACGCAATATCCAAGCAAGCAATAGGTGTGCACCAACCACAAACGCTTATTCCTCTTCGCGATTTCTTGGGTCATGTTTACAGGTTCTGTATAGTCCAACTTAGAAAACAGGGACCCGATATGCTCAAGAAATCTTGTAGTGTATACGACTTTAACTAAGCCTTTCTATCTTCTTATCACTATGTACTCATTATAATAATGAATCGCAAAATGTGTTGCCAAGCGCTATACTTATGAACGGTTAGTCTAACCAATTAGGAACTTTATTTTCTTGGATATTATTATTCTTGGACAATAAGACAGATATCCGTTTTCGTAATTACTATTAATCAATAAACGATATCTATGTATAATAAAAATCTTCGTGATATATCCCTTCCTTCAAGACGAAGGATTTTAAAACATTAAGCTACATCAAAAAATATTAACTGTATGTGACGATCTTGACCGCTTGGACAGGGATTGGTCTAATCTAGCTGAACAGTAAAACAGGGATTCTTGAAAAGTGTTGAGGGAGTCCTTCGCCTAGGAGTGGGACACACACAATAGATTAATTTTAACACATTGTTGTGCATCGTCCGCTAGTCAGCTATAGCTTGTGACCAATGTAGGTTTACTCAAATATTTATGCTCTTATCTCCGATTTTCCAAAGAATTTATTGATGACATATTATAATCTATTCCAAGTATCTATATTATCTATCCAAACTCTATACTATGTATAGATAACAAGTACTTGTGACGTAATCATTGACGTCACATTTATATTGTATCGCATCACATATCACATTTACATTGAGCTGCACGTAGCTTAGCAATCGCAATGAACTAACATCGCTTAGTTAAACTACGGCCCAAGCGCTATGTTGTAACTGTGGTATAAAAAGTACACTTGTTGCATCAAATTCCTTCCAAATCGGAAAAGTGTAAACGATCAACCAAACAATGTTACACTGGCATTTTTAAATATCAGAATGATGACTCATTGTAACTATCAGCCTATCCATATCTTATTGTTTATCAATATTATTGATGTATTTAAAACAGCATATAATTTAATAAACTGTTTTTCAATAATAATATCCACTACATTAAACATCTCCAAAGGGTCTCTACGAGTTGGATCTGTATCCCCTCGCATGCCTCTCAAAAAGACCGGGCTTGTCCCGTGACTCCGAGGAGAAATACTAATAATCATACCTACTACGAGTATATTATCATTTAGGTATTGTTATTAGGCCATCTATCGTGCAGACTTGGTACATACACTTATCATAAGACTAGCAGCTCCCCGCGGTTTTACCTACCTTGTGCCTGAACTCGCGGGAATCGGGATGAAAAATGGCCTATAACCTTCCCGTTAAAAGTGGCTATTCATTACAAACAGAATTATTCAAATTGGATTGGTACATTGATAGAAGCCCTTACAAACAAACCTCTTTATAATAATATGTAGGTAGTCATGCGACCTGAGTCCGGCCCTGTTGTATTCACCAGAATAGCTGACTGAGCGTCTGGCTCGAATACCCGGTAGCGATAAGACGGTCATTGTGGGCGGCCTGCGAGCCCAGTAGAACTTTAAGTTAGATTTTAATTTCATTCCTTTGTACGTTACTCAATAATAAACTTGTCTTGAAATATTAAATTAATTTTTAATTTTTAAAAAGTCGCCCCGAAGCTCCCAAAGTAAAACTGGCGCAGCCGGTAGGATACCGTGTAAACCGTGTTGCTTAGTGAAAAACTCCAAAAATCGGGTTTTGGGCAAACTGTGTTCGGTATCCTCGAACCAAAGAAAATAAGTTTTCCGGGACGGGCAACAAGATATTAGTGAACTGCAGAGGAATCACCACTGGAGGATTATGGCTGGCTTGTGAGTAGTCCAAATTCACTATTCCTTTTCCATTCATATTCTATTCCTATTTAATTAACTAGATTGTAGAGGTTCAAAATCACCTCATAATTATTAGTTAACTTTTCAAGGTAATTGCACAGAAAATAGGCAATTATCTATAGCGTACATCGTGTACAATTTTATTTTAATAAGTTTCCACTAAATTAAGTTAAATTGTAAAATGACTCAACCACAATTGGTGTCAATTCCACAAGAAATTTCATCTATTATACCTAAGTTCGATGGAGATGAAAGGCTCCTAAATTTATATATTAAGAAGTGTGAATATGTTATAAGGTGTTATAGAAGGGAAAATAATCCGGCGCAGGATTTATATGTGTTTCATTTAGTGTCGAGCAAATTAATTGGCAAAGCGGCCCACTTAATTAGTGAGCGCCCAGACATAGAATCCTGGACCGAATTAAAATCTGTATTAACCCAACATTTCGGAGATCCGCGTTCGGAAGAATGTATAGCCATCCAACTAGAGACATTAAAAATTAATACTAACGAATCTTATCTACATTTCTGTAACAGAATTCAACAGGTTAAGAGCTCTTTATTGGCAAAAGTTAATTTAATCACCGATGATCACATTAGGAGAAGTAAAATCACTATTTACGACAATATGGCACTTAATGTATTTTTATATAATTTACCGGAAGATCTTATTCGTATAGTGAGACTTAAGGGTACTAACACACTGGAAGATGCCCTCAGGATTGTTCTGGAAGAAGTCAATTTTAAATTTCAATACGAGTCGCGCAATAGAATAATGAGACCTTTAATGAATAAAAACCCTTCACAGCCTTCAGCTATTACGAGTAACCCTTATGTAGAGAAGTTTGGTCTTAAACCATTCTTTACCACTAACTCACAACAAAATCAGGGCTTCAGATTTGGTATACCGAATCAAATACGCCCTCATGTTCAGCAACAGCCTAATCAACAATTCAAATTTGGAATGCAACATAATCAGTTTAGACCTCAAGGTTTTACTAATCAGCCTAAATTTGTGAACCCACAAGTTCCTCAAGGTTATAGACCTTCGTTTGGACAATCTTTTAGACCAAATGTCAACCCTCAGACTCAATTTAAATTCGGGATACCCCCAACACATCAGAATAAACCAAAGGTAGACACCGATGTTACTATGCGTACAGCATTACCGAATCGAAATCAGGCTCACCATAACGAGTTACACGTAAACTCACCCTATGAGACGGATCAAGATTATTACGAGCAGGACGTAGTCATAGATGACTACCTGTATGACGGTAACTGTGGAGTACCGGAATACACACATGAGGTAAATAACGAGACAGTGGAAAATTTTTACCAGATAGCCTCGGATATGGATCGACCGAATTGATTAATTTAAATTGCGAAAATGTTGCAAAACTTCCGTACATTTACTTACCAGAAATCAACGCTAAGTTTATGATTGATACAGGCAGCTCTCGTTCCTTTATCAGCCCTAAAAAGGCGAATGAATATTACAACCAATATAAATTCCCAGCTCCATTTGAGGTAATAAGTACACATGCTCGAAGCTTACATAATGAGGCAATTTACGCCCCACTTCCTGAAACATTTAAATCTATAGTTTCACACACATTTTATATTTACGAAGTAGACAAAGACTATGACGGACTTATAGGATCTGATCTATTATCACAACTTAACGCTAACATTGACATGAAAAATTTGATTTTAAAGACTTGCGATGCTGAAATCCCTTTCGTATATAATCCTCAAGTTACAATTAAATTAGAACCACGTACCGAGACTAAAGTTACTTTACCGACAAATCTTGCTAATGGTACTGGAATTATTAATTACCATATATTTGAACCTGGTGTTAGAATGCCTTCTGCACTTGTTAATTGTAAAAATGGTCATGCTGAAACATTTATACAAAACAGTTTAGAAACACCTGTTTGTTTTACAATAAACAAATTAGTTTCAGTTACTCCATACACACCTGATAAATGTGAAGTTAATGCTAATACGGTACCTGATAACGACCTTGACATCGATGACCATTTAATAGAGAACCTAGAGAAATTAAGACTTGAACACATGAACACTGAGGAAAATAAAGCAATCAGTGCCTTGTGTTACGAATTTAGAGACATTTTCTACTGCGATAAAATACCCTTATCTTTTACAAACAAAGTAAAGCACCATATTAGAACCAAAAACGAAGACCCAATCTATATACGACCTTACAGACAACCCCAAAAGATAAATGACGAAATTAATAGACAAGTTGACAAATTACTAAGTGAAAATGTTATCCAAGAGTCTTTTTCTCCTTGGAACTTTCCTGTACATCTTGTGCCAAAGAAGCTGGACGCTTCGGGAGAGAAAAAGTACAGAATGGTGATAGACTACAGACGTTTAAATGACTTGACTACCGATGACAAATACCCATTGCCGAATATATCAGACTTATTTGACCAATTAGGAAACGCTAATTATTTTAGCACAATAGATTTAGCAAGTGGCTACCATCAGATCGAAATTGACGAAGCCGATAGGGAGAAAACCGCGTTTAGCACTCAAAAAGGGCATTTTGAATTTTTACGCATGCCGTTTGGCCTAAAAACGGCACCTGCCACCTTCCAGAGGGCCATGGATCGCATACTAATAGGGCTACATTGTTTAGTATACCTGGACGACATTATTATATTCTCTAAGAGTCTTCAGGAACACATAGAAAAACTACGTAAAATATTCGAAACACTCAGAAAAGTGAATCTAAAAGTACAGCTAGATAAATCCGAGTTTTTAAGAAAAGAAGTTCTATACTTAGGACACTCAATCACGCGTGATGGGCTAAAACCTAACAATGACAAGATAGATGCAGTCCTGAGATTTCCGCTTCCAAAAACCCAAACTGAGATTAAAAGTTTCCTCGGTTTAGTAGGGTACTATAGGAAATTTATCAAGGATTTCGCTAAACTCACACGACCCTTAACCGTTTGTCTAAAGAAAAACCATAAAGTAGTAATCAATAAAGAGTTTATAGAATCATTTGAAAAATGCAAAGAATTACTAACAAACGCACCTCTTTTACAATACCCAGATTTCGATAAGCCATTTATTCTGACAACCGATGCCTCCAATTATGCAATTGGCGCGGTATTATCACAAGGATCAGTAGGACGTGATCGTCCTGTGGCATATGCGTCACGAACACTTAACGATGCGGAAAGCAGGTATAGCGTTATTGAAAAAGAAGCACTCGCTATAATTTGGGCTATAAAACATTTCCGCCCGTATCTATATGGTAAAAAGTTCACAATTTACACCGACCATAGACCACTTTCATGGCTTCATTCATTCGAAGAACCCAATAGTAAGATCACGAGATGGCGATTAAGATTAGCGGAGTATAATTATGACGTTATTTATAAAAACGGACGTCAAAACACAAACGCCGATGCGTTGTCGAGGGTTAAGATCAATGCATTAAGAAAGGGAGCTAAAGATAATAGTTCAGTAAAAGTAAACGTAGATGAAAAAGACTTAGAATTACAAAGGCACTGTGAACAAATTACACAAGAAATAACTAAATTAGGTAAAAAGAAAGGAAAAGCAAAGAAAAAGCCAGATAGTCCAATTTCTATTTCATCAGAATCGGAAAAACCCATATCACTCTCATCGGACTCTGAGCGTACCGTTAGCATCCCCAAACGTTTGCGCTCACCCTTTCCAATCACTGAATTTTCAAGCGGAACTGTTACTGCCTCTGAGTCAGAATTACACGTAGGATCAGAAACAGTACACTCTGCACATAATATGGATTCTACAGGAATTCCAATATTAAAGGAATCAATAGATACCAAACCAAACCAAATTTTGGTATATACTTGGTTCAGAGATCAAATAGCAGTTAAAAATATTTCTAATATTAAACAGAAAATATTGGAAGTACACTTACCATTAGAAAGACCTGATTTAATAAAAGACTTTTTGAAAAGATACATTCGTACAAAAATTAAATATTTTATCTATTTCGAAGACCCACAGCATAGGTTAGAATTTACTAATGCTGTTTTAACACTTTTTAAAAAGGGAACCGTTAATATATTAGAATGTACTGAGCGAGTAGTTTACGTAGAAAATGAGGACGAACAGAAAGCAATTGTAGAAAAATATCATGTAGGTAAAAACTGCCACCGGGGTATCAAAGAGACTGTAGCACACATAAAGCGCACGTATTTTTGGCACAATATGGACATAACGGTAGCAGCAATCATTAATGCATGTGAACCGTGCAAAAAGTTAAAATATGACAGAAAACCACTCAAACCTAAGATTCAATTAACACAAACCCAAAACAAACCCTTCCAAGAGATATTTATAGATTTATTCACAATTGAAAGTAAAACATTTTTAACAATTATTGACGCTTTTAGTAAACTTGGTCAAGCTTTCGAGATTCCTAACAAATCTGCCCCAGAAGTAGTCAGAGCACTTATCAAATACTTTTCTTTCTATGGATGCCCAAGTAAACTAAGTTCCGATTCAGGATCAGAATTTAACAACGCACTTATTAAGGAACTTCTAGATTTTTATAAAATAGAGTTACATCTAGGAACCCCAAACAACCCTAATTCAATGGGTTTAATTGAGAAATTTCACTCTACTATAATAGAGACATATAGACTGGCTAAGTACGAGCAAAAGTTAACAGACGCTTCATCAATTATGACCTTTGCTGTATTAGCCTATAACCATAGTATCCATTCAGTAACAGGTTTTACACCTTTTGAGGTGGTATTCGGCCATACCGAATCAGCAAGCCCCTTTAACGTAAATTTCGACAAAGAATATATGCAAGTACTTATTCGAGATCATAAGAAAAGGACTAAATATCTTTACAAATACTTAACTGATAAAATGTTGCAATTAAAAGAAAATGTTCAAAATAAGCGCGGCGGTGAGACCGATTTTAATATTCAACTAAATGATGACATCTTTTATAGAGGAACGAATGTAAGAAGAGGTAAAGATAAACCTAGATATAACAAAGGTAAAGTTATAGGTGAAGTAGATAGAAATGTAGTGACAATAGCAACAAAGAATCGCGTATCTAGGATCCCCATTAAAGATGTTAAACGTCCTCCACAGAATCGGCACAGTCCTGTGGCTGGTCCTTGCCGCAGCAACCCAGGCCCTTCAGCTGCACCCCCTTGAAGGAAATCCAGGTGTTTTGCCTATAAAGGAAGGAACAGCTGTTAAAAGTTCTGAAAAATGGACAATTATTAAAAGATTAGATTTAAATTTAATTTGCGACGATATAAACATTAATATAGCTAGATTAGGTGACCTTAATAGAATTATAAGAGGTAATTCCGTTACAGATAATCAAATATTTTCTGATTATAGAATACAAACCGAATTTGTTATGAACTTAACTATAAATAAGATTAAACAAATCGTCCCTAGATATAGAACCAAAAGAGGTCTTGTCAACCCACTGGGTTCGATTATTAAACTTATTTCTGGAAACCTAGATAACGAAGATGCGATTAAATACGATAAGCTTATAGAAAATACTCAGTTAAAACAAGAATTTTTGAGTAAGAAACTGACCCTGGTCTCCGAAGTAGTTAAAAATTTATATAACACCACACACAAAATTAGAGAAAATGTTATACAAATTGATCTTAGAATGAAAGAGTTTCAGAATGGTATAGATAAAGCAAAAGAAACAGAAAAGATTCATTATTTGAATAATATAATAATTAATGTGTATTCTATGATTTTACACAATTTTCAAATTATAATTATAAAGCTAAATGAAGTAGAAACAGCAATGTCATTCAGTAAGCTTGAAACCCTACACCATTCTATAATAAACTCTGATACCTTGTTAATTTTACTAAAAGAAATTGAACTTACTGAAAGATTAATTTTCCCTGCTGAGCCTGAAAATCTTGTGAAAATTGAACAATACATTAATGTAAAATCTTTTATCAAAGAAAACCAGTTAACATTTGTAATGGAAATTCCATTAGTATGTAAAGAAACATATACTTACTATAAATTGTATCCTATCCCTATTATCCATGATCATATGACATACATTATCCTTCCTAAATATCCTTACCTCATAGTGAAAGGACTTATCTCCGAGCCGCTAGCCAAACCGTGCCAGCGAACAGATAACAACAAATTCGTCTGCTTCGAAGATTACCTTGATAAAATAAATGAAGATCCGTGCATCTCCGAATTGATGCAATTCGCCAAAAACATCTCTTCCTGTACGTTGATACCTGTCAAATACAAAGGTGTCCTTGTCCAGCGCTTACAAAATAATAAATGGATTGTATTTTCTGAAGGAAAGACAATAATTCGCAGTTTTTGTCAAAACGAAGTAAACCAAGAGAATATCCAAGGAACATACATCGTTACTACAGAAGATACATGTGAAGTGAAAATAGACAAATACTCACTAAAATCACGCCCTCATCGGATAACAAATTTGAACTACGAAAAACTGCCAACTGTAAACCTACCGCACATCAGCGAGATAAAGGCGGAACAGAGAAAACCAGTAGAACTAGAAGAAATGAATCTGGATAACATACAAGAAATAACGAATTCCGTAAAGTTCGATACCAATAGTGAAAGTGAAATAGTGAGAGTCAATAGTGTCAGTGTTTGGACCATTGGGTTATATTTTATTATAGCAGTTTTTGCAGGAGTTATGTTTTATATTAAATTAATAAAATTAGGTTATAAATGTAACTTTCGAAATTCTCCGAATCAGGTAAATTCGGATAATCTCGAATCTCAGGGGGGAGAAGTCATGCGACCTGAGTCCGGCCCTGTTGTATTCACCAGAATAGCTGACTGAGCGTCTGGCTCGAATACCCGGTAGCGATAAGACGGTCATTGTGGGCGGCCTGCGAGCCCAGTAGAACTTTAAGTTAGATTTTAATTTCATTCCTTTGTACGTTACTCAATAATAAACTTGTCTTGAAATATTAAATTAATTTTTAATTTTTAAAAAGTCGCCCCGAAGCTCCCAAAGTAAAACTAGGTATCTGTTAAATAATTCAAACATTGACTGATATCACTACAACGTGTAACGGTGATTCGGCAGTTTTTGGCTCTTTATCTATCAGTAAATAATCGCAGTGATATCCGCTGTTGGACAAAACGAAGTACGGAAAAAACTACGACTAAATATATGACCGACTACCAATCCATAAAACGTAATGACAATGATTTTCGAATTGCGAGCATTGCAGGAAGAAACTTCCACCAATGGCAGAGTGAGTGAGGAAATTTAAGTAATTTGATTGGTGGGTTTTCACCCCAAACGACGTGAGTCAAGAAATGATTCTATAGGTTGATTTTCACCTCGAATACTGTCTTGCGATTTTGCAACGCCACGCCTTTGGCGAATTGTATAAGCTAATATTATAGTATCTATGAATAAAACTATATCGATGTCTATAAATAAATAATAAGTGCCTTATTAACAGCTTTTTAGCTAGCTACCAACAGTAAGCTAGTTCTAGTTAAAAGTTTGATCATTTTGTTCAAAGGTACTGATAAATAGACTACAACTCAGTCACATGCATTGTAAGAAACACATTCACATTACTACAGTGTATCTGTAAAGTCTGTACTTGTAATTTTCGTGCTTTGTAGACATAGCCCTAACCATCCAAAATAACTTGCGACTACGTTACTGGCTAACAAAAAACACGAGGTTTGCTCCAATCAGTATGACACGGGACAGTTTCGCGTTATATTGCCACAGTTGTGTAAACTTTATCTATCTTTTTATATACATTAACGCACGTACACACATCGTACATTATGTACATAAACAGTGACATGGCAGAAACATATAACGCGTGACAAAAAACGTTTTGTGGTCCGATGGATCTCTAAGATGGATGGAACTAAAGGGTTGAACCTTTTCTATTGACTAGCAGTGCCCCGCGGTTTTACCTACGTTGTGCCCGTTCCTGTGGGAATTTTAGGATGAAAAGTAGCCGATAACCTTCCCGTTGAATGTGTCTCCATTACAAAAAGAATTATTTGAATCGGATTGGTAGTTTCTTAGATTACAATGTTCAAACAAATAAACAAACTTTGCAGCTTTATAATATTAGTATTGATACCACTTTAACCTTAACCTTATGTGTGGGTTAGCCACTGACCTATTTGGATGAATGAATCTCTGGCGCAAAAAGGGGGGTTTAATTTGGTGTTTGTATCATTTTAACTCATACATAGACCGCGATTAGAGTTTATTTTTTCTTATTTGAATGGTGCATTTATGGGATATACATATACATACTTAACCATCATTGTTTTTTTTAAATCGTTCATGTCTTTCACTTGGTGTTTCCCAAACCTGGATTAATCCAGAGAGGGTCCCAAAGACGAAAAGGCTCTTAGGGGGAAGGACTTTGCAAAACCTGCCAAAAGCTCAGGGCCCAGAGGGTTTCAATATTTTTTACATTTTCGTTATGTCTTTTGTTTAGAACTGATATCTTACCAGCAGTGGGACATTACAGGCTAATACTTTTTTAAACTTTTGTTTAGTTTAATCACGTACGAACCCATAACTCCTGCTTGGTATTCATATCATACTTATCTGTTTGTTTATCTTTATGATTACTTGTAACTGTCGGTTAACACATTGTAGAACGGTGATATCATTTTGTGATATCTTCATTCATCAGTATTATACCTTGGTTTTGCTGTGGGACTGAGGCTATTGTCTATTTAATAATTAATTCTATTTAGTAAAAATGCACGTAAGTTATAGGTACTTATTAAATGCCGAGTCATGTTAAGGATAATAAATTAAGTGTAATAAATTACTTGGTAACTTTTATCACTACATATTATGAAGCAAAATCCCCCGCTGTGTCTGTAGCGTGTAGCGTGACGTAGTTTGACTAAGCGATGTTAGTTCATAGCAATTGTTTGGCAACGTGAAGCTCGGCCCCAACTTGTATGGGTGACCGATAGTGGAATTTCTATCTCAGGGCTACGGTGCTCCTGGAACGTTAAGCATTCAGGCTCAGCTGTTTCAATCGATAGACCATATCGAAGGCCTTAAGACAGTCTTAATTCTCCGGGTTGACCATTAACCTACTCTACAAAAAGAAGAAGAAGACGATACAATTAAAACCGCCTTCTCAATTTTTAATACAGTTTTCACCAATAGACAGTGTTATTCATGAGAAAGATGTTGAACGACTATATATACCGAAATTCCCGCAGGAACAAATGCGAGGCGATGCTAGTTTATAAATAAGTTTCAATAACATACTTAATCCCCGTTGAAGTTGTTGTTGTTTTGCTGTTTATAAACCTGTCATCAATTAAATGCCAGCATACCTACACCTATTAACTAAGATATGATAAACGTTTAGTAAATAACTGATTGGAATCAGACCATGACACCATGTCATTTCCCGTTGTTGTTTGATAGATTGGCTTTAGGTTATTAAATTATCGAGTTTTTTTTACTTTATCAAGACACATTGTCTTAGACACACGATCTGTTAGCCTGGCCCAAAGGCGCAGTTCAAGATGCCTATTTGATGAGCGGAAGTTCAGATAAAAATAATATTATAATTGCCATCTTAGATTGCTGATCCAGATCGGTCGTGAATAATCGAGATAAATGATAAATAATCCAAAGCGCTGCCATTAGTAAGTAAAGTTAAACTCTTTTCTGTTGTCTCCAGATGATGTTCACAATGCGATCGCATCACATGCTCACCGACGTCGTTCTAGAAGTGGGCAACGAGTTGTTCCACGTGCACAAGGTGGTGCTGGCGGCCGGCAGCCCCTACTTTAAGGTGAGTAAGTATTTTTTGAATATATCTTTGAATATCATCATCATCACATAATGTAGTTTGTACCATCGACAACAATAATCTTGTAATTAACAACTCTGTTAAATCTTAAGTCAATTACGTTAAGCAGTCGGTCCCGGCTGTTTCGTCGTCAGACCAAGTTGGAGGCCTTTATGCGGTCTTTTTAAAAGTCTACTCTGATTCTAAGGTTGGCCATCAACCTACTCGTAATTAATGAATGAAATAGTCATTTATATGTCAATTGGATCTCAAATACCAAAGAATAACAAATGCCAACATAATAACACTAAATTGAACTACGATTCATTTTTATTAGAATTGACCAGGTGTAGTAGAGGCCTCCGACACGTGGTAGAAATATAATATTTAAACAAATATATTTAAACTCCCATCTTTAGTTAGAAATGGGACTTAAGAATTATGGTAAAGAAAACTCTTGCATGATGGTTTATCGTATTTCATAGTTAAAGTTAAGTTAATTAACTTAGGTGTTAGTAGCCTTCATACAATAGTAATTATCAATTGAATATCAAGCTTTCACATTCAATTTCTTATATTAAAGTATTAGCCTGTAATGCCCCACTGCTGGGCAAATGCCTCTCATCACACTGAAGATATCAGTACAGTGAGCAGGATAAGGCATAATCACCACGCTTGCCAAATGCGGGTTGGTGCTCTCAAACCCGAACCATATTTGAAAAGTAGGGCACATGTTTTCGCTCGACCCGGAATTGAGCCCGGGACCTCAATATTGGCAGGCGAGTGCACATACCACTGGACCACCGAGGCGTTCTTATATTACTTAGCTATACATATTTGTATTTAATGCGTACAAACATACGATGCACTTATCTAATCGTATCACCAATGTCAGTAATGTCAACCCGACTATAAAAATGTGTTAGGTATTTTGTATTTTCTAAATAGCAACTCATTGTACCGAGCGTTCTGTCACGACCAATGCAAATGAGTGAATACATTACTTTATGAACGAATAAGTTCCGAGTTTAACTGTGAAATAATCGCACTTGACCACATTCGAAGTAGGTCGCAGAAATACTGAAATACTTTAAGTGTTTCAATTAATTACTATAGTGTGTTGCGAAAGTGTATTGTACTACTATTACACCATACTATAATGTTCGTAATGAGTATGTTAATGAAATACAGCTAAATCGGCCGTTGAATACGTTTATACACTTTGTTGAAGAAGTTATAATAAGCCATTGACAGTTTCGTAACTTGATAGATTCTTCAAGATCGGCTAGACTTCGCGTCTAGTTTGAATCATTTTAAATCTTTTTAAGACTTAATAATATTTTAACTGACTCAAACGAGAACTAACTGCCACACTCAGAGACATTCATTAAATCGATACTTAACTAATTGATGTAATTTTTTATGCATTACATTAAAGGTTTCCATTCCTAACTAGACAACTTTTTCCATCCTATTTTAAAGTAAGTTCGAACAGGTTAATGTCCATCCCTGGTGTCGTAGTTTTAAGACCGCCCCAAGGCCTCCAACATTGTCTGTTACTTGAATCCTGGACCGTCAATTTACGTCCGAATCCATCTAGTTTGTCTACCTGCTAGCAAACTCCGTTTCTTCAGGCGATAGCAAGGATGCTATCGCCTGAAGAGCTAGGAAGCTTGTGTATTGACTAACAACCTGCGTTCCTTCAGGCGATGTTCACGAGCGGGCTCAAAGAGTGCGAGATGTCCCGCGTGCGGCTGCAGGGCGTGTGTCCCTCCGCCATGGCGTGGCTCGTATACTTCATGTACACCGGCAAGATCAGGATCACTGAGGTCACGGTCTGCCAGCTGCTTCCCGCTGCTACCATGTTCCAGGTACAGGTCTACTTATTATCGTTATTATTTCCGCTTTCGCTTCACTTCGGGTGTTAGGGTCGATTCATCCTGTTAAGGGGTTGAATTCCTCCTTTGGGAACATCTACGTCCTAAAACCCTATGCAAAATTTGGGGTTCCTAGCACTTATAGTTTTTGAGATTTCGTGATTTTTTACTTCATATACATAATAAGCAAGCAAGTAGTAATTAGCCTGTAATGTGCCACTGATGGGCAAAGACCTTTCATTTCACTGAAGATATCAGTACAGTGAGGAGGATACATAATATAGATTATATTTTATTAAGAAAATGTACAATATAATAAACAGAAAGTAATAAGTAGTACAATAGTGGAATCTTAATAGTTTACATGACTTCAAAGTTTCTCAATTTAGTACGATGTAAACAGTAACCCGTTTTAATAATAAGTTTTGTTATATTAAGATTCATTTGTTATCCTGCTAAGTGAGTTAAGTCCTATTAAAATACAAACAGCCATGACGGGCGTGTTCAGCATTCACCTTTAAAATTAAGTAAAGTTACAAGTCTTGAACATATTTGCATGGATTTATGTCAAAAGATAATAACAGGTAAACAAGTCATACACATGAGACGTGCATGATATTCACTGCATCGGGAAAGTACCTACATACTTACAAAATAATCATCAATCATTCGATTGATTTATAGATAAACTTTACTATAATAAATACAAAAGAAGGTGAATCCTACAAACGTAACAACATTTTGTAGTGGCCATATTAAATATATTTTATGTTGGAAATAAATAGATTGACTGGTAAAGCTATGATTGAATAAAACATATTAGTTTGCGTTCAAGATTTTAGAATTTTCGTTATACTTGATGCAATGTCTCCGATGCAATGCTTAAACCGCCCGCAAGCAAACTATAATTGTTTTAGCTATGTGCCGACAGATCTCGAACGTGATCGACGCGTGCTGCGCGTTCCTGGACCGACAGTTGGACCCCTCCAATGCTATTGGCATCGCAAATTTCGCAGAACAGCACGGATGCGTGGAGCTAAAGAAAAAAGCTAACCAATTCATTGAACGACATTTTACTCAGGTAAGGAATATCTAGGTATAATAATTAAATAATTAGTATTAAATTTTGGCAAGCGCGTTGGCACAGTGACATGTGAGGGCGCTTATCGTGTTGGAGGTGCGGGTTCGATCCCCACCCGGAGTCAATAATAAGTGCAGACATAGTTATTGGCGACGACGTCTGCGGGTGTCAATTATATATTCATATAAAGTATTTGTGATAGTATCAAAGCCCGAAATCTCTGCAATGCATTATGATTATTCAATTTAGCTCTGCTTCGTTCAGTAAGTAAGTTCGGTATGTTTTTAGACCGCCTAAAGGCCCCCGACATGGTCTGTGATACAACCGGGGCCGGCAATTTAACGTGCTCTCCGAAGCACGGTAGTGCTCAGATAGAAATCCCAGTGAAAGCTACCCTTTTTTTTATTTCAATATTTTTTTATTATTTAATACTTACTTCATAATCAATATTTATGAAGCTCATTTCTTGTTACCAGGTGTGCCAAGAGGAAGAATTTCTACAATTAACGACACAAGAACTGATATGTTTAATACGTAAAGACGAGCTCAACGTCCGCGAGGAGAGGGAGGTCTACAACGCTGTGTTAAGTTGGGTGAGTTGTAGTAGAATAATAGCTTGAGAAAGGGGCAGAATTGGGGGTATACAAGAAATTGGTTTTACTAAAACTATACATTAAAATGTATCATTTTGTTGAAGTCCCATTTTTTCAATAATTTATCCTAGCAGCGCCCCACGGATTTACTCACGTTCTCGTGGGAATTTCGGGATGAAAAGGCTATTTTTCAACCCAAAATTCTCACCGTGTAAAACTGCGCGGCGCTGCTAGTGTAAAATAAAAGCGAAGTGTATCCGTAAACGTATATAGTTTCAATTTAAAATGAGTGTTTGCTTAAACCTAAGAAGCCAGTTTGTGTTAAGTCAATTGAATCACACAGTACATGAACATTAGCACTTGCGCTACGTCATGTCATGTGTCTGTTCCGTCAGCATGGAGTATGTACTCGAATCGCCGAACCCACAACAACATTACATATGTTTATGTAATGTTAAGTTTACACGGTACTTTACTTTGAAAAATATTATCTATAATATAAAAATGAATCGCTGAATCTGTTGCTAAGCGCATAACTTCAGAACGACTGCACCAAATTAGATGATTTTTAATGTGTTCCTTATTGTCAGGACAAGGTTTTTATAAGAAAAATAAGGAATAAAATCTCAAAATTCCCACGGGATTGGGGGCGCTGCGGGTGAAACCGCGGGGCACAGTTAGTTATAAATATTATTAAATGTCCTATATAACTAGCTAACCCCACAAACGTTGTTTTGCTATATAATTTTTTTTAAAGGGGTGGACTACCCTTATACATGTTGCCCGATTCTCAGGAGTACACGATATGCCCCGATATTGACATCGAAAGTGTTAATCTTAGGATTACGCAATTTCATCTTTATTTAAAAATATGTTTTTGGAACAGTACGGCGCAGTTTTTAATTCGTGATTGAATAACGTAAGTACATTAAAAGAGATTCAATTGTAAAATATATATACATAGAATCATTTTAAACCCTGTTCCCTAACTAGAGTTTTGTTATATGTTGCTCATTCTGATTATGCACATTTCTAAAAATGCTTATTCTTAGTAATAATTAATAATAATTAGAAATTGAATACTTGAACAAAAAATAAACAACAAAAAATCTCTTATCAAACTGTTGTTATCTTATCAATCATGCGATGAACCCCGTACTGTACGTCATGTCGCAGTTCAGTGCAAATGAGGTCGTTCTATTGTTTGTCTAGCTCCAAGGTAACCGTACTGAGTTAGTCATAATTGTCAAATCTAAAGCATGTTGCATGCAAACGAAAATAGTTGTACTGAGATTTATAAGACTCTTTGCTAGGATAAGAGTCATTTAAGAATTGAAAAATATCTCTTAGCAATTACACCTCTTAATTTAGGTTAGTAAAACAATACTAATTTTACTTTTTGTAGTTTAACAGTCGGTTAATGTCATGAAAGTTCTAAGAATTAATCTGAACTTAACTTCTGTTTAAACAGAAGATACCTAATTTTTTTTGGAAAGTTCATGTTAATTAGTCATTTCATCAAACAACTATTTTAATTACAATCCTGCAACAAACACCTTTTACTTAGTATAGTGATTTGATAATTTCCAATGACGTTTTACTTTTAAATACCACTTGACGTTATAATGTAATCTATTTCATCATCTATATATTATACAATTTTACTAACTGTTAAAATTAAACATTAAACATACACTATATAAGTAACTCAAGTAATTACATTGTTACGAGGCATTACATTCACGGCTGATAAATGTTGACATTGTCTTCTCTTGTAATAAGATTTTTAAGGCTATAACTTTAATTTACACAACTATTATGATTTGAGATCAAATCTGTAAGCAAATAACATTAGATTAATATTTGTACGCTAAGGGCAGAGGCCTTATAAGTCTCAAACATACCTTCGGACAAACAAACAAACATCTGTGTGTGTGCACAAATATTGTTATGGTATTCACTGTGTCAGAGCAAGGATCTCGCAATGAGTAATATTTTTGGCATACTCTTGTTCAGCGATGGTTTCTTAGAAGCATTTAACGCGGGTTGCTTCAGCCAATGCCAATGCTGCTCTCTTTCTATTGGCTGACCGAATAATTTAACAGACTGTCACATCAGTTATGAATCAACGGTTTTTATTTAACAGACATTTAACAGCGTGAGTAACAAGTTCAACTTGTAGATTAAGATTAGACTTACCCTGACTAACCGATCAATTTAAATCCCTCTGTATGATTTTGCTCGCTTCATAGTTTAACAGTAAAATTTACCACCAGGTAAAATACGACGAAGACAAGCGGCACCCGCGCATGGAGCACATCCTGCAAGCGGTGCGGTGCCAGTACCTCACGCCGCGGTTCCTCAAGGAGCAGATGCGGACCTGCACCGTGCTGCAGAAGGTGCCCGCCTGCAGAGAGTACCTGGCCAAAATATTTAAGGTGAGAACCAGTTTTAGAACAATTTTCCTTCAGTTTTCAGGCTTTTTAAATAAAATATAATAAATAAATAAAATATTTACTAGAAAAATTCCAACCAGTTATTAAACAGGTTTCCTTCCAGTTTAACTTCATTTTTCGGGTTCACTTTATTAGATAATTTGGATAAATTATTTAGGAACACCAATCCGCATTAGTTGATTATAGAAACCTTAACCCTGCATTGGAATACTGTAAAAAGGCGGTTACAAGTCAAACGATGTATTTAACCTCTTTCCGATTGATCTATTTTTGGCACTGTATGATTGCGTAACAATGCATGTTAATAACGACTTTGCAGCGCCAACATCCCTGAAGTTATCTTGTAAAAAACGTTGCAAGAAAAACCAACCGGTTTGTAATATTTCTAATCTCATACTAATAAATTTTACTCTAGTCATAATATCCTTAAAAAATTTAAAACAAATGGAAATCGGTTCACACGTTTGGGAGCTATTATATAACTTGCCAAAATTTAAAACTCATTTTTGCGTCGAGAGCATTGCATAGATATTGTAATTATTTCAATATTCTGCGCTTAAAGCTAAGCTTGACCTACCCTTAGGGATTGTCAATAAATCAGCCAGTGTGCTGGTTGATAGTCATGCCGAAAATAACAAAGTTCATAAAAATAAATCTTACCTACCTTATTCATAAGTGCTCTGTTACTAAAGCACTGTTATAAAGCGCTTTGACTCTTTTACTATTTGCCAAAAAGCGTATGTCGGAAAGGGACCATTTGATAGACGAAATGTAAGCGTTTGTGAGGCATACTTAATATTGATACTTATACTTAACATTCAAGGTATGTCATCAACAAATATGACAGATGTATTGTAAATTTGTAATCAGTAACAGGCATTGGGTAAGCATAATCACTAATCTGATTACACCTATGTGTAATGTAATCCTTATCACAGATGCATGTTGATAATGGGCCCTTTGCCGACCTTGGATGATTCGATGGTTTTATGCGAGTGTTGATAGTAGTTTCCGAAATATCATTCGTTAAATTGCATTACATATATAGGAATAGAGGCAAATATGCTATAAATGTTAAGTTAATGTTTATTATATAGATGTATCGATGTGACGTTGATATGAGTAGGATAAAAAAAGATGATTGCATTTATGTCACGATAGATCTCTACTGCAACCCTCTGTGCTACCTATGATTACCTCAATTTGTACTGAAGGACTTTGCCTTATATTTATTTGATTTAAACTCTGTCGCCTCTCAATGGCCGCGCCTCTTCGACCGATGTGGTACCCTCCTTATAAAGGAGAATCGATAAAAAAACCGTGTTCAAAAATCTGTGGACTCATGTACGTATGACTAATTTTGCACATCTAACTATATAAAAGTCGGCCGATAAGAAATTTGACCATTTCATAGGTAACCCCCGTCTGAGTAATATGGAGGTGTGTTAGGTTAGGGATTGGGAGTTAGGGAATAAATAGCGCAAGTCATGCTAGGTGCTCAATATTATGTACATTGTACACATGTTAACATCATACAATTTACATTTCAATTATGATTTTCCGTCTTTTTTTTACTTTCGAAAATAAACCTTACTACCTCAGTAATTAGTGTTAAATTGTTTTATAATGTATTCGGATAAATTGTTGTTTTTATACCCTAGGAATTTTATTACGTTTTGTAAAGTAATACTTACCGGAGTTGTAGGTACTACCATCTACTTAGAGAAGTATTTCCTAAAGTGCTCCCGATTGAATTTTTGTTTTACTCGCTTACGATTATTTATCTACAATACAGTAGGACTACTACTGATATTGGTTTAATAATAATGACGCGTGAACTTTACTCACACTCATACAATTAATACACACCTTTTATAGAATTATTTTTGCTAGTTGTAGGCGAAACGGGAAAATATAAGAAGTGTTAATATTTTTACCACGTCGGAAGTGTCTCTTTACCTCAATTTTTCTTGCAAGAAGAAGTATTATTTACCTAACGCTATTTTTTTATTCCAGGATCTCACATTACATAAAAAACCAGTGGTGAAGGAGCGAAGGCCGAATACCCCCCGTATCATCTACGTGGCGGGGGGGTACTTCAGGCATTCTATAGACGTGTTCGAAGCTTACAATTTGGACGACAACTGTTGGACGACACTACCGAGACTCACCGTGCCTAGGTCAGGATTAGGCGCGGCGTTTTTAAAGGTATATACCTCTTTTAATAATAGCAATAACAGTCGGAAACCTTAGGGCGGACAAAAAAGTCCATCGCCAGGGTTGCCTCCAAATTTGCTTTTTTATAACAGTAATTTTGTACGAGATTGAACCGATTATCACTTCCGTTAGTTATCTTGTTTGAATTGGGATACCTATTGTCGTATAGGTATCCCAATTCAAACATTATTTGATAGTGTAGCATGATTTAAAATAGGTCGGATAGATTTGGACTTTTAAACATTTCAAAGACACAGGACTTATAGATTTTTATTTATACATTCAAAATTTTAAATAAATATTCTGTTAAAATTTACCTTGGACTTAAAAACATTTCAAAGATGACCAAACGGAATTTTAATAAAAATATTTGATACAATAACAATTTAATGATTAAAGTACATATTTGCATAATTTCAGCATCGTAACGATTACGTGCATATCCCATTCATTTGAACATTCAAACATTTAAATGTACCACAAGTATTTCGTCTCTTTCGAGTATGTAAATATTTGTCTCATTATCAGAACTTGTCGAACGAATGCGTTAACAATGACTTGTTTGTTTTACAGATAGGTATGATATGGAACTTTTGTTATCACTGTGAGCATTTTACGTACGGATTTTGTTATTGTTTAGTCATTCTGTATATTGCAAAAGTATAAGTACTTTCAAGGTAATACTGATACGAATTGGTGTATTTATAGATGACTAGCCGCGCCGCGCGGTGTTACCCACGCCCGCTAACTTTTGGAACTTCGTATTTTATAATAAGACTTAATTTTTAAACAACTTGGAAAGAAGGAGATTCTTAATTAGATTTTTTCTATTTCACGTAATGTGTGAGCTCGGTCACTGTACTGATTCTTCGGTGAGAGAAGAGGCCTTTGCCCAGAAGTGAGACATTACAGGCTAATACATTATAAGACTTTTTTATAGGTTCGGTCAATGTAGGTTTTTTACTTCTATTTTATATCTCAATATCAATTTTATTGAAGTTAATTGGTGGATGTTTATCTCGATATATTTCTGTTATACTTAAACCTAAACCCTATGTATTTCCAGGGTTTATTCTACGCAGTGGGCGGTCGGAACACATCCCCCGGGTCCTCGTACGACAGCGACTGGGTGGACGTTTATAATCCCGCGCTAGAGCACTGGAGGCCTTGCAGTCCCATGTCCACGCCCCGGCATAGGGTAATTACTACCTACTTAACCTTTTGATTTAGGCACTTTAGTGCATATTAATAGGGTTAGACTGGCATGTCGAGGTTTTACAAGTTTTGTACCAATTCCCGCGGGAATTCGGGGATGAAACCAGCCTTTTGAATTTTGGTATCATATAGAAAAACATTTTTAACCTTACTGGTAGATTCAGAGATTAGTGTGGGCAAATAAATAATCAAATCATACTTTTCTAACTTCTTTACTATATTTGTAGAGATTGGAATATTCAGCAACACGCTGTTTCTTGACTTTATGTTTGCCTTCAATTTATATAAGCGACGTACAATATTGTGAAGCATATATAATTAATTACGTCTAATGCCCTTCGCATTTAGTCATAATTATCTTTCAGAAACAAGCCTTTGGGTCATTCATTCATTACATACTAATACTTACGATAAGTTTCCCTTACTAAATAGTAGGATATTCATTTACAGGTAGGAGTAGCAGTAATGGACGGTTTGCTGTACGCTGTGGGCGGGTCGGCCGGATCTGAATATCACAAGTCTGTTGAATGGTACGATATGCAATTAACACTTTATCTAAATGTCCACCCTTATCATTGTCGTATTTAAGTTGATATATTGGAATGATAACTTAATTATGAAGGCTGCATAAAAAAAATAAGGACGAAAAATATGAGACGATGTTTAACCTCAGCATTTAAACGTCACACTAATGATATTCCCTCTGTTTCCTACGGAGTTAATATACGCGGTTGATACTATAACGTGGTTATTTTGTTACAGCTACGACCCAGAACGTGACATTTGGACGTCTGTAGCTTCGATGTCAACGGCGCGACTCGGCGTCGGCGTAGCGGTGGTGAACAGACTGCTGTACGCGGTGGGCGGGTTCGACGGCGCGCGGCGCATCGCCTCCGTCGAGTGTTACCACCCGGAGAACAACCGCTGGACCGAGGTGGCGCCCATGAGCACGGCCCGCAGCGGCGCCGGCGTCGCCGCTTGGAACCAGTACATATACGTGGTCGGCGGGTACGACGGGTCGGCCCAGCTGGCCTCCGTGGAGCGGTACGACACGGAGCGCGACGTGTGGGAGCCGGCGGCGGCGGTGCGCGTGGCGCGCTCGGCGCTGGCGCTGGCCGTGCTTGACAACAAGCTGTACGCGCTGGGCGGGTACGACGGCGCCGCCTTCCTCGACATCGTGGAGGTGTACGAGCCCGCGACGGACGCGTGGGCGCCGGGCGCGCCGCTCACCTCGGTGCGCTCGGGCCACGCGTCGGCCGTGTGCTACCAGCTGGTGGCGCCGCCGGACCACGACCACCAGCCGGCCGCCGTGCTCAAGAAGCTGGGCAAGCGCCCGCCCGCCCCCGCCCAGCGGCACGACATCCCGCCCGCCAATAACATCATAAGCACCCTGTCGAACGCGCGCCCGCCCGATGCCGTGTGACCTCATTGAATGATGAACACTGTTCCAGTTGTTGGTACATCTGTAAAAGTTTATTGAACCGCAATAATGTTGTCATTTCTATTCCTATATTTTACAAATAAAGTTGAAAGTGCTCGAATTGATAGGAAGTTTGTATGTCGCGTGCTGGCACGGACTCGTCTCGGGCTCGCTTCTTTCCGTTTGTGCCATGTGTGCGTCGGTCGGATGGATTGATTGACACCTTGTTATAATGACGAATATTATATGTATAAATTTTATTATATGTATAGATTATGAATGTTGTATGTTATATTGTTCCCAATTGAATTACAATGATACAAACTTGTATTTGACCATTTAACTTATTTAGAATGCAAATTGTATATTTGTAAATATAAATATAAGGATAACTATAAGGAAAATAAAGACTGTTATGGGCAAATCAAAATATGTTTTATTATATAACTAAGTTAAAAAGCATATATCTTACACAATATACAGTTCGAGGTATACAGAGAGTAGTAAGTACTGTAAAAATACAATGTTAAAGTTAACCAACTATAATAACTTCATTTGTAACTAAACACACTTGAACATTACTTCTTAACAAGTCTTCGTCGTCTCTTGACGAATATTCGCACGTCAGGTATGTCTGCGTCTTTTGGTTTACCGTTCATATTTTCCGACTCGGAATTACGCATCGCCCGAATAGCATTCTCTATGTTTACTTCTCTATTGTCAATGGGATTGCAAGCAGTTTCCGTTTGTACCATAGGCAACTTTTGTGGGGTAGATGTAGCTAGAGCTTTCATGCTTTCTACTTGGTGCAGCGGTTTTAGGTTATAATTCATAGGAACATTCGTTACAGAAGCAGGATCTACGTTAACTAGTTCAGTCATTGTAACAGGCTCCACTACTGGTTGAACACCCGTCGAAATGATAACAGTTTTCACTGCATTGTCGTCTGTTGGGTCACCGACTTCTAAATTCTCATAAATATCTTTTATTGATATATCTTCCATCTCTTTATGTTCGGGATCCTTTTCATCATCCTCGCTTAGTGAAATAAGAAAACTGTCACTTACAGGAGTCAGTTGTACGTATGTTTTTGGCTCTTTAGTGGAAGAATTGTTGACGTCGTTTGCGTCTTGAGCGTCTTCGAATAACGGATTTGATTCTACTGGAGGTACGACAGTTGCAGGCAGGCCAAGGTCTTCCGGAGTTATCAAACTGTTACTATCGCCAAACAGTTCGCTAAACTTATTCTTTATCTCTTTGGCTTTACCAACTGGTTCTTCCAATTTTGGTACATGATCAGAAATGTTGGGAAGCCCTGACGCTTCACTGGTGTGTTTTTGTTCATTCTTTGTTTTATCCTTCTTATCTTTTTTCTTTCCCTTTTCAGATACTTTAGGAACTGGTAAGTTATCGTCTTTTTTCTGTCCTGTAGTTTCTTTTGGCACCTCTATGGTTTGTTTAGAATCTCTTCTGTCTCTCTTTATCTCTGGAGGAATTTCTTCAGTAAACTGACCTGTAGCATCTTTTTGTACAACTTTAGGTATTTGTGGCTTCTCAACTACTTCACTGTCTTTTCTCTTGACTACCTTTTCTTTCCCATCTGTCTGTTCTATTATTGTCTTCTCCTCTTGGTAGTTAGTTTTTTCAGCAATAGGAACTTCAGCTTGTAAGTTTTGAGCTTCGGATTGATCCTTTATTGATTTATCTTTCTTCCTACACTTTTCAGACTTTTCTTCTTCCTTCGAATCTTTATTTACTGACTGTTTAGAATCTTTTCTATTTCTTTTGGGTTTTATTTTTTTATCAAGTGTTTCTTCTTTAGCCTTTAAATTATTTTTATCGTCTTTTTGAGTATTATGTATTTCTATAGTAATAGGGGCAGTGGAGTTATCAGTAGCGATTTTACCGTCTTTGGAATCTTTTGTACTGGACGTCTCCTTGGACGATTTAATGTTTTCTTTAGCTTTTGCACTTTTTTGATCCTCTTCACTTCCGTCGTTATCGTCACTCATTGCTAAATCATCCGCGACCATGCATTTCACATTCGGTGCTTTACGTTTATCATTGATACTCTTTCTATCAGAAGATTTTGAAGATTCTTTTAATGGAGGAGCTTTTTTCTCCAATATTTGAGTTTTGAGATTCGAGTTAGAGGCAGCATCTACACCGATATTTTGTAATAAAGGTGTGCTAATAGTTGGCAATGACTGAGTAGCAGGTTTAATGCTTTGTTTATCACTATCTAATAATGTTGGTTCTTTCTTTTTATTATCTGCAATAGTTTTCTTTTTAGGGTCTCCATTGCCTTTCTTTTTGGGAATTTTGTATGCTTTTTGTATGCCTGCAGATTGTTCGACTTTAGTTTCAGTTACTCCAACTTCAATGTTGGTTACTGGAACAGCCTCAGCTATCGTCTGTAACTGAACTGGAGGCTGAACAACAGACTCCGTTACATTTCTGTGAATATTTATATTACTTTCTTGATCAGAATCTCTTAGCTCACCAGTTTCTCTCGAATGATTAGAAATGGTTTCAATATCTGATACTTGATTCAATTCATTATAATGTGCTGGGGGCCTATTTGTTAATGCTGCAGGTAATTTTACTGTTTCCATTTGCCATTTTGCTTTATTTATTGGTTGTACAATCATATCCTTACTTTGGACCGTAGAAAAAATAACTTTACCTTCTTTGTTTTGAACTTCATACTTCCTACTCTTTGTTCTTGGATCATCTAGCTTTGTGTTGTTAGGGGCGTTCAATTTAATTTCTGTAAAGGTAAAACTGCATTGATATACAATAATGCCATGTAATAAAAATTTAACTAAATGAACTGTAACTAATGCCCAGTTTCAGAGTTTTTGAAATTAGCATTCCAAATGTTGTTGCTTTAATATTTTTTTTAATAATATTCTTTGAGTTTGGCTATCTACAGTTGAGTATACAATGTCCAATTGTTAATCTGACTTGATAACAAGCCAATTTGCGATAACTATGTAGCCAATAACTGATTCGTCCTTCCGACATTAGGTTGGTGTTGGAACTCACTTCGAAAAGTTATTACACAAATATTTAAAGATAGGCTGAAGAAAAAAGAACTTCGGAAACCAGACATTATTTGATTACAAGTTATTAATACAATAATTATTACCCGAAGTTACCTCTTATTTGATGATTGGGATTAGATTCAAAATGCAGACTATCGGGTGACTGACAAGTGGTATATGGAGTCTCATCAAATGGCTCATGTATCTGTTCATTCCTCCATCTGTCCACTTCGTAGCTTCTCTGATGATCAGCTTTCATTCTTTTATTGGTTGGCTCTTCATAGTCATTAGACATCTTGTGTTTCATAGAGTATTTGTCATGGTTCCTTGCCCTAAATCTCTCATGTTCTTGCCTTTCATAAGCTTGTTTATCGAAGGAAGGCGGCGGTGGTGGGGGCGGAGTGCGCTTATCATAACTAGTTCTGTAACTATCGCGACTCTTTCGCGGAAACTGCAAGTGCCTTTCGTTTGGTGGACTATCAAATCTTTTACGTCTATCGTCGTAGTAATCATCCAGTAAATCCCGAGAGCCTCTCCTGTAATGCTCCGGACTGCCATGTCGTCTTTTATGTCTCTGTTCTCTGAACTCGTTTTTATCCCGATGATTGACTTTATCCCTTTTATCATCATAAACATTCTTATTGTATCTTCCTCTGGATTCATTGGGGTAGTTTCTCTCTGTGTTGTAGTCTGGTGCTCTTTTGGAGTCCCTGTTCCGCCCTTGGTCTATGAATTCGTTGTTGTACTCACTGGAGAAAGCATCTTCTTCATCTGTACTGAATTTGGCAACTTCAGCACTGGAAATGAAAAATATTATGAATATTGATAAAAATAAGTTCAATAAGTCATTTAGTAATTACTTATCATGACATAGTATTCAACTTCGGACTCTTACCTAAAGGCAGGCATAGATTTTCTCCTATCCCTAATCTTAGAACAAGACTTAGGTTTATCTTCTACTTGTCTCTGATGAAAGTTTTCTTTAGTTTCAGTGAACCTTTTGGGTCCATCAGTTTGCTTTATTGGCTCCTTTCTGTAAACAAAAATTATGCTGAAGTCTATATATACAGATACACCCTTCAAGGCTCCCTTAAAATTAATAATAAATAAGTAATATAAAGGAGCAGATTTTACAATCAGATTAAAATATGCCCATGGGAATTTTGAGATGAAAAATAGCCTATGAATCATTCTTCTTGTTGAATTCTCGTTGAATGGAGCTATGTATTACAAAAAGAATGATTCAAATCGGACAGATAATTCCCGAGATTTGCTCAAACATACAAACAAACAAACTTACAAATTTTACCTTTTTATAATATTAGTATAGATAGAGACAAAACTCTGCTGGGAATTCAATATAATGTTGCAGGATAAATTGAACAAATTTGAAGTACTTTGGATACCTTTCATTGAAGTAGTTTTTCACAGAACTAACATCAGGACTATTAACAGGTTTGTTCACAGGTTTCGGCTCAGTCTTAATATTTTCCGGTGGTTTTGGATTGTGAGTGTTCCGGGATTTGTAATGGAGGTTCCTATTTTGAACTGAATTGAGCACCATTGCATCTTTTCTGTAAATAAATAAGAATATAAAATAATTCATTAGTAAGTATAATAATGTACCTACTTATGGTATGGTTATTATTGTATCAAGATCCTGTTTTATCCAGTTTTCTATCTTAACCTATATTGTCACACATCTAAAAAGTAAACAGTAAAGTAAAGCCTGTAATGTCCCACTGCTGGGCAAAGGTCTCTGATCTCACTGAAGATATCAGTATACATCTGGGAAAAAATATTTAATTTGTTTTGGGATTAAAAGTGCAATAAACCGTGAACTTTTCATGTGAGGACAATCTTTATATCTTACTTACTCCTCATTCATTTTATTGATAATCTGTGATTTCCTCTCAACCTCAGCTCTAGCAGTCTTCATCAAAGAGGAATAATTTGCCGCCAGCTTAGTGTGTTCAGCAAATAGTTTGTCAAATTCCTGCAAAATATTCTAAAACATCAATGTGGATCCATTCTCATGAAACATTAAAGTGAACAAATAACTGATTTATGGTCTTGTATGATAATTACAATGGTTTAAACAAGTATTTATTCTGATTGACAAGCCCGTTGGCACAGTGGCAGTGAGAGCGCTTACTGTGTCAGGGGTTGCGGGTTCGATTCCCACCCGGAGTCAATAATATGTGCAGACATAGTTGTTGGCGACGACGTCTGGGTGTCAATTATATATTCATATAAAGTATTTATGTATCTATTAGTAGTAGTATCAGTGAATTAGATTCCATTATACAAGCTTAGAGCTTAGTTTGGGTCTAATTAACAGTGTGTGAATTTGTCCTGGTATATTTATTTATTTATTTTTTAAACAATATCTCTGTAATATATTGTTGCTTCTTGTATAAACATCGATCGAAATATAGGTAGCTAGTTCAAGCTAAAAAACACAGTTGCACATTTATTGACAAGGACCTTAGTGTTAGTAATGTAATAAGTTGATTTACATTATTAGTCACGACTTAGACCATAAAAGTATTTTACCATACTTAAAGAATAAGTGGGTTACTCACTGCTTGAAGGCTCTCTAAACTAGAAGAATATTCCTGAAGCTTAACTTTCAGATTTGCATTCTCATTTTTCAACTGGAATCAAATGAATAATCTAGGATATCAGAGGGTAAAAAAAGGGAATGAAGACACTTGACGGGATTCATTAATGAGATTGCAATGCTTTAATAAAGTAAGCAATGAAAGAATAGTAAGTAGACATGAAGAAAAAACACCTCACCTCAGAGATCGTTTGCTCCTCATTATAGTTTTCCAAATTGTGATATAAATAGTCCTCCATTGCTGAATCAATGTAATAAAGCTTAGGCTAAACCCAAATAATGTCTGTATCTGTACAGATTAATTTTCAATTGCTTTTTTATAAAAAGTAAACTTTTATATTTTTCACATCGAACGCAAACAAACGTAAATTTTTGCAGTTTTCGCTCCAGAATTTTTATCGTGACATAATTTAATTTATTTGACAGTTGACAGATTGACAGTAAACAGAGGGAGGAACATGACATTCGCTACCTTGGCAATGTCACAGACTATTTTCTGTAAATTTCTAGCATGCAGCACTAAGTTTACTTGCCACTTTAAAAAATGAATTATATATCCCCTCCATTTTCACCGTAGTAGATCATTCGGTCATTCTTCGTACGAGGTTTTCATTCGTTCCTCTCGCTCGATCCGAGTTTTGCGTTTTTCTTCGCCGTCGGGGTCGGGCGGAAAGCTCGCTTGTTGTTCTCTCCACAACAAAAAATTAACTTTAGTTAGGAATGGCTTTTTGTAGTTTGTTATTGTAAATTAACTAAATAATCTTATTTTAGAAGTGTTAAGGACTATGTTACAGTGTGTGAACTTAATATACTGCATGATATTCATGCGATAGTGCAACAGGCGATATCTAAGTCGCCAAGGGCTCGTGTAAACAGAAGACAACACAAGTGACAAGATGCCCACGGATTCAGAAAGCGAGTGCGACCTGGTGTCCAAGGAATGGCTGCTGACGAAGCTTCGTTCAGACGAGAGGGACACTATATTGATAGATTGTCGGAGCTCGAACGAGTATTCCGTATCTCACATAAGGTCTGCAGTGAATTTCTCAATACCCAGTATTATGCTGCGTCGTTTGGCGGCAGGCAAGATTGAATTGTCATCGACGGTGCAGTGTAAAGAGTTGAAAGCTAGGATATTGCATTGTCGCACGCGGGGCATCTTCGTGCTGTACAGCGACGGAGCCCCGCGGGAGGCGGACTCCGTGCACGGGATCCTGCTGAAGAGGCTCAAGCAGGACGGCGTCCAAGTCGTATGCCTCGATGGTAAGACAATCATAACTAGTTTAAATAACCCACCCTCTGACACTCTGTAGGTAAAGTGAATATTAATATTTAAACAGCCTGTGATAAGCCCGTAAAAAGGGCCACATTACGCCTAATTCAATGAATTATAAATGCCCACACGCATACATGCTATTTGACTTGGCTTTTATGTTATTAAAATTATTATATCCTCATTATAATACAAATGTTTATATTAGCGTATCATTATCATAAGGGCATCATAGTTATTCGTTTATTAAATATTAATTATTTTATATAACTAGAAAAAAATATTATTATTAATATAGTGTTTCTCCTTGGAGTCACGGGACAAGCCCGGTCTTTTTGAGAGGCATGCGAGGGGATACAGATCCAACTCGTAGAGGCCCTTTGGAGATGTTTAATGTAATGGATTACTACTGCAGGGACACACTCCCGACCACATCAGTACAACATGTCCGGGAATGTGTACCTGCAGAAGTAGGGACTATTGTAAGTAAAAATGAAAGAAAAAGACTGGGCTATGGAAATGAAGGTTGGATGGACTGGAAATGGGATATTGCAAAGAGGTCGGCACCTGCCATAACAAGTGGTGAACAAGTTATCGGCGGCAGGCCGTGGCTCGCCGCCCGCTGGATGGGCCCCCCGAAACAGCCGACGTAGAGACGGCAAGGGGGCAACATCGGCGCGGGCGACTCGGGGGTGTAGAGAGGTGTGCTGCGCTTTCTCTAAACGTTACTCGCGGCGTTATGCCCTTTAACACTTCCACCCCCGGATCACACAGCCGAGATCGACTGTGCCTCTAACGACCCCCCTCTGGCCGGCCGGTGAAGGCGAGCCAGAGCCGAGAGTCCTGCGGGCCCCCTTGGGGTCCACTCCGACCGGTGAAGGCTCGCCGGAGACGAGGGCCCTGACCGACTCTCTGGGGCACTCGGGAATCGCCCGTGGTGTCGCTACTCACCAACAGCTCGCCACAAGCTGCCCTGCGGGCTTATTATTAATATTATTAATATACATAAATCTTGTCTATGATCTACAAAATACATTACAAAGTGTAATTACGGCTGTTATTTTATTAATTCAGTATTGGCACCGTGACGAACAGACAATGGAGCGTTCCCACAATTATTTTCATTCACAAATAACTTCTGTCTATTTTATTATACTCCGTCATTTGCTATAATAGCTGCACCAAAGTCTTATAGCTATGTTATTGGAAATTCTAATATTACAAAACATTAGCTACACTTCCATTAACTATTTGAGTTATGTAGCACAAGCAAGTTAGATTGACCTCTCTCATTCACATATTTCTATAATATATGGAGATCTTCGTAAAGTGGTTTAGTTAAGTGTTACGTCACGTAATTTTTTCCAGTTGAAGGCCATTGAAGGCCGTCATGCATAATATTATAGTTTACCTATTTTGTCCACCAGTTCTTAGTTAACTAATGCCTTAGAATCATATATGTTTCTTTTTTATTTGGGTTGAACCATTAAAGTATTACATAGTGAGTGTCAATATATAAAATAGGCAGAATAATACTATGTACCTCTCTATTTATTTGTTAATGAATAGGCATTATATTTACTGATCTACACTTTATTTCCATGAGGTAAATGAGTAAAAACACTTTTGTACCACAGCCTGAGTCACCTCATGCATATTTTCTGACTATATTAATAAATATGACTTAAAATATATCAGTGTAAAGGAGGGTTCCAAAATAAGTACTGTTAACATTGGAGCCTCAAATTCTATCTCAACACTTTACCTTATGATATACTTATTATTAGCTTATCTTAAACATAAGGGTCTTTGTCGATGGAGGTTTATCTGTTTCTCATTTTTCTATGATATTCTTTTCAACTCTGTACACCTTGACATTTACGTTTTCTCCATTAAATAGACATATCTAAGGCTTATTGATCTTCCACTGCAAAAAGCTGCCCTTCAACAATGTTCTTTATAATATTTAAAAAAATGACCATGAACATTTTTTCTCTTCCACTGTTGATTTTCTTCAATATTCTACACTCCCTTAAATAATCAACACCTCTACAAGAATCAAATAAGTTTATTTACTGATTGTTTTGAGGACAAACAGAAATAATTAGGTTAGAATAAGTATTAAATAGTTATTTGGGAGTCAAAAAAGGAAGAAAGGAATGGCTGTGCTGATTTTTACTTGACATGTTGGAGGCACTGCCAAGTTCAATATTAAATCTGTAATCTATTCCACTTACTTATTCTGGTAGTGTGGTAGAACATCTCAGTTACTGTAGGAATCAAAACATCTTCATCATCTTAATTAATTATACCTAAACTACCTTTTGTTTATAATTTATAAATGTGTAATCATCTCACCACTCAGTGTACTGAAATAAGTAAACATGTAGGTAGGTACATAAAGTATAAGCAGTGCATAAAGCATAAAGCCGACGGCTTATTTTATAAACAAACCAACACAATGCGATGCGATATTAATACGAGAGATTTCTAAATTGAAATTAGGTACCTACCTATGTTTACGGTTACACTTCGCTTATATTTTACACTTTAAGACACCCCTTGTGACGGATTGAATTTCGCAAAATCCTTAGCAAACAATTTGAGGCTCCTAGCAACTCTAGTTAGTGAGATTTTGTGATGACTGATGAGTAACCTTTCGCTTTGAAATATCCTAAATTAAAATCTGTCGTGTCTGCTCCTTTACAGAAACCGTAAACCAACCGAAAAACCGAAGTTCGATCTTACCTATCCATAAACGCAATTTCAATTCGAAATATGTGGAAGGTACCTAACAGTATTCGTTTAAATCTAAGAAACCAGTAAAACAAGAGACGTTAAAATGACGTTAAATCATAAAGTCCGGTTGTAACTGCTTTATATATAAAGCTGTATGCAGGAGGGGCCTAAGAGCCGTGTCGGAGGCCCGGGGCATCCGCTACACCAAACGTGGGAGAGGAAGTCGACTACTTATTGTGATCCTCAATGCGAGACGGCAGATTAAATCACCGCCCAGACACGAACCTCTGTTTCCACTTAGTTACGTATGCGTTATTTAGCAGACCTCCGGTCTTATCTCGACTCTACAGTCTTGAGTACACACTGCACAACTCTAGTGGGTACATAATAATTATAGTTGACTACATGTAAATGATGCAGAGTTCACATAAAAATGTTTATATAACATAGAAGACCTGATTGTAATAGCAGCATGATGAATTATATTTTATAATGGCGCATGTATGGCTGAGTGGACATCATCAATTTACACGCAAAGTACCTATGAGTAAATAATTATAGTTAGGAGCCGAGTTAAGTTGCACTGGTAATTGAAAGCAGTAGGTAGTTAGTGGCGACACAAATCATTTATCAAGCAGTTTTTGTATCAGGTATCGGGCATTTCTTAGAGCTGCGATCAACGGTAATAGGACACGAGAAAAGAAACTCGAGATTGCCATAATAAATGGTACCGAATGCCGTCGCGATATAGAGTGGATAGAAACTGGATGATGCGGCGGGCGGCGGGCCGGATGCCGGTACCTACCCAATGCTTCGGTCTTCGTCCGACGGAAGAGCGCCGCAATTTTATTAATAAGTTCCCGTTTCACTCGCGTCCTGCCAATTTTAGACCTGTATAACTATGACGGACATATTAATCATTAACTTGTATTCGTAACGAGCGCTACACATAAATTAGATATAGTAAAAGAAAGAAATGTATCCGGTCAGAGCCGACTTTCTGAAGGCCGTTCGGTGTGAGCGACGCCCGAGCACCCAGTCGAGTACACACCGACAGTGGACAGTAAAACAAACACAACGTATTATTATGTAGATAGGTACCAGTTACTGTGAATCACATAATATCGTTCAATAACATCAAACATGTTTTAATGACTGTAAATGCCTATTTAGCGCGCGGGCTGCGAATCACAGGCCGCGATCAGTACCATACGGCTTGGTTGGTACCTACCTATTATTATATGCACGATGTTGTTCGATGGTAAATTAATAAATGGCACGTGTTTCTCAATAACAGGATGTTATGAGCTGCGCGATGAGTGTAAACTCTTTGAATGTTAACATTTATAATAAGCGGAGGAAATGGTGTGCATCTGGCCGGCCGAGGCCGATAAATGCGAATATAGCGCGTCCCGAAGAGGAAAACCAAATGGGAAAGGGAAGCCGTACCACATAAAACAGGATAGCTCTTAAAATAATAAATAGGTAACTTCGCGCGGAAACTATTACGCATGTCTTTTAATTACCTACAGTTAATAAAACACGCTATATCCTCCGCTGACTAATACCTATACCTACTTGATACCGATCACACTTTGAACGTAAATATGTACCAACGTATTTTATGTCTGAATCAGTGAATGGAACTAAGTAGCTATAACTATTCTGGTTATATTGTATCTAATATAAACGAGGTACCTACTCGGAGGCGTAACATTGGCATTGACAGTTTTTATACAATTATGTTGATTTAATATCGGACCAGCGCGGCAGCGACCCGCTGCCCACGACATGTTAGTGCCACTCGCTGGGCTCTCATACAATTTAATATTTATTTTTATTAGGTATACAGCATTATACCTACAATTGAATTATCAGATTAGTCGTCTAATACAACTTTAGCGTTAAATTATGTTTTTAGTTCGGTTTGTTTGCAAAGTAAACATGCGGTCCTCATTTGGTACAGTTTACGTGGTAGTTATTGCTAGGGATGTATGGTCATTGTTGGGCGAGACGTTAGCGGTCGGTCGTCCGCTACAGTTATCAGCAGAATTATCTGGTGGCGACGGAGCCGGCCGGCGCCGGCGCCGCTCTCATTATCGGCTTGAAATCGAGCCCACATCCCCTCCTCAATTAGTACAACATGCACTGACCGCCACTTTATAAATAAACGCACACATTGAGGAAAACCATTTACTCCGAATTAACCACATAACATTTATTCTGCATCATTTAATCAATCTTGTTTCCTCGTAATAAAAACCCAACGTGCCCATGAAAGCTATTTTAGTTAGCGGTGTTTAATTAAACATCTAAACTTCCATAGAAAGGTTCTTGGAAACTGAGACCAGTGACGTCAATCTCTCTCACTTTACCTACGCAATAGCTTTAGCCATTGTTAACGTTCGTTATAAGATGAAATTATTTTTATAACGTTAAAATTATATAGGACTTCTGGAGTTGAACAATGTTACGAATGCGGGAAACAAAGGTCAACATAACAGAACATCTCTCTAAAAATAATACATCTCCCTAGCTTGACGGTTTCTTAGAAGAGATATGATTCTTAAATGCCAAACCACAAATGCTGTGGTGAACGAAACATAATCTGTTACCGACAAACCAAAATTTCAAAGCCACAATAATAATACGCAGAACTTGCTTCATTTGATTCCACATCAACACATTGTTTTTGGATAAAATCAACTCGATATCAATTAGATGTTAGCGGATATTGATGGAATTCTTGGTGGCTTATGTCAGACATGTTGTAGCGTCAGTCTGCCTTATATTATAACCTATCATTCGGCCAGTTTTAGTGCCGAACATGTGAATCGGAATTCATGATTCCGAGAATCGCCGGTGAAACCGAATACCTACGTTGGAAGATATTTCATTCGCGATACAATCTGATCAGAGTCATAGCTCGCAGCACATGGTGAAGTCTAACTTGTTTAATAGATTAATTGACCCAGAGCGTTTAGAACTTGGAGCCAATAGAAGCCCATGTGCAATCATATTTTAGTCGCCCACCAGCCTCACTAAATTGGTTCAATTTATCCCAACTGGCTTTATTGAAGTTTATTTGTACAGACATCACTTTTTATCAATAACATCGACTTGGACCTCGTGCACAATTAGATGTGATGTACGATATGGTCTTTGATGATAGTCAAACTATTACAGTGTTTATCAAAGGCCAATATTGGGTTAATTATTCATATGTGATAGGTTGGCTGGTTAGTTATAAATATGTGAGTGTTATGTGAAGCGGCGCGGCGCAGCGCGGCCCGCGGGGCGCAAGGTTGTTGGTAAACGTTGCAAGGAGGACGCGCGGCCGGGCCAAGGCCTCCGCACCTGTCCCCGCCCCGCCCGTCCCGCTGGCCCAGCCCGCTCGCCCCAACAGACAACCCGACCACCGACCAAATTAATAATTCAACATCGCTCCAACGTAGACTTACCGAAACATACCTTTATGCGCATAAATCTTGAAAAACCAAAATATGTTGTATATTTCATTAGTTATGTCGACGACAAGGAGTGGGTGCCGAGTGCCGACCTTCAGCCTTTGAAGCGTGTGCAAAAAGATCACGTTCATGATGTGGGTGTGAGGCTGAAGGAGCGGGTTCACGCGGCGAGGGCGAGCTTTATAGAGTCCTTGGAGCGCGTGGGGCGCGGGGGCGGCGGGGCGCGGGCGGTTCATTGAGTGCGGCGGATGAATGGGCCGCGGTGAGTCACCGGATCGATGCGCCCCCGCCCCGCCCCTCCCGCCCGCGCCGCTGCGGCTGCGTGCTGCCGCCCCGCCGCGCCGAGGCCGCCCGCGGCACCCGCTGTCTCTCCAACGGTACAATTGCCTTTATACAGAGCCTCCGAAAACAGACGATTATGTAGCGTTACTGACTACCGACGATGACGACATTAGACATACTTTCACGCCTATGACCTCACTACCACTGATTCGTGCTCAATTCGAACGCTTTGATGATCCACTTATTATATATATTCATTGTTTACTTTCGATCTTACTGAACATTTCGCAGATGTTTGTACTCGGCCTTACAACTAGGTAGCTTCCTTTCTTATTCAATGAAGGTTCCGTCGATCGTTCTGTTACTGTTAGCCTGTATCATCCCATTGTTGGGCAAAGGCCTCCCCCATTTTCGCCACTCTTCCCGATTCGATCGTTCTAAACATTGATTTTCTTTCTCTAACTAGAATGGAAACGTTTAATAATTAATTATTTATTGATGTACTTGTTTATAGGTTCGTTATACTAAAGCAAACGATTTATAACCGTGGTATTAATACGACCTAATCGAGGAAGTCCATTACTTTATTCAAACCTAATGAGCGTAATCAATACGAACCAGAATAACGTATTATCTGGCCGCCGCGCGCCTCGCCGGTTAGCTTCCTAATAATTACACATATTACGTTACATTGAATCGATTCAATGTTCGTATGTGCTATGTCTGTTGGGTTGAATGGATATTTAATAATAAACCGTGATCGTGTATTGAGTGAAGATGTGACGGACGTAATGGGAGCGGTATTAGCATGACAATTGTCGGCGTGGTCGCGACGTGAGCTGGCGGCGGAGGAGGGCCGGAAGCGGACGCAGCGCCGGAAACGAGCCTCGCACCTCACGCCTGCAGCACCGCCGCGCCGCCGCCCACCTGCCTTCACACAACCCGCGCCCGATACAGCCAGCTAACGGATCTACCATAACCTCCGCGTCAATCTAGATCGTAATTTGGATAACATGGAAAAGACATTCCGATTGCCATCGCGCCTCCCACTCGCCGACATACCGCTCTGCTATAACCCTTATATATTTACGGTGTATTTTATGAATAGAATAACAGCTAGAACAAACTTCTCCGTTAATTACCTATTGTCTGCAATGTCACCTGAATGATTGCGACTCTGATTGTGTGACATTAGTCAATGAAAGATGAGAATTGAACGAGCGAGTCTATGAATGAACTCGGTGGACTTGAAGCGAATTAGCATGTGTGTACAGTTAGGTATACAGAGTCATTTGCGTCACCACTTATCTGTTGATGTGTACATAGAGCTATGAAAATTTATCACTTTGATGTGCCTAATTGTGTTTTGATTTATGTGGTTTGTTTTCGCCAGGTGAGTTCGCGGAGTTCCGGCGGGCGTACCCTGAATGGTGCAGCGAGGCCGGGCCGCAGCACGTGCCACATCTACCGCTTATGGGATTACGGTCAGTATACAGTCAACACACCACTACACTCCGTGTCACACACATCTGCTACTCTGTACACTCGCCGATACGCCAATCATTTATAACTAATCGAAAATACTCTCAATACAATTAACTGCGCATCATTCCGCATTGTTTTCTATCTCTGTACTCATAATTTATGATATTTACACTTGACGTCGTTGGTCACATCATTACATGTAATTGGCAGGTTCATTCAATCATACATCCAGCAGTGCTAATTATCGACCACTTACACTTATTAGCTCTGGAACTGAGCAGCCATTAGCGCAGTATTAGAACCGTAATCGTGTTAATGCAGCTAATATCACGGAGAAAAGTAGCCGTGTCGTATAAGCGGGTTATTAAGTCGCTCCCTCACGTATCGTAGTAATTGGTCGATGAAGGAAACTGGCTCGCTCGTGGGAATACGTGCAGATGTGCGTGAGACTCCGAGAGATTTCCATAATCACCGGCCGCGGCCGGGTCGGACTGCAATCCGGTGCGACCGGGCCCGCCGCCACACACCCTGCGCTTTCTACATCACACCGACACTGACACCTTATGACAAACAGATCGAGAGAAAACAAATCTTCCGCCGCAATAATATTTCCACAAATAACAATAAATAATCTTATCTGTGTACACAATTACTCAACAAGGAAACGTAATTGGCAAACAATACATCTGTATATGGCGAGGTCGATACGGCTATCGGGTACGTGTCCTTCAGACGACCTGCTCCTCCAATGTCAAGGACCACCGATCAGGCCTGATAAAATATCATAGTTATGTCCTATGATATCACGCGTCCGCTTGATTTATTCAAACTTTGATCGGAGCGTGGGTAGAGTGCTAACTTATGAAGTGGCGAGATGTATCGACGCGCTAACGATGACTGAGAATTGTGAGGATGTTAGTCATGCCGCGACAAGCACCTTACTTCCTTCTAGCTACTCTTTGTTCCTTCCATGACGACACATGTTTTGCTCCAGCTACTCGCCGGCTATGTTTATTACCACCGTGACTAATGTATATTCACGAGTACATGTGTGAATAACGAACCTCGTACATTGTCAATTATTCCATTCATGTTTGTTAGAGTTCGTTTTTAGGGTTCCGTAGCCAAATGGCAAAAACGGAACCCTTATAGATTCGTCATGTCTGTCTGTCTGTCTGTCCGTCCGTCCGTCCGTCTGTCTGTCCGTATGTCACAGCCTTTTTTCTCCGAAACTATAAGAGCTATGTTGTTGAAACTTAGTGTGTAGATGTATTCTGTGAACCGCATTAATATTTTCACACTAAAATAGAAAAAAAATAAAATTTTAGGGGGGTCTCCCATACTTAGAAATGAAAAAAATATTTTTTTTTTCATCAAACCCATACGTGTGGGGTATCTATGGATAGGTCTTCAAAAATGGTATTGAGGTTTCTAATATCATTTTTTTCTAAACTGAATAGTTTGCGCGAGAGACTCTTCCAAAGTGGTAAAATGTGTGTGTCCCCCCCTGTAACTTCTAAAATAAGAGAATGATAAAACTAAAAAAAATATATGATGTACATAACAATGTAATCTAACACCGAAAATTGGTTTGAACGAGGTCTAGTTAGTAGTTTTTTTTTTACGACATAAATCGTAAACCGCAAAAAAATACTGATTATTCATTCAATAACTCAAATGTAAATAAAAAAACATTTATTTCAAGAACTTCTTTATTATGTTACTCGCTGCTACGGAACCCTTCATGGGCGAGTCCGACTCGCACTTGGCCGCTTTTGTTTGTCTAGTATCGTACTGTTTAGTACAATAGTAACGAGTGTTAATGTTCTGTGGTTAGCATGCCGCGGCCGAATGTAACGAACTGAATATAATTGGGACTGACTTCGAAAGGGTTCGCAAATTCCTTCCAATGCCTTTGGACGGTGGTGGTAGTTTGGAGATGGAAGCATCTTTCCGATTCTTGTGTTTGTTGGCTCGCGGTGTGGATAGTGTGACATGACGCAAGCCGTGGCCGGAGCGCGGCGCTCGCCGGCTCTCCGACGCTGCACAACACAAACGGTTACCTAAACATAATTGGTGTTGCATTAGAGCGGTGAAACTAAACATTGCGCTGAATGGAGGCGCCCCATTCATGCACCGCACGCATGCGCCACTCGAGCCGCTCACTTCATTCTCTAATATAGTTTTTCATTGCGCAAAAATCTGTGTGTGCGTCTGTGTTCAATAGGCGTGCACATTGTGAATCACTCCATGGAAAAGCTGAACTTTTTGCCTTCCCTTCTCGGTGTAGTTGAATACAAAGACTCCACATCATATTTCTATTGCGGTTCATTGCACTGTTTCGCTACAATCCAAAGATTTGTATTCCACAGATCGGCGCATGCGAATGTAACCGTTTCCGCTTTGGAATTATAATTAGAAAAATCTGCCGTGTTTCAACTCGTTACGACTCTCGCTCGTGGGAACCGAATACGTTTGAAGGCGAGTTATTTAATTTATGTAAAGTTAAAAGGCTTTCGAAACGATAACAGAATAGGTTGCAAATTGTTTCCCATAGAGTTTGATTTGTAATCGGTTTCCCTTTGAGCGCGTGGGCTTTGTTACGGCTCCCTTTCACGCCATAGTATCTATGTGCGCTATAAATAGAAGCATTCTTTATGGTGTAAATGTAATGACGCCCACGCGTCCCCGCCCGCCCCGCGCCGCCCGCCCTCGCCCCGAGTGGGCTCAAATGTCGGCGGCGATATCCTCCGCGCTCTCGTAGCCTTTCAAATATTAAATATATTTCATATTTTCGTTACAATTTGCGTAATAGCTTACTAACGATCCCCAGCCCATTCTTAACTACGTCATCATTTGATATTTCAACATCGAAAAGGTTTTATGGCGCTCTTTCCTTGTGTATCTAAATTAACCCAGGTTATTTCGTTTGATGTCTGTGCTGAAATAGTCGGCAAACAAATATTTATTTTTCAATGTTGATAAGACAATTGAAGGGGCCGTAACCTATTGATTAGTATTGCAAAACGAGGAGATATAAATCGAGTCGAGTGATAGTCTGTCGAGCGTCGCTCAGCGCCGCAGGGTCACGCGACTTGACGAACCCTTTGATCTTGAGCGGTGACGTCAGCCGCCGACGTCACGCGGGCCGTACGAGTACATCACCCGGATTTAGTTAATGTAACCAGATAACATCCTTCCGCCGACATTTGTTCACTATTATTAGCGTTACTAGTCTCTTTGATCCGGATCGTTATTGGTACCAAAACGCTCGTAATCCGATCCGCTTCGTGTATAAAATATGTTGTAACTACGTTAACGTGGCAGCCGCCTACTATTCGGCCTCAAAGGGCGAATAATGGCAAACAAAACCTAAAGGTTTAAAAATAGATTGGACGAGGCTGTTGGGCGTTTTGGTTTTGTTCAAATGTCAAGACTTGAGGGGTGGAAAATGTGATTTGGGAATGTAACCTTGCCGTTGTACACGTAACTAGCTGCCACATGGTCTGCCGAGTTCATTTTCAATTTAATATATTCTGCCCTGCAGCATGTTAAAGCTGTTATTGTGAACCTTTAATATAAAAGACTGCGAAGTGAAATCCTTGATATCTCTCTATGCCTAATTCATGAAGGGAGCATTCAAGCTTATGACGTGGATTGTTTATTACTTAAGGTTGGATGAAAACCTGAAGAGTTGGCTTCTTCAGGCACTTGCTGTGGCACTGACGTCACGGCCGCTGACGTCAGCGGCTCCTCGCAGTGCGTGAGTTCATTCACGACCCCACCAGCCACGGCCACGGCCGCTGACGCACTCCTACTATTATTTTATCAACACAACTATAAATTATCGACGTTTACTACTCAGTTTTTCTGCGCGGATCTTCTTTGAAATTCATATTATATGTTTACGTTACGAGAATTCGTATAATCCAGGTTTTTTCGATTGATGCCAAAGTGGAACAATGATTCATGCTCTGGCTTTGCTATCTTAACTTTTCTGTGTATTTAACACATGAAGAGATCTGTAATTCATTAAAATCTTATATCGATATGTAAAGGGCAAAAAAAAACAAAGCTTGAGTCTTCGTAATCCTCATTTGGCATAAGAAGTTGACATTTTAGTAAATAACAGCGGTGTAGGTAGTCCACGTGGGAGCTATGACGTAAACCTTGTATATGGAACACAACCGCCTGGATTCATTATTAATTGGACCTCACATTTATACAAAAATAACTTAGTTTTGTTAACTAGGCATTTGTCATTTTTTAAGAGACAAGATTGTGCTGGAATCACTTTGCAGTGCATTATTTATTCATCTTAAAACGTAATGCGATTTTTAACAGCCAGCTCATAATAACAATAATCTACTTAAAATTATTTACATACCTACCATTATGAACCATCCCGACTTAATACCTTTATTTCTAACAATTGATGGATTACTAATTGTATTATGCATAACTGATATCACGGTTTCTCTTGAACTGTTTTTGTACCAAAAATACCTTTGCACCGAAGACAGATGAGTAATTCCACCGTCTATTTGTCATTTGATGACAAACATCAAAGTTGATGCATGTAAACTATAAAGTATAATAGTACCCGATGTACCCGTGACGACCTCGGCACAATCGCCGGAGCACAATAATGTCGGATTCAGTCTTAACAAGCGTCAATAAACCAAGGACCGAAGTCGTAAAACCCTGAGCATAGGTATTAATATTGTGGAGCGGGACGGGGAGTTGTCCGGTTGGCTCGTTAAAAGTCCTGGCAGGGACCGGGCGAGGCTGGCGTTAAAAAACCGTCCCTGCGGTCATTGGCAGCGGGCGGGAGAGCCGCATTCCTCGGCGCTCGCCCACACCGCCGCTGCGCCCGCGCATACTCCGCGCCGCGCATACACAGCGCGACCCGGCCGGCCCGCCGCGCCGTCGTCGCGGCACCCGTGAGCCGCCTTCCGGCCCTCACAGCCCGCTTACTCATTTCACTATCGATACGTTCTCTCAAATTATCACATTTCTTTAGTCACTCACGGTCGCAGGGATCTCTTGTCACATGCTCATATAACATGAATATAAGTAATCGAGCTTTCGTACATGGTTTGCCGATGGTCGCGTGTCATGTTATATTTAGAAGGCTTTTTCCAATGATCGTAGCGCGACCGATCACCCACGTGTAGTAAAACCCAAATAAGTGTATGTGCGGTGATTATCAGATGAGTAGTGTCGGCGCGTGGGCGTGGGCGGCTCCCTGAATGGTCATGTCAGCTCGCCCACGCTCGCCCACGCGCGCTACCTATCGCTACGCGTCGCCCCCGCCCGCCACCGACCTCTACCTTCATTAATTTTTTATTCCGACGTTATATTTACCTGTGCTAATTCACATTCATTCCAATGGAATATCGACACCGAGTTTTTCCAAAACTAAGAGAAAAGTTAGAGAATAATTACAATATTATTAACAACTGTTTATATGTATTTGAACCGAAATTAGAACAGGGCCTGTGTGACCCTTGCTGACTAACAGTCAAATTAGCTCAGCACTGTAACCGTTACCCCCTACGCGCCGAGGTTATCACTCAGTAATAAGTTGTAATGGAGTGATATCTAGTAAATTAACCTCATTATGCAGGCTCGAGTGAATGATTCATTGAGAGCACGGAATGCCGCCGGTCGCCTCCACTTTGTTTCGGCTCACGTCTGTTGTGAACAATTCCAACCCGCCTCGCGCCTTCCTATTACGATATTGGTCTTTCATTTCATTCAATGTGATCGGTTATAAAATCTTTGTTCTGCAATTCGTTTACCACCTACTGTATGTGCGTATACTGCACTTGTTTTCATTACAAGCTTAAAAGTCATATACATACACTATGGTATTTTGAGATAGTTATATTATACATATTTCCTTTTATAAAATTCATTTTAATATCAGTTATGAATATTTATACCTGCACTTCTGGAATTGAAGAAATTTTGTGGCCATAATATACTTGTAAAAACAAATGTGTCTATTGTAACTATTTTTTCCATTTTCTAAACTATTAGTGTTATGAACCTGCTAATCAAGGACACCGATCCGAGCGACGAACAATTTGCAACGAGCGAACGAAAACGAGCGTTGTCGAGGGTAGAAGAGTAAACTCCCTTGACAGGATTGCGGCGAGTAATTTGATTGCTTTCAAAACTGCAAAGTGAATGGCGTCGCGACGATTGAGAGGGCGAATTTGGGAAAAGTGTCGCGTGGGCGGGGGCGGGGGCGGGGGCGGAGGGGAGGGGCGAGTAAGGACGCGGTGCGTGGGCCGCCATTGAGCCGCGGGCGCGGGGCGAGCGCCCGTGAATGGAGCCCCGATCGATACGCCCGCGCGCCCGGGCCCGCGCCGTCACACATATACATACCCAACATGTTGTTTACATTTACATCGCGATCATGCCTCGCCATCAATAAATCCAACTCAATTTATGGAAAAACCATCGTTTTTCGATCATTATTCTGAACCATCAAATAACTATGCCTTCATCAAATATGTTTACGACTGCCCTTAAACTTCGTAACAGGATGACGTAATCGCGTCACCCATTTCATACGAATATTCGGCCTACTAATAAAGCAAAGGTTTATGAGGTAATGATTGAATGTTTGTTCCTAAACTAAGGAAAGATTTTGATAGAAATTTGCACGTAACAAATCGTTTTTTTAAATCCTAATGTTGAACTGTTTCAACGCCACTGAGAGGTTCTCGGTTTTTCTATTACATATTTTATAAATATGGTTTAAAATATTGAAATGTTTATTATAAATGTTAAGCCGGCTATCATTTAGAACTTATGTAATATTCACGAATCTAGTTATGTAATTCTCTTTACAAGAGTCGGAGGCGACTTTATACATCATTTACTTTTTGTGTTTGAAATATGACCGCATTTATAATATTGATATATTGAGCTTGTTGGCTTCAAGCTTATAAAAATCAAATCCTGAAACTTAAAACAACAAAAATGAAAAATCCTCACGAACGTCCAATACTTATGTACAACTAGCAGCGCCGCGCTGTTTTACTCGCGTTCTGACTGTTCCCGTGGGAAATTCGGGATGAAACATAGCCTATAACCTTCCCGATGAATGTGGCTATCAATTACAAAACAATTATCCAAATGGGATTGGGACTTTCTGAGATTAGCCTTTACAAGTTACAAACAAAGTTACAAACTTTACCTCTACATAATATTAGTATATATAGTATAGATATGATATGTACCAAAGTGCAGTACTCATTCGATACCTGATAATTCCAGATCCCTCCGCATCTCGGGGTCAGGCTGCGAGGAGGCGCTGTCCTCGGGCTCGTCGTCGGAGTGCGAGGAGTCGCACGTGCTCCCGCAAGAGTTCCCCGTCGAGATCCTGCCCAACCTCTACCTCGGGAACTCCTCTAACAGCGAGGACTGTGACGCGCTCGCCAGGCACAATATTAAGGTAATCATTTAGTCATCACTGAAGATTTTGACTTATAAGAAGATTGGTATAAGTAAAAGGATAAAAAAAGACGTGTGGCACTCGGGGACTGCCGCGGTAAAGCTATTGCATAGTTATTTTTTGTATCACTAGATGGCGTTAGTGGGGAGCGTTAGGTTTTTTGCGTGAGATTTTTTCGTTACGGAATTTCTGGATTCGGTCCCCGCGCTCAAGGCCCGCGATAGAAGCTATGCAATAGCATAAAAAGGATAATAAAGTAATGAAAGGAAAAATAAACATATAACTAGGTCGATTTGAGAAACATCCTTTTTTGAAACCGGTTAAAAAGCACTTAAAGAGATTTAGTGGTTTATATTTTTTTATTTATACCATAGAATTAGCAGCGCCCCGTGGACGCGGATGCAAGTAAAGGAATTTATGATGCAAAATTAGTCTTACAATTTACACTTATATTGAAAACTGCTATTATGCAAACATAATTTTTAAACGTAGTTCCAGAGATTCGCCTTCACACAAACTCACAAAAACAACTTTTTTTATATTATTCTCTATCTATTGTATAAAATGTAGCAAATCGTATTCGTTACACCGTTTAACTCAGGAATGGCTGAACTGATTTTCATAATATTTTCGATTCGTCTCAGTCCCTTAGAATAACAAATTAGTCATTATAATAACTGCGGTTAAGTCGCAGAGAACACCTAGTATCCTACTAATATTATAAATGCGAAAGTTTGTGAGGATAGATGTATGTATGTTTGTTACTATTTCACGAAAAATCTACTAAACGGATTTGGATGAAACTAGTAATACATGTTATATACATCAGAATAACACATGGGATAAATTTTATCCCGAAATTCCCGCGGGAACGGGTCCAACGCGGGTAACACCGCGGGGCGACGCTAGTAGTATATAATACTCAGCTAGTATAGAATACTAGCGACCCGCCCTCGCTTCGCTTCGGGTAATCAAGATTTCATGCAGGAAAATCGGGATAAAACATTGCGTGTCTCCCGCAGGAATATACACAATCAAAATTTCAAGTGGGAAATTGGGGATAAAATATATGTCTCCCGCGAGTATATTATGTATAATTTTAATTTTTAATTTTTGAATTTTAATTTTGAACACAATCAAGATTTCATGTGAGGAAGAATTCGGGATAATACCTACATAGCACGTCTTCGTCGTTCGTAGTTCGTAGGTAGGTATATCCCCGCGCGCTTTGACCGCACGAAACAGTAAGTAGCCATAAGAGACCCGCCATCGAGCATTATTATTTTGTAAGCAGCGCCCCGCGGTTTTACACCGTTGTGCCCGTTCCCGTGGGAATTTCGGGAATTTTTTTACATAAAAACCTTCCTCTTGAATTACTCTACCTATTACAAAAAACCGCATCAAAATCCGTTGCGTAATTTTAAAGATTTAAGCATACAGACAAACAGATAAACAGACACGAAACAGAGACGACTTTATTTTATACATACCTATTTCTCATCATAACTCTGAAACTAACTGTCCGATTTTAATAATTTAAAGAGGTATACAAAGAAACATAATTAACCTTGATTGTAGAGCCATTTATTTTGATGTAGATTCATATCATCATATGAATATCATCAACTTAAAATTACACTCCTTTTTTAACTAATTAATTTTAACTAAAAACGGTTATTGTGGCTTAACTATAATAGTTAGACATATGCCCTCGCGAACTTATTTGTTCGCAATGATATGTACTTTGATTGTGTAGAACATTGTTTTTGTGTATCATCAATAGATTTAGTAGCGCACGCCAATAACCAATTTTTTTAGGCATGTTTTTCATACCTTAGGTTACATATACCCGCGTTGTGCCCGTTCCCGTGGGAATTTCGGGATTTTTTTTACATAAAAACCTTCCTCTTGAATCACTCTACCTATTACAAAAAACCGCATCAAAATCCGTTGCGTAATTTTAAAGATTTAAGCATACAGACAGACAGACAGACAGACAGACACGACACAGAGACGACTTTATTTTATACTATGTAGTGATAATACTTCTTCTGATTAGTTGCTGCTGTTGAATGGTTGCGGGTTCGAATCCCGCCCGGAGTCAACAATTATGTGAAGACATAGTTGTTGGCGACGACGTCTAGGTGTCAATCATATATTCTTATAAAGTATTTGTATATATATATTAGTAGTATCAGTTACATATATACCATATTACAAGCATAGAGCTTAGTTTGTGTCTAATTAACCGTGTGTGAATTTGTCCGGATATATTTATTATTAAATGACTATTGACTCAAATTTGGTTCTGTTGCCCGTTCCAGTACGTGTTGAACGTGACGCCGGACCTGCCCAACATCTTCGAGGCGGAGGGCTGCGGCATCAACTACCTGAAGATCCCCATCGCCGACCACTGGAGTCAGAACCTCGCCGTGCACTTCCCGCAGGCCATCCGGTTCATAGGTTCGTAGATAGTAGCGAGTATGGTTTCGATTAGAGCCTAAGGCTGCCCGTCTATTGAATCGGAAAGGGCGAGAAACGGAGAAATTTTAACGGTAAAAAAGTATTGGGCAGAGATCTCCGCGCAGAGATTTTATGCAATACATTTCTCCGTTTTTCCGCTCTGCAGCCCCACTCCGCTTCAATGGACAGAAAGCCTAAAGCTGCGTTTCACCCAGTGTCACCGACTGACACTGACATTTTAAGTCCGCCCATTCAGATAAAGTGGAAACAGAGCACCAAATGAATACGAATGAACAGATCAGCATAAACTTCTCCACGAGCATGAGCAGTAATGCCTTGTTTACTTGGTGGGTATTGATATAAATAAACCACCTTCCACAGCTATAAAAAAGAGATAAGACAGACAGACCACTTGCGACACTACAAGACAGAATAATATATATATATACACACCTTATTGAATAGAGGTTGACAACTGTGTATAATTGGAGGAAATCATGAGTACCAAATATTTCAACAATCTACACTTATAATCCCACCCTGTCTTGTCTCATGATTATACAGCCTTTCCCCTTCTTAATTCGTGTCGTCGTTCAGTGATCAAGTAAGTGATGGGTCGGTCGTTGTGTGGCAGAGGAGGCGATGTCGGCGCGCTGCGGCGTGCTGGTGCACTGCGTGGCGGGCGTGTCGCGCTCGGTGACGGTGACGCTGGCGTACCTGATGCAGCGCCACCGCCTGTGCCTGCGCGACGCCTTCGAGCTCGTGCGCTCGCGCAAGACCGACATCGCGCCCAACTTCCACTTCATGCGGCAGCTGCACTCGTTCGAGCGCGACCTCGGCCTGCACGAGCACTGCGCCAGTCTGAGTAAGGTGTGACTTGTCGCCACGACGGGGCCCCGCCAGGGTACGATGCATGGGGAACATTGCAACTCATTCAAAATACCTTCTTAAAATTATTCTGGAGCATAGTTTTTATATAGTTTTTAATGCTGTATAAATTCTATAATATTAAATTTAAATTTATACTTAATTGATAAAATTCAGTTGGCTCCTTTTGTACAAACAAACTTAAGATCGAAAACGACGCCATTTTGCCCCCCTTTTATAAGATGATGTGTGAAGTAGTTGTGATCGGGGAAGTGTCTGACGGCTCCGTGCGCAGGTGCTGGAGGCGCTGGGCGCGGCGGAGGCGGCGGCGGCGGCGGCGGCGGGCTGCGGCTGCGCGGCGCCGGCGGGCGTGTCGCCCGACTCGGGCATCGAGTTCGACCGCTGGAGCGCGGCGCGCGACACGCCGCAATGACAGTTCTTCACGCCCCCGCCCGCGCCCTAGGGGCGCCCGGACCCGCGCCTGCCGCCGGCCCCGTTTGTAATGTCTAGTTATTCGTTCCTGTAGCACATTTTGTATACATATAGTTGTTCGAGCACGCTGCGACTAAACACGTATAAACGTAGGTAAATTGTATTAGCGGTGCACTCACGTTGTTATATAGACGGACGTCGGTGCCCCTGACGGTAATTAGTCGGTAAGCTCGTTAGGATGTAGTCGTATGAATATGTACTCTATACATATTTGATAAGTCAATTTTATAAGTTTGATATCGATGTATTTAGGGTATCGGATACGCGACGGAGTGCATTCCCATTAATATCTTCCATGATGCTGTGCATTTGATGTGTCCAAAATAAATGTTTGTTTAATAAATTTATGTTGAGGGCGGTCGCGCGGAGCCGCGCCGCGCCTCCTCCGTGAGGGGGCGCCGCGCCGCTCTCGCCGGTACAAACTAGGTGATCGGTATAGGAATGGACATTGAACGATATATTTACACAAATACGTATATTTTTTTCTAATAAACTTGGTCTTCTGAAATCTCTTCCATTGTTGTTGATAGCTGAGTGTTTGTATGTGATATACATAATATAGTACATTTGTTTAACTCTACGTGTTAGTTCAGGCTCATCAGGGACATTGTCGCAGGCGGTGTGTCGTGCACATTCAGATTTAATTAATTATAACTGTGTTGTCAACATTTGAATGTCTTTACAAATTATAACGAGTGAATGTGATGACCATACTAGACGCTGTAATAATATCTCTGATTCAAATAATATTGCTCACTGACCACTCAAGAGCCAAATAGATTTTGGCTTCATCGTATTTTATACATTATATTTAGGTGGGCGTAGATGCTAAGTAGTTTAAATAAAATAGGTACTTTATTTTTCTATCGGTGTTACGTAATCTGTTAGACTCGAATGTAACTTGCAGCGGTGTACGGTCAGTGAGTTTGTTTAATAATAGTGTTGAAGAAGTCTCTATTTTAAGCGACTATTTTTATATGAATTGTAGTACATTAAACCAGGAACTTCTGAATTATGTAACGCGTTACGTTAAGTTACATATGCGCCTCGCAGTTGGCAAAAAACAAATTCGAATCGTGATATAAAATAATATTTGTTTGTATTATATTTTCAGGCCATAACATGCTTCCAATACTTAGATGTTTTATATACAAATGATGCGTTAGTTAGATATAATTTTATTATTGAACATGTAAACAAGTGGCAAGCTTTAATATTAAGTATGTTAAGGACTCGTACGGTATGATATAGCGTATTGTAAGTTGTTACTTGTAAATTTGTTTTAGATTTAAGGAATAATCAATATTGTACTTCCTTATTATCAAATACAAATTACAGATTAGTTTTTGGTTCGCTTGTGCGCACATCGGCGCGTGAATCATCCAATGATCGCAGTAGTGTAACAATAAACGCCAAAGTTTAATGATTTTGTCTGAAGTTGAATCTTTGATTGGTATAAACCGCCTTTTAGTGTTGTAGGTAACATTGATTTCCACCATTTGCACTTTATGAGTATGTTTCTGGTGTAATTATTAGAGTTAGGATAAGATTTATAATGATTGTAGTGCACAAAGTAACATTATAATATATGCAAGGTCCGACACCGACCGCTCCTGGTAGGGAATCACCTAACATTGTCTTGAATATAAATGTATATAAATTAAAATAACAATTTTGTTGTATCATAAATTTCATGTTATTTGAAAATGTTGATAATGTTTTAGAAATATTTTAGTGCTTTTTCTTAAAGGTACCTAATTGCCATAAGGCACACCTAATATTAATCACAAACAAAAAAATATAAACACTGTTAATTGAATATTTTATTTGTTTCATTTTATTTTTATTTTATATACTTCCTTGGTTTTTTCTTTACTTTTCCGCCGAACGTTATTCTAATCTACTCATTTATAAATGACTACATAAATGGTACGCACTTCTAACCGATGTACTGAAGGAAGCGAAGCCCGCATCCCTGAACAGACTATATTATAACCTCTTGTTCAATTATGAACGCCTGGTACTTAAATTCACGAAAGGTGACTGAATTAACGTTTAAAACGTTGGAAACGGAAACTAAAACACTTTATTGGTTATTAATTACTGATGGATAGAAATGCAATATTTTAATCAATTATGTTTGTCCATTGTTCATCTCTTGCCGAGTTCTGTTCGCCTAGTACTTCTGATCGCTTTGCAAAAAATAGTTTTATTACATCCGTTTAAAACAAATTAAATAGAGAAGCAATAAGTACATAAAACGCATACTGTGCCAATACTAAAGTCCATTGACCGAGCGGCTTTATTCCATTAAATAATTACCACCTTTTCGTGAGTTCTGCTCGCCTAGTACTTTTTCGCCGTGAAATGTGGAGAATATAAAATCTATCGAATACAGAATATGTTATTTTATGAGGGTACTTCGATAAAAAACTGAAGGCAGATAACATATCGTCATATCGTTGAAGTTAATATCTCTTAGTGACTTCTGCTCGCCTAGTACTTTCGATCACAACGTAGGGAATATAAACAGTGTCACGAACTTACATTTGCTTTCTCAATAAAAAGGCTGGCAATAAAAAGAAACTTGATAATGTTTATAAAAAAAAATATTACCATCTCATGGTTCCTGATCGCCTGGTACTTTGTTGGATTTTTATACCTTAAAATAATTGATCTTTTCTTTCGAGTTGGGTTTGGAAATTGGGATGGGATAAGAGTATTACTTTATTGCTACTTCTCTAAACGCAAGGTTTAACTTAAACTCTAGTACAAGGGTAACCTGCGTTTAAAGCAGTGGCCTCCACTATTTTCATAGTTGAGGTAAACTGCTTAACTCAACTATGAAAATAGTGGAGGCCAATAGCAATAGCAATATAGGCCAGCCGGCAGTAGTTTGAGTGGGGATTCGTTTGGGAAACGGTGTGTAAGTAAAAATTGATTTTCTTGTTTCAATTTAAAACCTTCGCAGTCTTACTGCAGCTCCCCTTTAATTAAAATTAAGTGTTAAAATGGTTAAAGACAATGAAAAATAAAACAATAAAATTCCAATGATATTTATTTCTGAAATGTAGATGAAATACAATAAAATCGTTAATAACAATACATGTACATAATCCGTGTAATAACTACATACTCGCAATATGATGCGCCTCAAACGTGATCGTGAGATATAATAATATTGTCATCTAATAAAATAATAAAATCTTTACTACAAATAAATCTCCATCATTACTAATTGACTATCGTTGGGTGAATACTGAGAACATTCTCAGGAACTATGCTACAAACGAGTTATTCTATATCCAAGTAGGCCTCGCATCCTTTTCATACATAAACAATCCATATTATAGTTATTAAATAAACTTTGTCATATACAAACAAGGTGTACAAAACCTCAACATAATACTATAAGGATTTACTAGCTACACTATGTACAGAGTCGGTGCGAATGATGTCGACTGACGTGACGTAACAACTAACGAATGACCGTGCGCGAGTGACGTCACACGCCCGTCTGCCATCGTGATGTGTGTGACCTTAGTATTTGTGAAACTACTCTCTCGACAACCTATTCTAATGATGAGTGATCGCGCGCTGATCGACTAACAAATAATACAATCAAATCAATATTAGCCACCTTGTTTTCTATCGAGCTACTGACAATGGAACCTAATGAGCTGGCTCTATAAACATACACCAGTTAGCGAACAATACTTTCGCAGTTAACATATTTTTGGCACAATGTTGTGCTTAATTTATTAAAAATAAAACTTACATTTATTTACAATAAAGGCGACACAATAGTTATTGCTTTTGGTTTCGACGATATAAAGGATCACAGGAGTGATATGCAAGACACCTTCAGTTAATATATATGTGGGTATGCGTCGTGTTACACACTAACACCAGGACACTTAGAGGAATGCTTTCAATATACATCATATAACATTATAAATATACTATAAGGAAATATACTCTTTGGAATGTTACGAAGTTAGTAGATGATGATTGGCAACGAAAAGATAGTTCACTGAATAATAAATAATAATTAACTAGGTACTAAATTACGCACAAAGGCACCAGCCGATTTCGTTTCATTATATTGGTCCTCCTCGAGAATTATATGTCTATTAAAATATAATATATGTTTCATGTATAAATGTATAGTTAATAATATGTTTATCAATGGCACGACTTAAAAATTTAGATTCAGGGATTGGAATGTGCCTTTAAAATTATTCCAAAATATGTAATACCTAACAGGTACCTAGGACATACTCAAATACATTTCGATCGTAAGAGTAATCTATACTAATATTATAAAGCTGAAGAGTTTGTTTTGTTTGTTTGTTTGTTTGTTTGTTTGTTTGTTTAAACGCGCTAATCTCAGAAACTACTGAACCGATTTGAATAATTCTTTTTGTAATAGATAGCCACATTCAACGGGAAGGTTATAGGCTATTTTTCATCCCGAAATTCCTACGGGAACGGGTACAACGCGGGTAAAACCGCGGGGCGCTGCTAGTCAAATATAAAATTGTAATTAAAATATACCTATCTACACGTGTCGCGCTATACCGATCCTGCGGCGCCGCGGGAGGCCGCGGCGAACCATTGCACTAGCTGTCGAGGCGATCACGTACACTAATCTAAATATAATTTCAAATATCGTATAATATATTAAGTCATATAGTGTGATATGAACGCTAACAATCGGAGTTCTCCTCGCTAAGTCTCGCTATCCTATACAATCTGGTGGTCCTCGCGCTCATCGACCGCAGTCGACCCGCTAGTGCACCGCGTCAATGTCCCGCTGCGCGCGCGATATTTTCACCTGCAACGAGTGCATTACATTTTAGAGTGATCTATTTATCATTTTTGAACCGTATAAAAGTAAACGAGAGTGCGGGCGCGGTGTCAAAGAGTTTTTCGAGTCTTATCAAATTTGCGGGTAATTTTATTTAAGGTTTGGAGTGAATATTTAAAACGTCCTGTGAAATAGTTGTCCCCGGGCGAGTCAGACCTTATCCTTGGGCGTGTTGGGCTCGCCCGACTCGAGCGCGAACATCTTCATCTTCTCCTTGAAGGAGAGCGTCTCGGGCACGGCGGCGCCGCCCTCGGCCGCGGCGCGGGCCTGCGCCTCCGCCAGGCGGCGCGCGCGCGGGTCTCTGGGAGGAACATGTCGTATGAGCGGGCAGGGCGACACATTTTATATTATTCATGATTGTTTCAGGATGAGAGTTAGCACAGGGATAGATTATAGACATGAGCTGAACATAACCCGGAATATTTATAGGAGCTGCTTGTACATATAAATAATGAAATTGTACTCACTTGTAAACTTCCTGCGCGCCGATAACTCCGGGCGTGTGTGTGATGGGCGTAGTGGGCGTGGTGGGCGTGGTGGGGGTGGTGGGCGAGGTGGGCGAGGGCGCGGGCGAGGGCGAGTGCGAGGCGTCGTGCAGCGGCGGCGGCGAGCTGGCGGGCGGCGGCGGCGCGCCGCGCTCCTCGAACGACACGCGCTTGTCGGGGGCGGAGCCCTCGGGCGCCGCGCCGGGCGCCGCGCCGGGCCGGCCGCGCGCCGCCATGACGGCGAACGACGAGCCGCGCGCCGGCGGCGGCGGCGCGCCCCACAGCGACATGGCGCCCACGCCCGTCGTCACTTCCTCGGCACTCGGCGCCTGCGGCGTGGCTGCAACGCTCTGTAACGACAACACATCAAACTTTTAAAATATCTTCAATATTTAAAAAACTCTTTTCCCGTAAATCTATCTCAACTTTCTCGGTAGACATAGTTATTAACGGGGAATGTTTTGAACTACTTTTCACACCGATATTCCCAAGGGAAGAGGCCAAATAGCATACAACTAAAACAAGTAGTGTAGGCGGTGTCGTACCGCGTCGTGCGCGTATCCGTTGGTGTCGGCGCGGCTGTTGGTCTTGAGGATGCCCTTGGGCGGCGGCGGAGTGGCGCGCGCGCCCGCCTCCTCCATCTCGCCGTCCGCCGCGCCGCGCTCCTCCTAACGGGACCACAATTTTATTAGTATTAGCCTGTAATGTTCCACTGCTAGAAAAACCTCTCATCTCGCTGAAGATATTAGTACAATGAGGGGGATAAGGCATAATCACCACGCTTGCCAAATGCGGGTTGGTGATCTCAAACCAGAGCCATGTTTTAAAAGTAGGAAACGTGTTTTCGGTCGACCCGTGAATTGAACCCGGGACCATAGTCGCAGTGCAAATACCACCGAGCCGAGATCACCGAGGCGATTTTATTAAAAAGGAAATTTTATCAAACGATATATGTATATTACCTAAATAAGCTGACATTACAATCATACCCATCAGTACTCTGAATTCTAACGGTTGAGATTGGTACCACCACAAACGCTTGTGAATTATATCACGGTGATCTTCTCACATGCGTAATTGTCAGTTACTAAATTACATTCGTTATTAGATATTAGTTTAGAAATGATGTATTCAAAATTCGGTATCGTTTGTAAATTGTTCCAAGCGATCCTTACTAATACTAAAATTGTTAATGAGATAATCCATCGCACAATGCACATCTATTTAGATAAAAATGAAACCCGTTTTCCTTGGTCAAGGCATCACGCGTGAATGGCTGGACCGATTTCCACGGTTTTGCATTCGTTGGAAAGGTCTCGGGCTCCGTGAGGTTTATAGGGAATAAAAGTCTCAAAATTCCCACGGGAACGGGGGCGCTGCGGGTGAAACCGCGGGGCACAGCTAGTAATATTATAAAAAACAAGCAAGCTCGAGTAGGTAAGTGACCGACCCTGGTGTCAAGAGTAAAGACCGCCTAAAGGCCTCTGACATAGTCTGACGATTAAAACAAACGAGACCAACAATTTACGTGCTTTCCTCGTCACGGTAGCGCTCAGATAGAAATGCGAGTATCGGCCACCCATCCAAGTAGGGGTGTCGCTGCACGTCGCTTGACCTATCATGATCTGGCGGTACCTGGTCGTGCTCCGAGGCGCGCAGCTCGAAGTCCCTCTCGAGCTGCAGCGCGCGCAGCTGCTGGCTCTGCGCCGCGCTGCGCGTTGACCCCAGCGCGATCAGGTGCGAGATCGCCGCGTCTCTGCAACGTTCACCGATATCATTAATCGACTTGTACTGTGTAACCTGTTAGTTTATCTTTAAGTGTGGCGGTGTAAGCGCGTACCTCCTCTGGCGGTGGTGGTGGCGCCTTGCCTCGGCCTGCCGCTCGTGCTCCTCGCGCAGCCAGGGGTTGTGCGCGGGCGCCGCGCCGGCGGGCGGCGCCACTCCCACCAGCACCACTCCCGGCGGCTCCAGCGCGCTGGCCACGTACCGCTCTGGGGGAGTGCCACAAACAACCCTCAACCAAACTTTATATAAACCTCATTTGGGAACTATTCGGGAAAACAACTCGACAAACAACAAACACATTTGTAAATCAATAGCCTACTAATATTATAAATGCGAAAGTTTGTGAGGATGGATGGATGCATGTATTGTTTCTATGTATGTTACTCTTTACGAAAAAACTACTGGACGGATTTGGATGAAACTTTACAGTAGTAAAGGTTATACATCAGAATAACACATGGCATACATTTAATCCCGTAATGGGGCTTTTGAAAAAAAAATTTTGTGATAAATGGAAAGATTATATATTAGTTTTATAACAAAACTATTTTTATTTTATTTTTTTCGCAATAATTCAAAAGTTATTTCAAAATAAAAATTAATTTTTGAATCCAGTACCGAAAACACTCCGGCAACTCCCGAACAGCGCGTGTGACGTAATTATGTTATGTAGTTTCACTGGTTAGATTTCACCACTGAGTTTTCACTCGTTGTTGGTTGTATAGAAAAGAGGTTCGGTTACATCGCAAACTTTTTATACCTATGTTTATGAAAAGAGGTTCGGTTACATCGCAAACTTTTGGAGGGAAAGAGAATAAAAGGGCGGGAATCTTGATTGTAAACGCAGTACGTACTTATGGTTTAACATAATTACGTCACAACTACGGTGACCAATCATGGCGCGTTTATAGTCACGTGATTTTTATTGAAATTTCATCAATTTTTAATTGTTTATAATTAATTGAAAAAATATTTTTTTAAGTTTTTTACATTAAATATCAATATTATTAATAATAAAGTTTTAAAATACATTAAAAAAATCAAACGCAGGAACCCGCAGGAACGAGTTAAACGCGGGAAACACCGCGGGGCGCGGCTAGACATATTATAGTCATTATCATTCTAGTCATATCATATTAGACACGTACCTTCCTCGGGCTCCACGGCGCCGGCTTGTGGCTGCGGCTGCGGCTGCGGCTGCTGCTGCTGTGACTGCGAGAAGTACTCTTCATCCAAATCCTCCGGCCGTCTAATCATCTGCTGTGAGAACACCACATTAGCTTACTAGAAAATATATAAAGTGTTCACATTCAAACTCATACTCAAAATATCCGAATAAAATTCGTATTTCTCAATATAAATAGATTTCTGCATCTCTGTCATAATCTCAAAAAACATTTCCACGAGAGTTTATAGACAGAATAATTCACAGTGAAATAGCTTACTGTTTTATTTCTACTGGAATTTTTCCAGTAGAAATAGAAAAGCGAGTAAAACTGACCGGATTCACATCCATCTATATTATTCATCCAACTATATCCATCATCAGCATCCATCTATTGGACTAAGAGCCCGTGAACCCCAGACCTTCGTTATTTTATAAAAGCTGAAAGTTTGTCAGCGCATGCTCCCAATACAGGTAAGAACGATGGACTATTATGAAGTTTGGGTTACAGTGGCTTTAGCAGGTAAACGGTATTAAAGGTGTGTAAAATACCGATCTAAATTCATCAAATAATAAAGTGTGATTTGTGTGACATGACATATGTCATTTGAAAGCTCTTGAAGAGTTGTACAAGTCACCCTTTGACGATGATATCGAAATCGACGGCCAACTTGGTGTTTTCGACCATTGAAGATTGGAGTTGACCTATGCTATGGACGCTGATCCTAATGCTCAACAGTGACATAACCTATGTCATTTGAAAGCTCTTGACAAGTTGTACAAGTCACCCTTTGACGGTGACATCGAAATCGACGGCCAACTTGGTGTTTTCGACCATTGAATATCATTGAAGATTGGAGTTGACTTTGCTATGGACGCTGATCCTAATGCTCAACAGTGACATGACCTATGTCATTTGAAAGCTCTTGACAAGTTGTACAAGTCACCCTTTGACGGTGATATCGAAATCGATGGCCAACTTGGTGTTTTCGACCATTGACCTTTAGTACCGTTTACCTGTCAAAGCCACTGTAACCCAAACTTCATAATTGTCCATCGTTCTTACCTGTGTTGGGAGCATGTGCTGACAAACTTTCAGCTTTTATAAAATAACGAAGGTCTGGGGTTCACGGGCTCTAGGTCTATATGCATCTAATTTAATAAAGCTGAAGAGTTTGTTTGACCCGAGCTGCCAATCAGATTCGAATAATTCCTTTTGTAATGGATAACCACATTCAACGGGATGGTTATAGAGTATTTTTCATTCCGAATTTCCCACGGTCACGACGCGGGTAAAACCGCGCGGCGCTGCTAGTAGTTAATACTTACTTGCGGTTTGGGAGCAACAGGCGGCTGAGACCTCTGAGGTGATGGCGGTTGGTGCCACTCGTACCTGCAATTATTAAATTCCATTTACAAGTTATTTAAGAATCAAATTATTCTCCATATCAAATTGTTTGTCAATTTCTGACATACGCAATTTTCCGATGAGCAAAAGAGACAAAACACAGCGTTTATTATAACAAGGCGTAAAAGTTAAAAAAACGTATTTCATGCCTGATGCCTTGCCCCATATTCATGGCAAACATTTGTTTATCAACATCGTTGACCTAAGATGTTGCGAATTGAACAATTGTCAACATGCTGCGTGGATGGTGAATCTTGATTACTCCATTTTAAAATATCGTTCAACAAGCGGAAACGTAAAGGTTCTGTTGCTCAACAAATAATTACCGCAAATGCGCATCTTTAAACGTTATAATTCATACCTTTGCGGCGCCGCATGCGGTAATTGTCCAGGCGACTGCATATGATGCATGTTTTGTTGCATAGCCTGTTGCTGCATCGCTTGCATATGTTGTTGTTGCATATTCTGCTGTTGTTGAATCTGCTGTTGTTGAATCAACTGTTGTTGTTGTTGTAATTGTTGCATATTATGCATGTGTTGTTGATTCAGGTTCGGCGATTGTTGCATAGGCGAATGTAACGGTAGCTGTTGATGCATGGCTTGTTGTTGGTGCATGATTTGTTGTTGTTGCATGGTTTGTTGTTGCATGGCCTGTTGGTGCATGGTTGGTTGTTGTTGCATGGCTTGTTGGTGCATGGGAGGCGACATTGGTTGTTGCATTGGCGACATCGGCTGTTGTATTGGTGACATCGGTTGTGACATTGGCGACATGTTGTTTTGTTGTGTTTGTTGTTGAGGACTGTTGTATGCTCCTCCTCCTATGTTAATAAAATAAGTTCAAAATTAAATCAATATCAACAACATCTCAAAGGCCTCTAATCTCATCGCATATATCAACACAGTGACGAGGATGCCATAATAACTATTCTTGCCTACTATGCCAGTTAAGTAAAATTCATTCGAACCAGGAATTAAACCCGGGACCACTGCACACTACACTTGGTACAATATTGAAGTAAAAAGTCCCAAATGGGTCGAAGACTTGTTTTGGGGCCCAAGACATGATAACATGCATATAGAGTAGTATAAAATATGTGTGTCACCTATAATATGGTTATTATGCCGGTGCCCCGCGTACGCCGCGTGTTCTCTTCGCGTTGCCTCTTCTGATAACTCTGCTAGCTTCGCGGCGCGGACACTCATTGTTGATGAATTATTCTGAAAAAAAAAATTCTAAAAGAATATCTGCAAACTAACATAAAATAAGCATATCAAGCTGAGGTTTCGACCCGAACATTTGTCTTCCAATAGGCACGTTAATAAAGTATTGACTAATCAATTCTTGACTTTATTTTGAAGTACTCAGAGATCGCTGTCTAACATCTCTTATACTTATATTAATGGAGTGCTCGCACTTTTGTTGCAAACAATGGTTACATTAGTCATACGAGAACACATGACTCTACATCGAGTTCATAAATTACCAGATCTCGCTGTAACCGATGAATGGGATCAATGCGAGAATTAAAATAATGTATTATTAGTTAGATTACCTGCGAGTGCATGGGCGAGTCGGGCGCGGGCGCCGGCGCGGGCGGGAAGTGCGCCGACTGCGGCCGCCCCGACCTGCGCCAACAATCATTGTTACAAACAACCACGTCGGTACAGTGGCATGTGAGAGCATTTCCTAAGTCAGGGGCTGCGGTTTCGATTCCGGAGTGAACAATATGTCTACAGATAATTGTTGGTGACGACGTTTGAGTGTCAATCATATTAATTATAATCAGTTAGTTAGATTTCATTATACAAGCTTAGTTTGGGTCTAATTAACCGTGTGTGAATCTGTCCGCGTGTACACTAACACTGATGAGCGACTTACTTAAAGAAGCGTTTCCACTTAGCATTCTGAAGAAACATTTTGTTAACACTAAATCATCAATGTTTGCTGTTCTACAGATGTCCGATCAAAAACACGTGTTTAAGTCAATCAAGAAATGGTCCCCAGCCGATCCTCACTGGTTCACTCTTTCAAGTGATTTAATTTAACGCAAAAACGAACGATCGCTTGCTCAAAGCTATTCAGAATACGAACTGTAAATGCATCTAAATACTTTATAATACAATGTTATGACTTAAGAGCACAGTTTTCAGTGGAGTGTGAGACCACTGACTGTACCACCGGACCAACACATTAAACTGTGTGACTGGGTACCTTTCATTATGGACGTCGTGTGACCAGTTTATTATTTCGAGTACTGTGTGAATGAACATGCGACTTATTATATTTACAAACTAGACTATATTATTCATAACATTATAACAAATCATGTACATGAGTAAATTAGGTCACATTCATTAAACGTTTTGTTATGTAATTGAACTCTTAACAACAGAGCTGTTGAAAATAAAAGGTGGTAAGTAAGTATCGCCCTATGCGGGTCGTGTATGGTGGTCAGAAATTATCTGCCTATACTGATCGTGCAAGGTGGTAAGTAAGTATCGCCCTATACCGACCGATCGTGCAAACTGGTAAGTATTGTCCTTAAACGATCGTGCAAGTTGGTAAATAAGTATTGCGCTATACTGATCATGTACGGTGATGAGTAAGTATCGGCCTATGCCAACCGTGTACGGTGGTGAGTAAGTATCAGCCTATGCCAATCGTGCAAGGTGGTGAGTAAGTATCGCGGTATACTGATCGTGTAGGGTGCACGGCGCACGGTGTAAGGTGGTGTAAGGTGGTGTAAGGGTCGTGTAGGGTGCAGGGTGCGGGCGGTACCGGTCGTCGTGCAGCGCGGCGAGGTTCTGGTAGAAGCCGTCGTGCGCCGCCAGGTTGTGGCTGCTGCGCGACTTGTGCGCCCACAGCGCGCCCTCCGCGCCCGCCGCGCCGCCGCCGGGGCTGCGGACACGTGCGTCACACCTATTACTGCCCTCTGTCCTACTCACAGGACGGCAATCAAATTTACACAAATTTCATAAAGAGAAACGATATTTACTGCTCAACAAAACGTATATTTTTACCCCAATAAATCTGGGAAAATACGAATACGCATATAAAAAAATAGCACATTGCGCCATTTGTTGGATCACGGGAACCATCACGTGAAACAACAAGTCAACAATGAAGTGATTGACGTTCTTTTACTGTTAGCAAACATTACACGTCAAAAATCACTCATTGGACACTCAAAAGCAATAATTGATAATGATAACTCTGAGAGTGGCAGTAAGGAGAAATGTCATACTAAAAGTTACAAATAATGATTTCTATTCCACTCTACCAGCTCCGATATGATGATAAAATGTATCCCATTTTTTATTGTGATGTATAACCTATATAACTGTAAAGTTTCTTCCAAACTAGTAGTTTTTTCGTGAATTAGTAACAAATGTACATACATCCATCCTTGCAAACTTTGGAATTGATAATATGAGTAGTATTGAGTGGGCGAGTGTACCTGAGGTGGTGGTCGTGGGTGGGGGTGGCGGGCGCGTGCAGCGCGTGGAGCAGCGCGGGCGTGCTCTGGGCCGGCTTCACCGCCTCGGCCGCCAGCCGCGCCGGCAGGTCGCGCTCCGACGAGTAGTATTGAGTGGGCGAGTGTACCTGAGGTGGTGGTCGTGGGTGGGGGTGGCGGGCGCGTGCAGCGCGTGGAGCAGCGCGGGCGTGCTCTGGGCCGGCTTCACCGCCTCGGCCGCCAGCCGCGCCGGCAGGTCGCGCTCCGACGAGTAGTATTGAGTGGGCGAGTGTACCTGAGGTGGTGGTCGTGGGTGGGGGTGGCGGGCGCGTGCAGCGCGTGGAGCAGCGCGGGCGTGCTCTGGGCCGGCTTCACCGCCTCGGCCGCCAGCCGCGCCGGCAGGTCGCGCTCCGACGAGTAGTATTGAGTGGGCGAGTGTACCTGAGGTGGTGGTCGTGGGTGGGGGTGGCGGGCGCGTGCAGCGCGTGGAGCAGCGCGGGCGTGCTCTGGGCCGGCTTCACCGCCTCGGCCGCCAGCCGCGCCGGCAGGTCGCGCTCCGACGAGTAGTATTGAGTGGGCGAGTGTACCTGAGGTGGTGGTCGTGGGTGGGGGTGGCGGGCGCGTGCAGCGCGTGGAGCAGCGCGGGCGTGCTCTGGGCCGGCTTCACCGCCTCGGCCGCCAGCCGCGCCGGCAGGTCGCGCTCCGACGAGTAGTATTGAGTGGGCGAGTGTACCTGAGGTGGTGGTCGTGGGTGGGGGTGGCGGGCGCGTGCAGCGCGTGGAGCAGCGCGGGCGTGCTCTGGGCCGGCTTCACCGCCTCGGCCGCCAGCCGCGCCGGCAGGTCGCGCTCCGACGAGTAGTATTGAGTGGGCGAGTGTACCTGAGGTGGTGGTCGTGGGTGGGGGTGGCGGGCGCGTGCAGCGCGTGGAGCAGCGCGGGCGTGCTCTGGGCCGGCTTCACCGCCTCGGCCGCCAGCCGCGCCGGCAGGTCGCGCTCCGACGAGTAGTATTGAGTGGGCGAGTGTACCTGAGGTGGTGGTCGTGGGTGGGGGTGGCGGGCGCGTGCAGCGCGTGGAGCAGCGCGGGCGTGCTCTGGGCCGGCTTCACCGCCTCGGCCGCCAGCCGCGCCGGCAGGTCGCGCTCCGACGAGTAGTATTGAGTGGGCGAGTGTACCTGAGGTGGTGGTCGTGGGTGGGGGTGGCGGGCGCGTGCAGCGCGTGGAGCAGCGCGGGCGTGCTCTGGGCCGGCTTCACCGCCTCGGCCGCCAGCCGCGCCGGCAGGTCGCGCTCCGACGAGTAGTATTGAGTGGGCGAGTGTACCTGAGGTGGTGGTCGTGGGTGGGGGTGGCGGGCGCGTGCAGCGCGTGGAGCAGCGCGGGCGTGCTCTGGGCCGGCTTCACCGCCTCGGCCGCCAGCCGCGCCGGCAGGTCGCGCTCCGACGAGTAGTATTGAGTGGGCGAGTGTACCTGAGGTGGTGGTCGTGGGTGGGGGTGGCGGGCGCGTGCAGCGCGTGGAGCAGCGCGGGCGTGCTCTGGGCCGGCTTCACCGCCTCGGCCGCCAGCCGCGCCGGCAGGTCGCGCTCCGACGAGTAGTATTGAGTGGGCGAGTGTACCTGAGGTGGTGGTCGTGGGTGGGGGTGGCGGGCGCGTGCAGCGCGTGGAGCAGCGCGGGCGTGCTCTGGGCCGGCTTCACCGCCTCGGCCGCCAGCCGCGCCGGCAGGTCGCGCTCCGACGAGTAGTATTGAGTGGGCGAGTGTACCTGAGGTGGTGGTCGTGGGTGGGGGTGGCGGGCGCGTGCAGCGCGTGGAGCAGCGCGGGCGTGCTCTGGGCCGGCTTCACCGCCTCGGCCGCCAGCCGCGCCGGCAGGTCGCGCTCCGACGAGTAGTATTGAGTGGGCGAGTGTACCTGAGGTGGTGGTCGTGGGTGGGGGTGGCGGGCGCGTGCAGCGCGTGGAGCAGCGCGGGCGTGCTCTGGGCCGGCTTCACCGCCTCGGCCGCCAGCCGCGCCGGCAGGTCGCGCTCCGACGAGTAGTATTGAGTGGGCGAGTGTACCTGAGGTGGTGGTCGTGGGTGGGGGTGGCGGGCGCGTGCAGCGCGTGGAGCAGCGCGGGCGTGCTCTGGGCCGGCTTCACCGCCTCGGCCGCCAGCCGCGCCGGCAGGTCGCGCTCCGACGAGTAGTATTGAGTGGGCGAGTGTACCTGAGGTGGTGGTCGTGGGTGGGGGTGGCGGGCGCGTGCAGCGCGTGGAGCAGCGCGGGCGTGCTCTGGGCCGGCTTCACCGCCTCGGCCGCCAGCCGCGCCGGCAGGTCGCGCTCCGACGCACGCCGCGCGCCGCCCGCCCCGCCCGCTAGCGTGCAACCATCTCATTAGTAAAACGTACTTATACTGCTGCTATACGTGGTTTAAGCGAACGGTAAATAATAACTTCATAAAATAAATATGTCCTCAAATAACGATATTTCACGTCTTTGTTCAATTTCAGCAGCTCAATTGAGCCCCGGAAATTATGTCATATTGAACTTGGATACCGCCGAACGTCAGGATAAATGAAGCTAAATAAAAGCTTGGAATAAATAAATACACAGATAATAAGGTTGCATACAGGTAAGTAAAATAACAATGTGCATACAATGAAAAAACGATACCAACAAAAAATATTTTATTAAATCCAAATCATAATAAGAGTGACTGCAACATAAAATTAGTGTTCATAGGTTCAGGGACACAGTCTTACAGAGATCCTGGGCGAGTAGCGGCGGCGAGTCCTCCCGGGGCAGCGGCGGCAGCTCAAACTCATTTCCCAGGGCCAGCGTGTCGGCCGAGCCCAGGGGGCCCGGCGCCGCCCACGCCGCCAGCTGCGCCCGCGCCGCCGCCAGCTCCGCGCCCGCCAGGCGCCCGCCCGCCCCCGGGGACCCGGCCCGCGCCAGCGCCGCCAGGCTGCAGCTCGCGCCCAGCCGGGGCGGCGGGGAGCGGCGCCCGCGCAGTGAGGGGCTCGAGCGGGACGCCCGCGGGAGCCGCGCGCAGTACTTCAGGTCGATGGCGTCGAAGCGCCGGGTGAGCGCGCGCACGCGGCCCGGCCCGGCGCGGCACTCGTCCGGCGACTTCCACGAGCGCGCGTCGTCCGGCGCCGGCGCCGGGTCCGTCAGCGCCGCCAGCGCGCGGTGCAGCCGGGAGTGCAGGTCGCCGATCGAGTCCGTCTCTCGTCGCACGTCTAGAGTGAGGCGCGGTCGGGGCAGAGGGGCGGGGACGGGTGGCGGCACAGGGGCGGGCGGGGGCGCGGGCGGCTGTATAGGGGCGGGCAGCGGCGCCGTCTGCACGGCCGCCTCGGCGGTGGGCGGGTCGTCGGGCGGCGGCAGGATGCGGCGCGCCGCGCCCCCGCAGTAGATGAGCGGCTCGTCGGCCGCGTCGATGAACGGGATGCGCTCGTCGGCCGCGCGGCAGCACGCGCACGGGCGCGGCGGCGACGGCGGCGACGGCGGCGACGGCGGCGGCGACGACGAGCGCGCCGAGTAGTCCTCGCACGTGAACATGAAGACGGGCGCCGCGGGCCGCGCCGGCGCCGGCGGCGACGGCGAGCGCACCACCAGGCGCGGCACGCAGCGCTCCGACGACGACGACGACCACGACGAGCTGCTGGACGCGCCGCCCTCGCCGCGCCCCTCGCCGCGCCCCTCGCCGCGCCCCTCGCCGCGCCCCTCGCCGCGCCCTGCAACACGCCCGCCCTCACCGACACGACCACACCTCGGGTCCGGCCTGCGACCCTCCTACTAAAGCATAGAAGCGCCGAACGAGAAAACAAGCTGCATGCACACGGAAGGAACAGGAAGAGTCACGTGGAAAGCGGTGTGAAGCTGTATAAAGCACTCGGCTGAGTGTGGTGTATATTTGCCTGCGGTGGCGAGCTCGGAGCGCGGCGCGGCGGGCCGCAGCAGCGCGGGGTGCGTGTTGGTGAAGGTGCCGGAGTTGCGGCGCGCGCCCGCGCTCCCGCACCCGCACCCGCCGCCGCACTCCTCTACGCGGACAACACACACCCTCAGTACGTCACGCCGCGCCCGCATCGATACCCACTCATACATTACACAAATGGAACTGAATCCACACCGAACGATCCACGGTGTTACGGCTCGTATTTCAAACGCACGCGCTGACTAAGCGCCCATTGGTTGAATGGATCAAAGATGCTCGGAAGACACTTGCACAAGTGTCATGTTTATAGCTTGCACTAAGGATTTGAGGCTTCCCGCTTTACTTCATTGAGCAAAATGGACCGTCCGGTGTGGACCGAACACCTGGCTTTTTTGTCATTTTCAGTAAATTTTATTTCGCTTACTAGAAATATCCCACGAAAAAAACCACAAAAAAAGAAATTAAAGAACCAAATAAAATAAAAAGTACTCACCCAAAATAACCACAAAATAAACACCAAAATAAACCGCGAAAATTAACGAACCGAAACGTAAAAATATCGTATAAAACACACTGCCTTAAGATATACAGTAAATAACCAAATTGTCGTGATATAACATTGTTTAGTTTAATATTAGTAATAAGTGGCACATTTGTGGCAATCGTGGCAAATGTTTGGGAATGTGTCATAACCATGTGACATTACTATACACTAGCCACTAAAGAATAAAAATAGGTTTACCTTGCCGTTGGTTATTGTAAGCCGGCTGGTGCAGTAGTGTGGCGAGTCCGTGCAACATGGCGCCTTGTTTAGCCACTTCTAGCGTCACTGTGGGCCCGGTCCGAACTAGGTATTCTGCAGCCTACAACATATTTTAATGACGTTGTGTTCGAAATAAATTGATAAATGAAATGGAGTTATAGTTTACAAAAATAAATAATACTATATAATAATGTAGTTAGTGTGTTCCCGACAGGGATGGGGTTACCTTCTCCTGCGTGATGCCGACGAGCGACTGTCCGTCGACGGAGAGCAGCTGGTCGCCGGCCGCCAGGCGGCCGTCGGCGGCCGCCGCGCCGCCCGGCACCACCGACTTGATGTAGATGCCCAGCTTGCTCTGGCCCGAGCCCTGCGCGAGACGACGGGTGAGTGTGGGCGGGGGGGACGCGGGGGGCGAGGCGCGCGCACGTACCTTGGCGGCGACGATGCTGAGCCCCATGCCGTTGTCGTTCTTGTGCAGCTGCACGAGGTGGCGGCGCGGCGCGCCCCGCGGCGGCGCGCGCGCCAGGTACACGGCCCAGTCGCCGCGCGCGCCGCCCTGCGCCGCCAGGCGGCACAGCCCCGCGCGCGCCAGCGGGCTCACGAACTCGCACAGGCCGGGCGGCACGCCGCGCACCACCTCCGCGCTGAACCCGTCGCAGGGGATCATGAGGTCGACGGCGAGCCACACGCTCTCCTCCAGGCGCACGTCGCGGCCGTCGGCGCGGCACAGCTCGTCGGCCAGGCGCGCGGCGGCGGCGGCGCCGGCGGCGGCGGCGGCGGGCGGCGCGAGCGGCGCCAGCAGCGCGCGCACCTGCACGGAGTTCAGCTTGGAGCACGAGCTCAGCGCGCCCGCCGCCTCCGCGCCCGACCGGTACGTGCGCTGGATCAGGCGCGCTGCGGGACACTCCGTTAGTAAGTATACATTTCTGAACGAGGCTCTAGTCTAGTCGGCGGGTCCGATGCAGCCTTCTCTATCTATTCCCGTTCAATGCAACACTAAAGATAAAGATGTGATGATGTCGCTTTATACGACATGACAAACACTTTTTTCTTAACTGAATACTTTTTTCTTTCATAATTAATTACAAACCCGAAATATAATTTAAAAAAACTGATTGGTATAGGGATATATTCGAAACTAATTAGTTTTTGAGAAACTCACTAACCAATTAAATCACATAGATAAATACAAACGGACACAAATAGAAATAGGATAGGATCTGCACTCTGAACAACTTAACTTCAGTAAAAGTCAGATTGTCAGTAAAACTCCAACTTCAATTAAGAAGAATTTTTATATGTCCCCAAAAGTTAAAGAACCTGCTTTAAATTCATTTGAATTACTTATGTTCCCAAAGGTTATTTTTGTAGTTCGACTATTCCGTTTCCATTCATAACTACAAATTATGTACCATGATTATACATTCTCAAGAGGACCCGTATGAAAATGAACCGTTGCATTAATTACCTGCTTGATATATCTTGGCGAGTTGGCAATCCGCGGCGATTTCGCTGCCTTGTCGTAACGCCCAAGCTGATAATAACGCCAGGCGCGCCGTCAACGCCACGCCCCACGCCGGCGATATTAAACCAGGCTCGGTAACTAACTGTAAATTAAAATTATAGAGAAATTAAAATAAAATATTGTATGGTTCGCGTCAGGAAGCTCTTGATAGAGCTGAATGGAAGTAATGGGGGAGGCCTTTACCCATCAATGGGACACAAGGCTCATATTAATAATAAGAAATAAACTGTTCACTGCGGTTTTAAAAGTATGTAAATTATAGGTGAGTACTTTTTTCAAAGTCCCCAATTCAAATTCAACGCACTAACATTACGTAACATACACTTCCTATATCTTACCTTATTAAAGCACACTGAATTGATATAATAAAACAGTGACGAGAACAACTGCAGCGTTAACGCCGCGTTTACGCGACATAACCTCAGTAGCACGACGGCGCTAGCGAGCACGCGCAGCGTAGCCGCCGTAGCGTCAGTCGGTTCGCCGGCGTTAGGGTTCATTAGAGTGTCTAGCGCCGGGCTTAATTCAGCTTGGAAACAAGTCACTAGATTGCTGTAAAAGGAATTGGAAATTGTATGAAAATGTATAGGATTTAAATTACCGAGAAAGATTGTCCTACTAATATTAAAAATGCGAAAGTTTCTGAGGATGGATGTATGTTTGTTACTCTTCCACAAACACACAAAGACTTCTCAACGGATTTGGATGAAACTTTACATTAATATAGATTATACATCAGCACAACACATGGGATAAATTTTTTAACCCGATTTTCCCGCGGGAACGGGTACAACGCGGGTAACACCGGGCTAAGAATAAATAAAGACACAACATTAGCATACCTGAAAGCAGCCTCCACAGTTTGTGACAACAGATCTTGAGCTTGCGTCGAAAACGACGATATGTGCCTGTCGTATTTGAGGAAGTGCAGGAATTCACTCGCGTTCGCCATCCAGAACGCTTGCGCTGTTGAGTGTTTACATCTCTCCTGTATGACAAAAAAAAGCATTATCACATATAAACCGCCTTATCCATCAACGCTCTTAACCTTTTGTTTACCGGCATTAGAAACACAATAGAAAATCAATTGTGTCTGGCTTGAAATCGCGTCCGCGGGATATGAGGGGTTAATGAAAACACTGTTATAAAGTGTTGTGTCTATTTTGCTCTTTGGAAAATATCGTATGTCGGAAAGGGACAAACCATTTAATAGCTAAAATGCTGTGAGGAAGCGTTTATGAATAAAGCCCTATGGCATTAATTTCAAAAAGGTTAATGGCCAAGTCTGGTGTCGGAAGTTTAAGACCGCCTTGAAGCCTCCGACATGGTCTAACGGTTGAAACAACATATTAAGTCAATAGTATTGAGTCGGTAGTACATATACATAATTTTACTTAATTGCACTTTGTATAAATAGATCAACTCAATGCGCGCGGTTCTACGGCCCTTCTCCCATTACGATACGCCCGCGCGACTCTAGTCTCGGAGACTAGTCGCCGCGAAGTATCTCACATACATTTATATGGAGACTCTCACACTACGATACTGGTATTCTACGCGTTCGCGACTAGTCTCGCGATACCCGCCGTGTTGGTCGCTTGTTCGTCGCGTCTCGCGCGTTTCGATGTAATAAGATGCAAGTAGGTCTCTTTAGACATTCGGTAAAGTAAAGTAAAGTATTAGCCTGTAATGTCCCACTGTTGGGCAAAGGCCTCTCGTCTCACTGAAGATATCAGTACAGTGAGGAGGTTTCAGGCGTAATCACCACGCTTGCCTAATGCGGGTTGGTGATCTCAAACAGACATTCGGTAGAAAGATAAAAATTTCTTATCATCATGTTGTAGTTCTTGTGCGGCTACAAAAACTCTACAATTTATGTTTCTTTCAATATATGGATGAATCCAGTATTTTCTACTCTTGCGTTGACGTCTTCTATTTCTATAAAACAGAAAAACTGCAAGAGCTTCTTCGTCACTGGAGTCGTTCGACATAACGTCCGTCTATAAAAAACGAGTTTGCACAAATGATGAATTTAGTAATTTTTCAGTAGCATAATATGCGAGCATCGCGTAGCGAACATGTATCTAACTAGTATTATACTCGAGTATCGTACCCTACTAGTATCGTAATGGGAGAAGGGGCTACGTGTAAGAATAGCGAAAGGAACAAGTTTTGTTTCTGACAAACAAATGAAAAACACAAAGATGAGTACCACATTTCACCAAGATCAACTCAGATAAGATCGACCACACACCTTGTTTGACAAAGTGGTCAAACTAAGTATGTATATCACATATTAGGTTAATTTATGACAGTTTTTGATTGATTTTCCTGCTCATCTACGGCTGGAGTTCAAACCAGACCATGATCGATATTTTATGAGCAGTTATCGTCTCAATATCACTAAGACTTACGCTATTCGGCTAATGGGTTCACGATATTACCTTATACATTTTTATATAGGGCAGACCACATACCTGAACAGTAGAATGTATTAAGAAAGCCACGTGGTGTAGAAAGCTGGTCAGCTTTTGTGCTCTCTCCGTGGGAGTCAACTCCGGCCGGTAGTGAGTCGACGCTCGGTACCTGAAAGTGAACACGTTACATTCCATATTACGTTCGACTTTACGTTTCAATAAACAACTCAAAGTGAACATGTTACATTACGTTTTTACGTTATAATAAACATGTAGGTTTATGACGCTTTGGGGAATAGGTATACGTAAAGAAAAATGAAGTCGATTACTTCTAGGGTGTATATAAAAATGATTACTGTTAATGCCGGGTTAAAATAAATAGGATTCTCGAGGGTGTTACAAATACCAAATGCTTGCATACAGAGAAATATTTCAAATTACTTCAACTCTACGAAACATTGGAATCCAATTAAAACTATTGATATAGATATATTCCCTGAATTCTGTCCCGGTCTTCAGTAGTCCTAGCTTTAATTTGATATGGAAGAAAGCTTTATATTCAGTTCTATAAAATTTGAGGAAGTGATGTCTCTATAACAACGATTTATTTTTGATAAATCCCGAGTCAATACGTATTAAGTGCGGGCCCAATAGTCTATATTTGCAAGGCTGATACTTTGAGCTCCATATCAAACTCCCCTCTTCGCTTATAAAGCCTGTAAGTCGAATAGGGGTGTTTGAAGGTCACTTTTCTTTTGTATCGTAGAGCAACAAGGATAACTTTGATTTTAGGGAATCGAAGATATGCTAACATCTTCGTTAGCATATCTTCAACGAAATGAAAAAAGATTTTTATTGGAAATGATAGTTATGAATTTCAATAAATTTGAGTCTGATTAATCATACCTTTGAACAATAGTCACAGTACGAAAGCGTTAAATTAATTGCTAAATTAAACCCATTTGTAAAGTAAATACATTTACTAAGCAAGATATCAAACATTTAACAAATTGCAAGCACGAAGCCAATTTGAGTAAATGAGATAAAACGAATATTTATTGCGCTATCTTTCACGTTATGAAAATTACTGTAACAATGGGACTGTGTTAAGCGTCGCGTAACTTTTTAATGTTTGAACAATTAGCTCGCTATAACGTAAAATAGTAAATAAAATGGTTATATTACCCACATTACACGAAGATACAAACATGTTTTCGATACAGGTAATAGAATTTCACATACTCTTGTCTTAAATTCATTTATGTAACCTGTAACTATAGCATATCGCATAAATTATTCAAAAATACATTTTTGGAGACCCCTTGGGCTTTTAATGTTTGGCATAACATTGAACCCTTTTGGGATATTAAAAAAGTTTAGGGTTATATGGATAGGTATAGTATATATAGGTAACTTTTGGCGGTAATATAATATTGTTTTTTAATAACTTTTAAAGGGTAAAAGTCCAACTGGATTAAATTAACCTTAAAATTAAAATGACGCATCGTTTAATATGTGTCACAAACCTAACCGAGAGTCAAGATTGCGAGAATCCATCATTTGCGACAGGCAAGCAGTGCGGGTGATATATCACCCAATCATAGTGATACGGTCACGAGAGAACTACCGTTTTTTCCGACTGACCTCCCAATATCCTACCACTTAACGATCAATCTATTCTCTACGACGAGGTAAGTCTGAAATTTAGAATCTAGTTCGATTTAGATCTAATTTTCTACGCTCTGGATTGGATAAATCCATTTCCATCGAAATTAAATTCTAGTTGGTGTTTTTATAAAACTTTTTAAGGAATCCAGGCATTGTTTTATGTATAGGAACTTTTTTGTGAAAGCGACGAAATGGATGAGAGCAAAGCTGATTCTCTCGACTACTGAAACATAATACTTCAGCAAATGCTTCTCAATTTGTCTCCCATATTCCTACTTTACAAAATAAACACAACAATATCGTTTTACATACGATAGTATTTGTCTGGAAATGTAACAGGGGATTAGGGTCTTTCATTATAATGTAGGATCAGACGCCCGCGAACGCTACACAAATCCGTGGTTGAAATTGACAATTTACGAAGAGTATGAACAATGTAAAAATGTTATAAATACTGTATTTTTGTGGACAGCGCTTAGAGAAAACCTTTTTTTGACTTTGAAAGTAGTAAAATTGTTTGTCTTTGAAGATAATATGCGCCTTATTATAAAATGAGTTTACATTTTAGGACTCAGAGCGGCTTGCACTCTTCCATCTATTAAGTACCTAAATATGATTAAGAATTAAAATATGTTTGTTCAAAATTGTATTTTATATCGCACGAGATAGAACACCATTAAAAACGATCGTCATTTGTTTATCAAACATAACGTAGGTGGTAAATAAAATTAAAAATGCTTTTGCAATCCGCCCCGAAGAAGAAATGGATTGTACAACCGTGTTTAACCTAATTTTGTTTATGATGCCTACTATGGGAACATAAAGGACTATCTCATCTTTTACTATAATTGCTTAACCTAATTAACGTCGCGTAGTCGTACGTAATACGTTTTTACAACAGGAAACGATAAAAGAGTGCAAAATAGCGAATAAAAAACACTTTGTTCTATAGTTAATCAAGTAATGGACGCATTAAAAATGCAAACTGAATTAATGTTGGACATGAGCTTCTCTGCAATCCATATTTCCATACTAACGTTATGATTGCGAAAGTTTTGTTTGTTAAGCTTTTCCATAAAGCGGCGTCTTCACTATTGTCGTCTGATCGTTAGTCGTATGATCACCTGACATCTGTCATAATCGTCGAACATCGTGACACACGATCACCGATCATTCACTCACGGTACTATACACGAATTCCCTTCGATGCGTGCGGGGCAAACAGATAAGTCACTGATCGCGGACGATTGCAGACGATGATCAGAGACTCCCGTAAGATAGTTTCCCGATAGTGTTCGTATATAATAATGGGAAGCCATAACATTTTGGCGATATTGATATCTCATATGCTATTGGGGTGCATATCAAATACGAAGGTATTTCAACCCTGAGGTATGTTGAGCACAATGGAAATAATTTAAGGTGTGATCAAACATGCTACTTTTCTAAAATTCCTAAAGAAAATGGTACGTCGCGGGTGAAACCGCGCAATCCTCATGTAGGTTTGACTAAATAAAACATACATAAAATTGAATGTCCAATACGTTCACATTGATATTCAATTTAAATACAACACGCAATTTGATAATTTAAAACGAAATCTGCAATATTAATTTTTAAACATAATCTTTCTTATAAATTGCGGTTTCTTTAGTTGCATATTTTAATACAGTGATATTTACTTATACTATTTATATTTACTTCGTTGTGAATGCTACATGTAATATCGGAGGTATTAGACACACAGTTAAACGTAATATATCAAATACTAGCAGCGCCCTACGGTTTTACCCGCGTTGTGTCCATTCCTGTGAGAATTTCGGGATGAAAAATAGCCCATGTTGCTCGTGGATAATGTAGCTTTCGAATGGTGAAAGAATTTTTTTAAAATGGTCCAGTAGTTTTTGAGCCTATTCATTACAACCAAACAAACAAAGTTTTCCTCTTTATAATATTAGTGTAGATAAGTATTGAGTTCTATGTGCACCGAGATACCGCACAGCATGACTCTCTGTTTATTACAGTGCGGAGGATTATGAAATAAGTATTTACTTCTCACAATGTACTGAGAAAAGCATCATCCTGTAAAATACTACAGGACGGAACTGATAGGATTTATTTGAAACTACCATTTAGCTATTGCGTGTTGAATATTCATGTTCATGTATGACGTACAATAAATAATGATTCCCGCTAATAACACTAGATTAGAACTAATCATTTATTTAAATGTTACAATAGCTAAAACTTCGATTGATCAAACGACTGTTTTCTAGGAACCGTACGATAATTTACAACTGAATATACGAAACAAACATTATTTTACAACAATAATGTTATTTAGCTTCGTCTTTTGTTACACAGTAGAAAAGATATAAATAAATAACATTGTATAAACAACAAATGGACAACTCGAGAACATCAATTTCTGTCAAAGTAGAAACAGTATAAAATAAATAATGTAAAAGTAACGGCCAATATAATCTAACTTGGGGTTAGGGCCTCTCGCTGGAAGTATCAGCACAGTAGCACGTAGAAAGTAGTAAAATATTTTTATGTTGAGACATTTTAATTTATAAAATGCTTGTATATATTCGCTTGCCAGTACTGTGGCTTTAGGGTCAATTCTTGGGTCGAGCGAAGCAAGTTGTCATAGAATATAAAATATATACATATTTACCTGGCACACAAATACAGAGTGTAAACCGGAGCCAGTTTGAAGGCAGGCGCGTGAGGGTCCAGACATGTGATGACCGCCGCCAGGAACTGCGCCTGGCCCGCCTCGGGGAACTCCAGCACCGCGGGCAGGATAGCTTCCTGCCCTGTACCGCTGCGCATACTCATCCTACAACACGGGCCATACGTTAGGCTGTGTGCCATGTGGCAGTGTGGAGCAATCTTGTGTTAGTGGCTTCGAGTGTATTGTGTTCGTTATGAGCAATGTTGATAAATCTATAAGGTATTACTATTCATTACGACTAAGGACCAGTGACAACACACAGAAGGTTAAAGTGATACACAGATGAACAAAACAAAAAGAAGCGGTAAAGCGTAACTGACCAAACTATACCTGTTCTCGTGGCCCGAGCCGCCGCTTTTAGCGCTGCAAATACTTTTAGTTTCCACGTTGCCGTCGAGATCGAATGTGGTTTCGTAGTTGTCTTTGTAGTGAGAGTTGGTCCTGTTGGAGTGGTCCTGTTCGTAGACGGAGTGGTGGTCCTCCTCCTTGTGGTCGAGGTGCAGCGGCGAGGCCGGCGACATGATGAGCGACTCGGAGTCCATCTTGAGCGTGTTGTTGTTGTTGTAGGGCGCGGGGTAGCGGTACTCGGCCGGGCTGACGGTGCGCTGGTACTCGTCGGCGCCGTTGGGCTCGTCCGCCACCGACGACGCGGGCGACATCGCGTCCTCCCCCGCCTCGCCCGACCTAACTCCGTACGCAAGCGGATGGGGTGAGCCGTGATACAACACATGCGACACAACGTTATACAGTGACCCACCGGTGGTGCAGCGGCCGGTCTCTCCACGAAAATAAAAGTATTATGTAACAAACAGAAATTGAAAGGTGACAACATTTAGGTGCGGCTATTGGTACTAGTTAAGGGCGACGTCTAAAGTACACACCGGTGGAGTGAAGGATGCGCTCACCTGTCGTAGATGGATCCGGAGCCGTAGTTCTGTGACTGCGCGAGGTTGCGGTTGATGATGTTCTCCTGCGCCGGGTCCACGAACCGGAACGTGGACACGCGCCCGAACTTCAGCAGGCACCCGTGCTGCACACACAAAGTATCTCACGTTAATGTGCGTATCGATACTAACGGTTTCACGTCAGAACATCAGGAATAAAAGCAGTGTTACACATTAAATTAGTAATGTAAACAATCAGTATACACGTCGGGTTTATAGCTTAGATAGATATTTTATTCCGTGTTTATAGGAGGTAACCTATTTTATCGTAACCTTGAAGAGAAACTAGACTGTTTTATTGATGAAACAATATATTTTATCGACCATTTAATATAATATTGGCCCGTAGATACCGACATTCTGGACACTGAAAAAGCTTTAGTAATTAAACGCGCTGTGTTATGACTGGGTATTAAACTTTATAGTTAATTACTAAAAAGCAATCCAAGATCAATATAACGCAGTTCCCGGTAAGTTAGTAAAACTACGTTTAGTACCTATAACTTGGTAGTTCAACTATGATAATAACATTCTAACTATAAAGAGATCTGTAGGCGGGGCCAATTAGGCAGTAAGTAAGAAGATACAGCAAATTGATGGATTCATGCAAAAACAATTACAAAGTTCCCGCCTCATGTAACATTAATTATGATAGAAACGTCGAACTTTTCAAGTACGGTAAATTGAGCTATCAATTTTGAATCGTTGTTTCGACTTTGCCTCCCATTAAAAGTGTGTTAGCAAAACAAAGAAAAGCCAAGTAAGTTGGCGAGTGTGCGGTAAGTTAGTGTTCCTATAAATATTCATCCGCTGCTTGTTATTCCGGTGGCTCGTATTATTTTTGACGCGATATAATGGTTTCCAGTAAACAGTCACATTCGTACGCTCGCGAGCATCGAACTTAGCTTTATGTTTCGCAAAGCTGTAAAAATAATGAAATTGCACACATTACCTTAAAAGAAACTGACTTTGATATCAAACAACTTGATAATGTTTGGGGAGTGTTGTTTGAAGGTCGCGTAGGATGGTCAAAGCATGAGCAAACGTTTTGGCGTTGTTTTAGGATTGTTATTAAAGGACAAAACTATGGAGTTAATAATGATAATGATGTGTTGAAAGGCCGATCCAGTAACTATTATAATATAACATACTAGCAGCGCCCCGCGGCTTTGCCCGCGTTGAACCCGTTCCCGTAGGAATTTTGGAAAATCCTTTCTTAGTGTGCATTTATGTCACTTGAAGAACCTTCCTGCCAAATTTCATGTTTCTAGGTGTAGCGGTTGAGGCTGTGCGTTGATTATCAGTCAGTCAGTCAGGACTTTGAATTGTATATACATATATAGATATAAGATTTCTATCGACAATCTAACATAGCAAACTGAGCTTTGATATTGTTTCTATATAAATAAACGTCATATTTTAATCTGTTTAACAGAAATAATGACATAGCTTGTTAGACTGCTGATAGAAATACATGTAGCTTATGTGCCGGGCAAGTACAAGTTCAATTTATTATTATTTCCCTATAATTCGTGTCCATTCCACATCTCAACTCATCAGTCTACACTCTATGATATGAAGTGGATAACCGTGGTATCTAAAAGATGCCTACGCATGTATTCTTCCTATAGTTCTAGTTCCACAGCTGCAAGTGACATCCGTCCCAGTTTGATTGGCACCGCTTTTAGTCCCACACTAAAAATGTCACGACATTTTCTGTAGCGAATTTGTTACCAGTTGGAGAGTTCAAAGTAATGTTTCAATTTAGTCAAAATTTTGCCAAATTTAAATTTCTGTGAATTAAGTTTTTAATAACGTTTCCAGTTTCATAAATATTCATGAACTCGTGACATTCAGTTGTTTTTATCATAGCAAAGTTCAGGATATTAATAAGAAAAATACTTACATATTCTGCAAATAAAATGTTGTATGTCAACTGATACTAAGTTATTTGGCACATCTATACTAATATTATAGAGGTAAAATTTGTACGTTTGTTAGTATGTTCGACCTAATCTCGGGAATTAACAGTCCTATTTGAAAAATTATTTTTGTAATAGATAGCCACATTCAACGGGAAGATTATAGGCTACTTTTCATCCCAAAATTCCCATAAGAACGTGCACAACGCCGCTAAAACTGCGGGGCGCTGCTAGTTTAATAATAAAAAGAGAACATAATACATACTTAAAAATTCTTTCCAAAAGATTGAAAGTTGAGTATTCTCCTAGGGGAGGGAAACACGAGCGGTATTTTTCAGGGAAACTTTTCACATCTTACCAGCAGACCGAGGTCTCTTCATAAAATATTAAATATAAACTTATTATAAGATATGCGTTGTGTTACGTCAGCACTGTTCTGATATACGACTCAACTAGCGCAGTATAGCCGATCTCAACTTGAATAAAGTGAAGATATTACTCTAATTTCAGAATTAAATTAACATTTTAAACCACAGTTTATGATATACGAGATAACATCATAAAGTTAATCTCACGAACCATAAATTCTGAATGAACTTTTGCGTTCATTTAAACGACTTTACGAGTATAACACAGCTTAGAGAGCTGAATGTCACATCTTTTGATAATAATTTTGTTAATAGCAACTCGTCTCCAAACAACGAGACCATCTTACTTATATGATGAATACAAAAGTTTGTGAATATTATATGGTAAAACTCAAAAACTACCAAATCAGAATTAAAATGTAAAAATTACTTCTTTTGATCTGAAATTCTCACGGAAACGGATAACACGGGGGTGAAACCGAGAGCACTGCTATTACACAATTAAATAATGTTCGCAGTATGTGTTATATGTAATTACAAAGTAGGTATATCTGCTAAATGAGGCAGGGAGTAGTCCATAAGCCTCAAGCTCCTTGACTACACTCTAAAACTAATACAGTAGCTAATTGCCACGTAAAGGTGAGACCTCAGAATTGTGTTGAAGGCGACGTGTGTGTATGTGATTTAGGGTGCGTCATAAAATAGTATTGTAGCTTAGCTCTTCGTTCTGCCTTTAGCAACTTACGACTTAATGTAGATGTGACACAGAGTTCTAAATTTAAGCGTATCGAGGACAGATTTAATTCAACAGATGTGATTCCGAAAGTATGTACTTCACCTGCGGACTACGTTAAATACCTTTCGTCGCTAAGTGTAACTAAGTGCAACACTCGTATGTTCTCAAAGCTTAAATTTCTTCTTAAAGGTCATAGCTCATTAGAGCCACCCGGCACCCGACTAACACCGCCTGTTCCCACTTGTCAGCTGTCCGATCAACGTCTCTATTATTTATTATAAGCAACACCATAAAATCAGAATTCCACAATCTAAGCTATCCGATAAAAATCCGAGCCCAAAAATGAATAATGAGAAAAAGCTGTTAGGCAAAGTAACCCTTACCATTACAATATCAAGAAAATGCTCCGTACATATAACTACCTGACTGCACACATACCTGTAACCGTTGCGTGTGTAACACCCTCTGTCCATTAACGTAGACCTGCGCATCAGGGTGTAAGGGTGTGACGGTGTAACCGCCGCCGTCTGCCGGCGCGACCACGCAGTGCCGTGGCTGGATGGAAGGCCCGTATAGCTGTAGGGCAGTGCCGTTACCGGAGCCCACCTATGGGATGACAAATGAATAAGTACTCGGCGACTGGTGGTACTACAGAGTCAATGTAGTGAACTAAAAATCAATGCAGTATTTTGATTTAGGGGTAAAATGGTTTGGGGCTTGGGGTACAGAGCAAGTCACGGGGAAAAATAGATTCTGGAAGTATTCGAACCCATTGTCATTGCAATGGGATCTTTTGTGCTCTATGATCTTGCTTGATTGTTTTCTTATTAGAAAGCTCTGTCTTAATACGATCGTAACAGAACCTTTTCTATAGACGAAATAACTTTTGCTGCCATCATGACTACAGGCGAATGACCACTACTTCTATTTCCAACTCACTATTTACTTATAGTGAGACATCACCACGCCAGTCCACTAAATCATAAATTTTAATATAGTATCTATCTATTTCAATTTAAGCCCCATTTCCTTAGCCCAGATTCGAAACTTTCCGACGCCTATCAATTTGTACAGATCTTTGGGCACAAGCGGAAGGAGATCAAAGTCAGTTACCAACTTTAAATCTATTCAGTAGCCACTATCAACTTAAATAGACAAGTCCGTATAGCTATACCAGATTCTCTTTGACCGTAGTAGTAGTGATCGGTAATATATCTTCCTTAATCCACTAATTCAATTTCGACAGCTTTCAGGTTGGATGTTCGTACAATTAGCACTGAATTCCGTCCGAGTAACGTCAACCGAAGTCCGATATTGAGTTAGTCCTGCCAATAGCTATCAACAATAGGCGTTCTATTAGCAAGGTTAATTTATTTTCAACAATAGACTATTTCGGTAAATTCGATCATCCTTAATCTTCTAATTCCTTATTCCATACAAAATATATCGACTTTTGTACCATTAAAACTGTGTTCTTAACTAAGTTCAATTTGAGAAGTTGTATAATACACTGTTATAAATTATAATTAAAAGCTTTAAAACTTACAAAAAACATAATCTAAGTTCTCAATCCTATACAATTTTAAATATGAGGTAACTTAACAAAAGCTTCAAACTTCTGACGATTAATTAAATTATTAACGTCGAACTTGGAGTAATCAGTGAAGGGAATATTAAGAATTTGTACGAGTAAGTCAACAGCAGGTATACGGTGTGTTCGTATTTTCTAAGGAAAGTAAGTCCGTGTGTAAATCAGACGGATCATTTGCATATTATACGTTTGATGCCTCCGGCGTGCCGAGCCGAGGTGCGGTGGAATATTGTTGACAGTTGCTTTATTACTCACTCGTCGGTACGTGAACCAAATAATGAGAAAATTGAGGATAGTATATAAAGGTATTTCTTGCAGGATCACACGTGAGCTTGTTTTTTGTTATTATATATATGTATGTTATTACTTAATCAAATAACGTATGAAATACTACAGACCTTTCGTAAACGTGTTCTTTTAAGGGATTTCGAGCCACGTATATTTTATATTTTAGTCACAATTTCATAACGTAGATATCAAATGGCATAAAAGTCAAAGGCCAGGTAAGTAAAACAAAATAATTTATTCCAAAATTAAAAATTCACGTGGACTGTAGGCTTTGATCACGGGACGGGGCGGCCGGGCGCGCCATCACATCATAACCCAATGATCACTAAATTCATAATTCAGGAATAGTACCTACAAAGTAAGCACCAACTACATTAACGTGAGTAATTTGATTGTTCCGTAGTTCGTGAGTTTACTACCCGGTTCGTCCCAGGAATCGTGGTCATTAACTAAATTGTTCAATCGCAGAGACAAGTAAAGCCGCACATTGCTGGTATTCTGCCTCTATCAAGGTTAATTAGGGCATTGCGTACACAGAACACACCGCCAGCGTTACAGGAGCTTTCAATTATAATACATCTTAATTTGGGAGAACAATTTCTACAAGTTAACACGCTTGTTTAACTGGTAGAACTATGGACATGATCCGACTAGAGAAGGGTATTTGAACTTGAAATGAACAATATTCCCTAAAGCCATTGTTAAGTTATATCGAACAAAAACATTTAAAATTCATATAAAGACTTCTCGCATCATTAGATAGTGTCTATTAATCGAAACTTTGATAGTTCACATTTCCTTACCAACAACAGCAACAATTATTTTTGTTTAGATTTAAGTATCTGTCGTTTAAAATTCGAACTATTGAAAAGTAATTACCTCGTCGCTTTCAAATACTATAAAACTATGGGAGGCTATGATTTAAGACTCTTAAGTTATTTAGTTAAAAGGTTTTTAGATAGGAGCTATTATATATATATTGATCCGACCGATTTCGGCCATGGCGACTGCTTCACTCCTGTTGACGTGCATGTGCTCGCATGTGGCTGATGTAGCCTATCTTCTTGGTGAAGACCCTCGTGCATGACGGGCATGTGAGCACTCCGTTGATGTAGTTGTAGTTGATCGCCGCAGGTGGTCGGGCTTTCAACTCGTCGCGCCTTCGATCTAAATCAGCACGACGCTGCGTTTTTTTATTTATTGAAACGGATAGTTCATTAAGTATCCGTTGAAGACTCTATTTAAGTTACCTATTAGGTATTTACTGTAGGTGGACTGTGGATTATAGATTGTTTGTTACAATACTTATATACATAAAAGGTACCTACTCTGAAAAATCTTGCTCATAAATGTAAAACCTAAAAGAACTTCTATGTTTTTGACTAAAATTTCTAACTTAATAAGTATTATCCAAATAGGTAGTAAACATATCTTGACATACGTTCCATCTCAAGCTAGGTACTAACGGATCCCTCGGGTCCGAGCCGCCCTCGAGTACGTCACGTTAGCACCACAAAACTCAGTTATAAAGGACAAATACCAAACTTTCGCACTTTCTATCTCTACAAATTATATAGAGGCGTTAGGTCTCTACTTTAGAGTATTCAAAACTTGAGTTAAGATGTAGAGCACGTAAAACAATACTGAATACATATGCAGAGCAAAAATGTTTCAGTTAACATCGAAAATGTATTAAAAAGGCACAAAACCTGTAATTCACGAAGCGTTCAGTCATACGATACGGGCTCGCACAGCCATTAACGTTGCCGAAGCTTGACCGACGTTTGGTACCGTCAAAAGTAAGAAAGTTCGTGTAGTTTAGTGGCCAACACTAGTTGTAAATCGCCTTAAGGCCTTCGACATGATTTTACGATTGAAACAACCGGGACTAACAATTAAAAATACACTGCGACAAACGTTAGCAGCTATACGCGAGTATACCTTTGTAATACAAAAAACGCGATATTAAAGTTGTATGATTACAAACGTAAGCACATATTATAGGTCCCTATATGTCTAAAGACTTTGATGGTTCTTTGCTTTACCCATTGTTATGTAGCTTTCGATTATCAAACTATGAAGTATGAACGTAATATTTTTCCAACATTAAAACTATTATGTACTTAATTTAAATGAGTTGAGCTTTTTGTGTCCATACCTCCAAGGCATCAGTGATCCTCAGTCGGCGCCCGTTCTCCAGCGGCGTGGTGTCGGGCGCCACCTCGAGCAGCACGGGGTCGTTGCCGGGCCGACCCCCGGTGCCAGCGTGGCCAACGGTCTTCTTCTTACGCCGCCGCGGCTGCGAGTCCGCCGGCCGCCGCCGCACGTGGAACATGATGGAGCCTGAGGACAACAGCACAACGTGGTGAGAACACAACATAATACTAGGTAAGGGCACAATTAAAGACACCAAAAATATGTGCTACTTATATAATTATGGGTCCGTGTGTCTGTTTGCAACGAACACTGAAATAAAATGAACACTTCTCCGAACACTATCTAATAAATGATGTGATAACAGAAGATAGATTTCAGTTCCAGACAACATTACTCCTCATTAAATAACATCCGATGGTTATAACCAGCTGAGTCTTCACAAACGATACGACCGGAAATTGAACCCGGAAGATAACGTATCTTACTCAGCATGATTACTGATCTGGTCTTTCGACTCAGATCAAGCGATTGTAGCATCGCTCATGGTTCACTTCTCCCTTTGAAGAATGCATACTATGCACAACAATATATCTGGTTTTAGAGTGGACATTCATTTGAATTAGAAATATCAATAGTGTTGTTTTTTATATACATAACGGCTACTGTTAAACAAGCAAGTACACTCTGAATGTTTGCGACAAAAGCTCTGATTTTCATCCAAGTCGTTCCTATGGTTTCCTTATGGTAGATAAGATAAATAAGTATTCCCTAGAGACCGGTATATTAAAGCAGAGAAAGAAAACGAAACCGTTTAAGGTTTTCTATTAAGTTCCCTTAACGATATAACCTCTTACACACATACGAAAACCAATTTAGTTTCCCTTATTAAGACCGAAAGACTTTTACGTACAAACAAAATAAAATGTATTCATGTTAAATTGTTTTATTAAGATTGAGTTTGAAAACCAAATACCGAATGTAAGCAATTTTGTTTGCTTATGAAAACATATTCTTAGAAAACCAATGAGATTGAATGAATGCTTCTTGGAGAAGTTAATCAAGGAAGATTCTATATTTTCGATAGAAATTTTATTTTATTATGGAAATTATGTTTCAACGAATAGATACTTTCATAATTTACATTAACCTCGAGCGCCAATGAACCCAATTAGCCGTCCTTCATTCGTTTAATAACAAAAACTAATTAGTTAAGTCAACGTCTACATTTTCAAAAGCATTTCAATATCAAAAATGTGTGCAGAAAGAGAGCTGTTAATTTATTGATGAAATTCTGGACTCATTATTATGGAAAGCAAACATTCGGAGTCGTACAGTGTAGCAGAAAGCCCCTCCAAACTTTGCAATATAAACATCAACGGGTCGGGCGTGGAAAGCTGACTGAGTTAGGAAAGCTCTTTTTGGAAGAAAACGTCTACATGGCCTAATAGAATTGGGAAGCATTTCCGAGTGGCACATTTGGTGACGTGTTAGCGAGTGCACTCGAACCCCCCAGTACGGAGGGCAGGGGTATGTGGGGGTCGGGGGATCTTGACAAGCGCGCCTGTAGTGTCAACATCATTAGCGTCTAGTCGACATTGTAGCGCCGCTCTGCAGCTACGAGAGCTAAGAGCTACGCCTACCGTCTACCAAATATTGTCACAAGCTTTCACAAAATATGTACAAATAAATAAACTTAATTTATCAAGTAATCTCTAGAATCTGAACCAATATGGAAAAGAACAAAGGTATTATCCTGATTTATCTAAACTACAAAGTAACACTAGCTAATTCAGAGGAAAACGTTACAACAGAATCATTTTGAATATAATCCAAAATGTTAGCTTTGTAGGTACATCGGGAGATTTCGAGGTACTTAAGAGATGAAAAAGGCAGTAATAATTTAATCCTGACAAATTGAATTAAGGTCTTTTTAGTCGGCTCACGAAAAAATTTCCATCTTTTAGAGTACCTTTTGAGAAAAACAACATGTCACTTGATAAAACAAGAAGATATCTCCGACTTTGGGGTCTTTTGCATTTTTATGTAATACAGTAGCGAAAGCCCTCCAAGTCATATTCGAGATACAGGGGAATTAACACAAAGCGATCCATTACATTGTTTTGTTTACGGACGTACTATGTAGCGCATAGTTACTAAAACGAAGATAAATAAAATCCAAGAACATCCTTGAGTGCTCTTAATATTTGAGCTTTGACTTATTGAATTATCCAGTTCAGTTTCTAATTGACCCTTAGTTCATTGAACGTCTCTCAAGTTTCATGTTATTTCATAAAATATTTGTTGAATTAGTGTTTCGATGTGGAGTGATAATTATAATTACTTTGGTGCGTACGACAGTAAACACAAATTATAATTTGTGTGGCGTGTGACAGGCACGGCGGCGCACGATTTATATGTATTTCGATTAGATGTATGTCTATGATTAATTATACCTAAATGTTGATATTTCAAGTTACAAAGGAAAACATTGTCACAAAACTCGAACCATTCATCACAGAAATAAAACAAATTCCCATAAGTCAAACTTTAAATTCGGCACAAATTAAGCTGTATTTGTACAAGCATCGTTCGGCCTTTTACGAATGAAAAACTTGATCCGAAACTCCAACTGGGTAACGAACTATTAAATAAAATATCGGCAGTTTCCGCGAGAATTGAATTACGATGAATTTAAAAGAGACTGAAATTGAACAAATGGCTAAATCAATAATGATGAGTGCATATAGTATTGATGGTAGGGTAGGCGGCACGTTTCTTGACGATCAATGTTTGAATTAATGTTAGTTCGTACGTCAAGACGGCGGCCGACCAACCGCCCCGGCTAGTATTCTAGGAACCCTACGTCGATCGCTCTAGACCGCTCATTACAAAACCATGACTTAACGACTACCTTACTGCAAACTAATGCCACATAGCAATAATTCAATGATTATGAAACAATGTGCCACTTAAAAAAATATTTACATTGTCAGAATAAGTGCTTAATTTAAATGAAGGTGTTTTAAGAAATTACATAGAAAACATATTATATAATGTAACTAGCTGTGCCCCGCGGTTTCACCCGCAGCGCCCCCGTTCCCGTGGGAATATTGAGATTTTTATTCCCTATAAACCTCACGGAGCCCGAGACCTTCCAACGAATGCAAAACCGTGGAAATCGGTCCAGCCATTCACGCGTGATGTCTTGACCAAGGAAAACGGGTTTCATTTTTATATATATATAGATTAACGAATTAATTTAGATGTTTCCTTTATTTATACATCCAATTCCATTATTTCTTCAAAGGGCGGTTACTTCAAAAGTAATTTACTACTCTGATCAGCAAGTTAGTACACCAACGTGCATTCTATTACACACAGAACTATACATTCTACTACACACAACTAATATTAAATACTACCTCAGAAAGTCAAGATGTCACTTCGTATAGTTTGTACAATATTTATACGCACAGCCGCACAGGCACAACAACAAATACACAATCACATCGTATTACCATACCGAGTAATATTTCCTTGTTAGCGCTCCTCAAATTAGAACTAAATAATCCCCTGAGCATCATTACAATACAATATAAAATGTGGTAAATATTATCCAAGAGTTCTACTACATAATACGTTACGTTCAAGAGTACGATACGTTTGTTGTACTTTGTACTATTAAACAACTTGTTCCGCCCGCCGTGTTCTAGGTACTGGACTGACACACCACCAGTCATTTCGTACCGCCTGACTCACACAGACACACTTAACCGTGTAGAATAACTTTTAATTATTGAAAAACTATTACTTTTCACACACATACATACGTATTATATGACCATTATAAAGTGGGAAAGGGTAAGCTTAACATTGTCCTACTAGTTTATCATAATTATAAGCATTGTAGCATGGGATATCATTGCCGTATTTGATTTAATGACAGAAAGAAAATGCTTCACCATAAATAATGTAATAAGAAGTTGCGCATCATTGATACTGCGTGATTACATTTCTTCAGATTTTTCTTTACATCAAATGGAGTTAATAGATGATTGATACTTTAATGATACTTAGGTAACCGTGTAGATTTCGGTTAGCTCAAGCATCGATTTGTGTTTTCAATAGTACGCATTGTGTACACGACAAATGGTTGAATACTTAGTATGCGTACTATTAGAGACATTGTTTGTAGAGTGGTCGGTCGCGGGGCTGTGGCCACAATGTCGGCGACGTGGCGACGTAGTTTGGGCGGCGCGGCGCGGCGACACGACACCGCGCTACTAACTATTATCTGCTCTGCGACGCGGTACTTAACTACTCGCACCGCGCCCTCGCCGACATAGTTGCGTGACCCAACGAATTAAATACGTATAATTGTATCACCTGTTGCCACCTTCCAAATATTCGATCAACTATTTGTTTGTAATACAAACAGTACAAATGTAAATCAACACATGGGACCTAATCCATATGTTGCGTTCGTCCCCAACCCCGCGTGAACTTGTAACCCGTAAAATGAACTGATACAACATTGTCGACAGATATAAAAGAAAACGTTGAAGGATAAATGTTTTATTGAAACAATGAAGAATGCTTTCAGCAACACAATGGCGTGATCCGTGTCGCGGGGGTCGCAGCATAAAACAGGTTCGCAATAAATTCGTGCCTGCTCCTAACAAACATACACGTTTAGTACAAAACCTGATTCCAAAGGGAGGTGTAAAAGAATCGAATCACGAAATTCACGAACCCATTTCACCGCTACATATACTCCCAGTACATAGTATTCAGATATCAATCGGATCGCTGAAACGCCACTCTACATTACAAAGAGTGTGATATAGGCTCGGCGAGGGCAAGCCTCCCAGGAAAGTAATTTTCCCAAATGTTAAAGGTTTACAAGCATTAATATAGTACAATTTTCGCACATTTACTAAAAACAACCCTTTCAAGAGGAAAGTGCGTAAGGCGCTAATGTATAAGCGACTTAACCACTCTGGCGCTATTTGCGTTGAACGTAAATGATTTTTACTGGAGGTGAAAGGGAATAAGTACGAAATTAACAGTATAGAAAGAAGCGGAAAGTATAACGTGAGTATGAATATTGATGGACGGAGTCGGGTGGAGTCTCCAGCGTTCAGAGTAAAGTGAAGCGCTACTCGAGTAACCCAACACCGACCCGACCGCTCGGAATCTGAATTGCGAGATGCACTTAACACATCAGTGTTTCATATTTTAATACTATTTCACTCGGCTGCAATACCACTATATCATAAACACTACTGTCACTGTGAATTGAATAACTTAGAAGCAATTTGCGAATTGAAATCAATTGTACAAATTGTCGTGTTATGGTTATGCAATATACTTCAAATAAACTATGTTCAAAGTTAAAATAGAAACCGTTAGTTTAAACTGATTTTAGAGCTAATGGTACACAATGATTTCGTACACGTTAATACAGATAATACCGATTGAAAAACGAAATGAAGGACAGAATTCAAAGGTTTATGGCCTTTTGATCGGCGAGATAAAAGGCTGGTGTAGCGGCGATGGAATCACAAGATGGGTGCAGCGATATATGGCACATGGCACGCAATGTCAGCGCTTGGCGACAAGCTTGCGTAAACAATGGACCGATGGGTACGAATACCTACCGATGCGTTGGGTTGGGCCGGACATTATGCCATTGCCTTGCTCTCGACACAATGCGATAACTCCTGCTCTACATATCGGCTTATCTTTATGCATACCATCACCATATTCATGACGACGAAAATCTGTCACGATATCATAGGAAGATCTCGAGTCTTCCTAGACACAAATAAAAGTAATTACTACGTTGCCATTCAAATGATATGATTCCAAACAGAAGCTTAACAATAATATCTTCTCACAATTAAAACCCGTCTTATAAGGGAAAATGTTCAATGTAAAACTTGCATTCGAGTGGGGTCTATTGTCAGCTGTTCTATTCAAAAGATATGCAGGAATGTCTGCGTGCGAGCGTCCTCGGCGAGTCGTGCAAATAAACACAAACATAGTCTATTACGAGACAACCCGACACAAATAAACTTATCGGAACCGAATATTTACCTAGATTCAACAAACATATCGCGACGGTTTTTCACACACTTCTATTTGGACCCAAAACAAAGCAAGGTCTTCAACAGAAACTTATATTTTTTTAAACAGAGAACGTCCATAAAGCGCAAATTGCTACAACGATTAAATTTTTTAAACCTAGTTATAGCCTGGCCAATCTAACAAAATGGTTCTAAGTAATCAGAACAGAATGCGGTCACCGATTGAGCACTGCGGAGTTTCGTAGTCATACAACTCAATTACAATCGTATTGCATGTCGTGTTTAAGGTGTGAAAGATATCTTTGTATTCGAAAGCAAAGATGAAAGCTGTATTGTTACAATTATTAAATTGAAATCGAATTGAAACAATGGCATGACCGCAAATTATAAATGAATGTTTATATTTGATCGAATCGTGTATCGATTGGATTCGTTCGAGCCAGTTCCCCCAGTAACAACGGGGAAACATGGCTGTTAGGATCCTTCGAATAACCATAAACTTGTGGATGGCCCGAATACAGGTTAATGAAGATATTAGGTACACACAGGTTCATGGTTAGTATGAACCCACGGTACGTGTGCTTGGTAGCGTTTTAATTTCGCTACACATACATTGTTAACCTTTGCCAACGTCGTTTTGTTGAATGTTAGCTCTAACTGAGGGGTATGACATTCTATTTCTAGTCTAGACTTTTTGCGCGTTCCATCTTGCAGGTGAATCTAGGGCAGGTGCAGTTCGCCCATTAAAGCATCTTATTATTAGTTACACCTCCTTTTATTTTGCTATTATTAAACAAGTGGTTTCTAACCAGCCACAGCGATGGATGCAAATTACCCCGTACTTGTTATTAACATAAGAATCCAGTTTCGAGTTGGAACTGCCTCGAATAATTTTTAGTACTACAAAGGCTGTATTCAAATTGGAATCGATCCAACAGAATATAGTTCGCTAACTCATAATGTTGTTAAGTTAGAATTGAAAATGAGTACAGGCAAAAGTTATTTATGGATAGCAAACTGAGTTCATTAAGATGCAAATACGGAATTTGGAGTTGGTCTGTTGGAAGTTGGGCGGCTGCAGCCGTCGGTAACTCAACCCGGCGGCAACAATGCAGTTGTTCGACTATCGTAACTCGGCACAGTTTACACGACAGCGACACAGCGTCCCCAGTACACAGGGTTTAACAAAACATTATTATAGCGCTACCACATGTTAGCCAACAATATGTACCACACGATTGCAATATTATGTCAAAGTAAATTCATAAAAATTGTAATCTCAGTGAATGTTATGGCGTAAACTTCACTATTACAAGACAAAATGTATGTGACATGTCTCAAGATGTAATATGTTAAAGGGTAGCCCGCGCCTCGGGTCGAAATTCATTACGACGAGATTGTCCCGTCCGTCCGTCTTGGTGGTACTAGGTTATTAGGGCAGATGTATCGGAGGTCCGTCTCACAACTGACTGCTCTGATCTTATTACCCAAGTTCACTTGAGCGTTGGCTCGTCACAATGCATTTCCAATATCTGCCACCGAAACGAACGACGCTTTATATAAAGAATATTGAAAAGCGAACGGGCCTGGTGAAATGGTGACCTAATTCAGAATAAAGCTTTAAAAGTAGTGTGATAATGCGCTTTATATTCTAATTCAGTGAACAGAAAACATGATTTGCCTCCCAATGTAGAGCTAGGCAATATTAAATGCTCCAAGTTTAAAATTTGTTATATTAAATTGGAACAAGAATGTGTTCTTGACTCAAATGACATTGTATGTTAATCTCGGCTAAACCCGTTTCGGTTGAAATAATAATAAATAATACAGGCTATGTATGAGCTAAAAGATATATTTTAGAGATAAATAAAATACTTAGCCGATAGTGATGTTTAAAATCAGTATTCCGCGGAGGTGTCGACCCTGAAGGAAACTATCTCCAAGTCCCGCGGCTCAACCTTTTTGTGTCCCGCTGGGACGGCGGCCTGTTCGTTTTTCTTTTCAAAATCACTGGGAATTGCTCCCAATGTGACTTCTAATGTTAAAGGTCAGATTACTCACGTAAACCTTCCACTTTATGACTGGACCGTAAAAAAGCGCGTTTATCACAACGTTGTCAACACAATAAAGAACTTTATCAGCGACATAAAAATATACCAACATTTTGAGTGCAAAATAAATTTGAAATGAGTGCAGTTATTGCTTCCGGATCACAACCGAGCCAGACATGATATTATGTGATAATAATGAAGTAAACCACATTCGTAAAACAAGTTTGGTAACTTACAATTTCCCCGAGACAAAAGTTAGACATGTACCGCAGAAATCACTATTAAATATCCAAGTCGAGTCGAACGATGCTAAAGTTGAGTTTCAAGGACGATTTTATGCATATCGATACCGAGAACCAACGGACATCGAACTGCGAAACGAGTTAAAAATACCGGCACGGAGCCGACCGGCGTCAGCGGGCACACCGGTCGGACTACTCGGCGGCCACATGCGTTTGTTTACTATCGGAGGATCGCGCCGGGCCGGGCGCCGGCACCGACCCGCGTGCCCCACGCCTACCCGTCGCGGCGGCGGACAAGGCGCGAGCTCCGATAAGTAAGTGAGGGAAACTTTAAGGAAACTTACGACGAATGCCCCAGTCCATGTCGGGCGCAGGCAGCGGGCGGCGCGCGGCGCGGCGTCTGCGAGGCGACTGCCGCGTCCTGCCCCGCTCCCGGCTCACTCGCGACCTCCCATTGTCACTTCACAAGACTATTGTCCCCGAGAGAACTCTGTCCCAGGAAACTGGCCACTCGCACACATTACAATACCACGCCAGGGAATACAACCTGCACCGCTGACCGTTTCACCACTCTATTAACCCAGTCTTTGACCCGTTACTATTGTTCGCGACTTAAGTACTCTTCATAAAGTGACACCGCTCATTAAGGTTTTTTGCAAGGAACAATTTAAACTTTAGAGACATTAAATCGTGCGCTAACAAAAGCCGAGGGTTAACGTACGGTTGATGTTGTGTTATGTGCGAGTATGATGTGATAACGAGGTTGTTTTCGCAGTTACCGGCTCGCGTATAGGATGATGCCTTTAATATTGTATGAAGTGTATCCCGAGAGTCCAAAGGTCCCGTGTTAGGTACGTCACGCGTCCATGCCTTCGTACCGTCGAGTCCAATCCAATGATAAAGACGTAATCCGCTATTCTTTACGACCTCCTTCATTTCCCAGTGGAAATTGAACGATCCAATGTGTCCATGATATCGAAACGAGATATTGAGTTTAGAACATTTTATTTCAAAATTGACAGAGTATCGTTTCAATGTCGATTAGTTCATTGTACTTCATTACTATCGAGTAGACATTTAGATATAGCACAAAATGTCGTTCTTAGGAATAATTCATGTATGAATTAGAAGTACATAATTAACTTCTTCGTAGATTGATATAAATCTGTATTTTCGGAAGCGAGCGAAAGATACCCCGGTATCGCAGCTGCTCGAAAATTCACTGATTCAAAGTTGAATTAATGGCTTCCGGGATGAGTATGAATAGTAATAAATTGAACTGTGTACGCGTATTTCATTTCATTCATATGCTACTATTTAAGATATACTTTATAAACATCTTAATTCAAATATAATTTGCGAATATAACGTCTCAAATCGTGTCTTGCAAATGTGCTCTATAATTATAGTTTTGTTTTGGTCATGGAATAAAGAATATAAGAAATCTAAACGTTTAAGTTGTGAGTTTTCGTGAGTCGGTACTTCAAGTTCAGAATGGTGTCATTTATTTTAAATTCAACCTTGCTGATACACTAAATCACATAGGAATAGTCCCATACCACTCCACTACTACGAAATTCCGACGTCGTTCCACTACCGAGCCTACAAACACTTAAATATAACCCCTTTTCTTGAGCAAAATATGCTCAACTCAAAATAGAACAATTAAACACCGACCGGCAGATTCGATACCCTATTGATCTCCAATTAATTGAAATAATACGGCTAGCACAATGTAACGTTGACTCAACGTTAGCATTTAAATTAAATATTAACTTTGAACAAATACGTCTACGACTGAGACCTGTCCAATCGGCGCCCGTTCAACTGTAGCGGCCCTAACATAACAGACCGATACTCTCAGATTCGTAACTCTGTTGTAGAGCCCTTAGGTAGTAACTATTAAGTAATCTGTGCCTTAGGTTTATAATAATATAATATACCCCAACAAATTCACACACGGTTAATTAGACCCAAAGTAAGCTATAAGCTTGTATTATGGAATAAACTCACTGATACTACTAAATATACATTCACAAATACTTAATAAGAATATGTAATTGACACCTAGACATTGTCGCCAACAACTATATCTTTACATATTGTTGACTCCGGGCGGGAATCGAATCGAACCTGCACCCCCGACACGGTAAGCGCTCTCACTGCCACTTTACCAACTGGCTTGGCTTGTTTAATTATCGTTTTATAAAACTAGCTGTTAAGCCAACTTTACCGACGGTAGTGTCTCAAATTAATTTAATACTAATGATAGAAACAATTAATTGTATATCCAAGTAAAAGTAATTAAGTTTTAGCGCTGGGAATTCGATTATTTTCCAAAGTATATCGCGATATTGTTGAGTGCCTCAACAGTTAAGTGGCATGTGCCTTACGGTTTTAAGTACCCGGGATCGATTTACAAGTTGAGTGAAGTATGTTTAATTACTTTCAAACATGGCTCCGGTTTGTGCTCACCAATAAACATTAAACAAGCGCCTGTGATTACACATAATACTCTTCACTGTACTCACTACTTATATTTTCAGTAAGTGAGAGAATATATCTTCACTTATCCTAGACGTAACACAGTTAGCCCTCAAGAATACCCATTTGCAAAAGTTAACTAACTTGTAAATGCAAAGTAACTTAGTTCTGTCTGTCACTTTAACAGGTAAACCAAACTGATTTTGATGAAATTTCGTACAGAGCTCGACTCGGTCTTGGAGAAAGATGTAGGCTACCGTTTATCCCTAAATTCCAACGGGAATGGGAACACTGCGGGTAAATCCGCAAGGTACTGCTAGTTTTAATATAGAAACAAACATTGCATAAGAGCGTGTGATTACACTTCCTCTTCACTCTCTTCAGTGAGAGATTTACTTATCTAAAGAGATTTCTTTCGGTCATTTCGGACTTTACCCAACATAATAATAAATTTTTGAGCCTATTCCTTACAACCAAACAAACAAAGTTTTCCTCTTTATAAATTAGTGTAGATGTGTTTCAAATTATACCACTTAAACTTATACAGCGGATAGTTAGAGAAAATCACTACCTAGTCCTCAACTTGTCAGATCAAGTCTTCTATATCAGTTGTCACTAAGCTATTTATGAAGACTTTACCCGACCAAATATGACAATAAAATATGTAAAGGAACCGAGCGTAAGTGTAATCCGCGGCTTCCGTCACATTAAACTTTCATACAAACTTAATACCCGTTAATTCCGGGCTCGGCTTACGACTTAGTGCCGAATTTATTGCGGAAATTAACTATGTAAGTCAGTAAGATGATAAAATAACTCGAATGATCGTATAAGTGTGAGACTCACAAACTGTGCGTCGCGAAAACCTAACTAGGGCCTAGGGCGTCACGTGTCAACGCGAAAGAGCAAGATGTGATTTCAGAAAAAAATGAGAGTTGATATTTCCAAGCTTTTTGGAATAGTTAACACTTCCTTTAGATATACTAATCTTTTTGAATTGGATCGTTATTCCATTTATTTTAGTTAGGCGTTGGATTATTTCCTAATAAAAATGATGCCAATGTACAGTGGTATTGCCTCGGGTTGTCTTGGTTTTTCTTGTTGAGTTGAGATTATAAGGACAATGAGTTAAGAAGCCCTGGTATAATCTGAGGTTGACACGCCTATCTATATATGTATGTATATAGAATATATAATAACAATACCAATTGACATTCTCGCCATAATATTTGACAAAATACGCCATCTATCTAGGATAGACATAGGTAATGCAACTCGATGCTATTATAAACTAATGCTGATTAATAAATATCACTCACTTCTAGTCATGTTCATCAACGCCAGCGGACACTCGTCGTCCTCCAGAATGTACTCAGTGTTGTCGGATTTGTCCTCCTGTAGATAAATTACAAAGTCAGTTCATCGTATTCAATGAACGTAGCATTCCTACTACAGCTGCAGGTTGCAACTGCAGGCGAGTGGTGAATAGTGTTGGTGCAGTATTGCAGTCGCAGTAGTGCCGCATCGCACGGCGACTAAAGATTGGAATGTTAAAATGGATGTATGTTTATTGCTTAAGCTACGATTACTATGACTTTTTGAGGTATTTAGAGGAAATAGGGCAAATGTAATATCATGGAATACATATATGACATAAAGGGAAATTAGGTCTAGTAGAGTAATCCGTATGGAGTAATCCGCTGTTTATAATAATAAGATATTTATTCATGCTATAAATTTACACTATTACGAGCATACATAGACTCTTATATGGTAAGTACAAGGCATCTAATATTTAGGCAACTAGTTGTATATATCAAGACACAAATTGTCCCCTCTAACACTTCCATTCCCTTGTCAATTTTGCGTATTAAACTGGATGTACTTCTTATGTATATACCAGTGAGGATATAAACAGTTAGGTTGTGAGGTGTATACCTGTACGATGCAGTAGTGCGAGGCGTCGTGGTGCGCCATGCCGTACTTGTCGAGCGTCTCGCGCAGCACAGTGGCGGCCGAGTCGTGCACCGACAGCAGCAGCGTGATGTACGACACGTCCGGCCGCAGGATGCCGCCGTATATACGGAGCGTGCCGCCTGCGGGCCGATACATCACTATTACATATTCAACAGAAAGGATGGGTGGGTCTACTAAATTGGGTGACAGAATTGGGTGGGTGACAATTCAGTCTTCATCGTTTCGCGGTATTAGTTCTGATATATTATGTTCCTAGAAGTCCAGATGGACATTTGTGATTAACATAACTCGTGTCATGTTCTTCATATTTTCATTTCAATAACTATTTGGAGCAAAGCAGCTGAAGTTATATAAACAAAATGTAAATAAAAAATATACCTGTATCAGGTCCGCCATCTTTAGACTTGAACTGCTGCAGCTTGCGTCCAAGCTTCTGTTGTCGGCGGCGTCTCATCACCGCCTCGGGATTACTGATGCTGCGCATAAATGAAGACTCAGGCAGTTCTAGGAACAACGAAAATTTATATTTAGATTGTGCAATAGGGAACTTCGCTAATAAGGTAAAAGAAACTATTTGAGAGGGTGGGTGGGTTAATGAGGTAGTTCTGGTTCACAAGGAAAATGTGACTATGATGATGAAATAGATACTAATCGTATTAATATGGAAAAGTTTGTGACGGTGGAATGGAGGTAATAAATGATTTGCAGCATGCCTCAACCACGGTATCGATGTTAATATCGATGATATTTGGTATTACTTTTAAATAGGGTGTTGACGACGTCCACGCTGCTCGCCCTGAAACTTATAAAACCTAAATATGTTAATTAATAATATATTTTGAAATTATCTATAGAATACTTACCTGATGTACTTACCCTTTCGTTGATATGATTTGTGGATGTTTTATGTTATGTTTACATGTGTCTACATTGTATGTTTTCCGTATTTTGATTAAAGTAAGTAGTACGTACCGCGACGGTGTCGAACATTGGTTTAGGTGGCCTATAATATAGCTCTAGTACTTATATCAATTCGAATTCTTCCCGCTGCGCGTGCAACGGTGGTACCAGTGCCGCCCTCTGGTTGAAAACACGCGAGATTGGCCGCCGGCCGGCCAATGGCGAATAGTTCGCGAAGCTTTTTTTTGCACGTTTGTTTCAGTTGCACACTGACATCAATTAGAGCACCCGTGTTCGACGCTCTCGCGGATGTACTCGTAACTCACATAGTGAAGCATCTTATTTACTTATCTCCATCAAAACCAGCTACCTATCCACAACATAGTGTTTGGTACTTCGGCCGGATCAACTCCTGGAGAAGCGGTTTTTTGTCAGTGAGATACCTACGACGATGTTTCGCACACCAAACGCAGCCGCCACGCCACGCAAACCTAAGAAACCGCGTGGCGCCGATGCGGTTCAAAGTGAGGGTTCTGGCGTATTACACCCTTCACTTCTGAAAGAAGTCAATGCTGGTGTGTATCAAAGTGTTTGCACCAGCAAGCAATCAATCAAAACCTCGCCCACGTCATCAACAGCCGCGCGACGTTTGCAATTAGAGCTCGAGGCGGCTGAGGCAAAGGCACAGATGGACATTGAGGTGGCGGAGGCAGAAGCAAAGGCTGCGGAAGCCAAAGCCCATGCAGCCAAGGTCAAGGCCGACCTTCGGAAGGAGGTCCTGAATAAACAACTAGCTGCCGATTGCGCTGAGCTTGAATCTCAGTCACGCCACTCTAGATCAGCATCCGTGGCTAGTGGCAAGGTAGAACAGTGGCTTGATAAAACTACAGACCACGTGCCGGAGAACCCACAAGAGAGTGACATACAGAAACTCGCTTACGCAATTAGAGACGCGGTCGCGATTTCTACCAAAGAAAACAACCAACAACTACTTACTAGGTTGGCTACATCAAAGGACTTGCCAGTCTACTACGGTGATCCGATTGAATGGTTACAGTTTAAAGAGGCGTATTTAGAGTCAACTGCACTCTGTCGCTATAGTGGTTCGGAAAACTTATGGCGTCTCCGAAAGTGTCTCCGTGGCGACGCGAAAGAAGCAGTTACTTCGTTATTGATCGGCGGTGTCGCGCCCGAAGTGATTATCGACACCTTAGAATTGCGGTTTGGCAAACCTGAGACAATCATGATTAAAATCCTGTCTCAGTTGAAGAAGTTGCAACCCTTGCCATCAGCATACCAGAGTGATTTAATTAGTTTCACTGTCAAAATCCGAAACTACGTCACAGCGGCCAAAGCTTTGAAACAGAGTGATTATCTGCGCAGTCCAGAGCTGTTATCCGTTATCGTAACAAAATTACCTACTATTTTGGTAGCTAAGTGGACGGATCATCTATACGAAAAACAGCATACCAGTTGTGAGTTATCAAAGCTGGAAATTATGAGTGAGTTTTTATACACAGAAGCGACAAAAATCGCAGTGTCTGGAGTGAGTCACATACACACTCAACCAGTGTATAGGAAAAATAATGAGAAAGATCGTAAAGTTCATTCACACTCAATCCTATACACGACTGGCGCGGCGCTGTGTAAGTTCTGCAGAAAAGGTGAACACAATTTACCCGACTGCACCCGTTTCAAACGTGCCATGCGTAAGGATCGGTGGAAGTTCGCTCGAAAGAATAACCTGTGCTTCAAGTGTTTGTTGTCACGTCACGCCGATCTCACAGCTTGCTCAGCAAGAAACTGCAACATCGACGGATGTGACCAGCCGCATCACCGGCTCCTGCACTGGCTTAAGCAAAGCGCACCGGGTACCTATACCAATCGAAGCGAGATGGCAAAGAATACGGAAGCCGATGAGGACCAGAACGAGATCATTACCCATGCTGTCACGTCCCCTGCCCTTAAAGTGCTGCTGAAAGTGGTACCGCTGACCATTCATGGACCCGCTGGCAGTCAACACGCCCACGCTTTGTTAGATGACGGAGCGACGATCAGCCTTATCTCAGCTGAGCTGGCTGACCAACTAGGACTTCACGGCAGGCGCGAGACGATGCGTGCACGATGCGCCTGGAATAACAGCGAACTAGTGTGCCAAAGTGAGCTAGTGAATGTAGATATCTCTAATAGTGACGGCGAGCAATTCAAATTCAGTGCTCGTAAAATTCGCGAGTTAAATTTACCCGTACAACACGTCAGTGAAATTGCGTTTAATAAATATGGCTTATCAAATAGTGATATAAAGTTATGTGATTGTGATGCGCGACCTATGTTACTCATAGGCCAAGATAATCATCACCTAATTACACCTGAGCATTGTTATCGGAGTGAGCAGCATGGACCCTACGTCACCAAGACGCCGCTAGGTTGGTGTGTACATGGACGTAACTCGGTGAGTGACCCTATACATAATCCTGAATCGTGTGTCTATCACAACTACTCTGATAAATTGCATAATATTAATTCTATTTTTCATTTGTGTACAATACAGCCAGTTGAATTGACGTCAGAGGTCGATAACCTTTCACTATCAAATCGTTCCCTAGATAAATGTAAACATTGCTGTGTAGAATTGCATGAGGAGGTTCGTAAGTCATTCATGTTAGATTCTATAGGTATAGGTATAAAACCACGTAGTAACCCTGATCATTTGCGAGCAATTCAAATATTGGATAGTACTGCTATTCTCCGTGATGGTCAATGGTATGTAGGCCTACCTTGGAAATCGGATAATATTTGCATGCCCGATTCATTCACAAACGCATATAAAAGATTAAAATATACTCTTAAGAAAATGTCAATGAACTCTAAGTACGCATTTAATTATAGTGATCGGATAGCTCATCTACTATCTAACGGTTACGCAAAAGAACTTGTAAACAATTGTATCGATAATTGTAATGATAAGCGAATTTGGTACTTACCTCATTTCGGAGTACAAAACCCGAATAAATCTAAGTTAAGACTTGTTTTCGATGCAGCCGCTAAATCGAACGATTTGTCACTGAACGACTTTTTACTCACAGGCCCTGACTTATTGCAATCATTATTGGGTATTATGTTTAGGTTTCGAGAAAATAGAATAGGTATTATAGGAGATATCCAGGATATGTTTCTACGTATAAAAATACGTGATGAGGATACCCACGCGTTGCGATTTTTATGGCAGGATGAGCCAGTATCTCAAGAACGACCCTTAAGCTCCAACGATGATCCCCAGGGATCATCGCCACCTAAGGAACGTCCTATTAAGGTATACTTGATGACGTCATTGATTTTCGGAGCGTGTTGTTCACCATTCATCGCTCAGTACGTAAATCAAATTAAAAACACGCAACGCTTCGAACAAACGATGCCGAATGCTGTATCCGCGATAAGACAAAATCAATATATGGATAACTACATAGACAGTGTGCACGATGTACCTACTGCAATAAAAATGGTCAATGAAATCTCATTCATTAACAAACGCGGTAATTTTATAATGAGAGATTGGCAAAGTAACGACGTAAACGTCCTTAAATGTACACCACGAGAGATACTTAGTGATAAAGCAGTAAGGTTCAATATCGAGAATCAATTTGAGCGAACCCTTGGGTTGTTATGGTTTCCGGATAGTGATAGCTTCGCCTTTGATTTATCATTAAAACGTATACATATAGATATTCTTAATTACGTTAGGAAACCGACGAAGCGTGAAGTGCTAAGTATTGTTATGTCGATTTACGACATGCACGGATTTTTAAGTCCCTTTACGGTTAAATCAAAGATAATTTTGCAGGAGGTTTGGCGCGTAGGTATAGGTTGGGACGACAAAATAAATGACACATTGTATATTGAATTTAAAAAATGGCTTATTCAGTTAAAAACTATTAGCGACATACGCATTCCCCGATGGTACTTCGCAGGTTTTACTAATAATACTAACACAGCGAGTGTTTCACACGAGGTCGACACATCGCTACAGCTGCATTTATTTAGCGACGGGTCCCCCCGTGCTTATTCTGCTGTTGCTTATTGGAGAAAGCTAGATGATAGTGGACGCGTTTTGGTGTCTTTCATTGCTAGTAAGAACCGAGTTGCGCCTTTGAAACCTATGACAATACCGAGATTAGAATTACAGGGAGCGTTGTTATCGTGTCGGCTAGCCGAAACAATAAAAAGAGAACACAGAATCAAGCCTTCAGCTACATATTATTGGGTAGATTCAACCATAGTATATTATTGGATAAAAAATAAACACCGTAATTATAAAATATTTATCTCTAATAGATTAGGGGAGATAGACGAGACTTCTAACTCTGATGAGTGGCACTATGTTCCGACAGATATGAATATCGCGGATCTCGGTACAAAATTTACGGACTATAATTTATGTAGTGATTCGAATTGGTTCACCGGACCTTCTTTCTTGTATGAGAGCCCGGAGCGCTGGCCGCAACAACCTGAAACATATAAAAGGTTTGATAAAGACTTAGTAGAAGAGGTACCTACGGTATTAAATACTTACAGAGTCACCTACCATTTACCGGTCCCGGATACTGAGAGATTTTCTTCTTGGATACGATTATTACGCAGCACTGCTACCGTACTTTTATTTATTAATAAGTGCAGAGCATCCGAAACTCAGCAAATTAATCAAGAATTAATGCATAAGGCTGAAGTTTTACTGCTGCGTAGCTCTCAGACACAGTCGTTTTCGAAAGAAATCGATTTGCTGTCAGAAGAGAAGCCAGTCGATCGTAATAGTCGTTTACGTACCTTGACGCCGTTCATCGATAGTTTAGGATTAATGCGTGTTGGCGGAAGAATTAACGCCGCAGCCCACATTGTCGAATCAATGAAAAATCCAATAATTTTGGATGGTAGACACCATACGACCCGACTTATTGTCAAACATTATCACGAACGTACTGCACACTCGTTCAACGAGTTAGTGGTTAATGAACTAAGGCAAACTTACTGGATCATTAATTTGAGACCCACCGTTCGTAGCATCGCCTCTCGATGTTTGATATGCCGAATAAGGAAAGCAACCCCTATACCACCGCGAATGGGAAATCTACCAGCTGATCGGTTTGGACACCATCAGCGCCCTTTCACCATGTGCGCCGCGGATCTGTTCGGTCCCCTGGTAGTCACCGTCGGCCGACAGAAACCTAAGCGATACGGAGTTTTGTTTACCTGTTTAACGGTGCGGGCCATACATATTGAAATAGTACCTACGCTTACCGCGGATTCACTTATCATGGCACTCAGACGAATGGCCGCTCGCCGAGGGTGGCCGAACACTATAATATCAGATAATGGAACTAATATGCGCGGAGCTGACGTTGAGTTACGAAAGTCATTTCAGGAGCTCGATAAAGTCAACGTTCAGAACGTAGTCTTGAACCAAGGAGTGACCTGGAAATTTATATCTCCCGCTAGCCCACACATGGGAGGCGCGTGGGAACGTCTTATACGTACCGTCAAAACTGCCCTGAAGGTTGTATTGAAAGAGAGATCCCCTCGAGAGGAAGTATTGACAACTCTTCTTGCTGAGGTTGAAAACATAGTCAACAGTCGACCTCTCACTCATGTGTGCGTGGATCCCCGCAGTCAGGAAGCATTGACACCCAACCACTTTCTGCTGGGAAGCTCATCCAATCTGCCTGTTCCGGGAGTATTCGCTGACGGCGATTTTTACCTGCGTCGACAGTGGCGTATTGCACAGCGGTTGACTGATTTGTTTTGGCACCGGTGGGTGCGTGAAGCTTTACCTTTGCTCATTCCCCGACATAAGTGGACCTGCGAAGGTCAACAACTTAAGGTTGGAGATCTAGTTGTTGTAGTAGATCCCTCTTCTCCCCGTAACTGTTGGCCTAGGGGGTTAATTGTGGAAGTTTATCCAGGGAACGATGGTAGGGTAAGAGTGGTAGACATACGAACGCGTTCGGGTATTATGAGACGTCCCGCGACGCGTGTAGCGATTCTACAGGTTGATGATGAGTGTCGTAAAGACAACACTGGGGAGGAGGATGTTGACGACGTCCACGCTGCTCGCCCTGAAACTTATAAAACCTAAATATGTTAATTAATAATATATTTTGAAATTATCTATAGAATACTTACCTGATGTACTTACCCTTTCGTTGATATGATTTGTGGATGTTTTATGTTATGTTTACATGTGTCTACATTGTATGTTTTCCGTATTTTGATTAAAGTAAGTAGTACGTACCGCGACGGTGTCGAACATTGGTTTAGGTGGCCTATAATATAGCTCTAGTACTTATATCAATTCGAATTCTTCCCGCTGCGCGTGCAACGGTGGTACCAGTGCCGCCCTCTGGTTGAAAACACGCGAGATTGGCCGCCGGCCGGCCAATGGCGAATAGTTCGCGAAGCTTTTTTTTGCACGTTTGTTTCAGTTGCACACTGACATCAATTAGAGCACCCGTGTTCGACGCTCTCGCGGATGTACTCGTAACTCACATAGTGAAGCATCTTATTTACTTATCTCCATCAAAACCAGCTACCTATCCACAACATAGGGTTTAGTGGTGATGAAAATGAATCCACTGAACCTAAAGAACCTTTTTTTTGACAAATCAGCCATGTTCCTTTATATTTCAGGACAAAAAAATATATAAAAAAGGTCAGCCTCATGTGATCAGTATGTCACATCCCACAGCTATGCAAAGACCTCTTAACTCGCTGAAGATATCAGTACGGAATTAAAATTTGTAATTATAAAGCAGAAGTGCGTACCTGTGTATAGTTTCTCAGCCACGGGCCTGTTCTCGTCGTTGGTGTCGGATTTGATTCGTGAAAGCTTTTCTTTCTTTTTGAGTTCCTTCTTCTCGCGTTTGGACAGTTTCCGCTTGAAATTCTGATCTCCCTTATCACTTGCTGATGAGGGTATCTGTAAAGATATACACAGTCGTTATTTCAAGAAAAATGCTGTATAGTGATTTAGTTTGCTACGATATAGAAATTAGCTTAAAGCCCCAGATAGCTGAAAACGAATAGATTTTAAAATAGGTACGTCGTCCCTGAATATTTTTCCGGGAGTATATCACAAGCTATGTTAAATTACTTTACTTTACTAATATTGAACTGATACAGGTCTGTCAGGATGTTTTTAATGTGTGTATTATTATATTTAACTGTTTACCTGAGATGCAATCATAACACAACTAGTAATTTTTAACATTTCCACATTAGATATATTTGAAATCCGCGAAAAACAAATAACTAAATGTATTTTACGACACTATACTTAATACACACTCATTAAAATAATATATTCACAACGAAATCATACTTTAGAGCACACAAACACAGTGGAGTTTATAAAGCTATCTGTAGTGGTCAATAGTGTTTAAGAAATTGTACCAACATTCATAATACCGCTTTGATTTAGTGTCGTAATGAATAAACGTAAACCAACGGAGAGCTCGGTGCGTTACGATGAACACAAATATTGTTATTTATTACATATTCGTTACTTATTACATATTCGTTACTTATTACATATTCGTATTATGCCAATAATACTATGACTATAAAGATTGTAATAAACAATAGAGATGGCAGTTTTACTCGTCTGGCCATAGAGTACAGAACTGTGTATGTGTCACAGATCTAATTTACGCAGATCTCAATCAGAACATTACTCAACTTTACAAGAGCCACTGTCGGTTACGTACGTGTTACCGACGGCTGGTTAAGCTGTCTGTCCCCGTTGTTTCAATGATTAGACTATGCCGGAAGCTTTTAGCTGGTCTTAAAACTCCAACATTCATCATCCTATTTCTAATCTAACTTAGCTCTGACTGGTTTCTAACTGAACTGTATTTTTTTCATGAATCCTTCCATGAGACACGAAAATCCGTTATAAACTTTCAAACTTCCCACAAACAGTCAAATGGACAGCGAAGCAGAGGATTTTTTAAGTAAGTTCGTGTAGGTTAGTGGTAATTCATGGTATGATTTTTAAACAACCAAAATTAAAATATTTAGATACCACCTAAACCTCAACACCAACGTCTATAACGACTGCACATATTGACTCAGGGTACCGAACTCGCAGTCGCCGACACAGTAAGAAATCTCAGACACAACTGTGTCAATCTTATTGGACTCAATTTAACAAGGCATAGAGCCATTTATTATCTTCATACCTATGTTATACCACTAACTGGACTCAATTTTTATTTGAATAAAAACATTTATTTATTTATTTATTTCATAGCACTAACTGGACTCTTTTTATACCACTAACTAGCAGCACCCGCGGTTTTACCCGCGTTGTGCCCGTTCCCGTGGGAATTTCGGTAATATTTATACATATAAACCTTCCTCTTGAATCACTCTATTTATAAGAAACGGCGTATTTTGTAGTTTTAAAGATCTAAGTATACATAGGGACAGACAGACAGACAAACAGCGGAAAGCGACTTTGTTTTATACTATGTAGTGACTAGACTCAATTTGTAGTTTGTAGAATCTATTTGTATGCAGTTACCTCATTCCCAGTAAGGCACTTGAGCAGGAACCGTCCCTCGCGGTCGTCGGCGTGCCAGTTGAGCTGCACCAACAGCGGCTTCTCGTGCGGCTCCAGGCGGCGCTCGTCGTCCGGCCCGTGCGTCTCCCACAGCGAGTACGAGCCCAGCGACAGCATGCGCATGTCCGGACGGAACTTCTCGATTAGCGTCTCTGCAATGACAATGGAGATTAATTTTGATTGAAAGTTAATAGCAATGCTATTATTTAGGGGATGTTTGTTTGTATAACGCCTGGGTGGTGTAATGGTATGTGCACTCGCCTGCCAAGACTGAGGTCCCGGGTTCCGGGTCGAGCGAAAATATGTTTCCTACTTTTCAAACATGGCTCGAATTTGAGATCACCAACTCGCATTTGGCAAGCGTGGTGGTTTTGCCTAATTCACCTCTATACTGATATCTTCAGTGTGATGGGAGGCCTTTGCCCAGCAGTGGGACATTACAGGCTAATAGTTTACACTTTTTTTCTACTTCTACTTCTACTTAGTTTACTGTCACTTATTGACCACGTCTTTACTTGGGGAACCTTCTAAGATGAGAAGATAGCATAAGTGAAGCTGATATCCCTACACAAGAAGAGTCAAACACAAAGTTGCATAATCTGTTGTGCTGTCTGTCATAGTTAAGATGGCATAGAGGCCAATTTTTTAGACCACCTAAAGGCCTCAGACATAGCCTGACGATTGAAACAACCGACACCGACTACAGACACCATACAAAAACAACACTTCTTTGTCATAGTCCAGACCAGTCTCCAAATAAATTAAAAACAATTGATAGGCTAACATGACACAATAAGAGTCACACATCTAAAATGTGCAACCCAACGCCGACTGTAAAATTAATTTTATTGTTTGTGCCAATGTCACACAGTGCCCTCGTTCGGGCGTCGTATGTACTGTGTCGAGTTGTTGGTCATTAGTCATAGTCACGGTTGTGATACACTAGTTTAGTTAGTAGTTATCTGTACTAACATAATAAAGCTGAAGAGTTTGTTTGTTTGAACGCGCTAATCTCAGAAACTACCAATCCGATTCCAATAATTCTTTTTGTCACATTCAACGGGAAGGTTATAGGCTATTTTTCATCCCGAAATTCCTACGACACAACGCCGGTAAAACCGCGAGGCGCTGCTTGTTGATTAATATGAATTGAAGTAGTATTTTAAACAGTTCAATTTTAAGAAATTGACTCTATTTTACGAAATACATTATTTAAATGTTAACTAGAAACACAATTAACTAATAGACACTAACATTTAGATTCTAGGTGTAAGCCATTGTGTAAGATTGTAAGCTAAACATAACATTTAATTGTTTTATTACTGTTTTAAAATGAGATTTTTCGTAATTTCGTTCATGTAACAATATGTAAAAATATAAACATCACATTCCCAAGAAAATCAGTCATTCAGTTAGTGGTAAAGATGTGTTTAATTAAATCAGATAAGGAAAACCGATACAAGTGATACGATAAGGAAAATTCAAAATACTATTTCGAGTAAAGCAATGGGACTCTCATCGGTCGTATAGCAATCAATAGAAAATACCTATGACATCGCTAACGGTGGCGTCGGAAGCAACTCGTATACATTTGGTGGCTATCTTCTGGCCGGAGTCTTGGAAGTAGAAGCGCATCACACCGTGGAACTCCAGGTTCTGGAAACAACATCAAGATGGAACATTAGTTTTAAAGAAATATGCATAAATTAACACTAGCCTAGGGTAACTTACGTCACAGACGGCATGACAAAACATGCTATAATAAATACTGTGTGCTTCTTCTTCTTCTTCATCGAGTGGCCAACCTGACCAATCCTGGTGTCAGAGTTATTAAGCCACCAAAGGCCTCTGACATGGCATGTGTGCTAATTGGTGGAACATTTAAAATTCAAGTATTCCACCAATGTGTCACCAATCAAGTGACAGTATTTATCATACCATGTCTTCGCCTCTCCTACCACAGTCGTTTTGCTAGAGTAGCAGCGTTCCCCAGATGATGGGTCACATTTATGAAAGGATATAGATATTTCGTCGGTCATGAAAATAGGTTTATGTTAGAAACCTCAAACCGATGAATAACATCTTTGGTAGTCGCTTAACCAAAGACCTCTCATCTCTCTACAGTGAGGAGGATAAGGCGTAATTACTACGCTTGCCCAATGCGGGTTGGTCATAAAAAAAGGTAGTATGTATTAGCCTGTAATGTCCCACTGTTGGACAAAGGCCTCTCGTCTCACTGAAGATATCAGTACAGTGAGGAGGTCTCGTCTCACTGAAGATATCAGTACAGTTGGTGATAAAAACAAAATTAAATTAACAAATCAAACAATTGAAATCACAATTAATTATTAACTACAACAATTAACCGATAACATTTAGCACAAATATAATATGTTCTTTGTGTGATGTGATAACGATATCAGTGCAAAACGAACATACAAAGTGAAGCGTGACTCATGTCGCACATATTTGAAACATCCACAGCCCACCTACATTTGATGCAAAAGGTCCCAAAAAGTGCAACCACCTACATTATAAAATGCCAATGAAAACAAAAAATAAGATTTTATAACTTAAACATTGTATAACAACGCAAGCAAATACATAAGTTAAGGTACCAATGTATTCGAACAAAGAATGCGTGTAAGTAGTTAAATCCTAGGAAGTTCTAGTTCGTATTGAGCAGCTAGGAGAAGCCTTAGGAAATTGTTGTTATTACAAAAAGAATAAATACAATGTGCAAAGTGAAGAGAATTCTTAGAGGATGAGCCCAGCTTTTTTGTTTAAAACAGTTTTCTAGTAAGTAAAACATTCACTAGAATTGAGCGATTCCTTCAGTTTTGAAAGTCCTTCTGTCGATACATGTGTTGAATTTTGTAAATAGTAAAACACGCACACGACAAGAGAACTTCGTCATTCAGTATTTGAAGTCGAAAAAGTCATTCTAATATTATAAATGCGAATGTTCGGAGGATGTATGTGTTTAGTCTTTCACCCAAAAACTACCGAACAGAAGAATATATAGGTTTATACATCAGAAAAATATACATACATTTTATCTTGTAATTTCCGCGGGAACGGTTACAAAGAGGGCCGCACCGCAAGGCGTTACCAACTATTATTATTTATGTTGAGTCTGAATTGTCTAACTCCAGGGCAACCCTACCCTCTTTCTACCTTCCACTATTGAGCGCTAGACTGGGCCAGTCCTTCATGAAGGCGTCGAGCTTGTCTCGCCAAGGAATAAAAGTAATGAATGGTGTACACTGTACCTCATTAGGCTCGGAGAGTGCGAACAGATCGAGCCGGTTCGCGTTCCACTGCTGGATCATATTGCGCAGCGCCTCGCGCTCCAACATCCGCTTGTCGGCCGCGTCCATGGTGTCACCGCATCCAGTCACCCTGTAACACGATATGGAGGTAGCTTTAGTCAGGTTATCTAGGCAGTATATTATGTTAAAATGTACGGAAAAATATGCACAGGATTAAGTCACACACGGTTTGTTAACCCTAAATTAGGCTATAAGCTTGTATTATGAAACCTAACTGATTAATGATTTTGCTGCCAATACGTCAGCAACATTTCATGAACTCCGGCAGGAATCGCAGCCCCAATACAGTAATTGCTCTCACAAATTGCTGCCCCATTCTGACACGATACTCGTATATAATATTTGATTTGTTTTGTTATTCGTGTCCTACACTACAAATACAAATTCCAATATTATTTAAAGGACTTATAAGATACACTAAATTAACCTCAATACTTCAAACAAAACCAAAGTGGATAACATCTCAATACAATGGTATTTCAATCATACACCTTCATAACCAAAATAAACCACTTGATGCTATTCCACTGCGAGGCACTTGCAACCAAACATTGATGTTTTTATCAAATGTTTACGCATTTGGACGGTGAATCATCGAGTGGCAATACTATAAGATCAACACTAGTTATAACCAGTAATTTAACTACAGGAACCAGCAGGTGACAAAAGAAATAGGCAATTGACCTCTACAATAAGCATCTGCTCATTCAATTTATTACTTCATTTTTTAATGAGTACCATCTGAAAACAGGCACGCGCCTAACTAGTTTACTCAGCCTTTAGTGTTTTTATAACGTATGATATCCCTTAAGGAATGTAAGTATCTTGTAACAAATATCGGGTCATCAGAGGCAGCTATATTTAATTTAAGGTGCGGCATCGCCGGTGTAATTGAGCGTTAATACTATTAAGGGAGTGAACGGCTTATCTCAACCTTGGCTGACTGAAGTACAGATTAGTAAAACAAATATTACATTACTAAGGCCTTTTTACGTAACATTCAATATGTTATTATTGTAACCTCCATTGGTAATGATTTCCCAATAATTAAGAGTATGATATAGATAGAACTATGCAATACATACTTTAGTTCTATACTTTACAATAGGATCAGTCAAGTTCATGCGATAATACTAAATGCAGACATCAATTGAGTATTAAATATGTAAGTAATATGTAATGCAGAGCGATAACGTCCGGTTTTGAACTGAAACACTGTGGGCGGTGTCTGGCGAACATCATGCGCAGGCACATCACCTATGTATACTTTATGAATGCGCACCCGCCGGATAAAAATAAATACGTAAATAACGCAACATATGGCTAGCTGGTCACTGGCGACCACCAATAATTCTATAATTAAAGATTCCCCATCGGCCCACACACAAAATAAACGTGGCTTAATAATAACGTAAATGTTAGCGCACACCTAAACTCAGCTATCTATATTATCGAAGATAAAAATATAAAAATAAACTATTCACATTAAGTAGGTGTGTGATGTATAACGTTGAGACTGAGACGTTGGTTCGGTACTACCATAGTTTACTTGTATACTCGCCAAAATACGTCATAATAAATAGAGAGTTAAACTCTAAAGTATTGCAAAAATGCCACAAATGCAGAAACTAAATAAATCAAAGCTAACAAAATTCCGAGAAACGTGTTCTTATTCCAGCGTTCACTCGAAGTCGGTGTATAGTGTATGTATAGTGTAAGGTGTCAGAAACAGAAACTGTTGTCAGTACTTTGTTATGGTTGTGCTCGCGGCTCGCTTCCTGCTATATGACGGGTACAAACGTTTGGAACTAAACTTACTATACACAGTTGGTGCCCCACAACTCTGCTTATAAACGGAGGCGCCACTAGCATCCTCCTATAGTTTGGAGTAATCTGGCTTGGGGTTCAAATAGTTCCTATTTTCACCGCGGTCGAACTTATCTAGCGTAACTCTACGCTACGTACCAAACACGGATCGTTGACTCGTTCAAACAAACACGCACCATAGAAATAATACAAAGTCAAATAAGTACTCTCGTCAACGTTTTCTTAAAATATTCTTTAGTAAAAACATTCACTTTCACTCGGACAGGTTTTGGTAATGAAAATGAAACTGATTTTCCGGCAGCGTGTAAACAGTGGCACATGTGTTCCGTTAAAGTTAAATACCAAAGTCAGTCTAGTTGTTTCAGTTACTTTATCTAGAAAATTTATAGAAGCTCTAAAAGACTAGACTATATTGATTCTAAGCTTTGTATTTAAACCAGTTTCTTAACCGCCATTAGATCTTACGACCACATACGCAACAAGTAGGTGCAACTAAGGCCTGTAATTGAAGAGTTGTCAATAGGCTGGTGGTGGTACTTCACGGTTGGTCGCCGACCTTGCCTCTTCCTGCGGAGTCACTCACCGATCCCGGAGTAGGTCGCAGACACACCGTGTCATTAGTGTCACTCATTCAACATGCTATCCATTTCATAATTAACATTCTAGAAATATCAGCTCCGTTCTACATGGGGACATTACACTTGTAAAAATATGTTTTTTAATAAATAACTGGAACAAATAATTATTTAACGGGGTAAAACTTTAAAGCTCGGCAACTAACAATAAAAAACGTAATTTCCCATTAAATGCACTTGCCCCTTGATACAGGTTAATTCCGCTAAATAAACCGTGGGAAAGTATTGGGTTAATAATAACAAGTGGGTGCAAAAACTATGGGTTGAGCACCGACGACCGGCGACCCCTGCGGCAAGTGCATAGGGGCGGAACACCTCGAGTGCTTTACATACCGTTAACACCACTCAACTAAGCGATATCAAACACACTTTAAACTTTGACTGTTCATTTTGTGACAACTCCTGAGGCACAATATAAAATACGTAATCAATTTACTGAATGAAACAAACAATTACTGATATTATTTACCCCATCCTCCTCTTTTTAGGATGTTGGTTTAAAATAACAAGCATCGTTAGTGGAGTTTCGAGATTAATGATGTCGCTAATATGAGCAACGTCTGACGCTTGATGTGGCAAGTTGATAGATTTTCCTACAGTTAATTTAATCTCGAACAAGAAATTGTATACAGTTCGGAATACAGGTTGGCCGGTAACAAGATATGAAATAAGGAATACTTTGTTAGTTTGTACCAGTTATCTGCTGAAGCGTTCCTATTACTCGGTTAAATTATGAGCACAATTAGCACAACGACTCACCTTTAGCCTTTGTGCGAAATGTGGCAAATTAGTCCGAGATAAAAGACCAGACGCCAGGTCAACTGTCACTCAACGTTTCCAAGCATGTTCATTTCCAATACATCATCTGATTATCATGTACTTTAATTGCACATCAAACAATAAGGTAAGCAATTAACTCCACGATTGTTGTTAAATAATCTTCACATGTTAATAAACCAACAAAAACTGAACGAGACAGTGATGAAATGCTTTGAATTCGCCATTGATTAAACGATAGCGAACACCGTCTGGGAAGTATGTCTGCTTCTGTGAAGATTCTCATGTTCATTGCGTAATAATGGTACGGTACTGTTATAACCTTTGTAACATCTTATAACAATAGGATCCGCGGGTACCGGTGCGAGGAGACGCGGCCGGCGACTTGGCGGCGCATCGCACTCACATCGCATGACGCGACGCTGTCATGCCATGCCCTCAACCCTTATCTCAACCACGGCAAAACATTCCTAAGCCGGTCCATAAATCAGTCCAACTAAACCCACACCGAGTTATAGTAAACCGATAATTAGTTACAAATCGTTCGCTCTTTCGAGAGCTTAAAGAAGCGATTCATAACTATTCATGCACATCATAATAATAGTTAAATGGAATGCAAAAACCCAAGCTCAAGGTACTTCGCGTGAGTCACATTGAAGGTATGCGAGCCTCGGCGTGTCACCCGCAAGCTCCTCGGGCATACATACTACCATACCAAGCTGTATCACTAATAGCTTCATACACACACTAGTTATAGATATTATCATAATACCTACTACAGATAAAACAACATATAATAAGTACTCCAATAAAATCTGATACGTGTACTCTTGTTTTGATTTAAAGGTGAAAGGATACTGGATGTAATCTAATCCATGTTCGAATTATTATAACGTACCCGACACCAGGGCACAAGGGTATGTCATATCATTCACACCTGCTATTTTGATTATTGTAATTTAATGTTTGAAATGAAACGTGACTGAGGTATCGAATTGTAAATATGACGAAATTGGCTATACCAATCATAATAATATTTGGTATGGATTGATGTTTAAATTCAAAAACAGAATGTATAATCTTTCGGAATACACGCTAACGTACACTGTTCTAGCCCACGTTAATCTTACAAACATTACAATTATAATAGTAATTTCCGCCTAGAGCAATCTAGCGCTGTGTGACGCGTACGCAAACTGGTATCATAGATTGTGTCCACTAAGATAATATTTAACGTTCTAATAATTGACCGTGACCGGAGAGCGCGTTCACTCTCAATGAGTACGGTATCAGACGATCGCTTCGCCGATTGACATCCGAGACGACAAAAAGTTTGCGGCCATTGTCAAATTTAGAAAGGGGCGAGACCGGGGTGCGCGGTAAATTGACATGTAGAGGTATAACGATCACGGGCTCGTACGAGGGACGGTGGAGCCTGGCACCGACCCGCGCCCGTGCCGTGCAATAGAGCTAGCAACCGCCGCTCCTCACGCAGTCACCACCCATAGTCAACCTGACACGAAAAAATAACCATAGATTCACTTCCGCTTTTGTTTATTTACTTGCGAACTAAGTTCGTGGGTATGCCATCGATTAGGTGATTGATGTTCATAGCGGATACACTACCCAAGTTGGGTCATTGGTTCACTCTTGGCAAGTACATTACATTTTGTTTGATGGCTGCTCGCAGCGTAAATGGTTTTTTAAACACTCGCCACAATTTGTTTGTAAGATTTATATCTCACACAAAAACAGCCTTACGCCATTGATTTTATACAATGAGATGCCATTATGGGCCATTGTTTACCCAATCAGTTTTGCAACCGGGCGATTAATTTAACTGTTAAGTTGTTTCAATAACAAGCTCTATTTCATCCGCTGGGTGGAAAACAGACGCAATTCCAAAAACCTTGTTGCTCTGATAAACTTGAATTACACTGACTCAGCTTTGTTTTATGGCGAACAAATAGTATATTTTGAGGTATAATTTAATAGAACACCGTTACATATTATAGGAAATGGATATACATTTATCGTACAGTAATTTGTATGGCTTTTGCAGGAAGGCAATTAATCGAAAGTTTTGTTAATGTGTCTATTGTACGGAGTACCATATTAGTCATGTTACAAATGAATGTTACAAATATGTTAAAGTATGGCACTATATCCGGAGATGACGATAAGATATACGACGTCTATCTAACCTCTAGTATCAGGTACCGTAAACAGGATATGAACACAGCTATTATATAAACACAATTAAAGTCTAATGACCGACTGCGAAACCTTTAATACCTCGTAAGATCATTCACCTGTGATATTCAGGGAAAAATGTAAGATTATAAAAAAAACTTAGTTTAGTTCGTATATTTGTAACAAAGCAGTAAGCAGGTATACTATTCGACAACAGTTTATTATTGACTAGCAGCGCCCCGCGGTTTTACCCGCGTTGTACCCGTTCCCGTGGGAATTTCGCGATAAAATGTAGCCTATAGCCTTCCTCGATAAATAGACTATCTAACAGTGAAAGAATTATTCAAATCGGTTCAGTAGTTTCTGAGATTAGCGCGTTTAAACAAACAAACAAACAAACAAAACAAACTCTTCAGCTTTATAATATTAGTATAGATAGTATAGATGACATCTGAGCTAGGAGCGAAACTTTCGAAGAGAAATCAGATTTTTAGAAATAGCTATTCAATACCGATCATCTTTGGCCTTCTAAAACCAATGATTGGTTGTTTCCGTAATCCTACAACAAAACCGCAAATCTAGGTTTGAAATATTATTAGAAAAGAACTGGAATGCCGTCGATGCTGTAGGTAATCGTGTAATTACTAGCAACATTATCATTACCGATGACGAAACTACTATCTCTCTCGTCCGTCTACTGCAACTCATTAAATCATCAGATGCTCGTCAAACGGTGCGTTTCACCGAGCAAATATTTATATTTGCATTACGCCGAAGGAAATTGTAGAGAGTGTATGAAAACCGGCGTGAATGCGACGGCAGCGGCGATTCGACCAGGGGCCGTGTGCGTTCTACTTACTCTAATTCAATTAGAGGCTAGCTGGTGGCAGCGGCTCCGTCGTGGAGTGTAAGTGTACTATGCCAAAGCTTGCTTGCATTACATCGCCTTCATTCAAACGGTCGTTGTTCCCACCGCACTAGACTCCATATAAACAAAAACGAGTATACCGACGCACATGTCAACAACATGCTTCTTGTTTGTAAACGTTTGCCATAGATTCCGCGGATATTAGATTAGATAGTAAGATTTCTTGAAACCATACAAATGACACGTTGATTTCAATAATACTGTGCATTCACTAGAATGAGCTATTGTCGTTTGAACTTTATTCTATAACTTTAACGGTTAAAAGAAAGTAGTTTTGCGAAAAGGTCTAACCTGCTTTTTAGAAAATTCATCGCAGATGTGTTATCAAATCAAAGATGACAAATAAAAAATAAGGCTAAACAATCATTGACACACATCTAACAGAATGCATAATTAATTTGATACACTTAAATAAATCACATAAAACATTTTCGCTTCCTTCCGAAACGCGAGACAGTATAGCGAGCTAAAAAGAAAGTAAGAAAGCTCGACGGTAATAAATAAAAAAACTGGCTTTAGGTTGCTGTTACATACCATTTATTTCTAAGGGGAGTGGTGAAAGTTTATATCAAGCTTAGAAAACTGGTTATTGCATTTTTGACCTACATAAGTCCGCGAGAAATAACACATGTCAGTTCCGAATACTAATAATTGCCCTAGTTGTATAGGTCCGGTGAGGTAGCGCTACCGGCGCGTGGAGCTCCTTGTAAAGAGACGTTTATGGGGGCACTTTACACAAGCAAGACGAGATCCTTTCATTGAGCCGAGTCGCAATGAGTAAGACTCGTTCACAGGTGCAGCTTACATTGAGCCAAGATGACAAGTCCCTCGAGCGGTGCGTTGACACAGGGGGCCCTTGTGGTGAAACTTAAGAGGCGCGCCTCGTGAGAAAGTAAAAAGACGCAATCAGCGAGAGAAAAGCGCGCGGACGCCGCGCCGGGCGCGGGGCGGCGCTCTGCAGCCGCCTTAATAGTGTACTTAAAAATTCAGGACGTCGACCACTGCTCTGACCCACTGATTGAATCAACTACACAGCGCCATTGTTAACAGTATATTACCGTACACACGATAACTATAAAAATTTACGCTCCCTATGATTTCTTAATAGAAAGTGCTTTCAATCAATGCCTAATGTGGGTCAACGTTGTTTAGTCGTATTATTTCACATTATTGTGCATTAAAAATGAATTAGGTACCACATATTATGTTAAGTATGAATGTAACGACCGGTTCTTTAGCACAAGCTGGAGGCCTAGAGATTTCATCTTGTCTCTAGGAAAACAGCACTAATTGGGTTAATGAACTTTGCCTTAGATTTCGTTACTATTTAGCTACCAAATACTTCATGAGGCATCCCATACATTTACTAATTTCTTACGAAGTAAGTTCGCGTAGGTTAGTTGCCAATCCGGAGTTTTTAAAGCGCCTCCGACATAGTCTATCCATTGAAACAACCTGAACCGCCAGTTTTACGTACCCTTCGATGCACGGTAACGCCCTGCAAAATTATCTATGAGATATTCTATGAAATTCTATTGAGACACTAACGACGAGAAGCTAACAGTAACTATGTCGCAGTGCAGAAGTTATCGTCGGTAAGTGGAGCCTCTATCCGCTATCTACACCTGAACCTGAAACAATGCCGGTTCTTGTGACTGATTCAACGCAGTCACCTCGACGCGGACCGCGTCTGACTCATTGAGAGCCAACGACCTGACGACAAACCGAATAGATCCGCACGCCGTAAACAGATTAATCTTAACGAATAAGAACACACTTACTTAACTACTGTTAACTTGAAATGTATGGTGTTCATTGCGACTTTGTTCAGTGTAATATTTTTACAGATGCATGAAATAGATACAGTATTTGATAAAGTATGTATGTAATAATTGTAGATGATTATTTTACAGCACTTTCATCTAGAACTAGACAGCTTTTAATGTCAAAAACATAAATATGGAAAACCATTTAGGCATATTATTTAGCGAGCCAGAGGTTATATCCTAAAGTAACCATTCTCCATACAGTTCTAACTTGCACACAGTTCACTCGTTTTAGCATACCTAATACGATTACTACGCTGAAGCAACGTCTTTGTTATTATCAAACAAAAGGATGCAATCTTTAGTTATCTACGATGACCTGCAGATTGGAACTGGTTTGATATTTAAACAGATTAGTCACCTCTCACGACACCCACGCCTGTAGGAGGGCTTAACGCGTATGTACTTATAACAATAAGATATGGATTATACATTATAATAATGGTAGTTCATTGTCTTAGCTTTAGTTTGGAATTTAAATTGATGTAAGAATAAGAAAGTGACAATAAGTCGATAAGGTCTGCGGAAGTGCGATTTTAAACTAAACAGGTAGAATTAACTTTATTTTAACTTAATTAAGGTAAGAAGTACCTACCGTACTATCAAGTGAATGTATAAGTAAAAGTCGGCAGTGCAACTCGATAAAATGCAAATATTACAGTGCTTATAGGTATGTACCTACTGTTGAATTTAATCGTACGATAGGTATTTAATTTACAAATAATTTAAACTTCAATTACTTAAATAACAGTTCGTAAAATTACTTACATAAAGTAATTTATACACTACTAGCTCGACTTTAAAATCTTTACCTTAGCCGGAAATCAGGCAACACCGAAACAAATTCCAAAGCGAAATTACGTGTGTGTAATAACAAATAATCGGTTGCATCAATAATAACGTTGGACACACTTTTACCTGCTTAGTTGTATACTAACGGCCTGGTCGTGGTCGACAATACGAATGTTACAATGGATAGTTTTGTCTATATTGTAAGACTACCAGTGCGCAGCAGGCTTACTCGTGTTATTCCCTTTCCCGTGGGAATTTCGTAAAAAATAATCTATAATAAACTTCCTCGCGAAAGTGGCTTTCATTCATAGAATAATTATTTCAAATTGGAATGGTAGTTCCAGAGATTAAACGGTGAAAACAAACAAAATCTTCTGTCTTTATTATATTCGTAATTATGAACATAGAAATCTGAAATTTGAAAGAAAGGTGACTACGTTTAGGGTATTATGTGGGTTTTTTATGCACTATTCGCTTGCACTAATTGCTCCCTTACGTGTGCTGTTTGGTCGCTAACTTACCTTCCTTAGTTCTTTGTTAACAAAACAAATCGAGCAGGACTAGCCTGGTGTCGGAGTTGACTAAACAACTTTAGGCTGACGACAATTTAACGTGGCTTCCGCCGCAAGGTAACGCTCAGTAGATATGTCACTCTCACTATCCACCAAGAAGAGGCCAAGCTGGTCTTGCTTAACAATAAAAAAAAACCTAGGATTATCATCTTTTGAAGTCCACATCTAAATCCGGAGGCATTCGTCCCAATAGGATATTTTGTGCTTTCAAAAACCTAGATTTACTAATAAACCCTATTTTAATATATTTAATATCTGCTGTTAGTTTTGATTCCCCTTGGGCATAAATAGCAGAAGCGGTTAAGCCCGCGGGACCACCGATTGTGTAAGTCCAGTACCGCACGCGGCGGAGCCCGACCAAAGCTAATTACGATGTAGGACACGTACTCATATCACGTACAACGTACACGAAGTACAAAGTATCGGTTAAATACTATATATATAAGTAATGTGGCAAATAGAGTGAATTGGAATTACCTTTTGTGTTTAGGAGGCCACTAACTTATTGATTAAACTTTTGAAATAGTTTTAACAGAAAATTCTATAATGTATCGAGTGACTGGCGAACTATTGACAGTTTCTGTGTTTTGCAAGTCACTAGCAGCGCCCTGCTGTTTCACACCCCATAAACCAATACTTAGGGGAAGAATATAATATACAGAAATGATATGTTTTGTTTTCTCTGACATTTTTAATTCAATCACATCTAAGATTGTATTATCTATAACTCTGACACCAGGATTGGTCAAGTTGACCATCCACTCGATAAGAAGAAGAATTTATACCAAGTCTTCAAACAAAAAAAGTAATTTGCAACCTTTCTACTTGTTTGAGAGCTAAAACATAGATAAACATCTCAAACCTGTACATCCCTTTTTAGGATTGAATGATTCTTCCGGAAGTTTTATATGTATAAAAATTCCCGAAATTCCCACGGAATCGAGCACAACGCGGGAAAAACCGCGGGGCGCTACAAGTTTATTTTATAATAAAGATTATAGATATGATATATGCACACACTATCAGGGAAAAAAGTTTAAAACTTAAGTTGTACTTGTATACTACATTTAAACTAAGTTTATTTGAGTCATAATGCATTATATAAGACCTAAAACAGATAATTTAGGATAGCATAGCATATATTTATTTAGTTTCAAAAGATTTTGTTTCTCTAGAAAGGATGTTAATGGCATCAATGTTAAAAAATATTGACAGAAAATGTAAGTTATTTTATGCATTTATGATTGCTAACATATTCATATTTTATCCATATACAAAGAAATTAATGAAAAAATTATAATAAACTATGAATTACAAAGTTTTATCCAGTTTTTAATAGATCATTGTGCCTACTCTATACCCAAGTCTGGTTTATACATATTTTTTGTATATTATGATAGTCACAATCAATAAACATTATAGGTAATTTAATGATTATTAATTCCAAAATTCCAACAGATATGGGTATAAAGAGTTTGATACACATCACAGTGGCAATCCTAGTACTTAAAGGTAAATAAGTAACTTTTGATAGATAATTTTTAAATCAGATTGTATAAGTTTCCATTCAGCAGGCAGGTGCAATGCGTTTGCACTTGAATGCTAGTACACAAACTTTAACAATCAAACTTTAGTAACTTGAACTGCTACTACTCAAAATAGATTGTTAGTATGAAATAAAGAATTAATTAATTTATGACATTCTTTGCACGATTTTAAAAAGGACGATTTTAAAAAGGATTGGATGGAGTTGGCCATGAAAAGAGATGAATGGAAAGAATTGGGGGAGACCTTTGCCCAGGAGTGGGACAGTGAGGTTATGTAAAAAAAAAAAGATTAATCTGATTAAGAGTATGAAATTAAGTAATATAGTTTAATTCACAATTTCGAGAACAAACATGTTGATATGATAGCAACAGGCCTAAACAAAGTAAAAAGAAACGGCTCAAGATATTATGATATTAGATGGAGACCTATGACCTATAAACCTAGTAGTTGAAAGTGGCTAAAGAAGAAGGATTATGTATATAATAATGCAGATAGTATTTGTATAAAATGTAGTGCAGTAACACAGATTTAAGATAAATATTATGCTTTATATGTAAAGCATACCTTTATTATAATTGTTAAGAACAAATACCCCGGTAAATTTAGACATTCGAGTTTGCATAAAGTCCCAACAAGCTGAAAATCAGGAAAATTGTTGAAAACATAATTATAAACAATGTGTAAAAGTTCCCCATCATTCCCGTGTATGGATTTTTTTTTATTCAAGGTCAAATGTCAAAAAAGAGTGTTTTTCGCGAATATCTGAAAAACGGTGCAATGTAGCAAAAAAAAGTGTATGATGAAATGAAAGCTTATAAAATTCTCTATAACTTTAATTCTATCCACTTTTTCCATATTCCAAACCGTTATTGAACTACACGCTCCAGAAATGTCAAAATTAAGGACCTCGGGCAGGTAACTATGGAGCCTGCCCCAATGCTCAACAGTGACATGACCCATGTCATTTGAAAGGTCTTGAAGAGTTGTACAAGTTACTCCTAGACAGTTATATCGAATTCGATGGCCAACTCGGTGTTTTCGACCACCGAAGAATTACCACTGGAGGTGCTGTGGAGCCTGGACGGAATGCTCAACAGTGACATGACTTACGCATTTGAAAGCTCTTACAAGTCACTTTTTGATAGTTATGTCGAAATCGACGCCAAACTCGGTGTTTTCGACCACCGAAGAAAAAACACTAGGTGTATGTGAAATAATGTGCAGTTGACCCTGATCGTATTGCTCAACAGTGACATGACTAATGTCATTTGAAAGCTCTTACAAGTCACTCCTTGACAGTTATATCGAAATCGACGACCAACTCGGTGTTTTCGACCACCGAAGTATCGACACTGATCGTATTGCTCAACAGTGACATGACACATATCATTTGAAAGCTCATAAAGAGTTTAATAAGTCACTCTTTGATAGTTATATCGAAATCGCCGTCCAACTTAGTGTTTTCGACCACCGAAGAATGGAGTTGGGCTATGCCATACCGAAGTATCGACGCTGATCCTAATGCTCAAAAGTGACATGACTTATGTCATTTGAAAGCTCTTGAAGAGTTGTACAAGTCACTCTTTGACACTTATATCGAAATCGACCGCCAACGCGGTGTTTTCGACCATCGAAATATCGACACTGGGTGTATGTGCAGTTGACGCTGATGGTATTGCTCAACAGTGACATGACCTATGTCATTTGAAAGCTCTTGAAGAGTTGTACAAGTCACTCTTTGACAGTTATATCGAAATCGACCGCCAACGCGGTGTTTTCGACCACCGAAGAATCGACACTGGGTGTATGTGCAGTTGACCCTGATGGTATTGCTCAACAGTGACATAACTTATGTCATTTGAAAGCCCTTGAAGAGATGTCCAAGTCACTCCTTGACATTTATATCGAAATCGACGGCTAACTCGGTGTTTTTTAACCAAAAATAAAAAAATATATGTACACATTAGTTAATAAAGATTTATATAATAAACATTCCATTCTTCGGTGGTCGAAAACACCAAGTTGGCGGTCGATTTCGATATACAAGTCAAGGAGTGACTTGGACAACTCTTCAAGGGCTTTCAAATGACATAACTTATGTCACTGTTGAGCAATACCATCAGGGTCAACTGCACATACACCCAATGTCGATATTTCGATGGTCGAAAACATCGCGTTGGCGGTCGATTTCGATATAAGTGTCAAAGAGTGACTTGTACAACTCTTCAAGAGCTTTCAAATGACATAAGTCATGTCACTTTTGAGCATTAGGATCAGCGTCGATACTTCGGTATGGCATAGCCCAACTCCATTCTTCGGTGGTCGAAAACACTAAGTTGGACGGCGATTTCGATATAACTATCAAAGAGTGACTTATTAAACTCTTTATGAGCTTTCAAATGATATGTGTCATGTCACTGTTGAGCAATACGATCAGTGTCGATACTTCGGTGGTCGAAAACACCGAGTTGGTCGTCGATTTCGATATAACTGTCAAGGAGTGACTTGTAAGAGCTTTCAAATGACATTAGTCATGTCACTGTTGAGCAATACGATCAGGGTCAACTGCACATTATTTCACATACACCTAGTGTTTTTTCTTCGGTGGTCGAAAACACCGAGTTTGGCGTCGATTTCGACATAACTATCAAAAAGTGACTTGTAAGAGCTTTCAAATGCGTAAGTCATGTCACTGTTGAGCATTCCGTCCAGGCTCCACAGCACCTCCAGTGGTAATTCTTCGGTGGTCGAAAACACCGAGTTGGCCATCGAATTCGATATAACTGTCTAGGAGTAACTTGTACAACTCTTCAAGACCTTTCAAATGACATGGGTCATGTCACTGTTGAGCATTGGGGCAGGCTCCATAGTTACCTGCCCGAGGTCCTTAATTTTGACATTTCTGGAGCGTGTAGTTCAATAACGGTTTGGAATATGGAAAAAGTGGATAGAATTAAAGTTATAGAGAATTTTATAAGCTTTCATTTCATCATACACTTTTTTTTGCTACATTGCACCGTTTTTCAGATATTCGCGAAAAACACTCTTTTTTGACATTTGACCTTGAATAAAAAAAAATCCATACACGGGAATGATGGGGAACTTTTACACATTGTTAATAATTATGTTTTCAACAATTTTCCTGATTTTCAGCTTGTTGGGACTTTATGCAAACTCACCCTCATTTTTTGGTTTAATTTGACCGGATTAAAAGCATTCTCTCCAACAATATGGACGTTTCACTGACTAGTGATCCCATCCTAAATTGATTTCTTCATTTGCGCTAATTTATTCAGAAATATGTCTTTCTCGTGTTTACTTTCTTCCTACTTTCTCAAGTTGTTACATTCTTTATTTGCTTTTGATAAATGTTATTGTTAATTTATGAAGACTTGGTGTACATATTTGAATAACTTTGCACTAACAGAAAGCTCCGATAGTGAAGGAATGATGAGTCACAAAATTTACTACTGTGACTCGTTCTGGCTAAAACATATGGATTTAGTTATCTTGACAATTATACTTATAATGCATAATTTAATAACTAGCTCAAGTTTTAAGATTATTCCTACGATAACTTTTAAAAGTGGGAGTAAAGGTTCCACTCGACTGACTGTGAACCTAAAATATCATTTATTTATAGCCCTAGATTAAACAGGTACAAAAGCATAGCCTTCACACTACAGCGCAAGTGTAAAGTACCATAATTATATAATTAAAATTGTTAAATAGTACTATAAGAGACTCAGACGTACACAACATTGATACTATTTATGAATGAACACAATAATATGCCTGATACATGACATCGTTTCACAATAAAAGTTTGCTATAACCTCGATATTATTTATCTAAGTAAGACTTCATCATCAAAGTATCAGAAAACAATGTTGGTAAAACTTGAGGTCCTGTACCCCATTCCTTTTGTCTGCTTGTTTATAACAGTTTAAAAGTTATTACACTATTTACTCACCCGTTAAGAAGATTCGGAGATTGCACCAATGGATATAAAACATAATTCAGTAACAACAGCAACAATCACTGGTTTAAAATTCACTTTTATCAACTTCTCGAAAGTCGAAACTTATGAAGGCACTTTGAGGCACAAGCATGTAACACACTCGGAAGTTTTAACAACTTTTACAAAAACTTTGTCCAGTGTTAAACTGTATTGTCCATCCTTATTTGCATGTAAAAGAACACAATTTAGGCACTTAAACACTTTTCATACTAAATGTAACGTAACAACACCTTCAAAAACTATTTTCTAACAGTTTACGTGTTGCTACAGAAATTATAAAATGAAATGAATGGAATGGGCTAAAATGACGCTGACTGACGAGTATGGCTGGGTTGCCAGGTAATCAAAAATATTTGCCCTCACCATGTCGACATAAAAAATACTATGAAGTTGGGTGTGCAATACATTTAATTATAAAATAATGTGAACTGAATACTCGTGGGTTGAGATGACTTTGTCCAGATGCGGGATAGTACAGGCTAATGTTAATTTACTTGCTCATCGATAACGATTATCTAAAATCGGGATGAAACGTTTCTCATATTTATTTGTGGTTTGTGAGTGTAGTATTATTATGAACGCTAGGTGCGACAAATTATATATAAAATATTTATTTATAGTATGCTGGTTTCATCCCTGATATGAGTCTACGATGATACGATCATCATTCCATAATGGGCATGCATGCACTGTTTTGTTGTATTCAGTGAGACCTATCAGGTTATTACTTTATTTTTTAACTAGCAGCGCCCCGCAGGTTTATCTGCGTTGTACCCGTTCCCAAGCGAATTTCGGGATGAAAAATACCCGTTGAATGTGGCTATTTATTACAAAATTAATTATTAAAATCGGACAAATAATTCCTGAGATACATAAAAACAAACAAACTTACAAATTTTACTTAGACTGCGTATTTACTTATAAAATTTAATGATACTGCGGGACATTAAATGTTTTTACTTTATTCTTTTAGGTATCAGTCTGATAATAAAAAGGGTACTATTAAAGGCAATTCAATAAAAAAGTCCTTGGCTATTATGTAAGGTTAAATAAATATCAACTGTACCACTCAAATATTTGCAGAATTCTTGCTGATTTGCTTTACCATAATACCTTAATATAATCCAATTCGCCATTTTTTGTTATAAATAAATTATGACATTATTTATTTAATATTGCCTTTTTAATAGGGAAAATGTGGAAGCTAGCAAACCCAAGTTCTATAAAATGACCGGAAAGAATGAACTGTTTGTCAATGCTGACTATTTGAATGTAAAACATTTTAAGCATTCGGTCACTTATACTTATCTGTGCGCATTATTTAGAACACAGATTATAAAAAGGAAAATCTTTTTAAATATTAAACCAGAGGGATAAAACTTTGAAAATTAATGAAAATAATAATTCATTCATTTTCAGTGAACCACTATACAGTGTGTTCAATATTTTAGTTTTAATTTTCGGGGATTTAAAGGCGTCATATATATTTTTGTTTTGTTTTCGTAAATTGAAATGAAACATTTTAATTATTTATTGAATTTAATGATTTATTTTAAATATTCCTCTAAAATTGTACATTTATGCAATTACACACACATTTTTGAAATTACTCATTTTTAATCAGTCGGCCAAAACACTACTACATTCAATAGTTTAAATCGATTTTGTTTTGCTACCACTACTAGATCATGATTTCTATTCTCGAAATAGTTAATTCTAAGTATATAATAATAAAACATAACACTAAGGGGTAAAATAAGATTATTATGAATTATACATACACTATTTATTAGAGAAAAATAATACTTGTTTTTCAAGTCAAAAAAATAATTCTACAAAAATTGTATGAATTTCTTAATAAAAATCAGAGATTACAAAATACCTATTCAATAAGAACCTACAAAAAAGGACCTTACAAATTATAATCTTAAAGTTGTACGTTGCTAGGGAGAGCTAGGTCATCCAAAAATTATTAATGTGAGATTATTATTAAAATTTTACAATACTTATATACCAAATAAATGCATTGTAAATAGGACAAATTATCAAGCTATTACCTTATCTTACACTTTAGCTAAATTCTCACATGAATAAAGATTGAATCTCTTATGAGATGTTGTGGATCACAATAACTCTTTGTAGCATTTTATACCAAAACATGTCAATGTTTAAAAACACACAACACAATAAATTTTGATATCCAATAGAGTGTAGACAGACATTACGAGTTATTGTGAGGCACAATTACACTAAGATCGAGTGTGCTGTTGAAACGGAACACGTTTTACTGGTCAGAGCCCTCGTCTTCCTCGTCGTCCTCTTGTTCCTCCTCTGAGGAAGCATCTTTCTTAGGTGGAGCGTCCTTGCGCTGTCGTCCGCGACCTTTAGCCTCTGCTGCACTCTGTGAAAAATAACACATCCTTTTAAATTTTGTAATCAACTTTGTGAGTTACAAAAGCATGATATTATGTTTATTGAAAACTCAAGTCAAATAATTTATTAAATGGGTACCTTTGCCTTAGCTGGAGCCTTCTTCTTAGACCCTTTGGGTCTGCCTCGCCCTCTTTTTACTACTGGGGGCTGTTCGTCGTCAGATGACTTTGCTGATTCTTTTGTTTTGGCGGCAACTGGAGGCCTGCCCCTTTTTTTGGCTTCACCTTTCGCTTCCTACAATAACAACAATATGTATTAAACAAGCAAATAATTAACATTTTTCTTTAACATCATACCGCAAATCGCACTATTTAATAAATATGGTTACTTATTTACCGATTGGGTTCCATTTGCTTTAGGTCTTCCTCTTCCTTTTTTCTCGACTACAGTTGAACCATCATCAGACATCTTGGATAAAATGGGGTTTCTAACTCTTTACTTAAATCTGAAACCAAAATGTCAAATATCGTAACAACACAACTGATAGGTATAAAAATTATAGTAAAAAGGAACCTCTCATAAAATTAATGATACAAAGTTTATCGTTACAAAAAAATAATAAACAAAAAATATTACCGCGAATTAAATAAGACGCGAGCAAAATTGGTATCGGAACATAGCGTGAGTTTGCATTGTCTAGAACGAACATCACAATATTGTGAACAGAATAATGTATCGATTTTACTCGGTTCATCAGAGCGAACTTCATTATCATGTTAATATTTTATAAAATGACGATAATATGTACCTTACTACGCCGTTATAACAACAAGAATGTATGTGTAATGTCAACAACCGCAAAAAAAGGAAGGCGGGCGGCGTCGTTCGTCCGACTCGGTTTTTATTAGCAAGCGGCATCAGCGGCGTATTTACAAGATTGATTACTGAATGAATAAAACTCTTTGTTATATGACCTTACTCACCAATAAGTTCAATATTATTACACGAATGCGATCAAATAGTAAAATTACAATAGGTTTTGTTAATTTCAACGTAAAATATTAAGAGAATACACTATGTAAATTCAAGCCACTTTACTAGCAATGGAGAACGGAATAGTCTAACACAAATGAAAATTGATTTCTACGCTTAACGGCAAACATCAACAGAATTCGTGATTTAAATAAAAAACACTATTTAAATACACGTAATATGAAATGTAAAATAAAGAAATAGGAAATTTTATAGAATTTTACTCACCAAATTGTTTACAGCAAACGATGGGCCAAGCGACGCTACGAAGAATTTATGGCGGGCAGGGCAGCGAAAACGATTCTTCCTTCGGTCGTTTGGCGTGTGTAGAGGGCACTACTGTAGGAGACGCAAACAGATTTGAACTAATTTTTTTAATAATGGTGGCAAAGATATTGAACTTTTCAAGATATTTTCTATGTGATAAAGTAAATATTAGGTTTAAGTATTGTTGCTTGTATTATTTGTATAGATTTGTATGGTTATATTTAAAACATTTAAAAATCCCGCTAAAGATTACCCAATGAAAACTGTCTTTCAATTTGATTCTGTTATATACATTATATAGATAGATAATTGAAAGGGAATGATACCTTTATTTAAAATTTTGCGTTCATTGACTTAATGGATAGATATCTAAATATTATAAAACGTTAAATAAAACTTGAATATACATTTTGTTATAACCCTAGATTTAATGAAATATATTAGACAGCTTTCATTCAATAAGTTTTATTAGAACATCCTGTAGAGTAATATATTTTGGTACTGGGGTGTTTTAATAATATTTCGTTGTTATACTTTATCGAATGATTCCTTAATGATTTTTTTATAAATATAATAACAATTATCTTCCATTGCTTGCATGATAATAAAAAATATGATCGAGTACAAAATTAATGTTATGAATAAATTACAAAGTTAACTTTTTGGAATTATTTTATGTAATGTTAAAACGATTTAAAACTTTGATAAAAAATAAATTTATAATGTAAAATAATTAAAGTAAAAGTGTTATAAATAATAACTTTTAATAACTTTCATTTCTTTGAAAGTTGGGTCAATGTCTGGGACTGATCAAGAACAGAAAGTCAAATTTCTCATATTTTATCTATGGTCAATATGCTTTATTATCTGTTGGATCAATTGTATTTTGAATATTGAACTGATCCGTCCCGTCACCTATCAATCAAACAAAAAACAACAAAAACAGCTGTGAGCTGATACCTCTCTGCCAATTCTGTCAGTCAAGAAGAAAAACCTTTTTTATTACCTACAAATAGGTTGGTTTAAGTGTTTTTTAATTATAAATAGAAAATAAGAGAAATTCCTGTACTAACGAAATTCAATTTTCATGGTTTTTTTTTCTATAATGTATTCAATTCTGTATCGAATAAAAATATCTAATTTAAGGTTACTTTTCTAAAGCAATGTTATATATATTTATTAACTAATTAGGTAAAACATAGATACGAACAGACTGGAAAATGAAAGAACCTGTTAAACCTAACGACGAAGATTGCTGTAATAGCGGCTGCAATCCTTGCATTTTTGATGTTTACGAGAAACAAATGAAACTGTATGAAGAATACAAAAAGAATGGCAAAACTAGCAATGAAATACAGAATACAATTTCACCGCTGGAATATCATCAATTTGTTCTTATAGATAATATTGATTTGTGTAATGAACATCAATTGTTACTGTTTCGGCTTTACAATGATCACACCCAAGTGATTTGGAGACCTGGCGATCATTTCTTGGTTAAATATGTATCGGATACGGCTTCATGTACCCGAGCATACACACCTTTGAGATTAAAGAAAAGTGAAAAAGACTATCATTTTGCTGTCGTTCTTAAGAGATACCCAAATGGATTAGTTTCTAATTATTTATGCAGCTTAAAAGAAGGAGATTTGACAGTCTGGAGAGGTCCCTATGGGAGTTATAGTTTACTAAGTAATGATATCAATAGGATAGTTATGATAGCACAAGGTACAGGGATCGCGCCATTTTTTTCAATTATTGATCACATACTTAAGGATGAAGATAATTTGACTCAGTTACTTCTGGTGTACTGTAGCAAAAATGTTGATAGTATACTATTTAGAAATGAACTGTACAACTATAATTCATATTGGAATTTTAAATACACCATTTATTTAAGTGAAGCTGATGTAACGCGGGTTTTAAAATATAAAGAGCCTATATTATTAAAAAAGTTTCAACCAGAAAATCTATATGAATTAAAACCATTTTCTTCAAAAGATCAATTTTTAGTGTGTGGCTCTAAGTCATTTATGGAATACTTTAGATTAATCATAATTAAGGAAAATGTTAATGAATGTAATATAGTGACATTTTAATGTTATTTTTATTTTGTTTGTATCAATATTAAATAACAATACCTATTTAGATGTTCTTTGTCTTTTTTTGCTTAGAAGCAAAAAATAGGTAAACACCAATCTATTAGTTCAAAAATCTACTCGCAGAAAAATTGAAAAAGTTAACTTTAATGCATAAATTAACGCAATTAAATTTTTTTTTCTAACCTGGCCAAGTTTTAAATTTTCCCGCGTTCCAAACAGAGAGGAAAAGGAAGTTGTATTAATTGAATTGGCTGCACTACACTATCGCGTATAAATATTGGTGACGTTCGCCTGCATTTGCCTCTGTTCGCCAGTTTCAACGTGCTCGCATTCACACTATCTTCTGGGTAATGATTACTGAGCGGTAAGCAATCACTATGGACGTGGAGATTATGTCCGCTGCTGCCATTGCTCCTAACTTAAGAGGGTTTTTATAAAATATATATTATATAAAATATGCAACAGCTGTTTCTTTTCATTTGACTACCCAGTAGCCATTGTATCGCATTAATAATAAAATTAGTTAGATTCGCGACGCTGCGAGATGCTCATAACTTGCTGTCTTTCGGTGATCGGCAATCATTAATAATAACAAACTACATATCGCGGTGAACGCGCTGACGAACATAGACGAATATACCCGAATAGGCCGAATTTTGTGAACGTTTGTATTCGTGTGTGTTCGGCAATAGTGTAGAATGGTATTATATTGGACTAGCTGTCCACCTATGTCCAATACAATTGAGGCATAGACTATATTAAAGACCGAACAACAATTTAATTCATAGCCAGGGCTACCAGTAAATATTTTTAAACAATAATATTGGAATATTCTTACAGTTATAAATGTGGAAAATATTTTGTAAAAGTTTTTATAATTTTTTTTTAAAGTAGATTGATTAGATAATTTTATCCGTGACAACAATTCATTTTGGATTACACACGTTTAGGTTTTACAAATGTAAGCTGAAACTTTATGTCAACCAAGTCATTTTGCTAAAGAGTTGACCCATTATGATCAATTAGAAGTTCAGACTAAAAATTTACAAATAATTCATCGACACTATATCAAAATGAAATAAATGTGAATGATAGACGATCGAAACCAGCACAACCGCAAGATTAACCAACGCCCAAAACAAAATAAGCATGCGGAATATCGTAAATGTAAAATGTTTCTAAACTTATTAAAATATTTATGAAATATTATTATGTACCCCAACCAAACATTTTCCGACTTATATTATTCGACAAATAGGGTGCTATTTATTATTACTGGCAACTCGACACATTCCGCACGGTATCGATTTTTTCGCGCCGGCGCGAATCGAATCGTAACCAGCCTGTTTCCGATTTCCCTTTGAAAATTCGTTCTACGAATTTCCGGATGAATTAAAAATAATGCGAGTATGTGATGGAATAACAAATTAATTCAAAAGTGTTCAAATTGAAAAACATGAACAATGTTCAGTGAGAAAAAACTTAAATAATTCTATTAAAATGTCTCTGATGTAAGTCTACTGTCTGCCTGCTGTTGTGTAGTGAAACAAGTGCTTAAAAATGGGCTCTTCGATCGTGTTGAAAAGTTTGTCTGTATTACTGGGTATATTCTTCATATTTGTTGGGATAACAAAACTATCGCCTATTATTTCAAAAGACCTACACAAAGATTTGGTAAGTGATTTGTTTGAATTTTACTAATAGTGTTTAAATGAAAGGTCGTCGAGTCGAGTGCATTGATTTTTTTGTGGCAGAGCGATGTGGATTGCTATTTTGGTATTTGGCTTAACGCCTATTGCTACTACTGAGCTGTCTGTTGATAACGAGACTACACGACACGCGGCACTATCAATATTATTAGGGTTAATTTATTATAAAATTTCTAAGTTAGGAATGCAACTCGGTATAGGTACCTACCTACCTACTTTATGTAGCTTAGCTATCTACATCTATCCCAAAACAAAATATTAATACCTAATACAAAGTTCATTATTTAAACTGTTGTCAAGCTGCGGTCTGTGTAATACATTTGTAAACATAAAAATGAGATTACCTACCATTAGAAGTTTGATAAATTAAGTTCGTGGTTAGCGCACACTTAGAAAGGGACCCACGTAGAGTAACTCACACACTCACACACACATAAAATTACCCAAACGTACACATTAAAGTACATATAAATACTAAGGCACCTATCTACAATCTTAGGTCATTACCATCTCAATGGATGTTCTAATTAATAACCATTTAATTTCAGAGAAAAGAATATGTGAGGTATGCGAAAGTGTTTCCCTTGACGGAAACTCTAGACTTCAAGTTGCCTTCAAAATGGTACAGGCGGGCGGTGGGCGGTCTAGAAATCCTATTCGGTTTAATTTTAGCCCTAATACCGAGTCGTAAGTATCGCAACTATATACACCTCATAAATATTGTATCCAGTGCTTCATGCCAAAAGAATGTTATTAAAGGTACCTACCATTTATCTTTGTAACCAAAGAGGTAGTACAACAATGTACGAGTATTGGTCGTAGCACACATATCAACTCGGAAAGGGATCGTCACCGTATCGCCTCGCCGCGCCGTCAACCAGGCGTCAACCAGGCGTCAACCTATCGTAAGCGCGTCACCGTGCGATCAGCAGCTCCGAATCGACTCGGCTACGGCTAGGCGACGCCGCGCTTACGGCTCGCCGGTCGCTGGTTGACGACGGCTGGGCGGGGTGCCTGAAGAAACGCAAGCTAGGGTACGGAGAGTCGTAAGACAGCGTACGGAGAGACGTAAGCGCGGGTACGGCAAGTCGACCACGCACCGTACTGCGGTTTGTGAGCTTGTCCCGAGGCGAGGCGATTACGTTACGATTCCGATAAGTGTGCGTTGCAGTAGGGAGTTTCATACAAAGAATACTGAACGGCTCGAGTTGATACGTTTACGTTCCGTTTACGAGTTGATATGTGTGCTACGACCTTATAGCGTAGGGCCTAATTCATAAATGCTTATTAACAGCATTTTAGCTATCGATTGGTTTGTCCCTTTCCGACATAGGTACTTACGCAATTTTTCACAGAGTCAAAACACTTTATATCAGTGTTCTTGGTCTTCTTCTTATCGAGTGGATGGTCAACTTGGGAAAAAGCGTTTATGAATAAGATGATAACTGGTAAGTACCTTTAGCTGGATACTTCAACGTACTATACGTTGCAGACAAGCTGAAGAACACGGCCAACATCGGCCTCCTCCTGCTGATGATCCTGGCCGCGTACTCGCATGTGATGGTGGGCGACCCCTTCGACCGCTGCGCGCCCGCGCTGGTCTTCTTCTTCATGCTCAGCGGAAGACTGGTTGTCTGGTTAGTAAACAAGTATAAAGGGATGCGTCTCCATAAAGTGGAGATGAGTTCAATTGACTAATCACCGATGCATTACGAGCTCTGCGCTCCGCCTCTACGGAAACGAAACCTTAAGGTGTCTTATTATTATTTATTTATTTTCTACCAAAAGAGTTATGTTATGCTTTTAAATTGACATTATGTACTTGGTCAATTGAGCTCCGTATCAATCTGGTCTTAAAGAAACGCTTAAAGAAACCCGGGAGTTATGTTATGCTATGTGTGGTATCCACCAATCATAATATCAATAAATAAAATAAAAATAAATAAATAAATAAAATAAAAATAAATAAATAAAATAAAAATAAATAAATAAAATAAAAATAAATAAATAAAATAAAAATAAATAAATAAAATAAAAATAAATAAATAAACAATAGCAACGTAACGTACCGAGTGATATCCCCGAATCATATCAAACGTTGTATCCATAGCTTTAATGGAAAGCACGATAATCTGTAATCTCCCATAGCAAGGCAAAGGCTGATTCCCACTGAAGGTATCACAGTAGAGTGAGGGGGATATTACCTTTTGTAACCAGAACGCCTTTTCATTTTGGTTGAAAGAGAATAGAACCAACAAGAGTTATGTTATGTCCTTCTATTCCAACAATACTTTATGTTATAACAGCATTCTAATAACGATAACGTTGTACAATAAATAACAGTAATGTGTACGATCTATCAGCTATCTGATTAATGTCTTCGTTATTGAGTCAGTCATGAATGTGGATTACTCATTGATAACGTGATTAATGTGTACCTAGATACCGTTGCTATTGGCATCTTGTTCTTAACCTTTGAATGATGTCGACTACTGGAAATTGTGATGACCATCAACTTGGCTGTTTAAAATAAATCAGTCCAAAATTGTAGACCGGATTACAAAGTTAACGTTAACTTTGTTCTGTATAAATGTTATTAGGTACATACGTCAATTCCGCAGAATTCGCCTTCCGATTATATTCATCTCAAGCAATTAGGTAATCAAGATTTAAAAGTAATTGTCCTAGTAAAGACTCGATCGACTCGATCTAATAATTTATTCATCACTTTCATCAGACAAGTCAGAGTACTTATTGGTCAGAATATATCACTGGAATTACTTTTTTACGAACAACGCGGTTCATGCATAACTACCGGCAACAGTTGTTCTCCATCACAGTACGACTGTTACTATCTCGACCGAAACTTATTCACCTTAAAACAATTCTAAAACCCATGAATCCGCGCGCAAGTAAACAACAATACTCGTAAATAACACCATAATTATACGCGTCTTGGCAGGAGTGCGATCATAACTGTTGCGGCCAACGTATACTCCGCTTGTATACCATTTGAAATACATATCAGTACCAGCTATTTTTGGGGAATATACCTACATAAAAATAACAAAATAATCCAAAATTACATGATAAATTGCAATAAATTAAACAAAATAAAGTGTTGATTGCATCGTTACATCCGTCCTGTCGTGGGCAGATATTATTATGACGTCAATTTAAGTTTCATTTCGCTCCCGATCCGAATAACATACGCATCGAACAAAAATGTATCTACACATCCCGTGATACCTAGGCTATGAGATCAGCAGTATAAATGTGAGGGTTTAGGGAATGTAGATGAACGGAAATACGTCAACAGTGGAATTCATATTCGCTGTCAATATCCAAGGGCAGCAGGACTATGGGTACCTTGACCAATATGTGATGTAAACATTGAATACAAGTTACGAAATGTCGGTCTATCCTACAGCGGGCTGGCGCGGCGCCAGCGGCACACCGCGACGCACCACATGTCGCGAATATTGTAGTATAGCCGATGGACCAGAAATTATTGTATCAATACAATGTACACGCGCGCTGTTTGCTCTAAATATTGGATGGAATGGGCTTTATAAATAACACACCTGCCTAACTTTATGAGTGTTCCTATTGGAACGATTGTTATGGGCACTTCGAATACGATTGGTTTTAATTGTTTGGTACTTATCTAGGGCGCTGGATTTATAGGACACTTAAAAAACGTTTAAATTATAATATCCCTCGCCCAAGTCTAAATGGTATTGTGGCCTTGGTAATCAAAGTCGGTCATATTAGGAAAATGGCTAATTTAAATTCATTATTTAACACCTATTGTGACTGGCCCCCCCAATAGCTCAGATAGAGATCAGTGGAAGGCAGGGAGGCCTTTGCTCTGCAGTGGGACATTTATGGCTAATTAATCATTTAACACCTACCCATGTTATCTACCTTCACGTTTGTTTGTTTGTATAATGCATTAAAATTATATTTGCAGGTACCAAACCAGCCGCAGAGAAGAACTAGAAAAAGCTGCCGCGACTCAGAACGGCAACGGACTCAAGAGGGACTAACCTCTGAGTTTTATACTATTTGATAGATCAACTGTATCTAGTCGAATCGCAAATATTGTATGTAATAAGAAAAGGTTGTGTGGCCGGTGACGTGTAATAACAGTACATTAAGTAGTATCACTGAATCACGCTGTGATTTCAACTAGTCAACATTATATTATTCAATGTACATTGTAATCGATGTCAAGATTATTTTAACTTATTTTCGATTAGGTGTTTGTATTTACGTTGGCCATCTGGTCGGTTAAAATTAGAAGATCAAACAAAACCATTTAGTTGTATATCTTTGAACTGCTCGGAGGAACGCTGCAAGTATTTCAAGTTGTACTTAAACTAAAGTGATATTAATTTAAGCGAAACGTGCTAGATTCATTTTGTACGCGTGTTCCTGTCCGTGGACTTAGCTGATAGACATACTTGTAGCAGTATATAGGACATGTTTATTGCACACTATTAACATTACTTTAACGTAGAGCACAAATATGAATAATAATTTGCTCAATAAACTAGAAAGCACCGCTTCTTAATATATTTATTTTTGTAACTAGTTACAATAGGCGCGTAATCGAAGCTTTTATTTAATTATTGATGTTTAACTTTGTTGTGCACATAAATGACAATTATTTGCAATAATATGATACAATTACATATTAAATGATTAATGTAATACGTTATTTATACTGTGTGTTGTGGGGTGAGGTGTGCTGTGTGTGGGACTTGAATAAATGGATGGAGTACTATCGAGGCCGTTTCAATCATATCTTTATTATCCTTAAAGTATCATGTATCTATTACATTCAGGTATCCTGTTACGACAGGTGAAGTAATTATATAATGTGTGATATTTTTTTAAATTAATTGACTTAAATAAAATTAGGCGTAGAAGTAAATTAATAATGCCTCTACTTAATATATAAGAGTAGGTACTACCTACTTAGAGTTAGTCAACTTACTCTAGGCAGGCACTTATGACTTACGTTATTATCGTGAATATAATTTGGTAATAATAATTGAGATATCACAATGTTAGTTGTGTAGCACTCGTACTTTTGTATGTAACGTACTTACATAAATACTTTCTCGCTTAAGAAAATATACATCAACACTAATAAGCTAATATTATGTACCACCAAATTGCGTATAAAAAATAATAAGCTGTGTAGCTTTCTACAAACTTAAAATATAATAATTAGCCTGTACAATATAATTCATTATCAATACTGCATAAACTCGAAACTTAAATACGTACATAACCGTTCAAGCGGGGTCTCTGCCTGTCTGAAGCAATTCTAAGGCATTCTTCAGATTGTTAATCGCTGTTTTGCAATCATCATAGTTGAGGGCGCTGCTTGCCCACTTGCAGTATTTCTGTGCTTTAGCGATTTGGTCAGGGGAGAGTTGTGGTAGTGGCCCTGTGCTGTCGCCGTACAGAGTCGACGGCAGGGTTACTGGGGATGGCTGTTGAGAGGGGTCATATGGGATAAAACCCCCGGGGTTAGGGTCTGGGGTGTACGGCACCGGTGGCAGCTGAGACGCCGCGCGCATCGCGAGATTCGGATCCGGTAAGGTATTACTGAAGCTGGTGGGTATTGTGGGAGGCGTCGCGGGCGCCGGGTTGTCGAAACCAGGCGGTTGTGGAAACTGGGGCGCGTCTGATCTCGTGCCCGCTGAGTCGGAGCCGCTGGCGCCGTCCTGCTCGCCTTCATCTGTTGTTATGGGACCTGTAAAAATAAAATGCAATATTTGAATTTAAAATATGACAATCGATCTGGGTTCGAAGGTGTTGCAGATAATTTTGTGTAATAAGGAATTTAACAGTTTATATAAAATTTATTGAAGGCAGTTGTACATGTGAAATATCTGCAACTCCAAAGACTCTGGTAAGAGGAGGTGTAATCACATGTCTGACATCCATTTTTATTTAAAAGCGACTATTTTCTTATGCACATTCTGTATGAGAAAGATTATAAAACAATTTGATTTGTTTGTGATTTTTGCAATCAAGGTCTTTTTTACTCTACGTTATACTATGTATAAAAACTTCAATCATATAAGTACATAACCTCATTCATATTACCAATAGTGATAACCTTAGATAAATAATTAACCACTTACCTACATTATTGTAGTAATCACAATATAACACATATATGGGTGCAGCAAGGAAGGGGGAGCTAGGTTTATAGGGTGCAAATAGGATGCTTATGGATAGGTTCTGGTAACATACACATACATACGTAATATTACGAACAAATAAAACAAAATTAACTTTGTTACTTCATTAAGAAAATCTGGTTAGGGATACCAGATTCTTAGTTTAGTTAGATGACAAAAGCAAAGGGAAATTCACACCACTGAAATGTAACTCAATCATAGAAACACTTTCATGTCAAAGCTATCCATGAGACTCATTTTAATGTTTCAATGGATGTGAGATGATATGGTATAAGATTACTGTTTATCTCAAAATGACTAAATTGAGATGAGCAGTGCAGATGGAACTTTGTGACTTGGTACAGTAGCAGATCCAGGATTTTGGGATCCCTAGTAATGTTAAAGGCTTTTGGTTAACAAGGGCTTGACCCTGGTAAGGGTTGGGATGATAGCATATTATCTTGAAGCGGAGCTCTATTAGAGCCAAGCAGGTATTCTTACCAGGTACAGGAGTTTCTCCACTTTTGAGACAGTTGTGAATGTAAGCTGCCTTCCATTTTGCATACTTTCTGTTTTGAGTAGCTTCGTCAGTGAGTTCACCAAATGTGACAAGCACATCGTAGATCACACCAGCAGTGTAGAATGCTTTGACAACATTTCTGAAAAACAAAACACCAAGGTATTACTGAGTGAGCTGCCATATTGAACAGATTGGAACAGTTAAACAGTAATGAAGGACATCTAAATCTTAAGTTTTTCGGTAGGGAGAGCATTTATCATAACTTACTTTCCATAATTTTGTTCCCTGTCCAACTTGTCTGCATATAAGAACAGTTTTAAAGCATAGTTCTCGAGATGGGCCTGAGCCGCAACTTCATTCAAGATTGCATCATTATCTTTGTGTATCTTCTTAGCTTCTTCTAACCAGTCCATTATACCTTTAACATAAAAAACATTGATGTTATAATATTATATCAAAAACGTTTTGACACAATGAAATTAATGTCATCTTGTTAGCCTGTTTATGGTCGTAGCACACATATCAACTCGGAAAGGGATCGTCACCGTATCGCCTCGCCGTCAACCAGGCGTCAACCAGGCGTCAACCTATCGTAAGCGCGTCACCGTGCGATCAGCAGCTCCGAATCGACTCGGCTACGGCTAGGCGACGCCGCGCTTACGGCTCGCCGGTCGCTGGTTGACGACGGCTGGGCGGGGTGCCTGAAGAAACGCAAGCTAGGGTACGGAGAGTCGTAAGACAGCGTACGGAGAGACGTAAGCGCGGGTACGGCAAGTCGACCACGCACCGTACTGCGGTTTGTGAGCTTGTCCCGAGGCGAGGCGATTACGTTACGATTCCGATAAGTGTGCGTTGCAGTAGGGAGTTTCATACAAAGAATACTGAACGGCTCGAGTTGATACGTTTACGTTCCGTTTACGAGTTGATATGTGTGCTACGACCATTACCCATCAAGAGTTTAGTTTCCTCAGGTGTTTTCTTCGTTGTTAGCTTTAGGCCGACTTGCAGAGCATGTAATCTACACCAATAGCCAATAACAGGATCCCGTGTGTCATGTTCGCTGGCAGTCTTCAAGAAATGCTGAATAGGTTTCAAACTTGGAGGACACTCAGGTATATTTGCCATTTTTCACGTATTTTTTACACTGATTCCAGGTCACAAAAAGTTGATAACAATAATGTGCCTTACAATAATAATCAGTAACTCAATTCCAATAATTACAAAGGAAAAATAATGTGAAGTGATAAACAGCAGTGCTGCCAGATGAAAAAATCTAATCAGCGCTGACAGCGGTGCACTAAGCGCCAGATTCGAATATATTCACGAGCCATTAAAGCGCTAAATCGGCTCAAACGAGTCAATAAAGCGCTAAATTCTAACTTTTAACTGAGGCGCTTTTTAGACGATCAGTGTGATTTAATAATCTCCCATACTAAACATGGGCTGTAACCATAAGCTCTTAAAACAATTCTGATAAAGTTTTGGGAGCGAGACGCAGATTGCGACTTGTATAAACGCATCTCGAAGTGATTATAGTGAAAAACAACTTTTAAGCTATTGCATAGCTTCTATCGCGGGCCTTGAGCGCGGGGACCGAATCCAGAAATTCCGTAACGAAAAAACCTCACGCTCCCCACTAACGCCATCTAGTGATACAAAAAATAACTATGCAATAGCTTTACCGCGGCCGCGGCAGTCCCCGAGTGCCACACGTCTTTTTATTACAATAATAAAATTTAGAAGAGAAAACATAACAATATTATTCTATTCTTTAAACATAATAATATTTCTACCTACAGTTTGGGTATAGTAAAGTCAATTTTAAGTTAAAAAAAAATAAAATTCTTCTGCCATATTAAAAATTAAGAAAGCGCTAAATTATCCGCTAGGCGCTAAAATTATGAAGTGCCCGCTGAACATAGCAAAAAACCGCTAGATCTAGCGCCGAAAGCGCTAAAATGGCAGCACTGATAAACAGGAAAACAAATCGAGTGAATCTGTGGAGTGAATATTTTCGAAAAATGACATCATATCATATTATAATATTAACATTTTGAAAAATTAAATCATGACATTGACGTTGACAACTAAAACATATTTGGTAAATTTTGAAGTTAAAGTTTTAGTCAGTTGCAACTGTCACTATCACTGTCTTGAGTGAAGGAAGCAAGGCAAGGCAAGGCTAGGCAAGGCAAGGCAAATACAAAATCCAAAACTTGAATGAAGTTTATGATTTTAAATTTATCCGAGCTTTCCCGAATTCTGATTTAATATTGCTAGTGTTTGTGTAAACAAATAAAAACTTAACAATGCCTTCAAAGCAGCGAAAGATTGCTATGATGGGATACCGATCTGTTGGTGAGTATCAATATAATATTGTGCGTCGTATTTTGTGTTGTCACGTTACATTGTTTGATAAATTTCTGTTTTTTAGGCAAGTCTTCGTTGATTATTCAATTTGTTGAGGGTCAGTTCGTCGATTCATACGATCCTACCATTGAAAACAGTGAGTATTAGTCATTGCAAATAATATAAGTAATGATCAGATGTTACTGAATAGATCTTTGTTTCAATGGATAACGTCTCATTGCGCAGCTGTCTCGCTCGTTTTGAAGTTGATGCAATTTGATGATAATATTTTTTATGAATGAAATAACAATAGTAATGTTTTGTAGCGTTTACGAAGTTTATACGGCTCAACTCCACGGAGTATGAGGTGAAGCTGGTGGACACAGCAGGCCAGGACGAGTACAGTATCTTTCCCCTGCAGTACTGTATGGACTTCCATGGCTATGTGCTCGTCTACTCCATAAATTCCAGTAAAAGTTTCCAAATTGTACAAATTATTTATGATAAGCTACTGGACATGGTTGGAAAGATACAGTGAGTAATTTTTTTAAATTAATTTATGATGTTGCCATCTTCTTATGTATCTTTAATTCATATGTTATATATATTTTTTCTATTAAATATAATAAAAATGGTTGAGTTACCTAATAATATTATAATCAATTACTTAATTTATGTAATAACAAATAAATTACCAAAGCTACTAGCCTTATTTCTGCTGCAATATTTTCCAATGAAATCCTCTCGGTTGATTTCAGTGTGCCCATTGTGTTAGTGGGCAACAAAACTGACCTTCACCTTGAGAGGAAAATCAGCACAGAGGAAGGCAAACGACTCGCAGAGAAATGGAAAGCTGCTTTTGTTGAGACCAGTGCCAAGAGAAATGAGGTAATATTATTTTATTATGCCTGAATAACTTTATGTTGCCATTTATTGAATATCCTAGAGTGAGTGACCTTTGCCTTTTATGGAACCTAGGTGCCCTTATTCAATATATTTAATATATAAATTGATTCATTCTTATTACTGGAATAAATATACCTTTACCATTTTATTGAAAATATCATTGTGCAATCACTAAATCATTGTGCAAGAACAATGAGTTGAATTAGTGATGTTTTACCAGCTTGATTCATATTTTGATTTTGAAATCATTTAAATTATCATTTAAATATTGGTGGAAAGAGAGTGGCATTTGCCCTGCAGTGGGACAATTCAGGCTGAAAATCTATACTAATATTATAAATAATGAATGAAGATTGATCTTCCAGGCATATTTTCTATGAAACTAACATGTTGTAATTAATGTTGTTTTCAGTCTGTAACAGACATGTTCCACGCAATACTCTCTGAGATAGAGCGATCTGACGGCCACATACCCGACAAGAATGCTTGTGTCATATCCTAATGGTCTAGTTTAATGAACTGTGTGCTTTGTGTAAGCTCAAGTGGTTATTATATGTGCGTGCACGGCTTATTATTATAGTTATAGGTTGGCCCAAACTACTGACTACAACTATAAGGCCTATCATCATCATCATCATGTCATAGGTCTCCCTCATTGATCTCCAAGTAATAAGGTTGAAAACAACCTTCATCTACTGCGATTCTGCAGCCTACACCAAATCATCAGAACACCTTGTGGACGTCCCACAATGCGCCTAAGGCCTATAACACTACCTAATATGATGGGATGCATTTGTGGCCCATATGGTAGCATAATAGTGGAGGTTAGGTCTGATCAGCAGTTTATTGAGCTTACCAGAAGCCTCAACCGCCCAATCAATTGTAGATATTCATTTTCTATGTGTTATTTGGGATGTTTTACAGTTTGTAAAAGGTTTCGGTGGTACCTTGTTTATCATAAACTGAAGAGGAGCAAAATATGCAAGTGTACTCACAAAAGCAGAATACCCTATAAAACATTTTCCAAAGGGCAATTAAAGTAAGCTATTGATCAACAATTCTTAACTGACTGACTCAGCATTGGACATTACCCCATTTTGCTGTTTGATTCCCATTACCAAGTAAGTTAGTTAGATTGTTCCTCTTTAAAACACTTTGGAAGAGTCAAAGGTTTGGTCCAGCTTGTACTATAGTACTAGTACTAGAATAGTTTGTAAGGGATCTATGTGCAAATATTACGATGCATTTCTTGTTTTGATGGTGCTCCTGTGGACATGTTCAGACATTGATAAATTATGTTTAATGTAAATATTAGTTTATTTTACCCGACTGACGCGGAGGAGGGTAACGTTTTTGCTGTTAGAAACAAAATGTAGCTATCACAAATGTTATATTAATTCGTTCATTTTCATAAAAAATGTTAGATATCAAATTCTGCAATTCATTGTATGATTCATAAAAAGAGCTCTTAAAACAATTTGTACATAATATTACATAGTTATATTATATATCCCAAATATTTAAATTGGTTTAGAGACCCTATGTTTTATGTTCATGGTACTTGAATGCATTTTGCCTATATATATGAGTAACTAGTCAGTAAATAGTAGATTACATGCAGTGGTTACTTCTGAACATGTTTCATAATTAAAATGTTCTTTATTACACAAAATAATTAAACTAATAATATCATCAATATATGTTGATTCTAAGGGTCAGACTACACCAAAGCTTTAACAACACATTGAAGTAGAAACAATAAATCAATACGAAATCTAAACGATTTTGAGAAAATACTTTAATAAATATTACTACCACTTTGGTCTAGACCTGTCCATTATTTTGATTCTTATTTAATTATAAACCTGCATTAACAAAGCACTGCAGATTATAAATCCAATCAACTTTAATAATGTCAATATCATAGGTAATATGTTATCTAAACGAACACCAGTGTTCGCCTATATCTAAGTAACACGTAATATTGACTCGGCAGTGTATCGATTGGCACAGGTTCATGATAACCTTGGCAAGGTTGTTTACCCCTACGACTCGAGGTTTTATGACTACCTAATGTCCTATTTTTTGGGGTGATAATACACTTGCATTTACCATTGTTAAATTGTTAGTTATGAACGAAACCAGAAGGGTGTTTGTTTGTATGTTTTTCTGTGACATTGTATATAATGTAACTGTTTTTTTTATTATGGGTACCTACTAGATTGTAATTTTTTTTTGTTTCTGTTCTGTATACGAAACATTTTGTGGAGATGTTGAGGGTTTTGTTTAACGCTGTCTTCGGTTCAATAGCTTATTGGTAAGATGTTGAGTTCTAAATGAGACCCTCTTAAACTATGTGTACAGTCGGCGTTAGCGTTAGCGATGCAGATCAGTTTGCCATCAGTTCACCCCATCTGTTTATAATTTCAAACAAAATATCAGGACGAACACTTTTATGTGGCTAAATGATTGAAATATAAGCCCTTTACTTTATTAGTACAATTTATGATACATTTTACTATTTATCATCTAAAGTAATTTACTCTGTACAAAGATATAAATCAGACTGAATTGATGGCCGACTGAGCATGTGTTTACTGCCTAAATTATTGTATTGTATATTTTGTTAATAACATTTTGTTTTTGGGAATGAATAGTTAGTTTATATAAAACAAAGCATTTAGAATACATGATGGTATATTGATAACTAGGCTATGTCATTATTATAAGTGCTCGCTCGCTTTTGTTTTGTTGTTTGTAAGTTTTCGCAACTGACGATGTCAATCTATCGCTTTTAAGGTTCGCAGTGCGCGGTGTCTCTGCAATAACTCTATATTACTATTGCGTGAATAAAACTTACCATGAAAAGTTTTGCTTATGTACTACATAACAATATTATCTAAGGGCGCATAACGACAGAAAGCAGGCAAATCATAGGGTTGCGTTTCCAAATGAGCGGAGCGAAACGGTGCGGTGCTCAATTGTCCAATCCCAAAGCATTGAAATTGTCAAAAATCTTATTGAAGTTGACAGTATCTCTTCGTAATCTGTGATTGGTCCATTGAGCTCCGCACCGCTCTACTCCGCCCAATGGAAACGCATCCCGATGGCTTGCAATAATGTTGATAAATTTAAAATTTGGAAGCAGAGCACTTTCTTCCTTCTCTTTCTTGTAATAGCGATAAGTAACGTACATTGTTTGACTTTGAACAAATTAACGTCTTCTATTTTATACTCTCACGGTTTTTAATCAGGATTCGTACTAATTAGTTTTTAGGAGCGTTTTCAAAATAAGTAGTGATAACTTTTCTTCTAACCATTTAGGTAATAGTTTTATCAATAGGCAAGCAAGGATTTGGACATGACAAATTATTCATATATATATTTTGTATGTAAAATGTCTTGTTGATATAATTAAATTAGATTTTTAACACCGTTAAATTCTCCGTTAGTGCCTCCTTTAATTGTTATTCAGCAAAAATACCTCATTTACTTACTTATGAAACTTGATTTTTCTTTTTATCTTTTGTGTGATACATATATATCTAAGCACGATTTTGTTTTGTATCTTGAAATGTTTAGCGAAAGAAAATCATTGAATTATGAATTATTTCGAAGTTATAGTTATTTTAATTGTCTCATAGTTATATTGTAAGTTATTTTATTTTATATTTGTAAGGTACTGCGGTTCGCTTGTGACGGTAGTTGGATTTTTAGATTAGTGGCTAAGTGAGTCTTTTGTGGCACTCCAGCACGCTTGATAATCCTTGAACGATTTAACGTCTGGTTTCCAAACCTTACGTATGGTTCCTATTGTCACTACACACTTCTCAAAATGTGAACTACATATTTGAAATTGGCTACTAACCAAAAGGAGAACTTATTGAAATGGTTACAAAATGAAAGGCGTAAAAAATCGGGTGGTCAACATCAAAAACTGCTTATCAGCTTATTATGTACTACAACATACAACTAACTTTACATTTCCGCCCAGTTTTTGCTTTTCAAGCCTGATGTTGACCTTATATAACCTAAGCTTATTTGTGATTTGTGTAGTGATAATAAGACCAGACGTTACACCCCCAAAGGGTTATAACTAAAGTAAAATTTTATAGTGGAATTTGGTGATTGTTGTTGCAGTTATTATGTATGTAAAAGTTGTAAATAAATAATGGATCTTTTAAAGTTAATTTGATCCATTGTTTTGATAAGAAAATAGGGTTTAATACCTGTGTGAATAATTGGAATGTGTTTAGATGGTTAAGGAATGGGTCGGTAGACAACTGTATCTATTAGTTTATACTGTACTAAACTTGTAGTCATATGTATGATAAAGCTGCTATCGTGGAAGATTACCTTGTTGTAGGCTAGAGGTATAGCTTTCGTAAACTACTTATTGTAAATAAATGTACCAGGTGAAATACAATTACTGCCAGTGTATATAGCTATTATGTGTTTTATTTCAAAACCTTTTCCCTTCCTTCAGTTCCTCAAAGGTAAGGTGCAGTGATTGAAGCTGTTAAAATTATCACTTGAGTGATTGTGATACTTTGCATTAAAATATTTTATATATACTTAGATAAAAGATTATATTTTTTTTTATCCTATAAATCTATCGGTTTATGATAAAGATGCAAGGGGAGGGTGACTTGACCCGACCGAGTGCATTCGTTTCGCACACGGAAGATCGAAGTACATATTTTTCTCTATTTCGGGGTCTCGCCCCTATGATGTAGGCAAGGCAGTAGGCACTACAACTTTCTAAATATTTCAAGAGATGCGGGGCGTCGTGCGTCTCTGTGAATGAAGCCAGGGTGGTGGATTGTACTGTGGTGGCGGAGTTCAACGACATACTCATGTCTGGGCCCATAAGTCTTTTATTGCAGTCGGGTAAAAAGTAATGAAGACCGCACCCTTATTGTTAGATGCTCTGTGGTAATTGTATGCATGTCGCATACTCCTCACGAACGACACGACTTCCCTCGGAATATGGATTGGAACAATAGTAAGCTCCGTCTTCCGTGTCTGTGCTTGTATGAATATTCAGTTTCGAAATTTCTGAACGAAATTGTAAACGTCAAATGAATGTGACATTTCAGTGTCAACAACTTTTATTGTGAAAGAAAAATGGCGACCACCGGGGTTGGTTTTCGGTGGCTAGATATTTTAGAAAAAGAATTTGATAAAGCATGTGTGGAATTAGATACTTCCTTAGGTAAGTGCTAAATATATTTGTGGTGATATCTGTATTTATTAGAACCATCTACAAGAGTTTGGAATACTTTATCTTGCCATCTGCCTTTCGCACTTTGCTGTGTAACACCTATTATTTTATTGTATCTTACGTATTTGACACGAATTTTAAACAATTGCATGAGTTATAGCATTCAATTCGCATTTAAAGGTCTTGTTATAATTCATTTATCAGTGCAACCAAAACTCGATGCTGTATCATTAACCAGTGATTTGCGTGCTAAATTATCGAATTTTCTTATTATAATTATTGTCTTTGTCTTTCAACTTTCTTCAAGAAGATGTAAGAAACAGAAGAAACTAATTAAATTTTACACCTTTAGATTCGTTAGTTCTTCCATCTAATAAGTATATGTCATGATTACTTGCTCTTAATATTGATTTACTTTTTTATGTAACTTTGTTTTGAATTGATTAAAAGGACTTAGGTATTTTATTATCAAACTATGGTTATAATTTCTAACACAGAAATTGATTTCAATTAATAATATTTATCTTTTTTGAGATCATTATACATCATAAGCCTATGTATTTCTTATTAGGTTCCTCTCATTATCCAATAACATAATAATTATTGTTTTAGTGGAATTGGAGACGGAAGAGCCCGAAGTGGTGTTTGGGGCCCGGCAGAAGATCGCCACGCTGGGCTCCTGCTTCTCACAACTCACACACAAGGCTCTTACCATTTTCCAAAACAGTGCCAAGTTAGAGGTATGATTTGTGTTTGATTATACAGCACTCATGATCCTATTAGGGTCACACTATAATAGTTCAGACTGGGTCTGGACCCTAACATGACAAATATTTATTTTCTGCACCAATCAATTTATTAGATAACCGTAACTCGGATCTTTATTACTTAAACAAGAGTAGGATTCAGGTCTTTACCATACTACCTTATTCAGTTATTGAATTTATATAATCACATGGTGAAAGTCTTTTTCTGAGTGTTAATGTGATGTAATAGTTAGAAATTATAATTTTATTTGGTTATTTGAAAAGCAGACAGTGATACTGTGAGATATAATCCCTGGGTGACTCACACTTCTAACAACACTATATCCTATTATCCATTCTATTATCCAGGATAATATTTCAATCAGAGAAGATTTACTGCAGCCAATATAAAATAATATGTAAAATGCTTATAGTTAATACCTTTATGCTACCTAATGCTAATTATGGCATAATTACATATCACATAAAATCTATGCACATCAATAATTTACTTCCATTATTTATTTCATAGGATGTTCTACAGTTTTATTACTTGTTTTACCACTTACCTATGTGTACATATTTCGATGTATTTATCACACTTAATTACACTTGAGGATTGACCTTCTGAACTCTATAAAACTTTGGCCGTAGTTAAAGTAAATTATTATAGGTTCTAGCATGGTTAATGATCAATAAATTACTTAAAGATGTTTACGGCAGAAGATGAATTAATTTATGTGGAACTTTGCAATTACAGTGTATTATGTATAATATGGATTCATTTAGAATGTTCCATCAGTCAGCCATCTGAGTAATCTAACTACGATTTGCTCTGATATAGGGGGATGACAAAAAATAATTAAAGTCCATCTAAGGTAAAGTATAAAATGTATTTAAAACTTATTGAGTTATGGGCGTTTAGTGGGTTTTGGACCGCGGTCGTAGGGGTGTTTGTGGAGATGTCTGCGGTGCGTGGGGCGTGCTGTGGTCGCCCCACTCTCTTTGGAGGTACGGCCCTCCAGTATTCGTCGGTCGGCGAACATCACGTCGCCGCCGCCGCCGTCTTCGAAGTATTCCGTCTCAGGGTCGCCAAGCTCCAAATCTTCCATAGAATCCCTTGAATATTCCCTCTCGTTTCTGGAAATTTAGAATAAAATTAACTACGGCATCATTTTAACCCACTTCCAAAAGGTGGAAGGTTCTCAATTCGGTTGAAACTATACATTTCGAAAAGAGGTGCTTTTAATGTAAAATACATATAAACGGTATTGGCATATTTTATTTGTCATCATTGACACTACTAACATTGTTCAAGTGCTCACGATATTTCTGATAAGCGTTAATCCACAATGTAACTACAATTATATGTAAGTATAATTGCAAAGTGGACACAAATTTCAATTATTTATTTTTTTACTTACTTAATTTCCTTCAGCTTTAAAAGCAGCCGGTCTGCCTCCTCTTTGACGTCAGAAGTAGGAATGCTTTCGTCATCGATACCTATCATCTGAGCTTCCAGTCGCTGAAGCGCTGCGTCCGCTCTATCGGTGAGGGCGACGAACTTCTCTGTCAATTGCTTCAGCTCATTCTCTTTGAACATATTGTGCGACGAGTTTCGGAAAGCGCTTTCTAGCCGTCTACATGTGGCTTCGGGCTGCGGAGAGAACAAGTATTATCATTTAGGTTTGACGTTAATTGTAAGCTATTTCACGTTTACTTTCGTTATCTTGTTTTGCTCTGTCTTAGTAAATTATTGTGGAATTCCATTTCGTTGTTCGTTGCTGAGTTGTTTGTGCATTCTATTGCGAAACGATAAGATTGGAATAGGATTTGTGTAGTAGACTTAACACTCACATATTTCTGACCTCGAAATGAGGGTTAATGGCTAGTCACAAATTGACCCGAAAACTAGTATGCAGTGTTACCTGTGGTACTCGCACTGCACCAAGATGTTTCATAACACTAATGTCGTGTTCCCGAACCGTAGTCTGTATGGTTTTCAACTCTCTAAATATTGATGCGATCCTGAAACAAAGTTTGTAAAACGTTAACCGCTTTCAAGTTATTAAATATAGAACTCGTTTGATCGATTGTTTTAATTATAGAAGTTATATTTCGATCCGGCACGGTAGGGTTTTGTGCCGTGAGTAATAAAGAAATCGATTACGAAAAAGAGAACCTTTGCATCTATCTACTACTAAGTTTAATCAAGAGACGTTAATTACGAGTGGTTTTGGAAATAACATTAATAACTTTCTGCTAATATTCCCATTCCTCTAAAATATTTGATGAAATTATGCCAGAGAGAATATCCAAATCTAAGCTATAAAATAAACGTCAGCTTTAATTTATGATAACAAAATTTTATCTTTTCGCCTTCATACAATTAAATTTCGTTAGATTAGTACAAGTTCTTTCTTACTTATCGATGAGCGAGTCGAACAATTTGTCGAGGACGTTGGCCACTTGGTTAGGGTCGTCTTGTTGCACCCTCTGACACGAGTCCACGAAACGTTTTTGTGTGTCCAGTACTTCTTGCATCTGTAAAGTTAAACATAACTCGGTCACTCTCGGAAGTATCTTCATCGTGTCAATGACCCTAAAAAATAATTGATGTTTTGCCGCTCCATTGCATCGCCATCTCCAAGCCCTTGTCTTTGTCACTAATGATATCATTGAATTTAAGTTTGGGCAACTTTTCGTAAAATATAAACTTTTTCAAAGTAAATTTTAACCTCTGCAACGCCTCTAGATAGCCCGCAAACCATTGCCTATCTAATGCCCGGGCTGTCCAAATGTCTTTTGTTCCCACGACTTGCAGACCTGCAAGGGTCCCTGACCTCATTCCTGACCAATCATACCAATCATAATTCTATCTTTAAGACTCATTGACCCGACGAAGAAAAAGAAGCATCTATCAATTAATGTAAGTAGTAGTATTGTAGTAATTATATAGACAATTTATGTCTCAATTTGGTGACATAAAGTGGCCTATTTTACCTTTAAATCAATCTTATAAGTATTGTCGTTAAGTCTTCTCGAGAAAGTGGCTTCTAAATCTGCCGATGTGAGTCGAGCGTCGCGTTGTCTCCTCGCCAGGGCGCGGAGTCCATCGGCCAGCTCTCTCCGTGTCACGTTGACCAATGAGAGGCCGTCCCTCATGAGCGCCTCAAGGACAAGCCCTCGATGCCACGTATCTGCGTAAGCACCGTTAACCTGTAATGAAAAGCGGACAAAATTAAGCTACCTACTCACACGTCACAATCGACTGGAAACTGCGTCTCACTGTCACAGAAAGTTAATGGCAATGTACACATTTCTCGCATACTCTCGGTATGTTCGCCCGTGTGCATTCAGCTTAACAACACCGATCAATCATACGGCCCGCCCCGCTGTCCGAACTGCTCACAATGTCAATACATAATTTACGAGATGTCCCATATAAATCCGCCTCTAAGACACAGTTTAATCTATGTTTACTCAAGACCAGTCAAGGTTTGTACTATGTACTTTCAACATAACAAAGTAGACAATTTCAATATTCTCGATTAATTTCGGGGACAGCAAACTAATTTAAACTTTTACTTTATTGTATTGGTTTTTTGATTTTACAATTACTTACTTTATCCAGTAAAACTCTATGCGTGTTGATATGGTTTGTGAGGTTGTGTGCTAGTTCAGCTATTTTCATTTGACTTCTCTCTATTCTATCGCTGCTTTCTTTGATCGAGGCCTGAAACAAATAACACCATTAATCAATACTTGCGTTTAACTGTTGAAATCTTGTTCAAATGTTTGCTGTGTTGTTGAACGTACTTGTAGGTTGGTTTGCAGCATATGTATCCTATGTTCCAACCGCTCGGCCGCTAGTTGCGCCCTCTCTAACTTCAGAGTTATCGTAGTCTCCACACGATCTGGAAATAATTAAAGTATTTGTCCACTTCCCGTTTAAATGCTCCTCACGCAGTACTTTAATTTATTCAAAACGTTTCGGTATCGTAAAGCGGGTCCCTTTACCAATTGATTCCTAGTTCCTTTATGGTTAATTGTCGCAGTTCCATGGGAGCGGTATTGCGAAACTGAACCCGTGAGCCTCGTAAATAGGATATGACACAATACTATGTAATAACTGACTCATTGGTACTCGCCGGACGTAGCGGAGGCATCGCGTCAATCCCGGCCCTCTGAAAACTTCTGCCATTTAAGACTTTGGCAATACCGTTCGAAGGCTTCGCATCATTACGAAACTGTTTAAACAACGGTTCGCATACTAATGAGAATTAGAAACAATTTTATACTCTAACTAATTTATATGTCCCGTGTTCCTGCAGTGAGTTGTCTTCGATATTGGTTGCATTTGGGTTAAGTATATTCTAAAGCGAGAGGTTTAACGGTCCGTTGTTAGAATGACGTGATTTATTTGTGTTTGATCGTGTTACCGAGTTTGTCCTGTATGACGTCGAGCCGGCGCGCCTGCTTGGCTTGCGCCGCGCTCACCGTGTCCAGCACGCGTAGGCGTTCCTCTATGCTCGCCAATATACCACCAATGTCCTGAAATATTTGACGCGGATTGTAGCGAGATATAGCGGCTGCATTGGTTAACTGTACTTGCCAAAGGTAGCTGTAGATATTCGATGTTGTAGAGGTTATTATACCTTGTTGTGTAAGTTTTGTGAGTATAGGCTGCGCAGACTGTAGGGTTCGGCGGCGAAGGTGCGAGCCAGGCAGAGGCACGCGAGCGCCGCCACTGCTGCGCTTAACATCGCCCCGTTCTGCAACATAACAAAAAAACATATTTGAACAAACCAATAGACAAATACTACATCAGAAATACCACATGAATGAGTCGCCTGTTTTTGTTAGGGCACTAACACGGGAATTGCACTGACTAATTCTGGGTTCTAAAACCGAGAACAAGATATCTTTATAGTTATTGCAAGCAAAGCTTACATTATCCAAGCAAGTCATGCATTTACGCTAGTTGGTCTAATCGAGGCGACGTTATAATTTCAAATAGCGTATAATCGTACAAATGTGTTCATTTAAAAACTGTTCAACGATCATGTTGGAGTCCTTGTTTACGTTCATTTGAATTCACATTGCAATCCTTTAAATAATAATATATATTCAGTTCCAACTTAATTCGATCGTTTGATGTTGTAATAGTGCGGCGCGTTTAGTGAGCCGGTAAACAGTTTGAAAGAACGGTTCTCCACTGGCTTCACCTCCAATAAACCTTATTATCGGTGTATTTATAACTCCAAGTAATTAGTAGAGTACGGATCACGTACTCCCGTGCCGAATTGCTCACGTTCTTGTACGATTACCAAATTAGGATTTTAATCATCCATTTGTTTAAATTACTGTCCGGTTTTGTATACACTTTGACATATGAAAGCTGCGACCCGTTTTGGATATCATTGTTATTTACGATACGAACGTAAGTCACGTTCTAACAAGCTACGAAGCTTATGACGCCACTCTCTCGATGTCAAATGTAAAGTAAATGCAAATTATGAACCAAGCCCTCGCAGGATATCTGACAACTGAAATCATTGAATGTGTCGGGAGTTTAGACCACCTACAGAGTCCTACATGGTCTGACGATGGAAATACATTCAATGGACTATCCCAAGCGAAGTAGAGTTTTGACAGAAATGCCAATATCGGTCATCAATCCAAGTGATACACGTTGCTCAACATTCTCGATGCATTACCATCGCTTGTATTATAAAATCACTAGACGTTTTATCGCTGCTGTCTGTTTACTGTCAATACAGGGAAAATTGCTTATTTGATTTGTAGTGGCCCTTTATCTGGTTTATATGTGCATAGTTTCTCGCTCGCAGACAAGTATCTTACGTCTCTGTTATAACAAACCTTAGTTTTATTAGATTTCCTTTTACTAACTTGATAATGTTACTGTCGTCTTCTGCGATATATCGAGTTAGATGGAACTTGGCAAACACACATTTGGTCCCATATGGTTCGTAACTGTTGGAGTCTCGTTCGTGAAACTAACTGAAGTACCGACGCAAGTTGCCATTACATGTTATAATTAGTTATTTTGGAAAGGTCGCATTGTATTGTCCCACGTAGTAAATATTGATAGTTTCAGCAGTCCGGACGGAACATTGAACTGACATTTCAATGTAGAAATTAATTAGAGAGCTGGACAGTACCAGATAACACAACCGTTAGTGGTGGCTTCTAATGCCATTATGTGGCCATTTTATTACTGTCAGAGTGGCTTATTCAATGCTTTATAGCAGGCGATAACCGTTTGGTTATAAAGTTATAACAAAATTATTGTTTACTGCTCAACAACTTGACAGATAAGCACTTCGTGAAATTACGTGAACCTAACAACGTAGAGGGCTTATTCGACTGTTTACTCTTATTGAATAATTGACCTTTATCAAAGTTAACGCTTCAATTATTATTGAATGTAATATTAGTTAACGGAAGGTAATAAATAAAATTACAATGATTACAAGTAACTATTATGTTAATTAATTGTAGGTGTTATAAACATTTATGGCGCTTGTGCTCTTAAGTTAAACAGTTTATTTCTTTACGATAAATGTTATCCTTGAATTGTAATATGGACGTTATGATGACGTAATGTCAGTTGTACTTGTGAGTGCAGTTCGGGAGAGATTGAAATGTATGGAGGTGTATGTACCGTTGATGCGTCGGGCTCGATTACATGCATTGTTTACACGAGTATCACGACTGGCGACAGGTGCGCCCTGTCAGCGTCTGTGCGTCTATTTATTTGCATACCGCTGCAGTTCGAGGACCCCTGTAATCGTCTACTAGGGACGCCCACTCAATGCCGAGGTCACCTTTTTCGTCTCACATTTTCAGTACTTACTCTCCAACTCCAAATGTCATCTGTACAAAAAATAGAACTAGTCTGTTGGTTGTGTCAAAACAAGTTGTAATTATTCAGCTGCACGTAACACGACGTTGCAATACCTTACAGAATGGGTGATTAATTAAATGTCACATCTCTTAATTACTGTCAGGGTATGTGCGCCGTGTAGGCAGAACAAAGCCGCGTCTCCGCCGTGTCCCTGGCCTCTGATTACTAACTACATACAGTAACTACTAACTCGTGCTCAATTCAGTCAAATTTCGATTCGTCACGGCAGAACCAGCGCGACTGGAATCTCGTATTAATTGACGTTCGATCACTAAATTAAATGCGGCTCCATGCGGCGGTTCACGACTAGACTCTACCGCCGACCTTTCAGCCGACTCCGACCACTGACAGCCAAATAATCATGATCAATGAATGACGATACAGCAATTTCATTTAATGATTCACGGAAGACGGGCCCGCATACATAAATATCGATAAGCAGGCGCTTCCAAATCAATCCCTGCTTTACACAACATTGTTAAATATGTCATGACAACTAATAAAGAATTATGGTTGTTGCACGAGTACAATTGACGGAACCCCAGTTATTATATTTTTGTTCCTGTTTCGTAGCATACCTGAGGGCAATCGAAAATTCAGTAAGAAAGAAAGAATGCACGTATTTGGAGTGCGATGACCTCGTCATTCTCCGATACGAGTTGCGATACGAGTGCAGACTCCAGAAGCAAGGAAGTGTCCCGTCCGACGAGTTTGAGTGATGGCGCGGTCATAACCGCGGTCCTCAATTTTATGAATAAAATATACTTTACGAGTGTCAGTAAAAAGAACTATGTTTTATTAGTTTACGTAAGCGCCAGCAACATTAAAGTGCATAAGACGGATGTGCAGAGCAATTTGCCGGCGCGTCGGCTCTAGTCAAAGTTCAGTGGGGCTGGACGCGCGCCAACGCGGCTACGGCACGCACTTCCAGGTGCAAGCACACGTCTTTCACCCTTTTGTTCATGTACTGTCTTCAAATAATAAATCTGTCTTTCGAGGCATTAACTTAGAATGAAAAGGTCATGTATAGTTTTAAGTTCCTATTGTTCCAAATATCTTCCTAGTGGAATCGCGTTTATTTCCATACGGTGTAATAGTAGATGCGGTCGCTCCGTGATGTTCCTTTGTCCGCGTCCGCGTGGTGTGTGGAAGCTATTTATTTGAACAGCCCTGTCTGCCGGTGTCTGTTGGAAACTAATCTGATGCCGTTCTTGCCAAGTCATTGCGCTTCCGTTGTTAAATTAAAATGTACGAACGGAAGATGTCCTATTTATTTTTTCTTCCCGGCTCGATACTTGTTGTGTATAAAAGGAAAACGACAGACCACCCGAGATTGCTCGCTGACTTTACAGTTTCGATTTTAATTGTTCCTTTCCATCGGCTTATAAACGTTACCTCGTTTAAAAAAGTTAATTCATTCAACACAATGCGACGCCCGTAATGGTCAGTAATAAGAAATTGAAGTGCGCCGGAACAGTTTCATGGAATATTGTGTTAGGTTTTATTAATACGGGGGCGTTACATCACACGTGTACATTTGTAATCCTCGTAGAGTGTACCCCCTCGCCGCGCCTGGCTTATGAATGTCGTAGATCTTAATAAAGATAAATGGCAGATCGACTAGCTCGTCGCCTCCACAATCCTTTAAACCCCTAAGTTTACTATTATAATGCCCTATATCACTTGCTTCATGTCACGTACATACTAAAGCGGAATAAGGTCAGTGTGACACTAAATTGAAGTACCAAATTTATGGACACCGATTAGAAAAGTATCACGAAATTAGAATCTGTGAATTATATTTTCCATGTCATCGGATTTGGGTCGAACGAATAAGTTTGTCTAATTAACATTTGCATGGGTAATCGGTTGGCATTCGTTCGTAGCGTATCGTACATAGTTGCGTTGGGAGCGAGACAAGCTGCAAAGTTTACCTGTCAGCGAATACGCGAGCTCCGAGGAATGTCGTTGGGCAGCCGATTATAAATTTGCCTTTATGTTGCAATTTTAAATGACTCAGCCAACATTTTCTCCGGCACAAAGAAATAATTGAAAAAGCTTACTCAAAGTTACTCCGTCAATTTGGTGTTTAACAACTTACTGATCTTTTTTAATACCTGCATTTTTTCCTTGATGGTAACTAATTAATCCGTTTGCTTATGGTCGTGTGCCTCATTGTGATGGCTCGTTTGGACATGTGTTGTCATCACGAGGGCCCTCCGTCGGGTGATGCGTGTCGTGCCACTGCATCCATCACGCACGCCCATCGCCAACTTTGTTAATCCACTCGATGACGTGTATTTATTCAAAGATATATTTAACTAGCCGAGGTTGATGTCCCGGCCGGTGATGCGGTACCCCTGAATCGGAGAGTTTGCTTGTTCTATTGCAGTATCAACAATAAACTGTGTTAATATATGTACGTTAAGATAACTACGAATGCTCCTAGATCGCGTTATCAGCTTGCCTTAGGTCGTTTCACTGTCCCCATTTCGGGATTTGTCACACGGTGACGTTGTTGAATCACTTTTAAGTATGGAAAACGGAAAGTCTCGCGGTGATGTTAGTTATTGTTACCGCAACGAACGCGTGTAAATTGGTAGTAAAATTTAACAAAACCCAGGGCTTTGCGGTTCGCCACTAACGACCTGTTAGTTTAAGGGAGATATTGGTAGCGAATGTTCGTGACAAATTGGTTGCTATACTCTGCAGCGATTACATGCGGCTTAGTATTTTAGGCTGGTCATTACATCGGTTCGCAAGTAGGCCGCTTCTTAGCGGCAGACGGCGCGGCGCGGCGGCCGCGCACGAACCGGCTGCCAATTAAAATATCTACACGAGATACATTGAACGAAACAAACCTTTGCCTATCGATTAAGATAATCTCACCGTCATGTTATTAATTAGAAATTGAATATAAACCTCCGTCTCATTAACATAGCGCTGTAGAATCTACAAATTAAATGCGCCATGAATCTCGTGCGCGGCATTCAACCTAGAAATATGCGTAAACGATAACATGTCACGTTTTTTGTATATTTCAGATATAACATTATAATGCTTTGTGTTTTCGTTCGGGATAACGATTTAGTAGGGTAAGTAAGGATATTGCGTGACTGCCTGCCACCGTATCTTTACTAATATATTATTTTGAAGTGTGCCCTGGAACATTCCACAAAATGGATCAACCTTAAATCATGGAATATGAGAAACGAAAGTAGTATCTCCGAAATTTGTAATAGGTCTGAAAGTCAGTGTGTAAATTGCTTCAACCTGCCCGAGGGCAACACGTGAATATTACTTAATGCATCTATTAAGTAATATTTTTCTTTGGTCGGTGCACACGTTACTGAGAAGTCCAAAAGGGTTTTTGATTGTGATTCACACGCACTTGCTAACGGCGAACTTATTGAATTCTTTCACAACTCCATAAAATGTGATTCTAAACTGGAATTGAAGTTATATCGATCCAACCGCAATGTTGCGGCTCCAGGGAGCCGATTAACAATTGGAATTGTGAAATTACATCGGAACTGCATATCTAAGTGGTGGTAATCTGGTTGCACCCACATTACTGGCGTTGCATACCAGAGCTTTCCTGCTTCGAAATCTTCTTACTCGTAGATTTTTATCATTATGTGTTTCCAAAACAATACCTATTGCCTCATAGTATTGCTAAGCCGGCCCATTGGTGCATTGTCTTGTCTACTTAACAAGTGGACAGACGAGTTCTATAATGCCTTACAATATTTATAGCGCGTATATATTTTTGGCGGTTTATCATAGCGATTGCGGTTTTCCTCGAAGCTAATAGTATTCTTTGTGTGTATAATGATATCATAGGCAACAGTTTCCCTGACACATTGTTTAGAAAGGCTGATTCATGTGAGCGCGACACAGAGGTTGGTGGAGTCACGAGGGTCAACACTCCATGTACAATGTCAAAAGCATTCTGGATACAACACTTAAACAATACAACGTAAATGTTCAAAACAGATAGAAGCTTTTTAACTTAACGAGTAAAGTTCCCGACAAACACCTTTGTATATTGATGTTGACAAAAGAAATAATGTTGCGTGGTTAATTGTTATTCTATACATTTTCCAATACAATAATTTTCTTAAAATGTTCCATAAAATGTGCGCATAAGGTGTTAAAGTTGTCACCAGTCATGCCTGTCTAGTGACATCGTAAGCTTGAGGCTGAGAACCGGCTCCGGCGAGATATTATCTTAATTATAATATTAGCATGACGATGATTCGCTTAGGTACACATTAGGCGGGGTTAGCTCGGAGCGACACTGCGCGATCTAAATGCAAATATAATGTCCTTAATTGGACCTGGGATGTTTCTACAATCTACACTTATTAATATAAAGTCGATACGCAACGTATTATAATAACTATACCATAATAATAAATCACTATTGTTATTTTATTGTGCTAGTGCGATATTAAATGTTGTTCTAAGAAATTACAGGGCGTAGTAAAGTTATGAGTATTCTCCGATATTTTGTTAGTAAACAGTTTTCAATTTTCTTGTTTCAAAAGCTGGAGTTACGAAATATTGGATACTTTCTCTCTCGTTGGCAGCTGATCGGAGCGGGAGCGCGGCGGGCCTCGTATGGAGGTTAACAAAACAAAGTATCGTCTTCACGCAGATTGGATGCAAATCCCACTCGACACTTATGAATTCACTATCGTTACGCATAATATTTCAAGTTTTCGACCATAATGGACTGCCGTTAAGTATATCAATAAACTGGTTCTCTTACAACATCCGACCGAGGATTATAATAATTATCCTAATAATTATCCTAATAAGTAACCGAGAGCTTTGAATAAGGTTAAGAATTTCTTAAGATAATGGACTCGGCTGTTGTGAATGAAGCGTTTGTTTGCCTTGGAAAAGCTAGTTGATATTTCGGACGCTCAGCCCTCCGGGTTTGTTTTAATGTTATTATCTATAGGTCCTCGGGACGTGTCTGGAGTATTATTTGCGCCGAACAAATAAGAGGCACTTGTGTTGTTGGCGGATGCCGGGAGAGCTCCTGGATACATGTTTGCTCACGTTGACACACATACATTCCGATTTTAACATACTGCACGTTTTAATCTCACCGAACGGCCGACTTCATGTTTGGCCTTAAATTCTGACGATATGCTTTATCGTACACCGTTTTTTAATAAACCCTCGACATAGGTGGCTGTTTGACTTTTAAATGTAAAACAAATAATATAAGGGCATGTTTGTGCAGTCACTTTTTATTGGAGCCTGTCCTCAGAATGAATGTAGCCTGTAATTATCTGATAAAAAGTTGGTATATCTCCATTCAGTCGACAAGTTCATTGATGTCCCGTTGTTCCCGGTCGAAAGCTCCGACTGGTTCCGCATGCAAACGCAATAATTTACGACACGTAATTATACCCTCATGAACATATACTCAATGTAAATTTTCAATTCATAATTTTCTCGAGCATACTATACGAGTAACTGAGGAACTTCAAATATTAATTACTCGAATGCTATGTAATCAATATTGTAATGTTTGTGTATTGCATACTAGTAAAATTACCTGCATACATCTGTGTACATCGGCAATAATAGTTAATAGTATATTGAGTGCGGTTATTTAATCGTATGATTCTAAACAGTGTCAGGTAGAGTTGAATGGTGAATAGATGAAGTTTGAGACCGCACTCCGCGGGTACCGCCGAGTCTCGACATAGGGCTTACCTAATCACTTCACTCGAGCCAAGGCCTCGATGATTCGCATTTACATGTAAATGCTACACCATTCCGTATGTTATTAACCCGCTAATCACATTTTTATTACTCCAATACATAATGTTACGTGTTCGTAATTAGAAAAATACATTTTATTGAGGCGGTTATGTTTTTCTAGTGTAGTTTCCTTGACCGGTATGAAATCATGGTTGCAGAGTTAACGAGTGTTTACTCTTGCAACGCCCTTCACTAGATCTCTCGTCCTACGAGCGGAGTGATGCAACGCGGGCCGCTTGTTGGCCCTCGAGTTAGCAGCTTTCAGGAGCCGCAGGCGAGGCGGACTAAACAGATCCCAGCATCGATTATGATATCCACTCGGAACTCGCTCCTCTCCGGCCCGCCCTACTAATACCATGATTTATACCCCCTTACCGCTACCGTATGGTGCCTTCAAACGATACTATACATATGTTTTATATCGAGACCGTGAAAGTCAATGTCGTTAATAAAACATTGTTTGTACAACGAAACCTGTATTTAGTTGTTTCACTGCAGACGTAAAATGCCGGCTTGAGCAAATATTGTTTTGTGGGACGTAACCGTTTATAATATTAATTATTGAAGATAAGTGAATTATGCTCTTTTTACGATGGAGCTTGAATATGAAAACCTTTTGGATCGTAAAACGTTTTTACAGCGTCTTTGTTGTGGACTTGAATTGTTTGGTCGATGCAGGCGAGGCAACAAACTTGTTAAAGTTCATGGGATGTTTTCGTCCTATATCGCTCATGGTGATCCAGCACTGGTCCACAAACCTCCGGTTGCTCTCCCGGATTTGATTGCGACTCGTAGTTTGGCAACCGTCCTCTTTCCGATGCAAGGAGATGTGTTTATTTTCGCCCTCGCGTATTAATGGTCTCTTTCGTGCGAACTTCTAATTACCACTTTAAAATTATTTCCCGTATAATTTCTAGGTGCTCTATAAAGATACCGTCCGCTTTTATGTCTACCAATTACTGGGCCTTTGAAAACAAGTAGTATTATTATGGTTTTAGTACCTACTTCTAATTAACAATATAAACAATAATTGAGATTAACTGATTTGTTGTATTAAAGTCTAATTGAATTGCAAAATTACAGCTTTGGTTTCATTTGCATATAAGTGATTAGTGACTATGCAATTAAAATTATTAATTTAACTTCTAATAATTATAGGACATTAGTAAGTCTCAATTAATATAGCATAGCTTTATTAAATAAGGCACGTTAATATAGGTAATTATTTATTTATTGTCCGTTTTCCTGTTTATTTATAGTAATACACTTTAGTAATCAATTATAATCTCGGCCATTATTTAATAATTGAACTTTCCTTACTTGTTCCATTTTAACCTGGTGTATTTGAATACTGGTTACATTCAAATAAGTAATTTGTGACTATAAAATTACAATTATGTATAATTTAATATTGTAAAAATATAGTTATACGAAATTAGTAAGTATAGGAAATTAGTTAGTGAAAAAATTCACGTTTATATAGGTAACTAGCGACCCGCCCTCGCTTCGCTTCGGGTAATCAAGATTTCATGTAGGAAAATCGGGATAAAACATTGCGTGTCTCCCGCAGGAATATACACAATCAAAATTTCAAGTGGGAAATTGGGGATAAAATATTACATGTCTCGCGCGAGTACATATGTATACACAATCAAGGTTTCATGTGAGGAACAATTCGGGATAATACCTACATAGCACGTCTTCGTCGTTCGTAGTTCGTAGGTAGGTATATCCCCGCGCGCTTTGACCGCACGAAACATTAAGTGGCCATAAGGCCCATCGCAGACGACAGACTATCCGTGACGCACTTTTTAGTCTGTGAAAATAGAACCTATGTAATTATATGCAGTAACGCACACGACGCGCAAAAATTCTCGACCGAATTTTTGTGCGCCGCAGACTCGATCGCACAAAAAGTCTGTCGTCTGCGATAGGCCTATGAGACCCGCCATCTAGCATTATTATTTTGTAAGCAGCGCCCCGCGGTTTTACCCGCGTTGTGCCCGTTCCCGTGAGAATTTTGGGAATTTTTTTACATATAAACCTTCCTCTTGAATCACTCTACCTATTACAAAAAACCGCATCAAAATCCGTTGCGTAATTTTAAAGATTTAAGCATATAGACAAACAGACAAACAGACACGAAACAGAGACGACTTTATTTTGTACTATGTAGTGATATTTCTCATCATAACTCTGAAACTAACTGTCCGATTTTAATAATTTAAAGAGGTATACAAAGAAACATAATTAACCTTGATTGTTGAGCCATTTATTTTGATGTAGATTCATGTCATCATATGAATATCATCAACTTAGAATTACACTCCTTTTTTAACTAAAAACGGTTATTGTGGCTTAACTATAATAGTTAGACATATGCCCTCGCGAACTTATTTGTTTGCAATGATATGTACTTTGATTGTGTAGAACATTGTTTTTATGTATCATCAATAGATTTAGTAGCGCACGCCAATAACCAATTTTTTAGGCATGTTTTTCATACCTTAGGTTACATATACCCGCGTTGTGCCCGTTCCCGTGGGAATTTCGGGAATTTTTTTACTTTAAAACCTTCCTCTTGAATCACTCTACCTATTACAAAAAACCGCATCAAAATCCGTTGCGTAATTTTAAAGATTTAAGCATACAGACAGACAGACAGACAGACAGACACGACACAGAGACGACTTTATTTTATACTATGTAGTGATTGTTTATTTATTTTCCGTTGTCCCGGACTTTCCCGTTTATTTATAGTAATCTAAAATGGCGGTAATTATTTAATTATTGGATTTTCCTAATTTGGTAAATTTTAACCGGGTTACTATATTTGAATAGTAGGCTAGATCTAGCTTTTGATTTGAGGCCTAGATTCCGTGAATACGAAAATAGAAACCTCAAAAAACTTGATTGCTGCTCTCAAATAAGTTGTTATATTGTGTTTATTTTGCACACACGATGTTTAAGCAATTACTTGAAGTTCGACTTTAATTGTATGTAATAAAAAACATAAAAGCTAGTTCGATTACGTACGTGATGGATTGTAAGCTTCACAGATAAAAGAATGAGATCGAAATGTGAGCCAAGTTTTATAGACCGCTACATTCCAGAATGCTCGTACAATATACAGACGGTAGCTTTACAAAAAATCTAGTAAGTTACGAAGCATCTCTAGCTGTTTTTAAAAAAGGAAACGTAAATGTAAGATCCTGCTGTCTTACTAAATGAATGGTCTTTGATTCACTCGTTTGGAGTCGGGTTGAAAATACCTTTTCCACATTCAAAACAAAAAAAAATTTAGTGTTTTCGATCAAGTAGGTACACAAACAACTATCATACGTTTGTGTTCCTACTTGATCGAAATACTTAATTTAGTTTTTGTTTTGAGTTATGAATATCAAAGGCGCAAAATTGCGGTCGATTAAGTTCTTAATACTAAAACATTATAGGTAGCACTTTGATTTAATTTCTATGACAAGGTAATATTATTGATCTAAGAAGCTTATGAAATCGTAAATATCAAGAGAGTGATTAAAGTTGAAATACATCTCGATATCTAGTCAACCTAGAAAATGGGAGCACACTGCACTAAAGTAGGTATTATTTTGCAATAACATTTACATCTTGAAATGTTAATTTTATATAAAAAATTTGCAAATGTCAACATGAAGCGAAAGTGGCGTTTTTAAGAAATATACTTCTTGTTAAAATTGTGATAATGTTTATTAAAATATGTACCGTGAAAATGTCAAGTAAAAATGTGAAGATTAATTAAACCAGGAAAAATAATTATGATAAAATTGTTCCAAGCTTATGTAATAAAAAAATAAGATAACAAATTAAAAACCGAAACATATTTGCAAAACGGAAATTGCGGCAATCAAAACATGGGCGCTGATATGATAACGATAAGAGATAAGTGATAAAATGGCTACCTAGGGATGAGCTGGACTCGTGGACGCAGGGAGGATTCCTTATGGTGTGTATCACAGTCACTGGGGGTGTGTTCACTAGTCATGTCACAGGGGCACGTGTGGTGTGTCTGGAGAGAGAGCGCGGCGCGGGACAAGTGCGTATGGCGCAGCATCCGCGGCGACTGTGCGCGCGCGCACCGCGCCGTCGCGTTCCTCGACTCAACACGCCCCGTGCGTACGCGCTCCCCGCCTTGTCTGTCACTCACACTACGCGACCCTTACACTTTCAGCAGCTTTTCATACTCTTAGCACTTGACTCGAAAACTTGTCTGGTTTAAGTAAACAAACAAGCTACATTTTATTTGGACCACTTTTTCCGTTTTGATTCCCAATTTTTATCATTAAATTTTAGCATAAATAGACATGAAAACTCAATATTAATTTAGATTAAAAATTAATAGCCTCTTAAATGCAAGCTATGCAGAAGTTAATTAACATTTGAAATCTTAAATCTAATTAAGTTTCCAAACATTAGCGAAAAACTATAAAACGTTGGAGCTCGCCGAGATACGCTGAATCTGTTCAAGTCGTAATAAAGTGCGTGAGAAAGTCGGTTGTACGGGCCTCGTAAACCTACGTGGTTGAATCGACTAAATGAATCCCTTGATTAGATGCTAATTGAGAGATGAAGAAATTCTTTGTGCGCTCATGATTGCGGTGAAATTATGTCGCGTTTCATAAGTAGCTAATGTATTCGACCACTCGCACTCACTCGGAGGTAGTTAAACATCTCCCCAACCGACGGTCATCAATCAATATTTGTGTATCGATCGCTTCTGTTATATAAATGATATTTTCTTTCTACTGATGTTTTTATTACTTACATTACTACATCTTCAACGTAACATCATCTCAAAATTATGTACGTGTACTGGAATAATTTATTTTTATTATGTAATATCAAATTCAAACGCGTCGAAAGTATACTCTCATGAAATTCAACGCGTTCAAGAATCCGATAGCATTAACATATCACAATTTTTGTTTGATGAAAACTGATAAGCGTTTTGCTATTCTCATATAATTTACATTAGGTTTTAAATAACGCCTGCGCGGCGCCCGGCACTTTACGATATTTACTCGAGGACAGATAAATGCATATTTATGAGTAAAATTGCTATTAACTCGAGATGGGCAATGACCATAACACGTCGAAGGTTGTAATTGGTGTGAACGTGGTCGTAGTAATTAGCCAATTATAATTTTCGATTACCGGTGGGTAGGGGCATGTTGATCGGATGACCAAACCTGATGAGCTACAGGTTCCCGCACCGCAGGCCGCGCGGGTGGTCAACTGCCCTTTACGGTAATAAGCCTCCGCTACCCATTACTCATAAAAACTTTTTGCATATATCAAGACTCCTTGATACGAATGGCGGTTGCTATTACAAACATGCATCCTTAAAATGCAGCAATTTCTCGTAGATTTTACTCTTCAAATAATTACTTCAGATAAACTGTAAGTGGTAATAGGATTGGAAAAAAAGTACATACTTTAGTCTCGGATTACAAGACACATCTAGAGTTTCAAATAAGCAGAACATGTCAATGTCCATTAAACTTGTATGGCACATTTGAGATATGAATAATGGCCTAACTAACTGGTGGTTTTAATTGTTATGGTCATGTTACATGTAATGCAGCAATCCTAATTTATTGTCTAGTGATGACGCGACGAATCGCGACAAACACTCATTAAACTGTGGGGTGAGATAGGAACTGCGATACCAATGAGGTTTTATTGCTTTTATGTTAGTGGCATCGATTCGAAGTATACGACGTGAATGGCCGATAATAAATCAGTGGACAAGTACGTGTACGTAGTTAAGTGGCGATGTTTCGCTGGCTTCCTCATTGGGGAAAACTATCCGCGGCTCTCTAGTAGTGGCGAGTAGACAGTCCAGTAACGACATATCATAGAGTTCCTAGATTTACAACTCACGCCCCACCGCGCTCGTGCGCTAAACTTTATCCTGATTGATATCGGAACCGTTACAACATTAATTTGTATGATATATCCATGACTAGATTGTAATAATGGCAGTAGGAATGCTACGCAATAATTCCTCATTGCCATTTCTTAGGATAAGCTTGAAGGAAATAGTAATATTTGTTTACGATATTTCGTATCATCATCATTCTCGATTTGTTAAATAATATATACCTAGTGGAAATAAAACTCGGTGAAAACGCTCAAGTGGCCGGGTGTCAAATGTTTGTATGCACTTCATAGTTATTAGCTATAATTTATTTGAAAGATAAATTATAATGTTACAAAACTGTGTTCGTATTCGTAACAAGCATTAAATTCAATTTACGTCATGTTACGTTGATAAACGGTTAATTATCCTCACCTAACTTGGAATTTACCATATAGTTACCGGTGAAAACAACCTATAGTTGGAGTGCTACACTTACAAGGCGGTTATTTATCCCCTCATCCAGTTATTGATAGTATCTGTTGTCATTGCTAAACTGAATGAGAAACAACAAAATCGTGCGTGCCCTAATACGTACAGGATTTATGATAATTGCCCGTATGGAACACGGGACAAAGTGCTTTGCCTTGTCTTACACTGACGTATTAATGCAAAAGGACTAACAGCTTCATTTAATCATTATTTACAACTATCCATAAGCTAATCGTAACACGCGAGGCTGATTCTATTGACCCGATAAAGAGGCAGTTCCCCGATTTTAATGTTAATACAATGTTTGTTTGTTGATAAATCAACTGTTTTACGGTTCTCACAAACTGCGATGAGAGTTTCCTGATTGATATTGCACTTGGTTTTATTGGTTCACTTGGTAAGTACAATGTTTCATTGCATCCTACCAACTTGGCGCTGTTGCTTGCACATTATGTACTGACATCTTAAATTATATGACGAATAAAAGGCGCGATTTATCGAAGCGACTCGTTCTAGGAATTTGCAAGGCGAATATTATTGCCTGTAATAAATATTTCCAGACGTATCTATTGTCATTCATTTAATGTCATTGAATGGATGTCCACATCCTTCTAGCCTCTGAGAGATAGCCACTTTATGAGAATAACATTACGGCATAACAACAGGGCCCTAACAAGTAGCGGCTTCCGATATTGAGTGGATTATTTTGCTAGTGTAATGCATTTCTAGATGTAATGTCGGCGGCTGAGCCCCGTCGCATTTGTCTCTAGAAATGGGTACTCGGTCACGGCTGTACACGGTTTACTCATAATATGATAATGCGACAAGTTCGTCTGTCGCCGTGGGAATGGTCTGCTTCGAGATCCTTCTGCAACCTTTAATTATGTGGTATGTTAATACCAGTACGCGAGTGAGTGTTCGTTGGGCAAGGCGTAATATCCTCAACTAGGCTAGACGAGGTGATGCATTCTGGGTACTTGTTACACGAAGAATTTAACGACAGAAAGCAATTACAGTACACTCTCACCAATCATCACTTCAACAAGATATCGTTCCTCGGAAAACTTGAGATCGGATTACTGCATCCGGCAGTAAAAACAGAAAAAAAATAGAAATTAGAATTTCGATTGATGCGTTGTTTTATATCTGTTGGTGTTCACTCTTTCATTCACGTTTATAGCCTTTATATCTTATACGGTTTTATTTTTTAATCCTCTTTCTCAAACTACCGAATCTACTCTTTGAACATCCTCAACAAGCTTTTTTATTTTTGTGTAATCAAAAAACATATTTTCATCTCCGCAAGAATTCCAAGATAGGTAGTAAAATATAACTGTTTATTTATAGTATAAATGGTAGAATGAGGAAAATAATTGCTTTTCAGTTTCAGTGTGTAATAAAAGTTTTACTCGTCTTAACTACAGGTAGGGACGTAAAGCAATGTGATTCTAAGCAATAAAGACAAATGAGGAGTTAATTGAGTTTAGAGGTATAAAGTGGGATTACATACAGCACACGGGTAGATGTGTTACTGTCATATTGTGAGTGACCGGTCCCACATAGGTCTTATCCCTTTATGTTATTTTATTATGAGTATATACGAAGGCAGGTATTTCTTTTTGAAACAATAATTTCATGATTAACCGATTTCTCAAAAGGACGTTGTGTATTTGTCAGGATTTTGGTTAATTTCAGCTTTTGATCTTATGAAAAAGGCTCATTTATTCAATAGGCGATTACTGTCATATGTTAAAAGTTATATCTTCCTTTAAAAGTTGTTAGCCATAACATGGTCGTAGTTAACGCTAAATTAACGCTAATTAACCAAATTAATAGCCTTACGACTACTGCTGGGCTTTTCACTCACTGAAGACCTGTAGTTGATGTTGATATACCTGGAGGTATCTACAAGCATCTCCAGTCACTGTAGCAAAAAGTAAATTGTAAATTTTAAAGTCAGTTGTACACCTTAAACATTATTACGTAACGTATTAAATCGCCCACCGCTTACATTAGGGAGTTTTCATTAAGAAGTCTTGTGGCGATTTATCCCAGATTTCCCCTCAGGATGATACGTTTCATCGCCGCGGGATACAGCTAGTAATTTAATATGGCTATTCTGTTTTATGTCCGCTATCTCCGTGTATCATGTAATGTGTTTGTAATATGTTTGTATTCTATAATAATTGGTTGTGTGCCCTCACGAAATGATCCCGCAGTTAGCTATTACGCTCCAGGGTCGTGCCGTAAAACTTTGGCCACTTGATGTTATCTGTGTACATAGATAATTGTATATTGTATGGGATGTTTCGCTGGACTAATCCCTAACTTCCGAGTTCAGATTTTCTATAAAGAAAGCATTTGTGTATGCTAAAATTCGCAGCGGCCCACGCTTTCTCAAAAGGAGTTCGGAGTGCGAAGTGTTTACGTTTATATTAGTACTTATAAACACTTAAGTACTTAGAATTTTATTGCTGGACAAACAAAAGCTCAGCTCATTTGCTACATGCAGAGTGAAGACTTTCACAGTTGACTACTTGTCGTTGGAGAAATTGATGGGTGACGCCCGTGAATGATGTCCTGAATGGAACTTGATGACTCCATTACAATTTGTATCTTATTGTGTGTACAAGAACCTGCCTCCGGCCTCGTCACGTTATTTATCCTATTTGTGTTGTGCAACTTTCCTCAATAAACTTAATTCCGACCTTAACGCGAACATATTTTATTCCGATGCGTCCCAAGAATGGTGTCTCGGGGTCTCCAAATATACAAACAGTTTATTTTAATGATATCAGATTAGTACATCAGATATAAAACGTTTACACTAATTCGTTAATAATTCAAACCGTCAAAGACTTTACATAAAGACATAAACATGTTATGGGTATATAACCGATTGAGCCAATAGTTCAAGTTGTAAATTTTAAATTCCTATGCGATAAAAATCAGCCTATAGAATTTGAATATTTATTTTATGAATAACTTCATAATTATATGCACGGGATACACCGAGTCAATCAAATGTTTAAATGTAAATAAAGTTTTAATCGTCCGATATGCTTGCAAATGTGTTGTTAGTCGTGACGATGGAGCACATTGCTCATATTTTATATTGACTTACGATGCCATGGGCTGCGTATTAACTGCCCGCTATGCATGTTGTCTCTGAGAAAGATATTATACTCATTTTATAATCCAACGACGATGCTCAGGTGTTATCGTGAGAAGCAGAATATCAATTAGATCTGCCATTCGTTCTCGTAACTTGTTCGTACGACTCCTAGAAACGTGTTGATCAAATTGATAATCCGTGGCGTGTAATTCAGTGCGATGTCATTAATATTCTTATGTGTTGTGCGGATTTATCTTATTACGCGTGTAGACAACTGCTAGTCATATGCCACAAATGTATCGTACGTGACCGAATTGAATGAGACATATGGAGTAAAATGCGAGCCCCTGATCGTTTATCACGATGTAGTCAAGTCATTCATTGTGGCCATTGTGTTTCCCCCATTGGATTGTTATTTGAGACGGTGCGGTGGACGTTTAGATGTCATGTATAAGGTTGTATGGGTGGTGTCGTGTGAGCGGCGGCAGCGGTCCACTTTGTGGTGCTCTCAGGCGTGCCTCCTCGGGCCGTGACCGCAGCCCCGGTGCGGGCTCGCACCACAAACCAGTTCCATTATACAACCACACCACTCAACAATTTGCGGCTACCTCATTGAACAACTATTTCCTTTTAATACCACGTCTGCCATTGCAATATCTAGCCTGATTGTTTATAACGCATCGGAAATACACTTTTGTATATAATTGAAATCCATCCTTATTGCTGGAACAGATTGTGCGCACTCAAACTAATCATAAGTGTAGGTATTTCTCTATTCGTCGATGATTCAGTGTTTAGACAGCACTCTACCCTGATTTCGATGCATATTTTATTGTTGTGTTAATTACTCGTAAAATACTTTGTTAGGTTTATGGCTTTGTATTTTGGAGCGTTATTTTGATTTTGATGATGTGTGTTGTTTGAAGGAGCGATGACGAGCTTGGCGGGAGCGTATCTAGACGATGTCGCTATATGGAGTGTATGATAAGGATGGTTTATTTTGAGGTTATGATGTGACGCATCTACATACCTTAGTTGGTAGTTATGTCCTTTGTTTTACGTAATATCTGTCTTCTGTTTTAACCGTTTTAGTGGTGCCTATCATATCGGTAAAAGGATTCTGTTATAGTTTATTATTCTAGTTTATACTGTTATCTCTAAATATTTGTAGATCTAGTAACATTCCAGTTCGTGACAACTTGTAAATAACGAAGATATTTATTGAACAGCTACACATAGCTTTATTTACGATGTGGCACATCACGCAATTCGGCACCGTTTGCAGTTTTATTGCGAATAATTTCTAAGTAGAGCACTTGTGTAATTTACTCGCATGTAAATATAGGGCGGCGTATTTGCGTTACTCATTTCTTGTAAGAGCTTGGTGATTATAATTATTAGTTTATAATCTCGTACCTACTAGTTTTAATCCCTTGTAGGCTTGTTAAGATTAGAAATGATTACTTGAGCACAATACATTGTATGATTGTTTAAAGTTTTCTTGTTATTCTTTGAAAATATATTACCGAAGATGCATACAGTAATTTATTTTTGTTTGTTAAGTTAAAGAAAATAGATAGAAGCTCTTTCTATTTTAAGAGTTAGGATCATTCAATGCGAGGCTAATGATTCAGCGCGAGGATTCAGAAACAGATACAATATTAATTACAGCTTTTGCTAATGGACTCTCTCTGTGCGAGTCGTTAATCACATCCATTCATTGTTTCATACTTGAGTTGGAGATACAAATAGAAAACGTCTATTGAGGTTTTTATATGCAACTGGTTTGACTTGGCTATAGTTAAACTGAGACATCTATTTGAGACCACCTGAAGGGTGTACTCTTTGTATTAGAAGTGAAGACAAGGGGAAAGTGCAACATATCGAATCAGACATTTCAATAACCTATAGTTTGAGCTTTTTAATGTAACTTTATCATTATTTCAAGCACAAAGCTTTGCAAGTTCAAAGCTTTCTCTTATAAACAAATCACAGGAATGTGCAATAATGACATTCCACATCCGCGAATAGTAAATCAATATAAAAGAATGTCTAATGTTTTGATTTTCGATCACGTCACGTCCATAGAGAGGTAATTGAATACCGGACATTTATAGGAACAGTGACATTAGCATATGCGATCAGTGTGCAGTGCATGCGCGCGCGCCGTATTCATTCACTTCTCAGAAACACATGTCGCTAAATTGTTGTAGACAAGACGTCGGCGTCGGCGGCGCGCCGCGCCAGCGCTTGCCAGGTGTCACTGGGCTCTACACAACACACCTTTATTAATAGTCTCGATACCCATGCACAATAATAGGCAATTTAAACGGATGTATGATGTAATTGATGTCATTTAGACACTGAATATTTGCTCAGTAGAGCCAGATAATAAAACCTCCCATTTGGATCAACGGCTCAAGGGCGGCTTCGTAATGAAAGAGGCAGTTTTATTACAAATAACTATTCAAACATGTAGTGTCCACTCCCAGCTTATTTGAAAGCTTTATCTCATTCTAGTCCATCGAAATGTTACATTTTTTAGGCCTAACCTTGCGTTTTTTAGAGGACGCAATTTTATTTTTTTGATGTGTAGGGGGGGTCAGTGTAAAGCTAAAAAAAAGTTTGTGGGGTCGCCACCCTTGTCCCACGGCCGCAATCTTGAAAATAGGGGTTGAAATGGTTTTTACGATATATCTCTTAAACTATTACTTTTATTTTTAATAAAATTTAACACTTTTGTTGCAAATTAAATTCTCTACAACTTTGGTCCACCAACTTTTTGTCGTAGAACTATAAATAAAAAGTTATAAGCGAAAATGTTCAGAAATTCGAGAAAAAAAATTATATTTTTCGATGTAACTTTTTTTTTAAGCATTTTACGAAAAAATTATATCAGACTATTTTTGTAGATCGTTTTTTGAGGAACAACTTTTATAAACAACATTTTTTCATTAAGTCAATAGCTAAGATTTTACAGCGCTCCGAAGTGAGTACTATTTTTCAGTACTCTTAACTATACCTACATATATTATACGTGTGTACTAAAAATGTGTCATCAGTTATTGTTTTTTGTTATTTATTTTGTTGTTTAAATTGTTTTAATTATAAATTTTGCAATATTATTAATAATTAATTATAATATACTCTTTTCCCCACCACCCACGAGGAAGAGTCTGGAGGCGCGTTTATTTTACGTGGTATCCCCAATAGGCATAATCCACGGTGATTTTTATATTAGAACTACTCCGTCCTCAGTCTTTTCGATGGACCAGGCTGCGGCTCAGCATCTGATCGGCTTTCTGAATTAAATATCAGTGGGAGAACTGGAGAAGGAAGGAAGAGGTGTTAATGTCGGCGGTTCATCATCAAAGTCATTTTCATTTATTAATTCTGAGACTTCCATTACGTTGCTGCAAGTCTCTCCAGAACAATGGAAGAACACTGCAGAACATTTCAGCCCTGCTTTTTGACATCCACACATCGCTCCACAGTTTCCTTTGCATTTGCAAAAGATCAATTTTAGAAGCTCAGGGGGTGCTGGAGGTTTAGAGTTCTGCCAGTTCAGAACTCTTTATTAATAATTTTCCACATTTTTTCCAGCCCCAGTCTTCAGGATCATTAAAATTACCAAGCCACGACTGGACCTGATGGTACACTCGGAAAGTATGAAAGCGAGCTGTGTATATAAAAAAACTATTAACTCAGACTGGTAATATAAATGCTTGACTTTTAATTGGAGTCGAAAGTAATAGATCCATTCCTGGATCCATACTTTCCGAGTTTACCATCAGGTCCAGTCGTGGCTTGGTAATTATAATGATCCTGAAGACTGGGGCTGGAAAAAATTGTTCTGGAGAGACTTGCAGCAACGTAATGGAAGTCTCAGAATTAATAAATGAAAATGACTTTGATGATGAACCGCCGACATTAACACCTCTTCCTTCTTCAGTTCTCCCACTGATATTTAATTCAGAAAGCCGATCAGATGCTGAGCCGCAGCCTGGTCCATCGAAAAGACTGAGGACGGAGTAGTTCTAATATAAAAATCACCGTGGATTATGCCTATTGGGGATACCACGTAAAATAAACGCGCCTCCAGACTCTTCCTCGTGGGTGGTGGGGAAAAGAGTATATTATAATTAATTATTAATAATATTGCAAAATTTATAATTAAAACAATTTAAACAACAAAATAAATAACAAAAAACAATAACTGATGACACATTTTTAGTACACACGTATAATATATGTAGGTATAGTTAAGAGTACTGAAAAATAGTACTCACTTCGGAGCGCTGTAAAATCTTAGCTATTGACTTAATGAAAAAATGTTGTTTATAAAAGTTGTTCCTCAAAAAACGATCTACAAAAATAGTCTGATATAATTTTTTCGTAAAATGCTTAAAAAAAAAGTTACATCGAAAAATATAATTTTTTTTCTCGAATTTCTGAACATTTTCGCTTATAACTTTTTATTTATAGTTCTACGACAAAAAGTTGGTGGACCAAAGTTGTAGAGAATTTAATTTGCAACAAAAGTGTTAAATTTTTTTAAAAATAAAAGTAATAGTTTAAGAGATATATCGTAAAAACCATTTCAACCCCTATTTTCAAGATTGCGGCCGTGGGACAAGGGTGGCGACCCCACAAACTTTTTTTTAGCTTTACACTGACCCCCCCTACACATCAAAAAAATAAAATTGCGTCCTCTAAAAAACGCAACCCCAAATGTAACTTTTCGATGGACTAGTTTCACTACTAATTGCAATAAATAAAGCATGTTTATGTGTCGTGATCAATGCGCATAGTAATCACATTGGTTATGTAAATTGTTAAATACCGCTTCATAATTGAATAGCTGGGGTTCAATAATTGACATGACAAATCTTCTGTGACCATTGGATCGACTCCAATAAGGGCACTGAACAATTGTCACTTGGTTGCATCATCGGTCGATGACGGTACAAATGACTTTCACGCTCAGAAAAAATTACACACTTGTACATATTTTTGAACTTACAATAGTGTCAAACGTGCAGATAGATTTCACTTTGCAATGGATGTCTCTCACCGATTGTTGAAGTTAATGGAGAATTCTTATTCCTGAACGTTTTCTAAAGTGTCACAAATGGTATGTCAACAGTGACCATGTTTGTGTCGTGTCATCTGCTCGTCTGCCCACTCCTGTTGTTACATATTAAGTTTAATACTAAGTGTGGTCGGCGTAAGGCACGGTGTACTAACAATTAATTAAATTAACCAAACGTGAGTTCACATGGAGTTGCGCGAGGCACGTGACGCGGCCCTTATCCCGAATAATTCATGGCTGCCAGTGCGCTTGCCTTAGTATCTGCTAAGACTTACTTAATTATGTAATTACTTTCATTTGTCCTTGACTTAACACGACGTTTGATAAAATTTCAAAAGGTGCATTATTTAGGTCTAAAGAAATTCGTAAATACATGAAAGTCTCACGAGCGTTGACAAAGTAACATACTAACCAACTTATAGATGGTACTAATTACGTGCACTTCCGTCTAATAATAATGAGCAGATTCCACCGCTATGTAATTAATTAATTAACTGCCAAAGATACTTTCATTACTAATTATCTTCAAAGCTCTCCGCTTAGTAGAGTCAGCAAAGCATCCGAACAATGAGAAAGCAGTTATTGGTCCAAGTGTTGTGAAAGTCGAGATGATTGGCCCGATTGATTGACGCGAACCCGCCGGGACCTGAACCTCGCTACCCTCGTGATAACATCCACTTCCTGTGTGGTACTCCGTACTTTCTACACGCTCATTGTTACCACTCTTGTGTTTGTTTGTATTTATAGATCGCTTCGGTTTTATTATTAGTTTTGAATTCAGTTTATGGTAATGCATTTGCGTTGCGTGGAGCAATCGAAGATGTTAGATTGATCCATAATCCGTTGCGTTTAATAATAATGGGTGTCAAGTGTGTGGAGGGCGTGGGCGCGGTGCCCTCTGGACCGTCCGAGCCTGCGGAACGAATCACAGCTCGCAGTTCAATACGACCATGTAATATATTACAAAATATGATTAATAACTGCCTCACTTACATTAAACGATAACTATAAATGAAAGTGTAAATATTGTCTTGGGCTATTAATCATGTAAAGTTATTGCGGAAGTTCACAAGACGGATGCTTCGTGTCGTTTAGTGATATGGACTATAATTACAAGTCAAATGGATAGGACTTTCAAACACATCTTTCATTGAACCAATCACTTAAACATTCGCGAAGCTCGTGTGAAACACATTTGCAAAATTACACGAAAGTAACGTTTCAAAGTTCGCGGAAAGATTCGAGTGCTTACTCTGAATATGTTAAGTTGTTCATTACAAATATTTGAAATGTTTTACTTGCGTATTTGCATACTGACTGTCAATGAGTCTAGCTGGAGGAGCGAGGCGGGCGATCGTGATGAGACTGCCACGACTGTTCACCAAACGATTGTAAGGGCCACAGTAGTGTTGTGGTAAAGAATTGTCGCGTACAAAACATGTCTTCAATACTATGGGAAACCGTGGAGCGGATTCCATAGAGTGGGCGCGACAGATCGGCGCCGGAACGTCAGCGTCTGCAAGCGGCCTAAATGTGCACCCGTCGCGTCTCGTGCGATAACAAAGTATGTGGGTCGTAGGTACACCAGTAGGTACCCACCGGGTACCGACACACGCCACTACAACGAGAACAAGGAAGCGACGACCTCGTCTCAACCTTTACGAAAGCATCCACTGTTTGTCAATACGCTATGGATGCACCGCGCGTCGCGCCGCATTTAACTGTCTGCCGCTACCGTATTAACCCGCTCATTATGCTGTCACTACTAGAAAGTACTACAATTTATTATCATATAGTGTCACAGATATCAAGTGGTGTTCAGAAGCTTTTTGTTATCCGAGTAGGTATCTATTCAATGACAATATCAATACTACAATGATTCTATTTATCTACAACTTATTCGGACATAAATATCATATAATATTTGTACAGCACATGCGACTAGTGTGGTCTCGGTAAATATGTCAAGCGTCAAGAGCTTTCATGTACAATCCCACTGGTAGAATAGAATGTGATAGCATAGCATGTGCTGTTATTCAAATGAGAATCAAATTTCATGTATGTTGTTAAACAAGCGTGTAGGAAATGTCGACACAGAAAGATTTGAAGATTTATTATTGTTGCTAACCATGAATTGTCAAGTGAGCGTGTGGCGCTCATCAAGCGCGGCGCGTGCGCAACTCGCTCGCATCACTCGTCCATCTGAGATGCGTGCAATGATACGATGCCGAGCAGAGCGGTGAATCAATCTTCCACCGGTTGGAGTTTATCTCCGATCGCCCGCCCGGCGCCCACACGTACTACACCAGGGAAAGACTTTCGTCAGTTGTTCTATAAAGCGCTTGCACCGCCACCACGGTCCGATGAACGCCGCTCATTCATACAGCGCAGCGCTTTAATATTCACAGCTTTATGTAGAAAGCAATAACTCGCAATGTAATTAGATAGAGTTCAACAACTAGAGACGTTGTCATCGCGTGGAATTCAAATTGCCCGCGGCGATTTTACTCTCATTTTATAACGGCCCTAATGAACCGCATTCATTGTCTCCCGGTACGATTTAACTGTTCATTTATAGTAAAGGTTTTTATGGTGCATCCAACATAGTGTGGAGCGGGGGCGTGCGTCTTTATGCGTCGTTATAATATTCACAATCGGCGCTCACCACAACAAACACCCACTCGACATTCAGGCGATAATGATCTTGAAATCGGCGTAGGTCGTGTTTATTGGTTATTTGTTTTACAACAAGGGTCATCCCAAACCATGCTTACATAGTTGGAGTTTTCTGCTGCGTTGGCTAAAGCTAAATTCTAACGTTTATGCGTAGTTATGTATGTCAAGGATAATTGCAGCATGCTGTAGGATAGGAGTGCCTCTGAAAGTAGAATTAGTAAGTTAATGATGTCAGAACATTGATAGAACACGTACTAAATTATATTGCATATTCTTCGCGAATATAGTCTGCAAATGTTATTTATTTTAGTAACATCTCATCTCAGTAAGGCCACACGTTTCTGCGAAGTTTGTTAAACAATGCACAAAAGCTTATTGGCAAACAAATTACACACATGAATTTGCGCAAAACACTCGTAGGTAGAGTGCAGTGAAAGATATTCAATACCTAAAGAATAAGCTGTTAACAAATACACTCTGTTAAACCTTTGTTAGACTAACATATTAAATTGTAATGTATGGTGACTATAACCCCGAGTGCGTACGTGTCCACACAATAAAGCATCAATCGTTAAATTATTTTCCGATGAAAATATTGAGTGAATTATCGATAGTGTTTCTATATTGATATATCACGTTGCTGGGTAGTAATTGTGTTATGTTGGTGTAATTGTCCGTATGCACGTAGGACGGCGGACCACCGCTTGCGCGCAGCTGCGCCGGCGCGCGCGCTGCCTTGTGGCTCTCATTCCGTCCACTTGAGATGGCTCAGTACTCGTATCTATCGGACTACCGACACTTCCGCCTTTACATACTCTCATACATGGATGGATATCCTCCGAACTTTCAATCTATTCTGTATGGAATGTAAACACACACGTATTTTTAGGTCACTACGTATATGTATAGTAAAAATAGAATGCAAGTTTGAAAATAATGCATGATGAAATGCATTGCCTGAGATTTATTTTAAGGATCAGAAAACGAAGACGCATTCTATCATAAATGTATTTGTAAAAGTATGAATCGAATTGGCAATACTCAATGTATGACCTACTAATATGAGTGCCAATGAAATATGAACTCTTATATCATCAATCTGTATTCCAAGAAAGCATTGATTCAATCAATATATTACTAGAAACTCTTTAAGTGAATTCATGGAACTATTTGCATGCATTAATGCAACGGGCGAGAAAATTGTTAAAGTTTTCCTTCTAAGGTTTCGTAATCGTTTAAATTGATTAATATTTATAATGCAGTAGTGGTGGCTGGAAGTAATCTGTCCGATGAGCCACTCACAGTGATGTGTCATGAAAATCTATACGTTGTATGTGGTATGTGTATAAGATTACCAAACGAGCGCGTAAGCTTTTAACTACCACATTGAGACTGATAATGAAATAAACTTCACATTGTAATAACGTTGTGCAATTATCTAAGTGTTTGTATTGACGGGAGTGGGGACACATCCTGAGCGATGTGTCGAGTCATGAGACATCGAGAGACACTGACATCAACAGCTCGCAGTCACCCAATTATTTCGGCCCAGTTCCTCCTCAACTATGACCTAATGAAATAAATCAAATAAAATGTTGATTTATCGCGTTTCGATGAGGGCGTGATCGCTCGGTGCGTGTCACGAGGGTACAAGAGCACGAGTGCCATTGTTTATGTACGCGTGCCCTAAAAGTAAAGGGACATTCCTGGGCTGGCGTTAATTCCGATTTACGCAGCATTGATTCCGGCTCCAGATTAAATTCTATTGTCCGTCTGAATCACTCGCTCGACATTCGACACTACTTATTGTTGATATATGACACTGGCCCATCTTTTTGCCGAGATTTCCGTTTAACAGATAAAGATATTTTTTTCTTATTTTTTGCAGGCAGAACTTGTGGACATGAGAGCAGAATTAGTACAAGCCCGTGCCGCCTCGGCGGGTAAGATTCTTTCCATAACCTTCATGTTTTATTTTTAATAATCGGGCATCGGTACATTCTAAACCTATCTTTTTATTGGAATTATGGTCATGATTATTGCCTGTATTACCTTGGAATGTGTTCTTAGAATATTTGCATAGGTAGTCGTAATAAATATGCCGACTTTATGCCCTAAAAATGTTCCGTCCCGAAGGTCGCAGACAGTCGTTTATCGGAAGTAAAGAAAAAAGACTGCTTGTTTACCAAAGGAGCATCCTTCACAATATATTATTACTCGTCTTTTTATTACCTATGATAGAGATTTATACCCAGTTCTGTATAGTAATGAAAATTACTACGATGAATAGAAGTTGTTTACTCCGTCAAGACCCAAATAAATAACTTTTTGCAACTATTCTCAAATAAGGTAGCTTTTACATTTTTCTACACTCTACGAGTATATGATTAAAGCCTTAAAACCAGATGTAGTGGGAGTGTTTAAATTTCTTCCTTTCCTCCTCTTCTATCATTTCCATTTGTTACCAAGAGTTTATTATACGTTTAACGATCTTAGTTGCTATTTCAGGTGGTTGTCAAGAAAGCGGCGACGGTGTCGGTAACGTGTCGGACGCGACCCGAGCCCGATCGGAAGCGTCTCAGCTGGCGAGGGAAAACGCCGCGCTCAGAGAGACGGTGCTAGCGCTACACTCTGAGCTGTTTGGAGCCAGGTAATACGAAAGGATTATTGTTGATTGGTTTACAACCGGTGCTTGAATTAACCTATCTCTACCGGCATCTCAGATCAAGTTTTGACATTGTTTATTTGTAAAAAGTATGAGGCTGCGATGTCCCACTTGTAGGCAAAGGCCTGAATCGCACTGATGATAAGAGTACAGTGGTCAGTGAAGAGGAACTGCTAATACTGCTGTAAATAAATATATTATTTTAATCCACCCTTGTAGCTGGCCATAATTTGACTTTTTTGCATAGAAAAAATCAAAACTTAATGTTAAGATTGCCTGAGAGATAGGTGTTTGAGCCGCTGAGGGACCAAGTTAGGTTGGAATAGGTAATTTTTGTTTAGGATAAGGCAGCCATTGGGACTGCTTTGTCGCAAAGGTTATCATCTCTTATCAATAAAGATAGAAAGGTTTTCGTTTACAAGTGATAAAGTCTTTATTAATTTACCTAAACATTAAATGTTTTATTGCGAACGTTTTTATGTGTCATTAAACGTTTTTATGCGCGTCGCGTTCCGTCCGCCATTGCCGTCACCTAATCACGAAGGCCCTTCGAGAAAGTCAATCCGAAAGATTTACAGCTAGTTTCACTACTAGTAATTCATAATATAAATGACCAAATATGACACTGTATCGAGCTTTATAATAGACTTTTTATTGTGATACGCCTTCCCATTCAAGTGACAGATCTGATATGTTGATTAAAAAGTTTTATTTATTGTAGTTTTTTATCTGTTGATGTGAAAAACGTTTCACTTTCCATCTCTTGATGTTTGGCAATGTCCAGTTTTCTATATGCTTTGTCAGAGGGTTTAATTGGTTTATTGTTATGCCAATGTAGCTCAGAGAAATCGGTTACCCATTGTAATAGGGTGCAAGTTGATTCAGACATTGCTGAGCTGCATGTCGCAGCACATTCTGATGGATTAACAATTAACATCACTCGCCTGAGCATCCGTAGCCATCTTCCGTTTCACTTTCGTTTAGTCGCGTTTACGTTCGTCAATTGCCATTCTTCTCTAATACTCTTTTAGAGATTGTTTTTTTTTTGCGTTTAGGTATTTATTTATTGATCCGCCATATTTTTTATATTCCAGATTAGCAACGAAATACTTGGACAAGGAGTTGGCGGGCCGGATACAGCAGCTACAGCTGTTGGGCAGAGACATGAGGGCGGAGGTGCGGGACTCGCTGTGGGCGCAGGTGGGTTCGATCTCTAGGCAACTACTCTAGGTAGTGCCTGTAGTTCTACATTAAAGTTTAAGCTCAATAAGAAGCGTTCACACACAATGTGGACCAATGCAGCGGCAGTCGCAATTACAACGAGGCTTTCCGTGAATACAGTGATATGTTTGGACACAAAGGAGACCCAAATCAAAATCAATCAGTGCGAACGTTTTTTCTTATGTGCAGTATGTCCGGTCTGTTAGAATTCACGCATGTCTCATATTGAGAGTACTTTGGTTACGTATCATTAGATAAAAGTTGGATATCCGAGATGTGATTAGTCGGTTGTGCATTGCAGGTGGAGGCGGAGATCCTGCTGCAGCGGCACAAGACGCTGGTGCGCGTGTGCCGCGGCCTGCCGCCGTGGCCGGCGCGGGCGGGCGGCGCGCGCGCGCGCACCGTGCGCGTGCGCCGCTCGCCGCACCTCGGCCTCGGCATCTCCGTCACGGTACCGCACCTCGCCCACCCCCACTCTATCACACCATCTGATATTAACTTACTTATTAGAACCGATCCTGCCTGATTTACTGGCAATGAATTATGTGTTATTTGGCTCTTTATTTAATAGAAGTTAAAAATTATATTAGCCTGTAATTTTGAACTCGCTGAAGTACAGAACCAAGACTGTGTTTTAAAGTATATATGGATGTGGTGCGCAGGGCGGGCGCGAGCACGGCGTGCCGGTGCTGATCTCGGAGCTGGAGGCGGGCGGGCCGGCCGCGCTCACGCGCCAGCTGTTCGTGGGGGACGCCATCCTCGCCATCAACGACACCGACCTCACGCAGGTACATACACACACTCACACACACACACACGATACATTAGGTACTAGTAGTGTTCCCCCGTACAATGTGCCCGTCCTTGCCCAGGCGTGTCACAAGGAGGCGGTGCAGGCGCTGCAGAGCGTCAAGGGAGACTGCGCGCTGTGCGTGCAGTTCATCGCTACCGACGACGACGACCGCCTGTCAGAGGACAACTACAGGTACTATACTTGTGTTTTAATTCACATACAGTATAAATTATGGGCCTTATTCATAAACGCTTATTAACAGCACTTTAGCTATCAAATGGTTTGTCCCTTTCCGACATACGCTATTTGCCAAGGAGCGAAAGAGACAAAACACTGTTTTAGTTAAATATCGTATATAAAAAAGGCGGTAAGAAGATTGTCATATTCAAATTGCTATAAGACAATAATATCTGTACTAAAATAACAATAAATAATGTGTATGTGTATGTCCGCAGGTTCCCGCTGTACCCGGAGGAGGAAGTGTTCCGGTCGCGCGACGACGGCGCCACGCCCACGGCTCCACGCACGCCCGACTACAACAGGTGTGCCATTCAACATTCTGAAACAACAAACGTTTTCAAATCACACGTTTACACTCATTATACTAAATGAAACGGGTCTGTATCGCGTTAGAATGACTCCACCCCATCCCGTGACCACCAGCGGTGCAATCCGCTCGAAATGTACGTATTTTGATAAATACGTTATAATATTCTATCACGATACAGACCCGTTTCATTTAGTATATTTATGTAACAATCTCCGATCATTGTTACTGTCATTGTCGACTCGGCCCCTACATGAATTGGTGGCCGGTAGTGGCATTTCTATCTAAGCGCTACCGTGCTCCGGAACATCAAGCGAATTCCCTTTGATTTTTGCTATCAATTTTAGCTGCAATCATGCAAACGATTAGAAACGCGGGTTAAAACTGTTTTTTCCGAAAACCGGAAAACCTTTTTTAAGCTATCCCTACGGCCACAATGATTACGAACTTTTTTCCAGCTTTTATTGACTGATTATTAACCAACAAAACGCTTCACATTTTTCAGAGCTGAATCCGAAATAGAATCGGGAAGCGAATGCGCGGCGAGATGCGACGACACGACAGTCAAATACAACAACACGGACTACAGTACTGACTACAACAAACCAGAGTTCAACAATATCAACAAAACTGACTACAACATTGTCAACAAAACTGACTACAACATTGTCAACAAAGTGGACTACAACACTATAGGCAAGGAGTACAACAACACGAGTTCAGATTACAACAATATTAACAATAATCTCAATATTCTGGATATGGACGATGATTCTATCAAGATTGAGACGAGGCTAGAGGTAAATTATGTACTTAAACGCTAAATTGTACTAAACTACTAAAGTAGACGAACGACTTCCTCTGAAATACAGTTTCCACTAGTTCAGGGAGTAGTAGTAACACAATATTAGCATAGTGTACCTCCAATTTATATTGGGTAGTTTGATGAATAACTGAATTGTGTGTGCGCAGTGGTCGGCGCGCTCGTCGGGCTCGTCGCGCTCGACGCCGGTGCACGCGCGCGCGCCGCCCGCGCGCCGCCGCCCGCAGGTCAGCTACATACACTCTATACTATTATATTCGTGCAAATAATACTCATTCAAATGTAAATTGACACAGAGATAAATTCATATGTTGTATATTATTTATTACGATAGTATACTATGAAAAAATATAGTTAAATGAGATAGTATTTCGTCAGGACTGGCGCACGAAGGGCGCATACCGCGCGCTGGCGCTGGACGCCGCCCCCGACGAGCCGCGCGCTCGCCCGCCCCCCGACACAGGTACTGCGCCCGCCCCCGGGTCTACCCGGGCTGCCTTACTAATATAATAAATGCGAAACATTCGTGACGATGTATGTATGAATTTATTTATGTATTATGCGGATTTGGAAAAAACTTTACAGCAATATAGGTTTTACATCATCACATGGGTATTATACATTACGTTTTATCCCCACATTCCCGCGGGAACGGGTACAATGCAAGTAACACCGCGGGGCGCGCCTTGTATTTAATAATTTATGATATTCCGTATCAGCCTCCGAGCCCGTGTCGCCCGCGCCGGCGCCGCTCGTGCCCAACGGAGACGTCAAGAGAAGAGATGGCAATAAGGGATTCAGGTAACAGACATATACCTACTTCAATGATACAGAAAGATTTTCATGAATTTAAGCACGGAGAACGTCAAAGAGCGCGGTTCAAATATATGTAGACTACTTCATATTAATTACATAGAAATAACTAATTATACTCTAGACTAGTAAATTAACTCTTGTGCATATTTCTGTAATTAAGAATTTTGTCCTATGGTCAGGTAATGGGCGTTGATACTCGCGCCATATACTTTTAGTTTAGCGAGTGTCATAATTTACCAATTGTTTTGTCATACGTTATTTAGATACGTCACTTCAACAAAATTATGCCTAATATATTACTGTACACATTTAATTCTTTATATACACAGGATAGGGTCAGCGCGCCGCGTAACAGAAGCTAGTGTCGCGAACATGGCGAGTGTCGCCAACGCGGCCAACCTGCCCGCCGTATCGCACGTGTCGCCGATGCCGCAGATGTCACAACTGCCACAAATGTCTCAGCTGCCACAAGTGTCGGTGTCGCAATTGTCGCATGCAGTGTCGCAAATGTCGGCAGTGTCGCAAATGTCGCATTCGGTGTCACAAGTGTCGGCAGTGTCGCACGTGTCAGCGCCGCTAGTGAACGGAGCATTGCATTCGTTACGCGCCGGCGACGGAGACCCCGATTTTGGAACTCCCGTGTGAATGAACTTAGTCGAAACACACTTGTAAGATGATATTGGTTTTGTAATTCTACGCGGCATAGACTTCAGTTTGACACGTCTAATTTAAAGTGATACACTCTATTGTTTCTTACGAGAGTTAAAATGTGGACTTATTTGGATTTTCCCATTCAAGACGATTCTTTCTGAAGAGGAAAGAGGTTTAGTGATTTCATTCCATTCTTACCCCATTACTGAACCCTTTTTCTCCAATAGAAGAAGTTGTATTTGGTTGGAAATTTTATAATATTTCGAATTTTAAATCTCGTAAGAAAAATACAATATACATAGTTGTTATGTCACCTGTCAATTGTACTATTTAGAGCAGTTGTAAAAATACACTGCCATGCTCCTTAAGCCTTATTACACTCCTCAATTCCAAGGGGCCCTTGAAATTGGAACACTTAAAATAAAAATGGTTAAATAATAAAATATATAAAGAAAACATCACAAAACTCAACACTTACATATCACATAACTATTTTAAATTTTAGAACATAAATCTTACTTGAAAAATCAGTTTTCACCTAATTAGTTAACTACAGTATATCTGGAATACAGTCGTTAGATACTGAAGTCTATCCAACGCTTAAACTGCTGAAAAAAGGCTCGCCCGTTTGATTTACATTACAATGTGTTGCAATAACGTTTGAATAATGTGTGTATATAATCTATCTATGGGTTAAATCTTCGATTTAGTTATTATTTCTATAAAATAAAATAAAATATTATTAAAATATATTGTGAATTGAAATTATTATGGTTTAAGACTTTCTAACTGAGATTTGATCAAATGTCAATTCAAAGTGTTGAATTTAAATTATTAAAAACAGTGTCACGTCGGAACGACAGATGTGTCATTAAATAGACATTAGTTTAAGTAGTAAATTGTGCTGGGATCTCATGATTGCTATTAGCGGCCTATATTTAGGACATAAACGGTTGCTATACCAAGTAAATATTAAGTTATGTATAACTTCATTGGCATTCGCTTAGGTTCCCTTCTTAGTATATGAGTAAATTAATTTTGCTAAAATATTCACACAACTTTGGTCAAAATTAAACAAAGCTCTTTAGTGTGTACTGCAAACATTAGTGTAAGTACAGTTAATGCGTCAGCTTTATTTTATGTTGGCATTTGCATTAGTAGAATCATTTCATTCATATTACTAGAAATGTTCATGCTACATTTTGGTCGAAATTAGCTGAAAAGACTCTCTGATTAACAATCCTTTAATAACCGCAATTAAAAGTTCTCTATTTTGGCTACTGTCAAAAGGGTATTAATAAAACGAAATCAAAGTTGTCTAGACAATGTTGATTTAAAAATACACCTGATTGATTATGACCTCAATACTCTTGGACAATTCGCTGTCTTACTACACTAACCTAAGTTTGTTAAAAAACCAGACATGTTTGTGATAGTGTCAAAATGCACAAAGGTTGAATTTGTTTTTGCCAAGTCCCCGCTCGTACCGAGTACTAAACATTTGTACAGTTGTTAACAATTTAGAATGGTCGTTTAATGTACCGATGACCGATTGTGAGGTGTTGTCAACTTGCCAACGAGACGCGACGCGACGCACCCGCCAATAACTTACCACAATCATAAGTTAACCAACTTAGAATAACTATCCAATATTTATTTTTTAGTTTCGTTTTGTTTTTCGTTATATCTTTATACCGACTTTATGTTTTGTATATTTTGTTTATTTTAATACCATTAGTCTATATGAAACAATGTTTTAGTGATAAAAAAGTATTGTCTATCATTCATTCCTGTTTAATATATCTGTAGCTAATAAGTTTGATATTGTTTATCTAAATTGTAAATAACAGTATGCTAAACGTCATTTAATAACATATAGAAATAAAATAGGATTGTAAAAAAATTCAATACATAATGTTTTTACATGATAATGGATAACGTTTTATACTTTTAGAAGTAATAGAATGTTGATTGGATATACATAAATCTCATATTTAAAGCCTACTAAATTGATGTAAGACAAATTATCAATATAAATTCTTGGACTAAATATGCTAGTTAATTAATATTTAGTCTTATATTTATTATGATGTAAAATAACAAATTGTTAATATTATTTGCGTACCTATTAGTTTGTCTAGACGTTCATTTGTTTGACGTGTATCGATATTCAAACGCTTGGAGTGATGTATTTTGATAGTAATTGGAGTGTTACTAATGATTGTCGCCCGTAGCCCGCCGGCCGCCGGCGAGTGTGATACCGCCACCGATGGGCGGCAGGACCCGCTAGCGCCGCCCGCTACCCGACATCTGTCCACTCACTTGGACCACAGCCAATAATTATTTCCGCGCGCATCACAAAACATTCTAATAAACAAATTTTATGGTCTTATACTTGTTTGATATAACAATATTGTCACCTATTATTACTTAGTTCCAATTGGTTATTATTTATATTTAGCGAATATCATTAGATTAGAAATGTCTAAATAGTGTAAAACATTTGTAAAAGTTTCTCCGGGCAACTAATGAGCTCCGCTATCAGCGGCTAACGATCTCTTTTCATCAACAATTGCTCGCGTGACATTCCCTGTAATTTGTGGCACACGCTACGAGCCGACGTCACGCGGGCGATTCTCGTAGAAAAATGGTCATTGGCCAAATTTTGTTAATGTATACTACGACTGATTTGATTGTTTTGGAACCCATTCGGCTGTCTAATAATAGTAGATAAACATTCACATTCCTTGAATTATTTAATAATTATTCGCTACCTAGTGTTATAATACATTAGTACTGAAGTTTGAACTGAGAAATAGTCTGATCTAAAATCACCCATCCATCTCCATTCAATAAATATTGTACACAAACGCAGATATTTTGTGTTATACTTTAGTGATGAAGTAGTACTGTGTAAGCTTGTTTCGCTGTATGTATTGTACATTCCACGCGCCTACGTCGCAAAGCGTGCATCCTGCATTACATAGTGCATGCATTCTGACTAATGTTTACGGGACAATACGCCTATGTATTATAATAAACTTAAACATTTTTACTTTTGTTGTTTTCATTGTTTTTCCTTCCATCATGTTCATCCTGTTTCCTAATATATTATATTATTTTAGTGGGTAGCTGGTTAATGAATATCTAAATGAGCAATAAATAACATGGAAACCATTCACCATTAAGGCACATTGAGCAAGATTATGTCTAGGGTGTAACCTACCAATGAAATATATTCAAGGGCACATTATTGGCCTAACCATCATGACATGATGGCTAGCCATGACCTCTACTAAGGAGAGGTCTGAATCATAAATAGGGTGGAGCGTTATAAATACCGAAGTACAATAACGAAAAATATGCACTGTTTATTACAAATTAATGAATCAGTATTATAATATTGATAAGAAGGCACAAAGATTTAAATATTTCAGTGAACTTGCCGGGAGAATAATAACTATTGATAATCTGTGGAATGGTAAATTTCTTATTATTATTATTGCTAGTTGTGTAAAAATCTACCATATTGGTAGTAAAACTGTATCATTCATTTAACTATCTGGAGTCGAAACTTAGGCCTTTAGCTTATCAACCTTAAATTTGAGCAACATGAAGTTTAATAAAATCATCTCATTTGGTTTCAAACCGATTTAATAAGTTAAGGTGAGCGGCTGATTCAGTCGGGCTGAAATAAATTATATATTTGGAATTGACAGTTACATTCAATTAGTATTTTATTTAGTGACAATACTGGTCACCCAAGGGAAGCTGTCATCGTCGAATAATTATTATTATTACAACAGATTGACTAATGGCCAAGCCTATTTTTTGCAATTAATTTAATTTTTGGTGCTTTTAATTGCGTGAAATCTTATTAAAAAGTGAACTTACAAACATGGTTGTCAAAGTGTACATAAGTGGTATTTCTGGAAACAAAGAGGTAAATGTAATTTGAGTAATAAATTCCTGCGACAACCGGATACTTTTCTAGTCTTTTTCTCCTTTTTGATTCATGTAATGATTGTTTTTGATTACGTGAATATAAATGTTTATAGGTAAAGAAACGGCAACAGAGAGTTTTAATGATATTGGACTCGAAAAGCATCCAGTATGATGTCATTGACATAACGGAACCAGGAAAAGAAGATGTTAAAGAGTTCATGCAAAACAATTCTAAATCGAACGGCGGGACCGTGAGCGACCCCAACCCGCGGTCGCCGCTGCCGCCCCAGCTGTTCAACGACGACGAGTACTGCGGGGTGAGTTCACACATTACATTTTCAAATTCACCCCAAACAACACATATTTGAAGTGCTATGATTAGTAGGTACGTATTCAATTTGTTTATATTTGGGACGAATTTTACAGTCATGGCATATACAATGATCATTGTGGTATTGTAAACATGTAGTTTGTTTGTAATAAAAGAATGTATGTTGTTGATCCAACAAAGGAATGTGATGAGTCAATGACTCTTGATTGTGTATTGTCATTAAGTGTAAATTGATACACTAGACTTAACAACTGAAGTTTACTGATAAACTCTTTACTGTTTCCAGGATTATGATCAGTTTGACCTTGCCAATGAGGTGGACACACTGGAACAGTTCCTTAAACTGGAAGTGCCTCCCGAGGAACCAGCACAAGATGAAAATGTTACAGTAAGGATATGTTTAATATCAACCTTCTAGATTTAAATAAATAACATGTATAACTGTAGGTACGTAACATACAAATACAGCAAGTAGGTTGATTTTAATGGTGGATGTTACATTTCATAAAACTGGTTTTCATATCTTCAGAACTTGTATGTTTAAGGTCATTTACACTTGTTGTTGCTCTAGTTTTATTTTTAATACTTAACATGAGAATCTACTTGAAATTGTTTTCTAGTTGAGACTGTTAACTGTTAACTTTATTTAAAAAAAGACTAAATTTCAGGTACAAAATGGTGATGCAGGCAAACAATCCAAGGAAACCTCACAAGAAAGAGAAACAACAGAAGACAAACCTGATGAAGAAGATACTAATGTCAAAGAGAAGTCTGCATCAAGAGAAGGCACTCCCGCCGACAGAACTGCATCCAAGGAGGGCTCACCAGCGGGAGACGGTGATGCTCAGCCGGAAGAAGCAAAGGAAACTTCACCAGTGAGGGAAAAGTCAGTTACAAAAGATGAATCTCCAGCCAAGGAAGTTGAAACCTCAGAGCTGTCAAAAGAAAAATCTCCAGAAAAGGAGGAAGCAAATGAGAACGGCACGGCCAGCTCTCGTCACTCGGAGGAGAAGGAGATTGAATCAGAGGCCATAGAGAGTAAGAAAGACCCTTCCGAGCTATTGATTGAGAGCGAGCAGACTGTTGCCGCTGAGTAAATGACTGACTAACTGCTTTTCAGCTCAAATAAAGCCCTTATTAGCACTAAGCAAAGCACTATACACTAAGTTCTGTTGAATTATGTTGCTTCTTTGACATGATTAGTCAATGTATACAGGGTGTGCACTTGATTCAGGGCTGAGGGTTTTGAGCTCAATGCCTTACTGGGTGGTTAACTCTCATGTATATTTTGCAAAGCAGGGTAAGAAAGCAAGGAGCTTTTGTTTATCTGTAATGAGGTTACAAGTATTCTCTAGTAAATCATCTTTAAATACAATTCCCTAGCCTGACATGACCATTGGCAGATTATTGTGTAGGTTAGTACAGTGCCTCACATAACCATGGTAGATATGCGATAACTCAATTGATTGAACACCCTGTATAATGCAAAGAAGATTTGTTAAGAGCTCATGTTATGTGGCGATGTATAGATAATTATGTTATCCGTGAAGTGGCCTATATCATAGTTATTGATAATCAAATTTTTCTATAAAGTTCCAGAATATTAATTCTATTTAACATGTTTTATCCCTTCATCAAAGCTTGTATTATTTCAAAGTATTAATCATGTGTCATTTTTATTTTAATAACCTTATTATAACATTGGAGTTTTTAAGTATTTTTATCATCAATTATTAATTATTTTATCTTTTATACAAGTTTATCGATTTATTTATACAATTTTATGAATTTAATGAGATTATTCACAGTGTTGGATATTTATAAACTTATGAGTAATTGGTTGTAATGTATAAACTGATATGGAGTTACTTCATCACTCGGTGACGAGGTGTACTTGTATTGTTATCGTAAGAGTACCGTTTCACTATTGTTTTATTATTTGCTGCCATATGCCATCATTGTTGTCACCCTTTGTATATTTGGTTCATTATAATTTAATCCCAACGCACCAGATGTATAAATGGATCTATTTATTATCATTAAACACGATGTATTATCATTAAACATTTAAATTGCACGCTTTTCGGTTGTAATCGATTAATTTTTTCATGAGAATTTTTTTATCATCAATTTTATTAATATTTAAAGACATTTTTTAACATTTTCATACGAATTATATAAAATACGATAAAATTGGCTTTTTTATTTATTTCGCATGTAGCATTAGCCTAGCGGAGCTTTAGAACATAGATGTGAGCGAATCGAATGATTTTAATATTTTGTACCTCTTTACAAATCTATTACATTTTATTAATGTCGGACAAATGTTTCTTTTCAACACCAGAGTCGAACCCACAATAAAAATGCGTCACTAAATAAAGGAAACTGTTATATTTCAAAAAGCATCTTTGAGCAAACAAATTTTCTTAACAATCTCTACATTTAGCTTATAGACGTAAAAATAAATAGAACAATAATAACATGATATAAAATCTATAATGGAAATGTAAACGTTCAGGTATCGCAGGCGGCAGGCGCGGGTCCAGGGAGCGCTCCGGGGCGACACGAATTACTTTCACAAAACAAGTCTAATCATTGGAGGGTAATGTCCATGGTTGACCCCAACGTGTTCCCCTGGAGTAGTCTGGGCGCGTCTGTTCGGTGGAGAGTTCAGAATCTCTTGCGCAGCGGCGCGGCGGGCGCGTCGGGCCCGGGGGCCTGGCGGAACTCGTCGACGAGCGAGAGGTTGCGGCGGATGCCGCCCACGAGGCGCACGACGCCGCCCTCGCCCTCGGCCAGCGCGTCGCGCCCGAGCCGGCCCACGGCCGAGTCGCGCAGCTCGCCCGCCAGCGCCCACACCCACCACTTGACGCGGCCCGCGATCTGCACGGGGCCCTCGTACTCGTTCGGCACGATCCCGTCCACCTCCGACTCGAAGAACGACAGCAGCGGGAACCAGATCCGCGTCCTGCGAATAACGACTCTACAGTTTATTTACTTTGAATCCTTATTTCGTTATAGAACACTTTAAGCCTTGTTTTAGGTATTTTTTTGAATAAGACCGGTGACTATAAACATAACTGACGTCAGACGTGAATAAAGGGGGTACTTTAACATTACAAATTAATGATGGACGATACTATACGCACGTTCGTCAACTTTTTTCATAAGCGAATTACACCCTTATGATGCATATAGAAAATATAAAGGATATATCGGTCAAGTAAAATTACAAGTGAAGTAACCTTGAAGAGTCGTTCTGCATGAGCGCCTGGTTGTTGGAGAGCGTGTGGTAGTAGAGGAAGAGGCGCGACGTGATGTAGAACGCGATGAACACGTCGATGGAGTAGTGCTCGTGCGCCGCCAAGATGAAGAAGATGCCGAACATGTTCATCACCCACGTCAGGATGTGCAGCAGGTACAGGTTGCGGGGCGTGTCTGTAGGCAACAGACAAGTGTATGAGTAAGTAGGTAAGCAGTTTCACTAAGCGATGTTAACTCACTGCGATTGTTAAGCAACGTGCAGCTCGACCCCTACTTGGATGGGTGGCCGATAGTGGAGTGGTGGCATTAGTGTATGAGCCCTACTGTGCTTCGGAAGGCACGTAAAATTATCAGCCCAGGTCATTTCAATCGTTAGACCATGTCGTAGACCGTTACGTGGTCTAAAAAACTTCCGACACCAGTGTTGGCCACTGAACTTTTTGTACTTTAGTAGGTGGCCAGCCCTGAGCCGGAATTTTATATAGTACTAGTAGGAATTTCGGGATGAAATGTTTGCCATGCGTTATTGTGATGTAAAACGGATATTTCTGTAAAGTTTCATCCAAATCCGTTCCGTAGTTTTAGCGAGAAACAGAGTAACAAACATCCTTAGAAAATTTCGCATTTATAATATTAGTAGGAAGTAGGTCAGTGCCAACCTTGGTGGCGGAGTTTAAGAGGCGTATAGTACCCATGCATGGTTTTACTCGCGTTGTGCCCGTTCCTGTGGGAATTTCGGGATAAAAAGTAACTTACTTCCTATTGAATGTGGCAAAACGCGGCTATGTGAAGGTAGCCGCGTTTGACATCGGGTCTTCAACTGTTTCCAAACAATATTTCATCAAAATCGGTTTATTTAAACAAACTATCACATTTTTATATACGAAATAATTAGCGAACCAATGACATATTAACATAGGACACGTAAATAAATTAAATAAAGTTTAAACATTAATTTTCATTAAATGCTTTGCAAAATAAAACTATGTTACTGACTCTTGAATATTATTATCCAATTGTTCTAGAGACCTGAATACAAACTGAGCTTCTGTATGATATTTTGCGGTATAAAAATAACGGTTTATCATAAAATATGGTAACATTGGTAATAAATCAGGAAATAAAATATTTATAGACGTTGCCGCATGCACATGACATGGCAGGTAACTTGAATAGAGACGAGGAATACATTCCCGTAGTACATTGACTTTAATCTATTCTTTGCTCTTCCTTAAATATGCTAAGTTCTTAATTTTCTTCTATCTTCACTCTTCCACTAATAACTTCCAATAACTAAGTTCCAGTAGGTTAGCGGCCAACCGCCTGAAGGCCTCCGACATGATCTGACGATTGAGACAATCAGGACTGACGATTTTACAAGCCATCCGAAGCGCGATAGCGATCAGTTAAAAATGACATTATCAGCCACCCATCCAAGTAGGGGTCGGGCAGCATTGCTTAACAAACGCAATGAGCTAACATAGCTTAGGCAAACTATATACGCCACGTGCGCTACTTAAATTATAGCACGCTATTGATACTCTACTTTGTTAGGTATGATTGGTGAATGCTTCAGTATAACTCTGATAGAAACGTACCTATGTAGTGTCATTGTTACATTTAAGGAAAAACAAATTTCAAATGCCTACTGATCGGAATTGGGGTCATATGAAGATTAATAAACTAAACAATGTGTGTGTGTATTGATTAAGGATATTATTGAGATATCCTCGTAGTAGATTTATTTTTAGTCATTTAACCTAGCCTACCTATATGCTACCTATACGTTTTTAATATGTTATTTATTATATTATATAACTTACTCACAAAACAATACATATTTATTATGTTTACAAATTTTAACAAAACATATTTATTATGTTTACAAATTTAATTAACGTAAGTATTCAATTTATCATCAAATTTCATTGTTTACATGACATGGCTTGTGAAAACGATTACTTATTATTAAAATAAAATTATTTCTGGGTAGTTAATACCGTATCGTTTGACGCAAAAGATAGTGTGGGATCTTCGAATTTAGTAATCATTTCTGAGTCATTTTGTAATCAATTACCCGTTATTATCTAGTGTGGAATTTAATTTTTTGTACGATTTAACATCTAGGTGCAAATAATATAAATAAATGGAACTCATTTATGAAAATTTCATGCGCGAGCGAGAGGAATTGCACGAGCAAATTGCTAAAACAGAACATAAATGACGTTCAGTGAAGATTGGAGAGTGTTCCCCAGCAGTATACAATTAACTAGCTATAGGTACATATATGTCGTTCTATATCAAAAACTTACGGATGCCTAAAGCATTGTCTTTCCAAAGACAAGTTCTACGTTTAGCATCCCATCAAATTTAATGTAACATAGCGATGGGGATATCCAGCAATAATATTAAAGGTCAGGTCAGAAACAAAGAATTTCACTACTCACACTCAGTAATGAAGAAGTTTATAAGCGTTGATATTCAGGTTCACCAATCAAATTGAACGAGCATCCATCAATAACAATAAAGGTACTAACAAAATCTTTAAAAAAAACTTATCACTCAGAAACAGAACTCTACTCACACTCAGTAATGAAGAAGTTTATAAGCGTTGATATTCAGGTTCACCAATCAAATTGAACGAGCATCCATCAATAACAATAAAGGTACTAACAAAATCTTTAAAAAAAACTTATCACTCAGAAACAGAACTCTACTCACACTCAGTAATGAAGAAGTTTATAAGCGTTGATATTCAGGTTCATCAATCAAATTGAACGAGCATCCATCAATAACAATAAAGGTACTAACAAAATCTTTAAAAAAAACTTATCACTCAGAAACAGAACTCTACTCACACTCAGTAATGAAGAAGTTTATAAGCGTTGATATTCAGGTTCATCAATCAAATTGAACGAGCATCCATTAGTCGTGAGCGTTTAATGAACGAACAGTTTATTTAGACTGTTTCTTTGGCGTGAACGGATAAACAGTCTACCGTTCTCTGATAAACTAGTTTATGAATGAACTACAAGCAACGCGTTGCGCTTTGGTCTAGCGAAATGGTGAATCAGTTCACAACGTTTCTTTGGCGTGAACGGATAAACAGACTACCGTTCTCTGATAAACTAGTTTATGAATGAACTACAAGCAACGCGTTGCGCTTTGGTCGAGCGAAATGGTGCCTCAGTTCACAACGCGACGATACCCGAATATTACCGAAGTAGTCTAGTTCGCCGAGATTGGTCGTAATTATGATAATTTAAAATAGACTCTTAATGTTTTCTATTTAGGTACATTTTGCATTATTATTAATTTAAATTTTGTTTGTTTATGTTTATGTGCACCTTATATTTATTAATAAAACACTTTTAAAAACATAAAATTTTACATACAAATAAACCTGCCAGTCCTAAGCCTGGAAAAGTATGAAGGGGAGTTCAGTTTATTTTATTTTAAATAGTTTTGTAATAATCGCCGTAGCGTAGTACAACTGCTCACGTTCAGTCTAAGAAGTAAACTAGTCGAAAATTGGACTGTTTTTTAAACTAGTTTATCGTTTACCATAAACGGTCTCGTTGCGTCGACGGAAAATACGTCAACGACCCACCACTAGCATCCATCAATAACAATAAAGGTACTAACAAAATCTTTAAAAAAAACTTATCACTCAGAAACAGAACTCTACTCACACTCAGTAATGAAGAAGTTTATAAGCGTTGATATTCAGGTTCACCAATCAAATTGAACGAGCATCCATCAATAACAATAAAGGTACTAACAAAATCTTTAAAAAAAACTTATCACTCAGAAACAGAACTCTACTCACACTCAGTAATGAAGAAGTTCAGCAGCGTCAACGCCACAGTGTGTCCCGAGAACATGTAATCCCCGCACGTCCGCACGCCCCGCACGGACATCCCCGCGCCGCTCCAGATGTCGTACGCCTGCCGCAGTCTCCGGCCCCACACGGTGAGGTCGTCCGCCGGGGGGTAGGAGCGCGGCTCGCACTTCAAGTGAGACCCCGGCACTGAGAGCGAGGTGATCAGCATCGTGAAGCAACGCAGCAGGAACACCGTGCCGGCCAGCGCGAAGAACCGCCGGAGTATTATGAACCTGGAATTTTAAGGACTATTGTTGAAGAGATGCTGGTCAAGGTTAACGAAGATATGATGAAGATATGCTGGTCTAAATAGTATGATTGGGGAGAAATTAACTTGAATGCTGTTACTTTATAGTCTGTTTAAAATAATGGTTTGCAGTGTTTGCGATATCTTAAATGGATTGTCTTATGGTACTCGTAGCTGATAAAGAATTCTGGTTTATAATGAAAACTCTCATCTACTCGTAAATAGAATATTTATTGATAAAATCGTTTAAGCATGACAGACCATGCATACATATTATTTTGTGTATTAATATGGAGTCATTGATGAGTAACATTGAGGCACCTGAATTGATAAGCCACCTGCAGGGCAGGGGGGCAGGGCAGGTGCAGAGGTCAAATAATGAGGTATAATATCCCGAACGGTTAACTATCGTTAATTGTATGGAATAATATTATTTTGTCTGCCACGTTACTTGACTGTAAACGTACCTTCAGACTTGATGTCCCAATAAGTACATACACCAAGCATACTATTTTATGTTTTCTTACGAGAGTTAATATTCAAATCAATGACTGATTTTCCAACCAACATAAGAAAAATTTATCAGCTAAGTATATGTATCTTTCGTAAACGTTATAGTAGAAGTTCCACAACAAAATCAACCGACTCTTTCTCTAGTTCTAATAGATGTTTGTTTAGTTATTGCTACACTAGCAGCGCCCCGCGGTTTTACCCGTGTTGTGCCCGTACCTGTATCGAGATGAAGAATATCCTATAACCTTCCTCGATAAGTGGACTATCCAGCACTGGAAGAATTTTTCAAATTGGGCCAGTAGTTCCTGAGATTAGCGATTAAACAAACAAACTCTGCAGCTTTATTATATTAACTAGCAGCGCCCCGCGGTTTTACCCGCGTTGTACCCGTTCCCGTAGGAATTTCGGGATGAAAAATAGCCTATAACCTTCCCGTTGAATGTGGCTATCTATTACAAAAAGAATTATTCAAATCGGTTCAGTAGTTTCTGAGATTAGCGCGTTTAAACAAACAAAACAAACTCTTCAGCTTTATAATATTAGTATAGATTAGTAGATATGAAGCTAACCCTGATATCAGCAGTTTTCATACCAACAAATCTTACCATAAAGTCTTTACTAAATAACTGTACAATTTAAACTATTCATTTTAAGTATTCGAGACCGAGCAATTAACTAAATACCGAAATCCACATTTGACATTTTCATAATACTGGTTTTAACGAAACAAGGCAAATAAACTCAGGTACATACTTAGCGTACCTAGGTCATATACAAATCCAGACTTTCGTGACCTTATGACGTTATTTCGTTGTTTGTACGAGGCACTTTGTTGGATATAAATGTACGTTTTACATGTTTGTCGTCATGTGCGTAAAAGATTTGATATCTGTATGTACCTACGAGTACATACATTGGTAGGTAGGTACTTGATATGTCGTGTCAATTTCGTTGCGTTTAAAATGAAAACTGTAGGAGTGTGGGCAAACGCCCTGAAATTTATTAGGTAATTAGAAAATTAATTGCTTTTTAATGTCACGTTATGGTTGGTGAAGTAAAGTCTGCGTTTATTAAAAATTCTACCTTTTGCCCTGAGGTTTAAAGGCTTGTCGGCATCAAGGGATAAACGTAACCAAAAAACCTTGCTTTTGAAGTAGTCTGTTGTCGAACAGACAACTAAAAACAGACAGTTATGTAACCCGTTAAGTAGCTTGTGCGATTAGGACGAAAAGACAGACACACAAAGTTAAGGATTTTGTTATACAATCTATTGTATAGGTTATATACTAATGTACAAAGTTGAAGTTTGAGGTTTTTTTTGAAAGCGCTGACCTCAGCATTCACCAGCCCGAAGCGAAAAAATATACTGTAATGGATAGTATTTCAAGGTTATAAAATAGGTTATTCTTGTACCGAAATTCCCATAGGAACGGTTACAATACCGGTAAGTCAATCGCGAGGCGCGGCTAGTGAACGATAAAGACGATAGTTATGAGCAATGTACAATATACGATAAAATATAATTCAAACTTTGATAAACATCGCAAATACAACAACAATGAACAAAGTGCAATATTTGACGTCAATCCAAAACGTTTTCACCATACAAAGATGAGGACACGCAGAGCAAATGTTGGTAGAAACTCATTTCATTTTCATCCCGCGGTTGCACCCGCCTTGTACCCGTTCCCGAGGGAATTTCAGGATAAAATGTATCCCATTGGTTATTCTGATGTATAACCTATATAACTGTAAAGTTTCATCCAAATCCGTTAAGTTGTGTTTGCGTGAAAGATTAATAAACATACATACATACATCCTAGCAAACTTTCGCATTTATAATATTTTGGACGGATCATTATTTTTATTTATCTCTTTGTTCGGTCGTAAAGTACATTGACACAGAGGATTAACGCTGAGTGATAACCAACAATATGTGTGCCAAATTAATTACGACAACCAAATACGATGAGCGACCGCGCGTGTGGATTGCTAACTAACTTTCACATAGCACGATATAGGTATCATTTGTGCCTTTTGTTTCCGAACAAATTCACACACGATTAATTAGACTCAAACAAGCTCTTAACTTGTATTATGGAATCTAACTAACTGATACTACTACATAATATACACAAATACTTTATGTGAATATATAAATGACATCCAGTAGTCGTCGCCTACAACTATGGATTGTAGTCGTTACATGAGCCATGTCAGAGGCCTTTGGCGGCTCAATAACTCTGACACCAGGATTGGTCAGGTTGACCATCCACTCGATAAGAAGAAGACAACTATGTCTGCACATATTCTTGACTCCGGACGGGAATCAAACCCGCAACCCTACAGTAAGCGCTCTCACATGCCGCTGTGCCAACAGGCTTGTCGATTATTTTGCAATTTACCATTTATTTCTATATTTACTTAGGTCTTCTGTATTTTGAAATATGATGCATATTATACATATCTAAAATCAGACCCAGATTTTATTTCACACCGCCCTAATGCGTATACATACCATTGTTTTATGATAAACGTTAGCTTGTATTACATGTTACACAATGTTTGATATCATTTTTAAATGGCTTTTGTTAACAATGTTATGTTAATGTTGCCTCCTACGTAGGAGGCACGGTTGAGAGGAGTCCTACCTAACGTTACTCCACTAACGTTAGTTACTCTCTATAAATACACGTAATTTTCTTCTGTCAACTCACCAATAAAATCTTTATCAAAGTATACTTGAAAATTTAGCCATACATTGATAAATTCTATAACTTTGTAATTCATAATCAACAATTTCAAGTCGTGATCTTTTCAATTTTATTACACACATTTGACGTCATCAGTGCTGCGCTGTTTGTGATAAACCGATTGATGTGGAACTAACATTCGGAATATAAAGTTGTTATTGTGTTTATAAATCTAGTGTTAGACTTATTTATAAGTTATCTATCTGCGTACACGAGACCGGTATCGGCTTGTTTGTTTTTAATAGGAATTGTACTAGTTAATACGAATATCTAATAAAAACAACTAGCTTATCGACACGCTCCGATTAATAGATCTTATTATAATCGTTCAGTGAATCAATTCAGAGCACATATCCATTTATAGGATTTCCTCATTTCATTATTCTCTTGGCGTAATATTAATATTACTCACTCAGTTCACTTTACTCACTGTATCCAGTAGTTATGATTACATAAACATTGAAATACTTATTAAAACAAACTATTGACTCACATAACACTCATGCATATTTAATTGTTATACAAAATGTTGCGGCGGACAATGAAACGTGGAGTTAAGAATAGCGGGAACTAATTAAGGTTGAAATTATTTATTTATCTGAATTAGGTCAGCGGCCGCGCTTCAAGTGGGCTATCGGGAGCTTTGGTTCATACTTTTTATTATAACTTAGCATTCATGGGTTTACGTAAACAAAGACCGGTCTCAAATTTTATCAATTAACATTCGTGACAACAAAAAACGCTTCGAATGGACGAATCTTACGAATAAATTGTCGATAATTTGTTCGTAAACGCGTCTAAGGTATAATATAGTGAAAAAATCTGAATAGATAAATTGAATCAAGGTTTCAAGGGCATTATTGAATTATTATCGGTCTCGGTTAATCAATAGCCTTACCGGAGGTCGCCGGGCAGGCTAAAAACTTCACGACACGGTTGTACCAACTTACACGAGGCTAGTGATATCTTGGAGTTATTGATGCTACTAATATTACAGATGCGAAAGTTTGTGACGATGTATGTATGTTGGCTACTCTGTCCCGCAAAAACTACTCAACGGATTTTTATAAAACTATACAATATTATAGGTCATACATCAGAATAACACATAGAATTGATTTTATTCCAAAATTTTCGCGGGAACGGGTACGACGCGGGTAACACCGCGGGGCGCGGCTACTATTCAATATTATGAAAAGTTATTGAATATCAATAAAGTTAGTTTTAAACTGTGCCCTCTTCATCTAAGGAAGAAATTGTCTTTATTTCAATAAGTCATGATGGTATTCATTTTAACTCTCGTGAAGAAAAAAAAATCTATAGATATATGAAAGATAAACCTGACTGACACACTGACTTATATATATGTATATATATCAACGCTCAGCCGAAACCACTTGAAATTTGGTACAGTAGTTCCTTTTATGATGTAAATGAGCACCAAGAAAGGATTTCGAGGAATTCAACGCCTAACAGGGGGTGGACCTGTCACCCGTAGCGAAGCGAGGGCAGCCACTAGCATAGTATAAAAGTTACCCAACCTCAATTACGCACGACTGACATTCTGACATGTACCTTTACATCATACATGATGACTCCCGCGTGCAGGAATATTTATAGACACCTGCCGTTTAAGTATTTTAGTATATATTATAATCTAATTTTATTATTTGTATTACGAATGAGCGCGTCTTTAATGTTTTAGCCTTTCCAGTAGTATACGATTGTAGATATTTCTATGCATTTTCCTGTTAGTTAATAAAAGAGAATTGATAAAACTATTGTCTAAAATAACGAAATTATTATTTTAAAAGTATTAAGTCTGTAATGTCCCAAAGCTGGGCAAAGGCCTCTCAACTTACCGAAGAGGAGATTACGGTGAGGATTAGCTGTAATCATCAAGTAAGATGATTCCGTGCTTCGGAGGGCACGTTATGCCGTCGGTCCCGGTTACTTTCTACGGATAGTAGTCGTTATATGCGCCATGTCAGAGGCCCTTGGCGGCTCAACAACTGACACCAGGATTGGTCAGGTTGACCATCCACTCGATGAAGAAGAAGATCACAATTGCCTACTGCGGGTTGGTGGCCTCATACCAGAGCCATGTTTTTAAAGTTAATCGAAAATATAATGTAAGCACATTATGTAATACATTAATATAACATCTTAATCCTTTTTAGTTACAGGGAGATTTGGCATCTCAATACTGTAGTATCGTTATGTGTTTCTTTACGTTATTTGGGTTACAATTACGTTAAGAAAACTAACGAATCTATAACGGTTACTTTAATAGAGGTCTCAATAACATTAACTATTACTACAGTTGTATTGAGAAAGAGTTAACAAATCTTTATATGAGTAAATGAAATGGGTATGAGTCAACGCGGAACTGGGACTTTGTCCAACTAACCCGGAAGAGGTTCATTTGTACGTGGTTTGTGAATGATATTGTGAATCCAGACTGTCTGTGGAGTTAACTCTATACTTTATTACGTATTTTGCATATTTATTTATACATTTCTCCTCGAAAAGTAAATCATATACAACGATACGAATGAATGCGAAAATACATGATCAAATACTGTGTACGTATTGATGATGGATTGATAAAAAAATACATTATAATATAAATTACGGTCGAATTGAGATACCTGCTCCTTTTTTGAAATCGGTTAAAAAAGTCGAATATCAAATATTCCACCAATCAACACACATTATTTATCATAATTGTCTTTTCGCATACGATTCGATGTGCTTTGTGTCTTTCGGCAGTAAAATAATTTAGTTTCGGAGGGTAGGTCCAACGTTAATGAATCCTCATAATATCAGTCTTCTTCTTCATCGTGTGGGCGGTCAACCTGCCCAATTCTGGTGTCAGAGTTATTAACGACTACTATCCGTAGAAAGTAACCGTAAAGTAGTTAGTAGTAGTAGTAGTTATTAGAAGTATCGTGTGAATATGCCTTTAATCTATATCATAGATAATTATTGTGTTTTATTGTCTATGGTTTCTCGGTCTTCCCTTTCAACTCTTGCAACTGTACAATGGCGGACTGACTATGCAATTCTTTGCTAATATAATGTAATAATCATAATGTGAGTGATTGATTCCTATTCTAACTAACCCATAACGATGGTGCTGTGGTCCTGTCTATTCTGAGTAATAAACAACTACAACGTCTAGTATCTTGTTTGATATTTGCTGCCCAAACACCTGTCGCCTTTCCACTGTCTCCACGAGTACGTATTTAGATCATAGATCAAATCAACCTCTACCAACAACAGGTTATGGGCCCAGTACACGAAAACACTGATAGTATACGTTTTGCGAAGGCTAAAGTTTGGGCGCATTATACTATAGGACGGCACAGCACTTCGATTTCGAGATGGCGGCAAATGGCGGCAATGGCAACCATGCGGTTGGCCACCTCATTGTGGAAAAGTTGGATGGATCGTCCAATTATCACACTTGGAAGTTTTCCATGAAAAATTTACTATTATTGGAAGGACTGTGGGATTTGATCGAGGGCGAACCCAATGCGGATCCGAATGGTGACAGAGAGCGTAAAACCCTAGCGCGCATTTGTCTCTCCATCAAAACTTCTCTTTACCAATATGTTTGGAACGCAACTACTGCAAAAGAAGCTTGGAATAAGCTTTCCGATGTCTTTCAAGACAAGGGACTTTTTCGACGTGTCTTGTTGCTGCGTAAATTACACAAGATTAATTACAATGACTACAATAGTATGACTTCGTACATTGAAGCTATTATTACTACAGTGCAACAACTCTCTGACATAGGCAAAACTGTGGACGATGAAGAGGTAGCTGAAATTCTCTTGAGCGGTCTACCGGCTGAGTATGACTCTGTGGTATCCAGTCTGTCTACTGCAACGGTCACCACCAGAATATCCAGTGAGTTGGTTCGTGCTAGACTACTACAGGAGTTCTCCCGGAGAAGCAGCTTGGATGACAATGGAACAGCTTTTACCATGAAGACAAAGAGCATCGTTTGTGATTATTGCAAGAAGAGTGGTCACACTAAAGCTAAATGTTTTAAATTGAAGCGTACGAAGAAGCAGCAACAATCAAATGAGAAGATTTATTCAGCATCTGCCTTGATATCATCACAATCTAGTGATTTCTACATTGATAGTGGTGCTACTAACCACATGGTGAATGATAAGGCATTGTTGCAAAATTTTCAAGACACTAAGAAGGCAGTTATTACTGTTGCTAACAACCAAACTATAAATAGTGAAGGGATGGGTTCTCTTACATTGCATGAGGTAAGACTTTTAAATGCTATGTATGTCCCTCAGTTATCTGTTAATCTCATCTCCGTTTCCAAGTTAGTCCAGTCTGGTCATTGTGTTGTTTTTAATAAAGTTGGATGTCATGTTTACAATAATGTTGGTCAAATTTCTGGCAACTTAGTCGCATCTGCTGCATGTTTTAATGGGTTGTATAGATTTGATTGTAAGTCCTTTGCATATAAATGTAAGTCTATGGACAGTGAACTAACCAGGTCAGGGTCATCGCCAACACAGGCGCACTCTCTACTCCTTGATAACAGAGAGGATTTGTTGAGTGCCACAGTTACAGCAGACTTAGCAGTGGAGCTTTGGCATAGACGTCTAGGGCATCTAAGCCTTCAAGGTATGAAAAATTTACAAAAGGTTGCATGCGGTATGAATGTTCTGTTTCAGCATGGAAATAAAGATTTGAAGAGCTGCGTCCCATGTATTAAGGGCAAGATGTCGGCCGCATCTTATCCCAAAGAGGCGACGCGTGCTTCTAAACCACTGCAACTGATTCATACTGATGTCTGCGGGCCCATGCAAAAGCCTAGCTGGGGAGGGGCGAGATATCTAGTGACATTTACCGATGACTTCACTAGAAAGACCTTTGGCTATGTTATGAAGGAAAAATCTGAGGTACATACTCATTTTATTAATTTTAAAACATGTGTAGAGAAGCAGACCGGTTTGCCGATTAAAATTTTAAGATCTGACAATGGCGGTGAATACTGCAATCATAAGTTTTCCCAATACTTACAGGAACACGGTATTGTTCATCAAGTTACGGTGCCCTACTGCCCTCAGCAAAATGGGGTTTCAGAGCGGCTTAACCGCACATTGATGAATAAAGTTAGGTGTATGTTAATGGAGTCTGGTCTCAGTGAGCATTACTGGGGTGAAGCTGTAATGACAGCTATATACTTGAAAAATAGGTCCCCTACAGTAGCTTTAGCTGGTCGTGTACCGGAGGAAGTTTGGTCTGGTTCTCCTGTGGATCTCAGCCACCTCCGTGTCTTTGGATGCCTGTCATACTACCTAATTCCGTCACAGAAGAGACAGAAGCTTGATCCTAAAGCTAAAATGTCCATTTTTGTGGGATATAGTGATACTTGTAAGGGATATAGACTTATAGAGCCTACAAATCCACAAAAAGTTATTTTGTCACGCAGTGTGGCATTTTTAGAAAACAAATTTTGTAAGGATTTGGGACAAAATGTCAGAGATCAACATGATTTTATTGTTTTAAATAATTGTGACATTCCACTTAATATTAATAATTCTAATAATGAAATAAATAATTTGAATAATAATGACATATTAAACAATTCTAATAATATTGATTCAAATACTACTATGATAAATAATGCTAATGATGACATGACATTGATTCAACCTAATCAAAACTCTATCTGTGATGTCTCAGAGTCTGAAGGAGACTACTGCACAGGGAGTGAATGGGAGGCAGATGGCTCTGGCACCTCCGCTGAAGTGTCCGCTGAAGGATGTTCTATCTCTGAGCATCTGACTTCTGGCGTGACATCAGCTGCAGGTGAAGCTCCGGAGCACAATACTGTGACTACAGGTCGTAATGTACGCTCTACGCGTAATGTTCCTCCAAAAAGGTATGGGGATTATGAATGTTTTATGTCATTGCATGAGGGTTTATTGGTCGAGCCGCAGTCTTACAAAGAGGCTTTAGATTCTCCACAGTCTGAAGACTGGCAAGCTGCCATGCAGCGTGAGTATGACTCATTAGTCGCTAACAACGTTTGGGAGCTGGTTGATAAGCCAGTTAACAAAAATATAGTTAAAAGTAAATGGGTGTATAAAGTTAAGCATGACACTGATGGTTATTTTAACTGTTTTAAAGCGCGACTTGTTGCCAGGGGTTTCACACAAAAACGGGGAATCGATTATAATGACACTTTCTCACCGGTGGTACGCCATTCCACAATGAGAATCTTATTTAGTCTTAGCAATCAATTAAATCTAGATATCGATCATATTGATGTTGCTACAGCTTTCTTGAATGGTGATCTCAATGAGGAAATTTACATGGAGCCACCTATGGGATTTTCAGATAAAGTTCATGGTAAAGTTTGTTTATTAAGAAAAGCCATTTATGGACTTAAACAATCTAGCAAAATGTGGAATGAAAAGGTTCATGACCTTCTAGTTTCACATGACTTCAAGCAATGTAAATGTGAACCATGTGTTTACACTAAGAAAGTGGGCAATGATTTTGTTGTGATAGCATTGTTATGTGGATGATTTTTATGTATTTTATAGTCAAAATAGCAATGTTAAAATTCATTTACAGAAGATATTAGAACAACAATTTAATGTTAAAAACCTAGGCCCACTGAAAAATTGTTTAGGTATAAGAGTCACTAGAGATAAGTCAAAGGGCACTTTGTATTTGGATCAGTCTGAATATATTAAGAGTTTACTTGTAAAATTCGGAATGGAAAATTGTAAACCTGTAGACACACCTTTGCCATCAAATTGTAAATTACTTAAATCTGAAAATGCAAGTGCACATTTAGATGATAGTGTATATAAATATAGACAACTTTTAGGGTGTCTGATGTATTTATGTGTATGCACTAGGCCAGATATTGCATATTCTTGCAGTTACTTAAGCCAGTTTAGCACTTGTTTCGAGAAAAGTCATTGGCTCGCGGCCAAAAGAGTACTTAGGTATTTAGCTGGTACAATTAATTACTATTTGTTTTTTACAAAGAGCGTTAATTGGAATTTGAGCGCATATACCGATGCCGATTGGGCAAATGATGTCAACAATCGTAGGTCATATACTGGTTATGTAATCAAGCTAGGTAACTGTACCATTAACTGGGAATCACGCAAGCAGCGATGTGTCGCATTATCCAGTACGGAAGCAGAATATCTGGCTATAGGTGATGTTTGTAAAGATATTTGTTTTATTAAGAATTTAATTTTAGAATTGACATCTACCAATTTGAATAACTGTATTGTTTATAATGATAACCAAAGTGCTCAAAAATTATTGGAATCCAGAGAGTTGTGCCATAAGCGTACCAAACACATAGATATCCGATATCATTTTGTTAAGGACCTAGTTAAAAATGGTTTGATAAATGTTATGTATAAACCTACAGACAGTATGATAGCGGATGTATTGACTAAGCCCCTGTGTAAGCAGAAACATTGTGACTTTGTTAAAAGTATGATGGTTACGGATGAACTAATGTAATGTTTTATATTTACTAACTATCTTAATGTAGAGTAAGCAATAATGTTTTATGTTTCTGTGACTATGTAGAGCTCATGTTAATTATGTATAACTATTGATTGAGATATCTTAAAGTCAAGGGGAAGTATTAGAAGTATCGTGTGAATATGCCTTTAATCTATATCATAGATAATTATTGTGTTTTATTGTCTATGGTTTCTCGGTCTTCCCTTTCAACTCTTGCAACTGTACAATGGCGGACTGACTATGCAATTCTTTGCTAATATAATGTAATAATCATAATGTGAGTGATTGATTCCTATTCTAACTAACCCATAACGATGGTGCTGTGGTCCTGTCTATTCTGAGTAATAAACAACTACAACGTCTAGTATCTTGTTTGATATTTGCTGCCCAAACACCTGTCGCCTTTCCACTGTCTCCACGAGTACGTATTTAGATCATAGATCAAATCAACCTCTACCAACAACAGTAGTAAAGTAAAGTATAATATCAGTGATAATAACAAACACCCAGTACAGTCTTATATCCTGCAAAATATGTATATTTATGTTATAGATATCAGTAACACATCTTAATTATTTGCAAAGAACTGATTAACTTTAGTCGAATTCGATAAGGTAAGTACATAATATTTTTTCTGACTACCCACGCCAAAACAGTTCGTCCTATGTCCGAGCGGCTAATACACCATCTCGAATGAAAGACGATCCGAGTTCAACACCCAGACGATTACGTAAGGAGAAATGGTTAATGTCTTAAAAGATTCACAAAGAAAACTAATTATGGAACGTAAGAAAACCTTAATATTGACGGGAGAGAAAACAACTAAAACGTAAAAAAAATATCTTTGCATTTGAATGCTCTCTTTGTCTTGTTTTCAGACCTTTCACCATTTTGAAAAGGCTTTCAGAGCAAAAGAGTTAAATTAAACTCCTAGTACGGGGATTAACCGAAGCCAGAGAAGTCATTTTAACAAAGTAGATGAAAGTAAAATAACATTGAATTGTTGTCTCGTCACGTAAACACAAACATGAAATAAAGACCATTGTTCACAGAATGTATTTACGGTGAATCACATGAAATATGACAAAGAAATATCACTACGTACACAGGGGACATTCCTTTTTAAGCGATTGATCTGTTTTGAGTGAGTTAAACTAATTTTCAATAGTTCTTTTGTCAATAAGTCATCAAAATAAGCCAGATCAAGGACTCATTGAACTGTTTTAAGGCCATTTTCGCACGTTTTATTTTGAACACTGCGCTGGGACCGGGGTAAAAGAGCACGAAAAGTCATAATATTATTTACACGAGTGTTAAAAAGCAGTGTAAAGATAGCTAAAAAGCACCGTGCAAATATCTAGATCCTTAATCTAGCTAGATAATGTTTTGTTGACAGATAATACATTTTAATCGGTCATTAGAAGCACCCAGATATTTACTATAAACGGTGACTGTATATAATTTACTTTTTTGAAGTTCTTCGTAATAAATAAACGGCTTATAATGATCGGAGTAATGATGATTATATTATATTACGAGATAGCACCATTTGGTTCTTAGATAATACGGATAGTTGCAGTTGTGATGACATAACGGTCCAATTTGATATCTTATACCTCGTTCGTAAGGTGACTAACACCAAATTGCTTTGCATGCATGTTCACAGGGTACTTATTGAAGGTAGCAAATTACACATATTACACGCAATAGAATGCGAACCTACCTATTTAAAGTAGCTTTCTCAGGATGTCGGTTGTATGTATTTAGGCGAATACAGCAGAAAGTATCGCAAAGTTTACAAAATGAAATGAGAAATTACGTAAGAATCAAATTACAAGCTAATTAGATATTTGTTATTGTTTACAAACTTATGTTTAAATCATTGCTAATTTTAATTTAACGTTTTTATTGCGTCAGCTGTGCGATAACATTAAACAGCTGAGCAGTCAGACCATCGTTTTAGTCGTATCTATCTACGGCTTATCTTGGTAAATCTGTCGACCTTCGGTACTTCCGAGGCCTTTCTTATCACTTGATACATACGATATTGTGAGTAAATAAGTTAATGTTACATAGCAGAAAAAGGGTTTTTAATATCCTCAAACAGAGCTGGATTAACCCTGAGGTAAAAATGGCAATGGAGAGTGTGTACAATAGTGGGCAAAAGACTAGTAACCTGGAGACTCTAATGGCTATTATTAGGGGGCAATGCCAGGCACCTAAGGCCCATGAGGGTCTAGGTTCCTGTCCTCAAAAATAAAAAAGTTAGAAGATAAAGACCATAAGAATTTGGTGCTAGTGTGTTAAATAAAAACAAAATTCCATTAATCCATGAGAACTACAGGGTTCATTTGATGGATAAGCACACACACTAACTAAAAGAAGTAACTTCGAATAATTGTTCAATTATAAAATAAATTATATATTACCTGTGTTTATGGAAGACTAGGACCACAAGCCAAATAGCCAAGAGGAGGGATCCGGTGATCTCACACATGTCAAATGCCCACGGGATGTGCGGCACATTGTCCAGGAACAAGTCAGGCAAAGGAGGGTACTTCTTCATGTCCGGTACTTTGTCATGGACGATCACCATCACCACTGCGGTCACCCATGTTACTAGGAATACATAACCTGTAATATTTAGGAAATGAATAGTGATGTGCAGACATGTTCTTGTTTGTTAACATTTTGTAGTACTTGAAGCTTACAATATTACTATTCATTATTTAAGTATATATTTAGTCAATGCATACTTAGAACCTTATCATATTATTGTAACATATAAGTTAAAAATTTAAAATTATAGAATGTGTTAATGTGCAAATGTTGTACATTTTCAATGACTGACCAGTGTCTTGTTAGTATTTATTATTATAAAATATTAATAATAATAACTTCTTAGCAACATACATTTCAAAATATTTACAACTGACTTTAGTTTGGAAGCCAGAACTAATAAGAATACTTTAAATATTTTGATACATTTTACAAATTAGGACATATTCATTAACAAGTTTGATTTCAAAATCACATTGCTTAATTGTCATTAGTTGGTGTGTCATAACCATATATCCATCTCACATGAATAATGCATCAACTTTGTAATTAAGTGATACATTTTAAAGTGGGTTGCAAAACATTTATATTGGACAAGGGCCCAGTTAGTTTTGCGCGCAATATTGCAGTAATTCAAATGCGAACCGTGGACATTTAATTAAAGAGTTAATGACAGAGTGTTACCTAAAGCTATTGCTGTTTTCCAAATCTCTGGTTTCAATCTCGACGCTTTGGCATCTGGAGTATAACTTGACACACATTCCGCGTTTCTTGCGTATAATTCGCTCGGCAATTTACTCCGTAGATTATAACTCAAATGCGACAAATTTGTACCAAGAAAATTTATATTTGTAGAGGGATTTGTGAGCAATAGATCGTCACAAAGTCCTAGTTCAAACATCGCTTTACGATTATATTTTTGTAACTTTTTCACTAACAATATGAATCTTTTCCTTTCGCCGAGTTTTAGTTGATCGAAAGGACACTCGTAAAAGTCTCGGTCGACGAATGATAGGAGGCATTGTCCGTCTATATCCTGGGAGCGACATATCTCCACTACCCTAATGGATATTTTATCTTTATGTAATAATTCTAACACTTCTTTGTTACTCCAATTGATGATATCCGATTCCATTGTCTATAATTTCACTTTGTTTTGCACTTTTAATGTTAATCTTAAAACGACACTACATATTTAACATTACTACAATTTATAATATTTTTGTACGTTTATTTTTATTTACGAAAAAGTATGAAACGAAGGAGTGTAGGTCACTGGCGGGGAAAACATTAAAATGATTTTCTAAATTTTATTGTAAACTGCACTGGAAGTACAGGAATTTTGTATGGCATTTGGTTGACAACTGACTGACAAGCAGTACGCACTTATTACTGACGTCTGACAGCTGATGTCGTTCATTCATTTATAGATCTGACATTGACAGTTAAGCACATGTTCGATTTCCCCCTCCAGCCGACCCCTTAGCTGACTTTTGAGAAAAGATAGTTCCGTATCCGATGCGTATCCGTGATTCGATATGAAAGTGGTTTTATTTATTGAAAATATGCATTTGAAGGTTTTAGTATACATATAAAAGGTAAGACGGATTTTGTTTTTTTAGAATATAGCTAACTACCTATAACTTTAAACCCAAATAATAACTTATTTCATTTAAATGCTAAGAATTGTACTTTCTTAACTAAAAATGATAACTACTAAAGTTAGGAAAATATCTGTTTATTTTCATTAAATACAAGTTATATCACTTGAATGCGAGAAGTAATTCTTCAGATCACATTTATAATAATATTTAAACAAGTAATATGCTGCCTATTTCAACATTAAACACCAATAATCAATACAAGAGTAATCAGAAATTTAAAATGTAATCAATGTAATGAATTAACACAATTAAAAATAAATTGAACAACACTCACCTATTAACTAGGCAACACTTATATGAGAATCATGTTAAAAAAAATAACAATACAAAAAAACTTAATGAAACTGATTGTCTTTGTCTCAGACTCACATACGAACCTTACATCTTGTATAACTTTATTTAGGTAACATCTATTCATGAATGAGGAACTGTCTTTAACACCTTGCTTCACAAGCTAAAGCTTACAATATACTCTTTATAACAATTTTAGCTGTCAAATGGTTTGTCCCATTTCGACATAAGCTATTTTCCAAAGTGCATGAGAGACAAAACACTTTGTTTTTGTTAAAGAGCGTATAAGGCGGATACTCTATGCCCCGTTTGTTACAGTCTATTTTAATATCTTAAATATAAAATGGCGGTTGTGATGAATATTCAATACTTGTGATTAAACTTCATCTGCAGTAAATACTTCACGTTGACTTGTGCGACATCGTACACGATAAATCTGAAATTGTGCTAAGGAAGTTATTACTTACTGTTATTAGTTTTACAATTTATTTTTACAGCTCGGCAAAAGGCAAAGATAAGAGTGCGTTTTCATAGACGCGCAGCGGTGCAGAGCCCGATTCACCAATCACCGCATAGAGATTGTCAAACATTGCATTGACATTGTCAAAATCTTTTAGTAACGCATTGTGATTTGTCCATTTAGGTCCGTTCTGTTTCAATAGAAACGCACCTTAGCCTGACAAAATTGGAATGTCGTTCCTGCCGTATTCAGAAACGTAAATGAAATCATCAATTATTTTTCAGACATTACGTCACGTTAAATCACTTACTTACCACTTCCAAGTAATCATTTGAGGTCTTTCGCGGTCCTGTCGTTTAAATTTCCTTTCACAGCATTACCGATTTTAATGTCTTAACCGATTAAAGTATTTAACATGATATACCATAAATAACTGCTAAAAATCACCCTTTTTCGTAAATTTTCAAGTCATTTATAAAAGGATACTCGTTGTAGAGCAGTGAAGTTTGTTTGGGGTTAGTGACGGGCGGGCCGAGCGGCACGCACGTGCCGTCGGGCAGCGCGCGCGCGCGCGCCGGGTCGGGCTGCGTGCGGCCCACGCCCCACGCCGAGTGCTTGTCCGCGGGCAGCTTCACGTTCTCAGCTTGCGTGCATTCTTTCCTGAAATTATATATTACTATTTATCATACTGTGTCAAAGTGGGTATGAAACATTTCGAAGCATGTTCCAATTCAATATCTCATTCAGAGCAGGGCTTTGACGCACGCGATGAATGACTAAGGTTTTTTCTTCGTTTTATCGCCATCACTGTCTCTCTCTTTCTGACTCCATATTTCTATATAAACAAGTAAGTTCGTGTAGGTTAGGGATTATAGAAGAGTGTTTGTCTATGGCATAAGTAAACAATAACGTATATGATAGATAAGAGTAAATAACAGTATAATAAGGTACCTCTTAACCTCTATAAACCCATAAAAAACTATTGAGACTATTCTAAGACTACTTAACACTTACATATCTCCGAGCGCGACTTCGCACAGCAGCATCAGCCCGGTCGGGTTGGACTTGTTGGTGCAGCAGTAGTTGGCCGACTTCGACACCATGTCCGCGAAGTAAATGCCCTTCCCGAACATGTAGCCCGTCACCGGCGCTTCCGGCGGCGCTATGCGGAGACCTGAAGTATGGTTCATTTATAAGTAAGTTGATACGGACTATTGGAAAAGAATGAATATAAAAATACATTCAAATTACGTAACATATTCGCAAATATGATACACACCGAGGTAGATTAGGTTAGGTGTACATCAGGCCTGAAGGGCAGAAATAGGAGCTACATACAACCTTCTACGTCAACACAGTTTTGCCAATGCCATGTTTTGCGAATGTCATGTTTGATGAATATGATAAACTTCGATTAAGCCCAGTCTCCACATACCCTGAGACAGAATGCCGGCGAAGTTGGTGACCCTGGAGCCGTGCCACAGCAGCCGCCGGTTGTGCAGCTTGCGGAACGGCTTGTAGCGCTTGTCCTCGCCCTCGCGGACCACTTTGAACACCTGCACACAACGGAATAGAACAATCATTCGAAAATAGTAAGTACGTTGGAATAGTTTACACACCAAAGACAATATTGCTTCTATCATTTATCTCTTTTCTCCATATAGTAATAGAGTGAGAGATGTGTTTAGAGAAGTCTTGGCTTATATCTGCCCTGCTGGTGTCGAAGGAAAACGGGATTTATTAGAATAATAACTAAGTAGGGTAATTTATAGGTAAATGTCATATTGAATACATAGGTAAATGACATAATGGACGTACGTTTCTAAAACTACAGTTATTTTGGCGAACGTTGACGCATAGATTGTTTAAACAAGTCTAGCTAAGCGGGTAGCTTAACCAGTAACTAAAGCCTAGAAAGGATGACACTAATTAATAAATAACATTAAAATTAAATCGATAGAAACCTGTTCAATGTCCAAAGTGTAATTGGAATGTGTGGCGGCGTGCGTGTTCTCCACGTACGTGTGGATCATTTGGAACTCGTCGCTATCTCGATCCAGAGGAGCGATTTTGGTCTTCAACTTCTGATAGTGAGATTCAATCGGGCTTATTGTGTCGTCGGTGTCTGAAAAATGAATATATAAATAATATATAAAGTATATCAATTACTTTTATACGAGATATAACAGCGTGCAGGGTGAAACGATAAGTGATCTCGCCCGATTATTTCTAAACTTCTTCTAAACAATATACCGAAGATCACTGATATACAGGGTGTAATCGTTAAGTGTGCACAGGCGATTATTCCGTAACTATTGCAGATATCAAAAAACTTTAAACTGATATCGAAAGTACTTTAACTAATGAGTAAAATGACATTAATAACTTTTTAAAAATAAAACGAGAAATATCCAAAAAAAATACATTAATCACTCCCATACATTTTATTTCTTAGTAAGTACAAAATTTTGTATTCAAAGCATATGTTCGAAGTGACGTCCTCCTTGTGCAATACAATGACGAGCTCTAATGGCTTAATAGCCAATAATAGTGCAACCCCTTGGCCTGCCAGATCCCCGGATCTCACGCCTTGTGATTTCTTCCTATGGGGATTTGACAAAGACCACGTGTACGCTGAGAGAGTACACAGCCTAGAAGAGTTACAGAATCGTGTACGTCGTGCAATTGCTTTAATTACTCCGCAAATGTTAAGGAAAGTTCATTTAGAAACTGTAAATAGAGCTCGTCATTGTATTGCACAAGGAGGACGTCACTTCGAACATAATATGCTTTGAATACAAAATTTTGTACTTACTAAGAAATAAAATGTATGGGAGTGATTAATGTATTTTTTTTGGATATTTCTCGTTTTATTTTTAAAAAGTTATTAATGTCATTTTACTCATTAGGTAAAGTACTTTCGATATCAGTTTAAAGTTTTTTGATATCTGCAATAGTTACGGAATAATCGCCTGTGCACACTTAACGATTACACCCTGTAGAAAGTGGTTTAAGAGTTCTACCAAATGGTCTCAATAAAAGATGAAACAAATGAGATTTGCCTGAAAAATACTGAATAATTTAATATTGCGAATGAAATAACCTTCATACAAAATGTTCAATGGCTTTGCCCAGCGGTGGGACATATCACATAGGTACGGTCTTTCTAACATACCTGTCTTGAGCAAACTGTAAGCGATCTCGATCTCCAACAAGTTGTCCAACATGAGCGTTTTGTTCTGTATGATGTCGACGTGTGCGTGACACCAGCAGGAAAAGTTGTGCTAGACAGATTTTAGTCTGATGAATAATTAGTGCGCTATCTCCTGTAAATGTGCGTGAAGTAAAAAATTTGTGCGAATTACCATTTCGGAAATAAACAGAAAAAACGAATCCTGCTGGTGTCACGCTGCTCCAGCAGGAAGATTTTTGAACTAATGATCGGAGGGGTAAGTATTGTATATCAGCGGATAGCTTATATTGGTGCCTAATTGTGCGCAAAAAATGAAATTTGTGCGACTCATGGTTTTAGAGATATTGAGTTTCCTGCTGGAGTCACGTTTTGATAAAACCTATATCTCGGAAACTATTGAGGGTACGACCTTGGTTTAAACATATTTATGTAGCTCTTAATTTGTGCGAATTTGTGAAAGAATAAAATTATCAAAAATATTTCCAGGATAAGAGTAATCATGGATCGTAGAAATCAGGAAAAAACCTCCTAGCGCGTTAATTAGAGTATTTAAAAGCCCATTAAGATGGTTTTTAGGTCGCCTTATTGTTGCTAACAACATTCTTAATTTTCAGGAAGGTCCATAAGCGCATTTTGAAATTATAACACTTTTACTGAAATCGTATTGAAATTGACTTTGCAAGAAAACCACTCAACCAAAGATATGTAGGTATACATACAAAATTAGTGCGCATTTAGAATAACACAACCTGAAAATTTCAGCATCCTAGGTTTAGTATTTATCCAGATATAAACAAAAACAAAAATGGCCTTAATTACTAGGTAACCCAACCAATTTCAACAGTCGCAAAAAAGCGAGCGCTTCATACAAGCAATGACATACATAAATGGGCAGTCTTATGCCGAATATTTTGGACAGTCGCGCAGACAACGGTTAATGTTCTTTTTATAATTTTATAATAATATTTATAATTTTATAATAATCACATTTCGTCGGGGACTATTTTCTTGTGTATTTTATGCCTGCTATTGCATAGGTTTGAAATTATATTACTTACTATTTTTATATTTTCCTCATATGGCCCACGGCTGGACAAAGGTCTCCCCCAATTCTATCCATTTCGCCTTTCGCCACTTCTTCCCATTATTATTGAAAGAAATAATAATTAATACACTTGAACCTAGATAAGCATTGTGAGCGCCATTGTCCGACAAAATATTCGGTATAAGACTGCCCATTTATGTATGTCATTGCTTGTATGAAGCGCTCGCTTTTTTGCGACTGTTGAAATTGGTTGGGTTACCTAGTAATTAAGGCCATTTTAGTTTTTGTTTATATCTGGATAATTACTAAACCTAGGATGCTGAAATTTTCAGGTTGTGTTATTCTAAATGCGCACTAATTTTGTATGTATACCTACATATCTTTGGTTGAGTGGTTTTCTTGCAAAGTCAATTTCAATACGATTTCAGTAAAAGTGTTATAATTTCAAAATGCGCTTATGTACCTTCCTGAAAATTAAGAATGTTGTTAGCAACAACAAGGCGACCTAAAAACCATCTTTAGTGGGCTTTTAAATACTCTAATTAACGCGCTAGGAGGTTTTTTCCTGATTTCTACGATTCATGATTACTCTTATCCTGGAAATATTTTTGATAATTTTATTCTTTCACAAATTCGCACAAATTAAGAGCTACATAAATATGTTTAAACCAAGGTCGTACCCTCAATAGTTTCCGAGATACAGGTTTTATCAAAACGTGACTCCAGCAGGAAACTCAATATCTCTAAAACCATGAGTCGCACAAATTTCATTTTTTGCGCACAATTAGGCACCAATATAAGCTATCCGCTGATATACAACACTTACCCCTCGGAACATTAGTTCAAAAATCTTCCTGCTGGAGCAGCGTGACACCAGCAGGATTAGTTTTTTCTGTTTATTTCCGAAATGGTAATTCGCACAAATTTTTTACTTCACGCACATTTACAGGAGATAGCGCACTAATTATTCATCAGACTATAATCTGTCTAGCACAACTTTTCCTGCTGGTGTCACGCACACGATGTCGACAGTGTTCAGCAACGGAGCGTTCTTCACGCCGAAATCGTGCGGCACCAGCGTGAAGAATCTACAGTTTTAAAATATGATTGACCCATCGCAAACTTGAAAAAGCGGTCAAGTGCGAGTCAGACTCGCCCATGAAGTGTTCCGTCGCAGAAAATAACTTAATTTAATACTTCTTCTTGTAGTTAGAAGATTTGAGTTCATTGAATGAAAAGTAAATTTCGGTTTACGATTTATGTCGTATTAAAAAAAAATCAACATAGATCGTAAACACCGCATATGTCAATGTCAACATATGCCGTGGGTATAATACGTGCAGTTTGTTCACATATTAACCAGTATTAAAGTGGTCGTCACCTGTTGGTCGCGTCAATAATCTCCGCCTGACCGACTGCTCCCTTCTCGATACACTTCAACAGCTCCGAGAGCACTTGGTACGCAGTTTTGATCTGTTTCTTCGACAGTTTACCTAAAGGCATCTTCTCGGTGTCCAACTGAAACGAACACGGTAGCGCTTAGAACTATCTCTGTCAAATAAAATGTTAAAGAAAATCGGTTCAGCAAAAGATATCACCTACTTGATTGATACTATCCATCCGTTCTATACTATCCGTTCCCCGCTGTTTCACCCGTAGAGTATTTCTTACCGTAGGAGTACTAGGTAAATTTGTTTATGTCTGTCCCTAAGATCTGATTTATATCTTTACCAAAATTCATCATTTTCGATTGAATGGTTTATGCGTCTCAGTTACGTTTTACATATAAACGTCACGTCACAGTAACTTTCGCATCACATGTATAATTCTAGCAGCGCCCCGCAGAATTTGGGGATGAAAAACAGTTTATAACCTTCCCGTCGAATGTCCATTCCATTACAAAGAGTATTATTCAAATCGGACTAGTAGTAACTTAGAAAACACAAACAAAAAAACAAACTCTTCAGCTTTACTATATTAGTATAGATGAAGGCAGAAAAATAGGGATAACTAATTAAGTATAGTATAACATTAAGTTAGTCTTTACAAAGTATGGACCGAATACCCAGTTCGCCCGCGACCATGAGTGGTGCAACCCACTCGAAACGTCGGGAAATCAAAGTGTTTTTACATACTAAGAAATAATAATAAAATAAATAAATATACCTGGACAAATTCACACACGGTTAATTAGAAGTAAGCTCTAAGCTTGTGTTTTGGAATCTAATTCACTGATACTACTTATAATACACAAATACTTTATAAGAATATATAATTGACACCCAGACTTCGTCGCACATATTGTTGACTCCGGGCGGGAATCGAACCCGCAACCCCCGACACAGTAAGCGCTCTCACTGCCACTGTGCCAACGGGCTTGTCAAAAATACTAAAACGACCTGCTGTGCCACGAAAAAACCCGTAGTAATACGTTCACGGCGAATATCATACCTCAAACTCAAGCAGAGCTCTCTTCATGACATTGATATCAAATATTGTCTTGACTAGATTCTGCACCGGTAGCGGCAGGCTGCATTTTTCATCGACCTGTAACGCAGCTGTCTGCTCATCGTCACCGTAGTCCACGTCAAGAGGGTAATATCTGCCAGGCACCTGGAAACATATGGTTTCTAAGTCAGTAAAGTCTGTAATGTCGCACTACTGGGTAAAGGATTCTCGTCTCACTGAAGATGAAGTTCAGAGAAGGGGAAAAGTAATTGATTATTTTTAGTACGATATAACAAGAAATGGTGTGATGTATGGAAACTGTGCGCTAGGGAAAAATACATACTGCCTTATTACTCTCTAACTAAAACACTGTTACTGAGTGTTTTGTCTCTTTTGCTCTTTGAAAAACAGCGTTGTCAGAAAGGGACAGACCATTTGATAGCTAGAATAATGCTAGTAAGCATTTATGGATAAGGCCTTTATAATGTACTAGCAGTGCCCCGCGGTTTTACCCGCGTTGTGCCCGTTCCCGCAGGAAATCCGGGATAAAATGTAGCCTATAGCCTTCCTCGATAAATAGACTATCTAACAGTGAAAGAATTATTCAAATCGGTTCAGTAGTTTCTGAGATTAGCGCGTTTAAACAAACAAACAAACAAACAAAACAAACTCTTCAGCTTTATAATATTAGTATAGATTTCACATATTAACACGTAGTATTTAATCAAATCTTGTTTGTTGGCTATTTGTAGATTGTTTGTAACTTTTTGGAATTGAAGCAGGTCATCATACATGATAGGCGATAATGTCGCATAATATACAAACCGCCTTTTTTGAAGTTGGTTTTAAATGGGTAGGATTAAAAATAATATCATTTAAAGGCGGTTATAATACCACAGTAATATTTATCCATACTAATATTATAAATGCGAAAGTAACTCTGTCTGTCTGTCTGTCTGTTACGCTTTCACGCCAAAACTACTGAACCGATTTTGCTGAAATTTGGTATAGACATAGATATGACCTTGAGAAAGGACATAGGATACTTTTTATCCCGAATTTCCCTCCGGATAAGATACTATTTTTCTATATTATGTTTACTATTTTTCACCTAAGCAATTGTTTGATGCTTCGCGCTCACTGGGACGGCACGGCTAGGGATTTTAAGGTTTGCTAATATAAAATCAAACGTATTCGTATATAAACAAATGCTATACCTACTTTAAAATAGCGCCACGGCATCGAAAAGGATTTGTCAATCCCGCGGCGTCATTTGAATGCATAGCCATTTATGCTGTATTTCTATGAAGCTACGTTCGAATTTTCACAAGCAAAAATGATAAATCCCGAGACGTTCCGTCCCGGTGAGTGTGCAGCTTGAGTCATACTTTGGTAAGATCCTAAAGGTTAAAAATAAAACTACTGTCCAAAGTAACAATCTAATGCGGACGAAGTCGCGGGTAAAAGCTAGTATAAAATAAATCATTAAAATAGGTCCAGCCGTTCTTGAGTTATAAGTGGTATAACTAACACGACTTTTTTTATATATATAGATATCGAATTGAGATTATATAAAGATATCGAATTAAGAGTAATTTATATTTGAAATGAGTACTCGTATGTACATATATGTGTACCTTGACAAATTCCTTGTCGCGACGGTTCCATGGATTTTCGGTTTTCTCCACGTAATACGACTCAAACTTGTCGATGGCAGCGTCCACGTTGCGGAACTCATCCAGCTTGTTACCGCCGATGGTTGTGCCTATCCGACCCCAAGAGCGGAACAGCCAGAATCTGACAACAATATTACGCAATATCAGAATCAGGTGACAATATATAGCACTAGCCGCACCCCGCGCTGTTACCCGCGTTGTATCCGTTACGGGGACAGTCTAATAAATTATAACAGATCCTTAGCCTATGAGAGGATCAAGATGCAAACCAAATAACCAACTGAATCTCTCTCCATAACATATACGAAATGGTATAAATTACTAGCGGCGGAGTTGTAAACAAGCAATGTTTTCGCTCGCCCCGGGAATTGAACTCGGGACCTCAGTCCCGGGGCGTCTTCACAGGTGAGTGCACATACCACCGAGGTGTCGAGGTAAATAACTGTATGAAAAATATACTTTATTAGTATCTGTACTGACTTGTTATTCTTGTCATCGTCTCTGCAGAGTATCTGCATCTTGTAGAAGGAGTTCTTCTGCGCGACGACGTCGGTCTGACAGAGCGAGGCGGTGTAGCTGACGCCGGCGCGGTCGCGGTACACGCGCGCCTCGTCCTGCAGCCCCGACGCCGGGTCCACCGCCGATCCGCCTGGTACAACCAACACTTTGTTATAGTACCTCTGTACTCATACACAGCCTGATGTAAGTAAATATTTTATTATAGGGTCCTGTACTCAATACAGCCTGATCCAAGTTATAGTACCCTCGTAGGTACTCCTGTATTCATATACAGTGGCTAACTAATCTGAGGTCCGTGGTAGACTCTATTCAATTAGGTTCCCACTCTAGAATTGTAGCAAGCGTTTTAACAAATAAAATATACAACCAGTTGGTAGCCTTTTCAAGATTGACGTACATAGTTTCGCGTGGTATCAGAAAGTATCTCATTGAGTATAAAATAAACGAATAATTGAGTGCCCGTTCCAATTCTAGTCGAAAGCCCCTGACATTTCCAATCTTTTGCCCGCCCTATTGGTACTTAGTAGTAGCTTAGCCATTAGATGGACGTCATTGTGGCTTTGTTTTTGACAACATTGTACAATTATGGCGGCTAAAAATATTTAAAAACTTAAACCATATACTGTTGCATAAAAAGATCAAAGTGAAACAAAATGCTGCTTCTAAATCTTACCTTTAATCTTCAGTTTGACTGACGACGATTTCGCCGACGACACATACATGCTACCAGATTTAGGAATAGACTTTCCATCTTGCACATCTTGAGGCACTCGTGTCGCCGGCTAGACGGCATAGACAAACAAAATTTAAAAAATACTAAAATAAATATAAAAGTTTTAGCCTGTGAACCTCAGATGGAGAAAGTCCTCTCACCCTCACTTAAGATATCAGTACAGTGAGGAGGATGAATGTTATACAAAGAAAAGTCATAAATAATAAAATAACGTTAGAAGTTTTATGACGGCAAATAAAAAACCGGAATCGATATTAGCTTCTGAAGCATGAAAAACGTAACGTAAAAAAATCAAATGTTATAATGTTGCCAGTATTGATACGTACGTCAGAGCCCCAATCAGCGATGTTATTCTCCTTGACTATTTGAAGAGATTCGGATATTGTGCCTTTCTTTACATCTATCAGATCTAGGAACGATTCTTCTACCACCTGAAATGAACAATAACGCAATTTATATAAGTATTTGTGTGACTCCACAGTACAAACTTAGAGCTTTGCATAGGTCTAATTAACCGTGTGTGAAATTGTCTGGGTAGGTATTTATTTATTTGTTTGAATTTGTGTTGTGTTTTTATCCCCTAACGTAATATTATAAGTGTTATAAGTATGTTTGGTCAAAAACAGACCTGCCGTCTTAGCGTAGAGTACTTTAATTTGTTTTTTTATTATAAACTTTTTTATGTGTGAGTCGAAAATAAAAAAGTTCCCATACCTCAATATCTTTCTCGTTAATTTCCTCCATTTTCGCGGGCATTCTCTCAACATCCTTCTTGGTAGACACGACAGCTACGGTAGTGTCTGTCAGCCTGCTGACGACTAGCCCGCCCATTTTGAGTATCCTCTTCTTGGTTCCTTCCTTGTCTTTCAATTTCCCGTACAGGAAGAATTGGAGGTTCTTCAGAGGCGGTATTGGAATGTTCTTTGGTTCGCTGTAGGTTTTATAGTTTAGTTAGGTACATTTGGTCTAAGATTATCTACAGTAATATTATAAAGAGGAAAACTTTGTTTGTTTGGTTGTAATGAATAGGCTCAAAAACTACTGGACCGTTTTAAAAAATTCTTTCACCATTCGAAAGCTACATTATCCACGAGTAACATAGGCTATTTTTCATCCCGAAATTCCCACAGGAATGGACACAACGCGGGTAAAACCGCGGGGCGCTGCTAGTTTTATAATATAACCTAATCTAATTACTGTAAGGTATCATCCCAATCCGTTCAGTTGTTTTTAGGTGAAAGAGTAATAAACATACATGCATACATCCTCACAAACTTTCGCATTTATTAGTAGGATAAGGATAGCCGCGGATTAAATTATTATTACCCGATTCCTTTAGCATTCATGATTTCAGTATGATAAGGTTAGCCGTGAATTAGATTTTGTATAATAAATACGAGGATGACATTCTCCTTCGACGGCGAGTGGTGGGAGACCGCGAAGGACAGGGAGGGTTGGAAGCGTTTGGGGGAGACCTTTGTCCAGCCGTGGGTTGATGTAGGTTAAAGAAAATATATATTAAACTAGCTGTGCCCCGCGGTTTCACCCGCAGCGCCCCCGTTCCCGTGGGAATTTTGAGATTTTTATTCCCTATAAACCTCACGGAGCCCGAGACCTTTCAAACGAATGCAAAACCGTGGAAATCGGTCCTGCCATTCACGCGTGATGCATTGACCAAGGAAAACGGGTTTAATTTTTATATATATAGATACCTGGTTTCCGGGTCATCCTTCTTGACTATAATTAGAGACGGCGGCGGCGCGGCTTCGAACAATCTGACAGCTTTCTTTGGCTTGAACTTAGCAAACGCAGGCATTGATTTGAATGATTTAGGAACTGTCATCGGCCGGCGTTTCGGGTCTTGAGTCACTTTAGTGCATTTCGACCACTCACTTATGTTTCCTAGAAAAAATTTAATAGAGATTAAACTCTCTTTTTTCTCTATACTCTATATTGTCTTTGGTCAGAAAGTCGGCCATATTTGTTTACGTCCTCAGCGTGTATAAAAAATGAACACTCTGATATAAATCATTGCTGGACATAGTTTTAAATAGTAAAATACGTTTTAACTACTTCACAAAAAGATATTCTCAATATTTGGGCGTAAACCGAAAGTCAGTTTTTCAAAATTACCTTATTCCAAATAAAACCAAACTAGGTTTATTTCGAAATAGGCTCAATATAATTTGCATTGAGGGTTGTATGTTTTATTCACGTGCTAGTTTCATCAATATACCTGTACATTTATATCCAAACGTGTCCAGCACGAAGTTCCCTTGTTTGCAGATATCGCACGGCTCCAAAGCACCGAACGTCATTACGTCGGCTAGCAAATCCAAACACTGGAAAAGGTTACATACTGGTTACTTAGACGAACGAACACTAATCATATTGAACTGACACAACGTTTACGGATACACTTTGCTTTTATTGTACACTAGCAGCGCCCCGCGGTTTTACCCGCGTTGTGCCCGTTCCCGTGGGAATTTCGGGATAAAATGTAGTCTATAGCCTTCCTCGATAAATAGACTATCTAACAGTGAAAGAATTATTCAAATCGGTTCAGTAGTTTCTGAGATTAGCGCGTTTAAACAAACAAACAAACAAACAAACAAAACAAACTCTTCAGCTTTATAATATTAGTATAGATAACATTACAAGGTCTTCTGTGACCACGGTTCCTGTAAAAGATCAGATAAAAATATAAAATAAAAGCGAAGTTTATTCGTAAACGTCAATTGAAAACTGAAAAAGAGTGTTCCAAAAGGAAAAATCCAAACGAAACATCAGAGTAGATATGTGGCTCTCTTTCTTCTATCTTTTATGATTTTTCTTTAATTAAATTTGAGGGAAGGAGAAAAATATCTTTAGAGGAGCGAATAACGTAGACAACACTTTTGTCTTGACGAGAATCTTAGCCCTGCTTGTGATGAGCAACACTTACAAATTCAATCTATGTATATAAAAGCGAAAGCGATCAATCAAGAAATTTCAGGAACTATAACTTCTAGGAGCCTCAAATATCGAGCCTTTTAGTTCTTAGGACGCAAGCTCTCGTTAAAACGGGATTTTGCGAAATTCAACCCTTAACAGGGTGAAAAGGCCTCACCTTTCAACCCAAGAGCGTCGCTAGTAGATAATTAAAGGTAATAACAATAGTCCAGTCACCTCTTCCCGCCCCACTGGTATCTCCTGGTCGTTCGCCGCCAACAGCTGCGTTATTTCATTCTTCTTGAGTTCTGATATCGCGCTGCGATGTTTGTGATACGTCTGATTCTGTTTCTCCAACGCCTTCTCCTTAGCTTTCTCCTCCTTCAACTCGGCCTCGTCTTTGGGTTCAGCTTTCAACTTCTTTACTGGTACCTCGTCGGATTTCAGAGCTCTGTAATAAAATAATATAGTAACGTGCTGTCCTACTACGTAAAAAAAATCATGGGTCTACGTAAAAAGTCATTATAACAAGCACTAAGTAAGGAATAATAAAGTAGTTCTAGATTATTAATCAACCAAAGCATAGCATCCTCGGGTCGAAAGTGAATAGTGCATCGAGTTCCGTAAACTCGATGCTTTAAAACTTTCTATTTCTAATTCTAAAATAGTAAGTATCCTAATCTGAGTCCATCCAGGCAGCCTATAATGCAAAACACATTTATTGACTAATTATCACAATCTTTCTTTCTGTCCAGAAATGATAATAGCATTACGATAAAATTATCATATAAAGGAAGGTAGGTTTTTGTCCTGCAATGGGACAATACTGGCTGAAAATAAACTACCACATAAATAAACCAAGTGAGAATACTTACTTAACCTCCTTCTTGACCATAGCCTGGTCTTCTTTGCTCAAGGTCTTGAAGCCGGGAATGTTTTCGCCGCCCGCAAAGAACAGCAGTTTGTCTCTCTCTTCAGCGAAACACTTCACGTGGTGCCACAAAGGCTGCCCGCCGTACTTACTGCCTACTTCAGTGTCGAATACCACTTTACAGATGCGGACTTCATCCTAGAGTTTAATATAATAATTATAGTAAAAATCTATATTAATTGCTGCTGGGCTGCGCCAAACATCCGCCAAACATCGCCAACCAGCCTTATATTTCAGCAACGCCAACTTTTGACCTTAATGACTTAATTTTTAAATTAACCCATGATACCCCACTCCTGGGCAAACACCTTCCAAGCATCCCTATTCTGGGCTTGATCAGACCAATCCCTGCCAAAGCAATCAAGATCACCACGCCATCTCTTTCGGGGTCTCCTCGTTCTCTCTAGCACCCATGACGTGACAATTGTAATCCACCGATCTCAGCGCATTCGCGTCCTTACCAGTTATATTATATTATGGTTCTTACCTTACAAATCTTGATTTCGCAATGGCGACACGTAGCGCGGCTACTCTTGGAGTACTCTATTTTGTAATCCTTCAGCGCTGCATTGTTGGCCGCGCTCTCGCCGTCGGCGCCGCGTTTCTTGCCCTTCTTGCCTTTGGGCTTTACTTCCGGCATTACAATACCGGTATTGTTTTCTATAATAATACAATGTAACATAATATTATAACTCTATTATCATATACCTATGTTTTTGAACAAAAAATTATGAGTGACTTTTTATGACTCTGGTCCTTTATAGTTGATGTATATTGAGTGTATAATCGTCCGAAAAGTTATGATATAAATTTAAAAGCCGAAACGCCGAGAATTTATGAGCAAGTTGCTAATTGGTTTAAAAGAAAAGTTGTAGTCTTACCAATCTGCTCTTTGATTCTCTTCTTATCTTCATTTGTGAGTTTGTTGAAGTTTGCAATATCTGTTGCAGTGGTCGGCCGCTGCCTTTTGAAGAAACATTCCTCATGGTGCCAGTTTGCTTGTTTGCCATCAAAAAATGCTGACTGAAATGAGAGATGAGTTATTTGAGTGTTAAACTCTCTGAAACTTCGCATTGCACATTTCAAGTACATATATGGTTAGGAACAAGAATCCACTTCAATATACCAAAACAAGATAGGCTATATTATCTTATATATCATATTAGGTAAGAATATATATTACATAATTTATATATTGTTATAAAGTATTTGTGTATGTATAAGTCGTAGAATCAGTTTGTTAGATTCCATATTACAAACTTAGAGCTTAGTTTGGGTTCAATTAACCGTGTGTGAATTTGTCCAGGCATTCATTTAATAAGATCTATCTGGTTATACTATCTGGAATTCTGGTATCGGGCTATTTACTATAATTAAACTTTAGTTTGTTATTTCTTTGATCATGCTTATTTCTAAAACTACAGCAATATTATTGAATGCAATTTAGAAGAAAGTCTTCAACCTTTTTATGTAGCTGTTATCATAGGAAATCATATGAACTGTCCACAACGTTGTATATCTCATGATAATGCACTCAACGCACTCATTATATAATACTTACTTACTATAATTGTTCCACAGATAAACAAAACTTAACATGTTGTAAATAAATGATATGAAATGTTTTATTTACATACTGTACGCAAGAACAAGTATAGGCATAGGCATAACATTATTGCTAATATTTATGACTACTAGAGGAGCCCAGAGGTTTTACCCATTCCCATGGGAATTTCGGGATGAAAAATAGTCCATAAACTTCCTGTTGAATGATGCTATCCATTACAAAAATAATTATTCAAATCGGATGGATAGTTTCTGAGATGAACCATTACTAACAAAGTTAGAAAATTTACCTCTTTATAATATTAGTATAGATTATAGTATAAACAGTATAGATAAATCTGTGTTACAGCAGGAGCCTGTTTATATACATAATACTTAGTCCACAGCTGGACATAAGCACCACAAGGTTATCAGTACATTTTACTAAAAATGTTTCAATAAATTTTTGTAGATTATCCATAAGTAACAAATCAATGATTTTATCCATTAAAACAAAGTTCTTAATTTTTATAGACGGCGTCGGCGCCAACCTTCAAAGACCTCCGTTTGGCTGTCCTTGAAATGATATGGGATCACATATTTTCCTCAAATATAAAAAAACAGACTTTACGACAAACGCAACATCAACCATTTTGTTTGAAAACATTATTACGGTTTGAGATACAAATTGTTTGTCCAGCAGACATAAGTTAGGACAACATGTACTTATGTAAATAATTTTTTTAGGTTCCCATGACAGTTAGGTACAAATCGGGAAGTTAGAAGACTAATAAAATATAATTCCTGACCTGCACCATCACGGCAATACGTAAAGACCCTTGTTCGATCTTTTCTTTGCAGCCTTTACATGCTGCCCTGCCAGACTTGGCGTATTCCGCTTGAAATGGTAATTCAGCCATTTCGTACACCTATAATATAATAACTTGTATTATAGATCAAACAAAATGTTTAAAGTTAGTTTTAAATCAATCAATTTTAACAATAATATTTATAACATACCGGTAAACTCGCGATTCTCGCGCGAATCAAAATATGACAATAAAGTACAAACAAATCGGTATTGGTCGGCTCGGCTCAGAAAGTCGGTTTTAAAATTTGAAATTGAAGTATGATGACATTTCGCTGACATATGTCTATTGATTACATTGATTATAATCAAATCAGCTGATGAACTGTAACGTTCAGGACAAATAAAATACCCGGAAAATGAATGAACTAGAACTACGTGATGGTTTTGATCTCGGTTAATCTAGTTTTTATATTGACAAAATTAACATGAATCTTTATAGGTAGTGAAATATGATAAAAATAAGCGATTATACAGCTTGAGAAACAATAATTGGTAACTCAGTAGAACTGTCTAGGTTATCTAGCACAGGTTTTGAGAAAAATAAGACGGTGTATAGTGTGCCTAAATTATATTGATGACATATCATTCATTCTTTCAAGCAGTCTTTGGACCAGTGTTGCCAACTCAGTGGATTTTCCACTAATTCTGGTGGTTTAGACATGTGCTTTAGTGGGTAAATATTCGTTTTAGTGGCTAGTGGATTTCTTTAGTGGATTCGATTGTTCCCGTTAGTGGTAAGTTCCGAATTTAACCACTAACGCTATTAATAAAATGTGGTAGTTTATAAAATAAATAAAAACTCCAATGCAGATGTGGAGCGGTTGTTTAGTACAATGAACGTCGTAAAGACGAAGACAAGAAACCGCATGAAATTCGAACTTCTCTCTTCAATACTTACGATTCGGGCTGGCCTAAACGTTGCAGGCCAGTGTTGTAATACATACGAATTACCAAATTCTGTTATTAATAAAATCGGGAGTAAGGAAATATACACCTTACCAGAGCAAGCAGAAGCGGATTCGTCGGATGATGATATTTAGTTTAATACATTAGTAGAGGAAAATTCATTTAATAAAGAAATCATCCGACGAATCCGCTTCTGCTTTATCTGGTCGGATCTTTACTAAATAGGTAAACAGATTATTTCAGATTATGTAAATGTTATTGCTCGTGATTTTACCTGTACGTACCTAGAATAAGGTACATATTTCTACCTCATTGTTTTTTAATTAATTAATATTTGATACTATACTAAAAATTTTAATTAGATTCCAGATTTGACAATTTCAGTGTTGCAACATTATGACAAATACTAAATAGTGACGTTGCGAAATTATTCGATATGGAAATGGAATATTTCCGGATCGATTCTTCTCGTTTATAATTTTACTCTCGTAAACTAAGTATATCAGGAAATTAAATATTTCTGAACCGATAATTTAGTTTTGACGATTAATTAACGATCTGAGACTTTTCTTTTATAATTGTGTGTGAAATAAATAAAAAAATTTGATCTTGAAGGAACATGACAAATAAAACAGAAAAAAAACGTTGTTTGTTTTGGTTAATGTGCTAGACTGTTCATTCCAAGTAAGGTGTCAAAAAATATCTAGTTTAATAATAAGTAAAAAACAATGAGAAAATACATCGGATACATCTCGGATACAAAATATCGATTCGCAATGAAATAAGATATTCGTATCACTACACTACACTAATAAATGTGGTATCATTATTTCACAAAATGACAGTAGCTAATGTCAAATCTGGAATCTAATAAAAATTCCGAGTATAATACTTAATTACATTGTGGTTGTTTTATTTTTAAAATAACTTCAGGTAGTCATAGCAGTGCAACCAGATCATGGTTTATTTTTACTCCCTCTCCACAAAAAAGCCCACGTTCTGGCTACACTGAGTATTAGGTTTAGAATTTTGGATTATCTAGTGGAATTCTGGTGGATTGAGAGGCCGCTAAGTTTTAGTGGTTTCTAGTGGTTCACACTGCCCCATCTGGTGGGTTGGGAAAAATAAAGTTGGCAACACTGCTTTGGACCTGCCAGGTTGTCATGTTGTTGTCAAAAAATGTCAGCCAACAAGGAAACTAACCTTGTTCAGGCTTATGTTGAATTAAATAAATTCTGCCAAAGCGGTGACTATGATAGAGCGTTAAAAGCAGCAGGAAAAGGTAAGGGAAATGTCTGATAATATTTTTTCACCATAACTAGTATATTGCCTCCAAAAATTGCTATATACATGGCCTCTTTCTATCCTCGTAATATCCCTACAAAGTAACTTATTTTCAAAGATAATTACAAAATATTTGATTGGATTCGTTATTTGTGTCGTTTTACTAATAATACTTCCAATATATAGTCAAAAAACTATATAACCTATTTGCATAAACAAATCTTGAGAGGTCACCAAATTCGAAACTTCTCCTTCAATATGGTTGATATTTTAGATACAACAGGGGGTATCTGATATAAATAAAGATGATTCTTATTATATTCCAGTCCTGCAAATCGCCCCCACCGAGCAGAAGGCGTTTCACTGTAAAGTTGTGTGTTTTATTCAACTTCACAACTTCAAAGAGGCCTTGTCTGTGTTGAGTAATGCTAAGAATGCGGCTCTTGCGAGTGACTTGCACTTTGAGAAGGCGTACGTGCAGTACCGACTCAACTACCCCAAGGAGGCGCTGGAGACTGTTGATAATGCACCAGAGATGACACCCGCCCTGAAAGAGCTCAGGTGAATAAGTGAAACTTAAATCTGTACTTCAATGACTTAAATTAATGAAAACTTTAACATTTTTGAATTGAAATAATTCTACTAATAAGATATAACTTTAATATTCACATATAAATAATGCGAAATCAATGGAGTCCTATTTTTATATTAAATTGGTACACTAGGCTGTGCTTCTTACTCCTAAAATGTTCTATTATATTTCTAAAGATTGACAAGTAGCACTAATACTTTATTTGTTATTCCCAGAGCTCAAATCCTGTACCGTCTGGAACAGTACCAGGAATGCTACAATCAATACCGAGAGGTGGTGAAAAACACCACTGATGAGTACGAAGATGAGAGGAAAGCTAACATGGTGGCTGTGGTGGCCAACCTTGCTGCTGTGAACCCCGTAAGTAACTATGGTTAATTGAAAAAAAATCAACCAACCCTTGGTATACTTAACAAAGAAATAAAATGTAATTAATTAGTAAAAAGTAATAAAAAGTAAATTGCTACAATGTTTTATCTTAACCTGATCATTACTTTTTAATTTAACGCCATCCATCCATCCATCCATTCAAACGCATTTTAAACTTTTCAATAGCAAAATGTGGTTTTTGTAATTGAATGTGTAAAGCTACATATATATATACAACCTAGAGTTTTGATTAATTCTGTTTATTTCAACAGTTTCCCATCACACATCTCTATAACTTAATTTCTACATAACTATTAAATTAATGCAATCAATTCTTAGTCTCCATATAACTATTCAATTAATTTCTCTCACCCATACATTCCAGTCATCAGACCTGCCCCAATTCGAAGAGAACACGTATGAGCTTGCATACAATGCGGGCACAACCCTCGCGATGCGCTCCAAGTACAATGAGGCGCTGCAAGTATTGAAGAGATCGGAACAAGCTTGCTTTGAGAGTGTGGTCGATGACGGAGGCACCGAGGAGGAGGCTAAGGAAGAAGCTGCTATAATCAGGTGAGATGTGTAAAATAATACCAATAGTAAACGATTAATCAAGCTATAATCTATTTAAAAATGTTGCACACCTCTTGCTGTCTAACAGTGTATTAGCTTTATTTGCTTTGGCTGTATACTTGATACTTTATTTAAAAAAGTTAAATTCTAACTAGACTTTAATAGACTAAAATATCCAGTAATATTATTCCACTAAAACTATTTCCCTCTATAAGATCTTTATAATACAACAGTTTATAAACATTTAAAACGAATGTTCTTACACTTTGGCCCATCGCAGACGACAGACTATCCGTGACGCACTTTTTAGTCTGTGAAAATAGAACCTATGTAATTATATGCAGTAACGCACACGACGCGCAAAAAGTCCGGCGCACAAAAAATCCGTGAATTCGGGCAGACCGCACCGCGCCGCGCCGCGCCGCTCCGCGCAAAAAGTGTGTGAAAAAAATTGATGATCTTTCCGAAGGTATATGATGTACCCAAAATGTTCTGTTTCTTCTTTTTTTTCTGTACTTCATGTACATAATGATACTTCGCGATCTCTGCACGATTTCCATAGCATCTACTTCCCTACAGCTCTGCCGACAGAATCACAGATTACTAAATAGTTACTACGTGAAAGATGTGCGTCGTGTGCGTTGAGTGTGAAAAATCCGCGGCCGACTTTTTGCGCGCCATGCAGACTTTTTGTGCGCCGCAGACTCGATCGCACAAATAGTCTGTCGTCTGCGATGGGCCTTAATATTATGATGTATTCCTATTTTCTTATATGCTGATACCTTGATTAATTCTCAAAATAAGCAATAAAAATAAGTATTTATCAATATCATTACTTTCTAATACCTAATAATATCTTGTACAGAGTACAACAAGCGTACTGCCTGCAGCAAATGGGTAAGGAGAAGGAGGCGGCGACCATCTACCACGGCGTGCTGAAGGACAAGCCCACGGACCAGGCGCTCGTCGCTATCGCTAGCAACAACATTGTTGTACTCAACAGGTAGTTCACTTTATAGCAGTATGTAGTGTTAGCTATAGCTTTACATAGTGTTAGTAAAAACTCTTCGCCGCATCTGTCTATCTCTATTATTTTTGTGGTAAACACAAAAACTACTGATAATATTCTTAAACGGTTTTCCGTAACCGATATAAGAAGCTTAATAGATTTTTGGGCTTTTCATCCCAGAATTTCATTAGACAGGGACACCCAAGTAAAGAGATGGCACGTCACTAAAGATATATCTTACTAGCAGCGCCCCGCGGTTTTACCCGCGTTGTGCCCGTTCCCGTGGGAATTTCGGGATAAAATGTAGCCTATAGCCTTCCTCGATAAATAGACTATCTAACAGTGAAAGAATTATTTAAATCGGTTCAGTAGTTTCTGAGATTAGCGCGTTTAAACAAACAAACAAACAAACAAACAAACAAACAAAACAAACTCTTCAGCTTTATAATATTAGTATAGATTGAAGGTATAAGAAAAAAACAATGTTGATATTTAATAGTTACATTGTTTTTCAGGGACGCCAACGTGTTCGATTCCCGCAAACGCATGAAGGCAGCCAACGCGGACGGGCTCGAGCACAAACTGAACTCGAGACAACGCGCCGCCATCGCTTACAACCAGGCTATCCTGTCTATTTACTCTAATCAGGTAAGTCTACATAAGAAATTGAAGTAAATATTAGCCTATAGTGACCCGCTGCTGGGCAATGACTTCTAGTTTAAAAGAAGATGTCAAATTGAATTAGTTTATGAAACAGCTCTGTCTTTCAACTATGTATCTCCATGTCGAATTTCATCAAAATTGGTTCAGTGATTTCAGTGATTCAGGTATAAAAGGTAACCATTTAAAAAAAGTCGATGATATGGTGTGGATTATTAGTTATTCTATAATCTTGTTTATAAATAAACTAAAAAATTACTTACCAATTTCACTCACATAAAATAATATCATCATATCTATGAGATAAAACGATACAATCCTACATTACACCAAAATAATGATCAATTTAACCAATATTCGTTATCCCCAGCCGGACTTCTGCAAGCAATGCTGCGTGAAGCTCGCCCGCGAGTTCGGCGACGAGCAGCGCGCGGCGCTCGTGGAGGCGTCGTCCCTCATGAAGGAAGGCAAGAAGACGCTCGCCGTCGGCCTGCTGCTGCGCCGCGGCGGCGAGCTGGCGCTGGCCGCCGCGCAGGTCATGCTGGCGCAGGTGACGCTCATTATCACTCGTCTAGAGCCTTTACATGACACTAGAGGCAGACCACTCAGAGTTTGATTCACAGAATCCACCATCATCGAACCGTTTGCCTATACCTTTTTTGACTATTTTACCCTTTACAGGACAAAAATTGTTTTTTACAGTATACCTATCTTCTCAAAATTTCACGCACTTCACTAGCTATGTTACTAGTAGTTTTTGGAAATTCGCGAGTGAGTCAGTCAGTGGTCAGTTGTAATTCCTTTGAAGAGATATATGTAGATTTCAAATTAATCGTTAGACTGTTTAGTATGAAGGCTGTAAGGCGGTCTGTAACTAAAAATTCGGATAACTGTGATAACTAACCTACTCCAACTTACATACTATATAGATTCCAATTCACGTTCTAATATAACATTTGTATGACGCAGGGTGACCGTCGCGGCGCGGTGAAGTTGCTCCAAGAGAGCCCGTACAAGTACCGCGCGGGCGTGGTGGGCGCGCTGTGCACTCTGCTGGCGGCCGACAACGAGCACGACGCCGCCTCCGACATGTTCATGGACGTGTTCAACCATTACAATGACGATGAGGTGCATACATGACTAGTATACCAAATTGACTTTACTCGCACAGTTCCACAGACCGTATGTCTTTCAGACTGTCAGCATATGGAGAGTAAATTAACTCCTCTACGGGGTGGTCAAATAGTTGATTCATCATCCAGTGACTATGTAATCTACGCAATAGGCTATAATTGTATTTACACAGTATTTGTAGGTCCATAGCCCCATTTATATATGATGTCCCACTAAATGGGTTGTGTGTGGTGTGTTGCAGCGGTCGCGGTACTCGTCGATGTGGCGCGGCGCGGCGCGGGCGCACGCGCGCGCGGGTGCGGGTGCCCGCGGCGCGAGCGCGCACGAGGCGCTGGCGCGCGCGCGGCCCGGCGACCCGCGCGCGCTGGCGAGCCTGGTGAAGCTGCTCGCCACGCACGACCCGGCGCGCGCCCGCGACCTGGCGCAGCGCCTGCCGCCGCTCGACTCCATAGAGGTACCCTACCTCCTGTATCCCCTGCCTACGATTTCTAATTGGGATTCGCTAGCCGCTCCCCTTCTAGACTCATGTACCTAGATTGAAATTTGATTGATACCACCGGTTTAGCTGAGACGGCTCAAGTTTTTACTGGTTTATATGTAAATTGCACCACTCGCGATTGCTAAACGTAGATATTCCAGTTCGTATCGCAGCATTAAGTAGTGGGATAGACGTTCAAAGTCGAATTATAACTGTCACCAAATGGTCATCATCTATATGTATCATATATCAACTCTATCCGACCGATTTAAACGATGTCAAGTGTAGACTGGACTAATCTCAACAATGCCCTTCTCTGCTCACACAAATATTTTTTTCTCTTAGACCAAGATTGATATCGACGCGCTAGAGTCATCTAAATGGATGATGGGAGCCAAGGTTGTGAAGAAAACTGTCAATAAACTTGAACAATCGCCTGGGTAAGTACCATTCCATAGATAGCAAGAGTGTATTGATAAAAAGGTGATGTTCAATAAAGATTAAAGATATATTTATAATAATTTTCTGTATATTACAGAACGCCCGGATCGGAATTAGGACAAAAGAAGAAAGCTACACGCAAACGTAAGACCAAGCTGCCTCCTAACGCCGACCTCTCCAAACCTCCGGACCCAGAAAGGTATGGTTTTAAGATATTTTCAATAATTCAGCATATTTTTCTAGACTTTGCGTATTTAACCAGGTTTTACTCATTCCCATCCTGAATTTCGGATAAAAATATAGCCTTATTTTAAATATCTCTATGTGTTTCATTCATTCTGCAATTTTTTCGTCACACCTAACATTTATAATGTTAGTGCCGATTTTTTTCATAATCTTTATAATAACTATACTTTATAATAATAACTTCGTTAATATCTTAAATAACTAGTAATTTATTTACATCACTTGTACAAACAACGTTAACAATAATGTGTAATTATTACTTTTCACAGATGGTTACCGAAGTACGAGCGTACGGCGTATAGAAAACGACGCGGCGTGAGGCGTGACGTCATTAAGGGTAGCCAGGGGATGTCTACTAATGCTACTGATCAATAGTGAGTTCAATTGTTCGATCGATTACTCTCATTTGGTAGTTTATTCTATTGAAATATAAATATATTTGCATACAAATAGATCTTATATATTGTGTAGAAAAGATAGACCTATTTTTGAGCCACAGTGGGCTCAATTAAATAAGCTAAAATAATTATATTGGCTACTGGAATAGGATACACTAATTCACTAAAACTACCTTACAATGAATTGTAACATTTGTAACTCACTAAAGAACTTCTGTATAATTTAATTATGACTCTTCACAAATATATTCGCTGAAAGCCTTTTCCTTGCTAGAATTTTATAGACTGATTGTATAATAAATAAATGAATTATTTACAGTGACATGAGCAAGCAGACCCCTACTTCTGCGTCGAGCGCTAAGAGCCCTCGCGTGGAAGCAAAGCAACCGGGCGAGAGCGCGTGGCAACGCAAGCAGCAGCAGAAGAAGAAAGGCAAAGGTCGCAAATGGTAGATAGGGGATCACAAAAATATATATGGATTTTTTATCATGACTTTGTTTTTTATTTATACACAAACCTAGTTACTGATATATTTTTTCTTTAACAAAGAAATTAATTTAATAAGTACATATTCAGTATTTGAGATTCTAGTGTAATCTATTCTAGGACAAAATAACAATATTTTCATTTTCAAATTCAGAACTGTTTATTATTAAATCCTTAACCTAAAGTTACAATTATTTCTTATTATTCTTCCTTTTAGACTTGCCAGGTCTCTGGTTCTTCTTATTATTAGGTTTAAAGTTCTTGGTCTTGAAATTGAAGGGCTTCTTCTTGGCCGAGCTGTTGAATCCGTCCATATTATTTGTAGAGTCTCTCGTGTTGAGTTTCGATCCTTTCTTTTTCCCGCCGAAGCCAAACTTCTGATCTTTCATGGCTCTCCTTTTGGAGACCTTATTCTGATTAGGATTTCCTTTACCTTTACTGTTCTTACCTTTATTGTCTTCTAAGAAATCTAAGTCAGCTGATTTGCCTTTCCTAACTCGCTTCAGTTGTTCCAACATTTGTTTCTTGTCGGCTGCCTGTTTTAGTTTGGCGTCAATCTGCGAAATAAAAATCATATTATTATTAACTGCCAAAATCCACCTCACTACGTAGATACTAGCTATTAGATTAGACCAAGGGACTTTGCTAGTGAAGTTATACACCAGAATAAAAAGTAAAAGGTTGTAATTTAGATTTGAAATCTACATTTAAAACTGTATTGCTTTTGCAACAATATAAAACAATAATAATAATACAAATGGAGACATCCTTTAATGATAATATTGATGTTCATACCTGCACTCTCTTAGCCATTTTCTTTTGGTCCCTGAGTTGTCGAACCTTCTCGGTGCGAGCCTGCGCTGCTTGCTTGGCCATGAGGTTTTTGCGCACCTTCTGCATGTGCTCATCCGACTTGGCCATCTCGGCGAAGTAGTCATCTGGTCTAAAAAATACTATTAGTCTCATGGTATTCTACTATACTGTGCTCTTTAGTAAGTATAAGTACCCTGTGCTTACAGTGGCTCATTACAACTCATAGTTTTTTATATTTATTTAATTAGACATTACAAAAATATCATCACTTTGCACTTACAATTAACTTATAATTTAGTTTTAACATACTCACACGGGTTTTTTCGTGTTAGAAAACATAATAAAGCAAGTAATAACTTACTTTTTTTTTCCCGACGTTTCGAGGGGATTGCACCTCTCGTGGTCGCGGGTGAACAACTTATAATTTATGTTCTAAGTGACATATCTTTACAGTAGCATACAACATTCAATGCTTTAGTTTTTATGATTCATAAACTAAGTATTTCATTATATTTCTTATTATTATTTCATTACCTTCTTGTAGGTATTCCAAGCTCTTTTATCCTTTTAATGCCTTCAACAACAGCAGCCTGAGCTTGTCTATGGATGAGGTTCTCTCGCGTGAACTCATTGAGGACAGGATCTTGAGACGGGTCATATGACTGTTTGCCTTTTGTGTTTTCTTTAATGTTTCTAGAAGAAAACAACTTGTTTTAGATACACTGATTTATGAATGTCACTGTAAGGCAAGTCACTAATTAATTACAAATATATCTGAAGAAGTTTCCAACAATCACTAAGTAATTGTTAGTAAAGTAAATAAAGGATCAATGTTACTTAACATTCCAACCAAGACCAACTGAAATCAATCCTTCTAAGACTATAAATGTGAAAATTTGTTAGTCTTTGAAGCAAAAAGTACTGAACAGATTTGTATAAAACTATAACAGTAATATAGGTTATAGCTATACGTCAGAATAACGCATACGATACATTTTATCCCAAAATTCCCGACGGAACTGGTGTAAGCCACCAGAGAGTGTGCCACCAGAGGATACCTTGGGTGTATTGCATGCACATTTTCAAAATAACTTACTTTCTTCTCTGCGCCGTCTCCTGTAACTGTAATGCGACGTCAGGTGCCATGGGGGCGACGCTGGTCACCAGTTCCAGGGTCTCTATCCATGGTAAGCTCAATTTAAACTCTTTGCATTTGGCCTTCAGATCAGCCACACTATTGACATATTTTTTCTGTATTCTCTCTATCTCTTCATTGAGGCCAGGCTTCAATAAACCTTTGGCGAAGGCTTCTTGCAACTGAAAATAACAATGTAATAAAATATCTTACTTACTTACGTTCTTGGACATGGTATTTATTCATTAAATTTACTTACTTCCTCATCTGAATCCACCTCAGTATCTGAATCATTTAACATAAAATCACTCATTTTGAACTGAAGTCTTATTACTTTAGCTTATAGTTATAGTATCTTAAATTTTATTTGTTTTGTAAAAAATAACCTATAACCTATACTTTTAAAAAAGAAGGTGTAAAGGAATTTGTAGTTGTATGTGTAGTACGAAAAACAACGTGCAACAGACAATGACAAATGACAACATTAATGTAGCAAGTCAATGTCACTTTGATAATTAAAAGTTCATGTATGTAAACCATGGAATTACTATTCACAAACTGGATTGCGTGCGTCCTACATTAACCAAAAATAGTTTATAACATAATCAATCAATTTGTTTCTCTGTGCTCATTCTGTCTGTGCTTCAACCACTGGCTTCAATGATAATAATTTCGATCAACAATAATAATAATGAATAATGAAACCCTTGGCGACCCTGGATGTAAGGGTTTAGACCAGTTGCGCCACAGACCAGGAAATGGAGAGAAAACAGAGACTTGAATAAATCCATAATTTGTTGACCCGTAGCAATCCCAGTCGGGTTTCACATTTTACCACATCGAAGAGCAATACTTCCTTTTATTACCTTTCCATTTGGAAAAAAGTATCTAACACTAACACCACATATTCAAGATTTATTATTGTCAATCTGCAACACCCCTACTTGGAAATTAAAAACATATCAATTACATTTTTAACGAATTTTGAACACATCCATTTTATTTTATGAACGCGGCTATAAAGATACGCGTTTGGTTTGTCTATGGACATTTTATAAAAAAATATACATATTGTCTCTGCACTCTACCCATAAGCAAAAATCTTGAGTGATTTGAGAAACTCTTTAATAATATAATTCAAATTTAGCATTAAATTTTATATAATATATAGACATAAATATTAACTTTATATAATAGTAACATATAAAAATAATATTTGTATTTAAATCGAAAAATACACTAAAAGAACTAATAACATGTTTTGACCGGAAGTACTTGGTACTTCGACATGTTCCGTGAGACCCCGTTGTTTTGCATCAAGAAAATGCAATGGCCGCCATCTTCGAGTCTTGTGAATGTTTTGGTCGTAGTTTCGAACTTTGAGGCCTGTTTCATATGTGCTATGCAATTATTTGATGGGAATAGTTTCGCTACATTATAGGTGTATCAAATTCATAAAAGCGCAGGTTAGTACTAGTTTTCTTTCGTAGTTTCTCGAAAAGTGTTTACATCTGGATTTCATAGGATTTGCTACTTCGGTGTTATCGTTTTTGCTACCTAATTCGTGTTATTGTGTTTATTGTCACCGTTTATTAGTGAAATATTTTTATTTATGTCATAAATTACTGTACCGAACAGATATAAATATACAAACCTCGTTTTCGTATGTACTTATATTTCCCGTCTCTTTGTTACCAAGCGAGCCTCATGACCTCATGTACTTAAAAATCGTCCCTTTTTCATTAGAAAACACCCAAATATTGAGTTATTTCCAGTTGTAAGTTAGTGTTTACTTATTTTGATGTTTATTGGCCAGACATTTCAATTTCCGTGCGACAATAATGGCGGCAGTAGGATTAACCTATTCAATCATTTTATGTAATTATTTCGACGTAGCTGCTTGAAAAAGTGCATTGTTGTTGTGTTTTACTCTATATTTTCTCGTAGGGAATGAAATAAAGTGAATTTTGAATTGTATCGTGAAACTATGACCTCGACGGTCATATCCTATTTGTGGACTAAAAATATTTTATCAAGAGAATAATGGTGTGCGCCGACTATGTTTGTGACGATTATGAAGATACATGGGTAAAGAATCAATTTTCGGTTGCAGTCACATGAAATAAATTTGGAGGCCGCGCTGCGCTCCAAGGCATCATCTCGGGTTTGGCCCAAGATGATAGTATTTACAGCATGTCAGCTTCGTCAGAATACGAATCTGCGGCCCGGCAAGTGAGTACCAGATATATTTCACGAAAATACACTCATAGAGCACACACAGACACATAATTACTGATATTTACTCATGTAGCCATTATGTGCCCTGTAAATGTAAATATTATGGTTTTTTACTTCACAATAACAAAATTATAGCATTTCTATTGATTCTGAGTTACCTATTTACTTAAAAAATATTTTATTTTAGACTAGAACCTGTCCTGCAATATGGTATAAATATTATATATCTTCCCAACATTGTGTTACCTATATCTATTGTATTTAAATAAAATTTTGAACTATGTAGTCTATTTATTGTAAACCTTATTTAAGTTTGACCATTTTCAGTTTTATGTGGTAAGCCGGTTTGTTTTCGTACAAATATTATATTAATTAAAAGTGTATGTGAGATTTATCATGAAGTTTTAAATGAGGGCATTTGATATGATACAACACTCAATTTCAAGTACTATTCCGCAATATAATATGGTGATTGTATTTTAATAAAATTCAGTGATTGAGGGATTCACAGCATAGCAACAGAATGGATGTTCAAAAGTTGAAAGATTTAGGAATTAGAAGGTTCAATCAATAATTATGTAAAAGAATTCTGATATATTACAAAAACTAACACACAAGTAATATGAATGTTATTATTATTGTCTGTATCGAAAATGTATATAAATGTAATGTATGCACTAATATATTGCATGTTATTTATTTGACATATTTTTATTGTTATAGGATTACGGGCCGACCACCTCCAGTGAAAATGTATATGAACCAGTTTTGGATCATAAACTAGTAGAGAATATGAATATACAAAGTATCAGAACTCCGGTGTTAAGGGCTGTGCCCTTGTCTTCCAATGAGGGAGATCCAGAACCTGATTCAACCAATCACGAAAGCATTATACACTCAATCAACAAAAATGATAAAGAAGTAGAATATCACATAACAGAAAAGAGAAGTGATGAGAATATGTCTGTAGATACACTAGCTAATATTGTAAGGATTGAAGAAGGTACTATAGAAAATGTGGGTCGCATCGCTTACCCACTTCTTCAAGGAGATGACTCCAATGATGGCAACTATGCTGAAAACTCAGCCACTCTTATTGAAGCTCCTCTGAGCACTGCTATAGTTCAAAATGTAACAAAGTTGCCACAAAATTTCACTATAAACGTGGATGCTGCTGTCAGCAATATAGCCACCATACAGAATGTGTCTCAAGATGTCGGAGGCAGCCAAACTTTGTGGTTGCCAACAGCTATACTTGCTACCAGTGCACCGCCTAATGACAGTAAAAATGAAGAAGACAGGCCGCAAGCAGGCATGTCACAAATAATCATAACAAGTGAAAGTTATAGAAGTGATTCAAATCAAGTTGGTTGTGGATCTAATATTGTAACTGAAACAAGTTACATTACGAGGCCAAAAACATCTAAGGTCCAGATTTTAAGCAATATATCATTACCTAAGAACCCTACATACTCTCAGCAATACATTACACATGCTAAGGAAATAGGTACGCCAGTGTATGCCACACAGAACCATGTCTATAAGTTGAGCACCAATGTTGTGTCACAAAAACATATTAACAGCTCCGTTCTATGTACAAAACCACCTAAAAGCCAATCACTGATTGGCTGCTCAACTCTGACACAAAGTGTAATTAATAGCAGTCCAATTAAAAATGTGGCTTATAGTCACACATTCACTAAAAATACAAACTTGAATAAAACTTTAAGTAAAGTGAACAATGGTGCTAATCTAAATGCAATGGTTGCTGCGTCATCAGGAGGAACACAATGCCATATATTATCGAGAGTTGTGTCGGGACCCAACAAAATGTCTGTACATTCAGGAAGGAAATCTGTCAATACTTTCAAGGGATCCAAATCAGGCCAGGTCAATCAGAAAAATCAATCCCGGCCTATCAAGATAATACAACAGGCTGGGTCGGCTCATAACAATAAATCTGAAGGTAAATCTTGGCCTGTTGCGAGTGTTTCCTATAAAAACCAGCCATCTACTTATGGTGTTGTAGATTCTAATTGTTCAAAGATAATTCAAAAAGTTGGAAGTCCACCAAGTAAGAGTCAACCTATGTCATTATCAAAGTTTCCTTCTAAGGGTGAAAGATTAGTATTACAATCTCCATGTGGCCCTGTGCTTCTATCAACAGCTCCTATCAGTACCAACTTGCCAAAAGGACCACATTACGTTCAATCGGGCTCAACTCCCAATTTAAGATATGTTCAAACTTACGGCACAGCTGATAATCAACTTTCTACTGTATCACAAGTGTCAGCTAATCAACAGCTGACAGCACAAATACTGCAGTCATTATCACAGCCTAAGATAATGCTGCAACCCAGTCCGAATCAAATAAACCACAGCCTAAGCACACCCTTATCGGCAATACCAATAGAGGAACCAGTGGAAATAAAGACATTCAATCAGAAACGTATTGTTATGTAAGTATTATACTTTTACTTCTATGATATGCTATTACATTATGTGTAACTTGATATTAAAATTACTTTTTTTTCCAGGGGAGATAAATCTACAATGATGACTGCAGACGATCTGATTGGAATGGAAGAACGACCTAATCTGTCTGAAGAACTGCGTCGGTATTCATTCCAACCCTTAGCTTTTGTGATGTTGGACCATACGTACTCGTTGCCGGCTCAGAAGCAGCCCGCGGCGCAGCTGACGCCGCCGCCGCCAGTGCAGCCGCAGGCGCCCCCGCAGACGCCGCCGCCCGCCGCGGCGCCCCCTGCCCCCACCACTCCTGTCTCCACGGTAGCTCCCGCCCCTCTGGCTATTCTATCTCCCACCATAACAACAATCGCTCCTATGAGCCCACTGAAAAGAAACTCGCCTATTATCATGTCCACTGCAACATTTGAATTGCCAATTACAGTACCCACTAGCGTCATTGGGCCGTCCATTCCTGTGTCGTCTATTCAAGTGGCCCCGGCTCCATTCAAATCTCAGCCCTTGCCGCCGCCTCCCGATGACGATGCGGCTTCGGTGATATCTTCCATCGATGGGGACAGGAAGCCGCCCGCAGCGGGTGGAAGCGACACTGAAACCGCACCGGAGGGTGAAGAAGAAGGAAAGACACGGTGCATTTGTGATTTCACTCATGATGATGGATACATGATCTGTTGCGACAGATGTGGGGAATGGCAGCACGTCGACTGTATGGGCATCGATCGACAAAACATACCCGATGCTTACATGTGTGAGCTCTGCCATCCGAGGCCGATAGACCGCAGACACGCGAGGGCCATACAGTTGAGAAAAAGGGAAGAGTTAAGTGCCCTAGGCGCCTCTGATTCAGACTCATCTGAGACTCATCGCATGACCGGACAGAGAAGAAAACGCCTTCTCACAGTCACTACCTACACTAACACGAGTGGATCGTGCGTCACTACGTATAATTCTAATGTTCCAGTGCTGCCTCCACTGCCCCAACCATCTTTAGCATTACCCAAGAGAGGTCCCAAGAGACCCAAAAAAACAGAGTTAGTGAGGAAGGGAGCCAAGAGAAAATTGACTGAAAAGAGAGTTAAACGTAAGAAGGAAATGATGTTGAATAGAAGCAAATATAGCTCTACTCTATCGTCCAGTCAATCCCATTGGCAAGACTCTTATGAACTTGCTGTGACCAACCATTACAGTCCAGAGCTCAGAGCAAAGATTATGAAGTATAGCAATAAACTGGGTAATCAACCTAACATGGCATATGCAATGAATGCCCATTTGTGTACGACTGTCCCGCATGCGGGTGGCAAAATATTGATAGCCACAAAGGATTTGAAAGAAAGCACACCTATTATTGAATTACGTGGCAAGTACATGCTTTCAAACCAACACCGACCACAACTTCAGAACTCTGCTAGGGCAGGCAGTCAAAAGCCGGGACCTTTCGTTTTTTTCTATAGGCTTCCTAAAGACAATACTCAGATTTGTATTGACACAAGAACTTACGGCAATGAAGCGCGATTCGTGCGGAGATCATGCAAACCTAATGCTGAGCTCCAACATTGCATTGTTAAGGGCACTCTTCATGTTTACTTGGTTACTATAGGAGTTGTCCAATCAAATACGGAAATAACAGTCGGACACGACTCCGATGGAAGCAAACAGCCGTGTGCCTGTGGAAACCCGAAGCATTGTAAAGTTAATGGCCTCAACACATTACCTCCAAGAAAAAGCATTGATTATCTCCCAAGAGAGAAGCGAAGCAGGAACAGATGTTTCAGTTCTTCATCTCCAGTCTCGCCACCAATTGCTCCAGCAGTCACTACACCTTTAAAAGAGTTTATACCATCCATACTTACAATGAAGCCAGAGAAGTCTCCAATCAAACACGAGTATCCTCCTCTATCGCCTATCAAACCTGTTATCACAGCGTTATTTGACGAACCCATGAAAGCCGATGCTATTGATGATTGTAAACCAGAAATGGACTTAACTGCTAAAGAAGAAATGAAACCGGAAGATTATGATGAACCTGATTTTCCCAAAGAGAATGAAAGAGAGAAAGAGAAAGAATTAATAAAAATAGAGGATATAGTACCGGTTAAAGAGGAACCTGAAATCAAAGAGGAAGTAGAACCAGACAATGAAGAGGAAGAGGAGGAGGAAGTGAAACAAGAGGAAGAGGAGCCGAAACCGAAAATTGAAGAAAAACCCGTAGTTGAAGCTCCTAAGATTGAGGAACGGAGAAAGAGCAAACTTGAGCTTCCAATCCCACTTCCTGAAGAACTTCCCTGTGAAGAGCCCAAGCCAGAGAAACAAGATAAAGAGAAAGTTGAAGAGGTCAAACAAAAAGAGGAGCCTAAAGTTGAAGAAGATAAGGCGCTAGCTAAGGAAGTGACTGCGAAGTCGGCTTGCCATGACCGTTCGTCGCGGTCAAGCAGGACTACGTGTGTCAACCAGGACTCTATGGATGATAAAACTGACGATTCACAGGATAAAATACCAACGACAAAACAGAAAGAAAAGGAGAAGAGGAAAATGGTAAGGATTCTGTCACTATTGCTTATACATAGTCATTTGAAGATACTCATGAAACTTGTTTGTACTTACATTTGTTTTGTATTTCAGACTCGCGAGGAACGCAAAATGGAAGCAATAATGAAAGCATTTGAGAGAATGGAAAAGGCTGAATTGAGGAAACAGGAAGTGAAAGAAAGACAAAAAAGACGCGAATCCGATCCGCATCCGAACTCTATTGATAAGGACGATGATGAAGATTTACACTGTTCTACCAAGAAACGGAAGAAGTAAGTTGAATTTTAGATCAGAATATCTCATTAAAAAATTGTCTTTTATGTTTTAATATTAATTCGTTATTTATTGTGATAGGCGTAAGGGTCGTGCTCGTACAACCTCGCAGTCAACTCGCAGACGATTAAACTCAGCTGACAGTGACATGGTCACCTCAGGAGATGAGGCTCCTCCTCAAACCACTCCACCCGCTCAAGATGAGAGAAGTCGTGACACTGTTAATGAGGTAAGGTTAATATATAGCATTGTAACAGCATTTTCTACCCTGTTTACATAAATAACTAGACCTTAAAAACAATTGTTTCTTTTGTTACTAGGATCTTGGACTAAGTTCAGCGTGTCTTCTTGTGGAAGCTGCAGTGGGTTCTGTCGAATCTGCTTTCAAATTACCTAAAACAAAAAAGACAATGGCCACTGAATGGATAGGGCGGTCACCAGAGCGTACTCCGTCACCGTATAGATCGCCTTATAGACCGTCACTGGTTTCTGCGCCGTCTTTGGAGAGTTTAGTGAGAGTGGCTTCCACCATGATCGGAGACCTCAGTGGGGGCCACGACACGGTCGACCACGACGAGGACACGCGCACGTCCCCGCCGCGGACGCCTGGCCGGGACAGAAATAGACCGCCTAAGAAATCCAGAAGAATCACCAGAAGTACACCGCCTGCTGAAGTACCAGAAGTTACGCCACAAATATTGCCTCAACACAGCGCTAAGAAGAGGTGGCTGAGACAAGCCATCAGCGAAGAGAGCGACCCTCCTAGCACTGGTTAGTATTCCAACCATTATTTAGTGGATTTGATTCATATTTTAAAGGTTTTATTTACTTCTATGTTTAAATACAGAACATTTTGTTACAGAATCACCTCCCAATGAAATGATCACACCTCTAAAGAAAAGACGATTAGCACGAGAATCGTTGTCTTGTGAACAAAACACCATCGTGCCTGTAAGTATTACAAGACAATAATCGTTAATCAATTTGCATTTTTTCTTTTTAGATTACACCTAAACAAACATTTTTTTTATTCAAACAGTGTGATGAAACCTCGCCTATTTTAACGTCCGAAGATTCGCCTGTAAAAGATGATCTTCAAACAAATCGACAATACAAAGTGAGAAATATCATGGACAGTTTATATGGTAGAGACAGGACGCGGTCAGACAGCGGGCAAGGGTCCGACGATCAATGCAATATGGACCACGACGTCTTGAACGTTAACATTAGAGGACCCCATGACAGTGAAAACATCCGGAGGATAATTGGAGTTCCAACTCCAGAGGATGAGATGCCTCCTGACATTACCAAACCAGAAGATATCAAAACTAATAACAATAACGTAGAAATAGATGAGAGTAGCTACACTAAAGTAGTGCCTATGGATATAGATACAACGATGCCACAACCGAAAATACAAGAGAGTATCGACAGCAGTATGATTGACGCGAAGGGAGTCGAGAGCCCCAACGAGAAGTTGAACAGCTGTCAGTCGGCGGACACGAGTGGGAACTCCTCGCCGCAGCGGGACGAAATGGACGACATCCAGAAGAAAATTCACTCGTTCCACACGGAGAACATCATGATACTCAAGAGCAGAAATAAGAAGCCCAAAGAGAAGAGAAAGAAGGTCAACTTGAACTTCGATCTCAACATGGTGGACGACCAGATCAGTATTCAGTTGAGGACGGAGAACGAGTGTTCCAAGTCGCCGGAGATCAACGGAGACCTGCACGATGAGGTGGGGAACTCCATCTACGACAAGGTGAAGCTGCACATGTCGCTGGAGAGCATCCCGCTGCCGCCCATGGAGCCGCTGGTGGAGGCGATGCCGCTGCCGCCGCTCGAGCACATCCCGCTGCCCGACGAGCCGGCGCCCGCGCCCGCGCTGCCCCCGCCCGAACTCATCCCGCTGCCCGACGAGCCGCCCACGCCCACCGCCGCGTCCGCCCCAACTCCCGCCCCCGATCGCCCCTCAATCATAGAGAACTCTCCCCTCCCCTTCTCCACCCGGTTCAACTCCACAGGGCTCTTCTCCGGAATATTTAGCAACATGTCCCAAACGTTCACAGACAGTTCGATCAGCGAGAACGTTCCCAACATGTCGATAATTAAAAGTGCAATAGATAGGACTACAAGTTTAGATAATAGTTTGTTCGACAAGGACAGTATTACGCCGTCGGACGAGATGAAAAGCGTGCAGGAAATACTGACGCGAGTGAATAGTATGGACTCTAATAATAGTGTGATACTGTCGGGGGTGCTAAAGAGCTCCAACAAGGCGGTGCTGCTGCCGGCGCCGGCGCCGCGGGCCACCGCCAAGCCCTACTGCCCGCGCAGCAACGACCCCCGACTGAACCCGCCGCCTGTTGACAAACCCAAACCTATTAGAAGAAAGGTAAGCCAAGCACACACACTATTTAAATTAAATCTTTAGTTTGTCCAGATGTTATATTTCTGTAATACTAATGTTTTATTTTGGCTCGTGTAAATCCGTCCAAGGCCTCTGATAAGATAAGAATTGTATCAACCTGTGTGAGGTCAACTCGACGCTTGTGTTGTTAATTCAAAACAGGACTAGTTTTGCTCAGGATTGAATATCAAATAACTATGACCTTGAAAAGTTTTTGCGTTTGTAACTATTGCGCGGCAATTTTTTGGCAAATGATTGCCGAGGAAATCTGTGAATTTATTATAGCAAACTGATTTAATTAAATATACCTATATGAAATAAATTATGTAAATGAATACATAACATTTTCCACCTCACTGTTCTAATTTTTTTTTATGCTCGGTCCTGGTCTGGGGTCTTACACTTGCACCCAAACTGCGCTCTACCCTATAATGTCTGACAATAAATGACTAGCCATACATAATGTGAAGTGTTGTTTTTCTCATAATGTTTACTAAGTAGTAAGTAACATAACGTAACATTTTCCATAGCTCTCTATAAGCGAGTACCGCAAGCGACATAAGTGCGGAGTAGAAGAGGCATCGGAAAGCGCCGAGAGTAACGCGGAGGTCGACGGCGGAATGGAGAGGCTCGAGCGACTCGACGCCATCGACGACCTGGAGCAGCGGCTACATCGAGAAGTGGCCAGCGATCAGCTGCCTAAAGGTACGCTCAGGAAACTACAGTTGGAGCTAGGGTAGCGTTACCGTAACGTAGCTTTATTGACCAATGGTATTGCATTGATCGAAATCTTAACAATGCCTTTTGAATTATTGTTGTGATGGTAACCTCACCTCATCTGATCAACCAAATTTATCTACAAACAAAATATCAGAAAGGAGTAGGATGCGACTAAAACCGTGGGGCGCTGCTTGTCATTTATGTAAAAAATAATTTCGCTGGTTATTATGACGAAATATTTAATGTATGTCTAAAAGAAGACCTCTACCACTGAAGTACAAGCTGTTGTTCTTACGACTACTAATACCGCATATTAAACGGATGTACTTTGTTCACTTGTTATTAATTAGCATAGTAGGCATTAGTTTAGTACTTCGTATCGTCATCTCTGATCTCATACTTCATTGAAATGCGAGACCAATTAAAATAATTGAGTTTGTGTTGTGTTGCGGGTGCATCAATTGAGGCGATTGTTGAAACGCATGTCCGTCCTGACAATCAACATTATTATTCACAATTGAAAGTATGCTTTCACTTTGTAGTGAACATTGTTCAAGTAACCGATAGTTTAGCTCAGCCAACCATCTAAATTGTTAAATATATTTAAGTAATAATCCTTAAAATAAACAAGATTTTAGCATCTGTAAAATGTCTCGACCAAGACCTTTAAACACCTAGCATTCATATCTGCAGATCATAAAATACGACGTAAATAACATTAGGTCACGACTTGCGAGGCGTAGAACAGAGCAATATGAAGCAACGATGCATGCGAGGCGAAATAAAACAAAAAGTTGGAATAAACACTTGCATAAAAAGCGGGTTTGAATCAGTGCGCCGCCGACCTTGACTGCGTGACAGCGAACATTATCGCTTGCACGCTGCGCTATACTAATTTTATGCACCAGCTTTGCGGTTATTGTTCGATTAAAATAACACACTGCGACGAAGGTTACCACTTTAAATGAAACTTGCTTTTTAAATATTGTTATAAGTTACCAAGTTTATATTATTGCGATTAGTTAATTATAGTGAAAATATCTAGTCTAGTCCAAAATGAGGTCATTGCAAATCTCAGGATATACTCGCGGACACACGATTCGCCCACAATATATTGTTCCAACCTACTTATGAACATCTCGACTATCATTACAGCTCGAAGTGAAGGTTATTTTTGGCGCCCGTAAAGCGGTGATCCAAAAGCAAATAAATCGCAGCCACTTGTTTAAAAATAAAGTACCTAGATTCTATTCGGGTAGATAAAAAATAAACTGATTTTTATTGTTTAAACACTTGTATTAATTCTTATTAATATCGTGAATGCGAAAGTCTGCCTGTTACGCTGTCACGGCTAAACTGTTGAACCGATTTTGATTAAATTTTGGGCAAAGTGAGATTAGAGCTCAATCCTATATAACCTATATCCTATACTAGCAGCGCCCCGCGGTTTTACCCGCGTTGTACCCGTTCCCGTAGGAATTTCGGGATGAAAAATAGCCTATAACCTTCCCGTTGAATGTGGCTATCTATTACAAAAAGAATTATTCAAATCGGTTCAGTAGTTTCTGAGATTAGCGCGTTTAAACAAACAAACAAACAAACAAACAAACAAACAAACAAACAAACAAAACAAACTCTTCAGCTTTATAATATTAGTATAGATAACCCGGGTTATGTCTGTAAGAATTTAGGAATTTAAAGTACCCCCATACTTTAAATTCCTAAATTCTTACAGACATAACCCGGGTGCGAAAAACTTAATTAAGAAAAAAATATGTAGTTATTTCTTCAGACAATTGATAACATATCGATACCTTTGGGTAGAAAGGTCGTATAAACCATTTTGGCCAAATTGAGTTATATATACAGTTTTTCTCAGTTTTTTTTTCTCTATCGATCTGTATATACGAAATGCAGAAATTCGCACAAAAATGGTTAATACGACCCAGAAATTTTCGGTCATAGACTCTTAAAAAAGGTAAATTTTCAATGTAAAAGCCGAATATTTTTTTTTGGTACTTTTGTTATGATGTAATGACCATAATTTATATTAACTCAGGGCGTAAAAACAGTCGTTTATTGTAATTTGGTTTATACGCCCTAACGTGTTAAATGCATTACCTAAACCTAGTTTAAATTCAACGTAATATTATTATTATAAAAGAATAATAACTTTTCGTATTTACGTAATTTGACATTTCGTTCGTTACCTTATTAATATTATTTAGTAAAAAAAACAAGACTTAGATTTATTTTTTGAAATTGTATTTTCAATTCTTAATTATGAATTATAAATTATAAATTTGTATTATGAATTATAAATTTGTATATATGTAATTCTAATTATTTATGAATTATTACTATAAATTATTTTAATTAAAAGTAATAATTAAAATAATTTATGGTAATAGTTCATAAATTTATAATTCATAAATAAGTTATACTTTTTAGTACAAAAGTTAGTTACGTTTAGTACTTGATCGTTTTTTTATTAAATATTTTACCTAGGCTTTAATGAAATAATGTATTGAATTTAGTATTTAATCATTTTTTAATTTTTGTATATATTTAAATGTATACAAAAATTAAAAAACAATTCAAAGAACCCGTCAAAGTCATAATTTTATAAATGATTAAAATGCCTGATTACTTTAATTTAGAAGAAGTATGAATATTTTTTGGGCTTTTTTTATGATTAAGTAGATTTCACATTTCAGTTTAAGTTGCTATAATATTTTTTTCAATTTAAAATTGTTATAAACCTGTTAGGCATGTTGTAACATTATTGAAATAAAAGTAAATGTTGAATAGAAGGTAGTATAATACTTAATAATTATTGATTTCGTATTTCAGGTAGTTTTATTTTATTTGAATCGACTATTATTGGGTATAAGAAAAATAATAATTGAGTTCCTACTAATTCTGAGAGTAACAGGATTGATTTATTAGTCAGAATTCAATTGATTTATGATTAAAAATGGTTTTTAATACCAAAAAATACTACATTATATGGGTTTTACGACAGTAAATGTGACCATAAGCTTACCAAAAATGGATATACGACCTATACAGTTTTTTTAAAGTACATTTTCATGGGGTGTATTAACCAAGAACTGATTTTTTCTTAGACGTAAATCCAAGCTAACTTTAAAACAAAAGAAGATAGGTATGTTTTGATGATTTAACGTTTTTCATTTGCAAATTGTAAGAACCTTTCTCATTGATCATTTTTTTATATCCTCAAAAACAAAAAAGTTATAAATGTTTATGTAAAAAAAAAATTGTTTTTCTGCTCTCCTGAAAAGTCAGGTTTTGGTTTATACGACCTTTCTACCCAAAGGTATCGATATATAATGTTTGATGAATGTGTGTTTCAGGTGTGTTCGACGCACAGCCGACGGCCTCGGAGCGGCAGCGGGAGAACCTGAGCTCGCGGCTGCGGCGGGAGTTCGGGCTGGCGCTGCCCTCCGACGAGGAGGCGGAGGCCGGCGCCGCGCCGCCGCCGCCGCCCCTCGACAACCTCTTCCTGCTAGGTTAGTGCTCTTTTACTCACTCTAAATACCACGTCACACTAAAATACTCTCTCTTTCTCTACTCTTTTGATGTGCACCTATTTGATGTAATCGATATTTGTAGGTCAGCTCTATTAATCCTATATTATTTCCTACTGATTGTGGGAATGCTCTATAATAATTGAGGCTATCTTGATAGAGTAGTACATATTTGTAAAGGTGTGTGTGTTTATCCGACAGATGGCGCGATCGGTGCGAAGCGGTGTGACAGGTAGAGGCGGGCGCCTCTAGATAACATATTTTTGTAAATCTCAACCCGGTGCGGCGCTCGCTAGCCTGCCCGCCGCCTCTGTATTATAATATTATAATTAATTAATATAAAGCGAATAATTTTTTATGTCGTTATTGTGTTAGGTGCGCGCTCGCGCGCGTTTTGTATATTTCCGTTTCATCTTGTCGTTTTAATTTCACAGTTTTCTGCAAGTACAAATTGTTTTTATTTCCCTTTGTACATATTGTATATAGAAGAGTTAAGATACATTTATAGGGAACTTACTCGGTATAATTATATGTATAATGGTATAAAAGGTTTTTTATATATGTACAAGGTTTATGTATCTTATATTAATATATTTATTTATTATCGATGTTTCGATAGTGAATTATTTAGGGTTGCCGAGAGACGGCTACATTTTTGTACGCATAATGTTAAGTAAATTATACTTGTTTTTATTATTATTTTGTTTTACATTTTAGAATATTAGAGGAGTCTCGGGCTCCTATTGTCTAGGTCTCTTGTTAGTGTTAGACGTTTACATGTAATCTAGAGTACCTATGAATTAGCCATTTATAGAGGTTAACATTGTTTTACGGCGTCGGTCCGAGATCCACCATCACAAGCTTACGCGGCAGCTGACCAAGTGCCGCACGCTCCTTATTTATTTTTACATTCGATTACATACCCTTATTTGTTTTCTACTTTTTGCGAAAACGTATCACATTTATTTTCGATTTTTTATAATAATTGATTGTTGCCCCTATTATTTTAATTACTATTCCAAAATACCATTAAATTCAAGTGGCGTTTAACGACAGGTGTAAGAGTAAATGCATTTTACTTTGTACATAGATTTTTCTTATGAACAGTTTGACATTGTTTGTACATTATTAATGATTCTTCCTCTCTGCTTAATGTTGAAACTATTTTCATTCTAGTTTTTAATATAACGCATTCAAGGTGCCTAAATTGTTTCGGTGTCGAGAATTTATATACTCGCATTATGTTGATAGATTGGAAGCCAGAGGTCGACTAGGTACTGGCGGAATAGTAATATTATTGAACCGTTCACAAATTAGATATTTTAAATATATTGCAGTTTGTAATTTAATATAAATGTACAGAAAAGTAACAACGAAATACATGTTGTGAATAACCCGGGCATAACGTTGTACCAGAGCGCGCCCAGTGATGCACTTGATCGCGGCACTTGCAAAATATTCTGTTAGTTTACAACAAGAGATGAACTTAGTACTAATGATTAGGTTACGTCGTTTGTTTAGTTTAAAACCGCCTTGAAATTAATTTTTAATTATTTTAATATTTTAAGCAATTATTGGGATTGATGCTTTGATCGCGTTTAATGTGTTACGGGCCTAAATTAGATCATGAAGTAGAAATGAGATGTTTTGACAAATGTTTTTTTACAACTGTGAGTATTATCAACAATGGCGTATTTCAATAACGTTCGTGAAGTAATGTTCAATAGTTTAGTCGAATGTAACTTGGTGAGCGTTATTGGAACTCATTTCTATTTCATAATAAATTGTAATGTAGTTTGTAATTCAAAATATTTTGTATTATTGTAGTGAAACTACCGTTATATTATGATCCCAGTGTCGGTGCGGCTCCATCCCATGAGTTGCTCAAACGTTAGAGGTGTCGGTCACCGCTCGATAACTTAATACAACGGATTGTGTGCTTTTTGCGGTCGGACGCGAATCGAGTGAGATATTCTGCTTATTATGGTCAATTGTAATGCAGGTTTTGGTTGTATCCGTTCTGTAGCAGAGGCTAAGCCAACTTTCGGTGATATGTAATCATAATCAATCTACAAATAAAATCATACACATTTGGGACAATACGTTAACGACGGCTGATTCTCTTTCCATCACAATTACTGAAGGACATATTCGAATCTCATATCGTGTAACTTTGTAACCGAATCACCCTTAACTCAAACAGTATTCATGTTAATCAGTGACGGTCAGCCGTGGTCCAGAAACTACTTACCACACATTAGTCTGCTATGCATAATCGTAAAGAATATTTTAGTATGTATTTTAAGTCAACTTGTTGCAATAACGCCTCCAAGGCAAGATTCAATTTAATAACGAATTATAATAGACATACACAAATTATATATAAAACTGTAACTTAATTTAATTCATGATTTTATTGTATTTTTGTATTAATGAGGAGTTGTAAGTCTTTTTAAATATATTTTTTGTAAATCAAATATAGAAATATGAAATTTTTTCGAGAATGTCGAAAGCGGCTGTCATTTTATACTTGAGATGGACTTGTAAATATTTTGATCTGGATTTTACTAAATAAAACCGCTTATGTATTGTTAAGGTGCATTTTGCTGTGAACTAGAAACAAATGATCAAATATTCTATAGATAGCATATAGCAAACCATTTTGCTCTCAAGAAATATAATAGAAAGCAATAGGAAACGATATTGGACATAGTTTCTCAGTTGGGGCTACGCACAGTTGCCCCTAAACGGACAGCATAATGTGCTCTAACTAAATGTTTCTGTAGTATATTAGAAAAATCTTTGTGATATAACTTGTTTATTAATATCATCCATTAGTAGAAGTGTGTACATAATAATTAGATTATAATAAGTGAAAGCTATATTTTGTTATGGTGAACAAAAAGCGCACTCTCCTATTCGTTTGCCATATTTTGACCTTAGTTACTCTTCCTTGTGATTGCACCCACCTCCTTCCCTGTTTGATTTTATTCTATTTTAAGATATTTGTAACAATAGAATATTTTGCAATATATTATTATAATTTTAAACGCTAAGTGGATCATAAAAGTAGAGCTGTATATTATCCAGATGTTAAATTTTATTATTTCTTCTTAATGTTTGAACTAAGCATGTAAAATTTAAAATAATAATATAGAATAAAAGATGTTATGATAATTAATTACATAAAATCTTGGTTTTAATATTCAGTTTTTTCCTTTACCTTTTTAGTTTATAAAATACTCACACATACTTAAGGCTATTTCTAAATGGGGTTTAAAGAAAATAACAAATATACAGTAAAATATTTAAACATATATTTCTTAACAATAAAAACCCGTTTATGTACAAAATATAATTTCTATTCTAGATTAATTTGACACTTCGATCACACAATAGTATTTTATATTATGTACCTATGTTCACAAAGATGCTTTTACACATGAAACACGATTTCCGACCTTATATGAAAATAAACTTCAGTCTTTTAGAGACGCACACCGTGATGGAACACCAGCCGATACCGAAGTATGAGTTGGGCAGTACGTAATGTAATAAGGTGAATTTATAAAAACTAATTAAACAAAAACAATCGGGTTTTACCGGTAACATGGTGATATATACAGATTTGAACTTAATTGTATTTCTTATGACTTGATAGGGTATGCCTAATGTATTTAAAAAAAATAATATTGTCTACGACTATTTATTTATAGAATTTTAAATAAAATCACAGCCGCAACCACCTCCAACACTTGTTCACACTGCACCGCAGTTATTCAGAAATCAACTCGTTGAAGCATACTCCGTGCCCTTCAAGTTTCAACGTAATAAATAATAATGCCAACTTACAAATTAATTCGTAAAGAGAGTAACATAATGTGGGTAAAGAATTTAATGTCAACAATGAAAAATAAAATCCATATAACATGCAAAATTACGGTAATGATTATGTACAATAAGAATAAATTTTTAGTTTGTATATTGATAGTACAAACAACTTACATCGCTCAGACTTCAGTCAGACCATTATTCAAATACATACAATAGCTACTATTTATAGTAGTTAACAGGCGGTACGTAAACGCAGTTTACGAAAAACTTTCCAAAAGTATTTTCTTTTAATGGCACATTAGGACAGTTTCTATAGAAAATGTATCTGACATTTATTTATAGCCAGCATTTATACCTTTAACATCCACACTATGCAATATGCATTAGGCTGGGGCCAGAAGAGTAAGCTTGAGAGTTCGGTGTCGCGTTTATTGAATCCCATTCCCATTATATCCCATTGGAGGGTCAGAGGCGACCGTTAATTTTTTTGAATTCGATTCCAATTTAGTTGGTTATAGTTCCAAGCCACCGAAATTCGCCATGTCGGAACATCTAATTTTTTGTCATTTCATTCGACTTCAAACCTTTAGAACGATCGCCTTTGTCCTTGGGTAGCTTGAAGCTTTAGGGACATAGTGGAACGGATGTCTTCCATGAGTAAGTTAATTTACACAGTAAACGTCATACTTACTTATGTAGATATTTTTGTCCATAATAATAAACTGTAGAATATTAAACGCGACAACAACTCAAAAACCTTCGTCTGGCCCCAGTCGATCTTATTCAAATGTGGCTTAAACTTTTATTTATATCTAGACTAGTTTTGTTAAAAATAGTAGCAGTTTTGGTTCACAAGTCACTACCTATTCACTTTCACTTTTAAAACTGTAGGTAGTTCTTCACAAATTCAATCACATTGAATTTGGCGCCATTTATAATGTTCGCCATTTTGTTTGAAAGCTGTCAAGTGACTTGTCAATGTCACTGTGGCTGGGTGATTCGTATGTGCCTAGATGGGCGATTCCGTGATTCTAGGCGCGCCACTCCCTGTCGTTGGGCTCTCGCTTGACGTAGTTGTTGTGGTAGTTGAGGCAGGGCTGGAAGTTGACGTGGATGGTGACGGGGTGCAGCGGCGCCGCCAGCTGCGCCGCGCGCGCGTCCAGCACGTCGTACGCGCCCAGGTGCCGCGACAGGCACGCGGAGTCCACACTCAGGGGGACGTAGTACTTTCCTAGGATTGAAATGAGACTAAGTTAATATATTTAAAATTAAGTAGGTATGTATACTTCTGAATAATTCGTAGTCCCATAAATTCATAGATTTGTGATTGTAAGTTTGCTGGCAGAATGCAAACAACACAACGCTGGCACAGTCAGGTGCCAGGTTGTTAAGTAACTCTTTAAAATATGTACATTAAAATATAGACTTACCAAGAGCGTTAAGAGCGAAGACAGGCACGAATTGTGTGGGAGGCGGCGGCTTCTCGTAGTGGTGGTGATGCGGCGAGTCACTCGACGTATCCTGACAAACAACGTTATTCTACAAAACGAAGATTGTATGTTAGTTCAAACTTTTCTTAGGGTAGCTTTGAAAAGTAATAAACTTGGCAGAACCATTTTAGGAAGTTTTATGTTCAGTTTTATGAATATCTTAGCAGATATGGAATGGAGCGGCAAAAAATGAACTTGTTTATTGACTTCAAAAATCTTCAGATTGGTTCTAATTTTTTCAGATCTCTACAAAATAAGATTAGTTTTGAACAAATATAAAATGAAACTGAAGTTTGAAACTTAATCGATAGAGTTGTGGAATACTCATCTCTAAAAAAATATATTATAATTAATATTTTTTTTTAATTTTGGTGATGCAATCATGTACCAATTGGAAAGATTGATTATAAATGTTCATAAAAGATTTTCCGCCTTATTCATAAATGCTAAATAGCGTATGTCGGGAAGGGCCAAATACTGTTAATAAGCGTTTATGAAGAAGGTACTTTGTTTTAGTGTACAGTTAGGAGGTACTGTAGTCGTAGTGGGAGGTACCTGCGGCGAGGTGTCGCGCGCGTCCTCGGTGGAGCCCGAGTTGGAGGCGGAGGCCGACGTGGAGGAGGCGGAGGCCGACGTGGAGGAGGCCGAGGGCGCGGGCGGCGCCTTGCCCGCGCGCCGCCGCTTGTGCGAGTACAGCTTGCCCGCGTGCGTCCGCGACATGTCCGCCGGCTGCACGCACACACATACCATACATTCAACACCCGCACTAGCGCAGTAGAGATTAATTCACTGATTTTAACATATAATGTATAAATAATTAAGTCAAATGATTAAATGTCGATTTAATTATCTTCTTTCAGTGCGGCATTAAATCAACGTTACCTAAATAATTAAAGAACTGCGACACCAGGACTGGCCACTAACCTACCCTATGATCTCAGAATACAGAAAGAGTATTCTGAGCCTATGATGAATAGGTATGTAGTGAAGTTCGATAATAATACTTATATGTAATAATAATAAGGGCCTCTACGAGTTGGATCTGTATCGCATACGCCACTCAAAAAGACCGGGCTTGTCCTGTGACTCTAAGGAGAAACACTATCATAATAATGTATCCCGGACACGCTGGCACGCGGTGATGATGACGCACCTCGTTGTCCTGCGAGCGCGAGAAGCGGCGCTCGATGCAGTTCTTGAACTTGTAGGAGTGCAGGTAGTCGTCGGGCAGCTCCTTGCGCTTGCGGCGCGCGTCCGGCGGCGCCTCCTCCGCCTCCGCGCCCGCCGCGCCCGCCGCGCCCGCCGCCATCGCGGCTACGGCCACTGCGGGGTATAGGTTACTTGAATCAATCTAATTTAACCCGTTTATTCGAAATCTTTGTTTCCGTGTCGCAATCAAACAGTTTTAATTAAAAGGCAAACTACCTTATATAAAGTTTTCAGAGAAGAAAGATCTTTTTTCCAAAAGATCAGCCATATTCGTCGTAAAAAGGGAGGTCAATATTAGAACACAACGGTAAAATGGATTGTGTTTATGTCAGAAATCGTTTGGTATATAGGTACCTAAAGATTTTCGTACACAACTTTGTTAGGAACGGTGTGTGAAGCTGTAAGTATGTACCTCTATCACATTCCATGGCGTAGGGCGGGTCGGGCGGCGCGTCGTAGGTGTCTTGGAAGGGCGGCGGCGGCGGCTGCAGGGGGCCGGGCTTGGGCCCGTAGCCGTGCGACGAGCCCGACGAGCCCGACGAGCTCGCCGTCTCGGACGACGAGCCGGGGTGCGAGCGCGCCGCCTTCTCGTGACCCACTGGCGACCCTACGGTGACGCCACCAGAATAATGTCAGTGTGACGCATGGATTTCATATATAAAGTCCTTGGTATATGGTACCTTTTGCTTGTAATCTGTTTCTTCCTAAGCATATAGATAATAATAATAAGTCTGATTTTAAAATAAAAGTTTAATAATTTAATTCCATCACAAGTCCTTTCCTTCTTATATTTCTACCATTCTTGAAAAGGATTGGTGAGTTCATTCGATTCTTAATCGTACCTCATCCAAAGCGCACTCAGCACTAAGCACTAACTAGATCGAAGAGTTGAAGAAGAAACAAATCGTAATGTGGGCACCAGTTACCTAGGAGGGTGTGAGTACGTACAGTTGGGGTGACGTATCGCTGTTAATTCTTTAACTTACTTAAACAGAAGATCAAGAGAAGGAGAGTGTTCCTGTTCTCAATTGGTCCCGTAACATGAAGTTCCAAATCTTAGGAATAATTGAGGATTTAAGAAAAGCAACTAAAAATGTCCCGAAATATATCAAAGGGTTTCCAGCCAAAGGATGTTGAAAACAATTAGGAGTAAACAAAAACTTTTAAATAAAGAAAAATAGACTAAGACAGGGCGCAGTCAGACTGTGGACCCCCACAACTGACATGCGATGACAGAGAAAAAATGTTCAAGGTACTCCTTACTGTACTGATATCTTCAGTGAGACGAGAGGCCTTTGCCTACAGTGGGACATTACAGGCTAATACTTGTTTAAAGTTCAAGTTACAACTGTGAGCGCAAGTCGCACGGAATAGTCTAATTACGGTATCAATACATCTGGAACCGTTGCTGTACCTTTAGTGACGATTTCGATATGCCGCTGTAGGTGCGAGGCGAGCTGCGCGCACAGCCCATCGGGGGCGTAGCCCTGCGCCTCTACGAGGAAGCGCACGGCCTCCGCCACGGCCTCCTGGAAGCCGGCGCGGAAATCCTCGCCCGCTTGTCTATCGGCCGCTGGAAACAGAACCCCCGCGAAGATCGAGCATCTTCCGCTGGGAGACTCCCAACAACTTAGCTTACTTCAGCACTCGCACCGTTTCCATTGTGGTTTTTTTTTGAGGATTGTGAATAATCTTTGGTGACTGATTTTTATTGCTCGCGTGAGATAGAAAGAGATAAATTAAAAGAGAAAGAGATACGTAGGATCTTTTCTTTTGTTTTCTAATATGAGCTTTCTACTGATCAAATGTCAAGAGAAGGAGGAAATCAGATTTTAATGTCGGCTGTATTTTTTATTTTACCAACTTGAATTAAGAATCTTGACATCACTTTTGATTTAATTAATTCGACTCTTTTGCTAAAGTATTCATTACAAACGAAATTCAAATTCTTTACCGATTAAAGACATATTTATGACTTAATACTTAGGTGCTTTACTCCCTCTTTTAATAATATTTTATTCTAGGGAGAGTCATTCGTGATGGCTAGTCCAGCCAAAAGGATTATCAAATGCAAACAGAACACCCATATGTGCTTCAAGAGAAGGTCGTATTAACCAGGTTAAATATTACCTTAGTATTTACCAGGTTACCTAAAAGTTGAAGAATTATCCACAATCCCCAAACGTAGAAAAAATCAACAAAAATAATTAAAATAAATAATTATTTTAAAACAAAGTAAAACAGAAACTCAACAAAGGACAGAACGCAACCTAAGAAGGCAGGTTAATTGAAAATTATCGCTCGGAAGCGCGAAAGAATGTCGAAAATGTATTTGGAGGAGTTCATTAAGAGTTCATCATCATCTCTATTTGGATTTCAATTATTTTGACAAAAAGAAGATGCACTTTGTTTCTACTTTGTTCATTTAATTTTAATTAACTGACGGTTTGTCGATCGAGTGCGTAAAACTTTGAACTATTCTGAGACAATGTAGGAAATACTATAAACCTAATGTTATTAGAAAACCATAAACTGGTAGGGAAGTTAACAAGTATTTCTGACATTAATCTAAAAACATTTGAAAGTAGCTGAAGAACAACTAGGTCATTGGAAATCTCCGAAGTCTTAAAAATAACATATCAATGGGAGGAAGCCGCAGTATGGCTGGGATTAGGGACAATTAATAAATATAGTTTGTTGGTGGGTGGTACTTCATATTAATAAACATGATTATTAGATAAAAAGTTTTATCGGACAGGTTTTAGGTTTTAGGGGGCAGGGAAGTAACTAGGGACATAGGTACACGTTAACATATGAATAAATATTTTTCTTGTAATAAATAGTTGAGTTCATGTTTCAGAAGTATAGAATTGGAAAAGATAAGGTAGGTAGGTATAAAATTACATAACCAGCAAAGGGATTCCAAAAAGATGAGAGCCCTTAAGTTTAAGTGTTAGGTATTAATAGCACGAAACACCCCTTTATATCTGACTAATAATACTAAAAGTGAAACGTTGTATGTTTGTTGTTTTAAAAATTTACAATTAAGTAAGTAGAAAATTATAAAACTCAAAAAGACTGAAACTACGTGAATATGTATGCAGAGACAGTTTTATCCAACCATGTCCAAAACCCAGGTTATACCGCAGGAGGGTAATAGAATAAAAATCTTTCCCAACATGTTCAACTATTTAAAACAATTGTATGTATACTATGTTCGGCCATGTTATGGAAAAGTACAAACCATTAGCGCGTTCTTGCAAGTACTTCAGATGTCTGATGGCCATCTCTATGATCTCTGTCTTCTCAACCCTCCCTCTTCCCTTTTTGAGGTACTCTGGAGGGATGAGTCGGGATAGATCAGCGAGACAGTTGTTCATGCGGTCACGACGACGCTTCTCGATTATCCTGTGGGACATCGGGTCTTGCTGTTGGGGCAAAAGGAAGAGAACATTATTTTAAAGAGTTTGTAATCTGTAACTATCTATAGGTACTAATATTATAAAGAAGTTTTTATTTTTATTTTGTTTGTATGTTCAGAATAATCCCGGGAATTACCAGTGCAATTCTTTTTAAAGAAGCTATATTCAAGACCAAGTTCATAGGTTAGGTTTCATCCCGAAATTCCCACGGGCACAACGCGGGTTAAACCGCGAGACGGTGCTAGTATTCAACACAAGTGAATACATACATTAATGATTTGGTAATCAGAGCGTTAAGCGTTAAATGTCAAATCTGTCCGAACTCCCAATTATTTTGGTAACTTTCACGAGGCGTCAAATCCCACAGGTGAAGCCCCACTAGTTAACGACAACCAAGAAAGTTCCCGGTATAAAACGTGCCCGTTCTTACGTACGTATAACGTACCTATATGTGTATGTATGTGTACAACACCTACGTAAGAACACGTGTTTGATTTGTGTGTATCAGATTACGTATCACTCACACAATGTATGATTAAGACTTAGCAACTTTCGTTTATGATAAAGTAGTGTAACAATAACAAATCACGTTGAAAAGACGACTCTCATTTAAATTCATCTTAAGAAATATTTTGCTTCAAAGGCTAGTGTACTAAATCTTGGGCCTAGCATCCTTTTTATTACTAAATCACACTACCACTAAATCTTGGAGATTTTAGACCACCCAAAGGCCTCCGACATGGTCTAACAATTGCAACAACCGGGACGGACAATTTAACGTGCCCTCCGAAGTACGGTAGCACCATTAAAACCTTTGATGCCAAGGTTAGATTCTGACGCCAGAACTTAGATATCAGGAGTTTAAGTCTCTAGAAGCCCTTGAGTATTCTAATCATACTGCCGCACTCAGAGACGTCCATTAAGTCGACACTTAACTAATTGAAATTATTAATCATACATTTTGACATAAAGTCAAAATCACTCATTAAGTAAATTCACGCATTTGCCGTCTCTGAGTACCCTAAGGAAGAATTTGCCGTCTCTGAGTACGTGCGGTAGACTCATATAAGTGACTAAAACTAGTGATAAGCTAAAAAGATATAATAAACGGGCATATTCAGTGTGACTTGCCCTCGAGACCTTCCCCTTCTTGAGGTACGCGCCGGGCGGGTACTCCGCCTCGTCCTCCGAGGGTGCTGCGAAGTTGAGCTGCTCCCCCGCCGCGCGCCCGAACCCATCGTTGGAATTGTAGCTGAAACAAATAAGTTAGTAAGTATTAAATAGCCTGTAATGTCCCACTGCTGGGCAAAGTTCCTCATCTCACTGAAGATATCAGTACAATGAGGAGGATTAAGCTTTAATTATCACCACATATAAAAAAATGTATATAACACCTCCGTCTTCTGTGACCTCGGTTCCTGAGAAGTGGCCGAAACGTCAGATAAAAATGTAAAATATAAGCGAAATCTATCCGTAAACGTAGTTTCAATTTTCAAAAAGTTAAAAATACTGGTTTAGTATGGTTAAGTACGTATTAACCACTGACGCAAAAAAACGTTATTTATATAGGTCCCTATTCCTTTTTGTTTGAAAGGTGCTAACATGGGGTTGATTGAATAACAAAACAACTGCGTCCATTAAATCGATACTTGACTAATTGACCTAGTTTTCAATGATTACATGTCAAATCACTCATTAAATCTGTACTAAGGGAGCATTTGACGTGTCCGAGTACAGGCGTAAGTCGAAGCATTTTTTTATAAAATTCGTATTTAAACCAACTTGTAGTACAAAATACGGATTAGAAAATATACACCACAGCTAAGGTTTCCATATTTTTGGATTAACATAGAAAACAAATATTTCATTAACGGGCGCCACGGTGAAGGCGAGCGACAGTTACTAGGGATTGTCGAAAAGATAAAAATAATTACACAAAATTATAGTCTAAGAGCCCACGTTAATATTATTTTTTTAAATAAATCGCTTGTCGCCTCTCGCTTGCATCCGAGTTACACGTGACCAAAACACAACGATATCTCGACTCACGTGCAAGCGCTGTTGGTTAGCCGCCAATTTTCCCGACTTTACTTGTTATGATGTATTCTTAATGATAAAATCATTATAATATAAAGGTACCTATTATATTTTTTCTCAACGATTTTTTATACTTACAAACCTTGTTTTTAGGTATGACTTTTTGTATGTGGGAGATATAGCATATCTTATCTCTACCTATCTAATATAATAGGGCAGGGCAGATTAAATTCCGTATAAACTGCAGTAAGTACTCAAAGATGATATTAATTGACGTTATTTTTCATAAGTATACAATATTGTTAAAAATCACTCATTAAACTCTCCGAATTAATTATTTTACGTCTGAGTAAAGCAGTTATTATTATTCAAAATGATGATCACACATAATAAGGATGTTAGAAAGCTTTAAACGTACTCGTACCCATCTCGGGAACCAAACCCACACACTACTGGCAGTTATTTCCCACAACATTCTGAGATGTTAAAAACAAGAATCCATAAATAAACTATTCACAAATTCATGTTCCCAGATGGACGAAATTACAAAGAACAAAATAGTCACGTGAAAGAACACAAGACAAGGTCACCCCGTGTTTGAATGAAATTAATTACCAACGGCACGTGGCCAGGCCCAATTGAATTTAGGAAAATTAAGAGTATTTATACCAACAGTGGATCACACAATCATTCTTAAATCTGTCCAATGTTTAAGGTTGTTTAAAACAAATGACGTTCGTTTTAAATAGTGTTCTATTTTGTGTAAAATGAAAAACAATTTTAAACGAAAAGCTTCTGTTTCTTAAACATACTTAATTATATTTAAGACTTAGTGTGCAATGAGGCTGAAAAGACACCCACAGGCGGTAGCACTGAGACGTGAGGTCCATAAATCTGTCAAAAGTGTCATTTTCGTGAAAACCCTCATTGGCCCTAAGTAGACAAATTATGATCAGTCTGTCAAAATAAAAAATAAAATAAACATAGTTTATTTCTTCAAAACTTACAAACCATAATATAATTTAAATAGGTGATTTAATTATAAATTAGCTCTGTTGTAAAAAATATGAAACCCGTGTGTCGCTCCTATAAATAGTACCAACGTCACATTCAATCAAAGTTGTATTTAAGTTATAAAATTCACCTGTTTTTCGCAACACTATCAACTTACATAATTGACAAAACGTCAGTGAAAACATTAGTACGTGTTTGCAGGTGTAAGTATGTAAACAGGTGATTGCATAATATTGCAAAACGTTTCAGGAAAACAAAAATATAAATATGCTAAATATAATATTAACTATGATCTGTCTCCTGTCACCTTTAGCAATTGAGCTCTCATTTGAAAGAATAAAAAATATAGCAATCTTTTCAGATCATAGGGTATATTTACTAAAACTCGTCTGCCCTCAGTTTTAGTCGTGGTTTTAGTAAATAAACAGTATTATCAGTTAAGTTTCCAAAACGCAATCTTAATCCAGTGACATCAGAAATAATGCACATACCATAAATAATATTGTAAACTGTTTAAAGCAGCTAACACAAGCAGAGAATGATAATACGCGCAAAAAAAATGCGCGGATCACGTGTTTGGTCTCAGATACATTATTTATTTATTCCGTTTCAACTGTTCTGTCTGTTTTACCAGATTATTCTGCATACATAAGTATTTTATACGGTGCATGCAGTGACGGATGCTCAGACCATAAAGGGTATTACAGGGGTGCGGGGATGATTAGCGAATTTTATAAAAAAAGATCATTGAACAGTGGCTCTTACACTTTTTTTGTCAGACGTTTAAAAGGAGATTCTAAAATTATGAAGTACTATCTACCTTGTTCCTTATGTATCCAAACAAAAAGTCTAATGTACTTATTGCCTAGTCTGTTTAGAAGGAGGTCAGATAATATCACCATCGCCATCTATTAAAGTCTGTTTGCAAGTAAGTACTTACTTAGCTTCTGAATTGGAATATTGGTAGTTCAAAATTATAATTATGTGACATTATTGTAGAGATGTGAACATTTAAATTGATATTCAAGATCAAGTACAACTTTAAAACGTTACTTAATAAAACTTGTAATTGACATGACTACACTTCAATGTTATGTCTAAACCTTTCCAAAAACATCAAAACACCAAACTCGTCACTCAACACATAAGAATAGTATTAGCCTAATAATAACAATTTGGTTACTACTCATACATTATTTGCAGTCACGTTGCACAGAGCGAGCCTATCCGTGAGGCGGCCTCCTAGTCGAACATAAACAAAGCGACGCGATGCTCTGCGATATGGAACGAGATTATCATACAAGGATGACGTAAATGTTGCCAGTTTACAATAAGTTGTTTTATTAAATTACATACATAGGCCTTATTCATAAACGTTTATTAAGAGGTTTGTCCCTTTCCGACAGAGGCTACTTGACAAAGAGCAAAAGAGATAAAACACTTTATTAAAAAGTAGGTAAGTATATTTATAATCACTGGTTCAGATTAATCAGATGCTGACCCCCTGTCTAAAGTAGTAACGCGGAAGCTCATTGTACGAATATCAAAATTTATCTCATAGAATTCTAACGGAGAGTATTTAAGTTCAGTATGATAAGTTCTGACACTGTTAACTGATGAATTTATTTAAGATACCGTTCTTCTCTCAAGTATTAAGATATATCCAGCCTACAAACCTAAGTCGCTCGCCCAGGGCACGTTTTTGAAAGCCACTCATAAAAACATAGGAGCTGTTATAAATTCCACAACCGACACCGAATCTATAAAAATGAAATTTAACTTTATAATAAGTCCCGTGTTGTGCACAGCTCGCGGCCCACGTGCCCGCAAACGGAAATAACTCTTGTACTTACTGTTAGGTACTGTCTGTGTTTGTACTCCATCTTCAATATCACTACATAGTATAAAACAAAGTCGCTTTCAGCTGTCTGTCTGTCCCTATGTATGCTTAGATCTTTAAAACTACGCAACGGATTTTGACGCGGTTTTTTTAAATAGATAGAGTGATTCAAGAGGAAGGTTTAAATGTATAAAAAATCCCGAAATTGCCACGGGAACGGGCACAACGCGGGTAAAATCGCTTTACAATACATTATCACTTTATTTATATACACATTGTCGTCGTAAAAAATGTGCAATGAAATACCCAATTTTGAAATGCAATTACAAATGGCGATGCGGTTGAAGTTTTGATTTGACGTATAACTAGATCTAATCAAGATAAGAAAACTTAGCGATGTAATTAACCGCAGTGAACTTTGTACACGAGGCAGAGCTCTTTGCAGCTGTACTCTGAGGCTGGGAGTGGCATAACGTTGCGAATACCTCCTAGAGAAAGCATAGCACACCTCTCTACATCCCCCAAGTTGCTCACGCCAGTATTGCACCCTTGCCATCTTTATATGGCTGTTTCGGTGGGCCTATCAGTGGTTGGCAATGGCAAGCTACGGTCTTATATACACTTTCTTTACGTTTGAAGCAGAGATGATCTATGTAGAGATCAACTGACCAATCACAATGAGTTACGAAAAGAGTTTGACAATTTAATTGTTGTTTGACAATCGCAGTGCGCTGTCATTGGTTAATCGGGTTCACAAGACGGTTTAATCTGTAAGTCTTGGATGATCCTTAATGCACAAAGGGCCTCTAAGCGTTATAACATCTGCCATGCCGGCTTCACACGCTAAGAGACCTGAGCTAAGAAGAGGACCCTATCCCAAGACCGCCAAGTAGAAATACTATAACAATATTGACTGACGCCCGTGCTGAGCTGAGAGACGTCAAATGCTTCCTTAGTAGAGATTTATTGAGTGATTTTGACTTCTTTGATTGCGGCACTTAGTGCCTCAGAAAACTAAATAGTAAAATGTGATATGATCCAAAGTTCGCATTTTGCGACGGCGGAAGCTGGAAACGTACAACAAGTGTTCTCACAAGCGCTCAGATGAATACAGCCGAATAACGTGACCCGAGGGCGTTGAGAAACCATTGTGCAAAGAACCTAACGCAATTATTGTAAATTATAATTATGATAACAATCACTCAGTAGTGTAGTATATTAAGTTAGTAAGTAAGTTCGAATAGGCTAGTGGCCAACCCTGTGTCGGGTTTTTTAGACCGCTTAAAGGCCTGCGACGTGTTCTGTCGATAAAAAAAATGGGACCGATATTTTTTGCGATAGTTATATTATAATATAAGTTTAAGTAAGTAAAGTAATGTAATTTAAAATCCCATGGTCGGCCAAAGTCCTTTTACACACAATTTGGTTATTAAAATTTTGAGCAAAGGGTTCCATAAAATAAACAACTCAAAAAGACTATACTTTTTAAACATTATCAATTTTTTTTACCAGCCGATTTCACACTTTACTCAGAACCTGTTGCCCGACATATGGGAGTCATAGAGTGTTTACCACAAGGCAATGGAGAGCGTAAGGAGATGCTAGCTACGTATGGTTTGGTGCATTAGTTTTACTACTCAAAATATATGTTCAATTTCAATGGTTCAGTTCCACGAAGTTCCCGATAACCAAACGCAAGAAGAAATAAAACAACATTAAATATAACGAAATCATCACTGTCATGGTCGTTAATGCAACTACAATTGAGCAACAACGCAAAAAGCAAATACTTACAAGAGTCTTCATCGAAAAATTGCTAGCAGTTAAATTTAGTCTACACAAAGATAAAAGTTGTAAGTAGATATGAAAAAAATATAACTAAGTAAGTATTGAATATAATAACTTACGAGAGCAAACCCACAAGCAAAGGATCTGGATTCCTTTCCTCTCTCGCAAAAGGTCTCAAGAGGACATTCATCATATTGTGTCTATAAATAATCTTTTAATCTAATCAGTAATCACTGTTATCACTGCAGTAAACACAAACACGTCACCATTCGTCAACAACTCGCGTAGACATGACCATTTTCTAAAGTTCACGTTGACAACGCAAGGCGACACGATTCGTACTGGCTAAGCTATTCACACGACTTGTTTCAGTAGGGTGACAATTGAGAATGGGAACTGGGGAAATACGTGATACCGATAACAACAAAAGACAGAGTGATTTTTTTTCCTTTTTTAATGAATGTCAAATTTATTGTCTGGGAATTTCTTTGATGAATATATTGCATAAATAAATTTGGTATGCACAACGTGATTATATTATCATACCTACTTATACAGTTGCAAATATGTTATCTATCTATGAAGAATTAATTTGGCTTTGGGTTATTATGCAAACATATTGGATAATACGGTTTTTGTAAGCTATATTAATGGGTTTTATTTAACAGAAATAATCGTACCGATTTGGACCGTTCCTTTCAGAACTCTACCTTTTATGATTAATTTTATTATTTTTTTTATTTTAAGCAAACCTCTGTAATATTATTGTTCATTAGAAATTGAAAGTTTATATTATTTGCGTATTAGTTTGTCCTTCGTTTCCCAAGAAGCGTGGTCACCGCGCCGAGGCACGTGATTCCCTCAGTGGCGGGCTGCGCGAGTACGTGACCGCGCCGCCTCTCGATCGGTCAACCAATTCCGAATACATTCATATTTTATATTTATTTATTTACTACTATTAACATAATATCGTTGAAAAATCCAGAATTTTCCTTTAAAAAATGATTTATATTATTTTTACCAGGTTTATGTTTCCTTTGTCGAATCTTACTGTGTTTAGACCTAGATTTTCTGCCTTATGTTTTTTTTAATTTGTTTGGATTTATTTTAATTGAATTTAAGTTTACAAATAAATAAACGAAGTCTCTTACGCCATAAAACTTTCGATGTTAAAAAAATCACCACTCAGAGCAGTCCCACATTCTCAAAATGCCTTTGAAAGGTGTCATTTAACTGTGATTGGTAATTTCTTTGTTCATGTCTTTGACAATTCGTTTTATTTCTAAGACAAATAATTATATCATGACAAATAGATTATATTAGACCTGTCTAATGTAGGTGCTGCTGTGTGCATGCTGGTTAACATAACAACACTAAAAATATTTATATATAATCTACTAATATAGTTAATATTGCTGAATAGTTTGTTTAATATTTGTACACGATAAACTCCTAAATTACCAAGTCGATTTAAAAAAATCTTTTTGTATATCATAGCTCCATTCAAGAGGGAAAGTACAGGCTACTATTCATCCCGATATTGTCAAAGAAACGGGTACAACGCGGGTAAAAGTGTGGCTGGAAGTATTTTATTTGAAGTCCTTAATTTCATTGCGACTAAATAAATATCTTAAATTAGACCTCAATAAATCTATATTTATTTGTCGAACAATCATTGTCAAATCAATATTTCGTGGTACGAAAATATCGTAATTATGACGATGGAGCGTCAAGCGGTGCATATTACGAGCATGACGTCACAGACACGTGTGGCGTTCACGTGCCGCGGGGTAACGATCGGCAAATGCCGCTCATTCAGCCCGCAGCCGCAGATAACTAGCACCGATCTATTTTATTTTTAGGACTTTTGATTTAATTATCTGATTAAACGCTTCCTTACTAAAACAGTTGCGTAACTGTTTTTGAAAAGGTTGAGTTTCCAATTTGAATTTAAGAAACTATTAAGTTATACTAAAAACCTATTAGGGATTTTACTATTTACCGTTATATCTCGTCAGGATACAACATATATTATTCCATCATGAATTTCATTAAAATCTACCCAAAAGTTTTGGCGTGGAACATTTTGACACATTTTATAATAGGAAAGTACCTAAATTAGGTAAGCTTTGGTTTCTTTGTTCGATCACGGTCATCAATTTATCGATAGAAATTACGTGAATGTTTACGTGAAGAGAAAAACGTGATGATGTACTTACCTATTGTACCTACCTCACTACTTGGTGTGTAGATATATTTACGGCTGCGAGACGTCCTTGAGAAACGCCATAACATACCTATATAGCTATGTCAAGTACCTACGCCCTACAGACCTTGAAGCTTTATTAAAGACGGAACCCCGGGGATTTGAGTGTCATTACCATTTTTACCCGCCAAAATGACCAATCTTGACAGACATTTTTCCTCTAGAGAATTTTTTGTCTTTGTTTAATACTCGGATGTAGTCGGCCATATTTATTTACATTATTATAAAAGAAGTACGGTGTATGTATTATCTTTGTGTTTTAATGTACAGTCTGTGGCAATACCGACATTGTGTAGAGCCGGAGTACGTCTACCAGCGAAATATTCCATCAACTTACAGGAATGTGACACAAACACAGTTTAAATGAAACCTTTTCAGTCTCAAATTAGAGTCTAAATTAGTTACAAAGTGATGAAAACGTGTTGCGTTCACAACTGCGAAGTCACGTGCTTATTGGCGTAGAATGAAACAGGCACATTACACCTGCAACTTGCATTGAAAATGTAATCTTATTGCTTGAGTCATAGATTGCATTCTTGCGGTTATGCAGTATAGGGTGATGTGATGCAACAGGGCGACGTGAAAACTATTAAAATAACAAATATAGAAAACTGAATGTTTGGAATTACAATACATATTTTCTACTATAAATATACCTGTTGCAAATAGTAATAACTAACAGCGCCCCGCGGTTTTACCCACGTTGTGCCCGTTCCCGTGAGAATTTTGGGAATTTTTATACATATAATAAACCATCCTTTTGAATCACTCTTTTTATTTAAAAAAAAACCGCGTCAAAATCCTAGCAGTAGTATTTAAGTTTATAGCTAACAGACAGACAGGCGGATAGACAGACGCGGTCGGGGACTTTGTTTTGATGAAATAAAATTAACAATTTCAGCATTAGGTAGGTCTAGATATCCAGTTTGTTCCCTAGCCCAGTAGTGATGTGACATGGGCAATATTTTAATTTTGATAGTTGGTACTAAGTATTTTTTGCCATGTGGTGCAACTTTTTGCAATAAGTGTTTAGAAAGAGTATATTGTTACATTGATTGATTGATTGATAAATAGCGGTACCTATCTAACTAAGAGGTCAAAATTGACTATGGAGAAGGTAACTAGGAAGAATACTTGTTATAAGTTCTGCAAAATAGGTAGGTAGTGTGTTGTTTTCAAAAGTCTCACGGTTGTTATAAAGGCCGAAGTGGGAATGAACAACTAATCTAATAGGTAGGTAGTAATTATAAATAAAAACACGTGTTCATTTAATTATTCTCCTACAATGTTGCTCTACTTGGCTCTAATATTTATGTTCAAGTGTGACCTTGTATTTTAAATGGACACTATTCTTTTAAAATGCTTTGTTGATACACTTATCGCGTTAAATATTTTAATCATAACATTGAATAGACAAAATTTAAAATAAGAACAATTATTGCGTAATATTTGTTAATGTTTTTCAAAGCGAACAGCTGTCAAAATCTTCGCCCAGAGACAGACTAAAAAACATTTTCTATTTAAGTACGCGAAAATATTATTTTTGCCGTTTATCAAATAAAGAACTTTGATCGGTTATTTATTTGGTTTTGTGCGGTAAATAAGTACTTACAGCACGTACATTAAATACTGAGCAAAGGAACTTGGTATTTCTAATCTCAACTCAACCATGATTCGGCTTACAAAAAAAAAATACAAACGTCCTAACTAATTGACCTCCCCCTTTTTGAAGTCGGTTAAAAATATTTTTCGCCATAAGAAACTACTACTACTACTAGGCTACAATAAAAAGTATTTATTAAAAAATTCAAATTGTCTGGCGATTGACCTCGAATTTAGCCCCGAAGAGGCCTTACACTTGAGCTAGGTACAATTAAATTCAGTTTCAATTTCTCGACACATTTGCAGTTCATTACCCTTATGTATCTATGAAATACAATTCACGTGTCTGTAGGTTTAGGTTTTTAGCTGAATTCGACTGTTCGTTATCTCGGAGCGCTAACACGTGTAGAGAACGAGATAAAACATAAAATGTTTTGAATTTGTATAGCGGTACGATACACCAAGCTTTTGTTTCGACAAGGTTTTTAACCGACTGAAATAAATTCAGTTTTGGTGATGACGAATTAATCTATACTTCTATACTAATACTAGCAGCGCCCCGCGGCTTTGCCCGCGTTGAGCCCGTTCCCGTAGGAATTTTCGAAAATCCTTTCTAAGTGTGCACTTACGTCACTTGAAGAACATTCCTGCCAAATTTCATGCTTCTAGGTGTAGCGGTTGAGGCTGTGCGTTGATTATCAGTCAGTCAGGACTTTGAATTTTATATACCTAGGTATATAGATTATAAAGAGGTAAAATTTGTAAGTTTTGTTTGTTTGTATGTTCGAGGTAATCTCAGGAATTATCAGTCCGATTTCAATAATTCTTGTTGTAATAGATAACCACATTCAACGGGAAGGTTATATAGGCTACTTTTCATCCCGAAATTCCCACAGGAACGGGCACAACGCGGGTAAAACCGCGGGGCGCTGCTATATAATTATAAACCTATCTTGAGAAAAGTTCTTTAGTTACAGTACAGCACAATTCACAGTTACTGGTATCATTGGATGGATAAAAATAAAGATATCGCAGAAAGTAGGTACTCGTAATAACATTTAAAACTCTTCCTTTTGAAAGGAGCATACGTAACTCCTTAAGGCTTAAGGGGTATAAAAAGAAACCTCCTTGCGTTCATAACTTGAGCGTGGGCCGCCCCGCCAGTGTTGCCAGTGCCACGTGCCGGTTCCCGATTTAAACTTCCCAACAAAGAGTTGGAGAAAGTTAAGTTTTCGTATTATCTATTTTTAAATGAGTCTATTTTTTACCAACGTTCATATAACTCAATGATTTTTAATTATGTACTTAGTTATTGTAGTTAAAATAAAGAGTTCAATGTATACTTATCAAACTTCCGAATAAGTTTTAAATGTGAAAATAATGGGGGTTGTGTTATTAAACGTTCTAATAAATGCATTAAAAGCAGCTCCGTATCCGTAACCGAAACTATCGGATATCCGATATAAAAAAATTCCGTATCCGTAACCGAATCCAAAATAAGTTTCGGATAATATCGGATAAGGGCGGAGCCTAATTGAGAATTGGAGACACGTTATGCCAAGTTGTTTTGATCGGCCGGGCGCAGCCCCCACACACGCCGCACGCATTGTTTTTTTTTTCTGTAAATTCCTTTAAAATCTAACATTTGTAACTGAAATGATCCGAAACTAGAAATAGTTTAATATCGGCATCCGAATCCGTATCCAGTATAACAATCATTCCAATATCCGTATCCAATCCATATCCGAAATATCATATCCATATTATTCCTAGTTAAAAGTAATCCACCGTACATACATTCTGAGTTCACCAGTCGGCCTTCATATTTTGAAAAGCGAATAAGACGATTAAAGATTTCCAAATACATAGTATTAAATATCAATTTGGAGTATTAGATTGTAAGACTTCTGGTGTGATCGTGAGATCTCGAGCGGTAGTCACGTGAGATAAGACGTGACCCGCGGATGAGTCATTCGGACAAACATCAAACGAGACACGTTCCTTTATTGTATGACACGACTTGTTTTCTCTCACATCATTAATTTGATCTACAATGTCTACAATGTCTATCAATTACTTAACGTTGGTTAGCGATTGCTAAGCACGTCCAGTTCGGCTCCTACTTAGATGGGTGGCCGATTTTAGCTGCACGTTAAATTGTTGGTACCGGTTCTCTCATCTTTAGACCATGTCAGAGGCCTTTAGGCGGTCTGCTAACGCTGACACAGGCCTTGACCTTGAACTTACTTACTTTATTAGTAAGTCTCAATGTGTTGGTGCCTTTTGAATCTTTTGACTAGGTTCACAGCACAGAAAGTGAAGGTAAGGTTTAGGGTGGGTCTTGACTCTTGAGTAAGGGTAACGTCAGCTTCGTGATTACCTGGTAATGATGATGTCATTATACAGGCAGTGACGTGGGAACAAATTAAGTGACTAAAGATTGAAGCAATTTTTTAAATATAGCATATTTTCTTGAACTTTTAAAAATAAATCGCTGGACCCACTCGCGGTCACTGCACTAAGCACCCCCTAATACGAGTACCACCTGCCTAGACGGAAAACTGCTATGCAGCTAATCAAATCATCAGCATTTCCTACCAGAACCAATGCACTGCATGCAGTGGCGTAACTATACCGTTCGAGGCCCGTGGCAAATTCATCGGATGGGCCCTCCCCCCAATATAAAAAAAATGAACCAACAATAATAATATTAAGAGTACAATAATAAATCACTTCGTTAAGTAGGTACATACAAACTTTATAATTATACTTAGGTACTTGATTTTCTAATAATTCACTTTAAAATAAAAATACCTAATTATAACCCTGGGTGTTTCAAAAGTAACGTGAATAGGCATCTTCTGGGTAAGCTCGCTCCATCGTTGACCACATCATAGCTTAGACATGATTGTGGTCAAGAGCAAGCCCATTTCAAATAAATAAAAAAAAAAAAAGTACAGTCAGCATCTTATTAGCCGCGTACCCACCTAGCGCACAGGCTCGCGAGCCATGGCTCGCGAGCCAGCCTCAGTAGTTTTGTTCAATTTTCACGAGGCCGCCTCGCGAGGCAGGCTGAGCCATCATAAGTCGTGTATATTACGCTGCAGCTATTTTCCTAGCTTCGCGCGCGAGCCAAAACATAACCGTACCCACCTAGCGCACAGGCTCGCGAGCCATGGCTCGCGAGCCAAATGCTCGGCTGGTGTGGACGTGCCTCGGGCTGCCTCGGGCGCGCGTTTGCTCGGCTGAGCACGGCTCGGCCCCGAGCGACAACAGATGGCTCGGGCTGATGGCGAGGAGGCCTCGTGAAAATTGAACAAAACTACTGAGGCTGGCTCGCGAGCCACGGCTCGCGAGCCTGTGCGCTAGGTGGGTACGGTTATGTTTTGGCTCGCGCGCGAAGCTAGGAAAATAGCTGCAGCGTAATATACACGACTTATGATGGCTCAGCCTGCCTCGCGAGGCGGCCTCGTGAAAATTGAACAAAACTACCGAGCCACGGCTCGCGAGCCTGTGCGCTAGGTGGGTACGCGGCTATTGATATGGGCACATAGAGTAGTCAAAATGATTTGAACAACAAAAAAAGCAATTTGATCTATGCAGTCCGAATAATCATATTGTTAAAAGCACACAATAGTTGTTCAAAATATAAAATGTTAATTATTAAAATTCGTTCCTTCGGACTTTCTGTTCAGCAAAAGTGGTAATGATATCATCAAAGTTCAAATTTCGGGCCATAGAATTTTCGATGGATAGAATAGCTAAGTTGCTTAACATGTCTTGTCCCATAGAATTTCTTAAATAAGTTTTTATCAATTTGTTTTTATGTATTAGTCACTGAATTTAACTTATCAAATAACAAAACACTACGTAAATCTAACCACCGACAGTATTAAAAATATTGAAATGAAAAGTCACAATGTCATCCGTAACTGACGCAGTCAAAATTTCGCGACATTGACAACTTCAACATGTTTTTTCTCTATAATTTCTCATGCCACAGAGTAATGTTTTGTATTCATTGTATAGACAATTTTACACAGATCATACTAGAATAGTACGAACAGAAAATTGACAAACATGTATGATAAATAATAAATGCTGGGAGTTGGGGTTCTCCTCTGACCGGGGGCCCCTTCCGGCTGGGGGCCCGTGGCATTTTGCCGACTTGCCACCCTGTAGTTACGCCACTGACTGCATGACTGCGCAATCCACTACGTCCAATAAATAGATAATGGAATTTCCCCAGCATTACCAAATCAGAACTGTCACTGATAACAAGGCTGTCGTTTCGATGATTAAATAACTGGTGTGGGGCGTCCAAACGAGTCGGGGCGCGGGACGCAGCGTGGTGGGACACGTGCCGCGTGCTCACGTGTCGACACACGAGGAGGGCTTGCGCAAGTCGCGCCGTCCAAACTCGTGACGTAACACACTCGATAACAGCCACACGAACTACTAAACGCAGCCTCCAAACTCTAACCAAACGCAATAAAGACTATTATCAGTCTATGACTAACCTTATTTAAATGTAAAGAAAATCTGTCTTTCAAAGTGTTGTTTTTTTTTTCAATTTTAATATTTGGTGTTGCCAGAAACTTTATACATAAGTACTTGTAAAATTTTAAATTCAATTCACTAATATAACGCAGGTGGTCGTTAAATTATCGTCAGATTGCAGTAGCGGTTGTGCTACATTTTAATTCTAATATTAAAATGTATAATATATTTGTATGTAAAAATGTGACAATGACAACCGAATTGAGGACCTCTTCCCTTTTCGAGTCGGTTAAAAGGCTGGCATCCAGACAACAACCAATCTGGCATCTCTGTTCTAACCAAAAACGTTATATTCAAATCCATGATTCTAAGTTGTCTACTATCATAGTGACTATCATAATGTCTACTATCCACTGACCTAATAGTAAATGGACTGGCTGCAGTCATAATAATGTTATGTCTATTTGAGTGTCGCCATTTTGGCGCTGTAGGCAGATACGAATTTCCATGGAACTAAAATTAGTGATGTTCATAAGTCGACAAATATATCGATGATTATAAATAACACTACCTACCGTAACTCTAAAAATTTGCCAAAGAAAAAACTGTTTTGTCAAAACGGGGTAGCTTATTATTATTATGTTATTTTTATACAATGTATATCTCTCCCAAGGGAGGTTATGTAGAGAGCACGGGCCGAAGCCAAGTGCCATAATTATAAATTGAGAAACTTGCGGACAAGTCTGCAAGTATTGAGGATGACGGCTGTTTGTAATAGTTTATATACATTGGGGTTCATATTGAGTGTTTCTAGGCTGCTGTGTAGGGTCTTGGGTATGACGCCTGTGCTGGAGATAACAATAGGGATGGTGCGGACTTGATTTACCTGCCATTGTGTTTTTATTTCTATCGCTAGGTCTACATATTTCGCTATTTTTTCTGTATGTGTGGTTTGGAGGTTATGTGTATTGCAAACTGCTATGTCTATTAATATTATTAATTAGCCATAAATGTCCCACTGCAGGGCAAAGGCCTCCCTACCCTCCTTCCACTGATCTCTATCCTGAGCTATTGTAGGCCAGTTATGTTGGCGGGACGAACTAGACCAACACAATAATAACTGGGTAGCTTAGACAAAATAAAAAACAAAAATACTTTCACATTTTTATTGTAAACAATATTTATTATATAAAATATATCAAAATGTTTGGAACAGAGATAATCTGTTTCCTTCGGGGTCCAGTTTAAGGCATTCATATTTTGTAACCACACGTTTCTTAGCGTCAACTCGGAAGGAAATCTGCAAAAATATAATTCATAACTTATACATAACATAAATAAGATGTAAAATTATGTACATGCTGAGTAAAGAGACACACCAAAAGATTTATTACTAAAACCACGACTATTTTTCTGCATACGTATAAGACTCGAATTTCAGTCGTCGAATCGACCTCGCATAGCGTGCGAGGCTGACCCAGGCTTTTTTTTTAATTTTTCACAATGCCGAAATACGGGTGTATAACAATTACTTCCAATTAGCCTGAGCTTATACTAAGTACCTACCTATGTCAACTTTTAGTATTGAATATCGATATTTTATCGATAAGAATTTGTCAATCCCTAGTGTATAAACAAAACTAATTTTTACATCAATTCTCACGAAATTCATCATTATATCATCATTATTTTGTTAAGATATCATTGCAAACAATTTTCAGATAGTAATCATTGCTATAAACACAATTTCAAGACAAATTTGCATAAAAACAACAATAAAATACACGTACCTGTGAAATGACGTTTTACTCCCTTTTCTGTAGCGAGCTTTACAAAACACACATTTTATCATGTTTATTTAGCTCAACTTTCACAATTAAATATGAAATCTCACTTAAATACCACGAAATAAAATTATATTACACAAAAAACTCGCCGTCGCCGCTGTTACCATCTCATACGGGGGCCATTTTCTTGCAATGTACGTCAAAATTAGTTCTCGGGAAACTCATAGGGGCGCTTCAAATTGCCACACATATTAGCTGTCATTTGTATGGTGCAGCCAGTCCATATACAGTATGTATACTACAGGTCAGTGCTACTATCATATGTGTCTTTTATACAGAGTTCGAATTCGATCCCAAAATAGGTTAGGTATACCACATACCACGACACGAACCATAGAGGTTAGACCGCGAAGAGGTAGTATCTAGTTAGATCTGACTGCTTCTCTCTGGGATGCCATTTTATAACCACTATTTACCCCATGAAATAGAAACTACGCAGTAAGCACTTCATCACTCTTTCGTGATTTACCCCGTTTGCCCAAATAGGTTAAAAAGGAACTTGTATTTGATAACCTGACCTTTTCTTTACATAATATTAAAACGTTAATATTAATGTAGGAGAAAGGGCGCTACTGCCGAGAAAGTAAACATTAGCTCCGCGTAAAAATATTGATTTAAATTCGAAGTGCGCGAAATACAAATTAACTACACGCGAATTAAATAGTAAATAGTATAACTGTATAGTACAAGTGTTTGTGAAGTTATATTCAGTGATAAAGAATTGTTTTGAGCTTAAAAACAAAATTGTAAACAAACATTCCAATCCAACTGTATACAACATTAGTTTAATACATAATTATAGTGAAATACATGATTAAATGCGTAACTCTGGTGGCGATTCGGTGTCCTTCGAACTAAACTAAAATAAGTTTAGTCCTGTCAAACTAGGTTTTGGTATTCGGACGGCCACACGATTAAACTAATTTGAAGTATGTCGACTTAAGGTCGATTTATATCTACAGACATTGAGTGTGGCAGACACGTGCCGTGGCAGACAAAATGATATTCTTCCATACAGTAACTATTAACGTATTTATATCTATCGTAACGTGGCCGTACAGACGCGTACAGACACGTGTCGTGCCCGGCCAGTATTCTCGGAAAGAATATTTTGTCTGTGCGGTTCATGTCTGTACGTGTCTGTGGCTCCTTGCCGGGCAGTGTGAATAGAGTATCGGAACTACGTACACGTGCTGCCAGTGAGAGCGGACGCCGATGACGGTGTCTGTCGGTAGCCGGGGTGTCTGTCACGGCACGTTTCGATACGTTACATATAAATAAATGGTGTCTGTCGGTGTCTGCCACGGCACGTGTCTGCCACGCTCAATGTCTGTAGATATAAATCGACCTTTAATCGGTTTTAGTTACTCAATTTAGTTTAAACGCAATTCGGCTGCACACTTTTAGTGTCATTTTTAGTCCAAAATTATGAAGCCAAACGTCATTTTAGTTGTTATTTGGTCGGCACGTAAAAGATCACGATTAAAATTAGTTGAAGGAGACTTGTATGTGTTTTATTTGTTATATCTTCATTTAATCGTCAAGTGTGGACGAATTTGTGGTGGCGGCGACCGTTAATTCATTGGAAAGGTATGTAAAAAGCAAAACACCTATTTTTCTTGATTTACAGAACAAGTTGTTAGTTTGTGTGTTGTTCAACTACTTCGGTGATAACATTCGAATCTAATTATTTTTGCCAATAGAGACTTTGATTATGGAATATTAGGGAAGCTTCAAATCCTTTTAAAAATGAAGAGGAATTTAGGAAGCTATTTCGAGTTTCAAAGTTTGGAGCTCAACAGTAGATTGGTTCTCTCAGATTGAGGTTGTATATCGTGGCCTCCTAATCAGCATGTCATAGTATAAAGAAGCTACATTTATATCTGTATAATAAAAATGTATATCACTTTGCAGATGAGGATGACACTGGAGACCAGTTACAGCAAATTGAACCAGCTCTTGATGCAATAGAAGAGACAGAGGAAGATCATGATCATGATTTTCTGTCATAAGCCAGATTAATACAATAATATTTAATTGCTTGTTTTTAATAAAACAAATTGTAATAAAAACATCATTATATACTAATAATTGTTTATTATTGTAAAATTATTTCATAATTATTAGGGTTCAGGGTTAAAGAAGTAGGGTTGGGTGTTTGTTTAATGAGCTTATTGCTGCGGCTATAACATATGCAGCCTGCAGCACAATCTCTCCAAGCTTGTCCGTTTTCGTTGAGAGCCATAACTAAGGCCTCACTTGTTGTTGGGCGTCTGGATCTGCCACGACGTGACCGAGGCTTCCTTCCGAATAGTCGTGGCAGATCAGAACTGCGGGATGCTGACGCCTGGATTGGGGAAGAGTGGCACGTTGTGAGTGTGGGCTGAATCGGTGCAGGTTGACTTGGTTGAATGGGTGTCTGTATATTATCATATATCACTGGGAATTCATCCTTGAAAGCACTCGATGTACATGGTACATCGTACGCAGACAATCCCTGCACTTGTACTTGGTACATGAAGTGATTGTCGCTTAGTTGATGACTGTATACCCTGAAAACAAAATAGTCTTTTAAAAAATGAAATTAAAAAATAAGTGGACATGTTTCTTTTGTTAAAGATTAATTCAATTCAATTCAATTCAATTCAATACATTTATTTCAAGCAATTACACTCATATAGTACATGCATAATAAAGTTACTTTATTTTGGGACTGTAGATAAGTAAAATCCACGGTATAGCGAAGTACTTACTGCGTAAGTCTAAGTAGAGAAAAAGAGCGACTTCTAGTAGTTGCATATGGATTGCTTACCTCTCACAACCTCGATGTTGGCGTGGAGTCGCTCCAACATCACCTCTTTTTGCCTTTTGTTGGCTCGTTTCTTGTTTATATTCATTATAATGCTTTTTTATGTATTTGACTTTTTGTAAACATCCAATTTTGTTATTTAAAATATTTGAAGTTTGAACCATAGATAAATATAATAATACCTATATGGTTCAAACCTCAAGCTGAAACCAGAGTAAAATATGTGATTATATTCTCTTTGTTACAAACTTTTTGACGTTAATATTGCTACTCGCCACCAGACGGCGTAAGTGGCTCTACTCAATTTAGTTCATCTTAGTCGTCGACCAAATTTAGTTCGAAGGAAACACCGAATAGCTTTTCCACTAAACTAAACTAAACTAAAAATTATAGTTTGACATATTTTAGTTTAGTGCGAAGGACGCCGAATCGCCACCTCTAAGTGGTCAACTAGTTGCAGTGTCTAATTAACAATGGTGGCGATTCGGCGTCCTTCGCACTAAACTAAAATATGTCAAACTATAATTTTTAGTTTAGTTTAGTTTAGTGGAAAAGCTATTCGGTGTTTCCTTCGAACTAAATTTGGTCGACGACTAAGATGAACTAAATTGAGTAGAGCCACTTACGCCGTCTGGTGGCGAGTAGCAATATTAACGTCAAAAAGTTTGTAACAAAGAGAATATAATCACACATTTTACTCTGGTTTCAGCTTGAGGTTTGAACCATATAGGTATTATTATATTTATCTATGGTTCAAACTTCAAATATTTTAAATAACTAAATTGGATGTTTACAAATAGTAAAATACATAAAATAGCATTATAATGAATATAAACAAGAAAAGAGCCAACAAAAGGCAAAAAGAGGTGATGTTGGAGCGACTCCACGCCAACATCGAGGTTGTGAGAGGTAAGCAATCCATATGCAACTACTAGAAGTCGCTCTTTTTCTCTACTTAGACTTACGCAGTAAGTACTTCGCTATACCGTGGATTTTACTTATCTACAGTCCCAAAATAAAGTAACTTTATTAATCTTTAACAAAAGAAGCATGTCCACTTATTTTTTAATTTCATTTTTTAAAAGACTATTTTGTTTTCAGGGTATACAGTCATCAACTAAGCGACAATCACTTCATGTACCAAGTACAAGTGCAGGGATTGTCTGCGTACGATGTACCATGTACATCGAGTGCTTTCAAGGATGAATTCCCAGTGATATATGATAATATACAGACACCCATTCAACCAAGTCAACCTGCACCGATTCAGCCCACACTCACAACGTGCCACTCTTCCCCAATCCAAGCGTCAGCATCCCGCAGTTCTGATCTGCCACGACTATTCGGAAGCAAGCCTCGGTCACGTCGTGGCAGATCCAGACGCCCAACAACAAGTGAGGCCTTAGTTATGGCTCTCAACGAAAACGGACAAGCTTGGAGAGATTGTGCTGCAGGCTGCATATGTTATAGCCGCAACAATAAGCTCATTAAACACCCAACCCTACTTCTTTAACCCTGAACCCTAATAATTATGAAATAATTTTACAATAATAAACAATTATTAGTATATAATGATGTTTTTATTACAATTTGTTTTATTAAAAACAAGCAATTAAATATTATTGTATTAATCTGGCTTATGACAGAAAATCATGATCATGATCTTCCTCTGTCTCTTCTATTGCATCAAGAGCTGGTTCAATTTGCTGTAACTGGTCTCCAGTGTCATCCTCATCTGCAAAGTGATATAAATTTTTATTATACAGATATAAATGTAGCTTCTTTATACTATGACATGCTGATTAGGAGGCCACAATATACAACCTCAATCTGAGAGAACCAATCTACTGTTGAGCTCCAAACTTTGAAACTCGAAATAGCTTCCTAAATTCCTCTTCATTTTTAAAAGGATTTGAAGCTTCCCTAATATTCCATAATCAAAGTCTCTATTGGCAAAAATAATTAGATTCGAATGTTATCACCGAAGTAGTTGAACAACACACAAACTAACAACTTGTTCTGTAAATCAAGAAAAATAGGTGTTTTGCTTTTTACATACCTTTCCAATGAATTAACGGTCGCCGCCACCACAAATTCGTCCACACTTGACGATTAAATGAAGATATGTATAACAAATAAAACACATACAAGTCTCCTTCAACTAATTTTAATCGTGATCTTTTACGTGCCGACCAAATAACAACTAAAATGACGTTTGGCATCATAATTTTGGACTAAAAATGACACTAAAAGTGTGCAGCCGAATTGCGTTTAAACTAAATTGAGTAACTAAAACCGATTAAGTCGACATACTTCAAATTAGTTTAATCGTGTGGCCGTCCGAATACCAAAACCTAGTTTGACAGGACTAAACTTATTTTAGTTTAGTTCGAAGGACACCGAATCGCCACCAATATATCAATAGACTTAAAGTGTGTGAATGTTAGTTAATGTACTTTATCTACACTAATGTTGTAACATTCTACTTATGTTTCCAATACTTGACTTATAATTACTACTGTTATAGCGCAGACAACAAAACAATCAATTTAAGCAATTTCACATGATGGTATAATATTCTAAAACATCGATATCGATATCGTAAAATCTCATTATAACATCAATAAAACGCGACCAATTAACCTGGCGAGCCTTATGTCAAAATCCTCATACAAGTTGTATCAAATTTTGATATTATGCTGGCTTTTGAAAACAGTTGGGTTATACGTGAAAACTTCGTCGAAACTACATACACAAAACTCTTTGGTAAGATCTCGCTCGCTCCTGATTGGCCCTACGCGCAGCTGCGCTCTCATTGGTTAGATTTTAATGGCGGCAAGTTCACTGTGACAATACACGTACGCGTGAAAAACTATTGTCAGCTTTTACTCTTGTTGTTTGATTAATTGCATTAGTGAAGATAAAGTAGTGTATGCAACTGCATATAACACGGGTATTAAAACACTCGTTACTATTATGAAACTCGCTGCGCTCGTTTCATAAACTCACACTCGTGTTTTAATACCCTTCCTTATATGACAGTTGCATAAACTACTATTAGAAAATTTCAAAGTGAATTATCTTAAACTAAAAGAAGCGTCTATTTCTAACGAACTTTTATGAGCACCTACTGATCATTATTTTCAACCACTAATTAGAGAGCGCGATAGCCGTGTGGCTTGAGGTCCTTAATTAATGTAGGTGCGATGCGTATACCGTATGCACCGTGTTCGAATCCTGCCAACGCCGAATATTTTTTCAAGAACTTTTCTAACACTGGTCTACACGTTGTTAAGATTATAATAAGAAACAACAGATAAAAATTAAATTAAAACAATTAAGACAATAAAATTATTGTAAACAAATTCAAGATGGCGCAATATGCAGATACATTCCAGAGCCCGAGTAACGTCACATTAAGGAGAGGGGCACAGTGCGATCTGAGCCTTGATGACGACGAATATGAGGAAAGTATTGATGACACACAACTACCACTAGCACAAGAGCCTGACCCTAAACTCACTCAACAAAGCGTCAGTTTCGAAATGTTAGAACAGCTACTTGGCCAAAAACTAACAAACTTCAAAGATGCACTTATTTTAGATTTAAAGGATTTAATACAGAATGAGATATCAGCGACTATTGTGCAATTGAAAACTGAAATAGATGAAAACAACAAAAGAATTACAGAAAAACATGATAATATGAATAAAGAAATAAACAAACTGAAAACTAAGATTGAAAAGTTACAAAAAGATAAAGATAAAATGATGGAGGATATTGAAAATATTAAAATCATCCTTAGAAATTCACCTACCAATCCCCAACAAAATACTCCCATTAATGAAGACAGATACATAAGAAAGAACAAAACAAGTTATACGAATAATGTCTTCCCACAATCTGACCGACGTCCACCTCGACTTAGTACACCGCCGCCTGCTACAAATGCCAGCTCCAGCCGTGATTCTTCTAAACGGAAACTCTGCATTATTAGCAACCGACAATTCAGCGGCACCTTGGACACCATAGAAGAGATATTTTCTGATTACTTTTATTTTAATAGATATCTTAAGCCCAATTGTAAAATTTCAGAACTAATAACAAATATAAACCAAAAAATATGTAACTTTAATATGAACGACTATTGTATAATAATGTTAGGAGAAACAGATTTTCAGGCACATACTCGTAGTAATTTTGTAGAAATAATAAGTAAAATTCAAACCGCACTTCAAGAAATATCATTGTTTACTAATATAATTTTATGTTTACCTACATATATCAAAGGTTCTCCTTTGTATAACTCCAAAGTAGAAATGTTTAATAACCTTCTGTGCCTAGATATAGATAAGAACAATTATGCATATATCTTTGATACCAATAAAACTTTGACCAATGACATGTTCTCAGGAAAAACCGGATATATAAATAACGCTGGTTTAAAAAATGTGTATAAGAATATAATGAATGCTTTTCGTATAGACTTTGAACAATTTCCCATAGACCGAGAATATATAAATAGTGAAGAATATGCAAGTAGTCAAAAAGATATAAATAACCAGTTATTTCGAGTATAAATACATACATATATTACATCAAAATATTAATGGCCTATTATCTAAAATTGATGAACTTGCTATCCATGTAAATAATTTTAAGAATGATAATAACCTGATCGATGTAATTTGTTTAACAGAGCACAATATGATACAAAATGACCTATCACTGGTATGTTTAGACAATTACAATATTGTATCTAATTATTGTAGACCAAATAGACGTGGTGGTTCCTGTATAATGGTTTTAAAACAACACAAGTACAAAACATTAACTGAATTTAATAAAATAAGTGTTAATAGTATATTTGAGTGTAGTGCAATATGTTTAATAGAGCATAAAATAATCATAATATCTGTATATAGGTCTCCAAAAAACAGCTTAACTTGCACGGACTTATTTTTTCAAAAATTAGAAGCGCTCTTAAACAAAGCTTGCTATAATAATTCAAAGATAATATTATGCGGCGACTTTAACATTGACATAATGAAGACGTCCCCAATCACAAAAAAATTTGAAGAAATATTATCAAGCTATAACTTAAAATTAAGCAAAAATATTCCTACCAGACTAAGTAGCAAAACATGTATTGACAATATTGCCCATAATATTAGAGGCTGTAAAACATCGGTTATCGAATTAGGCTTGTCAGATCACACCTGTCAGTTAGCAAAATGTCCTGTTAAAAGGAGTTCATACATTAACCATTACTTTAAATATAAAAGAGACTACAATGAAGAGAACATTACTAAATTTATTAATTGTTTAAAAAACATTTCTTTTAATGAAACCTACAATGCCGAGGATCCCAATGATTCTTTTAATTGTTTTATAAAAACGTTTAAATTATTTTATGACCTATGTTTCCCATTCATAAAAATAAAAATACCAATGATCAAAAAACCTAAGTGGCTTAGTAAGGGCATAAAAGTATGTGCAAAACGCAAGAGAACTTTGTTATGGAAATATCGCCGATTTAAAAATGAAGATAATAAAAAAGAATTCAAAAATTACAATAGAATATTAAAATTAATTATAAAACAAACACAAAAGGCGCAAAACAATTATCACATACTACAGTCCCAAAATAAACCGAAAGCAGCATGGGAAATAATAAATAAATACAACAAAATTAATCTCAAAGAAGATGTGACTCAAATAAAAATTGGTAATAAATATATAACAGATCCAAATGAAATCGCAGAATCATTCAACAACTTCTTTATTGATGAAATTGAAAATAGTAAAGTAAATCATAATAAATATCAAAATAATAATATACCCAGCCATCCAACATCAATATTTCTGACCCCAACAAATAATATTGAAATAATTAACATAATAAAACATCTTAAAAATACAAATAGCTCTGGCTTTGATGGTATATGTACTAAAATAATAAAAAGATGCACACATATAATTTCTCCGATTCTATGTCATATAATTAACAAAAGTATGGAAAATGGAATATTTCCAGATCACCTGAAAACTTCTATTGTTCGACCAGTTTTTAAAAAACAAGATAAAGAAGATATGCAATATTATAGACCCATAGCACTAATACCAGTTCTCGCTAAAATATTCGAAAAGGTAATTCATAATAGACTTAGTATTTATTTAGAAAAATATAACCTATTAACTCCTGAACAATCCGGTTTCCGAAAAGGAAAATCTATTAATACTGCAATTTTACAGTTTTTAAAGATAATATTTGAGGGTCTGGAAAACAAAACAAGAGTTATTGCTTTCCTCATGGACATGACGAGGGCTTTTGATAGAGTTGACCATAGAATTTTATTTGCAAAATTAGAAGCTTATGGAATAAGGGGAGTAGCCCTTAACCTCATAAAATCATACCTAACGAACAGAAAACAAATAACAGAAATAACCAAACTAGATTTCTTCTATAAATTACAAAATAAATATAAGTCTAAAATAAGAACGGTTAAATATGGAGTTCCCCAGGGGAGTATATTGGGACCCCTTTTATTCCTAATTTATATCAATGATTTCCCTAAAGTAATAGATCACCCCATGGTCCTCTTTGCCGATGACAGTACTGCAATATTTACTGATAATAAGTCCAATAACTATGAAATTGACATAAATAATGCAATAGTATCTATCATAAACTGGTTAGAATCAAATAATTTAAGAATAAATATAGACAAAACACACTTCATAACATTCAAAAATAAAAATAGTAACTTTAATTCTGTAAATATAAAATATAACCATGATCCTATAAAAGAACTTCAATCAGTTAAGTTCCTCGGTATCCATATAGATGCAGAACTAACATGGAAAACACATGTAGAACAATTGTGTACTAAAATAAATAAATTTGCATATGCGTTATATATGTTACAAAAAGTAACTAACCAGTATACGCTACTTAACGCCTATCATGCATATGTCGGATCGATACTTAAATATGGTGTTCTGTTTTGGGGTAACTCTACAGAGAAGCTTGCAGCATTTAGAGCCCAAAAGAAATGCATTAGGTCTATGTGTACACTTAAAAAAACCGATAGTTGTAAGTCATTTTTTATAAAACTAAAAATTCTTACCCTACCTTCTTTATTTATACTAGAATCAGCTCTATATACAAAATCACATACTAATGAAATGAATAAATTCAAAAGTAAACGCCATAATAACAAAATAATATTTCCACATTGCAGAACTAATAAATTTAATAATAGCTTGTTTTTCCTAGGCATCAAAATCTATAATTCTATTCCACTTTCTATTAGAAAAATAGACAGGACAGATAAGTTTAAACTAAAACTAAAAGAGTATCTTTTACTTAAAGCATACTACTCAATAGAAGAGTTTTTTGAAGATAAACACGTATAATAATTAATAATGTAACTAGGTCTAAGATGTTAAGTTTTATTCTATTGTTTAGTTGATTTTAAGTTTTAGTTTATTTTAGTTCCTATATAGTTTTTGATTGTTTTAATAGTTTATTTTAGTATTTAGTTTTTTTATTTTTATATTTTAGTTTTGATTTTTATATTTTGCGCACCCTTTGGGTTTGTAAATAGATGTAACAACTATTTACGCAAATAAATGATTTGAATTTGAATTTGAATTTATTTTCCGACGAACTAAGATGCATACGTCCCCAATATTTTATCTCCATAGTGTCACATGATATAGCCTCACAGGCGTGACGACTGCATCGTTTGCTATAAACAGATAAGTAAATAGTGTGTAGATAAGCGACATTTGAATGTGTAATGCAAGGCTACTAACTATGTATAATCTATTTTTTTTTGATTGGCACACAAATTTTCCAGCCGAAGACGATTGCTTCTGAAGAGGAAAAAGGTTTAGAGATAGGGTAAGAATGAAATAAAATCACTAAACCTTTTTCCTCTTCAGGAGCATCGTCTTCGGCTGGAAAATTGACGACATTGGTCCACATTATGTGCCAATCCAAAAAAAAATTGAGTATGTATACCTACCAATATACATTACTTTTGGGCTATGCAATTAGGTATGTTATTTTAACCGAACACAAACAAGAGAGTTATAAGTTTTTGATAACTTAAATGTCTCTTTCGCTTTCATGTATCCCTAATTTATATTTTACTAGCAGCGCCCCGCGGTTTTACCCGCGTTGTGCCCGTTCCCGTGGGAGTTTCGTGATGAAAAATAAACTATAATCGTTCCGTTAAATGTGGCTATCCATTACGAAAATAATTCTTCAAATCGGATTGGTAGTTTATTAAAATAGCGCGTTCGATCAAACCAAAATAAAAAAACCAACTCTTCAACTTAGCATTATTATATTAGCAAGATTAAAAACCTAAAGACGAACTAATCATGAAATAAAATATAATAATAATTAGGTTGTGACCCAAGTAATGCGTCACGTAATTTGCACACTTGCAACTCGTGCTTGTCTCAAGTTTGCCTGAAGTATGTCATAGCAAGTACTTAATAGGTATTGTGAAGGTACTTGCTGTCTACCTGTGACCATTTACGCCATTGCAATTATTATTATACACGTGTATTGTATTTACTGCAAGTCTTGAAGTATAACTAAACGTGTGTGCATGAGTAACTTTGCCACCGGATCAACGACCAATGAAAGTTTCTGCCTCACAATGTTGCATAGATAATGCGCACACAATAAGTACTTGTTATTCGATTCTATGTGGAACTAATTCAGAACCTACATTGCCGTCTATCTGATAATGATGATTTTATTATGTCTAATTTTATTTGGAGGTTGTATGGTAAATGTTTAGCCACTGGCAACACACAAAATAGTGATGTACAAAATATTACGGGACTTCATTTTCCTCGGGAAGACTGTGCACATGTACAAGCATGTGCTTAAGTAAGTATATTATCATTGTTAATGTCATAGAGATAAGAAACGTAGAAGCTTAAAAACTTACAACTTAATAAAATTATCATATCACATGTGCTAAAATAAACATGGGTAGGGTCGGTATTTGTTTACAATTGGCAACAACTCGACTTCGGTTATATTGACGGGCATATCGCTACGATAATTTTAACGTTTACTACACGTATTGAACGAATATAAAACTTGGGTAACAAATAAATAGCCAGTCAGGCAATATGAACGTGAGTGTTATGTGTGTGTGTGTACGAGTAGTCGAGGATCTCGTGTGTCGGCGCACACGAGCGGCGAGGCGCGTATGTGTGGGAGTGCGGTCACGTTTCACGCGGCGTGTGGAGCAGCCCGTGCACCTCGCGACTGCCTCGCCTTGCCGCGGCGACACATCGACGTGTTATTTTCGCCACTACTTTCGCCAATCACAATCTCACTATCGAATTAATTTCTTACTCCGTTTGAAGCTCTATATTTGAATTTTAATCGCACTATTACGTTATTTTTTAATGGTAATAAATTCTATACTTACGTATGCGTTATTTTTCAAGGTCTCTTAGTTACCGAGTTAAGTATTATATGTTGCCGAGTTAGTTTTTTGCTGATTTGGACTTAATATTATTTAATAATAAAAAAGAAGCAGTCTGTAATGTCGAAATTATTTAATTGGCCATGTATGTAGAAGTTACCTAGGTATGTAATATGTATTACCAAATGCTCTGCGATAAACGTCATAGCAAAGAAGGTTTATTATAATTTTATTTTACTTTGTTGGTTTGCGGGTCAAATTGTACCTAATACATAAAATGTATAAATTTTAAATTTAGGATAATGATCTAATAAAACTGTAAGACGGAATTGCCATGTCACCTTTGACCTTGAACAAGGATAATAATAATGATAATGGCGTCTTGTTCAGTTTAAGTATTAATTAAATCATCCAATGCACCACAAGCAGGTATACTATATTAATAAACGTGGTGTAACTGAAACACTGTTATACTGTGTTCTCTTTTGCTCTTCGAAAAATTGCGTATGTCAGAAAGTGACAAACCATTTGCTAAACTGTTCATATCATAATACGCGTTTATTAATACGGCTCTAGAAGTTGATGGATATTTCAAAGATAGAATATATAAAAAAATATATAAATGAGGCCAAATGAAACTCAACACAACACCACTCAACTGCAGAAGCTTTTAGGACAAACTATCGAACGTCGAATAAAAACTACGTTAAAGTATAATTAGCATGGGTACTTACCGGCTTTTCCATTGGCAATACGTCGGTACTTGTAGAAAACAGGAAGATAGGAAAGAAATTCACTCATTATCGCCTTTTTCCATTGTCGACTACCTTTTTAATACTACACACCATAACTAGGTAGTTCCTAAACTCCTAACTATAGAAATAAGTCGCTGCTTTGTAGGTAGGTTCTGAATTACATTCAAGACTAATCGACCGGTTTATTAACAGAAGGTTGTTGATTCGTAAATCCAAAAGTTAAAATAATTTTAGTCATATTCGTTCCCAAAGGTGCTGTTTTGATGGTACCTACGTTTAATTAGAGAAAATCAGCAGAGAAGAATTGGAAAGAAACTCTGCTTCTCTCTTAGGTTAGGTATCTGTTATCATTATTTCTCAAGATTAAAAAAAAAATCAGTTGCAGGACTTTAACTAGGAATTTATCTTTGTTCTTAAAGTACAGTACCTATCAAAAAGCTTTGGGTAAAACTTCAAGTTAGGTACCTATCTACTCAAAATTAAAAATATACAGTTTCGACTTACTTAACACATTATAAGTTTAGTGACCCCAATTTAATGGAAAAATCTCGATTTAATAAAATATCACTTCCTTCTTCGTCTTCTTCATGGTCAAACTGACCAATCCTGGTGTCAGAGTTATTGAGCCGCCAAAAGCCTCTGACATGGCTCTCTCTCTGACATGGCTAAGCTACGGTAATACTATATAAATAAATGTCATTTTACACATTTAGATTTAACCCCATTTAAAAGCAGATTATCAGTGGAAAACTAATCTGACTTTATATTACCTAGCTAAAGCTTTATTAACCTCTACTAATTCGCTATTATCTATGCTCAATGGATATGGGTTTGAAACATAATACTGTGTCAGAGCTTTAATATCATATTGTCGAGTATCATGTCATCAAATTCAATAGAATTGATCAGCTGAGCTGTACATTTCTTCGACATGCTGTATGCTGTCAAGTAGGTCACACACGCTGCAGCCTTCAAATACCGACCAAGTGGAATTTTCTTATAACGACCTCTAAAGTGAATTGTATCTTATAAAATGAATAACAACATTTGTAGGAAAACTACTCAATAATAACCAGTTCAACGTTTTATTGGCATCTCAAAGTAAAGTAAATAAATAAATATTTGTAATACATACTTGTCATATTTCACGGAATGTCCGTTCTCCTCCCAATAATTTCGTGTTTCCATATTCACTTCGTCACAACAAAAACAATTATTATTATGTCACTACGGAGCACTTTATTTCACTATATTAATATTATTTTGTTATTTACATCTTTTCCCGGTATGGGCCCAACACTATCCACTGCACTCTATCGTACTATTTAAGTTAAATCTTCGCAATCCATTGTAATCATCCAAATACAAGGGTAGTGTATGCTGGTTATCGTATTTAATTGCATGTAGAAGGAAAGGAAGCTAGGACGTGCTCACCGTGAGAGGCTCGCGGCCATTCTGTGCGAATATAATCTGAATACCGGCCGGTACAAGTCATGTGACGGCGCGAGACGGTATCAAAATAAGGCACGGGTACCTCGGAATGTGCCTTCAGATTCACATATTTGCCTCAAATAATGTTGTCAAGTATATTCATTGAAAAATGGTAATAGCTGATGTATCATCCGTATTAAAAATGGAATTTGTGCTAAACATTCGCGTACAATAATGAGTAATTGTTGTGTTATTGTTAGTCGAGGCGGGAGCGTGTCGGTGCGGGTGTGCGGCCACGCTGGCTCGCACGTGACCGAATGTTGACGTGACTGGCTGCGCGCCCCCACCCCGCGCCGCCGCCAGCCCCCACGACCGCTCCTCGCACGCCACTCTGCACGCCACTCTCCCTCCTCCTTTCACTGTTATTCTCCCAGTTAAACATAAACGACAGTACATAACTATAATGTTACGTATAACAAACATTTCTACATCTTCAGACAAAGTCAACACATAGGTATTAGGTTCTTCACGTAATTATTACTGATTATTTATATATCAGGAAAATTACCAAATACTACCTACCAGAAGTTGGTGATTTAAATTTATTAATCTACTTGTAAAATTAATTAAGAAAATTACCTATAACTTATATTAGAAATATTTAGAAACTTTTCAATAGGTACAGAAATTCTGAGATTACGGCACTATCCCGGCGACTGCGATTTCTTAATTTTTGTAAATCCCGGTAATGCACAATGCACATCACTAAGCACACTACCTATGATACCCTTTAAATATTTTTAGTTTGCAGTGCCCTAACAGGGTGTGATGTATAAGGGTACTTTATGGCAAATAAATAAATTTGAATTTGAATATGTACTTTGGAATTCGAATGTTTACGAACACATTTTTTTAAATTCTAGTAACAATAAAATAAATAAATAAACCCGGACAAATTCATACACGGTTAATAAGACCCAAAGTAAGCTCTAAGCTTGTGTTATGGAATCTAATTAACTGCTACTACTACTTATACAGACACAAATACTTTATATGAATATATAATTGACACCCAGACGTCGTCGCCAACAACTATGTCTGCACATATTGAAGACTACGGGCGGGAATCGAACCCGCAACCCCCGACACATTAAGCGCTCTCACTGCCACTGTGCCAACGGGCTTGTCACAATATTTAAATACCTGATAATCATGGGCAATTAAAAAGACATTATTTAAACTCGTATTTGGCAGCTTTAAAATGTAAAATAATTGAATTTAAATATAATAGTCAAGTATATAATGTCATTACATTCTGCTTGCGTCTCTTGCTCTAGGTTTCACAGCTAAATACAGATTTCATCACATTGCATAGCCATTACGAAATGGTAAGGAAAGGGCGCCGCCCGCGCCGATAGAATACTGGAGATGCATGGGAAACCTTTTTAGATACTGTGTGTGAGTGTACTGTACCTTGTATATTCTCAGCTTCTCCCTACACGTATGGAATCGACATCGATATTTTTAAAATAATAAATTGCTGCTCATTGTTAAAACTTAAAGACCGCGGTGTCGATTTAGGGTTTAAATAATAGCAAACGGAAACGAATGAATGAAATCGCAGTGCACAGTGGAATCACAAAATATGGTTCTATATTTTCTTGTAGGGGGTAGACTTACTGTTAATTAGTACGATTCTGTGCCGACCTACCCTCAAAACACCTCAGATTCCCTCCGTACCTACATCGACAATGGAGTCACGATAAGCTGGTAACATTTTACCGTTGTAACGTTTCGTTATACTTTACCTTTGTTGATTTAATCGTCATTGATTATATTAATTTTTACAATAGTATAAGGCAAAGACATTTACAAACAATACATTTCCATAAATATATCATAATTTCATATTATGATCCTCAAGATAAAATATTATATCAGTTTAATTTAGTATTTTAGATATGTACCTATGTAAGTAATACAAGTAAACTTTATTCAGTAGAGACAGTGAAATGGAACGTAATTTGAAATGACAGATCAATCGTCAGTCAGCAATTCTGTCACAAACGTCAAATCAAAAATCATCAAAAAGATTTTCCGGGGTAGAGGCGTTGAGTAATTTCAATTTGTTCCTTTCGATAATAATATAATCGCGAAAATGATTGCTTTGATTAATCGTATCCTTGATTGGATTAAAAGCTTGTTCTGGAAGGAGGAGATGGAGCTCACATTGGTTGGATTGCAGTATTCAGGGAAAACAACTTTTGTTAACGTCATTGCCGTTAGTATTATCTGAAAACAATAATTCTGTGTTTATTGAGTATATTGGTGTTATATTTAACCTTAGTTAAGTTTGCTTTACATGGCCTGATGTATTGTGAATATTCATCTCGTTGTATATAACAGACTCATGGACTTTTTTTCCGCAAGGAATTTTGCAAGAATTCATCAAAATAAGTCCATGTAGGAACTAATTAGTCATTGTTTTGTTAGACTGCTTTGTGAATCAACAATGCGTTGTTGAAACGTTGAATTTGAAGTAGTTTTCTTCTAATTTTTTTACTACCCAATGATTGGTAGTTTTGTTAATTTTTTTCAATTATTACCAATATTGATTGTCCTTTCTCATAAGAATAATATAAGAAACATAGATTTAGTTTACTTAAATCACCATCAATTGAAGTGACATGTTGTTGTTGGCTGATCTTTAAACTCGGCTTTAATCCAACATGAAGTTACAAGTGTTTGATCCTTACTTGAAACATATAGACATGAGATCAGTTAAACGTTATCTGGTGCACATACCTAATGCGACGTTAGAGTAAGCTTCCTAAATGAATAATCATAATGTAGGTAAAAGTAATCAAATATAGGTCTCCAATAATATTACGCGGTGTTGTAAACAACACATACCCAATTGTAACAATGAATGTTTTGTTATCTTATCACAGTATAAAATATCCAGAATTTAATTAAAATTTTCAATTGTAATCGATATTAGTGTCATTGAAATATACCCCTTATGCCCATGTTTTAAGAGTAATCAAATTACTTGGATTATTTTGGCTATGTCTGTGGAAATATATGAAAGCTTTGTATGGATAACTATTATATGTTATTTGTTAGGTTTACTTGCAATTTTAATGCACTATGTTTTTTAATCGCATATAAAGGTGAAAACTGTGAATAGATTTATTTAAAATCCAACTGACTTTACCATAAATAAGCATGTCCAAACCAAATAGGAACTTTTGTGATATTAGCATGTATGTATAGTAATATTTGGTTTTTGTTTCAGTCTGGCCAGTTCAGTGAAGACATGATCCCAACTGTGGGATTCAATATGAGGAAAATTACAAAAGGAAATGTTACTATTAAGGTGTGTTATGTCTCCAATAACATTTTTAGCTTAGTTTCTGTGTGTATTTGCAAAAAAGGTTCATTTTTAGCCACAATATTTGAATTCAACAAAAAGTTAAGCTTTCTCAAAGGTATTTAAACTATCACAATTTGAACACTTTGTAAACAGTAATCTAGATGGGACTTAATAAAACATTTAATGAACACAGCTGTTGTGACACAACCAAAACATTGAGGTATGCATTAAATGTTTTATTTGTGATTAAGTCCCGCCTAGACTAGTGTTCACAATCTCAAAGGTACTTTCTGTTACACTTATAAGCAGAAACTATATTGAGCTTTCACTTAAGACTAGCAGAGAGGCCTTTGACTTCCAGTGGAACACTACAGTCTCCTAATAATAACTTAGAATATTGAGGACACAACTACAATTATAAAAACTATTCATTACTTATTACTGCATATTTCAGGTGTGGGACATCGGTGGCCAGCCCCGATTCAGGTCTATGTGGGAGAGATATTGCCGCGGTGTCAATGCTATTGTGTAAGTACTATGTCTATACATACACCTTCCATAAGATAAGTCTTTGTCAAGTTTTAAGAGTGCTTTCCATTGATGGGGAATGCAGCCGTGCGAAGCTCAATCACCCAATCACAATTTGTTGTAAGTGTCAAACAACATATTGACATTGTCAAAATCTTTTCTTAATGCACTGTGATTGGTTGATGGAACTCTGCTCTGCTTAATGGAAACGCACCTAAGACATTACAATCTATGGGCCTTATTTGTTTACCTTAGTTTGTCTCTTTCCGACAAACACTATTTCTCCAAAGGGCAAAGAGACTTATATATAGGGCCTTATACATAAACGCTTATTAACGGCACTTTAGCTATCAAACGGTTTGTCCCTTTCCGACATACGCTATTTGCCAAAGAGCGACAGAGACAAAACACTTTAAAACGCTGTTTAAGTTTATGAATAAGGCAGATTGTGTTTTAGTTATACGAGCGTTTACGAATGAAGCGGTATGTTTGTAGTTTGTAACTTCGTTTCTCAGGTACATGGTAGACGCGGCGGACCCGGACAAGATCGAGGCGTCGCGCAACGAGCTGCACTCTCTGCTGGAGAAGCAGCAGCTCACCGGCATCCCGGTGCTGGTGCTGGGCAACAAGCGCGACCTGCCGCACGCGCTCGACGAGCACGGCCTCATCGAGAGGATGTCAGTATACCATACCAACACATCTGTAGAGTGCCTCGTGGCTTTACCCATAGTGTAAACGTTTCCATATAAATACTAGCTGCGCCCCGCGGTTTCACCCGCGTTGTACCCGTTCCCGCGGGAATTTCGGGATGAAAAATAGACGTTGGCCGATTCTCAGACCTACTCAATATGCTCACAAAATTTAATGAGAATCGGTCAAGCCGTTTCGGAGGAGTACGCGAACGAACACTGTGACACGAGAATTTTATATATAAGATAGGGGCAAAAATAGCCCGAAGTCTGATATATCTGATAATGCTGATTATAAAAATATTTTTTTATTGGAATATGACTTTCGGGATTGTGAGCTATACATATGCACATTCATTTTCAAGGTTTCATGAGTCAGTTTCACTAGTCAATTTAAAAACAATAAGTATTTCAGGGTATTATAGCTATATAGGTAATCAACAGTTTTATAAACATGTCGAGTACCTAAAAACTAATTATATAATAACTCTATGAAATGCATTCCAGGAATCTGTCAGCGATCCAGGACCGTGAGATATGTTGCTACTCGATCTCTTGCAAGGAAAAGGACAATATCGACATCACTCTACAGTGGCTCATCTCGCACAGTAAGTCGGGTAGCGCGCGTTAATTACGAAAAACAACCTTAATACAATGTAACTAACTTTCTTTTACACTGGGGCGTAGTGCCTACACTCAATGCTATAGATAAACGTATGTTCATACCTTACATCGCAAATGTTGTCTCGATAATATTGTATCAATGTACGCTTTCACTAAATGTTCTGAACACACATGTTGGATCGGCAAAGTCGGTTCGGCAATAATTGCCGAACGATAATGACGACTCAAAGTTACACTAGTATGGTTCAGTATTGCCCAGCAAAGCCGATTAATGCCGGCCCTAATCTGTGTTTCACATTCAGCTAATTTAGCATTTGACCATAATATTGGCTGGATATTGTAATCATGATCAAATGAATATCACATATTAGGTCTTCTGCTAACTTTGCTTACTGTACATATGTATTTTCGTGTGACAATATCTGCGTGTTCTGTGAATATTATTTTTTATTATAAGTCTTAGATTTATATAGAAAAGATATAGAATTTTTGCATCGTTAGTTTCTTGGAGATATTATGAGCGGAATTTGTTACCATGGACTGTACAATAATTGTTCGTACGTTATTCTTAGCTTGTGGAGTGTAATATAAAGCTATAGTGCCTGATGATAACCCAACAACTATGCTGTGCTACATTGCTATATACTATCTATCTATATACATATAAAAGCGAAAGGTTATGCTCGATCACATTCCGAAATCTGATACTATAAGTGCTAGGAGCCTCAATATTTGCATGGGAGTTCCTATGTTCGCTAAGAAGGGATTTAAAGAAATTCAACCCTTAACAGGGTGAGAGGGACCCTTTTACCTGAAGCGGAGGCAGGATAGGTGGATAGTGTGTATGCTACCTTCTTCAAGTTACATGGTTCTGCTACGCTGATATAATTGGTGCCACAGCACAGCATAAAGTTGTTGGAAAAACACCCTTATGTCAATATAGGTTCATACATTCCCTGTCCTAATATAACTCCGCTTAGCCAATTTTGTAATACACCAAGGAACGTATGAACTATATCGTCATCAAAAATGTGATAAAACAATATTATAATCATGATTTTTTGGTTCGACATACCTGCTTATAATATCTCAACGTATACAATATCAATGACAATGAACAAAAAATATATATTATGAAATGAAATCAATTATGTAGCCTTTTTTAATAGTTGTGTTAGATTAGGGTACCTGCGCCTTGGTATGTGTGATCCATTGTTCTCGTTTTGCTAAAATATACAACAGATTATGATGTTTTTGTTTTCACATCGAATTTTTTGTAATAATCTCTTAGTTTTGATAACCCCATAATCATAAGCGTTAGTTTGTTATGTAGGTCTAGCTTCTTCTTCTTCTTATCGAGTGGATGGTCAACTTGACCAATCCTGGTGTCAGAGTTATTGAGCCGCCAAAGGCCTCTGACGTGGCTCATGTAACGACTACTATCCGTAGAAAGTAACCGGGACCGACGGCTTAACGTGCCCTCCGAAGCACGGAATCATCTTACTTTTCGGGCAATCAGGTGATTCAGCCTGCAATGCCCTAACCAAACTGAGGACAGTCTCACAAAGTGATTTTTGTGAGATATCCCCACCGGGAATCGAACCCGGAACCTCCGGATCGTGAGCCGAGCGCTCAAACCACTAGACCACGGAGGCTGTAAAGGTCTAGCTCAAACGGTAGAATATCTATATAGGTATTGTCTATTTGTTAAAATTGACCACAAGGATATTGAAATTATAGAATTAGACACTCATTTAGACTATTTAGACACTCACATTTACTCAAGCAGTTGCTATAAGCATCGTATCTCAGTGAACATTTGTTGCGCAACAGTTGCTAAACATATGTTGCTTATCTTTGGAAAATCTTTTAACATCCAGTGCTTTTAATCAGCTCTGCTACACGTTTTGTTGCCGAAGCATGGAATATGTTCTCAACTATGCACAATTAATATGTTACTGCAACAGTGTTTATAAACAAATGTTTACCGTGAATACGAGACTGTTGGTTGATCTTAAAGATAGTTAAATAATGAATACTTTACCTTGTTATCACGCAGTCGAGTAAAATAAATATTTTTTCTCTACTGAAATATTTTTTGCCCAGTCTTTGCCCAGCTCTGGGACCTAGCAGATCACTGTTGTCTCGACTCCATAATTGTTGAAAATGTTAATATTAAAAATAGGAAACATAATCAAATTCTTTGTGAAAACATAACTATCGGTATGTTGTTCAGTTGAATAGCTTGGGTTTTGCACTCTCTATAATGTGGCGAATGAATCTCTGAATATGAATTATAATTATTAATCACTTGGAGGGACGGTTTTGGTGAAAATATGACGAAATCAAAAGCTTTGCATATTTTTAGTTTCAAAACTATTGTGTTTTACTTTTAAACAATTAGGCGCACTTGCATAAGAACCTCTTGATGTTATTTAGTACCTAAATATGTTTATGAAACAGGAGCTATTCATTCAAAATTGTATTTTAACATGCACCAAATAGAACACAATTTAAAACGAACATTTTGTCTTTAAACATATTTAGGCTTTTGAGATTCAAATTAAACATAGATCTGATTCAAAAATGGAATAATTTGATCAAGTAAAGTGCCAATTGGTTTGTTTAAAACGATATTGGTTCATATTTTTGAGATTGTTGCCACATTGAATATTTGTAATTAATATTAAATTATGCGCATGGCAATACAGTTGCTTTTTGTAATTGCAATAGAACATATCAGTAATACATTGTAACTTCACGAATCCGTAAGATTTTTTTATTTGTTTACCTAACTGTCAAAAATAGGAGGTATGTTTCTATTTTCTGGTTGTTCCAATGACAGGCCTAGATTATTTCCGTTTTATTTAATTTAACATTTTTTCTTATTTACATTTATTTTTAAATATACATAACTATATATATACTAATTACAGAAAGTAACTGTATAGACGTACACAAAATATTTTGTTTATAAAAATGTAGAATATTTAGATTCCTTGATAATATATAGCGTTACAATAATATGTAATACTTATTATATCATATAATATTGTTAGCAAATGTAATAAGTTTAAATAAATGCCTAATGTGGGACTAATTTTGCTCAAATTATATGTATCATACAATAATATTGTAGGTGTCAATTGTACGGTTTTATAGCTGTGTAAAGGTCTCTAATGCGAGAAAATCATTCATTAAAAAACAACCCAAATGTATTTATTGCTGAAAAATCAACATTTACGTATTTCTCGTGGTTTTTAGAAACTCGATTTTTAGGGTTCCGTAGCCAAATGGCAAAAACGGAACCCTTATAGATTCGTCATTTAACAAAATTGCTCTCACAATTGGCGTTCTTTTGTAGTAAAGTCACTAGGTTTAATTATAATATAATATAATATACATTGTATGAAGCTTCGACTGCACATTATGTTTGTTATGTATAAGAACTGTTATATTCATATTCGAAGATCACATTTTCTTGTTGGATACCTATATTCGGAGTGTATATTAGATTATTAGTATACATATTTACCAAATATTGAAATCAGATTCGCACACATCAGGTAAGAAATAAGCCTGTTTTACATTACTAGAATAAGGCTTTCTGTCCACGAAGAGAATTGAGTAGCGGGCATAGGAAAAATCTAAAAACAGAATTGTATGAAAGTAAGGGAGCGGTTTTATGCAATTTTATTGGTCGATTTTCACCAAACGAGTATCTTAGTAATTTTGGCAACAGTAGAACAATGGTAGAATAATTCTACTAATGTAGAACTGGCTAAATACTCCTATAAAAAACTGGTCGAATCATTCTGGTAAAGGTATATACTTATTATTTATTACCCGACTCCAAAAATGGTATGGGCGATCATTGAAATCTTACCTGTATTAAGTTGGTTGCATTATACACCAGAGTTAGGTAACTACAGGGTGTCCCAAAACTATTCTTTGTCGGAAGTCGTAGATTCAGTATATATATATATATAATAGGTTGATTTTAAAACTAAAGTTAATTCTCGCACTCTTGACGATTTTTTGATGATTAGTTTTGGGAAACTCTGTATATTATAAACTTAAAAATAAAATACATATATATATATATTATGGTACTGAACTTTGTATTATATATCGCGTTGGTACTTGCGTGTGGATCGCGCTTTATACCTATATATCAAATTATTATTGTTTATTTAAATTATTCTCTTCTTAAATATATTATAATTTATGTTACCTTTATAAAGAAATTAGATTAAAAATTAGCATTCCGATATAAATACATTAGAAATCGTTTTCTTTCTATGGTGCATTGTTTGCGGCTGTAAATTTTCTTTTTTATAATAACACTAAAACAATAAAAATAAAACGAATTGTTTATTATTTTAATTATAAGTTTCTGTATTACGATTATATAAATAATACAAAAATGTAATATAAACAGTGTATACCTAAAAATAATAAAATAATTCTTAAATCCATTTTAATGGTTTATTGGAACCTTACTATTAGGTGCGGCGCAGACGAGACTTTTTGTGCGATCGAGTCTGCGGCGCACAAAAATTCGGTCGGGGATTTTTGCGCGTCGTGTGCGTTACTGCATATAATTACATAGGTTCTATTTTCACAGACTAAAAAGTGCGTCACGGATAGTCTGTCGTCTGCGCTGGGCCTTAATATAAAATAATCGGAAGGTTTACGTTACTGTTACGTACATTAAAACATTGTTTAGTACATAAAAAATTCCATCTTAGACTTATGTTTCCATTCAAGTGGAGCGTAGCTCAACTGACCAATCACAGCGTTATTTGAGAATCCCAATGCGCTGTGATTGGTGAATCGGGCTCCGCACCGCCCCACACTGCTCCAATGGAAACACACCCTTCACTGGCCATCTGTTCACTGGCGAGCAACGTGAGGTATATCCACCAATAGAAACAATAGAATAGTGGGTATTTTATACAATTCTATTGTTGGATTTGAATCTCACCGCTCCGCTATTGTTCCGCAGGACGAACAGCCTAAAAGATTTTTTATTATAATTTAATCTCTATGCAATTATAATAAAGCTTATGTTATTTGTTTGAACGCACTAATTTCCTGAACGAACAGTCTGATTTAAGCAATATTTTTGTATGTGATAGCTAGATTCAAAAGGAACGTCAGAGGATACGTCTCATCCTGACATCCCCACGGGAGCGGGTACAGCGCGGGTAAAACCGAGGGGCGCAGCCAATGCGTTAAAATGCGAAGCCATCTATACTATTGAACCAATCACTACATAGTATAAAACAAAGTCGCTTTCCGATGTTTGTCTGTCCTTATGTATGCTTATAAATCTTTTAAACTATGCAACACATTTTGACGCAGTTTTTTTTAAATAGATAGAGTGATCTAAGAGAAAGGTTTAAATGTAAAAAAAAAATGAAATTCCCACGGGAACGGGAACAACGCGGGTAAAACCGCGGGGCGCTCTTAGTATATAATAATACATTAAAAACATCTACAAAGGTCCTCTACGACAGTATTCCCAGAGGCTGTTTTTCACACTTTCTAAAAAGACCGGGCTTGTTTCTTAGAAATGTTGTATTTCTAATGCTACGGCTACACTGTCGCGCAATAATTCCTGTTCCGTTGTCGCGATAAAAACTTCGTGTTCGATCCATGACGAAGTGCTTGGCCACATATTCACTACGTCGCGATAATCAAGAACGTCGCGATAATTCATTTCGCGGGAAACATGGAAGAGGCGGTTGCGCTGTGTCACATGGCGGCTAATAATTATATACTACATCTTCATTACTTGAACAAAAATAAAAAGGTTAAAAAAGAGGAATAAAAGGCGATGGTTCATAATTTTGTATGAATAATAATATTTTCTCATTAGGTACTCCAATCCATGACAAGTTCGCTGAAAATGTTTAGTTTTTTGTTTAATTGAAACACGTTCAAACCGCTCGGAGTCTCGCAGTCAACTAAAGCGCGCGATGTGTAGCCAACCGCACGAACTTTGTCGCGACAAAACCCTTTGATGTGCGGCAATTTACCGACAGCGGCGCGAAGGGCATTCGTATTCGCGAAGATGATTCGCGATAGGACGAAAACTTTGGCCAGACGTGTCGCGACAACGCAAATCTTCGCGTTATCGCGATAGTGTGGCCCCAGCAAAATGCTACGGCTACATTGTCGCGCAATAATTCCTGTTCCGTTGTCGCGATAAAAACTTCGTGTTCGATCCATGACGAAGTGCTTGGCCACATATTCACTACGTCGCGATAATCAAGAACGTCGCGATAATTCATTTCGCGGGAAACATGGAAGAGGCGGTTGCGCTGTGTCACATGGCGCGCGATGTGTAGCCAACCGCACGAACTTTGTCGCGACAAAACCCTTTGATGTGCGGCAATTTACCGACAGCGGCGCGAAGGGCATTCGTATTCGCGAAGATGATTCGCGATAGGACGAAAACTTTGGCCAGACGTGTCGCGACAACGCAAATCTTCGCGTTATCGCGATAGTGTGGCCCCAGCATAAGAAACATAAATATAAATGCAAATAATGACTTGTAAAGGGATTAAGATTGTCACAGGTATTTCGATAACTTAATAAAATGATACGGGCCTTCGCTTATTATTGCACTAGCAGCGCCCCGCGGTTTTACCCGCGTTGTGCCCGTTCCCGTGGGAATTTCGGGATAAAATGTAGCCTATAGCCTTCCTCGATAAATAGACTATCTAACAGTGAAAGAATTATTCAAATCGGTCCAGTAGTTTCTGAGATTAGCGCGTTTAAACAAACAAACAAACAAACAAACAAACAAACAAAACAAACTCTTCAGCTTTATAATATTAGTATAGATAATGAATTATTTGTAGGTATTCGATAATTCCAATTAATTGTTAGCTACATTGAATTCGATTCGATTATATAGCCGCCAATATACTAGATTTTATATTATCTGAGACCAGATTACAAATACGAAAAAATGGTGAAACTCAATCTGAAATATCTGACTGATTTTAGATATTAGCAGATAATGCAATCTGCGTCTGCCATCTAGATAAATCGTATCGACATTTGGTTGCTTTATCTATCCGTTACAACGTCTCGGTGGTCTAGTGGCCCTGGCTTGCGAAGACTAATGTCTCGGGTTCAATTCCCAGGTCGAGCGAAAACATGTTTCCTTTTCCAAACATGGCTCGTTTGAGATCACCAACCCACATTAGGCAAGCGTGGTGATTATGTCTAATCCTCCTTAGTGTGATATCTTCCGTGCGATAAGTAGCCCTTGCCCAGAAGTGTGTGTAACAACTACGTATGTGGGTGTTTTCCACTAAAGCAACGTTACGCTATGCTAGGGTAGACATGATTGGTGGTTAATAAATACCATGTCGTTGGCCATAAGGCGGTCTAATCTAAAGACTCTGACACCAGGGTTGGCCACTAACCTATTCGAAATGAATGCATGACCATTGTTATATGTTCGTTGATATGCTACATTTTATGTGCTTGGTTTATGTTTTGGTATTCAAAAAGGCATCCATATTTGAATAGGATTATTTTGACATTGAGAAGTACATTAGTACACTATACCAGCACGGGTAGCATGACAAGTAGACATAAAATATGTCTACCATCTATGGCGCAAGTATGACGTCATCGCGATTTTGTCTACAGTAGCTACCACGAGCATCGCGCGACATAGGTAGATTTGTCTTGTCTCGTACGTCATTTGTATACAAATGTCTACGCCCTTGAGCATGACGACCATATTATGTCTACGTCAGAGACTAATTTGACATTTCAAAGTATACAAATATGTATGCTACCCTCCAAGGTGCATACAAAGCTAGTCTTCGACTATTGGTGCTCTTGATTTAGTGATTTCGAAGCCGAAAAAATGTCCCGGGCGTATAGAAATTATTTATTGATTATTTGAATTTGAATCCGTAAACGTAGTTTCAATTCAAAATGAGAAGTGTTCGCTTAAACATAAGAAACCAGTAAAATTTTTATTATAGAATTAAATAAAAATATATTTTTTAACATGTGTGAATAAAACAATTGTTAAAATTAAAAATCAGTCTTCTTATTGTTTTTTTCTTATTACACATTATTATTACACATTAATATTACAAAATACAATATTTTTGAAACAAAAACGAAAACATAATGAAGTTTGGTGGAGTAGATTCATCGGCCATCCCATAGAGATCGTTTTCCGACATTGACTTGTTTAAATTGCTCATTATTATTGTTAAGTCGCCGCCTGAGTTCAAATCTTCGCGCCAGTCTTATGTTGTGCGAGATAGCAATTATGGCAACCGTCTCGTTCTGGCTCCGCTGATTGCGTTCGCGAACGCAGCAAGCGATGCGGGAAAGAGACAGGTAGTCACTTCGTCACAAATTTACACTAGCGGGGGAGGATTTTAAGTAAAGATTATACGATTATGAACCTTATAGCTGGTCGAACGCACACACCGCGCCATAACCCGTAGACAAGACAAAAGTTTAAACCCTATAGAGATATATGACTACCAAGAGATATATGTCTACCAGTGTTCATGCTACCCGTGCAGTAGTAGTACATTAGTACTAAGTATACCTAATACCTCAATGTATCGCTTATCTATAGTTGATGTTCTACATATCTATAGTTGATGTTATACGGTTGACAAATTCGTACCAAATACTTTCGCCAATTCCACCTCATAATTAAGCTTATCATTTTTTCTCTCTTTCTCCAACAAGGTCAGTCTATCTTCGTAATTGCTCAGTCTGTTTTCCAAGTCCATTACCCTCTTTTCTAGCCGGTCAAGTTGGTTATCAACCGCAACTTTTCTAAGAGAATCTACTTCATCTTTAAATGCACGAATTTCTGAAGAGAAAATGGAGGAAACGCTGTCATCCGACTTGCTTTCAACTGACATTTGTTTTGAGATTGTGCCGGGAATGGTGGACATTTTTTGATGGAATTCTGTTTTTTTAAACTCTTTTAGCTCTTCTGCGGTGAGCATGTAGGCAACAACTTTGTCTACATCATTGTTTTTAATCGCGTCGAGTACATCTCTCAGTTTGTCGCAGTATACTTTGACGAGCGTAGGTTTCAGAAATTCAATTAGATTGTTGTCTTCGTGCCAATAGTAAGGAATGTTTTTGGTCTTGATGGCCTCGTGTAGTTTCTCGACCATGTTTATGAAGATTACGCTTATCTTGCTCTGCCAGTATGTTTTGTCTTTCACCTGTTCGATTTCCCAGAGGAACAGAGTTTTTATGTAGTAACTGGCAATTGCTTTCAGTTGCAATCCGTCTCTTAGCTTTTTCAACTGGAATAGAACAGGATACGGTATTAAATGCAATGTATTGCTTATCTCGGCCCTTCCGGTCAATGGTTAGCCAGTTGTTGGTTATCAGTAACGTTATCAGTTTATTCTTATATAATACATCTTTGAGATGGTTTATAATGTATGTTAAGCTTTTATGCGTAAAATAACTGAGCCCACATTTTGATACAATTGAGTTAGGTAAGACCTTGGGAAACTTTATCTACTATCAATCCGGAATTCCCATTAGAACGGGCTACCTACGCGGCCGAATTAGCACATAAACCAATATATTAGCAAACCTACTATAGAAGGGAACATGTTGACAACATTGATGTTAACACATGGTTGAAACGTGGTTGAAACACCCGACGTTGTCGCCAACAACTGTTATACATAATGTTAAATGGAGCGGTAATCGAACCCGCAACTCCCGACACAGTAAGCGCTCTCACATACACTGTATGTACACAACATCCTCACCAATCGTATGACGTTCTTGAGTTGCCCGCAGCCCTTCATGAGATCTCGCTCGTACTTGTGGAACGAGAGCCGCCAGCTGCGGTTCTTCTCGCCCGCCTCCGAGATCGCCTTGTTGGGCTTCGGCACCACCAGCCATTCCCGCTCTTGACTGTTCTCTATGGTTCTGCAAATATGGTTGATATTTTCAACTATATTTGCAGAAACATATATGGTTGAAAATATTACCATTTTTAGTTCATAAAAATAAAAACTTAATTTTCTTCACATTAAGGCGACGAGGGATTTAAATCTGCGAAGGACAGCAAACTTTTTAGTACTTAATTCGTTTGAATCGTGTGTTATTCCAGAAATTAATTACGTGTATTAGGTTGTACTTTGACGAACAGAAAAGTCAGGCGGAATAAAGGTCTTATTTCTGCCTTTATCATAAAGCTTACACTATACATAGGGAAGGGAGTGCCAATGTTTTGTGTAACGTACCTGTAACCCTCTGGCCACCGGGTATGCATGAACCGGATCACCGGCACCAGGTCTACGTCCAGCGAGAACTTCTCCGCGCCGTCCTCGTTCCTCACATACAACGTGTACGCCGGACCCGACTCTTTGTACGTCACGACATACACCGTCCCATTCACATTCACTTTCCCATTCAACTCGTTCAAAGCCTTCTGGACGGTTCCATGAAGCCACTGCCTGAATTTGTTTTGGAGGAGGTATTTGTCCACGTCTCTCCACTCTCTAGTGACCTTGTGGCAGCTCTCCCAGTTAGGCTGTTTGTCTAAATGGTCGAAGGCGTTGGTGATCTTGAGTTTGACGAAGCCCGGCTGGTCGGACTCGAGGTCGATGCCGTTGGAGCCCGCCTCGTAGCTGATGGGCAGTCTGATGACGATGTCCACGTCGAACTCGTCCATGCGAGACACCTTGATGCCGTCGTAGACGCTGCCCGCTATATGCACCTGAGAACAAGGCCGTCATAGGGAGTAGAGATACTATTCTGAATTGGGTAGATTACATAGTTATGTCATATTTTTTTTCCAATTTTCTTATAGACAACGCTCTTGTTGGAGGATCGATGTAAGTTTATTTGGGTGATATGCATGTTGGTAATTGAGGTTGGCGCGTATTAGCAAAAATAGTAAGTCATTAGGTGTGTTATGTACCTATGTAAGAAAATACCCTGCCCATATGTTTTGTTATAGGTACCTTCTACCTATAGGTTATAGGTAAGTACTACTCTGCTTTCGATCAGCTGCCAACTTTCCAGTAGGTATTAAGGTGCCTACCTCAGCTGGTAATTTCCAGCTAATTTTAAGAATAATAATGTATTAACAAAATAGGTAGGGTCATTTCGCCGGTTTCGCGACCACCTTTAGTAGGCGACCATTTGACGGGCTAAGTTTCTTTAAATCAAGATAATAGTATTTGTAGAGGTAATGTAAATAAAAAATTAATTTTACTTAATTAATAAATAATTATGAAATAAGAATTTACACAGTTTGAAACAATTAGGTTAACCCAGAGCCGAAAAAAAATTGCTCAATGCGCATCTTTATTCAGAGGAGTGTGGAAGTGTCGCGAGTTGAAAAAAAAATAACGCGGGGCGCGGCGCTCAAAGGTAAGTTTTTATTACTAATTTCATGTTTTAGACACAAGTTAGATGTTAAATTGTACAATCGATAAATTTTCGTCATTATTTAGTTGTAATTTGCTATTTTTAAACTTAATTGTAAGATAAAATCCAGTGGTCGGTAACCGAAATGCGTATTTATCAAAAACGTTAGATAGCGACCACATGGTCGCAAACCGACGAATGCTGCAGTATTTTGTTATAATTAATATGACCCTAATGCTTCATACAAGACTATTAAAATTTTGGCTGCAGCATTCTATACGTTTCTCTTTATAGTCCTTTGGTAAACGACCACCAGTTTCTTTGAAAGAACTTTGTTTATTTTACGTACAAACATTAGGTGCTAGAGGTGGTCGCAAACCAAAATAATCGAAATAAGGTTATTGGTTTCCGGCCACCATAATTTAGTATGAGAGAAATAACGGCCGCAAACAGAAATAAGTATGAAAGGTCATTGAGTATGCGACCACGAATGATTATTTGAATTTGTTTGGTTATTGAAATGTCCGTATAATAATTATTTTAAACTTGTTAAGCTCACACGATTTGTTAACATATTTACATTTTACCGGGTCTTAATCGCGTATTATTTTTAATTCTCTTACCCGCGGTAGATCATTGTAACATGATCGAAACGTCGGAGGTAAGAAAATGTGGTTGTACCGTAATCTGACGAAAACTAATTATACTATTTCTCTGTTTCAAACAATAGCTGGATGGAGCTCCCAAAAAAGAAAAAGACTGTCCAGTAAAAGGAAGAGAGAAAATGAAGACATGAAAAATACTACACCAGATAATTACAAATGACTAAAGTTGATTATTTTTAATAATATATTAATGAAGAATATATAATGATTATGAATAAAAATAACATTACACCAAATGATTACATATTTGTTATTATTAAAAAGCAATAAAAATATGTTTAAATTGATCATAAATGTTTGATTGGCCTAATATTTTTCATACTAAAATAGCGGTCGCAAACCAGTTCACTGGTGGTCATTAACTGATAAAAGTGGTCGTAAACCAACGATTTCGCTATATTTTCGGTTTTTCAGCTTTTTATAAAAAAATATATTTGTATGTGTTTTATTTTATATGTTTTATCCAAACTAGACTATGTTTAGGACGTATTTACGTTAACGTATACTATTTTGTGTGTAGACAACATTTTTTTTTACTGATCTAAGTGGGCAACCCAGCTAACTGGTCGCTAACCGGCGAAATGACCCTACTTAAGCTAAATCTCTCTAAAACTTTAGGCACCAACTTATTTTATGTTTTTGTTTTACTACCTACTACTTGTGCTACTACTAGTCTGATTCGAATAACTATTTTGATATTGAATAGTTAAGCTACATTCGTTAGGAAGGGTAAAGGATAGGTTATTTTATTCCAAAATTCTTAATGGATTCGGAAGAACGCGGATGGAACGAGCGGTGCGGCTGGTTTTTGAACATACATTTTTGAAGTTTGAACATCGTAATTACCACTATTAATATAAACATAAAGGTGGTACCTCGCTGCTGTACTTATTGAAGTAGTTGCACTGTTCGCCCATTTTCTGCTTCACCTGGTCGAAGACGTTCGTGAACACCTCTTGCGCCCTCTTGAAGTCATCGTCCTTGATCGCTATGAACTGCTTGTACACCTCCGCAAGGTACATGTCCAGATTTTTTTTCCTAGACATTATTTCTGGAATTAAACAAAACGCTTCCTTAGGTACAGTGAAGTAACATCTTCATCTGACACGTGGCGTCTATTAAAGTGAACCATACTCTCTAGGTTAGGTCCACTCTATTAAATTGTGACTTTTTTTTTTTGTAAAGCGACTGCAACCGATGTATTCTAAACTGAGGGCCCCTTCAAGCTAGGTCCGAGGCATTGCCACCCTGTAGTTATGTAACTGAACGTTAGGTTAACTGCAGCACAGTACTTTCAGTCTAAAATCAGTGGGGGTGAGATCTAGGAATATTATCAAAATATCGAACCAACTCAACAATAATATCGACTCGAACCAAGCTAGGTAGGTAAACTGACTGGAGTTACCTACTTAATAATTAAATTATTCATATATTCAACACACACATCAAAATACTTAGCTGTCCAATTATGGACTCCACTAATGTATTCCTGGATACAAACTTAATAAGTACCACATACACGAAGTGATGAATCAATTGAATAATAGGTAGGTGCGAAGGTACTCTTTGATGTGGTAACTATTGCAGCAAACTATAAGAAAACTAATATGAGTATTGTAACAGTCTATTTTGGAAATAAATAATTTATTTAAACGTACAAAATGTAAGTACCTACCTAGACGCTCACTTGAGTGGCGACGTATAGCTAGTTTGTAACTAAAAAGTATGTATAAGTAATAAGTTACTTTGGCGTCAGTTAGTTATATACTGAGATAAGTATCAGTTTTAAGTACCTATTATAGGTACTTGGTAACACAGCGCGATATAAATTAATTAGGTAGGTTGCTTTCCGCTGCTGTCTGTCTGTCCCTATGTTGCTTAGATCTTTAAAACTACACAACCGATTTTGACGTAGTTTTTTAAAATAGGTAGAGTGATTCAAGAGGAAGGTTTATATATATCTATGTATAAAAGTTCCCGAAATTTCGCACGGGAACGGGCACAACGCGAGTATCACCGCGGGGCGCTGCTAGTAATTAATATTACTACATGTTGTATGCTGTCGGAAAATCACATACGAGCTCATGTTTTTATTAAAACTACTTACCTACCTAACTACATACTTTAACGCCCTCCCAGCAGTACAATGGTTAATTAAATTTTATCTTCTTAAAATAATTAAGTCATTTCATAGGTATGATAGAGTCCGTTCATGTAGGTGGTAAGTATTGACAACTAACTTAGGACTTAAGAGTAGCTTCTAGGTTTACCTAATAATTACTATTTTATCCCCAATTGACCAAGAGATCTACTTTATTAAGTCTACCATCGTATTGTAATGTATAGTTTGACTTACCTGGGCACGATAAATAAATATGATTAATAAATACGACAGCCACAAAATAGAAGCAACATTTATATGAAAATGAAATGGCGACCGGCAGGCGGCAAGTGTTTACAAATGATAAATAAATGACGAAAACAAAGATTACAGATTCGGACAACGGGGATTGGTTGGTTAAATTTTGCTCCGTCTGGCTGGTCGGGGATTCACCTACTTCGCCGAAGTAATAATGTCGGGTTAATCTTTCGTCTAATGATTGAGTTTATTTAATTAAAACTACTAGGTGCTTATTTACTTTTGTGTAATATGGAAGTATTTGTTTGAAATATCATTAAACCAAATTAAGTACCAATGGTCCTAGGAAAAACCCGTTTCAAATGAGAACAGGTACTTACTACTTAGTTAATTTCAAAAACGATTTTTTTGTTCGGTTTCCAAAAATTTATAATGAAAATGTTTTAGTTTTTAACCGGTTCCAAAAAACGAAGAGATTCAACATTCTGATTTTTAATATTAATATTTATAAATATTTATTTTCAAGATAACTGCCACTTGTGGTCGTGTTACTGAAATCAATTTTTGTGAATAAGAGGTTGCGACGAAATGTCAGCAGCAAAATTGTATTGAATTGAATAAGAGGTTAATTCTAAAATTGTCGCAATAAAATTGTTTGTTTCTGAATGTGAGGTTACGCTACTTTTGAAAAAGTTAATCAAGGAGTAAGTGTTTTTGTCATCCGCGGTATTTATAATCAAAATGAATTGCTTTTTACATGTCAGCTGTCAGAAGTGTCAGTATCTGTCAGTCAGATCATCAATTCTGTAGTCTCTGGCTGGTGATGCCCCGGGATTTGCAACGAAATAACTCTCAAATTAAAATACCTCTTTGTTTTTCTTTCTGTTCCGCGGTCCGCCTGTGTGTGTAGTCTGTGTTCTGTGATTCCTTGATATACAACAGTGACCCAGATCAGTGCATTTTGTTGCCTGTGTTTGCGCTTCGCCGTTCATATATCGATACCTATCTATTTAGAGGAATTAAAAAATATAAAAGTAGTTTAGTAGTATTGTGTATAAGTGCTTTAATTAAGTGGATCAGGAAACAAACATTGTTATTGTGAGATTTCTGTTGCTCTGGCTGGAGTGAATTTTGTTTTCGATTCTGACCTTTTTTTATCTAAGTGCTTTACTATTGGAGATAAGCAACAAAGAACCTAGTTACAAAAAGTCCCTTGTATCAATAAGCGCCACTTAATTTCAATTGCGTGGTATAGTTTCCAGAAAAGTTTTTGGGCACCCTTTGTTTTTTTAAGTACTTAACTACTACTTTGTCGTTTCACAAAGAAATATTTGTTCCGTTTTCGTTAGTAACATGAGTGGTAATACGAAGAGGAGCGGTATAAATAATGAGAATGATGAGACGGATCGTGGCAGTAGATTTACAACAGCTGCGACCGCAGGTTCTGTAGTCGCTGGTTTAGCAGCATTAGCTGGTGGGATATACTGGCTGACTAAAGGCAAAGACAGTGCAGAGGCTAGTCAGAGCCATAGTGCAAATCCTCCGGAGAAACAAAAGCCTAAACACAAGCCAAGAGTACAAGAAATAAATTCAAATAATAACCAAACATCATCGGTGACAAGCTCTTTAATAAACTTATTGAGCACAATGAGCACTAGCAGGTATGTTATATTTTTATTACTTACTAGCTGTGGCCAGCGGTTTCATTCGCAGCGCCCCCGTTCCCGTGGGAATTTTGAGATTTTTATTCCTTATTTTTCTTATATATTCTTATATAAAAACTTATATAAATCCAATTTGGTGCAGTCGTTCTGAAGTTATGCGCTTAGCAACAGATTCAGTGATTCATTTTTATACATATTATAGATTTAAGTTTTTTATTCTTATTATAATTTCTCAGATAGTTTCTTGAATGATCACCAAATAGGTTTCTTTGTCTATGTCTATAATATACAAATACTTTAGGCCTTCGTTTGGTTTAATTTATAATTTATATATATTTATTTTTACTTCCTCCTCACTGTACTTATCTTCAGTGACATAAGAGGTTCACTTTACTTACATTATTGTTATATATTTAGTTATGTTTTTGTTTGTTTTAGTGACCGTTCCTCTGATAAATTCTCGCGGTGTTCCCCACCCCGGAACCCTGTTATTACGAATCTAAACGGGCTGCTCTCTGACATACATGTCCGCTTCATACAGTTAAAAAATGATGACTTTCAACTCCACTACAATGTCTTCCAAAAACTATTCCTGCACCTTCACCAGAAGATGAAAGATGTAGATGATTATTATAGAAAGTATTCTAGTACGGTATGTTGAACTTAATCTAAAGATCAATATAAAAAATTAGCAACACCCTGCGGTTTCACTCACAGTGTGCCTCTTCCTGTGGGAATTTCGGGATGAAAAATACCCTATAACCTTCCCGTTGAATGTGGCTCCATTACCAAAATAATTATTCAAATCGGATTTGTAGTTTCTAAGATTAGCCTTTACAAACAAACAAAGTTAGAAACGTACCTCTTAATAATATTTTATTAAAAAAAAAAATAAACTGTTCAAGTTGTAAAATTTTTTTCTTGTTGTGGCTTCATGATTATTAACTTAACTATGTAATATAATTTAAATAGCAATTTTTGCATACATTCCAGGTCCAGTTTGCAGGCAGTCATTTCGACAATCTTCGCATTAAGAAACCAGATGAATTTGACATGGATATTGTGATTGGACTGCCTTTGAACCTTAGTGAGAACAGCTCGAATCAAGCAGAGAGTGATATCATTATAGAGCCAGTGTCCGCAGGCTTTGTTCAGCTCAAGATGGGAACGCAGTTCCAGAACCTGCCCATGAGGGATGGTATTGAGTGGCAGAACAACAAGGCCGCTTACCACTGGAAGGACGGATCAAACTACCTCCTTCGCTCCAAATTCCTCGATTGGTTTAAAAGCGTCGTCAACAAAGCTTTGAACACATTACCAAAGAACAACAATGTTCCAGTATATTATGTTGAGGGAGTCGAGTATACGATATCAAAATCAGAGTCGGGGCCAGCTATGACTCTTTTCATTGAGAACAGGAGAAGTGGATTCAAGTTGGATGTTGACTTGGTGCCAGCGTTGAAGTTCCCGGAGAGTCGGTGGCCAGTCAACAGGAATTATAGGCACATCCCTCGGGAGTGCCTCAAGGGGGAGTGGATGGTGGTGGGGAAGCCCAACAAGGCGGCGCCCGAGCACGAGCAGACGAGGTCCTGGAGGATAGCGCTGCACAACCAGGAGCGAGGGCTGCTCTACAACACTTACAACTTGAGGCAGGCCATCCGACTGGTACGTTACTACTTACTTACTAAACATAATACTTATTTTCAACCAACGAAAAAACCAAGAGGTCAATGTTTTTATTTATTTATTTGATTTTATTTTTATTTTAATTCTTCGGAATTTATTTCGGTATATCAAAGGTTCTAACGCCTCTGTGGTCACGTGGTATGTGCACTTGCCTGCCAAGACTGAGGTCCCGGGTGTTCGAGTAAAAACATGTTTCCAACTTCACAAACATGGCTCAGGTTCGAGATCACTAGCCCGCAGTAGCCAAGTATGATTCACTGTCTTTAGTGAAACCAGAGGTCTTTGCCTAGCTGTGGGACATTACAGGCTCATACATTATGAAAGGTTATTTACTTGGTTTGATCATATTTAATTTCGCTTTCAGCTGAAAAAGCTGCGAGACACACTTGGCATGAAGAAGGTAGCCAGCTACTACATAAAGACTTTGTTCTTCTGGGAAGTCATAGAACGGAACGACAGAGAGTTTTGGAGGCAAAACCCTGCCACCCTCTTCACTTTAATGGTCAAGAAGCTTCACGCAGCTCTTGTTAATGGTAAAATACCTTACTTTTGGAACAAAAATAACAATCTTATAGGAAACGTTGATCAAAGAATATTGTTCGAGTATGCCGCTAAACTAGTGCCGCTAATGCAAATATTAGACAATGTCTCCTCACAGAATTACAAAATGGTGGCTAAATATCTGTTGACTCCAGAAGAAATGACCCAATATAAACACATAATTAAATAATTGTTATGATTTTATTATTTGTTATGTATTCAAAATTAATTTTTATTGATTAAAATATTATGTTTATTTTAATAGTATGACCAGTGTGACCATGGTACGGCACATTTATGTTATTTTTAATGTTATTTATAAGTAAATTGTTATAATACAACAAAGTACCTAGATTAAGTTTGTATTCCAAAACAATTGTTTATGAATTGACCAAATATAGATTTACGCTAGCAAATAAGTAAAGTTATTTTTATACTTATAATAAACGTTAAACTTAGTACATTTTTTATTAATTTTAATGCCATCGCCCCCGATTAACCCGCATAAAATTTTGGAATAAGTAGTAAAAGATACTCAATATCCAAATAATTTTAATTTACAACCTTTCTACTGTCGGAGGTTGTGATATGAAACTCTCGACAAGGTTATCGTAGCTCGCATCCATTATCTATACCAATCTTACTAAAGCGGGATTTACATTACGAAAGTAGTGGGATGCAACTAAAATCATAACACTAATTTCACGTGTAAACGTTCAGTTTCACTATGCATGCATTACTTTCGTGAAACTAAAGAAGTTTCGTGCTATGCGCATATTTTTTGTGAAACTAGTGTCATGCTACTAGTTTTATCATGTAAATGCGACGCGAAACTAGTGTCGCGACAGCATTTCAGTGTCAGCACCATCAATAGCTTTGATATTGACAGGGCCATTATCTCCGCGATACTGATAAATTCACGACACTATAATTTAAACGAAAGTAGTTTCACATGTACTTATATTAGTTTCACGAAACTAGTTTCATCATACCATGACACTAGTTTCGTAATGTAAATCCCGCTTTATCTATACCTAGTAATATTATAAAGACGTATTTGTAAGTTTGTTTGTTTGTATGTTTGAGATTATCTCTGAAATTACCAGTCCGATTTGAATAATTATTATTGTAATTATTAGCCACATTCGACGGGAAGGTTATTCATCCCGAAATTCCCATGGGAACAGGTACAACGCGGGTAAAACCGCGGGGCGTTGCTAGTTGAGATATAACTCACATTCGTAGGTCGCATCTGTAGCCCACGTCTAAACTCCTTCATGGAGAAAGCAGAAGAGGCAGATGCATGCTATTTCCATTGAAAACATAGCTTAGCTGAGTCGGTTTCCACCGATACTATGCAATGTTATACAATGGATTATGCCATTGGATATAATATACCCGCATAAATTCACACACGGTTAATATATGGCACTGGATAAAATGGCATAGTATTGGTGGATTAGTGGATGTCAATTGTAACGTAGCATATCTCTAACGGATTGGCACCCTCACAACTGTATTTCGAGTCGTAGGTCGTAGGTCGAGTCCACTGACCTCTAGCGAGTCCAATGCGGGTCATGCCCCCATGGCATTAGTTTAAAGCATGTTTAAAGGTAGAGACCGGTAGAGACTATCCGGAATCTACTTCTCTATACCATAGAGTAGTGGAGACTCAAGCTGTGTACAGACCGGCCCAACGAACGCCAACGAACGGGTTTCGTTGACCTTCGTTGCTGCAATCTGGACGGCTTAGCGAAATGCTATCCTATCTATCTATCTATCCTATCTATCTAGATCCTCAATTCTCCGTTAGGCATTCGCTAAGCCGTCCAGATTGCAGCAACGAAGGTCAACGAAACCTGTTCGTTGGCGTTCGTTGGGCCGGTCTGTACACAGCTTTACTCACTACTATACCATAGAGTTGTGGAGTCTCACCATAGTCTCACTCACTGACCTCTATAGTCCATGAGTAGAGGTCAGTGAGTCTCACTACTCTATGATATAGAGAAGCAAAAATTTATTAAATCTTTGTCCATTAAATTAAAAAAAGAAAATTGATCATTTGTTATTAGGGGGGCCGTACACCTTCGGTTTTCGTTTTGTGTTACATATGTAGGTACACGAAGTTTTATTCGATAAATCAAAGAAGAAAGTAACTTAATTTGAGGTACTTTTGGACATCGTAAAATTTAAAAACCACTAAATATTTGGGACTATTTTGAGAAAAGTCATACATCTGGAAATACAATTTTCCGAAACGAACATCAGAACCTTCAATCTTCGATCAACAATACACAACTCCAATACACGGGTTCCGAATCTGAAACCGAACACTACCGAATGTACCTATGCGACATGCCTAAAAAGTTGTAAACGATTTAACTAAAAGCAATCGATCCGATGAGTAGTCGGGACAGCTTGTTGCCACTCGCGGTGGGGCTTGTGGTGGGGATCGGAGTGCTCTCCTTCATCTACAAGGTGTTCTTCTCAGGGTCTGTGTGCACACAGGAGGCCAAGAGTCGCGTCACGTTTAAATGTTGCTGCAAGGATGATCGAAAAGATCAGGTAAGATCTATCTTATAACTGGTAACTGAGGTTTGATAGTAGATATTGTTTGATATTCGTAATTAAAATAGTGTCCTAAATGTAGTGTTGTAATGCTGATCTTATCACTGGATTCATCGAGTTGAAAAGATTGAAATACAATTCGCTGATGAGTGTTGCATATTTTTGGAAGTTTTCAGACCTTTAAAATTGCGAAATTAGTGTATTTCGCAAAAGATATAGGACGATGCTCATTTATGAATACAAAACATCGCCTAGTGATTCATTTTTTGGTTGCACTACTTTTAATTTCTAACTAGACAAGTTGTTTGATTGAAGTATGGAAGCTTTTCGCCGAGCTGAATGGGAGGCCTTTGCCCAACAATGGGACCCTGAGGGCTCATACACGTATAAATAATATTTATGTTATTTCAGTGTAAACTACGCATGAGAACTAATACTGAGGAAAAGCATAAATAAAAAAATAATTAATGTCTATGAAACTGGAAAGTAAAAACGTCAAGTCAAAAACAAAATGTCAGTAAAATCTAAAAAATGTAATTTCGGAAAGAAAATATTTACTAATTCCATCCGGACATATCAAGACAAGGAGATGGCCATCAAATAATGTAGATCAAACTAATCCAATATGGTTTTACCACAACTTAAGGACACCGCAACATCCGCCATTTTTACTCCGCAATCCCAGAAAAAAGTATCCGTGAACGATGCGTGAGTAACCATCAATGATGGTCCATCATGTTTAGCCTAGTAAGGTGCCAGTTTAAAGGTTCACTCTATTATAGTTACTTCCTTAACATTTTTTTCCGTAGGAGAAACTACTTACAAAATCATCTGTTTGAAATCTGTGATTACCTACTAACCAAATTATTATTCAAATCAAATTTATTTCAGACAATAACTATTAAGTATTATTGATAATTTTCAACTATATACCATGTTAACACTGGAATCTTTAAGTTATCCCAGTTTTCTTATAGGTCCACACTAACACCACAAAGGAAATCCATGAATGAAGCTTCTCAAACGCCACCTGAAGTGGCGAGCAGTTACTTCAATTGGAGTAAGCTGCGAGACTTCAGCGAGAGGAACCTGGCCGCGCTGCGCGACTCCGAGCCGTCGTACGTGGTGGGCACGCTCACGGTCATCACCGCCATGATCTACGTAGTGCTGAAGAAATTGGAGTCTCCCGCCATCTCCATCTCGCCGACCCCAGGTAAACCATTGATAGAATCAGGTTCAAGCAAACCCCCAGTTAATCGCTACCTCACCAAAAACAACCCTCACGCCAAAAAGGCTGCCGACTCACCGCCCCCCGCACGCAAATCCTTTTTCTCATCTTTCATGAAACTCTTCTCGGTCGGCACTGCCAACGAATATGACGATCTCGATAAGATACGTGAACGTGAACAAAATTCTGCGAAGAAAAGCAAAATGGAATATAAAGACTTTAAAGGGGGAGAACGCGAACACTCCAAGTATGGAATTTACGTGAAGAATTTACGAGGAGAACATGAATGAAAAGGAAAATTTGAAATGAGAGGAGCTGGACTGTCGGCATCGTCTGAGTGCGTGGAGCACTGTGTTTTAAATAAAACCATAATCAATCCCCCGCGCATCACTCACTATGTTGGCAATAAAAAATAAATAAACTGTTGAGTTTTTAATTTAAGACTAAATACTTCTATGTATGAAATAGGTAGGTAATTCTGACACAGTTGGAAACTGCAGTCACCATACACTGCAGTTTCCTATTTATTATTTTTATAGTAGAGGTCAGTGACCATTAGTATTTTACGATTCACCGATTCAAAAAAAAGGAAAATAAAAATTGACTGTTCAAAAGAGACTGGTAATTATTTTAAATGAGGACCTTTGTCCAGCTGTGGGACGATATAATTTACAAAGAAATATTGTTCAACTTTTTATTGACCAGTTAGATTCTAATGAATAAAACAACAAAATTATGAAACAAAATATATTCAATACACCTCTCTTACAAAGTCCAGTTACTGCTCTTCCCCGTAACTAACTCGTGTCGGCCTTGCAGCCACAACCTTTTAACAATGCTACCGCTGTTAGTGCCTTAAAAAACCAAGGAACACGTAGAAATATTTACAACAACTTAATATTTGTATTAATCAAATATATTACGTATAAAGGCGATTTTGAATTACGTAAAAGTAGATATATATTCATTTGTATATAAATAAGAGAATTATTTACGCTCAAAGTGCTGATAGCAAAAAGGTTTTTAGACAATTGTGTAATTAAAAACGTTATTACTATTATTACACACATTTTGGAATGTATTTAATAAACTTTATTTTTTAATATAATAAAAGTTGTAAATAAATTAAAATTACAATTTGTAAAGGTCTAATCTAAACTACAAATAGATACATATATAACTTTATATTATAAATCTAGAAATAATATTGCAAAACATTTATTCACTAGTACGAATAATACTTAAAATTTAGGTTCAAAATCGTCTTTATACGAGAATAGTAGGAAACCTAAAGTTTAATATCTTAGTCTAGGCATTATTAATTGATATGCTTAACGGTGTAACCAGCCAGGTCTGGCAAGACGAACTATTGCTGAAACATTACTTGACGTACAATGTGTATTTCATTTATCTTCCGTAACACTTCACACCAAACATATTGATTCTACTCCAACGGTTTAGGCGATTCTCACATTGCCCCGCACTACGCAGCGTAGCGCGTGAATGCGTGTTCTTACTTTGCTTGTAAGTATCTCCGTTTATATAGAAATACGCACAGTCCAACACACTGAAACATGCATCCACGTGCGTGAGTAAATAAAAAACCGACACGATGATACTTCGACATGCATGACATGATGCGTCGACACGCAACATGCAGCGTGATGCGTGGCAGTGTGATAATAAGCCATAAGGTTCGTGTTTTCAGGAGCAGAGAGAAAATAGTTAAATTTCACCAATAGAATCCCATTATTTTTCTCTTTCTTTCTTAAATCTCTTATAATCTTCTTGTATGCAGGAAAGAGACAGATTTGAAAGAGGAGTGGAGTATTTAATCATTTCTATTGGTCCATATTGCCTCGCTCACTGCTCCGTTTGACAGACAGCCTAAAACTGGGTTTGCAGAAATATATCCTTGCAAAACATACGTTTTGTTACTTACGAAAACTTTTAACTTTCATTTTTTAAATTTAATCTTCGGACTTAGTTTAAAGCCCCTTAGGGAACATAATGAACTAGTCTTGAACTGAAAACCCAGGTCTAAGCTCTATAGATATTCAAGCTGTTTGGTGTGCCTTCATCATTCTGCCTCATTTTAAATTACCAAGAAAGAAGGAGACGGCAATAGTAACTAAAATTATAGAGTATGCGCCAGTGTGCAAGTGTCTATGACATTCGTTTATTAGGTATTTAAGACAAGTTATGATTTAGTCCCATTTTTTTCTCACAATCTGGTGCACACTCATATTTTTTTAAACGGTTTTTCATTAATCATTTTCGAATAAGGTACAACAACATTCCAAATCCAACTGAGTAGTGTTGCCATATTATACAATTTTCAACACGGATTTTAATTTCAATAATCTTATAAATAATGATTGGTACTGTGATTTTAATATTGTCTTAAATGTGTAGACATTTATTTTTGGACATATTTTATCAAGTTTTTTAATATACAACTTCAAGCGGGGACAAAAATATAAATCATATTTTCTGCCTAGAGTTTATCAAGAAAATATTTATCACAGTTTACAATGTTGGCCAAACTGCTTCAGTATAATTTCTTAGTATATGGCAACTGGCGAATTCGAATCTATAGTATAGAACCGTCTTTTTTAAGTCGGTTTACAAGAATAATCTGAGATGGACACATTCTGGTGCATTCGTTTCACGAATGACGAATGATGGGAATATTTATACTAGCTCTAGTATAATTTATTCGTACGTATTCAAGAAAAAAGTGCATATTCGCTGTATATTTCATTATAACAATGTTATGACAGTGACAGTTAACATTTCGATGACAGATGTCAAAATAGTGCCAACATAAGAAACATTTAAACTGCAACGGAAGTATAATTAGCTATTATTATTATATAAAATCGTAACAAGACAGAAGTATGTAAACAATTAACTTGTAAAAACCCCAGCAGCCCGTTAACTAGGAAATCTGTCTACAATATTTATTACTAATTAAATGTTACTTATTTATTCCGATATTAAACTATCGCGCTAATTTGTAGCAGGTAAATTAAAACTATAGTTCAGTTTCACTCGTGCGCGCAATAGTTATTTAAGGCTGGTACAGACTTGGCGTTTTCACGCGTTACTAAATCAGGCATTATTAAAATTAACTTAGTTCGATAAACGTATGTTATAGTTAGGTTGTTATTAATATACACTTAAGTAATAGGCCTTGTTGGTGTACTATTGAGCGCGCGAGTGCGTTCCCAAGCTGCTACTGATATCAGTCTTAAAATGTCCAGTTAACGAAATTGCAACATCCATTAGCTAGAAATACTAATTTATATAAAAAGCAAAATACAATCCGCGTTTCAATTGGACGGACGCACAATTGCTCATATTTATCGAACTTATGCCAGAGGATCAAAAAATTGTGTGGAATTGAGAGTCCACACAATTTTGACAAATAGTTGTCAAAAATGTATGGATATAAGTTTATTTTGATGTGAGTCGTGATTGAGTCTTCGAGGGTTACATTAATTAAAAGGAAAATCAAATCAATCAATGTTTCAACATTAATCCTAAACACAACATTGTGGCTGTTTGTTTTTTAATAATAATTTCAACTCAATATTTTTGGCACTGTTCTAAACGTTATAATATTTGTATTCAACAATATTTGTTCACCGCACGCGGGCGTCACGCGCGCTGCGCCGCGCCGCGCGGCTGACGCGCCGACCAAACACCTCGTGTGGAAACGCCCTTATAAATACAAAATATATTTCAGGAGTTTCATTTATAATATTTACAATTTTCGACTCGAGTACCCTGACTTTAACAATATTAACATGATTTTTATTTAAAAAATAAATATAATTATGACAATTAATAAATACGCATATAATACTGTATTTACAAAAATATGTTTCCTATTCAAATATATTAATGATTTTAATGATATCTGTTGATTATTTTCATGAAAATTGTTGATCAAAAACTAAAGTTATTTTTCACTGTAACTGACGTATATTTAACGGAAACACGTTCTGTGAGGCATGCAAACAATCAACAGACTCCATTGAATGTTAACATTTAGCTTCTGTCTGATTTGACACAGGTATTTGTACATTACGACGTGGCGGATTAGAGGGATGATCGTTGGAAGACCGCGGTGGCTCAACGAAGGAACGAGGTCTTGCGATTGTAATCACAATCAGATTCCTTATTGACACACAACGGTCGGTAAAGATGTCATATCTATCGCAGGTAATACTAATTCGACGGACGAAAAGTTAGGACACGTTTCAAGGGACTAGCAACGCGTCGATCTTAAGTTTACATAGATTTATATGTTAGGACGAATTTAGCCCGACTCTAGTATACATAAAAGATCTATCGATAATAAGAAAAAAATATGAAAATAATAATATGGACGAAGTAAATAAGAACTGTCTCTCTATAATTCTATGACTGTCGAAGGATAATTAGAAGGTGTCCGCTGATGTGCGGGGTCGGCGCGCGCGCGGCGCTACGACTTAGAGTCGAAGAGCGGCAGCTTGGAGCGCACGGCGCCCTCGCACACCGTGAGCGCGCGGCGCGCGCGCGGCCGCGCCGGCCAGCCCGACCACGTGAACTCGGCGCCCTGGCGCTCGAAGTACTCCACGATGCGCGAGATCTGGATGGAGCGCGCGCGCCGCCCGCCCGCCTCGAACAGCGAGTCGGACCCGGCTAGCGAGCCCGAGTCCGAGCTGTCCGAGTACTCGTCCGCCTCGCGCCACCACCAGCCGCCGCGCCGCTCCTCCTCCGCCGACACCGAGAACACGCCCGACTCGCACGAGGCGCGGCGCGCCAGCGAGGCGCGGCGCGAGGCGGCGGGCGAGGCGGGCAGCGAGGCGGCGCGCGAGGGCGGCGAGCCCGCGTCCTCGTAGGCGCCGCCCGCCTCCACGATCTTGTGCACGCCGCGGAAGGCGGTGAGCGCGCGGCGCGCGGGCGGCGGCGCCGCGTGCGCGTCGCGCAGCAGCATGATGTGCGCCAGGCGGTGCAGGCGCGGCGCGGGCGGCGCGCGGCCCAGCGCCGTGGCGGAGCGCGAGGCGGCGCGCGGCGCGGCCGAGCTCCACTCCAGCTCCGACAGCGAGCGCCGGTGCGGCCCGCGCCGCCCGCCCAGCCCCGGGCACGACACCGGCCCCGACGACTCGCCCTCCGAGCTGACCACACACTCACATTTATATCGAACACGATACACACAATATATCCATGTGGACCGACATAACACAATAATTGCCAAATCTACCAACCGGCAATGCCGCCTCGTTTATGACGATGATTACGACCCGGCTTATATTAAAAGTATGATCAGAAAGTCCACCCATCCTATAAACTTCCATAAAATAGGTTCCTCACCTGTCGTACGAGTTGTTGGGCGTGAGCGCGCCCCACGTCGCGTCGTCGAGCCCCTCCTTCACCTCCGCCAGCTTGTACACTATCTCGGGGAATAGCGGACGCGCTTTCGGCTCGTACTGGAATTATAACACACTTCATTTAATTCATGTACCAAAAAACATGTAGGTAACGGTAGAAATTTTAATATCGGGCCGGCATAGTTCGTTCGGCAATATGCAGAACGATAAAGGTTCAACGGCAATAAACACTTGTTCGGCTCAGTTTTGCCGGCCGGCAAAGCGAAATGCCGGCCTGAATATGATTGTAGCTACCATTATGATAATATTAGGGGCAGCCACTGCGGGCTAGTGTTAGAAGGAATGTAGCAATCTGAATTTAAGTATGAACTCACTATCAAAGTGTAAAATCTATACGCATATAAAATAATTCTGAAAAGATTTCTTTATTTAGTTTTTTGTTTGTTTGAATGCGCTTAGTATACATTAAACTCACGATGCAGCAGTTGAAGGCGAGCCTGAGGAACTCGGGCACGGTCTGGTCGTCGCACAGCTCCACGAACGCCATGTAGTTGAGGCCGAAGTTGTCGGTGCGGGGCAACACGTCCGGGTCTGCGTCCACCTGGAGCGGCGGCAAGCGAACGTCGGTATACATATCATACATTACTAGTTGATCCGGCAAACGTTGTTTTGCCATATAAAAACGCGATGGAAAAATAGGGGTTGATCGTACAAAGATGAAAATTTAGTGTTTAGGATCGTGTCCAACCTTGGTGTAAAGGCCTCCGTAATAAGTACTGCTAAGGTAATAAAAGACATAGGAATAATACATACCCTGGCTATTAATTGGCACAGTATGATCCCGTAGGAGAATATGTCGGAGCGGTTGTCGTACCACTGTCCGTGAAGACATTCCGGGGACATCCACCACGGCGACCCCACCGAGGGCAGTCGGTACCCGCTGCGGGAAGGAACCGTATATAGGTCAGTCTTTACATTGTGCAACAATCGTAAGGGAAAAACCAACATCAAATAATAATAATAAAATAATTCATTATTGCCATAATTAAAATCTAACAAGTAAAGTAATGCAGCAAAAGGAGACGTCTCAGCTGATGCTGTACAGAGGCCGAGGTGTTGGTACAGCGCTGGTATTCAGGTTTTAATGAGAATTTAGAGAATTACCAGCATCTTTTATTCTGTTAAAAATGGGCCGTAAGCATACCTTATCATAATAATAGTAAGTTGGTATGAGCCTGTAACTGAACTGCTAGACAAAGACCTCACTGAAGATATCAGTACAGTGTATTAGCCATAATCACCACGCTTGCCAAAATGCGGGTGATTTAATAATAATAACGGAAACAAATTTTCAGTAATCGGTTAATATTAAGGAGATATCGAAGTTACAAAAAAAAATTCACTCAAATTGTCCTTCGGTTTTTGAAGTCGGTTAACAATAAAGATATCGACAGACGAGCAGTATCAAGACAGTTCAGTACCAGAAGTTTATCAAACCGTAATAAAATCTTGTGTCTTGTGGCATGTGTCCAAACAATTGAAATGTATGGATGCCATTGTAATGGATGTTACTCACGTTGTAGGCGGTATCTTAGCAGCTAATCCGAAGTCAGCCACGATGGCCATGTACTCGCCGTCGGGGCATTTCCTTAATAATACGTTCTGGAATGGAAAATCAATATCATTGCAACGTGTCCATGAAATAAAACATATCTTTTAATCAAATAAATCATATTTTAATGAGTAACAAACATATGTACAAACATAAATACAAACATACTCGTACATCCATCCTCACAAACTTTCGCATTTATAATATAAGTAGGATTTGATAATAAACAGACAGGTAACGGGATGGTAAAGACTGAAAAAAGGTTGTCTTTTGAAGCTAGATTTAGTAGAAGGTATACCTTAGTAGTAAGGTCTCTATGGAAGACGCCGAGAGAATGAAGATACTTCATGCCCTCGGCGATGTCGGAGGCCAGCGATATCCTCAGGGACTGAGGCAGCGGCTCCGTGGGAACATCCAGAATGAGCTGTTCCAGGGAGCCGCCTTCCATGTACTCGGTAAGCGCGTGCAGCTGGCCCTCGTGGACGCACGCACCCATGAAACTGGAAACCAGAAGGAAAAACAATCAGTAAAGAGTACGTTCGTATAGATCATGGCTAACCCCGGTGCAGGAGTGATTAGACCAACTAAAAAACTGGAAAGCAGAAGAAAAAGAATCGGTTAAAAGTAAGTTCGTACAGGTCAGTGTTCAACCTTGGTGTCGTATTGGATCCCCCAAAGATCTCCGATTTGGTCCAACGATTGAAATAACCGGGACTGACAATTTAACGTACTCTTCGAAGCACGGTAGCATACCGAGTAACCAGTGATAAACCAAAATCTTACTAAAAATTAGAATTACCCTTTGGATATCTAAAGTAAAAATAATCAATGATATGCTTTCCATATTCCTTACTAAATACTAGACTGCTATATCAACTGTATGCTTGCTGAAAATTATAAGTACAGCGTCTGTACCTTACTAAACAATATCCTGTAATGTTAACTATATGGTCAGTACAGTTAAATATTAAAGTGAGAATAATTTTGTGAACGTAATCTATATGTATCATTTTATGATTACGTTTCTGCCTACTGTCTTCATTAGCCTTTCTCTATCCCATTAAAAGTTTTAGTCTGTTTTTTCCTTCCTAGTAACTATTTGGGATCAGCTTTATATAGACTTAGAGCAATGTGTCATTTTGCTCTATCTCTAGCTACTGTAGGTATATAACACAAAGTAAGATGAAAAGAAGAGGTTCAGATTTATTAGTCTTAATTTCCAATTCCCACGAAGTCAATATTAACACAAAAACCGAGTTACGTTTAGGTTACAAATGCATCATCATTAATTTTAATTGCCCACATTAGATGACTTACATTCAAACCAATAAGAAACTTAATTGTCAATTGTATCAATATGTTTCCCGTTAGAAGAAAGTATCTCTATGAGAATATTACTATGATTGACAATAAATGCATAGAATTCCTTGTTTTTTTCATTAGGAAACTATTCAATATCGTAACCATGGAAATGTGGTGAAAGTTGCACCCATTCATCATGACATGCTAATCGGTATGAGATGTGCAAAAATGCAATAATTTATGTACTACAAATATGGTAATAATGCAGTCGTAATCAATAATTGCAATGGATAAATGATTGGTACAACTTAAGACAGCGCAAAACATTTACGCAACCGCCTGGGCGGACATGAAATAAGAATTATAGACACATTAATTGCATCCTAGATCGAGAATGTATTAAACGTGTGTTATCAAAACTGAATCGACTCATTATACAATTTGTTGGTAAATGAATTGTTATATAAACAGGATTCCCACGAGAGGCAACAAGGTTGAAAGACAAATAAATATTTATTATAGTTATAAAAGTGGTGTAAAAACAAACCGCGGTGCTAGGGAGGAAAGTAATCGTAAAGATTGGCAAAGATACCTTGACGGAGATTCCCAGAGATGCAAATACAATAGAGATTGTGGCATTCAATAACACCGATGAACGTGTCAGCGATTTTATCGACGAATCAAACACTCAATCTATATCTGAAAACGCATTCACACGGTGTGATGTTAATAAAAGTAAAAGTTTGATCGATCAGAGCAAGGCAGAGGTCGATGTTGAAGATAGCAAGAAACTTAATAAGAATGAATGTGACGCGTTTATCTTGAGACGTCACGCGAAGCACCGATGTCAAGGCGCACCGAGCAATCAATGCAAATCGACAATTAACAATCGCGTGCAAACAGAGATACCGAACGCGAAAATAATTTACAAGAAATTGACGACGACGATACATAATTACACCCAACCGACATATTTACGATACTAATGCAGAGAAACGGATTGCATAACTCCTGCATTTTTAAATATTCAATTGAATTTTCATTCTAATTTAACATTTATATAAATAATTAATAACACAAACCAGGATGGATAATAAATTAATAGAATGAATATTTATAAACGTTTTATATGTCATTCGGTTGAAATGTAGGATGATCAGCTAAAAATACAACTGTTAATTGTTAGAAAAATATGAACGAGAAATGAAGAGAAACATTGCCAAAAGAACAATCGTGACAGAGCGGGCATTGTTTTTATATCCGAAGATAAGTAACAAGCAGGAAACGGACGGAATGGGGGACACTGGGCCCCATTGTTCGGTGCATCTTGAGACCAAGTAATTTCGTAATGTATTACGCAAATATTGCGATTCGGAAGCGCCTAATAAAATGTGGTCTTGCGAACTTGCATTAAAATACAAAAGGCAACAACCTCCGGGGTCAACGAGTAGGAAGTGAATGTTTTCTTCTAATTGTTTCAGAGCGGCATGTGGGCCGGATCCGTCATGAGATTTGACGTTAGATCATGCGTTAGATAAACAAACAACAAACAGCACTATTAGTAAGGATTTACAGATAATACACTGTTTATAGGTACGCGAAGTCATTTCGTATAGCTATTTAGGATTGTGAAATAATCACAAATGGAACGTGTTGAATAAATATCGATAAACACACATTAAATACCACAGCAACATACTTTTTAAAATGCGATTTCTAAATTAAATCCTACCATGCATTATTGAAGATATCAATGAATGTCATCGGATTGAAATGAATTAAAACATTTTATTGAGACACACGAGAGGAAATGTCAAATGCAACTCTAATGCAGTATTTCACAAGACTTGTAAGCGGCATCTAAATTAAAGTATTATGCTAATAACTTGCTAATGCATTGTCATTATGGAATGTAGGTATGAGGATCACAAGGTGAGCCGAGCGCTCCTCAATGTCGTGATCAAGTCGTAACAATATAGGAAGGTAGAGTCTTCTAGACTTTAATGTTCGTAAACTTACGTAAAACTACGTGTAACTATTGAGAAGTTTGCTTTATCTCAGTGACTACCAGTAATTATGTAATCTATACTAATATTATAAAGCTGAAGAGTTTGTTTTGTTTGTTTGTTTGTTTAAACGCGCTAATCTCAGAAACTACTGAACCGATTTGAAAAATTCTTTTTGTAATGGATAGCCACATTCAACGGGAAGGTTATAGGCTACTTTTCATTCCGAAATTCCCACGGGAACGGGAACAACGCGGGTAATACCGCGGGGCGCTGCTAGTACTATAATAAACAATGGCCCACATGAAATGAAATAAACAGCAAGATATCTCAAGAAAAGGCTTTCTAAAAAAAATTATCTATCTATGTAGCTAGTATGTACCTTAGTTTCGATACCACAATATCTTCAACGGAGTGACTGAATGGAGATGCTTTGTTCAGCAGTGAGAACAATGTTAAGATGCCTAATCCTTAAGCGGTATTTGGAGACCCAAACAATTCCAACGTTAAAAATGGCATCTCAAGTATAAAACAAATACAATCCAAAGGCGAAAAATCATTGATTCCAGTAATCCTGAATCACTTTCCGATATATCAATGAGGCAGGCTCAAACAATGTTATCCGAGAACCGGTTAGATCGGTAGATGTTTGGCCAACACAAACTGTAGAAACAAAGGGACGAATCTCTGACCCAAAGGGTTCATCTATACTAATATTATAAAGCTGAAGAGTTTGTTTTGTTTGTTTGTTTGTTTGTTTGTTTGTTTGTTTAAACGCGCTAATCTCAGAAACTACTGAACCGATTTGAATAATTCTTTCACTGTTAGATAGTCTATTTATCGAGGAAGGCTATAGGCTACATTTTATCCCGAAATTCCCATGGGAACGGGCACAACGCGGGTAAAACCGCGGGGCGCTGCTAGTGTACGATATACAAACAACAAGAGAGCAAGACTTTATAAGGCTTCTTGAATCATTTGAAGGAATATTTTATTGGTACCCCAATTCTCAAATTTACTTGACCAAAACTCTACTCGATATATCTTTGCTCAACCTCCCTAAGACCGATGGCTGGACACATCTGTATACAAATACCACCAGCTCTTTATACGCGGTAAACAATAAACACTGATTCTGTTGACCTTTAATTTCTTTTAAATGATTCATTATTTGCGCGGCGCCATTCCGCCGCCCTATACTGTATTCATTTTCGCTGCGATATTTTGATTGACCTCAACCTATTCAAGGTGGCCCAGAATCCCCTTTACGAAAACACTATTCAATTTATGTTAAGTCAATCCTCATACGATATTGTTTTTCAACCTATACTGTCCCACTTCTGAGCAAAGGTCTCCCTTAACATCTTCCAAACGGCGTAGAAGTAGACCCCGGAAGAGATGGCGTGAAGATTTATACAATCTCGACAGGGTTAGGCCAAGTTTAGCTCTCATACGACATATTACACAAAAAAATGTAGACGTTTACTATTTCAAACATGACGGCCTCGGAGGTAGATTATTGTCTTAACCAGCCTAAAGTAACAGGAGCAGTATTAGCCTGTTATATAAGTGAAAAGGATATCGACTATTAGCTACTATTTATTCCGATAATCTAAGCTAATCCAACGGATAAGTGCGCACAAAATAGGCAAACCACGGGACGCTGCTAGTTTCATGTTTTCTACCGAGCAAACGAATGAACTTTGCACAGAGTGTTGACCAGAGAGAAACAATCAATGAAAACTGCCATTATTTAGCAAATTGTTTTTGTAAATAATTGTATTTGTAAGACGCGGAAGACGCTTTTGTTATAATGTTGTTTGGCTCACAAATTACTCCTTCAATAAAAACCATAATGTATTGCAGTTAAATTCGTAATACATAATTATCATGAAACATATGATTGTTTCAGTTTACTTTACATTCGTCATGGACGGCTTGACTTCATTATCATTTTATATTTGTATACAACGATTTGTGGTCTAGCTAATATGATTAATGCAATTATTGCTTGCTTGGGTTTCGTTACTAAAATTTACCAACGAAACTTTTTCACACATGATTCACTAGGGAAATTTTTAGCGGTTACGTATAAACGAAACTTGATTAATTATTTACTTCTTTATTTGACAATCATATCACGATGATTACTATATCTGAATCTGTCTACTAAATCATGTTGTATTTCAATTATAAACATTGGCATTTCACAAAACCGGACCAATTGACATGTTTTATAGATCTTCATAAATATTTTCCCATTTATTTCAAATACCATTCATACAGGTAAATGATTAATTTAAATTAGTTGCTATTATTTATAATTTACATTTCCTGGTTTCGGTATAATAAAGAGCTTTGTGTTGATTTATGACACCAAATTAGCTAAATTGCCCTCTAGATGCGAATAACACACATACCGCGTCTGTTTTTGAATTTATTTACTGACTAGTACAATTCTGGGAACATTTAGTAAGTTTATTTTTTATATTATTTGAACATTGATCTCTTGGTGTTCCGTAATTGTATTTTTTGCGACATAATGTTGGAATATGTAGTTAACAGACGCCTAACTAAGTATTTACGAACATTGATACTAGGTTTTCTAAGGACAGCGTCTCTCCCCGCTATCGCGAGCGCTTCACCCACCTCCTGATGAAGGTCGCCGTATGTGACCGAAACGTGTTGAGGGACATCTCAACAGTAACCTCCGCGTACGTAAGTTCCCGTTTTAACAAATAATAAGGGCATAATGCTGTTTATAATAAAGGCACTTACCCGAGTATATTGGGATGTTTTAATTTGTTCATGAGCTGGACTTCCCGGAGCATGTTGGGCCTGTTCGCCCGCTGCTGGTTCATCTTGAGCACCATCACTTTGCCCGACGTTTTGTGTGTTACCTGTAACAAAAGAATTATAAATTGTATTATTATATTATAAAGACGTAAAATTCGTAAGTTTGTTTCTATTTTCGAGCTCTCAGGAATTACGTCTGGGTGTCAATTATAATATTCTTATAAAGTATTTGTGTATGTACATATATGTATTAGTATCAGTTAGTTAGATTCCATATTACAAGCTTAAGCTTAGTTTGGGTCTAATTAAGCGTGTGTGAATTAAAAAAAATATATATTTTAGCAGAATCCAGACAGAACATTAAAAAGCAATCCCGTGCTAAAATAATTACTACAATACGGCTCACAATATTTGCTCACAAATTCAGATGCTTTACATTCGCTCAACTGGCACAGTACACATCTTTAATAGAGATTGTGTTCGTAATCCGCACGATCCGATGGAATATTAAACTGTAATATGAGGAGTTCATTAAATAATCAAAGGGTGCCGACGGTACACGGTGGGAGTACTGTGGGCAACGTTGAAGGTTGTACACTTTAATTTCATCAGACTAGGTTGATTAGGCACTTGCTGTTAATTTTGCAAAGGATGTAAGAAGATATACACACTGAAGATCTATTCTTAATATGTATTGGTAAACGTAACTGTCAACTCTAAAGTCAGCAAATGGTTTTTAGGGTTCCGTACCCAAAGGGTAAAAGCGGGACCCTATTACTGAGACTTCGCTGTCCGTCCATCCGCCCGTCTATCACCAGGCTGTAACTTAAGAACTGTGACAGCTAGACAATTGAAATTTTAAATGAAAACATGATGTATTCTATTGCCGCTATAACAACAAATACAACAAACGTGATTTTTTGAAGTACGGAACCCTCCTCGCACTTGGCCAGTTTTTTATATTTTTTGAACTTTTTGAGATTATGTCCAACCAAGCAACTGTGCTTTATGAGAATACTACTACCCTCGCTACTTGCCATATGATTGGCGGATAATAAACGTAGCATAACATCATTGTCCGACACGTGACAAGAGTAGTGCCTTAAAAATGGTTGACTGCCGATTCTGCTGATATTACGTTAATGTATGTACATTTTGTACATCCACCGGCGCTCCCTGATTAGCGGTGTTGTGTTCTCGCAATACATGATTTATCTCTGCCTCTTGTTGGGTGGTTTGATGTGAAGCATACATGAAGTAAGTTTGTTTAAGATTATTACAGAAAAAGTGTCATAAGTTTTAAGTTATTTTATTTTATTTCACTGTCGACGAGTAGAAAATTGTGCACAAATATACTTAATGCTGTATGTTATTTATATCCAAATTATGTTTTCGTTCATTTCAAACTCCAACTTCGTTACTTAGTTTACGAAAATAACACCGAAAAAGAATTTTCTTCTTCAGTTTCAGAACTCATTATTTACTTTCATAGTTAAGGTGACGTGAGTCCAGCGCTTACCTACTACAGAGGGGGTAAGGTGCGGGGCCTGCGATCCGACCGCGGGCGATCTCCCGCTCGCGCGTAGTTTGCGCGCTAAGTTTGAATATGTCACTCATTGAGATGCCACAGTGTAGTGACTACAGTAACAAAAGCCTATCAAGCAAAACTAATCGTAGATATTACGAAGGTTGGTATTATATTGTAGGTAGCCTTGGGAAAAATAACTAAAAAGAGATAAAAGGTTTTAAAAAAAATAACGGTCTTATAACCCTGGGTGAAATCATTTTTATTGTCTAATATTACGAGCAGAAATATTTTAAAGTGGCGGTGTTCATACACGTTTTAACAAACAACAGTAAAGTACACATAACTGAAAAATATGAATATCTACGTATTGTTAGGTTTCAGTGGCGCCACCTTCAAAAGTAAAAACAAATAAATATATTGTATCATACCTCTTATTTCACTCCTTTTATTTAGGACTAGGCAGATAATATAAATTTCCACCGGCCGGTTTGTGATAATATACTTAATAATTATAATAATACTAGCTTTTGCCCGCGGCTTCGCTCGCGTGGAATTTAGTTTGCCGCTTTAAGTTTCGTTATAGATCGTTTAAAACATTTGTTTATCGTAGCAATCTCTGCATCGTTGCAAACTCCCACCTCCGCATCGACAAGAGGAGACAAGTCTTGTCCTAGGTATCCCCACTACCAACATTGCAGCTGTATAGTTGATCTGCTGATATTCTTATACTGTGACACAACATATTTTTTTGTTTTTTTTTTCAAAGCAATAATCTACTAAATCTATAATACTCCGGTCAATTTAGACATTCGAGGTTACATAAAGTCCAAACAAGCTGAAAATCAGGAAAATTGTTCAAAATATAATTATAAACAATGTCTAAAAGTTCCCCATCATTCCCGTGTATGGAATTTTTTTTATTCAAGGTCAAAGGTAAAAAAAAGTGTTTTTCGCAATTTTCAGCAAAACGGTAAGATTTATCATAAAAGTACCTGAGAAAATAAAAAAGCTTATAAAATTCTCTACAACTTTAATTCTATCCACTTTTTCCATATTCCAAACCGTTACCGTACAACTCTTTAATACCTTTCAAATGACATAGGTCATGTCACTGTTGAGCATTGGGGCAGGCTCCATAGTTACCTGCCCGAGGTCCTTAATTTTTACATTTCTGGAGCGTGTAGTTCAATAACGGTTTGGAATATGGAAAAAGTGGATAGAATTAAAGTTATAGAGAATTTTATAAGCTTTTTTATTTTCTGGTACTTTTATGATCAAACTTACCGTTTTGCTGAAAATCGCGAAAAACTTATTTTTTTTACCTTTGACCTTGAATAAAAAAAAATCCATACACGGGAATGATGGGGAACTTTTAGACATTGTTTATAATTATGTTTTGAAATTTTTTTCTGTTTTTCAGCTTGTTGGGACTTTATGTAACATCACTCTAAATTTTTGGTTTAAATTGACCGGATTATTATTCAGACAGTTCTTATTTATATTAAAACCTTATTTTCACGCAACCGTCATAGTTCAAATTTATTACTGCGAAAAAAGTTTTAAATTTTGCATCTCCGCGCTCCAGCAATATTTGGCATAGGTCCGTCCTCCACAAGCGCTTGAGCGCGACTGATCACGCCCCGCGTCACCCGCAACACGGCAAATTTAGGTATTTTGAAATTGTGTTTAAGAATGTAATGAAAGGTTACAAAAAAATACCTAATGCCCTAGCTCATGCTACGACCTATATTATAGTTGTTTTTCTTTGGGAAAAATCTGTTTATTTTAGCCAAATAATTATTTTTAAATTAATAAAAGAGGCAACTTTGTGATTTTTTTCTATCGAGGGAAATTAATCTAATCGTGTACTGAAATACCTTTGCCACTAGAATATATCCTCAACTTTAATATTATAGTTTTTTAGAATCAAAATTGTGACAATTTATATGAAAATAGTTGGATGGAAAAACCGCTTTTTGCGAGTTGCTGGACTCACGTCACCTTAAGAAGGTATGCTAAAGTTTAATAAGATTTTTGTTTAAAGAAAACCAAGCTACCTATTCTGTAAAATTTCCTATCAGTACATACAAAGAAAATTGCAGGCTCCTCGGTTGCCTAGGCACTCACATTCAACTTTATAGTAAGTAATACTCAACGTTATAGATTCGGTGTAAATCAACTATTAGAAAAGGTACCCCTTAATAACTTTGTCAATGGACCCCTAGAACTGAGGGTGGAATTGGAAAACGCATTAAATTGCAATTTATATCCGAATGCCAACTGCACACGTTGCAAGAGGTCCAGACGAGGGGAAACAGTGAATAGACCATTAGGATGGTGGAAATGAGTGTGAAAACCTTTGGTGTGAAAGTAAAATATTTTTATACGTATAACTAAGGGCTGCTTTAGGGTGCGTTTCCATAGCAGAGCTGTGCGGAGCTTAGCTGACCAATCACAATGCATTACGAAAAGATTTTGACAAATTCAATGCGCTGTGATTGGTAAATCGGGCTTCACACCACCCTGGTCGGCTTCAATGGAAACACACCTTTATCAGATTCATTTCATCCCATACAGACAAAACAAACTTTTAATTGTACAATCATAAAAAATAGATTTGATGGAGGTGAGAACAGAAAATTGAGAACCGTTTTACTCAAGGACATATACTTCATTCCGCTAGCCTTTGCTGTTCCATTGCTGTGCAAAGATCTCCTCCAGAATACACCAACAGTTCATATCCTTCGCTTCTCCCACCAAAAACAAAGTTATTCGTTATTTATATTACGAGTATTTGAATATACTAATTCCTTTTGAAGTCAAGGAAGCGTGATTGTTAATCAACAAAGTGTATTATCAATTAATTATCTATCTTCATTGATAACAAGAGGCCAGTACTTGTTTAGGATTTCGCACGTTGAACACAAACGTGAATAGAGGATCTTCATTTAGATACAGTTTCAATGGGTCAGTGATTACGTTTTGAAATCCTTATAAAATAGCAGCGTCCCTCAGTTTTATCCGTGTTGTGACAATTCTGGCAACCAGTAAACCACCAGTAAATAATTATCATTGTAATAAATATTAGGTGTAAGGTAAAGTAATTGATTCCAAATCATATTGGTTACAAATCCAAAGCTTGTCTAAACAAACAAATGCAAAACAATAAAGTCAAACTCTTCAGTTTTATAACTCGTGTATTAGTATAGCCCCTTTATGTGACCCGCGTTGTACCCGTTCCCGTGGGAATTTCAGGATAAAATGTATCCCATGTGTTATTCTGATGTTTAAACTATATTACTGTACAGTTTCATCCCAATCCCTTCAGAAGTTTTTTTCGTGAAAGAGCAACAAACATACATCCTTCATACTTACAAACTTTCGCATTCATAATATAAGTAAGATAGGATAGTACCCCTTTCATACGAAATTTCGACTACAATAATCGATAGCTTAACTATTCGTATCATAGTTTTATACCAGCCTATGAAACATGAACGTGTTTGTTATGAATGAGAACAAACAAACATTATAATTATGTACATTAGATATGAATAATATTTTGAGTAAGTCGCGTTTGTATCACAACACATCAGATGGAGAGATGACAGATTGCTTAGAGATGTGCAGTGGAGAGATATTATTATCGAGAAAACAGACCCGGAGGTTCCGGGTTCGATTCCCGGTGAGATATCCCCATCTCACAAAAATCTCTTTGTGAGACTTTCCTCAGTTTGGTTAGGGCATTGCAGGTTTGTCTGTATTTATTTTAATCAGGTGATTCAGCCTGATTAAAATAAAAACTATGAAGTAAATTTATACCTATTTACTGTGGCATAAGTACAAGCTACTTGTAGATAAGTGATGGCTTGAGTATCCCACTGATGGGCACAGGCTTTATTTAATTACAGTCAGGCCGATAAGGCCTAGTCTCCATACATCCTACTATTGGGTGATCCCAAACTCCGGAGGTTTAAAAATAGTACAGTTAGGATTAATGACGAAAGTGCTACGATCGACCCAAGAATTACTCGTATAACCGAGATTTTTGTTAGTTTTACTCTCAGTCAGTAGAAGCACTATAAGACTAATAATAATAAATAAAAACAATTTAACCGTTCGATTGAAGAAACATACATGTTGAAACGACATACTCGTTGTGAAATTTTCGTTTCGCCACCCGCTAAGGTCACGGCCACACATCGGCTTTTTCACAACAAACAAACACAATTTATGATAATCAGCTGTTGTTAACACGCTTCGCGGGAATCTTTATACACTTTATACAATACAGCTTGAATTTTTATACCGAATTACAATACTAAAGTAACTTTTAACTTAGGTAACTTTTCTGGAACAACTTAAAGCCTCCTTTGGCCTTCGTTCTTGTAAAGGTATTTTGTAAATTATTTAGAGAAAAATTATTTTGGGAAACAACGAACTGAAAGTTACATGTGATTATGAAGAAACTAGAAATTGTAACAACCTGTAATAGTTAACAGATAAAAATGATTAAGAAAGACGCAACCGATAAACGATTTCCGAGAAATGTTTTGGCTTCGAAGATAAGATCTTTTATTACTGATTACGTAAATTACAATCAGCAATATTAATAAAGTTTATGAAACTTGATATTTAATGTCGCAAGTTAGGAACTAGCGAACTGGTTATTACTTACATTTTACGAAAAGGGTCGAAAGATTTTAGATTCTGGAGGATAAGTAACAACATGGCAATATTGGATAACGAAATTGACCCAAAAAAACAAAAAAGCGACGTGAAATAAAACCTCTCCCACGGTCCCATAAACATGCAAAAGCAAATATCTGTCTAATACTAAACTTAAACATCGTCTTTTTTGATCCAGAGTGCGTCTGTTAACAGTACTCCACGCCTACAGAGACCATTGGCACCAACAATGGTTAGGAAACACGAAAGAGCCTTTATTGACCAAGCAGTAAAGTTGAAACTAGCGTGCAGTCTATGATTGGTGGATTGAAGATGTGATAGGCTGTCCACTTGACACGACCTCGCTAACGAAGCGATGATGAAGCTTTAACACTACCTTAAGGGGATAACAAGAATTTTGATTTGTTCTAGCTGGGTACATGTGTTTAGGCAGGCTCATAAAAAAGAAGGTACCCAATAGCCTGTAGTAAAATGGCTTTGCCTCTTACTAGATGTCTCAGTCAGTACACAGTGAGGAGTATTAGATGTAATTATGTTATTACCTAAGACAAGGCTATTAAAAAGTTGTAAACAATATAATTCCAAATGCCAAGCATCTCTGTGATGGATAAAAATAGCCAGAAAAGGAAATTCCTGAGATAATTTTCTGCAGAAAATCATGAAGGAAATGTAAACAAAATGTTTGAATCACTGGTAGAGACAGAATCGAAAAATAAATAAACAAACGTTCAGGTTCAAAGTTCTCTCCGTCCTGCGCGTAATAACGACATCCTTCGCAAATCTCGGAAAGAATCGACATTTCCGACTACTGGAAATACTTTTAAGTTTTAACGAATGGTAGAACATAGGAGATATTTTTTGCAGATTTCTTCGGCTTGTCAGTATAGCATCGATAGGCAATTTACAACCATAAGTATAAGTAAGCATAAGTATAATGATGTTACTACCCAAAAGACAAAAAGGTCCCTGAAAGCCTCAAGTAAAATTTAAATCTAGCCAAAAATTAACCTAGCATGTAAATGTTTATAAAGAAAAGCACATTAAAATTGCTACAGCTAAACTCGTGTGTAACAGATCCTTATCCTTATGTCAAACAGCCATTACAAAAAGAATAATTCCTACTCTGTCGTCAAGACAATCCGGTTATAAAAATAAAGTTATTATGGCCATCGCATTGTAAAGCAGGAGAGCATCTAAAGTTAGGTAACAACGTGCGTGGACACGACACGATAAGATAAGATACAAAAACCGCATCGTCTGCGTACGTCAGTACTCATCTAAATATAGGAATTTATCTTTGTTATTGACAGAAGAAAGGTGGGAGATATTTGAAAATGTGCAAATAAATTGTTTGGATGTTGTATAAAATATTCTGTTCGTGAAAGAATTATTTATTTATTCATTAAATGTTACAGCATATTAATGATGACCATAAATATCCCACATCAATTATTGTTATTGTTTAATTATTAGAGTTATCTTTAACATTTTAATTAAAGCAATATTTTTCTTTATCTCTCTATCTACAATTGTGAAATTACCTATGACTAGGTATTATTTTTCATATATTTTTAAATCGGGAACATTATTTGCAGCTACGACGGAAAAGCGAGAACAAAATAGCATACGAAGTGGACACTCCTTAAACTACAAAAGCAATGTAAACAAACATCACAACAGTTTATACTTAGAAATACATAAAGTAACATGCAATAAATGTAATATTAAACAGGCATTATCAGTATATGAATTTCAAAGCAACATTTCGTTGGATAGTTTCCAATGATAACTATAAGCTACTGTATTTTACTCAATGTAAATTGCGTATTGTGAATGAGAGCAAATAAATCTCGTCTTATACAAGGAATGCTCCACTTGGTTACCGTTAAACGGAAACGATAGATGTAACTACGATTTATATGATGATACATACGCAAGCATTCATGTAAATGGAGCTCTTGAAATTCAATATCAGACATAGTTTAGCCGTAATGAGACGGCAATGCCGCATCTTGTCTTCAAATCTCTGTGACAGGAGCCATTTTCCATCTTCACCCTTAGTGTAAATAAATTCAGTGTTCATTAAATCCCTCCAGTGTTAAAGCGAGAACTTTACCATAATAATTGGAAGTAGCACAAAAGCGCCTAGCGCGAAGAGGCGAGTGGCGTTCATAATAAGGGTTCCCTTTGACCCGGGCCCGTGGTTTGTAATGCTCTGCACAAATATGGACAATGGTGATGCTATCACAACGTTCGCACGGTCGAGATCAGCTTACCACCGATTTACGGCTGCAATTCGAGAGGCTGTCTCAAATTGGGCATAGAAACGCTTAGAAGCAACGATTGTTCTGCTATTCCACTACGTCTGAATGTGTAATTGTATATCTTTTCAATGCTGTTCGCATATTCATGTGCAAATTCGGTGTCAGCTCCGATAACTCCAGGCCATCGGCCTTAAAACAATTACCTACTTCTCATGTTACATTAATATTCTTTTAAAATCACGATTTGAACATTGTCAATAGTTTATGTATGAGTTTTATGATCACGATTTCAGATCGTACAAGAAACTGGTACGTGAACTGAATATTTTGATTCCTATTAAAATCTGAGACGTTTTAGGGAGGCTTATGATTTGGAAGTTGATTTTTTGAAAACAATAGGCTCTAATTCATCGGCGTTCGGGCACGTTCTGATTGTTTGAACAGTGCATTCGTGACGGAGGCATCATTATGACACACTGGCGGCTTTGATGCCGTCTCCATTGTTTTCGGTTGTTAACGCCATTATCGTCGCTTTTTATAGTTATTTATAGGTTTGTGTTAACGACACTTGCACGATAATGCTATCGGTGCAGTATCCGTTGGACAACAGATTAATAACCACAATAGTAGTTAATGAGCCGAATTTTTTGAAATGCGTATTTCAAGGCTTTATTTCTGCAATTTCAGAAAGGTTTCCGATTTTTTTTGAAATTCACTTTTCTGAAATTACCAGCGGCGAAACTATCGCGAAAAGTATAAATATTTTTTGCTGCTGCTGCATATTTTATTCTAAGATGGGAATATCTCCCGATATGTGATTTATGGATACTCGTATAATCACATAGAAACCATATAAGGATAGCTGAAGAGAGTCCCGATTTTGCATGCCCTTACCGATACCATACATAACAGTACTAATGGTCTCAAATACTATTTTACTGGGATTTTCCTTCATACTAAAAACTGAGTATATCGATAAAATTCGACATTCAATTATTTGTATACATTTTGGAACAAAGGGTAATATCATAACAGCATTACTGCTATAAACACGTTTCTTGTTTGTTTTTTACTGTATAAAACTTTGAATCTTTGATATAATCTTTAGTTAGGACGTGACTTTTTGGTAGGGCCTACAATGTCAAATATTTATATAAAACAACTTAAATGCATAAGTTTAACCCAATTTTGTAGCCAGGAACAGAAGTCATATATCTATATTCATCACCATGTCTCACATATAATATCAATGACAGAGAAAACAGCACTTGTAAAGATAATATATTTTTACGATTCCGTAGATAGAAGGCGACATAAAAGTCAGCCATAGGTGAATTCTCGGTATTCCCCAGTTAAATATTTTACTGATACACACACAGATAATGACATTTCCTTGCTCCAAATACTGCGACAGAAACTTGCAGGTTTCGAGAGTATCTGGACTGGAAACAATGTTGAAGAAAACTTAGGATAGTGAATGAACTGATTAAAGAAATGCGAATAACTATTAGGTGTAGACTTCAAGTTAGTATAACAACTATTATTACAAAAATATATCATTAGTCTGATGTCATCGTTTTGACCAACGAGTATAATCATTGGAAAGTGTTACAGTAATTAACAAATCGTTGTTTTATTCAGTATATTAAAACCAAGCTCATCAAGGCGAGGTATCTCAAACATCCAATGATTCCGATGTGAAATTCCTTCGAATAACGGTTACCAAAGGATTGTTGAGGTGTACAATGAGAATGCCCCGTTCTGCAAATTGTAGACGCGGCACGCATTTTTCAAAAACTCCTTCGAGGCATATTGCTTGAATAAATTACACGCAGAGCGTCGGTAAAACATTTCCAATACTGTGAGAAAATATACGAGATTTTCTCTTTAAAACGCTCAAGGAGGAAAACTGAGATTTGTCAACATAAGACTCATTTTGAGTTTGTGTAGTAAAGGAATTTTTGATGAACGGTACCGATATTCTTGCTAATTTAATTCATGAGATGATAATTCGTGACAGTATAACAGGAAAACAAATAAAGGAATATTCGTTTCTTTAAAAAGTATGATTAGGAATGATGTTACATTGTAGAGCAGCGGTTCTTACTTGAAATCTCCTCGTACGTACAATACACCGAATAGATATTTGTAAAGTCTATCTCAGTCCACGTAACATAACAAGCAGTTATTAATAAAATTAGTCTCAATTGTAAATTTTCAACAAAGCAATAGACAAGGGTGAATTGAACAAACAATCTTAAGTTTATTTAGCAGCTAAATATGTTTCAAAACAAAAATTGTTTATTCATATTAATTTGTACTTTATGTAGCACCAAATAGGACACTATTTAAAATGAACGTCATATGTTTTTTTAAACATATTTGTGCAATTCACCCTAAGTATAGACTCGAGTCGAAACAACAAACGACCCATTTACCATTTATTTTATAAAGACTGTTAATCTTGTTAAGACATTCGGCTATTGAAATGGAAATTCCAGCAAAGAAATACGAAGCAACAAGACGTATCGGTCGGGTTCGAAAGATTCCTGTTATTCTGATAGGTCGGTATTCTGTTTTATAAAGGAATAGTCTTCCGTTGCAGCCGTGTTGGGTGAGCAGCGGGAACGACACACATACGCTATTTCTGACCGACTAAAAATAAGAGAGTGCAGCGAGGCGCCATACAAAATGCCGTTTTTATGCACCGCGCTAAAACATCTTGACGACCGCTCTGAAGAGTCTTCTTAATCGGAATTCCGGATTAATTTTTATAACAAGGAAGGAATGCTATAAAACTGTTGTTTATAGAAGCGATAATATGCTAGATTCATGTTTGATTTTGTTTTTCATTATAAATCTGTCGTCGGTGAAGTTGCGTTTATAATGAAACGTTTAATGAATAATCCCACACAAAAAACGCTCATTACAGTTAATCAATTACATTGCCAGAACAAGTTTTTAATAAATCCGTTTTTTAGCGGTCGTAGCCGTTCATACTTTTAATAAAAACACGCTATTTACGTGCGCGTGTCATATCTATATGTGGTCACAATATAACTTGTTACCGTTCATTATAGAGTTAATTATTTTGTTACGAAACTCGACAGAACGTAAGGACGTATCGGTCAAAACAGAAGTTGACATACATAACTCACATTCTTCATTATGTCTAAATTAAATGGTGAGCATTTAAAAATTTGCAATGCTATTCGAGTGTGACCTAGAAATTTTGCATTCGACATGCTAAATACTTGGATCAGAAAGTCGTGATCGCAGATTTAATTTCGATACCAATCTCTGTGCAAGTATTAAGTATTCGATGAGCACAAACAACCATCTGTATATTTTGGGCTGTTTTATTATGCAAGTCGAATGTGCGCAGGTGTTACGTAAACAGAGTCCGAAACAAAATGCACTGTGAGGTTTACACGTTCAATATATTATGGGTTTCCGAACAGCTGTTTAGTTTCAAGTGTTTGAGCTCCGAACGTAATTTCACGAGCTAACTATCTAGTTCGATATGTTTACGATATGATATTCAGTTTTATGGGTTTGCTGTCAGGAATCGATCTCGAGTCCCGTTGCAAATTCTCAATTCTGATAGCACGAAGTCGGTGCAATAGACTCGCGGAGGGAATGCGGCGCGCGCGCATCGCGTGCGTAATTCATTCGTTTTACTTCATATTGGAGTCTGGGCTTGCACAATCTCCGCTTGCATTGATAGCCGCAGGAATGGTCAATCACGTCTCAATTATGCAACCTTTAAAAACTGATGTTTCCTGTAATGTAACTATGTTTCAATTTGTGAAAGTAAATAATGAAACATTTAAAATATTTCTAGATGGTGATTGTAAAGGAAGGTAGTAATATCATTAATATATCCATTTTATAAGAATTTACATAAGTATCCCATTAAAGATTAAAGCGGCAGAAGCCACAAACATGTTTAACGGCAAAGCAAACCTATAAAACTTTTATGACATATTAAAGTAATTGACATAGAAGGTCTAGATACTACTGTCAAAATATATTTTACGATATATTTTATTGATCACGCTAAGAACCATTATTTACACACTTGGTAAGAAATTACTAATAATTTATATGAAAAGTGCTATAGAATTCTAGCAACCGTTCCATTGAACGATAAAGTGTAATTGAACTATTCAGATAAAATGTTCGAATACCGAAGTGTGCAGAAACGGGCAACATTAGAAGCGGTACAAACGCGGCGTCCGTTAGTCGCGTCTCATCGCAGCGCAGATATGTCCGAGGGGGCTAATTTCAGCTGAACGGTAACACGACAGTTTAATGGTGAACGAGCGGTTACACTAACTGTTCCGGAATCTGTACCAAGGCCAACCGACCGACGGCAACCGTACAGCTTCGCAAAACCAAGATTTAAGCTCAAACGCACCCAGATGTTTAAGATAATAGCAATGCGTGGGCATTCGAGTGTCACTAGGTTTTAGTGAAACATACCGATTTAAGCATTACAAAATCACCGAAGTGGGTCAATCACCCTCGTCGCGGGCACAAAGACCTTTTTCAAAATGTTATTCTGCGGTAATTGTAATAACGTTATCAAGAAAATCATGTAAATAATGATGCAATTCCGTCTGTGGCTGTTGTGGATTGAGATGTTTAAAATGTTGTTGACCATTGTAACATAATTGATGGAGCGCGTGGTCGCGTAGGCAGAGCCCGAATTGTCGCATGTCTATTTGAGCATAACGATTATACCATGTCACGGAATAGTCATCAGAATCAACTATGGTCTATTGTTAAGCTCGTATCATGGGCCCAGACACGATTCTCGTGGGAGAGAGATAAACTGAGCAAATATTAATCCGGTTCTGGTTAATTATATTAACAGGAATTTTGGCAACATCAGACGACCGTGACGTTTCTCCGTGAGAGTCATTTGGAATCATTAGGTAAATAGGTTAACAATGATGAATAGATGAAAGGAGATGTTCCGCTTGTTATATTTAACCGTTTGACAAGTCAACGCGTATTTTTAAAAGAAAACAAAAACATTATTGGTAACAAAATTGGGTTGCGGTCACGAAATTGGGGTAATCTGACAAGTTATTTCCAGAATTAATAGCCTTTGTTTTCCAGATCAATGTAACAAAATTAATTACAATGAACTCGAATCCTATTTTAAATAAACGACTATTAACCTAACGAAAGATCATTATTATTTTTAATGATGGCACGTAGAACGTTGAGTTTCATCCGCGAGATCATAATTCAATTAAATAAGTAATAGGTACTTGACATTTAGACGTGAAAGCTTCAATACTTTCCCAGTTAACATTTATTATTGAATCAGAGAGTCATGGTTTAGAATGGATTATGAGATCACAAGTTTCGTTCCATTCCAGTCAGAAGCAAAACAATATCTGAACTAGTCAATGTTGAGACATTTCCTACAACACGGCTGCTTGTTTATTAAATTTCGCTTAGGATTGTAAACAAAGATCGGAAACAATTAATTTAGAACACGAATGTATAATAACTGGTAGGGTAAAAGTGAATGAATCATTATAATGCTCTGGTTGTTTTAAAAAACACATTTTCAAGACCAAATCAATGGATAAACGGAAAAGCAAATTTGCATAAATATCCGGACAATGACGTTTTTTAAGGAATACATAAATTCAGTATTAAAATAAACGGGAAACAGTCAAAGCAAAAACAGAGGACTAAAGGATAATCCTTTAACAAAGAGAATTTCGCTAACGAAAAGTCAGACGAGAAGTTAATTTCTGCTGACAAAGTGAATTAGTCTTCGTCACAACTGTCGTAACTACTCGGTTGCTAGTTAGGTTAGAGAACTCAGTTTATTGGATGTTGACACGCTTTTGATCCGAGAGTTCAACTCCGAATTAGCACCTGCAATCCACTAGGAATGTAGTCACTAAGTAACAGAATTTACAAACAAACAGAACGCGAAGCCAAGTATTTCTTTAACGAAACATCATGAAAAAGGTTTTCAAGATGTCGCAAAAAAGATTAAGACTACTTTTACATTAAGAAAAAACTGTAGATAAATCTTTACATCCGATCTAGAAGTAAGTAATAAAATCATATAAATCATTGATACAAAGCCACCAACAGACATTACTCATTCAGAGTTGACGATACAGCGTGTTCCGATCAGATATGCCGTATGGAATACAAGGGATCTCACAGATAGTTCGAATACCTCAGGGCTTAAGTTGCTATAAATAAGTTGGTTGATAATCTCCGAGTCGTGTGAAGTAGAACGAATGGAGGCGTGTGCGTCAGACGCCAGCGCCTGTGCATCATGCATGCCTGTCCTTCACCACAATATGTTAATAACCATCATGTAATTGGAGAGTGCAATTGGTCATGCAATATCTTTTTTAATTTTATTCTGCATGTGGCTATGGTTCGGTTTACAAGATTGTTTCCACGGGTGATGATCGAAATTGATACGGAGAAATTAATGAAAACTAGCTGGGCCCCGCGGTCTCACCCGCAGCGCCCCCGTTCCCGTGGGAATTTTGAGATTTTTATTCCAAGTTTTCATTGTTTTTAAAATGTATTCTGCTATTCAGGGCGGAGACAAATCCAACGAAACAAAAACCATGAAAATTGATCCAGCCGATCTCGAGTTATAAGTGTTGTAACAAACCCGTCTTTGTTTTATATATATAGATTAAATAAACTCACTCAACTAAAATAATTTACATATTAACGTTAAAAGAAATACCTATTTCTATTCTATGTAGTAATATCAAGTTATTCTGCTGAGTACTTGATTCCTTTCGTGCTATAATTCAATTGAACATTTTCAGTACAACAATAAATAAAGGTTCAACGATAGTACAATATTACACATCATATAAAGTTTATATAGCTTTAATGGAACTGTGTGATGCACACTTACTGTATGTAATAATGTAATGTAATGAAAACGATGTGTACACAGTGAATGCGTTTATTGCACTAAAATATAATTAATACTTATAATTAAATGTTAACTTAAGTGCGCCGCGTCAGCACATACAAAATGCTGATGTACGCTTGCTCGTACATGCTGGCGACTTAAGAAGATGTATGAAATAAATGTAAAAGTAAACAAGTAAATGTAAAATCAAAAGTAAAGTAAAATCAAATTAACAAGTAAATCTAATGTAGGAATAAGTAAAAATATGTAAAACTTAATGTAAAGTAAATTGTCAGTTCACGGGGGTGAAGCCTTATCCACCTTCACACTATATAGGTCACGCGGGACCTCACTCTCACTACGTAGGTCATTCGGGACCTCACTAGCACTGTGTATGTCTGTGAGGAGCACCTGCACAGGAGGCCTTGGCTTGGCCCCTGGTGGAGCCTCCGCAAGCGTTTGTTGCTCGTTCATGTTCTGTGTAGAGATCACTCGTCGATGACTCAGCTTTAGATAGATACTCCAACAAGCGAGTGTGATTACTGCGGCGAGTAATATGTACAGCAGCGCATAGTGGTGGATGTCATGAGTAGATACGTTGGAGAAGGCAGTCTCCTGTTGAGCCTTCATCTGTTCGATTTTCTGATGTAGTTGTTGTAGTTTGTCGTCATGACTTTCCAGCTCGAGAGGGTGGAAGGTAATGTTGTTAATAATATTGTTTACCTCCGGTATCTGTGGTGGTTCATATATGTTATCATTTACTTGTAAAGTTGAATGGTAATTGTAATGTGAGCGAATTATAAATGTGTCACTCTTTAGAACGCAGCCTTGACCTAATGTCATAAGGCCAGTTCCGTTCAATAACTTCAATGTTATGCCACCTTGGCAGAAAATGCGAACGTAGCATTCCTTGCAACACGAGAAGAGCCATGTTACGCCGCTTTGCAGCTGACGCCACATATTGTGACAATTGTTTGATGATTTAATACATGCCGTTGGTTTTCTATTGTTTATAATTTGCGATTCGCAATTGTTGGTATCGCTTTTGACATTATAAATCGGAGTGGTTAAAGGGCATAATAATGTGTTTTCATTAAGCTTAAGGCATGAATTGAAGGTGGTTGTGTCAAATGGTATGATCATGTCCTTTTGTAAGTTTATAGCTACAAGATCGAAAGTTGGTTGTATAGTGACGTTTTTACTACGTCCTTGTTCTCTGGTGCTTCAGGAGGGTGTGTGTCACCCGGGGGTAGCGGTATCAGCTTGACAATCGGCCGTTTTGTGACCCCATTTTTTGTTTTGAGTGTTACTACTCGCACAAGTCCGTCCCTTCCAGGATGTACGTCGGTAATCTTGCCAAGTAGCCACCTACCTGGTGGTGTGTTGTCCTCTTTGATGATGACTACATCGTTAACGTTGAGGTTTTGTTTGACTCTCAGCCATTTTTGTCGAGATTGTAGAGTTTGTAAGTACTCCGTTGACCATCTGTTCCAGAAATCGTGATACATGCTATTGATTAATTGCCATCTTGTGTGAATGTTTTGTATGTCTCCGCTGGTCGGAGGCGCAATGAGTGAGCCCCCTACCAGGAAGTGTGCGGGCGTTAAAACGTCCAAATCATCGCTGTTTTCAGTTAGAGACATGAGTGGTCTAGAGTTAAGGCATGCCTCAATTTGAGTTAATACTGTTGTATATTCCTCAAATGTAAGTTTTTGTTCTCCTATGACTCGCTTGAGGTGATGTTTGAGTGCTCGTACGGCCGCCTCCCACAGCCCGCCGGCGCTGGGCCATGCTGGCGCGTTAAAATGCCACTGAGTGCCTGCTTCGGCTAAGCAATTCATAAACTGTGTGTCAGCATATTGTTGTAGAATGTTTCTATATTCCCGGTTGAGAATTTTGCAGGCGCCAACGAAATTTGTACCGTTGTCGCTGTACATGTGACCAGGTGTCCCACGTCGTGAACACATTCTCTTGTAAGCAGCTATAAATGCGGCTGAGCTCAGGTCGGAAACTAACTCAAGATGTACTGCCTTTGTAGATAGGCAGACAAATACAGCTACATATCCTTTTGTAGTCTTAATACCACGGCCCTTGTTGGCCTTTATTTCGACTTGTCCGGTAAAGTCTACCCCACAATGGTTAAATGGTTTGGATGGTGTGACTCGAGGCTGTGGCATGTCCGCCATCAACTGAGTATTTTTAGTAGCATTGAAACGTAGGCATCGCGTACATCGCCTCAGCTGTTTCTTGACAGTTTGATTCCCTCCAATGATCCAGTACTCTGTTCGTAAATAAGCCAATGTGAGTCGTGGCCCGCCATGTAGTGTTTGCTGATGTGCGCGATCAATTAGGAGCTCTGTTAATCGATGTCCTTTGGGTATGATGGCGGGATGTTTTGCTGAGTATGGTAAATCTGAATGTTTTAGTCGACCACCGACTCGCAGCAGTCCCTCAGAACATACAAAGGGACATAATTGACGTAAATTACTCTTTGTGGTTACCATACGACCTTTTTTTGTTTGGTTTAGGTCTTCTGCGAATGTAGCCGATTGTATTGTTTTTATAATAATATTGGATGCATGTTTTAATTCGTCAGCACTTAGGTAGTTATGTTTACTGGTTAATTGTTTCTTTATTTGTTTTATAAATCGCAAAATCCAACATGTAATCCGAGTGACCTTTGTAATAGAGTTGCATTTATTAAGCAACTCTTCAATGAATGTCAATGAACTTGTTTGTGTAATGTAGGTCTGTTTGGCTTTCATTTCTAACTCCGGTAAAATAATTGTTGTGGACATTTCTTCAATCTCTGTATTAAGGATTTTAGATGGTCCTTTCCACCACAGGGAGTTGTCGATCAGCTGCGACGGATATATACCCCGACTAGCACAATCAGCTGGATTTTCCGATGTCGATATGTATCTCCAGTTTGTGTGTGGGATTATTTGTGTTATTTCCGCTACTCGATTGGCCACGAATGTTTTCCACCGCGATGGTTCACCTTGCAGCCACCCTAGCACCACCATGGAGTCTGTCCATCCGTATACCTTTATCTCATAGCCAGTCATAGAATCTGATACCTTTTTCATTAAGCGTGCGAGTAGTTGCGCTCCGCATAACTCGAGCCTAGGTATCGAAATGTCCTTGTTAAGCGGTGCAAGTTTTGTTTTGGCACTAACCAACTGTATTGATGTTTCGCCTCTGTCCTGTATTGTTTTACAGTATATGACACATGCGAAGGACTTGTTGGACGCGTCGCAGAACCCGTGCAGCTCTATGGGTTGTTGTGTGGCTCCGATCCAACGAGTGATTTTGATTTTGTTTAGGTTGGCTATGTCTGCCTTTAATGTTAACCATTCGTTTTCAAGATGTGGCGGAAGTGGGTCATTCCAGTTTATACCTGTTTTCCACGCATTTTGAAATATAAGCTTCGCCTTAATAGTGACGGGTGATAGCCATCCTAGCGGATCATATAATTTAGAAATGCTCGAAAGAAGTGTCCTTTTAGTAGTTAGTGCGCTGTCATGTGACTCATCTAGTGTGTATGAAAAAGTAAACTCATCGCTTCTGGGGTTCCATTTGATTCCAAGTGTTTTGTTTGTTTGTGAATGTTTAAAGTCTAACATGTGCTCACTGATCTGACTTGTTTCTAATTCATCTAATAAAGTTGGGTTGTTGCTTGCCCATTTCCGTAGATTAAATCCACCGCCATGTAATATCGCGATCAGCTGGTTTTGTATATCCCGGGCAATTTGAAGGTTGTTATGCCCGCCCAGCAGATCGTCGACGTATAGTTGTTGAGTCAGCATTTCACATGCTAACGGATATTTTTGTCCGTCATCCTTTACTAACTGTTTAATTGTTCGCATTGATAAGTAGGGAGCCGACTTAGTGCCATAAGTTACAGTACATAGTTGGTAGGTTTGTATGTTGTCTTGTGACGTGTCTCTCCATACTATTTTCTGTAAATGTTGATCGTCTTCATGTATGTAGATTTGTCTGTAGAATTTTTCTATGTCGGCTGTATACACATACTTGTATTTCCTCCAGCGTAAAAGAATGCCTTGCAGATCCTGTTGCAGGTTCGGACCGCTTAGCATAAGTTGGTTCAGACTTTGTCCTGATGTGGTTTGCGCTGACGCATTGAATACTACGCGCAGCTTTGTAGTGCTGGAGTCCGGTCTGATAACCCCATGGTGTGGGAGATAACAGCTCGGTTGTTGAGGATACTTGCTGAGTTTCATGTGGTTCAAAAGCAAATATTCCTTAATAAACTTTCTGTAGTTTTCATTCAAAAAGCTGTGTTTTTGCATACGCTTTTCTAATTGTATTAATTGTGCGATAGCTTGTGATTTAGATTCACCTAAATGTTGGGCAAAGTCAGCCTTCATAGGTATCCTGACTTGATATCTGCCACTAGGTAATCTTAATGTTGTAGACTCGAATAACTGTTCGCAATACACTTCATCTAAACTCATGTTTGCGTGTTCTTGTTTTGTTTCTTGTATCTCTTCCATTTCCCAAAAACGTGATATTTCATCCAAGTCGTTGATAATAGCGTAACAATTGTATTGTTTGGAGTGTTCTCCAAATAATATCCACCCAATTTTCGTGTTTTGAGCGATAGGTATGTTCATGGGACCTCTCAGTATCGCATCCATCACGACTCTCGAGTAAACACTAGCGTCTAAGAGTATGTCCACTTGTGACGAGATGTTGAAGTTGGGATCGGCTAGTTGGATGCCTTGTATGTGGGACCACGCCGGCTTGGAGAATGTTATGTTAGGCAAATTATTTAAAACCTCAGTCATTATGTGTACTTCTTTTGTAAAGCAAAAATCACTGTAACAAGATTTGCATTCCAATTCGATTAAGCCTTTGCTTCTCTTCGATGAAATACCAACACCCGTTATTGTTCCGCTAATCTTGTGTCTCTTTAAACCTAACCTTTGAACCGCGTTTTCTGTGATGAGACAGATCTGCGACCCTTGGTCTATCAATGCTCTCATTTGTAGATACCTTCCATCTCGTGATTTTACCTGTATTAACGCTGTAGGTAGTAAAACATCGCTCTCACTTCTTTGTGAAGCATGGTTAACATTTTGCTGCGCGTGCAAAGTTGAGGCAAATGTAGGCTTACACGCGTTATGTAAAAATGTATGATGAGGTTCGTTGCACTCCTTGCACCTCTTCGTAGAATTGCATTGCTTGCCATTATGACAGTATAAGCAATTTCGACATATGTTTAATTTATCGACAATATTTATTTTTTCATTTCCAATCATGTTTCGAAATTGTGGACAATAAATTAAAATATGATTATTTTTGCAGAGAGGGCATTTCCTGTTGTTGTTAGCCTGAAATGCCGCTGTGTATGCCTTAGGTTTTGCAACACCTTGTTCTAGTTTGTTAGGCAAACTTTTCCAAGTAGCCTTTTGCTGTGAATGAATATGGTTAGGGCTGTCCGTAAGTGGTTCGAGAGCTGTAAATTTGCTCTCCAAAAACTCCATGAGTTCGTCAAATGAAGGAAGTTCGCGAGGCGACCTTCTTGACTCCATGTATGCTGCGTATGTTTCGGGGTCCAATTTTGTGGCAATTATGTAAACCAGAATGGGATCCCACGATGTTGTCTCCACTCCGAGGTTTTGAACCGCATGCACTGTTTCCATACTGACATCGTGTAGTCTCTTTAAAAGTGTCGAAGATGGTTTATGAACGCTGGGCTGATCCATAAATGTCTTAATTTGTTGGTTAAACAATTTTTGTACATTGTTATACCTATGTTTCAGTAGATCCCAGCATGTTTCATAGTTTTCCTCTGTGACTGTTAAATGTTGTACTAAACGCTCAGCTTCACCTTTGAGCTTGCCCTTAAGAATGTGCATTTTCTGGGCCTGCGTCAAAGAAGCGTTGTTGTGGATAGCCATGTACAGGTCCATAAATGTTGGCCATGCGTTGTAATTGCCAGAGAAGAAAGGCAATTCTATTTTTGGTGTGGAGTTGCGCTCGTGAGTTGCTGCTGTTAATTTGTGATTTAACAACTTGATGGTATGTTCAAATTTGGTTTCATGTTGTGAGTACTCCGCTTCATAGGTTGCGTCTGACCCTTCCAACAGTTTGTCGATTTGCCAATGACAGTTCTCAACCACCTTCCATCTCTCCTGTAACTTCTGTAGCTTGTACTCAATATCCCACTTCTCAGAGATACCTTGCACGTCTATACCGTTGACAACTCTCAAAAATGCTCTAAAGTTAGTTCGTTGCTCATCCTTCAACTCGTCTGCTCTGGATGACGCACCCTTTTCAATCATGTATTGCCCTTTCGACGAACCCGATGAACCAAATGTATCAATTCGAATACGTATTTCCTCGTACATTTTCGTAACCCTGTCGAACACTCGTTGCGTAAAATACTCATGACTCCTGTCCTCCGCCGTGCGCAATTCCTTGTCGTTATCGACGAACTCGTCGTACTGGCTATCAAGCGATTTCAACCGCTTCGCGAAGTAGTCTCCTACTTTACGTTCCACCGGATCTTTGTTGAAGTTGATCCCTATTTTCTCGATGTTTTCCATCAACTCCCGTTGGCGAGATAATAAAAACTCCATTGTAACGGTAAAGATCTACCCAAAGTGTAAAAATGGAAAGATCTTACTTGTGAGTCGATGCGATGTATGTTGACGAGGTCACCTGATGTGTGTAGGCAGCCCTCGTCGAGATGTGCCGCGAGCTGTGTTGCCCACAAATGTGTAGACACAGCTGGACTGTTTGCCCAACCTGTGTTGTTTTGTGAACTGAGATGTCCACAAATGTATGTAGAATGTCGATCACTAGCACTAAGTGTCACTGCACTAATTCAGTATGTAGATACCGAACTTGTAAGTACAATGAGCGACTGCACTGTAATCCAATGTCCACTGTTCCCGAACCTCAACCGATAAGAGGCCTCGAAAATCCTTATGTCGAAGGACCGATTGTTGCACAACCCGAGGTTTAGTCTCTACAGTTATCGAGATCCGGCTCGAAGGACCAAAAATGTGTGATGCACACTTACTGTATGTAATAATGTAATGTAATGAAAACGATGTGTACACAGTGAATGCGTTTATTGCACTAAAATATAATTAATACTTATAATTAAATGTTAACTTAAGTGCGCCGCGTCAGCACATACAAAATGCTGATGTACGCTTGCTCGTACAGGAACTAAGATAAGCTAATAAGCAGTAAAGCACGAATTACCTTTAAATTGTGTGTATTAAGTTTCTGGATTTATTTTATACACCATAGTTATTGAAACGGTTGTGTATGTAAACGACCTCGGTGACTTTAGTAGTTCCGGGGTCCTCCGGTCGAAGCAAATATTTGACAAGAAAGATGTTTATTCTCGGGCCTTTGATGTTCGTGACAATGCATTATTATAACCGATGCCGGCGAGCCAACAGGAATTTCCAATGCATGAACATTTCAAACATATCTTCTATTTACTTACTACATCCATAATATTATTATCGAAGGAAACTTTGAATCGACATACCTGAAACAAAATAAAGACCATATTAATACTAATAGAATTAGCAAAAACGATTTCCAATCATAAAAGTAGCTTATAAAGGTATTGTTGTAAAAAAGTCTAGTCACGGCTTTAGAACTGGCGTGTTTTTGTGCTGACCTGAACAATAAGGAGGTGGAACAATGGCTGTTGAATGGACCTATTCCATACATTACGCAAAGAGAAAAAAGACGATAAACCCTTCGAACGGGTGTATCAAATTTAATATTAACTCACGACATTGGAGAATAGACCCTATGTGTAGCAGTACAATGCTCAATACAACTACAAATGATTTTATTACATTGGGATAAAACAATCTAGTATCTATTCCAATCCCTGTTGTATCATATTGTCTCATTTCCAAGAATACTCTTTTGTATCACATCGTCTCATTTCTAAGTATCTCAATAAAACTGATTTTAATAATGAAAAGAATGTTGCTGGTCGCCGTATCAATTTCGCCATTGCGCCATGAATCACGGGCCACAAGTAAATTGATATCAATTAGAAATTGGCCGCGCTTACTCACTTTAACGAGAACTCATATTACTTAATATCTATGACAGTATCTGTAAGTACATACTAAAGTCATGACATTGTGTGAAGTTCTGTCAAAGACTTGATTCATTCCGATGAGTAAATTAAACTCTTCAATAGTTTGAAGGTTAGTGGTTAAAGTAGTAAACCTACGTTATTTTTGTATCAATGATCGTATTGACGTCAATGACTATATTTCACAAAGGCCTCAAAAGGGCCAATAGCGGGCCCTGTACCGACACGAATTGGGACAAACGTGGGCATCACAATGTCGGCAAGGTGCTTCTGATGCAACTTCCTCTGCGCCCACAATGCACCATACAATATACAAGACAATATAATATGAAACGTATTTATTTGAAGAAATATTTTGTGCAACACCCGTGAGAAACGAAGCATTCAACAAATTTATATTCTGCGCTCAATTCCATCGGTATGCGTTCTGTTTTGAATCGGGGACTGTTGGCGTCAGACCCAATCTGTACATCACCATTACACCTAGATTAGATACGACTGGACAGGATGATATATTTCACTGGAATTACGCTGCGGATGAATGAGGTCTTGGCGAAATATTAGTTGAGCATCTTAGATCTATTTTCAGCAATTTTACGAAAACTGTTCATTTTGGTGTCACGTCCATTTTGATTACATTCGGATATTTTTAAATATCTATCAGTTAGTTTATAGTAACGCAAGCTCAATAAAGCATTTTACTGAAAAAAGTTAATCTAGAAAAGAAAGGCGCGGTGATTTAATTCACGGTTTCAAAAACAGTTTAGCACTCCAATGATGACTACTTCAGATAAATTAACCGCAAGCATACCGTTTACTCCACCTCGCTATATTATTATCACTTTATCGTGAAAATTGCGAGCAGCACACCGATTACCGCGCCTAGCGTTCTTGGAGCGATTTACTTTCAATTCGCAACAGTCTTTAGTAATCTTTCTATAGTCGATGATGCGTGACATTTCCTATGAATGCGGGATAAGTGTTCGTATAATAATCCTCGCATTAGTCTACAATGCGTAACGATTGCAATTAGATGGAAATTGAAACATTCCCTAAACGGAGCATTTCTAAACAACAAGGCTGGTTATAAACAAACTAACATCCTTCCCATTGACGTGGTATTAGGCTATTATGTAAACAGATTAGTAAATAGAAAAATGGTGTACATACTACATAGTATGTAGGTACACCATTTTTCATGTTATCTCCTAGTCACGTGACTAGGAGGTAACATGACGAATTCTGTTACCTCCGAGTCACATAGTGTGTGTAAATGTTTGGATGATTAATTCGCTAAGGGCAACCGCTATAGTTTTCATAAGAGTTCATTGAACACGACTCAATGTTTTAAAAACTAAAGTTATTTATTAATTGAAGTAATCATTTGACTGTTAGGTACACTATTGAGGAAATATTTGTTTTTAAAATCAAAATAATGTCAACGATGTTTTGAATTCCTTTGGACGTCTTTCTTTGTATAGTTGAATGAACATTATTATTCAAAATATAAATTGTACGATTATAACTGATAACAAAGATTTAAATATTTATTCCATTTACCATACCATTAGCATAATATAGCTTCAAACAGAGAGGTAACTTCTAGTATTCTGACGGGAGCCTAGAAAATCTGAAATGAATAAGTTGCATTTCTCTTATATTTTGATAGAGTACGGCTCTACTTGTCTGGCCACATTCAAATGTTTGTGCCATTTCTATTCTAACACTAGGTCCATTCCAAGTTTTATGTGAATGCCTTTGTGAGTGTGTGCGTAGCGTAGTGACGTAATACAAAGCGTGAGTGTGAGGGCGTCAAGCGGCGCTACAGTAACTCCCACGCGACTAACTAATGACTATTGTAAAACTATGTACATACAGATAAACTTGAAGCTAATGTAAATAAAGTCCTGCTTTGACTGCCTTTGTGCCTAGACTAAACTTTACTTTGGCATTCCTAATACTCGTATAGTTATTCAATAGAGAAACTGCTGAACTCTATTGACTGGCAACTAAACGTTTCATTTCTAATGTTTTTATAAAAGACAAACAAGTTTCTGTTTGAAACATTTTAGCCAGTTATAATTAGTTTTAATTAAGGATGTGAATAATTATGATTATTAATGTGAATTAACGAACAGAATGATAAAACTACATTTAAAAAAAGTCACTCTGCAAAGAATGAAACAGAAGCAAGATTCTGCTTGATTAATTTACATACTGTTTATTGCAAGTATTCAACCGACAGCGGGCAGGTGTAACAATTTATTTCAGTTAATACCTGCAGACTGGAACTAAATATAATTTCACTGCAGATTCCTGAGATGCACCGCTGATGCCAGAGAAATGGCACAGGTCTCATTTATTATTATTTTTGTCGACATAACAAGTACCTGCCACATTCCGAGATGTTACAAAATTGTTAACACGGACTTTGTAAGAAAACTAAGCGCAGAATACATAATGGTAACATAATAAAGTAATGAAAAATTCCGTCAAAGGAGCAGATGGAAACTAAATGAATAAAAAGAAAGAAGTAAGAATTGAATTAAGTGTAAGATATGAACGTAATAAAAGTAAAGTGAAACGATGGTATCGCAGTTATTTCAATCCTAAACACTATAATGAAATTCATAATGGATAAGGTGATAACATCCATCAATTATACTGCGGCGACTGCATTTGCTCATTCAATACGGATTCTACTATATCATCACAGTACATCGAACTTTAGATGGGAGATAACAAAAAATACTGAGAGTAAAACCGTCAATGCATACGCGTCGATTATTAGAGGCCGGTAATAAAAACTATTAGAAAGTGCCAGAGAAGTCATCGGCACTTGGTGTTGGGCCAAACTAAGGCAAGGTCATTGGCTGTTGATAAATAATGTCATTATTAGGTAACAGCGTGTTTGTTTATATTTTTTCATGAGAAGAAAGCTTTTTTTCTTTTACTTTCAATATTAATTCATTTTGCATTGTTTGTGAGGTGTAAATATGTAACTTGATGATATTTTATTCATATTCATTTTGCAATTATTTTCGTTTCGTTCAATTGCTACAAAAGATATAAATTTAACTACTGGACTTCTTTTGGGCCCAAAATAAATATTTTTTACTTTGAAAATAAACCATTAAAAAATAAAAATACTACATAGTAGGTATATGAATGTTGGTATTTTCGTTTGCCTGTACGATGTCAATCTTTATATTTCACACATCAATGTCGTGTAAGTGTAAGTTATCAAGGTGTTATTGTCGCCTCACGTGTTCCGATCGGATTTACAAATTCGGATGAAAGTCGGCACATTGCCAAATAAACTTTAACATTGGTTTGTGCAATTTCTTTATACAGCATCAAACACTTTGTCTCAATCTCCACCAAGGGTATATTGCATGATTGTTTTCAGGCCTCTCAACTATTTTCATTGTTCAACGAATAATAAATGCTAAATATTTTGCAATGGTTAGTGCGATAGAACGGCGTTCTATATGAAACGTAGTGTGTTCCATCAATGAAATTCTTATCAAGGATTTATGTTGAACCAATTTCAAACGCCTCGTTATATTGGAGCTACTTAGTATTTAGTAGGGGTTCAGAATAGCTTTGTACAGTCAGCCCATTCAAATGTTAAGCATTTTAGCACTTTGTCATTTAGTTACGTTTAGTATAGGCATTATAAAAGTTTGAATACTTTTAGGTTCCAAGATCCGGTTGTTTCAATCTTTAGACCATTTCGGAGGGCTTTAGGCGATCAAAACACCCGACATGAGGGTTGGCCACTAACCTACTCGTAATTAATGAGGTTCTAAGTATGCTGAACATACTGACCATACATATGCACTTGCAAAATATTATTGATGAGATAGGCATTTGAATCAGCAAAAACACAATCACAGTACAGTGTAAAATAACTATCTATATTCAAAGTTGGTGAATTAGCAGAACCTGGCCATAATTATTTAAACGACGTCGCAGTTTTCGCTACGAATTCCGTGGAGGAGCGATTAGTTCCAGTCGGTGATCTCGAGGTCGATCGTCACATGCCTTACAATATACCCATTGTGATACTTACACGGGATGATTGTTGATCTAATGCATTCAGAGTTAACTCTAATATCAGTATTTACATAACATTTGAAACACTGAAAAGTATTGACAGCTAAACATTAGTTTGAGATGACTTGTATTGTGTTTCTGACGTGAATAGAAGCACATTCATTATTAGTTCTGTTTTGAATATAAATGTTTTCTTGTAATTTATGTATAGTGTTTACGTAGCGTTTGAATAATATTGTTATTCTTAAAAGATAAAGAATAAAACGTTGTACATATAACATCTGCAAAATTAAATTCATATTTAACGAACTGTGAATGACCTTTGAGCAAAATGTACAATTTTATGTTAATTAAAACCGCAAGCCAAACGAAACAAGACCGAAACAAAATCCGTCTCAAGCCAAAAGTAATCATAATTGTGAGAATTAGCGTAATTTTTTGGTTGAAGTATTGCCTTATCATTATCACAATTAACATTTTTTGATAATAAACAATTTTGAAACGACTGAAATTGCATAGTAACTGTCTTTGATGATATAATTTGAATTAATTGTCTAGAAAATAAGCGTCCGATAAAATATTTAATTGCGTAATTGTGGTGGCATTATGTCTGCTGGATACAGTAATTAGGTACACTACAGATTTTCTCAGCTTTCCTTTCTTATTATTAGGTTACTTCAAAATTTAATCTTGTCAAACCATGTCAAAGAAATTAGATTTTATGACGGCAAAGTTAAGTAACAGTTTATTTTCTCGGAAATGACACCATTTTTAAATCTTTCTACGAAAAGAAAATAAACGTGTCTTCTTATACGTCTGTGAAGTTAGCATCTCAAATGTTAGCATCTCACAAAAAAAATCAATATCAAGTGGCATCCAGCATAGTTCTACAGTTCTTGATAAGTTTTATCAATAGTTCCGTCGATTAAACCATTCATATCGTGTTTTAAAAAAATGAGATGCTAACTTCGCACACACATGATAGCATCTCATCACATTCCGAACGCCTGACTACACAAGAGTCTACATTTGATGAGTTCTATGTTCTCAACAAGTTTTGACAATAGTTCTGGCGATAAAACTGATAAAATTGTGTTTTGGAAAAATGAGATGCTAAGTTCGCAAACAGATTGCAGCATCTCATCACATTCCGAAATCCTAACGCCACAAGAGTCTAAATCCGGTGAGTTCTATGTTCAAAATCATTTTCAACAATAGTTCTGGCGGATAATCAAATAAAATTACGTTTTGAAAAAACTAAATGCTATCTACGCAAGGACAAAATGAAATCTAATCAAATTCCGAGAGTCAAATCTCGTAATTAGTGAGATGCTAGCCTACTGTTGGGAGTTCTGGTTCAGAATTCAAGAATTAATTACTTCTCTCTTCTCTTCAAGAATTAATTACTTCTTTTCAGTGCAGTGGCTAGTAACTTTAATCATTAATTCAAACATTTTTACCATAGTAAGATGGTGCTGTCATTTCACACGATTAAACCGGTGCCATGCTATATCAAGAAATCGAAAATAAAAGTAATCTTTAGTATTATCTGGAGCCATACCATGACCTCTATTTTTAAGGGAAAAAAATCGATATAGGAATAGGAAAAAGTCTTAGAGGCCGGAACTTTTTTCCATTTCGTAGAAACAGATGCTGGTTATCATCTGGAACCGTTTTCTGAACCAGAACTCCCGACAGTAGGCTAGCATCTCACTAATTACGAGATTTTTAAGGGAAAAATATCGATATAGGAATAGGAAAAAGTCTTACAGGCCGGAACTCTTTTCCATTTCGTAGAAACAGATGCTGGTTATCATCTGGAACCGTTTTCTGAACCAGAACTCCCGACAGTAGGCTAGCATCTCACTAATTACGAGATTTTTAAGGGAAAAAAATCGATATAGGAATAGGAAAAAGTCTTACAGGCCGGAACTCTTTTCCATTTCGTAGAAACAGATGCTGGTTATCATCTGGAACCGTTTTCTGAACCAGAACTCCCGACAGTAGGCTAGCATCTCACTAATTACGAGATTTTTAAGGGAAAATAATCGATATAGGAATAGGAAAAAGTCTATGGCACTGTATGGCAAGAGATGCAGGCTAAATTCGATGGAGAAATATGTAAATAAGCCATATCTCTTTCTCATTTCATAGCAAGAGATGCTGGTCTCCATCTAGAACCATTGCTCTGGTCTGACTCTCGGAATTTGATTAGATTTCATTTTGTCCTTGCGTAGATAGCATTTAGTTTTTTCAAAACGCAATTTTATTTGATTATCCGCCAGAACTATTGTTGAAAATGATTTTGAACATAGAACTCACCGGATTTAGACTCTTGTGGCGTTAGGATTTCGCAATGTGATGAGATGCTGCAATCTGTTTGCGAACTTAGCATCTCATTTTTCCAAAACACAATTTTATCAGTTTTATCGCCAGAACTATTGTCAAAACTTGTTGAGAACATAGAACTCATCAAATGTAGACTCTTGTGTAGTCAGGCGTTCGGAATGTGATGAGATGCTATCATGTGTGTGCGAAGTTAGCATCTCATTTTTTTAAAACACGATATGAATGGTTTAATCGACGGAACTATTGATAAAACTTATCAAGAACTGTAGAACTATGCTGGATGCCACTTGATATTGATTTTTTTTGTGAGATGCTAACATTTGAGATGCTAACTTCACAGACGTTCTTCTTATCAGTTCTCGTAACGAGTTCGGAAGCCATTAATTCAATTAATCATTTGAAAAATATGAATATATACATTAGAAATGCCACCCACCGAGCCGTTATTACTTCCTTAACAAAATAGGATAACCAAAGTAACCAGTGAAATGCGTAGTTGAACATCTCGATGTTTCCAATTGGTCGACATTATACTTTCACGTTTATATAATCACGCGCCTCTTGGCCCGCCCATCAGTCATACTGTTTGCTTGTTATCTAGATCTAAACTACGAAAGTGTACACACAGATCCGTTCTTCATTATCAAACCACATTGGGAAAATAAAGGCTAGAAATATTACGGGCGTGGCCGCTACCAAGAATTCACTTTCGTATGCGACGGGACATACTCGTGAAAACTTTTCTTTCTTCTATTTACCAACCTGTTCGTCATATCATAGCAGGCAAATATTGAATGCAAGCGAAAGGTAAATATTTTTCTCAAGAAATTGATCTATGATGTTCAATAAGCATATTCAACATTCATGTTTGTAAACACAATTATTGTTTGACATTGACACAGCTAGTAAAATGGCCGTAATTTTCCTCAATCAAAGTAATTTTGCATATAAATCGCGACCATGTTGCCACATTTCCGGGGCATGAGCGTTCGGTAAAGGGAAGAGCAAGTTGCGGAAAGGCGTGACGAAAATTTGAAGAGGTGCAATAATTTGAATGAACCTTCACTGAATCACCATTGTCCGTGCTTTGACTACACCATAACGTAGATTGTCTCACTGTCAAGATCATATTAATTCCTTTAATTATTTTTAGTACTTAGTTGTGTTTTTTAATTGACTCAAGGTCAGGAATAATGAAGTCGAGTTCATTCTAGTCTATTATGCTTTGATTAGGATCTTATCATTGAACGTCATTGATCACGATCTAATCGTTCACTTGGTCTAATAGACCACACGTGACTTTACGTTTTTAGCCATACAAAACTACTCGAATAAATTAACTTTTCGATTGGCATTTTCGCTCTTTTGTATATCTCACATAACACTGGGAACTAGGGAACAAAGAAATGAAGTTAAAACGTGTGTACTGGCCTATAAAAACGTGAGATCTTATAAAACTTAGAGTAAATCCCTTGAAATCGGATTACAAAGTACTCAATACAGAGAAGCCGTATAGGGTTTGTATGACTGGGTCAAAGGCAGTGGATTTATTGTGTTGGATATAAACAAAACAGATTTACCTCATTCCACACGGTCTGGTCCCTGATTTATTTGGGTAAAAATTGATTTCCTCCATTTCAGATGTTAACTTTTTGTGGAGAACAATCGAAATACATACTACAAAAAGCAAAACACACGTTTTCTGAATTATGGATCGAAGTCATCAAATATTCTAATCAACTCCAAAAATTTAGGCATAAATATGTGGTAATTAATTCGTATTTATAATAAAAAATATTAATTTGGGTACCTAGTGGCGCCGTGACTGGTGCCGTGACATTGGAACCTCCTTGATACCTCTTAAAGGCGATGACACTCATCATGATGACGGACATGGTATGGTTTGTTTACGTCCAGTTACGTCTATCAATCTAATATTAATGGGTGGTCGTAAATATTTTGCGCATCACATTCCACTTTTGGAGTTTACGTAATATTTTATTACACTTTTTTGATAATTTTTATATCAATCTACTTCCAAACGTGATATGATAATTTTCGCACTCACGCGCGCTCAAATTAGATGCAAAACATATTCTATGCAGACAAGACATTTTTATTTCCGGATTGAATATTACTAATGGCTTAGTTCCACTTTTATGTAGATTTTCAACAAGACTTACAGACAAATATCTAATGGGACAAGGAAAATCATCAAAGAATTAGGAAGTTCTTTGGTATCGGGCAAATGTATGGTGTGTTCGGACGTAAATCACCAATGGCTGTCTATGCATAGGGGCTTGGCCCTGAAGTGACATCTTACACCAGAAATGGCGCCGAATTCAACGTGCCAAAGGTCGTCAAGGTAAACACCGGGTAAATTATACTTTAATACAACCATAATCAAATGAAAACAATAAATCGTTTTGATGATTACCTTGACAATGCAAACGGAGTGCTCAATCATGATTTTGGCACAAACTGATTGAACGGACGTATTTTATATATTTATTGTGTGTGAAGTCGTCGCGTGATTGACAATTGATGGAACAATGCAATTCCTGAACCAGAAGTCTTAATAGATGATGCAATGTGGAAGAGATCTTGTTATGTTTCTGTCTGTTGTTATATTTTGTATTGTCCTTTATTAAAATGAGTTTATTTATACTTTATTTATAGAATGCGTCAAAATAGGAAAAAAACTGTTGATATATTTTGTTTCCATTACGAGCAGCAATGCGAAAGGAATATCTGACGTTATATTTGTACCGATATGGGAATTCTAGTCCCAATATAGCGATTGCCATATTTGTGGTTAAGAACTTCTGCAATATGCCGTGATTATGCAGTGCTGGGAATGATGCAAGGTTTCAACTGGCTTCATCTGCAGTGCAGTTATATTGACTAATGATGATAAAGTACTACCAACTTAAATACTGAATTATTACATTACATTACATTACATTCATAAATGAAGTGATAAGGATGATTGTTAAATTTTATACTCTTTAGGTATATTATGAAATTTCTTTCTGAAGTTAGAGAATCAATAAAATAAAAAAAGTTACTTAAACATCATTTTACAAAGTTACATTATTTTAAAAAAAATCATAGGTGTACAAATGTACATAGTTAGTAATTCTCTATGAGCCGATAGTTCTTTTCTCTGCAGTTAGTTTGCATCTTTTAGACTTAACTTTTTTCTTTTGTAAGATGACTTGGAAGATGCCAACAAATATATTTACTGCTATTAAAACAATTCCATCAATATGAAAATGATTCGATCACTCTGACCTTACAAGGGCACTGTTTCCACAAAATTAAGTAGTTTAGTAATTCATTTCATTTGCGATCGGTTCACAATCCGTTGGGCACGTAGGCCTATTTTTCAAGAGCTTCACGGTCGATGCCAATGCCATCAATTACTTCCCAGCGCGGCTCGATTGAATGAATCATTAGTATCATTCATGCCCGTGTAGATTTAACCTGGCTTTCGTGATTCTGTCGTGACCTTTTCATGCACTTCCTATGTTTGGTAGGGACTTGTACTTTTACCATAACGTTCGATCTTAAAAGGAAATCATTATGAGATAAAATGTTCAACTGTGTATATCAAACAGTCAACATTTACTTTGTATTTTTGATGAATCATTTTATGGTACAAATTAACACTCTCAGCCGATAACTTGTACGAGAAAATCAATTTGTTGTTTAATTAGCAAGAGAAATTAAGCTCTCTAACTTACTGTTACAAATATTAATATCTGTGTTAAATTACATTAACGTCATGACCCACTTTCAATATTAACATCATAAATACCGAAAGCTTTGAAACTGTAATTAACACACTATTAATAAGAGAACTACTCGTAATGAACCGTCATACATCAATTAAGATAAATCAACAACCATCAATCATTTCAAAATCCGTATTCATTTAACTTTTAAGAGTCAATGACATGAAATGTTTCGAAAACAGCAGTAAACATAAAACAGACATAACCTTCGGTTCGGCAAAAATGGGCACCAAATTAGAATCGGTCAAACTCAATTAATTCCTCAGGAGTAGTCTCGACTGCTCCAATGAACCATTGAAGACTTCCGATCTTCGGGAATTGCCCTCGTTTGTCGTCGACACTTTTATAGAATACAAAACTGATTTTAGTACAGTCAACGCATTAATGTTTAGTCATTAATGTTTAGTCAGAATTGATTTTAGGAAAATAAAAATACAAACTGTTTCGAATACAAATTGATGTTTATTTCGAGACATTGTAGCGTGGTTGGACACGTGTTGTTGTAAAAAAACTATGAGGTTTAAAATGAACCCGAGTGACACCACCACAATAGAGGACAAGTCGGTCAGACGGCTCCGCGAAACAATGTGGACGAATCTTGTCGTTTCAAGGCCAACTGCTTGCACGATGCTACTTTTTGAGTAAACATTACTTTTCCTTCGCTCCGGTTTGTGATGGCAATTCATCAGTTCGAAATAATACCTGTTATAAAAGCAACGATGCGAAACTATTTGAGTTAAATGGACTGTGGACTGTGGTATAAGCGCTCAGTAATTGATATGCTGGAGCATAGAAATTGAATTTTCTCCGCGGACCCATAACGCGGTGAGATTGTTGCCAAATTGTTCTGGTAGGTTACGAGAGCTTTGTTATTTAGATAAATCAAACTAATGTACAAGATAAACCTCCGTAACTACGGTTCATTACGTAAACATAATTCATTGAAATAGTTACCAAAGTGGTTACAATCTTTTATAAATCATCTCTACCGCCGCAGGTAACATTGAATATTAATATTCAGTCCACGCACGTTTTAATCTTTGTAAATAGTAGAAACTTTTTTATTTCCAACGCGTGTACCATTATTGAGCCCTTTATGCAAATGATATAAAATAGAAGAAAAGGAGAGGTAAAAATTCTGTATACATACGTATGAAGATGGATATTCAATTTTCAACTCTATCCACCTGGTTATAAGAGTGGTTTGAAGTGATAGCTGGGTAAGTGTTATGCCAAGTGCATATTTTAATAGCTATCGCACAATGATAGTGGTTTTTGTTTATCTTTGTTTTGAAACCTTGAATAAATGATAGTGTTGTGCCGCGCTCAGAGTTATTATAGAGCGAGTACTCTTCTGAGATTTTATTATAAAACATTGAGAATGCTGTTTCTGTTTAAAAGTAACTTTAGCGATTAAAATTTTAATGGCGTAGAAACTCATAAACTAGGCTACTAAACAGATCTAAGCTCTAAAGGATTCTTTACTTATAAAAAGATAGTTTTTGTGTGTATTGTGCCTTTACTGTGAACTGTTTCGGTAAATATTTCTGAAGATAATCAAACGAGGATGGAATTTGCCGAGCAGTGCCATCGTTAGTTAGCAAAAATAATGAAGCAAAGTGTCAAACTAGACAAAGCTCCTTTGAAAAACATTAAGATCATCCTAGTGAAAACATCAATAAGCGTTATGCAAAGACTGACAGATGTCGACAGTGCCCCAGTTATTGAGAGTGTATACTTAACTGAAGAGGGTTCGAGTTGTATTACACGATTGAAACTATGACAAGGAACGTAGGTAGAACAAATTATTTGCGCAGAGGTCAACAAGTTTCTGATGTAATTTGCTGACCCTATTCAAAAAAGTTACTGCATTCCTCATGCAACGTACTAAACGAGATTAGGTAATCTAAACTCTATCCAAAGGAAAACCAATATAAACTAAGTTCCACTTCTTGCTGTAGTACACGTTTGGGACTTCCCAACCGTAAAAGTACAAACAACTCGTTACTTCTGAAACTAATCCACTTTTTTATTGGTTTTCCTTTCTCTTTGAACAGCTGGAACATGATATAGCAAACTAGACGTCTCAAATATTTAATTTCCTTTACATAATGTGACAAGAGAGACAGTTAAAATGTAAATTAAAACAGTTAATTTACAATCGAATGAGATTGGAACATTTGCGTTAAATGTAAATAATAAGAAACTTAAAACGGCCTACAAGCAAGAAACCGACACCGTTGCAATACGTCCTCGACCAATTCTTATGGACACACAGCTAGCGATAAATAGATTAAAAGATAAACCTGTTAAGCTTCGGAACATCGCTATCTAGAGTGGCGAAAGTACACAAACACTATCTACTTCAATCAAAGAGACTCGTTAAGGATTTTGTCACGTACGAGTATGTAGCTTGTTTCCACTTAAGGTACAAGACTGGAAAAATCAAATGCGTTTTCAATTCAATTTACAAAAAAATATATTTCTACCTAATATCTAAGTTACTAAGATGTTCAATTAATACTATTAATAAAAACTTTTGAAGTGTTTTCAAGAACCAAACGTTTTGACTGGCGTAGAACATGAAATAAACTAATTGACTGACACTACAATATACTCCTCAATTAGTTACTTTTAGGACGACATTCATGATCTCGCACTGCATTTGGCCAAACTTCCGTTTCCATTATCCAATCAGCAGCATGGATGACATCAGCCAGAAAAATATCAAACCATACCAAACATCTTTACAACATCGCCATCTCTTTGTCCCAAACTCGCTGCATCTATGGCTCCACAATCCACATATACTTGGCTCGTAATGTAGGTGTGCACGCGTGTCTATGGCGCCGGGTGGCCGTGCCATCTGTCGTATCACCTCGACCACTATACCGATTAACAAGTACAGGTTTCATACTATTAAAGCTCGAATCGAGTGTTTAATTACGTATTACACGACCGGTATTGGTGTGCGAAAATATTCAATGATTACGAGAGATCGTTATTAACATAGTAAGTTTTGAGATATGTGGCTAGAGGAATTGGTGATCGAAAACTAGTTATGTTTACGAGAGATTGATTGTTACTATGTTAACTTGAAGAATTTGGTACAATAAGAAAAATACACACACAAATCTTTTGGCGCTAATAATTTCTGCCCAACCCTGGTAAATTGCTTAATACTAACGAAATATCTATAAAGACAATGAAAAGTAATAAGTCTGAGTTTGTATCGGAGAATGAAGCAAAACTATTATCAATCAACAAGAAAAAAGTAGGCAATAAATAAGTTGAAGCTTGTACGACAAACCATGTCTAGGTTAACAAGATTCAGAGCTGACCCTAAACGCGTTGCAAATGCAACAACAAAAACACCCAATAGATACTAAAATTCCGAATGTGGTTCCAATGCAAGCATTCCGAAGGTATGTGGTTATATTCGAATTAGGGAACTAGGTAATTTATTCAAAAGCGTCTACAGCACATATGGTATACTCAAGAATGTTTGCATGCATGTTACCGTCAAATTAGGAAATTGGGTAACTGAATGTGTGTTTATATAAAAAGAAAACATGTTTTTTTCAGTTTATTTACTTATTTAGAATAAATTATACAAACATGTCTTTAATTTTAGTTAATAAGTAACTGATAGAAACCGAATCTCTTCTTTTATAAGTATTAGTGCGAAGTCCAATTTTGACTAATTAAGGTCCAATATATATCTTTGACAAAATTGTCAATTACGAACACAAACCAACCTACTTGTTATCCTCAAATTCTCAAAGGAACGGTGACACCGCGGGGAACAGCTAGTTTAGTTTAAAACCTGATCGAAAAATACGTAATGCAGTTATGACACAGTTACCTAATTATCGATAAATTTTTAAACAACATCCAAAATAATGAAAGGTACTCGTAAGTAATGAATAAGGTTAATCATGATACAATCAGTGAGAACAGCCTCCGTGGTCTAGTGGTTTGAGCGCTCGGCTCACGATCCGGAGGTTCCGGGTTCGATTCCCGGTGGGGATATCTCACAAAAATCACTTTGTGAGACTGACCTCAGTTTGGTTAGGGCATTGCAGGCTGAATCACCTGATTGCCCGAAAAGTAAGATGATTCCGTGCTTCGGAGGGCACGTTAAGCCGTCGGTCCCGGTTACTTTCTACGGATAGTAGTCGTTACATGAGCCATGTCAGAGGCCTTTGGCGGCTCAATAACTCTGACACCAGGATTGGTCAGATTGACCCTCCACTCGATAAGAAGAAGAAGAATCAGTGAGACAGCTTTTACTCACTTCGTTTGTAGTCCATATAGTTTCTAGACTCAAAATATTCTATATATGACACTCAAGAGAAATTTCCAGAATAATTTGTGGTGGAGGTAAGCCATTAACCTTGTGATGGTCTCTAGTCAATGCGTGCTAGATGGCTGAATAACGGAAGGGCAAGGCAGCTCGTTTGACAGATGTGACATTGAGAGAATGCGGTCAACAAAGACACACAAAACCTTATACAATGCCGTTGTAACTGTACCTACCTCGTTACATGACGAGTTTCATGTATCACATGTTGTATAATAGGCCCTTATTGATATTACGACTTCTGTTCGGTATTTTACTCATAATACCATAAATCAGAGCTGTATAAACATCATCCTAAATCAAAGCACAACACGCCATCGCTTTGTCTACTTAGTATAATGAAAACCATCTTCGCAGTGGAGTCCAGCCCAGTCATTAAGCAAAAGTGACATATCAAATTAAGCCGGGTGAGTTGTAAAGGCTTCCAACGTTGATCATTACGAGGCATGATCGGCGGCCACGCGATGGGTGGCTCCCTTTCCTTGAACGCCACCTGCCCTAACATACGATGTTTGTTCACGCTCCGCTGCCACCGGGGTGATCGAAATTTAAAACTTGAATAAACCGCCTCGGTAAACACCGTTTGACCTTACATTTTTCATGTCTTCGTTTATCAACTGCCTTTGTTCGAAAATGAAACCCAAAATAACAACCAACGAAATAACGTTATTTTATAATTAAAAAATATTGAGCACACTACACTCAATAAACAAACAAATGTGGAGCATCGATAAATCTAATTCAATGCTCGCATAGAAATTGCAAAAAACGACAAACAATTTCAGTGGATAACAAAAAAGATACGATCAAAATTAATCTTTCAAGGCGAACAAGTGAATTATGAGAAAGTAGAATAGGTTGATGTGAGTTTAATAGGAACGTAAACAATGTAATGTGTAGTATCTGTAGTATTGGACGGAGCGGCGCGGAGATGATCATGATTGCCTATATAATAACACTTATCAAGACCGCGACCGCTGCAAACGAAAACATATAATTTTAACGACCAAATGACTGCATTAGAGCAATAAATTAAAACTATTGCCTACGCTTTCTAACTATTTAAATGGCATTAAAACACTAGTAGCTCACAATTATTAACAAAGTATATGTTAGCACAAATAATTGATCTGAAAGAAATTGTAGGATGTGTTAATTACAACATTTCACTTTCGGCTCTAGATTACCATAATACAGTTTTGGATTGAGCAATAAAACTTAAACTTCATACGAATTATTATGTAAAAGAATTTTATAATACAAACGAGTACAAATACGTGGCAAGTAAGTGTGTTAATATAACTGTGTAATTCAGGGAAATTAACATTTTTTAACTAACCTTATGTAATATATAGGGGAGTGGGACGATTTGGTTGGTACAGAGTTTAAACGTTTCATAATTGATATCACATTTACAGTGGTTATTTATAAAACACATTGTTGTGTCAGTATCTGTAATACTACGGGAAGTGAGTTCATCACACCACTGTATTGTACGTGAAACTAGAAAATTATCTGCTACAACGCCAATTACATCGCGATACTAAATCATATTTTTTTATAAGTTTCCGCAAGCTTCTTGTGCCAACATTCCAAGAGATGCTTTATCATGTTAATTTATTGTTTACCATCTCATTTTTCAGATTAAAGTGCCTGCATTTTATTTCCGTCAATTCCTATTGGATTCACCACTTTGGTTCCAACATTAAATCATGGCTCCTCATTATCATAAACAATGTCCACCAAAGGAAACATCTCCTCTAATTTCATATTAAAATTCCTCTCGTAAACTGCCGTATCAAAGAGTTTTCCAAACTCATTGGGCCGGCGGACGAGTCACAACGATCTATTTTAGGTACATGTTAACCTACTTTTGCACACACCCAGTAATACAAATTAACTGATTTTACCCGCTCGTTTGATTGCTCGTTCAAATATTTCTAACCTGCATCGGATGTACGGATTGAGGACAAACGTATTTTAAGTTTTTTTTCATAAATGCCAATTGCAATGGCTTAAGTCCATTCTATTTTTGGATTAATACTTGTTAGTAATATAAATGTTATTTTGTAATATGTCATCTACGTTTCGTATCACAATGATCTCTACATTTGAGACTGTCGACCGTTTGTCTCAAGGAAGGCAATATTTTTAGAATACATAATATGACCAACAATGGACAATAGGCCATATTCAAACTTAAGCCAACTCATCCTATGACATAACAAGAACAAAATTAAAGCAACATTTTCGGTCACGACCTTTAATATTTAGTGGATCATTTGCAGCGACAGCATAATAGTCGCAGCTTAATGACTCGACATAACTAGAGGAACGAATCGAGAGTAACTGAGCTTCGTTATTACCCAAGATGCAATAATAATTCGGAAATGAAAGTCCGTTCTCATACAAAATGTCATTAAAAAGCAACTTTGCAGTAACTATTGCATAATCATTGTTATAACTATTACAAATCATACGCGTAGTAAATCTATATATTTGATCACAATTAACATATCGATTCGTTAATGCTATAGATGTGGACCAACTAGCTATGCAAATCAATCGGAAGTTTTATATTTAGCATTGTTGCTCATTTTCCTGTCGTAAATAATGATTATGCGGGATATTTTTCGACACAGTCAAAATATCAAAAATAATAATTGGAGTTACAACAGACCAATAATAATTAGAACCGACATTGAATTCAATTTGTAACTGTAACAAAATAGATAGTAACAATACAATAAAGGCAGAAAGCAACACGATAATTGGCGGAAACAAGTGTTGCATGTAAATTGGTATTCAATATTGCTGCATAGATGGTAGAGACAGTTACTACGAGGCGAGTTCCCGTCTTGCGGCTGGTTTCCGAGGCGGGTTGCGCAAGCGCACACACCGTGCCATCCTCAGCACGCCATTCAATACACATCGGCCGGAAACCGTTTGTTACATCTTAATTTCTCCAACGTCTACCATCGATCGCAACTCTATTCTACAGAACAGATAAACAAACACTACGAAAAGTTTTTATGTTGCTGTTAAATCTCCGACAGTCTCTCTGTGGTCGTTATTGGAGACTTTTTTATGCTCGATAATAGTAAAACGTTGGTTTGTGACTAATTCGATTGGTGACCATCAATCTTTTTGTTGGTTAGTCTGCTGGCGTTTTTGTAGACAAGAAGGAATTTTGACACGCTTTTGTTAACTTTCTTTATCAGTACTGTTTTATTCGGTGATACATTTATGACGCGAAGTTAGATTTTTATTTAAAAGCAAGAAAAACCTTACATAATGTATCTTTGTAATGGATCTCAGTATATACCGATAAGAGCAGTAGTTATTATAATATTAATTTTAATTATTGTTGTGATACACGTGCGATTGTTTCTTCACGGTTATCAAGCGTCCCTTACACAAGTAGGACGATGAGAGTATTCGACTTGAACGGGTTACGTTTTTACAACATTACAACACCTGACACACGTTGCGAACGTTCCTTTCCTTCGTTTGGTAATTCATAATGCATATTAAAACGTAAACAATATTGAAACTACGTCTCATCAACAATTGCGTAGATTTTGACGATCTGACAAAATTAGCCAAGAATTCTTCTTCGAACGTTTGATGATGGCAATTTGTGTATAATCAAAACTTAATTTAAGTTGCAACCATGGTTATAAATAACCTGTATTTATGCAAAACACCTATAACGAAGTTCTTCATAGTCATAGCAAGAATTCAGAAAATTGTTGATGGGATACACGATTCTCACACTAGCAGGTGTGTGAATCATTTAATTATGTATAGTTAAAATTGGTGTTTTAACAAAACCACCATTGTAACGTTTTTTCTCTTCTTAATTTTAAAATAATATTGTTACACAATTTCAAGCAACCATTTGACGAATAATCAAACGTTTTCAATGATATACGCAGTTTATACAAAAGTGTGGTCATTTGATTCAATTAAAGTATAATTAACATTGAGGACAAATGAATTAGTGAGACTAATCACGTTTCGATTGAGTCTGTTAGTTCCAGTATTAGTTAAATCGTTTAAAACCCATCTGTGTCAAGACTCTAACGATCCTCTGAGAAACAATCTCGATCAATCTTCGGCAGTGCATGGGTAGCGGCGATTTGGTTCCATCAATACTTCGATGCAGTCGTGTGGACTGTCGAGACTTCGGCTGCGTATGGCGTGTGGCTAGGTTATTACACTATACAACATGAGGATTCAACACGTAGAAAGCGCTCTGGTAATTTCAATTAACATACTCTGCTATGGCAGTGCCACGGCATATAAATTGTATGTTGACTTGCACTTTCTACATGATCCGAGCACGCGACTTCCGAGTAGTTTTCCTCGTAAACAAATTTAATATTCTGATGCGTTTTATTGACGACCTTGATTGTCGCAGATGTTGAATTGTGACGTTACTGTGGTCCTTTGCGTGGCCCGAATTGTAATACAGTGATTCACATCGAAAGATACAAACGATAAGACTACATGAGTCATTACGATGGAAATAATTTATTCACCGCGAGCAGTGTCGTGCCGTTTCATATTTTAATTTGTCTCACTAGGAAATTGTTAGACAGGCTGACTTCATTTTATGGGAAAACAGTTTGCTGTGGTGTTTTTCTTCTTTTCTATCTTTTCTGCTATTGAAGTTACTACCTCATTTACTTACGTTAGAAGCGCACCCGGTAGGCGTCCCCTCGCTTAACATGGCGATCAATCACTATCACCGCCTAATCGTTAATCTGGACGCCTACTGACGCGTCGGAAAACCCGATAACTCATCACATCCTACTTACTTTCGCACCAATATTTACAATGCACTTTATTCACATACCTACGTCAACTCAAACAATAAGTCGTCAAAGATAATATATTGGCGAAAACAACACGTGCCTTCTTCACAAGTAACTCGATATTGTATTTTGTTACACGTGAAAATAACAAGATTGTAAACCGATAAAGCCGATCAATTAGCATCAATAAATTGGATTAAAGTCATGAAGTGACTACTGAACAACCTTAATGCTCTTACTTAGTAGTGCCTTATGTACACACCACTATAATACGATACGAACCAGACGAATAACTTTGATAGCAAACAGAATATATAACAAGGTATCTACTGTCTGGATTTCTCGTTCCGTGATATTATAATTTACTAGGCATTCTTTAGCGTGATAAATTAGTAGATACGAACAATAAAATGATTGAACTTTAGACGGAAACAGTTACACGAGTATGTAATTGAAATTGAGCCGTATGTTGTGGCCATATCTAAAACGGCAATAAGTCTTCGCACGGGATTACATAAAGTATTACATGCGCACGCTAACAACACCCATAAAGAGACAGTGACCGTAAGTAATCGCTATGGTATGGTCTGTTTCGGAGATTTTATCACGGATTTGTGCATTGGCCGCGTGAACAACTAGCCGGAACTCATTTGTTTAAACGTCAAGGAAGGCACAATGAAAGTCGTGCTATTATTATAATTGTGATTCGGCAAACATAAGAAGACGTCACAACTCTCCAGAGACAGACGCTTCAAACGAAATATAAAATAGTCTCATAGAGAAAAGCGGATATTTGAAGTCACTCTTATAAGAAGTTCCACAGAAGGTATCGTAAGTGAAAGGTAAATAAAATATTGAAATAGCTACCATTTTCTAAATAGTTATGATAAATGAACTTGGATACAATAGTTGCAATAAAACTTAAGGTAAGACTAAAAACTATCAAAACGTTATACGTTTGCAAATTGCTAAAAACTTTCATAACAATAAAATTATATAACTTCTTCATATTAATGCTAAGTAATATTTGTACATGCTGCTCTTATAAAAACAGTTCAAAGTGATTATTATAAACATTATGTAATTCGCCAATGATTCTACATTTTCTAGTGGTTTCGAGATTGCTGGAATGAGTTGTCATTGTCAAACGAATGAAAGTATAAAACGAATAAATAAAAAAACTTCAAGAAGATAAAAATGTATCGTTTTATTGCTTATTGTAATGCATTTTAATGTTTAATTGTCGGTATCATTAAGACACAGTTATAGACTGGAGTCGAAAGAGCTACACTTATCCAGTAAAAAGCTTTGTCGTCATTACACGTTATCGGAGAAGGGATCATCAACGCCATTCTTATAAAGGCTTGCACTTGTATACATGTAGCGAATACTTTTATTACGTGTGCATGTAGCGGGTGCATATTAAAGAAAAACATTTAATGGTGTTTTGTGCCGATTCCGGCAATACAGACTCGTTAACGAGACGATTGACTCTCGATTTCGTTGTGTACGGAATGTCACCAGCCTGCATGTTTGCCCGGCCACTCAAGTTATCGCCTCTTACGTACCAACAAAAGAGGAATATTTTCAACTCTCGACTTACTCGATGACTTCAAAATACTCACAAAACATATATCGATCTTTTCAATGCAAATTATTTAATGAGCAGCTGCGAACTGGATAAGCAATAATAATCCAATTGGATTACTTAATTGTTACAATCGTATTTTTTTTTACGTATTATTTGAATTATTTAACCATTTTACGCTTCGGAACAATAGTCTTTAGTGACCCTATAAGATATTCCAGAGAAAAAATATATTTTAAGTATCAAGGACTAAATTACACTCGCATCAGCATCTCGATAGTTTAACCCCTGTCGTGTAAAATAAAACGAGCAACAAATATGGCGATGGCGCCGTAACATATTGTTATTGCGCAAGTAACGGATTCGCAAGATGTTTTTAAGGTCCGAAGCGAAGTACTTCGTGAACATATCGATATGTTATGAGTTTTCGATTACTACTGATGATAAATTGTTTATAACCCCAAGTCCCCATTTGATAGGTATGCGATGTCTCAATTTATTGCGCGTGGGCTGTATGTGATAGAGCCGAGCCGTTTTCGAGTTACAGCAACCAGTTCTTAGGGAATGCGCTTGACCACTTTGTTGGGAGTTAGTCGCTTATTCATGCATTTTTCATTCACAAATTTTGGGTAAAATATTCTTTAACAAACGATCTATCTTGATAACTAATCCGATCGGTCAAACCATGTATTGTTTAAATTATCTTTTTTTAGATTTAGATTATCTCGACTTTACCGTTCCTCAGTGTAGCCTACTTATCGTGCAAAAATTCTCGATCCGATACTCTCTTCAAAAGTACGTAACGAGTACAATAACAGGTTTATAGTTAAGGAAATAAAAAACGCCCAGTTGCTTAAATAAATTCGAAATGTGTTACAATTACGGACGTAACTTTAACATAAAGTGAAAACTTTCTAATTCCAAAGGTTTATGAATATTCAGCATGACAAAGCCTAGCGAGCCTATCTGGCATGTTAGGGGCAATAAATTATCAACAACTAGGTGTTAGGATCTCAGGGTCTTTGTGATGGGTTCGACGACCTCCTGCATGAGATGGAAGACAAAGGAGGGTTCAGTCGCCAGGACCGCGGCGAAATGGCGCTGCATTGATTCCAGGGACGGATTGTTGGGACGCGCTTCCGGGACGAGGCGCTTCAATTACAAGCAACGTTTCATTCAATACAAATCGTTTATCTTCCTTTCCTTATTAAATAATTAGACCTGTAGGATCTATGTGTGTGTGTGCGTTAACCTATAAGTGTCTATCAAGATTCATCAACCACTGATCATTATTATACGCAAGTCATAATATTAAAGGTGGATATTAAGCAACCTCCAAGAGAAAAATTTAATGGGAATTCCTAAGATTTCACAAGATATGATGGAACAAGAAAAACATCCCATTCCTAAAATAGACATCGCTCACGGTGCAGCGGTGCAGTGCTCACAAAAGTGTGCACACAGTATATCTAGAATACATAATAAGCGGATCGGTTTAAAGCACGAGGTTTCTTAGCCCATGTGAGGTCATCGTACTCCGAGCGGCTTAGCGCCGGCGCAGGCGCATGCCGTATTGTTGTCTACAGTAGTTTAGACTAGCCCCACCGTAGTTTGCTTCAAGGCCAAATGGACTACAAGTGACCGCTTATAATTTTACCTCCATAAATCTGCCATAGAAACAATAAATTTCTTTGATATTATTACTACACTGCAGTCTTTGTTTTCCAAAGCTTTGAATGCACTTGTTCAGTGTTCGGCAGCTAATTAGATAAAGCCGTGTCATATCTAAGATCGGAGTTCATTCCAAAGAGATAATTCGTTTACAGTGTATACGTGTGAACGAACCGCTTCGTTTCGCTACGTAGAGATGACATGTGAATATAACGAAAGGCACTCAAACAAAACGTAGTCCAATGACCGCTATCATGTAATCGCGACTAATCTTGATATTGTACTACTAATTGGAAATATACTAATCAATAAAATTATCTATAGTAATTTATTCATCTTTCTAAAATTTAATGCCAACACATGTTTACATAAGCTGTTAGTTGATGACATAACAATATCGAGATCGTAAATAAGTGTTCCGAATTATTAACTACCGAATATCCGAATTACTTACCAATAACTAATAAATCTCATAATAAATACATAGTTAGGTAACTTGATCACTCACAAGTCGATAATGATGTATCATCTCAAGTGATAATGTCATCCAGGTAGTAAACATAAATACGAATATTATGAAATATGCACCAATTTCAGATTTAACGATCGCACTACTTGGCAAATATATTTCAGTCAAGTTTTAATGACAATCTATAAAATTGTATAACGAGCTCGTAATCAAAACAGATAATTAAGTCAAATCGTTTTTTTTTTCAATGATATAATTACAAGATTTCGCATTTATCATAATTACAATCGTCGCTGGCAGCAAGTACCATTTACAAGTTCTTGGAATTGAAATATGTTGACTTATCAGATATTTTACTTTTAACGCAGGAAGATAAAAGTACGAATATTATACAATTTTTCACTTTACGTCTTTATTTTTGAAGAGAGGGCGCTTGATGACAGCGTTTTACAAAGATTTATTTCCTCTGATGACTTCAATTTGGCCGCCACCAAGGGTTCGATAGAACGTGCATTTCATCTGTTACATCAGCCATTGAGTGATAGAATAAATCTTATCTTAACAAACGTGCAAACACTTTCTACTGAACCTTGAGCAAAAACTGTTACCATTGTTATGCACGCGCGGTGTTCACTTGATTTTTGTTCACCTGAGGCATCACCGCAAGCGCACCATTTAGTCCATTAAACATTCTAGCATTAAGTATTGTTATCGTCAAGATTTCTAGAGCGAAAATCTAGTGAGTTTACGTACATGGCGCTGTGTTGAGAAAGCGTGGGGCGAGCCGATCGACAATTATTGGCAACATCGTGTACGTTCAACATCTCGGCTTCTAACTTCTTGCCACCTATTGTTCTATAGCAATGTTTAATTACCGGCGAAAGTCTAACGAGAGTGCCGCGTGAAAGTTTTAATAAACGCGTGTGGGTCCCACGTGTATTGATATAATTTTTTTTTTGGCTCTACAATCGCTTAATGTCGTAATTTTGTTGAATTGCCAAGCGTAGTTGTAAAATTATGCAAGCCGTTATTCAATACCACATCAGAGGTCCGAGAGAGTTTATTATAACAATGAGGTCTAGATAGATAAGCGGGTCGTTTTGAAACATTTTTCACACTTAGCAACCTAACTAGCGCACGCGGCGGGGGAAATGGGTAAGCTGTATTTATAACTTTGCCGACCCAATAAAGTGTATCGCATTATGTAGATAACACACGTTATCGGATTAAATATAGACTGAAATATAAAGTTACTGTTTTATCTACAACATTAATTTGTAATTTATAAAGTTAATGAACTGCGATATGATCATGAAGACTATTGAATGATATTGAAATATAATATCACAACAGGAGCAGAAAACCGCGACTCGAGTCGTATCTTAAGTTGGTTATAAAAAGCGAGTTGTCGAATAAACACTAACTATTGAAAGTAAGCACTAAGCTGAGTGTCTTGCGGTTATAGCCGCACTTTGTTTTAAATTAAATTTATATTCTACCTCATAAAAACTTACAACATATTACCTACTTGGTGTGAAAATTGTTTCTAAACTACTTATATTGTTACTTTTTAAAGCACGTGCCGTGGCAGGTGATATAAAAATAAAGAAAATACATTACGACTAATTTATATTAAGAAAACATCTTTGAAGGTCAAATTATGTTCAAGGAAAATATAATACATACTTAGTTATGAGACCGTAGGAAAAATATATATTGTTAAAGTTAATTTTAGATTGACAGATGAAATAGTAATTAACCACGGTTAATGACTAATGTAATGACTGCAATGACGATTGCCATTGTTTGATTCTCTCACGGATAACTAAGCAACTGAGACTGATGAGTTCTTGTAGCCGACTATACATCACTTTGACACGGAATTTACGAGATAATGAGGAAATCATTGCAAAAATCCAGACCATCATGATCTATGTATACAATCGATGCACAATTTGTACTGTCAATCTTTAAAATGGCATTTCTATAAAAACTTCGAATTATGCCGTCTCGTCGGAGATAACAAAAACATTACGCAATTACTGAACGGCTATGCAATTAGACGATTGCTTAGATAAGGCATAAAAATTCTTTCAACCGGTTCTAAGGAGCTATTTTCAGACTAACTGCGCTATAAAAATCCAATTGGATGTTGGATTTGCGGAGTTGTTAAACGAAGTTATGAATGAAAATATGTTACTATACGCAGAGGGCGAGGCGAGATGCACTCGCGGGAGAAATTGATTGAATTAAACTCAGGGGCCCCCGGTCTCGTTTGACAGGATCTATGTGCTGTGCACACATCAATTTGGGCAATTGGTCGGACGAAGAACACCGACAACCGCACATACCAGTATTATTACATACTTTTTTAAATAACTTTCGTAGTAATTGTACTCACTAATGCCGACGAGTTTCAAAGAAACCTGTCACACATTGAATAAACAGCAAGCGGTCTTCAATGAAATATTCAAACGCACGCGTATTCGATAGTAAATTACGTGAAATTATAATTACAAAGCAGCAACATGTCTTCTGCCAATCGGAGTTTCAGGTCGCAATAAAGTAAAAGAAACAAATTCGACGTGAACATTCGTAACAAACATCATGCAACCGCGCACTGGCGCAAGTGTAAACTTAAATAATTACAACACGTCGTAACCGTGCCAATCTGAGATAAAGACCATTTACGAGTGTTCCCGCACCGTGACGGATTCCGGGTTCGGTACGTACGCACCCGCCGCCGCGGTCACGGGGAAATGAGGAAAATATTTCGTCAAGTGCCACCCACCGGTAAAGATCGCGATATGTTTCACTTTCACTAGAACGCAAGATTTCCATCATTGCGCTGACAACTTTCCAATACAGATGTGCAAGTGTTGTGATGACCATTCTTATGCGTACAAAACAGACGTTGTCATGCATAAATCGCACCATCATGCCTTCTTATCGGGAAAGTTTTTATGACTTGTTTATTTGATTGTAAAACAGATGGGAAAATGTGTATGAAGTATTGCATTCACCGAGTGAAACTGGTTGCCGTATCTGCAGTTTAGAACTGAGATGGGTTATCTAATTAAGTGGTTGCATGGTGCCTTGAACCGCCGTGTGCCGTAATAAACGAGCGTAATACAAATTGCTGGCGCGTCACTTTCGATTTCTTAGGTCAGAGAGAATTACAATGGTCACGACAAACAAAACATGAAGATGAACAATTTGAAATTTATCTCGCGGATCTAAAATTGCTTAATTAGACATAATACAAAGAGATGTTATCTCACATACAAATTATAAAATGGAATGTCATTATAATATGCATGATATTCGTGACGAGGAGAGAGTGGAAAATGTCAACAAAGGAACTTTGAAAAACCACGTTGTCAAGTCAAGCAATCTCTTAGCTTATAATCAAATGAAAATTCTTAATAACCAACCATTAATTAATACATAAATTCTCTTTATCCGATCGTTTAATCATCTGCATTAATCACTAGATTCGCCAGACTTTGCAATGACAACATGAATTATTATCAATATTTTATGATCCATTTTCCCATTTATGAGTCGGCCGAATGTATCACTGCCAGTGTTATAAACGAGGGGATTCATCGCATAACTCACACATGTTTGTAAATCTTAGAGCCGTCTAGACTTGTCCAGGTTATTACAGTAATAGAGTTCATTCAAAACATTAACCCTTCGTAGTTAATTAACGATGATATTATAAGGGCACCAGCGATTCATTTTAGCTTCAACGTTATTTTATTTATAGCAGATATCAGAATACTTGGAATTACAGGTCTAAAGAGGCCAGACGTTGGCATTTCTATCCTAGATGGAACCAACTAAATGTATATTTCAACGAAGCGTCTTCCGTGAAAACTGTAATTTGCGGCTAGGTTCACAATCTTGCTCCATTGAAGACTATTAAGATGGGTTGTAATAGAGTATTAGACCTAATCGAAATAACAGGTATAGTTCCGTCCTCCGATGCAATTGTCGACGTCAAAACACAAGTCGAACGCGAAGATAAGAAACAACCTTCGCAACAAGGCAGCCCGATATCACCGGCAGAACATTAACCTAAAAAAGAACCGGTCAAATACCGAATGGTGGCTTTACCGAATGTATGAATAACAAAAAATATATTAAGAAAAAACGCGGAGGCTACATTCGCAAGTGCGATACTTGAATAAATAAAGTGAGAACGCATTTTGTTTTAATTTTACTGCTTCGCATATTTAAGACCTATCTATTTTATAATTATTGTCTGATTATGAAATCCATGACAATTATCTCATTGACTTAAATACAGATTGAAGTTTGTTACACTACTTTTTCTGTATTATTTCTCACTTTGGATCTTCTTCTTTAAACTTAAGAGCTGGGCTCTTGTCGATGGAGTTCTTTCCACTTTTCTCTATCATCTGTCATTCTCTTCAGCTGGTGGTACGACACGACTTTTGCTCTTTCCTTCAGTTGGTCTACATATGCCCTTCTTTCCTCTTCCTCTCCTTGCCTCTATGTGTCCTTTTGTTATAGTTTTTATAAATTCGTCGTGTCGTAAAAGATGTCCAAACATCTTCCCTCTTCTGATTTCTATCGTCTTTAATATTGCTCTCTTGGATATTATTACGAAAAGAATTCCTTCCTCTATGGGAAACTGCTGCGCCAACGGAGATTGCGTTTAAGCGAATTCCCGTCTAGACATAAAACTACTTACGTTCAGACTCGGACTACATATTTATAAGTAGTCTTTCATATTGAGTGGTTACTGAAATACCTATTCCTTCCTAGGACTTGCTATGAGTTTAATATTTTTATGGGCTGTAAACTGAACTGCAGGATTACAATTTGTTGTTATTTGCATAGTTTTACGTTTGTTTTGGTACTGTTTATATTTACACTGACATTTGTGTTTACCTTATAGTGGGGCATTACAAGACGTAACTTTTATTACGATTCCACAGTGGATACTTTATTTCATATATTTAATAGTCAGAATACCCTGTTACCCCTTAATTTTTTAGCTAAAATTATGAACAACAAAAATGTTATGATGTTACAAACTTAATAAATCTACTTAAGTAAGTAAGTATTAGCCTGTAATGTCCCACTGCAGGGCAAAGGCTTCTCATCTCACCGAAGATAACAGTTCAGAGAGAAAGGATTAGGAGTATTATTAAAAAACACCAGAATAATGCATAATGTTTTGGATATAGGGAACCTTTTAATCTTATCTGTATCAAACTAAACGATTTGGCTAAAGTTCAATGAACTTGTAATGACAACATCTCGCATAGCTAGTCGAGACGATAAGGGAATTCTATTCATTGCACGGTATACTAACAAACAACCTTTATGCACAATTCCTTCACTAGGAAAGTGGATTATGTTAAGGTTATTAGAACTAATATGTTCTTGAAACTTACTTACTCAGAGTCGTCAAGACGATTTAATATATGAATGTAAATGAGTGATTTTTGAAAGAATCAGAAAATTACGTTAATTAGTCAGTGGACGTCACTACGGCAGCTAGAGTCATTTGTAGTTTTTTTGTCATGTTAATTCTCCATAGATCAGTTAGTGGATATGCCCATGAGTCACATAGAGGTAGCCTGTTACCAGCACCCTATTACCTCATTACTACAGTTAGTTAACGTCAAGGTGCGTTAAGAAAACGTCTACGCAACACCTAACCTACCTATTTCATCAATATATGGTGACTAAAGTTTCAAGCATCTATCGCCCAACCCAAAGATTACATAACAGATAATTCCAAGACTCCGATATAAGAGTAATAAGTAATAGCAAGTAAACTCTTTGAACTTAAAGCAAATTAGTGAATCGCGTGTTCACTTAGCTCTTATTAGCGCTCTTTACTTGAAGCGGGTTCCGCATATTATCACACGAGGCATTCGAATAGGTGAACATACAGACAAGCCTCGCGTTCTTCTCGTGATCACGAAAATGCCAAGATATGGTTTGAAGTTTGGTCTTTATTTTACATAATATGAACTGAATAAAATTCACTGTCAGTTTGATAAACAACGAACTTCCTATAGATAAGTTTATTTATTCAGTTATAATAAAGTATTTTTACTAATACAATTCAGAATTGACTTTGGAGCGAAATGAACGCGCCAAGCTTGCGTCTACAAAATTTGATTAGCCACCTTTGGCACCTTTGAAGAGCGTAAACAGACTTACAAAAATGAAGGCTTACGAATATAAATATTGCAATGTCAGCTACATTACCATCTTGAAAAGAACCAGCGTTTCACAATTCAACAAATCAAATGTAATCCTCTGAAATCACATCAATTCAGAAAGTTGAAACATAAATTGATGACTGCGAGTGTTTATTTACTGTGTTGATACCAACTGGTAATCGGTTACGCAAAATATTTATCGTCAACACGTAAATCTTCATAAACATAAAGAAATTAAGGAAAACATCAGTTTAATGATGAAATTTAAAAGCGAATAGTCTCATAAATTGTCCGCTGTTAATATAAATTGGATTAATTAGAAATTGAAAGGGGGTTGCATAAGTTATTTAACGAGTGTTAAACTCACCGATTCGTGGTTAGAGATTTATTAGGAGAGTTTATTGGATCAGTCTGATCTGATCAAGCAGTTAGTCGGTACGTTGATAACGAACTTTATGCTATCTTCAAGGAAAGAAGTCGTTGATAACATCTATCATAATGGGTACTGATTTTAAATACTTAGTATTGGAGTGACATCTGACAAAACGAGGCGTCAGAAAGTAATTACACTAATTAAAGATTTGGATTTTGTTGGGATAGGACTCGTCGTCACTGACGTTATTATATAATAGTAGTAAGAAAGGGAAAAAAGAAATATTTACTTTTAATTCTCTTATTTTTCAAACATTGAGAAAGAGAGAGAGATCTTCTTTGAGAACTAATATTCCCACCTAAGTGATATGGGATTCAAATAACTAGTAGTATAACTATTCGATGTTCGAATTACCTAATCATAAGTTAGATTTAACTGTTTAAATTCTTGTTAGATAATTAATTTAGTACCTAGATACAATAGTTAAACGAAGCAAGCTACGCTTGTATTTAAATGGCTTAAGTTAATCTATACAATTATATAAAAGAAAGTCGTGTTAGTTACACCACTTATAACTCGAGAACGGCTGAACCGATTTGGCTGAAAATTGGTGGGGAGGTGGCTTAGAACCTGGAGACGGATATAGGATTACTATTTATCCTGTATTTCCTACGGGAACGGGTGCGCTGTGGGTGAAACCGCGGCGCACAACTATTTATTTTATAAATATCACCTCTGCCTATAGAGGGAAACAGCTTAAGTAGTGTTTATATGACCCACAACTACTTACATTTGATACGTACAAAGAGACAGATAAGAGCAATGATAACATCAACACGTCATGCAATAAAATGATTTACAGACAGTCGTGAGCCTTGCTCGTTAGCGAAGGTTACATCCTGACTGATTCACAGTTTCCTTAATAAAAAGGGAAATAAATATCAACGCGATACTTTTAACACTATACCTACCGGAATTCTAATGTTTTTATATTATTTTATACTTGTTTGAACAAAATATTTGCTCACGATTACATCCAAATGACTTAACTGGGCACTTCAGTATGTTTTTCGGAAATTACCTTGAGTTTTATTTAAGTAGGTATTCATAGTTCATTGGACTAAACTAGTTAATGAGTAATGCTGTTTCTACTTAAATTGTTTAACTGATTTATGATGGCGGTTAACACAGCTGGACACATTTAGCATAACTAATATATTCTTATTTTAATTTGTCCTCAAATATGTTCTAGTAATACTTTTTGACTCATTGTTTTTCATTTGGTAAATTGCCTCAAGCCATCTCTAAGTTATATTTCGGACAGATTATTTATCACGTGATTAATACATTGTGACTGCAACGTGACAAAGTACGTTTTACGACACGATATGTCATCATTTCTCATCTCGTGTCCAAAATAAGATAAGGTTTAACCGATACGAGGAAATTTCGAAAAAGTAACGACAAAGGACGAAAGTACTCATTAAGAACTTGTGGTTGTATGGATTTGTGCTTGTGAGAATTCATAGAATACTCAGGCATCCCAAACCAATAGAATGCAATAATCTAGATATTTTTTAATAATACCTAAACAAATCTATTTGTTCCGCCACATAGAGCAGACATCGGGAGACGATTTGTTCGACAAGATCCTAATCACCGTTAAATTTAATACCGTCTGCGACTATTTGAATAGACCATTGTGATATTGAAGCTTAGACTGGTTTGCAATTACATCAATCAAAATAGTCCATCTGGGACGACCTTCGGATCACAATAGACTGTCTTACGATACGTGGAGCTCATTTCCTGACGACATTTCCTTTGCCAAAAGATTCTAAGGGCGGATTTAGACCAGCGATTCATACGTGCGTAGCAAGTTTCTCAAAACTACATACCAATTCTTACGACACTACATTCGTCCGTTCTTTCAGGGATTAAAGATTAATGTAGAAGAGAATGAGAAGGAGATGAGTAGATAGAAATGGAATGAAATCCGTCGACAAAGCTTAGCTCTACATTTAAGAGATCACGTTTTGGATAAATATGTACGAAACTATACGTGTAGCGCGAGTCTTGGCGCATGTTACACTAGTCTGTAACCGCCCTAACTGGTAGCAAATACGCAAAGGAAATACTATGATTCATACACACGATGTTGTTACTCCATTAACAGTTTGACCTTTCGCGAGAGGTTCGCAGGCGTGTACCAAAATAAAAACAACTTTACCTCTACGTGATACGGTCTTAAATATTATGAGAGTGATGTTAGATAAGTGTCCGTTTGCAATTTTCATGATATATTAACTTGCGTATTACATGATATGGTAACAAAAGTAATATTATTAGCATGGTGTGACGTAAGTGTGAATTGGAACCATTTTTAATGTTGCCTTTAGACCGAACGAGTGTACGTTCATCGTTCTACATTCGCTCTGTCAAATTATTTGGTGTAGACGGTGATCTACCTAATCTATCGAATGATCTAAAGAACGATCGCTTTAGCAGTGGCTCTTTGTTCCTTATCTGTTATTTAAAAAAAGCATATATACGAATAAATTAAGAAAGCTCCTTCTCTTTTGAAGTCGGATAGTTAAAAAACCGGCCAAGTGCGAGACGGACACACGCACGGAGGGTTCCATACTTTAAAAAAAACGGCAAAAAATCACGTTTGTAATATTTGTTGTTATAGCGGCAATAGAAATACATCATCTGTGTTATTTACAACTGTCTAGATATCGCCGTTCTTGAGTTACAGTTTTTGCCCTTTGGGTACGGAACCCTAAAAACAATTTATTGTCTACTAGAGAAAGGTTTTTCATATTTTTGCTCGTTGAGCTGCGGTGCTCTATGTTCGTCTGGTCTAAATGCTCCTTAAGGGTCCGTTCACACAGACCGGCTCGGAGAGCATCGGCGCGCATTTTTCTTTTCACACAGACCGGATCGTATGCGCTTGGAGTTGGTCGGAGCGGAGCCGCCCACCATTTCACATAGACCGGCTGGAAGCGACCTGAAAGCGGATGCGCTCGGAGCCGGTTGGATGCGCTCGCAGCCGGTCGGAATCGCTCGCAGCCGGTCGGATACGCTCGCAGCCCGTCGGATGCGCTCGCAGCCGGTCGAATGCGCTCGGAGCCGGTCGGATGCACTTGAAGCCGGTCGGATGCGCTCGGAGCCGTTCGGATGTGCTCGGAGCCGGATGGGTACACTACAAAGGCAGTACCAGTCTTCCACGCAGTCCAAGTTTTGTTTTCGGTGTTAACGTTTGCTTTTCGGAACATGGATTTAGATAGCTCCGATGAAGAAATCGGCTGCGCGAGCGAGAAAGAGCACGCAATCGGAGCCGATCGGCTGCGCGAGCGAGAAAGAGGACGCAATCGGAGCCGATCGGCTGCGCGAGCGAGAAAGAGCACGCAATCGGAACCGATCGGCTGTGCGAGCGTTAAAGACTAAAGAGCATGCAATCGGAGCCAAACGGCTGCACGATCGAGAAAAATTACGCGATCGGAGCCGGTAAGCTCCTCTTATTATTTCACACCAAGCGCCTTCAAGCATTCTTAATCACAAAAGCAGTGCACATGCAAAAATAAACCTTAATACAAATACTAAAAACTCTGTTTTCAACGTGATAAGAATCTGCTCTCCTCTCCGAGCCGGTCTGTGTGAACGGACCCTAAGACGTGTCATTCGTTTATTAGCGTGTTCGTGTGATAACAATGATCAATCAGTTTACGTGAAACCTTTGAAAAATGATTTAGAAAAAAGGACTTTATAAATAGCAGTGTTCAGTGCTAATAAAATGTCGATAACCGGCAAAAATAATATAAAAATGTTAGTGAAAGAATGTTGTTAGGTCTGAACATAAAACCGGCTAAACACGTCTTAAGGGCATCATTAGATGGTTAATAGGAAGTCGGTTATTACGGAAAATTGTGTTGTTACTCAAAATCGTTGGGCTCAATCAAGAAGCTAACAAAAAAAATGTATAAAACGGCAGTGACATTGGTTTTAACGACGGAACCATTAGTTAAACTGAGAGGCGTTTAGTCTATCATCGTGTAACTATTTGAGTCATTACATTACCTTTTATACTTGACGTTATTGTGCTATCGAATGAAATCTATTAATCCAGTCTTATACAATTGTAACTCAAGCTAACTATTGTTTGGTAATCGAGTAATAACCAGCCTACACACGTAAGTAATATTTAACTATAAGTTGATTGAACTTTTAAATATCATATTATTAGTTGACACAAACATTTCATAAAGTTATTGCTATTATTATCACTAGATAGTATAAAACAAAGTCGCTTTCCGCTGTCTGTCTGTCCTTATGTATGTTTAGATCTTTAAAACTACGCAACGGATTTTGATGTGGATTTTTTAAATAGATAGATTGATTCAAGAGGACGGTTTATATGTATAAAAATTCCCACGCGTAAGGGCACAACGCGGGTAAAACCGCGGGGCGCTGCTAGTATTATATAAAACTGAGCTGTATGTTTTCAAATCTTATAATAGACTAGTAACGACCGTGGATTTACTCTTGTTGTGTCCATTCCCGTGGGCATTTTGGAAAAAAAGAAACCTTTCTGTTGAATGAGGCAACCCTACAAAATCCAACTACATTATTTTAGTAATATAGGTGGATGATATAAAAAGCATCCCTGACTTTAACTGGCTGTTTTTTGCACACCTGTAGTGATCACCTGTTTTTGCCAAAGAAACAGGTGAGCAAAAATCGATCATTTATAGTTAAGATACGACTAAGGTTGGAGGTATTTCTTCACTAGAAATACTTTAGAGTTTCGATCTAAGTATGTATGTACTGAAGTTATTATCCACACAAAATATGTTCCTCGCAACTATCCACCAAGAAAAGACACAATTTACAGCTGAAAATATATCACAGTAACAATGAAATTTCAACTCAACTGAAACACAATAAGACTGAAGTTTAAACCAAAAGTCACTATCACGATAATGATAAGATAAAATTGAACAAACACATTCTACCTACATTTTATCATTTACTTTTTACATTCCAAGTTTTATTGCAGTGTTTTGTCCTGTAGCTTTTGTTATCTGTGTGAAAAGTTATTACTTTACAGTTTACCTAACACTCTTTTGTGATTAAGTGATAACTGTGATGAGATTATTTAAGAATTGTTTTATGGGATATAATGCCTAGGTGGTCTAGTGGTATTTGCACTCGCCTGCCAAGACTGAGGTCTCGGGTTCAATTCCCGGGTCGAGAAGAAACATGTTTCTTACTTTTCAAACATGGCTCGAGTTTGAAATCACCAACCCGCATTAGGCAAGCGTGGTGATTATGCCTATTCCTCCTCACTGTACTGATATCTTCAGTGAGATGAGAGGCCTTTGCCCAGCAGGGGAAAAGAAAATACCTTTCTCTGTAACGAATTCCAACCTTAAAGCATCTTACAGTATGGGATCATCAAAATCGGTCTTAAACAAAACAAAAGCATAAGAAAAAAATATTTATTTTATATATTTTTTTTTATTTATTTAATATGTTTTTTTTATAATTAATCAACATCTTAAATAATGTTTAACAAACATAATAAAGTAACATTACATAATTTTATTTATTTAGATTACATTTATTAACTAAAACATCTATTTATATAAGCAGTAACTACCAAGATTATTTATTGCCCATATTGTATAATACTTCAGTTAATACCGCAGGCAGGTATGTACTACGCATGATGTCAATGTAAAGGCATGTATTGTAGTTATTCGGAGCACTTGTGTTAACAATAAGTTGGGCCGCGGCGAATGAGTTTGGCCGCGGTAGGTGTGACAAACTGTATTTAATAAACAAACAAAACTGGTTTTTGGATTAGATACGGCTTATTAGTCATCACTAGTAGTTAGTAACTGCGAATATAGGTAAATGACACTCAAATTAAGCGACACTTCATCTAATATATAATTCAAAGTCCTGACTGACTGACTGATAATCAACGCACAGCCTCAACCGCTACACCTAGAAACATGAAATTTGGCAGGAAGGTTTTTCAAGTGACGTAAGTGCACACTAAGAAAGGATTTTCGAAAATTCCTACGGGAACGGGCTCAACGCGGGCAAAGCCGCGGGGCGCTGCTAATCACTACATATTATTATGTATTATAAAACAAAGTCCCCGGCCGCGTCTGCGTGCGTCTCTGTTCGCGATAAACTCAAATACTACAGCACGGATTTTGACGCGGTTTTTTTTAAATAGATAGAGTGATTCAAGAGGAAACTTTATATGTATAAAAATTCCCGAAATTCCCACGGGAACAGGCACAACGCGGGTAAAACAGGGCGCTGCTAGTTCCATATAATATTGTCAAGAATTAGCAATAATTAACTCAATATTGGCAACAAATGGCAATAATGAAATAATAACAGCTTAATTGAGTGATGCGTAGTAGTTAAAGTTATGCTAAGTTCCGAAGAAAAAATAATCAAATCGGCCGTGTTTTGTCCAAATGATCCCAAATGTTGGAGTCTTTAAAGCGATTTTAGAACATCGGGGTTTACCTTTAAACTTAGGTTTTTAAAACATTTTTATATAAAAGACAGCGACATTCCAGAGGTAGGTTATAAGGTTGCTTTTCCTATGTTCCGAAATTAAGACGGAATCTGATGGCGATAAATAGCGCAGGGCACTACTTGTAATAACCTAACAAGTTATCAAGGGTCATTACCGAGAACAACACAAATGAATCATCTTTATTTAAATGTAACTATTTAATAAGATAAACATCTAATTTATTCCACGCATGATTTCATTCAAGGTAATTAGGAATACTAAATGAGTAAATAATAAAAATTAAGAGGAAAATGTACCTATTAGAAAATGTGCATATTTTAAAGGGTGCAGGTGCATTTGTTAATTATTCATTATCATGATTACTATGGTTGATAAGCACTGTTGTTTTTATGTTTTACATATTATTCCTGTGTAAGATGTAATTGTCCTTATTATATAAGCATTGTTGATGATGTATGTTTCAAAACATAACATAATAAATATAAATTGTTACATAAATTGGGTACTTAGTTTATTAATATTAATATGTTTATTAGTATTTCAAAACATAATAAACAGAAATTGTTACATACATTAGGTAGTCTATTAATATGTTTCTTATAATTTTCCTGAAATTAAAATCATTTTCAATAGGAATAGAGTATATATGTTAAATGGATACCCGATAAATATATGAAAAATCCAAGCCCAAATCCAGCTACATTGCATGAACCTCTCACTCACTTAAGAATCAGTATGATTAAGATAATTAAAAGATATCTCCATTAAAAATTATATATTTATTGCCAAGTTTATTGACAAAACAGCCTTGACAGATGGTCTATACCTACTTGTTTATAATCTGATATAATTAAGATGCAACATTTGAACTTTGCAATCATTGCGATGTGGACTGCAACCAATAAAAAAAGTAGTATACCTTGATTGATAGGTGAACGGGGTGATAACTAATGTTATGAAAATAAAATAAAATATATTTATTATTATTAAAATTGCTTCAAATAAGAATTTTAGCAAGGAGTGTTTCAGTAGATCACTTTTATGTCAATAAGAATACATTTTAATTCAAACTGACAGAACAGAAATTGATTTGATTGTAGAGAATCTATGATACCACAGATATGTGGTTGTTTCATATTTTTGCTCAAGGCTTTAATATAGTAGGTACCTATTTTTTTAGGTTGTTTAGGTAGTTTGCAAGTAACTGGCTACCAATAACTATTGTAAGTTGTTCAGTGTAGTTTTTAGCCAAGCAATGTCAACTCATTGCTATTGTTAAGCATCATGCAGCTCGGCCCCTACTTGGATGGGTGGCTGATAGTGGCATTTCCAACTGAGAGCTACCATGCTTTGAAGAGCATGTTAAGTAATTGGTCCCAGTTGTTTCAAGTAGTAGACCATGTCGTGGTTCTTGAGGTGGTCTCAAAACTCTGACATGACATAAAATTACATTCTTACTTAATCAGTGACTAGCAGTGCCTGTTCCCATGGGAATTTCGGGATGAAAAATAGCCTATAACCTTCCCGTTGAATGTGGCTATTACACAAATAATTATTCAAATCTGACTGGTAATTCCCGAGATTATCTCGAACATACAAACAAACCAACACATATTATTTTGTGCAGCATTCTTAGCCCAGATATTACTCATCAGACTAGGTACTATAAGATAAATAGAACATTCTATATGTACTTTCATGTAATTCTTGCCATTTGGCATCCTATAGATATTTTTTTTAATTATTCTAAGAGTACACAGAATGGAATGCTTTCTTTAAATAACTAAAATAGATTATTTACTTTCAAAGGCATATTGCCAATTAGTGAAGAAATGGCAATCTGTTGACTAAAGTCAACCAACATGGAGACTTGCCAAATGATAACAATTAAAACTATTATTAATATTTAGGTATTTCATAACAGTGTTGTTATGTTGTTTATCATTAATTTTAATAATTAGGTTTTGAAACAGAAACTCATTATTACATCTATATAAAGCTGATATTAATTGTTAAAAAGGGACCTATTGTAATATTTTAAGCATTTGGTAGTATTGGTATAATATTAATTTGGAATAGTTATGATGTTTATATACTAGCCGCGACCTGCAGTTTTACCCGCATTGTACCCGTTCCCATGGGAATTTCGGGATAACAAATAGCATTCAACCTTTCTCTTGAATAAAGTCTTTCAATTCAAAAATAATTCAATGAATCAGACTGGTAGCTTTTTAGATTAACCCCCAACATACAAATATAATTAAAAATGTTACCTCTTTATAATTATTATTAGTAAATAAGTATAGATATACTTATGTATATTGTTATTTATCAACATTATTATTGTGGTTTAAAACATATCATGTTAATTTAATTTAATTTAGGTACAATTATGTGTGAACCTATTTGAATAAATTGATTGAAATCATATTAGATTCTTCTCAGATCTTCAACATTTATGTACAAATATTATTTAATATGAATACTTGTTATATATGAATAACCATCGGTTTTACCCTTTGTGTTAACCACATTACTTAATGTGATACAGTCACCAACTATCATCACATCATATTAAATCACCTTAGTATAGGATACTAATATACATTTCCAGGATGTTAGAGTAGCATCCAGCCACCACAACATTAGAATTTAACAATATCTTAAGGTAGTATATGAATAATGGTTTATTTAGGAACTGTAACAGGTTACCGCCTAGATTATTAGTTTGTTTACTGATGACATATTCGTCAGGTTTTGTGCCCTTATAACTACAAGTAGGTACTAAGTTATTGAGTTTTTAGACCGATAGTGAAGAGTAAGGTGAGTACTCACTTTGAACACCTCCGAGAAGAACCCGGTACCGATCTTCTCGAGCAGGAAGTCGTCGAAGGGGTAGAGCGCCGCGACGGCGGTCCGCAGCGCCGTGCATGACGAGCCCGTCACCCTCCGGTCTCCCACTCTCTCACAATCCTCACTCACACCTGACTCCTTGTCGCACTCGTCATCACAACACACCGCACGCTTGTTCGCGCCCCGTTCCACCCCATCCCGAAACCTCCTCCCCAACTTGGAGTGAGGACCCCGCACGAACCTGCCGCTCTTCGCGGTCTCGTCCAAGTTCGTGAAACTCTCCGCTATCGTCAGCACCTTGCTCGGCTTGCGCCGTTCGTGTCTACACCCTGCGGCACACTCGTCTTGCATTCTAACTGATCTTGTGGCTATCCCGAGTCCATCATCGTACACCTCAAGTGTCCAACACAGCGCACCACACGACCTGAGCGACTAACATGATAATGTTTTTCTAGTCCACGTTAAAAGTCGGTACTTGTAAATATAATGATTTACCATTTTATTTTACACAACAAAAATCAGAGTCGATTTTCAGACTGTCACTTTCACATTACAAATTCCTGTGATAAATGATGCACTTTTCAGTTTTTGGTTTATTCACAGACACAAACCACTAATTGTTTATTTCGATATTTGCTTTAGTATACGACTATTGTTTTTTAATAAACAATGCATTAATTGACTGACGACGCGCGTTCAAGCAAACTAAAGAAAGCGGAAAGCAAGCAAGCCAAGCAATTTGCTTTTACGAATACTTTGATTTGACATATACTTTTGCAAAGTTGGCAAGCTTGACAACTTGACAGTTTAGTTTGTGAGGTTGGTTGTACGGAATCGTTATGGATGCGTTCAAGAAATAAAATCCAGAAAAATAAAATCTAGGTTTAATGTTCGTCGATAGATGGCGCTATTCCTAAACACTTCCATATTGATATAATTACCTCCGAGACATATCGATACGTTTTTGGGGTTTATTGAATACTCCGCGCCCTGCGGTTTCATCCACGTTGTACCCGTTCCCGCGGGAAATTGGGAAAAAAAAATATCTCATGTGTTATTCTGATTATAACCTGTTACAGTAAAGTATCATCTAAATCCGTTCAGTAGTTTTTGCGTGAGAGTAACAGACATACATACATACATACATCCATTCGTTATAATGTGGGTATATGAACCGGCATACCGGTGGAAACAGATTCATCTATAATTTGTTTTCATGGAGCGATGTGAAATGCTATGTGTGCAGCGCGCTGTGGACTTGGTTGGGCTACTTCAGGAAATAAGGAATGTATGCGGTGGATGAGTGTATGAATAGTTGCGAGTGATAGCTGTGATACAGGGGGATAGGAATATAAAAACAAACGACAAATATTTTATTCGCAGGTATTTTATTTCATGCTGACGACTATGTAACTTATTTAACTATATCACACAATGGAAACTTAACGACGATGTCTCATTGACGAGTTCAACAGTGTTGCCAACAACAAGCACACATTTTACCCGAATTCGCTTCCACGATGAAATAATTCACATTGAATTATCAAAAACAACAATCCTAGCTCCATTATTCACAACTGTCTACTAACTGTTAAAAATTTAACGCTCAATAGCTATAAATACAAATATAATTATTGCTGTTGCGGTTTTAATACTAAATTATTTATGTCATTTATAAATTTTACATTGATCTCAAAATGAGTATTCGACAATTTACTTATAAATAGTCACTCTTAACTATACTTAATGATAATATTGCTTGATCTGAGAAAACAATGCTTTCTCATTTAAATTATCTTAGAATACAATGCTAGATAGATTTATTAATTTGCAACCATTACATGGTGCGAAAAATGAACAGAACTTTTTAGTCATTGCGTTGCGTTGGTAAGAAAAAACTATTTATTAAAAATCCTTTTAAATTCGGAATAACGGAACTTATTTTAACTGCAAACATTATAGTAAAGTAAAAATAAAATTAATTCTAGGTATAAATAAACTTTAATAACAATATTATCCAAATATACATAAATAAAATTATAATTAATTACATTAACTAACTACATTAAAATAATTCGACCAACAACGTTATTCATATCTCAATGTAGTTATTACGAGTATAAAATAATAGTGTTGTGCTCAAAGTCTGTTAATTATGCTACCTACAAAATAACAGGTTAAAGATACTTTGTACATTACAATTTAAGCTTACAAAATAACGTTATTTCGTTATGAGTATTCTGTTACATTAAAATTATGCGCGATTTGAAAAAAAGATTACTTGTTTTAATATAGAAAAAGTGCAGTCTATTAAAACGTAACTAGTTTCTTAATTTAACTTATCTACTTAATTTGTAAATCACAAATGTGTGTCTAACCGATGTGTTTATTCAGCACCTACTTTTGATTTATGTGCTGGTAAATAAAATCAAATCGTGAAATGGAACGACAACAAATGAATGACGTGTTTGAATAACGATAAATGTAACGTAACGAAACTGACTGTATAAATTGATAACGGAAAATTTAGTGGTGATGAAATGGAGACTATAAAGTTAAAATAAATAAGATTCTTAAATGATTACGTGTAAGCCTTGTTACTTAGCTTTTAGATAGAAATTTCACTACAAAGTCAATAAATAGTTGCAACAAGAAATATTGATTCACAACCATTCTCTTCCACTCTGGCCTCCGACTTGAACTAGTAAAGCATTGCATATCAGATAGTTGATCAACGTTTTCACTATTAAAAGGTCTTTAACAATCCTTTAACTGTCTAATACACAAAATACCAATATTTTAATCTAGAACCACACTAACATTTCTTGTCTCTACAATATAACTATGCAACTACTCAAGATATTACGTCCTTTGAAAAATAAAATCGGCCATTACGTACGATAGCTAACTTAATCAATGATAAACTATGGGCATATAAGAGCATAAAACTTGTTGCTTTAAAAATAATAGTTAAAGTCATAATATAGGCTTTACTTTCCAACAAAAGGCAACATGTTATTACTTATGGCTTTGCTTATAAACGGTCATTTTCAGCATTTTAGATATTAAATGAAAGAGCTTGAACGTGCTCAAATGATTAGTTTCTTTTCAACATAAACAAATTTTTCTAAGAGAAAAAGAGACAAAACTAGTTTTAGTAGAGCGTTTATGAATGAGGCAGTTGGCTTTTACTCTTATATTAAATTCCAAAAACTCTTTAACTATTACTTATGGCAAGTTTTAATTGGCCAAGCCCATAGGTAGTTAGACATTGATTAAATTAACCATAGATTATTAACAAAGGAGAAGGTTTGATACATTTTTGAATGACCTGTGAGAGTTCTTGTACAAGTTTGTTTTGTATTTTGGACTACTAGCGCCTTTGTAGGATTTTTTGGAACTACGCAGACTTATGATGAAATAACTGGTCAAATAACAGTTACAAATAACGTTACTTATTTAATTAAATTCATTGAAACGTTATTTATGACGTATTAGGATACTTAAAGAATATAGTATGATTCTTATTACCAATATTAGAATATTGTGGCTTATAACAAAAATACTTAGATGAAGAATAAGGCATGAACTTGATTCGATGTAATGAGGTTATTGTAATAAAGATTATTTACAAATATTTTATAGAAATAGATGTTTTGTGATTATTAAGATAAAATATTATAAGTGATTATAATGAATTGATTAAATGCTCAAAGGTATAGTATGTACAACGAAGCAATTAATGATACAAAACTTAGAAAACTTTGTAAAATATTTATCAATTTTTCGAGAAAAATGTACCCTTGAATTACTTAAATGCCAAATACATTAAGTTGAACAAAAAATATTAACGATGTATAATGAAGTCTCAATATTGAGAGAATATGATTATTTAACGATTGATTATGCAAGAGTTTTAAATAGTAAATAAGTGATGTTCTTACGTGACATAAATGTAAGTATAAGCAATAGTATCTATCTATGTTAAAGTTCGTTTAATAACAGAATTTCTCTGTACTTTTCCGGTACATTTTACTGACGCAAAATTTAATTCCAAGTTTCGCTGCAACGATTCTATTTTTAAAATAAACCCGTTACTTGAACTCAGTAACGTTGACGATGGATCTGTAACGATATTCACTTACATTGGAGATAGTATTTTAGTACCCAGCACTAGTGAAGGAACGTACCTTTATGAAGTAGGTATGTCGGATGTGTTTTTGACGTCAAAAAGATCTAAGCTAAGGGCCTATCCGCACAGCGGTATTTCAACGCAAGGTTTTTATTCTCGCGTATTATTATCATCGCGGCGAAATTTCGCTATGCTGATAAGCCTTTACAGCCCTACGCAAGAGACTCGTTAAAAAAACTTACTTGTCATAATGTTAACGATCATAAACCGCATTATTTTACAAATTAATTTATCTATTTCACCGCTTACGAACTAAAGAACAGATTAATAAAATACAACTGTGTAATTACAAAAATAAAGCACAGATACAAGGTGCCTTAGTCTATGAGTCTAAGCTTTCTTATGATTAGCTATACAGGGAGGGGTAAACAGTGGGGGTAGGGGTGGGATTAGGGTGGGAATCATCTTGGTATGATGTGGTGGACCACCAGGAGGCACGCGAACAGGTACGACCGACTGTTCAGTGCTGACGAACTGCTCGTCTGATCTTGACATTCACCTGTGACATTAAGAAACATAAAATAAATTATAGTTAGTTCATGATAAACATTAAATTTAAAAAAATCATACACCAGTGCGTATGATTTTTTTAAATTTAAAGCTGGCTGGCCGTCTAACTAACTACCCTTAAAAAACTCAAGCCACAGGGTGGGAAATGATATAATTGCTGCTTTTAAACAATACTCATATTATGCATTTTCACAGTCAATGATTTTCCAGTGCTACATTCGATTACAGTATACTAATTAATTGATATTATATCAAGTTAACATTTAAAAACTATTCCAAGATGTTGATAAAATAAGTCGAGCATACCAGTAGCAGTAGCATCGAACACGAGGTCGGGCTCGAGCGCGGCGCGCTCGCAGTTGGTGGCGGAGCGCGTGAGCGCCAGCGCGGCGCCGCGCGCCTCCCGCGACATGAAGCAGTAGCGCCGCGCCGCCGTGCTGTCGCGCGTCACCGGCGTCGTCACCACGAACGACACGCCGTTCTCGTACCACCCGCCGTGACACGTGTACGCTGGGGTAACGGCGGGTAAGGTACAGTTCAGTGGGTAATTGTGAGTAAGACTCAGTTTGGTGGGTAATAGTGAGTAAAATGAGTAAGAGGGGTAATTTTTAGAAAACTCTTACCTGTCATTTGCTCCCTATTGTCACAAGTGGAATAAAACTCCATGTTCTTCACTGAATTGCACCCAACTTCAAGTCTATTGTAATTGTTCACCACGCAGCTCACTTCATCCCCCTCAGCCTGTCTCCTACTCCTCAACATGGGGACATTTGTCACGTTCTTTACACTAAAGTTAAAACTCCTACTGCCGTTCACTCGATTGTGCGAGTTCGGTTCAGTCCGATCTTTGTCCGTGTTCGGACTAATCGACCTTATTTTTCTATTATGTTCATTGCTGTTCTCTATTGAGTACTTGCCGGAGTACGGACATTCTTTTGATTCAGGGTTGCTTGCTGGAAGTAAATAAACGCAAAGAATTAGCCTGTAATGTCCCAATGCTGATATTTTTAACGTCACAGTTAGTTGTGACGGCTAAACAAAGAGAAAACGAGAGTTTTTGAAATTGCATGTCAATAGAGAAAATTGTCTAAAGAGTAGACATATAACGAAGACAAAACTATTGTATTCACTTGTATGCTAACGCAGCACAAATAATCATTCCTGTAATACTAACCGACTAAAGTGACATAAGGCGCCGTGACAGCGTTGAAGTGTCGCGGGCTGCACGCCTCGTCGGGGCGCAGCGTGGGCGCGCCGCGCTGCAGCTCGGCGATGAACGTGTCCCGCCGGTACAGCACCACGCACACGTAGCGGGACGCGCTGGAGTTAGAAAGGAAAGGTTACAAGACGTAGCGAGATCCGCTAGATATGAAGATTAGGGTTTCAGACAGTATTAGGTATATGAAGGCATGTTTGAGCGTATGGCAAATTAAGGAAGACTGGTCCAAACAAAAAATTCCCTGTATCGCAACGTTTGAACGCCCCTAGAGTGAAGTTACTTAATCTTCCAAAGAGATAATGTTCATATTGTATATACAGGATACGAGTACATTAATATTGATGCGAATGAACCGACACGGTTGTTGTTTAATAAAACCAATATGCAATAATATATCTCATCATGTATCCGAGTTCTTCAAAAAAAAGACGTGTGGCACTCGAGGACTGCCGCGGTAAAGCTATTGCATAGTTATTTTTTGTATCACTAGATGGCGTTAGTGGGGAGCGTGAGGTTTTTTCATTACCTACGGAATTTCTGGATTCGGTCCCCGCGCTCAAGGCCCGCGATAGAAGCTATGCAATAGCTTAAACAGTGGTCTCGAACCTACCGATTTTTCGGTATTTCTACCGATATGGGGTCTGTCCTACCGAAATACCGAAATGCAACGATTTTTCCACGATTTCAGAGAATACAAGGAAATTATCCCGATTTTTCTACCGATTTTACATTTCTAAGTTGGCAGCCCTTTTAATTTATGTTTTTGGATACGGGGAATCCCTCAATAGTAAGAATGGATGAATAGTGAGTTATTGCAAATTACGGAATGTTCCATATTTTTTGGGGAATACCCTTGAGTTGAGTCCTTCAACTTGATATTTTAAGGGATTTCCCGTTTTTCGTTCGGAAATACACTTGTATATAAACAGTAATTCGAGATTTATTTTTTCATTAATTTTCTTAACTTCGAAGAGAAAGTTTTTAGATGTGAAAGTGCCTACAAAAATTTAGTAATAATATTAAAAAAATGTTATGATTTGCAAATTCATTCAAATATGACCGCGGCTATGGCCAAAGAATATTGGTAAGATCCTAAAGATAGTAAAAAATAATTATATTTAAGTGTGTTTTTATATTAATAACTAGCGACCCGCCCTCGCTTCGCTTCGGGTAATCAAGATTTCATGTAGGAAAATCGGGATAAAACATTGCGTGTCTCCCGCAGGAATATACACAATCAAAATTTCAAGTGGGAAATTGGGGATAAAATATTACATGTCTCCCGCGAGTATATATGTATACACAATCAAGGTTTCATGTGAAGAAGAATTCGGGATAATACCTACATAGCACGTCTTCGTCGTTCGTAGTTCGTAGGTAGGTACCTATATCTCCGCGCGCTTTGACCGCACGAAACAGTAAGTAGCCATAAGAGACCCGCCATCGAGCATTACTATTTTGTAAGCAGCGCCCCGCGGTTTTACCCGCGTTGTGGCCGTTCCCGTGGGAATTTCGGGAATTTTTTTACATAAAAACCTTCCTCTTGAATCACTCTACCTATTACAAAAAAACCGCATCAAAATCCGTTGCGTAATTTTAAAGATTTAAGCATACAGACAAACAGACACGAAACAGAGACGACTTTATTTTATACGATGTAGTGATATTTCTCATCATAACTCTGAAACTAACTGTCCGATTTTAATAATTTAAAGAGGTACACAAAGAAACATAATTAACCTTGATTGTAGAGCCATTTATTTTGATGTAGATTCATATCATCATATGAATATCATCAACTTAAAATTACACTCCTTTTTTAACTAATTAATTTTAACTTAAAACGGTTATTGTGTCTTAACTATAATAGTTAGACATATGCCCTCGCGAACTTATTTGTTCGCAATGATATGTACTTTGATTGTGTAGAACATTGTTTTTGTGTATCATCAATAGATTTAGTAGCGCACGCCAATAACCAATTTTTTTAGGCATGTTTTTCATACCTTGGGTTACATATACCCGCGTTGTGCCCGTTCCCGTGGGAATTTCGGGAATAAATATAGCCTATGTCACTCAGGGATAGTGTAGCTTTCGAATGGTGAAAGAATTTTTTAATTCGGTGCAGTAGTTTCAGAGCCTATTCGAAACAAACAAACAAACAAACAAAAAATCAAACCTTTCCTCTTTATAATATTAGTATAGATTAGGCTTCGTTTGTTTTTTTTTGATAAATAAACGTGTTTGATTGAATGTTGTATGTTTTTTGTCATATACCGATTTTGGGTACAAATATACCGATTTTTAGTGGGCAACTCTACCGATTTCGCTCTTTGACGTTCGAGCTGCTTAAAAATCTCATTCGAAAATAACGTTATAAGTTGCATAACTCATATTTCCAGTATATTGAAACAAAACTCACCAATGATGTTGCCAATGAGCGACCAACGCCACAGAATTGCCACTCGGAGAAGACGCCTTAACATTGACGCAATAGACCTTCACATCAGCACCCGTGTTGTTGGCAATACGCAGCGTGGCGTTGCGCTGGTAGAACGTGTAGTTGCTGCTGAAGTCCAGGGTGTGCCACGTGTGGGAGAAGGTCATCCAGGAGGGGAACTGGCAGTTGAAGCGGACTGAAACTGGCCAGGGAGGTTGGTTAGTGTTTGAGGAAGCGGGATTAAGAATGTTCATGAATAAGGTCAGTAAAACTGCAGACTTATGACGTTACTGTATCCTGTTGCCAGCTTTAAAGTATATGTGACAATTAAACGTTATGGGCCGTATTAATGAACGTGGTGTAACCAAAACACCGTTATACTGTGTTTTGTCTCTTTTGCTCTTCGGAAAATTGCGTACGTCAGAAAGTGACAAACCACTTGATAGCTAAACTGTTCTTAATGCGCGTTTATTTATATGCCTTATGGGTCTAGTTTAGCCAAAGGATGTTAACTCATTGCGACTTCTAAGCAACGTGCAGCTCGGACCCTACTTAGATGGGTGGCCGATAGTGACATATCTACGTCGGTCCCAGTTTTTTTATCATGTCGGAGGCCTTGCGGCGGTCTTAAAACACTAATCACTTACCTACTCAAATTAACTTACTTACCGATGCTATGGTCGTGCTTGTAATTGGCCCTTCTTTTCCTATACTTTTTGTTTCTACTATACTTTTGTTCACTGAAAAGTCCTTTACCTCGTTTCAAAGCCATGGTCCTGGACCCCTCGGTGGCGCTGAACAGCCCGTTGCACGTGGCGTCCCCCGACTGCGCCACTCTATACTCTACGCCGTTGCTGGGAGGACCTTCCTTCATACCAGCTGTGGCTGGAAATAGAGAATAGAAGATTGGTGATGATTTCAGAGGATTGAGGGGGAGTGGGCAGTAGCAGGATTTAGATTTGTGTAGCGTTAATCATGAGAAACCATTTTGGTTTAAGGGTTCACTCTGATGAGGGTAGGTTCAATGGGAACATGTTTTTATAGGACTAGGATCCGTAATTGGAAATGGGGGCTTCAAAACGAATTTATTAATTTATCAATCGCGTCTAGAAAAAACAAGACGCCATAAGCATTCTATTTCTTTATCTCTCTGCTATCCACTAACCACTAACCTAATCGAAATGAACGAACGAACCTAATAATCATTATCAAAAGCTTCTAACAATCAATACACTAACAATAACTTCAATAAACTCAAAATCAAATCACATAACTATACCCAAAGGAACTGCTAAATCTAATAAATCCAAAAGAAATCCAACCAAAAAGTACAAAGTAGTAAGTCTTACCAATACCATTTGTCTTTTCGTAGACAAAGCACCGGTAACGGTCCTCGTTGCTGGTCGCGTGGTTGTGATGCAGCTTCCCCACAAGGAACCGAAGACTGCCTTCCTTCCACGTGGCCAGGCATTCCAGTTCCTCCACTGGAATAAAATAATTCTATTAACTATTAAAACAATGATGATAAATGATAAATATGATAATAAATAGCAATGCTCTGCGGTTTTATGCGCGTTGGAGCCTTTCCTGGCAGAGTTCTGGTTAGGCAAGATTTATAAAACTAAAGTCTCCAAAAGCTGAGAAAGATTTTCTCAAAAAATACTGAACGGATTTTTATAAGGTTTTTATCAACACACAGAGTAATTTAAGAGGGAGGTTTGTGACTATTCATGCCAAAATTCCCACAGGAACGGGTGCAATGCGGTACCCATGCGGCAACACTAGTTTTAAAATATGACAGTCTAAAATAACGTTTATACATAAACCTCAAGTAAGCCCTCCCTAAAAATATCCAGACATAGAACAATATAACATCAACTTCCAATGAGCAAGTTGAATAACTTAGCATTCGATAGAACAATACTAAAATAACATCAGCCACTTAGCCAACCAATAAAACGCAAACCCCAACCAGGAGTTACCATTGAAATATTAATCACAGTCCACAACTCGATGTATTTTCGAACGCAACTCCTTGCTATATTGTCTTGAATAACTAAAATATCGCCAACGAACATCCAGACGTCACAAATCTTCATGGTAATTTATTCCAAACATTGTTTGGTTCAAAACCTAAATAGATCTAAGTAGAGTTGGTTCTATATAAAAACCGTTACGAGACGAGAGCGGACACTATTCGTTTTGTCGATTTATTTTGAACCATTTATATCACATCACTAGCAGCGCCCCGCGGTTTTATCCGCGTTGTGCCCGTTCCCCTGGGAATATTGGGTGAAAAAATAGCTTATAACTTTTCCGTTGAATGTGGCTATCCATTACAAAAAGAATTATTCAAATCGGATTGGTAGTTTCTGAAATTTGAACGTTGTAACAAACACATTATTAAAAATTCATCAGTTTTATTATTAGTATAGTCACGGTTTATCTAATTCATTTCCGTATGATAAGTTCAGAAAAGTAGTTTCTATAAACCTATTACTGTTCTCCTTTCAGACATACTATAGGTAGCCATTGAGTATAACCGAGAATACGCATTACAGACGTATTCTGTGATTGAATTAATTCTACGCAACTAAATTCAGCCCGCAAAACTTTATTTGACATCAAACAAATAACTCGCGACTTACAGAATAATAACAATATCTCTTGTAGTTCCACGGTATCTTTTTACGATTTATCTACAAAGAATAATTACATGCGATTCGAATCAAAATCGATTGGTTCATCAGACGATACAATTAGTAAGTCTTGTCGCGTCTTTGCCGCATAAATGACTCACGCATCGCCATTTGAATGTTGGTGTCGTAGAAACGCAATAAAAAGACTCTTTATGACCTGTCTTACTGTGTGTCTTTCACGGATAGTTGAGCCTCTATAGACCATAGTTAGACAGGTTCTAAACTGTGTTCTGGGCTATGAAAACATATGAAGGATTATTAGAAACAGACTTAGTAAGCTGTCAATTACTTTTTTGTCTCTTAGACTACTTAAATCATTGTGCTGACTATTGTTAGACTGACTTTATTGTATTCTGTCTTACGAGAGCTAAAATTCCAACAAACATGACTAATTTTTAAACCAAGGAAACTTCTTCCTTTGAAGAAAAGGGTTAAGTAAGAAGTGAATGAAATCCCTAAATCTTTTTCCCACTGGTGATGTGAGCTCATCTGTCGGGAGCCATCCGTAACACGGATAATATAAAAATTGTATTATATTAATTATATTAATTGTATTCCATTAAGCATGTCATATTTTTACTTGTAGTGTTTAGTAGTTAATAAGTTACGCATGTTGTGGCACCTATAGAGAGTGCATTTAGGTGTTTAATTTAGTGCTAAGTTTTATTTATAGTTTTAATGTAACTCTCACTGGTTGTCCTTAAATAAATAAATAAAATGGAAACATTCACTAGATTGCTCTACCTGTGCTCTCCGACGCGTGGACATCAGGGCACGCCTGGTAGTTGAGGAGCAGCCTCGAGTCCTCGGTGCAGCTCTCAATTGAAGACACTGGACTCTTGCACTCGCCGTGACCTCTGAAAAATGATATAGGTTCCGTTTTATTATTGCTCCAAGATATAGAGACGCAAGTTGTGGGTTTTCGGTTAAAGAATCGCTTCGATTGAGTAAGGGCTCGTGCACATAATAAACACGACAACCTACTCAAAATTACTTTTAATTCTAACATAAATATTGTAGAAAATACCAAACAATTTTGGATATTGCCTGCATTTTTCTTCTTTTGCAATTTAATTTGGTTAATAAGAGAATATTATGATAACATATTTCAGGCTTGGGATTAGTGTTAATTTGGCGGAATTAAAAGTAACGTGGTTCCTTACACATTAATTGTATAAATAACTTCAAAAACATCTTTTATACAACAATATTATGTTGATATTTTATTTTTTACTAGCAGCGTCCCGCGGCCCCGCGGGTTTATCCACGTTGTGGCCGTTCCCGAAGGAATTTCGGGATGAAAAATAACCTATAACCTTTCCGTTGAATGTGGCTATCCATTACAAAAATAATTATTGGAATCGGATTGGTAGTTTCTGAGATTAGTGCGTTCAAACAAACAAACTCTTCAGCTTTATTATATTACTAGCTGACCCGGCGAACTTCGTACCGCCTTAGCGTAGCAATGAGTGCATCATACTTTCCGAACAAACAATGCTCTTTCAATATAGTCTATGGCTGTGAATGACATTGACATTCGTTACGCGTGTTTTTTTAAATATGCAAAATTAAATGTATAATTTTCAATATTTCTGAGAGATTTTCTTAATATTTTTTTCCGTAAGAACCTTCTCCTAATAATAACAAATACAATAAAAAAAGAATTAGTGAAATCGGTCCAGCCATTCACGCGTGATGCGACGACAACAAAAAACGGGTTTCATTTTTATATATATAGATAGTACCTAGAATTTTTGTATTAAAAAATGTGCTTTTGCTAGTAGCCATACATTCAATTTTTCTAAATAAACCCATGTTTTGCAGTTGAGATACAAACTCTCTAAAATATGAGTTACAGATCACATAGTTCCTACTACATTTGTTCTATTTTCTTTACTATTTCTATTATTTTTACCACTATGGAAATCACACTATGTAGCAACACACGGAAAACCCACAGTACGCTGACGCAATCCCAAAAAATATTAGAAACTAGGATTCGTTGTGCTACACAGGTTTTACGTACTGAAGTTGCACTGCTGTGGCATGGCCTTAATCCTTTACTGGTCTAAAATTTTACTAAGAGCTGGTACACACTGTTTCAAAGCACGCTTTTGTGACGCGTTCAGAAAATCATGTAGTTTGTATGAACTAATATGGTTATGGTCGTGTCAAAATGTTATTATCCATTGCAGGAGGAAAACCTCTAGAAATTCTCTTTGGATAGAAAAACGTTCCTATTTATTCACATTTTAAATACTGTAAAAAAAAATTGATTTACTAATATAAAAAAGTTGAAGAGTTTGTGCGAGGGCAGTGAATCTTAAAGCTGATCAATAAAACGATATAAAACGCACTATAAACCAGTAAGGTAATAGTTAATGAAAAACCCAGTGAAACAGAACGCAAGTACAATGATCTGAATAACATCAGCGTTCGGGACAGCTGTTCACGGCGCGGTAATTAAGACATTTGACATGCGTCAGTAGAGCTGGCAGATGGACAAATGAATAGGTCGATGATTGGGATTTTATTAAAACATCCCTTTAAAATTAACGTATTTTGTTTAGTAGTTTTTTATATAATATTGAGGGTCAAACATGGTTTTGATGAATGATTGGTAAAACATTTAGAAAATATATTTTTTTACCCCCAACGCACAAAGGGGATGTAAGTCCGATTGTTTGATTTCTTTGACAACGTTTCTTGTATTTTGCTAGTATAATCATGTATAAAAGAAAGTCGTGTTAGTAATACTATTTATAACTCGAGAACGGCTGAACCGAGCTTAATTATTTCTTTCCTATTATATTAATCATGGTCAGGAATATGATAATATTAAAAAACCAAATCTCCCACAGGATCGGGTGTGCTGCGGGGCAAGCCGCGAAGCGCAGCTTGTTATATATAAATTATAATAATTTTCTTGTTGTTACCAACATTTAATACGGCATCGTATAAATTATTAATTACCTAGACGTCTCGATCAAATAACTTTAATCAAATTACTTATTTATAAGGTTTAAATTATACGCACACACACCCCCAGCAAACGATATCGAGTAGCAAACTTCATACCTGTTATATAGAACAACTAACCTATTATAAGTAAAAGAGAAGGGTCCTTTCAAAGGGCAGTCTACTGGGTCTGCGTTCTCTCTGAACATGGAGTAGAGGAGCGCGTCTCCCGTGATGAGCGAGCACAGGTGGGGGAGAGCATCTCGCCGGTGGCAGAAGGCTGGAACAGACAAGATATGGTTAGAGTGGTCAAGAAGGTACTTAGTAACGAAAGATTAAGGGCCCTGTGACAGGGTCTCTACAGCAATGTTTTTATCTAATTCGGTAGGGCCTGTTCAATTTCGGTGCATAGAGAAACAATTTATGTGACATAAGATATTTATTTAATATTAGGGCAAAATATCCTGAGTGTTAGGTATATGTATTAGAGCCAAGTCACTGCAGCCGAAAACGGTTAGGTGGATGTTACAACTGAGTAGTAACCTGTAATGTCACACTGCTGGGCAAAGGCCTCTCATCTCACTGAAGGTATCAGTACTATAGGAGAAATAGGCGTGATCACCACGCTTGCCTACTGCGGGTTGGTGATCTCAAACCCGAGCCAAATTTGAAAAGTAGGAAACATGTATTTGTTCGACCTGGGAATTCAACCCGGGACCTCTGTCTTGGCAGGCGAGTGCACATACCACTAGACCACCGAGGCGGAAACTTATACAATACGAAGAAAAGTATCTACCTACAAATTTTTCATGTTGTATTGCACAGTAACAACAAATCGAGACGATCAAGAATGCATTACAAATCTGTCTAAAATTCTCACAATCACAATGATTGGCATAACAAATATCATTTCACGATTCAAACGTAACGAGTTCAAACCGATTCAAACAAATCGTTTGAAAGACACGTCCATAAATATTGTGTGTTTCATTTGTCACGTGTTCTTAGAATAGTACTCCATTTGCGAGGCAGAGTGTAGAATTTGCAAACATGTGAAATGGTACCTTACTTAGAGGAATGATTTCGGCTCTTTGTCTAGGTATATATTATGTCTATACTTAGGCTATTTGGTAGTGTTCGTGGCGAAGTTTGGAAAAGCGATGTTAGTTAATTGCGATTGTTAAGCAACGTGCAGCCACTTGTGTACAACAACGTGCCCCTACTTGGATGGGTGGTCGATAGTGGCATTTCTATATAAGCGCTACCGTGCTTCGGAGGGTACGTTAAGCAATCGGTCACGGTTGTTTAGGCGGTCTAAAAACGACACCACGGTTGACTGCAGCTTGACTACAGGTCGACAACAGATTAATTGAATAAACTACATACACAAGGTGACATTTTAAAGAAATGTTGACTTAAAATAAAATGCTAAAAAATCGACAGATGGTAACTAATTAACCATCATATCCACCTACACGAATTTATAAAGCTTCTTTTGTTTACAAACCAAGCGCTATCTAACATTCACCCATTCCTTAAAACGCTGATAAAAACAGAAGACAACAAAAAGAACATTAAAAAGCACTAAATTAGAGACAAAACACCTGAATAAGGTTTCAGCATTAAGCGCTGAAAGCTTCAGAAGACTCTTACTTAAATCACAAATTTTAAAGTACGACAGAGCAAGGTAGAGTGGAAATAAACGTTTACTTCTTTACACGCGCACTTGACTGGATCATACTTACTTTCTTTGTATTGTAGAACATTTTTATGCTTTTCATGCATCACCACACATCTGTAACAGCCTTTCCTGTAAACAATAATTGTCATTTTAATAACCTGTATCTATAATATAAAAATGAATCGCTGAATCTGTTGCTAAGCGCATAACTTCAGAACGACTGCACCAAATTGGATGATTCTTTTTTTAATGTGTTCCTTATTGTCAGGACAAGGTTTTTATATAAGAAAAATAAGGAATAAAATTCCCACGGGAACGGGGGCGCTGCGGGTGAAATCGCGGGGCACAGCTAGTAGTTACATAAAAATAGTTTCATATCAGAAGAATATACGAGGTTATGGACTTGAATTTACATTATGTATTATATTACTATTTTATACTAACCTATATTAATAACAGCCAACGCCTCTGTTTACTTGGTTTTTATTATTATTTGTCAATACTGTATAGAAAATGTGCAACATATCTACAAGAGGCGTGGAAAATATCGTTCAACAGTATCTAGGTATCTATAGATACCTTGCCTTATTTGAGTAGCTTCTAGATGGATTTTTCTGCAACATTCCACTACTACTTTATATTATATTAATATTAACATATATGTATAACTAGCAGCGTCCCGCGGATTTACCCGCGTTATGCCCGTTCTCGTAAGAATTTCGGGATGAAAAATAGCCTATAATCTCCCCGTTGAATGTGGCTATCCATTGCAAAAATAATTATTGAAATCAGGCTGGCCAATTTTACCTCTTTATAGATGAACTAGCTGCGCCCCGCGGTTTCACCCGCGTTGTGCCCGTTCCCGCGGGAATTTCGGGATGAAAAATAGATGTTGGCCGATTCTCAGACCTACTCAATATGCTCACAAAATTTCATGAGAATCGGTCAAGCCGTTTAGGAGGAGTACGCGAACGAACACTGTGACACGAGAATTTTATATATAAGATAATAATTACAATTTCAAAATATAATAATAAAATACTTACTCATCTACGATTAGGAACTTGTCTCCTTCGGAAGACAGACACTTCCCCTTGTTGGAGAGGCGGTCTCCTTCGATCAGGATCGGCTGGATCACGCCGGACTGGAACCAGCGGCCGTGCCACCGCGAGGGGAACGCGCAGCCTGCAACAAAGAGAAGACCATTAGATGGATACATTCATCTATTTCTTTACTAATAACGCCCCGCGGTTTCACACGTTGTGCCGCGGTACTTGTGAGAATTTTGGGATGATAAGCCTATTGAATGTGGCTATTCATTACAAAAATAATTATTCGAATCGGATTGGTCAGAAACTACCATTAGCTGTTTAAACAAAAACCAAAAAATCTAAGTATATTAGTATAGATTTCCTGCATGTATTGTTCTACTACAGGGGGATGGCTCCGCTGTTTCCAACCTTTAAGCGCTAGAGAGCAGACACCGTCTACTTGGGAGGTACAATCATTATTAGAGTATTTTTTAAATGGAGTGAATATATTGAAAAATAATCGGATAATTTGTACCGAAAACTTTATTTATATAATATGAATGAAGACTCCACAATAACCAGCGGTACTACATAACGTAATATCGGAGCTAAAAGAAAGTAACTTTGACCCAGTTTATCAACTAAGTAGATCAACAGCTAACATAAAAAATAATTCAAGCAACCTAATGAAATGACCATAAACTTACCGAGGAGCAATATACGCGTTATGTTTGTACACCTCTTTGTACTCCTCACGTATAACCCGGCTGGTTTTAAAACGCACTCAGCGGCGGTCCGTTCTAACAACGACACTACATCATAACTCAGCCGGGTAAACTTAATTACTTAATTTCTGTTAAGGGTCATTTTGCTCGTGATTTATAAGCATAATTCGCTAATTATAGAGGGCGTGACGATATGGACGGAACAACGGGAGCCATTGTTTTGTAATGAACGGGGTAACACGCTTTGTTAGGTTACTATAATGTACAGTTATAATTTTAGTTGGTTTATTTTAATGCAGCGCCTCGGTGGTCTAGTGGTATGTGCACTCGCCTGCCAAGACTGAGGTCCCGGGTTCAAATCCCGGGTCTAGCGACAACATATGTTTCCTACTTTTCAAACATGGCTCGGGTTTGTGACCAACGCGCATTAGGCAAGCGTGGTGATTATGTCTAATCCTCCTTACTGCACTGATATATTTAGTGAGATGAGAGGTCTTAGCCTTGCACTGTGGGACATTACAGGCTAATACTCTATTTTTTATTTTATTTTAATGTAGGCTCAATTTAAATCATCTCTATGCGGGTACTACCCTGTATGTTTCTCAAATAATCTGACGTGTAAATTGTTATTGAATTGGACTTATCGGCTTTACAAGACGGTCGAACGTATCACCAATTTCTTTAGTTGTGAGTCCAATTGTACTTCCATTTATGTACATAATACTCGTTATAATGTTTCAATTAAATCACAATAGCAGATGGGAGCTAACCAGACATGTGGTATCAATGAAAGTTGTGTTGAAATCAATTTCTTTTGTACCGCTTCGGGAAGTGGGTTGTACGAGTCCTTTTCTTATGATGACTATTATAGGTCTTTCGCCTTTATGAAGTGACAAGAAGGCTTGAAAAGAACTTGAATATGTATAATATAATAATATAATATACCCCGACATTCACAAACGGTTAATTAGATCCAAAGTAAGCAAGCTTGTATTGGAATCTTACTCACTGATACTATACTACATACAAGTATGCATACACAAATTACTACAAAGTATTTAAAACAAAGTCGCTTTCCGCCGTCTGTCCATATGCTTAGATCTTTAAAACCACGCAACGGATTTTGATGCGGTTTTTTAAATAGAAAGAGTGATTTAAGAGGAAAGTTTTTATGTATAAAAATTCCCGAAATTCCCACGGGAACGGACACAACGCGGGTAAAACCGCGGGGCGCTGCTAGTACTTTATCTATACTAATATTATAAAGCTGAAGAGTTTGTTTTGTTTGTTTGTTTGTTTGTTTGTTTGTTTGTTTGTTTGTTTAAACGCGCTAATCTTAGAAACTACTGAACCGATTTGAATAATTCTTTTTGTAATAGATAGCCACATTCAACGGGAAGGTTATAGGCTATTTTTCATCCCGAAATTCCTACGGGAACGGGTACAACGCGGGTAAAACCGCGGGGCGCTGCTAGTACTTTATAAGAATATATAATTGATACCCAGACGTGTATGTACTCGTATGCATGTTGTTCTTTTATAATTTGCTGACTGCAATTTACTTGACTGAGCAGTTGGCTTTATCGCTGAAGCGTTTTGTATGCATGTCGTATCAGTAGCCAACTATCATGTTATGATGAAGATTCACAATTTAAGTCTGAAGAACTCTGAAGTGTGTTGCGCTATAAAAATGTTAGGTACCTATCAAGCTATCCATTCTTATAATAAACTAGCAGTGCCCTGCGGTTTTACCCGTAATATGCTTGTTCTTGTGAGAATTTCGGGATAAAAAATAACCTATAACCTTCCCGTTGAATGTGGCTATATATTACAAAAATAGTTATTCCAATCGAAATTATGGTTTCTGAGATAAGCTCTAACATACAGACGAACAAATTTTACCTCTTATAAGGCTTGGGGTTGAGACTTGAGATCACCAACACGCATTTGGCAAGCGTAGATGCCTAATCCTCCCCACTGTACTGATATCTTCAGTGAGATGACAGGCCTTTGCCCAGCAGTGGGACATTACAGGCTAATACTTTCATTTACTTTACTTTTTTATTGGTATAGATTTATATTCAACTGTTTTCCCATAAGGACCAAACAAAGAATCAAAGTCTCCTTACGCCCAACTCTGCCAATCTTTTGAATATTAATGCGGTGTAATTTGTTGGAAATTGACTCATCAGTCAAACATAAAGGCAGGATGTGGAATATTTTCGTGTACAATTGTACGAAATCAGCAACAATTTGCATAATAAAGGATTTTCCGTCGTTTGTAGTTTTTTACGCAGTAAAGCACATTTTATTCGGTACAAGTCTTTTAACTAGTTTTGTATAAACATATCTAAAATCAACTAGCAGCGGTCCGCGGTTTGACCCGCGTTGTGCTCGTTCCTGTAAGAATTTCGGGATGAAAAATAGCCTATAACCTTCCCGTTGAATGTGTCTATCCATTACAAAAATAATTATTCGAATCGGATTGGTAGTTTCTGAGATTAGCTCGAACATACAAACTTACAAATTTTACCTCTTCATAATATTTGTATAGATAGTGAAGATTACAATCATCAAAACGTACAAGTATCCCCAGATTTAATTTAAATCAATTAACCTGTAACAATATACTATAGTTATATTATCAAAACCACCTCTCCAGTTCGGAATATATTTTAATGCAATCAATCAGTCGGATAATAAATTTCGTTCATATTTAATGATCATCAGGTAATTGCGCCCATTTACATGGGCCTCGTTAATAATTAATGATAAAACGATTAAATTTTACAATTAAAACACTGTGTTGAACGATTTGTAAGTCTTGTTCCGTAGATAATTGGAAATCAAGGAATATTTGTGTACAGTGCCCGGCGGTTACCATTGCGGCTTGTGTATACTCAATTTTTTTTGGATTGGCATAAAATGTGGACCAATGTCGTAAATTTTCCAGCCGAAGACGATTGCTCCTGAAGAGGAAAAAGGTTTAGTAATTTTATTTCATTCATACCCTATCTCTAAACCTTTTTCCTCTTCAGAAGCAATCGCAATAAATGTAATAGTGCCTTATTTTTGGTACGAGTTACTGGTGTGATGTTTGGTGCACGGATACAACAACAGATAAATTAGGTACGCATTAAGCAGTCGATCTCGGTTTTTTCAAATCGTTAGACCATGTCGGCCTTTAAGCGGTCAGAAGAGTTGGCCACCAACCTATTTGAAATGAATGAATGAGCTACATCTAACCCTACAAGACAAACAGTAATCATTTCACATTATATAATAAACTAATAAAATGCATCTCTACGTCTCTGGGGGGTGTGTGTCACAGAGACGCTATTTACTAAAGATCAAGGGATGGGTAATGATTTTTGCCGGGTACTGTACAGTGTACATACACAAGTACATCTAGCCTAATTGGTAATCGACACTTTGCCGTGACTACGCACAGTGTCCAGAAATACTGCGTCTAAAATAGTCCGTCCTGTCTATGAAGTTGTGGACAATTTGAACACGGAAGACCATTTCGGTCTTTCGTAAGTAGTTGCTACGTAAGAATGGAAGTATGATCAGACCGTAATTGCCACTTGTCAAAATGATTGTTTGTGATTGATTGATTCGCTCGTAATCCAGGGATAATACTAAGATAGTAATATTCGAGTTAGTGATTTTACCGACACCAAGGCGGCTTGCACAACTTTTGAATTTATTTAGTATGTACTTAAATATGTTTAAAAATCAAAAGTTGTTCGTTCGAAATTGGATTTTATAATGCACGAAATAGAACACGTTTTAAATCGAACATCATTTGTTTCACTATCACATACTTATTTATAACATTTACTTGTCCTTATTATCCTGAAAAGTTTGTTTTTTGGTTATTAGTTTGATTGCGCTTATCTTTAAAACTATCAGTCGGACTAGAATAGTTATTTTTGTAAAATATACGAACAATATAAATTTTAAAAGTTCGTATTCATCCCGAAATACCCACGGGAACCGGTACAAAGCAGGTAAAATCGCGGGTACTCCTATTTAATTCCATAATAATGTTCTATAACTATCGTTCAATCGATTGTCATTCTGTTATCAAATGGGAACTGACCAAGTTCTTAATTATAAGCTTCGACCAAGAAGTTTTAAATGAAAAAAGTTTCATCTGACAAGCCTTTCTCAAATTAAGCCGTGGAGAATGATTTTAACGACACTGTTTTAGAATAGTTATTTTAGCAACATTTGGTAATGGTATTCTGTTATATTTATTTACTAGCCACGCCCGCGGTGTTGCCCGCGTTGTTCCTGCGGGAATTTGGGGATAAAAGTAGCCTAAGTTACTCCTTGTTACATCGGTTATCTGCCACGCTAGGCAAAGGCATATCATCTCACAGAAGATATCAGTACAGTGAGGAGGATTAGGCGTAATCACCACGTTTGCCTAATGCGGCTTGGTGACCTCATACTCGAGCCATGTTTGAAAAGTAGGAAGCATCTTTTCTCAACAATGGTTTTAATAAATCTGTACCGCTTGCCGACTCAATAATCCACACCGCATTACTACAGTTATTATCAACATGATAACTTGGTTCATGTTCTTACTATATTTAACTGGCCTTTAGGAACTTTTCAAATGTCAAACATAATTAAAAACTAATTTGAACAGATGATCCAAACACGAACATTTCCCAACCACCACGTACAATCAATAACAGAAGTCGGTTGAGTATCAATCGATCTATATTTAAGGTAAGGATACAGACATTTGGCCCAATAAGTTTCCTCTTAAGATTATACCTCCATAAGTATTTTCTTATTCTGTAACGATTCAACCACGATATATCCCGGCCATTCGACACTGAATGGAAATTAATGATGGCAGTGGCCCTCCGGCCACCTGACTTTGCGAAACTGGGCCGCCATTTTTATTTTTCCTTTTTTTCCTGAGTGGTTTATGAGTTTGGGCATAATACGTATAATGCCATCCCGTTCTGTTGTACGTATTTATTGTTTGATGGACTCATTTTGAAATGGACTGCTTTATTGATATTTTGTAAAGGTTGAAGATAAAGAGTGTTTCAATTCAAGTTATGGTTGTCACGTTGATTGTTGTTTTGTGTTTATGATCAAGTAATTTAAGTGTTTTATTTAAGTGGTTTTTAAGTGTAATGTTGACATTAAGCGCGTTTACAAATTGCGCGTTCAATTGTGTGATTCGTGTATAACTCTGTCTTCAGATTTCGTTAATTACTTAATGATTCAACCTCTTATTCTCTTAAGAAATATTTTTTAATATTTTTTTTTATAATAGGCATTTATAGTGTTTCAAGGTGTTCAGAACATCCCTAAGCGTGGTCGGACCACGAAACTCAACACGACAGCACTCAACCACTCACAACTTCATAATTATAAACAATGAGCGTCATAAAATACAATTTTATGAACTTTGCAAACTTTTCGAAAATAAATCTTTTAGACATGACCCTAATATAAGTAAGTAGAGAGCTTCTTCAAAGTTTTTTAGGCTGCAGCACCGAAGGGTACCCACTGACACATAAATCATTTTCTCCAAGGGTTCTTGGTTTGATTAAAAAAACTGCTGAAATTGTATATCTAAAAACAGATTAGGTATGTACTGTTTTTTTCTAGCTTCGAAAGAGTAAGCTTTTATTGAAAGCTCTAGATTGGATATTACTTTGATACACCAAAAACGTTCACGATATATCACGTATTTGATCAAATTGACGGGCTAAAAATCATTATACAGCTTTTACATGTATAAGGCTATATAAAGAAACGGGGTGCTGCGATACAAGCGATGGAGACGGCGACATAAAATGAAATTATTAAACTTTTTCGTAAAATTCGTTATTTCGTTGTCATTACAGAGCCACTATGTGGTATTAATATTTTACTACTGCTGACAAAATATATTAGACGCGTCTATCCTCTTCACTATACTGATATATAGTGACGTGACAGGCCTTTGCCCAACAGTGGGACACTATTGCTTCTACTACATTATTATTCATTTTAATAGTCAAAATCATGTTTCCATTTACCAATAAGTAGAAACATCTCGATGCTCGTAAAACGTAAGTCCTTAGTCCCCTACCATTTGCGCGTGGCGTACTCTCCCGAGATTATCTTGATGTATTCGTGTACTTACTGTAAAAAATAGACGAGCATTAAATTGTAAGTGATGCTAGAACCCGATGGAACTCGCTCTAATCCAATATCATATGAACTCGTAGCTAGATTTTTCGAACGTATTATGTAACATTGGTTATAAGTATATAAACCTTAGTACATACGAGTAAGTTTGACGTGGTCATAATTTTGATTACGATTACATTTTATTTGTTTTTAGTTTTTTAATATTATTAAAATTACATTTGTAAACTGTTTCTCCCAAGACAGTGCGTTGGAAAATATAATACGTAATTTCATATTTCTTTAAATCATGCCGCTGATACACATTATATGTATTAAAGTAAGTATACACAGCAATGCACGTAAAAGTATAACATAAACAAAACGTATAATGTTAGAAAATAACCCTTATGAGTTTCGGGGGTTTTCCATAAATACAACCAAACCATTTCTCCCAAGATTTCATTTCCAAGTCCATGATAATGGTCTTAACGATTGACATTAGCTATTCTTAGATATAAGCATTTCACAAACTTTCCACTCTTCAAGAGTTTCTCTGAAACTTTTGTAAAAATACAAAATTATTACGAATTACCCCTTTGGGTCTTATTTGTTCTTTTAAACTTTTAAAGCACTCTTAAATATTCAAGCAGACATTCACTCTTCTTTTGTTTGAAAAATGTCGACGCTTGATTATTCCAATTGATTTGGAATGGAGATTAGATTGGTAACTGTCTTTGTGATCTTAGATTTACCACAGGAATTTAAAAGTCTGACTTAAAAGACGAATTGAACGATACTATCTTAGCAAAAGTAGAGTAACGTTTTAGCCCATAATGTCCCACTGCTGGACAAAGGCCTCTTATCTCACTGAAGATATCAGTACAGAGGGAAGGATACTATCTAAAAAAAACGTTTTAATAAAACGTTTTATTTTATACAGTCGAATTAATGAACCTTTTTATTGAAGTCGGTTTACAAAACAATACTACTCACATCTTCTGCTAAACATTTTTATAACCCTAAAAACCAACAAAAAAATCTATAATCGTTCAAAGGCGAACCATTATTTAAATCTGAGGAAAATAAATAATAGTTGGATAGACCCGTGGCTATCAATATGCATTTTATGTTATCCCCTGTGAGTTTGCGGGCGTGTACATCGAATACTAATACTGGCAGGGGAGGGCGGAGTACCCTGGAGGTGAAACTCCGAGCTGGTGACCTTGGGAGCCACCTCCATATACGATCATGGTTATTACCCTCAAAGGTCAAACGTCATTTACTATTGGAGTTACTTTCTGTGCTTCAAGTAACTGCAAGGTTGGTCGATCGAAGAGCTTAGGGCCGTCGCAGACTTTAGTAGGTACATCATGAGTACAAACCGTTTAATTAGTTTGTATCTTATATCAGTTACTATGTACACTTCTACAGGTTCACCATAAAAAGTTTGAAACAGATGAAAAATAGATCGCTTGTCTTTGGTTTGCATAGACTAGAAGATACTCTAAAAACTTTGTAAAGAACACAGTCTAGAGACGGTCTAAACTAAAGAACACAGTTAAAAGAATACTGTCTAAAAAACACAGTCTAAAGAATGCAGTCTAAAGACCGTCTAGACTTATATCTCCGGAGGGCCTTATTTAATGAAATTGTTAAACATATTTGTTATGATATTTTATTAAGTTATTGCTTGCAGCCACTTTACAATGTTATTGAAAATAGTAAGCAAATATTGACTTTAAAATACCGCCAATCTTCTACAGCAATCTATTTCATCTCATGTGGGTACTGAAATATGTATACTTGTACAATATATCTAAATTATTCCTTTCACATACTTTCAACTTATTATTTCAATTCACTTAACAACGTGAACACATTCTTCGAGGCACTTTGTGACAACAGTGCGATGGTTCTACTGGGGTCTATTAGGAAAATGTCAAAGTAAACTCGGGACACGTGACAAACCGTGACGGACAAACACGGAAAAGATTTTAACCCACCGCGGACGGGGCCTGCGGTCATCGAACATTGCGGTATTAACGTTGCGTATCCAGACTTTTATATTTAGTTCACTTCACTTCCGTAGTGAAACTTGCGTGGAGCTCGTGCCCGCAGTAAAGGCAAAAGCATTAGCCTGTAATGTACCACTGCTGGTCAAAGGCCTCTCGTCTCACTGAAGATATCAGTACAGTGAAGAGAATTGCCATACCGGTAATAATTCGGAAAAGAAAATAGCTTATAACCGGTATCTTAAATGTAGTTATCTAATACAAAAACGATTATTCGAATCGGACTGATAGTTAAAGAGATTAGCTCAACGTGCAGCTCAGCTCCTACTTCAATCTGAGCACTACCTTGCTTCGGAAGGTACGTTGAATTGTCGGTACCGTCACCATGTCGGAGGTTCGAGGGTTTGAGTTTTTAGATCTCCTGAAAACCGCCATGGCTTACAAATTTGAACAACTGGTACTTAATTAGAAGTAGCCCAGTGAGATAGAAAAACGTATTTTAATGAAATTAATGTTATAGCTGGTAAAACCGCATGTTATTATTAGCTATAAAAGTCAATAACCTAGTTATTTCACTCAATAAGTGCAACGCTTTTACTCTACGTACTATCTCGGACGTAATCTGCTTTGTGACTGAATAAATAAATAAAAATAAAACTGTTATTTATTCCACTGCACTGCCACTTATTCGTAGAAACCAAGCTTTACTATTTGAACGTAAAGTAAGCAATAAAAGCATAAATGCAACGACTTTTTTACAAATAAATACTGGAATTAAGTCGCTAACCCAATTGACCGTATCAAGTTAATAAATCACGTTCAATTACATAAAAGACTTGATCATTTCGACAAGATAAATCCCTGTCTCGAAACAAAAGGTTAATAAAGATGTGTCTGCCTTTGGTGTTGGATGTGAGACTCCAATTTCACGGCTAAGAGAACGAACAGCGACTCAACAAGCAAATAATTTATTTACCTCGACATTAAAAACATACGGTGACATAGGAATGCTCTTAGAATCCCGTAACAAATCACACAATGTCCCCAAATTAACCACACTTCCATTCCAATCTTCGACTTTTTTCCTACCAATATAGACTTCCGTAAATACGGTAACCGGCAACACATGTAATCGTTAAGCTCCGCATCCATTAACTATAATCCTTTCCTGTAAAATTGTGGGTTTTGAGTGATATTGACTATAACACCCACAATCCAGGGTTGATTTTTCATTGTTCTCGAAAAATGCAGGAACATTTATAAAGATTTTTAAAGTTGGTGTAACTGCGGTACTAAAATATAAAGCTATTATTTTTAGCCTTAATCCTGGAACAAGAACTATTTGAGTAATAACAATATTTTATGGATTAGAGTCGGTGCTGTATACTTAATTGTTTTTGCGCAGTAATTTTTATTGGATAAACCTTTGTGAGTTTTAAATGGAGGTTAACTACAACTTCTATTAATCCAGGAGTGTTATTAACCACAGATTCGGTTAAAGATATGAGGAGTTATCAGATTTTATAATGTCATTTTTATACTTGCCGGGCCCCGCGGTTTTGCCCGCGTTATCTACGGTCTTGTGGGAATGTCGAAACGACAAATAGCCTATAACTTTCCTCTTGAATGTGTCTTGAGTTATCCATCGAGTACAAAAATAAGTATTTGAATCGGACTGGTAGAGCCTGAGATAAGCACGAACAAACCAACAAAAAAAAGCATAAAATTAAACTCTACAGCTTTATTAAATTAGTATATATTACTAGCTGCGCCCCGCGGTTTCACCCGCGTTGTACCCGTTCCCGCGGGAATTTCGGGATGAAAAATAGATGTTGGCCGATTCTCAGACCTACTCAATATGCTCACAAAATTTCATGAGAATCGGTCAAGCCGTTTCGGAGGAGTACGCGAACGAACACTGTGACACGAGAATTTTATATATAAGATTTAGAAAGATTTGCCCTACAATGGTAAAGGTTAAAGATAAAATTATAATATTAGTAAGGATGTAATCACTAAATATTACCGACGATCTAATAAAAGTTACTCACTTATATTTGGTTATTCCCCGTAGTGTCTATCGAACAAATTACTAAGTTAAATTATGCGGCTAGTATTGAATCATTGGTTTTGAACCAAGAATTATTTAGGGGAGAACTACACTATACCTATTTATTACAAGGGCTACCATTACGTTTTTTTTGTTGAAACTGCGTTCTTTAACAAGAGGAGGATCTGTGCATTTCAATTAATTTGTATGTTTTTACGGTGATTTATTTAATTGTAAGAAAATATAGTTTTATTTTATTTTTAACAGAGCTAAAAAAGGGGTATTTCTATTCCTTTTAGTCATGTTTTTTATATAAATTAATTTATAATATGCTCCAAGCAAAACCAAAGATATATTTGCTTAAAAAAATATAAAATACTAGCAGCGCCCCGCAGTTTTACCCGAGTCGTACCCGTTCCCGTAGGAATTTCGGTATGAAAAATAGCCTATAACCTTCCCGTTGAATGTGGCTATCAATAACAAAAAGAATTATTCAAATCGGACTGATGACTCCTGGTATTACCCCGAACATACAAACAAACAAACAAACATACAAATTTTACCTCTTTATAATATTAGTACGAGTATATAGATATCAACAACAAATACTCAAGAATACTACAAGAATGATCTTCAGATACTCGTTTTTCGATCTTAAAATAATTAGCTGATAAATGAATATCTCTCATGTGATCATTTCGATAACAATACTCGGTGATCACCGATCACGTGAGTTGGTTATCCAGGGAATACTAGGGATCTCCCGGTACGACTATCGGAATCGATCGTTATATTCCCCAGATGCGCGTTGATTGAAAATACTTTAATGGAGATCATGGGAATATTGTTTAATGGGGTAGTAGGTATAGCCATTTTGGAGAGTACAGTTTTATAAAATAACTAGCTGTTCGTCGCGGCTTCACCCGTTCCCGTAGGAATGTCGTGATTTTGATTCCTTATTATCCTATTCTTGACCAAGATAAATAGGTAAAATAAAAAAGAATCATTAAAATCGATGCAGCGGTTGTCGAGTTATAAATAGTGTAACTAACATGGATTTCTTACATATATATGTATTGACTAACAGCGCCCCGCGGTTTTACCCGCATTGCACCCGTTCCCGTACGAATTTATACTTTCCCTTTTTACTTTATGGAGATAATAAACTCCATGTTACTAAACCATTTCTGTGGCTCTTTTTTAATATCGATAAGAAATTTAAACTGGAAAATAGTTTCATTATCACATTAAAGGTAATTCAAAGACATCACTATCTTAAATTTGGACGGAGTGTGAATTCATTGAACGTACTATCAGCTACAGATCAACATGTTAAGTTTCTAAGATAAAGTCCGTTCAAAAACAAACCTAAAGTTGTAAACGATAGAGTCTATACGTTTATCAAACACGTAAATCTTTCAAACTCCATACTTGGCTTTTATTTCAAAAGAATCTTGGCGGAAAGTTTCCTATCGATTCCTGGGGATTAAGGATCGGTTACTGGTTGCATGGCCGCAAAGTAATTTGGTTGGTTCACACGCGACGCCACAGATTAATAACGAGTGTACGCGTCACTGCAAGCGGCTTTACATTTATTTTCAAAGTTTAACTTTTAAACCCATATTTAAGGTGGTTTAATTTTTTTCTTGAAAATAATTGGGTATATAGTAAGTATTTCCGTTCCTGACTTGATCAAATTATTACTGCCTAGCCGTACCCCGCGATTTTACCCACGTTCTACCCGTTCTCGTGGGAATTTCAGGATGAAAAATAGCCTGAACCGTCCCGTTGAATGTGGCTATCTATTACAAAAAGAATTATTCAAATCGGACTGATAATTCCTGAGAATACCTCAAACATACAAACAAACAAACTTACAAATTATACCTCTTTTTAATATTAGTATAGAAAAACCCTCCTTTTGGGCTTCGTAGTCGGGTTATAATATGGTGTATATTAGTGTTATGTCTTAATTTGAAGTCGAGTTCGTTGGTATTCCGAATATAACGATCCTAAAAATGTGCCTTCAATGGAAATACTCGTATTTAATACCCTGTCTATAATAGCGATGTTACATCCACAATTTGGGGTAGCCTCCCCCTACTTAACTCTGTTCGTATGTCTGTATTTTAGCATTTCACGCATAAATCACTTTAATAAATCATTTATGAATTTTATCTTCTTTAATTAATTACACATTACACACAAATATAATCCTTTTCTTAGCTTTTTATCTAATCTAGGTTTTTATCCCGAAATTCCCACAGGAACGGGTACAATACCGCACAAAACAGTAAGTGGCAGTGCCCGTAAAGACCTATAAAGTAAGCTATACTTAGTACTTGTGTGTTCGATGAAAATCAATGTTGAACTTCACGCGACTGCGACCGTTTGCTTCAAGTTGACTGTTTTACTTCAAGTTAGATCGTTAGCCAAGGGACTTAACTTTCATATTGTTTGAAAGGATATCCAAATAATCGATTCTCGTGAAGTTTGCGTATTGATTTCAATTTATATTATTGTAACTACGGGTCTATCACAACATATTATAAAACAAAGTTCCTGACTGCGTCTGTCTGTCTTATGAGTTTTTGCATCTTTTTTATTCACCCATTTGTCAATCACTTACCATTTCAATATCTAGTCGAGAGTCGCATCGAATAAAAGGCATGATATGTAGTGACTAATTTTATTTATCACACACTGGAGCCCCAACGCATCTATTACTGCGAAACGGCCAAGCCAATAAAACCACTGAATCAAAGAGAAAAAGTGCTCTCCGTTCTATAAATATTTTATTTCGGATAGTGAGAACTAGTGGGACCATACCTTGTAGGGTTTCGGTTACATTTCAAAATGGAATATCGATCGGCGTCAATCTCACTGTGATGCAGCTTTTATGGCTTACAATATCAATGGTATATTCAAATTGAATGCATGCGTTGGTTTTTCCATGTGTATGTTTTGTTGCTGTATTTTGGGTTTGGGTTTTGAAAACCTTTGTTAGAGGAGAAAGTTGTGAATGAGGAATGAGTTAATGATGCATATGTTTTAGACCATTTCAGCGGCCTTTAGGCGGTCTAAAAATTTAACTCCAGAGTTGGTCACAAATATTCTCATTTTACTTTGGTACTGGTCTATACTAATATAAAGATGTAAAGTTTCTAATTTTGTCTGTAAGGGCTAGTCTCAGAAACTACCGATCCGATTTTAATAATTCTTTTATGTAATGGACAGCAACATTCAACGGGAAGGTTACAGGCTATCTTTCATCCCGAAATTCCCACGGGAACGGCCATAACACGGGCAAAACCGCGGGGCGTTGCCATCAGTTCCTATATAATTTGAGAAATGAAAAAGGATTTTTAGTACTTTTTGACACAATATGGACACCATATACATTATTCATACTTAAAACACAATTTATTAGAATAATAATACTCACCCACCCTAAGTTAGAGATATATCGTTATTTAAATGAAGCAAGTAGGTAGCTGTTGTTATTAGTATCCATAAGCAAGTTTGCGAAACTTTACTAAAACATGGTCAACCTACTCCGTGAGCCCGGGAACTTTTACTAATGTGTGCTAGTCAAATGGACTCTCGAGACTCCATCCATTGAATAATCCACTCTATATCCTTGGGTGGAGGGTGCAAAATGTTTTAACGTTTTTTAATATAAATAATAGGGGTGGATGTGTGTGTTCATGCATATGGAAATGGGTCTTAGGTCATAGACGTATGGAGGTAGTTCCACATGAGTTGTGATATTAAGTGGATTAGTACAATTTTTAATTAGGTATCTCGTTTTGATCCATTGATTCATTTCGAGTAGTAGTCAACCCTCGTGTCAGAGTTTTTAGACCGCCTAAAGGCCTCCGACATGGTCTGACGATTGAAACAACCGGGACCGATAGTTTAACTGATATTTTCTGTACTGTATTGACAAATTTCAGTGAGATGAGAGGCCTTTGCCCAGCAGTGGGAAATTATGGGTTTATACTTTTTTAATACCACTAGCCACGCCCCGCGGTGTTACCCGCGTTGTACCCGTTCCCGCGGGAATTTCGGTATAAAATGTATCCCATGTGCTATTCTGATGTATAGCTGTAAAGTTTTATCCAAATCCGTCGCTTTGTTTTTTCGTGAAAGAGTAACAAACATACATACATCCATACATCCTCACAAACCTTCGCATTTGTTATTAGTATTAGGATTCTTAGTATATTGTTACGTAAAGTCTTATATTCCATGATTCAAACTAATCTTTATAAAATCTATTAAGTACATTAAGTGAAGTACAATGACTTGTAAAAAACATTAATTGATTACAAAGCACACCGTTCGTGCCGTTCGATGTAATCGAAAACTAATGTTTGAGTTGTTTTATGGAATATATTATTTAGTTCAGATCAAAGTCGATACAAAATTTATACAACACCATAAATTAATAACTCAGGGTAAAGGCCTGATAACACTGTCATTCGCTGCATGCAACATGAGGTGAACGCAACGCTAAGTTGTAAAGAAAACAATAGTTGGCTGCATTTGGCGGACGACTGCAGCTGTCGAGCGCTTTATAAAAAAAGCGTAAGCATGCAAACGCTTTAAAAGGTAGTAAAGCACAATAGACGCACAGTAGCAGTAGCAGCTTAGCAGTCTTCCCGTGACCACGAGCGGTTTAATTCGCTCGAAACGTCGGGTACGTAGTTTAGTAAAATACGTTAAATTATCTAACGCGATACAGACTCGTTTCATTTAGTATAATGAGTACAAATCGTGTGAGTTTAAAAAGTACACAATCAACTAATTTTAGCAACGAAGGTTACCTTTCAATATAAAAATAAATACTTAAACAAATATAACCATATATGATTAAAAAACAGAACGCCATGATTATATTGGTGTAACTCATACGTTGTAAACGGAGGAAGGAAGCGTGAACAATGAACAATGAGGCATCCCTACGCATCCCAGTATCCCCGCGCATCCCCGTGTCCCCGCGGTATCCCCGTACCATACCCGCACCTTTCATCACCGCCGGGCGCGGACAAAATGATTAACAATTGCGCGATTGCTTCATGCAACGATTGATAAATAGATCTTGTCAGGGGTACTGTCAAATACCCGTTGTGCTTCAACGTCAGTAAGTATTATGAATTTTCTTTGATTTAGTATCGCATTTATTTTGCTATATAAATTATACGTTTTGGGTTATAAATGGGGGTTATATTTATTATATTTCGATAGAGTGATTTTTAATTTATGTTTTATTTCATAGTACAAAGACAAAGGTCGTTAGGATTGTTTCAAATTCATAGAATGGTTGTTAATAGAGAATAAATGGACTTAAACAAATAAAATAATAAATAAATAAACATAATTAATACAGGTTTATTTTATAAATAAATAACAAAACGGCCTATATTGGGACTTATAAAATAAAATGTTCACTTTTATAAGCCATCTTTTACTAAACACAAGATTTGTACTCGCTTTAAATAAATGAAGCGGAATACAGCTTTAAGATTGTAAAAATAATTAGGGTAAGGCCGCCAAAATTGTCAATTTATTTGTGTGACTTTTTGTCGTTTTTTTTCCCAGTATCATTTGGTTAAAATATTCAATAAATCGTAGAATATATCTAAGTTATATCTTTACCGTCAAAAAATTACATGATATGCCCCTGCTAAAATAATAATAGTGTTGCGAAAATCCTGTAACTGATTAGTTTTAGGGTAAGGCCGCCAAAATTGTCAATTTTTTTGTGTGACTTTTTGTCGTTTTTTTTCCCAGTATCATTTGGTTAAAATATTCAATAAATTGTAGAATATATCTAAGTTATATCTTTACCGTCAAAAAATTACATGATATGCCCCTGCTAAAATAATAATAGTGTTGCGAAAATCCTGTAACTGATTAGTTTTACCGATATTTTAAAATAAAAAAATTGCTTTGCTTTTGTGTTACGATTTATTTGTGTGACGATTTTTTACCCCAAAGCTACTATTTAAAGAGCCAAAGTGCAAAATACAGTATTAATATGGCAACACAGTTATCGAAAATAATTTAAAAAAAAAGGCAGCTATATTTTTTCGCCAGTGAAGAAGCCTAAAGTGCGCGTCACGTTATTGTTTGTGTGGAAATAAAAAATGATTTAATGTGATTTCTGAGGTAAGAAACAGTTATTTTAATGTTGTTATATTATATTTGTGGAGGATAAGGTCAAAAGTATCTTTTAAATCGCCCATTAGTACCTAATAGTAATAAATAACCGAAATATAGCCTAAAATTGTAGTAAAAATTTAGCTTTTGTGTTGCATTTGTATTACGCTTGTGTTACATTTGTGTCACTTTTGTGTTGCATTTGTGTTATTGTAACACAAAAGTATGTGTTACGTAACACAGTAGATCTATAAAACCGCATGCATAGTGGTATTTGAACTGAATTTTGTAATTAATGTATCTGAGTGTGATTTTGTATTAAACCTTGAATTATGACTTTCTACTTAGGAAATTCAGTCGAATGTCTGACCGCATTTCCTCTTAAACTTGCACGAAAGGCTCTTTAGCACCGAACTAATTTAGTATGTTTACTAATGTATTCAGCAGTCAATTGTTTTCTTCTATTCAATTATAATATAATCTATTTATGTGCGTATAGTAACTGTCCATTTTTTTATAGACAATGCCGTTAACTGCCGCAGAACGACAGAGAAGATATCGCGAAAAGTTAAAGAAAAGTCAGAACATTTATTGTTAAAATAACTTTGTATTCTTTTTATTATTTAATTCATTGATTTGTTATGTTTTTTTTTCAATTTTATTATTAAAGGTACGCAAGTACATTATTTAAAAATCGTATTTCATTACTCCAATAGCACTGCAGTCCGCCCATTAAAAAAAAATATCTTGTATTATTTTTGGTTATTTATTTCACCAGTATGAAACTAGCTTTACCCAAAAGATGTGTTACTTTTGGGTTACATTTGTGTGACGGTAACACAAAATCTGTTGTGTTACTTTTGTGATATAATTGACAATTTTGGCGGCCTTACCCTTTACCGATAATTTAAAATAAAACAATTGCTTTGCTTTTGTGTTACGATTTATTTGTGTGACGATTTTTTACCCCAAAGCTACTATTTAAAGAGCCAAAGTGCAAAATACAGTATTAATATGGCAACACAGTTATCGAAAATAATTATAAATAAAAGGGAGCTATATTTATTCGCCAGTGAAGAAGCCTAAAGTGCGCGTCACATTATTGTTTGTGTGGAAATAAAAAATGATTTAATGTGATTTCTGAGGTAAGAAACAGTTATTTTAATGTTGTTATATTATATTTGTGGAGGATAAGGTCAAAAGTATCTTTTAAATCGCCCATTAGTACCTAATAGTAATAAATAACCGAAATATAGCCTAAAATTGTAGTAAAAATTTAGCTTTTGTGTTGCATTTGTATTACGCTTGTGTTACATTTGTGTCACTTTTGTGTTGCATTTGTGTTATTGTAACACAAAAGTATGTGTTACGTAACACAGTAGATCTATAAAACCGCATGCATAGTGGTATTTGAACTGAATTTTGTAATTAATGTATCTGAGTGTGATTTTGTATTAAACCTTGAATTATGACTTTCTACTTAGGAAATTCAGTCGAATGTCTGACCGCATTTCCTCTTAAACTTGCACGAAAGGCTCTTTAGCACCGAACTAATTTAGTATGTTTTACTAATGTATTCAGCAGTCAATTGTTTTCTTCTATTCAATTATAATATAATCTATTTATGTGCGTATAGTAACTGTCCATTTTTTATAGACAATGCCGTTAACTGCCGCAGAACGACAGAGAAGATATCGCGAAAAGTTAAAGAAAAGTCAGAACATTTATTGTTAAAATAACTTTGTATTCTTTTTATTATTTAATTCATTGATTTGTTATGTTTTTTTTTTCAATTTTATTATTAAAAGTACGCAAGTACATTATTTAAAAATCGTATTTCATTACTCCAATAGCACTGCAGTCCGCCCATTCAAAAAATAATATCATGTATTATTTTTGGTTATTTATTTCACCAGTATGAAACTAGCTTTACCCAAAAGATGTGTTACTTTTGGGTTACATTTGTGTGACGGTAACACAAAATCTGTTGTGTTACTTTTGTGATATAATTGACAATTTTGGCGGCCTTACCCATTAATGTATTAACACAAATACAATACTTACCCGAATTGAAGTTATGAGAGAGCTCGTGGTTACACGAAAGGAATAATTTCAATTTAATAGTAACACATTCCTAGTCCTCCTCACTGTACTGATATTATTTATTTAATTGTTACATCAGCGGCGTTTACACATTAACGTGGACATCTTCAGTGAGATGAGAGGCCTTTGCCCAGCATATTAGTAACACATTAACATATCATTTACCAATAACTTATTTACGTTTTTACGTTGTTGTAATGTTTTGATAACTATTTTGATCGAAGAGAAAAATAGAGAATGACAAATACAAGATTTTTATAGAATGATAACCATAGAGGACTCTATATTCCTCTAAAAAATCTATGTGGTTGATGATTTATGGTACAACCAAAGAGTATAAATAAGTAACTGCGTTATGTTTATGTCGCTTATTTTTTATACAATATAATAAAAAGGGATAAAAATGTAATCAAAATGTGTCAAGAAAAAACACAGCTCTAAATAAAAATGTTTTCGATTCAATTTATATAATTGACTGTACTTTATAAGGATTATTAAAAATCATGAAATTCGCTCGCCTGAGTGTTATCTCAGTGATACCATATCCCAATATACAAAAAGCTGGATTGTAAACACTCACACAGAGGAAGGCGAAACAACTCATCTCAGAACAGAAGAATGAAAAGGGCTAAAATTAAACACTAACATTCAATTGCTAATTAAAGGAAATATTGAGAAAAGAATATTGATACGATGACGTTCAACAGTGACAACAAGCAATAAAATTATCCACGTCCTTACGTTGGCAACTTGGAAGTCACTTGGACAGTGGCAGCAAAGGGTTTCGCTCGGACTTGCCAAAAGGACGGCTTCATAAATGGATAACTTGGCAACATCTGTGGCGACCGCAGCGAACCCTTCAAACGCAATAGTATCAATACAACGCGATTTAGCACAACAAAAAGAAACTATAAATAGCATGGAAGGTAACATTACTGCAAATATCAAAAAGACTGTAGACGTAAAAATTGGAGCAATCGAAAAAGAAATAAAAAAATTGGCAGACAAAGTTGATCTGCAACAACAAGCTATTGACCGACTGGAGAGGATATCAGGAGGAGCAGTTTCAGATGTGAAAAAATGTTGTGTGGTGAATTAGAACAAAACGTTCAATTATGTTTAAAAAGGCTTGACCAAATAATCCTTACGTTTAAAACAGTAGATGGTAAAACAAGAACTTTAAAAAATATTAAAAAATTTAAAATTAAAACGAAGATTTGTCAATCGTACGTCGAGTCAGATCGTAAGTAAAATCTGCATAAGAACAGAAAAAGTGTTAACAGAGTCACCAAAAGCAGACAAGACAGTTTTACGTGACCTCCGAAGCACGGTAGCACTCAGAAATGCTACTATAACCACCCCTCTAATGATGCCTGTTCATTGAAGTGGAGCGAGGCTGCAGAGCGGAGACACGGAGAAATATTAACCAATAGGATTGCATTAAATATCTGACTGGAGATTTCAAGCAATCCTATTAGTTATTGGTATTTTTCCGTTTCTCCGCTCCGCTTCGATGGACAGGCCCCCTAACTAAGGTCCCAAACCCCCACATGACCCCTATTGATCCGGTTTTGACTCTATATGAGGACTACCAAGTTTAAGGCTAAGGCGAGATAACTGAAATTGTTACAGTGCGTAAGTATCGCCAGTCAAATGGATTTGAGATTTAGTAAATAATGACAGTTCTTCTACAGTACCTGGATGTCATACAATTGAGCTGAATAATTAAGCTGAATAGTCTGATTTTTTATGTTTTTTTGAACGCACTACTCTCAGAAACTACCAATTTGATTTATTATTATTATTATTTTAGCCATTACTGTCCCACTGCTGGGCAAAGGCCTATCCCTACCCTCCATGCATCCCTATCCTGGACCACTTCCCTCCAGTTGCTGTTCCAATTTGATTTAAATAATTATTTTTCTAATGGATGGATAGGCTATTTTTAGCTATTTCATTCCGAAATTCTGACGAGAATAGGGACAACGCGGATAAAACCAGAAGGGCGCTGCTAGTGTAGGTATGATAAAAAATAATTTCCCTTCAACTTTAAAATACATTTAAAACATCACTTGTAATTGCAATAACCACAGGTGCGAAACCTACAAAAACGCACATATTTTACAACATTTACTTGTCAAAAGAGATACACTGAGCACATATTTCATTGCGATAAGTAATTGCTTTGCACTTCGCCGGCAATGTATGTGGAAACAACGATATTAGTCGTTTGACGTTCAGTTCAGCAGTTGTGCTCTTCAGCCGATAATTAGTGACGCGTAGCGTGTGCGAATTTAATAACTTGGTGGAGGAGGTGCTTTACATGTGACGGGGCGAGACGGGTCCGATCCGACGCGGGGACTGTTTTGTATTAGACAATGATAGTAAGCACTATTTAGAACCTAAAGTCTGAAAGTAGCCTGTAATGTCCCATGACAGGGCAAAGGCCTCTCATCCCATTGAAGATATCGGTACAGTGAGACGTTATCACGCTTGCCTACTGTGGGTTGGCCATCTCAAACCTTTATTTACGTATAGATTTCTTACTATGCCAATGTCTTCCAAATATATGAAATTAATTTTAACCAATACATATGATAAGTACTATTTTATGCAATCCCGAAATATCTAGTTTTGAAAAACAATTTACAAATTCATCAAATTCCCGGTTAACCCGTAGAAATGAAATATTCCATGAATGTAATTTAGACGGTGCGTAGTAAATAAAATTATTAATTTTAATACTGATGCTTTCTAGGTAATAATACCTATCACATTGCTTAGAATGCGTGGGTGTTAAATGTCAATAGATGCTATTAAAATAGAATAATCCCATGGAGGGAGGAAGCCGTTTTTCTATGAACATACAATTAATATTATAAAAACATTAAGTTAAATACGGAACTGCCATAAACGCTTGCAACCTACTATTAATAAGGTTATCCTCTAGTGAAAACAATGTTTGAATGTTCAAACTTTGAACACGCTAATTTCAGGAACCACTAATCCGATTTGAATAATTATTTTTTCAATGCATAGCTACATTCAACGGAAAGGTTCTAGTCTATTTTCCATCCCGAAATTCCCACGGGAACGGGCACAATGCGGGTAAAACCGTGGACGCTACTAATATATTTTATAAAATTAGGAATATTTGTCAATATTGTCAAATTTAATGTTGGCGATAAATGTTGAAATTTTAACAAAAAAAAAACATAGTTTTATACATATCACACGTCAAAATTATTAAGCTTTCTAAGGGTCTAGACAGACGGACTGCAATTCAACTGCAATCCGACTGCCAAATGGCAGTTCAGATGCAGTTTGAATGCAGTTGGCTCGACTGCAATCAAACTGCACGTCGACGGGCAGTTGGCGTGCAGTTGGATTGCAGTCTGATTGATTGCAGTCGTTGTAACTGCACTCAGACTGCAATCCAACTGCACGCCAACTGCCCGTCGACGTGCAGTTTGATTGCAGTCGAGCCAACTGCATTCAAACTGCATCTGAACTGCCATTTGGCAGTCGGATTGCAGTTGAATTGCAGTCCGTCTGTCTAGACCCTTAGGAATCATAAATAGCTCTCGAGTGTGGCAATAAATAAAACAAATTACAGTTAGGTTATTGCGTAATACAGAACTATCCTAAAACCAACTGAATAAAATGTAACAAACAGTCTCAATGTAATCAAAAGAGGAAAGTTTTGTGTACATCTTCGCTTCACTAAATAGTGTTTGTTTTAGCTTAAGAGTGTATACTACCTCAAATCGCTTATTTTCAACTCGGCGGGATCTCCATATATTCCTCGTTACTCAATATTTAACTTTGAAACGTATGTATGGTAAAGTTCATGATATAATCTATCGATCATATGTTTCGAAAACACGACTCCATGAAATTTTCTCGATAGAAAAAAATCGCAAAGTTATCTCTAAATTTTTACTAAAATCTTAATATCTCAATAAATACAAAAGTTGTTGAATTAAAATAAAGTGTAGTAAATTGAATAGGGTTTACAGAACAATTCATATGTTGCGGTTTTTTCAAATGAGTACCATAATGTTTGTAGGGAGCAAATACCTACAATTCGCGGGCCGAAACACCAAGCGCTCAGGTGTTTCTGTCCCGCTTCGGCTCAGGGGAAAATCTGAATACGCGAACTGAGGTAGTGTACACTCTTAAGTAATTATTTCTGGGTTTAATTAAACCAAACCCATATAAACAACATAAAAAGTTTAAAGTAGGTGAGTCGCAACATTTTACGTTTACGGAAACTTTTACGTTTACCGAAATACATTCTGGTTTTACTAGGTAAACTGGATTAGATATAAAGATTTGAAAGTGTGACTGGAAAATCTATATTTATCGACGTGAGTGGGAAGTATACCACCCATGTTTTATATCTATAAGAAAGTAAGTAAATAGATGAGTCTGTAATGTCCCACTGCTGGTCAAAGGTTTATCTCCCTGAAGATATCAGTACACTGAAGGCGTAATCATCACACTTACTCTTTTTTACCGTACCACCACATATCGTATCGTATTCCCGTACACATAATCGTACCTGCACATATCGTATCGGACCCGTACGTCGTAAAGGCACGTATTCTGTATCGTATTTGCTTACCGCGGCCGCTCGTCAATCACGTGTCGGACTGACTGTGCATTTAAATTTAAACCTTGTGCTACACTTTATTGTAATATGCTATACTACGTTTATTGATTTATGGGTTGATGCTGTCTTTTACGGTGTCTGACGTTTTAACGGGTCCTGTTGATGCCAGTACTATATATTAATTTTGTGTTAAGAAACTTAATTGAACTTTTTCATATATATATAGGGTGTGACGATACTAAGGCATATTATTTTACCGTTAAAAGTTTACTGGGTAATTAGAATTTATTTAAATTTTGAAAAGTTAATTTGCGTTCATCAATATATGTAAGTTTTTAAATTCAGTTTTGATAAAAAGAAAAGATCATAGCAATGTTTATCAACGTTATCAATATTCATATTTTTAACATGCTCGAGAAATGTTATATCTTTCACAAGGCAACAAGCTTTATGTACTGGCAACTCAAATTAAGACTAACGATTCGCGAGCCTTAACTGCCAGTTTTAATTTTAATTTGTAAACTGATTCGCCTTAACGACTGCCCCAACATTCAATCATAATTATTATACTTATTGAGGCTTTGCCAAATTCATTTTAAAGTATTTGGAATATTAAATATTATCATTTAATTTGTTTAACAAAGTTTTCGATTGATCACACAATAACCTAAGACTATGTTCACTTGTATTTGAATACAAATATTTCGTCTAATCTGTATTTTTACTAAAAATAAAAAGAGGTATTTGTAATTTTGTTTGTTTGGGCTAATCTCGAGAATTACCAGTCTGATTCCAACAATTATTTTTGTATTGGATAGCCACATTCAACGGGAAGGTTATATGCTATTTTTCATCCCAAAATTCCCACGGGAACGGACACAACGCGGGTAATACCTCGGGGCGCGGATAGTTGCGAATAGTACATTGTTTAGTTACTAAGCACATTAAACTAGGCTTCAATACATACAACTCCTTAGTTTTAGCGTGGTGCTTTAGCTCTTACCTGCAAACAAATAAAAAACAAATTAAATCAAAAATTTTGAAAATAGAACTCAACTTAACCATTTACAATGCCATCTAATACACACTACAACAAAAATATCCATAAAACTTAAGAGTTACATTACATACTAGAAAAAACACTTTTTGCCCAAACGTTTGGGAACAGAATACTTAATAGTTACTGAACGGTGTTAGCTCGCCGAGCTATTTACTTGATTACGTACCACTTCTATATAAGAGGGGCGATTATTCTTTCAATATTTAACGCGGAATGCGGTGTGTGTAAAGACGAGCCATTTATAATGTACAAATATCGGAGTGTTTGTCTGTTCTTTCACTAAACTGCTGCAATGTTGGTTTGATGTGACTAGTTTTTGGACTAATTAACGTCGAATTGTTAAGGGTTATTCATCTTAAACCTTATTATTTTATATAGTAGCACTTTTTCTCAGCCCTTTTTTATAGCAATGCAAAATTATTTAAGTATCGAGTTTTGTTGTCGAGGTAAAGTTGAAGGAAAGCGAGGTAGGGGAAGGCCTAGAATCAGTTACATGAGTCAGATTAAAGAAAAGTGTCTGTCATGTCGTATAGAGATGTGAAGGAGCATGCACTGGACAGGAATAGATGGAGAAGTCTGCATCGGACTCACCGACAAGAGCCTTGCTCTTAAATTTATGATGATGATGAGAGTTTTGTTGCTGAATTATTTTAATACAGATTAATTATCAGATTCTAAGTATTTGCATATACTGTGTGAGACATATACTGTGTGACTTTCATTCAAGATTTTACAAAACGGACCGTTAAAACACCATTTCAATCAAGTTAAAATTCAATAAATTTAGAACACCATTCCACATCCTAAATTCACTCACTACATACGATACCTATATTAAAATGGCGACAGTCTGACACGCGCGATTGTTTTCTTCATAATATAAACAATTGACGATCGCGAGTGAATGGAAAGTGAATCATCATGTTAACGTCAATCTTGTTATGTCAAGTGTTTGTTTGATATGAATTCATATGCATGGATTTAATATAAAGTCCTTGTATATATACCTACTCGTATGTTACCGTGGTTTGTTGTCAGATTTGTGCTAAAGTTAATATCTGTGGTTATACTTTCATCAATGAACGGAGATTGACAGCTAACGGCTAACAAGTGTCTGGACACAAATAATATTTGTTAGACTTTATTTCATTAAGATTGTATCGAATAGAAGATTACATAGCGGTCGTCTCAAAGTTGTTTCACTTTAAGTCAGTATTTTCACGATAAAACATTTTTTCGACGTAAAGTAGACATGTAAAGTATATAATTTTTATTATTAAGTAATTTATGTGACATTTGCAACCTTTTTTCAGCAAACAAAGCAACAATCGTTGTTTAACAAAAATTGGACCATTTAGAAGTATCACGTAAAATATATTACACCGGTACTTATATTAACTCGTACTCAAGTTTGGAAGGAAGTTCTTAAAATTTAATAGGGGCTGAGAGACCTGTATTTAGATTATAGAACACACAAAATAAGTTTTACAATACGACTTATAAAAAAATCCCGTATAATCCCTATTGAGCACATGTTCCCGAAATCTCCCTTCAAACATAAAAGCTTTCCATTTAGCATCCAAAAACCATAGAAATACAAGTGGGTACTTAAAATGAAAAGGCTAAAACAATTCAGCGTACCCACACATACGCAGATACGATGTTGTACTAAAAATATCTCGTATAGTCAGGTTATTAAAAAGTGGACCACGGCTTTGCAGGAATATTAATTTCAACGAATTTATATGTTTACTAGTGAACGCGATTTTACTAGTTTTGTTCCTGTTAATAATAAGTAATTCGTGAAACGTACTCCAAAACTGGCGAAAACTGCATAAAAATTCATTTAGTATTTGGGTGTACAGACTTTAAGGGAACTTCGTTATTTGTTTTACTTTGAGATCAAAGTTTATGAACTAACATTGTTTGTCAGTACCCTCGTGAACACGGCCGTTGCGACACGGCCGAAACGTTGAGGTATGCATTAAATGTTTTATTCGCGATTAAGTTCCGTCTAGATTAGTGTTTACAATAACATTGTTTGATCAAACTAGGCCACGAGCGCGCGTTGTTTTGAGTAACCGTACTATACCCAGGTACCACATTATTGTCGCGAGCCGCTTCGTGCCACATGCGTCGTGACGTATTACATGATTTATTTATTTATGGCCAGTTTTATTCATATTTTAAATTGCAACGTTGTAAAAACACCAGTTTTTTAAACTTTACTCGTAGGGAAGGCCTAACACCATTAAAATTAATAAATAAATAATAAATAATAATAAATACTTGAACAAATTCACACACGGTTAATTAGACCCAAAGTAAGCTCTAAGCTTGTATTATGGAATCTAATTAACTGGTACTACTACATTATACATACACAAATATTTTATAAGAATATATAATTGACACCCAGACGTCGTCGCCAACAACTATGTCTGCATATTGTTGACTCCGGGCGAGAATCGAACCCGCAACCCCCGACACAGTAAGCGCTCTCACTGCCACTGTGCCACCGGGCTTGTCAAAATTGATTATCGTTTTCATTTGATGAGGGGAAAAGTGGTAGTGGGGCATTATAGATAGGCTAATACTTTTTTACTTTTTTAATTTGAGTTTTATAACGCTAACTAGCTCACCCCTCAAATGTTGTTATGCCATGAAAAAATTTAGGGGTGGACTACCCTTAACATTTAAGGGGATGAAAAATAGATGTCCGTGTCTCAGAACTACCCAATACGCAAAATTTCATGAGAATCGGTCAAGCCGTTTCAGAGGAGTTTAACTACAAACACGCGACACGAGAATTTCATTATTAGATATGTAATCACAGTTATCTGTAATGAAATTTTTTGATCGTATTTTCATGTGAATAACTAAATGTATATTAATTGTGCTTTGTTAAAAACTTATCAATCATAAATATTCTAAAATTTACGTATTTAAAGGTCTATCTTTAATATAAAACAATATTTGTAATAATAGTTCTACAATAGCTTCACAACAGATTCCGATATAGAACACGTCATTAAAATGTTAGGACAGCGGATGTGCTGAACTGCACTTTTGTTCCTCCATACTGGAGCCCGAGGTGCTACGCTGCAGTCCACTACATCATTATAAAAATATATATTTTTATTCTATTCACGTAAAATTGAACGACCTTAGCTGTCTTTCCAACAGAGATATACCTACTATGTAAGTCGCTATGCTACTGCCATCAACCAATCCTACTAATATGACAAGGCGAAAGTTTGTGAGGATGGATGTATGTATGTATAATTGATACTCTTTCACGAAAAAACTACAGTAATATAGGTAACACTTTAGAATAACACATGGGATACATTTTACAATCGATAGACTATGTTGGAGAGCTTAAGGTGGTCTAAAACTCCGACACAGGGGTTGACCACTAACCTACTCGAACCTTTGCTTACAGCGAGAAACTTTTGAGAATCATTTTTTATACAACGAAAGATGCGTGCTACGACATCCCGTTATATGGCGGTCGACGCTACGCTGCTACGCTGAAAAATGTCTATAAGGCCGGTTACAGTGCTCGACCGACCGTCAGTGCGTACGTCAGTCGCGCTTGTCATATGTATGAAAATACGCGTGCGTACGGTCGGTCTAGCACTGTACGGTTTATGAATTTTCATACATATGACAAGCGCGACTGACGTACGCACTGACGGTCGGTCGAGCACTGTAACCGGCCTAACTCTCTAACGTTTTCGTAGCAATACGTAGCACATAGCTCGTAGGCTTTTCCGAGTCAAAGCATAAATGTTAGTAATGTTCAGCCCGCCTTTTTATAGAATAATATAATAACAGTAGGACTATAATTATAGGACAAGGGCTGTATTTAAGAGGTGATAAGAGCATTGAACAGTGTAATTTGGATTTTGGTGATTAAAAATCTGGGTCCAGCGCGGCTGTCAATCTATACTAATGTTATAAAGCTGCAGAGTTTGTTTGTTTGTTTGAACGCGCTAATCTTAAGAACTACTGGTCCGATTTGAATAATTATTTTTCTACTAGATAACCACATTCAACGGGAAGGTTAAAGGCTACTTTTCATCCCGAAATTCTTACGGGAACGGGCAAAATGTGGGTAAAACCGCGGGACGTTGCTAGTCAACTGTAAAATGATTTAAAAAATACACAGCCAATCCCGATTGATTAGACTAAATTTCGAATGTTTGAACAAGGAATAGGACCTAAAAACTCGAAAGTAGACTAAGAAAAATTGCCCTTGGAACGAATCTTAGGCAGTATCAGGTTACCTGCCTTAACTTAATCTCATTTTACAAGCAATTTCTTTCTACGATTCATAAAAACGGTTGAAATATAAGTATTTTTGGATCGGATAGGCTTTAGTTGAATTTTACGAGAAGCTTAGAATGTAGGGCACCTACTTGGCTCCGATGACCTGTAAGATCTAGGTTCTAGGCACCTGATAACGGTAGTTTAGTGCTTAGGTAAGAACTGGATATGCTGGTTTAGTGCGAGATTAAAATAAAAATAAATTGGGACTTAGTTTTTGCTTGTCTAAAAATTAACTTCAGGTTTTATCCTTTAGTTATTGTATTATACTGTATATCAAGGAACTAAGTACCTATATGCACTGTCGACTAGTCGCCGACGACTGTAACTTGCTAGTTTTAAATGCGGCGAGTCGCCGAGTTGCCTGGGCGACTGATGACTGAGTAACCACCCATTCAAACTGTAGTAACAGTCGCCGGCGACTGGTCAATACGACTAGTAGGCATATTTTTAACAAATATGTATAAATTATTCACAGGCATATAAAATTGTTGGTCCCGATTTTATCAATCGTCAGACAATGTCGGAGGTCTTTAGGCGGTCTACAAAACTCATTGCTTACAGGCATTTAAGACTTTAATGAGTCCAATTCTTTGACAACTTATAAAAGTGTTAAGTTAATACTAAAAAGAGCAACTACAAGATTTAAATAATGTATTTATCTTCGCCAAGTTAACACTAAAGCGCCAAGTTTGTTTTGTTAACGAGAGCTTTACTAATTAATGCTAAATCTTTTCATTCTATATAATCAAGTGTCTGCCCTTTTGTGAGTGGAGCCAGCCCTTACCCCTAGTTCAGGAGTTTTGTTTATTTAATAATTTCAGGGGGTTTTCAATGGGATGGTAAAGAGGTCCTATGTTCAGGTTTTTAACTCAGACAAGTTGGTATAGTAAGTAGATGGAAAGAAAAAGTACAGTCAGTCTGGATAGTTAAATAACTAGAAACGATATTTGCTTGATAATAAGTAAGTAAGTATTAGCCTGTAATTTCCCACTGCTGGGCAAAGGCCTCTCATCTCACTGAAGATATCAGTACAGTGACGAGGATTAGGCGTAATCACCACGCTTGCAAATGCGGGTTCAAACTCGAGCCATGTTTGAAAAGTAGGAAACGTGTTTTCGCTCGACCTGGGAATTGAACACGGGATCTCAGGGTCATTGTTACTGTCGTTTAAGAACTGATTACTTTTTATACAAAACTTTATACTAACTAAGTATAACTCCATAATGGTTTTCGATTTAAATGTCCCTGGTTTTATGAGACTCTCTTTGAAAATATTATAAATGGACAAAACTGTTGTTCTACTATAGTTAAACTTAATGCCACTTACAAAATTACTAACTTACTTATAAAATTACTTATAATAAGATCTCCCAAATGACTTCTCCGTTACATAACTCTTAGAAAAAACATAAATATAATGCTTTAATGACGAGACAGACACGCAATAGGTGTGTTAGATGAATAATAACAATAAATTGCTTTGTACCAGTATTGTCAACTGTTAATGGGCGAAGCGTGATCTGGCAGCCATCTTTGGGCGTCCATTAACTTAGAAAAACTGCTGTTTTGGCAGTTAAATGTAATGAGCTTATTTAACGTACATTTTACTGGGAGTCGAACTATATTTTTAAAATGAAGTGTCGAAGTATAGTATTATTAGCCTGTAACATCACACTGCTAGGCAATGGCCTCTCATCTCACTGAAGATATCAGTACAGTTAGGATTAGGCGTAATCACCATTCTTGTCTACTGCGAGTTGGTGATCTCAAACCCCGAACCATGTTTGATAAGTCTTATTTAAAAGTCCAATACGCAAAAAAAGGTTGTCATTAGGTTGACCGCCATGTGTGTCGTCTGTCGCATCGTAGTTCCTAAATGAAAGGACCGTCTTTAATATGACTTATTTTGATTTAAAGGTATGTTTGACGACAAGGTTATAGGCGTTTTTCCATCCTGAAATTCCCATGGGAACAGGCACGATGCGGGAAAACCCGTGGAGCGCTGCTAGTACCAAATAAAACACGAATAAATAATATCTATTATAATTTGATCGCAAATCAGCTCCAAATATGAACATTAAAAGCGTCCGTCATTAACTATAGTTTCGCTCGAGGCGTAGATTTACCTTCATTAACAAGACAACCTATAAATTATTACAAATAGATAACAATTGCTCCTCAGATAGATTTATAACAAGGCGATAACAATCAAAGATATAGAACGACTGTTAATTGGTTTTATATGATACGATACGACTGACAAAATCGTGTGCAACAATCCGATTTTTTAGTTAAAAATTACCAACTTCAAGTTTGTTAATAAATGTCTACAATTTAACAATACAGAGTGCTTTGGTAGGAGTTAATTTTTAGATGAAGAACCTAATTATTGAAATAATGCATAATTTTCTCTCGTATAATGAGTTTACTATTTAAGGATGTGTAATTCTTCTATAAAAACCCTGGCATTAAGTTTAATGTTTTTTTTTTTTGTAATGTACTAACAGCGCCCCGCGGTTTTACCCTCGTTGTGCTCGTTTCCGTGGGAATTCAAGGATGAAAAATAGCAAAAGAGGTATACTTTATAATATTAGTAAAGAAAACCAATATCGTATCGCTCCTTATAAATGTTATTACAAATAATTCCGGTTATCTTTCTTCAAATCAAACCACATAAATGTCAGGTTAATGAGTCGATGGAATTTATTCTTCCAATTACATAAACTTTGCGTTAATCTTTATTTCAATGATATAAGATTTAGAGTCGTGTAAATAATTCTGTTTAAGCATGGGAATGGTCAGACAAATACATATCAAACGGCTATCCATCAAATTGGAGTCGGTGCTAAACGTAGCTTAACATTCGTTATCTATTAGGTGTAGTAATTGTTCTTGTTATAGTATGCTCGAAAACAATGCTTTATTATATAAATAAACAAGTAGGTATAGGTTACCACTCCGTCCTCTCCAGGGCACGTACAATTTTCGGTCCCTTTTTTTCAATTGATATACCAATTCGAAGATTATGGGTACGTTCCCGCGGGAATTTCGGGATGAAAAATAGATGTTGTCCGATTCTCAAACCTACCCGATATGCAGACAAAATTTCATCAGAATCGGTCGAGCCGTTTCAGAGGAGTTCAACCACGGTACCCGTTCCCGCGGGAATTTCGGGATAAAAAATAGATGTTGTCCAATTGTCAGGCCTACCCGATATGTACACAAAATTTCATGAGAATCGGTCAAGCCGTTTCAGAGGAGTTCAATTACGCACAACGTGACACGAGAATTTTATATATTAGATTAGTGTTGTATATCCCGAAATTCCCACTAGAACGGGTACAAATCGGGTATAACCGCGGAGCTATGTTAATACGATAATATGTCTATTAAACCCGTACATATTGAGGCAGTTATACAACCCGCAGTTTGTAACCGGGTCACAAATTCAATTTGGTCTCGCACGAAACTGGCGCTATCAGTTGCGACTATTAATGCAACTATGTATATCAAAACTCTCCCGAGGATAGATGGCAATATTTAACTAAAATTCGCAAAATATTATTTGTGAACTATTACAAGTCAATTTGTGTTTTTTGGTTACTTAATAGAAACGTATACAGATACTGTATGTTTTGAAGTTTATTTGATCATGTTTTAAGTGACATAAGTGGAAAATTTCGCTATTTTATACTGGAGTGTTTTATTTTTATTTGATACTAGCTGTGCCCTGCGGTTTCACCCGCATTTATTAAGTCAATGCTTACCGTTTAAACCTTCCCTGGACTTTCATGAATATTTCAAGACCAAAATTAGCCAAATCGGTTCAGCCGTTCTCGAGTTTTAAGCAGACTAACGAACAGCAATTCATTTTTATATATAAGATTACTAACTGAAAGCTGTGGCTCTGTATATGTTGAATGTTCATAATTATTAATTTATTATCCTTACTTTACTAAACAAACATTTATTAAACTATCTCTGTGGAAGTAATTCAGTTGGTTATGCTTTACTACTGTGACGGCTGTTGGTATACATATTAACCACGCTGTACAAAATAAATTAAACGACCAGTTATACAAATATACAGGAAAATATAATCCGTTGTTCAGTAAACTACAGAAATTTATGAAATCTACACTAATATTATAAAGAGGAAAACTTTGTTTGGTTGTAATGAATAGGCTCAAAAACTATTGGACCGTTTTTAAAAATTCTTTTACCATTCGGAAGCTACATTCCATCCACGAGTAACATAGGCTATTTTTCCCGAATTCCCTCGGGAATGGACACAACGCGGGTAAAACCGCGGGGCACTGCTAGTTCATTATTATATATTATAAAAAAACCTTATGGAATGTTTTAGTGTTGAAGAGTGTAATATTAAAAGTGTTCATCAACTGTTGTTATTGACTTTGTTATTGGCTGAATGACCTGATTGCCCGAAAAGTAAGACGATTCCGTGCTTCGGAGGGCACGTTAAGCCGTTCGGTCCAGGTTACTTTCTACGGATAGTAGTCGTTACATGAGCCACGTCAGAGGCCTTTGGCGGCTCAATAACTGACACCAGGATTGGTCAGGTTGGCCATCCACTCGGTGAAGAAGAAGATTGACTGTACCTTCAATAAAGTACTCATTATACATAACATAGTTTCTTAGAACGTATACTAACAAATATAACAAACTTACAGAAGCCGACAGACGAACATACCGATGGAAAGTCGAAATTACAGCCACAGGTTCGTCGAGAAAGTTCTGCGATAATTTCAGTAAGCACATCCATCAATTAGAAGGTCTTTGTGGCAACCGAACGATGTTTTCGTGGAGACTCAAAGTTTCACTTATTATTATAGTTTATAATTGCGTTTGAAATGAAGTTTTACAGGTCGCTAATTGTGATAAAACTTTTACTAAATGTATGTTGTTATTTTGGGAATATCAATAGGCAAATAAATTTTGTACTTTAGTTATAAGGGTACACTACTTATAAAGACACCTTAAATTGTCGGTCCTGGTTGTTACAATCATCAGACCATGTGACCATCATGACCACGGCCTTAAAGCGGTCTAAAATCACCATCACTAGTATTAATAACTCACCCGAACTCTCTACTCCAACTTAATACTTCCTCCATTCCCTGAATCCGAATCGAAAAATTAAATCGAATTCAAATCGAGTCGAGTGTATATAGTAGGTTCGTATGTCAGTAATAGAAACAAAACACTGTGGTACAATAATTGACATTACATTAGGTGGTAACATCGATCATAGATAAAATCTTAATGGAATTAAAAGGTGCTAACTTATTTATTTTTGTTGACAAACTGACGGTTGAAAATTTGGTGTTTTTTGTTCCTTTATTAATTTTTAAATGTTTATAATTAACAACAATTAAAGGCAAAATAAACTGTAAAACATTCAATAATGAATTCCTACTTTACCTACCTATAACAGCAATGTTCACCTATATAGTTAGTAGAGGTACTTTAGTACTCAAAGGGTCTAATTCATGGCCCACATACCACAGTTATGACGGGCTTACAAGAACAAAATTGCTTTAACGCTTCACCGCTGATGTTGCCTGTCTATTGCTTTTACATTTTTCACCTATATTACTACAGATGGTTTTCTTTGAGTAATGTTTTGTGTTATTATTTTTGTCAGTTATACCTATACCTTTACATTTTATGAATAAAATATAGATATATTAGACGAATATGAATATTTTAATTATTCTATATATTTTTGTAAGCTTGTTTGTATGTTCGAGTTAATCTCGGGAATTACTTGTTTGATTACAAAAAATCTTTAATAGATAGTCACATTAGTCGGGAAGGTTATAAGCTATTTTATATTCCAAAATTACCTTGGGAACGGACACAACGCGGGTAAAACCGCAGGGCGCAGTTAGTTAATAATAAATCTGTACGATCGCGGAAAAAACGTATCTACCAGCTTTTAAAATCAATGTCAATGACACTTTTCAGAGACTGGATGTTATTGAACATCTTAGAAGGTAATCCCCTTGAACTTAAATATACAATTATTTGATCAGTCTCGGTCCCCTTTCACGGAATATAGACTAGCGATTTTGTATCAAGTAGCATATATTAAATAGTACTATTGACAAAGGGAAATCCTAGAATTTTCGAAGGCTATGAAATTAAATAGAATGAAAGTCTTCAAATGATAAAGCAGTATCAATGAGGTTGTTCGTAGAAAATATCTTATCAAAGAAGCCAGATGAAAGGGTACTGCGGGATCGTGATCTCAAGACCCATGTTTGAAAAGTAAGAAACATGTTTTCGCTCGATTTGGGAATTGAACCTGGACCTCAGTCTTGGCAGGCGAGTGCACATACCACTAGACCGCCGAGGTGTATAACTTATTTAAACTAAGAACTCTCTATGTAATAGGACGCGGGCTCACACTAAGGCTTTCAAACCACTAATGTTCTATCCAAACCGAGTACAAAAGTATTACATTTTTAAGCTTAAACCTATCGATTTAAAAGACGTTAAGCTTTCAAAATCACCAATATGTTCGTGTCAAACACGTGTTCACTAACCAAATATGTACTCATAATAGTTATAGTGGAATAATTCGATCATTTACCGACTCCATCTGTTACTTACCCCCTCAGGACTTCCTAACTGAAGTTAGAACTTAACGCAAACTTATATGGACCGATCGAACTCAAGACAATATAACAAAGTTCAAATGTGAATTTAGAATTGTGATTATTAGTTTCAATTTATTAGATTTTACTGGGAATGGTGCAGTTGAATTTTAATGAGTTTTCTTTTGGTTTAATTGCAGTTTTTGGTTCATTGAAATGGTTATAGCGTGATTATTTATATTATGGTAAATTTACAATCGGTAAAGGCTGATTCAATTCTTTGTACAAAATTTAAGTTTACGTCTTGTTTTTGAATTGAAAATACGTTCACGGATACACTTCGCTTTTATTTCACATTTTTATCTGACGTTTCGGCCCCTTTACAGGAACCGTGGTCACAGAAGACTGAGGTGTTATGCTTAAACTTAAGAAACCAGTATTTGCATCTTTAATCAAAGTTGACGTACGTCCTTGCATCATAGCATAAGATAACCCCACTGAGCTACATGTATTATTATTATTAGTAAAATTGTCTTGCTTGAATGTCCAAGTCATTTTATTCAAAATCTATTCATATTATACAAATACAACTAAATAAAAAATTGAAGTGTTTGTTTGTAATATTAAAATAACCGTTTACTAAGTGCATATAGATATATACACGATACATATTATACCAAAATAACATTTTATACAAATTGACTTCCTGTCTGTTTGTTTCGCGAATCTTTGAAATGGCTGAACAGATTTTGACGGGACTTTCACTGGCAGATAACTGATGTAACAAGGAGTAACTTAGGCTAATTTTATCCCCAAATTCCCGCAGGAACAACGCGGGTAACACCGCGGGGCGCAGCTAGTTAAAAATATAACCCTTTGAAACAGTAATTCATATAAAATTCAAACACCGTTGGTACCTTGATGCTTTTTAATTGTCTCGATACAAACTTGGGCGACAACTTTAGCTTAACATTTATTAAGTTGTATTACACTTGATTGTATATTTACCGAGTTGGTTTGTGTTAGATACTGTCTCGCTGAGTAATGGCTGCTTTTCATAAGTTCTGTATTGTTTTAATGACTTGTTTTACGTTATGGCTGCTTATTACACTTACTGACAAAAGTTATTTGAAATGAGAGCTAGCATCGGTTGCCTTTGGTTTGGGAAAGAATTTAATAAAAGTTGATACAATGTTTTTTACAGGTGATCAAATTTAAACTGACTTGTCTCTGCAAGTTTACGTCTTACTCTGCTGTGTTTCTCTAAAGCTATCACCGACATTCAACCTTTTTCGGTCACCGAACTTCTTTCAATTTGTCGTCAGGCGTCGTTTCAGCGAGTCTTCACTCCATACTGTGCGGACATCAAATGAAGATAATGTGTCGCTTGCCGAAAACATCCAAATACCGTATTCTTAACACCGTTGTAGTCATTGCATGTTTCAATGAGACGACCATCTTAGTCCATTTGAGCCATTTGATTGACTGTGTAAGTCACGTTTTTACGTTTATTATGCGTTTTACAGAACTCTCCGGCCTGCAGCTTGTTCACAAGCTCGAACACAAATCTATGATGCCTTAGGGCGCGTTTCCATAGAAGCGAAGCAGTGCGGAGACCGATTCGCCAATCACAGCGCAATGACATTGTCAACAACGCATTGATATTGTCAAACAATGCATTGAGATTGTCAAACAACGCATTGAGATTGTCAAACAACGCATTGAGATCGTCAAACAACGCATTGAGATTGTCAAAAAACGCATTGAGATTGTCAAACAACGCATTGACATTGTCAAACAACGCATTGATATTGTCAAACAACGCATTGAGATTGTCAAACAACGCATTGATATTGTCAAAATCTTTTCGAATTGTGATTGGTAGTTGAGTTCCGCACAGCTCCAATAAACCCTAAGCACACACCATATTCAAAAACACATCTAATTAACATTCCAAAACAAAGCACAATGAATAATAATTCAATGTGACACATTGATCAAAAACACATTTTCCGTATGGGTAATAGAAGCGGGTCCCGCGGGTCGTATACGTCAGGCCCGGATCGATCTGGTCTCCGGGACTCCGTACTCCTTTGTACTTTTTCATCTCCCGGGGATTAACTAAACTTTCCCGGTTCAGTGTAACCCGCATTGCTCTTATTAGTTCGCTTCTGTTTGTAGAAAGGTTTAAATTTTAAATATTGGATACCTTTTGTATTTCTTTTCTTGTTTTGTCTCAGATGTTTGTTGGATTAGGAAGCGGGTGAAGTTGCGGCGGGAGCTTGTCTTCGATTAATGTTGCGTTACTTAGCTTTATGTTGGCTACCGAGCGTTAACTACTATCCTACTAATATTATAAATGCGAAAGTTTGTGAGGAAGTATCTATGCATGATTGTTACTCTGTCACGCAAAAACTACTAAACGGATTTGGATGAAACTAACGATATAATCCATCAGAATAATAACACATGTGATACATTTTATCCCGAAATTCCTGCGGGATCGGGTACGGCGCGGTTAGTTCTTCTATGATATTTTAAGTACAAAACTTGAAGAGGCTTTGTGTAGTTTAGCATTTATTTTGTAGTCTGTCTACTTTCAAAATAAGTAATGAGGTTTCATATTTCAACAAATCACAACCAAACGAATTGAATGCGAAGCCACATAACTACTGGAGCACACAACAATTCCAGTAACACATACCTATACATTAATCCAAGAACAGACACAAGAGCCTCTCCGTCTCAGAACAAAGCGTTCTAAACATCATCGTAACGTCACCAATCAGAATACATTCAGGATTCAACAGTCAGTCGGGTGTCAATTCTACAGGATCCAAAGGCTTATTAAGTCGCATCGATCATGCATGTCCAAGCGCCGAGCAAGCCTTTGTTTAGTGTCTCTCAGTTCAAGATAATCCACTCTATGTTACATATCGTTCGAGATTTTGTTATGCAGATGTCGGAGCGATCGGAATCGACGCCCCGGACACCAATTGGAGCTATCTTGTTGCGAATCAGAATTGTGTAACTGGCTTTGTGAGTTTGGGTTTTGAATTTCGAACAACATGGGGTACACTGGTTTGCTTGGTAGTTTACTTTATGTATTTGAATTGTTAAGCTATGTTAACGAATTCTAATTAAAATAATGATTAAATATAATAGTTCCTATAATATGGAAATTACTATGCTAAGTTATAATGAAACTAAATAAGTATCAAGACCAACAATGCCACATCTACTGGAGTACCCATCTTGCCCCAGCTCCTGCAACCTGGATGACTTGATGGCCTGTCGTTGGTGTGACACTATTAACGTGGTCACATTTTGGAGTCTTTAATAATAACATTATAACAACAAAATACATATAATAACATTATAACAACAAAATACATTGTCTTGCTATCGACACGTAGAAGAAGAAGAAGTATCAAACCAATTAATGATGAGTTGAGAGAGCGTGCTCAGTATGAGTGGAGGGAGAGGATATCTAACTAAATGAGTAGTACGAGTAGATAGACTGACAGACTGATAGGGTGGTACTTCTCCGCATCTTTGGGACCAAAACTGTTTAAAATATATTGCTTTATCAACAAACAACACCACAAAATGTAGGTAATGTAGACTATGATATCGATGCAGACATAACCTTATCTAAAAACTTTAAAATGAGTACAAAATATAATGAAATATCTAATCAATACTCTAGCTTAGTCTAGCTAGCATTAAATAAACTACACTAACAAACACATACCCCTTCCTGACATGGACCAGTTTCCGAACAAGCAATATTCAGGCTATGAAAGCGCAGATGGGCGCGTTGTCCGATACGATAATACTATCTGCGGTTAGCCACATTCACACCACTCGACGTTTTGACGTTTATAATTCGGTTGCTCTGTTTTCGAGATATCGGATTGGCAAGTTGTACGGTGTAAATACGGATTACGAACGTTGGTGCTTAGTAACTATTATTATGAGTAACATTATCTATAGCAATATCATAAAATATTTTTACCTCCTTCACAACACGTGCGCGACCCCACTAAATCTAAGAAACTTTTCACACTGTGATCCAATAGATGCCACCAGAGTGAATATTTCGTAATCGCGCTTAAGCCCATACATTTTCTTGTGCAGAAAAATATCTTCCGTTTTATTTAAAACTAGCAGCGCCCCGCGGTTTTGCCCACGTTGTGGCCGTTTCCGTGGTAATTTCGGAAATTTTATACATATAAACCTTCCTCTTGAATCACTCTATCTATTTAAAAAACTGCGTCAAAATCCGTTGCGTAGTTTTAAAGATCTAAGCATACATAGGGACAGACAGACAGCGGAAACCGACTTTGTTTTATACTATGTAGTGAAGTAAAGATATAGATTCAATAGAAGTTAACTCTCAAATCATAAAAGGTAACAACAATGAAAACATCTTTCCAAGTACTTAAAGATCCCATTGTTTTATAAATATTGCGTAAAGATATAAAACGTTAAAGCGACATTTATTTATTTAGCATCATTCCGCGAGGTGATTATAATTTTAATAACAGTCATAACAAACTGTCTGTCGGTTTGTACGTTAATAAATAATAGCGACGCAGCTCGCGTTAAGTTTGTCGTTAATGTTGAGGTATACTTTATTGTATAATTATTGAATACTAGCCGCACCCCGTGGTTTTACCCACGTTGTTCGTTCCAGTAGGAATTTCGGGATAAAAAATAGCCTTTACCTTTCCGTTGAACGAGATCTTTTACAAAAATAATTATTCAAATCGGGTTGGTACTTTCTGATATAAGCCCTTACAAACAAACAAATTATTTATTTATTATTATTATTTATTTATTGTGTATCAGTTAGTTGGATTTCATAATATAGACATAGAGCTTAGTTTTGGTCTAATTAACCTAACACTAATGTGTGAATGTGTCCTGTGAATATGTATTTTTAATAAACGATTTTTTGGAATTTTCGGATTTTTTGACTTTATCTCCCTTTCTTGTGAATTTCAATCAAAACAAAAGAAGAATCCCGTCTTTCCCTTACAGATTTACGTACCTCTGATCAGAGAAGCCACACAATTGAGTAACAGTAAACACAAATGACTGATCCACTAACAAAACGCAGTATTTAGTTGGATTTTTTCCTCGGTATTACCACGGACCTTCGTCAAAGTGTGAGTATAGAACGGGCTCTCTGGCCGGTCCCGATAGCTTAATCCTGGTATTTTATCTGGCGTGTCCTAACAACTTGAGAGTTGTTCCGCCTACACAATGCATTCGTTGGTAATACTGGTCGTACGACGCTTCTATTGATTACGGTATTTCTTGGTTTTGTTTGTGAGTTTTTTATTATTAGGAGTGAAAGTCTTGGTAAATGCTCATTTAGGCAACTAAATATGTATGTAGTAGTGTTTGCGAAGGTACCCCACGGAAGAGCGAAGTACTCACTGCATCTTCTCTATTTCGTGTGTTACCCTGATACTTTTAATAGTGATACAAAAAGTTTAACTATTATAACGTGTGTGTGTGTGTTAGCCTGTAATGTCCCACTGCTGGGCAAAGGCCTCTCATCTCACTGAAGTTATCAGTACAGTGAGGAGGATTAGGCATAATCACCACGCTTGCCAAATGCGGGTTGGTGATCTCAAACTCGAGCCACGTTTGAAAAGTAGGAAACATGTTTTCGCTCGACCCGGGAATTGAAGCCAGGACCTCAGTCTTGGCAGGCGAGCGCACATAACACTATTATAACGTAGTATACAAAAATGATTGAGACGAAGAATCCGTAAGTCTATCGTTGAATCTATTCGCATCGTCAAATAAAGCATTACTGCACACTCTACAAACTCTTAACACTCAGTAAAGTCGGAGTTGACTGGCGAAACTTTGGGAAAATCAGAACGGCGCACAAAACCTTTTTGTTTGATATAAATCCCTTATTCGTAGCGTCGGGAGAGTCGGCTGCTCATGGGTGAAGTTAAACGACTCGCAGCCAATAAAGCTATGCGGGAGTATCGGCAAATTATGTGATTATGCCTCACGCAATGAGCGCCACACAACCAACGAATAATTTAGTTAGAAACGCTAATTTTCTGTTACTGAATGAATTATTTTGCGCACAGAAAGTTTTGCTCGTACATTTTGAATGGAAGTGGAAAGCCTAGTTTGTGAAGGTTTAATTTAGCAACTTTTGTTCAAGTAATCACGATTATTATTTGTCAAATAAATCGTGATTAAAAATAAGTTCGTGTAGCTTATATATTTCAACTAGCAGCGCCCCGCGGTTTTACCCGCGTTGTGCCCGTTCCCGTGGGAATTTCGGGATTTTTTTACATAAAAACCTTCCTCTTGAATCACTCTACCTATTACAAAAAACCGCATCAAAATCCGTTGCGTAATTTTAAAAGCATACAGACAAACAGACAAACAGACGTGACTTTGTCTTATACTATGTAGTGATGATTATTCCGACAATGCTTTCAACATTATTCGAACCATCAACTCTATCGAGATAGCCTTTTCCGTAACCAAATTAGCGCCAAAAAAAATTACATGTCACACAACTAATCCCTTAATGTAGAGTGAGGGTAGTCCCAGTTCACACCGAAAGCCATTCAGTGGTGCAAATAAGGCGAGTCACACGAAACAGCCGTGACAAATTGATTGGGTTAATCGCGTTCACGAGTGACTAACGGACGGACGGACTACGGTAATCAAACTAGACCTCACTACGACTTGATTGTCACTCACTATCGCACCTACAAATGATTTCCACTGTTTGCCGTGTTTTTGTGTAAATGGACGGTGATTTTAAAGCGTCGACTTTTTCTGTTTTTTGTGAGAAAAATTGAAGGGAAATGGGTATTTTTATGTGGTGTTATTTAATCTATACTAATATTATAAAGCTGAAGAGTTTGTTTTGTTTGTTTGTTTGTTTGTTTGTTTAAACGCGCTAATCTCAGAAACTACTGAACCGATTTGAATAATTATTTCACTGTTAGATAGTCTATTTATCGAGGAAGGCTATAGGCTACATTTTATCCCGAAATTCCCACGGGAACGGGCACAACGCGGGTAAAACCGCGGGGCGCTGCTAGTATTTAATATTACGTTCCTTTATATTGCTTCATCATAAATGTAGTTTTAGTTAAAGATATGTTGATTTATATTGCTTCAGCATAATGCGGGCGTCACACATGTCAAATATATAAAAAAGTGCCTCTCAACATCAGCTATACCAAAGTATTGCCTTAAAATTAACATCGTTACAACTCATTCCGTATAAAATATCTTTTAACTCCGCACCCTCCTAAGCAAACATAAGCTATCGTACATCATACTAATCCTGATTTTAATTAAACAATACCTTTAAAACGAAACAGTCAAGAGAATAAGTGAATTACCCTAATCTGCTCTTAACCCTTCAATAATTGGAAACAAGTTAGGACACGGACGTATAGAAAACGATGCGGTTTGTTATTTATGGCAAAAATAAGGGTTTTAACCCTACGGCTATCTGATCCTATAAACAGGTGGTACGTTCACTTTTAAGCCTTTAGGGGTCCCTATGTTTTGTCTTGAAATATTATAATGATAGGTATTTTTGATTAAGGTAAGATTGTAGGATTACGGGTAAATCTGATTGGTGGCCGATGCCAATGGCAACCCTTTGACTCGTTTGTTTGGTACATGATTGCTTATGTTTTGAGGGGTCAGAGTGTAATAGATTTGGGAAGGGTTCAGGTTTGGGATGTTCCGTGGTTACGTAACTATTTTTGTAATATGGTCAAGTTATTTTTGTGCTGTTAAATAGACTTTGTTGTTACTTTCGTTGTGTAGTCCTATTTATGTCAATATAAGTATAAGTAGTATAAATTAAAGATTGTATTTAATATTTTGCTTTACTTTTAGCATAGAGGTCTTTGTTCTGCAGGACGTCCTGGGATGTTACAGGCTAATCATTATTTAATATCTCTTTTAAATATATTGGACATTCGAGTATGTTATGGACAGGTCAGGTACATATCTGTTTTTAAACTTTCTGCTATTCTTTTCATTTAAATTCATGTTATTTTGTTGTCTATACTAATATTATAAAGAGGAAATGTTTGATTTTTTGTTTGTTTGTCTCGAATAGGCTCTGAAACTACTGCACCGAATTAAAAAATTCTTTCACCATTCGAAAGCTACACTATCCCTGAGTGACATAGGCTATTTTTCACCCCGAAATTCCCACAGGAATGGGCACAACGCGGGTGAAACCGCGGGGCGCTGCTAGTTACTTATATATTATGAAATACAGTTAATGCTTAGGTACATATTTTTCATTAAAATTGTTTACAAACTCAAAGCAATATTTCTTATAATTCTTGTTGAAAATCACTAACAATATTTTCCGATAGCAAACGATTTTGCTGGAAATGCAGAAAAAAACTTTTTAAATTATTTCATTTACGCAGAACTTGTCCAGTTTTCTAGAACGCGGTGAGGCCGTACAAGTGATCTAATTAAAAAAAGTATTACATTTTTTTGTTCAACAATGTTTTCTTTCTAAAGAACTTTCTAGGAAGGCAACGCAAGTTTGTTGTGGAAGTTGTAGCCTGTGACGTCACTGTTGTCATGACAAGAGAGAGGGTACATTTCGTTAGAAGCAGAGCGAACCGATACCACCACGGGATACCACCAATCACAGCGCACTGGGATTGTCAAACAACGTATTGACATTGTCAAAATCTTTTCGTTACGCATTGTGGCCAATTGAGTTCCGTACAGCTCCACTCCGCTTGGAAACGCACCCTAATAAGGCGTTGTTGGTTTAAATTCAGCGATTTTATAACCTGCTAGCAATTGAACACTAGGTCGCCGGTACAACTTGAGCAAGTAAGGAAGTATTTAGACGAGCTAACGCGCTACGGAACAGCTTGGAAACTCGCTTAACCTACACAAAATCATTAGTTTTGTTCCATTCAAAAACAGGATAAATGGCCTTCCTTTTTAACTGGCAAGGATACTGTTTTGAACCTCTAATTACGTCATCATTTATACTCAAACACCATATCACGAATTCCCTCCACAGAACACATAATAGTATCTATAACGATAACAAAACTTCCAAACGAATCCCAACCCCTGTCAACGAACAGAACCTAGACTTGAATTCTGTTGTATTCGCAAAATTGTAATGTTTACAATATGTGTTGTTGAACAATTTTATATCTTCTGCCACAAGTGATAAGGTCTGAGTGAGGGTAAACACTTTTAAGATCTGTAGACGTCAAAAAAGTCCCGATAACAAGTAACAAGTATGAGGGGAAACAATGTGTGTTCCCGTTCGCGCTACGCATACGACCCTTTCGAAATAATGGATATTGATTACGTGAATTTGGACGAGAAAATATTTACATTGGTTAGATACAAAGTTTTGAAGAGTTTTAATTGAAATTGATTTGGTGTACAGAATGGTATGTGAACTTTTTGCTGAAGGGGTGCAGGGTAAAAGTAAATAGGCGGTATCGTAATGAAAAATATACGAGTAGTATATTTTATTTATGGAATTATTTCATAGAATGTCAGTCAAGATAGCAACTTTCTTCTAAACATTTTAAAATATCCTCCCTAGTAGGTAAGTGAGGGAGAATCTAAATTAAAGCTTTCCATAACAGAATTTTCAGTTTTTCTAAGGAATGTAAACTATAGTTAATTAAACTATGATTTATTCTGATATATGTATAACTAGCAGTGCCCCGTGGTTTTACCCGCGTTGTGTCCTTTCCCGTGGGAATTTCGGAAAGTTTTATACATATAAACCTTTCTCTTGAAATATTCTCTTCCTCTAGATAGAGTGTATCTATTAAAACTTCGGTACCCTAAAAACCGGGTCAAAACCGTGCTGTAGTATTTTTCCGGGGACTATGTTTTACAATATGTAGAGATTATGAATATTTATTTTTACAAAATCTTCAACTGTGAGTATCCACACATATTGTTGGGTAATACAAGAATGAAATAAAGCATAATCATACATAAGAGGGAGCGAGACAAGTATAGTATCTAAATATGAATGTAGTTGTTAAGGAGAATGATGAATGGTGACACAGCAAAGCACTTTGTTGGCAAACTGCTCCATTATCATTCTTATACGGTGTTCACTTACCAATTAAACAAATTTAGACCTTATTAGTACCATTTTAGGATATGTTTTGGATATCACATGTCTAGTATAAGTTAGTTTTGAAATGTTGAGGGAGTTTCGAAGTTATAATTAATTTATTGCTATCCTTATTAGTAAAGGGAACGTCTGTTTGTTTATTTATTTATTGTCTTTAGATATAGATATTCAGCTTTAAACATTAAACAGTTTTCCAGTGTTTTAGTACAATTTTGACATTTCTGTAATCATAATTTGACATAAGTATTCCTAATTGTATACAGGGTCACCTTCATAGAAGATAACGACTTAAGTAAGACTGGATGACTTAGAACTGTAAATTGGGCTTTTGAAAAAAAAAAAAATTGATTTTTTTAATGTATTTTAAAACTTTATTATTAATAATATTGATATTTAATGTAAAAAACTTAAAAAAATATTTTTTCAATTAATTATAAACAATTAAATATTGATGAAATTTCAATAAAAATCACGTGACTATAAACGCGCCATGATTGGTCACCGTAGTTGTGACGTAATTATGTTAAACCATAAGTACGTACTGCGTTTACAATCAAGATTCCCGCCCTTTTATTCTCTTTCCCTCCAAAAGTTTGCGATGTAACCGAACCTCTTTTCATAAACATAGGTATAAAAAGTTTGCGATGTAACCGAACCTCTTTTCTATACAACCAACAACGAGTGAAAACTCAGTGGTGAAATCGAACCAGTGAAACTACATAACATAATTACGTCACACGCGCTGTTCGGGAGTTGTCGGAGTGTTTTCGGTACTGGATTCAAAAATTAATTTTTATTTTGTAATAACTTTTGAATTATTGCGAAAAAAATAAAATAAAAATAGTTTTGTTATAAAACTAATATATAATCTTTCCATTTATCACAAAAAAATTTTTTTTTCAAAAGCCCCATTCATTTATTGATAACTAGTGGTGCAGTATTGTATTTGTTCCCGCAGGACTTGCGGGATAAAGGCTAGCCTGCGTTTTGACCTCTTAACTATCGGTACCGAGAAAACGGTTACGCAGTTCGGCCCTTTAACCAAGACCAAGCCGTTCGAACTTAAAATAGGTATCTATAATATTTGTAAAGATAAATAATGATATGAGTACATAAGAACTATATAAGAGTGGAGTTGATGTTGAAACATTTCATTATTAATTTATTTAGTTTCTTATGCGTGGTGATTATGCCTAATCCTCCTCACTGTACCGATATCTTCAGTGAGATGAGAGGCCTTTGCACAGCAGTGGGAAATTAAAGGCTCATACTTTCTTACTTTCTTTTATTTATCTTTTTATCCACAATAGTATTTTGGTCGTTACTCCCAAGGCCAACGGGTAATACCCTCTTTTGACGTCATTAAATTTTTCACGCAAATACGCCCGCGGGCAACAGCTAGTTAAATTCCCCAGAGGTTCAACAATATGAAATAACTACGGAACACGCAAAAGAGATGTGGGAAAACTTTAAGTTCGTAAGTTGAAAAGCCTAAGTGAGTGCAAGTGAGTTAGGCGGACTGTTAGACCGCATTTTACATCGTTTGGGTCATATAATGTGATGCATATGTCACCGTAATATCTATAAACTATACTATCACTACATATTATAAAACAAAGTCCCAGCCGCGTCTGTCCGTCTGTTTGTCTGTTCGCGATAAACTTAAATATTACGCTCGGGTTTTGTCGCGGGTTTTTTTAAATAGATAGAGTGATTCAAGAGGAAGGTACTTATAATAATAGTAATGTATAAAAATTCCCGAAATTCCCACGGGAACGGGCACAAAGCGGGTATAACCGCGGGCCCTGCTAGTATCATTATAAAGAGGTAAAGTTTCTAACTTTGTTTGTTTGTAATTGCTTATCTCAGAAACAATAAATCCGATTTGAATATTATTGATATGGATTATTTTTGTTATGGATAGTCACATTCAACGGGAAGATAATAGGCTCCCGAAATTCCCATGGGAACGGGCACGAAGCGGGTAAAACCGCGGGATGCTGTTAGTCGGTTAATCAAGTGATTTTACATCCCAGCCGAAAATTTAATTTTCGACCTGGGAATCGAACCTGGGACCTCAGTCTTGGCAGGCGAGTGCAAATACCACTAGACTACCGAGGTGATCACAACTAAATAAACAAGAAAAAAATCCATAATATACAACTTTATACGGCAAAATACAAAGTGATTAATGGACCAGTATATCAATTACTGTTGTCAGGTGCAAGTTGGTTTTTGCCGCGAAACTTCCTGGGGGGACCTTAATGGTGCTCTAGACAGCGAAATAGAAAATCTATTGCATGTTTTATCTTTACAGGAAAGATTGATGGCGAATGTCCTTTATCAGTTTAAGTATTGTACTTTTTAGAGACGTTGCAGCGCTTTGGATTGGTTAAATACTTTTTGGTAGGTGTATAGTTCAGGGGCTATTCATAAGTTGTTGTTTTTTATGTATGTGTATGTATCGGAAAGCAATGTGAAGCTTAGGCTGCGGCTCCATTGAGGCGGAGACGAGCGGAGCTGAGAGGAGCAGAGCTGTGAAAAGAGGTATGTGATTCCACTGAGGCGGAGACGAGCGGAGCTGAGATGTGGATTTCACGTAATATATGATTGGACGTGTTCCGCTCGTCTCCGCTTGACTGTTTCCATTGAAGCGGAGCGGAGACGAGATGTGGATTTCATGTAATACGATTGGTCGATCCCCACACGTCTCCTCTCAGCTCCGCTCGTCTCCGCTTGACTGTTTCCATTGAAGCGGAGCGGAGACGAGATGTGGATTTCATGTAATACGATTGGTCGATCCCCACACGTCTCCTCTCAGCTCCGCTAGTCTCCGCCTCAATGGAGCCGCAGCCTTAAAATTCCAATTTTAAAATTCTTTTATTTGTTCGCTATGGTGTGTCGAAGGCGACTGTAGAGTGTTTTGAATAAAGAACATTTGAAATTACCTCTCACATTACAGCTTTGAAAAACCGACTCAAAAAAAGGAGAAGGTATCTTAATTTGAGTTAATGCTTTTTCATTTTTTATAAGCACTAGTTGACGTCACCGTATCACCCATAACTAGACGACTAATCAGCATTAAAAAACGCGCATACCAAAACACTGAACAACTCTATATCGTCCATTTCACAGCAAACAACACAACAGTACACTATCGATTCAATCACAAGTCCTGAGGGAAGATTCCGGGATCCTGTGTTGTATCAAGGACCGCTATTTGTTTCCGTACGATAGTATTTCGATCGTTATAAGTTTGGTTCCTATTCCGAATGGTCGGAGATCCGGGTATTAGATTTGGAGAGCATTCCAGCTAAAGACTGGCTGGTTAGAATGCGTTTGGTCATTGCTATTTAAGAGACTGTCTTGAACAAAGGATTTTGTGTTTTACTGGAAATTGGCAGACAAACCGAATTATAGAAAGTACTAACGAGCTGAATGCTTGCTTTATTAACTCACTGTGTAGGGCAAATGCGTTTACATTTTAAGCACGAAGTATTTTTAAACCTTAGGGGTGTAAGGAGTTTGGTTGCTATGCGAGTCTATGCTGTTTATGGTATCGTAGATACTGAACGAATATATCGATTTTTGTCTATTTTTATGAATAAAAATTCATACATTTTGAAAGAAGATACTTCGTCTGTGCTTCGTCGCTTGCGTTTTTTGTACTTCAATCTTTATTAAGATCGCTAACTCACGGTCACTATAAACACTATCTATGTAAACGATCGCTTTATAAATAAGTAAGTAAGAACTACTTTTCATAGTAATCATCATCAATATTCAGTTTAAAATGATCATTTTGACCTTTTAACAATACAACATTAGACCCAAAACACATTCAATAAATTCACCCAAAAGGCCGACCGTTAAATTCAACAAATGAAAAGGTTAATTAAAAGTAAAAATAAAACAATAAATCATACGCAACACACTGTAACAATGCTAATTAACCTATTACGTGATAAAACAGTATGTAACGTTACAGTGGGGAGGCTGTGAAAAGTACTTTCGGATAATTTAACGTTTCGTTTTCATTAAGTTACGAACTAGCATATTTAGGGTAGCGTTGGCAGGTGAGAGTGTTATGCTTCTATTAGTGCACTGTACAGTGCAGGACGGTAGTTTAGGCAGGTAAGTTTTTTTGTATTGTTGTCCAGCAGTGGGAAATGAAACGTAAATAAACAAGAGTAGTTTTAAGAAATTATATTGTCATTAAACTTATGAGGTAAGCTTTGGGGGACTGATGCAGGTTCAAAATTTGTTTTTATTATTATAATCCCTTTTGCTAGTCTATATCACATGGCAGACCTTCTATTCTCTTTAATTTGACTCATTTAGTTTAAAAAAAATTGAAACTAAAATAGTGTATCCGTAGACCTATTACGGATACACTTCGCTTTTATTTTACATTTTTATCTGACGTTTCAGCCCCGTTGCAGGAACCATGCTCACAGAAGTCTTCTGTGACCACAGAAGTCTCAGAAGAAGAAAATGAGTAGTGTTCGCTTAAGAAACTGTACCATTCAGTCTTTTTGCTCGTTTTCCTTCAATTAACCTTCTGTGATGTAGTGTATGTATGTATGTATGTATGTACCTATATGTCGTGCTTATCAATACAAATATTATAAAGAGGTAACATTTGTAAGTTTGTTTGTTTGTATGTTCGAGGTAATCTCGAGAATGATCAGTCCGATTTGAATAGTTCTTTTTGTAATAGATAGCCACATTCAACGGGAAGGTTAAGGCTATTTTTCATCCCGAAATTCCCATGGGAACAGGCACAACGCGGGTAAAACCGCGGGGCGCTGTTAGTTAAATATATGTAAAAAGCTACGTTTATAACGTTTTATTTTATTGCTATTTCGTCTTTCATTCACAATAACACCTATAATCATTCAATTATTGAAATATCAGACCAAAAAATGAGTGAACCTTTTTTGAACAATGTTGAAAATATTATGTTATTATTCCTGTTTGAAAGACAGATGTACAGGCAGACAGCATCGTTAATAACCAGGTATAGTCGAGGTCATGCGAATATATATATACGTATGTTTACATTTTGTACCTTATGCCATTGTAATAGAGTGAATAATTGTATACAATATATAACGCCAACTGTACATTAATGACAGGATAAACAATTTTAAATCGTACATGTTAATTATACATTTCGTACGATACAAAGTAAGATAATATATATTTTTTTTTATTAAATATGGATATTGGAGATCGGTAATTTATTTTCGGCGATTCATTAAGTTTCACTTTTGTCGGTTGAGTCATTATTTATTAACGGAAGCGTGGTGTTTTTAATATGTATTTAATCTACCGGCTTAAAAGTAAACAATACATTGTACGTAAATACATTAAGTTTTTAACTGCATACAAGATGCAGTGACCGCAACAGCGACTACCATATTCTTATTAGCCTATAAAATACCATGAACTTAGACTCAACTGACGTACTTAATGTCAAAATGTAATGTCAAAATTACTTAAAACCCATATTCTCCATTACATAAATTATTCTCTACTGAAAATATATAATTCATAATTCACTCTCGGTTATTTAGACCCAAACTAAGCTCTAGCTTGTAATATGGAATCTAACTAACTGATACTACATATACATTCACAAACATAACCAGACGTCGCGTCGTCGCCAACAACTATGTCTTCACATATTATTGACTCCGGGTGGGAATCGAACCCACAACACCCGACACAGTAAGCGCTCTCACTGCCACTGTGCCAACGGGCTTGTCAAACTAAAATACTATACCAACATAAAGTACTAAGATAATGTTGTTATAATGAGTCCTAATACTGTGTCTATTTATCTGTCCCGCACTGTATGAAGGTGAAATAAAACATTAATTGCTGTCAGTGGACGGGGGGTGAGACAATGGCGAGTTTTTCGTTACTATTGTGTACGGAACCCTCCGTCACGCGTGAGGACTTGTTTTGAATGTCCCACCGAAAAAGTTGATCGATAATTTTGTCCTCAACTGCATTGTGGGTTAATGAATATTTTTTCTATGCTAATTGTGTTGTGTTCTTTGAATTTTTTCAATAGGCTTTTTGTTGTTGGGAATGTTGAGCTTTTAAGGGCAATGTTTGCTAAGTGGGCTTATTAAATGGACGAGCTTTCTATAAAAAGCTAGTTATATAGTTTTATACGGGTGTGCGTTGGTGCAGTGAACAGTGACAAGCGATGTTTTATAAAAGGAACTCGAAAGAAATGTCTTCCTTTATATAATAATCAAAGGTATATAAGTCAGTGCTAATATTAAAAACTAGCAGCGCCCCGCGGTTTTACCCGCGTTGTGCCCATTCCCGTGGGAATTTTGGGATAAAATGTAGCCTATAGCCTTCCTCGATAAATAGACTATCTAACAGTGAAAGAATTATTCAAATCGGTTCAGTAGTTTCTTAGATTAGCGCGTTTAAACAAACAAACAAACAAACAAACAAAACAAACTCTTCAGCTTTATAATATTATTATAGAATTATAGATAAATCAAGAACTGAGTTTCACTTGCTATCCTTGACTTTCTACAGGAGCTTAATGTGAGTCGATTAATCGAAGCCAGACGAGGACGGGTCGCTAGTTCAATATAATTTTATATACTTAAAAAAACGCCAATCGCTGTCGCTGCTCCGACACATAGCACACACCACTACAAGCAACTTCCCGCGACATTTTCCTATACCTTTTCACCACAAAATCACAACCCGTACATACTTCACAACCACAGCTCACTACATAGTATCTACGTACAGGCGGTCTCAAATTTTCTGGTACATAAACCAATCCAATACATAAGTACCTATATTTGGCTTAACAGAACGCCACCGTGGCCTGTGACGTGTTTACGAGCTCAACAAGAATTTACAGCCTTTTTGTGTATGTCAGATTGAACGGACATTTTTATATTTATATATATGGAATGTAGTTGTAGCCTTCACTGCGAGGATTCGATCGGTATTGCTTTTTCGACTTATTGCTGTGATGTGATGGATCTATGGGTGTCGCCAGCGTTCTATTTGGGATCGTGGAGTGGTGAGATATGGATTTCAATATTATCGTCTGGTTACGGCTTTCCACAAAAGCTACGCTACGGTGCTTGGTATATATATTTTAGCGTTTTAATCTTGATGTCCTTGTAGTCGAATTTATCGAGCTACGCTTTTTATTCCCACATCTATGTAGGTAAATTGCTAAAGCGCAAGGCACACATAGTGTGGTGCGGGGCGGGTGCGGGCCGGTTGCGGGCAGCGCACAGAGTGGTAAAATCACCTTAAACCTGGCCATAAATCAAATTTGTCAACTTCTGTTCTAAGACGTAATATTGGGGCCTAGAGCAGGTAGATACCTGTTTCATCGATTGGGATCATTTTTACCTGCGCTGGCATTCACAGGACGTTGTACCAACAGTCGGAACCTAGCGCTCGAAATACGCACGTCTTTGTTCTCAACAACACCAAAAAAACATTATTTTTCGCTGTTTGTTATTTTATGTTTGTAGTGAGTTTAGTGGAAGAAGTGGTCATGGATATTGTCAATCAAGGTATGTACTCTATTTTAAAATCCATTTTAGCTATCCACCGGGTTTTTTTTGTCTGTTATGAACTGTTAGTTCAGCCACGGAAAATACTTGCATTTTTTCGAAAATCTCAGCTCTCATTCGTATTTTTATTTATGTGCAACTCATCGCAACAGTATCGTACTAATATTTTATTAAACGTTAAGTCTTCTAGTATAAGTGTGACTAGCAAAAACATTCACAAGTTTTCACATTCAATAGAATTTAACGGTTAAACATTGACATTTTATTACAAATAAAAATAACACTTCTTTATCTTGTTCCAGATTATGTACATTCCGCCATATTAATGACCAGAAAACAGTTTCATGAGTTGGTTAGAGCAAGCCCACAACGACTGCTTGACCCAAAACGTTTTTTTTTAATAAATAAACTTTTAATTTTTTTTAATGTTTTGTTTCTATTTAATATCTCTGTTATTAATACATTAGGTATAAAAAATATCATAACAGGTCAAATTCTGCCCTTCAGACACAAAAAATGCCCAAAACATTTTTGGCCAGGTTTTAGGTGATTTTACCACTCTGTGCAGCGTGACGTTTTATTTTTCCGAAACAGGCTATTATGTCTTCTTCCATACAAAGACAAAAAATACAACAAGACGAGACTCGCAACCGGCGCGCAACCGCGCTGTGTGAGTCTCGCTTCAATGGGAAACGGTCTTATACTTTCGGAACTAAGGCTCTATTTGTAACGACACACCAAAGACGTAACTTATCGATGTAATTTTTCATATATTACTTATTAAAATCACTCATGAAATCTCAACTAAGGAAGCTTTTGACGTGTCTGATTACGGGCGTTAGAGATGGAACGGGCACTGATATGTTATGCGAGACCTTCCATCTCTTCTAGATTTACTATTTCTTTCCCATCATTACTATTCCTCAGTCGCCAAACAAACGTCCCTAGCCCTCCGAGTTAGCCCTCAATTTTACGGCTTCAAGCGTAAAACTAAACGTTATTTTATGGCGCGATTATGTCTCTTACGAAACAGCGACGTGCTTTAAATTTTGAGAATTTGTTTTACGCCTTTTTTATTGCTTTCGACAGGAGTTGTATCTCTCTACTAATTAGATCTATGGGATTGTAGAAAGAACATTAGTGATTCGTTACAACGTTCGAGCCGTGATAACATTCTGGCATTTGTTTTATGGCTTTGTTTTGTTGTAAAAATGTAGATTTATTTAAATAATTTACCAATTAGTTCAGTATTTCAAGACTGATATTTATTTCAAGCATCTGCCGTTGTAATTATCTGTCCGCCATCAAAAATGCCGATGGAAAAGTCTAATGGACCAAGAGCCCGTGGACCCCAGACTTTCGTCATTTTATAAAAGCTGAAAGTTTGTCAGCGCATGCTCCCAACACAGGTAAGAACGATGGACCATTATGAAGTTTGGGTTATAGTGGCTTTGGCAGGTAAACGGTACTAAAGGTCAATGGTCGAAAACACCAAGTTGGCCATTGATTTCGATATCACCGTCAAAGGGTGACTTGTACAACTCCTCAAGAGCTTTCAAATGACATAGGTCATGTCACTGTTGAGCAGTAGGATCAGCGTCCATGGCATAGGCCAACTCCAATCTTCGGTGGTCGAAAACACCAAGTTGGCCATCGATTTCGATGTCACCGTCAAAGGGTGACTTGTACAACTTGTCAAGAGCTTTCAAATGACATAGATCATGTCACTGTTGAGCATTAGGATCAGCGTTCATAGCATAGGTCAACTCCAATCTTCAATGGTCGAAAACACCAAGTTGGCCGTCGATTTCGATATCACCGTCAAAGGGTGACTTGTACAACTTATCAAGAGCTTTCAAATGACATAGGTCATGTCACTGTTGAGCATTAGGATCAACGTCCATAGCATAGGTCAACTCCAATCTTCAATGGTCGAAAACACCAAGTTGGCCGTCGATTTCGATATCACCGTCAAAGGGTGACTTGTACAACTCTTCAAGAGCTTTCAAATGACATATGTCATGTCACGCAAATCACACTTTTTATTTGATGAATTTAGATCGGTATTTTACACACCTTTAGTACCGTTTACCTGCCAAAGCCACTGTAACCCAAACTTCATAATTGTCCATCGTTCTTACCTGTGTTGGGAGCATGCGCTGACAAACTTTCAGCTTTTATAAAATGACGAAGGTCTGGGGTTCACGGGCTCTAGGTCTATAAAGTTACGCTGTCAAATTCAATTTGTTGATTATGATTTGAATTTGGAACGAACCGATGGATAGTTAATTAAACACGACTCGATTAAAAAGAGGTTGTTTATTCCATGTTCGAATCTAACTTTTAAAAGAAGTACAATCAAGTGCACAAGTTTTAATAACAAATATTAAATTGACATAACCGAGGCCTGTCGGAACAGTTAGTCATAAAATTAAAGACCCGCAGCATAGAACTTTTTTAAATTTTAAAATATTTTCCCAAAACAAATTTTAACACTTTTATTACATCGTAAAAGTTTATCTCAATATTTTAATTAACGGGCACTGGACCATAAAGTTCCACAAACTTGTATTTTGATAAAGATTTCACTTTACACTTTTTACGACTGACATACAAACTAACAAACGAAAATATTTTATTAAAGGAACGGAATATGGACTAATTAGGGATTAATTTGTAGCTTAATAAATTGTCTTGATACTTAAATTATGTAATCATGTCTCTACCTGTTTATTTTTATACCATATAGACTATTTTTATTTACAAAAACAATTGATAAAAAATTTATGAAACGACATACTATAAATACAATGCTGGACAAATAATTAGAGGAAATCGCCAAGAAAGCTCTTAAGTATGTTAACACTAGACTAAATTGATAAACAAAGTCCAAATTCAGTACAAAAGGGGTTTCTATTTAATGTACAGGTCAGTAGCAAGGATGAGACTAACCACAACTAATGGTTCTCGGTTGCCGACTCTGTACTGTACCGGCTTATTCCGTCCAATGTCTCCTAATAATTTTGTGCTCTACTGTACTTTTGTGTGGTATTTGATACATGTTCCTGAGACGCTTGCGATCAATATTTTCTAATATGAAAGTTAATCTTTGTTTTAAGGTAACTTTGTAAGAAAAACAGTTTACTTAATTTTTGAATAACCATTTTAAAACCTGAATTAATTATAGGTTTTGTTTCATTATAATTCAGTTATTTTTGTATAGAAATTTATGGCTTACTTTGTTTTAAAAAAACAATGACAGAACCATTTTACTAAATCTGTTTACGCTCAAACTAATCTTAATAACAACGGTAAAGGCCAGTTGATAAACAATGCCCTGACCTTTAGATAAAAAGTTAAAAACATACACTTAAATAAACTAACACTTACTAAAACTATCTGTTCCCACTATAGATGACTGACAGTCACCTATAGGTAAATATAGAGTCACCTTTAGGTGACTATAGAGTCACCTATAGTATGACCCAACTCAGAAATTGAATACAAATCCAGTAGCGATGTCCTATAGGTTTTGACATCTGTTTTCGCCAGTGGGGCACGCTGTAAAATGTATGGGAAATGACACTCGGATGCAGACGGGGTTGCATCCAGATGTACCCGGTTATTTCATAAAGACTTGATTCAATATTCTTACTAATACTATAAACGATGAAGTCTGTCTGCCTGTTACGCTTTTACGGTCAAACTGTTGATCCGATTTCGATGAATTTTGATTTAAAGATGAATTTTAGATTTTGATAGAGGACATATTAGCTGTTTTTAATGTTTTTATTGTCATTGTTAAGAAGAAGAAAATTGGCAGTGTTATAAACGACACGAACGTAATGAATACTTTATTTGTCTCACGGCTGGGCAAACAGAGGGTATAAAGAGCGTTTACTTTTTGTCAATAATAACTTCAAAGAAGATATCCACAGACAACTATATTTTAAACCAATAGATGGTAACACACTATTAATAAACTCTGTAAAAGAAAAACACGATCTATATTTGTAAAAGGAACAACTTCAAATTTAGAACGGGTTAATTGTCACACAACTGTATTATGTACCCGACTGTACCCGGATATAGAGATTTACAAAGCTTTGATTGCGAAACAAATATGATATCTAAGCGGTTTGAAATTGTTGAACTGACCGCTCTAGATGGCCCTTTGAGTATTTTGTTTGGTTTTGTACTGTTGCCTCTGATTTGGTGGTGTTCCCATGTTTGTGAAGTGAATTGAGATCGGACGGATTATGCATTTGTTTGTTTAATTTTTCGTGTATTATTTTTTGGAATGGCCAATTGGCAACTTTGTTGATACGCACATATACATACGTAATTTTTTTTTTCTGTTTATTATTTTTGAGGAAAGCTTTTTGAGTTGTAGCCGCACTGGCGGTTTATATAACGTTGCTATTCATGAAATCTAGGTACAAAGTAGATATTTACAAATGAAAAATAATTTTAAATGCCGCATTGTGTAAATAGTTAAAGAGTACGGCTGGGGCTATTTAAGTCATCCTCTTAGTTGTCATGCCCTATGGAAAAGGAAGGAACTCCTTCGACAATAGCTCAGCTCTTATATTTAAGAAGATTTACTTATAAAAGTACTCACCATCTTGTTTCACGGTGTTCCCGAGGGGGCCGCAGCTGGCTAGCCAGATGAACAGGATCCACCTCAGCATCAGGCCGTGGCTGCCTCTCCTCCGAAGCTCAGGCTGATTGTGGAAATGCCTGACAGTCGGCGTGAATCGCTCACGGCACGGCCGATCCATTTCACGTCACTAACTGTCATTGGCTGTCACTGTCAATGTCATTGAACTGTTACAAATTCACTGTCATAGCTTTGTTTATTACTTTTTGTACGTAAAACTTTTGCACTTAATTGTACATAACACTTTCAAACCTGGAATGTGGCGTTATTAAAGGTATGTCAAATAAAAAAAACCTTTTTTATTTGACCTTTATTCATAAATGGAACATACAAAGTATGGCAGTAAACTAGGCGAGAAAGAAATATAAAAACCTATTCCATTTACAAACAAATGAAGACATCAATAAATTATTAAAAGTTTGAAAACAAACTGAAAAACTAAGCAAGTCTGAATTGAAAGGGCCGTCAGGTGAGCCTTTGTACACCTTCCCTATAATATGACCTCGATAAATCAAAGGCAGATCTGCGATAAGCGGCTCTTTTAAGTCATCCCGCTAAAGTGGTTTTGATTTCTTTTTAACTTTTATTCGGACCGTGAAATATTGCGCGAAAACACCTGAAAATTTTCAATAAAGATTTCTTCTTTTTCTCGAGTGTGGGCTTCAATTTTACTTCACATTATATTATATTTGTAGATCGATGTGAATTGATTTAATTGTATACTAAACTTTTGAAAACAAAGAAAATGTTGGTTCCGTTATAAAAAAAAACTCTGGCTTTAAGTATTCACAGTAACTCCTTCAGGAATTGTACAATAAAATGGGATGGGAGCTAAGAAATTCACGAGCGTCCGTCCTCAGAATTTAATTACGCAACCTATCGACAATTCGCGACACCACCTTGACCTCATCAGAGCAGCGCCAGCACACTGGGCAGGCTGTGGGCACACACGACACGACGCGTCAAATATTCATACTCAGGGCAACATTGGGTTAACGGTATGTACCTACAGCACGTATTAACGCCCCTCCGGAATTCTGCGGTCAAATAATTGGAAGATCCCTGTGTTATGCCTAATGCATCGCGTTTGACGCACCGCACAAACCATACGCCAAATTATCCAGTCAGATATGACCCAAAAACGATCACGAAACTCGGAAAATTTATTATCATAATAGCGATATGATTGAACACATCACGGTCATAATTTCCAACGCGGTTCCATGTCTAATAATGTTATTTTTGTTCCACCAATAAGGTGATCGCGTGTCTGAGGGAGTGATCAGCAGAATACCCTGCACACTATCCAGGCCACCCTTATTACTGGAAGCTAAAGCTCAAAATGGTTTGTGGAGTAAATTGTATTTTTATCAGAAAAACTTTGTTGGTAGTATAGAGAATTATCGTGTAGTCATTGTCTCGGAATGTCGCTTTGATCGAGTGTTTTATTCTTTACTAGCACTTCGGCTTAAAGTTGATGGTATTGCTTTTGAATACTTCGATGGAATAGGGCAAGTTGAACAGCTGTGCTGGCTCAGCCGGAAAGAATGATGCGAGTTCAGATCTGGGAGGGAATCTCAACTATTTGTTTTGCATAACAACGCCGGAACTTTTGTAAGACATCAGTTCTTGACCTTACCTGTATTACTTAAAGTTATCATAACTTAAAGCACAGTCTAGGATTGACAGGTATAAAGATATTTTATTTAAAAGTTATTTAAAAAGTTTTTGGCACAAATTCCGACAAAAAACCCTAAAAACCTAACCTAACCTAACTGTTAGACAACTTATCTCTAGTCATCATCCATTTTCATAGACTAGACTGGTTAACTCATTCCGATTGTTAAGCAACGTACAGCTCGATCCCTACTTGGATGGGTGGTTGGTAGCATTTCTATCTAAGCGCTACAAGAGCAGTACGTAAATTAGTCGGTCCCGGGTGTTCCAATTAGACTATGGCGGAGGCCTTGCCGTGGTCTAAAAACTCTGACACCAGGTTTGGCCTCTAGCCTACTTGAACTTACTAATAGGCTAGACTTTCTAACTACAGTCTTATCTAAGATCTGCTTAGGCTTGAATGATAGACCTGGCTATGACTGCGGATGTTCTATACAGTCAATCTTACTTGCTTACGTAATGTTTTGAAGACCCCGTCGTTTTATCTACATCAAAAGATATCGATCAAACGTAACCTCCTATTATTAGTTCATTAACAACTCCACTAAATTGCATAATAAATCAAAGTGCCATACATCAATGTATATCTCAGGCACACCCAAAGAGGAACACATCTATGACTTAATTGGTTTCAAATCTTCCAATAAAATGGTCTCTAAAAGTTTTATACGACGAGCCAGGTAGGCAATCTTTTGGGCTCTTTTGTAAGCGTGAGCATTTTATTTTTACGGATTTCACATGGCTATTCAGGCAGTGAAAAGAACCATGAGTGGACATATTATTTGGTAGCTCGAGTTTAGATAGAAGTGCCTTTTGTAAGGATCCCGAACTATTGTGTTGTGGGAGTTATTTTTTCTGATGTGTTTACGTAAATAGATTCTTCAAGGTTTGTATGTTTGTTTGTCGGTTGAAGGATCGCTTGGCTCGAGTGGTGAAGCAATTAAATAAATTCCCAGTACTTCTTTATCCTAAGTCAACTTAACCTATAATTATTTTCCAAGTAATAGCATCACCAATCAAACTCTGTAAGTGGTTACAGACTTACCCACATGAATTGAAATAAATATTTTGGACTTGGAGTCGGTCATTAAATGAATTACACTTTGTACAGTCAGCCCAAGAAAATATAGATTACTTTATACTTTGTCCAATTAAATAACAAGTCATTCATTTATATATTTCGTGTAAGTTTGTGGCCTGGTATCGGAGTTAGACCGCCTAAAGGCCTCCGTCATGGTCTAGCAATTGAAATAACCGAAACGGCCGAAAGTGATATTTCTAACAGAATGCCATGAACTAACATCGCTTATTCAATCTATACTACTACCAGTACAAAACAGACATAATACTTAATATTAATATGATAAGGTTCTTTTTCATAGGCCAACTGTACGTACTTGAGGCAATATTCATAATACTGAACCATGCTTTCTAAGTTTCTATACACCATTCCTACACGCCAAGCCTCAACAAAAGCTTTTAACCAATTCTAAACATAATCAAAAGGCCGGTAAAAAAGATTAGAACGCACCTTTAGAGTCCGGTTTTGTTTAATTTATTGTATCTCTGTGGCAGGTGCTTTACTTTTTATGATTCTGATGTCTTGTTTAGCCGGATAATGTTATAATTTATTTGTCATAAACATCATTGTGTCTATTTACTTCTTGGTTTATATTCAGTAAGTAGTTCTGAGACATTTAGATGGCGTCGTTAAGCCTACTCTGATTCACACTCGAAGTAACGAAGGTAATTTAATAGAAAACATTGTATTAAAATTGGTTCAACTTGGCTGTGGGAGTAAAAGACGCTAACGTTAACGTTAGGTTAAGTGAATAAGGCTGTACGCAGACTATAATTTAGACGATCTTAAGTCAATCTGTAGGCTTTTTTTCGTATGGAGATACTTATAGTTATTGATTATGAACAGACAATGACATTTAACAAAACAAAAGCATGTCTTAGCAAGAGTAATTTGGCTATTAGACGAGGTAACTATTTAATAATCTGTGCTGTTAGTTTGTCGCTAACGTGTCGGTTGATTACAGATTTGTCGCACACGAGTAACAAGACTTTTGTCTATTCATAGAGCCTGTCTCACAGATTGTCTTGACTGTCTGCACATAGCTTAACTAGTAAAAACGATAACAAATTCAATAAAACACGTTTGAATTCCAACAAACCATTGGCAACGTTACCGAACTATTGCTTTTCAAACTAAAACAGACGTTTATTGCAATAAAAAAGTTGGCAGTTAACAGTCAAAGTTGAGAATTGTTTAACATAGAACTGCGCGGATAAAACGGTCAATGTGGCCTAGTGATAGCCTTTCCGTAATATGCATGCTTTGTTTGCATGCATGGAGTGGACGCGGCGATTGCTTTGCTGAAAGATTTACCATCTAATTCCACGACTTTTTGGTTGTGTGGCAGCAGTAGTGTTGTTCTAGTTAAGATTTATGATGCCGTCAATATGGAAAGGATTGTGAGAAGAGATATAGGTACGAATATCTTTTTCTCGTCAAGTTGTTAGGTGATATTGCATTTAGAAACGGGATACCTACCTACGTGATTGCGATATACTTTACAGCGTTTTTCTTACATCGATTTCTTTATATCGAAGCTTACATAGAGCAATGGAAAAATAAAGTGTGCAATAGGTTATTGTTTAGATAAGTGAAGTAACGAAAGCTTATAATCAAAATATGCAATTTGGTAATATCTAAATAAAATTTGAAGCTTGCACTTATTGTAAGATAAATAAGAAAGTGCACATAACTTTTACTCAGCAAAATCCTAATACACAACGTCAAGTAAAAGCTAAACAGAAACTCACAATAATATTTGCGCAAATATTAGAAGAAAACTCAGTTACGGCCTCCCCTTTTCTCCGGTTAAACCCTCCGTACACATTTGTTACAATCCAAGGGGTCACGTGACACCGCCAGCCATGACATCTGTCATTGGAGTATGGCGCTCGCGGTTCGCGCGCGTCACTCAACCGCTCATCCGATCGAAAGTAAACGCAATCGAAGGAACAGCATTAACCAGCTAACATTAAAATTGACTCACGAACGAATTTAGAATACCAATCGTCTTTTGTTTTTCTTTAAAATGTATTGTCCTATCTGATGGCAAACGGATGGGGATATTCAAATGCTATAGATGTTGTGTCATTGTGTCTCCGGGATTTCGAAATGCGATTTTATAATTGAAACTGATGGCCGTTCCAAAATGTTGCTCCAATTCTGCTTTCGTTTGTGTTTCGTCAAATATTTATATCTATTACTGTGTACATTTTGTAATCCCTATCCAGGGCGGTCCCTACTAATCGTCCCTTTTGATACCATTGTTAAATTTATCCCATTGTATCTAACCGCAATATATTACTGTGTTCAGATTTTTGTATGTTACCATGGGGCTGCCTAAACGCAGTTTTTATCTAAACAAATCTGATATCATTCTTTTTTGCTTATCTTCCTTCTTGTTTATATCCTTTTCCCTAACGGTTGTTATAGAATATTAATTGTCGTGGAAAATTGATACGAATCCAAGCAAGTAGTGATTTTGCTCAATGTGATTGGTATTGTGTGGTTCGTAATTTATGTTATTGGAAAGGTTTATTATTTCTGCATTAACTTCTGATTTCAGACTCGTGGTGTGTCATTAGAGGTCTAATGATGGGGCCTGATTGATTTATGGTTGCGTTACAATGTAATGGAGAAAGGTTATTTGGAGTAGATAAATATTTGTAGTGGAATGATAATGATACAAGACCAGTAATAGGCATGTGTCGATCGAAGACGTAATATCGTAAAACAAACTTTTTATTGTTGCTAAACTCCGGAGACATATAGAAAAAACCCTATTAACAAAAGCAAAGCTCAAATAAAGGCAATAACTCTAGCAAATATTAATCTGGTTGAAAAGAAGGTGACAAAACAAAACCAGAAGCAAAAAATAAATAAACTCATCCTTTATTTTGAACGACGTAAAGAGAAGCATGAAATCGTGCGAATATAACACTGTTACATGCATCGCGTGTCATCTCTAGTTTTTATATTTTCAATCTTTGCCCAGCCGTCTCGGTGCCACGTGTTCCGTTCCGCCCCATAATTTTAATTACACGCATTGTCACTTTTATCACTTCAGACATAAGGATGTTTTTTCTCTAATGTGTGTTAGTCACACGGAGTGTCAACTAGACGCAAAATCCACTTTTTCGCATGATTGCGTTCCTGTTTAGGGTTAAATAGATGTACTGGTCTCACAAATTGAATGTGTGGTGAACTTTGCTGTGAATTTTGTTTGGGTAAAGATTCTTGATCTGTGGTTTGGGAAGTTTTGTTTCTCTGGAGACATGTGTACTTGGGGGCCATTGAACCCGGGAACTACTTTTGGTATTTAAAGTTTGAGACACATGTGTTCATTTTTTGCTTTGGATTTGGTATTTGCGTTCTGGGTAGTTTTAATATGTGTGGAATCGTCTTATTGTATTTACATTTTGTAATAGCTTTATAGTGGTTGTTGTCAACTTACTTTAATGAAATTTATTTCTTTACTATTTAAATACATTTTTAGTGAGATTAGAGTTTTTTGTTCTGACGTGGGACATTAGATTACTTTGTGATACTTTTTAATGAGGCTATCATAATATTATCTATAGACAAAAGTCTCTCTACAAACAATAAATAAGATAGATACTTTCCAACATCCGCAATGAAGATACACATTTCATTCCAAAAACCATAAGGACAAACCCGAATAACAAAGAAATCATTTCGACAACCTATCAATAGAATCACGTTTTTTGATGAAATATCGGGAAATATTTCTGTCTTTGATCATGAAGCGGTATTCTTGTAAAAAAATACGGGGAATCGAGGTATTGCATTTATCTTGCAATATCGTTCCGTAATTGTTGATCGGTATTATGTTTTTATTGGTCTTTAACTAAATAAAGTTTATTATTTGGAATTTCTTTGTTTTTCGTAGAATTTGAAATTCAAAAGTGGTTTGGTTTGATTCGTTTTAATTTTATCATTCAATTTCTTTTTAAATTAGTGAAGAACTAACAATAAGTGACGTAAATAAAGACATTAATTTATTCTAATGCAAGGATAGATAAACTCAAATTTTAGATGAAATTTGCTTAGAAGTAAGGAAAAAGTAAAGAAAAAGCATACATATATTATGTCCTATTGCATAGCAAAGGCTTTTCATCTCACTGAAGATCAAGAAGAAAGAAAGGAAGTTAGAAAAGATATGATAAAATATAAAAAGTATTTAATATCACATCGACCGATCAAATTACAATCTTTATCCTACCACAAAACATTATCAGAGAAGTTTAATCTCTAAAGACGGAACTAATAAAGAACCTGTGTCCATTCTTTATAATTACATAACTGTATCAATTGATAGCATCTTTGTAATGAATTCTGTGGCTACCCGGGCTATGATCGATAGCTCTACATTTTACGAATTTCAAATGAGTAGTGTAGAGATTCATTTGGACGGTTCCAGTCACTAAACTTTAAGGAATTTAGATTGCTATTGCTATCGATTATTCTTGAGGTTTTTTGAACTTCGTATGTTATAGATTTTTTAAATGGGTGTGATTTTTAAGAGCTGCTTTTAACTTGTGAGTTTTTAGGTGTAGGAAAAATGTTGTTACTGAATTATGAAGTAATTATATTTTATTGAGTTGAATTTTGGAAAGGCAGCTGAAAGGCCATTGGTGGCTTTAAATAGAGAGTAGCAGGTGTTGGGAAAAGCTTTTGCCCAGCAAAGGGATGATGGGCTCAAGTAACTGTATACAGTTAACAAAGATGATTAACTCTATATATGTTCTTTAGCAGTAGTTTAGTAGAAAACTTGTTTTAGGGGTTCGTAGTTTCTTTGTTTCGTTTTCATAATTCTTCGTATAAAAGATAGAGATATATTTCACGAAGTAAATCATATTCAAAATTTATTTTATCTCTTATTAAGTTATTTATACAAACATAAGAATGTTTCCATAATAACTTTCAAAGGAAGCTATTTTTTATAAGTTAACAAAGGAAGTGAGCTCCGTAACTAAATGATATCATTAATTTTAGTAACTCGCACCGGTTACTGGATTAATGTGAATATGTTCGAGAATAGAACCGGAATCATTGTTGTATAGGAAAAGACGGCGCGTCTTGCACATTGGCCTTTGAAGAGAACGTCGACATTAAAGTGCAAAATTAACTAGGTAAATAAAATAACAATAATTTTTGACATTACAGTGACAACAAAACTCCATTATGACAATGTTAGTCGAATCAGGTTAGTTTGAACAAAGCACTTTTTTATCAAAATAGTATTCGGCACTCATGTGATATTTCGGTTTCTTTTAACAATTCGCTTGTATAGGATCCTTTCCGACAGGTTGACTAGGTATATGATCGGGTAGTCGGCGCCTCTGTTATTTCTTATACCAACACAAAATCGAAATCCGACAAGTATTTAATAGTAATTAGCTTCATATAAAGCTTTGTCACTACGATTGATTAGATCTTACGGTAGATTTGAATCCCGGCTGCCTACAACGCCTACAACTGGGTCTTGGCTTGTCTCCGTGTGGTCTTGTCTACATATTTCCAATGTTCTAAGCTTGTATTGTAAAGAACCGGTCGAAAGCCTCCGATAACTTCCTGGGCATGTCGTAGACTGCACAGCTCGTATTTTGTTATTTTTGTTCGACTTCATGCTTTCTTTGAAAGTGTAGTTTTGGATGTTGTATTATTTTTTATTGGTAAAAGTTTTCATTGTTGGGATTAAAACTTTGACAAAGGATGTTTCAATTGTGTTATTGAAATGTTTGTCTTGAATATTGTATGTCTGTGTATCGATGTTAGTAGATGGTTGTGATGATGGATTATTAGCGCATGTTTCTACATGACATTAGGTATTTACTTCAAAGATATCTTTAAATGTGTTAAAAACACTGACGTTGGCGTCCTAAAGAGAGTGGGTAGGCATATTACAATTATTGATATGAAAATTAAACTAAGTACTTTTGGTTAGAGAAATGTGAACTTGTTAGTAGGTACATATTTGTGATTTGAAATCATTGTCTATTTCCCCGAAAAGGTCATTGAACTATAATTACATCAACTTCCCATTATAATAGCGTTTGTTATTATCAAACAAACGAACATCAATTTAAAAAAATATCTTATCAGTATCACTAAATTATAAAGAAGAAGCTAAACATAATTCAATATCGGATCAAAAAGATATGAAAAGCAACTATCTACGAACAAAAGAGTCTTCCGAGAATTGAACTAGATCTAGATTAAAAAGATAACAAGCTCTGCAGGGAAATACGAGCACTTCTACTGAATATGTAATGTACAGTAATATCTAGAATGCAAACAACCTAAATGCAAGACGCCAGTCAGGTTATTAACTGGAAAATCAGGAAATTAACGCAAACAGACTATTGGCACAAAGGAAATAGCACCTTAACAGGGTTTATCGAGAACAGAGAGAAACTAATCGTTTGAACAGGGCGATAAACGGAGAATTAGTCGAGTTGCAACGACTTAAAGATGTTATAAAGGAACAAAAATATCAACAATGATCAAATACTGTTTAAAAACGTTAATTCTTAATAATTTTCAATGATACCGATTGGACAAATATACAGAAACAAATATAAATAAATAACACGAAAACACAGAAAACTACACACTGAAACATATAAATTGTGAAAATTTGCAATACAAATCGCACTGCAGAGAACAGTGCAGAGCTTTTTGTGTGCGAGTTAAAAGAAACCACCTCATTAGCATATTCTATAGGATTCTCACCCCCTTTGCGGCAAATATAACATATAATATAACAATAATATATTATATAATAATAATCGAATACAGTTCGACGATTAAAACACTGTTACACCCGATTTATCAAACGGAGTGTTGTTACATATATTTCACGATTATAAAGGCAACGCGCAAAGCCTTTACGATAATAATTATTTAAATAATTACACTGTTTATTTGTCGTACACGTTGTTGTTACACATTGGCACTATTTTAGTATTTTTTTGGGTTACAAATGGTTTTGTATGGGTTATTTTTGTGTGTTATGTGTGGAGCGCGGCGCCGCGCGTCGTGTCGCGCTGGCGTCTGATTCTCAACTGTCTTGCTATGCGTTCCCAGGGCGAGATCCCGTCTGTCCCGGCCGACAAAAAAGTACGTTCCGTTATTCAAAATGTTTTTAACTACAGCCGGTTTTCTAGTTTATAAGCAGAACAAAAAGTAAAGTGACAGTTATGGGGTCATCATTGCAGGGTAAAAGCTTTGCCTTTTCGAAGTTTTTAACACTAATTACAGTGAGTAGGAATGTACAGAACTACATAGAAATTTGGCTTAAAAATACATTGCATACTGCATATTCTTATTGACAAAATGTCATGCTTTATAATCTAACTGAAATATATCTTTTTCTGCGGCATTTCTTTCGGATATTAAGCAATATTATACATAATTACGAAATTAAAAAGTTAATATTTTAGACGTTACCATCCATTATTACAATGTTATTCAACATTCTTAGTGTAACAGAACGCAGCGTGACGTTACCAAGTCGACGGTATCTCTGTCCCTCTCGCACAGTGGTCGCGCGCGTTTCAACCCCGACTTCACCCTTCTCGCTGCAGGATTCAATCGTCCATCATAAAATGAACTTCACACATTTCCATTTCAATCGTTAATTTGTAGGTGCCGGAGTTCTTCTTACGCTGGTCTGTAACAGGCCTACGATTTTAGGGCTAACAAATTAGAAAGGGGAGAAAAAACTGTTAGAACGTCAGGTTTATTGACATTTTGCTGGGCTATAATTAAGGATTATCGAGGCCCTTGGGTTAGTGACACACCGTTAAAATTTAACAGTAGAATTTTGTTTCAATTAACAAGTTGAATTGGCTATAAAATGAACTGTTAACGGAGTCGTTTGAAAGAATCTGTTCTTATCTAAGAATTAATATTAACGATTGATAAAAGGGTCTCTTTAGTAGCGTTCATAATGTTTTTGATGGTTGTGTTCCTTTTATTTAGAATTTGTTTTATTTTAGAGTATTATTTGTGCGCTGCTTAGTTTGAGTCTTTAGTTTGAGTGCTAACATTATCAATATTATAGGTTTCATCTACTTTATTACGTTTTTCTGATGGAAAATCATTTTGTTTAATATTCAACTCGTTATTTTCGCTACTGTTAGGCTAGCCTCCTTTGCTTCTACCTACGGTACCATTTTTGCCCTAATCTGGAACCTTACTACTCTACTCTACTAATAAAATCTCTGTGATTCATCTTTATTCTCTTCTTTACTTCTGACTCATTGCAGTCAATTAGGGTTTCTTAGGGCCCCCATAGTAGTTAACACCCCAATATGATTAAGTTTATTCTACGTTCAAAAGTACTCAGTTGACAGACTAGCATTTTTTTTGTAAATCGAACACAAATGATGTAAAACGATCTCGATATTATTAAATCACTAGCAGCGCCCCGCGGTTTTACCCGCGTTGTGCCCGTTCCCGTGGGAATTTCGAGATTTTTTTTACATAAAAACCTTCCTCTTGAATCACTACCTATTACAAAAATCCGCATCAAAATCCGTTGCGTAATTTTAAAAACTTAACCATACAGACAAACAGACGCGACTTTGTTTTATACCTACTATGTAGTGATGAAGATACCTACATAAAATTTTAAGCACATTTCTCAATGGATTCCGCTCTGCTCCTTGACTCCCCTGCTACTTCAACTTGTTCATTTTTGGAAAAGCGAGGGTACAAATGGTGATTTTTATTGTTCCGATTTCGTTATGATTTTTTTTGTAGATTAGAATTTGATTTGGGTTAAAAACTAAAAATTTGTTTTTCTGTATAAATAAAATCTTCTGCCGATTTCTTAAATAAAAATAATTAGCTTGCCACATTTCAATAAAAAAATAGCTTTAAAAAAAATTACAACATTAAATAATTAAAAGAAAGCAAACAATTTAAAGGTCCCATTTGTTTTTATTTTGGACATTTACTAATTTCAATAACAGTATCAAGAATTTTGTCAAATTAAAACACGTTAAAGTGAGCGCCATCTATCGTAGCCATGGTAAACAAACAGTTAAGTTACGACCGGTTCAGTTAACTTAACCGTCAAGTTAGTAACGATGTCAGTAACAAGAGTGTTGGTGGCGTAGACTGTCTACGGTTGGCGCGTTCTACTAGTTCAAATCTATTTAGGTAGAGGGCACCACTTACATTATGCATTACGCATTAATAAAAAAACTTTTAAAAATAGAAGTAGGTACTATATACTTTGATCTTATCTATTCTTACTTATATTTTGATCAATCACATAACATTAGTAGAGTTCCTTGAAAGAGATTGTATTATCGCATGTAAATGTATTTCCAAGTTAGTGTAGGGCCACATCTGCGGAACGTAGCGCGCCGAACCTTCCGCTAAATACGCTCGTAGTGTATTTCAAGTTATCTATGACACATCAGTCGAAATTACGCCGCGTTCTGCGTAGTGCGTAACCTTCCGTCGGGCGGTTTGTTCAGCTAAAACGCATTTAATGTATTTTGCATAGCAAGCGACACATCACGCGACGCGTTGCGCGACCGAAAGTTCGGCGGGCGCCGGGCGTAGCTGAACGTGCGGCTTGTGTTGTGCATCGCGCAATTGGGCTTTTGAAAATAATAAAAAATTGTGATAAATCGAAAGATTATACATATATTAGTTTTATAACAAAACTATTTTTATTTTAATCTAATTAAATCCATGTTTCTGGGCACGTGCGCACACCGCAAAGTGTCGATACAGACTACGACGACGCCACGTAACTTTCCGTCGCGTAGCGCACTGAACAAGACGCCGCATTTAGCCGAACGTGCGGCGCCGTACGTTACGCAGATGTGTCGCGAAACTAAAGCCGAACGTGCGGCGCCGTACGTGCCGAAGGTTCGGCGCGCTACGTTGCGCAGATGTGGCCCTACACTTACTAAGCATTAGTTGGACCTTTGCCCAGCTGTGGGACAGTATAGTAAATTATTAGCCTGTAATGTCCGACTACTGGTCTCTCATCTCACTGAAGAAATCAGTACAGTTAGGAGAATTAGGTATAATCACTACGCTTGCAAAATGCGGGTTGGTAATTTCAAACCCGATCTATGTTTGAAAAGAAGAAAAAATGGTTTAGCTCTACCCGGGAATTGAACTCTGGAACTCAGTCTTGGCAGGCGAGTGCAGATGCCACTAGACCACTGAGGCGTCACTATAGGTTAGAAAACAACTAGAGTATACACCAACTTCCGCCACGTACTACTACATATGTACTTAAATACTGTTTCACACAGCTAGAATATTGACATGTACACGGTGTCAAATAAAAAGCACCAATATCGATTAACCCTTTATTTTATTGTCATTTATTTTTTATACTTAAGAATAAAAGTTATACATCATATCATTAATACTTACATTTATTTTAACATAATTGTGTATAAACATAGCCTATTTATACAAAAATATAAAAATACTTTATCCTGACTGGTATATTCATAGATTATAATGGTATAATTATTTATATTTCACTGTGAGTTCATTAAATAGATAAAATTTACAAAATTTAATTAATTTTATAATCCAATTTGAGCCTCATGATAAGTATAATGATTCTCTATATTAATTATCTTAATTACTAAGTAAAGCTTGAATGGAAGGAATGTTTTAAATGTTTAGTAAAACAAGACAGGATAGTAAAGTATTGAAGTACTCTAATAGTCCTTTCACATTTGTTGTGAACGAAAACGTTCGACGAATTACAACCTAATTTTAAGTACATCATTGAGCAAATAAAATGTATTAACAACAATTCCAAAATATACAAGTAGAAAGAAAAATAGAATAAGTTATTTACAATGATCCGTTATTCAACGGAGAAACTTAGAGAGTAGAGTTGTGAGGTAGTTACTAGTACGCAATATAATATTAAACGATATTCTTTTACATTCACAATTTATGAACATTTTCAGAAATTTATCTTTCAGAAAAACTGATGAAATGAAATTTATTTCAAACGAACATAATAACCAGGTATCTTATACCTTTTTACAATGAAAAAAATCACCACAAATTGTATACAATAAGCCCCAAACGCATTTATACATACACCAGTACACAACGTGGTAAAAAAACTACTGAGGAACTCAAATGAATTGATTGAATGACATGTTGGTACTGTAGAAAGCGGCGTGAGCAATTTAAATAGAACTCACATCAAGTGTTGTTTTCTGATCTGGTTTTAGATGAGATTTGAAAAGGAAGTGGTGAATGCTAGTCTGAATTGCCTTCAATAATTGACGTCTGAGCTAACCAATGTACAAATCAACTGAGCACAATTGGAACAAACCAACTACATATGTTAAATGTAAAGTGCTAAGTGTTGAAATGCGTAGCGGTTTTATTTGACGACCAAGTGTGTTTTATTAATTTTTACTGCGATGCTTTTCTAAAATAATATCAAAACTTTTTAAATTTTAATCGTGTTAACGTGGTCCGAGAGAATTTAAAATAATGACTGTTTGCTATTAGACATTAATCGACACATTTGATTGTGAATGTAAGAAAATATGTCAAAAAAGATAATAATGTTACAATAGTAATCTATTGTTACGTTTATTTATTTACATTTATAACCGTTATTTGTATTTCTACACTCACAGTGAAAACACTGGCTAAGATATTTTGCGTTACGAGATTAATATAAAGGAGTTTACTAGTCGAAGTCGTCGACATATTTACGAATTTAAAATGGTCGACATCATCGATGTGTATACTCCTTTAAAAAATCCTCAATGTTCTCTATTTAAAATGATTTGCCTATTCTGGGTTACATATTTAGTTTAATAACTATTGTTGTTTGCTATTTACATTAACATTCTTTTTTCTTAGACTGTAATATATTTTGACTTTATAAATCGTTTTTGGGTGATATCTACCACATTATTTTACTACGTTTAGATATCCAGCAATCAGATCGTTTTGTTTTGTATTTCATTAGGTTAAGTTTTGACGTTCAAATGATTTCATTGGTTGATATTAAACACGTCAATTATTAAATTTTTTTATGATTGCATATCTTACGGAATAAAATATTTGTTTTTCTTTTCTAAGTTGTTTAATTGTTGTTTATTTATAGCTGTCTATTGAATTGTTCTCTACATTGTTATTAGTTCTATCTCTAATCTTACTCAAGTAAACGACGTTTTTTGTACATCGTCACGCTTATTGAACAAGGCAACAAAACAAAAATCTCATAAAAATTTCAACAACCAATTGGTAACTAAAACGACTTTTTACATTTAATAATTCCAATAATCTCGACTTTCTAAACACTTTATATTAACTTGACTATTGTACTTCTCTTTCATGTGGTAAGTGACCATTGGCGAAGCCATTGTGACTCGTGAAGCCATTGCGCAGTCTCACTCCATCGAGCACTTGACCATTTTCGGTAATAATGTGACCATTTTCGATCATACAGTGACCATTTCCGGTAATGTGACCATTTTCAGTCTTACAGTGACCATTTTCGGACTTCATGTGACCATTTTCGGTTTTAAGGTGACCATTAGCGACGTGTACGTCGTTGTTGTTGGTTTCCTTTGGTTTTCGTGGCATTTTTTCTTTGTAACTCTTCATGTAGAAGTTGGTGAAGAGGACGATGAATATCAACGAATGCAGGATGAGGCCTGATGCGATGATCCTGAAAAAATAGTCATAAATGTCAGATCAGATATAAATAAACAGAATATATTAATATTACAAAAAGTCTCTGTAATATTTTTTTTCAAAGCAACTCGTAATTAAAAAATATACTGATAAAATGCAAAAGTTTGTTAAAATATTGTATCCACGAAGCTAGAACAAAGCTTCGTGATTGTATCCAATGATTTTTGTTAGACAGATCCAAACTATCGATCTCAATACAGCTTTGTTTCTTTGTATATTCAGAGTTGCGCGGAGCTCAACTGACCAATCACAACGCATTACGAAAAGATTTTGACAATGTCAATGCGTCGTTTGACAATTTCAACGCGTTGTGATTGGCTCCGTAAACCTCCGCTACGCTCCAATGGAAACGCACCCTTACATTGCGTATTATATTTCCATTATTTACACAACACATCTCGCTATTTCACTATCTAATTTGTAATAGTTTTGTTCTTATTTCGTTTCGCGTCATTGAGAACATTACAATTGAATTAAGTGTCATAATCTCAGAACGATCAGCGGGATTCTAACGACAAAGATGACTGTTAGGTGCACTGAGTTATGGTTAGGTGTTAAAGTGACAGTACAGGTAGTGTCAAAAGTGTATCGGTTGATGTATCTGAAGAAGTATTTGCACTGTGATTTAAACGGGTGATAGATTTGCACGGCTGACAGGTGTCAATTTAATATCTGTTTTTAATAGATTTTTGTTTTCTGGCGAGTTCTAAAATGTAAACTTTTAAGGTTGTTTTTCCCGCTGTAGATAATTATTTTTACAGGTTTCGCGTAAATTCCATTTAAAAAATGATTTTTGTCAATAGTCCTGTCACTGAAAATGTTTTTATTCTAGGAGGATTTGGGGACGGTCCGACTTTGAATCATATCGACTCATTACAATTTTATAACAAAACAAAATCAGGTAAATTGGAACGATTTGTTTTTGTTTTATTTTTCAAATAACATAATTTATTTCCATCTTCAAATTTGTAGAACTCGTAATAGATTCTTTCTAAAGTGATTAATTTAATGTTGTTTTAATCCATACGATTACTGCCAAATCGAAGTTCCGTTTTATGGTTCATAATTTGGCAAATTAGTAGAAAGGCTTAGAAAGTAGTAGCATTAAGTATAGAAAAAAAACGTGCGTGAAACTTATCACTTTGATAAGTGAATTTAATTACTATATTCAGCTTAATAAGAATCAATATTGAAAAATACTATTTTTTGTTTATTATACAAATCTACAAATATTATAGTATGCGAGTTTATAAATTAGATGCGCTCTGCTGGATTTCCCGTGTTATACTCATTCCCATGGGAATTTCAGGATGAAAAATTCAATTAAGTCATCATAAACATAAACATTTTTCTAATCCACTACTTCTAGAGATGAGCGCCTTCAAACAGACAAACACACAACTCTTCAACTCTTCACCATTACGATAATAATATATGGTGGTAATAATAATGGTGTTTGTATCCGAATGTACCGGCTAACTGACAGGTATTGCATCCGATTCCATATTGCGTACACTTAACGCACATTTGAATGCACTCCGATGACTTTTGCAACTGTTTGCAACATGTTGCGAAGATAAAAGGGACTGGACTGATTTGACCGAACACCTTTCAGTAAAGCGTAAGACACACGTAGCGGTCACACACTCGTTCACAGCGAGTCAGGTGTAACCTTTTTGATCTATCATACAAGGAACACAACGTCACGTGACCCGCACCTACCCTGCCGCACTATATGTGTCTAGCGCTTAAGGAAATAGTTTAATTCGTGTAAAGTATATGACTTTTATAGCAAAATAAGTAATTTTAGAGTAATGTCTTGTTAGGAAACCATTGCGCTGAGATTTTAAAGGGAGTGCCACAAAGTATCAACAGCAACGGATATATTAATAAACGCGAACATTTTAGCCATCAAATGGGTTGTCACTTTCTGACATACGCAATTTCCCGAAGAGCAAATGAGACAAAACACAGCGTAACAGTTATTTAGTTCTACAGAACAGTTCTAAGGCCCGTTTAATGAAAATTGAAAATCGACAATTTTGTATTAAATATATTTAAGGGATCTTCCAATTTAAGCATTTTTAATCGTCCGACTATGCACTTCAATACTGCGCCGACCTCCAGGGGCAGGGAAGTTCTATAGTTTTTCATACAAAATACATGTAGCAAGACGAATGGACTGCCTAAACGACAGGACGAAGTACGATTACGCTGGAATTGAAAGAGCCCTAATCCTTAAAATATAGGTTAAATACTTACTTTGGATATCCACAGTCGTAGACCAAAGCACTGATGGAGTGGAATAGCACCATGAAGAACTGAGCCTGAAATTTGAAAAATGGTAATATTAGGCAAATCAAAAATCTCACATATTGATTTTGTATACAAAAGAATATTCTTTCTATCAAGACCTACATTGTGAATAAAAAACCTGTAGTATATTTTGTACTGCTATCTTCAGTGAGATGAGAGGCCTTTGCTCAGCAGTGGGACATGACAGGCTTATACTATACTTTACTTGTATATATTTAGTTAAGAAACAGAGATAGAGAGGGGTGAGTGAGGGGGAGGGTGTCAAAACTTCCTAAACACCCCTCTAAGTAAATAAGTAAATTGGTACAGGTTTAGAGGCCAACCCTTTTTACGTAATGAGGACATGCACCCCATTTCCACATGTTCGATGAGGCTAACTAATTAATTTTAAGCTGACGATTATAAATCATTGTAATCTATACTAATATTATAAAGAGGTAAAATTTGTAAGTTTGTTTGTTTGTATGTTCGAGGTAATCTCAGGAATTATCAGTCCGATTAGAACAATTCTTTTTAAAATAGATAGCCACTTTCATCGGGAATGTTATAGGCTATTCATCATCCCGAAATTCCCACGGGAACAGGCACAACGCGGGTAAAACCGCAGGGCGCTGCTAGTGATCTTATATAATAAAAGGGATTTGAATTAACCTAAAGACTGAACTAAAACCTTTCATTGACCCAATATAAGTTAAGAAATACCATCCAATCTATCGTCACGATTAAAACAAAACACTAGCTTATGCAAATATAAAGAGACGGTTACACGAAGTAACGTTCTGATCAAAGATCCCTTGCATTAAGTACAAAGATCAAGGTATCAAGTAGTATGTGGAATTAGTAGTAACTAGTTGCGAATGGAGAAAGGATACGGCGTTCCGCAGGGTGTTGAAATCAACGGGTTTTAGTTTAGCTCCTTGTTAGTAAAGGTTGGCTTACGCGGGGCAACTTTTAAGGAAAATTTTCGGGCGATTTGTGGCAACTTTTATTTTTAGGTTTGTGGTGGTGGAGAGTTGTGTTTTTGTATGATAGTTGTTAAGATGTTAGTGAAATTGATGGTGACGAATCGCTTTGTAAATAATAAAAATAATAATATTTTTATATTTTCGTTTAGACACCACTTCAAGTTGCTTCATTTTACGCTTTCTCAGTAAAAATAACACATATTGAGAATTTCTGAAACTGAATAGGTACCTACCTAAAATAATAATATCAATTGAAATGCATAGTTTGTTTTACATAGCTGCTCTACGCTACAGCAACTTTATTTTCAATCAGCAATTAAAGTTGCTAGTATAATTCCACCTTTGCTCAGCCGTATATCGTATACCCTTGCGCAAGCTCTGATCCCGCCTCTGAGAATTCTAGGCGCGGTACTCACTGTCCTTATTATATAGAGAATATTTTTTGTCGGTCTGTCCGGTTTCGGAAGTGTTACAACACTACGTTTAACTCATCTAAATAGCGTATTTTTACTAACGGTGTTTATGTTTAACTACCTGTAAATATGAGTAATTGATATTTATTTCCGTGCCTTTTGTCTGACGCCAGTACTCGGAGACGTCAAATGGTTCCCTAGGTAAGATTTAATGAGTGATTTTGACAAGTGACGTATGAAAAAATTACGTCAGTTAGGTAAGAGTCGATTTAATGAACGTCTCTGAGTGCAGCAGTGAATTATGGAATAAAATTGAAAAAGTGGAATTGGTCCAAAAATAACCATTTTTAAGTTGAATATATCAGTTTTGCTGAATTTAAACAGAAGCCATTCACAGTTAAGATTTTTTCTCACAATGTCATAACAGCAGAGTCATTACAACTCAGATATGAGACGGCAGAGTCCGAAACCGTAATGATACTGCAATTTAGATCTATCTTTCACTTATCTGATCGTTTGTTAGCAAAAATGGAGTTTAATTGTCAGTTACATTCGTTAAGGATCATATTTGTTAATATTAATCCGGTTCTGCGTAATGATATCTTCAATGAGATGAAAGTTGCTCTGTATATCTGGATTCGGGATACGTGCTAATTAACTTAATTAGCTTAAGTAATATTAGAGTGGGTTGCTTCAGCTTACGCTTACGCACCAGTTAACGTTAACAGAAAATATTGTTCTCGACAGACGGGAGAAAATGAAAAATCGTAGTTTTCTATTGAACGGCCGAATAACTTTAACAGATTGTTATTTAAGTTATGAACAACGCTTTGTATTTAACAGCACAAAAAATCGTTAACTTTTAACCAGCGTATGTTACGATCACCAGCCGTTTAAAACGACTCACCGTTTATTTGTAAACGGAGATGCTACTGAGTGGCCGCATTCAGTAGCATCTCCGTTTATAGTACAGCACAGCATAGTGCCGGTGACAATATATTTTTGAAAAAAGAACATTGCCAATGTGTTGCTATAAAATTGTCTACTTTACAAATATGTAGCGCATTAGCGCTATGGCATTCTCTATTACGAAGCCTATAGGTACTTAGTTCTTTTATGAATGTGTGATGTATTTGGAAATCATGTTCTTGACAGTTGGATAGCTACTCGTAAACTGCTAGCGATGAGAATGGCTTTCGCCGGCTAGGTCAAAGGTTCAATGTTAGGCACGCTAAACGTCTTGCTCAACTTCAGACGTTTAAGGATTTTCAAAGCAGAACCATCACGTTTTTATTTGTGTCTAGGCAAAAAAAATCAATACCAAAATCTAATAAGCCAACGTTTTTGATAACCAAAATAAAATTAGCCGCCAAAAACGGTCCATAATCTTTAAAAGACCTCAAAACCTAATTCATAAGACCTCAGACCTTTGTTCTGAATTTATTAAAATATATCTTCAGATATCTAATTCACTAAATAATTGGCATTAAAGTTAACTATGCCAAAATGAATCATCTGATTCAAAGCGCAAAATGTTGTCTGTAATCGAAGTTTTTTTTCTACTGAAAATAAATTGTGGATGAACTTACCAACTGCAAATGAGTGAGATGCTTCTTCCACCACAAGTACCTCTGGTACTGAGGGCCCATGGCGGCCAGCATGTAGTACGCGTACATTATCACGTGGACCAGGTTGTTTACTATGTTCGAGAAGGTTCCGTGACCACCTGGAGCAAAGAAGAGAAGATGTGAGAAAGAAGACAAAAATTAAATTAGAAGATGCATCAAAGCGTCTTAGATAAAACTTCATTTAGCTAAAAATAAAAAAGGAAGTAATCAAAATAAACTAAATAAAGAAAAGAAAAATAAATAACGGGGACAAAGATAAGATGTAAAACACTGTTTTTGATTTCAAGCACCAATTAATAATTGCAATATATTTGATAAAAATTTGGCTGAAGATGAAGTGTATTCTGCATTATATTTCTATCGCTATCCCCCTACCTTACCCAGACAACGCCCATTGACTCAGGACCAACTACTTTCATAACATTTACCAGCAATAAACTTGACGAGCAGCCAAGCTTCGAAGGGCGTCAAGGAGTGGTGGTACAGGTGAAGCCACGTGATCTGACTCCTCTTTTTTCGCAGCACGAAGAACACGGTGTCGGCAAACTCGGATAGCTTGGAGAAATAGTACACCCAGCAGAGGTGTAGCATCTGCGGCAAAGAACATGAATGTTATGTGTAGCAGCTTGAGTCAAAGTCCAGAGCGTGTTTGGATTGTCTCTGGTTTGTCTATGAAGTCTCTATGTCTGCATTTTATATGTATAAGCCTGCGCCAAAAGTCCAGAGTGTCCTTTAACAGTCTCCTGCCTTGCTTATGAAGTCACGGTCTTTGAAGGAGGTCACTTTAGAGGTAAGACGTCAAACAGAATTGACTTTTTCATCTATCACAGACTTTTTGTCAATGACGCTAAAAAATTGTACAGATAACTAATACAGACTAAAGAGAGGGAGAGATATAAAGAGAAGAGGGACTGACTAAAGATAGACCTGACTGTGTCGATTAAAACTAATCTTCACTTTGCTATGGTCTTGAGTAACTGAGTTTGAGTAGGTTATTGGCTAACCCTGGTGTTGGAGTCTTTAGACCGCCTTAAGGCGGCATGGTCTAATAAACGCATCGTTTATTATTGCGGATCATTATGGCTTTTTGAAGACATGGTCTTTGGTATAAAGAGGGACTCTGGCCTGCGGAAGAGAGAATTGTTTTTTCCGCCTTTTTTGTACGGAGATTTTTAGTCCTTCGTGTGGATTTTTCCAAGTTCATATAATAATAGATAACTTATCGAGGTTTGGGTTCTTGGACCTTCGGTTATTCTTTTGACGTCATACAATATTGTGCAGGAAGGAAGTTCATACCTTATTAGAAAATATTTAAAGACTCTTAAGTGTTCTTTGAATGTTTTTACTTTTGAGAAAACTTTGTGTTTGTTTAAAAATACACATCGCAAATATGGATGTGCAAATATTTTATAACAGGTATATGTGTATTGAAGTAATTTTGCTGTCAGTTCGCTTTCACACCCAATTTCATATTATGTACTCTGTTTTCGATTTTAACGATCCACAGACAAAAGACGAACGAACTACAGACAAACTAGCATAACTACAGCATAAAAAAATCAGTACCGAATTTGCATGTTCATTAAACCTTTAAAAATCGAATAGAATGGGATTTCGAAATTTGAAAACGGGTATTTGATGAATACAACTATCGAGCTAACTAACCGTCACTCTAAGAAAGCGTAAAAACCGATGGCAAAGCAGCTATGGTTAAGTACTTTCGAGTTGTACAGCAAGTGGTGTGACGTAAGCACCGACCTACAATCTTGGAGGCTGCGTATGCCGCGGACGCATCTGACTTTCACTGTTACATAAACGGACAAGTTCACGCAAAATGGTCAAGTGCGAACAACGGTGTAGCGTGTTCTCTTACATTATACAACTGTGTCATTTTAAAATACTGTTCCGTTGCACCTTTTAAGTGACTTGTTGAACAAGCTTCTGTCTGCATACGATTTTTACTTTGACAAGGAGGTAAGTGACTTTAAATATTTTCGGAGATGATGTTCATTGAATAACTGATAAACTGTAAGAAGTTTTGTTAATATAGTAATGGCGTAACAGAGATTCCACAGAATTAAAAAAGGTTCTATGCATTTTTTGCGTTGGTATAAAAGAAAACTATTTTCTTTTTATTAAGGTAGGTTTACACTATCTTTATTAGAGGAGGGTATTAGAAAATGCTTTCTAATATGAAAAATGTATAATGATGGCACATGTAACACCTTTTAATCATTGTATCGTAACAAAATGGTAGTAAAACAATTGGCAACTTAAAGTGACTTGAAGAGTTAATTGTACAGAGAAATGCAAAAATTATCCTCCTCACATTCGAAATAATCACAAATTAACCCCAATCAATCGTAATATAGGAACCAAACAATTCATTAATGAAACGAAAATAAGTAATTGTGAATCTCATAAACGAAACGCATAAAAAACAATGTTGTGTACCTTTTAAAGAATTATTGGATAGTGTCATAATGACGAGAAATTGATGATAATAGTATCGAGGGGTTCGACGGGAGATTACCGAAGACGAATAACTGGTTTTTGAACGATTTTGAGTAATTAATTTTAATAGGTTGCCGTCAAAATTGGTGAAAAGTATTCGTTGAATTACAGGGTGAGGTTTGTATGTAAAATTGTTAAGACTGGTTAAGTTCTTTACAATGTTTTTGCTGTGTTATGCAATAATTATATGATGTTTAACGATTTTTATGAAATTTTGGTATAGAGTTAGGTTTAACGGTGAGATTTATCGTCCCATAAAACATGGACTTTCGACTGCCTGTTCTAATAGCCAAAATCCAAACTGGTTCATTCTTAATTGACTATAATTAAAAGTTTCATATCTGCAATAAAAATAACAAATCAATGAAAACACTAATAGACAAATCGACCTTCATTCTCAGAAGAATGCAATAAAAACTAAAACTAGTTTTTAAAATCAAGTTTCGCTAAAATTAAATGTATAATCGTTGCGTAATCTGCTAATTTCAAGGTTAAGAGGTCGTTATCACCTTTATTTTAATATAACAGTACCTTGAGTAAATGTTTACGATACAAATTCATTGATCAAAAGTATTTTATTTATTTTTGTTTTTATGGGCGCCCATTTTTTATGTATTATCGGTTTGGGTACTTTTGGGAGCGTTCGATCAATTTTAAAATAAATGATTCGATTTTCGATTTCTAAATCAATGTTACTCATGCTTTTTTTATTTTTTTAACGACGTTAGCTTTCTTTGCGATCTTTACCTACGTTACATTACATTGTAAACGTTCGAAAAGGTAGAGTGAACAGAGTGTGTGGTCTCATAAAAATTTGGTTGTTACAACGACTAAAGATCGTTGCGTCATGCGGTAATATGATTTTTTCTTTCTTTTTCGTTAATATACGTTTTGCTTCCGTGAAAATTAGTCAACCGATCGTTGTATAATATTATTATCTATAATTAATGTGTTCAGATTGATATTTATATTATTATTTTTATTTATTCTTCAGAATGTTATCTAAGCGAAGAGTTTTATGCTTAAGAAATGAGGGATTTTGTATTTCATGTATTGCGGATTGAACAGGCTTTAAAAATGCGAAAAAGCTGTGCAGATAATAATATGTGATAATACATGACTATTCATATATATGACTTAGATAGTACATCTGAATAAAAACTATAGAAGACTTTACTACGTTTACATACTATACTATATATTTTTTTACAGGTCCTGAATAATTTTCATTTGATGGAGAATACGTTGACAAAATACAGTTTATCGCAGAATAATTCACAAGCATCGGTACCACCAATTATAATACAAAAACTAAAGGTAGTTTCCGATTATTATACAAAAAACAAAATGCAAGCTAATAGTAAAACAATGAGTATTTAGATTACCACTGACTCCAGTTATTACAAAGGTCGGAATAACAATTACTAAGACCTTGTGTCTGTACAGGTAATACCGTGAGCTTCATTGAGATAATTAAGATGGTTATTTATTTGAGATATTATGTTCAAGATAAACTGCAGTTTTACCCATTGCTTCCGTTTTCGTGATATGAGTTTGGATGATGGAAATTTGGAATAAAAGGACAGTGACTGTTTGACTGATAGTTTGACTCAGCGATGTTAGCTTATTGCCATTGTTAAGCAACCTGCGGCACAATTTGACAAGCCCGTGTCGGGGATGCGGGTTCGATTCCCACCCGAAGTCAACAATATGTGAAGACATAGTTGTTGGCGACGACTTCTGGGTGTCAATTATATATTCTTATAAAGTATTTGCGTATGTAGTAGTATCAGTTAGTTAGATTCCATATTACAAATTAGAGCTTAGTTTGGGTCTAATCACAGACCACAGGTCTAATTAACTGTAAGTGAATTTGTCCGGGTATATTTATTTATTTAATCCCTAACGCTACCGTGCTTTGAAGTTCATTAAAAACTTCACAGACTTTTTAAATTAAGTATTTATTTTATTAGTAAATATTTCGCGTCTCGCTATCACTCATATTTTGTATAAAACTTTTTCCTTGTTTCTGTGAAAAGGTTATATATTGGTGCAACTCATGTCATGTCCACGTTACACAACTCACGTAAACTTTACAAATGATTGGATATACTCGTACCGATTCGGATAGTGTGAATCCGGCTTTACCGTAATCAAATTAAAGTACCCGTCATTCCAATGGACAAAAAAGCACATATTGAAAATAAACCAATGAAATCTAGCCATCGCATACCACTTTCTTTTTGCTAACAAAACAATTCAATAGACTGAGTCATTGAACTAAGAAATAACACTTATTAATACACAAAGTAAATACTTTGACTAATAGTGTCAATTATATTTGCTTTTTTACTTTTCAATCGTGTTAGTTTTTCTTGATTCGGGTCGGGCCCGCCTCTCGCCTGCGGTGGCTGAGTGATAAACATTTTACTTTCGATTTTACTTTTTGCTCGAGAGTACCTAACTGTCGTATAGACGGTACCGCGTGTGAACTTGACCGCCGTCACAGATTAAGCAGTTTTAGACGAGCTACTTCAAGTAGGAGAGTCAATTCGTGTCTCAGATACATGAATCTGGGAAATACTAGTCGATAAATCGTGTAGTCATTTAAAAGTGGACATAAGGTCGAATTTAATATTAAATTTCTACCAATATTAAATGTTCTATATAATTTGAATATCTAAAAAGTAACTTCAAAAAAGTATGTATATTGTACTATAATATAGGTATCTACTTGTCCAATCTTTAATATGTAAGTAAGGGTGAGTATGGTATATCCTATCAGAATTAAAACCGACATTTTTGACTGGATTATAAAATTAACGCAAAAACATAACTGACTGAACTATTTGACTGACTTGGCGGGGGCACTGCCGTGTCCCCAGATATAGTATACTGATTTAAATCTATAATCTATGTTTTTCTTTGTTACTCTAATCGCTACCTTAATTACAAATTCCGTGTATTTTCACTTTCTCTTACTTCCATGTGATTTTGGAATTTCATCTCTATTTTATAATTGAATAAGGTACAATTGAAACTGAACGAGAGACTTTATTCTTCGTTAACGATGTAGCATGTGCTTTTGTATTTGAATACGTACAATCAAGCAATAAAAGCTGTTGAATTATATAGTTTATATTTACTCTCTAAAAAACTCGGACTAGATTTTAAATGCAAAAAGAAGTTTAAATTGGCTGTTATGATTTCGGTACATACTCGTATAATATTTCCTTGACTTAAATTTCAAATGGTTTTGGTCATTTGTCATAACGATCGTTCTACTATCGTACTCAGAGACGTCAAGGAAAAACGATCGATGCCGATCCGTGATCGATCGTGGTGTCACTGAGTTAAACTCAATGGGTGTACTAGTCTTCTTCTATTTCAAAGACAGTTCTACGTCCATTAAATCGACACTTAATTGACGTAATTTTTCATAAACTACTTGTCAAAATGACTCATTAATATCGGGCGTAAGAGTAACAATTATCCTAACAAATTATCACGTAGTAAGTTACTCACTCTCCGAGCCTTGTCACTGTCGCTGTAGTCAACTGGCTGGCAAGATAAGCTGTAGTCTCCCCACCATCCCGACATTAAGTGCTGAAACAAACGAAATAACGTATTAATGGAAAAAAAGGAAATAAATAAGTTCGTATAGGTTAGTGGCCAACCCTGATTTCAGAGAACGACCGCCTAAAGGCCTCCGACATGGACTATCTATTGAAAGTTGAAACAACTTAGATCGACAATTTTACATGCCCTACGAAGCACAAAAGTTAATTATTAGATTGAAATGTCTTTTTTTACTACTGGGTAAAGGTCTCTCATGACACTGAAAATATCAGTACATCGAGGTAGATATTAGTGTACTCAAACTATTGGTAAGATGAATTAGACATTGCTGCAGTTTTAACTCTACAGAGTAAAAATCGTAATAGTAATTGAAGCATGAATAGTCGTTTACTATAACGGCTCTTTTAATTTATGAGTTTTCGATCTATGATACATGCGTATGAAAAACAATAGTTCGTCCATACGCACTTACTGCGCTTTACGGCGGACGATAAAAACGCTTAAATTAAAAGTTGCTTTAAAGCGAAAAGCATTCATAACAGTAACTGTAGCAATATATTAAATTAAACTACTTCAACGGAATTGAAAATAGTTTCATTTTACTCTCTAAGTTAAGGAAAACTGAAGCAATAAGTACTTCCATTTTCTTGAATGAACACTTCGAATCGGAAATCTAAGTATGAGCCTGTCTCTTTCCAATACAACGAAAGAAAAGAGAAAACATAATATATATGACATTGATCTAAATCCTTGGCCGTGTTGTAGTTACTAGAATCAGTTTTATTGTCTTCAGTATTTTTTTCGAGTTTACAATTAGTTTCCTCACATTATTACATTAAATAGTTCTTATTAATACTGAAATACTATTTTTGTTATTGTTATAATTAACTTAACTACTAAATAAAGTAGCAACTTTTTTTATAGTAAATTAAATCGAAATGCATATACTACAAAAAGGTGATCTTAGCGACACAGTTTCACTGCACTGCTGCTACCCTACCGCACTGCTACCCCCACAAGACAGCGAGTTTAATAGTAAGCTAGCATCACTAATCTCAAATTATTAATTAATTTACTCGCCCTTTCGATGTTCATACACTCGCTCAACTAAATGATGATATACACATGAACCATGCATGAACCTATAATTTATTAAACCATGAGAAACCTCCATCAATGCTAAGGAATATGACCCTTATCCCAAGGACAGAAAGTACCACACAAATGACCAATCGATTAAACGAATCAATCATAAGTTATAATATACAGGACGTATTGTAACCACTAAATACGATGTCAAGGTTCGACAATTGTGTGCGTCAAGCACCCGTGACGCTAAGACCTTGGTTCCTATTACTTGAGCAGTAAGGTTGACTTTGCTAGCTATTTTCTAAGTCATTATTGCATTTTTTTGCAGTAGGTCGCTGTGTGGGTTTGCGTCGTTTGAGAAAAACTGCAACGGATTTTGTTTACTTTGTAAACAATTGTTACAATGCTTTAGTAAGGTAATTACTGCAAAATAGAAATGTACTGCTATAAGATCGTGTAGAATACTTATTATTGAAAGGGTAATAGAAATAGGAGAGTATAATCAGTAGTATATACTCGTAGGTAAATTACATATTCGAAAAAGTAAATTTAAATCGACTAAACATGATCAAAGTGATCTCAAAATAATTGTTAAGTTATGAACGTAAATCGTTGTAATACTCGTATAACGTAATATATTGATTCTGACTCTACATTTGGCCCAGAATTTTTGTTAAGTACTTGCTTTTATTACGTCACGGTTTGACCCACAACATACCCACTTTTGAAGGACTTTCAAGACAAAATGTAGTCTCTATTAAATACTCTTCAATGTGGTTATGTTATACAAAAATAATATTAAATTCATGTTTCAAACTGTTCTTTGATAAATTAAAAACATCCCATTACCCAAAAACAAAAAACACATACCTCATAAAACATATACGAAGATAGAAACACTTGAAAGGCGTTATACGCGACTAGTGTGTTCTGTATCTTCATTGGCTTCTTGTTAGACATCCATAGCGGTCCAGCGACCAGCACGATGCTCAGGTACACTACTACCATGTACAGCGTCGGCAGGGGGGTGTCGAACAGGAACCAGCCTTGCACTCGGGGGTCTGGGGGTTGGAAATCAAAGATCAGGAACAATGCAGTTTAAAGAAAGTTTCATAAAAAAGTTTTAGTATTGCTCGGCTTGTTAGTTAGCGCTGAACAGTCAGTGCCACTTAAAAACGTTACATAGAACTATATACATACTGACATACTCAGCGCTGACGGAATGAGCAATAAGTTACGAGGTGACCGTCAGCGTCATCAGTCAGCGTGACAGGAACATCACTATACTATTTACTGCCACACTCAGAGACGTTTATTAAATCGACACTTAATTATTTGATCACTACAAAGGAAGCATTTGACGTCGTAGTTATTTATTTAGACACTTCAAAACTTCTTCACATAACTTTCTACATTAACATTATAACATTATACTAAGTGAAACGGGACTGTATCACGTCACGAGAGACTGTGAGGACGACCACCTGTCATCCAGTGACCGCAAGTGGTGTGACATCGAGAGTCCATCTATAAAACCGAAACTAGACGACTATCTCTCGCCAGAAGCCGTCAAACAAACATTATTATACGAGTAATTAATGACATTTAAACTTCATCTATTAGTAGTCATTGCTCTGCCCCGGACGCTAATTTGATGAGACAAAATTAAGACGTCTGATCTCGTCCCATAAATCATATAATGACAGTATAAATTACGTGAAGCTAAGCCTCGTTTAGATAGAAATCGCAGACGCATTAAGCTAGTGCTCACTGTAGTTAGAACAATCTTTAGATCTTTTGTCAGTCTAACAACGGATTTTGGTACAAAGTCTATTAAGCAAAAAGTCTGATGTCTTGACTCTAGTGTGCATTCTTTCATAGTCCAGAAGACTGTCTTACTACAGTCATTATTATAGTGTATTCAGACTCTTAAATGAATTCTACAGGCAACTTTTACATTAATCAAATTATAAAACGTTGGAAGACGAGACAATTTTCCCATTTGTGTTAGAAACAGTTCGGTCTTACTTGACTTGAATTAAATTGGACAAAAAAATCATTAATCCGCAATTGTTGTACAGGTTGTACTTAAATATTAATATCAGAAGCGCAAGAAATGACAAAAGCGCATACTAAATAACAGCAATAAAAGTCCGAACCCGACTTAAATAAGATGGGAGTTTGTTCTTAAACTTGCACTTGATAACAACCTCATTTACCTACATATTTCGCACACATTAACTCGTACAAAATAGAAAGGGCGGCCATTAATTAAAAACCGGGTGAATTAACCGGACGCTGAACAAAATTTGATCTTAAACAAGCGGTTTCACACAAAGTGAAAGTCTAATCACAATTATAATATGGAATGTAACTCTTTACCGCCGTTATGTAATGTAATATTAGTATTTTAGACGATTTCTCGACACTTTGTTAAAGAATTGCACTCCAAATATTAGAATTAATTATACTAAGCCTAAACGCTTCTGTGGTTACGTCATTTTTATTTTGATGTACGTTAAAATTGATATATGATGTAGATTAGCAAGCTAAAAAACTATCTAGTTTATATATTGACTTGACTACTGTCAAGGCATATTTCTAGACGATAGAACACATCAAAGTATTTGTAGACACATTCAATTGTATTAAGACCCTGTTATATAAACCTTTAGGATCCAAAAACAAACACTAGCACTTACCCAAATAAATAATATATGAAAGAAATGTCTGAATAAATTAACGAACCGGTTAACCAATACTTTCGCACCATACTTTACAAAATCATGTCTGCAAGGACTTGTAATTCAAGCTTGGACTGTCTGTCAGTGATTGCCACTTGTTCTTGTTTATGTGGCTTTAACTACATTGATGATTCAAATGATCTATGAAATCTTATAAAAAGTAGCAGAACAATTACTCCGAGAATGTGAAATTATTAAATATTTGAAACTAAGTATATTGACTATTGGAGCAACTTACTTCTTTAAGTAATAATTAAATAATATTTCACAATTTACGAGTATGTAGAGTAACTGTAACTGTAACCCACAGTAACTGTATTTTAAATGTACCAAAAAATGTTTAGAACTTTCATTAATTCATAAATATTTGCGTCCATAAAAAAATACATCACTTTACTGGTTACTGTCACGCGTTGATGTCTTTTGTAAGGGAATGTGTTCTAGAACGCACACTACGCATCGCACAGCCTATGAAAACGTAAGCATATTTGGAACCATATCATACTAAGACTTCTTTAACCCTAACTGACATTTCAATGAGTTTTTTAAATGTTGTAATAAGACAAAGTACTCAGGAAACACTCTACAGTGATGTAAATTTCTATAAGTAGCAAAAGTGTGCGTAAACTTCAGTAAATATTTAGGTTATTTAGTCAAACAACTTTAATAAATTATTTATAATTTATGATAAGTGAAAAGAATGCTACTTATCATAAATTAAGCAGCATTTATCTCTGATTGTTGTTAAAGGTTTACTTTTTAATGGTACATTTTTATTTGTTCAATTTCTTTGGTAAAATTTGAATTATCATGGTGCATGTAGTGTTGAGTCATCGTGTGTATGTATGTGCGTGCGTGATCAGATGATTTTACAGTTGGTTAACATTTGACAAGGAAACTTATTTGTACTCAAAAGCTGGGATTAAACAAGTATTTTGTTTAAATGAATGGTGTGGATAAACCGGTTCAGTTTTGTAAAGATTCAATTGAGTAAATACTACAAACGATCCGCTACAAAATTACATTTATATTTTAAATGTAGTAGGTTACATTTTTTATATGTATTTATATCAAAACATTTTACCATAATTTGATTTTGCTTTGTTTTTAATATTTTTAATAATTTCAGGCATCACACACTCAATCACAGATATTATTACGTATGCAATTATATACTTCGGAATCTCAAGAACCTTTATACCCTTTAACGCAAACAGAATCTCGTAAATTGTGATAATTAAATACCAAAGTTCTCGATTTAATTGGAGTTTTCAGAACAAAGTTTACTCAGTTAAATAATATTATTTATTACTAAGAATTTAGTGGGAACAAGTAAAATTGGACACAAAAGGTTATTGGTTCATGGAATTATATTTTTTATGTAATCCAGCTGACACGATCTGGGTATTTGGGAAAGTATCCAACCGTCTGAAAGAGTGATGTGTTAATAAATGACCCGCAGATACCAATAAAATTATCCTACAGTAGTATTATGTAATTAAGTTTAATGGTTTCACTACTTTTATGATAACGCGTGACTTTTATAGCATAACTAGCAGCGCCTCGCGGTTTTATCCGCGTTGTACCCTTTCCCGTGGGAGTTTCACGATGAAAAGTAGCCTATAACCTTTCCGTTGAATGTGGTTATCCATTACAAAAATAATTTTCCAAATCGAACCAATAGTTCCTGAGATTAGCGCGTTAAAACAAACAAACAAACTCTGCAGCTTTATATTATTACTATAGATTTAAGATGTCTATATTGGTTTTTCTTTTTTTTGTTCGGACAAATTCATACACGGTTAATTAAACCCAAAGTTACCTCTAAGCTTGTAATATGGAATCTAACTAACTAATATTCCACATAAATATACCCAAATACTTTATAAGAATATATTATTCTATAACATTTAAATTATAAAGTGTGTCAATAATATTAATAACGTTGTAGAAATAATACTATTGCTAAAAAGTCAACAGAGAAAGGAGCGGTAAGTATAATAATAAAGTATCTTTATTGCAATGCGCTAGGCATTGCAATAAAGATACTAAATACGATTTAAAAGAATCGAGCAATTTTGACCATCTAGGTGACTGCGTACCCAATTTTTTTCAATTTTTATGCATTTCAATTTGATCACACAAAAACAGAAAAAATATATTTTCTCCCATCTTTTCATTTGTAGGTTAAAAAAAATATGAAATGTGACGATTTTTGATGAGTTTGATATTGTTATTTGACAAAAAAATTGTATCTCTAAATGTTTGAACGTGATTTGCAAAGTGTCTAAAAAAGAGTATAAAGGCTCAAATGGTCCACAAATAACTGAGACTGCCATGGCGTCGAGAAAGTGGTGTATCATTGTCGTTACAGCAATGCTCTATAACTTTCTATCATAAGTGTTCGGTAGAAATGTTTTCATTGACCGTCCACTTGGTTTTATAAAAAAACTTTTATTTTTTAACAAGTCCATAAATTAATTTTGTAGATGAAATCGGACTTACTGGTTTTTGAAATGGCGTTTGATTCAGTTGTTATTTACTCTATACTCTCTTACTTTTTGTTAGATTTCGTTTATTTGTCTTGGTTATTCGGAAGCTCTTGATAAAATAATCAGATGTAATATAACGTAAAGATATTACTAGAAAATTACTAAAGCTAGTTTAAACTGACTGATGATACTGGTTGTTTAACTTCACCGACTATAGTCAAGACTGGTAGCCCACTACTAAATGACTCGTAGTTAAAGGGCGTTACTAACGAACGCGACGTTTGACTTTCAAAGTGTAGACGAATCGTCGGTTATGGTGCATTGAGACTAACCGTCTGATCGACCGGTTGCAGTACGGTTGTGATTGATAATGAGTGAGTGACGTACTTGGATTAGATAAGATAAATCATACCGGTTTTTTGAGTTAAAGCGAACACTACTCATTTTGAATGGAAACTACCTTTACGGATACGTGAGGTGTTATGCGTCTATACAAGAAAAAATCTTGATTGATTGATAAAACTGTGTTGAAATCTATGTAAATAAAAATGAGTTGATGTTCGTTAGTCTGCTTAAAACTCGAGAACGGCTGAACCGATTTGCCTAATTTTGGTCTTGAAATATTCATGAAAGTCCAGGGAAGATTTAAACGGTAAGCATTGACTGAATAAATGCGGGTGAAACCGCAGGGCACAGCTAGTAATAAAATAAATAAATATACCTGGACAAATTCACTCACGGTTAATTAAACCCAAACTAAGCTCTAAGCTTGTAATATGGAATCTAACTGACTGATATAGTAATCGCAAAACATCTAGTCCGATCTGAAGTTGCACCATGGCGGCCCGCGACGGTACAGTCAAGTGCAACAACTTTATGTACGAATTATATTTTTTATAATTAATTATTTTGATTATTGGGATTAGGTACATATTGTTCTAGATTCCTATCGAATAGTGCTAAAGTATATAGGTAAATACTTAATTAATAATCTTAAATAATAATCTTTTTAATACGCAATAACAAGTTTATATAACAAAAATATCGCGCGCGACTGTACTCAGTGGGTGGAGCTAGCGAACGTGACTACGACACACAGAGAACGAAAGCACACTAATGAAAATACGCTTTATGCTGTGATTTGTCAAGGGCGGTCACGTGGCATGTTCCCCGCTAGGGGGGCCCCGCTGATACCCATTTTTCACTTCTGCGCAGGTTTACGCCTCGTGTTCAGATCGGACTAGATGTTTTGCGATTATTATACTAATACATATACATATATACACAAATACTTTATAAGAATATATAATTGACACCCTGACGTCGTCGCCAACAACTATGTCTTCACATATTATTGACTCCGGGCGGGAATCGAACCTGCAACCCCCGACACAGTAAGCGCTCTCACTGCCACTGTGCCAACAGGCTTGTCAAAAGAATAATACTAATTACAATGCATTTACTAACTTGACATGTTGAGTAAATCAGGATATCACTTAAATCCACTAAAGTGGCCGTAATAAGAATATCTGTTTGACCTCTACTATTTTTATATGTCCATGTTTCAAAAACAGGCTTTACTTTCAATAAATTAATATCTGAAACATCATTAAAATTTCAAATCCATCAACCAGCTTTACTAGGTTACCTAAGGCGGTATTAAGCTTCAAATTCGTTGCCATAAATTTGCATGGAATCGTTCTAACAATTAGCGATTTATCTGAACTCACAGGCAACTTTCTCAAGCACTTATGTGACTGCACGTGCCGACGCGACGGCGGATCTAGAAAGCCAAGTTCATTGTGAACACATCAGCTTCAATGGATATATATAAAATAGAGGAAATATAGGGGGTAAAATAGCGTTTTTTAATTAGATTATAATAATTAATATATATATACCACAGGGATAAAAACGTGATTCAAGTTTGTAGCCAGTTAATTGCGTAATATTTAGCAACTTGATCACACTAGCCACGACCCGCGGTTTTACCCGCGTTGTACCTGTTCCCGCGGGAATTTCGAGATAAAGTGTATCCCATGTGTTATTTTGATGTATAGCCTATATTACTATAAAGTTACATTCAAATCAGTTCATACTTCACTAACTTTCGCATTTATAATATTAGTAGGATTGTATGATTTAAGGCTTAATTTGAATTGGTTTTAGTATTCAGATATTATCATTAACTATATGAGATTCTAATTATTATAAAAAGATGGTGGTTTTTTGTGAGCGTTTCTATGAAACTTAATCTCCAAAATCACTGCCTTTCATTACGAAAGATAGATACATTATTTGAGACAGGTATACTTCATTTTACTATTAATTGAAACGTACGTTGATGGACGGAGGGTGAAGGACACTCAACAGTAACCTCCGTCGTACGTAAGTTCCCGTTTTAACAAATAATTAGGTATACTTCATGGTATATTGATGTTTAACTAAGGCTGAAGAAGGGGTAGTTCACGACTACTGCTATTATTTATCTTGAAATATATGTATCATTTTAATACGCTACATTCTGAGAGACGTACCGTTGAAAAAATCACCAAAATGATTCTAGCAAATAAGTAAAAAAGTCACTCACGTAGGTAATTACCTAAATGTCGTTCTCTAGAATATTCTCTCGTATTAAAAGTTGTTACATTTTGAAAACGATTAATTACACCCATTATAATTGTATGACATAACAAATTACAAATGTTAGAAAAAATCATGAAAGCATAAAGTTTATGTAACGATGTTATTTCACTAACTCGGTAATATGAATAATATCTAAATTAATAGCTAAATTGCAGTTTCATTATTTGTCTGTTTCTTTTCAGAAGTTATGCTGGTTACTCTTAAACGTTTCCTTTCAGCCCCATCCTAGAACCTTGGTTACTGGAGACTAAAACGCAAGACACACATGGACGTTGTTTTCCTTGTTTTTGTATGAACGACCGCAGCGGGTTCTCATCCGGACTATGTGTGTCTTGCTCTTAACCGTCATACTAAAGAAATGTTTATGAGTGATTTGTGATGTGTACACGACAAAACAATTAGTTAATTATAAATTTAATTGACTTTTTTGAGTACGGCACCAAGAATTTTCATTAACCACTGTGGTTTTGCTTGTTTTATGTTACTATACTAGTAAAATTGGAATGAAGAGTTTGATCTATTTTGTTGGTTTGTTGGAACGCGCTAATATCTGAAGCTACCAATCTGATTTGAATTATTATTTTTGTAATACATAGCTACATTCTGCAGAAAGGTTATAGGTAATTTTTCATGCCGAAACCCTCACGGTAATGGTCACACCCCGGCTGAAACCTCGGGGCGCTGCTAGTATTTTATATTACAGATAAATTCGATTTCACTTTGCAAATATTTGAGAAACTTATAACAAAGTTAATAAAATTTGCAACATACAAAGCCTTAAACAGACATGGAATCTGATAAAGAAAGCAGTGTCACTTCAAACGATAGTTAACAAAGACTTAAATTGTTACCATAATATTAAAAATGTGAAAGTATGGTAAGTTAATCTATCTTTCACGACTGAACAGACAATAGATCAATAAGGTATTCGCATTTCAATAGAGGGTCTTTATTTAACAAAATGTCAGACTGTTAATCTATACTAATATTATAAAGCTGAAGAGTTTGTTTTGTTTGTTTGTTTGTTTGTTTGTTTGTTTGTTTAAACGCGCTAATCTCAGAAACTACTGAACCGATTTGAATAATTCTTTCACTGTTAGATAGTCTATTTATCGAGGAAGGCTATAGGCTACATTTTATCCCGAAATTCCCACGGGAACGGGCACAACGCGGGTAAAACCGCGGGGCGCTGCTAGTCTATACTAATATTATAAAGCTGAAGAGTTTGTTTTGTTTGTTTGTTTGTTTGTTTAAACGCGCTAATCTCAGAAACTACTGAACCGATTTGAATAATTCTTTTTGTAATAGATAGCCACATTCAACGGGAAGGTTATAGGCTATTTTTCATCCCGAAATTCCTACGGGAACGGGTACAACGCGGGTAAAACCGCGGGGCGCTGCTGGTTCCTACTAATATTATAAATGCGAAAGTTTGTGAGGATGTATGTTTATTGCTCTTTCACGCAACTACTGAGCGGATTTGGATGAAACTTAACAGTAATATAGGTTATACATCAGAATAACACATGGGATACATTTTATCCCGGAATTCCCTCGGGAACTTGTACAATGCGGGTGAAACCGCAGGGCGCGACTAGTTAGTTATATTCGGTTTGTTAAAAACATTTTGATTGCTAAGGATACTACATCGTTACATGGTCCATTCGTTTTACAAGTTCTTAAATGTTTATTTAATATTTCTTCTAAAGTGATAATATTGTAGTGTATGAAACACTACATGTCAAAATCACTCATTAAATTCACGGTTTCTATCTCGAACTACGGTCAACTATTTTAAAGATTCAATTATGAAGAACTCAGTTAAGTTAGTGAACTAGGATTAAGTTGAATTGATCGAGTTCAGTTGCAACGGTGTAATTGGGGTTTAATCTGTATTATGGAAGCATTTGACCTTTCTGAGTAAGGGCATATGTTAGTACATTAAGTTAATATAAAGTAACTCGATTCCCTTCGCTTTTACTTTACGTTTTTATCTGACGTTTCGGCTCCTTTACAAGAACCGTGGGCACAGAAGATAGTTACAATTCAAAATGAGAAGTGTCCGCTTAAACTTAAGAAGCCAGTAGTAAACTTACCTGAGACTCGCTCTGCCAGTAGCCAGTACTTGTTGATGATGGTCGTCCAGTTACTGTCCGAGTAGATGTCATCAATCGCGATCTTTACGAAGCCCGACATTGTTCCTGATTTGTATCACAGTCAACACTAAAGTTCAACACTTAAACACTTAACACTTCACTTTCGATTGAAGTCTGTTGTAGAACTTTACTTAACGCTTATCACCTGGAAATAGAGAAAAATATGTTAGTACATAAATTATGGTATGTTTAAGGTAGTGTTCAATTAAAGGCGTTTTCAAAACTTATATTATTTACGGTGGATTTACAAACATTTTTAAATTTTATTTGGCGCCTAAATATGTCAAGTGGGTAGTAGCTCCCTGCGGTTTTACCACCGTTGTTAATCAATAAAAAAGTAGTCTTTAAACTTCCTCTTAAATATTAGGTAAGAATAGTGAACAGTGGTTGTTAAAGTTTTTAGACCGTTTAGGCGCCTCCTGATATAATCTAACGATTAAAACAATCGGGCAAATAATTTGAATATGTATGAGAGCGTTCGTAGCACAGAACATACCCTAACTTCGTAGTCTTGCAAAGCATAATACGCTCCGATAGTGAGCTCTCGGGTCGACCTAACATTGTCTATTTACAGTTTATCGATTCGTAAATTCGTAGTACGACCGTATTTGTGAAATATTGAGCTGATTGACAATGATAAGTTGAACCCACTGCTAAGTCAAGGGTTAAGTAAATACTGGTACACCTTATTTTTCCAAAAGTTTCATAACAAATGAACTGATTTCAAAATTGTTTTTTATTTATTTAAAGGGTGGTTTATTTTACTATTTATTGTTATTACCATCTTATTATTATGAAGGTATCCATGTATATCTATTTCAACTGTTTTAATTTGGTCCAATTTCTATTTATTAAATAAATATATATTTTGTAATAATTAACATGTAAATGTCCGATTTATAATTTTGCAATGATGAATATAATTATATATGTCACATTTTATTCGTTTATCGTAATCCATGCCAATATGGTGATGAAATTATTTGCTTTTGGCAAAAAATAATTTGAAATGCAAATTTTAGTGTCCTGATTGTGATATCCACTGTCGTAATAAATTAATAATTTATATATTTATTATAAATAAATATTTTTTGTTATTTTACTGTTTGAATGGGTTAATCTTTGAACTACTAGTCGGATTCGAATAATTATCTCGGTAATGGATAGGTTTTAAACTTTAATAAAAAATAAGCTTCTAAGGTCCATCTTGAGTGATTTAAGTGGAAGGTTATGGGCTATTTTTTTCCACGAGAACGGGTACAACGCGGGTAAACCATGGGGTGAAGCTAGTTGTATTATACAAGCACAAAACAGATACGCCTTGGTGATCTAGTGGGATGTGTATTACCCTGCCAAGACTGAGGTCCCGGGTTCAAATCCCAGGTCGAGCGAAAAAATATTTTCTACTTTTCAACTTACTTAGGGTTTGAGATCACTAACCCGCATTAGGAAAACGTGGTGATTACACCTTAACCTCCTCAATGTACTGATATGTTCTGTGTGATGAGAGGCCATTGACCAGCAGTGGGACATTACAGGCTAATACTTTTTATTTGCAAACAGATTAATTAAATAAAAGCAACAATAAAATGAACAAATTACCTAGTATAATAATTCATGGAGCAAAAAATGCTCTTATTTCCGAGTTAAAATGTAATTAAGAAAGAAAGCTATGTCTTTAATTACAATGGCACTAGTAAAATATGTAAGTATACATATTAATTAACAGGCTTTAAAGAAATAAATGCATTTTTGCTTGTGTTAAAAGTTTTTTGTTTTACTTAATTTTGTTAACGTTTATAATATAGCAGTTTGGTTTAATTTTCCTGACGAATTATTTAATTAATGTTGTATTCGGTTGTTTTAATATGAATTAATACTGCCTCGGTGCGGTGAGTTCAATTGTAGAAGAGTGTGGTGTCGAGACTGTATTTATTTTGGGCGATTTTAATGCAAATCCGCATGAACTATTTTATAGAGAACTTTTAGAGTATTGTACGGAACAGAGTTGGTCATGCATTGATGTGGAAATGTTAAGTAATAATACATATACATTTATGAGTGATGTGTACGGAACCTGCAGTTGGCTCGACCACTGTGTGGTGACTCAAGCGGCTAAACAAACTGTGTCAAAAATACATGTACAATATGACACATTATGTTCAGACCACTTTCCTTTAATAATAGAATGTAAATTTAATTTAATTGTACATAGTATCCCACGGAATGAATCAGTGGACAGAAATGTATCATGGGGTGAGAGAACTGACGATGAAATCGCTAATTATATGAAAGCTTGTCATGATAAGTTTAGGTTTATTGATTTCCCAGTTACTTTTACAAAATGTGCTGATAAATACTGTAATAACCCAGACCACAGGCGGGTGTTAGACGACCTACACCATAATATAGTAACGGCCTTTTGTGACGCTTCTAGAATAAGCCAAGTCAATCGAAAAACACGGGGTAGGGCTATAAAGTACAGAATAGGCTGGAATAAAAATGTAGGGGTTGCTCACCGCGAGGCCAGGGCCAAGTTCAATCAATGGGTTTTATGTAGGAAACCTCGATCCGGTGTAGTTTTTTCTGAAATGTTTGAGACTAGAAAGAAGTTCAAATCTCGTCTAAAATGGTGCCAAAAACACCAGGACCAGATGAAAATGGATGCCTTAGCCGCTAAGCATTCAAAAGGTAACTTCCGTGCCTTTTGGAAAAGCACTAAACGCATGAATGTCCGTTCTGGTCTACCAGCTAATGTAAATGGTGTTAGTGACCCTAAACACGTTGCCAACCTGTTTAAGGAACATTTTAGAGTATTTTCGCCATTAGGACCCAGCAGGCGCTGTCGGGGGCATGGTGATAGAACCGAGAATGGGAAGGTGCAAAGTAGTTTCAGTGCTAAACAGGTAGCTGAAGTTATAAAGTCACTATCAAAAGGTAAATCTCCCGGTCATGACGGTTTGAGCATTGAGCACCTCTTTCATGGGGGGCCCCATGTACCTCGGGTATTAGCCATGTTCTATAACCTGTGCGTAAGCCATCAATATCTCCCTGCGGACTTAATGAAAACTTTGGTGGTTCCGGTAGTTAAGGATAAAACGGGGGACCTTGCAGACAAGTGTAATTATAGGCCTATATCCCTGGCTACTATTATTGCGAAGGTATTTGATGGGCTGCTTGATATACAGTTACAAAAATATGTTAATCTGCATGATAATCAATTTGGATTTCGACCTAAATTATCTACGGAAAGTGTAATACTGTGTTTCAAGCACACTGTCAGATACTACACTGATCGTAAGACGCCTGTATTTGCCTGCTATCTTGATCTGTCTAAAGCATTTGACATGGTTGTTTACGACATACTCTGGGAAAAACTTGAGAGTAGTACTGATTTTCCACCTGATCTTTTGTATATGTTAAAGTATTGGTACAGCAACCAGGTAAATATTGTTGGATGGGCAGGCGCAATGTCTGAACCTTATTTGTTAGAATGCGGGGTAAGGCAGGGTGGGTTAACCTCACCTACGTTGTTTAACCTGTATATGAACGCGCTTATCGTGGCTCTCAGTGGTGAGCATGTCGGATGTCATATAGATGGAGTGTGTGTTAATAATCTGAGCTATGCTGACGACATGGTACTACTGAGCGCCTCGGTATGTGGGTTGAGAAGGTTGTTGCGAATATGCGAGGGTTACGCCTGTCGTCACGGCTTAAAATATAATGCAAAAAAGAGTCAATTCATGGTTTTTGAGGCAGGACCGAAGCGTATGAATATTGTCCCGCTTGTTAGCATAAATGGTGTGCCACTGGAGAGGGTGACACAATTTAAATACTTAGGGCATATAGTGACGGCTGATCTCAGAGACAATGATGACATTGAACGGGAGCGAAGGGCTCTGTCCGTCAGAGCAAACATGATTGCCCGGAGGTTTGCACGTAGTTCGCAAAGTGTTAAGTTGACATTGTTTAAAGCTTACTGTACTTCACTCTATACGTGCAGCCTATGGACTAGGTACACCAAGGCGGCGTACAGGGCCCTTTGCGTCCAGTTTAACAATGCATTCAGGGCGATGTTGGGGCTGCCTAAATACTGTAGTGCTTCTCACATGTTCACAGTATACCGCACGGATTGCTTTCACACCACAATGAGGAAAAGAAGTTGGTCTTTGGTTCGGAGAACACGGTCTAGCACCAACATCGTCCTGGCTATGATTGCTGACAGGGTTGACTGTCCATACATACAACACTGTTGTAATAGACATGTCATATGTAGGGACAGTTAACTATATTGTTTTTCATTTATGTTAAGTAGGTGTATATATATATATTTTGTAATTATGTAATATGTATGTAGATTAATAAGTAATATGGGTTTTCTAACTAGTGGCCTGAAATAAATGATTTTTATTTTATTTATTATTTATTTAATATATTATACTAAATGAAACGGGTCTGTATCGCGTTAGATAATTTAACGTATTTTACTAAAATACGTACTACGTATACGTGTTTTACTAAAATACGTACCCGACGTTTCGAGCGGATTACACCGCTCGTGGTCACGGGATAACTCACACGGGATACAGACCCGTTTCATTTAGCATAATGAGTGCAAATCGTGTGAGTTTAAAAAGTATGAATTAAATACTTTTAGCGAAATATTATGTTTATTTGGTGTTTGTTATCATTTACTATGTTTTTTTTATTTAATAATTTATTTCTAAAAAACTGCATTATGTCAAAATTATTAAATTCATACCTAGCTATTATTATTAAATAAACAAAATATTAATAAAAAAATTATAATAAAAAAAATATAGGTATATAAAAATTAAAAATAATAAATTACCGGTATATTTTCTTACAGTCACCATTCATTTTCTGTTTGTAAGTCCGTCAAGTATTAAAATAATAAAGTATCACAGACACTCGCGTCACATCACATTGAATGAAAGCGAAAACTTGACTGAAGCGAGCTTCGGGAAAGTGCTCTCGCGCACAAATCTTAGCCACAATTGAATAGCCCGCGCGCGCCGCACCAATCACAAGCCCTCTTTCTCCCACGAACCAACAAGGTCGTATCTAACACCGCCAGTGTAAACTAAACTCGACTCTACGTATTTCGACACAAGGTAATTATTCAAATATCGAGGCGAGGTGGAAACTGCAATGATTTTCCAAAGGTTTATTTTTGTTTTTACGTAGTAGTATTTTGTTTTGGATTATGTATTTCCCAGTATTATGATTTACGTCGTAGGTGAATTGAACTCTAAACTCAGCTATTATTTTTCAGTAAATAAAGTCAACATTGCCCATTGAATAAACTAATTTAAACGTCTGACTACATTTTTTACTGTACTGATATTTTTCAATGAAATGAGAGGCCTTTGCACTGCTATTGGACATTGTAAGATAGCCGCTGAAACGTTGCACATTTTTTACAATTTACCTAAGAGCGAGTCATAGTAGAAAATAAAGAGTACTGCATACTACATACCTTCTAATATAGAATAGTTTCTGAGAGAGTACTATGTGGTTACTATATCTTTCAATTTATATGTTTGTAGCCATCTTACTACGCGTCCCAGCGCACAACTACTGCCGCAGGTCTTTGAGGAAAACATGCACTTTGCTCTTAATAAACGTTCTTCGCAGTTTAACTTGCGTTTTCACGTTTTCTTCAACATTATTCCTTCTCTTAATTTTGGGATAAAAAGCGACCTATATGTTTTTCTGAACGTTTAATAGACCTTATTGGCTGCATTTTAACGCCTATTTAACTCTAGCAAAATGGCATGCCAGGTTTAACAAATGGTTAGTCTTTTTTTAACCGACTTCAAAAACCGAAGGAGGAGGTTATCAATTCGGTGGGTATATTTTTTTTTTTTTTTTTTTGTTTTATGTATGTACACCGATTACTCTGGGGTTTCTCATCCGATTTACATGATTCTTTTTTTGTTCGATGCTGTAGACATTCCCATTGGTCCCGTTTAAAGTTTTATCCTAAATTTCCTTCGGGAACCTAACTAAAATTTAAATAATGTAACGGAGGGTATAGCAAAAATCACTTATCGGCGTGCTTATGTCGCGTGCGCTGCGAAAACTATAGATGATACATAAAAACAATGTTCTACACGTTTAAAGTACTCATTATTCTGCACAATTAAACCCGCGACGGTATATGCCTATCTATTATAGTTTACGTACAATTACCACTTCTAGTTAAATTTCTTCAATTTAAAAACTACTGCAATAGTTAGCTTGTGATATTCGCGTGATGATATTAATATATATCAAAATAAATACATCTACAATCAAGTTCAGGAAAGTGACTTTCAATACCTTTTTAAATTATTAAAATTGGACCGTCCGTTTAAATTTAACGACAAATTAAAAAGTACGAAATATGCAGCGGGCGGGTTAAACAAACCGCTGCACGCGCTGTTCGAATCAATTGAAAAAAAATAAGTAATTCACTGTTAAAACATTACCAAGAGTTATTGAATTAAGAAGCTAATTAACTAACAAACAAAGAGAGTAGACACTAAAAAGTAAAAAATAAAATTAAAAAAAACTACGTTTAAAAAAACCGACTTCAAAACTAATAAAAAGCAAAAAATAACTCTATAATCATAATGTGAGTACTACTAAGGTAGTAATAATTATTAATTATATACTAGTATTGTTATTTTTGGAGTCGGTGACAGCCTAGTGAGATTGTGTGTGTGGATGAGAGAGAGAGAGAGAGGCGGAGAGAGAGAAGCTTATGAAAATAAATTCCTCTCTCCGCTGGATGTTCGCAATAAGGTTCGGGTAAGGTATAACTATAACGCGAGCATAGCTTAACAATTTTGAAATAATTAGTTCTTTCTTGGCTGTCACCGACTCCAAAAATAACAATACTAGTATATAATTAATAATTATTACTACCTTAGTAGTACTCACATTATGATTATAGAGTTATTTTTTGCTTTTTAGTTTTGAAGTCGGTTTTTTTAAACGTAGTTTTTTTTAATTTTATTAATTTCAAAGATTCCTCGGTAGACAGGAAAGCAACTTATCATTTTAAAGTAAGTATTTTCAAATGCTATAGATATACATGGTAACCTAGTAGTGCCGCCGAGCGTAACTTGTTTCAGTGTTTAACCTGTTCCTAATTCAAATCTAGGTTTCTCAGATTTGTTTTCACTTAATAGGTAACAAGTGTGTCTTCAAGTTGTGATAATTTGCATATCGAAAGATACTAGTAACTTTTTGCTTATCTAGAAAGAATGAATTTTCATTCATGCTTATTTTTTTTCATTCATGCTCATTGAATTTTCATTCATTTCATTCATGCTTATTTAGAAAGAATGAATTTTCATTCAATTAGTTTTCGTTCATTCATGTAAAATCGACGATATTACATTATTTGTAGTGTTCATTTTAAAACTGTTTTTTTCTTTCTAATTATACACGAGAAGATCTTTTATTCTTAGTAGATGTTTAAAATATCATTTTTGGGTCCAAAAAAATCTTAATATAAATTTTTGGTTTTCTGAAAATTAGCCCAGTATCAATCTTATTCCCATGTTCTATCTTCCTCAGTAAAAGAGACAGCGCAGCACTAGTATTTAAAACGCATTTTCTTTAATTAAATAAATTAAATTACAGTCATGTTAACATAATAAACAGTTATAAGTAACTATCATCTACTATTCTAGTGAAGGCTTGTTGGGCAAGCGTTTGCTTGAAAGGCGGTACACAAGAGATTGCGGTGTAGAAATATATCTTCGGACCTTCTAACGACCTTCGCCCACTACCGTTACACTAACAGTGGACATTTCAAATGTTTAATTTATATTTTAGAACAAGAAAACCTTGCGGTTTTACTTGCATTAAATCTGAAGATAGAACATATGTTTTTCCTGACATTTATAAGATGAATATAAATAACCAATTTTGTCTTACAAGAGAGCTTAAAAAGTTGAATAAAGTAATAAGATAACTGGTTCAGGTTTGGCAGTATTTGATACACCAATTTAAAGCAAGGTTACTGATATCTTTTTATTAGATACTTTTTATGTAGTTAAATAGATTGTCTGAGAGTTCTAAAATTCATAATAAGTATGCTATTTGCGTTCACTTTAGAAAGGATACTACACTGTAAGTGTATCTCACATGGTGCAATGATTCCGGTCAGTATAAATGACATTTGCTTATTACAATAAATTTCAACTTTTTTGGGTATCTTAGTTTATGAATTACCTTACTTCGAATGAAAATCGAAATAATAGGTATAATTTTTGTACCTTCACATTTTACTTGTTTGACTTTTATTTGGTTATAAATATTTTAACAGCCTCCGTGGTCTAGTGGTTTGAGCGCTCGGCTCACGATCCGGAGGTTCCGGGTTCGATTCCCGGTGGGGATATCTCACAAAAATCACTTTGTGAGACTGTCCTCAGTTTGGTTAGGGCATTGCAGGCTGAATCACCTAATTGCCCGAAAAGTAAGATGATTCCGTGCTTCGGAGGGCACGTTAAGCCGTCGGTCCCGGTTACTTTCTACGGATAGTTCGTTACATGAGCCATGTCAGAGGCCTTTGGCGGCTCAATAACTCTGACACCAGGATTGGTCAGGTTGACCATCCACTCGATAAGAAGATAAATATTTGGAGTAATTTTACTAAACATCAAACTTTTCCAAATTATTATCACTTTTTTTTTGTCTGTTTGTTTTTGATTATGTTTTAGTACGGGTATCACTTAATGTTATTTAGTCTTCATTCATGTGTTAGTTAAACTAGACGCAAGCGCAAATAAATTACTTTGACTGATATAATTTTGCAAATTACAGAATGCTATAAGAAAAATCTTCGAGTAAATCGTTGAAACTTTCTTCTCTTGTGTGTCCAAGACCACACGTGTAAGAGTTAGTTCACATAAGTTTACAGAGATGGCGTTACTAGTAGCTTTCACCATACAATACTACGCTTGAACTTGGACTACATATTTAGCAGTCAATGTTATTGTGTCAAAATTGTGTTTTCTATGGCCGTTTGACTCTAAATTGGTATGCAATTTTAAATTTTACAAGGTGGAGGTGTTTGAACTTCCTTATGGGGCCTGAATTTTGAAGGTAAGCTTTTGAAACGCTTTCTTTTGTTTATTACTTTTAGAGCTTTTGAATGAGCTTAGAGCTTTACGTTCTCTATCAGTTCTTTTGTTATTTTTTATACTCGTATGTGTTGGTAAATAGTTATATGCCTTGTTTTTTCGCGAGATATACGTAATTTGGCAAAATTGTGTTTCAACAAAATCCTGTAATCATTATCGAAATACGGAACCTCTGGCCCCGAGGTCAGAACTTAACACTTACCCACTAAGGTCATCATTCAAAGAATAATGTCCATTCAGTAAAAAAATGCTCATTACAAGCGTAATAAAGCTAAATATCGTGTCATTGCCACTAAATAAAACAAATATTATGAAATTTGTCTTGGAAGAGTCAAGTTTTTCTTATGAAAACTTATAACGATTTGATCTTGACACACATTGCGTACCCACATAATGTGGTGAATATAGTTTACACCTCACAAGTCTCGTATTGATATTAGATGATGATTTCAACATCACTGTTAAGAAAGTTGACCTTAACTTTTTAGAATCTTCAAGATTCTTGTTTGCATGATAATGAATTGATAGCAAACATGTTGAGTTACGTATCTACTTGTTGTTATTTTGTTCGTTCTGAGTAAAATCATGTTTGATTCCAGTTTCAGAGTTCTACGGCGAAATTGTACCCTGTTGCGCGAAATGTAATTCCGCACAAGTCTAGGGCGGTATTATGTCTAGATTGTAAGTAATTTTTAAATGGTGATGAAGTACTACAGTACTCTGAAACTACAAACAAACTACTCCAACGCTATGGCCACAAATTTTTGTACTTTTCACTCTAAAAAGGGTTGCTAGCCGTACCATTTGCACATCTATACTAATATTATAAAGAGGTAACATTTGTAAGTTTGTTTGTTTGCATGTTCGAGCTAATCTCGGGAATCACCAGTCAGATCAGAACAATTATTTTTGCACTAGATAGCCACATTCAACGGAAAGGCTATTTCAACCCGAAATTCCCACGGGAACGGGCACTACGTGGGTGAAACCGCGGGTCGGTGCTAGCCATTATGACCTTGTACATATCGTGTGTATGTATCTGGGGCTTATGTCAATCAAATTTGACATTAGCTGTTTATAAAATGAACCACGCTGTACAATTTATTACACAACCCTTCAAAAAATACTCGGATAATTGTAACGTAATCTAACCTTAGACAAGGTTTGCAAATAATCACTCAGTTGCAAAACTGCGCAGTTATTGAATGCTAAATCTGAGTGATAGTTATTTGTAATTACTTTAAATATGTAGTAATGTTTGAATAGGCATTTTTTCAATGGAAGGTCAAGTTTAAAAAAATGACCTTTGATGATGATGTTGAGAAATGTATGATTATCTTTTGATGCATTGTAGAGTCGTTAATACTCATTAACAGGTGGATAGTCGGTGATAATCAATTAAGCAACACTACACCAGTTAAGAGATGATGATGTCTCATACCTTTCGCTGACCAATGAAGCTTAAGTCACTGGGATAAAGTCTAATTCAGACAATTAGTAACAAGAAAACAATGAAATATACGATAACACGCCTTTACTGTGACCTCTACGAATAGTGCAATGTCTCTTAGAGTTAACCTCTAACAAACTTCATCGTTTGATAGCGTGCAATCATCTTACTATCCATCAAGCAACCCCTGTAATTAAACTTCAATTCAAGCAGTTTTAAATTAAATTCCAATGGTAAATTATCACTCAATCATTATAAGTAATAATAAGTAAAACTGGCAATCAAATTTATGGGCTAAATGCACACTACATACATGATTTCAGACAGAAATTTGAAGATACATATCATTATAATTACGTAATAATTCGGTAAAGTGATCATTAGTTAGTGAAGGTTTAGTTTTAACCTCAGTCTTCTTGTAAAATGCTACTTGTAATATATTGAACCGGGCTCACAAGGTATAATCAAATGCATTAAATGTTAATAAGTTGCATGTTCGGAGATTCGGTAAGTGGCAATTATTTTGCATTCAATTTGGTTGTCTACGACTAAAATAGGCAAGCTGCAGAAATGTGATTATAAAACACTAGCAGCGCCCCGCGGTTTTACCCGCGTTGTGTCCATTCCTGTGAGAATTTCGGGATGAAAAATAGCCTATGTTACTCGTGGATAATGAGGCTTTCGAATGGTGAAAGAATTTTTAATAACGGTCCAGTAGTTTTTGAGCCAATTCATTACAACCAAACAAAGTTTTCCTCTTTATAATATTAGTGTAGATCTGCATTCATAATAAATTGTGATAGAAGACAACCAAACGAATTTAGAATGCAAAGTGATTCTCAATTGTTTTCTGGGGCTGAACCGCATCAGCAGCCTTTAACTGACGTGAGGATAACTGTCTGTTTTTTTCTGGACAGCATAACACATCTGTGTTCACAGACTATCATTACATAGTATAAAACAAAGTCTCTTTCCGCTTTCTGTCTGTCTCTATGTATGCTAAGATCTTTAAATCTACGCAACGGATTTTGACGCGGTTTTTTAAAATAGAAAGAGTGATTTAAGAGGAAGGTTTGTACATATAAAAATACCCGAAATTCCTACGGGAACGGGCACGACGCGGATATAACCGCGGGGCGCTGCTAGTGTGACATAAAACAACCAAACGAAGTCAGAATGCAAAGTGACTGTCAATTGTTTTCTGGGACTGAACCGCATCAGCTGTTCGCTTTCTTTACCTTCGATGATAAAAGATCACGCGACCTGTTAGGAAGTTACTACCTATTATTTGCATTTGAAATTGATGTAGAGTCTAGTTTTGAGTTGAACTGAAGAAGTTAAGTTTCAGTTAGTTGAGTTTCTCATATGTGAACGCAAAATACAGATGTCAAGTTGACAACTTATTGTCAATCTTAAACAAAGACCAATTATTTTATTATGTTGCTAACCTGATTACATCGTTTGATTACACATTTTCACGAGCTGAATAGCATGTAGGTTACAATTGCAGTACTTAGTTTTCGTCCCTTTCACTCCCTTTTTGTTAGATAGAGACGGAGATATTGCAATGGTTAACTGGGATCTGGTTTAGACGAGTCTAGATTTATACGACCTGTGTTATACTAGCCGCGCCTCGCGGTTTCACCCGTGTATGTTATAAGTATGTAATAAGTAATAACGAATGTGAGAAGGTTAAGTCGAAGAAAAATAACCATATTTCGATAAACACGAAATATTGCGATATCAATTGGAATGGTTATTAAGTTTAATTGGAATTTAATTTGATATCCTTCCAATGTTTCAAGTTTATTACGTTTCTAACACTGATATTATACTTACAAGTACCTATGTATTTTGAATTAGTTGATTTGCAATCTTAGGCTGAGCCGTGATATAGCTAGATATAGCATGATAGCTATAGTCATGACAGCCTTTTGACTTACTTGTTCGACGCGAACAAAAATTGATTTTTAACCAACTTAAAAAAAAAGACTAATATGCTTTTCTTCAGTCTACTAACAATGCAATGGTTTATGGTACAACTTGTTTAATCTAACCGAACACAAAAAAGTCTGTTACACCTATCTACCTTAAAACCGAAATTATAAAACAAAGTCCACGGTCGCGTCTGTGTGTCTGTCTGTCTGTTCGAGGTAAACTGAAATACTATTGCATGTATTTTGACGCGGTTTTTAATAAAAATAGGTACTGGTATTCAATAGGAAGGTTTATATGTATAAAATTCTCCAAAATTCCCACGGGAACGGGCACAACGCGGGTAAAACCCCTGAACCCCAAAAACGGGTGCTGCTAGTAAATATATATAATCGAACCTGACACAGTAAACGCTTGCATGTCACTGTGAATACATATATGACCAGGGGGGTAACCACGATCGTGAAGTTGATCGCTCGCAAGTTGCTTCTAAGGAATCGAAAATTTGGTACCATGACGCCTTTTAATTAGTGTCAAATTAAAAGCGCAGCCATGTTTTAAAAAATACAATGCCACGCAATTATAAACCCTATTACAATGAAAAAAAATGTAAACAAAGCACATAGTACCTTTTCGAATACAACGAGTTGTCAAATTGCAATAAGTCATTAGAGTGTCTATGATGCCGTCAGTAGTTAGGATACGTTCCAAATAAATATAAGTAAATTAATGTCAGGGCTTATATTTATTATTTCCTCAAAACAGTTGAGAGTTATAATTTGAAAAAATACACTTAAAGTACTAAATTAATCATTGTCTAAATTATTTCTTGATTATATCAATTACTTGATGCTTTAAATGATTCACGTCTGCGGTCATGGACGCATAAAAAAGGTCTTTGCGTGAAAATATATTTTTGAACGCATCTGTTACAACCGATGAGTTGCTAAGAGACGGACTGACAAGACAATACAAATAAATAAATATTCATTACAGGGATTCACACATGGTTTAAAATACTTAGTTTAAATATTTTAGATAAGAAATTAAAATGTAACGACTTCTATATCATTACGGATAAACTACGCTTGTGCTCAAGAAAACCTGCCTAATTGGTGAAAAAACACAATGAATGGTTGTCTAAATGATAGCCACAATTGTACCGACCTGTGTGAAACTTCCCGAAATATATAGAATACCTAAAATACATAAGTACGTACTCTAAACCAAATCTATTCTCCAACTAATAGATTGGCGCAACATGTGGCAAGAAACTTTTGTCATTTTCTGTGTAAACCAACATAGAGAAATTCTTGAATAACTTGACTTTTCATCACCATCCAAGTCAGCTACGTGGGCCAGTCACTGTTTTAGAGAGCACAATATCAAGTGCAATATTCCTTTGGATTATACTGGTATCTTTGAGATTGGCTGTGATTGAGAACTCTCCTCTATTGGTCAAACGAAGCGGAGTCCAGGGACCAGTGCGATGAGGAACACAAACCATAGCTGATGTCAAACAGCGACGTAATTTGAAAACGTTAGTCCATACTTTGGATAAGCACAGTCATCACCTCAGATTTGATGAATCCCAAATGAATTAATTTAAAATATAACAAAAGTGTATCCGTAATCTGGTAGTTTTAATTTCTAATAGCTTATTTAATAGCTTTTATCAATATAGATGTTAAACATTTAAAACTACATCTCCACTTAGTGTTTTCCAATTTTAACCAGTATTTCTTAACCCTGTATTTGCTTTAATAGAAAACACAAGTTTCCATTAAATGGATAAAGAACCAGCCTATCATTAATGAACGAACATGCGTTATGATTTATTTCATTAACCAGCGATTTGTAACTCTGAACTATTCAAAAAATTAAGGAGAATGATGAAGTAAGGATGTTTGTATGTGAAGTTTCACACCTGAAATGTCCCACTGCTGGGCAAAAACCTCTCATCTCACTGAATATATCAGTTCAGTGAAGAGGATCAATCACCAGGTGATTACGCCAAATCCTCAAACCCGATCTGTGATGTCAAACCTGAGACATGTTTTTAAAGAAGGAAACATGTTTTCGCCCGACCTGGGAATTGAACCCGGAATCTCAGTCTTATTAGGCGAGTGCACATACCACTAGACCACCGAGGCGTTAAGGGAATGAATGAAATGAAAAAACCTCTATAATGTGAAAAATATTTATTAAGTTTTATGGCACTGAGGTCCATTATTTAGTTCACTTTTAATCATTTAATTACAGAAGTGTGTAAGGGACTTTGTTGTCCATGGCTTGATTACCACAAACCCATGTTTTTCAGACTGTTGGTACCTATACCAACAGTCTGCACTGTCAAGATAGGATTAAAGTTCTTAATAAGAAACATTTCTTTCTTTCGAATTATCTATCTATTATTGCGTTACAAATGATGCACTATTACGTTTCTGTTCCATTTATGTACATCCTGCATTATATATAATGTGCTAGAATATAAAAATTAAGGTGCTGTAGGATCACTGAAATATATATTTTTTCTTTTTTTTTTCTTCAACCTGTATCATCCCACTGCTGGGCAAAGGTCTGCTCCAAACGCTTCCAACCTTCTCTATCCTTTGAGGTTTCCCACCACTCGCTGTCGAAGGAGTTAAGGTCATCCCGCCAGCGTTTCCTCGGCCGTCCTCGGCGCTGCGCTCCGCTCGGGGCCCACTGGGTGTTGATGTGGGCCCATCTCTCGGGGGCCATCCGCGACACGTGCCCCGCCCACTCCCACTTCAGCCGGGCGGTTTTGGTACCAACATCGGTGATGCCGGTAAGTGAACGCAGCGTGGTGTTCGCACTCGGTCGACTCGTTTGAGTCCAAGGATGCTGCGTTCCATCGCCCTCTGGCAGATCTTGAGCTTGGACTTCTGGAGCTCTGTTAAGGACCATGTCTGTGCACCGTAGGTTAGGACGGGCAGGATACACATATATATAAAGGTAGAAAAGTCCTGAGATATTAATCATGCATACCAATGACATGATTTTTTGGTTTCAATATTAATATAGGTAACTCATCGATCTTCATCTGATATCAACAATTCAGAGTCTGATTTTTGCACATGCCTCCATGTGGAGGAAACCCGCCGGTGGAACCCTGGAATGAGATTAAGCCAAGCTAAATAGGTTGCAAAATAAAATAAACAAGGCATGGGGTAAAAATGGAGACGTGATCACCTAAGCGGGAACATCAAGACACGAGGCTATAAAAATATTAAAACTGCAAATAATTAGGTTTAATGCAAGGCTTAGGTTTAGTGCATTGTGCAAAGGCTAGCCGGTGATGGATGAAGTGAATATTAAAGGCCTAAGCGTCCCGTAAAGGAACCATGATACGCACACGCGGCACACACACATGTGGTTCCGCAATTCACTTCCCATCCAGAATAAGCACAAGATGGATTGATAAATGGCACTGAAATACTAGTAAATTCACAACACTGATTAGTTTTAAAGGGAATCTAAACGGGGCGAAAATGACACAACTCTTACCAGTAAGACTGGGTTCCATCCAAAAAGGCGAGCGAGTAAAAAAAGAGATGATATTATCTTTATGTATGTATGTAGTGCTTCTATTAATTGTTGTTCGAAGATTCAATTCAATTACATTTTATTCTACCAACTTCATTAGCAATAGCAATTAATAACAAACTGACATTACAACTGTCAAGTAACTTTGACGTTTTTATAAATAGTGAAACAGATTATATAATTAAATGAAAGCTGTGTCGACGGTTGCTATAATAGGTACTACAAATAGTGTCCGCGCACTACAAAATGAATACCTTCATACATTTTGGCGGGAAACAAAAAACATGGCGGCCACATGATTTGAGTGACAGATCCCGCAAGTTCCTTAAAAGTTACTCCCTATTGCTAATAACACGATAGGTACGTGACGTCAGCATAATGCGACCAAGTTTGAAGGTTGATATGGTGTTATAGATCTAATTGTGGTTTTTTAATTTAGGCGTATTATATTATTGATGAAAGTATCTGTCAAGTCAAACAATGTCCGCGCAACAGAGTGCAGTACAAAATTTCACGTTTTGGCGGTGGATCGGTAAGGGAATGACAGGCCGGTGAATCGACCGGTCAACGATTTCGATCGTGCTTGTAGTAAGGCCCCTGAAAACCATCTAATTTCAGTCTTGCATATAATATGCTCACACTTAAAACAAAAAACGATCACTGACCTAATAACTACTATCAACCGATCTAAAAAAAAGTTAAAACCGTACCAATTCTTTTATTTACCCATCACAGTTGCAACTAAAAATATCATAAAGAGTTACGAAAGGCATGTTGTAATATGACCTTCTTGGTCGCCGGTCACTGTCATCAGGTTCCAAGGGCCTCAAGGCTGTCTAACGAAATTCATATGTAACCATTTATCATTGACTAGCAGCGCCCCGCGGTTTTACCCGCGTTGTGCCCGTTCCCGTGGGAATATCGGGAATTTTTATACATAAAAACCTTCCTCTTGAATCACTCTACCTATTACAAAAAACCGCATCAAAATCCGTTGCGTAATTTTAAAGATTAAAGCATACAGACAAACAGACAAACAAACAGACAAACAAACAGACAAAAATAGCGACTTTGTTTTATACTATGTAGTGATTATCGTGCTATGCTTTGTTCGGCACCCTGTGGTGAGATTTTAGTTCTTTTAATTAGAACTATAATGATAAAGTAAGTGTGACCAATGATATTGAGATATTGTGTTCTATAATTGTAGTACAGAGAGTACTCTATAGTACAGAGAAGGTTCACTCAAAACTTGAGTATAAATGTTTATAATTATGTATAGACCGCAGTCGGGTTTTAGGACCATACTGTTTCCTTGCTAAATAATGTATTATTTGTATGCAATTGCATAAAACTGGAAAAGATAATAACAATAGCATGTTCTCACTTAGATACTACCGCCATCTATTAGGTACACAGTTAGTTATAGTTCTTACTTTAAACCCTACGTTATTATATAATAAATTACCTACGTTCAAAACATTCATGAACGAAACCTAATACAACTGAATCGCGTGATATTACTACAAACTTCACACAGTACATTGGAACCCCAGATTGCAAGTACACAAGGTGACTAAGATGCAATATATTTTATGTATACTTAGTTATATTAGAGAGAGGCAAAATTTGTAATTTTGTTTGTATGTCCGGGCTAATCTTGGAAAATTTGAATTGTTCTTTTTGTAATAGACAGCTATATTCAACGGGAAGGTTATAGGCTATTTTTTATCCCGAAATTCTTACAGGAACGGGCACAATGCGGGTAAATCTGCGGGGCGCTGCTAGTTAATAATAAACGTAAGTACACTTTAATGGCACAGCTATGCCCTGTCACTGCATCAGCGGTTGAGTAACACACTGCAAGCTACAGGATGTTGCTTTACTCAAGGACTAGCGAAAACTGTTCCTCGCTCATCGGATATACTCTACAGCGCGAGTCGTTTCGTAATACCTTTTAATTAATCAACACTCTGTATCTGATTTAACTCTTGTTAGGATTGTGGAATTTTTTTGAAAACGGATGTGGTTTATGTGTTTGTATTGTGTTAAGTAAATCACTGTGGCTTTCAAATGTTGGCAATCAAAATATTTAAATATGACAAGGTACTTGATGTGCTAAGCCTTTGGATGGGTCGAATGGTTGAGTTTACTACTAAGAACTTTGTCATAGTTAAACATGTAAAACAATACTTACATCCCAATGAAATTTTTAGAATTTATGATTTGACAAAGTACTAAAAGCCGTTGGCGTGTCCACGTGCACTGAAGAAGACAGCGTGTTACGGGAAATAAGTATTAGCCTGTAATGTCCCATTGCTAGGTAAAGGCCTCTCATTTCACCGAAGATATCAGATATTACGTAAAAATACTAGTTAAAGTCACTCAATTTAATTTCTCTATCAATGAGCAATTGAGCATTTAAACTGTCAAAACATCGTCACAGAATCTTCCGTAAAGATAATTGGAGGCGAAAGATCATCAGTAAATAACAGTAATTGAATAATAAACTAAAGTTTTTGCATAAATAATAACATGTAATCTTGACATTGACATTGCAAATATAATTCTTTTTCAAAATAAATGAGTAACTTGGTTTTAAGTACTTGGTTTGTAATTGTTATTACTACTTGTGTATGTATGCTAGACATCACATACAATGTATGAACAAGAAAATAAAAGTGCTTGAAGTGATGTAAACAGAAGAAGTATGTTAAGGGTGTGTTTCCTTTGAAGTGGAGCGGAAATGTGCGGAGCTCAATCGATCAATCACACATATTAGAAAAAAAATGACAATGTCAATGCTTTGTCATTGGTCGACAGCTTCGACGAGTTCCGCACAGTTCCGTTCTTTTTCAATGGAATTGCACCTTAAGGGATTGATTATCTATATATATAAAAGAAAGTCGTGTTAGTTACACCATTTATAACTCAAGAACGGCTGGGGTGGTGAACATTTGTGGGGAGGTAGCTTAGAACTAGGACACGGATATAGGATACTATTTATCCCGTATTTCCTACGGAAACGGGTGCTCTGTGGGTGAAACCGCGGGGCACAGCTAGTTTACTTTAAAAATAAGCCTCATTCCCTCCATTCACGATGGGAATATACATGCTTGTAAAACAGAACAGTAACTAGCATGCTAGTCGAACGCAAGTCAACATACAATGCACACTTGTTCACACAGTACAGGCTTGTTTGTTCGTAAATAAACTCATTTTATTTGTTTTATTAGAGACTACAATAATATCATCATACAATTAACTTAATTAAATAATTTATATCTTTACAGTAGTGTATATCTTTACAGTAGTGTATATCTTTACAGTAGTGTATATCTTTACAGTAGTGTATATCTTTACAGTAGTGTATATCTTTACAGTAGCGTACAACAGGTATTGGACTGTTTCTAAAAAAACACCTAAAATAATGGTGTGTTTGCTGACGTACTCTCTATCTATACACTACATCCGACCTCAACAGAGCCACAGAAGATGCAGTTATCCTGGCTATATTTTGGGCTCATTCAATTTAGTATTACGAAATCGAAAAGACGTAAGTAAACACGGCTGGTATGGCATTGTGCGGGAATATACAATTTATTATTAACGTATTACTACGGGTTTTTTCGCGGCCCAGAAATACAGGTGTGTAAAAATTGCATAAGTTTAAAAAAGAATAAGAAAGAATTTTATTATACACTTTATTTTCTCTTACGTGAGTTAAAATGTGGCCTAAAGTGGTCGATTTTCCAGCTAAAGACTCCTTCTGAAGAGGAAAAGGTTTAGTGACTAAATTTCATTCTTACCTCATCACTGAACCCTATTCCTCAACAGATGTTATAAATTTTCAGTCGTAAGAAAACATAGAATATTCAAATACATGACTGTAGTATTTGTACTAACAAAGAGCCATGCATCACACGTGATCAAATGTAGGTGTATATTAATAGACACTTTCATAACCGCCCAGTTCAAGATTAAATGTTAACCTTCTCATCTCTGTCAAGGGCTAGATGTTGCAACTAATGAATGCAAAGGGCCCATGTGACCCTTAAGGTATTTTATTGCAACATTTCTAACTATCCTAAAGTTTAACTGTTATGTTATTATAATTTTTATTGGTTTGTATATCAATATTTTGAAGGTTAGTTTTCGTGAAGGTTTAACTTTTAACCTTTTGAGAGATTCTTAGTTTTTAGGCATGGCATCGCGGTTTTATTTCGTTTTATTTATTAGATAGAGTCGCTGTTTTTCACATAAATTTTCGTTCAGTAGACATAAGATGAACAAACTATATCTTCTATCTATGGGGATATAGAGAGATAGAGAGAGAGACAGAAGGAGGGAGAGACAGAGAGATAGAGAGAGATAGACAAATGTGTATAGAAAAGAGAAAAACTAACCAAAATCAGTTGTTGACCGACCGCGTCTGTAACCTTGGTTTTTTAAAAATAAAAATAATAGCTAAAATGACAGAATACTGCTCGACAGAATCAATACAAAAGAACGGAAAGGAGAGACAGGAATTATCCAAATTGAGTAATGTCATTTTTTGAAGTTGGTTAAAACCGCTTATTATTTTAACAATAGTTTCGATAAATATTGTTTGATAATAATTTAATTTAAAAGAAAACTGTTTACATTTTAAAAAACGTTTTCGTTTCCGCCCGCCCTATTGCCAATTTAGGCGGAATGCTTTCCAACACCAGCTATTTACAATAAGGCTTTATACTTTTTATTTAAAGCATGCTTTTTAATTATAAACTTAATTCAAATAATCTATATTATATTTAAAAGAAAATCATGTTAGTTACACCATTAATAACTCGAGAACGAAAGATTTTAACGATTCTTTTTTTTTTTTATTTAGCTTGGTCAGGGAAAGGGTAATAAGTAATAAAAATACCGAAATTCCTACGGGAACGGGTGCGCTATGGGTGAAACTGCGTGACACAGCTAGTTTGGTATATTACTCATTATTATATCTATTAATCAATCGTGGTATCTTTTTCTTTTGCAACACAATGATACAACATTTCAGACATGTTTTAGCGTGTCTCTCGATAAAAGCTTCGCACTTTGATTGCTTCATGATAACAAACTTGTATCTAACCTTAATTTAATAAATAAACATGTTGGTTTGCTATTTTGACATTTATTATAAGTTGTTAAATACCTGCAGTTTTATTCATAAGATAGTTATCCGAAGTATAGTAATACTCCGTTTAAAACGGCATGGAACTTAATGTAATGTAAATATTCTGAAATTTTGTAGTCTGAGAAATGTCATTATTAATAAACTTGTAAAGCACTTGTATAACTTGTAGAACAATTAAATGATATAAGGGATACTTTATAGCCCAATTTTTTATTTATTAGAAAGATTGATAAGTTTAAAGAAATTAAGGGTAGATTGCACGAGAACGCTTAAATTTATTGAGCGGTTAATTAATTTTATTTAGCGGCTCAACACTTTTTTAAAACAAATGATGTTCATTTTAAATAGTGTTCTATTTGGTGCAACATAAAATATAATTTTGGCCGGACTGTTTTTGTTTCTCAAACATATTTATAAACTAAATAGATTGAAAGGTTCTCGTGCAATCTGCCTAAAGGTGGTATTAACATACCTTATTTGCTTTATGAAGAAATGTACTCTTTCCAGTTTCAACAAAACACTTTTTACTTTTCACTGTTTACACATTATTTAGGAATTTATTATTAAATTACTATTTATTATTAGTTATTAGAGAGAAGGTTTGCTTCCTCAAAAATATTTATCAACTAATTCTTATATAAATTATCTTTCATAATTTAAACCCAAAATGTGTGACGTATTCCATTCATATTGGTTATACGTAGAGCACTGAAGCTGAATAGAAGTGGCAGAGAAATAATCGAAATTAGGAGGGGATGCGTGTTCGAACGTGGCCTTCCGTGCGATCGTACCACACGAATGTTAGGTTTTCTTATTGCATAATGCACATTTTTGTATGTTTTTTGCTTTTTTTTTCAGTTTAAAAATGTATCAGAATTTTGCGCCCATCAAGAAAATTTGTTGTTACGATTCTTCTATATTGTATGGATGTAATTTTTGGTGAAAATGCTTTTACGATTTTTATATTATTACTTAAGTATATATACGATTTACATTTATTGTTACAGTTTACCGTTTACATACATTTAAGATATTCTGAGAAGATTTTATATGAAATTGATATTATTTATAAGTCATATCTTACCAAATTCTTAAGTCTACAAAAAATTTAACAAGATAATTACCGCTGTCACAGTTAAGGCGAGGATATGTGGCGCTCGGACAGATCTGAGGGGGTGTTCTGATTAAAAAACTAAGTGAGTATTAGGAAATTGATATTCCTAAAAAAAAAACTATGATTATCGCTTCAAATAACGAGATCTAGGACGAGAAAATAATATTTGGTGCTACTTTTACATAATCTTGTGCATCTTATTTCTACATTATTATAATGAATTTTAAAATTCTACTCGATTTAAAATTTTATTAAGGATATATTCTTTTAATTGGTGTTTTTATTTTATTTATAGAATCGATAGAAGTGTTGATATTTGATCGTCAAAGTAGCGACTATGCGCGTTATTTTCACATATCCTCGCCTTAAGTGCAAAACATCTAACTATACATTCATTATAAATTTTCATACAAAATTAACTCATAGCAATTGTTCAGCAAACGCAGCTTGACCGCTACTTGGCTGGGTGGCCGATAGTGTCATTTCTATCAGAGCACTACCGTGCTCGGAGGGCACTTAAATTGCCAGCCCCAGTTGTATCAGTCGTCAGACCATGTCGGAGGCCTTTAGGCGGTCAAAACCTACTCGAACTTAGTTAATTTTACACAAAATACGCTTTACACTTCAAGATACTTGAAATATACCTATTCAGTATTAATCAGTATATAAGGATGTTTGTTACATCCTTCCTATTGCACAATAGCACGCGAATCAATCGTTGTTTTAGCAATTAGACTATGACCTCTGAAGATACCACGCTATCATAAGTGCAGTGTATACCTTTATATATGTTACGCTCTTCACAGATGAACCATTATTTTACTATTGAAGAAACTTCATATTTTATTAGCAGTCTTTTTCTACCGTAGGGTGCTAGGCTTATAATAGAGCCCCTACTCTTTGGGGTGTGCCACGGTGTAAGGGACAATTAGCTATTTGGAAAACACTAGCAGCTCCCCGCGGTTTTATCCGCGTTGTGCCTGTTCCCGTGAGATGAAAAAATATGGCATGAAAAATAGCCTATAAACAGCTCAATGAATGCAGCTACCCATTCCTAAAATAATTATACAAATCGGATTGGTAGTTTTTGACCTTACAGACAAAGTTAGAAACTTTACCTCTACAATAATAGTATAGATATTTCACATGAGCTGATTAATTTAGCAAAATTATAATAGTGGCCAATTGGCCAATGTCTAGTTTTAAGTTTCTAATGTCATTCGACCTTCAATAGTCTAGAAATAATTATAATAATACAGTTACGTATTAAATAACATTCATAATTTTTTGTTACATTTGTCATGAGTTCAAGTTTAATTTGCGTTACGTAATTTCAGAAACTATGTATTCTTAATTGTCATTTCGTGTCTTTAACTCAATAATTAAGACAATTTTGTTGTGTACCTGGTTATTAAGATAATTCGCATTTAAGATACGTACATTTTAACGTAATTTGTAGTCTTAGGTAGATCAAACATTGGGAAATCGGTTTATAAAAGGCTAATATATTATATACCAAAAATTTTGAAAATATACAGGTAAAAACAAATACAGTCGAATTGAGAAAGAACCTCCGTTGATTTTGAAGTAGGTTAAAAATGGAACATATTATAACAAAAGACAATCGACTCACAGTGTAAACTTGGCCCATTCAAAACGGCACCGCTCTTTGCTGATTATAGAACTCGTACTCCTCGTCCTCAGTGAGGGTGCATTCCTCGAAGCACCAGAGACCAGCGATGGCCAGGAGTACGGTGTACGCACTGTAGTAGAACAGGTATACTAGGACGCTAAACCACATTGTATGTATCTGGAACAAATAGAATAAAAATGTATAAATAAAAAGAAATTTGAATTGAAATTACGTTTACGGATACACTTCGCTTTTGTTTTACACTAGCGGCGCCCCGCGGTTTTACCCGCGCTGTGCCCGTTCCCGTGGGAATTTCGGGATAAAAAAATAGCCTATAACCTTCCCGTTGAATGTAGTTATCCATTACAAAAAGAATTATTCAAATCGGTTCAGTAGTTTCTGAGATTAGCGCATTTAAACAAACAAACAAACAAACAAAACAAACTCTTCAGCTTTATAATATTATTGTTTTACTTTTTGTACCTAACGTTTCGATTTCTTTAAAAGAACCATGGTCACAGAAGACGGGGGGTGTTGTGCGTCTATCCAAGAAAATGATAAATTTCCCTCAAAGCTAACACCAAAACCAATTTGTTAGTTAAGGACCGTTACGATTAACGCAAAAAGAGCTAACAGTGTCTTAAGATCTTGCAGTGATTGGACTTGCTTGTAGTGTCAGCTTGTTGATGATGATATAAAAGCATGTAAGGGCACATATCCATTGCAGTGGAGTGGAGCTGTGCGGACTACCACTGACTAATCAGAATACATTACGAAAATATATTGACAATGGCGTTTGACAATTACAGTGCGCTGTTTTTGGTAGATCGGACTCCGCACCGCTGTGTTCCGATTTGCTCCACCTTAATGGAAACGCACCTTTTGATTCGCTTCTAGGGTAAAACAAAGCGGTTTTGCCCGCGTTGTGCCCGTTCCCGTGGGAATTTCGGGAATTTTTTTACATAAAAACCTTCCTCTTGAATCACTCTACCTATTACAAAAAACCGCATCAAAATCCGTTGCGTAATTTTAAAGATTTAAGCATACAAACAAACAAACAGACAAAAATAGCGACTTTGTTTTATACTATGTAGTGATAATATGGCGCTGTACTCATATTTATGTTACTTAATTGGGCTAAAAAAAGTCAACCAACTTCAATAAAATTTCAATAAAATGTAATTAATAGACAGTGTGCCAACAATATGTTCAATAACTAAATAAAAATATCCTTTCAATCAAATGGCGCAGATGGGTAAAATAGAGTAATTAAATGAAGTCATCATGTTATAATTTCCTTCAATCAATGACTATTAAATAAATAAGTTTGATAATTAAGTTAATTCACTGTCATTGGCCGGTGGTAGATTAAAATAACAATGGCGCACTCTATGGAAAATACGTAGGAAATAATTATACGGAAACAAATGAAGATGATCGTGATCTTGATCTCTATGACGTTTGACAAGCCACAGCGGAGTTGGAACAGTTAGCTATCAAAGGTAGAAAAGAAAGAGAAGAAGAGCATTTAATGACTAAAAAAAAGAGCAAATATCGTGTCGTGCGAATAAACGACAAAGACAAAGACGATAGCAGAAGATAGAGAAAAGTGGAAAGAACTCCATCGACAAGAGCCTAGCTCTTATGTTTAAGAAGAAGAAAGAGTCAGATATGTAAAGGAAAATGTTTCTATAGTGTAATAGCGAGAGATAAAGGAGTATGGTTGTGGACTGAAGTGGGGGAGAATTCAACATTGAATTTACTGACAAGAGCCTAACCTATCTTTCTTAATGAAGATGAAAAATAATTGAAAATTACTTGTAAATATCAGGTGTTTGTCATGTTGCATTTGCTATTCAGGTGAATTTGATATTGGATATTGTAAAATGTAAATGTAAAGTCGAAAAGGTAAAGACGTCTATTGGCTAAGGAAAGTACATAAGTTTGTACTTGAACAGTGAAGTGCAGAGTGCAATATAGCCAAAGTTAGCAAGTGGATTGGCGGATTATTCTTTGATTACAACTCGCAAATTTATATCTCTTTTTAAACTTCAGTCTACTGATTTGTCATTTACACTATATTACAACAATACATTTTAATATATAAAAGACACGTGTAAATACTACATGCGTCTGTCACATCCTGCATGGATATATTATGACAAAAAGGTTTCCTTTATTACACAAGTAATTGATTACGAATCATGAAATCTTCCAAGAATCATTAATTTAAGTCTAGATATTTCCATACATGTAATTATTAGCTAATCTTTGCAAGTTAAATGCACAATAACAGTAAGGCATTCGCCGTACGCAATAACCTTTACAGCAATAGTTACAGAATATTACATTGTTGTCAACGGATGTATGCGGCGAACGAGTTAGTGTTATCGCACCTCTATATAGGAGTAGTCTTCGTAAGAACTTTCCGTTGGTTTTCAAAACTATCGACGATATTTATAATAGACCTTAATAAGTCCACTCATACTAGGGTATAATTGTGACGCCTGGCTTTTCTCGTTTATATTTAGGCACTTTAATAAAACTTAGGTTTACATAAAGTGTGGATGGACAGCTAGCTGTAAATTAATTTCTAAAAATAACCAAATTATTATGGCCAAATAGAACTCCATTTTTTACATTTGTTAAAAATGACAATGTATTGTGTTACTTTAATACGTCCTTAAAAAAACATGGAAGTGTAGGTCAACCAACTGAGAAAGAAAAAACATGAAGTACATTTTTTGAGTTAAAAATAAATTCAATTGTACTCAAAATTACATAATAAGTGCTGAAAATAATGGAATAACTTAATACGGTGTCTGATCCATTAGATTTTTTGTTGGATAATTATTTACGAATTCCATCTCCTAACTTGAGTAATTTGTCATCTGCTTTTTGTACTCAAAATGTTGACTCACTGTGAATTCCCAGTCAGTATTAATTATTACTGAAAATATTGTAAAAATAATACAATACTTTTGAGCTTCAATGAATATTTATTACCTGAAAATTTCATTAAAATTTAAAAGAACATTTTAAATTCTAGAAAATGTAAGTTGAACCAATTTATTACAAGGTATCCGCAGTATCAGTAGATATCGTCTCCAATGTACTGATGTCTTCAGAGAGCGTAAGGGTTTTTGCCTCACAGTGGGACATTGCATTCTTATACTCTTTAACCCCCAACGCAAAATGAGGCGTTATAAGTGTGACTCTATATGTGTCATATTGTGTCTTTGTGGGTCTTAAACAAAGAGATAAAAAAAATGGCCCGATTTCAATTTAAAGATTTTAAAAAACTTTCTGAAATCAGTTGTGGTTTAAAAATAATTAAATTGTCATTTTACATTGTATGCAAAACAACTGTATTTTCCTTAGAAATCAATTAAAATTTAAACAGGGATCTAAGTATACTACAATAATAACAACCGCAACTTATAGTGCCAATAATAAGGTAACAATTTCACGAGGGACTCTACCATGGCATAGTAATCACTGTAACAAAGACGTAAACATATTTAAAAAAAACACAAGAAACCTGTCACAATGACAGACATAACGACCAATCGTAATTATTGTTGTTGTGATCATTTACTTGGAGCATTGACGTAGATGGATCTTCTTATTGTTTGCGACATCTGACCTGGGTGTAACGAACTTATCCCATCAAGTACGTTGTTCTAGAACATGTCATATTTTGTACCCAAAATCTTTGTGATATAATAAATAAATATAGTAAAGTATTAGCTTGTAACGTGACCCGTGTGATGGTATCCACACGTGAAGTAGATATTACAATTATCATACAGAAATACTTAATCCTAACTAATATTATTAATGCACGAATACTAACATTACAATGCGCGAAAGTAACTCTGTATGTCTGTCTGTCTGTTACGCTTTCACCCCAAAACTACTGAACCGATTTGAATGAAATTTGGTATACAGTCCAGAGCCTGAAAAAGGACATAGGCTACATTTAATCGCTTAATTCTCGCGGGAACGGGTACAGCTGCGGGGCGCGACTAGTATGAATATTGTATCATTGACGTCGTCAACTATCTTTTAACAGATGGTTGACTCTGGGCGGGAATCAAACCCGCAATCCCCAACACAGTAAGCGCTCTCACTGCCACAGTGCCAACGGGTTTGACGGTTTGTTATGCCTTCTTGTAAGCAGATACTAAAATTCAGTGAATGTGAAGATGAAAGACTGGTCCTCTTCGTGCTGCATAACGTAGTAACTTTTAAGAAGTTACAGAAATTATAAGAAGAAGATTCTTAAGAAGTTATAAGGTTAATAATTTAGAAGTTAACGTTTAGTTTAAGGTGCATACTTATTTCTTAAGTTTAAGCGAGCTCTACTCATTTAGAATTCAAACTACGTTTACGGATACACTTATGTTTGATTTTAATCTTATGTTTCGGCTCCTTACCATTAACAGTGGTCTCAAATAGTAGCCCTATTTGAGACTACTTCAGTGAGATGAGAGGCCTTTGCCCAACAGTGGGACATTGCTGGATAATACGTTACTATACTTTCACTACGGTAATGCACATATTATAGTCGTATATGTTCGATAACAAGCCTTATTAAAGTAAAGGCCTCTAGCTACTAGAATGTGAAACCCCCTTTTCCGTAAAACGGCCTCTACTCCTTCCGCCTAAAGTCTACTTCACCTTAACTAGTATAAAGATCATTCAGTTTCCTCCAACACTGAATTATAACGCATCCAAAATATCAATATTATTCAATAATAGCATTTCCTTGATTACACAGATAATTACCGAACACTTGATCAATAAATCAAAAGTTGCGTAAAGAATTTCCTCTGGGAAGGAGCGAGGAATTTATGCGCAAAGGATCTAATTAAGTAACGTAGAATTACTTAACACTAACAAGCATTCAGTCTTGTAGCAGCGGGCAGCAATAGCCCACCGCACGGACCACTACTGGTTTCTACGAAGCTCTATGACATTTCGAGCGCGCTGACACTGCCGCTTGCCGTCGGCAGTTTCTGCGGTCGCTGCCGAAAACACACCTAATTTATTCTTTTTCTTCTTCTTCATCGAGTGGATGGTCAACCTGACCAATCCTGGTGTCAGAGTTATCGAGCCGCCAAAGGCCTCTGACATGCCTCATGTAACGACTACTATCCGTAGAAAGTAACCGGGACCGACGGCCTAACGTGCCCTCCGAAGCACGGAATCGTCTTACTTTTCGGGCAATCAGGTGATTCAGCCTGCAATGCCCTAACCAAACTGAGGGCAGTCTCACAAAGAGATTTTTGTGAGATATTGTCCCCACCGGGAATCGAGCCCGGAACCTTCGGATCATGAGCCGAGCGCTCAAACTACAAGATCACGGAGGCTGTTGTGTATTAAAATGTATAAAAAATACTATAAACTATTCGCTACATAATGACTCTTTATTCGTATCAACTAATATGTACGTATATGACGTATGACCATAAGTAGATGTTTGTTCCTTTGCTACTAAGAATACTTAACGCCTAGGGTTTTTGAAAGATGGTTTTGAGTGGTTCGTGTCCATGGCGCGTAGAGTATTCGCACTCCGCTGTCATCCGCGCGCAATGGCCTTCTTTTGTTTTTCACATAAAAGCTTATAAGTATTTACTTATGTTTTTTTTTGTATAAACACTATCAAGTGGACCAGGGAAGAACCAAAAAGGAAAGTATTAGCCTGTAAAACATAACAGGCTAATGCTTTCCTTTTGCAGCCCAGCAGTGGTGTTCCACTGCTGGGCTAAGACCTCTGCTGGGCAAAGACCTCTCATCTCACTGAAGATATCAGTACAGTACAGAAGAGGATTAGGCGTAACCACCAACGTTGTTTAAAAAAACGAATTGTAATATTCTAATTGATGTGATTGTAACCCAGAGCGTTAGAAGTATGTATATCCATTTTACTCATCATGTTTAAGATAATTCCTTTTAACACAAGTCCAGTGACTCAGTCATTTTGCAAGTAAGACCTCGGACGGAAGGACGAACCGATTTGTTATTAGATAAATGTAGCACGAACGTACACACTCGTAATATAACTTTATACGTTCATATTTTGTAAGATTTGCACGTGAGATTACAGCGTGCGTGGAATGTTTGATAAAAGGTTTTTTGTACTGAAGTCGGCTTCACTTTTCAAAGATTCCTAGTTAAGCCTTATTATATTATTTTTTAAGTATAAATAATATACGAAGCATGAGGCGACGATTACACGTAAAGTATTTACTGTGATCCGTCAATACAGTATTTACTGATGGATTAATACACCAGCCTACACGTACAGTATTTATTACGTTAGTATTGTGTCCGGTCTCCTGCTGTTTACACGTCATAATAGGCTACACGATCATAATCTGACGGATCATCATTACAGAATCAAGAAATCTAGAAATCCATCAATAAATACTGTCATCCATCAATACATTAGGTTGGATCACAGTAAATACTTTACGTGTAATCGTCGCCTAAGAAGATCGTAGAAGGCCAAAGTATTTACGGTAAGGGCCGACACTGCGTTAAGCGTGCGCACGCCGCGGTTCCATACAAAAGTGAACAGTCGCGAGCGCCCGCAGCCGTGACCACGCCGCGTGTGGCTTCATACAAAAGTGAACCGCCGCGGGCGCACGCGGAGGGCGCACGCGGCTGGCACCTAAATGTTCCAATTTTAATTTTTACTTTGGAAGATTATTGCCCTTCTTGTGTCTTGTGAATAGTCGTAAAAACAATTTACAATAATGATCTAATCACCAGTGTAAACATCAAGAAAACATTCACAACTACAAGTATTGCATGCGACGGCGTTTATGCTTTCTTTAGACGTATTTTTAAATATAACGTCATCCATAAGATGAATTCTTGCACTTATACAAGTAATTAATTTAAATACGAGAACATTTTTCGTTTTGCGTAAAATGTAAGCTATTGGTCTGACCGAGAGGAGGTGTATCGATCGCGTTCGTTTGTTTTGTTTATAAAGTTTTAATGGAATATTTCCAGAATCATTCTCATTGTTGTTGACAAACACTACAAAAAGTTAGTTATGGGCGGTAATCTTTGTGTCTGAACACAAAGGCTAGTTTAAATGCACCTTAATCTTTTAGTATATGTGCAATGTGCATGCGCCTCGCCTCGCGTTGCCTCGACACTTGCATGCCGCGCTGCGTCTCTTCGCCACCACCAAAGACACGACTGCCAAACACCACCCTCCACCAAAGATGAGGCAGCGGCGTGGGACTCGGTGGGCGGCTTAAAATTCATATTCAACACTAGGTTCTAGCGCTCGTTAGCTTGACTACGTGATGTTAGGTCATTGCGATTGTCAAGCAACGTGCGGCTTGGATTGGTGGCCGATAGTGGCTTTTCTATCTGAGTACTACGGAGGGCAAGTTAAGCCTGGTCCCGGTTGTGTTAATCGTGGGACCATGGAGGCCTCGAGTTGGTCTAAAAACTCCCGACACTAGGGATGGCCACTAACCTACACAAACTAACTTACTTACTTCTCTTCAGCTTCAAAATAGCTATCAAAATAGTATCTGTGTCAGTTGTACGAAATAAAATGCGTGTGAAACTGATAACTCATTGGTTTATTTAATTTATAAAAATACAGTGAGGCAATCAACCGCGTATCAGCTTAGAAGCTTAGAAGAGAAGGAAAAAGGTTGCCACCACACAAAATAAAAATGGCACCAAACAATATTATTGCCATTTCCCTAAACATTTATATAAATTTATATATTTAAATACAATAAATTAATACAATGAATTTATATGTTTAGATTGTCCTAAACACAGTCATTAAACTCATTACTAGATTTCAAATCTTGAACATAAAATTATAGATTGAATAACCATTATGATAATTTGTCTATATAGAGATAATCCAAGACCAGTGGTGTGGCGAAATTATAGAGACAGGACAAACATCTTTCGTCACAGCTCTTGCTATAAATGAATACTAAATATGAGCCTTCACCGTAAACTATAATCCTACTTCATAAATACAAGTATTCAAATTTAATTCGCAATGTTTTCACATCGAAGAAATATTTATTAATCATAAACAGTCTTTCTGAGGCAACCTCAGCAATGTTTTTGCAAGCTATCTATTAATATTTTCGAATAGTAAAAAAATTAAGTCTTCATTGAAAAACGTAAAACGAAACGACAGATAAATATGTAAAATAAAAGTGACGTGTATTCGCAAACGAATGTATCGGGTTAACAGTTATCGACGTCGTAAAAAATAAGAATATGTACTTAAAAATCGAACCACGGTTGAAGTAAACATGTGTGTAAACAACTGTGTTTGAATTTCGAATTAAACAATATTATATTTAAAAAATAATACAAAAGAATAAATAAACGAATAAAAAAACAAAAACTAGTTATAATTCCCACCGTTAGCAAGCCTCCGTGTGAAGGAAGACAAATTAACTTTTAAATTCCGAAACCAAATTCCATTTTTAAACTGCTCTTAAATCCATCTCATTAAACAGAATTCATAACATATTGTTTAAAGTTCGGTCCATACCGGCTTTTTTAGCGGGTCAAGGTAAATCCACATGGTAATTTACGCGGCAAAGACCACTCGGCACTCGCAATTGCGACATGTCACAAAAATAACAAGTCATATAACAAAATGACATCTTTTGACTACTAAATTTGAATACGAATTAATTCTAGAACACTTTAACCACGCTTACACTGTTAACATTATAATCGTTGCTCATATTTTAGGAAGCGAACACTACTCATTTTGAATTGAAATAACGTATACTGAATTTTTCTTAGAAGTCTTCTGTGACTACAGTTCCTGTAAAGGAGCCAAAACGTCAGATAGGTAGGTATGTCAAATAAAAGCGAAGTGTGTCCATTAAAGTAATTTCAATTCAAAATCACAATTATTCCCCGGGTTTTAAATTTGAAAATAGAAAAATATACGTACAGTGACTTCGGCGTACTTCGATAAATAGTATACATGCCTTCATTAGCCTTGTCAATGACCTGACGAAGAAACCATAAACAATGTATAGTAACAAGCTAAACAAATATTTGGATCGGAATAATTTGCATAAGTTTGTTATTCGCTAGCACCATAGAGTTAGCAATAAGCTCTCATGTATTATGAAAACAAATGAAAGATACATAATACTTCTTAAAGTAAGTAAAAAATATTATCCTTTTACGTCCCCTACTGGGTAAAGGCCTCTCACTGAAGGTATCAGTACAGCGAGCAAGAGAAAATCTTTCAAAAAAATTTGGCAGAAAGGGCTCCCACACAAAACTGCGATGCGATGCGATGCGAATTCCATATAATATATTCATCTCTTTTCTTTGTACTGTAGTAATGGCGATAGATATAACTATTTCAGTTCGCATCGCATCGCATCGCAGTTTTGTGTGGGAGCCCAAAGTAAGTTCGATTAGGTCAGTAACCAACCATGGTGTCGGAGTTTTTAGACCGCCTAAAGGCCTCCGACATGGTCTAACAGACTTTAAATAACCGGAGCCAACAATTTAACGAACCGTCCGAGTCACGTTAAGTATGCGGTTAGAACTTCATCAGTCAAAGTCTGTTATAAAGTGTTTTGTCTCTTTTGTCATTTGGAAAATAGCGTAGGTCAGGAAGGGACAAAAAACTTGATGCTGCACTTTAGCTAACAAATGGTTTGTCCCTTTCCGACATCCGCTACTTGCCGAAGAGCGAAAGAGACAAAATACTCTATAACAATTTTTAAGTTCAATATCGTTTATGAATACGGCTCTAATTCTTTAAGACTTTATTTATCGTACGTCCATCTTAAAAACTCACGCTAAGACAAAACACAAGGTCAGTAAAACGTAGAAAAGATCTAGACCAGATACTAATCATAATTATTCATGTCTCCGAAGGTTTATAGCCGGATGTACCGTCTTAAATACGCTATTGCGTGAAAATTACAATTTTCATCGAACACGCTAACGCATTGCACAAACACTTATGAATGACTAATTAAACCTTTTGTTTATTAACATTGTTCCAAGTAGACATTAAGTTAGTAGCAGTTATAATAAGTTGTGTCTTAATGACCGTTTAAATAAGTAGTTAGTGTAAAGTCTTGTTGTGTGATGTGTAGAGAAATGGTTGAATATATTTAAAAGAGGTAAAATTCTCACTGTCAGTTCGGTGCGTTTACATTGAAGCGTTCAATCTACCAATTACAACGTTTTGAAATTGTCAAACAAGGCATTGACATTGTCAATATCTTGTAACATGTTGTGATTGGTCAATTGAACTCCGTACAGCTTAGCTCCGCTTCAAGCATAGCAACTTATCATGGCAAAGTATATGGAAATGCACTCTAAGGGGTAGTTCCATTATGGCGCATCTACACATGCCAGACTTAGCGTGGCGCGCGCGGCTTTTGTTTGGTTTTGCCGCATAACCGACGGCATGTGTGGATGCACCATTAAACTAGCTGGTTTGCAGTTAGTAAACTCGCTTAAAGGAAACTCACTTCAAAACATTATTCGAAATCCAAATTCTTGGATTTGCGTACCTTGCTGTATTTTGAAATTGGAATATTGGCAGTAATTTAAAAATGTGATTGACTTGCCAAATGCGTAAATTATGTCTTCTTTTGTTTTTTAGAGGTCGTAATTAAAGAAGTATCTGTTAAAATTTATCGCTCATCAAACTGCTTCAATTAAGCTATAAAATTCACCATTATCGTTCAATTCGTACATCTGCACATTATCATATATAACCCACTAGCAGCGCCCCACGGTTTTACCCGCGTTGTACCCGTTCCCGTGAGAATATCGGGATGAAAAATAGCCTATAACCTTCCCGTTGAATGTGGCTATCTATTACAAAAAAAAAAAATTCAAATCGGACTGATAATTCCTGAGATTACCTCGAACATACAAACAAACAAAGAAACTTAAAAAATTTGCCTCTATGGAATATTAGTATAGATTACTATATAAACTCGTAAATCTTTAGTAGCTCGAAAATATCTCACTCAATTCACAATTATCGTGGGTCAGTTACAAAATATAAAATCAAATATTGTACGGCAACCTTCAGCCGGCGGTCGATGTTGAGACATTCGTTGCGAAACGTGGCTCCGCCGGATATTTGATTTGGAATGTCGAGTTTTCCTAGTTAATACACTCGGACTTTAGACTCTTGATAGGCCTAACAAGCGAAGGAATTCTGCCTGGTTTGAGACACCTTAAGACCCGTTACAAGTTTCCACCGTACACAGTGAAACAGTGTTATATGTGAAACAGATTTCTTTAGAAGTTAATAAGTGATTTTTGACAGGCAAAGTCTAAAACAATTACGTAAATTAGTTAAGATTGAATTGACGTCTCTAAATAAGGCAGTTGGTGCTCTGAAATTTCCGAGTAACTGCTTGCTTACTATCTATACTACATCTTATATATAAAATTCTCGTGTCACAGTGTTCGTTCGCGTACTCCTCCGAAACGGCTTGACCGATTCTCATGAAATTTTGTGAGCATATTGAGTAGGTCTGAGAATCGGCCAACTTCTATTTTTCATCCCGAAATTCCCGCGGGAACGGGTACAACGCGGGTGAAACCGCGGTGCGCAGCTAGTAGTATATAAAGATATAAAGCCTGAAGAGTTTGATCTTTTACACCATTTAAACTATCACGATATGAACACATTGTAAACACTAATCTAGACGGGACTTAATGGCGAATAAAACATTTAATGCATACCTTAACGTTTCGGCCGTGTCGCAACGGCCGTGTTCACTGGCGTACTCTAACTTTACAGATTTTCTTTTGTTTTTTGCTTGAACACGCTGATTTCTAGGAACTACTAGTCCGATTCGAATAATTCCTTTCGTATTGGATACCTACATTCAACAGGAAGACGATAGACTTATGTATTGTGCCGAAATTCTCAAGTTAATTGGAACAACGTGGGAAAAACCGCAGAGCGATGCTAGTTGCAATACTTTTACTAAAACATCTCTATGTATACATTTTTATAATACTTGATGTATCTCATGTTCCATTTGTTTATGTTCCTTAATTTATTAATAAATACTGACACTGCCTCATGTTTATCGCAAAAAAATATTTATTGTTGGAATAAAATTCACATTGTTTCTTTAATGACGTCATCTTGAAATAAAATAATCTTTACTATGACCTTAAAGTTTACTCTAATTACTTAGATTTTTATTTACTCTAAGGGGCAGAATCCACAAGCGGGAGAATCGCGATGGACTCGCACTTCTATCGTCTCCACTAATGAGCCATAGCCACTGTATTGTCGCGACGTAATGGAATTGCGCATCGCTGCGTTTGCGCGGCATAACTGACAGAAATTTAGATTAATTCATTTGACTGTATTCTTCATGCTCTTGCAGCAAGAAGACGGTAATGCGGTGACACGATCACGCGACGCTACGTTTGCTCTTAGCCACATTCATAGAGACAGTTTATTAAATACAAAGCACGGCGACAATATTGCTGCGAATCTCACGCTCGTGCAAACGGCCCCTATATTTTTTTAGCACATCACTATTATGTCACAATTATTTTCGCGCCTACAAAACACATGCTCTAACACCGTTAATTCTAAACGCAAACCTTTCCTCATTATCACCCTGTAACGAAACTGACAACTGAAACTTACGTAAATGTTACATTTAACGTTACCGTTTCGTAACGTGACCGCGAAAAGTTGCAATTATTTGCAACATTACGATTTGATCTAGTGTAATTCTTTTGTACGACGAAGATACCATGTACCGTTGTTATAATTGTGTATCACTTTGTATAAGTCGGTTGAGTGCTTCGGAAAATTGACAAGGTTATAACTTTGACTTTCGTTTGGAACATAAAGCTATAGAGATGTTTTTGTTACTAAATTTTTTTATTAAAAGGTTCATTTAAATTGATTAGACTATCATTTTGTGTTGTAATTTTTATTTGAGGTAATGTTAGCGGTGATTTGTAACACAAATGTTTTATCCGGATGTCTATTTATTGGTGATTCCTTACACAATATATTAACTTGATATCCCATTGCTGGGCCAAGGGCTTTTTACCCTTGATGAAATCATAAATATATGATGAGACGTTATCACGACAATTTAAAAAAAAATTGTAAGTTTCTTCTTCTATTTACTTATAGTGGCTTATTGTTTAATTTAAAAGTACCCGATAACAATGATCAAAAAACATTTAATAAAAAAGTCTCCATAGATTTTTTGTTCTAGTCATCATTTGAAAATATCAGATGAAGATTTGATCTTACAAAGTGATAGTCAAATAATAAGTCACTTAGATAATGTAATGACGTAAAACATGCACCTTATTTTCTGTTTCATGTCGTAATGGCGTCTTGATCTTTTTCAACGTCTTAATGACTCAAACTTTTTACAAAAAACAATGTAATCTGGGTCAAATTGCATGAAACTTGTATTAATTATCGCTTTAAGTATTGTTAGGTATCCTAGGTATTTCTAAATTTAACTAGAATTTTAGTTTTAAATGTAGTGAAAAGTAAATTAACTCATTTGTAGTATGCAATATGTGCAATTATGTAGTGTTTGCATAATAATCTATACTAATATTATAAAGCTGAAGAGTTTGTTTTGTTTGTTTGTTTGTTTGTTTAAACGCGCTAATCTCAGAAACTACTGAACCGATTTGAAAAATTCTTTTTGTAATGGATAGCCACATTCAACGGGAAGGTTATAGGCTACTTTTCATTCCGAAATTCCCACGGGAACGGGAACAACGCGGGTAATACCGCGGGGCGCTGCTAGTATTACATATTTAAAAGGAAATTTGCATTTTAGTTTCTACTGAATTATACCACCGAATATATTTCTGTTTACTAGTGACTGACAATATATTTTAAGATGGAGCTATCAAATGTTTTGTCACTTTTTGACATACGCAATTTCCCAAAGAGTAAAAGAGATACAATACTTTATAACAGTGTTTTAGTTACACCACGCTTTTTAAAAAGGCGTTTTAAGTATGGTACAGATTAGATTGATCACAGAATATATTATTTCAGTTTGGTGATTGTGATTTTTAATAGATTGATAAGTAAGATGTTATAGCTTGTCAATTGGGTTGAACTACTCTGTCAGTCAGGTTATTATACGTATTAATAACTGATATATTCGCTTGCCCGACCCAGCCCGAACTGACCCAACATGGGAAGCCAAATAAAAAGCTAGTCTAGGGTATAATCCTACTAATATTATAAATGCGAAAGTTTGGAAGGATGTTAGTATGTATGTATGTTTTTTTTTTGTTACTCTTTCACGAAAAAACTTCTGGATGAATTTGGATGAAACTTTACAGTAATCTAGGTTATACATTAAAATAATACATGGGACACATTTTATCTCGAAATTCCCTCGGGAACGGATATAAATTGGGGCACGGCTAGTTATACTACTATTTTACCCTGAAATTCCGAAAACACAAAAATGGCAAAAGCAGTTTAGAATATAAAGTACTATAAGCTATATATATAAACTACTATAACTACTAAAGTATAAGCTACTTTTCCCCCCAAAATGTATTCAAAAGCGGGTACAAGGCAGATAAAACCGCAAGAAACCGCTGGTCCCGTCATCAAAACCGAACCATAACAATACCATTGTCATTTGTAACGTGACAAAACCTAATTACGTGCATAATAATTACACTGCGTGGTGTGATTACTACCATAAGAGTGAGTTAACCCTCAGCGTAACCGATCGGTTGACCGTGACACTGTGAGAACAATGTTGGCTCGAATTAATTTGAAACTGTATGAGTTTTAGAAGGAGACTGGCAACGCCCCGCGGTTTTAGTCACGTTGTTCCCGTTTTAGTGGGAATTTTAGGATAAAATGTATCCCATGTCTTAATATGATGTATAACCTATATTACTGTAAAGTTCCATCCAAATCCGTCTAGTAGTTTTTTCGTGAAAGAGTTACAAACATACATGTCCCGTGGGAATTCGGGATAAAAAGCCTATCCTTTCCGTTGAATGTAGCTATACAATGCAAAAAGATTTATTCAAATCAGACTGGTAGTTCTCGAGATTAGCCTGAACACACAAACAAACAAAATTACAAATTTTGCCCCTCTATATAATATTAAGTTAGTAAGTTCGAGCAGGTTAGCGTCCAACCTTGGTGTCGGAGTTTTAGACCGCTTAAAGGCCTCCGACATGTATATAATATTAGTAAGGGTGCTTTCAAATTATGCGTTTCGTGTCGGACCGCTGCGGTGCCGAAGCCGTGCGTTTGTCGTTTTGTGAACGTACGATCGTGTGTTTTCATACAAAACGAGCAGTGCGGCAACAGTGCGTACTAAAATTATTTCGCAGTACCGACGCCGCACTGTTGCCGCACTGCTCGATTTGTATGAAAACACACGATCGTACGTTCACAAAACGACAAACGCACGGCTTCGGCACCGCAGCGGTCCGACACGAAACGCATAATTTGAAAGCACCCTAAACATATAGATACGTTGATACTGGATAGGCAATCTATACCCGATACAGATTAATCAGATGTTAATTGATCGAGAAAGTTGCGTCACTTGCATATCAAATTAACATACTCAAGCTCCTTGAATGGATAGTAAAATAGCATTCGTAAACAAAATTGACCTCGATTCTCCTGTCTATGTTTGTCACAACAAACATATATTATATGTATAACCTTAATTGTATATATAATAAGAGCGAAAATCCTCTACCATGATCCATTTCAGGCAGAACTCATTAAAAATTATTAAATCAACTTACAAACATGAAACACTTTGTAGTTCTTAAATAACTGAATACCCTCTCCCCTACCGAAATAAAAAACGCAAAGAAAAAATTAGCCTGTAATGTCCCACTGCTGGGCAAAGGTCTCTCATCTCACTGAAGATATCAGTACAGTGATGAGAAGACAGACCAATAAATTTTAAAACACAAAACATAATAAAATGTAAAGTAATTTTAAGTTTACGGTCGGCAAAAAAATAACCACCATTTAAATTGAAAACATACCAGCATTAACTCAATCCACACATTACACACAAAAAATCACAATATATTAACCAAAAACATTTTAAATCAAATTAAAACTACTATTCTAACCTAAAAACGTTAAAACTAAACTAAAATCGCCCAAAAATATTCTTAAAAAACACTGAAAACGTTAGATTTTCGCCCCATCGGCGTTCTCAAGGTCAATAGCATTTCAACACTCACCCAAGGCCGTGTCCACAGTGCAGGCGCGGAGTGGGTTAAGTCAGAGCACTGCTAATACACTACTGAGAGCTGGCTCGCCGCCTTCGCAGGTATTTCACAACCCTACCGGTGTCTTAACGTACGAGTGATTGTAAATCGACAAGGGTAAACTTTTTACTCATGATGAACAACACTTTATGATATTAGGTATTACACTTTATGATATTAGGTGTTAATTATACCGAATTTGGTGTCAATTAGACGTATAATAAAATGTATAGTTGAGTATCCTTTTTTAACTTGGTTTAATTAGAAAAATCAATGACGATGTTCTGATAAGATCATAATTGACTCTTTCTTTTGACACCTACTCTCTATAATATAACTTAATACGACTCAGCAAGATTAAATAAACACATGCATGCTGCATGCCGATAAGTAAAAATAAAAAAGAATAAGCCTGTAATACTGGTGCGGGTGTAACACTGCTGGGCAAAGGTCTCTAATCTCACTGAAGATATCAGTACAGTGAGAAGATTAGGCGTAATCACCGAATCTCAAACCCGAATCAAATTTGAGAAGTAGGAAAAATGTGTTTCTCTCGACCCGGGAATTGAACCTGAGACCTCAGTCTTGGCAGACGAGTGCACATACCACTTGACTACTGAGGTGTTGGACAAGTCAGATCAGTCGAAAAATAGAATGGCGATGAATGGCGATCAAATCACCAACTGCTAACTAATAAACTCGCATATTCGGTTCAATCAAAAATAACAACTGAACTCTACTATCTCGCAAGTTAACTCGCTACTTTATGCTACTACCTATTCAAGTGCCGCACTTGACGAATCTTCATTCGCTGATCTTCCGCGACGGAACGCCGATACATTTTATTGCATATTATTTAAGCTGCGTTGGAAAGACCGATCTTCCACATTGTAATTTGTGTGGCAAGCGTGGCAAAGGCCTAAATCGGCCTTTACTAGTTTAGGCAAGTCAAGTAAAGCGCGCGTTGATGTCTTTTCTATGGAAAGCGGAAATAGTAACTATGGGGTTACTTTCATAGAGAATTCTTCTTCTTCGTCGAGTGGATGGCCAACCTGACCAATCCTGGTGTCGTTATTGAGTTATTGAGCCGCCAAAGGCCTCTGACATGGCTCAAGTAATGACTACTATCCGTAGAAAGTAACCGGGACCGACGGCTTAACGTGCCCTCCGAAGCACGGAATCATCTTACTTTTCGAGCAATCAGGTGATTCAGATAATAATAAATAATTAATAGATAATAGTCTACATTGATGACTAAACCGTACTTTTACCCGATCTTGAAAGAGTTTTGGGATAAGAGGTATCCTATTTATTATTCCAGACTCTATCTCTGTGAAAATATGCATTCAGAAAGAATCAGTAGTTTTACAAGAAGGAGGAATATACAAACATTTTCAAAAACGCTCTATAATGATAGTAGGAGAATCGATTCGTATAGTTTTTTTGGATATTCTTTGTTCATTTGATATCTATCTAAAAACAGTAAGAATATATTGGCCAAATTTGGTTCTTAGGAAACATGATTTCAAAATAACAAAACATGTTATTATAATAAGGCTGTCCAAACACATTCAAATGTAAGATGTAAATAAAAATAACTCATTTAATTTATAGATGATTTTAATTTCTAATATCTGACTAATATTAATGCTAAAATATTTGTTTATTTCGTTTGTTTTTCTGAGGGTGCCACTCCCCTGAAGAATATGTCAGATTTAAAAATATTGTATATGATTTAGTCTCGTTTAAAATACTATTTTCATTCCAAAATGGCCCCGATATTTGGGTACAGCACGGGTACAACCATAACTTGCTCCTAGTCTATACATATATTATAAAGAGATAGAATTCATTTTATTTTTGTTCGGGCTAATCTCGAGAGTTATTCCAATTCCAAAAATTCTTCTAGGTAGCTACATTCAACGGAAAGGTTATAGGCTATTTTTCATCCCAAAATTCCCACGGGAACGGTCACAGTACGGGTATGACCGCGGGGGCCGCTAATAGGTATATAAAGTAAAAATATAATCAAACGAGTACTTTTATGTAATATTATACTTTTTAAACTCGGTGGTATAGTGGTGCACTCACCTGCCAAGACTGACTTCTCGGATTCAATTCCCAGGTCAAGCCGTAAAACATGTTTCCTATTTTGAAATATGACTCGGATTTGAGATGACCAACCAGCCTCCTCACAGCACTGATATCTTCAGTGAGATGAGAGGTCTTTGCCCAGCAGTGGGACACTACAGGCTTACACTTTAATCTTTTTTTTAAACTCACACGATTCGCACTCATTATACTAAATGAAACGGGTCTGTATCGCGTTAGAATATATAAAGTCCCGTGACCACGAACGGTTTACACTGCTCGAAATGTCGGGTACGAATTTTAATAAATAAGATATATTATATTCTAACGCGATATAAACCAGTTTCGTTTTGTATAATGATGTAATATTCTCATCATTACAAACAAGTTTTTAAATAACTTCAGACAAAATTCCAATCGTAATTCGTAGACTCATAAAAGATATACCCCTCAGTTTATGAATACTACGAGTATACTGATAACTATACTACCATACAGTGCAATGCTAGAGCGCAAGATACATACAGGGCTATTGGTTACTCGACGTAATCCCGCCGGGATCAGGCAGGGTGCATATATGCAACAATAACCCCCCCAATGTTAGGCCGAAAGTTAATGGTTTTCAAGATATTTGGAATTTAGCTGTTTTTGGAAAAATACCCAAATTTAGAGGTTTGTAACAAGATAATAAAAATTGGACTAATCAATGGTGTTTATTTGTTTATTTGTGTGATAATCAATGAAAAATCAGGAATACGTCGAGCCACTATACCAATAGCCCTGTATAGTGCGGATACGGTTTGCGGGCCAGGTGCGGATGCGATGCTAGTGCGACACCTTTCATACAAATCATTGAGTTATATGTAGTACATACTGAGGGATTATTAGGCGTAATCCTATCCTATCCTACTTCCTACTATAATATAAATGCGAAAGTTTGTGAGGATGTATGTATGTATGAATGGATGTATGGATGTATGTTTGTTGCTCTTTCACGCAAAAACTACTGAACGGATTTGGATGAAACTTTACAGTAATATAGGTTAAACATCAGAATAAAACATGGGATACATTTTATCCCGAAATTCCCGCGGGAACCGATACAACGCGGGTAACACCGCGGGGCGCGGCTAGTAATAAATAAGTTTGAACGAAATTAATGAGGATTTATTGAATAATACACAGATGAACCATTTGACATACATCATACATCATTGAGTTATATGTACATACTCGTATATCATACATCAAATGGTACAAATACAAGGAATCTAACGTCACGTGACTCGCAAACGCCTAGACCCGCACTATGTGTGTCTTGCACTCTATAGCATTTGTTTCTTTTTGCAACAAAAAACAGTCTCTCGTAACATCGTTGTAAGCGCTCAGTTGCGTTAACTTAGCAAGTACCATTGTTGCCAATGATCATTGAATAAAATCATTTGTTCGGTGGTCAAGGCACTGCTATAAATGTCAAATTGGCGAAATAATTGTAATATGTTTGTTAAATGTCTTTCTTTATATGTATATTGTATCCTCTCTCATAGATTATAATATGAGTAGATGATGTAAACATTCTGTCAATTTATTATAGAATTTTCATATTTTTTTACACTTTGCATTATTTTTCATATTCATGCTTAACCATAAGTTCAATAACTGATTTTAATGTTAATTGAAAGACTCTCAAATTAAGGTCATATTTTATTCCCCTAAATCCTTCGGGAACATTACGCATTCTTAATTAACCGAATAAAAGGGAAGGCTGATTATTAAGTACTTATATTCATTGTCATTAATAAGCTGTTTCATTTGTTATATGAACTTTTTACGTGCAAATGAAACCGTAGGAAGAGCTAGTATATCATATTATGTTTAGATGATATCGAAGTCAATAATAATAGACCTGAATCAATTAAGCTGTATACCAATTATTAACAGCTAAATCAATATATTAACAGAGTTTCTTCTCCATTATACTCTGTTTTTCTGAAAAATGGTATGTTAAAAAGAGTCTCTTTGGGGTTACAACTGAATAAACATATTTGATAGCACCTGTTTCGCGTGGTGGTTCTACACGTATTACAATAGATGGCGCTAGTGTGGAAGTTTTGTAGATCGCGCGTTATTTTCCTACTAGCAGCGCCCCGCAGTTTTACCCGCGTTGTGCCCGTTCCTGAAGGAATTTCGAGATGAAAAATAGCCTATAACCTTCCTCGATAAGTAACACTAAACCTAGATAACCTAACACTGAAAGCATTTTTCAAATCGGACCAGTAGTTCCTCAGATAAGCGCGTTCAAACAAACAAACTCTGTAGCTTTATAATATTAGTATAGATATTTAGTGGGGTCGCGCCCATAGGTACATTACGTTAGCAAGGAAAATATGCCTAGTTATTAGATTAGTAAAAGAACAATTTAAATAAATTAATTTAACAATAGTAAAGTTACATTTCTATTCTCAGGCCTAATAAATACTCCTTACTATTTACGTCGGCAAAATGCTACATGAACATTGTCATCGAATAAGTAAAGGCATGAAAAAAATGAAGTTCCATCTATCTTCTATAATGTTACGGCTAATACCCGAAGTGCGGCTCCACCTAGTTTTAGCCGGTTAGAACGTTAAGCAACGTCGGGCGCGGTCAGTACTTGGATGGGTGACCGCCTGGGAACACCGCGTGATGTTGGTTTTTTGTTATTTTTTTTTACTTATCCTTTTTTTGTGTCAGCTAAAAAAAAAATAACACCCTAACCTACCGAATTGCATGTTTTTACGAGTACTTTGAGTTTAACCAAGAGTAAGTGGCTACACCTAGTTCTAACCGGCTAAAACTAGGTGTAGCCGCACTTCGGGTATTAGCCGTAACATATAAATTCAAAGTCCTGACTGATTGACTGATAATCAACGCACAGCCTCAACCGCTACACCTAGAAACATGAAATTTGGCAGAAAGGTTCTTCAAGTGACGTAAGTGCACAATAAGAAAGGATTTTCGAAAATTCCTACGGGAACGGGCTCAACGCGGGCAAAGCCGCGGGGCGCTGCTAGCCATATGATATAATTCTAAGATTTTACATACTTTCATAATGTTGGTAAGAAGGATACGTTTTTATTCATCCTATATCGGATTCTTGTAACTAAGTGATACATCAATTTATATCGAGTAAGTCAGAGGCTACCCCTACCGCCTCCGATATAGTCTTACGATTGAAACAACCGGGTCCGATTGCGTAACGTGCCGTCCGAAGCACGATAGCGCTCAACACCACGCAGAAAAGACACCATCGTGTCGGGTCGAGCTGCACAATCGCAATGAACTTACATCGCTAAGTCAAGCACGCTATCAGTGATTGAAGATCGGACTTACATATGTAAAGAGATTTATACAATACAATTAATGTTATGCGTATACTGACCAGGTTGATTTTGAATACAATAAATAACATTATTCAAACCATCACGGTACTATTGAATACAATAGTCCAGAAATACTTTATTTAAATTTGTTTCTAAGTACTTTCGGCTACAACTGTCGATTCATTGTGAAATGTAAGTTTGATGAAGTAAAAGTGTATTTGTGTCAATAATTTTAGTATTTTCTTTATTTTAAGTGTTGAATATGAGTTGTGAATCAGAATTGGATAATGTTGAAGTGTTTGAAAAGAATAGTAAGTTGAAACTGTATTTTTTTGCAGATTTTATGACCTAAGGTACCTAGTTTAAGACCTCTAATCATACAAGTTTTGGGTACAGTGACCTTCCTCTTGAATCACTTTTTGTATTGGTGAAAACCGCATGAAAATCCGTTCAGTAGTTTTTAGGAAAATCAATTACATGAAGACAGATAGCTTTTGGGGACTTTGATCTATTCTTCTTCTTCATCGAGTGGATGGTCAACTTGACCAATCCTGGTGTCAGAGTTATAGAGCCGCCAAAGGCCTCTGACATGGTTCATGTAACGAATAATTTGGTCAATCATGTGATAATTAACATGACTTTATTTTAAGAAAATCATCTGTAACACTGGTCGTGGGAAAGTCCTTAACTATTAGTTTTTTGTGTGCGTTATATCTATAACTAGCAGCGCCCCGCGGTTTTACCCGCGTTGTACCCGTTCCCGTAGGAATTTCGGGATGAAAAATAGCCTATAACCTTCCCGTTGAATGTGGCTATCTATTACAAAAAGAATTATTCAAATCGGTTCAGTAGTTTCTGAGATTAGCGCGTTTAAACAAACAAACAAACAAACAAACAAACAAACAAACAAACAAAACAAACTCTTCAGCTTTATAATATTAGTATAGATTGTAGAGTAAGTAACCCTGGAGTCGGAGTTTTTAGACCGCCTAAAGGCGTCCGAACGGAACGGTCGATTGAATTAACCGGGACCGACAATTTAACGTGCCCTCCGAAGCACGGTAGCGCTCAGATATAAATGCCACTATCGGTCACCCATCTAAGTACGGGTCGAGCTGCACGTTGCTTAACAATCGCAATGAACTAACATCGCTTAGTCAAACTACGCCATGAACGCTACAAGGGGTGTTACGCCAATATCATAAAGGAATCGATAGGTAGAGCAGAGTTAAATTATCAGTCTCAGTTGTTTCAATCGTTAGACCATTTCGGAAGCCTTCAGGCGGTCTAAAGCTCCGACACCAGGGCTGGCCACTAATCTACTCCAGCTTACTCACTTTACCGCGATAGATCCACAATTTAATTTTCCTCAAGTCTGGTTAAGACCATTAATCGTATACACAAGACTCATACACGCACATACACATGGCACGTTCAAAAGAGCCTCAATGGGGCCAAAACTGAATAAAAATATTTGACTCGACTTTGATATTTTAACCCTTTTTCATAATTGTTTTTTCAGCTGAGATTCTAACATGGACTGCACAAGAAACAGTGACGGGCTTGGCTCTGGTGATCTTAACATATCTAACTATAACAGTGAAGATATTACCGGCTTTCATGAAATACAGGGAACCGTACAAGTTGAAAAACTTGTTATTGGCTTATAACTCCTTCCAAGTTCTATTTTCGGCTTACATTGTTTTTATAGTAAGTATGGTTTTTAAGTATTTATTTTTAGGGTTCCGTACCGAAAGGATAAAAACGGGACTTTAATTACAACTTTAGTTACACATACTTGACGCATGTTGACGCAAAGTCGTAGATGTTTTAATTATAAGTATTAAAACAAAAGATTAAATATGTTTAATTATTTGGTGAAGAACGATATTACATTAAACATTAATCTTAGATAGCGCCTGAACTAAAGTTAATAGCAAAACATATGGTTAACACAACGCCTTGAATAAACAAAAGAGCAAAAAGAGTCAATGGTAACTTTGTTGTTACAAACTATTAAGTAATCTGAGAAGCCTAATATACTAACACATTCGTCACTGTGAGCAATGCTTTTATTTTATAGGAATTTGTTTTGTCTTTTTCAGTATCTGAAGTACATTTTCAAATACAACGTGATAACAACAAGATGTCCCAAAGGAGATCATTTGCAAGGGGTAAGAACTTTTGCATATTTCTTTCTCTCTCTTTCGATATATATGAAGAGAAGACATGGAAGTAAATCCTTTGTAAACACGAAATAGAGATTACATTAAGCATTTCGCTACACCGTGTTTCTTTGAAAAACGGTTGGCCGCTTGAAATTTACGTCATATTATTTTAAAGTATCAGCGGTTCTACATGACTTTCCTTTGGTAATTTTTGGTATAAAATCTAGCCCAAAACCTTCCTCGTAACCTGTTTGTATACTGATGTAAAATAAGCAAATCCTTTCGCTTGTTTTTTTTTTGGTAAATTGCCAAGTGACAGACATACATAACTAGATTTTGTGTTATCATCACTAGGTCATAGTAACTTTGAATTTAACTTGTAGTTAGATATTTAATTCATAAAACGGTGTCTGCAAATACATTCGGGCCACGTTTCAAGTAGTCCAACCACAGTAATATACCAAATGTTACTCAAAATTTGGCTAGACAGGCGAATTTTGAGAAGCAATAACGGGATAATTTGGAAATTGGCTGGTGGCTTCAAACGCTACAATTACTCTTAACCACCGTTACTATCGCGTCTGGTCTGTGATTTTCGGCTAATGATTATGTGTTATGCTTTGGGTGATAAGTATTAGTTGTGATAAACTAGCAGCGCTCCGCGGTTTTACCCGCGTTTTTCCCCGTTCCCGTGGGAATTGCGGGAATTTTTATGCATATAAACCTTCCTCTTGAATCACTGTATCCTTGACATTAGACCAAGGACTGTAATTTGTATATTAAATCCACGCGTTCTACCACAGACCACAGAGGTTGATGAAAACAAGACGACCGCATTCGGCTGAAGAAATAGTGTATTAGGGAATATTTTTTGTTCAATCCAATGAATAAATTACAGAGTTAAATCTGAATTTGATCAAAGAATTCTTCCGATTCGAGATCAATCAAATCAATCAGATATCATTTCAATAAATATAACCGTTATTTTCAAAAAACGAACACAGCCGGTTCAATAAAATTAGAATTTATAGTTACAGCACTAAGTTATTGGGTAATAGTATTTAATTGGAATTTTTGTGCAAAAAAGATATATAAATCGATTTATTAATTGAAGGATAAATCTAATCCAAAGAAATCTGCTGAAATACATTAGGAACTTTGAGAAATTCTTAGGAATTCGAGGGACCGATTCCTTGGAAAGAAATTGACCTGAATAAAGCTCGTTTTCGAAAACTTCTTGAGTCTGGACACACTACAGTCAATACTGTATTTAGAGATAGACTTTTGGTTCAATGGCATTTCCGTTAAATGTAGCTATCCATTACAAACATAATTATTCAAATCGGATTGGTAATTTCTGAGATTAGCGCGTACGAACAAGTTCTTCAACTTTATTATATTAGTATAGATACATAGATAATTCTAGCATAGAGATCAGTTTGGGTCTTACAAAAAGTGTGTGAATAGTCCGAGAAACATGTCTTTACTAGTTAAAAGCCGAGCTTTGTGAGGGAGGGCTCGCGTAGTTTTTCAGATGTCGTTAGTAGTACAATAATATTCTATCCAAGAAATAAAGTTGCTAATCTTCATTTTTAATGGTAATAAAATAATATTTTTTTCACTGATAACACATCTAAATCCAAATTTAAATTACTATGTTAAAGCAAAAATCAATAGTCGTGATAGTTTTTCAGTAACGTACAGTTAAGCCGTCGGCGGCACGTTAAGCCGTCGGTCCCGGTTACTTTCTACGGATAGTAGTCGTTACATGAGTCATGTCAGAGGCCTTTGGCGGCTCAATAACTCTGACACCAGATTGGTCAGGTTGTCCATCCACTCGATGAAGAAGAAGAAGAAGAAGTAACGTGCACCACAAAAGTGCTCAGGTTGTGGGATAGTATTAGGGTTTCTTTCGCTCGCTGATTATTAAATTCTATGCTTACAGGTGATCAACGACATCTACCCATACTTCATCGCCAAACATCTCGATCTTCTAGACACTGTTTTCTTCGTCCTCCGAAAGAAAGACAACCAAATAACCTTCCTCCACTTGTACCACCACGCAGCCATGCTTACTTGGACATGGTTCCATCTGATGTTCCATCCGACTGATAACTTCGTAGTGGTGGGAATGCTGAACAGCTTTGTCCATGTATTGATGTACGCGTATTATGGCATTTCGTCTTTGGGGCCGGAGTACGCGAAGTATGTCTGGTGGAAGAAGCATTTAACTAAAGTTCAATTAGTAAGTAATCGTTTACTTTAACTAAGTTATTAGTTACTAGCCGTGCCCTGAGGTGTTACCCGCGTTGGGCTCGTTCCCGTTGGAATTTCGAGGATAAAAAATAGCCTATAGCCTTCCCGTTGAATGTGGCTATGTATTACAAAAAGAATTATTCAAATTGGGCTGGTAATTCTTGAGATTAGCTCAAACATATAAACAAACAAACTTACAAGTTTTACCTCTTTATAATATTAGTATAGAAGTATAGATTGGCGGCGTGCTTGGAACACTTAGCACGCCGGCCCTACGAAGGTAGACGGCGTGCTAAGTGTTCCAAGCACGCCGCCTGAGAGAGATGGGGGTAGGTGCTGTTGCACTCCCTTTCCTCCGAGGCGTGCTCGTCAACGCGAGCTGTCGGCGCGACTGGAGAAGCGGAAGAATGCCGCAAGGTAGCCCCGCGACTCTTGTCAGTGAGCCGCTGACGACGGAACACAGTAGGAGTTTTAGTGGGTATTTCCCGGCCCGTTGATCGCGTCGGGACGAGTCCCACATACCCCGGTCGTTTCTCCGAACTGCCGGGGATGCATAAATGCATTTCTCCAACTAAAAAAAAAAAAAAAAAATTAACAAAAAATTGAAGGAAAAATAACCGATCAGTGACAAGGAAAATTATTTTGGGTCAGTTATTTCGTATTATACGTGATGTTATTGTTGTTAAAATTAAAAAAACGCAGTTCTTTTTGTCGCTAAAATAGGTGATATGGTTCCAAATAAAATAGCATCGTATCATACATACATACATCCTCACAAACTGTTGAATTTATGATATTAGTAGGATTATAGATAACTTCTCATCTTAGTTTTCATCTAATTTGGTGTTCACATATTTCCAGGTCCAGTTCATCCTGGTAGTCCTCGACCTCCATTACCAGCAGAAGCTCTCCCCGTGCCCCATCCCGGCTCCGTTCCACTACTTCTGCATGACCCTCATCAGTTCCTTCTTCATCCTCTTCATGAAGTTCTATTTCAAGAGCTACCAATCGAAGGGAAAGAAGGCTTTAGAAGGAAAACGGAAATAGAAAATGTTAAGGTTGATTATTGTATTATGTATAAATAAATATCTATGGAATATTATACTATCGATTACATAACTACATAGTGTGGTGATTACGCCTAATCTTCCTCTTTGTACTGATATCGTCAGTGAGACTAGAGGCCTTTGCTCAGCAGTCTTCTTCTTCATCGAGTGGATGGTCAACCTGACCAATCCTGGTGTCAGAGTTATTGAGTCGCCAAAAGCCTCTGACATGGCTCGAGTAACGACTACTATCCGTAGAAAGTAACCGGGACCGACGGCTTAACGTGCCCTCCGAAGCACGGAATCATCTTACTTTTCGAGCAATCAGGTGATTCAGCCTGCAATGCCCTAGCCAAACTGAGGAAAGTCTCACAAAGAGATTTTTTGGTGAGATATCCTCACCGGGAATCAAAGCCGGAACCTCCGGGTCGTGAGCCGGGCGCTCAAACCACAAGACCACGGAGGCTCCTCAGCAGTGGGACATTACGGCTTATACTACTACATAATTCTGCCATTCTGGTTTCTTAAGCTTGAGCGAACACTACTTCATGCCATTATTTACTTTGAGCGAATTTACAAGCTGTAAGAGGGCTGACTAGAACTCGCTTTCTCTTGTACTCGCTGGCTACGTCGTAGCACAAATGTCAGGACTAAAGGCAGATTATAACAAAAAATATAGAATTAGATGGAGCTAACATTCAATGTGTTTTTGTTTTTGAATATACTAGACACTGTCGTCGTCTTCCGATGGCATCGCCGTAAAGGATGCAAGAGTGACATTTAACTCTTTGAATAGCAACTAGTTCTCAATATTTAGGACGTATATCTTATTCAATCATTATTAATATTGTAAAAAAACATGACAAAAATATAACTTAGGAACTTGTCTTCTCTTGAGAACTAATGGTTTTAAGATTCAATTTTATGCAAATACAGGTAAAAATAACAAATTAAAAACAAAGTTTCGTAAGAAAACTGCCAAAACTCGATTTAAGCTATTAATATTGTTACTTTGCCCATAAAAATTGAAATATAATCCGGAATTTTTCCATCAATATATTAAAGATTAGGTAATAAGTGATAGACCTAGAAAACAAACTGTTCGTGCGCATGAGTCGAAGTTGCATCGATTTAGTTGTGGATTTGTTCCGAAGGTTTTGTTTGCGCATGCGCAAAGCCTGCCTTAGAGTCCAGTTGTCAATCCATCGTTGCTCATAACACTCGCGTTGCAAATAACCGAAACTTAACCGCGAGTGTCTAGTTTAAAAAAAGAACAACAATAAAAAAGGTTAGTAACTTTTTTGTTTTTATTATTCAATTTTTGACATGTTCTACTTTTAAATTTGAAGCGTGTTGTTGTGACGTTAAGAGGTGTTTTGTTATGTTAATAAGATTGACATTAGTTTCATAGCTAATTTAAATGTCTAGATAAATTTTATCAGATAGTTAAAATTATTTATGACAGCTATTTTTGTAATAATAATATTCTTTTAGATAGTTTGACGTTATGTTATAGACACATTTAAAATTAGGCATTTTTCGTGTTCGACCCCACGACTATAATTCTATGGATGTATTTCGTATCTTCCTCTTCACTCCCATGCGATTGTAAAGATATTTTATTTGCACTGTTGAGTCCTATGGGATTATAAAAAACTTACTTTATTCTTCCGTTTTGATCCCAAGAGATTAATAAAGATTTTTTGAGTCTCATAGATTGACTATTGAAAATTCAGGTCTCAGCTATGCTCTGCTATTTGAAATAGTAATTAAACCACTTTCAAAATAAAATGACATTTTCCTTTTAGTCACAATAGCCAAACTCAGTTATTTTATGAGAATTAGTTGTAAAATATAACAGTTACAAAAGGTCTACTTTTACCTTGCGCTAATTTGGTGGCGTGTACAAGTGTAATAGAAGGAATCATTAAAGAAATTGCTCTGCTTAATATGTATGAGTTACGTAACGTACTTTCATAAGCTGTGCAGGTAAGTAGACAGTAGACAGTAGACAGAATTTGTAGATGAGTGCGAATAGTCTTTGTCTTACTTGTTTTGTATGTCAAGTGTTTTGCTGTATGAATGCGTGAGGCATAATATTTTTTCTGTGTACGTAGATGAAAAGAAGCCTGCCTGTTTTTTTCCTAACTGATCCTATGGAAAACTAAGGTTCTTGGTAGCTCTTTGCTTGAGTTAAGTTTTTGGTTAAGCATGTTAAAATATTTAAAATATAAATATACGATATAATAATGATGTAGTCTATCTTTGATTGATTCGTTTTTATTTATTGATATCTATACATACAAATAAAGTGTTTGTAATATCAAAATAATCGCTTTTTATTACATGCATATGAATGTACATTTGTATACGAACCATATATCAATATTAATTTTTTTACGGTGTTTGTCTGTCTGTTTGTTCTGTCTTATCTCGGAAATGGCTGGACTGATTTTGACGAGACTTGTACTGGTAGCTGATGTTATTTAAATTAAGACTGACGCTTTTTAATGGATATAGGTCGTCTTAGAATTGTGCCTTGTATTGTATTGTAAAGCGCTTTTTTCGCATTGTGAATTTTAATTATCTGTCATAGATTAGGAACTAATTTTTTTAATATTGAAAATTCGAAAACTCCAAGCAATTTAATCTTAATTGTCATTAAAGCATACATCTGCATTAATTAGAATCTAGTTGGTTTTGGACGATACTGTTATAATATTTAGAGTGTGAAATATTTTAATTTAGTTAACATTAATTAAATAATATTTACATTAATTGGGCGTAAGCATCTAATGTGATTCGCAATGAAAATAGTAATCTCCAAGTTCCTTAGGTGAGGAACCAAAATGTCTCAATCGTGCATTCAAAGAGGGCTACTTAATAAAAAAGACATAATATAGGTAAATACAGTATTTTGATTGGTTGAATATTTAAATTTAGAATTTTCCAATGCGCAGTCAAAAGTCAAAGTCAAAGTCAAATATTTTTATTCAGTTTTGGCCCCATAGAGGCTCTTTTGAACGTACCACCCATTCGGAAGAACATCAGCAGAGAAGAATGGGCAAGAAACTCTGCTGGTTATTTTTTTTAAGTCAAGGTATAATACAATTTAATACTTATAAGTATAGATTACATGTCAAAATCAGCTTGACTTGCTGGTGCAGGAATTTGACTCCAGACATATTTGTCCTCAATGTAATCAGTAACGCTATAGTATGCTTTAGTCAATAAAACGTCTTTAACGTATGATTTGAATTTACCTTCACTAAGCCCAGTTACCTCCTTGGGAATTTTATTATAAAATTGAATACATCTACCAATGAAAGACTTCCCGGTTCGCGCTAACCTGGACTTAACAACAGCAAGCTTATTTCTATTTCGCGTATTAAAACTGTGGTGATCTCCGCGCACCTTAAGGTTACTCAAGTTTCGGCGGGCATACATTATATTTTCAAATATATATAACGAAGGAACGGTAAGAATTCGACTGGATTTAAAACGTTCCCTTAGTGACTCACGTGACCCCAATTTATAAATCGCGCGAAAAGCTCTCTTTTGGAGTAAAAAAATTGATTGAACATCGGCGGCACCTCCCCACAATAGTATACCATAGGATAGTATACTATGAAAATAGGCAAAGTAAACAATTCTTGCCGTTTCTTCATTCGTTATTTGCCTAATCTTATGGACCGCAAAAGATGCTGAGCTTAGCCTACCCGAAAGTGAATTTATATGAGAACCCCATTGTAATTTTGAATCTATGTCTAATCCTAAGAATTTAGTGCTACTGTCAAGAGTTAATCGAGTACCCCCCAATTTGACGCAAGAATCTACTACTGGGACATTCGGTAATGAAAATTTAATGCATTTAGTTTTTGCCTCATTAAGAAGTAGGTTGTTAGTGGAAAACCAATCTAGGAGAATAGCCAAAGCTTTGTTAACCTGCACAAGGTCCCTATCCTTCCTATCTACTTTAAAAATTAACGAGGTATCATCGGCGAATAATACCGTGTCGCATAGGCTTTCCATTAGATACGAGAGGTCATTTATGTAGACTAGAAACAAAAACGGACCTAAAATTGACCCCTGAGGCACGCCTAACTCAATATTAGACCCTTCCGAAAGGTTATCGTTAACGTTTACTTTTTGTCGCCGACCGCCTAAGTAAGATTTCATGAGTTCAAGGGCAGGACCACGGATGCCGTAACATTCTAACTTCAAAATTAACGTTAAATAATCTACACAGTCAAAAGCCTTGGAAAGATCACAAAATACTCCAAGAGCATCCTGCAAACCTTCCCAGGCGTCAAAAATATGAGAAACTAACTTAGTCCCAGCATCTATGGTTGACTTACCCTTTGTAAAGCCGAACTGATTTTTATGTAGAATCTTATGCTCATCAAAATGGGACATTAACTGATCTAGGATTAATTTTTCAAAAATTTTGCTAAGAGCTGGAAGAACTGAAATAGGTCTATAATTATTGGGATCACCCTTACTACCGGATTTGAAAATTGGAGTGACTTTACTATGTTTCATTAGATCTGGAAAAGTACCTGCTTTTAGGCATAGATTGAAGAGATTCGTAAGTTCAGGAGCAATAGTGTTAATAACAGAATCTAACATTTTTACAGAAATACCCCATAGATCTTCCGTGTTTTTCATGTTCAGTGATTTAAAAGCTTTTTTAAGCTGCGAAATAGAGACTGGTTTAAAACCAAATCCAGGAATTGACCGTTTAAAATTTTCCTTAAGAAGAATTTCAGCTTTAACTGAAGAAGAAGCTAGATTCTTGGTGGTTTCTTTGGGTATACTACTGAAAAACACATCAAAATGGTTGGCCACAGAAATAGGTTCAGTAATTAGTGTTCCGTCATTGCACTTCAAAGTGCAAGGGGTATCCTTGGAAGAAGTTCTTCCAGTCTCTTTGTTAACCGTTTTCCAAATCGTCTTTATTTTATTATTTGATTGTTTTATTTTGCGAGCGGTATGGTTTGCTTTTGCTAAAAGACAAACTTTCTTAAACATTTTTGAGTAATTTCTAACATACGCATGAAAAGCTTCATCGTTGGTGTAAGACCTTTTAAAGTATAATTCAAATAAAACATCTCGACTTTTCCTAATACCTACAGTAGCCCAATCACTAAAACTGATTTTATCTTTAACCGTAAACTGTCTTTTTGGAAACACGGCGTTAACATTTCGCGATATAATCGAAAATAAGTTTTTACAAATCTCATTTGGGTCTTTAGGGTTGGGGCGGTTTAGAGCTAAACTAACTTCAATGCAATCATTCAGGTGTTGTCGTCTCTTTTGAGAACAGTTTAACAACGGTCTACAACCTATGACACACGGTTTGTGTAGTACGGCGTTTTCAAGTTTTATATTGAGACCCAAATGATCCGACCTAACTCCGTTAACTATACATTTATCAAGAATTTTACAATTTGAAAATATATTATCAATGCATGTTTGAGAGGAAAAAGTAACTCTGGTGGGCTCATTAAAGTTACAATTCAAACCATAAGACAAGAAAAGTGAAACTAAGTTTCCCGCGTCAGAACTATTTACTAGTAAATCAACATTAAAATCACCGCATACTATAACGGACTTCTTACCTTTAGATAATTTACTCAACACCTCCTCCATGACATTTAAAAAAGAAGAAAAAACAGAAGACGGAGGCCTATAGACACAAACTAAGATATAACCGTCAATTTCTGCACAAGCAATCTCACAAGTGCGCTCAAGAGAATATTTAGTGATATCGACCCGTTCTTTGAATTTAATACAATTTCGTAATAAAATGATGCAACCGCCCCCCTCAGCCGATATTCTATTGAACGCACTGGCGACTCTAAAACAATTGATATTAAATTGCATTCTATCATCTTTCAACCAAGTCTCACTAAAACATAAAATGTCGAAGTTATATAAATCTAGTAGTAATTCTACATCCAATATTTTGCCAGAGAAGCGATTTATATTTTGATAATAAAAAGACAAACAACTAGCTTCTGTTGGCTTCCCTGTTGTCACACTTAAATGTTTAAAGACACAGTATTCGCGTTAGTACTAGTACTAACTACTGTGTGGTCACTACCAGACGTTATACTACCTATAACGCTATCAATACAATAACCTACCAAAGTAGATAACTTAATACGAGTTTTCCGAGGGACATGTAAAGTGTCCTCCGTCAAAGTCAAATGTGTAATAAACTTGTTATTATCAAAAAATAATAACCTGTCACTATGACGACATGTCACATTATAAAGCACATTGTTAAGTGCATGGATGTGCTTATTCCTAGTTTCAGAAAGAAACCGGGAGTACGGGAATGCTCCCAACATTATCCTACTAGCTTTCAGCCCTAAGAGTAGGCTAATACTACTAACTAACTCCTTTCTACCTACACCACCACTTGTACCTGCCATAATCAATATAAAAGTCGACCTATCAATTTGATCTTGTAAGCTGATAATTCTATCCATAATATCTTTAAATGTGGCATCAGGCATACAATGGTTAATAACCTTACAGTCTAACTTATTACTTAATAGTGACCCAAAGTCCAGTCCTAGTTGGTCTGAAAATATCAGTAACTTATCTATGTGAGTCTCACTGACAACAAGTTGCGGGGTGATCAGAGTGGGTACAGGCTGGGGCTCCTGTACCTCCACAGCACTGATAACACTGCTAGGCTCTTGAAGAGAGTTAATATGCAATAACTGTTCAGTGTTATGTGTTACTAAGTCTAACAACTCGCTTGCGGACGCCATTTGCTCCTGAAGCCGAGTCTGTGCTGTCTCGTATTTCGAAAATATATCTTGTAAAAGATGCTCTTTTACAGCAAGCTCTTCACGCAGCAACTGGGTATCATGCTCGTACACATTTTTGCTTAATTCTAAGTTCGTGACACTATTGGACAACAGATCAGACAATGATAAGTTCTGTTGAATTAGGCGGGAATTTTTGAAAAAATATTTTGAATTTTCCTGCAATTTCTTACTTTTCCTAATGAATTTAGTAAGTTTTATATATTTTTTAAGTTTATTGTGACTAGTAAAAATAACCGGACTAGAACTCTCATTAGTCAAGTCTATTGTTTCAATTTTGTCTTGAGCATTAAAGTCTGGGTCGGTGGACACTAATTCACTGTAGAGGTTCTGGGTGTACTCCGTCTGCACAGTGAGTTTCTCTCTCTCCAGCTTGGTGATTGCAGTATTGGCGTCGCGTAGGTCTGACTCCAGCACGCTGACTCTGCTGAGCGTCTGCTCATGAACTGCATCGCACTCATTGAATGAGACCACAACCTGCTGAAGCCGGTCACATTCCTGGTGTAACTTAGAATATTCTGCACTTAGGGCTGCTAGTTCCGTCTTCAGTTGTCCATTTCTATTAATAATTTGAAGAATCTCCTCTTCATTGTCCTCTCTCTCCTTGAGTAGCTGCTCGTTGAGGTGTTTAGTTGTCTTGAGTTCCAGCAGAGCAGCCTTCAGCCTCTGCTCGTAGTCATGCGCAGCCATTCTACGAGTTGTCATGGACATATTTGAGGTATACTTCTGAAATTATGAAAGTAAATCTTAAATTTGTGTTGTTATTTTATATTAAAACTAATTATCACTTCACTAGAAGGTAAATAGTTATGTGTTTGAGGGTGTCAATGTGGTGTGATTGTTGTGAGTGTAAAATGTGAAGTTGGGTAAATAAATTAAATTAAATTTTCACAATACTCCCCGGGATCCTTCAACTTTAAAATCCAATGTCACTCAACAGTCCTTGTAGGGAATACCAATTTTGCACTCTTGTAGTGGTAGACAATGACTGGGACTGAAAATATTAAATACACAACCTTAAATATTGTTGGAATTACAATTCAATTGCTAGTGAGGGCTACTTGAGATGAATTTGAGCTAATTAAATGTGTAACAAGTTGAAAGTCAACTGTATTTAGTATTTTGGGGGCAGTATATCTTATCAGTTAGTAGTTTAGAACTAAGTAAGTTTTTTGTTAGTAAAAGGTGGAGTGTAAGTGCATAGTGTGATGTCAGTAGTGTGTGGGACGACGTTATTTTGTCTTCAATTTTACTTCCACGTGTAGTCAAGTAAATTGAGACTTTTAAACTATGTCCAGTGGTCCTTGACGTTGCTCAAATAATATATTTGAGGCGGTGAATAGTATGTATTTTGTGCGTGGGAGTTGATTGAGTGGTTGTTAGTAAACAAAATATAATTGTAACGATACTCCCCGGGATTCTCCAGATTCAAATTCCAATTTTACGAGTCCGTTTAACAGCAGGTTGATAATGGCCGGACCGGTCCTCGATGTCATCCAAATATTTCACTTTTTGGATGATTAATTCTCACTTTAACTGACACTTTCGTATTTATTTCGTCGAAATATGTTTAATTACACTTATTCTACTTAATTATAAGTCCATTTAACAACTTAAAACAATTAAAAAAAAAAAAAAAAAAATTCAGTATTTTATCATATCAAAGATAATTAAAAACATAAAAGAATAATTTATTTATTAATTAGGCAAAAGAAAAAGATCTCAGCTTGTGTTGTTTGGACTCTGAGTACACACAACGTCACTGAAAATCTTTAATTTTACATTGTCGTCATGTTTTCATGTTCTAATTTCACTTAGAGATGAAAATAAATCCAATACAAGACATACTTCACAAGTTTCCCTAACTTTAAAGTAATACTTTCCTGCTAGAACTTATAACTTACTTGACCAAATAGAATGTGACTATCTTAAGCAACTGTAGTCCTTATTTGATTTGTTTGTAATGTACACGATCACGCCTACGACTGAATTTTAATATGTATTGCAATGATTTAAAATCCTGATTTGTAAAGCTACTTACAGCTTAATTTATTGCTAGTAATAATTATTTAGCAATAAAGTTGACAACATTAGGATGACTTATTACAACCGGTGTTGGAATACATATTAATTAGTCTATTTAATTAACACTTTAGTGAAATCTCTTCATGTTTTCGTACTGTTATAAATTTTATGTTTCTGTCTGTAGTTCAGTGGCTTACGGGAAAAAAGGATGGACCGATAGCGATAAGATTTTTTATTTTAAAGATGTTATTGAAGTGAAAACTGTTCTTGGCTGTATTAGATATAGAACAGAAAAAAACCGGCAAAGTGCGAGTCGGACTCGCACAGGGTGGAATCCGCACTGAAAAAAAAAACGGAAAAAAATCACGTCCGTTGTTTGACATTACTACATTTTTACGGGAACGGAAGGTGTATAAACTAATACTGCGGGATGGTTATCTCAATTGTATTCTAGTTAGATTTTTTGTCCGTTTGTTTAAACATGCTTATCTCAGGAACTACCAGTCCGATTCTAATAATTATTTTTGTATTAGATAGTTACATACAAAAGAAAGCTTATACGTTATTTTTATTCCGAAATTCCCACGGCAACAAACACAATGCAGGTAAAACCGCGAAACACAGTTAGAAACATATGTAATTGATAATAACACAGAAAAATGAAATGAATTCAATGTTACTACACTCGTTCGCTCTTAAAGAAAGTGACAACAAGTGTGTTATTTAAGTAGCGGTAATGTTTTGAGATAATAAGCGTCTTTAGAAATGAAAGGTAGCAATATTAGTTTGTTTACCTTCCTTATCAAATTATTTTTTTCTTCATTGAAAGGCCTTACGGGTTTATGCGAACTACACAGTTTAAATTGAAACTAATTGTACGGATACTTTGGTTTTATTTTAATAATTGTTATCTGACGTTTAGGACCTTTTATACCCTTTACAGGTCACATAAAAGTCTTGTGTATTCAAAATCTTACGGTCTTATTTTATGAGGCATTAATAGAGCGATGCAATGTCGGAAATATTATATGAGACTGACTGCCTGACCGCCCTGTCTGACTGACTACCTGACTGCCTGACTTTTGACTGTAGATTGGTATTATCTAAAGCACTATAATAGTCACTCTTAGTTTTAAATGAATGAAGAGACTCTCTTCTTCACATTTTCCGAACAGACAACAACCGTTCAACCGTCCCATTTAATGTGGCTATCCATTATAATAATAATTGTTCAAATCGTATTGGTAGTTTCTAGAATAGTCCTTACAAATACAGTTAGAAACTTTACCTCTTATAATATTAGTAAAGATAGTATAAATATAAAGTTCTTGCGAAGAAAAGTACCGAAGTTAAGGTGTTATAGATAAGGCCCATGTGAAACTCAACTGATTGGTTTAACCTATAAGGTCAATTATTATGCAACTGAACTAATTTAATGAACATAATAACTGCCTTCCTAAAATAGTTACGCAATTACAATAATAGTAATTATATATATCTTATAATATATATCTTAATAAGTAGGTACGTTAGATCCGTTTATATCAGTTAACTTCCTAGTACGCAAGACATTTTAGCGTTCACTTTCTACAGTGTACATACTCGCTACCTAATGTCAGGTTCATAAATATCTGTCATGTAAATAGCCGCAAGCCTCTTGGACTCAATTATGTATAGTTTCGTTCCCAACGTACTGATGATTTCATCTTTGGAAAGGCCTATCTTTGTTGAGTACAGCAATGGGTCGATATAGGCTCAAACTTTTTTTCTACTTCATTTGGTACAGTCATTGTAAAAATTATAGAACTAAAATAGTTCGTATCCCGTTTTTGTGGTAAAAAATATGTGTACAATTGATTAATGTCGTTTAGAAAATTTATTAGCGCCATTTTCCCCTTGATAGATTTGGAATTTAATCGGGTGTCGGCACTTTTGTTAATTTTTTCCGGTATTATAATATACACGCTTCGGTGTTTTAGTTGTATGTCCAATCGCCTGCCAAGACTGAGGTCTCGGGTTCAACTCCTAGGTCAAGCGAGTTTGAGATCAACCCGCATTTGGCAAGGGTGGTGATTACGCTCTTATCCTCCACACTGTACACATGTGCACTTTTTTACTATATAAAAACTAAACCTAACGAGTCCTTCATATAAAATGTTCTGCCCCTAACGTTCGAATAAAGTCGGGAACCGATAATCGACTAGTTGGAACAGATTGCGATTCTTTGAAATTGGAGGGCCATGAAGCAAAAAATAAATTATTATAAACTAGCTGTGTCCTGCGGTTTCATCCCCATCTATTCCATCACTGCTTACTTCTTTGTTTAAACATTCTCTGGATTACGACAAACATTTCAAAACCAGGATCAGCTAAATCGGTCCACCCGTTCTCGCGTTTTAGCGAGACTAACGAACCACGATTGATTTTTATATATACAGATAGATATTACTATTGCTAGTGAATCCGTGAATATATTAAATTGATTAGATGAATACGAATTCTATCGTAACAAATGATAAAACACATTTCGATTTAAAAAAAACCGGTATCACTTAACTGAAGATGGTTCCGTCATTAATTTTCAAAGAGAAAGTATTTTCTGAGACACAGTTTTAAGACAGTTTAATTATTTATTATCAAAGTATTTTTAGGTATATAAATCATAGATTTTGCATAAATATGACACGTGTTAAATAATGTTTTGTTACATCATCTATGTAGGTTAGATAACTTATAGATTTGATACGTAATAATGTTAGGCTGGTCACACGCAACTGACAAAATTAAACCGCCCAATTTATTGGACCTACGACCACATTTCAAGAAATCGATATGTTATAGACACTACTGACATATTCAACAATAATATTTCTTAATCTGTGACTGAGTCTCTTTATTAGTTCTGTACTATGACAAATGGGTCCATTTTATAGATTCGACATTTATTTTATTTTATGATTTGAACGAATAAAGGAAAACTATTGTCTTTATAACGAGACAAAACACCCATAGGTATTTTGAATGTAAATAAATGTAAAAAAATATCTATTTTCAAACACCATTTTTTACATACAACGAGTCAAATATGTATAACATCACATTTACAGACTATGTAATAAGATCACTTGAATATATAATAAAAAAGCTTAAGAAGCTATTACAGTAAGTCGTTCGCCCCATTGATAAAACGCCCCATTAATAAAAGTCGGCTGCATTCGACGGATGACTGCAGCTGTCAAATTAGCTGTATGCAGTGAGCGGAAAACCTAGTGTGCAGAGGACGCTTGTTCACCGACGTAGGTAGAACTAAGCTCGGCGATTCGGCATTCGATGAACATGGTATTTGGGACATAAGATCAGTTGAAGAAATCTTCTTCATCGAGTGGATGGTCAAACTGACCAACCCTGGTGTCACAGTTATTGAGCCGCCAAAGGCCTCTGACTTGGCTCATTCGTAGAAAGTAACCGGGACCGACGGCTTAACGTGCCCTCCAAAGCACAGTTGAACAAATCATAACTCATGATTCAATCACGCTATGACTTGTGATTTAACGAATACTGTAATAACAGACAGGTACTTTAATTTGTTCACATTTGTAGCAATTAACGATTATGTACTTACCTATTCCACGTGTATGAGACTATGTTTTTCTATACCATTGTAGAGTCTGAAGAGTTCATAAAGGAAACTAGCTGCGCCCCGCGGTTTCACCCGCGTTGTACCCGTTCCCGCGGGAATTTGGGGAAGAAAAATAGATTAGTATTTGATGGCTTGTTGATGTAAATTACTATAGTTTTAGCCCATTTAATAACCGAATTAAAAAATCTAACGAAGGGGATGCCAATTCCGTCGGTATTTTTATAAAAAAATACTTGACTTGTGTAATGACTTGATGTAAAACTATTTGATGTAAACTTTTGACAAGCCCGTTGGCACAGTGGCAGTGAGAGCGCTTACTGTGTCAGGGATTGCAGGTTCGATTCCCGCCCGGAGTCAACCATATAATGAAGACATAGTTGTTGGCGACGACGTCTGGGTTACAAATATATATTTTTATAAAAGGCCAACTAATTAAAATTCTTATAAATAATATGATTCTGTTTATAAAAGAAAACTCGAACCCTCATGCCTTTACTCAAATCCGTTTACTTTTGCGTAGCACACAATTTGGGTAATTATGTCATGGCCATTTTATTTAATTTGTAATTGTTTAAAATATGTACTAAATTAAATCAACTTAATAACTATTGCAGGTTAATTTAATCGGTGCGAATTAATTATTATAATATAAATAAGCTTCAAATGATTAGTTAGCTAACTTGTTACTTCATTGCAACATTCATTTTCGATTGGTCGGCCAGTGAATCTGCTAAATAGGTCTCTAGTAATTTTATGGTGAATTTCCAGTTTAATTGAAGTAAAAATTTCGGTCCTGTTAAACGATATATATATAAACTTTACGTACGTTTTTTACGAATTAAACGGTAAGTTATTGTTTTATTTAAACTTTTTCATCGTGTCGAATAAAACAAAGTAAAAGTAAATAAATTATATAAATTTTTATTTTTTATGGACACAAAGTTACACATAGACCAGGGTAGAAGCCTTTAAAAATAATAAAAAGTGACAGAAAAAAATAGTGAGATGAAACTCATTAGAAAAAGAGGGGAATATTATAAAAATAAAAGGAAAAATAAATTACGGGCGATCTGAGGTCGGGAAGGGGAAGGGGGTGAGATTTCAGGGGTAAAAATGGTTTATCTCGATTTCCGGAAAAACCACAAGTCCTACGGAAACAAGTCAAATGGCAAAGTTGTATGTAATAAATTGATCTACAACTCTTGTTTTGATAATTTGTTCACATAACCTCAAAATAGGTATATGTGAAAAATTCAAAAAACCACGTTTTTGGTTTTTTACGTTTATCTTCCTCAAAAATATTTCTTTTCTACGAAATTTCGTGAAAACTTTCCTTATCAAATACACTGTAATTTATTTGATTAAAAATATTTATATTCCGGAAATCGAGATAAACCATTTTTACCCCTGAAAACTCACCCCCTTCCCCTTCCCGACCTCAGATCGCCCGTAATTTATTTTTCCTTTCATTTTTATAATATTCCCCCCCTTTTCTAATGGGTTTCATCTAACAATAATTTTTTTTGGTTTTAGAAATTATCGACCCTGGTCTAACAGCTAAGTACCTATCTTATAAATCTAAAAATAATAAAAAGTAATTGGAGAAGGCTCAGTTTGTGCTGCTCAGGGCAGCGCTGGTTGTCTGCCACCCCCTGCAAAAACTTTATTTATTCATTCATCTCGAATAGGTTGAGGTACTGAATCTTATTTAATTTTTATCATTTTCAATGTATAGAATTTACCCTGTTACAGTTTTATAATAATATTATTTTTATATTCTATTTATTTTTATACATATAAATTGGATAAGTTAGTTGTCATGACAAATAGATGACCTGTGGTACCTATTATGAATAGTAATGACCATCCATGATAGGTATAACTAAATATAGGTCAAACTAAACTTCCTGATAGTATAATAAAAACAAGTGAATTAACATATTATTTTTCGTTGAAGTTTCAATTATATTTTATGCCGTGCAATGAATAATTTGGTTACCAAAAGTATTGGGTAGTTAACAGCGATTGATAAGTTTGGCAAAATTTACAAACCACTATTTGGTGAATTATACAGAAAAGGAATTCGGTTTTGCCTTAAAAAAGGTGGAGTTGCGTGTTTTTGAGATCATTGTTTGACGATCTCAATGTGCTGTGATTGGTGACTGTTGGGATCCACAGCGCTACGCTCTGCTTCAATGGGAACGCATCAAGACTATTGTGACTACAGTGTTTTTTTAAATAAGATAAGTTAGTCAGAGGCCTTCTTATTTCAAATAATTAAAAAAGATTTATTCGTTTTAAATAGATTTTATTTTACTACTAGGTATTTTCCATGATTTATTTTGTATTAAATGTTTAAGTAAGATACCGGGAGGTTATGATTACCTATTTATGATAGCAGATACACATTTGATATTACTTCTATGAAAATATATGTTAACTTTTGACCTCTTCATTTTTACTTATCACAGCTCCATAACTTAATTCTCAAGCGGGCTTTGTGAGGATGTATGTATGTATGCATGTCTGTTACCCTTTCACGTAAAAACTACTGAACGGATGTGGGTGAAACTTTACAGTACTATAGGTAAAACATCGGAGTAACACATGGGATACATTTTATCCCGCAGTCCCCGCGGGAACGGGTACAAAGCGAGTGAAACCGTGGGGCGCGACTTGTATTTAAATAAAGTACTCTAATAGGAAAAATATGAAAACGAACATTACCATATAAGAAGGTGAAATCACATACAAGGTACAATGTCCATTAAACGAATAATTAGCTGATTGCCCTGTGATTTGACTGAATGATGCACTAAACAAATTATTATTGCGCATCGTATGCATTATCGTATTCACAGCTAAAACAATTACTGGTTACGCAACTACGATTCCAATTGAACTGATACAGTTACTAAACGTCCGATTGGTTGCAAACGTTTCCTGTGTGTGTAGATTTTCCTTGAGGTCGTCTGAAAACCTTCATTAACTCGTGCGTAGTCACCTAGAAAATATAATCGTTACACTATTGCAGGTTTCGAGCTCGAATAGGTGTAGACTCACTCAACTGTAGTTACACATTCTTCGGGTCTTCAATGGTTTTATGAAGGAACGCATACTAGGGACAAACTGACAATACTTCTAACTGAAAATGAAATGAAAATGAAAATTATTATTTATTTATAAAAAAAATAATTATAAATACATTCGTGGTTATATATACATAGTAAGTACAATTTGTCGATTTGGTAACAATACTGACTTCTTCATCTGTGAAACTATATAATATAAGTAAGTGAAATAAGATGGCTTTCACTGCATCGAATAAGTCAGTCCATAGCCTGTCCTGACTAAATCTGCGATGGCCAAATATTTTCATAGAGGTCATTAAGTAAGATTTATAGATTATAAATATGTACTAACTAGCAGCGCCCCGCGGTTTTACCCGCGTTGTGCCCGTTCCCGTGGGAATTTCGGGATAAAATGTAGCCTATAGCCTTCCTCGATAAATAGACTATCTAACAGTGAAAGAATTATTCAAATCGGTTCAGTAGTTTCTGAGATTAGCGCGTTTAAACAAACAAACAAACAAACAAACAAACAAACAAACAAACAAACAAACAAACAAACAAACAAAACAAACTCTTCAGCTTTATAATATTAGTATAGATATAATGAAGTTGAAGAATTAAATTTTATGTTTGAACGTACTTATTACAGAAACAAGCCCTCCGTTTTGAATAATTTATCTTGTAATGGATAGCCACATTCAATGAAAAGGTTATATGCTATTTCGCATGCCAAAATGATGGTAAAATCGCTGGTAAAACCGCGGAGTGCTGCTTATATGCTTATAAATCCCCTTAAATTTAGAGTCAGATTTTTTTAGAGGTCGGGCCGGGTATATTCATATTATTTTCTCGTTTAAATAACAGTGCAATCTCTTCAATTATTGCCCTATTTTCCTGCAGTTGATTAAGAAACTGATATTTACATGTTCAAAAAAATTTCTATGTTTTATTGTAAAAGGTAGTAACAGATACTGTTAGTAGTGCAGCTCATTAACACCATACTGTGAATCTGCTTATTTAGCTAGATATTAAATTGTCTATTGCCGTTAGTATATTGACTCACCCGTTTTTGATAATTCGAAAAGTGTGAAATAAAATTACTTACCTAAATTTTATTTCATACTCTTTAGTGCACACAAAATAGAATTGAATAAGTTTCTTTGATTAAGGCGCATAGTGCGGTAGTGGGCCTGCAACGGGTCAGTGAGACTTGCCTTTCATACAAATACTAGGAATATAACGTCACGTGACCCGCACCCAACCCGCAAACGCACTATGTGTATCTTGCGCTTTATAAAACTGGGTGTTGTAGTAACATTTGCAAACGTCTGCAAGACCCATTCATCCTGGATTCATTTTTCAGGTCGAATGAACAAATTTATCTGTTCACTTTTCAATCATGGCTCGGGTGACCACTAACCTTTAGTAGGGCCGCTTAGTTCTTATGGATAGTCACCTTATTGTACTGATATCTTCAGTGAGGTAGGAGGTAGGAGAGGACTTTGCCCTGCAGTTGGACATTATAAGGATTAGCCTTACTTTTTAACCTACTGGTTTCTTGGGTTGTAGCGAACACTACGTCTTCTCTTCTCTATATTCTGTGACGGATCCTGAAAAGAGGCCAAAACGTCAGATTAAAATGTCAAATAAAACCAAAGTGTATCCGTTAGCGTACTTTTAAACTTTCAAAATTTATAGAACAACTGTTAGATGGAATATCGCACGTATTTGTTAATTTTATTCAAAATTTCTAATGCACACTCCGTGTCAACGGTTATTTTATTTTTACCTAAATACCTATTTAAAACTGAATATTCGCATTTAACGGTTTCAATTGAAATCTTCTTCTTCTTCATCGAGTGGATGGTGAATCTGACCAATCCTGGTGTCAGAGTTATTGAGCCGCCAAAGGCCTCTGACGAAATTGAAATGTGTTAAGGTGTAATAGATGGATAAATTGGTCAAGAAAGGGCAGGAATGTGGGTAATTGAAAAAATTGCACCCAGCCAATCACTGTACAAACATATTGTTTGCTCATATGTTCCATAAAAGATAAAATGCTCTCTCAGACTCGTACATAACATTGTTTAAATAATATACCTAATGAGATCACTAATTGTACTATATCTTTTTACAATAAAATACTGACTTCTTGCCGCATTCAGAAACGATCAAATCGACACTTACTAATGGACGGAATTTTTCATACATGTCATTTTTCAATCACTCATGTAGGTCTTCATGAATGCTTATTTGCATTTTTTATGCATTTTAGCTATGAAATGGTTTGTCCTTTTTTGACATACGCTATTTGACAAAGAGCAAAAGAGACAAAAAACTTTAAAACAGTATTTTAGTAGAGTGTTTATGTACTATAAGGTTTTTAATCTCTACTTTGGAAGCACTTCACATCCCTGAGTAGAGGCATTCATGATTCACAAACAGGATTTCAATAAGTAAAGTATTAACCTGTAATGTCCCACAACTGACCAAAGGCCTCTTATCTCACTGAAGATATCAGTACAATGAGGAGGATTAGGCGTAATCACTACGCTTGCCCAATGCGGGTTGGTGATCTTAAACCCGAGCCATGTTTGAAGAACTCGTATCTTTTTTAAATCTAATGAAATCGAAACCATTCTAACACAAAGTGAAGTATGTTTATAATTGGTTCGTAAGCGGCAGATAAATGTAATTAATAAATAACATAGAAGCATCATAGAATATACATAAGTTCACAATGTCCTACAGATTTTTGAAGTAAATATATAAAGATTTCAAAAAATTCATTGAAACAAAACGTCTTTAATAAGGCTACCTTCACGGATATTGTTTTTACACTGAACTACCGCTAACTCTATTCTAGCTGCAAACAAAAAATGGGGCCAATGACCGAAATTATTCATCGAATCATTTTTATGTTTTCAAAATAACGGTGAATTGCATTTTAATATGTTTCATCTGCTTAGTAAGTATTAATTAATTTATTATTCAATTAAATTTTAGTGCCTGCCAGACTGAGGTCCCAGGTGCAATTCTCGGGTCGAGCGAAAACATATAATAATATCCTACTTTCCAAACATGGCTCGAGGAAGGCAAGCGTGGTGATTACGCCCAATCGTCCTCACTGTACTTATATCTTCAGTGAGAGGAGAGGCCTTTGCCCAGCAGTTGGACATTACTGGCTAATACTTTTAATTAAATTTATGGTAAAAACGTCCTAACACTAGAAAGATATTGAAGAACAAAAATTAGCAATGACATGCGGATTTTCGCGCCTTGGACTTTGAGTCGGAGTTTGTACTTAGAATGTATCGTGGATCATATGTTTTTAATAAAAAATTGTATCAAATTGATTTCCACCGATATCAAAACTCAATTTTTCAGATTAAAAAACTGTGTATTGTTTTGATTACAAATAAATAAAATTTGCCGTTACTCTACATTTAAAAAGTTATTACATGCTTTGACATTCAGCACCAAAACTTTACCCTGAACCTAAACTACTAGATAATATTATGTTCGTCGGATGCAGTCGTTGCAATCTAAACTTTGCTACTTCAAACGTCATTTTAACACTAGATTTTCCTCCACCTGCCAATTAAAATTTTATTTGACAGCTGCAGCCGTTTGGTCAATACAGCTGAAGGTAATATTTTGTACACTACAGCCACCTATTGCTGTCAACACATGCTGCATGCAGCGAACGACTAACAAATCCCACCTTTAGATTATTTTTTTAAACTAATCTTTATTTCATTGTCCTTTTTATACCTTAAATTACATACAATTTGTCCTTTCTACTGTACGTAACATACAAAAAAAACAAATGGCAAACGCGGAATTCCAATTGCGTAACTAATATTTGGGCAAAAAGTAAAGTGGCGTTTCATGCCGCGGTCGAAGAGAAAGCTTATGATGTTATTAAAAGTAATTGTTTGAGAACGTACCACTACATTTGTTAATTTTAATGTCGTTCAAATTGTTTCGAATTACTGTTTGTTTACCATGCATCTATAATTAATAGTAAGATAGTCCAAGGGGATTTTGGTATTTGCTTCAACGGCCTAACCTATACTAATATTATAAAGCTACAGAGTTTGTTTGTTTGAACGCGCTAATCTCAGGAACTACTAGTCCGATTTGAAAAATTCTTTCAGTGTTGGATAGTCCACTTATCGAGGTATGCTATAGGCTATTTTTCATCCCGGAATTCCTGCGGGAACGGGCACAACGCGGGTAAAACTGCGGGGCGCGGCTAGTATAAATGATATAGGAGATATTTTAATACATGAAACTTCACCAATACCTACTTTTTCCCATGTTTCTGACGAGTGAAGAACAGCTAGTTCACTTTTTAAAATAATATTTAAATAAAAATAGTAAAATTGATCCACCTACCTATTGAATACTTTTCAAAACTTTTGTTATTTCGGTGTGTTTCTAACCAGAGGCAAAACCAATACATAGGTACATTTTCAGTTTGTCCTTTTTAGTCTAATATCAATTTACTTATCAGCATAGTATCTGTCCCTTTTCTAACCTAATTACCTATCTTCCATCCTTTTCTTTCCTACAGAAATATAATTACCTGTCTCAACTAATGAATACCTGCAAAGTTCCTAATGCCGTGACGACACGCAAACGTCTACAAACTACATTAATTTACATCTAAGTTACGGAAAATTGAACCTTAGATATAACGTTTTAAGGAAGTCACCAGTTTTACTGAGTGTGCTGCAATTCGAGCCTGTAGCATTCAATGAAATATGAACTTGAAATCTTTGATCGTAAAACTTGTTTCATTGGTCACCATTGAGTTATATGTTTAGCACGTAAATGTCGGATTTTACGATGATGTTTAAAGGTAGAAGGTGCTAATAACTTTGAGTAGCAACTAACTTACTAACTAAACTGTATGTATGTCCAATTTTAAATATATCTCAGAAAAAAGTAACATTGGGCAACTTAAGAATCTAACGTCCGTACTCAGAGACGTCAAATGCTTACGTATTAGAGATTAAGAGCTACGCAATGTCGACTAGCCGCCAGCGACTCGGTCGCTCGGGCGACTAAAACATGGGCAACTTGGCCCAGGAGACTAGCCGAGCGACAATATTCCAAATACATTATTGCAGAAGTTGGAATACTGTTGCTCGGCTAGTCTCCTGTGTGAGTCCTTAATGAGTGATTTGACATGTAATGTATGAAAAATGACGTCAATGAATAAAGTGTCGATTGAATGAACGTCTCTGATAGTTAGTACTCTAGTTCAGACAGATTTTAGATAAGAGAAACTAGTCTGCCCCTAGTCTTGTTTAAGTTATAGTTTGTTGTAAAAAATCGTTTGTCTACCAAACAAAAAAGTCTATAGGACGTCTTGTCTCTACATAGAATGCAGTCTATCACATCCATAGATCAAAGACAGATCAACTATAGTCTTGTCTATGGTCTGCTCAAGTTTGTGTATATTATTGCGTATCTATACTATCTATACTCATATTATAAAGCTGAAGAGTTTGTTTTGTTTGTTTGTTTGTTTGTTTGTTTGTTTGTTTGTTTGTTTGTTTGTTTGTTTGTTTGTTTGTTTAAAAGCGCTAATCTCAGAAACTACAGAACCGATTTGAAAAATTCTTTTTGTAATGGATAGCCACATTCAACGGGAAGGTTATAGGCTACCTTTTCATTCCGAAATTCCCACGGGAACGGGAACAACGCGGGTAATACCGCGGGGCGCTGCTAGTAACATAATAAATAACCTTTAAATTAAAAATATCTACTATAACCAGTTACCGATAATAATTATTATAGTTTTTTTTTAAATGAGCATCGAACACACGTGAATCAATTAATTATAAATAATCCTGGCTTAGTCTACATATATAAGATTACGAAAGCAAAAGTAGGCTTTTACTGCTCTAACAGACACTTCTATTAAATCTACTATTAACTAACTGACGTAATTTTTCACATTACATGTAAGAGTCCTTACTAATACTAATAATAACCCACTTTAGATATCTTAAGTCTCTCAAAAGGGTATCTATACTAAATATAAAAGAAACAGTTTCATGTTTTGTTTGTTTGAACACGTTAATCTCGTTAATGCTAGTCCGATTCGAATTATTCTTAATGTATTAGATAGCTACATTCAAAAGGAGGGTTATAGGATATTTTTTTATGCCGAAATTCTTAAAAAATAGGCACAACTCGAATAAAACCGCAGAGCGCTACCAGTTATCTAATAATATAAGACCCATATCCGTATTTCTCAATATTACGTTGAACAAATATTTACCATCGTCTTTTAAATTTTAAAAGCAAATACCTGTTCAAAATCCAAGGACTTTCATGGCTTTTAAGAATATAAGTGCAAGTTCTGTTTTAAGTTGAAAAAACGTGTTTTTTTGTGACAATAAAGCCTTTTACATATAAATACTCATCTATATAAATATCTATCTATACTTGTTCAATATAGATGAAAGATTTTTTCCTGGTCAACAAAATGTATAGGCACAACCCCACAAAATCGAAGTAACGTATTTATTTATTTATTTTTAGAAATACCAACAGTGGTCATAGGTACTAAATAAATTCTTAAGATTAAAAAACACAATGAGAAAAATTCTGGTATGCACACCAATTATCGGCATTTACAGCACTTAATTAACATTAACGTATAACGTAAGGTAACAATAACTTAAGCGTAATCTACAAATTGTTAGCACTACCGCTACCTATAGGATCGCGGGTGGAACCATCGCGCGGAACAACTTGTAAATTATAGTTCACGTCAAAACAATTTAAGTGCATCAACCGCCTTATAAATAAAACCGTTATGGTATAAAAATGTATGTGACAAAATATTATTTTTATGTGGAGAAAATTGACAAAATTATACCATGGTTTAATTTCCAAATAACTTTTTATTAGCCATGTTGTATCATTTAATATAATCGATTACACACCGGATCCACCGAATTACGATCCTCAATAACTTTATCTCGCCTCAAACAGGTTCGTGTAAAGTTTTGTCAAAGCATGGACAATAGCCATAAAGCCATAAAAAAGTCATAAAAAGTTGTCAGATTTTATTAAAAATAACTAACCGCGCCTCGCGGTTTTACTTGCGATGTGTTCCCGTTAGAATTTTGGATTGAAAAATAGCCTATAACCTTCTCTTTAAATGTGGCTACCCATTACAAAAAGAATTACTCAAATTGGATTCGTAGTTTCTGGGATTGGCTTGAACGCGCCAACAAAAAATTATATAAACAAACCCTTCAGCATTATTAAATTAAGTATAGTATAAATATAAGTATATAACATAGATGAGACGCATTTACTTTACTATCTACGTCAGTAAAACTTAGTAAAAAAACTTGGAATTTTAATAATTGGTTTTATTTGGCATATTAAAATGTTTAAGCACTTTCTACTTGCTCAGATTACATGTTTGTCATATTTAAACTGCAACACTACCTACAAGTGAACAAAACTTTTCCGATTTAGAAATATGTAGGTGATCTCATCTGAGCCATATTTGCAACGTATTGCTACGGCACCAAATACTGAATTATCACTACATAGTATAAAACAAAGTCGCTTCTGTCTATCGCTATGTATGCTTAGATCTTTAAAACTACGCAACGGATTTTAATGCGGTTTTTTAAAATAGATAGAGTGATTCCAGAGGAAGGTTTATAAGTATAAAAGTACCCAAAATTCCCACAGGAACGGGCACAACGCGGGTAAACTGCGGGCATTGCTAGTGTAGAATAAAGATAAAAAGCTTTTATGAAACAAAATATTAACAAAACTTTACTTACATCAAATAAAGATTATCAGGTCAAGTCAATGTCTAGTAGACACTTTATCATACACAAATAGTGTTTCTATTACATTTTCCTCAATTAATTTACAACTAGGGTACAAGGTCCGAACAATACTTAGGTGCTATGTAGTAGTTGTCAGGTTTTTACCACTGCACAATTTAATAATTACGAAGCAATAACTACTTCACTAGCTGGAAAACTTATCGAAAAACCGACTTCAAACCAAGTTTTTATAGAACTGTCACCATTTTGACTCGCTTAAAAACGGGACCATAGGTACTATAAGTAAATCCTATCTTTTTAGTATTCATTCAGTTGGAGTAGGATAGTGACCAGCTCTTGTGTCGGAGTTTTTAGACCGCCTAAAGGCCTTCGACATGGTTTAACTATTGCAACAACCAGAACCGACTGCTTAACGAGCCCTTCGACGTTGCACGTTGCTTAACATTCGCAATGAGCAACATCGAACATCGCTCAATAAACGTGCTAAAAGCAACATACAGTCATCATTCGGAACATCCTTTGGTTTTTGAAAGTCGGTTAATAATTAGGAGTTGCTATCGTCGTTAAGATTAGGTGAGTTAGCGCACTATTATACTCGCTCGCGGTCTAGTGAACTTGCCAATTCGCCCAATTTGAACATTGCCTTTTAGAGCTCTTTCAATAAAAACGGTTGCGTATGTAAAACAATTAATTAACAGACCATCCGTGCGCTCGGACAACTGCGCTATACTGTGGCGGGTAGGGGGAGACTAAAAACTCTTCAATCAAAAAAAGAGAGGCATATAGAAGTATTCATGTTAGAATGATATTATTATGATAAAGTTTGATATAAATAAAAAGATACTTGCGAAACAATTCGTACAATAATACCAAGCAAAAGTCTTTCACTTATTGCCCTAACAGTAAAAGGAAGCTTTAACTATTCGATCTATAAGAGTCAATCAAATTACTCGTATTACAGCTTCCAAAATAAACCTCGATAGGCGTATTCCCACTTTTTTTCACACTTGACCCACTAGTACAGTTGCCGACATTTCATCGCGTTATATCATCATTTTTTTGTGATTTCTGCTCTACCGTGGCTCGCAACGGGACTGTTAACTGTGGTTTGTGTCAAACTTTAATAAATTAGGTTTAACTTAACCTCGGTAAGCCATAACTAAATAGTTGTCGGAAGAACATTAATGTATCAGGTGATAATAGGTACAGTTGGTGTATGAAGATCACAACACCTTATTATTTTCAAGCTTCTGTAATATTTTTGGTAGGTCCTAAAGTGCTTAATATTTTTATGGGCTGACTGTACTGCTATCGGATTTCAAATCTAAAGCTGCAGAATAGGTTAAAACTCATTCAGTCATACAGAGAGAGTGCAGTAGTATCCATAGTATAATTTTGAATTTTCTATGCATAATTTTGATAATATTGAAAAGAAAAGTATTCATTTTTATATGTACTGAGTATAACCAGGTATGGAAGGAGATTTGTTTTTTAGTGAGATTATTTTTATTAGTAAGATTTATTTGATTTTAAGCTAATAACGTTTTTAAGCTATTGCATAGCTTCTATCGCGGGCCTTGAGCGCGGGGACCGAATCCAGAAATTCCGTAACGAAAAAACCTCACGCTCCCCACTAACGCCATCTAGTGATACAAAAATAACTATGCAATAGCTTTACCGCGGCATTCCCCGAGTGTCACACGTCTTTTTTTTTATTAAAGCTTGGAGAGGAAATGACATTGACAAATCTCTACACATCACAAATGCTAATAGTTCACCTTCGGTACTGCATTCCTTACTTCTTCTATCCGTGTGTTCTATACTCTCTTTGCTAGGATCTTGCTCTCTATAAGTTGTCTCTTCGACTTAATGTCCACTTGTTACTTCGTAAAGACTTTAAAATTACACATTATAACGGGATTTTATCTAGATTCGATACGTATCAGTGTGCAAGTGGTCTAATGGTCTATGATGATTAAAGTCAGAAGCAGTCAAATAGTTTTATTTAGCTCTTATCTTCTTATTGAACTCTTAAGCGTTCTTTTGATGAAGTAAGCGGAGAATATTCCAAAATTATAGACACAAACATCTCTAAGATGAAAGAGAGTGGCAATGATATTGTAATTGATAATTCTACCAACTTTTACGACTCCAAACAACAATTCTGGATACAAAATACATTATATGTCATTCGCAAATTTGCACTCAAAACATAAGATCTTAATCAATGAAATCTTTCTATCGGTTCCGGTCGTTAACCCTAGATAACATAGAGGCGGTTTAAAAAAAAACGCCGTAAAATAAACCTTGGGTACGTCGCTTTAAGATCTATGATATCTGAGGGTAATATTATTTTACGGTGTTGTCTCGGTAAAATAGTTTCACTTTCACAGAGGCCTAGTTTGTGATTATCGTATACAAGAAACAACCTGTTACCAAATTGCCTATTATGATTTTCTTTTGTTTTTGACACGCGAACATTTTGTTGACATGTATGGAGAAACTAGCGTAGAGTTTCGTGGCAAGATGTGGGTTATATTACACTAGCAGTGCCCTGCGGTTTTACCCGCGTTGTGCCCGTTCCCGTAAGAATTTCAAGAATTTTTAAACATATAAACCTTCCTCTTGAATCACTCTATCTATTTAGAAAAACTACGTCAAAATCCGTGCAGTAGTATTTGAGTTTATCGCGAACAGAAAGACAGACGCGGCCGGGGACTTTGCTTTATAATATGTAGTGATGGCATTACTCATACAGACAACATTTAAAGCTTTTAGTAATAGAATAATAATTTGCACAGGTATATAGAATTGAAACTACATTTACGGACGGACACACTTCGCTTTTATTTTTCATGTTTATCTCTTGTGACCAAGGTTCCTGTAAAGAACCCGAAACGTCAGGTAAAGAACCAGAAACGTCATAGACATCTGACAGCCTAAAAATTGGCTTAACTATTTCTGCACCAAGCGTTCCATAGTATTTTCTGATAATTCTTTTAAAAAGATATGGTTTTATCACGTATAACACGCTAATCATAAAATAGAGAAGTCAGTAAGTACTTCGCTCTTCCGTGATGCTAATAGATGTTGTAAAAAGTTTGTCAAAACAAAACGGTGCTAAAAGATGTGTCATTTCATTAAGGATATAAAAAACATTCTTTATTTATGATGGCTCTCATAAAAATAACAAGTAGCAGGAAACTAATTTAAGTATTACCATATTTGATACATTATTTATTTAAAAAGTAGCCGCGCCCCGCGGTGTTACTCGTGTTGTACCCGTTCTCGCGGGAATTTGGGGATAAAAGTTGCCATTGTTACATCTGTTGCATTTCCATTTCGAAAACTAGCCGGAACAGACAGACAGAGAGACAAATTACAAAAATAAATGATTTGGTATATTTATCGGGTGTATTGTCCAAAATGCACTTAGTAAAAAGCGGTTATTTTAATATTACAAACAGACACTTCAATTTTATTTATTTGTATAGAGTATAGCTGTATATAGATTAAACTTTTTTACAATTGGACCAGGATGATTTAAGTCAGTGTCAGTGTATGTGTGTGTGTTTTTGAACTTACAAGCTTAATCGGCCATTACATAAGTATTACTTAGAAAGTGAAATATACATTTAAAATATTTTAATACAGTGCAAACAGTAAAGTAGGTCGTATAGACCTCAAGTCGCTGTTATGATTGATGGGCAAAGGGAAAGCGATGTTGGTAGACTGCAATTTGTCTACGCACTGACTTTTTGGATCATTGGAGTTCCTAGGAACGTTGCGATGATGTAACAAAGAGTTCAGTAAACTAATAAAATAAAAATTATAAAATTAATCACCTGCGCTCGATCACCCAGGTGATCGATTATGTCTTCTGAGATCCCCAGGAGCACAGAAGACATAATTAGTTAGACATTTTAGTTCTGTGACTTAAAAGACTATGCTTTACACCTGACTTTTATCTAGTAAAAAAAAAATAACCCTAACCTACCGAATAGACATAGTCGGCCCATACAATCACCTGGGTGATCAAGCTCAGGTGATTAACGTGGATAACGGCATAAAAGCCAACAAGTTAAACTTAAAGCTAAAAAATAGTGTAGCAATGGGATGCGTCTCAGGTAATGTTCTACCTGCCGGCTAGCATATCACTGAAGACAAAGGTTTCCTCTTCGTTTATCTCTATAATGACATGCAACGTCAAAATCTCTCAAATTTTTATATCGATTAAAATAAACCTCTTCGCTTTTGATTCTATTGACATTACAAATACAATATTGGCTAAATATTAGACATTACAAAAAACATCAATACCGGTTTTGCATTTTCTGAAAAGGTACATTAGAGAAGCGTGTGTTGTCGTTTGGGCTGCTAAATTCAGCAGTAAAATAGACTTTGTACTCGCACTAAATGTTGATCAAACACTAAGTTGCGTGTAAGCAGGTCATTAGGCGTAGAGAAATGTCTATGTCTACGACTACTGATACCTGCTAATACTTAATGGTATTTGCTTAGAACGCAATCCTTGCAGTGACCATACCGAGGTATGCGACATACGAGGTGTTGCGATACGAATATAATGCGTTCTAAAATCAAAAAGTGGATTGAAAAGTAAATAGTGGCTTGTACAATCTATTTAGTACTAAAGCTCTTCAATCTATAAAGTACCTTAATATGTTAAAGAAACAAATGCTGTTGAAAATTGTATTGTATATTGTTCGGAATAGAACACTATTTAAAATGAACATATTGTGGCATTGTGAATTCGCAATAAGAATTATTTTGTAATCCGCCCTGAGTCGGGATTGTTAATAGTGTATGGGATTTTAATTACGTGCTTTATAAAATAAATTAGCAAATAGAGAAGCAACTACTAAATGTATGAAAGTTTTGACCAATCTGGTAACCAACTAAACACTGAAAACCTACAAATTTAAAGTCGTAAACAAGAAATAAATCCAAATCCCTACATTTGATACTTGTTCTTAATTCCCCAGGTCAAATTTACCATAAATCACGTAACATTCGTAACTAACCTACAAATCGAAAACCGTACAATAAAATTAGTTAAGCAAGTTAAATTTAAACTACATTCCGTTTACATATATTAAATTTGTCTTATCACGTAACATTGAATGATGTGACCAACGAGAATAGAATAGACTAGCTGTGCCCTGCGGTTTCATCCGCATTTATTCCGTCACTGCTTACCGTTTAAACCTTCCCTGGATTACGACAAACATTTCAAAATCAGAATCATCAAAATCGGTCCAGCCGTTCTTGAGTTTTAGCGAGACTAACGAACAGCAATTCATTTTTATATAAGTATATAGAAGATTTTATAATTATTATATTATTTCATAAAATAGGTATCATACATAAAATTCACCACTGCATTAAAAGTATTTTGTCTCTTAAATTGCATATATCAGAAAGTGATAAACCATTTGATAGCACGCATTTATTAATATGGCCCTTTGAGTTTAAAAGCAGCCTTTAACCTTTCCGTTGAATGCGGCTATCCATTACAAAAATAATAATTCAAATCGGATTCGTAGTTTCTGAGATTAGTACCTACAAACATACAAACAAAGTTAGAAATTGTACCTCTGTATAATATTAGTATACAGGGTGAGCAATCCAAATGGGTCAGTATGGAGGTTTTGGAAACCATAACAGATAGCGAAATCTTGGCTTAGGAACCATGAAGTTGATTTTAGTAAAAAGAAAAACTGCATTCATATACTTACAAAAATACGTGTACTCGGCCCAGGAATCGAACCTGGACTTTTTGAAAAATTAAATTTCGTTATTTTCCTTTGAATATCGGTTATGTAGCTCTTAAATAGTAAATGTTACTAAGAAACATGATATCTAAAACTAATAAAATGCATTGTTTTTAAACAACGAAGTTTTATTTTTCAATACTTCAGGGCCGCTGCCGGTCCTTTGACTTTGTATGGGGAAGTTTTAATACCACATGTAAAAGTTGAGGTAGGCGTGGAGACCTCAATGGATTTGTTTCGGCACCGAAACTATGAGTTAAGTAACCTGTTATGTCCAGTTAACTAAAGTAAAAGACACAGTTAAAGTATGCATAGTAATTTATTATGCTGTTAAACTAGTTTTCACATAATATAATCTACAGAGTGTTCGGAGAGTTCATAGTTTGCTGTATCGTTCCAGTACATACAAATTTTTGTATGAACCGATTTGTAGATAAAAAAATTGGCGATTCTTCTTCTTCTTAAACTCTTGTTGCTGGGCTCTTGTTGATAGAGTTCCTATATGAACATCTGCTAAAGGCGCGTAAAAAACACGGCATATGGTGATATTAAAATATACCAATAGGTACTTCTTCTTCTTCAGAAGAAGAATCACTACATAGTATAAAACAAAGTCGCTATTTTTGTCTGTTTGTTTGTCTGTATGCTTAAATCTTTAAAATTACGCAACGGATTTTGATGCGGTTTTTTGTAATAGGTAGAGTGATACAAAAGAAAGGTTTTTATGTAAAAAAAATCCCGAAATTCCCTCGGGAACGGGCACAACGCGGGTAAAACCGCGGGGCGCTGCTAGTATACCAATAAAACTATTGCAATCTGAAAAAGGAAACCTACTATACTTTTACTTTAATTTTGAAGCTTTTATTAAATACAAAGAATATTGTGTCATTTTACAAGACGATACTTAACTTTTCGAACTATGCAATTTTTTGAAGTAAGACTCGGGTGTTGCTTTACAAACATCGCTCAGTCAATGTATTCGTATCTTGAGCAACACGAGTTTTTGCCCAGATTGCTCAGCAGTGGAGCATAATATAGAGTATAATATACTTTCTTCTTTACTTTACTTTCATTGATCCATAAAAATAATATTTATATTGCCTTTTTAAATATAATCACGAAAACACTCTGTAAATAAAAATAATCGGCCCTTTTCGACATCCTCACGAAACCAGTTGGAACTTTCTGCTAATTTCGATTATGTTTCTTATATAATATTTAAATTACGCCCTAAAAAGGGCTAAGGTTTCTTAACCAAGTTAGTGGCCGTTTTATGAGTTGTGTTGCAAAGGTCATGTTTGGAATAATTATGTAGATGATACTTCCTCTAAATTTGCCCTACTTTTAAACCTTTTTGGGCCGAATAACATTAAAAAATGCTTACGTTTAGGTTATAAAGGGTGAATCTTTCAAGTATGCGTCCTGATGTCCAGATGGACATCTGTCCTTATTCGAAATTATGAGGAATAGAGATGAAGGAGAAGGGGAACAATTGAGGCGATTTTTATGAAAACTATAACTGTATCACTGGATTCCGAAAGCCAATTGGTTGGTTGGTCATGAACCACCCTTAACATTTAGGGGTATGATAGATGTTGACCGATTCTCAGACCTACCCGATATGCACACAAAATTTCGTGAAAACCGGTAGAGCCATTTCGGAGGAGTATGGTAACTAAAACTGTGACACGAGAATTTAATCTATAATATAAAAATGAATCGCAAAATGTGTTGGTAAGCGCATAACTTCAGAACGACTGCACCAAATTGAATGATTATTTTTTTAATGTGTTCCTTAATGTCAGGACAAGGTTATTATACCTATAAGAAAAATAAGGAATAAAAATCTCAAAATTCCCACGGGAACGGGGGCGCTGCGGGTGAAACCGCGGGGCATAGCTAGTATATAATAAAAAGAAGTTCTTTTACACTCGGTTTTGAAATTCACACATGTATTGTGCCGGCCCAAAATTTTGATTATGACATGTATGGCGCTCAGATTTTACAAATCACTTGTAAACTTGCTTTAGTACTCCGTCCCATTGATCGCGAGAGATAAGAAAATTAATCAAAGAGCCCATAACTTTGAATTAACTTTGATTTCCTCGAAGAAACCCGACTAAAAACGAAGAGGTTTTCAACTTTGCGTATATTTTGTTTTCTAGGTTGTATGTATAGACAAGTTTGTTTTGTGGTTAACAAAACACTCCTGTGGTTAGAACGGAGTTATGCACATTTAGTGGTCAAATAGTTTGTAATACCTTCTGTGATATTGACCTAAAACCTCAAAAGCCCTGCAGCTAGCAAACATTTTGAAACAGAAGATAATTACTTATTGTTGAGCTCATCGTATTTAAATAAGGAGTGACGTTAGGTCTTAAATATACAAGCCTGCAGTTGGTAATATGGTGGTATTTTAGCTGCCAGCCCGTTCTTACTGACATGTGTATATATGTCAGATACGTTTCAGATTAGGTGCTAGCCCTTTCTCACTTACTGGCATGCATATGTCAGATACTGCTAGATGCTAGCACGTTCTCACTTACTGGCATGTGTATGTCAGATATTGTGAGATACAGTCTGACAAGTGTGCATTTTATAATTGGTGACATTTTCTGAGTGCTACCGTGCTTCAGGTGGCACGTTACATTGTTGGATCCGGTAGTTAGGTATAATCGTAAGATGTCATGAGAAGTGATCGAAAATCTCTTACACCAAGGCTAGCCACTAACCTACTCGGACTAATATCACAGATTACTAAATAGTTACTACGTAACAGATACTTCACTCTGAAGAAAATGTTCAATACCTACTGCTATAATTGCCTACTCCGTCGCGTCAGCAACCGCTGCACGCTAAAATGTGCCTAAATTCTCAAGCGTACAGTTGTGATTGCTTCGCACCGCGCGATCCCACAGCAATCGCAGGGCTGCCTCTTCGATAAAATTAAATTGGCGACGCATCGCTAAACTAATATTCTAAAACAGAGCTACGTAGTAACTATTTAGTAATCTGTGGCTTCGCTTGCGGCAACCGCACTGAATTGGGAGACCCCAGAGGGCCCGAGACCGCTCGGCCGGGCGGTAGGTAATTATAGCGCGCAAGTACATGGAGTGACGGAGGCCTGCTAATATTAACTTTATACACATTAGATACAGAATAAATATCTATTTTTGTTTAACAGTGAGAGTAATACAATCAATTCTTAGAAGTGATTTCCAACAAAAAGTAACGACTTTGCATGCGCCCTTTCACTCAATTATGGGTCGTACACACTGCGGTGTCGTGTCGTTACTGTTTCCGGTGTAAAAGTGATCTAATGATTGTACAGTGTAGAGGAGGCACTTGATTAATACGAAGTAGCAAAGAGTTGGTGTTGCTGTAATCCTTCGAATATAAAGAGACTTTAAATTAAGTGACGATCGTTATTTTGATTGTTTATTGAGAAAGTTTAATGAAATGTCTTTTTGACGTTTTACCCAAAAACTTGACAGTGGGTGGACACCCCAAATATGACACTTAAACAAGTGCCGATTGTTATATTTTGTTTATTGACAAACAATATTGATAAGTCACATAGTTTGACATTTTAACCAAAATGTTGATAATTATATTTTGTTTATTGACAAACAATATTGATAAGTCACATAGTTTGACATTTTAACCAAAATGTTGATAAAGTTACCGTCAAGTGTTTATAAGGAGCTGAATTTTGATAAAAAATCAGAAAGAAATATATTTTTGACACTTTTAAACAGATTTTAAAAAATGACATGAGTCTCTTTTCTAGACAATTAATCAATTAGATACTAAAAGTAATGTCCAAAATACATAGTATATAAATAATATCTGGCGTTAAATATAAAGTAGCGACGATATTACGTAGGAAGTGATTGATTGGACAAAAATGTGAAAAAGACAACAGACTCTCACAATAATATACGAACATGAAGGATTTCCGAATAGTAGCCTACGAGTCGAAGTATTTAGGACACCAACCAACCGTGTCAATTTCGACACTCTCTGGACAAATCGTTAGCCAACCGAAAACCACCTCTACTCCACACTAATAGGGCCGAAACCTACCGCAAAATATACTTATATTTGCTCACCAATAACCAACTTGAAAGACCCATGTAAACACGTAAAGAGCACTAAAGTGTTGCGATATTGTGTGAAATATGGAAGTTCGCAAGGGTCAAGTTAAACTGGTTTAGTCTTGTAAGGAGTTTAAAGGCATATGAATGACTTGTATTGCAAAATTATTGAGTGTACGTATTGATTAGATTTATGTAAAATATATTTGTTTTGGAGCAGATTTTTGCAATACTTTGTTTGTATTAGTTGCATTTATTATGATGATAGTTCAATATACCAAGAAAACGACACAATTTTAAATCATTCTGTATATATCTATAAAATTGTTGAATACCAACGCCCGCGGTTATTTACCGCGGTCACGTTGTGCAGGGAATATAGGAATATCACGGTAAAACAAAAGCCTATAACTTTCCTGTTTAATGTGGCTATCCAATACAAAAATTATTCAAATCGGATTGGTTTTTGTCTGAGATTTGTGTTTTCAAACTAACAAAAAATTAATATTTTGACTCAAAAACTGTATTCAAAGACAAATCATACTAAATGATGTTTAGCAAATAACATCCCAAATTATATCAAACCGAAACAGTCCAACTTGGCCCAGTCTCCTCGTCATAACAAATAATTCGCCCGCATTGGCCCGACTTCCCCTCACCCCCTGACTCACCCTACCAAATTACCTATACAAGGGGGTGAGGTGGAGATGAGATTTTCGACGTCTTTAGAATGTTTTAGAGTTCGTTTTGAAGCATCACTTAATTTTTTTTTATTCAGGACGTGATTTACGTGATACTTTATTTCACCTGATATTGTGACCGAATGTTGAAAATTAGTGAATAATGCGTATTAATAGGGTAATTTATGATGGGTAAAAAAAGTTTTTTTGAAGTATTCAGTATTTTAATGTATGTAAATTAAAATTACAAATGCATTAGAAAATGAGTCGATATAGAATACATTGTGGCATTACAACAATTTCACTGAAGGCTCATGTAAAAATGTAGTAAATGAAATTGTTATTGTAATGCGTTTTTAATTCATTTTTTCGCTGTGTTAGCGAATCTAATGTTAATGTCACGTAATCTTGAATCTGATGTCAAATGAGGTTGCATAAAAAACTGACGTCTCCTACTTATTTTAAAAGTGGTTTGTCTATTTGGTCTGCAACTCTATGGTATTTTAGTCGCGTTACCGATCCGGTAACGATCGGACGCTTGGGAAGCTTCGGAGCTTTTTTGTTTTTTGAATTTTTTCATTGTTTTTATTATTTCTTTTAAAATTGGTGATTTTTGTGTGATTTTTTGAGTGCGTCTGTGTTTATATCTACTTGTCTGATTTTTAGAAAAAGTGTTTGATGTTTTATTTTTTCACTGGAGGTTTTTGTTTAATTTTTTATAACAAAATTCTGATACGCTATCAAGTTTAATAAAGTGAAACTTTTGGTTTAACAAATTAAGTGCAATCGAATATTGGATAATTATTTTAACAGGTAAAATTATATTGTTAGTCTAAATTTATTGAAAATTTAGTAATTATTTTAAGTAAATATCATTACATTTAATGATTTCAATATTCAAAATTATTTTACATTTATACCCAAAACAAAAACATCACTTTAATCTAAATATTCCTTTTGAAGCTTCTTTCAAAATAATCACAACTAACTCACTCATTTATAATTTCAAATATCTCGACAAAATATTTTACGTTTATTGTATATCTAAAGTAATTTGATTGAATTCAGCATTTTCGTAAACAAAACTAGGTCAATAAGTACAGCCTTTGCAGCTCAATCCGGGAACGAAAGGTGAAAGTTCACCAATACTGTTATGTAAATTGTGAAATTATATTTTGAACGTGTAATCATTGTATTTTATTTTGTTTACGACGTTTCGATATGTTGTGCATAATTATAACGTAGAGACAAATCATTTTATTGGTGTGTTGTGTAGTAATGACCGTTTGATTTTGTTAAACGCAATCAACGTGTTAAATGTTTCGTTTTAGGGACAATTCATTTGCTTAAAATCATGTATTGGGTATTAATTGATTCGTTATAGAAAGTGATAGGACAGATTGTTATTAACCTCTTGCTTTGAGGAAGCCGCAGTAAAAAATCATGATTGGTTTCTCTACTATTTACCTACTTAGCCTCTGTACTAATTCAGTAACTAGTGTGGGGACTTTTCTCCTGCGGGTTATTGATCTCAAATTAGAGCCTTGATTGAAAAGCAACTAATTTACAAATATGCTTCGCTCGAATTATTAATGGCATTAGCCTTCTTTATCAAATTACTAGCCGCGCCCCGCGATGTTACCCGCGTTGTACCCGTTCCCGCGGGAATTTCGGGATAAAATGTACTCCATGTATTATTCTGATGTATAGTTTGTATAGTTTGTGTTTCTGATGTTATGTATTACTGTACAGTTTCATCCAAATCCGTTCAGTAGTTTTTGCGTGAAAGAGTAACAAACATTTATAATATTTGTAGGATAGTAAAGCCTGTAGTGTCTCACTGCAGAGCAAAGGCCTCTACGCTAACTAAAGAGTAAAAGTAATATCTACTTAAAAGAAAAAAATAACTATACTATTTGTTTTCCGAGGTATACTAATCTGCATTACAGTACTGATAACTTAAGAGAGCGCAAATCATTTGCATTGTAATGAGGTCTTTTGGACCGTATCTTAACCTAATTGTGTAAATGATAAAAGGTATTTAAAGCCTTTTGCAAAGATGGTGCAATACTTAAAACTGCAACCAAATCGATAAATCCCTAATATATAACTAACTAAAGTACTTACATGTCAAATATTATTTGTAACAAGCTGCACTCAGACACATCATATCATTCTTAAGGAAAAGTCTAAGGTTTCTTGCAAATACAGATTTCTGAGTGCAGCAATAAATGTAAATTGTATGTCATTTAATCAAATAAAAAGACCTGGTTCAGAAGTTATTCATTATTATTCTCTACTTTCCTTTGTATATATGAAGCTAGTTTGCATGTATTGAAGAATTAGTTTATAATCTATACTAATATTATAAAGCTGAAGAGTTTGTTTTGTTTGTATTTTTGTTTGTTTGTTTGTTTGTTTAAACGCGCTAATCTCAGAAACTACTGAACCGATTTGAAAAATTCTTTTTGTAATGGATAGCCACATTCAACGGGAAGGTTATAGGCTACTTTTCATTCCGAAATTCCCACGGGAACGGGAACAACGCGGGTAATACCGCGGGGCGCTGCTAGTCAGTAATAAAAGAACTTCAATAAGTTTTGTAACAATCATGACTACTTAATGATATCCTGAACTAACATTTCACAGCATGTAATTAAACGTATCCTGTTCTGAAATAAAATTGCTTCACTTACTCATGCAAACAGCTATCGTGAAAAACTAACAAATAAGTACTAAATTATTACAATTGAGAAATAATAAAGTGTGTAATGTGTTTTGCTAAGGAAACGAGTGTCTCGTATAAAGAGTACTTAGTTTTCTCGGTTCTACAATATTAGCAGTGCCGCACGGTTTCACCTGCGTTGTTACTGCGCCAGTAAGAATTATTTAAGAACTAGCTGTGCCCTGCGGTTTCATCCGCATTTATTCCTTCACTGCTTACCGTTTAAACCTTCCCTGGATTACGACAAACATTTTAAAACCAGAATCAACTAAATCGGTCCAGCCGTTCTCGAGTTTTAGCGAGACTGATTTATATATAAAAAGTACCCCAAAATGTATCGCGAAAATTATTCTGTCAAATGATGAAACTACATACGTGCAATATAATATTCTGTAAGGCAATTTTTGGGTAGGACTTTATTTTATAATAGGGCCAAGTAGGATATCATACAACTCGTGTTGATCAATTTGAAGTCATATAAATAAATTAATATCAAAATATCACAAATTAAACCTTAACCCCTTCTGTTACAGATCACTGAAGCTCCCATAAGATGCAGTCCAGCTCACACTACTGAATAGTTCATAACACGAAGAGAAGCGCATTGCAATGGCGGCGATGCAAAACAATACGAGTCCCATCTGGAGGACATACAACAGACTCTTCACTGAGCTGGCAGGTGAGGATTCATATTTTAATAATATTATAATAATATAAACCCGGACAAATTCACACACGGTTAATTAGACCCAAAATAAGTTAAGCTTGTATTATCGATTCTAACTCACTGATACTAGTACATACACATACATACACAAATACTTTATACAAATATATAATTGACATATATACCTATACTACTGTGAAGTATCATGTACATCCGTTCAGTAGTTTTTTCGAGAAAGAGTAACAAACATACATACATCCTCACAAACTTTCGAATTTATAATATTAGTAGAATTTGTATGTGACGCTTTGGCCCTTTTACAGGGGCAGTGTGGTCACAAGACAGACTCTTCTTTAAAAACTCTCTTCTTTAAAAACTTAAATCAATGCAAAGAGAGAGATTTAAAAAACTTAAAACAATATATTAGAGAAGTCTCTCAAAATCCGTGTTGAAAAACGGTACTCTATTAAAATCTTTACGTCTATGCGTCTATGTATAGAATTTTCCTTGTAAATTCCCCTATAATTGAACAATTAAAATATCCATGATTGAACTTGATTTTTCAAATATTCCCATTTTAAGTTAATTATATCTGTAATACACGTGCCTTCGTGCGGTTAACAATTTTCCTTATACGGGTTTTTCGAAAATAACTTTCAACTTTCAATACGTTCACTTTTTTAATTTAGCTGATAACGTGGAATAAAAAGTATAACTTGTTTATTTTCTGTTGCAATCAGAGTGACTAATGATCCTAGAGGTTAATAAGTCTTTTTTGATATGTTATTAATGAAAATTGCCAATTGGTTAAATGTAGATTAAATAGATATTTCTAGTAGAGCAGTTTGCTTACCATTCGTTATTATTCCAGCAATGAAAAACGAAAATGGAGGCGGTAGTAAAGTAGTTAAAGATCCATTATCTACTTATGTATACTAGCATAAATAATCGATACTCATATTATAAAGCTGAAGAGTTTGTTTGTTTGAACGCGCTATTCTCGGAAACTACCAATCCGATTCAAATATTTCTTTTTGTAATGGATAGCCACATTCAACGGGAAGGTTATAGGCTATTTTTCATCCTGAAATTCCTATGTGAACGGGCACAACGCGGGTAAAACCGCGGGGCACTACTAGTTATAAATGAATAGTACAAATCATTTAACAGGATAATGATTTTAATCTCCAATCTGCATAATAATAACCTATACATCTCTGTCTTGCTAGCCTTGGCTGTTGAACTAATAGGGAACACATTCAATACAAAACTGTAGAAGATATCAATAAATATACAAAAGAGGAAAGTTGGTTTTATGGCTTATAGGAAATAGCTTGACCTAGTTAGTTATTTGGTATTGTTGGCTGATTTATCATCACTTTCCCTTGAATGAATTGGGGTAATGTCTTACTTAAGTAAAGTATTTCTGTATCTTAAGTAGTATTAAAGTACATGAATGAATTCGAGCAGGTCAGTGACCAACACTGGTGTCGGAGTTTTTAGACCACCTAAAGGCCTCCGAGACGGTATTACTATTGAAACAACCAGAGTGATTGTTTATCGTGCCCTCCGAATCACGGTAGCGCTCAAATAGAAATGCCTTTATATATGTCGTTGGATATCCAAAAATAAATACAAAAATAAATGTTTTTAAAATTGAGACTACGTTTACGAATACACTTCGCTTTTATTTTACATTTTTATCTGACATTTAGACCCCTTTACAGGAACCATGGCCACAGAAGACTGAGGTGTCATTAAGTCTTCTGTGACCGCGGTTTCTTAAGGTAGTTTCAATTTAAAGAGAGTAGGTTGCGTGAACTTAAGAAACCTGCAAATAAGTCTTTAAATCTTCCAGATAAGAGAACCAACGACTGGTTCCTCATCACGAGCCCCATTCCGGGGCTGACCATCATCGGTCTGTACCTGTACTTCACGTTGAAATGGGGCCCGCGGTACATGGCCGACAAGAAACCCTTCCAGCTGAAGAAGACCCTTATTGTATACAACTTCATACAAGTAGTCGTCAGCGTTTGGTTGTTCAATGAAGTAAGTTTTGAAAGATACTATCAGTATCACTCTTAGGGTCAACACTGCCCGTCGCGTGGGCGGTTGCCTTTTGTATGACACCGCACGCGCCGGGCGCCCGCGACGGTTCACTTTTGTATGAAACCGCGGCGTGCGCACAATTAACACAGTGTTGGACCTAAAGGTGTAACTCTACCATATAAAATATGGAGTAAACTTAATTTTATACATAAATGATTTCAGGGTTTGGAAGCTGGATGGTTGAGGACATATAGCTGGAAATGTCAACCGGTCGATTTCACGGACTCACCCCATGCGATGAGGGTAAGTCATTTCAATGCGTTAATTTTGCTTATGTATGAAAGCTATCCATTATAAGAAGAATTATTTAAATTGGATTAGCAGTTCTTGAGATAAGTGCGTTCAATCAAACAAGAAAATAAACACTTCAACTGTATTATATTAGTACCAGCAGCGCCCCGCGGTTTTACGCGCATTGTGCCTGTTCTCGTGAGAGTTTCGGGATGAAAAATGGCTTATAACCTTCCCGTTGAATGTGTCTATTTATAACAAAAAGATTATTCAAATCAGAAAGGTAATTTCTATGATTAGCGTGATCAAAAAAATAACAAATAAACTTCAGTTTTATTTTAGAAAGATACAAGTACTACACTACACTCTGTAAATCTCTATCTTAGATAAACCCGTATGTGACCTCAAGTATCGCCTTAGGCCGGTAATGTTATGATGCAAATGCAAATATCATTTACTCATCTCTAACTACCTGTTTCTGACAACTCATTAATATTTTTAATGGCTTCCGCGACATGACTTAGAGTCCATAATCGCAATGTGATATGTTTCCTTAATAAATATTGTCAAGCTAGATTAATACAATACCCTTGAAAAGCCTACGCTGTTTACCTATAGTCATTACTATTTAATCTTCTTCATCCATTAATATGTCTGTAATGTAAATAATAATAATGATGTTTATTTCCGAAAAACACTGTATCTAAGATATTTAAGGCACTTTTCCTTCATGTTGCATAGTGTGGCACTTTTTGACGTACGAAATTAAAGGACACCGGAACCGCAGCTGTACAGCACTAGGTGTCTAGCGCTTTACAAATTTTCTAACATGCCAACGTTACAAATACCAAATCGTTTCAATTTTCAGGTCGCCCGAGGAGTCTACATATACTTCCTAGCGAAGATATCAGAGCTTCTTGACACTGTCTTCTTCGTCATCAGAAAGAAGGAGCGTCAGATCACTTTCCTCCACTTGTACCACCATACGGTAATGCCCATGATATCCTGGGGAGCCACGAAGTACTACCCGGGAGGACACGGCACGTTGATCGGTGTCATCAACTCGTTTGTCCACATTATCATGTATTCCTACTATATGCTGGCAGCCTTTGGACCGAGGCTCCAGAAGTATCTGTTCTGGAAGAAGTATATTACTACTTTGCAAATGGTAAGATCTATAGCTAAGAGAAATATTTATTAAGTAGCACCATACTGTAATATCCATGATATTTCTGCTGGACCTCTCATCTCACCAAAGATCGAAGATCAGTACAGGCATAATCACCACGATTGTCTATTGCGGTTATATGATTCATGTTTGAAAAGTAGGCAACATTTTTTCGCTGGACCCGGGAATTGAACCCAGGACTAAAGAAAAAAAATTACAATACAGTCTAACTCATAATATGATCATTGCAGTTTTGCTTTTTTACCTCTGGTTAGTAATGTTAACAGCCTAAAATATATGGCAATGCATTTTTTCTTCTTTGTCCAATATGCCATTTCTATTAGACGATATTATATTTCTTTGATCTCCAGGATACTACTACTATTTCTCAGATACATACTATTTACTCTTTTAACTAAATCGTCTTTTCTTTCCAGCTTCAATTCTGCATAGCATTCCTTCATTCCTCCCAACTGCTGTTCTACGACTGCGGATACCCTCGCTGGTCCGTCGTTTTCACTCTGCCCAACTCAATATTCTTCTACTACCTATTCTACGATTTCTACTACAAAGCATACGGAAAACCAGAAGACAAGAAAGCGAAGGAATCCATCAAAAGTCATGCAAATGGAAAGAGTAATGGACATGTCAAACACAAGGCGGAGAAGAGAGAATAATCAGGATGAGATGGAATTATGGTGTCGGAAAAACGAGGCTTTTAGATACGGCATCTAACTAACACCGAAGAAACTGTACTTCTGTCATCAGAAGATTTGCTTTAGAAAAATTAGGTAGTGTATAGTGTTTTCAATAGATTCGAATGGGTAATGTATATATCTAGATAATGTCTTCAATTACTTCTATTCGACGTTCGCTAGCAATAATTATTAACAAAACGAATACGAGTAGTTTTTTCGAGGGAGAGGTTGGACCTGATAATTGATGCAGTTCTTATACTTTACTAAAAACCTACTTGTTAACCAATCAGTGAGCTTGCTATCAGAAAGTGTACTTTCATATTTTGGCAAGAAATTCGACTTACTGATAATGCAGTCTAAAAGTATTTCATAGTAAGAACAAAGGGTTGAATGTAATGGAGTAATACTGTCATTACATACATTATGTATGTACGAATGAAACATAGCGTCTTCAGCGTATTGTTAAAAGATTTAAAATGAAGATGCTTTGCCAGTTTTGCTATTACAACTACCAGGCACTGACTATAAAATGAGTTTGATGTTTTTGCTCATGTAATTTTGTAGGCGTTAACGCAAAATATAAGAACTGTGTTTCCAATGTTATGCTAATGAATTACCAGTTAATGTTATATCATGTAATTTAGTTACTTGTATATAAACAATAGATTAAAATTGTTTTAAGCTATTACTGTTAATAATGCTCAAAGATTTTATTTTATTATTGGAATCTTACAAAAGTAAGATTGTATTATTTTAGTTTTTATTTTGTAAAGTGTTTTATTATTTCAAACTATTGGCTTCCAGTGTGATACATATTTGTATATTTTATTTATTATTTTTATAACAAAGTTACCATTTTAAAACTTTGTAAGATTCTAAATAAAAACCATGTATTACGAATAGCTAGGTTATTGTAAAGGTAATATTAAATATTATGATAAAATTGACTTCCAAAGCGGGATACAGGACTCTCTGCATAATTATAGACTAACATACAGTTGATAATCAAAATGGCGTGAAAATTCATTAATGTCCACTTTTAGAAGTAGACTAGGCGATTTTATTTCTGTTTGCAATCAATGCAGGAACCATACTTAAGAACAAGTTTACTTAAATAATTTGTGGTCTGTAGTTATGCCAACCATGTTAATTGTTCATTTAACTTTCGCCGTAAGTTATTTCGTTCATTAAAGTGAGTTTACGATCACTTAGCGGTCACATTAACTCATAACTGACCGTTGATTCACTGACACTTGAAATGCAAATATATGTTCCCATTTAGTAGATAGGTATGTATTTCAAATTTTTGTCTTCCATGCTTTAGATAGAACTTTACTTATTATAATGACGACTGCTAGTTTTAACTAGCTCTCAGATTTGAGAAGACTTTTTAATTGCAATTCAGAAAATGTCAATTAATCTACTTTAGATCTGTATCTTTTGATGCGAAATATTTAAACTTAGGCCTTTCGTACAGGGGAATCGAATTTTTCATGTGACCGCAATTTCAATCCACGCGTGAAATTATGCAATGAATGCTATTAAGACAATTTCTCTGTGCACATGCGATGACCCCGCGTCATTTAAGCGCCCTATCTCATAAGGATACCATGGTTGCGCTACATGACCATAATTCGGTTGTGACAACAATCTTTCAACAATCAAAGTTGTTCTAAAATGAGCTACCTTACAATTGTCTACATTCTATTGGTGGTGGCTACGAGTACCACGTTGTCTTTATGACTTAGGGTCCTAATGCTCTGATACTTTACATCAACGCTGAACTTAAAAAGACTTATGAAATTCGAGTCCCCTGGTCGAAAGGATAATCAATCTTGCATTTGCTTTTATCTCTTTCTAATTATCTTTAATAAAAAGGGATGGAATTTTCTTCTTTGTCTACCAAAATGACCTGATTATATTATCATTGTTCAATACGGTGTTAGCTTGTTTATATGTATTTTTGTAAAATTTATTTAATTCTACCACTAGATAAACATTACGTTAATGTAATCAGTTATTTAAAAATCAATAGAATTTTCAAAATAATGTATGTTTATTTATTTGATCCCTATCTTCAGTCTTTGGTGCGTACTTACCTTTTGATGTAAGGATAATAATTATACTCTCTTTTTTCATTCAAACCTACCTATTAGCTTCGCTTCGACTTCCAAGATTACGTCAAGTTCCCGTAGGAGATTAGGGATAAGTAAAGTAATATACTTGTACCATAGGTAGCAATACCTGCTTCCTATAGTACAACCTGCCAAAGAAATATACCTGTGGGTTAACATTTTTGATTGTTTAATGTCATTATAAGATTAAGCTCAATAAATTCATTGAATATTCAACCATTGACTTCAATTAACCAGTTTATTTAAAAACTCCAGTTTATTTTCTTAACATTCAAAGTTTGACTTAAGATCTATAATATTTACAAATCACTTAACTTATTCCTTCTTATAATTAAATATCACCATTATTTATAAACTGCGTAATAGGACGCAAAAAGGTTTCTTTTATCGATTTATTTTTAACCCCCGATGCTCAAATAGGGGTGTTATAAATGTTTGTAGTGACCTTATGTGTGTCTGTTTCATAGAATACATTATTGCCTCATCAAGTACTGCAAGGTTTTCGAAAATTTCGATAAACTCCAAAGTGGCTTAGGCTAGGCATCATGCCTAAGTCTGGTTAAAATGGCGGCACCAAAGTTTATTTTTGTAAAAATAATACATCAAAATTCCAAGTGTAGTAGTATTTTTTCACGAGCGCTCCTGAGTAATACAAGTAGTTGAAAGGACAATGGACCCACGTCTTGGTGTGCTTAACTATCAATACCGTTGGCAAGATCATGCAAGATCATTGTTTATATTCATTGAACATACTTCACTACAAATAACCATTTAATAATTTTCTCATTTTCTCTAATCTAAGCTACCATGCTGTCGCTACTTCAAAGTAAATTTCGACAAGATTTTGAAGCTAACCATGATGCACGCTAAGACAATGTGCATGTACATCTTCACAAGTATGGCTTAGGGGCGCTCGTGAGATAGAACTATTACAACATTATAATAATTGACTGCGTATTTCCCGTTTTAACCGAAAAAAGACTTCCACCACTTTCATAATAAAAGGATGTAGTCCCCATATTGTTTTATTCAATCTTATGCATACACGTAGAAGTGCTCTCGATAGCAACTGGTTTTCTCTCCACCTTCCTCTTATCGTAGCTTTGGCGGTAAAAGTTCAGAAATAGTACTAAGAAGAATGCAGTGTTACAAGCGACGAAGATGGCTACTCCTTTAGAGGGAGGGCAGTCGGACACACAGACGGTAGCCACGTATTGAACGATGATTGACACGAATTGGATCTGAAAGGAAACAGTTGATAAAGTGACGTTAAATTATTGGCTCTTTATTCTCTTGTTAATGGGACCCTTTAGATATTTTAGCTTTAGGTTTTTGCTAGTGGCAGAACATTGAATAATATTCACTTTTGTCAGACACTAACTTTGTATTGGTCCCATAAAATTGTTATAAGCGAAACGGCTCTTAAGTTACTAGCAAAACAAAATACATGTAACCTACCAACTGTATCTTCGTCATATATTTCTTCCACCACAAGTATTTCGCCACTTGTGGTCCCAAAGCAGCCAGGCCATAGTAAGTGTACATTAACACATGTACTAGGGAGTTAAGAAACCCGATGAACATCAGCGTGTGAGACGGCCAGTACTTCAGCATCGCCCATGTGGCTATCACCATGATGGAATGATGGTAGAGATGGAGAAACGTGATCTGGCTATCCTTCTTTCGAAGCACGAAGAACACGGTGTCTAACAACTCGCTAACTTTAGCCAAAATGTAAAGGTAGGTGTCGAATAGAATCTGGAAAGATAAAAGTTTATTTAACAAACTTTATTGACTATAAACTGTTCTATGGATTTACTATGCTCTATTCTACTTATGTTTTAGCAGTGGCTCTTCTGCATCAAAGTTCTTATTCAACTACTAGCAGGAAACCACGTTTTTAACCACGTTGTATCTTTCCCTTGTATCACTTTGTGTTGGTGAAAATGGTATGATAATCGATTCAGTAGATTTTAAGATAATAATTTACGAGTACATACAGTCAATAGTCTTTTTTAAACTTACGCAATTTTTACTTATAGTAAACGTTCATAAAGTTCACACCGCTCGAAACGTCAGGAAATAAAAAGTAAGTAATTACTTGCTTTATTAACTTTCTACCGCGAAAAAACCCGTGTGATTACGTTTATTAAGTCATTTATCACTCAAGACGGTATTATATTTCCAAAGTCACAGTTGACTGTCCCTATGGAGAACTTGGCCCGGACGGCCTTAGCTCCTTCATCGAGGGGGCAGCAACACCCAACCCCCTCGTGCAGTAGACTATATCTTTTTATACTTTATACACGGTAAGTAAGTAGCTATCACCGTAGGTACGTGCAGCTCGGCCTCTACTTGGATGGGTGGCCGATAGTGGCATTTCTATCTAAGCGCTACCGTGCTTCGACGGGCACGTTAAATTGTCGGTCCCGGTTGTGTCAATCGTCAGACCATGTCGGAGGCCTTTAAGCGGTCTAAAACTCCAGGGTTGGTCACTAACCTATTCGAACTTAATTACTTAGTAGGTATTCAATAATTAATGCGTAATGTTCCACAGCTAGGCAAGACCCTCTAGTCTGAGTGAAGATTTCAGAACAATGGTACGGTCCGGTCACCACCTATCAAAAATAACTGAACATATTTACCTGACTCCGTGAGTTATCTTCGCTCATGTAACACTTCTTTGGTACCAGCCCCATTCTTGATAATGCTAAAGTAAACTGAAAGAGAAAAGAAAATGGTCGTTGTCATAGATGATTATTATTCTTATCACGCGCGTTGGCGTGTCAGTCAGCCGCCGATTGAAACAAATCGATACATTGACTCTGTGCAAAAAAATATGGTTTACTAGCAGCGCTCCGCGGTTTTACCCGCTTTGTGCCATATAAACCGTCCTCTTGAATGACTCTGTGTATTAAAAAAAGCCGCGTCAAAATCTGTGCAATAGTTTTTGAGTTTATCGCGAACAGACAGACAGACAGACAAACATTATAACATGTAGTGTAACATTATAATATGTAGTGACTAGCCGCGGCCCGCAGTGTTACCCGCGTTGTATCCAAATGTTTCCCATGTGTTATTTTGATGTATAACTGAAAGGTTTCATCCAAATCCGTTCAGTAGTTTTTTCGTTAAAGAGTAACAAACATACATACGTACATCCTAATATGTAAATCAAAGAAGAATCTAACACGGACTGAGTAACTTTAGTTATTACAGCTATGATGAAAAGTTTCAAAGGGTGTATTATGTGTTATTAGATACAATATCAAATACATACTACTAATATAACATTAATGGGATTTTCATCAATAGACCAAGTACGAGTGCCAATAGAGATTAGAAAAGATACATGCTATTCAAGTATACTTTTTACGTAGACTTAAATGGGTTTTTCCGGTACTTAATTATTATGAAACTCAAGTTTATTTCTTTACTTACCCTACAAACTAAAATTACGGAGAAAATGACTTGTACAGCATTATATAAAATTAATGCGTTTGTTAGTTTGTATGGTTTTCTCAGTCGCATTAGAGCTGGACCAATTTTGAGAACGAATATTAAGTAGACGGCGAGGATTGTGGCTACGGGGCCAATGGACCCCATGAGAGGCAGCTCATCGATTTCTGTATCTGGAAGAAAGAAAATCAAAAAGTTAATATCATGAGAAATAAAACTTACATATTATTGGTATTTGTGTCAATATCGTTGAACCATAATGCTTGCAAGAAAGCATAATATTACTACATACATTGTACTACACATCGCCCGCCGTTTAACACATTTTGTCACCGTTCCGTTGGAATTTCGGGATCATAATTAGCCTATAACCTTTCAGTTGAATTTGGCTTTCTATTGCAAAAATAATTATTTAAATCGGATTGGTGGTTCTAGAGATAAGCGCGTTTAAACATACAAAAATCAAGTCAAATGAGGTATAAATGAAAGTGCCTATATAAAAGAATATAATTGCCGGTAACACAAATGTGAAAAGAAAAAATATAGGCGTTTCATGTTTGTAGTACTAATAGTCTCTGAGCATGAGTAGAAGGATGGAAAATGGACAGCCATAGAGAAACTATGTATAATTAAAAAGTATTAGTCTGTAATGTCCCACTGCTGGGCAAAAGCCTCTCATCTCACTGAAGATATCAGTACAGTGAGGAGGATTAGGCGCGTACCACGCTTACCTACTGCGGGTTGGTAATCTCAAACCCATGCCATGTTTGAAAAGTAGGATACATGTCTTCGCTCGAACCGGGAATTGAACCCGGGACCTCAGTCTTGGCAGGCGAGTGCACATACCACTAGACGACCAAGGCGAGAAACGTTGTAGGAAGCCAAATATAAAAGGAAAAGTAAACATGTAATTGGATAAAATACGAGGTCAGTTAAAAATTAAAGAGATATCCATAAAAAATATAAGTAATTACTTTGACACACGAAGCTGTTAACTTTGATTTAAGTAGAGGTGTTGACATAACATAATACTATGTAGTTAATGAACGATACGTAATTTATTTTTATTATGGTGTTCCTATGAACATTTTATTCTTGCAATAATCATAATCATACGCACTTTACGACGCAATAAAACAAATAGCGCGAATAATAACATAACTTACGAAAAACAATTGAATCTTACCATGTACTTCAAAATGTTGAGGACACGTCAATTATTTAAGTTTCTTGCAAGAAACGGTGAGTTTTTTATGTAATAAATATTTTAGGTTAACAATAAAACCAAAAGTTAGTTCACAAAGAGAACCCAAATTAATTAACTGTAACAGTTTTAATTATTTCAATGAGACTTTAGAAAAATAGCAATTTTTCGAATTTTTCGATATTTTATTAAAATATTTAAAATTGTGATGTTAAACTAGTTTTGAAAACGTGACCACTTAGAGACAGGAAAAAGCTTAGTCAAGACTATTTTTAGCCGTCCTATAAGGTGTCCTATCTATGGAAATATTCTACGACGGAGTGCATATTAGAGATCAGACTGTTGTATCTGACTATAAATTTGACTAATATTGAATTATACCAGAAATACTGGTTTCTTAATTTAAAGCGAACACTACTCGTTTTGACAAAAACATTTCACAAATACATTTCGCTTTTACTTTACATTTTTATCTGACGTTTCGACCCCTTACAGGAGCCGGGGTCACAGAAGATGGTTCCTATGGGCCGAAACGTCAGATAAAAACGTAAAATAAAAGCGAAGTGTATCCGTAACCGTAGTTTCAATTCAAAATTGTACCAGAAAGCCAGAAACTGTTAGACTTCATAAAAACCTTGTCTGCGTCGAAAAAGTCAGTCTTAAGACTTTCTGTCTGTCCATACGTTCTGGTCTAAGTATGTAAGGCTCTTAGATACGGTCTTATTATTAAACCTATAATTAGAACTATTTGTCGCGAGCAAATCTGGATAATTCCAAAAATCAATCAAACAGGATATGTAAAAAAATATTTCTTTTATAATTAAATTCAGTTGACATAGAGCTATGTAAAGCTGGGCGACAAATATTGATCTTCTGTGTGCGTGCGAAATATTCTATGACTCAAATTAAAAGGAGATTTCGTAAATAATTCACTGTTTTATTATTATTTAAATGGTTCTAAATACGAAGTGTGATGGATATCGAAGGCATTATTGGGAAATATTCTTTAACATTAGTAATTCTTGAGTGATAAAACGATATCGGTTGATCAATACTGCGTTAATGTGCTTGCAAAATGATTTAATTGATATGAAATTATGATATTAGGTAGTAACTCTTTACCTACATATAATGATAAAACTAGACTTTGAATATACGTGTGACTAGCCGAACCCCGCGGTGCTATCTGCATTGTGCCCATTTCCGGAGGAATTTTGGGATAAAATATAGCCTAATCATAATCTTCGCTACTTAATGCAAAATGATTTATTCAAATCGGTCTGGTAATTCCAGAAGTTAGGCTGCGGCTCCATTGAGGCGGAGACGAGCGGAGCTGAGAGGAGCAGAGCTGTGAAAAGAGGTATGTGATTCCACTGAGGCGGAGACGAGCGGAGCTGAGATGTGGATTTCACGTAATATATGATTGGTCGATCCCTGCACGTCTCCTCTCAGCTCCGCTCGTCTCCGCTTGACTGTTCCCATTGAAGCGGAGCGGAGACGAGATGTGGATTTCATGTAATACGATTGGTCGATCCCCACACGTCTCCTCTCAGCTCCGCTCGTCTCCGCTTGACTGTTTCCATTGAAGCGGAGCGGAGACGAGATGTGGATTTCATGTAATACGATTGGTCGATCCCCACACGTCTCCTCTCAGCTCCGCTCGTCTCCGCTTCAATGGAGCCGCAGCCTTAGCCTGACATACAATTACCTCTTTATAATATTAGTATAGCTGACATTATCTCAGCTATACTAATGCTGACAGCTGACAGCTGACATGTGGCGAATCCAACAATCATACCTATAAGGCCGGATTGCACAAATACTCTTAAATCTATTTTGTGCTTAAATATGTATGAAACAAAAGCTGTTCGTTCAAAATTGTATTCCACTTCGCACAAAATAGAATATAATTTAAAACGAACATCATTTGTTTTTAAACATTTAAGCGTTAAATAGATTTAATAGTTTTTGTGCAATCCGGCCTAAATGTATCAATAGCAACGGAACCCGCTAAAAGGCTTTTGACAATATGATTGGTGAACAATCATAAGGCGAGGTTATGTGAAAATAACGCACATAGTCGCTACTTTGACGATCAAATATTAACACTTCTACCGATTCTATAAATAAAATAAAAACACCAATTAATAGAATATATCATTAATAAAATTTTAAATAGCTACTCGATTTTAAAATTCATTATAATAATGTTGAATTAAGATGCACAAGATAATGTAAAAGTAGCAACAAATATTATTTTCTCGTCCTAGATCTCGTTATTTGAAGCGATAATCATAGGTTTTTTTTAGGAATATCAATTTCCATTTTTCATTAGACCCGCCAATTTCTATAAAAACGCAAAAGAGTTCAACTAAAACGAAATATTCGCCCGCCACGCATCACCTACTCGTGTCTTGCTTCACAAATCTCAACCTTATGGAATGAAGAACACCTCCTCAGATCAGCCCAGCGCCACATATCCTCGCCTTATCAAAAGCCTTGTAGCGGGCAAATATAAACTTAACATTTACATATGACTACCAGTAAAATACATATTAGAAAGTGCATTGAAATGACAAGTTTATCACAACTATAACATAATATAATTTTAATAATGTCCTTGACCGGGAGACTTGCATATTATGTTTAAATTAGAGTCACTTAAAACATAAAGAAACGGATTTGCATTTCGCTCGCGCGTTTAAAAATTAATTGGTTTATGAGCGCGCATGTGAATAAGTATTATAATATATTCAACAAACTAACATTTATTCTATTTGTTTAATTAAGTATTAATATAAGGAATATTTAAAAGAGTGGTTATTTACAACTGTTTATTCAGTCCGTCCAACATACAGCTATACCATTCCTCTAAGCTAATTGTCATAAATTAATTACTGACAGCAATCCGCGGTTTTACTCGCGTTGTGCTCGCTTTCGTGCGAATTTCGGAATGAAAAATAGCGTATAATATGGCTATCCATTACAAAAATAATTATTTAAATCGGATAGGTAGTTTTTGAGATAGGCGCGTTCAAACAAACAAAAAATAAATAAACTCTCAACTTATTAATATGTATTAGTAGCTTTAAGACTTACTGAACTACATAAAACTTCTTTAAAGAGAGGGACTCTACGAGTAGGATCTGAATCCCTTCACAAGTCTCTTAAAAATACCGGGCTTGTCCCGTGACTCTCGAAATACACTACCATAATAAAATTAATAATACAAGTCATAGACAAAATAATAGAACAAACCAAAAACATAACTTGTATCTTGTCCGTGACCTTGACTACCCCGTAAATGAAGAGGGTGGTTTCAACCCCCTCGGTTTGACAACAAACGGGCAATTTAGTACAAAAAAGGCTTTCGGCTTTACTAGCCACGCCTCGCGGTTTGACCTCCGTTTAACCTGTTCCCGTAGGAATTTTGAATGCCACAGCATTTCTTTTAAATAAATGTAGAATACAAAATATAATATTTGAATCAGACTAGTCGTAAGAAAAGATCATTCAAACGAAATAGACATCAAACGGTCCAGTTTTATTTTATTCGTAATACTACATAATTATAAAACGTGGCCTGTCTGTTCGCGATTAAACTCAAATACTAGTGCACGGATTTTGACGCGATTTTTTGAAATAGATAGATTGAGATTCAAGGGGAAGGTTGATATGTATAAAAAATCCCGAAATTGCCACGGGAATGAGCACAACGCGGGTAAAACCGGGGGGCACTGCTAGTACATTATACAACCACATGTTTAGTTTTTGTTGTGTGTTAGTGCACTTTAGGTAAACAGCAGTAAATATATTTGTACCTCATATTCTATTGTCTTATTTCAAATAAACATGTTATTAAAACAATATTGTTTATATGAATCATTGATAGCATACATATAATTATCTATTTACGTTTTGCATTATCATTTAACTTGTCCATAATTAAATTAAAAATTAATTAATAATAATTTATAGGAGAAAATAACTTAACAAAAGAAACAATTTAATAACGAGGAGTGATTAAAAAGTATTAAAATGATTATTAACGAAAAAGTAACGGTTAATTTTTGAATGGACAATGATTAATCATTTAACTTCGCACTGTAATTATGTATAATGATCTCTATTCTCTATTATTTAAGCATAAAAGTGTCTATTAATATACATAAAATAAGACATACATGGCATTGCTAAACAAAAGCTTTAATACATTGTTAAGGTATATACGAGTCGAGTACATATATACTTCGAGTAAAACTCGGCCCTTTGCAACATTTCTATCTGAGCGCTATGGTGCTTCGGAGAGCGCATTATAGGTCCCGGTTGTTCCACTCGTCAGACCTCGAGGCGGTCTAAAAACTAGGGTTGGCCACTCACACAAATTTACTCTATTTTTTAAATATTTAGAATGCCTTTCGAACAAGCGTTTTCCTAGGCTAGGTAGCTACAATGCGTTTGATTAATTATTAAATAATATTATAATCATAAACATATTAACTAAATACATTAAGAAAAAAATACTCACATTTGCTTTTATTTAAATTCCATTCCAAACTCGGGTTCTTCAATCCAATAACTGTATTCATTTTGCCTGATCACTCTGTAAGAAAATATTTAACGCCCGTTAATTCTCTCCAAACACTCAGCGATGACTAAAACTCGAGTCCGTAAGTCACGCAATTGGGTAATTAATTAATTGTTATTATGTTTGCAATTAGCTACAAGTACATCCGAAATATTTTTTAAATTCTTTTAGGGCCAGTATTTTTAACGCGAACGCGATTTCAATTTATGACGTTTAAAATCGATTGATTGCTGTTCTGCATCGATTTTCAAATAAAATGCTTCGTTTTTGTGGTGCGTATGACAGAATAGCGTGTCGCGATAGCGTGTCGGAGCCGACTGACCGATCTCATTATTTGTGTTAAACATATAAGTATAGGTACAGTGGTATGTTAGGAACTCTCTTTTTCATAGATGTTCGTACATTTTTAAGTATTTGATACTTACTTATCTACTTTCTGAGTCATGGTATCTATTATTCTTATTAAAAGTATGCGTCACATTTTACGTTGTTTGAGATTTGATATACGCAGAACACAAAAAGCGACTTCAAAGCTAGTTTTTGTGAGAACTACAATAAAATTTATTTTGAAATAAATTTTAAAAATCTCATTTATATTTTTTATTGTTAAATATAAAATAATGCAGCTTTAAAACACCTTTTCAGAATTAATTACAATCTATACTAATATTATAAAGCTGAAGAGTTTGATTTTTCGTTGTCTTATTTTTTTGTCTATGCAATGGATAGCTAAATTCAACGGAAAAGTTACAGACTACTTTCATCCCGAAATTCTAATGCTACGGCTACACTGTCGCGCAATAATTCCTGTTCCGTTGTCGCGATAAAAACTTCGTGTTCGATCCATGACGAAGTGCTTGGCCACATATTCACTACGTCGCGATAATCAAGAACGTCGCGACAATTCATTTCGCGGGAAACATGGGAGAGGCGGTTGCGCTGTGTCACATGGCGGCTAATAATTATATACTACATTTTTATTACTTGAACAAAAATAAAAAGGTTAAAAAAGAGGAATAAAAGACGATGGTTCATAATTTTGTATGAATAATAATATTTTCTCATTAGGTACTCCAATCCATGACAAGTTCGCTGAAAATGTTTAGTTTTTTGTTTAATTGAAACACGTTCAAACCGCTCGGAGTCTCGCAGTCAACTAAAGCGCGCGATGTGTAGCCAACCGCACGAACTTTGTCGCGACAAAACCCTTTGATGTGCGGCAATTTACCGACAACGGCGTGAAGGGCATTCATATTCGCGAAGATGATTCGCGATAGGACGAAAACTTTGGCCAGACGTATCGCCACAACGCAAATCTTCGCGTTATCGCGATAGTGTGGCCCCAGCATAACGGAGACAGGCACAACGCTGCTAAAACTGCAGGGCGCTGCTAGTCTTTCATAAGAAAGGCAAAACACCACATACGAACTTAATGCCTACTCTATTTTGAATAGAATAGTAGCGCTTGTAGCGTAGTTTGACTAAGCGATGTAAACTCATTGCGATTGTTAAGCAACGTGAAACTCGGCCCCTACTTGGATGGGTGGCCGATAGTGGCATTTCTATCTGAGCACTACCATGCTTCTGAGGGCACGTTAAATTGTCAGTCCTGATTGTTGCCATCGTTAAACTATAGCGGAGGCCTTTGGGCGGTTTAAAAACTCCGACACAAGGGTTGGCCTCTAACCTACGCGAACTTAGTTATTTTATTTTCGAACTAGCAGCGCCCCGCGGTTTTACCCGCGTTGTGCCCGTTCCCGTGGGAATTTCGGGATAAAATGTAGCCTATAGCCTTCCTCGATAAATAGACTATCTAACAGTGAAAGAATTATTCAAATCGGTTCAGTAGTTTCTGAGATTAGCGCGTTTAAACAAACAAACAAACAAAACAAACTCTTCAGCTTTATAATATTAGTATAGACTAGCAGCGCCCCGCGGTTGTACCCGCGTTGTGCCCGTTCCCGTGGGAATTTGGGGATAAAATGTAGCCTATAGCTTTCCTCGATAAATAGACTATCTAACAGTGAAAGAATTATTCAAATCGGTTCAGTAGTTTCTGAGATTAGCGCGTTTAAACAAACAAACAAACAAACAAACAAACAAACAAAACAAACTCTTCAGCTTTATAATATTAGTATAGATACACGATAAGTTGGATAGGTATGATTCAGAGTTAAACTGCCTCGTCATGTCAAGGGCGTGTCAGGGCGACATGAAATGCATCTGTGAGGTCGAAAGGCCCCGTAGGACGGTGACGTGTGAATGAGACCAACTAACAATGAAGCTGATAGGTTTTGTTAAAGTTTGTGACCTAAAAGATGTCTGCCAATGGCTGGTAAGTTTATTTCTTTATGGCAACGTTAAAAATATCTTCTTTGGTTTGGGATAGTATTTCATTTGCATTAATTAGTTCAAAATTATTCAAAGTTTAAAGTATCCATGGTATAATTTATTTTGGTACTATTTACATAGAAAAAAAATATTTTTGTCATTAATTTGTTGAGCTTCGAGTTACTAATGATTTCTTTAAAAGGTCAATTAGTATTTTTTATCTAATTGACGTGTCTAGGGACGGCAGTAAAAACACTAAAATTAATCATAAATATATAAAACATGATTAATCATTACAAAGACGACTGTCAACTATGCTTCAAAGGAACGATACGTTATATTGATCGTTGAAATAATGTAGATTAATATCGTAGCGACAAAGACACTTTTAAACCATTAAGTTTTATTTCATGCTTATTTCCGCGAAAACATTTTGAGAAAAAAATAGCAAACTAGGTATGAGGAAGATAATGAAATATTATCTAAATTTTAAATAGTTCTAGTTTCGACATTAACAAAAACATTTGCAACATCATATACCTACTACCCTGCACGTTTACCGAAAGTTAAACATCTATAGCAAAAACAAGTACATTCGTGTAGGTACAACCTACGGGGCAATCTTAAGTATATCTGAACGCGAAACTTTGTGATGATGTATGTTTGTTACTTTTTCACGAAAAACTACTGGATTGATTGGAATGAAAATTAACAGTAGAATAACACATGGGGTACATTTTATCGGTGGGTAAAAACGCGGGTAACACCGCGGGGTGCGACTAGTTTACCATAATTGTGGTGTGACCACAGCCGTAACTAAGTACATTAATATATTCAGAAATTAGTTTTTGTCTCATAATCTGATTTTTAATTACTTAGTTTTTAATTTGTTTTTAACGTTAATTATTTTGTAGGGATGTGTTCTAATTCGGTGGGCAACACTAATTATTGATGTTATCAGGAATTTATCATAACCCACAACAGCTGAAGTAGAAAAATAAAATAAATAACATTTTGGATTTAAAGTCTAAACCATAGATATTACAGTATACATACAGTAAGCAAATATGTTTGAAAAACTAGTAGAATAAGTATAAACGACTATATTAAATATAGTAGTTTACCAATATTTGTTAAAATGGATCGAATGCCACTTTATCAATGAACAATTTTTAAATTACATTGTTTCAATAATTGCGTTAATTGCGATTACAGCTCGGATACTCTGTACCGGATTCGCTACACCTTATATACATTACTAGCAGCGCCCCGCGGTTTTACCCGCGTTGTGTCCATTCCTGTGGAAATTTCGGGATGAAAAATAGCCTATATTACTCGTGGATAATGTAGCTTTCGAATGGTGAAAGAATTTTTAAAACGGTCCATTCGTTTTTGAGCCTATTCATTACAACCAAGCAAACAAAGTTTTCCTCTTTATAATATTAGTGTAGATTCCCGCGAGAACGGGTACAACGCGGGTAACACCGCGGGGTGCGGCTAGTGAGATCATTATATTAAATATAACTTTTTTAACATAATAGACTTTTATTGTAATTTAAATATATTCTTATTGTTATGCGCAAAATACTGTTTAATTAACGTAGGTACATGTGTATTTTTTGTATCATAAGTTAAGAGTTCACACATTAAGTTAGTTTTATTTAACTTTTTTACATAAAAAATAATTATGTAGGTATTTGGTTTAGTTTTGTATTATATTTATGTAAATACACACATTAAATATGTGAGTTTTATGATTTGATTGCCTAAAGCTGTTCTGGTTTCTTAAGTTTAAGCGAACATTTTGAATTGAAACTAACGTGTACGGATACGATTTGCTTTTATTTTACATTTTTATCTGACGTTTCGGCGCCTTTACAGGCACTGTAGTTAGTCTTCTGTGACTACGGTTCCTCTAAAGGGGCCGAAACGTTACAATAATAAAGTAATTTAAAATACATATTATTTGTGGGATATTGAAAAAACTCTTTCGAATACGAATAACATAACTTATTAAATGACTCAAGTATTCAGAATAATTGACTAATTCCCAATTTTCATGTAGTGCAGCTCATATGAGCTGCTTGACCAATATTTGGAGACGATAACAATCACTCGAACCTACTGCCACACTTAGAGACGTCAATATAAGAATACTGTGATTAAAGTGCGGTAAAAAATAACAAACTCTAGGCTTCTGAACACTTTCACAAAGTTACAGTTATGTTGAGACTCTTGTGAATGAATAGAAAACTTGTGTGGTCGCATGACAATGCTGATTGACATATATTGATATAAATCATATAATTATGTCATGCCATAATTTTACAGTACTTAATATGCTTCAGAATCGAAAAAAGAACCCAATTTCAAAGTCTTTACATATATCAATTATAATCAAAATTCATTTTAATAATATCGACCTCCTCAAACTACTCTATTAATAGTACAGCATCCATAAAATTACTATCTTCCGGCAAACATTTCACAATAGAAAATGGGGTCAAACAAGGTGACCCTCTCCCAAACTATGACTCACAGACTTGGTAAACATCCAGAAATCCAAACTCAAGGTTTGTCAGAGAGCGATGGAGCGCAGTATTCTTTGTGTCAAACGAACCGTACGCATCCGCAATACAATAGTGTTCTCCCGAACTAATTCACCGATGTATGAGAAAAGGTCGGTAAACTCAAATGAGACTGGGCTGGCCATATCTGCCACATGCCGGACACGCTGTGGGCCAAAATTTCCGCCGCGCCCGGAGACAGCGAAACGACGACACGGCAGACCGCGCGGGCGGTGGCGGGACGAACTGGACGTCTACAATAGGGACTGGCAATTGGTGGCCCAAAAATCGACAACAGTGGCGGGAATGGGGGGAGGCCTTCGCTCAACAATGGGATGATTCAGGCTAACATTAACAGTAATAATGTTAACGATTGGGAAAATACCCCAAAGTCATAAATTAAAATTGTAAATGGATAGTTTATGATATACCTAGTTTATTATAAATGGATTTCATGAAAAGTGGTTTTTGTTCTATGTTCTGTGTTTTTGGGTACATAATACAGTAGTAGAGCAATAAGGATCCTACATACGCTAATTGCAACATGCGATGAAAAACGAAGAGAGTACAGGTAGTCGACTGCATTCGGCTGGCGACATGCGCTATCCCCTAAAAAGGTCTTCGGTCACCGAAAACCTTTGGTGACAGAATTCAACAAACAACTTGATAGTAAGTTCGTATTAACCACTAAGTTTTATCCACCTAAATCCCTCCGACATAGTCCAACTATTAATGTTATAATGCCACTATAAAGAAAGTCAAATAAATTAAAGCATGACTGTTGCTCATATTGTCTAAATGCTTAATCAAAAAATGTTAAATTAATTGATTATAAAGATTAACATATTTACTAAAAAAAGGCTCATCAAATTGATTTATGGCCTATTGGGAACAATTACATTACGACCTACAAAAACCCAAAGACGGCAAGAACAACAGATGTTTAAAGTACAATTATTATTATTTAATACCTTGTTAAATTGTTTCGATAGTTGACAAGCGAGTTTTACCTTAAATGGTACTTAGTTATTAAATTGCAATGTTGATCTTGAAAACCAGTTGCTTAAATGCAGATGCGCAGAGATAGGTACTTTTAATTGAGGTCATACGCGTGCCTTGAGTGGTCAACTTTAAGGGGTTTATTGTTTGCAACCAGTTACCTAAAAACGAGGTTTTTTCTAGTATCATTAAGAGTCATGACCTTCTTTCAAGTTAAACTTAAAGTTTAGTTGAGGTCAAAAGCATTCGGTTTGACCTCGAGTGTTGCATGGGGTTATTTACCCAGCTTTATTCAGTTTTCGGGGAAAAGTTTTTCTAACAAAGCCTCATTTTGACTGAACAAGTTACAAGTTGCGTGTTGAGAAGTTCTTTAAACATTATTTTAAAAGATTTGACAAGTAACATTTGCGTTCTGTAATTGAACTCGTATAGTCTAGGCTGGCCTTGCTTGAGTAAGAGTACCTTGATAATTTTATATTCAATATATTAAATGGCCCACACGCCCGGCAACTTTTTGTAGCGAAGCTGTCGCGCAATTACAGCGATACAGTTGCGTTGCGGTCGCTAACTGTGAGCCCTCGATTCGATTCAAACTTTGACTCAGACGCAATGGAAATTACAGCATCGCTACAAAAAGTCGCCGTGGGAAACATCCCTTAGCTGTTAAAAATCACGTGTAACAATATCACGTGTAGGCCTTACAGTTATTTTCATTGCTTAATAAAAATAACAATAGAGTAATCCAATAGGTGTGAATTAAAATAAGTTCGGACGGAATATTTAAATTTTACAATCGAGTCGAGACTTCTGAATACAAAAATAATATTATTTTTGTATTGAAACTACGTTTACGGATAAATTTTGCTAAATTTTTACATTTATATCTGACTTTTCGGTTCCTTTACAGGAACCTTGGTCACAGACGACTAAACGACGGACGTTTCAATTCAAAATTAGTAGTGTTCGCTCAAACTTAAGAAACCAGTAATAAAATAATATTTAAGGACTTTGTAATCTGTACTTTTGTAGGAGTTTTGTTTAGTTTATAGCAAATAGCCCCAATGTTTTCTACCTCTCCTGGTATCTTGAAAGGGTTGAGATTAAAATTGAGCATTTAATTTGCAAAAAAGTTGAACGTTAATACTTAGACGAGTGTGATCGGGAAGTTAGATCATAAAACAAGAAATAAGTTATACTCCGACAGAACTACTTATATTAAAACAAACAGCCACACATTGCTTTGCTTGCTTCACTTTTGCTTACTCTGCGTTTATCGTGGAGTTTTAATCTATCTATTTTATCTAAAAAGAGTAAGTATGTAAATTGTTAAATAAATTGTAAAGTGACTCGAGTTTCGTGCGTTTGTATGGAGTTGGAATACTGTTAGATACTATTACCGTGGCCATATATTTGAATTCGGTGCGTGCCGCGCCGGCGCACGTGACGCCCACCGCCCCACGTGTTCGTCAACAATCACAATGCTTGCCTACAGCGTTTGCGATTTTTTTATTTAATCATGATTGATAAGAAGTGTGCTCTCATCTCATCTTGCTGTTCGCTTTCGATCGACGAAGACGGCCAAAGAACAAGGTTGGCGAAATTTGGTACAGTAGGCCAACATAGGTTAGGAAAAATAAAGATTCGTGTACTTATTGTACTGAGATGATCTTCATAACATACCGTATTTATATCTTTATATCAGGAATAGATAATATAAGATATGTCTGTCTGATATGTTTTTATCTATTGCATAATTTTTCACGGCTAAACTAATCTTTGAGCGGCGAGATAAATTGGTTAAACGGAGGCAAGTTGTACCTTCTAAATAATGAAACTCTACATTACAATATAAAATTAGTCGATCGCATCTTTGAACCCTTTTATGTCTATTAAAAACAAAAGAAATGCTCTTTTGTTTCTCATTAAAAACAATAAAATTTTAGTCGTACCATGCTGAATTTAGTTACAATCAAGAATCTGAAATTTAGATTTTCGAAACGCCCAGAATTGAAAAAATTCAACGAGACACACATTTTTAGATTTTAAAATTTTCATAACGATCTGTAAGAATGACTTTTCAGTTTCATTGTATTATAGATATCAGAGTTTCATTGTACTAAAATAGATGAAAGAGGTCTTATACAATAAATTTGTCTCGGGCCCCAATGGGTGTAGTAACACCACTGATATTATGCTAAAACGCGTGAAATTGACATTCTATACTCACCATATCTGGACTATTTCATTGAATAATGAGCAGAGTCACCTTGTTATAATTATCAACACTTATTTGAGGTAAAAACTTCTACCTACATGCGAAGTAAAGGACACTCTACTTGTATATATGTATTATGACCGTGTACAACTCAATCTCGGTTGTTACGATTTTTTTAATCACTTAACTTCGACTTTAATTTGATTACGTCCTTATTCTGATAAACGAAAATATTGCAGGAAATTAGATAACATCATTGGTAACTAAATCAAAGAAAGCATTTAGGTAAACTAGCAGCGCATCGCGGTGTACCCGCTCGTTCCTGTGGGTATTTCGAATTAAAAATACTGTATATCTTTTCCGTTGAATGTGGCTATCCATTACAAAAAGGTATATTCCAATCGGATTGGTCGTTTTTGAGATAATCGTGGTCAAACAAACAAAAAAAAATACTCTTCAGCGTTATTATTTTAGTACTAGCTGCGCCCCGCGGTTTCACCCGCTTTGTACCCGTTCCCGCGGGAATTTCGGGATGAAAAATAGATGTTGTCCGATTCTCAGGCCTACCCGATATGTACACAAAATTTCATGAGAATCGTTCGAGCCGTTTCAGAGGAGTTCAATTACGCACCCCGTGACACGAGAATTTTATATATTAGATAGTACTCATAAATGCTACTTACATTAAAACAACCGGAGAAATCAAAACACTTGAGTAAAAATGAAGTTTTGTAGATATAACACTGCAATATATATTACAAATTATTAATAAATATCAATATATTGTAACCACACTTAGTCGTGACATTCGGATGGCGGCTCCAATCAGTATGTGACCGATCTTGTTATTCAACGATGTATATGTAGAGGGGTGAGAGACGAATGAATTGTATCACGAGTATTATGATAATATGACTAATATTATGACGAACTTTCGGGTTACGTTTCCAAGAAAATGTGTTGGTAAACTAGTTCTGCTTTAGTATATTATGTTTACAAGCTTAACATGAAAAATATATCAAACTATTTTTGTATGTATTTTATAATCCAGAAAATCAATGTGGCCGGAATTTAAGATTTTCTTAATATAGACGAAGAACCTTTACATATGAGATTTTCATAAGTTGGAATATTTTTTCGTATGTATTAATAAGTATAACTAGCTGAACCCCGCGGTTTCAGCCACGGTGTACCCGTTCCCGTGGGAATTTCCGGATTTGTATTACTTATTTTCCTATTCCTGATTTAGATAAATAAAAATAATCATTAAAATCGGTCCAGCCGTTCTCAATTTATAAATGATGTAACTAACACTACTTTATTTTATACTAGTAGCGCCCCGCGTTTTACCCGCGTTGTGACCGTTCTCGTGGGAATTTCGGGATGAAAAATAGCCTATAACCTTCCCGTTGAATGTATTAATCTATTACAAAAAGAATTATTCAAATCGGGCAGGTAATTTCCGAGATTAGCTCGAACATACAAACAAACTTAAAAAAATTACCTCTTTATCAGTGTAGATATATAGATATCTATTTCGATATCTTCAGCGGGATCAGGTAAATTAAATAATTAATTAATTTACCTAGGTAAATTCTCTCCTCTCAATCGATTCTATAAATCTTATAGCAAACTGCTAATTGATAACCAGCACGTTGACATCTTCCACAATTCCTTCAACCAGTTCAGGCGCATAGCTAAAGAGTGCTCCGAGCACTCTTGATCTCATTTAAATAAGTAAATGTAATAAATATATAAGTATAAGTACATACCTATTTAATTTGTTATTGTTATGTTCCTCTAGTACCCATAGTTTATACTAAGTTCGTTTTATTTCTTTTTTTTTCTAAGTCATTTAATTTTATCTGTTTACCTTTTTAATGTTTATTCAGTTTTTTTTTCTTTTGTTAGTTTGATTTATAAAGCATAGAATGTTGTACGCTACTGTAAAGATATGTCACTCAGAACATTAATTATTTATAAGTTAATTGTAAGTGCAAAGTGATTATATTGTTGTAGTGTCTAATAAATAAATAAATAAATCAGAGGCCTTTGCCCAGCTGTGGGACATAACAGAATTTTACTTTATTTCTAAGTACATTACTAAGTTTTTTAATAAATAATAGCAAAAAACACGTCTTTTAAAATGCGTAAATCACGTGCTCGTTGTTATTCCAAAATTAATAGTTGAAAATTTGTCTTGACCCCAAAGTGACTTCATACGAAAAAAATAGTTTCATTAATCACGTTATTTTTTATTGTACGCATATTTTTGAAGATGTGTGATCATTCTACTGCCCGCGCCGGTTCTAGTAACCGATTTAGGGCCTAACTTGCTATCTTGATGATTGAGATGATGTTTCGAGTGTTACCACTTTTTGAAGAAATAACAATAGTTTAATAAAGATAATGATACTAATTAAAGATATGATAATATTGAATTAAGATGATAATTATCAAGAGCTAAGGAACTGCAGCCGAAAACGGCTAGGTGGATATATATTTAACATTGTTTCAAAGTGAATAAATTATAACTTTAAATTTTAGTGGCCAACAGAATGGGTTCATGTTTTTAATTTATGTACATATTAACTGTGTCAAATCTTTAACTGTTATTATCGCCACTTAAGATTTCAGATTTCAGAGGAAGGTTTTTCTCCGTGCTTGAAATCTGAAGTAACTCCACAAGCCAATACAAAGGCCAGTCTCAACTCACTCAATATTCTAGGTTATTTTTTTGGTATTTTTTTCAATAAGATTACAAGATTTCAATACCTTAGAGCCTGTCCAGAAAGCGTGATTAACGCGCGAGAGCATCTGGACGGAATGTATGTAGCTCTTGTAGCTCGAGAACGCGCGAGTGCCTTCGCGCGAGTCGACTCGCGCGTTAATCGCGCTTTCTGGACAGGCTCTTTCGGTGACATGAGACATCTTTGTCAATCAGTGGAATATAACAGGCTACTTTTCCTTTAAAATAAAATAAAACAAGATGGTCAAATTATCCCATTTATTAGTATCAACATATTGTTTTTAATATTTGTCGTAATTTAATTACATCTACAACATATTACTAATAATTAAAATACAATTAAAACAAACAACTTTAATATCATTTAAAGTAGTTAATAAAAATATGTCACTTAAATAATTATTTTAGAGTAATTGTATGGAATTATTAATATTGTTCGCAAATTATTATCATTATTTAAGGCCAACATTTGTACCTCTATTTTTGGACTAACAAAAATTTTTTAAAACGTAATTTAAGTATTATGTACACTTAATGAACGGTTCATTAATTTTTTTCCAGTTATGGACAAAATAAAACAGAATATCAACTAAAATTGTCAACAAGATTTTTGCTACGGTATTATACAACTTTTCAGAGTATAATTTTCCAGAGTTTCCCCAACATTATCATTTAGTCTCAAAAAGCATATATTCATTTCCAATTTAGAAATTAGTAATAAAATAAATTATTGAATATCAGTAAACAAAACAGCAATGTTAATTCCATTAAATTTTATTCTAAATTTAAATATAAGAAATAAAATGCAAAGGCACTACTTATATTATGCACATTTTATTTTCAAAATTGTAATTGACAGCTGACATGAACTTAGTAGTTGCAAAAAAATATACGAAAATATGAATTTTCTTGGTGTTGGGTTATTTTATTTATAATTTATTTTGTTTTATTTAACTACAATGAAATATGTGGTTATTATAATAACTATAGAATGTGGAAACGGACCAAAAAATAACATTTATGAAAATCGACTGTTTTCGAGTTTAAAAAGTGTAACTTAAATTAAATTTATTTTAAATTTCTTAATGGAACTATCTTTCAAATATCTTTCTTTGTTGTCTTTCAAAACAAAACCATCTTATAATACAAAGGCAACGTAATACATAGCCATTATTTAACTTTCATATTATTAAAGAATTATTGCTAAATTTATTGTTTTAAGTATCTACATAGCAGTCTACTTTATCGCTATTATATTGATAGACAAGTTATTTCTATCCATCTATACATTACATACTAATAAGCAATTTTATACACTTTATCAAAAACCATGAACTAAACTTTTGAAAATCTTTAATAACGACATTATTACTATCAAAATTCAGCCAACATAACTGAAAAACGGACCAACAGCGAGCGGAGGTTACCATCTATAGACGAACTGGCTCTGTTCCTGATTAAGGAATTGCAAACGATCCTAATTCGATCGAAAGTACCACGATCCATAAACAAACATATTTAGTCTTTCAATATTTAGTTCAAATTAAAACCACATGCGTGATCGAACACTAGTGTCGTTTTAGTTTGGACCGAAATATTAATATTGGCAACCGTTGTTACCTTCAGTATTATTAAGCATTGTTCTAAATCTTCAACTGCAGAATGGAAAAGTTTTCTCAATTACGGAATTATTAAAAAACATTTTTACAGTAAAAAAAAACACCGGTACATAGGTCAATATCACGCCAAGGTCCCTTGCTTGAATACGATTACGTACGTAATCTGAAACCACGAACACAGATAATGTAACTCAATTAAATCAGAAAGTAAATAGGATTTTCGTTGAAAGCCATCGAAGTCATTAACTTGTATGTCACTCTTGAGAGTATATATAGTATATGCACTGTGTTAGATCAAACTTAGAATCAGGCTGCGTTATTGTCACATTACCAAAAATCACCAATGTTGGTCTTGGGATGCTCTTACAATAGTATGGCAGATGCAATGTTCTACAATACTGTTAATAGCCAATCATTGTCCTTTGGTTGTTGAACTAAATTGACCTTAGTCCAGACAGTTTTAAGACTGTCTTCTGGTTTTGAAAACCTATGAGACGAGAAGTTGAACAGACTCTTTGGTCACAGGTTTCTTTGTTAGTTTTACTATTTATACCGACATTGTTGTTAGATTGATCAAAGACAGGTATGACTGCATCAAAGTAGTCAAACGAAAAAAATATCTAGACTATTCAACCATTGTCCTTACTGTGACAGGCAAAACTTGTAATTGGCCATGCCATATCAGCTAAAGTGGCCTTTTGAAGCAAAAGAGCATATTAATAAACATAATGTGTGTCACGTCTCGTGTTAAATAAGTTAATAACTGCAGTTTACCTCTAAGTTGACGCCTTGAAATTGAACTTGGCAATTGAAAGTATTTTGTGTTTTACTTGCATCGGTTTAATTTTATTCCAAGTTCAGCCCTTTCAATTATTCGGAACGAACAAAAATCAACAGATTACAAGGTATCTGTTGATTTTAGTTGACATGATTAGTGATTTTTAATATTGTCACCTTTAACATTTCAACAACTGGACCGTTCAGCAACAATATTAATTATTTCAAAGGGCATTTTTTAATACTTATTAAAATGTTATAGAGCTTAAACGAAATAAGATCTAGTCATTTAAATAATACAGTGAAGCACGATATGATAACTACACCCTGTGCAAGCGCACGAAATTACAACCAGATTTCACCTCACTGATTAGTCCTAGTGAGGACGTCAATGATAATATATGGAACAAAAAGTTTCATTTAACAATTTTTCCTGGCTCTATTTTATTTGGTCTGAGATATAGGGAGCCCGCTACAGTCTTTTCAATCCACGAAGACGCGCCCCACTATTCCTCCTAACCGTTTACAGTATATGTGTGCAAGCTTCTGTCAATGTTTGAGTGTTATCGGTGCACACTAATTACCTATGTGTGCACATGCACACTACAATGAATAGACTAATCAGGAGAGAGCGTCATAGCCAAAGTAAAAGATGCTCTACTTCAATTTTATATTTTTTACCCGACTACAAGGAAAGGGTTATTTTATTTTTAGGTGTGGATATTTTATGTGACCTCCCCTATGGATTTTTTAGGCCTCCCCTATGGATCTCCAATAAGACCGAATTAATATTAGTTAATATACGATAATATTACCATTTTTATAATAGGGGGTAATTATAGACATCCGTGAATTTTATTGAAATTTATTAAGAAATGAAAATCGTTAATCACTCGTTTCTTTTAAGTACAAAACGCTGAGAATTTTTCGACATTTCAAAAAAAAAATGAAGTGGAGCAACTTTCGTGACGAGTCCGCAACTCCCCGCACCCCGCAATCCCCTCAACCAAAAATTGGTGGGGCGCGTCTTCGTGGATTGAAAAGACTGTACACCCATCGAAAAAGAGTTTTGTGGCTTTGAACTAAGATTAATTTTTCACTGAGCTGGTTAGGTCAGCAAAAACTCATATCATAATAAATATAATAAAAATCAAACTTCTTTCAATGACCTTTTGATTGACTTTCAACCATACACTTATGAAAGGCAATGAATAATATGCTGTCGTAGATGGTCTATCTGACAGAACAAATCGATAAAAGATTTACCATGGGTATTTCAAAATGAGGTATTTCTTAAAACTCGAGCAAAGATTAAATCAGATAAACAAAATCAATGTATTTCACCATCTGCACCAAGTACGTCATCAGATTCAGATATTGTTTTTTCCACACTTGCGGTTGGTTTCTCAGAAAGCATTTTATATGTAGGGAATTTCCCAAACTCTGGAACCTTTCAGGTTTACTTGTAGATGTTCGTGACATTAAGTTGTTGTCCATAACAGTAGAAAGCAAATCAGGTACGACCAGTGCTTAGTACAAAAACATGCGTCATAATTATTAATTAATTTTAGTTCGTAATTTTTTAACAAAATGTTAATTTATTTCAAGGAAAGTTTCTGTTTCTTAGGAATTTAAATGATGCCGTTTATTTATATCTCTTAGCAGTAACATATTATATAATTTAATACGCAAAAATATATCGTCGAAATTGAATTATTGTTACATATAGCATTAGTGCATATAATTACATTGTAAGTTTACGCATACCTAACTTAATTACATACTATCTTAACTTATTGTGCGGTTGGCAATTGAATCATATAAAATATTGTTTTAAAATTTATATTTATAAAGCGTTTCAATTTTCAACATTAGAACTGTTATTATCAGTATCATCTACGATATGCGTACTTTTTAGAATTTTGTCTTAACTATTAATAAACAATTTAGGGCTTATTCAAACGTTAACGAATCCTAAGAACACACTATAAGCACCAAATGGTCCTCTCTGTTTCCTTTAAAAATGTCTTTTGAATTAGCCCCAAATATCCACTTAGATAATAAACATTCATAGCCATCGATATCCATCATCACATTATCAGTCTCAGTGTAAGCTCACAAAGCTTATATGAAATCATTTCTTTATTATGCTATCGAAATCGTACTCCGTACCGTAAGCCGCCTTCGCCGTGCGTCTAGTTAGGAATACTTTACCGTCTTTCACGTAATCACCGCAACCCTTATCGACTTCAATAGGGGCGTTCTCGTCAACTTTTATTTTCTCTTTCGTATTCACATTGTCTCCTCCACCGTGTAATCCATTTTCTTTAGTGACGCCATTTTTGTAAAACCCGTTGGTCTTGACTTCATGTTTAGGAGAACGTTCTTTAGCTTCTTTTTCTGCGATCTTCTTTTTGTAGTTCTTGGAGTAGAAGTTGAGGAAGAGGAAGAGGAATATGGTGATGTTGGAGCAGATGAAGTAGGTGAAGCCGGCGGAGTACTGGCAACGCGGCGAGAAGTGAGTGACCGCGCAGTAGCACAGCATTATAATGAACTGGAACTGAGGACGAAAGAAAAATTGTATTTCCTTAGATTAATATTGTGAATCAGTAAAATTGTCAATTTTCGTTAGTGAATAAGTTAGTCCAAATCAGGTTTCTTCTAAAGAGGTTTCAAATACAGAGTAAACTTAACATGTAACTAATTCATCACCAAACTCACCAACTGCATCTTAGTGACATACTTCTTCCACCAGAGATACTTCTGGAACCTTGGTCCCAATCCTGACAGGAAGTAGTACGAATACATGACAACATGGACGATCGAGTTGAGCAGCGCGAGGACCGCGCCCTCCCCGCCGGCTGCGAACTTCAGGTAGCTCCAGGAGTAGAGAGCCATGATGACATGGTGGTACACGTGGAGGAACGTGATCTGGAAGGTGAAGGGTATCATAAATCAGAGGGGATTTTTTAAAAAAATATTAAATTTACGACACCCATATTATGATACACCAACTTATCGAACTGATTAATTAAAGAATTAGTAACAAACCCAAAAATAAATTAATTGTGGTTTAATGTCATTGAGTCAATTTAATTCCGGCGCGTGGGTTTTCACTCTGACGAATAGAATACGACGAATAAAATTACCACAAATTAATTATTTCTAAACCTTTGATAAACGATACATTCTGGTCACTTTGAAGACGGAAACAGATGTATGAATTAAATTATGATACTTAATATAAACTTGTATAATATTTGGAGCGTCTAATGGTCGGAGACCTTAAGATTGCGACAACCGAGACCGACAATTTAACCTGCTCTTCGAAGCACTAGCGGTCAGATAGAAATTATACTTTCAACCCTCATCCGTAGGGGCTGCACGTTGCTTAACAATTGCAAAAAACTAACATCGGTTAGTTAAAATATGCTCCGACTATTACTATCAAGACAGTTAACGTAGCAACTTTAAGCTGATTTTGAAAAGGAAAAGATTCTCTATTCGTATGTTAATTTATCAGACATAAAATGGTACAAAAATCCTTTTTTCTAAAAAAAGAAATAGTCCAAAAAAATTACTCGATAAATGTTTTTTTGAAGTAAGTATTGTATTGAAGTCACTTAATTTTTTACAGTGATTGTTCGAAAATTCTACGAGCCAACCCGCAAAAAACAGCTTGTTTCATCAGACCTACATTCATATCGTTAATTAAATAAATTCAAGTACTTTATGTTCATTCAAAGTACTTTTAGTACTAAACACACTCATTGTTTTCTAAATATTAAGGCGACGTGTTAAGTCCGCGACCCGTGGGTTAACGAACGGTTCATTAAATACGAAACATAGTGAGTTTCAAGATTTCAAGTACAATACTAACTATGATGATGCATTTGTAACTTAGAAAGTGCAAGTCTAAAATCATCGAAGCATACAATAATAGTAAATTACTTATGAAAATCTATCAAAACCATCAAATGGCCAACTGGGTGTTTTTGACCACCGAAGAATAGAGTTGGGCTATGTTATGGACCATAATCGTGTTGCTCAACAGTCACATGACCTATGCCATTTGAAAGGAAAAGGCTACTGATTTTTCGTCGGGTTAGTAAAAAAAAATTTAAACGATCTATCACGAAACTTAATGTGGCAGACTAAGTTCCACGCGAGCGAAGCCGCGGGCAAAAGCTAGTAATAAATCTTGAATCTAAATAACTATATATATTCCTTATATTCTTCAGAGTTCCTTATTCCTTCCTCGAATTTTACTTTTTACTAGCAGTGCCCGCACCCCGCGATTTTACCCGCGTTGTGCCCGTTCCCGTAAGAATTTCGGGATGATAAATAGCCTATAACCTTCCCGTTGAATGTTACTATCCATTGCAAAAATAATTACTCAATCGGATTGGTAGTTTATTAGATTAGCGCGTTGAAACAGACAAACTCTTCAGCTTTATTATATTATAGTCCATTCATTCTAAGCAAACCCTTTTATATACCTATCTAAAAGAAATATCAAAATCGGTTCATGAACTCCGAGAATACGCGGTAACATTAAAAAAATCATTCACACGAATTGAGAAGCTACTCTTGGTTTTAATGGTTTTCATAATGGCATGAATGACCTCGATAAAAGGGTGGTACGAATGTGTCTTAATGATGTACTTAAACCAAATTACCAAGTCGCTACATTTCAATACCAAGTGTAAAGATTCAATTTTTAAGCTATTGCATAGCTTCTATCGCGGGCCTTGAGCGCGGGGACCGAATCCAGAAATTCCGTAACAAAAAACCTCACGCCCCTCAAACATTGGCTACGTATATGCCCAGAACACAACGTTAGCGCGATGCAGACATTCAGCACACTAACGCCATCTAGTAATATAAAAAACTAGCAGCGCCCCGCGGTATTACCCGCGTTGTTCCCGTTCCCGTGGGAATTTCGGAATGAAAAGTAGCCTATAACCTTCTCGTTGAATGTGGCTATCCATTACAAAAAGAATTTTTCAAATCGGTTCAGTAGTTTCTGAGATTAGCGCGTTTAAACAAACAAACAAAACAAACTCTTCAGCTTTATAATATTATTATATTATATTATATAAAATATATTATATATTATATATATTATATAAAAAATAACTATGCAATAGCTTTACCGCGGCAGTCCCCGAGTGCCACACGTCTTTTTTTACGTAATCTTGCAGTCCCTCTACCTGGCAAAGGTCTCCCATAAGGCTTTACTTGTCTCTCTTCAGTACTAACTCCTTCAATCCTTATGAGAAGTAACTAAATTCGAGAAGGTTAGTGACCAACCCTGGTGTCGGAGTTTAAAGACCGCCTAAAGGCCTCCGACATGGTCTGACGATTGATACAACCGGGATCTACAATTTAACAGTCATGCTCTCCGAAGCACAGTAGCGCTCACATAGAAATGCCACTATCGGCCACCCATCCAAGTAGGCCGAGCTGCACGATGCTTAACAATCGCAATGAGTTAACACTGCTCAGGCAAACTACGCCACAAGGGCACAGATTACTAAATAGTTACTACGTAACAGATACTTCACTCTGAAGAAAATGTTCAATACCTACTGCTATAATTGCCTACTCCGTCGCGTCAGCAACCGCTGCACGCTAAAATGTGCCTAAATTCTCAAGCGTACAGTTGTGATTGCTTCGCACCGCGCGATCCCACAGCAATCGCAGGGCTGCCTCTTCGATAAAATTAAATTGGCGAACGCATCGCTAAACTAATATTCTAAAACAGAGCTACGTAGTAACTATTTAGTAATCTGTGGCTTCGCTTGCGGCAACCACACTGAATTGGGCCCCAGAGGGCCCGAGACCGCTCGGCCGGGGGCGGTAGGTAATTATAGCGCGCAAGTACATGGAGTGACGGAGGCCTGACAAGGGCTACAATAATAATGAAAGTAACTTACTTGTTTATTCTTCTTTCTTAGGACGAAGAATACTGTATCTAATAACTCGGTGAATTTAGCGAAGAAGTACCACCAACCAAGATCCAACAACTGAAAATATAATAGAAAAACTATTTAAGAGACATTCTAAACTCTTTTTATAAAAAGTAAAGAAATAGCCTGTAATGTCCCACTGCTGGGCAAAGGCCTCTCATCTCACTGAAGATATCAGTACAGTGAGTAGGATTATGCATAATCACCACGCTTGCCAAATGCGGGTTGGTGATCTCAAACCCGAGCCATGTCTGAAAAGTACATCGATGTGTAGAAAGATGAAACTTTACAGTAATATAATATGTTTAACATTGGAATTATACATTGGACACATTTTATCCCGAAATTCCCGCGGCTAGTAGTAACTAAAACTTACGTTAACATTTTGCGTATTGGACGGATATCGGCAACCAATGTACAGGAAACCATCTCCAAGCATATTCAGTTTGGAGACCTGAAACATTATTGTACAAAAAAAACTAAGTCAAGTAGAATATCATTAAATGAAGACCATGTTTAATAGTTTGATTATTTCAATGCGTTATCTCTGGCACTACTTTTATTTAGCTAGCATTCATTAATTCATTTCGAGTAAGTTAGTGACCCTTGTATCGGAGTTTTTAGACCGCGTAAAGGCCTCCAACGTGGTCCGACGATTGATACTGGTCACTATCGGCCACCCATCCGTGCAGGGGCCGAGCTGCACGTGCTTAACAGTCGCAATTAACTAACCTCGCTTAGGCAAACTACGCCACTAGCACTTTAGTTAGTAACAAGAACAGTTATAGGCTTGTTTCGATTCCAAAATTAAATAAACGGATCAAAAGTACTAAAATGTTCAACTGCGGGGCGCAGCTATTGACACATACTTCAATATTCAACAGCAGCATTCTCCATCAAAATGATTTACAATCTCTCACTCTACTGCAGTTTACTGCAGGCTTTTTGTTATAAATGTTGCAGCGCTTTTTGTTATAAAGTGCCACAAACCATATCAAAGTCAGTAGCTGCCACTAAATTGCGCTCGTTGGCGACTCAATGTCCAAAGGTTACTGTATCGCATATTCTGCCCTACAGAAAGACGTACGCCAAACACAAACTTTTTGTCTCATTACTTCCAACTTTTATCCCTCTTCTTCATATGGAAATAGAGAGAGAGACACGACGAAAACCATGAACAATAAACCTGTGTCTTTTAACATCACCTACCTTATAACAAATGAACAACGCCAACAGTACTTGAGATGCGTTATAGTACGTTATCAGTTTATTCATCTTCAACGGAGGTCGATTCTTCATGAAGCGTGGACCTATTCTGATCAGAATCAGATAGGCAATCGCTACCGACAGAATAGGGAGGGGGCTCGACATCATGAACCATGAGTCTACTAGTGCACCTGAAATTCAAAGCATTATTTTAAATCTACAGAATAGGTATATTTGTGTCATGTTTTTGTTTTTTTCGCGAGTTTACTCTCCTGACCTTACTCCTGGTCCTGGTTTCCTGGTTTATATCAATTGAAAAATAAATAAGTATGCAAATAAAATAAATACTGTGCAACGCAGTGCCATTGACAACTTAAATCCTACTTTATTCTTAAGCATTTAGGCTTATTTTCTAATAATCCTTTGGAGGCAAATCCGAGAAGTATAGTTAGAGTAGATAGATGAAATGAGTTGTCAGGATTGTCAGTCACGTTTGTTGCTTACAAATGACAAAAGACATACGTGACATGAGTATAGTCGCTTTATGGCGCATCACTATTTGCCACGTAGCTCATATCGAACAATACCTAAGACCCAAGTTTGGCTGTAAACTTGTACAATAGATTATAATACTAAATAACTAAAAATCTATTTTACTTACTTTTCCCCACTTTAAGCGAGTCCAAATACTGATCCACCTTCTCCAAGTAACTCATTGTGAATATTTTTCTGAAACGAAAAATTACATTTATTCAATCAAATTTCACTAATTCAATCAAAACTGACATTTATTTTGACAAGTCGTAGAAAAATATCGTGAGACAAAAGAGGTTATTGTTTTATCTGGCTGACTATGAAGGCTTTATATATAAGTAATGTGCGTCGGAAATTATAAAGAGTTTAAATGTCCTGAATAACTCCGGGATACTGTATCAAAACCACGAAATCAAATAATTGCAAAATGAAGTTGTTATAATAATGTTTTTTTTAATAACAATATTTGTATAATAATAAAGGAATGGGAATAATCTTTATTCCAAGGGAATAATAAAGGAACATATTTATATCTATACTAATATTATAAAGCTGAAGAGTTTGTTTTGTTTGTTTGATTGTTTGTTTGTTTGTTTGTTTGTTTGTTTAAACGCGCTAATCTCAGAAACTACTGAACCGATTTGAATAATTCTTTCACTGTTAGATAGTCTATTTATCGAGGAAGGCTATAGGCTACATTTTATCCCGAAATTCCCACGGGAACGGGCACAACGCGGGTAAAACCGCGGGGCGCTGCTAGTATAAGTATAAAGTGGAAAGTTCCCAGAAAAGGATGTATGATTTTATTGAAATAAAATAATAATAGGTATTAATAATATCTATAAGGATAATAATGGGTCAAGAAGCTGTTAATTTCTCACGATATTATTATATCTAAATTCTTTATAAAGAAAGTCGTGTTAGTTACACTATTTATAACTAAAGAACGGTGGGAGCGGTTTTAATAAAGCCTCAACAACAACAACAAAAGCCAAAGCAACAACCGGGACCGACAATTTAACGTGCCCTTCGAAACAGTAGCGCTCTATGTATAAAGTAAAAGTAAAGTATTAGCCTGTAATGTCCCACTTGTTGGGCAAAGGCCTCTCGTCTCACTGAAGATATCAGTACAGTGAGGAGGTTTCAGGCGTAATCACCACGCTTGCCTAAATGCGCTCCATGTAGTAGCTATAATTTATTAATCCTACTAATATTATAAATGCGAAAGTTTGTATGTATGTATGGATGTTTGTTGCTCTTTCACGCAAAAACTACTGAACAGATTTGGATGAAACTTTACAGTAATATAGGTTATACATCAGAATAACACATGGGATACATTTTATCCCGAAATTCCCGCGGGAACGTGTACAACGCGGGTAACACCGCGGGGCGCGGCTAGTATAAATATACTTTAATTAACAACAATTTAAGCAACTTCATAGTATTAAAACTACATAATGTAGTTGTTATATTCCATGCTCTTTACAACCTATTAATACAATAGGTGTTTCAGGTCATCTGTCAGGTCTAGACTTGTAAGGATTCCTAAGTGCTAACGACCCGTACTGACATAGTGATCGACTGACCTAACTGCTGCCTACACTTGGTAACATAAACATAATTGTAATCGTCATTCTTGTCCTCAATTTCTGAGTTTATATTATTTTAGGGTTAAGCTCAGACATTACTGTATTCTAAGTGTGCGTGTCTTATGATTTTGGACTGATCTTAGAAATGAATGTGCACTATGATTACGTGTATTTTGATTAACTCAGCAGAAAAAAGCGGTGTTACATGTTTTACGTGAGTGTGACTTTATAGCTCCGAAATTATGGATCGATGAAGTTCGGTCAAAATCGATAAATCGGTGACGATTACTGCTTCCTTAAGTTTAAGCAAACACTACCTACTAATTTTGAATCGTTTACGGATATACGTCAGATAAAAATGTTAAATAAAATATTATAAAGCTGAAGAGTTTGTTTTGTTTGTTTGTTTGTTTGTTTGTTTGTTTAAACGCGCTAATCTCAGAAACTACCCAGCCGGTTTGAATAATTCTTTTTGTGACGGATAGCCAGATTCAACGGGAAGGTTATAGGCTATATTTCAGCCCGAAATTCCCACGGGAACGGGTACAACGCGAGTAAAACCGCGGGGCGCTGCTAGTGTTAAATAAAAACGAAGTGTATCCGTAAACGTAGCAGATCAAACCTAAGGACCTCTGGGACATATCTCTTCAGCCAACAGCATTGTTTTAAATGATTCATGATTATTCTAACAAGTCGCTATAATTTGACCTTTTGAAAGTCCGTAGACATAAGTACTGTTTAATGAAAGAAAGCAAATCGCTTTGAAATCGCAAATGCATTGACCTTTATGAATGACATCCACAACACAAATGCATCAACATTTTGTATGCATATCAAATGATACTTATAGGTTCAGTACCGTAGGCTTTGTAAAGTGGTGTTTACACTGGAATGTGTATATTATGAACTACAAATGACCTACAGTTCTATCGTATATTAAAATAGCAGCACTCCGCGGTTTTACCCGCGTTTTACCCGTGCTCGTAAGACTTTCGAAATGAAAAATAGCCTATAATTTTCCGTTGAATGTGGCTAACCATTACAAAAAGAATTATTGGAATCGGATTGGTAATTTCTGAGATTAACGCGTTCAATCAAACAAACTTTTCCGTTTTATTATATTAGAAAAAAAAATACTAAATATATTCTTCAACGACAGAGTTCACTCAGAATTTGAATATTGTTCTTCATGTGTTTTACCACAAGTTATCACTAATCAATACAACCACATCTAACTCCAGTATACAAGACTCTTTACATCACTTGCCACATTTTCCCTTCGACCTACTTTTCTATGTCAATAAATAAAGGAACATTACTGCAACTGATGAGATCCACTTGATTCTCTTGACCTGTTCCGGTTTACTGTAAACTGTTTACGGTTCGCTACTTTGTTAACAAGCCCTTCTGATGGACGGACGGCTGTTAAGCTAACCTTAATATCATAAAGTTATTCAAAAGCATTAAGAGCATACTATTGATGTTTAGTATACTATATATCTATGAACTATATTAAAATACATGTATTGAGAACATTTTAGCTGTCAAATGGTTTGTCACTTTCTGACATACGCAGTTTTCGAAAGAGCAAAAGAGGCAAAACATATCATAACAGTGTTTTAGTTAGAGAGCGTTTATTAATAGGGTGGTCCCTCGAGAAGAACCGAATGTTTTGTTCACAAAAGATAATATTCCATTGGGTCTAAGTGCCTCTAATCTTAGATTTAGTGTTATACACCAATTAACATATTTAAAATGAACCTAGGATTACAAGTAACGGATGGTAATATTCGCTGATAATCACCACACTTGCCTAATGCAGGTTGGAGATCTCAAACCCGAGCTATGATTGACCAATAACGTCTGAGTAAATTCATAAACTTAGTTAAAAAAGACAATGTAGAAAGTGATTACAAATAGACAAGATTTAAAATGATAAAGTATACGAAAATAAAGTTAATAGACAAACTTCAAACATAATTCGTCTTTAATTATTGTTCTATTTACTATTATCAGACATAACCCTGTCCGTCGATCGTTAAAATGATATCAATGGAAAGTTAAAAGTTAAAATTAGAAATATAATTGGAGACAAACTAGAATTACTGGCTGATTTAATATTCTAGGGTTTTGTACAATAAATTGTTATTTCTTACTAGCTGTGTTCTGCGGTTTCATCCGCATTTATTCCGTCACTGTATACTGTTTAAACCTTCCCTGGATTACGACCAACATTTTAAAACCAGAATCAACTAAAACGGATCAGCCGTTCTCGAGTTTTAGCGATACTAACGAACCACTAACGAACCAAATGTTGTTTGACAGGACACCTGACAAAACAGAGTGACTAAAAAGAAAATTGGAATAAAATCTCTTTTTATATGGATGAAGTTCCTAAGCCGCGTGCGATTGCATTCTATAATTCTCGACAGAATGGTACCATTGCCATTTTGACAAGCCCGTTGGCACAGTGGCAGTGAGAGCGCTTTACTGTGTCGGAAGTTGCGGGTTCGATTCCCGCCCGGAGTCAACAATATGTGAAGACATAGTTGTTGGCGGCAACGTCTGGGTGTCAATTATATAATTCTTATAAAGTATTTGTGTATGTATATGTAGTAGTATCCGCGAGTTAGGTTCCATGACACAAGCTTAGAGCTTACAATGGGTCTAATTAACCGTGTGTAAATTTGTCCGGGTATATTATATATATTATAGCGGTCCCGCGCGGTGGTTCCACCCGCGACCCCTAAACCATCCAGGGTGCCACCCAAAAGCATAAAAAAAAATTAAATCGTTCCAGCCGTTTAGGAGGAGTTCAGTTACAACGAAAATTGGCATTGATATTTATATATATGGTGATGTCCGGGTATATTTTACTTTAAGTAAACGATTGGTTTATTTTATACAAAATTACCTAAAAAATAACAAGGAATGGCACGAAGAGGAGCATAAGTGAACGATTAGTTTAACAATAAAATTGCTTTCGTTATAAAATATGTGGGAGGCGATCACGCATAGCCCAAGTATTAGTAGGTTTGTATTCGTTTAACAAAATTGCTTAGTGCGTCATTGGATGAGACGATCTTGAATCAACGTGCAGCTCGGCCTACTTGGATGGGTGGCCGATAGTTCCTTTTCTATCTGAGCGCTACCGTGCTTCAGAGGGCACGTTAAGCAGTTGGTCCCGGTCGTTTGTTGACTATGTCTGAGGCTTTCAGGTAGTCTAAATACTCCGACACCGAGGTTGGCCACTAACCTAGTCCAAAATAATGATGGATGATATCAACATGTTATTCTTAAAGTCTATTTCAAGTATGAGCTCAGCCTCAGCTTCGTTTATTTCTTTGTCAAAAAAAAAGACGTGTGGCACTCGGGGACTGCCGCGGTAAAGCTATTGCATAGTTATTTTTTGTATCACTAGATGGCGTTAGTGTGCTGAATGTCTGCATCGCGCTAACGTTGTGTTCTGGGCTTATACGTAGGCAATGTTTGAGGCGTGAGGTTTTGGAGCGTGAGGTTTTTTCGTTACGGAATTTCTGGATTCGGTCCCCGCGCTCAAGGCCCGCGATAGAAGCTATGCAATAGCTTAACAAAGGGCACTTGTGGCTGATCGTAAACATTATTTAAGCAAGTTAAATTATCTGTCTAATTTGGAAACCAACCTTTGTGAGGAACAAAATTAAAGAAGCCTACAAAGTTTTAAAATCTTCCATAAGTTTAAATGGTTTTTTGGGGGCAGTTAATAATAACTAAGTGACCTTGCTGTTTTGTTCAGAAAACACCTAATTCCAAGATTACATCTTGAGCATAGACATAACATTCTATAAGATTCTATGCCTCTAGAGAGTAGACAAAATTTTCTCTAACCACTTTTTCAACCAATCGAAATCACCTAAAAATGAATACCTATAAAACATTTGTATGACCTTGCTAGCCTCGGTGCAAAGCGCACTGCGACATCACTCAAAGTTTAAACAGTTTGTGAACTACGAACTAACTCCTTAATTATTTACTGGAGACCTTGTTGGGTGAACTGTTCTTGTGTTTGTGTTTTGAATATACTATTTACTTTTGTTTTGTTTGCAGTAAACGTAAATGTATTGGAAAGACTAATTTTTCAGTTCAACATTGCTAGGTATCAGTATTTTTTATTCATAAAGCTAAACGCACACTTATTCGAATCCAAAGTGCCGAACGCACCGAACATAGTCCGAACGAACGAACTTATCCGAGCCGAAATAATTGAACGCGCCGAAAGAAGTAGTATCGCGCTGCTTTGCCTGAAGCAACTGATAGCATGCGAACGTATCGGTCGAGTCGTCCGTATATGCCGCGCCGAATTTGATGACGTCATCTGAATTCGTCTAGGATTTTTGGGGTTTTCCGATTAGGGCGATTAGACGCGGACATAGATTCCTATGATTTCATCAACAGAATACTATCTGAAATTCGTTTCGTTCGATTCTTTAGGAGCGCTCGGCGCGGATGAGTGTACGTTCACCTTAAATCTCTCGTCTTGGCTACTTTACAGCGACCGCAGTCAGACGCGGTTTTGAAAACAAAATGTTCGCTGAAGTTTATGAAACCATTACGTAGCTATACCAATTTTTTGTCTAAAAGCAAGAAGATGACAAGTTTTGAAAACTGCGGGGCAAGCATATAGCTGAAGACATATCTCTACTCTTTCCGGGAGATTTTATGTCTTTCTCTCAAGCGACAAAAATAGGACGCATGTTGCCGTTTGTAAACAAAAATTCAACAAGAAAACTCCGAAAAATAATAAAACCTATAAAATAGTCTTAACTTCAGAGTAAAAACGAGATTTTATGACGTTGCATGTAGATATGAGAATTTGACTAAAAAGTAGAGATAAAACGAATAGAAAACCTTTGTCTTCAGTTACATGCTTGCTGGGCTGGTGACATAGCCCAAACCCCGAAAGGGAACAAAATACAATAGCGATGTACACAATGTTAAGGTAGGTAACGTCGAATGGCGACAGCCAATATTCAATTCAATTTGGAATTGTATTAAAATGTCACTTCTTAATCCATATTAATGTACACTACAGTAATGATTTAAATTAAACAAGTTAGAATATTGAATTTCTTTACTTAATGACAATGGGGGAGTGACTATCTATTACGTTCATATTCATCATTTATTTTGAGACATGTTCGCGGCTGTTTAGATTTCCTTAGAGCCTAGCAGAGCTCCGTGGTTTTACCCCCATTGAACCCGTTCCTGTGGGAATTTCGGGATGAAAAATAGCCTATAACATTCCCGTTAAATGTGGCTATCTATTACAAAAGGAATGATCAAAATCGGAATGGTAATTTCCGAGATAAGCTCGAACATACAAATAAATATTCATAATATTAGTATACATTAAGTTAACTAGCTGGGCTAAGATACAAGGCAAGAAAAAATATTTTCTCTTCTTTAAAAACATCTCGCGCTCTTATCCCATATGAAGAAAAGAGAAAAGATATCATCCTTTGTGTGCATCTTAAGCCTGCTGAATTCGAACATAGACAAAATTAATCCCTAAATTCCAACTGAACTGGTACGTTGCGAATAAAACAAAAAGCATCTACTAGATTACTCGTATTACACGGTGAATTGTATGTTATTGCCCACAAATTTTGCCTTTTCAGTGACTCTGTTAAATACAGGGGAGGACTTACTGAACGTATCAGACGCTGCCCTTTCGCTTGTCAATTTCTGAACCGGGAAAATGTAAAAACAATAATTATTTTTGCGCTATCGACTCGAAAGAAGAAGAAGACAGGGTGTTCTCATAATCAGTGAATTCTATTCCTAGATAGTTTATTCAAAACTCCAATGGTACAGTTTTAGATGAATCCTTTCGAGCAATCTCTTTCTTTAATATTCTCTTTAGAGAACTTTCCTCCTTGTCATTTCTCATAGTATCGGAATTTGATTGAAATTAATTATTCAGGTCGCAGAATTCTGCCGCTAAGACGAGCACAGACCGAGAAAATTAGTCTTAACTAATTTCTAATTTTCTTAGTAACAAGGTTTCCGACATTTTCCTTAATTAGGTTACATAGTTATACGTTGTTTAATTATTCGTACGTGTTTGATGTTAAGTAGTAAGTTAGTAATTTCATTGTTATGTGGTGATTTAAATAGGTTGGTATTTGGGGCACAGTGGGGTGCGGCGGGCAGACGTTTGCTGGTTACAAATAGATTCCCTAGTAACTAAAAGAAGTAAATTCGAGTAGGTGAGTGGTCAACCCTGGTATCAGAGTTTTTTAGACCGCCTTCGACGTGGTCCGTTTATTGAAACAACTTTACGTGCCCTCCGAAGCACAATAGCGCTCCGATACCGGCCGGCCGGCAGATCAAATACCGGCCACCCATGCAAGTGGGAGCTGACTTAACTGCAGCTCTCAGCGAATGTTGCTTGTGGAAAACGATGTACTGTAATGACATTTTAATCACGACTAGGTCATTGCTATTATTTTGTCTCACTGTGCTGATATCTTCAGTGAGATGAGAGGCTTTGCCCAGCTGTGGGACATTACAGGAAAATATATTTTTTTGTTTTAGAAGACGAAAGTAAGGGTGCGTTTCCATTGAAGCGGTTCGGAGCCCCAACCACCAATCACAGCGCATTGGGATTGTCAAATAACGCATTGACATTGTCCAAATCTTTTCATAATTCACACATGATTCATACACTGAAGACTGAATCTTCGGTTAAAATAAAATGTCTACGCTATGTTAGATATTTCATGAAAATGTGACCTTTATGGTTCTCAAGGGATTTTGATTATTATTCAAAAGACAACGTATTACTATACCGATTACGAACATTCTTTATAAACATAACTGACATTTTAAGAGAGACAGAAATATAGATGTTTTTAGATCACGTATATAAAAAAGAGTTGATATTAAAAGCTAATTTTCAGGGAAAGGACAAACTCGTATCTAGCTATTGACTGTTACACCGCAGTGCCAACGACAGCGCAGATAAATAGGACGAATAAAAAAGAAATTAAACATAACTTCTTATAACACAATTTTGTATTCTATTTCAAAAAATCCTAAGTCACCGTTCCTCCCCTTACACTTTTCCCTCGCGACAGTTGAAAATAACACAGAAATATTGATAGCACAAAACTTCATTCTCAATTCTAAGGATTGAACTTTGAGCTACGTGGACTCTAGAAGCGAAGAATATAAAATATCAAAAAGAAAATGTATTATGTATATAAAATAAAACGTTTGAGTATCACATTACTAAGTACTCGAAGTTATGAACAAACCAAATCAATCTATCCAATAACCTAATGAGTATGATATACGATGTTCTCTACAATGGTCGCATGCTATCATTAGGGGTCATTGACAACCGATGAATTATTAATCAGCCAGGGGTAATGTAGGCAAAGCGAAGGGTGAACATAGATACAAACTACAAACTATTCAAATACGGAATAGAACATTAAAAATAGTAAAAACTCATTTGTTTTAATTCGATTTTCGAATTATTGCACCAAGTCATTCATTGTATTTCAAATCAATGCTAGGTTACTACTTATACTTGAATTTACCTAAGTAATTAAAACTATTTCCTTGATTGAAAAAACTAATGAAAGGTTGACCAATTTGCGTTAAGTAATTGGCTTTTAGCTATCGAATGAAAATTGAAATTATACCTTACAAATTATTAAACAACGAGGGGTTACATATTGTGAAAGCAATATTTTTTTCCGAAATGCTAAATTATTGTTATATTATATCACAGGGAAAGACCCTTGTAACTATGTTATAAAAACAAATGTATAAATCTCAACACTACTATATAAAACTTACTGAAAATGTTGTTGCCAAAATTACTTATATAACACTGAAAAGACGCACTGTAACTCACCGGTACAATAAGGAACTAAAAATAACTAAAATAACTGTTAATACGACTGAAAATATACCAATAACTAGTACTTACCATTTACAATTCAAATACTATTCTAATTTACAACACTAAAAGAAAATAATCATGACATTTCACATTCAATTTCTTTTTTCAAAATGAAAAACAAACGACGAATTACTATTCCTCAGAAATTGAAAAAAAGAAATTAGATTCTATTTATATTTAATTCACGGTGTTGGTGTTATTTTAATTTAGAACTTACCGGTGGAAGTTCCGAATTTGAAATTGTTATAATACCGGGATGTTTCAGTGTACACGGGCGGGCGATTCGGTCGGCACTGCGGCATATCGACCGACGCGTTCACCACGCAATGCTAGGACTCCTAAGATGTCCTACATTTAACTAATACAATTTGTTAGGGTTTCGAACTTTTATAGACAAAACCTTTAGATGAAACTAAAACAATAAATATTGAAATATACTCACATTGTATCTTTTTAAGTACTCGTAAATTCCTTATGACGCATTATAGATTTTAATTAGCAACTAGCAGTTCCTGCGGTTTTACCCGCGTTGTACCCGTTCCCTTTGGAATTTCGAAATAAAAATAACCTATAACCTTTCTGTTGAATGTGGCTATCCATTACAAAACGAATTATTCAAATCGGATTTGTAGTTTTTGAGATTAGAGCGTTCAAACAAACTCTTCAGCTTTATTATATTAATATACATAGATAAATGACAGAAAACGTACAGTGCTTATGTAAAGTAACAACAACATACTTAGGGACTTATAGCTCATATATTCCTCATTTTTCTTTAAGGGTTGTGTTGAATAGAGAAAAGAATTACAAGAGTTGAGTGACCCGATCATGAAACTATGAAACAAGTAGCTACATACTCGTGTACACGTACAATAGCGAATTCTTGAAGTCACAGCTAGTTAGGGAGGTTTCATACCAGCGTTTTTGAGCCTAAGTATACGATAGTCAAGACTGTAGTTAGACAGTGTTTTGGTCTATCTATACTAATATTATAAAGCTGAAGAGTTTGTTTTGTTTGTTTGTTTGTTTAAACGCGCTAATCTCAGAAACTACTGAACCGATTTGAATAATTCTTTCACTGTTAGATAGTCTATTTATCGAGGAAGGCTATAGGCTACATTTTATCCCGAAATTCCCACGGGAACGGGCACAACGCGGGTAAAACCGCGGGGCGCTGCTAGTTATATCATATGGAGAATGGAGTACTAGAGGCGTCGGACTTTTTTGTATGTAATACAGAACAATTTTGTTATATTCCCAGCATTTGCAATGTGTTCAAGTTAAATAAGCTAGTTTAAAGACTATTGCGACATCATTCATTCCGAGTGGCCAACCCTGGTGTCGGAGTTTTTAGACCGCCCAAAGACCTCCGACATGGTCGTAACGATTGAAACAAGCGGGACCGACAATTACCGTGCCCTCCGAAGCACGGTAGCGTTCAGATAGATTGTGGGATTAGTATAATTTCGTCTAAAAAGCAATTCGTCTATAGGGCAACTCGTCTAAAACGCAGGTTGTCTAAATCGCAGCTCGTCTACATATCAACTCGCCTAAAAGCTACTGGTCTACATGTTTTTTTCAGTAGCAGCTCGTCTAATTAGCTATTGGTCTATAGGAAGAATTAGATTTCTGTATGTAATACAGAAATCTAATTCTTAAAAACTTAAACTTAAAGTTAGGTATAAGTTATAGTTATAATATATTTATAGTTTAGTTTTTAATATTGGATCGAAGGAGAAGCTGAAGAGGTACATGGTTTTATTTTTAACAGTAAATATTTGCGACTTAATTTGAATACACTAATTATATAATCAAACTGATTTTTGATTACCTGTACCGTACCTACTAACTAAAATTAATGTGAACTATTCTGTGACTGACTGACATTCTGAACTAATGTGAGATTTCGCCAAACATTTAATAGAAAATACGCATTATTTTATCAACGACCACTGTTTTGACTTCTGATGGCAAATTATTTTTGTGATAGCTAATTAGACGAGCTGCTACTGAAAAAATCATGTAGACCAGTTGATTTTAGGCGAGTTGATATGTAGACGAGCCGCGATTTAGACAACCTGCGTTTTAGACGAGTTGCCCTATAGACAAATTGCTTTTTAGACGAAATGATACTAATCCGATTGTGACTATAGCAACTACTGTGACTATAGTTAAACAATTTAATCTAAGTACTTTTTAACGCGCCAAAAATACGTACGTTAAAGCGACTAGGTAGTCTCATAGTAGCAACCACCCTTACGAAGTATGTAGCTGGCCTAAGTCAATATAAAGGGAAATAAAGAAAATGGTTCAGAATTATAATTAAAGTTTTAATTATTCATTTCAAAATTCATTTAATTTTCTTTTGCTAATTAATTTGTAGCAATTATAATTAATTAGAATGGAGAATGTTTTTTTTCTTCGATGATTCAAAGGGGGTTGCCATATCCACATTGTTCCACTATGCTCGCGTTTTTACCGCCAAAATTGGTTACATCAGTCATTGTCTTGTCTCTTTTGGCTGTCGTCGTTATGGTAGAGGGTTGGCATAATAAAAATGTGAGGTTTGAACTGGCCTCGTCTCAGCGTAATGCCGCCACGGACGTGTGACCCTGGCAGCGCTGATTTTCAGACGAAGCCTATAGTAACTGAAGCTGTTATTACTTAATTATCAGCTGCTAATAATTTATCGGGCTCTCCAAATCGCGTAAAAATTCAATGTCAAGAGTATTATTCTCGGTGGTCTCGGGTTCAATTCCCGAAACTGAGGTCTCGGGTTCAATTCCCGGGTCGAGCGAAAACATGTTTCCTACTTTTCAAACATGGCTCGAGTTTGAGATCACCAATCCGCTTTAGGCAAGCGTGGTGATTGTGCCTAATCCTCCTCACTGTACTGATATCTTCAGTGAGACGAGAGGCCTTTGCTCAGCAGTGGGACATTATATAGGTAAATCCTTTTTTTTTAGAGAAACACAGTTTTCAGCGATCCATCACTGACCCGGGCCGTTGGCACAGTGGCATGTGAGAGCGCTTACTGTGTCGGGGGTTGCGGGTTCGTTTCCCGCCCAGAGCTAACATAATATGTAGTTGCCGACATAGTTATTGGCAACGACATTTGGGTGTCAATTATATATTCATTTAAAGTATTTTTGTATGTGTATGCAATAGTATCAGTAAGTTAGATTCCATACTACAGGCGTAGAACCTTTGGGTCTAAATAACAGTGGGGTATTTGTCCGGGAATATTAATTGATTTGTTTATTTATTTCACTTGCACTTGAGCTGCACGTGGCGTGACATTTACACATTATTCATTCATGAACCACGAGCGTTACATACAACTGCCATTGAAATGCATTATAATGGTACAAAGTGTGTTTTTTTTGTTTTTTGTAGTGTAATACTTACTTTTTTGTAACTTCTGCAGTTTTCATAAGTTTGTCAAAATCCTACTAATATTAAATGCGAAAGTTTGTGAGGATATATGTATGTATGTATGTAATTTTGTTACTCGTTCACGAACAGATTGGGATGAAACTTTACAGTAGTATAAGTTATACATCAGAATAACACATGGGATACATTTTATCCCGAAATTCCCGCGGCAACGGGTACAACGCGGGTAAAAGCTACGCTACTAGTCGGCATCCTATCACGTTTCAGCATTTATCACTCAAGTAGGTACCACCATTGAAGGACATAATAACAACAAATCTGTCTCTTAGTCCCCAATGAAACAATCCTTACACACAAACATATGTATTTTCTAATATGGCTAATGGGTAAAATTACTTATCAATGTTTTTTCTAAACTAATCTACAATTGTTTCTTAACCTATTTTAATGTACTAAGCGATTACTTAACCTGATTGAAGTTATTCGTGATAGCCCAGTATTTGAACTAATATTGAACATATCAGTCTATTAAAATTAATGGCATTACATTTTCATAGTCATACGCATAGTAACAATTGTAATATTTTTATAGGATCATAATGTGATGTGGTCATGACAAGATGAGGCTATCTATACTATTTGTACTAACTAGCAGCACCCCGTGGTATCACCCGCGTTGTGCCCGTTCCCGTAGGAATTTCGGGAACTTTAATAAAACATATAAACCTTCCTCTTGAATCACTCTATCTATTTTAAAAAACCGCGTCAAAATTCGTGCGGTAGTATTTGAGTTTATCGCAAACAGACAGACAGACGCGGCCGGGGACTTTGTTGTTGTATAATATGAAGTGATATAATAAAAGCTGAAGAGTTTGTTTTTTTTGTTTGAACACGCTAATCTCAGGAACTACTGATTCGAGTTGAATAATTATTTTTGTAATACATAGCTACATTGAACGGTAAGGTTATAGGCTATTTTTCATCCCGAAATTCCCATGAAAACGAACACTACACGGGTAAAACCGCGGGGCGCTGTTAGTTTTACATTCATAAAATCTTAGCATGAAACTTGGTATTCCAGAAACGTGAATATTTAGACCACTTCACAAGTACAGTCGTTCTATAAAAACGTGAAACATAAATAGGCATAATATGCGAGCATCTTAGGCATAATATGCGAGCATCATCAGCATTCAATATACATGTCATTAATTTGAAAATGTATTGAAAGTATTTCATTTTCATGGTACACAATGACAACAGTAGCCGTTTCTTGTTGTGTTACATGAAAACGTGAATTACTTTACCACGAGGTAACGTCAATCATAAACACTTAGACGTACCTTTACAATTGGCAATTTGTATGAACAATTCAGCAACGCTGCCACGTGGCTAGGAACTATCAAAATTGATTTAGTGATAGCTCTTATTTTCTGGGTCTTTTATTGAAGATTCCGCCCCGCATTATAACCTTCCTGTCGAAAGTGGTTATCCATTCAAAAAATATTTTTTCAAATCGGACTCGAATTCGCGAGATTAGCTCGAACATACAAACAAACTTACAAATTTTACCTCTTTATAATATAAGTATACATAGTTAGTACAGGTGTAATCAAAAATGTGTAACTTAAACTCCAGGCAGTGCAAGTTTGTGATCGATATCTTGGTTTTGGATTACAGTAATATTTATACTATTTTTTTAAAAAGAGCATTTTTTTAATTAGAATGTATTGGTATGACCCCACTAAATATGGGAGAATATTGGTTGCAAACACCGTACGGAGCAGCTTGTGCTATGATAGTTCTCGTGTTAGTTTGGTATATTCAAGACCGGTCTTTTTTCAAGGTCAAGATCAAGATTTTTTGAAAAAGGAGTTTCTAAGAAAGACAATGTAATTTTGCGATCTTTTTTTTAAAAGAAGTGGCTTTTTGCTTTTGCTCGTATCCACCATGGGACCTTTGTATATCGTAAGACATTTACGATGTATAAAGTATAATTTATAAATAGTATATGTCTTCTACAGGTAGAAGATATATACGATTTATAAAGTACAGGTCTAATTAATACAAGTTCAAGTATATTACATAATAGTAATGTATGCAAATATAAGCAAAACCCTTGACGGATAGTAATAAAACGTAAGTATTACAATATGTAAAGATGGACTGTCATGCATCCACCGTTTTACTTCAAGCATATTTATAGCGTTGCGTGTTCGATGGTAGTTTTCTTTTAGGGCAAACCTGAGCGATAACTTCAGTGAATTACAATGAACTTAAGTTTTTCATGTTCTCATTCTGTTTTAATATGCCCACTATCTGTGTTTTCAACATTGTTATCTAGGAAAAAAATCTTATCTGGACCACCTTCAACTAAGTCCAAAAAACTTTTGTGACTATTATGAGCGCATTCAATATTATTAGTAAAATTAAACTGCGTATTACCAGCAGTGTGACCAATTTGCTCAATATTATCAACTCTTTTCTGACCATTTTCTTCTACGATTATATCATTATTCTCTGCATCTTTTAAGACATTTTGCTTGGGAACTGGTTTTCTGACGTAGGTTTTGATATAGAAATCGGTGAAAAGGACGAGCATGAAGCAGTTTTGTGGTAGAAAGACAGCGCTGGTCCAGCGAGGGTAGGCGCAGTCAGGTTTGAAGACGATGATGGCCATGTGGACTACGCATAGGAAGAATTGCAGCTGAAAACAGAAAGCATGCAGCATTATAAAAGAGCAGAATGTATTTCTATTAAATTTATTGACATATTGACTACTATAATAGATTGATTTTGTCTAAAGGGACTGTTGTGGCAAAGTATCATCATGATCACGATAGTGGTGTAGCGACTGCAGATTTTTTTAAAAGGACTTAATAACCGGTGATCCACTAGAAGCAGTCTCAGCCTGAGCGACTGTCTCGCTCTGAAGTCACGCAAATGGAGACGCTGTCTCAATCTGACAGCACGAGGTTAATTTTGTTGTACGTTCTTTGTATTTATTGTCGAGCCTGCTCGACCCCAAGCTGCCTCTAGTGAATAACCGGCTTTTTCTTCTTCATCGAGTGGATGGTCAACCTGACCAATCCTGGTGTCAGAGTTATTGAGCCGCCAATGGCCTCTGACATGGCTCATGTAACGACTACTATCCGTAGAAAGTAACCTGAATCCACGGCTTAACGTGCCCTCTGAAGCACGGAATCGTCTTACTTAACCGGTTAATGAGTTCTTATTTTAAAATCGCCAGGTACTGTCATTAAAATTGTTAGGATAAAAACAGAACATACAATTTGTAACTGGGTGATGTGTTTCTTCCACCATACAGATCTCTTGGATTTCGGTCGCAATACGCAGTACAAATAGTACGAATACATAATGATATGGACAAAGGTATTGATCACACCGATGAGGGTTCCATGACCACCTGGAAATAAAAACATAAATGTAATGCCATGTTTTGCCATGCCAAGTCAGACATGGCTCGTATTTGAGATCATCAACCTGCATTGGCTAGCTTGGTTCTTGATTATGATTTAGTTTAATCCTCTTTACGAATTGCTTTTTTAATATGTCAGTGTAGAGATTTATATAAAAGATTAACTGGTTGACCTGCAGGGCATTGCAGGCCGATCCTTTTATTTTATTCTGTGCTGACTAAAAAATATTAGCCTGTAATGTGTTCCGCGGGAACCGATACAACGCGGGTAACACCGCGGAGCGCGGCTAGTTAATATATATCGACGGGTTCCGGGCTATTTGTTTTAACCGACATATTTGAAACTTTACACCAGAGCAGTTTAAAGTTTCAATTTTTAGAAAAAAAATAATAACTTTAGCATATCGTATTATTTCTTTAAAAAGAAGGCTTTTACTGTTTTTATATCATATTCCCCATAATTAGATTAATTTTCTTTCTAATATTCCTATTTTTAACGAAGATAAATGTCGCTTAATACAAAATGACCCATATTTTACTTTTTTTTGTTCCAGGCTAAATGACTTAACCGCCTATGATTATTGTTTCTTATTCCAGGCTAAATGACTAAACCACCTAGGTTTATTATTTCTTGTTCCAAGCTAAATGACTTAACCGCCTAGTCACGCAAATAATGGCTCTAAGCTAAGTGCTTTAAACAAAGAGTTAGTCATATTTCAAACTTAAGCTAATTGATTTAAAGACCATATCTTAAACTTATTAATGTATGGCTAATTAGCTTATGCGACTGTTTTTTTTTAAATAAATTGTTTGTAATCATACTTGAGTAATGAAGTTTTCAGAAATTGGCGGTTAGAGCATTGATAAAATAAAAGGTCTCTGTAGCAGAAGGACAAATACGCAAAATCCCGGAATAGCAAAATCCCAGATTAGCAGAAGGACAGATTAGCATAAAGGCAGAAGTACAGATAGAAAGAAAAGAAAGAAAGAAAGAAAAACATTTATTCAGACGATCACACAACAAGAAACGAAAAAACAAAGCAAAGACAGAAAGAGAACAACAGATATTACATATAAAACAATTACACGGACAGAACTACTGTGTGAGGTCTGAATAGGCCTCGTCTCAGCGTAATGCCGCCAAGATCGTGTGACCCTGGCAGCGCTGATTTTCAGACGAGGCCTAGACTCCCAGAGGCACGCCACTATTAAAATCAATAAATATACCTACATATAAATACATAATAATAAATACATCAATATACTACATACAAATACCCCAAATTAATCCCATCACATATACATACATACATAAATAGTATTTATAAATATACAATGTAAACTAAACATTTAAACCTTACAATCGTCATTCATTCATTCACCGTATCAAGCACCTATCTGTCATCTGTCACGCCATTCACCAATCACTCAGGTCGGTCACTCACTCGAATCGAATCATTTATCTGTGGTTCATACCATCCATCCATACATAATAAAACAAGCACGCACGCAGCCATCCACCGATCACCATCCACCTAACAAGAAACAAAGGAAAAATACCACGTGAAAGGTTATACTACTAAGAAGAAACGACATACATTAAGAATAGACATTCAGAATCTACGAACATTAAGAATCAACAACGTTGAGATTCTGCAAACATATAAGAGTGTTTCAAGTGTGAATAAATATGTATGTATACGGTGTACCACACACAGAAGACGCAATAACTTTTTAAAGTTATTTAATTCGTTTTATTAACTTTGGCCAAACTTATCAAACATTCCATTACAGTAATTGTATTATTCAAAAACCTCGTAATAACTTGATCAATTTTTTTATCCTTCAGTGTAGTAAGAGAAGAACGTTTTTGTGGTAAGCTATTGCCGGTCATCTTCAGATCTTGGAAATATGCTTCTTTCTTTAACAGCTGCACAAACAGGAAGAGTGAAGGTTTCGCAGGTATTTTGGTATTAATCCTCCGGTGCCATCCCTCAACACCATTCGTTGTCCTAAATTTTTCGTTGTAACAGCTAAGAATGTCCTTTGTGATTTTGAGGATCCATTGGTTATTGAAGTACTTTTGAAATTCGAAAAATTCTGGTTTTTCGGGACACAAATGAAATATAGAAAGGTAGGCTTCCGGAATCAGAATTGGTGGCAATAGAGGTAATTGTGTGCACAAAGTTATTATTTTGTGCCCACCTTCAACTGCAGTTAACCCAATCTTTTTACCCATCTTCCAGACATTCTTAACAAAGTGATAATAGCAACCCTTGATATTCACGTGTGGATAAACATATTTGACAGCATTTATGGTTGCCAATTCGAAATCGCATTTGTAGACCGTGATTTTCATTTTAAATTGGTCTCTGAGTATTAAAAAAAGTCTTCTATACGTAGTTTCTGATTTGTTTGGTAACAGAATGTAAAGAAGGGGTACAAAGCTGACAGTATCTTCGTTATTATTGGTAATGTCTACGTGTAAGGTATATAGCTGATAAAAGGGTGTCGGTGTTACCATAAATGTTCCATCACCATAATATACCTCATATTTAATTAAAAGTTGCTTAGCCAGTGTAGTTCCAAAAATTATAATTCTTTCATCCACACCATCATCATATAAAAAAAAATTATCCACTAAACAGTGTGGCAGTTTTAGCTTCTTCATGTCTTTGCATTCAGTGACTTTCAGATATTTTCGCCGGTCTCTGTAGCAGAAGGACAAATACGCAAAATCCCGGAATAGCAAAATCCCAGATTAGCAGAAGGACAGATTAGCATAAAGGCAGATAATGTACTGTCATGTTCATTATAATACAAACCAAACCCTATTATTAACCTTATTATCTATTTGTGACCTCTTTCTCCTAAATGGCCACTTTTCATAAACAATCAAGATGATCTAATTTATTATTCAATGTGACATGCACTTGTTTTTCTGATAAAAGACATTTTCCTCAGTTATCAAATAATTTTAAAAGAAGCTTAAATATTATAATTTAAATAATGGATCAAGCTAGTTCCAGTAACGGTGCATCATATTTAACATTTATTAAAAGTCAAAAAGGTAAAAAAGTTTTGTTACATGCCGGCCACAGGTACAATTATGTGAAGAAAAATTAGAGTGGGACCATAAATTGGCGTTGCTACAACAAGAAACAATGTGGCACATCTATTACATTAAATGCTAAAAATGAAATAATAAGGGAAGCGAAACACTCTTGCATCCCTGATTTTCAACGCAATACAACGGATGCAATATTAGACCAGTGCAAGGAAGAAGTATGTAAAAACTTTGAAGAAGCTAAAACTGCCACACTGTTTAGTGGATAATTTTTTTTATATGATGATGGTGTGGATGAAAGAATTATAATTTTTGGAACTACACTGGCTAAGCAACTTTTAATTAAATATGAGGTATATTATGGTGATGGAACATTTATGGTAACACCGACACCCTTTTATCAGCTATATACCTTACACGTAGACATTACCAATAATAACGAAGATACTGTCAGCTTTGTACCCCTTCTTTACATTCTGTTACCAAACAAATCAGAAACTACGTATAGAAGACTTTTTTTAATACTCAGAGACCAATTTAAAATGAAAATCACGGTCTACAAATGCGATTTCGAATTGGCAACCATAAATGCTGTCAAATATGTTTATCCACACGTGAATATCAAGGGTTGCTATTATCACTTTGTTAAGAATGTCTGGAAGATGGGTAAAAAGATTGGGTTAACTGCAGTTGAAGGTGGGCACAAAATAATAACTTTGTGCACACAATTACCTCTATTGCCACCAATTCTGATTCCGGAAGCCTACCTTTCTATATTTCATTTGTGTCCCGAAAAACCAGAATTTTTCGAATTTCAAAAGTACTTCAATAACTAATGGATCCTCAAAATCACAAAGGACATTCTTAGCTGTTACAACGAAAAATTTAGGACAACGAATGGTGTTGAGGGATGGCACCGGAGGATTAATACCAAAATACCTGCGAAACCTTCACTCTTCCTGTTTGTGCAGCTGTTAAAGAAAGAAGCATATTTCCAAGATCTGAAGATGACCGGCAATAGCTTACCACAAAAACGTTCTTCTCTTACTACACTGAAGGATAAAAAAATTGATCAAGTTATTACGAGGTTTTTGAATAATACAATTACTGTAATGGAATGTTTGATAAGTTTGGCCAAAGTTAATAAAACGAATTAAATAACTTTAAAAAGTTATTGCGTCTTCTGTGTGTATCTGTACTTCTGCCTTTATGCTAATCTGTCCTTCTGCTAATCTGGGATTTTGCTATTCCGGGATTTTGCGTATTTGTCCTTCTGCTACAGAGACGTCTGTAGATATAAATCGACCTTAAAGCGTACGCGCGGGGTGGCGGGGGCATTTAAACTCGCGCGGTGTATCGCGGTGGCGCCAAAATCATTGTTTTAACCAACATCATAATAGTCAATCCATATAAAATTTTGATTGTATTAATGTGTATACTATTCTTATTCCGTTTAAGAAAAACTGTTTGAAGTACTAGAACTTTACTTTTGTTATAACTGAAACGACACTGCAAATCAAATATTGACTAAAAAAATAGGTTTAACCATAATCTTTAAATGTTTCCTGTTGAAATCCTAAATAGTTCATGCGACCGACATATCATTATCTATTGCAAGCGAAATGGTTGAAGTGACAACATCTAACATTTCATGTACAGAGCTAAATGTATGGATCGACACTGGGTATGAATTTGACAAAGAGGCTAAATGTATTAAACGACATTCTTGTATATTTACAATGTAAAGCTAATTGTATTAAGCGACAATGGATAAGAATTTAACAAAGAGGGTAATTGTATTAAGCGACATTTCTATGTACTTATAAAGTCAGGCTAAATGCTTTAACGTACGTTGCCTGTAAATTGTTGCTCCAGGAGAAAACGTTTAAACGACTGCCTGGTATTTGGTAGTCAGCGTAAGTACACAGTTCCTAAATTTGTCACTATTTTGTGTCGCTTCATACATTGCAGTCTAAAATAGGCCCAAAAATGCGGTTGTATTAAGCGACAAAAAAGTTCTCCAATCGTCACCAAACCCAGCTCAAATGACGCAGAAAAATTCGCTGATTCCAAATATGTATAAAAGTCTATATCGCTCAGAGTGTCGCTTAATACAATTAGCCCGGAACCCATCGATATATTAGTGTTAATATAATAGTAATAGGGTAATTTAATTAAGTACCTGGAAGATAAGTAACTGCTCCCCAGATCAGAAGCACCATCCCAGCGTGGTGATAAATGTGGAGGAACGATACTTGATTCCCTTTCTTTCTTAATACAAAGAACACCTGAAACGTAGGATGAGTTTAGAAACCAAAGTAATAGTTTATAACATCCTAATAAGCAGGCATAAATTTAGTTTAATTAATACAGTGAAGTAAAAGTCCTCAAATAACAAATTAATATTCATAATGTTTTATAAGTTTGACACCCTTTTTAAATCCCCCAATCTGCACGTTTAAAAAAAACTGTATCCCGAAATTGCAGCTTTCGATAGAAGCTGAGAACTTTGGAGTCCCTTACATAAAGAAGACTTTTGACACTAGCTCATAAAACTTTGTGTAAAAATCAAAACTGTTCGTTCTTTATTTGAATGTTCCGCTGACCTGTATAGACCTGTATCTTGTCTCCATGACACGTGTTTTTTGACTAACTGTATAAAGTTAATGACTTCTGCTGAGTCACTAACTTTTACCTTCTTCCACTCATGTTTACATAGGTATCTACTTGTAAGTAGGTACTTGTAAGTTCTATTACTGTTTCTATTGTTTGATAATTTACTTCTAAAAGGTCATTTTTATAGTTCATTAGATATTTAGCATACCAAATGAAGTTTCTATGAAATTGTAAAACATGGTAATGCTTACTTTTTATATGTGACTTTCATTAGTAAATTGGGATTTTTTTATTCTTTGTATAAAAACGTTGTTTTGTAACTATTTATTACAAAAAGAATTATTTAAATCGGACGGACATACAATAAACAAATAAACTTACAAATTTTACCTTTTTATAAGTATAAAGTATAATAAGTATAAGTAAGTATTGAAGAATAAAATTATAGATAGGATTCATTCTATGTATGTTACAGTTCTCAATTTAATTAGTATTAATCAATATGAAGTACCTACGTTGTACTAAATTGAGTCATTGTACATACAAGTAGTGGTCAAATACTTACTGTATCCATTAGATCAATGATCTTCAAAAAGTAATAAAAATACACAAAAGAAGCTATTCTGATTGCTTTATCAGAGTTGGAGAAGTCTACAGGCTCGCATATCCATTTATATTCCCAGCCCCAAGCGACTAAAAGGGACTGAAAAACAAATAAGTGATTTAAATAAATAAAAAAAAGGATTGTGTGGTTTTATGATACCACGGTAAAAATGAAACCTTTTTCACATTATAGACATTATCCCGACTCCGCGGCCGACCAATACAAATGCAAAACCAAGTGCAAAACACAGACGATAAAGTTTGAGATGATGTAATAAAAGTTTCACTTTAAAAAGATCATTTTTCATAATAATGTACTGTAAAGAGTTAATAGCAGTTAATTTTATAATACTAGTTTTGCTCCGTGGTTTTATACATGTCAAAAACGAGATCAAAATAGTTTTTGTATGAACTCGGTTTGTCTTTTATCGGTCAATTGCCAAATGGCAATTTTCTTCGATCATCAATACACAACTAGATAACGGGTCACGTACAAAATCAAAGTTAAATACTGTCCGCGTGGATGACGTGTGACACCTTATTTTGTTTACTACCGAACTGAAACAAAAGTTTTAAAACAGTTCGAAGTTCAACCTAATTACAACCATGACACTTAGCAATAAAGTAGCAAATCTTATGAATAAAATAAGAGCTCACTTTTCAAATGAGGCCTTATTCACCGAGACGTATTTTTTGCGCCGACCCGACATCTAGTTGTGTATTGTTGATCGAAGGCAATTAAAATCAAAATTGTTTTATCATAAAAGTGGTACAGATTGTCAGATTTTCACATTTATTTTAATAGGATACAGTGAGATCTAGCAATTAGTTTATTTTATTGGTATTGGAGATTTGTAAATCCACTTCTCAGTAGGACCAATGAAATAAGGATCATAGAGATTGAACGTTTATAAGGTGTGGTCATGCGCATATCGTAGACAAAAGTTTAAAGAAGTGTGTGACACCAATTTGCAGGGGCCTGAGCTCACCATAGTCTATGGCGTGCTCAGGCCCCTGCAAATACCCCTACCCCTGCCGAAGAAGCAGTCATTAGAATTATACTTCTTCGCCATAGACAAGTCCGTCTTTAGTCCCTCTAACAACTTCCAACTAGTACAGACAAAACGTCATTGACAGACAAGAAGCCCATTAAGGTCGACACTGCGTTAAGCGTGCGCACGCCGCGGTTCCATACAAAAGTGAACCGGCGCGGGCGACCGCGGCGTGCGCCCGCCGCGTGTGGCTTCATATAAAAGTGGACCGTCGCGTGCGGTGTCATCCAAAAGTGAACCGGCGCGTGCGCCCGCCGCGTGCGCACTGCGCACACCTTACGCAGTGTTGACCCTTTAGACGTCTTGTCTCTAGTATGCACTCCTTCATATTATCATACAGAATACTATTTAACTACGGTTTTGACTAACAGCTGCTCTGGCTTTAAACAGCGTCTCATAAAAGTCATACTCACGTTAATAAACAAATATGCACACGCTACAACTTGCATGAAATTGTAAGCTATAAGTATTTTGTCTAGTTTGAATGGGTTTCTATTGCGCATATACTTAGGGCCCCATTTTAATACAAACATTAGATAAAGACCAAGTAATGTTAAGGTTTGATAAGGTTTTGCGACTAGGAACCAGGACTTTGTTCTTGGATCTGTAAAGGAGAAACGTAAATTTTTGTAAGTATCTAATCATTTGTTTAAAATTCTTTATAAAGTATAATTAAACTTGCAGTTCCCTGAAGAGCAAATGCCTCTATACTCACTAAGGATATGAATACCTTCTATATTAGATACTGTCAGCACCCCGCGGATTTACACGCGTTGAGCCCGTTCCCGTGGGAATTTCGGGATTTTTATACACACAAACCTTTCTCTTGGATCACTTTATCCATCTAAAAAACCGCGTCAAAATCCGTGCAGTAGTATTTGAGTTTATCACGAACAGACAGACAGGCAAACGCAAACGCGGCCGGGACTTTGTTTTATAATATAACCTATAAGCCTTTAATGTCCCACTGCTGGACAGAGGCCTCTCATCTCACTGAAGATATCAGTACAGTAAGCTCAACTCAAACCCGAGCCATGTTTGAACAATAGGAAACATGTTTTCGTTCGACCCGAGAATTGAACCTGAGACCTTGGCAGGCGAGGTCACATACCACTAGACCACCGAGGCGTTCAATATAATAGGTATTCATTTTTGGTCGAACATAAATGATCTACTTAGACCAAGAAGAGTTATTCCAGGCATTCACCCCCTGTTCCTATGCCCACATAAGAGTTATCTCTTTATAGGGTTTTTATTGGAAATAGCTATATCTAACCACGAAAGTGGAACTTCTCATGTACAGTGTCGAGAAATGGCAGCCTGCAACCGCTTTTAAACCATAAGCAAGAGTATATAAGGGTTATAAGGTTCATATCATTAACTTTACCTGGTAATTCGTTAAATAGTACTTGATAGGCGTCCCATGTCATTCGCAAAATGGCTGCCATTATAAAATTGAATTCCGTATTACTTTAATAAACACTTTAAAAATCGAACACAAATTTAAAGTAAATAATTGAAATTGAAAAAGGAATAGCTCTATGAAAATATCATTTTATAAATCGAAAAGAACTTGCTTCGTAATGTACTTTAACAAAACATTCTGTGATAGAGCTGGCTCTATGACTGATAGTGAAGCGACTAAAGTTTTAAAAAGAAAATGCAATAGGTCAATTAATAGTCGAATTATCATAATTTATTCTTCGACTACCGTTGACTTGACAAGTGTTTATAATATCTTCAATGTGTACGTACGTACGTGTATACATGGTTGTGCGTAGCTTTGCTTACAAATTAAAGTAATTTCATGGAAATAATTCTTTATTATGTCTTGAATGGTGAATGTATAAGAAACTTAAAATTATTCGAATTTATTATAGTTTAGTCCTGTGAAACTAAATAAATAAAAAAATTATTACAATTAAAATGTCAGCAAAAGATTATTTTTTATTTTACTTAAACTGTTGTATCCCCCAATTCTTTCCACCTGGATCTATCTTTCGCCACTTCTTTCCACTCCGTGTCGAAGTTCTTCAGTTCCTTCCGCCGTTTAAGCCGTTAAGCCGCTAAGTAACGTGCAGCTCGACCCTACTTTGGGTATACTACTTTGGGTGGCCGATAGTGGCATTTCTATTTGAGCTCACCGTGCTGCGGACGGTGCGTTAAATTGTCGACTATACCGAAGGACTTTGGCGGTCTGAAACTAAGACGAGAAAGAGAAATAATTATTAGGTTGCAATAATGCTGGCATTTAAAAATACATGTATATATATTACAATGTTAGTTTTAATTCTTTTTTAGTTACTATTTATTTATTTCACATAATGTTAATTCTGACCCGTATCTAGACATAAATCAATTAATTTTGAACTTGAACCGCTTTTGGAAGAGGTAGGCAGCTACATTAGTAATTAAAAGTAACATAGTAGTAACTATGTACATATATCCAGTAATGTTTACGGAAGTGACATTAAAAATATCTACACTACATGACGATATTTTCTCTTTTTACTAACGCACAAACATTTTTTAATAATATAGATGTTTTGTTCATATAAAAATACTTAGAATAAATTAATAATACAGTTACTAAACATACCTAAAACATGGCGTTATAATTAGTTTGTTTAGCGAAAATACCTAATTAACGTTATTTATCATTGATTGGGTAAGAAATGAAACATCAACCATTATTTTTATCATTTATTTAAATTATAATTTTTCATTACTTTGGCGAAAGTGTTAACATAATATAACATTAAGCTCTTCTCCTTCCGTTGATTCGGTTTGAAGCCGCGTACAGAAAGAAAGCAGATAGCCATCGCTGGTTTATTAGAAGCAGATAGCCATCGTTGCAAGCGCCGCCAGTACTAAGTTTCTGTACAGTGCACAAAACTGTCATTGGAGATACGTATCACGATCCGACACAATCCAACTCACCGATCAACTAGCCCTTATCAGCGCTGCAAGCTAAACTTATTGGCTTTCTGTCTGTATGCGGCTTAAGACGATAAAACAGAAACCTTTAGTAACAAAATTGTAATACATATTTTTAAGAATCATGCCTGTTTATGGCTTGCTCTTGCCATGAACTACATGTAGATATAAGTACTCCACTAATCCCTATTACAACTACTATTCCATAAAATAATTTACAACCTCGATTTCTACCGAAAGCAAAACGGTCAGTCCCAATAAATAGTGAAGCATGCTAAATTACACTCTGTACAGTGTGTATATAAATAACGAACTCAGTTTTGCTTAAAAAAAATCATTACACCTTATGGTTTGGCTTCAGATGAGACTACGAATCCGGCTTCACTTATACTGACAGTTTTCTGCCTAATATTTTATCTATATTAATATTATAAGGAGGTAAAATTTGTTAGTTTGTTTGTTTGTATGTTCGAGGTAATCTCAGGAATTATAAGTTCGATTTGAATAATTATTTTTGTAATAGATAGCCACATTCAAAAGGAAGGTTATAGGCTATTTTTCATCTCAAAATTCCCACGGGAACGGGTACAACGTGGGTAAAACCGCGGGGCGCTGCTAGTTTGTTCTAAAGTAGAACAGTTCGTAAACATGTTATTTCGTTTGTACATGTAGAAGCCGGACAAAAGATCGGATACAGTCTAATACGTAATACCTTAATAATGGTACCTTTTTGCCTTGAAATAGGCTAAGCTAGGTAGAATGAATAGGTTAGGCATCCACCTGTATAATTAATTGTCTTCCTTAGCGTGTTCGTCAATAGCCAAACTTGCTTGCTCGTCAATGTGTTGTGACTTGCTGGGGTGTGACTTGCAAAGTCAAATCATACTATGAACATCTTATTGTAGAATCTTTTAGTAATGAAGCCTGCTGCGTTTGATGTAACTTTTAATTATATCTCACGTAGCATATCAATCTCTACTGATATTATTAATGTGAATAGAAGTTTGTTTGTTACGCTTTCACGCCAAAACTACTGAACCGATTTGAATGAAATTTGGTACACAGTTAGTCCAGAGCTTGAGAAAGGACATAGACTACTTTTTATCCCCAAAATCCCGCAGGAATAGGTACAACACGGGTGAAACCGCGGGACGCGGCTAGTATTACATAATTATTATCCACATCAAAAGTAGTCAACGCAGCATCGCATATACCTGGTGGAAAGGAAGCTAAGCTACTCGTTACTCACGTATATACTAAATGCCTTATTCATAAACGTTCTTTAACTAAAACACTGTTATAAAGTGTTTTGTCTCTTTTTACCCTTTTGAATACAGCGTATGTCGGAAAGGGACCAACTATTTGATATCTAAAATGCTGATATCAAGCGTTTATGAATAAGATCCTAAATCTAATACATCACAAAGTCTTAAGGGATTTTAATACTATTAATTCTGATAAGAAAATACATTTGACATACATTTTAATTACATATTAATATTATGCGTCCGCGAGACGATCAAGTGCACTTGACAAGTCTACGGGCTTGAAGTGAATATTGATCGTTTACAGCGTTGACTTGACAATTCCCGTCAAGTATCTACGTGCTGGACATGACTTGACAATAATTTTGTTTACGGCACTTGAACCAACTTGAGCTTGATGCGACTTGACGCGACTTGACAAGTTTTATTCATTTGCGACTTGTCAAGTGCACTTGATCGTCTCGCGGACGCATTACGGTAAAGACAGATTACCCAAAGCTGGCACGTAGTTGACTGTAGCAAATAATTTGCAGGACAAAATTAAACTTGCATTACAAGGTGATATTTTTTTGGATTTGCCCGTTAGTGTACGTTAGTATATTGATTTATTAACGGACAAATTGTATTAAAGCCACGAATATGCGTCAGCTTTGGTTACAATACTATCTATATCAAATGATTACCAAATTTTAATTTTTAGAAAATAAATTAATTCGACGTTAATTTCATTAAATAGTCATTAGCCGCGTACCCACCTAGCGCACAGGCTCGCGAGCCGCCATCATAAGTCGTGTATATTCAGCTGCAGCTATTTTCCTAGCTTCGCGCGCGAGCCAAAACATAACCGAACCCACCTAACACACAGCGCTCACCGAGGCACCTTTGAGCGCGTCAAGTTTACCGTTACCCCGAGCCATCTGTTGTCGCTCGGGGCCGAGCCGTGCTCAGCCGAGCAAACGCGCGCCCGAGGCAGCCCGAGGCACGTCCACACCAGCCGAACATTTGGCTCGCGAGCCATGGCTCGCGAGCCTGTGCGCTAGGTGGGTACGGTTATGTTTTGGCTCGCGCGCGAAGCTATGAAAATAGCTGCAGCTGAATATACACGACTTATGATGGCTCAGCCTGCCTCGCGAGGCGGCCTCGTGAAAATTGAACAAAACTACTGAGGCTGGCTCGCGAGCCTGTCCGCTAGGTGGGTACGCGGCTATTGATATTTTGCGAAATTTACTTGTGAATCGCTGAGTTCAATAAATTAAAAAATTGTCATATATTTTGCGTTTTTACAATTGGGAAAGTTTTCAATTTGTAAATTCACAAAATGTCAATTATTCCTTACCGAAAATCAAACATAAAAAATCTCCGTAAAAATCCCCATAAGAATATTTTCATAAACCTAACAATTAAATAATAACTTAATCTCACTAGCTTTCCTTCTTTTCTGATATCTCTTGACTCTTCTGATTTCTCTTCGCAGATTCGATATAACTCTTGTAGTAAAATTTACCGAACATGTAAAGAAAAGCGGTGCAGTTAAAGATGACTATTAAGTTCAAGTATTTGGGGTAGTTGCAGTTTGTGGCAAATAGTCCGGTGACGTTTAGGTAGAGGACGATGCAGAATTGCACCTGTAAAATAAAGAAACAATTGTAATAAGAAAAAGGAAAATTGAAAAATGTATTAATTAAATCATAGATAAAAACTTTTACGACTAGAATATTAAAATATGTAGGAATAAATATAATTCAACCCTCTTATTACTAGCGTCCGGATAATACTATCTAAGAATTTTGGTAAATTCCTAAGTAATCTAACAAGTTCGGAAAGTTCCTGGATCACACATGTGAGTGAGAGGTGGTATGGTGAAGAAGATTGTTAACTTTAAAAATAGAAGACAAAGTGTAAAAGCTAATCGCTGTCGCCATTCACCATAAGTTACTTACTAGTTAAGTATATGTACTTATTTTTACTACAGTAGAAAAGGAAAAAGAACAAGCAACAATAAAAGTACTAACCAGCTGGAATTTGGTGACATACTTCTTCCACCACAAGTATTTCTGGTACTGAGGTCCGAGGCCGGCGATGAAGTAGTACGAATACATCAGAATATGGATGAAGGCGTTGATCGAACCTTCAGGGATGGCTTGGCCTCCTGTTGATACAAAATTAGAGTTAATAAGGATTTTTTCTGAGAAAGAGGAGAGTCTTGATAGAGTTTGAACCATGACAATGATATGAGTTGTGAAATAGTCATTGGTTTTTGCCGCATCGGTTGCGCAATTTTTATACTTCTTTGTTTTTATATTCATACAATTACAGAGTTTTTGAATTTACCATCGGTTACAAAAAATATGTGTATAGCGTATCTCATACATTGACTAAAAAAAAAAAAACAAACAAATACATCCAGTTTGATAAAACTGAGCCTTTTTAAATATTATTATACAATTTACATAACCTTATCACTTCAAATTCTCAATCATGGTCAACTGCGACGAGCGTATCTCAACTCAACGTGCAATGTTATGAAAGTGTGCAATATAAGATCAGGTCAAGGGAAGTATACATCACTAGCAGTGCTCGCAGTTTTACCCGCGTTGTGCTCGTTCCCGCAAAAATTTGGGGATGACAAATAGGCGATATTCCTGTAAAGGCCTGCGCCTACTGCGTCATAACAGTCTATAGACGAGCTTTATCGATGCCAAACTGTATTTTGTCAGTCTAACGGCAGTAGTCGATTAAGTAAAAGGTATATTCGTGTAGTGGCTAAAGGCCTCCAAAATATCGATTGAAATAACTGAGACTGACAATTTTACGCACCCGAAGCACGGTAGCGCTGAAAGAAATGCCGATATCGGCCACGAATCCAATTACTCGTAGAGTATCCGTACGGGCGATATATGATATTAAAATTCCTTTTATTGACAGCCAGTTTTCAGTAGCATGTCAAAATATTTTTTTAAACTCAAATCATATAGTAATATCCTTAAAAAAGCCTTAAAAAGGTAAGATAGGGTTGAAATCGGTATTGAAACTAAACTAAGGGTGCTTTCAAATTATGCGTTTCGTGTCGGACCACTGCGGTGCCGAAGCGGTGCGTTTGTCGTATTGTGTACGTACGACCGTGTGTTTTCATACAAATCGAGCAGCACGGCAACAGTGCGGCGTCGGTACCGCGAAATAATTTTATTACGCACTGTTGCCGAGCTGCTCGATTTGTATGAAAACACACGAACGTACGTACACAATACGACAAACGCACCGCTTCGGCACCGCAGCGGTCCGACACGAAACGCATAATTTGAAAGCGCCCTAAGAACACCTTTCTGGTAGTAATGGACTCGATATGCTAAATTAATTGACGCAATTCACTTTATATGCAACGAAAATCCTAATTTCGTTCAAGATCAATGTACCTAAGTAGGGAACAATGAACTTCAGTGATTTTCAATTAAATGATTGATTTTAATTTAAGTTACTTTATGTTGACTCTCACTTTGAATTTAACTACGTGATACACTTCGCTTTTATTTTACATTTTATCTGACGTTTCAGCCCCTTTATAGCTTGTAATATGGAATCAAACTAACTGATACTACTACATATTACTTTCACAAATACTTTATAAGAATATATCTTCACATATTGTTGACTCCGAACCCGCGACCCCCGACACAGTAAGCGCTCTCACTGCCACTGTGCCAACGGTCTTGTCAATTACCTACTAGATAGAACTTACTTCATTGCACACACTTTAGAAAGACACACCACGTTTTAGTGAAGTGTAGGTACTTCGCGCTTCCGTGAAAAACACCATTGAACCTCATCAAACTAACCTGGATGATACTTGGTGCCGAACCAAGACAGTGCAGGCATCATAGAGTGATGGTACAGGTGAAGGAAAGACACCTGATTGTTCTTCTTTCTTAGCACGAAGAATACCGTATCCAGTAACTCTGTGATCTTTGCCATATAGTACCACCAAACTGCGGCTGCCCACTAAAACATAATTATAAAGTATTAGTATTAGAAATTAGATAATCTTGGTTTAAAAACAATACATTTTCTTAATAAGAAATAATTATAAAAAATAAACAAAATTAGTATAGGCACTTTGTTGTCTTTTTTGGATTACTACAACATTCTTTAATAATAGCCATGTTTTTAGGAATGTAAATATAATGTTATGGTTTCCTCTCTACATCAATTGTAATAACTTCTTATGAAAAAAAATTAAAAAAAAATTTTATTTCATAAACAAAACAAATGTTAAATAGTTAACTACGAGTAAATATGTGTAACACTGTTCGGTGGCTCAATACTTCCATGATCAAGATCCTTAATTATTTAAATCTGTTCAAATCATTTGAGAATACGTGTATGCGGAAGCATAAAATAAAAAAGCAAAGTATAAGCCTGTAATGTCGCACTGTTGCGCAAAGGCCTCTTCTCTCACCGAAGATATCCGTACAGTAAGGAGGACACCAAAATAAAATAATTAAAGATACATTATGATAAATTTTAATATTACCTTGGTCCCATTTTCTGAATAATCTATATTATGGCACTTGCACTTGTAACTTGTTTCAATGATGAAGCAAATACCCTGAAAAGGAATAAATACGTAAAATAAAAGCTTTATAAAATAGTTCAGTCCCTTGTAGGGTCAAATAACATGAAGACGAAGATGCCATGCTGCAAATACAAGCAAAATGGCAAATAACATATGACAAAAGAACATTTCATGAAGACAAAATGTGAATGATACTAGTATAGCGCCCCGCGATTTTACCTGCGTTGTGCCCGTTCACATAGGAATTACAGGATGACAAATAACCTATAACCTTCCCTTGAAATGTGCTTATACATTACAAAAATAATTATTCAAATTGGACCAGTAGTTTCTGAGATTATCCTTTACAAAGTTAGAAACTTCACCTCTTTTTAATATAAGTATAGATAGATAATAAGAAAGAATGTTATAGTATACTAGCTGCGCCCCGCGGTTTCACCCGCGTTGTACCCGTTCCCGCGGGAATTTCGGGATGAAAAATAGACGTTGGCCGATTTTCAGACCTACTCAATATGCTCACAAAATTTCATGAGAATCGGTCGAGCCGTTTCGGAGGAGTACGCGAACGAACACTGTGACACGAGAATTTTATATAATAAGATAAGATAATAAATAGTTAAATTACATAGTAATTTTAGGTTCTTCAAATGTCTAACAATCATTGTTACTCGCGCCATGGCATGCAAACAAATGCCTCTCAATATGGGAATCAATTAAGCAATATTGAAAAAGTAATTTTTGATGGCTTACTGCTGCCGTACGTAGACGTCATTTAAAAAGCCGATAAATGATAATTGAATTGCATTGAGGATTTTGCTAAGGCGTAAGACACAATAGTGCGGGTTGCGGGTCGCGTGACGTTGTGTCTACAATATAAAAATGAATCGCTGAATCTGTTGCTAAGCGCATAACTTCAGAACGACTGCACCAAATTTGATGATTCTTTTTTTAATGTGTTCCTTATTGTCAGGACAAGGTTTTTATATAAGAAAAATAAGGAATAAAAATCTCAAAACTCCCACGGGAACGGGGGCGCTGCGGGTGAAACCGCGGGGCACAGCTCGTTCCTTATATTTTTATGAAAGGAACATATTTATCAAACTAGCCCGCACCCGCACGCTTGCGCTATGCGTAAAGCGGTTAGTGTTCCATCTGAGAGCGTTAATTAGTGTTGTAAAGTTGCGACGAGTAAGAAATATTCCAATTGAAAAAAGTAAAGAAAAGACAACTAAATTTTTTTCTGTAATTTTTTTTTCTGTAATTTTTTTTTCTAAATTTTTTGTACTATGTCACTAAATACATCTGTTAGGACTCGAAACAAATCACGTCATTATTTTATAAGGTAAAGCAATGTTTACTACTCACAATATTGATTCTTAATATTGACTTATGAAGATACAATATTTAGCTAGTATTCACTTGTATTGACTCTGTATGTCTCAATTTTGTTGTCAACAAGTAATGAATGCTTAAACGTTATGTAATAATATATCACATTAAATTCTGAACTTTTGTTACTTTGGATACTAAGGGCCGGAACTTCGTTAAGTGGGTGCCCGCGCGGTTACATACAACAGTGAAATCGGCGCGGGCGCACGCGACGGTTGCCGCGCGATTTCATATAAAAGTGAATCCGTCGCGTGCGCCCGCTTGCCGTAGTTTCAGCCCTAAGGTAATAACTAGATTATTTTCGCCACTTATTTTCTCTTTGGATAGTTATTTATGAAATCTTAAGTTCCAATTTCACCGTTTCTATCTTGAACCACGATCAACTGAAGTCGGTTTTAGTGAATAAAATTTGACGTTTTGATCTCAGTTTATCTTTTGAACTAGGATTAAGTTAATTGATCGAGTTCAGTTGTAACGGTAAAATTGGGGAAGGATTTTTTAATATGTTCACCAACTTCTAGTAGTTAAGTGTACATTATTTGCTAAAACTTACCAAATACGTCATATAGATGCTGAACAACACTTGCACCAAGTTATACAACATTATGGGGTACTTCAACTTGTATGGTTTCCTGTCTTTCATGTAGGAAGGTCCAGCGTACACACAGAAGAACAAGTACGAGGCCAGGATGGTGATGAGAGGCCCTGGACTCTCCACTAGCCACCAGTTTTTTGTTCGTGGATCTGAAAGAAAAAAGCCAAATAAATACATCCGGACAAATTTACTTAAGCTTAATTACACCCTAACTAAGCCCTAAGCTTGTAAAATGGAATCTAACAACTGATTCTACTACATATACATACACAAGTTTATAAGAATAAATAATTGACACCCAGACGTCGTCGTCAACAACTATGTCTGCACATATTGTTGACTTCGGGCGGGAATCGAACCCGCAACCCCCGACACAGTAAGCGCTCTCACTGCCACTGTACCAACAGGCTTGACAAATCATTTTATTATACTAGTATCGCCTCGCGGTCTTAGAGTCCGTTTCCTGAAAAGCGGATCGGAGAGGTGCGGAGTCCGATTCACCAATCACAGAGTATTGCGATTGTCAAACAACGCATTGACATTGTAAAAATATTTTTGTAATGCATTGTGATTGGTTGGAACGCCTCGGTGGTCTAGTGGTATGTGCACTCGCCTGCCAAGACTGAGGTCCCGGGTTCAATTCCCAGGTCGAGCGAAAACATGTTTCCTACTTTTCAAACATGGCTCGGGTTTGAGATCACCAACCCGCATGAGGCAAGCGTGGTGATTACGCCTGAAACCTCCTCACTGTACTGATATCTTCAGTGAGACGAGAGGCCTTTGCCCAATAGTGGGACATTACAGGCTAATACTTTTACTTTACTTTATTGTGATTGGTTAGTTGAGCTCCGCACAGCTCCGCTCGACTTCAATGGAAACCCCGTTGCCTTAATTGACTTCAAAAACCGAAGGAGGGTTCTCAATTCGGTGAATTTTTTGTTGTTGTGATTTATCGTGCGAATCAGTTAAAAACTCGGATAATTCCCAAGTGTTTTATTGTTTCCATCAATAAAAAACAATTTTACGATCACCGTTAACAGTTTCAAAACGACAATTTATCACTCAAAATTCTGTTCAATAATTTTTTGTTGCAATTAATCTCTTTGTTCCTTTTGTTATTTCACAGGTTAAGGCTTGGATACCCCAGCCATTTCGACATTTGAGGGGGTGAAGCAGGCGGTGAAGCCGGGGAGGAATAGTACGCGCAGCGGCCGTCGCGGCGGCGCGGCGCTGACGTCACTCTATGAGATACGGGGCCCGCGTGCGGTCGTTTTGTAACAGAAGATTGCGAAGCGCTTAATTATCTAATTCACATAATAAAAATCAGTAGTAGATATTGAATTGGGTAGAATAGTCATCACATTGATAAAATAGATTCTAACAATCAACATTTTATCGCATTTTGTATTTATCTAAATTACGTACATATCCTATCCTACTAATATTATAAATGCGAAAGTTTGTGAGGATGGATGTATGTATGGATGTATGTATGTTTGTTGCTCTTTCACGCAAAAACTACTGAACAGGTTATATAAGCTACAATTTATAATGAATTTGTGTAATTTTGGTCGTAATAAATAAGTATTTGTAAAGCAAGTCGGAGAAAAATCACCACCGTACTGGTTTGACACATGTGACATGGTCGCCATGCGACGGCCTCCGTATGAGCACGAAGCATCGCCGAGTAGTTCCGATATACGTATGTCTTATATTTTAGTCGTTAATTTCAACGTGTGACGTGTCGTTACGATAGCATAACATTGCAATTAGTGAATGAAACCTAAGTACAGGAAGAATCATTTTGCTTATCTCGAAGGCCGCGGGTTCGAATCCGAACATTACAATTCATTTTTATTTTCTCACATTAGTTTATCAAAACTCTTTTTCATTTGAGGTTGTGTAAAGTACCTTAATATTTTAGAAAAAATCTTAAAAAATATGCTGTATAAAATAAATTATCAAAATCGAAACACCTATTATAGGTATTTTTCGTTTAATTAATTTACCACTTTATCTATTGACTACTTTTGGAAATAAACCGTCTTATAAAATTTTATCCTACTAACCTACTAATCCTACTTCCTACTTCCTACTAATATTATAAATGCGAATGTTTGTGAGGATGGATGTATGGATGGAAAAAAATCTGCCCTCTAAGAGCTATCTTGGCGTGCGCTGCCTAAACTATTGGAGTTACACAAAGATGATGTACTCGTTTGTCTTTCGCATTAAGTCAGTGGTCGGCAACCTTTTGACAGGCAAGGGCCACAAAGTAGCCAAATAAAGTAAGGCGGGCCGCTTTTGTGACATAGGGGTATATGCGGAACCAAGAGAGTGCTACAATACGCAGGTGGGAGTGTGCTACGACGCGGAGGTAGCTACGATGCGGAGGTAGGAGTGCGCTACGTTGTGGAGGCGGAAGTGTGAAGAATATTAGACACATAATGTCGTTGGCCAAATGATAGTTTGTTGCTAATGGTGGTTTTACCTACTATGTTTACTTCTTTAAGATATTTTTATATTGCCACAAGTGACGGCCACAAGTGACGTGTACGTGCGGGCGAGCAAGTAGTAACTAAAATGGAATAGTAAATTAAAGGAACTTGGGATACTATGGACCCTGGCCCAATGCACAACAGTGGCATGACTTATTTACAAGTCACTCTTTGACGGTCATATCGAAATCGACGGCCAACTCGGTGTTATGGCTACCGAAGAATAGAGTTGGGCTATGTTATGGACCATAACCGTGTTGCTCAACAGTAACATGATCCATGTCATTTGAAAGCAAAAGGCGCCTCTTTTTGCTTCGGTTTAATAAAAAAATGTTTTAAACCATAAACATATCACCAAACTTAATGTGGCAGACTAAATTCCATGCGAGCGAAGCCGCGGGCAAAAGCTAGTGTTTTATAATAACCTATTTTGAAAAAAGTTTATTTTTATTATAATGTCACAATAATCACATTTTAGGCGGCCCCTAGACCTACAATAACATTGTACAATATATTTAATTGTGCAATAAGATTGAATTGCGTTTGGATCCAAACGGTCAATTATATTGCACAATAAGAAAATCGTGCAATGTTTTCTTGTTCAGTCGAAGAATAGTTTGATCCCGAGCAACATATCAAATATTGCGCAATACTGACCCTACACGAAGCAATAAAAAATATGATGCAATAAAAATTAAACTCGCTCAAACTTTCGTTCAATCATTGCGCAGTCTTCAATATTAGCCCAAGACGATCAATTATATTGCACAATATTCAATATAATTGATCGTTTAGGGGCCGCCTTAATAAAATATAGAAAAAAAAGACGTGTGGCACTCGGGGACTGCCGCGGTAAAGCTATTGCATAGTTATTTTTTCTATCACTAGATGGCGTTAGTGGGGAGCGATAGGTTTTTTTTTCTATCATTAGATGGCGTTAGTGGGGGCCTTAGGTTTTTTGCGCGAGGTTTTTTCGTTACGGAATTTCTGGATTCGGTCCCCGCGCTCAAGGCCCGCGATAGAAGCTATGCAATAGCTTAAAATATAGAAAAAAACAATAAGATCTCAATGAGAAAACACTATGAAGTTTCGTAGCACTGGAATGAAAAAAGCGACACACGTCCGACTAGCACGGCGCCTCAGCGCATACTGTCACTCTGGGTACAAAAGAGCGAGAAACACTACGGCGCGGAAATTGTAATGGCGACTCATTCGCAAGAATCTACCACCTTTCGTTGGAAATTTATTTTAATTACAAATATAATATTGAAACAAAAATTTTACTCCAACAGTCCTGAGTCATAGTTTATTTTACATCACTCAAATTAATTTTAGAAATATGCGTTTGAAATTGTTTAACAAACTAAGTGTTTAAAATTCACAAAGTAAGGTATAAAAGACCCAACTTTGTGATTATTTTCTATCGAGGAAATTAATAGTCAACGTGTTTCGGAAACAGTAGTGTCATTAAACATATGATCAAGATTAAAAACAAACAAAAATTGTTCTTGTAACGTTAAGACTTTTGGCTAAAAAATTGTTTAAAGTAGCCCGTTTTAGGAACTCATAGGCCCTTAATTAGAAAATTAATCGCCATAAGGAATTAATTACTCTTGTCTAGATGTATGAATTTATTATTAATTAACGTTAAAAGTTTGGAAAATAAGAAAAAATACCGCCCGTAATGTTTCTTTTTGGAAGTATTACTATTAACACACTAGCTGTGCCCCGCGGTTTCACCCACAGCGCACCCGTTCCCGTAAGAAATACGGGATAAATAGTATCCTATATCCGTTTCCTGGTTCTAAGCTACCTCCCCACCAATTTTCAGCCAAATCGGTTCAGCCGTTCTCGAGTTATAAATAGTGTAAGTAACACGACTTTCTTTTATATATATAGACTAGCAGCGCCCCGCGGTTTTACCCGCGTTGTGCCCGTTCCCGTGGGAATTTCGGGATAAAATGTAGCCTATAGCCTTCCTCGATAAATAGACTATCTAACAGTGAAAGAATTATTCAAATCGGTTCAGTAGTTTCTGAGATTAGCGCGTTTAAACAAACAAACAAACAAAACAAACTCTTCAGCTTTATAATATTAGTATAGATTTAGTTATAGCTATCAAGTTTATTTAAAATACAACAACCTTTGCTTTAGTTTCTAAACTGTGGCTGTCAACGCATGCTGCATGTAATTGCATCTCTACATGCTATGAATGGAGAAACGTGCATAGGTTTTTCTGCCAAGATAAATTTTACTAGCAGCGCCTGGCGTTTTTCAAGTTAAATTAAACAATCACTTAACACCAATACTAATAATGATTGTAAAGTCCATGACATGTTCAAAATTTACACGGTTGAGTATCATCAGAATTGCATGCATAATGAATACAATAAGAGATGTTGTTAATTACAATTACCTTATACGAGAAACGGAACATAATTATGTTTATTATCTCTTGCGATTTTACAACCATTGTTTTGTAAAGGTGTGTACTTTATTATTAACTTATTAGTTTAATATTTATATTATGATAAGTGAGAAGAGATGGCATCAGACACAAGCATCACCACATGCATAGTGCGAGTGCGGGCCGGGTGCGGGTCGCTTGACGTTGTATTCCTTGTATTTGTATAAAAGGCGTCACACTGACCCGCACTTTGTCCACAGCCGCACTATATGTGTCTTGCACTTTAATAATTTAGTGTTGTACTAGGATGCGTTTTCTAGTAAGTCGCTTGGTTTTTAAGCCATTATGGTGCATTAAGGCATTCGTGTGCTCAAGCCAGGGTTGGCCACTAACCTATACGAATTGAATGAATAATCAGTTTGCGGTCCTCACGCGGTTATTGTAGTATGCCGCAACCGCAGCGCCATCGATTTTCGCAAACCGCATGCGTTCGCGGTATTATTGTCACCCCTACAGAGAGGCAAACTAAAGTCTTTATATTAATTACTTATATTATTAAATAAGGTATGGTTAATGAATCAAACGCAGGCTTTACTCATAAATTATCATTACCGTTTATAATTTTATCTTGTATTTTTTAATATGTATATAGTTAATTATTTCAATTGTTTAACCAATCGTTGCGTGACACCGTCCCTCTACTACTTGTAGCTCCGCGCGTCCCCTCAGGAGCTAGGGGTGGCTGAAAACCAGCGCTGTTCCAGCGGACAGCACAGCTGAGCCATCTTCCTTTTGCCCTTCCTAATTTTTTAGTTATTTTATTATTATTTTTATTTTTGTTTTAAGTTTGCATTTTCAATTAATTGTACTTAATTTTAAGATAAGGGCAATAAACGTAATTTTATTTATTTTATTTATTTATTTATTTATTTAAATATTAAAATAAATAAATATGTTTATTATTAAATAGTTTATCGACTCATATTTACTTGTTATTGGAAATTGTGTTCAATATGATGAAAAATATAAATCTATACTAATATTATAAAGAGGTAAAATTTGTAAGTTTGTTTGTTTGTATGTTCGAGCTAATCTCGGGAATTACCAGTCCGATTTAAATAATTATTTTTGTAATGGATTGTCACATTCAACGGGAAGCTTATAAGCTATTAATATAATGTAACATATTCAGTCCGATATTTATTCGGAGTTCTCTCATGAACCAGTTTTTGCTACCATGCAATTAAGTTTACAATGTCATCGAAGTAAAAGGAAGGCTCTTCAATACTTTGCGAACGGAAATAATAATAATTCATGGGCGTCTGGTCGGAGACGAGGACCCTGTAGGGCCGACCGAACCGACCAGAGGTCAAATCTATCTTTACTTGTTTAATAAAGCTGAAAGTTTATTGTTTATGTTGGTTTTAAACGGTTATCTGTCGAATTACCAGTGGGATCCGAAAAATTCTCATTGCATTGAATCTAAGATTCAAGATAAACTTTTTCATTGTAAATTCCTATGGGAACGGAATCATTGTAGGTAAACTTGCAGGGAGATATTTGCATTTGGTGAGAAAATTGGGATGTCAGAGCGGTGACTGTGTCTGGGGATGCGGATTCGATTCCCGAAGGAGGCAACAATATGTGCAGAAATAGTTTTTCATAGAAGTAAAGCAAATGAATTGCAAAGCAATGCAAAGCGAATCCGAGCTGATTGCCACTTATCTGTATAAGTTGTTTAAACATATGTTATCGTTCGTTACAATATTATGTAGGTTTTGTATATATTATTAATATACACTTTTATCGTTTTTTAATGTCATTTTTAACCCACGCAGTGACAATCCACGCAGTGGGGTGTTATTAGTTTGACGTCGATTGCTGTGTGTCTGTCATCGTAGCCTTAAAACGGATGGACCGATTTCATTGCAGAACATTTCATTTCAAAGCTAGTTTCCCTGTTTGGTAAATATCGGTCCTGTCGTTTTTGCACAAGAGATTTTTTAAATTTTAATGTAACTTATTGACACGGTTGATCCGATTTCGATTTGGTTTTGATTCAATACTCTGAGATGTCATAAATTGTTTAATTTTAAGCTACACACAGCAAACATTTCAGGCTATACGTGTATCAAAGAGATTTGTTACATCTCAGCATATGCAATATTTATCTATTTACATAAATCGATCGAATTTATTTTGACACACCGCGAGTCTAGATTGCAATATAGCGTATAGGTAACACGTTCTATTTAAATACATTATCCTGAAACTGATTTGAATATTATTTTGCAACATCATAACTACATTTTATAGTTTATTTGATCATTTAAAGTTGGCGGTCAATGTCGTCAAAAAATGTTGCAATGTATTAATGTATTACCTGATTATAAATGTCTAGATCAAATCGGATGGTGGCAATAAAATGTTTGATGTCTTTATTATACAACTAGCAGCGCCCCGCGGTTTTACCCGCGTTGTGCCCGATCCCGTGGGAATTTCGGGATTTTTTTTACATAAAAACCTTTCTCTTGAATTACTCTACCTATTACAATAAACCGCATCAAAATCCTTTGCGTAATTTTAAAGATTTAAGCATACAGACAAACAGACACGAAACAGAGACGACTTTATATTATAGTAAGTATTACCCCATTTAAAAAATACCTTTTTAAAAATAAAAACTAAAAGTCACTTTGTTTAATCATCATAAGGATCTTTGCCCATTCTATTCAAATATTATCGCAAACAGTTTGCCTAGAATCTTTATTTACTTGAATATTACGTGCTCGGAATTCTGGATATGTCATTATAAAATAATTAGACATCGTTTTCTTAACCAAATTAATAATGAATTGTATAATCACTCATTAAGGCCGCCTGGTATTTAGTTTATGTGATTTGGACACAAAATATTTTCGCGGAACCTTGCCAAAATATCTGACTAGAACAATAGACGTAATAATACATTTTAGTCACACGATAGAAATATTTGATTGAAAAAAATATGACGAGGCATGGGGAAATATTAATATGCTACGATGTATTACAGAAAAAAGAAAAATAAAATTATTAATATCATAATATTCCTCGTATTATAAATGCGAAAGTTTATGACGATGAATGTATGTATGGATGTATGCATGTTTGTTAGATGAAACTTTACAGTTATACACGTTATACATCAGAATAACTTATGGGATACATTTATCCCGAAATTCCTGCGGAAACGGGTACAATGCGGGTAACACCGCGGGGCCCGGTTAGTGTCCAATACGAGTATATCGGAGTCGTTTTATATATTTGAGTCGTTTCAACACGACTTGAAACAAAACACAACCCTAGTTTAAAAGAAAAAACAAATGAATGCAGTTACTACGTTCTTTAATTTAAAAAAAGAACATTTTTTTTAACTTAAGCATAAAATAAAATTGACTCTAATCATGCCGGTCAACCATTTTATCTAATATCTACTAAACATGGTTTATCGATGAACTGAACCAAGAATGCATGCAGATACATTTCTACACAGATAAGAGTTTACGTTTAATCCACGTAATATTCAAGGTCAATCATTTGATAGTAATAGAAGATGCACTAAGTATTTCTATATTAAGTATCTTCGAATAGGTTAGTGGCCAGCCCCGGTGTTGGAGTGTTTAGACCGCCTAAAGGCTGCTTTATCGAGCTCTCAGAAGCACGGTAGCGCTCAGATAGAAAAAAATGGGTCACCCATGCCTCTAATAGTCTAGGTGCACATTGCTTATTGTTCTAATTTTGAAGAGACTATAACTATGCATAAATAACTAATCTCAATTATACGCGTTCCTATGGGAATTTCGGGATGAAGCAGCTTATAATATTCCTATCAATGTAGCTATGTAGACTAATATAATAAGTTGGCTTTTTCTCTTTCCCTCTCACTGTACTGATATCTTCAGTGAAATGAGATACCTTTGCCCAGCAGTATTACATTACAGGTTAATACTTTATTTATGACCACAAGTCCAATTTGGATAATAATTTTCGTATTGAATAGCCAGTCTCCACGGGAAGGTTATAGGCTTTTTTATCCCGAAATTCCCACGGGAACGGGCACAACGCGGGTAAATCCACAGGGCGCTGCTAGTCATGTATATACAGAAAAGTTAGACTATAGCCTTATTATTAGTATAGAGTGACTTAAAACTTGATCTCGCATTACAAATAATATTTAGATAAGTAATTAATTACCGTAATATTATGATAAAGTAACAAACACGAAGAAATATAAAATAAATTATCATATACATGCATAATTTATTATTTATTCATATGTATCCTGAGATGAGAGGCCTTTGCTCATAAGCGGAACGTATAAAGACTATATTTAACTTAATTCCAATTAAAATTAAGACGTTTTTGTTGTATGTTTGTTTGTATAGAGATTTCAAGTCATATTATTCACTATTTTATTCCGACATTGTCCCGAGAACACTTTCACCGCGGGTAAACCCAAGAGACACTGATAGTCAACACAATTACATATTTTATATAGGTATATTGTATAAATTGAACAGCTCAAATAAAATACTTAAAAATACTATGTATACACATTAAAAAAATCTTTTTTGAATTTTTCACTATGTGTATGTATTGCAAAGGTTAAATTAAAAAATTCGGAAAGGTAGCTGAAATTATATTCAAATTAAAATGTATTTACGAACACATATTTGAATGAGAACTTTTAAAATGCTATAACTACACATTTATATGTAATATTGGCAACCTTTATTTGATAAATAAATAAATTAAAAATAAATAAAATTAATTCCCTAATTCTTACCTGCCAAGTCATTCATAACGTAATTGTATCCCTGCCACACCCGGGGCATTATTAAACCGGACATTTTTATTTAATAAATAAATAAAATAATCAATATTTAATGTCAATGCCACAATTATTATTCTGTCACGCTAAAGACACGTACGGCACGAATTCCAAAAATTGACTAATGCGAAAATGCTGCGCTTTTACTTTATATCCAATCCCATATCAACAACGCCGCCATTATTATTAATAATTGTAAATAGTATTATTAATATTATCATCTTTATTTTACCTATAGATTTTTTTAACAGCGACATTTTTAGTAGCTTACAGCAGCTACAGTTTTAGATCTCAAAATATATATATATTTTTTAAATAATAGTTTTTGGAGATGCATGGTATTTTTAACGTCTCATTATTTTAAAGTGACCGTTGTTAAATTATGATATCTATCATTTGAAGTAACAATAGGAGTAATTATGAGTCTTTTTGGTATGACCCATCAACTAGTGTGCTATTAAAAAGACATCGATACAATAGCTTAATGAATATGCCTCAGTAATATTCAATGTAGAACCCAAATTTAAGTACACCATAAACGAAAGAGTATGAAAGTAATTTTGTTAATGAAAAAAGTAAAACTTTTTTATTGCAAAGGAGACTGCTATACATTTGGACTACTAGTGACATAGTGGTCAAATTCGCTAATATTAAATATTTACAAGGCCAAAATCAATATTACAAAATTCTTCTATCGTCTCTCATACCACTAAAACTAAAGATAGTATATAAAATATGTACATAGATATATCATTTACATGCTGATAAATATTAGCCTTCACCTGTTTATGCTTAATAATGTCATGTCTCCAAAAATAAAAAATAAAATTTATTTTATTCATCTTCTTCGTCCTGTCATAGCGAACAAAAATAATGTACACTACTGATATTTTCGGTGAAATCAGAGGCTTTGCTCGTTAGTGGGACATTACAGGCTAATATTTACTTCACTACATAGTATAAAATAAAGTCGTCTCTGTTTCGTGTCTGTTTGTCTGTATGCTTAAATCTTTAAAATTACGCAACGGATTTTGATGCGGTTTTTTGTAATAGGTAGAGTGATTCAAGAGGAAGGTTTTTATGTAAAAAAATTCCCGATATTCCCACGGGAACGGGCACAACGCGGGTAAAACCGCGGGGCGCTGCTAGTACTATATATAATACTTCAACGCTACCCCCACACTCAAACATAGCTAGACTGTAATGTCCCACAGCTGGGCAAAGGCCTCAATGCTCGTTGAAGTTCAGTACAGGACGAATAATAATATAGTACCCGAGGTTGTTTTGAAAATTGAAAATTAAATAAACAAACATGCTTCGTTACCAGGAGCCCGAAATCAAATTTATCATTGTTGATTCCGTATAAAAACTAAAATTAGTAATAAATAACAATATAAAAAATATATAAAGTAATTAGAATTAATTAAATTTTTAGTGTTTGTAAATTTAAATTACCAATTTAATTTTAAGATAGAAAAAAAGGAGTACCTAGCAGTGTCGTATTTTGTCTAAATATACTTTGATTCCTTTGAAAATTAATTTCAAGGCCAAACTATAATATTTTATAGAAAAATTAACTGCTCTCAAAGTAAGTCGAAATACAAAAAAATATTTTATTTATTTCAATATGCTTATCTCAGAAACTACCAATCCGAATTGAATAATTCTTTTGTAATTGATAGTCAAATTCAACAAAAAGATTATAGGCTATTTTCATCCCGAAATTCCCACAGGAACGGGCACAATACGGGTAAACCCGCGGGACACTAGTTATTGTTTGTTTTATAGGGAAAACAATCTTCAAATTGAATAAGTAAACAGGAAAAATATATAAAAATAATTTAATTAGAATGAGGTGTAGGAAAAGTACCATGGAAAAGGTTTAAAAAACAACATAAGGCCCTAGTTTTATTTCCATCCGGTTGTTGCGGGTATTCACTCTGACGGTTTTTGACCAATCTCTCTATCTATATACTAATATTATAAAGCTGCATAATTTGTTTGTTTGAACGCGCTAACCTCAGAAACTACCAATCCGATTCGAATAATTATTTTTGTAATGAATAGACACATTCAACGGGAAGGTTATACTACTTTTCATCGCGAAATTTCCACAGGAACGGGCACAACGCGGGCCTTCTTCTTCATCGAGTGGATGGTCAACCTGACCAATCCTGGTGTCAGAGTTATTGAGCCGCCAAAGGCCTCTGACTTGGCTCATGGAACGACTACTATCCGTAGAAAGTAACCAAGACCGACGGCTTAACGTGCCCTCCGAAGCACGGAATCATCTTACTTTTCGAGCAATCAGGTGATTCAGCCTGTAATGCCCAACCAAACCGAGGACAGTCACGCAAAGAGATTTTTTGTGAGAAATTGTCCCCACCGGGAATCGAACCCGGAATCTCCGGATCGTAAGCCGGGCGCTCAAACCACAAGACCACAACGCGGGTAAAACCGAGGCTTTGCTAGTTAGTAAATAAACCACACGTTGACATTGTGTCTTAGTCATACCGTGTGAGGCTCGTATTAAAATGTCATTAATAAATAAAGTGATCAATGTAAGGGTAAAGCCTAATTCTCACGGACGTACACGTCACTTTAAGCTATCTACGTCACTTTGTTAATTTACATACTTACTCATAATTATTATTATGACATTCTCGTCGACTCATACATTTTATAATATTCCAGCAGCACCCGTGGTTTTATCTGCGTTGTGCCTGTTCCCGTAGAAATTGGGGATGAAAAATAGCCTATACCCTTCTCGTTGAATGTGGCTATCCATTACAAAAATAATTATTCGAATCGGATTGGTAGTTTCTGAGTAGTTACCGCGTTCAAACAAACAAACTTTTCAGCTTTATCGTATTAGTTTATACAAGTAGCGCCCGCGATTTTACCCACATTGTACCTGTTCTAGAAGAAATTTTAGGATAAAAAGTAGTGATATTCTAAGGTCTGAACTACGAATATGTCTGTTGCTTATTTTTAATAAAGTCTTTTAATCTGATCAGTAGTTTTAGTCTGAGAAGCCGCCATCCACACATTATCCCAAGCTCTCGCAAATATAATTTTACTAGTCATAAATCCTTATAAGCTTCCTTAATTACAATTAGTAGGAAGTGCATGAGATAGGACAGAACAATTAGTAAACATAAGTCATTATTAGAACTTTTAAGCTATTGCATATCTTCTATCGCGGGCCTTGAGCGCGGAGACCGAACGAATCCAGAAATTCAGAAACGAAAAAACCTCACGCTCAAAAACCTTACGCTCCTCAAACATTGCCTAGGTATATGCCCAGAACACAACGTTAGCGCGATGCAGACATTCAGCACACTAACGCCATCTAGTGATATAAAAAATAACTATGCAATAGCTTTACCGCGGCAGTCCCCGAGTGCCACACGTCTTTTTTTCGTTTTTTTTTCCTTAACCTATATCGTCCCACTGCTGGGCAAAGGTCTCCCCCAAACGCTTCCAACTCTCCCTGTCCTTCGCGGAACCTTATCATATTAAAACCTCTGTGATATCTAACATTGTCAATGAGAATGTTCACATTTTAAAACGACAAAGTATTCATGGACTTACTATACGTAGAGTATCTTTAACCACTTAATAGAGACAGTAAGTACTTTGCTCTTCTGTGCATTTTACTATGCCACGACCTCAAAACCAATCTTGACTGAATACCGTTTAATAACAACCAATGGAGGTTTTAAAAATATGACATCAATTTCAATATCAACTTCATTGACAATTGACACCTAACCTCAAAATAATCAATGAGGTGAAATTTATAGTTACTATTCATAATTATGTGAGTGAGTGAGAGCACAATATCACTACATCACTACATAGTATAAAATAAAGTCGTCTCTGTGTCGTGTCTGTCTGTCTGTTTGTCTGTCTGTATGCTTAAATCTTTAAAATTACGCAACGGATTTTGATGCGGTTTTTTGTAATAAGTAGAGTGATTCAAGAGGAAGGTTTTTATGTAAAAAAAATCCCGAAATTCCCACGGGAACGGGCACAACGCGGGTATATGTAACCTAAGGTATGAAAAACTGCCTAAAAAAATTTGGTTATTGGCGACCGCTACTAAATCTATTGATGATACACAAAAACAATGTTCTACACAATCAAAGTAAATATTATTGCGAACAAATAAGTTCGCGAGGGCATATGTCTAACTATTATAGTTAAGCCACAATAACCGTTTTTAGTTAAAATTAATTAGTTAAAAAAGGAGTGTAATTTTAAGTTGATGATATTCTTATGATGATATGAATCTACATCAAAATAAATGGCTGTACAATCAAGGTTAATTATGTTTCTTTGTATACCTCTTTAAATTATTAAAATCGGACAGTTAGTTTCAGAGTTATGATGAGAAATATCACTACATAGTATAAAATAAAGTCGTCTCTGTTTATCTGTTTGTCTGTATGCTTAAATCTTTAAAATTACGCAACGGATTTTGATGCGGTTTTTTGTAATAGGTAGAGTGATTCAAGAGGAAGGTTTTTATGTAAAAAAATTCCCGAAATTCCCACGGGAACGGGCACAACGCGGGTAAAACCGCGGGGCGCTGCTAGTATATATATACATGTATATATATTTTTGTTACACTTGCTATTTGTACACAATGATAGTTTTTGATTAAAAACTTAAAATTAATTCCTTGCCTAAACATACAGCGCTTACGAATTAACTCCGAAAAGAAGACTATTAATTAATCATCCATTTTTAATACCAATTTCGAATAAGTGGTAGTAATTATAATGACCTAATTTCATGTCGGTTATTCGCATATTTTTTTATAGATTAATGCCGGCAACGCTTATATTTTTCAATCCATTTAAAAGACTTAACTGCCGCTCATTAAATCGATCCTTAACTAAGTGACGGAATTGTTCTTACATTACGTGTCAAAATCGGTCATTAAATCTCCACTAAGAAAACATTTGACGTCTCCGAGTACGGTGGAAAGCTTCTTGGTAATATTAAGAAGTTAGCTATTAAATTGTTTGGGGAAATCATATCGACGTCAGAATCCAGTAGGTGTCAAAACCAGTTCTATTCCAAAAAGTTTTATGTGTCATTTGAGATATATTTGTATCTTTTAGCGTGAATAACCGCAAGACCTACGACAATACATAAATTAATAATTTATACTTACTGATATATGTATATTATATAAAGGTGAAGAGATTGTTTTTGGTCTAATTTGTTTCTTTTTCAGTTTTGTTTAATCTCATTTTTTTATCTCATTTAATCAGTTTTTTTTGTAATGGATAGCCACATCCAAAGGGAAGGAAACACAGGTAAAACCAAGGGCCGGCGTAAGTGATACATATTTTTAGAAAACATACCTATCACAAGGTCATCGTTATGACGTCATTTAATATACAATGGTTAACATAGACTGGTTTATTCCTTCATATTCTTGCTTATTTTAAGATTGACTCTTTCTTCTGATCATTTATGGCCAAAATTGCGTTAAGCGGGCGCACACGACAGGCGCACGCAACGGGCGCACGTGAACGGCGCACGCGACGGGCACACGCGACGGGCACACGCGACAGGTGCACGCGACGGGCGGACGCGACGGTTCGCGCGAAAGCCCGCTTAACGCAGTTTCAGCCCTTAAAAGTTCGAGATAATAAAATGTAAAGCGCAAAAGATCGTAAACTCTCTTTGGGGTTACCACTAAGTTTTCAGCTTGCTATCTGGGGACACAGCAGTGTCTCGACAACTCGAACAAACATGCGGCATAATTTTTTATTGCAACTAGGTGACTTTACCAAAAAGATACTGAAAGAAAGTTGGATTCAAAAGAACTTTTTTCGCAGTTGAATACTGCACATGCTTTCTTAATGACATACATACTTAGTCACAAACTTATTCAAATTTTAAGTGTAACAATGGCTCCCTAACGCCTCATTAACGGTCTCGTGTGGCGCGTCGGACGTTTTTTCTCTTACAGAGTCGGCGCGTGCAGCGGCCCGCGACGAACAAAAATATATTTAGGATGTTGTTTATTAAAAGCGTAATGTGAAGTAAGGCGGGTCCTTTGACGTGTAGTGTTTGCAGCGGCCATCGCTGCACCGCACGCCGCGTGCATCACTGCTCGGCACGCGGCTTTTGCCGCGCAGTTGACCCGTTTGGAACCATGAGAAACAAAATGGCTGCGGGCCTCGCCGCGTGCAACACCGCGGGCGACGCTGCGTGCGTCACCGCGTGCCCCACCGCACGCAATGCTCCATTTCAAGCAGGCTCGTGCAAAATCGATTCGAAACCGCACTCATACAACGCCATATACATACGCGACGCCCCACGTCTCCGTAAACGACGCCTGAGCATATCAAATTAGTTTTTGCTGCAAGTTTTTTAAATACATTTTACCCTGTATTTAGGTGTTATTTAATTGTTTTGAGACACGATTTCTATACTAAGCAATTTGAAGCTTTATGGTAACCTTAAAACAAGTATTTGAACTGCAATTACGTACGAATCAAGTTCAAGTACCTCGCCAGTAAGTTTGTGAAATTACGCAAATGACTTTTGAAATTGTGCACAAAATCAACAAAATTCTTCTGTGTATTTTGTGTCCATAAAAAATAAGAATTTATATTATTTATTTACTTTTATTTTGTTTTATTCGACATGATGAAAAAGTTTAAATAAAACAATAACTTACCGTTTAATTCGTAAAAAAAGTACGTAAAGTTTATACACAGGGTGGCTCATTCAAATCGGTCAGTATGGGAAAGTCTGAAACTATAAGACATACGAAGATTTGTTCTTAGGAACCATGTCACCGATTTTGATAAAAAGAAAAACTGCATTCATACATTTGAAAAATAAGTGTACCCAGCTGGGGAATCGAACCCGGTTGTTTTGAAAAAAAAAAACTTACAGTTTTTCTGTTTAAATAACGATTGTGTAGGTCTTAAGCAGCAAATGTCTCTATGAATCACGATGTCTAAAATGAATAAAATGCATTGTTTTTACATACTTTAATTTATCATAGTAGGTGTTCGAAGTGACCACCACCAAGATTATTTTAATTATAATAGTTAATTCGCACCGATTAAATTAACCTGCAATGGTTATTAAGTTGATTTAATCTTGTATGTATTTTAAACAATTACAAATTAAATAAAATGCACATGACATAGGTAATTACCCAAATTGTGCTAAGCAAAAAGTAAACGGATTTGAGTAAACAGATTAAGGGTCGTTTTTTTAATTTTATGAGGGTTCGAGTTTTTTTTTTAATAAACAGAATCATATTATTTATAAGAATTTTAATTAGTTGGCCTTTTATAAAAATATATAATTGACACCCAGACGTTCGTCGCCAACCACTATGTCTTCATATATGGTTGACTCCGGGCGGGTATCGAACCCGCAACCATCGACACACATTTATACAGGTGAACTATCTGAAAAACACATGTGGTACATTTTATCCCGAAATTCCCGCGGGGACGGGCAAAAACGCGGGTAATACCACGGGGTGAGGCTAGTGGTTGATATGTAATGTAATCAATTTTATAACAGCTATTCACATGTTTATTATACCGTAAGATACATCGAAACAACACTCTCACTTACATTCCTTCATTGTTTGTACGTATTGTAAGTTTTATACCACTTGTGTCAACAAAAGCTATATTAAGTATATTACATTATGTAAATAAAAATAAACAAAATTGAAAAGATTATAAACCGTTAATTGTGTTATAAAACTTTGTACTTTTACAATGAAGTATATTACAAAATCTTCAAATCCAGGCATTATAATACATTTTAATATCGTAAATACATATGAAATATGGGAATTGAGATATATAGATGAGAATTCTTATTTATTGTTGACTTTGCTATTATATAATATCTCAAATATAGTTCGGGTTATTTTTACGTCAGTAAGTATTAGCCTGTAATGTCCCACTGCTGGCCAAAGGCCTCTCATCGCACTGAAGATGGTCTACAGTCTACAGATGTACAGTGAGGAGGATAAGGCATAATCACGACGCTTGCTTAATGCGGGTTGGTGATCTTAATCCCAAGCCATGTTTGAAAATTATGAAACATCAGTTTTTACTTCAGTAAAAACATAAGTATTTGTTCCGCGATTTAACAGCCTGGCCACGGGACATTCGCCGTTGCGAATATTCGCGCGGTTCGAACGGCGAAGCGTCTTGCGACTGAAATAAACGCAATGTACTTATTAAGCCACACGCAACGGCGCATGGTACCGAGCGAATCGCGCGGGCGACTTGCGGCGCGGCGGGCGAGTAAAAAAAATGCATGGATCAATACGGTGCAAGCCACGAGTTGAGCGGCAGTCATGGAGAATAGTGCAGTAATCAAATGAGTTTAATTGTTGTTGATAAAGACATTTCGCTATCACTTCCTTACTGGTCGCGGAACGCGACTGCCCGTAGCCTGCTAATGGTGCCGCGCAAATAGTCGCCACGCCAACCGCTTCGCCGTTCGCGCCCCAATCCCCGTGGCCAGGCCGTAATGCATACTGAACTTGGAATAAAGTAAAAAAAACACAAAATAACTATCTATGTCTAAGCTAAATCCATGACTAAATCACTCTCTATGTCATTTCAATTTTGCTTCACACTTATGGTCGTAGCACACATATCAACTCGGAAAGGGAACGTAAACGTATCAACTCGAGCCGTTCAGTATTCTTTGTATGAAACTCCCTACTGCAACGCACACTTATCGGAATCGTAACGTAATCGCCTCGCCTCGGGACAAGCTCACAAACCGCAGTACGGTGCGTGGTCGACTTGCCGTACCCGCGCTTACGTCTCTCCGTACGCTGTCTTACGACTCTCCGTACCCTAGCTTGCGTTTCTTCGTTCCCGCGAGGCACCCCGCCCAGCCGTCGTCAACCAGCGACCGGCGAGCCGTAAGCGCGGCGTCGCCTAGCCGTAGCCGAGTCGATTCGGAGCTGCTGATCGCACGGTGACGCGCTTACGATAGGTTGACGCCTGGTTGACGCCTGGTTGACGGCGAGGCGATACGGTGACGATCCCTTTCCGAGTTGATATGTGTGCTACGACCATTAATGGGTTTGCTTTTGATGTAGTTCTGGTAGTAGAAGTTTCCGAACATGTAGACGAAGTGTAACGCACACACGCTGAGTGCTGCGTTGATCCATTTTGGATAGTCACATCCAGTGAGAAGAGGGTACATGTTGTGGAAGAAGATGATGACGAATTGTACCTGAAAGAAGAATAGACAATAAGTTTAAAATTTGTTCTTCAGCAATCTATAGTCAAGATTATAGTTAGACAGTCCTCTGAGTCTTCAGTTTTCTTCTTGGGCAAGCATAAAACTGAAGACAGAGGTTTCCTCTACGTATCTCTACTCTTATCTCTACTTATTAGACACACTTCTCTATATCCACATTATTCTACATGCAACGTCAAAAACTCACGCTTTCACTCTCAAGTGAATACTTAATGCATTGAAAATGCCAATTTAACAGAGTGTGGTAACACCAGTTTCTCTACCAAATCTCTCGGGAAGATTGAAGACTGTTCTGGCTGCTCGGAAAAAAAATGGCTCAAAAACTGTAAATATGTATAAGACAGTTTTATTCTAGTCAGTCCAGTCAGTCTAAAGACTGTCGTGGCTATAGTGAGCTCAGTTTCTTACTGAACCTAAACCTAGCTTTACAAATTGAATATATTTTGAGGATAACAGTTGAAATTGTTTGAAGCCCTTAAGATAATGTTACAGGTTTTTAAAACTCTCAATATTTTGTATCTATATACGTCTATTTTAAGTACTTATGTTTAACTAGTAATTCAATAATACTGACCAGTTGTAGAGTCGTGACATGTTTCTTCCACCACAGATATTTTTGGTACTCCGGTCCCATGCCTGCTATCAGATAGTAGGCGTACATCACCATATGGACGAAACAGTTGATTAATCCCAAACTCAGGCCATGACCATCTGTAAAAGTTAAAGATTGTAACGTTACAAACAAAAGTAAGCAGTCATGGCGTGAGCAAAGTACAGCTCTGAGGGTTAAACAACGTACAGCTAGACCCCTACTTGCATTGGTGACAAATAGTCGGATTCCTATTTACGAGCTTTTACCTTCACGTTGCATGTGGCTATTCCCTTCAAAAAGAATTATTGAAATCGGATTGGTAATTTCTGAGATTAGTGTGTTAGAACAAATTTTAAAAAATCTGACTTTGTTACATTTGTATAGATAACTAGCAGCGCCCCGCGGTTTTAACGCGGCCTTGTGCCCGTTCCCATGGGATTTTCGGAATAAAAAATAGCCTATAGCAATCGGACTCATAATTCCCGAGATTACCTCAAACATATAAACAAACAAACATACCAATTTTACCTCTTTTTAATATTATAAAGAGGTAAAATTGTGGCGCCCGGAGACAGCGAGGCGACGTCGCGGCAGACCGCGCAGGCGGTGGCGGGACGAGCTGGACGCCTACAAGAGGGACTGGCAACTGGTGGCCCAAAATCGAGAAGAGTGGCGGGAATGGGGGGCCTTTGCCCAGCAGTGGGACATTACGGGCTAACAGTAACAGTATAATATTATAGTATAGATAAACACTACAGTTAGTTAATAACTATGGCAGTAACATTTACGCAAAAATACTTACTCGGGTAATATTTTAAGGCGCCCCAGGCACAAATAGGCATAATAAAGTGATGGTAGACGTGCAACGACGAGATCTGCCGGGTTTTCTTCCTCAACACGAAGAACACTGTATCCAACAACTCGATCAATTTCAGGACTGTATACATCCAGGTGAGGTTAATCGTCTGAAATTAGTTGCCAATCTTATAATAAGCTCATTTGAAAAATATAAGACTAGCATCACCCCGAGGTGTTACCCGCATTGTGCCCGTTCTCGCGGGAATTTTGGGATAAAATGTATCCCATGTGATATACATACGGAGATAATATTATCATAACGGAGGCCTTTTGGCGGTCTAAAGACTTCGACACCATGGTTGGCCATTAACTATAATGAGCAAAACTTCGAAATTTTGTGGTATTACGTTCATTAGTATCCACTATGTCCAATACACGAGTAAAGGAGCGATTTTTTTTCTCCATTTCAAAGAAGCCCCGGAGTCCAATGTAGTTAGCGTAGGAAACCACCAAGAACTAGAAGATACACTTAACTACATTTTGGCGTAAACAGCCTCCGTGGTCTTGTGGTTTGAGCGCTCTGCTCACGATCCGGAGGTGGGTTCGATTCCTGATGGGGACTATATCTCACCTCACCTGATTGCCCGAAAAGTAAGATGATTCCGTGCTTCGGAGGGCACGTTAAGCCATCGGTCCCGGTTGCTTTCTACGGATAGTAGTCGTTACATGAGCCATTTTAGAGGCCTTAGCGACTCAATAACTCTGACACCAGGACTGGTCAGGTTGACCATCCACTCGATGAAGAAGAAGAAGGCGTATAATCAGTACCTTCAGTGCAATTGGGCTTAAAGTATAGTCCACAGGCTGGCATCTCCAGTTATATTCAGGTAACCAAACATTGAAAAGACCCTAGAATAGAAAAAATAAACAAAATGTTAAGACTTAGTTTTGTTAACTCCTGTTGGTTGTGGTCAGCGTAGGAATGATTTATGATGAAAATACTCGATGATCAGAAAAACAAACCCATCTTCAAGATGTTCACAAATAGTCCACTGACTCATTCTCTAGCAGACCCTAGGAGTGGGCTGAATGCTATTGAAATGGGAGTGGGCTGGACACGTGAGTCGGATGAACTCACTCACTCAGAGTTCAGAGTGCATCAGTGACACTATTCCTAACATAACTACTCTTATTGTACCAAATCAATACTAACTTGATAGAACAAATAAGTGTTAATAATAACTTGGATTATATTGTACACGAGGATCGTATTCTTTAGCTCATAAGGTTGCTTATTCTTCATCCATGCTGGCCCGGCTTTCATGCAGAAGTATAAGTATGCGAGGAGTATAGTTGCGAGCGTGGGGCAGTTGGGCCAAATGTCTCGTGTTCTTTCATCTGTAACAAATTAAATCCTCTTCTTGTCGAGTAGGTTAGTGGCCAACCCTAGTGTCGGAGTTTTTAGACTGCCCAAAGGCCTCCGACATGGTCTAACGATTGAAACAGCCGGGACCGACTGCTTCACGTGCCCTCCGAAGCACGGTAGCGCTCAGATAGAAATTGCCACTATCGGCCACCCATCCAAGTAGGGGGTGAGCTGCACGTTGCTTACCAATCGATAGTGCTAGTTAATTTTTGATTCGATACTTACACACGATGACTTTCATTCTTCAATCGTAATCATAATATAATATCTTTAGGCGGTCTATAATCAATCGTAATCATATTCGAGATCAATGCGAGACCTCAACCTAGATGAATAAATATATAGTTTTTGCAGGGATTGGCTGAAAACCATCGCTACGCTGAGTAGCACAAGCTAAGCCTTCTCCAATTGCTTTTTATTATTTTTAGATTTACAGGATACTTAGCAATGTAATTTTGTGTTCTTTAAAAGCAATTAATTAATTGTTATATAATTATTTAGTTTTAATTTGTTTCATACGACGAAAAATAAGTTTGAACAAAAAAATTACTTACCGTTTAATTCGTAGAAAACGTAAGTAAATTTTTCATATATATACGTTAACAAGACCGACATTTTTATTTCAATATAACTGGAAATTCACCATGAAATTACTAGAGACCTATATTTAGTTGATCCACTGGTAAACGTATACTGTTGAATTAAAGTTACAATGAAGTAACAAGTTCACTAACTACCCATATGAAGTTCATTTATCAACTAATCATAATAAGTACTTCGCCCTGATTAAATAAACTTGTAACGGTACCTAATTAAGTTGTATTCATTTTGTACGTATTTTGAACAATTACTAGTTGAACAATTGGCTTTTGTGTACGAAATAAACGGATTTGAAAAAACAGGGAGGGATTCAATTTTTTTTTGTATAATCAGAATTATATATTTTATATGAATTCCTTTGGAATCAGTACTGAGAATTTTAATTAGTTATCCCTTATGGTGAGGATATTTTAAACATAAAACTAGGCTCCTAGGCTCTTGTCGATGAAGAAGTTGATGAAGTTCTTTCCATCTCTCTCCTTTCTTCGTTATCTTTTTAACTCTTTATACGAAACTACATTCTCTTATTCTTTCAGTTTTCAGTAGACGTAATAGTCCAATCATTTGGTAGTTTTACCTGGAAAGTTTTCCGGGAGTTTTGAAAATTGGTTTATTTATAAATTTGGGTATGCTCTTTTCGAATTTCAACTTTGCCACCTTGTACCACCGCCGCTCGCGCCGCCATATTGAAAAAATGGCGCCTAAAAACGGTTTTTTGGAAATATCTCTTTTCTGACGCATTTTACGACAAAAATATTTATGACAAAATTAAACTAGAGAAAATTTCCTACAATTTATGTATTAATATTTTTTTTCATAAAATCAATAGTTTTTGGCGTACGAGCGCCACAAAGTAGATTTCAATAGACGTTTTTAAAAAAAACTCATTTCCACACCACCTGTTTGTTTGAACGCGCTAATCTCAAGAACTACTGGTCCGATTTAAAAAAATCTTTTTGTAATGGATAGCCACATTCAACGGAAAGGTTATAGAATACTTTTCATCCAGAAATTCCCACGGGAACGGGTACAACGCGGGTAAAACCACGGAGCACTGCTAGTACTTATATAATAAATCTGAAGAGCTTGTTTGAACGCGCTAATCTCAGAAAATACCGATCCGATTTCAATAATTGTTTTTTTAATGGATAGCCACGTTCAACGGAAAGGTTATAGGATACTTTTCATCCAGAAATTCCCACGGGAACGGGTACAACGCGGGTAAAACCGCGGGGCACTGCTAGTATAATCCAGTCGAGTCCAATCGATTTCACGTGGGATAATTATTACAATCTGTTAGTTAATGCCTTGTTAGAGCGACCTTGATGCGTTGTGTTCGGAAGTATTTATGGAATTATGATCTCGTTGTTCACTGTACATTGTATACTATGGTAATCCTAACAAAATTGTAATGCGAAAGTTTGTGAGGATGTATGTTTGTTACTCTTTCACGCAAAAACTAATGAACGGATTTGGATGAAACTTTACAGAAATATAGGTTATACATCAGAATAACACATGGGATATTTTTTATCCCGCATTTCTCGCGGGAATAGGTACAACGCGCGTAACAACACGTGACGGACACACTTCGCTTTTTTTTACCATTTTTATCTGAAACTAGCTGTGCCCCGCGGTTTTACGCGTTGTGGCAGTTCTGGTGGGAATTTCGGGAATTTTTATACATATAAACCTTCCTCTTGAATCACTCTATCTATTTTAAAAACTGCATAAAAATCCGTTGCGTAGTTTTAAAGATCTAAGCATTGTTTGTTTTGCAGTGACTACAAATGTCAAAGTTATATCTATCAACTAGCCGCGCCCCGCGGTTTTACCACTTAGTACCGGTTCCCGCGGGAATTTTGGGATAAAATGTATCCCATGTGGTATTCTAATGTATAACCTATATTACTGTAAAGTTTCATACGAATCTCTTCAGTAGTTTTTCCGTGAAAGAGCAACAAACATACATACATACATCTTCACAAACTTTCGCATTTATAATATTACTACGATAGGATATTTTATCCGTAAATTCCTTCAGAAATGATACAACACGTAAAACCGCGGCCGGTGCTAGTGTATACAAACATATGATGGTGTAATTGTTCCATATATAAAACCGGGATAGTTATGACGTTTGTAGGTCAATAGAGTTCTAATATAAAGTCGGAGTAACGTTAACTCGCGGTTAATATGTACTATACCTACTGTTTAATGTATACAAGACCCGGTTGTGCTTTGAGTAAACCAAATGAAATTATGAATCATGAAAGACTAGCACCGCCCGCGGTTTACCCGCGTTGTGCCCGTTCCCGTGGGAATACCGGGAATTTTTATACGTATAAACCTTCATCTTGAATCACTCTATCTATTTAAAAAATCCGCGTCAAAATCCGTGCAGTAGTATTTGAGTTTCTCGCGAACAGATAGACAGACGCGGCCGGGGACTTTGTTTTATAATATGTAGCGATGAAAGATGATTGATTTTATGAAAAAAATTATTAATACATAAATTGTAGGAAAATTAAAAATTAAAAATAAATTGCCTTTGCCCAGCAGTGGGACATTACGGGCTAACAGTAACAGTAACAGTAAATTGTAGGAAATTTTCTCTAGTTTAATTTTGTACATAGATATTTTTGTCGTAAAATGCGTCGAAAAAGAGATATTTCCAAAAAACCGTTTTTAGGCGCCATTTTTTCAATATGGCGGCGCGAGCGGCGGGGTTACGAGGTGGCAAAGTTGAAATTCGAAAAGAGCATACCCAAATCTATAAATAAACCAATTTTCAAAACTCCCGGAAAACTTTCCAGGTAACCCCCTTTTTTTTTACCAAATGCTTGGACTATAACGAGTAAACGAATTCAGCGCCACACCGGACGCGCCACGTGACCCTCAGTGTCAAGGAACTGTAAATACGATTTCACATATTAATGCGAAAGTTTGTGAGGATGGATGTATGTATGTAAGTATGTTTGTTACTCTTTTACAAAAAAACGACTGAACGGATTTGGATGAAACTTGACAGTAATATAGGTTATCTATCATAAAAACACATGTGATACATTTTATCCCGACTTTTCAGCAGGGACGGGTACAATGCGGGTATTCCACTTGTCGAGGCTAGTGTAGTCAATGTGATAACAGCTATTCACAAATTTATTATACCGTAAGATACATCAAAACAACAGTCACTTACATCCCTTCATTGTTTGTAGATATAGTAAGTTTTATACCACTTATGTCAAAAAAGGTCCACGAATATTAAGTACTAGCTACGCCCCGCGGTATCACCCACGTTATACGTTCCCGCGGGAATTTCGGGATAAAATGTATCCCATATGTTATTCTGATGTATCACCTATATTACTGTAAAGTTTCATTCCAATCCGTTCAGTAGTTTTTACGTGAAAGAGCAACAAACATACATCCATACATCCATCCATACATACATCCATCCTCACGAACTTTCGCATTTATAATAGGAGTAGGAGTAGGATGACATAATGTAAACAACAAGCAAAAGATTACATACCGTTAATTGTGTGATAAAACTTTTTATTCTTACAATAAAGATAAATTACAAAATCTCCAAATACCTACAGGCTTTATAATGCATTTTAATATCGCAAATACAGTAACATGAAATATGGGAATTGAAATGTGGCCATGTGTTCTTCACGGACCTTTACAAAATAAAGAGATAGATGATAGATTGATGCGAACTCTCATTTGCTATCGACTGTGCTAAGCAGTCTCTAATTATTTTCACTTAGAAAGTATGGCGATCGTCATCATTTGCCTATTAGTTATTTTATTTAATAAACTACATGAAGATGATGTTGGTATGTTGCCATTAAGATTCACCTCCTTAAAGTAGACTTCTTTATTCACATAAAACATACTCAAATATAGTTCGGGTTTCCAAGCCCAATATAACCAATTACTTCTACGTCAGTAAGTAAGTATTAGCCTGTAATGTCCCACTGCTGGGCAAAGGCCTCTCATCGCACTGAAGATATCAGTACAGTGAGGAGGATAAGGCATAATCACGATGCTTGCTAAATGCGGGTTGGTGATCTTAATCCCAACTCAGGTTCGAAAGTATGAAACATCAGTTTTAACTTCAGTCAAAACTTACGAGTATTTGTTCCGCGATTTAATGCATACTGAACTGGGAATAAAGTAATAGAAACACAAAACAATTATCTATATCTAAGCTAAATCCATAACTAAATCACTCTCTATGGTGTCATTTTAATTTGGCTTCACACTTAATGGGTTTGCATTTGATGTAGTTCTCGTAGTAGAAGTTTCCGAACATGTAGACGAAGTGTAAGGCACACCCGCTGAGCGCTACGTTGATCCATTTCGGATAGTCACATCCAGTGAGCAGAGGGTACATGTTGTGGAAGAAGATGATGACGAATTGAACCTGAAAGAAGAAGCATAGTCAATAAGTATGATCGTGGATATCAATTTTAATTGTTTGAAGCCCAATGTTATAGGTGCCTACGTAATTTGTGTACAATTTTAAACCCTCAATATATATATATAAATCTTTAACAAGTATTTGATTAATTCTAAGCAATAACACTGACCAGTTGTAGAGTCGTGACATGTTTCTTCCACCACAGATATTTTTGGTACTCCGGTCCCATGCCTGCTATCAGATAGTAGGCATACATCACCATATGGACAAAGCAGTTGATTACTCCCAAACTTGTGCTGTGACCATCTGTAAAAAAAGCAGAAGATTGTAAAGTTGTAACCAAAAGTAAACGCTCGTGGCGTAGTTTGACTTATCGTTATTAGCTCTTTGTGATTGGTAAACAACGTACAGCTCGACCCCTTCTTTCGATGGGTGGCCTATAGTCGAATTTCTATTTGAAAGCTACCGAGTGCTGAAACACGTATTGAAGTCCTGGTTGTTTCAGTCGAACGACCAAGTCGAAGGCCTGTGGTTGGCTTATAAAATCTGACACTTGCCCAGTTAGTATGTAACTGAAGACATATCTCTACTCTTTCTGGGATATTTCATGTCTCTTTTTTCATTCAAATATAATGCAAAATGCTTGGAAATAGAGTGCAACTCATCACACTAAAGATCACTAAGCTGGTGTAATGCGAGTCGGTAATCTCAAGCCCAAGCCATGTTTGAGTGGCTATACTAGCACCACTCCGCGGTTTGACCCGCGTTGTACCCGTTTCCGCAAGAATTTCTGAATGAAAATAGCCTTTAATCTTCACGTTGAATGTGGCTATTCATTACAAACATAATTATTAAAATCGGATAAGTAGTTTCTAAGATTAGTGCTTTCAAACAATACAAAAATTCTAACTCTTTAGCTTTATTATAACACGCAAAAATACTTACTCGGAAAATATTTTAAGCCGACCCAGCCACAGATAGGCATCATAAAGTGATGGTAGACGTGCAACGACGAGATCTGCCGGGTTTTCTTCCTCAACACGAAGAACACTGTATCCAACAACTCGATCAATTTCAGGACTGTATATATCCAGGTGAGGTTATTCATCTGAAATTAGTTACCAATCTTATAATCCATTAAACATCTTCATAGGGCCTCTACGAGTTGGATCAGTGATGTAACAGCCTCCATGGTCTAGTGGTTTGAGCGCTCGGCTCACGATCCGGAGGTTCCGGGTTCGATTCCCGGTGGGGATATCTCACAAAAAATCACTTTGTGAGACTGTCCTCAGTTTGGTTAGGGCATTGCAGGCTGAATCACCTGATTGCCCGAAAAGTAAGATGATTCCGTGCTTCGGAGGGCACGTTAAGCCGTCGGTCCCGGTTACTTTCTACGGATAGTAGTCGTTACATGAGCCATGTCAGAGGCCTTTGGCGGCTCTATAACTCTGACACCAGGATTGGTCAAGTTGACCATCCACTCGATAAGAAGAAGAAGAAGTGATGTGATACATTTTTGAAAAGACCGGACCGGACTGGACCGGACCGGAAAGTCCCTTGATTCGAAGAGAAACAGCATAATTAATCTTATCAATCCTCCTGTACTGATCTCCAGTGATACAAAAGGCCTTTGCCCAGCAGTGGGACATTAACTTTTTTCCATTGAGGAAGAGTTCAGTGATGGGGAAATGATGGAAATAGCTAAATCTTCTGTCTCTCTCTCTTTCTCGCTCTCTCTCTCTCTCTCTCTCACTCTCTCTCTCTCTCTCTTTCTCTCTCTCTTATTTTTCTTAATATGTCTGATTTCCTAATTTACTTTATTATTTACAATTTATCATTTTTCCTGTTTTGAAATCATTATCTGAATAGAGAAGAGAAAGTCTTGATATTTAATACATTGTAAGTACCACAATTTTCTACTCTTATACCTTTAGTGCCGATGGGCTTGAAGTATAGTCCACAGGCTGGCATGTCCAGTTGTATTCAGGTAACCAAACATTGAAAATGGCCTAGAAATAAACAAATTGTTAACATTAAATACTTTTCACTCCTGTTAAAAGTTTAATAGCAAAAGCCAAGTTTGACTTTGCTATTGTGTTTAACGCAGGAAAGTTTTATGAAATTAAATACTATACTCAGAAAAGTAATTCATCTGTAACACGTTTACAGTCTTCTGACTGTTCTTTCATCATACGCTGGTGTAACTTCGTCTAATTTTTTTCATAAATGAAATTTAAAAATCGTTCTTTAGTTAATTAGTTATGTTAGTCAATTAGTTAAGTGTAAATTTAATGGATGACTCTGTGTGCGGTAATTAAGGGATTCAGAGTATATAGTAAAGACTAGTCCAAATGTAACTATTCTTGTTGTACAAAAAAACAATACTTACTTGATAAAACAAATAAGTGCTAATGAAAACTTGGAATATATTATACACGAGGATCGTATTCCTTAGCTCATAAGGTTTCTTATCCTTCATCCATTCGGGCCCGGCCTTCTTACAGAAGTATAAGTATGCGAGGAGTATAGTTACGAGCGTAGGGCAGTTGGGCCAAGCGTCTCGTGTTCTTTCATCTGTAACAAATGAAGGGTTGAAACGAATAGTGATAAAGTAAGGGCCCGGCCCACTGTAGTCATAATAGTCCGCCTCCAATCCGGAGTTGGTCGTTGAACAGTAAACCTGGTGAATTGGGGATACATTGACATATCCCAATTATTTGTAACTGTGGAGAATCACCCCAAACGACGGCATTTTCTGACCTACTCTCTATGCCCTGTTAGATGCACTATATTCGACTTCAACAGGGCTGATGATGCAGAAGATGCAGTCACCCTGGACAAGTTCTTGGCTGGTTCAATTTAGTGCCAGTGACACGTAAAGAAGAAGACTACAGTATTCTAGGATGCGTTTCCATCGAAGCTCAGAGGAGTGGTACGCAGCCGAATCACCAATCACAGTACATTGGGATAGTCAAACAACGCATTGACATTGTATACAGGGTGAGCAATCCAAATGGGTCAGTATGGAGGTTTTGGAAACCATAACAGATAGCGAAATCTTGGCTTAGGAACCATGATGTTGATTTTAGTAAAAAGAAAAACTGCATTTATATACTTACAAAAATACGTGTACTCGGCCCAGGAATCGAACCTGGACTTTTTGAAAAATTAAATTTTGTTATTTTCCTTTGAATATCGGTTATGTAGCTCTTAAATAGTAAATGTTACTAAGAAACATGATATCTAAAACTAATAAAATGCATTGTTTTTAAACAACGAAGTTTTATTTTTCAATACTTCAGGGCCGCTGCCGGCCCTTTGACTTTGTATGGGGAAGTTTTAATATTGTTTAAGTAATTGAACATACCATTTTGAACATTTACTGAAATAAAATAATTATCTTTTTGTTGTGTTTTTGTTCAATTACTTAAACAATATTAAAACTTCCCCATACAAAGTCAAAGGGCCGGCGGCGGCACTGAAGTATTTTAAAATAAAACTTCGTTGTTTAAAAACAATGCATTTTATTAGTTTTAGATACATGTTTCTTAGTAACATTTACTATTTAAGAGCTACATAACCGATATTCAAAGGAAAATAACGAAATTTAATTTTTCAAAAAGTCCAGGTTCGATTCCTGGGCCGAGTACACGTATTTTTGTAAGTATATGAATGCAGTTTTTCTTTTTACTAAAATCAACGTCATGGTTCCTAAGCCAAGATTTCGCTATCTGTTATGGTTTCCAAAACCTCCATACTGACCCATTTGGATTGCTCACCCTGTATATCTCAAAAACGCGACTACTCCACCTTTTGTAAGGCAAAATTGAATTAATTGCTGGTTTAATATTTACTGCCTTTGTAAATTTTCTAAAACCTATCTATTAATGTTCACTTTCTAATACTTGGTAACCAAATTACCCTACATAAAATGAACTTTAAACTTCAATGAAAAATAATATGTTAATTCAGTTCATTTGTTTTTATTTTCAGGAAGTTCAATTTGCTACATCATGACTGTATCGTCATTACTATTCATGACACACTGGCTACCTATTTGTTATGACAGCTTACTAATCCAATTTGCATCAATAAAAATAAATAGAATTAAAAAATATTATAATAAAACTGTAAAAGTGTAAATTTTGTTCGTTCTAAATGTTAAAACATAAATAGCGTGAGGTGGTACTAGATTTAAAAAGATGGCTGTCAATCTGTTTGTGCAAGCATCCTGCAAAAACTTCCGGTTCGATTACGATGAAACTTGGTAGGTATGATTATTATCCTGGGCACCAGACTGGGTAATTTTTATCTCGGAAAAGTATATACATACAATAAAATCAAAATAATTTAGCGATTCAATCCCTAATAAATTTGTCGTACGTCACGTCACCCGCAGTGGACTTCTATGTTTGGAGATAAAGTAAAGTAAAGTAAGTAGCCTGACGGGCAAAGGTCTCTCATATCACTGAAGATATCAGTACGGTGAGGAGGATTAGGCGTCATCACTAGCTTTCAAATTTTTTAATAAAAATATGTAATGTCTATACTACTTAATATTAAAAGAGGTAAAGTTTCGATCTTTGTTTGTTTGTAAGAGCTCATCTTCGGAACTGTTCATCTGATTAAAAAAAATCTTTTTCTAATAGGTAGAGTACACTTTAGGTTTGGAAATAGGCTATGTAACATTTTCAAAAAAATAGGTATCCGGCATCAAGCATCGGAAGCATTTTTTGGGCCTCTCTTGGGACTCTCCTCAATTTTAACAAATATTTGTAAACTATCATTACATAGTATAAAACAAAGTCGCGTCTGTTTGTCTTCTGTTTGTCTGTCTGTATGCTTAAATCTTTAAAATTACGCAACGGATTTTGATGCGGTTTTTTGTAATAGGTAGAGTGATTCAAGAGGAAGGTTTTTATGTAAAAAAAATCCCGAAATTCCCACGGAAACGGGCACAACGCGGGCAAAACCGCGGGGCGCTGCTAGTATTTAATAATTATAGTCGTTTATTAAATACTTATCCTACAAGTTTTTCAAACATGCTTGCTTACTGTATACTGTAATATCTATGGTTTTGACTTTAAATCCAAAATGTTATTTATTTTATTTTTCTACTTCAGCTGTTGTGGGTTATGAATAAATTCCTGATAACATCAATAATTAGTGTTGCCCACCGAATTAGAACACATCCCTACAAAATTATTAATGTAAATGTGTTAACGCTACTGTAACATTGAATTAAATTAAATAAAAACTAAGTACCTAATTATAAATCAGATTATGAGACAAAAACTCATTTCTGAATATATTATTGTACTTGGTTACGGCTGTGGTCACACCACAATTGGGCTTTTGAAAAAAAAAAATTGATTTTTTTAATGTATTTTAAAACTTTATTATTAAATTAATAATATTGATGAAATTTCAATAACTATTACTCGTGTAACCGAATGAGGCTATCATTATGACGTCACACGCGCTCGGGTTTGTTCGGGAGTAATTGTCCGAGTGTTTTCGGTACTGGATTCAAAAATTAATTTTTATTTTGAAATAACTTTTGAATTATTGCGAAAAAAATAAAATAAAAATAGTTTTGTTATAAAACTAATATAATCTTTCCATTTATCACAAAAAATTTTTTTTTTCAAAAGCACAATTATGGTAATCTACACTCGTGATCTACACTAATAATTATAAAGAGGAAAACTTTGTTTGTTTGGTTGTAATGAATAGGCTCAAAAACTACTGGACCGTTTTTAAAAATTCTTTCACCATTCGGAAGCTACATTATCCACGAGTAACATAGGCTACTTTTCATCCCGAAATTCCCACAGGAATGGACACAACGCGGGTAAAACCGCGGGGCGCTGCTATACAAAATATAGTAATGCTCGACAGCGGGGCTGTTATACCTATATAGGGTCATTTCGCCGGTTAGCGACCAGTTAGCTGGGTTGCCCACTTCAGATCAGTAAAAAAAAATGTTGTCTACACACGAAATAGTATACGTTAACGTAAATACGTCCTAAACATAGTCTAGTTTGGATAAAACATATAAAATAAAATACATACAAATATATTTTTTTATAAAAAGCTGAAAAACCGAAAATATAGCGAAATCGTTGGTTTACGACCACTTTTATCAGTTAATGACCACCAGTGAACTGGTTTGCGACCGCTATTTTAGTATGAAAAATATTAGGCCAATCAAACATTTATGATCAATTTAAACATATTTTTATTGCTTTTTAATAATAACAAATATGTAATCATTTGGTATAATGTTATTTTTATTCATAATCATTATATATTCTTCATTAATATATTATTAAAAATAATCAACTTCAGTCATTTGTAATTATCTGGTGTAGTATTTTTCATGTCTTCATTTTCTCTCTTCCTTTTACTGGACAGTCTTTTTCTTTTTTGGGAGCTCCATCCAGCTATTGTTTGAAACAGAGAAATAGTATAATTAGTTTTCGTCAGATTACGGTACAACCACATTTTCTTACCTCCGAACGCTTCGATCATGTTCGATCACAATGATCTACCGCGGGTAAGAGAATTAAAAATAATACGCGATTAAGACCCGGTAAAATGTAAATATGTTAACAAATCGTGTGAGCTTAACAAGTTTAAAAGAATTATTATACGGACATTTCAATAAACAAACAAATTCAAATAATCATTCGTGGTCGCATACTCAATGACCTTTCATACTTATTTCTGTTTGCGGCCGTTATTTCTCTCATACTAAATTATGGTGGCCGGAAACCAATAACCTTATTTCGATTATTTTGGTTTGCGACCACCTCTAGCACCTAATGTTTGTACGTAAAATAAACAAAGTTCTTTCAAAGAAACTGGTGGTCGTTTACCAAAGGACTATAAAGAGAAACGTATAGAATGCTGCAGCCAAAATTTTAATAGTCTTGTATGAAGCATTAGGGTCATATTAATTATAACAAAATACTGCAGCATTCGTCGGTTTGCGACCATGTGGTCGCTATCTAACGTTTTTGATAAATACGCATTTCGGTTACCGACCACTGGATTTTATCTTACAATTAAGTTTAAAAATAGCAAATTACAACTAAATAATGACGAAAATTTATCGATTGTACAATTTAACATCTAACTTGTGTCTAAAACATGAAATAAGTAATAAAAACTTACCTTTGAGCGCCGCGCCCCGCGTTATTTTTTTTTCAACTCGCGACACTTCCACACTCCTCTGAATAAAGATGCGCATTGAGCAATTTTTTTTCGGCTCTGGGTTAACCTAATTGTTTCAAACTGTGTAAATTCTTATTTCATAATTATTTATTAATTACGTAAAATTTATTTTTTATTTACATTACCTCTACAAATACTATTATCTTGATATAAAGAAACTTAGCCCGTCAAATGGTCGCCTACTAAAGGTGGTCGCGAAACCGGCGAAATGACCCTACCTACTGTTTCGTGCGAGTGGAGCGCGGCAAAGAAGACACGCTTGTATCCCGAATTATTATCTTCACTACATAGCATAAAACAAAGTCGCTATTTTTGTCTGTTTGTCTGTATGCTTAAATCTTTAAAATTACGCAACGGATTTTGATGCGGTTTTTTGTAATAGGTAGAGTGATTCAAGAAAAGGTTTTATGTAAAAAAATTCCCGAAATTCCCACGGGATCGGGCACAATGCGGGTAATACCGCGGGGCGCTGCTAGTCTACTATATAAAAATAAGTCGGGTTTTCCTTCCTGACGCTATAACTCCAGAACGCACGAACCGATTTCCACGGTTTTGCATTCGTTGGAAAGGTCTCGGGCTCCGTGAGGTTTATAGCAAAGAAAATTCAGGAAAATATCAAAATTCCCACGGGAACGGGGGCGCTGCGGGTGAAACCGCGGGGCACAGCTAGTTGCTTATAGTGAACTCTTACTTAGTGTAAATAAGGTTCAAGTTATACTGTTTAGGTGCGAACTGTCACCGGAAGCCAAAAAAACATAGTATTGAGTTTCATTTTTCAATTGTTTGCCCATAATATCAGAGGCCTTTAGGTATGTTTCATTCGAACGTGAAGAAAAAAATAAGTTAAATAAAAAAAATAACTTACCGTTTAATTCGTAGAAAACGTAAGTACATTTGTCATATATATCCTTTAACAGGACCGACATTTTTATTTCAATAAAACAAACTGGAAATTCACCGTAAAATTACTAGAGACCTATTTAGCTGATACACTGGCTAATCGTAACTGTTGAATAAAAGTTGCAATGAAGTAACAAGTGAACTATGCCCCTTAATAAACTAATTATAATAAGTACTTCGTCATTTAATGAATATTTTGCGTTAACACTGATTAAATTAACCTGGAATGGTTATTAAGTTGTATTCAGTTTGTGCGTATGTTCAACTTGGCGTTGATGTACGAAATAAAATGGACATGACATAATTACCCAAATTTTGTGCTAAGCAAAAGTAAACGGATTTGAGTAAACATATTAAGGCATGAGGGATCCAGTTTTTTTGTATAATCGGAATCATATAATTTATGTGAATTCTTTTTTGATTATTACTTAGAATGTTAATTAGTTGGCCCTTTTAATTAGCTATTATGTGAGGAATTTTAAAACATCAAACTAGGCTCTACATTTTAGACTCCTTAGGCTCTTGTCGATGGAGTTCTTTCCATTTCTCTCTGTCCTCCGCTATCCTCTTCAACTCTTTATACGACACTACTTTCTCTTTTTCTTTCAGTTTTCAGTAGGGCGACCTATGTCCTTAAACATGGACTTCATTTTGCTGAAAAAATTAAACGTATTTTAAAACAATGTCCCCAAAAGCTGTCTGTATTTAATTGATTTTCCGAAAAACTACTGAACGGATTTTCATGAGGGTTTTATCAATATACATAATGATTCAAGAGGATAGTTGTTGACTACTTTTTATAAAATAAATCCCACAGGAACGGGTACAATGCGGGTAAACAGGCGGGGCACTGCTAGTGTAATCCTACTTAGTATATGATAAATGCGAAAGTTTGTGAGGATGTATGTATGTAGGTTTGTTACTCTTTCACGAAAAAACTACTAGACGGATTTGGATGAAACTTTACAGTAATATAGGTTATACATCAGAATAACACATGAGATACATTGTATCCCAACATTCCCGTTAAAACGGGTACAATGTGGGTAACGCCGTGGGGCGCGGCTAGTACAATTCAAAATTAAACATATATTTTTTTAAACGCATTTCAATCACATATCGCACCCAAATTGAACCTCACCGATATTCGGTAATTAAGTGACCAACCGTTGTTTTTCCACTATTCGTGTTGTTCGGCTGAACTGTTATTTTGCATAATTTATACACGTAGTTACATAAGTCATTATTTACCTAGAATCCTACTGGTGACAGGTTAATTAATTGCGAATGTTTTATTTAAAATTGTCTCCGTTCCTGTATACAGTTTAGCCATCGAAACTATTTGAATATTAACTAGTTTAATCTGGTTTAATCTTTTAAAAATAGGAACAAAAGTTCATTATATATTTACATTTATTACATTGGTGGTTAGAAGCGTTGGTCGTTGGGAATTTCAAGGTAAAAAAATACCCAGTAATCGTCTTTAAGTAAGTCTATATTTTATAGATTTTTTACATCTAAGAGTTCCCGAGATTAGAACCTTCAAACAATCAAACTTTTTAACTAATCTATACTAATATTATAAAGAGGAAAAATCTGTAAGTTTGTTTCTTTGTATGTTAGAGCTAATCTCGGGAACTAACAGCCCGATTTGAATATTTCTTTTTGCAATGCTCCATTCAACGGGAAGGTTATAGGCAATTTTATATCCCGAAATTCCCACGGGACAGGCACAACGCGGGTAAAACCGCGGGGTGCTGCTAGTTACAAAAATGATTGTTATAATCGTTATAATTATGTAATACATACAAGATAAATCATACATTTTAAAGGGGATCTATATCTTCACTACACAGTATAAACAAAGTCGCTATTTGTCTGTTTGTCTGTATGCTTAAATCTTTAAAATTACGCAACGGGTTTTGATGCGGTTTTTTGTAATAGGTAGAGTGATTCAAGAGGAAGGTTTTTATGTAAAAAAAAATCCCGAAATTCCCACGGGAACGGGCACAACGCGGGAAAAACCGCGGTGCGCTGCTAGTTAATACATATAAATAAATTATGTAATGGTAAAACTCAAGGTCGTAATTTTAAAAGCTTAATATTTTTCATTTACAATAATAACCTTGAAAAATTGCTATAGCATCCTTATAAATGAAATATCCAGTAGTATTAACATTATTGATCGACGTAAATATAAATGAAATGAGTGCTTAATTTAGAGTCAAACATCCAGGCAACCGGAACACTGCAGTAAAAATAACTACCTATATCAATTACGTGGTCAATGTTTATTTATTTCGAATATTTTTGTCGGCTGGTGGAAAGTACCCAAGGATTTAATACATTAGTTTCACCACCCTACCCTTTACCTTTGAGGCCCTATAATTAAGTAATTATTTTTGAAAGTGATAAAAAATAGATCGGATGAAAATAAACTAAATAATTACATTGATACCTGCGAAATCGTCCGGGGGCAAAAGATAATTATTTCTTAGCAAAAACAACTGCAGCGTTATTTTTGATCATTAATTTACATTATAATCATTACTCCTTGCTGTACCTATATCTATACTAATATTTTAAAGCTGCAGAGTTTGTTTGTTTATTTGAACGCGCTAATCTCAGGAACGGCAGGTCCGATTTGGAAAATTATTTTTGTAATGGATAGCCACATTCAGCGGAAAGGTTATAGGCTACTTTCATCCTGAAAATCTTACGGGAACGGGTGCAACGCGAGTAAAACCGTGGGGTTAGCAGCGCCCCACGGTCTTCGATAAAGTAAAAGGCATTACGGAATTCCAGCAGTGGAAATTACGGACTAATAGTTATTTTTCCATGCGATTGGAACTAATTTAAATCGAACCAATTTACAGTCTTAACATAACGGAAGTGACATTGCAAAACGATCCTAGCATACGATGTGATACGTTGGATATGTTGACGTATGCATGTGTGCTTCTTATGAATTTTAATGATGATTCATTTTTAAGAGTTTTAATTGTATCATTGTCAAACATACCCACACACTCGTATATCAACTTTTTCATCGTATCCTAGTCGTTTTGCAATACAGAAATAAAGGTCAAAATTAGTTCATCAATAGTATCAAAATATTTTAAATTCCAAATATAAGGTAGAGCTTTTAGTACTTCTGAGGTACTAAGGTATGACTGCTTCGTGTTATATTAGCACTCTGATATCATGAAACAAGCAAGAGTTATTTTTATGAAAGAGTTATTTAGTCTCATCACAATTTGTTGAATCATCTTAAAATGGTTCGCCAAATTAACCGATCGAACGAGAAACTGTAATCTCAAAAATCATTTTCACTTTCAAAGTAGGTACTTAGTAATGGCATACCATCTTTTTTTACAATGCCAAGGTCCGGTTATGACATAGATATTATGCAAACAATAACTTGTATTTGACTGGCGATGGCGATCACGTGAAAATATGTTTGACATCGTTTAAATTAACCGAGCTTACACTTTTCAAGCGAGTGGACGAGTTGGATAGAACTCATTCACTCACTCATTCACTTGGTGTACCTTCCTGACATGGTCTAAAATCGAAACACCTAAAGGTGGTCATATACGCTACGAGAAATCGCTGCGATCAGACTGTACAGTTCGAACGGCACCGATAAATCGCTACATGTCTATATATATAAAAATGAAACCCGTTTTTTGTTGTCGTCGCATCACGCGTGAATGGCTGGACCGATTTCCACGGTTTTGCATTCGTTGGAAAGGTCTCGGGCTCCATGAGGTTTATAGGGAATAAAAATCTCAAAATTCCCACGGGAACGGGGGCGCTGCGGGTGAAACCGCAGGGCACAGCTAGTATGTTATAAAACTGTACAGTTTCGTCCGATTTTTGCTTGTATTCTATGTACGATAAATTGTACCGTTCGAACTGTACAGTCTGATCGTACCGATTTCGCGTAGCGTATATGGCCACCATTAGACCCAGGATCAACCGCTTAATGTGCCTTCCGAATATGATAGTACTTATCTTTGTAAGAACTTTCATTATGACTAGATTATACACACGGTTAATTAGACCCAAAGTAAGCTCTATGCTTGTGTTATGGAATCTTAGTCACTGATACTAAATAAACATACACAGTTTTTTTTTTCTCGTTACAGATATACATATGAGTGAAGGTTCTCCAGTCAAATAGAAATACTAATGGGCAGGCTGCATCCGCACTATGTGTGTCCTGCGCTTGTAAAAGCATTAGTGTAGGGCCACATCTGCGGTACGTACGGCGCCGAACCTTCCGCTCTATGGCACATCAGTAGAAATTACGCCGCGTACTGATGTGTCATAGATAACTTGAAATACACTACGAGCGTATTTAGCGGAAGGTTCGGCGCCGTACGTTCCGCAGATGTGGCCCTACACTTATACTCACGAAATTTGTGTTTCCATGTTAATAGTGAATTCAACAATAATGCGTAGAAATAATTAAAATTCGTGTAGCTTTAAGTGCTTAAACTAGTCAATATTTACTTAAACCTTTTACGTGTTTTAATTAGAATTAATTAATAATGTTTGAAATACGTAATTGGCTGAATAAACAAGTTTGTCGTCTTCGCAATTCGTACTATTAGTAATTCAATTCGCGCATTATTGTTTGTCATGTCGGTAAACTATCTAAACCTATGAAATGTATACTAAAGTAAGTAAGTAGGTAAGTTAGAGGACGTTAGTGGCCAACCTTGGTCTCAGAGTTTTTAGACCGCCTAAAGGCCTGACCCCTGCCTGGATGGGTGGTCTATAGTGGCATTTCTATCTGAGCGCTACCGTGCTTCGGAGGGCACGTTAAATTGTCGGTCCCGGTTGTTTCAATCGTTAGACCATGTCAGAGGCCTTTAGGCGGTCTAAAAACTCCGACACCAGGGTTGGCCACTAATTTACTACATTATTTTGCGAGGAACAATTATACGCAAGGTTTTTAGGCAGGATTTAAGTCATTTCTGGCGTGGACAAAAGGTTTTCTTAGTCAATGTTTTAGGCAAAAAAGTCAAATATGTATTTCGGACCGCCATTGTTTCGCCATTCAAGAAGCATAATTAAAGATCTTTTACACCTTAAAACGCTACAACAGCAAGTTGTATGGATTTAGCTCCTTTTGAAAAGCTACAAGCAAGGACCTACATCGTCACCTGCTTTATCTGATGTAAAGGACGGAATACACAAGCCTGCAGCTGGTATACTGATATAGCACGTGCTTATTTAGTACCGAGCCCGTTGGCACAGTGGCAGTGAGAGCCTGGAGTCAATAATTTGTGAAGACATAGTTGTTGACGACGACGTCGGGTGTATAGCCTTATTAATAAACGTTCCGTAACTAAAACACTGTTATAAAGTGTTTCTCTCTTTTGCTCTTCGGAAAATTGCGTATGTCCGAAAGTGACAAACCATTTGATAGATAAATTGTAAAGTATTTGTGTATGTATATTATGTAGTAGAAGATATATTATATATATGTTTAACATTATGCTGACATGGCATGCCTGTATCGGATACGTTGACTTGTAGTTTATTTACGTGCCAGGTAGGTATTACTTTAACTTTAAGTGGTATAATTTAAGCCGGGTATTCATTAGGCAACATTTATTGTTGATCGTTGGCCCGGATTTATGCTCCAATTTCCTTTGACCTTTAAGGTGAGAATTAAAATTATACAATAAATTAAACGTGCCCGTTGTACACAGTGTCCCTATCCACGGGGACAGCGGTACTTTTATCAAACAACTAGCTGTGCCCCGGGCTTTCACCCGCAGCGCCCCCGTTCCCGTGGGAATTTTGAAATTTTTATTCCTTATTTTTCTTAAATAAAAACCTTGTTCTCACAATAAGGAACACATTAAAAAAAGAATCATCCAATTTGGTGCAGTCGTTCTGAAGTTATGCGCTTACCAACACATTTTGCGATTCATTTTTATATTACAGATTAAAGTTACTTCCCGTTGTCCCTGTATACTGTAGGAAGAATTCGCATCCCCCGCCGTCCGGGTGGTGCCAGACGGCTGGGTTATGTGGGGCTCAACCCGGTAGACAAGCTGCCGGGGCTCGTCGGGCCTACTGCAGTGACTACCCATTAAAACCACTGCTGTCTCTTCTGCTGCGCCTAGTGTCGGGAACGTGGGATCACAGTTCAAACCTAACCCAGCTATTGCTAGTGAAACGGGCACAACCTAGAAAGGGTACAGGGATAACAGGAGAAACTGGAGAAAAAAGGCGTACGAAATAAAAGTATTAAGTTCAGAAATATTTTTTATTATTATCCGTTGTACAAGTCTTAAACAGAGCCTTTTGATAACCATAAACATTATATTTGCTAAGCCATTCACATTTTTGCTTTACCATTTAACTTTTATGAGAAGTAAAAATTAAGATATTTTGAAAAATTGTTTAACAAAGAGAGATTTCAAAATTGCACTACAACGTGCTACATGGTCTAATCAGTTTTACCAGTGGAATCGATCTTTTTGTTTAACAAATGTACGATATGTAAAACCTGTGGGCAAAACTGCAACGGTTTTCACCATAGACTTAAAAACACTTCCTTTTTCAGACATATTTAGTAAGTGAGAAACATTAGTAGGTCTCTTTATAAGAACAAATAAACATGAATTAATTTACTTTCTTCGGAAGACACTCAATTTATTTTTCTCGTCTGGCTTAGCAATTCCGTACCATCAATTTAATCTTGACTTAATCTTTTGGACGACTATTATCATAAAGATAAACAACACCATTTTCTAAATAACTATCGTCTTACAAATCTAAAGTATTTACATGTTTATTACTAAATTATACTTAAGTAGAATAGGTTTATATTACGATAAAAGGTAACGATATAACTGTGGACGGCTAAGATAAATAGAATCAGTATTTTGGTGGCCTAAAATACTACGCCTAACTTGGCGTAGTTTAGTACATATTATTATCTCAAATGAATAAAATGGCAGATTTCTAGAGTCGTACCAATGGTCCAAGATTATAAACAACAGTTTTGCATTTGTGGAAAATTTTCATGCAAATCTTTGTATAGGTATAATATTATGTAGAGAGATACTATAATATAATGTTTAACATGACTCATGTTTCTTGAATTTATATATTTATAAATAAATAATATTTATGATAAACGCAACTTTAAATTGAAAAATGCAATTTCATTTCATTTTCAGTGATCTACGAGTTGGTTTCGTAGGTTTTGTGTAAAAATGGATTGAAGCTATTGCTTTAACTATCCACTATTTGAGGTTATCAGACTAAGAGTCGATTGTACAGAATACTTATCAAGTTTCCATAAAAAGAAACTTAAATTAATAAATATAACAAATCCCACAGAAGAACCAATATATAACGAACATAATACATTTTTAATGGACTTCATAATACAAAAAATTGGTTATCTAAAAATCTCAGATACAGAAAAAATTGAAGTGAAAAATTAAAATAATTGAACTTTTTAATAGCACAATAGTTCTTCCGGGATTCTTATTGAGCGTATAAATAAAGTAAAATAATACAGAGGACGCAATATCCACGAGTGACTTAATATTTGAAAACCCTAGTTACAATCTAGTAAATATAATTTAATCTACATTGAATCCATGCCCTTATTCTATTTGAATATTTACGAACAAACAATGACGATAATTGGTGGAATAATATCTATAATGAGGTTTAATAACTATCACAAACATTTAGCTAACATAATCCTAAAACTAATATTTTAAATTTTCACAGCAGCAAAAGTTGAGATAAATATTGGTGGATTTAAAATACAATTTGAAGACTGCAAACGCAAGCTGCAGCTTGAGACTGCAAAAGTTTCGATGAATCTCTAGATAATGATTTCTACATAACGACATTGCAGTACATAACTACATAACTACAGACTTCAGTAAAACTGCAGTTTTATAAGAGATTCATATCAGCTTGTAAAGTCGCCGGCAGTCTGCAACTTGAACTGCCAAAAACATTCATTTTTAAATCTACTTACATCAATTATTATAATGTTAACTATCCAGAAATATAAAAATTTACTTATACTATTATTTATAAGTGATATATTACAAGATAATCACAGATAAAATCATAATATTATACTTTGTACTTATTATCTTCTTTGGAAAAGAAGAAAGAAATATGTTCTTATGTACTAAACATTTCCCTAATGTGAAAATTGAAAACATGCTTATACTAAAAATCACAATTTGAAAGTCTTTGTTCACTAGCATTGTTTCGATTTGCCATTAGCCATTGCAGCTTCTGATTCCTCTTTAACTTTTCCGTTGACTATCGCTTCAGCTTCTTTTACTTTACCATTAGCAGCTTGTCCTTCTTTCGCTTTCTGCGCTAATCTTCTGCTCTTGACGTAGTTCTGGTAGTAGAAGTTTCCGAACATGTAGAGGAAGAGTCCAGCGTTGAGAGAGAGCAAGAAGTTGATGAACTTGGGGTAGTTGCAGTCGGTGAACATGACGGTGAAGTTGTGGTAGAAGATGATGCAGAATTGAATCTAGATAAAAAAAAAATCTTGTTAGGTCTTTTTAATATCTGAGAAATGTCATGATTTGTTTCCAGAAAGTTAATCAAGTAATCACATCACAGGTATGCCAAGATTCTGGTGGGGAATTTTTTAGAGGCACGCGCCTAAAGAGTACCATTAGGTACACTTGTTCAGTTTATTGAGTATACTCATGTGACTCAGTGACTTAATAAAAATACAATACTTGAAAATGATGAAAAGTTATAAAAAGCAAAAATTACCAATTGCAAAGAAGTGACGTGTTTCTTCCACCACAAGAGCTTCTGGTACTGCGGACCGAGGCCGGAGATGAGGTAGTACGTGTACATGATGACGTGGATGAAGGAGTTGATCACGCCGAGGAGGGTTCCATGACCACCTGGGGAACAAAACTCTTGTTAAAAAACCAAAGTTTCAATAACATTCACCAAAATAATCAGTAATTTTTCGTAGTGACTTTTTCAGTCTCCTTTTCAGAATTTCTGGAGGAGTTTTGTTTATGTCCTGACACTCCAAATATAATTTCCAAATATTAAGAAGACACTTCGATTAAGCTGCACTCACATTTCATTCAATTTGGCAAATATTTGAAAAAAACCAGTGAATGAAGTAGTAAGGTGAATAGGTATTCGAGGTTTAGTCTCAAGGTAACCGAAAGCTCGTTTCAAAACTTATATTGAACATGATCTTAGTTCCACAATCGATCTACTGAAGTAGTGGCAAGACTCTTGGGTGCCACATAACCAATAATAAAAAAATAGACAAACCTGGCAAGAATTTAACTCCGATCCAAGCACAGATGGGCATCATGAAGTGGTGGTACAGATGGAGGAAAGAGATCTGTCTGTTTTTCTTCCTCAAAACGAAGAAAATTGTGTCGAGCAGTTCAATGATCTTCGCTGCAAAGTACCACCAGACAGCAGCTGCCATCTGTTAAAAAAAGGAATGTTTTAGTTTAGAAAAAAAATTATATTTCTCACAAAAGGGGATGTTTGGCAGAATTGTGATCATTTACTAATTTTACTAATGATGTTGTATGATGTCGACCCTTTAAGCTCCATCAATGTATACAAGATGTTAAAAAAAGAAAAGTTGAAAGATAGTGAGCTTAAAATTAAAAGAGTCTGATGGATGACAATAGTGTTATAATTGTCTTTCAAACTTTATGTTAGAATTGGCCAACTAGCATAAAGTAAGCTCGTACAATTGAAATGAAAGCCTACCACACTATAATGTGTGATATCATTTACAGCAAAACAATTGTATCATCAAAAAAACTTACTCTATGAGCTTTTGGGTCGTCTGAATAGTCCACTGGCTGACATGAAAAGTTGTAGTCGTTCCACCATCCGGAGACTAAACCCTGGAAGGAAAAAAATTGCGTATTTAGTAAAACGGCTTCTAACAAATAAAATAAACAACTAATTTTTATCAACCACTTTTCAGAATCAAACATTTTTCATCACGGAAAACATCGCGCGGACTGTGAATTAACTTTTTGAAGCTTTTTAAAATGTTGTAATGATATCCTGTCCATCATTTTATAAGCAAGGAACAAAATTTATAGCATTGATATGTTCGTACTAGGGTTTGAGGATCTTTTACATCGGTACATGGAACATCGGTAAACAAAATTCGTATTTTACTATGTTTGTGTGGATATAAAAGTTATTTACGCGGATGGTTTAATCTAACCGGAATGATGGAATTCTCATATTAATAGCCATGTTAACATAATCAGGTAAAACAGGTAAGGGCAACGATTTGAAAAATAGGAGCTTGTGCTCTCGAGTTATTTTTAGGCTTAAGGTGTCTACCCATTACACCGTATCATACCATGACCGTGCTATGAACGTGTCAGGCAAAAAAGTATTCTTTGTATTGAAAAGTATGAGACTATGCTCACTAGACCGTTCCGTCACCAACCAACAACGTCGACTATTCTCACCTAATATTTTGCCGGTGCTGAAACGTTCATAGCACGGTCATGGTATGATACGGTGCAATGGGTAGAAACCTTAAGGATTTATAGATACTATAAGGTTAAGTAATATCTTAAAATTAAAATACTAACAAGAAAGTGTTTTATATTGTTTTTTCTTATACTTCCATGGGTCCTTCATAATTATGCAAATCTTCTGTACTTATGCAAACATTTAGGTACATCTTATCAAACGAGTTTTCCTGGCGAAATTTTTGTATAAAGGTACAGTTTTTATTAGTCCATTGGCCTTTGGGGCCAACTAATAAAAGGTAAAGGCCTACCCGCATAAATATTTTGATTTAAAAACGTGTTTGTACCAGGAAATCCCCGATATTGATTAGGAGCAAAGTTTGTTATTCGTTATCTTTATTATCTATGCGATAGTAAATTTTGCGAATAGGAAAAACAAAATGTATAGACGTGACCCTGCTTCATCTGTTAAAATAACCAAAGCGTGTTCTCGTATGGCTCGATGGCGTAGTACATCTATTGAGTACTGAGCGGAGAACAGCTTGAAGTTAATATAAACAAATCAAAGCTAGAATCTACAGACCAGCGCGTAAAATATCAACAATTAATGAAGCAAAATGAGAAAACCTTGATATTACAAGTAATTACATGAGTGTTACATAATTAAGTAGTCAACGGCCATACAATGTAGAGGTACTCGTATGTATAGCTGGACAGAGTCCATAATTGCATAGTGGATGATGCACTGACTATGACACAAATGCACGTAAGTTTTGTATTAGAACGCATAACAAATGAAGGAAAACTAGTAACGATACTGTTTCAAGGGCCCTTCGATGCAAGGTTATGGAAATATTGTTAAGGACATAGTGATTTTATAAGATGAAAATTATTCTATTGATTTCTGATATTGTAACTGTTATAGGCAAGATAACTCGACTATACTTAACTTTATTACGTTACTTGACTGTTTTCAAGGAATCCTTTTATATTTCAGTAGAAGGCAGAGAAAGAACCTTCTTTGACCATAAAGTCTATTAAAGGTGCGATTCGATTAAAAAACAAGTTCCCTTAACGCATACTAAAATTTGAATAAAGAAAATAATTAAAATATCACATACCTCATAAACCAAGAAGACGCTCATCAGAATCTGCGATACATTGTACAGGATGATCGTGTTCTTCAGGTCGTATGGTTTCCTGTCTCTCATGTATCTTGGTCCCGCTGATATGCAGAAGTAGAGGTAAGTGGCCAGGATCGTTAGGAGAGGACCTGGGCCTGACATCAGCCACCAGTTCTCGGTGCGAGGATCTGGAAGAGGAAAACAGAAATTCAGATAAAAAATTTAAAAATAACATTATGTTATGAGTTTTTTGGCTTCAATGAATAACACCAGAGAGAGCTGGATCATAACCTCATCATGCAAAACGAATTTAAAACATGTAGAATTTGGATCAACTAAGAACAGAAATTGGCATTCAAAAAGACACAGGCGCGCGATTTAACTAGTGTTTTTAAATTCAATTACCGATTATTATACCCTCTACACAATGGTAGCACGCTTTTAAACTTCGATTTACTTTCATTTACTCTACACATTTCACACGATGTATTACTATATCTGGTTCTCCGTTGGAATTGGTTATACTAACAATCTACTGTATGCCTACGCGATATTTATTATTAAGAATAAGAATAATTGTTTGCAAATAAGTACTTGGTTTGTTTTGATTTCAAAACTAATTGGCTGGTTTTTCTGGTTTCTTAAACTTTAATTATATAAATCAAAGTGATAAACACATTGGTGAATAAATTATTATTGATTTATACCTTAAATTAATTAATACTAATGTATGAAAGAACAGTCAGCCTGTGAAAATCTGAGAGCCTGTGAAAAGCAGACTTAAAACCTTGTCTCATCAAAATTTTGTTATAGATATTCTAACTAATCTACAAATATTTTTCACAGCGCAAATCACTTGACATTATACACGCCGAGTCCGTGTCCGTGGTAATTTTGGGATAAAAAACCTTTCCGTTGATTGAGGCTATCCATTACATAATGAATTATTCAAATCGGATTAGTAGTTTTCGAGATTAGTACGTTGAAACAAAAAAACTCTTGTATATAAGTATAAGTATAGAGTACAAAAGTATAGATAGGCCTTAAAGTGGTTATTGAAATTGTGTAACATCTGGTAATGGCACCAACTGTGTCCAGAATGTCAATGTCACAATGCACTCAGAAACGCCTACAAAACTTGTATGAAAAAACGTTAAAAGGTGATAACGTCATATAATTGTGGGAACATTCCAACAATAGGGTCGATGTCGCAACTGATCGCTATATTATAGCAGTTAATGACACCCTAAGAATGTTACTGTGTGTAGATGCAATTTATGAGGAAAAGCCACGGTAATAGTAAAGTGTGAAAATGATGGTGGAAAATTGAGGACGAGTGTCATACAAGTTTAGACTGTATTTATTAGCATATAGGTCATAATTTGGGAAAAAGCGAATATGGGATAGAAGAAAATAGATTTCCTGGCTTGTTGTCATATATTGCCTTTAATTATTGGCGTATGACTTGTTTTTAGAAGAAAAAAAATTGAACCAGTCTATTTTCATGCCGAATTGTGAAACGTCTGAGTGATTATAGTATAGAATTTCATTAAGATATCTTATCAGGCAAGTAAGTATACAACATCTTTTACCGTGGTGCCACATTGCAATGGTGCCTAGACTTTTTGATGTCGTTGTTAAGAATATGTGAAGTACGCACACCAATATATCAAAACCTATAACCAAGACGTAGTACCAAACATTGGTGCCACATATCGTCACCATATATTTCGGTTTTTTGATATACAAATAGCTTAAAACAATAAATAAATGAACAATTAAAATGCGGAAGATTCCACGACACCTGGGCATTAGAATAATAACGATATTTGTTTGCAGAGTGCGGCGCACGCGCCCGTACTTCGATTATAGTATTATATCATAATGATTTATAAACAAGTTTCCTATTCACATTAGCTATTTGTCAGCGGAAAGACGGCGCAGGTTGTAGACTGCATTTATAAAGCCCCGTAGCATAAACTACATTTATAAAGCTCTGGACCCACGGTAGATTTTTGTCACGGTATAGTTCTCACAGTGAATACGGGGCTTAAAGTGCATCACTATAATAAAGAGTCTTTGACATCGCGTAACTGAATGTTTAACCCGCATCTTAAACCTAAGGAGCAATGTTCTCATTTTTAGGTGATGTGGGGCTCTCATTTCTGTGGGGCTCTTATTTCTTTCTCAATTTGGGTGATGTCCACTTTTGGGCTCTCATTTTTCTGAAGATGTCAGTACAAGTATATTTTAAAGAAATTAATCACCAAAAGAATCATATCCTTTAGTTATATGTATACGTTCTATACATAAGTATTTACGATGTTATTCATCATCAGCTGTTTTAAAAACGCCATTGTTTGAATAGAAGTGAACAACTACTACCTATATGTATTCTAGTTACTGCACAGGTGATTTAACTATTGTTATGATACAACAGTATATAAAGGTATTTCCTCACCGGGAGCATTCGCCTGTAATATTTTATATTCGATTTTGAGGATTACGTTACAATACTTCTAGACCTAGAGCCCGTGAACCCCAGACTTTCGTCATTTTATAAAAGCTGAAAGTTTGTCAGCGCATGCTCCCACACACAGGTAAGAACGATGGACTATTATGAAGTTTGGGTTATAGTGGCTTTGGCAGATAAACGGTACTAAAGGTGTGTAAAATACCGATCTAAATTCATCAAATAATTAAGTGTGATTTGTGACATGACATATGTCATTTGAAAGCTCTTGAAGAGTTGTACAAGTCACCCTTTGACGGTGATATCGAAATCGACGGCCAACTTGGTGTTTTCGACCATTGAAGATTGGAGTTGACCTATGCTATGGACGCTGATCCTAATGCTCAACAGTGACATGACCTATATCATTTGAAAGCTCTTGACAAGTTGTACAAGTCACCCTTTGACGGTGATATCGAAATCGACGGCCAACTTGGTGTTTTCGACCATTGAAGATTGGAGTTGACCTATGCTATGGACGCTGATCCTAAGTGACATGACCTATGTCATTTGAAAGCTCTTGACAAGTTGTACAAGTCACCTTTTGACGGTGACATCGAAATCGACGGCCAACTTGGTGTTTTCGACCACCGAAGATTGGAGTTGGCCTATGCCATGGACGCTGATCCTACTGCTCAACAGTGACATGACCTATGTCATTTGAAAGCTCTTGAGGAGTTGTACAAGTCACCCTTTGACGGTGATATCGAAATCGATGGCCAACTTGGTGTTTTCGACCATTGACATTTAGTACCGTATACCTGCCAAAGCCACTATAACCCAAACTTCATAATAGTCCATCGTTCTTACCTGTGTGTGGGAGCATGCGCTGACAAACTTTCAGCTTTTATAAAATAACGAAGGTCTGGGGTTCGCGGGCTCTTGATCCATTCCTCCCCGACTGACGAACATTCACGTGTTATGTTACAAAAATATATTTTTATTTATAAGTTAATCGTATTGATGTTATAAATAGTATCAAGATATTATACATTGTACTACAAGGTGCGCATTGTAATGCTCGGTTCTCCTCCTCCACTGATGTAATGCTCGAATCTGAAACGTTACACGCGAATGCTCTCGGTAAGCGAGAACCTTAACTGGAATGACTCGGAAAACAGAATGCAAAAATAACATACATCACATCGTAGACCCACCGCAATTCAAATTAAATCAAGTCACGTATATAAAATCGAAAATCTTGCGTTGATACGAATATTTTAATAGAAGCATGTTTCTGATCTTTTCAAACATGACCCGAGTTCGCAATAGGCAAGCGAGATAAACCTCTTAACACTTAATTATAGAAGGATTTACTTATAGAAATAGAACGAAATAAAGATGGGTTGCTATGTACTTGAAAATAGTTTGGGAAAGCCATCATAAGACCATTGAGGCGTCGCAAATAGATAAACATTTTGTTCATCTCATATGATAACGTCACATACTGTTAAAATATTTAGTTTTCACTTTAAACTTCTGTGACGTATAAACTGATATGTACTTTAGGTAAGTTTCGTGTTTGAGGCATACATTAGCACCATAAAATATAAATAATATGCTTATATTATTAGCTAATAATATTTACATTTTATAGGTACCTACCTAGTTTATTTGGCTAGACTTTAAAGACGTTCGTTTTTCAAATGTTGTTGGTAATAGATAATTTATTACTAACCAGCAGAGCCCCGCGGTTTTGTCCGTTTCCGTGGAAATTTTGGGAATTTTTATACACATAAACCTTCCTAGTGAATCACTCTATCTATTTAGAAAAAACCGCATCAAAATCCATTGCGTAGTTTTAAAGATCTAAGCTTACATAGGGACAGACACAGCGGTACGCGACTTTGTTTTATACTATGTAGTGAAGCCTCGCACCAGCATGTTATTGAAAAAATCAAATTGCAACATAAACGTACAAATTGCAAAGCATAAGAGGTAGGTAAATAAGTAAGTTCGAATACGTTTGTGGCCAACCCTGGCGTCGAGAGTGTTTGGTCTGCCTAAAGGTCTCTGCATGGGCTGACGATCGAAACTGTTGAAACTCAAAAGCTTAACTAATTTTCGTAATGTCCGAGTTTTTGGAATAATCATTATGTAGAGAACCATAATATCGAAATATTTGAAAATGTTTGTCCTAGCTGCAAGGGCCCTTAAAACCACAGTAATTTAAATTCAATTCTGAACTCTCAACAATTACTTAATATCTCGTGATTATTTAATTATACAATTGTTAAATAGATAATTTAATGTTGCCCAATTTTCTCAAATTATATTACCTACTATTGTTTGACATATTTTAGTGTCATTTATGCCAATTAACTTAATTGCTACTTTTATTATTATGAGCATTGTTAAAAGTGGTACTTTGATACGCCGATTTTAAAGTGAGAAACTACCGAAAAGAGCTTTGCAATTATAAATATCCATAAAATAAAGTTACCGGTAACAAAAAAAATTAAGCATATTTTTTTGTATAACGTTTTGCTAATTGCCTAATCCTCCTCACTGTACTGATATCTTCAGTGAGATGAGAGGCATTTGCCCAGAAGTGGGACATTACAGGCTAATACTAAGTTGCCATTTACAAGAAATAATAAAGCATATTTTTTGTACACTGTTTTTCTGCGGTACATTATATTGGTACATTTGATTAATGATGTTGGTTAGAAATGTATCGCAAAAACACATTACGACTTAAGGACGAATGCAGCTATAGCTTATATAAGACTAGACACGTTTCTTAGGCCCCTAGGCTCAAACAACTTTTCAATACAATGGCAAGGCAACATGGTGCAACAACACTAAATTAACGAACTATTTAAATGATTAATTCTCACACCTTGACATTCATAGCACCTAATATGATTCAGCCGAAAATATGCGTGACTTTTGCAAAACTTTAGTATATGTCCTTGGATCTATAAACTTGATATGGATGTGCAATATTATATTATATTGTTTACTAAATCTTAACTATGCTCAATTTTGCATGGATCGTTTCCATACTCTTAAGTTTAAAAATGTCAATATTATTAGTTTTCTTTAACTTTATTGTAAACTAGCAGCGCCCCGCGGTTTTACCCGCGTTGTACCCGTTCCCGTAGGAATTTCGGGATGATAAATAGCCTATAACCTTCCCGTTGAATGTGGCTATCTATTACAAAAAATCGGTTCAGTAGTTTCTGAGATTAGCGCGTTTAAACAAACAAACAAACAAACAAACAAAACAAACTCTTCAGCTTTATAATATTAGTATAGATGTATAAATTTCAAATTTCAAATCAATAATAAAATAAAATCTGTATACAAATGCCAATGTAAAACTTATGTTATGGAAGAGCGGGTTCTCCTGTCACAGGTAACTTTTACTTAAAAGGAGATCCCAACAACTACCTATATTTAAGAATTCAATGTATACGTTTTTGATGAATAAATTTATTTATTATTTATTCAAATCCGGTACCTACTTGTTTGCTGTCTGTTATTTGGACTGTCTCTAGTAGTATTAGTATCTATACTAATATTATAAAGAGGTAAAATTTGTAATTTAGTTAGTTGGTTTGTTTGTATGTTCGCTAGCTAATCTCGGGAATCACAAGTCCAATTTGAATAATTATTTTTGTAATAGATAGCCACATTTAATGGGAACGTTATAGGCTATTTTTCATCACAAAATTCCCATAGGAACGGCACAACGCGGGTAAATCCGTGGGGCGCGGCTAGTACTTAATCTAAAGTCTGGTCATGGCACTGATAACGGTTGAAATAATAAAGAAAATCCTTAAAGCACCTGGGCAAAGAGCTTTTTATTGTTTGATTTTAAAAAAGTTCTGAATTGAACAAATACGAGGATATGACCACAAGTTTAATTTATAGTAGCCCTTATAAGTTTGAAAATTATTTAAACAACTTAACCAACCTACATTAGAGAACCACATTCTTCTTCATTATAAAAAATACTTTGCAAACTAAATATTTAAAACCAATAATCTATATTATACATCACTACATAGTATAAAACAAAGTCGCTATTTTTGTCTGTTTGTTTGTCTTTATGCTTAAATCTTTAAAATTACGCAACGGATTTTGATGCGGTTTTTTGTAATAGGTAGAGTGATTCAAGAGGAAGGTTTTTATGTAAAAAAATTCCCAAAATTCCCACGGGAACGGGCACAACGCAGGTAAAACCGCGGGGCGCTGCTTGTTTTTTATAAAAAAAAGTCAGTTACTTACCGCTGTTGCGCTCCATAAATCTTCGATAAGAATCAACGATAGACATGTTGAATGACGTTGTGTTTGCTGCTCCTGAAACAGCGAGAAAATTCAGTTTATTTACCACTCACTTGCAAAAACCAAAACTAAGTTCTGAAACCAAACACCAACTTAAACACTTGCTTAAAATCAATGACAGTTTAAAAGAAAACGAAAAATTCGATTTAATTTAAAACTATTCTAAAATTGAAATTAGAACCATTAAAAACAAAAGAAAATCACTCATTTAAAAAACACATGCTCAATTCGCAATAAAAAAATATTTTTACCGTTCTTAGATCAAAATCAATATAAAACTTTAAAATTGAGTCAATACAATTATTTTTTTAAATAAAATAATGTTTGTGCCGCCAAATCGTCGCTCTCACTCAAACCGCGATCGGAAACTGACATACGAAAATATTTTAGCATTAAAAGTAAATTAGTGTGTTGCGAAAACATAATTAGCCTTCGGATGACACTGGCCTACTTTGGATCAAGCTTTCGGGCTTTCTTTTAACTTTGATTAACAAAATTCGTCACCTTGATCACTGAATTTTTATGATAAAGTATTTATTATCATTTTGTAAACAAACCTTATCGAACATGGTTGGATTTGAGCTTCTGTTTTTGAGTGTGATAGTGATTACAGTTTTTCTTCTGTGAGTTTTTCTTTACAGTTTTTCTATTCTTTATTGAGAAAATGTGAATAGTGTAGAGGAAAATAGGTTAAATTCGTGTGTTTCTTAAATAAAAATCTAAAAGTGCAAATCTTTTACAAGAGATTATTATCAGTGAGATGTTTAAAATTGCTGCATTTTTCTATGTTAAATTAAAAATTTCGAAAGTCACGTTTTTGTCACAATAATATTTACTGGCGAACATTATATAAATTACTATCAGCGCCCCGCGGTTTTACCCGCGTTGTGCCCGTTCCCGTGGGAATTTCGGGATTTTTTTTACATAAAAACCTTCCTCTTGAATCACTCTACCTATTACAAAAAACCGCATCAAAATCCGTTGCGTAATTTAAAGATTTAAGCATACAGACAAACAGACACGAAACAGAGACGACTTTATTTTATACTATGTAGTGACTATCAGCGCCCCGCGGTTTAACCGGCGTTGTGTCCGTTCCCGCAGGAGTTTTGGGATGAAAAATAGGCTATAACCTTCCGGTTTAATGCGGCTATTCATTACAAAAATAATTATTCGAATCGGACTAGTATTTTCTGAGATAAGCAAGAACAAACAAAATGAAGCTTCAGCTTTACTATAGTATAGATAAGTATGGATACTAGTAGCACTCCTCTGTTTTACCCGCGTTGTCCCCGCGGAATTTCGCGATGGGGAATTACCTTTAATCTTCCCTTTGAATGTGTCTATTAATTATAAAAATAATTATTCAAATCGGATTGGTAGTTTCTGAGATTAGCTCGTTCAAAAAAACAAAAAAGCTTCCGCCATATTATATTGGTAGACGAGTAGATAGTTTATAAAATAAGCGTTTGATAGGGCAGTAGGTAACTAAAACCTTTGCAACAGAAGTACTCGTAGAACACAGATCTACGAGTACTTCTGTTGTCAAATCAATATATTTGCAATATGTTCTTCTTAAATAAACAATTTTTATTATTTGTCAATATTTAAATCGCATGTGCTAAATTAATTGATACATCCACTGCACCAAGGTTAGATTTAAATATTATAAAAAATCGCATAAGAATTAATTTAAAAAGATTTATTCAACGGAACTTACGAAATTAAATGTTTAATACTTTAAAGAGAATGCTAGCGAAAAGCGGTCAAGTGCGAGTTGGCATATGTATGAATATTTATATACACGATCTTGAACTTGGTCAAGTAAATGAGGCTAGTTTCTGTAATTTGATGTAACTTGAATCAAATTATATAATAATTGACCATCTTAAATGAAATTAAGTATTTATAAAACTTTTTTTATGAGACAAAAAAGGGTAAGCGTCTTAAAATGAAGCAAAGTGTATCCGTTTCGGTTGTCAAATAAAAAAATATACTTAATTCTCGCTTTACCAGAAGAGAAAAATATTAAAATAACTGAGTTATTATCTACTTTAAATTTTTATTTAACTTTGTGTTTTAATGTTCATTGTTTTAAAGGTACTTATGTGGAATGATGGGCTGACATGCCTTGGGTAAAGACCCAAAACAATTTTAGGTAACAAAACTGAGTATAAAATATCCTTAATCACAATTTTGACATTTCTATGCATATAAAAAACTAAATTTATAATTTGTATCTCATATACGAACTAGCCGCACCCTGCGGTGTTACCCATGTTGTACTCGTTCCCGCGAGATTTGTGGGATAACACGTATCCCATATTGTATTCTGATGTATAACCTAAATAACTGTAAAGTTTCATCTAAATCCGTCCAGTAGTTTTTGCGAGAACGAGCAACAAACATACATCCATACATCAATCCTTACAAACTTTCGCATTTATAAATTAGTAGATAGAATTAATATTTCTATGCCAAGTTTTTATCACTGCGGATACGGGTTCACAAGTAAGTCAAAGTTTTTTTAATAAATCTATTTTTAACTCTATACTAATATACACAAGGTTTTGTTTTGATGGAATTTCACAGCAATGGCTCTTATAGAACACTGTAGAAACACAAACCTGTTACATTACAATATTTTTTATAAATAACTTTAAAATATTCAAAAATCGGCAATAATAATACATAATAGTTATTAATACTACGTAGTTATGTATATAAATAGAGTATGATATAATATAGTCTTAAGTAGCTCCCCGGATAAACAACAATATAATGACTTTAATATTATTAATTATTATTATTATTATTTATTATTTGACTTAGAACTTTTATTATTGATGATTAAAGTAGTTTAAGTTACTCCGTATTACAGCAGCAAGTCCCGTCAGAATCGGTTCAGCAATTACAGAGATTAGCCGGAACTAACAGACATACAGACAGACAAAAGTTGTTAAAAAGCGTAATTTTGGTTTCCTACTTCCTACTACATACTTCCTATATCCTATATCCCATATACCTATTATAAATGCGAAAGTTTGTAAGGATAGATGTATGTATGGATGTATGTTTGTTGCTCTTTCACGGAAAAACTACAGGACGGATCTAGATGAAACTTTACAGTAAAACAGGTTATACATCAGAATAACACATGGCACATATTTTATCCCGAAATTCCCGCGGGAACCGACACAACGCGGGTAACATAATATAAATTCATATGCATTGAGTAAAAAGCGGTTTTTTAATATTACAAACAGACATTCCAATTTTATTCATATGTATAGACGCATAGCCCTCGCTTCGTTACTCACACTTCGAAAATGATCACTTACATCACGAAAGTAACCCTTGCAATGAGTCAGTCAGTCAGGTTGACTTGACTTCCCTAATTATTTTATTTAAAAAAAGAATAGACAATTTTCCTCTTTAATGATAAAAGCCATTTATTAATATAAAGGAAAAACGTGGGGATGTTTAATTTCACTGCAAATGACAATTTAATGTGCAAGGGAAAACCAAATACGCGAATCTTTATCTTCAACGATTACGCATCAGGTCATAAAGGTTAAATATTTAAAGTTCCTTTCTTTGTCGTGGTGATGACTCGAGCCTCGTCATGGTACTGACGAGGTCTTGATGAGATCTTAAGTCTTTACCTAGCAGTGGGACATCGCTAGCTAATACTACACTGTCCTCAGTTTGGTTAGGGCATTGCAGGCTGAATCACCTGATTGCCCGAAAAGTAAGATGATTCCGTGCTTCGGAGGGCACGTTAAGCCGTCGGTCCCGGTTACTTTCTATGGATAGTAGTCGTTACATGAGCCATGTCAGAGGCCTTTGGCGGCTCAATAACTCTGACACCAGGATTGGTCAGGTTGACCATCCACTCGATAAGAAGAAGAAGAACTACACTGGCTAATTTCAACATAGTTCCTTCGGCAATGCCGTTAAGGTAAACCTGTTATACATGTTGTGGGTTAGCGAATTTTAAAAACATACACAAACAACATCTCAGGGCGCTGCTAGTACTAGCATAGCTTATGAATTATTCAAGTAATATACACGTGAACTGTTAACATCATATTTACATTCCAAAATCAATTAAATTTTATATTACAGTTAAGCTTCACACAACAAACGATAAAACAATTAAATATTTCATTACAAATTCGATTGTCCGAATGGAAACGACAAAAAGAAACAATCTAATAATAATTCACATACGACAAAAGCAATCCAATTTTGTCATTCGATTTTAACCCATATTTTCAATCGTATAAAGTTGAAGTAAACACAATGAAATCGTAATAACCGTGACAAGTGATGTAGAAAGATCACAGGAAACGTGGTATTGTTTAACTTTTTCTTAACATTGTACCGTATTTGTTTTTCGAAGGCAATTAAATATAGCATGCTCGGAAAGAAAACCGTCGTGGGGAGAAGTCATCAAAATCGTATTAAACAAATCATGTTTTCTGCAGAAAACTAAAGTTCGTACTACGTAAGTATTAAGCTGTATGTGATAGAGATCCCTATACTTAACTTCTTGGAACACACGCCTTTAATTGAAACGTATGTTAATGTCATTATTATTTGTTTAAACGGGAACTTACGTACGACGGAGGCTACTGTTGAGAGTTCCTCAACACGTTTCGGTCACGTACGGTGACCTTCATCAGGAGGTGGGTGAAGCGTTCGCGACAGCGTTGAGTGCGGGGAGAGACCAAAACGTGTTGAGGAACTCTGAACAGTAGCCTCCGTCGTACGTAAGTTCCCGTTTAAACAAATATTAAGAACACACACCCATTTTATTTACTACTGAATTTCGCTGTGATGTCCAACGCTTTACGCTAAATTGCTCTAAAATTAGCCCCAAAAATAAATATTTTTCTATGTTTGTATTTCACTTAAATATCAAATATATTTTACCAAGCATTTTACTAGTTTTATATAAAAAAGTCAATATTCAAGTTAAGTGGTAAAACGTCGTGTCAGAGTTTTTACCGCTTAAATGCCTCCGACACTCGTGAGACTCACACCTAGTCATGTGAAGTACGAGTATGAGAATTGTTCCGTCTACATTTCGGTTCTTTTACAGCTCTTACTATACAATCAATCTGAGTGAAATGAAACGTTGGGAATGGAATTTTTTGGAGAGACAAGTTAATTTACCTTCGTTTGCCTTCGTTATTTCGGTGTGAGTTAATTGTTCTTTTAGAGATATTAATTAATATGGAATTTGTTTTGTGCAATGAAAAAAGTTTAAGTATTATTCATATTATAAGCATCACCTCCTTGATCGTTTGGTGTCGATTTTTAAATGTCAGTTTTGAGATCTATGTAGTTGATCTAATTTCGATTCGGTACAAAACCTATCATGTTAAATGGTAACCTGACTGTTCCTACTAACTTTTATAAGAACTAGAACCGCCCCACGGTTTAATCTGCGTTATGCCCGTTATCATGGGAATTTTGGGATGAAAAATAGCCAATCTATTAAAAAAAGAATTATTTAAATCAGACTTGTAATTCCTGAGATTTGCCTCTTTATAATATTAGTATAGATGAAAAAATTACAAGTAAACAATCTAAATGACTTTACCTATTTTGGTTAGCATTGCAATTATCAAAGTACAATAACTTAAAAATAAGGTTCAGAAACAATGACAGTAACCTTTTAACGTAGAATCAAGAAAATTGCCCTTTATTACGAGTAGTTAGTAGGAATGTGCACACTACTTGATACGTAAATAACTTTAATATTTCATTTACTAGTATCGCCACGCGGTTTTGCTCGCACTTTAAAATTTGAGAAATAAGCTGTCTGTAATATTGGAATAAGCTGTCTGTAATATTGGAATAAGCTGTCTGTAATATTGGAATAAGCTGTCTGTTATATTGGAATAAGCTGTCTGTAATATTGGAATAAGCTGTCTGTAATATTGGAATAAGCTGTCTGTAATATTGGAATAAGCTGTCTGTAATATTGGAATAAGCTGTATGTAATACTAGCAGCGCCCCGCGGTATTACCCGCGTTGTTCCCGTTCCCGTGGGAATTTCGGAATGAAAAGTAGCCTATAACCTTCCCGTTGAATGTGGCTATCCATTACAAAAAGAATTTTTCAAATCGGTTCAGTAGTTTCTGAGATTAGCGCGTTTAAACAAACAAACAAACAAACAAACAAACAAACAAACAAACAAACAAAACAAACTCTTCAGCTTTATAATATTAGTATAGATTGATATTGTGGTTACTTATGAATGAATACATACCTATCTGTTATTGGTGTTCAAATCAGAAATGTACTCTAAACTCTAAATAAAAAGTGTTGATGTTGTTTAAATAAATAAATATTCTTCTTCTTATAGACGAAGGTTATAAAGAAATAATTATTGAAAGCGTACTATTAGTATGTAGGTAGTTGATGAGACTAACCCGCTCTAACAAACAAATCTATTAAACTTTTAGGCATCATAAATTGCTGTTTTCATCATCATAAATTCATCATAAATTGCTGTTTGTTCATTTCAATTAAATATCGAACTAAAAAACCTTCATAATTATACAGATGAAATTATATTTTATGTCATGCTAAAAATAAAATGTAAAACTTATGGTAATGCAACTAAATGTAAATGCAATGTCAAAAGCCACGCCTTTATAGGCATTAATGAACATGACCAGCTAAAATTGTCAAAAAGTTTTAACTATAATCCTACGAGTACTTTCTACTAAGTAATAAATGTGAAATTTTGTTAGGATGGATGTATGTATGTTTGTTACTCTTTCACGAAAAAACTACTGAACGGATTTGAATGAAACTTTACAGTAATATAGTTTATTCATCAGAATAACACATGGGATACACTGTATCCCGAAATTCCCGCGGGAACGGGTACAACGCCGGTAACACCGCGGAGCGCGACTAGACTAGGTAGGGTCATTTCGCCAGTTCGCGTCCATTTAGTGCAGTTGGCAAGTTTGAAGGAGAAGATAAAAATGTTCCAGCCCTAGTTTCAATGAAAAATTTATGTAATGGGTTCATTATATAGTCTAGTATAGGGTTCGCTTTCAGTTTTGTTCGAAACTACTTGTGTTTTTTTTATAAATAGAAAAACTTCAAAAATAGGCGTTTTACCCACTTTGCGTCCAAAAAATCTAAATTGCGTCCACCCATAGACCATTTTGCGTCCACCAGCTAAGAAAAGAAATATAGGGATGATAATGTAAAGAAAATTTGTATTTTAACAGATTCTTTATTCAAGAATATTTCGTTATTTCATCATAGTCAATTTTAGAAGAAGCTAGATTTTTATTGCTGGTGATTTTTAATGTGCAAGGCTAGGCATTGGTGGATGGTTTTGGTGCAGAATGTATTTCGGCTGTTACTGTTTGAACCTGCACAGTCGAACCGAAGTTAGCTTCATCATAAGTTTTCATTTTCTACGTATAATGAAGAGATGATGATTTCTTTAGTTGAATCCAATTCTATTAGTACTATTTCGTTTTATTGATAGTTCCATAAGAGACCTCTCAGATCCTGTTTCGATAGAAATTTCTGCAAAGAAAACTTCAGCAGGGAGAGTGTTATTAGTTTTAACTCTTAGTGTTAAATAAAAAAATATTGCATATTAAATTATAAGTTAAAAAATATATTTATGCTATTATTTGAATTAAATGAAAAAATGGACGCAATTTGGTACAATACTATTTCCTTGTAGGTATAGTTTGCGTCCACATGTGATGAACGATTTTTATTTTGAATTATCTTTTTCTACCATCATAGTAACGTGGACGCAAATTGCACATTACGATTGCATGATAATAATACATAAATAAAAAATAAAAACAAATTACCTTTTTTAATTTTATCACATAAAAATAAAAACAAACTAAATGATAAATAGACGAGTTCGCGTCCATTGTGGTCGCAAAGTGGAAGTTTTATAAATTCGGTGTAGTAATTCGCGTCCACCTTATTTTAACTGTTAACTTTAAAAAAAACAAGCAAATACATAATTAATATTACGCCTTTTTTCATGCTTTATGTCTAGAAACAGCTGTGTATTCTAAAATACGCATAAAACAATTAAATACTTACCATCGCACGCGCCCCTGTTCACTATTTTTTTGCCGACATTCCGCGCGATCCCGCTTCTTTGTTGAAAAACGGAAACTAACTATTTTTTCTAGACATGATTGGTAGGCTCACAGAACTTTTGTCTATGTCTATGTGCCTCTTATACGATTAGGTATTAGCGGTAACGACTTTTCGGTGATTTAGTTTGTTAATATACCTATTTTCGAGAATTATTATAGGGAGGTCCGAAAAATGGACGCGAATAGGGCGATGGACGCGAACAGGCGAAATGACCCTACCTATAATATAAAAATGAATCGCTGAATCTGTTGCTAAGCGCATAACTTCAGAACGACTGCACCAAATTGAATGATTCTTTTTTTAATGTGTTCCTTACTGTCAGGACAAGGTTTTTATATAAGAAAAATAAGGAATAAAAATCTCAAAATTCCCACGGGAACGGGGGCGCTGCGGGTGAAACCGCGGGGCACAGCTAGTGTTATGTAAATGTGATAATAATTCTGAACACATAACATTTCTTATTTGAAGAGCTTCTTCTTTCAGCCACATATAATACTGTATAAATGCCCCATACATAAAAACTAAAAAGCCGTTTATTTACCATTCTCAACGTTTTGTGTTAATTCATTATTGACAAAAAATAATAATAATATCACATAAAATTACTGTGTAAAGGTCAATTACCTCACCGATACGCGTAAACAAATGTTTGCTCGACTTAACCTTGAGAAGTGAACGCCTTATATTTGAAAATATACAAGTTGAGCATTTTTCAAATATTAACAAGAGTTGGTTCGGAAATAGATCCGCTGTGGTGAAATACTTCTTAAATTGTGTCGGTGAACAAAAATTATGGCCTTAGGAACTTTGAATCATTTTAAGGCGTCCCGAATAACAGCTCATTTGCAGCCTTTTGTCATGTGCCTTGTATTTTTAAACCGACTTCAAAAAAGGAGTAGGTTTTCTCTTTATGTGATCTACCTACTACTTATATTTAATTTAATTTTTTTTAGGTGATTATAATCTGTTGATGCCATGCAGATTTTGATCATTCCAGTCACTCATAGGTATTTTACAAATAAAATATTACAATATTAGCTAAACTAGTCGATCTAACATACTTTTAACCAACTTCATAAAAGGAGGGGTACTCCATTCATCGAACTATTTTTTCGCAGTTCCCGTAAGATATATCTTAATAGAATACCTACCTTTTGTGTAATACGAACCTCAGCATAACAAAAATTACTATCTATCCTGACTACGACCATTGTTAATACGTGTGTTGAAACCGTCAACGGCGCAACGTACCTACCTAACTAATGGCCATCAATTATAGTTGACAATAAAATATGTAATTAATTAATAACACATCAAATTAATTAAAATATTCCAAATTATTCTCGTTAAGTGTTGCTAAACAAAGCATAGTTGTAAAAGCAATTTGACAATGATTTTGTGCAATGACAAAGTAACGTACTTAGTAATTCCATTTATAATGACTTCAAAAATGCCATTGTATCTTTATGACTGGCGATGCCCCGCGGATTTACCCGCATTGTGCATTGTGCACGTACGCCAAAAAATTTCAGGATAAAAATCAAGTAGTTATCTCTATTAGTAATTATAACCTTCCCGTTGAATGCGACTATTCAAAACACAAGGAATTATTAGAATTAGACTAGTAGTTCCAGAGATAAGTGCGTTAAAACAAAGAACAAAATAATCGCTTTCATCTTTATCTTTTACTAGCAGCGCCCCGCGGTTTTACCCGCTTTATTCCCTTTCCCGTAGGAATTTCAGGATGAAAAAAGGCCTATAACCTTCCCATTGAATGTGGCTATCTATTACAAAAAGAATTATTAAATCGGATTGGTAGTTTCTGAGATTATCGCGTTCAAACAAACAAACCTTTCAGCTTTCTTATATTAGTATAGAAGTACAGATAGGCCTAAGTGCAATGATGGTTGTGTGTTATATAGAAATAAGGGATGTTATGGATATTATATTTAGGATATGGATTGGATACGAATATAGGAATGATTTTTATGCCGGATACGGATTCGGATGCGTATATTATATTATTTCGGGTTATCCGTTATTTTCGGATAATTTCGGTTACGTATTTTAGATTTTTAAGGAATTTAACAAAAGAAAACAATGCGTGCAACTTGTGTGGCGGCTGCGTCCGGCCGATCAAAACAACTTGTCATAACATGTGTCAATTAGGCTCCGTCCTTATCCGATATTATCCGAAACTTTTATTTCAGATTCGGTTACGGTTACGGATATTTTTTATATCGGATATCCGATAGTTATGGCTACGGATACGGAGTTCTCTAACATCTCTGATAGAAATCCTTATTTAGTGTAGGACTCAAATGAATATCGGTATTAGGTATAATATATTTTTATATGGTGAAAGAAGGTCATATGGTTATTCCGCTATAAAATCGTAAGCGTGTCCTAAATAATAATTGGTCTGCAATATAAATAATTAATGGAAATAAAAACAGTATTCAAATTATATAATTTTATGGAGCTGAAACATATACCACCCAAAAGACTATTAAAGTGGTAATTATTAATTATATTTATTGAACAAATAAAAACATTATGCACGGATAAACTTTTTTTATTAAACTTAATAAAACATAATGTATTCTATAGCTTCATAAACATAAATATATAAATATTTATTTTTTCTGAAAAAAATACTGAATATTGAATTCAAGCTTCAACATAAGAGAACCTAATGTTATTTTAAAAAAAGCTTTTTCTTGTGTTGTAATATGATTTTTTATTTATTAACCTTAAATAAATAAATATTTCCTATTCAAAACATAGGAAAATCGTTAAGAAATAATAATGTTTATCTTTTTTCGTTTAGGTATAATTTAATTTCCTGATATTCCTATAACTTTTACTAAACATCGATACATATCAATCTAACTATCTATACTCACCAATCGATATCGATATTCGTGTCGCATCCCTATCCAGGATCGTCCCAAAAAATATACAAACGTGTGGTTTTCAACAATCACTTCACTCTCTATATTATTCACTTTACCTAATATTACGTTGATACACGTGCCATTTTCTAACGATTCTAACGCAAATATGTTTTAGTTCACACATCTAACCGATAATGTAAATACTGCTAATAAAAAGAAACATTTCCATCATATACTTTTATGATTTCTCACTATAGTGTTAAAATCAATTTTTGAACATTATCATGTCAAATTATATTAAGAACTAGCTTTTGCCCGCGGCTTCGCTCGCGTGGAATTTAGTCTGCCGCATTAAGTTTCGTAATAAGAAAATTTATAAAAACTTTCATCCCCTATTTTATCCCCTTGGGGGTAGAATTTATCAAAATCCTTTCTTAAGGGATGCCCACGTTATAGTAGCTATATGCATGCACAATCTCAGCCCGATCGGTTTAAAATTGACAAAGTTTCATACAAACGTTCAACCCCTATTTTATCCCCTTGGGGGTAGAATTTATCAAAATCCTTTCTTAGGGGATGCCCAGGTCATAGTAGCTATATGCATGAACAATCTCAGCCCGATCGGTTTAAAATTAACAAAGTTTCATACAAACTTTCAACCCCTATTTTATCCCCTTGGGGGGTAGAATTTATCAAAATCCTTTCTTAGGGGATGCCTACTTCATAGCAGCTATATGCATGCAATGTCTCAGCCCGATCGGTTTAAAATTGACAAAGTTTCATACAAAATTTCATCCCCTATTTTATCCCCTTGGGGGTAGAATTTCCAAAAATCCTTTCTTAGTGTGCACTTACGTCACTTGAAGAACCTTCCTGCCAAATTTCATGCTTCTAGGTGTAGCGGTTGAGGCTGTGCGTTGATTATCAGTCAGTCAGGACTTTGAATTTTATATATATAGATAACAGCGCCCCGCGGTTTTACCCGCGTCGTGCCCGTTTTCGTGGAAATTTCAGGATAAAACATAGCCTATAACCTTTCCGCTGAATGTGGCTATCCATTAGATGAAGAAATATTTAAATCGGATAAGTAGTTTTTGAGATAAACGTGATCAAAGAAACATAAAATTTAACTCTTTGGCTTTATTGTCACTACATATTATAAAACAAAGTCCCTGGCCGCGTCTGTCCATCTGTCTGTTCGCGATAAACTCCAATACTACTGCACGGATTCTGACGCGGTTTATAAAATAGATAGTGATTTGAGAGCGCTTACTGTGTCGGGGGTTGCGGGTTCGATTCCCGCCCGGAGTCAACAATATGTGAAGACATAGTTGTTGGCGACGACGTCTGGGTGTCAATTATATATTCTTATAAAGTACTAGCGGCGCCCCGCGGTTTTACCCGCACTGTGCCCGTTCCCGTGGGAATTTCGGGATAAAAAAATAGCCTATAACCTTCCCGTTGAATGTAGTTATCCATTACAAAAAGAATTATTCAAATCGGTTCAGTAGTTTCTGAGATTAGCGCGTTTAAACAAACAAACAAACAAACAAACAAACAAAACAAACTCTTCAGCTTTATAATATTAGTATAGATTTGTGTATGTATATGTAGTTAGTATCAGTTAATTAGATTCCATAATACAAGCTTAGAGCTTAGTTTGGGTCTAATTAACCGTTTGTGAATTTTCCCGGGTATATTATGATTATGATTATTATTTAAGAGGAATGTTTATATGTATAAAAATCCCGAAATTCCCACGGGAACGGGCACAACGCGGGTAAAACCGCGGGTCGCTGCTAGTATTAGCATATAATATGACATACTTTTTATGACTTTGATCAATTAATCATAGTTTTATTAAGGTCGATGTTATTATGTACTAACCACTAAGTGATATCATGATTTAGTTGCAAATCATTCGGTGTTTGTGATTAAATCAGACCCTGTCGATCTATGTTAGAAAATGTTAATGGCGCTTTTTAAGTAATGTTAGTAAGATTGACAGTTATTTTATAATAGTTATACACGACATGACAAGGCAAATAATAAATGACATGACAAATGACAAATATACCACGAAATAACAAAATGTAAAAATAACAATTTATGTATCCATCGTAAGATTCTTGAGTAGATCATATTTACGACTTCTTTCTGTAAAGTATACAGGAAAGTAATTTTTTTGATTCTGTAAAAGGAACAAAGTTTTTTTTTACTTGATTTAGATAAAAAAAACACATACATAATTAAAAGATTATACAGGTAAGTCTCCTGTGACCACGGCTCCTGTAAAGGGGCCGAAACATCAGATAAAAATGTAAAATAAAAGCGAAGTGTTTCCGTAAAAGTAATTATATAGGAAACCTACTAAAAGTTGACTTTTTGGGTCAAAGACCCTTTGGGTTAGGAACCTCGAAACGTGTATCAAAGCAAAATATTACCACTGGATACCCCATAAAACCTTTTAAACAAGCCTGACCGGATCTTTTAAAAAAATGTATACAACCAGTTACAAGACCTTAGCCCATATGTAACGTAACTTTTTTGCGTTTTTCGGTACAATGATTCACACTATGATATCATAAATATATAATCTATATATATAAAATTCAAAGCCCTGACTGACTGGCTAATAATCAACGCACAGCCTCAACCGCTACACCTAGAAACATGAAATTTGGCAAAAAGGTTCAAGTGCACACTAAGAAAGGATTTTCGAAAATTCCTACGGGAACGGGCTCAACGCGGGCAAAGCCGCGGGGCGCTGCTAGTACTTAAATAAATAAGTAATAGGTATATTATGTATCTAAGTATAATTTTTGTTTTGGTTGATAACCCGATTGGAATAATTATTTTTATAATGGATAGCCTCATTAAACGGGAAGGTCATTTTTCATCCAGGTCACAACGTTAGTAAAGCTGCGGGGGGCTGCCCTACATTACCCTTATACAATATAGCATCATTTTCTAGAGTAAAGTCTAGCCCAGACGAACTAAAAGGTTCACCAAGATTGGGCTGTTTTTCGTTTTTCTTTTCTTGAATTCAATTTAAACTTTATATTACTTTACAAGCTGCTGTTCCGCGCGTTGGTTCAAAAAATTCAAAAGATGACGCTAGTGTGAAAATATTGTAGATTAAGAACGTTATTTTCCCAAATTCAGTGGGACTTGGATCGCGCCCCAAACGTTTGTTAAAAATTAATAAAGATAAAGAGAAGAGAAACCAGATAGAAAAGATAAAACCAAATATCTTGAACGTGGATTTTGCAGGACTCTTCTAAAAAAGATAAAACATAAAACTCGACTCTAACGTCCAGCCACAAAGTCTAAGTTACCAAATCAACTGTTATAACCCTATAGTCCTACTGGTGTTGTATTTTAAACCGTTTAATTATAAAAATAAGAAAAAAATTGTAACGACATATAAAAAAAAATGTTTTTAAATCCACTCACCATTCTTTGAAACTACAAAGCAGTAAAATTTTGAAATAAAATAAATAATAAACGATTTTGTAAGAATTAATGTATGTACTTACATCACTGTATCGTATTTTATTACTAAAGTAACTTATTGGCTTGTCAAATCAATTAGATTCTACATTATTATTTTGATTATGGTTTTATGTTCTCGTCATAACAATATAATGGGAATTTGTTACCTATATTTAACAAACAATAACTACATTTTTGTAACTATGCAACAATTACAGAGACGACAGAAAATCAATCAGGGAGATCTTTGTCCAGCTGTGGGATACATCAGGTCAATGAAAAACGTTGTTTGTTCGTATACTTATCCCACAACTGGACAAAGTTTAGATTGATGAGCATAAATTGAGAAAAAAATTGAAGAAATCCAAAAAGGCTTCAAAGAGAAAATAATATATTCAAGTAAAACCGCAGGGTAGAGTAACTTGAAATTTAATCACAGAGTCAAAGTCCGGAAGATATACATCATATTTTTACGACACTTAGGCTTAGTGTAGCCATAAAGTTACACTCATTAAATCATCGATTTTGCCTTGACCCAGAGTCGAGTCATAACTGCCAGAGGTCGAACTTACGAAACGAATCATTGACCTTTAAGCTATGGTGTATTGTACTGTTATTTATTGGCACCATTTGCATATATTAAGTGTAATTAGATATACCTAATTCGGTGCATAATTATTGGTTTATATAGTGTAAAAAGATTAATGTGCTCAACTGGAATCGATGTAAGCATGTGAAACGGAGTTGTTGTGTTGAAAATAAAACTTATTTACTGAAGTTCTATTATTTATTTGCTATTTATTAACTACTAGCCGCACCCCGCGGTGTTACCCCCGTTGTATCGGTTCCCGCGGGAATTTCGGGATAAAATGTATTCCATATGTTATTCTAATGTATAACCTATATTACTGTAAAATTTCATCCAAATCCGTCCAGTAGTTTTTACGTGAAAGAGCAACAAACATATATCCATACATCCATACATACATCCATCCTCATAAACTTTCGCATTTATAATATTAGTAGAATTTACGGCTTAGGTACTTAATGTCTACTTTATCAAAAAGATCACTGGCACAAAATGACTTCTTTACCAAAATGATCACTTTCCATAAAATAACTACTTTTTTATAATGTCTACTTTACCGAAAAGATCACTCGCATAAAATGACCTCTTTACCAAAATGGTCACTTTCCATAAAACGGCTGTTTTTCCATAATGTCTACTTCTTCCCAGCCTAAATTTAAACTCCTAAAATCTTTGTAGTCCTAGTACTTTTTTCAAAAATGTAAATAAATTACATAAATCATTCGAGGAGTGATTGTTTGGGGTTAGGAGCTTTACGACTACATCTCTATTTCCGCGGGTTCAGTCGACCACTCTCTTCGGTAGGTTATGGTTTTTTTTTTTTACGTAACTGTTACAAAAAAAAAATAACCCTAACCTACCGAATAGTAAGAAAATTAAAGTAAAGTAAAGTAGACATTATAAAAAAGTAGCTATTTTATGGAAAGTGATCATTTTGGTAAAGAAGTCATTTTGTGCCAGTGATAAATTTTTCATATTTTGGGAATATCAGGTAGCCATTACAAGAAAGTGATCATTTTGTGCCAGTGATCTTTTTGATAAAGTAGACATTAAGTACCTAAGCCGAATTTACTAACTTATATTGAATGTAAATTGTGTGTATGTATGTACAGCTGCAATGTTGTATGCACAAATATTTATTAAAATAATTAATCATCAATTTTATATCAATGGATTTATGTTAATATTGTAATTAACGCAAGTAAAATATATATTATTGTTATTAATTAAATGCCACAAATTAGATTGACGCAATAGTAAATGTATTAATTTTAGTCTCTTACATATTTAATATAAAGACAAAAAAGCGGCCAAGTGCGAGTCGGACTCGCCCATGAAGGGTTCCGTAGCAGCGAGTAACATAATAAAGAAGTTCTTGAAATAAATGTTTTTTTATTTACATTTGAGTTATTGAATGAATAATCAGTATTTTTTTGCGGTTTACGATTTATGTCGTAAAAAAAAACTACTAACTAGACCTCGTTCAAACCAATTTTCGGTGTTAGATTACATTGTTATGTACATCATATATTTTTTTTAGTTTTATCATTCTCTTATTTTAGAAGTTACAGGGGGGGGGACACACATTTTACCACTTTGGAAGAGTCTCTCGCGCAAACTATTCAGTTTAGAAAAAAATGATATAAGAAACCTCAATACCATTTTTGAAGACCTATCCATAGATACCCCACACGTACTATGGGTTTGATGAAAAAAAAAATATTTTTTTCATTTCTAAGTATGGGAGACCCCCCTAAAATTTTATTTTTTTTCTATTTTAGTGTGAAAATATTAATGCGGTTCACAGAATACATCTACACACTAAGTTTCAACAACATAGCTCTTATAGTTTCGGAGAAAAAAGGCTGTGACATACGGACAGACGGACGGACAGACAGACAGACAGACATGACGAATCTATAAGGGTTCCGTTTTTGCCATTTGGCTACGGAACCCTAAAAAGTATTAGCCTGTAATGTCCAGGGTCCTGCAGGGCAAAGGCCTCTCATCTCACTGAAGATATCAGTACCAGTAAGGAGTATATAACATATTTTTTTTGCCGTCTAAGCGCAAGACACCACATAGTGCGGGTGCGGGCTGGGTGCGGGTCGCGTGACGTTGTATTCCTTGTATTTGTATAAAAGGGATCACAATACCTCCTGCGGACCAATGTGACCCAGCAGTGACGGGGCACCTTCCATATGTGACACATTTCATATAAACAAGTAATACAAGGTCAGGTGACCCGCACCCGGCCCACACCCAGCCCGCACACGGCCCGCACCCGGCCCGCACCCGCACTATGTATGTCTTGCGCCTTAACGTGAAGTATTTTAGGCCCTTACTATTCTACTAGCAATGAATATAAGTACAGGCTAATCGAATAGCAATAAATATGTACAGGACGCTTGATATAAAGAATCTAACTACTGATGGTGTTACATATACCTACATACACAAATCTATACTAATATTATAAAGCTGAAGAGTTTGTTTTGTTTGTTTGATTGTTTGTTTGTTTAAACGCGCTAATCTCAGAAACTACTGAACCGATTTGAATAATTCTTTCACTGTTAGATAGTCTATTTATCGAGGAAGGCTATAGGCTACATTTTATCCCGAAATTGCCACCGGAACGGGCACAACGCGGGTAAAACCGCGGGGCGCTGCTAGTACTTTATATTAATCTATACTAATATTATCTATACTAATATTATAAAGAGGAAAGGTTTGATTTTTTGTTTGTTTGTTTGTTTGTTTCGAATAGGCTCTGAAACTACTGCACCGAATTAAAAAATTCTTTCACCATTCGAAAGCTACACTATCCCTGAGTGACATAGGCTATATTTATTCCCGAAATTCCCACGGGAACGGGCACAACGCGGGTATATGTAACCCAAGGTATGAAAAACATGCCTAAAAAAATTGGTTATTGGCGTGCGCTACTAAATCTATTGATGATACACAAAAACAATGTTCTACACAATCAAAGTACATATCATTGCGAACAAATAAGTTCGCGAGGGCATATGTCTAACTATTATAGTTAAGACACAATAACCGTTTTAAGTTAAAATTAATTAGTTAAAAAAGGAGTGTAATTTTAAGTTGATGATATTCATATGATGATATGAATCTACATCAAAATAAATGGCTCTACAATCAAGGTTAATTATGTTTCTTTGTGTACCTCTTTAAATTATTAAAATCGGACAGTTAGTTTCAGAGTTATGATGAGAAATATCACTACATAGTATAAAATAAAGTCGTCTCTGTTTCGTGTCTGTTTGTCTGTTTGTCTGTATGCTTAAATCTTTAAAATTACGCAACGGATTTTGATGCGGTTTTTTTGTAATAGGTAGAGTGATTCAAGAGGAAGGTTTTTATGTAAAATTCCCGAAATTCCCACGGGAAAGGCCACAACGCGGGTAAAACCGCGGGGCGCTGCTTACAAAATAGTAATGCTCGATGGCGGGTCTCTTATGGCTACTTACTGTTTCGTGCGGTCAAAGCGCGCGGGGATATACCTACCTACGAACTACGAACGACGAAGATGTGCTATGTAGGTATTATCCCGAATTCTTCCTCACATGAAATCTTGATTGTGTATACATATATACTCGCGCGAGACATGTAATATTTTATCCCCAATTTCCCACTTGAAATTTTGATTGTGTATATTCCTGCGGGAGACACGCAATGTTTTATCCCGATTTTCCTACATGAAATCTTGATTACCCGAAGCGAAGCGAGGGCGGGTCGCTAGTATATAATAAACACCAAGACCAACAATGTTTATTAAAGATTCATATGAGACGTCGTATTTTTTTTGAACCTTCAGACTATTTCAGTAAGGTTATAAATATCATAAACACGAAGAAATCCATCAATAAATTAGTTGGAGGTATATAATGGAAGTGAGTGCGTCAATCGTGGTATTAATAGAATGAATATCGGCTGCCCTTATATCAGTATTCATGAAATACTATGGATATCTTATAATTATATAAATTCTCGTATCACAATGTTAGTTGCCATACTCCTCCGAAACGACTCGTATGATTTTTATTAAATTTTATATGCATATTCAGTAGGTCTGAGAATCGATCACTATCTATTGTTCATACCCCTAAATGATAAGGGCGGTCCACCCCTTATTTTTTAAATGGCAAAACAACGTCACGGGTCAGCTAGTTTAATGGAAAGTACATAAAGCACTAGCAGCGCCCCGCGGTTTTACTCGCGTTGTGCCCGTTTCCGTAGGAATTTCGGGATGAAAAATAGCCTATACTCTCTCTGTTGAATGTCCCCATGCATGACAAAAAGAATTATTCAAAAATAATTATTCGTTTCTGAGATAAGCGCGTTCAAACAAACAGAAAAGTTTTATTTATAGTTTTATTAGTTAATAGCTGTATCTCAAACACATCATTCGTTTGAGTTATAATTTACTTTACTTACGTTTTTTAATTTACTTACAGTTTTAAATTCGTTTTAATTTAAATTTATTTTAAAAATATATTCATCTAATTTCGAATAAAGTTTCCTATCATATTCTTGCGGTATCGCATGAATGGAAACCATGCAATTACGTTATTAACTATTGACAGCTTAGAATCATTAAATGTCATATTAACGTCTCAATAATTGTTGTTATAAAGAGTATTGCACTCTGTACTATTATGGGTATTAATATAAAGCACTAGGCGCGCTCCGCGGTGTTCCCGCAGAAATTTTGGGATAAAATGAAATTATTATAAAACCTCCTTGGAAATTTTGAAAGCAAACATTCTCTTTTATACAATTATGTAATAATTGTATATGTTTTCGAAAGCACGAAGGCTAAATTGGTTATTTTATTTAAAAATCACGAAAGATTTAATTTGAGAATGTTGGGTTATTCAACTTTAACGAATATTAATACTAAGTAAATAAGATATATTTTTGAGATACTGTCATAAAATACAATAAAGTTATGATTTATCGATTTGACTGCATTTAAATCATGCATGTCTGGTTAGTAAAGAAATATGTGCATCCGCCAAAGCCAAGGTCCCAGCTCTTGATGGATGTAAGATGTAAAATAACTTTAAGCATAAACTCACTCCAGCTTGACATTTTCATACTGTAAGCAAATGGTTATTTTAAAAATAACCAGCAGAATATATATTTTTATACGCATTTTTGTGACATACACTTTAAGAATAAGAATAAAATAATATTATTGCCAAAATTAAAAATTAACATAATATACACGGAGATAAAATTAAAATACTAATTAAGGTACTTGGCAAAAGCTTGCAAATCAGCTGTTTTTGTTTGCTTTGATTTTAGTCTTCGTTCAATGTGAATACTCTTTTAGAAACTTGCGTTAAAATAACTCCGTTATGTAAGCATCAATGTCATTAACACTTGACGTAAATCATTACACAATGAACTATTGCGTTTGTATGAACTTGATCACGTTTTTAACATATAAATTATTATTAATTTTGACATCATTTTATTTATGTTTTCATATCTCTAGTTTCAAGACACTTGTCAAATATCAAACATTTCCAAAATATCCAAAAAATAGTCTCAAACTCTCATATTGTAAAATCAATTTTACTAAATCGCTTAATTGCCGTTACTTTTTACGTTAAATATTTATTATTATTTGAATAATATTTTTTCTCGTAACACAAGCATTTTCAATTTGAAAACATGTAAATATCTAACAAAAACATTAAAAATATAAATATTATTATTGCCTATTCCGGTGAAGATTAATTGTATTGATAAATATCCAAGAAATAATTACAATATGACCCTGATAAATAAAAACAGAATATATAATAATTAATATTTTTACGCCCAAAACATTCAATTCGTAATTATTATGAAATACTAAGGCCTAGTTCTGAAAGACGCGAAGCGATATGCGATATACGTAGCGGAACAATACACGTACCGATCAAACATAGTAATATTTCTGCTTATCATAAACTAAAACCTAATGATATTTTCTTTAAAAAACAAGATCTTTTATAGGCGATAAATGTATCAATTAGAAATAAAAAATAAAATGTAACTATACCGTTCCACACCTTGGAAAATCAATCATATATAAATTCATATCTTAATACTGCCAAGAAGAAAATATAAGTATGGGCCATAATTCTAAAAACTGCGTATTAACAGCATTTGAAGTAGAATGGCCCTATCTGACATACGCTATTTTCCAAAGATCAAGAGACAAGACACTTTATAACAACGCTTAAGTGGTTAGAGTGTACAACTGTAAAAAAATATGTTTAAAATTTAGCTATTGTAAGAAATAAATTATGGGAGTGTGATCATTTCCGTTTGTTTCATTCTTTTTTACCGCTTAACGCACCGCTCGACGCGACGCTATACCCACCGCGCCTTGCGTTTCCCTGAACGAGCCCTAAAATTACTTCTCATGCCCTTCAAAGCACGGAAACAAAATTCTTGATCATGGAATGTAGGTTAATGAACGTTCTCACGTCGGCGATTAGATAGACATAGACACTTGATTTTTAATTGTTTTATTATGAATGGTTTTGAATTCAAGGGTTTTCTGGAAATTTTTCAAATAATTATTTAGGTAAAAACTAAAACCAAGAACTTAAGATGCCTGAAAAGTTTAGCAGAAACTAGCATGGCAAATAATTGCTAACATAGGTACTTTGCACACGTGAAAGTTACAAGCATGACAATTAAAATGTATGAAAATTCTGGCTTCTAGTTTATCCACAACGAAACTAAAGGGGTGTAGAAAATGGCCCGAACTGCTTCTAGAAAAGTATGGTATCATATGGCAGTGCCGTTTTTTGCTCGATTATGCAGGACACAGCTGTGTCCCTGATATTTACATTACAATACACTCTCCGGTAATAGAACGTTTAAAGGATCGTTAGGACGTGTTAGTAACAGCTATGGCAGCATACTCGCGACCTTAACTTAATGATATGTCTCTAACATTAATCATCATACTAGCAGCACCCCGCGGCTTTACCCACGTTGCGTCTATTACCTTGGGAATTTCGGGGTGAATAGCTTATAACCTTCCCGTTGAAAGTGGCTATCCATTACAAAAATAATTATTCAAATCGGATTTGTAATTTCTGAGGTTAGCGCGTTCAAACAAACAAACGCAGTCAGTTTTAATATATTATAGTATAGTAGTATAGATATAAAGAATGCACATGGTTTGATTACCTCCAATATAATCCATTGTTTTATTAAAGAGCATACGTGGTGCAGTTTGCAGCTTCCCAACTTATCAATCAGATAAAACGTAAAGTACTTAAATAAAATACAAAATACTGTTGTTATTATCATTACTCGGAAAAATCCCCGAAGATAACAGAAAAACCAGAAAGAAAAGTAATTAAAAACCCATTATGCAATAATCTATCACAATTAAATAAATATTTTCCACCCACGAAGATGTAATTGTAAATAGCAATAATGAAACAATATAGGAAAATTCTCAACAAGATTCAACGACGGAAACATTTAACGATAGTTAACACATAGTTGAATTAAGCGAGTAGGTAAATAACATTATCTAGTTAGTTGACCATAAACAGATGTCAATGAAAATAGACTTTTTATAGCATCAACAGATACATTGACGTTTGAAAATGTAAGGATTAATCATCAATTTATTAAATAACTTGTTTTGCATAAACGTGTGTTATGTGTGGCGCAGTTTGACTAATTGATGTTAACTCGTCGTGATTATGATTGTTAAGCAACGTCCTATTTAGATGGGTGGCCGATAGCGTATACTATAAGATAGCAGCGCCACGCGGTTAAAGCCAAGTTGTGCCCGTTACCGTGGGAATTTTAGGATGAATAACCTACAACCTTCCCGATAAATGTGGCTATCCAATACAAAAGGAATTATTGATATTGGATTGTATTTTCTGAGATAAGCGCGTCAATAAAAACAAAAAAATAAACTATTAAAAAAATCAAGCTTTATTATTTATATTATAGATAAGATAACTACAACCCAAAGAAATATATTTTAATATACTTCAACTAGCAGCGCCCCGCGGTTTTACCCGCGTTGTGCCCGTTCCCGTGGGAATTTAAGAACCGCTAAACCGAAACGCCTCGGTGGTCTAGTGGTATGTGCACTCTCCTGCCAAGACTGAGGTCCCGGGTTCAATTCCCAGGTCGAGCGAAAACATGTTTCCTACTTTTCAAACATGGCTCGGGTTTGAAATCACCAACCCGCATTAGGCAAGCGTGGTGATTACGCCTGAAACCTCCTCACTGTACTGATATCTTCAGTGAGACGAGAGGCCTTTGCCCAACAGTGGGACATTACAGACTAATAGTTACTTTTTACTTACTTAAACCGATTTTGTGCAAACTTCACATAAACCATCTACTAAATAGTCCAAACAAAGCCTCAACGTTTGGTTTGGATAGGTGAGCCCGTTATTGAGTTATAAAAATACAACGAAAAGTGGAATTGATTTTTATATTAATAGATAATATCAATACCTGCACTATTTTTTCTAATTTACGCTTATAATTAAAAATATCGTAATGAGTGTGTCCATGACCGCAATAGAGTTAAATGAGTGCCATAAAACTTGTATCGGTATTATTGGACGTAAGATCATGATTATTAAAGAAACTATTTATGAGATATCATACAATGTTATTCCAAACATAGAACCAGTGTAAAGGGACGACTCGCACATATTGTGCCAGTCGAATTCATGCAAATCATCCACTAACTTAACATTTTAATGGACTGCTTGACAAGGGTACCGTGATGCAAAAAGCGACAGATATAAGCGACAAACATTTTTTTTTGAAAAAGAATATTAACCTCTGGCTCTTGCACCATAAATTGTATTATTTTTTGTTTTGTTAGTAATGGGGCGATTTATATAATGTCACCGTCATATTGCAAACCCCCGTCGCTTTTTAAATCATCTATTTAGATTAAAATCTATTTACAATTTAACGAATAATTTTTCATAAGTTTCGTATTAGACCAATCAGTACGCTAATGATGAAAGTTCACAATTTTACGGTTTACTCTGGACAGATTATGAACTAACGAAACATTATGCCTTCAATAGTAAATGTTTTGTACACTTTTAAAAGCTGTCAATAATTCATATAATATTAAATATTATAAAGCTGAAGAGTTTGTTTTGTTTGTTTGTTTGTTTAAACGCGCTAATCTCAGAAACTACTGAACCGATTTGAATAATTCTCTCACTGTTAGATAGTCTATTTATCGAGGAAGGCTATAGGCTACATTTTATCCCGAAATTCCCACGGGAATGGGCACAACGCGGGTAAAACCGCGGGGCGCTGCTAGTAATTCATAATCTTACTAGTTGGATTATAAACCAACCTGCATTTACAATATAACAGTGACTTAATAACTAGCTCCATTACTAAAAAAAGAAAACCACTAGTTGGATTATAAACCAACGTTGTTCCCAGTTTTTCGGTGACGTAGACAGTTGTCTATAACCTTAATTGAAGACAGAATAGTGGAAATACCTTTGAAAAATGTCTCATCATCTATGCGTCATGGACGTCCGAGTAAACTGTCATTAATTGCTAGTAAACTACACGTTCTCTTGGGTATATTGTTATAGGTACCACCATTTGTTTACATCGCGGACAAAATTAAACAAAATATTTTCACTGTTAGAATCTGAGCTGAGAGTCAAGACTGTTAGACAGCCCCCTGGTCTATAAAAACAAATGAAGGAGTCATTCATTAATTTCGAGTAGTGTCGAATTGTCTATTATTTAGTCTATACATCTTGAGCGGCACGGAATGAACAACGACACACTAAGCTATTGACGTCAATCTTATAAGTACCCTTATTTTGCGTAGTTCACATTTAATTAAGTATATTGGATTCAGATCAATATTTTGTTGGGAGCAATCAATAAATGAATTGACATAATTCGAGGCTGTAGGCGGAAAATAAAAAAACTAGACATAATATCTAGGTGGAAAACTAGTTTATTTTTAAACTCGTATTTATACGTAAACATGTAGGTATTTTTAACCAAATATTTTGCACTCAATTTCCTGATCGGCAATTCCGCATTTAACCTATCTTTAGTTTTCGTAAATTAAAACTGGCTTGACAGAATTAATAAAGTATAATTCCACTACTGCAGTTGTGTCTTAACCTTTGAGAGTCGTTAATTCGTAATGTTTTCATTTTATTTTAACATTTTTGTTGTTGTCAGAACTTAATGTATTCTCATTTACGGGTTATTTGGAGACTGGTAAAACAAATGTACCAGGTCTAGATTTTGGCTCATTTTGCAAACTGGATCCGAATAAATTTTATGTTCATTAAGTTTGACATATGCAAATGAATATGTAGAGGAAAAAATGGTTGCGTTGTTTGAATGCTTATATCGATTATGTCATTGTATTGGAGACGGCAAATTATAAAATACAAAATTACTCAGATTTTTAAGAAGAATGCTTTCAACTTGGAATTTGAATGTAGTCAGAAGGAATACCTGAGCAAAGGAGTCTAAATTATTAAAGTACATCGTAGATATTTTCGCCAAAGTATTAACCCTTTAAGACATGACGACTTTATAAAAACTATAGCAGAAAACATAGAGGCAAAGAGAGGAAGAAGAAGGCCAAGAAGGGCTTGTGCAGACCAACTGAAAGAAAGAGCAAAGGTCGTGTCGTACGAACAGCTAAAGAGGATGGCGGAAGAAAGAGAAAAGTGGAAAGAACTCCATCGACAAGAGCCCAGGTTGTAGAGTAGGTACAGTCGGCCAAGAAAGTGGTCTACCACTTTTGACAAAAGTTTCTGCGAGATGTAACGATCGCTAAGGTTGACTTTTCTATGCACAATTATGTTATGACGTTTTGTCTGTTATCTGAGATGCCTGACATTTGACATCATTGGGTGACTTAGTTGGACCTCTATTATTAAATGAAAATTGACCTTGTTGTTTCATGACGTTCAAATGAATCTCAACCGTAGGGTGGTAGACCACATTTTTGGCTGACTGTACTACGTACGTGGGCTGTGCACGTGTTTATCGTGGGTCGAGTTTCTAGAAAACTGAAAACATTAACAGTAACATAATGCCACCGCCGACGAAAAGTTTTCGATCGTAATACACTATGAATGTTTTAACAAAGTGTTGGAACTAATTAATTTTGGAACTAGCAAAGACGTTGAATTTAAATTATTTCATTTCAAAAGTATTGAAGACATTCAAAAAAACGAAAAATCTTATTATTACTATTATTTCTAGTAATGTAGTTCGATAGTGCTTTTGTTCGACGTGACAAATTAACAAACTATTGACAAATTCAACAAATGTCACGTGATTGAACATTATGCGAACCTACACAATACCAATTTCGTCGAGAAGAAAAAATAGCAAATAATTTACCAATCAAATATTTACTTAACGTGGTTAATATTTTTTCTACGATTCGTTAAGCCAACATAAATTAAGTTTGAGATATTTATTGAAAAATTAATGTAAACTTTACACTTTGTACGCGGATGTTTGACAGCTTAATATTTGTTATGAGATGTTGACACTTATGGTGCGGTGCGTTGACTCACGTTGGTATGAAGATAGATCTTCGATTTAAGGGTTGATGTGGGATAATCTTTATCGATCCCGGTTGTATCAATCGTTGAATCATGTTGGAGGTCAAATATTAACCAATAGGATTGTATAAAATATGTGACCGTAGATTTAATGCAATTCTATTGGTTTATATTTGTCCGTTTCTCCGCTCCGCAGCCTCGCTCCGCATCATTGGCCAGGCACCCTTAAGGCGGTCTAAATACTACAATGGCCACTGACCTAATTGGAGTTTACTTTAGTTTTGAATACTTACAAAATAACCTAATTTAAAAAAATCTAAAAATAAATCTTAGTACCAAGGTTTTATTTTCGAGTTGATTTTTAATTTATTTCGCTAATATCTCAGACCATTGCAGACTATAAAGTTGAGATAGTCTTAGACTGAATTATTTGACACAGTAAAGTTTTGCCTGCAGTGTAATATATTTTTGTTGTCCTAAATCCAGATGCACTTAGATTCAATAGGATCGTTTGCGCTGCAGCATCCAAATCGTTAGGAGCAATTGTCGTTGCAGTAATTTAGTGCGACAAACAAAAGTTAATTGGCGTAGAGACAACATCTTGTCTCTACTCCACGTGTTTCCAAAAAAGAGCCGAAACGTCAGATAAAATCCATTCATAGTTTGTTAGGTTTCCTCACAAACTTTGAATGGATTTTATCTACTACAAATTAAGATAAAACTTTTCAAAATTATAAATTATATATCAGAGTAAGACATGATGCATCCCATCTTACTACTTTATCTCGAAATTTTCCGCGTGAACGGGTATAATGTGGATAAGATCGCAGGGCACTATAAGTGTAGGTACAGTAAAAACGAAATGTATCCGCAAACGCAGTTACCATTCGGACGAGTTTACGTGAAGGTACCTACTTGATCAAAAACTTCAAAACAAGACCTCTTTATCTCAATCTAAGACCCTTTAGCTCTTCTTTATCTTTCATCAACACTTTTATAACTCTAAGGTAACTTAAATATTGTTAATAATACATAATCCGCTTTTCTTATTAATTAAAACGTTTAAGTCGAATTCTTTTTTCTTAAAACCTTAAAATTTTCTTTCCAATTCATAATAATTATATTATATTCGACAAGAACTTCAATATGCAAAAACTCTCTTTCAAATGATTACAGCTCATGAAAAACATTGTAGGTATACCTAAACTGTAATAAACAATATTTTAATATGTACGAAGTTAAATACATACTATGTAGTAAAGGATTTTTATTGCCGTTTATACTTTAGCATCAATTTGTATATAATATTTATAATAAATATTTCATGTAGTAACATGAAATATTATGTCATTAAAGTAAATTGGACATAAATATACATTTCCGAGATTTAAATATTTAAGAAAATAAAATTGTGGAAAAGAACTAAAAATATAGTTCTTCAAAAGAAAATATTTTATATTTAAGTACTATGGCAATCAATTAATACCTCCAAAATACTCACCGTTCATTTTCAAAAATCGAACGATCACTGAACCAGCTTTCAGCTGCAGTCCACACAAACACACACCATCAAACACAAATCAGTACTACCAATCGATTGTCAAATTCGAAACCAATTCAAATTTTTAAACGTTCTTTTATAGAACTAAACAGTTTGAATAAGGAAATATTAATTTTAAAAAAGGAACACGGGTGTATTTCTTGCTTGCGTCAGATCATGCGTTTGCGCCGTTGTCTGAGAACTAAGTGTAAAGACTTGTAGTGCGCTGTTGATAATAAACAATCGGTGTGTACGGTGGCCTTACGACGCGGTATCGGACGGAACGTGGCGTTTGAATACATATCGATATCATTGAAATGATATCAGAATTATATAACAATGACATTAATAAGTAACTCGTAACGACTTTCTGCACTCTGTTTATGTAAATGAGTTGACTTTATAGTTATATAGGTTACACATACATCAGAATAATAAATGGGACACATTTTATCCTTTTGTATTTTTTGTTTGCTATGATATTTCAGGATCTATAGGTCTTAGTAGAGGCTGTTATTATTTTTAAAAAGCCTTAGGGTATCCTAAGGTAACGAGCACAACACGGGTGACTGTAAGGAGGATTAGGAATAATCATAAAAATAACGTAGGGAGTTTTGAAAATCATTATTATTAACGAATTGAGTTAAAAGAAAGAGATAAAAAATAATTTTAAGATAAATAATAATGAGTATATTGAATTTATTTTAAAACATTTTTAAATACTCGTAGTATTAATTGTCAAAGAAGCACTGCTTTAATTTCCTACTAAAGTTCCGGATATATATATATATAACTATATAACGGAATATTTTGATGTCGCAAAAGTATTATTTTGCTCTTATTTTTTTATATCAGTGAATGTCAAGGATAACTTACACTTGGTGTAGTAACATATCCTTTTACTTTTACTTAAGACTGAAAAATATATGGAATTCCCAAGTTTTAAGAATTTTCGTGGAGATTGAGATAAAAAACCGATGCGTTATTCTGATGTATCCTCTACACTCTAGCACGATGTCACTAATCTGTTCGTAGCGTTCGTGGCGTAGTGTGACTAAGCGATGTTAGTTCATTGCAAATGTTAAGCAACGTGCAGCTCGACCCTTACTTGGATGGTCGGCCGACGGTGGTATTTCTATCTGAGCGTCTATCTTTCAGTCAGTCCCGGTTGTGTCAATCTTCAGACCATGTTTGAGGCCTTTCGGAAACTCCGACATCGGGGTTGGCTACTAAGCTAGGTATACGAATTTTTCCTTCCTTCATTCAGTTGGTATTTAAGTGACAGAGCAATTTAAAACGTTATTTTTAACGTTGTTAACCTTAACCTATAGTATCGAATAGAAGTGGGTAAACCATTTTTGAAAGGTTTCTTTATTTGCGTCTCTTTGATAACTCCACGATATATTTCTCGTTGAAAGCTTTTATTTTTTCGGTGTTTCGGAAGGCACGTGAAGCAGTCTGTCCCGGTTGTATCAATCGTTAGACCATGTCGGAGGCTTTTAGGCAGTTTAAATTGTTCGACACCAGGGTTTGCCACTAACCTATTTGAAATTAATGAATGTATATTATATTACTAGCAGCGCCCCGCGGTTTTACCCGCGTTGTGTCCGTTCCCGTGGGAATTTCGGGATAAAATGTAGCCTATAGCCTTCCTCGATAAATAGACTATCTAACAGTGAAAGAATTATTCAAATCGGTTCAGTAGTTTCTGAGATTAGCGCGTTTAAACAAACAAAACAAACTCTTCAGCTTTATAATATTATATTATTATATTATATTATAGGAAATTTGTTACTAGTTCCAAACCATTAAAATCGTTTCACACTATCCAAAGAACATACTTATTATCTTTGAGAATTGTTATCAATCCATATTTGGGTTTCAATAATAACCTAGTTTTTTAAAGAGTCTTCATCACGGAAAAAACAGATTTGAAGATGTATAATCGCAAAAACGGCAATTTGAAACAAATTATGCAACGGATCGTATCAAATTTAGCTCAACACTACTTATAACATCACTAAAATATCAAAGGATCTTTATAATTGCTATATTTTCAACATTGAAGAAATTCCGGGTATGAAGTAACAAAAAAATAATGTGAATAAGCCTCTATTCTATCTACGTATATAGGACTACTATATAGACTAGCTGCTGCTGTTCCAGGCGGTGGTTCCACCCACGATCCTGTAGACGGCTGGTGAGAACATTTCTGGGCATGAGAACATGCCTTTACATTTTGTTGGTCAGGATTTTTTTCCCTATATATGATTGGTTTGGATGTTAAGTCATTGAACTAAGTGCTATTTGGGACACTGCTTGGACATGGTCAAAAAACCCAGGACCTATAGGATCCTATCAGCTCAGAAGATCGAGTAAATATACACATAACATTATAGTTGCTATTAGCTATATTAGTTATTGTAGCCCTCGTGAAGTAGTTTAGACTAATGAACTAACATCGTCGTGACGATGTTTGTTCATTGCGATTGTTTAGCAATGTGGAACTTGGCCCTTACTAGGATGGGTGGCAGATAGTGGCATTTCTATCTGAGCGCTACCGTGCTTTGGAGAGTGTTAAGCAGTCTGTCCCGGTTGTTTCAATCGTCAGGCGGTCTAAAAACTCGGACATTAGGGTTGGGCACCAGCCTACTCGAAAGGAATTAATTAATTAGCCCATATTGTCCAACTTTTGGGCTAATGCCTCCCCCCATTCCCGCCAGTCTTCTAAATTAAAAGCCACTAATTGCCAGTCCCTCTTGTAAGCGTCCAGTTCGTCCCACCATCACCTGCACGGTCTACGGAACATCTGTCTTGGTTACGGTAATATAAAATACCTGTCATAAATCTACTGGTTTGGTTCTTATACAGAAAATCAAATATTTGAATGTATGACATTAACTTTTAGGTTTTTAGAATATTTTGGCAGGTTATTGGCATTGGGAACAGTAACTGTATCCTTAACTTGGTCAGTGATAGATCTTACTACGCAACTGGATCTTAAACTCATTTACGTTCGTTAAATTGTCGGGTCCGGTTTTGTTTCAATCGTTAGACTATGTCGGAGGCTTGAGGCGGTCTAAGTACTCCGTCACCTGGGTTGGCTACTAGTCTACACTAATTTAATTACTTACTCATTTATGAGTACTACTCAATCTAAGCTTGAGTTATTGCGAGAGAAGTCAATCCTTGGGTCTTTGAGATTTTAGGGTTTTCCGTCCAGACGTAAAAATTTACCCGATATTGAGTTAAAACCCTACGAAGGCGGAAATAATATTCATAAACTTAACTTTTTTTTACAAAGTTACTGATTACACATGTTTTTAATAATTCTCATGATTTATTTGTTTTTGAAATATATTTATTGAAAATAAATATTTTTTGAACATTTATTAAGTCACATAAAAACATAAACCAAAAATTTGTTAAAAATCCTTCAAAAATGTAATTATTTTTTGGCGTGTTCTTGAACTTTCGGACCTAAACATTGTTAGTGTAAGTCATAGAATAAAACCTGCATCGGACAAAAAGCCCTGAACTCTATAATCCTACTAATCCTACTAATATTATAAATGCGAAAGTTTGTGAGGATGGATGTATGTATGGATGGATGTATGGATGTATGTTTGATGCTCTTTCACGCAAAAACTACTGACCGGATTTGGATGAAACTTTACAGTAATATAGGTTAAACATCAGAATAAAACATGGTATACATTTTATCCCGAAATTCCCGCGGGAACCGATACAACGCGGGTAACTCCGCGGGGCGCGGCTAGTTTAACAATAAAACCGCCAGGCAGTTTGTATAGTCGACGTCATAAATATGAATATGCCTAAAGGCCTCCGACATGGTCTAGCGATTCAAACAACCAGGACCGACAATTAAACGTGCCCTCCAAAGCACGGTAGAAGCAGCGCTCAGATAGAAATGCCACTATCGACCACCAATCCAAGTAGGGGTCGAGCTGCACGGTTCTAAGCTTGTAAGCTCACATATTACACTATTTAAACTATCACGATATGAACACATTGTAAACACTAATCTAGACGGGACTTAATCGCGAATTAAACATTTAATGCATACCTCAACGTTTCGGTCGTGTCGCAACGGCCGTGTTCACGAGGGTACTGGATTGCGAGTGTTGTTTACACTATTTGGTTGAAGGGGCGCAATCTACCCACATCAACCAAAATGTTATTAGGTCCGTACTCCACTGCACTATTTAAGGTCCACGACACACTACACTGACAACGTCCGAAGGTGTCCTACACTTAACCTCGCGATGTGTACACTTGCTTATCACTGGATTCCATGCAGGCGAAAGTTTGAAACCGCTTTCCCGGTTGAAATTTTTGTGTTTCTTAATTTCAACCGCTTCACGTACAAGTCTTGAAAAATAGTGACGTTCGTTGGAAAGTACTTTCGGTCTATGGAGTTCGATCCAGTGGTTAGTGCCAGACTCCAGCAAGTGTTCTGCCGATGACGACGTATTTTGCATCTTCAAAGGTAATAAGCCAGAAGTCGAACAGTTCCTTAAACTCCTGAACTCCATCCATCCAAGAATACAGTTCACATATGAACTGGAGTCTCTCCCCGCACTCCCCGAGTGCGGGGAGAGACGCTGTCGCGAGCGCTTCACCCACCTCCTGATGAAGGCCACCGTATGTGGCCGAAACGTGTTGAGGGACAACTCAACAGTAACCTCCGCGTACGTAAGTTCCCGTTTCAACAAATAATAATGACATCAACGTACGTTTCAATTAATAGTAAAATTTTGGTTGATGTGGGTAGATTGCGCCCCTTCAACCAAATAGTGTAAACAACACTCGCAATCCAGTACCCTCGTGAACACGGCCGTTGCGACACGACCGAAACGTTGAGGTATGCATTAAATGTTTAATTCGCGATTAAGTCCCGTCTAGATTAGAGCTCACATATTGTCAGTAACCCTGAGAGATGCATCTTAAGTCTATTTAATAGTTAATTGAAAGGTTAAAGGATGTATATTTTATTAATGAAGGATTGGTGCATCGAACGTGAATTGAACGTTTTTTGGTTGCCACAAACGAATCAAGCCTGGATAACTAGTTTTATATTATACGAGTATTTATAGTATTATTAAACTTTTTGTTAAATTAGTACCTACATATTAATATTTAATGGTTTGACTAATTAATAGTTATTGCTTTTCAGACGTGTAATTTTGATTAAGAATTATATTTTATGCGAAAACACAAAACACATGTACTTAATCCTAAAGTCGGCAGTTTCGTATCCAACTTCGATACCGATCGAAATGCGTACGATTTTCGGGATGAAAAATACCTTCCCCGTTGAATGTGGCTATCCATTACAAAAATAATTATTTAAATAAGATTGGTGGTTTAAGAGATTAGCACGTTGAAACAAATAAAAAACAACAAATTTTTTAGTTTTATATATTATCTAGTTACGTACTTTATTTTTAACGCAACTATAAAGATAGTCACGGTAAGTATAGATAGATTAAATATATAAAAGCGACGACATCAGTTACATATAAATTTGAATAAACGAAAAACGGAACTAAATTTAATATTCAACAAATATCGCCAAACCTGTATCTAAGACAAACAATATCAACATTACTGTTATATTTTTAAAACATTAATATTCACGATACCTGTTCAATCCAGTTTCAAACAAGCAAGACACTCCCTTCAATAACAGGTATAAAAAATTCCACTAGACTCATCAATTTTGCGATAGAATATTCCGGAAACAGTAAACAACATACAAACACCATAATGAATGCCGTCGAAAAAAACAAGTGCGTGTGGAAAAAATGACATGCGTTAGTACAAATTATATTAACACTAGCAGCGCCCCGCGGTTTTACCCGCGTTTTGCCCGTTCCCGTGGGAATTTCGGGAATTTTTTTACATAAAAACCTTCCTCTTGAATCACTCTACCTATTACAAAAAACCGCATCAAAATCCGTTGCGTAATTTTAAAGATTTAAGCATACAGACAAACAGACGCGACTTTGTTTATGCTATGTAGTGAAGACGTGAAAAATGACAATACCTAAAATATGACAATACTTAAGCATGTGGCCAATCCTGGGGAGTTTTTAGACTACCTTATGACCTTTGATATGGATATAAATGGACGGATTGTCTATCGTGCCTTCGTAGCGTAGCGCTCAGATAGAAATGCTACTATCATCCGTCCGTCCAAGTTCAGGCTGAGTTGTCCGTTGCTTAACAATGGCAATCAGCTATCATGGCTTAGTAAAAATTCGCTACGAGCGTTATTAGCACTGGAGTGAAGAATCTTTTTGGAATTAAGCGTCCATTTTATCGGGTCAATGAAATTCTGAAGACAATTTTGTATGACGCAATTTTTATTGAACTTGTCGTTTCGTGTATATAAACACACTGAATGTCAATGCGCTATATTTTATATCACTTTAATTTTTATCCACACTTATATATTTTATATATCCATACTAATATTATATACTTAGGTGAAGTTTGTTTTCTTGTTTGTTTCACCGCATTTATCTCAGAAACTGCAAATCCGTTGGAGTAATTATTAATATTTTTGTAATGGAGAAGAAGTATAAAGAGTTTATTCTGCATCCAAACATTCTCACTGGAAAGAAAGATTCTCACTGGAAGAAGGTGGGTAAAACTGCGAGGTACTGCTAGTTTATGGATAAAGCGGTTAAGATTATAACTTTAGATGAATCCAGGAAGTTATCATCATGTTTATTTCTACAAATTTATTAATTTTTAAATACTATATAATAACTAGCTGCGCCCCGCGGTTTCACTCGCGTTGTACCCGTTCCCGCGGGAACTTCGGGATGAAAAATAGATGTTGGCCGATTCTCAGACCTACTCAATATGCTCACAAAATTTCATGAGAATCGGTCAAGCCGTTTCGGAGGAGTACGCGAACGAACACTGTGACACGAGAATTTTATATATAAGATATATTCAAAATGAGTCATCAATAAAAATAATGTCATAAAGGCATTTTTATCTGACATTTCGTATGTAAAATACTGTAATTTACATGATTTAATTATATATCAAAAATTGTCGACAAGGTATAAACTAATATTTTAACAAATCCTATGACGAAGACATGAGAATAATGCAAATTATATTGGTTTAGTCAACAATATTGCTTAGATGATCAGTTCCTTTTCACAAAAGACTACGAAAATATATAAGATTTTTAGCTGCTTATCTACATGTATGGGCGTAACCTACCCTAAGCCGCCATTTCACCGTTACAACTGAACTTGATCAATCAACTTAATCCTAGTTCAAAAGCTAAACTGAGATGAAAATGTCAATTTTTATTCTCTACTAGCAGCGCCCCGCGGTTTTACCCGCGTTGTGTCCATTGCTGTGGGAATTTCGGGATGAAAAATAGCCTATGTTACTCGTGGATAATGTAGCTTTCGAATGGTGAAAGAATTTTTAAAAACGGTCCAGTAGTTTTTGAGCCTATTCATTACAACCAAACAAACAAAGTTTTTCTCTTTATAATATTAGTGTAGATACCGAGTTCAGTTGATCATGGTTCAAGATAGAAACGGCAAAATTGGAGCTAAGTCTGGGAAGAGAACGTACACGCCATCTACAAATATCACACTAGAGCCATCTATTGCATAGCGGGTGGAAACACCCTGTGGAGCAGCTAGTGCGTGCTAACAGAATAAAGCTGAGGAGATTGATTTTTATACGTTGGAACGTATTAATCTGACTACCAGTCAGATTCGAATAACTCTTTCTGTATTGGATAGCTTCATTGAAGATAATAATTATAAGATATATTTATTTCCGAAATTCCCTCGGAAACAAAATGCGAGTATAACTCGAGAACGGCTGTACCGATTTCACTGCTTCTTTTTTTATTTTATATATCTTGGTCAGGATTAGAATAATAAGTAATAAAAACCCCGAAATTCATACGGGAACGGGTCCACTGCGGGTGAAGCGCGGGGCATTCTTAGTAAATAATAAAATGTAAATCCCATTCATGCCTCTCGATACGAATGTTTGCGTCACATGTTCCATGTTTGGATCCGACCAATTTAACATAAAATTTTGCGATGGCGAAATGCTTAAAGTTTTTGACCTTAGCCCAAAAATTACTGCACCTTAATCTGCCCGGTCGGTTCCGAAGTCGACTGTCTCGTTTTAATGTCATTCGACCGTGCGCAAATTGTTTGTTTTAAAACCGAATCGCGAACCTCCCCCTTCGGTGTTTGAAGTGGGTAAAAATAATAAGTGTTGTACAGCTGTGCACAGAATAACTACATAGTTAGTATATGGATGGTTTGGCGGTGAGGTACTTTGACTAAGCGATGATAGATCATTGCGATTGTTCAGCTACGTGCAGCTCAATAACGGTTGAGCTTTCTAGCTGAGTGTTACCGTGCTTCGGAGAGCACGTTAAGCAGTCGGTCCCGGTTGTTTCAACCGTTATACCATGTCGGAAGCTTTAAGGCGGTCTTAAATGTTCTAGATTTTGTGCTATATTCTATGCGAATTTGTCAATACAACATTGTAAATCGTTTATATAGATTTGTTATCCAAGTAGATATTTATCGATCATAGGTAATCGATCTAATGAATATATGCAGCGCACTAATGATGTATTCAGATTCAAATTTGTAAGACTATGATTTGCATTTATACATAAATATCTTAAAGAAATGACAAAAACAATCTATATTGGCCGATTCTGAATTATTCGAACCAGCTTAAAAGCGGATACTATGGGTCTACAGAAATTCCTTTTCCTATTAAAAATATGAATTAAATTATGCTAATCGAATATAATTATGTTTTCCGGTTTATATCGAGTTTATAAAAACAACACAAAATAATAGGGTAAGGATGTTAAATGTTCTTTAAAAAAAATTGCATAGTTGCGCTTTACGAGGCACTTTGTTAGTAACAAAAAGCGGCCAAGTGCGAGTCGGACTCGCCCATGAAGGGTTCCGTAGCAGCGAGTAACATAATAAAGAAGTTCTTGAAATAAATGTTTTTTTATTTACATTTGAGTTATTGAATGAATAATCAGTATTTTTTTGCGGTTTACGATTTATGTCGTAAAAAAAAAACTACTAACTAGACCTCGTTCAAACCAATTTTCGGTGTTAGATTACATTGTTATGTACATCATATATTTTTTTTAGTTTTATCATTCTCTTATTTTAGAAGTTACAGGGGGGGGGACACACATTTTACCACTTTGGAAGAGTCTCTCGCGCAAACTATTCAGTTTAGAAAAAAATGATATTAGAAACCTCAATACCATTTTTGAAGACCTATCCATAGATACCCCACACGTATGGGTTTGATGAAAAAAAAAATATTTTTTTCATTTCTAAGTATGGGAGACCCCCCTAAAATTTTATTTTTTTTCTATTTTAGTGTGAAAATATTAATGCGGTTCACAGAATACATCTACACACTAAGTTTCAACAACATAGCTCTTATAATTTCGGAGAAAAAAGGCTGTGACATACGGACAGACGGACGGACAGACAGACAGACAGACATGACGAATCTATAAGGGTTCCGTTTTTGCCATTTGGCTACGGAACCCTAAAAATGTGCTTAATTGCTAGCAGCGACGCGCGGTTATACCCGCGTTGTGCCCGTTCCTGTGAAAATTTCAGGACTAAAAGTCACCGATTACCTTTCCGTTGAATGTGGCTACCCATAACAAAAAGAATTATTCAAATCGGGTTGGTAGTTGCTGAGATTAGCGCGTTCAAACAAACAAAAAAAACTCTTCAGTTTTATTATATTGGTAGGTACAGATGTTTAAATTAAATTAGATGAATATTTGCATTACATTATTGCTCAATATAGTTCAAGCCTTGCTGAACACAACAATGAATTATTTCAGCATAATAAGGCCTCCGCCCTGTAGTGGGATTAGTGTAATCAAATTTCAAATTTTCTTGGATTTCTTAAAAATAGACTAACACTCAAAAAAACGACCAAGTTCAAGTCGGACTTGCCCATGAAGGGTTCCGTGTCTATAAAAAATCCGGTTTATTGTATAACCTTATTTAAATATTTATTTTATTCTGTTATTAGTATTCATTGTTATAGCGGAAACAGAAAAAAACCTGTGAATATACTGTCGTAGCTATCACGGTTTAGGACTTACAGCTTGATGCTAGGCAGACGGTCAGCAGAGTCTTAGCTATAGGGCCCCGTTCTGCTCTTCTTCGTGTCGTTGGCACAAAAATAATTTACTATGAGCCCGCTCCAGGGCTCCGTTTTTAGCCTTTAATTACGTAACCCAAAAAAACAAACGTAAAACTTGCATAATTTTGATTCGCATTGTTACCCATGCGTTGGTATACATAGCTTACTGTGATACCTACAACAAAATACATAATCACGGTTGCGCATCGGGTTTATTAAAAACTGTCTAGGTAGTCATAATATATAACAAAACTGGTTAAAAACTACAAAGGTCAAGATTAATTGTGTTTATCAAGAGTTACATTGTTATTGTTTATTATAGACTAGCAGCGCCCCGCGGTTTTACCCGCGTTGTGCCCGTTCCCGTGGGAATTTCGGGATTTTTTTTACATAAAAACCTTCCTCTTGAATCACTCTACCTATTTCAAAAAACCGCATCAAAATCCGTTGCGTAATTTTGAAGATTTAAGCATACAGACAGACAAACAGAAGACAAACAGACGCGACTTTGTTTTATACTATGTAGTGAAGAACCAAAAGAAATATGCAAGGATTATCGAAGGCTATATATATTCAATTAAGCAGGGTAATGTGTAATAACTTTTTTAAAGTGTAATTTAAATTTATTTTTCTCTAGTCTTTTGTATCATTTTAGATTTTCTGTTATTTTATTATAAAACGTCCACAGTATTGTATTTCTTATTAAGTGTTATTTACCTATTAGTATTATTTATCCGTGCGTCGGAGGGCACGTTAAGCCGTCGGTCCCGGCTACATTCTACGGATAGTAGTCGTTACATGAGCCATTTCAGAGGTCTTTGGCGGCTCAATAACTCTGACACCAGGATTGGTCAGGTTGACCATCCACTCAATGAAGAAGAAGAAGAAGAAGAACCATTAATGGAAATATGTAATTAACCCTTAACAATAATTTATCTAAATATACATGTAATCCTTAATTCCTCAACACCAACTTTGACCATTACCCATCTCGAAATGAATGAATGAATGTTAATTTGTGGAGCTTTATCGATAATAGCTTTCTTTCCACGAGAGCTATGTTGTAGATGTTATTTTGCTACGCCATGATAGGTTGTAATACTAAGCTATGTTTTAATGCTATGCTATTTTATATTACATTTTAAGTGAAGGATACCAATATCGCTATGTTCCATTTTATATGGTTGGTTTACCAGCTCTGGTATGTTCCAAAAGTAACGTTGCACTGTGGTACTAGGCATACTGAATTAATGATTTTGATCATTATATTGAATGAATTTATCCTCAACATAACATAAAAGAGCTAAAAAGTTTAATATTTTTAATTTTTATTTATTTTTGTTTTTTTAATTTAATGTTCTGTTGATCGGGCTCGTCGATTCGAATAACATTCGTAATAGTGAAGCACATTCAAGAAGAAACAGGGTAATAGGCTATTTTTTTTATCCCAAAATTCATACGGCAACGAGTAAAACGCGGGTAAACCGCGGGATGCTGCTAGTATCTTGAATAATATAAAATCAGTGATGTTTTCATCACCACTGACCCACTCGGATACTTACAACATTTGCGACGTGTTTACTTTTTAAAGTCGACTCGAAAGCCAAGTTCTAAGTAAACACGGACTTTTAACAAAATTCACAAAAAAACCGGCCATGTGCAAGTCGGACTCGCAGACGAATGGTTCCGTACCTATTAAAAATTGATAGCATCGAGCAAGAAACGGTAAAAAAATCACGTTTGTTGTATGGGAGTTCCGCTTGAATATTTGATTTATTTTATTTGTAAATATAAATACAATATCTGACAAATGTCTAGCTATCACCGCTCTTGAGATATAGCCTGGTGACAGACGGACGGACGAACGGACGGACGAACGGACGGACGGACGCACTTCGTCGGAACGTCTCGTTTTTACCCTTTGGGTACGGAACCCTTACAATGTTCATTAAAAGAAGCAAATAATTATTAACACGCACTCACATAATATTGTTTTTTTCCGATTTGGTAAAAGTGATCGCATAATTCGGCCTTCATCGTAAAAACGGCCGTGAAAGTCAAAATATTTGTGTGGTACATGAACACAATAGTGATGTTACTTTTTACGTATCGATAATTTTAAAATAATAAACACTAGCAGCGCCCAGCGGTGTTACCCGCGTTGTGATTTTTCACGTGGGAATTTCAGGATGAAAAATAGCATATAACCTTAATCTTGAATGTAGTTATCCGATACAAGAAGATTGAAAAATATACAAAAAGATTTAAAAGTAAAGGATGGATAAAGTTAGAATAATATCTGAATTTTATTTGAACGCCAAAAATATGGTTTTATGTCTTACGTTCGCACTCTAATGTTTTTATTATCGAATTTTAATAATAGATTTGACAATAAGAAACTAGTTTTTTTAAATAATTTGATTTGATTCTTGTATCGAAAATTCGAGACATCGGAATTTAAATTAATTTAAACATTAAAAAGCAATAAGACAAAGTTATTTTAATGGAGAAACATCTCAAGATTTACATAAAAAATATAATAAGAACCCAAAAAACAAAAAAAAGTAATAGTGACTGCTCGCACGAATTTAACTGACATAAAGTGTGCGAACAGACCACATTACTTTATTAAACAGATCATTTCGCACATTCCGTGCCCATCAATTCGTGCGAATCATTCGCTAGCCGACAGTGCGTATTGCACTTTTGGACACAAATCTCATCACTAAAGACACAGTCCAAGGTGAATTAAATATATATTTATATATGGAAGGTATCAAGGCCTCTAGTTTACGAACCAACAATAAATACATTTATAGATATCGTGTTATTTTTACGCGCAAAAACATATTTAAAATTACTACTACTTTTACTAAATTATGCCCTATATTGGACGATTTTGTCCAAACTGATTGTATGGCTCCTTAACGAGACATGGTAATGACCCGATTTGCAATCATCAGATAAGTTTATTCATCGAATACTTTGTGAAGGTTCTCAGTGTTTTTTTTTATGAACCTGAAGTGTGCTGGGCAAAGGTTTCTCCCATTGATTTTCAGTCAACAATGTGCTGAAATTTTAATGATAAAATTATTATATCTATCCGAAATAATAAGCTGAAGATAAATAAACTAGTTTTCAATGCTGTTATATGCGAAAAGCTCCAGCACTCATCACGAAATCTTAGAAACTATCAGTGCTAGAAGTCACAAAATTGGCGTGGGAGTTCTTTAGACAGATGCTCGCTAAGAAGATTTTGAGAACTTCAGCCCCTAATAGGGTGGATCTCTTCTTTTTTTTCTCTCTCTCTCTTTTTGGTGGAAGGCTCTTTCACCCGGAGCAAAGCTAATGCGAGCGGCTAGATATATGTATATTTTTTAAGACTTCACCAGTTTTGTTTTTTTAAATTAAATCTAACTGAAACCGCAAAAGACAGGGAGGATTGGAAGCGTTTAGGGGAGAACTATGTCCAGCTGTGGGACGATATATTAAAGTAAAAAAAACTAACTAATTATTTACCTACTTTCCATTTTTTCCATAAACTTAACTTTTTAAAGACTTTCTATTTATGTAAGACTTGTTACCATTACTTAAGGTTTTTTAAACCCGTAATCCCCTTAATCTTAAACAGTATCTTATCTCCGTTGGATATTACTTGTCTATTGCTGATATTTGCGGTTCGTGATAATTGTAGTTAGTTTGAGCTTTAAGCATCATTATGGCAAAACGTTTTATTTTCTGTTTTTGTGTCAAGAATACCAGATGTCTACATTGTTTAACCGCAAATAATTTTAACTGTTATTCTAATAGCTCATAACGAAGTGAGCGTTTCGGCCTTGTCATTCTTTCTTTGGAATAGGGGCAGGCGAAGAAGTTGGATTTAGAGATTTAGACGAGCAGTGATTGGTGTAAACACACGAGCTTGAGGACGTTGAACTAAGATAGTAAGTAATGCCACATCAATAATAAAATGTAATAGATAGCCATAGAAAGTCTATACAGTGGTAGGGCACTGTAAATGTAGTTTATAGTACAGTGTGTAGTTTCAGACTTGCCCATAATGAAATGAAATGAAATAAAATATTTATTTGCGCAAACATATGTAAATATAAAGGTGATTGATTACATTAGATAGGATCAATATGTTCTACCCCTAAGGCATGCAAATTATTAAATTGTTGTGTACATTCTTAATTTATTTATTAAACTAGGGTAATCTTTATCTTCATACTGAGCGGTTCAAAAAGCCACCCTATATAGGTAAACACTTTAGTGTGCATACCACGTACTAAACTGTTAGGCACTAGCGACATCTATTGAAAAGCTTACGTATTAAATGCTACACGAAGGGCACTGTTTTTTTCATCCTATGCGTTGGAAACCTTTTTACTACAGCACATGAAATAATATTAGGTTCTATTGGTAGATGGCATGAATACACTTTGACTGAAAATAGGGTATCATAATATAAGCTCAAAAAAACACAGGGGAAATTTCACAGCCTAAAAATCTTCTATAATATAAAAATGAATCGCAAAATGTGTTGGTAAGCGCATAACTTCAGAACGACTGCACAAATTGGATGTTTTTTTTTAATGTGTTCCTTATTGCCAGGACAAGGTTTTTATATAAGCAAATAAGGAATAAAATCTCAAAAATCCCACGGGAACGGGGGCGCTGCGGGTGAAGACGCGGGGCACAGCTAGTAATTAAATGAATACTATTTGTTCCACGCGGAGGAACCTCCGCGTGGAACGTGGCCCGTGATGCAAGAGATGGCGCTAGTGTGAATATTTTGTAGATTGCGCTTACGTTATTTTCCCAGATTTAGTTAAGACGGTAAAAAATAAAGTTAATAAGTAATTGGTATAGATTTTCAACTAGTGTCGCCATGTTTTCTTGCGTAAAGGTAGTCAACCAGTTTAAATAAGAGTAATTGTACTTTCCAGCGGGAAGCATAGCATTTAGCAAATAGCTATTGGACCACGGGTTTTTTCACTTTACCTAGTATTTGAAGTAGTCTGCCCAAACTAGGCCTGGCAGACTACCTAGATAATGATTTCTAATCTACTTAATGCTTTAATGATCTTCATAATTTAATCTAAGCAATATTAAGCTCTTAAATGAGTTTCCAAAAAATAAATGTAGCAACACGACCGAGTCGGCGATAGCTTTCACCAAAATAAATTGCTAATCGTCTCTCAAAGGCGCCAGTTAGAAAATTACATCCAAGTTTGTAACAAGGTAAACATTGTTACCAGGGCCGGATTGAGGATTAACGAAACTAGGGCAAAGTTCAAGATGTTCAAGTCCATCTTAGAATCCGATTTGAAAGATTATTTTTTATAAATAGCAACATTCAACGGAAAGGCTTTATTAGGCTATTTTTTGCTCGAAATTTCCACGGGAATGGGCGCAACGCGGGTAAAAAGGCAGGCACAGCTATCTTAATTTTAATAATCGATGTATGTAAAAGGGTACTTAAAACTTGTTTGATATTCGTGGTAACTTGATAACGGAGGCATTGGAATCATTACATTATAGCCATCATCGATAGAGCTATTGGATTATTGGCCGCTATGTTTCGGTGCCTATGTGATTTTCCCCACCTGACAAAGGAGGAGGTTTCATAATTAATCCCTAGATGAATACTTATAAGAACTAAATCAGTAACCAAAATAAAAATAGTACGTATCTACTAATTCCCCTTTCCCCACCTCATTAAAGGTTCTTAGTCCGTCCACTTTTAAAATAGGCTATATCGGCTTGGAAATTGCGAATGTATTAAAACAAATTGCCTAAATTAATTTTTGTGCCGTGTTTTACGACGGCGCGGCGTCAGGTCACGGGGTTTGATTAACAGTGGTTTCGAACATTTTCTATTTGATACTTGCCGAAATGAACTTACTTGCCTTAGATAATTCTTATTTAATATAATAAGGAAAAGAAGATTTTTGGGGTTTGTTACATTTTTTTCTCTTAGATGGGCAATATCTTAATATAACTGCCGTATTAAAGGACGAAGTATTAAGTACAAAAAAGTTATTTAACCTATTATATTGCATTAAAAAACTTAGTATCGAAAACTTGTCTGTATGTAATCGATTTTCTCAAAAACTACTGAACGGATATTCAGGCGATTTTCACCAACCTAATAAGTGATGAGTCACCTGATTGCCTGAAAAGTAAGACGATTCCGTGCTTCGGAGGGCACGTTAAGCCGTCGGTCCCGGTTACCTTCTACCGATAGTAGTCATTACATGAGCCATGTCAGAGGCCTTTGGCGGCTCAATAACTTTGACACCAGGATTGGTCAGGTTGACCATCCACTCGTTGAAGAAGAAGATGAATATGATTTTCATGCCAAAATTCCTATTGGGACAGGTACAATGAGGGTAAACCCACGGGGCGCTGCTAGTTTTGAGTAGAACTCTTATCAACGTAAGCTATAATTACACTGAAACCCAGACATAGAAGAATGTACAGAATGTGCCTAAGAACCGGCAGCTTTCAAAAAATCGCATGATAATCGGTCTATTCATTTACGAGCTTTATTGCCACAGTAAGACTCAAAAAAATAAACACTCAACACCTCTCCTTTTCCGTCGAGTTAAAATCTGTCGAATAGCCGGAATAGTCAACTTTCAGCGTATTCTATCTTTTACTAGCTGTGCGTCGCGGCTTCACCTGCAGCGCACCCGATCCCGTGGGAAATTTGGAATTTTTATAACTTAATAATACCCTATTTCTGATCAAGATAAATTAAAATTAAAAAAAGAATCAATAAAATCGGCGCAGTCATCCTCGAGTTGTAAATTGTGTAACTAACACGACGTTCTTTGATATACTATTATGTACATAATAAATCTCTTATACCTACTCGTATATTGTACGTAGAGGAATCATAGATACCAATATTACGTTTTGTACTATAGAAGCAAATATATTAAACGTTTCCGAAAGCGATTACACAATACCTACGCATAAATACGTATAGATTCAGGTACTGTTTGTTAGGTAAAGACATATTATCTGAACTTCAGCAAGCGTGTATATATTTCAAAGCAAAGGGACCTGCGTACATACTCCTATTCCAAGTTAGAACATGATTCATGGAATTTGAAATTAGTTTCATAGGAGTTCATTGGTCCGTACCTCACTTGTACACCTTTACATAAATATCTTTATAATATTTACTAGCAGCGCCCCACGGTTTCACGTTGTGCCCGTTCCCTTGGGAAGTTTCGGGAATGTTTATACAAATTAACCATCCTCTTGAATTACTCAATATATTTTAAAAAACCGCGTCATAATCCGTGTAGTAGTGTTTGAGTTTATCGCAGACAGACAGACGCGGCCGGGGGCTTTATTTTATAATATGTGGTGATAATTGAGAATTCTCAATCGTCTTTATACTTTTTATGTAACTTGCTTTCTTTATCGTTTCATTGTGGATAATAACTTACTAAAAAAATATACAGGTCCGTTTTTAGGATAATGTTATATCATAATTTACTCATGTATAAATTCCCACGGGAACGGGCACATCGCGGGTAAAACCGCGGGGCGCTGCTAGTATCAAATAAATTAAACTTGCTGAAGAATTCAAATTCCTTTGACGTAATCGGGTTTTTTCGTAAGGTTAATTATTAAATGGATTGGCGTTTAGTGGTTCGAAAATAATTTAAGCAGTTGAATAACTTTATTCTTTATTATTATTAAAGGTTTGAGCAAAATGTCAACCGGTAGGAAATGATCTATAAAGAGGAAAAAAACTTGTACAAAGTAAATGATACTAAAATAACAAGAACATTTCCAATAATTATATCGGCAGGTAGAGTTTCATGAAATCCCAGTATGGGACGGGACTAGGTATATTTATCCCGGAGGACACCGGACAGCTCAAACGATGAAAAAGCCCAAGTAAAATAATGGAAATTTCCCAAATTTCATCCAAAGTTTAACATAAAAAGGTTTATGTCGGCCTCAAAATTAAAGTTATTGACTTTGACCGGGTATAAAGGCGTTATAATTTGAATTTCAGCAATACGCTCTGAAACTAAATAAGCCGAAAATCGTTGGAGTTCCCAACTTCCCTCTAATTTGCACAGTTATTATTATTGGCTTCCATTTTGTTTTTAATTGGGTATTAAACGTATTCGTGTTTCTTTTATTTTTCATTCATTTTACTCCTCTATTCCAATTTTAAAATATTCAAATATGGAATGCTTTGGCTCCATTCCTATATATTAAGGGGGGGGGGGTTACACATGCCGGTAGCTGGCATATTGGCATACCAGCTATTGTGCTCAATTACTACTGGCATGTTAATATTCTATCTAACTGGCATGCCTAGACTTAATAAGTTACACATAATTATCTTATTACATTACCTCGCAGTTAACTAGCATGCAAGTAACTACTTCGTGTTTGGTTTATTTATGGCTTGCTTTTAGAATAATGAATATTTATGTCATACTGTTACGTACCAACTTTAAAATACACTCAAAGCCCCAATCTTCACTTTAACCTACTTCATTTGCAACTAAAACATTCTCAAAACCAATCTATCCTACAAAAAGGGTTGGATTACGTCAAAGAACTACCATTTATTTAGGGCTAACTGTCAACCAATCCCGGTGGTCCATTCTATAACAGATTAATTTACCCGAAGCGACCTTTGAACTTAAACAACATTTGTACCAGCCTCCTTGCAAACCTCATTTATTAAACCTATACATTATTCACTAAAGTAATTCTGTCCGTAGAATTAATCGAAACTGGTGATAGTTGAATTAGTTCTTGGATTCGGTCGAGGGGAGGAAAACTTGGGGAGGTTTTTTATATAAATAAATGTGAAAAGAAGGCCGTAAGTAGACGTCTATTTTTGTTAGTGAAAATTGTTTTATGTTGATGTTAATGGTGGCGAATGTAAAAGATTATAGTGTAGTACATTTAAAAGTTGTATATGTCATTCATTCATTGTCATTAATTTAATGTTTTATCTAATAAATATAATTTTGGTAGTAAATCTACTGATACTCTTGTGTTTATAGAATGGACGGTTTTGATACATTTATTTTGACTTATATATGGTATATTCAGTACAGTTCTCTTCAAATGAATACCGTAGTCATATATTATGTTCACAGCTTTAAAAACAATTTACATTTATTATAGTACTAGCCACCCCCGCGATGTTAGCAGCGTTGTGCCCGTTCCCGCGGGAATTTCGGGAAAAAATTTAACCCTGTGTTATTCTGATGTATATAACCTATATTACTGTAAAGTTTCATCCAAATCCGTCTAGTAGTTTTTTCGTGAAAGAGTAACAAACATATACCTACATACATCCATCCTCACAAACATTCGCATTTACAGTACTACAAAATAAAACTAACATAAAAATGCTACAAAAAACAAAACATTTTTAAACGTTCATTATCGGTTTACACAACATACCCGTTAGTTAACGTTAACTTATATTAAATAGCTGAACATGCCATAAACAATTATTACTTGATACTTGCAAGTTAAAATCGCTTACTAAGTTATCTAGGCCGCGAAACGCCCAACTTAGTTTTGATGTTTCCTTCTACAAGCATAACTATTACAGGAGACTACTCGCTAGGACCAATTATGAGTCGTTAGGGTTCATTTACGTGCTTAACTAGAGTTTTAATGTTAGTTTTATACTCATTTCTTAAGTTGAAGCGAACACTACTCATTTTGAATTGAAACTACACTTCGCTTTTATTTTACATTTTTATCTGACGTTTCGGCCCCTTTACAGGAACCGTGGTCACAGAAGTCTTCTGTTGGGGCCGAAACGTCAGATAAAAATGTAAAATAAATCGAAGTGTATCCGTAAACGTAGTTTAAATTCAAAATAGTTTTATTCAAAGTTTTAGAGAGAAAATTATGACTAAATAGTTTTATTCAAAGTTTTAGAGAGAAAATTATGACTGGCACGGGTGCTGTGGTAAGTTGCATTATATTGTAGTTAGAAGAATTTAGTAATAAAAATAAGTAAATTAGCGTCCATTACATCTGTATTAGATGACTAGCAGTTCCCCGTGGTTTTACCCGCGTTATGCCTTCCGGTTGAATGGTTATAGATTACAAAATAATTACTGAAATCGGAGGGGTTTCTGAGACAAGCGTAAACAAACAGAAAATCAAACACATCGGCTTTATTATATTCATATAGATACAGAGCTTAAAAGGATGCTATATCACTGAGTCAAACACGTCACAAGCGCTACGTAGAATAATAAAAAAAAATCTTATAGGAACGTCCGACTAAAATGCGGTCCCAACATCCCACAAATGGGAACGAGCTTTAAGACTGGTGAAACTATGTAGACACAATTTTCGATATAAAATTGGACTCGGAAGATATAATGACGCCCAATCACCCAATATAAATTCCATCAAAAAGTAAATGACAATTTTTAGTAATCACGTCAAAATCCCGCGCAAATTCTACAATCATTGATTGTAAATGATGAATTATCAGTCTCTGACGTGTGACGTCATCACATATTGACAAGGGTCGAACAGAAGACATCCCTTCATTAATGTATCCTATCAACCACCCACGAAATACAGCCCATGAACCTCTTATTACTAAAGTATAAAACTTAAAATCGCGTGGCAATTATCTTAGTTTCGATGGTGTTGCCTTCGACACCGCTTTCGCCTTTATACACGGAATTGGAACACAACTTTTTTACGATTTTTTCTATCTCAATTTTTAGTGACAGGTTTTAATCAAAGCTTTAACATATTAGTTACAGATAAATTTATTAAAGGCTTTTAATTAAGATTCCTCTAACCATTGATTACCACTTATTTCGTTTTAGTTTGCATCCCGTTGCCCGTCGCGTTATATCGTCACGTTTGTTACCGTTCGTCGTCCACGTAGGAAAATGGTTGACGCTATCCTTATCTCTTCTCTATAATATAAATATTACTAGCAGTGCCCCAAGGTTTTACCCGCGTTGTGTCCGTTCTCGTAGGCACGTCGGGATGAAAAATAACCCATGACAAACAAACTTCCTGTTTAATGAGGCTATGCATTACAAAAATAAGTATTCAAATCGGATAGTAGATAGATAGATAGATAGATAGATATACACTTTATTGCTTGAAAAGACACACAAACATAATGGTAGGTACATACATTTAAAACCAACATACACACTAGCACAATAAAATGAAAATGATTAAAATAAAAAGTGAGCAGTGTGCCTAAACAAGACAAAAGGGTTCGGCTCAGTGAAGCATCTGTTCAAAGAACAGAACACTGATATTCTGCCTCGCCCACAAATGTGACTTCACGGACGGGACGCGCGAGAGAAGTTCATTAAATTAATAAAGCATTGAGTATATAATTTAGAATTAAATTGAAATAGGTAAACAATAAGGTTGGTACGTATACAAAGTAGGCAAATCAAAACAAGCATACACTTAAATATTTTTTTTTAAAAAATGTGAAAATGTAAGTTAGAATAATATAAATAAGAATAATTTGACTACCAGGGACGAATGTAAAGTTCTGGAATACCAACTTTTTGCTCTTCCAGTATATATGCATGGAAGCGCTTCCTGAAAGTATGAATTGAAGGCAGATTGCGTATGGGTGGAGGAATATTATTCCAGCACTTAGTCGCCTGGTAGCGGAAGCTTCCTCTGAAGGCAATAAGCTTGTGAGAGTGATACCGTAATTGGGTTCGAACAGCACGATCGTTAAGAGAACCACTAAATTTCAGTTTGCCAAAGAGATATTCTGGCTTACGGTCTTTAATCACACCAAACAACAGGCAAGCAAAATGATAATTTCTACGCGATACCATATTCAACAAATTCGAGTTATTAATATACGGGGTCACATGAGTACGAGGCGGAATATTAAAACAGAATCGACAGCACGCATTCTGGACTCTTTGTATCAATCGCTTGGATTTTACAAGCAGACGGGGTCCAAATACGAGGTCACCATAATTCAATCTAGACAATATCAGCGATTCACAGAGTGCCAACCGCACATCAACTTTGAGCAAATGTCTAATCTTATAAAGGACTTTAAGTCTGCTAAAACAACCACGAGTAATGTTCAACACATGCGTCTCAAATCTTAATTTGCTATCGAATACCACTCCCAAGTTGCGCGCCTCATCAACGCGCTCAAGCACAACTCCATCAATTGATATTATGGGTTTAGCAGCCAAAATTTTAGATATTTGAGTGTCCGTACCAATAACCATAAACTTTGACTTATTGGGATTAAGCAGTAAAGAATTATTCTTTGACCACACCGAAATTCTACGCAAATCATCATTAATCCTCACAGTAGCATCAAACACATCAGTCCTATTCGGATTACTAGCAATATAAAGCTGGCCATCATCAGCATAAAAATGATAATTGCTGTTCTCTATAGCATTAACCAGATCAGCCAAATATAAAATAAATAACAATGGACCCAGTATTGAGCCCTGTGGCACTCCATGGCTGATTGTTCGTGGCACAGAAAATTCATACGAGCCGTCAAGTTTCAGCTTCTTTACTATTTGGGAACGTCCTCGGAGATAGCTGTCAAACCATTTTAACGCACCGGTGCTCGCACCGTAAAAACTCAACTTTGACAGAAGCAGATCAATATTAATGCTGTCAAAGGCACGGGAGAAGTCCAATAATACCAAAATACTCCCAAAGCCCCTATCCATGTCCGCTAAAATATTATCGACAACATCAAGAAGTGCCGTAGTTGTGCCAACACCCTTGCGAAACCCTGACTGAAGAGACGGAAGAAGCTTATTATTTTCCAAATATCTATAAAGCTGAACATAGACAGCCCTTTCAAGCAACTTGGACAAGAAGGGAAGAATACTAATAGGTCTAAGATCCTTAAGCGTAGACGGATTATCAACTTTAGGAAGAGGAGTTACGAATGCCTCCTTCCACAGCAAGGGCACAGTAGAGGTTGAGATGGAAGTGTTTATTATGTCTACAAGAATTTTTGAGGTCCTAGGCAGTGTCAGTAGAATCATATCTTTGCTTATGCCATCTCTGCCAACTGAATTTGACTTAATCGATTTAATAAACGCTAGAAGATCCCTTTCATTGATTGGTTGTATATCAAAATTTAAATTATCATGGCGATGGAATTCATAATATGTTAACTGGGACAAAGGAACCTGAACATGCGGAACGTTCAAAAAATGGTCATTGATGCCATTGACATCTCCTAAACCATCAGGCAGACAATGATCCTTACTTGGGTCCACTAAAATTTTATCTTTTAAATTCTTCCAAAACGTCTTAGGATTCTTAATTTGGTTATTTATAAGATTATTAAAAAATGCCTTCTTTTCATTGGAAACTCCCAAGTCAGTGACAAACTTCAAGTTCTTATAATAAGTTTTATGGGTGTCAAGGCCTGTCAGTTTATATCTGTCACGAGCCTCATCACGCAATTGCATCATTAATCTGCAAGTGTCGGTAACCCAAGGTAATTTGTTATGATGATTCGTCTTAGCAGTAGTAGAAGGTGCATGTTTATCAAACAAAGACAACACCAACAAACTAAATCTATTAACCATCTCATCAACATTGGACATATCAGATATAGACTCCCAATCAATGGCAAAAGTAGTTGTTTTTAAGATAAGCCCGTACAAATAAACAAGAAATAAAACTCTTCAGCTTCATGATATTAATATAGATAGTATAGATAGTACAGTTCACAATTGTTTATGCTATTACGATGCTATTACTGCATGCTTGAGCATGATTACAGGATACATACACCTGCCGTCTCAGCTAAGAAGGTCATACCAAAGTAAAATTATCAATAAGTGTAGAGTCAACAAGTAATTAATTTCGAATAGGTTAGTGGCCAACCCTGGAGTCGGAATCTAAATGAAAATCATCTAAAGACCTCCGACATGGTCTAACGGTTGGGACCACCAATTGTAGGTGCTCTCCGAAGCTCGATAGCGCTCAGATATAAATGTTACTATAAGCCACCTATCCGAGTAGGGTCGAGCTGCACGTTGCTTAAGAATTGCTATGAACTAACGTCGCATCAAACTACGCCACGAGCACTACGTCGTAAGAGCACGTGTTCATATTTTTCTGCTGCAGTACATAATGAGCTAATAATTCTATCACTTACTTGCAGGATCAACATGAAGCTGTCGCGTTTTGATTGGTGGAGCCCTATCGCCTCTTCTATCCAATCCAGTCTCCAGAACCAAGTCGTTTTTGCAAAATCTTACAATCGACATCCCATTGACAGCTCATCTGATAGTTCAAGCCATTGACTAAGATACACAGATGATATGGAGCGTGTATGGAGCATATCATATAGAACCTTTTTGCTGACACAGAGTATATAGTTTGTATACCAAGAAGTTTATACTGCACCCCGTATAGATGTCATAGAAGAATTACCATTATAGGTTACCATGGATGTTATTTACATTCACACAGTATCATGAATTTTCTCAGCATATGGATACAGGTTGAAGAAGAAGGATAAGATTCGGAGAAGATCCGTATTCGGTTAAGCGATAGTGTAAACTGGTAATTGGTTGACCTTATTCCGTTGGTAGTACAATCAATTGACCATCTATGATGATGTTTATAACTTGACTGTGGAATGTAAATTTTTTGTCAACGGTGGGCTTAATTCGGTGGTCTAACCAACTTTAACAACCCTATTCGGTTAACCAATGCGTTAACCGATTCCGTCAACCGAATTCGGTGACAAACCCAATTTAAACAAAGTAAGAATAGATGCCCTAACTTCTTTGATAAAACATTTAAAATTGATCTCCCAAAACACTTTTTTCAATTTGATATTCGATTCTTATCGTCGCGTGAATTACGTACAATAAACATCAATCTATACATATAATAAAATTGTAGAAAAGTGCTGTCTGTACATTGAAAATAAAAATAAAAAAAATAGCAGGGGTTATTGTTATGTCGATGTCGAACCCAAAAATGTAATCAACTTTTTTTTTGTCTGTTTGTCTGTTTGTCTGTTTGTCTGTTCACGCTAATCTCAGAAACGGCTGATCCGAGTTGGATGCGGTTTTCACGAATATATTGTGGTATGCTTCAGTTATGCTTTAGTGTTTGTTTCATGTCAATCGGTTCATAAATAAAAAAGTTATGTCAAATTAAAGAATCACGTCGAACACTATTCTATGCTTATACATAGGCACCATTAATCTCCGCAACTATTTGACGGATTTGGTTGAAATTTTGTACCGACATATTTTAGAGCCTGGCGCAACATAAAGACTACTTTTTACCGCGGGAAAACATCCGTTTCCCATGGGAATCGGTAGTTTATTGTTTTTTTAACGCCTGTTCCGGTCAACGAACGACGTCGATCATTGTTACTAGATAGGTAAATTACAATCATTAATAGAATATGTTATAGCTACTTATTACCTTGGAATTGACTGGATTACCATGGGAAAAAAATTAAAAGGGCTCATCTAAATTCTTTCTACTTAAGTTAGTTTAGGCTGATATCATAAACTATAAGAATAATTTACCGAGGGAAATCATAGTAATCCCATGGGAATGAAAAAACATTGTTCTTTTACGGCTGAAGGTAGTTTGTAAGCTGTTGAATTTTAAGAATAATGTCGAACAGATTCCTTCAAGTTTCCCGTGGGTCTGAGATGTTATCCCGCGGTAAAAAGTAACATAAGTGTTGTTATTTCCAAGCCTAAACTAACTGTTTGCCAAATTTCATCCATATCCGTTCAGTAGTTTTTGCGAGAAAGACTTACAAATATGCGTCTATACAAAGTTTCGCGTTTATATTATTTAAAAAGTAACTTAAGTGTTGTTATTTCCAAGCCTAAACTAACTGTTTGCCAAATTTCATCCATATACGTTCAGTAGTTTTTGCGAGAAAGAATAACAAATATGCGTCTGTACAAAGTTTCGCGTATATATTATTAGTAAGAGTTAATTCTATTATGAATAACTACTTTTTTTCTCTGTTAGTAGAATTTACTGAAACTTTATAATAATTTTAATTTAATAATTAATTAATAATAAATATCTTTTAATAATAAATATCTTTATAGAGAAGTTAAATAAAAATTATCGGAAACGCTGCTCATAGTCACTATTCCACGCGAACGAAGTCGCGGGCACAGCTAGTTTAGTAATAAGATCCTAAGGACTTACGACTTTATATTAAATAAGCTCTGTTTTCGGCATTTGTATTTTATTTCAGAGGCGTCAATGACCTATAACAAAGTCAGCTGTTAGATTTCATTAATAATCTAGAATTCTAGACTAGAGGTGAAGCAAAGTTTTTCAATTTTCATTCTTCTGTGATATGAATAAAAGAATAAACGTTGTTCTTTGTGTGGAGATGATTTTTGTGTTCTTTAAAAAGAATATTGCAAGTCTGATGATGCAAGTGTACCATAAGTACACTGGATTTTTTCAAAATGTGTAATGAAATTACTTTTTCATGTTTTTTTTTGTTTATTGGAAATTCAGATCATTTCGGTTGATCGCAGTCTTCTTCTCGAGTAGGTAAGTGGCCAACTGGTGTCGGAGTTTTTTAGACCGCCTAAAGTCCTCCGACATGGTCTACCGATTAAATCAACCGGGACTGCTTAACGTGCCCTCCGAAGCACAGTAGTACTCAGATAGAAATGCCACTTTCGGCCATTCATCCAAGTAGTCGTCGAAGGTCGAGCTGCACGTTGCAGTAGAAGTAGTTGCATCGTCGTTTATAATAAAAAACAATAGTACAAACTAAACATATTCAAAACAATCTCACATCCAGACAATAAACCAGCAAATCTATTTGTTTTAAAACGGTCCATTTAATATCATGAACATCGTTTCCTTGCTCACACCACCGGTATTTATCGCGTAATACTACTGCATTCACTTGTGACAAACTTATTAAGACACCTCATTACAAATAAAATGAACTTTAACGAGTGGTAATAGAGGCTTGTTGAGGTTATTAGGGGTTTAACTAAAGTTGGTGGGGAACCACAAGAAATCATAGCTAACTTGGAACCCGGTGAGGAGTACTGCAGAAAGCATTTGGCACAAAAACAAATGAGTACAGTTATGTTTAAATGGGTTATTTGTAAGATTGTTACGGAGCTGATCTTTGTTGGAAAACAGGATGTTGTCTTCTAGTTTACTTGCATGAAGCTTATTAAGGTATCGTGACATTAACCGCCGAATTCAAAGACGAACGCCTCTGTGGTCTTGTGGCATGTGCACTCACCTGCCAAGACTGAGGTCCCACGTTCAATCCCCGGGTCGAGCGAAAACATGTTTCCTCCTTTTCAAATATGGCTCGGGTTTTAGATCACCGACCCGCAGCGTGGTGATTATGCCTGAAAATTTATAGAGATGAGGGATTAAATTCAACAATTTAATTGAAATCTCGGAAAAATGGAAATCGATTGAGATAATGTCAATTATTAAAACGATTAACAACTTGTATAAACTAATAATGGACTTAACTCCAGGTGTAAATGAAAACATCTACAAACGGCTAGGTACTTAAAAAAATATTTTTTTTAAAGTGATGAGAACCACTTGGGTTTTTGAAGTCGGTGGAAAATTAAATCATGACGTTTTCTGTATGACTGATGTCCTTTCATACATATATTTACCACTGTAATGTTTCCACAATGTATGTAATGGCAGTTGAACTAAGTTTCTAATACAGTCTATAATTCAAAGCACGTTCGAGATAACGCCTGAATAGATATCAAGAGATATAATACGGCTCTCCAGATACCAATAAAAACTTGATTTATATAAAACACTTGCAAATCCAGTGGTCGAAAAAAATGTATATTGCTGTTTTGTGGTTTGCTGTTACACTATTTTTTTAAACTCCGCTTGTTAACTCCGCTCTACTTCAATATACAAGCACCCTTACTGTTGCCTTTGAACTGCCTTAAATCCACCATTTTGGTTTTACAATTGAAATCTATAGACCAACTAGCTGTGCCCCGCGGTTTCACCCGCAGCGCCCCCGTTCCCGTGGGAATTTTGAGATTTTTATTCCCTATAAACCTCACGGAGCCCGAGACCTTTCCAACGAATGCAAAACCGTGGAAATCGGTTCTTGCGTTCTGGAGTTATAGCGTCAGGGAGGAAAACCCGACTTATTTTTATATAGTAGGTAGGTAAAATTCCCTTACTTATACTCAAGTGGTGCTTAAATGAGATAGATATTACATGTTACCAAAAAATACCATCCCTCATATTAAAACCCTTGAAAATAACAACTCTATACTCCTTGGAATCGTTTCAGTAAAATAACAAACACTTTAGATCAATCTCTGAACATTCAGTCCATTTCTACCATAATAGAAAACCCCATTTATTGTGTAACGTCAGACAAAAATATGTTGTATTGACTTGCGTATAAAGTTGTATTTTTACTGATCAATAATAGTTGGAGGCAACACGAAGCAATAAGTTAGGGTGCGGGGTTGTTGGGAGAGATTATTGGTTTTATTTATGTTGAATATCAAAATAACTACGATACTAGGGTACAATTTCATATTCGTTTTTAATGCAAATAATAATGGGTGTCTCGGATAGTTATAGCGTTATTTTAATATTGAACGTAGGTAATGTGTTTTATTATTATTTTTATTGCTGATTTTATCATCTTTGTTTTCACAGTTAAAGAAAATATTAACGAGAAAACTGAAATATACAAACCGACTTTTAATGATTAATTTCTGGCTGTGCTTTGGTATTAAGTGTCAAGTTTAGGCGACGATTACACGTAAAGTATTTACTGTGATCCGTCAATACAGTATTTATTGATGGATTACAGTATTTACTGATGGATTAATACACCAGCCTACACGTACAGTATTTATTACGTTAGTATTGTGTCCGGTCTCCTGCTGTTTACACGTCGTAATAGGCTACACGATCATAATCTGACGGATCATCATTACAGAATCAAGAAATCTAGAAATCCATCGATAAATACTGTCATCCATCAATACATTAGGTTACACGTTCAATAAATACCACGATACGTGATATTTACTGTTGGATCACAGTAAATACTTTACGTGTAATTGTCGCCTTATCTTCTCCCGTTTTTACAAGCACTTTTAATTAAAACTATGCGCTTAGTTTTGCCTTCATAAGTATATTTATATTATTTCCATGTTTATATCACCGTAAACCCCGATGGTTTATAATCCAACTAGTAATATTTAAAAACCGACAGATTATGAACTGTCCAATCCATTTACAATTGAGTGCATAATTATTGCTCAGTTCATAGGTAATCTGTCTGTAGCAAACCATATCATTACATTTAGGTACGGATTACGAAATCAATCAAACTATTGATGTTACATCCAGTTCAGCTTGATCCAATCGACTTTTCCAGTTAAAGATCACTGAAGTATACTTATTGCATATATTTACTACAGACACTGGAGAATCTCATTGCAAATATTTTAATAATCAACTTTAGTCCAATCCGCTCCGCTAACCGCCTCGCTAATCGCGTCGCTCACCACTCCGCAATCCTCTGAGTTACCTCCACACAATGACAGTTTGAGATCAAGTATGATAGCAATTTCCGGGCGCATCGCGTTTTAATATAACATTGTATCGAAAGGGGAGGTGTTTTCTGAGTAGAAGATAATTTTATTAACAGATAACTGTTTAATGGTGTGCTTTTGTTAATATTATATTTAGTTTCGAATGTGTTTGTGATGTGATGATAAATACTCGTACTTATCCATGCTCTATACTTACTAATATTTTTTTAGAGTTAGATTTTTTTGCAAGCGTGGTGATTACGTCTAATTCTCCTCACTGTACTGATATCTTCTTTGAGATGAGAGGCATTATTCAGTAGAGGGATATTACAAGCTAATTACTTTACTTTTTTTGTTTGATTGAACGCATTAATCTCAGGAACGATTAGTCCGATTCAAATAATTATTTTTATATCAGATAACTATGTATATTTAGATGGAATTTTATAGACTATTTTTGTATCCCAAAATTTCCACGGGAACAGGCACATCGTGGTATTTTAAAATTTAAAGTCAAAATTTACAATACGTGATAACTCTCTGAATAGCAAAATTTGGAAAGTATAATAAAATGTGACTCAATATACCGTGCAGAGTACAGACTAATTATTTTAAAGTTTTTTTTCTATTTCTCTTGAAAGAAAATGTTTATTTCCTTAATTAACCATTCTGTCGGTAAAATAATTAACAAATCCAAATCACCTCCACAAAGACCTACTTGTTAAATACCAAAACGAACTTTTAACAGATTTTCGAAAAAATACTCTCAGATCCCTAACGAGAGGGATTCAATTTAAAAGTTCGGCGTACATTTAAAACTAAGTTGGACTGCAAATTCAGATTTTGAAAAACCTGACAGAGTTTTATAACGGTTAAGTATGTTTTGAAATAAAGGGTTGGTACCTAGATTGAAATGAAAGCGGCAATCAGTCAGTAATCAAACGTACCTTAAACGTTTGGACACGTCAGCACTAAGAGAACACGTCAGCATCAGCTTCCGACATGGTCTAAACTAAACTAAAACAACCGGAACCGACACTTTAATATACTCTCCGAAGCATGGTAGCGCTCAGAAAGAAATATCAACCATCCATTCAAGTACCAAGCTGCACATCGCGAGGTTTCTATCGTAATATTTTCTTTACTTTTACAATATATAAGTACAATATGACCGCCCAAAGTTCAGGTAAAATTTGTGCAAAAAAGCCGGTTTTTAGAGGCTTATACTGAATTTATTTAAAAAAAATTAGATTTTTTATTACGATAGAAACCTAGATATAGTGCATAAGATACTTATTAGCTAAAAAGTTTCATAGAAAGATCACGCCGAGAACAACGCCGTAATCACGTAACAGCGTTTGTATGAAAAGTAAGACGGGTTGGCCGCTCTTAACCATCGCAATGAGTAAAAATCGCTTTCTGCATAAAGGGTTAAAAATACTCAATAGAGTGATTTAATTAATAAACACCTCTATTATACACACGTACATTATGGTCAGAATTAGTTAACCGAACCGTGGTGAGTTAATATTTGATCGCATAGCGACCATACAATCAATTTGCAAAGCAAATGATACAATGTATAATTCACCATTATGTTAACTGTATTAATTATTGGTCAGTATATTTACATGCTAAGTTTGTAAAGTAGGTGTAAGGGTGCTTTCAAATTATGCGTTTCGTGTCGGACCGCTGCGGTGCCGAAGCCGTGCGTTTGTCGTATTGTGAACGTACGATCGTGTGTTTTCATACAAATCGAGCAGTGCGGCAACAGTGCGGCGTCGGTACCGCGAAATAATTTTAGTACGCACTGTTGTTACACACGATCGTACGTTCACAACACGACAAACGCACCGCTTCGGCACCGCAGCGGTCCGACACGAAACGCATAATTTGAAAGCACCCTAAGACTTTATTATAAGAGGTTATTTAGTTTTAAATCAATGAGCCTTTGAAATTTGACTTTGAGTTTACAATCTATACGCTGATGAGTTTTTTGACTAGCTGTGTCGGGGGTTGCGGGTTCGATTCCCGCCCGGAGTCAACAATAAGTGAAGGTCCATAGTTGTTGGCGACAACGTCTAGGCACAGATTACTAAATAGTTACTATCTTATATTATAAATGCGAAAGTTTGTGAGGATGGATGTATGGATGCATTTATGTATGTTTGTTACTCTTTCACGCAAAAACTACTGGACGGATTAATATCAGAATAACATATGGGTTTAATTTTATTCCGGAAATCCCGCGGGAACGGGTACAACGCGGGTAACACCGCGGGGCGCGGCTAGTATATTATTTGTGTAGGAATATGTAGTAGTATCAGTTAGTTAAATTCCATAATACAAGTATAGAGCTTAGTTCCGCGTTTTACACTATTGTATTATCCCAAAATATTTTAAGTTAAGGCGACGCTGCGGGTGAACACACGTGGAATAGCTAGTCGTATACGAAGCCAATGTTTTTACAGGGAGGATTTATTCTCAAAACAAGTCGTAAGTATTCAAATCGTGAGAAGTTAAAGATTTAGATCTCCAGACAGGATGCGACTCCAAAAACAAGAATATTTGTACAATGTTAGTGAAAACAATGTTACAAACTAGGGATTATATGAATGTCTATAAAAAGTCTTAATGATTCCGTTTCGCTCATAAACGGTCTTCAAGCAAAACGCGGTTATACAGTGTTTTGTCTCTTATGATCTTTGGAAAATAGCGTATGTCGGAAAGGGACAAATCATTAGATTCCTAAATGTTAGTTTATACGTGTTTATAAAATAAAAATCTAGAGAATATTCGGGCGAATTAAAAAACTTTAGTAAAATGTTCAGATTTCTTTGCGACCACAATAGTATTAACTTGACTGAAAAGTAAAGATATCCTAACGGCAATTAGATAAGATTTTTGCTGTGAGGTGAAAACTATGCAGCGTATGACTTAAATTGACTAGGTTCCTGCGTAAACGTATACATAACGTACACGTAGTAAATATTAAAAGTGTATATGGGCAAAGGCCTCTCATCTCTATGAAGATATCAGTACAATGAGGACGATATTAGGCTTAATCACCACGCTTGTCAAATGCGGGTTGGTCATCTTAAACACCAGCCATGTTTGAAAAGTACGAAACATGTTTTTTTAAACGTAACCTACAGCTACACAGTGCTTTTATTTATTTAAAATTTTGTACTTATTTCAAATTTAAACTGTATTTTTGTCCAAAATTCAACGTCAGTCAGGACCACATGTGACGTTTTTTGTCATAATTCTAGAAAGTTCGGAACACGTGTCAAACGCTTAATTGCATGTGGATTTATAACTGTCGCTCGATTTTTAAAATAAAAAACAAAGTAAGAGTAAAAACAAAGTGGTTTATAATTTGAAACATGTTTAACGAGGGTTTGTAAAAAGCTTATCATAAAAAATGTTTTTTTGATGTCGAGCGGTTTAGTTGTTAATCCAAGTTGACACAGGGAATGACGTAGTAACTTTGCTATAATAAAACAAGGTGACGTTATAGCCACGTTATAATGAAACATTCCCATACATTTTTAGAAGACGATGACATAGAAAGCATAACGATTGCCAGGATTAGGTCCGATACTATGAACAATAATCGTCAAATTATCCCACGTAGCACATGCTACAAAATTCGATTTTGTAATTCAATTTAGTCACTGGTTAATGTTTCTACATTTTTATCACTCGAGTTTGTCATTCGATTTTGTGATTCGACTTTGTCATTCGATTTTGTCACTCCGTTCTGTCACTTGATTTTGTCACTCGATATTGTTACACCATTTTTTATCAATTTTTATAATATAAATAGCAACGTGTTGATATAAGAAAGTACTTCAAGTCCGTTAAAGTGTATATAGGGCAAATCTATAATAAAATTTCAATATTATTGAAAACTTTATTATGCATTTTTCATCGGATTGAAAAGCCGTTCGCTATCGCGTTGAATAATTCAGTTGTATTTTAATTGAGCGGGGGCGAATAGTGGTGGCAGATTAGAAAATAATATTTTGACCTTCGCTCTTTTAACTGGGCTTCCGTTCCATTTGATGATTGAATAATTTCTGCTATGAGTGATTGAGTTTTGCAGGGACTGCGATAACGTATAGCGATATTTACTTATACTGAAATATTGAAAATTATCTCTGATACAATAATTTTGTGTTTGTTTTGACTCGGTTTTCGGTATCCCTGTCGCTGAGCGTCGCATCCTAAAGAATGAACGTGTGAGCCATTGAACGAATGAATGAATTAATGAATGAAGGTTGGTGAATTTATCGACTAAGTTGAAAATTTTTTGGATAAATTCACCAATCTTTTTATTGACATTTTAAAATAAATAAGTTAACATAAGCACTAAATATAAATAGGTGAAATATCTCGTTATTTTTATGTCCTATACTATAACACAAAAACAAACATTTGTGATTATTAAACTAAATATAATTAAACGGAACACATTGTCAAAGCCAGTATGAATTCACAAGGAATAGTCAAAGAACAGTAATTAAACTCCTGTCTCTGTACAGTATCATATTAGGTATAAACAACCACAAAGTTGCTTCTCTATTATAAACTGTAGGCAAACAATTTCCCCATTGCCCCAAAAACTTAGAAGCTGGCAACATCGCGCTGCAGTTTAATTTAGTTCCCACACAGAGGATCGTCTCTCAAAGAGTTTTATTGGAAGCCTTTTTCCGTAGCTTCACCTTTGAAGCTACCTCTAGTTATGATTCGGCTTGCCATCAAGTATTACATTTTGCTGAAAACAGCGGTTTAAACGAAAGAAACGAAAAAGATTTCAGACCTACAAACTCTTTAACGAACATCTTTGTTAAATTTTCAAGCGAAGTTTCTTTCAAAACTGTCTTTGGAAACGTTTTGCATTAAACTACAAAGTGAGTGTTATAGAAGTGACTTTAAACGATTTTAATGTATAAATATGAACACAGCCGCCAAATTTATATTTGAACAAAACGACTTTATATTATATAATCAACTTTAAATACACTAGAAACAAAGTTCAAAATTATCAAAAGAGTAGTTTAGATTCAGTGCGAGCCGGCAATACAATAGATGAACGTGCACAAGCGAGATAAGCAATGGTCTACCACTACGCTAGTAGGTACCATGAAAATGACGCAGTAGGATCTCCGTGTTACATACTCGTACTATTCATGTTACATACTACTACAAAATTCTTTAAATACAAACTACGGGCGTAAAGCCCGCACTCAAAGACAAATGCTTCCTTAGTAGTTAGTATTTAATGACTGATTTTTGAAAATGTTATGCACAAAAACGAATCAACGTCTTTGAGAGCGGCAGTTAACTCAATATAATCCCATCCAATAACTCAAATGCGGTCTGAAAAGTAACAAATAAAAATACATGTAAATAACACGCATCAGTGGAACATGTTCATTCTACGTCGAAAAGATATCTGTTTCAAGAACGTAGACTTGGAAACTTTCTTCGCTCACAGCAGGAAACTTCGACTTGGTATTGCTTGCCCTACATTTTGTCTCTTGCTTGCGAGTTTAGGCTATGAAAACGGCGTTTGATATATCTATTGGTATTACCTGAAAACGATTGTGAACTGTAACTAAAATTGGAAGGCAAGTGATCATTGTGGCGATCTTGGGCAATGTTCGGGAGGAGATTTAATTAAGAGGAATATTTTAATAAGCTGGTATATTCAAAATTACAAAAAGGTGTAACTGTGTAGTTAAAGCTGAGAGCGTGGCGCAGGCGCGGTGCTTGAGTCTAGCGGAGAGCAGTTGCTTCCCCCGTCTCCGTCCTTTTCTAGGCCATCCGATATGTGCTGGTACACCTAAGTCGAACAGTCAAGTGAATGTGTAACAGTATGAATTAATCATGATAAATGAAAATTAAACGTGAACTTAGAGCCTGAGCATACTATAGTGGAAACTGCAGTAACAGTCTTAGGGCCTTATTCATGAATGCTTACTAGCAGCATTTTACCTATCAAATGGTTTGTCCCTTTCTGACATACGTTATTTTCCAAAGAGCAAAAGAGACAAAACACTCACTAACAGGGTGAGAACGTTTACGAATAAGGCAGTTATAGTCTATCAAAACATCATTTGTAAACTAGTTGTCTGTTATGCTGAAGAAGTTGTGTTGTTAGACTAACTAAAGTCAGGTCTATCTGCGTCAAACGAATAGTAAGTCTAAGGTTGTCTAGTCTAAAGTATTATACTAAACGAAACGGGACAAAACCACACCTGTACCTTCACCGCTTGTGGTCACCGGATGACTCAGTCATCACCACCACGGGCGGTGTAATGCACTCGAAACGTCTGGTACGTATTTAAATATAATTATATGCATAAATGTTTTAACGCGATATAGCCGTTTCGACATGATTGCAAATCGTGGGTTGTTAAAGAGTATGTTCTGGCTTTTACGTTTTTAAACTCCCCTTATTTTAGGTAATTGGCTGAGCATTAAATCGCCTCATCCGTAGCCCCAATATAAATATGGGGAGCCTACAAAATGTCCGTATTCGGTGGAGTAGAATATTTTACATTGCTAAGTGCATTTCATAAGTTTAACTTGTGCAGTTTTATAAGATTCAAAAACTTTCATTACTTTTGTCGTTACGTTATTTTTTATGTGATTTAGTAATAAGTTTTCTAGGATGGCTGCAAGACTTTATAATCTATTTTTTTGGATTAGCACAAAATGTGGTTAAATGTCGTCAATTTTCCAGCCGAAGACGATTGCTGCTGAAGAGGAAAAAGGTTTAGAGATAGGGTAAGTATGAAATAAAATTACTAAACCTTTTTCCTCTTCAGGAGCAATCGTCTTCAGCTGGAAAATTGACGACATTGGTCCACATTTTGTGCCAATCCAAAAAAAATAGAGTATACTACAGCAGTGGTGATAGAAATATAATAAACTAGCTGTGCCCGCGACTTCGTTCGCGTGGAATAGTGACTATGAGCAGCGTTTCCGATAAACGGAACAGGCGTTAAAAAAACAATAAACTACCGATTCCCATGGGAAACGGATGTTTTCCCGCGGTAAAAAGTAGTCTTTATGTTGCGCCAGGCTCTAAAATATGTCGGTACAAAATTTCAACCAAATCCGTCAAATAGTTGCGGAGATTAATGGTGCCTATGTATAAGCATAGAATAGTGTTCGACGTGATTCTTTAATTTGACATAACTTTTTTATCTATGAACCGATTGACATGAAACAAACACTAAAGCATAACTGAAGCATACCACAATATATTCGTGAAAACCGCATCCAACTCGGATCAGCCGTTTCTGAGATTAGCGTGAACAGACAAACAGACAAACAGACAAACAGACAAAAAAAAAGTTGATTACATTTTTGGGTTCGACATCGACATAACAATAACCCCTGCTATTTTTTTTATTTTTATTTTCAATGTACAGACAGCACTTTTCTACAATTTTATTATATGTATAGATTAATGTTCCTGGATAAATTCACACACGGTTATATAGACAAAATAAGCTCTAAATAATGCTCTGAACTTGTCTTATGGAATTTCACTTACTGATACTATATACAAACACAAATACTCTTCCAAAAAGACCGCGGGTACTTGTCCTGCAGCTCCAAGTAAAAATACCACAATAATTTTAAGTATAGAACACAATCGTATCTCTCTCTAATCTCTTTCCAGCACATCGCTTCCACATTCTGTCTATACCTACTCTCCACAATTTGCTGAGCTAAATATCTCCTGACATATTTTAGCTCTATAAATCGCACTGGTTCATTAATACAAATGTTGGAACAGCAGTTTAACATATGTTTGGTTATGGCATGCAAGTACGATGGTCTCGCATTTATAATGGAATCTGCATAACGTGACGCTGTCTTCAAGTTGAGGCGATAACTCGAGCTTACATGCGGAGCTAGTCTAGTACTATTTGCGAATGTAACTGGAGCCAATGAGTGAGTTACTATCGAAATAGTAATGAGTTATGAAGGTTATGGAATTGGTAACTTATATTGTAGGTGACGAGCCATTACATTGGTAAGGGACTTCTTCATGCTTAATGAGAAATTCGAAGTATGGGAATGTCTTTATAACTATTTTTTTTCATCTTTCGTCTTAGTAGCATGTATACTAGCAATGCCTTATGGCTTTACCCACGTTTCCGTGAACATTTTGGAATGAAAAGTCTTAGAAAAAGTCTATCTATAACGTTGCTCTTAGTTGATGCTACTCTGAACAATACGATTTATCAAATCCGGCTGGTTACTCCAGAGATCAGGGCATTGAAAGAGAAAATCTTATATCTTTTTAAATGTATGAGTAAGTGTAGATCATTAGATATAGAATCTCTTCGTATTATTAATTAATTTATTTATTTAAGATTCTAGTTGTATGGTATACATATATACATCGTTCGGCAGCTATTCTTAAATTTATAGAGTACCGCTACAACCATTAACGCTTAGAATCTTAAAAAGAGCAATTAAAATCGACAACCCATGGTAAGTCCGTTTGTATAATCGTTAAAGTAAATTTAGTGAAGCGTCATTCATGCTTCGTTCGGTTATCTTTGTGCATACAAGTGCTTCGGAATGCAAATTAAGTGGTCTCATTGGCGTATCTCGTATTGTTCATACGCAAAACGTTTCATTAAATTAATTTTCGAATAGAGCTTGTAAGTAAGTTAGCTTGTTATTGGTTTGAATTATGTTTGGAACGATGAACGGTATTTGTGTTGCTTTAGATCAAATGCTATAGAAGAAAGAGGTACTATGTTCAGCTTAAATGCGGCATTTTATTGGCATGCATTGTCAGTAGCGTCAGTATGTTTTGTCTGTCACTGACAGCTGATAGACTGCAGATGAACAGTAGACAATAGTCTTTAGACTGACTGGACGTGTTACAAGTCTTGTGTCTAGTGTGACCTCCTTATAGGTATTCAAAGATTGTCGGGCGTATGGTCTTTGCAGGCTTGTACTGCAGCGATTTAGTTCTACTTTATAATTATGCTAGCAATGTCCCGCGGGTTCACCCACAGTGCACCCGAAGCAATTTCGGGATTCTTATTACTTATTATCTATTGCTCATCAAGATAAATTAAGTACAAAAATAATCATTATAATCGGCCCAGCTGTTCTCGCGGTTATAAATAGTTTTAATAGCATGACTTTCTTTTATATATTTTAATATACGAGTATACTTTGATTTTATTTGCTGTTTGTTCCTTTAAAAATCTTACATAAGACTTTGAAATACCCTGTTTACTTAACTTACACTTAACTTGTGTTTACTTAATTTACATTTCCATCAAGTACGTGTCTACACGTTTCAACTTTCTGCAACAAAACCCGAGTCAAAACACCAAGCACATTTCAAAACAATTACGAGCAAGAATAATTGATGAATCCACTTAGTCGAATAGCGACGAACTTTAAATTATATTTCACCACAATTTGAATTCCAGACATCTTGTTCAAAGTATTTTGTTAGATAAAGCTGATAAAAGTAGTCTCTCCTAAAGGGTATGATCACAATGTGGTTATAAAATACACAATTCTAAATCTTCATATCTCTATATAACTTTTCAGATACTGCTATTTGAGTATACTCTATGTTTTCTTACTTGTCCCAAAATATGCACCAATGTCGTCAATTTTCCAGCCGAAGACGATTGCTCCTGAAGAGGAGAAAAGTTTAGTGATTTTATTTCATTCTTACCCTATCTCTAAACCTTTTTCCTCTTCAGAAGCAATCCTCTTCGGCTGGAAAATTGACGACATTTAACCACATTTTGTGCCAAACCAAAAAAGTAGAGTATACATACCTCCAAATCAAATTAGAGTGTCTGTTTCTAATATTAAAATAACATTTTTTTATTACATGCATATGAATATTATATTATATGGTACACTAGCATTTGCCCGCGGCTTCGCTCACGCAGCGTAGATATTGTTGATAAGGAGAAATAATGTGATTGCTCCTGAAGAGGAGAAAAGTTTAGTGATTTTATATCATTCTTACCCTATCTCTAAACCTTTTTCCTCTTCAAGAGTTGTCGTCTTCGCCTGGAAAATTGCCGACATTGGTCCACATTTTGGGACAAGTAAGAAAAATACAGTATAAAGCAGCATTGTACTTTGTTATCTACTTCGAGTTCATCAATGTGACCGCAACCTAATCCAGTAGGGTCACTTGTCTCTCTATTTGTCACGTGCGTCCTATACTTAAGTGTAGTAAAAGTTTGTGGAATAACCTGAAAGATTGATACCACAATATGTTGTAATAATATATTGCTGTTTATTTATTGCTCGTGGTCTATTTAGGATGAGTTAGGGCATTACTGGATGAGACAATGGCCTTTATTTTTATCACATGTTTGTACAGTTAGTTTGTAAGAGTGGGTTAGCGGTGATATTGAACAAAATAGACATTTATGCATTTTGAAGATTATATTATTGATAATTGCATCCGAAATCATTTATTGGTATAAAAATTGCTCGTGACAACATTAAGACAACAATACATTAATTTTAGTTTGTTATCTAAATTACTATACACATCTCGAATGTCATGAATTACTCTAGAACGCTAGAGTGCGAGACACAGAGCTGTGGTTGCGGGACGGATGCGGGCCGTGTGTGGGAGGGTGTCTCACATTGCGGGTCGGGTGTGGATCCTCTGCTGGCGCGCATCGGGCGTACAAACGGTAATCACGCGACTAGCACGCGACCCGCAGTCACACTATGTGTCTTGCACTTAAACTGCACTACAAAAGACACTAACCATTAACGAAGAAAAAGTAAAAAAAAAACATCAAGATTCATAAACTGCCGCTTCCATCGAACCAAACATTATCAGAACCTTAGTGGATCTGTATGCATTGGCTACCCCAAGCCATTTGTACGCCGGACCGGCCCATAACTAACGTTGACAAGTGATACATCAAATATTCTCCAACGTTATTTATTACGTTTAACCCTTAACTCGGATACAATACCGTATTTAGGTTACGTCTTACCAAATATGGATTATGTTATAACGGAGTGGTTAATAGGATTATTTTGCTGGATTGTTCTTTCGAGGTTTGCGATAGAGCTTGTTACACCTAGACGTTATTAAGCCTTTGCGTCGTTTTCTTTTTTGAGTTTGTCTTACTTTAGGTATAAGGCCAGGTAATATATTATAAGGCGTTGACAACCAATATTTTTAAAATGCTTTAAAGAAGCTGAGTTGTGAAGAATTTGTATCGACAACTGTCTCAAAACTGACATAAAACTGTTTTATTCGCGTCTACCAGACAGTCTAAAGACTTCAGAGTGGGATCAAGCTCCTGATATATACAACGACTACGATACGTTATCACTCGCGGCGTAGTTTGTTTAAGCGATGTTAGCTCATTGCGATTGTTAAGCAACGTGCATCTCGACCCATACCCTACTTGGATGGTTGGCCGATAGTAGCTTTTCTATCTGAGCCCTGAGCTTTGATTGTCACGTAAAATTGTCATCGTCAATCGATAGACCACGCCAAAGGCCTTTACGCGGTCCAAAAGCTCCAATACCTGGCATAGCCACTAAATTACACGAACTTATGTAAATACTAACTTATGTTTTGTTTTTTAACTGCTTTCTGAGAAACAGTTCAGAAACGAATAACAATATAAAAATAACATTCTGTTCTTCATTGTAACTACAAGTCTGCTACTCTGGTATTGCAATGTTGGCAACAAATAAACGAAACGCAGGCAATGCATACAAAATATCAGCCCCGATGTCTGCACTTAGGTTTAAACTTAACCTTCAGTGTACAAGAACAGAAGATAAGTTGGATATTTCAGTTCTGAGTTACAGGTAAGAACAATAGGGATAGATTTTTTTTTAATGATGATGGTGTAATTAAGTTCATTTAAGTTATTTTTGTTATACTTACGATAACAGCAATACTCTAAAAGACTAATCTATACTTACACATAATATAATAAAACTGAAGAGGGTGTTTTTTTATTTGTTTCAACACGTTTATCCCAGAAATTACTAATCTAATTTGAATAATTATGCATTTTCGGGATTTTTTCCCATAATTCCTACGGGAACGGACACAACGCGTTTAAAACCGCGGGGTGCTGCTACAGCGCTGCGGATAAAACGTTAAATACTGAGCACTCTAAAATAACCAAAGCATAGTTTAACAAAATTAAACAATAAATACTAAATTCATACTCCATTTAGAAGCTAAAAACAAACCTTGTACCGACTACTATTCCATAAATTCCTTGTAACGTTAACAGTTAATTTAATATCAAGTATATTTATTGCAGTTAGGAACTAAACAGCGAGATACCGAGTTGGGATGCACTTACGGAGGTTCTAGGAGGTACTTGTTCCTACAGGATGTTTTGTTAACTGGGAATATCGGGTAACATGCAATTACTAACCGATGCACTAGCGAGTGGTCGAACTATCTGAAGAGTCTCAAAGAACTGATCTTTTATAAGATATAAATACGGAAAAGTGCGTTACTACTAGCATCTTGAATCAATGTAGGCAGAACATATTTTTTAGTAGAGAATATTTTTTATATTTAAATACTGCAAGCCGCGCCCGTGGTGTTACCCGCATTGTACCCGTTCGGGGTTATCGGGGTAAATTGTATTCCATGTGTTATTCTGATGTATTACCTATATTACTGTAATGTTTCATTTGAATCCGCCCAGTGGTTTTTTCGTGAAAGAGTAACAAACATACATAATAAACATCCTCACGAACTTTCTAATATACACTTACACTCATTACATTACTTTCGCATAGCAATTTAAATTCGTATATATGTAGGAGTGTTATCAGTCAAAAAAATTTTGATGAACTATTTTGTTACTTGTATAGAATATTATAACTCCGTTGAGCCCTTACAAAGCTCGGCTTTTAGCTAGTATACTTTGTACACAGGAGCGTATTATTAACAATTTGTCTATAAGCGAGTAATCCAACATCGCTATTTCACAGTTTTCTCGTAAAATAACGCAACACCCTTTACAAACCTGAATAAAGCACATTTATCGGTTTACAATAAAGTTTAGTGAAAATTTGTTGTTATTTTAAAACTGTTATACAAATAACAGACAAAATGGCAAGCTTTTAGTCGGAGAGTGGCTTTAGACAATGTGTGTTCATGTAGCGAATGGAGTTACATTATGTTGAGATAAACGTAACGTACAAAACGAGTGTGTATTACACTGTATGGGTACATTGAACGGGATCAAAAGTTATGTTTGGAAAGTGATCAAATGTATATTAGATTATCTAAAGAGTTTAATAGAACGTGTGTACGGAGTAAGAAAGCTTAAACTGCTTAAACTGGAGCTGGTTTTATGAACTTCCTTACTTTAATGTTTCCTTGCTTGATTGTTATTCAATTGAGGCCATTTGCAGCTTGTAACTTTCTTAATATAAACGCTCTGACCACGGCAGAACTTTGCAAATTGCATAGCAAAAGTTATCACCCAATTTCTTCAAATAACTACCATTTTTAACATCAGCAAGCTAAATCGACTCCTAACAGACTCAAGATAATGTTCTCACAAATTCCTAAATCAAGAAATCCTTTAAGTCCTATTGATTGAAGACGCCACAAATTCCTTAACAAACAAATGACAATCGAATGCTAGACTCGATTCGACCACAGTGCGCGGTCACTCGCAAGACAAATGTTCGTTCGAGATCTGTACCCCGATAGCAGTGTCCCCCAACGGCTGAAGATAACAACGCATAAATCTTCATCAATACGTTCAATTAGAAAGTTTATCGAAATGAATTAAGTATTGATCTCGAGTAAATAAGATTCTGGATTGATTGGAAGTATTGTTTTTAACCGACTTCAAAAACGAATCAAAAACTTTTACAACATTATTTTGGATGACAATTTGTTTGTATAACATGAAATTAAGTATTAATTAAGCCTGTGATATCCCACTGCGGCGCAAAAACCTCTCGTCTTACCGAAGATGAGGAGTGACAGTGAGGAGGATTAGCGTATAGCACACCAACGAGTATTTTATTTAATTTTGCAAGTTCTTATTGTTCTTGTCGTTTACGTAATTTGACGAATAGAGAATTTGGCTAAAAATTTAACTTGACCCAAGAAGAACTTGGAGCCTTAACAAACAACAAATTTGACATATGGACTACTAGCCGCGGTCCGCGGTGTTACCCGCGTTGTACCCGATCCCGCGGGAATTTCGGGATAAATTGTATCCCATGTGTTATTCTGATGTAACCTAACCTATAATAAAACCTACTAGCAGCACCCCGCGGTATTACCCGCGTTGTGTCCATTCCTGTGGGAATTTCGGGATGAAAAATAGCCTATGTTACTTGTGGATAATGTAGCTTTCGAATGGTGAAAGAATTTTTAAAAACGGTCCAGTAGTTTTTGAGCCTATTCATTACAACCAAACGAACAAAGTTTTCCTCTTTATAATATTAGTGTAGATAACTCAAATTCGTTCATATGTATCTATCCGCATTTATACTATTTCTAATATAAGTAGGATAACCCTCATGTACTCCTAAAGTCTCAAACCAAGAACGAATAAACGATATTCAGAAAGAAAATTGTCAATTTTATCTTTAACACACACGCCTGGAGTTAATTTGCTTTCAACTTAATAACAACGTAAAGGATCGTGATTAAGGGCGCTACATACTTGTACGGGTGATTGATGAGTGAACGTCAACACGTCACACTGAATGAACGTTTGGTATCGTCGGATTTATGATTTTATTATCTTATAGGTAATTACTTTATGATTTACACGTTTACGTTTCGTGTGTAAGTGCATTAAATTGGTAGGTAATTATTGTCGAAGATTCATTTGGTTTTTGATTTCGTAAGATTATAGAACGAATAAAAATATATTGTGCGGAATTGTCATTGAATATTCATAATATTAATAGTTATCACTCAAACTGAAGAAGGAATTTTCCATATATTTTATTGAAATTAATATTAAATTGTCAAACTCAATCTGGTTATGCATCTACCAACACTCTTATAAATATAAAAAAATAACTTATGGTATAAACTATGTCTGCACATATTGTTGACTCCGGGCGGGAATCGAACCCGCAATCCCCGAAACAGAACCGCTCTCACATGCCACTGTGCCAACAGGCATGTCATTGATTGTTTTGGTACTCTTGTTTTCTGAAAGAACATCAATAAACTGACTAATGTTTCATGAATATTTAAACAAGTTTTCCAACCACATAATGTACAATGTACAATTAACTATGATACACACATGAACCATCAACCAATTACGAAGTGACAGTAAATGGTACAACCTTAATTTTCACCAAACATTGGCTTATTATTGGCGTCAAAGCATTGCGTCGTGATTAAGGTCGCTCCACACTGGTGATTGATGAGTGAATGTCGCCGCGAATGAGTGGGATCGAATGATCGATAGCGTAACATCTGCGCGTCTTGTCAACACTATTATTGTGAATATTTTATGGATATACTTTGCTGGGGTTTCGTTTGATTAAATATTTGATGTAACTTTATTTTCGTACTGAACTTTTTTAAAGATTTGTTATCACTTGTTGAGGGGATTCTTTCTTAATGTTTTGGGAGATGTTTGAGTGGGACACTGTTATTTTATTTGTGCGTTAACAAATCATTGCCTGTACTTTTCCTAGGGTTGGTCTGGCCACTAGCCTATTCGAAATGAATGAATGAATGGGTAATAATTAAATTAAAAATATGTTTTAATATGTGACAGTTACTTACTTACATTACATGTGACAGTTAGAGTATTAGACCGTACCTGTATCTAAACTTTATCACAAAAAAAAGCGATTGTAGGTATTAACAAAGAAAGAGGATAACGTATTTATTTGTATCTGCACTAGTAAGTACTCACTGAGATAAAGTCTCTTGGTCTTAGAAAAGTTTTAAAACACTTAATACAATTTTAAAGTGTACTAGATTCTATGAGACAAACAGAGAGAAAAGAACATACTACCTTCTCACTTTAACTAAATCACCATTACTCGTATTATACAAAAGTGCAATCATTAGCAAATCTAGATCACCTTTAATTACCTTCGCATCTCATTAATTTAATCTGACTTTAAATTAATTATTTAATTCACTATCGGTCGGTACATTTGATCGTATTACGTAGTTTGGTTAACCACAAAATTGACATCAGCTTAATGATAGCGAAACCCTTTGCAAATACTGAATTTACGATTAAGCCGTTTAATATATAGACTTAACTTGAAGATCATATAATGAGCGTTTAGCAAATTTTATTCCTTTCGAATAATAAAATTAATTTTTGGGACTCATGTAAGTTTTGTAGAAGTATGTAAAGTATGAAATGTGCTACAAGTTGAAGTGTCCAAAATATTTTCTTTTTTCGCAAGGTAGTTTTAATAAAAGCTTAGCTTGAAGTGTTTGTTTTTGAAAACGCCAATACACTTTTACTTTAATATAAGTACTCTGCTATAATTTAAATCCAACATGGCATGTAACTTATACGAGTATATACTTAATCTATACTAATATTATAAAGCTGAAGAGTTTGTTTTGTTTGTTTGTTTGTTTGTTTGTTTAAACGCGCTAATCTCAGAAACTACTGAACCGATTTGAATAATTCTTTCTGTAATGGATAACTACATTCAACGGGAAGGTTATAGGCTATTTTTTATCCCGAAATTCCCACGGGAACGGGCACAGCGCGGGTAAAACCGCGGGGCGCCGCTAGTATAAAATAAAGCTGAAGAGTTTGTTTGTTTGAATGCACTTATATCAGAAACTACCAATCCCATTTCAATAACTGTTTTGTAATAGCCACATCCAACAGGAAGGTTATTAGGCTACATCTCATCCTAAAATTCTCACGGGAACGGGCACAACGCGTGTCAAACCGCGGGGCGCTGCTAGTATCGTATAATTAAACTACATTATTCAGTAACTTAATAAATAAAATTGAATAAATAGGTTTCTAAAATTACTTATCGTAATCTAAGTACAAAGTTTGACTATTAGAACTACTAGATGCTCTAGAGAAACTCATGTCTTCTAAACATAATATTTACTCAAAATCATAATGCCGCAAATACATTGCTTCGTTCGTCTAATTTTAATGCGCTCGCCGATATTGTTTCAATATACTTCGATCGCCGTCGGAGGCCTTTAGGCTGACTAAAAAACTGTCAACATGTGGACCAATGTCGTCAATTTTCCAGGTGAAGACAATTTCTCTTGAAGAGGAAAAAGGTTTAGTGAATTTATTTAATTGTTACCCTATCTCTTAACCTTTTTCTTCTTCAGGAGTAGTCGTCTTCGGCTGGAAATTGATGACATTAGTCTACATTTTGGGACAAGTAAAAAAAAATAGAGTATAATTTGTCCCTTACACTGCAGCTATCACCGAATGTAGCATATGGCGAACGAGTAACTGAGCTTGCGCCTTAAGTATTGTGGTATATTCGATCATAAAGGTCACCGCATTTATTACCCTTGAATATTTATCGTTATTTTACGTTCCCACTTTATTCATGTTAAGTGTAATTTTTATTTATGCAGTAAAAATTATATAGCTCTGCCATTATATCTGAACACGTAGGAATGGTACGTTTTTATGGAACCGTTATTTTAATAGGTATTTCTTGTGAATATAGTTAACATCATTAGGAGAAGAATTCTAGGTAATAATATCTGAAAACAAGGTAATGTTTAATATAAATTAACTTTACGTCGACTTCTTTCACAACAAATGAACTGATTTCAACAGAATATTTTTAATTTCTAAATTTTTCGTAAATATTTTATATTATTTTTGCTACACAATTACTAAAATTATCATGTCTGGAACTAATTTTAATATTATTCACCCTAACATTTTGTACTTAAATTATATTTAGGGTGAATTCCCTTTCAATGACGTCAGTCTAGTGGAATTCAGATGCTATAATTTTGATATTAATCTTTGTATGACGTTGATTGTCAATGGAGTTTAATGATATGAATCACTCGTCTTTCCTTCACTTTGATTAATCAAACAAGCCACTATTAAAAACAACCTCCGGGGTCTTGTGGTTTGAGCGCCCGGATCACGATCCGGAGGTTCCGGGTTCGATTCCCGGTGGGGATATCTCACAAAAATCTCTTTGTGAAACTTTTGATATGGGAACATGTCCGAATTAACTCTGTTTGACAAAAAAATAATTTTGGAAATCCCTTTGAAGTCTGCAGCTGCAGATTGCAGCTTGCAGTTTGCGTTTCGTTTTCATAAATTATGAATTATGAATGACTCAAGTACCTTTCAATTCGATAAGCAATTGAAGAGGCTATTAGTACTCTAGCAAACTTATTTAAAAATGTATAAACACATCAGAAGGTATCGAGTCGTCACTCAATAAAACGAAATGAAATCGATTATCGTAATGGACTCGTTTGAGTATTTGTTTATCAGATGCTATTACCTAATAGAGTTTTTCAATTATACTTTCACAGATATCTGTTTGAAACAGGTTCAGGCGGGATTTCAAAGTTCCTGGCTTTCTTTTGAAGCTTTACCCCAGAACTTAGGTACAGATTTATATTTTTGCTGCGCATATAATTCATACTGTTTTTGTTTGATATGATTACATTATCGATAATTTTCGAGTATGTCTCGCGTAGTAATGGTGAGGTGTAAGCTAATTACGAATGTTTAGGAAATAAATAAATATACCTGGACAAATCCTCACACGTTTATTAACGTGTCTTATTAGACCCAAACTATTTATAATGAAATCTAACTCACTGATACTACTACATTATCAATAGGTACACAAAATATACTTTATAAAAATATATAATTTACAACCAGATGTCGTCGCTCTATGGTTGAATAAAGCCCGGGCGAGAATCAAACCCGCAACCCCCGACACGGTAAACGCTATCACATGCCAAACTCGTATCATATCGAACAAAGCAACGCGAAATAGCGCGCAAGTAACTAATATTTTCATTGGGAACGTTTGTGAGGATGTATGTTTGTTACTCTTTCACGTAAAAACTACTGAACGGATTATAATGAAACTTCACAGTAATATAGGTTATAAATCAGAATACCACATGGGACACATTTTATCTTGAAATTCCGAATGGAACGGGTACAACGCGGGTAAAACTGTGGGGCACGACTAGTATAACATAATTGTATGACAAAATCGGAAACAAAACCGGATCGTACATAAGCATTTCTTTAACACCTTCAAGCGCCTTCATAAAAATATTATTCCCTTGAGAGCTATTTTCAAACTTTTTTAGACAATGTAAGTATCTCAAAGTTAATGATAAAAATGTTGAACAAAAGCGATTCAAAAGCTCTCTTTAATGACAATTCCAACAAACTTAGTTTACTTTACATTAGCACATCAATTATTTGAGAGTAATTTATTCGAGAGATTCTTTAAAAGCGAAATTAAGATAACTTTATGTATATTCAATCATATTAAAAGCGAATTCAATTACTGACAATGTACCTTTACTTTGTAAATACCTACCTACATCTCTAATATTACAAAGAGGTAACATTTGTAAGTTTGTTTGTAAGTTCGAGCTAATCTCGGGAATTATCCATCCGATTTGAATATTTTTATTTGTAATGGATAGCCACATTCAAAGAAATGTTTATAAGCTATATTTCATCCCAAAATTCCCGCGGGAACGGGCACGATGCGGGTAAATCCGCGGGGCTCTGCTAGTGTCTCAATAAACCTAGCATTAATTAACTACTACTAACAACAACTGAATGAGAAGTACCTCTTTTATAAGTCGGTTTAAAACACAGAGCATAGAAGGACCGCCCGGGCCGGGGAGCGCCGCGTGCTTCTATGCTCTGTGGTTTAAAATAAGAATCAAGTGATAGTACGAAAGCAGACAACAAACAAACATGAATAGTAATGAAAACATTACTTCATTTGACAAAAGTTCAACAAAGCTATAACATTTAATCTAGCCAGCTAGTTCCTTACATCCCCTAATATTATAAAAGTTTATTTGTCTGTCTCAGTGCGTTGTTACCATTTGTAATAAAAACCTCGTTTTATGCGAAATGCAATGAAATTCTTAAGTACTCACGAGACCCCGACCTTTACTAAATTGTTCATTTTGCTTGTCATTTTTTTATTTTACTTGTGTTTAGGGAGAATTAGTACACGTATTATAAAAGAGTATTAGTTTATTATTGTACTAGCAGTTGCCCGCGGTTTTACCCGTTGAGCGTTAGATTTAATATCTTAGTCTATCTATAATAAATCGCTAAGAAGAAGAGGGGATACTGTAAAGTCCATGCGCCTTATTCATAAACGTATTTTAACAACATTATAGCTATTAAATAGTTTGTCCTTTTCCAACGTACGCTATTTTCCAAAGAGCAAAAGAGACAAAACACTTTTTATCAGTCTATTTCTTAAAGAAGTTCTCAGTTTATGAATAATAAAGGTGTTATGTCGTAGCACTGGAGAATCGTAGCAATAGTGCTACAAAAACAAATGAATGCTACGAGCTACGGACCCAGGATTATTGAGTTATTGAAAAAATATCACTGTAAATAGAGTAGATAGAGATTCATTGTGAATAAACGAACTTGATTCTTAAAGTATTTCTAATATTATGAGAGCCATACACGATCAAGTTCACCGTCAAAACTTGATGAGGCGTCCAGTAAACTTGACGATGTATGGTTATGGGTGTGCATGCCAAGACAAGTCTACTTACGCCATCAAGTTTACAATTTACCCAACATTAAGTTCGCTGCAAACTTGACGGTTAACTTGATCATGTATAGCCCGCATTAATGTTAGTACTAAAAAATATTATGGTCATATTTCTGTTCACTTATATTTATATGTAAATGGACACTCACTTCAAACCAGACGGGGGCAAAATAAAATGCAAAAAAGTACAAGTTGTCATATCATAACACATGCGCATGATTCATGAGCGTGGCAGTTTGCCAGCCCCGGTGCTGTGGCTACCAAATACATATATTATTATATTGGTCCGGTTGAACGTAATTAATATAGAAAATGCATATTTAAGTGCTAATAAGTACCTTTTTCTCGATATTTTTTACATTACATGGTAATATAATATTTTTTATCTATACTAACGCCTCGGTGGTCTAGTGGTATGTGCACTTTCCTGCCAAGACAGAGGTCCCGGGTTCAATTCCCAGGTCGAGCGAAAACATGTTTCCTACTTTTCAAACATGGCTCGGGTTTGAGATCACCAACCCGCATTACGAGTAGGCAAGCGTGGTGATTACGCCTGAAACCTCCTCACTGTTCTGATATCTTCAGTGAGACGAGAGGCCTTTGCCCAACAAGTGGGACATTACAGGCTAATACAATACTATACTAATACTAATAATATTATAGAAAATATAGGCCCCCTTAAAATGTCTCCCTTATAGTGGTATGAATACGAAAAGGATACCAAAACTAGTTACTTGATTATCTTATAACGGGTGATTTTTTAAGAGCTTTAGAACTTTTTTTGAAAAAAAAACGCATAAAATTTGCAAAATCTCATCGGTTCTTTATTTGAAACGTTAGATTGGTCCATGACATTTACTTTTTGAAGATAATTTCATTTAAATGTTGACCGCGGCTGCTGTTGGACGCAACGTTACGGTGAATGGCGATCGCTATCGTTCGATGCTAACAAACTTTTTGTTGCCAAAAATGGAAGAACTGAACTTGGTTGACATGTGGTTTCAACAAGATGGCGCTACATGCCACACAGCTCGCGATTCTATGGCCATTTTGAGGGAAAACTTCGGAGAACAATTCATCTCAAGAAATGGACCGGTAAGTTGGCCACCAAGATCATGCGATTTGACGCCTTTAGACTATTTTTTGTGGGGCTACGTCAAGTCTAAAGTCTACAGAAATAAGCCAGCAACTATTCCAGCTTTGGAAGACAACATTTCCGAAGAAATTCGGGCTATTCCGGCCGAAATGCTCGAAAAAGTTGCCCAAAATTGGACTTTCCGAATGGACCACCTAAGACGCAGCCGCGGTCAACATTTAAATGAAATTATCTTCAAAAAGTAAATGTCATGGACCAATCTAACGTTTCAAATAAAAAGCCCATGAGATTTTGCAAAATTTATGCGTTTTTTTTAAAAAAAAAGTTCTCAAGTCTTAAAAAATCACCCATTATATAAAATTCTCGTGTCACAGTGTTCGTTCCCGTACTCCTCCGAAACGGCTCGACCGATTCTCATGAAATTTTGTGAGCATATTGAGTAGGTCTGAGAATCGGTCAACGTCTATTTTTCATCCCGAAATTCCCGCGGGAACGGGTACAACGCGGGTGAAACCGCGGGGCGCAGCTAGTTTTATACAGGAAATTATAAATATCGTTACAAGTTCTCTTTTTAAATTATATTTGAACCCTTTACCCTTCAATCTTAAGGAGATTAATAAACGTTCATAATCCACGATTATCCTAGCGTACTCTTTCATGTTCGATCCAAAAATAAGATTTAAAAATAGAATTTCTACTTCCTTTCAAAAATAAGATAAAAGTTTCAAGTTGCTGTCATTTTTGACAGCCATCAATAGCGAAATTTGGTAATAAATGGAATAAGGAAAATGTCAATAAAATGTGAAGACACTAAACAAAAAACAGGAACGGTATACAACGATCTTCTAACCATTTCAGAGTCAATGCTTTTCGGAAAAGTGATTTAGGTATTTTTAGCGCTCGTGACGTAGTTTGACTGAAGTTGAGAACATTACAGCCACAAATCTATAGATAGGTATATTATCTCAGCACCCTTGAGCCATGCTTGTGTATGTAATTGTAAATACCCATTGTCTTAGTGTGCGTCATGGTTCTTGTCGCATTCCTGTCAAATTGTCTTTGAAGTAGCGACAGCGTGGTAGGTTTGAGTGAATGGAGAATGAGAGTAGTCATCCGATGGTTATTCGCAGTGAGGTTGGTCAAATGAATATAAAAATGATCTTGCAGTCTTAAATGTTAGTTAACACACACAAAGACAGGTGTCATTACTTATTACAACTACCAGCATGGTTCGATAGACTCTGAAGGACCTAAGGCAGCCAAAAAATTGAGATTACAGTGGCTGAATCTAGCTTAATTATTATAGCTTGGGTACTTACCAATGTCATCCAAAAAATCTTTGTAAATAAATAAATTATTGAATTACCTAAGGAAAGGCGAAGCACTTACTGCGCACTTACTTAAGTCTCTATTTCGTAGAATTACCGCTTCTTTCTGAATGATTCTTCCCAAATTTGAAAATACGTCGACATTACAACACAATTTACCCAATCAAAATATTTTGACTTTATCAATCTTCATTTACCAATTAGTTATTTCAAATCTGTCTCGCTGATATAATTTACCTTTCCTATAAAATCTACGACAGAATTTTCAGAGATTTGTCTAATTCAGTTTAGTCCTTGTAAAACATCGACCAGTTTAGCAAGGTCTATGCCATTAAAACAGGAGTCCAAACCCTATAGGTAAATGAAAATAATCGTAGCTCTAATGTCACTGGGTGATTTAAGTATTCTAATAAAATCGGGGCAAAGGCAATTTTCATGGAGTTTCTAAGCCTTTGAGAGTAGAAAGTTAGAAGGGTTCTTCATACAATAAGTTTGGAGTCAGTGTGATAATTAATAGCAGTAATTTGGATTTAAATCGCTTAGATTTATCTCGAGGAATTTGAGGGAAATATGCCAAAGGCGAATGATGGTAGAGAATACTCGTGTCCAAATACCGCGAGGTTGCGATGGGGCTCCTTTGTACTGCTATACATTTAATTAAAATGAGTGGTTGTTATAATTATCTTAATGTGTTTTAGAAAATACATTGTTCCTGAAATTAATTATTGTTCTTACACACTATTTAACTTTAAAAAATATTACCGCTGTACTAGAGACGTCAATTAATTCATTAATAGAGATTTAATGAGTGACTTTAACATGGAATTCATGAAAAATTTCGTAAATTACTTAATTCTCGATTAAATTGGCGTTTCTGAATGGGGCAGTCAACTATAGAAACTAATCCATCACTATTATTTTTCTCTATACTCTTTGGTCAGAAAATCGGATATATTTATGAACATTTAGGACTACGCAGAAAAAAATGGACTTTATTTACATAATTCATAAAAGATAGGGTAGCTGTCTTAGTATCTACCTCAAATTAATCTCTATCACTCTCTCACATCTATCTCTCTCTCTCTCTCTCTACATATACAGGGATATTGGTAACTCGACGTATTCCCGTCAGGATCAGGTAGGGGGGCATATATGCAACAAATCTAACCACCCCAATGTATGGCCGAAAGTTAATCGTATTCAAGATATTTGAAATTTAGCTGTTTTTGGAAAAATACCCAAATTTAGAGGTTTCTAACAAAATAATTAAAAATGGGACTATTCAATGTTAGTTTTTAATTTGTTTATTTGTGTGGTAATCAGTGATAAAGCTTAAGAAGTAATAAAACATTCAAAAATACTTGCTATGAAAAAGATATGCCTGATAAAGTTTTTTTATCAATTTTAATTTTTTACTTTTAGAGCCAAAGATCTTAATTTTTCTTAAAAAAACACTATGACACCAAGCTTGCAAATAACACATAAAACTTCCTTGTTTTTTAGGCTATCCGAAAAGGTATTACAGTTGGTAATTATTACTAATACAGCATTGTCAAATTAGTTTTAACTTAACTAAGGTATTTAAGTCTCAATAAAGGCTTAATTTATTTTCATGAAACAACTGCTTAAAATTAAGAAATTGTAATAGTTTTTATTACACATCGTGCTCAATGTGAGCCCCACGGTTCCTTATACATGTTCGGATACGTTTTCGTACCTCACTTACAGTTATCCGTGATGTAAATGTGGCCTTCATCTGCTCCGCCGCGTTCGTAATTTTTAGTTTCAATTCTTCTACACTGTTTATTGGGGTCACATAAACTAAGTCCTTGATGTGACCCCAGACGTAAAAATCTAACGGAGTCAAATCAGGACTTCGAGCAGGCCACGCGATTGGCCCTCCTCTTCCAATCCACTTATTGGCATAATTATCATCAAGACATTGTCTGACACTAATGCGGTAATGAGCCGGGCACCCATCATGTTGAAATGTGATGTTGTTTCTAGTGTCTTCAGGTAAATCTGCTAATAACGGTGGTAAATCATTCCTCAAAAACTCTTCGTAATTTTGCCCATTCAGTGTATGGGGCAAGAAATGTGGGCCTATCAATTTATCACCAATCACACCCGTCCATACATTTACAGAAAATCTACGTTGTGATGCGGATGCCTGTAGTTTTTTTCGGATTTCCTTCCACTTTCGGTGCCCAATAATGTAAATTGTGGAAATTAGTGATGCCATCACGATCAAATTTTGACTCATCGGTCCATAAAATATTTCTTAAATAGTTAGGTATCTTCTTCCACGATAAGTTGACGAGAACACACTAACATGTGGAAGTCTCCGATTGGGGAAAAGTCTTTGGTATTCTCTCCAAGCTTCTGCGGCGTTCCCGTCACATAGTCCGTAACAGTAAACAACGTCTGCATATTCACTATTAGAGTATGAAGTCATAGTAAACACCGAATACTCACCATACAACCAAAATAATCCAAAAATAAAATAATTACAGCCGCTAAGTATTATTAATGCGAAGTTAACGCATGTAGTAACAATGGGTGTTATCACTTTAGTTTGCAATTTGACAATGATGTATTAGTAATAATTACCAACTGTAATACCTTTTCGGATAGCCTAAAAAACAAGGAAGTTTTATGTGTTATTTGCAAGCTTGGTGTCATAGTGTTTTTTTAAGAAAAATTAAGATCTTTGGCTCTAAAAGTAAAAAATTAAAATTGATAAAAAAACTTTATCAGGCATATCTTTTCCATAGCAAGTATTTTTGAATGTTTTATTACTTTTTAAGCTTTATCACTGATTACCACACAAATAAACAAATTAAGAACTAACATTGAATAGTCCCATTTTTAATTATTTTGTTAGAAACCTCTAAATTTGGGTATTTTTCCAAAAACAGCTAAATTTCAAATATCTTGAATACGATTAACTTTCGGCCATACATTGGGGTGGTTAGATTTGTTGCATATATGCCCCCCTACCTGATCCTGACGGGAATACGTCGAGTTACCAATATCCCTGTATATATCTCTATCATCTAATAAGGAATGTTATCATTAGTCTGAAGTAACTCTAACTATTCTAGTTACAATATCATCCCATCTTTACATAGGGTTCAAGAATGCTGGTTAAAAATAGATAACAATTGCACCAAAAAATGCATTAAGTCGATAATGGACAGATCAAACGTTGATTTTAACTACCGACAACTTACCATATGACCCTTCCAGATTTATTGCATTATCCTGTTTATGCCTCAATAACTTTGCTGCTTCGCTGGACGAGCTTGAATCTTCGCCACGTTCCAAAAAAGAAAGCGATTTCAGTCAGTCTCGGTCGGACCGCCGAAGGGTATAGACGCGCGTCGCTCTTCCACCCGCCCTAACTTACGTAAACAGTAACGTATGAAAAAAAAGTGTAATCGTACATTAAGTATAGTGTGTGTTGCGAATGCATTGTGTGATTCGTAAGTGGATATAAAACTTTTGATGTTATAAGGATTTTTAATGAGAGGTGAGTGTTTTCGTAATTAAGTATTTTCGTCCTACCCGTCAGTTGCTATTAATAAATTGTTACTTAGTGTGTTTCGGTGGTTCATTTTTTAAAGCTTAGAAGTGACGTAGAATGTCGATATTTTATGAGTATATAAAGTTTGTTTGTAGTTGTTGGAACGAACTATTTTGCTACAGAACCTGAAGACGGTTTTCTTGGAAATTAGGTTTTTCCCAAACCTTTATCATATGAAGTATTTACGCTTTCTGAGAATTAATGATAGGCGATAGCCAATACATTTTGAGTAACGAAACGAAAATATTGTATTATGTATTATCAATCAAGAAATATTCTACTTCTTTCTTACTTTCTTTTCATGATGTCAATTTTTATATGTAATATATACTTTTATATATACTTTTTTTGTACCAAATACATAATTTCAACCCTGAATTAACCGGTGCTTTCAGAAAATACAAACATATTGTCCTGAAAATATGTATTATTTATGTTCGGGGTGGATGTATAATGCCAAAGGGTTAGTAACAAAGTAAATAAGCTTTTCAATAGGTTGAATTGGGTTTTAAAATATGTATATTATCAAAGCTTTCCTTCTTATGTTTTATTTTATTTTACATAATGAGTTTATAAATATAATGAGAGTATATAATTACCTATTATACCTAATAGGTATATCGCGTTGGTAAAAGCTGAGAATAAAACGGTTATATTTTTCGCTCAGTAAGACATTAATTTAGTAAACGATATTAAATACAACATTATTATAAAACAAAGTCCCCAGCTGCGTCTGTCTGTCTGTTTGCGATGAACTCAAATACTACTGCACGGATTTTGATACGGTTTTTCTAAATAGATAGAGTGATTCAAGACGAAGGTTTATATGTATAAAAATATCCACGAGAACGGGCACAACGCGGGTAAAACCGCGGGGCGCTGGTAGTGTATTATGAAGAGAAGTATTATGAAGAAGAATGTTATTGTCATAGAAAGAAAAACATCGTCCCGCAAAAGTATTCAAAGAAGTCACATTTTATTGTTACATAATATTTTCAATCAAAGTTTCAGAAAACAACTTAAGCGGTGTACAGTCAGCCAAAAATGTGGTCTACCACCCTACGGTTGAGATTCATTTGAACGTCATGAAACAACAAGGTCAATTTTCATTTAATAATAGAGGTCCAACTAAGTCACCCAATGATGTCAAATGTCAGGCATCGCAGATAACAGACAAAACGTCATAACATAATTGTGCATAGAAAAGTCAACCTTAGCGATCGTTACATCTCGCAGAAACTTTTGTCAAAAGTGGTAGACCACTTTCTTGGCCGACTGTACCATCAAAATACGTTTACAACGTGTCATAAAAAGTTGCATGATGGGGAATGCCCTCGAGATAAGTGGATGGTAAAAAAGTGCCCATCGGGAATCATTCCACCTGTCCCCTATAAATAGAAAAGTCAGAAAAAGACCCTCATGTGACACATAAAACCCCAGTTTATATTAAACTGTTTTTAAAAGTTAATTAAGCTTCGTAAGAGAAACTACGTTATTTTTTACGCCGTTCCTGTTATAACTTATTAATTTAATAAAAGAACTTGAGTATAGGTAAAGTGAATAAAGAATAAAGGTGAAAAATTTAAGGTTTTTGTGCCGTCGCTACTTTTATAATGTATATTTTTTGTAGTTCCTTTTTGTGAGACGTTCAGAAGTTATGGAAATAAAATTACTGGATGCGTGAAAAATATCGTATTTGCTGGGATATTTACCTTGTTACGTTGTTATTGAGTTTGAGATGTTTTCACTCCGTTTTCGAGTAGCGTAAGTAACTAATATTTTATTTTGGGTGTAACAAAATGGTTTTCACAAATATCTGCTATTATCGGCTGTTAGGCAATGAATGCCTTAGTAATTTCAAGTTTTAAAATGTAGTAGGTATTTAGTAATAGGTCGTTTACATAATTAGGTATTTGATTAATAGTAAAAGGGTAAAAGGTATTTTTATACCTTAAGTACTGTTTAACGGTTAATGAGGAAAAAAGCATTTTAAACCTATGATTGACATTACTAGGATTTTGTTCTTTTCATTAAACGGGATTGTAAAGTATTTTTAATAAATTGAAACTACGTTTATGGATACACTATGCTTTTATTTTACATCTTATAAGTCTTCTGTGACCACGGTTCCTGGAAAGGGGCCGAGACGTCAGATAAAAATGTAAAACTATAGTAACTGCGAGTAGCCGAACTAGCCGAATACTCGAGACTTAAGTTTGAAAGAATAGAAACGACGTTTAGATACTAGAAATATAGGTCCTTTTAAGTCCTTAAATACCATATTTACCTACTTGACCTTTGTCAGTAAAAATGTTATATCAATTTCAAACATTATTCGCTTCACATGACAAAGAATATGTCGAAAGAAAAAGCCGATGAATCCGACTATGCCCTTTAAAACCGAGAGCACATTTGAGAAAATTTTGTTCCATTTGACGTTTTAGGAAGGGGTTGAGTGAGGTGGAAGGATATCTGTATGTTCGACCTTTATTTTGCCTTCAGCCTTTACACTCGTGTAGGCGTAGCCTTACTGCTTGTAATGACTTGTTTAAATATATTATAATATAAAATTGTGACATAGCTTTTATGTTATGATGGTAATTGAGCTTACCATTTAACTAAGCCGTTATATACAGTAGCGGGTGCGGGCGGTTGCAGGTCTAAAATATAAAATACATAAATACACCTGCACACACGATTATTTGGACCCAAATTAAGTTCTAAGATTTTATTATATAATCTAATACTTATACTAGCCAGCTACTAGCTGATACTAAATATACATAGCTGATACTAAATATACATAGCTGATACTAAATATACATAGCTGATAGACACTCAGACATCTTCGCCAACGTCTATGTCTGCATATACCTATTATTGACTCCGGGTGAGAATCGAACCTGCAACCCCCTACACCACTGATGCCAATGTGCACCACCAACGGGCTTGTATGAATGAATTGTCACACTGACCCGTTACGGGCCCGTACCCGCACAATGTGCGTATTGTGGTATAATAAGTACATATTAATTATACTATTACAGAATTTGACCTAGTTTAAAACCCACGTACTAATGTGTGTGTGTGTGTGTGTTGGATTCGTTTTTATTTCGTAGAGAAAAATTCAGGAAGGTTCTTAGTTGTGATACAAAGAATTGACTAAGGGTCTCATATTTAACTTTATACCATAAATTGAAGATTTTATGTAGGCACATAGATAACGTAATTTATACAAGATATTCCGTTGAAATCGTTTTCAATAAGAACCCTTCTTTGACTACCTTACCGTTTGGTAAGATATATTTGATACGCTCGTGTGGACAACTTGAAAACGGAAGTTATTTTTATTACCTACAAAGTTTGATAATCATTTAGTACTTGTACCTAATTTGTATCAAATTTTGACTTAAGTGCAAGACATACATAGTGCAGGTGCGGGCTATGGGCGCGGGCCAGCAACCTTTGATACAAATACAAGGAACAATACGTCACGCGACTCGCAACTATCACGCATCCGGCTCGCTTCTGCACTATGTGTGTCTTGCACTTTAACAGTGATGTACTAAATTTATTAACTATGTTTTTTTTCTTTTAATCACCAAAATGCTGTAGGAAAACTTGATGATTAACCTTAACTAAACCTGATTCTACCTCGCACTGATCAATATATATTCAATTAATTGTAAAGACGTTTGCCCTACAGTGGCATTAAATTACAGGCTTAAATAATCAAAAGACACTGAATTTAAAAGTTGATTATCATAATAGTTTCATATACGATTTGCATTCCGAACAATTCCCGACAGCCTCCGTGGTCTTGTGGTTTGAGCGCCCGGTTCACGATCCGGAGGTCCCGGGTTCGATTCCCGGGTTCGATTCCCGAGTTCCCGGGAACAGCGTGGGTTAAACCGCGGGGCGCTGCCAGATTCATACTTATGCCAACTATTTGTGTGGAATTAGGGTCTGTTTCAGTAAAGAATGTCACTTGAGATTGGAAATTCGGGCGTTAGTGCAATGAATTTAATAAATAACTCCTCAAATCTTAGAGAATACGCTCATATTCAACTCTAATGCGCATTAAGATATCATCATTATCTTAATTTCTCAGATCTTTTGATTTACGCTTCACGTGACGGCAGTATTTCTGTCATCACTAAAAATAAGCAAATCTGCTAATAATTGCCTCAGACCCGTGAATTGCACAAATGCGTGGAAAGCAATAATCGCAAATTCCTATTGCGCTTTTGATTTACGAGTAATCCGCTTTATGCTGCTGAGCAGACTGATTCATTGAGGGTTATCGTCGGCCGTATATTTTTGTCCCTTATATTACTTCACAAAATGGACTTAAGTATTGATGTTTTTAAATAATTAATAGAATTTAAAGTGCTTTTTCGGGCTAAGAGATTAATGCCCGAATCACGTAACTAAAATTCAAGCAGCTCTCAGTCCATTTAAATTATTACAAAAAGTTGTCAAAAATGTATGAAAGTAAGCGAATAATTTGCTTTGTAAAGAACTAGCCGCGCCCCGCGATGTATCGTTTCCCGCGGGAATTTCGGGATAAAATGTATCCCATGTGTCATTCTGATGTATAACCTATATTACTGTAAAGTTTCATCTAAATTTGTCCAGTAGTTTTTACGTGAAAGAGCAACAAACATACAACCATACATCCATACATATGTACATACATCCATCCTCACAAACTTTCGCATTTATAATATTAGTATAAAGTATAATATATAAGTATTTATATGAGTATACTAGCAGCGCCCCGCGGTTTACCCGCGTTGTGTCCATTCCTGTGGGAATTTCGGGATGAAAAATAGCCTATATTCCTCGTGGCTAATGTAGCTTTCGAATGGTGAAAGAATTTTTAAAAACGTTCCAGTAGTTTTTGAGCCTATTTATTACAACCAAACAAACAAAGTTTTCCTCTTTATAATATTAGTGTAGGATACTTTGGGTTTTCTTAACTACTATATTTTACAAATTCGGGTCATGCCAACACAATGAAAACAAAAGACAGTCACATTTCAAAAAAAGAACACCGCCATATTAACTTTTAAGCTGGAGAAAGCTTAAAAACAGCAATTATGAAACAATTTCATGCTCGCAAATTCACAAAGCTCTTTTTTTTGAAAGCAAATGCAGTTTTCCGACTCAACAATAGCACAATAATCTCTTCTCAAGTGCTGAAGTCGGTTTTCTTTTCAATACAATGTATGTATTCGAAGTTATACAATAGCGGTGCTTAAGCAAAAACCAATGGGCAATATTAAACAAAGCAATCGGAATCAGTCATTCGTGAATGGACAGAAAATACAAACAAAGATGGGATACATCGTTTTTTAGGGAGAAATTCATGGTATATGGTTTTTATTTCCGTGTGTAATAATATCCAGTATATTTCCAGTATATTGTACTGTCGGTGTCAAAAATAGTTGATCAAAAAGTATAAGTGTGAAAAATAATATTGCGCTGTCTCTTTTAGTGAAAGTCAACAAGATCGCTTTACTTCTTCAAACTTTGAACTCTTCTCACAATTTTAGAATCAATTAAAGATTTCTTACACATGAATATAAAGTTAGTTCCAAATTAAGCCGTAGTATGTTTTGAGATACTATTCCTAACTTAAATAAAAGTAAGTTCAAGTATACAAACTCTTATGTCGGAGCTTTTAGACTGCATGAAGACCTCCGACGGACCATCGGGACCGAGAATTCATTTGCCTCTCTAAACACGGTAGCACTTAGATAGAAATGACACTATTGGCTACCCATGTACCCATCCACATAACCTAGTTAAAATTATTTTGCACATTTTGTTGCTGACTATACACCTTCCGTTACATATAAAGAAAAGAACTCTTGTCATTTGTCAGTTGTCAATACTCATATGTTTGCTATGATACTTATATTTTGGAAAGGTTTTTTGCGAAAGCAATTTTATTAAGTTACTAGCTTTGCCCCGCGGTTTCACCTGCAGCGCCCCTGTTCCCGTGCGAATTCGGAGATTTTTGTTACTTATTTTCTTATATAAAACATTTTCCTGGCAATAAGGAACACATAAGAAAAATAATTATTCAATTTGGTGCGGTTTTGTTCTGAAGTTATACGCGTACATACATTTCAGCGATTCGTTTTTATTTATATGTTACTGTGACTGTAGTATACAAAATATATCAAAAGCCAAAATATATAATGTAAACCAACATGCATTGAAAAACGAATAAAACTTTTTTGAAATAGGTCAATAAAAAATATCTCCTGAAAAATATTTTTTATTAACTGAAACTTCAACGCACAATGAAACGAAACACAATACATTTCAGAAGTCAAGTTGGTCGATATCATTACAAGTATTTCGAACCAAAGCTTTTCCGAACGTTTCATTCTTAACATTTGAATAGCTAAGATCAAAGGAAGGATCCCCTACTATACCCACGGTTACGGCACAGAAACTTTCTCCGGGAATAAGGATTGGTATCCAGTAATAATATGTACACTTGACTTAACTAAACTTTGAGATGTTTCGCAATATTTGTTAACTACAAACAAATGGCTCGAATTTGAGATCACTAACCCGCATTTGGCCAGCGTGGTGATTATACCTAATCCTCCTCACTGTACTGATATCTTCAGTGAGATGAGAAGCCTTTGTGCAGTAGTGGGACATTACAATGCGTGTTAGTGATTTCAAACCCGAGCCATGTTTCATAAAGAGACTTAGACAAAATCTTAAGTATGCTGAACATTTTTTATACACTGTCTCCATAGTACTCGATAGTCTTATAAAGAACGTTTCCTTTTATCCTACCAACCATACAAACTGTGGTATGATAAACTATCCGTGTATCCTATTGGTACTAGCTTAACTGTAGTGGAAGTTGAACTTTGAGCAATTTCAGTACAGCCAAGTTGAACTCTTGATCTCGGTATTTTAGATGTTCAAATTATAAACACTGAATTAGTTTCATGTGGTCTATTTGCGGATACTATCAGCGGGGAGATTGGCGTTTGGTTTTGATTAGAGAATATTTATTTTTCTTGAGAAATGGATTAGTTTTCGGGTATATACGTTCTTTTTATACGGGTTACGCAAGAAGTAGAAGACTGCACTACAGATTGAATGAAGAACACAGGAATTTTAACACATTTTCTTTGTTTTTTATTTCGCCGTAACAGAAATGAAATCTCGGTCACTCCTTCAATATAAGTTAATTACACTATTCTAGTATAACCAACGAGGTCCTAACTAGAAAATATATTCTTCAAAAGGAGCCAAGCGTGGTTTGGTCCAACCTTGTAATTTATAACGGACTCAACTTAAAAGCTTTTACTTGTTTCCTATATTTTAGGAAGTTTAAATGTTTATTTTTTTCTTTTGGCGGCTCTGACCAACAGTTTCTTTTAGAATCAAAAAGGCAAAGACATTATAAGGTCAAAGTTCTTGGGAGTTTGTGAGAGTGGCAATACTTAGGCCTCGTTTAGGGAGACGCGGGGAGCCGAGCGGTGCGTAAGAAGACGCGTCGCGCGATCAAATCATACACATATGGTAATGTATATGTGTTTTATAGAACTATGATCACGTCAGGCTTGTTTCGTTACTTTTTATTTCACGCTAAAGCGCCTTACATCGCCCCGCTTCTTTCTGAGCATTACCTTATGCTTCAGACTGCCTTAAGCATGCCTTAAGGTCTTTTAATTTCAATTACAACACTATCAATAATTCAACGTGCTTTCATGAAATAAAACATGAAATAAAACTAGCCAAGCATCTTTTGCTCTTAAGAGCCTAAGACCTAGATTAGTCCTGTACACAGACATAGTAGTTTTATCAATGACAGTAAAATATTTAAGTAAGATGCCGGACTTCCAAAACAGGGAAGTACGGTCAGAATGCAAGATCCACAGAAAAGTTAAAGGTCGCCCAACGTCACATAAACAATATCACACATTTTACCTCCAAAATAAATAACGGCGTAAAAAGTCCTTTACAAACATGTTTTCTGAAATTCGTTACGTAATACAATTGCGTTGAATAACATTCTAGATTCAGGTTTGATATTCAAAGGATGTTTGCGCAATGCTCTGATCTGAATACCATCGGCCTATAACCAAGTGACAATCATTTCAGTCTCACGTCAAAATGTATCGGTGATTCGGAATGTGATATATGACTTATGGCTATCATGTGAGATTTTTTTTCTTTACAATTATTAATTGATTATAGTGTTTCTTCTTAAAAGACACGGGACAAGCCCGGTCTATTTGAGAGGTATGCAAGGGGATACAGATCCAACTCGTAGAGGCCTTCCGGAGATGTTAGATGTAGTGCATTACAGCTGCAATATTATAACTTATTACCAGCTCTTACAGTCCTACTGCATCCCCGCCTTCTGTAGGTACCATTCCGTTGCCGATTTGCCTCATTGCTGTCCGACATGAAGAAGACGTGACCCACCCAGTTCCAGTCCCATATACTTTACAGCAAACATTGAAATATAATGCAAAATAATTATGGTTAATTCTTTATAGCAACAAGGTTGTTGAGTTATCCGAAATTATTTACGCCACATGTTATTAAACATATCTTATAGTATTGCCAAATCTACCGAGCATTTTGCTATAGTCTGTGTACGTCTTTATCAGAACCAAAAATTCTACTAAGTCTTGTATGCTGTAACATTTTAGCTTTCCAACTTCAATCTCTCTGTTAAGCAACTACCCTTACACGAGACCTAATAACTAGGCCCAAATACAAAACCTGTAATAAAGGACGGTAACTTCTTTTCACACCGACATGTTGATACCTATTCCTAAAGTCTGTTCCACCGCCAAATAAGGTTTTAAAGAATATCATTTCTGTTGTTCAAAGTAAAATTGAAATTGATATTAGGGATTAGGTTTATTTTATTCAGGTATCTGGGGTTAAATTGGCAGAATTTGAACTTGGAATTCGGGGAGTAGGGTAAATTAAGAGCTTAGGTCGCTGTTTTAAATGCTCACAATTCAACGAGTAATTTGATTAGACACTATACTACAAAAACCGGCCAAGTGCGAGTTGGACTCGCGCACGGAGGGTTCCGTACTTTAAAAAACGGCAAAAAATTACGTTTGTTATATGGGAAGCCCCCCTTAAATATTTGTTTTATTTGTTGTTATAGTGGCAACAGAAATACATCATCTGTGGAAATTTCAACTGTCTAGCTATCACCGTTCTTGAGATATGAAACGGGTCTTTATCGCGTTAGATAATATTACGTATTTTTTTAAATACGAGTACGTACCCGGCGTTTCGAGCGAATTACACCGCTAGTGGTCACGGGATGACTTTAAAAGTATACATAGAATATTATTCAGGAATAAAGAAACCTATTAATATCATGGAAGCTAAAGTTGAAGGGAAGCGAGGTAGGGGAAGGCCTAGAATCAGTTACATGAGTCAGATTAAAGAAAAAGTGTCTGTCATGTCTTATAGAGATATAAAGGAACTTGCACTGAATAGGAATAGATGGAGAAGTCTGCATCGGACTCACCGACAAGACCCTTGTTCTTAAATTTATGATGATGATGAAAGAAACCTAAATTCTAGTCTAAAATAACAGGACCATCAACATGCGCCAGCGACCAACCAACAAAGCGTAACAATCAAAAGAATACTTTATCAAAGACCTAAAGTTATTTCATACTAAAATATTATGAAAAAGGCAGAATTCTAGCGAATAAACTCAGTGACTCAGAGTAGGATTTTCCTTTTTACTCCGAAATAGTTGGTTAGGATAATCCCGCCATTTCTGACATGCGCTGTAAAATCCACAGCGAAGTTATTAGCGAATTAATGTTGTTTAGCTTGAAATGTTTGTACTAGCTGGTTTGGTTTGGAACTGGGAAAAATAACTTTCAAACTTTCATTAGGTATGTGATTAAGTATAATATATAATAATAATAATAAATATAATATACCCCGACAAATTCACACACGGTTAATTAGACCCAAAGTAAGCTTTAAGCTTGTGTTAATCTAACGAACTGATACTACTACACATACTCGTACATACACAAATACTTTATAAGAATATATAATTGACACCCAGACGTCGTCGCTAACAACTATTACATATTGGTGACTCCGGGCGGGAATTGAACCCGCAACCCCAGACACAGTTAGCGCTCTCACTGCCACTGTGCCAACGGGCTTGTCAAGTTCAAGTACTTTAGCCGCCAACCCTGGTGTCGGAGATCCTCACGGCCTCCTACATGATGTAAAGATTGGCACAACCCAGACTGACAATAACGGCCCTTTAAAGCACATAGCGCTCAGATAGAAATGCACTATCGGCCACCCATCCAAGCCGGAGACGAACTACGCGTTGCTTTACAATACCAATGAGTTAACATCGCATAGTCAATTACGAATTATCTTTCATTTAATAAATAGAGTTTGTTTACTTTTTGTATATTTAACCAACTTAAAAAAGGAAAAGGTTTTTAATTTATCGACATCTTTTAGTATGAATAAGAACGATTTCATACCAAAACTACTAAGTTGACCACTCTATATAGCTGCGAAAAGCAAATGAAATCAACATAAATATCATTACACGATCCAATTCATTTTAATCACTTAATCCGTAAGCTTTCTGTGTAGGTATATTATAACCACGAGCAGCGCCCCGCGGTTTTACCCGCGCTGTGCCCGTTCCCGTACGAATTTCGGGATACAAATAGCCTATAACGTTCCCGTTGAATGTGGCTATCCATTACAAAAATAATTATTCGAATCGAATAACTACAAGTTTCTGAGATTAGCGCGTTCAAACTAACAAGCAAAGAAACTCTGCAGCTAATATTAGTAGAGAATTACTATGCGTTAACATTTTCAATGCCTTTTGAAGTACAAAAGGTATTTTAAAACAAGAAACCTATATAAGAGAGTAATCCACTATGAGCCTTTCGTGTTGATACTGTCATAGCTGTATGATCCCTAAATGCCATTGTTGACAATGTACGACGGTTACTGTATAGAAAATGTCAAAGTGACATGAAAACATGACGAGAGTAACAACCGTAGTTTGTTTTAGTCTTCGTGAGAGAAATTGTGTTAAAGGTCCATGACGGCTTGGTGTTGAGTATTAGGGCTTGCGCACGCCTTCGTTAAGACAGTCTGGAGATTGTCTTTAGTCGGGCTTAGGTATACGGCAAAGGGATTAACTGTTATCTTTTTTGTATAATACTAGCAGCGCCCCGCGGCTTTGCCCGCGTTGAGCTCGGTCCCGTAGGAATTTTTGAAAATCCTTTCTTAGTGTGCACTTACGTCACTTGAAGAACCTTCCTGCCATATTTCATGTTTCTAGGTGTAGCGGTTGAGGCTGTGCGTTGATTATCAGTCAGTCAGTCAGGACTTTGAATTATATACATAGATCATAATGGAAAGAGATGTAAAGAAGAGAATACCCAACCTAAAATAATGTTTTTGACGTCCATCTTAGCTGCTAGTGGTCTTAAACCTATGCATAAACCTAAGAGTGCATACAGTCATGTGTAAGCAGTCTAACAGACTTGTACGACTATCATAGACTTTTTGTCCGTCAGTTGTTTAAAGAATTCGTCTGAGTAAGCAATTGAACCAACACCTGTTGTTCTTTTGAACAAAAACAGACTAGACTGTCAAAACAGTCTTAACCATATTGTCTGTAGTGTGCGATAGTCGTAAAAGGTCCGACACGGCCTAGATTTAGAATATTAGACTGGATGTGGCATGAATACTGAATGTATTCATATATTTTTTGCTACATTTTTATGTTGCGGAAGATGTATGCGGGATCGCCACGCTTGAAGGTTAACCAACACTGTTAGGATATAGCCTAAAGATATGTACTTCATTATTTTTGTTATTCCTTGGCATGTTCGTGGTTCATTTTATCTCAACGTAAAACAAATAGGTTCTTTTTGAGCTACAGTCAGCTCATACAAATGCTAACCACAACTGAAAAAAGGATTTACTTATACGATTACTTGCAGCGCCCCGTGGTTTTACCCGCGTTGTGCCCGTTCCAATGGGAATTTCGGGAATTTTTGTACATATAAACCTTCCTCTTGAATCACTCTATCTGTTTAAAAAAACCGCATCAAAATCCGTGCAGTAGTATTTGAGTTTATCGCGAATAGACAGACAGAGAGAGGCGGCCGGGAAAATTTTGATGATAAAAAAATTATAAACTCGCTTGTTATTTCAACAAACAAAATACATTGTATTTAATTTTATTTTTAATGGAAATAGACTATTCTGTATTCGTTATCCAATTTAATAGGAAAAGTGTTATATTTTAAAACATGCTGTTGATTGTTCTGAAATAGCATTTAATAAATTTGAGAATTACTTAATTCCGGGTATATCGCGGGCCTTGAGCGCGGGGACCAAATCCAAAAATACCGTAACGAAAAAAAACCTCACGCTTACCCGATCCGACGGGAAGGAGGTGTGGCTTGAAGGCCGTGCATCGTCTAACGTCGTTTCAGTTCGGCAGTCTTCGACACGGCGTTGTGTGCGATTGTGCGTTGGGGGTGAGAGAGGGGGGTGAGAGAGGGGGTGAGAGAGAGGGGGTGAGAGAGGGGGTGAGAGAGGGTGGTGAGAGAGGGTGGTGAGAGAGGGTGGTGAGAGTGGGTGGTGAGAGAGGGGGGTGAGAGAGGGGGGTGAGAGAGGGGGGTGAGAGAGGGGGGTGAGAGAGGGGGGTGAGAGAGGGGGGTGAGAGAGGGTGGTGAGAGAGGGGGTGAGACAGGGGGTGAGAGAGGGTGGTGAGTGAGGGTGGTGAGAGAGGGTGGTGAGAGAGGGTGGTGAGAGAGGGTGGTGAGAGAGGGTGGTGAGAGAGGGGGTGAGAGAGGGTGGTGAGAGAGGGTGGTGAGAGAGGGTGGTGAGAGAGGGGGGTGAGAGAGGGTGAGAGAGGGGGGTGAGAGAGGGGGGTGAGAGAGGGTGGTGAGAGAGGGTGGTGAGAGAGGGTGAGAGAGGGTGGTGAGAGAGGGGGTGAGTGAGCTGGCGAGTTTGCGAGTTGGCGAGCTGGCGAGTTGGCGAGCTGGCGAGTTGGCGAGCTGGCGAGTTGGCGAGTTGGCGAGCTGGCGAGCTGGCAAGTTGGCGAGTGGCGAGTTGGCGATCTGGCGAGTTTGTGAGCTGGCGAGCTGGCGAGTTGGCGATTGTCGATTGCGCCAACTCGCCAATATAAATGCAATAGCTTTACCGCGGCAGTCTCCGAGTGCCACACGTCTTTTTTTTTTATAAATTAATGTGTGGTGAAAATTGTATTGAAAATGTTTTATTTTTATTAGAAGAGAGTATGACGGTCGGTGACCGAACTTAATTGGAACAAGTTCGGCGATCACTCAAAGCTGAATCACTCATGGCCGAAACTGCGTTAAGCGTGCGCCCGCCGCGTACGCCCGTGACGGTTCACTTTTGTATGAAACCGCGACGGGAGCACGCTTAACGCAGTTTCGACCCTCAATGTGTACAGCATTTGTGTAAGCACAACACACTTAAGTCCTTTCGATTAAATCTACGAAAAGTCCTGAAGTAGTACTTCGTTCTTCCGCGATTAGATCTAACTAGCTTTACTCAAGACTTTATCCACGTGGAATTTAATAAAAGTATACTAAGTTACTCCTTATTACATCAGTTGACTGCCAGTAAAAGTCCCGTCAAAATTGGTCCAGCCATTTCAGCGATAGACCGGAACAAACAGAGAGACAGACAAACAAATCATTTTAAAAAAAGTATATGTACCATATAATATAATATTCATATGCATGTTAAATAAAAAGCGGTTATTTTAATATTAGAAACAGACACTCCAATTTGATTTGGAGGTATGTATACTCTACTTTTTTTGGATTGGCACAAAATGTGGTTAAATGTCGTCAATTTTCCAGCCGAAGACGATTGCTTCTGAAGAGGAAAAAGGTTTAGAGATAGGGTAAGAATGAAATAAAATTACTAAACCTTTTTCCTCTTCAGAAGCAATCGTCTTCGGCTGGAAAATTGACGACATTTAACCACATTTTGTGCCAATCCAAAAAAAAAAATAGATTATATAGATGTATAGACTCCATTTTGTACTCAATACAAAGAAGTCATCAAAGCAATAGCCTCTTCCAGTAAAAATACTCGCGGTTAAGCCATAATTATTCTTATAAAAACTTGGCGTTTGTCCAGAGTGTGGTCAATAGATAAATTTAAAACATAATTAAGCTTTTCCGTGGTGAGTTGTTTGTAGAACGAACGCCATAGTTTAATATTACAGCGGCTGGTGCGTCACGTTTCACCGTGCACTTAATATAATGACAGTTTTAATTAAATATATAAATATACTGGGCAAATTCAAACACAATTAATTACACCCAAGCTAAGCTGCTTCGCGCAGCGATTCTGCCCGCGAACCAATAGATGGCGTTAGTGTGGACATTTTATAAATCGCGCTCACGTTATTTACCCAAATTTAGTGGGATCGCGCCCATATTATCTTCCTTAAAATGTATCCTCCTCAATCGTTAGACCATGTAACAGGCCTAAAGACGATCCAAAAGATTACTTTGTTACTCTTTCTCGCAAAAATTACTGAACGGATTTGGATAAAGCTGTTCAGTTTTATACATCAGAATAACACATGGGATACATTTTATCCAGATATTCCCACGGAAACGTGTACGCGGGTGAAACCGCGGCTAGTATACTATGTAGAATGAATGAATGAAGGACAAAAAGTGTCCTAAGGGACATCATGGCGAAGCTATATTTCAACATGAAATATTGATTTCCTGTCCCTGATTTCGGAGTTTTAGACCTCTTGATTCCGAGTTCGATTGAATCAATCACAACGTTCTATCTACTGAAGGAAATATTACAGATTGTATTTGATTCGAAAAGAAAATAAGATTTTTTTTCTGTACTTTATTAAAAGAACAAAATATCAATTTCGATAGCTGGAGAGTAGCCATCAACTTTGATCGGTAGGTTTAAAAACTTTTAAATTCATTTATCTATAGTGAAGTTTTATTTGTTTGAACTACCGCATACAAACAAACAAACAAAAAACGAATATTAATATCAGGGACTGCTTTATGCCTTATTAATATTTATTGGATGGCGACATTCAACAAATAGGTTGAAAACTTTTATCCGGAAATTCCCAAAGGAACTAGCACAATGCGGGTAAAACCGCAGGGGGTTGCTAGTAACAAATAATTGAGTGTAAAGTAAAGTATTAGCCTGTAATGTCCCACTGCTGGACAAAGGCCTCTCATCTCACTGAAGATATCATTGAGAAAACAAATAAAACCCCATTTTTCCAAAACCGCCACCTTTATAATAACTCAAAACTTTGAACTTTGAACAGTTCACCATCTCAACCAAAACCTTGTTCAACTCACACTCAAACTACATATTTATTACTATACACTACTTGTTCAAAGTAAATAGTATCGTATCGCCTCAGTTTCCATTACACTGAGAAGCGAGCGTCGCTTACTTGAGCGCGGTTTAATAAAGCGAACGTCGCCACTCAGACAGCTTACGTGCTCATTTCAAAAATGCACGCTCTGTACAACCGGTATTCGATATGAAACTACTAGCTTTTGCGTTCGGTTTTGTGTATAATTTTCTTGCAGAGAATATATACTAATGATATTATTTACTTGTTTAAAAGAACAGGTTTGTCTTCAGTTATAACTTCTTCTCAAGTCGAGATAGTTATTATAAGTTAAAAAAAGCAGCGTGGCTTAGTTTGACTAAGCGATGTTAGTTCATTACAATTGTTAAGCATCGTGCAACTCGGCCCCTACTTGGATGGGTGGAATGTATTTACATTTCAATATTTTTTAATTAACTATAATGAAGAGTACAAAATGCTGCCCTAGTTGCCTCTAAAATAATATGACCCGTCCCTTCCAAAATATTCATTGTACAAGATTATAACCGACCCTATTCAGAGATATTCATTACAGGATTACAGAGGTCACATCCAGTAGTTTTATATCTGTTGGGTGATTTTTGTGATTAGTTGGATTAAGGTTGACCCTCATTAAGTTTGGGTTATTTCGATGTAAATATTCTGAGATAGTGCACTTGGGTGATTTCGTTGATAGATGAAAGAAACGTGAAATGGGTACAGAGATTAGGGTGTGTTAGAATAAAATATGTATACTCATTATGGCTAGTAGGTGCTAGGTAGTTACCACATGTCTCGTAATCGCCGCGTATACGTTGCAGTTACGAATTAACCTCCTATAGACCTTTGCCCACCATAGGAACATTACAGGCAAATAATTTTCTTTTTTAGGTTATTTCTGAAATTAAATTACTGCGTTCAAAATAGCAAAAAAATAAACTCGGTTTTATATATTACAATAGTACTCGTAGGTAGATTTGACATTTCATTTGCATTAAACAACCAACTTTCATTATAATATTTATAAAAAGTGAAAAATTATAACATTTCTTTTTAAAACACACTCATTTACAATTTAATTAAAACGTTGAGCAAAGAATGCTTGTATTAAAAACATATGTATTAATGAAAACTGTAAACAAAACTAGCATTTAATAGTTAGACATATTTCTGTTGGGGTTTATCGAAATTAATAAACCGTAGAAACTATTTCGTACAAGTATTGTCCGATCAACAAAGACGACTCAATATGACTCCGCTGTATCAGACTCGACATTCAACCGACTACAATGGAAAAACTTTATATCGAACGCTGATATATTAAAATTATAGCAAGTATTATGTTACACTTTTTAACCTTATGAATGGAAAATGGTGGAGCCAATTCGGATAATTTTCTCGTGTCACTAGTTTCTATGGAGAGATAACAAGTATACCTTCAGATTTGAAACCAATTTCTTTAACCAAAGTGGAAGATTACTTTGGTTTGTTTACAAAATAAATACAGTAGGCACATCATTTATATTATTCCCTTCTTAGTTACGGAAACACACTTTTCCATTACCAAAAAAAACTAGTTCTAAAGCAATTCCCAAGACATCTGTAACTGAAAAACTTGGACGTTTGGCTTCAATAAAACAGGTAAAAGAATTCTTTCTAAACCCCAGGAGGGACAAAATTTTGATCGATAGAAAGTCCGGTTAAATGTTTTCGGAATTATTATTTTTAAATGGTTTCAGAATTTGTAGCTTTAGTTAGAAAACTAGTAAGTTTTTAGAATTGTTTTACTTACATACTTAGGCACTTGAGAGATTACACTGCAAAGTGCCTATCTTATTGGGATTACCAATATGCGTTTTTTTATTTTGGACTGACTATACTTTAGAACTGCTTCAAATAATCAGTTTTAAATTATATTTAGCCTTGCCAATAGTGTTTAACCTGTCATTTAAATTCAGATATCCTATAGGTTACTTGATGAGATGTTCTATCGTCCTATATAAATTACTTTTTATGTGGATGAAAATTAGTGTGGCACTCCCATCCTTAATTGAAGTTTACAGACTTGCGACTGATACAAATACGCTTAATGTTAACGGAAGCCTAATGACAATTTAATCATTTATATCCATATTACATATCAAGAAAAAATCTTGTCATTTTCCTTAACAAAATTTGATTTGTTCATTCAATTTAAGTTTGGCAACTTGTAATAGCTTTCAGTCAGTTTTCTTTTCTGAGCTTTAAGGGTAAACAAAGTTACAGAAGTTTTTCTAATGGATGTTGCAGATTACTATTTGATTACTAAGTTTTTATCCTATTGCGAAGTAAAATTTTGTGCGTTACGTTATTAGGTGACGTCAAAAATGCTTTGTGACAGTTCTTTGTAGTTTCCACGAATTTTTTGCGTAGTTTGACTCAGTGATGTTAACTCATTCTAATTGATAAGCAACGTGCAGCTCGATCCCTACTTGGATGGGTGGACGATATTAGCATTTCTGTCTGAGCGCTACCGTGCTACGGAGTTCACGTTAAATTGTCGGTCCGGGTGTTTCAATCGTCAGACTATGTCCTCCGACATAGTCTGATGGTTGCTTTCAGGCGGTCTAAATACAATAATAACTCAATAGTATTTATTTTGGCAGTTAAACGCGTATACGAATTGACAATAATCCTAAATCCTTAATGTACGAACAGTAGCGCCCAGTTCGGACAACATTAATTGACCACATAAACCAGACGTTACATTTCTATAGGACCGTAGCGACCACAATCTCAACCTATTTGCATTGTTATTGGTAGAGGAATCGATGGCATGTGCTTAACTACAACCTGCTTTGCACGTGTCCAGCTTTATAATGAGGCGATTGGATTAGAGTCTAGAGATACGTTTGTATGTAATACTAGCAGCGTCTCGCGGTCTTACCCGCATTATGTCCGTCCCGTGGGTCTTTCGGGATGAAAAATAGCCTTGTAACCTTTCTGTTGAACGTGACTTTTCGTTGCAAAAAGAATCATTCAAATCGGATTGGTAGTTTTTGAGAATAGAGCGTTCAAACAAATGAACAAATTCTTCAGTTTTATTATATTAGTAGAAATAGAAAGAGGATTAATGGCGCTGTTTTAATGTAGCTTTTCTATAACAAAGTGGGACCCTTTAGCAAGAAATCATCGTTACCTCATCCATCCATGGTTACATCGTTACCCGTTAGCAAGGTATCGTTACAGAAGACAGCTGTTATTCTTAAAGGGTCAACGTGTGAACTTACTGACCAGAGCCAAGCGCCAAAAATACTCCTGGCTACTTTAAAAAGATCGTATTCCAGTAACATCGAGAAAATTCTAGAAACTCCGTGTAAAGTACACTTATGTGGGGAAACGTCAGAGGCACTACCACTTGACTTTGCACTCAAACTGAAAGTTTAAACACTAACGCACTGGAGGTACATTTCAGCAGTAAAGTGTTAAAAGTATAATATACTAAACAAGGCAGTTACTCAGTAGCTAAGTAGAAGAAATAGATACGTTAGTATGGATTGTCGAATATTTTGATTAAAACAATTTTGTTTATGTATGTACTTAACTAAGTTTATGTGCTTCATTAAATAACTTACAATTTTCAGGCTAAAATTCTACTTACCACGAGCGCTACGCTTATTTTCATTTACTATGCATTTATTACATGTTTAACGGTGTAACAATATATTATATTAATACCAGTTTTCACCAAGGCATGTAATATATACGACACAGTTGCAGTTTTGTTTTTTTTTTTTGTCTGAAAGCGCTTATCTTAAAAACTACCAATCCAATTTGTTTAGTTTTAGTAAATTACTAGTTAGTTAAATACGTATATCTTTTAAATTATTTACGTAGTAGTAGTATCAGTTCGTTAAATTCCATTTCGGTTTAATTAACCGTGTGTGTTTGTCCGCTTACATTTTATTTATTAATAATTTTTTAGACTTTTGAGTTTAGACAAGAACTGATTATCCAGAAAAATTGTATTATTTAACATTTGTTCATCAGACGAGAAGAAACAAAACACATCTACTCATATTGCTACGAATAATTAGGCATATAAAGGCAAAGGCAAATATTGACAGCTGGTAGGTAATTACCATTATTCCATCAATAATATTGATCCTATGTTATCAAAACATAAACCTTGTTGTCTAACTTCTCTAATAACAAATTGGTTTAATAGTCCTACTGTTTGAATAGGTGATGGTATAGTTACATTGATGGTATGGAGTAGCCACGAAGAAAATGACGCATTGTTTTCCACTAGTGTCAAACGCCATTTTTTTTTTCAACATGGCGCCTTATTTTACAGTTTTAGCCGACCTCAAAGCAGGCCACCACCACTCGGCCGTACCTACAGCGATAAATGCCTACAAATTCGCGAGGCGCCGGCGCCACTCCGACTGACGGGTGTCGCTCGCGCGTCTACCAAATTATTTACTTTTTAAATTTTACTGTACTATTTTCTTTTTTTTTTGTTAACTGTACTATCTTCAAATTCCCTACAATTACGAGTTTCTAATCGCAGACTACTAATTAGGTATTATTATCTGTGTTTATCTTGTAAATTAAATAAAAACAGTCCCTACTTCAAAACTTATTTTTATTTCAATGAGTATCTTTCTACTTGAGTTGAGTAAAGGTTTGTTTTCATTTTTTTATTACAAATGAGAGACTGTAAAATTCGTTTTAGTATCTACCTAATTGACTGAGTAATCAATCATACGCATCAACATCGGCGAGCCGACAACCCTAGCGACATAGGTATCGCGTCACCCAGCGCCAGACAGCGACAGAGCTATGCGTTAGAAGAGAGCGGCAATACTTAGGTGAATATCTCGTTAGGTACTGAGCGCTTATGCGAGCTGAATTGAACTTTGTTGCTTAGTAGCAAGAGTCTCTATTTCTATGAATTGTTACGGGAAGTGGTGCTTCTGTACTACTTGTAGTACTTATTATTCTGTGCTCAAAGTCCAAAGGAGGTTTTAAAAGTGCTTCTTTAATAATGTTACCTTATATATCTTACCTCAATTATGATCTATTTTCACAGTATTTTTCCGTAAGGAAGAGAAATGGTTGTATGGAAGGAAGATTTTCTTCTTTTAAAACTTATCTAGTTTCTATAGTAGCGCACCGAAGCGATTGTCTTTTGTTTATGTGATGCTCTTTAAATACACGATAAAGTAATTTTGACATCTCAATATTTTAAAAATAGAACTACGTTTGCTATTGACCCTTCGCAATGATCACCCCTGCGAAAGAATACCACAAAACCACTTTTTGTATTGACCTGATTGGTCATACAGTGGAATACATCGAAACCGCAGCGTTCGCTGAATTAATTATGTTTACTGAACTAAATTGAAGCATTATTTACTTGTACGAGACTTGTACGAGTAAGCTAGATGTTCTTATTTCAATTTCGAAATTAGAATAATTATTCATTATCTATGTTTAGCTTTCATTTGGTCATTCACTAATGGATATTGATTTGAATGGTCAATATGAATTTGCGATGAATTAAAAAAGTATAATATACTAGCTGCACCCTGGGGTGTTACCCGCCTTGCCGTTCCCGCAGGAATTTCGAGATAAAATGTATTTTATAATTACGTTATTCTGACCTATAATACTGTAAAGTTTCATTCAAATCCGTGTAGTAGTTTTTTCGCGAAAGAGTGACAAACAAACATAGATAATGACATACATCCATCCTGTGAGGAACTTTCGTATTTTATATATTTAGTCGGATAACACATTCAAGGCAAATCTAACAAATTATCATCAGGGTTCCGCATTTATAATAGAGCATCTACGAATGTATATTCAATAATATCTTGTAGTATAATGCTCACAGTTCTTCAAACAAATTCGAAAAATTCTATGTAATTACTACACATGTAAATACCCATTTTCTTCTAAAACAATACTGCTTAGCTTATAAGCAAGCTCAAACGAAGCCTACTAGATTCAAGCTATAAAAAGAGAGGGCAAATAAATTTCGTTCTCGCCTGTACATTATAGGTAAGTGGATTGCCATAACACTTAAACGCTCGGGGTTAAGGGCGAGGGTAGTAAGTAATGTATTTATTATGAGATGAAATACTTCTCTGCTATCTATAGGTTTTTGTTTAATTTATCACTTTTTTAGATCAGTGTACTTATAACTGTATTGATTGTAGTGAATATATTAATTGTGGTCTAAATATTAAAAAACAAAGTTCCCGGCCGCGTCTGTCTGTCTGTCTCTCTGTCTGTTCGCGATAAACTCAAATACTACTGCACGGATTTTGACGCGGTTTTAAAAAATACTTAGAGTGATTCAAGAGGAAGGTTCATATGTATAAAAATTCCCGAAATTCCCAAGGGAACGGAACGGGTAGTTTTCAGTACCAACATACTGAAACGAACGTAGTTTCCATTCAAAATCATATCAATAAATCTTAACCTCTAACATAACACTTACCACGTCATCAACGTTTAATCAAAATCTTAACAGCACCATTCAAAACAAGGCCTCAATAAGCCGCGGTTCACGTCGCCAGTAATTATTGATGTCTACTAATTTCTCTGTAATTGATCAAGTCACTTAACAGTTTCAATTAAATACCACTGTTCTTGACATAAGCTATTAATTTCAAACAAACTTCCATTGAAGTAGACTTTGAGAAACAACCGAATATGTATAATATTTATATAGTTAGGATCTAATACAATCGAATGTAAACCTAATTGGAATTAACTTAGTGTCGAAAGTATTTAAACATGACACTAAAAAGTAAGTCCTACTATGTTAGTTGTAGCGATTATGGCTTAGTTTGACTAAGCGATGTTAGTTCATTGCGATTGTTAAGCTACGTATACCTCGACCCCTCCTTGGATAGGTGGCCGATAGTGGAATTTCTATCTGAGCGCTACCGTGCTTCGGAGAGCACGTTCAATTATCGGTCCCGATTGCTTCAATCGTTAGACCATGTCGGAGGCCTCGGTCTGAAAGCTCTGACACCAGGGTTGGTCATAAACCTACTCGAACTTACTTACATGGTACAGTCGACTCTCGTTAATTCGAAACTTGAGGGACTCATAAAATATTACGAATTATCGAATGTTTGAAATATCAAATGGTTCTTGTATGTTGATTGTCTCTGCAACTTTGAATTGTCGAGTGTTGGACGCCGATGAGTTCGAATTAACGCGTCGTTTTATTAATATAGCAATGATTTTTTCGTTCGAATTACCAAGTGCATAAAAATGTATTGATTTAGTTCGACATATAAAGAGATTTTGTAGGGAACTCGTGATAACTTTGAATTATAGAGAGGTTCTAATTATCGCAGGTTGGAATTAACGAGAGTCGACTGTAACTGGCAACACTGGTGTCGTATTTTTGAAATCGCCTTGGCCTATAGATTAAAACAACCGGGACGGACAATTTTAAATGTTTTTCGAAACACTTTAGCGCTCAGATTGAGTTGCCACTATTGATCACCCATCTGACCACTATCCAGGTAGGGTCCGAGCTGCACGGTACTTAACAATCACAATGAGCTAATATTGATTACCTAGTTGAACTACAAGAGCAACATTTGTTTCAAAGAAACACTCATTTGTTTTCGTATCTATTTTATTTGTTGAAACAACTACATAAAAACCAATTTTAAAACGCAAACTTACATCCATTGTCATACATTAAATAAAACTAAAAACGCAGTCATTAATTGTGAGCTTACGTCGGAAAAACATTCCAATTTAAATTAAAATGAAAACAGTTCAAAAATATGACATTCAGTCATTCCGTAAAACGAGAAAAATCGTTCGTATCGATTAATGATATTAAATCGTTCCGCTTCAACGGGTTTTGCGTCGAAGCACCCGCCGATTCTGATTCGGGTTTGCACGTAAATAAAAATGGTTTACGTTTCGTAACACTTTTTTCAAAATAATCAGTGAGTGATAGAGATACAGTTCTCGGTTGTTTCAGTCGGTAGATCATGTCGGAGGCCTTTAGGCGGTCTAAAAACTCCGACACCAGCGTTGGCCACTAACCTACTCGAAATGAATAAATAAGTATTCTAAGTTTAAATATGCTAGTTAAATTAAGTACGTTAGTATTTGCCTGTAATGTCCCACTATTGGGCAAAAGCCTCTCATTTCACTGAAGATATCAGTTCAGTGAGGAGAAATCAATATAAAGTTGGTGAAATAAATTTTGCAAATATATGTTTATAACTTGTCTTACAGCATTTCCTGACTCACAAAGGTTCATTAATTTGCAGCTTAACAGAATTAACGCAATTTCCCAAAATAGCATTTCCTGACACACAATATTTCATAATCATGCTCAACATAATTAACGTATTACTTTCCCAAACGGTATGCAGTTCTACATTTCCATAAACACTATAACCGTATCCTTTTAACAAGCAAAGAATAAAGTCAAAACTCCCCAACCAACTTCTCCACCATAAATCTAAAGTCCATTTCATATTTCAACAAAAACTGTTTAACAAGTTTCATCATTTCATTTCGCAAATGGACGGAAAGTGTCACGTTTAAGATATTTAAAAAATATTCGCTAACGTTCTTAATGGGCCACGTACTGTGATGTTAATGTTGGCTAACTATCGTGCAATTTTGAGCTTTAACTCTTTGTTATAGAGTGTATGTGGGATAACGTTTTAAAGTTTTGTGTTGTTAAAATCACATGGCACTTAAAACTTTGGATGGTCTTGTGATGAAGAATGTTTAGTGCGAGTGGTTTGAAGATGGCCAGTCAAGTGTGGGTCGTATATCTGCGGGTTCGGATGGTCTATAAGAAACTATAATTTGTACTGATATTTCGTTGTAAGGTACTAATAATTAGTTGTACATACGTAAGTTTGAAGGAAGCACAGTTTATCAAATATGATTCACTGAATGATAAGACCCATGCTTTTTTAAACGATGTTAAATTATCTCAATTTAACCTTTGACAGAAAATCGTTTTTCCGAAAAACAAATTAAAGAATACCAACCATTATAGACAATTACGTCATCCATATGAGTGAACTTTACTGAAATTCCAATTATTGGTGAAAACATCAGAGACTCGCAATTTATTTATTTAATTCAGGAAAGCAAAGGATTTTTTTAGTATACCTCATGTGAGTATAGGAGAAATGTCTTGTTCGTCAGTTTCTAGACAGAGAGAGTCAACTAGTTTCATTTTTGTATAGCGTTATCTCTGTCACACACTGCTGAGGAAGTTTGAAGTAGTTAACTAGTGACAAATCTTCACACGTCCTTCTTCTTCTTTGTGTGTCACTGGCATTGGATTGAACCAGCCCAGAACTTGGCCAGGGTGACTGCATCATCTGTAGCCCTGTTGAGGTTGGATGTCATAGAGAGCAGTAAATGAGTCCTGACTACACACTACAGGGTAACAAATTCATCGTCCTACAGAACTAGCCATGTCGAAGAGCAATTTATAAGCTTAGTATACAATCAATTAAGTTGACCTGCAAGCTAGAACTTTCTTTGAAACCTAAGCCTCATATCCCAAGCGTAGTTAGGCGATGTCAAAAGCTTCCTAGATAACAACATAGCAACGCAAGGTAACTTTGATCCCACCTTAGATCTTAGTTTACAAGTACATTGCGAACAAAGGCACAGTGTATACGTGAGAATTGTAATAATTTCTTATTCGAAGTTTCCGACAAAGTTTCAGGATTTTTGGATTAACCATCGCCTTGTATTTGGAATAATAATGATCTTGGAGAAGCTTTGTTACGTTTCTTTGTCTGTCTTTATTACGATTTTTATAAATTCAAATTGGAAATATGGTTATCAAATCGTCGACTTATTTTATTATAAGGTCAATGTAGGGATTACGAGGTAATAGCGTTGTTAGGTGAATTAAGTAGTATTTTTTTGGTATACAGCTGACATCGCTATTAACAATGTTATTAGAGTTTACAATATACTAAGCGTTTATCTACCTACGCTTTACTTACACTTACAGTCACAGTATCTAAAGCACAAGACAGACGTACGTATAGTGCGGGTGCGGGCTAAGTGCGGGACGCGTGATTTTGTATAAAAGGTGGCCCGTTGCACCCGCGCTCGCACTATATTGTGTGCCTTGCGCATCACCTACATATAAACGACCTAATACTATCTATTTTTGAAGATAGTCGGCTCTAAAACCTCTTCATAACTTTTGAAATCCCCTAAAATTAAATTAGGACTAAAACTTTCTATATTCAAAAGTATATCACCAAAAATTCGTTTAGAAACCAATGAGGTGTGCACCAAAAACTCTAAAACTTTGTAAAATCACTTCATTTTCTGAATTTAGTTTCACACGATTCAGCTGAAAACTTGGAATGTTACTTGAACAAAAGTTTCGTAACACTTGCATTCTCTGGTTGAATTATTGCATTATATAGTTACGTAAGCAATAAAACTATTCGATTCATGCGCTTTACCAGTTTTTATTGTTGCTTGTAAAATGGAGCCAAAGTTCAAATGGCTGTTGAAATACATAGTTCAATAGTAACCCGATAGTTCAGAGTTTTTGATTTGTTGGTGGTTTATTTTCTGTCCGTTGGTTCAGCTGACATAACTATGATAAAGTACATATATTGCTAAATATTTTGTAGAACAATTTTGTATCGAATTTAACTACACTATATGTGACTAACACTAGTATTGATTTTCAATACCTCAGGTTATTTAAAAAAAGGTTTAATCAAGTGTGATTCCTAGTGTTCTGGATACACAGTACTAACTGAAGTAAAGTAAAAACTAAAGTAAACAGTAAACTTTTTTACTCATTGACCCACTAGGTGATCGATCACTACTAATGACGTAATTTTGCATATGTTACATGTCAAAATTGCTAATTAAATCTTTACAGAGTATTCAATTGATGTCCCTGAGTGCGGGCGTAAGAATGTTCACCTAATGCAGTCGCTGATCTTGTTTCAATTTACTTTCGTCGCCTAACATCATATTTACGCTAGGTTGTCCGCCGACCGCCAACAACTCATTTGACAGGAGGAGATGTTGCGTGCGGCGATTTACTGTAATTGCACCAATTACACTTACTACAATATCTGTCCATACTTTTTTACTTAAGTAAGTTACTTTTACTTCAAAACAATACATAAAGCCGCCTTAAATCCAACTTTAACATCACACCGTATCAATTGTTCGTTCACCCCGCGTGAGAGGGGTGCAAGTCTATTTCTATCGTTTTATGGAATTACTGTGGTTTATTTTATTGTTCGCTAGGGCTTAGGGGAACACAGACGATGTATAACCATTTCAAATAAGAAAGATAATAAAGATAACTCCCTATTGGTAATGTTCACTCATTTGATGATATAAAAGTCTCGTTCGTGTGGTATTAAGGAGAATTGACAGGTTTATTTCAATTTGTTGGTATGGGTACGGTTTGGTTGTTTGTACCTATAAGTTTGTATACGTCCATGCGAGTTTGTTTGTGAATATACCTTGGGAGTAAATTTGTGAACATTACTTTATTAAACGTAAATCCATTTCCAACTAGATTTTTATAGGAAAACCTTTTTAGACAAAATATTAAAATCTTTAAAAAGAAGAAATGGTATATTTAAAAATAGACATGAATTGAGAAATACTGTCAGGTTTTCGAAGTCATTCAATTTATTTATTAATATTAATAGTAGGGCTAATAATTTTACTTCTGTGAAATTATTTGTAATGTAGAAAAAGCTCTATCAAAATAAAAATGAACAATGTTTGCAAATGTAAATATCGCGAAGCTTTTCTGATTTGTACCCCTTTTAATGTACCCCAGTTTAATGATTGTGCAAATTTTCATCTTGATGCAAGATTTCGCTGAAATTCACCACAAACTTTTGTAATTTAATACCGAAAACACAACAATTTCTATTGTGCAGTAAACGCGATATTTCAAAGTCACAATATCAAACTAAAATGTAATTTTGAACCTCAATGAAAGAATTTTATACTAAACGCGGAGAAATATTCTTAACTGAACTAGCGGGTAAGAATTCCTTTTCTTGCGATCGTCGTAGGAATTTTTATTATCAATATTATAGTGTGGTGTTTATACCCTCGTATTATTTACGAGTATAGTTTTCTTTGTGTAGCTCGCTCACGGATTTTGTAATAAATGACTTGCTTCGTTTCGGGTTTGGGGTGCCGATACGCCGTCTATAGAAGGTCAATGCGAAATTGATTTTTAATGTCTCATAAATTTGGTAATTGTCCTTCTCGAACTTTTTCTATCTTGCTAACAAAACCTAAATTACTTTTATAGCCAGTGAAGCGAAACTCTATGAAAATAGAATATGAGTTTTAGATGTGAAATTGTTTTATTGTTTATATTTAAAAATTCTGTTAGATTAAAGAAGTTCGTTATACTTTATGCTATACATGAAAATACTGTAGAATTTAATATAATATTAAGGTCAAAGCTTAGTTTGCGACATTTAACGAGTTTACGAGTATAAGTAGCGAAGCGGCGATTTTTCCCAAAAAATTTTTTGTTCAAAAAATTTTTTTTTGAATTTTAAAATGTGTATCATTCGTTATCGTTATCATACATGCAATTATGACACGCGCAAAACGATTTAAAAACTCGCGCAATATCACAAAATTAGTCCTAAAAATAGAACACACGCTAATCATTACAAAACCATACCGCATTGTGATGTAATTTATATTTCCGTCTAATATTTGAGCCCCCAAGCGGTAGTGTAGATACAGTGACTGAGTACGAATATTTACTTGATAAAGTAAATAACAGTATGTTTAAACATCGAAATGTGGTGGAACAGAGTCGTCTCCGGATCCAGGACTATAATTATCATTGTGCTGGTTTGAACAACTTATACTGGTTTGGTGAAGTTTTTTCTCCCTGGAGATAAAATTTGAAGAAAAATTACAATACATCCGAGTTTACTAATATAATAAAGCTAAAGAGTTTGTTTTTTTGAACGCGCTAATCTCAGAAATGATCAATTCGATTACAAAAACTATCTTGCAATTATGCATTAAACACTTTAAATAAATCTCTTGATTCCCTCCAACTATCACAAAGATCAGAGTAAAATATTCATAAATTCTCCTACCTAATCCTCAGTAAAGTGAAATCAATTACTGAATGCGGTTGTGAAGTTAGCCTCTTGTTCTGAACCTACAGCCAGTTGGTATACGCTAGTTACGGTGCGGACAACTTTCCCTATTCCTCCGACCGACAAATGTTCGTTTCCTTCCATACTCCAGTTTCTAAATGTGCTGGAAAATTTACAGGAATTTCACTAGTTGAATAATTTTGAATTTTGAAAGTTACGGCTCCTTTTACAGAACCAGTAGTCACACATATGAAACGTCAGATGAAAATGTATAATAAAAGCGAAGTGTATCCGTGATTTTTCAATTCTTAATGGTACTCACTGAAACCTAAGTAACCAGTTTAGTTGAATAATTTTATACCTAGTTCATACCGACTCAGCAAATTAAGTAAGTATAGGCGGTAAAGACGTATATGATATCTATACTTACCTGATTGACGTATATTTACGTACATTACTCGTCAAAAACCACTCATTAACCTCTCTCAAGCGATCATTAGTAACTACTAGCAGCGCCCCGCGGTTTTACCCGCATTGTACCCATCCCCGTAGGAATTTCAGGATGAAAAGTAGCCTATAACCTTCCCGTTGAATGTGGCTATCCATTACAAAAAGATTTTTTGAAATCGGACCAGTTGTTCCTGAGATTAGCGCGTTCAAACAAACAAACTCTGCAGCTTTATAATATTAGTATTAGTATAGATTTGAGTGATTAGCTATTATGAGAGTGTGTCAAACTCTAGTGGCAGAATTTTTAGACCGCCTAAAGTAAATAGATTTTATCTAATAGCTACACAACTTAAACTGTTTTTACTAGGCGTCAACGATGAATTTGAGAACAAGTAGGCACTTTTATAGCAAACAATATATTTCTCCCACAATTTTAAAGCAATTTTCCGTCAAACAAAGACGACGGTTTTCAAAGCGAAAGGAAGCTTTTACGTCTGTTCTTTGGGAAACGAAATTTCCCAGTGCTCCTCCACCAGTTGCTAAACCAAAACAAACGCTTAAACCAAAATATTTAACTTTAACTCTTACGAACAAAAGGATTATTCGATGATAAATTATACAAAACTTGGTATAATAACTCAGCGGCATCGCCTTAACCCGATTAACGATTCAATACGAAGCGAACGCCCGAATCAGTGAAATTGACAGACTTGCCCTTAACAAACTCCTTTATGTTTTTGTTCTCTACCCTACTAAATTAAACGCTTCACCCTCAAGTTTTACACCCCCAAAAACAATATCCTTGCGGACATAAAATAACATTTTCACGGGACGCTATCAGAGGAGATTTAATGGTGATATAAAAATTAATTTATTGAATGTTCAAGAAGGAAAGATGTATTCATAAAAGTACAGTATTTGGTGGAATTATTTTATAGGATTGCTCATTATTATTCTTTCTGTTTCTACCCTGTTGGAGATAAAAAAATATTTGTTTTCTCGATGGGAATGTTTTTGGAATAACTTGTAATTTGAATACTTCACCGAAGTGGTAAATCGATGGCTAAGTTTAAGTATTATGTTCTTTGTACTAACGTAAATAGTATTTGGAATAAGATTTTTTGGGACTGTCTAAAAAACTTACCTCATCAACTAGTGCTAACAAATTTGTATCACATTTTTTCAGAATCTATACTAATATTATAAAGCTGAAGAGTTTGTTTTGTTTGTTTGTTTGTTTGTTTGTTTGTTTGTTTGTTTAAACGCGCTAATCTCAGAAACTACTGAACCGATTTGAATAATTCTTTCACTGTTAGATAGTCTATTTATCGAGGAAGGGAACGGGCACAACGCGGGTAAAACCGCGGGGCGCTGCTAGTATTTAATAATTTCACATACCGAAAATACCTACAAATGTCAGCTCTACATTTCATAGAAATACCAAAAACTTTCATCTTAAAGAAAATGTGTATAAGCAACGTAGTTAAATAAAACAAGTCATGCGATACAAGAAGTTACTTCGTTAAATTTTCACACATCAATTTCACAACAACCTTCTAACCGTTACCACTGAACACACATGTGAGTAGATAACGCCAAGATAAAGTCTCATCTGTATGACAACCAAGTATTCCACTTTTGTATCTCTACCACTATGACGCTACGTAATCGTGTTAGTGGTAACTAGCAGTTTTTAAGTCTTAATTTAATTATTTTTCTTTCAGTTCAGTTTATTTTTCTTTTGAAACATTGTTTTTGGTAACAAAAGATTTAAAAAAGTAACAGTATTAGCCTGTAATGTCCCACTGCTGGGCAAAGTTCTATCATCTCACTGATGATATCAGTACATTAAGGAGGATGAGGTTTTATCACCACGCTTGCCTAATCTGGGTTAGTGATTTCCATGTTTGAAAAGTAAAAACATGAAAAACAAAAGACGAACGCAGTTAATATGAACACTGCTGTCTTATTGACAGGTGCAATAATTACTATACGCTTGCATGATCTATTCAGTTTTACGTTCACTGGTAACTTGGTGCCAAAATATTCCAGAGTTTCTTAAGTTTGAATATAAACTTTAAGTATACTCACAAGAAGTGACGATGTTCCATAATATTATTACAGCCCAATTTCATTTTCTATCAAGTTATGATACTTTAAAGTTTAGAAGCTTTGTAAGTTTGGTAACCTATTAGAATATCTGACGTAAGTAAAAACAGAAAACTTTCTATGACTACAGTTGGAAACAAATTCATACAACCAAAATACCCAATCATTCTTTATAGTGAAAGGGAAGCTATAGAACCTTTGTTTAGTAACTCGTGTCAAGAAAATAAAAGCAAGAAAACTTATTGAAAGCTTGTATGCACTTAAAGCTTATTTCATGCTGATAAATATGTTAGATTAGATGATAAAAGCTTATTTCATTTGAATTTCGAATAGACCGTAAAAGATTGTTATTATCCTACTATCCTACTTCCTACTAATATTATTATAAATGCGAAAGTTTGTGAGGATGGATGTATGTTTGTTGCTCTTTCACGACAAAACTGCTGGACGGATTTAGATGAAACTTTACAGTAATATAGGTAATACATCAGAATAATACATGGAATACATTTTATCCTGAAATTCCCTCGGGAACCGATACAACGCGGGTAACACCGCGGGGCGCGGCTAGTGCTTACATACAAAAATATGAAGAACATTTTATACTTGGAACAATATTCATATTTTCTTACGAAATCCAAACAACAGTAACATACTGTATAAATATCACTTTATAAGGAAAAACTTGTTCAATAATTCAAGTTAATGTGAATTACAAATGTTTAACACGGTTATATTTATACGTTTGAGTTTCACTAACGGTTTATTGTTCATCCCAAAGTGTTTTACGACATGAAAAATAAATTATCATATAAACTTCTTTTATGGGGGTGAATTTTTGGGTGTCACCCTTAAAGATTATTTAGAGGGTCCAAAATACATCTCAATGCATCCATTCCGGTTTATGGGGGGTCAAGTTGTATTTATTTTTATGTCAGCGTAAATATTTAGTGATGGATGGGTTTGGTAAGCTCTGCGGTGGCCATCTTGTTTGCATTTGGTATCTAATCAATATTCCTTGTCACTGTCTTAACCTTTATGATATCACACGAAATATATGAAACCAAATCAAATCAATCGATTAAAATTGAACATTGAAAACTTCACTAGATTTCCGTCAAGCAGGTTGTTCAAACAAATAAATATTGTAGAACAAAACGGTATCGTACTAGAATCTTTGTAGTTTTCAATCAAATCAGGATCGTTTTTGAATTTGTTAATTCAGGAACAAGAGCTAATAAAATCTATTTGATACAAGGAAAAAAATTTTAACACATTAAAGCTTCTGTACATGTAAATTTTCATTGAAAAATCTGACATTGTTTTTTGAAAAAGACATCAGACATTCTTTAATGTAAATTCGCCATTTTATTATAAGATTTCCGATGCAAAACTATAAAAGGTCATGAGCAAGGTATGCTTTTAATCTATATAATGCGATTTAACCAACCCTGTATTATTTGAAGCTATCTCAATAGCTTGGTTACATCGCAATGGCGTTATTATGAACGGAATCATAATAGATAATGATGTGTCATAAAAAATAAGGGGTTTCATTAACCCCATTATGTGGGAACAAATCAAGAAATCTTAGGAAAGAATGTTCCTTATACTTTTGTTGGGTTTTTGTAATGTTATCTGAAGGTGTTACTTGGACCATTGAGGCTTTAAAGGGATGAAGGTATTTTGGCAGTACCAATAGATATTAAAGCAACATGAGTGCAATATAGCCTCGATGGTCTAGTGGTTTGTGCACTCGCCTACCAAGACTAAGGTCCCGGGTTTAATTGAAAACATGTTTCCTGCTTTTCAAACTTGGCTCGGGTTTGAGATCACCAACCCGCATTAGGCAAGCGTGGTGATTACGCCTAGTTCTCCTCACTCATCTTCTCCTCACTGTCCTGATATCTTTAGTGAGACGATAGGCAGTGGAATATTAAAGGTTAATACTTTTATTTTAAGTGCAATAACGCGCTGGTGATTCTTAGAACTAAATACATAGCAAAAACAATATCGTTTCTAGCTAATAGTAAATAATTACTCTTTCCAAGAAAGCACCTTTCAAAACAAAAATTAATTAATATAATCTTGTACGTCATGGAAAGATTTTCTTCTTCAACTTCTAAGTGAATAAAATTCCTTTTTTTGCTGTTTAAAATACATTTAAACAATATAAGTAACATTGAGCTGGTTCAATGTTGTTCAGAGTTCATTTGAAGTAATGCGAGTTGCAGACGGATTGATTTTCATTTTAAACTTTTCATTTGTATTTAACCAAACCGTTCAATATTGAAGTTTGTACGGTGGGTTTATTTATTAGTTTCAGCGTTAATTATAAATGTAAATAGATTATGATTCAATACATTAATTTATTATATTTGATGAATTTTATTGGGATAAGCTTTTTATGATATCAAAATTAAACAATCGTGTGGAGAACAGAAAATAACTAATAACTTATTTTTAAGTACATACTATGTATGTATACATACTAAGTACCTTCTATACACGATCTTGTTTTGTTTCAGGTATACAAATGTCAAAATAATCCTCTTCGATTGAACGGAGTCACCATCAGTCCTGAAATGAAACCCTTTTTTGCTTTACAATACTAGCAGTGCCGCGCGACTCTACCCACTTTGTAGCCGGTCCTGTGGGAATTTGGCATTTAGTTTAAAATTTGGCTTTGGTAGTCATAAACCTTCCTCTTTAATTATTATTTTGTATATGATAGTGATCCATGAAAATCTAGTATTTGAAGAAATCAACTACTTACAGACAGAGCTTTTAGACACTGCGTTTTATATGTATAGATTTTGTTCATACCCATCTTGCACTAACTATACAAGTTAAGTTATTAAGTTGAATACAAGTTCTGAAACGAAGTTAATCTAATTCTGATTTGGATTAAATCTAATAACTTTAGTCTTTATGAAATTGAACATAATAGAATAATTTCTCTTGAAATACAATGTTATCAAACGCAGCTAATACTTCAGCTCTTTGTTTCAAATCTTATTCAATTTTCAACTTTAAAATCTCAGTTATAAAGTTGCATTTACCGTGCTTTAGCAATGTTAATGTTACAGTATTTTCATTGGAAGAGAATGAGCTATTGATCTATTTGTAGAAAACATTGTTAGGATGTAGTTTTAGAAGCGATGTACGGTAAATCCCAATCCTGGATGGGATAAACATGGATAACAGTACTTAGCTTGTTTTATTCGTGCACTAGTTTTTACCCGTTCTTATGGGAATACACAAAGCAAACGAGTTATTACAGAGGATAGCACGTACTTAGTATAAGTAGGAAAAATATACTTAATAATACTTAATTTTACTAGTTAATGTCATTATTATTTATTTAAACGGGTCCGTAGTCCGCAGTCCGTCGACCGAAGTCCGTCGTACTTTGGTCAGCATTCTCTTCTTTCTCTACATTATTAATATTAAATATAAAGTATGTTAACTATGCACTCATGTTTAGTGTTCAATGAGGTTATTCTAATAGGTTGACCGTTGTAAGTTATCAACATATGAATTGTCTATTGAATAAAATTACCCTATACAACAAGACATTAACAAAACGTCTGTCTGTATTTAACAAGTTCATGGAAAAGGGTGGAGAAACAGTCCCATAACGTTTATTGTTAGTAATAAATTTACGTTTGTTTGTTTACGTGTCTGTGATTTGAGAATAGCTTTTTACAAGAATCTGCTTTTTGTTCTATTGTTTATCTTTGAGTTCAAATAGAGAATGTTCTTAATTTGAAGTTTTAATTGCTATTGGCTGTCGATAGCCAATGGGTTTTAAGAATAACATGTGACAGGTAAACATGTAGCAGAAGTTTTGTGCCAGGACTTATTTTCTCTACTTGGAAATAAGTCTGAGTAAAGAGATCAAATAAATTGAGAATGTCTTATCGGATCTTTTTCTTTCTTTCTGGTTTAGCGATTACCTGAAAAACAAAGCATGTTACTATTAGGTATATCGTTCAGATAAACGTTCTGAAATCTTTTAATGATTATTTTCTTATTTTTTTATCTTGGTCGGTAGGGGTCGGTAGGGGAATTATATTCAATACTTTGTATCGAATGCAAAAAAGACATTATCCTTAACTAACCGCATTTCTTGACTTCAATTCTGCAACTCCTTAAAAATCTTAGCTCTAAAAAGAACCAAGCTTTAAATTGGTATGGTTTCCCCGTAAAATACTCGAGGGGGTTGCCTTCTCGCTGATCAATGAACAAGCTACCCGTATGGGACCAAATTATCCGTAGAATAGGATAAAAACATCCGTACAAGTGAAGCAAAAAGTTGTTCGCATTTTGAATATTGATATGGAAAGCAGAATTTCAAGTACCTTCCAATGTCCACCACTTTGAAATGTTCCATTCAAATTCTTATCCAAAAACGAGTCCCCGTTCGATACCAGGTCTCCCGCCCCAAAGAGTACGAAGTTTTCTCACATTTCCACAACTTATATTTGTTGGCTACACCCAATGCATTGATATTGCTTTCCACTGACTTATTTATCTTTTACTTTTTCGTATTACGTACATTATATATTTTTGTGGTTTGATTTCTTCTGAAAATACAGTGGTCAGTGTTGTTAACGTGTTGGAGTTGATGAGATATAATATTTGGGTTTACTCATCTAGGAAAGCAGTTCTGAGTATGACTTTCTGAGGTTAAAATCAAAATAAGTTTGAGCAGGTTAGTGGCTAACCTTGATGGAGCTTTAGATTCCCACCATAGTCTAACGATTGCAACAAATAGGACGAAAAATTTTACGAGCGCTCATATAGCGCTCATATAGAAATGCCACCGGCCACCCATCCAAGTAGGGGTCGAGCAGTACGTTGCTTAACTACCGCAACGAGCTAACACTACTTAGTCAAATTCCAGTACGGTTTGTCTTATGATAAGAGAAGATATCGGTAATTAGATTCTTATTGCCCACATTTAAGGTACACTTTTACTTCTCACCATGCATGACCACGTGACACAAGTTGATAACTAATTTGAACCATTTTCAACTTGTATATAAAGGCTGGAGTATAGCGTATCGTACTTTTGGTTAGGAATTCACTGCGACCAGATTGAGACTGTTTCCTGTCGTGTGTTGACTGATTGGTGACAAATTCAAAGCAGTTAGTTGCTTTTATACTATGTCTGTTGTAGTAACAATGTATATGTGGAGATAGACAGTCAATAGTGCACAGTTTGGTACTCTGTCAAATTATACATTCGAAATATTTCATTGGAATGTATGTAGTTATTATAGATGTTTGAATATGACAAAGTTCTCTGTATGCTTAGCATTGATGTATAGGTCGATTTGCTAAGCATACTAAGAACCTTTTCATATTCAAACTTCTACAAAGTCTACATGAATATCAAAGATAATTTACTTACGCATTTAAGTGCGTCGCGTTTTGCAATACATTCATTTAATCCTTGAACACATTAAATACCTAATTATAGTACTCTCATACAATGTACGTAATGTGTTCACCAACTGCCAACTAATATTACTGTTATGACGTATACCAGTTTGAATTCAACGTCATTCAAGTACAAACTACAAAGTGGCTCTAGCTTACTAGTCTTGCTTCAAGTTAAATTACATTATGTCTATTTTGGATCACATTTGCAGTACAAGTCGCATAACTTGGTTCATTTAAGTACAGTTGCAGTAGAGCGAAAAAGTTTTTGAATATCCTTTTAAAACATTCTAATATGTACTAGCCGTTTGACTCGTGACGTCTTCCTCTCATCATCTTAATAGATGGCGCCAGTATGAAAATGATTTCAATTGCGCTTACGATATCTTTCTAGTTTTGGTAGTGCCTTGTGCCTAAACATTTTGTAGGGTAGGACGAACACTGTCGTATGTCTACATGAGTATCTATCGCATTAAGAGTCCATTAAATCGACTTTGAACTAATTAACGTTATTTTTCATACAAACATGTAAAAAAAACAATAATTAAATCTACTAAGGAAGCATTGACGTCTCCAAGTACGGGCGTCTGAGTATGAGTATAGCTGTAAAGATTACAGCATAGTTTATAAAGCAATGATTGAGTCTTGCTTCCAGAGAAACTCCGTGACATTCTAATTCCATTCACTGGTCTATTTCGTTACTTACTATTGTCGATACTTACGCAATCTGTTCTGAACCTAAAGTTGCGAAACAATACTAAAACACGGGACGCGGTCCAAAGGAACTCTGCCGTGGCTCCTAAAATAGGTGAAGCATGACTTTCCAACAGTCCATGACATGTCTTAACAATTTCCATTAAACATTTGTCAAGGCAATGCAAACTTTATACCAATTGCAATAAGATCATTTGAGATAGCAAAATAAAACGATGTGTTTCAGTCGTGTGACGTTTATTGCAACCTCGGTGGTACATGAGAAAATAACTGCATTGGGAACAAGGAATTTGTATAATATGTTGTACTGATATCGTTTGTACAAGAATGGTGGTGAATTTATTATTACAATTACAATTGTGTTTGAAATATTTGAAGTTATAACCATTTGAAAATAATAATTACCTACAGTTTTTACTCAATCTTAGTAAGTTCGAGGAGTGTCCTACCTTGGAGTTCTGAACGCCTGAAAGCCTCTGACATGATCTAAGTCTTCAATCTTAGAAGGAATATTCCTAAGAAAATAAAATAAAACAAAGTAATATTAAAATGAGCCCACTTTTGTTATAGTCCCAGCTCCAATATCCTTAGACTCGTGAATGATAAGACACCCGTCATTTTGTTTCAGCAGTTAAAATTGAAGTGTTTTTAAAGAAATTTTCTTTTGATAGAGAAAAAAATATTTAAGTAAAAAGTAATACTTAAGTACCTTTTAAGTAAAGAACAATTCTTTGTTTAAGTAATGTCTTCCTTAAAATTCAGCAAAATATTTTTTACTTTACTAAAATTTAAGCGAGAATATATTCCTTTTGTTCTATCCTACACGTGTCTGAAAGAAACTGTTTCGTAATCTACACATTTTCTCAAAGAAGTAAACAAAAGGCCTTGAAAAGAATATCTATTCAAAGTACATTCAACACAAATAATTGGATCGCTCAAAGCTGGTGCGGTTAAAAATCCTCAACCAAATTAAATTTTACTCAGCATTATTTGCAAATAAATTGCTTCACTGGCACTAGAGGATCAAGCGAAATTGGTAGAAGGAACTCGGTCATGTGTTTTACATTTTGAAACTTACATTTTTATATTTCCACGTCGAGCAAAAACATGTTTCCTACTTTTCAAACATGGCTCGGGTTTGGGGTCACCAACCCGCATTAGGCAAGCGTGGTGATTACGTATCCTCTTCACTGAACTGTTATTGAGATGAGAGGTCTTTGCCCAGAAGTGGAACATGCTAGACATTAGCCTGTAAAGTCCGTAAGAGTAACAATTTCTAATTTTAAAGAAACTTATTGCATCGTTTACTCTCTCTCTCTCTTCCTGGCTATGTGTCCCACATGGTGGTGGGGTCAGCCTTCCTTATTTTTATCCTCCACTTCGCTCTTTCGTCGACGTTGTCATCGGAAATCTTGCACTCAGCCATATCCTTGGACACTACATCCGTCCACCTTGTCTTGGGTCTGCCTCTGGATCTTCGACCGGGGATGGAGATGTTAAAATATATAACTGAATTCTAGGTTCCTTCACTAACTAATACTTAGCATAGTTTGCTCTGTAGTTTTATTACAATAATTAGTTAGTCTAGATATTAATCATAATAATACTTTTGAAGAAATTCAAATTGTGATGAACAAAAATCATTCGGTTTGCTATAGCTAGGTGTACGATATTCAAATTTTCAATATAATCGACGTTCAATTCTTCTACACAATTACCTATTTCTATGTTTGCCACCAATCTCGTGTCTCAATTTTCTAATTCAAATCAGGGTGACCTTATCTTGTACTTAAATAAAACTCTGGCCTCACTTTGAAGTGTTTTTGAAGCTGAGATTTGTTTTCCTTGGGTTCAATGGAAAACAAGGAAAGTGAATCGAATATTATATAGTAATATTAACACGTTATTTGGTTGGTTGGCGATCCGGTTTGTTTGTCGTTTAACCATGTCGGAGGTATACAGACGGGCTTAAACCTAGCCTAACTATTGCCTTATTTCATACTAGCAGCGCCCCGCGGTCTTACCCGCTTTGTGCCCGTTCCAGTGGACATTTTCGAGAGTTTTTATACATATAAACCTTCCTCTTAAATCACTCTATCTATTTTTAACCGCGTCAGAATCTATGCAGTAGTATTTAAGTTTGTCGGGAACAGACAGGCAGACAGACGCGGCCGGGGACTTTGTTTTATAATATGTAGTGATTTACTCAAGTCTTAGGAATTAAACCAATACGATGCTTTATGCACTAAGTCAGTAACAATCTACCTGAGAAAAACTTAGACAAACAGAAAGTATTTTCGTACAAAGAGTGATTATGTTCGTAGAAAATATTCCCATCGAATTTCTACATTTAACTTGAATTATATATACTGAATTTAAACCTCCTAACATTTTCACTGAAGTAAATTATACATACATACATTCAGCAACTAATTGAAATATGTTCAAACGTTCTATTTAGTTTGATTACAAAACTTATTAAATACTTTATACCGAACTATTTACTCGACAAAATGTAGGCACAAAATAATAGACAATATTTTAGGAGACTTGGGACAACAACTGGAATCGCTATCCCAAAGTCAACGTAAACTTTTGACCTATAAACAAATTACAGGATTTAGGGTTTCATGTTAAAGTAACTTACGAAGTATTCACTATAAGATAAAACTTCTACATTATTCTCAGATTTAAACGAATGTTAACTATCTTTAACATTGTTTTACGAGTAGTGCCCTGTGATTGTATACTCGTACGTGTTGAGCCCGTTCCGGTGGAAATTTCGGGATAAAAATAGCATATTACGTTTCTTTTAAATTTATCTGTCCAATACAGCAATTGTTCGAATCGGATTGGTAGTTGTCGACATTAGTTCGAACATATAAAGATAATGCGAAGCGATCGTCAATTGTCATAGAGGTCTGAATACATTGTCTTTCATTTAAATTGTATCTAAAACTAACTTAGATTGATTTACTCATTCACTGTTGAAAAATGAACTTGTTGGTTTACTTACATACAGAAACACTTTTTTACATTAAACTTTAACATATGCGAAACAACCAATCCTCGTATTTAATTTTGATTCCTGGAAATATTTTTACCGCGTTTTATAATAAATGAAAATCGATCAACACAACGCAATCATTCCCGCAGAACACTTTCGAAAATATCAAAAGACAAATTAAAAACCATTTTTCACGTAATTCCCGAATGTGCGTCCGAAGCGTAATCTATACAAATTGGGTACGAGATCGCATTGATATATTCATAGGGGATTTACTGTATTGAATTTATTTATTATACGTATGGGAAATTAATAACCGAGGCCCGCTGTGGGTTAAATGGTGTGGTGCAAAAATGCATCACGTTTGTTCCTAATTCTGTTGGGTTTTAGTGACATCGTTGTAACCGCATTGGTTGCAATTCATCAATTTTATTAGCGGAAGTAATGCAACCGTTTGTGAAACTAAGTGTTTATAATTTATTTAATGATTTAATTATTGCTATTCATATTTTATATTCTGTTTCATTATTTGTGATTTCTGTTGTTAGTCTATAAGTTTTTCAATTGATGTAATAAGTTGACAAACTATCAAACATTAACCAAGAATGATGAGGAGTCAAATGAACTTATAAACAAAAACAAAAATAAACGAATCTTTCCCAAAGACATCATAATTCCTTTATCGGTAATTTATAAATCTTTTAGCGACCATCTTTTCCTTAATTCGCAAAAAATCCACAAGGAAAACTAATCAGAAAAACATCTTTTGTTTTTAACAAGAGGTTGTTAAGACAAGACTCTGGTAGAAAAACAATGGGCATCATTCATCATGTTCCGAAATCAAAGAATGTTTACGAAACATTTTTTTAAAGATATTCCTGAAAGTTTCTTTTGGGTTCACTATTATTGGTTTGTTATAAAGATGATAGGATCAATACCTTTTATGTGTGGTGTTTTTTTGTTTTACAGTTTTTTTTTGAGGATTTTTCTTTTTTTTTCTTATATTATTACTAGCAGCGCCCGCGGTTTCACCCCGTTCCCGCAGGAATTGCGCGATAAAAAGTAGCCTATGTCCTTTCTCAGGCTCTGGACTAACTGTGTACCCAATTTCATTCAAATCGGTTCAGTAGTTTTGGCGTGAAAGCGTAACAGACAGACAGACAGAGTTACTTTCGCATTTATAATATTAATTAGGATTAAGATGTAACGGGAGCATGCTACTAGGTTTGTTACAATTCGCTATCTGTTACATGAAACGTATACAAAATAGCTTTAAGTACACATAATAATAATATTCTAAAGTAATGTTTATCGATATTGTTTTTAACCGCCTTACACGTCGGGCTTTTGCTGAGCATTGGAGCGTCGCCATTCGAAAGACGGAATGCTACTGCCGTATCAATACAATGTCCTTTTTCTTGTTTATACGTCTGAGCTACAAGCTATTCAAAATAACTATACCAAAGTTCAAAATTACTTCCTTTAAATCTAACAACGAACTCAATAAAATAGGAAGACTCTTAGCCCACTCAGCTTTTTATTGGTCCCATTTAAACTTCGAGTAATTTTGACAGGTCAATTAATTAAGTCCAAACGTTTTAGCAGAAATGTCCTCTATTAATGGAATTGAATTAATTCGGACCAAGTTAGTGGGATGTAATCTTTGAAACAGATACTTGTATCGTAATTATCGTTAGCGATGTTTGTTTGTACTATCAATTAATATGGTAGAATAATTAAGGTCGCTTGAGACGATGATGTCGTTTTAGCTTACTGGAGCATTGAAATAAAAAAAAACTATAGGCTAGTTTTATACAATGCCCATGGGTACGGATGTAATGGGGGTAAAATTTGGGAGCACTAGCAGTGTATACAAAGTATCCAACGTCTATGCAACATGAAGAAATAACCATATTGCAGGGCATTTTTCTGTATTATAATATTATTCTATTTTATACAAAGTTTTACTGCGCTTACAATATTTCACGTACATTTCCTCTTCTCTTGTCAAGCGCTTTCCATGGATGCAGTTCTTCTTAACTTTAAACCGCTAAAGTAAATAAGTTCGGATAGATTAGTGGCCAACCCTGGTGTCGGAGTTTTAGACCGCCTAAAGGCCTCCGACATGGTCTAACGATTGAAACAACCGGGACTGACAATTTGCGGGCACGTTAAATTGTCCGAAGCACGGTAGCGCATAGAAATGCCACTATCGGCCACCCATTCAGGTAAGGGCCAAGCTGCACGTCGCATGAGATTACATCTCAACTAGACTACGCCACGAGCGCTACTGATTTCTTTGAAAAAATCTTCGTAACTCGTGTAGCATAAGACTTGCCCATACTGAACGATTTATAAAAGTCACCCAATATATCAATTTCACCTCTTCAAACTTAGATCATGAACACTATTACACCAAGTGTTGACTAAACTTTCCGCCAACGCATTACTTCGCTATTCGTCGTGATTTTCTAGTTAAACCCTGATTTTTATTTCCCTTGCCATATTGGAACAAGTTTATTACTTCCAACCTAACAAAAAGCTCGGATCGGAGTGTTTACTCGAGTTAGAAGATTACGTATTGCCGGCGACATCGATCGGTAGACTGTTACGTTGTGTTTTTTGGATTTAGAGCGTTTTAAAAGTATAGGCTTTCTATCCACGTACTGGAAAGTTAATAGAATTAAGTATTTACATATTGTACTAGCTGCGCCTCGCGGTTTCACCCGCGTTGTACCCGTTCCCGCGGGAATTTCGGGATGAAAAATAGACTATGGCCGATTCTCAGACCTACTCAATATGCTTACAAAATTTCATGAGAATCGGTCAAGCCGTTTCGGAGGAGTACGCGAACGAACACTGTGACACGAGAATTTTATATATAAGAAGATTATATATTAAAAATGCTTTAGTATAAGATCATTTATTTCTCATTATATATGTATTACAAATTTAATCTAATCTACGAAAGCAATTCTTCAAACTAATATATTTGAACATTACTGTCTTAGAATCCTCAATTTGCTTAAAACCATCTAAATTATAATATATCCTTAATGATAGTGAAATCATTGACAATTATTGGTCAGCCATGTCATTATTTGCGATGCCCGATAGCGACAGACGATTTAGACAAATATCAGTAAAGCTTACGTATTTTTTCTTTATCTTCGATTACAATAGAAGTTCTATTTCCAAAGCTTAGTTCTAATTCAAAATACTACACCACGCACACAACCAACGCACATCAAAAGAAGTATGTGAACGTATTCTAACAGTAACACAATAACTTACTTATCTGATGTATTACTAAGCTAGTAAGTTAAATTACGTAACTCCTGTATACTTAAGTTGTAAGCTCAATTCAACCTCATATAATCTTCCTAAGTGATATATGAATATCAAATCTTCATAATAACCACTTTAAGATAGAGGTGTGGGCAAAATGACTTGCTTAATATCTTGTTTCTTTTGGGAGACAGTTGGTGCTAAAATGACTATAAACGCGTAGAAAAAAGTCAATATTTAATCGATTCGTTTTTGTTAACCCTTAACAACACACGCTATTTTCAATCACACAACTACACACGTGGGGTACCTCGTTCACTCATAAAGAAAATGCCTATAACAGTTTTGTTTTTGTAATTTGTGGGAATTTATTTATAAAAAATAAATCAAAGGCATTTTGTAAAGGTAGTGAAAACATTTATTTACAAACTTTAAACTTAAAAATTTACATTTCTAGCGTCAAACAAAAAAGTTACAAAAATAGCGTAATTTTTGTTTAATTAACTTTAGACCTCAACTTTGTTATAAATTTATAAACAAAACAAAAACTTAAGTTGTTTTTCTAAGTATTCTTATCTTATTAACTATGAAAAAAATAAAAAAATCTTTGAAAACACTTAAACATCCCCAACCAGCAAAAACTAGGCTTACAACAATCTCAAGACTACTGTATTTTTGCTCTTACATCACTCCTATATAATCGTATAAGCCTGAGTTTGGGCACTAATTATAAGCATATTTAGTTTAATATCGTTCTAATATCAGTCTAATTGAATACAGTTTTCACTTACTGAAATATAGCCAAAATTAATTTAAGCCGACTTAGGCTAATATTGCTTTTACGTAAGTATCTTGTAAGCCTGCATAGGCTTATATTGGTCTAAGGTTAGAATCTTTTGAGGCAATTCAAGCTCATTATGATTTTTCGTCAAATCAAACTTTAAAGTTCGTGTGAGTGTTGGTTTCAAAGTTACAAAGGAAGAAAAAACAATTAATAAATGAAAACAAATTTAAGTTGCTGTGAAGTTAATGTTATACTAAAGTGCCGTAATTATCAAGTGCGTGTATTTAAGTATTACGGTAAATAATCGTATTGGAATATATTATTTACTGTTAAGTAGACCTCTTTTTACGCTTCAAAATTCATGCGCCTTGTTAAATTAGGTATTTTATGTTCTCGTTTAATTATTTTATTTGTTAATTTGTATTGATAGTGTCGCCATTAGTATAGCTGCATTTTACAAGCGCACTATTAGACTATTGTAAGATTGTTTACTCTAATTTTAGCATTCGGTATACTAAAGATAACTCCATATTGGAATAAATTAGGGTTCCTCGCAATTTTACATAAAACCTTAAAACGACAGGGAGAAAAAAAATACGGAGTTACGGACACGATCGTGTCCGTAACTCCGTCGAAGACAGCGCACGCGGCGCGGGCGGCGGCGGTGGCGGCGCGCGGCGCGGGGAGCGGCGTAGTCAATCGAGCGGTGCCCGCGCGTCTGCATTGACGTAGTGTTGTGAATTTTATTATTTTAGTGTCGTTTCAAAATAAAAGATGTTTTCAAAATAAAAGATGTTTTTGTAATCCATTATTTAATAGGTATTATCAAAATTCAAAAATTTGAAATAAAATATAGCCAGCAAAATTACTCTTAAGACTATTAAAATTAGTATTCCCAAAATTTACCTAAGATCAAACGCTCTTTTATGGGTCTTGTCTTTTGTATCACTACATCACTATCACTACATAGTATAAAATAAAGTCGTCACTTTTTCGTGTCTGTCTGTTTGTCTGTCTGTCTGTATGCTTAAATCTTTAAAATTACGCAACTGATTTTGATGCGGTTTTTTGTAATAGGTAGAGTGATTCAAGAGGAAGGTTTTTATGTAAAAAAATTCCCGAAATTCCAACGGAAACGGGCACAACGCGGGTAAAACCGCGGGGCGCTGCTAGTTGTAAATATGTTGATCCAAAATCACTCTAATATCATACTTTTATCCAGTGCTATTGATCTTATAATAGTTTCAAATAAGATCAGAAATGCACGTACTCACAGTACTCTTATGCAATGCTGATATTAGTCTGACATCTTACAATAGCAATAGTCTTTTTTAAACTTACACGATTTGAACACATAGTTTTAACGTACTCACACGGGTTTTTTCGTGTTAGTTAGTTAGTGTGTCAGTCTAATGTGAACGCACCTTTAAACTCTAATATTGACCATGTGAGGGTACTTCCAACACTTGGAACGTCTACCCTCCCATCACAGCGGTAACTCCAATGTCTTCAGTTCACCCGCGACCACGAGAGGTGCAATCCCCTCGAAACGTCGGGAAATAAAAAGTAAGTTATTACTTGCTTTATTAAGTTTTCTAACACGAAAAAACCCGTGTGAGTACGTTAAAACTATCTTACAATAGCATTTAGCAAGTCTATTATAAAATCAAACGAGCTTAGAAAATACGCATATAAGAGCAAGTTTTCTCAAGTGCAACTAGTCTTAGTAAATGCTCTTATAGGAGTAAGTGGCTTACAATAGCATAGTAATGTCTCTTCTATACATATATGAGACTTGGTTATGAGACTGAGCGTTCTTGAGGCCATACCGGCTTGTCTAAAATGTAATTAGGATCGATGGCATGTTCTAAAACAATTATAAGAGCGCTTAAAGCCTACCACTCTTATAAAGTGCGAGTTCTGAGCCTGTTTTGCTGGTTGGGTCTAAAATCACAAGGGCAATGCACAATAATATTATGAGCTGGAGTTCGTGATCGGGAAGGTGGTATTTTTGCCCATTTATACCGGTTTTTCCCATAAGATGCGTTGTTGCGGTCTTGTTCATTGTTTTGTTGACTATTATTTTATATATCTTCACTATCAGAGTCGCTTTCCGCTTCTTCTTCACTTTCGGTTTCTTGATTGCTTACTTCAGATTCATTATCACTCAAATCAAATGCTGTTTCGGGAAAAATATGATAATTTTCGTTTTCTTCAACCTCCAGCTCATTTAACAGATTTTCAATCTGCCGGGGATTCAATTTTTTATCCATATTGCGCTAAAAACGTACAAAAAAAGCAAAAATATAAACATGTGCAATAATAAAAACACCTACGTAACTTCACTCGTGGGGTGCCTAGCTCACCCCAACGACTCGTACCTCCTAAACTAAGCACGATAGCCCCGCGTGCGTCCGCTCCCCGCAACTTCTAGGGCGATACTTAGAATACACGGACGCTCGGCCGCGTACCGTATAAAACATTTAAAATATGAACGAAAATAGTGAGATGGGGTGACCTAGGCACCCCACGTGTGTTGTTAAGGGTTAAGTGTTATCTTGATCAGGAGAGTTTAGTTTTCCTAGGAAAGCTTTTAGACCAAACCACATCCGGCAAAATACATTTATATTTTCATTGATGTATAATAGATAGTATATTGCAAAAAGTTACTAAATGGCTGGTGTAACTAGCTTAAAATTGATTTCAAGTAAAAAAAAAACGTAAAAACGTTATGATCGTTCAGAAAAAAAGCTAAGTTTCAATCTTTTACCAATAAATAAAAGTTCTGTTCCCTTCGCTCTTGGTTGTTACCGTCTTACCGAGTTAGTTAGTGGTCAAAAAGACGTATTGAGATAAAAGAGAGGATTAGCGGTGTTAATACGGATATATAAAGATTCGTACGTCATTAACAAGATAAAAGTTACGAAAAAGATAGATTACATTAAGCTCTTCTGGGTTTGGTGCAAAAATAAATAATGTACACGATTGTACCCTGTATATCCCAAATATAGCCTGGTATTTTTCACTATATCCCAAAACATCAGTACAGTAAAGATTAAAAATAATCACCATCGTGTGAGTACAATTGAAAATGGGCGTCACAGATGTCCCAATGACCTTGCTGCCACACTCAGACACATTGATTAAATAGTCACTTACTAATTGAACGTAATTTTTCATACATTACATGACAAAATCACTCATTAAATCTCTACTAAGGAAGCATTCCAGTGTTCCAGAGTTTACGATGTCTCCGACGGGCCTTAGATGCTATACGCCCGTTAAACATCAATTAGTTAAGTGTCGATTTAATGAACATTGAGTGCGGCAGTTACCTTATATAAAAAAATAAAAAATTATATGAGATTTTGTTAAATAACAACTAACAAACTCTCAATCAATGAAGTTTTAGATACAGTCTACTCATCAAAGCCCACGCACCCGTCATTCCTATCAGTCCGATGCAGATTTTCGATTTTTCCTATTCTCCGTCACCCTAAATTCCGCAACCCATTTCTAAAAACACTGTCCATCCGTCAAACAAATGAAGTGTAAAACCGGGATTGTATCGGACCCGCACCGTATCTGTCGGACATAGTATCGATATAGCCCGCGGACTGCACCCAATTTTTCCGGATTAAGGATTTAGTGAGTATCGGGCGAAACTGGACATGGGAAGACATAAATCTAAATTGGTACTTTAAGACTCTTTATTTAAAGTGGGGTTACCTTAATTTAGGGTATTTTCTTGGAAGATTTGAATGTTTTGTTTTGCATAATAGATTATTAGAATTCTTGTTGTTTCTATGCTACAGACCCAATCTAGTACCTACCTCAAACCACTAATAATTTCAGATTCAGTACAATGGTAACTCAATTTCCTAATTACTAGTAAGTCTTTTACGTTAGCAACGGTAATCTCTTCGCTATGTGAATCATATTAAGAGTTCTCTCCTAATTCATCATAACCCTTATCTTTCCCACTTTATCTCTATATGAGCGAGCCAAGTTCTCGTCTCTAATAAACCCAGTCTCACAAAGTTATGCCTGTATAAGTTTCCGATGTTGGACATGCACGTTGAATGCATAAAACATATTGCTTCGAATTCTGCTTCCTCTACGAAGTCTTCATAAAATTTGTTTGAATTGAAATGTCTTTGCTGAATCAGAGTGTGAAATTTTATCTCTTTATTTGTTTGTAGAATTTCGTTGGAGTTCATAATTGGTGTGTTTTCATTTCTGAATTCTATGACATCTTTCGAGAAATCAAAGGGCGAATTTTTCTTGGAAATTAATTGAAGAACAAATTTTATTTGTTCAGTGGCAATCGTCATCTGTCGTACATTGAAATGTCACTTGACATTTACATGATGACACATTTTCATAGTAGAACTACCTATGTTTCGTGGTCAATATAATGAACAAGCTTAAGATCTTTCATTTTGTTTTTATTAAGAAAAACTTACCTAACATTTCTAACTTCTTGAGGGTTTTGTTATTATACTTAACTATTATACAATATTGATTCAGAACTCTTAAGATAATATTTTGGAAGAATAATACTCTTCTTAAATATTATTACAAGAGTTCTAAGTCAATATTTTATAATAGTTCCTAAAACAATGAAAATCAAAGACATTGTTCCTTTCAAGCAATTTATACTATTCCACAAAGTCGCTATTCATTGTGCGATATAATATTTCATTAGAAATAACGACCTCGAGTGTGTCTTGTAGGATGATATTGGAAAGTTAGTTCGGAACAGACACAAATAGGTCATGACTATAATATTTAACGTTTATTGAAGGTCGTTTGGTTATAAAGAGAAGATAATTTATATCAATATATTATCTAAAATATTTATTAACTGCTAAAGGTTTTATCGTGCGATTAACCTCAAAGGATGTATTGATACAATTATAATGCTGCGTCTGCCTAATGGTGCGACTGCGATTCCATGTTTAAATTGTTTTAGATTGCCGAGAGCTACTTCACTCTCGATTGTCAATACTCAAGTGGACAACTTCAGTTATGTGCCAAATGCAGCTGCCGTAGGCAACGCATGTAACTAATGCGTTGCATTCGTCGTAGGTCTAAGTGTAGGGCCACATCTGCGGAACGTAGCGCGCCGAACCTTCCGCTAAATACGCTCGTAGTGTATTTCAAGTTATCTATGACACATCAGTCGAAATTACGCCGCGTTCTGCGTAGTGCGTAACCTTCCGTCGGGCGGTTTGTTCAGCTAAAACGCATTTAATGTATTTTGCATAGCAAGCGACACATCACGCGACGCGTTGCGCGACCGAAAGTTCGGCGGGCGCCGGGCGTAGCTGAACGTGCGGCTTGTGTTGTGCATCGCGCAATTGGGCTTTTGAAAATAATAAAAAATTGTGATAAATCGAAAGATTATACATATATTAGTTTTATAACAAAACTATTTTTATTTTAATCTAATTAAATCCATGTTTCTGGGCACGTGCGCACACCGCAAAGTGTCGATACAGACTACGACGACGCCACGTAACTTTCCGTCGCGTAGCGCACTGAACAAGACGCCGCATTTAGCCGAACGTGCGGCGCCGTACGTTACGCAGATGTGTCGCGAAACTAAAGCCGAACGTGCGGCGCCGTACGTGCCGAAGGTTCGGCGCGCTACGTTGCGCAGATGTGGCCCTACACTAAATGTTATCGCACCGTGCAGAAGGCACTATTTTCTTACGTATACTATTCAAATAGTTTTCTGTTTTAATACTTTTTTTAAAGTATTAAAAAATACGAAAAGACCAATGAAATATTGATGATTTATTGCTTTAGCAATAAAAATAATAAAAATCAGTACGACCTAAATAGTACTTCTTGGCAAGATCTCATGCGAGTTTCATTTCATATCAGTCTATTTTAGAAACAAAAATAAATAAAATACGTTACACCAGAAAAATAAATTAGCATCTATAAACATTCCTCCCGGGCGTACCTGGTCACATCTTTTACGGTCCACTTGGTGCAGCTTCAAAGCTTTGGATTTATTAATTTTCTTTCATGTATGAATTTATTTCTATCTGTCTGCCCTCTGCAAGATATATTATTAAGCTGTTTATATTTAGTTGGTTTTGATGAACGATGTGGCTTGTGAAGTTCAAAAGGGTGCTGTTTATATAATTCTGGCTTTAATGGCAATAATTATATTTTAAAGAGAGTCTGACTGTAAAATTAATAAGCTTAACCTTGGTAATGTTCTAAATGTGGTAAATGATATTGAAATCGATGGATAGGAACCGAAAGGTGTCTCGTAAACATTGTGAACTAGCCGTGCTCCGTGGTTGTACCCGTTCCCGCAGGAATTTTGGGATAAAATGTATCCCATATGTTATTCTGAAGTATAAGTCCAGTAGTTTTTTGTGAAAGAGTAACCAACATACATACATCCTTACAAACTTTCGCATTTATAATATAAGTAGAATATTCACATCGGGCATCGGCTGTTTGTATTTGAAGTGGATTCGCTATCGCTTTCAGAAGTTTTTCAGGGTCGTTAACAATAAGTGGTTTAAAGTTGCGGCTCGGGAAGTTCAATATAGTGTGGGCATATCGAATGTAAAATTTTATATTCAAGTTTTTAGAATTTGCTTATTCACAGCATGTAAACGACGCCTTACTTACATGTTTTGTCCCGAACTAATACTAATAACTAATAACGAATATTGGCAAAATTCGTTATTAGTTAAAGTTAAAGTATCAACATATTCTACGTGACACACAATGATAGGATCCATTTTATAAGAAATGAAATTCCGAATTAACACAGAAACAGGAATTTAATGTAATCTAATTACCATAAAATTATGTGAAGCTGGGAGTCTCAAAACGTTATTTCTTATTTAATTTAAATTGTCGTTAAAACGTTAATGAAGTTGTCACGAAAATTGATATTTTAATTATGAGGCGTGATACTGTTTTTTTTTGTTCCGTGCTTTGGAGGGCACGTTAAGCAGTCGGTCTCGGTTGTGTCAATCGTCAGACCACGTCGAAGGCCTTTAGGCGGTCTAAAAACTCCGGCACCAGGGTTGGCCACTAACTGATTCTAAATGAATGATGAGAATGACTGTTTTTTTATAACTATCCTTAGTTATAGTCTTGTTTAAACTTACGCGATTTGAACACGTAATAACATACTCACACATTTTTTTGCGGTTTTTCAAGAGTTTTCGAGTGCGTTTAATATATCTTTATAAATTTTATGTCATTAAAGAATATTTTACTTGGTCAGATAACATATAACTTCAACCAGATATTTAGCGCTTTATATTCTAGGAATCGTGACAAATCGATTGTTTGCTCAGGGGTTGTTAGTGTTATATTCATTATTAAGATCTAGTCAAATATGAAACATATATTTTACACACTCAGAAACGTTGATTAAATCGAAACTTAATTATATGGCGTAACTTTTCATAAATCCTACTAATCCTACTAATCCTATCCTACTAATATTATAAATGCGAAAGTTTGTGAGGATGGATGTATGTATGGATGGATGTATGGATGGATGTATGTTTGTTGCTCTTTCACGCAAAAACCACTGAACGGATTTGAATGAAACTTTACAGTAATGTAGGTTATATATCAGAATAACACATGGAATACATTTTATCCCGAAATTCCCGCGGGAACCGATACAACGCGGGGCGCGGCTAGTTGTCAATAAGAATAGACGTCGCTGAGTATGGGCGTTACTTGTAGAGCCAAACACGTGTTTCAAGAATGTTATTATTTCATTCATACAAATAGTAAAAGGATATAATAAAATCTTTGTTTTATATCATTTCTTAGATTTGATACAAAAAAGGAAACAGGAAAGAGACAAAATATGCCAATAAGTAATGGGATAAAACGAGATAGAAAATCTAATGCTCTTTTTGGAACACGGGACATCCTGAACCGAATTTATTTTTGAATTTCTTAGAACATGATTTACGGCGCCATTTCTATGGAATACATTATGGAAATTCTATTTACTTTTTGTCCACTTTTCTGTTAAAGCGATATTCTTAAATGTGTCGAACATTTAAAAGCACTTTATAATGTACATACTTTCCGTAGTACCGTTCTATTTATTTTTGACTAGCAGCGCCCCGCGGTTTTACCCGCATTGTGCCAGTTCCCGTGGGAATTTCGGAAATTTTTATACACATAAACCTTTGTCTTGAATCACTATATCTATTAAAAGAAACCGCGTCAAAATCCGTTGCGTACTTTTAAAGATCTAAGCATACATAGGGACAGAAAGACAGCGGAAACCGACTTTGTTTTATACTATGTAGTGATAAAATGTACGTCTCAGTAGTCTAATGGTACGAGTATGTGCACTCGCCTGTAAGACTGAGGTTCCAGGATCAATTCCCAGGTCGAGTGAAAACACGTTTCCTACTTTTGGCATTGCTCGGATGGCATTTAACATGGCTCGGGTTTGAGATCACCAACCGCATTGGGCGTGGTGGTTACATCTATTCCTCCTCCTGAGGCCTTGGCCTGCAGTGGGACTTTATACAATGTGTGGGTGCACCATAATACTGTCTTATAATTTGTGTACGGAGACAAATGTCGTGCCGATAAAACAAACGGGTTGCGCTCCGAGAGTGCCGGCAGAAGTGATAACTTGAATATTAACGACAAAACGTTCAATCGAATGTTCGACGAAAGTTCGATCAGGTCACGTGTCGTGATGCGAGGCTAACATTTTTTACCCATCACAAATAGTGCACAACGCCGCTAAAGAAGATTTCACTTAAAAAATTATGACATTAAAGTCAAACAAGTATTTGAACGAAAAGGGTTCAATGCTAATTTCATTTAATTTCGTTGAAGTTCCGAAAAACCCGTTTGTCCCGTCTCATAGACGTAAAGTTTGTATTACATATTCCCAAAAGCTTGACAGTTTACAAACTTGAGAGCAACGATCAGAAACTATCCTCTTACATTCCCATTTCCCTTAAGTTAAGGGGGTATCTAAGTTTAGTGTTCGGCCCTAGCAACTAAAAGCAACAGGCAACTTCGGGTATTCTGTTGACGTCTGAATAATGGTAATGACATATTTAGCACAACATTTGGCGACACAAAATGATAAGTGCTTTGTTCTCTTACAAATGATTTTGAATTTAAATGCATTTCAACGTAGATACGATAGATTGAGCCAGTAAGTACATGTTGCAAGCCGGGAAGTTAGAAAAGCGAGAGGCACTCTTACTCGCGATCTTTGGAACTCGCCATCTTGTAACTTGAAAACAAGTTAAATTTAAATTACATCATAGAAATTTATACAAACTAGCCGCGCCCCGCGGTGTTACCCGCGTTATATCGGTTCCCGCAGGAATGTCGGGGTAAAATGTATTCCTTGTGTTATTCTAATGTATAACCTTTATCACTGTATAGTTTCATCCAGATCCATCCAGTAGTTTTTTCGTGTAAGAGCAACAAACATACATGCATACATCCATACATACATCTATCCTCACAAACTTTCGCATTTGTAATTTAAGTAGGAAGTAGGATACTTTAACAGGTATAGTAGAGAAAATATTTTTATAGACCAACATAATTATGAACCTACATGAACCCATTCTACGAGTAACTCAACTGCCAGCACAACCCCTCACAGTAAGTTATTAAACTCTTTAATATCTTCATAAATTGATAACTCAATAACGTCATTTCATCGTCCTTTAACTAATGGTTAAACAAGTAAGGTGAACCAATTGATTTTACCAAAAATGTGCTTTTCAATATTAGTCCTTCATTCGGTTTGAATAAGGTCTATGCTAAGATCGTATGACTTTGATGGATATGTATCAAAATGTGGTTGAATCAGACAATTGACCCGTATCCATTGTGGCAATTGAGAGACGCCGCTGACGAGACGTGGAGGGATCTCTTTGATGGCTCATTTGTTGATTAATTTAATGATTATTGGTGAATTAATGATGGTAACTAACCTCGGCATGTTGAGCCTGATACAGAACAAAGAACAGGAAAACAGTACAGTTATTAACGTTGATTAAAATTAACCAATGACAAATCTTAGAGCCTGAGTATACTAGTGGGAGCTCTTAAAATTAGTGCGTTCAGTATAAAAAAAAAGTATTAGCCTACAATGCCTGCTGGGCAAACACCTCTCGTCTCACGGAAGATATCAGTTGGTACAGTGAAGAGGATTAGGCGTAATCACAACTGCATTTGCCTAATGCGCGTTATTGATCTCAAACCCCAGCCATGTTTGAAAAGTAGAAAACATGTTTTCGCTCAACCTGGGAATTGAACCAGGGACCTCAGTCTTGGCAGGCGAGTGCTCATACCACCGGACCACGGAAGCGTTCAAATAAACAAAAAATAAAGCTCTTGTTTTATTAGTATAAATGTATTTATAACACCTGATTAGAGTAATAAGTCAATGACAAATGTTTCAATTTTATAAGGCCAAGGAGTACTACAGTGCTTACCATTTTCACGTCCCAACTTCTAGCATATTGTGTCTCATACATGACAAAGTGAAGATAGTTATTACGTTGATTATAATAAGGCTACGACAATTGAATCAAGATGATACGACATTTATCCGGAAGGCTTTTGTTTATGATGTGTGTTACGTTATTACTTATGAAGAAGAATTGTGATGAATGGGACTAACTGAAGTAAGAAGTTATTAAGCAAAGACTTATTTTAACAATGATTAATCCATAGACCTTTGCAAACGTGATACTGGATTCTTGCTGCACTCACAGACGTCCATCAAATCGACACTTAACAAATTGGCGTCTTAACTCATATTTAATTATTGGAGTGATTTTGAAATGCATTGTATAAAAAAAGAAATTATACATTACAATGTCAAAGTCGCTCATTTAATCTCTACTTAGGAAGCATTACGCGTACTTATTGGTTAAGTAAAACAATTGATATCAATTCCCTAGATTTATTGATATCTTTATTTCAACTAAGCTTTATTGTAAGGTACTTTTAACAAATAGCAGTTAACATTTTCAAGATTATCTCGCCCACAATAAGGCCATCCAATTCCACTCCAAATTAATTTATTATCACACTCATTGACTGTAATTCTTAGACTCTTATTTAGTTCATTCACTCATTCATTCATTCATTCATTCGAGTAGGTAAATGGCCAATCCTGTTGTCGGATTTAAGACCACCTAAAGGTTTCCGACTAGGTCTAATGATTGGAACAACCGGGACCGACTGATAAACATGCCCAAAGCACGATAACTCTGACACCAGGATTGGTCAGGTTGACCATCCAATCGATGAAGAAGAAGAAAAAAAAATGCATAAGAATTGTTTTAACTGTTCCATACAGTTGCCAAAGATACCATAAAGTTCATTCCTTACTCATACATATGTATGAAGACTAATCCAATAGGAGGATGGAATTACTACGTGATATTATCTGGTGTTAAGGGTTCGCGTCCATTTCTTGTTATTAGGGTTAGGACACGATATCGTTTTGATTATTGCCATGAAGAGATTTCTGCTGTCTTTGTTGTTGAAAAGTAAACGCAATAATATAATCTATGTTAGCATTGATTAGTTCATATATATAGTCTGTGGTCACCGGTCACTCCGGTCAACAAAGTTACTTGGTCTGTGGTTCTCTCCCTTCTACGTGTGTGTCTGCTGTGAAGACGTCTGTCGCTACTACGTGTATTTAATCCGAATAAATCTTATTAACCCAAGACGAAACCTGCCTTTTATTAGGTTATGGGCCCAGATACGAAGAATCTGCAATTGAATTCACGGCTAACTCAATACGAAATTGTTGGCGAGCGGCGTGACGCGAACACGGCGAACAAGCGGCGCACGTACGAACGCATGGGAAGATGGCGACTTCAAACGCAGGCGGTGGTGGTAATTCCACAACGAACTTCATTGGAATTGAAAAGCTTCGAGGTATTGAAAATTACACATCATGGAAATTTATGATGAAAATGATACTGGTGCACGAGGATCTTTGGGATTGTGTTGAAAAAGGCGACGTGAGTGATGATAAGAAAGCACAACGTGGTCTTGCCAAAATTGCACTGGCTGTCAGCCCGGCAGCTATCCCGCATATAAGAAACGCATCCTCGGCGAAGGAAGCCTGGGATAATCTGCAGAAAGCGTATGAAGACAAAGGCCTATGTAGGAGGCTCGGTCTGCTCAGATCACTTTTTTCATGTAAGTTGAGTGAGAGCGAGACCATGGAGGTCTACGTGAACAAAATCACTGAAATTTCGCAACAATTGACAGAAATAGGATCACCTCTTGAGGATGACTTCGTTGCAGTCATCATGCTGAGTGGTCTAACATCTGAATATGACCCTTTCATTATGGCCATTGAGAACACGAGTGTGAAACTTTCTACAAATGTAGTCAAGAGCAAATTACTACAAGAAAGTCTCAAGAGAGTTGAAAAGGAAGGGATTGGTTCTGCCTTTATAACTAAAAGGCAAACTCAGCGGTGCTTCAGGTGCAAGCAGGTGGGGCATTTCATAAAGGACTGTCCAAAGTCTACTAAAAAGAAGAATGGACAAGAGCGGCCCACATCGGATAAAGCTGCAACGAAGACCAGTCTACTGACGGCGCTCTCCGTGAACATCAACAGTGACTCATGGTATATTGATAGTGGTGCCACGGGGCACATGTGTCATGATAGGAAATCCATAATTAACTATTCAAATAATGGACAATTAGAAGTAAAAATTGCGAATGGTGAAAAACTTTACACGGCAGGACAGGGTTCAGTGAAAGTTCAAATGAAGAATAACAGTTTAAAGACAATAAGTGATGTTCATTTTGTACCAAATTTAACTACCAATTTATTGTCAGTTAGTGCCATGGTAAAGAAAGGTTATAAAGTGATGTTTTGTTCTAAAGGGTGTAGAGTTCTGGATGGTAGTAAAGTAGTGGCTACTGCCAGTTTATGTAATGGTATTTATAAGCTGGATGTACAAGAAACAATAACTTGCAATTTGGTAGGGAATATTTCTAGTGGTGTTTCAGATGTTTCTCAACATGATGCAGTGAACGAGTCAAGTAGACAATGCAGTGCTACTGATGTAAGTGTACTAACAGAGACACAGACTTCACAGCAAGGTAATGTGGCTTCGCAAGAGGTCTGGCATCGACGCCTTGGGCACTTGAACCACAGAAGTATGGATTTATTAAAAGAAGGTTTGGCTTTTGGTATCTTTTATGATTCTAGTACCTACCAACAGTGTATTGCTTGTATCGAGGGAAAACAAACTAAATTACCTTTTCCCAAGAAAAGTTTTAATAGAGCTACAGATGTACTAAAATTAGTGCATACAGACTTGTGTGGACCTATGCCTTGCAGTTCTATCAGTGGTAGAAAATACTTTCTCACTTTTATAGATGATTTCAGTAGGAAAACTTATGTTTATTTTCTTAAACAAAAGAGTGAGGTCTTTGAAAAGTTCAAGGAATGGAAGGCATTAGTAGAGAACCAAACTAATAAAAAATTAAAAGTACTAAGGAGTGACAATGGTGGTGAATTTGTTAATTCTCAATTCCAGAAGTTTTTGAAGGAAAGTGGAATCCAGCATCAGACAACGGTGCCACACTCTCCTCAACAAAATGGAGTAGCAGAGAGAGCCAACAGAACCATAATGGAGAAAGCCCGGTGCATGCTGAAAGAGGCAGGCCTAGAGAATACATTTTGGGCAGAAGCTGTCAACACCGCGGTCTATCTCAAGAACCTGTCACCTACCGTAGCAGTTAGAGGTTTCACTCCGGAGGAAAAATGGAGTGATAAAAAGGTATCCATTTCCCACTTACGTACTTTTGGTTGTATTGCCTATGCTCATAAAGTCATTCGAAACAAATTAGACTCGAAAGCAAAGAGGTACATCTTTGTAGGATATTGTAAAGATACAAAAGGCTATAGACTCATAGATCCAGATAATCCAGTAGATTGTATAAAAGCCCGAAATGTGACGTTTTTAGAAAATAAATTCCTTAAAAACTTTGTGTCACATGATGATAAGCAATATGATGAGAAGTCCTCATACATAATTGATGATGCGACTAGGAATGATCACAATTCTCCTGCGCTCACAGAATCATCTACCGATGAACGTTCTGATGGCACAAATTATATTAATTTACGTCGGGGCGGACAGCGGCATTTACACAGAACGATTGTAATGGATGATTCTATGAACGAACAGGAAAGCATTGAGACAGATGATGCTTTGGATAAAACATATATTCCAGGTGAATCAACTGAGGATGAGAGTATATCAGAGACTTCCAACTTCGAAGACAACGAAGAGTCATGGTTATCGGCAAATATAGTCAGTGGAGGAAATGAAGTTGAACCTCAGACTGTACAGGAAGCACTGAGCAGTGCAGAGGGTGATAACTGGATGAAGGCAATGGAAGATGAGTATAAATCATTTTTAAAGAATAAATGCTGGTCTCTTTGTGATAGAGAAAAAGGCCAGAAACCTGTTAAATGCAAATGGGTATTTAAGAAAAAGTTTATTAATGGGGTAACAATGAAGTACAAGGCCAGACTTGTAGCGAAAGGCTATACCCAGAAACAAGGTATTGACTACAACGAGACCTTCTCCCCGGTCGTGAGACACTCCAGTATTCGCGCACTGCTGGCCGTGGCGGCCGAGTATGACATGGAAGTGGAACATCTCGACGTGAAGACTGCATTTCTCAATGGAGATCTTGAGGAAACAGTCTACATGGAGCAACCGGAAGTATTTGCGGTAAAAGGTATGGAAAACAAAGTCTATAAACTCCATAAGGCGATTTATGGTTTGAAGCAAGCTTCTAAAGCATGGTATGGAAGAATAAATAATTTTCTAGTTAATAGACTAATGTTTACTAAGTCTTTGTCTGAGCCATGTGTCTACCATAAATCATGCAAAAACTCAAAGATAATAATAGCTCTATATGTAGATGATATTTTATTGTTTTCGACAAAAAATTCGAAAGAAAAGGATAAAATAAAAGAAAAACTCAAAAGGGAATTTGAAATTACAGATTTAGGGCCAGCTAGATTCATATTAGGTATGAGAATCTGTAAAAATAAAGGTGTTTTCACACTTGATCAGTCTGGGTATATTGAAAGGGTTTTACAAAAGTTTAAAATGGAAGATTGTAAACCTGTTGCTACTCCTATGGAAGTAGGTATTACACTAACTAAGTCAAATGAGTCACTGCAAAATCAGAGTTGTAATTTTGACTATAGGGGCTTGATAGGATCTCTGATGTACATTACAGTTGGATCGCGACCAGACATAGCTCATGCGATTAGTTATCTAAGTCAATTTAATGACTGTTATTCAGAAAGTCATTGTAAAGCGGCGAAGAGAGTCCTTCGTTACCTCAAAGGTACTAAAGATTGTTCTTTGGCGTTTCAGAAAGGCGGACTAGAGATCACTGCGTTCGTAGACGCTGATTGGGGAAGAAACGAGTTGGATCGTCGTTCTTACACTGGCTATATTTTCCGAATAGGAAAGTCTATCGTTTCTTGGGAAAGTAGAAAGCAAAAAACCGTTGCTTTATCAAGTACGGAAGCAGAGTACATGTCTCTCTCAGATGCATGTAAAGAGGCTTTGTTCCTTCGTAAATTTATGAAAGAACTACTTGATAAAACAATGAAGGTTGTCATCTTCAATGATAACCAATCTGCACAGAAACTTTGTTTAAATTCCATGTATCATTCCAGAACGAAACACATAGATATAAGACACCATTTTATTAGAGAAAATGTTTATAATGGTTTTATTGATGTAAAATATTTGTGTACTGATGAAATGGTAGGAGATTTGCTAACTAAGCCTTTGTTAAGAGAAAGGCATGAAAAATTCTTGTATCAATTGTTGTCTAGAATATAATTGTATTATTGGTTTAAGGGCCAGTGTTGAAAAGTAAACGCAATAATATAATCTATGTTAGCATTGATTAGTTCATATATATAGTCTGTGGTCACCGGTCACTCCGGTCAACAAAGTTACTTGGTCTGTGGTTCTCTCCCTTCTACGTGTGTGTCTGCTGTGAAGACGTCTGTCGCTACTACGTGTATTTAATCCGAATAAATCTTATTAACCCAAGACGAAACCTGCCTTTTATTATTTGTTGTGTAATTACTGCCTTATTTTTTTGTTTACGTTTGTGTTTGATATCGGAGGTGTAATATTTTTTTTGTCACCTTTGTTTGGTCATGGTTCTGTGCGAATGTGTCTCTTGGGAGATACATATTTGTGTACAGTGTCACAGTTTAACACCGAGATTGTCTTTGTGTATTGTGCAGGTTTTTGGTTGGTTTAATCATAAAATTCTTCTTCTTCATCGAGTAGATCGTCAACCTGACCAATCCTGGTGTCAGAGTTATTCAGCTTAAAAAAATCATTAGATGCTTCGTTAATTGGTTTTCTGCGTTTAAAATGAATTAAAGTGTATGAAACTTTGAGTAGCATGGTTGTACTATAGAAAAATTATGACGGCATTGATAAGAGTTAATGGGCCTAATGTTCAATATTAACTCGCGGCTTTACAACGCACATACTCGTATATACACGGTTTCCATACATTCTATATTAATTTTATTTTAAATTTATTGGAAATTCAATATTAATAGCAATCCAACAAGGCAAATACAAAATTACAACTAAAAAATGCAACAGAAGGAAACAATAGATATTATTCCCTTTCTCGGTGATAGCTTTGTTTTACTATCAACGTAAAATATCGCCGAGATCTTCCAAGATTCAAAGAAACCCAAGTTCGAAGAGCAACAGTGAACAATCAGTTTTGAAATTCACCTCTATGCAATTTCAACCACTGAAATCTGCCAAAGCAAGGAGTGGTTTCCAACAAGTGGAACTTAATTAAATGCAACCTCGCTGTGTTACCTTTGATTTAATTAATTGTCTGTTTATTCAGGTCTCAAAATAATTAATTAAATCATCTGAATTAAAAGGAAATACACAAGCTGCAAATATCCTACTTATATTATAATTGTGAAATTTTGTGAGGATGTATATATGTATGTTTGTAACTCTCTCACGAAAAAACTACTGAACGGTTTTGGATGAAACTTTACAGTAATATAGGTTATACATCAGAATAATACATGGTATACATTTTAACTAAAAATTCTCACGGTAACGGGTACAACGCGGGTAAAACCGCGGGGCACGGCTAGTTTATTCATAAAAGCATTTTCATGTTAGAATTACTAAGAAAACGTTGTTAGTGAGCTCCTGTTACAAATTATGTGAGGTTTTTTCTACGAACATGTCCAATTAAAATGTTTTAATGTCTTGTTTAACATATCACTAGAAAATAAACTAAATCTGTAACATTAAAATATCAAACTGATCTTTATTTTCGCAAGGAAAATACAAACTTACTTTTTAGAATGACGACGCAATTCAGTTATCAGCCAATTTCAGTCGCCGAAAGTGTTTCTACTAAATTCAGCCCGGCTAGTATGTAGCTGAAGACATATCTCTACTCGTCGAACAGGGAGCCATGGTCCATTTATATGAGGCCTGCACCCTGCAAGTTGACGAAATATCTGTTGTGGAAGACAAAATGTGGTCCTCGAGTGTTTATGCTAGGGTATACTGTACTGGACTTTTTCATACTAATGTATCCTCCGACGCCAAACACCTCAGGTGATTACTACAGTCATTAGCCGAATGCGACTGAATGCCGTCTTCACACTGCGGTCACCCCCCTAATAATTATGCCACAAGCAAGCCCTAAGTCCAACTTTATTAAAACCTTGAATGCACACATACATCGTATGTTACAATAAAAACAATATAAAGTTGACATTATAAAGTTTTTCTTAATTCATAAAAACCATCAAAAGCTTTAATTTTAGAACGAATCTCATTCACTGAACAAAGTAAATCCTTTTGCTAAAACGAATGCCACCTCAAATTCCAAGTAAACCTTGAAATCTGATTCGTCTAATTGAGCATCATTTGCTATTTTCTGTAATGTCAGTTTTGGGACATTTGCTCCAGCTGTCGTATCATTGAGTTCTGTTTTAGTCCCATATTTCACTTGATATCGCGACTATTTCAAGATCACGCTTCTGTTATTGCGGTTAGAGACAGTTATGAGTTAAACTGTATCGTAGTAGTTTTTTCAATGATATCTATGTTATAAAATGGACAGTGCAATAAGTAATTCCGAGCATATATTAAGAGATTTTCTGGAACTGTCTATATTTCTGTAAGTATCTGTTTCTTGTGTAAAGCCGCATACAAAAAAACCGGCATCTTGCGCTGGTATATTACCATTTATAGAAAAAACCTCATGTGGTGAAAAGTAGAAACCCTATTAAGCTAAAGTAGTAACACTGGTAGACGAGTCAACATTATATAAATTTTCTGTATCTCACTAATACAAATAACTCAGTTCTTGATATTATCAATACCAATATCAAACCGAAATAAACCGTAATACCAACTGACAAAAGCCCAAAAATGTAATAAAGCAAATATTTCAGAATAACCCCGCGCCTATGACCATCTATTTTTAAACCGAATTTATGATCAAGATGAGTATTGTAACCTTTGCAAAGGAATACAATCCTTATCCCAACGAGTTTAAGTCGACGTTCCCTTGTTTGTATTAGTGATTACACGTTTCTACACTCCCTGTAATTTCTGTCGTTTCACAGTGGGAGGGTTAAGTTTTAATTATTAAATATTATTATGTTCTCGGTATTAGTGGGGTCTAATGATTGACAAACGAGGGTGATGTGGTGATAGATAGCGGTTCGATGGCGATAATTACCCTTTGATAGAAACAGTTATTTTTATGATGTTTCATGGATTTAACATAATATCATCTCTACTTCGTCGGTGGAGTTCCTTCCATATCTCTCTTACCTCCGCTATCCTCTTCAACTCTTGATGACTCTATATGACACTGAATTTGTCTTTCCTTTCAATTGATCAACATAATATGCTCTTCTCGGTCGATCGTCTGTATGTTAGGTAGATATTGGGTATATTATAATAATCTGTTAGTATATTGAGTTACTTAGATTCCGAAGTAGCACGGTGCAAGAAAACAGTAAGTATTGTTTTTTATTGAAAATTAATTTGATCTAAGAAATATTTAAAATTATCTCCTGCTATTATCTATCCATAGTTTTGAGATATTTTTTTAAATTTTCTAGTTTCCGATGCTACCCTGCTTATGGCACTATTAATGTTTATTATAAAACTTCCTTAAAATCGATCATTTTAAGTATTTTTTCACACTTTGTCTACACGGTCATGATTTAATAATTTGCAATATTTTGATAATTTCAGTGGTCCAATTCAAAATCAATCAACTTTTCGTGCTTATCATAACAAATCATTGTTTTACAGAAAATCACTTCCAACTTCACAATAACAAAATTATCTTTACCGTGCTTCATAAGGTACGTTAAATTGTCGGTTCGGGTTGTTTCAATCGTGTGACCATGTAAGAAACTTTGAGACGGTCTAAAAGCCCCGACACTGAGGTTGGCCACTAACCTACGCGAACTTACAAACGTATCTTTTTATTCCTGATAATTCATAGACACAATGTTTTGTTCTGCCGGATTTTCCTCATTGCTTTAGGTCTCCGTATATTTAATGTTCCTTCACATAATCTGTACTTTGTTGAGTAGAATAAGCTCTCCTTTGATTAACAATTGGTTTTGACCATAGAATTCACGGACTTTTTACTTATACTATTAAATCTTAGAATCTAAGATAGAATCTTATAATAACTACAGAATTTAGGATAGAATCTTAGTATGGATGATAGTTAGGTAAGTACCAAGAAAATACAATTTTGGATAAGAGTACAATTGAAGTTACTACACAATATGATAAAATAGGGATGACAGTAGCAACACTTCAGTACAAAGAAAGTACATTTTTCTCTAAGAGTACAATTCACCACGACAAGTTAATGTTGCTACTGGATTAAGGATAAAATAGGGACGATAGTAATACTTAAGTACATAGAGAGTACAGATTTGCCTACTTCACAACTAACGCTATGAGTGCACTAAACTTTGGCGCCGATCCAAATCTGTGAATCATCATGGCCTGTCAATGAAACTTAATACACACTTCAAGGGTGACTCTGAGCATATGCCAGAGTGATTTTGTTGTACGATTTTTGATGTAATTATAAAGATGGTGGTCTCGTTAGACGTTCAATTTGTTATTAGATGAGATGTGATTTGTTTGAATTCAATGGCTGTTGATTGTGGGAAGTGTGCAGTAGTGAGTAAAGATCCTAATGTAGAAGAGTTATCGATGACTTTGGACTTGAGCATTGAATTTTCAAACAAAGAATTAGGAAGATGCTTAGTACAGTTCTTAATTACCCAGATATCAATACTACCCAGAATCATAATTAGGTTATAGGGAGGACCATGAAAGGAGACGGTGATTTTATTAAAGATAAGTTCTTTGATAATAATTATATCGTAAATATTAAAAAAGACATAGTCAAGAGCCTTGTTCTAAAATTTATGATTAATCATTGGCAGGCATGGCACTCATTATACTGTAGCAACCCGTCTGTAGCTAAATAAGGTAAGATAAAATTATTAAGTTTTTGTACGAAATTTGTGCTCTATCTATAACGTAAGTAATTTCATTGTTCCAAATGTATTAAAGTTGAATTTAAAGCAATGCACTTAGTGCCACTTAGTGTACTGTATCAAATTAAAGTCCATATTTAATTAGCTAATTAAAACAACACACAAACAACAAACAAAACATTAACAAGTTAAGCTTAAGATAATTTCAAAATGCATTTAAAACTGGCCGCCTTCCAAACCATGAATCACGAACTTGAATCTCCTAAGATTTGTTACAATTAATGTTTTAAGATACGTGAAGTTCACTGCATTATGTACTTTACTCGTTTAACTTAAAGTTGAAATTATTCAATGAATTTTGAGGGTAGATCTTGTTAATGCTACATCATTTTCTAGGATTTCGTTCGTCAAATGTGAATAGTGTATAAGGGATGAGTGAGATTTAATTTTACGTTCTATGGGTTTAATAAAATGTTCTTGAATAAATTACATAGGTAGTTACTCACTGGCGCTTTGTTGAAGAAACTGACTAGCGGCAATTATGTGGCGCCCTCTATGTTTTCCTCATATTAAGTGAAACTTTCGGATTCATGCAGTGGAGTAGCTAACACGATCGAATTGAGACCGTATTGAAAGCCAACTAAGAGTTACTGTTCAACGAACTATTCAAAAAAATATTAGTCGCCATTCGCTGCACTTTGGCAACCCCATAAATTTTTCATAGATAATCAAGTTAGTTCAAAACACATCGTAAACAAAAACATCTCGTTTCCCCAAGCAACTCAAAATATCAAAGTAAAAATAAATTCCGGCGACGTAGTTAATCTCCGTTAACGCAAAATTGAAGTAAAACAAACTCTATGTCATTCAATTTAAAACTCATTTTCTCTACGGACATTAATTACAAAAAGGGTAGGTATTCATTATAATTAGATAAACCTTTAACTTACTTTGTGATATTGTTTATATTTGTGACTTCTAACAAATGGGACTTTGTTTACTCGCGATGCAAATACAAAGCAGGTTTAATTTGAGTGAGCTAATTAAAGCGCGCTCAAATTGTTTTAAAACGTTTAAATATAATAATATGTACTACCAAGTAGACGTCATGAGCATTTTTAAAACACTACACTCACACACTCACAGTGAATGCAGTCCAACTCACAAAAGTCTTAAGACTGACTAGTTTTCGTTCCGAACAAACTATCTTTTGTCTGTGTCATAACGATTGTCGATACAAAATCTGACAAACAAGTGGCTGATAAAATATCTATAGGAACCAAAAATTCTGTAGCAGACAAAAAAATCTGTTAGACGTCATGTACCTATCTGATGTCTCTTTCGTTTATTTTCTTTTTATGTAATTTCTTTCATATGGCGATATGAAAAAGACTATGTTGTGTAGGAACCTATAGACCAAATGACTGTTTGCTACATATAGTTGTATCTATAGTGTGCGCAGACTCTAATATAAGAGAAAGGCGATAAGCATTGTTCTTTTTCTGCATTCAATCGGACAAAGCTAACCAATCACGGCAGCACGTTACAAACAGAGCTCTCTCATTTTCTCTATTTGTTTTTTTGTAAAGCCTTTAAGCTCATTTGCTATTATTTGCCCTCCGTTAATGGTCACGTGTAATTGGACAAATTGTTATGACCCTGTTAAATGATGGAGGGTTTATAAATGATATAGAGTTTGTTTGGAGATTGGTAAATTTAGTGTCTTGCTTTGTTGTGGTTTTTAATTTTGATTTTTTACAGTAAACGTGTAATATGTTCCAATTTTATGCCCTATGTCATGTCTGTAATGGAAAATTTGTGCAAAGCTACTGAAAGTACAATTGCCGGCGCAAAGTTTTGGTCTGCCTCCGTATAATTGTAACTATAATCATATTGATAAGAAGAAAAGGTGAAATAATAATAATGATGATTATTTAAACTAAAACTATTATCAAGTCAAAGTAAACCCAAAATATAATCAACTTAATATCAACAGAACAAGCAACAACCTAATAAAATTGATAATCGAAATCGAATTGGGATCCACTCATACAACGCTTAGGGAACAAAAATAAACAGAAACTATCCCAAACTCCAACTATAATGCCCAAGTCAAGGATTAGCTTATCAAACATTCACAGAACCTCAAATATTTTACTACCAATAAGTCCCTTAAACACTTCCTGAAGGAGTGAGGTAATAAAAGAAAATTTACGCTAGAATTTTACGTAAAAAAGATTTTACACCAAGAATTTATGCCCGAAACTGTGATCCGTTATGTTTTTTACGCTAAAGGGATCATGAGACCAGATGTGGCGGCTCAAACTCTCCCAAACTTTGGAGCTGTCTCTTTGAAAGCAATTATAAATTTTATACCTGAAGTTTTGTATTATAATATTTTTAATTGCGAGTTTTAATGTTGAGACGCAATTAGCCGCTGAAATGTTTACCATAGAGGGTATAAAACAAGTTGTCTTGTTCGGTACATCTGTATATATAGTAACATTACTAGTATTTGTACCCTTAATAATAAATCTTCCTAAAACATGGGATTCATTACTCAGCGTTAGGTGAATAACACATTAGTACGAAAACATTTTTATTCATCCTCCATACTATCTTTAGCACTACCCTCAATAAAGCATCGTACCAAGAATTATATCCTTGTGAACGCATTGAGAGTTACGGAATTAATGCTTGCTCGGAACTGGAATCATATTCCAAATCCTTTACTTGGCAGTCAATGTATATCACACAAAACAATGCGACCGGCGAATGTAATCAGCTAACTGACAGGCCTTCGTTAAGTTAGCGCGGCCAACTAGATTAGTGTTGCTAGGCAACACTATACATTTTATTAACCCTGTCTTTGGGTTTGGATTTACATTTTTATTAATGTCAAGATTTTTGTGTTCAGTGATATTGCATTATGGTAGGAAGATGCGCCAAATTGTGACATGAATAATGATGTACTATGAAAGTTCACTGCAAATCCCGCATGAGTGCTTATGATCTATAAACGTAAATAAAAAAAATATGAAAGTTTCTCATTTTGTATTACCTACTGTTCCGTGCGGTGGTCCCATACTTTTTGGCAAATAGGCAAATATGTTTAATTTCTGTTTGGTATTTTGAAATGAATCACTAATGACATTAATTTCTTATTTTTGTTACATTCTATAACCTTAAAAATAACATTTCAAGAGTCACTTCAAACGTGCTAGTGCTCGTGCATAGTGTTTGAGATTAGGTAGCTGTAAATTGTATTATTAACCCCGATGGATATTTCGAAATCCATACTAAACATTGCAATAACTTCGGCTTTGGTTATTATAACAAAGCGCCGGCAGCCGTTCAAGCTAAACCATCGAAGCAGTTGTTACAAAATTGAACTTCTGAGAATTCAGTAAAATTCAACTTGCTATTATTCAAAGAATTCTTTCGTGAAAACAACATTCTTATCTAGTCGGTTAGAGTTTGCAAGCAAAATATTTTCCTTAGTGCAAACTGGAATGAAACGGTATTTTGTTGGGGCAATGATTCAGCAAGAGTACGCGCCTGTAATCCTGGCTCTTGGTTTTCGCCAGTCATTCGTAGCAGAGTAAATAACATGTAAACACGCTGTTCTTGTTGTTTATGGACTCCTTTTTGACAGTTTCTGATTAGCTCCTTGAATGTTTTAAAATCGGCTAGTTTAATCGAATATTTTCATGAATTTAGAAGGTGTAAGTTACGATTTGCTATCTTTAGTATGTAGAGTATTTTTCTTCATTCATTCTTTATACGCGCCTTGTAAATTCCAAATAATTTTCAGGAAATCGGAAATGGGAATTAGAAAGTTGATTACATATAATTAATCATGATTAACTTCAAAAACAAAATGATCGATGCCTTTGCTTCCAAATCCAAGAAACTTGTGCAAATAATGACATTTGAATGTCAAAATTTCTGCAAATAAACAAGTCCTTGGGCCAACTCATAATCAATACCAATCACGATTCGAGACGCCATAACTCCACTCCCTATCGTCAAAACTGTAGAATAAAACCTTCCGATCCATTGTTCGGGAACAGCTGATTGACGGGAGCGCTCGACCGAAACCAGCGGACATTGCACCATTAGTGCTCCAATGCAATTTGTAAGCTGATGACTTTGAATGATTGCTTCTAAGTTTAGTGATTATATTGTTCCACAGGTCGGAGGAAATGATCTAAAACGTTCCAAGGAAAAGTTGATCCAAACACCTTTATCAAAATCTAAACGAAGTTATACAAGTTTTGTTAATATTGAGAAGAAACTTGTAGATGTAGTTTTGATAATGTTTAGAAAAAGATGAGTTTAGTTTCTCTTTCTTAGTAATAATCTAGAAATCTATGTAAAAAAACTGTAACAGTTTTAAATTACTTCATCGATATAATCGGAAATCAGTTGTAACAGCTAAAGCTCTCAAAAATATGTAGCCTTTCTACTTTTGTAAGAAATGTCAGTACCAACTCTAATTTTAAAAATATTTAATTACAGGTACTTACGGTGTGTGAAGTGAAAAATGGAGTGAAGTGGTAAACTGATAAATATGTTGACAAAATGAAGCTTTGGAAAAGCTTGAAGATCTCGATTGGCAGCAGGAACGACCCCAAGTCGTACTCTCAGGACCTGCCGCAGTGGGGAGGGCAGGGGTACGAATTAGATGGTGAGTAGACCCAACACTGGTAAAGCGATCAATCGTGAAGTAGATTATTCAATGATTTTGTTAACAAAAAATTTGCAACAAAAACATAAAAACAAGAGAAGTTATATTAAAAACCACATAGTGAAAATCGATATAAGTATAATATTAAAGGGGAAATTGTCAAATCACAGCCCGTGGCGAGCATAACCCAATAAGAATATTGGATTCCAACAAATGTTTGCAGCACTTTTCCAAATTTACTCGTTCGTCGATGAATATTATTATATATTTTGTGGGAGTTTCATATTCCTTATTTTCTTTTAGTGGAAAATATTTTAACGTCGACTTTACAAGTACATATATGGATTCCAATTTGAAAAAACTCAGTTTTATTAAAAGTATTGCGCCTTGTACCATATTATGGTTGATTTCTGTACTCAATTAAAACACACAAATACGTGTAAATTAAAATAACCTGCAATGTCCCACAGCTAGGCAAACAAAGGCCTCTTATCTCACTGAAAATATTAGTACAAATGCATTAGACATTAAAAATAAACATTGCATAAATTATGATAAGTCCGAAAGTAGATGAAATATTATCCACTTTACTCATGATGTCACTTTATTTCCCTTTTTCTGAAAGGGTGATGTGACAAAAACAGTACCGCCTATTTGTTTTCATCTTGCGTAAAGTATAAAAAAATGTCGGACCCTCCGGCGTCTGTGTCGCGTTTCTAAGTGTTTATAATTGTCCTGGGTTTTGTAACATTTTCTTTTTTTTTTGTTTTAAGCAAAACATTGCAATATGTTGTGGTGAGCTGACAAAAAAGTATTTTAAGCGCTTAAGAACCAATTTTTGGTGTGTAATTAAAGTAAGTAGGTTAAAGAGATATAATAAAAATTGAGCATTATATTGACTTGAAACTAAGTTTACGGATGCACTTCGCTTTTATTTTACATGGTCTATGGCAGATAGAGGCATAACACCTCAGTCTTCTGTGGCCGCGGTTCTGGTAACGGGGGCCTAAACGTCAAATAAAAATGCAAAATAAAAGCGAAGTGTATCCGTAAATGTAGTTTCAATTCAAAGCGAGTAATGTTCGCTTTAACTTAAGAGACCAGTATAAACATTATACTTTGGGCAAATCTTTTTAATAAATGATAAAATACTTGAAGGCAAGATAACTGTAGAAAGATTTCTGATAAGATTTTTTCCAACTCCACATAAAGCACAGTATCCACAATCACTCCGACCCGCAATTATTGTCCTTTTATTACACAGACTACTTAGTAGCAATGTCATAGCTGAACTTTCAAGCGAAGTTGGTCCATCGAACTTGCTTATTCACGCAAGGATTAGTTGGTCCGTGGATGGACGGCTTTCTTGGACTGGTCGGACTCTGAATGGTAGAAATAAAGTTTATGTTTATCTTCCTTCGGTGTAGGATTAGTCCGAGTAATGGACTGCAAGATGAATGTTCCTCGTAATTGTAGAGAAGTATTTTGCATTCAATTTGTTGATTTTGTTTCTCTTTTCTTGTGCTGTGTTTTGTTCTGTCTCTAATGAACGTGGGTAGGTAATGTTGCTAAATACTGTTTTCGCTTGAAATTAAAATATGCATGTTGGATTAAATCCGTTTATTAATAAAACATAGCTGTGCCACGTGGTTTCTAACTATTTGTAGCCTGTATCCGAATCTATTCATGTCTTTGTTTAGAAATCAGTTCTGTAGGGTGACAGACAGAGATCAACAGACAAAGCTCATTTTGCATTTATTATATATAATAAAATATGTAAAAAAATAAACATTATGTCAAAAATCTGTTTCCAACAGGCAGTTAATGTAAAGACCACATTAAAAGTTTCCGGAGGTACCCTCGGCAAAATTATCTTCGGATTGTGCCCAACCGAGTTTGAGTAGAAAGTTTCATAGAAGTTTTTTCGAGTATATTAACTGGGTAAATTAAAACTGCCAGCATGGAGTTCTGAGATTCTGAGATACGATCAAAACGAGATTTGGAAATTTTGCACAAAGTTTAATTTGTTTAGTGTTGTTACTTCTATTTTCGTATTATGAAGAGGAAATAGAATTATAAAGTTTTAATAACATTTCATTTTAGAAAGATACAAAATATTATTTTTTCAATAAGGTTCTTGCAGACGTTTTTATAATACAAACATATTGAGGTTTTTCGTTGAAACGAAAAGTAACATTAAAAAACAGATCCGAAAGTATTGAAACAAAATTGTACCGTGTAATCGATGAATTATTGTGATGGGAAACATTTCAACAGTGTAATAAAGTTGAGGAACGCTCAGGTGTTGCCATTCCGAAACACGCAGCGATCATTTTACTTTCGAAGTAGGTATTTACTCAACAATAAAACAATGCGTACGTTACACTCGTTATATTAAATTTTATATTTTCATTTTCGTGAACTGTGAAGGTGGAAATTAATTTTGCAGATGGAATTCATTTTATTTTGTTACTATAATGGAGAGTATAACGTTGTTGGTTTCGTTTATTGATTTTTTTGTGAATAATGAGCCGAATCCATTTTGTGGAGGAGGTTTTCAATTTGAATGGTGGAGATCTTTACTTATCACTTTTATGTCTTAAAGTTTACGCTTCTTCTTCATCGAGTGGATGGTCAACCTGACCAATCCTGGTGTCAGAGTTATTGAGCCGCTAAAGGCCTCTGACATGGCTCACGCACCAGAAACCTTTAACAAAATATATAAGTCTCAACAGACGTATGAAAATGAAAAAATCATGGTTTTCTACAGGCAGCTCAAATAGCTTTAACAGACTATCATTAAGTTAAACGCTTTGTATTTAACAGCCATTGAACAGTCGTGAACTTTTTAACGAAAACGATAACGATATCGTTACCCGATATCATTCGTTCGATAACCAACCGTTTGACCCAACCCATTTTTAATAAGTGACGCTTACGAGTTCGCCAATTACTGCTTATTAAAACAATTTTCTGCAATGCTCCACTCTGCAGTTACAACTAAATACCGGATCCATTCCGCATACACTTAAATGAGACATAACCATGATTATCACGATAATATCTCGTTCGTAATGAAGACAGACTTGTCCCAAACCGAGGGAAGTGTCATTACTTAATATCAATTATACTTCTGTCAAAATGTCAAGTGTTAATCTCGTCGATTACGCCATTTCCTCCGTTTCATATTACATCTGGATCGTAATTCGAATTATCTTTCCAAATGAACGGCCCTCAATGAATATTCATTGAAAAGTTTTGACAATGCCGAATTGTATGCGGATTTGGAACAATTTGATCTATTTTACGTTGTCAAATTACTTTCACTTCTCACCCTTTGAAATAATTTAGAATTTCTAAGGTTTCATTATTTGTTGCGCAAATTGTATGTCCTTGGATCTGTATTAGCTGTGGAATTATTGGAATATCTTTGTCAAAGAGACCGCGATTGTACGGAATGCTATTGTGTTTTTCTTCATAAAATAAATACTAAAGAACCAGATCATTTGAGTTATGATATTGCTTTGCTTTGCTGGCTAAAACTGTACTCAAAGGTGTTACGAGTATTCTTATTTCAAACTGATTATTTTACTAGTTATTATAGTCAAACCTTTTAGTCTCGTCTCTTTTCTCGTCTTTTTTAGTCTCGGTGGTCAAAGTTACAACTTTAAGGTTTCTAGACAAGTGACTATCGCTCAGTTGTCGTTGGTCAACATTTGCAGGAACGTCTAATGATAATGCTACATTTTTAAAAAACATTTTGACAGTAGACAACCAATTAGAATCAAGCTGTATATGAGTCTTTGTCATTTAATCATTCGTAGGCTTAGTTTGACTAAGTGATTCTAACTCATTGCGATTTTTAAGCAGTGTAGCTTGAACCCTACTTGGATGGATGGCCGATAGTGGCATTTCTATCTGACGCTGCCGTGCTTCGGAGGGCTAGTTAAATTGCCGGTCCCGGTTATTGCAAACGTTAGACCATGTCGGAAGCCTTTTAGCGGTCTAAAAACTCCGGCACCAGGATTGGCCACTAAACTTCTCGAACCGTTCAAGTTCAAGAAAACTTACTTAAAATATTGAAGCTTTTCTTTAAAATATAACATCATTGCATCATCAAACTTAAGAGCTAAGCTCTTGTCGTCGAAACTCAAACATAAAAAACCGTATTTTGATTACAATAGAACTCACTTTAGATTGATACCTCGTGTTCTCTATCGCGTACTATTTTCATCATACTATTCCAATTCAATATATTTCGACTCTAAGCTTATTTTCACCAGTTACCCCTGAAGATATCCAAGTGTAACGAAATCAAATGCTTACCAATACATGATTTATGTAAGAGGCGAACGTGACTGAGTATTGAATATTGTTATTAAGCCTCTATAGGCCTCTGTAGGTCTGGAATCTACATTCACGTATACGAAATTGACGAGCGATTGTTTGTCGGTCGATCAATATTCAGGAATGGTTAGCCCTAAAAAAATGAGTATTTCTTCGATACGTTTTAGGTCGATAAGGCTCCTCACTGTACTGATATCTTTAGATGCCTTTGCCGAGCAATAGAATATTACAGAAATTTCCTACTTTTTTAATCAAAACACTATATTAATATTTTTATGAATAGTATATTTTCCAATGAGTTTTTGTCCGATAATAGGAATTCCTTCTATAACCCGTTTACTATCATTATATTTGCTCATTCGTACACGCTGAAATGTTATACCGAATTCAGCAAGAATTCTTCTCGAAACTTCAAAAGTCTATTTTTACAAACACAAAAGTTCTGAATTCATCCATATTCTAAAAATATGACTACGTTAACGTGTCGTCGGCTATTTTTTCTTTCAGTATTCACTTTGTGGTCTGTTTCATTTCTACCTTGTTTTTACCAAACAGAAAATTGGAGGCTAGAGAACTAACAGCCTATATTTCATGCTATTTCTCTCAACTGAATTGAAAGCTTACAATATCATAGAATATTTCCATAGTTTTTTGGTCAGGTAGAATAAAATAATCCTGACACGACAGAAAATTTAAAAGAATCCTTCAAAAGTTTCTTGGATAAAGTACTTAAACGTAACTTCAGTTCTTTCTTGTTTCAGTAAAATAAGCTTGAAACAAAGTATTGCTGATTTGATAATACGTTCAATCCTGTCCTGTAAAGTGAGTTTCGATCAATTGTGCTTCGGTAAAACTTGTATACCTATAGACTCCTTGTTAAGCATTGATGACGCGAAACTTGTTTATAAGCTGCAATGCAAAAAGTGTTTTAAAAAGCGAACGTATGCTCTTAATTCAAAATTTGCCTTTCGAATTCACCTGCTCACAACTCACTAACCGCTAATGAACGATTTAGAGACATTAAAAGTATTATAACCTAAAATCGAACATGCTCATTCAAAAACATGTTTTAAAACTTCGCATATGCTTCAAATGAAGGCGAATAATAATTAAATCAGTATCATTTGTCAACGAAGTTATAATAAACCTTGCGACATTCTTGTCGGTGCTCCTTCACCGGGTGTCGGTTTATTTTAATTTGCTCCCTACAGGACGCTCATGATTCATGTTTTACTAATTATAAAACTGAATACGGTTTAGTCTGTTATGATGGTCGTTGGTTGGATTGCGAAGGGAATTGTGTTTTTGGTAGTTTTATTGACTTTTGATGCTAAAGCTGTTTTATGTTTACCGGTACATATTATGTGTCTGTAGCATTTGATTGTAGCGTCTAAACAAATGGATCGATTTTATTATTGTAATTTTTGATTGAGAGAAGACATGAAAAGTGTTAAGTGTTTAGCAACAAATTATTAAAAACTAGCAGAACCCCGTGGTTTTACCCGCGTTGTGCCCGTTGCCGTGGGAATTTTTGGGATTTTTTATACTTATAAAGCATCCTCTTGAATCACTCTGACTATAAAAAAACTGCACATTAGAGACGGATAGACAGACAGCGGAAAGCGATTTTATTTCATACTACACTCGGCGTCACTAAAATCGCACCTTTTAAAAAAGCAACTTTAAAATACTTTTACTCAAACTTTGTCAATAGTAAGGGTATGGTTGTAGGACATCCTTGGAAAGGTAATTTAATTGCCTATTAGAAATTATAAACAAATGCATGTGTTTTAAATCTTTTAATTAAGGAAAACATAAAAAATAAAAAAAATACAAAAAATAAAATTAAAAACATTAAAAAAAAATACAAACAAGTCCTTAAAATCTAGTGTTTCCGCCTCTTGCCTTGATAACTGCTTCCATCCGATCCTTCATGGACCTTACGAGGGTGACCACTCTCTCCTGGGGTATGTTTTCCCATTCTTCCATCACGGCATCCTGGAGCTCTTGGAGGGAGGTGGGAGCAGGATCTCGTGCTCGTACATGCCTCTTTACATCGTCCCAGAGATGCTCGATCGGGTTTAGGTCTGGGCTTCGTGCTGGCCAGTGCATAACAGGGATCTCAACCTCTTCCAAGTAGTCCCGCACAGCAAACGCAGTGTGGCAACGGGCGTTATCATGCATTAACATGAACCCATCGCCAACAAAACCGGCATACGGGACCACATGGTCTTCTAAGATGTCCGTTATGTACCGCCCAGCATTCAGAGACCCTTGCCCGCGACCACCGCCAGTCCGAGAGACGCACACAAGTTCCGTCTTCCCATCGACGGATATGCCACCCCAGAACATACAGGAACCACCTCCGTATTCGACGGTTTCCTCAATACAAGGCTGAGTAAAACGCTCTCCTTTTCTTCTGTACACTCTTCTGCGTCGGTCGTTGCAGAAAAGACACACTCTTGTCTCATCGGTGAAGAGAACGGCCCTCCACTGGTCCAGCGTGCAGTTGATATGCTCCTGAGCAAATTGCATCCGTTCTCTTCGATGTTGCATGGTCAGTTTTGGGCCCCTAGCAGGTCTGTGAGCACTCAATTTCTTTTCTTTCAATCTTCTTCTAATTGTAGAGACACTCACAGACGTTCTGCGAGTTGATCGGAGCTCTTGTTGCAACTCAACAGCATTGCTGAAGCGGTGGCGCAACGACGTGGACACAATGAAGCGGTCGTCTCTTTCGGATGTGCAGCATTTTCTTCCGGATCCACGTCTTCGGGTATAGCCACCAGTCTCACGGAACCGTTGGTATACTCGGCGAACCGAGAATCTGCTTAGGTTCAACTGTCGAGCAATGTCAGCCTGTCGCAGTCCTGTTTGCAATAGTGCAATGATTTGAGCGGCTTCATCAGGGGTTGTATCCATCTTCAGGTGTTATTCTTTAGCGTATGTGGTTCCAGTGTGTTTACTCTAGCGTCCGGGTAGCGAATTACCCATTTTTTACCTGGACATGACCTTTTATATCCTTTTAAGGTAGCTCAACTAGCGCTCTTTAAGTGAGCACTTTTTCCAACATTTTTTGTTGATTGGTCCCTGGTTAGAAATGGTAATTGTTTTTTTAATGATTCCGGTAATTAATGTAAAGGTATTTAAGTGCACTTTACAATGATATATAATTTTTACACGTGGTATGTATGTGCTATATTTTAGGAGCGATTTACTGAAAAAAACATATAGGTGCGATTTTTGTGACGCCGAGTGTATGTAGTGATTATCAAACATTATTGAAAATAAATTAGCCTGTAATGGCCCACTGACGTAAAAGGCATCTCATTGAAGGTACAGGTACAACCACATGAATAACTTACACATTTACCAGTTACGATTAGTACAGCAAAATTAGTATAAGGAAATATTAGGTATTTGAAATACTGAATTTGTGTAATATATTAAACTAAAATAGTGTTCATAATGCAAGGTTCATTTCTTTAAATTCAAATGCAGTAAAGTTGGAACAGGATGAATGGCCGACTCGGCCAATTTAAATTTTTACGTAACGCTGGATTCATTCATACGTCTTTCTTTCACATTGAATTTTAGAAGAGAAATCACGATTTAAATAAATGCTTTATTAGATTTAACATTTTACTTTGCATAGTGAGATATTAATAATTACCTCTCGAAGTTAACGTTAAATGTATCTTTCTATCTCTTTTCTTTTAAAAAACATAATATTAATGTCTCGTTATTTACAACGTATAAGGTACATTCCCTTTATATTGCAAAACCGCAATTATATATGCAATGATTCTACTCCTATTCTACGCCTCAAGCCCCTCAAGCCCTATCAATTAAAAATCAAACATAACCATTATTAGAAGCACGAATCAACGCATACAGCATCAGATTTCAACCAACGTGATCAAAGACCTCTCAATTAAAACATTTCCAAAAAATATTCAAACAGATCAATTATTTGGTTCAAAAATGAGCCTTTTACCTCCGATGATCCCCTTAGCTTCCCTTATAACGTAACTGATTGAAAAATGTGAGCCGTATTAGGGGATCTCCAATAACATGCTAATGAAGGGATTACAAAGTTCTAATAGATACCTATGGTTTTTAATGAAAACGAAAATTAGTTGTTTAAAGGGATGGGAAGGGATCAATGTTGTTTTGTAAACATTGAAAAAATAAACAAGAATTTATTAGCAACAACTTATAACAAAGAGTATGTTTATTGTACTAAGTAGAAAATAAGACTTAACTTTTATTTAGATGATTTAAATACAATGATGATATTCCAATATAAATTAAGGCCGAAAGTAAAGCTTTTATTTCTGACATCTTTCGGTAGAAACATGTGCAGTTTTCAACATAAAACAAAACATTATAAGATGACCAAATTGAACACGCCCATTATTAGCACTTACGAGTCATATACCAAAACAAAATTACACCCAAGGCGAGTGTCTCAAACAAAGTAACATTGTAACATGAAAATAAAAACAAAGGTATACATTTCTAAGTGTTCTTCAACATGGAAAAAAGTAAATAAAATTACAAAGAACATTGAACGGAGTCACGCCCTGGCGTAGTAATGGATTACGTGATGTTCCTCCGTTGAAGATATGAGGAAATACTAGGAGAGTATTTCCCTTATCGTGGTATGAACTAGATTGTGCAAAAAGAAAAGGTTCCAATTTTAAATAATGCATGCAGGTACCTAGATTCTAGAACGTCATTTAGGCTGAAAGAATCTAGAAGCTGGCAAGTCCAAGAGAGCTGGAGAGATCAATAGAAGGACGGTGAGCTTAGTTTGAGATTTGTGATGACAGTTTTATTGAACTCGATTGTAAAAGTTATTACACTTGTTTAACGTTAACGCTTGAAGGTTATTGGTTCTAAAAGTAACTAAAACAACTGAAACTACCTTCCCAACCTAAACCAATAAACCATGTATGATTTGTCCTAAAAAAATTTAAAAATATTTACCAATTTCTTCTTTCTATATGCTTCTATGATTCCCTTTGAAGGCGAAGGCTTCACGTTTAGTCCGGAATTCTAGTCGCTACCATTAAACTAAGAACTTTTAGAAAATACGATATAGGTGCTCCTTCACTTATAGACCAAAAAGGTGGTGTATTGTTACGTTATACATTCGAGCATTACATCAGTGTAGGAGGCGAACCGAGCATTATAATGCTCACCTTGTAATATACAATATCTTGATACTACGTAATCAATACTTGTTACATTACACGCAAATGCTCGTCAGTCAGGGGGGAGGTATTGTTGTAACGTGGTGCTCAAAATCGAATCTAAAATAACATAATATTAGTAGGATATTACAGCCGAATGCTTCTGGTGAGGGAACACCTTAACATCACGAAAATGACAGCTGTAATTTCATTACAATTTTAATGACATTTAAGAAAAAGTAACCGATATGCAATTGTTTCACTATGATACTGGTATTAAGCTATTGCATAGCTTCTATCGCGGGCCTTGAGCGCGGGGACCGAATCCAGAAATTCCGTAACGAAAAAACCTCACGCAAAAAACCTAACGCTCCCCACTAACGCCATCTAGTGATAGAAAAAATAACTATGCAATAGCTTTACCGCGGCAGTCCCCGAGTGCCACACGTCTTTTTTTTTTAATAAATAGATAATTGAAATGATATAATAGTAATCTCCGTAAAAAATACCAAATAAACAATTTATTGTTTGCTTACTTTCTTTGGACATTATTTATGTGAGTAAAATACTTAACAAATTATCTAACTCAAACAGCACAAGAAACAAAGCTAGAATCCAAAATTGTCCACTCAACTAAAAATTAAAGCAAACAAAATAGGCATTTGCCAAAATTATTCCAACTTATTTATAAAGACAAATTGCCAATAAATTTTGAGAAAAGTTAAGTTGGTTCGTGATAAATATTCAGAAAATGCTAATTAATGGTCGTGAGCTGCGAGTAAGAAGTTAAATGTGAGTAAATGGCACAACTCGATTATGTATTAAGTTGGCAGCCAGTCAAGTTAAAGTTTGGGCGAAACTGGACCCGACAACTTGACAAAAAACTTGATGTTGTTATCTTTTTAAATTCTGATGCTGTGACCGTATTCTCAAACTCCATGTTAAATTAAGCAATTTCCAATTCTATATAATTTTCACAAAAGTTGTCAAAGTTAGATTAGTTAACACTGAAAGTCTGAAAGTAATGTCTTAAAGTTTTAATATAGTTTTTGAACTTAAAAATAACATCTGGGCGCTAATAACTTGTAGATTTATTTGAAGAAAATAAACATTCAATAAAATTATATTTCTGAGCGGCTTGCTAATTCTTAAATCTATTTAGTTCTTAAATATGTTTTAAAAACAAAAGCCGTTTGTGTTCACAATTGCATTTATACAGCACAAAATATAACACTATTTCAAATGAACGTCATTTTGTTGATTAAACATATTTAGTCACTAAAATATAATTTTAAATGCTTGTGCATCTACCCAAAATAATCTAAATTCAGTCCAGTCAAAATCTTAAAAAGTGTCTAAACATTTCCAGTCGCAAATGCCACAGTAAATAAAAATAACAGTACATAAAGTAGAGAAGGTATCGCAAAACGAATACTAGCCGAGTTTCGATGCCGTATGGGCCGCTCGCCGCGGAAATGCTAGTACACTCGTTACGTGAACTACGCGACTTGGTATACTGTGATCGTATTTTTGCTGTGTGGCTTTAGTTATAGCGGAAAAAATGATTTCAGTATTTTAAAAACATTCTTAAATTATAAAGTTTTAAGCTATGTTGATAAACAACCTATACCTTCAAATGTTCCAAACATCAATACGCAACGAATTTTGACGCAGTTTTTTTTAAATAGATAGAGTGATTCAAGAGGAAGGTTTATATGTATAAAAATTTCCGAAATTCCCCGGGAACAGGCACAGCGCGGGTAAAACCGCGGGGCGCTGCTAGTATCAAATATAATAGCTATTCAACCTTAAATTATAAATTACGAATTAAAAGTATTTAGTGTATACATATCTTTGATAGCAGATGTGATCCTCATAAACTGTAGTAACTGCTAGAGATAGCAGCATTGGTAATAAAATACTATTTCTCAGTATAGTGTTATATACCAAACCAGCACCATCTATTTGATTGCGGGTGAAACCACTGCGCAGGACAGGAGATAAAGGATATAGTCAACTCTATATTTGAAGGCGTTGTCGTTCGTTCACAAGTAACATTTACTTAACTCCTAAAAACTGCAATAGAGTGCCTAACGAATAACGAAGATAAAAATAAGCATAATGTCGACGAGCGACAGCGACTGCGTGTAAAAAAATAACAAAATATATTTAGTGTGAGAGGAAATTGTTCAATGTCCTTTTCTTAATAATTTGATAGTTTCTTCGTTTTCTTCTTAGTAATTTCAATTTCAATTTCAGCAAATCGCTATCTGTACAACTCCACTCGAATTGTGAATTTAACGAGAGCTCGCAATTTACTGATGTTTATTCTTCTTGTTTCGTCCTCTTGATAAATGATGCTCTCTGGCATGTTTGCTAATTTCGAGGTCGATGTTTTTAACGTTGCCCTCTCATAGCGAGGAAACCAAAGATTCAATTCGGCATTCCATATTGTGGTGAAGAATGGGTGTAAATGATTTAGTACACTGTAGGAACAAACCGCTTCTGTCATTTTTGTTTCGCTTACTTCTTTCTTTTGATAAAGCCTAATCCTCTTCTTCTTCACACTGTAGTGAGATGAGAGGCCTTTGCCTAGCAGTAGAACATTATAAGCTAATACTTTCTTTCTTTCTTTGCTTCGGAAGCATGATGCGGCGATGCAAAAAATGCTTCTCTGTCTTTGTGTAAATTAACTTAGTGTTCTGTCGCTTATGGACCTATCGACATATTATTTTTTAATCTCTTCATACAGCTATCTACATTAACATAAAAAATAATTGTGATCTATGTTACGTCCATAAGATTAGTGAGTTTTTTTTAGAAATTTTGTTTTTTATCAAGAATAAGACCAGAATTTTTTTAAAAACCTTTCAAAGGAGTCAACCCTGGCTGAAACAACTAAAAACAAAAACAAATGAAACCGTGCATCGCCATATAAGGCCATAGAAATATACTTTTCACTTACGGCAAATTAGACCCATACTAAGCTCTAAGCTTGCAATATGGAATCTTATGAACTCATACTATTACATATATACACAAATACTATATATGAATATATAGTTGACCCCTTGACGTCGTCGCCAACAACTATGTATTCACATATTGTTGACTCCGGGCGAGAATCGAACCAGCAACCCCCAACACAGTAAGTGTTCTCACTGCCACTGTGCCAACGAGCTTGTCAAATACAATTGTCATCCGTTTATGGTTAATTCATAGACCCTTCTCACAATATTAATTCCAAAGCAAGGAAGACAAATCTTCGACTCAGTTAAAATTGCAAAGTATCAATTTATCATTTTAAAAGCTTTATTTTTAGCTGTGACACAACTAATTGAAGTACAAAGACGAACAAAAAGTCTACAGTGACATATTTTAGGGTTCCGCAAAGCGTTATTAATCTCATTGTCGTAGATTTAATTAGACTTTATCGATTATTTCGGTCGACTCTCTGATTATAAAACAATGTTATGTTAAATCCATGTGTATTACAAAACCATGTGTCTATCACGTGACATTACTGACATGAGAAGCTATTTCTATTTGACTTACGCTTGTTTCTGTAAAGAGGCTCAACATAACGAAATGCTTGCAACCATAATTTGATTCAAAATTAATTGATAATTACAAAACTTTATTCGTACTCGATTACAAATTACTTTGAATACATCTAAAAATATACGTTATAAATATACATAGCTGATGCTGAAATACCATTTCATATGAGCGTACACCACAGCACAGAAGCTCAGGTAACTCAACCAACTTCCTAACAGTAAAATACATTTTATTAACCGGAACCCACTACACAAAACACTACTCGCTCTTCCATCTTCCTTAACAAAGAAGACATTGTTGAAAATGAATAATAATTACAAAGAATAACAATCGTTTGTGGAGTTCGCTACAAAGTTAGAGACGTACAATTAGCGGTTCGTTGGACTCATTTTTAAATACTAGAATTTGTTAACAAGTTTTGTTACGAGGAAATAATTTAAAAGACGACTTTGTATAACAATATTGAGTTTGGTTTTGTGAACATAATAGGATTTTTGTTCATGATTGTATTAGCATGTGTTATATACCAATCACCTATCAATGTTCAATGTACCACCAATGTGTGGGTGGATGTATGAATGATAAATGACTAACAACTGTATCAGTGAAGAATACAATTTTTATAATCAAAAGGCTTATTTTTAGTGTCACTACCGTTTTAATAACTTTAATACTCGGAAAACTCTTTACTATCGGTCAAATTTATTGCGATCCCAATGCCAGTTAACCCAATCTATACTAATATTATAAAGCTGCAGAGTTTGTTTGTTTATTTGAACGCGGTAATCTCAAGAACTATTATTTCGATTTGAAAGATTCTTTCAGTGTTGGATAGTCCACTTATCGAGGAAGGTTATAGACTAGTTTTCATTCTGAAATTCTCACGGGAAAGGGTACAATGCGAGTAAAAACGCGGGGTGCTGCTAGTCAGTTATAAAATATTTACTGTATTATCCAAATCAAAATCAATTTACCATCAAAACTTCAAAATCCAACAAACTACAAAACAGCAGTAAAGCGACATACTCACTATCCGATACCATCCGGGCACTAACCGAGTATTATTTTAGGAGAACAGCAAACAGTTTACAACTGCAGTAACAGTAAAAGTTGTTTGCTAACGAGCGAAACGGGGAGATTTGTAGGTTTGAAGCTTGTTAAATGTTCGTTGTGTTGTGGTGAGACGATAAAAAACAATGGCGAAGGGTATTACATCCTGACCGGTGCGTTAGAGGTGGGCCTAAAGTGCGCACTTAATGTATTAGTTCTGTTGTGAGTGAGGTCTTTGCCAAATGTTTTTTGTTTCCTTTCAAACTGTTTCATATACGTTATAGATAGATGCCAGCAACCCGCGTATCTACCTACATACGTTGGGCTGTAGAATTATTAAGTATCCATTGTACTTTTGAAACTCCTGATAGATAAAGTATCTGTCAAGTAATATAGAGATGTTTAACCATGTATATAATATAAATGGCTAGAGAAGCCTGCATCTGTTTTCTCGAACAGAGCTTAGCTCCTACTGCCGCTCTCAGAGACGTCAAAATCACTCATTAAATCTCTACTAACTAAGTACCGGTTACGGTTGATAAGAGAAACTATGTTTAAATTTTCAATTAACCATTGATGTCCTCCTGACTCCTGGCAAAAGTCTCTTCATCTTACAATTTCCAAACTTCCTTGTTCTAAAAATTATGTAAAGAAGTTTTGTTTACATAACCTTCACAAAGTCTTCATCGTCATTTCTTTTGTTTACAGTATTCAAATCTCAGACATCGCTATCAACAGACTCCGGTTTGTGCACAGAGAGGGGTCTTAGAAGGACTCATATCGAACTACTTAAGCCTCCTGGAAAACGTATAGGATTGAAACTGGCAGGTAAGTCTATAGAAATAAGGACTGTTTTAGCTTGTATTGTGTGAGCTACCTTTCTATACTTAAGCGATACGTAATATTGTCGGAGAAGAATAAAGAGAGTAGCCATATCCGCACCTAATAGGAAATATGAAAATATTTATTACTAGCAGCGCCCCGCGGTTTTACCCGCGTTGTACCCGTTCCCGTAGGAATTTCGGAATGAAAAATAGCCTATAACCTTCCCGTTGAATGTGGCTATCTATTACAAAAAGAATTATTCAAATCGGTTCAGTAGTTTCTGAGATTAGCGCGTTTAAACAAACAAACAAACAAACAAACAAAACAAACTCTTCAGCTTTATAATATTAGTATAGATATACAGTTTAAGCCTGTGACGATATACTACAATTTCAACAGTTGGACATATCCATAGATTCTAAGTATGAGAGAGCATATGAGAGCGCTGTGTAGGAGGTTGCGGTTTCGATTGCCGCCCGGAGTCAACAATATGTGCAGACATAGTTGTTTGCGACGACGTCAGGTTACTCATTGTATATTCATATAAGTTAGATGCCATAATACAAGCTGAGAGCTTAATTTGAGTCTAATTAACCGGTTGTGAATTTTTCCGGGTGTTTATTAAGATTGTTTATTAGCAACACGTACATTTTGATTTTCGAATTTCCTGTAAATTGAATAAAATCATCTTCTAAACATGAATCCTGGACATTCAATTGAGAATAAACATAGCAACATTAATAATCATTATCCCAAGCAACATTAACTATTATATTCAAAATACCCATTTTAATGTTGTTAGCGTTTACATGAAGGTTTTCCGCCGCATATAAATCGCGCGAGAACCCATAAATTCTGGCACCGCGGAATTCTTTCGCCCCATATTTGAATTAAAAGCATAATTTCCGCGAGAATTTACGTTAAAATACCCCGCGTTTGGTCCCAGCCCGATTATGGAGGTACGGCAAAGTACCTTACTTCGTAAAAGGATAAAAGGGCCTATCGTAGTTCACTTTTATGTGAGATCTCTAGGTCTGTGAATTTAGCCCTACTATTTTGTGTTGTTAGTAAATATTTCGAGAATATGTATTTTATAAGATGGTTTTGATATTTTTACTCCGAAATTTTGACTGCGGCATTGGCAAGATATATAAATATTGTAAGACAGATTTAAGCGCACCAAAAATAATTAGATGTCAAATTAAAGTATTAAAGTAATATTTAACCATAATTTTGAAATTATTAAAAACCGCATGTAGATAATCATTTCATGCGAAAAAATATTTGCTTAATCAAACAACAAAATGAAAAAATAACAATTCAATTATCATTTTCAAACCACTGAATCTTTCAATAATATCGTTTGTGTACTTTAAAAACACATTCCGATTTTAATAAAGATAAAAAAATACTATTTGACTTGACAATTTTCCCGCACCAAGGCCCTGGAAGAAGCCCAATCGGGGTTAATCCAGGGAAAATTTACATATTTATTGGGTGTCCCGGTACAGATGCGGCAACTAATCGATCCAGGACCAATCTTTGCCACTGACTCTATCAAAGACCACTGAGGCTTTGATATTTTCTCTCCAAGTAGTATAAGTATAAGCTACTTATCCTTTAGAGTGCTAAAAGTAAGCCTAATATGGCCAATTGTCCATTTGTCCAAACAAAGACGTTTCCTTATGTATCAATTCCTAGAAGGAATTGTCCTTGGTTGGAAATCGGCCATAGTACGAGTTACTGTTACTTTTATCCCCCGTCGTCCCACTGTTGGGAAAGGCGTTATAGTAAAGTAAGAGAATTGTTCAATTAAAGTTCATTAAAAAAAATATTGTAGACATCTTGGTCCGAAAACATCAACAATATTCTTGTTCAATCCCATTCTAAACAGACTTAACTAACAATAATCTTTGCAAAGAAACTTCCAGAAAAAATTGGGAACTATCAAACATAGCTTTTGTGTAATAAATCAAAATATTTTTTTCGTATGAAGCTGCTCCAGGGAGTACAACATAACTCAACTATGTCTAACGAATGCTTTAGGTACTGTCATAGGATGTGAAATGGACATACTTTCAGCTTGATTATAATGTTCGTTAGATTTATGATTCGTATTATATTTATGTTCTGTAAAGGCTTTCAGTTTTATGTCAGCAATGAAATGACAGATTCGAAGAACTGTTTTGATAAGCTATTTGCTAAGGAGTTATTGAGTAATGACATATCTTGTTCGTTGTAGGCATGTTGTAGGTAGGTACCTTATTTGTATTGAATTATTTGTTTCAATATTAATATTATGTTCTTGTAATAAGATGCTATTAAAGTATTGAGAAAAACTTGTGCAAAATAAGCTTTTCTATGAAATGTAATGTTTATGATTTTTTGTAAAACTAGACCACTTTATAGGTTGTTATCTCATTAAGCCAGATAAAAGCGAAAAGAGTATAATGTTAATGATATAATCTTATATATAAAATTCTCGTGTCACAGTGTTCGTTCCCGTACTCCTCCGAAACGGCTTGACCGATTCTCATGAAATTATGTGAGCATATCGGGTAGGTCTGAGAATCGGCCAACATCTATTTTTCATCCCGAAATTCCCGCGGGAACGGGTACAACGCGAGTGAAACCGCGGGGCGCAGCTAGTATAGTTTAAATTTCAAATGATACATGCTTGTCATGTAATTTGTATCGGCTAGAGGCTAACCCTGGTGTCACAGTTCACCGTCTAAAGGCCTCCAACAAGACATACATAATAATATCAAAAGTGACCAAAGTTTTAAGATCAAGAATGTTTAAAATCCACACCGTATAAAACAGCCTTGTCTGACTGTCTATATATTGCGCAACTTTAATGTAATCTTCTCCAACAGGGATTTCAGACAATCTGTATCTCGAATTTACTATAATCCATTTTGATTAACAGAAACAAAACAAGATCTGGTCTCTAGTAAATTCTAAAGTCAAACATTAACTACCAACGTTGTATAATATCCAATGCATAAGACTACTCACCATCGATTTCAGTCAATCAAACTTAGAGTGATTCCAGAGGAACAGACCTTGGTTGAATCAAACCTAGCCTCATCGAGACTTGAGGACAAAGAACCGATTTGATTTAGATTGGATAGTCGCCACTGAAGGAAGGTTTGGATTATATAGGGACTTGGTATTCATGAGCTCTTTGAGGGTGCGTCGAGGAGAGATATTAATTGTAACTGCGAAGACTGTCTCTGTTTATACGCTCAGTGTTCGTTGTAGCAAAGTGTCTGTTGATGGGTGGATGGATGTTTGTGCTGTAACGTTAGGATGTCTAGATGGATTTTTAAATATTAGTTGCTTTGATGTTTATGGAATAAAGCTTATTTAGGTATCATTATTTAGTCTGACAGACTAAACTAAATGTTTGATTAGTCTTGTCTCTCTCTTCTTGTATTTGGGCGCTCCTTTATAAGATTTTCTACACCCAAAGACAGTCTAAAGATTGTCTGGAATACCGTCTGCGTAAGCTCTTGTACTCGTTATCCTGAGTGACCACCTATAAAAATACATGTTTTATTTTGTCTCTAAAATGACTAACCTTTAATAAATAAATACTGACACATAATGAGTGTTCTATATAGACAGAAAATATAGAGTGTTGTATATTTAGTGATATAGAATATTCTACATTTTGTATACTAACGACGTCAATAACATGATAATGATGACACATAAAAGCATACTTACACCATTTTACAAAACGTTAACTCAAAACTAATTATTCTGAATTCCCTTTGATCACAACACAGAACCGTACCATAATATCTGTTATATATAAATTAATAAATTGTACAAAATCATAAAGCTGAAAGACCTTCTAAGGCGAAGACAGATTTAAAACGTCAATTAGTATAGCGGTCGCTTAGAGAAACTAAATTTGTTCTCTTGGGGGAATAAAAATAGTTTCATAGCGTTTGGATGTTGTGGATTAAGGAGTTAGCTGACTGGAAGCGACGCGTTTTATAAACGGAGACGGAATAAGACTTTATGGTGTTCAGCGATGACTACCTTGACTTGGCTTTTTAGGGTCGATAGTAGGTAGGGTGCTCTTTTTTATTTTGTCTTGATTTCCAAAATTATAAATGGCGACGAAACTATAGCCAATTTAGATTGTAGAATTGGTCACAGTTTTTGGTTCTCCCATTTAATAAATATTAGTTGAAATAAGTAAACCGATTTACAGAAAAATATTATGGAACCTAATAATATCAACGTACATACTTAAATATTTTTTCCTTAAATTGAAATAATATCAAATCAAATTTGGGTAATATACCAGCCATAACATCTCATCATCAAACCAAAAATAAAACATTAACTAAATCAACTGCCACATCCATAATCTCTAAATCTTCGTTCAGTTAACACCGTACAGCTGTCCCGACACTTCTGCAGGTTTTAAAATTTTAGTTTTACTTTAAGGAAAAACATGGAGTAGTCGTAAAGTAGAGAATGTGGTGCGATAGAGCTGTGTTTATTGCACCCCTAGTGTTTTGCGACGTCGAGCGAAATGTTAACGTTACCACGCTGTTAATGGTTCAGCTATTCTAATAGCAAGGGTTAATGAACTTGGTACGAGTTTGATGTATCACGTCGCTCCTTTGATGTCATTGGTGTTCGGGTTGACCAGTAACCTACGCGAACTTACTTATAGGTGTTCAGACTTTTTGAGCTCATTCATCATTACGAGTACGTTATTAACCAACCTTGCTGTCGGAGTTTTTGGACCGCCTAAAGACGTCTGACATGGTATATCTATTGAAATAGCCGTGACCAACTGCTTGAAGCGGCCTACGAAGCTCGGAAGCACTCAGATATAGATGTACTTTTTATACCCATCTTTTTTTAAATCGGGTATAAAAGTAAAAGTATTAGCCAGTAATGTCCCATTGCTGGGTAAAGGCCTCTCATCTCACTGAAGATATCAGTACAATGAGGAGGAATAGGCATAATCACCACACGTGCCAAAAAATCGGATAAAACACAGGCAAAAAAACTAACGCTAACATAACTCTATATCCCTAATAAATTACGAGTAAACCTATTAAATTAAGTACATGAAATTAATAACTTAATATTCCCTCTCATATTGTTAATATTGTATTTCCGGCTAAACCTCTCCAACTCAAATTGTTCGAAATAAGATTTCCGTAATTAAAGTATCATGGCTCTATTCAATGATCCACAAAATATTAATGGGTTCCGGTCTGATTGCCGAACAATCTTTATTTGATATCGCTATATGGAGTGGGATGTTTGGAAGCTACCCAGGATTATTGGAATAAAGTTGAATCGAATCGAATTTACCGCGAAATAAGTAGTATTTTAGGTTTTTTCCGCTGATTCGAAATGTTAATTGTACACGATAGTATACTGTATATATATATTTCCAAATAATTCTTATTGTTCCGATTTTCGGCAAGTAATTCTTAGTAAGAGGTTGTTACAATTTTCGTGTGGCAGGTTCTGGCTCAAAATAGGAGTTTTAACAAACAGCAGTGGCTTACAAAGCTTCGTATAAAAGTAGGTGCACCCCGCCGTTTAAACCACGTTGTCCTGCTCCCGTGGGAAGGTCAGGATAAAAAGTTTCGTGTAGCTATCGAATACAGAAAGCAGCAAAAAATTAGATTCGTTAACTTTACCATAATTGTACTAACATATTGATGTTCGGCCGGATTGTTGCTACGTACCTACTATTAAAATCCAAGTTCGACTAAAAAGTGGGTTGTAATTTTCCAAAATTTAGAACAGAATCATAAGCAGCAGCTATCTAACTTTCCACAGCGTCGTTAAGCGTCAACGTCGAAACAGGTTGATTAAAATTTTAATTAAGTAATTTATTTTACACCAACCCTGTTACCTGTAGGGCTCGAATATATTATTCAAATGACCACGGTTGACCTCCACCGATTATGATCATCTAATTTGGAATTAGTTCAGTCTCCCTCCGCTTAGGGATCTCAATTGCACGGTCGGGTTGCCACCATAAATGTAATACTACCTGAACTTTAGCTTAACTTTTGTAGAAAGGTGTAGCTTTCCTTCAAGAATATTCCGTGCAGCAACTCGTCATATACGTTTTCATGGAGAATTTGTCATAAAACGTAGTATGAAACTATTCGCTTGAATGTAGTCAATGCTATCCAACACAAAAATATATTTTAAAAAATTGCTGATTAGATAGACTCGTTGTGCCAGTGTGCATTCAAACGATTGTTGTAAGCTTTAATATCATTTTTAGTAGAAAAAAATATAGATACGAGTTCTCGAATACAAAGTTTATCAAAGCACAAGTTTTTCATAATATATTCACAGCATCAAATATCCTCATATCCTATCAAAATGTTTACATTCCCTGGTGTCCATATTTTATTTTCAGCATGTTATTTTTGGACAAGTTAATACTTTGTAGCTGAAACAAAAACTGCCCAAAACAATATAAATAAAAGCTTGGGTCCGCGACAGATCACGATGTTTAAATGCGAAAAAGCCCGACCGGCGATACGGTGGTCTCTGGAGGCTGCCTCTGTATTATTGTAGGCCTACCCCTTAAATGTTTGATCACACGTAAGGTAGAGTATTACAAACTATTGAGCAGCCCGGTTTAGTAATACGTAATAGGATCCAAGTTCCGTATTTACCTTATTTCCGAAAGGGAATAGTAATGATTCGACTCGGATTCAGTGGAATTTACTTCGGCGTGGACGGGATTTTGTAGAGTGTGGCTTTTACTAATATAGGAAAAGGTCTGTTATCTAAAAGGTCTAATATATTTTTTATACATATCAGTTTAATGTTTACTCTATGTTTACTTACGAGAGCAAAAATCCAAACCATCATGACTGATTTCACAACCAATGACCACTTTCATTCAGAGTCCTTCTTCCCGTTGAGTCCAAATGATGATGGAATAAAAATGACATGAAATAACTAAACCTTTTCCTCTTCAGAAGGAATTGTCTTCGGCTGGACCATCGACCATAGTCCACATTTTGACTCCCGTCAGAAAAATAGAGTGCAGGTATAAGGAGGTAAATTTAAACGATAAAGATATGTTTCCAAAAGACTTTAAAAACCTGGTTTCTAAAAGACTTTAAAGACTTTAAAAACTTTAACCACCTAGATTCGTGAGTGTGTGTTAGGTTGGTGATTACGCCTAATCCTCCTCACTGCTGATGTCTCTAGATGGCCATTGCTTTACAGTAGGACATGCGAGGCTAATACCTTCTTAGATAATATTAATAAAGGTATACAAAGTTCTCAAAATACATTAATCAAAGACGTCAGTGAGTCGTAATCTCTTGATCCCAAAAACAACAAAATATTTTATTTGAGGACATCATTTTACTTCAATAATATTTTTCTTGTGTCATGTTAAAAGAAAATGTTAAGCTCTCAAAATAAAAGAGATGAAAGAAAAATGGTAAAATAATGTTATCATTTAATCTCTCTGGTTGACCTCTGGCTTTGAGTAGTACTCAGTATGTTGTGGACTAAGGATTATATGGAAAGGATTTGAGTGTGCCTTTGAGTAAATCACAGTACCTGGCATAAACCATTACCCACTATTAATGATAAAAGAAAAACCACTTTGATGATCTTCTTACAATAAAGTACCATTCCTACTAAATTAATATAAAAGGGAATTTGAAAACGGGTTCTCTTTATTCCGTAGATCATTTTACCGAACACGATTCACCGAAGTATGAATTGACCGATGCCTTGATTCGTCAATGTTTCTTTCTCAATGTAACTTTTGACGAAGTAGAAATATTTTGCCTAATGTACACATATTGCGCAAACGCTTCGTCTTTGACAGATTCTCAAAAGTCTAGTCGCTGGAGCGCAGTATCTTGGGTGTCAAGTTAACGGACACAATTCGAAACACTGAACTGCGCTCCGACATAAAAATCGCCGACGTAAGTCTTTAAGTTGCTCAGCTCAAATGGAGCTGGGCAGGGCATGTCTGCCTGATGAGTCTTGGGCAAACAATGCTACCATGTGGAACCCAGACTTTTGCAGGAGACGCCGCCGTAGACCAAAAAGGAGATGGCGAGACGAGCTTGACATGTACTGGTTGTCTGGTTGGTCAGGGAGCTCTTGATAGAGCTGAATGAAAGAAGAAATAGGGGGAGATTTAGCCCAGCAATGGGACACTTAAGGCTCAAGTATTAATTTATAGTATGTTAGCTCATGGTTAACTCTCTCATCGAAATCCTTCATACTAGATAATAACAAAACATAACATATAAAGTCAATTCGTTATTGCTCTCTCCATTTCTGTTATTCCTGTCTATGTCAGCATTATATTTATATAACGAACTGTATCTTGACCTAGAATTGAACAAGGCACTGAAACAAAGTTACGTGTGCAGAGTCCAACCATGCAGTTAAAGTGTCTGCGCTCTTTGCACGATAGATACAAACTTTTTACAATCTTTTCTTCGATTTTCAATGCACGTAGTATGCTGATACTCACTGATCTTTAGAAAGAGATGGTTAGTCAATTCCGGTTTTGTAGAGCGTCATCTCTGTCACACAACATGACTGACGTGAAGTTTGTCCCACTGAAATGACTGAAAAAAAATCATAAATGCGGTAGAGAGTGGGGCATTCATATTGCCGATAGCTGATTATTTCTCATCAGATGTAATATTATTTCAGGTTCATACCTTTTAAACTCATTAATTAAATCGAAGGGTAGTTGTATCGACCGCGCACTACGTGTTCAATAAATTCAAAATTAAATACGCTTACTAATAAATTGGACACACGTAATCCACTAATTAAATAATCGTCCCAATTAATCCATTCTGAAACAAGTGGGAGGATTCCACAAAGGGCAGAATTGTGCTCTATCTCAAATGCTTTAAAGTTTAAATTCAATAAAGGTATTATCTGACAATCTACGTTAGAAACAATTTGGATGTTCTAAAGTTCTTTCTTTAAATTACAGGCTAAAGTAATTGCTGTGTTTCGTTTTCACTGCAATCGGAATTGCACTTAATTGAAATTCTACTGTACTAGAATATAAATAGAACAGCTTTCTGTTTGTGTTGTTCTCACATATATTTCCTATTGGCAGAAGTGCAATTGTTTCAGTATTTATGTTTAGCTGCATGTCGACTGGAACTATTGATTCGGAAAATAACTAACTGATGTGGCGTAATAAATATCTATTGATATGATCCTTGTCTAATATTTTTCTTCTCTTGTTAAATGTTATTTTCCTTACTTACCTTGGCTACCTATGTTTTACAGAAGAATTGACTGATGTTCAATTTACCGAACATGAGAATGACCGAAATAAATATTTTATCGAAGAATCGTCAGACCTCAAACAATAGAGATTAGCATGTTCAAAGAAAATAATAAATAATGTTCAGATCCATTACGTTAAAGAGGTGATACATTATAGAGTATATTGTAACTCCACTCGCAAACATTTTTAAAGTAAACAAAACCATGGGACCAAATGGGAATCCTTATAAAGTAAGTCCTTACTTTTAAACAGACATTAAGAAGTTGTTAGAGAAAAGTAAAAATATAAACCTAATGTCTTGTTTTTCAACATTCCCCTGATCCCTCGTCGTTAGTTAATCCTACTTTTGGGACTGAAACTTACCTTTTGTATGATAGAAATGTTGTCAAAATATTAAAAATAATAGATAAGACGTTAGATGTTGCTTGAGGCAATCTGTATTATTTTATTTGAAAGGCACGTGTTTATTTGGTCCTTGATAGTTTGAAAGCATAGCGCATCATTAATATTTATAACTGAACACTGGCTTTGTGATCAACCAGAAGAGGCGTAGTGATTACATCTAATCTACTTCACTGTGTTAATATGGTCAGTGAGATCTTCTTCTTCTTCATCGAACGGATGGTCAACCTGACCAAGCCTGGTGTCAGAGTTATTGAGCCGCCAAAGGCCTCTGACATGGCTCATGTAACGGCTACTATCCGTAGCAAGTAACCGGGACCGACGGCTTAGTGTGCCCTCCGAAGTACGGAAGTGAGATGAGAGGCTTTTGCTCAGCTGTGGGACATTGAATGCTTGAAATTTTTTTCAGTAAATTACTAATGAACACATAACAAAGGAAGACCGAGTGGCGAGCTATATAGTAGAGAATTAACCTATGCATGATTAGTTTACTATCAGGGAAAAAAATTGCCCTTGTTACTAAAACCTTGCTTGATTTGGTTATTGTAAAGTGGATACAATGTTTACAAAATCTATCTTCTGTAGCTGTCTAATAAAAACTCAAGTAAAAATCCCAATATCTTAATGGAGCAAACAAAATTCAAAAATTCTAGCAGAAACTCTCGAATCCTATTACTGAATTCAAGACTTGGCGTCTAGAATTTTTGAATTTGGTTAAAAGTGTCTGTAAAATGGTGGTTGCCTAGTCATGTCTAAAGCTTTAACAAAGTCCTTTGCAAAAGAGCAATTTGAATATACAGAACTGTTTCTTTGTAATTCAATTTCAATCAAATACTGTAATTGCCATTTTCTGGAGTAAAAGAAAGATGGTGCTGAGAACTTTTTAGTTTTACATCTAATTTAAATTTAGAACTGGTTCTTGGAACGAGGAGAACTAATCCTAATTTGCCATTGTATTTTTGAAGGCACAAGCAGTAACTAACCCAAGTTACTTTTTAAAAGTATCACCAACACGTACTGATTTTTTTTTGTATAGCAAAAAAGTGTAAGTACCGTCGTGAACACGGCCGTTGAGACACGACCGAAACGTTGAGATACCTGTGCACTGAATGTTTTTTTCGACATTCCCGTCTAGAGTAGTGTTTACAAAGTGTAATCCCCGGGCTAGTTTTTTAATTTTTAAATTTACCAGCATTTTTGAAGTGAAAACTTCTTTAGCGGCGTTGTGCACTTTTTTATGGGTAAATTTTTTAAACTCGCGTCAGGTGATACGAGACCTGACCGAAAATTCGTAAGACGTTTTGATGTTAATATTCAAGTTTTCACTTTTGCCGGCACTCCCGGAGTGCAACTCACTGTTTTTTATTTAACCTGTGGTGTCCCACTGCTGCTGGTAGTAAATTTTCACAATAGTTATTTTACAAAAAAAGAAAGAATATTTAACAAATCAAATTCGGTGTTATCTATTAAATAAATTATCTACGCTTTACGATGAACTTGTAGAATTTTCTTATCTATCCTCTTATTTGCAAACATCACTCCACCAAATAAATCTGCAACAGTAAACATAACTGAATACAACTCGGTAATATAATAACACGGCATTTGCTTCACGTTTTTATCTTCGTAATAAATTGTATTTACTCCATTAGTCGTTTTTTGTCGTCAGACATGCGGAAGTATCTTTATATCTTGTTATTTGGGTACATAATAGAAGAAAAACTAACGTTTTTTGTACTAAGATACTTGAGTCAAGCTTGGGGAAAGTTAGGTTATTGATGTTTCAGGTAAACTGTGATTTATTTTGGGTAATTTCGAGTAGGTTGGTGACCAACCCCGGGATTGGAGTTTTTGGACCGTCTAAAGTCAGTTGTGGGAAACTATAGGGTTCATTCATTCATTTTGAGTAGGTTAGGGGCCAACCCTGAGTTTTTAGACCGCCTCCGACATGATCATAATAAAGATTGGAACAACTGTACCTGCTTGCTGACTGCTTAACAGGATAAAACCTTTTATTACTTTTTTTTTACTCGTATATCATCGAAGAACTTAATTTAAAAAAAAATACGAGCCTCTTAAAACCACATTCCTGACTACACTGAACCGCTCGAAGAATTTAATCTAATAAGAAACATATCTCATGTTGCAAGCGTTCAGTTTCTTGGCAAACACCGTCGCAACTATCAAGAGTAACATATCCAAAGTTGGTATTTGAATGGGCACGCGGGACCAGTTGACAACTCGTCCACTGTCTGCAGCTTCCTTTGTCATGGGCGTACTAAGGGGGGCTAGGCTTCTACCAAAGCTACCCCCGAAAAGTGTACACCTTCGTGATATTACTTACCCCTGGAAATTCGTATACCTTCGAGATGGGGGGGGGGGGTACTTACCCCAGGAAAGTGTTTACTTCCCTTAATAACGAAGCTCAAAGTTAAATATTTAAAAACTAGCAGCTCTCTGCGGTTTTACCCAGTTCTCGTTAGAATTTCGGGATGAAATATATCCTATAAACCATTCTGTTAATGTGGTTAATAATTACAAAAAAAATATCAAATCGTATTGGTAGTTCCTGAAACTAGCGCGCTCGAACAAAAAACCTCTGTGTATTAATCAATAATAATAATAATACTTTAGCCCAAACTAGAATCGGTTTGATTTGCCCCTCCTCTGGCCCGGAACTGACCAAATTGCCCCATGATCCCGAACCTGGGTACGCCCATGCCTTTTGTTATTATGTAATCTGTGATGGACGTAAAGTTCAGCGAATTTATTGCTTGGCTTCCTGAGGAGAGGATAATAGGATGGTGTGGCTTTAAAATAGTTTGTCTTTCTGGGACTTTAGATAAAAGTGTGGACGTCTAAGAATTATGGAGGATTTTGTGGTTGTGTCTTTTGAATTCGTTGAAGGAATTGTGTAAAAGTTTCGTTATGGAAAATATATGGTATTGCTTAAAGTGTAGAGACGACTAAATATCTCAAATTGTATTTATATATAGACATATATTTATTTTTTCTTCAACCAATAAAGCTACCAATATTTATTTCATTAAAAATAACACCTTATTTTTATCAGAATTTAACTCATATTTGTATATTTGACCTGAAAAGTACTTTTAAAATATTGTCCTAAACAAATACCGAAGGCTGAAATAAGGGAAGCAATAATTTCGTCCATTTGTCGATACATGCTTGTGGAATACTCAAAAGAGTCCCTACTCCACGGAAGATTAATCGACCGTGAGAAAAATGAAAGAACGATGTTACCTTCGGTACGTGTCGCCATTTATTATGCGAGTGCTCCATTATTATTAAGTGACACACTACTAGGTAGAATGTTGAGCTTAGTGACCAACTTAGGGCCGAAACTGCGTTAAGCGTGCGCCCGTCGTGGTTTCATACAAAAGTGAACCGTCGTCGCGGGCGCACATGGTGGGTGCACAAGGCGGCGCACGCGACGGGTGCACGCTTAACGCAGTTTCGGCCCATAATGGGTAATTTTGGAAATAATTTTTTTAAGGCAAATTAAAACACTCTAGCTTCATTAGACGCCCTTTCTTGAGTAGAAGACGCCGTGACAGACCAAAACGGAGATGGCGATATGAGCTTGATCGATTCTTGTCTGGTTGGTGTCAGGCAGCTCTTGACAGAGCTGAATGGGAAAAATGGGGGAAGCCTTTACCCAACATTGGGACATTTAAGGCTCGTATAATAATAATAAAATAAATCTAAACTCTCCATAAATTTTCAGGTTAAAATGTTCTTACAATTGGATCTAAAATTCGGATAATACCTTATTTGATACAATTTTCTTAAGAATATTTTTACTCGTAGTAAGAATTTTTCAAATTATTATTGTTAATTATATGGTAGGTATATTATGCTCGTTGTTATCGGCAAGGTTTTTAATTATGCTGAACATTATAAAGAACTTTACCTTATTTTCTTCATTAAACAAACGTTGTTTGAATTTCTCATTAATTCGTTTCAGCAATTTAAATACCAAGTATAAGAGTTTTGTAACAAGTTCCTAAATATTATTTGTTCAGGATTACAGTTTTGTAATTAAGGTAACTCTTCAAGGAAATTGGATTCCTTTGTAATTTTTTCCTCAGATGTTGAGGTTTTGCGATTTAAATTGATATTTAATATTATGAAAATATCTAACAAGTACAAAAGAGTTATCAGCAAAAACAGCCCAGTATATCCATACCAATATTATAACGATCTAAAATTGTAATTTTGTTTTTTGTATGTCCCAAATCTTGGGAATTACCAGTCTGATACGAATAATTCTTATTACGTAGCTTCATTAATGAGGAAGATTATAGGTTATGTTTTATCCCGAAACTCTTACGGGAACGGGCACAACTCACGTAAAACCGCGGGTCGCTGCTCGTAAGGTATAAAGATCTCTTCATATGGACAACAATAGGTATTCCACTTACCTATTTTCACTCATCCAAATCCACTTCAAGCTAAGAACACACAGTCTCCAAATAAAACGATGAATAGAAGAAGCACACAAAACATCACATATCGATCTATTAGCCGAACTACTGAACCGTGTGTCACCTATATTATGTTCCTGTCCACGCATTGACAAAGAACAAAGGCTATATGAAAACCAAGAGATATTAATGCTCTATTTCATTCCTACTATTAGAATATACCCATTCTGTTTTTATACGATTGTAGTTTATGATTAGGAAAAATACGGTTTTACTGAGAAATAACTGAGCGATAAATTTCATGTTATTATACAAGTACAGCCACGCCCCGTGGTCTTACCTGCGTTATACCCGTTCCCGCGGGAATTTTGGGATACAATGTATCCTTTATGTTATTTTGATGTATAACCTATATTACTGTAAAGTTTCATCCTAATCCTTTCAGTAGTTTGTTCGTGAAAGAGTAGGTAACAAACATACATACATCCTTAAGGAGTCTACACACCAAACCCGCCGACCCGCCGACACAGCCCGGCGGCTTGGTGTCGGCGACCCAAACCCGCCAACCCGCCAACATGTGTCATGGGGCTGTGTCGGTGAGTTAGTCGGCGGCAAGAAATCAGTACAACAAAAAACACAAGCACGTCACTATCACTGGAGTGTCGGCGGGCAACTGAGCGTGCGCGTGCAAGTCGCCGGCCATGCCGCCGACTTGAACGCGCGGGTACGAGTCGCCGACATGATTCTTGAAACAAAGTCGCCGACACCAAGCCGCCCGGGCTGTGTCGGCGGGTCGGCGGGTTTGGTGTGTAGACTCCTTTACATTCATCCTCACAAACTTTCGCATTTATAATATTAGTAAGATATTCATGAAATCTAATTTGTTTTAAAAACTGAGTTCTTGGTATTTCAATAACACTTTGCAGATTACGCGGCAAACAGCTTTATATTTAGTTATTCATTGTATACTTTGACATTTCTCTCCATACAAAATCTTACCATATTGTCAGAGTGATTGCTACTTTTATACTGAGGATAATGGTTTCATCAGTTCATTTCAAATCAGATATGTGCTTTATGTGAATACGTAAAGCTATTGTATGTGTGCAGCACAAAGCAACATCTAATCTAGTCAAAGTTTAATTAGCGTTATGTCGGCGATTATACTCGTGTCTATTTCCCATCTGTATTAAGTACTAGCTGCGTCCCGCGGTTCTACCACGTTATCGGAAGAGTTTCGGGATGAAAAATAGCATGTAATGTTCGCGTTGAATGTGGCTATCTATTACAAAAATAATTATTCAAATCGGATTGTTAGTTCCTGAGATTAACGCAAACAAACAAAATTTCAATATTTTCAGCTTTATTATATTAGTTGAGTTTTATCATATTACGAGTAGTAGATTGTGCCTACCCTCCACAATCTAGGTTCCATTTAAATAGAACTACAAACTATACTCCTAATAATACATTGTGTAGAAATGTCCATTTACTTTCTGTACATAGTTCATTTAACAAACAATGGAAAAGGTTCGAGCTAGTAACAAGTTTATTTAGGATCCAACAAATTTATTTACTGTCTTCGCCCTAGCACCGAGTTTTATATCCGTTGTTTTGTTTCAGTCTTGTCGCGGGGTTACTTATTAGGCAGCTTATACACTTCTGTTTTAGTGTCCGGATTAAGGCCTTTTTTTTGTTACTTAGAATGTGAATCCAATATAGTCACTTCAATCAGTCTCTGACTGCTTTGTTCGACGGGAAACACGGATTGTGGTTGATTTTCATCACTTTGACAGCAGGTATCAGTACAAATTCTTTAGGCTAACCGGCCAAAATGTCATACACCGTCATATTTTAACTCAAACACCATTGCAATTCTAGGAAAAAAACAGTCCATCTGAAAAAAACGGTGAAACCTATAAAAAACGGTCATATACATTTTCATGTACAAAAGGCCTTACCGTTACAGTAAAATCGGGATATATCTGTTGTTCAGTGAGCGCTGAAAGAGTGATAATATTTGGTGGATGCTTTCTCCCACACTTCGATACCTCATCCGGTTTCGTGGATGTAGTGCTTCTTCTGAAACCAGCCAAGTCATGTGCTTTTCAGATTGCATCGGGATACGCTGAATATTACCTGTGGTTTAATCTGCTTTCTATCGGTTCTAAAGTGTAAATATTGGTTCCAAAGCAGCTTTTAAGTTGGTACTCTTCTTCTTTCGAGTCAATGGCGCAAAATCATTTGTGTGTACATATTTTCTCGGACCAGCCGGACCACTAAATCACAAGCGAAACGGCCGAATATTTTTCGATATTGATGCTGATTACATTTAAAGCCAGTTTGAGTTAGCCCTTACATTACTCCAATTTGGTCTGAAGATAACTAGTTTTCCAAAACATCCTGAACCATCGTTCTGTACCGTAACTAAAACTAATGTTACCTTAGTAACATAAAGGTATATTATGTTCCTTTTGATGTATTACACAGAATATTATGTATGGAAGGTAATGTTACTACCGTTTCAGACATCAGGACTTCAAAATGTGGTTTAAGTAACGGGTCGAATGGTCTTTGTTTTAAGCTCTTCGCTATAATGTTCCTAGATAATTTGTTAGTTCTTTGTATTGTGTTTTATTCTATTTATTTTCATATATTTGTACTAATACTCGTATTATAAATGCGAGTCGGCCATGAGGTGTCTGAGGCTCTCACGCAAAAACTACTAAACGGATTTGGATGAAACCGGACAAATAATACTGATATAGGTTTTACATCAGAATAACACATAGGACAACATACATTCTATCCCGAAATTCCCGTGGTAGAGGGAGCATCACAGGTATGACCACGAGTTGCTTAATGTTAAGAAGAAGAAGAATTATACTGTATAGTTTTGAAAACGGTATTAATAAAAACAAATTTAAAAAACATTAAAATTTGCTCACGGTTACTCAGACTGAAACCAAGCTCTCTGTATTACGGTATTAATACAAACGAATAACAAACTAAGTGAATTTTATCACTTAGCTTGTTAAAATTGACAAATTAAAAAAAACATTTTCGATTTTACTAATTCACTTATTAACGACTTGGGGAATTTTCTCATCGGTTAGGTATATGCTTTTTTCACTTTCTTAATTGTATAGCCTTCTTTTCATCCCAAAGTTCCTACGGGAACAACCATAAAGCCATGGGTTGCTGCTAATGTTGTTAATAAATAGACCATAACTACTCTCATATACATATTTATTCATAACTCGCTTCCTTCCATAAATTACAGTCATCCAAAATTTGATATTGTCTACGAATAATACGCAATACCTCAGCCAAATGATAAATGGATACACGTTACATTGATAACACGGGTAATGTGTTACATTCTTTATTTTGTCGTATTTCCTATAATTCTGCCTGTCATCCATTCTCAATCACTCCTCGGAATGAGAATGGGAAGGTTTGATGTAATGGATTTTATTTGTAACGTCAAAACCTAAAAGCGGTTATATTGGATACTGAAGGAAATCTCGGAAATTGTAGCCGAGAGGTTTAATATAAATATGACGTCAAAAAGACGAGAAGTAATAGAATGATTGAATGATTTCCCGTTTAATGTAGGAAAACAGAACAAATTATTAGAATAAACGAAACAGGATGCAATGGAGAAAAATATACATTTAACATCAAAGCAAAGCATAGTGAGCGAATTCAAAGTCAGTAACACCACAGTTAATTCAGACCATTGTCTAAAGTAAATTGCATTCCCTATTGTGAAAAATGCTCCTATTTTAGCATTAGCTCTTATTTCAAAGGCATAGGTTTGAAATTCGTTTAGCATAATAATGCTTTCGCTGTCAGAAGCTCTCACTCGGTATGTGCGGAAAGCATTATGTTTGAGAACTACACGGGTGATTTTAAATTAACTATACATACGGTAATGAGTACCGCGATTTGTTAGTTAGGTTTATAAATATTTAATGTTTTTGAAGAAACTTGATGAAATGTAAGTTCTTGGTTGAATATGCATGCTGCTTTGAATGCAAAAGTGGTTTTGTCAGTCTCAAAAGATTGACAGTACTTTGCTGCATAATGTTTTTAGTTTATAAAACTTAACTGCTTTAGACTGAAATATTGTAGGATTTTTTAACAACGCAAGTATTAAATATTATTAACCTTCGAAGGCTTGGCTAGCTTTTGTCGAGTATTAACTCTGGCCACTTAATGAACTTAGAAAATGCATAAGTAATCTTCATTGTCTGTTTGTTACGCTTTCACCCCTAAACTCCTAAACCAATTTTGATGAAAATTACAGAAACAGATTAGACTTCGGGTAAATAAAATTTGATATACGTTTTACATAAAATATGCTACTTTCTATACCGCAGGAAAGAACTAGTATAACATAAAAATGACGACCCATCAATCCAGTACAGCTCCACAAGATATTTAAAAACTGCATTAAAATAAAAGTACACTTTTAGTTTGCTTGTTCGCTCCCAGTTTGTTTACGACCCCATTTAGCTGTCACCTTTATGCCTTTAAATGTACCTATGACAAAACATTACGTAATTTCAAAGTGTTAATGGGTTGAACGTTTTAGTATCATTGAGACATTAAGTTTTATTAACAACCAACTCTCTATTGTGGTTTATTCCATACTAGCAGCGCCCCGCGATTTTACCCGAATTGTGCCCGTTCTTGTGAGAATTTCGGGAATTTTTATACTCATAAACCATCCTCTTGAATCACTCTATCTATTAAAAAACTGCATTAAAATCCGTTGCGTGGTTTTAAAGATCTAAGCATACATAGGGACAGACAGGATTTCGACTTTGTTTTATATGTACTTTGTAGTGATACTTCAATATGACTCCAGATAAAACAGTTAGCATTAAAGCAGTAAACTTAGATGACTTCAATATTTCTTGATGAATAAAACTCAGTCTGGATCCAATAAACTTTAATGTAAAATTATACTGAGCTAATGGAATCTCGATAAATCTCATAAAATATCTATCTACCTATGATATATAATAATAATGAAGATGTAGAGTTTGTCTTTTGTTTGTGTAAATGCGCCAATCTCTTGAATCGTCGGATTAAAAACACTTGTTTAATAATTAAAAATACGTCAATTAAAGTGTAGGTTTTACGGACGCCTCTGAATGCAGTAAGTAAGTTTTAATCATCATCATTATACATAAAAATCAATGCCACTTTTCGTTGTAACTGAACTCCTCCTAAACGGCTGGATGATTTTTTTCGTATGCGTTCGGATGGCACCCTGGATGGTTTAGATTCACACTAGCGACATCTATTGGGTTGCGTGAAATCACTGCGCGGGACAGCTAGTAACACGTAATCCAACAATCGCTAGCTTGACTTGGTTTGAATTAATATTACATATTACTTTGATACTGTTACGTTGATGAAACTAAGAAATTCATGTTTGTACTTAAAGCTTCCAAACATTTACAACCAACTTTGAAACCATCACTCATCTCAACATGTATCATTTGCTTTCATTTCGTTTCATGTTCTTTGATCCACTGTCTGCCCTCTCTAAGTCACTCCTTTGTCTCTGTATTTTGAAAAGCAACTAGTTCAGTTAAATATGAATCTTGGAATTTTTTAAAAACACTCTTTATCGAGTGAAATTCTAGAAATCACTTTTAACCAATCGCAGAGATACTTGAAAATCAATTATGTTGTATTGCATTCTCGGTTATTACTTTCAAAACAAATCACAACGAAATATCAACGCTTCAGTTCAGTTCAAAGTATAAATTGTTAACGTTCGTAAATTATGTATTTCTATTCAAAATTAATAACGCAATGAATGTAAGTATGGAAGTAAATAATTGTTTTGAAGTTGAATAACAAAGGATAATTTTCGTACCATCAAAATATATTTCGCTGTCAAGCTTCAAGCACTCAATTTATTTAAATTAACACTCAACTCAAGTAAATCGAAAATGTTACTGCCTCCATTAAAAACAAAATGGAGACAAATAAGTGCGATACCTCAATAAATATAGCTAGCAACTAAACCAAACAAATTATGGCATCCACTTCCGAATTTCCAATTCATGAAACATCATTAGAGTAACAATAAAACTTTTCATTTATAATGAAAACAGTAAATTCTATTTGTGGAACCCACGATATTACCGTCAATCATTTTTGTTTTGTTTTTCCTTATGTATGAGTATATTTCGAGATTCTTGTTCGAGTTTTTTCTCAAGTTGATGTAACAGCGTCTTTGATCAATAAGCTTTGTAGGATAGCCTGAAAGTCGAAAAAGTGGCTCTGCGGGACACGTTCCGGGTTTCTAGATGCTCTCGAGGAGCTCTTGGAGTTATTGACGTCAAACTTGTGGATCTTTAGGTGGAGGGTGTACGTTGACGATGTCATTGCGTCAGCGCGTTTGGGGAGCCCTGGCCACTTGATCCATCTGACTCGAATTGTGCCGCGCCAAGCCGGCTTCACACGAGTGGATTTGCTTCGGTATTCCCTTTTTTGTGGAACAAAATGTATTGTTCCAAAAAATTGTGGATGACATACTATTGTTTCCGGTGTTATTTTAGGAATACTCTAACAATTCCATCACTTTAATCAATTTTGAAGTTCATTTAAGGTTTTCAAAGAATAAAATTATGTATTTAGTTGTTTGAGGAGAATATTGCTGAAAGTCGTTATCAAAATAACGATGACAATAATTATTACGATGTCAACAAAAGTGTATTATATTTTAATCCAATTTACAACGACAAGCTCTTGTACATTTATTTGTTTTGTGGCTCAAGGACCGCAAACGAAAGAAATGTCTCTTGGATTTTGTTTAGAAATACTGCACAAATCAAAGTTTTATTAATAAAGTTTTTTTCACATTTCAGGTAAGAAATATAAGCAAAGAAACTCGGTAAGTTATTACCAGTAATAGGTCTCAGTTCAGAAGTGGAACGCAAAGATTTTTATGTCGGCATTTTACGACTCTCCCGTAGTAAGTGTTTTTCGATTTCGGAAAAGTAATCAAACCTTATTTTATGACAAAGTAAGCACTTTCGAATTTATGAAATTACTTTTAAGAATAATCTCTTCTAAGTTAAATTTTCAGTTTATTAACCTTCCGTTCTGTCTTGGAACAATTTTAATAATAATATCTTTTAGTGAGATTAGCCTATCTCGTTTTCAAGATTGACACTTTATTAACGAGAAGGACTTTGGCGAATAGGCAGGTACAATGCGGAGCTTCAAAGTTTATAGCTAGAACAATATCAATTTTATTCGGTATCAGTTGTGGAAAACTTCAAATAGAAAAGTTTCTTTAGATTGAAACACTTATATTTATTTCATTTTTCCAACTTTTAACCGGAACAGTGGTCCGCCGGCGCCTATAGTACGTGGTTGGGCCCTAACAATGTGCGGTGTTTGGCGAAGGGCCAACGTATTATCCTTTCAAAAATTCTCAACTATTTAGCTTGGATTCCGTCCCAATTTCTTGACCACACTTTAGTAAAAGATTTATTTTGGGAAGTGCTAACATGTCTTGAATACTGTTGCATTGTTAAGCTACGGTTGATGAGCTTATTCGGATGGGTTACCAGAGCTATATCTTGCATTTACAACAACATGTTTTTGCTATGCCTGAGTTGTTAAAGCGCAAGACACACATTACAGTGTGGTTGCGGGCCGGATGCGGGTCATTGTATTGGACACCTTTCATGCAAATACATACAAGGAATACAACGTCTCACAGACTGAAACCCGCTCCCGCACTTAATGTGTTTACGCTTTACTTTTTCGAGGAATTATAGCAACATATACAAATACATATTTGACTATTTAACCTTAGGCTGTTAAAATCACCAGTAAAGCGTATTTATAAATAGTTATTTTAATATTATTTAGTTAAACGTAAAACGCATTGATTAACCCTGTATATTGTCAAATTAATATTGCAAAGCTTAACACTGTAATAATTTACTTGCGTTGTCGATGGATAACATAAAACGTGTTTCCATAACCAATATTGCTAATTATATATCAATTACAATATATTTCCAGTCGATAGAATGAAGCTTTATTTATATTTGCGTTCAATATTCGTAAACACGCGATTATATTAATATGTCAATTTATACAGAAATAGTAGCTTCGAATATTAAGGCCAAAATAAATATTAATTACACAATATTTTTCAAGCCCGTTGGCACAGTTGTAGTGACAGCGCTTACTGTCGGGGGTTGCGGGTTCGAGTCCCGCCCGGTAAAACTTAACGTAATCGTACAAATTATCAGTCCTCCAATATCCCACTATAGGTTAATGACCTCTATTCATTCAAATACCACACGGGAAGAGGAAAAAATATAAATAAATAAATAAGTAAAAGCTTCGATATTTTCTTCTCTCTTCTTCGATTCGATCGATGTTATAACATCATCATTAACTTTAACACTAAAGGTGTGGCGTCAAATGCTTCCTTAGTAGAGATTTTATTAGTTATTTTGGAATGTAATGTATGAAAAATTACGTCATATTATTATAGTGTCGGTTTAATGGACGTCTGTAATGGATGGAAGTGCGGCAGTAAAGGCTAAGTTAAGCTAAAGCAGTAAGTTTCTTCATCCAACTATTTTTATTGCATGCATATTCTTTTACATTCTCTATACTATATATTATTACATTCACAAATACATTATAAAAGCTTCTTCTTAGAAATTGGCTATTATTTTATAATCTGCCAGCAAGCATATCGTTATGTCGGCGACCTAATACTTGAAGAGCTGTGACGTCAGCCACTGGGGTCTCCGCTCAGGGCCCTTGGAAAATTCACGTCGAGTCAGTACATTTGAAATACACTTGAGGAGTGGAGTAGCCTATTTCTGATATCGGGCCAAGACAGTCTTCTCAAATTTTAACCTAATTTTGATTCTTTGAAGTGCTAAGTAAATGTTTAATTTTCGGGTTCAAGGACTAATTAGTGATCAAGATTAGGGCGTCGTGAATATTAAAATAATAAAGCTGAAGAGTCTGATTTTTTTGTTTTTACACTAATCTGAGATACTATCAATCTGATTTGAATAATTGTTTTATGTAATGGCTAGCCATATTCAATGGGAAGGTTATAGGTAATTTTTGCTCCCAAGTTACCACGGGAACGGGCACAACGCGGGTAAAATCGCTGGGGCTGCCAGTAGTAGGTAAAAAATGGGGTAGTAGGTAATATTTATAATCTTTTTATTTATAGGGGTTATACTGCAGAACATCCTCGACCATTTTTTACATTTAGATACCTAAATACCAAATAGTAAAAGGAAACATAGTAAAAGTCTAAAATTAAATTATATGTGGAAAAATATAAATGTTTGTACAAATGCCAGGAGCGACCGGAAATCGAATGTAAGACTCCTTTCTCTAAAGGAAAATTTAAAATAGTTTTGTCTAGACTTCTGCTATTCACTAAACTGACGTACAATAGAGATTATCCCTCTTATTAGCGACACTCAATATTGATGAAATGAAGTACATCTTAATTTGAGTGGCGTTTGAGTATTCGAAGGTGCCCCCTAATACCCCCTAATTAATACAGAGCAAATTTACAAGCTGTGAGCGCGCTTACTGTGAGAGCGCTTACTGTGTCGGGGATTGCGGATTCTATTCCCGCCCAGAGTCAACAATACGTGCAGATACAGTTGATGGTGACGGTGGGTGTATATTTAATAAAGTATTTGTGTATCAAGTAGTATCAGTGAGTTAGATTCCATAAGGTTTGACGTGTGATGCTCACTTTTAGATCGTCAGCTTATAACGTCGCTCGCTCACAAAATCGTTGACCGAACAATATTTTTTCACTGAATAAGCATAAGGGATCTTCGGAGTTCCTTATGAAAAAATAATACATACACAATCCATCTCCTTTGACAAGTGCCATGGAAAATTTGAACATAGATACAATGAATAGAAAATAAACAAAATAATTTTCGACGTTGTGAAAATATTTTTTTGTAATCATAATTCAGTTGACATACATTCTTGTCTTTTAATATGGTATTAACTGCCGGACTCCGAGACGCCGAGACGTACATTAAATCGACAGTTAACTAATTGACGTAATTTTTCATAATTTCATTGAAGGAGACCTTTGCCCAGCAGTGGGACACAACAGGCTAAATAAAAAAAAAATTGAAAATCACTCGTTAAAATGTCTACTAAGGAAGCTTTTTACGTCTATCAGTACGGGTGTACTCATAAATTATCAAGTTGATACGTGAAATAATATAAAAACTGTCCGTTGAATATTTACAGACTAAGTAAAAAAAATCCATAGAACATGCACTCCATACAAGACTTTACAATATTCAGTTTAATACGGATTATAAAAAACAATGGTTTTAATTTACGCCAGTTAGAAATAAAAGAACGTTACAATGTTGCTCAGTTGAAACCCTTTCTAATATCTCTGATCCACCCCTCTACGATGCCTTAAAAAAACACGTTTCTTGATAAAATATAGTCATATCATTCCCAAAAATCCAGATCTGAAGAAAATCAGTATTCAAAATAGTCAATAAAAATACGTCTACAAATAATCATCACAACTCTTCTTAACGACGCAATTTCCGATTCAATAACGTAGGACACTACACAAAGTACTCAATGCCAATATTCAACAGCAAATTGTGTCAATTTATAAACGATAGAATTACTGTTACGTAATTTCCTGTATTATTATGAAAATTCCCCATTTCCCTGTTAAATGTACCCTCATCAATTACGTTAATGATAGCATTTCCATGATATTTGAATGCAATATAAAGGTGTGAACAGAAATCATTTTTCTAATTTCCCTGTAGACTTCCGTTGCAGGTGCGGTAATTCGTTTGGGTGATGTGATGCGAACATCTCGTCAATAAAATATGTGAGACAGTTTTTGTTTTCCTTCACCGTGTTTTTGTCTCACGTCTTTTGTTTTGCAATGATATTGTTATTTTTGACAAAGGTAATTTTTTGTATTTGGCCTTATTTACAGTGGTATGTTTTAGGCCGGCACATACATGCGGAATTTTGATCAGAATTCTGGATTCAGAACGCCAGGAATCAAAAAAAAATAAATAAAAAAACACACTGATTTTTCAGATTCTTAAGTTTCAGAACGTTCTATAACAAAGACTTTGACAAACGTTCAATCTGGTTTTTCAGACATGTGTGAATAAAATTCAGTTTCTGAATTAACAAAGGATGTTTGCTGCCGGCTTACGATAAGTGGTGGAGTTAGTACCGTAGAAGAGAGTAATAACTACTCTCTGCGTCCTATTTCATGGTTAGTACTCTAGTGGTGCTTTATCACTTTTAGCTTATCATTGGTTTACCAAGGAATGGTACGTTAAAATCTCGGGCGAAAAGGAAGTTTTGAACAGGGGAAAGATTACTACTCATTTGGAATTGAAACTGCTTTTAGGGATACACTTAACCCTAATTTCAATAGAGAAGATGGTTAGACGTTACCACTTGCTTGGAATTCTATCATCAACGAGCTGAAACTGCAAGCAAGTCAGAAAACTGCACGACACTGTTAGATCTTTTTTCGTAAATATAAATGTTCTTTAACTAACAAAATGGTATTTGGCGGTAGTTACGATATTTAACTATATCTTGTATGAACGCATAACACGCCAGCCTTCTGTGACCATGGTTCCTATAAAGGATCCGAAACGTCTGATAAAAATGTTAAATAAAAACGAAGTGTTTTCATAAACGTAGTTCCAATTCATAAGAGAAATATTTTTTAATTTATATGATTTATGCTTCAAGTCACCTTATCTACGGCTAATCACTTGTCGTTTACCCTACTTATCAAAACCCCAAAATGCACTTTTAAGGTTGAATAATGATACTTTTCCAAAAGAAAACTCGAGTCCCTTTACGCAAAATTCTATTATACTCTCCTGCAGACAGATCATTAATCTTAACCATAATCCGGGTAAAGGTATTAGTTGTGAAATATTCAAAAATAATAACGCTCCTAGCTTCGCAATCATGTTAGGTAGCCTTGAGTCTGCTATTATCGTATTAATAAATTAAGGTGTAAACAGAGAAGGTTAGGACTTTTTCTTCTTTGGTGACCAGCTTTGACGTGTGTTATTTAAGAAACCAAAGGAAGGTACAAAGGAAACCAAATTTTATAGCTCATATTCGTCGGCCTTATTAAATCAGCCGAGTCATAAAACCAACTAATGATTTAAAAAATGAACACATAAATGATAGTGCAAGAGTTAATGTCAAATGTGCAGTGTTCGTATTTCAAAAAAATCAACGGTTCAATTAGAATAGAACACCAATTAGAATTCAAAGTAGGTATACGTCACATAACATCATATGCAATGCTTCACAAAATCAACTATCGAATATAAACTGCAACATCATAGAGACAACACACAACCTATTGAAATACGCTCAAGCAATTTCAAAAGCAATATTCGATCCTCGTAATATGAAACAATATACAACAAAGCTTTTAAGTATCGGAGTTGATGCTGTTGCAAATAGCTACAACCTTTGTTATTTATATATTACATCGCCAACAATAGAACCGAGTATAAATTCGAAAGCCTCTAAAACCATGGCAGTGGAAACAAAGTGGAAAAACAAAAGCAATCGAATCACATAACATTCCTGTTCGTGTAATGTTCCCATATTTTACAGGTTAGCTTCAAAGTTCAGGGAGATTAGTCGGCATATCCAGAGCCTCTATTGTGTGTCCGTGGAAACATTGTTATGAGCATTTCGCACTCATTTTTTTATTGGTTTAAGCTAATCATTTGTATGAATGAAATAATTTACGGCGTATGAAGTGATAATTTTTCTAAACCAATTATTTTAACTGGCTATAAATGTAGTTTTTGCTCAATACATACAATTTATTCATAAGAACGTCTGCACAATGAATAACAAACGGCTGTCATAACATACATTGTTCGGTAGATGCTTAAACTGTTCTCAAATTCTAAAAGTTATATTATTCCAATTTAAATCCGAAAATCCTAAACAAAACTGGACTAAAATCCTTAAAACATGTCCAACGTTAATCAGACCGTTAACAATTTGTTAACAAAAATATTTACAGTGCCCGTTATAACGAAGTCTAAACCTTGCTGTACCGGAGGAATTTTTAATATCACCAGTTTACCCGGTTTTGTCTGGGGAAATACGTTCAGCGATATCACCTGTACGAATTAGTCGTGCATCGGTTTCTATTATGTAGATACCTAACATTCAGACCACCACGTCTCGCTGTTTTATTTTATTTATTTTTAGTCCGTTGAATGTTGTCAAAATGAAAGTTGAAAGGTCAAAGGTATAACGAAAGGTCATGAAGCCGTACTTTATATTATGAGAGTGATTTGGTGTGATTGTCTTCGTTCCTGAAAAAAACGAGTACAGCAGGTGATATTTGAATTTTTATTTTCTTTCCAACAGTGTCTAAGATAACAACTTTGCGAGTTTTCTTATTGACTCCTAATTGTTTTTCGATACCCATTAACACTTTCAAGAAGTCTTTTTCTTTTAAAATGTTATGACCAATTCAATGAGCAGTCTGTTCTTTGCAGCCATGTTTTGCGAAGCCATATTCCTCCTTTCCCACGCATGTCTGGCTTGAAGGGCCGACTTCAAAGATACTGTAGTTGAATTACTTGACTCATGATGTCATGCATATGCCAACATAAAAGGAATAACCCTTTTGAGTTAAGAGCATCCTTCCCACAGGCCTATTTAGCAAGCTAGATAGTTATGTAAGGGATATCTCAGTTAATTATTGGGTCAAACTCAGACACACTCAAGGGTCTATTTCACGTTGAAGCACTCACGTCTGTGAATCATGTTTGAAAAATGTTGGGCTGGAAATTAATAATTATAGTAAATTAATATAGCTGGATCAATTTTCACCGTCATGCACATTTTCGGTATTAAAAGACGCCAAGTCACGTAGACTTGACGTCTTTTATTATCTTTAAGTATAAGCTTTGTTATCATACGATACGAATAAAATGAAACTAAATACTTTACTTTAAGCGTAACCCTAACTAACTCAACTATGAAGCTGGGTATGACAAAATATGTTTGTATAATTATGATATTTGTATTTGCATATTCAAGAGAAATGTTACAGCTTATTTGTCATCCCTGAATTTCAAAGACAGGTATAATATGAGTAAAACCGCGGGGCGCTGTATAATGGAATAAAACAAAGGAACTTCCATTTCGTTAGTAACGGTTAGTTGGACCGAATATGTAATCAATTTGACAACACGCTACAATCTGGACGAGCAATCACATTTTTTGTCTAGCAACATATCTATCGGCGTTCACAAAAACAATATCAGTTTCCTTTCGAAAGAAAACAGCGTTGAAGTTATCACAAAAAAGAATAACAGTGGTACATATAAAAAGGAGAATAGGGATAATGGTATGATATTATATTATTGGCACTTGGCCAATAGTCACTTGCACATAAGAGGGGGTTTCTAGAGCGAGATCTGAATTCCGATAGCCTGCGAAAATGAGGCGATAGAGTCTCACTTATTAAATTAGTTGAAACAATCGGAGGCTTTTTACAATTTCGTTTATTTTTTTAGCTCTTATTGGTGAACATTGTAGTTTAAAGAAACTTTTTTATATTACTTTTTGTGTTGTAATGAAACGTTTTGTTCGTTGCGAACGTTTTTTGTTCAGTTCCAATTTTAATTTGCTAAGAGCAATCGAGTGCGCCAATACTGTTTTTTATTAGCTTTTATTAAATTCTTTAATTGTATTTGATTGTTTCAAATATTGGCCTTTTATGTCAATAGAATGAAAGCGTTTATAAAATTGGTTAAAATCTTAACGCCGATTTTTTAAATAGGCCAAAATATGAAAGTCATTAGCAGTAAAATAATTACGAAATTTAATGGATCTTTGCTTGAAGCTAATGAGCTTTACTACCTAAAAAATAATTTGTTGTTGCTATTTTTTTACTCGTAAGTTTAATGAGAACAAATCACGTTATTGTGTAAGCAAAAAGTAACAGAAGAAAATAAAAACATGAACTGAAAATTCTTTCCAGTCATTCATAAATAACTATCAAAACTTGCGTTAGTTTTCAGTTCGCGTGAAACCTGTGTCAAAAGCAGCCTATTCCATACTGTGGCGATATGAAAAGTTTCGTTTTACAACAGTAGAGGAGTAGTGAATAAAAATGCAATATTCGGTCGTTCCAAGCATTCCAAAATAGCAAATTGAAAAAGTAGCGGTCCGATTGAATCGCCCTGCGGTACCCTTACTTTGAACACCGTGAAATTAACCGAAACCCAAAGTGAGATACTGTGTCGGTCGCAAACGAATATCGCTATTAAAGCAATTTCCAATTAAAAACTGAACCTGGAATGTATTTCAACGATGTTGATTTTGATATCAAAGAATTGAAACGAATATTTTGTTAAATATTTCGACTTTTGAAGTGTTGTGAAAATAACGAGTGTTTTCGGGTTGCTGTGATTTTGGAAACGGATTTGATTGACATTTTTACAGAAGACATATTTTACATAAAATGAGCGTCCACATTGAAAAAAAATGTTAAAATAACATAAAGTAGGTATAAAAGTAAGTCCGCCCAACTGTCAATCAAAACGTTTTCTTCACAAAAAACGTCAAAGGTACAAAAACTAGAAAAGGTCACCCATTTCCTTGACAAAAGCGAGATCAAAATGAGCATCACTTCCACTTGAACCCAATTGCTTCGGAAATAAAGTTCAATTTTATTGTTTACGAATTTGTTCAGTACCTGTTCAGTGCTCACTATAAACTGTAATTTATTCATACGAACGTTCGTGTCAAATTCCCAAACAGTTGACTAGTTTGACAAATACGTTAAAACAAGTACATTTCAGGTTTATTATTAACCTTTTTGTTACATTAACGAGCCACATTAGAGTCGTAATACAAATGTTCTTGACATTTGGTTATGCGAAACGTTTGAAGTAACGAAATAACTTGTTACGTACATTTTATTTTTACGACAGTCTTTGTTACGTAATGTAACAATTATTGTTCAAATATTTGTGCAAAATAAGTGAGTAGTGTGCGTGGTTGTAATCTGACTTTCGATTTAAAAACCAGTTTGGAGATGTGAACACTTATAATTCAAATAGACCTAGTTATTTTGGCATTTATCATATGCATAGAAGCAGAAATAATCACAGCATCAGCATAAAACAATTCAATCCTCTCCAAAACTTTAAAATAACAATATTTTTAGAAGAAAAGACATTCCCCCCAACCGCTACAAACTTAAAAATAGCACCACCAGTCAGCTCAGATATCCTGTAGCTAACGAAGCATTCTCAATAATCGCCTGAACTAATTTCCATATCAAATTGAGCCTCTGACTGCGGCCGGATTACACTCACTTGCCCATTGGTCACAGTGAACTATTAGTGAAATGTTAACGAACCTAACACTGACTTCCTTGATTCTAGACTTCAGAGACTGGTTTACGTTAATAAGTATATTCATAGCATTCAACGGTGATAAATAATAATAAATAACGAAACTTTTTGAAGAAGAAATTGTTCTTAATTTTTATACCTACGCATGAGACTATCGCTCAATACATACCATTTGATTTCATCCACCTATTTGTAAACTAGCACTCTAAACATTACACCTCTCTTTTTGCGGCCAGAGTTAAGATTGGTTGCATTCCTTTAATAAAATTATATACTCTGCTATAGCAGAACTTTTTAAAGTTGTTTTATTAGCCTTAAGAACTCTATAGTTGGGTAAAGGCCCATCATATATTTTTACCTTCAATCCTGCTTTCTGATACCAATTAGATTTGACCTTTCTTCCTTAACAACTATTAAAATAGTGATTATTAGACAATAATTATTTAAGTTAAACCCAGTCATTACTTAAAGCTAGTTAGCTAAACTTGGTTCTTGCCTACTCAAGCTTAAATGTAATTAGTTAGATACAATTTTAGACTTTATTGCTCGGCTGTCATCCCTCGGCACGATAATGGCTTCCTGTGTTAATTTATATACAGCGTGAAATAAATTATGGTTATTATTCGTCAGGTACTCGTAGCAATGTTGTTTTAAGACAGATAGGACGGCGCATGTCCTTTGTTTGGGCCGAAATTTTCAGACTCGAATTTTATATGCAAATATGATGGATGGTAAGAGGAGTCAAATTATTTTGTTTGCCAAGCGTGTCGAGTTTATTCAGACGGTGTCATTAAGATTAATTGCTATTTAAGGAATTGGTATACTTGGTATTTTTAACAGTCATAAAAAGTAGAAGGTTCTTAATGTTACACCTATACTAAGTAATAAAGGTGAAAAGTATGATTTTTTTGCTTTTTGTATGTTTAACAGATACTCCGAATCCTTAAGTAATTATTTTGTAATGGATAGCAACATTCAACGGGAAAGTTACAGGCTGTTTTTTTTATCCAGAAACTCTCACAAGGACGGGCATGACACGGGTAAAACCGCGGGAAGCTGCTAGTGCTAAATAAAATGAAAATAGCATTTTGTACTCTACGCACATTTCATTCAAAGAAAATACAGTCACAGAAAACTCAAAACCCAATAAAACAAACGTCAAAATAGTGAAATCAAATCGTATAATATCATACTCTCATACATCAGAAAGTTATTCGTTGGGTGCATTTCAACTGCATTCGGTTACTGTCTGTATTTGAATTCAGTACGAATCTACCTTAATAAGGATTAGGTACACGGTACAAAAGAAGCTTTGAACGTGCATACATATTTATAATATAACATTGGGGTTTTTATTTTATTTCGGAAAAGATGTTACACCATGAATATCCGCAGTGTTTCTATGGTAATTTTGAAGATAAAAGGTAGCTTTTTTCTTTTCCTAAGGTCTAAACTTCCTAAAATTTAATCAAAATTGGTTGTGTAGCACGTTTTTTCTAGAACGCTCTAGATTTAAATTTAGTTCAATCAATCAAAGTTTAACACGTGAACTACTCACTGGTGATCAAAGTGTAAAAAAAGTTACAAATACATTATTGGTCCTGCAATATTTGGTTCTCAAAACCACTAGCACGGTTTTGTGCTAGATTCGTTTTTAAATGCCAGTTGAATCAATTTTGATTAGCCTTCCATCGTTTCAGATACTAACCCTGTTCCTAATCGCCATTCACCAAACAAACTCATCACACCTCCATTATAAGCTATAAGCTTCCAAACCTTCCCTAATCCATATTTCTAGTTGAACTATAATTTCTCGTATATCAAATATGTGTACTGCACGAAGGAGCGGCGACTAATCCTCTTAGTTGCATTTTGAAACTTGACTCATGAATATGGTTATACATAGTGTGCTTCCCTTGATCTACTTTTGTGTAGATTGTAGACGTTAGATGTTGGTTTGCGGAATTAATTTTAGTATCCCCTTATCCGGGTGGCTTGGTTAAGTTACAATTACTGATTTAAGGGAAGATATTGAAACTATTATCTTTATGGATAAGCAATATCTTCGTAGTATCTCATGCTGTGCTTGGCTCTGTTCTCATCGTCAGACCATGTCGCATTGAGGCGGTCTAAAAACTCCGACACTAGGGTTGGCCACTAACGTACTGGAAATGAAATGTCATATGGAAATATTATTATATGGAAATGAGTTCTCATTTATAGAAGTTATAGCAGTTAGTCTGTTTTAACGTAAGCAATATTGTTTTAATCTATACTAATATTATAAAGCTGAAGAGTTTGTTTTGTTTGTTTGTTTGTTTGTTTGTTTGTTTGTTTGTTTGTTTAAACGCGCTAATCTCAGAAACTACTGAACCGATTTGAAAAATTCTTTTTGTAATGGATAGCCACATTCAACGGGAAGGTTATAGGCTACTTTTCATTCCGAAATTCCCACGGGAACGGGAACAACGCGGGTAATACCGCGGGGCGCTGCTAGTACCCAATAATCAGTATTAGGTATTGGAATTGCCACTGATGGCGACAATGTCCATATACGAATACATTTGCGGTTTAAAAAAATTGGTTTAATCTCCAACTTTCAAGCTTTCGACTTTTTCCGATCTCTTTCTTAATGGAAAAATTTGTTTTTGGTTTGGTTAGGTGTAATTGAAGAAATATAATTTGAATTTATTAAGTAATTTATTCAATTAGTGGGCTAGTAATCAAGTAAATAAGACAAAAGGGAAATGGAGTCAGTTGGCTTGATGTCAGTAATATTTATTATACACGAATTAGATAAAACTTCAAAATAGGTATTCAATACTCGTATTACAATCTATATTATAACAGTGCTGTTTCCAAACGTCTAATATTATCTTAAAGGAAATTGCGGTTCTAATAGGTTGTTTGAAAGCATACAGATAACCCACGGTATTGCTCGGTTGTAAACAATATAAAATACTGCCCCCTCATATAGAAATTGTTATGATCGGAATAGCTTCGTGGGTGGCAAACATGTTACGACAAACATAGCTAACATTAGAAACAAACAGTGTTTCGTGCTAGGTTTACGAACACGATAGAGTTTAAACCAAATTGGATTCATTGATTACCAAAATTAACATTTAAAAACGATACTAGCACATGATCCTGTAGGTGGTTCAAATATATTCTAACGCGATACAGCCCCGTTTCATTTAGTAAAAAAAATGGTCTGATTAATACGACAAAGTAGAATACAATTACTTTTACTGTTAGCCTGTGTCATCCCATTATTGGGCAAAGGCCTCCCATTCCCGCCACTCTTCCGATTCGAAGCCATGCCATGCCATTTAGGAGTCTAGTTCCTCCCGCCAGCGCCAATAAAAATAAAAAAGAATAGAACACAATTATCACAGACAATTATTAATTATATGGTCCCCTACCAATGGGAGACAAAATGGTAGACCCTATAGAAGTGACAACTTTGATAGGTTCCAGTCAGATTGGTAATCTGTCGCACAGAACCGTGAATCATTATCTTTGCCCTGCAGTGGGGCCTCTACAAGCAAGCTCTGTATCCCCTCGCATGCATGCCTCTCAAAAAGACCGAGCTTGATCCGTAACTCTAAGGAGAAGCACTTCAATAATTGTGGTCAGAATAATCTTACTAAATTAATGAATGCTCTTACTAAAATATAGTACTGTTTTTATTAACATTCAATGGAAGTTTTAATCACTGAAAACAATACTCATAAAACAAATAGTATCAATCAATTATTTAGATGAACATTCGATAAGTTCTCAGAGCAGAAACGAATAAGTATTATCATCAATAAAATTATGATAACTTGCGAAAACTAATTCGTGTACCTCAATCCATCTTCTATAATAAATAACTTAGAGTAGAGTTAAGGACTTCAAAGAAAATATTTGCAAAATATAGTCGATGAAATTTCCGTTCACTTCAATTTGGAATTAATTCGATATTTTGAGAGCAAGCAGACGTTTCAAAATGCAATTTAAGATTCGATTACTGGGGTCTGAGATAAACGTTTTTGAATTTGTTGCACTGCACTGTCTTAAACGTTTAATCGCCTTTTGAAATTGCATCTCCGTTTTGAAGAAAATGTTGATAGAAACGATGTTAGAATAAATCATTTTTTTTTTTTTAATTTCGTGACCTAGTGTCATGTGTATTTTGTTTGATGACATGGAACTCAACTTAACAACGGACTCTTTACTCAGTAATATTCGCGCTGTCCCCGAAAACCGTGACAACGTGGGGGACAATGATACCGTTATTTAAAACAATCCTATTATCCCCGCACCCCCAAGGGGGACATCGGTACTGATATTCCTATTGTCCCCATATGTATCGTATATGAAGAGAGCCTATCGAGGTAGGGGCCGGCGAGAGCTATAACCGAATTCTGCCGACCAAATACGGAAACCAAGGAAAGTTGTTTTAAGTATTAATTAAAGTCCCACCACTAAAGTATCACTGTCCCTGTTGGTCGTGTTCGGGGAGAATGGGACAACCCTATACTCTAACGTTCAAATACAAACTATTGAAACATATTTCATTCATACCTATTAATTTCTCGAAATCAAATATTCAGAAATACATTTCTAACAACAAATAGAATAATTCCGTAGAAGCTTTAATTAATACTAACGTTATGGAAATATATTTTGTATTTGATTTAACGTATCAGTTTAAATATTAAAGTAATACTGAAAAGCAAAACTGTATTATAATTCTACGTGAAACGCAGAACTAAATTATTACTAGTTACCCTTGCTGAGTATTTGGTTAAACTACGTGTGAACCTAATTAACTTTATAGATTTTACCTCTGACATAAAAGAGGAGTGTTTTGAGTTATCATAGACATGTGTTAAGTAGGGAGATGTGAGAGACATAATGGTAAAAGATAAAGTATTAGCCTGTAATGCCCCACTGCTGGGCTAAGGCCTTTCATCTCACTGAAGATGTCATTACAGTGAGGAAGATTAGATACAATCACCACGCTTGCCAAATGCGGGTTGGTGATCTCATACCCGAGCCATGATAAGTAGGAAACATGTTTTCGCTCGACCCGGAAATTGAACCCGAGACCTCAGTCCAGCAGGCGAGTGCACATACCACGAGACTACGGTATAACACTTAAATACCCAAAAGGTAACTTCATAAGCCCCACTCGCGTCTAAAGAACAGTTTAGCTATCAAATGTTTTGTCACTTTCTGTCATACGCAATTTTCCGAAGAGCAAAAGAGACAAAATAATAGTGTTTAAGTTACACCGCGTTTATTAATAAGGCGATAAAACTCGACCGAAAACTTTGATAAGAAACAATTTACATGAAAACAAAGCTTAAAACGTTGAAGTCAATGTGCCAACTACAGTTTAATATGCCAGCACAAAGTGGAGGTACTTGCTTATCGTTCAAAGTACATGTTCAAAACTTTACTTAACATGTTACAGTATTCAGATACGGAACGCAAACTCTTCTTAATAATTACCTATTTGGTAAACGCCTAAGGGAACACACGTGCGTTAAAGGAGTTTCTCTTTACCTTTCGAGGTACCTTTTACTTGGAGATTAAGTAATTAAGATAGATAAATAAGGAAAGTTATACGTGGTTTGAGTTTGTGAGTTAGACTGGTGAAGGGTTTAATGGTAATGAGGACATGCTTGCAATTTGTTTTACAAGGTATTTTGAAGGTGAAGTGTTTTTTGGTGAAGTTTGGTCTTTCAATATTGAAACTATGTTTACAGATACACTTCACTTTTATTTTACACTAGCAGCGCCCCGCGGTTTTACCCGCGTTGTACCCGTTCCCGTAGGAATTTCGGGATGAAAAATAGCCTATAACCTTCCCGTTGAATGTGGCTATCTATTACAAAAAGAATTATTCAAATCGGTTCAGAAGTTTCTGAGATTAGCGCGTTTAAACAAACAAACAAACAAACAAACAAAACAAACTCTTCAGCTTTATAATATTAGTATAGATTTTTATCTGACGTTTCAGTCCCTTTACAGGACCCATGGTCATAGAAGACTCACCTTCTCTAACCATAGCGAAGTGTATCCGTAAACTTAGCTTCAATTCAAAATGTTTAGCGTTTGCTTAAACTTAAAAAACCAGTAAGTTTAGTCTCGTCATCGCCTACCAAGATTTGCAGGTTAGTGCATCTCGGGTTCAATTCCAGAGTCGAGGGAAATATATTTCCGATTTTATACTCAAAAGAGGGTTCGCTTAGGTACTATGTAAACGAGATAACGCGTATTAACGCGTGGGTCTTCCTTTGACATCAATATTGAGAAAGGGGTCAATATGATTTTCGGTAGAAAGATAAATACGGATAGAAAGATTAATACAAGATAAATTATATATACTGCTTTTTAAGCCAAAATAATCTGAATTGGAAACGTTTGCATTAACTATAATGTAAAAAGACGTTAAAATTACAGAAACTATCCAGGATACAAACTAAAATGGTGTCCCGAAGTTAACATGTTCAATTTCCACAAAGTAGTAAATTCTCCTTACATTGTAGTTGTGGTTGCGTCGCGGCACTCATACAAAAACACATTAAACAAACATGTTTAAAGTTTCCATGTTGCAGTTTGTTCAAAGTTAATTTTCTTTGTGAATTTGTTCGTGAGTTCGTAAGTGTTAATCCGGACGTTGAAGTTTAAAATTGGCGCTACTGTTGGTTAGAGATGTTTTGTATATTATTTAAAACTAGCGCCGCGGTTTTACCTGCGTTGTGCCCGTTCCCGTAGGATTCGGAATAAAAATACCTCTAAAAGGGTTATAAACAAATAAACATCCTGAAATTTTAATAGGCACAACGTGGATAAAACCTTGGGGCGTTGCTAGGTGCTGTTCTAAGAATGTGGAAACAAAAATATCACACAGCACACACTACAACTTTCATCCAAAGTATCAAAAAACTCGAGAAACGGTATCCGTTAACTTGAAGGATCAAATAAACATTAGTAAACAGTGCACTAACTGAAAACAGGACAACTTTCAAAAGCATAGAGAAGGGAAACTAAGCGGAAATATCTCCTTTTAACAAGTTTTTTCCTTCCAAACTTTTGTAAGTTAAACCTAGATAAAATGTTGAATTTGTTCCTCTTCGAGATTGATGATCGATACCTTGAAGACGCAAAAAGTTAATTTTACGTTCGAGAAGTTCTCGTTAATTTTGTTTTTGAAATGTTTGTGGATTTGTGTGACGCTTGGGAAGGAAAATGAGGCTCCAAAATATTTATCATGTTATGACAAAATTTCTTATTTCTTACTTTTATCAAAAATACTTTCTAATAAGTATACTTTGTTCTAAAAGATGAAACCTAATTGTAATAAGTAAAACCTAAAAGTACTTGCACCTAATGTATCGCTGCTGGTCAAAGACTGAGGATTGTATAGTTAATTGAGGGTTAGGGCTTATTCACCATTTAGTAACGTACCCGCCGCGCCCCGCGGTGTTACCCGCGTTGTACTCGTCAAGGAACACATAAAATTGTCCTGACAATAAGGAACACATAAAAAAAGAATCATCCAATTTAGGGCAGTCGTTCTGAAGTTATACGCGTAAATACATTCCGGCGATTTATTTTTATTTATAAAGATTATATCAAAGGTTTGTCTAACGTCATTATTCTAACAAACCTTACATTTAATTAAACCTCGCCAAAAGAATCTAAAAGATCTTCCATCGTTTTAAAACATTTCATTCCAAGCTGAATTTACTTTAGAAACCTAATATTTGCCACGAAAACCCAAAAGTCTCACCCAATTATGCAAAACACGACTATGCAAAAACGGCACATAGGAAAGAGTAAAATCCTTCCTAAAATAAACCAACAAAAGCTAAGAAACGAGGTAATTTAAGCTCTATGCCAACGTAATTAGGATATCGCAGTATGTGAACTATTGTCTATCTTGCTCTGGGGAATAACTGGATTATTGCACCACCTGACTCTGAAACGAAGGGACGTGGATCCGAATACATACGGGTTTATATTATGTTTGAAACCGCAGTGCATGATATCCATTGTTGGCTGTTCTCAGAGCTAACAATTCGTTCGTGTTTCCATGACAACACATGCTTGGTTTAAGTTTAATAAAACTGTAGTTTTGCAAATACGTCGAAAACTGAATATTCCTTTCAATAAACAGCAACAATGATCTCAAATCTCTTAGCTAAATGCATACTACCATTACTAAAGTTTTAAGGCACATAACAATGTTCAAATTTTACAATCCTACCAACATTTATACCTAATTCATTCCGTTGAGTCTTTGACTTTGACTTTAATTGCTACAGGGTTTAGTTAGAAACAGTAAGTAGTTCGCAACTGCTTAAGAAGCCTTTAAAAAGCCGTCGCGTTCTCAACTGTAATAAAGTTCGGTATGTTGTTGTAGTGAATATCAACGGGCAGGTTTGGTAAACTATCGCACGTGCCACTGTCGCATGCCCTCTGTCTTAATGAAGTTACCAGTCTCAGTCTACTAGACGGCTGTTGTTTTTATTTATTTACTGAAGCAAAGAAAACAAAATTTACTAAATTAAATACCCATAGTTTATGGGGTGATGAAGTAAATGAAACGTATGTAGTAAAATGAAATCTTACCCTTACTATTATATCTTTACATAGTTTTCTTCTTCTCGAGTGGAGCTGGTTATTTTAAATTACTACATAGTATATAACTAAAATAAAGTCTGTCTGTTTCTAAGCTTTCTTCTTTTAAACCACGCAACGGATTTGATTCATTTTTCACTGTTTTCGGAGAGGCGTAAAAGTGCTCAGTACAATAACTATACCAATATAATATGTAGGACACGCTTAGTATCCCAGATTTCCTATAAAACTCAAATCATTAAGTTGTTAAAATAAATAAACTTTTTTAAGCAATATCTTAATGAACAGTCTCATAAATTAAAGTTCTAATGAACATTTAAAAAACGATCGTCGAAGGAAGATCATTTGTACTAAGGGTGAGGGCAAACGAACGCAATTTTATGAATTTCAGTTTCAGAATTTCATTAGCAGAAATTCTGCTGCATTCGGTTTCATACAAAAAGGCAGTTTAAAGGGGCCACACTACGACTCAATATGAGTTATCAAAATTAGTTGAACGTAAGTGACCGAAAATACGCGACTCACATCTCACACGTTTGGCTTCACCCTAAAGAATGGGACTCCTTAAAATGCCTTAGTCTGTTCAAAGCTAATCACGTTTCCTCCACACACACTATTTCAACAGCATCCAGAAAGCCAAACACAATTACCTTACCTCTGGGCATCGGCACACAATCCTGAACTGCAGGCGATCCGAACCAATATTAAGATTCGGTTTCACCTTACAAGTCTCGAGTCGCCTTCGTCTTTGAAATGTCATGCATATGCGGCTTTAATATCGTTAACTAAGAGACACGAACGCCAACAATACGAAGACGTGTGTTGAAATCGTAATTTACATTGTAGGTACATTATATTATGTATTGGTTAGGCTATACAGTCTGTTTAATCTATACTAATAAAGCTGAACTGAGGAGTTTGTATTTTTTATTATTTAGTTTATTTAAAAGCAATAATTTCAGGAACTATCGGTCCGATTTGAATGATTTTTAATAGGTATTAGATAGGCACATTCAGTAAGAAGATTAAAGAATATTTTTTATCCCGAAATTCCCATGGGATCGCGCATAATGCGTGTAAAACCGCAAGGCGCTGCTTTTCTAAAATTAGCAGATATGCAGTCTCTGAGATTAACGTGTTCAAACAATAGATCCAACTATTTAAGTTGTCAAACCAGAACAATAAGACCGGCCGATAATCATTCACGAGAAAGTTGTTACTCTCATTCTTATCCCGAAATTCTTACGGTAACGGATACACATCATGTAAAACCATAGGACGTTGCTAGTACAAGAGGTACCTACAACAAAGTGTACCCAATTGACATCACGTTTATTTGTTCACTAACTCGAATATCGGGCACGTGAACAACAGACAATTTCGACTGTCTTCAACTGTACAGCTTTAAACACTAACAAAGGAGATGAGAAATGAGTTAGAAGTACCTTTTGTCCACTGATAAATGTAGGTCGTAAACATAATCGCTTCTTCTACTACTCGTAGATATACTGAGTGTTAGCTATACACATTTTTTGGACCTGTAATATAGGTTATATACAGGGTGGATTTTTTTTTATCGGTCATTACGGCAAGTTTGAAAGTAAAAGAGACACGAACGTCATGGTGTTTAGATATACACATTTTTTGGGTCTGTAATATAGGCTCAGTGGTATAATATACAACTAATAGGGTGGCTTTTTTAAACCTGTCAGTTTGGGCTACTTTGAAAGTAGAAATACACAAAGTTCTTTTCGTAGGAACCATGTCACTAAATTAATGAAATGTTTCCTAACAACATATCTTCGTGGCTCGTGTAGTTTTAGACTTTTTGATAGAGACTCATTTACAAAAGCCATCCTGTGTATAGCATATTATAATATACAGAACCTGTATTACAGGTCCAAAAACCCAAACAAACTATGAGGTTGAATTCTTTCATTATTTTCTTCTGTTTATTCTCCACACATAATGTCACTACTCTACAACATAGTTGCTTCCCGAGTTTTAGTGACATGGTCATAATGTGTACGATCCTTATGGCCTTACGACCAAATATAAATACTATGCAACGTTGAGGTCACATTGTATGTTGCCATCTTAAATAAACAAATACACCTGGACAAATTCACACACAAAAACAATATTATATTGTAGTGAAACAATTCTTTCATTATTTTTTCTGATCAAAAATAAAAACATAATACTAGTATTCTCAGTACTGTACAGCTCTCTACCGCAGTTGTGACTTCGCGGCCTAATACAAAAGCAAAAACAAACCTCTAAAACTTACCTAAAACCGAACATAACGTTTACCAATCCATTTAACAAACACTTTTATTATACGGATGGCAAAAAAACTATTTTGAATTACAAATTGTGTCGCATTTGACCGCAAAAGGATAGAACAGGACAGCAATATTCGTTTATTGGTCCTCTTTCTCTAATTTGACACCTTTTAATAAAGGTTTTGTAAATAGGGACAATTTGCTTTGCGTTTGTATTGCCTGGGGAAATTTCGACTTATTTTGTACTAAAAACTACGGTTTTTGCTAACGGTACGGTATTTGAAGAGATGTTTGCTACACGGGTATTTGCTATTAAATAGAATATTACTTTTTTACTGCTAATGACAGACAGACGGAGAAAAAAGGCAAAAATAATGTAACTTTTCATCATTGTTACATTAGTAGTACTTGATACCTATTTATAGGTTTTTACTTTTAGCATTTTTACCTGTTAAAGTCCCAAAAGAGTCTAGATTAGCTAATTCGACTTTTAAACCTACATCTGCCCTTGTAATTCAACTATATTAAAAATTCTTTCACCCTAAAATTTACATATTTTCTTCCGCAAAATGCATATTTTTTAGGTTAATAAGCGTAAAACTGGTGTGCTAATAGCCAATTCAGTTTTATTTCACATTCTTAACCAGACCAAGTGGTAATATCCTTGGCTTGGATCTAGAAAGTCCAAAGTTATTTCTAGGTACCAGTTTTAATAAGGAATATGAAGTTTTAATATTAATTCTGGATCTGGAAGTCGGAATTGGTTATTTTTATTCATTGTTCGAGTTTGAATTTAGTATCCTATTAGAAAGAATAATTTGTGCACGTTGAGTTAATATTATAAAAACTCACTAGCAGCACCCCGCGAATTTACCCGCATTGTGCCCGTTCCCGTGGGAATTTCGATTTATTTTATACATATAAACCTTCCTCTTGAATTACTCTATCTATTAAAAAAACCACGTCAAAATCCGTGCAGTAGTATTTGAGTTTATCGCGAACAGACAGACAGACGTGGTCGGTTTCAGAAGCCACCACCCGATTTGAATAATTGTTTTTCTACAGCTTAAGTGAACGTGCTCAAACATATAAGTACTCTTCTATAATGTCAAGTGTGTATATGAAGCAGTTCCTAATGTAGTTTCTATTCAAACTTCCAAAATTGCTAGACACGGAGCCCAATGATGCTGATCAAGTCGAAAAGTGAGTTATTTTAAAAATATCTGGTTCAATCGTCCACTTTACATTTCAAATTCAAATGCGTTTCCCGAGCATCTATCTGGTTCATACTAACATTTTCTATTGATTTAAACTGGAATTTTGTTAAACTGTGATGCGTATTGGAAAAGTTTTGTGGCCAACGAACTGGACTGGTTTAAAATATAGTTTTGTTGACAACTATTTGGATGGTGAGGACTGTGCAGACGAAGTACTGATGTGGGGATGTTTATATTCGTCACAAGTAAAATTTAAAATTCTAAAAAAACATCGTGCGTAAAACAGACTTTTACCAAACATAGTTAAGAACCACGGGTAAAGGAAAATAGATTACATATGAAAAAACCGAGCTTCGATGCCACGGACACACACAGAGACGTCAAACTTATAACACTCCTTTATTTGCGTCGGGGTTTAAAAATATCTGTAAAAGCTGTAATACTTATTTAGCATCTTTCAGCTCACTCATGATTTTTGTTCCTACTGGAAGTAGATTGGCCATCCTCACCTCACAGTCCTACTACGGCTTGGCGATCACAAACCCGTTCCATATTTGAAAATATTTATTCCTCAAAAATACCTACAAACGATTAAACAATTTTTAATGTTAACCCTTCTAAGCGAGGTCGTGACCGCAACTGGTACTGTCAGCTAAACCGACCAATAGCGAATAGCGGTTAAATGACAAAAGTTGGAGCGAACGTAACCCTTCACACACATCGTGTTTATGAATGTGGTTTATTGCGTTTAAACCTGTTTTAGTATCAAATTAGTGAATTGCGTATTTTATGTTGAGTATTCACAGTGTGATGTTGGATGGTAGAGTTTAGTTAGGATCACTTTGTGGTTCTAGTTTCAAATATTTTTGAAAATGGAAACACAAGGATATCCGCTCGTTATATTTACTAATGAAATATTAGATTATTAGAACAAAGGGGATCGGATAGTGACAATGTGTACTTATGTTAGTTAACGTTAACGAAAATCACACGATAACATTTAATGAGCACCCTCATAACTTCAACACTAAAATACAGCGTGACAACAAAGTCCATCCACTACTTATCTCACAGTTATTTTGTATAACACGGTGAATTCAAAAACGCTGGTTCAAATAATTTTTAGCCGAATTGCAATTCAGCTAAAATAACATACGAAACACCAGGTTAGTTAAGGTTTACATCAGACCTAAGGGCAAAACAGTGCAGAAAAATATGACAGAAAACTTACAACTATGTATTGTATGATAGAAATATAATATGAAGAGTTTGAGAAAGAACGAGTTTTCAAAGGCATCAGCTATTATTGATAATATTTCAAGGCTTTGGATAGCACGTTTAATTGTTCCGACTAATTCTATCAGAAGACCATGACGAAAGCCATCAGGCGATATAGAAACTCAGAAACCAGGGTGGGCCACTAACATCTAGTATGTTAGTGGCTTACTCACTTGCTTACTTGGGTAACCCTACCTTCATGCTGCAAATAAATCTAAGTTAAGGCCACCACGCCACGTTTTGCAAAACGTATGGCCACCACAATCAAGCTGAACTGAAAGTAGCTGATTATAGTAAATAAAACGTGACTAGCGTTAGAATATAGTCCCTTTTCATTTAGTATAATGAGTGCAAATCGTGGGAGTTTAAAATATGTATATATAAGTAGCTGTATTACAAAAATGCGTCGTTTTTATCCGTCATTCCTCTTTATATGTAATATGGTGTGTAACAACATGACAGCATCACTCACACCACCATTATCAGTTACATACTAGTGACCAAATTCATTACCCTACACACAACCAATTTTAGCAATGATTACCTAGTTTTCCGATCATTGAACTTAAACATTTCTGCTTACATTACCCTTCCCATCAAAACTCGAAAGCAAACATTTGCAGTAGGTGTGCTGTGTGCCCATTAATTTCACAATGTTAGCAATGGCACTGTTACTGGCCACAATATACTCTGTATTTATTGACTTCTATATATTTCGTCGTATTTATTTGTGCAGCGGCCATTGGTCTGGCATGTTTGGTTTCCTTTTGTTAATTAGGATTATTTATTGAAGTTGCAAATCTCTTTAGTTTAGATTTATTGAATAGGTTTGTGCACTGATGTCGTTACATACAAATTGTATTGCAGCCAGCTTGAATTGATATGTAGAAATTGTAGAATCATAACATAATATGAATGCACAATAGAACTCTAGACACTATTTTGCCTGTTCAGATTGTTTTGGAAGAATTTGCACTAGCAACTGTTGTTTGGCTAACTAAAGACAGTTTAATTATAGTCAAATTGCGGATGGCACAAAAACTTTTAAATCTATTTAGTCCCTTAGTCCGCGTTTTTTGACACCTTAGTCTAACGATTGAAACAACCGGGACCGACTTCTTAACGTGCCCTCCGAAGCACGGTATCGCTCAGATTGTCATGCCTTTATCTGTGGGGGGTACGCGTAAATTATAGGTAGTTTTACTCAAATCTCAATTCTATAATAGTAACTACTCATAATAATCTTATTTTATTACCATCTCTTTCTGATAATACTCCCAATAATTGAACCTCCTTTACACCTAAACCATCTACTAAAACAGAACAAATTCCATCTCTCTCATTGCTGGAGCTCATCTAAAATTCTGATCGGTGTCCACTTGGGGCTTCGCGAACGTTTTCACGATCCTCAACCGTTTTGTTCGCTGTTACAATGAACATATTCACTGCCGTAAGCTGGATGTAACTGGTGTATTCCGGTTTATGCACCTTCGTTCCTTTGGGTGGATAAATTTTGTAAGTGATGTTGAAAATTCTGAATTGTGATCGCATTTGTGAAGTCGATTTGTGTCTTTTGGGGTTTGGAAATAAAGTTCTGTTTTCTTTTACGTTTTGTTTTCTTTTGAGAGTAGAAAACGTTGTAGCCAATAAAACGTTTATACAGGGTGTTAGATGGGTATGCAACATGAAGAAAAATACTAAAACGGTTGTGTCGTTACTGGTTCAAAAAAATCGTCGGAAAGTCTAGAGACATCCTGTATGTTGCAGTTAAAAGTAAAACCACGAGCATATACAAAATTAGCCATTTATAAAGGTGTATTACATACGAATTGAAACCTTTACTTAAAAATAGAAATACGTTGAGTTATTCTTGAACCACTCCATACGTTAAATCGTTACACATTCCCAGTTCCCAACAAAACGTTATGAGTGCACTCCACTCCTTTGAACTTCACACAAAATTGGCTCAAAACCCTCAACCGAATGATTAAAAGAAGCCCTACTCTTAAATAATGCGAATAAAACAATCCATGGAGAAAGCGACACACGGTCCTGAAATATTTCAAGTTACCCTTTGATGTGTAGAAGATAAAATTTCATATGCAAAATAAAATTAGAGGGTAGATGTGAACGCTAAGCGTACCGTGTCGGGTGTAATAAGCGTGCAAAAAGAGATGGCCTGGAGTACCAGGGACACTACTATGGGAAGGAAACTCGAAGAATTCTCGATCACAATGTATAATAACTCAAAGTAGTAAATGAGAGCTCAAAAGAACATCTGTGGAATGAAAACTTAATGGAATATTGGATTTTAACTTTGAAATGAGTTTTATATGAGTACTAGCTGTGCGCGATTTCACCCGCAGCGCACCCATTTCCGCGGAAATTTCGGGATTTTTATTATTTTTATCCTGACTTAGATGAATAAAAACATTAAAATCGGTCCAGCCTTTCTCGAGTTATAATTTGTGTAACTAACACGACTTTCTTATATATACTCGTGTATATAGATGTAAAAATAAAACACAGAATCTTGTTAATCAATATTTACTTATTTGTGGGAAAATAACACAGAAGATGACAAGTTCTCTTTAATGTACATATACTTTAATTAAACTTACTTACGTAGTAGCTTCGAGATTGAAACAAATGGTACTGGTTAGTAATATCAACAGGATGAAAGAAGATTTTTTGACAGTCTTTCGTCAAATTGTGTTTTATGATGATGACACTTTTCAACACTTATTGCTGAAAGTTTCACTTCGAAAAGTCCTTGAAATGTCGATGAAAGGTCATGTTTATCCTTAAAGCAGTAAAGAGTTCAAAACCCACAGAAATACTCGTTCTTTTTTAAAATCATATCACCTAACAAACATGATATCATAAAATTGTTTATGTGTAATATCATAGCAACGTGCTGACAAATTCATGAATTTTCGCGTTATATGTATATAAATATAGGATAAGGCGAGGTGTGTTCGATGAAAATGCTACGGCTCATGCATACAAATGTGATGGTTAAATTCCAAAATTGCTATCCACCGAACTTGGTTAATTTAACACAAACGTTCGAGTTTATTACGTATCTCTTGCTTTAAATGTATCTAAGTTATGGGATTAATTTCTTAACTGATTTCTTGGAAGAAAAGAGAAAAGCCTAAGCCGTTCCATTGACCTCAATCACCTAACAGATTGAACAGAAAATCGATAAAGTTAAACCCGAACATAATTTTCAAATCCAGTTTTTATACACTTCCATCGTACCTTATAATAACACGGAGCTCACGATAATCTCGTATAACCCAATCATCTCCGGAAAGTACAAAACTCCTCAACCTCGAAAAAATGCAATAACTGAGCGCCACGCCAATTACCTTTCTCATATTACCTTAAATAACAGCAATAGGGTTCATTTTCCTTTGTTTATGCGGAACAAAAAGTTAGGTAACCGCGAATCTGAAATTCGGAGAGTTTTTTGCGTTTTGGGCTGACGCCAATCGTCCGCGGTCGAGTCTGCTTTCAGTTAGGTAATTTGTGAATTGTGATTGTATGAGCATTTTGGATGGATGACAAAAATATGATAGAGCGTTTACCGCGGTTGGACTTTAAAACGACACTATCTAGATTGAAATACTTGATGTCAAATTGTATGTCGCTATTTATGCTTCGGAGGGCACGTTAAGCCGTCGGTCCCGGTTACTTTCTACGGATAGTAGTCGTTACTTGAGCCATGTCAGAGGCCTTTGGCGGCACAATAACTCTGATACCTTGATTGGTCAGGTTGACCACCCACACGATGAAGAAGAATTGATTGCGAAAAAGTATTGTTTTTCTACATTACTATAAAACAAGTTTTACTATATATTTGTTTCTTAGCTTTAAGCGAACACACTCATTTTAAATTGAAACTACGTTTGCGTTTACACTTCGTTCTAACAATATAGAAACCAGTCCGTTTTTTTGTATATGATAGTCGCATAGAAGCGAAATTAAAAAGGTTCAATCTAAGTATCTTCTCTTCTGTAATGCACAGGTATATTACCTAAACTGCAAGGATTAACTCTATGGGTGCTTTCAAATTATGCGTTTCGTGTCGGACCGCTGCGGTGCCGAAGCGGTGCGTTTGTCGTATTGTGAACGCACGATTGTGTGTTTTCATAGAAATCGAGCAGTGCGGCAACAGTGCGTACTAAAATTATTTCGCGGTACCGACGCCGCACTGTTGCCGCACTGCTCGATTTGTATGAAAACACACGATCGTACGTTCACAATACGACAAACGCACCGCTTCGGCACCGCAGCGGTCCGACACGAAACGCATAATTTGAAAGCACCCTATACCGATCCGTATTAATTAAACATCTCGCTAACCCTCTCCAAGCGGTATTAGCCCAACTCAATCAGATCATATAGATTGTGTGTATTAAGGACTATGGACTAACTAATGCATATCTTGTCAAGCCCCTTGTGTTCAAACCGATTTGGAACCTTAAGTATACCATACCTGTACAGGTTGATTAGTGCAGGCAGAACTGGTGTAGTTTTGCCGGTTTGTATTCGTACATGTACAAGGATATATTGCCGTTGTTCAGTCCGGCTGACTGATTTTAATGCAAGTTTCTTCATACAATCAGATTCGATATCAGTTCTTAATTTGAATAACTTGACCTTGAAATCGTTTATAAGAAACACTGCATCGGACCGACAGCCGTCGCGTTATTGTATACCAGCTGCGCCCCGCGGTTTTTCCCGCGTTGTGACTGTTTTCGTAGGAATTTTGCGATAAAAATAGCTTATAACCTATCCATTACAAAAATAATTATCCACATCAGTTGTGTAGTTTCTGAGATAAGCGCGTTCAATAAACAAACAATCAAACTGATCAGCTTCATTATATTAGTGTAATAATTAGTTTATATGGATAACCATCTGTATTGTACGGCAATTTAAACTGTCATTTTCAATAAACAGTTCAATTTACTAACACACAGGTGACTATGAAAATAGTGATGTTCACTACCAGCTTATCGATATATCGATAAGCATTATCGATAAGTACAATTTATCTTTGATTGATTGACGCCGTCAGCAGCACACAAAGAGTGATGTATCGCGCAGGTATCGGTACAAAGTGGGAACTATTAATAACTGTCAATGTGTCGATTCTAAGATATAACTGAAATCTCTGACTTCCGTGGTTTAGTGGAAGTGGTACGGTAGTGTTGTGGTGTACCGTTAAATTATATCGATATTTTCTGACATTATTTTATGTTCTAAATTCAACAATTTAAATGAATTTCGTTACAAACAGTTGAACAGTCCATGAAGTTACTAACTCTACTTAGACAACCCTAAAAGGCTTAACAAATTCAAATAACAAAATTAGGTCGTTAATAAATATTCTAAGGAATCTAAAAAGAAAAATTCTAATTTAATGATATTCATTTTTGTTACAGGTAAGTCATACATTTTTTGTTCATCAACAAAAAATAGGTAAGTATTTCGCTCTTCTGTGAGTTTGATCAACTTAGTTAAAACCTTAAATGCGAGCGAACAAGCGAGTAATTTGATATTACAATACTGGGCTTTGGACTTTAAGCTGTCGGTCCCGGTTGTTTCAACCATTAGACCATGTTGGAGGTCTTAAGGCGGTCTTAAAATTCCGACACCAGTGTTGGCCACTGACTTACTCGAAATAATAATATGATGGTGGTATAAAGTAAAAAATACAAGCATGTATGACTTCGACTGAACAAAAAAAAGACGTGTGGCACTCGGGGACTGCCGCGGTAAAGCTATTGCATAGTTATTTTTTGTTATCACTAGATGGCGTTAGTGTGCTAAATGTCTGCATCGCGCTAACGTTGTGTTCTGGGCATATAGGTACCTACGTAGGCAATGTTTGAGGAGCGTGAGGGTTTTTCGTTACGGAATTTCAGGATTCGGTCGGCCCGCGATAGAAGCTATGCAATAGCTTAAAAATATAATTTATTTCTAATTTTCACCCATCTTCGTACCTACCTGATAATTTAATATAAAAGTTACGAGCTACAAATAAAGTTAGAAAACCTGTCTCATTTACAATTCAATGCTGTGCAGAGTACAGGATTACTAATTCGTCAAAACTCAGCTGTCTGCAAAGTTTTTAGAAAATATTATTCATGTAATTACATTATTTCAAGTTTTATATTAAAAATCTCAATATAATATTTAATATTTCAAAAATATTCATCTACCAATAGTCAAAATGTATAAATAGGCGGGATTGTAAAACAAACATTTAATAAATACCTCAATTGTTGAATTTTGAGACAATTGAAAGATAGGAAGGGAAGCGGAACTATACCTTAATTTGGATAAAAACATATTTGGATTTATATTAAAGACATAAAACTTTATTTCCACGTAATAAAACTATAGTAATGTTTCTCTTTGCTTTGATATTATATTTAAGAATATATAATATTAAATACCGTTTAAAATTGAACAAAAAACAACGTTAAAAACACACTTTACAACACTATCTAAGTTACGACTCTCCTCTAAAAACAATTCCTCAAAGAAAAGTTTCGTGACAAAATAAGAAAAAACTCTTCTTATTTTACAGCACATTCGTACAAGACATTTCGTGTAGAAATACTGCTTGAAACTGAAAAAGTAAGTAAGTTATTTATAAAATTTTATCAACATTATCATGAGGGTACAAAAGAGGGAGGAAAAACGCAGAAAACTTGCCTGAAGCACCGACTTGAATATTCTCTTCGTGAAAAATAATTTACAGAAATATTTTTTTCACGCTTCCCTCGGTTTAAAGACATGTAGTTATAATTTGGTAAGTAACAGTTGGTTTCGCTAATGTTGATGAAAAACGTATGAAAGAGTGAAACATTACTACACTTAAGAAAAAAGAGGTTTTATGAGAACCTAAATGGTTCCTAGACAGACTTCATTGTTGACAAAATTGCATCACAGAAAGTAGTTAAACTTTATTTTTATTAAAAAATATAAAGAAAAAGCTCGCAAAGTTAAAAAGGCTCTATTTATCACAATACCCGCGAGAGAACAACCCGGATCATCATTCTCTTTACACCCCAAAATTTAATTATGAAACAAGAAATTTTTAAGACATTTTTTTCTTGGAGTTTTACCACATTTTTTAGATTGACAGATGGGTGAGCCAATTTGGGGGTTATATACCTGAAAATACCTTTGAAGATGGCTCAATTCCCAGTTCTACTTAAAACATCTACTTGGAATGGAGGAAGCTTGTTCCTTACAGTAATGGTGAAGAAAAATGCTCGATATTTTTTTCAGAGCTCAACCCTTTGTGTTCTTTCAAGGGTATTTTTTTAATATGTTTAGTAAACAGTGGAAATTGTTTATACAGTTTTTTTTATAGTAGGTATACTTACGAAAAGTGCTGAGGGATGTCCTTTTACGTTTTATTAGAAACCTGTAGATACGTAATATTTAATATTTTAGAAAAAAGCAGATTTTTCAGTAACGTAAGTCAATATTTCTCGGTGATGTTGCAGTAGGATTTTTAAAAATTATCCTTAACGGGAGTTGTTGCAAAACTAATTTTACGGAAACCGAGTTGAGGGTAGATTATAATAAAGTGGGCTATTCTCTTTTGATGACCGCACCGAAATTTTAACCACCCCACTTTTGGAAAAGAGTTTGGATTTAATTGGAATCAAAAGAGAAAAAGGTTAGTGCTTATTATGTAAGTATTGCCTGGCCTGTCTATATAGCCTGTAAGCCTGGATGTTTCACTACTGGTCAAAGGCCTCTCATCTCAGCTAAGATCAGAATAGTATTATTGTAAAAATGAAACCATAGTATATATACTCTATAAAGTTGAATCAACTTTATATTGCCTGTTTAATTTCAGTTATTAAACAAATTGATTAGAAAGCAACCCTCACAGAATTTCCAATGTAATTTATCTTCAAGGAGAAATATAATACTGCAAACGTATGTAATAACACGAAACTCGCGCCAAAATGGCAATCTCAACTGACTGATAAACGAAATTTGGAAATCGTTTAAAATACCTTCCTTGGGCGAATATTTTATGATATTGCAACATGTTATTCTAAATATTTGCCCTTAACTCGTTTCAATATTTTGAAGAGTTTTGTTATTTTATTTTAAGTCGAACTCTATTTGGATGGATGGCCAATGGTATTTCTATCAGAGCGCTGCCGTGCTTCGAAGGATACGTTAAGCAGTCGGTCCCGGTTGTTTCAATTGTCAGACAATGTCGGAAAAGGACCCTAACTATCAGAAATGTATATAAGGAAGTCACTGAAAAATACCCGTAAAGTTAATATCGGCAATATGAAAATATTTTGCTATTATGCCATAATATTATAGATCTTAGTGCCTAGCTCTACTTGGATCTAGACTATAAGTTAGATTCTTTCTTGTTACGTTTTTATTAGTTTTCTGAGAGGCTCCGAGCGAGTAGAAAAGGCAGTATGATTTATCGCTATGTTTCGGAAGATGGTTTTCTTACATGATAATATGACTGGTAGCAAAAAAATATGGCTGCCTTGTTTGATTTCGTTTTTTGCCATCTTGAACAAAGAATGTATGTCTGCAGATTATGTATGTTACTTTGTTATGTTCAATTTCATTAATTAAGCGATGGTTTGAGCTCATTAAGGACAGGGAGAGGTAGCAATGAGAACTTAGACCAGCATTGGTATACCTAATTGAAGAATGAATTTTAGTAGGCGATTCGATGTAATCAAAATTAAATCGTTTTTATTACCATATATAAGTTGATATCGTAAGTTGTATTTTAACGCAGTATATTTTACGTTGGTAGAGCTACTATAGAGTAGATAAAGTATTTCAACTTGAATTGGCTATCAAGTTGTGACCTGGTAAATAGAAAGCTATGGAGTAATATCTCTATACCATAGAATTATCACGCAGTTTCCACCAACATGCAGAGAGGAAGGTTTGTGATTACTTTTCATGTTGAAATTCCCACAGGAATGAGTGCAATGTGGGCAAAATTACACGGGGCATTAATTAGTCTATCTATAGAATAAATTATGTTTACTTCAATCTAATGTTTGAAAGCGAATTTCATATAATACGGATAGTGTTAATCATTGGAATTTATTTCGATACAACTTTGGTTTTCAAAGCAAATCTGTGTTAGTGTACTATTCGTTCGGCTTGTAAATTCGAAAATATATTAAATTCTAGACAGCTTTAATATGCTTATTTACCTTCCAAAATTTAGCACAAAACTCATGCAATAACACAAAGCCTAGCGCAAATACACATCCGTGCAATTCCAAATGCAAATAGTTGAACATTTTTTACTGCAGAATACACTGCGAGCCAAAAAAACTGCATACATTTCGTATAATTTACACAAATTCGGACAGCCTCGCTTGATTTGTGGTTGTTGGAATCCGTAATAAATCTCTGTTTTTTTCTGCAATGGATCCAAGTTAGTTAAAATGAGAATATTTAACGCCTCTTTTAAGTTTCAAACATGGCTCGGGACCTCAACTTGCTGTAGGTAAGTGTGATTACAGTGATATTCGATACCTTTGCCCAGCAGTGGGTTTTTGGTTTGTGATGTAGCACTTGTTTAAGCAGTTTATACATTAAGCCGTCCCGGGTTACGTAGCTATTAACCAAATATAAAAATCGAAGGAGAAGGTTCTCAATTCTCAATTCGATCGGTTATTTTTTGGTTTACAGGCTTGCTTAATCAGAACTGCCCGATTCCTTTGTTATTGTGGTAAAATCTGGAAAGCGGTTTCAAGAACGGGATGGATAGATAGATATACACTTTGATTATACATACATACATTACATATACATTAGTACTCCGAAGGATTTTCAGTAATTATATATTAACCAAGCATTATTTATATCCATAATGCTCTCTACTCACATAAGGTATACTGAATTCGAGCTGAAAGGTTTCTCGAGTAACACCGTGTGTGAGTATATATTACCTACAGCGCTTTATAAGGTAAAAAACCCAAGAGTTTTCTTCCGGACTTTCGCTATAAAATACAAGAAAACCAGTGCAAAACCGTGATTCCTCTTCTCGGTCGTGAAAAGCAAGTTTATTATTAAAATGTTATTACAGGAAAAATCCTTTAGTCTTTTGCAGCTGCACCCAGTTCCATTTTAACTTTACAAGGTTTGTTTGAAAGTAAACTGAGTTTATGTAACGGTATGAGAGGTTTTGGTTATTTGGTTATTTGGTTATTTGAGCAAAAATAGTTATGATTTATCCAAAATTTTCTAGGAATGTGATATTTTTATCCTTTTTTGCTTGCGAGTTTATGAGATGTGAGCTGGTTAATTGTTAAGACAAAGTGAGACTAATGTGATGCTCGTGTTCTATGAAACTTGCTAATTAAGTAAGTTCGAGAAAATTTTAGACAACCTAAAGGCTTCCGATATGTTCTGACGATTGAAACAACCTGGAACGACAATTGTAGGTGCCCGAAGCATGGTAGCGCTCAGATAGAAATGCCACTGTCGGTCACCCATCCAAGTACGGGCCTATGTTACCTAACAATCGCAATGAACTAACATCGCTTAGTCAAACAACACCACGAGTACTTGCTGTCTCGTAGATTATTAATTCATTCAATGTCAAAGAAGCTTTATTAATCAACTAGATTACATACTTAAACATCACTAGATTAAACGTGAAAGTATCTATGTAGATAAGTATAGTCAATTTTCAAAATCTCAAAATTCCAAACACGAACAATCCTACAAAGACAGGTGAACTGAACCAATAAAACATTGGAAGAAACTCTCTCCAAGCGAATAAAACTAACTTACAGATATCAAACATACAAACTTATCACAGTATCGCTTGAGAACTGTTCGTAATCCTGAACATAAAAGAGAGGAAGAAAAAACTCCTAATCGAAAGGAAGGGCGGTCGTAACTCTAGCCTGTCAGTTACATGAGGATTTTATGGGACTCCCAGTTTTGAAGGACGGCATTGAAAACTACTAGTTCACTGTTTGTAAGTCTCCCTTTTTATTATTTTATGATTCGGTGTTCTTTGGGTCTCGGGAGCGGTTGGGTTAGGTTAGGATAGATGTGTGAAGTGGGCCTTATTTTTATAGGTATAGTTATTGATTGGATACGGTGACCAGTTTGAAGTTTCGTTCACAATTTTAAGGTTTGCTGTCGACAGATTATGAAGTGAAGAAAAATTATGCGTTAAATGGTTTGTCGAATCCAATGAAAACCTCCTCCTGATTTGGAAGCCTGTTTAAAAGCTCTGATAAACCATTGAATTCTCTACGGCAACCTCAATCTCACTGACATACCTACTCGTACATCCAAAACTCATTCTGTATTATGAATGCCTCTAATAACTCCTAATACCAGTCTTAATTCCCTAAACTACAATAATTCCCGCACAACTAGCTCAGTGAATTGTATCACGATAAGCTCTCTAACTCAAAGTCGAACATAAAACTATCAGAGACGTACACATTTCAAGGAAATGTGTACAGGATTTACTGTAGTAACGAACATCGTCTGATTATTATAGGTTTGTTTGAGAACCAACGTTATTTGAATGTAAAGTTCTACCTTAATATTTGAACTAACATTTCTAATTAATTCTAGAAATAAGCCTTTCTGATAAACCAGTTTTTTCTCCATTTATACCAAGGATAACAATTATACACTATCTGTTCCGCGCGGTGGTTCCATCCGCAATCCAATAGATGTCGCTAGTGAGAACATTTTGTATATCACACTTACGTAATTAATTATTCTAGATTTAGTGGGGTTGCTTCCATACATTTTGTTGAGCAGGAAAAATCTTCTTCTATACAATTAGTAAAGATAAAGTTTTATTTAATGACTAGCCGCGCCCCGCGGTGTTACCCGCGTTGTACCCGTTCCCGCGGGAATTTCGGGATAAAATGTATTCCATGTGTTATTCTGATGTATAACCTATATTACTGTAAAGTTTTATATCCATACGTACATCCATCCTCACAAACATTCGCATTTATAATATTAGTAGGATTTCTATTGATAAAGGACATCTTGTCAGGGCCACTTAAACAATAGTATCTATTTTATATACAAAATGTTAAATCGATGTAAAGAATATCCTGTGATGAACACACACAAATTTAAACCAAAGTCCTCTCAACATTAAGATAATACCTGCACTGAAAGTTAAAATAAAGAGCAGTAAAAACTCTAATGAATTTTGTTTCATTCTATTTCGCATAGTAATCGTACCGCTTTTAAAAGTAATATCTGAAAATGCAAAACCGGAGCGGACGCGACTAGTCCCTAACGAGCTGCCTCATTGATCGAACTTGCATCGACTACTAATTCAGTCGGAACATTTTTTTCGAATCCCCTGAAAGAGTCTCAATCGTAATGAATAAAATTTCACTTATCCTCCCGACACTACGGGACGCCATTCCAATACTAAGCATTTGTACAAAATGAATTTTAATCGCAATAAATCTGGAAATATTGTTGCTTTCTCGTTAAGATCTGGTGAAGTGGAATTGAAATTCTTATTAGAACTTGTTCATGATTTATGATGGAGTGTTGACTTGAAAGTAAATTATTCTTATTCATAGGATTTTTCATATAAATTATTCTACTTGATATTGTGGACGCATTTGGCGCTTGGCTCCGTTTGCTTTTTCTATCTTTTACCTTCCACCTGTAACGTATTTTTGGATTTAAATAGTTCAAATGGAATTTCATCTCTAGTACATCTCTTTTAAACTTAAGAGTTGGGATCTTGTCGATGGAGTACTTAAATAAATAATTAAGGCATGAAACTGCGTTAAGCGGGCGCCGTTAATGTTGTGTAAAATTATGTCAAATAGTTAGTTGTCGATTTAATGAAGGTCTCTGAGAGTGGCAGTTTTCGATCAACAATACACAACTAGATATCGGGTCACGTACAAAATCAAAGCTAAATACTGTCCGCATGGATGACGTGTGACAGCTTATTTTGTTTACTACCGAACTGACACAAAAGTTTTAAAACAGTTCGAAGTTCAAACTAATTACAACCATGCCACCTAGCAATAAAGTGGCAAATCTTATGAATAAAATAGGAGCTCACTTTTCAAATGAGGCCTTATTCACTGAGACGTATTTTTTGCCCCGACATCTAGTTTTGTTTATTGATCGAAGGTGGCAGTAAACGAATTCCCATAACAGGGCAAAAACTTGTCTATAGAAAACTAACCGCAGTTTTCCTTTAATTTCTTCTCCACTCAGAAGCTAGAGAAAGCTTCTCTTAGCTCCAAGTATAATAAACAAATCTATTGAGTACAAAGTAATTTTATCGCACGTCTTCAATGAGTCGTCTGATGGATTAAAAGCAACGCCAGGAGCGATGCAGTCAAGGATTAGTCTCCAGCCGTGTCTTAACTCGAGATTACTTCCACTCCTAAGTGTTTGCTATAGATTGCGTCATTCGGTACGATTGTATTGAGTTTCTTTACGTTCTTATACGTGAAAGTAATTAATTTAGTATATTCATCTTCTTGAGCCGCGATAGTTAGCTGTGCCCGCGGTTTTATCCGCATTAATTTAATGATTAAACTTGTTGAATGATTAAAAAGATAAGTATATTGAATAAATAAACTGCTAAGCATAGTAATGATTACGAGTGCGCGTGATTGATGACCGAACACGGTCTGCCGACACAATTCAATATTATACTTGTTCATTCATTTCGGGTAGATTAATGGCCTAGTTTTTAGACCGCCTAAAGGCCTCCGACATGGTCGACTTATAATCTATAAATATAAAATTTAAAGTCTGACTGACTGATAATCAACCTCTACACATAGAAACATGAAATTTGGCAGGAAGGTTCTTCAATTGACGTAAATGCACTCTAAGAAAGGATTTTCTAAAATTCCTAGGGGAACGGGCTCAACACGGGCAAAGCCGCGGGGCGCTGCTAGTAATGCATATAACGTAAACTACTGAAAATGCTGATGGGACAAAACTGCGCGAGCTGGTTGGTACTTGTTTCGTAGACTTCCTTTTCAATTCCGTAAACCATTTAAAGTGTTTTCTTTCAGTAATCAAAGCTCTCAGGTAAGCAAAGAAACAAAGGGGCCATTTCATTCACTTTTAATGAAATTAAACTTTATTTCTTAGGAAAAAAAGAAGTTTTTCAATTAAAACGTGATACTGTTCTTATTGTTCTCGCGTTTGTTGTAAACAACGTGGAGGGTGTTAACTTCATTGTCAGAGAAGTACTTTGTACAATTATTTTGTATTACTTTGTACGATTATTAGGCAATTTCTGAAGTAAATGTATTTTAATTGCCCCAGGCATATAGACGTATACGTACAAGAACATATCTGTTTTCACTGCTGAGAATAAACGAGTACGCGAATAAAATTAGAATTTAAGGAAATTAACAAGTTTTAAGTAATTAGTAATGACAGTATTGCCATGATATGTATTAACCGGTCCATAATTTGTAAACTGACTGAATCTAAATGACGAATTAATCAACGAATGATTTTTTTATTATTTCAGAATAGAAAGAGTATTAGCCTGTTATATCCAGTGCCAGACAAAGGCCTCTCATCTCACTTAATATATCAGTACAATTTAGGAGTGAACGCGGAACTTCGTTTGAAAAGTCAATAGAAAACATACTAATAGTAAAATGACATCAATTATTATATTATATTGCCCGAGTTGTACCCGTTCCCACGGGACTTTTGGGATAAAATTTATCCCACGTGTTATTCTGATGTATGACCTATATTACTGTAAAGTTTCATTAAAATCCATTGAGTAGATTGTGCGTGAAAGAGTAACAAACATACATACATACATCCATCCCCACAAACTTTTGCATTTATAATGTTAGGATAATACGTTCACTTAACATCCGGTTCCAATAAAAACAAAAACATTGAAAATAAACACACCTCATTCCCAGGTAACGGAAAAATAAAACAGTATCATATAACTGGTATCATATATCATATACTTGGGTATATTATACAATATTAACGGTTATTCGTCACTACCCTTCTCACACATAATCCTGTCAAACCATCTATAGGATTCTGAAACGCCCGAAGGTAAGAAATTCTTTGATTTATAAACAGGATACGGTTTCAATCAACCTTTATCAACACTCTGTTTTGGTAGACAGAAGACCGTTGATGGAACTTTTAATATCAATGTTGTTTTATAATATAACATTTAAACATATCGTAGAAAGGACATGCAAAAAAAGTTGTTTTTGTATTAATACGAGTACAAATACATATACGAGTACCTATTCATGATTATTACTCTAAAACAGAAGAGTTTGTTTTTCGTTTGTTCGAATTCGCAAATTTTCAGAAACTACCAATCTGATTTTAATAATTATTTTTGAAATAGATCGCCACATTCCACGGGATGGTTATAGGCTATTTTCATCTCGTAATTCCCACAGAAACGGGCACAAAGCGAGAAAAACCGCGGGGCACTGCTTGTAAGTTATTCATAAAAAAGTAGAAGCCTTCAATGACCTATTGCAAGAAAAGTCTCCCAACTTAGTGATGGCCGGTCCAGTAAGTATTAAGAAACTTAATTTCCACGCTTCTAAAATAACTTATCACCACAAAAAACCTATAAATACTTTTATATAATATTTCTACTAAACTACAAAGAGAAAATCTATTTCTATCTTTTAGAAAACTTCAATTGAAATATAACTAACAACATTAATTATTTCGAAGCAACGTTCTAAATAACATATTTCATCCCAATTAATTTCTTCAAAGGTTACTATACGAGTATAATAATTATGTTTTCAGCACAAAACAGTTCAAAATTAATACAATTCATGTATATTAATTTGGTAACCGTTTCTAAATACATCATCTATATAGCACTAGTTCAGTGCTATCAGATAACTGAGTAAAATATCGTTCGAGAGATGAATTATCTAAAGTAAGTTATTGTAGGATTAAGGCCAATCCCCATGTCGGAGTTTTTACACCGCCTACAGGCTTCCGACATTGTCTATCAATTGAATTAACCGGGACTGACAATCGGGCTTTTGAAAAAAAAAATAAGATTTTTTTAATGTATTTTAAAACTTTATTATTAATAATATTGATATTTAATGCAAAAAACTTAAAAAATATATTTTTTCAATTAATTATAAACAATAAAAAATTGAATAAAAATCACGTGACTATAAACGCGCCATAATTGGTCACCGTGGTTGTGACATGATAATGTTATAGCTATTTAACCATAAGACGTAGTAACTATTTAGTAATCTGTGCCATAAGTACGTACAGCGTTTACGGCTATTACACATTATGACGTCACACGCGCTCGGGTTTGTTCGGGAGTTGTCCGAGTGTTTTCGGTACTGGATTCAAAAACTAATTTTCATTTTGAAATAACTTTTGAATAATTGCGAAAAAAATAAAATAAAAATAGTTTTGTTATAAAACTAATATATAATCTTTCCATTTATCACAAAAAAATTTTTTTTTCAAAAGCCCAATTGTACGTACCCACCGAAACACGGTAGCCCTCTGATAGAAATGCCACTGTCAGCCACCCATGCAAATAGGAGCTGAGTTGCACGTTGCTTAACAATTACAATGAACTAACAACGCTTAGTCAAAAAAAATCCAAGGGTTTGCAGAGAGATTCGTATAACAAAACATAAAATAACACTCCAGAGACCAAAAATGCAAGATATCGTTCATCAATGTTTAAATGTGCGAAAAACAAAATGATATCAACCGATAAAATTCACTGAAGCTATAACAATAAAATATTACGAGGTTTTTTTGCATGGTATTGCAATAACCCGTCAAAATACCGATTTGGGTTTAGTATTGCTTATGTGAAAGTTTTCGAACGCTGCGATAGGTTGGAGAGGTTAGTCAACAGAAAAATTATGGATTTTACCATAGAACATTTGAAATATAGATGCGTGAATTTATATGTGTTTTCACAGCGTCTACAAATGTTTCTTTTTTATATATTTGTGCTTATATTTACTAGTAAAGCAGTATTTTACTCATAAACTTTTAAAATAAAATAAATTTTGAAACGGTCTTAGTGAAGTGGGTGTTTTGAAAATCGTTTTGAATCGTCTGAAAGGCTAGATTATGTCGTCCTTGTACGCCTTAGCTCTAGGATGAATGTCACCTCGCGCCTTCACTAATACATCTATTTATAGTTCTGCGGCTTCACCCTCCTGCGATGGGGTGTAATTGTGAACGGGCACTGAACCGGGAAATTCAAGACGAGTTATTACTCCAAATCCTACGGATTTTAGTTGGCCATTTTTTCCGTACTCTGCCTTTTATAGTGTCTGTGTTCGTAAATCTTTTGTGGACTGGATCTTAGAAGATTATGTTTATATTAATACTGAGGATATATTTTGATTAAATGGAATAATACTTTAAGGTTTTAAGGACAATTTTATTGGATGTTTATTCCGCAGATTTATTTGGGACGGTTGCAAAATCTTATAGAAGATGAATTGTTTGGGGTTGAGAAGAAAATATACGTGAAATTTTCATCTACAATTCTGTTTCACATCTAGTTCTGTACGCTACAAATCTCATCACGTTTTTCAACTAAACTTATCGGATCCCGAACCGTTAAAGTAGTACACGCCATTTTATACAAAAACTTCACAGTTGGAAATTGGCTAAGCTTTTGAACCCGTGCCTTGACCCTTAGGTGCTATAAAAGTATGCCTCTCTAAACGAAACGCTTGGTGCCGATCGCAATCTTTTGACCCTTGCCCACGTTTTATTATCAGAACCATTCGCAAGAACGTTTTGAAAAATATCAGATTCTTACCTTCAAATAAAATGATTACAAAGAAGGAAATTCGCGCCATACTTTGGTTTTCAACATGGCATATAAAATACTAGCGGTTTTCTCAAGTTTGAACCGTAGTGTTCTGTAGGAATTATGGAATAAAAGGTAGCTTATACCCGTCCAAGGTCTATTAAAGTTATATAGCAGTATTGTACGAGTTCTTAGATGATTGAATAAATTGATTCAATGGCTTTGAAAGGTAACAAGCAGACAAACAAAATAAGCTTCGCATATAAAATATGAACAGGGAATTTAAACCATCTTCCAAATAAGGTATTTTCTCCAATGGCTATATAAATGGTCCCAGTAAAATCTTGTCCTTATTATATCGAGCTTATTCCTGATCCTGCGATTTCCTAAATATTTTTGCATACAGTACGAGTATTGTTCTGTTGACAATGCGATACGTCCGTGCCTTGAATTCATAAATACTAAGGACTTTTCGAAAAGGGTTCGACGGTATTCATTTCGAATTTGTTAAAAACATAATAAAAAAACTATCTACTTAAGTCACTTGGTTAGTGGCCTACCCTGATTTACTAGACCTCTTAAAAGCCTCCAACATAGTCTAACAAAGGAAACAACCGAGAATGTCTGTAAAACCTGCCCTGCAAAATACGGTAGCGCTACAAAAAGCAACCGGATACGAACTACTCCTACTATTCAACTACTAACATTCGTGACATATTGTTTACTAGCAGCGCCCCGCGGTTTTACCCGCGTTGTACCCGTTCCCGTAGGAATTTCGGGATGAAAAATAGACTATAACCTTCCCGTTGAATGTGGCTATCTATTACAAAAAGAATTATTCAAATCGGTTCAGTAGTTTCTGAGATTAGCGCGTTTAAACAAACAAACAAACAAACAAAACAAACTCTTCAGCTTTATAATATTAGTATAGATTTTGATTGGAGGTTGTAACAAATTCCAAATCTCGTGGCTCTTTGTTCTTTATAACATGCGTGTTATCTTGTCAATGGGAAGGAAATACACACTAAAAAAAACTCGTACTTTTTAAACAAAAAACATAACATTACTTTATTTTCGTGCGTTGGAGGGTACGTTAAATTGTCGGTCCCGGTTGTTTCAATCGTCAAACCATGTCGGAGGCCTTTAGGCGGTCTTAAAAAACTCCAGGGTTGGCCACAAACCTACTTGAATTTACTTACTTATTTTCGTAGCAATATTATATAAAACGAATTTCTAAATTGAAGATCCTTATATCTTTAAACTACTTAAATTAACTTTTAAAAGCTCCCAAGAGATAGACAACTTTGAACTTGGACAGTTCACGATTTCTGATAGATATTGAACTTCATCGAACTTAAGTTATTTTAGTCAAAGTTGATTGAATACCTTAGTTGTTTGACTATCAATTATCGAGAAAATATTTCGAAGGTCCGATGAAATTGCTTTCGAAAATGGAGTTAGGTATATCGATTTTCGATAATTTTTGGTTTGTGGTGAAGCTTCCAACTTTTAACTTACTTTGCTGAATTTTAGCAAATACATGACGAAGAAATGTTTTGTTAACATTAAAAGTTATGTAAACTTTCCTTAGTATTTTGATAGTTCATTTTACGAAATAAAATAAAATGGTAATATTATGGTACATTTGTCAAAATATTGTATTATTCATTAAAAATATTGTATGAATAAATGAGGGTTTCATATCACTCCCAATATTTATTTAAAACGTACAAAAATATTGTGAGCATAATAAATAAAAGCCAATAGTTTTTGATAAACATTAAATTGATGCGTATCAAATAAAGTTGTAATTTTAAGGTGCAAATCCATAGCACCCGACATTTCACAGTTATGTAACAACTACGAACAACAGCATGTGTTTGGCAAAAGACCGACTCAACACGACTGCAACTACCGCACGCTATTTGTTTATTTGCTACTCGAGTCCAACTGTCGCATGCAACGGAATCGCACCTTTAATAAATGGCTTTTAAAACGATTATGGAGCAATAAGTGGAGTTGTTATCTAAATAACCGAATCGTTTTATTTGTTTGTAATATTTTACATTAAATACCAGCGTTCAGTATCGCCGTATTTAATATTTACAATACACGATTATCGAAATTCGTGTAGTGCTCATGGGGTTGTTTGACTAAGCGATGTTAGCTCATTGCGATTGTTAAGCAAACGTGAAGCTCAGTCCTTCCTTGGAAAGTGGCATTTTTATCTGAGTGCTACTGTGCTTCGATTGGCCCCAGTTATTTCAACTGACAGACCATGTCACAGGTCTTTAGTTGGTCTAAAAACTCCGACACTAACGAACTTACTTATTTTTTAATATAAATTCGTAATTATAATCTAATGTATGCACTTCGATCAAGTTTATCATGAACCTTTATTTTTCATATAGGCTATGTTTTGTCCCAAATTTCCCCGGGGATATCTTGATTACCCTACACAGAAAAGGTAAAGCTTGTACACAAATATAAGAGAGATTAATCGTACAGCCATTATACCGGACATGAGTATAAGTAAGTAAATATGGCGACCGGATGTGGATCGTAAGTCACGCCACAGACTCCCGGTTGTTTTCCGGTCTGTGTTGATTCATACGTTTAGATGTTTGCCGATGTTTGTCCCCTTATTGTGCGAAAGGAAATTGATCTTTATTTTTATGGGTTAAGGGTTGTGATTGATTTGAAATGTTCGATGTTTTTGGTGTAATAGAGTGTAGAAAATATTTTCGAATGTGGCAGCTTATGATATTTTCATGATTTCAAGGTCATGTAAAGTGTTTGTAAACGATTGAAAATTATAAAGGTTTTCTTTTGAAATCAAATTTCTCTAATTTAGCACTTTTATTGACATACGACATTATTAACGAGTTTAAAGGAAAAATTGACCAACTTTTTGACAATTGTCCTCCTCACTGTACTGATATCTTAAGTGAGAAGAGAAAGGCTCTGCAGTAGGATATTACAAAATATTTACTATCTGAAAATTGCAATATAAAGTACTAGGAGTAAGTAAAGTGAGTAGGAAGTATGATTTATCCTGGCTTATTTTACTGGATCATCACAGGATGGGAGAGGAAAAACAATACTTAAACGTATAATAATACTAGCGAGGTTAATCCCCCTAATACAAATCCTCCATGAATTTCCTTTACTCCCACAACATTGAATACAATACAACGCAGACCTAAACGTAAACCATTGTAAACATCTTATAATTAATACTAGAGTAGAAAATGAAGAGCAAACAGCTAGGTCTCGGGAGTAAACCCTGGAATTATCGTCTGGAATTGAGAGCTTATTATTGAAACAAAGGGATGCAACCGAATGTACCGAGTATGGGCCACAGGGGATGGGCGGACGGGGTTAATTATAACGAACACTATTTATAACGCACGCATTGTTATTGTTTAACCGTAGTCAGTTTGTTTATAAGAGGCGAAAAAGTTAAGAAAAATTACTGAGCAATTTTCGACATGTGATTAAAAGTAAACTAATTCTATATTCGATTTTTATAAGATTAGCATTGACCCGCGGTTTTACCTGTGTTGTGTTCTCATGGAAATTTCGGAATGAAAATGAATAAAAAATATTTCACGAAATAGAACACTATTTAAAACAAACATCATTTGTTTATTAAACAGATTTAGGCGCTGAATATAATTACGAATGGTTGGGCAATCCGCCCTAAGAGTATTTAGTTTATAAAATGTTAACAATGATAGTGTTTGCAAATAAGTGCTCCTCGCGTATTAATGACAATGAAATTATTGTTAGTTGATATATTTTTGAAATAATTACTGTTTTCAAATTATGTGCGTTGTGTTTGAAGAGACCGTAGAGACGCAACACGATATAAACAACGATGTCAGTAAAGTTTACTAATACTTTAATTAGTCAGTTAGTAGTGTAATGTCCCACTGCTGGGCAACTTCCTCTAATCTCAGTGAAGATAAAACCAAAAAGAAAGAAACCATTTTTTAACCAAATAGAAAATACTGCTCAGAATATCCAATAATATAATTTAAGATTTGCGCCCATGAAACTATACGAATCATTTTCGCAAATATTTTCCTATAATATACGTACATTGAAAACACATTATTATTCCACATTCCACGAATAACATGTTAACTTGCCTCCCTTATTGATATATGGCTATTATAATAGAAATACTGAAGCGTAAAAAATCCAATTTTTATCTCATATAACGACTATAAAGTATGGAACATATATTACCATGGTTTTTATTACGTAAGCGATGAGAAATTCGGTTGAAGACCGTAACAGAGAAAAGAAAATACTTTCTGTTTAATATATCATTATCACAAAGTTATTAAAGAAGCTTGAGGGGAGGCCAATTTATTGAGATTGAATTTTTCCAGCACATTTTATTAAAATACTCGCAAAGTTTCAAGCGATTTTTCTATGTCGGCTTATGTCATAAACCACATTATTGTTTGTACTCATACTGCATTATGCTCATTGTGCTGCCCCGCTAGACAAGTGGCAATCGTATGGCATTCTAAAACAATGTATCTCATTCATAACATTCATATTATGACTATCACAAGACATGTCTATACATTTCGTTACCATCGAATCAAATAACATGATTCATACAGTCAGTCTAAAAAGGATTTGCTCACAATGTACTGCAGCTAGTGAATATTGTCACAAAGGAATTTCATCATCATAATAACTTCAGGCATTCAACACTTAATCAGTTTTTGTCTTAACAATGTGTCTTAACTGTGAGCACAGCTTTACCCACTCACGAACCAGAGAGAGCGATGACCACTTGGCTACAAAAGTCAAGAAAACACATTTATTGCGAGTCCGAGAGAATACTTTATTTTCCGGTGTTAGTGCCAAAAGTTGTAAGATATCGGCCGCTCTGTCTTAAGACCTGATTTGCTATGCATAAAGCTTACAACAATATTTTCTAGACGCAAAGGAAAACAAGCTTTTAGTGATACATAAGTAATATTAGGCGATGGAGTGTGAAATATTCGGTGAAAGTGTGTTAGGAAATAGAGTAGGTAAGTATTGTGTTTGTTTTTAAGGGAAACCTTTGATTATCGAACCTTTGTACGTTTGAAGGGCGCTTCAGTACTAAACGGGCGCTGGAATCCAACTACTATAGACAAGTGACAATCGATTTGTGTTCTGTTCGGTTGTCTACTGTAAAAGTGTATGGAAATGTCACGTAGTGAACGTGACATTGTTTCTACATATTTTGGTTCTATACTGTAACACTTACTTTAATAATTAAATCCGACTTAAAATATTTAAAATGAAGTTAACACATACAATATAACCGAATTTCAATTATTATTTCTAATCTCGTCTAGCTCTATTGTAAACATTATAATTAGTGACCTACAGTGTATATTTGAAGGTCACTATCACGTTGTCTCGGACACCAAAGTCCTTAAGCTTTCACAAACTGTCTGAAATAATAATTAAGGGTATCAATTGTTCCGAAGTATTCAGTGTATTCAGTGTGGGTGGACAATGATACGAATGTATAAATATCACTAATGTATTACTAGGCTTAAGAATAGTATAAACATTCTTTGATCTTTATCTTTATGAATGAATAAATAACTTGAATTCATAATTTTTCTAATATATTATATAACACAATGGAAAACAATTTCGAGCAAACGATTTTGTGAGGGAAAAACACATTCTAAAATAAAAAGATTTTAGAACGTTAAGTAGTCATTATTATTTATTTAAACGGGAACTTACGTACGACGGAGACTACTGTCGAGAGTTCCTCGACACGTTTCGGTCACATACGGTGACCATCATCGGGAGGTGGGTGAAGCGCTCGCGACAGCGTCTCTCCCCGCACGTTAAGTAGTCGGTCCCGGTTGTTTCAATCGTCAGATCAAGTTGGAAACCTTTAGGCGGTCTAAAAACGCCGACACCAGATTTAGCCACTAAACTATGTACTTGAAATGAATAAATGAATAGTGATATTTCAAAGATGGCAACCGAAATGTTTCAACGTTAAGAAAACCGCGAGAAGCTACTAGTGAAAACCTTTACATGATTACAACTTTGTGTTATCCTCCATCCATTATAAAAGTGAACAATAAAAATAAAAGTATGTAAATCATAGTTACGAAACTCATAAGTCATTTACTATAGACTATGTAAATGCATCACATTTTCGGCTCACGAAACTTGGCTCAAATCTTACTAGGGGTCGTAAATCAGACTTATGTAAACGGTTTTTCTGAAGAAAGGGGAATACTTTCGAACAAGTCAAATAATGTTTGTGTGATAATAAAAATACATTTTTTTGTTGTAGTGCTAATATATGAGTTTAGTTAAGAGTTGTTTTTGTTGTGTTTTTCGTAACTGAATACTATGTAGTTGTTAACTGAATGATAAGATTTTTGGACGTGTTGAAGTATTTTTCCGTTCACCTCAGTCCCCGCCGGTTTAACCGGATTGCATCAGTTACAGACAGGTTTTAATTAAAACTGCGTTTAAGGATACACTTTGCTTTTATTTTACATTTTTATCTGACGTTTCGGCTCCTTTGCAGGAACTGTGGTCACAGAAGATTCTTGAAAAAGATGTCATCTGTGACCACGGTTTTAAAATGAGTACAGTTCGTTTAGACTTAAGAAACGAGTAGTTTCAGACAAATTTTAAATGTCTACATTTCTACAAATATATAGGCAATTAAATTAGACAAAATGGTAGAAAAGCAAAACAAACAGCAAATGCTTTTATATGTAAAGAAATGACTATAAATGCGAAAGTTTGTGAGGATGGATGTATGTATGGATATATGGATGTATTGATGTATATTTGTTGCTCTTTCAAGCAAAAACTACTGAACGGATTTGGACGAAACTATACAGTAATATAAGTTATCCATTAGAATAACACATGGGATACATTTTATCCCGAAATTCCCGCGAGAACGGGTATAACGTGGGTGAAACCGCGGGGCGCGGCTAGTATTTTAATAAAAAAAGAAACACTATATATAAGAAATAGCAACACTCCTTTTAGCTTCGCTAATGGCTGAAAATACATTTGCCCACCACTTTTGCCCACTTCTTCTTATCGAGTGGATGGTCAACTTGACCAATCCTGGTGTCAGAGTTATTGAGCCGCCAAAGGCCTCTGACATGGCTCATGTAACGACTACTATCCGTAGAAAGTAACCGGGACCGACGGCTTAACGTGCCCTCCGAAGCACGGAATCATCTTACTTTTCGGGCAATCAGGTGATTCAGCCTGCAATGCCCTAACCAAACTGAGGACAGTCTCACAAAGTGATTTTTGTGAGATATCCCCACCGGGAATCGAACCCGGAACCTCCGGATCGTGAGCCGAGCGCTCAAACCATTAGACCACGGAGGCTGCCCACAACCAGACCGTACATACAAGTATTTGAGGAACATTGGACGATCGTTATCAGAAATCTACAGGGATCACTAAACTTCGTTGAATATAGCAAAAAATTGATTCAGACCTCAAAGCTATCTATCAGAAACCTCTCTCTGAGATATACACAAATCCTTTCCGAAAATTTTTTTAGGTTTCTTTATTTATCTCGCAATTATATATTTTTTATAAAGTATTTGTGAATGTACTCGTATATTATAGTAAGTAGCATCAGTGACTTAGATTCCATAACACAAGCTTAGAGCTTGAGAGAACCGTGTGTGAATTTGTCCAGATGTATATTATTACTATTAGAGTATATTATAATATAGTTCAGATCGTGTACAGACATCTATACATTCACCTACTAACCCTGGGCCATTAAATATACGTATTACACGAACCAAACCTGGGCAAACCACTTGTTTATGCAAATTATTAAAAAATATTTTGTTATCATCCGATTGGTTTGAAAGCATCAGTTCGTTAGTCCTTTCGCTTCGGATGTATTTGTATTTTTTATACAGATTGAGTTATTTGTATTATCCAACAGCCATATAACAATTCCATTGGCATTTGTAGAAACAATTAATGTTCCCTTTGATTATTGTTATGGAATTATGGTGGAATTTCTGAATAATATGATTTCAGTAAAGTATTTGTGTAAATATATGTAGTAGTATCAGTTACTAAGATTCCATAATACAATCCTAAGGCTTAGTTTGGGTCTAATTAACCGTGTGTTTCCGGGTATATATTTTTTTAATTTCAGTTTCTCCAAAATTACTCACAATTATAATAAACCAAAAAGATAATTTCAAATTGAATAGAACTCTTTTAATTTTAGCTGCTAGCTTTTTTAGAAGTCGTCACATGAGTCATGTCAGAGGCCTTTGGCGGCTCTGTAACTTTGACACTAGGATTGGTCAGGTTGACCATCCACTCGATGAAGAAGAAGAAGCTACTAGAAAAGATACCTTGTAAAGAGAGATACTTTAAGAGTATGACATACGCCAGTTCTTTATACACGGTGAGCCTTAATAACCCGAAAGATTTAAACCAACGATTTTAGAGCTTAAATAAAGTTATATAACGTATAGTCCAAAAACCCATATTTTAAGAGATATTAATTATTTCAAGGAAACCACAAGTAAGAAAATCTCAATTGTAACACACCCTAAAGGCGTGACGTAGCTACCTACTACTTTTACACGCAGACGCACTAACCGCATGGTTGATGCATCGTATGATATCGGAGTGATTCGCTCCTTGTTTCTCATCTGAGATTAATCAAAACTCGCTCACTCTCTGAAGTAAAGGTTTGTTTACAAAGAAGCGTTCAATTAATATGATTTAATTTGTACTGAAATAGTAGTTTAATTAAGACACATAATTGGACCCATGTTGATATAGCATTATTTACTCGTACTGTCGTCACAAATACGTCGGTTAAATCTTTCGGGTTATTAAGGCTCAACGTGTATAAGGAATTAAGTTTTGTAGTACATAGAACATTAAGATATACTTTATCCAAAGAATAAACTTGACACTGACAGTGCTGAAAAGAACACTAAGGTGTTTTCCTCCTGAACTTGGATTCATAAAAGACAAACGAATAAAGACGCCATTCCTCGCTATCATGACATTCAAGATCCAGTAATCTCTGGAGCAATTATGAAACCTACATTAATATTTTATACGCAATTTACATAAACTTCGCATTTTCATTCTGATAATAGTTTTCGGGAAATATATGGTTGCAGATTTGAATTTCTAAGTCGCAGTCAGTTTTCACGATTCTGCTTCGCCGCTGATGGAAAATTGAAAATATTTTATTCAATAAGCGGTGGGAACGAGAGTGTTTATTAAAATAACTTATAGCTTGCGGCTCGCATGCTGTTCTAAAAGCAACTTTATGGAAATGCACTTAAAGGCAATGTAATTGTTATTTAAATGTTTATAGTACGTGATACGTAGGCACAATAAACTTTCTTAAGCGCAAAACACACATAGGGCGGATGCGAACCCAGTGCGGGCCGGTTGCGGATGTTGTATTCCTTGTATTTGTATGAAAGGTGTCACATTGACCCGCAAAACTGTACAAGGAATACAACGTCACGCAAACCACAACCGACCCGCACTCTTACCTGTGCTCTTACTATGTCGAGTTTGGCCTTTATCAAATAAGTATTACACACACTACAATACTTTTATAACCTAATAACTAAAACATTACCTTAATTGATGATAACATAGTTATTGAACTAACAATGTTTTACTGTACAGATTAAATTGCTATTCTAATTTATTTCCAATCAAATTCCGACTCTATTTCGTTACTAATAGGTTCTGTAACCCGTGAGCAATTTACGTTGGTGGCTGGATTTTATCATGTACGGTCCAATTGGTTGTCACTAGCAAAAGTTGTAAATTTTTTCCACTACTTCAACTTTTGAAATGTTACCGTTTTTCGTTAGTATTATTATTTGGTTGGGGTCGTTATAATCGAGGTTTATTGTGGGAAATAAATTGCTGAGGCTCGTAGCGAGGGTTTGGACAATTTGTATGTTAATACATTAATTATTCTGTAATTTTCGCTTTAATATCGCTCGTATTAATATTTCGGTTGTGGTTTATGTTTTATTGAAATAAATCACGTGTTTATACGTTGTAAGTGATTGAAAGACTTTTTATTTTGACGGTAGAGTATACAAAAGTATTTATTTGATTTAATAACGAACTTAAGTAATGTTAATAACTTAAGCTTTATGTGGTAAGGGGGCTATACAATACAAAAAAATTAGTTAATTTTTAAACAAAACATAATTTATACTTCAGTTGAAGCTTTCGGTCTGAATCGTTAAATTGAAACAAAAATAAAAAATACGTGTAACTAAGGTGTAATTTAGTTTCAACGCAATTCACCAATTAAAAATAAAACTTCCTGTGTATCAAAATATGTATTTCATACTCAAAGAGAACTCCCTAATTACCGATAAACACTTACAGTCAGTACATACAAAATGCCTTGAACTTGGCTCTGGTGGAAACTTACAAACTTTCTAAGAAGTTAATTAAACTTGTCTCTAAGGAATCATGGCGTGATTTAGTGGGATACGAAGCGGACACGCCCTTCCCGAATTAATTTCAGTTTTAGTTTTTATTAACGATTTGTGTTGGGTTCACTTGGAATGTCTTAACTTAATGTGTTGTCAGAGAAATGTGTAAGAAGTTGTGTGATTCAATAGTTGTTGGTGAGAAAATTGCTAAAATGTATGGATAAATAACTTGAAAATTTCACAGATTGATTAGGTACACATCGTATATATCGTACATATCGTATGATCATGTTTGTATATATATTTTGGTTTTGAAATGTTTGTCATAATCCAGGGAAGGTAGAAACGGTAAGCGGTGAAGGAATAAATGCGGTTGAAACCGCAGGGCACAGCTAGTTTCCAATATAAAAATTACAAAAATAATATCAGATAGAAATGCTACTATCGGTCACCCATCCAAGTAGGGGCCGAGCTGCATTGCTTAACATTTGCAATGAACTAACATCGCTTAGTCAAACTACGCCACGAACACTACAAACGTAGCTAAACAACAAAGCACAGCGATGATGGAATCCACCTATCATATCAATTGAAGAATAGTATTTATGTATCGTCCTCCTTGACGTGTGTCAGTAGCGAACCTTACTTAAGCTCGTTCGTGAGCTCGGCTGTGGCTTGCAAAGCCAAATATTGTGTGAATGTTGCAGGACCCAGTGCAACTGACCATCAGCATTGAATTTGTAGATGTAGGAAGGTTTCTGACGAAATTTCAAAGTATGTACTTTGGAATTTTAGCAACGTAGCAAAACAAAGCTGGTGGAAACAACAATAATCCTTTAATAAAACGGGACTATATTATGTTAGAGTATAAGTGCAAATCGTGTAAGGTTCAAAGTTTACTAATGCATAGGTATAAAAGCGAAACGTCACTGACTCGTCACGAAATCTCTGACACTAGGAGCCTCATACTTTGCATGAAGGATTTTTTGTAGGATGAAGCTGATCGCTAATAAAGGATTTTGTGAAACTCGCCCCCTAACAGAATTCTTTTAGGCAACTAAATAAAAAAGATATTGAATATTTTCTTCTTAATCTAACTAACTTAAATCTCGATAACACAATCGTAACCATATCCTTTCTGTTTCAGGTAATGCATCTGAAACATCAAACGTAACTGTAAGTTACAGTAACTCCCGTTTTCAATACTCTCCATCCTCTAGGGATGGGGCTGGTAGGTAACAGCGCCCGGGGACCTCGGACTACGTGCGGTAGACTTTAATTACGCACTTAACGATCGAACGTAGTGACGGGGTGAATAGCCGAACGTTATAACTTTTATTTAATTAAACTTATTGGAATTTCGGTTTATAATTGGAATCAGATTTTTTTGTGGTTGCGTTTCCTATCTATACGGATATAATAAAGTTATAGAGTTTGTTTGTTTAAGGATGCTTTCAAATTATGCGTTTCGTGTCGGACCGCTGCGGTGCCGAAGCGGTGCGTTTGTCGTGTTGTGAACGTACGATCGTGTGTTTTCATACAAAACGAGCCGTGCGGCAACAGTGCGTACTAAAATTATTTCGCGGTACCGACGCCGCACTGTTGCCGCACGGCTCGTTTTGTATGAAAACACACGATCGTACGTTCACAACACGACAAACGCACCGCTTCGGCACCGCAGCGGTCCGACACGAAACGCATAATTTGAAAGCACCCTTAGTATTAATGTCCGAAGTTAATCGATTTTATTGGAAAAAAATGTTATGTATCGCAGTCAAATTTTATCCAAAAATTCAATCATACAACGCAGTGATGTTCATGATATTCGTGATTGAGTAGTAAGAAGATCCTGTCGATTGTCGGCTTCCGATTTTAATCGGGTGTTGGAGCCACTCAGAGACCTTAAATGCTTACTTAGTACAGCTTTAATGAGTGATTTTGACATGTAGTGAATGAAAAATTACGTCAATTAGTTAATTGTCGTTTTAATGGACGCCTCTGAGTGCAGTCGTTACACATAAAATCAGTATCTAACTCATGTGTCTTGCTACAAAATGTTCTGCCTCTAAAACGTCCTATTAAAACCCAAACTAGGCAGCAGACCAGTGGGAACAGTGGGCTTTGTTGTAATTCCAAAATATTCTCCACTTATTTACACCAGTTAAATTAAATTCGAAATGTCGTAATTAAATCGTATTACCACATCACTATCCAAGGTCTTGCTAAATCACCTTAGTTTGGAACCGATTTACTTTTTGTACCGCCAGGTGAGTGTGTGCTGATAATGGAGGGTAATTTACTTGTTGTTTGGGATTTCGGCTTTTGTTCCTTTGAGGTAATTAGGTCACTCCGTATACGCGGGTTTTAATGTATATGACGTCATATTATACTTATGTAGTACGTGGGACTAGCCTACTAGTAAAGTAGTCCGGAAGATTGTTCTTTTTTTGAAAGTGTATTTATTCTCTTGTTTTGTTTATCTGTAGCTCTGCTTAATAGGACACGTGGTAATGTCTACGTCTAAATAAAACGCATGTCAAAAGTCAATCAAAATTAGTTACAACCTTAGAATATATACGGCATATATTCTAAGGTTACAACCCGAAGCAACCCATCAAAGCAAGATAAAACCCCGTGCACCGGCCATTACTGTTTTATTACAGTAATATTTGTATCAGTTTTATTTATTAAAAAAAGGCGGACGCAACACCGACCAGACGCACAATCTATATTTATAATTCTTCACGCGTGCTCACAAAACAACTCACAAATATTAGTAGCGGACGCGCCGGCGCACGCTCACCTCGATACGTCAAACAGATTCCAATTTTAAAATACGACAATTCGCAATAGTTTCAGTGAAGTTCCAATTCATACAATGATGAATAGAACGCAGTGCTAGTGAAGTGACGAAAGTGAAATGTTTTCCAATTTCAAATTGAGTTTGAAACAGAAAGGGAAGGAAGATCCTGTATACTGCTATGGCGGCGTCAAAACTAAACCGCCGAAGACACCGACGCTGCGAGCGAAACGACATCAAAGACGTAAGTTTGTGAATATCCCTCGTATTTGTATATGCGAAAATAAACACAGCTTAATGAGGTGCGGCCCGGTGTGTTTGTTCGTTTCGTGGCAAACACTGAAATTAGATGTAACTGCTAATGGGATGCGTCGTGAATCCGGCGAGTGTTGTAAACAGGCGGGGTGATGCAAATTGAGATGCAGACTTAGCGTTGCCGCCGCTGCGCTCTCACCACTGATTATTTTGATTAGATCTCTACATAATTAGGATTACGCGTCTTCGTTACCTAGATACCGCCATGTACTAACGTCTTAACTATACTCAGAACGTAAGGACACATAATGTAAGTGCTATAGTAAAGTCGCATCTATAATACGTTCATCGTATCCCTTACTAGTAAGGTAATACAGGTTATTTTAGAAAGTCACTTGAAATCCTTAGTATGGAGATAATTAATGGAAATCTGATAGATTCGTTTGAGTTTTTTTAACCTAGTTTCATATAAACAGGGGTTTACCTTGAAATTGTATTTCACGTCTAATATAAATAGGCCTTCAGTACACCTTATTTTAACAAGATTAAATACTAATTTTGTCTAAGAGATCAAGGTCTGTGACAGATTGAAGAGAGAGTCAGATCTTCTTGTATAAACCAATAGGAAGTCTAAAGTCTGCCTAAAGACGGGCTTAACTGAGGCCTGTACAGGATGTAATATTTTTGTTACTATAACATTGTTCAAGTCGTGTAAAGCGGCTCATCAAAGTCATGTACGGTCTTTATTATGTTTACAGTAACAACCTTTTTCCCAACAAAAAAGTAAGTAAGTTCCTGTATTTAAGTGGCCCACCCTGGTATCGTAGCTTTTAGACTAATTAAAGGTCCCCCACTTAATCTATCGGTTGAAACAACTTCACCTACCCGTCGAAGCACGGTAGCGTTCAAATAGAAATGCCACTATCGACCACCCATCCAAGACCAGGCCGAGCTGCACGGTGCTTAACAATCGCAACATCGCTTACTCAAACTACACCAGCGCTATTTTTCTCAACAAACAAGCACAGACAGTTACAACATCGTGTTGTGTTATAGCAACGAGTAATAAAAACAAAATACATTTTCATGTCATTATATTTTCACTCATTAAAATAATATTTTGTGTTCAGTAGAAAAATGTTTCAGTAATTAATGTTGATAGACAATCTGACATATTGTTTTTGCCAACAGAATTTTGTAGCACAATCATTTAGGTTCGTAATTGGTCAGTTTCAGGCAGTTAGTTTTATGTTAATTAACTTTAAATGCTCGTATGAATATAATTTCAATATTATCAAAGTATCGTTCGAATTTCAACCAATAAAATACATTTAATAATCACTGTTGTCAGGCCTCAAACATAACTTATTTGAGTAAAATTGAACCTTATGACTCAGTGCCTTGTACAATATACTCGGCCCAAGTTTTTTGATAAATGTAATTGAAATCCATCTTTGCTGGTAGTAAAATTTATTTTGGGATTTTATTGTTTATTACATAATGTATAATAATTGTATGATTTGTGGAGAAAACCGAGTAATAAAATACTTATTACTAAAAAAGTATGTTAGCAATTGGAAACATTTTCACAACTCCTGTATTTATTTACAACAAATTCTTAGATGGATAAAACTTTGTAGTACAAAAGCAACTTAAACTATAAAGCAATCCTTTTTACTTAACCAAAAAAAACGTAATTTTCGCCCGAGCAAAGGTAAATTAATTTATTATCACAACATAAATTAATTTGCGTGGAGTTGAAACGGGGACTCAAAAAGTTTAAGAAACAAATACACTTTTATTTTTTGAAGCAGTTTCATTCCTTTTCGGGGAATTTCTGCCTGTTAAGACAGAATTAGAACACCCGTTAACATGGAAGTTTATTGGGCCAACATGTGAGTTCTTGTCTGTATTTGGAACGCGTATCTCTTACCTTTTGATCTGGTTAATCTGGGTACAAAATTGGGCAGTCGAGTTATTTTTATACAAGAATGTTTGTATGGGCAACTGCATTTGTGTTTAAACTGTAATTAAACTATTTGTTTACTAACAACGCGGTTTTATACGTAATGTGCGGGTAGAACTGTTACCCACCTTGAGCCAGTTCCTTTAAGAATTTTGGGGTAGTAAAGAAATCTTTCAACTTCCTCAAAAATGTAGAATGTATGCCACATTCTAAATGAATGATTATTCAATTCCAAAGATCAACTAGTGCAAACAAAAAACTCAACATCAGTTTTATTATATAAGTAGAGTATATGTATTAGCCTGTAATGTCCCACTGCTAAGGAAAGGCCTCTCGCTTCACTGAAGATATCGGTACAGTGAGGAGGATTAGGCATCACCACGCTTGCCAAATGCGGGTTGGTAATCTCAAAATATGTTTGAAAAGTAGAAAACATGTTTTCGCTCGACCCGGGAATTGAACCCGGGACCTCAGTCTTGGCAAGCGAGTGCACATACCACTAGACCACCGAGGCGTTAGGTTAGTAGAGACTTCAGTTAAATAGTTTGCACTTGTAACTACCTAATATACTTGACTTGTATAGAGCTAGAGATTTGCCCTCACATTGCCTCGGTTAATCAAGTTATCCTGTCGGAAAACTGCAAACTTTGTACTGAACATGTTAGTCGGTTCTGTAGTTTACCCTTAAAAGTTTAATAGAGAAGCGAACATAGATACTGCAATTATGGTCTGATGTAAGTTACTTTGGCGCACTAAGCACTGATATACATTTTAGTAAGTACATACTATTTTTAGGTTTCACTTCATTTTAGCCGAAGCTGCTGAAGTTATTAATACAATTATTAACCTTATATTTTACGAGTAGTATAATAGCCAACCGGGTTTTTAGACCGCCTCCGACATGGCCTCCGACATGGTCTGACGATTGACACAACCGGGACCGACAGTTTTACGTAGGTACCACGGTACTGCTCAAATAGAAATGGCACTATCGGTCACCCATCCAAGCAGGGATCGGTACTTTTTTTTCTTGTCAGTAATATGCGAGTACCTATATATTTTGAAAGATTATATAATATATATACATTCGATAATGATACAAAATTTGGTAGTGTAAGACAAAAGTGTGTTCTAAAAGTTAGTTCGTTAGTTCTTGAAGGTTAGTGGCCAACCCTGGTGTCGGTCTTTTTAGACCGCCTAAAGGCTTTCGATCACAAACCGAGACCGACAACTTCACGTGTAAGTGTGGACAATAATTCATCTCCGCTACATCTTAACTCCATACGCTACATAGGCCCACGTCCACACTCAAACTCATTCAAAGTTATTTTCACACTAAAGAGTTATTCCCACTAAATTCCAGAAAATATCATAGAACTGTATCTATGTCCGTCCGTCTGTCACTACCGTCCCATTGAGAGGGCCTCGGTATATTTAGAAAGGATTGCGTAAATGTGGACTAGCCCTAATTATGGCTCATTGGACTGTAGCCATGGGCTAACGGAAGTAACCGGTATTAACGTTTTATGAAAAAGTGGTGGAGTTCTTAATATTGTGTTATTTTTGTTAAAATAATAATTTTAATAGCTTCTCTTGAGTGCATGGAAATGAATAAATATTTTTTTAATTTATTGTTCGTTTCTTGATTTGAAGGACAGATATTTGGTATGTAAAGTAAGGCGTTATTTAGATTGCCGAGTTTACACGCTCGTATTCGTTTCATACCTAGCATATTGTAAGCAATCTGTAGTTTGATGCTTGTTAGTATATTAATAAACAACCTCCGTGATCTTGTGGTTTGAGCGGTCGGCTCACGACCCGGAGGTTCCGGGTTCGATTCCCGGTGGGGATATCTCACAAAAATCGCTTTGTGAGACTTTCCTCAGTTTGGTTAGGGCATTGCAGGCTGAATTACCTGATTGCTCGAAAAGTAAGATGATTCCGTGCTTCTGAGGGCACGTTAAGCCGTCGGTCCCGGTTACTTTCTACGGATACTAGTCGTTACTTGAGCCATGTCACAGGCCTTTGGCGGCTCAATAACTCTGACACCAGGATTGGTCAGGTTGACCATCCACTCGCTGAAGAAGAAGAAGAAGTATATTAATATATTTAATTGTCATGTTAGGCTTGCCCCTATAGTTCTATTCGTATAGAAAAATTTAAAATTGACCTTTATTAAAAGAAGATCTTAACAATACGTCTCAATAAATATATTAATATGTCCTATAATTATTAGCAACGTAGGTACGTTATTATGAACTACAGTCTACACCTAGCACCAAATTTTTCACTGGTCTTAAGTATACAAAAAGATCCAAAAATCAATACAAAACAATATTCAATAAACATCCTTTGGGCAACAAGTCACGTGAAAAACTGACAAAAGTTCCATTTTGAATAAAAATATTTTTCATAAAAAAGTCTATTATTTTAGTCACACATGACGTGTCCTTTCAGTGAGGGCGTCAAACCGTTAACACTGTCGTTACTTCGTCCGTATTGCGTCTGGGTTCGTCCGGATCCGTCCGGATCTACCCGGCGTCGTCCGGTAACAGGCGGTACTCCCTCGGGACCCGCTCTCTGACCCGTACCTAACTCGCGATCTTTAAGACGTGCCTGGAAACTCTTGAATTTTGAATATCTGTGTAAAGGCGTGATTACATTTGTGCAACGTTTTTTATAAAATAATTCAGAATGTATTTCTTGAGGAGATTGCACAAGCTTTCTTAATTTTTTTTAGCGCCTAATAATGTTTAATAAACAAATGACGATCGTTTTAATAAGTGTTCTATGTGGTCCAAATAAAATACACTTTTGATCGAACATCTTTTGTTTCCTAAACATAATTTTGGTAATTATATAGATTTAAAAGTTCTTATGTAAGCCCCTCTTGGTGTATTCATTTTAAATCAAATGAGTAAGATGTCAATATTTGTATCGCGTTTACGGATATTAATACTTTACCTTTCATCCTTTTACAATGCAACGATTTGAAAAACAGCTCATTTACAGTCTAACCTAACAACAATTAACATAAAAGTACAAAAAATACCATTGTCAAATAAAAAATATCCAAAAAATAAAACCGTTATAAAAAAACGCAACGACTCAATAAATTTATAAATATACGTCATAAAATGTTCTTACAAACCAGACTACGGCTCATAAAAAGTCCCGTGAATCGAATACATTCAAACCATTTATTGCCCAAGACACCACGCGGTTTATCTGTATCGCTTTACAAATGTGTTCGCATTGTGAGCAGACCTTTAGCAACTATTTTATAGTTCCCTCGCACCTATAGGCGGACAGATGTAAGATCTCGACTTTTTATACCCGACTTGTTTCGACGGAAACTGAATAAAAGAGGTTAATTCCGGTATGGGATTTTAGCTTTCGTGAAGAAGCGGGTATTCTGTAAGTTACCTTTTATTTAAATGAAAGGTCTTTTCTTGTTTGAGATGTTGCTCAATAATAAATGTACAGAATACACCTGCATAATATCACACCCGGGTAATTAGACCCAAAGTAAGGTTCAAGCTTATACTTGTAATCTAATTAACTGATACTAAATTTTGTAGGTGATAGTGTCGAGGTGGTAATAATTTTAAAGAAAAAAGGCGTTTTTGAGACGAATTTGCTTCACCAGAACATACATAAACATACATTCCACTTTATATGAACATATACCTAATTGATACCTAGACGTCGTCGCCAACGTATTGTTGGCTCCAGGCGGAAATCAAACCACAACCCCCGATACAGATAGCGCTCTCACATGCCACTGTGCCAAACGGCTTGGCTTAATAGAAATAAATACTTATGTCATCTTTTTCATAATAACTAATGAGCCTGACACACGTAGTCAAGACTGTATTTAGACAGTTGAATGGCATATGAAATCATATACAGACAAAGACAGGAAGCTTATAGAGACGAGAAGTTAAACAGACTTTTTTGTTCTGTCACAGAATATTTTGCCTGTTAGACTAAAAAAATTATTGAAAGCCGTTGTTAGTCTGAGAAAGACAGTTTTGGCGTCAAAACAAGTGATTCTAAAGACTGTTGGGATATAGTGGGCTCGGGCTCTAAGTAAAATGAAGATTTCACTTTGCAACAGCTTGCTTAGGACTCCCACAGACCATAAAATGAACTGCTGTATACAACTTTCCCAGTTTACTCCCTTTGTATTGTTTGCAGACTATAATTGCATTGTTTAGTTAGATTATATTAAACAGTTGTAAATATGTTATATAAAACGTGAAGAATTAGTTTTTTTAGGTTTAAACAAACACTTGAATTGAAGCTTGGTTTACGGATGCAGCTAGTCTTCTATGACCCCCTTTACGCCCCTGTAAAGGGGCTAAAACATCAGATCAGTAAATGCAAAGTGTATACGTTAATGTGGTTTAAATTCAAGTAAAGTACAGTGAGGAAGAAAATACTTCCTATAATGTTTAATAACAATGCGTCTCTCTTCACGACAAATAAATAAAAAGTATCAATTCCCCTGTGCATTCTTTAAGCACTCTTGACATGAGTATTACTACAAAAATCCGACAGGGGGTGGTAAATTCTCGAAACGAAAGACACTCCTATGCTAAGTAATTGGACTTATGGTAATGTGAACATTGGCTGGAAACTAAAGCTGAGCGTACACTACAAGTCAAGTTTTAAAACTTACTTTTGCTTAACGAAAACTTTCGGAAGTTAAACTAACGTTTGATTAAGTTACATAAGTATATCCTACTGGTCCTATCCTATCTCCTACTAATATTATAAATGCGAAAGTTTGTGACGATGGATGTATGGATGTATGTTTGTTGCTCTTTCACGTAAAAACTACTGAACGAATTTGATAAAACTTTACAGTAATATAGGTTATACATCAGAATAACACATGGGATACATTTTATCCCGAAATTCCCGCGGGAACGGTACAACGTAGGTAAAACCGCAGGGCGCGGCTAGTAGATTATAGAGGGCAGCTTGAGTACTTAGGTATAGGTTGAATTGAAACTATACCTATAAAGACAGAAAGCCTAACTTTAACGTGGTTACAATTCAAAATGATTAGTATAAACCTGAGACACCAGATTTTATTCAGGTCTTAAAGAAAAAATCAGACACCATGAACAAGTCAGGACGTTAAGGCGACTGACATTCTGCTCTCAGCTTAACTTTGGCCAGTTGTTTTTTACAATCGTCCACCGAGATGAAATATGAGACGTTGCCATAATCTTATGCGGTTACTTATTCAGATTGAAGGGAACAAATGACAAGACTATGACTAGAACAAAGCTTAGGAAAATTGTATGTTTTGTATACTTCAACGATTTCCAAAATAGAACATAACAATCAATAGATTTTATAACATAGGCAAGTGAAGTTATCTCAAGCTTGCTGTATTGTTAGAATACCTTTATGGCGTGTACAGTGCAGCAATATATACTCGTAAACTATATACACATTAGAACTTTTTACCTCATGTATATATTTGATTCTTCAAAAGTATAATTTCATTTATACATAGTTTGATGTCCGAACAAGAAAACAACGGAGTATATTCACTAACGAATGAAATAGAGTATAAAAGTAGAATAAAATTAAACTTTTAAATTGAAAGTGTATATTATATTACTGCAGCTGACTGTACTTCAAAAGAACAACAGAAGAAAATTTACACATTAATACTTATAAAAACTATTTAAATAATCCTACAAAACAATACGTTCCATTTCTTATTTCATAATTATATTTATGAATGATATGACTGTAATATTACAATCAAATCAAGAACGAAGTACCAATTTTACGCGGAACTCTAAAAATAAATCCGACAAACGCGAGCGAACAATTTGCGTAAACTATTCCGTATACAACATTGTATGATTGTAAACATTTATTAGCAATATTTCCACACCTTTCCAATCAACGTGGTGCGTACATTTGGTCGGCTATGCAACTTTATATGTATTTATTTATGCAGCTTTAATAAATCTGTATCGGCAGTATTTAAAAGATTTCCTAATCCAAAAGAACCATTATTACAAATAGAAACGCCCTCGCCAATTGCAGGGCTCGCTCGGGGTTCACCCGGAAGGGTGTTGATAGACGAAGACAAGGCATTATTAATGTAAATTGTAACTGGCTTTAAAATACCAACATTTATCGCGTTTTTGTTGGAGTCGCCCGGACACCCCGCGATGCTGTAAATGGATTATTCATTTGATTATTGAAGCAGTCGTAAAAGAATTCAATTTTGGGTTGAACGAAATGAAATTTCTGTACCATCCTTTTCTGCAGTAAATAAATTTAGCTTTCAAATTGGTTGGCGTTCATTCGAATTGAAGTTAACAGAGAAAGTGAGTGTATTAGTCTGTTTCGTATTTCTGATTTCACTGAGTTTCATATCAAATTCTTCGGGCTATAAACCGGCGCGAATTTTATTGGTTTAATATTGCTGTGTTTGCAGTTTCCATTTTGAACGAATCAGCTCTCTCACAATGTACTGGATGCGAGCTTTCTTACAATACATTGGAGGAGCTTTTTATAAAATGCTTATTTATTGGTCTAACAGTTATTTCTTAGCAGAAATCATACTTTTATTTCTTTATTTTTTATATTTATTATTATGGAGTGCAAAAATGCTACATTTATTTTATGCTCTCGTAAAATTTATTACTTTTGACGGCTAAACCTAGAACATTCGTTAACGTAAATTATATTATACTTTACAATTTTTCGTGTCTTATCAAACTATTCTCGTATTTAGAGAAGTCAAATGCTTCCTTAGTAGAGATTTAATGAGAGATTTTGACATTTAATTTATGAAAAATCACGTGCATTAGTAGAAGTATGCAGAAAGCCTAATAAAAATTAATATCAAGACACAACAAAAGATGCGGCCAATCAATGTCAAAATTAATATTTTCTTATTTGCAGTTAAACCTACTAATGTCATTTAATGTCGAATCTCTAACCCACTGAATCTGGTCACTAACTCAGTTAGACACATGCCCTCAGTGGGGAGTTCTATCAATCCTGAAATCTGTAGGTTAAACAAAGCTTTATCGGAAGCGTTTGTGAAATGGGAACTGTCAATCATTGCCAATAATTTTGTACGGAGACCACGTAGAGAGTGTCAACTGGGTACGGTTAGACAGTTAAACGGCTGCCCAACTGGGGTTTATTTGAACCGTCTCAAATTGGACACAAAAAATACAGAGCACTGAATTAACAGAGATTTTAAATAAATTTTATTTGATTTCAGATTTCTAGGAATTTTAATTTTTAATTGAATCTATGTTTGAAAGCATAGCGTTTGTTTTTATTTTACTTTTTTATCTGACGTAAATGTTAGCTTTTTTAGTTATTTTGACAGTTGTACCTATCCATGTTTTATGTTTATTATTTTGAGTTCTTTAAGAAATAATGCTATCTAAGTTTCACAAATTTTACTAATGACCTATTAATTGAAGTTTCATGTTTAACTAGTGCAGTTCCAAAATAACATCCATAAAATAATGATTCAACAATCTAAAATATCCCGAATTATTCATATAAACCAACATATTCCAGAACAGCTTGAAACTTATCTCAAACAAAAACATTTAATATCTCAAACATTACCTCTTTCCGTCGCTGTCAAAGCGAACGCGATATCCTCGTATAAGTTACAATTTAATTACAAAATAGGAAGTTTGTCCGTTGGGCAGGACCCTTATCACTTGAATAGTGTACTGACCGCAGATAGAAATATTTATGTTCAACAAAACACGGGGTAAGTGACATCAACCCTATTCATTGTTCAATTTTAGTTGGGAATTTGCTTGAAGCACAGTTGGGAATAATGTTGTACTTTTTATTAATTGATATTAAATTGATTATTTGTTGTTGTAAGTAATTGTTTACACGGTACTGTTCTTCAGTGAGCGATACGTCCTGCACTAGTACACAAAATACAAGTTAAGGCTTATCCGACCTCTATTTAAAGAGATTTGTAAACGATGAAATTAAGCATGAAATTAGCAAAAGGCTTCATATTCTGATCTCGATTCTGATCGTCAAAATAACGTGACTATTACGTGACTTTGTATAAGTTGAAAACAAAAGGTTTTTGCCTCATCTCTATGAAAGATAGATAAGACCACTAGCTTACTTCTTTTTATTTGACTTGAAATTAAAAATGAAAGGAAATCGATTCTTAAAAAAGATCAGAGTGATGAGTGACTAACAACATAATACATAAATCTCTACTACTATAATTTGACTCTATAACGTGATTCATTCGTTTATTTCCCGCAATTCCCACACAATATTATACATAGACGATCTATTTGTACCACGGTCAGTAATATTTTAAACTGTGTCACAACAAGTAGGGTTGTACCGAAGTTTGCGCGACAGCTGTTTAACTGTCAGTTCCCATTGACCAACTATTCAATTTATTGGCTGTGATCTTTGTTTCGGGACTTTGTTTAAAGTGGAGACGAAGTGATGGAAATATTGAGTGTTTTGTATTGAAATTGTGTTTTGTGTTGAGTAATATCTGTATAGTTTATGGTTTCTTGTAGTTTTTTACTTTTTGACATTTTGACTTACATACTTACCTGATTTTTGTTGTTCTTAAATTATTGCTTTTGAATTGCTATTTAGAAGAAACTCAAAGCATCGAGTCTCATATATAGGTTCGATGACGTTACTTTGATGACTCTACGTCGAAGGAAGTTTAAAATTACAACATTAAACAGATGGTTAAAAGAACAACCGAGGTAATCCTCGATTGTACTATTAACCATCTGTTTACATACATATTATGAACTAGATAACCTATGAACCAGATAGTTATTATTCAAAATAATAAATTTAATAGACTACTAAAAAAGGCTTCTGAATAGGTTAGCTTTAGCCAAAGTACGTCACTAACACTACGCTACTCACTACGTCACTCAATCCTACACTAAATCCTTTACCAATAAACCAAACATCTCCATTACTAAACCTACAGCTAATATTATAAGTGCGAAAGTTTGTGAGGATGTATGTATGTATGTTTGTTACTCTTTCACGCTAAAACTACTGAACGGATTTGGATGAAACTTTACAGTAATATAGGTTATACATCAGAATAACACATGGGATACATTTCATTCCGAAATTCCCGCGGGCTAGTACAAAATACTATTTCGCTCTGCCATTTCCGACTTCTAAAAACGTGGTGCCACTATTCAACTGAGATTGCACATTGCGTTCAAATCGTTACACAATCGTATCGGCACTTCACTGTACTGGTAGCCACAAATATTCCCGACGCAATACCCACTACCAATCAAACATGCGTGACATTGTAGTAGCATTTGCATTTGTTGGAGTCTTAATGAACTTTTGAGGCATTGATTTAGTTTGTATATTAAAGAGTGGTGCTTTAGGGAAGGTATTTAGAGATCAAAAATTAGTAAAAATACTCTTTACCCCTCAAATCCTTCAGGGTACAATGGAAAAATCTGTTTGATATTTTTTCCTACTCCAATCTATCAATCTATAGGTTAGAAGCGTTCGAAGAGATCTTTGCCTAGCAATAGGACGATGTAGGAGGAGAAAAGAATATTGTCCTACAACTGGGCAAAGGTCTTCCCCAAACATCGCCAGCTTTTAGCCTTTACAAGCTTACACCAATCGCTAAAAAATGCAACCCTATTTATTAAATGTTTAATTAAACGTTACAATATATATTGTAACATTTATGTCACTTATTTACTTGCTGTAATGTATTTTTTTTTTCAAATTAGGGGGTAGTATTTTGTACAGTCATTTAACAATTTAAACGATAATCTTATTTAACACGACTTATCTTACAAAAACGATTTAAATTTTAACCGAGAAATTCTTGAAACGGGAGTTAAATATTTAATTCTCACAATCGCGTGCACATCGGGCTTACTTTAGCCCTTGTGTTTAATTTTGAATTTTATCTAATAATAACCTTGTTAGGGAAGGATAAAATAATTTAAAATTAAACTGAGTCTAGTAATTTTTATTTAAATTTGCGTTTTATTGCATTCCTCATTGGAGAAATATATTATTATACATTTTCATTTATACACGTTATTCACAGAATAAAATGTAGTGTTCTTAGTAAAATTATGTAATTTTTTTATGCATATCACTACATAGTATAAAACAAAGTCGCGTCTGTTTGTCCTGTTTGTCTGTTTGTCTGTATGCTTAAATCTTTAAAATTACGCAACGGATTTTGATGCGGTTTTTTGTAATAGGTAGAGTGATTCAAGAGGAAGGTTTTTATGTAAAAAAATTCCCGAAATTCCCATGGAACAGGCACAACGCGAGTAAAACCGCGGGGCGCTGCTAGTTCTCTCATATAGAATTATGTCATTTTACAAGAATTATGAGAATGCAATTTAAATTCAAACACAGAGAGGCTAATTCTAATTAACTTGTTTTCGAACTCCTTTCTCACAAACAGACTAAAATGATTTGAACAGTCTGTGCGAGTTGCACAAGCATTCTTAATTTTATTTCGCCTTTATGTTTAATAAACAAATGATGTCCGCTTTAGATTATGTTCTATTGCGTGCTAGATAGAATACAATTTTGCACAAACCCTTTGCTACTAACTAACTAATGCTTTTGTTTCTTAAAAGTATTTACGTACTAAATACACAGATTAAAGAGTGCCTACTCATAAAACATTTTTAAAGATGAGATCTAAATAAAGGCACGAAATATAGAAAAAAACGCATCGGAGGTCTAGTGGTATGTACACTCGCGTGCCAAGACTAAATCCCGGGTTCAATTCCCGGGTTGAGTGAAAACATGTTTACTACTTTTCAAACATGGCTCGGGTTTGAGATCACCGATTTGGCAAGCGTGGTGATTATGCCTAATCCTCCTCACTGTACTGATATCTTCAGTGAGATAGGGTAATACTTTACTTTACTTAGAAAAATGAGTCAAAACTGCAACAGATCAAAGGTCCCACAAACGTTCACCCCTCATTACCATAAACATAGTAACCCTTTCCTGCTCATTGAAGTCGCCACACGCACTAAATCTAAATACACGTAATTAATTCCCAACAAACTGTTCCGTATTAGGTACAGCGCAATATTGCTAATGACAACGGCTGACGGCTTTTAGTGTACGCAGTCTGAATGAGTGCAGTAGGTTGGTAGACAAAGTTTTGATGGTTAAGTATTTCATTTACTTATCATCATTTTGTATTGGTTAGTGGACAACCTTCTTGTTGGATGTCTTGCATTTGTTTCTAATAAATAAATAAGTATTTTGTGAATGAACATGAACCGCCTTATTAATAAAAGCTCTGTAACTAAAACACTGTTATAAAGTGTATGTCAGAAAGTGACAAACCATTTGGTAGCTAAAATGTTCTTATTAAGGCTCGTAATGTTTTATGGTAGGCAAAATTGCGATGATGGTTAAATAAGAATTCGCTACATGGCATTCGCGTAACGTAACATAGCATGTTCAAAACATACATAACAATCTTATAAAATAACCTAGAACCTTATGTTCACAAGTGATTTGATCTTGCACGTAATCTCACTACTGATTCGTTCACACTATGTCCGTTGCGTTTTAGCTAAACTCATTTACAAAGTGCACAGCACGGGCCGTGCAAATGAGTCATGGGCGTCACGCGAGTGACTCACTGGTGTCGAGCTTTATTGTTGGTCACTATTGTTATGGTTACCAGTCAGCTGTGCGGGTCAATAACCGAAGTGCGTTCGGATTTTCATTGGATTTATGTGAGGGGAGGAAAAGTTTTGATTATCGAAATAAATTAGAATGGGATTTTGGTTATTTTTTTGTTCAAATCGTGGGTCGTCATTCATTGCATGATACCCGCGCTACCGTGCTTGGGAGTGCACGTAAAATTGTCGGTCCCGGTTATTCCATCGTTAAATCGGACGTCGGACGCCTTTTGGTGGTCTAAAAACTCCGACTGGAGTCGGAGGTTGATCTACTCTACTATTTTTCATCATTGATTTCATGTTTTGTTCAAAATTGTACACTTACATATTATACTAGCTGCGCCCCGCGGTTTCACCCGCGTTGTACCCGTTCCCGCGGGAATTTTGGGATGAAAAATAGATGTTGGCCGATTCACAGACCTAATCAATATGCTCACAAAATTTCATGAGAATCGGTTAAGCCGTTTCGGAGGAGTACGGGAACGAACATTGTGACACGAGAATTTTATATATAAGACGAGAATTTTATATATAAGATTAGGCACAAAAACGTTGTCATTAAATAACAAACTGTCACAATTTCTCCGACTATAACATTTCGCTAAAACACACGAAAAAACTCGACACAAACTTGTATTCTAAAAAGTTGAACATCTTGTTTTTTCCATTGAATAAAAGATTAGAATTACACAATGGGGACGAACTTAACAAAAGAAACTGTATAAGTATATAAATGTGAATTATTGAAGGACCTTTTTTCAAAATTGCCCCAAATGAAAAGTAAAGGAAAATTGTGATTCAACACTGCGCTCTACTTATCTCAATTCGTTTCGTGTGAAAAATATTGAAATACAAAGTGGAAAGACAAAAATATATATCTATCAGCTTTTTACAAGTCATGAGAGGTAGCGATTTTTCACTTTGGCATTTGGAATAAATGTTTACATATTTCCGTGATATAACAGGTGCAATTTAACTTTCGAGCAGTAGTAACAACTGTTACAAGTATATAGGTTAATACTTAAATTACCTACCATTTAACTAGTAAAAATATAGTTTAAATCTCATTAGTGATCTTTGATTGCTTGATTGCTCAATGTACTAATTTGTCACTGTAATCATTTCTATAAGAGTTAACAGGTTTTCAATACGGATGGTAATTTAGATGTTAGCTAAATTGTAATTATAAGTTTGAACGTTACTGGTTGCCCTTTAATAAATAAATAAATACGGATGTTTCTTTGTCTACCTCTGAACATAACATTATTATTAAAAGTAATTTATTTTTTCCTTCGAACAAGATCCATTTTCAAATAGTTCCATAAAAAGATTAACTTTTGTTTAACATTTTTTTTTTAAGTCCTCGCTGTCATCTTTTTATCAACCAGTTACTTCTTGTCCTCTCCTTACTAAAATGAAAACCATTCTCTCCTAACTTAGACCAATCATCTAAAGTGGATTTTCTCTGTGAGCTGTTGAATTAAAGATAGCACACGTAGCCCGCAGCCTCACTGTTGAGATGATTCAGTGCACTACTTGACTCACGGCAGTGGGTTGTTTACGTCACGTGACGACACGACTTTTACCGTATGAATAGTAATCTGCGTTATCATAGTCCGTTAGCTTTTGAATGTATACTAGTATTACGTAGTAGTAGCCTGTAATGTTCTTCTGCTGGGCAAAGACCTCTCATCTCACTGTAGATATCAGTACAGGGGGATTAGGCATAATTGTATTAAGCATTCGAATTATAAAATTCAGTAACAATCACAAGATGTTATATTAGGCGTTCGAATTTTGAAATAAATTTTTTTGACAGCTTGATTCGGTTGATCTTCTTTTGTTTTTTTTATAAAGTTCAATAATTTTAGTCTTCTTTAGTTATAACTAAAACAATACATTGTCCGAGTTTCTATTATGAATGAAACCGTTAATTCATGGTTATATAACAAAGTCAAACGAATGGTACTTATTCTTACAGTTTCCAACTGTAAACGGATATATTATTATTATAACTAAATACATTCAAAGAAATGAACATTTCAGTCTACTTGAATAGATATTAAAGAGCACTAACCTAATACCGCTTTAAAATTCCACATACAAAATCAGAACTCACTCAATTTAAACACGCCTTTCGATTTGAAATGCCCGATGCTATCAATTGTAAAAGTATTTTCAATTCACAAGCATTCGTAACAGCCAGCAAAGGATACCAGTCTCTATTGTTGGATACTTCAGAATGCGCTTCTCATATGAACGTTGCTATTGACTGGGCATCCTTTCAGAATACCAACTATGGTTGATATTAAAATCTTTAATATATTTGTTGATGTTTGAGATTTAGTGGTGTTGTGTGTGTGCGCGTGTGCGTATGTGTGTGTGCGTGTGATAAACAAGAGTCTTGAGTGCTATGAATTCTAGTAAATTAGATATTTATAATGACTATTCCATTAACAGCTAAAATAATCTTTATTTTCGCTTCTATAAAGACTAAGAGCCTTTTTCATAAACGCCTAATAGCAGCAATTTAGCTAGCAAATGGTGTGTCCCTTTCTAACATACGCTATTTTCCAAAGAGCAATAGAGACAAAACACTCACTAACAGTGTTTTAGTTAGAGAGCGTATGAATAAGGTAGTAAGATGATAAAGTTCGCGAACAATTTCCTAGAATAACTAAGCTTTTAAGAACACTACTTCAAAGCACAGAGACTCTCATCTAAAACACCCGATATTTTCCTCCATCACTACACAAACACTCTTTAAACACCATTGGAACACTTTGAAACCAGTTTCGTATTCACTTAACTGCGAAATAACGTTTAAAAGACTTTTAAAACTCGATTCCTCTAATGTAAGAGTAGATCACTTAGGACGGAATAAAGAAGTGGCGTGGAGAGAGATTCTTTTGAATTAAAGATATGGCTCACGTCTGCCTTTGGAAAACTTGAATGCTACTCAGTTGTGAACTTCAATGGATTCATCACTATAATTGGTAGCTAACGTGAATGAACTCGATTTCATTTGCATTTGAATCAGTAATTAGAGCTTACTCCACTTTACTCCATTATCAGTGCATTTTGCATGTATTTTGTATGCTTAGGGGGTACGTTAAATTGTCGGTTTCGGTTGTTCCAATCGTTAGCCCTTGTCGGAGGCTTTTAGGCGGTCTTAAAACTCCGACACCAGAGCAGGCTAGGACGGACTGACCTAGTAAAAATTTCTTTTTTACATGTATTTTTAGCTTTTATTTAGTAAATATACACACGTTTTAAAATTGTTAAATATGAAATGAAGTCGCAGTTTGTTTTAACATATGTATATTGTCAAATATACGTCCAAAATAATATTCAGCAACAGATTGGATACGAATACCTTCACTAAATAATGTTCAACGATTTCATTTTGTAGAAATGTACGTATTTTTAAAATGTGAATCGACATGGCGTTTTCAAGTGACAAAAAAATGTAAGTATTTTTTGTATTTCATCAATTCGGTTTTCCCTGTAATGGCAACAAGTAAATTCGTGTATAATAGTGTCCACCCTGGGTTTAGATTTTTTAGACTGTGTAAAGGTATCTGACATGGTCTTACTATTTAGATTTAAAGCGAGATTCACCCTAAAAGTTGTTTCAGTTAACTCCGTCAAGGCAGAGTGAATGTCAATTCTTTAAACTTGAATATATATAGTGAATTTAATTCCGTTAACATGCCAAAATAAAGTGATTCAACAAATTCGTAAAACCTTAATCGCTCCCTATCTTGCCAACCATCCCACGCAATATTTCCAATAAAGTCGTTTCCATCGCCGACTTCGACGTCCATTGCTCGTTGTGTGTTCAGAAATGGGAGGTTATAACACACCATTAGGTACATAGCCGGCTTTGGACTGGATTCAAACGACACAGTTAAGTTGTTCAATTCAGTAGTATCGTCCGCAAAAGCTTGTACCGGACATCCTGCATTGATGACATGTTGTAATCGATGTATCGAATTTGCATCTTAATACATCTTGATTTGGTATTCAAATTGATTGCAATATTGGAGAAAAATAGAGCAATGGACTATGTATGAACAGTGTGTTCTGAACTGACTATAGATTGGTGATTATTGTTCACTTGTAACAGTTTAAAATGTTTATATTAAAAACTTTAATGGGTTAATACTGCAAATTGATCTAAAACTAATAATACTAAAGTTATTTTTCTTCATCGAATGGATGGTCAATCTGACCAATCCTGGTGTTGGAGTTATTGAGCCGCCAAAAGTCAACCATCTATTTTTAGTAAAAACCACTAGTATCTCGTTTCTTCAAATGTTAATTACCATTGCTATAAATAACTACGGAAAAACAAATCATTCGCAACGGTCCATGTATTCCAACACCTCCATTTGATCTCCTAATGTTAACCAAAAGATTTCTTAATATTTGATAGACACATAAAACACGGAAACCTTTGTACGAAAGTTTGTTTTACCAATGAGGCTCAAATCCATTTGACGGTATGAGTAAACAAATAATTTTCCATCGCTTTAACATGGAAATGAGACAGACTGGAATCAAAACGCTAATATTGCGCATTAACACACATAAACGCACAATCAGAGCTCATTAAGTGAAACCATCATAGGCGTGTAGTCAATCGGCTTAGTTTCCGTATGACGAATCTCCATTTGGTACAAATTAGTGTGATATGGACAAATGAATATTTGGTTTGCTCCATACGGGTATAACGAAACAATTTTCTTTTGAAATAGCAACTTATATTCATTAATAAAGGTACATATATTAATGTATAATATAGTCTCTGACAATGTTGTTGTTATTTTCACAGACCTAGACGTATGATATTTATAAAACATAATCATTTCACAATTATCCTTATTGAGAAATAATGTATTTATACGGGTTTCGGGTATAAAAAGGAGTTTCTTAAAAGAACTTCCTTAAAATCAGTTACCATCGTTATGAATTGATTGAATTGGAAAACAAATCTGTACGTATTTTTATATTATTTTGGTATCATTATCCTTTCAATCAATCTTACCTGTTGCTTTCCTGAAAGTTAAAAATATGTATTTCCAAGAATATCAAACGAGATACCTGAATAGTTAAATGAGAAATAAATAGACATTAAAGCATGCACTACGACGAACTTAAAGTTATTGGAACTCGATAGCAAGATATGATGTAACTAGCAGCGCCCCGCGGTATTACCCGCGTTGTTCCCGTTCCCGTGGGAATTTCGGAATGAAAAGTAGCCTATAACCTTCCCGTTGAATGTGGCTATCCATTACAAAAAGAATTTTTCAAATCGGTTCAGTAGTTTCTGAGATTAGCGCGTTTAAACAAACAAACAAACAAACAAACAAACAAACAAACAAACAAACAAACAAAACAAACTCTTCAGCTTTATAATATTAGTATAGATGTAAGTCTACTGGAACTTTTTTTGACCAACTCTTGTGTCGGAGTTCTTAGAACGCCGAGAGGTCTCCGACATGGTCTAAAGTATTAGTAGTATTGGCCTGTAATTTTCCACTGCTGAGCTAAGGCCTCTCTTCTCACTGAAGATATCAGTACAATGAGGATAATTAGGCATAATCACCACACTTGGCTAAAGTGGGTTGGTGATTTGTGACCGAACAATGTTTGATGTAGGACACAATGTTTTCGCTTGAACCGGGAATCGAACCCAGAACCTCGTCTTGGCAGGCGAAAGCAGATGCCACTAGAGAACTGAGGCGTTTCCACACGTTTCGTTTCTAGCCAGTTCGGTTTTATGCCACACCAATTGCAAGGGTACCAAATGAAATGCGACGAAACAAAACTACACCTTGTTCACAATAATAACTGCGGTTGTTATGAATTATGCATCAGTTCCATTTTGTCTAGTATTTGCCTCGGGCGTATTACTACGTGTTCGCATAACGTTTTATCGAATTTCATCACTCAATTTTATTTAGCCCTGAAGCCGAAATAGCTCGTTGTTGTGTGATTGATGAATTGGTTAATTAATAACATTATTTTTGCTAATGTAAGTATAGAGTTTTGAATGTTAATAATAGGAATTATCACGTAGATTAATTTTGTTTGTGATTTGGTTTATTTTGTTAAATACTAAATAATATATTTTGTAACTTATAATATATTTTGTATAGTTTTAAATGAATATCGCCTAGGTCGTATAGTTGCATATACATTGGTCTGCTATTAGCAAGGGTCAGGTTCGATTCTTGTTTCAAATTTCGAAAATTCGCTTTTCAAATATGGGTTTAAGATCACCAAAGCGAATTTTCGACCACTCTCCTGCAGTAGACAAATTGTGAGTACGCAGATCTCTTTTCATAGTACTGCTTTATTCAAAGAAATAAAAGGCCTTAGAAAAGTTCAAGACACATATAGTGCGGTTGCGGGATAAGTGCGGGCTGGATGCATGCCGGATGCAGGCCGGGTGCGAGCGGGTATTTGCATGAAAGGCACACCGGCCTACACCCAGGCCGCACTATACGTGTGTTTTACGCTTATCTTATATCTTATTGACTATCTGACATTATATACATTACATACACATTATATATACAATGTTTCTGAACCCTAATAGACAGGTTGATGGCACTACAGCGTATACAAGCATAGGAACGCGATCGTTACTAGCATTACTGCCACGTTTCAGATGTAAATGTTGCACTAATAATTTGAATATTTGACTATCAACTAGGATTCGTCGACGAGTAACGAAATGTGCGCGTACTTTGGGGTAGTTTTTAACTTTGACTTGCTTTAATAAAAGGTAATAATTACGCCTTTTTTAATACATTGGACTTACTATTGATATTATTATTTTTTAAAAGATGAAGGTATTTTTTAGGTACAGTTTAAAACAAAGCTTTGTGTTATAATTGGTTTCCGTTTAAGCAAATATTGTATCACACATGACATTATCATTTACATTGATCGAATTAACAAGCTGCAAAACAGCGTTTTGTAATACAGTACCTCCGTTTTCATGGTCGGTTAAATAGAGAGACAGTTAAGTTTGCTTTGAAATTTTTTCTATGGAATTTTCTTTCACTGGTGGCAACTGTTCAGCGTTTAAGTTTCAGAATTATCTATCTGTACATATAAAATAATTTGTACTATAATAAAGCTGAAATGTTTGTTTGTTCGACGCGCCAATCTCAAAACCCAAACCTATTTGAATAAATGTTTTTGTAATGGATAGTCATGTTCACGGCATAGGCTATTTTCATCCCAAAATTCTCAATGGCAGAACGCGCGTAAAACCACGAGGCACTGCTAGTTAATGATAAATTACTTCATGTAGTAAACGATATTTAATTAAATGAAATTATATGCTTTCTTCCTCACTTCATTTGACCAACGCATTATGTCGTTATCTGATTATTATACCGAGTTCATACTCTACAAATGACTTTCGTTATTTTCCTGCTCGTCATTTTTTGCTCTAATCTACAAAACAATTAGATAATCCGTTCAATAGGAACAAAACACTAATTATTTCGAAAATGCTCGTTTAGAATTACAATAATACCTAATAAGGTACAGTCTAGATATTTGCAACGAACATTTTAATAATAATTTAGAGAGGTAAGTTTCAGGTAAGTCTTCTTACGTGAAAAGGTAAAAGGCTGAAACGTTTGAAGCAAGTAAGGAAAATATCAGTTTAACTAGAACTGAAATTGAACAAGAAAGTTCAAACTTTGTAGTCGCGCTACGAAGAATTGAACTACGAGTACTTTAGACATGTTATAAGAGCAAACGGTTGTTATTAACATAACCTATTCGTATATATAATAAAGATTATGTTTGACAAACGTCCGTACATATGGACGTCAAGTGATTCCGTTGTAGAGATTTAAAGTAGTGAATAAAAAACCAAAATTTAATAGACATCTATGTCTACGTAGAAGATTATCTATCATGCTATCTGTTTAGAAACACTTATGACTTTTATAATTTGTTATGCCTAAACCACTTTGAACAATTTAAAGTGATTAATCATAATCAAGCAGTAGGCAAGCGTGTTGATTATGCCTATTCCTACTCGCCGTACTGATATCTTCAGTGAGATAAGCCCTTGACCCAGCAGTGGGACATTATTACTTCTGCTACTAATTAATAAACAATTGAAAAGTAAGAACTTTATGTCGATTTAATGGTTATGTAACTTTTTTCGCCGTTTGAGAGCTTCAAGTAATTCTCAAACAAATATACTGGCTGAAATCAAACAGTGTATCGGGTATTTCGAAATAAAAAACCCCTCAAAAACCCGCGAACGCATTCACTATTTCTTTTTCAACGCTTTTCTGACAGTTTCAACAAAATATGGGAAATCTAAAAAGCTCTATTTCCGTTTTCATCGAAAAAATTTTCAAAGACATAGTCGATTGTTATTTACCTGTTGAAACAAAAATTTAGAGTATTTTTAAAGTAAGATGACGCATTTGAATAATTTTTTTAAGCTTCTTAATACTTACTTTAAAATCAGTAATCTACAATTACAAAATAATCAAAGTATATATCCAAAAAAGCAATAAAGTCATAGCACATTATAAATAGGTTCTCAACGTTAATAATGTAATGCGATAATTACTCCTCCGCATAAAGAGAATACGTAATAAGATGTAATGTGAGTATAGAATCACACACACACACACACATACATACCATAGCCTTTCAAGACGGGTTGACACGATTTGAGTGCATTTGGATATCTACTGGATGCATTTGGTTATATGTCTTCATATATACTTAACTAGAAGCGCCTTGCGGTTTTAACCGTACTGTGCACGTTCCCATGGAAATATATATATCTCTCTCTATTAAGATAGCTTATAACCTTGAATGTAGATATTAAATACAACATAATTGTATCGAATCGTACTGGTACCTCCTGAGATTAGCCCGTTCAAAAAGGAATCTAACTCTTCGTCTCTGAGTACGGTAGTTCGTCTTTATTATATTACTTATTAGTATAGAATCAGTTAGATTATCTTTTATACCCACTTGATCTAATAATAGTACTTATTTCACGTTTTATTTATTCATGCATAATTAAATAACACATCCTTAAAACTGTACAAAATAAACTCTACACCTCTCAAGCTAGAAATAAATGCCTCTATCCGCGTGTTAACTAAATTAAATTACTTGTCTCCTCATTCTGGCTCAAATATTAACAAAAACACCGCCATACCCTTGTCAAGGGAGGAGTATTCCCGCAGATATAAAACATGGCACTGCTAAATTTATTTGCCATGTTATTAAACCTTATTAATGTTTAAGTTGACTTGTCGTTGAGGGAGCTTCACGATTGTATAACTAACACGTAATTGATTTTTTATTAGATGTAAACGTTTATGCATGGTACAAAAGTAAAAAGTATAAGCCTGTAATGTCCCATTGCTGAGCAAAGGTCTCTCATCTTACTAAAGATATCAGTACAGTGAGGAAGATTAGGAGTAATCACCACGCTTGCTTAATTTTCCATACAAAAAATATATTTCTGAAAAAGTACTCAAAATCTTTACGTCGCACTCAGAGACGATCATTAAATTGACACTTAACTATTTTAAGTAATTTTTCATACATTACACATCAAATTCTTTCATGAAATCCCTACTAAGGAAGCATTGACGTATCTGCGTACGGGCGTTAGTCACCAATAAAAGTTATGAAGTGTATAATTATCCTCCAACGAGTTCTTTAACAATAATATATATCTTGCAATATTATTATCCGTTATTATCATATCCGTATCGCAATTATTGAAACACTGTATTACACGTAGTTCAAATCACCGATCACGGCTGTGTTTTGTTTTTATCATACTCCATAATAGCCTGGCCAATAGCCTACAAAATTCACTTTTGTTGTCAACTAACACTATTGCCCATACAATCTATTTCAGTGGAAAGACTGTTCTCAACGATCTCATAAAATTCATAACTGTGTATGTGACGTCATAAAAATATGAAAATTGATCATAAAGCTGAATCGGCACTCTATCGCCGGTCACTCTAACAAAGCTATCAAGTTTTACGCTAAGTGATAAGTTGGTATAAAAATTTAAGGGTGGAAACTGAGGGTAGTTAAAAGTTTGTAATTTTCCTAGTACTTAGAAAAATGTTTGGTTTTACATGAAGTAAAGTTAGAGTTTTTATTTATTATAGCAGTTTTAGGGTAGCTAAGTCATATCAAAGCGACTTTGAATATATTGAATAGTTTTACCACATGATGAGAGAAACGTACGCTTATCTCAGTAGCTGCGCCCCTCGGCTTTACCCGCGTTGTGCCCGTTCCCGTGGAAATTTCGGGATTACAATAATCTTATAACAGTCTCGTTGAATGTGGCTATCCATTACAAACAGAATAATTCAAATCATAACGTAGAACATAAACCTCTGAAATTAAAACTTTGCGTCCTTTACAATGTGATTAAGTAATCATTATGGATGACACTCTAATCCTCTTCTTAGATAGAAATCTTTTTTAAACAAATAACATTTGTCTTGAAGCAACTTACAACTTACAAGCCACAATAGAAACTATGTATCTACTTAGTATTGATTAGCTACTTGAACTTTACCTAAAACTCGCTATTATTAGAAAATTAATTACCAAAAATTTAATACAACTAATTATTAAAATGATAAATTAAGCTCTCTCTCTGAAAACATTTAATAGAACTAATGTAAATCATCCCTGAGAGACTAAACTGAAATTGTTTCAAATTAATAATCTTAGTGTAGTATATTCTCAACGCTTAGTGCGAGCCTAATTTATTTGCTTCGGTCTCAAACAGTACATCTCAAGAATTAAAAGCAATTAAGTGATCTTTAGTATTCACTATCTTCAAGAAACAAGTTTGCGAACAAGACGCCTTTTGAATACAAAATACAATAAATTAAAGCTTACTACGTATTGATTGAAAGGAACTTTGAATTTTGGGTTAATTCCAAACATAGAGTTTGTTTAGTTTTGAGACTCACAACATGAATACAAAAGGTTCGAGCAATAACATAATTGTATATTCGACTATTCGTCAATTAATTAATTTAGAATTACTGAGCGAAGCTTTAACCAAGTGTTCAATTATGTAGGCTTATTAAAGTACTACGAGTCCTAATAATGCGTAGCAAATGCTACGCCGTAGCAAGGCTACGCAAATTGCTCCATATTTCTTCGTGAACATTCTATGCATCATATTTTACTGACAAAGTTTTGATTGAAATACTATTTTAATATATTCTACTCTGAATTTATATTTTGGTCATGAAGCTCACAGTTTATTACCGTGTGTGATAACAAAATAAACACAACATTGATGCAATAGTTTATTAATTTTTGGGCAAAAGCAAACGTGTTCATTTTGTTTTGGGTTTTTATTGAGAGAGCGAGAGCACAGATTACATATTTAACAAGAGCGAGAGCACAGATTATATATTCAACATGTACTACCACAGATTATATATTCAACACAGCCCCTCAATTTATAGAGGTTTATAAACTAAAGATCATAAATTGAACATTATAAGCATAATAAAAAAAAACAAAGTTCCTAACACTGAAACTTATAAGTATGACAAAGTTAAGAGAATTTCTTATTCTAGTTAACAAAACAAATACTTATTATAAACAATGGCTTAAATTTAATTATATAGAATTTACTATTGTAATAAATGTTATCGCATATACATACTTAAATAACATTTGGATCTTAAACATATACTTAAATAACATTTGGATCTTAAACATAAACTATAATAACTCGAACAAAATCTTAAATAAATGTTCACTAGAAACTTATTCTGTTAAAAACACAATATTATTATGTAGGTATGTATAATGTTTAGGTAAACCTATTACATTATATTCATTCCAAGTTTAATACAAAAATATAGATGCTTGTTAGCTGACAATGCTTTGGTAAAAATATCTGAGACATTTTCATTTGTAGATATGTAAGATATAGTCACAACTCCTTTATTAATGATATCCTTTATGTAATGATACTTTATTGCAATATGCTTAGAAGCTTTAGTGTTTATTTGATTTTGTATTATTTTGATTGTACTTTGATTATCAATAAAGATATGAGCAGAAACAGTAGTGTTGTTTAGAAATTCAGTGAGTAGGCCCTTTAGATGAATCAGTTCACTTACTGCATGTGCACCTGCTATATACTCTGCTTCAGCTGTTGACAATGCAGTACATGTCTGCTTTCTAGAAAACCATATTATTAAATTATTACCTTGATATATCACACAACCACTTGTGCTTTTCCTATCTGTCTTGTCCGCTGCCCAATCAGCATCTGAGTAAGCCTTAAGTTGACTATAGTCACCTGTCTTTTTATATAGCAGCCCCTGATCCTGAGTCTGTTTGAGGTATCTTAAAATTCTTTTACCTGCATTCCATAACTCTTGAGTTGGCTTGTCTAAGAATCGACTTAAGTATGATACTGCATAAGTGATATCTGGGCGAGTATTCGTTGAAATATAGAGTAATGATCCAATAAGTTCTTTGTATGGTACTTGAATTATATCTGAAGATGATGTTGCACTGAAATTTGTTTCCATTGGTGTTCTATTTCCTTTACAGTCTTGCATCTGAAATCTTTCTAATAGTTTTCTTATCATATCGGTTTGTTTTATTTCCATTTCATCCTTGTTTCTTGTGATCTCTAATCCCAAATAGTTTCTTACTTCTCCTAAATTTTTCAACTTAAATTCCTTTTCTAATTGTTTTATTATTCTATTTTCTTCTCCTAGGTATAATATGTCATCGACATATAATAATATCCAGATTTTGTCTTTTCCATACAAACATGAGTCATGTTTAGATTGTATGAATCCTTCTTTGGTAATAAAATCATGAAATCTTTTATTCCAGCATCTGGGTGCTTCTTTCAACCCATATAATGATTTTTGAAGTTTTAAAACTTTTCCTTCTTCTATTTTCAATCCATCGGGGCATTTGATGTAAACATCCACGTCTAGGTTTCCATTTAAAAATGCTGTTGGAACATCAAACTGTTTTAAAGACAAATCTTGTTGCACTGCTAAACTCATTATCAATCTGATGGTAGATACTCTGGCTACCGGAGAATAATTATTTTCTGAACTATTTTGCTGAAATCCCTTTGCTACTAGTCTTGCTTTTCTTGTACCATCCTGTTTGGTTCTGAATATCCATTTTGTATCTATCGGTTTCTTTCCTTCTGGTAAACTTGTTACTTTCCATGTTTCCATCTTGTCATGTGCTTTTAATTCTTTATTTATATCATCGCTCCATCCTTTGTTTATTGCTTCTTCATAATCTTGAGGATCTCCTGATAATAAACAATATGCTATGTTTAATTCATTTTCCATTATATATCTTTGTGGTCTTTTAACAATTCTTCCAAATTTTGTCTTATATTGCTTTGTTTCATTCTTATTCTCTTCACAATCACTATCATATTGCATTTCTTCACTTTTTTCTTTATCTTCTTGATCCTTCTGGATTCCTTCTTTGCTCGTTTTCTCTCCAATTATGTTCTTATTAATATTCTCTTCATATATAGCAGATTTCCTTCTATTCGGACTATCTTCTTTTTCCTTCTTAGTATCTTCTTTTTCTTTTTCATTGTAATTTTGAATGATTTCTTCGACTTCTTCACTATTTTTCATTGTATATTTAGTTTCCGTTTCATCAAATTTTACATCTCTTGCTATTACAATCTTGTTACTCTCAGGTTCCCATAAACGGTATCCATTTTGCTGGTATCCAACAAATCTCATTTCTTTAGCTCTTTCTGAAAATTTATCTTGTTTTGGTAATATATGTGTCCATACCTTTGATCCAAATACTCTAAGTCTAGTTAAATCCTTATTTCCAAATTTCTTTTCTGCTGGTGTTTGGAAATTGATAGCTGCAGACGGACATCTATTTATTTGATATACTGCACACCTGACTGCTTCACCCCATAACATTTTAGGTAAACCTGTATCAATCAAAAGTGTTCTAGCCTTATTATAAATTGTACGGTTCATCCTTTCTGCTACACCGTTAGACTGTGGGCTATAGGGAATTGTATATTGAATTATTATTCCTTTTTCACGACAAAACTTTTGTATTTTCTCATTCTTGAATTCACCGCCATTGTCTGACCTTATTTTCTTAACTCTGTTACCTGTTTGCGTTTCTAATCTGTTTATATAATCTATTAATCTATCTGTTGCCTCAGATTTCCTTTGCAGTAAATAAACCTCACAAAAATGTGTAAAATCATCTATTATTGTATGATAGTAAACCTCACCTTCCAATGATGGAGTAGTCACTGGACCAGATATGTCAGTATGTATCAACTCACCGATACATTGAGAACGCGGTTTCTGAGTGGGATTGAAAGGTAATCTGGTTGACTTACCTTTCATGCATGGTTCACACGGAGTCTTACTGTACGGCAGTTGCAGCAGTCTGAGTTGGTTCCTATTAGCATGACCTAACCTCTTATGCCATAAAGTATCACTTGACAATAGTACAACTTCATTTTTAAGTTTCATTTCTATAACATACAATCTACCTCTCAATTTACCTATAACATTCTTTTTAGAGTTACTTATTGTTACACTATCATTGAAAAATTGCACTTTTAAGCCTTTATCTAATAATTTTCTTACTGACAATAAATTATGTGATAATTTAGGAACAATTAGGCCTTCAATATCTATTGAAATGTTATCATTATATAATACATTTAGTTTACCTTTCTTATAGCATGTGAGATACTGTCCATTTGCCACATAGATCTTCATTTCTCTGTTCAAGTCCACAACCTCTGTCATGAATGGTTCGTACTCCGCCATGATCAAGTGTTCTGTAGCACCTGAGTCCACGATCCACTGGATACTATCACTTGAGTTACTGCCTGCTTCTTCTCCACTGAAAGCTGCGAATGACATTTGACCGTCTTCTTGTTCTTCTGTCTGTGCTGTACGTCCTGATTGAAATGATGTTCTTCGTGCATAAGTGTTAGAACTTCGACCTCTAGTTGACTGACCTCGATTTCCTCTTGTAGTGAGCCGGCCTCGATGACTTTCATATACTGGCTGTACGGGCATTCTGCATTGGAAGGATCTGTGCCCTTTCTTACCGCATCGGTAGCATGCTATGAAGCTTTGGGTATCTGTTGTGCTGCATCCTTGATTGCCTTTTAGTTTCAATTCGGCGTCTAGTAGTCTGGACTTCACGAAGTCGATGTTCAGTTCCTTCTCAATTGTTTCTAATGTGGTGATTACTGTGTCATATTCACTGGGCATGGTGAGTAATAAGTGGCACACCTTGTCCGTATCTTTCAATGAAGCACCAGTTGCCTCCAGCTCTGCAATGATGTTGTCATATTTTAAAAAGTGGTCTTGTAGTTTATCGTTAGGTGAACATTTCATTGATAATAATTTCTTCCGTAAATATAGTTGGTTGAAGACGCTTTTTCTTTCAAATACTTCTTCGAGCTTCGTTAGCATATTTGCCGCTGATGAGCACCTTTTGATTATGTCGATGAATTTATCATGCACACATTGCACAATGACGCTGCGAGCCTTGGCGTCTACACCTTTTTCTATCTTCGCTGTATCGTGCAGAAGAGCTGTTTCAAGCCCCCTTTCTTCCAAAATTAGCTTCACTCTGAATTTCCACGTTGAAAAATTTGCTCCGTCGGTAAGCTTTGGTAGCTTCACATTTCCATCGGTTGACATCTTGTGCCGTAATTAATAATCCCCTTCGATTAATATTTCTTCGTGTTCTGTATCTTTCGTTGGTTGTTGCCAAGCATTTATTTTATGATGGCGTGCGCAGTGGAAGCGTATTAATTTTTGGGCAAAAGCAAACGTGTTCATTTTGTTTTGGGTTTTTATTGAGAGAGCGAGAGCACAGATTACATATTTAACAAGAGCGAGAGCACAGATTATATATTCAACATGTACTACCACAGATTATATATTCAACATAGTTGATTCACGTATTTATTTCGGTGAAATTTGTTCAGTGCCAATTTTGTTTTGAATTTATGTTTGTTGTTCGCAGTGAGCGATGAATAATACTCTAGAGAGGTCGATAGTCTAATCACGATATCGAATAGTAACAGTCAAAGTGCTAACATAGAACACACAGAGGATCAATTAGTGAAAAATCCTCAATAATTGAACATTGATAAAATATCATATATTGACTAGCAACACCGCAGATTCCAAGGGTCCAGTAAATCACTATAAGAGCGCGGATGTTTATGTTATTTGTTACTTATGTAGAGATATAACATTTTACATTTACATAAATAGTCCTTCAAAATACAAATAGGCTATTATATACTTGTTTCTCTTGACGTGAAGGGCTTAATACGACATGGTCCTTTAATCATGTGCCAAATAAAACACCCTCCGAGTAATTCATCTTCTATAATTAAACGACATAGCGTAATCCATGTTGACGCGTACACGAGAGAAAAAGCTTTGTTACCGTTTGTTACTTTCTTACAAATACCTCAATGTGTGTGACACTTAATCCTACTATAATATTATAAATGCCAAAGTTTGTGAGGATAGATGTATGTATGTATGGATGTATGTTTGTTGCTCTTTCACACAAAAACTACTGGACGGATTTGGATGAAACTTTATAGAAATATAGGTTATACATCAGAATAACACATGGGATACATTATATCCCGAAATTCCTGCGGGAACGAGTACAACGCGGGTAACACCGCGGGGCGAGGCTAGTATTTGTATATGAGAAAGACAGGATTAAATCATTCTTTACCGTAAAAAATATTTATTTTCATTGGCAACTAACGGCTTAACATACCCTCCGAAGCACGGTAGCATCCAACCAAGTAAGAACCGTACTGCACCTTGCTTATCATTAGCATTATTATTTGTTAAAACGGGCTACAAGCTACGCCCCGAGCGTTACTGGTTTAAATCTTAACGGCGATGACAGGTTCAGCTGTGTTATCCCACACTGGATGTTAACTTTACTTTCCAATCTACATCTACACTAATATTATAAAGAGGAAAACTTTGTTTGGTTGTAATGAATAGGCTCAAAAACTACTGGACCGTTTTTAAAAATTCTTTTACCATTCGAAAGCTACATTATCCACAAGTAACATGGGCTATTTTTCATCCCGAAATTCCCACAGGAATGGACACAATGCGGGTAAAACCGCGGGGCGCTGCTAGTGTTAAATAAAGATATCTCCCTATTCTATTTACTTCACTTCAAGCAAAATCCTACGGCGTTTAATATAACACATACAAGATTTAAAATTGTGCACAAGCCAATTACCAAATAAATACAACGAAAGTGATTTTTATCATCTCAAGTCAGTCGCTAAATTCGAACCGAGAATCGTCAAACCAAGAACTTACAAAGTGAACGATCTCCAATTAGCACAAAACATCAAAACGTCCATAACCAGATATTTATTAGTCCAGTTAAACGGTTCATTACTTGTGACCATATCGGTTAATATTATAGCCGGTTTGGGTTCACGGTTTATTGAATATCACCGCGAATAACTTGTTACAAATAACACCGGAAATATTTGTGGCTTATGACGGTACATTTGATTTTACTAGCCCATTTAAGGGTTGAAAGCACTTGAAAGCTTCGACGATTTAATGGGTTAATTGAAACGATATTATCTCATTACGTTAATAATTACTTGTGTACTGAAGCTTTTTACCATAGAGTCATAAAAGTACAAACAAGCGAAGTTTTAAAACGTATCACGTATTATGACACAATATGTTAAAAGCAAGTATAATACCTTCAGTGAGATGTGACATATACATATTTGCTCCGCAGTGGGACATTTTTTATGTAACCACTCTGTCTCATTACTAGAAAAAAGTCTACTCCAATTCCTTTCATAATTATTTTTCAACTGCCTCCAATTCTCATAATTTTTTTCTTTACGCCATCGAAGCAAAGGTTGAGCTGCTGAGCTGGAAGCACTCAGACATTATAAAGTAATTTGTTTTATGCCCAAGAGTCTAATTTTCTCCTTTTCTTTCTCAGGTCGATCAGAACCAGGGATAGTTCCATCAATAGTGGGCTTTACAAAAGACTCGGTGGCCCACGAATCAGACCGACTCGCTCCAGGAGACAGGATCTGCAGTGTCAACGGCATTTCCACCGCGAGGCTCACCAATGAAGAAGTGCTTAGACTACTCGACAATGTTGAAGAAAGGGCCTCGCTGGAAGTTGAATACTATATGCCTAATTATGGTGAGTAAATTGTTAAGGTACCACATAAGGGGGTGCAACGCTGCAGGCAAGCCAGGTTAATTAAGATATGTAGAAAATCTTCAGAAATTATAGGTAAATAAATGATCAATATTATTATTAACAAAATAAACTGCCCAACACTTACGCAATTCCTTCCACCGTGGCACGTGATACCAGGGTGCCATTTTTGTGACGCTATGTTTTGCAAAAAATATTAAAGCCCAGATTGCCTTATCGCTATTGCGAGTAGAGAAGAGCTGCAATTGACTTCGTCACTTCCTGGAATCGCTTCACACACTTCGATTCATTCCACTTCCATTTTATTCTAAAATAAAGCAACGTGTATTAGAGCAGATCTATAGCCGTGTATAATAAATACTCAAAGGCACACTAATAGCACCATAGTATGATATGATTAAGTATTATGAGCCTAAAAGATCCCATTTTGAGTCGAAGACCCTAATAGAATAACTATAGGCTCTAAGCACTAAATCTACGTTAATTAATACTGCAAAGTCTCTGGGTTTAGGTCGGCGGCGACCAACCCCAAACATACTTCTATCCTATCACTAAAAATAGGACACTGTACTTTAACATACATGAATCAAAAAGGGAATATTGATGACAGCCCCCAACAAAATTAACAACATCTCCTGTCTAAGCCAAAAACTACCAAAGTAATCTTTCAAAAGCTCCCTCAATTTCAGCGTCCCAAAATTCCCTGTACATTACGACAAAGCTAGCTGAAGTTCCCGTGGAGAAAGTCAACGGTTCCTTAGGGATTACCATAAGAGGTGGTCTCCCAGAAAACTCAGCTCCAAGTGCAGACTTGGTCTTGAATAGCCGGTCTTTGGACGCACAGCCTTTAGTGGTCACACATGTGAGGACTGGTGGAGCGGCTTATAATACGTCGAGGATCAAGCCAGGGGATAGATTGTTGAAGGTTGATCATGTGAGTATTGGTTGTGTTTTAAAGTATGAATAGGAGCAAAGGAGCATCTTACTAAAGATAGTTTTTGGTACATAACTGCATTTTAAAGATAGTTTGTGACAGATTTTGAACAAACTTACCATCCTACTAATATTATAAATGCGAAAGGTACAACGCGGGTGAAATGTGGGGCGTGACTAGTAATACTTTAATACTTTGAAATATCAAAGTATTTCAATACAAAACTCAAGTTATCTCGCATATAATAAACAGCTGTAATTTTAGATGCACAAGCACACAACCCTGTGTCTTGTAATCTCTACTGACAACCATTCGTTTCACAGATATCACTCACAAACAAAACACTATCGGACGTCCATCAAATACTTCAAAATTGTCCCCAAGTCACCAGCCTCACCATTGAATATGACGTTTCTATAATGGAGTCGGTCAAATTAGCGACCGGACCTCTTCTCATAGAGATCGAAAGGCCGTGCAATGAAGACTTGGGACTGTTTCTCTCAAATCAGAGGGTACCTGAGGACGTCTACAGTTCTGGATCAGACACTTATCAAAGAGTTGGAACTTGTAACGCTATTTATATCGACAGCATTTTACCAGCCAGTATAAGTGACAGGTAAGTGAATTTTATTTCTAGTCGCATTATAGTGTGCGTGTCCTTTCAAGTATGCTTTTGCACATATGTACATACGGCTGTGCTACATAAATAACGAAGTTATGTGTTATAAAAATACGTTAAGTTGATATTAATTGTACGTGTATTAACGAAACGGTATTTTGTGAAACGATATCGTTTTAAACATGAGATATGATGCATTTTATTTGTAAAAATATCCTAAGGAAATGGACAAAACCTTTTATTGCACTAGAAGAGGACACTATGTTCTCATAATGTTTTAAAAAATAACGTAATGCAATTTAATGCAAGACACACAGAGCGGGCTAATGTGTCACATTTCACAAGGAATACATCGTCACGCGACCCGCAAACCGTACTATGTGTGTCTTTTAAGATAAATTAAACTCACAACCTCTCTCCATCCTTGTTCTAATCAATTGAGAAGAATCAATACAGACTACATCTATACAAATGTAGGTATGATCTCAAAATCGTATTACTTGGGTTAATTTTCAAAGCCGTTAAACAAAATTACCTTCCTTTTAATTGGTTAATATTGAGTTTATTAAGTCCAAATACCGAATGTTTCTTTTTTATTAAATCCTTATAGAACACGTAACAGAGGCGAGTTCGGGTCTTATACGTTTTTATTGTTTTTCGTTTAGAATTTGGGTTTATTTTCATTGAACCATTTCGTTCGGTAATTAGGATTCTTTCATTAGAGAAGTAAACAGTTGCCGTGAGTTTATTGCGGTACTGTGTACTCGCCCTAATACCTAGGCTTTGTATTGTTTATTCTTCTGTAATGTAGAAAGTTAGGTATTAGTGTTTTTGCAATATTCTTGTTTGAATAAAGAACCCTTTATTGATAATTATGTTTAATTTTAATTTACTTTTATGGAGCTGAAAAAAAAACGTAATATTCCTTTTTTAAACACAAAAGTATATAGTTGATTAAGTTGTCAGTAATACTTTTAATTAAATACCTATATTTAATATTAATAATCGCTACTATTATTAAATTTGAAAAAAAACTGTTACGCTTTCACGCAACCACTGACCTGATTTTGATGAAGGTACAAAGATAGATTAGGCCATGAGAAAACCCAACATAATTTGCTTTCATTACAAAAAAACCTAACCCAACGGAAACGGGTACACACCAACAGGCAATACCTAGATATATATAATTTACAACAAACCCTAAACAACAATACCTAACGCGTTTATCAAACTTAATGCCTAGTTTAATTCAAAATAGTTATGATAAGTCTGTTAATTGCATTCCTAGCTTTACTAAGCAGTAAGCTAACTGAGCTTAAAGCGTAAAGCTTAAGTCGACTTTAGCTTTCCAAGCTCTTTGGTGCGTTAGCGCTTTCGCTATTCTACGAAGGTATTAATTTAACACATTAATTTGTTTATGTTTCCTTAATTGCCTATTTATTATATATTATGACTTTGAGTTAAAAACTGGGTGCTAATTTTTAATATTACTTAAGAAAAACTGATTTGTATAACGAGTTTATAAGGTTTTTATACTTTTAAAGATGTACTATATTCTAAATAGTCAAATAAAAGGCTTCAGTGTAAAGACAGTCCCTATCTATAGCTGGCAATAGCTTATCTTCGCTTCAATAATTGTTATATTTCTAGAGCGCCTCTCAGACATGCATGTAGTTGTAACCTATTGATATATATATTACGCGTTTTTGTGTGTGTTACTATCGGTACTGTTGGCAAGATCATTGTATATACATATTTCAGTACAAATAACTTTTCTTCATACTTCATACTTTCCATGCTGTCGCTTTTCAAAGACAGTTCTGACGTGAACCAAGATGTACATGAAGACAATATGCATGTGTGTATTTTTACTCGAAGATTTTTACTTACAAAGGTATGACTCGTAAGGGCCCTCGTGAAATAAAACATGTACCTATATCAAAATGTCAAACACTTAGCAGGAAAAAATGTACAAGCATATTATCTTTTTAAGGCGTATACAAACAATTTAATACCCAGAAAAAGGGAAGCCTTTCTAGAACAGGACAATGTTAGTTAAAAATAATTGTAATACTTCAACATGTTTTTGACAAGCCCGTTGGCACAGTGGCAGTGAGAGCGCTTACTGTGTCGGGGGTTGCGGGTGCGATTCCCGCCCGGATTCAACCATATGTGAAGTGACGACGAGTCTGGGTGTCAATTATATATTATTCTTCTATAGTATGCGTTTATGCAATTATGTAGTAGTATCAGTGAGTTAGATTCCATAACACAAGCTTAGAGCTTACGTTGGGTCTAATTTACCGTGTATGGTTTTGTCCAGGTATATTATGTCCTAATCAGATAACTTCAAAACAATGTCTATAAACCTTCATCGATTCCTCATTAGATGTGGAGCTCTGCATCCTGGAGACCAGCTTTTGGCGTTCGACGACCACGTGATTGACGGTAACAACTACACCGCTGAAGAAGTGATGTGCTACTTGGAGAACTGTGAAGGAGGATTCACCAGACTCCACGTGGCTCCAAGACATGTGCTGGCTCATGGAGGAAGATTTACTTCGAGAGGTAAATGAGTGGACTATGAATATTTAAACATACATATTATAAAGTTTCTAACATTGTTTGTATGTTTGTAAAGGCTAATCTCAGAAACTACCAATCCAATTTGAATAATTATTTTTATAATGAATAGCCACATTCAACGGAAAAGATGGCTATTTTTCATCTCGAAATTTCCACGGGGACTGGCACAATGCGGCTAAAAACGTACGGCACTGCTAGTACTAAATAAAACGGGTCTGTATACAAAACGTATTTATTGAAATACAACTCCAACATACGAGTACAGAGTAGTTTTAGGAAAAGCTTTGTTTGTGACTACTGTCCATAAACACATTTTCACAGGAACAGGTACATGGCGGTTAATTTATATTGTGATCTAGGCTTTCATTATTTTTTACAAAAAGTATAGTGCGAAGTAGAGACTCGAAAACATCCAATTTATTTAGACCAGAAATAGAATATATAATAATTTGTATTTCCGTTTTTACAAAGACGTTCTTTCATTATTAATTATACTAAAAAGCTTTTTCTAATTAGGAATTATACTTTCCTTGTCAACTACTTTTTTCTCATAAGACCTATTTATATTTCTTTACAAATTTCAACCTCACTTTCACTTACGTCTTTATATTATGTTGCTTCCAAAATTTTCCCATGTTTAAACAAAAATTAAAAAACGAGTATGTAATTGGTGTCTTGCCACGCACAATGCAGAATGTTCAAAAGTTGTTTATCAGAATAATCAATAAATAAATAAATCCAGAGAAATTCACAGACGGTTGATTAGATAGAAACTAAGCTCTATGCTTGTATAACTTAGAAACGTTACCTCTTCTACACTAACCGACTTATAAGCGCTTGTCTCACAATCTACCAATCTGATTTGAATAAGTCTTTTTTAACGTATAACCACATTCAACGCGAATGTTATAGGCTATTTTTCATCCCGAAATTCCCATAGGTACGAGCACAATGCGGGTAAAACCGTGGAGCGCTGCTAGTATACATATATTCAACTTTGTGTATAAGCAGGACCTCATTAAGTGAAGCCTCACGTTCCGTTAAACTTCGTTTTATGTTTAACTTTGACGTGAGCACGTTATAGTTTCATTTATAAATTGATATAATTTCTCTTTTAATTGTAGTTAAATTAACTTGTGTTATAAAAATGTAGTTTCTTTGCAAAATTGTGTGTACAGTACTTGTAAAAAAAAAGTATTACTTGTATGATAATACTTTTAATACTATACTTACAGTTCATTAATTCATTCCGTATGATTTAGTGGTCAACCCTAAGTCAACCCCTATCATAGTTTTTAGACCGCCTAAAGCCCTTTGTTATGATCTCAAAATATTATGTTACTAGCAGCGCCCCGCGGTTTTACCCGCGTTGTACCCGTTCCCGTAGGAATTTCGGGATGAAAAATAGCCTATAACCTTCCCGTTGAATGTGGCTATCTATTACAAAAAGAATTATTCAAATCGGTTCAGTAGTTTCTGAGATTAGCGCGTTTAAACAAACAAACAAACAAACAAAACAAACTCTTCAGCTTTATAATATTAGTATAGATAATAAAATCCAACTAGCAATGACTAAACTGAGTTATTGAAACTACGCTGTACACGTCCATACTTTACTGGTCAATTTACTAAAATACTGCACAAATCTTGTACAAAATTACGTTAAAATCTTTAATAAACTCAATCCAAAAAGAAATATGGCGGATTAAATTATAACACACCTTAAACAAGAAAGGTAATAAGTCCACCGCGATAAACAACCGAGTTTATACGTTAATATCGTTGCAGTGTAAATCTTCCGTGAATTCTTGTAATAAGTTTCGCAGCTGTGGCGTGTCTAAATTATACCAACATTAATTAACTAACTTTGGCCGGATTTTTGCATCGTTACAGCGAATCACATTAAAGATTCAAGATTTTTATGTCAATCAATACTAGCAGCGCCCCGCGGTATTACCCGCGTTGTACCCGTTTCCGTGGGAATGTTAGGATGAAAAGTAGCCTATAACCTTCCCGCTGAATGTGGCTATCCATTACAAAAAGATTTTTTCGAATCGGACCAGTAGTTCCTGAGATTAGCGCATTCAAACAAACAAACAATTTTTTTTACATCAATATATTTAAAAAACAATACGAGTATTATATGTATGTGGAGTGTTATACTTTAATAGATATTCAGTTAAAATCCTTATCAGAAATATATTTATTCTTATATACTCATGGTGTCAAATCTCATTACTCTTATTTAGCGATGAAACCTAAAAATATTATTTCAATATGCGACGAAATTCCTTGTCGTGCGGGCATCTCAGATTTCCTTAAGCTATCTCAAGGAAAAATAACTCCTTTGAATAAGCTGAGATTCCTTGTGACTCGAGGCATTACATGAACATTATATTAATGTTGAAATATAACTCAATTTCACTACACCTACTAATGTGAATGCTGTGATGTGTTTGGGGTATTGTGTGAAATAACATGTACATTATACTAGCAGCGCCCGGTGGTATTACCCGCATTCGGGCAGTTTCCATGGGAATATCGATACAAAAAATAGGCTTACGGTACCTTCACCTTAAGTGTAACTATACCTAAAATAACTATTCGAATAGGGCTGGCAGTTCGTGAGAACGCGTTCAAACGCGATCTACAAAATGTATATATAGTGCCATCTATTGGAGCATGGGTGGAACCAGCTCGCGGTACTGCTAGTTTAAAATAATTGTTGCTAGTCTACAGAATTAGGTACAAATGAAACCGCAAACAGCTGGATGTTATAATATTGTTAATAATAACTTAATACAAAAATACTATGAAACAAAAGCGGAGCTTATTTTAATAAGGTTTTTAGGTGTAAAGGTAAAGTTATTTTTAGCAGTATTCAACCTATAATTAAACTATTTCTACTAGTAATATTAATAGTATTCTAAAATTTGTTTCAGAAAACTCAATATCAGGGACATCCACTCTAAATGCGAAGAAACATCGCCAAAGGAATTACAGACAAAGCTCAATGCCCAAACTAGGCTTACAAGATGACTTCGGTAAGATATTGGTGACTTGCGAAACAGTTTCATGTTACACTAATTTATCACTTATTGCTATCACCGTAAGAGCCAAATTGACAAATAATTTAAATGTGTTTGTTACGTTTTGGTTTTGAGTGTTGTAGTTTGATCGGTTCCTATCTTGACGTCCAAACCCCTATTTGTTATTAGTTAGATCTCTTCGTTACAGTTGCTTGCAAAATATAAGGATAATACATAGGTACATATTTAGGTGATAATAATATCTAACTTAATTTAAGATATCGACACTAATAGAAAAATCTCCTACATAGGGATCAAAAACTTATCGTATTTTTGTGTTAAAAGACGGGTGACAATAAAAAAAAATCAATACTTAAAACTTGATTAAAAAATAGAAGTTGTATTGTATATAATTATGACATGTGCAGTTTTGTTGCCTAGTACATAGGCACTTTAAAATCTTTAAATACTTTTCACGCAATTATATTAAAAAATACATTCATTACATTAGTGGCCAACCTGGCTTTTAGACCGCCTAAAGGCCTGCAACCATTGAAACAGTCTGGACGGACTCCTTAACGTTTCCTCCGAAGCACGGTAGAGTTCTGGTAAAAAAAAGTGTTTTGTAAGACAAAATATTGGTATTATAATATTGAATATAATATTTGGTGCCATTAATTTGTCCTGCACTGTACTATACAAAGTAGGTCGACATTGACCAGAAGTGATCAATGCTCTTAGAGTTTTCTAATAATACTTTGTACATATAGAGGTCGAGATCAAACTACATGCATATTAAGTGTACTCAAGAAAGTACTCACACTTGTTATACAGTTCAATTTGCTCTGATTGACATGTGTTATTTAAAAATGTGATTTTATCGACGTCGAATAAAAGCGCTACATTACTTGCGGCTACACTACTTAATGTATAGAATCAAGACATCTACATAGCATACTACAGTTAGGCCATGAAAATGTTTAGGCAAGTAAGAACCTTATCAAATATCAATATATATTAAATTCAATGCAAAAACAAATTCCATTCAAATTTTCAAATCTTATGATACGACAATGTACTGTGCTGAATATTTTCTTGTAATTAAGATCAAGTAGTTTAGTGGCTAACTCTGACACCAGAGTGCCGCCAAAAGGCCCCCGACATGGTATGACGACTGAAACAACCAGGGTCGAGAATTTAAAGTGGCCTCAGCAAGGTAGTGCTCAGATTTAAATGCCCGGGCACTCATCCAAGTAGAGGCCGAGTTGTACGTTGCTTAACGTTATTACGTATGTATCTATCATCTTAATCATGTATCTATCTAATTAGCATTCCAAAACCACGTCTCTTAGTAAACAGGATTCGTAAATAGCCCTTCGTCAACACCACAAAAGGGGCAAAGAGTCCACAAATCATTTGACCCCCCACTAATTGCAGGAAATCACATTCAAAGGGCGGACAAAGTTTCTTATACTCCCTAATTAATTTGCCTTTAAACATTTGAGAAAAGAATGTTTGCTTAGGACAATTGTAGGATCGTGGGCTTGTTTTGGTAGTTTCTCCATGTTTGTTGGTATAAAACATTATGGTAATGTTCTGTGTGAAATTTCGTCAGGTTCAGTAAGTTTCGGCAAAATTCTAACAATCAACACTGGGTTATTTGTTTGGCTTGTTAATTAATCATGTTCAAAGTTGTATATTGTTTTTGTATTTTGATTATGTTTAGTACGAGTTGTAATAATATAATGTAAGTTAATAATCATGTTATTATTATGAAGTTTTTGCTTCGGATGAGAGGCGTATGAGTCGGGTTAATTTTAAGTCGTATTTTTATATTCCGAGGGCACCGCGGTGTTACTACGTGGCAACTAGCCATATATTGAAAAAGGAACTTAGTATTACTTTCACTTCATCCTAAGATACATTTATCTTTTTTTTCCAACGGCATACCAAAAATGATTATTTTTCAATCGTTATTTATTTCACGGAAGAGCGAAATACTTACTGATTATTATTCCATTAAATTCCTGTCATATCTTTAATCTCCACAGACACTCAACAAAACTACATGAGCATGGGAGTGTGCAGGACGGAGGCCCTGAACATCCAGCTCGAGGTGCCTCCAGGACAGAGCAGTGGCCTGGCCGTGCTGGAGGAGAATGCTGTGCTGATTGTGTCACATGTGGCTGCGCAGTCACCAGCTTATAGGTATGTTTATATTTACCTATAATGTCCGACTCCTGGGCAAAGATCTCTCTCATCATCTATTACCACCAATAAACTTTGTTCTGTGTAAATTTTTAACATTAATCTTTGTATGTGTGTCCATAAATAAATTGGTATGTTTAATCCTCGCTAGCGTTTATTTTGGCATTATACTGCCATTATTATCGATTTCAAACGCTTCCTTATATAGATATAATGTTACATAGATTTAATGAGTTTATTGTAATGTCTGAAAAATAACGTCAATTCGTTGAGTGTCTATGAACATCTCTGAGTGTGCCAATTAAAAAGATAAAGAAAGTACTATTTTACTTCTATCAGGTCTGGCTGTCTCCAAATAAGAGACAGAGTTATGTCGATCAACGGTCACGAGAACTTAACAGTGGACGTTGCCAACGAGATCCTGCAAAGAAGGAATGATTCTCATAATCAGAAATACTTGACCTTGAATGTTGAGTTCAGTATGCCAAACACTATTGAAGCAAGCAGCGGCGTGTTTAATGTAAAGCTGGCTAAAACAACTGCTGGGTTGGGAGTTACTATCACTGGTAAGGGTTGGTTTAATTGTGTTTTTCCTAGAGATGAAGTTGAAGACCTCTTATTAAAACACAAGCTGTGCCCCTATGTTTATGCGTAATATACAGACCCGTAAAAAAAAATCAAAGCCAAATACTAAGTAGTTCCAGAAATTAGCGTTGAAACAAAAAAGCCAAGATCAATTTTTCAGCTGATATTACTGTACATTTTAATCAAGTTTCAATTCAGTTCATTGGTACAAAAATGTCTAAAAGAGATTTACTACTTCGACAGGATGTAAGCAAAGACTTCTAAGCAGTGAGGAACCGATGGTCATATCAGATATCAAACCTGGGTCAGTAGCACATCGCAGCGGCGCATTAGCTCCGGGAGACCAGTTATTAGCTATCAACGGTCAACCTTTACATAACTTGTCTTTGGTAAGACACATAATATTATCTAGATTTTTCATCAGCGTGTGAACGAAAGTGGTAGTTTGAGTATATTGATTCAATAATGTTAATATTATTTTCAGGACACTGCTTTCAACATCTTACAAAATTCACCAGAAGATATAATCACCCTCAAAATCAGAAAGCGAGATCTGACAGAAGACTGGTCAAATATACACAGACAGAATGCTAAAATGACGCTGCAGAGTTTTAGTAACATTGAGATAAAGGCTGTAGTACATTCTGGTGAAGATTCTGGTCATCACACTGATAGTCCTAATAATAGTGCCAAGGAAAGTGAGAGGAGTCATGGGAGTAATGAAAATGAGAACACTGCAGTATTCACTGTGGAACTGATAAAGCAAGAAAGTGGTCCTTTAGGTTTGACTATTGCAGGGAGTGAGGATGTGACTCAGCCCATTTTGTTGAGTGGACTTGTTGAAGGTACGATAACTGACATTATTAATTTCTCTGAAAGTAGTAAACAATCAAATTAAAACTTTAACTAAAACATTATTTATTTTTAATCTTGTGATCTTGTCTTAGGTGGTGTAGCAGAAAAAAGTGGTAAACTTCAAATAGGTGATGAACTTTTAAGTATAAATGGTGAAAGTGTACTGAACAAACCACTTTCTGAAGCGATCAAGTTATTGCAGCAAAGTGGGTTAAGAGTGCAGTTGCAGCTATGCAGGAAAGTAACAGGTACGATAGCTCCAAATATATTCTATATTTTTATGAGTAAAATGACGTCAATCCCTTTGATTCTCAAAAAACTCTTATTGTAATACACTTCATTTTTTTAAAGGTTCTATTGAAAGCGGTGAATGTAGTGCAAGAGACTCCAGTCATTCCACATCCAGCCCGGGTCTTTCAAACGACAGCGCTGTCGAGTCTTGGGATCAGAACACACCAATTCGAACCAGTGCTAATTGTGGTTAGAATACTTCTATTACTATATTTTAGTAAAACTTGACAAGAAGTTCAAAGACCAAATGTAAACTAATGTTAATAAGGCTTTAGATTTCAAAATTTGCTATTGTTTCAGGGACATCAGAAGTAATAGAATACGCAGTACCCGACAAGTCAAGAATAATGGACAAACAGCCATACTCACCTGTAACAGATGACAAGCTTATGGCATCCAATTACAACGTTGTACCATACAACATCAACGACTTGCCACTTCCAAACTATTCGTTGAACAATTCCTTGAAAACTTTCCATTATGAAAACACTTGCATCATTCCGGACAACACTTTGAAGAACAAACAGAATATAACGAGAGAAGATGACGTGCAGCAAATTGAAATTCTGACTTCAAACATGAAAGATTGTCAACTTCATAATATGGAGAAAGCTTCATGTAAATGTGATTACGTGCAAATGGGTCCCTATGGGATGGTTTCTCCGAAGAATAGGAGGAATTGGGATAGTGATTTTATGAGTAACGGGATCTATACAGTGACTACGCCTCAAAAGTCCCCGTTAAAGCCTGGAATGCCAGGAACTAGTTTCCAGTTTGCTGCTAGCCCTATTTATGAAAATGATGTGCCTGGTGAGTTAAATGATTGAGGTATAAATGTGATATGTCTTAAGCACCCATTGTTAAGTTAAGCTTGCATAAAGCAATTTAGTAGGTAAGATTCAGTTATTGACCGACAAAATATTTGAGTTTTTAGACCACCCAAAGGCCTCCAGCAAGGTCTAAAGAAGTAATTGATTGAACCAATGAAAGGAATCATTATATTGTGATACTTGAACTTTTACAACTATGCAAAAAATACTACTAGCAGTTAATTAACTTCACCAGTATTACTTTAACTACCACTTTCTGCAGGTCTCTACAGCACAGAAACGATGTCACCAGCCCGTGGGTCGGTGCATCACGTGATCCTCTACAAAGATGCTATTTACGACGACTACGGATTCTCAGTGTCTGACGGTCTTTATGAACGAGGGGTCTACATCAACAGGATCAGAAAGGGCGGGCCAGCTGATATCGTTGGGCTTTTGAGGCCTTATGACAGGATTTTACAGGTATCAAGATTTTATTTTTATGATAAAGATTGTTGTAACCTTCTAACCTTTTTTTTTCTTAGATTTTTTACCTTAAGTGTGATTTAAGCGTAAAATTTAAGTATTGTAAATTCCCAATCCAAAACCCAGAATTGGATGCTATCAAAAAATACTATGCTGTTGCTACATTACCATTTAGTATTATTGTTGGACTGCAACGTAGCACATACAAGATGCGAGAGTTCTTGACGTAGATTTTCGATCTTTCAAAAATTGTATGAAACCAGTTTAACCAGACCGTAAATAAATCATAGTTTTTGATCTTTGGTTGCTTCGTCATTAAATACTATCTATGTATTATTCAGAATGTGTGACTAATTCTTGAATGTTCTTTAGGTGAATGGTACAAGAACGGTAGACTACGACTGTTGTCTAACAGTGCCTCTGATAGCGGCGGCTGGAGACAGACTGGAGATAGTCGTACAGAGGCTGGTTACATCAAGGGTGAGTAACAGATTTTCTAACAGGTTTATAGTACAAGCTAAAAGCCTCGAGGGTGCAATCCACAGATCAACCTGTATATGTAGGGTACTTCATATAACCCACCAATAAACAAACAGAAGTCTTTGTTTTAATTTAATAAGGGAGAGAATGCATTAACCAGAATCACTCGTTTCACGATCATCTTGAAATGACACACAGTGGTTTAAATCAAATATGTTAAAGCCACATAAATTAAAGCTCAGATAATACAGTATTTACCGTCTGAGCATTTCCTCTGTGATTACCTCCAAGATGTCTTTAAGTAAATCGTCTTAACCCACATTCCCCTTAACGTTAAAGCACACACGTAAAGACGGTAAAATATATTCATGAAAATACAAAAAACGTTTTCATATTTCACTGAGTTCAACATTTTTGTATCGTTTATTTCGTACTAAATTGATTCTCTTTTGATTCTGTACGTAACATTCTTTGTACCTTTAATAATATGTTAAAAGACCGTGAAATAATTCAAATAACGGTTCTCTTATGTTGAAGGAATTATTTATAATATTTTGGTATTTGGTTACCTTTTTGGAAAAAATGTTTTGACGCGCGCGTTTATAAATAACGATTGTATTTTGAACATAATTACATCATGTTCTACACAATCTGTTTGATGTTTCCAATAATACCTACATGTATAATGGACTCGGCAGTTACGGCAGTTAACAGTTATTTTTCACTTTGCCTCTTCGTTTCATGTCTTTTACCTCTGAAGAGGTCATCTAGTATACTAATACTAGCAGCGCCCCGCGGTTCAACCTGCTATAATTATATCAACTACTTCTTCTGTTATACCATATTAAGTAAAACGTCAGTTTTGATAAATTGGTCGGATTTCAATTTGGTTTCAATTCGGTGGCAGATTAAAGGTCGCCGGTTTTGATTAGGTCTCACACTCAACTTTCTCTATACAGTACAATAATAAATTAATCCCGTATTATGTCAACAGCTGTTTGTAAAATTAACATTAACCACAATTATTTAATCGTTATCGTTATTTGTTCCAGGAACTGAAAAACCGACAAGCAGACGATAACTCCAGTGCCAGTGATAGCAGTATAGTTACAAAAACAATATAGTGCATAACTCGACTGTAGTGAACCAAAACAGACATTATAAAAATGTGGTTTACCAAATTAACTCCCAGTTTAATTAGCAACATAAATTGAGTTATAGTATAGCTTTAATTAATTTAAATATTTAACGAGAACCTCTATAATTAAATAACGATTCAAGTAACGTTATAACGTTATTAATTAATTGTAATTAGCATTTCACTTTATTTTGTAAATAGTTTTTGTAACTTTTTTATAGTATTGAATAATTGTTTTGTACGTAATACATGGTGCGTTAAATAATGGCTTAACTATTAGACAATATGGTAAAACTTCTAGTTTTTAAGATAGATCTAATAAGAAATAAATAAATAGATTAGATTAGAGTATGGTTGTAAATATAAAAGTTTAAAATAATAATAATTTTAACGTAACTAACTATGTAATGTAAAACAGTTATTGAGATTATAGTCTACTCAAAAACATACAATTCACGTTTCACTTTTGAATCACTGAAAAGTAACGAAAACTGAATTGTTTGTTGTATTTTATTTGGTAAATTTTAGGATAAGGAGAAACTAGTTACCTATATGTGAAAATAATATGTGTGTTAGATAAGTCAAATCTGATACAACTAACTATGAATAAAATTAAAAATATAAAATGCTCCTAGTTGATATATTTTAACATGTTTCTAGTTAGTGGCATCATAATTGATACAAATAATATTAGTCCCAATCGTGCCTAAATAATGTGCATAAATAACGTAACTAATATATTAGTAACACGTAAAAATACCCAAATTTATTGCCAAAGATAGCAATGCCGGTATCTTGCCAAGAAATATAAATATGAATTTATAATAACCATATGTTGTGAGGATAAAAATTTTGATATCAGCAAAATGGTCATGCTATAATGGAATTGTCTCGGATTCGAGCCAAAATTTAACCATAATATTAACCTTAATGTCCGGAAAATGTTATGAAAATATTAAAACTTTTAATTTTATTTTACACTTATTTTCCGCGCGACTTTATATATTTTGTTACTTGCGTTATTTTTAACTTGAAAGTAACGTTACATTGTTCCGTTTTTTATTAAGTTACTTTGTAGTATTTTTTATACTAATTCGATTTCAACGCCAACCAAATGCGTTATAACGCGTTTTTCCGCGAATTTTATCGGCAAGGAGTGTATAAAGCAGCAAAAACAACGTATTTTTACTTAAACATCTCATACATTATATGTATGTTGCTTTGTGTATGTTAAATTGATCAAATAAATATAGTTTTTCTGTGTTTTAATAATTTGGCGCCAAAATAGTCACACAATATGAAGCTAATTCCTTCCCAAAGTTTTCAATAATCCTCCCACATGTCGTAGTCATTATTATTAAAATCAGACTGATAGAAAATGTTAGATTCATAGTATTGATGTAAAATAATGTAACTTAGTTATATAAATAACGGTATCCTAAAATATAACTAATTTAGATTAACGACGTAACGTACATTTTTGGTATTAAAAATAACTTAAGTATCTTCAGTAAGCTGTTTTAATGAAGTAACTTGATAAGATATTTAATAGTAATTTAATTCAAATATTTAAGATTTAAAGCTAACTTTTAACTAGTAATTGGTATTTAAAAATAACGTTTTTGTAAAAATAGTTTGACATAGAAGACTTTGTAAACGAGGTTTTATTTCGATTCAGAGTTATTGTGTTTACTGTAGATAGATAAACGTGTTTTATAGAAAAAATGTAATGCCAAAGGGTTTTTAGCATTGTTTAGCTTCAGAGGGCGAAGTCACACGTTAAGTTCAGTTATCGTTCTACATGAAATTGAGAATAATTTGAATGTGGCATTCTACCAGTCACGAAGATATAACTTATAGATGCCACCTCCATTTTTACTTACTGTTCCATGGTGTGGCTTTGCTCCAAACAATATAATTTGAATATAAAAAAATGTGTGAAACCAAAAAGTTTGTTTCGTTAATGTTGTACACTAATTTTATGTATGTAGATAGTAAATGATTACTCAACTGCGGAAGAGTAGTAAAATAGAGTAATGATTTTGTTTATTTTTTTATGAATACCATTGTAAGTATAATATATATATATATATTTATTGTCAATTAATGCATTAATTGACGAATAGAATGGAGCCTAGCTATCACTCGATTAAATAAAACAATATGCGTGATTTATTTTGGTTGTCTTATTTTACCTACTTCCTACTAGTATTTTAAATGCGAAAGTTTGGTGAGGATTTATGTATGTATGTTTGTTAGTCTTTCACGCAAAAACTACTAAACGTATTTGGATGAAACTTTACAGTAATATAGGTTATACATCAGAATAATACATGGGATAAATTGTATCCCAAAATTCCCGTGAGAACGGGCACAACGCGGGTAACACCGCGAGGCGCACCATTCTTGCATGCCAAAAACGCATTATAGAGATACAGACACAGACACTGCCGCGGAGTCCAACACGCACACACAAAAGTTTGAGACAAATGTAATAAAAGTTTCACTCTAAAAATAATGAAAATATCTCTTGTACATCTGTACAAGATCATCAGTACTTCAATCATGAAGTACTTGCATGCATTCGTTTTAATAAAAAAGGAAATTGCAATTATTCCCTATCGGACGGATTAAACACTGATTCAGCTGCGATAAACGCGTGACCGCACTTGGTAAAGGCATGGTCGTACATATAGAGATACATGGTACGATCATACTGTTCATGCAGCACAAAAATATTGCAATTATTATCCGGATTTGTAGGTAAGGGTTGGGTCCGACTGTTGCACAATTTTTTAAACAACGTTGACTATTAGTGACGATTTTTTTCAACAGTTGACCTTTTAAAGCATACATTTTAAGCTAATTAAATTGATGAGTTATAATTCTATAAGCCTTGTCATCAAAATATTTTATTTAAATAAAAAAAGATTAGAGTATCTATAAAGATGTAATGAGATTACAGATACTGAGAGGAAACGAGCATGCATAAAAAACGAATATAATTCTCGGTTTTTTGCGCTTAATGCCCTAACGGTACCTAAACAATAACCTAAACAATTGAAACATATCAATCAGTAGTGGTCTCTTAAGTTCTTCTGTGATCACGATTCCTGTAAAGGGCCCAAAACGTCAGATAAAAATGTTAAATAAAAACGAAGTGTATCCGTAAACCTAGTTTTAATTCCAAACATGTCAGTAGATTTGTCACTTTAAAGAGTTATAAATCGCTGTAAATACGCCCCACCCTGAATTTAGTGTCCGGATCGTTAGCAACATGTCACTCAAGGCAGACGAGTTGTGAATTTTGATTGTCCACATTCCGCAATCATGAAAATGTTAATAGGATTATTTCAACGGTTTTACCGTTTATTTATTTGAATTTTCGTACATGAAATTGACATAAAATAATGTAAATAGCCCTTTTTTATACGTGTCACACATGTAGTAGTTTTGTCTTTGGGTCAATGACTTTATTGAACCCCTATCATTAATAATGAACTTGGCTACAACTATTTAGGTGTACTACGAATCTCCATTATATGCTACGGAACCTACTGAACTAAGAATTTCAAATCTGCTACGATACATGCTACGAATCTCAGAATCTGCTCCGATACCTGCTACGACTCTCTAAAATTGCTACGACATCTGCTATCAATCTCCAAATCTGCTACGATGACTGCTACGAATATAAAATAAATAAATAAAACATGCCCAATAACTTAGCTACGAATCTCTAAATCTGCTTAGATACTTGCTACGAATATTCAAATCAACTACAAACTTGACTTCAAATCCAGAGATCTTTCTAAACTTTCCATAGCTGAAGTTGTGACTGTGACTGTTGTAACTGTTATGGAATTTTCGTTCATCGAGCTATATTTATTTCTCAGATTTACTATAATCTTTCGAACAAAGGATTCGAATCTCATATTAGTACTAGTAAAATCCATTTCGGGCTCTTTCATGTAAAGAGATTTTAGCCATCATGCTACGCGCCGCAGTAATACGCTGTCCCCCACTCACACTGAGACCTTTTGTTTTTCAAAATGTGAAAAACAGGATGAGTTAAACCGCTTACACTGAAAAAGCCCTATTACACCTCCAGCGCAATGTTTGCAATTGCTTCTATATTTTTATCTCTGCTTTTATCTTAATTAAGAACATTAACTGCAGAATGTTTATCTTAGTGCATCTTGAGCAATAACTTGTTAGATTGTATTTTGTGATAATGAATACGATACCTATGTATGAACTTTGGATCGTACTATGCAAATAATATTAAAGAGGTTTTGTCACTATTTACTATTAATAAAAATTATCGATATGACCGATTCTACTATTCTTCGGAAGAAACGTTAATCCTTCCGAAGCACGGAAACGCTCATATATAAATGATCCATTCAAGTAGTGCTAGTGCTAATCAATATGCGTCACGCTTGTAAATAAAACAGTTATAACTACTGAAAGCGATTTCGCTGCAACGTGATTCGGTCATTTGGTTTTCATACTTTTTGCATACTCACTCATTCGAGCAACTTACCGCGCATTCTACCTTAACGCCCGTAGCACACCTCCGCTGCGAAACAATTTCGCCATGTCTTGTCCGTATGTATGAGAAGCGGAATACTAGCGAAACTGTCTGTTCTTACGCATAGACTTGACTATTTCTATCTCTTTCTCCGCGCGGTTTCGTGGATCTGCTCCGAACGCCAGTCACACTTCCGCGCTCTGGCCGCCATTCAAACTACTCTTGATCGCTGCGGAATTCATCCAGGCGGTTCCGCTACTCGTATTTCGCAGCGGAGGTGTGCTACAGGCATAATGGTCTTGAAGATTTTAAAGACGTTAGCAAAGTACGAGTATGTCGAGTCTAAGTATTCCAAGAAAAGCACTCCAACATTATGCGAACTATTTTCCACCTAGAAACATATTTCCATAAAATTCAATATAAATAAAATATCTTATTCTCATTAAAGAACTCTACGAGAATTCCTATCACGTTGTGCCCTTTGCTATCACATTTTCTGTCCCCGAACTGGTACTCGCGACCTTATCTGTGTCGGGATAGAGTCGAGAATCGTTTATTGCGTAATATGTTTATATGGTGGCATATTTGAGTTTGCGAGCAGGGTGCCTGGGCTGCACAAAATTTCCATTTTCCACGCGATTTCTCCCAAATTAATGCTCCAATCTGTCGGCATCTCACCCGGTTTATATCGGATTTGCATCCACTTTTTTAAAGATTGGGTTATTATTATAATTAGGTGTTTAGTATGTGGAAAATTGAGGGATATGTTTTTTTAATAGCAAAGTGCTTAAGCTTTTCACTACTGTTTTTGAATATTTTTAAAAGCATTTATCTTTGTTTTATAGCACAGAAAGAAATATCAAATGCAATTTTCTACGCCTAACTATTACTGAATCTATAATTTTAGTCAATTCAAGGAAATTAGTTGTGAACTACTTAGTTAAAGTTTTTAATCCTCCTAGGCTTACAAATATCGAAACGATTGAAACAAATAGGACTGACTTATTAAACGTGTACATAAATTACTTATTCGTACTACTAGATATAAAAACATTGTTTTTACTCTACCACAAAAACATTTTTAAATACTTTATTTGGTCAAGTTGTTATCGTATTATGTGAATATATTTTATATATCTTAAGCCAACTCTTGAGTGCCTCGGTTTTCATTCAGAATGAGTGAACGAGCGAAGAGCGAATAGGCTAATTGAAGCTAATGTGACGCTCGTGTTCTGTTCAACTTGCGCTGCACCAATTTGACCGATCTAAACAGTACAGTCAAGTATAGGTATCCAGGACCACAAATACTTTCAGTATACACAAAAAAAGCAAAATCAGTCAAGTTGATTGCCCTCGTAGAAGAACGGGCATTGATCTTAGACGAATCTTACAGGCATCTTCTTACAGTTTTTTTTGTGACCACGGTTCCTGTAAAGGGGCCGAAACGTCAGATAAAAATGTTAAAATTAAATTGAAGTGATTGACGTAGTTTCAATTCTAAAAAGGAATTTTACAAGATTTACCATGCTAAATTCTTTTATTATTTTACCATACTCCGAAAAAGCTTAAAAAACTTACTCAACACTGATGTATGCTGATCACATTTTCAGCCTTAAAAATATATCATGTAGGATTCCAACCAATTACAACACTGTATGAGAGATTACATCGAATTCAGGACTTTTCCACGAAAATTTAACAAGGAATTCTCTTTTGTAGAAGATTAAACCACCACCTCTGAAGCAGGTGATTTAATTATAATCCATTCGATTCAATTCAACTACCTAATCCGGTTCATCTATTATTGCTGGCACGGACTTAGGAATACAATTTTTGTTTATTGCGATTTGGTAAACAAATAGGGATTTATCATGTTATACCTAGAGACAAAATTATATGACACAGTATATAGTATATAATGAAATGTTTTGTAAATGGAAATATGTATGTTTTATTAGTAAAACCTTTTTTAGTAGAACATGTACACTTTGTGCCCGCTTTGTACCTGTTTCGAGAGAATCGGGATGATGATAGCTTTATCAATATGGAAATCATATACAAAAGTATTCCAGATTAAACTATATACTTCTGGGACTATTTTCTAATAATTAATCTCCCTAGTCTCCGGATATTAGAGCATGCAAACACAAAACTTTAAATTTGAATTGTTTTAACTGATTTTTATAAAGGTTTGGCTCCTAATTCACTGACAGTACCACATACAACTCGTACGCGGTATAACTGGTGTACGTTACCTCATATCTCGCCAAGTCCGTCCCTGCAACTAGTGAGTCGAAACCACGGCTCAAGAGAAAATTAATCGCGCATCCAATCGTGGCCCCACGACGAATTAATTCTTAATCTGGGCCAAATGTGCCCCACACCGATCAACGGGCACTTAACGCTTGCGCGGGCTCAGTTTAATTAAAATTGGTGATAAAGGTGCTATTTGTTTACGAGCTACCAGATCTCCTAGTTATTTATTACATGTACCTTTGATCGAGATTGCGTTGTTTATAGAGGTGTTTTCCTTGTTAATGTAGATGCATAGGTGTGCTGTGCTTCTTGCCATTCTGTCTTGAACAAAGTCTCAGAAGATGACAAGAAATGATAAATACTGAGTGTTGATTGCTGAAATTTTGACGTAAACTCGAATTTTAAATATTTCACCAATCAACTCACAGTATTATATTATATCATGTCTTGTTTTATATAATTTCTTGTCTTCTGTGACATTCGTTGGGCTGGATGGAGATAGTTGGTAATAGTTGTGGTTTTGTTGAGCGAGTATAGGACCAAGGAATTGCGTTGTCCTATGAAAACTCTGCCATATTTTTTGTAGTGATTTTCAGGGGTTTATAAAACATTTATTTTATCTCTGTTTGATTGTAAATTAGGTACTAACGGACTTACTTTATTAAATAATTTAAGTAGTAATCATGTTTAATAGAAGGAATTATTAATTATCAACTTCAGAATTCAAAAAGTATGAATCAAATAAAATAAGGAAAATTCTCTAAAGACAATGAAGAATAAATATTAATTATAAATTCAAATTTCAACCCCTAAAATGTAGAACCGTTTTTATTGTACCCTTCAGAATAAAAATTAGCAGACGAAAGCGACCCAAGAGTCAGTTTCGGGGTAATTAATATTTATTAGATTTTCTCCATTAATTTGTATTATTAGTAGAGTTGGATCAAAATATAAAGCGCCAAAGTAAAAAAAAGATTGTAAGGGCGGATGCACAAATAATTCTTATTAAATATAGTTTCTAAATATGATTGAAAACAAATGCACTTCAAAAGTACAACTTTGAATAATCAGCATATGTTATACGAACATATTTAAATACTAAAAAGATTTAAGAGATATTGTGCAATCCGTCTTTAATAACTGAATAAAATCTGTCCCTACATTATATCCGTATTGGTCACTTTAGTTTTTAAAGGCCGTTATAAACTTTGTAATTTGATATTGTCACTCAGAGTTAAGAGTGCTGCTTGTCAAATACTAATTTGATAAGTTTCGGCAATTTTAGCTTTTTTAATATGTAGTGATGTAGTGATTATAGCTTTATCATGATCACCAGCGCCCCGCGGTTTTACCTGCGTTGTGCCCGTTTCCATGGGAACTTCAGGATGAAAAATAGCCTATAACCTTCCCGTTGAATGTGGTTATCTATTACAAACAGAATTATTGAAATCGGACTGATAATTCTCGAGATTATCTCGAACAAAAAAACAAACAAACTTACAAATTTTACCTCTTTATAATATTAGTATAGATATGAGTGAGACGTAATATTGTTTGAACGTAAGTGTTCCTATTTATATCCAACGATATTATTAACCGTACACCTATTTTTAAACCAAATAATTTCCAAATTCAAATATTTACCTAATAATAAATTCTCAGAATTTCTTGAAACCGTTTCCTGGTACGTTCAAAGTTCACATCACGTTAAACATCATTAAACAGGCTTCTGAAGTTAAACAAAAACATCCCTTTGACATTTTCCTCGTTTCAAATAACCCTATCGTTGGCCCCTGACTTCAATATAGGGTATAGATATCAGGGGTCAAGTTAAGCTGGTCGTATTACCTTCAGGCAGTGGTGGCTCCTGCCAATTAGTCAGAACTCCTTTATTTTGAATTTAAGGTTACCGTGGATTTGTTTTTGATGAGATTTTTCTATACAGAACGTGATCTATACCTTGTAATATGTGAAAGCTATATTATAGATAAGCGTAGACAAATAAATAGTTAGTATCACACGCCACCTTTCCATATGACACTGATACTAAGTATTTGAGAACCACATTGGTGTTGATATTTAATATCTATTATCTAAAAACACATAAATAAAACAAAATCGCCAAATGCTGGAGATATGTATGTAATTGTTTTTTTCAAAAACTACGAATGGATTTTGAAGCGGTTTTCACCAACATACAAAATGATTCAAAATATTACTTTTCATGCTAAAGTGCCCACAACAACGGGCACAATTCAGGTAAAACCGCGGATTATTGCTAGTAAGTTATAATTTTAAGAATCAATTAATATCTATCTTAGAGTTCTAGTAAAGAAAAGTTGTAAATAAGGCATCCCCAGTATCAGAGTATTTAAATCGCCTAATAACAAGACATAATATATGAATATATCAAGATTAAAACATGAACATTAAAACTCAAAATATCCAATATTAAACACGATTAATTGCACACGAAATTCTTCTAAAATCCTGATCATAAATCAAGTTAAAAGCACCTGTAATGGTATTAGCTCCGAGCCAGTCATAGAAAAAAAGGAAAACGGACGGGCCGGTACATCCGGTTATCCGTATATGCCCGGCTGGGGTAATCCCCTGGGGGTAAATCGGAACAGGTAAGTTTTCCCCTATTATGTGTTACCCTGTTTATCTTTTTTAAATTCGTTTTTCCTTGACGTTTTGAAATAGGAAGTTTATCTTGAGGTACTCGTAAGTTTGTGTTTTGCGAACTCTTTTAGTTAGCGTAGAATATTTTCAGATATTATTTCCACTAAAGTAAATTATATAATTCTATTCTAATTATACCTCTTATATAAAGTAAGTCTGCTGTAAATTTTCTAGCCTTTGTAAATCTCTATACAAGGCGCGAAGAGCGTAGAGGCGCTCACTGAAGATATCAGTACAGTGAATAGGATTAGTTGTTATCACCGCACTTGCCTACTAATAATGATGTGATGATAACAAATCTGAGTCACGTTTGAAAATTATAAACATAATTCGCTCCAAAATTGAACCCGGGACCTCGATTTTGGCAGATAAGAGTCACAAATAATCTACGTTATTATTTTAACTTTTAAATACGAATATGTCGACCTAATTGAAAGCCACAATGAAACATAATTATGCACAGTATTTATTAAATGTTGACAAAACCACAAAATGTCGATTGTTCTATAAATAAACACGAATTTTGATTCACAATAATTGTTAAATTTAAATCAAATTAAATTAAATTTAAACCTTTTATTACTTAACCACAGGGAAATAAAAGGGTATTTTATTTTGCCCGCATTTGTCCTTTACGTTACCCCGGGGTAAAAAGCAAATTTTATTTAATCAAGGGCGTTACAACCACGCAGTAAATAGAACCGAACCCGCAATAAAATCTAAGTGTGAGTATAAATTTATATAAAATTACCCCTAAAGAGAGAATGGCGATTTATTGGTGATTACGAACGAGATAATGAATTAAGCGCTTGTACATTAGTAATGGTGAAAGTAATTCTTTTTTCTCCTTCTCGTTTTAATTTCTTTTGGAAACATAGGGGTTAGTATTTTGTGAGATACTGCTATATTTTTGCGTAATATGAATTCAAAATTTTGCGAGTATCATGTTCCAAATATGTACAAACTAAACAAAAACTGAACATAACCACAACCAATTCAGTATTGAAATTCAATATTTGAATAGCCTTTTAATACAATACCGATACTATTGACTTAATAATGCAGTACATATTAAATTTTGCCGTTAATTTATCTAAATACAAACTAGGAAAATCACAATAACAATAACGAACACTAGGCTTTCTCTAACAAACTCAACCTTTGTTATGGAATAAGCGGAAACAAAAAATAACAAACCTATAAAATCACAAATTACGCCGCGGTTCTTCACAAGATATCGTCCCGTATATTTACAAGAAACAGTCATTTCTCGTACACCGATAAGAACCCTTGTAACAGACAGATTTCGTGTTTAATTTCGTTTTAAAAGAAATTAAACTTCGTCGGATCCTTCAGGTACTTATTTAATGAGCATTTCTACCGGTTTCAGTTTTACTTATTAACAAGGAAAATTGGATTTACTCTTTCTATAGATCTGCCGGGAATCTGATGAAAATCCGGATCTGTTTGATGAAAATCCGACAGAATCAGAATGAGCCTTGAAATCATTTTATGTAATGAGTTTAATACACGACTCAATATACATTTTGTAGTTTTTTTTATCATGTACCATTAATTATTTTTTAAATTTGAATCCACAACATATTTTATTAGCGCCCTCTTCTCGTATAATGATTTAATATTTAAAACTTTTCAATCTACATGAAACTAAGCATTCTTCGATTTGATAGCTTTTTAAAGGGACGGCCATCATATATAGACATTCTTTAAGAGTTCACCCGCGACCACAAGTGGTGCAATCCACTCGAAGCGTCGGAAAATTAAAAGTAAGTAATTACTGGCTCTATTAACTTTCTACCGCAGAAAAACCTGTGTGAGTACTATTACTATAAGTTATTCTTAAAGCTTGATTGCACAAAATTATTATGAAATCAAACTCAACAGCTTAACCAAACCCCCAATCTTCATTAATACAACTATAGTGCCTACAAAACGCAAACAGAATCTATGTAATTTATCTTCTTAACAAAAACCGAGATGTAACTAAAGATACCTTTCTTTACTACAGTTTTATTACCAAAAGCTCTGCAAAGCTCCTTAAACGAAGCTTGCAACAACATAAAGTTCAGCGCCATCTGTCGGAAGTAAACCTAACCCTATGATTGTAATGTACTGATATTATCTCCGCCACAAATAAAATGAATGACAGAAATCAGGGTGAAAATAAAATTTATTCGTCGCATGCAATTATCCAGTGACCCTGTTGGACAAAGGCTATGGGGGGCATGTCACACCGAAGTGTTAAAAATGAATCATATTTATAAAATAGAATTTGTAATCTATTATATTAGAGAATACAATTGCCAAGTTAATCGATCCGTAATCTTATCTGAAGGTCTGTTTTCAGTAGCGACCGCTGACCACAGCAGCAGGCAGCAACTGCCGACCGCAAGCAGCACTCGCTAGTAGCAGGCAGCAACTGCCAGCTGAAAACAGTAGTGTTGCCGCGCCCATTTTATACAGATTTTCAGAATGATGCTTGCGGTTCATATTTGCTGACTGCTACTGCCGTGCGGTCGCTTTCAAAAACAGACCTAATACGAAACAAGTTTTAAATCAAAATAAAACAGGAAAAATATTCAAAATTGCTTTTTACTGGAAACACAAAATCATGAACACAAAATGTTTTCATAGAATATTTCATAACAATATTCAAACAAAACATTAAACTTCCCAATATATGAATATTACAACATAGTATTTAAGTGTAACATTAAACAATGTAGTTCAGCACGAGATTAACTCTTGTTACACAACGGTGTGATAGACGATCAGCGTTTACGTTAAATGAGATCTGTGTTTACGTAATGGAGTCCTTGCTGGTCGTAATTGATTTCAAATTAAACCGGCCAACTGATAAAGCTGAGTACTAACTCAAAATTTTGCAGCATAAATGGTGCTTAACACTTTGTTGTGTGTGTTTAATTACATGTTTGTTATTACTAATTGCCTTGGTGGTCTAGTGGTATGTGCACTCGCCTGCCAAGACTAAGGTCTTGGGTTCAATTCCCAGGTCGAGCAAAAACATGTTTCATACTTTTCAAACATGACTTGAGTTGTGATTATTTTGTTGCGAGTAGTCGTTACATGAGCCATGGCAGAGGCCTTTGGCGGCTCAATAACTCTGACACCAGGATTGGTCAGGTTGGCCATCCACTCGATGAAGAAGAAGATGTTATTATTTCCAAAAAAAAATTATTTTCCGATTAAAATCGGCTGTAAGCTGAATAAAAACAAACCTAAACAAAGAATAATATACATTTCTTTAAACATCTGCTTCTTTTCATCTAAAACCGAGTGATTTTTAACAGCAGTACAATTAAACGAACCTTTTTAACGCAGACTCATTAATGTTGAACGATAAGGAAAAATAAATGCTCGAGCAATAATCATATCTCATTCTTTGTTAAAGTTTAAACTTTATGCTAATTATAATTAGGATTAAATGATGTAGTCATAAATTATGTTGTACAACAGTTTATAAGATTTATGATTTAAAAAGATGAATTGAACTTAATTTCGTAATAGCAACTAATGTAACTTTCTTTACTAATATATATGCGAAAATGTAATAAGGTATTTTTTTATATAAAAAGGTTATTAAAATTTGAATGAAACTTTATTATTCCACCCCTTAATTTGTATATGGCAAAACAATGCCGGGTCAGCTAGTACCTATAGAGGCCTATCTTAATCTAACAGTTTAGCTGCCGTACTTAAATACGCCAATAAAATCTAATATAATAAAGCTGAAGAGTTGTTTTTTTGTTTGTTTGTTTGAACGCACTTATCGCAGATTAAACCAATCCGATTAGAATTTCTTTTTTATAATTAATAGCCACATTGAACAGAAAAATCACAGGCTAAATCATAGGCTATTCTTAGTTCATTCATTAATTTTAAATAGATTAATGCTGTCGAAGTTTTTAGACCGCCCAATGGCCTTCTACATGGTGGTCTTTGTCTTACTAGTACTTTACCTACCTTACAAGTCGATATTTACCCACCCACCAACAAAAAATCCCTCAAACAAAAACATGTTCATAAAAATCCCGTTCCCCATTCGTCCATTTCTCAGTCCAGCGCGAGTCCCGTGACGTCACAGCCTCGCCACTTCATTACTCGCTCGTGTTCGCGCATAATGCTTCATAGTGAATAATGCACCGACACTGACTGTTATTATACCATCGTGAAACCTTTTACTTAGACAACACTCGCTTTTTGTTATTTCTAGATCGTTCCTTTGTAACATTTTAGTAGTTTAGCGCTTATTGTTTGGTGGGAGGTAATTTTAGTGTTTATGAGAGTCTTCAAGTGTTAAATGTAGTTATAAAAATGTGCTGTATCAACGCTTAGATATGCGATATTTTTGTAGTAAACATGATTTTTAATGAGTGTTAACGGCTGGTAAAGGAATGAGATTTGAAAGGAATTGGGAGAGACCTTTGTCCAGCACTGGGACAGCGAGTTTCCATAACAAATTGTTTGTATAATTGATTTTGCCGAAGTACTTTCTATATTTAAACAGTCGGTCCCGGTTGTTTTAAATAGTTAGACCATGTCGGAGGCCTTTAGGCGGTCTAAAAACTCCAACAGCAGGGTTGGCCACTAACCTACTCGATATGAATGAATGAACAACTGGTAAAGAGAATATCTGGTATTGATTATTACAGCATTTTAAATTCAAATTATAATTAATACTTATACCGCAATCAACCACTTACATCAAAGATTTCAAGCAGAACAATATAAGTTTAGAAAGATAATCCTAATCTAAAAGTAATTAGTCTAATTCCCTGTACATTTTCATTCATAAAACCACATATCAAGTCTGTTACTGAACTAGCAATAAGATAATGCACAGTCTTGTCTTTACGACTCTTTTAACTTATACCCAAAGTCGGACTAGTGCAGTGCCTGAAGTCCGTACGTATATCGTATGAAAATCGTACGAATCGTACGACTATTCGTCTCACGCTAGATAAGTAAAGCGCCAGTTGACCGAGTAAGTATACAAACTACGAGATGGCAAATACTCTTAAGTTTGTATTTACAAATCACAATTTGAAATTTGATATGTGTGATCAGGAAAAAGAAGTAAGTATTTTGGTCTACTGTATGTGTGTGTGATGTGGCCTGTATGTATGTGTGATGTGTTAAATGAAACGCATATTCAAATTGCCAAGTTTTGTAATAAAATTATTGTTATACAGGACCTGTCCAATCCAAAAGCCTTGAGTAAAATAAAGTAAAGCCTGGAAATATTTGGTTGCCATGAGTATTGTTAAAAAAAAACACCAATTTCAAAATGTACGAGTATATCCCGTATGACTCAGAGACGCCTGACTCAGACACGTGAAATAATACGTACATGCGATATCATTGACGTAAATCCATACTAACATTATAAAGAAGTAAATTTTGTAAGTTTGTTTGTATGTTCGAGCTAATCTCGGAAATTACTTGTCCGATTTGAATAATTCTTTTTTTAATAGATAGCGACATTCAAGGGAAGGTTGTAGGCAATTTTTTCATCTTGAAATTTCCATGAGAACGGACACAACATGGAAAAAACAAAGACGGTGCTAGTATTGACATAAGATGAAACAATGTAAACATAAATATAATGCCGACCGTACCATACGACTTTTGAACTCACTACAACAATAGTCCGCCACCAAATGTGTAATTAGAAGGAGCCCTTATACCTTTGCTGAATTATCTAGAATTACACCGAGTAGTTGGATTTGTTAGACGTCTTCCAAAGGTAATAAGACAGAGTAATCCGACCTAGTATATTAGATCCATTAACTTGTAATACCTCGTCGCTGTAAAGTTAATAATTTAACTAAATCTCACTAGAATATGTAGTTATATAGATCTTTATTGTCGATGTTAACGCGTTATTGTTAGATTAGTTTCAATTAATTTATATTAACAACACCTCGGTGGTCTAGTGGTATGTGCGCTCGCCTGCCAAGACTGAGGTCCCGGGTTCAATTCCCGGGTCGAGCGACAACATGTTTTCTTTTCACACATGGCTCGAGTTTGAGATCACCAACCCGCATTTGGCAAGCGTGGTGATTATGCCTAATCCTCCTCACTGTACTGATAACTTCAGTGAGATGAGAGGCCTTTGCCCAGCAGTGGAACATTACTGGCTAATACTTACTTACTTTTTTAAAAACTGTAACTGGTTATTAGTATTACCTATCCAATGATAGTATAGTATATCTATATAAATTACTAGTCGTGCCCCGCGGTTTCACCTGCGTTGTACCCGTTCCCGCGGGTATTTCGGAATAAAATGTGTCTTATAATGTTATTCTGATAATATAACCTATATTACTGCAAAGTTTCATCTAAATCCGGCCAGTAGTTTTTCGCGAAAGAGTAATAAACATACTTACATCCTCACAAACTTTCGCATTTATAATATTAGTATGATAAAAAGGTATAAAAATGTACTTAATAAAAAATTTCATTCTTCATTTCCAAATTGGTAATACTCGTACTTGAACAAACCCTGGTCTATCGAAGTACTGTCGACTCGAACTCGATTTAGCTAGTTTGTTGTCACCGGATACACTGCATCGCCAAGGGCCATGCAAATGACTCACTTCAATACTGATTCAGTTCTTGTCTGTACAATGTTCATTTGGTACCATTTTGGAACTATCATTGGGTATTGACAAGGTTCGAGCTAATCTCAGGAATTACCATTCCGATTTGGATATTATTTTTTTAAATAGAAACCCCCTTCAACGGGATATAGGCTATTTTATTCAACTAGAAATTCCACGGCAACGGGCCTAACGCGGGTAAAACCGCGAACCGCTGCTAGTTACTAAATAAAAAATCTGATACATATGTAACGTCAGCACCTGTACGCAGGCTGCGTGTTCATTGAAGCAGAGTGGAGTGCGAAGCCCAAATCACCAATCAATGCATTGGGATTGACAAACTAGACATTGTCAAAATCTTTAACACATTCTGATTGGTCAGTTGAGCTCGACTCCGCTTCAAAAGAACCGCATCTCTCTTACTCATACAATCAAATCCATGCCTAGCTCTGAAATCTAATAATCAAGGACGTCAACATCGAAATCGATATCTATGTATAACACGCCTGACAGCAGTAACAATAGCGCACGTATAATGTACCTTGCGAGTCCGTTCGGCTCATCAACATTTATCAGCCTTTACAAGTCACCGAGTTTCAGGGTGACCCCATAATCCATTGCGGTCAGAACAAAAGCCCTTTTTCATTATAAAAGCTAGTCATATTACGATCTGTGTCAGTTATTGTTAATCCTATCTCGATAGTATTGAATCTTTGTTCGTTTTTGTAACGTAATGTTTGAGGTTGCAAAGTCATTGGATAATTAATCACATAGTCTCTTCTCATAGTTAATTGAAATCTATTGTCAATAATGGACTAATCGCTCAAAAGCATCAATGAATAGATATTTTTAGAATATAAAGAGATTTATGTCATTGATGGCTTCAAGCGTCGTTGGACATGAAGACTTTACTGAAGACGAGCTTGACATATGACATGGTTTAACGTTCGTTTTCTATTGAACTCTAAGCTTATAACATTAAGGACTTATACTGGCTGCGTTTTGTGGTCTGCGGTTAAGTCATAGTGAACGCGCCCGCATTCTGTGGGAACAATATTGACCGGGCTCTATATATTTTGTATGAATGCGGTGGAATGTGCGGACAAATAAGTAAAGAATGCAAACTGCGTTGAACTGGCAACGGCGGGAGACAGCCGGCAGCGGATTTTGAACACAGGCAGGCATTAGGCAGTAAGATTACCCGGACTTCTAACCTATTTATTTCCGGATATATGCCGGACGGTTAACCGGTAGATCTGCTTGCCCAGGCCGCTATCAAGTTGCCCTGCCTGACAATGTTGTATTCACAGGATGCAGGCTACGTTCACTGTGACTAGACCACACTACGCATCCAGTGTGACACATCCTTTACAGTTCCTGAATTCCCTCTAAAATGAATGAAGCTGATTTGTATCGGAACTCGATATTCAATAGTAAATTGTATAGGAAGAACTTTCCCAGAAATCTCAGAGGCAATAACTAGTGAGGACCCAACTAAGATGTACAATAATTATTATTCTCCGAAGGGTTCCGAATAAGAATTCTGCGAAATGGATACACGGTAACGAGTTAGTGCACAATGCCCTGAGGGTATTGTAGCCATCAATGTAATATCGCCTATTCCGGACACAATATCAGTTGGAGATACATACATACAACTTAAAGTTAACAGTGCTATCATATAAGAATTAAGTTCACCTTTCCTATAATGATACGATGGGACAGAAATACAGTCGGCAAAAAATGTTGCGTGTATTTAGAACCTTGTTGTATTCAAACTTCTATACCCAATAAAATGTTAAAAACCATTTTTAGATTTTTAGTTTGACAAGTATTTAAGACTTTATTTTGTATACATCATTAACTATTAAAAATAACACTATAATTAAAATCGGTATGTCAATCCACCATATAAAGATAGTGTGCTTGCTACGAGCTACGAGCGCTACGAGATGCTACGAATTCATAAGATACTTAAAAGGGTCTACGTCACCGTAATATTGTAAACACCTTTTAGTTTATAATCCAACTAGTAAGATTATAAACTGTCGACAGATTTTGAACTGTAAAATTTAACGTATTATTTATCGGATTCATAATCTGACATAATAGCCAACCGTAAGATGAATAAATGATTTATTTTGCACATAAACCGTAGACGAAGAAGCCACACTGCGTTGCTAGAAAAAATATTCCATATAAGGCATAGGTTAGACTGTTGACTCACCTCGTCGTTAGCTACACAAACATAACCTGAAAATCCGTAAGGGTGATTTCAATGCGAATCCGTTGTCCCTCAATCAAGCAACTAATTGCTGAGTCGCCACTGATCCACGAGTGGCGTGACTAACTCGCCCCCTAGGACTCGCCTTTATTACGTAATGGAAAGTAAACGAATCTAGTGTATCACTGGCCTTAGTGACTTGGATTGTGAGGAATGCTCGTTGCGATTTCGGATTTGTTGCTAGTTGTGGATTTCTGTGTATAAGTAGGTAAGTAGGTAGGTAGGTGAAGGTAGGAAGATAGGTAGTAATGATAGTACGGTTAACAGATTTTTTATTAGTTTAATTCGTGCACGTGCTGGTGTTTGTGAATTTGCCCTGTTAATATTCTTAATTAAAATAGACTTTTCACCAGTTCTTAAGATAATTTTGAAATCTAATAATAGTCTATTACCGTCTCCATAATCTATTTACATATTAAATCTAGGCCAAAATAAATGGAATCAGTTCTTTAATTATAACGTGATGAAGTGACAGACAGACAGACAATAACTTTTTAAAGAATTCCCTCGTTTAAATAAAGAAGCGATCACCATTTTCAATGATAAATATCTTAACTAACACCAATCACAGTTCTTGTTGAGTTCTCGTTGATATTTAATTAATTAATTAATTGTTCAAACCCAATCATTTATAATGCTCGTACGGAAAACGTGCGTGAGCAATTATTATAAATGTAAACAGAGCTATCTTAATCTTATTTATAATAATTAGCTTAAAATGTAATTATACGGAAATCCTTATTAAACAGAAGTAACCGTTGAGTAGGTCGCGTGTTTACCTCGTAACATAATTATGTATTTGTTATGAATTTCTTTGCTCTTGATTCGGTTTTAGGCTTTACCGCCTTTTTCATAAACGTTCTAACTAAAACACTATTATAAAGTGTTTTGTCTCTTTTGCTCTTTGAAAAATAGCGTATGTCGGAAAGGGACAAACCATTTGATAGCTAATAATGAATAAGGCAATAATTATTTAAAAAGCTTACGTAATATTTCATGCTTACAAAGTAACTTCGAGTAAGGTAACAGCAGACCCTGGTGTCGGACTTTTTAGACCGCCTTAGCTCCAACATAGTCTGACGATTGAAGCTACTGGGACCGACAATTTAACGTTAACCTAAGCACGGCAGAGTTCACATAGAAATGCAACTGTCGACCACTCATCCAAGTAGTGGCCAAACTGCACGTTGATACCCAACATATATGGAGAGTAAATCGCGCTGGGTTTACATCGCTAAGTCTTTTTAAGGCACGGACGAATGTACATTATTAATTTATAATCCGTTTTTAAACTTTCAAAATTGGAACGCATACTCTACCCGTGTTTACGAGTGATGGTAATGTAATAAGAAAGAAAGAACATAACCGACTATTCATCGGTGCAAACTATCTAAGTTACTTTTTCTAAAGATTAAAGGTTTGCTTCAGTTAACACTTACGATCCGGTAAACGTTGCACAACATTTCAGTCTCAAAAGACGTAAGAAAATGGCAAATCGTGACTTTTTACAGATGTATAACTTTAACATTCGTTTAATTTATGAAACCAGGTTTTTAATTAATTGGCATTTAACAGCGTGCATAATCTTTTTAACGAACGTACTTTACGATAACCAACTGTTTAAACAACCCACCCCTAACAATAGTTAATTTTGGTATGTTTTTTCTTTCACAGCATTAAAGCAAGTGTACCATAAAAATATTCTACACGCTTCTGTTGTCTAAACCATTTTCTTTCTAGTTACAAAACTTCATTAGAAAACCCGTACACCTTTACGACCAACATACGTTAGGTTTAAACTTTCGCTAAGTTTATTACGTACGTTAATGGCAGTATTTCCGCTACTGTGATTAAATTTTGAAACTAAGCATAAACGCTAAACTCAGCTTAGGCAGTGATGGTAATTTGGAACTATTGTACTCTATCCTTGAGGCTTCGCTGTTCTGTCCTGTATTTCACTTTACATTGTTACCGCATGTAGGATATAATTTATGGAACTTTTTGCAAGATCGTTATTTTAAAAGTATTAGCCTTTAATTTCGCTTGAAAGGCAAAGGTTTTTCATCACACAGGAGATATGTTTAGTAAAGAGTTTAAAAGGTTACGTTAATTTAAAAATATGCTTTTTGTATGGGTTGATAACTTTTTAGGTTATTTTTTAACACTGATAGTTTAGTAGGTATTTATCATCATACACAAAATGTAGTCACTAGTTTTATAGATAAGAATTATATAAAATCACATTTATAATTATACTCCTGAATCCACTAAAGTAGTGATTAAAAGAGAACATTTAATCCAAAGCCATTCTTCATAAATGTTCTAACTGTTAACTGACATATGGGACAGGCGGTCCAACAATCTTAATTGGCCATTGTCCCCTAATTTGTTCGTGTCGCCACAGTCCCCAAGAGACAAGCAGTGGTCATTACAAATTGCAAACTTGGTACTACAATTCAAAACTTCAATTTTGAACCTTACTCCATTACGATAACGCTGCTACAAAATGTATCAACAACATAGTTCTAACTGAGAACTAAAACAGTGAACAGAAATCTCTACGTCTCTCTATAATTCATACGTTTGATAGTTTCAGTGAGTTTCATTAAGGACATGTTATGAGATAAGGATGTACTCGTATTTTGCAGCGTAACAAATCGTGAACACATTCAAAATTCAAATCTTTTCATTATATATGTCATATGTTGAATGTGAAAATGTATCCCATATGTTATTATGATGTATAACCTACATTACTGTTAAGTATCATCCAAATCCGTTCAGTATTTTTTGCGTGAAAGAGCAACAAACATACATATATATCAAGAGTGATAAACTTTCGCATTTATAATATTAGTACGCTAGGATAGGACAGGACTAGAAGGATAGGATAGGATAGGATTATTACAATCATTTATAATCGTCTGCTATTAACGAACGTAAGTTACATTACCACAGGATTGTATATAACAACACACCGTAGCACACCAACGTTGCATAGTACGCACATCTGTAGAAAGCATACTTATACAGAGATACTTATACATATATGAGCTATGTCTGTGTTGAACTGTGAGCAAAAATGAAAACACGAAAATAATATCGCGAATATTTGTTCCTGTCAGTTTAATTTGTTGAATCACTTCGAAACCCGCCACTTATCAGATCCATTTCATTCGGATGCAATCGGACGTAATAATTCCAGAAATGTGTTATTATTGTCCAGATTTATTATTAAAGATTACAGGTTTTAAAATAGTGATCAATTTTGCTTCAACGCTAACGAAAAAAGTTATAAAACTCTTGTTTGTACAAGAAGTAATTAACAGCCCATTTTTGAACATAGACAACAATTCTGCTTCAACTTTTTTGTATAACAAATTAGTAACAACCCGTTTTCACTTGTCTAATGTTTTTACTCGGACTTCTCGATAACAAAATATTGAACTGATAATCATAATAATTCTATGGATGAAACTTACTTTAATGAAATAAATTATTCACTTACTGCACTATTGATTAGTACGCGGTAACATTATTTCGGGGTTCGACGTAAAGAGATGTCAGATTATTGCTCGGAATTGCGTTGTTTATAACAACGGCATCGTACCTACAGAGTTACCAATTCAGCTCGCCATTTAATACGAAATTCTGCGTTCTCACGTTGGATTAACATTGAACGATTTTAGGCTTAATTTGTATTAATTGACCATCAATAGGGGATAGTAAATAGAATGATCAGTCGATAATAGAATTAATTTGTCTCATTGGTTTACTGACCAGAGCTTATTAATGGCGTTATTAGTTTGTAAAGTATTTATTGATTTAGTCACACTCAAAAGGTTCCAAAAAAGTTTTAATTTGTAATGTCCCACTGCTGGGCAAAGGCCTCTCATCTCACTGAAGATATCAGTACAGTAAGAAACGTAAACTGAAGTAACGCTTAAAGTTATAATCTGTACAAACCTATTTTTATTTGTTAGCGTCCATCTTCCGTGTTGTTATTTTGCTATGTGGAATTATTTTTGGATTATTGTTAGTAAAAAACAGCGTGTTAATAATAAAACTCGTTCTATTGCAATTTTTACTAAGTAATTGGTAATTTTTCAACTGACTCATAGATAAAATAATGATTGAAAGAAGGAAATATAGGAATACGTTTGGTTGCCAACAAAAATTTGCAACTAATGATCAGACACAAACAGACAGTATTCAAAACAGACAATTTCCCGTGTTCTAAGTAAAAGTAAGTAAACATACCAATTATATCTTTATTGTGATTTTTTAGTAGGAACCAAGTTTCACGGCCTTCATTTTTATTGTATTTTATTAAAGCCGATAAATTTACATGATGGCCGTAATGCCGTGACGTGACGTGCGAGCCACGGATACAAGCGACGGAAGCTGGAAATAAACAAATAACCGTGCGCACTTCCGGCGGGACTGTGCAGTGTGCATGCGCAATTACACTAACAAAGTTTTCGCAAAATGAAATTAAAATATTAATATTATCAAAATTAAAAAAATAGGTTACTTTTTATCCCAAAATGGCCAGAGGAACGGGCACAACGCGGAAAACTGCGAGGCGCTGCTAGTAAAGTAATATTTTGTTTTCATCTACTTTATCTAATCTTAGCTCTAAACTAGTTATCATAAAGCTATAGTTTAACTTTATATAAAGAGAAAAACTGATGGATACTTAAACCCGTGTGAGACGATTGTTTAGGGAATGTTATATATATTTTCAACATCTGTCGCATGAAGTCTTGTCCGTCGCAGCGCCACCTGTGGCCTCCGACTAAGGTAAACAGTATTACCAATTCAAGTAAATTATCATTATAACTTATCAAATAAAACATTAAATTAATTACGTCAGTAAACATTAAAATTGAATATTTAATATCACTACTTAGTATCATTGTTAAACTAATCCAAAATAACACCTCTTTCCGGGTTATTAGGGACATTAATTATAAATAATTATGCTGCTCCTAGGTACTGCATGCAAATTTTTCTGTAATTCGTAATCACAAGCGATACCATTGTTAGATTAAAATCTAGTATTCATACACACAGGTATTGATGAGAAATTACATTTTCAGTAAAAAATAGTCCCGAATAAAACTGGTTTACTGTACCTGTGTCTTTATATAAAATGCGCAGTATTACGTTAATATCAAAACACCTACAAAAACACGAGTATAAAAGCAAGGAGGCCTTCGTGGGCTTTACAGTAACATATGAGGCATCCTTGCCGTTTTGTTCACACGATGATGTCGATCACAATAATAATTATCGTTCTTACACTGATATTTATTTTGGCCCTGTTGACTGCTTACCAGAAGTCAACCAATGCGGTGTGTGAGTCGAAAAGGAGACTGGAGGGGAAGACGGCGGTGGTGACTGGCGGCACGGGCGGCATGGGGCTGGAGGTGGCGCGGGACCTCGCGGAGCGCGGCGCGCGCGTGCTGATCGCGTGCCCCTTCCCGGAAGAGGGCGCGCGCGCCGAGCGTCTGCTGCGGGACCTCACCGGCAACAATAACATTGAGTTCAAGCTCCTCGATCTCGCCTCGCTCGCCTCCACCAGGCACTTCGCTGAAGACATTTTGAAAAATGAAGACAGGCTGGATATACTAGTCAATAACGCCGGAGTTGGAGCTCCACACGTCATGTCCAAAGATAACCTTAATTTTATCATGCAAGTGAATTTTTTCGGTACGTTTCTGCTGACTCTTTTACTCCTACCGCTGCTAAAAAAGACAGGTAGACCTGAAGAACCGGCCAGAATCATAAACACCTCATCAGTTCTACATTTAATTGGAAAAGTAGATATTGATCATTTGAATGCTTCTCCTAGCCATTATTGGTTACAAATACAGGTATATTCTCTCAGTAAGCTGTGTTTGCTGTTGTTCGGCCATGAGTTAACAAAGAGGATGGATGGATGGAACGTGGTGGTTAATGCTGTGGACCCTGGAGCGGTTGGGACGAATATATTTGTATCTTGGAATAAATATATTGGGATTATGATTGCATTTATATTTTCGACCGTATTCAAAACTCCTAAGCAAGGAGCACAGACAGCTATCTATGCGGCAGTAGACAAGAAGGCTGGTGAAGTGAGTGGACGCTACTTCAAGAACTGCCGCGAGTCCAGGGCGGCGAAGAAAGGACGAGACGACAAGATGGCGAAGAAGCTGTGGGAAGAGAGTGCTAGACTAGTTCAACTGAGTGTAGACGAGCAACAACAGTGTTTTAAGTAACTTTATTCTTAATTTGTTAAAAATTATGATAAAATATTTTTCCATTTGCCTTTTTTATTTCTATACATATCAAATACATTGAAAGAATATATAATATCATTTTGTATGAGTAGGTCACTTGCATTTTTCAAGCGTGGTAATTACGCATAATCCTCCTCACTGTACTGATATCTTCAGTGAGATATGAGGCCTTTGCCCAGCGGTGGGACATTACAGGCTTACTTTTTACGAGTTATATGACATTAGATTATACATTATCGAGTCGCTACCTCTCGTTTAAAGTACTACGAGACTACAAATGAACATCCAATCACCAATATTCCATCTCTGCCGGAATTATACCATAGCTGTTATAGATAACATTACCGAGCCATAGCAGATGGATAGACACTTTTAATTTTCCCCAGTATGTGTAAACAAAAACATAAAAACACGCAGAACAAAGGACAATCATAAGTTAGTTGTATATCTTGCGTCTCTATGTAGCATCGTAACGTCCAAACGGGCCAACCCAACAGATTTTCATTTAGTTTACTTACTTACGCGTCGGTGATGTGACGTCATGTACAAGCATGTCAGAATTGTGATCCCAGGTTCATTACTGGGTCGAGCAGAGCATCTTTTTGAAAACCAACCTCAGGAACCAAAAGAGTTTCTCAATTCGACTGTATGCTTTTTAAACATAGCTTGGATTTTACTTTTAGTAAATTACACATATTCGTTCCACTTCGAGGCATAAAATTAACTCTTGACTTTGGTTGGCGAGTGCACATATATCTTCAGCAATAATACCCGATTTATCTAGTCTTGAAAAAGGCCCTACAGCTATTTATAGAAGCGACACAAAAGACATATCATAACATCAATCTTATGCTCACTGAATACGCAGTGCGATCATCAAATACTCATTACATATCTTCGAAGGGATATTTGGACTTTTTCATTGAATGAAACCGACCTAACTTGGATTTGCACATAAATTAAGGTATTGAATAGAAAAACTTGCTCAATTGTTAATTTTCAATTAAATAAAAGACAAACATTGACTTTAAAAAAAGTCTAAAGTGTGTGTTTTGTCTACTAGCCTTGTAAAACTAAATCAGAATATTGAAAATTCATGTATTGAAAAGAGAAGTATTTCAGAACCTTCATCCAAGACTGTCAGAATGAGCCTCCAAGTTGACCAAATTTACATCAGTGTTGGTTTAGTTCAGGTAATAGTTATATCAAGTTAAGAGACTTCGGTGAATTGAAAACCTTCTCCATGTTTTTGAGTTTGTTACCAACATTTCCACACACCAAACCATACTTAAGTTAAAACTGCACAGTGTTCGCATTTACCATACCCCAACCAAATCCAATACTCACTACTGTAGTTAAACCTAGTTACGACGCCCAATAAATAGTTTAACCAAAGTTATAGTTCCCGAAACCCATTTGATGCCAATATAAACCAAGTTAATAAACACTGATTACACCCATGCCGTTTCGGAGTTGCTCAAACTTTAACTGGTAACACTACAAAAGAATAAAGATCAGAGTCGCTCAAAGTTTTCGCTGTCTCGGTACAAATTTCAAAGACCAATTGCGGGCGTTGGTCCCGTTAGCGCGGGGTCTTGTTAGTACAATTCTTTGCGCCAGGCACTTTTCTAAACTTGTGCATTTTGTACCAGCCATTGTGACGGCAATGTTAAAGTGGCATAAGAAATGCCACGTCTATAACTTTGTTTGGAGTTCCTAATGCAAAAGCTTTCGGTAAGCACGGGAGTTTTAGGGTTCTGTCAGAGGGAAAGCTTTCTGTTTTTTAAACTTTTCTTCATTTAGCATTTTTGTTATGCGATAGTGTGGCAGCTTATACTGGTGTTCATTCTGGTAATAGATAAAAATATGCATTAGTTAAAATAAGAATCACTACATAGTATAAAATAAAGTCGTCTCTTTTTCGTGTCTGTTTGGTTGTATGCTTAAATCTTTAAAATTACGCAACGGATTTTGATGCGGTTTTTTGTAATAGGTAGAGTGATTCAAGAGGAAGGTTTTTATGTAAAAAAATTCCCGAAATTCCCACAGAAACGGGCACAACGCTGGTATATGTAACCCAAGGTACGAAAAACATGCCTAAAAAAATTGGTTATTGGCGTGCGCTACTAAATCTATTGATAATACACAAAAACAATGTTCTACACAATCAAAGTACATATAATTGCAAACAAATAAGTTCGCAAGGGCATATGTCTAACTATTATAGTTAAGCCACAATAACTGTTTTTAGTTAAAATTAATTAGTTAAAAAAGGAGTGTAATTTTAAGTTGATGATATTCATATGATGATATGAATCTACATCAAAATAAATAGCTCTACAATCAAGGTTAATTATGTTTCTTTATATACCTCTTTAAATTATTAAAATCGGACAGTTAGTTTCAGAGTTATGATGAGAAATATCACTACATAGTATAAAATAAAGTCGTCTCTGTTTCGTGTCTGTTTATCTGTTTGTCTGTATGCTTAAATCTTTAAAAGTACGCAACGGATTTTGATGCGGTTTTTTGTAATAGGTAGAGTGATTCAAGAGGAAGGTTTTTATGTAAAAAAAATCCCGAAATTCCCACGGGAACGGGCACAACGCGGGTAAAACCGCGGGGCGCTGCTTACAAAATAACTTACTGTTTCGTGCGGTCAAAGCGCGCGGGGATATACCTACCTACGAACTACGAACGACGAAGACGCGCTATGTAGGTATTATCCCGAATTCTTCCTCACATGAAACCTTGATTGTGTATACATATATACTCGCGCGAGACATGTAATATTTTATCCCCAATTTCCCACTTGAAATTTTGATTGTGTATATTCCTGCGGGAGACACGCAATGTGTTATCCCGATTTTCCTACATGAAATCTTGATTACCCGAAGCGAAGCGAGGGCGGGTCGCTAGTATATTATAATATAAACATAGGTATCTTATAAATACACCGTCTGCTTACACATTTCAGATCATTGAATAATTGACGGTGACAGTCAGACAGAATAAAATAACTAAATTTATGTATATAAAAATGAATCTTGGTTTGTTTGTCTTGATTCTGGTTGATTCTGGTTTGTTTGTCGTAATCCAAGGAAGGTCTAAACGGTAAGCAGTGACGGAATATATGCGGATGAAACCGCAGGGCACAGCTAGTTAACAATAAATTAAGTTTTATTATTTACAGATTTCCACTTCAGTAATTGAATTCCTAATTAAAGTCTTATAAATAAATTGTTTATACCGTATTAATCACTGTCAAAAATACTTTATTCTGACGTATTTATGTTCATAAAGCGATTATTTAAAAGCTCAATTATTTTTATTACTCTGAACCCGACAAAGCGATTAAGACACTGAAGTCAAAAAACTTTGGTTTTATATTGCGATAAAAGTGTCAAGTGTCGTTAAGTTTGTATAATTCCATCCCGAGTTGATGGTTATAGAAAATTTAGAAGAGAAAGAGTTAATTTGAATGGTTTATTATCTCAATTTAAGTCCCTTTGGATTTTAATGTCTTTTGGGACCGTCCACACGAAATTAACCTCGACATATAAGAAAAATGGAGATGGCATGTGAATTATAAGTATTAAGATAAGTATCTTAAGTATTGAGATTCAGATACATAATGGCACCTCCATTGTTTTCATTGGTCTCAGCGACCAAATTATTAGTGACCTCACTATTAATAAATGTAAGTGAAATATCACTCTTATTGGCTTCTTCTCTGTTTCGTCGGCTTGTTCTGGTTTCCAGAAAATTATCTCTGTGGCTATGCTGAAGTTAATTTTGATTCACTGACACGACCATTGACAAATATCACACTGCTTCTTTTGCATCAATATACATAACTACCAAATAACTTCACAGTCATCTTCTATACGAGTATATCTATATATACTCGTACATATAAAAGAAAGTTTTGTTTGTTAAACTGTTTATATCTCGAGAATGGCTGGACCGATTTGAATCATTCTTTTTTATTTTGTTTTCTGGATCAGGAATAAAATACTAAGTAATAAAAGTTTCAAAACTGCCATCCCGGTGAAGCAGGACATAGCTAGTATTTATATACTTCAAAAAATCTCATTCTGTCCGACGTCACTAATTTATATAAAATCTCAGCTGGCCCCTTCGTTCGTATGCGAGATGTTCAAGAGTTGCCAGCCCTCTCGTAACATGAGACAACTTATTTCCGCAACCTTTTCCCGTCCCTAAACAAACGAGGAGTAAACGTATATTTTTACAACTTTATAATCTTGACAAAGGTAGGTCGTGTTAAGGCAGTTTTTGTTCCATTCGAGTAAGTAAATATGGGCATATATTCTTAAACTAGCAGCGCTCTGCGGTTTTATCCGCGTTGTGCCCGTTCCCATGGGAATTTCAGGATAAATAATAGCCTATAACGTTTCCGTTGCATGTGTCTATCTAATGCAAAATAATTTATTCCAATCGGATAAATAGTTTTTGAGATTAGCGTGTTCAAAAAATAAAAAGAACAATCTCTTCAGGTTTATCATATTAGTATAAAGATAGACCTACTAGCAGCGCGGTTTTACCCGCATTATACCCGTTCCCGGGGGTTTTTTTGGATGAAACATAGACTATTATCTTCCAGTTGAATGCGGATATTGAATGTGGTAGTTTCTGAGATTGGCTTTTTGAAACCAAAGCAAAAATCAAACTTTATATAAACGAATACATCCAGAAAAATTCACGTGGTTAGGCCCAAACTAAGCACGAAGCTTGTATTCTAGAATCTTACTACCGGTACTACTGTAGTAGTATATAACATACGAGTATACATTTATAGTATACATTTATATGTATACATTTATAGTATACATTTATATGTATACATTTATAGTATACATTTATATGTATACATTTATAGTATACATTTATATGTATACTCGTATCAACTCGTATGTTGTTTGTTTATTGTTTGTTCTTTAATATTAAAGAAGACCAAACAAACAACTCTCAGCAAATAGCTTAACGACTACATTCTTAAGTTTAAATATAACTAAGACAAATACTTCAACAGTTATGTAATTAAAGTTAGCAAAGGAACCGTTTTCGAATAGCATCTAACAAACATCCGAAACTTATTAACTCAAACACACTCAAACTTTATAATCTTATGAGAATCTAAAGTGTGAACTCCAAACCACGGATACCTATACTAATATTATAAAGAGGTAAAATTTGTAAGTTTGTTTGTTTGTACGGTCGAGGTAATCTCAGGAATTATCAGTCCGATTTGAATAATTCATTTTGTAACAAATAGGTGATCTCAAACCAGAGCCATGTTTGAAAAGTACGAAACATGTTTTCGCTCGACCCGGTAATTGAACCCGGGACCTCAGTCTTGGCAGGCGAGTGCACATACCGCTAGACCACCGGTTACATCGTTACTATGTTATTCCCAAAGTCCATCCCTAACTCCCCAGATAACACAACGTTAATAATCAACTAAGAGTCAATTATCTATTAACATTGTATTAACCATCTTCAATAGCCAATACCATAGACAATACAGACAAAGGAAGACCATCTTGTACGCGATGTAATTGCGCGGCAATCCTCTACACACAGACAATAATTATCTATGATCAGTAGTGATGCGCTGACTGTTCCATTGTTAATTATGTTTTATCAGTATTAGTGATAAACGTAAGATCGTAGTAGTAACGTAGTAACGTAGTTAGATCGCCTAAAGGCCTCCGTCATGGTTTGACGTTTGAAACAACAGTAATAGTAAAAAGAGATTTCCTACACTTTATCTTAATTTTCCGTGTATTCTTTCTTGTCTTATCAAAAACTTACACCTCTCACTGGATGACTTCCATATTACATGAAAGCAAACTTATTCATATCACGACCAAATAGTACTTAATAGGCCATTTGTGGTTTAATTTTGGTAAGAGGTTACCGAAAGTGAACTTAGGTACGTGATGTTTTGTTGTGGTTTTATAGAACTAGCTGTTTCACCCAGTTTTGTCGGCTTCAAGACGTTTCCATGGAAATTCCGGGAAAGAAGTACTCCATGTCTACACTAATATTAGAAAGAGGAAAACTTTGTTTGTTTGTTTGTAATGAATAGGCTCAAAAACTACTGGACCGTTTTTAAAAATTCTTTCACCATTCGAAAGCTACATTATCCACGAGTAACATAGGCTATTTTTCATCCCGAAATTCCCACAGGAATGGACACAACGCGGGTAAAACCGTGGGGCGCTGCTAGTGTTATATAAGCTAGAGATGATAAAGCTTCATTAAACGTTCTTTACATCAATACATTATAATAACAATAATGGAGATATTAAGTTTAATCACTACATAGTATAAAACAAAGTGGGTATTTTTGTCTGTATGCTTAAATCTTTAAAATTACGCAACGGATTTTGATGCGGTTTTTTGTAATAGGTAGAGTGATTCAAGAGGAAGGTTTTTATGTAAAAAAATTCCTGAAATTCCCACGGAAACGGGCACAACGCGGGTAAAACCGCGGGGCGCTGCTAGTATTAAATAAATAGCGAAGTTTTAATTACAAGTTATATGGCGTAGTTTTAATTACATTTTCCTCTTTGCCAGACATTAAATTGAACTTTACTAAAACACATACAAAACATGTTATGCAACAAACACGACGTTGTTAAACATCTCTTTTTAATCCAAACTCCAAACTCAATTTTAATGGTGTTCAACTTTACACATAGAAAAACAGAAATTAAAAAAATAATTACCCCCGGAAAACGTGAGTGAGATTGCAAAAAGTTACACTTTTTGAGAAGTTCCCTCTGCGGAAAACGATTGGAAAACCTGTAAAAACTGCTGAAAGTTTGCTAAAAACCAGATGTAACTAATTCGAACTACAGGTTAATAGTTTAACACAGTTTCCGGTTCGCTCCATTTGTTTAAGGGTTGTTAAAGTTATGTTTAGAGAACAAAGTTAATGGATTGTAACTAATGTTAAAGTTGATGACATACATGGTTTTGCGAATAAGACTTCGATCAACAATACACAACGAATAACATTTCAAATACTGACGTTAAATATCCTACAAAAGTGCTTAGATATACAAAATACGAGTACTGTCAGTCAGATAAGTAAAGGTAGATTTATATTGCGTTCATGTTTATTTGATGCAGCGTGTTGTATCTCATCAAAACCATGTAAAATGTATAAAGGGAAGTTCTGATGCATCACGACACATGACGTCAGATAAATGTGTAATAATGCGCCACGTCTTGCGAGCTACACATATCATGGTACGCGTTACATGCTACGCGTAACATGCTACGCTACTGCGTGCCTACCTTCTTCCAACAAGCCTTCTTACATATTAATTGAAACGTACGTTAGGCGGCCCCTAAACGATCAATTATATTGCGCAATATTGAATATTGTGCAATATAATTATATAATTGACCGTTTGGATCCAAACGCAATTCAATCTTATTGCACAATTAAATATATTGTACAATGTTATTGTAGGTCTAGGGGCCGCCTTAATACCATTATTATTTGTTTAAACGGGATCTTACGTACGACGGAGGCTACTGTTGAGAAACGTGTTGAGGAACCTCATATATGAGGAACCTCAACACGTTTCGGTCACATTCGGTGACCTTCATCAGGAGGTGGGTGAAGCACTCTCAACAGTAGCCTCCGTCGTACATAAGTTCCCGTTTAAACAAGTAATAAAGCTTTCTTATAGTTCTAATGTTCTAGTACCTACTTAATCAATATAATTTAGTTGTACTTTTACGTGCCTTTTGTTTTTTTTCTTTACCTACATTATCCCACTGTTGGGCAAAGGAGAATAACATCGTGCACATAATTAAGGGCGCTACTTTGGTGCATAGTAGGATGACTTAATAAAGTTAAATGAAAGAACCGCCAGGACAAATAAAAATGATGGCTAAAGTTAGCCATCGAGACGTACAAGTTTAGTCGCAAAAGACGCCATCTTGTGTAAGTATTCAACACTATCGTATTTCAATTACTTCTACAAAACTGGTAGCCATTTTCCCCAGCGTAGCAGAATACAATACTATAACAATTATTTTAAACTAGCAGCTCCCGCGGTTTTACCCGCGTTGTGTCCATTCCTGTGGGAATTTCGGGATGAAAAATAGCCTATGTTACTCGCGGATAATGTAGCTTTCGAATGGTGAAAGAATTTTTAAAAACGGTCAACCAAACAAACAAAGTTTTCCTCTTTATAATATTAGTGTAGATAAACTATTCAGAAGTTAATAACAAAATTGTAAAGTATTCTTTTATACAAAAGGTATGAAACTAAAAAATAAAAAACGCTTTGATACTCCGTAGTATTTAGTGAACACACCAATGCGTATTCCCATTGCAATCTTTAGTTGGTATAAATAAAATGGATAGACAGTTACAATAGATAGTTTTACGTTTAACAAAACGTTTAATAGAGATACGTGCATATCAGATAATCTGTACTGATATAATAAAGGTGACGAAAAAACTTTATACCGAAGCATTCATAGTGCGATAGCTTATTCTGTAAAATGTATTTTGTTCGACGTATTTATATATCGAACATCTTAACTTCGATACCTTGTTTCTCCTACTTTTTTTTGAACGATTTTCGTATTGTAGCACACGAATCTAAGCCAGCATCTATTCTTGAAAGTTTTGTATCACAAATGTACTGAATTGTATATGATCCGTCTAGTATTTTTCCTAGATCTACTTTTTATTCACAATTTACCATCATTTTACACACACAGATATTTTTGTACAAAACTTTTTTCACAAAATTTTGATCTCGGTTTAAAGTTCTGTGTAAAAAATTGAAATTTGTTTTTAGATTTTTCCGCAATATTTCCGGTGATTGCACCGAGTTCTGTTTGCAGCGGCTTAATGAGTTTAATACTAACCTACTTTTCAGAAAAGGGTTGAGGCTTTTATCCAGCAATAAGATAGTGCAGAATATTTTTTTTACATCTTTAGTTTTATACTAGCAGCGCCCCGCGGTTTTACCCGCGTTGTGCCCGTTCCCGTGGGAATTTCGGGATAAAATGTAGCCTATAGCCTTCCTCGATAAATAGACTATCTAACAGTGAAATAATTATTCAAATCGGTTCAGTAGTTTCTGAGATTAGCGCGTTTAAACAAACAAACAAACAAACAAACAAACAAACAAACAAACAAACAAACAAACAAACAAACAAACAAAACAAACTCTTCAGCTTTATAATATTAGTATAGATAGATTGAGGGCGGCCTGCACAAGATTTTTGAAATCTATTTTGTAAGTACATAAATATGTATGTTCAAGACACATGAGCAACGTGTTGCTCGGCCCCTACTTATATTGGTGGCTGATAGTGCCATTATCTATCTGAGCGCTACCGTGCTCCGGAGGGCACGTTAAATTGTCGGTTCTGGTGGTTTCAATCGTTAGACCATGTCGGAAGCCTTTAAGCGGTCAAAAAACTCCGTCACTAGGGTTGGCCACTGACCTTCAAAAACTTACTTATTTACGGATAAACAACACTTCCCAAGGTGTAATTTCATCACGAGGAACTCAACTAAAACCCAACAATTATGAAGTGGGAATCAAAATGAAATCAGTATAATAAAGTATTGTAGTCACGTCCGAAGGCTGTCTCCAACTATTCTCGAATTAATCTCTCCGCTCGCGGCAAATAACGGACGTGAGAAAACACTATTATTTGCGGAGAATAGAAGAAATTCCTATTCTTATTATTAGGAATATGTTTGGGAAATATGTTGTGTGTGTGATGAAAATTTAAGATGGAACAAGAAGTTAATTACAGGATTGATTATAATATTCTTTATTTTGTTGTTAGATCTACTTTATGTCCTAAGCCGTGTATTATGACTATGAGTATCTCCCTGGAGTCACGGGACAAGCCCGATTTTTTTGAGAGGCATGCGAGGGGATACTGATCCAACTCGCAGAGGCCCTTTGGAGATGTTTAATGTAATAGATTACAACTGCAGGGACACACTCCCGAATACGTACAACGCATCCGGGAATGTGTACCTGCAGAAGTAGGGACTAACAACCTCCGTGGTCTAGTGGTTTGAGCGCTCGGCTCACGATCCGGAGGTTCCGGGTTCGATTCCCGGTGGGGAAATCTCACAAAAATCACTTTGTGAGACTGTCCTCAGTTTGGTTAGGGCATTGCAGGCTGAATCACCTGATTGCCCGAAAAGTAAGATGATTCCGTGCTTCGGAGGGCACGTTAAGCCGTCGGTCCCGGTTACTTTCTACGGATAGTAGTCGTTACATGAGCCATGTCAGAGGCCTTTGGCGGCTCTATAACTCTGACACCAGGATTAGTCAGGTTGACCATCGACTTGATAAGAAGAAGAAGTAGGGACTATGAGTATTATTATTAATGAGCCACGGAAGAACGAAGTACTTACTACGCGATGACAACATAATATATTTCATAAACTCGTTTAATAAAGAACGATAAAACCACAAAGTTCTAAATATAAACAACTTCCTACAATTACATGCTTTTGTCCTGCATTTAATTTGCCCAAATTATTTACAAACACCGTTAACATCGCAGTCCTTCTTCATTAAAACAAACAATAACTTCAAAGCGTTTAATAAAGTAATCTCCTTCCATTAAAATCCACGAACACAGACAAATATCCATTTTGTCGATAAATCCGAAAGATTCGAATTAATTAGATTAGCACCGTGGGAGGTTCTCAAAAGACGCCTTGAGGTGTGCTGATATGATTACGAAGCTTTTGTTTACGGATTAATTGGGGATGTTTGTTTAAAGTTATTTTGTTTATTTATTTAGCTGCCGGGTTACTGTCAAATGCGATTGAATTTAAACATAATTGAAATCGGATTAGGGCTTCATCAGTTTAAGCGTTATTAGTAATACACGTGTTTTATATGAGAAACAAAAGAAAGTCGTTGGTCGACGATTGCTGCACCGCGGTGTGTAGCAAGACGACTGAAACGCTTAAATTGTAAGAGCTCATAATATCAAAACAGACCTTTTAATAATGATACTAGCGCACTATCATACAGGCGGTTTCTGGTTAAACTTTAATAGTATGATGAAAAGGATATCGTTTTAGAATCGTGGTAGAATTGTTTGGAATTCGATCGGGAACAAAACAATACAATTTCCGGCCTCAGTTTTTTATTATCTTTATATCATGTCGAAGGTCTCAAAGCGGTCTGAGAACTCCGACACCATGGTTGGATACTAAACAATACAAGATATTTTGGCAACAAGACGGAATCGTGATTATCGTAACCCACCTAGGTACAGTCGGCCAAGAAAGTGGTCTACCACTTTTGACAAAAGTTTCTGCGAGATGTAACGATCGCTAAGGTTGACTTTTCTATGCACAATTATGTTATGACGTTTTGTCTGTTATCTGAGATGCTTGACATTTGACATCATTGGGTGACTTAGTTGGACCTCTATTATTAAATGAAAATTGACCTTGTTGTTTCATGACGTTCAAATGAATGTGGTAGACCACATTTTTGGCTGTGTATACCTGGTTTGTACTGTCAGCTTTTTGTACAACATTGAGGTAACAAGCCTTCACAATAGTAAAATAAACGAACATAATTAATTTGTATTGTTTAGTCAGGAAAGTAAATATACATCGCATAGCTTAAAATAAGTTGTATTGGTTTACTTCTAGTGATGTAGATCAAGTCTTGTACAAGTTCAAGTTTTGTAGATTATATTATTATCACACAACGCACCCATCGTCTTTTCCACTTTGTTCCCGTTCCCGTGGTAATTTAGAGATACAATACAACCTTACTAGCCGCGCCCCGCGGTGTTACCCGCGTTGCACCCGATCCCGTGAGAATTTTGGGATAAAATGTATCCTATGTGTTATTCGGATGTATAACCTATATATATTACTGTAAAGTTTCATCCGAATCTGTCCAGTAGTTTTTTCGTGAAAGAGTAACAAACATACATACATCCTCACAAACTTTCGCATTTATAATATTAGTAGGATAACCTTTGCGATGAATGTGAGTATCCATTTCAAAAATAATTATTGAAACGGAATATGTAGTTTCAGAAATTATGTAACATGTTTAACGACACTTTTTAGGCCAGAGAGGGACATACAGAGAAACATGCGCACGCCAGAGAGAGACAGACAGAGAAACATGCGCGGCATCAGAGATAAGCACGTTGAAACAAACAAAAAAACAAACTCTTTTGCTTTAGTATATCAATATTACTTATACTATAGACTTTTTCATAATTTCAACGCGATTAATCGTAAAGAACACGATTGATAAAATAAAATAACAAAATGGAAAATTGTACAACAAACCATCATATTTTAAGTGAGACAAACGATCGCAATGGGAGACCTTAGGGTGTGTCCACACTTCATAAATCTGTTGTTAGTAACTCGACACAGTTTTATGAGCCGGGACACCATGTTCCGCGGCCATAATAGAAGTTACAGACGTTATTACTTTTATTCATAAATGAGAGAACTTTTTATTTATATGCTTACTTTCTTTATGTTGAATTTTATGTGAATTATACAGTCAGTCAAAGTCTCGCAAGTTATAATGAAGATATGCTTATCTTAAGCTTAAGAATAACATTTTTTATTAATAAATCAATCCTTGAACTATCTTATGGGCTTCCGGACTTGTTCCTGTTAGAATTTCAGGATAGGAAACTATGACTTATATACTCTGAAATATGATCATCATATACCTGTAAAATCTTATTAAGAGATCCAGAGATTATTGGTGCGCTCGCATAAAATGTTTACGTATTTAAGTTTAGTATAAATATATTTGACTAGCAGCGCCCGCGACTTTACCCCCGTTGTGCCCTTTCCCGTAGGAATTTCGGTATAAAAAATAGCCTATATAAATAACGTTCCCGTAATGTAGCTCTCGATTTTAAAAAGAATAGGATTCGTAGCTCCTAAAATTAGTGCCTTCAAACACAGAAAAAATCAAACTCTTCAGCTTTATTATATGACTAGCAGTGCCCCGCGGTTTTACCCGTGTTCTACCCGTTCCCGTGGGAGTTTCAGGGTGAAAATTAACCCATAACCTTCCCATTGAATGTGGCTATCGAATACAAAAAGAATTTTTCAAATCGGACCAGTAGTTCCTGAGATTAGCGCGTTCAAACAAACAAACAAACTCTGCAGATCTATAATGTTAGTATAGATTAAAGATTCAACCTGCTCTACCAGCAATTCTAACTAAACTAATTATCAATCAGAAATTCCGTATCATATTAAATAGTCAGTAGCCATATTAAAGGCGAATTCGATAATTTCCGAAGCGCCTCTCATCCCATTCCCAAGATTAAGTTCTTATCAACCCCAAAGCAGTTGTAAAGTAAATGGTATAATAATGTAGTACAATTAGGTAAATATGATTATAATATGCGATTGCTTGATAATCGCGAGTGGAGTCGGAACTAAACGAGGACATTGCCACGAGCTGTGCCTCACGATAACTGATATTACACAGATTTTACTACTGGAGCCATTGGAATGGCGGAATTTAATATATTGTAGTTTTACATGAATACTAACAGCGCCTCATGGTTTTACCCGTATTGTGCCTGTTACTGTGGGAATTTCGGGATGAAAAATAGCCTATAACCTTCTCTTATAGGTATTTTAATATCCATTGAAACGTACGTTAATGTTGTTATTATTTGTTAAAACCGGTGAAGGTTATTTTTCATCTATCTATTACAAAAATATTTATTCAAATCGGATGTGTAGTTTCTGATATAGGAAGTACAAACAAACAAAACATTCAACGGGAAGGTTATAGGCTATTTATCGTCCTGAAATTCCCACGTGAATGGGCACAGTGCAGGTAAAACCGCGGGACGCTGCTAGTAACATCTTATTCTATACTTCCAAATCTTTCTTACTGTACTAATACTTTTTATCAGAGACCTTTGACTTGCACTGCAATTAAAAGGCATACATTTATTATTTGAATTTATATTCGGAACCAAATCTGAAAAATACACAAACGTCGGAATCGATGTCAAGAATTAATAAGCGTAAAGTTATACATTGTACTGAACTCTTTGTGATAGGAAAGTTATTTGCCCAGCAATGGGACATTTTACACTTTACTTTAAAGTAATACAAACATTGTGTTGTTATTAGCTTTAGAAAAGTAATACATACTTTGCTTTTTGTTCAAATTTCAATTAGACTGCACCAAAACAAGAGTTTTAGTGGTGCACAAGCATAACGGAATAACGTACTGATCCATTATGTATATTCGAGATGACTGAGTTCGTAGACTTCATTATTCCTTTCTCTGGGGAAATTAAAAACAAAGTTAAAACATACCGGAACAGAACGGGTTGGTTCTTCACCATCTCCTGGAATTTAAGAATTAAATGTAATCCTTTGGGTAAGGTTGCTTACGTCATATACTTATACCTACTGTATAATCTGACTTACTAAACTAAGCATTAAGCTTGAATAATATAGAGGTATTCTGAATAAAATGGATAACTAAATTAATTTTAACCTTATCCTTAACCTTATCTCCATTATCACAGTTGATATTCGTTTAAACGAAACGGGCTTCAAAGCATAAACATACCCTTTATTATCCTGAAAGGATTTTAAACATCGTTTCATAAACGGAAAAATCCTGAATTCATAAACGGAAATAAACGACGGAAAAATCCTGAAAAGAACATGTATTTTTTCTTTAACCTCCTTTGATTTTTGAAGTCGGTTAAATACAGAGAGTAAGCAAATTGAAAACCGAATTAATTGTAACTACAACCCCGCTATTAACGTGGCCACAACACATCTCAATATCTTTATACGTCTGTTAAATTTAAGCGTTACGTAACGTTAAAATGTACGAAATGTTATGACGAACACTCACTGGAGATATTATATGATCGTCTTGGATCATTTTATAAGTAACTGCTTCAGGGTACTTACACAGATAAAGCAATTTTGGGCACAATAAAATTGCTTCTTGATCATTACTACAAAAGATCTGTAAAAGTGATGATTACCTTTTCTTTATTGATAAAATAATGACAATGATATTTAATTTCCATAGATTCAAGAAGGTACCTATTTTTTACATTTTAGGAGTAAGCATATACATCTGAAATAATATAATGTAGACCTTCTTATATTCATAAGACGTTTCAGAATAATGTAGGAGATCGCGTAAATAAATGAGAGAAATCTTAAACTAAGTTCTTGTCACCCGTACCATAAATAAAATCTTTAGTTTAAACTCTAACCGTCGCCACAATAAACTCTTTCCTTGTATCAGTATGAGTCTAAAACTTTCGCCACCAAGGCTGGAAACTAATAAAAAATTAAAGTAAAGTATTAGCCTGTAATGTCCCACTGCTGGGCAAAGGCCTCTCATCTCACTGAAGATATCGTTACTGTGAGGAAGATTAAGCATAATCACCACGCTTCCCAAATGCGTGTTGGTGACCTCAAACCCAAGCCATATTTGAAAAGTATGAAACATGTTTTCGCTCGACCCACTGGAATGTACCTCGATCTTGGCAGGCGAGTGCACATACCACTAGACCACCATGGAATCTAATAAACAAATTGTATTACTTATAAGTAAACTTGAAGTGCTCATGCATAGTTTGACACACTATGTTAACTCATTGGTAATGTTAAGAAACTTACAGCTTAGCCACAAGTCAGATTGGTGGTCGATATTGGCATCTGTGTGTGCGCTACCACACTTTAAAGAACACGTCAGTCGGTCCCGGTCGTTTCAACAAATGCCGGAAACGTATACCCTGAAAACATTTTTATTGGCATATAAAAGTTAAATGGTGTTCTTTCTCTTAGTGCATAAGGTTCAAAATAGATATCCGCACATAGCATATACATTACACATCAGTAGGTGAAGTACATTAGGAGCTGCGAGGAATCCAATACATTCTTTAGTCGACTCCGCGTTCCAGTTATCAGATATTCATTGGATAACGTAACATGGCTCCGCGCTGGTTATTATAATACGTTGATTTATGTATACTACACACAATACTAGAAATTCAAATTTGGAATAAGGCTTTGTCATAAAACCTGCTACCACTATAAGGCCATACTTGATAAATCTCGATCATAATTCAGTTTCAGAATTTCAGGACTTTTGCCTTACACATGTCTGAAACATAAGGTTAAACGAATGACAAAGTCTTTCCTATAGAGAGTTTTGAAAGATAAAGAATCTAAAAATGTATGTATGTGATACTCGTTAAATTTCTTGCAATTGTTGGCGTTCTCAATCCATTCAGGTGGAAATTCAGTATGTATGTTGGTACCCAATAGTTAAAAAAATTCAGAATTCCTTTTTTGCAGGAACTTCCGCTTTTTTATATATTGGTTTTACATTGGATGGATCTATAAATAGGTATGTGCGAGGGAAATATTCAGTTATCGAAAGAATCAATTCAAACAGTTTTCTTGGTCACTAATCTACTGGATCTTACTTAGCATGAAAATTTTCGCAATCGTTGCATATACCAATCAAGAAACTTTATTAATTTAAATATTCTCTTTGATCACGTCATAACTTCAAAACTGGGCAAAATCTGCTAGTATATTCTTCCTAATGATTTCTCGAACTTTATAGAGGAATTAAAAAAACAGAATCATATTACAGGAACCTTTTAAATACGAGTGCTTCTACCGGGTATCCATATTTTTGAATAAAAATGGTTTAAAAATATTTAAAAAAAATAATCTCGCGGAAAATATTGGGAACCGAAGCTTCGTAGAAACAAAGTTGTTCGAGGAAATAAACAATAATGTTTCTTTTGTCTCCGAACAAAATTCTGACAATATTCAGCGAATAAAAATGGAAGTCTAGCAAACATATTGAAGAACGTTCAGTATAAAATAGTTGTTCAAATATAGATCTCGGTAGTTCAGCCTGAAAGGTTGATGCTGTTACGAAAGGTGTGAGACAGTGCGGCGGTTATTATGCCAAACGATATTGTACAATAAAACTCGCTTCAAAATTAGAAAATTCCTTCAATATACTGATATAATTTAAATTAATAGGGAGTAGTTAAATTATATGTATAGTACAGGACGTCAGTACCGGGATAGGTGCGATTATAGCTACTATTTAAACTTGAAATCTGTTTAACTGTAGTTTGCAACGCATTTTGTATGCGGCAAATGACTAATTTTCATGTAACCTTTAAACTGAGCGGGTTTACAAGCTGCTCGTTAAATTGAACGAGTTTAAAAGCTGCTTTCTAGCGATTTCCTAAGGCAGTTTAAAATATGATATGAGTTGATGACGCTCAATTTTATTTTAATTAAACCCAAGTCGCAATTGTTAACTCATCTATACTATAGTATGCATAACTTATCTATACTATAGTATAGATGAGTTATGCATACATCATTTTGAGTCATTTGGTATCGTTTCAAAGTCGTTCCTTAAAATAAAGGCCGTTGTTTTCTGAACATCGATGTCAAGGATTTTAATGTTGAAGCGAGCGCTGCGATCGCGATCCTCTCCTGAATTATTCATCGGAACTAGAACCTGATTTTAAAAAGTATATTTACACTTAGAAACATTTAATATTCCGTTTTCGAAATGTGCAATGTTAGCAAAGGAGCTGTTTTAATGTGATATAGTTTTTATAGTTTTTTGATATAGTTTGAGTATTTACTGAAAAACTGAGATTAGAAGGTCACCGAAATATGATTGAAATATAGATTATCAGTACCGGTCGTACTGACAATCTATAAAATACAAATGAATCGCCGAAATGTACAGTCACGTGGTATGAAATGTATACACGGGCAGATTTTCAAATACATGTCCACTCTGAAAATTTCAAAAACATATAGTCACTAAACAATTCATACTATACCCGAGTTTTTCACAATAATGTAGGTATACATTTTTGGCAACAATATGGACACAGGTTGTTTTCAGATATTTGTATACACGATCACATGCAGAAATATGTATCCATTATGAATTACAATGATATGTAAATGATATTTTTTCGCAAAAATGTTAACAATACTATGTATTTTATTATGATGTATACAATAATGATGCCTGTTATTTTTTTCTTAAATATGTATACACTTTAGAAACTGTAGCAGTAAGGAAATGGTACTAAAATTATAAATGTGAAAGTTTGAGTTGTATGTATGTAATGTATGTTTGTTACTCTTTCCCGAAAAAACTACTGGTCCGATTTGGATAAAACTGTACAGTAATATAGATTATACGTCAGAATAATACATGTGATACATTTCGTCCCGAAATTCATGCGGGAACGAGTACAACGTGGGTAAAACCGCGGGGCGCGGCTATAATCACAATCGTAAAAATTCAAGCTTATTATTACGAACAAAGGAATAGTTGCTTTTGACGGTACATGACATGAAACCCGTTGATTATCATCGCGTCGAATGCCGTCGGCGATTTATCGATGCGTGTGAACTGGGCTATTGCATCACGAGCTTTAAACTATTTGTCAAGCATTTTTTGGCTTCAACTTTTGAAATAACGCTTCGTGGCCAAGCAAGCGCTTCTAGGTATACTTCTCCTCACTGTACTGGTACCTTCGTTGAGATAAGAGGCCTTTGTCTAGCAGTGGGTCATATGAGGCTAATACTTTATTTTATGATACGGGTAATACGGTCTGTAGTGTAAGGTAATTAACTTAAAGTTCTTCGACACACTTACATGCCTCATAAAAACAAGTAAAAATCGCTTTACATTCGCTCCGTTGTGCTACTATCAAAATGAGTAGGAATTTCACTTCGCGACTTGATAGTCTCTCTTGGGTTCACATTCACGAAGCGATAGCCTGTTGTATGTAGTACCTATAGAGGCTGCTCACAAAACATGCCCAAAAACATATTTCAAACAAACGAAATCATCGACCAGCATGGACCAAGCTCTATTTGCCCACCGACCGCGGGTATCGACAAACGTTTGATATCGAAAAACGCTTAGTTATCAAAACATAATGCGGCGCGGTCAACATTTGCTGAGCCATCGCTTTTGACATTCAAATATAATATTAACGCCAAATATAGCGGTGTTGTGTAATTTACTCGTAGTAATTAATTATTTTTAGCTGTGTTGTGCCATCAACATTGAGTCATTAGCTTTGACTGTGCATTAAGAAACTTGATCGAAAGTATAAGTGAATTAAAACACACCTAAACGTCCTAAATTGTACAGATTGTCGTCACCTATTTGTAAGTACTTTACTTCGGTAAATAGGAGTAGGTTATTGCCAAAAGTTGGAGTTTTCCACCGCCTAAAGCACATATATATCGCAAAAAGTTTATAAAGTTTCATTTATTTTTAAAATACGTTTGTTACACTGAATACCTCATATTAATTGGTGACTAGACTAGAAGTCTCGCCGTCACTTGCTTGCCAAAATCCAATGGCTTGACATAAAATGTACCTCAAGACTTGCGCCTGAATTTCTAAAGAATTGCCAACTCACTATATCTAATGGAATACAGTGATAGAGCAAATTCTAGAAGGCCTAAGAAAAATACTTGTAAACTGTTCATTCATACCTTAATTACATGCGAAGGAAAAATCGAAAATCGGACGAATATATGTAGCTTGTACAGTAAGCTGACACGCACGCCGCGGTTCCATACAAAAGTGAACAGTCGCGGGCGTCCGTCACGTGTGACTTCGTACAAAAGTGAACCGTTGCGTGCGCCCGTCGCGTGCGGTATCATACAAAAGTGAACAGCCGCGTGCGCACGCTTAACGCAGTGTTGACCCTAAGATACACAAATGGTTTTTCAGGTTTATTAATTAACATGAGTGTGCATGAGTCTAGATATACCTGTGCAAGTGCCATACAACCTCAGGTTTACTCGAAGAAATATATCCTTCCGTTTGCACTTTGCTTCGACGAGGTCAAGTAAAAATGAAAAATATGACAATATCGAGTATTAAAAGATTTTTTTAACATTAATAAAAATCAGACCTGTACTTTTAGACTTCACACAAACAGAAAACAAACTCTTCAGATTTATTTATATTAGTGAAAAAATGAGTATTCAAATACAAGTACTTATTATTATAAGATCTTCTTTAATAAATGTATCAGTCGGGTCAGGAGCCTCTCAGACGGTTAATAGCAATAAGAAAGTAAAAATAAATTTCAGACTTAGTAAGTCCTAAGAGACTCGTTAATTTACGACCTGAACATGCCACTGAAGGTTACAGTTCAATGACTGGCCAAAGAATAGGAGTTTCATTGGTCAGTTGGGAACTTTGATTATATGTACACAAGCCCGTTCCAGCAAGAATGCTTACTGTGTCGGTGGTTGCGGGTTCGATTCAACGGAGTCAACAATATGTGAAGACATAGTTGTTGGCGACGACGTCTGGGTGTCAATTATATATTCTCATAAAGTATTTGTGTATGTATATCTAGTAGTATCAGTGACGATTCCATAACACAAGCTTAGAGCTTACTTTGGTTCTAATTAACCGTGCGTGAATTTGTCTGCCATATAATGAAGATCGTCCTGCGGCTTAGCCTGCGTTGAAACCCGCACTATTAGGAATTATGGAATAAAAATAAATAGTAAAATATAGAATACTATATTCGTAGAATACAGCGCATTCGTCACCCGTAACGAAAATCGGGACCAATACTCGTCGTCAACAAGAGCCCTAGTTTGACTAAGCGTTGCATGTGTGCGATTGTTAAACAACGTGTAGCTCGGCCACTGCTAGTCAAAGCGGCATTTTAATGCTTCAAAAACCACGTGTAGGATTTATCCAGTTGATTCCATCAATCATAAGAACCTGTTGGCCTACAAAACTTTGACACCAGGGTTAACACTTACTTTAATTAATAACTCGGTCACCAGAATTGGCCACTTCTTCTTCTTCATCGAGTGGATGGTCAACCTGACCAATCCTGGTGTCAGAGAGCCGCCCAAGGCCTCTGACATGGCTCATGTAACGACTACTAATTGGCCACTAATCCACTCGAAGTTACTAGTGAATATTATTTTCAGATTTTTTGTAATGTTTGCTCAACCGAACTTTGTCCCCGAATGAACTCGCATTCTTTTAACCCCTACATCCGTCATGTCGCCGGTTAGGTTAGCTTCTTTGTGGTTTGCCTTGAAAAGTTTTGAATAGAGTCTAGTGTGTAGAGTATTGAACATCTAATGTGCAGGAGTATTTTTTGAGAAAATGTGTTGTGAAAAAGAATATTTGTGTATATAATTCCAAAAATGATAACCTTTAATATATTTTATCTTAAAATGAAAAAGACCTAAATTCAGTTGATGTAGTTTTATTATACAACTCCATAACATAGTACAATTCGGTGAATCGAAAGTGGTAAATAATTTTCGGTTCAAACGTAATTTGCTAGGACACCACAACATTTTATTTCAGCCATCGACCGTCTCAGAATTCTAGTTAATTCACTTAATAACTAATTAGGCTTATCATTAATATCGATTGTCTCCTACACCTATTTCAGTTTAATGAAAGCACACACTTTTGTTTAGATAAACCGACCAAAATGTCTAAATTTTCCAGGAACATTTTCCATCCTATCTTATCCTTAAAGCGTCTCTTCCTGACCCAATTCAATTATGTATCTCTCAATTAACCTACAAAATTTCACCCCAATATTTCAGGGTGAGTTCACGACGCCTTTTTCTAAACAATGTTACTCTTTCTCAACTTTTCTTGCTGTAAATTTAACAGGTTAAAGGGTTCGAAGAAGCCTTTCGGCTGTGTGGTTGAAGTGGTAACTCTTCCATATTTTATTTATCATCAGATCAGATTTTCGCCTGATGTTTTAAGTTTCATACTTCGGCTGGTAAATTAATAAGTTGATGTTGATAAAACAAGGTAGGATTAGGTTCGGTTGAATATTTGATGAAGAGAAGCCGTGATTCATTTAATTTTCAGCTAGTTTTCAGCTAGTTTTATGAAAATAATTAATATGAGAAACATTGTTACGACTTCTAGCTCATTTTGGGATCATTTGGATCAACTATAATATACTTATGGTAAACCAGTTAGTCCAGCTGGATTAATTTGACAAATATTTGAATGAAAAATCTATATATATAAAAATGAAACCCGTTTTCCTTGGTCACGGCATCACGCGTGAATGACTGGACCGATTTCCACGGTTTTGCATTCGTTGGAAAGGTCTCGGGCTCCGTGAGGTTTATAGGGAATAAAAATCTCAAAATTCCTTCGGGAACGGGGGCGCTGCGGGTGAAAGCGCGGGGCACAGCTAGTAACATATAAAAATGAGTTATAAAAGTATGTACTACAAACATTCTCAACTAACAATTCGTTTCACAGTACCATAAACATAAATACTTGACTTAAAAGAGTGCTCATAAGTTCACAAACTCCTTTAAACCTAAAAATACAAAGAACCTGTTTCTCAAACCGTATTCTTTCCGTTAAAATAAAAGATACACTCACAGCTATTTCTCCATTAGCGTAACCCACTTTTACTGGTAACTCTGTTACTATGCATGTACGTACTGGGAAACTAAGTTGAAAATTGCACAGTCGACGTGTAAACTGGGGTGAATTAATAATATCGCGCAGAAATAGCTGAGAAGTCGTGATGAATGAAACGATACTCTGTTCACACCTAGGTGTTGGCGGGCTACGGAGCCAGCGGCGGGTAGAAAAAGTATTAGCTGGTAATGTCCCACAGCTGGTCAAAGGCCTCTCATCCCACTGAAGATATCATTACAGTGAAGACGATTGGGTGTAATCACCACGCTTAACTTTTCATTCAAATCTGAAATACTTTCTTCGCTGCGTAATAAAATCATATCATTATTGAGCGAGTAAATCTTTGTATCTGTAAATTTATTTATTTATAAAAACGCTCTATAATTAAAACACTGTTATAAAATGTTTTGTCTCTTTTTCTCATTGAAAAATAGCGTATGTCGGAAAGGGACCATTTGATATCTAAAATGTTATTTAGCTTTTATGAATAAATCCCTAAGTGTTTATAAGTTTATAATTAGTGATGATAAATTGACTTTGTTTTAGTGTTTGTTATGTGTCCGTGTTATGTATCCATATAGAAAATTAGATGAATAAATTATTATATATTTAATGAAATCAAATTGAATAAAATGGTAAATATATTCCCATATACAACAAGCGTGAACTCATCGATAAATGAATCATACGCGTCCTAACCTACAGTGCCCAGACTAGGTATTTGACAGAGACACTGAAAACTAAACTCAAAGTAGATCAGAGAGCAATGAAGGAAAGTATTTTGGGTGTGAAACGAACGGACCGAATCCAAAATTCCATTTTGAGAGAGGACAGGCATAACCGATGTCGGCTTCAAGAGTCCCAATCGGAAACCTCCGAATTCCACCTCACTAATGAACCAAAACTGTCACATAAAAAAACTAATGAATCGATTTAATTAATATTATCATTGATTTACGTTAGACTGGCCATTCTGTTAAGGTACAGACGTCTTAAACTTGGGGACGTATAAAGATTACTTTGTGTAGGACCATAATGAAGGCAAAAATAGATAGGCTCATATTTTATCCCGAAATTTTCACCGGAATAAGTTCTCTATGGTTGAAACTACGAGGAAATTTAGTAGGCACTCAATATTGCATGAAAACTTATAATATTTAAAACAGAAAGAGATAGTTAAAACTGTGACAAAACAAACTCATCAACTTATATCATCTCATTTAATCATTAGTTCATATTAGTTCATATTGGTTGTCGGTCGCTGATGACCTAGTTGTTAGAGCGACCTTAAATAAATAAATTAAAAAAAAAAAAAAAAAAACAAGGCCATATGGAAAAACGCGTATTTAGCCGCATATTAAAAAAATTACCCATCAAATGGTTTGTCCCTTTCCGACATACGCTATTATCCTAAGAGCAAAAGAGACAAAACACTGTATGACAGTGTTTTAGTAGTTTATGAATAAAGTGGACAGAATTTTAATCAAATCGCTTGTTCTCTAGCTTCGATTTGACAGCAAGTCAGGCAAGCCTGAGATATCATAGCCAGACTTCCGTACTGTGCCCACATTGTGTTAGCTCCGTATTTCATGCTAGTGGAACACAATCCTATTATGTACTTATAATTAAGTTGAAGCCTTCATTGTTCCAGCAATGCAGTTGTGATTCAGATTTTGTTATTGTCTGGGATTTGACTGTTATTATACAGCTATAGATTAGGATTATACAGCTGATAGCTAGAGAATGCTAACACCCATACTCAGGACGTTAAATACTTTCTTAGTAAAGATTTAATGAATTTTAAGGTATAATGTACGAAAAAATACGTTATTTAGTAAAGTGTCGATTTAATGGACGATCTCTAAGTGCGGCAGTTAAAGTTGGTAATCTAAGTTAAAAAAATAAGAAATAAAAATAATTCTTTCTTTGTCTCTGTATTTGTGAAGCATGGGGCATTGTGGCTTCTTTTACTTGTTTTATTTAATACCTAAAAGTTGTAGTATTGGCATGCAATGTCCCACTAATGGGCAAAGGCCTCTCATCTCACTGAAGACATCAGTACAGTGACGACGATTAGGCGTAATCACCACGCTTGCCAAACTCAGGTTGGTGATCTCAAACTAGAAAAATGTTTGAAAAGTAGGTATCATGTTTTCGCACGACCCGGAAATTGTACCCGGGACCTCAGTCTTTGCAGGATAGTAAACCCCTAGACTACCAAACAGGTAGTACCTATATGTTTCTTAAAGGCAGGGAAACGGGAAAAATATGCATAAAAGACGATATATATTAAATTTATTTTGCGAAAGACATACTCGTACAGTCATTAGACATACACAAATCAAATGTTAGGTAGACGTACTCCATTACTCCAATTTGTAAACAACATTGATATTCATCACAAATGTTTAGAAGGCTTTCACCTTATATGATTTCAAATAGCATCATACAAAATCAAATGAACACGATAAATTTTTCATAAAAACAACCATAAAATTTTGTGAAAAACGTTAACGTTTACAACGCTCATATGAATCACGAATTTTCTTCTTATTTTCACATAATATAAAAGCGAGTTCAAAGAATATAGAGCTAAGAACGTGAAAAGAAAATACATATGCATTTTTAAAGAGTTTTCTTGAACAGACGTTGAATAGACACAGTCGTATATCATGTCAACTCTAACACTGGTATGAATTCTACGTTCCCCCGTCTACATAGTATATTGATGTACCTGAATGTATTTTATTCCCAGTTGTATTCAAGAAAGGAATACAAAAAACTTGATTGTGCTATTAAATAATAGAAACGTGCAAATGTAAACAAAGGTAGTTTTTCCAGCTTCATTCGTAGAGCAAAGTGGAATGAATTAGATAATTGATAACTCGCATGACGTATTTACTCAGTTATCAATAAGTACAATTATAACTTACTAGCAGTGCCCCACGGTTTTACCCGCGTTGTGCCTGTTCTAGTGGAAATTTCGGGAATTTTTATACACATAAACCTTCCTCTTGAAACACTTTATCTATTTTAAAAAACCGCATCAAAATCCGTGCAGTGGTATTTAACAGACAGACTCGGCCGGGGCCTTTGTTTTATACTATGTAGTGATAGTAATATGAAGTATCGAATAAGCATAATTAATTCGAGCCGTACTTACACGCGACTAAATCACAATACACAATAACATTAATCTTAGAGATTATAATTAAGTAGGTAATTAATTTCTCAGGAACATAAAGCAATTGCAGATCGCACTGTTGGTGTAATCAAGTCACGTGCTAAGTGTTGGGAAACTATTTACTATTGAACTTGAATTTGAGTTTTTCAGTCTTCGAAAATGGAGGAGGTTGTTTGAATTTATATGTCTTCAGACATAATTGACGATGGTAGAATCTTCATAATTCTTATGATATTTTGTTGCAGAAGTTTATTCCGAAATTATCTTATCCATTAGATTGATCTCGTTATTTTTTAATATTTTGTGTATTATATAAAGCTTTGTAGTTCAGCGCAGTATTTTGTGCAGGAGATTAAATAAAAAACCTATAATAATTACATTTTAATTCTTTGAATTTCTATAAGTCTTTTTTATTACGACTATTAAAATTCAAGCTCGTTTCCCATCACTAATTAACATTCGATTCGCTTTAACAACCTCTAGAGGTGACAATTCACGTTTACAAGCAACCAATTAATTCATCAACCAAATGTTAAGATATGGAATATATTTAAACAACCGTTCAGTTTTAATACTGTTCAATACTTCATCACCAATATCACTACATATCATTACATAGTATAAAACAAAGTCGCGTCTGTTTGTCTTCTGTTTGTCTGTCTGTATGCTTAAATCTTTAAAATTACGCAACGGATTTTGATGCGGTTTTTGTAATAGGTAGAGTGATTCAAGAGAAAGGTTTTTATGTAAAAAAATTCCCGAAATTCCCACGGGAACGGGCACAACGCGGGTAAAACCGCGGGGCGCTGCTAGTGTAGTATAAAACAAAGTCGCTTTTCGCTGTCTGTCTGTCCCTATGTATGCTTAGATCTTAAAAACTACGCAACGGATTTTGACGCGGTTTTTTAAATAGATAGAGTGATTCAAGAAGAAAGTTTATATGTATAAAAAATCCTGCAAAATCCCACGGGAACGGGCACATGGCCGGTAAAACCGCGGGGCGCTGCTAGCAAATTATATTTGATACCAAATTGCCAAGTCGGAGTTAATTGGTATTACCTGTTTGGCATTCTTTGGTGTTATATTTCGCAGGAAATTAACATAGCTTAACTTTAATACTTTGCTGAGTTTATTGAAAAGGGTTCAAGGCAAGGGTCGAATAAAGTCGATTTTGCAATTGCTATGAAGAGTATTGAAAATGTACTTTTTTTCATTTTGAGTAGGTCATAGCAGGCCAACCCTGATATCGGAGTTTTAAGACCGCCTAAAGGCTTCCGACATGGTCTAATCTGAGCACTACCAGCTTCGGAGGGTACATAAAGCAGTCGGGGTTGTTTCAATCGTAACGGTACGCGTACACCGAATCCGTCATCGGCCGAAGCATGCTCGGGCGTCATCGGCCGAACTCGGCCGATCAAATCAAACGTAAGTAAATGGAAGAGAGCGCATACACTTGTCATCGGACGACGTCGGTAGTAGCAGTGTATGCGCTCTCTTCCATTTACTTACGTTTGATTTGATCGGCCGAGTTCGGCCGATGACGCCCGAGCATGCTTCGGCCGATGACGGATTCGGTGTACGCGTACCGTTACGATTGAAACAACCCCGACTGCTTTATGTACCCTCCGAAGCTGGTAGTGCTCAGATAGAAATGCCACTATCAGCCACCTATCCAAGTAGGGGGCGCCCATGTTGTACCCGTTTCCGCGGGAATTTCGGGATAAAATATAATAATATCCCATGTGTTATTCTGATGTATAGAATATGTTACTTTAAAGTTTCATCCAAATCCGTTCAATAGTTTTTGCGTGAAAGAGTAACAAACATACATACAAACATACATCCATCCTCACAAACTTTCGCATTTATAATATTAGTAAAATGATAAATAATGAATGCTGATAACTCTCATTATAGTTTGGGGTTTCATCTTTACACTGAGTAAGACAATTTTCTAATTAGTCACAGCAGTCGTGGTATTCTCAGGCTCTTAGAGAAGTGAACCCACATAACTTCTTGCTCCTCAAAGCAAGCAAAATGGTCTCGACGCTTTCGACAGCATTTGATTGAAGCTATCGAAGCTATAGGGGTTGGCTTTGAGTCCTTCCCCTTGCAGGGGGACAATAATCGACTGGAGCTATGGAATCATATATTGTTATGCTACGGTGGATATTATTGGCATATATCGGCATCGTGTGTTGCTAGGTTTGGAAAGAAAAACCGGTTACAGTAGTTTAATAGACGATAACACAAAGAAAACTCTAGTATTAAAGTTATAATATATCTGTGAGAGTTTAATCTAATACCATTTTGGAATCAGTTTAATAAAAAAAGACAAAGAAATGCTACATCAAATCATGGATTGGATTGTCAAATACCAAACGCAATATTGGGTTATAAGGTCCCAGGAGCACACGAGACAAAGATCTGAGAGACAGTAAAACCCAGTAAAACATTCCCTTTTGTCATAAAACGGAACTACTGGGAAATCACTAATAATCGTGAAGTCAACCGCCTCGGGCGAGTGTCTTGAATTATTAACAACTATATATAGCAGCGCCCCGCGGTTTTACCCGCGTTGTACCCGTTCCCGTAGGAATTTCGGGATAAAATGTAGCCTATAGCCTTCCTCGATAAATAGACTATCTAACAGTGAAAGAATTATTCAAATCGGTTTAGTAGTTTCTGAGATTAGCGCGTTTAAACAAACAAACAAACAAACAAAACAAACTCTTCAGCTTTATAATATTAGTATAGATGATAAAGTAGTGTTTCATTATGAGACTTCACATGTATTCTCATTACTAGCAGCGCCCTGCGGTTTTACCCGCGTTGTACCCGTTCCCGTAGGAATTTCGGAATGAAAAATAGCCTATAACCTTCCCGTTGAATGTGGCTATCTATTACAAAAAGAATTATTCAAATCGGTTCAGTAGTTTCTGACATTAGCGCGTTTAAACAAACAAACAAACAAACAAACAAACAAACAAACAAAACAAACTCTTCAGCTTTATAATATTAGTATAGATAAGTAAGTAAATTCGAGTAGCTCAGTGGCCAACCCTGGTGTCTGAGTTTTAACGACGAAATAGTCTAACGATTGAAACAACCGGAACTGACGATTTAACGCCCTTCGAAGCACGGTAGCGCTTAGATAGAAATGCATCGGCCACCCATCCAAGTAGGCCGAGCTGCACGTTGCTTAACAATCGCAATGAGCTAACATCACCTTGACAAACGATGTATGCCAGGTCGAGTGTACTCTCATTGTACTGATATATTTAGTGGTAGTAGAGGCGTTTGTCCAGCCGTGGCTTATTAGGTAATACTTTATGTGTGTAGATGTATCAAAATTATCAGTGTACTCGCTTTGTACTTGTTCCCGAGGGAAACATGGGATATAAAGGAGTTTGTGCTACTTCAGCTATCTACTTTACTATGTACTGCATTTGTCTTTGAATCATGTTTCATCCCAAATATTTTAACGTGATTAAACAACAAATATTCATCTATATATACACACAAGTGTTTCACTTTTACAATAGATTGAGTTTTGTAACTTACTTTTTAAGAACAAAAAAGTTATAATAACTAAGTACATCTAAACAAAAGAATCGCTGACTCTACACTGCAGTAAATACTTGTAGTAGGAACAACTTCGTACAAAGGTAAAAACTTGGCGAAACCTTTTTCTGTTTTCGTGGCTAGAAAAATAATGAGTGGTTGACGAAATTTTTTTGCTAACTTTGTTTACAAAAGTAATTCTACAGAGCTTACGTGAAACATACGTTTTTGTTCTGTTATTTCGATATTTTCTCATAAAAATACGAATGAGTATGTTTTGATCACATTTTACGAACAAACGTGAGTTTTAAATGATTTCAATAAAAAATACCGTAAAATGATTGATGGTCATCTAGCGTGAAATGTTTAATTACTTGTATTTACTATTGTTCTTATAGAACTTTGGAAACCATAATATTTACTTTAAACCTATACGAGTAGAACAAAATTAAGCTGAATCTTGAACCTTTTTTAAATTTTTCAATATCTATAATCTCAGAAACTGCCAATCCGATTTGAATAATTCTTTTTGCAATGGATAGCCACATTCAAGCGTGCGCACGCCGCGGTTCCATACAAAAGTGAACCGTCGCGGGCGCACGTTTTCAATAAACTTTTCTTTTTATTATTATGATACTCAAGTTATATATTTTCTTATTTGGCATTATGCACGAGCTATTATAAAGTTTGAATAGGTTAATACCCAAATCGGGTGTCGCAGTTTTAGACCGCCTAAAGGCCATAATATGTAAAGATACTTAAATATAAAAGAAGTCGTGACTTTCCTAACATAAGAAACAAGTCAAATCAAAAAATAAAAAAACGCAAAAATGGCTATACCGAGTTATAGCAAACAGAGAACCACCGCAAGGAAACTAGCTTTAATATGAAAACCGCATCGAAATCGTTCCACTCGTTTGAAAGCTATGCCACAAATATACACACAGATATCGACACAAAACTTATAACATCCCTCTTTTACGCCGGTGGTTGGAAAGAGTACTTACAATACACACAACCCGTTTCAACTCTGCCCTTTTACAGCACTATTAAACGATAATGTAGTCTCTACTCAGGCTGGATTTTCGGATAGATATCGCCAACTTTTTACTACACCCAAGAACCGTAATAAAAGGAATAAAGACAATCAATTTACGACAAGGAATTAGATCCAGGAATTTAGTAGAAACAAGAGGTCTAGCCTTTATTTACTGTTATTATAATCTGAAGGTTCTGTTGTAATAAAAGATAGGTGAGTCTAGTGTATTGTAGTATGGGTATATATAATAGAGGTTATTCCACCAATAAGTATTAGCATAGCATAGTTACAATACTGCATCCAGCCTCCGTGGTCTTGTGGTTTGAGCGCTCGGCTCACGATCCAGAGGTTCCGGGTTCGATTCCCGGTAGGGATAACATCTCACAAAAATCTCTTTGTGTGACTGTCCTTAGTTTGGTTAGGGCATTGCAGGCTGAATCACCTGATTGCCCGAAAAGCAAGATGATTCCATACTTCGGACGGTACGTTAAGCCGTCGGTCCCGGTTACTTTCTACGGATAGTAGTCGTTACATGAGCCATGTCAGAGGGCTTTGGCGGCTCAATAACTCTGACACCAGAATTGGTCAGGTTGACCATCCACTCGATGAAGAAGAATACAGCATCATAATGATCACGTACTCACGTACCAGTAAATGTAAGCACAACATGTCTGGCAGTCCGAATAACTTAAACATTTACACAACTTGTCATTTAAAGTTCCGAAACAACACTTTGTATTTAACGGACTTCAAACAGTACGTACGTAAGTACGTAGTCGTGAACGTAGACGTAGACGTTTTTAAAGAACGTATGATAAAACCAAACGTTTTAAATAACCCACCCTAAGTATATAATTATCTATACTAATATTATAAAGCTGAAGAGTTTGTTTTGTTTGTTTGTTTGTTTGTTTGTTTGTTTGTTTAAACGCGCTAATCTCAGAAACTACTGAACCGATTTGAATAATTCTTTCACTGTTGGATAGTCTATTTATCGAGGAAGGCTATAGGCTACATTTTATCCCGGATTTCCTACGGGAACGGGCACAACGCGGGTAAAACCGCGGGGCACTGCTAGTCATCTATATAAGTCAAAGTATAAGTAATATCATCTATATAAGTAACATCTATAAGTTGATTCTGAAAGAAATTTAGTATTAAAATTCTCTTTAAACTATCATCAACTGATAATTTCAGGTCTTTAAAATTGCTTGCTTTTTTGTTTAAAAAAATCTTGTAGACCTTAAGCCCGGTTTACACCGCGAGCAGAGCGGGCTCATTAATGACTCCGTTTGGCAGCCATTACGTGTTTTTGTTAACTGAGGTGTTATGCGTCTATTCAAGTAACGCAATGGTAATTAAATGGAGTCATTAATGAGCCCGTTCTGCTCGCGGTGTAAACCGGGCTTTATTCTTTGAAACATTTCTTCTCCTATTCAATTAAAACCGTGTCGAGATAAAACACAAAAGATTGTAACCTGAAGATCCAAAGCGTGAACTTTAAATGAACACCATTACAGTTTTTCATTAAAATTGTAAGCTAGAAGGGTTTCATTTAGTACAATACAAGTGAGAACAGATCTCAGTAAATGTAACAACGCTTTGATCTTTGACATTTTTTTAACAAACTCGTTAGAAAAAAAACAATTATTTTTTTAATTGACGACCGAAAAAGTTTTATAAATCGTACTATTTATCTTTTAAAGGTAAGATTGTTAAATTGTAAGATTGTTGTCGCTACCTTACTACTGATCTGCCCTTGCTTTGCTTTGATCAATTGAGTCTGTCTAAAGTACCCATTGGTATTGTTGAATAAAAGCTTTCTCATGACTTCTCTTTTGGTGTATATTAAGAAAATCCGTCCAGTAGTTATTGAGATTAACGCGAACATACAGACAGGCATTCGTGGAGGGAACTTTTTTATGTACTTTGCAACGATAAAGAATATTTTTGAAAGTAGAGTTCGCTTATACTTAAGAAACCAGTAGATAAAGAAGATGTAAAATAATATCTTTACACAGCTCAAACACCTAGCTTATACAGCTTAAAGGTCCACTAAAATAGGCAGTGTCCAAAAAGGATTGACCTGAATCTATCATCAAATAAAAATGGAATAAAGGCCATTTCACTTTAATTTTACTTAAACCACTCACTCAATAAAATATAGTACTTAGTATGTTAAACTTTGCGAACCACAATACAAAAACAGAACCTAAGTGACGAGTAGGTATTCCGTCAGAGTTGAAGTCAACTTGAAGTCAACTTATTGTAACTTGCTCACCGTTTCTTTGGATCACTCAGCGGCTGTCACACTTCGCTTAAAGCGCTTTCAATCTTCAACTCTTACTTGAAAACAAGCTTTAATATTTCTACACTGATTTTCTTTACTTTGCCTAACTTCTGACAGTTGGTAAAGTATTTGAGTTTTAAAGGAAATTTTGACGTGGCGTGTTAAGTGGCGTTTTAATATTGTTTGGTGTTTAGGAATCAATGTGATGTCAAAGTTCTGGTCGTAGTTGTAGAACAACGAAATAACATTTCGATGTTCTACAACTACGTTGACTGCACAATGTAAAGAATATGGTAGTCGGCCGCATTGGAACAGCGACAGCAGCCTCCAGTTATATTATACTAGTAGCGCTCCGTGGTTTTACCCGCATTGTACCCGTTCTCGCGGAAATTTCGGGATAAAATGTATCCCATATATTATTTGGATGTATAACCTATATTACTGTGAAGTTTCATAAAAATCCATCCAGTAGTTTTTGCGTGAAAGAGTAACAAACATACATCCATCCATCTTCCAAAACTTTGGCATTAATCATATTCGAAGGACTTATCTATAAGCCAATTTTTCAGGTAATTATACGAAAACATTTAAGCAAGTAAATCATTGATGAATAATGATTAGTTGGAACAACCGTTAGCTCATTCAATCTATACTAATATAATAATAATAATAATAATAAAGTTTATTGAACAAATTACATGGTACATCAAATGATTTGTTGGTCCCCAAACTAGGTCAGCCTGTGTTTTGGGGACCTCCTTCCTTATGGTACAGTTTACAGTTTAATTAATAGTACTAGAAACACATAAATTAAAAATATATATATATAAAAACTTAAATTAAATTAATAGTAAAACTTAAGAGGATGAGACATGCAACATTTAGCAATACGATTACTTTCAGATACAATTATAATTCAAACTGAATTTGTGATGTGATGAAGTGGTGATGTGTGTGTGTGTGTGTGTGTGTGTGTGTGTGTGTGTGTGTGTGTGTGCGTGTGTGTGTGTGTGCGTGTATAATTCAATATTTAACAATAACCATACTACAAACTGTAATCAAGCAATCATTTGTGGATAGTTAAGAATTCTTCTGTTTGGTCGTAGGTCCAATCAAGCAATATCATCCTGGTAATAGCTTTACATTTCGATTGGGAAAGTTCATGTATGTAGGCAATGCTATTTATTTTATTGTAAATGAATTTGGATCTAAAATCTATTTGGTTTTTAATAAAAGACGTTCTAGGCATGTCATTGGTGCATATTTTATCTTTCCTTCTCTTTGTAGGAATAGTGCTTAGGTAGGGTGTAATTTTGTGTTGTCTTAAAGTTATGTGTTGTATATATATTTGTCTGACAGTCAGTTGTTTACATTCTTTATATAAATTGTCTGTTGGGTATTTAAATGGCTTAAATAGGATGACCTTTAGCAAACTTCTTTGGGCTCTTTCAAGTTGAATTAGGTGTGACTTGTGAGCTCCGCCCCAGACAGAAATAGAATAGCGAAGAAGTGACTCACATAGAGCTTTATATATTGTAAATAAAAGTGTAGAATTAGCTATATGTCTTAAGAGTTTAAATATCCATAGTAATTTACGTACTCTAGATGTTAATAGTTGAATTTGAGGAGCCCATTTACAGCGTTCATCTATTATCACTCCTAGATATTTGATTTGGTCTGTTCTAGTCAAACTCAGGCAGTCGCAAGTGTTAGTTTCTGCAGGGTCACATTTGTGAGCTTTTACGACGAAATTATTTGGTGGTTTTGTGTTTTTATTTATTGAGAATGTCATAAAGTTAGTTTTATCAAGGTTGAGAGTTAGAAGATTATTGCTGAGCCAGCTCGACACGATTCTTATTCCGTCTTCCGCGTGAGCGCGAGCCTCCTCCCAGCTCTCCCCGTGAAAGACTAGGGCAGTATCATCAGCAAAGCTAACAATGGTACCATTTTTGAGTTTCATGTTGCACAGATTATTCAGGTAGAGCAGGAACAGGGTCGGGCCGAGCACAGTTCCTTGAGGAATTCCAAAAGTTACAGATTTGTAGTCACTAGTCAAGTTATCAACTTTAACGCACTGGGTCCGATTGTTAAGATAGCTCTTGAAAAACTGGAGGGGTTTTCCTCGCACTCCGTATCGTTCCATTATGCTAATTAGAGTTGAGAGGGAAATCGTGTCGAAGGCCTTTTTAAGGTCAAGAAACACAGCAATGATTTTCTTCTTATTATCTAATAGTTTACTAACATGAGAGACTAAGTGACTAGTAGCGTCTTCCGTATTTCTGCCCTTTTGAAACCCATATTGGTTCTTAGAGATTATCTGGTATTTAGTGAGATAATTTGTGAGTTGTCTGTTGATTATTTTCTCCAGAATTTTAGAAAGGACAGGGAGAACCGAAATAGGACGATAGTTAGAGACTGTGTATTTATCACCTGCTTTAAATATTGGAAGGATTCGGGATTTTTTGTATATATCGGGAAAGACACCTGAGTTAATACATAAATTAATCACCCTAGAAAGATGAGGAACGATAAAATTACTTGCCATTTTGATAAATTTAGTGGGAATTTCGTCCCAGCCACAGGCACTATTGTTTTTCAGTGTGTGTATTACAGATCTAACTTCAGAATCCGTCGTCTCAAGGAGTACGAACGAGTTTGAGTTTGAAGGTGCATTAGGGATGCTTGTGTTATCGTTCCGTTTGGTGTAAGTATTTGAAGAAATAATATTATTGGCCAGAGTGCTACCAATGGTGGCAAAAAAGTTGTTGATGTAGTTTAATGAATCGATTGGGTCATTCTGTAGAGAAAGAAGTTCACTAGTTGAGTTTTTCGATTTAGAAGTGTTTGTGAAGGCTTTGATGTTTTCCCATAAACGTTTACTGTTAGTTGCAGATTTTTTTAATTCATTTTTTTGGTAGGTACGTTTTAGTCGCTTTAGAATATTGTTACAATAGTTACGGTATCTGGTGTAGGTAACTTTAAGGATGTTATTCGTAGGGTTTATTTTTAATTTTAAGTGCATGTAATCCCGGTTACGAATACATCTGAGTAGACCTAAGGTTATCCAAGGTTTCAGCACTACCTGGTTTCTGGGTTTTAAAATAAGTCTCGAATTAATTTTAATAGAGTTCATGATAGCTATGTTGAGTGCTTCAGCTGCAATATTAGGATTATTAGTTTCATAAATAATACGCAGATCTGATTGGAGTAAGTGAGTCAAAGCTTTGTCATAATCTATTTTTTGTGCTAAACGTGACAATTTGTGGGTTATAGATTTGTTAACATTAAGATATACGACTTGATGATCTGTTATAAAGGTATTTAAGACAAGGCATATACTCTTTTTAGTCGTTTTCTGAAATATGTGGTCGAGACAGTTATCTCCACGAGTGGGCATAGTATGAGTCGGTTGAAAACCTAGACTACATAAGAGGTCCAGGTAGTGTGAAGAATTGGAGTCCCTATTTCCAAGTTTGATGTCGATATTTAAATCTCCAACCAAAAATACGTCCTTATAAGCATTTAAACCATTTATAATAGTCTCTAGTGACTCTAGGAAAGCGTTGATGTTTGTAACTGAAGGTGAGCGATATATAGCAATTATTACCGAGTCTTTATACTTTATTAATGTGCATGTCGCGTCGGTAATGAAGGGTTGTTCATATGTGCATTGGAGGTGGTTTTTAGTATATACAACAATGCCATCGCTTTTGTTATTTATTTTTTGTGAGCTGAAACTATTATAATTAGTCAATGTAGGAAGCAATTTACGCTTATCTAACCAACATTCGGTTAGTACAATGAAATGTGGGTTTAGTTGACAAGAGCTTAATAAGAGTTCAAACTGGTCAAAGTTTTTATATATACTTCTAATATTTAAGGTCATGATAGAATAACAGGTCTTTGTCGTATTTTTTAAGAAATGGGGACATTCCTCCGGGGCACATGAAAATGCCTGTGAGTTACATACAGTATCCATATCCGATGCTATGTTCATAATAGAATTATCCATTATTTAATTTAATAGGGATCAGTGTAATTGATTTATCAACTGTATAACTAATTGGACATCGTATGATTGCATTTGCAACTGGAATAAATATATTGATTATATAGAGAACAGTAGGAATGTAGTGTGTATTGTTGTAGTATGGTGAGTATAGTGAATGATAGTTATAGTTTTTTAGTGTAAAAATGATACAATATACAGTAATTAACCTTGTGTACGGATTTTGAGATAACAATAATGCCAGAAAATAAGAACAATAATTAACGCGGGATTTATAAAAGAGAGTAAGTGGGGTAACTGTGACTAGTCATTTCTTACTTTTTAATCGTTCCAGGTCTTCGGAGTTTATTATCTTGATAGCCGGAGTTCCGTCATCTTTTCTTATGTATATATAGCCATGTGAAGTCCAGCAGTACTTATATGTGTTAGTTTTGGCATAGTCTCTAACTGAGGCGAAGAGGCGCTTGGTTTTCGCTGTCAGGGATTCCGATATAAATACTCTGTTGTTAGGGCCTCTTGCGCCGAGAGATGATGATTCTAGTTTTCCATTTCTACTTCGTTTAAAGACTTTTATAGCTTCCAAAAACTCCTCTTTTTTTAATACTGAAGTGAACTCGACGACAATTGGTTTTGATTCGGATTTGGTGTTCAATCTGAAGATGTCTTTGATTTCATGTTTTTGTATAGGAGTTTTTACATTGTTACCAATTTGTATGACCAAATCTGACAAATCTTTTTTAGATTCTCCAATGGCTTGAGGGAAACTACGTAACTCTATGCCCGTGGCTCGGGAGTTTCTTTCTAGGGAGTCAACTCTGTCTTCTAGAGATTTTGTATATAGCTGTAGCTCTTTTCTCTCAGTTTCCATTTGAGTTAGTCTCTTTTTTAACTCTTTGTTTTCCTCAGCTAGAATATCTATTGTTCTACCAATGTGTTCATTTTGAGATTTTATTTCAGACATTGTTGAGATAACGACCGCAAGTTTAGACTCGTGTTGGGTCATTGAGGAAGAGAACATAGTTTGGAGATTATTAATCGAGGTTTTTAAGTCATCGTTTTCAATTTCTCGCTTTCTTTTATGGAATCTTTGAGAAACAAAAGATGTGTCTACGGGCTCAGACATTCCAAAGGTAGTCAGATCAGGGGCTGAGTCAGAATTTGGTTGTAAAATATTGGATTCAACGGACAATTGGTTTACATTATATGGAGAGTTCGGTACAGTCGGTGGTGGGGTGCGTAGCAAACCGTGAGACATTGTAGAGTTGGGTTGCGAAGTACCAGGCGCCCAGAAACTTAGAGTGGGTTGATATTTAACGCAGTGTGAGTCGATGCACGATGCGGCGTACAGAGGTCTCGTTAAGTTGGTGGCTATCGACAGCTAGGAGCAATACAGCGTTCCGTCCAGTGTAAGTTGATCGTCGTGCACTATGTGTGTGTTATCTCTATCCACTGCGCGCGAGTTAGATGTAAGATTAATACGGCGCACGCACACTCTCAACAGTATAACTTGATCTTCGCACGTCGCTGTGTGAGTATTATCTATACCCTGCGTACGAGTTGTGTGTAGTGGGGATCGCACGGCGCACACTATTGCAAATTGCGATGTTGAATGTGTGTAGTAAGTGAATTACTCACATATAATACGTCGGGTTCTTGAGTAGTGGTTATTTTTACTTCCTCCTGGTTATGATGTCCTATTATTTTGTTTGATTTTTCTTGCACAAATTACTGATTTATTTTGAAAATAATAACATAAGATGATCTTAGGCACGTCTACTCTGTTCAGAGGTCCGGGGGGAAGGGCAATAATATTATAAAGCTGAAGAGTTTGTTTTGTTTGTTTGTTTGTTTGTTTGTTTAAACGCGCTAATCTCAGAAACTACTGAACCGATTTGAATAATTCTTTTTGTAATAGATAGCCACATTCAACGGGAAGGTTATAGGCTATTTTTCATCCCGAAATTCTTACGGGAACGGGTACAACGCGGGTAAAACCGCGGGGCGCTGCTAGTGAGAAATAAAAACACCAGAATTATGTGTTAAGTAAACTTTGGCAGAGCATCAAACTCAATAATATTTGATTGGAGCACTAATTTAAACAAGTCTTCAGATGAAAGTCATAATATTAATTAACCAACTTGGTTAATCAAACACATTCATGTCAAGTATTGTGGTTTAAAACGTTGATATTTCGCCTGTATATATTAAATCCATGCTTCGACTATTTTGATAAATGACGCAAAATATACGTCACACGTTTATGATCATGTTTACCCAAAGTATGAGATACAGAATAAAAAATACTTTCATCTGTTATTGGAAGAAATTTCCTTTAGAAATTTCCCTGAGCACGGGTAACATCGCGGGGCGCGGCTAGTAATTGTCTAAACAATAATCATAACAGATTACTGCATATTTTTTTACACGCTGTGACTCAGCGTGTTGCTTAAAATTCGAAAACAATCGTTCAAAAGGTAATATTACTTAATTGTTTTAAAATATAAAAACATAGACGTAGTTCGGAGACGATTAAAAACATATTAAACTAGTCATTAAAGTAATTAGTAACTAGTTACTAGTAATTATTAAACGGCTTAATAAAAGTCAATAAGATTTATAGCTTGTTTGTGATTTGATACTTTTTTCATAGTTTTACGAATATTGCGAAGTCGTCATAGATTCAGGTAATCTTCTCAACAATGTTCAAGAAGTTGTTTACGCAGGTCGTTGAAAAATGACTTTTCTTTCTTTTTTGTGGTCTCATTTGCGATCAGTCACTTCCGGTGTGAGCAAATTAAGTAATCCTACTAATAATATAAATGCGAAAGGTTCTAAGGCTGGATGTATGTACGAGTATGTTGTATGTATGTTTGTTACCCTTTCACGAAAAAACTACTGGACGGATTTGGATGAAACGTTACAGAAATATAGAGTATACATTAGGTAAGGTAAATATAGAATATACATCAGGTAAATATAGAATATACACATGGGGTAAATTTTATCAAGAAATTCCCGCGAGAGCGAGTACAACGCGGGTAATACCGCGGGGCGCGGCTAGTATTACATAAATTGTATCTATGTATTTATTTTCACTGAAAACGAACTGTAATTCTATTTTCAAATAACCTTCGAACGGACTACAACCGTAATAATAACAATAACATGCAAAGATCAGAACTATAAAGGGTTACTTATAATAAGTACCCCTTTCTGTTGAACAATTTGTTCTCAGCAGTAACTAAGCTGGTCCAGAGGTCACATACAAAATGAACTTGTTTATAGCACTCCCTAAAGAGCAGTGATTGCTGCGTTACATCCCAAGTAACAAAATCTGGTACTATAAAAGACCTGAGAACGCTTTAGAGCGTGCTAATTAATGTCATGATTAGCACTATAATAGTACTATACATGTTTATACACCCCGGTTTAGGCCCTAGTATTATGACTGATTTATTCTATAAACATTAAATAAAAGCTGTCACGGTGATAAATCAGCTCTGTAATTGAAATGTAAAAGTGATTAGAAACGCGTTTTAGTACTAAAATAGCGCTATCTGCAACGTTTTTGACATAAATTTGCTCTATAAAAGTGACCAAAACATGTTTATAGTGTTATTTTGCACCGTAAAAGTTTCCAATGATCTTTTTTCGTGCGGTATATTATGAGTGTCTTCAAGAAAAAAAATATCGGTGAGTTTATGTTTTATATCACTATATAGAATCGTTGATAACCGTAACATGTAATTAAAATGACATGCTCGACTACAATAAATTCATGGATGGACCGTAAACCTGCAGTAACTTGCACTTGCGAAAATAATTGTGTCGTTAAAGTCATTATACTGATTTCAAATTTGACAATGCGCCCTCATAACTTTCATGTTTTATTTAATTTTTAATTAATAAAATAAGAACTTCTCCCGACAATGGCTGCTATAGTACATATTGGCTCCAACTATGCTGCTAATGTGCTACCATGACAAAAAACAGCAGCCATTTTTTCACCTAACACGGATTAGGGTTCCGTTGTCCAAAAATCAAAATTATTTGTTTGTTTCAGTGATGCCCTACCTGCAATTAATAAATATATATCTTTTGGACGTGGGTTGTTTCCTGAGGAGATTTCATTTTATACTTTTAAGTAATAATATACTTGAATGGCCGTGGCAAGAAACACATTTTAAACTTGCACGCAATTGTATTGTGTGTGGCTATCATACCGAGTCACACCTACCAAATCATTTTGTGATGAATAAGACTACCTAATATTAATATAATTATATTATGTGCAGAACCATGTGTCATATTTTCTGCAACCACTTGGCCAGTATTTACATTTTGTAAATGAGCCTGTTGTATTGATGATAATGCTTGTGTGTATCGCTCCTTTATCTTATTTTTATAACTACCGCTCCCTTTATACCGACGCAGATATATTAAATCCCTCATTAAACCCTTACTACTGTAGTTTTTTAAGAGATTTCTGTAAACATTTGACACTCTGCCGCCATTTATAAAGTACTTATCACATAAATGATACTTAAAAGCTAGTATAGATCTAATTAGTCCATTAATTATAAATTTTAGAGCTTTTATATTATGTAATAGTCTTGTAAAAGTAACCTAAACTCACTAATAAAGCTATTTAAAATATAAGTTATGTAGAAAATGCACCAAAAGTCATTTTGGTACTATTTAGTACTATAGAAGAATTTTCATGGCTTTAACAGAACTAGCGCCATAGCCATGTTTAGGGAGCCTTTAAAACGCTAAAACGTTTCGAAATGGTTGTGCAAGGTACTTTTATAGTGCAAATTTGTCTTGTAATAGTGTTTTCGATACTGCTGCAGTACTAGTACTATAAAGGCAATTTTGACGTTTTATTAGTGCCAAATAGATATATAAAAGTGTCAATAAGGTTGTCTAAAGTATTAAATAGTACTATAATCGTATATTTTGTACCCATTATAGTGCAGCACTTTAAATATTCTTTTGTAAGGTCCTGTAAGCATTTAAAGAGCTAATTTATGGACTTAAACGCTCTATTATCTTATAGAACCAAACCACTCTGTTGAAAACCGTTATAGTACAAGCAGTCACAATGGTTACCATTATAGGCCTACTATATTACTGTTTGGTGATAAAAGCCTTAGTTATACAACTTTATGTTACTCGGGATACTTCATTGGTAAGACCAACATAACTACTATAATAGCCACTGGAATTTCGACTTTGGGGATCACGAAATAGGGTGTAGTTAGAAAGAAGCATAGAATGGTACTGCATTAAGCAACAGTTTGCTATTCTGGGCACGATTCACTCGCGACACCGGGAATAATGGAGGGGATTCAAGGGATATAGTTGAAATTGTGATTGCAATCAATTTCATTTGCACTCATAACTCTGCAGTTCTTTAACTCACCGGTTTGCTCGAAAATCTATCGAGATTCGTATAAAACTAGCCAGTGGTACGGGGAGCGCTATTTGCCACTATGTTCTTAACTTTTGTTCTATGAAATTAGAGACATACTCGTAGCGTAACATAGGTTTTCATTTCAAAAAACTCAGTCTTAATACTCACTTTTCTCTAGTCTCTCAGGCTTAATTAAGTAGTACAAAAACTAAAAATAATGCAAGCTATTGGAGAAGGCAATATGCTTTAATGCAAAAAAATCAGCTATTTTTCAAAGATCATTGGGATTTTCACTTTGTTATGCAATTTCTTCGAGCTTTTCGTGTATTCATGTAAGGTAGTCGGCATTTCTTTGTTGTAATATAGCTGCAGGACAAAGGTTACCTCACTTTTTGAAGATAGCTTTTTAAAAGTTTTTACCCTCTATATAATATTCTGTAACTCACGCTAAAAGCACCTCACCTCACATTCTATTCGTCCTCATTTCCTCTGAGTTTTACGAGTAAATATGTACCTCTCCAACCCTTTAGATATCGGATATCGGCTTATACATAATAGCTATAAATAAATCGCGAAAGTGTGAAGGGGTTTCCAATCTTCGTTCGGGGCCTCATTGAGAATTCATTAGCCCCTTTATTTCAGCCTCTTTACCCTTCGAGGCTTGCTTTACCTTGGTATTCAATATGTAGTATAATACAGATATTATAATGTTTTTGAATAAATTTGAATTTGTTTGACTTTCGTTTTTGGGTTGACTTGACCGACATTTTGATTTTGTAAGTACCTGAGGCGCGTTACACAATTGGGCTGTTGTTACAAATCTTTGGATATTTATATTAAATTACTTCTTGAGAGAGTGTACAGATTTTTACTTATAAGTACTAAACCTAAAACTCTCAATAATTGAATTAAATGTGAATTAATGATAGATTAACAATAATGAATTCACCTACTATTTCGTCTGAAAATTACAGACAAAAGCAAAACTGCATTTTAATTACAATGCCATCTACCGGAACAATTAGAAACTGCCAGTGAGGCATCACGTTCCTGGAAAGGTTCAATATTTTCTGGAATGTTTGAAGGTAAGCTTCATTTCGGGATCATTTAGTTCGACTAGAGATCACCAGAGGGCCAGAGGGAATATGTTGGAATATGAATATGTCCTTATCCGTGCCTTTTTTACTTAAATTATTATGTTTTGTGATTTAAATTTACTAATTTCTTGAGTTTAAGCGGTCACTACTCGTTTTTACTACTCTTACGAATGCACTTCGCTTTTATTTTATTTTTAACATACCAAATAACACAAAATAGTAATAAAAAATGATGATGATATGTAATGAATAGTTAAAATAAAAATGATAATTTAAAATTAAAGTAATAAAATGTAAAGGCACTGTTACACAGCTATGCTTCCTATGGCTAGCTATAAGTGAAGGAAGTTCGTGTAGGTTAGCAACCTACCCTGGTGTAGAAGGTTAGAGACCGCTTAAAGGTCTCCGACACGTTCTACCAGTTGATACAGCCGGGACCGACAGTAAAACGTGACTTTCGAAGCACGGTTGCGCTCAGATTGAAATGCCACTATCGGCCACCCATCCAAATAGGATCCTTGCTGCACGTTGCTTAATTATCGCAATGATCTAACAACGTTTAATCAAAATATGCCACGACTACGATAGGTCGGGTTTTTTACTAAATGGTCTAACATTGAAACCACCGGGATTGATAAGTTAACAGATGGTTTACGCCAACCATAGCATATGGCCAATCATAGCGTAGTTTAACAGATGACTACTGATTGTAGACGTTAAGCAACTTTCAGGTACGAACTTGAAAGAATTATTGCGATTGTATTTTTGGCAACAAATTCGGGTTTTATTTTCAACAATAGTAGATTACCTTCGTGTTTTTGTCTATTTGATAAACATTAGTTCGTACATCATGCCTCGCAGGGTAAACGGCCTAATACCTCTCAATCATATATATAGCGTTTTTGCTTTGTCCATTACAATATATGTCCGCGAGGTGTTACAAGACGCGCCGCCAAACTTTAAAACACTATAATATTCTGTATTTTTTTTAACAAAATCCGTTTATGGACATTATAGAATAGGATTGTTTAAAAAGTATTTTTTTATATTAAAAAACATGAGTTTAGTTATTGTGCTTCTTGTGATTTTGATAGCTAAGTTTTTAATATGGGATAGAAGAAACACGTATTGGCTGCATTTCAAACTGAAAACCGATCTTTGGACTTTTCCCATAATAGGTCATGGACACCTATTTATTGGAACCGATGAAGGTAATATAAATTTAATGACTAACGTTATGAAATGTAGTGAAGTTTATATAAAGACTAGCAGCGCCCCGCGGCTTTGCCCGCGTTGAGCCCGTTCCCGTAGGAGTTTCTGAATGAAAATTATAATTACAGAAACCCTTATACCCTTATTTTACAAATGTTTTATTGCCAAGCTAAAGAATCTTCATATTAAGTTTCAACCCGAATTTTATCACATTAGGGGTAGTTTTTTTAAATCTACTAAATACGTATATTTTTTTTATAAACCAAAAGCCTAAATCTAAAATTTCACGTGTCTATATTATAAACCGTAGAAGTTTCTTTACACAACAACAAACAAACTTTTGGACCCCTATTTTAACCTTTTAGAGATAGAATTTTCGAAAATCCTTTATTAGTGTGCACTTACGTCACTTAAGAACCTTTCTGCCAAATTTCATGTTTCTAGGTGTAGCGGTTGAGGCTGTGCGTTGATTATCAGTCAGTCAGACAGTTTGTCAGGACTTTAGCGGTTGAGGCAGTGCGTTGATTATCAGTCAGTCAGTCAGTCAGTCAGGACTTTGAATTTTATATATAATCTATATATATAAAAATGAAACCCGTTTTCCTTGGTCAAGGCATCACGCGTGAATGGCTGGACCGATTTCCACGGTTTTGCATTCGTTGGAAAGGTCTCGGGCTCCGTGAGGTTTATAGGGAATAAAAATCTCAAAATTCCCACGGGAACGGGGGCGCTGTGCGTGAAACCGCAGGGCACAGCTAGTATGTATATAGATAAACAATAAATGGTGTTAGGATTTAGGTGGAGAAATTTTCGAAATGATCGACCTACTCCATGTAAACATCTATGTATATCTTCTATACATATAAAAATGTAATTATATGTATAGAAAAAAATGTATTCTGTTATATTTTTTATACGAGTACTAGCTGTGCCCCGCGGTTTCACCCGCAGCGCCCCCGTTCCCGTGGGAATTTTGAGATTTTTATTCCCTATAAACCTCACGGAGCCCGAGACCTTTCAAACGAATGCAAAACCGTGGAAATCGGTCCAGCCATTCACGCGTGATGCATTGACCAAGGAAAACGGGTTTCATTTTTATATACATAGATATACAGAAGATATCGCCATCTATACATTGCAGATAATTGAAAAAATTTATAACACCCCTGTTATATATTTTTCTTCTTCATTAAAGCAGGAGAACCTAAAATAATAAATTTTATTTTCTGTTTAGTAAAATATACAATATACTAGCTGCGCCCCGCGGTTTCACCCGCGTTGTAGCCGTTCCCGCGGGAATTTCGGGATGAAAAATAGATGTTGTCTGATTCTCAGACCTACCCGATATGCACACAAAATTTCATGAGAATCGGTCGAGCCGTTTCAGAGGAGTTCAACCACGGTACTCGTTCCCGCGGGAATTTCGGGATGAAAAATAGATGTTAGCCGATTCTCAGACCTACTCAGTATGCTCACAAAATTTCATGAGAATCGGTCAAGCCGTTTCGGAGGAGTACGGGAACGAACATTGTGACACGAGAATTTTATATATAAGAAGATATACTTATCTTCTCATTTTTGTCTATATTGGCAATACATAATTAATGAAAGGTTTTATCGCATGCGTTGAGCAAAGACTTACTTGATGACTTAATTTTAAAAAGGTTTAAATTTAAGTAATTTGACTTGATACCTCATTCATAAACTCTTGAACAGCATTTTTGCTATCAAATGGTGGTCCCTTTCCGACATACGTTATTTTCCTAAGAGCAAAAGAGACAAATACTTTATAACAGTGTTTTAGTCAAAATGCTTCTAATTTTAAATATTATTTCATTTTCAGACCGAATGAATGGTTTCAAATTAATCGGTAAAGCTGCAATGAAATATGGTGGACTAACGAAAATGTGCTTTGGAACCAGATTATTTGTCGGTAAGTTACACGCCCGGCGGTGTTACCCGTAGAAATTTCAGAATAAAATGTTCCCTTGTGTTATTCTGATGTATACCTATATTACTGTAAAGATTCATCCAAATCCGTCCAGTGGTTTTTTCGCGAAACAGTAACAATCATACATCCTCACAAATTTTAGCATTTATAATATTAGTCGGTTTACAAAGCTGGCGCCAGGGTTAGTATACTACTATGTATATAAAAGTAAAGTATTTGCCCGTACCACTGCTGGGCAAAGTCAGCCTCTTATCTCATCGTTGATATCGTTGTAAGCGTAATTATCACGCTCGCTTGTTTCATTTAAATTGAAACTTTCGTTGATGTATTTATCGTCAGTATTGGCATTATGGACCAACAATCGTAATCAAAAATCTTACCTCTTGTAGTTTCGGACTTGCACGTTGCACATACTGACCGTTTTTAAAAAGCTACCCTGTATATTATAGTAAAGGTTATACAATAATGATTGATTGCAGTGGTGTTAGGACCAAAGGACTTAGAAATAGTACTAAAGTCCTGTTTAGATAAAGATGACATCATGAACGTTGCTCGGGAAGTGTTTGGCAACGGAAGTATATTTGCTCCAGGTAAGAAATATTCTTTACTAGCTGTGCCTGCGGTTTCATCCGCAGTGCACTTGTTCCCGTGGGAATTTTGGGATTTTTATTGCTTATTATCCTATTTCTGACCAAGACAAATTCATATTTCCCCTCATTTAGTTCCAGTTTGGAGACCGCGACGGAAAATAGTTGCTTCGATATTCAGCCCCAAAAACTTGAGTGAGTTTGCGAATGTCTTCTCCAAACATAGCTGTACTACTGTAGATCGACTCAGAGACAAATCTGATGAAAGACCATTCTCTGTGTTTACATATTTGACGTCGTACTCTATGGATTCCGTTTGTGGTAAGTAGGACCTATTTTAAATGTTAAAGTTCAAAATTCAAATTATTGATGGGATATAATCCGGTCAAATTACACCAAAAAATAGGGGTGAGGTTACTAATTAACACTTGGCTGAAAATTGATAAGATAGTTGAAAACACTATCATAAAAGTCCTTAAGATTGTTTTTGAAATATAACGTTTCAAAAAGTTGAAATTTTAATTTGAGCTTAGTAAGCTAATCTGTCTACATATGTAAATAAAAATGAATCGCCAAAATGTATGAACGCGCATAACTTCAAAACGATGTGACGGCACCAAATTAGATGATTCCTTTTTTGTGTTCCTTATTGTCAGGACAAGGTGAATTATTGTAACTTTGGATGTATCAATTGACAGGACATTTCATTAGGGAACTGTTGTTCACTTTTGTTTTTGATTCTCATTTAAATGAACATTTTCAAAATTAATTAAACACGTTTTCAAAAATTATTTTTATTAATAATGTGTAAATATCAGAAATAATTTTAATTTATCTTACAGAAAACACTTTGGGCATTAATGTTGGTGCTCAAAACAAATCCAATAACACCTTTTTGGAAGCTTTCCAAGAACACTGCGAGCTTGCTTCCTTCAGGGTATGCCAGCATCCAGTAGTTCAGGAAATATACAAATATATGCCGATATATCAAACTTATTTGAGGCCCATCAAAATTATGCACCAATTTATTGACGAGGTAATATTATAGTGCCTGTACATAACATAGTAACAATGTATAAAAGACAAAGTTATCACTATCACTACAAATATAAAACAGAGTCGCTGTCTGTCCCTATGTATGCTTAGATTTTTAAAACTACGCAACGGATTTTGACGTGGTTTTTATTAATAGATAGAGTGATTCAAGAGGCAGGTTTATATTATATAAAAATTCCCGATCCCACGGGAACGGGCACAACGCAGGTAAAACCGCGGGGCACTGCTAGTTCATTGAATAATGTATAATTCCAATTATTTACATACCATTACTGATCATTTCAGATAGTTCAGAAAAAGCGAAAAGAAATTGAAGATCCCAGGATAAAAAGCGTGAACAACGGTAAGTTAAAAATAAAATTAAGCTATTGTAAACTGGCTAAGTATAGCTAAGTGCAAAAACTTGCACAATAAAACTGACACGGGGACAAAATCTATTGATAAGTAATGGGACCGTACTGTGTCTTGAACACTCAATTCTCAATTCATTGGGGTCTCTGAACTGGTGCTCAATCATTGGCACTGAATATTTATTAAGTCTCAATACTAGTAATAATTTTAACGCCTGTTTTTTCAATTCTGCAATTCTGCTTTTACGCAATCCGCTATAACGTCAATTTGCAAATAGCAAACGTGCTGATTACGATTGATAGTTTTCACCCAGCAAGTCATGCCAGACTAATATTTTTATCATTTAGATTTAGATGGTTCAAGTTCTCAAACCAAAACCAAGACATTTCTTGAGTTGTACATGGAATCATCAAAGGGTGGCTTCACGAACCTGGAGCTCCGTGAGGAAGCCCTCGTGCTGGTGCTGGCCGGGAGCGACACCTCGGCAGTCGGAGCAGCATTCACTTGTTTAATGCTCAGCATGCACCCTGAAGTACAAGAAAGAGCTTTTGAAGAGTAAGTCAAATTGATGTTAGAATATCCGCACACAGATCAATTCTTAATGCATTTTTTAAATGGCTCATTTAATCAATTATTTCTTCTAATTTGTTTAGTCCTTGTCTTAGATACCTAATTTATTATTTCTTTCGCCAGAATCCGAGATATTTTTGGAGACTCTGACAGGCCGCTCACATCAGAAGATTTATCCAGACTGCGGTATCTGGACATTGTGGTTAAAGAGTCTCTGCGACTTTACCCTCCGGTTCCTGTGATAGTGAGGGAGGTGGACACACCGGTTACACTGAGTAAGTGCTGTTCAACATTTTGATTACCCATAACAATAAATAAAATTCCATACTTTTTTTCTCATAACCACTTATAAGGATACAATCTTTCCACGATCAAAAGATGTATCAATGTGTTAAATAGAATTGGTTCTTAAGTGTTGTTTTTGAATAATTATGCCACCAGTCTTGATAGGTGATCCATTTTGCTGATGATTTTCATGGTTGCACAGCTAACGGCCTCCTCCTTCACAAGGGTACTTCCCTTTTAATCAACATATGGGCGATCCATCGAAACCCTCAGTACTGGGGAGAGGACGCAGATGTCTTCAGACCAGAACGATTTATTGACGCTTGCCCTGAACACCCGATGACTTTTATTCCATTCTCTGGCGGACCAAGATCTTGTCTTGGTAAGTTTGTATTGAAACTGACATCCATCAAGGTGGAATGTAGAAGATGCTTTGATCTTCAAAATAAATCGGAACAGCACAAAAAATATATGTTCAATTATTATTATTTATTGTCTATTCCAGGATACCAATACGCAATGATGTCAATGAAAACCGGTATCTGCTCAATACTAAGAAACTACAAGATCCTACCAGTAGATCCGAGTCGGGAGAAGCACACTGAGCTTAGAGTGAAATTCGATGTGATGCTGAAAGATGTCAATAATTTTGAAGTGAAGTTACAAGCTCGAAGCAAGGACTAAAAGTTATTCAGTAGTAGATTTTCCTCTTATATTTCAACGGTGTGAAATCGCCATATTGAAAGGAGGAGACCGTTTAGTCAAACCATACATTTTGTAGGACAAATATTTTTCAAATAATTTGGATAATTATCTTGAGATTACCAGTTAGTAGGTAATGAATATTTGAGAGTCATCAAATCGACATATACACATAATATGCTACAGAGGTAGCAAGTATACATTGCTAGCTCTGTTAGCTACCACAATGGAGAGTTTCGTACAGGAAAGTGTTGGGCGTCTCATCAAAATGAAGCTGCTCATGGAAAATTTGCTTGATAGTAACCAAGTGCAAAAATGTACCACGTATCCTGGACTTCTAGCAGCGCCACCGGCGACGCTCTGTTAGCACCTGCTTACAGCGCAAAATATGATCAAATGGGCAGCTTCATAACAAATGAAATTACAATCAGTTTTATTCTAATGATTAATACAAAAGTTTAATTTAAGGAACAAAATAATCAATTACAAAACTAAGAACTATCTAAAATTAAGCAAAAGAAAACTTACAGAGTATCCGCCTTACAACTACCTACTTAGCACTTAATGTCCTTGAGCGATGTTACCTCGACGACCGACAACGTTTTAATATTGTTTGGTGTTTCGGAATCAATGTGATGTCAAAGTTCTGGTCGTAGTTGTAGCAACAACGAAATAACATTTTGCATTGATTCGTTGACTACACAATGTAAAGAATATGGTAGTCGGCCGCATTGGAAGAGCGACAGCAGCCTCCAGTTATATTATACTAGTAGCGCTCCGCGGTTTTACCCGCATTGTACCCGTTCTCGCGGAATTTCGGGATAAAATGTATCCCATATATTATTTGGATATATAACCTATATTACTGTAAAGTTTCATAAAAATTCGTCCAGTACTTTTTGCGTGAAAGCGTAACAAACATACATCCATCCATCTTCCAAAACGAAGGACTTCTAAGCCTATTTTTCAGGTAATTATACGAAAATATTTGAGCAAGTAAATAACTGATGAATAATGATTTGTTGAAACAACTTTTACCTCATTCAATGAGGAATAAATGATTTTTGTTTTTAATTAAACACCGGCAAAGCATCAAAATTAATGATATTTGCTCAGACCACTAATTCACACATGTCTCCAGGTGAACGTCATCTCATACTTTGGGTAAACGTGAACATAAACGTGTAACGTATATTTTGCGATTTTTATTTGAAATATTAGTAAAGTAAAGTATTAGCCTGTAATGTCCCACTTGTTGGGCAAAGGCCTCTCGTCTCACTGAACATATCAGTACAGTGAGGAGGTTTCAGGCGTTATATTATTATTATTTGAAATATTAATATTAAATAAAAAAACTCGTATGTACATATAACACTATTACTATTATTTGTATACATTCTGTCTTTTTAAAACAAAATCCGTTTATGGACATTATAGATTGTTTAAAAAGTATTTATTGGTATTAAAAACATGAGTTTAGTTTTTGTGCTTCTTGTGATTTTGATAGCTATGTTTTTAATTTTAATATGGGATAGAAGAAACACGTATTGGCTGCATTTCAAACTGAAAACCGATCTTTGGAGTTTTCCCATAATCGGTCATGGACACCTATTTATTGGAACCGATGAAGGTAATATAAATTTAATGACAAGCGTTATGAAATGTATAGTAGTGAAGTTTATCTAAAGATAAACAATTAATAGTGTTAAGATTAGGGCGGAGATATTTTCGAAATGATCGACCTACTCCATGTAAACATCTATGTATATCTTCTGTACATATAAAAATGTAATTATATTTGTATAGAACAAAACGTATTCTGTTATATTTTATATGTATAGAAGATATCGCCATCTGTACATTGCAGATAATTGAAATAATGTATATAACATCCCTGTTATATATTTTTCTTCTTCATTAACGCAGGAGAACCTAAAGTAATAAATTGTATTTTCTGTTTAGTAAATATCTTCTCATTTTTATCTATATTGGAAACATAATGAAACGTTTTATCGCTTGATGCCTCATTCATAAACTCTTATTAACAGCATTTTAGCTATCAAATGGTGGTCCCTTTCCGACATACGTCATTTTCCAAAGAGCAAAAGACAAATACTTTATAACAGTTTTTTAGTCACGGAAGAGCGAAGCACTTATAAGTTACGTACTTTATTACTGTGTAAGGACGGAAGGGGCGTAAGAGAGCCCTATCTCCACCAAAGTTGCAAAAAATCATTTACAAATATTATAAGGTGACTTCCACTTGTTTCAAGTATACAGCGTTCACGAATAAAGGCGGTTAGTAATGTAATGTATGTTGGAGCGTGGCATCAGTGGCGCCACACCAAATAGCGGATTATAACGTCACTACATTATTTTTAGTCTGTATGTTGGAGCGTGGCATCAGTGGCGCCACACCAAATAGCGGATTATAACGTCACTACATTATTTGTAGTCTGTAGAAGTTTAAGAGTAGTTTGTAAATTCAGTTGACTGATGGAATCGGTAGTTTTGTTATTCCGTGACGTGAGTTCTACCTTCGTGGTGTAGTCTATGGTAGGAGAATAGACTGTGTTAAGTCTGTGGTGTTACGCACTATGACAGATGAGAGTTGATTATTAGAGTTTTGGAGGGAAATGGAGACGGTTGGATTGGGATCAGATGGGAAACGTAGATTGGAAGGATGAGGTGTTGACGACATCACGATCGTATTGCGAATCGAGTATAGAATAGGGAAAAGATATTCTATGGCGTGGACAGGACGACTGATGGGGTGAAGGGAGGTCGTTTAGGTTCCATCAATTAATTGAATCTAGACGTATCCTAACTGTAATCTGTAATCCATGATGATCGTGTGTAAAATACAAGCAATGTCATTGTAATGAAGTCCTGTGAGTTATTATTTCAAGATCAAGACCTAGGAATCCTAAGATATCTGATGTTGTATTGGCGGTATAATGCTCGTGCTTATCCTGATGTGACATGTCCCCGATAGTGGGATAATTATCGCTGTTTCCCCGACATCAGAAGTGGGATAAAGATCGCTATTGCCCACCGAGCGTCCAACAGAGAAGGATAAGGATCGCTATTGCCCACTAAGTTTCCAGCAGAGAATGATAAATTTCACCATAGCAACTGAGAGATTGGTGCTGAATATCATATCGCCATGGTGTGGTATTTGAATTTGGATGCTATATTCCCACGGGTGGACGAAACATAAACGATGTAGTCCACATAACTACGGCGTTGATGGAAAAATGGCTTCTTATGATTTGAGAAAGAAATTTAAGATTTGTTATTTGTTACTGGAATGGACGACGGCGACGACGACGACGAGATTGAAATTCATGTACCTTCCACTGGATTATGAAGCTCGTAGTATTCCGAGATATGTCTGAATCATCATCCCGATGACTATGGCGCTTTACGTAATGTTTATTTTGCAATTGGTTATAAAACTTGGAATGTTTTGTGAGTATAGTTAGTTAGTTTTCTACTCTATTGTGGAGTTAAGAAGGTAAATATGAGCTTCCGAAAGATTCAAGTGTAATCTTGTTATGTAATGTGATATGTTCTAATATGTTTTCTTATTTTCATGTTGGATCAATGCTGGTAATTATTGTGAGTATTGATAAACCTCGTCCGGAGTAGAACGTGGTTCTCTTCTCAATCCTGTAACCTGAGGAATATGAGGGATTGCGGTATTCCAAATTATTCAAGAATCTATCACGACAAATTCACATTGGATGTTAAATTGGTGATGTATTGCGGTAATGATTGGTTTGTTGGGAAATATCCGGTGAGCTATTTTGTGATATTTGAGTCAGTTAACATTGAGAGTTTTGTAGTGAATCTTCGTAACACTTGATAAAGTAGAAAGCTTATTGAAAGTATTTTGGATGTTTATCCCGTTGTAAAATATGAGAGTATGAGTAAGGGTTTCATGTGACTATGTGACTTATTGAGTTCAATGTTCGAACTCGGCGATGGTCGTGGTCTGGATTGACCGTACTGTGGAGTGGTCTGCTGAGACCGTGTGTTGTTGAGCAATGTGATTGCTCGTCGGCTGGTTGCCGTGACTAGACGTGACTAGACAAGCTTAATGTTACTCACTCATGGCTCATATTGTAATGTGCATTTGAGATTAATAGTCTATTGAAGTTAAAGTTGAAAATGACGTGGTACCTAGTATTCATGTGTTACATGGCATTGATGATTCATGTGAGATTTTAATGATTTTGAGATAATCTAATTATTGATAAACTAGTAACTGATAGTTAATAAAGTGTTACGTCCCATTGGAGTTGAATGTAGGTTTGGAGGCACCTACCAGTATAGTAGAGTCGGAATGTGTCGATAACGGCGCAGGTGAGTTAGGTCTTTGCTAATATTAACCATTGGTGAAAAGCCTGTGTGGCACTAGCCTGTGTGGCGACAGCCTGTGTGGCACTAGCCTGTGTGGCATCAGCCTGTGTGGCACTAGCCTGTGTGGCATCAGCCTGTGTGGCACCAGCCTGTATGGCACTAGCCTGTGTGGCACCAGTCTGTGTGGCAATAGCCTGTGTGACAATAGCCTGTGTGGCAATAGCCTGTGTGGCACCAGCCTGTGTGGCAATAGCCTGTGTGGCACCAGCCTGTGTGGCAATAGCCTGTGTGGCACCAGCCTGTGTGGCAATAGCCTGTGTGGCACCAGCCTGTGTGGCAATAGCCTGTGTGGTACCAGCCTGTGTGGCAATAGCCTATGTGGCAATAGCCTGTGTGGCATCAGCCTGTGTGGCACTATATTTTCTGTGTATTTTTGATTCCCGATTGATAATAATTTTAATTAGCTAAGAATTATGGTCTGTAGCTTCTTAATAGTCAGGTTGACCGAACGAGTACACAATATAGTATCATTGACTGGTATAGGAAAATGCCCGAAGGGCAAGTACCCATTGTTAGTGATTTTGAGCCTTGTGATGATGAACTGTAGTCACTTTTGACTGTGTGGTAACTAGTTGTGCGTGTCCTTTTGAGTCGTAAATTTCGGTGGTCACGGGGATGATCACGGGTGGTCACTGGGATGATCACAGGAGTGGCTGATCACAGGGATGATCAGGGCTATGGGTGATCACTGGGATGATCACGAAAGTGGCTGATCACAGGGATGATCAGGTTTATGGGTGATCACAGCCAGTCACAGGGATGGCTGCGTACTGGGGCTACGGGGATAGCTGGACAAGACACACACACTTGACTTTTACTTTGATTTGAGATTAATTTGATTTTTAATGGGTACTTGCGCCTGACGATGTTCTAGTTCTAATGTTTAGATAAGCAATGTGATTATGAATATTGAGATACTTAAATTTGTTCATACGAAAAGAATAATAGTTTGAGCTTAACTAAGTCTTTTGTTGAAGTAGAGTTAATTAGGTCAGGAGTGACCGAACGATGGTGATCGGTACACGTTGAAAGCTTTGAACTCTAAACGTACTTACAAGTATGCACTTGATCGTGTTAGGAAGATGCCTGTGGGTCAGGTAACAGCTGACTCAGGCGAAAGTGGAGACAGTGAGGTTAATTAAGTGGTTGATTGTTACTGGTTTTATGTCGTATGGGTCAGTCTGAGACCGCACCAGGGTGCCGTAGCTGTAGCCCGTTAGAAAGCGGTGTCTACTACTTGTAGTAGTCCGTGGGTAGGCAGTAGGCGGTAGCCCTGGGTAGTGTGGTCGGGCCTTGCCTGGTAGCGAAGACCGTAGAGTCATGGGACGACTCGGCATTCCGAAATGGAAGTGCATAAAGGGCAAATGCGCTTGCTAAATCTTGTGTTGTGACCACGAATAAAAGTTCGGTAGTAAATCAATTGTGATTAAATTGTTGATTGTGTGTGAATAATGACCCAGAGTCTGTCACTGTTACTGGCCCCAGGGTTTTGGTCACGATAGATTACGAAAGATGCCAGTAGGTCATGTACCAGTCGAAGTTGATGTTAATAGTGATCCTGATGAGGATAAGTAAACTTGTTTTGGTTGAAACTCGAGTAAGAACTCTATCGGCCGTATTGTGTTGACCGTACCAGAGGTCGGTGTCTACATTGTGGTCCGTGAGTACGCGGTAGCAGGCAACTCTGGCGGAGGTCGGGTTCTGGAGGAACCATAGAGTCCAGGAGTAGACTCGGCGGCTGTGAGAGCAATTGCGATTGCTGGACGGCTCGAGAGCCGTGGCGATAGAGGGGCTTACTAGAGTGAAGTTTCGATTTGTGTGGTTAATTAAATTGTGTTAATTTGTTGTTACAACCGACAGTGGTACATGGCTCTGGTTGATATTTTTTATGGCTTTGGTTGATATTTAAGTAGAGTTTTATTCGAGTAATTTAAAAGAAAAAAAAACTATACAGTTACGAAGTTTCTTTATTTGAGCTGTTTGTAGAAATATGATTGGTCAGAAGTGGCCGAGGCGAACAAATACTCTCGTTGCTTATTTCTGTGCAGGTTAGCTAACACACGAGGACGTGTGCTAGCAGGATGGCCGTGTTGGAGCGTGGCATCAGTGGCGCCACACCAAATAGCGGATTATAACGTCACTACATTATTTTTAGTCTGTATGTTGGAGCGTGGCATCAGTGGCGCCACACCAAATAGCGGATTATAACGTCACTACATTATTTGTAGTCTGTAGAAGTTTAAGAGTAGTTTGTAAATTCAGTTGACTGATGGAATCGGTAGTTTTGTTATTCCGTGACGTGAGTTCTACCTTCGTGGTGTAGTCTATGGTAGGAGAATAGACTGTGTTAAGTCTGTGGTGTTACGCACTATGACAGATGAGAGTTGATTATTAGAGTTTTGGAGGGAAATGGAGACGGTTGGATTGGGATCAGATGGGAAACGTAGATTGGAAGGATGAGGTGTTGACGACATCACGATCGTATTGCGAATCGAGTATAGAATAGGGAAAAGATATTCTATGGCGTGGACAGGACGACTGATGGGGTGAAGGGAGGTCGTTTAGGTTCCATCAATTAATTGAATCTAGACGTATCCTAACTGTAATCTGTAATCCATGATGATCGTGTGTAAAATACAAGCAATGTCATTGTAATGAAGTCCTGTGAGTTATTATTTCAAGATCAAGACCTAGGAATCCTAAGATATCTGATGTTGTATTGGCGGTATAATGCTCGTGCTTATCCTGATGTGACATGTCCCCGATAGTGGGATAATTATCGCTGTTTCCCCGACATGTATATGTATAGAGATAAAGAGAGATGCCAACCTACGCGCTGAGTACGAAATCTAGTGTCCCCATTAGACATTTACACACACAAAGTAATCAAAATAAAAAAAAATACTTCGCGATGCGTGTGTGTCACGCACACGTTGCATTGAGTGCAAGTATTCGTTCGCAACTAGGCTGCAAATAATGCGTACAGCATTACTACATACGCAATAACATGCGTATTATAAGAATTTTGTCAGCTGAAATGTGCTAATTATCCATTGTGGTATCAGAACTCAACATTCGAATAATCTTTAGCTACTATGCAAGCAATGTAACCTATTTACACATAATACTTCGACTCGCAATGTGTTCCGTTTTTGCGCATATTGCTGCGATACCTGTCCCGCCCGCTTTTCACATCTCCCTTTAGTTTTTATGATCTGTGTGTATATTATGCATATAGTAAAATGTAATGTAACTGTGTATACAATAAATGTCAAATCAAATCAAATATATTTATTTCATTTACCATATACTTACAACTACCACATTTTTGGAGAATACCCTTTAAGTAAATAAATACCTGTGTTCATTCAACAATTAATGAACAATAACATTTATTTTATTGTATTTTTATATTCTTTGTTTAAAAACTGTTAACCAAAAAATAATAACAAACAAGTCAAGTCGCGCGACAAATTGTATATCTCAAACGTGAATTGCAAACGCTGCACTTACTTGTACGTAGAAATAAGTTATTATGATGAACTAAATTTGACTATTACTAAAATAGTGATGAGTGAACAAATCTTAAATTGGATCACTCACACTAGCTCACTTGTTTTGTTTAGAATTTAGTAAAATAAGCTAAAAATTGTGTATATAAGTTAAGATTTAATGTAATAAATTGAGTGGGAAACCAGAAGTCGAGTCGAGTTTTACTCCTCCCCAAGAAGACCCTAAGAAGACCGAGCTGTGCCCAGCAACCGCTGGAAGGGCTATTGCAGCCACGAGTAAGTGTCCTCTCACTGTGGCCAAGACACCCTTAGCCATCAGTAGATCGGTCTTGTGAGTCTGCTTGACCGGCAGTGAGAAAATCCCAATTACCCTCTGTCCGTCTGTTGTCATAGGTCTCCGTCAACAGACATCCCGCACTTATCTATATGTGTATATATCTACACGACCTATGGTTAGGGCGCTAGGTATAGGTACACACGTTAGGGTCCAAATTAGATCATCTAATCTTGGGAGTTAGGGTGTTAGGAAGTAGGGAACGTACGGAGCTAGGTGGGTAGGTTCCCCCCTTCACTGTGAACACATCCTGCCCATAGGATCCCGCGCACCCTACGCAGGAGGGCAGGTGCGTTTACATTTTGGTCCTTCGAGCTATTATTTGGTTTCGCGGCGGGACTGTACACGCGCCCGTCGGGAAATCGAACCGGTAATTTTCGCGCCCCTCTTGTCCATTTTTAAACGACTGACTGACAAACAAGACATATTACGATCAACGAACGCGATTACGTTTCCTCCGTCACTATCACAAATTATTTGTGAAGTATTGCGGTAAGGCTCGCACATACTTGTTGCGATACGACGTCATCTACATAACTAACATACCGAAGTCAGAAGAAAGTCAAAATGGATATTGATGAAATCAACAGATTGATCAAAAGCCAAGAGGAGGATTACTTCGATATCAAACGGATATTTACCAACCTAAGAAAAGATGCAACTGCAAGGAAAACGGACAAGTACATTAACGAGAGGAGGACGCGGCTCACGGAGGTTTTCAACCGGACTACAACTAACCACGACGTACTTCGGGATCAGCAAATACTAGCGGATCACAAGTACATTACAACAAACTATTACAATACAATAAAGTCATCTTACGAACAAGCTATGGAATACTTAGCAAAATGTGAGAGACGAGTACAGTTACTAGGCAGACTGTATGAACCACAAGACATCGAAGAAAACGAGTGTCAAAAATCAACTTCTCCAAAGATATTTATTCAACAATATCGTATAGCACAGTTTCAACAGAAGTTAGAACAGGCCACACAAGCTTTGGACACAGATAAGCCAGTGTGGTTCTGGGAATCCATGGTGAAATCCATGGAAAAACAATGGGGAGAGATCGAGGAAACTCATCTACACATTCTGATGGAAGATAGCGCTTCAGACCACAACTATTTCCGGGAGGAGGTATTTGAAACAACTCAAGCAAGTTATCAAAGTATCGTTGAGAGTATCATGGCTAAAATGACTAGGAAAGCGAGTAACAGTGAGCACAAGGGTAACTTACCAAGGATAGTCATCCCAACCTTTGACGGTAACTATGAGTCATGGGAGTCGTTCTATGATTTATTCCTTAAAATCATACACGAGGACACTTCGTTATCATCAACAGAAAAGATGCAATATCTGAAAACACACGTACGAGGAGAGGCCTTGACGTTGATTAAGCATCTAACAGTGTGTGACGCAAACTATGACGCAGCGTGGATGTTACTGACAAGCCGATACAAGAACGAGAGGGTAATAGTTTCAAGACATGTAGATAACATCTTGAGGATTGAAAAAATACGAGTGGCGACTGCCGACAATTTAAGAAATTTGCATGATACAATAAACCAGAACTTAGAAGCACTGAAACGTCAAAACATTGACATTACTACCTGGGATGCCATCCTCGAGAGAATACTAATTCAAGTTTGGGATCCTGCAACAAATGAGAAGTATGAACAACAAACAACAGAACCAAACAAACCGCAAAAGTTCCAGGATATGATGAAATTCCTGGAGAAACAATTCAAATGCCTAGAAACAACGAACCACAACCATATTACAAACAAGGAGGTAAGAACAACTTACACTCCGAACGTCAACATACCTTTACCAGGCCCAAACAAGAGGTCAGGAACCAATTATTTCAATTGTTGGTATTGTAACGGGGAACATAGCATTTATCTATGTGCTCAGTTCCAACGGTTAACTGTCCAACACCGGAATAAGGCGGTAAACGAGAAAGGAACGTGTAGGAGCTGTCTGGCGCACAATCAGTCAAAGAAATGTTATAGTACAAAAACTTGTCAATATTGTCAGTCGACAAAACATCACTCGCTCTTACATCAAGAAAACAACGAAAACCAAACTAGAACTACAACAAGGACTATACATACAAATACTACAACTATTACTAATACACAAATACCAAAAACTATTACTAATACACAAATACTAAAAACTATTACTAATACACAAATACCAAAAACTACTACTAATACGCAAATACCAAAAACTACTACTAATACGCAAATACCAAAAACTACTACTAATACGCAAATACCAAAAACTACTACTAATACGCAAATACCAAAAACTACTACTAATACGCAAATAACAAAAACTACATTACTAGCTACGGCATTAGTGAATGCAGAGGCAATTGATGGTACAACTCAGATACTGAGAGTGCTTTTTGATCAAGGCTCAGAGGCATCATTGTGCACAGAAACAGTAGCTCAAATACTGGCTTACCCGAGGAAGAAAGTACAGATTGAAGTAGCGGGAATAGCGGATGAAAGGCCAAAAAAGGCAAGGCATTCAATTGAGGTGAAGCTGAAGCCAAGATTTCCGAGTGAATACACACTCACTACTACACTTATTGTACTACCTAAACTTACCGGTGCAATACCGAATACTAACTTACCAATACTAGATGAAACCAATCTACAAAATAAGGTGATAGCCGATCCAACGTACTACAAAAGAGGGCCAATAGACGTAATATTGGGTGCTCAAGAGTATAGCAGATTGATTCAACAAGGACTTACCAAAGTCACTGACAACATTATAGCTCAAAATACAAAGTTTGGGTGGATCTTGTCAGGAATCGTGAACAGTCAAACAACCAATACTATGAAAGTAACGAGTATGACGTCTAGAACGAACGAGATTGAACAGTTAACTAACTTCTGGGAACTAGAAGAAGTTTCTGGGAACCACCAACTATCTAAGATTGACCAACAGTGTGAAGAATTTGACAAAACAACAACAATTAGAAATCTAAATGGATCATACGCAGTCAGACCGCCGTTCAAGAACCTGAATTTAGAATATGGAAACTCTCGAAATAAAACAGAAGCCAGACTATTACAGTTAGAGAAAAGGTTTTCAAAGGATACGAATTTGACTAAAGACTACTGGCGTCAGAGGCACAAATGGAAGAGTAGGAACTGGCCACTAGCCAAAGTCAAAGAAGTACGTTAAGGCAATGATGGCTTAACCAGAGTAGTAACCGTCCAAAAAGCATCCGGTACTTTACAAAAACGAGCAATACATAAACTAATACCGCTACCAATACAAGCAAGCCAAAGAATAACGAAACCATGTGATGTAAATACAACAGTACAATCACATGTCACTACTTCAGAGAATAAAGGATAGTTAGTCATATTTATTCTCCGAGTGCTGTGAAGAACATGCAATCAAATAAAAATTGCATTGTTAATCAGCTCTTCAAAAACAAAACCAATACGAAGTACCGAACAAAAACATTCAACATATCAAACATACTATGGATGGAAATTTTCATGCCGAACACATGGTTGTTTATAGCCAAAAACCCGAGTATGACATCAGTTATTTGTGATGGTCAACGCGAGGAAATTGAACTGCGGAACGTTGGCGTAATACGGATTGGTGACAATTGTATCATTAAAACTTTAACTAACATCCTAGTGGCCAAGAGATCAATAATTTCAGTGCTAATGGCCTCGTTTTCCTTAACATAACTAGAGAGGAGGGTATCCTGCAGAACGTTATAATTTACGGAGAACACATCCTAACAACCAGTTTGGATGATACAATTTGGACCCAAATAACTTCTCACACATATAGCACATACTCGTATCAGGACTCATTGTCATAATAACATTATGTTTATTAATTTGTTGCTGTCCACAGCTCGTAAAAACCATGACGTCACTAGTGCAGCAACATCGCCGCCATAAGAGCGATGCCTCGGCCCACAAGACAGCCAAGACAGCCAGCAAACTTCACGAGGTCTCCACTGCCAGACTATCCCAACTACCACCACCGGGGACCGCTGAGCCAGTCAACAGCCAGACAGTACAATTATACCAGTTGAAGTCCATTTCTGGAGAGACGCCAGAATGTTCATTCAACAATTAATGAACAATAACATTTATTTTATTGTATTTTTATATTCTTTGTTTAAAAACTGTTAACCAAAAAATAATAACAAACAAGTCAAGTCGCGCGACAAATTGTATATCTCAAACGTGAATTGCAAACGCTGCACTTACTTGTACGTAGAAATAAGTTATTATGATGAACTAAATTTGACTATTACTAAAATAGTGATGAGTGAACAAATCTTAAATTGGATCACTCACACTAGCTCACTTGTTTTGTTTAGAATTTAGTAAAATAAGCTAAAAATTGTGTATATAAGTTAAGATTTAATGTAATAAATTGAGTGGGAAACCAGAAGTCGAGTCGAGTTTTACTCCTCCCCAAGAAGACCCTAAGAAGACCGAGCTGTGCCCAGCAACCGCTGGAAGGGCTATTGCAGCCACGAGTAAGTGTCCTCTCACTGTGGCCAAGACACCCTTAGCCATCAGTAGATCGGTCTTGTGAGTCTGCTTGACCGGCAGTGAGAAAATCCCAATTACCCTCTGTCCGTCTGTTGTCATAGGTCTCCGTCAACAGACATCCCGCACTTATCTATATGTGTATATATCTACACGACCTATGGTTAGGGCGCTAGGTATAGGTACACACGTTAGGGTCCAAATTAGATCATCTAATCTTGGGAGTTAGGGTGTTAGGAAGTAGGGAACGTACGGAGCTAGGTGGGTAGGTTCCCCCCTTCACTGTGAACACATCCTGCCCATAGGATCCCGCGCACCCTACGCAGGAGGGCAGGTGCGTTTACAACCTGTATTGGGATTCTCCGCTCTTCCACAAATGTAACAAGATAAAGGAGATCATTCAAATTGTACCCAAAAATTAAAGTGCCGGCCAATGAAAAAAAATATTTTTATCTTATGGAAAATGATGTTTTAAATATTTTTTATCAAGACGGTAAACGTCTACGACCAACTTTTGAACCCTATAGGCGACATCAAAAATCATAAATGAGCATATCAATATATTATCATCAATATAAATAATTGTAATAAACTATAAACGACGCTAGATCGCCTTCATATTACGCTTGGAACTACCTGTTTGTTCTATATAGGAAACTTCATATGCATAAGCCCATAATTGAATACATTCTATTATCTTTACAAAAACTACAATAAGCAAGTGTAGTTAGACTTATGTACGTCAGGTACAGTGTAAACTCTAACGAATCTCAAGGGACCGAACATTTTGTTATCGTTGAATCAAGAGTGATGGATAGGATTTTTTTCCTTAGCCCCGAGTATCGGAAACGGTAACAACAAATAATTATAATATAAATAAACATTATATATACATATAAACATTCAATGATTATAAAAGTCCAAACTAATATAAATGTTATGTTTTATATAGTTTAATAATTATATAAAATCTCTCATAATTGCAGTGCCCCTACGGGGTGTCACAAATTACATTGTAATTTATTATGTTATATGTAATATGTGTGCAATAAAGATTTGATTTGATTTGATTTGATTTAATTAAAAATTGCGGGAATCACATCTAACACGTCTGATTTGTTAGACTAGGTTTTAATAGGCATAATTTTAATTAGCAGATTTAAGTTGATTTACCTATGAGGGTGACGTTATCATTGTGATCAAAACCCTCCATAAATAAATAAAGAGAAAAAAAACGTCCAGACGAATTTAAAAAATGCAATAATTTAGAATTTCTATATCAAATAACTTTAAAAAAATTGATCATAGCTTTTAGTTGTTAAAAGAAAAAATGTTTAGAATGTCATTCCCTAAAATATACATACATTTTTTTTTGTTGGCCGGCACTTTTTTTTGGGTACTTTTTGTATGCAACTTGAATGATCTCCTTTCAATTTGATACGCTATAACAGTGAAATGGCATCGGCATATTAAGTAGCCTACATTTATATGTTATGTTAATTCAAATATACTTTAGAAACATAAAGAAAATTTAAAAAAAAAAAAAAAAAAAAAAAAAAAAAATATTTTTTTTAAAGAAAATTAGTTTAATGCTTCTAATTTTTAATATTATTTCATTTTCAGACCGAATGAATGGTTTCAAATTAATCGGTAAAGATGCAATGAAATATGGTGGACTAACGAAAATGTGGTTTGGAACCAGATTATTTGTCGGTAAGTTACACGCCCGCGGTTTTCATTAAAATTTAAAAAAATACATTAAATTTCTGAATAAAATGTTCCATTGTGTTATTCTGATGTATACCTGTATTACTGTAAAGTTTCATCCAAATCCGTCCAGTGGTTTTTTTTATGAAAAAGTAACAATCATACATCCTCACAAACTTTCGCATTTATAATTTAGTGGGTTTACAAAGCCCTGGCGCATGGCGCCAGGGTTGGTATAGTTGCTATAAAATCATCGTTGATATCGTTGTAAGCGTAATTATCACGCTCGCTTGCTTCATTAAAATTGAAACTTTCATATCGTCAGTATTGGCAGTATGGACCAACAATCGTAATCAAACATCTTACCTCTTGTAGTTTCGGACTTGCACGTTGCACATACTGACCGTTTTTAAAAAGCTACCCTGTATATTATAGTAAAGGTTATACAATAATTATTGATTGCAGTGGTGTTAGGACCAAAGGACTTAGAAATAGTACTAAAGTCCTGTTTAGATAAAGATGACATCATGAACATTGCTCGGGAACTGTTTGGCAACGGAAGTATATTTGCTCCAGGTAAGAAATATTCTTTACTAGCTGTGCCTGCGGTTTCATCCGCAGTGCACTTGTTCCCGTGGGAACTTTGGGATTTTTCTTGCTTATTCCTATTTCTGACCAAGACAAATTCATATTTCCCCTCATTTAGTTCCAGTTTGGAGACCGCGACGGAAAGTAGTTGCTCCGATATTCAGCCCCAAAAACTTGAGTGAGTTTGCGAATGTCTTCTCCAGACATAGCTGTGTTACTGTAGATCGACTCAGAGACAAATCTGATGAAAGACCTTTCTCTGTGTTTACATATTTGACGTCGTACTCTATGGATTCCGTTTGTGGTAAGTAGGACCTATTTTAAATTTAAAGTTCAAAATTCAAATTATTGATTTCTTACAATATTCTCCTTTTATGATGTGTCTTAATGGGATATTATCCGGGCAAATTACACCAAAAAATAGGGGTGAGATTACTAATTAACACTTGGCTGAAAATTGATAAGATAGTTGAAAACACTATCATAAAAGTCCCTAATACTGTTTTTGAAATATAACGTTTCAAAAAGATGAAATTGTAATTTGATCTTTGTAAGCTAATCTATCTACATATGTAAATAAAAATGAATCGCCGAAATGTATGAACGCGCATAACTTCAAAACGACGTGACGGCACCAAATTAGATGATTCCTTTTATGTATTCTTTATTGTCAGGACAAGGTGAATTATGGTAACCTTGATTTTTAAATTGACCGGACTAATATTTCATTGGAACTTCTGTTCACTTTTGTTGTTGCCGATTTAAATGAACATTTTTAAAATTAATTAAACACATCTTCAAAAAATAATTATCCTACTAATCCTACTTCCTACTATCCTACTTCCTACTTCCTACTAATATTATAAATGCGAAAGTTTGTGAGGATGGATGTATGTATGGATGTATGTATGTTTGTTGCTCTTTCAAACAAAAACTACTGAACAGATTTGGATGAAACTTTGCAGTAATGTAGGTTATACACCAGAATAACATATAAGCTACAATTTATAATTATTTTGTGTAATTTTGGTCGTAATAAATAAGTATCGGAGAAAAATCACCACCGTACTGGTTTGACACATGTGACATGGTCGCCATGCGACGGCCTCCGTATGAGCACGAAGCATCGCCGAGTAGTTCCGATATACGTATGTCTTATATTTTAGTCGTTAATTTCAACGTGTGACGTGTCGTTACGATAGCATAACATTGCAATGAGTGAATGAAACCTAAGTACAGGAAGAATCATTTTGCTTATCTCGAAGGCCGCGGGTTCGCATCCGAACATTACGATTCATTTTTATTTTCTCACATTAGTTTATCAAAACTCTTTTTCATTTGAGGTTGTGTAAACTTTACACAACCTCAAATGAAAAAGATTTTTCACTGTAAAGTACCTTAAAACCCACTTTACACAACCTCAAATGAAAAAGACTACACTGTAAAGTACCTTAAAACCCTAACCTACCCAATAGTTAGTATTGTCAACAGAACTACTCAACAGAACAAGTGAGAATTGTATTCCCATATCTTAGAAAAAATCTTAAAAAATATGCTATATAAAATAAATTAACAAAATCGAAACACCTAGGTATTTTTCGTTTAATTAATTGACCACTTTATCTATTGACTACTTTTGGAAATAAACCGTCTTATAAAATTTTATCCTACTAACCTACTAATCCTACTTCCTACTTCCTACTAATATATAAATGCGAATGTTTGTGAGGATGGAAAAAATCTGCCCTCTAAGAGCTATCTTGGCGTGCGCTGCCTAAACTATTGGAGTTACACAAAGATGATGTACCGTAGGATTGTTTGTCTTGAATAGTTCTAAATGTGGATGCCACTATGACCAAAACTGAGAAACATAAATTTAATTACATTGGATACTATTTTACAATACACATTTTAGTATTTATCAAACTCATATCAAAATCAATACATTTGTCGCTTTAAGTATTTAATATAGATAAACTTTGTCTTTCGCATTAAGTCAGTGGTCGGCAACCTTTTGACAGGCAAGGGCCACAAAGTAGCCAAATAAAGTAAGGCGGGCCGCTTTTGTGACATAGGGGTATATGCGGAACCAAGAGAGTGCTACAATACGCAGGTGGGAGTGTGCTACGACGCGGAGGTGGCTATGATGCGGAGGTAAGAGTGTGTTACGATGCGGAGGTGGGAGTGTGCTACGTTGTAAAGGTAGCTACGATGCGGAGGTGGGAGTATGCTACGATGCGGAGGTGGGAGGGTGCTACGATCTGGAGGCGGGAGTGTGCTACGATGCGGAGGTGGCAGTGTGCTACGATGCGGAGGTGTGAGTGTGTAACGATGCGGAGGTGGCAACGATGCGGAGGTGGCAACGATGCGGAGGTGGCAACGATGCGGAGGTGGCTACTATGCGGAGGTGGCTACTATGCGGAGGTGGCTAAGATGCGGAGGTGGCTATGATGCGGAGGTGGCTACGATGCGGAGGTGTGAGTGTGTAACGATGCGGAGGTGGCAACGATGCGGAGGTGGCTACGATGTGGAGGTGGCTACGATGCGGAGGTGGCTACGATGCGGAGGTGGGAGTGTGCTATGATGTGAAGGTGGTAGTGAGCGACGATGCGGAGGTGGGAGTGTGCTACGATGTGGAGGTGGCTACGATCTCGAGGTGGGAGTGTGCTACGATGTGGAAGTAGCTACGATGCGGAGGTAGAAGTGCGCTACGATGTGGAGGCGGAAGTGTGAAGAATATTAGACACATGATGTCGTTGACCAAATGATAGTTTGTTGCTAATGGTGGTTCTACCTACTATGTTTACTTGTTTAAGATATTTTTATATTGAAGTTTTACAATTTTGGATTGGACTGCGGGCCACAAGTGACGTGTACGTGCGGGCGAGCAAGTAGTAACTAAAATAGAATAGTAAATTAAAGGAACTTGGGATACTGTGGAGCCTGGCCCAATGCACAGCAGTGGCATGAATTATTTACAAGTTACTCTTTGACGGTCATATCGAAATCGACGGCCAACTCGGTGTTATGGGTACCGAAGAATAGAGTTGGGCTATGTTATGGACCATAACCGTGTTGCTCAACAGTGACATGACTCATGTCATTTGAAAGCAAAAGGCGCCTCTTTTTGCGTCGGTTTAATAAAAAAATGTTTTAAACCATATACATATCACCAAACTTAATGTGGCAGACTAAATTCCATGCGAGCGAAGCCGCGGGCAAAAGCTAGTCTTATATATAAAATTCTCGTGTCACAGTGTTCGTTCGCGTACTCCTCCGAAACGGCTTGACCGATTCTCATGAAATTTTGTGAGCATATTGAGTAGGTCTGAGAATCGGCCAAAATCTATTTTTCATCCCGAAATTCCCGCGGGAACGGGTACAACGCGGGTGAAACCGCGGGGCGCAGCTAGTAATTAATAATCTTATATATAAAATTCTCGTGTCACAGTGTTCGTTCGCGTACTCCTCCGAAACGGCTTGACCGATTCTCATGAAATTTTGTGAGCATATTGAGTAGGTCTGAGAATCGGCCAACATCTATTTTTCATCCCGAAATTCCCGCGGGAACGGGTACAACGCGGGTGAAACCGCGGGGCGCAGCTAGTAATTAATAATGGTGTATAAATATCTGAACTAATTTGAATTTGTCTTACAGAAAACACTTTGGGCATAAATGTTGGTGCTCAAAACAAATCCAATAACACCTTTTTGGAAGCTTTCCAAGAACTTTGCGAGCTTGCTTCCTTCAGGGTATGCCAGCATCCAGTAGTTCAGGAAATATACAAATATATGCCGATATATCAAACTTATTTGAAGGCCATCAAAATTATGCACCAATTTATTGACGAGGTAATATTATAGTGCCTGTACATAACATAGTAGCAATGTTTAGAAGACAAAGTTATCACTATCACTACATAATATAAAACAAAGTCGCTGTCTGTCCCTATGTATGCTTAGATCTTTAAAACTACGCAACGGATTTTGACGCGGTTTTTATTAATAGATAGAGTGATTCAAGAGGGAGGTTTATATTATATAAAAATTTCCGATCCCGAGGGAACGGGCACAACGCAGGTAAAACCGCGGGGCACTGCTAGTTCATTGAATAATTTATAATTCCAATTACATACCATATACTGATCATTTCAGATAGTTCAGAAAAGACGAATAGAAATTGAAGATGCCAGGATAAAAAGCGTGAACAACGGTAAGTTAAAAATAAAATTAAGCTATTGTAAACTGGCTAAGTATAGCTAAGTGAAAAAACTTGCACAGTAAAACTGACACGGGGACAAAATCTATCGGGGGCATAAGTAATGGGACCGTACTGTGTCTTGAACACTCAATTCTCAATTCATTGGGGTCTCTGAACTGGTGCTCAAACATTGGCACTGAATATTAAGTCTCAATACTAGCAATACTGTTAACGCCTGTTGTTGCAATTCTGCAATTCTACTTATACGTAATCCGCATTTGCCTACTAAGATTATGGTCAATTTACAAACAGCAAACGTGCTGATTACGGTTGATAGTAGTTTTCACCCATAAATATTTTTAATATTCAGATGGTTCAAATTCTCAAAACAAAACCAAGACATTTCTTGAGTTGTACATGGAATCATCAAAGGGTGGCTTCACGAACCTGGAGCTCCGTGAGGAAGCCCTCGTGCTGGTGCTGGCCGGGAGCGACACCTCGGCAGTCGGAGCAGCATTCACTTGTTTAATGCTCAGCATGCACCCTGAAGTACAAGAAAGAGCTTTTGAAGAGTAAGTCAAATTGATGTTAGAATATCCGCACACAGATAAATTTTTTTAAAAGGCTCATTTAATCAATTATTTCTTCTAATTTGTTTAGTCCTTGTCTCAGATACCTAATTTATTATTTCTTTCGCCAGAATCCGAGATATTTTTGGAGACTCTGACAGGCCGGTCACATCAGAAGATTTATCCAGACTGCGGTATCTGGACATTGTGGTTAAAGAGTCTCTGCGACTTTACCCTCCGGTTCCTGTGATAGTGAGGAAGGTGGACACACCGGTTACACTGAGTAAGTGCTGTTGAACATTTTGATTACCCATAACAATAAATAAAATTCCAAACTTTTTTTTCATAACCACTTTTTAGTATACAATCTTTCCACGATCGACAGATGTATCAATGTGTTAAGTAGAATTAGTTCATAAGTGTTGTTTTTGAATAATTATGCCACCAGTCTTGATAGGTGATCCATTTTGCTGATGATTTTCATGGTTGCACAGCTAACGGCCTCCTCCTTCACAAGGGTACTTCCCTTTTAATCAACATATGGGCGATCCATCGAAACCCTCAGTACTGGGGAGAGGACGCAGATGTCTTCAGACCAGAACGATTCATTGACGCTTGCCCTGAACACCCGATGACTTTTATTCCATTCTCTGGCGGACCAAGATCTTGTCTTGGTAAGTTTGTATTGAAACTGACATCAATCAAGTTGTGAATGTAGAAGATGCTTTGATCTTCAAAATAAATCGGAACAGCACAAAAAATATATGTTCAATTAATAATATTTATTGTCTATTCCAGGATACCAATACGCAATGATGTCAATGAAAACCGGTATCTGCTCAATACTGAGAAACTACAAGATCCTACCAGTCGATCAGAGTCGGGAGAAGCACACTGAGCTTAGAGTGAAGTTCGATGTGATGTTGAAAGATGTCAATAATTTTGAAGTGAAGTTACAAGCTCGAAGCAAGGACTAAAAGTTATTCAGTAGTAGATTTGTCTCTTATATTTCAACGGTGTGAAATCTCCATATTGAAAGGAGGAGACCGTTTAGTCAAACCACACATTTTGTAGGACAAATATTTTTCGAATAATTTGGATAATTACCTTTGATTTCCAGTTAGTAGGTATAATAAATATTTGAGAATCATCAAATCGACATATACACATATGCTACATAGGTAGCAAGGATACATTGCTACCTCTGTTAGCTACCACAATCGAGAGATTCGTACAGGAAAAGTTGGGCGTCTCGAAAATTTGCTTGATAGTAATCAAGTGCAAAAATGTACCACGTATCCTGGACTTCTAGCAGCGCCACCGGCGACGCTCTGTTAGCACCTGCTTACAGCGCAAGAGATGGTCTACTCTGCTACTGAAAGATGTTGGAAGATTCCCAGAGTAAAGTATACCATACTTGGAAAAGCTGATTTAATCAAACCAAACATGGGACCAATTGGATCTGGCCGAACTTGACTGGATCAAACCCGCAAGGAAATATCGTCTTTGTCCACTTCAAATACAAATAATTCGATTTTTTTACTTGGTTCGAGTAATGAAACCCTCATATCTGTAAGTCATGAACAGCAAGGATTGCCGTCGAGTCTAGAGAGGGTTGCGTAGCCCATTGCTGTTTTCGGCCTTCGCGCTGCCCAGAGATGAAGTCGACTGAGGCCTCGCTTATCTGAGCGCGATTAATTAATTAAGATTTTAAAGTTTAGTTTTTAAAATCTTGGGTCATATTAATAAACGAGCTCTGGCCACGTGGTCCTACTGCCTTTGTCCTACCGATCGGACCACATGAACTTTTTTTTCCGGTTGGTTCGATTAATCGGATTACAAGGATTTGTAATTCCGCTTCGTCCTACCGATCGGACTACATGAATTTTTTTTTCCAATTAGTTCGATTAATCGGATTACAAGGAATTGTAATTCCGCTTCGTCCTACCGATCGGACCACATGAACTCTTTTTCTTAAGATATAAATTAACTAACAGATATTTCAATTGTACAGATATTGGATCCTTTATTAGTATGAGATGTTACATAAGACAATATGTCTTCATGGTCAACTCAGCCCATATGGACATTAATGTAACAATCGACAACCGTAGGTTAGGTTAGGTTAAGTTTATATCAGGCCCGAAGGGCCAAAATAAGGCGGAAATAGGAGCTCCGCGCAGCGGAGCTCCGTCGACACTATTATGGCACAAACTGGAACTTCAAAAGAGTAATTTAATAGCGTGGTCCGATTAGTAGGACCATGTGGTCTAAGAAAACGCAAGTTTCTATAGTCCGATTAGTTAATCGAACCAACAGGAAATTCAAAGTTCACGTGGTTCGATTGGTAAGACCACGGGGTCTACGAAAATGATAGATTCAATAGTCCGATTAGTTAATCGAACCAACCGGAAAAAAAAGTTCATGTGGTCCGATCGGTAGGACAAAGGCAGTAGGACCACGTGGCCAGAGGGAATAAACGCGTATTATGAAAATTTTAGCTGTCACATGGATTGTCACTTTCTGACAGACGCAATTTTGCGAAGAGCAAAAGAGACAAAACACTTTATAACATTTATAGCATTTATTAATAAGGCGGATTAAGTGAGTTATTTGTATAAGACCACGCAGCACGGTGTGGGATAGTAAATTTATCAGTGAGAACATTATAATCAAATGGTTATGAGTAAATAAGTTAGCATTGAAATAAAGACTGAATAAACATAATATTCTTTTCTTACTTGGTGAATATGTAAAACTTATGAAATATAATATATATACTTACTTATTATTTTAGTTTTTTTTTAAATAACATGTCTTACTTATTGGTAAAAGTATTCCTTATTTACTTCGTTATAGTCCAGGTTGGCCATATAGTCCAAATTAAAACAGGCTAAGGGCAAGACAAAATTGAGAATAATTCAATTGCAATGCCGTGCTTAAATTGACCTTGATAATTAATAAATCAAGGGATAATTGAAAACTTCGTTGGTTTATAATCCAACTAGTAAGAAGTAACATACACTATCGTCAGATTGGGAACTGTACAGGATCTCATTAAGCCCTATGTGAACTGAACAGGATCCCATTTATCCCTCTATTATTTTAATATTTATTTATTATCAAAGTACATTTATATCTGACTTCAAAGATACAGATACCCTCTAGTTTGGAAGTCAGAGGTTTTTTAAAATAGATTAAGTTTTGAAGATTTTTTTTTCTTATCTTACCATACTTAATTACTTACTATAACTTCCAAGTACAAGTTGTTTGCAGCATCGTAAAATTTATAGAATCATCCCCCAATGTTCTGGAAATGAATTTTGGATCTTGTGTGACCTTTTGATGCTACTTGTAAATATGTTGCATGCAGTGTCAAAAGTGTTATTTTCGTCAAATAAAAAGAGACGATCAATTTTACTGGAGGCCTTTTACTATGAGCTTTATTTTTTAATAAAACTGTAAGTATATTTAATAATTCTGAAAAAAGTCTTATTAACGTGATAATGATTCCTTGAATATAAAACTGTATGAAAATGCGAAATTATGCCATTGTTCTCAAAGTTTTAGTAGCGAGCGGTCGTGTCGTGATGTTGCTGAAGATAGTTCTTATCTTAATAGTAATATGGTTGATTTTACGACGGTGGCAGAAGAGAAGATTGATGCAGTGCTGTGGACAGTTCAAGAATGATATTTTGGCTCTTCCTGTCATTGGGCACGCTTATATGGCAATGGGGAATGGTGAAGGTAAGAGGATTAAGGAAAGCTACTAATTATAAAAAGTAAAGCCGGTAATGTCCCACTGCTAGGCAAAGCCTCTCATCTCACTGAAGATATCAGTACAGTGAGGAGGATTATGCATAATCACCACGCTTGCCAAATGCGGTTTGGTGATTTCAAACCCGAGCTATGTTTGATAAGTAGGAAACAAGGTTTTGCTTGACCCGGGAATTAAACCCGAGACCTCAGTCTCGGCAGGCACATACCACTAGACAACCGAGACGTTGCGAGCTAAAAAATAAGAGCCTTTAGACGGTCTAAAAATCCGTCACCAGGGTTGGCCACTAACCTATACGAAATTATTGAATTTAAGTTCAAGTTTAAGAGCTGCGACGAGTTCAATTGAATATGAGATTTGATTGAGCCACATGTCTTCCAACTTTGTCTTTCAAATCCGCTGAAAGCAGCTTTAGAAGCTAGTCTATGAAGTGAATTGGTTTTCAGCTAAAATAAAAGCATTCCAAGCTTTCGGTCGAGAAGCTGTTAAGCAGGGAGGGATCACGACCATACTTCAATCATGGCTCTTGGATCGGTATTACATAGGCAAGTATTTTAACATTCCAATGATCTTGAAACTAAGTGAAAATTCTTCATTTTCTTCAAAAAAATTATTCATTTGTATTTTTCTTTGCAGTGGTTGCAGATCCTGTAATAGCAGAATTTATTTTGAAAAACTGTTTGGAAAAAGATGATTCCATGAGATTATTCGGCGTTTTTGGAGATGGACTATTGGCTCTACCTGGTAATATAAAGAAATTACAGTACATACCAGTATTCTTTGAAATCAATCTCATTTGGTGCCAAAAAATTCGAACAGGATTTTAATACTTTCTGTTTTTCAGTTTCGCAATGGCGTCCGAGGCGTAAAATTTTGAACCCAGCCTTTAATTTAAAGAACCTCTATCAATACGTGGAGATATTTAAAAACAACAGCAACGTTTTGATCAAAATTCTTCGCAATGAAGCAGACAGAGGACCCTTTTCGGTCATTCCATATATTTCTGCGTATACCCTTGATTCCCTATGTGGTAAGTTATATTCAACTTGTTTTTCCCTGAGAACAAGTCCTAGAGTTACAACACCTTAGGGGAAGGCACCCTAAAGATATAGCTATCCATACTACACGAACTTACTTAATTTATACACGCAATTTATAGACATTTTGTGTTAACGGTTACTGGTTCGTGAGCGTTAGCTCAAGCAACCCGTCCTTAGTAGTCAACACTAGTGTCAGAGTTTTTAGACCGCCAAATGTCATCTGACTATGCTGAAGTACCTTACATATAGTTAGTGTAACAAGGTAACTGCTATGCAAATTTTATTTTCCCAACTATTGGCCGAGTTAAAAGCAAGACAACATTGCGATGATCAAGAGTTTTTGCTTGTATTATAATTTCAATCTTGTTGTCATCATCACTACTCACTACATAGTATAAAACAAAGTCGCTTTCCTATGTATGCTTAGATCTTTAAAACTACGCAACGATTTTTGACGCGGTTTTCTTAAATAGAAAGAGTGATTCAAGAGGAAGTTTTATAAGTTACATTCTCGAAATTCCCACGGGCACGGGCACAACGCGGGTAAAATCGCGGGGCGCTGCTAGTAATGTTAATAAAATTTACTTTTTCAATAACTGTCTTTAACTCCTGCCACAGAAACCATGCTGGGTACAGAATTGGGGTCCCTTCATGATAATGAACACCCCATAATGAATGCTTTAATGTCGTCCTGCACCCTCATATCGAACCGGATGTGTCTCCCGTGGCTTCACAACCAAACTGTCTATGAAACGATTCGACCGACAGAGTCTGCCTTGCTGAAAAAGTATGGCGATGTACTTTACGCTTTCGTGAGCAAGGTAAGGGCAGAGATGCGTTTTGAACTGTTGAGTCAAAGGCATTGTTAAAATTTATTGAATTTACAAGGGCCTTTCAATATTTAACTCAATTGAGTTAAATCTTTACGAATTAAATAGCATTGATGTTATTTCAAGAGGTGACAAGTCCTCTTTTTGTTTTGTATGAAGGAACATTTCTCTAAATATGATAAAAATGGAATTAAATATAGGTATTTACGTAAATCAATGAAGATATTTTTAATACTTTACGTAATAATCTCGTTCATTTTCAGTTTATACCTTCAGAATATAAGACAAATCCCACAGAAGCGGAAATACAAAGAGATTATAAACGAGGTGAGTAGACATTGTTTGCTTTAAGGCTTTTTATATCGGCTTCAACCCAGACATCAATTACTATTCATCGTAATCACTTAACTCTTAAAGTATTTTCTCACCATTAAAACGTCATCGCAATATCTAATTAACTAAATACAATCAAAGGTTAATTTTACAACATCAATAGCAATAATTGTTAAAAATTACTCATAACTAGATCTTTCTATCTTTCCTTGTTTTATATTTATAGTAGCAGCGCCCCGCAGTTTTATCCGCGTTGCGCCTGTTCCCTTGGGATTTTTTATATTTATAAACTTTCCTCTTGAAACATTCAATCAATTTAAAAAAATTGCATCTAAATCCGTTGCGAAGTTTTAAACATCTAATCATACATAAGGTTCATACAGACAGCGGAAAGTGACTTTGTTTTATACTATGTATGTATCACACATACCTTATAAATGCGCGATTATTATCCCTAATCCTCCTCATTGTACTGATATATTCAGTGAGATGAGAGGTTTACCCAGCAGTCGGAAATTACTAATAATTTTTAACTTTTTTCTGCCTTATAAACCTTTCTTAAAAAATTATTATAATATATTAAATAATTGTTTCATTAATGTGATTAAAATTAAGAGGTATAAAATTGGCCTCTTTTTATTTATAAGACAATAGAGTTTACGTCAGTAACGTTAGAAATAAATGGAGCGCAGGTCTCTGCAGAATCATTCTAGTAGTATCTGGATTATTTCGGATCAGACATCGAAAAGTAGGGACTCTAGATTACTTACTTTTTGGCAGTGAGAGCGCTTACTGTGTCGGGAGTTGCGGGTTCGATTCCCACCCGGAGTCAACAACATGTGAAGACATAGCTGTTAGCGACGACGTCTGGGTGTCAATTATATATTCTTATAAAGTATTTGTGTATGTATATGTAGTAGTATCAGTTAGTTGGATTCCAATTACCAGCTTAGAGCTTAGTTAGGATCTAAATAACCGTGTGTGAATTTGTCCGGGTATATTATATTTGAAAAATTATTTTTAGGGCCAAAGAATTATAAAACTCTAATCCAACTAATGATAGAGGCAACCAGCAAAGATATAGAAATAACCGAGAAGTATCTCCGCGATGAAATCATTATAGTAATGATTGGCGGCATGGAGACCTCGGCCATCACAATGTCCTTCATCTTGAAGCTGCTAGCGAAATATCCTGAAGTGCAACAAAAACTGTACCATGAGTAAGAAATTTTTCAATTCAAATATATTTCTTCAGGTAAATTACACCCATACTATTAGTAACAATGCACTTACAAACTAAATCCTAATCCTAATCCTAATCCTAACTAATATTATAAATGCGAAAGTAACTCTGTCTGTCTGTCTGTTTGTTACGCTTTCACGCTAAAACTACTGAACCGATTTGAATGAAATTTGGTACGCAGTTAGTCCAGAGCCTGAGAAAGGACATAGGCTACTTTTTATCGCGAAATTCCTGCGGGAACGGGTACAACGTGGGTGAAACCGCGGGGCACTGCTAGTGTTAGATAAATTACTAATAAATTGAAAAATATCTGACGGCCTAGTCCCGCTGTACTATGCAATAGCATGACTTTGCTATTTACTTTTCATAAGGCGTTTATTGCATTCATTCATTTATTTCGAAGAGGTCGGTGGTCAACCCTGGTTTCATTTTTAGACCAACTAAATGCCTTCGACATGGTCTGACGATTTAAACAACAGAGACCGAGACCTAACGTACTGTCGAGAACACGGCAGCGCTCTGATACAAAATCCAATATATCGGTAATCTACGTGACGTGCTATTATAATTTTACAAGGAGAGATAGTATATTTTTGGTAAAAATAATTGTTCTGTGTTTACATATTATTGCATAAGTACTATATTATTCAATCATTCTTTTTTACAGAATTATTGATATATGCGGTGACTCCTCAAATGAAATTAAGCCCGAACATTTTCCTAACATGAAATACATGGAAGCAGTTATTAAAGAAATTTTGAGGTTGTATCCTCCCGGTTCCGTTTTACTGCGAAAGCCCGATAGAGATATGAAATTGCGTAAGTTAAATCTATACTAATATTATAAAGCTGAAGAGTTTGTTTTGTTTGTTTGTTTGTTTGTTTAAACGCGCTAATCTCAGAAACTACTGAACCGATTTGAATAATTCTTTCACTGTTAGATAGTCTATTTATCGAGGAAGGTTATAGGCTATTTTTCATCCCGAAATTCCCACGGGAACGGGTACAACGCGGGTAAAACCGCGGGGCGCTGCTAGTATCAAATAAAACTATGAAATCTCCCTAAACTATGTATAAGACTGAATTTAGACGAAGAAGTCTCTTATTCATAAATTCCACGCGCCCCGCGTTGTACCCGTTCCCGCGGGAATTTCGGGATAAAATGTATCCCATGTGTTATTCTGATATTACCTATATTACTGTAAAGTTTCATCCAAATCAGGCCAGTAGTTTATTCGTGAAAGAGTAACAACATACATACATACATCCTCACAAACTTTCGCATTTATATTATTAGTAGGATTGCACAGGAAAAACGCTACATAAACTATTTTATATTTGACTCGTCAAAACTCGTCAAATCAGGTTTACGATTAGCAATCATTTCCTTTTTATTATCAAAACTACGGTATCATCCATCACCGGTGCGAATAATATGGCAACTGGTATGGCAACATTAATTAATTTGACGAAGGCTGGGTGTCAGTTATTCATATATTCATATAAAGTATTTCTGTATCAGTTAGTGTGTGTTCCCACTACGCCGGACCGGCAAATCTGCCGGTCCGGTAAATCTGCCGGAAGGGCTAGTGGCTGTACAATTTATATGAATTTATATGAAATCGTTCACATTATCCCGGACCCGGTATAATGTGAACGAGTTTGTGCTAGCTTCATATAAATTGTACAGCCACTAGCCCTTCCGGCAGATTTACCGGACCGGCAGATCTGCCGGTCCGGCGTAGTGGGAACACACACTTAGTTAGTTTCCATAATAAATCTTTACTTACTAAAGAAGTGAAATTTGTAAGTTTGTTTGTTTGTTTGTTTGTATGCATGTTCGAGGTAATCTCGGGAATTATCATTCCGATTTGGATAATCCTAATAATAGATAGGCACATCCAACGGGAAGGTCATATAGGCTGTTTTTTCATCCCAAAATTGTCACGGGACCGGGCTCAACGCGGGAAAAACCGCAGGGCGCTGCTAGTACTTTATACTATTAATATGAATAAGTATGTATGAAGTTTAAGTATTACATCATAGACCAACTGTTCTCTTCCAGCAAACGGCAAAACCCTCGTAAAGGATATGGGTGTGCTCATCAACGTGTGGACCCTGAACCGCCACCCCGACTACTGGGGCCCCGACCCTGACTGCTTCCGCCCTGAGCGGTGGGAAGAAGGGCTGAAACATCCAGCGGCCTTCCTCGGGTTCAGCTACGGAGCTAGGAACTGTATAGGTAAGAGGTTTGGGCTGTTGTGACATACGAAATTCGTACTTCGCTCTTGCATGGTGACGTCTGAAGAAGCTTGACCTTAAAGCCCAAAGTCATTAAGCAATCTTTACAGCAAAATTGCTGCCAAGAATATCTTCAGGGCTAAAATTAGTTCCGAATAGGTTAGTGCTGAATCCTGGAATTTTAAGAAAAAAGCCTTCTAAAGGTCTCCGACATAGCCCTACCATCGAAACAACCGTGACCAACAATTTAACGTGCCCTCCAAGCACGGTAGTATTCAGATAGAAATAACGCTATCGGCCATCCAAGTAGGGGTCGAGTTGCACGTTGCTTGACAATCGCAACGAGTTAACATCGCTTAGTCAAACTACACCCATAACTTTGCGTTTGTAAAAAAAATACTATGTTTGGTGTATATGGGTAGTACAAAAACGTTTATCGACGGTGCTATTGATGGTAACCACCCCATGGAAAGACACCAAACTGTTATTGTTTCGTAGAGAGGCTTTCCGGTTAAGCTAAAACTTATATTTATATGTTGCTCTTAAAAGTATTGGATTTGTTTAAAAAATTGTTTTAATTTTTAACTTGTTTTATTTTTTGTTACAGGTTATCAATACGCCATACTGTCTCTCAAAACAGCGCTTGCAACAACACTACGCAACTTCATAGTCAAGCCAGCGAACATGTATGAGGACAAACAACAGGAGATCAGACTGTCTTTCGATATCTTTATTAGGGATGTTGATGGATATAAAATACAATTGAAATCTAGATAAACTATAATTGTAACTATTAGCATTACCCCGCGGTTTAATCCTTAATGTGTCCGGTCCCGGGATAATTTCGGGATAAAATAAGTAGGAAAAATAGCTTTCCCTTTGAATGTTAATTAATCGATTACAAAAATAATTATTCAAATCGGTTTTCTAATTTCTGAGATTAGCGTATTCAAACAAACAAAAAGTGAAACCCTTCTTCTTTATTATGTTAGTATAGTAGAGACTAATTAAAAACCAGTATGTACCCTTTGTTTTTCGTTTTAGTGTTTCTAAGATAATACTTTATAACCGAAAATTCATTAACAAAAATAGAGATTAATATATGTACTTTACAATCATAAGAAGAACCGTTCATCCAAACGAACTTGTAAATAAATAATCAATTTCAAAGAAATTAATTTTCCTTACTCCATTAAGGCATAAACTAGAAAAAATATGATTTAATACAAACTTGAATGCACAGGTAAGCATACGATAAAAACGCGTAATGATACGTGTGATATCATGGACTCTATCTGGTTGTGATAAAGTTGAAGTTTGCATGCGCCAGGTCATCGATCAGATGAGTAGTTTCCGGATATCGGGAACAGTTCCCGACAAGACAACTTGCTGTTTAATTCTTTGCAGGAGTTTCGAACATTTTGTGTGCATTTTCCTTCTAATTTTTCAAAATTAATGTAAACCACGAGATCACTGTTTATTACTTACTAGCTGTGCCCCGCGGTCTCACCCGCAGCGCCCCCGTTCCCGTGGGAATTTTGAGATTTTTATTCCAAGTTTTCATTGTTTTTAAAATGTATTCTGCTATTCAGGGCGGAGACAAATCCAACGAAACAAAAACCATGAAAATTGATCCAGCCGATCTCGAGTTATAAGTGTTGTAACAAACCCGTCTTTGTTTTATATATATAGATACGTATAATCCTTCGTATTTTGATAACTTCAGTCCGGCTAGCACAACGAATGTGACAGAAAGCGACAAGACATACTATGATAAATACGATGATTTGATTGGTGACACTTTTACAGAAATCTCGAATTTTAAAATATTCCTCCAATGAACTCACAGTATTGTTTATGTCATATCTTGTGACATTCGTTGTGCTAACCCGGCAGTTCGATGTATGCCATTCAGTAGCATATTAAAAACCTCCACCTACTTTAATATCCTTTTCAAACTTAAGGGCTCTTATCGATGCAGTTCCTTCCACTTTTCCCAATCATACTCTTAAGCTGTTCATGCAACACAATTGCTCTATATTCCTCGTCCCCTTAATTGAATAAGTAAGGAACTAGATAAAACGGTTGGGCTCCCCTGCCAGTTCAGGCGGGTTCAGTCAACCCTAGCGGCTAGCTTCCCGGTTAGACCTGAGCTCAGTCCAGCGGCCACTACTCCGAGATACAAACACCCCGACAAGGTAAGGTTATTTTCTTTATAATTTATTTATGTAGCTTATGTAATTATGTCTCCGATCGGCAAGCCGTAATAGGTAAACGTGGGGATTACGCGTTATTCTGATTGGGAGTTGGTATTTGCCCAGCAATGGGACTTTACAAATTTACTATGCTTTGTAATTATAGTCTATTAAAAAAATAAGCACCGGGCTAACCAAATATGTAAGGATAAACTATCTGCATCAGAAGAGGGTATCAAATACTACAGTTACATAATATGAAGTAATGTTCTGTTGAGGATAGGTATCATAATGCTGCAAGTCGTTGTTTCTTTGAGTTCGATTTTAAATATAATTCTTACTTATTACTTGTTGTCCGCTTCTTCCCCAATTAGGATTCTTAGTACAAGAAAAATAGTTATCTGTTCTTATTAGATACGTGAATAATTTATAAAGCTACGAGGATTATGTTTCTGAAAACTATTTTTTCCAACAGATGCACTGCTACATCTGCGTGACCTACATGATAATACTGACGAGCGCCAACCCGGTGCCCAATCAAGAGATATCCGCGAAACACGAGAAGCGCTCCCTCTTCCATGACGTCATCGAGTCGCTGCGAATACGTGCCCAAATCCCAGACATCAACCACAACGAAGACAACAAAATATCACAACACGACGAGCGATACGACTACGAAAGAGAACCGCAAATCCCAAGTGACCTAGACTTTATACCAAGAAGAAACGACCGAATCGAAATGCCCAGACTCAAATATCGTTTCCCTAAAAATCTAGACCTAAACTCCACCGAAGATAGCACGCTAAAGGAAGTAGTCATCTACGTAGACGCAGATAAACCAAAAACCACGACCCAGAAACCTAAAAAGCGTCCGCAACCAAATAAAAACAAACCGAATAAAAATAAAGAAAGCAACGATACAGGCCCCGATGAAGCACCACCTCTAACTAATACAATGGCGGGCCAGAGCCAAATAGGTAATCGTGAATCACAAACAGTCGTAAAACCTACAGTTATAGTCAATATTAGAGGCACTGTTAGTCACAGAGACAGTGACATCAAGTTAGAGAGAAAGAATAATGATACACTTGATATTCCGAGGAACGTTTTCAACATCAATCAAGAGATCAATATAGATAGAGAGCCAGATAAGAAGGGAAACAAGATCAAACAAGATGTTAAAATCGTGGCTTCACAAGATAAGGCGAAGGTCGAAGAAGACATGATGATGTGTGAAACAAATAATTATAACGCAAATGATAAAATGGACGCCACTCGTAAGTTTGACAATGTACTGCAAATACTATTTACTGTTTAACGTATTCAAAATTGTGCAATTACTCTTAGTATTTTAATGTGAATTAATGATAAGATTTAAAATAAATAGAATCTAAGTTAATGTGATAAAAATAAAAAAAATAATAGAAGTATTCTTATGTAATAGAAGTGAATAAATAATTTTAGATAATTGTGTGCAGTGTACTTATTTGTGTTAGATCTTCGGTTTTGATATCAATGAACTTTACTTCAAGCCAAATTTAACTACAAATTAAAAAACAACATGACCTTCCTTTTGTAATAACAATACGCCCAAACAAGTTTAATGAACCAAAACTACAGTTACAGACCTAAAAGTATTATGATAACCAAGTAACTTCTCTTAATTGGTAAAAATAGTTTAGTTGACGTAACTCGCCCGTTGGTTTCATATTTGGTCTTTGTAAACCGTTAGCACAGCCTACACAATACCTGAATAAGGACGACATTTTGTTTATTATGGAAGACACCATTATATTTTACCCGTGGGCAGAGGTGGACACTTTTGTGAATATCAAAGCATAAGTAAAGTCCAACACACAATAACCTTAACTTCCTAACGCCCTACACTGTAACATAAGGCCTAATTTTCCGACATCTTGTGATCTTTGAAACTCGTATAATGATAAATTTGTTTTAAGTACATATAACTGTGTTGTTCGCATGCGAATGCAACAGCCAAATACCTTTGTATAATATTAGCATACACTCATCTTATAATTGTATTTATTAGGAATCTGTATTAGTTTATACTTTGTACACCAATTTGTTTACTCAATCAAATATGTACAAGTCGTAAAACTGAAAGGCAAAATAAGTGGTCCATTAAGTTTTATGTTCCAATTAAAAGGGAATCGATTACAAATAGGATTACAATCAGAACTAGTGTAAAGATCAGGTAATCTGTAAATGCCATCGCTTTCGTATTCGGTTCCGACATTATGTTTAGACGGTCTACTGGCAAGGACAGCGCAGGGCCGAACTAGTTGATCTAACAACAGAATGCGCGATAAAAACGTCGCCACTCCAAATCATAGGTTCGTGATAATGTATTACTACGGATTTACTACATAAGAGATTGCGAAGTTAGTAATATAGAATACCTTTTTCTTCTTATGATTATTTTATACCACGACTTAAAATCGTGTCCACATGATGAATTTTAATTGAGATGATTTGGCTAGCAGTGGAACATTACAAGTGGTTCACTTTTTATTTTAAAATACGAGCAAGGAACTAACTGTTAAAATCATTGAAAGATATACGTAGTAAAGAATCTATACTTATATTTAAAGCTGAAGTTTGATTGTTTGTTTGTCTGTCTTGCTAATCTTATGAACTACCAGTCTGATTTGTATAGTTCTTTTTGTAATAGCTACGTTCAATATAGGTACTCGTATTTATCCCAAAATTTTCACGGCCACAGGCACAACGTGGATAAACCCGTGGGGCGTTACTATTTAAAGATATAACTAATCATTGATTCACTCACCACTGATTTATATAGCACTGCATGTACCCTATTGCGTCTCTGTACGATTAACAATAACATTCATTACCTAAAGTAGCGTGGACTTCCTTATAGCGCATAACTAACTACTTAAAAATGATCAAGTTTGTGGTTCTGATTAAATAGTTAATCTGCCTCTTAATTGACAAAAAGGTTATCCTCAAATAATAAATAAATAAAAAGGAATTACCCAAAAATATTAATTAATAGGTACACATAGACGAAAAATACAGAGCACTTGACAAAAGGCTGCAACTCAGCTGTTGCTGTACGGGACGGATCCCGCACGTCGCTAGTTTGTTAAATATGATGATGCTAATGTGATTATTTATCCGTTTTCTTGCATCATTATTATTAACCGACCTCAAAAAACTAAAGAAGGAGGTTCAATTTATGTAATGAATGTAATGTATGATCATGAATAGGTAAATAAATATTTAATTTTAGATAGGTAAATACATACATATCAACGATTCCCAAGTACTTGTTATTCAAATGAATGAAACCTGATACCCAGTTCGATATTTTTATCATTTACAAAGTAGTTTTGAATCGCGTCAATATAAATAAATATCATTAATGATATCGTAAGGACAGGTACACATAAGAACTGCTTGAAGCAGTTACGATCAACTGCTTTAAGCTGTGACTGCATGGCGAAGTATAATACATAATACTCTCCTGGTGAACACACATGAGACAGCTAGAGCAATCGAGCACAGCATGTAATGTAATATTGTATTGAAGTTTTCCTCAAACTACAGTTGAATAGAACTATTTAAGAGAACCGGGTACGTTAAGCTTTATTTAAGCTAAAATATTTTGTTACCAGCTCCTCTAAAATTTTCTTTGGAATTATCTTAAGCTCTATGTTAAAACACGGCTTTAGCGAGCAGACAAACTACTACATGATGCGAATCTAACCCCTTGGAGTTTACCTACTATAAGTAATTAAGTTCGAGTAGGTAAGCGGCCAAACGCAATATTATTATAACGCCTCGGTGGTCTAGTGGTATGTGCACTCGCCTGCCAAGACTGAGGTCCCGGGTTCAATTCCCAGGTCGAGCGAAAACATGTTTCCTACTTTTCAAACATGGCTCGGGTTTGAGATCACCAATCCTCATTAGGCAAGCGTGGTGATTACGCCTGAAACCTCCTCACTGTACTGATACCTTCAGTGAGACGAGAGGCCTTTGCCCAACAAGTGGGACATTACAGGCTAATACTTTACTTTAGGTAAGCGGCCAACCGGCTGTTTATCAACGTGAAATGGTCGGTCCCGGTTGTTACAATAGTCAGAACATGTTAAAGGTCTTGAGGCGGTATAAAACCTCCGACACATGGGGTGGTCACTAACCTACTCGAACTGCTCCAATTTACTTTTTTTATCTATTATGCACCTGCTACTTCTGCATATTCCACGATAGTAGTAATAGTAGTAGGGCAAAGGCCTCTTACCTCACTGAAGATATCAGTGCAGTGAAAAAGATTAGGCGTAATTCAACGATAGTAAACAACAAATTCAACACTTTCAATTATCTCACAAATCAAAGCTGCATTGGTCTCGGATTAAATTCAAACAATCCAAATAATTTATTGCCCTTACACTATATATCATTGTAATAAAACTTGATTAGTATTCGTAAATATCAGAGATCATTAAGTATATCAAGTTTACTGTGATTTTATAGCGAAGGAGTTTTTATAATAAAGTAATAAATGCTACTATATAATCTGTATAAACGATTGGGGTCGAAACTTAAACATATCTCAATTTTTATCAACATATATAAAGCTTGGTTGGTCCACTTTGTTAATTCGTTGGCTTGCGTCGTGGAATAACAAAATAAAGGTATCAAATACTTTCTCAATAAAGGTATTTTTGTCAAATCAAACATAATAATATGTAGAATCTACGGGCGCAACAGCAACGGCGTCGATCGAAGCTCGTACACTGTTCTCAAAATAACATTTGTGTTCCTTTAAAACATCGTTAGTCGCAACAACTGCTCCCCCATAATAATGTTTTCATTAAACTAAAGTGACGATCAGATGACATAGCTTACGTTATTAGATAATAAAAATCCTTTGGCAAAACTAGATAATGAACGCGTTGATGTCTTTTGTATGAGCCGCTTGATGCGGTGGTTAGACTATGTTTACCGTACGACTTTCCCTGTTTATCTGACAAGATATTGAACGTGATATAACTGTAACTTGTCAGTGAACTTTTAATAGATGTTTTAACCTTTAGTTAAAAGTGTATTATTATTTAGAAGTATGATTGACAGTTCAATAAGTAGTTATTAATGTTTGACCTAATGTCTTCGATGTACGTTTCTGAAGTTCTTTACTTTAAGCACAATCACTTTAAATCAGCGAAGTCAATTTTACTTTACCGCGCTTGTGGATTAAATATTCATGTCATTAGTGGGATATAGTTTGTTTTTGTTAGTAGATAGTTGATTGTTAGTTATAATGTTGTAAAAAATACGTTAGTGCGAAGTAATGAAGTCTTCATTGCAAGAGAAGAGGTTTTATTCATTTTTATAGTTTCCAAGACTATAGAGAGAGACTATACTTTTTTTTTACTTAACATCGCTGTCCCACTGCTGGGCAAAGGTCTCCCCCAATTCTTTCCATTTATCTCTGTTCATGGCCAACTCTTTCCAAAAAGATACTTATAAGACAAAATATAGTGTAATATATATCTTATACTCTGTTGGATATTTTTTTTGATAAGACAGGCAATCTCTTGTAAATTGCGAATACGTAATTATTTTTCTATCATCAGTTTTTATGCAAAGATAACTAATAATCATAAACGCCAGGATTTAATTTGGATCCAGTTATTCAAAACGTGTAATAAAACATAACGCTTTTTAGATACCTTATTATTAAGTAACGGTATTACAACACTATATAGATTGAACTTGTTAAATGATGTATATTAATGATTCTATAAAAACATAATATCTTATGTAAATTATGAAATGAGATTAAATTCCTTTTGACGTTATATGACATATGATGTTAATAAGAAGAGGATGTGATGTCTTTAAATTATTTATGTGTCAGTTTAAAAAATATATTTATTTCTTAATTATAAAGGCTTAATGTCATTTAATTGTGACAGAACCAAATAGCAGTTAATATAAAAATAAAACGAAATAATCTAATTTTAATATCATTAAAATTAAATAAACGTATCTTTCATCATATAAAAGAAACAATCAGAACAACCGTATATACACTTATATTTACGTATAATTATACAATATGCACTTGTACATCCATACATACATATATATATATAAAACTTATATGTACTTGTATAACAACAGCTGGTTTGATATTTAGGCCACAATACGTATGTATTCCGTAAAGTCCATGGTCAAGTTCAAGAACGCACGAGTGATTGTCAACACATCTATTTGAATAGCTCTAGGGTAAGTAGTGATGTGACAAAGGTGGACATAACTACCTATTAATAATATCGATATTTTTGTGTATCGATTTTCTTGTTGTGTTTACTGTAAGGTGGGTTTTAATTGTTCGGAGGTCAATATACCAATCACGACGCATTGAAATTGTTAAACCACGCATTGATATTGAATCTTTTCTTAATGCGTTACGATTGTAGATTGTTAAGAGACTATTATTTAGTATCGACTTTCTTTTATTATTTGTCTTTTTACTTCGACATACGTCTCAACGTCTACATACTCAACATAAGTTATAGGACGTCTCTGCGGCCTGTAACATTATGTCTTGGTAAGCAATCTAACTCGTAGAAACTTTTTGAAGAATTGTAGAAGTTGTAGCGGAAAGTATGTTTTTTTGTATGAGTACTGTCATAGTTAATACCGATATAACTATTAACTTTATAGTAACCAAAGTAATAATTATAATTATAATTTCTAATCATAGTCATCTTTTATAGTATGTTCGATGTGAATTTTATGTAACAAAACTAAATATAAACCTGGTTGATGGGACAATTATTATTAAAGACATTATTTCCAAAAATGGTTGTCTATGTAGCAAGTCTATACCATTATGAGATAACAATAAGTATTTAAAATATTGTGCTTTATTATGAAATATAACCTCAATACCACTAGTTTTACGTAAAACAAGTTTTGTAATCAAAACTTATGTTTTAATTAAAAACATATTTTACTTAAAAAGATTAATGACCTCTGCATATCACACCCACAAATTATATTTAAGATATTATTTTAACTAATGTCATTTACGTTATTCATAAACCACGATTTATTACTTGTAATAAAAATAAAATTAGTCAAAAAACATAACATTGCAAACTAATCAATCTGTTTTTTTTAACAACACTTTGAGAAAATATTCCATTTGGGAATGTGATTATAAATCAGGGAAAAGTTCCATATATTTATTTGCTATGGAGTTTGTTTTATGATACCATGATTATCGCCAAATCCCACATTTCCAAAACCAAATTATCACTTATGGCAATCAAAATTAAAAAGCAATTTCGGCATTCATACGGAAACTTAAACGATTAAGATAGGTAATCTTTAAACTACTAACATAGCTAGTGTGCGTTTAATTGAATTATTTATTAACAATGAACTAAAATAAGGCTTCAATTATCGTTTGCTCTCGACTTTCACGTTTCACATCCCTGATCTGTTACCACGGAAACTCGAAACATTTTTATCAACTTTGTACATCATTGAAGTTAATTTATCTGTAAGTGCAACTCCATTAACATTCCCACTAATTATATGTACTTTTTCAAGATTCACTTGTATTTATCGCTTATCTATAGAACCTAATGAGCTGTCATTTTAAGTTGTTCTTACTTTAAATTCATGTTTTATCATTTAAATGTGAATTATTCATCAGTATTACTATGTTATTTGTCAAGATATATATTTTAAAAGATTTTTTGCCATAATAGTTTATCTTAGTAATATTAAGCTTACAAAAAAATATTTAAAAAAAATTATCCGACGGTTATTAATTATAATGTGTTTCACATTTAGCATAGTACACTTTTAGCACCTCAGTCTAGTCTCTAATAAAGTCAGTGAGTAACTTTACTTACTAACAACGTGGCAAGCTAACCGAACGAACGACGAAACGACGACGAACAGTACTGAGTGACTTTTTTGCTGAAAGTTCGAGATACCTTCGAATTAGAGTCCAGTAGTAGGGTCAATTTGGTATTTAGCAAAAGGCTTCGCTTAAGAAGTGAACCTCTCTATTCCGAAGTTGATCGCGGTACCGAATACACGTGCAGTGAGGGAGATCTTATTAAAGGAATATCGAATTTACTTCCTTGGAAATATGGCTCACTTTTGCAGTATTGGATTTTTGGTAAGCTACGTTCTTAGTTTTTTGTGTGTTTTATTATTGATATAGACGTGACGATTTTCATAATTGTGTGAAATTCATGAATTTGTTGAACGAAGTATTCTAAGGGCCAAAGTTTCGATCTCCAAATAATCGATCTTTTAGTAAAAGATATAAATTGTTGTTAATATATTTAAAACAGAACTTTAGCTAAAATAATACGGCTGAAAAGCTGAAACTATCACTAGCAAAGTTTCAGTGAAAATTGATTACAACACACAATATTATTAAAATATGTATACTCTTGTGATCCCTGTGATTTGTGTTCGGTAAAAAATAGGTAATTTCAACTATTTGTTGTAACTTTTTAAAATGTCCAAAAACGAACTAATTCTCATAAATCGAACCCAATTACATTATTATTCAAACTCATAAAGAAAGACAATAAAAATCTATTTGTTTTAGACACACAAGCTTTTCCTACCTTAACTGTTACGGGTGAAGGTATAGTTTTGTTTGTCAAATGAAATCACAAGGATATGCAAAATGTGTATATTGAATATTAGAAGTCATTTGTTATGTTAATATTTGGATTTTGGAGTCATCATATTGGGTGACACAACGAGTAATTCCTAAAGGTCACTCACCTTGCATTTGAATAAATAAAAAAGCATATAAATTCAGAAACCTCATCCTTTTTTAAAGTCGGTTAAAAATAATAAATCTCGGTATACAAAATTACTTTATGGAAGTACTAAAAAAATATTATTTATTCTACTTTTGTCGATGAACTTACGCCCGTAATCAGAGACGTTAAGTTCTTGCTTAGTATAAATCTAATCAGTGATTTTGACACGTAATGGATGAAAAACTACATCAATTAGCTAAGTGTCGATATTATGGACGTTTCTGAGTGTAGCAGTTAATGAATCTTATACGAGTATCAAAAAAGTTTTGAAGATTTTATTTTAATATACTGTCATCTTCCAAGCATCCCTGTTCTGGTTAGATTATGCCAATCCTTGTCTAACGATCGGGATCGTAAAGCCATCTCTTTTTGGATCTGCCATCTATTTGAGAAGTATTAGTCTAAATTGTATAGGCCCTAGAACTCAACTCTACATTGAAATGTATATTATAGAATCTCTATTTTTTAATCCTGGAGGAGGTTATTAGGGAATATTAAGGAAGAAATCTCTTAAACTTGCTTATTTCGTTTTCAAGGGTACCTTTCAGTACTAAGTCACACATTTAAATTGAACAAGATTTAATATTAACACGTATTAGTAATACATAAAGTACATTACCCTCCTTTCTTGCGGGTTGGTTATAACTGGGTATAATTTTCTCGGCGGCTTTCGAACTAGGTTTCTAACAATCTTGTGGTCCTTAGGAACCATTATGTCCCAGTTATTAGACAGGAAACGGAAGGAAAGTTTGTGTGAACTTGATTAATTTTTGTTTGTTTTTACAACCGGTTATTGACAAGTTGGTCATGGTAGTTAGTCATTTTCACGGTACTTATTATACTTTCTTTGTTTGAAATACTTATTAATACTTTTGGGTGAATTTAATAGTATCTTTACTAGATATGGTACGAATAACCCACCTGGCAAAGGCCGTCGGCCTTATTTTGGCAAGATTTCAAAGGCGGAGTGGTAGAGCATGCGAAAAGCTTTACGCTAAGCATTTCCGAACATAAAAACCCATAAATATGTATAAATACTGATGGCCCATTAAATGCACAATTGTTTACTAAAACCATTTCCCTTTGATAAATATAGAGATACAGGTACTTAAACTAACATAACAAATCAACACCTGAATCAAACTATTTATTTGCCCAAGCAGCTTAGCAAATACGTTTTCTTATGCGACGGTGTCCGTGCGTTACTGAGTACATAACACACTAAAATACATAGAACAAAGTATCTCATTATCATTGTTCTACTTTTAAACTAGTAAGGCCAAGTGTTCGAGGCGTATCACCTTAGACCGTAATCAGAAAGAAAGCTAGTAACCAGCGCTGGGCAACAGTGCTTACCAGCACCTTCAAGCGCTGGGAGATCGGTAAGCCGGAACGTTTCAGTGACATTAAGCGCTTATCAATGCTGGTATGTCATATTGCATAGAAACTCCGCGACGGCTACTTCTTACTAGCGCTCGCTGGATTGCGCTGGAAGACCAGAGCAGGCTCTATGTTATTATATGCTAAGTGCTTGGAGAGGCTTCGTTTATACATGCTTACAAAACAGTGTCGGCGATTGTTAGTCATGCATGACCGCATTCGCTGTAAAGACGAGTATAGGTTTTTTTTCATATTTCGGGAGTTATTTGGGCTCAATTTTGAACCCGTTTGTATGACCACCCACCACTACATCATCGGTCCATTCGCTGTTCGGTCTCTTCCCTATTTTTATTCTTTGATATTTTTCTTTACCACAGTTGGATGGTTTTGTATCTAAACTACAAACAACCGTACACCAACCACACTATGACGAACACGCGCCCATAACCAGATGCCGCCATGAACGGCCTGACGTGAACTCATAAGCCTTTTGTTATGATCAAACGCGAGATAAAACGTGTACCGTCTTCGCGGCATTTCGTAATGCACGTTTCTAAACTGCTCCACCGACCTGGAATTTGAACCAATAGGAGCACGCCTTTTTCTATGACGTGCAGCGCTCGCATTGGTTAAAACAGACAGCCTGGCGGGAACAAGACCGCGACGCGGACACACGTGAAAAAACATGGCGAATGGTGGTTCATCTTAAAATCTAATATATTCGTTTCCCAATGTAAATTCGAGTTTCTACATTCTATTCATTATCAAAGCGGCGCCGCCGAAGGACCTTAACTGTGGTGTGTGTGTAAAACCTAGTGCGCATACTGTGAGGACCAAAACTGGACATTCTACGAGACCGCAGAAGGCAAGTCAGGTGCGTAGCGTTTTATTATCCTATTGGTTTGAAGCCTAGAGAGCTGGGGTTCTTTAGAAACGTGCAGATAAATATATAAATAAACTAATAGTATACATTTGTCTGACCCAAATGTTGAAAAATCATACATTTTTCTGGTGCCGAAACCAGGGACTTCAAGTCCCAGACAAGTCTGAGACTGATTAATCAAACATTAGTATCATATTCTTTCATTGTGTAATTAGTCTCATCGATTTCCTACCGAAAATCAATCTGGAATCTTCTAGTTCAAAGTTCACAATTTCATTTTGCGTGTGATAACCCGACCATTTAAAGTAGGCACTACGTACCTTTGCGAACCACACTATCGTGAGTCATTCTTAAATCGTTTGGTTAATACTTCTAGAATGTGCGTTGTTGGTTTAACAATGTAAGGTGGAGGGTAGGTAAGTACATGCATTCTCACCTAAAGTTATCTAATTCTATACGTGTGTATGTACTTACGTAATTCATTATTTTCGGTGCATTCTCGAAGTATTAAATCGTAGTGAAACTCGAAAGCATAGGATTTAATCGTAATTCATTATCGAAGTATTCATTGACAGTTGTTATTCATTCGGCCGTTTACCTATTCTTTTGTTAACGTTAGCAGGTAATACGGATCTCAGTGTGTACCTAATTAGGTGCAATCGGTCTAGCATCTCGTGTAGGTATAATCATTCATACATTACGTGTATATCTACACTTTTCGTGGCTATTCCAATCGAAATAACAACTTGTTTACATCGTTATCAAAACAATCGTTCGTAGTTGTTATTCAGTCGGCCGTTTATACCTAATCTTTTGTTAAAGTTAGCAGGTGTAATACGGACCTAAGTGTGTACCTAATTAGGTGCAAACGGGCTAGCATCTCGTGTAGGTATAATCATTCATACATTACGTGTATATCTACACTCTTCGTGGCTATTCCAATCGAAATAACAACTTGTTTACATAGTTATCGTAATCAAAACAACCGTTCGTTCGTTCTTTATTCAAACTAAGTAACCACCATGGCTTATTCTATAAGTAAACGAAAGCATTCTCTTAAGAAAACAAAATCTGAGGAGGTAGCACTAACATTGGAAGACCTACCAGTTTTGCGTCGTAAACGTACACTTGCGTTAAATCGATTGAAAAAGGCGTTAGGTATAGGTCAACTATCGAAAACCGACCCCAACCAGGCAAACACTTTTTTGGCTTATTTTCCCGAGGTCAAAAGAATTGTTTCTTGTTTCGAATCAGCTCATGATGACATCGTATCTTTATTAGACAGTGACGCCGAAGACTTACTTAGGTCAGAGTTTGACGAAATTCACTTAGAGGTTCTATCTATATATAGGCAATTGACTACTACAATGTGTAGTGAATTGAACACATCGTCAGAGTCATCTAATGTGAAGTCGAGGAACATTAAACTACCTAAAGTAAACATACCTACGTTCGACGGCAACATTAAGACATGGTCGCATTTTTATGATGTTTTTAATTCACTCGTTCATCAAAACTATTCACTCACCGCCTCGGAACGTATGCATTATTTAATGTCATGTTTATCAGGTGAAGCTTTAACACTCGTTCGTGCATACCCGTGTGAAGGAACCTATTATGCAGAAGCTTATCAGTCATTAGTAAATAGGTATAAAAACAAGCGCGATTTAGCTTTTACTTGTTGGAAAGAAATATTGAATATTAACTTTAAAATTAATTCTCCTATAGAATTTCGCCGTGCGCTCGATTTATTTAAAGAAAATTTAAATATTTTACAACGTTTAGACCTACCGGTACAACATTGGGGTTTTGTGTTATGCTATTTAATACTTTCCAAACTAGATTCAGTTACCCGACGCGCGTTTGAACAAGAGTATTCTGACTCGGAGTTACCTGTTTATGAGCAACTTTTCAGTTTTTTATATTCGAAGTGTGAATCCATTGTGCGTGACAGTCACTTCACGCAGCACGATCGTGTTTCTACTGATAAGAGTGATACATCTCGCACTATCACCCGTCAGTCATACACACCTAGGAAACCTATTTCTACGTTCTTATCTGGCGCAATTAGATCCGAGCAATTGAGTAAACAATCACAATCGATTAGTAAAAATAATGTTAAGGTTTTCCATAGTAATTTGCCTACTTCTACCCCTATTAGTAAATGTTCATTCTGTCAACAAAATCATTCAATAAAATCATGTGACGCATTCATTCAGAAGTCGATAGAAGATAGATACAACATAGCAAAACTTAATCATTGGTGTTTCAATTGTTTGAGACCGTCTCATCAATTGAAAGACTGCAAGTCTATCTTTTCGTGTCAGGTTTGTCGACAGAAACATCACACTCTTCTTCATAGAGAATCTTCAAAGGCCGTCATTCAACAAAATTCTTATGTATCGACGGATCGTTCGGAACCGAGTTCAACGGAACCGGAGCCGCTCACACAAGTTTTAACAAACATGAGTAGTAGTTCAGTAGTGTTACTGGCTACAGCAATCGTGGAAGTGCGTGATTCATCATCGGGTCGATTTCTTTCTTTTCGTGCGCTCATCGACTCAGGTAGCCAATCCCACTTCATCACCGAACGAGCTTTGGAACGTTTACGTATGAAACCTCAACCTACCTCGCGTAACATACATGGCCTAGGTCAATCGTCAACTGCCGTGTCAGGGATGGTTGACCTAGAGTTAGGGGTTAAAGGTAGGGTTTTATTTAAGGTCAATGCACTCACACTGCCAGCTATCTGTGGAAAGATGCCCACAACTCGCGTTAACCTTTCTACATGTGAACATTTACGCAACTTGGTTCTCGCGGATCCCGATTGTGACAAGCCGGGTCATGTTGACATTTTGATAGGTGCGGAGATTTTCCCTTCTATCCTGATGTCTGGAAGTATCCCTGGTGGTCCAGACTACCCCTCGGCGCTGAACACTGTGTTTGGTTATGTCATTTTAGGTAATGTGCAGTGTAGCGAATCATCATTCAGCACGCGTTCCTTTCTCGTTAACGAAACTGATCCTCTTCATGAGGAAGTGAAGAAGATGTGGGAGCTAGATTCTTTTCCTCAGTCATCGTCGCTAGCTCCATCAGAACAACAGTGTGAAGATTTATTTGTTGAAAACTATACTCGAGATGTGTCGGGAAGATATTATATCGTGTCATTGCCATTTAAAGAAGATAACAAAATTCTTTATTTTCCCGGTTCGCGTGAAAACGCATTACGTAGATTTCATTCGTTGGAGCGCAAGCTTTATTCCAGTCCAGAGCTCCACGAACAATATTCAGAGTTCATGTTGGACTACTTGAAGAGTGGTCACATGACTCAGGTTTCAGCAAAGGATCTTAGTAGTGGGAAATACTTCTCCTTCGACGTCTCCCCAATCGATAGAACGTGTACTAAACGTACAATTCTTAACGAAGTAGCTCGTATTTACGACCCTTTGGGTTTCTTGTGTCCTTTGACATTCATCCCCAAGTTGTTGGTGCAACGCTTGTGGATATCAGGTATTGGATGGGACGATGTTCCTCCGATCGAAGTTATTCGTCAATGGAATCAATACGTAGCTGAACTTCCTTCAATCAAACAAATACGTATTCCTCGTTATGTGTCCATAGATTCTATGGAATCGTGCGAGCTTCACGGCTTTTCGGACAGTTCTGAAGTTGGGTACGGTGCGGTAGTCTACTTACGTATGCGTGATTCTCAAGAACGTATTCACGTATCATTCCTGTGCGCGAAATCTCGTGTAGCACCTATAAAGAAAACATCTTTACCTCGACTCGAGCTTTGTGGTGCTGTCCTTTTAGCTGATTTGCTCCAATTCGTAAAACAAACTTATTCCCCTTTTCTGTCGTTCTCTGACATGTATGCATGGTCAGATTCAACAATCACACTTGCGTGGATTCGTAGCCACTCTTCACGGTGGAAAACGTTTGTGGCCAACCGTGTTAGCCACATTCATGAAGCTGTCCCCGACGCTCGGTGGAACCACGTGCGTTCTGGTGACAACCCTGCTGACATAGCGTCGCGAGGTATGTCCCCTATCGATCTCATCCAGTCCGAGCTATGGTGGGCGGGACCACATTGGCTTCGGCAGTCTTCGTCTGCGTGGCCTCTCATTCCTTCTATCGTTGCCGACGAAACCGAAGTACGTGCCGAGGAACGTATCGTATCTTTTATCGTAAATGAAGATATTCATTTTATCGATTCATTGCTAGAAAGGTTCTCTTCAATTCGTAAAGTTCAACGTGTCGTTGGCTTTTGTCTTCGTTTTATTCGTAACGCGAAATCTAAGCAAAATCGTACCTCTGATCTTTTCCTCAATCGTGCAGAGCTTCACGCATCGTTGATGACAATTGCTAAACGCATCCAATCCATTCACTTTCCTGAAGAGATTCGAAAGCTCCAAGATGGTAAACTGTTACCCAAATCGTGGAGGAAACTGAATCCGTTTATCGATAGCCATGGAGTCCTCAGGGTGGGCGGTCGACTCTCTCGATCCGGCCTTGAGTACAATCATAAGCATCCTGCTCTTATTCCGAGAGATTCTACGTTTACGTACATGGTCATCGAAGCAATTCATAGGGAACATTGCCATCCTGGGTTAAACACAACGCAGTATCTTTTGACACAACAATTTTGGGTATTTTCATCTAAACGTGCTATTCGTCATTGTTTGTCAAAATGTATACAATGCTATAAGACTAAACCAAGTAATCTTGAACCGTTTATGAGCGATTTGCCTGCTACTCGCGTGAATCAGGTAAAACCATTTTCAGTTGTTGGTGTGGACTACGGGGGTCCATTCCAAATCAAATTAGGTAAACATCGCGGTGCTAAAATCGGTAAAGCATATCTATGTTTATTCATTTGCTTTAGCACCAAAGCAGTCCATCTCGAAGTAGTGAGTGAGCTATCTGCGGACGCGTTTATCGCTACTCTTCGCCGATTCGTAGGTAGACGAGGTAGAGTTAGCGTTATACATTCCGATTGCGGTACAAACTTCGTTGGAGCTAGGAAAATCCTAGATTCTTATGTTAGTGCTGCTTCCCAGTCTCAGAACATCGAATTTAAATTTAATCCCCCCGCAGCAAGTCATTTCGGAGGCGTATGGGAGATTCAAATTCGAGCCGCGAAAACTCACTTACATCGTATCGTCGGTAATCAAACTCTTACGTTCGAAGAGCTAACGACACTCTTCGTTCAAATCGAAGCTATGTTAAACTCACGGCCACTTTACCCTTTGAGTTCCGATCCTAACGACATGAACGTTTTAACGCCCGGACATTTTTTGGTTTTGGAACCACTTACTGCCGTTCCAGACTCTAACTATTTAGATGTAAACATAAGTCGTCTTAGCCGTTGGCAATTAATTCAACGCTTCCAACACGATTTCTGGAATCGTTGGAAGATGGAATATCTCAGTTCTCTAACACAAAGGGCAAAGTGGAACAAACACGATTTGACGTTATCCGTGGGTTCTCTCGTACTGATAAAGCATGAGAATACCATACCGTTGCATTGGCCTTTGGCTCGCGTTTCACAATTGCACGTTAGCCCCGATGGTGTGGTTCGCATAGCTACAGTTCGCACTGCTAATGGTAGTATGTACACGAGACCATTGGTCAAATTGTGTCCTCTACCTATTCAATCAGATTAACGTATCAAGTAACTTTGAACTAGATGTAGGATAGATGTTAGGTAGAGTTATCATATTCAATTCAAGTTATCATATTCAATTCAAGTTATCATATTCAAGTCAAGTTCTTATATTCAAGTCAAGTTATCAAATTCAAGTTCCTTTAAGTTTTCAAATTCAACGACAGCATCAATCTTTAAGTAATCATTTTCTATGTTATCATAATCGAAAATACAAATTCCTATGTATTTTGGTGGGCGGAATGTACCGTCTTCGCGGCATTTCGTAATGCACGTTTCTAAACTGCTCCACCGACCTGGAATTTGAACCAATAGGAGCACGCCTTTTTCTATGACGTGCAGCGCTCGCATTGGTTAAAACAGACAGCCTGGCGGGAACAAGACCGCGACGCGGACACACGTGAAAAAACATGGCGAATGGTGGTTCATCTTAAAATCTAATATATTCGTTTCCCAATGTAAATTCGAGTTTCTACATTCTATTCATTATCAAAGCGGCGCCGCCGAAGGACCTTAACTGTGGTGTGTGTGTAAAACCTAGTGCGCATACTGTGAGGACCAAAACTGGACATTCTACGAGACCGCAGAAGGCAAGTCAGGTGCGTAGCGTTTTATTATCCTATTGGTTTGAAGCCTAGAGAGCTGGGGTTCTTTAGAAACGTGCAGATAAATATATAAATAAACTAATAGTATACATTTGTCTGACCCAAATGTTGAAAAATCATACAAAACGTAATAAAACAATTTCTATGTGCTTTTATAGTGACAGGTCGACCGACTTTCTATACAACCTTAGATTTGTTTAGATTAGACCGCATCAAAGAGATAGTTGGGTTTACATTAATATAGGATCTTCATTGTTGATTTCCATCAGTACTTTCATCTATAAATACTCGTAAACAAGCTCACAACATACCCATTAATGAATTATTTTACCTAAAGTTCCTGATCTGAATTTTACCTATATTGCGAGTATATAATGCTCAAAGTCTACTCATACCTATAAAACAGGCTTGTGTGATGAAATCTGATACTTTATAAGTTTGTTTTGAACTTTTAAAAAAGGGTGAGAGCCACATACACTTGAATGAACTTTAAGCGAAAGCTTTTCAGTGAAAGTGCTTGTAAAATTGGAGCATCGAGACGAGAACAAAGTGACTGGCTATTAATCACCTCATGTACAGAGGTCTGTTTACTTTTATTGGTTTGAACGTACAAGATAGCAAAACTCTCTTTATAATGATAAGGTATTGTTGATGCCTGCAGCTCGTGGCGCATTTTAAGCAATAGTAACTCTCGCTATTGTAAGATTGTTGGTATTGATGAAGTACTGCTCGGCTCGACTACTACAGGGATTGGTTGACAATGGCATTTTTATCTGAAAATTAAGGCGGTTCCATACCTATAGCGAACGTTCGTGAGTTAGAGTAGTGAGCGGGTCTTTGCTTTAAAAAATGTCTCTTTAGTCGCTGTTACATTACGCTTTGTAATGTCGTACCTACCTTTACCGTGCTTCAGAGAGCGCTTTAACGTTGGTTCCGTTCATTTCAACTTTATACCATATCGCGGTTGACCTCAAACGTACTCGAACTTACAGTAAAAGATAAGACATAAATAAATGATTACTTACAGGACATATTCACACTTGGTTAGTTAAGTCCAAACTAAGCTCTAAGTTTTTAAGTATTATATTATTATACTACTACATAAAAGCGTGTACACTGTATGTGTCCTTTGTTAACAGCTTTCTCTAATCTGAATTTAGATGTCTTATAAATCATAAAAACACCATTAAAAGAATTATGAAGCATTAAATTTGTAAGTACAGTTGCTTTAAATTGCCAAATCATAAAACTTAGGTGTATACTAAGCTACTTGACCAAATAAGTTGGTTTAGATAACGGTTCAACCATTCGATAGCTGTCGATAAATACACGTATTGTGACCCAAAATTCCGAGACTGTTGCCAAATTTTTTGCCAGCCTTAGGTACCTTATTATGCTATTTGAATTCTTAATACAGAATGCAGTTACGCTAGTTTTTTTTACTTAGAATTTGGGCAGTGTGTAGTACGATGTTAGAAGCAATATTATATTTCACTGAAGGAATTTAAGTTTCGAAAATAAGCACAACTTTAATGGAAATTGTAATGTTAAAACACCGGACTTTTAAAATAATATGATGAGTATAGGTACTTAGATAAAACTAATCGTAAGTATTTTTATTTAGAAAGTTTATTATATCTACAGAATAATTGAGGTTATTATAAAAGAAACTATCAACAAAATGAGCACTTTATATTTATGAAATTGGTTAAAACATGTCTCAAAATTGCGTGTTTACCAAAATTTACGGAGACGTTAGTCATTGAATAACTTCAATTTCTGTAAACAAAGGTATGGTGCAAAGCCAAAATTACTCACTATACGAGCACCACTTACATTTTGTGAATTGGAACCAAGTCACTGCAGTATGTTATTATGAACTGTTTGTAATTTTCTGTAACCACTTTTGAAATTGTTTTTTAATCTTTTTGTATGGTAGGTACTTGTTTTTAGAACGCCAATATCGATTATGTTAAACTAGCAGCGCCCCACGGTTTCTATGAGAGTTTCATAATAAGAAATAGCCCAAAACCTTCCCGTTATATATGGCTATACATTTCAAAAAAATCGAATCGGACGGGTAATTACTAAGATAAGCCCGAACATACAAGCAAAATTACTTTTTCCTCTTTATAATATTAGTATAGATGAATAACTAAAGGATTTGTAGTACTCATTCACTTATCGATACAACCAACTAACATTTGTCTTCACTTCTGAGATTTTTTTTACTTATAACTTGCACTTTCATTATAAAATTGAACCAGTAGGATAATGTAATTCAAGAGATACAGGATCTAAGATTGTCATTACTCTAATTATCTCACAGTACTTTCTAATATTAATTTAATTATGTAGTAGTTACTATATAATAAATAATATAAAAAATAATCCAAATAATTAAAATATACTTATCTAATGAATGAAACATTAATGATATTCAAACAATATCTGTGTCACTTTCGAGAACATAATTCATGTATTTATTACTAGCAGCGCCCCGCGGTTTTACCCACGTTGTGCCCGTTCCCGTGGGAATTTCGGGATGAAAAATAGCCTATAACCTTCCCGTTGAATGTGGTCATCTATACCAAGAAGAATTATTCAAATATCTTGAAGATACAAACAAACAAACTTACAAATTTTACCTGTTCGTAATATTAGTATAGATTCATTTATTTCAATGAAAATGGGGACCTAATAACATCAATTGAAAAACTTACAAACTAAAAACATCAAAACAGAGATCACAATACTTTAGGCGTTAACTTTAAGGTACATTCAACGAGCATGCCCCCACAATGATCATAAATACCCTAGATTACCTGTATGTGGGCAGGTATTAGCATAAAACCTATCCTGTGGCATAATTTTGTAAGGAAAATGGACATAAACTGGATAGGCACACTAGCTTTATGTATATCATACTAGAAGCGCCCCGCGGTTTACTCGCGTTGTACCAGGTTACCGTTAGAATTTTGGGATGAAAAATAGTAACCTTCCCGTTGAATGTGGCTACCTATAGCAAAAAGAATTATTCAAATCCGACTAGTAATTCCCGAAATTAACTCGAACAAATAAACCTTATCTCTTTATAATATTATTATAAATATTGTAACTATATTATATAGATGTAAATTTTTTATTATTTCCAGTTGCTGCTGGCCAGCTGTCTACTCGAGGCTCTACCGCGTCCTATAAACAATGAGTAAGCATACGATTTATATTTTTAGCACGATCTTTAATATAATTAACATAAGATTAAAGGAAATTGATATCATATTTTGGAAAATTATAGATTCAATTATATTATCTCAATATGATATTAATTTCAATAATCAATAACATTTAACAATCAGAACATACTGTTGTATATTCTGTGTACATTTTCAATAAACTGTGTGACGTTTCCGAAAAGTGATTAAACGAAGTTGGCTTCCCGGCTAATTGATAAGGGTTAAAATAATAAAATTCACGTATAAATAATGCACAAACAGCACAACTAACAGTAGTGAAAACGCTTAGAATGTGCTACAGGCAGGACTTAGCCCCTGGTTCAGGTATGGAATAATTTTAATATTGTTTATGCTTTTACTGCTTCTGTGTTTCCTCAATACCTATCATAACTCTGATATTCCAATGACTCTCACATTACGCCGTAGTACGCTTAGGGGCAAGGTGCTAACAACCGAAACTGATATGAAAATGAACTTACATAAATTTGATTGTTTTCAGGGAGACGGTCACTGACTCGATAGACGTTGTCACTGAAGAAGAACCGCTGGTCAATAAAGAAAGATCGCTTATGTACCAAGATGATGACCAATTTGTTGGTCATACTAGAGAAATTGTAGAGAAAATACAAGCTATTAACAACGCAATCAAAAGACCGAACAGAAGACCGCAGATAAACTGGAACACTCAACCTCAGACCGGTGGTGGCTACATCATGGACAAAGATGTTCTACTGAAACTCCAACAAATAATTGCATCAGCAAAACTGCACCCGGAGTCTGATAAAATTAATGATCAAGAAGATAATACTGTACCGGAAGATAGAGAGTTTAGAGATTCAAGACAGTTATCGCCCATCGCCCCTCTGAATCAAGGGCTTCCTATGATGGGAAATATGGGAATGCCCTATCTCACCAGTATACCTGTACTTGTAATGCCAACAAGCAATGTTCCGATAAGTCCTCAGTTCGGAAGTCATTTAACAAGACAACAAGGTCCAGAGGGAGGGGCGTCATCCTTCTTTCAAAACTTTCAATGGCCTTTTGCATCTTTCTTCCCAATCTTGATTAGAGATCCACTTCTCAGTATCCTCAACGGTGGTGGATTTAATAACTTCTTTGAATACGGACAAACTGCTGACATTTGCAGAAAATCAAAAGCCAGTGATGACGAACATGTAAACAATAATATAATCGATTCTCGTCAACTCGATAATAATAGATTTCTGAGACAAGCCGAAAATATTGTCAAGTCGAGACAAGGTAGAGCAATTAAAAAACGAACAGTGTCACACGCTACACCAGTTCAAGCAATCGGAAAAACGAAAACATTGAAAAAAATATTCGCCACCAAACCTCTCACCACAACCACTCGCAAACCTGTAAGACTCGCTTACGAACAAGACGTGAAAACAGTTGATGACGGAGACCTTCGGTTTCCTTTTGGAGAATTTGGTTGGTTCGGAAATAAGAAACCGGTTGCACCTAGTCCGGGGTTTTTTATTAATAAACTGAAGGTCAGACGAGGAGGAGTAGCCATCGCCGGTCCAGGAGGAGTGGCGACTGCAGGGAGAGGAGGTACAGCCATCGTGGGGCCTGGAGGGCTTGCTTACACTCAACCAGGAGGCTTAGCGGTCGCGGGACCAGCAGCAAGAATCGTAGCTCTTTCACCGGACGTGGATCTAACATCTATCGTATCCCGCCTTCAAGAACAAAATGGTTCTGTACCACGTTCACTACAAGCTATACCTGAAGGGAAAATTGTTGCCATTGGTCCTATAATTTACTACCATCCTAACCAAGAATAACTTTCTTTCATTCTAACGGTGCCAAAAACGACCTAAGCTTCTAAAACTAAAAGTGCCATTGAATTAACTTATCTTGTCATTTTACTAGCAGTTTTTGTACTAATTGTACTAATCTCTAAATTGTCTTTCAATGTTTATTGACTTCTCTCTTTCTCTATTAGATGGCACCCGGAGCTCGAGATCGATGGTGGAGAATACCGAAGACAGTATGACGTATACAGATACGACGGAATGAGATTCGGGAAAGGTCCTTTGAAGACAGACAAAGTTGATTTTAAGATTCTTGTCGAACCTACGGCTTACGCTCTAAGCAAGAAAGGGATAGCTATAGCTAACCCTGTGACTAACGTTGTGATAGCTCGTAATAAAACTGGGACCATAGTTCACGCCCCAGCCGCTACAGCAGTAGTAGGCCCCGGAGGCATTGCGCACGCGCAATCTGATCTCTACCTCTACGAATATGTACCCGCATAACCACTGTATCCTCATTTGTATTCAAATCTGAAAGTAATTTTGACAGTTAACTTGAAATTACTTTGGATTTTGTAAAATGTTATCTTTTTAGATTTTTAATTCTAATGGCATTATTAAAAAGTTGTATTTACATACAAGATATTTGTTTTTATTTCTAATTTAAACTATTAATGAAACAAAACTGACTTGTAAGTATCTCATTAGTCATTAATTGCTATGCCAAACTTTATTTTTGTTTGATTAATGACTACATTTTGTGTTTTATAGGGCTTCAATACAATACTTGCCATTCTACGGCGGCGCCAAAGGACAATACTTGGAAGTTAAGAAAGACACTGCAGGTTCAGTCACGAGTGAGAAAATAGTCTCTGAAGATAAAATAAGCAGTGAGAACATACTCAAAAATAGTGACGATAATCTACTATCGAAAGTTTTCGCAGCAAACATACACACTTTGAGAACACTGTCTAACAATATATTAAAACTCCATACCCTTGGAAGGAAGACTGGGCTTGGAACAAATGAAAAGATGAGGTTGAAAAACCAGTTGGGTTTACTGGGAGAGGCGGCGTCGAATACGATAAAATTGGTCGATGAAATTGGAGAAAATGTTGATACTTTGTTTAAGAAGAATGCTACCCAAAGGCGGTACGAGGAAGACGAAGATGATGAGGTAAGAGGACTTAATACTAACTACCTTTCATTGAAGTTTGAGATATAAACTATCATATTTAATCTTCTACAAAATGTCTAAGCAATATCAAAGAACAAAATATATTATGAAAATGATGAGAGTGGAAAAATAATATTGAATCACGTATGCTTGCCAAAACCGAGATCCAGGGTAGGAATACCCGAATCAATGAAAGTATGTTTTATTATACTTTTCAAACGTGGCTCCGGTTGCCCACAGTATTTAAGCGTGGTGATCAAACTTTATCCTCCTCAGTGTAGCATTATCTTCAGTGACTGTAGGTAGAGGCTTTTTCGCTAGTGGAACATTACAGGTTACCACTTTTATATTACTCTGTTTGCAGGTGGGGGAAGAAGGGATTGGCATAGATTCCGACGGCTCTTCGTCGTCAGGCTTTGACCCCGATGAAGACTCTGTCGCTGTAGCTAAGCCAATGGGTAAGACTTCTGCACATACCTTAACTCAAACAGCCTTCTGGTTTATTAAAATGTGCAAGAAGCGCACACTAGAGACAAAACTGTGACAAAACTTATTGACCATTTGATATTTCTGAGTATGGGCGTTGTACAATATTGCACAGTCATGCATTCATTTTTGGACTTATTTTGGAATTATAATAATATTTAAACAAAATTTACGTTATTCCAGGTTTAGCAGTAATTGGTACTCACGGTTTGGCCGCAGCCAGGCCCGTAGCTACTGCTGTAGCTGCGTCGGGGATAGCCATCGCTGGCCCTGTCGGAACAGCTATTGCTGGCTACGATCCTACCATGTTAGGACTTAACTTGCAAGTCCACCATTCTGGATAAACAAAACATGAGTCAGTTTCACTATCTCAAGTACAATATTACATCTTACACTTACATTTACAATGACAGAGGGAGATCCCTTAGGGTGTCTTTACTTACACTATCCAATACTTTTCTAAGTTGCTATCCTACGGTTGATATTACTGGAAGATATTAAATATAGCATAGCAATACAGCAGAGCATTGCTCTGATTTTTAGACTGTTTTTTTAAAGATATTTTAAATTGGAACTACGTTTACAGATACACTTTTATTTTACATTTTTATCTGAAGTTTCGGCCCTTTTACTGTAACCGTGGTCACAGAAAAGTTTACGTTTAAACTTAGTTTCAATTCAAAATGTGTTCGCTTAAACTTAAGAAACCAGTAAAGATATTTTTACTTGATGGTGAAACCGGTCCTTAATGTAACACAGATTCGTAATTAATTACATTTTTACTACAAGCCATATTTAATTATTAGTAGGTACTTCTTTAACTTACAATTACTCTTTACATGTATGTGAAGATTTTGTGCCTATATCAAATGTACTAATCCTTCCTTACTTCCCATACATATATACATACAGTAGTAATAAGAATATAATAAAAATGAATTTGCCATAAAATTATATAAAAAAATGTGATAAAAATGTCTTGAAAAGACGAAAAAAATGAATTTATTTATTTTAAATTAATGTTAATTGTAGGTAGATAAATAATAAAGTAGTTTAACATAATGCCGTTTTATTCTCATGGAAATAACATATTAAAGGATATTAATTTGTATTATTTTCTTCCTTTATAAAGATAACCGAAGCACGGATTCTTCACTAGTATATATCCGTGTCCATATTTGGTAGCAATAACTCGATTTGGTTTTATCTTATCAAAATAAAGCTAGCTCTATCTTAACTGAATTATTTGTCCATATCAAACGGTTTTGCTATTCACAATGCGATGTAACAGATCCTATCAGAGGCCTAGTATGGCAAAATGACGTGATTTGAAAATGTTATTAATGAAACAGTTATATTGTACAAATAACAATGAAATTTATATGGGTTTTTTCTGTTCTAACATATAAATAAACCTTTAGACTTGAAGATAGCTAGCCTGAACGTTTTGCCAATACTTTTATTCTCTTTAACGCCTGTTACATTTCTAAGAGCAAATTACTTAAACATTATACATTTCTACAGAAATATCCTTTCTGCTTTCCTTCAAGACACCTTGTTTTTTGACACAACAAGAGGTATATTATCTATACTCTTTATAATAATATAATAAAGCTGAAGTTTGTGTTTTTTGTTTGTTGGAACGCACTAATCTCAGAAACTAATCCGATTTGAATCATTCTTTTTGTAATGGATAGCGTGATAACATTCAACGGAAAGGGCTGTATTTAATTCTGAACTAGGATAAAACCGCGGGGCGCTGCTAGTTTTTTAATAATAACATACCCTTATATAGGAAATTCCCAAATTAAATTCTGTAAATTCTAACCACACGATTAGTCAGTCCGTACTGCATATACCCAAAGTATGAGTACACAGGTAAAATGTCTACCTTTCCAGTGAATTTTGCTTGCGTAGGTTATTATAGGTATATTTAAATATTTTTTTTAGAAATTGACGAATCCATTTGACGAACTGCTAACAATTATTAATGAAATACAAGGAATACCTAAAATCATAAATGTTATACAAAATGTATAACCATTATGTGGTCGAAGTGACATTGAATAGCACACCCACACTCGCAAACACCAAGAACAAAGATGTCTATAAATGCTGATATTAAAAACCAATTGAAAATGTTATAATACTCTTCCTACTTGGCAAAGACTTGTAGAAAGAAATCAACAAGTCAGGGACACCATAGTGCGATGTAGGGAAATATTTACATAAGGGCGCGGCTCCACCGCGGCGCACGCAGTGCACGCCCACGCGGCTCAAGTTAGCTGCATGGCTTCGTGTATTTGTCAACTTGAATATGCGATGCTATACAATACTATACTATGAACTGTAGTATGATCCTCTCTTGTTAATCAACTTCATACAAGTAGGAGATTATAAATTAGTTTTTTTTATTTTTAGCCAACTTTAAAAGAAGAGGTTCTCAATTCCCATTGTTAAAACGATTTCATACTACAGGATATGCATGTTTGATTCCAGAATGATCTCATTCTTCTCAACCAATTTAAGCAATAGGAGTTAGTTATGGTTTTAAGTTGAGTTCTCTTAAAAACATCGAAGGTATTTAATTCAATTCAGTGTGCAAAACTTAACGCGTAATTCCACAATATTTAAAAACAAACATAATTTGTAAAACCACGTGCCATTATTAATTATAATTAAAATACATAAAACGCAGAATGAGTCACATTTGTTAAAATTTTCTCTGAGAAAACTATTATTAATTATTTATTTGTCTATCCATATTCTACTCATGTATTATTAATTTCTTACACTATGCGTGTAGTATGAGTAAGGTTAGCACTGCAGGATCTTTTGACGTAGTGAAGTCTATTACATGGGCATATTATATTATAATTATTCATTAAAATATAATTTGTACACGACGTATTACGAATATTGAGCTCATGTTATGAATACATTCAAAACATTGAGGTAGAAGAGCCTTCAAAACATAAGAAAACCATTAAAGTGTTAATACTTGCAGAAAGCTAGTAAAGACAATACTATGCCATTCATTCATGTCGAGTAGGTTAGTAGCCAACCTTGGTATCGGAGTTTAGACCGCCTAAAGGCCTCCGACATGTCCAACGATTGAAACAAACGGGACCAGCTGTCCACCGAATGCCCTCCGAAGCACGGTAGCGCTCAGATAGAAAAGCCACTATCGGGCACCCATCCAAGTAGTAGCCAAGCTGCACGTTGCTTAACAATCGTAATACCTACATTGCTTATTCAAACTACGAACGTTAATAATAAGAGCCGATGATTCAAGTAAAGACTGCTGTAGAGGAGAAAAAAAAGTAATTGGCTAAGAATGAAATTAAATCACTAAACCTTTGCACTGAAAAGGAATTTTGTCTTCTGATTTCGAATGGAACGAATGAGGTTTGTTTTACCAAGAATTAGATTGTAGTTATAGGTCCACAATTGACTACTCCCTATTATGTATGAAGGTATAGGTATATCATAAAATACCTGCTATTTATTAAAGCTTCTGTAAATAATGGGATTCACATTGTACTTTCCAAAACCACAATAACAATTAAACTAGATAATTAAAGGACCGCATTAGACATACGTTACGTACCTACTTATATGGAAGGTTTATTTCCTTTGAACTTTGAACGAAAGAAATGATTAATCCTTGGTGACAACAGTTGGGTCGAAGCCAAATTATTATTAGTCAATATTGGTGAGGAATAAAATGCTTTATAACGGTCAATAAGAGTTACTTTTAAGTAAGTAAATATTAGCCTGTAATGTCCCACAGCTGGGCAAAGGTCTTTCACTGAACATATCAATTCAGTGAGACGATAACCTTATATTAAAAAGTTATATGTTAATTTACTTAAAAATTCGGCGGGTGAATACATATTTCAGTTTCACCGATTTCTCTGTGATACTTATTTTGATGGTGATTATGCCTAATCCTCCTCACTGTACTGATAACTTCAGTGAGATGAGAGGCCTTTGCCCAGCAGTGGGACATTACAGGCTAACACACACACACACACTTATTTTGATTTTGCCTACTTGAATACCTATATATCTAAAGATTTTTCATATACCAATTAATAAATAGAAGTCTTTTCATATTTTTATGATGTTCCAAACCATATTTAAAATTTAGATTATGGCCAAATTCCCACCGACCAATATTGCACGTCCAAATTGTGAATTATCATTTAACTTAAAAAAAACGACAAATATTTATTCTAAATTCAAGTTATTAAATAATGAAACTTAGAAGGGTGAACAACACCCTGCATTACCGGGTACATTACACCATACACTCGTGTCAATATAAGGATGCGCACGCGCAACGTAGCCGCACTAACTGCGAGCCACAGGGTTATAGTGCGCGCGACAATCGGATAATATGGCGGGAATATTTGTGAGTGTTACTTTTATTATTATGTATTTTATTTAATATTATTTGGAAAATTAATAATAAAAGGATTAATAATTATGATTTTGCAATTAATTATAAAATGATTTATATGTGATTGTGTAACAAAATCTTCAATACGTAATAAGTTATTTAAAGCTATTTAATACCACCGTTTTAATGCTCATAATTTCTCTAAAAATTAAATCGAAATTTCAAAATTCAAACAAATCAGCTTAATAATCCAATTTCAATCGGTTCTAAATTATAACAGCCACATTAAGCAACAGCAGAGCTAATAATAAGAAATTCATTATTTTGAAACTTTTCCACATTTCAACGCATTTAAATACTCATTGTTATTTATTCACTTCAAACATGTCATTTGTTCTTGTTCATAACAAACAGACGTACAAAACAAACCTGTATGGTTTGTAACGTAAGAAGTTGAAAAATAATATCCGTTACTACAGTTTGGTATTTGGACAAACTAAGTATGTACCTACATATTATTTAATACGATCTTTTTATGAGGTTTTAGAACGAACGTTTTACATATGGAACAAAATAATGGAGACCATAGATCAAAACTCTTCTACCTCATAATTGTTTCGTTTGCTTCGATTTTGAATTCTTTTATGGCATTCCGTATGTGTAGCTGTGCAAAAACAAAAAGCGAGAAAAACACTTCTAGTTCTTTGTCATAAAATATATTAACATAGCTAGATTTTTTTGCAATCGGTACATGTTTTCAGAATTTTGGGGGTTTTGACCTAGGTAAAGTACATTAACCTAGTCATTGCACACAGATGTGTGACAAATATTTGAGATGTAAATGAAATTTACGAAATTATTTTCATGAATGTAACACTACATTTTAAACATTTACTACAAAAATATATGGTCCTTTTTGGAACGTCCGATGGCAGGTATAATTTTACGAAAACATTTGCACTATTACTCTAGGAATGTGCTTTGATTCTGTTCTACACCCTTGTAGTAAATCCAACAACAACTGTAGTAAAATGTATTTAAGTTCTCTTTTATAACAGAGGTCGTTCAAATAAAATAATTATGTCATTTCAATACCATACATATATTTAAATTAAAGTATTTCAATTAAAATGTAATCTAAATCAATCTTTATCTTTGTGTCACTAACTGCCGCCCATAGACGTCCATTAAAAAGACACTTAACTACTTGACGTAATTTTTGATACGAGTCAAAATCAGTCATTAAATCTCTTCTAAGGAAGCATTTGACTTCTCTGTGTACGGGCGTAAGACTTATACAACTCTATTAAGTAATAGAAAGTTCTAATTACAGAATAATTAGTACTTTATAATGGACAAAAGTCAGAGTAACCTCTTTACCAACCTAACCCAACAGACCAAATCCCTCTGTCCATTTGTCCACAATTACATACCAGACATCATTGTCGCAACACTCGTGTGACAGTTGTTTTGAAACCGTTATGTAGGATAAATATGTCTTTAACTTACGGGAAATGAATAGAACATTGCGTGAAAATTGCCGTAAAGTTGCGCTGTGTGAGGTAATATAGTGCGGGTATAACAGACCCTTCGGTAGTGTGTTTGGAAATGAAAGTGCGGTTGGCGTTTAAGGGGTTGACTTTATTACCACCCGTTTGTACAGTAGGAGTATTATTTTGTATGCAGTTCAAAAATAGAGACTTTGTTCTATGAGCTTCGAAAGGACCAAAGTTATTAAATGCCTACGTAAGCGTATTCTAATTCGTTCGTCATTTACATAGAAATGTAATTACAGGAAAACAAAGTTATGAACTTGATTCACAGAATTTGAGTGCAAATACCTCATCGTAATATTATGTTTTCCTTAAATGCATCATTCATTAATATATATACATACATAATATACTTTTTATTGCCGCACTCAGAGACATCAGAGACAATCGACGCCTAACTAATTAACATAATTTTACATACATTACATGTCAAAATCACTTATTTAATCTACACTAATATTATAAAGAGGAAAACTTTGGTTGTTTGGTTGTAATGAATAGGCTCAAAAACTACTGGACCGTTTTTAAAAATTCTTTCACCATTCGAAAGCTACATTATCCACGAGTAACATAGGCTATTTTTCAATTTCGAATTATGTAAAAAAGGACCTTTTTCATTTAGTTCACTATTTTACAGAGAAGTTAAATGAATATTCTTAAAGGTACTACTCATAGTATACACATTGTATTGTATGTCTAAATACGCATATATTTTTAAATACGAGTTCGTTGTTCTTTTACGACTTGTTGGTCCAAAAATTCCGAAATTATGGTGAAGATCACGGTCACTCACGATCTAAGATAACGTTCTCAAATATGTATTCTAAGTAAAACCGTTTGTGGCTACAGAATATTACGTTTGCTTATTATGATTTAAGTTTATCCCTTTGTAATTTTTAATACTGCTTATAAGGACAGTATATAAGCATTACAATGCCAATTTCCTTCACAAATTCATTTACATAAGTATTCCTCTTTGAGGTTTTATTAAGGTTACTTTTACAGTTACTATGTAGATGTAGACCAAAACCCTCTAGTTTTATACGTAGCAACATATAACGTAAGAACATTATCATCTCATTCTCACCTCCTGGAGCTAAATGAAGCCTTGAAGCCTATCAAATACGACGTTGTGGGTCTCGCAGAAGTAAGACGTTTTGGTGACTCTATAGAGGAATATGAAAACTTTATTCTGTACTATAAAGGACAAACACCAGGCCTGTACGGAGTAGGTTTCATTGTAAATAAGCGCCACAAGAAAAATATAGTACTTTTCAAAGGTCTGTCCGAACGAATAGCTTTACTTCAGCTTAATATCAATAACACCAAAATCACTATTGTACAATGCTACGCTCCTACAGAATCAGCTAGTGATAATGAGATTGAAGAGTTCTACAATACGTTGAACAAAGCGTTAGAAATGTCAGAAAAATGTGTAATCGTGATGGGAGATTTCAACGCCAAAATAGGACAACCGAAAATAGAAGAAAATGCAATAATGAAAAGCTATGGCTATGGAAATAGAAACAAAAGAGGTTCAAGACTCATAGAATTTGCATATGAAAAAAACTTAGCAATTTTGAATACTTATTTTAAAAAGAAACCGAATCAAAGGTGGACCTGGAGGTCACCAAATGGTCTGGTAAAAAATGAGCTGGACTATATACTAAGCAACTTGCAAAGACATGTTTTCGACGTCCAGGTCATCAATATTAAATTTCCTAGCGACCATAGATTAGTAAGAGCTTCAATAAAACTTAAAGCGCAGAAGAGCAGTAGAAAATCCTTTACAAATAATAAAATCAGTATACCAAAGACCGAAAAAGAAATACAACTATACAAAGAAACAATTCACAACTATATAGAACAAATCATCACTTCTCGAGAAATGCACACAGTGCAGCAACTTCACAATGATATCGTAACGGTCATAAACAACAGCCTCCATAAAACTGATGAAGCTCTAGCAACAAAGAACACCCATGGGGTTCTATCAGACTACACAAACAAATTGATTTCAAGGCGTCAATACCTACAACATTTAAAACCGAAAACAAGAAGCATCAAAAATGAAATAAAAGCTCTTTACAAACTCATTAGCAAAAATATCCACCTTGACTATAAAAATCATCGTTCAAAGACGATCGAAAAACACGTTATTAAATTCGGAAGTCTGAAAAAAGCTCATAGAGAGTTAAGAACACATAAAAACTGGATAAAAGAGATAGAAAGTACAAACAAAGCTATTAGCAACAGAAAAGAAATCCTCCGAATTGCTACAAAATTTTATTTAAATTTATATAAATCCGAAAGTCAAAATACTATTACATATGTACCTACAGAAAAACAATCAAACATTCCAGCTATTACAGATGCGGAGGTAGCGAAGAGCTTGGCCAATTTGAAGTCGGAAAAAAGCCCAGGACCTGATAAAATAACAAATGAGGCCCTGAAATTAGCATGTCCTTATATAGTGAGACCTCTTACCAAACTATTCAACTTAGTACTGACAACAGGAACTACCCCAAGACAGTGGGCTGAATCGGAAATAATTTTACTGTATAAAAAGGGAAATCCAAATAATATTGGTAACTACCGACCGATAAGCCTGCTTTCTACAATATATAAATTATTCTCATCCATTTTGGAGAAGAGAATCAGAAGTACTATAGAGAAACAACAGCCTATAGAACAAGCAGGTTTTAGGAGAGGTTTTTCTACAGTAGATCACATCCACTCTATAGAGATGCTCATAGAAAAATACCAGGAGTTTCAGAAACCACTCTACTTCGCGTTCATCGATTTTCAAAAGGCTTTCGATACCTTGCTCCATCCCTGGATATGGGAAGCTTTAGAATCACAGGATATAGAAACAGCATACCTTAATGTTTTGAAAGATCTGTATGGAAAATGTACTAGTAAAATTAGATTAGAAACAACGGGAAAATCTATACCAATCAGAAGGGGTGTTAGACAGGGAGATCCGGTCTCTACAGCCATTTTTATAGCAGTTTTAGAATATATAATACGAAAATTAAAATGGAATAAAGTTGGATTAAACATAAATAACCGATATATAAGCCATTTGAGGTTCGAAGACGATATTGTTTTACTATCTGAAAGCGCACAACAGTTGCAATCAATGATAACAGCGCTTCACTCAGCAAGTCGCGCGGTCGGGCTTGAAATAAACCGCAATAAAACAAATATTATGACAAACAGTACGAAAATACCTATACATCTAGAGAATGAGACTTTAGAGTATGCAGACGCATATATCTATCTGGGCAAACAAATTTCTTTTAATAACCACAGAAACGAACTCGAAATAGAAAGAAGAATAACAAACGCGTGGAAAAAGTACTGGAGTCTAAAAGAAATTATGAAAAGTGAAATGCCAATGAAAATCAAGCAAAGAGTCCTGGATATTTGTATACTTCCGTCTCTAAGCTACGCCTGCCAAACCTGGAAGTTTACAGGAAACATGAAAACAAAGATCAGATCATGCCAAAGAAGTATGGAAAGAAGTATATTAAAAGTTAGAAAAATTCATAAAATATCACATAAAATTATTAGGAAAAAAACAAAGGTTAAAGATGCATTACACCACTGTATGAAACTCAAGTGGCGCTGGGCTGGCCATGTAGCAAGATTAACGGATAACCGATGGACTCAAAGACTTACTTCTTGGAAAGGACCACAAGGTTCGAGAAAAAGAGGCAGACCAATCACCAGGTGGGCGGACGACATTACACAGATAGCCGGCGACCAGTGGATGACAACAGCAAGGGATAGGGAAGCATGGGCACAACTAGAGGAGGCCTTCACCTTCGAATAACGAGGGGTTCTTACTTGTTTAGATTTCATAGATTATTTAAGTTATAATAAGTAGTTAAAAGTTTAAATTAGATTAAGTAGATTTTTGTAAACAAATTTTAGTAAGAAATATAAGGCTTTTTTATTTTTATTTTTATTTTTATTACAGTTACTATTAGCCGATATAATCTTATTATTGGACAAAGGCCTAAATAAGGTTAATGTTTGCTTTTCACTTGTTGCATAAAGCCTCTATATAAACAAACAATCTTGCTCTAATATTCATAATTTTCTCGACCAAACACCGTGTCACAACTATGTAACGCCAAAGGGTTACAGGCAGTTGAGCGCGCCAACCTTAAACGGAAGGAAGTAGTAACTGCTAGTGTAATCTGTGACGTGATTAGTATGTGACTGATGCTAGGGCCTTCACCCACATTTTAATGTCTTATTGTTACGTCAGAGAAGACAGCTGATCTCATAAAATTGAATAGATAAACTAAAACATGGGACGTATACAATTACTCCGCCGTACCTAAGCTGCGTTAGCATGAAATAATGAAAAGATGGAGTGGAACATGGGTTAACATATTTTTTTATTAATTGTCAATGAAAGTTTAGATAAAAGATAATTGTAACTTGATACCAGAAAAATAAAATTAACCATTTTCCAAAAATAAAACTAACAATGTTGTGTCATGTTTATATAAAACAAAGTAAAGAAATAACTTACTTGTCAACAATATTTATCTACAAAGACACCATTAAAAACAGAACTCAATCCCAATCATTCATCCTATAAACCACACAAAGATGCAACCACAATTATTAGCCAATAAAGTGCATCAATTAAACAACAAACGTCATACAAACACGATTGGATCCCAACACGTCGCTAACATACTTCAATAATTGCAAAACAACAAGAAGATTCACTCTGTTTCCTAGACGCATATCTTATAGTTTACCTCATAATAATTAAAAATACTCCCAAGCCCATACCTCACCGCAGGGAACAAACAAATTAACATTAATGATTGTTAATGTATTCTCGTATGGGCATCGTAATCTATCAAACATGATTTAATATGTTCCTATTTGATTCGTCATTTGTCTCGTGTTTGTTATACAAGCTCGTCATAAATGAACAAAACACAAACAAAGTACTTATCTATGATAATAATTATCAATTACATAAATTGATAATAATGAATGGTATAATTTTAATCGATATATATTTTTTAGAATTTTTACTCAATACTTCATACTTCCCATATATTTAACTACTAGCAGCGCCCGTTCCTTTGGGAATTTCGGGATGAAAAATAGCCTATAGCTTTCCGCGATAAGTGGACTATCCAACATTGAAATAATTTTTCAATTCGACCAGTAGTTCCTGAGATTAGTGCGTTCAAACAAAAAACAAACAGTATAGATTGATACCAAATAATCACCCCTAAGAATATTGAGTGCGACATCTAAGACATCCTCTATTTTGATATTTTACTTTCTGATTGTACTAAAAGGTGTTTAATAGATTTGTCAATCACTAGAGGAATCAGTACAATGAGCTTGAATCGAATACACACTTGCCTACAGCGGCTTCATATTCGTTAACCCCACAAATTCTAGATGCTTCGTCTACTAAACTCCACTTTACATTTCAATACGTTAACAACCTTACAGCTGACAGCCACTCTTATGTAACAAGTATAAATAAATCGATTAAGTTAACGCCTCAATGAGAGCATCGTCAGCTAATTAGGATGCGCCGCGAATAGTGAAGCCACCTTCGTTGAGGTCTTGAGGGGACGTGGTCACAGCCCACGATCGTTACGAAACACTTCGCTGCGAATTTTGTCATAATAATAAGGTTGTCAGATCGATTTTCCTTTATCCGTAGCATGCTATGTTTAGTTGTAAGTATTGCGAATTGATCAAGAAGATCCTGAGCACATTATAGTCATAACAGTTTTTATACAGACTTGTTTGACGCGAACAAAATTGTTTATTAAGAATCTTATATTAGGAGCTAGCACAGATTCGTAATATAAGGGCCAAAACTGCGTTAAGTGTGTGCCCACGCGGTTTCATACAAAAGTGAAACGTCGCGTGCGCCCTCTTAATAGAAAAAAAACGTGTTGGACTAAAATTTCATAGAACTCAATAGATGGGTGTTTCCATAACCAAGAAGAGTTTTTATACACCAAAAGACTGTCTGACTACAGTCTTCTCTGTAATGGGCTCATGCTCAAAAGAAACGCGATAAACCATAACACCCAAAATACTGAATTATCAGTTACAAACACACATTGCACAAACGCAGTAGTATTGTTATTGTAAACAATGTGAAAACGGACGTATCTAAAACTCAGGATGTGCAGAAGTAACACCATTGTGTGGTCACATAATAACAGTTTGAGATGTTTGTCATTTACCAAAACATTGTTTTACAAACTTTTTCACTTACGTATCATGTATTACAACAACTACAACTACAAACAATAATGATAACTCTTTTTAATAATACGTTTTTTGTTAGTCGTAGGTACTTTATACAGTTGTTAGGTCAAATTAGTGCGTTCTCTCTTGTTTCTCTTAGTAATTAGATTACTATAACCCGCGCCCCGCGGTTTCACCCTCTTTGTACCCTTTCTCGCAGGAATTTCGGAATAAAATGTATACCATGTGTTATCTTGATGTATAACCTATATTACTGCAAAGTTTCATCCAAATCCGTCCAGTAGTTTTTGCGTGAAAGAGTTACAAACTTACATCCATACATCAAACCTTACATACTTTCGCATTTATGATATTAAGTAGGATAGAATATACCGAATGTCAAGCTTTCTTTATGTCTGTGAAGGATTGTATTAATGAATGCCTTAGTGGTGTAGTGGCATGTCCACTTACCTACCAAGACCATGAACAAATCCAAAGCCGAGCGAAGCATGTTCCCAATGACACCATTTACCAAAAAAAAAACAAAAATGATCACCAATTTTTTCGTCCCACAGCTAAGTAAAGGCATCTCACTGAAGATATCAGTATAGAAGAGAAGGATTAGGCGTAATCATAGCTGCTCTGTCCTTTTCTTTTAGTCTTATCCAGATAACCATTTTAGTTTATTAAAGATTTTATTACAAACAGGTAGTATTGGCGGTGTCACTGATGGCGGTGAGCGCGGCACCGCCGGCGCCTCCGCGGCTCTACCAGCAACATGCGCCCGCACAACTGCAACAGATCAACTCGTAAGATTTTTAACATTTTCATAAACAAAGGAATTGTCGTGGTTGCTTTATCAGAGTCTATGCACAAGGTTTGGGCCGGCACAGATGGTTCAGCAGTATTTGCCGGATGACGAAGTAAATCCAAATCAAAGTGAACACTGATTCGTTTCGGTTTTGTCGCCCGATTGATTGATACAGACAGGTTTTCATAGAGGTAGAGCAACAGTTAATTACTAGCTCTCTTTACTCTACCAACATAAAGTAGATGTAATACATCTACTTAGCTTACGAATTCTACTCATACAAACTATGTTAATACAATACATTGAATTAACTTATTGTTCCAGTTTGGACTACTATTTGGAAAACGCTGAGGTTCAAAACTATTACAATCAGGCGCAACAGCAAGTAAAACAAGGTAAATAACTACATACATACATATTATCGGATCTGCACTTTAATCTCAACGTAGAGAACGATAAACTGTGTTGGTCCTAGATGATTCTACCGCCACATATCGTTCACTATTACGATGCTAGCGTAGTTTGTCGTATTGATGTTACCTCATCGCGAATGTTAAGCAACGAGCAGCTTAGCCACTAAATGGATGGCCGGCCGATAGTCCCATTTATACCTCACCGCTTCCGTACTTTGGAGGGCACTTTAGGCAGTCAGTCCCGATTGTAGCAATAGTTTGATCATGTCATAGGCCTTTAACGGTATCTAAAGTATTCCTTACGACGAGTATCAGAACTATGCTACGATTCTACCTTTGGTATAATATCATCAGTCAAAAACTTCAATAGTAGTGTTGGCCTTAACGAAATGATGGTGGATTTTAAGGGTTATTAATTATATATTCCAGTGAACATGGGCGCGCCTGGTCAGCCAGCTCGCCTGGAGTCTCTGGAGCCTGACAGCGAGGTGGAACTGATCCCAGGAGCTCAGCAGCCGCAGCAGCCTCCACAGCAGGTAAGTCACTAGAGAAAAATCAAAGGACTTTTTTTATCAGTTTTAGCCCAATAGGTAAATAAATGAAGCGAATTTAACAAAGAGTGCATTTTGATAGACGGATTTTGATGGGATGAACGATCGCGATGATTCTTATCAGTGTCGGAAGAAAATGTGGAATAACTTAGGATAAGTTGACCTTAACCACAACTTTAACTTCTTAATTCATGTGGTAAGTAAGTAAGTTCGTGAAGGTTGTTGGACAACCCTGGGTTCGGAGTTTTTAGACCGCTTAAAAGCCTCCCACTTGGTGAATAGAGGTGAAACCACATGACACTTAACAAGTTTATACATAACTAGCAGCGCCCCGCGGTTTTACCCGCGTTGTGCCCGTTCCCGTGGGAATACCGGGATTTTTTTTACATAAAAACCTTCCTCTTGAATCACTCTACCTATTACAAAAAACCGCATCAAAATCCGTTGCGTAATTTTAAAGATTTAAGCATACAGACAAACAAACAGATAAAAATAGCGACTTTGTTTTATACTATGTAGTGAAGATAGCTAACAGGAAGAAGATACCGTCTATTTATTCTATTAAACGCCAAGAACACACGTGTATCCATTATATGCAAATTATGAGTTCAGTTGCTCTGATTTGTCATATAAATGTTACAATTATTTTATCTTATAGCGAATGTTATAAATAGTTCTGTACATTACCGGCATAGAATAGGTATTCTTCACATAAATGTGGCAACAAACAGGTAATTACAGTGTATTTTAAAAGGTTATGCGTACTTGTAGGTATAAGTTACATTTTATCGATAATGATATGACTTTGTGTCCGTTGATCTTTTCATTTATTATTATTTCTCAAAATATGCCTGACGCAGTTTTAATAGCAGGGCTAGATAACGTACATTGCTATTATTATTTCGAAAGGCGCTTCAAAATGCAACTCTTAATAAACATCAATGGCTTCAATGATTTTTATTTGTTTCAGACACCAGTAGCTCCTAACCTTCCCGGGCTTGTTCCCGGACAAAGAGTCTTCATAGTCCACATGCCGGTACCTGGATACAGGTAAATGCTACTCCATAACAACTTGAATCACATCAGATAAAGTAATTAAGTACCTATATGTTTTATATTAAGTGGTGATACTACTAAGAGCATAAATTAATCGAAAAAAGGCCCGCTGTGTGACCACTTTCATACAAATACAAGGAATACAACGTCACGCGATCCGCAACCGGCCCGAACCCGCACTATTTGTGTCTTGCTCTTAAGCATCTTCTTCCAACCGATTTCATGTATTTTAAGCAAGTAAGTTATAAATAATTAATGTTATTGAAATTTTCAGACCTGGTACGATCGGAGGCTACCAGCCTGTGTACATTGTAGCTGCAGCTCCTCAAGGCAACGCCGGGTACCCTGGAAATGGTAAGATCATCAGGATAAGGATTCCCGTTTTCCTACCTTCATCGTATCTTCGTTATATTTAGCGAATTTCGCTCTTAAGGCACCATTAACGTTACGCCAATTGCGTTTAAGAACACATTTGGACGTTATACGAGAAAAATATTAGCTATATATATACATAAAAATGAATCGCCGAAATGTATGTACGCGCATAGCTTCAGAACAATGCACCAAATCGGACGATTCTTTTTTTATGTGTTCATTAATGTCAGAACAAGATTTTATTTATATAAAAGATTTTTTTCTTATGAAAATTGGAACGAGTGACATTGCGGGGCATAGCTAGTTTCGAAAATGAAACCAACTTACCAGCAAAACTCATAAGACGTTGTCCTCCCATAGGTTACCAAAACGCAGTATTCGTGGACCAATCGGGGCAGGTGGTGTCTCCGTACGTGGGGTACCCTCGCGGCGCGGCGGGCACCCACCCGGGGCTCCTGCTCGGGGCGCCGCAGCTGACCAACAGGCCTTACGACCTGGTGTACCAGGACCCAGCCGCATTAGCATACCAGTAAGGCTTTTTTATATAAATAGTTTATTGTATGGATAGAATATATGGTCTTTCCGAACTTTGGAAGAACTAAACTAGTTAAGCGTCTTTTATATTTATTTGTTAGTTCTTTAATAACTTATCTCCATACTTTAAATAGATAGAGTATATTTATTAGAACTTTCATAATATGAACACAGTATAAAACAAACTATTCCACTGCGTCTGTGTGTACACATATACGCACTGAACTCTTAAACTACTAAACAAATGCCTTAAACTAGGTACTAAACAATGCAGTTGTCTTCAACAGTAATTCAGTTTATCCGTACGGCAAATCAAGAGAGTCGCTTGCTTCTTATAATATCAACTTGAAAACTCTACCAACGTTTTTCCAGGCCTATATTCCAGGGGGTAAACGGACCACAAGGCCGAGTCGTTCAGCTCTCCTTCTCGGGCCAGCAGAATGGCCCCGCCCACCCCGCACCCATTACTAACGGTAAGAAAAGTCGGATTTAAAGGGATACGATTAAGGAATGGATGTATCTGTACCTATTAAATACGGTTAGTTTCGCTATGCTCGATTCCCGCTATGCACTGATCATAAAATACCTAACAAAAAGTGCCGCTATGCTCTGAATTTCTCAGTGCTACCTTTAACAATGGAAGGTACAATTCGATAGAAAAGTGTTTCTAAAGTATTTTTAAATTAAAATAAAACATGGAAATACATAATCATCATTTTGTACTATTAATAAATAAATAATTATAAAAAATAAGATGACAGTTATAAACCAACACAAAATATCAGACACAGATTGTAGCTACAGATTGGTATGAATTGTTTTTTTACCATGTTTTTTTTGCAAAAAGAAGTTACATTGGAGATTTTCATCAAAAAATTACCAAGAGTAATGCTATTGTTTCTATAGGTTTCTGTGTAAAGTTGTATCTGGCTGTCGGTGTGAATACTTGATACTTTGTTCTATGATTGATATTTTGTTTGTTGAGTCTGAAGCTGTAACAATAAATATATTATACAATTGTGGTAATTTACCTTACTTTACTTTTACTATTGATATACTATTTTCCATTATGAAAAGCCATCCATCTTCAATATCTTGTTTCGGCAGATACGCCAGACTCATGCACAGCTTGATATGTTTTGCAGTCTTTTCATGGTCCATAAGATGTAAAGATGTCGCTTTTTTAATGAAATTCTTTTGAAAATGTATATTACATCCATTTACTTCAACACCATGAAAAACCACCGAACCTGCGTTGATAGCTCCCATTTCGAAATCAAATGTACACTTTGATGGACACCATTTAGGTGAAGCATCTTTAATCAGTTCGAACATTTTTTTATACGTTTCGCCTTCTTTGTTTTTCTTTTTAAATTTTAAATTTTTTTTTAATTAAATCATTTTTATTTATTTAAATTTTTATTATACAATTCCATCAAGAAGCAGCAACACGATGTGGATAGTACATTTTAGATGACTGTAATATTTAAACATAAGCATTTTCCTTTCGACAGTCCAAGAATCTGATTCCATGCATAGCGGCACTTTTTGTTAGGTATTTTATGATCAGTGCATAGCGGGAATCGAGCATAGCGAAACTAACCGATTAAATAGGTCAAATTGTGAAATGATGGATTTTCTAATTTAAGAAAATCTACCTTCAAAATTAGCCCACATAACAGTGCAATTTCTGCTCAGCTTCATGCCTATCTATACCGATATAATAAAGCTGAAGAGTATGAATTTTTGTTTCGAATCTGATTTGAATATTTCTTATTGTAATGGATAGTCAAATTGAACTGAAAGGTAAAAGGCAAAACCGTGGATCGCTGCTAGTGTAACTATAAAGTCTAAAGTTACCCTTGCCAGCTACTTGTTTATGAATATTTTCTCCGTTATTAATAAAACTATACAATTAACTTCATAATTACTCTAACTATACTTAAATACATGACTACATCATCCGTTGACAATTTCCTGGTTTCAAAATAATAATATTTATTTGAAAGTTGCTTTTTCTACATGAAGTTATCTGGTTTTTATTTTATGTATAGAGAAAACAGACTTTCATTACTGGTGAGATGTTCACGTTATTAAAGTAGGTTTTATGGTCGCAGCATGTAAAGGGAACTGAATAGTTAAATATGTTTATGAAGTTTCACTTGTGGAACATAATGTTTTATGACGATAGGTACTTACTGTATGATGTATCTGCCTTGACACTAGATGTTACGTTTTGTACCTAAAATGAACAAAATAACAAAACAGCGTAGCTTAACAATTCAATTGGCACAATAAATAATACAGAGTTACATTTTTAGATTTTACCTGGTTCGATTCCCGGGCGATGCATGCATATCTTCAATGTCACTAAAATCGATGAAATTTTTTCCTAAGAAAAAAATCTTGCCTTTTCCCATAGTGACCGGTTTAACAAAGCCAGCCTCTATATAATATTCATTCAAATATGTATTCACAGAAAGCGCTTCATCAGAGCAGAAGCAAAGCCAAACATTAGTAGAAACAAAGGAAAACGAAGAACGACGCAGTAGACCCGCAGCCCAAGCCAGGCCCAAGCAGTAGACTATATGATATTTATTAACTTTATTATCAATTGGCCAAATAAATGTGATAAACGTTTTATTACTCGTATAACTTATTCGAAACTTTGTGCAGTATAATCATCACCAACTTGTGTCCTATTCTCTTTCCATTCTGGTCTTATTAAAATGTATAATGTCAATAATAGTAAAATGTATAATTTATACAACAAATGAATGGTGTTCGTTATTATGCTATTTCTTTCAATCAGTCTATATGTTTTATATTACAAGTGCAATATCGTTATGTAACTGTATCCTTTTTTCTGTTTGTAGTGTAGGAAAAGTGATATACAAATTGTGAAATAAACTAGTTTCTATGTTTAAAAGTGTTGTTATTGAATACCAAACCTCAGAATTCCTCATAAAAACTTATCTTTTTATGTACAATCCTTTTGTTCCTTTGAAACAAGATTTTATATACTGGTGTTACCTAACCTAGAACTTACATACTGATTTTGCTTTTAATGTACCATAGCGACTTTTATTTAAGATTTTATGCAGCCTTAGCTAAGAATTGTTCCCTTGAAACCCTTTTATAACCGTAGTTAGTAAGTTTGGATAATAAAGAGGCCATTTTTGGTATCATTGTTTTAAACCAAATAGTTTAGTTAGATCGTAGAGGCCTAAGCCAATTCCTTCATCATAACCATACACTTTAAAACTTTTATTTACCGATAGAAAAAAGTAAAGAAACCTCCAAACTTTGGCAGTAAAGGTATGATGTGTGAATAACATGGCATTTAAGTATGGCATCAAGCATTTTATTTCAATCAGAACGAGGTCAGTAGTATAAATCTAAGTAAATCTATTAATAATGGTTACTATAGTCCAGTAATTACTTGCTAAGTGGTTTCCCTAAAGATATGGGGCGATAGTAACTGGACACACCAGTCCCGCTTTCTAGTTTACTGGTACATAGATTATGGAAGATGGCTTTGCAATTTATTAGTACTTTACGAGGCAACTGCAAGCATAAAACTAATAGAGTTAACTTCATCTTGTTTCTAAGCTTTAAAGCTCGATTTAAACATAGATTAGGAAATTAAAAGCAAAAAATTAATAGCGCTGACTTTGTCTGGTCTATAAACTTTTAAGCACGAATTGATATTGTAGGCGGTATCTAATGAGGTAATTAGACAAAGAAGATTGCATGCAACATACGCTGACCGCAACAGTCTAAAGGAGCTTTTCCTTGAAGCGGAGCGAAGCGTTCGGAGCCCGATTTACCAATCACAGCACATTGAGATTGTCAAAGAACGCATTGAAATTATTAAAATCTCGTACTCTCGTGAACACGGCCGTTGCGACACGACCGAAACGTTGAGGTATGCATTAAATGTTTTATTCGCAATTAAGTCCCGTCTAGATTAGTGTTTTGTTCATATCTTGATAGTTTAAATAGTGTAATTATTAAAATCTTTTCGTAATACATTGTGATAGGTTAGTTGAGCTCTGCACAGAACCTCTGCAATCGAAACACACCTTAAGGAATTAGTAGGTTGAGCAATTGTAGTCGGGGTGTGATAGCAGGTGTTATCTTATTCAGGTATCTGCAACCGACGGAAAGTATAGTGTAAAGACGATAACTAAAACAAACTTTTTTAAAGCAGATTACGTCTTAATGAAACTATAATTCATCTAAATGAAACATAACTCATGTAAAGTACCAAGATACAACATAAAAAAAGTTGCACTTCCTTTTAAAATCTTGATCGCACTTGAGAACTAATTTATATCAGAAACAAAGCATAACTTAGGTTTTCTTAACCTTTACCGTTACGAATAAGCTATACTTTACCCCCCGGAAGGGGCCAGCATTGTAACGGATCCTTGCAAACCATAAACCAGAAAACAATGATCTCCAACAACATCTTTCCTCCACCCTAACTCAATAGCAATATGATTTAATTTCCTGTACCCTTTCTTTTCTCAAGGGTCCACGTAAACTGGAACTGTTCTAAGAAATATCCGATGCATGATGTGAAAAGAAAATTGGTCTATAATAATGTCTAGATTTCTAGATAAGGTAGACATTAAGGATGTCATAAATAAGACTGTAACTGCATTCTGAATGAGTGGTCATTTTTTCATTCTTAAACCTGAGGAAGTGTTTTATTTAATATGGAGGAGAGTTATAGCGAGCGATACGTCGACAGATATGCATAAAAATATAATGAAGTTCATCAGAAGAATATATGAAGAAACCATACACTAGAACTACGAGTATCACGGAAAAGCTTAATGCGAACACTTCTCTATTTCGTGGGAACTGTCATGAATTAAGAATGTACTGAGATGTTAACGTAATTTTAATGCAATTAAGTTTTGAGGCACAAAAACCATTCGCACACCCTACAAACCTTATTTTGTTTATTTTCAATGACCTGCATCTCTCCGCCCACGATCGATGCATCATTATTTCAACATCAATCTTCTTTCGAACCATGCCTATTAAAGTGATAAAAATTGTTATGTGCATTTGCAAAAAATACCTCAAAACTCGATGAAATACCAACTCTATCGTCCAAGAAATAAAGATCATCTAAGGTCCCCACTGCACTTATGCACCACCAATCATCGCACATTATTAACCACGATAATTTGATCTTTCATCGCAAGAATGTACATCATTATCGGAGTTCTTCGGATATTAGACAATATGATTCATTCAAATAAATACGGAATCGCTTTCCAAACGAAAGGTGGGCAATTATCCCGCGTACGGAGTAACGACGTGAGGCAATTATGATCTTTTTACCCGAGGACCGTTATCTCAGCTTAGATGTAGGGGCAAAAACTGTGCGAGCTCAGTGCGACCTTTCTTGCGGATCGACGCGGACGTGTCTCCACTATGAGTCGTATCTTGCTCGCGGTGGTGGCGGTGTGGTGCGTGCAGCAGGCGGCGGCACGACCCGTCAAGAAGACCCTCAACTTCAACATGTTCCTCCTGCAACAGCGGCAAGACACGCCCGACCGGTTCCTGCTCACCACCGACGGAGTCTCTCGCTTCGGGCCCTTGCTGGAGTACTTGGTGCAACGCTTCCAAGGGATACTCTCAGTTAGACAACAGCCTGATCAAAGTGCAGGCTACCAAATCCCGGGGACAATTCCTATGGCTGATGCTTCGGAAAACGAGGTGGATGGAGCTCAATCGAAGACGTCTCCAGACGTCGTGGTGCGACCTTCGAGGACCAAACCCGGGATCTATGAAGTGGAGATCAACGTGATGGTAGACGATGGACAGCCGGAAGACAAAAAGGAAGATAAGAAAGAAGACAAACCTAATTAGTCGATTAAAGTGATGATATTCTTGCATTTATCGAGAGGCGAGTCAAGCGGTAGTTAGACCCAGATAGATTATCAATAGTTAGGTTTAGATTTTTATTTATTTGCCCGACTGTGAAGGGTTTAAGGTGTGTAACGGTTAAAGTGACCATAATTGTAGTAGGTATTATTTAATTTACAAGAGACTATTCTCAAACTATTTATTATAAAAGCTTAGTATAAAAGTAATCAGTGAAGTTCTCCTTTCATACGTATGTGTACGATTTATTTTGGTGAAAGCATGTTTTTATTAAGAAAACTTTAAACTGGTCCCGATTATGTAATTATATTAAAACCAGAATTAGTACCTACGAGTATACAGTTAATACAAATAAAAATTTGACTGATTTTATTTATTAATGTTTATTTTATTTTCTTATTATATTATGTTACTATATAGTGCAGTAGGTTCAATTGGTAACGACCATTACTGAATATTATTTATTTCCAACATTTAAATTTATCGAGTTTCTGTTTAGGTTACCTAAATAACCAGTAAAATCCTTCACAACATAATCTATACTAATATTATAAAGAGGTTGTAAGTTTGTTTGTATGTTCGAGCTAATCTCGAGAAAAGATTTGAATAATTCTTTTGGAATTAAATAGCCACATTCAAAGGAAAGGTAATAGGCTATTTTTATCCTGAAATTCCCACGGGAACGCGGGCAAAACCGCGGGACGCTTGTTATAAAAAAAAAATATATATATATACCTGGACAAATTCACACACGGTTAATTAGACCCAAAGTAAGCTCTAAGCTTGTGTTATGGAATCTAATTAACTGGTACTACTATACTACATATACGTACATACACAAATATTTTATAAGAATATATAATTGACACCCAGACGTCGTCGCCAACAACTATGTCTGCACATATTGTTGACTCCGGGCGGGAATCGAACCCGCAACCCCCGACACAGTAAGCGCTCTCAGTGCCACTGTGCCAACGGGCTTGATGAACACTTATAGAATAAAGTTTAATCGTCTGTCCGTCGCGATTAACTTAAAGACTAGAAGGAATTTACGTGTAGGTTTCACCAACAAAGTGAGTTGAAGGTAGAGGCATGGTACAAACGTCAAAACTCACTAGTATAATAAATATAATAAAAAATAAATAAAAAAGTATAATAAACTCAATATAAATTAACTAGCAGTGCCACGCGGTTTTACCGGTGATGTGCCAGTTTTCGGGGGAATTTCGGGATGGATCATATAACCTTTTTGTTGAATGTGGCTATCCGTTACAAAAATAATTAGGGTCTAGACAGACGGACTGCAATTCAACTGCAATCCGACTGCCAAATGGCAGTTCAGATGCAGTTTGAATGCAGTTGGCTCGACTGCAATCAAACTGCTCGTCGACGGGCAGTTGGCGTGCAGTTGGATTGCAGTCTGAGTGCAGTTACAACGACTGCAATCAATCAGACTGCAATCCAACTGCACGCCAACGTGCAGTTTGATTGCAGTCGAGCCAACTGCATTCAAACTGCATCTGAACTGCCATTTGGCAGTCGGATTGCAGTTGAATTGCAGTCCGTCTGTCTAGACCCTTTTACTCAAATTGGATTGTTAGTTCCTAAGATTAGCATGTGAATTCATAAAAACAATCAAATAAAACTCTTCCCCTTTATTATATTAGTATAATAGATAATAATTAATAAGGTAAGCATCAAATGTACTACCTATCTTTAGTTTTTGTTTTCAAATAAGGTGTAATACAGCCAGGCCAGTTGACATCTTTCTACAAGAAACATTAGCACGTAAAAACACCTGCACAGCACTTCATTAACGATCAGCAATCTCGACTCAATAAGTATTTCTGGACAAAAAATTAATGCACATTGCTCGAGCCAGATGCTTAGGACGACTAATGGACGAGCTAATACGAGTATAACCCTAGATAATTATATTTTCTATCCTTACAAGGATTTTTTCTTTTAAATACCCGTACAAATTCACACACGGTTAATTAGACCCAAACTAAGCTCTAAGCATGGAATCTAACTAACTGATACTACTACATATATATACACAAATACTTTATAAGAATATATAATTGACATCTAGACGTCGTCGCCAACAAATATGTCTTCACATATTGTTGACTCCGGGCGGGAATCGAACCCGCAACCACCGACACAGTAAACGCTCTCACTGCCACTGTGCCAATATGTATTTACACATTGTAGTGTATGTACACACCTTCATCATGTTACATATGAAACCCTGTTTACCTCTTACTAGCAGCGCCCCGCGCTTTTACTCGCGTTGTACCCGTTCCTGTGGGAATTTCAGGATGAAAATTAGCCTGAAATGAAATCGAACCAGTAGTTCTTGAGACTAGCGCCTTCAAACAAACTCTGTAGCTTCATAATATTAGTATAGATAATAAAACAGTCATATATCATGGAGTTGTTTAAGTTCCCTCCTAAAATCTTCTGCTTAAGAATTATACAAATCAGACTGATAATTTCCGAGATTAGCTCGAAAATACAAACAAATAAACAAACAAACAAACAAATTTTACCTCTTTATAATATTAGTATAGAAGTAGAGATAACTGAACAAGAAACTTAATAACGATTAATTATACACTTTAAGTACATGTTTGTAATATTTAAGGGGCTTAAAGTAGAGGTATGCCAATTTCTCTTTGCCAGAGGTCACATCTTTTGATCTCTGCTAGTTATGCAAACATATTGTTTACAAATGTTGAATTTTAACATTGTTTCCGTACTCACCGTTACTGTTAGTTAAGCCTAGTTTGCATTAAGGTATATATGTTACGGCTAATACCCGAAGTGCGGCTACACCTAGTTTTAGCCGGTTAGAACTAGGTGTAGCCGCACTTCGGGTATTAGCCGTAACATATACATTCACAGGATGATTCTGATTTCTAACGTCTATTTTGCAAATGCGAAAGTTTGAGAGGATATATAGCAATTGTGCCTTCCTGACAGAATAATTGATTTTTTGTTATAATTTGACATACATTTGGTGTAGATATTTATGCAAATTACCGTAACGATGGATCATTGAGGCACAAAACAGGTAAGATAATATCACGTCAAAAATATTACTACAAATAACTCATTATCTTAACTAAACCTTATTTCCAAACAAATCCAAATATATTTCTAACAAAAAGTCTCGCAAAAATCGTATTAAAAAACGAAATTGTCGAAGAAAGTTGGGACAAGGTCACGGGTCCTGTCAATAGCCAGTGGGTCACTGTGTTGATGCTTAGCTTGAATAATAATGGGCCTTGAGCACTCATAAAGTTACTTCACTACCGCCAGACAGGTTACTATCGCCGGAGCATCCTGTATCACCACACTGTTTAAATTCTCATTTCTTTTATTACCCAGCCTGAGTGTATGTTTACTTAGTAACGTTTAAAAGGACAATTTGCCAGTGAATTTGTTTCATTAATGGTGTTACTTTGGCTTATAAAGTTGTGGATACAGTTTAAGTGAATATTGAGTGAATAAAGTGCTTAAAATAACAAAGGAATGACAACTGAAATATTTATCTAAGAAAAGTATCTAAAACGACCAAAGCAGAAAATTCACCTATACACTCAGTTTTGACAATAAATAAAAATGAATAAATACATCTTACTTCTAATATATTTGACAACAATAAAAGGTTTGCCTATACAGTTCCCATTACTGCAAACGCAAGGAACATTCCAACAACAACAGTTAGCACTGCAGGAGCAAATGATGGCGATACAACAGTTTCAGGCGCTGCAGAACATGAACCTAATACCTGCTGTTAATCGGATGTGAGTATAAATGGATTACCTAAAGATTACACTCTGCTCTGACCGTATAATATATATTGTACTAGCTGCGCCCCGCGGATTTACCTGCATTGTGCCCGTTGCCGTGGGAATTTAAGAACCGCTCGACCGATTTTGTGCAAACATCACATGAACCATCTACTAAATAGTCCGAATAAAGCCTAAACATTTGGTTTCCCGCCTATGAGTTATAAAATTACAATGAAAAGTGGCATTGATTTTCTCTTCAAATAAAAATCAAATAAAGGAGATTATACGTTTAATTCTAGTGACTGGGCCACAAACACATTACCAATTATTCACCAATCTATAAATGTGACCAAAATTAATATTATTTGTATTCGTTTAAAAATTAATAGCACTACATAATAATTTATATAAAATAATATTTAAGTTGCCGGTTATTTTAATTACAACTTCCTGTGCGATTTCACTTTGAATCTAGATTGTATGGATCCACTTTTACTTAAAAACTGTTTAACGCTGTTTTTTATCACGACTGCAATTTTGTTAAACAGTGATTGTTTTATTATTATCTTTATGTTCCAAAGAGATAGAAAAGTGAACTTGAATAGTCCCACAAATATAACGACCATATCCATAACAAAGTTGATAAGACTACTCATATCTTATACCTGATACTGATATTACTAACATAACTTAAGTTAACGAAAGGCCCTTGACCTGCCACGGTCTCTAATATTGAGCTTACACTCATGACGTACAAAGCTTCTTTGAGTCAGTTTACAAAATACTAGTCGGCGAAATTTAAAGACAATTCGACTCGACAAGGGACAAACCATTTGATAGCTAAATGCCGTCAATAAGCGTTTATGGATAAAGCCCTTAGTTTGTCACCAAGGCAAAGGTGTCAAAATAGAGAGCATTTATTGAGCTGGCACATCTTCGAGTCGCATTTAGAAAATCTATAAAACTTGTTCAGTGCCAGTATCATCATGGACGAGAACAGTTTTCACGTCCTTGTATAATATACTAAGGCATTTTGTTCTGTTTTACAGAAATACGTCACCTTTACTTCTCCTCGTACCAACACAACCAAGCACTCAACCCAAAAAAAACAGGCCAAAAAGAAAACCAGCATCTATCGAAGATACTGACGCTGATTCCGTAACCATCGACGCTCAAGAAGAGGAACTTGAAAGTAATGTAGAAGAAAAACAAGCAATGAAAGCATTTCTACTGGTACCAAACGCGAGATTCTCTCTCGGAGGAATCATATCCCAAATCCCATTCCTGCCTATAGAAATCAATGTTCCTGACAGTATATCTTGGATTTATAACAGCATTTCTGGTTGGATTTCTGGATGGGGAATGCCGCAGTCACAAAAAGGTGAAGGAAAAGGCAATTGGAAAGTTCGACAGCCAGTTCTGGTGATGCCTTTAGGGTCTAATGGCTTGTCGCTTTAAGGACAAACTGGGTTAATATTGAATGAAAGTGTAGTGATTAATGGGGTATGCAACAATGAGGATATAAACACTACGTTATAGGCAGTTATAGTATGAAGGAGTTAGTGCAAGTATCTACAACTATTAATTCTTATACTAAGCATTATCCATTCGCAAATTCACACTATGTATGACATAGTATACCGTTTTCTCCGATATCGTTTAATTTATAAGTGTATTGTATTTTAACGAAAGTGTAACTCCTGTACTCAGAGACGTCAAATGTTTCCACTGCCTGGAGATATTTGATGAGTGATTTTGACATGCAATGTATCAAAATTAGGTCAATTAGTAAATCGTTGATATAATGGCGTATCTGAGTGCGTTTAGTTCTGTTTACTAGTTTAAGTTTAAAAAGATCGTCTATTTTAGGAAATCAAACAATAATGTAATTATGTATGCTTTATTTAATCTAAATCATAAAAATAATTACAACATAAATTGGGCGGATAAATTGTTTATACCTAATTTTGTTATGGTAACATTTAATACAGAACGGGTTCAAGAGTTTAACAGATTTTTTGTGAAAAACTGTAAAGTAATATTGAAAATATTTAGTTTACAAAGTTATACTTTCAAACCCCGTTCGTCCTTTAAGATTTAAAGAAAACTATGCATTTATTTAAACCAAATAAAGTACAATTAATTAAAATTACCTTAATCTAAAATGGCAACATCAAATTACCCTAATGTCACAGAATAATTGCATTTCATATGTTTAAGGTATAGCCATAAGTCAGAATAACAATACACGATCTAAATGTTTCATTAAACTATAGACGTGTTATTTAAATTCTGTCTATGTATGTAAAAGTAAAAGCAGGAAGAAAAATCCTGGATCTTTGAAGTTGGTAATAAATATGACAACTGTTTGAATACTTGCTACCATATAATGTAAGTAATATCACTTCTCGGGTGTATTATAGAAAGGGACTCGCTTTATCCCATGTTTTAATTATCTTGTGTCATCAATCATCATGATGGTAGTGAGTGTAATAAGATACTAGATGATACCCACTTTATACTCAAAAGTTGGACTTAAAAAGTACAAAACTATCATCCACTCAAATACTCAAACATTACTCAAAATTAAGACTTGCTTATCTTCATACATTTTTGGCACGGTCAAAATTATATGGATTGACTGTTGCTTCAAATTTAGTTGTGTTTGAGTATTCGAGCTGTTCATATTAGGGTAGGTCAGTGGCCAAACTTGATGTCGGAGTTTTTAGACCGCCTAAAGGCCATACATGGTCTAACGATGAAACAACAAGCATTGGGGTAATAGTCGAGAATCTTCCTACAACACACCGCTACATCCAAACTCCTCACAGTTGTTTACTTGGAGCGTCCCTGCAGCACGGTATCCTGGTCCACGGGGTAGCCCTGCACTCCGCCCTGTTGCTGCTCACTCTTGGGCACGACGATGTGCACAGGGTAGTCGAAGCTGTAGAAGAAGCCTCGGGGAGGACCCTGTGGGTGAAGAGTGGGTTGTAAATGACGCTGGAATGTTGTGGCGTTAAAGAGCAAGCTTTGAGGATGGTAATGACTTAATCAATCACAGGATAGGTTTTGCACATACTGAGTGTTTGAGTAATTGACAAAAAAACTTAGCAATAACACTTGTTGAAGATTGTTCAGGAGCAAAATTACTATTAAGAATTCAAATCAATTTAGAGACGCGAGGTAGCTCTATGGCAGCGGTATTTTAGTGCACTAGCCGAGCCTCTGATTTCCTTATAATTTCAAGGAACACAGCTGCATTGTAAGTTTGTAAGCAATACTATCGCACCACGTTTTCGTCATGTTTTGATAGTGCAGCCATAGCAACGCTTTTTACTCTAATTTGAAGCCACTCTAAGAAAAAGGAATAATTATAAAAAGTCCACTCACAGTAGGCTCAGGAGACTCAGTAGTCGTGGTGGTAGAGTAGTCGTACTGGTTCTCAAATTGTCCGTTGTACGCCTTGCCTTGTCTCACCGGACTTCCTGGAGCAGCGACGTATGATCCTTGCTGTTCCGACGCTTGGGTCTGGTAGTCGAAGTTATTGTTGTATTGGCCTTGGTTCGGGTTCGGGTTGTAAGCTTGGTTGTAACCTTGGTTGTAGTTGTTCTGAGCGAAACCCTGGTTGTAGTTCGGTTGAGGTGGGAGAGTGGCTGGCAGTTGAGCTGCTGCCGCTCTGTGGAAGAAGTCAAGTTATATCGAAACAGTCTCCTCTGAATCCCTTTTCATTCTCATCATAAATGCAAAAGTAAGTCTGTCTGTCCATCTCGGTACAGAGATTTTATATCAGAAAAAGACATAGCTTTTAATCCTGAAATTCTAAAGAATAGGTACGCTGCGGATGAAATCATGGGAGTAGAAGATTACCTTACCCAACATTCAGAATATTACTTCACTATAATATCAACTATATAATATAATCTTATATATAAAATTCTCGTGTCACAGTGTTCGTTCGCGTACTCCTCCGAAACGGCTTGACCGATTCTCATGAAATTTTGTGAGCATATTGAGTAGGTCTGAGAATCGGCCAACATCTATTTTTCATCCCGAAATTCCCGCGGGAACGGGTACAACGCGGGTGAAACCGCGGGGCGCAGCTAGTATTATATAATATCAACTATTAATTTCGCAACTAAGACAGTGGGGTGCATCAGAATCCAACTAACTCTTAAAGAATTATTTAACTTAAATAAATGAAGATAAGTAAAATCTGGTCACAGCGAATCTTGGACAGAGATGGCTGAAAAACGAAGGGAACCTTTGCCCAGCAGTAAAACACTATAGATTAACAAATAATCTTCCACTTACCCTGGGTGCAGGTTGGCATAAGCAGCCTCCTGCCACGCCTTCTCGTGCGCGAGGCGCGCGGCGCGCACCTCGGGCGCCTCCTCCACGGGCTTGGGCACGTACTTCGGGATGTTATCTTCCTGGTGGAACCCTTGGCTGTCGGCCCAGTAGCGGACCTGGATATGACCAAATGGACCAAATCGACGGGTCCTACGTATACTGGTGCAACCAGCAAAATACCTAAACCATTTTTTTTGCATAATTTGTACATAAATAAGCCATACTTTTATATTCTGAAAAAGAATATTTAAAAAATCATATAGTTTCGGAGATAAAAAAATGTAAACTGGTGCAAGTAACACTATTTTTCGGTAACGAACTGTGAACACTGGTGTAAGTCACTTGCACCAGTGTACGTAGTTGCGATCTGCGCGGCGCTCGAGCGCAAGTGATCGTTACACCAGTATGCGTGCGGCGAACGTCACCGCGCGCACGTACAATACTGGTGTAACTGCAAATAGTCATGTTGCTAAATACCTTGTATATCAATTTTAATTTTGTAAATACGGCTTTGGACAAGGTTTAGGGATAGTAGAAGGTCATCAAAGGGGAAAACATTCAATTCACCCAGTAAAGATACCCCAGTCTGCCAAAGAAAATGTTTGCTCTTATGTAAAGATGTTCCCACCCTTTAAGTCTCATTACACTAGAAAAGAAACGAGCAAAATCTATTTAGATTGGCCATAGACTTTTGTCACTTTGTGCCTTTTGACAAATGTTTAATTTTTACCAGGGATAAAACGATTGCAGGGATAAAACGCTGCGGCAATAAAGAGGCATCGTCACAAAACATTTTAATCTCTCATTCCACATCCCACAAAAAGATAAGTGTGAATATTTTCACGCATTCGATTCTTACGAAATCGTACAGATGGCATTAAAAAAAAATACAGCTTGGGAGCTAAAAAAAGCGGCCAAGTTCGAGCCGGAATCGCGCACGGAGGGTTTCGTACTTTAAAAAACGGTAAAAAATCACGTTTCTCGTATGGGAGCCCCCCTTGAATATTTGTTTTATTTTATTTTTCGTATTTGTTGTTATAGCGGCAATAGAAATACATCATCTGTAAAAATTTAAACTGTCTAGCTATCACCGTTCCTGAGATACAGCCTGGTGATAGACGGACGGACGGACAGCGAAGTCTTAGTAATAGGGTCCCGTTTTTACCCTTTGGGTGCGGAACCCTAAAAATGGACAAACGTCTAAGGATGATAAAACTATAGTTACTTTTAACCTTCAGAAAACAAAAAAATTACCTCATGAAAATGGCAATGGACTCTGCTTGGAAATTTAGTTAATATCACTCATAGATTTCTTGTCGTTGGCCACGCGCAGAGTGAGGGTGATAGCATTCACTCTGTGTGAGAATTAGTTTTTTTTGTGACATAATTAAGTCACTAATTACTTTAAAAGTAAAGTAAAGTATTAGCCTGTAATGTCCCACTGCTGGACAAAAGCCTCTCGTCTTATTGATATTAGTACAGTGAGGAGGATTAGGCATAATCACCAAGCTTGCTCTCACTCGAGCCGTGTTTGATAAGTAGGAAACATGTTTTCGCTCGACCCAGGAATTGAACCCGGGACCTCGGTCTTGGCAGGCGAGTGCACATACTTATTTTAAACACTACTTAAAATAAGCCTTTACTTAACTTATTGTGTAATAAATCTAACTGAATTTATGAATACTACCCAATACGAGTAGGTAATAAGATTAACTCTAGAGTTCTTATGAGACTCAAAAATAATATTGTTTTAGTTTTATACGATGTTTATTCTTTCATTTGTACGTGAAAATTATTAGGAGCAATTTGATTTCTGAATATTTTTGATTAATTTAACTATGAAAATATGATTATGAACATGGATAACTGGTACAAGTAGTCTGCAGAACTATGTAAACTGAAGCAAGTGTTAAAAGTTGAACAAAAAATAAAAATTGTGAATATTACTAGCTTCCGTATTAATCAATAAACAGCAAACAATATTTTCAGTAATGATTTATTATTTAATTAAGTTAAATTTAAATGAAAAAAAGAACGGTGTAAACTGGTATAAGTGCCACTTACACCAGTATACGCGTTGTAACATTTTAAGGAAAACATTCAACGTGAATGCAAGTGAAGCTATTTTCTAAAGTACGAAAAATATTTAAAAATTATGAATGCAGTCTTTTTCCAAAAATATTCAAGTATAACATTTTAAAATTTCAAATATGTATGTTTAGTAATGTTGAAGTTACAACCATTAGAACGTTTAGATCGCTCTCGTGTAAAGTTGCGCAAATGTAGTTGCACCAGTATACGTAGGACCCGTCGAAATGAATATCTATACTAATATAATAAATAGGTAAAGTTTCCAACTTTGTTAACCGAAAATAAAGATTACGTAGTACCATGGACCAACATCTAGTAGTACGTACTTCGGTCTTCCGCATCTTATATTTTTCAGATCATATTTAATCGGTAGTAAACACAAAACTCCAATCACTTTTCTAGTCTTACCTTAATAAGATCATTGCTGCTGCCAGCTTTGTAGGTGTAAGATCCCGTGACGTCACCGGAGCGTGCCTTGTTCTCGACCTTGGCAGACTCGGGGGTCTCGTAGCCGTAAGCGTAGGCTCCCAGACCATCCTGACCGTGGAACTGCCTGGCGTTGTAGATCTGAAGGGACAAGTACAATTTAGGTTAGTATATGACGACCTAGTACTCTGAGTTTGAATGTGGGACAGTTGTAAGTTGTTGTTACTCCTTCATTTAAATATTGCTTTGAAGAGCTTACAAACTGACAAGTCATTAAGACATTATATTTCGGTGGTTCCCTACAATACAACAGATGGCCCTAGTGTGAAAATTTTGTGCATTGCGCTTACATTATTTTCCCAGATTTCGTGAGAACGCGCACACGCATGATGTTGAGCAAAAAAAATCTTCCTTTTTATAACGTTAGTTTATTTAGATTATGACAATTATTACGAGTATGATAATACGATTGTAAGATCAACCTGTTGAAATTCCTAACTGAAAAATATGTTTATTATTCTGTTCTTTAGGACATTGAAATTAGTTTATTACGTCCTATTTTTTGGGTTGCCTAAGGCCCATAGCACACGGCGTATTTTATACGCGCAGGCGACGCGCGTATTAGGAACGCGCGTCTTCGGCGCCGTAGACGCTGATTGTTGCGTTTACATTGATAATAGAAACGCGCGCATTAAGCGCGTATACGCGCATTTGAAGCGGTACAAACGCGCGTACAAAGGAGCGGAGTACGGGCAGAGGGAGTGGGGGTGCTTACGCCACCACTGCGCCTGCGCCTCAGTTGCAATAATGGTTTTATCTACACTAATGTTGTAACATTCTACTTATGTTTCCAATACTTGACAATCAAAAGAAGTTCTTGGAATGACGAATATGACATTCGATAACAATTATAAAATTTCTTCCATCTTCTATGTATTACCATTTTTTTAAAAGTTGTATGATAATGACCACTCAATCTTTTTTCACTCGTAAATGGGTCTATCCAATAAATTCGCTTTTTTTTACGTTTTTTACTTTTTAAAAGAAGTACTAAAGCCAACGTAAGCAGTGTTGTCTCAACCGACGCCATTTTACAACTGAAGAAGAGGAGTCTCTGATCAAAACGCAAAAGCTACGAGCGACTACAGCGCGTCTGTACCGCTGTATCTGCGCGTATACGCGCAGTAGAGGCACGTTTTACAATCGCCCCGTGTGCTTAAGTTACAAGGTTGCGATCCAATCTCGTTTGAATAGCGTATACGCGCGTTCTCTGCGCGTCGTCAGCGCGTTTAAAAAACGCCGTGTGCTATGGGTCTTAGCTTCGTAGAAGCGAATCTCCAAATAGCAGAAACGGCTCAGAGAAGTTTGATCAATACAAGGGATAGACTGAAGTATAAGTCTTACCTCGTCGACGTAATCGTCGGTGTTATCGATTTCCTTTCCGTTCTTCCAGTAGTGGCCTAGAGAGGGGCCGGCTTCGGCTGTGCGAAATCTCGGGTCATTGTACTTGATCTGAAAAATAAAAGATTAAATTTTGTATATAAAGTTACACTGAAGAGGCTAAAACTACGTTCAGCATATATTTACGCTCCCGTCCGTTCCTCATGTTACTTACTACATTTGATTAGAAATGTGACAGGATATATGGCATCACTAGTAGCTCCCCGGGTTTCACCCGTGTTGTACCTGTACCCGTTAAATTTTTGAGACACAAAGTGGCTTTTAAAATTTGTCTAGGCTAGGGCGTAACTATCCACAAAGACATATTCATATCGGACAGGTTCCCGAGATCAGCGTGTCTCAGTAAAAAATAGTAGTAGCGCCTTAACTAAAACTCCAAGCAAACTCCTTAAATTGACTTACCAGTGGCAATACATTGGTACGAGGAGCAAGCTTGGGCTCTCCGAAGGGAGGGCTGTTCAGGTACTTGGCCGCCTCTTCAGGGTCCAGGTCGATTTGGAATATATTTGGGGCTGCAGCTGCCAGCGCCACCTGGTGACAAGAAAAAGGAGTTACATTACGAAAAGTATTAACCCTTGGTATTCACTTGGTTTTAATTTCATCTTAAAGTTAAACGAAAGAGGTTTCGTTTAAAGAGTTATGGTTTATTTATATGATGCGTTGGAGGGGTTTTAGCACAGATTAATAAATAGTTACTAACGTAAGTTTTAGGCTTTATAGTTTTGAGCTGAATATTTGCAGCAAAAGTAAATATCGACTCCCTAACTTCTTTTATTTATTGAGTAGAGATGAGAAATCTCCAAAAATCTCGTATCTCCAAAAATGGGGACTTTGTGGGGATTGTCTATTGATAAAACGTGGTAAGTCTCCAAAATGATCTCTGTCTGTGGTTCCCATCTCTACGATTCATTATAACAAACTAAAAGAACCACCATCCTCAAATCAAAAGAATATATGTTTTACTATTATTCAAACACTATCTTGCTGATTCAATAGAACATTGAACCCAAGCTCTAGAACTTATTAAACCGCTTAGTGCCCTTCATTCCTACGAACTTCAAGTCACTTTATCAAATATAGGGCATCTAGAATTACCGTATAACGTAATAACCCTAGAACCTATAATTATTTAAGGTACATGAGCATTATAAATAGCATCTAATCAACATTGACTCATCATAAAACTCAAGTACAAATATCCATTGACAAACCGGACGTTGAAATAAATATATCTATTCACGATGCGTCATCCTTGCGTCATTATTAAAATTAAATTAATAACAATATTGATTTATGTCTTAAAATCTGTAATTGATGATGGAATAATGATTTCAATTGTGTCGTTTTTCATAATATATCGATATTAGCAAAAAGTGTCTTTGTATTTAGTATTTTTTTATTAGTCAAAACAGAATGACCTTATCAGTATTGAAGCATTATTAGTTTTCTAATAGAATCTATTATTTGCAACCAATATTGTAAACATCGCCATAATATAAATGCATAAAACATCAACTTTTATATGTTCACGTTTTATGACGCGTCGGTTGACTAAAGTGCATTCGAAACGAATTGCTCCGTGAATGTTTAGCTTTATTTAATTCTTTGCCTACAACATTGATTGGTTTCTACCCATGTGCATAGTATAAGCTTAACTTATCGTTTGTTGTGATGTGTGGCACTAAAGCGGTAATTAAGTACAGACGGACGTCGGACATACGATAATAATACCTACCTGCGTATAATTTGAAGGTCTACAAATACTACGGTGTGCTTTATATGAAGTTATAAGTATTTATATCCATCTTTAACTTAAATTAAATAGATTTCCGTAATGGAAATAAATTATCTGGTATTTTAAAAGATCCATGAATCTTAAACAAAAAAATTGACATGATTCGAGTATTTTTAGACATATTATAAGGTAGGGTTTTGTCTGCATTTCTCTCTCTCTCTCCCTTTTGTCTCCCTTTGTAATGAAGAGGATAATTTATTAGAGAGAGCTTTATGAGAGAGAGAACATTTGGTATTTGTCCTCTTAGCCCTATAGGGCAACCAACGAAAGAGAGAAGCGCTTCGCTTTTCCGTGGGGCAACCAGAACTACCGGGTCTTAGTAAACATCATCACACTTTCGTTCCGAGCAGACCCGAATCAAGTTAACCAGACTTTATAGCTAGATCAGAGTACCATGACCATAATACTGCATCACCAATTTTTCTTCAACCTGTCAACATGACCAATCCTGGTGTCAGAGTTATTGAGCCGTCGAAGGCCTCTGACATGGCTCATGTAACGACTACTATCCGAAGAAAGTAACCGGGACCGACGGCTTAACGTGCCCTCTGAAGCACGAATTAAATAAGTAAATTAAACTATTACGTGTACAATAACGAGAATTCTATTTGAAGTGCTAAATGAAACTGATACCGCTATGAAACGTAGTCTACCTTACACGTTACGTGATAATTATAACTAGTTACTTCACGAAATACAGGCAAATGTGACACAATTTCATTAACATGTCCTAAATATGTTTGTTAAGAGTATACTTTAATGATTAAATAGTAGATTTAACTAATTTAAGATGCTAATACAATTTTGCTTATTGTACCATTTTCAGGTGGACACAGAGTGTTGTGACGTCTCATGGGAAATGTTAAGTTTACCATACTTGGAGCGGCCGATTGAATTAAATTAAGTGATACTACAGTTTGACTGAAATGGATTCATATTGGTAACATGAACTCTCGGCCGATTCCTTAATTGAAGTTAATTTCCTGCGTTCAATTAGAACGGAAGGCTAAATTGTTCTACTATGGTATCTTTAAGTAACAAGCCATTAAATACAAAATTGTTTTTCTAAGGTCTTTGAGTAACATACCATTTAATAATTTAACGTAAAATTACACAGTAATGCTAATAAAATCTATATAAATAAAAATGAATTGCTGTTCGTTAGTCTGCTTAAAACTCGAGAACGGCTGAACCGATTTGGCTAATTTTGGTCTTGAAATATTCATGAAAGTCCAGCGGTAAGCAGTGAGGGAAAAAATGCAGGTGAAACCGCAGGGCATAGCTAGTAAGTAATAAAAACAACCCAACTGCTGTACAAAATAAAAAAATTATTTGTTTAAGTAAACACATTATTTATTTAAGTTACTCAAAATAAAATAACAAGCAAAAAGCTTTAACAATACTTAACACAAATAAGTAAAAGTATTTTTGGAAGCAGTCGAGGTCCATTATATTTGTTTTGATTTTGTATGCAAATAGACCCCGAAAACCCTCAGTTTGGGCTCTACCGCAGTCGCGTAAAAAGATATACAACTTTACTTGTAATACCTAAAGTGTTAATAATAATATTAACCTGTCCCAATCAACTTTTTGCTCTTTGTAAAAAGGCCACTAATTGGAGATTAAAACGAGAATAATATTAGTTAATGAAGATCATAGTTCGGTATTTCCCACGGTATAATGCTTGGCTAATAAAAAACGAAGAAGTAAATAATATGATGTTAGCTATAGGTATTAATTTTAAGTCTTGTTAAATGATATGTAAGTATTGACTTAATATCTGACCTCTTAAAGAAGTGGATGAGATCATTACAAATAGAAAATGGTATAGAATTGAAATATTCATTAAAATTGTTTATTTTCAATCAATAGTCTTCTAATTCTTATGCTAATCTTTATAGTGCAAAGGTTATGCTATGCTACCCTGTTAGGCTTAGTTTGTAGTTTGGCATTCATCTAATCAAACAAAGCAAAATTTACTCTGCTCTCTGCTTATCTTCATCGCAATCTCAATGAATTGCAATGGAGTTAAACAAAGTATAACAAAGTCCTGGTGGAAAGGCATTCTAAAAAGATTACTTAGGTCATCCTAGGTCCATTTATATTTTTAAAGAACCTTCTTTTAATGAAATCTGTGATTTCAGACGGACTGCAATTCAACTGCAATCCGACTGCCAAATGGCAGTTCAGATGCAGTTTGAATGCAGTTGGCTCGACTGCAATCAAACTGCATCTGAACTGCCATTTGGCAGTCGGATTGCAGTTGAATTGCAGTCCGTCTGTCTAGACCCTTAATGTTATTCAACTTATCAATAGCATGAGACAAAACATTTACCAGATTATCATATTTTTGTTTATTATTGTTTTCAAAACTTGACAATTTTCCACGATTAAGTAACATATATATTTCATATAACATATATATTTCATATTTGTATATGTTTTAGAATAGCCTTATGTGTTGGTTACGAGCATCCAATTCAAACTCACTTACCCTACATAGTGTTACATTGTTTTGAAACACTAGATGTAACAATATTATGTATCGAGCAAACCAAATGAACTGCCATATGTTATTATGCCTTTATACCTATCCTAGCAGCTTCCTACGGTTTTACAGGTGTTTTATTTGTTGTGTGAATTTCAGGTAAAAAATAGCCTAAAACTTGTCTCACGAGTGTGACTATCTATTTTTTTTCCAAATCCGACTACCTAGTTGCAAACACATTCAAACAAACATAAAAACAAGCACAGTTTTTCTACTTATATTAGTATAGACATAAATAACTTTTTGATGTTTATAACACTTCATAATGACAAAAAAATATCCTATTGTTTTATACACTTGAACAAAGCTTAACGAAAATCGCTACCTATATAGTAAAACCCAATACACTAATCTTTTCTACTAATATAAAAAAGGTATGTCAATTAAAATATCCAATATTTTAAAACATGAGTCATAAGTAAAATGTTTACTATTTCATAAGTTGCTCATACACTACTACATATCTATTTGCACCCAAATTATGAATACAAATACTGTCAAACGTTTTAGTCATTACTTTAATCCATATCGTGACACAGGCCTATGAATGATAATGTATCCTGTTCAGAAAAAAAGTTGTTTTATTTATGCTAATAATCATTTATTTAAATAAAAGTCATTATTTTAAGTCATGATCGGTATTAAGTTACAAACATGCTTGAAAGTTCACGTTTTGAATGTTTAAAATTACAGTCTTGGATTTGAAACAAGGTAGGTAGGAACCTAAATCAATGGTAGGATACTTCGTTTTCAGTATGCTCCAGTCTGTTCCCGTGGGAATTTTAGGATAACTAGCCTATAACCTAATCTTGATTGTGACTATCCAATAGAAGCATAATTACATGTTTATAATGTAACAGGCCAAAGATAGGAACGGTTGGCAGTGTTTGGGGAGAACTTTGCCCAGCAGTGGGACAGTATAGATCAGATAAAAAAATGTAACAAATAACTATAGCTAACGTATATTTATAAGGCGTTTATTTCTGACGTTACAAATACAATTACGTTCCAGAGATCGTCATAAAAAGCTAGTTTATAAATACCGTTAGAAAAGCTAATTCACACACCAATAACTAATCTAATAACAATATAAATATTACAAAAAAAGGATCAAACAATAACAAAAACGAATATCCGCATCAATAATAATAGTATTGAAGATGAGTTGATTGGAAAATGGTTAGTTTTTTTGTTAATGAACTTTTAATAGGCGTGGACTTGGATTGGACTCTCGTGCGTAGATTGCGAAATTAAATAACAAGGAAGTTTGTTTGTTTATGAATTATTTACGTTTAACACAATATTAATATAGTGGACTGTCTATGCTTATATCGATGGACTTATATTACGAAGGTTTACCTTATATGTAAAATATAGTTTGCATTTTTCATATTATTTGCTATAGGGTAAAAGATCAAAGTCATTTTAGTTTATATTAGTGATTTCATTATTGCTTATATTAAGATTTATATTAGTATTATGTTCGAAATGCGACGATCATTAACTTATTTGGTAAAAGCTGTAGTTAATTTTACCTGCTTTGCATTGTAAATAATGTGGTTGTGAGATTCAGGGTGCAAGTGATATAAGATATACATACCTATACAAGATATATTAAATGCTATATTTCCATCTATAATCTATCTCTGTGCGTAATTTCAACATACATTCATTATTTTCAAGAAACATATTATAATTAATCCCTTCTCCATCCATGCATTCATTCTCACAAACTTTCGTATTTATTATTATAGGTTCTTCAATCGATTGCTTAGATACATCTTAGATAGCATCAGCATGATCGAATGACCTATGAGTTGGCTCTACGTTTTTACAAACCTGCTCAGATATTGAACTTGACCTCTAGGTGTGTCCGTCCGTGTGTTCGTCTGTCCGTAATGTCAAGTGCGAGACCTCAATAAACATAAATAAATGTATGGAAGTTTGTTTTATTATCTTTATGAAAAACTAGCAGCGCTCTGCGGTTTTACCCGCGTTGTGCACGTTCCCGTGGAATTTCAAGATAAAAATAACATAATATGCCCTTCCCGATGAATGTACCTATTGATTGCAAAAATAATTATACAAATCGGGCTGGTAATTCCCGATATTAGCTCGAGCATACAAACAAACTTACAAATTTTACCTCTTTATAATAATAGTATAGATGAATAATATCCATGAGTAGCTACTTGATCTGAGTATGTTTTTCTAATATTTTTATGGACGAAAGATTTTCCGAGAGGAAGGTTAACAGTAACGAATGAATGGTCGTATTTTAAACTTCTCCATTAAATGTGAATAATAGTAAAATTACTTACTCACTTTATTACTTTGTCCCACTCAGCGATGATCTCTGAGTACGGATGTTAGTCTCTACGATACATATTTTAGTAAAACTAATCTAGACTAGACTATGATCTCTCAACTCAGAAACAGAATTAGAAATTGTCTCGCCAATATAAATACCTATAAGTCCTTTAAGTTCCAAAATTTTCCAGAAATACATGTTTCATAAAACACACCCTAATAAATAAACACAAAACCAACCATAATGCATTTTGCAAATTATGGTTGTCTTTCGAAATTGGCAAAAAGGACTCGAAATTCTTTCATTTTGAGTCGTAAATTGAGACGAGGTTGTCAAGGCTTGCTCCGAGGCCGGGAACAAACGATAACCTGATGAATATGAATGAGGAATACAACAATAACATATAATTTAGTTAAACCTTATGGTATTGTGTTAAGTGTGCCTTTTATACAGCTAAGGTACAGGGCCAGCAGAACTGTAAAAACCGGCCAAGTGCGAGTCGGACTCGCGGACGGAGGGTTCCGTACTTTAAAAAACGGCAAAAAACCACGTTTGTTGTATGGGAGCCCCGCCTTGAATATTTGTTTAATTCTATTAGTTGTTATAGCAGCAATAGAAATACATCATCTGTGAACATTTCAACTGTCTAGCTATCACCGTTCTTGAGACAGCCTGGTGACAGACGGACGAACGTACGGACAGCGAAGTCTCAGTAATAGCGTCCCGTTTATACCCTTTGGGTACGGAACCCTAAAAACCACCATCATGTTCGAATCAATGCGTCATTGTAAATATTGTTAAAAAAGTGTACTCAATCTGCCTGCAAGTTTTGGGGTGAACAGGTTTTGAACAACCCGTGCAGACCAACAGAAAGCCATAGTACTGAACTGAGGCTTTCAGGGACATTTTTGTTAAGGTACCAACCTATAATGTAGAGCATCTATCCTTCAACATTATATTACAGTTAACATTTACATGATAAAATGACTTTATTGTATCTCATTTGTACTGATATATAATGAAGCTGAAGTTTGATTTTGTGTTTGAATGCGCAATCTCAGAAACTACCAATAATCTCTACCAATCCGACTTAAATAATTCTTTTCGTAATGTGTAGCTATATACATTCAACGGAAAGATTAAGGTATTTTTCATCCCCAAATTCCTATGTGAACGGATAAATCGCAGGTAAAACCGCGAGACACTGGTTGTACTAAACAAAGTAACTAATTTGTGTCGGGCATTCTAAAAAGGTCCAATGCCTACAGGCGTCTAATTAGGATCTATCAGACACAGGATACGAACTCAAATTTGAATATCTCTACCTGGATTTAACATACATTTGAGTCTCCTTCATTGATTCGCAACAACATATTTTTAAACCTACTGCATAACCTTTTAAAGTCTCTATTTTGTATAGAAATAGATGCATCTTTCAAACTAGGTACCTCTACTCGTATATCTTAGTATCTGTATTTACATGAAGGTAAATAAGTGTCGAGTTATTACCTTCAACTCAATGTTTATCATCACATAATGTAAACCTGTTGTGTTGAAGACTTGTTGTACTCAACTACTATTTTCAGGTCATTTCAGATGGATTTAAGTTCTACAGTTAAATTACATTGTTAGATATATTTAGATAGGTTTTAATCTAGGTGTGTATTCTATCCTACTATAATATTATAACGCTTAAGATGCTTGATGGAAGGACTATATACCTAGCTGTATTCGGTATCTTACTTGTGCGAATGTTGAAAATAAATGATCTTTTATGCAAAATTTAAAAACATTATTTTCATTCTACCTTAGTAGTGATGAAGAAATAAGCCGTGGAAATAAGACTTATAATTGTATTATTTTAACAGGTTTTTACTAAGTATTTCCAGGCTTTTTCGACGAGTTACACCACTGCCCTAGCCAACTTCTAGTTCTTCAAAAGTAAAATGTAAGTCTATAATTTCCCACTGCTGGGCAAAGACCTCTCATCTCACTGAACATATAAATACAATGAGGAGGAACTACCAGATACAGAAGGAACTATATTTTTTCTCCTTACTTCTCACATCATGAAACTAAGGGTCAATTCACACCGAGACGCGACGCGACGCGACGATACTCAAAGAGGCCAATGATTTCGCGCTACGCCGCGCGTCGTCGCGAGACGCATCGAAACGTCGCGAGGCGCATCTTAAAATCGTAGCAGGACGACGCCTCGCTGACCGGCGATGCACCGCTGCGTCACGATACGTCGCGCTACGCCGCGAGGCACCTCGAGGCGCAGTGCTGCGTGGTGCAACGTAATCTGAATTCTCACAATGTAATGTGTATCTTTTCGTGTAGTGAATAAAGTATATTCTGAGTCGCTCTATGAAAAATGTGCGCGCAGCGTCGCGCCGCGTCGCGTCTCGGTGTGAACTGACCCTAAATGGAACAATCTTGATATTAATATTCAACCTTTGTTCAGCATGAAGGTGCCATGCCAACAATTAGTTATGGCAGCCCTAGATTCAAAGACAATATCAAATTATGTCACATTGGTCACACAGTGCCTACGTAAAATGTCAGATATATTAACAAAATTATTGTGAATTCAATACTAAATAAAATCGTGAGTTTATGACTTAATTTACTTGTGTAATGTGGTGTTGGTTATAGTATTTTGTTGTTGTTTAGTTAAGGTATTAAGTTGAATTGATTGTTAAGGTGTTGGCAGGATATCCTGGCTATTTGGTTTTCACTAGTATTTTGATTTTAAACTGGATATAAATGTACCATTATTGGTTAAATATTGGACACAACATTATACATAGCATGAAAATCAATGTCCAACATTAAGTTGAGGACATACTGAATTTGCCTGATGCCGTCCTTTTGTTAGTTTATTACTGACGGAGAAAAAAATAAATATAATTGTTATTATGCACCATCGACTCGAAAGAAGTTGATACCTACATAATATGTATGTAAATACTATTTATAAGAGTTGGGAAAATTTGAGTGCTAACAAATTAAGGTTTATAAGACAGCCCTTTTAACATAATATTATATTCAAGTTAGGTAGCAATAGGTTCTAAAGCAAAACAAATAAATCTTGATTAATAAATAATCCATTACGTTATTAATTGGTCAAGTATTGTAAAAGATATGAGCATTTGTAATGAATATTTATTTTATTAGGTACACGTGTTTCAACTCATCAGTGTAATTATTACTTATTGTTAGTTAATGAAGACAAGCAACTAGAAGTAAGTTAAATTGCTTAATAAAAAAACAAGCTAAGATTAACTAAGTTATCACAAGACTTAGTTGTAACTTAGTTAAGCTGAGATCGCTTAACTGGCAATTTCCATTCTTCAGTAAAGTTGTCATAGTCTTCAGTTAGCACATAAGTAACTAGAAACTACGTCAGCCGCGTCAGCTAAGCTATACTAAGTTAAAACTGAGTTACTGGTTTTCAAGCCATACTATCGTATCTTTCTGAAGTAATTTAGGAAGACTCGAGTTGGTTATTTTTATGAACGAGTATAAGACTTTTGAAATGAAATAATTTATTTTCAAACACCTTAGTTACATTGATGGTAATTGATATTCAGAAGCCCCCACACTAGAGTAAATCAACTTTATCATTAACAAAACATAATGGATTATTAACCTATAATGTCCCACTGCTGGGCAATATATACCAGTAAAGCGAGTAGAAAAAAAACCAAAAAAGATTTTTAAAAGTTACTAAAATTTTAATGTACAAAAAACTTGAACTGAAAAGCTGAACTGAAAAGCAATTGACATTTCGTGAACTATATATCTACTAGCAGCGCCCCGCGGTGTTACCCGCGTTGTGCCCGTTCCCGTGGAAATTTCGAGATAAAAATATTCCATGTGTTATTCTGATGTATAACCTATATTACTGTAAAGTTTCATCCAAATCCGTTCAGTAGTTTTTGCGTGAAAGAGCAACAAACATACATCCATCCTGACAAACTTTCGCATTTATAATATTAGTAGAATACCCTCTGTAACATTGCTGAAAAAATTTACGTTGTAAAGAAACAGTAGGTACTCATTTTAGTAAATTTATTTACAGAATTAAATACGTCATATTAAATATTTTATTAATTTATAAAAGTCTCGCTAAGGCATCACGACAAATTAATGAATAATTATTTTTACTTCGTTCTCTTGACGACCAAATTGGGCGACATTTTCCTAAAAAAACTAGTTTTTCAAATGTATTTATAGCCAATTTGAATGTGATTTTGAAACATATTATACCTACATCAGTGATCAACTAATTAATTTTGTTCGTAGTTGTTAGCTTTTTATCAAAATTGAAGCGCACTTAATTATGTTTTTCTCACACCTACGTATTCACTCGATTCTCCTGCGCAATTTATAAAAATCTTGCACCAACTTACACAGAATTTAATATGTTCAAAGTTAAATTTAAATCCAATAAAGTATAATTTAGTAAAATTCGAATTTAAATATTAATGTATATTTTGGTCTATAAAATAAAATAAAAAATTTAATACTATATTTAAGTAGATATTTTTAATACATAATTTCATAAGAATTTATTTTTTAAGCCCATAAAAATACTTAACATCACGCATTCTATTAAAATAAACCCTAAATCAATTTCCTAACTGTAACATCCCTTAAATCTAGCTCAATACATCAACTTACCCCACAAAACAAGGTTACTAAACAAATCTTCATTTTAAATCACTATGGTCACAACACTAACTTTATTTATGCGCGTGCGCATCTCCTATATACCCTCGCAGCCTCCGGTGACGTCACTGCCCCCTCCTCACCCCTCCCTGAAACCAGTCCGGTGTCGTCTTCGCGACATTTGACCTTCGTTATACATTGATGTTTTCTTGAGAAGATTTCTTGGTATTCTATTTTTGACACAGCAATGGTTGGTGTATGACGTTTTGGTTAGGTTTGGGTGGAGCGGATGATGCGCGATGCTTTGAAGCAATATCCTTTTTTTTATCTGCTTTAAGAAATAGAGTAAGATTACCTACCATCTTTATCGTGTTAAATCTGAAAACGTCCTAACTCTACCTCACAATTTTACTTACATGATTTATTTGTTAAACTGTGCAACATAATTTTCCTGTGCGGTTTTGTTTCTCAATCAATATCATTGCATCAAGTGGTGTGCAAGCTTAACAAACAAAATGTTTGCTCTCACTATTAACAACAATTGTTTGAATGTCAATTTGATACTACGTCGACGCTGTTACAACTATATTAACACACTAGCAGCGCCCCGCGGTTTTACCCGTGTTGTGCCCGTTCCCGTGGGAATTGCGGGATAAAATGTAGCCTATAGCCTTCCTCGATAAATAGACTATCTAACAGTGAAAGAATTATTCAAATCGGTTCAGTAGTTTCTGAGATTAGCGCGTTTAAACAAACAAACAAACAAACAAACAAAACAAACTCTTCAGCTTTATAATATTAGTATAGATAGTAACTTTTTATTAATCTGTAGTGGCTGAATCACCTCATTGCCCGAAAAGTAAGATGATTCCGTGCTTCGGAGGGCACGTTAAGCCGTCGGTCCCGGTTACTTTACGGATAGTAGTCGTTTACATGAGCCATGTCAAAGGCCTTTGGCGGCTCAATAACTCTGACACCAGGATTGGTCAGGTCGACCATCCACTCGATGAAGAAGAAGATTAATCTGTAATAATGCTACGTAGTAGAGTAGGTCTGCTAAGTCCGTTGGTAGTCTACTTGTTTCCGCTATACGTGTGATGTGACTATACTCTCAACATTAAAGTAATACTACTTACGCTCCTCTCTGTATTGATATCTTCAGTGAGATGATAGGCCTTTGCCCAGCAATGGGACGCTACAGGCTAATACTTTACTTACTTTATACTTTCGATGCTAAACATGAAAAATTATACTGCTTTAATGAGACCCACTCTCAATTTTACTAGCTGTGCCTAAGGACCTATGTATTCTTGAACCCTTCACTTAAAAGTTAGTATCGATGGTGGTAATTTTTTTTTATCCATATATACAAATCAACTCTTAATTTTACTATTGCTAGCTCAATAATGAAAATAATTAATTAATGTGATTTATTTGAGTGTCATTTGCATATCAAATATGATTGCATTTGCTAAAAGACTGCGTTTTATATATTATGTATATTCTTACCAATTTGAAAGAGGGAACCGCTCATAACTTCAAAGAAAATTCAGAATTGTATCCCAAACTGTATTTTAATAAAAATATATTTAAATACTGCTATTCATATTAAAAATACGCAACCTTTTCCTTTGCAATACATTAATAATGTAAATCGATGACTCAGGTGGTTAGAAAATATTTTAATATTTAACATTTTGAATACAATTTCAAGAAGGTACCTAAATTTTCGGAACCAGTTTGGGTAACATCAGAGCCATTATGTTATTACAAATTATCCTTTTATTTAGATAAATGTGATAAACATAATATGAGGATTATGTTTATCTGAATACAGTATAACTTATATATAAACTAGCAGTGCCCCGCGGTTTTTCCCGCGTTGTGCCCGTTTCCGTGGGATTTTTATACTTATAAACCTTCCTCTGAAATCACTCTATCTATTTAAAAAACTGCATCAAAATCCGTTGCGTTATTATAAAGATTTAAGCATAAATACTGACAGATAGACAGCGGAAAGCGACTTTGTTTTAGGTATACCATGTAGTGATACTTAAAAAAAATTACGAACAGAATATATCACAACGAACTGCCGCATCACCCAATATTTTTGTAAAATTTGCAATCTACTGTTTTGATTTTACTTTTTATGTTTATATGAATTATTCGCTTGGTGGTCAACTGGGCCCGCAGAGCACTGAGCCCGCAGGTTCAGTTACCTACTCCGTTTTTTTTCATAGGTGACTCGACCCACACTAATCACACGACTACTATTTACCGATAAAGGCCAGCTCAGCCCACAGGTTCAGTCGATAAAAAAAAATAACCCTAACTTACCGAATAGTACCTACGCCCGCGGGCTGAATTGACTCTTAGGCGGTAAGTAAGCGGGCTGGGTTGACCCTTGGGTCGAGTCGCCCGTAAAGAAAAAAAAAAGGTCAACTTAGCCCGTGGGCTCAGTGCTCTGCGGGCCCAGTTGACCACCTTGCGGAATTATTCAAAGAACTAAAACCATCTTCAGACTTTCTGTTAAATACTCACTTCCTAGGCGCTACGGACTCTAGGTACTTATTTCCATTTAAAGGCAACAAGCCATCAGCAAACTATTTTGTTTTAATTTAATATTTATGGTCATCAGTTATTCTATTTAACGAGGGAGCGAGTGAGTTATGATCACTTATTAAAAGAATAAGGAAAACAGGTGTTAAGCCAGGTGATCCCAACCTTTTCCCATAATAATTAAAATTTATAATTATTAAGTATTAAAGCACGGTACAAGTCTTAGTACTAGGTTTGGGTCTTCTATCGGAATTATATAGAAGTGGATCTTTAACATTTAATTGACCTAAGTTGGGTGATAATCCCTTTAACTCTTTCACCAAAGAGTTATACAGAAATAAGGAACTCGTGGTAACTTTTGCAGAGAAAGTTAGCTTTTTTCGAAAAATTGAAAACGGATTACAGTACAGATCACTGGATTTAATCTATTGATCGCGAAATATTGTAAAACTGACAGAATCAAAAGGTCTAATTGTTTGTACAAACATGTATTTACGTCAAACATACTCGTAGTACCATCGAACTGAATGTAATATTATATCAATAGTCCGATGCGCAGTAGTGACGAAGTAAATACACAAAGAACGTCATAATTTTGACAACAAATTGAATAAATATCATGTTAGACTGAAGGTTAATTTTGTGCAGATTACCTAACTGTGTAGCTTATGAGTAATATATAGATATAAACTAACGTACATATTGAGTATGTTTGAGTTTTGGAGATTTTTGGAAAATTGGTGACCTAATTAGGACTATGCAAAGATATAATAATTAAAAAATAAAAAGTTAATTTTAGTAGTTATATTAAAACAGGGAAATAAATTATCAGTACTTTAATGTTGTTATCTTATTATTGTAAAAAAAATCAATAAAATGTACAGTTATTTGCATAAAAACAACGTAATATTAATGGTGTCTAGAAATATTTGTAAAATGTTTAAATGTCTATATTTAACAGTGATTAGTTGCAAATTTTATATAACCAATAGCTAAGATTTAATAACATTATTATTAATGAACACGAGTGAGGTAATTGATAGTTATTCGCAAAATATCGGATAAAATATAACCATTTGAGAACCTGTGACTTTTGAAACGATAAAAGAAACATTTCTTTTTAAACTTTTAACAAGATTTTTTACTATTAATTGAAACGTACGTTAATGACATTATTATTTATTTCAACGGGAACTTACGTTTTAACAAGATGATTGCATGTTTTTATAAATTCACTAAAAAATGTCGCTTCGCCGTAGTGTTAATTGTGTGGAATTAAAATATAAATTAGCAACCATGTTAAAAATAGCTGTTTGGTGTCTTCTGTCGGCAGGTTGCTCTTTAGGTCCTTTTAAATTAAAAGTCCCTTACGAGGCCGGATTTTAAAAGTACACCAACAATGTATAAGTAGTTTGATTACAATAAATATTGTCTAGCCAAATATGTTAAGAATATGGTGTGTTCAATCAAAATCAGGCATGTCTTTTGAACAAACTATGTATATAGCCTATATTTGTTTAATTTTAGTCCAGGTAAGTTTGTTATCTTAAAGAAGGATTTAAAACGCTCTTATAAAGCTATATTGGATTCCCTCTTAATTAATGACCACTGTTTAGACTACCTAATGAGGAACAAAAAGCACATTGAAATTTAATATAGGTTCGTGGGACAAAATGACTCAACATGACAAAGATTATTATTGGTTTCATAAAAAGTATTTCACCAAAATGTTTAGGTTCCTTCTCTCCTTTTTTTAATTCTTTACAAACTTTATTATAAGTCATAGAAAATCCAAGCAAAAATACTTACTTTGTTTTCGGGTCGTAAGTTCTGAATAATTCCTTTAAATTAACTCCGATGTTATTTTACGATTCTCATGTTTTTACAACATTGTTGATTGCCAAGTATTTACGCTTCGGTGAGTTTTAGACATCCGAGTGATCCAATTAGTAAATGTCAGGACGGACTCAGCGCTCCTAACATTTGAATACCTGGTAATGCGATTGTTAAACCTGTTTCTTCTTGAAGAATTATGATTGTTTTCAAATTTCACTGTTAAATTGATTCGAGATTAGGACTAGGATTAATTTAATGACAAAGATTAGGTACCTACTTACAGAAAATTTAAAACACTTAAGTGGTTACTGATTGACATTACAAGAGATACTTTAAAGGTGGTCTTGCCACCATAGCTGTGCTTAGCTACGTTTGTAATGATTGATGGATAGTGGATACAAAGCTAAGCTCTTGATGGAAAAGCATCTTTAATGTAGGATGACATTTGGTACCCAAGCAATAATAACGGATACTCTTTTTTTTTATTGTCACAAAATATGGACCAATGTGGTCAATTTTTCAGCCGAAGACGATTGCTTCTGAAGAGGAAAAAGGTTTAGAGATAGGGTAAGAATAAAATAAAATCGCTAAACCTTTTATTTTTGGGTATACAAACAGTAATAACGTAGATAGAAAATATGTTACTTTTTATCTTCATATTTTGGAACGGATTTACTCAGATTACCTACATGTACTCCTATACGGCAGATATTGATATCAATCTCTATCGATAATTCTTATTTGTGTTCTTATTAATATCAAATTAATATTACCGTGATATTATGAACAGGACTGTATAGGTTCTTTAGCATTGTTGATGCTACAAAGTGATATAAAAACACAAAATAAAGAGCTTTTAAGTGTATCTTCAGTTTTTATTGCTAATATAATACTTGTATTGTATTAAGCGGTCAAAGTCCTGCAGTTTTTATCATTGTAACTAATAGAAGAGGATACTAAACGATCAATTTGATGGACCACCATAGATCTTGTCGTAACCACAGCCGTGACAGATGTATGCTAATATTATTTACATAGAAATACAGAGACATAAAGTAGTTAAGTGATCTATTTTATTTTAGTTTCTTGGGTTCTGTCGGAAAGTTTAAATAAACCCCTATCTTTCGAAGATCGTTTCTTGTTTTAACGTTTTTTTGGGATTTATACACAATTTTTAATAAACCCTTAAATTAAGTGTATAAATAAAGTGTAGTTAATTATTATTGAACTTAAAGAACGAAGTTAGGCACGTTCATTCAAAAATTGCCATAAGTAGATAATGCTTTGAGTCTTATGAAAGCTCTCAGCTTAGCCAGTAGCTTTTTAAATCCACAGAAGAAACTCGATCGACTATCTTACTTTTAAGTAAGATTCTGTTACCAAAAACGTATTTTTTATATTTATTTATTCGTGGAAAATATTTTGGATGCAATATTTCACGTCATTGGTTGCGGGTCATTTATTTCTCTAATTTATATTGGGTTAGGTTTTTTAAAAAAGGAACTCCAAAGGAGACTGCATGCAAATCGAGTGTATTATTATTCCATGAGTTCGGGATTATCCGTCCACTTATAATTGTATTATTATTTAGTAATATCGATGTTTTAATAGGTAGGTATTTGTTTTTAAAGTTCAAGGTCTGATGATGACCAACGTTTGTGACTGAGATTGTTTGTGATTTGTTTTCTTCTGTAGAGTCTAGAATGTATATTTGGATAGGGCATATAGTTGATTAACATTATTGAGTGTTTTTTTTAGTTTTAAATTAGATGATCAAGTTCTAACCACACCTAAGATCTGCAGTAGGTACTAGACTAGTACACACACAGTATTAAAGGCTCTAGTTTAGAAATGTTAAAGCTATAAAATCACTCGTCGTGCGATCTTTAAAAAATAATAATTTGTAGACGAGATATTAGCGTATAGCGTCGTAATTTTCAAAGACTAAGTCATTTGAATAAATAATATGTGTTAAACATGTTGATGTCATTAATTCCAAGTAATGGGTACTGTATGTGACTTTATGACCTTTACCTTTGAAGTCCTCGAGTTGAGGCATTTCTTATGAATTCTGAGGTTTCCGTGTTCCTGATTGGTATCAGATGATTAATGTTGAAGCTCGTTTTAGGTAAGGTATGTGCAAAATGATGGGAAAATTCTTTCACGTAAGATTTTTTATGAGATAGGTAGCTGTTTATTGCTCCTTTTGTTTCAACACAAACTTGCAAAATGATTTAAGTCTACGATTCTTATCTTATCCTACTTATAACATTAAAAATACGAATGTTTGTCATGATGGATATCTCGTATGTATATTTGTTACTCTTTCACGAATAACTAAGTATATGGACGGGTTTGGATGAAACTTTACAGTAAAATAGGTTTAACATCTGAATAACATGAGATACATTTTATTTTTCCGCGGGAACGGGTACAACGTAGGTTGGGCTAGTTTACTTATATAAATACCTAATGTTTCTTTACTTTCTACTCAAGAAATGGCACGAATGTTAGTTTATCTAAGCTTCCTAACGTACCGAAGTTACCCAACTTAATTCAATAAGTTATAGTCTTAATAAAAATAACTAAGTAAATGCCCAGGTTTAAGTATAGGTATTTTGTAATAAAAGTTACACCTTAGTTTTGAGATTTATCCTCTTAGGCACGATGGGACTGGCCTGATGCCTGGCTTAGGTAAAAATCCCTGAATAATTCCATATAAAAAAAAGATTTATCCTCCAGCTTTGTTTTGTCCAGCTATAAACCGCAGATACCTGAACATTCGGCTAAAACCAACCAACCAAACTTTGACTCACTAAAACACTTCCTGCAGCGACCCAAGCTACATTCCATGATTGATAGTGTTACGCCCTACTTTGCCTCAGTCAATCGAACCCTCAGGCACTATACTAACTTGCATGGGAACGGCGTTGCGTAATAGAACACGTAATGATAGGCTTTCTTTGTAGAGGAACCTCGTAGATAAGTTGTATCAAACATGTTTAAAAGGTTTAATTATTGGTTTTCGTAGGGAGATGTTGCAGTCTTTAGGGAACTGTTTAAATATCAGGAAATTGCTTTTTGATAGGCTGATATAGGTAGGTAGGTACTATATTATGTGTTTCCTATGTTAAAAGGTTATATGGGATTTATACTGATATATTTTAAGTTTACGCGAACACTAATCATTTTGAATTAAAACTACGTTACCGCATACATTTCGCTCAGAAAGCTAATTTTTCTATGACGACGTTTCCTATGAATGGCCAAATGTCGGATAAAATGTAAAATAACAGCGTGTCTATGGTGTGATGTGTGTGTGCATGTGTGCATCGTAGCTCTTAAACGGATGGACCGATCTCGACAAGGTTTTCTTCATTGCAACGCCAGTTTTCCTCCCGTGGTTCTTAGCAATGTTTGAATAGAACGGTCCAGTCGTTTTTACGCTTTTTTTAGATTTATTTAACTTGTTTTTCACCAACAGACAAAATAGTAGAACATGGGTGGGAACCAATCAGCCCGGTCGTCCCCGTACCAGAAGCCAAATCAGAACACCTCGGAGGACGAGGACGAGGCCGACGACCATCACATCAGCATATCCAATAAGATGGTAAATCGTTAGTCGCTCAAATTGAACAAAATATACCCACCCGGATAAATTCACACACAGTTAATTAGATCCAAATTAAGCTCTAAGCTTGTGTTATGGAATCTAACTCACTGATACTACTACATATACATATACAAATACTTTATAAGAATATATATAAAATTGGTTGTGACATGACATGACAGACATCCGATTAATTAGTATCCAAAATTAACAAATTAAATAATTTGTTTTAGTTTTTTCCTAAAGTGTAAAGTGTCTTAATTAAGTATTTACTAGTCAGCTGACCCTTCAAAATCCTTTGCTAGCTTATGACTTTTAAGTATGACCCTTAAATCCCCCATTAGCTAAGAACCCTTCTAAAAATTCATCTTATTCTCTGAGCAGGTTGAGCGGTTAGTGGAAGACGCAACACTAGCCGATGGAGCGGCGGCAGTCACCACGGCACCCAATACGGGTCGAGGGGACTTCAAGGATAAGATCTACATGGAGAAACTCAAGTGCATTGACGATAGTCATTCGGAGAGGACTGGGTGAGATTGATATTTTTTATTTATTATGATGGTAATGATAACAAAACCATCCGTTGAGGTGAGAAAGAGACCAAAGGTTGCTAGCATATGAGGACCAATCTGCTATAAGACATTAGTCTTGATGGAAAAAAATATTGGCTGGGTGAGATTGATATTTTTTATTTATTATGATGGTAATGATAACAAAACCATCCGTTGAGGTGAGAAAGAGACCAAAGGTTGCTAGCATATGAGGACCAATCTGCTATAAGACATTAGTCTTGATGGAAAAAAATATGGTGGCACTAGGTGTGCCTAAGGATGCATTGCAACCGGAAAAAACACGAACAAAAATTTAATGCCAAATAGGCTTCGCTCCGCTCAACTCTGCCTCATCAGAAACGCCTTCCTTCTACCTCCTCGTTCCAGTCTTACCATACCAGACCTACAAGCGCTAGCGGTTCGTATAGACATGCGGACGGCCAACATGGTGAGTGTCGACCCGGTGTGTGCCGACTGTAAGGACAAAGTCATAGAGTGCTACAACAACTGTGCCGGCGCCGCGGATAACTTTAGCTGCTGGGATACTGTTGGTGAGAATTTGGAATAGCTATACTTACTGGGGATGTAGTTTCTCATGTAGTATGGGGTTCTAATCTTGTTGGAATTATTGGCCGAGTAATCAGAAGATTGATTTTGAAGAACCGTAGCTTTCCGCTGTCTGTCTGTCTCTATGTATGTAATACAATAATAAATAAATAAACCTTAGGTCCTATCAAGTGGGCAATAAATATAGGTACTATGGTACTGTGGAATAAATGTATGGAGTCCCATCTATACATTCAGGATATTAAACATACATACTTACTTGACACAGTCATATTCAAAACGCAGGAGCCTTCACGAAATGCGTACAAGAAGCAAGTGCTAAACGGCTGCACGAGCGCACGAAACGTGACGCGGTGGAGCAAGCGCGGCGCAGCCGGCACATGGCGCTGGCGAGAGAACACGAGCTCAAGGACCTCGGCCCCAAGACTCCGAAAGCCACCGACGACTCCGCTTAGAAGAGCGAAGATTCACGTATTGTATAGTTACCGTAAGTAAAATACAAAATATAAATACTCTTTCTTTGTATGTACAAATATAATAAAAACTACACTTAGTGTAGCGCCACATCTGCGGAACGTACGGCGCCGAACCTTCCGCTAAATACGCTCGTAGTGTATTTCAAGTTTTCAAAATACATTTAAATGCGTTTTAGCTGAAAAAACCACTCGAAGGAAGGTACTCACTACGCAGAACGCGGCGTAATTTCGACTGATGTGTCATAGATAACTTGAAATACACTACGAGCGTATTTAGCGGAAGGTTCGGCGCCGTACGTTCCGCAGATGTGGCGCTTACCAGAGTCGATTGCTGCGAAGGAAATTTATTTGGCAGCAATTAACGCTTACCTCTCAGATATTCCACGTATTAAGTGCGGGATAGATTTAAAATAAAAAAAATTCGAAAAGGATACCTAGTCGTTTTGGATATCCCTATGAAACACCCAGGACCTACAATATTTGATTGCATTCCGAATCATGTTAGTATTCAGATAAAGATGTCACTACCGGCCAGTGGCCGTCTGCACATTGCCTAACAATCAATGAGTTGTTGCTATTGTTAAAGACGTGCTAATCATTTGTTTTTGTTTCAGATAAAATGTCAGATTATGTATTCAAATGTATTAGCTAAATAAACAGCTCTATCTGTTTCCTATAACACAAAATCAATAAATTATTTACTACTTTCATGCTTCATTCAATCTATCCACAATACATTTCCCATACAAAAGAAAAAGGCTAGTTAAACATAAAACTATATTTATCAAAAAGGCACAGTTACAAATTAATTCTATTTACAAATAATGCTATTAATTAAAGGACACTTTCTTCTTAACATCATCTATGTTTAGTTTTCTGATCTGTACAGGTACCATGTCAATGTCTGATGTATTATGGTTGTTGGTTTTCGTTGGCGGTGTGGTTTGTTTGGACGATGCAGTGAGAAGGGCGAGTTTCCTTCGTAACTCCCTGATTTGAGCGGCGCTTTCCAGTTGCGCTACCCCGCGGGCGAGGACTTCAGAGCGGAGTTGGGCGCATTCAGTTCTAGAATAGCGAATATATATAATTATGTTGCGATATCAAAAGAAGAAAGAGGAGGATGTAGGGACATCTTGAAGACGTTACAGGTCTCTGCTAAGTTGCATTGTGTTCAAGGGTTTTATAATGATTTGAAAGGGCAATGAGGCAAACTAATGTAAGCAATGTGTTTTGCATGGTCTCTAAGAGAAGTTCTTCTGTCCTTTTGAAGTTGAAACTCAAATCAACTTTAAGTAGCTTAGATGATCTAACCTATAGCTTCACAGAATCACCATTACATACTTCAAATGATCCAGCACTCCAGGCAGCCATCCATTGGTGGTCGTCTCACACAGTTTGCCGAACCATCTGGAAAGTTCCCTGCGTTGTCGCTCACACATGCCTTCTAGTTGAGTTATGCGTTCTTCGTAGCTTTCTGTAATGGTATGAGTAAGACTTAGTTTAGGAAAACCTTTGCAAGTAGTAAAAACTTGAAGAACAGGTGGCACAACTGTTTGTTCCCTTACAAAGGCTACTACTAGTGGCCACAAACTTTACTGAACAAAGAATCAGTGGGCGGGCATGCTTATTTTTTATTGATAGGTTAAATAAATGTGTGTTGCAAATATTTGGACATTCTTTTTCTTATAGAGTAATATGATTATTATTTATTATATTTGGACATGGTTAATTTATTCATAAGGTAATTAATTATCTTGAATTCATCTTGGAATCCTAATGGAGACAAGTTCAACACAACTGGAACTGCAAAACACAGCTTTCCTTAAGTAAGAAGTTTGTATAGGGAGATAAATGCTTATTTATTATAAATACTTTATTAGTCAGATAACAAGGCCTTTGCCCAGTAGTGGGACATAATAGGCTAGTATTTGAAATGTATTTGTAATAGTTTAATGAATGGTTACCAATAAGTTCTCTGTCACAGTGAGCGGCTTCCCCGGCCTGTTGCTCCCAAACGGTTTGTTTCTCATGTAACAAGGCATCCAATTCTGCTTGTTTGTTGGCTACTTCTCTTCTTAGCTGAAATAATGTTAAAAACGACATTTGTATTGAAAGTGTATTTCCTACTGAAACTTCCAGCTATGCAAAAATTCCTCAAAGTGAAAATAGGGTCAGGACCCAAATTGGAAGTACTGTAAGGGGTTCATAAAATTAGTGGCAACACAAACCATAACATAAGTCTCTAAATAGGAAGTGAAATAAATGGGTAAGTGTAAGTACAATCAAACACTCCTTTCTTGGTAATTTTATAAGGAATGTGATGTTAAAAAAAACCAGCCATATGCATCCACCACCAATAACAGACAAAAGAAAATTGTAACTCACTCTAGAATTTGTTTGTTTCATTTGAATCAAGTTTTTAGCCATTTCCTGTCTCTTATCTTCCACTTCAGCAAATATTGAGTTTCCTTTTGCAGCTGTAACCAAAACAAGGTTCATACTATAGTAGGTAGCTAAGTAAGTACATATGACCAAAGAGTTTAATAGCTAAATTTACCATGAGGCTGCAAGTCCTGTGAATTGGTACACTGATGCAACATAGCCTTGGCTTCAGCCAGCTCTGCAAGCGCTGCCTCTTCTCTATCAGACGCCGCTCGAAGCTCCTCTCTACGCGATTCAGCGGCTAAACGTAACTCACTGATCTCCTGAACTAACTCCTCAGTCTTCATTCTCCAAGATGAAACCTCCATTCTGGCTTCTTCAAGCGCTGTTTTCGCTGCCGCGACATCGGATAAAGCTGTAGCAACAGTCGCTTTCGCTTCATCTAACTCTGCTGAGTTATCACGCACGGGGCTTTCTCGCGCTTTAAACTCTTGTTCTTCTTTCAAATTTTTTACAATTATTTCATACTTTTTAATTTCAACGGCATGGCGTTCGGTTGCCTCCGTCCTTTCTTCACGGAGGTTTGTTATCTCTTCTTGAAGCAGAATAATGCGGTTATTCACATCTCTCTTTTTACGTTCTTCGTCAGCTTGTAAACTTTCTAACTCCGCAGTGAGGTCACTTTGGTTGTCCAAAGCGATCTGATAGTTTCTTTTTGTTTCGTGTAACTCTTGTTTTATTGATTCGTAGTTATGCGATAAGTTCTCGAATTGTTTTTTGAGTAAATAGTAACGCTCGCTGAGTTCGCCGTTAGTTAATTCTTCTACTTCTGTGTAGTTAGTCTTGTTGCTTATCGTAGAGTAATCCATTTTCTTTCAAACAAATACACTTTTACTCTTTAGTCATATAATAATTAATGAATGGCTGGGGTTAAGTTACACAGTTGTAGGCGATTTTAACAAAAATTAAATCTAAAACACAAAAGGAAACCAAGCAATTGAATTGAATTTCAACGGTTTTGTATTGTAAATTGTTTTGGTTGTGTTTGACAGTTAAAAAAAGGCTACCAGCTCTTTAAACGGTTTCCTCCCTAAACTGTAACTATTTATAAATCTGTAATAAACATTCAAAATCTTATTAACGGATATAATATTACCTAATATCTTGTTAATCGATCTGCTGGTTAGTAAAGAATTCAATGATTAATTAATTAATTGGACTCGTTTTTTAATATTGTACTAGATGAAAGTAAGAAAAATGAGAATCTATTGCAATTAAAGTTGATAAGATGTGTCCTGAAATATTAAAAAAGTAAAGTTTATGCCTGTAAGTAATGTCCCACTGCTGGGCAAAGGCCTCTCGTCTCACGTACGTCTCACGAAGATATCAGTACAGTGAGGAGTGAATTATAAGGCCGCTGAAAATACCCCATAAATTTGGTAAAACTACAAATACTGGTAGCCCTGTGCTGAATAATGTCCAGTTGGTACGATGGATGACATTTATATTACTATCCATCAATGTCATTGTCATTTGTGAAGGATGTGGAACGTCAAACAAGCCAGTGACAACAAACACGAAAATAGGGTGGATTTTGTAATTTTGGTATTTTTGTTGAGCGAAAAACAATAAATAAAAGTATTCGAAGAAAAGTGAAAAGTTATTCAGAAAACAATTCTAAAATGTCGTCGCCACCCCCTACGAAGCCCCCGCGAGGGGTTAAACAAGGAAAAGAAACCGTAAGTTTCATAATCATGCAATCTATGGTATTCTTTGAATTGTTGTTCAAATTAAAAATTGGAGATATGTACATACCTAATTAGTGGTATAATTTGTTTTGTACAAAAATACTCCAAGAATCATGTAACAAAGTTAAGACCGTACTATTAAATGTATACTACTCAGAGTTTAAAATGCCGCTTTAGCTTGTCAAGATTAAAATGTATTTACAGCTATCACTATCTATCACTGACATTATCAGTACAGTTGTATCAGTACAGCTCCATAGGCTTCATGGGTACTAGCTAGCAGTAAAGTTGATAATGCGGTAAATGTTTCTTCAACTTGTTAACACAAAATCATTTGCTCAAAAACTTGAGAATTGTTTTTAGACCTAACATACCATGTCTTTTACATACAGAGTGGTCTCCTCATGTCAGTAATTCGCACACTGTCGGCGAGTGAAACAAACGAACAGAGAGAAAAAGAAAGAGCAAAACTGGAGAAGGAATACAAGAAGAGTGATGCAAAGCTTGATGAATTGGTGGCAGCTCATGCTACAGAGATTATGGAAGTTATGCAGGTTTGAATCACTTAATTTATTAGTATAAGCAGCGTCCCTCTGCTGACCCCGTTCCCATGGGAATTTCGGGTTATAAACCTTCCTCTTGAATCACTCTATCTATTTAAAAAAACTGCATCAAAATCCGTTGTGTAATTTTTTTATCTAAGCATACATAGGGACAGACAGACAGTGGAAAGTGACTTTGTTTTATACGATGTAATGATTTAGCTACTCATCACTTGAAAATTCAATTAACTGACTATAATAACAACTTTAAAACAGCCAACATACAATAAAACTATTTGATCATATTTTTTGTTAAGAGAATAATATGATCAAACCATTTGCCAAGGTGATTAGTTTCATCACCTTTTTGTAATTTAATCCATTTTGTTTATAATTGGAAAGACTATTAATATGAATTAGTTATTAAGAAGTCTACCCTTTAGGCAAACAACAAAATTATCAAATTTAATTTCCATCTTTTCCAGAAATTCAGTGCAGTAGGTCAAGCCCTCGCTCTTTGGGGTCAACATTGTGACGCAGCCACAGCAAGACTGGCCGCCTGCAGAGGATTGCTTCGGTTGAGGCGAGATGATCTAAAGAGACTGTGGATGACAGCTCGCACACATCATTATGCTTTACAGATGTTGACTGATATGTGAGTGTTGATAAAGTATTACTTTTCAGTTATATAACATCCTACCAGTAGTGTTATAATATTCACACTCATTATTATACATAGAATATTATATGTGGTATGTGAAATTATTGTCAAAAACATAAACTAAACTTGCTTTACTTATATAAGTTACTGTAAATGTATCATGCTTTCAGTGAGCGAGTAGTAGTGCTATCCCGCTCTGCCCGCTCGGCGCGCGCGGCGGGTTTTCCACTATCGGCCGCACATTCGCTCACATCGGCCGAGTCTCGAGTCAACACGCAATTAGCGCACGTTACTGCGCTGTCACATACCAGACATCATCTACAGGTACCTCTACATCATCTACATCATCTTTATATCTCTGCCCCTCTCTCTCAGTGAAAAGGTAATAGTGCTATCCTGCTTACGCTCACTTGCCACATACGCAATGTCTGTTAGGTAAAAAGTTCATCATACATAATTATGACTACTGAACTAGCTCACACCAGCATAACAAACGGCATCCAGTGACCAAATTCGCCAGGATAAGGGGGAAAACTCTTCAATTATTTCACCAATAATTGATCACAATATCATGCCATTGCCTCCAAAGGTTGACTGACGGTTGCCCATTATACCTGAGGAAAGCTCGCCGTTTATGACAACGTAAATGTATGAATTTAACCCACTGTGACTTTATTCAGTGAACCAAGGTTATGTTATCATATTTCAGGACATGAAGATGTCGTTAGTTGACGACATTGTGGGCAACATTCGTCGCTGCGTGTACCGCGGCGAGTTGCAGAACGCTTCACACGGGATTTCATCGAGAAGAAGGGCCGCGGCTTTACTTGCAGGTACTGTACTTTTTACTTTAACTAGTTTATAATTATTCATCATTTTTGTTGTACAAATGCCTATTGTCATACAATTTGGAGCAGTTAGTATTTATTTAATTTTACTACCACGATATGTTTAGCTTCATATGGCTTTCTGAAGTTACAGGAGTGAGTATTTGCTTTCAATAAATGCGTTTTACATTATTATGAATGCTTTACTCCACAACTCTATCTAACCCAGTATAGCAAGTGACTAGGGTTATTTGCACTTTAGTAAGCAAAAGGTTAATAATATCCTTAGTTTTGTAGTGATTCATGCCAAACCTTTTATCTTCTACAGAGTTAACAAAAAGTGAAGATGTAACCGACGCGTACCTACAAGACATTACTCCAGAGTTCGAAGCCTCGCTCACTGAGGAAGACAAAACGTTCGAAACTACTGTTATGGTGTCGCTAGAGGCTTTAGGTGTCTTGGAACAACTGCAGGAGGCTACTGAAGTAAGAATAATTTAATGAAACTAAACGAAGTTTTAAGAAGGAGTATAGTTCATATGATATGAAGTATTAAAACCAATAAGAAAGGCAGAACTGAATTCTATAACTACTCACATCTGCGAGATAACACCACTACTATCTCAGTAACTGTAGTTCTGATACTCAAACAAAAAATTGTCGTAAATTATTCATATACAGTATATAACCTTTTAGCACACAAGAGAATATACAATGTACAATTCAACATATTTCCTCTTAATTATTTAATAATTTATTTACTTCTTTACAGAAATTCAAAGTAGAAATCCAGAATGAGTTACTCGAAGTTATAGATACAGTTTCCCGTCGTATAATAGACGAGGGAGACGTCGAAATACCCGAGTGCGAAGAGGACGACGATATCAGCGACAGCGAGAGTGTGACAGAGATGGGGAGACCCTTAGTCAGATTGATTACTATATTGGGGGAGGAGTTTAAAGCTTGTGCTTCTAGGAATAAGAGGTGAGAAATTAATTGATTGAGGTTATTTTGCTTTGGATTCTCAAATCCAAAGCAAAATACAATGTTTTGAGGAGCGTTGGAGCGTAAAGTTTGTTGGCTGTGTCTTTAAATACCGACCTCCCAACGCAAAAGTGGGGTCTTGTTAATTTGAGTCTGGCATTATATAGCTCCTAATCCTAGTTTGAAAGATATTTTGCTTTCTTGAGAAGTGTTCTTAGCTCTGATTGAATAAAAATAAATAAATCTTTGTTGCAGACTGATTCAACTGTGGCGCGCGGCGTTGAATAAACACAAGTTATCGGACACTTGTCTACACACGGAACAACATTTCTGGAGCGCTGTGCAGCAAGTGGTAAGTAAAATCATCAATCTAGGAAAAATATTTCTTATGTTCTAGCTAGGTACAAAAAATTCACCGATTTCCTTTGAATTCTAGATGCAACTCCTCCTGACGGAATACTTAGACATCGAGAGCGTGGTCAATCTCTCGAGCACGCGATCGCAAGCCGTCACCGCATCTTTCAGTGATACGTTGCGGCTCTCCGACTATTTCGCTAAGAAACGACCGCAAAGACGAAGGCCCGAGTTGTTTAAGTTGAATAGTAAGTATTTTGGTTTATACAACTACTATACGAGTAGTATAAAATAGAACCCAAGTCATACTACTTCTAAATTGAGAACGGCTGGACCGTTTTTTTAAATATTTAGTGTTTTGAATTCGTCTCATCACCAAATAGCAAAATAACTAATTCAGTTACAGCGGGTGAAACCGCGGGGAACAGCCAGAGCAATTTTAGGGTGTTCCTAATTGTGTATTCATTAGTACTAGTAGTATTAATATTAGCCTGTAATGTCCCACTGCTGCAGTATTGTTCGGACAAGGCATCTCATCTCAATGAAGATATCAGTACTTAATGAGTCCTTTGCATATTAATTTCTTTTGTAGGCAGAATCGCTTACTAATATTTCTGATATTATATTAGGTCCGGTAGCCATCTCCCGCGGCGCGGGTCGTCGTCAGCGTTATCCATTGGTGGAGGCGCCGCGCCCTGAACTACTTCACGTCATCATGCCGCCGCTGCATCAACTGTGTACACTAGTCGAGGCTAGACCGGGGTAAGTAAAGTTAAATAGTCTTCTTCTTCTTCTTTTTATCGAGGCGAGGGTAAGTAAAATAGACTGTAAATAAATCCTTGACACAAAGTCTGTAATTTCTCAGTGCAGAGTATGTCATCTTACTGACATTATCAATAAAAATAAATTGGGATAAAATGTGAATCGTCTTCGCGCGGCTGCCTCTCATGACTAATATAGATAGATTCTTATTTTCAGTTAGTTGTGTATTATTTCCGTACACTGTCAGTCTGAAGTTCCACAATGGTTATATTATTATTTGACATCCCTACAGTGTAGGTGAGTGTTCGCTGCGCGCGTTCGTGGCGGACTACGTGCGCACGGGCGAGTCGGAGCGGCTGGCGGCCGTCGCGCGGCAGCACGTGGAGCGCGCGCTCGCCGCCAGCGGCGCCTGGACCGAGCGGACGCAGCACAAGTATGGAGATTGTGTTATGTTTTCCTTACTTCAATCATTTTATATCTTTACGTCCTTGACGGAGCTGCCAGCATAATCTAATCGTCCGTAGAGCTTATTTGCAGGCGCGGTCAGACGTTTTTCCGTAACCCGCGCTCATTCCTCGATTTTCTTTGATTTACTACTAATCCTAAATACGCTCGGTCGATTTTCCAGCCAAAGACAAGATGTTGCTAGGCTTGAGTTTAATTTTGTGTAATGAGTATATTATCCTCAGTGGTCGCGTAGTATACGCTTGTTGCGTGTCGTCGTGGCGAGCAATACGCGGAGCGGCGCGCGGCGCGCGGGCGTGCGGCCCGTGCGGGGGCAGTGCGGCCGCCAGGGCAACGCTCGCACCTATTGGTAAGGACTTAAGAAAAGAACGAGAAATTGATGATTAGTGTGTGAGTTCTGTGTGAAATGGTTGAATAATGTTGTCCCTATTGAGTTCATTTCAAATATAGTTTCTGTGATTTTAAAATCACTTTACGCTCGGTAAGCCTTCGAACATTGAATCAAGCAACGTAGTTGCGCTCGGTGTCCAGATGATCGTCATGGTGTGTCGAGGCCGCTGCTATCGAGCGATCAGTTAGTTTCCAGTGCAAATGGTTTCGGTCGTCTTCCCCTGTCCAGTTGAAGAGCGGCGTGATCGCGTGCGATTTAATAGAAGCCGATTAAGTTGACGTGAACACGTGTGGTATGAACAAAAGCCAATAAGTGGCGGTGTGTGGCAGGCGCGCTGGCGGCGGGCGCGCGCGCGGCGCACGGGCGGCGCGTGCCGGGCGGCTCGCGCGCGGCGCGCTGGCTGGCCGACGACGACATCGCGCGCTTCCTGCAGTCGCTGCCCAACTGGCGCGCCGCGCTGCAGCCGCAACACGCCGCCGAGCCGCAGGTAACACTACCGGCACATCTTATTCAACTCAACACTACACTCATTTCTCACTTTATAACATCTTAAAAGTCGTAGTGATACAATGTCACTATTGTACTATAAAACTATGAGGACGTACGGTAAATTATATACCATCACATGCTATATAATACATGAGAAGTTCTTCTTCATCGTTTCATTAAAAGCGTGTTTAATTCGTTGTGTTATTTCAGGAACTAAAGCAAGCTTACGAGCGTGAAGCGGAGATATTGAGCGCGAGTTTAGGTGACGGAGTGATCACCAAGAATGAAATCATTTCCTCGCCGGATATCCTTGAAGACATTGCTGTGTTGTGCGAATCTATGGTAAGAAATACTTAGGTATATAATAATTAGGTAAAATAATAACTATTAAAAAACACTTTATTGCCATTCCCAGTTGCTGCAATCGTTAGAAAATTTTGGAGGCTTTATTTTGGCCTTTATATACTGGTATTCTCATTGAGATGCATGTTGTTCTAGGATTGGCTAGCAATTCAAATCCGAAGTATTCCGTCCATACTGACCGGTGGCGGTGCGGGCGGTATCAAAGTGAGCGAGAAGTTCGTGAACGACATCAACAGCGCAGCCATGATATTCGACGAGATATCGCACAAGTGTCTCCTGTTGTTACATTTGGAGGTAACTAAGTGTTATTTGATTAAACTAGTTTTATTATATTGCCTAGCAGTGGTATATTACAGGCTAACACATTACTTTATGCCTCTGTCGTCAAAAACTAAGGTTCTAGTCGAACATTGGCTCGCGTGCTGCGGGTTTACTGTCTTAATCTGAACAAAGAATCAAATCTAATCAAAATTATTTATTTGTTCGAATACGGGTTACATTGAAAGAATAATCATGTTTGATTAAAGTTAGTGTATTGATCCAGGTCCGTATCGAATGCTTCCACTACCTATGCGGCGGCGCGGGCGCGGGCGGTGAAGACTCGTCCGAGGGCGAGGGCGGCGCGCAGCTCGGCCGCGCGCTGCTCACCGTGGCCGAGCGCGCCGGCGTGCTGCGGGACAGCGGTATGGACAGACACACATACACACCTAGTCTCATAGTTAGACGCACAGACAGACGAACAGGCACACACAGATATACACACAGACACATATTCTCACACTGAGACAGGTACACACGTACGCATACACACCATTGATCATTTAGATATGATCGAAACCTCTAAAGTCAAAAACTTATAAAACTGCTAACTGTTATTAGGTTTTAATCAGTGGGTTTTAATGAGTTCATAGTGAGGTAACTAAGGTACGATACGTGACCAATTAGTAACGTAGATATGTTTATGCAGCCCTGGCGTACGTGGTGCGCGGCGCGGCGGAGATGATGTCGGCGGGCGTGGTGGTGGCGCGGCGCCGGCCCGCGTCGCTGGCGGCGCTGCGCCACTGCCTCGCCGCGCTGCAGCTGCCGCACGACGGGCTGCAGCGCGCGCACGACTACCTGCGGCTGCTCGACCGACACCCGCAGGTAACCAACACATTACTTCACCTACCCATAACTACGTCGTTATTCTATGTACTCTTAAAGCTATGAACGCAAATGCCTATGGCTTCCCTGTATCTCTATCATGCTAATATTAATTTAACAAACTTAATTTGGTTTACTGGCGTGTTATGAAATGAGGGACAGGCTGCAAAAAAAGGCTGCCAGCTTCCTAAGGGTGTCTTGTAATTCTTATAATTTAAACCCACACTATTCTATTGTCTGTCTAACAAAAGGAACTTTATTAACCTGTAAGTTTCTTTTACAGGAAATAATAGCCATTATCCGAGAAAAGGGAGCTCAATTTTCGGAGCTGGAATACTTGAATGCGTTCAAAGTAATCGGCTCGAAGAAGGCGATACCTCAGCTAGATATGAAGCAGTATTTGAAGCAACTATCTGACGCTTTAGGGCATGTCGGAGTTACAGTATAGTGTATTTCACCATCATTATTTATTTATACCTGAGTTAAGTAGTCCGCCAACTTACCTCAGTTTAAACATAGGAAAAGATGAAAATGCTAGTAACATAAAATGTATGTACTTCACTAAATGTATTAAAGATTAGTTATGTACCTATAGGTATAGGTTTTATATTGTTATGTTAAAATACTACATAATCTTGTAACAGAAATATAAAATTAAGTAATCTACGTTTATATTATTTATTAGTTGCACCTATTGTTATAGTAAACCGCAAAAATATTTATTATAAAATACATTAATCAAACTGTGTTTTTTATTGAAACAGACCTGGGAACGATAAGCGTATAAAATAAATGAACATGGTTATATCCATTAAGAATAGGTAGGTACCTACTTACCGAATTGAGAATCTCTTCTTAAAGGACTGACCTTCGATCAACAATACACTCTTGTAATGATCGAAGACAAACACATCACAGAAACACTTCACCACTTTCTTACTACTACAACAGTGATCAGAACCACACAAAATCACATTTTCACGAGTTATATCTTAATTACTGAAAGAATTTTAGCTAAACTGAACAATTTTTTTTTTAATTAATAAGAAAAATAAAAATTGCCGCGTATTTTTCATGAACTGAAGAGAACTAACGAATGAGCCACAGATGGAATACAGTTTTTTTCACATTGTAAAAGGGCCCGTGCGCAGGTGATGGTGGCACGGAAATAAAGAGGCGAGTGGACTGTATATAATAGGTCTATATTGAAAGTAGCAAACGTACAAAAGGTGTCGCGTCTACGAGACGTAAAACAAACAATAATTCAAGTTAGGATGCGCGTGCGCGTGTGTTCGCTCGAACGATGTGAGACGAACTGCTTTGGCCAGGGCGCGGGCGATGACCCGAGACAGCTGATGCCGCCCCGCGCCCCGCGCCCCGCGACGGTTGCGTTGAGAGTATTCTCAACATACTCCCCCCGTTGAAGTGTCTTCAACAGAAGTGGTGGCTGCGACTGGAAGAGGACAGATTGTTGAAAAGGCTCGCCGAATGACGCCCTTGCGTGTGCGTATGTCAGCGACCCTCGCTATGCCGTCTCTGCCCGGCAGCACCTGGATGATGCGACCCATGAGCCACATGAGAGGAGGAGATGCTTCATCCTTGATGACGACCAGGGTCCCTGGCTTGAGTTCCCCAGACGATCGGCGCCATTTGGTCCTTTCCTGCAGCCATAGAATGTAATCAGTCTCAAAACGTTTCCAGAAATGCCCTTTTATGAAGTCTATGCGGCGAAAACGTTCCAAGTTGCTGATGTTCAGGCTCTGGATCTGTGAATGTGGCAGCATCGTTAAAGATCGTCCAATAAGGAAATGAGCTGGGGTTAAAGGAGAGAGGTCTGAAGGATCGTCGGATAAAGGAGTTAAAGGCCTGGAGTTTAGGATGGCTTCCACTTGTGTCAGACATGTAGTCATCTCTTCAAATGTCAGATTCGCTAATCCTAATACCCGCCTAAGGTGATGTTTTGTGGATTTAACTGCAGACTCCCATAATCCACCAAAATGAGGAGTATATGCAGGAATGAAAGAGAAATGTATACCGGGATCGATGCTATTGAGATCTAAGTTCTGTGACAGTAATTTAGCTAGTTCATTATAAGCACCCACGAAAGTAGTACCATTATCAGAGGTGATGGATTTTGGTTTTCCCCTGCGAGCAATAAACCGATTAAGCGCGGCGATGAAGGCTTCTTTCGTGAGACCCGACACAAGTTCGAGGTGGACGGCCCTGGTAGCTAAACACACGAACACACAAATAAAACATTTAATTAATTGGCATCCTTTGCCCTTACGATTGGCTATCATGATTGGTCCGGCGTAGTCCACTCCTGTGTTGAGAAATGGAAATTCCAAATGTACGCGTTTTGCTGGGAGGTTGCCCATGACTGGTTGAACAGTGGCAGCCTTGATCCTGCAGCATTTGACGCATTGATGTGTCACCCGCTTGGCCAGACTTCTACCGCCGATAGGATAGTAGTGGTGACGTATCGTCGTTAATAGAAGTTGAGGACCAGCATGCATGAGCCGTAGGTGGTACATGTTAAATAGTAGCTTGCAAATTATGTGAGAACTGGACATGATAATGGGATGTTTGACGTCATAATCATAAAATGAGTTTTTTAATCTGCCACCAACACGAATCAATTTGGTAGACAAATCATAAAATGGAGATAGAGAAAGAAGTTTATTTTTAGCTGGCAATGGCTTACCGGCTGCGAGTAAATGGTACTCATCGGGGAATGATTCCTGCTGACTATGTTTTAATAGAAGGTTTAGTGAGTTGTTTAATTCTAAAGTAGTAAGAGAACCAGAGTTGAAACATTGTTTTTTGCATTTGTTTACGTAACGTATTACATAAGCCATAACACGCTGTAATTTGTTGAAATTGGAAAACCTTGCGCATAATGAAGAAATTGTATTTTCAATAGGTTGTATTTTATCGGCATGATGACAGTTAATCACTTCAGGTAGGCTTGACTGTAGTTTATTGTGTGAGTCAGGGAACAAAGGCCAAGAATCTGATTCTTGTTGAAGAAATTGTGGTCCCGACCACCACAGCGAACAAGATAAAAGCTCACTAGCTTTGAGTCCACGCGAAGCGAGGTCTGCGGGGTTTTCAAGTGACGGAACATAGCGCCAAGATTCAGACCCCACAGAATCCTGAATCTCCGACACACGATGTCGTACAAATGTTTTGAGCTGCGCCGGTGAGGAAGACAGCCAACCCAAAACAATGGTAGAGTCACACCAGAAAGTTACTCTGTCATGATGTAATGTAAGTGACTGACGTACCTTGGTATAAAGTCGTGCACCAAGTAACGCGGCACAAAGCTCTAGGTGAGGAATGGTTGTTGACTTTAGAGGAGCCACTTTACTTTTAGCGGTAAGAAGCCGGACAAGAAGCGCCCCACTCTCCGACACGCTGCGAACATAAACACATGCACCATAAGCCCTTTCGGATGCATCGGTGAAGACATGTAGTTCTATAGAAGAGGGCGAATCACATGAAACCCACCGTGGTATACTAAGATTATTTAACAAAGGTAAAGTAGTCTGAAAACAATTCCAATCTCGCTGAATGTTTTCAGAAACCGGTTCATCCCACGAACACTTGGTAGTCCATAGTTGTTGCATGATAATCTTAGCCTCTACGATGCAAGGTACAACTAAGCCAATTGGATCAAAAATCTGAGCTATGGTAGATAAAATCTGACGTTTCGTAACCCTATCTGTAGCAGTTAGATTAATAAGAAAAGAGAAGGTATCGCTTGAGCATCTCCAATTAATACCCAGCGTCTTTGACATTTCATTGTCACTTAAGTCGACGAAATCGGAAGTGATATCGCTGCTGCACAAGCCCTTCAGCACCTCCTTTGAGTTAGATTGCCATTTTCGAAGATTGTACCCTGCCGATTGAAGAACAGTTACCACTTGACGACATTTATTTATAGTATCTGTAACCGTGGACTCGCCAGATAGATAATCGTCGACGAAGAAATCGTGTGCTATTGTAAAGCGAATTAAGGGGTCAGAACACTCTTCGGATAGCTTAATTAAACATCTAGTGGCCAAAAAAGGGGCAGAAGCAGTACCATATGTTACTGTGTTGAGAGTGTAAGATAGTAATTTATGACTCGGATCAGCTCTCCAAAGGATCATTTGCAAAGGACGATGAATGTCCGAGACAACGGATTGTCGGTACATCTTCTCTATGTCGGAATTTACTACGATTTTGTGTTCACGGAATCGGAGAAGAATTGACAATAAGTCATCCTGCAAAGTCGGACCTACCATTTGAATGTCGTTGAATGACTTGCCTGACGTAGTGGTGGCTGAAGCATCGAAGACGACACGGAGTTTTGTCGTAGAGCTCGACTCCTTGATTACACCATGATGTGGTAAATAATATTGCACAGAGTCGTTTGTTTGAGGACTGGCGACTGACATATGTCCTAGCTCTAAGTATTCAGTCATAAAGTCTACATACATCCTTTTCAAATTTGAATCCCTGGCTAGCCGACGTTCAAGTGCTAAGAACCTACGTTTAGCCATAAGGTAGGAGTCACCCAAAAACATTGACTGGTTCTTTAAGTGGAATACGTACAACGAAACGTCCATCTGAGTTGCGGTGTGTGGTATCTACAAAGAGTTTTTCACATGCTCGCTCTTCAGAGGTGAAATTATGTTTAGGGGATATCGAATCTAGTTCCCAAAACCGGGTCAAGTCTGTCTCTAAAATCGGTGAATTATCGGCATGCATACAGATTGAAGAAGAAGAATTCGTTTGATGAATTACTCCCGATATAAGCCAACCCAGTTTGGATTCATGTAAAGTTGGCATATTTTTCCCTAAGTCGATACGATTCGCGCCTATGATACCCCAAAATACTTCCGCACCGACTAAAATGTCAATAGAAGACGGAATAAAGTACTCAGGGTCGGCAAGACGAATGCCCGATGGTACTTGTATTTGACTAACATCAATAAATGTGTTCGGAATCGAAGCCGAAACCTTTGGTAGCACTAGGCATTGAATATTTAGTTTGTAGGTCTTGTCAAGAGATTGTAATGAAACAGAACATCCTTTTATGCTATTGGAAATGTTGTAATTGATACCTGTTATCTTGGATTTGGTAGCGAAGGTACAAATATTAAGTTTGGAAAGAAATTCCTCTGAAATGAAGTTAGCCGTACTTCCATTGTCTAGTAAGACTCGCGCAGTGTGGAGTCCTCCCTCAGAGTCCAACACCTGCACGAGCGCTGTGGACAGTAAAACAACCCTGGATGAATTATATTGATTCGCAGACAGTGCTATGTTGTGTGTCTCAGATGAAGATGGATTGTTGTCCATGTGCAATAGAGTGTTATGCCTTTCACGACAATATTTGCAATGGCCTAATCTACATTTAGCGGCGCTGTGACCAGGCCTAAGACAATTCATGCAAACATCAAGACTGTGTGCCCTTTTGATGCGTGCTTGTACTGGAAGGCACTTGAATTTATCGCATTGAAAAATGAAATGATTTTGTTGACAAAGAGGACATGACATTAATTTTGTTTTGTTTTCACTACTTGATGCGAAACTTTTATGCAATTTAAGGTTGTGATTATTGTTATTATTAATATTATAGTGAATATTCACATTATTTTTTAAGGTGCCAGATTCCTCTAATGTCTCTAATAAATCTGCCCTAGACTTAAGAAAATTTATGAAAATATCAAGTGTGGGGGAATCAGACAGTGTATTTCTGTGCTGCTCCCACTCACGGCAAGTTATGTGATCTAATTTATTTGACATTATAAAAATAATTAATGTGTCCCAGTGTTGGACTGGTTGACCAAGCGTTGAGAGGGCCCTAAGATTTTTATTAGTACTATCGATAACATGACGTAATGACCTACTGGACTCTTTGCTTACTGCCTGTATATTAAACAGAGCTTGTACGTGATTGTTTACAAGCAATCTCTTGTTGTCAAACCGCTCACAGAGCAACCTCCAGGCAGCGTCATAGTTATTGGAGCTGAAGTCCAAGTTATCAACCACGAGAGATGCACTACCCTTTAAAGATGCTCGTAGATAGTGTAGCTTGTTAATTTTATCGATGTTGTTGTTGTTGTGTATAATTGAAATGAAGGTGTCCCTAAACTCCAGCCAATCATGATAGTCACCGTTAAATTTAGGTAAATCTATTTTCGGTAAACGAATGGATGTGTGCTTGTGTAAGGTACCAGAAACATCGACCTCGGGCGCGGAGTCCCCCGTGTGACGTTTGCGAGCGCTGCTGATCAGTTCACGCGCAGCCGCCACCAAGCCGTAGTACTGCTTTTCAAACTCCTCTCGCTCGGTATATTGATCGCAGGGGTCTTCCACTAACGCCTCTAACTCGGTCTGAAATTCATCATATTTATCGTATAAGTTTTCAAATGTACCAAGACGATATTCAATTTGAATGAGATGTACGTCACTAAGCTCATCACAAGACTTGGCTACATTCAAATATGATGAAAATTGCGTAAGCTTGGCTTTTATTGTAGCACGCTTTTTGATTAAAGCTTTAACGTCAGTCATGGTGTAATAGATAGGTGTAGCTAAAGTTGAGAAACAAAGTTGATGAAGAGCTAAGAAAGTAGTCGAAAAAAGGCAAAAAGCAAAAGGTAAACAAACAAGCCCTTTGAAAAAAAAAATGTTTGCGACGCAAGCGCAGTTGCTATTAAAATATGGCAAGGCGTTACACTTTTTTACATTATTATAATTTAAACTAATAAAACGAAAATATAGCTGTAAAAAAGATTAATTAATGATTAGTTTATATGATGATGAACGTTTTAATGTTGTGATAAAATGGAAATGACGATGAAAATATATGAAATGATGATAAACAAATAAGGGAATTGGTGAATTTATGATGACGTCAATGACTTGCACTTTTGATGCAATGATATTTGAATTTCTGATGAATAAATGACTTTTTGACGTGAAAATGGATGATTTTAATGGATGATGATGATGATGGAATGATTGTGAAGTGATTTTAATAAGGAAATGGAACGATCTCACGGTTTTATGGTGCAAACCACTGACGAACTGCGGCGTGGGGATTCTTCGATTACGTTTGAAGTTCCCAGTGCACGAAGACAATCCTATGGCGTGACTTGCTTCCACTGATGAGATGAGATGGATGTTGATGTCCGTAGTCCTGACGATCCGCTTCCTTGTGGCCGGTACGAAGAAATCAGCGATGACGGTTAATGTTGAACCGTGCCAATGTCCTTTCCGGAAAGCCAACAAGAAACAGTGCGTGGATCTGAGGTGAAAGACGACTGGAACGCACAGTACAGTTTGAAAATCTTCAATCTTCGGTCCAACGGTCACTTTCTATGGCCGTGTTTGAAGGACCAATGTAAAAGGGCCCGTGCGCAGGTGATGGTGGCACGGAAATAAAGAGGCGAGTGGACTGTATATAATAGGTCTATATTGAAAGTAGCAAACGTACAAAAGGTGTCGCGTCTACGAGACGTAAAACAAACAATAATTCAAGTTAGGATGCGCGTGCGCGTGTGTTCGCTCGAACGATGTGAGACGAACTGCTTTGGCCAGGGCGCGGGCGATGACCCGAGACAGCTGATGCCGCCCCGCGCCCCGCGCCCCGCGACGGTTGCGTTGAGAGTATTCTCAACACACATCCTTCTTTAAATTGTTTGTGGTATCTGTCAGGCTTCAGTTGTCAACGTCACTAAATCTGGCGTTAATTTGACTTAGGTACCAAAAAAAACATAGTGCGGTACTGGTGCGGTACAATTTTGGGTCGACTTGGATGGATCCATGGGATGGATCTAATAGTGCGTACAAAGATGCGTACTGTACAGATGTAGTGAATAATCCTTTCTTATCGGCAAAACTCGGAACAACGATAACACCCGAATGGTGCCGATGTGTCTATGAATTACTGTATTATTAAATTACGTGTAGCGTGTAGGTATCAAATAAATCGCATACTTTATTTATCAATGTCAAATGTCAAACTGCCCGTTTTTAGGGTTCCGTAGCCAAATGGCAAAAACGGAACCCTTATAGATTCGTCATGTCTGTCTGTCTGTCTGTCCGTCCGTCTGTCTGTCTGTCTGTCCGTATGTCACAGCCTTTTTTCTCCGAAACTATAAGAGCTATGTTGTTGAAACTTAGTGTGTAGATGTATTCTGTGAACCGCATTAATATTTTCACACTAAAATAGAAAAAAAATAAAATTTTAGGGGGGTCTCCCATACTTAGAAATGAAAAAAATATTTTTTTTTTCATCAAACCCATACGTGTGGGGTATCTATGGATAGGTCTTCAAAAATGGTATTGAGGTTTCTAATATCATTTTTTTCTAAACTGAATAGTTTGCGCGAGAGACTCTTCCAAAGTGGTAAAATGTGTGTCCCCCCCCCTGTAACTTCTAAAATAAGAGAATGATAAAACTAAAAAAAATATATGATGTACATAACAATGTAATCTAACACCGAAAATTGGTTTGAACGAGGTCTAGTTAGTAGTTATTTTTTTACGACATAAATCGTAAACCGCAAAAAAATACTGATTATTCATTCAATAACTCAAATGTAAATAAAAAAACATTTATTTCAAGAACTTCTTTATTATGTTACTCGCTGCTACGGAACCCTTCATGGGCGAGTCCGACTCGCACTTGGCCGCTTTTTTGTTGTCTCGATGGGTACTGAGTGCGAGTGAAGTAGTAAGACAAAAACGAACATTTCCGAGAAAATACGAAAGGAAAGGATTATTCACTACATCTGTACCGATCCAATCGATCATTGATTGATGCAATAGGGATTATTAGGGATCGTTTCACGTGTCATAATCGGTTTATAACTGTAAAGTAAGTAATAAGCTTAATCCGGGGCACGCTACCTGGTTCCCTAAAATTTCAATCGAATTCTCCTAAAAAAATTGTCAAATGTCAAGTCGCCGCGCCGCCCGCGCCCGCATCGAAAAACCGTTATTGTCAATCAATCCCTCAGTCAGTCAATCCTGGTAAATCAATAAAGTAAATCATATAATTTTTTCTCGCAGTCCCATCCATAACTTAATCCTTCCCTTCTTAGATCTTAACTAACTAAACTAACTAGGCCCTTTTTGTCTATTTTGTTTAAAAACATCATCTTTATATTTTCTTTAGATAAAAGGTTAAAATATGGCAGATTCAGATTTAGCAGAATTGAGAAATCAATGTGTAACAAGTCTGTATTTGTGTACTGAAAATGTATCAAAGTATTTAGACAGCGAAAAAGAGGCAGAGTTCAAAAAGTTGAAATCCTACGTTGAAGATTACTGCAGGATGGAAGCGCAGCAAGCAGTAGCAATGTATGCTTTGGAGAAAACTAAAGTACGTTATAATAAGTAAAAAGGTTCAATGTTGTCTTAACTTAATACTGGCTTGTTCCCGCCAAAACCTGACGCGACTATACAGGTTCATTACCTGTATTCTGAATCAATCATTGTGCTCAGCCGATGTAATGCAAGTACAACAAAGTAACTTACTATTGCAACGTTATTGCAATATATATGTTTTTTATTGTTTTGTATTGGTATCTTGTATAAAAACTACATTACCTAGGTACTTAGATGTTTACCATGAACATAACTTCAATTGACAGTCCACTATATAATTTATTTCCAGCGGGAAACTGAACAAACAAACCTGGACAGTTTAGAAGACAGATTTCACGTGAACTTGGCGTCCATGGCTAACAGCCGGTTGAATGTCAACAATAATCCAATCACGACGGAGTTTAACAAGAGAATGAGGATGGGCATGGTGGCGGCTAGACGTGAGTGGAACCTGTATAGAAACTTTGCACACAACGACACATTAAAATATTACAATAATTCAGTGTGAAACCCTAGGGGCTCTTTTGAACATGATATGTCTACTAGATACTGAATTGCATTCCTTTCACCTTATTAAATTGACCCCTATTAACTACTGCATTGATCCAATTAGTCCAGTATTTTATAAGTCTGGTATACCGGAAATATTGTATAGTATAATCTTTTTATTTATTTTCAGAAAACCTTGACGAGTCAGATTTAGCAATAACTGAAACTGAAGACCAATATGTAAGTAACTCTTATCAGAACAAGTTTCTTGTATTCTTTGTAGGAAAGCCAATAATACTTATTTCAATAGAAAAAAGATAAATAGACTTTTCTCATAACATTGTGCATTTTGTCGATAAGATATAAGTTTCTATATCTAGATATAATTATCTATATCTAGACAATAGTGTCATTTGTAACAAAAATGTATGTAATTTTGCAGATTGATCCAATAACTAAGAAACAAATTGTTGATCCAGTCCGGAATAGACAATGTGGCCATATCTATGAAAGAGCAGCTATTGACAACTTGTTGAGGAATAGAGGAAGAGTGAAATGCCCAGGTAACGATCATTACACCACAGTTATCAAATAAAAAGTTTCATTTACTAATTATTCTTCAAATACAATTCTCAGGTTTGAGCCCATCAACCCTATGTTAGAAAGCATGTTATTATGCAGGCTCCTTATCCTACCTTATCTTCCTTAATGTTTAATCTGGAAATTTTTAACCCGCTCCTGGCAAAGGCTTCTTCTCTCCCCGAAGATACAGTGAGGAGGAGGCATAATCACCGTGCTTGTTACATCAATTCTATGTTTATTTTATTTTCCAGTTGCTGGCTGTGGTAGCCGATCTCATATCGAGCAAAGAGATCTGATAGTTGATGACGAGCTCCGATTCCGAATGACACTAACACAGCATTCCACAATGATACAAGACAGATCTGTCACTAACTTAGATAACTCACAAGATGAATAGAACTTTAACTAGCGGCGACTCGGGTTTTTCTTGTTTCGCATTTATAATATTAGGATATTTTCAAATGTTACTTCAGTAGGAGTAAAAGGTTTTGTTTATTAATAATATCACATGTATATGAAAAGATAAAACCATTTAAGAATGATGCTGTGATACAAATTAAAGATTTTTATATTCCAATACTTAATGTATTTCATTTAGAAAAATAAGTTTATTTTAAAGAAAAATAATACACAAACTGTTCTATTTTATGATGTATTTATTTAATTTAATAGCAGGACTCTATAAACGAGACATTGCAATAGCTTATTTTTAAATATCAATAGTAAAACAATTTAATAAGCGATTAGGTAACAATAAAAATATTAAGTAGCATTGAGATGTTAATTGAATGTTAACCTTATAACAATAATCATAAAGGTTATTTTAATATGCTAGGATTTAAAGATAGAACACAAAGGTTTACTCATCCTCATTGGCTTACATTTCATTAAGACAATGTTCATAGTACTCTAAACCAATCACGTTTTAGTAAACCGCCTTAGTTTATAAAATAATCAAAAATATAACATTCAAACATTGGTCCATAAAACTATAATATAAAGAATACTTAACATTAACAATATTGACGTTTAGATTAAAACATAATTATGGAGATAATTAAAATATTTATTTACATTATTTTTCTATTCAATCACTACTAAGGTATACCTCTGGCAATACATCGGTGACATGACTGGTCTTCTGAGCTAAAGAACAGCTTCTTTGAATGTTTTATTGCGGTCTCAGTTCTCCTGGAGCAGTTGAGCAGAGCGGAACTTAATTATTTCATGAAAGATATAATTTTTGTTTACATTGTTATTTAAAGGAATATTGAGTGGTTGTGGTATGAAATAAATTAAACGTACTAAATAGAAAGATATTTTAATACAATTATTGAAACGCAGTTACAACTTGACAGTTGATTCAAAAAGGGGCCGAAACGTCACAGACGTACAAACAAAAGAACTAATTTGGTTGCGTTCCATTTTTCTAATTCTAACACCCTCCCTTGGGACGCAACCCCATCTTCTTGACACAATACAAATGTTTATCGGCAGTAGTGCCCTTGGTTAAATTATCAGCTATCATTTCGTCACCCTTAATATAGCAAAACTTTATCTTTAAGTTATTAACATGATCTTTGAGAAAATGATAACGAATGTCAATATGTCTTGATCTAGGTAAATAACAATCATTATTAGACAATTTGATTGCGCTCTGATTATCACTAAATATGATAAAAGTATTGCTCTGTTCTTCGCCAAGTTCTGCATGCAGTTGTTGGAGCCACAGCGCCTCCTGCGCCGCTGATGACATCGACATGTATTCAGCTTCAGCTGTCGATAGTGCCACTGTCTGCTGCTTGTGTGACCGCCAAGATATAGCACCACCCTGTAACAAAAAAATGTAACCCGTGCACGACTTCCTATCGCGCACGTCGCTCGCCCAATCAGCATCACAATATCCTGTGATTGTCTCGTTACCTTCTTTGGTATATACTAGCTTCAAGTCTTTAGTACCCTGCAGATATCTAAAAATTCTCTTTACTGCAGTCCAATGTGCAGTTGTAGGGTTTCTGTTGAATCGGCTCAGTGTATTTACTGCAAATGATATATCTGGCCGGGTACCTTGAGCCAAATACAGTAAGGAGCCAATGGCTTGTTGGTACGGGCAGTCAGCAGTTGTTCCCTCATCTGTTTTATCATTAAATTTCATTCCAGCTTCAAATGGAGTTTTCACTGGTTTACAATCTGACATTCTAAATCTTACTAGTATTTCATTTATATATTTTTCTTGATCTAATGTTACTTTGTCTCCATCTCTGGTAATATGTAGACCAACACATTGGCTTGCTGGACCAATATCTTTCATTTCAAGGTGTTCTTTTAGTTTTTCTTTGATAATAATCTTTGTATTTTCTTCAGAAGTAAACAAAATTAAGTCATCCACCCAGATGGCTATAAAAGTATTCTTCTCCATATTATAATAGACACATGGATCTGTTTTGGATTGTATCATTCCTAACTGATGTAACACAGAATTCAATCTCAGGTTCCAGAGTCGGCTGGCCTGCTTGAGTCCATATATAGATTTATTTAGAATGCACACCTGAGATCCCTGCTTATATTCCTCTGGCTGCTGCATGTAAATGTCTCTATCAATCTCGCCTTGTAGAAAAGCAGATACCGCATCCATTTGATCTATTTCCAATCCATATTTAGCTGCTAAAGCAAATAAGTAGCGGATAGTTGTATACCTGACAACTGGTGAGTATACTTCCTCATAGTCTGTGCCCCATCTTTGTGCGTAACCTTTTATCACAAGCCTAGCCTTGTATCTCAGAACATTTCCACTCTCGTCTGTCTTTGTCTTAAACACCCACTTGTATGGAAGAGCCTTTTTACCTGGCGGGAGATCTGTCAAAGTCCATGTTTTATTTTTCATTAGGGAAGTATATTCCTCGTCCATGGCTCTCTTCCATTCAGTAGCTAGTGGTGATGCAAGTGCTTCCTCTACATTCTGCGGATCTGTCATTTCTGTAAACAAACACAATAGGCCATTTCTTGCCTCATTTTGTTTCTTCTGAGATCTTGTTCTCAAGGTTACATTGCTATTACAATCTTGTCTTACTGGATATGGAGGATGATATGTTTCATCAAGTTCTCCTGTGTCAGTGTCATATTCACTTGAGTCTTCACTATTACCTTGAGTAATCGGGTCTCTACTGGACATCAAAGGTGCAGATGTGGTCGACTCCTGAGTGTGTATTTTCTGGCTGCCAGAGTTTGTTCTTTCTAGAGAACCGGAACTTGCAGCAGGAAATTGATTGTCTTTTACTGGAACATAAGTTTCAGAATCAATTAGTACACTGGCATTTTCATTGTAACTTTCCATGAATGAAACATCTCTACTTTTCACAACTTTGTGTGACTTAGGGTCCATGAGGCGATATCCTTTTGTGTTTTCACAATAACCCACTAATATCATTTTAACTGACTTTTTATCCCATTTTTGACGTTTTTCCTTAGGCACATAGACCATAGCTGCAGAACCAAATATTTTCATGTGTGATAAATTGGGTTTCTTACCCTTCCAAACTTCATATGGGGTTTTACCTAATAAAGACTTGGTCGGACTACGGTTAACAATATATGCAGCAGTTGCCACAGCTTCAGCCCAGTAGTTCTTCTGCAGGTTGGCATAGAACAACATGCACCTTGCTCGTTCTACTAGAGTCCTGTTCATTCTCTCGGCCATGCCGTTTTGCTGGGGAGTATAGGGAGTAGAGGTCTGATGAATTATACCATGATTAGATAAGAACTTTTCAAAGTTATTGTTACAGTACTCTTTACCATTATCTGTGCGAATGCTTTTTATCTTTAGATTCAATTCATTCTCTACTTTCAACTTGAAATCTTTAAATGTCTCTAAAACATTTAACTTGTCTTTGAGAAAATATACATGGACCATTCGTGTGAAGTCATCAATATAGGTAATAAAGTATTTCATACCTCCAAATGATGTATTTTCCATGGGGCCACACAAGTCGGAATGTATGAGTTCTAGTGGTCTTACCGCTCTAGAACCAACATTTTTGAATGGGGTCCTTGCTTGCTTACCTTCCATACAATGATTGCATGTGACATTACTTAGCTCCTGAGTCAGAGTCACACCTTCTGTACAACCAGGCAACCTTTTCACATCTGTATCACATTATCTTGGCTTACATGTATATTAACTCAACCGACACCCTTCACAGCTAATGGTTCTCTGTTAGCTACTGTGACATTCTTTACTGATGGCTCGGTGACATTGTACATCCAATCATTTCTACTCGTCATGTGCATGGATGCACCGGAGTCCAAAAACCATTTATCCCCTTTGATGTTTTCCTGAATGGTCGCTGAAAAGGCTGCTACAAAACTTGAGCTCTCTCCTTTGCTTCCAGATTGTTTCTTTGCCTGTTTACAATACCTAGCAATATGACCATTTTTATTACAATTGAAGCATCTGATTCCCTTTGATTTCACTGGCTGCACACTATTTCTTATTTTCTTAGTGTTTATGTAAAAAGCTGATGACTTTGATGTATTAATTTCTTGTATGAGTTTTGATTTAACAGCATCAGCGCTGATTTGAATACCAGAACTCTCTAAGCCCATGATCATAGGCTTATACTCCTCCGGTAAGCCAGCTAGCATCAAAGTGCCAAGCCACTCATCGTTGACATCAAATCCGATATTACGCAGTTTGTGAGCAGTGTTCATTATTTTACTTACATAGTCTTCGACGCTGTTACTCGACTCCAATGTGGTATTAATCAGATCTTTAAGCAGACCTACCCTCCTAGTTAAGCCGTTGTCATCAAAAGCCCTTTGTAAACTTTCCCATACTTGTTTTGCAGTTTTGCATTCCTGAACATGTACGTAATTCTGTGGATCCAACAACAATATCAACTTTGACTTCGCTTTCACGTCTTTACCTGCATCTACAGGTTTATCATCGGGACGTTCGACACAGCACCAAAGGTCTTCATGTTCTAAATACGTTTTCATGCTGAACTTCCATGTCGCGAAGTTTTCTCTTCCAACCAGTTTCTCCAAATTAAACATATTTGAGCCCATCTTGCGGGAGCTCACCAGAAATATGTAATTTTTCAACTGTACGTGTACGTTTTCTTATCTTCAAATTCAAAATTGCAACGACAATTTTTCGGATTGAAGTTTTTCGACTTTCTTAATATTTCACTAACTGTACCACTTCTGAACCACGCTCTGCTACCATAAAGGAATATTGAGTGGTTGTGGTATGAAATAAATTAAACGTACTAAATAGAAAGATATTTTAATACAATTATTGAAACGCAGTTACAACTTGACAGTTGATTCAAAAAGGGGCCGAAACGTCACAGACGTACAAACAAAAGAACTAATTTGGTTGCGTTCCATTTTTCTAATTCTAACATTATTGATGAGTTTAATTCTACTCCGTTTTAGTGTAAACGCACCTTTAATAAATAGCTGTCCAGATATGTGTAACCGGATGTTAACATCGAGATGTTTAAAGGATTAGGTGTCAGGGAAGGAATATACAATATTAAACTCAAAGAAATCGCTACACCTCATCTCATGCCGTAACTACCCCTCGACATATATCCATCCCGATTCGACCAAAAGTAGTAGCATATTTTTACTGAACGAGTGACATTGCTTATATTGTATTTTTAACACGCTTTTATTAGCTTGGCCTGTACGTATGTAATAAAATCTTTGAACATCATTTTCTCCAACTTCCAGAAGTCTGATTAATTTGAAACTTTGCATACGTATCAAGGACCGATGACAATGCAATAATTTAATAACAGTTTCCCATTATCAACACGCTTTTATTAGCTTGGCCTGTATGTACGTACGTACGTACGAACGTATGTAATGGAATCTTTGAACATCATTTTCACCAACTTCCAGAAGTCTGATTAATTTGAAACTTTGCATACGTATCAAGGACCGATGACAATGCAATAATTTAATAACAGTTTCCCATTATACTTAATGGATTTGCCAGATTTACTAAAAAAATATTACTTCATATAAAAGACATCAACGGGCGCTCGCTGTGGGACGGAACGGGAGTTCTGTTTTATTTTACTAAATGGTACTAGACACTAACAGCGTCCCGTGGTTTTCCCGTGATGGGCCCGTTCCCTTTGAAACTTTGCACACGTATCAAGGACCGATGACAATGCAATAATTTAATAACAGTTTCCCATTATCCTTAATGGATTTGCCAGATTTACTAAAAAATAAAAAATAAAATTATAGTTTAAAAAAACTAAAAAACACGCTTTTATTGCAAATTGAACTAAAAACTAGAAAATAATTTTTCACCTCAAATCAAAATTATAATAAAATTTAAGTTATTAACACAATGATTCAATTCAGAGTAAAAAAGCGTGGGGTGCATTTTACTGTATTTCATAACTATCCTCTCATAGATACCAATGATGATTGTAATATTTAAAAAAAATATTAAGCACCCCACGCTTTTTACTCTGAATTGAATCATTGTGTTAATAACTTAAATTTTATTATAATTTTGATTTGAGGTGAAAAATTATTTTCTAGTTTTTAGTTCAATTTGCAATAAAAGCGTGTTTTTTAGTTTTTTTTTAGATATTATTTCATACCACGAATATAGCAAGGAGCAGCTTCACATGCTATTTGTTCAGTACAATATTTTATAATGCTTAGTTTCAGAGGTATACTTTTAAAGTCAAATTCTTCTATTCCTGGCGTCCGTATGGTCCGTCCTTTAAAACGGCACACTATACTATGACGCTTATGTCGGTAAAGCAGCACGTGACTAAACCGGCGGCGCGTAGTATCGCGCTACGCGGATGTCATTAGCTAGCCAGCTACGCGACCAGTGACGTCAGCAATAGAGGAATTGAGGTCAATTTGTTTTTGGAATGCAAACAACTACCAAATTACAAAACGGTAGAATAATGAAATTAGAGTACTTCTTGCTATTATCAATTAAAGTATTATACACAGCCTTTAGCCATAGGACAATATAAGCGTTAACTATTTATTTAATAAGTGCACTATCGGATTTGACTAACAATATATTGTGAGGAGAATATACTTAGTAATGTGGCTGGATGTATTAGTTTACATTGAACTTGTCCAATCTTAATTAAGTTTCCGTTTATCTACAGAGACTACAGACTTTTAAGAGACTCGCCTTTGTACGATTAATCCAAATATAATGCCAAACGATATTTCGTGAAAAACCTGAGAGAAGGGGCATCATCAGATGATAAAAATTCTAACGATTAACCGTCATGTAATGGTTCAGTTCTCTTAACGTACGTAACCTATAGGTATGTAAATTATCACTCAATCTAATAGAAAATTAGTCCAATAACTTATAGTAAAGACTAAAACATTTAGAATTACTATAGGTATTATAAACTTCATAAATTCAGAAACTAATACATCCAGCCCATAGATTAGACTTACACTACTATTATAGGAATATAAAATATTAAAAATACATAATAATTTGCTATCAATCACAGTGTCTGCGATCGCGTTGTACTCTTGAGTATTACATTGGTATTGCTATTCATATTTGTAAGTTGCGGTCTAATATTACAACCATTGATTTAGTGGGAAAATATATGAGAATATACAGTGTAAAGAGATGCACAGTAAAGTAGAATAGATAAGATTAAGTTATTTGATTATTATCTAGGTTTATTTCGAGTTAAGAAACTAGTAGGCACTATCTTTATCAAAATAAGTCTAAGCTATTATTTAATAAAATAATTTACCTCCATATTTGATTAGAATAGTATTAGAATGATATGTCACAACTCATAAAGCATCTGTAATTTCACAATAAACGTCGTCGCAGCATACAAACTCCATCTTATTGCTTTGTTAATATTATACACTTAGTCGTTACAAAACAATAATATTATAGAAATCTATAAATATAAAAATCAAGCCACTTTTCGTTGTAATTTTATAACTCAAGAACGAGCTCACCTATGCAAACCAAATATTAAGGCTTTGTTCGGACTATTTCAGGAAAAGTTTAAAGGCCATTGACACGATAAGAAGAAGAAGAAGATGGTTTATGTGAAGTTAGCACAAAATCGGTCGAGAAATTCTTAAATTCCCACGGGAACGGGCACAGCGCAGGTAAAACCGCGGGGCACAGCTAGTATTCTCATATATTTTTCCGAAGTAAGTGAATTATAGAAAAAAGTTTATTTAATAGTATAAAAAAGCTATAATTTATATAAAAATTGGAATGTGACAAAAATATATCATAGGAAAAACACTTCATTTCATAGCCAAATTGTAAGTTTTAAAATATTCATAAGATAGACTGAAATACGTTTGTTCCTTTCGGTGTTTATATTATAAATATCAGATAGTTTACTGTGAAGTATGGCACATGACAATATAGTACGAGAAAATAATGGTGTTAGTAATTAGTTTATTAATTGAAGAGTCATTAAAAGACAGATACACGAAAATTAGCACAGTGTAGAGTTTTAGAAGATTTAAATAGATTAAACTATGACTAGACATAGAAATGCTAGAAGTGAAAAATAGTTCAATAGTAAATAGCACGATTTAGCTATAGCAAAACTAAAGCTTCTTAGTATAATAGAAATTGAACTTTATGTACTAATACATAAGAATTAAGATCCCTTGTTTCTTAGGTGTTTTAGTTTCAAAATTGTAATCAACAAATTAGAAATTCTATAAAACGTATTCAAAAATAACTTATTATACTTTACTAACAAATAAGTTTAACTTAGTCAATATTTAAAGGATTTTGAAAGATATACGATTTAAAGACCACCTTGGTCTATGACTTGACCAACATGTCCACTAAAAAAATTCCAATCTTAAAACAAGACTAATTGAATTTAAACCATAAGCCCTCAGATTTAAGGTTCAATCATCTCCTGAAATAACCTTTATTATCGCCGAAATGCACAATTTTAGGTCATCACTCAAATCAGACCTTGCTACTTTAAACTTTTGCAAAGACTCATGTACTTTAGACTCTCTGTAGTCGGAACAAATCTCATTTTTCTTTGTAGTAATATCCAAGAAGGCCAGCAAATTTTCCGCGACCTCGACGGGCATTTTCGCGCAATTTGTGTCCACCAACACTGCTATGTGCTTACCGATTTCTGACTTGATCAGCTGTGAAGTGAAGTTGGTTTCGTAGTCGTATTCTGGAGTCGAGTCGGGGGAGTGTTTTTTCAAGCATTCCATTGAGAGTAGAGTTAGTGCGAGTATTGCTTCGTTCTGCATGATCGAGTGTGAAGTCAGCAGCATGTTGGCTATGCATGTTACGCAGCCTTCCACCTGTGGGGTAATTTCTTATTAAATGTAACGTTTCGTAGGTGTTATTTTTATTGTATATTAAGTGTCAATGCCCAAAAATGTTTTGATGGTGTAGTGGCATCTGTAAACAATTGCCAATACCGGGCTTATATGGGTTCCAGCAAAATATATTTCCTTATTTATTTTAAATTTGTAACATTGCGGATCATGCAACTGCAGGGGGTTCACGAAAATTGGTGGTGCAATCTACAGCACATCTTCGACTTGCATTAACAATTTGTGAATTGTCAGCAGCCTGCGGTCGAATTCACATGCTACCACAAAGTAGTGAGAATATAGTCGTGTATGGTATGTGTACCTGCACCAGGCGCGTGTGCGCAGTGTCGTGGCGCAGCTCGCGCACGGCCCAGGCCAGCAGGCGCGGCGCCTCGCCCGCGCCCGCGCCGCCGCCGCCGCACGCGCACGCGCTGCGCAGCGCGCTCGGGCTCAGCACTAACGCTCGGGCTACGGATTCTGGGGACAAAAAGTTAATTCAATAATAAGGGGATCTTAGTCATTTGTGCCATGTCGGAGGCCTTTGACGGCTCAATAACTCTGACACCAGGATTGGTGTGGTTGACCATCCACTCGATGAAGAAGAAGTCATTTGTGGAAATGTGAAGGACTAGTAAATAATATTGGTCATAGTGACTCAAAAGCTTTAGAAATAGTACATTAACTTAAGTTATTAGGACATAATGTCATCATATTTCTCGTATCTCATGTCGCATGTAGGATTCTTCGGATGCCGATTGAATAAGCCTAAATTTTTGAGTTGAAGTGAATACCAGTACCTATACATTGTAGTTAAGTTAAGAAGTACTTCAAATAATGAAATTCTTTCCTAGCGAAAAAAAATGCTTACAAACCTTGTCCATGCATCAACATCCTCAAAGCCGCCAACAGTTTACAAGCGACCTGATGTTCGTTATCTCTCTCTAACGCGTGCAGCAGTCGTTGAGACGCAGTATGGGGGGCGCTACGTTTGTTTCGGTCGCACACCACTAAGTTACGCAACGCGGATAACGCAGCTGATTGTATCGCGCAAGAGCGAGACATTGCCGTGGACGCGGCAACGGGCGGTAGACTTGCGTAGGCTTCGAATATGTCTGAGGGGAAAAAGGTGATAGGTACGTATAATGTCTTGTTCTACATGATAAGAGTTTTACGAGTAAATTTAATTATACTATATTCTCTTGTCCTTGTTTAGTCTATTAAAAAGAGAAAATAATTTATTTTTTATTTTTAGAGATTCCTATAGGATATAATATTAGAAAGTATAAGTTCTCGAATTCAAAATGAAACATATTATAAACTAGCAGCACCCCGCGGTTTTACCCGCGTTGTGCCCGTTCCCGTGGGAATTTCGGGATAAAATGTAGCCTATAGCCTTCCTCGATAAATAGACTATCTAACAGTGAAAGAATTATTCAAATCGGTTCAGTAGTTTCTGAGATTAGCGCGTTTAAACAAACAAACAAACAAACAAACAAAACAAACTCTTCAGCTTTATAATATTAGTATAGATACTGAAGGTACTGAAATACTTCTGAGGATTTGAGACATAAGTTTCGTTAATGTTGACCACAGCTTTTGCTATATCAACCGGAAGATAAAATGAATAAATTACCTAGAATTTTATCATAGATTTTGTTTTCCATCATCTGAGTGCAGTAGTCATCTTGCCTAGCAAAGTTGCCGATGCCCAATATAGCTGTTGTTAGCAGATGGTAGTTGGATGATTCGAGCCAGGTCACCATTTTGGAGTACACTTCCCCGGTGCCGTTGTTGTATAGGATTTGCATTGCTTCATCTGAAATAAGAGGATATATAAATGATTAGAATATTAAATAAGCACAATATATAATAATATAAGCACATGACTATTGAAATTGAGTGAAATGTATGTAGTTACAGAAAAATAAGTGAATTTCATATCACCAGCTGTGTTTTTACACTTTAAGGCTTCTTAGAAAAATATGGTTAACAGAAAAATTACTAATAAACTTAGAACTTGGAATCAACTAGAAAAAAATCTTGAATTAAACTATACATAATTATATATCACCAAATTAATTATATTGACCATAATAACCCCACATACATAATCTTTGCTGAACTTCGAACTTTGTTCAAGGATCAATGCAGTGCCTGCTATAATAAGTACATGACTTCTGTTGAAGATAATATAAGCAGTAATATTAAATACTTCTGGACATATATTGCTCATAAAAAATCTAAATCTGGTATCCCCTCCGTCATGAACTATAAACAGGTCAAGTCGGCCGACCCTGAGTCAATCTGCAACATGTTTTCCGACTTTTTTAAATCGGTATTTGAGCCTCTTTCTGACACATTTAAGTGCTGGACTCCTCCTTCAGATACATCTGACAATATTACCAATTTAGCCAATATATCACTTCATATCAAAACCGTGCAACAGGAACTCAAGGCACTTGACGTAACCAAAGGTCCTGGGCCTGATGGAATTCCACCATATTTTCTCAAAAACACCGCTTCATCTATCCATGTTCCTTTGACATTAATTTTTAATAAAAGTTTAGGTCTCGGGGTCTTCCCTGACAAATGGAAACATGCATTCATTACACCGGTGCACAAGAGCGGGTCTAAACATAACGTCGAACATTACCGACCGATCTCTATCCTTTCCGCTATCCCAAAACTTTTAGAAAGGCTTCTCCATAACGAGATATATTCAAAACTTCACAATTTAATACTACACGAACAGCACGGATTTGTAAAACGTAGATCTACAATCTCTAACTTACTTGTATTTATCAGTTACTTGTTTGACAAGATTGATAACCTTGAACAAATAGATGCAGTCTACACTGACCTTTTAAAGGCCTTCGATAAAGTGGATCATGAAATCCTGCTAAACAAAATTGCATTCAATGGTATTCGTGGGAACTTACTCCGTTGGTTTCAATCCTACATTAGTAACAGGACACAAAAAGTTGTCATCAATGGCTTTTACTCTGACTCTATTCACGTTACTTCTGGAGTACCGCAAGGTTCTATCCTTGGTCCCCTTTTGTTTATACTGTTTATAAATGACATATATAAATGCTTTCTTCATTCCAAATTTCTTCTTTACGCCGACGACCTCAAAGTTTATAAATCTATTAAAACCATTAATGACTGTCACTTATTCCAACAAGACCTCGATAGACTATCCTCCTACTGTAGTAAAAATAAGCTCCATCTCAGTATTCCTAAATGTAACATAATTACTTTTAGCAGAAAACGTAATGCCATCATTAACAACTACAATCTTTGTTCCATACCTATTAACAGAGTAAGTGCCATAAGAGACCTTGGTGTCCTACTGGATAGTAATATCACGTTGACCCAACACGTCGAAAACATAACAAACAAGGCCTTCAGCATGTTTAGCTTCGTTATTCGCGCTTCTACCAACTTCACACGATTATCGACCTATCTTTACCTTTACAAAACTTTAGTTCGGCCTCAAGTCGAATATGCCGTACAAATATGGAATCCATTCTACAAAAAATATATACAGACTATTGAAAAAATACAGTATAAATTCCTAAGATCTATTCATTTCAAATTTTTCCGACATTACTTACCCTACTCCGATTTATTATCCAAATTCAATGTAACTTCTCTTGAATCGCGTCGTACCTATCTTGAAACTGTTACTCTATACAACTTAATTCATAACCAATTCGATTGCTCTGACCTGATTGGACGATTATGCTACGTTGTTCCTAGAACGTGCACCCCGCGAGAAGTACGCTCTCGAACTCTGTTTTCCCTTAACACATGTCGCACTAACGCGGGTCTAAGATCACCTTTGCGCCGCATGACCATGAATTATAACAAATTATTCATCGACGTAGATATATTTTCTTCGAGACCTAAAGCATTTAAGGCTGACATACTGTTGCGTTTAGACATGTAGGTAGTTCTAATATTTGTATTACTTATCTTTTTTTATTTTTTCTCTTCCTTTTCACTATTTCTGTAAGTGCACTAAATTTTCTAACTTTTTATTATTATATTCTTATATTTCGCCGCCCTCTAACTTGTTACACATAATAGAGTTAACATGTGAATAACGCTGTGGGCAGGTACATTATTGTTTTGTAATTTATATTTTCTTTTCCTTATTCATGTATCTGCTGTTTGTTGTTCCTATCAATAAAATAAAATAAAATAAAATATCAAATTATGAGGTCTAATAAATGATAATATAAGTTTGAGTAGTTTGATCTCGGGACAGTTGTCCATATGTAGAGGTGAACTTTATCCAGCTTTAGGGCAGTAAAAAGGATTTTCTATTTGTTAAAACCATTTATATTTTATTCTCATGGGATATAGGATCAAGAACCTTACCACCAGTAAGCACAATGACAGTCAAGTCGCAAGCCTGTTTGATCACCGCCTCTACCTCTGCATCGTCCGCCATCATCTCTCCCGCCTCATGTCTTGCAATCAGGTGTTCTAGACGGGAACAGACCAGGTGGATTCCTCCTTCAAGAGCTAGCAGGGTTTTGACGGAGTCTGCAAAGATTTGTATTAGAAATAATTTTTAATATGTATGTTTTATCGTCAATTTCTTCGGGATGAAATTATAGAGCATTGTACAATATGTGTGCAGAATGATTTTCTAATTTATCACTTTTTAAGGTGGGCTAAAAAGTATCTTTTGTTAAGCATTTTAACACTTTTGTTAGTATTTTTATTATTTGGATAGACCTTAGCTATTTCTTATAGAGTGGAATAGTTCTATTTACCATGTTCAGCCTGCGAATGCAAATGGTCCAAGCACAACTCTGAAATCTCTATATTAGTTGTTTCTTTCAACACTTTCAACACATTTATATTGATGTCTCCCTCGTGTAATACTTCTGGAACATTCTCATTGATCACACTCAACAGTACTAAGACAGTTGAGACTACATCGTCATTCATATCTTCACTTGCAAGCTCTAGTTTGAGCATTTTATCCAAGAGGTCCACAACTCCCTCCTGTATAACGGTTTCACAGTACTCCTGGCCCCCAATACCAAAGTTAAGGTATGTTTTACACACTAATACTTTTATCTCAGTCAAAGAGAGCTCTGAACACTTTTCTAATACATTTTTGAGTATTTTAACACCATTATTTTCGAGAATCAGTTTCCTAGAAGCGTCGCAATCACAACATAAGTTACCTAGAGCTCTACAAGACTGTTTTACGAGCTCTATCCTGTCAGTCGTGATTTCCTTTTGGAGTATGTTCAATATCGGTAGAATTACGTCTTTTTCAGCGTAAGTTTGGCGTTTTTCTTCACATTTCACAAGTTCAGAAATAGCTTGGACACTAAGCAGTACGATTTCTTGGTCGCTGTTTGTAATGAGAGATTTAATACATGAAGACACATCATACTCGTAATCTTTCCCGGTTTTTATTATATCGTTGAGTTTAGACTTTAACTCATTAACATTGCAGATGTTTTGTATTACCAGAGTTTCTAATGACGTGGATTTTTTTGCTGTAGAACCTGGAATGGTATATAAGGAAAATTAACACCAGTTTTTAGTCAAATACATTTGGAGAAGCAGAAAACACTTGCTACCTTCCATTGTCGTGGTCTTAATTGAATTATGAATGGTCAATAATGAAATATCAATGTTATAATAATGGCTAAATAGCAGTTTGTCTAAAACATTATACAACTATATAAATAAACAATAATTTAAATTAATTGAACAAATTGAATTAAGTTTTCAGATTCGATCGATTTGCAATTTTGTTGCAGGAAATTGCTTGCAATGACATTGACATTTGACGCTACTTCTTAATATTGACATGTTATACACAGCCGTCAATGTCATTTATTTTCAATATTTGCTTACTCTCACCCATGGATTTAATATAATAGTCCGCATTTCAGTTTGAATATAAATAAAGTCCTTGCCCACACCCAAGGCACCGTATAGGTAGTAGGTAAATATTAGTGATATGAATAAGAATATTTTTATTTATTAAACATGAGTTGTAAGTTAAGGTGGTAAATAAAAAATATAGGTATCATCATGTTCAGCCTGAACATTATGCGTTTAAAATATAGTTAAAATAATATAATCTTTAGTTCCGTAGTTAGAAGACCATTTCCACTAGTACTTTGCTAAATACTTTATTTAGGTATTTTTATAACATTTCTAATTTTAACATCCTCATGCATTGGCCTTTTATCTATCTACTGCTGCTGATTCGAGTGCTCCGTGCCGTTGTCCTTTATGAGGTTGTCGGTATTCAGGCAGAACACCTTGATAGTGCCGGAGAGCGCGGAGCCCGGGGTGGAGCGAACTGCTATCGAGAAGTGTTGGTAGCCGGCGCCACCGCGGAGGATAAACGGGATGCCGTCTGTAGTCTCTACAGATATGTAGGATATCTGGAAGAAGTTACAACAGGTTATGGACAACACTAGCCATAACCATGGGTATCAGGGTTTTTATTGAGGGAGGAGAGAGTAGGAGAGAGTAGGGGGGCTCTGACCCTGTTGGGTGTAAAAGATTTTAGTAGGGGAGGGAGGACCATCGGGGACTTTTGATTTGTATGGAACAATGCATTTAGGTAAATATTTATTTTACAAACAATTATGTGCCTACAAAGTTGGCTGGGTCTTGAAAAATAAATTGGGCAAGTTTTAATTCCGAAATTTATGAGATACAACGAGGAAATACTACGTATCGCTGTTGGTATTATAATACTTTGGTATTGGTATCACTTACAGTACAATACAATAAGTCTTCACAATACATCTTATGCGGTTCAGAGTTGGCGGGGTAGCTGAACGACTTCCGCAGCACCCTGACGTCTCCGAACACCCTCTTACCCTGGACGATGCTTGGATAAGGAGCTTTGCCCATAGCCCTACGGTCTTTCTTGTCCTCTATAGGTTGAGGATACTCGTAGCCATATTTATTGATGAAGTCTAACTGTCTTCGGACTCCTGGACTATAATATTAGGTTAGTTACATACAGTTGAGATTCCTTTCATTTTATATCCAAGAGAACTGTTACTAGCCTAAAACTCCCAACAGAGCGCGAAAGAGTACCTGTCTGTTATGATACTAACTGATTAACATTATGAACACAGCAGTTTTCATGTTACGTAGAGGTACTGGCTAGCTGCGTAAATCACCAGCGACTTATCGCGGTTTTAGAATGACGTAGGTTTCCAATATTTTATTATTTGTATCTGCCGGAGACATAGACGACGTCGCGGCAGACCGCGCAGGCGGTAGGGTGATTGATGTGATAGTCTAAAAGAGGGACTGACAACTGGTAGCTTCAATTCGAGAAGAGTGGTGGGGGTGAGGGGGGCGGGCATTGCCCAATAATGGAATGACTCAGTCAGGCTAAGAAAAACATATGTGCCAACTAACTCCGAGGTATACTTACATAGGGCGAAAGCCCTGTCCGAATTTTTTCATATTTTCATAATTATAACTCTCAATAGACCAAAGAATATCCGCTACATGTAACACTACGGATACGCCTAAAATTAATTTCATAATAAACAATAACTCATAACGATTTATGAAAAAATCAAACTTGCACGTTATTTATGGGAAAAACATGATTCCTTTGTGAATTATTGGCCGTCTGTGGCGTTTTATATGACCGTTGTGCATTTTATGAGTTTTTTATAACGATACGCCTACGATTTTACAACATTTATAGCAGTGGTAAAATTCGATTTCGAGGCGGTATAGAACCATTGTAGCTAGATACCATAAAACTTTTCATTAATTTGATCGCCTTTAATTAAAGCTGAGGAAGGCAACTTCAATTAACCGTAAGTATTGTTTTATCGGTGACTATGTTAGGTACCCTAGTGTTCCTAATGTTCTACGTGGGTACCTATCTAGGTGAGAATCGCATTCATTCAGAAGAAGAAGAAGAATCGAATTTAATAAGTTTTATAAGACATTGGTAAAACATTGTTTTAAAAATCTGTACACAATGAATCCCCATAAAGTAGGTTAGTAAATTGATATGTAGGTACTGCACTTAGAAATAATTCGAGGGTTATCATAATAAAATTCCGAATATTTAATGATTATGACCTTAATAAACAATTGTTTACTAATTTATCTTTAATGAACTGCTATCTGTATTTGCTTATTTATTGACCCCTAGTTAGGTTCGTCCTATCTATTTACCTTACCTATGTATTATCGAACATTATGTTAAGTATTTATGAATATAGTATGATCAACTTAACTACATTAAATCATTTTTCTAAATTCGAATTTGAAATCTAAACTCTTTTGTTTTATCTTTATTATTGGCCAATGAAAACCTTTCAAGAATTCATTTAAAAACACATTCTTCATTGTTAGTATTGTCCGATGTAGACGCACATTGATAGACAATAAGTAACGTCCATTGTGGGCAGTGAAACGCTATCGTAAACAATTAAAAGGAGGCAGTTCCTACAGGATTGAAGCGGTTTTAACTGCTAGGAGTCCATACAGGATGTTCTTAAGGGTTACAACTACAACAACAACGATTAACAACAACAACAATTTTAATTACTCGTGGTATTATTTAAAATTCAGAGATTTTATTAAAAAGGCATCAGACAAATGTGGTGATTATACCTAATTCTCCTTACTGTACTGATATCTTCAGTCGGATAAGAGGTCTTTGCTCAGCAGTTTCATATTGATTTATACCTTGATGTAAAGATCTAATTACTTAAACAGTAGGAGTCGTGTGTTAATGAGATTTTATTTGACTTTTATAGTTTGACTTACTTTGGGAGCTAGGCACAAATTAATACGTATAAAAGTGTCCCAACTATTCAATCGAGATTCAATTGAAATTTCATTGACATACAATTGATTCAGCAGAATTGACCTCTAGCTACAAAGAAAAATTTAAAATTACATTGCATTTCAATAATAAGTACTCGTATAGCTACCCGATATACCTATAGGACTATATACATATGTACATAAATGACCATAGATCTACTTAAAAACGTGTTTTTTAGTTTATATAGTCAATGATCAAAGTTCTACAACCATAAATAAAATAGGTAGGTATATCAATAACGTTCACAGCTGGAAAAATATCGTCAGTGAATAATCTTAAATCTAATCAGTACACGGAAACAATTTTAATAGATTCGTCCCGAGCACGTTTTGCGACGTAAACAAAAAAATATAAAACAATTTGTCGTTAATTTGTGCATCACCCTGTACATGAGTCGCACGTACTGAAGAAGTTGATACAACTAACAAGTCGTTGGGACGATAGACGAATGTTATTGGGTTCTAGATACCCTTCAATAATAATTTATAAATATTGTCATTCACTGGCTGAATAGGCGATGCATTAGCCGGTTTTGTTATAAAAAAATATAATATTTTATTGTTGTTGGTCGATCGGCTTTTTTTGTTTTAAAAGTTTATTGAAAGCTGTCTTTTGTTTTAAAAAAGTTTGCTGCAAGACTCATACGAGTAATAATAAAATTGAAAAGTATTAAATCGATTGTTTTGTGCTTTTGAATGAGTGGATAGACTGTGTCAGAATGTACGCGTGCGGAATATCTCAGTTCTTCAGGAAACGCAATCAGCCTTGTATTGAAAGGGTGAGTCTTAGTCTAGTTTTATTTATATCTTAGACTTTTAGAAAATTGTGCATTGCTAGTAGAAGGGGTATCCTTGAGGATAGGTAGCTAATCCCAACCAGATTTGTAAGGAATTTTCTTGTACCTACTAAATAATATAATTTCTACCTTTTATTCGTGAATAATATAGGTATATAAATAAACGTTAATTATCTGTACTAAGGACGTTACTTAAGTTAATTTTGTATGTACCTACTTTTTCATTAAATATCAGCGTTATGATAATTCACACCGTCATGGACATTAAGGGACATGTTATCTTTAAAATATCAAATATCATATGTTATTATTATTCACAGTATTTAAAGAAAAGAACATTTAACGCTAAATCCCATACTGTTAACATTAACGAGGCGTTAACTATGTAAATGGGGCAAAAAACTAAACCTCTTGTATTAAACTAACAAGTTGATCATTAAATAAACGATCACGGTTGTAGAAATAATTTAGGAAGGAATATGTTGTAAAAAATGATGTCAACAAACTTATTTTTAGGCCGAAGACGAGACACAAAAATAGTTATGATACAAAATAATAATTTATACTAATATGTTCTTAGTAATGTACGTTTTGAATTTTTTTTAAAGATTTTTTCTTTGATACTCAGATGATTCTAGATTTGTTACAGGATTTTGTAAGTTATTATAGTTTTAACAGTCATTTCAAAATAGTAATGTGACCTAAAAATCTGAATTGATAGACAGATCGCTGTACCTACATTAACCTGGATTTTTAGGTCATTCACACTTGTCATCTGAGGGAATCATTACTAATCAGGCCTAAGTGTACTCTCCTAAGAGCCTCTGAACCAAATTGGACATAGTACCTTCTACTTACCTACCTATTTGAAAGAATTCCACCTAAATAAGATGTCAGACACCCTATGCAACAAATTAATAATGATTATTAAGTAAGTACCAATGGTGTTTCGAACTCGGACTGCCCCTCTGGGTATGGTTTGATTGAACGTAGTATACCATTATTTCAACTTAAACCCCTTTTTGAAAGCAAAGTTGGTTTAAGTACCCATACATGCCATAAAAAAGTTTCACCAATGACCGCTTCTAAGTTCAACAAATGGAGTATGAAATTAACACGTACAGTATCGAGATGATGAAACGTATCTAAATATATTATTTTTTGTCGAACAATTTTCCCTACATAAAACACGGAAAGGTTAACCAGTAACTGCGTTTTATATGAATACTGATAAGTATCTAGGTTCGTCTTAAAAATAAATACTTATTAATTGATCCAGCCATTTGTTCTAATGAACGGCTCTAAAGTCACAAACACTTAAGATCAATTTAAGAATAAAGTTTCAATACAAACCATAAACAACAATTGTTTATGAATCAAACTGTGTGGTTAGGATGCGGTAACTTGGTGATTATCTATGACCTACACTCATGTGTATTACGATATTGCTTATAATAATTGTATATTAGGTTCTACTTATCGTAGTGTAGTGTAAGATGAATCAAATGGTTAATTATGGTAAACAACGAATAGGTAATGACAATAAATTATTTTAAGTAACAGGACCCCGTAGTTACACCTGCCTTTAGCCGATTTCCGCAGAAGTTTCGGTATAAATATTCTTTTATCATCCAATCTAATGTCGAGCGGAAACACCATCTTGGAAATGAAAATGCATATCAAAGTTTGGTAATTATAATAGGTAGGTATGTAAAAAACAAAACCAGTGATTCTCCAATTTATCACTTTATAAATTAATTAAAGGTTTTAAATATTAAAGGGTTGTTGATGTCTGTGCATCGCATGCATCCGTTGCATTAGAAAGCGCGGCAAGTGCGTTCAATCCCTAACTATCCTATGCTCCGTCTGATCCAATTTTAAATGTCAGATAGATAATTGTGCAACATTTTGGCGACCGATCAACGTTTTGCCGCCAGTAGACTTGTCTCCTACCACTGAAAATACTTTAGTTCACTTTTACTCCTACCTTGAAACTATCGTGGCTGTACGTAAAACGCGCTCTGCATTAAAAAAGTTTATCGTTCATTACGCGCCAATTTATCCGCCAAAAACAAAAAGTTTTTTTTTATGAAAATGATCAACGACTAAATAGTTTTGTGTTAAGTGTAAATTGGATTAAAATGGAAAGGCGAAGGTGATTCCAATTGATAAGTAGAGATTGGTTGTTGTTAATTAAATTAGTATTGTGCTTCGTATTTCGTAGTTAGGCGGAATAATTACATTATTACACACGCTTGGAATTAAATCAAACATATTCTGTTGAGTAAAAAATCAGACGCTGTAACATTAGGAACATAACATGAAAAAGCTTTTATATACTGATGTTGATACCTACAATTTTAAAACATAATTCATAATTTTTTTTTCCAACCTTTACACCACCACCTTTGTTCCACCTCTGAACTAAAGCATAATAAGTTATATTAGGTCTGCATAATATAATTCCATATAATCAACGACGATTGCATATCATCATTGTTCTGTCCGCCAGTCCGACAATATGTCTATCTGTCTCATGCCACAACATCATTAATCCAATTACACTCACCTGCACAGCCAATACAAAGCCATTAGTCGCCAGTAACATACACCATTTAGTTACCGTAGCATCTCAACTAAGCCGAACTTAATCATAAAATCACCTGCCCTTTCAAAGTATTGCACCAAAAAGCTTCGAATTAAAACTGTGTACAAAGGATCTGTGTAGATAAACTAAAGAGGTTTGCACCAAAAAATCTAACAACCAAAAAGTTTAGCTTACGGCTTCGGTTTTTGAATTAACGTGATGTTTCGTCCGACGTTGTTCCGTAAACTGAGTTTGGAGTCATGTGAGGAGTTTGTTGCGGTTGACAGGAGCCGGCGGGCTTCTCTATCAGCCGAGCAGAGAAGGAAGCTGAGCTTGCTCAGAACATCGAGCATTCCCACGCCGTTGACTCCGGTGAGCCACATATTCCATTTGGTACCCTGCCCGAGAAACTGCTGTTTTCAGGTATAGTGAAGCGAAGATGCGTCCAGGAGGTTTGTGCAATTTGGCCGATATGATGATTGAAAGAGGAAAAGGTGTAGTTATTTCAAAAACTGGAAATTGAAGGAAACAGCAGTAGCTTATAGTGTAAGGAAGAGGGTTAACTATAACCAATTTGCTACAATTTAGTAATCAATACATAAGTATCAGTAATCATACTACACTTTGAGTAAACACCTTTCTATATAAATTATGAGAAGAACATTATCGCAATATTCAATAACTTCTTCTCCAATTTAACTCTGTCTTATACCTAGGTAATCAAACTAGACCATTGGGGACATGTTCTAATGTTACTTGTCAACCATATCGAACACATTGCATTCACCTCCGCTTGCCTCGCCGTTGCTTCGGAGTACCTAACACATAACAACATGTAAGTGTATGTTTGTTGTAAATAAATAAACAGATATTATGTGAACTAAACTAATTATGTAATTGGCTTCTCTGTTTGTGCCGCTAAGTGCTCCCACACAAAACTGCGAATTCGCATCGCATCGCAAAAATCTGCGAATTCGCACGACGCATCGTAAGAATTTCCGATCTGCTTCGCATCGCACATTCCTGTCATATTACGTCATCCTTGGTGACACCATTTCAGGACATTTTAGGACAGGAATTGGGCTTTTGAAAAAAAAATTTTTTGTGATAAATAGAAAGATTATATATTAGTTTTATAACAAAACTATTAAGCTATTGCATAGCTTCTATCAAAAAATAATCAAAAAATTTATCTTCTTCAGTTCTCAAGCATAGTACATTTGTGTAAAATAGTTCCCATTAGAGTTCATAATCCTAATAAATGGATGAACCCAGAATCTTCTTTTTCTTTTATATCTATTGAACAATAACAGCAGTGCAATAATCTTTTTGCGATCCATCTTACGCTTCCTAAAAACACGTCCAGTACGGCCTACACTAGAAGGAATGGTCACCCTACCAAACGGTTCGCCGCACTAAATCGCATCGCAGAAATTCGCATCGCAAGTTTCTGCGATGCGAATTCGCATCGCATCGCATCGCAGTTTTGTGTGGGAGCCCTAAGTGCTTGTAAAATCGCTCGGTCTTAATTAATCACTTGTCATTGTAGTTAGTGATGGGAAGACTACTTTAATTGTCGATAAATTTTGTTCTTACGTATTTGTTATGTGTTAGTGCGTTACATCTCTAAAGGTAAGTGTTGTCTTTATATTTAACTCATTGATTCAGACTTATTTTAATGATTAAATTTGAAAGTGTTGTGTTATGTTGACGTTCTTTCTCGCTAAGACAGCGGTACGGATTTAGATGAGTGCGACACATTATTATTTTATTACCTGGCATAATAAATGGAGTGCTTTAATCTCGAATTTATTACGGAAACGAGTGCAATCAGAACAATACTCGGGTGCTAATATTAAAATGATTGTACGACAAATGTCTGTCTGAAATTGTTACTCATAGAACGAATAAACATGCACGAAATCTCATTTCAAATGCTTCATGTTTCTTTCAATATTATAATAAACATTAGAACATAACTGTTTACACATAAATCATTAAAATCGATTTAAATCGACACATTCTTGCGGTAATCGTTCACAGATTAGCAGCTGTCAAACCGCCGAGTATCGATAAATAGAGTATAACCCAAATATTAGTAGACTAAACATTTTATCGATAGAGCAACACTGTCTATAATTAGAATTGCAGTTGCATCGATGTTAACGTCTTGAGTCGAATCTGGGCAGGATGCCATTACGGTCGTCGCCTTTCTTTTAATGAACATAATAAATGTTTTTTCAGTCTTATTCGGCCTCAATGTTTCAGTTCTAATTTTAAAATGCTTTAAATTCGCTCTTTTAAAGAATCGTAAACACGTGACTTTTAAGATTGTGTTGACGTAAAAGTGGGTCCATTAATACGCTGGGTTTATACTTCTTATTGGGTTCCTAAAGATGTTTAGAGATAATATTGAGATATTGAAATATTCTGTCTCTGAAAAATTACTAAAGTGCACATTTTCATAGTCTGACTGTCCCTACTCGTGTGTGAAAATGTGTCATGTTTCAGTTAGCGTTAGCCTGTGGCTTCCCTCATTCACACATAAGTCAACAGATAAACCTCGACTATGGATTAACTGACGCGTAATAGGATTTTAATGGGTGTTTCAAACTATGTCAGCGACATTTTACTAACCATTTTATATATAAATAAGAAAAACCTATTTAAGGTTTGAGGATTTGAGATTTTTTCTTTCGTATTACAAAGTTGGTTTATTTTTAATTGTCCTTAAAAACTCTTTCCTCGTAGCTCCATCGTTAAAGAACCGATTTTCAAAATGTTCAATGATTTACCAATTTCGATAATTCAGCTTACAGAATGGGTCCGTTGTTAAGCAACTTAAAAATGGTGGTAAGTAAGTACTAGGTAAGTACTTCTCATAAAACCTAATTCTGTTTTTCAAAAGTTAACACTGAGTTATATTGTTTGAACCAAATAAATGCAAGATATTTTTTTGCCCAACTTTTTAAACGTTCCTAATGAGTTAAAATAAATAATTAATTGTTTACGTATGTAATGTAGTATCGTATATAAACTATTTATTTACTTGGCAAGACGTTGGCATCGATATTTTATGGGTTAATTAGCGAACCAGTAATATTATAATGCGTAGTAAAGTTATTTTATATTGTCAACATATATACGTATTAATTTTGTCATAAACAAATCACTTTATGGTTATACGTATAACTATTGTTACATCCATACATATTTTAAAAGAAAGCCGTGTTAGTTACACCATTTATAATTCGAGAACTGCTGGACTGATAGAAATGATTCTGTTTTATTTAAACCGACTTCAAAAAAGGAGGAGGGTTCTGAATTCGACTGTATATATGCTTTTTTTAGTTATCTTGGTCAGGAGTAGGACAATAAGCAATAAATATCCTGATATTCGTTGCGGGTGAAGCCGCGGGCACGGCTAGTTTTAGGTAGTAAAAAAAGGCCGTTTTTCAAACAAATCCCTATGACCGCCTTAAGAGGAAACCACTAAAACTTAAAGAGGGAGTCGCTTTTGGTTTGACAGTTAAATTTTAAATTTTCAGTTCTTCTTCTTCATCGAGTGGACGGTCAACCTGACTAATCCTGGTGTCAGAGTTATTGAGCCGCCAAAGGCCTCTGACATGGCTCATGTAACGACTACTATCCGTAGAAAGTAACCGGGACCGACGGCTTAACGTGCCCTCCGAAGCACGTTTAAATTTAAATTATTATTTAACAATTTTCAGTTTAAATTGTAATTCATTTAAAATTAAATGATGTATAAAAGGGCTACTGTATTACAATTCTAAAACAAGTTTCAGAACGGTTCACAAAAATAAAATTTCACTATCAATCTTTCAATCTGCGGTTATTCGTTTACATTTTACATCACCAACGTCAAAACAATAAAAAATCAAATATTGTTTGTCGTACTTTATGGACGGCGTCGCTTATAATTTATAGACGTTTAAAACTGTTTATTAGAACAATGTGGACGAAATAGTGTTCCGTTTAGTTTAGGAGAGATTCAGGGTCTGCCGTGACGTCAATGGGCGACCTTACAGCCAATGCTGTGCGTCCAGCATTGTGTACCTAAACGTCAAAAATGTGCTACTTTGCAATTGTGAAAATACACCATTTGAGTGTTTTAACATTTATTGTGATGTTTGACGTATGTTTTAAAAGATGCTCGCTGATATTTATTTAGCTGAGTTCAAAAAGACTGACGGATTCGTGCGTATTTTTATTTTCAGCGGCCGATCTGAAAATTATAGTGAATCGATTAGCTTTGAGTCTGTTGTATCATTTGACTTGGAAGATAGTTTTCAGTTGCCTTCAAAAACTACCCTTGTTCCGATATGGGCATTGCATTGTAGCAAGTCAGTCGAATGATAAAATTAATACCTATATGTATAAAAAAAGTCCTGTTAGTTACCCCATTTATAACTTGAGCACGGCTGGATTGGATTCGTTATCTCAGGTCAGGAATAGGATAAGTTCCTAATCAAAATCCCGAAATTCCTATTCCTAGGGGAACGGATGCGCTACAGGCTTTGGGTATCATACTCAAAGGCTGCAGGTGAAACCGTGGCTACTACTAATAATAAAAAATACAGCGGTGTATGCAGATTACACATCATCACAGCACAGTTGGGCACTTGAAATAAAACAGAAAAGCCGTTTGAAAGCCGTACACTTTGAACTACGATTATTTTTTTATTACGTATGTTATTTTGCCACACCCTAAAACACATTTGTATAATATGTAGTTCAAGAATAGCTCTCATATTAATGTCACTAACTACAAGTACCTACATTATATAAAACGTTTTAAAATATAAATAAACGTCTGCTGGCTCCCACACAATACTATAATGACATCGTTGAATGATATCTTCAGAAAACTAACGCGAAAATCTTGTAGGCTCGGAAAGAATTGCAACACACTCTCGACGAATGTGTTCGTTCGTTTTGTTTTCATTTGTTTTGATCTGTGATTAATGTATTGGCTGTTAAATGGGTGAAACAGTCCAAACAATAGGCTATTAGGTTATACAGTTTCTCTGTGATTGGGACATTCATTAGTCTACATAATGTTGTCTGTGATTAATAAGTCTGCGCGTTTGAAATCTGAATCAATCGAATGCATTAGGTATAATTATTTACCTAACGCAACGCTATAGTTACCTTTGTTGAACATAAACCTAATTTAGTGTAGAAGTCTAGCATTCCTAAGTGAAACTGAATAATGAAAAACATATTTTTATAAGATAACGTCGATACTATAAACAAAAAAGTCGACCAGTAAACTGTAGCTAATGAGGTAATAAATTATAATTTTACGGTTTCGTAAACAAGGCCTAATCGCTTGTTATGAAACTGTAACTTGAATTTATTAATAACATTTTTGTAAACAATCAGATAGGTTGGAAAATAGAAAACTATTTCTAAGTATCTTATAGTGAAACTATTTATGTAAGGGCCTTTCAGTACCAAAACTATGCTATGTTGATATTGTGCGTTTGATATCATTAGTGGATAGATTGATACCAAACGTAGCTGTTGATGCTGTTACAACAGAGCTACGTTGCCACCGTAAATCTGTTAGTAATGCGCCCTTAGTATGGATAGGCCTATTACGGAGACATGATTTAGATCTCCGGTCCATCAAACGGTGTTTTAGGATAGAAAAATGCTATTTTATGTTTGTACCATAGACATTATATCTTCGCTTCTATATTTTTCGAACAATGGCCATTGCTGTGCTTGTCTATAACAAGTATTTCACGCCTCAGACGATGGCGGAAGCTTTAGTTAGGCGATCTGAATACTGCAACTACTGCAATGCTAGGGTTGGTCACTAACTTAATCTTACTTACTTCTTACAAGTTTATCTAGTACGGATGTCATTGATAAACATAACTTTCATAATGTAAGAGTCTGAGTCTACAAAAGTGGTATAAAACTGTTATTTTATCAGTCTAACAACAGTTATCATTATGAATAAACGAATTAGGACTAAATCGTATTAAAACATTGATTATTTACGAGCGAATTAAACCACTTGTAGTCACGCGATGATTTGAGAGCAAGTCGTGTCAGTTATCGTTACACAAAAGTCAGACGTCTTGTCTCTAGTGTATATCCTTCATATTATGTTTTATAGGTCAGAGACTGTCCACTGTCCACCTGTAGTCTTGCCTATTCAGGCTCTAATTTGCAGTAAAATTCTAGGCGTCACATGAGAGCAAATTGTAAGTGATTGTAAAGAATAAAACGGCTGCATTCACTGCGCAGGCGCATGGAATTGGATAATCGCGACAGTGACAAGTACAGCGGTCTATTTATAAACTGCTGGGGTGTTTTAACTATTGCTTTAAATGGATCAATTGCTTTTATTTCGTTTGGCAGGATTTTTTATTAGTCCTATGTCCTTTTTTATAGAACGTTTTTGATCCGACCTTTTTGAAAGCGCAATATGTATTCGCAGTTTAGTTAACTTGGCCTTTATATAATTCTACCATCTTTTCTGGTTTTATGTATTCATCTGTATTCTGTATTCATTATAACATGATGCGCTTTTTATAAGATGAATTCAGATTTGTCCCTACCCACTAATGCTTATATAAATCAATCAAAAAAAATAGGTAATTATTCGCAAATCACATAAAATTTTAACAGTACCATAATTTACATTGAAGTATTGTGGATAAGGCATTTGGATATCAATGTCATCGTTAACATTATCGTCATTATTTGGACCATTTTTTACTGTACACTATATACACTTCGCTTCTATTTTACATTTTTATCTGACGCTCCTTATCAGTTATTGTGGCCAGTCAGTCTTCTGTGACCACGGTTCCTATAAATGAGCCGAAGTTCATGTAAAGCGGCCGAGTGTTTTTGTAAAAGAAGTTTCAATTCAAATTGAATAGTGTTCGCTTAAACGTAAGAAACAAGTATTAAATGTATATTTTCTTCTTTCCTGCAAGTCTGGTCACAACACTGCAAACGTCTGGAAATATCCCGTCATGCATAAAAGTAATTACGCGTCGAGCGCTATATTTAGACGGAGGACGAACGAGCCCCCAATCAAACGAGTGCCCACTCACTTGATTCCAATTGTGAGGAGTGTCCTCTTCTTAGATTACTCTATTACATAATGCTGGATGAATCAAAATATCTTTAAGCGTTCACGTTAGGTAAGTGTCGTGAATAGGCGTTAACTGAGCCTACGGGTTCTTCATTCGCATATCTCACATACGAGTATTCGCATTTATTATTATAAACTTTTGGACATATCCGTATATTATGCCAGTTTTCCATACTTAAACACTTACCATTATTAGATAAATTTTTCATTGGATCTTTCTTTTTCATTATGTACCATACAAATCTGTACGATAGATTGTTGTGCTCTAATAGAGATTTTACAACAAGCTTTGATTAAAATGTTCCTTTTTCATTAAATTCGTTTCAATATTGGTCGCTCGCACTTTTCTGGCATTAAGTTTGGTCACACCTCCGTGTCGTGTTGTGGGTGGCGGTTGACATAAATAATAACACGAGAAAACGGAGAAACAAGCTTCGCAATATTATGAGTTGGCCACCTTATTAAATGGAACTGAAAATGTATTTTTTATCAACTTCTTGACTGTATGAATATCGTGACACTTCTATTTTAAGAATGAAGAAGAAAGCCTAAGCGAGAGTGTCTTCCAGAGCATGCTTTTGGTTACAAAATCTATCTTGAAATATGCCGTGTTGTGCTTGTAGTATGAGTCTGTATATCGCTATGTTATCAATAATTTCAAGTCCCATTTTGATAGAAATCATGACAAATTTTAATACATACTTAGGTCTAGACAAAATCTAGTACCTACATACTTATTTATAGGTATATCTTAATGCACCTCCACAATTCTAATTCCGTCATTTGCCTATCATTAGCTGCCCACATCGAGTTAAATGTAATCATTCATCATCAATCTGGACTTGATGATGAATTTACATAATCATTGGACCGTTTGAAGTGAATTTTATTTGACATTGAATATATATTATGTTGATAATAATGAAAAAATCGTATTTCTGCAGATATTTTGTATATTGAAGAGATTGTGCGATACGTTTAAATACTACTTAGTTGAAACTTTAGGGCATATTAGTCTTGTTTGAGTATTCTTAGGTTAATTATTTTTAAATAAAACTAAGGTTCATATTACAAAAATATAATAATCATAATTTATCTTAATAAATTAGTAATCCGCGTCACGTATACATTTTAAACTGATATTTATTTAATTGCTTTCAACTAACACAATATAAATTACGTTAAAGTAAACAACGACGCCATGTTTTTGTTTATGTTAGTAAGTGGCGGCGCCACGCGGCCTGCGGCGGAACTACGTGCCGGCTTACAGGCGGAGAGAGTTTGTTTTCAGTGTTGGTTGTCTGCCAAGTTTTCTATAATTCAGTATTCGAGATGAGGATTAGATGGCGTTGATAAACGTTTTGGGGTTTGAAAGACTTCGCAAGGAAAGTTTGTTTTTCAGTATTGTTTTATTCAGAAATTATTTATTTATATATCATACATAAGGCATTTAAACATACTCAGTTGTGTATAAAAATACGGTGGTATCTTAATCTCTAGCCCTGTTTTCAGAGTCATTCATTATACATCCTTATATTTCATGAACTATACACCGAAGAAAACTTTGATAAAAAGGATAAGTTTTCTACACCTTCTGTAAGTTATAAAGCTTCTTCGATAAATTGTGCAGCTTCACTGTTAAAAGTTGAGTTAGTTTTTCAGTCTATTTCAATTGATAGCTGGAGCTAAGTCAGTGGTGTGTTTTATAGTCGACGGTTTTCACTGAAACGTCTATAGAACTTCGATCATCGCTTATAGTGTCTGCTAACTTTGTTTATTGACATTGTGTTTATTACATATGTATAGGATATAATAATATTCTTCAATCTTATTATTTTTATCTGCTAATATTCTTAATAGTGATCACTTATTATGATATTCATTAACTTACTTAAAAATTATTGAGATATTTTGTGCCATTGATTCCACAGAAGAAGATAAAAAACGTTTTTTTTTTTCTTCATTGAATTGATATTTTCAGTATGCATGGAGGTTTTGAACTGCATTAGAATTAAGCGGGAAAATCCTTTTATTTAAAAGTCACAGCTTTCAAATAAGTTCTTAACCCCATTCACTCATTATTTCTCTACGCAGACTCCCCTTCACGTTTTCACTCCTCACATTCCCCTATTCCTTTCCTAACAAGCTACCTACAGCTAGACACACCAGTATATCTATTACGGAGCACCGCGGTAGGAAGTATCGTAATTATCTTGTGACCCAATTACCCAGGCAATTGAGACCGCCTATAGATACCCCGTGTTTTGTGCCGTCAATTTGTGTTCCGAAGAAATTAGTTTGAGACTTGCAAGAAATGTTTACCAAATGTTGCAGCTGGGGAAAATGGATTGGATAAAATTCTTGTTGTTGTTTTGGATGGTGGATATAGGTGTTGATTGATAAGTATATGCATACAGGACTAATGAACACACAGTTAATGTGAACACCTGTGGTCTGAACAATAGAATAAATTTGATGGTAAAAGGAAACGTATAATCCTTTGTGTATGAGAAGACCCATTTCCATAAAATATGCAGGGCACAAAAAAATCCCGTGGGGCCCAATTACCTTCTTGTCTTGTCGGGTACCTACTCCAGTCCTGAACATGCTGAAAGAAAAGTGCGATCCGTTATTACGTAAACCGTGCTTTACTGACGTAATCAGTGAGTAGTAACTAGGCACGTATTACATTGTAAACTAACTGAAACGAGACCTGCGTAAAACTTTAAAGCAATAATTTTAATTACGGCCAAATTCTTCACGGAAATATTTCATGTGGAGCTGAAAAAGATTGTCGTTCATATGGCTTCTAATTCCAGATACGGAATTCTTGAAAATGTAGTTTAGTTAAGAATCAAATAATTTTAAAACTAATAAGTTTTATGGAAACTTCTAAGCTCGTCCCACCCTCAGGAATCTCCTTAGCAAGGATCTCAAGATAAATAAGCAACGTAACGAACCCAGGTAAGAAAATAGCCACCAGATTAATCTCAAAGACTGAAAACATTTTTTAACAGAAGGAAAAAATCAGTAATTCCCGTACAAACTTAACTTCCCTACGAAATAGGTGTGAACAAAAAATCCTTTTTTATCCGTCCGCTTGAAACTCTATTATCACGGTAATGTTTCACGCAGGTTTCGTTCGTGATATACAATTGAATTTTCCACTTACCCGCTACAGATAGTGTGATATACATATTTGTATATATTTCCGACAAACAAGCAAGGTTGCCGCTCATTATTCTGTCATGGAAATACTAAGAAGCAGTTTGCATGAAGTAATGAAAATTGCTGGGCTACGACCATTTGCAATTTTCATTACGTATCTATTGTCGTTTAAGGAGGGATATTCTATGGCCGGAGCAAAACCAAGGCTCAAGTCACTTAAGCAATATATTCAAGTTTAATGTTTTACACGAAATACATTTGAATCGCATTCGTTTCGCTTCGTACATGAATGTCACTATCACGTGATAATCACGTGGTCATGGTACATTCTCATACATTTTGATTGTATGTAAGCGATTACCACTTGCCTATAGAAAAAGTTAAGTTTGCAAGTTGTTAGTTTTGTACTATAATTCAACTATTAAAACATATTAAAACCGAACTCAATATAAGCATTTTAGTATAGATTGATTGATTTTAGTATAGATAACAAATCAAGGTATCTATACCATACAGTTTTTAAGTTTATTAATGTCACTTATTATTTTAGGTACATTTCGTTTGGCCAAATCTGTTTCTAACTAATAAAAAAACCGCAAACGTAAACTTGATCCGTCCGAGTGAGCGACGTCCTTATTCTAATACGGCTTCCCTCGTACTCTATGAGATTCCTCATTGCACTCCCGATCTTCCAGGCAGAAAGTCGTGTTCGTATTGTTAGTACATTATATTCATAAGTTTACATATTTACTATCATGGGTGATACTGACGAGAAAGGCGTACAGGTATGTTTTCAATTTTGTTATAGTTTCGTGTACTTGAACTGTACTTAGGAAACCATTTTTTGTTGTAGTGTCATTTAAGTTGTTTAATACTATGCCGACAAGGCATGTCTTTTCCAATTATTTCAGTTTTTCATACAGACAGTACTATTTTAGTAAATAAGTAGTTCCTAAGACACACATACGAGTAGTTTTTTGTGCCAAAATATTGGTGTTACAATCAAAACAAAAGTTTCTATTATGATTACGTAATGTTATTGTTTTTAAATTACAATATTAAACTAAGTTAATTATTGTTTTGTTTTCCTCAAATTGTTACAGCTAGGTACTTAGGACCTTGTTTACATATTTATCAGTATATATTCATGAAATCGTACAACACACAATGGTACAGTCTAATTCTTACCACATGTCAATTAGCGTTGCTTGTAAATATGTAATTAGTCACAAAGGAAGTGCCTTAATCATAGCTGATGTGGCTTCGTAATTAACATGGATGGCCAAGGAACCTACCTACATAACTACTATGTAGGCAAAATTGACATCGTAGCGGTATACCACATTTAGGCGACATAGAGAGAAAGCCAGCGCCAGTTACCAGCGCCGATAAGCGCTGGTTAAGTAAGAGTTATAGTATCTGTTAGTGGCATTCGGTACTCGTCGGTGCTACCCACACTGACCAGCGCTTTAGTGTAAGTAAACCAGCGCTGGCTAACAGCTTTCTTTCCGTAGATAGATAGTTTTGGTGATATTCGCTATGTCAGAGCGTAATTATACAACACACCTATTGGCTTTAATTTGTTGATTGGTGTCCTTGAAGCATGTACGGACAAAAACAAGTGATTATTGTTCCGAAATGAAAAGCGTTACACATGTATAGTATATATCAATCAATTGTAATGAGAATTGTTCTGAAATTCGCAAGTACAGTAGATACGAAAACAGCAGATATTATGATAAAAATAAACACTCCGCCTCTACTAAGAATGTAGCATGAACTAAAAATAGAATTTACTTTAGTTTTGTGGTTTATGGCAAAGATTCATGGGCGCATTTCTTTTATAGTTTTACCACATTCAAATAATTGTTTAAACAAGATCTTTTATTTAATTTTCAATAACTTTTTTCATCCTCATACGGGTAAAATGTATATAATATACACAGTAAAAATAACTATTATAACAAAATTCATGTATCACGAAAATCTGTTTGTTGATAAATTGATAAGTTGGCTAATAATATTGTAACAGTGTTTTAGCACCGGGCTACGATTATTTGCTTTTAAGTAAGTTTAGCGATCTATGACGTAGGAGGCATTTATTTTATGATTATTCAGGGCTTCTTATATAATCTTATATGACTTAATGTATGTTGTGAATGTAACAATATATGCCTCAACTCAATCTTTAAAAAACTTAACTAAAGTAGGTATTCCAAACTTTCACGTTGGCGAGAATAATTTTTGTGGTACAACTATGTAGATAAGTTTTTTAACAAAAATATAACATACTGGCTATTGCCGCGACTTCGGCCGCGGATGCCCTCTTCATACAAGCACTCACCCTCAGTTTCAAGTTTCTAAGCTCAGTTTGGACTGTGCGTTGATCCATCAGTCATTCAGTACAATTTTATATTATGTATTGATTAAAGTAAAGCGAAGTATTAGCCTGTAATATCCCACTGCTGGGCAAAGGCATCTCGTCTCACTGAAGATATCAGTACAGTGAGGAGGATTAGGCATAATCACCACGCTTGCCAATTGTGGGTTGATGATCTCGAGCCATGCATTGATTAATAACTACAAAACCTTCAATCACATCTTCTGTAGATAAAAATCTATACATCAGTAACAAACTAGCGTAACGTAAACCACTTACCTCGGAGGTCTCCATTCATTCCATTCACTAATATCAAAGGCATCCAATAGAATCCTGCTCCTTTACAAAGCACCGTGCCTTGAAAAGGGAAGAATGAGGGAAAAATACCTAATTTTCCGTAAGTCGTAAACTGGGATTGTGGTGGAACTCACTGGATGAAGTGGCTCGTTAATCCGAACACAATATCGTATGGTCATTTTCACCCTCGACCTACATAGAGGGTCTTTTCTTTTCTCTTGTGTGACCTTTAACCCTTGTTGTTGATAACTTGCATCCCTTTTAGGGGTTTCCTTGCAATAAATTATGGGGTAAAAGATGTTTAGATAATATAGAGATGTCTAAGATGGGAGAACTTTATCTGTTGGTGTTTTGGGAGCAATTAACGTTGTTTATAAAAGGTATGTAATGTTAAGTTCATTTGCGGTTTTTGGGTTAAGTTGGATTAGTTTAAACCAAATACTTAGTATTGTGAAACAAAGTATGACGGAGTCCTTAGACCATTTTGAATCTTTAAAACTACCTACTGTAACACCCTTATTTATGTTACTATATTACATAAGTTTTTTATGTTTGGTCGAGAGTGTAATATTAATATAAAAATCTATAAATTGCGTAAAACCATTTGAATATTTCTTTTAAAAATATTGTTATAGACGTGCATTAGCAATTCAAAAACAAACGTACGTGTATCATTTAGATTATTTAAACAAACAGCCGAGAAATATTCCTCATTTCATATACGATGGGAATCATAAAAATGTTATTAAATTCCAGAAATACGGCCGTTATTTAACATCTTAGGCACACTGGGTGCGAACATGCGATGTGTGTATAAATCTAATATCGTTTTGCTATCAAAGGGAACTTGGAAAAATATAACTTTTAAAAATTAAATATGTAACTAATTCTCACATTAATTCTTCTTCATAGAGTGGATGGTCAACCTGACTAATCCTGGTGTCAGTTATTGGGCCGCCAAAGGCCTCTGACATGCCTCACATTCATTAATTTACCCCTATTAATTTCTAGCTCTTAGCTTCTACGGAATATTGTGGTGTGTGATTATTGTTAGTTAAAATATAATTGTTCGCCTATTACTTTGAGCGAATACAAAATACCCCATTGGGTCGACATGCCTCCATACTTGGTCTGAGCCCGACTATCAAAGTACTTGCTCATCTATTTGATGTAACTTAACCGTGATTTTCTGAACCGTTCCATTTTCCGTTTCTTTTGTTTATCCTCCGTTTGAAGTGGAAACGACGTAAAGATCCCTTTCGTTCCAGAAATTCAAACAACTCCCTCGGGTACCGAATCAAAATCCACCTCTCTTGATCTAATTGAATAAAGTTGGAAAAACCGAGGGATAAAGCTAGTTTACTTGGAAAAGTTTTTCAAAAGACTTTATAGAGCCAACTGTTTGTATAGAAGAGTGTATAGTAATTGGGTGTTGTTCTTGTAATGATTGTTTGGTTTAGTTTTCTTTTACTTGGGCCTGGGTAGACCTTAGACGAAACTGAAGATATAGACAGTTTAACTGGTATATGGAAGCATATGATGTTCACAATAGACGCGTCTTATCTAATAGACTATTTAAAAATAAATATCTGTCGCATTAACATAATTGTCCCACTGCTGGGCAAAGGCCTCTCATCTCTTTAAAGATATCAGTACAGCGAGGAGGAAGTCGTAATCACCGCGCTTACCTAATTCGGGTTGGTGAGCTCACGTTTTATTAAAAATCATCCATCGTTACTCATATCATTCACACAATATTCGCTTTACGATAATCATTTAAATATGTTATTGTAGGCTGCAGTTAAACGGTCAAATGGTGGAACAAACAGTCCGAATGTTGAAAGCGTATATTTCGGGATTGGGTCAGTAATATGTCCACTGTGACCTACTGCTGTGTGAATGAACTCTGGTATTAGATGACTAACAATATGGTGGGCTAGCATTTCAAATTATTACAGTAAGACAAGCCAGTTGTCCGGAGAAGCGACTAGACTCATGTGTTTGAGACTTGACTATTGAATGGCGAAAATAAAGCGAATACAGCGGACACTATTAGTCATCTCTATACTTATCAACTAGAATAACTCAGTACATAAAACCGCGTCTAATTAGGTGTCTATGTAACGAGTAAGTAATGCAAAAGTATCATTACATTGTATAGGTAAACGAAACGCGATAAAAATAGTATGCACTTCATAGTTCATGATACCTCGATACAAAGTTGCATTTCGTGATTATTCAGTTCAAGGTTAAACCTGTAGATAAAGCAACTAATGATTTTTCAACATGGCACGTCAATTTTTGGCAGCAGTTTTCTTTAAAATACAAAAACTCTTCTTTTTAAAACTAATATAAAATTGTTGGAGAAAAACATTTATGAATGTTTATATCTGTTTAATAGCAGTCGGCGCGGTGCGGGCGTAAACATGTTACAATCAAAATTGTTATAAAATATGGTTTTATTTTAAGTAGGTTTGACGTTAGGTGATTTAGGTGGTGGTTGGATAAGTTTAACAAGACAGAACAAACCGGTCTTCGGGAACCGTGACACAGCTTGGTGACAGACCGACGAACGGACGTACAGCGGAGTTTAGGGGAGTAATAGGGTCTAGTTTTTGCCTTTTGGGTACGGAGCCCTAAAAAAAGGCAAATAGTAAGCTTCTTTACGTATCTTTATTATAGTTTTTGACTTAGTTTTTATTCTAAAGACAAACAAATGTCTAGAGAGTGTTAAACTTTACAAGTGGGTCCAAAACATTGAAACCCTTTTAAAATAACTCTCTCTTAAATTGGAGTTAGCGTTAATACCAACATTAGCCTTGACCACGAAATATTCACCGCCAAAGTAAGCCTTAGTACATGAAAATTTTCTTCAATTCAAGGTCTCTCTAATAATTAAACGTTGTTTAAATACTTCTGCTTATCACACTAGTTTCTACCCGATGGCTTCACCTGCCCGTCGTAATTACTGCGTCCATTGCCCTGCATTAAATGAAACTTGAGATATGCCAATTATTTGTTTATTATTTACTATAGAGGTCATGATCGTGACCTTGTTCTTATAAGTTATGATAAAGTTTTAATTAACTTTTAAGTAATATGTCGTTTTAAAGATAAATTAAAAGAAAGTAAAAAACGATATTTGTTTACGTCTTTTGCTAAAATAAGTAATATGTCGTTATAAAGTTATATTAAAAGAAGGTAAAAAACTATGATTTTTGCACCATAATGCCACAGTCAAGATTATTTTATAACCTTAAATCTTAACACGCATTGTAATTGTCGGTTTCAAATTATGTACTTTAGTTTGTAACACACCACCTACTAATACGAACAAGTGAAAAACGCGTTCATGGATAATCTCCCTGAACCTACTGAGACTAAATAAAAAGCGCGTTGTTGGTGAATCTCAACGTACATTCTAAATATACAGAAAAGGTTTTTTAAAGATTTTCGGTATCGCTACCATCATTACACAACTTTGCCTTTAAAGTTTGTTTTACCTCAAGAACACCTGCTTTATTCCCAGTTAGACATATCTTTGTGTTTCAACCTGCACAGATGTGTTTTATCTCTCGTTTGAGGAGGGTCTGTATGATCCTGTCTCACGCACTCGACCCATTTCCGATGTGTTTTGAAGAACATTTTGTCAATCAAGAGTTGATATATCAATCAACAGATGTGTGAACTTTCTTAATTTTAAAAATTAAAAAGGAATTCAACCGCTCCAGTTTAAAAATCTATGCTTGAAAATATAAAAGGGTAGGTTAGGTTTATGGCATGACATGTTAAATTATTGCAAGAGAGTTTCAATATAAATGCTCATAATGTGTTTAAAATAGCTTTATTTAAACGTAGTGTAACTAAAACACTGTTATACTGTGTTTTGTCTCTTTTGCTCTTCGGAAAATTTCGTATGTCAGAAAGTGACAAATCATTTGATAGCTAAACTATTCTTAATACGTGTTTATACGTGTTTATATTTCTTTGACGAAACTGCTGATAGTAGTATAAGGTATGGCCAAATAAAAGTAATGAAAATGGAGTATAAAAGTATCTTTATCTACATGAGTTTAAATAATGTAGAAATTAGACACCTAGAGGTACACTTAGAGAAGTTATATCCCAACAATATCAATCAATATCGACTACCAGAAGTTGATAATCTTTTCTTAAAATATAATATAATTGTCAATCATTTTCTAAAGTAGAATAAAATAGACAACCTTTTCAAAAGTAATAGTCCAAAACTCAACTATGAGCATCAAAATAAAACGGTATTTTAATGTTTGCTAGTAGCCGACTGCAGTGCAGGCAATCTATTTCTAGAGGCGGTTGTAAACAGAATTATTGTGGATCGAGTGAGCTGACTGGTTGATGGATGTGACTAATTGAGGTATACTACCGCTTGTGGATTGTGTCCAGTAGTTTGATTTGTCAAGCCTGTCATCAGGTTTTGATATGGTTTTGATTATTATCAGATTCGGATAAAAAATTACTTAAGAGTATTGCTTTAAATGTCTATTTGTAATATCCCACTGTCGTACAATGTTGTACCTCTGGTTAAAGAGGTCTCTTATATCATTGAAGATATCAGTGCAAGATTACTAATTGTGCAGTGTTAAGGTACAGTTCAATGAATACGACGAGCCAAATTATTTACTAGATCTAAAAACTCCTTGTCAACAAGGTTGGTTACTAACGTATTCAATGAAAGTGTACTACAAAATATATTATGCAAAGAACTATTTTCGATAACCAATTAGATACGTAATTATAAGGGTGATAGATAAATAGATGGCACAATAGAAGACTCACATCCACGGAGGATATCCTTCAAAACAACGCAACATGTACAGTCAGACATAAAAAATTTTAATATACCGTCTTATTTATAGGTATTCATAATCGCACTTTTCCTAAAATAACAGTATTTTAGGAAAAGTGCTTTGTGTGCTTAGTGTTTTGTCTCTTTTGCTCTTTACGAAATAGCGTACGGCGGATAAGGAACAAGTATTTGATAGCTAAAATTCTGTTTATAAGCGTTTATGAATAAGGCATTTAGAACCGTATGAAATTCAAACTTCTTTAAACCTACCAACATGTCAATGACAATTTTCCAATAGTATAATATGACAAAGTACTAAGGACTATACACACACCGTATTATCAAGGTATACCTATGCAATAAGCAATGTTATGAACAACATCGACCATATAACGGGGACGTCATTTTGTCATTTACGACCACTCGTATAGACACGCCAATTTAATGTTGATGTGATATTTAAGCTTGCCGTACTTTATGGTTTTAGGCGATGCGAATTTAAACATACTTGAAAATAAAAGTGTTTGTACCTTGCTGCAGGTGTGCTTGCCGGTTTTATCTTTATCGAATGAGATTTCTTAATAGATTCAATATTGAAACACAAAATCATTAGGGCATTATAGCATGGAAAAGAAACACATTTGTGCTTTTGACGTTCGTACTCAGAGCCGTCAAATTCTTCCTTAATAGAGATTAATTGAGTGATTTTAACATAACATGAAAGATTACAAAATTACAAAAAATAGGCTAATTAGTTAAGTATCGATTTAATGAACGTCTCTGAGTGTGGCCGTACGCGTGAAAGAACAACAAGCTTCTATATATGTCACTTTTAGAGATTCGTGGGTATTTTAATTCATATTATGATTATTAAACGTCTGCAATTTATCTCTACATAGTAGATAGGTACATAGTAAAGGCACTTTATTATAGTGAAGAGTGCATGACCGTGACTATGCTAATTAGAAGCTAATGCAATGTACCATATCCTATTTTCATTTTTTATTTACCTATCAACTCTGCTTGTCAAACTTATTCATATCAGTTGGGTTTGGCCACTTAGGAAAACTTGAGTCCAACGTGGAGAAATCTATACTAATATTTTAAGCTGAGTTTGCTTTATTGGTTTTTTGTTTTTTGGGTGGTTTAAAGGCGCTTATATGAGGAACTACCTATCTGATTTAAATAATTATTTTTGTAACGAATACCTATATTCAACAGGAAGGTGATAAGCTATTTTTCATCCCAAAATACCCACGGAAACGGACACAATGCGAGTAAAACCGCAAAGCACTGCTAATACATTATATTACTAGCGAATTACACTGAACGAATTATAAACAACATCCAAATTAACCCCTACGTGATCACCCAGAACAACAGCAGGAAACGAACTCAAGGAGACCCAAACAATATTCTACCAAGTAAATACATATTGTGAGTGCGTGTTAACATTGTGTTTCATTTGTTTCAGAAATACGTGGTCAGTACTGACAGGAGCGGCGATATACACGTCCATGTTCAGGTTTGTTAGAGATTTTTATTCTGTTTTTTTCTTTAGGAATATTGAAAAATGAGTACAAGATATCGATTACTTCAAGTTTCTTTTAAAACATAACATTTAAAGAGTATATTTAAGTTTCTTTTCTTAACTTGATTAGATAAGGAAAGAGGGAACATACATTTTCTTTTGAAGTTTCTTTTCTTTTGAAGATTTGGAACTACCTTATTTACGGCAGCTTGCACAAGAACTCTTAAATCTATTTACTGCCTAATTATTTTTAATAAAGAAGCTGTTCGTTCTAAATGGTATTTTATGTTGCACACAATAAAACACTATTTGAAACGAATCCCATTTGTTTAATAAATATTTTACGCGCTAAATAAATTAAAAGTGCTTATGCAATCCGCCGTTATCTAATAGGTACTTACCTTTAACTTACTCTTAATACATGTTAATGAATTAGATAGTTTAGCTGTGAAAGACATTGTCATTTACAAATATGTAGTAAAATTTTGTTTAACTAACTTTATCATATACCTATTCACATGTTAGTCCATGCTATTACTGAGGTGATTAAATGATTGACCACATAAGAACCCAATCACAGATACCCAATGCACTGAAATACAATGAATTATTTTAAGCATGGGCGTCGTAGCCAAATCAAGTGTTAGTATTGGCATGCCACTTGTTATTGTCTGATAATGTTCTGAATGCCAAGAGTAATTTGAAAACATTCACAAATAGCACAGTATCATTATAATTGTGATTAATCAAAAGTTCACATTACAAATTAGATGATTCTTTCTCAGTATCTATGCCACTTGCTTGAATCACGGATTTGATTATGAGGAATCACTCAACGTTTTACTGTTAGAATATCTCCTTGTAAATTATGAGATTGGGCACATAAATTAATAAAATACTCGTAGAAAAAATACTTTCTCGAAGGTTATAATTATCTACGCATAATATCTATGAATAATCTTATATATAAAATTCTCGTGTCACAGTGTTCGTTCGCGTACTCCTCCGAAACGGCTTGACCGATTCTCATGAAATTTTGTGAGCATATTGAGTAGGTCTGAGAATCGGCCAACATCTATTTTTCATCGAAATTCCCGCGGGAACGGGTACAACGCGGGTGAAACCGCGGGGCGCAGCTAGTTTTCTGTAGATATCTATCTACTGATGTTAAGCACACCACTAGGGTACACTTAATAAACCCAATGATAATGTCACAACAACAAAATGGTGACAGTAAAATATCTGACATTTCAATCTCGCGCCAATTCCGCGGTTAAGTGACATTAGGCTCCAGGGAATACTTCAGTGGAGCGAAAAAATTAACCGTGACACCGAAACGCGTTCCAAAAATTACCCCAAGATTTCGTGAAGATAACGGTTATAGACTATCGTTTCGTTATAACTATGTGGAGTTAGGTGTCGGCTTACATATCGTACTTGTTTAGAGGTAGAATAACTATAGGTGTAATACTAATGTTTCTTTAGCATAAAGGTTAGAAAATCTACACTAATATTATAAAGAGGAAAACTTTGTTTGTTTGGTTGTAATGAATAGGCTCAAAAACTACAGGACCGTTTTTAAAAATTCTTTCACCATTCGAAAGCTACATTATCCACGAGTAACATAGGCTATTTTTCATCCCGAAATTCCCACAGGAATGGACACAACGCGGGTAAAACCGTGGGGTCCTGTTGTACATAAAATGGTGCCTAAGAAATAGTTAAAATCAAGTCACTTTTCGTTTTCCATTGAGTATTTTTCATCCATTTAACATTTCATTGTATAATAAAGTTTCATAAGTAAGTTCCAATAGTCTAGTGGCTCACCAGGGTTGGCCACGTCGTAGGGGTCGTAGTTTATTGGCAAACATACTTAAGAGTATTTTTCCGAATGGTACGAATGGTAGCAAGAGTTAATAATTGCTGGTTACAAAGTAAACATAGTAGTGAAAAAACAATGAGTCAATGTTATAGTAATTAAATAGATTAACTGTTGATTTGATTCGTTATTTACCAATACGATTGTAATTTCATGCTACAATGTTGTCCAGGGAGTCGTGCCGAAATATGGACAGGTAAGAATGGTTACGGTTACAACGCATTTATGGTTATATACAAAGTAACCATGTAACGGTATTGATGGATATGATGCCATATTGGTTTCAATTACAATTTGTATTCATGTATAAACATCGCGTATAATGAAGTAATAACTTGGTTACCGCTGGAGAAGAGAAATCAAAGTAAAATGATGTTATATTTGAAATGAGATGTTCATGCGTCTTTATAGTATTTATACACAGCGCAAAAAAATAATGTACTTTACATTATTTTCTATACATTTATTCTTCTAGCACTGAAGAAAAACCCTTCACTTGCGATCATACTGTTAGAAATACTTTTTTCATTAAAAAAATATGTAAAGAGCGTTAGGTTAGTAGTAGAGCTCGGAGATGAATTAATATCACAGTTACAGCGACAGGGTTGCAATTGCATTAAGTATGCTCTTTGTCCCGCGGTGTTCGGCCCGACCTACTTTACACTACTGGCCTTTGTTTCACTTACTTTGAGAATGGTTTATGAAGGTATCATGTTTACAGTACAGTGTCAGTAAAAAAATATAACGAGAGCAAGTCTAAACTAGATGAGAGAGCTAGACAACAATGGCAAAAAAATACTAGAGCAGTTACAATATAATTAAAAACCTGTGTTAAAGTTGCAATATTTTTTTCCAAAATGTATCTGTGTTTACAAATAATATAGTGTAGGTATTTGTTTCAGATTCCGTTCTGAAATCTCTTCAGTTTAACGATAAGACCTGTACTTACCTATTTATTAAAATTTTAAGTAAGGATTTTAATGACACTTTGGTACACACAGGCACAAATCACTGAAGTCACTTTTTAATTTTGACACTAAAGGTTACTGTTTCGATTCAACGAACATAGCGTTAGCAGTAGAAATATCAAAATCACGTTGAATTTGAATGAAATGATAGAACTTGGATTTGAAATGTCTACTGAAAATTAATTATGATTATACTTACAGGGTGACCTGAGCCAACAGGACAAAAGATGCGTCTTCTTAACTGTCCACGATCTTGGGACGAATCGTAAGTATTCAATTGTAATAATTGTATGCAAATAGTAGCAAGTATTTATCAAACCTTCGTCATTGAATACGTTGGCATATTTATGAAACTTCCTATAGTAAATATGATTTGCAAAGACATTTGATTTGGTTTGATAAGTTTGTTTTAATGCATTTGTCTCTCGACTAGAACTCCCAATCGTATTCGAAAATATTTAGCTTGACTACACTTAAAACTTTACGACTTGACTGACCTAAGATACTTTCCACCCTGAATGAAAGCACACCGTGCTTAGGCACCAGCAGTGTCCTAATTGTTGAGGTGGAGGGTTGATACTCTGAGATACAGGTTATCCCCAGTTCAGATGTCAACCCACCATGATCAAACATTGTACAAATTTAATACTACCGTCTATTGTATGATTATGGTGAGAAATAAACGATTTATTTATTTATTTATTTATTTATAATTCCCTCGAACGTGTACAACATACGTAAACCGCGAGGCACTGCTAGTAATTCTATCATTGATGGTACCTGTCTGCTTCCAGACTCGTCGCTGGTCGACTTCGTGAACTGCCCCGCCATGTCGGAGATCAAAGAGCGCTCGTGTTTCATCCATGTTGACGTGCCGGGTCACGAGGAGAATTCGCCCGATCTACCTGACTCGTAAGTGGCATTGTAAACTGATGATGTGTTCGTTTACTATTAAAAAAATATTCAGGCGCACATCTGTAGGTCAATACTTTTAATTCCAGCTACCAATTCCCTTCCCTCCAAACTCTGGGCGAGGATCTGATCACGGTGCTGGACTTCCTGCACGTGCGGTACGCGGTGGGGCTGGGCGAGGGCGCGGGCGCCAACGTGCTGGCGCGCTGCGGGCTGGCGCACGCGCGCCGCCTGCTGGGGCTGGTGCTCGTCAACTGCACCGCCTCGTCCGCCTCCGTCGCCGACGCGTTCCGCACTCGCTTCTCCCGCTGGAAAGGAGCCGACATTTCCCCATCCGAAGAGGACTACCTAATCTACCACAAATTTGGCCATGTGAGTCTATTGCAAGACCAGCTTGACTACCGCTATCAGGTATATTCTTTTTGTGTTTTTTCACTAATCTCTACTAATCAGTCTTTGGACTGTATCTTCGAAGGTAATTTTGACTGGTTTGGAAATTTTGCTTTGGGGAAGTTGATCTTTGTGTCCTTGTGAGAGGAAAACAAATTATGGATACTAAGGATTCAACTACGTTATACGGCTGGCCGATCGTCAAGCTGTATAAACGTCATGTCTTAACTTTTAGGATCAATGATTCAAAGTTGGGATGGGAACTTACCTTAAATATCCCTAAGCTTATACTCAGTAGTACCAGTCTTCTTCCATTGTGTAAGGTTCGCTCGTAGTGGCTCCTATTGTTACTAACTCACTAACCCAATACTTTGCTTTTAGTACCATTACATTATTCCTCGAAGCTTACTGTGCCCTAATGATCCGCTGATTTATAAATGTGTTAATATCATTGTGTGTTCATTCCTCAATGTAATGCTTACTCTGTAGTTAATATTAGTACCTGCTGTGACCTTCTGAGTAACAAAATTGACTATAATATTAAAATATCTCCACAATATAACTGGAAGATGATTTTTCTCAATTAACTTCTCATCTACATCAGCTAGGGACTGTAAAATTAAAAGCGACATTATATGAAATGATTTCAGCAAATATCATCGGAATGGTGCGAGGCTAATGATAGAGAGAGGACGCTGGCCGAGTACCGGTCTCGGCTGCGAGGCAACCTCAACACCCACAACATCAAGCAGTATGTCAGAGCATTCATCAAGTTAGTATCGATCACAAGCCTATTTATATGTATAAGCTACCTACACTTATTTATATGTAAAAAGTAAAGTAAAGTTTAGCCCGTAATGTCCCACTGCTGTGCCTCTCATCACACTGAAGATATCAGTACAGTGAGGTGGATTAGGCGTAATCACCATGCTTTTAGATTTTAGACCGCCTAAAGGCCTCCGTCCGACATGGTCTGACGATTGATATTTCGATATTTCCTCATAAAACTACATACTTTCATATCTGCACTAGTAATTTCATAATATTTGAATTCTGTAATACCAGTCTAACATATTATACAATTCCCTTTTTTGCGTCGGACTGAGTGTCATACAGACACGCACGATCTGAAAAACTGCTGAACCGTGTGTTATGAATTCTGGGAAAGGTTTCGGGTTACGTTTTAGTATAAAGTGATTTGACACTTTTATGGGATGATTCGGGTTTACAGTACCCAACAGTAGTTTATCATCATCATTGTACTTAAGTTTTTGTGAGTTTAAGCTAAGAATATACAAATTCAAAATTCCAAATATAGTCACACCCGTAAAGGGACAGTAATATTAGTATTCGGAGGCCTTTAAGCGGTCTAAAAACTCCGTCATCTGGTTTGAACTTTTGTAACTTAACCCAAAAGTTGTAACTAAATTATACGTACGATGAACACATAATAACGTATTTTAACGGTAAGTTACGTACATATGTATTCTGATGTACTCGACGACATACGGTGACCTTCTCCAGGAGTTAGAACGATCCGTCGCCGTCTGCGTCTCGCCCTGTACTGACCACATACATGGTCATTACATACATGGTTAATTATGGTTATTATTATTTATTTCAACGGGAACTTACGTACGCGGAGGTTACTGTTGAGTTGTCCCTCAACACGTTTCGGTCACGTACGGTGACCTCATCAGGAGGTGGGTGAAGCGCTCGCGACAGCGTCTCTCCCCGCAGTGCGTCTGAGACGCACTGCGGGGAGAGACGCTGTCGCGAGCGCTAGTCATTAACGTACGTTTCAATTAATAGTAAAATTATGGTTATTGCCAGTTAAAATAAGTAATGAATTCCCAAAATCGTCCGTGTCAGCCGTAAAGACCTGGTGCTCCGCGGCTGCCAGCCCGACATCCTGCTCATAACGGGGCAGCTGAGTCCGTACGCCTCCGTCGTGGAGAAGATGTACAAAGAGCTCGACAAGGACAAGGTCACCATCCTCAAGATGGAGAGGGTCGGCGACGTGCTGGCTGAGGCGGTGAGTTGTTTAAGCGAAGATTATTTTATTCATTATTCGTGTATTAAACTGGATATTACATTGAAAGTTAATAAAAAATAGATTAAAATAAAAGTACATTAAGTAATAATTCCAACATGCCTACTCTTTAAGTTCCTTGACACGGTTTCGTTTTGCACTATGAAAAGTACAATTAAGCTAAGTTGCAAATCTTATGTTGTAAGACATTGTAAAGCTTTAGATAATACTTATGCAACAAAAACTTATATGGTGCTAAATCCGAAATAGCCAATATCGTCTTGGTTAACCGCAATCCCTGTTTGCGTAATAGTCAGCCGCAGTACCAAGCCCCACCGCGCTGCCGCTAAGGTCGAACGCAACCATCCGCTTGCAAACTCGAGTAAAAGTAAATTCAAACATTCATACTTTGTCCGTTCATTGACTTGTTGAGTGCGCGACATCCATATCATAACATGTGCGTGTACAGTGCTGATTAATCGAATGCATGTGCATAACCTATCTACCTAGTGACTGGAAAATAAATATCCAAACATGTCAGTGATACTGCTTATCATAGAAGTGATCATCATCGCGGGTATGGTCGTAGGACTGTACCAGAAAAACACGAACTTAGTGTGCAAATCAAAGAAGAGGTACGATGGGAAGACAGTGCTTGTGACTGGAGGGACTATGGGCATGGGCCTGGAAATAGCAGCTGACTTCGCTCATAGGGGAGCGAGAGTTATCGTTGCATGCCCTTTTGAAAAAGAAGGGGAATTCGGCAAGAAACTTATCATAAAATCTTCTGGCAACGAAAACGTCGTATTCAAACTTTTAGATCTTGCGTCTATAAAGTCAGTGAGACAGTTTGCAGCAGACATCTTGGAAACTGAAGACAGACTGGATGTTTTAGTCAACAATGCCGGCGTGGGTATTCCCGCAGACTTCGTGACGACAGATGGAATGAACTTCATAATGCAAGTCAATTATTTCGGCGCTTTCCTCCTAACAATGTTACTCCTACCACTTCTGAAAAAATCAGGAAATCCTAATGAACCGAGTAGGATAGTAAACACGGCGTCATTATTGCACAAAGCAGGGAAAATAGACTTTGAAAATATGAATAAACAGGGGTATTGGTATAAGTGGCAACTGTATGGGAATAGTAAGCTTTGCTTGGTGTTGTTTACGAGGGAATTAGCTAAGAGGTTGAAGAAGGCAAGAGCAAATGTGACTGTGAACACTTGCGACCCAGGAGCGGTCGGGACGAAGATCTTCGACAGCACCGGGAAAGCTTTTGGCAGTTTCACTTCGTTTATATTCATGGTCCTGTTCAAACATCCCTGGGAAGGAGCACAAACGGCTATCTATGTTGCAGTAAGTGATAAAGCTGGTAAAATGACTGGAGAATACTTTAAAAACTGCCAATTAGCAAGAGGGTCCCAGAAAGCTTACGACGAAAAACTTTGCAGTGAGTTATTCGCGAAGTCCATCAAGCAAGTCGGTTTAACTGACAGTGAGTTGAATTGGATTTTAAGTTGAAGAAAATGTTAAGGACCTGCTAGTATTAGTAAGAAACTGCGTTAGGTTTTTATTTCTAAAATTTTCTGAATTTTCTTCATGAGTTATAGTTAGTTAGTGATGATGCTACGTGAAGTATACTCGTATTCAGTTATTGAAGGTTGATTGCGATGTTTTACACGCCAATGCACACCCAGAAATCTATAATTACCTAGTAACTATTAATATTTAATGTATCCTTTGTACCAGATATTAATTATAAGACAATTGTTAGAATGTTAAATATATTTTGATTTCAATGCCAATGTTTTTTTATTTACTTTTCCGATCCGGTTATAGGAGGTTAGTAATAGCCACATAGCATAGAGTCACCGCTGCGCCGGGAGGAGCGCGTGGTGATTCTTTGCTCTGTGGTAATAGCAGTTTTGTATCCTTAAAGCCTGAAAGAGTAACTTTCAACATTATATATACGAGTACCCAAACAAAAACACAGCTTATAATGTTTTTGTCAACGAATTCTAAACTCTTGAGTGCGGTATAAGCGGTTCAGTCCAAAAGACCACCATTTACCACAAAAGATATCTCTTCAATAAAACTCAAAAGAACATGACTTACCACAAAGTATAAGTAGATCTTCAATGTTATTGTAATTAATTCTCCAGCCCGCTAAAGTGGCGCAGTCGGTGCTGCTGTTCTGCCAGGGGCAGGGCCTGCTGACGTCGCTGCCGCCGCCCGGCGTGGAGCGGCGCATGTCGCGCGCCATGTCCATGGAGGAGTACGACCGCCCCAACATCCGCCGCCTGTCGCTGACGCCGGCCGCCGACGCGGCGCCGCGCAGGGTGTAGCGAGCGGGCCTGCCGGAGCGGGGGCCCGCGCGTGACGCGGCACGGGGTAGTCCCTACACGAGTATACAGCTAGAGGGGCGTTTCCGTTCCTAAAGCTATGAAAATAACGTTAGCGTAGATTTGTGGTACAGCTGATGGGCGTTATGGTACAAAAATCACGTCAACCGAATTATATGCAGTTTGTACAGGACCACTATGTACTCGTAGATAAACTAAATACAATACTGTATTTCAAAATTGGTTTAGTTAAATACAGGTGAACTTACATGTATAAAAAATGTGCAATATTTATTAATCAAAATCTGGCCTGGCAGTGACCGCAATCGGTTATTAGTAAGTTTCTTTTACATAGTTACTAATGTCGTGTCTAAATAATGCCCCGAGCTGTAGCTCAGAATCTAGGTATGAAACGGTTTGGTCTATCAGCCACGTAATAAAGACTATGGTGTTTCTTGTGTAGTTCTATGTATGTAGATATAGTGTTAGATGAGAACAAACCAAAGTTTATGATTATTTTAAAGGTATCTAGACTAAAAAAGGATGCAAAGCATAAATATAAACCAAAGTAAATATTAAAATTAGACGTGTGTACGATTAGTAATAAACAAAATGTAATTATGTTGTTAATTAATGCTCCTGTGAAAAATGTAAGAGCAATATTTTTTTAATGAATTGCTATACAAACAATATCAGGCGTTAGTTAAGTCTTAAGTTTTGTTTGAAATATTTATTCTAATGTTATTAAAGTGCTTATATTAGTTTATACCGTTATTTTTAACACACCTATGATTATGAGGTATTAATTATTATTTGAACTTTCAGAAAGTTTAAGTTTTAACGATGTACCTAAAGTTATTTTGTTTTACCATCCGATTAAAAGCTAATGAAATGTAATTGATAAATCCTATCTTATTCCAATGTTTTATTTTGTGAACAATTTTCTATTTTAGATATAAATTAAATAAATGTTATATTTGTAAGGTAATTAGTTTTAGAAATACTGTACAGTACTCTTCCTAGTTATAATTTATTTAAAAGAAATGTAATCTTGATATTTTAATTATTAAATGTTTTATTTAAGTCTTGTCTTCTGATTTGATAATCTCGTCTTCTTCATCGAGTGGATGGTCAACCTGACCTATCCTGGTGTCAGCGAGTTATTGAGCCGCCGAAGGCCTCAGACATGGCTCATGTAACGACTACTATCCGTAGAAAGTAACCGGGACCGAAGGCTTATCGTGACCTCCGAAGCACGGGATCATCTTACTTTTCGGGAATCAGGTGATTCAGCCTAAAATGCCCTAACCAAACTGAGGGCAGTCTCACAAATAGATTTTTGTGAGCTATTGCACCGGGGATTGAACCCGGATACTCCGGATCGTGAAACGAGCGTTCAAACCACAAGACCACGGAGGCTGGTAATAATCTAGTGTTTCTGACTTATGTATCATTCAGCGATGTTTTTTTTTATGCCTACTGCTTAGGAAGGGCCTCATTACGTTCTCAAGATGTAGGGTTAGTTAGAAGGTAATAAGATCTGTTCTCAGTTAACCGATTCAGTGCGGATGGCACCGCAGAGGCGCCATTGAATGTTATAAGTTACTGGCGTGTGGCACCCGACGGGTGCCAAAATGTATACCTTTACAACTCGGTTTAAATGTTGTTTTCCAGACGTTTTCCCTAAATAAAATTGTCTTATTTCGGCTTATACTGTATGCCTACAGTGTTCGTTTGTTAATTTTGCGTGTAATAGCAAACTTCAGGGGTAGTAAACCTTTTCAAGAGAAATATTAATTAGCTACTTACAGTAAACATCATACAACAACACAGAAGAGATTGTGTATTTTATGGCAATATGTAGAGTTGTCGTAAAATCTAAATTAGAAAAAAGAAGCTTGGTTTAGACGAGTACCTACTAGTGATATGTAAAATAATACCAATTAATTATTTATCACGTCTTAGTAGGACCAGTTATGTTAGTGAGGACGCGGGACGCAGTTGTCAATTTAGGTTTGTCACAAAATGTTTATGACTTCTGATAAAACTAAGTTACATACCTTCCATATCGATTAATACACGATTCCTTCACTTTTAATCACACAAAATCAATAAATCGACCGCTTATGATCAATTTCGGATGGCAACTGAACTACAAACACGTAAAAATAAAAATAAAACACGATAAGTATTATTCATGGCGGATGGCGCCCCAGAGGTGCCATCATAGTTCCTGGCTTTGGGCGCCTCTGAGGTGCCACGAAAATTATGTTAGCCGCCAGGCATAGAAGTTTGCTAAAATGCCCTCCGCATTGAATCGGTTAACTCCTCAGAAGACAAAGTAGAAAACAAAGAAGACAATAGATAGTAGTCTACAGTAAAATATCAGTAATTGTCCTTAGTAAATTTCTCAAAATGGTGGTGCTGAGCAAGGTTGCTCAGCGTAAGTGGTGGTGCAGTTATTGCCCGTGGTACTACCAGTAGTACAACTAAACAGTCTAGTAGTACTTCGTAGTAGTCCTTCGTAGTAGTCAGGTAGTACTTCGTAGTAGTCAGGTAGTACTTCGTAGTAGTGTAGTAGTACTTCGTAGTCCTTCGTAGTAGTCTTGTAGTACTTCGGAATTTAAATCTAAAGCGACATCCATGACATAAGGGTGGTTCTCAGTATGAGTTTGCTTAGTAGAGATTCTTAAGCGTAAGCTAACACATGCTTGCTAAGTGTGAAAACTATTTTAATAATAAAACCAGGACATTTGAAACAATTCCAACATTTTATTAACAAGGACGGACGGGTTTTTAAACTATTTTCACATGGACAGACACATTTACTAATCAAAGTTACACTTACAAGCGCCGACAAGCGTACCACTAATAAAAACATCTAAAATACTCTAAAAACAAGTGTAAAAGTTATAAACACCTAGTTTCTGGATCCAACATTTGCATTAAAAATTTAGAAAAAAAACACCCCAAAAAATAAATAAAATAACCGTCGCAAGGCTGCTGGATCTAGAAACTTCCTGCAAAGGGTAAAAGTAAGAGGGAGTTGCATAGACGTGCAATAAATAACTTTAAAAAATACTTAATCGATCGGAGGCAACAAGAGCATCAACCCAACCTCAGCGGACATTTTCGAACCTTTAATTAATTTTTCGCAAGTTCTGCAATAATTAATATTAATAAACGTGCGGCCGCGATTTTGGGGCGTCCGCGTCGGCGACGATGCACACCGTCATATTGCGAGCCACCAGCCCGCGCTGCCGCACTGCCAGTGGCGTTCACTACAGCAAGTTAGCGGCTTTTATCTGCTACGTTTGGGCGCTTGACGTCACGCCCTACATTTCGTCATCACCGGGCTGCATGTCGGATGTTTCTATTGCGACTTCATCGTAGTCCCTTTCTAGAGCGGCCAAGTCCTCTCTGGCTTCGGCAAACTCTCCTTCCTCCATGCCTTCGCCCACGTACCAGTGTACGAAGGCTCGCTTCGAGAACATGAGGTCGAACTTGTGGTCGAGTTTGCCCCACGCCTCGGCAATGGCGGTTGTGTTCGACAGCATGGAGGCGGCGCGCTTCACTTGTGCTAAGTCTCCGCCTGCTACTACTGAAGGTGGCTGGTAGTTGATGCCAACCTGCAAAATAAACATGATAATTATTACATTGACTTACCCGGGTTAGAGAGATGCGCTACGAAGCTCACACGCTGCGCTACGAAGCCCACGATCAAACTGCCCGTTGCTTAACAATCGCAATGAACTAACATTGCTTAGTCAAACTACGCCACGAGCGCCTCACTAAACAAGCACCCACCTTGAACCCTGTGGGACACCAGTCCACGAAGCGGATGCCGGCGCGCCCTTTCATGGCGGCGATGGCTGCGTTCACATCCTTGGGCACCACGTCGCCGCGGTACAATAGACAGCACGCCATGTACTTGCCGTCGCGAGGGTCACACTTCACCATCTGGTTCTGAGGCTCGAATAGCTCGGAGGTTATTTCCGATACTGACATGCCTTCGTGATATGCCTGGAATACACTTCATTATTTAATAACTAGCAGCGCCTCACGGTTTTACCATGCATTGTGCCCGTTCCCGTTGAGATTTCGCGATGAAAAGTTACCTATTTGTTTGCCTTTGCTCAAGTATATTCTAGATGTTAAACACAAGTCCAAGTGGAAATCATTTCATCACCGCGTAGAATGCTTTTTAATCTGGCAAGTGTCCCCACCTTATCAGCTGAGACGACAGGCGCGTACGCCGCCAGCGGGAAGTGGATGCGCGGGTATGGCACCAGGTTGGTCTGGAACTCCGTCAGGTCCACGTTCAGCGCGCCGTCGAACCTCAGCGAAGCCGTAATTGAAGATACCACCTGAGATATAGTGGAATATTCTCGAGTTATAATTTATAGATGTACTAGCCGCGTCACGCGGTTTCACCCGCGTTGTACCCGTCCCCGTGGGAATTTTGGGATAAAATTTATTCCTTGTGTTATTCTGATGTATTAAATACGGTCCGTACCTTTTGCGTTAAATTACAAACATACATACATCCTTAATAATATAAGTTGGTACAAAATTTTTATTAAACTACCTTGAGCTGGATCTAGATTATTTGTAGATGAGAATATAATGCATCTATATAGATTTAATCAAATTCCGGACTGGGTATGGATTGAATTCGATTATGGGTATTGGATAGTATGGATATAAATTCCTATGAGTAAAAGTAGCGGACTGAGAAATCATTAGTTTAGCATCTCTTTCCCGATTCGTTAACTTCACGCTCAGTAGAAAAACTTTCGATGCCTTCAAACTTCCACCTGTCCCTATAACTTAGACCAAGATAAATAGTCCCTTCTGAGACTGAGCTAAGCGTTAGTCATAGTCTATTTTAAGAGACTATCAGGATTCGTGCTATTCTAAGCCAAAGTACGACTTTTAAAAGTACTAATTCTTAGTATCGACTATTTATCTCTGCCTTAGCGTCTCCCCTCACCTGTGATATAAGCCTGTTCAGGTTCGCGTACGAAGGCCTCTCGATGGACAGCCGCCGGCGGCAGATGTCGTAGATCGCCTCGTTGTCCACCATGAACGCGCAGTCAGAGTGCGATATCGTCGCATGCGTCGTCAGGACTGCGTTGTACGGCTCCACTACTGCTGTCGATACCTGGTCCGAGATAAATACCTAGATAATAATTTGTGGACGTCTTTTGGTGGGGATTTGGGTTATGATTGAGATAATTGAAACCTCTATACAATTAAAACCCGCCCGTATTTAAAAAAATCAGCTTTTAAATTAAAGCTTCAGGACTTATATTAAGCAATTACTTTGGAGAACCATAAGGAAATATCGAAAAAAGCTGATTGATATCCTTTTTATTTTTACTTACTACGGCCTATACCATCTTCTTAGCTTGGAAAGCCATTCACGCATTAGACTAGATGGTAATTATCCCTGTTTCCTCACGTAAATTTTCTCCTTTATACGTACGTATTGAAATCACCTTCTCAGTCCAACGCCCTACTCTTCGATCAATACAGTTGAGTCCTACAAGTCCAAGCGACCAGAACGTATGATATAATATGCACTTCATATGACACTTGATTTTGACATGTAATCGACATGAGGACTTTACTTATGTCAAGTTTTTGACATGAGGATCTAGTGCTGACCTAAATGTGGAGCATTAGACATTAGACTGTAAAGGTGTAACAAGGAGTATTAAACACTAACTTGTGGCGCAGGGTAAATAGCGAACTCCAATTTGCTCTTTTTGCCGTACTCGTCCGACAACCTCTCCATCAGCAGCGAGGTGAAGCCGGACCCGGTGCCGCCGCCGAACGAGTGGAACACGAAGAAACCCTGCGATGCAATACCGTCAATCATTCACTGTTTACTCACTGTAAATATACCAGTTTCTCAAGCTTTCAGCTCGTTCCTCGTTAGTCGTTCTTTAAGCGAACACTACTCATTTTGAATTTGTCTTCTGTGACCACGGTTCATGTAAAGGAGCCGAAACATCAGATAAAAATGTGAAATAAAAGCGAAGTGTATCCGTGCACGTAGTTTTTATTCACTGTATAACAGTCTCCGTGGTCCTGTGGTTTGAGCACCCGGCTCACGATCCAGAGGTTCCAGGTTCGATTCCCGGTGGGGATATCTCACAAAAATCGCTTTGTGAGACTGTCCTCAGTTTGGTTAGGGCATTGCAGGCTGAATCACCTGATTGCCCGAAAAGTAAGATGATTACGTGCTTCGGAGGGCACGTTAAGCCGTCGGTCCCGCTTACTTTCTACGGATAGTAGTCGTTATATGAGCCATGTCAAAGGCCTTTGGCGGCTCAATATCTCTGACACCAGGATTGGTTAGATTGACCATCCACTCGATGAAGAAGAAGACGAGATTATCAAATCAGAAGACAAGACTTAAAAAAATAATCAGGATTATTATGCTTATGAGAAACAGGTGAGATATAACATTTCATTTTATGCCTAGTAAGAGTAATAAAGATATTCAGTTAAAAGTGGCCCCAGTTACTAAATTTCTCTTATTGAATAAGACTTAATGACAGTTGTGAAATCCTCAACATAGGTTAGGTTCCTATAGGACTGGAACTTCTTACAAAATACTTATAAGAATCCATCTATACATTCTTAAATCTTAAATCATTCATCGGCTTTCCATCTAGATTCAACCTTACTGAGTGAAGGACTCACTTGCAGCCCAGTGCACTGGTCTGAGAGCTTCCGGACGCGCTCCATCACAGGCACCAGCACCTCCCGCCCGGTGGAGTAATGACCTCGCGCGTAGTTGTTGGCGGCGTCCTCTTTGCCAGTGATCAGCTGTTCAGGGTGGTACAGTTGCCGAAACTCACCGGAACGGACTTCATCTGGATAAGAGGGTGATAAACATGTGGATAAGCTGCAACTCAAGTTATTAAAATATCCAAATACAAGTAAATATAGAAAATATTAAAACGGAAAATATTTTCGAATTAATCAAATAATCAAATATACCATGATAATCATCGTTCACATTCTAATTTTTTTTTGCTTCTTGCAAGAATTATTAGATAATACGATAAACAACTTACCGATGACGGTAGCCTCTAAGTCCACCATCACCACTCGCGGCACCATCTTGCCCCTATCCGCCTCAGAGAAGAACGTGTTGAAGCAAGAGTCGGAGGCCGGCGGGGCGGAGGGCAGCGTGCCGTCAGGGCGGATGCCGTGCTCGAGGCAGTACAGCTGCCAGCACGCCGCGCCCATCTGCACGCCCGCCTGCCCCACGTGTATCGATATGCACTCCCTCTGATCACGTAACATCAACAATCGACATGTTAGTTGACTGCCGTTGTAACAAGGAAACAATTATTAATCAGTTATCGGTTGGTTGGGAAGTTTCAATTGGTTAGTGGTTACCTCATCCTGGTGTCAGACTCAAAGCTTAAAGGCCTAAACGGCTCCAATATGGTCAAATGGTTGAATCAACGGAGACAGTTTAACGTGTCCTCCGCAACAAGGCAGTGCGCTCGCTTGGCCATTGCCTATATTCAAATAGACTTGGAAGCAGGATGCAGTGACTACCTCTGCAAGTAGTTTAGTGTCCAACTCCTGGCAAGGTTTTAGACTGCCTAAAGATTTCCAAAAAGAATTAATACTCCGTGAAGCATCAATAAGTATGGGCTTTTTGTAAACTAAGGCTTGATAAGCGTTGTGAGTGGTAGGTCCCTGCATGCTGAAGTGATGCCTATCTCTAAAGGTATTCTGGAAGCACGTTAAATATTGTTAGTTCAGATAGCTCCAGTTAATAGAAATTGGAGAACTAGCAGATTACAAAGTGTCACCAGCTTCCAACCATGATTACCTATGCCAGGAAATCGCAAAATTGTCAGACGATAAAGTCAGGGACTAAGTACTTGTTTATAATCTTAATCTACTTCCAAAATACCATGTATGATATCACAATATGCATAGTGGACATATTCTATACAAGGAAATGATTTCTAATATAAAAAAGTCATTGCATTTTGACAACCATGATTGTCATCCATGATGGAACATTCAATATTTCTATTTATCAAAGAGTCATCTAAGGAAAATAATCACCAAGATAAAATGATTAATACGCATTCCTCACATGCAGAGGAATGCATTATCAGTTGTGAAAATCATTACAACATTCCCAGAAGACTATACAACATCTACGAACATAGATCTACTAATATTATCAAACAATTACTTACCATTATGATTACCGGTAATTTTGTTATTTCAATAAATCAAATCAATAAAAAGATGTAAAAATTAAATTAGATTTACAAAAATTTTGAACAGACTGTAGATTTAGAAAAAAAACTGCGAATCACGCCCGACCGGTGGGCCTCATTGATCTAATTTGAATTACGTTCTAATTACAAATATCAAATAGTCCAGTTTGAAATATTTCACCAGAGAGAACATGAAAAAGTTTTGTTAGGGTTTTTTTGGAAAAAGGTCCGTTGAGGACCCTCGGAAGGTGTACCGACCTACACATTGAGATATTTCAGTTACTTATTACTTAATTAATTTGGTGGAGATTTTTGATAAAAACTCCTATGAATGACATCAAAACTACACACAAGTTATATAAGTACTTACTTAGGTTTTTATGAGAAAAATCCTAAAAATAAATTTCCTAGCAAACTTTGACTGTTGAAATACAAAACTTTGAAATAACTGCAGTAAAAATAAACTTGGTAAACTACAGAGGGTGGCAAGTGGACAATTGTGAAGGGGTGGGTCCACCCCTAGTCGAACTATTAGGGTACAATGGGACTTCGATGGGCCCCAAACTTGGGCGTTCTGAGTTGCTTTCACCCCTCTTTTCCAACGCAGTCGGTGTAAGTTAATTTGCATTTTTGACGTTCGTTAACGATGCATATTATATTTTTCTGTGATATATTGGAGAAATGTATTATTATTATAGATAGAGACAACTCAATCCACTCGCAATCTTGTGCGATGGTTTGTTCAGACTAGTTAGTCATTCGACTACCAAGTAGTTTCCAAAGCGAATTTCACAAGTAAAATAATCAGTATTTAAAAAATAATTTTCCGATACTAAGATGTGAGATTTCATTGCCACAGCATATTAAACAAAATGTGTACTTATATAATAAAGCTGATTTATAATTTTGTTTGTTTGAACGCGCTAATCTCGGAAACTACCAATCCGATTTGAAAAAATATTTTTGTAATGCATAGTCACATTCATCGGGAAGGTTACGAGTATATCTCGTATATAGGTTAAGGTTACTTTTCATTCCGAAATTCCTACGGTAACATGTACAACGCGTGCAAAACCGCGATGCTTTTATTTACTTTTACTTTTATACTTCTCAACAGACTAAACACACACTACAATATATTAACACACCCAATAATCAACGTTACACGTCCATACATGAATCATCTCATTGTCTAGCCCAGCTGTGGTTTAACACCAACTGTTAATTCATATAAACAAGTACATTCAAATGCAAAGCGTTATCCCTTTATGATAATTGTTTTGAATGTATAATTGTGTGATTGTTGTTCTGTTTAAATAACCGAAAGAATGGAACGAATTGATTTGTTACGGTTTTTAAGTGGTTGCAATCTGTTGCATACGTAGGAACGTAGGACCCAAAAATATGTCATCATTGTATATTAATAATAGTGTTAAATTGGTAAAAAGCCTACTTGGTAGTCAAAAGTCGTTGATATTTTGAACCGACTTCAAAAAAGGAGGTGGTTTTTCAATTCAACCGCATATATTAAGATTGAAATAATCTATTTAGTTGACTTCCTATTACAGGAAAAGTTAACAACCTAAAAAGGTATTACGTCTGCAAGGCAAAGGCTTCTACGCTCACTGCAAATATATTAGTACTTAGAAACATTTCAAAAGAAACTTCCGAGTTATTTTCAACTCATTATTTTACCAACAGACTATTCTACAAAAATCTTTGAACTACATCCCCAATTCTTTGACACATTTGGTACAGAATACAACGAGATGTTATCTCCATACATTAGTGATATCTCTCTGATATATCTCCGACGTAGCGCTATCGGGAGCTTCGATCTACCCTCCACAGCAGTCATTTGTCACACTCTAATACTACGAATTAATGATTATTTATTCTATTTATTTCTTAAATATAGGAAAATGTAGGTGAAGTTAAATAAAACTTTTTTATATTCATTATTCATTGCTTCGGTCCTATTCTAACGCGCCATTTCCATCTGAGCGATACCTTGCTTCAGAGGGTACGTAAAATTTTCAGTCCCAGTTGTTGCATCGTTAGACCACGCCCGACGCCTTAAGGTGGTCTAAAGATTCCGACATCAGGGTTGGCCACTAACCTACTCGAATTTACCTAATTAGTTTATCAAGCCTTATTGGCACGGTGGCATTGTATCGATGTTCATGACTAATGAAAAGGTAAATAATATTAGATCTTAATTTGGTTATACTGAAGACATTTCAATTCATGTATTTTTGTCTTAATGAGATGAGAAATCTATATTTCTATGTGATTTTAAAAAGAACAGATGCACAAAACTGAGTCCAATCAAATACAAATACACCTTAAAGTATGTAGAATTCGAATCATTCAACCCAGTGACACACAACAATGCACAATAGCCCGAGGTGTGGGCAAAATAAAAAATCCCATTTTGCTCTGGGATGCGGAATAATTACCGCTTTTTACCGGATTAATCCGGATCAGATAACGTACGGAGCCCTCATGCGATGTGCGTTTGATATTCATGATCATTCCCTCAGGATTTTAAGGGATTTCGTGGATCACACGACGCTACTGAGGGATTGGGTTACATATTTAGGTTATTGAAATATATTTTATGGTATTATTAAAAGAGTAACTAAATAGGTACTAACATTAACATAAATATTTAGTTAATAAAATTATGTAATACATGTATACACTAGCCGCGCCCCGCGGTTTCATCCACGTTATACCCGTTCCCGCGGGAATTTCCGGATAAAATGTATCTTTTCTATTAAAATTCTTCTAATTCCATGTGTTATTCCGCCATTGATCTTGGGAGAGCTAGTAAAGAGTACGCTAAAGCTCTACCAATCGTTGTGCCATGTAATGTAAACCGATATATATGTAGTAATAAGAATAAAAGTAAACAGTAGCATTTACGGCGGTAACCATAAAGGCCCGTAATTAAATCTTAAGAGAAAATGAGGGTTCGAAGCTGCGTGGGTCCAAAGAAACTAACGTCGAATTGAATTGGGTTCCGTACAATATATTTTATATTGTAGACTTTACAATATAGAGGTACAAATGGCGAGTGAGTTTGACAACCCTAGTTTTATTTTGTAAAACACGGAACGCCAAATATAAGCGAGGGTGCACACAGGACAATGCGTCCCAACCAGGTGCCGGCACTAGCTCGTGTACAATAGACTTTAGTTGACTTTATTTTTGTGATTTTACCAACCAATAACGAGCACAGACTTTATGGAAGCTTACGAGGTTATTTGTTTGTGTAACTTACGAACGGTAATACAATATTGCTTTATACTGTTTTATAAACATTATGTGAACTGTATATATGGAGTTCTAAAATACTTAATTTGCCATAATATTATTCTTCGTATGTACCACCTATCTAAGTTCCCATAAATATTGAGAAGTTTGCATACTATTGAAATAAAGTAATTATAATTTCTTCACAGTAACGTTTATTGAAAGTTCCAGCTAAAATTAATAAGCCAAAGATCACAATTACTCATAATATTCTTTCAATTTCACACTCATTTCAAAATCGCATTCGATTCGAATCGGAAACGATTGTAAATAAATATTGAGAGACGCCCACGCGTGACCAATGTTCTAATAACATGCTAGTTACACGGTCTTCATATGTAATGGGATGAATGGAAAGCAATTTGCCTGCAGTTGCGTTCTACGGTAGATGGTAGGTAGTGACATGGTAGTGACATTGAGGTTTCAGAATTGGGACTTAGTATTTTGTATGTATTCGTTTTTTTATCATCATTCCGAGTAGGTTAACTTGGAAAAATGGATTAATGTTTTTTTTTGACGGGCCAAAATAGGCCAAATTTATCACGAAATGCTTGAAAGTTACTGAGGGAGTCCTTTGCTCAGAAGAGGGACAGTATATTTTGAAAAAAAAAACCTTAATTTATCCTTGGTGTGTACAGCAGCATACACGTCATTTATTCACCATCTAAAATTTAATTTTTCGTTTTAACTTCCCGACCATCACTACTGACCGATTGTGCTGGTGTCAAACCGTTTACCCTTATCTGCACACACATCTGTCACGCTGCATCGATGCACACACAACAATGGAAACCATTCATAAGGAGTTTTTATCAAAAAATGCATTTTTCACCCAAAAAACATGATTTTGGGGTAAAACGCGTTCGGATTAAGTGGGGAGCAATTGAAGATTTTGTTTAAAAATTATTTGGGATCGAGGGACGTAATTAGATTGATGTATTTTGTAGACACGGTTCGCTGTTGGTTTATTGTCCTCGCTCGACCTGTCTACAACCTTACAGTGGTGCTGAGATTATTTTTCTTTTTCGAATGTTAATATATTCTTAAAAGAATGCAATAAATGAATATTTCAGATGTACTTACTAACCTTTTTTTTAAACTATAAAGCAAAACCTATAGCTTTGGGGTTAAAATTTGCAGTATATGCAACACAACAATCCGCAGATGGATAGCTTTCGGGATACAGGGCTGACCTGAAATGGAGCATTGTTAAAAGTATTGACTTTAATGTATTACTTACGTCCGTATTCAGTGGTCCAATGCTTCCTTTGCAGAGATTTAATAGCGATTTTGCAAGTAATGTATAACAATTATGTCTATTAGTTAAGTGTTGATTTAATGAACGTCTCTGAGAAAAGCTTTTATTTATTTAAAAGGGAAGTGAAGGGAAGGGATGAAATAGGTTCATTCTCTTAAATAACGTGAAAAGTAGATAGTCATATAAGTCGTCTCTATTACCAAATTGAAACCTGTATCATAAACCGACAAATTAAGTCGAACATCTGCTATAAATTATAAAGATCGTACAAGTGTTAAATAGCCTAATTTGTGAACAAATGACTGGTATTTATTTAATATATTTATTGATAGTATCACATCCAGAACACGTGTTTGTCGCCTCAGCACGGACAAGACACACGCCGACACTTCGAGGCACGTGGCCGAAACGTGCCGACATTTATACGGTGGTTAGCACCACTTTGGTACAGAATATCTTTTTTATTGGATTAGGAACATAGATTGTATAATTAGCCATATTTTTATTTAAATGCCGTAATAAAAATATGATAAAGATAAGCAGTTTGTCTTTTTGTTTGTTTGAACGAGCTTATATTAAAAACTTCCAATCTGATTTGGATATTTTTGTATTGAATAGCTACCCACAATCAACGGGAAGGTTAAGGGCTGTCTTTTTGCCGAAATTCCCACGAAAACGGGTACAATGCGAGTAAAACCGCGGGGCGTTGCTAGTGCCTTCATGAAAATGTTATAAATGGTTTATGAAATCCAAACAAAGCTCTAGCTTGTGTCATAATTTTAATACCAACCAAACCTAAAGGATCGACACCTCTTCTAGTAGTCATAATTTTATTTTAATTGAATTTTTTGGTACACACATCTATTATTTTACTTTTTAGTTTCATAGACTAGTATAAAATCAACCCATCAATCATTGACACGATAAAATACCCGTGTGAATATCATATTCAAGTATCCATCAATGGTCACGAGTATTTAGTAATCCTACTCCTAAACCCACACTTCAGAAGTAAAAAATGTACCAGAATATGACTGCCACGTTCAAACTCAAGTAGGATTTTAACTATTGTCATTATATCCATAATATTTTACTGTTGGTAGGGTTAATTGTGCGTAGTGTGAGAAAATGTGTCAATGATTTTTAATATGTTTTAATTTAGGGTATCATTGTATTTTTAATGCACCTAAGTGGGCGGTTAAGGGTTATTGATATCTGTGTTTACTTGTGGGACTGATTTGACCCTGGGAAAATGATTTCTGTTGCTACATAATATGATTTTCAATCCCAATAAGGGGTTTCCAGATTTGGTAAAAAATATGGAAGCAAAACATTTATTTGTAGCTTATAAAGTGAACTCTTCTGTACTGTTCATAAGGTTGAAGTTTTACGTTATAAGCTAGTAGTAAGTAGAATACTAATTAAACGCCGAGTCCTGAAAAGCTTGTTTATTGATGCTCATTCATTGTGTTGGGGGTTGCGGGTTCGATTCCCGTCCGGAGTCAACAATATGTACAGACATAGGTTTTGACGACGATGTCTGGGTGTCAATTATATATAATTATAAAGTATCTGTGTATATATGTAGTATTAAAGTATCTGTGTATATATATTAAAAGTGTGTGAAATTGAACGGGTAAATTATATTTCATGGATCAAACTTATCTAGTACACTTATAATAGTTAGTTTTAACACCTAATCCTATGATAGCCCACTTAAACCCCAACTGGCCAGTATATCGCGCACGCGTCGGCCACGCGTTGACGCCGCGACGACACGCGTCGCCAATCAGACGCGTTACAATATAAACACTTGTACATCTGATAATAGTGGACAAATTACTCTTTTTTATTAATAAATTTTATGCTGAGATTGATAATATTACAATCATAATCTGTTCGTAATTTAATTTTTTGCCTGAGTATGGTGAAACCAAAAGCAGGAGGGTGAAGGAATCCGATGAAGTTTCGGTTGTTTTCCTTACATATAGAAATCAATTGAATGCCTAATTGTAGTAGAGCAATTTGTTGATCTAATAGTGGGTACACACGTACGTACTTGCTCGATAAACTTGCTCGATCTCGAGCAAGTACGAACGTGTGTACCATGCAAGTCTCAAGACAAATGCTCGAAGCCAACCAAAATGTTCGATTCGAACAAGATTCAAACGTCCATAATTCTTGCTCGATGTTCGATGCAAACATGTTTGTACATGTAGCCGCGAGGTCGAGCATGTTAGTCGTGATTGATATTTTTGTGAAGAGGGTGCGAGTGCACTGTTAAAATGTCGGACTTTCGTTCATTTTCTCGGGATTTTCAAGATGCTTTTTACTCTGACTCGAGCATTGACTGAAATTCTTAAATAAATTACACAGGAATTGTCAGAATCGTTACATTAATAGACCTTCTATCATCAACATTCAATGACTTACTCGAAATGAATGTAAAATTTATGAGCCTCGTTTGTGGTATTTCTCACTTCTTTCATTTTTGGACGACCAAATAGTTCCGATGACATCGATATCCAACATAGAATCAACATCATCCCACTATGACAGCAATATTCATCCTCCAGACACACAGGTATTTATTTATGGTTTATGTAATCATATTTTCCTGCCAGTCAACAGCTCCTTCGTTGTTAAAATATCTTTCGAATTTTTCTCTGATCGACGTCCGTTGCTCGAAGAGTTTCAACGCACATTAAACATGTTCTTCGAGCAAGCTTTTACGTGTAGACGCAGGATCGAGCATGTTTGTAGATAGTCATGCTCGGATGAAATATGCTCGTCGCGCATGTACGTACGTGTGTACCCACTCTTAGTTTAAGGATAATTTCTTATTAAGTAAGGCCTGTTAACTGTTTATGCTCATACTGACTATATTTGGAGCTAGTGGAGCGCTTTCGAACCCCTAGGTAACAGGCGATAAGTATTATTTCAAATTACACAATTAATAAGTAACTTCACAGATGCCCACAGCTTCAAACTCAAACTTCTATATTATCACTATAAACAAACCGACAAAGAGTCGGTTAGTTTTCAATCAGTCTCTAGTGGCTAAGGGTATCTGAGTACCTTTACCAAATGTTGCTAACTTCAAATCTAATCAATGTAACTTATCAACCTTATTCCTAAACCAATAAAGTTAAAATTAGAACACCATTTTTCTTTTGGTCAAGGGTCATATAATTATTGGTGAAAAAAGATAAATTGAATTTTATTGCGTTGTAATAAGGGAGCTTGTTGAATGGTTGTATGTGTCTCATTTGTGAAGTGTTTACGGTTGGTGTAAACTAAACAAGTCATCGAGTAGGAGAGTTTGGTCCGATGAAAACAGTTGCGCACATGATGCAGTGCGGTAATTGATGAATAGGACATCACCTAATACATTAAAGCTAAGAACAACAATGTAAAGTCCGTTCCCAATTGTTGACTTTTTGCTCAAATTTAAATCGGATGTCACACAACGGTAGAACATTTTAACTAAAATTGTCAGACACCGATAATAAATCAATAGAGACACTGACACCTGAATAAAATTTGTATCCGTTAGCTGATAAGTGGGAACAGGCTCTTAGTTTACACTTTTCTCTTTAAAACGTACATTATTTTTATGGTACGGTTCGGAAATAATTTGTTTTCCAAAGTAACATTCAATGAAATATTTGTTCTAATGTTTCTACAGTATTATATGAAAGCAAATAAAAGCTTTTTATAACGAATTATGTAAAGATAATGAAAATGTTATAATTAAAAATATTAATAAAAATTATGTTACCAACTTCAGTAACGCGTTGATGTCTTTTGTATTGAAAATTCTAGTAAATTTCCATTTTATTTCTTTAACCTAAAGTCCAATAAATAAAATCGTAGAATTAATATTCCATCTATTTACCAGCTACCCATTAATATCTCCAATTTACCCGAACATGGGATTACGATTTTGACTCCCCATTTCGAGTAACCATTTTATCAAGACCTGCAATACAACCGCAGAAAACTCAGTACCCCCAATTGATTGAAGCTCTATTAATATTGGTTTATTGATAAAACTATCCACAATTTAATAGTCCTTACCAGTATTATAATAAGGGATATATTTCTTTGAATTTTATAATGAAATGGGATAAAATGTCAGCTGTATGCCCAATTTTGTGGTGATGCCAATTCATCTTTTGGTATTAAATGTGGAAAATGACAGATTGTCTTCTATTAGTTTAAGTATTTATGGTTTTTGTGTCATTGAGGGTACGGCCACGGTGGTGTTTACTTACTAACTTTCGCAAAAACTACGCAGTGCAATGAAATATTTATAATGCGAGGCGTATAAATATCAAGATATAAATTTCTTAACAGTAATTAAAAACCATACAATTAAAGTAGTTTAGATATAAATTGGCGATTTAGGACCAAACATACTGCTTATTATTTGAGGTAAAAGTGCTATTAATAAATCTATAGAATTATAATACAAATTTCAATCCTTAATAAAAAAAAATTGCTAAAAATTTGCAAACAACGCGTTTACGGATATTATTCTAACAGTTCATAAAATCAATAATGACCATAATTAAATGCAATTTTATTAACGACCACTAAATCAAATAGTAATAAAAAAACCTTACAAAACATCTCAATTTAAAATGTTGAATAAACATCATCCTTATTAGCTCAGTTTTTTATTAGTTTAGTGCAGTGAGTAAACACGGCCCGCGGGCGCGCCTGTATGAATATAAAGCAATACTGTACAAACATACAGACAAACAAACGGAGAGGCAATTAGCCTGCGGTCAGGATCTGGACATTTGATAGTGACGACATGTGGGCGCAGTTTGATTTGGAAAAGAGTTTGTTTATTTTGATGAGTTTAAATAACACCGTTAGTTTAGATTGTAGGTTTTAGTTAAAACTCATCAATTATATATCGAAAAAAACAGCTATTACAATTTTAGTTTATTTCACAAAATATTGTTTCATGTTTGCTGAAATAAAACAATACTTGATACTATTTGTGAGTCAAAAATATTTTTGATAATATAACTGAACTTTGACTACATCGTCAGAATATAGATTTGTTAAAAATGAAGAATTCCATAACAGCATTTTATGACAAGAATGATCCAATAGTAGTAAGCTTTCGGATGATTATTTCTCCATAATAATTAATCTTTTCAATCACTTGTAGTGAGATGTGATACAATCTTTACGGAAATATAAATAGGGAGGAACTAAATTAATCGAGAATCAATGCGAAATGTGAATATTAGTGGTAATGGTCCTTTGTGTATACTAAAGAGGGGAGATTGCAACTACCACGTTAGTTCGACTATTAATTTGGATACTTTGATTACTTCGCTGATATATTAATGTAGTTTATCGTTTCTTTTTTTATTATAAATAAAGATAAAAAACGAAAAAGAGTCTCATGTACACATTTCAGAGTTAAACTCAACAGCAAATAGCAATGCATTTCTACCAGTACTATAATGCTACGTTAAGTATTCGCTAACTGCACCAATCATATTATCAATATTATACAATAGCTGAGAGACCCCTAGATAACGAACCTTACTTCTGAAAACTTAAGTATGAATAAAGTCAAATCTAATCATACTAAAGTTAAAAAATTACGATAACTTAAATCGCCGCACTAGATTACTCTAAACAACTTCTAAGCCATCCTAAATATTCATCCAATTTCTAAAATAAATAAACTCAAGTAAGGGTAGTTTCACGCCTACCACAGCGTCGGTAATCCATTCGTCGCGGTGACAGTTGATGCGGCTTTCGTCATGGCGTCTTGTGGACCACCCTTAATAATGGGACTGGTTACTGGTTAATTATACAGAAAGGAAATGGTTATTGATTAACAAGATGTCTGTTATTTTACAATTTTTTACAATTGATTTATTTCTGTTATAGGTTAAATATTGTGTCTAAGTGATTAAAATGTAAAATGAACATTATTTGGTATATTCAAGGTAAGTTTGTGTTTCAACTTTAACCAACTTTACATGTGTACCTTGATTGTGATTGTGATAAATATAACCAACACAGAAATCATTTAATTTCCGGCCCAAAATCACAACACAAGTCAATAATGCGTGACGAAAGCGTAGATTTGTTGTAATTACAATAATTTCGAGCAATGTGTGACAGTTGGTGGAGCCAGGTGATCGCGCTTCCTGTGCAGAGCATTGAGTTATATGTACTGTACGTTAGTTCATATAACTCAATGGTGTAGACCATGTTGTGAAAGAACGTTGGATTTCGCCTGAGGGTAGTTCGTTGGACGTATTCAACAAGTATAGTAGGTACTTGTTTATTAAGATTAGCTAGATCTTGGGATCTCATATTTCTATTTTGTTGTTATAAAAGAGAGAGAGTTGTTTAATATACTTGAAAGGAGGTTATTACTGAGGCATTGAAGATATATTGCTCATAAGTTGTGAAGAATAGAAGAAGAAAAATAGTGATTATGATTTTATATTATTTAAAGAAAAAAAGTCTTCCAAATCAGTTTTAATATATTTTTTTTGTATGCTTGTTAAATGTTTTCTGGCTTTTTATTCAAAATTCAAGTAGATTGATTATCCAATATTTGGATATTTTGTTTTGAAATCTTAACAGTTAATCAGTTAGGCAATATGTGTATATCATAAATACACATCTCCTTTATTCCTTGTTACTGTCAATCATTAACTGTTTACGCAGCATCGGAAAGGAATCAATACATAATTTATGACACCCGAATAATTGGTTCAAACCAACAATACAGATCGTAACGAATTTCCAGAACAAACATTTTGAACATTTTCGTAACTCTATACGGGGTGCCCTTATTGAAACATGCTCGCCATTTTAGTCATACTTGTTTTCGGAATAAGGGTTGTTTTTCTTTGTATGTTTCAAACAATGGTAGAGTTTAGGGTGCGCAGTAGCATTCAAGTTGAGCTATTTAACGTGCATTGTTCCTATTTGATTTATATTCATGGTCCTTATTATTATTATCAGTTGTTAAATGAAGTGAATGTTCCCGTTTGGATTGACTTCGCTTACTGGTGGATCATTCTTTGTTTATTTTTCAATTATGTAGAGAGTTTAATTTTAATGGAGTCACTATACTTCTGTTCCTTTTTCGTCCATGTTTCGTGTTTAAGAAATATTTGGAGGTGTTCATAAGTCAGACAGATTTACACATACATATTTATTTAAGGATATCTCATTCGTGAATTAAATGACGTAAAATAGAAAAGTATAAAAATATTTATTATCTCTGTAAAACTTTACAAAAAATGACTAGCAATAGACTATTACAATATTAACTTACATTTTATTGTCTTTGGTTCTATACAGTACAAAATCTTAATTCTAAATATAAAATTCAAATGTAAACAGTTTTTTGACTAGACTTATATTTGCGCGTTGATCGTCGATCTATTATAAAAGTTATTGTAATTTCTTTGGTTATCGTAGCAATATGTACTTTGTAAGTTACCGTGGTGTCCGTAATAAGGCATTTCGGTGTAATTATTGTACACAGTGTGTCCGTACCCTTCGGTAGGATAACACTCTTCAGTTTTGGGAAACTTTCTGTTTTTGGCAGTTTCAAAAGCATTTTTGAAGAGCTCGTAATTCTTCTGATTGAAATATCCTTCGTTGACATTTTGATCGTAACCTTCATTATATTGTTTCGTCGGGTAGTACTGAGTCTGCTGCGTGTCGTCCATCAAACTTGCCGGGTGAGTAAAGAATCCAGTACCAGTGGTAGATGTTATACAATTTCCACCCTTATTGTTAACAGATACGGTTACATTTCCAACGTTGATCAGTACTCCTTCTGGAGTCTGCATGAAATTGGAACCGTTTGGAAAAGGTCTGCTGAACCCTTGGAAGTCACGGAACCCGCAGTCACCGTTAGCTTCGCTTTTGGGCATCAAAAACATTTCCCTGAAAGCATCTTTCGTTATTTTGTCACCAGCTATCGAATAGTTCTGTAGCTTCTCGTAGTTTAGTGCAAAGTTCTCAGTTGGTTGTCCCGCGTTGATATTGTCCAGAGAGTCTAGAGTTTGACTGAGAGCGAAGATGTAGTTGTGGGCGAATCGCAGTGTTTCTATCTTCGTCAGTTTGGTGTCTTCAGGGAATGTTGGCAGAACACATCTGAGCCTATCTAAAGCTTCATTCAACATGTGCATTCTATTCCTCTCTCTATCATTGGCTTTCATTCTTCTATTCCTCTTTATTCTCAAGATCTGTGTCGGGCTCTTGCATCTCGATACTCTATTCTTCCCGTTAGCGTATTTCCTCTTTGGCTTGTTCAGGTCTTTTGGCTTCCTTTCCTTCTTTGGTGTTGACGTGTTATCAGCTAGTAAGTTATCTTCAAAGGTTGTGATACCTTCCATTGGTTCTTGATAAGAGTAATCGCCATTGAATAGTTTTCTTCTTACGTTATCTTTGGATGGTGAGAATGAGACATCGAGATCTGAAGTGTTTTGTTTCAGGGGGGTGCTGTGGGGGATGGGCGTGGCGACGTCGACGTAAGATCGTTCGAACCCGGAGTCGTTGCTGCAGATGCTGTCGTTGAAATCACAGTAGTCATCGAAGTCGGGAGTAAACATGTTTGTATCTGTAACAAAGGAATTTACGTGTTAGAGTTTGATAGTATAACAAAGTTGGTCTTAGTTTATTGTTTCTATGAACGATTTTAATTCAAATATTTTTTTGTATTTGTTATCATTTATTGATGTAATCTTTCCAAGCCTATATAGTGCGAACTTTGGGAATGCACGTTCAACAGTCTGTCATATGTAGTTCCCATATACCATTTTCGACATCTAGCGCAATAGAAAAGCGATAGAAATTAAAATTAGAATGTATTTGAAGCAAATTGTTTTTAAAATGCTTTATCAAAACCCGCGTGTCGCAATGCCTAGGAGTAAAACCAAAATTCGATTTATTTTTACAGAGATTTCAAAAACCGATGGAGAAGGTTTTGATTTGAATAATCTCAATTCAACATGTATATATGTATATTTTTTATTTATTTCAGTATCACATAGCAATCCATCATAACTCTCTACAGCTAGAGTCAACCACCTATTACCGGCCCTTATTTGTGGCCGTCCACCGCGACAGGTGAACCCGAGTGATCGCGTGACCGACGGACCGGCCGACTATTGAACTTTATCACTTCCGACTTCCGTTGGTTTAGGGTTGGTGGACGTTGAGGGTGAAACAATCACAGAGAGGAAAGCAAGTAATTAATTGCAAAGATTTTTAGTTCGCAATAGTCAAACTGAATTAAAAGCTCAAGTCAATATAATAATGAAACTTCAAGTAACATTATGTTTATTTATGTGAAGTAAAAAGTTTTATGAATTATTTCAGCAATGGCTGTTAATTACGAAGGCTTTTTAAAAGTTTTTAGGTCTGTTTTTGGTAGTATATTATAATAAGTTTTTACTTGTTACCTTTCCTAAACATTATGTTTAAGAAACACCAAACTCTTATTTTAGTTTTCAGTACCCCAATTTCAATCAAACACAATAACAGGTGTGTGTAAACACTTGATTACAATCAAACTGCAAAGTCAGTAAATCAAAGTCTCTGTTACCACTTGCAGGCCACCTGCGACTCGCACGCGACTCGCACGCGACTTGCACGCGACTTGCACGCGATGCAAGCGTGGGTGGTAACTGATGCGTGACGATACACCTATTATTGAGTCATTTAGTTATCATTTGAAGTTAATTTTTAAAGTGGATTACGCCTTTTATAAACAAAACTCTTGTGTTTGCTATGCCACGATTGGTATGATCATTGGATACCATCGTAGCCATATATAACGTTGTTATGATTTGGATATGATTGCTACCTTCAAAACAAATAATGCAATGGAATAATGCTACGGTGCAATAATGCTACTAATCGAAAATCTTACGGTGGTATCTAAGTTTCATCTGAATACTTCCTTCATTCACATCTCACTGCGGCGGCACCGTTGCAAGGCAGAGTACCGGTAAGAAGGCGCCCAAGCATTGCTTGAAGTATGAATGAACTAGTATAGTACAGAAAGAAAAACAGATACAATCAAAGATACTTATTTCAGTCAATCTACTTATATTGCTTGTTTCTGAATGTTGTAATTAATTTGTGCTGATGTTAATGTTCGAAAATAAATAACAATGACTATCTTTCAACTAATTCCAACCAATTTCCAATTTAATACGAAGTAAAATACGAAGAAAATATACCTACTATTTACACCTAAACTTTAATAAGAACTTAATGAAACCTAGGTATAGGTTTTAGAATTAGAACTTAGTTTACCGACCTATAGATATCTATAGTATAGACTGATGATTGATGTGATGAAATAAGTGTAATTTATTTACGCATACTTACTTGCCAAAAAAATATATCAGCAATTCACAAGCAACAGTTGTAAGACATAGTCACACAATGATCACTACTATAATCACTTTAAATTCAAAAATTTACTAAACTTTCAATAAATTAGGCACACACTAAAATTTACTACAAAAATAGAAGATTTTCTTAACCCTATAACCGCGGTGTGGGCACGTGAGACCCACTGCGATGTAAAACAAACTATGAAGTAGATGCGTGGAGTTTCACGATATGGGGACAATATGGGACGGACGGTTTGGGGCACGCCTACATTATGTTTTTCATGGGGTGGTAGATACTTGACCTGTGGGGTTTGTATGAGTTTGGTTTACAAAGTTTTATTTGAATGTTCAACGAGAAATGAATAAATAAAAAGGTTTTTCTAAACAATAAAGGTTAAAATCCTGTAAGTTTTTCAGTAGTGCATGAAAAAGTTGTTATTAATGTACTAATCTGAAATTATGTGGAAAATCTTAGAAAATGTAAGACTTCAGTTTTTTTATTATTTTATTAACGGTTACTAACTTTACAATTTCTGAAAGTCGTTACCAATATAATTTATGACTACCCCACATTGCAATAATTTTATTTAATAGTTTAATAGCGCGTGCAAATGTTTTTTATGTAACCCTTTGACAATATTGATTCGCAATAAATAACATCAATATTTGATCAGACACGCATTTGGGGGTTAACGTTTTTTGGGCAGGTTTTATTTAAGTTTTCTATACATGGAAGTGGTATGATATACTCATACCATTAAAATATAATCAGGCATTCAGAGTTTTAAGGAAGTTTTGTCTTTGAGTTTTCATTCTTCAGAAAGTTTTCTTTCCGATATACCATCAAAAATGCTATTTGAGTACTAGAGAAACCTTTTTGAATATTACCCAAAACTAATATTCGTTGTCTTGTTTCAGTAAAAAAAATCTCTCTCAATAAACTGTTTCATTATTTGCGAAGCTATTCATTCTCAATCGCGAAAAGATTACTTTTTTAATAAAACTTTTGCTTCATTAATATTGCAATCTGTGCAAAAATACTAATAAAAATCTTATCTATGAATATGACAGGTGTCATCACATCTATTTTTCACACGTTTCAATTGGTTTACAAACGTAATATTAAATATTTTATATTGAAAATACGACGGCCAAAGACCAGTAGCAACCGATTTATTTGTATAAAGACATGTTAACATGGTTTTTTTGTATTAATTGGGTGGGTATTAAACGTGTCAAATTTGACATATGTCAATATTGTGTCAAGATAGTGTCAGCTGCATTTTGATATGCAGTTGGTTTGATAAACGTAGACAAGTTTTGCTATGCACCCCTAATGAAAAATATATAAAACATAATTTATTCCTAAGTTACAGCCCTTCAAAAATTACAAACCGAGCACTTTAAAAACTTCAAATGACATGATATAAAACCATTCTTGAATAAACATCGTTGAAAAAAATTAAAAATTCGAACATACTCAACAAAATTTTGCCAAAATATTCGTAAAAATATAAATATGTATCTCAATAGAGAACTTAAAAAATTTGAGATTTTGAAGTCGGTAAAAGTGTGGTTGTGTGTTTGCATCCATTTTACAAGACATTGAAATCACTTAACCCACCCAGTGCCTCGCATCCACAAATGCACCAAACGTTTTAACAAAACATCCCCTTTGTACCGTTTAGTATAAAGAGTTGCACCGTCATTATTTACAACCCTTTCGAATCAGCCCTTAACAACAAAACTTTTTAACATTTTTTAAAGTACAATGCATGATGTATGGATTTTTTCTCTCTATAAGGATTAAAAGTACTTAGTACTATAAATGTTTTAATATTTAAAAGATTAGCTTCATGTCAAAGTTTGATAGTAGGTAAATATTTTAGGGTTTTTAACATGTTTCTATTTGTTGAAACGATTTTTTGGTTATTATTTTGTTTGTATTTTGTACCCAATGTTTGTGTAGAATTTGAGGATAACACATTGATATTGTAGCTGTTTTAACTAAAACTATATTAAATAGCTAAGGCGTAAGTGCAGACTGTAGTGAAGTCAGTCTAAAAATGGGGTTTTGAGCTATTTGACTACGGAAAATCTGTTAGGCGTATTAAAAGTGTGTAAGGCGTTCGTAAATGTGCACACTCTGTAGTAAAAACCTTTCAAGGTTTAGCAAATATCAGTCTTTAGACTAGGTTGACTAATAGTTTACTCATAAGGCTAATCGTAAACTATAGTTGACATTAATGACAATCAAAAAAAGATGTATTTTCAGTAACTATTTTTTACTAGAAACAGCTTTTTAAGCCTAAAGAAATATTCTAAGCACCGTTTCATGTTCACAATCCCCATCTCAAAAAGGATCCTTAAGATACTAAATGTAAAATATAATAAAAGTCTTTATCATAAAGGATTATAGTAAGCCGAAAACAAGCAGATAATTACGGCGGGCGACGGGTTAAGTCCGCAGAATTATGCTCAGCGGTGAGATGTGTTTAGACCGGTTGGGGGCTGAGGGGTTGAATGGCAAACATTAGGGATGGGATGCTAGAGTTATCGATATTTTTGACAAGACAAATAACTCTGACACCAGTTGGCTACTGACCGATTTAAAACGAATGAATGACAACATTTACAAAATTTGATTCGCCTATAAAAAATAAATTACACTGCTTTGTAACGTAGTGATAAGATGGACTTTTTGTCCTTTTGTTAATGCATAATAGTTTTATATATAATAGTTATAATAGTTTTTTTATAATAGTTTTAATTCAAGACTATCGTATATTTTTATCGATACCCACCACACAACGTCATAGGTACAACCCTAAGATAAAAATCAATCACTAGTTACCCTTTAACGGGGTAGTGTAGAGTAGTAATGCATTCATGGTCTCTCGAGCGTGCCGACTGCGATGTAACTAAATGTAGCCCTTTGAGGACTTAGCTTTTTATTTATTATTTTTATCTCGTGCGGGTCGGAGAGTTGACGGTGGCCGGTGTAGGGTTAAATTGAATTTTTATAGGAGTTTTGAGTTTGATATGATTTTGATGGATATGGAATTTACATTTCCCATTTAGTATTTTAAATACTAAATAATACCAGTTATTATCTAGTATTAAATAAAAGTTTTAATTAATAGATATTCCATAGAGTAAAAAATGTGGTGCTATGAGCTGATTTTCTGAAAGATGATTTTTAAATGTTAACATATGTAGACCGAATATTACAACTTAAAATAAAACAAGTTTTTTATAAATTGAATTATTTTTCAAAACATGACCTAAAATACAAAATCGACCGTAAAATACGACAAATAAATGGCAAAAGAAGTCGTTCCGTCAAATTATTAACCCATTCACTGCTACTGCACTGCGTGACGCAGTTTGTCATCAAAGTAATATATTTTTACAAGAAATCGCCAATGATCTGTGACGGAAGTAACATGTGGTGATAAAACGTTTGCTTTGTAGTGTGTTTGTTAATCAATCAGTCGGAAACTAGGCGCAGTGAAGGGTTAAATAGTTTTATTGGCGAATGTTTCGGTTTGATTTGGTTATTTATTTAGATGTAGCAGTAAAATTCATTTTGTTGTTTAAAAAAATTGAATATTCCTCTGTGCTGTACTTATGTAGTATATGCAGTTTATGCCTTTAAACTGCAGTATTAGGATCGTTACATGTTATTAATTTATAATTCCTGTTACTAATATAAAAAAATATATATCACTAAAACTGACTAAAACTAAATGAACTTTGACTAAAACCTTTATTCAATACCCATTATAGCAGTAGACAGCATAACTTGAAAAAAATGAGACCTAATAATGTATACTCTAGTGTTTTAATGTGCTTAAATAGTTAAGTAGTATTATTATAACAAAGTGTTAATTTGAAATTAATATAGATTATGTAACTATTCTTAAAATGTGTTCACATCTTGAAAGTTTTAACAGTAAAATATAGTCAATCCATAATATCTAACTACAAAATTATCTTTGCAATTTCCCACACATCACCTTGCTACGTGAACGGACTGCGTCGAATTCGCGTTTCCCCGCTCAACCACACGGCAATGACGTCACAGCCGGTTTGCGCCTGGGCACCACTCACCAAAAAAACACGTGCAAATCCATAAAAATATAAACTAAATGAATACTAAAATATCTAAAAGCAAATACATGCAAAAAGACATATTGTATTTGCACAATTGGCCGATTTGCGTCCATATCGGCGAAAACAAACGTACAAAAATGATTTCTGTTCGTAATAAAATTGATAGTAATGGTAATCCTTATTTACATTATGGTTTTTGAAGTGGTTAATCTGATAAGCGTACAGGTAGAATATTAAAAGCATTTGTATTGGTCATTTTATACGCCAGATCGGGGTAACATACGCGCGGGTATAGCAAGTGCGCCCTGTACTATCAAGTGAATTAGTATTTCTACATTTTGTCAATTGAAATATACTTTGTAATGTTTTTATGGGTTTTTGCTAAAATTGACACCAGTAATGAATATAAATATGATGAAAATCACTAAGAATACGCGTTGAAAGTAACATTGAACTGTAACAATGAAGATTGTTCTGTAGTACGTAACTTCTGTTCATTCCAATAGCAAATTACATACTACAAGCATGAATATAAAACTAATTTTTAATCAATGACTGATTCTGACTGACTTTTATTCATGAAAGAAAATTCCAAAGAAATCATCTTTCCAAGAGAAAGACAATTAAATCGGTCGATTCTTTTAGGCGCTACGAAAGCTCATTAAACGTTACTTTTTTTTGCGTTGGAACTACATATTATATAGAGTAGTATTTAAAAGATATTTGGGAAGACGTGGCATGTAGTAAAATGTAATAATAAATAAAATATTCAGTTTTGTTGCGATTTCATATATCCTTTCTTCATACTACGGGGGTGCCACAATGCAGCACAACGACGAAAACAAGGACTTTCTAAATATAAGACATTCGCTCACAAGAATATTATAGCGATCTTATTAGTGGCGTTGATTGACTAAGCGATGTTAGTTCATTGCGATTTTTAAGCAACGTGCACCTCGGCCTTTACTTGGATGGGCGACCGATGGTGGCGTTGCTATAACTATCTGAGTGCTACCGTGCTTCGGAGGGGGCGTAAAAATGTTAGGTTGGGTGGTTTCAATCGTCAGACGATGACATAGGTCTTTGAGCGGTTTAAAAACTCTGACATCCTGGGTTGGCCACTGACCTGCTCGAACTTAGTACTACATTATGTTTCTGAAAATTGCTAGTGGTTGTCGCCGTACTGCGGCATCCCTCGAGGGACTTTATCCCTATTTCCTTTAGAAGAGAATTGAAATAGGCTAGTTATTCATAAATACAATACGTATTTACAAAACTGCTACCTACATTCATTCATTATGTCATCTCTACATTTAGTCTTTGTCATCAATGACAACGAAGTTTATTTTTATTAAAAGTACCGACTTAATAGGTCTAGTGGCTTTTAAAAAGTTCATAGAAACAATTAAATGTTTAGATAGACAGACTGAGATAAAAAAATGTTATAAAACTGTGCTTGGATAATATTTTTATATATTTTATGAGCAACATTAACTTATATTTTGTTTGTTTAAAACGTTTTTGGTACAGAAAAACACATAAAAGGAAATAGGACAAGTATTACATACAAAATGATTCCACTGTCCTGTAACGATATTATTCAAGTTAATTACTACCTACAGGTGCGTATCTATTAAAACGGAGCGGAGCTGTGTTGGCTAAATCCACCAATCACAGCGCATTAAAATTGTCAACAAGGCATTGACATTCGTCGGACGAAACGCACCCAAGGCGTTCGTAGATAGAGCTAGTTACAAGAGAGTTGAACAGAAAGCAAGCGAGCAAATAGTTTGATATGCTCTATTGACTTCTAATCTAATTTTCATTTTCCAATAGGTCACTACCATGCTCGATTAAACCTACAACTGCGCGATGGCCTCTCATACTATATTATACTATTTTTATGTTATTTTTCGTGGCGTACTTTATTTAAGTATATTTATTTAAGTTTGTAGATTAAAATCAGTTAAACTAACTCACCTTAACAATACTTCATGTATCAAACTCTAGTGACCTCTAAAGGACTCTAAGTAAACAAAACTGACTTAAGCGAACACTACTCATTTTGAATAGAAATTAATAAACATTTAAAATAAAAGCGAAGTGTATCCGTTAGTAGTTTCAATTTAAAACAAAAGTGTGTTTTCATTTTATTAATTTATCAAATTAAGTACGTATATTTTCTGTATCATTATTTTTGCCTAACTAGGAACTTATACCGAAGAAATAGTTACGAATAACGATCAGTGCATTGAAAAATATCTATTCTAGACTGGCAGCGCCCTGCGGTTTTACCCGCGTTTTGTTTATATTTTATACATATAAACATTCCTCTTGAATCACTTTATCTTTAAAGATCTAAGCATACATAGGGACGGACAGCGGAAAGCGATTTTGTTATACTATGTAGTGATGACAATAAAAATGGCATGTTTGTTACAATTTTCACACTTGCCATTCAATACTTTACGAATAACTCGATGGAAAACTACACCATCATTTAGAGATCACCTTGCTAGTTCAACAAGTTCCTTGAACGATATCACCTATCTGAATTGAGTAGAAACAAATGAAAATCGTTGTCATCGCATGTTTTGTCCACTTTTATTTACGACTTATGATGTGATTAATATCGAATTAATTCAAATGTTGTAAATTAGATTAGCAGCTACGATCAAATAAGATTGATTGTGCTTTTAAGCGTAAAGTTGCGTAACTTAGCTTTACATATTATATTAATGTTCTGGTTTAAAATTAATATTTTATTTATAAAGTAATCTAATGTGTTTCATATAGTGCCCATGGTTTTTTTACTAGCCGACAGTTTTGTAGCTGAGGGCTTCAAAGTCAAAGATAAATATTTTGATTCAGTCTTCAGTTGGTTTTATTCAGTTCTTTTAACGCGTACCACCTTCATCAAAATTCTTAATTCAAAATACTTAGTAATACATGTAGTTACATTGTATTTTGTCTCCTAAACCCCTTTTTATATTACAGCCGTTGCAAAAATACTTTGAAATATTGCTCGTTTGATTGCTAAAGATTGTAACTTTACATTTATACTCTTTTAAAAGTATAATTGGAAATTAAAACAACATTTTCAGTGGGTGTTCGAAGTATGAATACTTTTCGATGAAAAAGTTTTTAAAATCAAAATAAATAATAATACCGTGAGTTGTTCGGATCATGTTCTTTTGCAGTCATAAAATTCGTAAAAACTTTATTTGATTTCAATTTCGTATTGTCATTTAAAATGATATTCGTTCCTCATTCAAAAATGATAAATAAATATTCATAATTAGTTGGAAACCCAAATACTGGCGCCATCTAAAATGTAGTAGTATCGTTGTGACCTCGTTTCCGGAAAGGTCACACCATTTGACCTTACGTCAAATAATGTAACTGTGTTCAAGCAAAGTCTACGAACGATCCGAACTGTGATGACATCTAAATAAAATATCCCTATTCTAATGTCACTCGACGAAATATCAACATTGATCGCCTGAGTAATGATTCGTTTGGACAATAAGGTAGACTTATCTTGAAAGTATGGTTTGTAAATGGCTGGTTTAATGGCACTTATTAGTTGTTGAAACGATGGTATGATATAAAAGCACTATGGCGTTTCGCAGTTGCTCCGTCTTTTGTGCTTCTTCTGTGTATTCGTTGTTGAAATGACGATATGATGTAAAGGCACCGTAGAGTTTTGTAGATGTCGTTTGTGATGCTTTGGAGTGTGAGCATATTGCTCAGACTATAGTTAGACAGTCTTCAGGTCTATGAAAACATTAAATGATAAAAATTAAATGTCCGAATACAGTTCTTCAATATTCACGTTGAACAAGTCAGTCTAAACAATGTTGTGCATGCTGCATACCACATGCAGTAAATGCTTTGCTCTTACGTAGTGCATTCTATAATGCTCATGCCCCAAGGAAACAAACAACTAAATTCTGAATAAAACACAGGGAGTTTTCTAGCAAAATGCAGCACAACAAGCATACATCTCTAAACAAAAAAGCCGATAAAAATATTCATGTTATTTTGTAATGATTTATTAAGTAAAGGTCTGCGGTTTTGCTATCGGTCAAGTATAGACAATCAAGTGCTACTAGACAACGAATACTTTCGTAATGTTTTCCATTTATTATGAATTTAAATAATGATTATTGATACTTTCATAACTTACATTCGAATTCAAGGTTAATCTCGTTTTATAATACAGAGTTGGTTGGACGATGTTGAATGTAATGAAGACACGGTTGTAATCGGCTCATCAAATTATCATCATTTGTATTAATCCGACTACAGAACAAAATACTCAAGATAGAAACTATAAACTTATCATGATTATAAAAAGCAGACCAAATTAAATTTAGTATCTATTTTTTGCGAATAGAGTATTTTTCTATTATAATAAATAAATAAATAAATAAAAAAGCCTTTATTTGACTGAGCTAAATTACATCTTAGTACTATTACTATTTACTTATTATTTTTTGCTTATTAATACTACTTTAATAATATTTATTCTATTATAAACTTAAATACACAACTTTAAAAAATATTAATTCATAAACTATAGAAAATTAGTAGTATAAACCTGTAATGTCCCACTGCTGGGCAAAGGCCTTTCATCTCACTGAAGATATCAGTACAGTGAGGAGGAAACTTGATAAAAATAATAATTCTTGAACATTGTTAAGTTAATCTTATCACATCCTCTCACAATAGTACTTTAATCAAATTACTTGCTTCATACATTAGACCTGTGATACAATAAAATAAACACTGTAGTCCCAAACATTTGTCCAAACAACCATTGAAGACCGATTTACGAGAGGATACAAATTATGACGTCTTATCTTCAATTGTGGCAGTGTTAATTGACTTGTTGTTAAATAAAACAACGGTCAAGTACGCCACGGAGCGGCGATACGAACGGTTAAATAAAATAAATAAATTATCGTGCAGTTGAGGTTGATTGAAGAGCTACTGGTGTTTAGGTGACCCTTACTACTGGGTTTTGTATCGACTTTGATTAATCACTTTTTGTTCACGTGAATAGAGTACTGTATTGTTTAGAAAATACAACAGTTTGATGACATTGAGTGAGTGAGCGAACACAAGTTAAAAAAAGTATATATAGTATATAGGTATACGAGTATATATACGGTTGAATTGGGAAACCTCTTTTATTAAGTCGGTTAAGAAAGTGTCTAATATAGAGCTGTTTCAGTTATTAAGATCGTCTTTTCATTTTCATAGTAATTAAAGTCTATTAAATGACAAATCGATAATCTCGCAATTAACTCGCTGCAGTCTTGGTTTTATGAGACCTATAGTAGTGGTTCAAAGTGGCCTTGCAAGGTTAACCTACTTAAGTACTTATGTCATAAGTACATAGTAAACGGAGCATACTCTAAAACACTTAACATTTCGAAATATTCATATATTTATGTAATACTAGCTGCGCCCCGCGGTTTCACCCGCGTTGTACCCGTTCCCGCGGGAATTTCGGGATGAAAAATAGATGTTGGCCGATTCTCAGACCTACTCAATATGCTCACAAAATTTCATGAGAATCGGTCAAGCCGTTTCGGAGGAGTACGCGAACGAACACTGTGACACGAGAATTTTATATATAAGATAACGAATTCGAATAGGAAATAGAGGTTTTTCTTTGTTTGAAACATTGTAATTTCAATTAACTTTAACATCCACTAATAGAAGATCGTTAAAACTTTATGTGAATAATCCGATTGATATGAGTAATAAAATAAAATTGTTGGTACCGGATGTACTGATAATGTACTTCCAGAAGGACAACACATCACTACATAGTATAAAACAAAGTCGCTATTTGTCTGTTTGTTTGTTTGTCTGTTTGTCTGTATGCTTAAATCTTTAAAATTACGCAACGGATTTTGATGCGAGGTTTTTGATTTTGAGGTTTTTATGTAAAAAAAATCCCGAAATTCCCACGGGAACGGGCACAACGCGGGTAAAACCGCGGGGCGCTGCTAGTCATTATACTAAATGAAACGGGTCTGTATCGCGTTAGATAGTTTAACGTATTTTACTAAAATACGTACCCGACGTTTCGAGCTAATTACACCGCTCGTGGTCACGGGATGACACATCGTTAATTTTAGTACATCGGAAGACGTCGTTAGGTGGTATGTTCTAGTGTAACAACCACATAGACATAACCACATTTGTATATTACGAGTAGTTGAGAGGTCTTTATTCTTGTTGTTGCCTGTAGCTTTTAAACTGTGTTAGTAAATGAGGCAAACAGTTAGAAAGGACATAGTAGGAAATAACAAATTCGTTGATTTTACAAAAAATATTCTGTTTTCAGTATAACCTTCGGGTTATGCATAGTTTGAAAATGATTTCACATACTGGTTTCATAAGTTTAAACGCAGACTTCTGTGACCACGGTTCCTTTTGGCCTAAAGATCAGGTATAAATATAAAATAAAAGCGAAGTGTATCCGTAAGCGTAGTTTCAATTTAAAATGATTTCACATTTTTGAGTGAAAAAGAGCAAAAAATCAAGTTTTTTAAGACATATTTGCTGTATGGCAGAATACTTATAAAGAACGCTGTACGAATGTGCGCATCGCTATTACATTTGAACTTTTTACAGAGCAAGTCAGTACGACTATCTGTTGTAAACGCCTATCTTCTTCTATAATATAAAAATGAATCGCAATCGCAATCGCAATCGCAATCGCAATCGCAATCGTGTCGCATAACTTCAGAACGACTGAACCAAATTGGATATTTCTTTTTTTAATGTGTTCCTTATTATCAGGACAAGGTTTTTATATAAGAAAAATAAGGAATAAAAATCTCAAAATTCCCACGGGAACGGGGGCGCTGCGGGTGAAACCGCGGGGCACGGCTAGTTATTAATATAGTCTTCACTCGCCCTAATAGGAATCGATTTCCTTCTACTTGTAACTGTCTCACTTTAATTAAAACATAATTCTTTTCTCGAACATAACGACTGTATGATACATAAAAATAAATTATTTATTTAATTAAATATTAATTATGTAAAATAATTCGATTGAGCGCCGTTTAGCATTGACCTATGACTCCTATGGAGATTATTTGTTTCAATAACAATTAATTAATATGTTAACGGAGTTATATTTGTGTTGACGACTATAATTGTCGAAAAAAGATTTAAAATAATGGCTAGTTAAAATAGTAACATACAAAAGACAAATTCATTCAAAACACGGTTCTAGTAAAATAACGACACAATTAAAATGAACACTAACTTTAATTTTACACATTGCATCAACAAATTACATTTGTGATTAGTCATAAAAATATGTTTATAAATATGATCTTTCAGTCCATATATGGAATACAAACATACACATCTTAATGTTAAGAATTCTTATTCATAATTATGTATTTCCTTTATTAATAAAATGCATTTACAAAGTAATTACGTTGTTTGATTGCTTAATCCGAATAGCTTTTGATATCACTACATACTATAAAACGAAGTCCCGGCTGCGTCTGTTTGTCTGTCTGTTCGCGGTAAACTCAAATATTGCTGCACGGATTTTGACGCGGTTTTTTAAATAGATAGAGTTATTCAAGAAGAAGGTTTATTAACTACTAACTTTTTCCGAGTCCACCCGCGACCGCGAGTGATGCAATCCACTTGAAATTTCAGGAATTGTGTACGTTTAACTATGTGTTAAAATCACATAATAATAAGTTGAAAAAATAACATCTAGGGATTTTAAAAAATGGACAGTTTTTATTAATTTTAATTTGAGAAAACGCTGCTATTCTCAATATCTGTCAATGTTTACCGCTCAATCGTACTTCAATTAATTAACGTAACGCCAAAATATTGTACCACAAATGCACAGAGGTCAAACTGACATGACTTCTTGCTTATGTTATTAAGTTATGAAGTTTAAATAAATTAGTCCCAACACATCCTTGTAGAACTTTAGTCTATAATTAATCAAATACGTATAATTACATTTTTATTCTAATAAGATTACAAACGAGAGATGTGTTATAATAATGTTCCTTATTTGGTATCTCCTCCGTGGAATGTGGCATAATTATGTCAGCGTAAAGACACGGTTACAGTAAGTTGTTCGCCGCATGTAGCTTATGATGACAGCTGCCACGGTAGTCAGACGTGTTCGCGAATACCTGGAGCTGTCAAATGTACCGTCTAATTGGGTGTTGGCAGTCAGCGGACTATCTAGTAGTGTGTTGACGTTTGGAGATCGAACTGGATTGAAACGCAATCTACGACTGCATCAAGCGAACGTAGTGGTGTATTTGAGGCATATAATGATGAGCATATAGTTTATTTTTGGATGTATGTTAAATGTCAGTATATAAACCGGAGATGTTTTATAGGTTCCAAACTAGATTCACGAAATTATTATCAAATAACTTCGATTTAATAGTTAATTATGAAAGTTACTCCGAGTTACTACCCTTAGTGCCTACAATTTTGACATTTCTGTTTGTTATACAGGGTGACACATAAGACGTAATACGAAACATGTTTTTCTAACTTACCTACCTAGTGCTAATAATCCGAACTATGTTTCGTGTTGTTTAAATAATCGCAATCGTTGTACCATTGTTTTAATTATTTCCGTTATTTTTGACTCCATCATGGTCACCCTAACTACTTTGTGGAAAACAAAAAGGTTGAAACTACTTTGTTGTAAACACTCACCTTCTTTATCATCATGACTGATAATTTAAAAATAAATGATAATGTGACAAGTACCTAATAAGTATAACTAACATGACGTCACATGACGTCACCAAACGTCCATAGGGTGACCAAACTTACAGGAATTTATTAAATTATTTTGTTAGAAAATTGGCAAAAGTTATTTAGATGAATTTTAATTAGTGATGTAGTGAATAACGTTCTTTGTCACTAACCTAACCATAATTAATTATTTTGTACTACGTCTTCTGTGTCGCCCTGTATACAGAAGCTAGTTCCACCAAAGTAAAGAGGGTTGTTTTAAACAGCGAATATAAATACTACAGGTCATCCCTGATCTTCAGCTGAAACGTAATTCTTACTCGTAATTTTATTTTCATAATTTTCTACTGTGATTTTAAAAATTAAAATAAACTACGATTGTTTCAAACGAAAACACACAATTGTAACCCAAATATTATCATGTAAAGTATTTCATAACTGTATTAGTTAAGAAAATAAACTACCCGTAAGGCACGGTCACTATTACAACAACAGCAAAGAATTCATTAAGAAAAACTTTTCGTCATTCATTACACAAAATATTTGCACAGTTCATACATTTTATAATATTCCTTATGAGGTGTCGTGAATTGTTAATTATCAAATATAGGTGTGTAGGACGTACGGACAGAACACTTAGCCAAATAACTGCATCGTAATATTTACACTCTATAGTAACCTACATTAGTGAGCTACAAACAAATACACCTATGAACTTGAAGCCTTGTTCGTTTAATAAAGTTATTATGTGAGTGATTACCAAGGGCTACCGTGTTTTGGACAACACATTGAATTATCTGCTCCGGTTGTGTCAATCATTCCTTAGACCATGTTAGGGCCTTAAGGCGGTCTAATATTTCAAACACTATGGATGGCCTCTGACTTACTGAAACTTTCTTACTTTGTAAGAAATGTTTATGGTATACAGGGTGACACATAAGACGTAGTACAAAATAATTAATTATGGTTAGGTTAGTGACAAAGAACGTTATTCACTACATCACTAATTAAAATTCATCTAAATAACTTTTGCTAATTTTCTAACAAAATAATTTAATAAATTCCTGTAAGTTTGGTCACCTTATGGACGTTTGGTGACGTCATGTGACGTCATGTTAGTTATACTTATTAGGTACTTGTCACATTATCTAACGTAATCTCTGTGTGCCAAGTACCTAGTCAGTCGCCAGAAATAATTTCTGATATCAATACACAAGTGAAAGATTTGGTAAAACAAATCAAATCATTTATTTACAAGTATGCAGTATCTTATTATTTAAACATATTTCAACAAGTGCTCAAAATGGTCACCACCTTCCACAACGCAAAGCTCTGCACGACGTCGGATGTTCCTCTGAACTCTACCGAGTACAAATTCGTTGGCTTTCACAACTTCAAATGCTTGTATAATTTTTTGGCGGAGTTCTGCGACCGTATCTGATTGACGTTTATAAACTTGCCTTTTAACTTCACCCCACAAAAAAAAATCCAGCGGCGTTAGATCTGGACTACGAGGGGGCCATTCTACAGGACCGTTACGACCTATCCAACGCCCGGGGAACTGTTGATCAAGATACGTTCGAACCCGCCGAAAAAAATGAGCTGGAGCTCCGTCTTGCTGATAGTACAGATTTTGAACATTTTCCACTGGTATGTGTTGTATCAGAATTGGCAAAACGTTTCTCAAAAAGTCTTCGTATTTTGCTCCGTTAAGGTTACCTTCAATAAAATAAGGTCCAATAACATAATGATTGAGGATACCCGCCCAAACATTAAGTGAGAATCTGGTTTGAAAGGAATCTCTTCGTGTCACATGCGGATTGACATCGCTCCACCAATGTTCATTGTGTATGTTAAATAAACCTATTCTTGTAAATGTAGCTTCATCTGACCACAAAATGTTATGATTTAGGTTTTGCAACAGCCACCTACAAAACCGTGTTCTTTTGGGATAATCGGCTAAAACAATATCTTGGACCCGTTGAAAATGAAAAGGGTGCATTTTTTCAGATTGCAATAGTCTCCAAATAAAAACTTGGGTTGTTCCGAATCGTGCCGCTGCTTCTCGGGTGCTTGCCTCAGGATTGCGGATAAAATATCTAAGTACTCGTGTTCGAAACTCTTCTGTGTATCTTGGTTGCCGGCCTCTGCCTTGGGCATGAATTGGAACAGCAAATTGCCCATAGTCCCTCAAATTTTGCACACAATTATTTATCAATTGCCGTGTGGGGATCGGACTCTCTGGGTAGAGTTCGTGAAACAGAGCTTGCGTCTGCACCGTACTCCGCGACGTAAAATAAAATTCTACCATACGTAATCGTTGAATGTTTGTGAATGGATAAGGAGGTGGCATTATTATTAACGAATATTTATTTTTTTCCAATCTCCAAATGAAACTGATTAATCAATATTTTCTTGTTATGACAAGTAACTTCAACGACGTGTCATTTATTTTTAAATTATCAGTCATGATGATAAAGAAGGTGAGTGTTTACAACAAAGTAGTTTCAACCTTTTTGTTTTCCACAAAGTAGTTAGGGTAACCATGATGGGGTCAAAAATAACGGAAATAATTAAAACAATGGTACAACGATTGCGATTATTTAAACAACACGAAACATAGTTCGGATTATTAGCACTAGGTAGGTAAGTTAGAAAAACATGTTTCGTATTACGTCTTATGTGTCACCCTGTATAACTTTAGATATAACAAACATCCTCATTACCTAAAGACCAGCGCGGGATCGCTACCTGCTCATAAATCCAACCGACTTATCACAGCATCTTTAAACAACTGAGGGCGTAACCGCTTTCAATTCCTTATTGTCACAGATGTTATCACGAACCTTGTAAACTGTAGCCAGACACCGATATCACGTTCGAGAATGTAATAAAAATACGATAACATATATACAAAGTTTCCTGGATCCGTTTACAAGACATTAATACGGTGTATTGTATATGAATTGATGCGCCGATACCTAATTATTATTCCGAAGTTTATGGCACCAGACGGCCTTGGAGGCCACTCTACATATGTACACAACTTAGACGAATGTGTATTGTTTTATACCATACGACATTCTGAAATAATGTTGTGAAGTTGAGGACTTACGTAAGCTTGAGGGACAAAGAAAAATTGTTGAAAGAAACGATGATTTTGACGTAAGAACGTACTATAATATTTGTTGTATTCGATTTTGACCCCATCTGCTGTCTTGATATTAATCTGTTTTCAGGTCTTGCAGTAATCCATTTACTTGGTTTAATTCCTGGTCAATTCAGAAAGGCGACATTTATGTTTCACAATAATCGGAAACTATAAAGACACTAAAACCGGAAAAAATAGAACGTGACGTTGAGACGATCCAACCGCTTTAAAAATGTCATTTTTTGTATCATTTATACAAATATGGTAATAAATTATTTGATATATTATTATTATTAGTAGAGCAATCAACGGAAACAATTATATTAATAACAGTCATATCTCCTGGGAGCTAACGTATAAATCATAGTTTAACGGGTAAGGATAATCATATTATGATTTATATGAAGAGTAACGTGTGAGTTGCTAACTTTAATGCATCAACCCAAAGAACTCCTTCATGAGTTGAACAAAATATAAATCTAGATAGTTTTCCAAAAAAATCATAAATCAATAATTTTCTTATAAATTTCATATTTATGTGCTGTTGTTAGAGTGAACGTCTTAAGACTGTGCTAGCTCCACGAAGCTAAAACAAAGTCTTAAGACGCTCACTCTAACTCTTTGTTCTAGCTTCGTGGCTAGCTCTACAAATACATATGCAACATGGCCTCTTTGACTTTTTAAAGGTTTAATAAGACGGACTATAGTCTGACATTTCCTTTAATATATCATAGAACCATAGGGTTGGTATCTATAGGACTTCGTCTCGATATGACTAGGTATGATCGTATTCGTAGTTTGACTAAATCTCGATTGGACTTGATCGTTATTTGACCAGAATTTGCGACAATATTAATGAAAAATACCCAAATCCTGACGTTACTTATTACAAATATTACATAACAGAAGATGAAATAAATCAATATCAGATAACCAATACCAATAGTAAACAACCATGCTTCACGTGTGGCCGCCGCGACCTCATTCATGATAATCTTTAGACATCCAATTAGATTAGTATTAGTCTACATACCGGTGAGACGGAAATTAAGAGGGAACTAAAAAATCTATTGTGATGACAAGGTTGGATGCTATTTTTTAATAATATTCCTCATGTTTTAATTAAATGAGAATTAAATTAAATTCTAAGCGGTGACATGACATGTGTGACGATATATCAAAACGATCATCTAAGTTATATTTTACAGACGGCAGCGCTCAGATCGAAATGTCATTATTACCCACAAAATAAAGAAGTGTAAGTGCTTCGCTCTTCCGTGTCACCACCATTCATTCAATCTGTTGCAGAGCAACACTCGCGATGAGTAAAGATCCCTAACTTATTATCTACAAAGAGCCTCTACGAGATCTGAATCCCCTCGCATGCCTCTCAAAAAGACCGGGCTAGTTCCATGACACTTAGGAGACACACTACAATAATAATAAATTAATCAGACAAACTCACACACTGTTTAGTCTTAAATTAAGTCCCAAGCTACTTAATAAGCTACGCGATATGGTATACTACAAAGTAGTCCTATCTAAGCCAACTATCCAGTATAGCTAAAACAATTTTCCATGACCTTTACCCCACTCGGTATGCACTAGTAATACAGTAAAATACTCAAATACAAACTAAGTAAACATAGCACCTAAGTGGACTTACGATGTTTACTTAGCTAATTCAGTAAACTGGACTACCGTTATTTATTTTACCCAAACTATTCTACGTTTTAACAAAACTTTGTCACATTTTGCATGTAAACACCTACATACAGCAATGTCATACACTGATCAAGTGCTGTGGGTTAAAACATAAAGCTGTTATTACACTTTCGACTAAACGGCTTCCAACTATGCTGGGATAGATTAATCGGCATCGATCGATAGTTTCTACCATACCTATAATGATACCGATGTTTATCGATTGAAATCAAGTAAACCATCGATTGATGCTGCCGATCCAAGATTGGTCGATTAGTGTAGTAATGCTTAAGATTTCAATCAATCGCTATCAATCAATACACGACATTCCTGTGTGATTCGAGTATTTATATGTAAGATCATCGATTAGTGTAAAAAGACCCGAACAGACTACGTGACCATAAATAATCTCAAACATCTATACTACGAGTAGTATTAAAAAGAGGTAAAATTTGTCATTTTGTTTGTTCGGGTTATTCTCGGTACTTAATAGTCCGATTCGAATAATTATTTTTGTAATTAATAGCCACGTTTAACGGAAAGGTTGCAGGCTATTTTTCACCCCGGAATTCCCTTGGAAACGGGCACAGCGCGGGTAAAACCGCGGGGCGCTGCTGGTTCATTGTTTATCTAACACTATGTGTCAAAGCTTACCGTGTTTACCCTTGATTTTGTTTAGATTAATGTATCACAATATCTGAGGACGGCTCGATGTTGCAACAGTTACCTTAATCTTTGTGACGTCTACGATTACTAATAGATAAATTATTTTTCATTAAAGTATTATTATATAAAACAACATTGATTTTATTATGATTATAATATCTACAATAGTTGTACAATTTAAACGATATATTCAATTATTGTCAGTTTATACAGACCATTAAATGTTCGTAAATGTTTCTTAGAAATATTGCTCATTTGGAATACGTAATTACAATTTGATAGTAACTTCGCCGTTGCTAAGTAGTGGTTATGACATTTTGTAACGAGCATTTAATTTTCATTGACAAAATGATTTTCAATGGCGGGTTTGTTCGAGTGCGTAGATCTACCAATTAACAGCTGATTTTCCTTAATAGGCTTAGGTTGGTTCAGTGGCGCGAGGATGTTCATAATAACTGCTTACCAGATAAACTGCATTAACAAAAACTTGTATGTACAAGTACAGTCATATTAAGAAGTGTTGAGTTGTTCTTTGTTTAATTAAACAAGCTTAAGTGTTGCTGTAATTCGAATTTTGACTATAGTACATAGTGGAACAGAAATATAGAACATGTTAGAGTTCATTCAGAGTGAAGAGAAAAGTAGGAAAGGCTGAACCGGATCACGTTTGTGTGTTTCAAGCAGAGGAGACAGAGAAAGAGAGAGAGTTTTCTCTTGATTAGAAAATGAAAACAGCAAATTAGCCTATATCTAACTCAGATGATAGACACGGGTCATGTATCTTTATTGTAGTAGTACACTTAAAACAAAACGCTTTAAAATGACAAAGTCCTTACGCTTTAAACGTTGGTAATACAAGCTTTTAAGGCTAGACTTTAAATTGCAAATATTCTATGTCACTTGATGTTAATTACAATGCAGTCATTGATGAGCGATGATTCAATCTTCAGAGACCAACTCTGACCTCAACTAACATAACTATTACAAGAATGGCTTCATCATCAAATTGTTCCTTTGGATAACCTTACGGTTCGGAGAAGTTTGATCGATTCTGACTAACTTAGATGAAATATCTACCGGGAAAATATAATATTGAAATTTTATAACGATGACGTAACAAACGAAAAAGTAGAGTACTACAAGTACCTTTTGATTCATTTTTTTAATTTTTTATCTTTTTATTTCTACTCATTTGTAATGTGTTTACTTTTTATGAATGCTGTACACATCTGTTATTGGTGTTCATATCAGAATTGTACTTTGTAACTATAGATTTAAGTGTATTATATGCAACACTGTTGATGTGTCATTAAATAAATAAATAAAAATTAAAAAGTAGATTACACTCGAAAAAGCTTTTAAGTGTGTAATTTACTCTTTCTTTCTTCTACAATACTGAACATTTCTTTACTGCCGCACTCAGCTACGTCCACCAAGTCGAGACTTAACTAATTGGCATAATTTTTATTCCTTACATGTCAAAATCATCGCTCATTAAATCTCTACTTAGGAAGCATTTAATGTCTGAGTAAGAGTGATAGAGACTCTAGAAATTGGGTTTGTATCTCGATTGGTTATCAAAATAACTTGTCCCGAGGAATGATTTATACTAGTGTCATGGCTAGTATTAAAGAAAATCTTTTTTAAAACGTACATGATGTTGTATTTTTATTCTCTTTAAATAATGCCCATACGTAGTAGATATACAGAATCCGGACTGAATTTCAGAAATAAATGCTCCGATACAAATGATCTCAAATTAGCCCATAAGTACGCAATTAGATATAAATTGTAATACTTAAGGTTACCCAAGGACCAAGAAGTCATGAAGTTTGAGATTTAACTGACCCAGAGGCATATTCAATTTAAACATCGATATTTATTTTTCAAACGAGGTCTAAATATACTAAAATTATTATATTTACATTGTTTTTAAATGGATCTCATTATAGAGCTTATAATTTTAAGTAAAGTTCAAGTGTAGACCGATTGCTAGGAGCTTCCTTTCACTTGAAGAGTCGAAGTATATCTTTTGATAGACTTCTTGCTTATGCAATGGTTTTGATGGATTTTTTAAAGATAAAGCGAGCTCTTTGAATTAAATGTCTGATGCTGTATGCTTTGTATTCCAGTTCAAATTATCTTAAACTAATATTATCCATATTAGGTATGTAATTACTTATTATGTATTACTTACTTATATTGTACTCGTAGAAATCGAACTAATTCATGAGTGTTTACATTTCATTGATAATTTGGTTCAATGGGCGTGGCGAGGTGATTGTATACTCATTCATAGGTTTTAGTAATAATTCCATAATTGTAGCGAGATTTGTAGTTTAGGAGATTTCAATAAATGAGATTTTTATTGCATGCAATATCGCCACCCGTCAGCATCGTTGTCGACAACGTGGTACCTCCATTATAAAACAGTATAAAGAATTGAAATTATAATATTTTTTTAGATGTTGTAGAAAAATCCATGAAAAATTACATAACATTAAAAATAATATTTATAATCCTTGGACTTGGACTACATATCTAACAAAACGACCAGAAAATTATAATTATTTGTTACAACATCGCAATGTCGTATTTTCATTAAATTATTTTAATTAATTAAATTATTTTAATGTATACAACATGAGTATTGTGTTACAAGTTAAATGTTACTGATTAAAATCTGAGACGAATCGTTATGAGGACTTTATTTACGATTTGTATCATCTCTTCATTAGTTTAGAGTAAATAATACCAGCAGATTCATTGACAGCCACTTTAAACTTATAGAGTAAATAAATATACTTTAAAATCCGTATATTGAGCAGTCAATAACTTGTTTATCATACATCTATACTAATAAAATAAAGCTGAAGAGTTCGTTTGTTTAACCGCGCTAATCTTTTAAACTACCAGTTGGATTGAAAATAAATAAATATATGAATCCTTCCAAGAACGCGTACAATGTGGGTAAAACTGCACTACGCAGCGATTCAGGTGTGGTGACTATATCTAATCATCTTCACTGTGATGATTACAATGATCTTCAGTGAGCATAGAGGCCTTTTTCCAGCTTTTAACTTGTTACATTTAATTGGTTCATCATCATAAATTTAAGAGCAAGCCTCTTGTCGGTGAGTTAAGGAGTTGTTTAATTGGTTAAGGATCTAAAAAACTTGTTGAAATTTGGACAAAAATACAAATATTAAATAATCGAGTATTTATTTTATTTGCATAAGAATGTACATATAACTCATAAATAATTATTTGAGAGTTTACCTAGTTGATAATGTCAACTTGTTTGGTATATTATTAACCTGACTAGACAATATGATATTCGTATCCTGAAATTATCCTTGAAAAATGCATAAAATGCATTATTAGGTATTGTTAGAATATAAATTTTGGAATGTAAACAATTCACCGAATACTAATCATTAATTAAAAGATTTAATTATAATAAATGGCGTTGAAATATTTTGTTAACAATCATTTTATGGTAATCAATATTTTTATGACACCTTGTTCTATAATATGTATAAATAGTAAACGCATAAATGTTATGTTATTACGTAACACAGTAAGTTAGTTATTTTATGTTACAGATAAGTATTCATTTGTTTAAAAAATAGTTTCCAACGGTGTTATTCATTAGGTTGAGTTCAGAATGTCTACTTGGTAAACTACTTTAAAATTAGGTACTTAAGTTCTAGCCTTCGCAATTTTCATATGAAAGAATGAAACAAAAAGATCCGATTTATGAATTTGTCATTTATTTTTGAGTTATATAACAACGAATTTTCTATCTTTTGTTATTTATACAGAAAATTACTTGAACTCTTAACTATTGTTTCCAAATTGACCTGGTTATGTCATCTGATCAATATTTTTGAGATTTCAGTGAACCTGACTTGACTAGAATTCTTCAGAAAGCTAATCTTTGATCAAACTGATTATTGCTGTAAAATTAGAAACTATTCAGTTGATTTAACTGCTATAAATACCTATACAAAATTCTAAGTCTAGCCATTTTATGTACATCGAACAAAATAATAATATACGAAAATAGTACTTAAATAACAACCTGATTGTTGCAACCTATATTCAGAGACGTAACCTCATATAAACTACATACCCTGTAAGACGCCTATAAGTCACATCGATAAAACACGGCTATGTAATATATAAACTGATAAGTTTTCAGGAGGACAACGGAATTGTAGAAGCTATATATTGATTGAGCGAGACCTCAGCGAAGCTTAAACGTAGATGTGCGATCAGAACAGACGCGCGCCTGTGCTGTGTTTGTAGTGTTATGTGCTAGTCATCGCGAACTTGGAAATATGGTGAGTTAAATATTTATTTTAAAATATATTTACATAGAACAGATATGTCTAAAGTCTTCTTTAAGTATTCATGTGTTATATATATCATTTTTATTGTAAGTCCATTTTAAAGATTCGTATATGTTCAGAAGTACTAAAAATATATGGGGCCAGTAAACCTCTAAATAATATATATATATTTAGCTTAGAATTGGCAAATATGTTCAACTGATGCTTGCTTCAGTATATAGTAATTAGTTTTAGGGAGTTAATATGTAAAGAAACGATAGCGTACAGGTGCTTAACATGTTTGTTATCATAGTCGTAATGTATGTCAGCCGTGTGCTAGCATGTGCAACGATTTATCGTCACTAGATAGTATACATATTTGCCTCTTTTAGCTGGGTTTTAGTGTAGTGGTTACACATTTTCTTAATCGTTACTTATTTTTTATGATAACGAGCTAATAACTTCATTTATTGCCACCGGAAAGTTCATGAATTAGACTATTAATATATTGAATTAATTAAGACTCAATGTTTTAAAGGATACTTTGACAAATATATGTTCCACATACCATAAAATCAAGCTTAAGTTTAACATGAATTACGTTATAAATGCCAAAACAATAACGTTTATAATTTATGACCTATTAACTACTAGGTTTATTGTCTTCGGTCCTAAACCGAATGCAAATTGATTATATATTTTACAACTCCTGATTTAAAACCTATTGAAACCTACGTATCAACACCTACTGGTTTACGAAAACTAAACTATGTGACATTCGTATTATGTTATTGGAATGGTTGGCCATGTTGGGTTTTATACCTGATGAACATTTTGCAGTAAATTGTAATATAGACATTTGAAACACAATTGACTGCAAATGGTAATTTTTTAACTTAATTTTGTTAATATACACGGTGACCCTTAATAACCCGAAAGATTATATAGAGCGATCAAAAAAAGTACTTCTCAGTTTATTCTTTAATTCTAAAGATATTCTCATGAATCTTTATTTTGAAGCGGAGTGTAGACTTAAAAAAACATTGCATCATTATTTTATAGTAAATTAATATTATACAGGTATATTTAACATATTTTGTAAAATTCTATGAAAATAAATAAAGCCCGAGCTAATAATACTCAATAAACAGGTAAATAGTGAATCTAGACATGTTTAATACCTAAGCTGTGACCTAGATGTAATGGTGCTGGAATATCTTAACATTTAAGTATTATACTATAAACTTCATGACTTTATAGAACGAATGACAAAAGAAAATCTATTAAAAATGTATTTGCGACAAAAAGTAACGTAAGTTGTGTTTGTACAAAAATTAATTAAGTTCAAACAAATTCTGCGTACAAAAGACATCAACGCGTGACATTGATTTTCATTGAATTTGTGAAGTATCAGAATGGTACTCAACTACTGAAATAGAGCGTCTTCCGCATTTTTTCAATACTAATCTAGTTACTACTTACTCTAGGCTTACTTCAGATTTTTAATTTTGAAATTTAAGGATGGATAAGTTGTTTTTAAGTAACATTCTGGAAGTGCTATTTTTATTGGTTGTTTCTTTTCAAGTTTAAGGTAGATTATAATGGCATTTAGACGGGCAATCTCTATCAAATTTGCCCACTCACAGTATGTACACTCGCTCGATGGGAAAACTTTATGTCAAGCGAAGAGTTGGCCCTTACATTAATAATAATGTAGACTTTACTCGTACTATCAGTAGTCACTTGTTTCGTATACTATCTACCACGTTGTATGGTATTCAGAGCGGTCATAAAGTTCGGTATGAGCTCTACAAGATGCGAGACGCGCCGAAGGACGGCATTATGCAAGAAGGCCGGCTAAAGGTCACCACAACCGGCTTTTCGGTAACTTACCGTATTGACATATTATTCTCAATCAGATCTCGTAATGAGTCAACTAAAAATAATTATGAATTCTTTTGTGAAATGTTCTGCCGACCTCGGTTAGTCCAGCGAACATACATTACGACGATCTTAACTCATCTCGAGAGAAATTACGATATTTTGTGTTCACGTTATCTTGGGTTATTCCGAAAAGTAATGGAACAACATTTTTAAGTCACTTCAAGAAATAATTAATCGGAATTGTCTTTATAGTATTATAATATGCACATAAGTATAACGTATAAAAAACTTGTTTATAGTCTAAGTAAAATAATAAAAACTCAAGTTTCATTTCCTTACACTTTTTATAAACAACAATTATTTTATTGTATAAACTAACATTTTCCAATTAATCAGAGAATACGTCATCAATACTTAATTAGATTGAAACAATTTCATTGGAATTCTAAGAAGGAAACGGTCAAGAGTTAACAAGTAATTAACATGCTCATGTGAGGATTCAATGTCAATAGTGTTCGAGTTTACGCAACCGATGATTGTGGCTGCGTCTTAATGATCAATTAACTGATCCCCAATTAGTGATTTTGGATGTGGAACTTTTATATTGATACTCTAATTACCGTTTTAATTATTTATTTTTGTGTATGTGTTTTGTTTATTTACTTAACGTTTATAAATGTTTAATGAGCTATGAGAGCTAAATGCTTTTAGCACTGTCTATATAATTTGCATTGCATCGTATATCAAAGTTGATTTTTGTTAAATTTATTTTATAAAATGTTTTATTTTTTATCAATTGATTGTAATGCTTCTTTATATGATAATATTGACCATAAATTAATTTTGCGTGACATTTATCTATCATCATAAACGCAGTTTAATAATAAAGAACGATATATTTAAAACGCAATAAAATGAATAACAGGTTTCAGAACATAATGTTACGTTTTTTGCATAATATTCAATGTAATAATTTTATATTTTATGTGAATGTTACCATGTATTAATAAATAATTCATTCATATTATTTTTTTGCGCTTGGCATTCCACAAATTAAAGGTTTCGCTGCAACGTATTAAATCAGATTTTTGACATATTTATTGATTCTTTTATAAAAAATAGTAAACACAATATGCAACCACAACTTCTACGAGTATTTCATAAGTTATTGCTTACAAACTAAACCCAATGTCTCGCTAGCACTTTTTCTTTTTAGCTCTAGATATGGTACAATAAGGAAGTATATAATTGACCATAAGATATTTATTTCTAGAAGACTTAAGAGATGTATATATATTTATAACGACTCGGGTAAATATTGACTAAAATGGCCGCCTTCCAAGTTTACTAACACTACTAACATCATAACTACTACAAACACGTTTCGTTACTTTCAAGAGTCTAGGATGTAACGTCACAATATGTAAAAACATAACAATGAATTATGCGTTTGCGAAAAATATGCCTTTGTGAATTTATACAAGTATCCGCGTCAAGTAGTTTTGCAACAAGTCTGCCGCCGTGTCGACACAGTACAATCGCAGATGAAATAGAAAATATTGAGGAACATCGGTTAGGTATAGTATAACATACTATATTCGAAGATGGAAAAAATATATTTCAAAATGCATTCTAGAATTTTAAAAATCTGAATCTGTTGTAGCTTTTGTTAAAGTTACGTAAAGCCCATAAAACCTTCTACTTAAAACTTACTTAAACTTAAAAGTTTCGTTACTAAAAAATAGTTCAGACTTTAATATCTTACGCTCGCCTTTTTCAATATTTTACTCTCGTTTCCTACCGAACTCTCTCGCCAAAGCTTGTAAACTCACAATGTCAAATCCCTTAGCCACAAAATAAACTGCAAAGATATTACTTAACATCTAAAACCAGGAATCGGTCACGTTACAATTAAAGTCGAACGGAACACGCGACGCATACGAACGAGCAAGTCGTCAATAACTCAGAGAAGTACAAAGCTATCGGCACTAGTATCTCGTGTCAGTGGGACATTCCGATGCGCAAACGCATTTGTTTATGTGAAGCTAAAAGGAAAACTCTGTTTTGTTAATGGATTTCTTTGTAAAGTGTATTGGTAATGTCAAACATACAAAAAATAGTCTATGATTTATATATTAATAGTTATTATATATTAATTTAGTTATTCGAATAGTATTTTGACATTTCTATGTGCTAAATAACGACATTCCTTATTTTATACTAGCTCTAACAATTCATCGTTTCATTTGTACATTCTGTTTATATGCAGTTTGCATTGCCTTTTAGTAGCTTCTTTAACATACTGATCCTTTCACTTTTTTATCTATACTAATAATATAAGGCTAAAGAGTTTGTTTGTTTGCACGCGCTAATCTCAGAGACTACCAATCCGATGCGAATAATTATTTTTTTAATGAATAGCCACATTCGACGGAAAGGTTATAGGTTATTTTTCATCTCTCATTCTAATCAATGGAGGAGTAACGAGTTGTACTTACTTATAGATTAAACAAGTACATAGGTATGTACACATACACATAATGTATTTTGTGCATCTTCAAAGTGTGTATTATAATAGACCGCTTATTATTGTATGGGCGTCAATTAGTCACGGAAGTCTATCCAAAATTGATTTACGATTACTGAAATTATCATCATATCATTTGAAAATTTGTTTATGTTAATTTATGATTATGCATACTGTTTTTAAACCTCCAGTTAAACGTGGGAGGCATGGGCATAATCATTACTCCGTATTGTACATTTATTTATTCGTATTTCATAGGCCATGCATAGCACCAGATTTTAGATAAGCTAAACGACTCATAGTTTCTATCTCAGGAATGGCATTGAGGTAGTTAAAACTCAATGTCTAACCCATATTTATTAATTTCAGCTCTGAAATAGAACAGAAAGTTTGTGGAAAGAAGTTGTAAGCATTTTCTATGCTAGGTAGTCAGCAACAAAATCATTTTATTACCACTTTTCACTCGTAATTTTTTTACTATGCATCTTATTTTTACAAATGTTAACTAATAAGCGCTATCATATAATAATAGTCTCTATCAGTGTATAGATAAAATACATTATCTTTCTAGATCTCCTGTTTTTTTGTATTTTTGTAGATTCTTCGATATTTTGGACCGCAAGCGTTCCAAAAACTCTACCAAAATAATAAAACCGATCATTGACACACTTACTTGCGGCTGTACTGATGTTCGTTCTTGAGAATATATTGTTTATTATCAGTTTGGTGTTAAAACAAACGAATCGATACGAATTAGCGTAATTATCGTTTGTTTGTGATTCTTCAATTGTTATTTATAGCAGTGAAGTGAAGTGACCTTTACGGAAACAATTTGATGTTTACAGAAAAATCAACTTTATATTATGAGTATGACTATGTAGCTTTGCCCGCAACTTAATCCGTGTGGATTTTCCATAGGACAATAGGTCGTCAAAATCGGTCTCGCCATTTTAGAGATTAGCTGGAACAGACAGACAAAAATTGTAAAACATGTTATTTTGGTATATGTACCGCATATATGTAGTAAAAAGCGGTTATATTACAAACGGACACTCCAGTTTAATTTATATGTAATATATGGATGTAGATTTTATTTGTCGATTTACCCATTTTTGAATGAAAGTCATTTTCTTAGTAACAAAGCACAATGATAAGTTGAGTATGCTATGCGTTTGTATTTTTAATTTCTTTTAACACAAACGCATTGTGTGTTTCTTGTGGTTAAACTTTAAGATTTTCTTGTCGATATAAGAGAAGAAAAACAAATCTTTATTGTTTTCAAGAATGACTTCTGATCTTGTATCTCCAACGTCAATGGCTTGGCCATAAAGTATTATTTTTCATTTGTTTTAATGAAGTATGAGGTAATAATCTTCGGTTATTTAAATACTACCACCCCGCCTTGATTTTAGCCGCGTTGTGCCCATGGGAGTTTTGGGATGAAAAACATCCTTTAACCTTCCCTTTGAATGTGGCTATCCATTAGAAAATGTATTATTCAAATCGGATTGGTGGTTTCTGAGATTAGCTCGTCAAAGTTAAAAACTTTACCTCTTTATAATATAAATATACATAAGATGTGAAACAAACAACAGAATAAAACGAAATGTTCTCCGTGATTACCATATCATATTGCCACATTTAAAAACCAATTCATGAATCGATTCACGATCATCTATATCTATTAATCGGTCATAATCTCGAATTACCACATACAACCTCTGACATATTCATTAAAAATGTCATATAGAAATCCATAATTTTTAAGATCTGTGGTATAGGGTCAGATTAAAACGTCATTATGTTAATATGAATTTAAACCTTAATACATAGGTATTACGGTTGTATTGAGTAACTTGTAATTCGTCAACTTATTGGTCATTGAAGATGTTGCAAAATTAACGCTTTTTAACGAAAGAATGTGACCTCGAGTCGTCTTAAAACGGTCTCCGTCATGTCACAGATTAAATATAATTTATCATTTTTGCCATTGATTTAATCATATTATGTTTTTTAAGGTTGTGTAATGAATAAAATTTGATTGAAAAGATTGTGATTAATATGTTGTGTGCGTTGGTAAGTTAGTGGTGACCTTAACTTCAAATGTTATTGAACATCCTTATGCGAAATTTCATTTTTAAATGTTATCTTTATTACTTTAAAGATAGAGCAACGTTTTCAAGAAACGCCGCGGGAGGTCCTGTTTCGACGCGATAGAACATCCGCTTCGAAAATATCCGACAGAATGTCAAATGATCCCGGATTCTACTCTTGATCCGGATATAAGAAAAACCCGGACCACTTACAATCTCTGATATATTTTCAACTCTGACTCATCAATATCATCATAGAGACATCGTCATATTTTGGAAAAAAGTTTAAATGCCAATTACGCGATAATATTATTTGTATTTGTAGTAGTTTTTATCAAAACATTTTTTATTCTAATATCCAACTTATATGCTACTATCTCAACTTTAACTACAAATCGACGATCGAAGCTTGAGTTTATATACGGAGTGCCACGGTGAGCGACGGCAACAGCGACTATGATATTATTCTTTTAAAAATTTTATGCTTTCATAGTCAAACCATTTGTTTAATTGAGTTAAGACTTAACTATTATCGTCAATCAGTACCGTGGCAATGGCACCCTTCTCTTAGTTATTGAAGGTTAAAGTTCCATTTCTAAAATGCCCATGATATTTTTACATCCTTAAACTGCCCTTAGTCAATTAACTTAAAAAAACACTATCAAGTATAAACAGCGACATCCGTAAGGCTAACTTATATCTCACTGTTTTCTACCAAAATGTTTCCTAGGTCTTAGTTCAATGGGCGTTTTTCCATTAACCGGCCCGGCGCCGGCGCCGGCGCCGTGCCGGTGCCGGAGAAGCAAAAATATATTTCAAACAGCTATTTCCGCAAGGCTTACTTATACGAGTATGTATCTCACTGTATTCTATCAAAATGTTACCTAGGTCTTAGTTCAATGTGTTGTTACGCGTTTTGATGACTCGCTGAATGTTTACTTTGACCGTTAACCCTAAACCGCAGGTAGACGACTATCTAGAGCCTATCACTCGAATCTACCATTTGAGACCCGCTCACATGATTGAGTAAGCATAAAAGTTTGGTATTTATTACCAAGCTTTTACTATTGTAAAGAATTTGATTAGAGTCAACTAATTCACTGCAGTGTCATAGTGTATTGACTGAATATGAATAGTGCATCCGCATTCGACAAGAATTTTCTATTGTTATTGAAATGATAAAGCTATTATTGTACTAATGCTATTGTACTAGTTACAATGGAATTATTTACTTAGTTGTCATCTAAAGTCTGCATATTTATCGGCAGTTAATACAAAGATCGTTAGAGTTGAAGTTAAAGTGTCGATCAATATTTTGGTGTTCAGAATTCGTCGGCTTGTAAATTCGTTCAATAAGCTGCATTACAGCATAATTGCTGCTTAAATTGCTCCCCCTCCCCCCCCCGTGCAATTGATACTGATATAAATAATCGATTGTACCGGGGATGACACTATATTGATAACATTAAGTTCAACTACAGACAGGGAACCGTAATAAAAATATTACAGAATCGCTTTTCATTCTCTTTTCAATGTCACATATCTTGAACAAATATGTCATAAGTAGCATCTCAAGTGCTCCACGCGGAAGTCTTCGTTGGCATTTGAAAATAAATTCTATTTGAATACGATAAACGTTTTTATTTGCATGCAAAATGGGCTGGCGTTTACGTCAGCTGTTGGTGCTTAATATAAATCGAGAAAATAATTGGATTTATTGGGCGTTGCTCTTGACTTTTGAACTCGGTATTTGATGATACTTATTGGGTGTTGGTTATTTTAAATGGCTGTGATAAACTTAGATACTGCCGTATAAATTACTTCATTTACTTAATTGAAATTTGATTATAGGTCGCCTATTTTTAGTTTCGGTCAGCCGCTTGATGTGTGTGAGCTCTTAAATGTATGTAACGTTACAAGGTGTTGTAAAATGAGTTAAAATCATGTATTTGTATTTAACTACATATATATATTTTGATGTCAGTAACTTCTACAAAAACAGATCTAAAACAAATTGCTTTTAATATCTTGTTGTATCTGGCAAATGTGTATTTTAAAATATCTTATGTATTTATCAACTTAACGACTTTTGATCAACATCTCCAGTCAACACATTCTATTAAATAAGCATATTCAAAGGATAATTGATGAATGTCATCTAATATTTCAATTTAAAGTTTATTGACCTATCTAAAAACAGCTATTTATATTTTCCACATAATGTTATAAATTGTTAGTGACTATAATAAAACTTTATAAGTAATTTTATGATTAAAACCTCACACAAAATGATGTGAAATAAATGAGTTTGAGAAGTTCAATAACCTTATCTTTTGATAAATTAATATTTCTGTGAATATTGTTATAAGTAGTAACTTGTTTAAACTAAGAAATTCTTATTCGACTTATAACTTATGTGATGAAATGATACTTAAAAGCTTACTAGACGCACAGGAGTAAATCCATCATGACATCAAAGCCAGCTGTTAACATTATAACCTTTGCACCATGATACATAAAACATTGCTAAATATACTTTAAGAGAAGATAATTGCTGTATGTATTAAAATACACGAAGGTACTAAAGGACACTGCAAAATATAATTAAAATAACTATTAATGAGTATCATGAGGAGACGCTTGAGACATCTTTTCTTAGATTACAACCTTAAATTACTAGCCGACAAGCGAGATTTAATGAATGTCTTAGTTAAGCAAAATACAGTATCTTATATGTGGCTAAAGGGTAAATTAAAATAAATTAATTGCAAAATCGTACACTAACTTTAAGTTATAACTCTTGACACCAGGATTGGTCATAGACCTAGAGCCCGTGAACCCCAGACTTTCGTCATTTTATAAAAGCTGAAAGTTTGTCAGCGCATGCTCCCACACACAGGTAAGAACGATGGACTATTATGAAGTTTGGGTTATAGTGGCTTTGGCAGATAAACGGTACTAAAGGTGTGTAAAATACCGATCTAAATTCATCAAATAATTAAGTGTGATTTGTGACATGACATATGTCATTTGAAAGCTCTTGAAGAGTTGTACAAGTCACCCTTTGACGGTGATATCGAAATCGACGGCCAACTTGGTGTTTTCGACCATTGAAGATTGGAGTTGACCTATGCTATGGACGCTGATCCTAATGCTCAACAGTGACATGACCTATATCATTTGAAAGCTCTTGACAAGTTGTACAAGTCACCCTTTGACGGTGATATCGAAATCGACGGCCAACTTGGTGTTTTCGACCATTGAAGATTGGAGTTGACCTATGCTATGGACGCTGATCCTAAGTGACATGACCTATGTCATTTGAAAGCTCTTGACAAGTTGTACAAGTCACCCTTTGACGGTGACATCGAAATCGACGGGCAACTTGGTGTTTTCGACCACCGAAGATTGGAGTTGGCCTATGCCATGGACGCTGATCCTAATGCTCAACAGTGACATGACCTATGTCATTTGAAAGCTCTTGAGGAGTTGTACAAGTCACCCTTTGACGGTGATATCGAAATCGATGGCCAACTTGGTGTTTTCGACCATTGACATTTAGTACCGTATACCTGCCAAAGCCACTATAACCCAAACTTCATAATAGTCCATCGTTCTTACCTGTGTGTGGGAGCATGCGCTGACAAACTTTCAGCTTTTATAAAATAACGAAGGTCTGGGGTTCGCGGGCTCTTGATCCATCAAGTTGACTATCCACTCGATGAAGAAGAAGTTATGTCCATAATTTTTTTTTTAATTACTTATAACTGTAATGATTATCTTCAGTTTTAATACACGAGTATGTTTGATTAAATGCAGGGAATGATTACTCAAAAAATAAATATAACGATCGTGCTCACTAAAAACTTGCTGATGTTTTTTAAAACAAGGGCTATTAAGTCTGCATAATTATGGATGGTGCAATGGATTATCTTACATCGATCGATTTTGGAAGAAAATATAGATCGACACCGATGAATACTCGTTTGCTCTACTGAGTAGAGTCTACTTGGTAATTGTCGGTAACATCAATTTACGATAGATCAACCCTTAAAGAAGACTTCTTCATTCGTGTCAATGGCCTTTTAATTTTTCCAGTCCAGTATTTTTTTATAGTTTTATCTCTTTCGACGACGAGTGGTGGGAGATCGCGAAGGACAGAAGGAGGGAGACCTTTGCCCAGGCGTGGGACGATATAGGCTAAGGAAAAAATAGTATTTACTTAGCAGAAGGGCAGCATCTGAGACTTTCGTTAAGTCTTCACAGAGGATAGGACAATAGGTGGGCCAAGACTCTTATGCATATAAAAAAAATGTAGCTTATTTAACCTAACGCCTCGGTGGTCTAGTAGTATGTGCACTCGCCTGCCAAGACTGAGGTCCCGGGTTCAATTCCCAGGTCGAGCGAAAACATGTTTCCTACTTTTCAAACATGGCTCGGGTTTGAGATTACCAACCCGCATTAGGCAAGCGTGGTGATTACGCCTGAAACCTCCTCTGTGAACTGATATCTTCAGTGAGACGAGAGGCCTTAGCCCAACAGTGGGACATTACAGGCTAATACTTTTTTTTTTTACTTTTAACCTAAAGGACAATATTTTCACTTTAGCAATAAACAAAGATTAAAGAAAAGACTAATGTTCAAAGTTTTCACAGCAAGAAGTATCTTAATTAGGAATAATTAACCAGTACACGTAGATACAATTATAAGCTTTATGTCAAGATGAACCTGTGTACAGCATTCATTAGTATTTATTAATTATGCGATATCATGTCTTGGGAAGATAAAACGGAATAGATATTTGCATGATGTAAAAGTGTGGGCATAAATATAGTCATATTAAGTGTTTTATGGATGAATTAATCTCTACATAGTATAAAACAAAGTCGCTTTCCGCTGTCTGTCTGTCCCTATGTATGCTTAGATCTTTACACTACGCAACGGATTTGGAAACCGCCCACACGGTACCGGGCGCAACGTGGGTAAAACGGGGGGGTGCTGCTAGTTCATGATTACGGGTTATTAACGGGGTTGCTACAGTGCAATGAAGACGTTCGCCGATAGGTTTTTGTTTTAAATTAACATTAAACATTGGCTCTTTTATTACCATTTTGGTTTTTATCTCTTCAAGCTGTTATTAAGTTATAAAATTGTGTTAAGATAAACAGATATATTGTTCTGTAAGAGGTTATGTAACTTTTTTCTACTTCTGTAGCTTAGTTAATTGGGATCGTATTATGAAAACGGTTTTGGCGCTAATACCTCCAAATAAAGCTTACAGTAATAAAAATATTTCGCACGTCAATAAATTATCACGTTTTTGATGAAACACATAAAATTGTATTGTTATCCAAATCGGTAGAACAACATCGACGCCTACAGTCCGTCTAAAAAGAGTAGAAATTAATGTTTGTGGAACTAACTATATTCTGTGGCTGGCAACACTTCATTAAAAGTCAACCTTGTCACTTGCTTGTCATTGTAATGTAAACATTGTTTGCTTTCATTTGAATTCTTGCTTAAATTCTAGTTTTTATCCAAAAACTTAATATAAACATTTAAAAAATGAATAAAACAATCCGCAGCGGCACTCGTGAAGTGATATACAAAGTGTTTATGCGATGTTTAGCCGAATTCCAAGCCGGCAGATTGCTTACGCAGATGGAAGACGTTTATAAACGAACAGTGGATCTGACTGGTAAGTTATGAATTAATGTAGTACTTTTATGTCACTTTACACTCCTATAAATAGTAATGTCTTATCCAAGAGGTCTTATCATGAAATATTTACTTTGATATCTACAGTTGAGGTTATGAAAATAAAACACATATTTATAGTGCGTGTGACTGGTTTTGATACTTAACAATACAATTATAGAAAATAGAAAGAAAGAAAATACATTTATTTGACCCACAGACATAACACGACACTTACAAATAATAGATTATTATTTTCAGGTAAATCCGAGAGTACAGTGCGACGAATAGTTTCGGAAGGAACAGGAAGACTATCATTCTGAAATGAACAGAACAAACTTTAATAAGTGGGTTACCGAAAAGCTCATCCCAAACCTTGAATATCCTTCCATTATTGTAATGGACAACGCCCCATATCACTCGATTGTGAAAAATAAGGCTCCCACAACATCCAGCACGATTGTAGAAATCAAATTATGGCTGGAGGAGAATAATATTAATTTTGATCCGACCCTACGAAAGCCTATGCTTTATGATTTGGTGAAAAAAAATAAACCAGAACCAGTTTATGAAATTGACGAGTTACTGAGCGAGCATGGACATACAGTCGTAAGGCTGCCACCCTATCACTGCGACCTGAACCCGATTGAACTTATATGGTCTTTGGCAAAAAGAAAAGTGGCAGCACAAAATGTTGGATCCAGAGATATAAAACAATTAACCGAAGAGGCTTTTGCTTCTATAACTCCAGCAGATTGGAAATCATGTTGTGACCATGTCAAAAAAATTGAAATGGAGTATATTGAAAGAGGCCCCAGGCTGTATCAAAATATAGAAAAATTAATTATAAGAGTTGGTGAGGATAGCAGCAGCAGCAGTGAGTCTGAATCAGAATCAGAAGATTCCTGTCTGCCTAGTACTTCTCGGCAAGATTCTCCTGGGGCAATAGATGACAATATGTCTGGTGTCGAATATTTAGATTTTGATATGTTGGATGACTAATTTTATAAATAAATTATTTTACTAATAACACTTAACTTGTTTTATTATTTTACTAGCTGCGCCCTCTAGTTTCACCCACGTAGTTCCCGTTTCCGTGTGAATACAGAGAGAAAATTAACGTAGCCTATAAATCATTCCAGTCAATAATCTATTCCTGTGCCAAGTTTCATCCAAATTCGTTTAGTAGTTTTTGCGTGAAAGAGTAGTAAACATTACGTCCATCCACCCTCACAATCTTCCGCATGTATAATCATATGTATTATAAGTAGGATTTAACCACAAGTTGATGTAAAGTGGTTATGTGAAGTACTAAGTTAGCTTAGAATCATAACAAAATATTAATGCCAATAATACAATAAATAATTAGCAAGTATCAAAACAAGTTATTATATTGTACGGGGGATACCAGTTAAACGACAGTGGCGCCCTCATTTTTTGTCTACTCTTTTTAGACGGACTGTACTTAAAAGCGCAATTAATTTACCATAATATTAATTTGTATTTTTTACTAATGAGAACACTAAATACATAATAATCACGCCTGGCAAGTCTTCCGGCAAATATTAAAACATTCTTTGTTTCAAGACGAGTAAAAAACGTCCAATGTCGAATGCAAATGAAGTGGAATCTCCAATTATTGATGCAGGAACCTTCGCATATTGAAACGCGCTGCGGAAGTAACGTCTGCAATAATTTTGACAAAAACTTTGTAAGAACTTCCTGAGAAAATACTTCATTAGTTCATTAAGCTATTAATATTAAAATATTGTGTTTGAACCGCAATGTGCTCGAAGTAAAATTAGCTAACAATTGTTTTTCTACGTCATCGTTAGGCCAAATACGGATAGAATAAGCCTGCGTCGGTTTCGGACCTTCACGACCCATTTTTCTGACCCATTTTTAAAAGATTGAACCTTTTTATTACCATTTCGATGTCGTCACCAGCGCCTATCGGGGATGACAAGCGCTGGTAGGTGGGTAAGACACTTGTTCAATATTATGTAGCTTGTCGGTGCTGGTTGCAAAGAAGGTTGACACTGTAACCAGTACTGGCGGATAAGCGGCCATCTACCTGCATCCTTCGTGTATTCGCCCTTTGATCATGCCGCAGGGCAGATACCTCTCTCATACAGAACTATCATATAATCAATAGATTGAAGTATTTCACTTCTAAATTCAAATGCGTGTGATAAAAACCATAGCTTATAAGGCTGCATCATTAGACTAGAATATAAATGACTTAAGTATTGAGTCAAGGCGCGATTAAGGCTCTTCTTATGTCTTGATTACTTGACGTGAAGACACTCCGTCCATAAACTAGGCTTACAAAACGATGATAAGGTCAGTATTAAGTGTCATCGAGAACTTACCGTTGTGACAGCACAGTCTAATGACTTAACCGCAGGACCTTTGTGTCAATAAAGTTACTTGAATTAATCTTCGACTACATTCGAGAAGATGGATTTTATAGTTCTTTTTTATTTCACTATCGAAAAAGTACCTACAATGTTGATGACAAACTTTTCAGGCGCGCGTGACATTACTTAAATACTTTTAAAATAAAGAATGCTCTATAAGTCAAACAATTAAATTTTCTTTCATTTCCGTTGTCCGGTTTAAAAAAATAAACGACACCATAGAAGGCACAGGAGAAATTGAAGGGACATTTAAAACACAATAACTCACAAATTGCTGCACTCTATTTTAATTCACAGCAATCTCGAACAATACCATGACCATTGTCCTAAAGATTAAGGTCGATAATTGCCTAGCAGATAATTACAACTTCGTCATACACATTGTTACATATTTTACCATAACAAATGTTTTCATAGCGTATTGTTATACAAATTACTAAACATTTTCTTGACCCGGATCTTCCATACGACTCGTATTATTGGCGCGAGGTGAACACTCTCATTTCATTTGAAATATTTTGATAAAATGTCAAGGTTGACTCCTGGACCGAACTCGTTGTGATTTATTTAGACTAATGAGTCGTCCTCTCGATCACAAATACTATCGGACAACAATCTATTTCAAATTGGACATGTTTAAAAAGAAACTTATGTCTTGTGACGATTGTATTTAGATGTACTGATACTGTTCAATGAATTTCAACATTTGCGGTTTAGATTGAGCAAGTGTACAAGCTGAAGTTTGCTAGTGTAAATAGAAGCTTTCTAATAAACTCGCTAGCTATGTCAAACATAACTCTCAAAATTTTGTTCAGAATTCTCTTAATCTCAGTGGTATAGTAAAGTGCGTCTTCAAAGTAACGAACAACTGTGATTCACCGGTAATTTTGCATTTGTACAACAATAAAGGAATTCTCTATCCATTGTTAATAAATACAGATCTCAAACAAAGTGGACTAAATACAGAAATATGAATAACGTTTAAAGATACGATCTGAACAAAGGACGGAAAGACTCGCGAAGCGTTAACGTGTGAATCAAAACAAATTCCTAAGCCAGCTGACCGCAAAGATGCGATCGGTTTCGTAACCTATTGATGTCAATTGTTTTGTGGTGTACTACGATTTAGTTGTACTATAGGGTACAATAACAATTTTAGGGTACCTCTACACCGTAATGCATAGCTAGCAACGCGATACAGTATAGTTTAGGTTTGGAGAAACCCTGTGAGCCAATTTTAACGTTGATTCGTTGGTTAGCCTTAAAAAGTGTTGAAAAGTAAGTTATTTTTATTTTTATTGTAATAAAATATTGATGAATTAAAGCAGTTAATTGTTAATGTATCAGTAGGTATGTTACGGGTATAAGGAGAGGCTAACTTCTGTATGTTGATTTTTTATCAAAAATAATGCTTTTTATTCTGATAATTTTTTTTTGTAATAAAATTAAATATTTTATTAAAATGATCATTGACATTCTTTCTAAGCGTGAAATACTTATTTCACTTTCAATTTATGCTATCTATTTCCATAGATTTTATATTCAAATAAACAAAAAACATGATTGTTTTAGTAAGCACTCGTCACTTATATGTATAACCATGGCTGATGACCGAAGATGATTACTTGTGGGCCGACCGTCCTCAATAAGAATGCTAGATCAACGTCAGTTGAATTACTAACAAGTTCGATACTTATGTGTATAAATATCAAATAAGATGTCAAAGGACTTTGTGTGGGCATGGGTGAGATAATAATTGAAGCCCGTCGCCATTTTGTCGGCTGTTGGACTCGATTTTTTTAAAGTATCTGTGACATAATTACTTTTTCTACAACTAATGTACTACTATTATTAATTTGTGAGCATACGAGTATATAGATGTTACGACTGTAAATATTATAAATACGAAAGTAAGCATGTTGAAGGGTTTAGTATGTATTAATTTTACTCCTTCATCCGAACTACTGAACGGATTTTGATGACACTTTGCATGAATATATAAAAAAACTTTATCTATTAGAAAGGTTACGTTTTATATCACAGTTCCCACGGGAACCCATGCGGTTGAAACAGTGGGCGTTGCTAGTTTATGCAGCTATTTCCTCATATCCAACTCCGATTTTAAGGACGGCCATAAGAATTAACCCGATACTAACACCCGTTTGAAATCCGGTTCCGACACCCGTTAAGTTTGAACGGGGTTTTAGTGTGGGTATTAAATGATAAAACTGGCGTCGAGCACAGCATTGAGTAACTGGCCCAATATGGACTCTGTGTCGTCATGGAAACGGATAGTTTATGTGTTAAATTCAATTTGTGGCGCCACACGTGGAAAGGTTGAGCGTATGGTAGACTATGCTAAAGGCTGTGTGTATGGTTTTGTCTATGTAGTTACTTACAGTTGTGTGTGTGCGATTGGTGTACTGATTAACTTCCTTAACGTATTCGAACTTACTAATATTTTCAGTGAGATGAGAGCCCTTTGCCCAGCTGTGGGACATTACAGGCTAATACGAGCTAGGAAGATTTTTACCTGCCTAACAAAATGTATGGGAGCGACCCTACTGAATCACACTAGCGTCGCGCGTGGAACCACCGCTTTAGTATTCTGCACTAACCAAATATAGTGAACTGTGGCATATATAAAGATGGGCTGATAGCGCAAATCTATAAGGTTACCGTTTTTGCCTTTCGGCTACAGAACACTACAAACAAAGAAGAGTAATATGACCTCTTCAGTCGAGTACTTGTGATTAAAATAATGATAGTTTTCATCAGATTGCTCCTTTAATAACAGTCTTACTGGTCGGTATGCATCGTCTTACAGCTTTTTACCGAATAAGTATTGAAACCACAACAGTACGTCATCGAGGACCTTGTGCAAGTTTGTTGCGGCTTACGTGTACATCTATCGGTTTTTAAGCTATTGGTTACTTTAATTATTATAAAAAGGGTACAGGATATGAAGGAAACAAATTAAATTAAAAATATTAAAATCCGTCTGCGCAAAAAGTATAGACCGATTTTTACCAAACGAAGTTAAGAAACAACGGAAGGAAACTGGCTTTGAAATTAAAAAACAACCGCATCGAAATCGGTCGATTTAAAAGTGCCACAGAAAGAAGATACACACAAACTGACATCGGCGTCAAAATTATAATACCCCTCTTTTGCGTCGAGTGTTTAAAAGTATTTTAAAAGTAATCTAATTTATTATATTGGTACCAGATCGTTTGATTCGTAAATTTGGTAGTATTACATACTTTAAAAGTTATGTTTATGCGTTGTTTAAATTTGAGAGCATTGATTTACAATAGAACACGACCGCCATACACATACACACGCACGCTTGCTCGGGTTCTATTAAACCCAATATAAACATTGAAATGGAGATAGATAAACAGATTCTCATTGCTACTTGTTCATTCAATAAGTTTAAGTTAAATAAAGTGTTGGACAAATTAACCATTGTTCCAGTCCTTACGCAATAATAAACAAATTGGCCTATTAGTGTGACAATTGATATATTGGAATGTTTTGTCCGTTTGTCTTTTGTATTTGCCAAACTATTGTACGGTTATTAATAATCACACACGCGTTAATTGTGTTTCTGTTGTGATAATTATTTGTTGGTATTGTAGCTTGACTTATAAGTGATGCGGATTATAGATATAGTTTGTGATAATAATTACTTACTAGAAGTTCCATGCGTAAAAAAATGTATAGTGTAGATATTTAATATAATAAAATTCTCGTGTCACAATGTTCGTTCCCATACTCCTCCGAAACGGCTTGACCGATTCTCATGAAATTTTGTGTGCATAACGGGTAATTCTGAGAATCGGACAACATCTATTTTTCATCCCGAAATTCCCGCGGGAACGGGTACAACGCGGGTGATACCGCGGGGCGCAGCTAGTTTAATATAAAAAGTAGAGTCATGTAGTCGCTAGGGTTGGCCACTAACCTACTCCATCTTACTTACACCCTAACGTTTTACGCTTCATTAGTAGTGATTAAATGAATAATTTTAACATGTAATGTAAGAAAAATAACGTCAATTAGTGAAGTGTGGACTTAATGGACGTCCCTGAGTGCGGCGGTTAGTAACTTAAAGATGAATCACGTGATCACTTCGCTATGAATGAAATTGTTGATGTGTTAATGAGACAGTGATAGTTCTATGGGAATCCTGGATTGGAGTAGATAGATAGGCTTATACTAACACAACGAAGGTCATCAAGGTTCATCTTATTTTGAGGATTACACATTTCAAAGGTAGCATGTAATGGAACGAACCCTAACTCTTTACAATAATTATACACAAATACTCATACCTACAACGCACAGCAAGCGATCAGCCCGTCCTTAAAATATCATAACCAAACGTTGCCTAACCCTTATCTTTAGCACCTGTAATGTTGACGCACTAATATTTGTCATCGTTCGAGCCAGCCTTTAAATTCTAATCCTACTATTATTCATACAATGTCAAAATGTGAACATAAAAGAATTTGTTAAGTTATGTCAATATGCGTTGAACCTGACCCGGTTGCGACAGAGTTAGGAAACCTCTTCGGAGACGAAACAAAGCTGGAAACGGTAACTGATCAACGGTTTGTAATGTTTACTGTGTTATGTAAAGTTTGGGAAAATGCGACTTTTACGTAACTCCGTTTTTTAAGTAGGAGAAAGTGCGATTAGTAGAAAATAGAACGCGTCTTATTTTTCTTATTTACTGTAAAATGTTAGGAATTTTGCCCAGCACTGGGAAAGTAATACACAGGCAAAAATGCTGTAAATGTAAATAGAAACAGACTAAATGTTTTTTTTACAAATATCCCAACATCTTTAAAAAGCTAACTAAGTTGCTTTTGTTTTGAAAACAAACATTTAAATAAGCGATTCACCTCATTCATCATTCACAGTCATCAATCATTCATTTGTAGCCGGAAGACCACAAGACTATTAGTTGACAAAAGCCATCTTCAAATGCCTACCTTTTTGGTCTTCATGTTGACGTTGACAGCCCACCAAAATACGACGAACGTAAAGTGAATTCAGTTCAAAGTTACAGTCCAAAACGATTATATTATAAAAAATGCACAAGCACATCGAATCGCACCTCGCACAGATTATGTAGTTATTACATCAATACAAGATGCTAATATTATTTCTATATATTTATTACTAACTAAATCAAAAGCAGACATCAAACCCTTGACCAAACCGCCAATAAATTGTTAACATTATCGCCACAATACTTCGAACAGTCACATTGACATAATTCCGCCCAAATCCGACAATAAAATAGAATTTTAACGACAATTACGTTCAAATTGACTGCTAATTATTAAATCTTGATTAATTGGCGATGTTTTTGAAACAATGGCATGTTGGACAATGCGTGTTGCGTGCCGCTGTTACAATATAACATAGAATACATTAGTATCGTGATCACTTTTAGGACAATAGATTTGTATAGGCTATTAGAAAAGAGGTCAGAGCTACGAAGACTATATTACATTGTCTGATATACGAGTAAGTGTGAAAAGTTCGAAACTATTTATTTAAAAAACATTCATCAACAGAAGTCAGTGAGTTCGAGTAGCTTAGTAAGTATGTTCAAGTAGGTTGGTGTGAATTTGTCCGGATATATAAATTGGCAAACTAATACTACGGGTATTAGTTTTCGTATACGCTATTTATGAATGTTATGTTCAGTGATGAAATAATCATATTTACCTACATTGTATACTATCAATACATAACCAGTACCGAAGCTGATTAAGTTATTTTGATCTATGACACTTCGTCAATGTCAAGTAGAACTCACTTAAGTGCAACTTTAGTTAGAACATAACCATTTATTTACGCTCGTTTGAACATCTCCGCATAACTTAATCTCCACGTAACCAGTTATTTTTTAATATTAGGCTCATTAAAGCTTGTTTAGCTAATTTTGAAAACCGAAGGGATTTTTTTTACTTATAGTAAATAAAGTTTAATTTACACTAATATTATAAAGAGGAAAACTTTGTTTGTTTGGTTGTATAGAAAAAAACTACTGGACCGTTTTAAAAAAATATTTCACCATTCGAAAGCTACATTATCCACGAGTAACATAGCCTATTTTTCATCCCGAAATTCCCACAGGAATGGACACAATGCGGGTAAAACCGCGGGGCGCTGCTAGTGTTTTGATAAAACAATATTGAAGTTGTAAGTACAGTAGTTTTAACATGAAGTTAATTTATGTTTATATACGAGTTTTAAAAATACTTATGCCTTATATGCAATTCTATATATACATGATTGTTTCATATATATACTAACCTTTATTATTTAAATATTAATATACAGTGATATAATATTTGAACTTTACAACACATCACGAATTAATTAAAACGTTTTGTGAAATGTATTTTTATTAAAAACAATCGCATTCTTGTTTTAAAAGCCGGATCTCTATTTCTATATTTATTTATTGATTTTCGTTGTTCAGAGTGTTAGATCTCTTGTGCCTTATGTCTTGCGGCATACGGCCTATAACCGAGCGACAGTCGAGTGGTACACCTTGAGAATCTTCATTAAAGTATGTGACGCGCTCATCTGAGTGTCCACTCCACTAAATGTATGCTAATTAACAAAATATTCCTCGTCAATGTTAAAACAAGGCTATTTTTTATAGATTAATTATTAGGTTTCATTAATTGGATAATAAAAGTTTTATAATACTCGTAACATCTTATTTCATAAGAATGGTTCCGACTTGGTAATATTACACGTTTTATGGTTTTTCTTTAAAAAGCCTTATGATCACAAATTCCGTAATAATATACCAAAGCAACCATATCTTTGTCAATAAAGAATATTATTTAAAAAGTATTACATAAGTGTGACCCCACGACCAACGGTCGAGTTATCCTTTTTACCGAAACATGTTTGACCGAAGTTCATTTTACCGAACATAAAACATCGCTCAGGTCATCGATGACCTGATGTTAAATAAAACGTTTTATTAATTGAAGTCGCCAAACTTTGTTTCGGAAATGATTCAATTACCCCGTACTACGTTTGACCTAAGTTATAAATGGTTGTAACATTTACCGATGATAATACAACGTTTGACCAAAACACACTATATACTCAGTTTTTACGAATGGGTGCAATAGTGCATCTGACAGTTATATTATGAAACCATCATATCACCAAAACCATTTATTTACGTTAAGCTTCATGTCCTTATTTATTTATTACATTAATAAACAAGTAAAAACAAACTTTTCAGTTTAACTACATATGTTTGAACGCTTAAAATCTTCTAATATTAGACTTTAATACATATTTAAACAAAAACACCGGATTATATTTACACGTACAACCGCAGTCACAACTCAATCGCACCTACTACACTAACCCATATTGATTATTAGGTTCTAATTTTTATTAATGTCACTCTCTTAGTGGATAAAATAAGCGTAAATGAATGGAAACTTTGGATTACGTTAAATAATGATTAAAAATAAATACGTCAATAGTAGAGTTAGCAAGAAAATTAGCTTTCTACGAAGAACATTTTCAACTTTATTTTGTCATTTTTCGAGATCTACCGTTTCATATAACAAAGTTTTTCCTCCGAGTGTACGTCGCGTCGTGACAATGTCATTGGTCGACCATTTGGGTCACTACTGCTCGGCGTGACCTCTGAACTGATTTTCGTAATATTAATATTAAATATTTAAAAATTTATTCTTTAGTTTTTGGAACTGACCTTGACCTGATTCTAAAAGTATATTTTTCATAAGAAGGCGGTACGAATGTACTCACTATTTACGTTGCAAGACAATGGGTAACACGTTCTAATTGCATTCAACTCTTTTATATGAAAGTTTAAGTACATTTAAATGACCATTTGTTTTCAGTTTATTGTCGTCGGAATTTCTTTTGCATTTCTTCATCCTGAGGCGTTCTTAGTTTGCAAATTTTGACGCGTCTCGTTAATGGTAGAGGCGTCGTATGTTCAGATAAAACTGATAATACAAATCAAGTTGATAAGTTGAAACTAACAAGCTGGTTACTCCTCTGTTGGCCTGTCAGAGGTCAAACCAAGTCTTTTATCTAAATACACTAATCGTTTATACTCGTACGTTGCCAAATCCCGTCCCTGACATAAGCTTAAGACCAATTCATTATATATGTGAATTTAATGTGGCATTTTATTAATGATACTTTTTATAACATTTGGTTGTTATAACATGGATTAACTTTTGATTAGATATGAAGAAACATATTTTTTATTGGTTGAATATTTTATCTTATGGTTTTTTTAATTTGCTTTAAGATAACTTGATTGGTCAGACAACTTATTATTAATCTAAATGAGTGCGGCTGTTAAACTTATTTTTTTCTATTCTACATTTGTCTGAGATACTTTTGGTTGGACCTGTACCCATAGACAATAAACAATATCTTTTCCAAGAAAATAACAATACTCTTTTTCATTTCCAGAGGCTGTCACTGCACATAGCAGTGGTCCTCCTGTCCTTGTACCACACATGCAAGGGGGACCGAATAGAACGAGCGATCCGATTTGACGCCAACCAAAACTATGCCGTCGTTGGTGCACCAATCAACACGCCCCTGAACGAAGATGGGTACTTCTACCCGAAACCCAAGGTCCCCTTCCCGCCGCAACCACAGCCGTCAGTACAGACGTACTTCACTACTCCCTCGCCTACCCCACAACCTCAGGAAACCACGGGGTATGTGTATGATACGCCAGCAGTGAAATTCGAGCTGCCTACGAGACCACCGTCGACTTACCTGCCGCCTACCACAAGGTCAGTTTTGAGTTGTGTTCTATTTTTATTCATAACCATTCTCGGTTTGAACAATAATTTGTTCATTGAGATTAGTGTCAATCCATAATTAGTGGTATTTTTGATTGAGATTATTATTATCATATGCCTGGCGAGGACTTCCTCTTTACCTGTTTATTCCTACTTCTATAATATCTTTCCGCAATGAGCAATTGTAAATAAACGCAAATGACGTTGCTTGTGAACATTGAACGCAAATATATGACAGAGGTCACGGAAACATGGAAAAACCTTCGTTAACAAAATGCTAGATCCTCAATTTAAGAATAAATTATTTAGAAAGAAACTAAAAATATATATATTTTTGTATTATTCCAGGCCGCCGCCTCCACCGCCGCCGCCGACCACCACAAGGCGTCCAACGCCGCCGCCCACGAGACCACCTCCGCCGCCGACCACCACTAGACCTCCAACATACTCTACTATTCTAGATGTAACTAGAACAACTGGTTACACGTACCCAGTACCAAAGGTTCCGTTTACGTACCCTACTACCCCAAGGCCTTTACCACCGTCAACCTACCTTCCGCCTGTGACTACTACAAGGAGGCCGCCACCACCTCCTCCCCCGCCGACAACAAGACGTCCCCCACCACCACCAACCACCAGACCCCCAACATATTCAACAATATTAGATGTTACTAGAACCACTGGTTATACTTACCCAGTACCCAAAATCCCATTCACTTTCCCTACTACCCCTAGACCACTACCGCCCTCGACTTACCTTCCCCCTGTGACTACTACAAGGAGGCCGCCACCACCTCCTCCCCCGCCGACAACAAGACGCCCCCCACCACCACCAACCACCAGACCCCCAACGTATTCAACAATATTAGATGTAACTAGAACCACTGGTTATACTTACCCAGTACCCAAAATCCCATTCACTTTCCCTACTACCCCTAGACCGCTACCGCCCTCTACTTACCTTCCCCCTGTGACTACAACAAGGAGGCCACCACCACCTCCTCCCCCGCCGACCACGAGAAGGCCACCCCCTCCCCCTCCCCCTCCGACTACCAGGCGTCCCCTCCCACCACCAACGAGACCTCCACCACCGCCGACTACCACAAGACCCCCAACTTACTCCACTATTCTGGATGTAACTAGAACAACTGGTTACACATATCCAGTGCCTAAGATTCCTTTCACTTTCCCTACTACCCCTAGGCCGTTCCCCCCGTCTACTTACCTTCCTCCCCTAACTACACGGCGCCCACCTCCTCCGCCACCACTGACGACCAGACGTCCCCCGCCACCCCCTCCCCCGCCAACCACCAGACGACCCCCGCCGCCTCCTCCCCCACCGACCACCAGACGTCCACTTCCTCCTCCTACGACGAGGCCACCTACTTACTCAACCATTTTAGATGTCACACGTACAACTGGATACACGTACCCAGTACCCAAGGTTCCGTTTACTTTCCCCCCCACCACAAGGAGACCGTTGCCTCCGTCCACGTACTTACCCCCGACCACGAGGCCCCCGACGTACTTGCCTCCTCCAACCCCGACCCGACCTCCCCCGCCTCCCCCACCTCCTCCAACAACCAGGCCACCTCCACCCCCGACCACCCGACCACCCCCACCGCCGACAACTAGACCTCCAACTTACTCCACAATCCTAGACGTCACAAGAACCACTGGGTACACGTACCCTGTTCCTAAAGTGCCCTTCACGTTGCCGACACAAAGGCCTCCATCGACTTACTTGCCGCCAGTGACTGCGTCGCCGTCAACTGTTAGGCCTCCAGTTTATGTCCCGCCCCAGACTACTCCTCGGCCATACTCCCCGCCTGTATACATTCCTCCCCAAACCACCCCTCGGCCATACTCGCCACCAGTATACATCCCACCCCAGACTACCCCTAGGCCATACTCACCACCAGTATACATCCCACCCCAGACTACCCCAAGACCGTATTCCCCACCGGTATACGTCCCACCCCAGACTACCCCAAGACCGTACTCCCCACCGGTGTACATCCCTCCCCAGACTACAAGAAGGCCGGTGTACATATCTCCGTCGACCCAGGCCCCCGTGTACCGGCCCCCTCAAACCACCCGGGCCCCGGAGTACCTGCCCCCCGTGATTGCGACCACGCGACCCCCCTTCGTCGATGACCAGGGTTACTACTACGACCGACCAGCTGTACCATTCGTATTTTAATTTATAAGTCGACCGATTGTGCCAAACATTATTTAAATCAGGGACTGATATTTCAAAATTAACTTATAGATATCTTAGAGCAACATTATTACTTACGTTAAGGCGACTATATTCGGAAAAACTGCAGGCGTTAAAACGAAATATAATATTAAAAAAGTTTCTTTGAACTAATATTTTCGTCACCAGTAAGTTTGTTATTGGGATTAGAAAGTTTTAGTACATAATGTAGCTTTTATAGGAATACAAAGTACAGTTGACAATAAGCCCCTTTATCAGTTAGTTTGGTACAATCGACGAACTACAACGTTGCCATAAAACAATTGTGATACCAAACTGTATGAATGTACAAGTAAAGACCTACTTAGTTAAACATAGGTACACTTGTGGTTACCACGAATAGTGATAATTTGTATGTATTTTATTAATTATTTTACATTAATACTCAAAAACGAGACGTGAAACATCACTGCCTTAAACTAATTATATTTTGTAAGATTGTAGAAATTTTAAAAGGAATAAAAATAATTTATGTAAAATGTCGTTTTACTTTCTTCCATCATCTTTAGACACGACATTGGCGCTTCCTTTTCTCGTCCTTACAATAAAGAAAAATAAAGCAACACTTTTCTATTGACTAGTCTGTCATTATCATTATTAATGACTGGTTTGTCAATTGAAAAGAGTATGCAAGAACGCTCCTTATTGAAATCGATGTAAAACTTTCTTATTACCAGGAAAGATGTGTGTTGTGTAGTGTACACACGTTTCTGTCGTTTGCTCCATCGTGAGCAATAAATATTGCGTCATGCTACAGCGAACACGATCAATCGATACATTGCTACAGAATAGAAATTTTTGAAACTTACTTGCACTTGCACTGAGATGTAATTATAAAATAGTCCCGACATTGTTTCCTGAAAGTGATGAATTTAAGTGATTGAAATACGAACTTTTTATATTGCGAATCAGATCGGGAGGCTTTTCTTATTTATTGTAGTTGTATCTGTCAGTTCACTACTCTTGGTATCTTGGTATTATCATAATATATAATTGTATTGCAAGTAATTGTTTAGTTAGTACTAAATATTCTAGTAGGGTATGAAAACAATTTAAGATCGAAAGAAAAGGACAACGAAGGAAATTATCGTAATGCTTGGATGGGTACTTGTAGGAACTACACGTTTAAATTTATTTACACAATTATTCATTCAATTATATCACATCACACTCACACATCATCATTATAATATCGCATCATTGAATCCCGGACTCCAAATTAGTTTGTTTTTTTGGTCAAACAGTCATTACTCTACGCCTGGAAAACTCTACAAAGGTTTTCCTTCAACTCCGAGGTCATACATTTCCATAAACCACTATTTTTTACAAAGAAAACTTTGTCATTAACATTTGGATTAGAACTGGATGAGACATTAAAAATACATTAGAATATTTTAATGTTTTTATTAAAGCGAGACGATTAATCTGAATTTAATGTCATGATTAACTTTGATTGCTTGTGTTATACCTAAATTGTAAAACGAAATTAAAGTGTCATTTTCATTTTATAAAATACCGACAGAGATAAACTTTTTCGGTGTTTGAAGTCGGTTAAAAATAGAGCGAGCTTACATGCTGTGAGATGACCAGTACTACTTGTGATTACACGCTCGCATTCTACTTGTATTAACCCAGTGAGCCCCACCCTTCGTCATTTTATAAAAGCTGAAAGTTTGTCAGCATTCTCCCAACATAGTAAAGAACGATGGTTCATTATGAAGTTTGGTTTACGGTTAACGTAAAACTACGTTTACGGATACACTTCGTTTTTATTTTACATTTATTAGAAGCGGGTGTTCTGTGACCACGGTTCCTGAAAGGGACCGAAACGTTAGAAAAATTGTAAAATAAAACAAAGTGTATCCGTAACGTAGTTTCAATTCAACGTGTGTAGTATTCCTTAAACTTAAGAAACTCATTATTATTCTCAAAGATGGAGGGCCATAGTCTGCGAAGGTTTTAATCAAGATGCTTCATCAACCCCGAACAAGTCTACAGATTTTTTGAAAGTTACTAAAGTGTGGTAAAGTCAATGTTATTTATACGTGATTAAACCCATTGCGATGTCATTGTCCACGAAAGTTAATAGCCCTCTAAATCAATGAGTGTGCGCTATAATTAATTCCTGAAGCGCTGTCGCGTTTACAATAATAATGAATGATGTCTCCGTGCTGTCGTTGTGTGTGCGGAAAAGTGATCGATGGTTTTGAAATAAGAAATAGTATTTTGTCTTTTTTTTTAGCACTTAAATATTAATACTTTTTTTTATTAAGATCTTAGTAGGTACCGAAATCAGGAAAGTTAAAGTTGTCATTATTGAAACATGATGGATCTTTTTAGCATAAAAAACAATATAGTAACTGCATTGTCACTTTGCTGGGCTGGGATTAGATTCCTCTCAAAAACTTAAAAAAAAATATAGTAACTGCATTGTCACTTTGCTGGGCTGGGATTAGATTCCTCTCAAAAACTTACTCTGCGGCCTCACGACACAGTTCTTAACACGTGGTTAAATAAACTGACGCATTCGCAATACTAAAAAGCCAAAAAATACTACAGCTTCTTTCAATAGGAATTGAAATCAAATATATGCAATTATGTGTCAGTGTAAATAAGTAAAGTAAAGAAATGAGAGACCGGGAGATCGTTTAAATTTCCATTTCTCATTAAAAATTTAAATCAAAATTAAATCAGAAATAAAAAAATGCTAGTAGCAATTCAAAATGCTAATAGCAATTCACTTCATAAAAATTCAAGCTCATTCTCCACCTACAATCTAGATATCATAATCTAGTAATACTATTACTAGTATTACATGACTTGTAACACAAACCAACCTAAATGTAAGACGATTTAATTAGTCTCAAAATATGGAATTTCTCTTGTCAATGCGAATTGTTTATGTAGGGGGTACTCTGTGTGGACTGTATGCAACGGTGCGTAGCGTTGAGCTGCTAGTGAGGGGCGTATGTCGATGGAATGAGAATAAACGTTGGTTAAGATTTTTAACATTGATATAAAACAAAAAAAATATAACCTGGGGTTAACCTCTCATTTAACACTTTCTGTGTTTTCTGTTCGGGGTGTATACCATTTCCCGAGCATTTTATTATTTCAAATTTTTAATAAACTTCCCCGGATACATAACGTGTAATCAAACGTGTAACGTACGTGTAATTTTAAACAAGTAATTGTAAGTTCTATAATTATTTTTTTTATACTACTGGATATTTTTTTTTTAAATTAGAGATTTTTAAATAATAAACTAATTTGTTCTTAAAAATACTAAAATAAACTAAAAATTCTATCTAATCAATGAATAACAACGCAATATATAAAGTTCCGGCTCGACAAAGAATAAAAACATTACAACAATCAAATTGAAAGTCTTCAATCACACTTACTCATAAATAAAAGTAATTGGTCAATAAAATACAATTATCGATAGTCGTAAACCACTTAGCCCCATCCCTACAACAAACATACACTTTGAAGAACATTCATTGTTGTTTAGACACGCGATCAATATACCACATACTTCTGAGCAACCGACTTGATAACACAGACTAGATTAATTCGAAATATTCTTTTTGTTCAAATCGCGAACGTTTAAAAAAAATCTATATTCTTTTTTTTAAAACTTAGTGATGTGAAAAGTCGATATGTCTAGTGAGAGTTCCGTATCGTCAAATAGTTCTCGGATAAGACAGTTTGGATTGTATCGCACTATCGACGCCAGGACGGAGGAGTTCCTTAGGTTATCCAGAAAACGGCAGATTAGGCAAGGATGCGCTTGCGCCATTGTTTCCACCGCCATCACTGTTACTGTTGTTGTTGTAAGTATTCAATATCGTGTCTTAATAAAAACTTATTATAAGTAAGATGAATTAACCATATGTGATCCCACGAATTCAAAAATATTAGACTAAGGTAGTCTCTTACTGCTCCCAAAGAGATCGGTTACCTTTTTTGAATTTTGGGGGGTTAGAAGGGAAATGATTTGAGACTTTGCCCTACATTGGAACAATTTAGACTAGACAAATATATTTATACAAGAGTAATTAAAGAATTTGGTCACAAATATGACACAAAAACTACTGATCTGATACTGTCTAGATATAGATTAAATTTTATATTTTTGAATTAAATCTTTAATATATTTGATTAACAACATTGTAAATTAAACAGGCAGTAACAATAATGTGTGATTAACATTTACTTCTGTGTTAACAACCAATTTGTTTTAATTTCATTATCTTCTTATGTATTGTAGCGTGCTAATAATTAGATGTTAGAGCCATTAATACAAAGTTTTTTCGTAGCTTGACTTATTAATTTTAATTTAAAGTTTTTATCATGATTAGTAACAGATATATTGTTACTTGATCGTTAAATAAATACAAGTATTTTTTATAATATTAGTAGAATACACGTCACATTATATTATTTATTTATGTAGTGGTTAGTTTCAAAGCAACTTTGAGAGCGCGTTGATGTCTTTTCTATTTTTTTTTTTTTTTTTATTTATTCATAGGAAAACAAACAGTGATATTATTAACCTTAAATCTAAATTTATGTAAGGACAACACCATTTACATGTTTTCACATATATATATAAAACTAAACTATACACCTGCAAGCTGCCATAACAAAACATTGATAATCTAATCTAGGTCAAACCATCCAAAGTGATGTCATTATTGTTTTAACATTTCGCGGTTTAGTTACAAATAGGTCTACGTCCGTGAGATTTGCAAGGTTGTTAAAGTCTCTTACCGCTCGAATGAGGTATGAATTTTGTCTGTAATTGGTTTTGGACATGGATGCACACAAAAACGGCGTGTGTCGAAGTACCTTCCGCGAAGGCACCCGAATCTGCAACTTGGATAATAAATGTGGAGAATCAACTAAATTTTGAGCGATATTAAATAAGAAAGAAACATCAGCTATCCTACGTCTCTCAAAAAGGGGTAACATGTGCTGTCTTCTACATCTATCTGAGTAGTCAGCATCGCATTGTCTACATTTGTATTGGATATACTTTAGGAACTTCCTCTGGATTGCCTCTATCCTTCTGATGTAGGTATCATATTGTGGGTTCCATACTTGCGAACAATACTCGAGTATACTACGCACGAAACTACAATATAAAATTTTCAAAACTTTAACACTTGAAAATTGTGAACTCATTCTCATGACAAAACCAAGCGCCCTGCGAGCCTTCTTAACTATGGAGTCTACATGGCTTCCGTATGTCAACTTGGCATCTTGAATTACCCCAAGGTCTCGTATTTCGGCATTACTTACAAGCGGTTGATCTCGAATAAAATATTGTGTTTGAATTAAATTACATTTTCGACTAAAGGTAATTGAGAAGCATTTAGAGACATTTAAATCTAGTTTATTGAGGTTGCAATAATCTTGAAATCTATTCAGATCTTCTTGTAATAGGTGGCAATCATTAATATTACAGATTTTTTTGAAAATTTTCATGTCGTCCGCATAAAGTAGAAAATGTGAATTATGAAAACAAGAATGGATATCGTTCAAAAATATAATAAATAACAGAGGCCCTAATAGAGATCCTTGAGGAACACCAGATGTAACTTCATACCATGCAGATTGAAAGCCATTGGTAACTACTGCCTGTAGCCTGTGTGCAATATAAGACATGAACCATCTCAATAGATTGCCATGAATTCCGGCATTATATAGTTTTTGGAGGAGAACAGAATAGGCTATACGGTCAAATGCCTTACAAAAATCGGTAAATATGGCATCGACTTGTCCACCAGACTCCATATGACACGTCAAATACTCCGCAAATGAAATTAAGTTTGTTAAAGTAGAGCGTTTTTTAAGAAACCCATGTTGCTCTGGAATAAAAGTGGCGGAAAGGGCACTATAAACTTGGTTGTAAATAAGGCGTTCAAAGACCTTGGCGAAAATGCAGAGCTTTGAAATCGGCCTATAGTTCCTAACGTCGTTTTTGTTTCCGGCTTTGTGTATTGGAGTTACAAATGCCGACTTCCACGCTTGGGGTACAATCCCTTCTCTCAAAGATCTTTCAAAAATCATGGCTAGAGGTTTAGAGAGGGCCTTAGCACAGCGAATTATATAAATAGAGACTATACCATCGGGACCCGGACCTTTATTAATATCTAAATTTTTTAGTAAATGGAAAACCTCATCTTCTCTCACAGCGATATCATGGATTAGGCCCGGTTGACCACAGACTGCGTAATCTACTGACGGTTTCGAGCTATATGAAAACATAAGTTAGTTAGACCCAATCAATATTAACATTGATATCTTCAAGGATTCTATGTTTTTATCAATAGCACGTTAAGCAGTCGATCCCGGTTGATTCAAACGTTAACCATATCGGATTCCTTTAGGCGTTCTAGAAACCCCGACATCTGGGTTGGCTACTAACCTTCTCGAAATGAATGAATGATCAATATAATGCTACAGCTTTCTATTGATCCTATTGTCCTGCGTTTTAATAATAGACTTCCTTTATAAAAACCTACGAAGTGCACCCTAGACGTTTCATAGACTTTACTTTATTAACAGATTTTCACAGAGCAATAGTAACTATCTTATGACTTGATAGACAGTCCAATCTAATACCATCAATGGTTAACTGGCCCCCAATCTACTCAAATGGCATTTGAGTAATGAATCCACTAGAAAATTTAAAAATCTAGTTTATCACTAACAGAATGTTTAAACAGATTTGTTTTTATTTTCACTTTCATAAAACAAGGTAAAAGTGCAATATTTCGGGTCATTAACTTCTTAACGTTTGCAATATGTTGCTAAATAACTTTAATAAACCGTAGAATGTGTCTTACATTTACCATTAAAACAATAAAGAGATGTATATCAGAAAAGCGATTTGAGCCATCTGTAGCACTTCTGAAGGTTATCTACATACTATGCGGTTATTACCATCATTGCCTATACATTTGCAAATACGGTAATTAAGATTCATTTTGGTCCTGAAAATGTACACTGCTCATGTAGTGAGTAATTAAAAGTAATTTCGAGCAGGTCGGTGACCAGAGTTGGGGTCGGAGTTTCAAGACCGCTTAAAAGTCTCCGCCATGGCCTTACAACTGAAACCGGTCATCTCACGCAGCTTACGAAGCACGGTAGCACTTAGAGAGAAATATCAAATCATCCATCGAAGTAATTACATAGCTGTGTAGCGTTGACTAAGATATGAGTGTCACAAATAAGCTCAGAAACGTATTAACGTATTTCTGCAGTCTTATATACTGATTACGTATCGACATAGAAGCAACATGCACTCCACATGTAGGTACAACGTTAAGGATTGAAGTGGCTTAAAAATCAGTTTTGTCTGAAATAAAAAACTTTCAGATAAATAAACAAGCCCGTTGGCACAGGTGGCAGTGAGAGTGCTTACTGTGTCGGGGTTCAATTCCCGCCCGGAGTCAACAATATGTGAAGACATAGTTGGTAGCGACGACGTCTGGGTGTCAATTATATATTATTATTAACTGATTCACCGCTCTACGTATACTTTTGAATGCGGCGAGGTTCAAAAAGAGAGGTTATTCGGTGGTTGATATTATTTCCCTATTTTGATAAGTAATTTATTCTAAACTTAAAACCATCCCACTGATTACTGACTAATACTTAAAGAGGTATTTGATTTTAAAACGTAAATTCATAAATTAACCTGTTTACCGTAAATAAGGTAATTCAATTCTTATTTGTATTCATTCTTATGTACTTGATACATACACTTACAATATAATATTATACAATACATAATGTATTCTTGCACTCAAGTAGACGGTTAGTCCAAAACCTTATACAATAATTGTTTTATACCGTCAATAAAGAATAAAAAGTTTCCTTAGACTTGTGTTGTAGTCAATTTATTATATAAAGTTTTTTATTATGTAAAAATAATTAATAAGTAAATGTCACAGTAATTAAAGAGAAATGTTTTATTGTTACCTCTATTGGCAATTTTACATATTTTATTATTTCTTTGAAACACAGAGATTGATGTTTGATAGTTACAGAATCTACTGTGTAAAAGTTACCCAACAAAATTGTAGCCTAATTGTCGTAAAAAATCATAATATGTATCTAGTTGAAAAATAACATGTTTTAGAAAAAGGATTTAAGTAATACTAAATGTTAAACTACACGATTCATAATACAATAATATTATTCAAATGTACAGGTTACTCAGAAATACACAATTTAAGAAATGTGTATCTAATATTCACACAAAAGAAATTGTTACACTTGTTGACAAATACACAATTGTACAAAAAGTCATTCAGTTCTATTATTTGCATTGTTTGATTTGTAAACAGTGATCGACGCATTCCTACGTTACGAATACGAATACTCGAGTGTTGTGCTAAACGCTTCCTGCTTTGATAATTTATTGAATTTCGTTATAAACAACCGTGAAAGTGGCTGGTTTTTTCGACTGCGTTTTTATAGACTGTAACGTTTTACTGCTTAAATGATTTATTACTGATGTTGTCATATCGTATAAAGCGTGCTCTTTTGTTTAATTTAATAATTATAAATGAAGCCCATGATTTTTTTTTCTAACAAATGCCTGCTATACATATTGGAAACAAAAACTATGTCAACATCTTACTAGACTGATTGAGCAATTGTTTTGAAAGTGCAGTGAAAATCGAGACATACTACTTTGAGTTTCAAAATTACGACGTATGTCTTACACATATTGTATTATTTTCGGATAATTTTATTGCTAGTATCTTTTGTTAACTATTTCTGTAAAAAAACGATACGAGACTGATTAGGATGCTAATAAGCGATGAGACTCTATGGTATTATGATGTTTGAAATTATGACGTCATTTCGCGACTGAGTGAGTTACAATCATGGACGTGAATCTCGTTAATTAACTGAATGGAAACGATGCCTTATTAAGACATCATCTAGACATTTTACGATTCTCGGCTACTTCTCAACACGCACAGTAAATACCATAACATAGACTAAATACATAGTTACAGACCACGATATTTACTTAATCTCGACGTTACCGCTCTAGTATTTGCATCATAGATAATTTCATAGTGTTCATAGAGAATCAACAATTGGTCCATAGAATGGAACCGCGTGAGGTGTCACGGGCCCGTGCGCGCGCGCAACGTCACTAAACCGAAACAAGAAAGCAGAAAGACTATAAGTGTATGTAAAACAGACTATAATGTATGTGATAGATGAATCTTTGTCTTTGAGGCGGATTTTTGGATAGTTTTATCTGTTTTTTTGGTTGGGTCTCGCTTGTTGATATACTCAGCGTAAAGTCTAGATATCAGAGTATCTTTCAATATGTACCGTTATTTTAGATTTGCACTTTTTAAGTTCAAACTTATTTTGTACTCGTATTAACGTTTATAGGCTTTAATATCTTCAGCTTAATGGAAGGCTTTTGCCCAGTAGTGGGACATTACAGGCTTATACGTTTTTTTATAGGCTAATTGTAATAAGTTATAAAGTATACTACATTTAACAACCATTACTATACAATACAACCTTGAATTCAATCCAACATTCTAACAAAAGGTGAAATGCAAAAAACGAATGAATAAAATAACTTTCTTAGACCACTATTCTTTATAAAAAAAGTCACATGTCTATAGGCCGAATAATAGAGTTTAGTTATGGTCAGTAGAAATCAAATTGGTAATTGAAAGAAGTTTAGTTCTTACGTAGTCTTTGCTCCATCGTCAGTGATTACTGGTAACTTGTTCGTAACAGCATGGTATTAGAGAAGGCCTATGATTTGCCGGTAAATCCAACGCAATGAAAAGTTACCTTCAGTTAGTTATTAGTTCCACTTATTTTGCATAACATTTTCTTTTTACAACCTAAGATTGTGTTTAGATACTAAAGTATCCATTTATATTTTATTATGATCGTAATAAACGTGCCCAGTTAAGCAAATGCATGTTTATGACCAATAATTTCTTGGAATTATATATTTATTATCTCTTTAACAAATATACCAGTATGTATTAATAATTTACAGGTTTATTTAAACGTTCTTCAATTTAACAGCAAGTTCTCTTCTATCTTTTTATTAATATATTTTCTTGCACTTCAATTGTTTGGCTATTCACTGCAGAAAATACGCAAACACTTAGTAGATAGAGTTAGTGCTCTAGCTTGTCCTTCTTCATCGAGTGGATGGTTAACCTGACCAATCCTGGTGTCAGAGTTATTGAACCGCCAAAGGCCTCTGACATGGCTCGTGTAACGACTACTATCCGTAAAGAGTAACCGGGACCGACGGCTTAACGTGCCCTCCGAAGCACGGAATTATCTTACTTTTCGGGCAATCAGGTGATTCAGCCTGCAATTCCCTAACCAAACTGAGGAAAGTCTAACTAAGAGATTTTTGTGAGATATTGTCCCCACCGGGAATCGAACCCAGGACCTCCGGATCGTGAGCCAGGCTCTCAAACCACAAGACCACGGAGGCTGTTAGAAGGCTGCTCTAGCTTATTAATACATATTACCTATTTTGTTTCTACGAGTGTTTTTGGGGTTTAAAGCAAACTGTTTATATTGTATTTGTTACTAATTATTCCTGTACTTTGTTTGTTTGTGTATTGCTTAGTTTGTGTACTTCTTTGGTAAGTAAAGTAAACCTTTTGTGTATAATCTTGATGTGGTTTTGTGCTGTAGTTAAAAATGTGATAAAGAAAATTCTGATTACCAATTATTTCTAACTAATTTCATTGCGAATTGACTTTCATAATTTTTTAATGTATTCCACAAAATATAAACATCATTTTCCTAAATTATTAATTCCAACCTCTTTCTTTTCAGGTCATATTGATTGCCTACGAGATCAGCGGTACTCCGAACATGAATTTGGAAACCACTTTCAAATACAACTGGCTAACACTGATGAATGACACTAACACCAATGGCTTCGGTTCCAACACTAACCTGGACAGAGCGACTCTACAAATGCTTCCATTAATTCTTCAAGCGCTAAAGAAAAACATCATCTTAGGCAGCGTCATCGAAGAACCCTCAAGTTCCAACCCAATCGGGGAAGAAAATTATCCAATAGGCCCGAATGTTGTAGCCAAAAGCTATGTCAAAGTACCAACCTCAAAACTCTATGCTATAGAGTACAAAACCTTCCCAGTAGTCTATTACAGAAATCCTACAAAAGATCTGGAAACATTTACAAAAACAAGAAAGATCAGAGATTACAACAGAATCGCAAATTACATGGATAAAATGATTAATGGAAAACTGAACGTCATCCCAGCGAAGACACTGCCAACAAAGCACGTTATGTATCCGCGATTCATAGGAAATTCAGCAGCACAAGGAAATAAAAAGCAAGAGAAAAAAGTTGAAGATCCAATACCAAAATTAAAAGAAAATGTAAAAATAAAGAGTTTTTTAAATCATAAAATGTTTCCTGTTGACTATAAGCCTAAATCGACCGATAATAACAAAAATTGTTCTTGTCGCAAACGTTTATCAAATATCTTGTCAAAAATGATATTCGACGTAAAAAGTTTGTTCATTAAATCGACCCAACAGTTAAAAAGTCAATTGAAATGTGACCAGCAAGGCCATGACTCAAACTCTTCGGGAACTAGTTATGACTCCTTTTTTGAATCAGAAAAGCCAGAAACTAGTACCAAACAAACACAACATGTTTGGGAACAAATGACACTCGAGGTTGAACAAGAAAACCACTCAAATCAAAACTTCAAATATAACCTTGATAATGATGAAATTAATGATGTCATCATAAATTCACCAAATAAAAAACTTCCACTTGGTACTAAAGTCACAATTACTGAAACAGCTAATAATCTAGCTAAAAACTTCATAAATAACATAAAAGGAGATATAGTGAAGTTTTTTAAGAAAAATCTTATGTTGCCTTCATACCATATTAAAAAAAAGTATGAGGCTCCCCCTGAAAAAGTGGCAACAAAACCTGCATTTCGTGAGACGGAAAAAATGAGATTGAATAAAATAATAAATATTTTGAAAATCATAAAAACAAAAAACTATACTTGTACCAATTGTAAAAAGACTGCCCACGACGGAAGAATTATGATACAAAAGCCCAAACCACCGGAGAAAACGTACAATTTTCTGTACAATAAAAATAGTCAACCAATAACTTCACAAGTGGATGCAATTGATACTGAACAAATTCCAGAATTCCAGTCCATGTTACCACACAGCAGACCGATGTATTTGGAAATACATAGAGATTGGAAAAAGGAAGACAATAATTTAATTTCAAAACATATTCACTGATTATATGTATATTTTAAGATTTATTGTATCTACATATAGAACTTTAAGTTACAATAAAATATTAAAGAAAAGTTAATTCATTGTTTTGATTTGTTTTGAACGAAAAAAGTATTAAAAATTTAAGGATATTACTACAACAATCAATCGATCGACGGCATCGATCGATGTTAGAATGGTTTAGTCAACGCCGTCACCCACTGCTCGCCCGCACCGGGGTTAATTGATTCACGTCGATCGATGTCATTGTCCAGCAATCGATCGATTGTCTAGTCGATCAATAAAAGCTACCAGACCAGTCGATCAATTTCGATCGACGTTGTTCGATGCCGTCAATCGGGGATCGATCGATTGGTGTAGTAACACCCTTAGCCTATTTTATTACTTAAAAAACATTTTCATGTTTCAGGTGATTCTACTAATCTACGAGTATGCGATTGCTGTAGAATGGAGCATAGTACAAAGAAGGAGAGGTGTAAACGATACCAATGGACTCAATATCACAAACGACAGTCCCTATGCGGACCGACTCGACCGAAGTTACTTCGGGTTTGATCAAGACTATTTCGAACGTATGCCACTACTCGTCAATGCCTTACAAGAGAGCAATTACGTCGACCCTAGTGTAGAAATATCAAGACCCATCAGTAAAAAGCCGGTGGGTAAAAGTTTAACAACAACGTCAAAAACAATTTACCCCACAAGACAGAGTATTAGAAGAACAAGTCCTCGGCCTTTCTATTTCGAATATCGAGGCGCCACCCCGTTGCCTTTCAGCAAAACTTATGGGTCTAGAAGTTGGGTCGATAGCTATAGAAACTCGCAAAGGCTGCAAAACATTCGTCAAGTTATCAAGTACCTTGAAAAGACTATAAATGCTAAGTCTGCAGATATGAACACTAAACCTGAGACACATGCTTCTATAGCATTTTCCGGTGTCTATGTAGAACCTACGTTAGATAAGACGAATTCTAAAGAAGAGGAAGAACCAGACAATGTACAGCAAAGTTCAGATAAAGTTGAAACATACCATATTAATCATCAAGAAGATCCTTTATATAGATTCAAACCAGATAGTCCTGGTGAAGTTAATCTTCTGGCTGAAACAATGTTACGTTTTTCACCAATACCAACTCCTAGTATCTTAGATGATACTCTAGCAAAAGTGCCGATGTTTAAAAAGATACCGAGTTACAACAACCAGTGCACAGGTAATTGGTGTAAGGACAATATTGAAAAAACAATCCTCAATCTTCTACAGAGTTCAACAGAACATACAACGGAAAGTGCACCAACAACAAAATCCTTTAGTGTCATGTTGAATTTGTTTCCTCTTAAATCAAACATTACAAAAGAACCACCAAAACGATACGACATAAAAAGGAGACCGTCTATCGATAAAATATATTTGACAACATCTAAACCTGTGTTACCGACATCCAAACCGTTATTACACTTTAGGAAGAAAACCATTCCTTCCAGAAGAACTTACTATAGATATAAAAAGCCAAGATATTTGATAAGAAAAGAAGATAGAGGAAAGGACTCGACTGTTACTGAGAGTACTACTCCAATCCCAAGTATTATGAAAAGCACTACTCCTTTAATAGTTCATGTAAATGTGTATTCACCTGAAGAAAAAACGACGGAAGCTATGAAGAATGAAAATATTGTTGAAACGACAACGAAACAGATGGAACCAGTAGCTTATCCTCCAATTAATGAAATACCCGTCTTAACAGCTGGACAAGTAGAAGACCACCATGACGGTAGTTCTGGTATTTTATACATAAATCCTATAACGGAGGCCCCTCCTATACCGACCCCGTCACAAATAACACCTTTCTTTGAAGTAGTATCTTCAAGTTCTGAAGAAAACAAATGGGTAACCAGTCCTCCTGAATATGTTAAATTTAGTGCCGAAGATGCTAAAGTACCCGAGCATTACGTAAATAAGGATTCCTCGCAATATGATCAAATGCCTAATCATTACATGAATTTCGAAACTACAACCAGAATGCCTGATCATTATATGAGTATGGAAACCACAGAGCATGCAAGGTTGCCTGATCGTTACTGGAATATGGAATCTTCTGAAGAAAAACCAAGGATGCACGATCATGACATGAATTCAGAAACGACTACGAGAATGCTTGATCATTACATGGGTATGGAAACTACAGAACAAGCAATGATGCCTGATCATTACATGAATTCGGAGACCACAATTAGAATGCCTGATCAATACACGAGTATGGAAACCACAGAGCAAACAATGGCCAATCAATATATGAATATGGAAACCACAAATTATGCCCAAGTAACTAATAACTACATGAACACTGAAACAACACAAGCATCAACTCAAATGACTCGTAGATTTTCATTCGAGAACTCTGAAGAAGAGTTTAAAGAACCGCTAGTAATTAAACTTAGAAATAATGTTAGACAAGAAACTACTACTCCTACACCGACGACAGTATTTGAAGAAACTACAATAGTAAAAGATGAGACAACGACTGCTCAGACATACGTGCCCCAAATAAACGGTCACTATAGAAGTTTCCATAGAAGCAATAACACTGTTGTTGCAACTAGGCCTAATAAGAGAAGGAGGTTGGAAATGAAAGTAACAGGATTTAGAACTTACGTGCCCATGTATATTGAGCTTAAGAGAAATTATACTAGAGAAAATGATGAAAGTAAAGACCATAATCAAATTAAAAATGATAGTAGTGAGGATAAGACAGATTATGATGAGAATGATGACGAAGGTTCCAATAATGATGTAGATAGTGATTAAACTGAGACTTGTTTTGTATCATACTCTTCCAGTGTCCCACCGTGTCGAATGTGTGTTCTAGCTCTTTGTTCGGGACACTATTTTGTAAATATCATTATTAAATATTTTTGTAATTGTAACTCGTACTTGGCGTTGTTTTATTTTACCTGTAGTTTTATTATGAAACTAATTGAATGTTTGCAAAACCAAACTTCAACTGAGAACTGAGATATATTTGATTTCATATCAAGTCGTGTAGGTAAGTAGTCATTGCAAGTATATTTTTTTGGGAAATAATATTATACCTTACACAAGTAATACCATACTTTATACTGAAGTATATTAGTTTAATGAAGCTTAATTTTTTACTGCGCGATATAATAATACTCTTGCCAATAAGGCTTAAATCGTTTTAAAATCCTACTAGCACCATCTATCGTAAAGTTTACACATTACACACTAGATTCAAACCAGTTGATTTCCATTCTTTGTCACGTTAACTTTCTTTAAAAAGCTTCTAACTGTAGCCACCAGTTAGCGCTAGTGACGTAGAAAGGGTTATAGTTCAAGGTTAATTAATTCGATCAGCCATTTTAATTTAATAAAAGTTGTGGTTGTGGCATTGAATATTGTTCTAGATTTGAAATGTCTTCTGATAAAACAAATGACATTTAAGATTTATACTTCATGTTTTGAAGAACAAAGACACACAAAGCTCTGTTTTAATTAAACTTTATAAATACGTTGAGTTTTTCTAGAAGGCTAAATTATTTGTTTATAGTCATTTTGATCATAAATAGCTAGTAACAAATTAAAAACACTTCCTTAAGGCAATAGATATAATTGTTAAAATTAAGTATGGAATCACAAATTATGAAAACAAACAATTTGCCACAAGAATTTGAAACTTCACTATCAAATATCAATAACAAACCTACTGTGTTTATTGCAATAACAATAAACTTAATATCGTACAATAAAATGTTGCATTGCTTTTGTGCCCTTTTGAAACGTGACCTAGCGTATTTTTTATCTCTGTCTGACATCATTGACCTCACACATGCTGTCTCATCTCACGCATCTTAAGAAAATCCCCGTTACTTTTACCTGTGCAAAAAGGCTCTATCTGCGAAGCCTTCCGCTCTTAAACAGACAAAATTCACCGGTCTCGCTCTTACACATTGTCTAAGTTTGTAAACGAAAGAGAAGGGAACAATACAAGTTTAACCACAGACCGGGTGCTGCAAGTTTTTGACAGTACATTTCAAACGAAGCTAACCACTTCTTTAGATCAAAAGTATGTTGTGTTGTGTTTATTTTTAGGTGTTTTATTTAATAAATATAATTTATTATTACAATAAATATGTGTGTTTGCAAGTGAAAGTGTTGTGTTGTGATAATTTAACTTTTAAGGTAATTTAAGGTAAGTTTACATTTTAGCTAACTGTAAATTGACAGTTATTTAGGCGGTGTTCACACCAATTCTTTGCATAACATAGATTTAGTCATCAAGGTCAAACTATTTCTTTCAAAATAATGTCTAAATAACATTATTTGGACATATTCCCTACTATTGTTTTATGCTCATGAACCGAATAACGTATTTGTTTGTAGTTAAATGTCATTTAAAAATACCACAATCATTTATACATTGAGGTTTTCCTAGACCTTAATTATATACTATCACCAAGAAATCGTGAAAATATACTATGAATTGTAACAGACCTGAAAGATAGTATATTAGTCACTCAAACACTAGAAGTTTTGAAAGCGATCGAGTAAAATGTAGTGCAGATTGTATCCTGGAATGACACATACGAGTTTTGTCATTCAAAAGTGATAATAATATTTTGTAGTGAATGTTTTTCTAAATACCAGCACAGTCAAGGGCATTCGATTTTATAAAATTTAGTAACTGATTTTAAATATTAACGTAGTTTGTTACAAGCATTAATATTCACAGAAAGTTTTTGGCGTTCGTAGTCACCGAAGCCATAAAATTCATCACTAAATTCAAATGCATGGGTTACCCTATTTTACTGAAATACGATTCTCAATGAGTATCAAATGACCGATGCCTTGTTTTAATTTGTAAGTATAGGAGCCGAAACGTAGCACTAACAAAAATATTTCGTTTACTATACCAATTGTTAGTGCAAAGTTTCATCTAGGATGTTAAGTTAAAGGTCATACAATACGCTTGTCTCCTCAACTATGAGAACATCACGTTAATATACCTATACCTTAAGTATTGCGTATTCATTAAACTCATAAGTGTTATAACCACTTTAATTTTATGCAGTTACCCAAGCATTACTGTGATTATTAACTTTGTTGGATTCTCACTTCGTATAGTTTGATAAGCATAAGTGAAAAGGACAGACATCACTCTTTCAAATGATGGAATCCGTACAAAGATAAGCATCGAATGTAGATAGTCATCCGATGTCGATAGAGTAAAGGCGTTAAATAGAGTCACATTTGATAGTCTCTATAGATTTCAATATTAAAGTTGATTAAAATAATATATTGAAAGGATGTAAAGACCATAAGTTCGATTACCTAATAATACAATCGAATACTAATAAATACATAGGTATGTGTATTAACAATAATCCGTAACCGTTTGACTAAATTATTCATCTCTATCTACACTTTTATCTTCGTTACGAAATATCTTATCTTCGTTATTTTACCCAGCAGCTTTCTCGATAACAGAATTACTTCCGAGTACGTACTCTATTCGATACCTGTCTTAGCCAATCGATGATCCTTCTAAACTTTTACCTACGTTTACTAAACGCAAACAATTATCACAATTTCCCACGGGTCATTGTGTTTAGTTCACTGACATGGTCCCTTTGTAGTTAGCCCAGTATGGGCCGTACTCACTGCTGTGTATTCTGTGGACACTTGGAGTAGGTGAATAGAAAACTATTGTGAGAGTGTTCAATGAACAGTTGCTCAATGTTATTGATATGTTTTTGGTAGATGCTGTTAGATTGTATCGAAGTAACGTGAGTACGTAAGAATTTTCATTTTGTTTGTCTGAAATAATTACAAGCTACACCCGCGACTTGAAATTTTGGAATTAATCTAAAATAAAAGTTGCCGTAGTTACTCCTTATTAGATCAGCTACCTGCCCGTAAAAGTCCCGTCAAAATCGCTCCAGCTATTTCAAAGATTAGCCGGAACGAAATGGGAATTATATCGCATTATACCTATTTAGTTTTCCACTCTCAAAGGTTAAGAGAATGCGTTGTGACCACGTGAAATTCCTATACAATTTAAAAGGTATGTCATTTGATTTACCTATCTAATATGTATTTTAAGTGATCCTTCACAATATGATGTTACTGGCAAGTGGCATATATGTTTTTTTAATTTGGTGAATCGGTCTGATAAAATTATAGATTTTGGTTTATTTATCGATAGCTCGGCTCCTACTTGGATGGCCGATAGTGGTATTTCTGAGTGCTACCGTGTTTCGGAGAGCCCATTAAATTGTCGGTCCGGGACTGATTGTTTCAATTGTTTCTATCGTTAGCATTGTCTTCTCCGACACCAGGGTCGGCCACCAACCTACTCGTACTTACTTACTATTGTACTGAAAAGCGGAAATGTAATGCCCTTGACCATATATCACTTGCTGACATTACATTTCACAATATGTACCTACTTTCGTTTAAATATTTTGCTTCGATATTAATGTTTTATCGACATAAGTGCGTGATGATTTCAATAAATGTTTCAATAGATAATGGTCATGCGATATTCAAATGAAGTGATTACTTGAGACAGTTGTAATGACTTGTAGAGAACTATTAAAATCAGAATGCAAATAATAAAGAAGTATTTGGAAAACATGATAGGTACGGTGCTTAGGTAGGTATGTTTAATAATATCGAATTGCCCAACCTACTTGTTTCGAAGAATAATTATGTACATGGTTTAATGAACAGATATACCTGCTTTACTTATACATAATATACAAAAGCATGTACTAGGTATATAAATCTTACTGTGAAAGAAGAAAACGTTTAAGTTTTTCAAGTTTAGGATAACAGAGCAAGTGGACAGCTCAACAGGGAAACCTCACCTCACTCAAATATTTCCAAAGAAAGTTAACCAAATAATGGTACCTCGAAATCAACAATCAACTCAACTAACACAAGACTGAATAACAAAAAAATAAGGCTGCGTCATAGCACGTGCAAAGCAATGTACTCTTGTGATGTAAACACGAAGGTAACGGCACTTCTCCAACTCCAAACGACGAGATTTACATAAATAGATGGAGCAGACAGTTAGTTTTCTTTTTCTAATCATGTTTTTGGGAATGCGTAATTGGTTTAGAATTTAGGAATGTTATTTTATTGGATGGTAAAATATTATACGGTTAGACAAACGAAATTGTATGGAAGTTAGTGTTGGCCATCATATAATATTAACTGAGTTATTTATTCGGTAGAGATTAACATGTTAGAGTTAATAATATCTATATGATAATTGATAACTCATTAATCAAACTTTTAGGCCAGTCTTTGAAGCCAGAAACGTAACACAAGAAGATCGTTATATTTTATCGTTATATCGTTATCGTTATCGTTACATTTAATCGTTATATTTTATCGCTCATCTAAAAGAAGACAAAACAACATCAATATTAGTTTAAAAAAAGAATAAGCCTATCTCAATTTAAAATTCGTATACCTATTATTTTGTTTAAATTCCTTCTATTCTTATATACAAAGTGAAAACCACACCCAATCGGCCGTCACTTCGCACAATAACATGTAATTATCTCGCGTATGGACTCACGGTGGACTACAAAACAATACTGTTACAACACATTCCCTGGCTCTAGACCGCTGTGACGTAACGCTTTGTCAAGAACCAACTGAGAATTTACTGTTTCATATCGTACTTAGAAGACTACAGTTTATTTTAAGCACACACACACAACGAAGAATGAATCCTAGTCAAATGCATGTCAACGCACTTTAAACATTAGTCGGGATACAGGCATGCTAGTTAGCTTATACACTAAGTAAGTTAGCAGTTAGCACATGGTAGGTGCATCTGGCATGCCAGGTATAGGCATATATTCCGGCCTTTAGACTTGACAATCTATACGAGCATAGAGAGATGTTACCGAACATTATTAAGGTTCTTAACACATTTAAGAAAGAATTTAGCCAAATATCCATGTTTGTCTTAGCATATTCCAGCTTAGAGCTTTGTTTATAGGTTATCTCCAATTTAAAAGGTACCAATCACCTAGCGGCTCGTTTGTCTAACTGGTTGCCTAACACCCAATGTTGTAAAAGTACGTACAATAAAGAAAAGTAATAACACCTCTTTTATAAAGTGTAGTAATCTATAACAGCATCAAACTATCAATGAGGTTCTTTATTTATGAATGAATCACTTTGAATGCGATCCACAATAGATGAAGCACTTTCTCCTTTTTGGGTCAGTTAATTAGTGTTATAAACTTATAAAGTACCTGTATACAGTTTATTGTTTTGAGTCCATATTTTGACCATGGAAGAGTTATTCCTGCAGTTTCTTTTTTAAGATTACAATACTGCAAAACCAAAGAAGTTTACAACTTACCGAAAGTATTTTAGAATCTATACCAATATTATAGAGGTAAAATTTGTATGTTTGTATGTTCGAGCTAATCTCGAGAATTACCAGTCCGATTTGAATAATTATTTTTGTAATAGATAGCCATATTATACGCTATAGATACGCTATTTTTCATCTCGAAATTCCCATGGGAACGGGCACAACGCGGGTAAAACCAAAAATACTAAATAAGTACCGGTATGTAATCTTAGATTTTTGTATACACAAGTCAGTTGGTGTAATAATAGATATGTGAGACACTGAAAAAAGGTGCCCTAAGGTATTCTATACTCGTAGGTGCCATGGATGCGTATTTTGTATTCTTCTTAGTACCTATAATTAGTTTGTGTTTTATTCGTACTTAATGATGTTCCAACTTTTACTCTTGACGCTAGTTTAGAAATCAATATTTCCTTCTTTTCCATCAAAGTATCTTGAAGTAAACGGGTCGCTCGACCGCAAACTATTACCTGTTTTAAATTGCGTAACTGTCCTAATACAGTGAACTGGTTCTTAGCGATGGAGACTGAGTACTTATAGCTTAACTAGAGAAGTGAAGTGTACTATATATCATTAACTAGTTAAAAGCCTTATATTATTTACATTCTAGACAAGTTGTGTATAATTGCATAGTATTAACCTTGCAAAAACAGCATAAAATCTGTGGTCAAATTCTGGTTTGTAATAATGATGTCAATGAAGTTAATATATAAACAAATTATCTGCAGTTTGATATTAATTTAATTTAGATTATTGTGGTTTGACGATCTGCGAGTTGTATGCAAGTTTGCTTTTTTGTTTCCAAGCGAGGTTGTTGCTGTGTGGTTAGCAAAAACTTGTCTGAAAATAGAAAATGTTTCAAAATGCGCACTTTTAATGATTGAATAGTATATTCAACATCGAAGGCAACAATAATTAATTAGTGGTTGGTATAGATTCACCCTTTTAACACTAGAGACAAAACGTATGAACGATTTAAATAAAAAGGGTAAAAAACTACTATAATAATCTTTATGCAATTACATTACTGCATTTGTTGTTTTTAACATAATTTTTCTATTATAAAATAAGACATAACTATAGTTTACGTAAAACTGATGTAATAAAATACATACTTAATCATAAACAAAAAAGTTACGGTTCAGGAGCATTGTAATATTTACGTAATTGAAGTGACTTCAAATGTAACGGTCTGAGGTGGTCCGTCAGTGTGTGAGAGAGGCCTTTAGAAGTGGTTTATTAGACTTAATTAGTGTGTTTTGAAGTCAACCATTAAGATATATTTTATAGTGCATGTAATTAGAGAGATTTTCTTCGAAATATTAAGTTTTATAAATATAAATTCGGGTTATTATAGACTGATCTAATCTCTATTATTATTTTTGATTGGGGTGGATAGTTTCTAACTGTTTTTGTATCTATATTTATTTGTAACAACTCTTTACAAGGTTAGTCCTCTTTCCTGTATATTGTAAGTGTAGTACATATGTACACCTCCCTAATATAATTCAAAATTGACCTAAGAACCATAACTTTTCCAGATGGCCGAAATAATATTTCAAAAACGGAAAGTGGCGACAATACTGAACGAACCAAACCCTTTGATAATACTCCTACTAGTTGCCTTACTGCAGTCATGTGCCAGCCTGGGGGTGAACCGCGCCCCCCACTTCATACCGCAAGTGGGGGACATGTCGCAGTTCAGTATACCTGAGAACACTCCTGTGGGAACCCCGGTGTACCATTTGAAAGGTAGGCGACTGAATCAGTTGTCTTATTTGGAACTGGTAGCTGATTCAATGCTATTGTGGTCAATTCAACCATAAACTCATCAAAAGGAAGAATATATTCAATTACTACGTCAGTCTGACTGTTTTTTTTTCGTTAACTCAAAAACTACTGAATCGATTTTCATGCGGTTTTCACTAACAGACTCATGAGAAAATTAAACGACCTTATTCAATGAAGGTGAAACGAGGGCGGAAAGTCACATTCAACGTGAAGACTATAGGCTATTTTTCATCCTGAAAATCCCACAGGAATGAGCACAACGCGGATAAAACCGCGAGGCGCTGCTAGTAGATAGATACAATAGCAAAGTAAAGGTACATTAGTACTTACTCTACCAATGACCTATAGATATTAATGGGCTTCTTAATGTTTACTTCATTTTATTTTATTAGAGTACTTTTTTAAAATCATGTCAAATATATGGGTAGTCAAAAATAAGAAATATACAAGTACCTCCTATCATTGATAAAAAGACAAAACAAAGGTACAAACTGACAAGTTAAAGATTAAAACAGTTCAAAGAAAATAATGTATATTTGTTGTACTAACTATCTGTGTTTTTCAATTTCAGGAATAGACCCTGAAAACGGCCAGCTAAGGTACTCTATATCGGGCCAGTACTTCACCGTAGACCCCGCTACTGGGGTCGTGACTCTAGCCAGGGCCTTGGACAGAGAGCTGCAAGCGTCGTTGGAAGTCATTATTAGTATAACAGGTATAAAACATTTTACTTTTTATATGATTTTTCAAAAAATATAAGATTTTGATTTCAATCTACGGAAATGGAAAAGCTTTTTTTTAGGTTAATCTAGGAAAAGACTTGTATTTATATGTGGAATAAAATGACTTAACCATTCATGATTCAATTTTTTTAATTAATTAATATCAGTAACGGCATGTCTAGGTTAGTGCTTTCTTTATACTTCCAAAGTTATGTTGCCATTTATGTATTATAATTAGACTCGTGTTACAATCACTAAAAAAAATAAAACACAGTCGGTTTCCGCTATCTGTTTGTCTGTCGCTATGTGTGCTTATATCTTTAAAACTGCACAATGCGGGTAAAACCGCGGGGCATTGCTAGTTCTAAATGTTATTAAAAATATCGGGTATTGGAACTACATATAATATCAAACATTAACAAGCATTACAAACAATTATAACACAAATACTCGTAAAAACAAGAAACAATTATGTCACTGTTTCCTGAAAACAATTTAAAATTTTACGCAACATCATACGTAAGTCGGTGACAAAAAATTATGATTCAACAGAGAAAGTTTGCCTTTTCCCATTTCAAATTGTTATTCTGTTTTTACAAAGTTTTTTGCATGTAGGAAGATAAGTAACAATTAAATATGGTTGCACTAAATGTGTTCATGCATTATTGATTAGTAATAGTTGAATAAATACGTACAGCGATATCTAACTGTTTGGCAAGGGCAAGATGCCTTTGTTCTGCAGTGAAGTTGTCAAGTTCATGAATTGAAGTTTAATTCCAACCAAAACCGATAGGATGGCGATCAAGTAACCCTGGGATTTAGATACCATATTGTTTTGTAATAAGACTGTTTCTGCATGCAATGTGAACGTAACCTATCTTTAACATTCTTAAACTAAAACATACATTTCAAACATACTTGTCAATAACGTTGAACGCTTAATCATTATAGATGAAGGAGTGGACGACACGGAACCCAACACGATATCGCTACGCAGAGTGATCCCCGTAAAGGACGTCAATGACAACCCCCCAGTCTTTTACAACAGACCGTACACCGTCAACATCAGCGAGGCTACTCCTGTCGGTTCCGAAATAGAGGTAATTAAGATTCTGTTATTATTTAAACTACATTGACATTAGCTAGTGTTGTTACTTTGTCTAATGATTAGACATGATATTACTTATTATTTGTGTTGGATGTTGTCATAGTTGTTGACGACGATATTTGTGCGTCAATTAAGTATAATATATTTTGTGTATGTATTATTATCATTTGATTAGATTCCATAATACCTTAAGGGTAAGTTTGGGTCTGATTAGCCGTGTGAGAATTTCTTGGGTGTATGTATATTTTTAGTTATTTTTTAGACTCTAATATATACAACTTTATCACAAATAAACCATACTTGTAACCCCACTAGCAAGATTTCTAGCAATATCAGTGAGTCGAAAAATATTAATGATGATGAGTACATCTTTGCTAGTTTGGCACATTATTAAAAAAGTCGAGACAGCTTGTGCCGCTTACCAGAACTGACTCCAATAAGCGCTGGTACACTAACTACCCGCTTGATATCTGTATAACGATAATCGTTTATTGTATTACCTATCTTACTTTATATGGTACTAAATATGTTTATTACGTTTCAGATGGATCAAAAAATTATTGTAACAGATATTGATGAAGGCGTAAACGCAAAGATACAAGTATCTTGTACAACCAATGAGAAGGGAAGTGACGCTGAAGCGTGTACGACATTCAGAATTATAACTGATATGGTAAGACTTTCTTCTTCAGTATAAATACAAATACATTAGAGTACTCAAATAGAGTATTCTAAAAGCCTGAGCACAATATATAATGAAAAAAAGATAGTCTTTTCGCCCGTATTTAGAGACGTCACATGTTTCCTTAGCAGAGATTTTATGAGTTATTTGACATTAAACGTATGAAAAATTACGTCATTTAGTTAAGTTTCGATTCACTGGACGTCTCTAAGTACGGTAGTTAGTCTATAAAAACTTATTTTGTCTGTTATAACCTCTTTTTGTGTGTAAGACTAAAGACTTCATCTGACCTCTTTAGACTGACTCAAGACCTTTTTCAACTAGTCCGTATAAAGACTCGTCACAGCAGTGGGCAGCCTTAGAAGTTTAAGTTTTAACAATGTTTTAGGCATCACCCAACGAATACGAAGTACGAATATTCCTCAACCGACCTCTAGACTACGAAAGCCGTTCTGCCTACGTCATCACCCTGGAGGCCATGGACTCTTCGGTCAAGCCTCTCCGTGCCATAGCTAGTGTAGCAGTCTCTGTGTGGGACGTTCAGGATCAGCCGCCGATATTTGTCAATGCTCCTTACTCAGCTACAGTTCCAGAAAATACTCCGCCTGTGAGTTATATCACTTTATTATTAGGCTATCTTACTTTTCAGTTCTCAAATTAAAATTTTAAATTTTTACGACTAGTTCTCGAAATTGAATGGAATTTCAGGTGGTTTTATTAAAGTGACATTTTAGTTAACGAGATACATAGATTCAGATTATAATTAATAATTTCCCTAAGGAGTAAAAAATCAATAAAAGAGCATAGAAGTTTGTTATACTCGTAGCATAAGAAATCTGAAACAATTACTAACAATTTTATTATGTGTTTTTCAGAATTTTAGTATAATGGAAATAGTAGCCAAGGATGGTGACACGGCTAACCCGCGACCAGTTCTCTTGACTATTGAAGGTGACACTGAAAATTACTTCAAGCTATTACCAGAGAGGCCTTTGGGACGAGCTGTGCTGGTGGCCACTCACACACCCATAGACAGAGAGAGCGATGTGGTTATGCACAACGGAGGAGTTTATAGCTTCTCTGTTAAGGTAAATATATCTTTTATTGGTCGTTTTATAAATCAACATTAACAGCTACACTTATTTTGTTTCTGACCATTAAAGTTACAAATATAATACGTAGGTAACTTCTTAAGGTTTTCACTTTACCTTTGCCACTGTACCTATGTAATGTATCTTAAGAATTATATTTAAGTATTAAGTACCTTAATGTTCATGATATTTTTATTCCAGGCTACAGAACTGATCAACAACGAAGTGCCATCAGACTTCACCGTCACACCAATCACAATAATTGTTACTGACGCCGACGATCACGTACCTAAATTCAATAAAGAAGTCTTCGATATATCTATACCAGAGAACATTGAAAATGGCAGTCCTATACCAGGGTTATCTATTTATGTAGAAGATAATGATATAGGACAGAATAGTAAATACGATTTGAGTCTCACAAATGTATATAACGCTGAAGGTGTTTTTACACTAAGCACTGATCGCGGGGAAGGTAGAACACCAATCAGTGTAAAAGTCAAAGATTCATCGAAACTAGATTACGATGTAGATGATGAAGAAAAAAGAATGTTTAGTTTTGACATTGTAGCTTCAGTTGGAAACAGAGAGTTATCGTCAGCAAGAGTCAATATCAAATTATTTGACATGAATGATAACGCACCAATATTTGAAGACTCGAACTACAAATTCAATGTTCTTGAAAATGCACCAATAGGTTTTAAAATCGGAGATGTCATAGCCACCGATAAAGACTTCGGCATATTTGGAGATGTTCAATATTCTTTGACTGGTTTCGGATCAAACATGTTCAAGACCGACAAAGATGAGGGAGGCATTTATGTCGCAAACCTACTCGATTATGAGAAACAAAAGAGTTATAGTTTGACTCTTATAGCTAAAGATGGAGGAGGGAGGGAAACAACTGCAAGCATATTTGTCGACGTGATAGATGTGAATGATAACTCTCCTATATTTGAAGCAACTGAATATAGTAGAACAATTAGAGATGGCGCTTCTAGTTTTGAACCACAGCTTGTTGTTCGAGTAAGTAAGATACCATGTCACGTTTACTGTCCAGTGCCCATAGGGGCGAACTTATTAAGATCATGATAATACAGCTGCATATAGTATAAATATATCTGATGTTTTCAGGCAACTGACGCAGACGGTCCTACGCAAGGCGATGGACGTATTATGTACACACTGGTTTCAGACAACAGTATAAATAGGAATGGATACGTATTTACTGTAGACGAAGACACAGGGGAGATCAATATAGTCGATGAAGTTGATTCTATGGATACTCCTCGAGGACAATATGAACTGGTTATCAGAGCTACGGATTACGGTAATGATTTCGTAGTTACTTTTTAAACACGAAAGAAATAAACTTTTCAATTAAATTACTAATTAAACAGTAGTTAAAAAAACATCTTATATTTAAACATTTTACCATCTTATTGTACAGGATTGCCACCACTTTACAACGAAACCCGAGTGTACATACGTGTTGGAGTACCAGGCAACCAACGACCAACATTCAAAGGAAACTATCATCATTACAAATACACGGTATCGCAACAACAAGATACTACAGACGATTTCACTTTCGATCTTAATCCTATGAATTATAAAGCAATTATTAAGGAAGACGCAAAACCTGGACTGAATGTAACTAGAGTGGTGGCCAATGATCCCGATGGGTTGGATGATTTGTTGACTTATCACATTATATCTGGGTCTAAGGATAACTTTGTTATTAACGAAGAGTAAGTATTATGATCTGATGCATTTGTTTATATTATACCTCTATTTACATATATAATACTGTTTGTAACTTAACCACGTTTATTATGTTTTTCTAGGACTGGTCTCATAACAGTTTCTAATGATGCCAACTTAGACCGTGATACGAACTCTGATAAATATGAAATATTAGTAGCAGCAGTAGATAGTGGAGTGCCGATCCCAGAAACAGCTACAACTACAGTATTTGTAACGATACAAGATGTCAATGATAAACCACCAAAGTTCAACATGACTGAGTCAACCACATACATATCGGAGAAAACTAAAATTGGCGATTTAGTCACACAAATGAAAGCTTTTGACACTGATATTAATTCAAAACTGCGCTACAGCATACAAGAGCCAATAAAAGCTTTGTCGAAAGCAGGCGTCCAGTTAAAACCTAACGCTTTGTACGACTACAAAAACATATTTGGTATCAATGAAACAACTGGTGAAATATTTGTTAATGGGAAACTGGACTACAGTAAAGCATCGATTGTAATCTTGACTATTAAAGTCGAAGATATATATGCCGAAATACATAAAGAAGAACAGTTTGCAGTTATTGAGCATACAATTTATATTCAACCATATGCTGAAAAAAGCCCGCAGTTTACTAACCCTGGATGGAGTAGTTCTAATCCTGTTATTTATCATAAAATTAAAGAAGAACAGCCTATAGGAAGTACAGTGTTAGTTTTAACAGCTGAAGATCCCATTTCTGGTCATTTGATTTCGAACTTTAAAGTCATAAACGCTGAAACTGGTTTGTTTCAAGTTGATCCGTTGAGTGGACAAGTTGTGTTGACGGGCCATCTTGATTATGAATCGCTAAGCAATCCAAATCTGACTTTAACAGTTCAAGCGACAAGCAATGACGGGAGCAAAAATAGTAATGCTAAAATGATTATCGAAGTTATTAATTTGAATGACAATACTCCAGCTTTTGAGAAAGATGTAAGTATAACTTAATTTCGGAAGCATTTTGTTATTTTTACTTATCTTAACTCAAATATTTAACGTTATTTTATATAAAATGATCAATGTTTACTATTTTATCATGATTTTGCAGCTATATAAAGTCAGTGTATTGGAATCAGTAAAGCATCCTGAACAAATAGTGACAGTCAAGGCCAATGATGCAGACGCAGTGTTGACTGAAGAAGATAAACTGAACGGCTTCTCTGATATTCGATATACTTTGAGAGGAGAAAACTCTAACTTATTCGTTATTGATAATGTCACGGGAGTTATACAGGTAAGAATAGAGTTGTGTGATAACCAGTTTAAATTTTTTCTGCTCCCTTGTCTTCTCTCTCTCTCTCTCTCTCTCTCTCTCTGTATATTTTAAAATACCTAAAAATGCTCAATAGAAGGAAACTTTTCCATTGATTTTAGGTTGCAGAAAACAAAACCTTAGATAGAGAGACTCAGTCCGTGCTGAGACTAGTAGTGGAAGCAGCCGACATGCCCGAAGGAGGAGCTGACCGACTGAAGTCCTCCGCGACCATACTCATTGATGTACTGGACGTGGATGATAACGCTCCTGTCTTTGAAAAGAGTGTTTACACTGGTATGTAAGAAATGACGAAATATTGTAGTTGAGAATGTACTGTAATTTAATCATTCACAAATATAGGACATGCTAGCTAAGGCTTATTGTCCTCGTTGTAGCTGATCACGTTTGAATTTCGGGAACATTGTAGCCCCTGTTCATCTCGTAGATTAACACCCTTCATCAAAATCAGCTGAAAATCTTGAGACCTACTTGATTTTATGTATGTATCTTTACGTCTGCAATTGCTATAAAACGTGACTTTATCTTGTGCAGCCGTTGTTCCTGAAAATGTACCAACCGGTATAAGCATCATCAACATAACGGCCACAGATCCTGACGAGGGTTTGGGAGGAGAGATCAAATACGAGTTCCTGGATGAAGGGGAAGTCAATGGTAAGAAATGTTGTACCTATATGTCATTAAAGGCGAACATAACATGATCATCTTCCAATGACAATCTTCCATCCATGACAATCTTCTCTACTTTAGCAAATATACAATAAGCCTCTATTTTAAAATAAACTACGGCACAAACGAAATAAGTAACACAATAGTAAAAAACAAAAATCTTCTTTTAACAGGTCTCTTCACCATAAACTCTATGACTGGAGAAGTTAAATCCAACAAGGATCTGACGGGGCGAGGTCGCACGGACCCGTACCGACTGCTGATTGGAGCCAGTGACGGCGGCGGGCACAGCGGGGACGCCTCGCTGTCGCTCTACATCGGAGACGTCAGCGCTAATGATGGAGTGCCGCGGTTCATCAGGCCAGCGGCAGGAGAGGTGCTGAAGATCAGTGAGGTAGGTGGAATTCTTATCGGTGCTAATAACTTATTGTTACGCTGTCTAGATTAGATAGATAGATATAACAGATCATCTTTTGACAGCTGGAAAAACAAATGACATTGGTTTACACGAAACGATGTCAATGCTTAATCTACCAATCATAATGCCGCACGCAAAGAGTTCATTAAATCGATACTTAACTAATTAACGCCCGTACTCAGACACGTCAGAAGCTTCCAGAGATTTAATAAGTGATTTTGACATGTAAAATTATATTAATTAGTTATATTTTTATTCATATCTATTCTTTCTATCTATTTGCCCGATACGAATGCTCGTATAAACGTATTACCTACTCAAATTCAAAGAATTTCTCATAATTTCAAACAATATTACATCGTAGATTAAAATAGACAACATAATGTTGATACACATGTTTTCAAATCTGACAATTAATTCTCCAACATTACCTTGATATATATTCTAGTGAATTTGTGTATTCATTGACATCGGATAAGCATGTAATTTAGTAGCTACTATTATGAAAAATTAGTTTGACCTTCGTAATAATAGAGGTGTGGATAATTAATCAAAGTGGTATTATTAACAGAATGCAACAATAGGATCAACTGTATATCAAATAGTTGCCAGCGACCCCGACGACCCAACGCAACCTTCAGGACAATTATACTACTCCATACAAACAACCAATCCTGATGCTAAGAGTTTCGCTATTGGTGAGTTACTAACTGATCCTAAGGTAATACATTGTACACATTTACATGGGAATTAGAGTAAAAAAATCTATATAGTTATGATTTGTCTATACCAACTATTTCTCCAAAATCGGTTCAGCGGTTTACGTGTGTAAACGTGTTAAAGACCGACAGGTTCTTGCATTTACAATGTATCGTAAAGAGCTAATTTTCGTATGACGTTAAGTTTCTTATCTATTTTACAATGTTCCTATAATTGTCTTATACTAATAGCTACATCATAACTAAGATGACCTACTAACCTAACTCATTAAACTGTATTTCTTATTAACGTTACATTTCCATTCCCAGATCCTCACTCAGGCATCATAACCACGCGACAGTCATTAGACAGGGAACGCAAGAGTTCGTACGCCCTCGTGCTGCTCGTGACGGACAGAGGAGACCCTCCTCAGCAGAGCATCAGGATCGTCGACGTCATGGTCACTGACGTGGATGACCACAAGCCACACTTTGCTAGGAATTTGGTACGTAGTATGAGCATTAGCTTGTTATGTACGATTGCTGGCAAAACTGTTCTATATTATAGAATTCATGACATTGTCATGATATTATAGAATAATAACAGTTTTGATTAGTTTTGTGTGATCTGCAATGTATTATTTACAATATCAACAATAACTATAGTAATTTACCTACCTTATGTATGAAAAACATAGTTAATTTAGTCTCTGTATTCCGATAAATCTTGATCCCTGGAAACTTTTTTATATCATCAAGATATTTTCTAATTGTGATATTTATTTCACAGGACGATCCACCAATATACATAACAGTAAATGAAGAAATACCAGTTGGAACAGTAATCGGAACACTACAGGCGATAGACGAAGATATAGATGAAAATGCGGCCATAGACTACGCAATAACAGCGGGCAATGAGTTCGGCCTAATCAAATTAGAAAGAACTAATGATAGCAAGGCGGTTATAACTGCTGCAGCTAGGATAGATAGAGAACAAATGTCAAAACTGGTACTGACTGTCAAATGTTTCAAATATGGAACAAACCCAATACTTAGTAAAGGTTACAATAGATTGGTGAGTAAAGATAATAAATATATTAACTTGTTACTAATAGACGCTAATTTTCAGTTGTTTTATACATTAAAACAATGTTACAATGTAGTATGAAACTGCCCTCGTAAAAATCTGTGTCATCTAACAACTACAGTCTAACATGTAATATCTTCACAACATAGCATTGAAACAATACTTAAACTATATTTAAACTATTAGCATCAAACGACATTACTGTTGATGATAGTATTGTACGTAATAACGATTTGAGGCTTACCGTCATTACTCTAAAATACAGTCACTTATCTAAATCTAATAATGGTATAGTGGATAAAATATTATGGCATGGAAGTTACAACTTAAAGTCTTACTTCGTACAATTACTTTATATGTGAGAAGTTTTAACTATGAATACAAAATTAGTTTTTTGTTTTCTGCTGTTGGTTCAAAAATTTAAAAAAATCACTTTGGAAAGTCAATTAAAACATTTCAACATGTTGTTTTAGAGGCGCATGTACATATTTGCTCAATTGTTCTCATTGACTTCAGTCTCACTTTTACTTGAACCGTAGTCATCTTATTGTGTCTTATATTACGAGTATATTTAATCTTTTAGGATCCATCAGAAACTCAAGTCTTAGTAAAAATATTAGATATCGACGATCATCTACCAGAATTTGAACGACAAAATATGACAGTTGGTGTTCGTCTGAACGTTCCCATAGACACGGTCATAGCCAACGTGAAAGCTGTGGACAAAGACCCTGACGCTCTACAAATAAATTATAAAATAGTCAACATGAGTTTTGAGTCCCCAATCAATGGGAAATCTTTGAGTAATCTCACAGATGTCATTGTGATTGATAACTCTACTGCCGACTTGAAGATCATGAAGAATTTGATACATTATGCTGATGGAATCTTCAGGTTAGTTCTTAGGAGTCCTAAGGTGTCTTTTACATTGAGTAAGTTTCAAGTTGCAAGGCCGCAAGTTTAAATAAAGCAAACGTCACACTTGTGAAATTCGCTCGCTCGCTCGCTTGCATCGCGTTCTATTGAACCGCTTATTAAACAAGGCCTTAACCAGATGATAACCAAATGTTTTGTGGAAGATCTAAATTATGAACATGTTTCTCATCTCATTATTGTTTACAGGCTAGTAATACGTGCCAATAATTCTGAAGACACAGAGAGACACAGTGATCTGATGGCAGAGGTGAGTTTGAGTACAAATATGGCTTTCAATATGAAATAGTTAAAGGAACTTAATAATGTTTGTGATCTTATAACAGGTTGTGGTAGTGAGAGAAAGAGACCTCCTACGTCTGATTTTGAATGGGGGAACGAGACAAAAATACCTCGAGTTGAGAGATAAAATATCAGCTGTTTTGGCTCAGAAGAACTTGAAGATGCAACTTCATGATGCAAATACTGCCTTTTATGCTAACCCTGGGTAAGTTCTAGATCCTAGGAAAACTTAATGCAGTGACCTACCCTAAGGGTTCTCTATTATTCAAGTGTGATGCTGAATTAGGCTTAGCAGTGTTTTAATCGAAATATGTAGAAAGAAAGCTAGTAATTAAGGATGCGCACACATTGAACGTAACTAAGAGTCAACTGACTAATCAAAATAAATTCTAAAAAGATTTTGAAAATTGTATAACCATGGCCAATAGCCCCATTTCATTCAGATTCGCCTCAATAGAAATATGCCCCAAGAACTACATTATTCGAACTTACGTAACTTAGTGTTAAAGCTAACCACTTCTCTTCAATCACAGTCAGCTCAACGTATTTATTTGTTTCAGCCCGTGTTTCCAATTCCGTAAAACGGACAATGGTGAAGCGTTAACCCCTAAAGCGATGAAGGCGACCATCCGTTCTCTAGGAACTGAGTTCCAGAACATTCTAGAAAACTATAACGTGCAGAATATAACAAGCTGCGGCGTCTCGAGACAGAAATACACGCTTGTGGAGCATGCGCTGCTGGGGCTGGCCTGTGTGCTGTTCTTGGCGGCCATTATAACTATTATAGTGTTGTGCTGCTTACATTCCAACGGTAACATTTTTGTGATCTGTACCTAATCACTGCATAGAATAAAACAAAGTCACTTTCCGCTGTCTGTCTGTCCCTACGAGTATGTATGCTTAATTCTTTAAAACTACGCAACGGATTTTGATGCAATTTTCTTAATAGAGAGTGAATTCAAGAGGAAGGTTTATAAGCATAAAAATTTCCAAAATTCCCACGGCAACGGGCACAACACAGGTAAAATCGCGAGGCGCTGCGGTTTTGAGTATAAGTTCTCTAACCTTCATAACCTTCCTGATATCTTTAGTGAGATGAGAGGACTTTGTCCAAGAATGGAACATTATATTGACTACAACAACAACTTTTTTCTTATCTATTTGTTTGTTCCAGCTAAAAGAAATGCCAAAAACTCGCTGTTAATAGTCCGAGAGCCTCCACAAGTGGCGCCGAGTAATATCTCCATGCCGACGAGACTTTACTCCGAGCCTTTATACGCGACGTGACCGATATGTTCGAGGAAATAACTTAAAATGTCAGCCACATACATCGTTGGTGCATGAAAGGAAAGATATGCCACACTTTTCTTATACTCGTTACAACATGACACCAGATTAAGTCTTATTTTGTAATACGAGTTACAATGAGATATTATTGTACAATTTATAGTTTAAATTATAATGTAAAGTGAAGTATACAGTAGCTACAATATTAATTAAACATCTTGCCACTTTAATTTGCCTCTATAAGGGCCAACACTGCGTTAAGCGTGCGCCCGGAGCGGTTCACTTTTGTATAAAGCCACACGTGACGTTTCACTTTTGTATGAAAAAACCGCGGCGTGCGCACGCTTAACGCAGTGTCGGCCCTAGGAACTAATGAGCAAGACACTTGACGTTTCGTGTCAAAACGTATTACTAGTAATATACTCAAGTTTATACTCTTGTGTGTATACACCCTAACATTACGCTAGGTTAATCCGAGGTCGAGATCAAAGGGATATTAAATTGTTAAGTAAACTGAAGACATTCATCTATTATTTACTAGAATTATTTATTATTATCGTCTGAAATACGAAGTACCTTGTATTGTTCAAAAGTTTAGTGCCTTGTAATTAGTGTGATATAATAATTAAGGACGTAGAATTCTTTTAGGCCTCATTCGCATCGGCGTTTTTAACGCTTTTTAGCGCTATTCAACGCGCATGCAAATCGTATTGATTTGCATTCATAACATAACTGTCAAAATATGCTCGTACTTGATAATGCGTTTTCTTTATTTAAACGCCTTTTCCACGCGCCTTACAAAAACAGTCATGTGAAAGAGGCCTTATACTTATTTATGAATAACTAAGTCACAATTGATGTAAATTACTTATACATAGCTTAAAGTTATTATTGTGTAAAGTTTTTTGTTAATCTACGCAGATTAATACTATGTAATATTTATCAAATTACGGATGGTTACATCCTCAAGTAAGTAGAACTTAATAAAAAGGAAATTGAAATATTAGTTGAAATTTTATTTTTGAATTTTCTACATCTGGTAAGATTTTTGTTATGCCATTGAACTTTTCTTAAACTTCCCTTCGGCGTCTCTTGAATGTTACAATTCATGGAAATGCTAGCATAACAACAGGACATCCTGCGCAAAATTTAACTATTAATTGAAACGTACGTTGATGTCATTATTATTTGTTAAAACGTGAACTTACGTACGACGGAGGTTACTGTTGAGTGTCCCTCAACACGTTTCGGTCACGTACGGTGACCTTCATCAGGAGGTGGGTGAAGCGCTCGCGATAGCGTCTCTCCCCGCACTGTTCAAACAAATAATCCTTCGTTTTAACAAATAATTATCTTGCGCAAAAGTTAAAAACCGGCCAATTGCGAGTCGGACTCGCGCACGAAGGGTTTCGTACTTTATAAAACGGCAAAAAGTCACGTATGTTGTATGGGACCCCTCAAATATTTGTTTTATTTTATTATTAGTATTTGTTGTTATAGCGGCAATAGAATTACATCATCTGTGAAAATTTAAACTGTCTAGCTATCACCGTTCTTGAGATACAGCTTGGTGACAGACGGACGGACGGACGGACAGCGAAGTTTCTGTAATAGGGTCCCGTTTTTACCCTTTGTTTTAACCCTAAAAAAACTATAAAAACTAAGGACTGCACAGGCTCCGCCTTAAAAAAACGAAATTAGCCTCCTCCAAAGGTCGTTGAGGACCTAGGTCTCTACGGGTACTGTAATCACACAATGATTAATTAATTAGTAACACACAAAAGGTTTTTAAATGCTTTGGTACTAACTTCAGGTACTAAGTCGAAGTAATAGTTAGGTGTTAACTTTATTATCACGTTTTGTAACATTCTAGCAACACTACGACTTTACCTGTGTTTAAGACGTCTCTTAGGGGTTATGCATTTGACCTGAATGTACTCGTATATAATGTGTGCTGTGTTCCCTCGTCCTACTAATATTATAAATGCGAAAGTTTGCGACGATGATGTATGGATGTATGCTTGTTGCTCTTTCATGTAAAAACTACAGCACGGATTTGGATGAAATTTTACAATAATATAGATTAAGCACCAGAATAACACACGGGATACAATTTATCCCGAAATTCCCGCGGGAATTTACAACGCGGGTAACACCGCGGGGCTCGGCTAGTTAATTATAATACGTGCTATGCTGTCACCAATACAGTTGAATGTTTTCTTTGTTTAAGGCTTTCGCTAAACAAATAATCAAAAGCACTAGGAGGTATACATCAATTGATTTATATTATCTACATCTGCACATTGAATGCGTTAAAGTTGGCTTGCGTGCTTCAAAAATGTTAACTGACCTTAAAAACATACATATTATGCAGCTACACTAAATACAAAAGATATAAAAATCATTCCAATCAATGAGATGTCATTACAATAATAACCTAAGGGCATAATGAAAATCAGCTTGCACAATGGGGATGACACCCGCCAATCAAAATTGATATCAATTTTCTCACGTGCTAACGTGACTTGTAGCGATTAGTTTTTTGTGTTGTACCTGCAATTAAAATGATAATTACCTTCAAGGAGTATGAGTAATAACTAAGGTGAATCAAGATTGTGCATTGATTTAGGGTAGCACTAGTAACTAAATAAGAAACAATATTAATAAGGTTTTACTACGTATTACTGCGGGTGTTTTGCGCCACAAAATATTGTTTTTAGCAAGCAAACACTTATTTTTTCCCGATGTTTCGAGTGGATTGCACCTCGTGTGGGCGAGAGACATTTATGTAAAGGAGTATTTGACTCATGTGCGCCCGTCAATACGACGGAGAATAAGTAAAACGGTAAGACTGTTAGGTGTTGTTGTAAGACTAAGTCCTCTGCTTACTGAAGGAAGTTATAGGTCAAGTTAAATGATTAAGCGATTAATCCCTTTGCTTGCCTACTGTGAGTTAGTGGTCGTAAATTGCGGAGATGCTTATCTTGACCAGGGAATTGAAGCTGGGACCTCAGTGTTGGCATGAGAATGCACAAACAATATTACGAAAGCGTTAATTAATATTAAATATTTGATTAAAACCGGCCAAGTGCGAGTGGGACTCGCGCACGAAGGGTTCCCTACATACATAAAACTATATATTCTAAAGTTTAAACGTAAATAGTTTAAACGTTTAAGTACCTGTAAACGTAAAAACGAAATGAGTAAATCGATGTAATAATAACTAGCTATTTCAATTTCAACGCACTAAGTTATATATCATACAGTAAAAAAGACATTAAATCGTTTGCTTTAATGGAGTGTGTTTACCTACGCTATTATGTTTACAATACAATAATGAAACTAGTACTTACAGCACTATTCAAGTTCACAGTATAAATTAAGAATCCGAGCAGACCACCCGCCTTGACACGATGATCACAATAATAATAATCGTAGTACTTACTCTAATATCTTTCACGGCGCTGGTGGCTGCTTACCAGAAGTCAACCAATGCGGTGTGTGAGTCGAAACGGAGACTGGAGGGGAAGACGGCGGTGGTGACTGGCGGCACGGGCGGCATGGGGCTGGAGGTGGCGCGGGACCTCGCGGAGCGCGGCGCGCGCGTGCTGATCGCGTGCCCCTTCCCGGAAGAGGGCGCGCGCGCCGAGCGTCTGCTGCGGGACGTCACCGGCAACAATAACATCGAGTTCAAGCTCCTCGATCTCGCCTCGCTCGCCTCCACCAGGCACTTCGCTGAAGACATTTTGAAAAATGAATACAGGCTGGATATACTCGTCAACAACGCTGGGGTAGGAGCTCCACACGCAATGTCCAAGGATAACTTTCATTGCATAATGCAAGTGAACTACTTTGGCGCTTATCTGCTGACTCTTTTACTCCTACCGTTGCTGAAAAAGACGGGCAAACCTGGAGATCCAAGCAGGATAGTGAATGTGGCGTCAATTCTGCATATAAATGGAAAAGTGGATATTGACAATTTGAATAATTTTAATAGTTTTTTGCCATTGAAACCCTATTCCTGCAGTAAGTTGTGTTTGGTGCTGTTTGGTCACGAATTAGCGAAGAGAATGGCTGGATGGAACGTGGTAGTTAATTCTGTGGACCCTGGAGCGGTTGGGACGAATATATTTTCCGGCTGGAATAGATACATAGGATTTTTGATTAGTTTCATATTTTGGTTGTTATTTAAGACTTCTAAGCAAGGAGCACAAACGTCGATCTACGTGGCAGTTGATAAGAAGGCTGGTGAAGTGAGTGGACGCTACTTCAAGAACTGCCGCGAGTCCAGGGCGGCGAAGAAAGGACGAGACGACAAGATGGGGAAGAAGCTGTGGGAAGAGAGTGCTAGACTAGTTCAACTGAGTGTAGAAGAACAAGACAAATGCTTCAAAGAACTTTAATTATATGGTAATAAATCGTAACAATTATGAACTATAATACATTTAGAATGCACACTGATTCATTTTAAGGAAGCGAGTGAAAGTACTTAGAAGACGAATGATTTACCCGAAATTACTTTATTGAAATATTCATAGAGCATGTTTGCTACATATATGAAAGATTATAATCATATTTTAAAATATTTATAACGTTCGTGATCATACCGAATGACTAATTTAAATCTGGGAGGCAAATCATTTAAGCACATAATACTGAACTTCGAAATCCACTAAACTGAAGAATAAAACACACACAAATCCACTTCCTGAAACGTTACTTAATTAAGTAAATATATGTGTGCCTATTGTAATAGATGCCCCTTGAAAACGTGAGCCTGATAAAAACGACGATGACATAACAAACGCGAGATTGAGTACTTGTTTTCACGCATCGCGTCGCGTCACGTTACTGCGTTAAGGTCGATTTATATCTACAGACATTGAGCGTGGCAGACACGTGCCGTGGCAGACAAAATGATATTCTTCCATACAGTAACTATTAACGTATTTATATCTATCGTAACGTGGCCGTACAGACGCGTACAGACACGTGTCGTGCCCGGCCAGTATTCTCGGAAAGAATATTTTGTCTGCGCGGTTCATGTCTGTACGTGTCTGTGGCTCCTTGCCGGGCAGTGTGAATAGAGTATCGGAACTGCGTACACGTGCTGCCAGTAAGAGCGGACGCCGATGACGGTGTCTGTCGGTATCCGGGGTGTCTGTCACGGCACGTTTCTATACGTTACATATAAATAAATGGTGTCTGTCGGTGTCTGCCACGGCACGTGTCTGCCACACTCAATGTCTGTAGATATAAATCGACCTTTAGTCGCTCACACAGCGCTCGTACGCGCTATGGCCAGCCGCCTAGGCGGGTCACTTGAGCAGCCAGCCGCTTGACGTGGTTGGAATAATAATTTAATATAATAGTAATCTGGGGGCACGGTAGTGCCCCCGCCAAGTCGAGCGCGAAGCAAACACTGCCGTACCATCCTTTACTGGAACCATTTCGCCGCATTTTCAGGCCCCTATTTGAGAACCCCTGGATAAGACCAGAATGTAAAAATTTTCGTCATCCAGTAAGCTATAATCACATACCTACTTAAAATCCAAAAAAGTTTCGAATTTATGACACTCACTCACTCATGATCATCAAAATAGAACTAGTACTTCCAATAAACTCATTTACAAATCAACGGCCAAGTTATACAACATTAACTAAATAATAAAGAAATCGCAGTAAGGAACCTTAGACTTTGTCTAAATTTCATAATTTTTTAGAGATGAATAAGCAGCTCCATAGAGACTTGGCTAGTTTTTTACAGAATGTTTTTGATGGGATATAATATACCCGGACAAATTGACACACTTTTAATTACACCCAAAATAAGATCTAAGCTTGTGTTATGGAATGTAGCTCACTGATAATACTACGTATACATACACATCATTTATAAGAATATATTATAATTGACACCTAGACGTCGTCGCCAACAACTATGTCTTCACATATTGTTGATTCCGGGCGGGAATCGAACCTGCAACCCCTGACACAGTAAGCGCTCTCACTGCCACTGTGCCAACGGGCTTGTCACTAGCGGCTAACCGGAATCAAAATTCGTCAAGCGGTGGGACCGCTAAACTTGTTGATAGCTTCATAAATGTGTTTTATAAATCTATATTTTATATATTCCTTCTCGTTATTAACAACTTTCAGGGTAAGCTTTTCAATTAAACAAACATTCCTGACGTACATACGTGCTCTGGTCTGTGAGTAAAAGGTCTTAAATGAGTGAGAGTGAAAAGGATAGTCTATTAAAAGTGTTGCAGATTGTAGAGAGCTCGGCAATCAGTTCAAACCACAGATATTTAATGCACGTCCTACAGAACGGACAGCAATAATTTAAGGGTAAAGTATCTAAGTATGTGTGTACTGTGTAAGCAACAAATAAAGAACAAACTCTAATTCAATTCTAAAAATTAGAGAAGTTTGTGGACCAAATCCAAATAAAGATATGGAATTATTCCTGTTTCATTTTATGTTCATGCCTTTGTGAATTCACGGAGCGAAGAACACAGTTATTATTTAAGAAGGTGAAATTTTAATGTTGCTATAACAAATAATGTAGGAGTAAATTATTTTTAATACATTTTCAGTTTGTTTTTCTTCGCATGGACAAAATGAGAACATTATTAGTATAGTTATTCCATATTCAGACAGTTTTGCTTTCAGTTCTACCTGACCGGATGCAAATCGGAATCATATGAATAACAGTCTGTCCAAAGCAACTGAACCAAACTGATGTGATAAACCTCATCAGTTCAGCCTGATACGATCGGCCTCACTATGTATAGGATACTTGAATTAAAGGTACACGTCCTTAGATAATCTTAATACAATGACGCTACCGCACGTATAACTGCGCATGCGTACTATGCGCGGTGAGTCTCTTCCCAATGTATCGGAGTTACGAGTATATCGCATGCGTCACTGTAATAGGATCGTAGAAATAAAACACTTCAGCTATATTTTAAAATATTTATTCCCTATAAGCACCAACAGACTTATATTGCATCACAAAAAATAGGTAAAATACTAAAACTATTCTGTAACAGTAAAGCTTTATATAAAAGTATAAAAACGACCTTAATTTAATACACAATAATGGTAAATTTAGAATGTCATTAACATAATTCTACAGGAGAATCTGTAAATCATCTCCAATCATATACTATCACCATGGGTTATATCGTATCTTATCACACATCAATTTTATCACAATTAAATATTGCTCCTCGTGATACAGGGTAAACCGGCGTCACAATAGAGTCTGTTCCAGAATTCCATGCGTTCTCTATCGGCGAACTCCCCCGGAGTCATCGCCTCGTTCAGGTTCAAATACTCCTTCTGTGATGTTGTGAACCTCTTCCACGTTACTGCTGAATGATTTGGAGTGGGGTTGCTGGAAATTGATATATATAATAACAAATTAATAGAAAACATGGAGGCCTAATCCTCCTCACTGTACTGATATCTTCAGTGAGACGAGATGCTTTTGCCCAGCAGTGGGACATTACAGGCTAATACTTTTTACTTTTTGTTTCTAAAGCTATATAAAAATCGATGACTACAGTTTTCAATTATAATAGTTCAAATATTCATTTCTTAAATGTAATGTATATTTAATTTAAATGTAAAGGGCAAAGGCCTCTCATCTCACTGATGTTATCAGTACAGTGAGGAGGATTAGGCATGATCACCACGCTTGCCAAATGCGGATTGGTGATCTCAAACGCGAGCCATGTTTTAAAAGAAGGAAACATGTTTTCGCTCGAAAAAAAAGTACAAAGTCTTTACCACCTTAAATACCTATTTACCTGAACACCCTATATAAGTATTGTAATGAGTAATGACTATTTATTTCATGACTCAGATTCACCACTTTGCCTGCAGAATACGAATGAAATCTTATAAGGAAAATGACAAACAAATCTAGCGGTGTCGGGATTTTCCGAGAGTCAGATAAGGAGGTAATGCCAGAGTACACATTACTCAGAAAAATAACCGCAGATTGTTTACGGAACATTAAAATGATGAATGAATGAAATGATGATCTTTGTCTTTCTGTAATAGCTTTATTTTATTAAAAGGAAGTTTAAATTAAGTCATTTATTGACAGATTAAAGGAAAACTTAACTTTCAATAGTAGTGTAGGTGGGTAGTAGGTGGATAAGACACAGTTTTTGTATCCTCTATTAAGATAATACACGTATTGACCAAAAGGAACAAAGAACGATTTAAAAGATGAAATGGTACGGTCAGTTAATTACCCCAGTACTCACCCAGTTTTAGCAAAGTCAGCCCATAACTTAGTCAAATCGAAGACAATCTTATGCAACCTTTCATGGTCCGCATAAGTTTGATTGTTCAACTCGTTATAAAACAGATAGAAGAGGTCGTCAGCGTGACAGGCTCCCTTAATATAATCAACTCCCAAAAACTTCTTCAAGATATTCAAATCAGTATCATAGTTAAACCTGTACATGTAGATAGGAGATTTGTGGTCATTGTAGAGGTGAATGAATCTATGCGTGTTGTATGCAAAATGCAAATCTGTTTGCAGATCAACCAGTTCATGTACGGTATCATTGCCATAGTCTTTTCCTTTCAAGTAAAACTCCTTTATCCTATCACCATATTTATCCCTTTTCTCAATACTGACTTTTTTGACTATTTCTAAAGGAACGAAAAACTGAGGGTTAGCATTCATGTGCTTCGATTTCTTGATTTGATCTTCGATCATCAGTATGCCTTCAGCGTTGTTATAGCCGATCATTAATGGGACGGTTACTGGATTGTCAAGGACTGCATTAACTGGTTCCTTGTCTAAAAACGCTTGTACGTTTTTAAACTTCTTTTCTACTACTGGGACGAAGTGTACAGCTAATCCTCTGTACTTTTCGTCAGCTGTCCTGGTTTTGATTGTCAGTTTAGTGAGGTTTAGAGCGGGGAGACTTCGTAGAAACTCCAGCAGTTCGTAAGGATCCTTGGTATCTTTGCCTAAAACTTTTCCAACGCGGAAAGCTCTTTCTTTCGCTTCACTAGTGTTGGACCAGTCCTGGATGCAAACTCCGCTTTGAGCTATCGCTTTATTGAATAATCCTTTAGACATTGGAGATACCATGTGGAAGGTAACCGACCCAGATCCAGCGCTTTCTCCAAAAATCGTAATATTATCAGGATCTCCACCAAAACTGGCTATATTTTCCTTGACCCATCTCATTGCAGCGACTTGATCCTTCATACCAGCATTTCCTGGTACTTCTGGGATATCAAGACTGAGGAATCCTAGTACTTCAAGCCTATAGTTGAGAGTGACAAGAATTACATCGTGTTGTATTAGAAATTCTGGTCCGTAGGTGTCCGTATCACCCGACCCTGACATGTAAGCTCCACCGTGGATGTAAACCATTACCGGTTTTCTGCTGTTAAGTGATTTGGTGTAAATGTTAAGGAAGAGACAGTCTTCGCTGCCTTCGACGAGTTGGTTTGTGTTCGCATCAAACTGGGGGCAGACTGGTCCATGAGCGAGCGCTGACCGTATACCTTTCCAGGGTTTTGGAGGACGAGGTGCCTGAAATTATAAAGTTTATTTGAGGATTCCTAACTACCATAAAAATTTGCGTACCTGGGGCATCATCAATCTCTTATATATGAGTATAGATAAATGCCTTAATAATGTGCATGGAACTTGACTATTTCCTTTAGAACCATTACGTCACATTAATTAATAACAACCTTTGCTCCCTTTAACATACTGGTCACACACATCCTTATTAGCTAAATCTTTCCAATGTTCCTAACAATGAAGCAGCCCTAACTACTCACTTGAAACCGCAGTTCTCCGACGGGCGGCTCGGCGTAGGGGATTCCCTTAAAACTGTAGTACTTGGAGCCATCGAGTAAACTAAGTGTTCCACCTTTGAGCTTTCCTTGCTTTACATTTACAATGGGATCCTGAAAATAAGGAAAAGTTTTAGAAAACTACAGTAACTTTTTTTTAGGAATAACCACTGAGTCTTCCTGAATAAAACTAAACACTGGAGATACGATCATTACATTTTGATGTCAGTGATAGAGTGGGTACTGATAAGCCGTTTCTGTTGGACAATATTTCTCGGTGGCTACTATGTAGTCAGTTTCCACCTCACTGTACTAATATCTTCAACGAGACGAAAGGCCTTTGCACTTACTTAGCAGTGGGATACTACAGACTTACCATTTTATTCATAAACACTCGTATAACTAATCCACTGTTAATTGTAAGTCTCTTTCGCTCTTTGGAAAATAGCGTATGTCGGAAACGGACAAACCATTTCATACTGTTATGAATGCTTAGTGCCTAGGATTTAAGTACTTGTCAGTAATAAACCTACTTTACATATCGCTATCTATTTAAGTGAATACTTGTAAGAACGAATATAAAAACAATGTCACGTGCAACATGTCTGTAAATCGCGATAGTTTACACCTATAAATGACTTACTTACCTATTGTGACTCCTTTACATCACATTTATAAATCTTTAGCTTCAGCTTTACCTATTATACTAAACCGCTGGGTTCAGCTATCATTGGATACATCTTAACTAATTACACAATATAGTTAAGCAAAAGTATCCTCAAATCACCGTTCGGTCCGGAGTTTTCTTTATTGTGATGTAGCTTTGCACTATACCTGTAATTTCATACTTGCGCCGACTTACCTGACCCCAACTGGCAGTGACCCCAAGGAGAACACCAATAAGAAGCGATGACAAACCCCTCTGCCCCACACCATACAGAAAAACAGACCATAATGAACAATAAGTATAGTAAATATACAATACGACTTAGGGTGGGTTTATACTTGTCTGACGATATAAAATGTATGAAACCGATGTCGTTCGGATGCGCCATTTTTCGACACGACAGATATGTGAAAGCAGCTTTAGGTACATACCCAGTTATCATCACTACATAGAATACAACAAAGTCGCTTTCCACTGTCTGTCTGTCTGTCCCTATGTAAACTACGCAACGGATGTTGACACGTTTTTTTAAATAGAGTGATTCTAGAGGAAGGTTTATATGTATAAAAAATCTTAAATTTCCATGGGAACAGGCACAACGCGATTGTAAATGATTACCTCTATATAATAAGTATTAGTATACTCGTAGACTAGAAGCGCCTCGCGGTCTTCGCGTTGGACCCGTTTCCGCGGGAATTTCGTGATAAAGTCCATCCCTCGTGTTATTTTGATTTAGTGCCTATATAATGCAAAGTTTAATCCAAATCCGTTCAGTAGTTTGTGCGTAAAAGAGTACAAAACAAACATAAATTTATCTACATCCTCACAAACTTTCGCATTTATTATACCTAATATCTGAGGTAATAGCATTGTTTGTGATTTTATTTAACGAAATTCCCTCGGGACCGGCACTAGGTAGATGCATTAAGTAGTTTATAATACACTAGCAGCGCCCCGCAGTTTTACCCGCGTTGGACCCGTTCCCGTGGGAATTTCGGGATGAAAAATAGCCTATAACCTTCCCGTTGAATGTGGCTATCTATTACAAAAATAATAATTCAAATCGGACTGATAATTCCTGAGATTACCTCGAACATACAAACTTTCAAATTTTACCTCTTTATAATATTAGTATAGATGTTAGTAGGTACTAACTAATCGTACATTGATTTTTCCGTCGTGTACATAACATTGATAAACCGATGATAAGCAAAATAATAAAAAATACAAAAATTCAATGTATTTTTTATTATCTCGCAAGCAATCATTATTTAGCTTTTATTTAACGTAAATAAAAAATATTGTTTATTTCTTTATTGAAATATAATGTAAATATTATTAAGTATGCTATTTAAAAATACTTGATAAAATTACTTAAACTTTATAAAAAAACCAAACACAAGCACCTTTAAAAATATTTACTTAGCACCAACATATAAATTAATAAATAAATAGTTAATAACTTCAACATTTAAATTCCAGTCATTCATCAATTAGATTATGTACTTAATTAAAAAATATAGGTATTTAATGATACTTAGATTTTAATATGATAAGATGAGAATCAAAAGTTCAAAGTTCAATAAACATGTAATTAAAACAAAAAAACAACTTACCATATTGATACTGTTTCCTATAAAACTTAAGCGCAACTAGTCCAAAAACAAATAACAGCAAATATTTAAAGGATTTTCAAATATTTCAAATAGTTTCCATATCCTATTTTCCTTTTTGCTTCTCTTTCTAATTATTGTTTATGTCCTTCACTTCACAATGAATGTTCATGACTAATGTTTTGATGTCTAACCATCGTGACTGACATTGACACATGTCAATTTTGACGTTTGAGAACTTCAAAGATCATGCGTCATTACGATAAATAAAATACATTAAAAAAGGAACAGTTGTAAAAGTTATTATTGCTATAAATCAACAAAAATCGATTAAATTAACATATTCTAAAATACTAATTGTACTATAAAATGTAACGCCTTTAAAAAATCAAATAGCAAAACTAACAGTCGGCTAGACATTATATAATACCAGGCGTAAAAATACAAAAATACGAGATAAAGTAAATAACACGTCCATTATCTTTCAACAATATGTAAATTAAGTTTGACAATAAATAAATAAAGACATTAAGGTTTTTTTTACTATGAAAATATCTAAGCTGGTGTAAAAACAGCCGAAATCTTCGAAATTAATACACTTAAAAAATCTTTAACCTTACTCCTACAAAAAATCGAATAGCAAAGTGACTTACAGTCGAGTATACAATAAAAAACAACAGGAGTTAACAATAAATATAAGCACCACATGAGTAAAAACAATTAACATAAATAGTATGTACCAACATGGACACCTAATTGAAATATCCATTACCAATAACTTACATCAATTAAATTGATATGTCACAAGCATAATGGCATTATAATGGAAGACATAAAACTTATCTTCTCTGCAATAGGTGTATCCTAAAGCTATCTATGATTTACAATCAATAAGATATGATTATTGATTAGGAGTTCAACCACTTACCGTAAAACGGGGTGATTAGACATCGCGGGGTGAAAAGAGATGAATCTGGGAATTTCTAAAATGTTCTTACACGTAGTCTGCTATTTACTACCATAAATTATTTTCTACCATTTATTACAAGGCATTTTTTTTTCTATAAGCTGGTAACACATAAATTAACGTCAATTTTGACAGCTTCAAGAAAAAAGCAGTTGAAGTGAACGTGTATTATCGGGGTGAGTTTGTGGTCATAAAACTTTCAATTTAAATTAAGTTCCCGCGTGTTATCGGCTCGGTAATTTTAATAAAAGTGTAGGTACAGTTTATCGCATTTTGAAAAAATAAAGGTGAGTGCCGTTATTCGGATATTTCTAACTTTTTTCTAGAAAATTGGCATACCGGTATTTTTTCCTAAAGTTGAGGTGAAAAGATACGAGTGAGGGGGGAATAGATACGTCTTCAGGGTAAATAGACACGAAGCTATGGGAGAATAGAAACGGGTATAGGGTTTATAGCAACGAGAAAGGGGTCAATAGATACATGATTTTCAGGGTTGTCAAATGGACACTATTTTGAGAGAAAGAGAGGGTAGGATTTTTAGATTTACATTTAAACAACTAGACTGATTTAAATAATTAACGGGGAGCGAGATCTACGCCGAAGAAACTATTAAGTAATGCCCGGTTTGTTGTGTCACTCGAGTGACAAAATTGGTTAACTTGTTTTTTTTTTGTATTTATTGTTCAGTGATCAGTACTTTTATTTTGAACAGGTACCTACACATCCCAATAATTTTGCCATGCCGCGAACTTACAAGCCAGATCCTCGAGGCAAAAGGTATAAGAGATACTCCAGAGACCTCATCGAGCAAGCCGTTCGACACTATAATGAGAGCACTGATTCTTTAAAATGCGTGGCAAAAAAATTTGATATAGATAAGTCTGTCCTTTACCGACACTCTATCAGAAATGTGAAGCCGCAAGGTGGTCAAACTGTACTATCAAAAGAGACAGAGTTGGCATTTGTGAAATATATAAATGTGTGTGCGGAATGGGGATACCCCCTAGAACTGTTTGATTTAAGAGTTTTAGTTAAAAATTACCTAGATAAAATAGGCATTACAGAAAAACGTTTCAAAGATAATATGCCCGGACCTGATTTTGCCAAAAGCTTTTTGGAACGTCACAAGGATAAAATATCACAAAGGATATCACAAAATATCAAGCGGAATAGAGCTGCAGTGTCTCCGGCGATAATAAAAGATTATTTTCACGAACTCAAAAAATCTATTAGTAACATTCCAACAGAGAATATCGTAAATTATGATGAAACCAATTTAGCGGATGATCCTGGGCGAAAAAAAATCCTTACTAAAAGAGGAACTAAATACCCTGAAAGGGTTATGAATCATTCAAAAGCTGCTGTATCCATTATGATGGCCTGTACGGCTGCAGGCGAGATGTTACCGCCTTATGTTGTTTATAAGGCGCAAAATTTGTACGATACTTGGACGAAATCCGGTCCACATGGATCTCGCTATAATAGAACTCAATCTGGTTGGTTCGATTCTATTATATTTGAAGATTGGGTGACTAGCATAATTATACCTTTTTTTGAAAATAAGCCTGGTAAAAAATGTATGATAGGTGATAATTTATCAAGTCACCTTTCTTTTGATTTGATAAGAAAATGTCAGGAGCAAGACATTAATTTTGTTTTTTTGCCAGCAAATTCAACTCATCTTACCCAACCTCTCGATGTCGCATTTTTCCGACCAATGAAGATAGCATGGCGTAATTTAATTCTTCAGTGGAAGAAAACTGATGGACGGAATCAAGCATCAATTCCAAAAGGCTGTTTTCCCAAATTACTGTCAAAATTAATGGACGCTTTAAGTGAAAATGGTCCAGCAAATATTTTATCCGGATTCAGGAAAACAGGGATACACCCGTTTAATCCTTCTGAAGTTTTAAATAAATTGCCTGATTGGGACAATCGAGTTCAAGAAAATGAATGTGTTGATGCGACTGTGCTAGATTTTTTAAAAGAGATGAGATATGGGTCTACTGGTATTGTTGAACCTAAAAAGAAGAAAAAACTTCAAGTACAGGCGGGAAGGAGTGTTATGTGTTCGAGCGATGACAACTATATTGAGACTGACCCTGAATGTCCCCGTACTTCAAATCTAAAAGACACAGACAAACAACAAAATGATATAAAAGTAACGACCGGTAAAGGGAAAGGGAAGGGGAAAAAAACAAAACCTAAGAAAGAAAGCGATTCTAAGGAAAATAATCCACCAAAAAATCAAGAAGATCTACCAACCGCAAGTTGTTCTCACAATAATACCCCGTCAATCCAGCCAGCAATTTCACCCTTCGACATAAATAGTATGCCTGTAATATTTGAAGAGGATTTGGATGGATTGATTTTGAAGGATTTGGAAGCTGAAAATTGTCTAAAGAAAAAATCGACAACAATTGAAATTATTTCCAATACACTGATACACGATGATGAATTAAAAAACATTTTGTCAAAATTAAATACGCGTGAAACAAAAAGTTCATTAAAAAACAATACCAGTTATTATAAGAATGACTCTGATATCTTAAAAGATCTCATGGATTTTGATAGCACTTAAAATAGTTCCTACTTTTGTTCCTATTTTTCTATATTATTTTAAATTTTAATGTAAGTTAAGTATTTAATTTTAAGATTTAATAATAGTGAATTGATCTCAACTCAGCTAAGCTCAAGCCTAAGATTGTTTTACATTGATTCTTTTTTGAAATTATTTGAGTACGTACCTACCTAGTTTGGAAAGTATTTTATATTTTAATTTCTTTTTAAAATGATTTTAGCTTTGTTTATTTGTCTCACTGAATAGGGATCAATATTGACCATTATTATTTCTCTTAATATTATTTTTTTATTTGATCTCCTAAAGATAAACTTAATTAATCACGATTAGCTTTAACTTTAGGAGATCGAATATAAAAATAATTTTAAATGTAATAATAATAGTGAATATTGATCCCAATTCAGTGCAAAGCCTAAGATTGTTGTTTTACCTTGATAGTTTCTTTAAAATATTTTTATTATTTGTTTGAATTTGATGTTTTTTTTATGTTGTGTTTTTTTTTTTAATTATTGAGATTTGTTTAATTTCCTAAGCAATTTGAAGTATTTTGTTTACTTTTTAATATTTTAGCTTTGTTTATTTGTTTAAAAAAAAAAAATTTAATTTTTAAATATATAATATAATAAAAAGATAATTTTGGTTAAGATATTGGTACTAGGTACCTACCTACCTAATAAAAGTTGATTTTGACAACCCTAGAGTTTTATTTCTATTGGCCCCTCTCTGATGTCTTTTGACCCCAGATTTTGGGTAAATAGAAACTGCTAATATTTTTCTAATTTACAAATGAATAACAAACTTTTACATACTATTACAAGTTTTAATAAGTAAATTACAACATGACTCACAATTAAGCAATCTTTGATTATCATATTCCACTCAGAAATATGTAGTAAATCAGTGTTGAAGTTGAAAGTTGTGTCTATTCACCCCGTTTTACGGTACTAATCTACGTTTTTAAAAGTCGATTGTTTTACTGTGAATATTTGATACATGGTAATCCCGCTTCTTCATACAATTGGTTCCAAAAAGATATTCTTTCCCGGTCTGCATGTGAAGACATTTGACACTTCTCTGCTATATGGAGATATTCAGCTCCCAGATTTGTGTAGGGGTCCCATTTGATGCCTGCACTTGAATCTGGAGTGGGATTCCTGGAAAAAGTATGATAAATGGAATCAGTTCGTTGTATTTAGGCCAATTGTAGAATAGAATTTAATGTTCTTTCTATGAGACCTTGCACAGCAGTGGGAAATTATTAGCTAATACTGTTAGTTAAAGTCCATGTGTTTTGTAAAAGATTGAAGAAGTTAAAAGAAAGCAAATATTACCCTGTCTTGGCAAAATCAGTCCACAGTTTAGTCATCATATCAATGTAACTTCTCAGCTTCTCTTGATTTCCATAAAGTTCTTTATTCCAGTTATTACTGAACATGTAGTTGAGTTCATCGGCATGGCAGGCCCCTTTCATTCTACTACCAAGGACTATCTTAAAAATATTCAGTTTGGTATCTAAATCAAACTTGTACAAATAAGTAGGAGCATTACTATGATAATTATGCACAAATCTATTGATGTTGTAGGCAAACTGTCTATCCGTTTGTATATTGGCTATGTCTTCAAAAGTTTCGACACCCATGTCTTTGCCTTTTAAGTAAAATTTCTTAACTCTTTCCCCAAACTCAATTAGTGTCTCATTTGATACCCGTTGTGCTATTTCTTTGGGTATCATGAAGGAAGGCTTGGAATTGATTACATCTAATTTCTTCAATTGATCGGCAACATTAGCTATTCCTTCAGCAGAATTGTAACCTATTATTAAAGGAACTTTATTGACTTTATTCTTTATAAGTAAATCTGTAGGGTCTTCAGTGATGAAACTATGTTTATTTTTTTTTTCTATAACTGGTACGAAATGCAAAGCTAACCCCCTGTAACGCTCATCATCTGTTCTTGTCTTTAAAGTTATTTTGGCTAGATTTACGGCTGGTATACTTCTTAAATAGTTAAGTAATTCAGTCTTATCTGTAGTATTTGTTCCTAGAACTTTGCCGGCTCGAAATGCTCTTTCAACAGGGTTAGATCCGATAGCCCAGTCTTGAATACAGATACCACTCTGAATTATAGCTTTATCGAACAATCCTGCTGACATATCTGACAGCATGTGATAAGCTACAGAACACCCTCCAGCACTTTCACCAAACAAAGTCACATTGTTGTCATCTCCTCCAAACTTTTTAATATTGTCCTTCACCCATTTCAATGCTAACACTTGGTCTTTTAGGCCGGCATTACCAGGCACTTCATCATTGTGTAAACATAAAAAACCCAGAGCTTCCAGTCTGTAGTTTATGGTTACTAAAACCACATCATTTTGTAAAAAGAATTCTGGTCCATAGGTTGATTCATCTGCAGAGCCAGACATGAAAGCTCCTCCGTGTATGTAGACCATGACTGGAAGGTTATCCTTTTGAAGTGATTTGGTGTAAACATTAAGAGTGAGGCAGTCCTCATTTCCTTCTAATATCTGTGATGTGTAGATGTCATATTGGGGGCAGATTGGACTGTGATAAGAAGCATCTCGGATGTCTTGCCATGGCTTGACTGGGATTGGTGCCTAGAAATAAATACTAGTGATACATTAATGACTTTGTAGTAGGCCACTCTACATTAAGATGATTGATTTTGAAAGAAAAAATATCCCACTTTTTTCAATGATAAACTATGTACTTTGATAGTTTGTACCTAGTTCAAACTTTTGTTATTGGCATCTACTGGCTCTGTTCTTCTTAAACATAATAGCTGTCCAAGAAGTTCTTTGTAGTTCTACATTCATAGTTTATATTATAGATTGATGATTTAATTTCACAATAATAAATAACAAATATAAGTCTAATTCTTTATAACTCCATACCTTAAATCTTAATTCTCTCACAGGAGGTTCGGCGAATGGAATTCCTTTGAAACTATAATATTTTGATCCATCTATCAACTTTCTCTCTGTCCCTCTGAGTTTACCATCTTTGATAGATATCACTGGGCTTGGCTAGAACAATAATTCATATTCATTGACCAACAATAATATACAATTAACTAAGTACTATGATTTGATAAAATTGATACAATATTTTTTTCTTTCCGAATAATTAATTTGTTAAGTTTAACTATTTAATTATTATAATCATAACTCAGAGTGTACTTACAATTCCATTCCCGTTACTACTTGTAAATCTTTTCAATTGTTTTGTGTTATTCAGAACTAGTTTTTTGAATGTAAACAATGTCATTTTTTAAAATGTTTACTATTTTTCACTCTCTTATATTATTGGATCATTCTAACGAGACATTCAAACTAATAGGAGAACTCCCAGCACTTGTTTTTATTATTGAAACAAATGAAATAGATAAACAAAAAAGTTTACAGGAATGAAACTTTTTGACACTATTTACTATTTGTTTAAACTTTGATTTGAATTAGCTTAGAGTAGAGCTAATACTCAGTGTTACCAGTTATGAAGTTTATAGTACCTATAAAACCGATGTTTAAGATCGACCAACTTCTGCCTAGCGTTGAAAGTACAATAAATTTAGGGCTTGTGCAAACTATAGGAGTACTTAATTGAATTCTTTATGATCTACAATAATTGTATTCCTACCAAAACTGTGTAAGGCTTATTAACTTGGTCTTAACTTAACTCGAACATATCAATGTATAAAAGACGCAATTTATAAAAACACAACTGTAGCACGGACTGTAGGAAGCGTGTGAAACTTTTGTACTTGGTAAGTAAATTATTAGCCTATCTATAACTTTTAAATATTTTTTATAGTAACCACCCTATAATAGATTCTTATTACATAACTGTCAATGTCATGAAAATTCTGAAAGAATTATGTAGTCACCACAGAGTACCTAGTTTTAAGCTATTGCATAGCTTCTATCGCGGGCCTTGAGCGCGGGGACCGAATACAGAAATTCCGTATAACGAAAAAACCTCACGCTCCCCACTAACGCCATCTAGTGATACAAAAAATAACTATGCAATAGCTTTACCGCGGCAGTTCCCGAGTAACTATTAAGTAATCTGTGCCCGAGTGCCACACACACGTCTTTTTTTTTATTTTATTTAGTTTAGGTAGACACTACATACCTACATACAAATAAATTTTAATTTACCTAAACCTAAAACTGCCAAGAGGTTTAGGGATTTACAGGAGGTAGAGTTTGTGATAGTGATTAGGGTAATAAATTAATTTTCACGCAGACAGAATGTTTCAAGTTTATGTGCCTGTACCTATCACAGTTCTGTGGCCTACACTACAGCCCAACAAACATAATATTGGCCCCGGAGGCCCGGAGATCATTGTTGTTCATTACCTATGTTGCGCAGAATAACGACAGGACAATGACTTTTGTACTTTAATTGTACTTAAATAATTAATTAACATCGCTTTACGCGTAATATCTATTATCTTTACAAACAATGGTTTGTAACACATATTTTGATAGTGATTGTTTACATAGTAAGTACCTATAATGAACGTAGGTAACTATGGGAAAATCTCTTATGTTCATTAAGAACCTACTTAATAACTGCCTACATAACTAAGTAATAGTAGGACTTTTAGGTAGTTTTGATTTCATTTCAAGTAGTTACTTACCAAAGAGATTTTTAATACTAGGTAGGTACCTGGATAGATACCTAATACATAGGTAGGTAATAAATAATATAACTAAGTAAAAACCAACGTTAGTACTTAGGTATATTATTTGATTATGTTGTATTGTAGTTAATGATCTAACCTACCTTAGTGATAAGATAACCGACCTTATAGTAGCTACCGACCAATGATTACTTTTTTGAAGTTGATAATTTAACCACTGAAATGATGTCCTTAAAACAAATTATAGTTAGGTACCTACCAACGATTTGCAATTTTAATGCAAGTTTTGGCTCTGGTGTATCATCTCCAACTTCTGTCTATGAAGATTAAAAACTCATCCGCAACTTATTACAGAATGAGACAAAAACTAGGAATTCCACATAATAGGCAGGTACTAGGTAAGTAGGTACATAATATTAGCAAAGAGGTTGGATAACAAGCGGTGGGGTTCCATAATGATACAACTTGTAATTTAAGTAAAATATACATTTATTATTTAAAAATAAAGGCAGTGATCGCGAGATTCTTTACAGCAATACATATAATATGTTATATATAAAGTTAGACATTCATATTTCAATATTCTGTTATATCATACATAATACATTCTTTCAAAAATAACATACAAAAGTCTGAGTAGGTACTTACAATAAATTATAGTAAAGATATCAAATTATCGTATCATAACACGACGAGTACCTAGTGTATATAAAAATAAAAAGTCAATAAATGAAACATAAATAAAAGTCAATGGATTCAACTATGGAATGCTATCGATGATAACAGAACGATGACTGAATAATAAAACGGAACGTGACGGCGACTTTAGACGATCGTTAAGCTGTGATGTTTGATATTTTAAGTTATATAATGAGAGAAAAAACTGAATATGAAATATCGCATATCTAAGTATTTTATACATATAAATATCACGGTAAATGGGTAAGTATATACTTAGTTATTTATTGTATTTATACTTAGTTAAGTATAAAATGCCCATGAATTATGAAAATAAATGGATGATCAATGAGTCATAAACAAATATATAAAGCGAGATGGCATAATATAAAATACTAACTTATGTATGTAAGTAGATATAATTTATATAGAATAAAATAATTATATACATAATGTACAATCACTTCTTCGGCAAGCATGTGAAAGAAATCACATTTTACATACACTTAAAACACTAACATAATTTCACTGAGATGCAAAAAAATCGGTAGGAAAGTGTCAGTGTGAAAAAATACATTTTTGAGTGATATGTGTGGACAAACCTTTAAAAAATCACAGAGTAGAATAGAGTACAGAGTGGTTACCACCAACCATAGTGTCCGTAGGAAGGGTAACCATGGAAACCGTAGCCGTAGCCGCCGTAGTAGGGCCATCCCCACCCGCTGCTATAGTAGGGGTAGCCCCAGTGACCGTAGCCCCCGTAGCCCCCGTAGCCCCCGTAGCCGCCGTAGCCGCCGTACCCGCCGTACCCAAGTCCTCCGTAATGGCCTCCCCAATGCGAAGCTGATGCTTTCAGGTCTCCAGACTCGAGATCGGCCTTCTCCGAGGGTTCTACTTCCTTGGGTGCTTCTAGTTTCTCTGCGGGAGCGGAGAGGGCTACCGCCAGGTAGAGCAGGAAGATGGTGGTGAAGAAAGTGATCTGTCGAGAGAAGTTGTTAATTAAGTAATGGTTTCTTAAGTTTAAGCGGACACTACTCATTTTTAATTGAAACTAGGTTGACAGTATACACTCGCTTCCCGTAGTCTTCTGTGACCACGGTTCATGTAAAGGGGCCGAAACGTCAGATAAAAATGTAAAAAAAAGCGAAGTGTATCCGTAAACGTCGTTTCAATTCAAAATGAAATAGGTAGGTACTTTTAAGTATTTGGTCAAAAATCGATCAGATCATCTTAAAATCCGATATTCTTAAAGTAATTCGATATTCACTAACATGCAACCGCAGCCAGAGGTCACCTTTAAACCCTGCTGTACTAATATCTACTGTTACCGATACGTCTTTCCCCTGCTGTGAAATCGTATACCTACTTAAAGGCGATCAGGTAGTATCCACTAAGCAGATATTCCTAGGAAACCACCTAATTGATTACTATTCAGTATTCCCCAGACACTTGCTAGTGCACTTGTTTGCCAAACTGAGATTCCGGGTTCAATTCCCGAGTCAGGCGAAGTATGTTTATATATTGTCTAGTTATAAAATCTAGGCTCCAGCTCGGGCTTAAGTTTAGGTTTGGTCAGGTAAACAGTGATTATTCAGGGCCTATAGGTATATTAATAAATAATACTTAGGTAGGTAAGTATAAAGGTAAGTATAGCTTAACAAAGGTCTTTGACCTGCACGGCACTATAAGTAAAATAAATTTTATATCAAACAAGAGACAGTTTCAGAAGAGTGACCGCTGGATAAATTGCCATCTTCACAGATTCACCACATTATTTTTGAGCTTAAATTTTAAAAGTCACCATAAGTTTTGGTTTTCTATTTTTAACACTTCCTAAACTTACAAGTTCTTCTTATAAATTAATTTAAATTAAGTAACAGGTAGGTATGTAATTAATGAAAAATATCCATAAATTCCTTGTTTTAAAAATCCCAAAAATAATTTGTATCTATTTCGATAATTAGGGAATAATTATGAAACTATTAAAAGTCCCATAGATACCTCAACCTAATCATTATTTAATTATCTTAACCCTCAAACCTCACCAATAAAACTATGTAACCCTTAACCGTCCACTTACTTTGCAAGCCATGGCGTCTGTCCACAGTCCAGTGTGCACTACTGAGCTCAACTGATGACGGCTGTCTGTATGTCACCGTTATATACTTGGAGCGACGTCCTAGACTCTCACGGATGACTGCCCGACTTCCTTCAGACCTTTGTCGATTATATTTTACTTGTATTATATAATTGGGTAGTTAGGGGTTAAAGTGGGGTGTCAAGGATGAATATTGTTTGGTGATCGTTTTCGGAAAATTTGAAAATATAAACTTGAAGTTTGTGTTCATAGCATTCTAACCATAGAGGATAACCATAGAAGATCTAACCTAGACACTAATTTGATCCTTATACTAGAGAAAATACCATGTACAGTCAGCCAAAAATGTGGTCTACCACCCTACGGTTGAGATTCATTTGAACGTCATGAAACAACAAGGTCAATTTTCATTTAATAATAGAGGTCCAACTAAGTCACCCAATGATGTCAAATGTCAGGCATCTCAGATAACAGACAAAACGTCATAACATAATTGTGCATAGAAAAGTCAACCTTAGCGATCGTTACATCTCGCAGAAACTTTTGTCAAAAGTGGTAGACCACTTTCTTGGCCGACTGTACTAACTTACTAAGGGCCTTATTCATAAACGCTTATTGACAGCACTTTAGCTACAAATGGTTTATCCCTTTCCGACATACGCTATTTGCCAAAGAGCGAAAGACAAAACACTTTAAAACACTGTTTGTTTATGTTAAATTTCGTTTATAAATAAGGTCAGTATCGTCTATAAAGTTATGAATTTATATGCCATGACTCTACCGAAACGTGTTTAAAGATACTCAAAAAGTATATTTTCCATCAGCTAGCTAAAAAAAATCCAAGTGTATAATTTAAAACATATTACGAGTACCTAGTAAGTTTCGGTCAATGCACCTTCATAGCGTTTATACTTTTAAAATAACCGTCAGTTTGTTTACATTTAAGTGTGAAATACCTATCTCCTATCTGCAGGTATATAAATACTTACTTCACCCATCAAAAGGCATCTCCGATAATAAAAATGTATAACACTAACAGGGCTCCGCGGCTTTCCCCGTGTCATACCTGTAACCATGAGAATCACCAAACAAAAATAACCTAATATTTAGTAAGTACTTTTTGCGTGAAGTGACAAACACACTACAACCTAATTTTCGCATTGAATATTAGTTAGAATATCCTATCGATAGCCAACTCATTGATAGTCTTTAAGAGAAGTCAGACGATCTATCTACATACAAACAGGACGGACACTCTTGGGATTTACCAAGGATAGTGGAGGGCTGATGCTTTTTATTGCATTCCTTGCGCTACCTTGACAGCCCTTATTGGGCCTACAGGTTCGTAAAATAACTTATGGAAGCACTCGATATACATTAATGATAAACATGTAGTCTTGTATTGAGACCGGTTAGCAAGTACTTAATTGATAGTGCCAGTAATTTTGTGATGTGCGAAGATGAATGATTAATTCGACTGTAGGAATGCGAAAAACCGAGTTCAAGCTAAGCAGCTTTTCTTCTTTTTGAGTACCTACTAAGGATTTGTGGGTCCTTTATGTCCTTCAGTAATACTAATGAGTACATATTTGAGTCTTTACTTGTAAATATTGAATGAAGAGGTTTAGACCGATAATTAAAACTTCTTATTAAATACTTAAAATAGGTACCAAGCAGTTTAAGAAATACTACGTTTAAAAAACCTCCATGGTAGGTAAGTACAAGGGAGTTTGGGATCGACACATAACCTCATTCGTAAATATTAAAGTTTGGATAAGTGAAACCTCCTTTTTACAGTAAATAAAAAGATAAGGCTTTCTAATTATGTAAGTACAGCTTAGTAAGTACCTACCTACCTACTAAGGAGTATCATTTCGATCGATTGTTTTGCATGCTTAAGTCTCAGGTAAGTTTTTTAATAGGAGTATAATATAGATTTTTCAAAATGGACGGAATATCTCGAAGAAGGTAAATTATTCATTTAATGCTAAGCCGTAATTAATTGATCGAACACACCCATTATATAACTTCGATGACAATGCATTGTTTTTGTCAGCTTTTGTTTGCGAATTTGTTCAATGTCTTCTTGAGTACCTTTAACCCGTTCCAATAGTTTTATATCATCCTTATTTGTACCTTAAGGTAAGTTGCGTTTATGTAGACTTTAGTAGGTACTTGTTGTGTTACTTTTAAGTACCTACCAGTCACGAAAGTAAAGGTGTTTAAAATTCAAGTCTAACTCCGAAATCATAATCAATATTCAAAGCAAAGTACGCACTTTAGATTTTTGATGTATACTTTTGTTTCTTGATACTAAGTAGATATACATATTTTAGCCGGGTCATTTTAGACAATTGAAATAAAGAAAATTCCGACAGAGCCAAATCTTCGTAGAGACCTTAGGTTTACCACAAGGAATAAAGTGTCAAAAGTCCCCATCAATCCCATGTGAGCTTCGGGACTTATTCGGGTCCCAAGGTCAAAATTTTAGGTTTTTTGGATTTTTCTCGAAAACGGTAAGTTTTATCGAAAAAGTACCTGAGAAAATAAAAAAGCTTATAAAATTCTCTATAACTTTAACTCTATCCACTTTTTCCATATTCCCAACCGTTATTGAACTACACGCTCCAGAAATGTAAAAATTAAGGACCTCGGGCAGGTAACTATGGAGCCTGCCCCAATGCTCAACAGTGACATGACCTATGTCATTTGAAAGGTCTTGAAGAGTTGTACAAGTTACTCCTAGACAGTTATATCGAATTCGATGGCCAACTCGGTGTTTTCGACCACCGAACAATTACCACTGGAGGTGCTGTGGAGCCTGGAAGGAATGCTCAACAGTGACATGACTTACGCATTTGAAAGCTCTTACAAGTCACTTTTTGATAGTTATGTCGAAATCGACGCCAAACTCGGTGTTTTCGACCACCGAAGAAAAAACACTAGGTGTATGTGCACTAATGTGCAGTTGACACTGATCGTATTGCTCAACAGTGACATGACTAATGTCATTTGAAAGCTCTCACAAGGCACTCCTTGACAGTTATATCGAAATCGACGGCCAACTCGGTGTTTTCGACCACCGAAGTATCGACACTGATCGTATTGCTCAACAGTGACATGACACATATCATTTGAAAGCTCATAAAGAGTTTTATAAGTCACTCTTTGATAGTTACATCGAAATCGCCGTCCAACTTAGTGTTTTCGCCCACCGAAGAATGGAGTTGGGCTATGCTATACCGAAGTATCGGCGCTGATCCTAATGCTCAAAAGTGACATGATCTATGTCATTTGAAAGCTCTTGAAGAGTTGTACAAGTCACTCTTTGACACTTATATCGAAATCGACCGCCAACGCGGTGTTTTCGACCATCGAAGATCGACACTAGGTGTATGTGCAGTTGACCTTGATGGTATTGCTCAACAGTGACATAACTTATGTCATTTGAAAGCCCCTGAAGAGTTGTCCAAGTCACTCCTTGACATTTATATCGAAATCGACCGCCAACGCGGTGTTTTCGACCATCGAAGAATCGACACTGGGTGTATGTGCAGTTGACCCTGATGGTATTGCTCAACAGTAACATAACTTATGTCATTTGAAAGCCCTTGAAGAGTTGTCCAAGTCACTCCTTGACATTTATATCGAAATCGACGGCTAACTCGGTGTTTTTGACCAAAAATAAAAAAATATATGTACACATTAGTTAATAAAGGACCTTGAGAAAATTCCATTCTTCGGTGGTCGAAAACACCGAATTGGCGGTCGATTTCGATATAAATGTCAAGGAGTGACTTGGACAACTCTTCAGGGGCTTTCAAATGACATAAGTTATGTCACTGTTGAGCAATACCATCAAGGTCAACTGCACATACACCTAGTGTCGATCTTCGGTGGTCGAAAACACCGCGTTGGCGGTCGATTTCGATATAACTGTCAAAGAGTGACTCGTACAACTCTTCAAGAGCTTTCAAATGACATAGGTCATGTCACTGTTGAGCATTAGGATCAGGGTCGATACTTCGGTATAGCATTGCCCAACTCCATTCTTCCGTGGTCGAAAACACTAAGTTGGACGGCGATTTCGATGTAACTATCAAAGAGTGACTTATAAAACTCTTTATGAGCTTTCAAATGATATGTGTCATGTCACTGTTGAGCAATACGATCAGTGTCGATACTTCGGTGGTCGAAAACACCGAGTTGGCCGTCGATTTCGATATAACTGTCAAGGAGTGCCTTGTGAGAGCTTTCAAATGACATTAGTCATGTCACTGTTGAGCAATACGATCAGTGTCAACTGCACATTAGTGCACATACACCTAGTGTTTTTTCTTCGGTGGTCGAAAACACCGAGTTTGGCGTCGATTTCGACATAACTATCAAAAAGTGACTTGTAAGAGCTTTCAAATGCGTAAGTCATGTCACTGTTGAGCATTCCTTCCAGGCTCCACAGCACCTCCAGTGGTAATTGTTCGGTGGTCGAAAACACCGAGTTGGCCATCGAATTCGATATAACTGTCTAGGAGTAACTTGTACAACTCTTCAAGACCTTTCAAATGACATAGGTCATGTCACTGTTGAGCATTGGGGCAGGCTCCATAGTTACCTGCCCGAGGTCCTTAATTTTTACATTTCTGGAGCGTGTAGTTCAATAACGGTTGGGAATATGGAAAAAGTGGATAGAGTTAAAGTTATAGAGAATTTTATAAGCTTTTTTATTTTCTCAGGTACTTTTTCGATAAAACTTACCGTTTTCGAGAAAAATCCAAAAAACCTATAATTTTGACATTGGGCCCCGAATAAGTCCCGAAGCTCACATGGGATTGATGGGGACTTTTGACACTTTATTCCTTGTGGTAAACCTAAGGTCTCTACGAAGATTTGGCTCTGTCGGAATTTTCTTTATTTGATCACTATTTTTATGTCTAAAATGACCCGGCTATTTATGTAAGTAAGTTTTTGTAGGTATTAGTAGTAGAAGTAGATACTTAAGTACACGTAATTCTACGTGTAAGTGGCTCATTTATCTGACTAACTACCATATATACACAGAGATATACCTATGTATGAAAAATTACAGTTCAATTTAATTTAGATTTTTTGGCCTTTGCTAACTTGAAGCGATTCCACCTGTCAATAACTTATTTTATTGACGTCTCTGAGTAAAGCAGTAAGTAAGCAAATAAATAAGTAAGGAGGTAGGTTCTCTGGTAACTTTTTATATTCTTTGGCGTTTGGTTGCTTTTTCTATTCATTAAACTCAAAGTTTTTCCATTTCCTCATATCTAGATGGTACTTATTCATTTGTTTGTTTGTTTTTCCCTTCGTAATTAATTACCGTCAAATACTTGAGTTATTGTTAATCATTAACTTTATCATTTCACGGTCTGCTGCGATAGAACAGAAACAAAATAAATTACAATTAGTTGGGTTGGATATTTAAATAACACAGAAAATAATAAATAGAGATGTTTATGTCTTGACAAAGGACTACTAGTTTTAAGTAAGTCCTTTTTTAAAGTGTATTGAACGTAAGCTCTCGTCACTCTCTAAATAGTAGTCCCGTCAACGAAGTAGTTGTAGAATGCGTGAGAGGGTACCTAAGCGATTTCTTCAGAAACGTATTCAGGGTACTCAGAGGAAAAACATACTAAAAGTCCTGACGTCTAGGAGGTGCGCCGGAGGGAGGGGAGGGTGACAAAGGTCTCAGTTTTAGGTTATTCGCGAATATCTCAAAAACGGTGCAATGTAGCAAAAAAAAGTGTACGATGAAATGAAAGCTTATATAATTTTCTATAACTTTAATTCTATCCACTTTTTTCATATTCCCAACCGTTATTGAACTACACGCTCCAGAAATGTAAAAATTAAGGACCTCGGGCAGGTAACTATGGAGCCTGCCCCAATGCTCAACAGTGACATGACCTATGTCATTTGAAAGGTCTTGAAGAGTTGTACAAGTTACTCCTAGACAGTTATATCGAATTCGACGGCCAACTCGGTGTTTTCGACCACCGAAGCATTACCACTGGAGGTGCTGTGGAGCCTGGACGGAATGCTCAACAGTGACATGACTTACGCATTTGAAAGCTCTTACAAGTCACTTTTTAATAGTTATATCGAAATCGACGCCAAACTTGGTGTTTTCGACCACCGAAGAAAAAACACTAGGTGTATGTGCAGTTGACCCTGATCGTATTGCTCAACAGTGACATGACTAATGTCATTTGAAAGCTCTTACATGTCACTCCTTGACAGTTATATCGAAATCGACGACCAACTCAGTGTTATCGACCACCGAAGTATCGACACTGATCGTATTGCTCAACAGTGACATGACACATATCATTTGAAAGCTCATAAAGAGTTTTATAAGTCACTCTTTGATAGTTATATCGAAATCGCCGTCCAACTTAGTGTTTTCGACACCCGAAGAATGGAGTTGGGCTATGCCATACCGAAGTATCGACGCTGATCCTAATGCTCAACGGTGACATGACCTATGTAATTTGAAAGCTCTTGAAGAGTCGTACAAGTCACTCTTTGACAGTTATATCGAAATCGACCGCCAACGCGGTGTTTTCGACCACCGAAGAATGACACTGGGTTTATGTGCAGTTGACCCTGATGGTATTGCTCAACAGTGACATAACTTATGTCATTTGAAAGCCCTTGAAGAGTTGCCCAAGTCACTCCTTGACATGTATATCGAAATCGACGGCCAACTTGGTGTTTTCGACCACCGAAGAATGGAATTTTCTCAAGGTCCTTTATTCAGCGTGTTTAAGCCCGCCTTTGCATCAGAATAGTATAAAAGTAGTGCGCAAAGGAACTCAATAGATGGCATTACGATTTAAAAAATCTAAAACACGCGTAAGTCCCGGCCTGAAAGGGTGTCGTATTAGCAAACATGACATATTTCAGTTAACCTAAACATGTGCAGTGACAGTGAGTGATCGCTTATCAAATACTCTAAAACTATTTTATGAATTGAACTAATGTGTATACATTTTTTTTTTTGGTCAAAAACACCGAGTTAGCCGTTGATTTCGATATAAATGTCAAGGAGTGACTTAGACAACTCTTCAAGGGCTTTCAAATGACATAAGTTATGTCACTGTTGAGCAATACCATCAGGGTCAACTGCACATAAACCCAGTGTCATTCTTCGGTGGTCGAAAACACCGCGTTGGCGGTCGATTTCGATATAACTGTCAAAGAGTGACTTGTACGACTCTTCAAGAGCTTTCAAATGACATAGGTCATGTCACCGTTGAGCATTAGGATCAGCGTCGATACTTCGGTATGGCATAGCCCAACTCCATTCTTCGGGTGTCGAAAACACTAAGTTGGACGGCGATTTCGATATAACTATCAAAGAGTGACTTATAAAACTCTTTATGAGCTTTCAAATGATATGTGTCATGTCACTGTTGAGCAATACGATCAGTGTCGATACTTCGGTGGTCGATAACACTGAGTTGGTCGTCGATTTCGATATAACTGTCAAGGAGTGACATGTAAGAGCTTTCAAATGACATTAGTCATGTCACTGTTGAGCAATACGATCAGGGTCAACTGCACATACACCTAGTGTTTTTTCTTCGGTGGTCGAAAACACCAAGTTTGGCGTCGATTTCGATATAACTATTAAAAAGTGACTTGTAAGAGCTTTCAAATGCGTAAGTCATGTCACTATTGAGCATTCCGTCCAGGCTCCACAGCACCTCCAGTGATAATGCTTCGGTGGTCGAAAACACCGAGTTGGCCGTCGAATTCGATATAACTGTCTAGGAGTAACTTGTACAACTCTTCAAGACCTTTCAAATGACATAGGTCATGTCACTGTTGAGCATTGGGGCAGGCTCCATAGTTACCTGCCCGAGGTCCTTAATTTTTACATTTCTGGAGCGTGTAGTTCAATAACGGTTGGGAATATGAAAAAAGTGGATAGAATTAAAGTTATAGAAAATTATATAAGCTTTCATTTCATCGTACACTTTTTTTTGCTACATTGCACCGTTTTTGAGATATTCGCGAATAACCTAAAATTGAGACCTTTGTCACTCCCCCCTCCCTCCGGCGCACCTCCTAGACGTCAGGACTTTTAGTATGTTTTTCCCCTGAGCACCCTGAATACGTTTCTGTAGAAATCGCTTAGGTACCCACTCACGCACTCTATACCCTCCTTTGAGTTGTTCTTTAACGGGACTATAGTTGTCCTTTTTGCGCCTATTCTCCAATCACCATCCATTCCATTTCTGCACCGTGCATGGTACCCCTAGTACAGAGAAGACAGAATCTGCCACTGTCCATAATATCCACATACATATAGATATTAATCCTGTCCATTGTCTGTCAATAGACACTACAAAACTTCCATTCTTTATCTATGACCATCTCAAGTCTACAATACAAACGTCAAAGCGAGTAAAACCGTGTCGCGTCGCTAGTAAAACATAATTTTAATGAGTATGGTTACGCTAAGTCCCCGAAGTCGTAATGAGTGTAATGCGAGCCAGCGGACGACAGCGTCCTTCCTTCCGTTTGAGAAGGCTGCCATTATAATTGTCATTGACATGGCTGGCTGTTCGTTACCGTGGCCATTGTCTCGATACATCAAACTGAGTATTTTATTTGGGTAAATAATTAGTGTGGTATATGTGGCCTTTAACGAAAATAATCGGGGGAATCTAGTTTTAAATTCGCGTAGGTACATATCTTATGTTACTACGTTTATTTTGAGCTTTCGAACTTATAATTTCGAAAAATTTCGGTATTTAACTATAAGTAAGTAAATACAGTAGACGGCCTAATCGCCTACGACATAGTTTAACGATTGAAAGAACCGGGACCGAGTGCTTAACGTACCTACCACCGAAGCACGGAGGGCACGTTAACTATCGTACAGTAAAACCCAGAATAAATAACCACGCTGAGGTTAACTCAGGTCTAATCGTTTAGCCAAATCACGCTTTACATCATCGGTAGCACTCAGAGCAATTAAATTAACATAATATCCGCCTTTCGTTGTCAAACCGAAATGTTTGTAAAAACCCAAACAAATCATATTCTAAATGTCGAGTAACAGCTCTAGTAGTTCTGTAATCGTACATTTACATTCTCCAAACTCTCCAGAATTTATTAAGGATTGCGATACACTGGACGATAAAATATATCAATCTGTCAAAGTTAACCAGGTGCTTTGCTCCTATCGAACACTTTTAAAAAAGTAGGTCTCAAGAAAGATTTGAACATTTTTCAAGATGCACTACTCACTGTTTCAATAATTTTAAAGATTTTCTGTGAAGGCTTTGAAATAACGTAACATCGTCCGTTTGGTGAGGTATGTTTCTTCATTTTCGTATAGTACGAAGTTTCCATTCCACTCGTGTAAGTTATATTCCTAACTGAAGTATCAGAAATTCAAACTTTTCATTTGTTCCCTAAAAAGTGGTATTCTGATCATATCCCTATTGAATCCCAAACCTAACCTTTCCCAGAACACCTATTGTAAACATTGAGGCCGCTACGTCATAAAGCACCGCAAACGCGCAAAATCCGAGCATGTCTCCAGAATACTGATACGTTCGGCTGGAAATACCTACAAGTTCATTCATACGATTTTTATTTATGTAAGACTAACGACTTGGCCTTGTTTTGCTTTGAGGCACAACTTGTAGACATATCCTGTGGGAACAAACATTATGAAGTGCTTAACCCCATATATATTATAAACACTGCTTTATCTACTTAATGCCTATCAATTTGTCCTTAATTGAGAAGACCTTTAAAAGCTCATAGTCCTTTCTTACGCTTCTCTTCTTCTCATTGTTTACAACTTAGATGTTATCTTTAGTTTCATCTGAAGCTCGGGTAATTTTCCTGGTTTCGCAGTAAACTGCTTCTTCAACGATCCCCAAATAAACATCTCATTTATTCATGTGATTTTTCCTTCCGTAGCAGACAGACAGAAAGACTAACCCGTTTATAAAAGTAGCGAATAGAGGACCTGCCTATTATATTAGTATGGAAGTATGTGGGTGTTTTAATGGCTTAGAATGTTTTATTGTCGCGTAGCACTGATTAGGATGCGCGGACGTTTAGTCAAAATGGGTGTTCCCACGGTGATTAAAAAGGATAAAATGTTACGCGGGTGACGGACTGTCGAATTACGTTTATTTATGGTGATTTGGTGTGACACGGATAAGCTAAGCACCTGCCACCATTTTCTTGAATCTATTTAACGAAGTTACATATATCCATACATTGTAATGTAAAATTGTTCGCGATATATTGTAATTTTGTTTGTTTGTATGTTCGAGCTAATCTCTGGAATTACCAGTCCGATTTAAATAATTATTTTTGTAATAGATAGCCACATTCAACGGGAACGTTACAGGCTATTTTCATTAATTCCGATGGGAACGGGCACATCGCGGGTGAAACAACCGGGATAGACAATTTAGAGCTAAAATGGGTAGTTAGAGACCTTCTGCTCTCTTTCGAGGAATATGTGCATTCTCTCAAAGAATATCCAAGTTTAAGTATTTTAAGTGTTGTGGTTAGTCGTTGTTGTGGTATTGACAATAGTTACTACTTAATACTAACTCCAGTAGTCATGTGTGTCTGTATACGCACGTTTGTTAAAACTAATAGCATACTGCGGATGTCTTCAACCGTGAAACACATTTATTATTATTGTGTGTTGGTCATTTTGGGGATTATTAAGGTCCTCGAGTAATAGATAATTAGAGTTGCAATTGACATGGTTACCTAGTTATGCTATGGGCAAATACGAGTGTCCTACCTCCTGTAGCAAATTATAGACTTTTATACATCCTTGAGTAGTCATGGTCTTTTTTTTTTGGTTAAGGGCAAGTCAGTGGGTTGCAGGATACTTTAATTAAGGGCAGGTTCTCTTTTTTCCTTGTTCTAAGTCGCTCCCCGCTACTGAAAGTTGACTATTAGCTATGCTCTGCAAGGGCAGATTTTGTCCTGAAAATTTAGGTTACTACATAGGTACCCCTTTCAAAAAATACTTACTTCCGGTCTTGAATCAGGGCCCGAAGGTCATTATTAGATAGAGTAGGTACTCTATCCAATTAAAACTTTCAATAAAAAGATGTTACTTACCAAAACGTTTATCATCTAATTATCAGTTAATTGACCATGCAAATTAAGAGAGTAATTGCTAATTAAATAATTGTCATATCATTAGTATGTGTGAAGGCCATTGTTCTTGCAGAATTTTAATTAGCTATCTATCTATCAGTTAGTTTTTTCTAAGCGCCGAGATAGGCTCAGATGATTTGCATAAAATAGGTTCGATGCTATAGAGTACAGTATTTACTTCATTGTATTAAGATTCTCACAGACTGACGGACTGGCTCAGTATCCCACAAAAGGTTAATTCTACTTACATCTATACTAATATTATAAAGCTGAAGAGTTTGTTTTGTTTGTTTGTTTGTTTGTTTGTTTGTTTAAACGCGCTAATCTCAGAAACTACTGAACCGATTTGAATAATTATTTTTGTAATAGATAGCCACATTCAACGGGAAGGTTATAGGCTATTTTTCATCCCGAAATTCCCACGGGAACGGGTACAACGCGGGTAAAACCGCGGGGCGCTGCTAGTTAATGAATATTTAAGGTGACAATTTAATACCTAGGCTTCCTAATGGCGTACCTTATAGAAAAGGGATCATTAATGTAATTGTTCTTATAATAAATCTGTTATAATTACTCAGTTGTTATCTAAGTTCAGAAACAAGGTCCTTTACAATACTTATCTACTGTAGAGCAAAGCCGTTTTGATATTATCTACGTTCCTCATAGGTATCAACCTATCTGATGTTATCTATACTTATTAAGGTAAGTACCTACAGCCTTATTCATAAACGTAACTTAACTTAAACACCGATTTAAAGTGTTTTGTCTTTTTCGCTCTTTGGAAAATAGCGTATGTCGGAAAGGGACGAACCATTTCATAGCAAAAATGAGGCCCTAAGTATCTATGTAAATGAGCACTAATAATATCAAGTATCTTAGTACTTGTTAAACCATAAAGAATACGTGGGAATATCCACGTACAAGTCCTACTGTACATACAATGACAAGTAAATAATGGTACAAACTTATGTAAGTACCTAATTCGCTAGTATTATGAAACAATCAATGTTTTTGTGTCCTAATCTAGACAATGAAATCAATTAATTGGACAAGTAGTGGTAAGGACTTAGCTGTTGTAGGTCTAGACAAACATTTAATTGTTTGTCTGTGGTGGATGTTGTAATTAGTCAATTATCTTACTACTTACTACTACCACAGAATAATAAATACTACAAGTAGTATACTACTTACTACTTAATCAGGAACGCTTTTATTATGATGCAGATGTTGACTATTAAAAAATATCATAGAATAGTATTAGCCTGTAATGGCTAACTGATGCGCGAAGGCCTTTCATCTCACCAAAAATATCAGTACATTAAGGAGGATAAGGGATCATCACTACGCTTGCCAAATACGGGTTGGTGATCTCAATAATAGTATTAATTAACAAAATGAATAGCTAAAACAGCTGTCGCTTGTAGGGGTCAAACTTTGCCACTACTAGTCATTTAATTATTTGTTGACTAACTAACGTTACAAATATGTTGACAAATATTGCCCACTATTTTAGACCTAAATCTCTTTCGACATTCTATTTGTTATACGTCGATGAAAAAAATGGGTCGATGGATTACTTTACATTGCTTTTTATCGCAAAAAGTTTTGTGAAAATAAATTAACAATTTATTTAAAAGCTAATTCAAAACAGCATAGGTAAATACATATAAGTATATCGTACTAGTGCGCCATCTACGATCTATCACAGGTATTTTTGAATTGGTGTGTAGTCGACGCCTGAGTTCGACGCGTAGTTCGCACTTCTGCCGGCAGAGGGCGAGCTAGGTTCATAGATCTTGGCTACGTCACCGCTAACACTGCCGTAGGGGATTCCGCCTGAAAAATAGTTAATAGCAAAGTACTAATATTGGAAAAGATTGCTCTGGATTTTTGTGAGGCGCTGTTAAGTTTATTTCTGTAATGATCTTTAGTTAACATTACTCCGAACTTGTAGGAACATACCGTAAGCCAAGCCAGGTCCTGGCAGTGGTGGACTGTCTCCACCATCAGGGCGAGCGGTCACTGACAGCAGCATCATGATGACTGCCAAGCCACACAGCAGGATCTGAAATACCAATGTAGTCAAATCAAACTTTCGTTCACCTAGGAACTCTCGTGAGTATAATAAATAGCGGTGACCGAAGTACCATACTCTGGGCAGCAGTCTTCTCCAATTGCTTTCAATTATTACTAGCTGAGCCCTGCGGTTTCACCTGCATTTTTTTTCCTCAATGCTTACCGTTTAAACCTTCCCTGGACTTTCAAGAATATTTCAAGACCAAAATTAGCCAAATCCGTTAGCCGTTTACGAGTTTTAAGGAGACTAACGAACAGCAATTCATTTTTATTTAAATATATAGATAGATTATGGTTATTAACGTTATTTTATAACTCATGTTATTTTGTGTACTTAAAAATAAAATTTATAGAGAATGAGTGGATTGGAGAAGTGGAGAATGTTCAAGTGGGCTCATTCTGACTGTCACAAATATATATTTTATTTTAATGTGTTGCCCTTGACATTCAAGTCATCTCTTTGTTATAAATGGCCGAACAAATATTTACGGAAATACTCGATTAATTAATTGATGATAGTCCAATCAGAACCAGTACAGGAACAAGTTCGTGAATTGTTTTATATGTCAAAAATCCTTGCGATATTTTCCGTGTTAGAAGCAAACTTGTTTGGGTTTTAAAAAGTGAAAGTTGATATATTTAGCATGTTATTTCTGGAAACATAAGGTACCTTTTAATTCAATACCTAAATAGGTATTAAAATCTATAGTCTAGCCAAGTCATAGTCTTACCTAGACCTACTGACATAAAGACCGGTTAAGTAGTTCAAAGTAAACCTATTGTTAATTTTATGATTCTTACGTACTTGCCTACCTATATGTAATGTAACTAACCTAACATGAAAAACATTCGCACATAAAAATTTGCTATCATTCTACAATTCTAAATATTAAAAAACAAAGGCTGCGTCTGTCTGTTCGCGATAAACTCAAATACTACTGCACGGATCTTAACGCGGTTTTTTTAAATAGATAGAGTGATTCAAGAGGAAGGTTTATTTGTATAATAATTCTCTAAATTCCCATGGGAACGGGCACGATGCGGGTAAAACCACGGGGCGCTGCTAGTGTAGTATAATAGCCAGTATAAGATAACAAAGTTTCAAGAGGTGAATCACTTTTGTAGATTAGGTTTGAGTTATTGGAATTTTAATAATAAACGAATAACTCTATTTTTTTGTAGATTAAAATTTTCGGATCCTGAATCCAACGGTCTCAGTTATCGGTAACTTATTGATTTATGTATACCTAGGACGTTTGTATACGTAACGAGGTATTACTATTATGTGTTACAAATAGCTAGTAAAATATAGGTTTTAGTTACCTGAAAGTGGTTGTAATTATAATCTTAGATATGTAATACTAGGCTTACTTTCAAGGATTTGTCTACCACTATGTGTATCGATATAAGTTACTGTCCGTAGCAATATCTAGACAACATTTGGATAATGATTAAGATTATAAACTTTTACCGCTTTAATTATAAACGCTCTTTAACTAAAAATTGTTATAAAGTGTTTTGTCTCTTTTGCTCTTTGAAAAATTGCGTATGTCAGAAAGGGACAAAGGGATACTGTTATGAATAAAGCCCTTCTACATTTTGTAAACTTTGATATAGTTTGTTAGTTAGCAAGGTATGTACAATAACACTAAATGTATGATCGATCAATAGTCACCTATAGTAACTATTATGGTAAAGCAGTTAAGTTTGAGTTGAAGTCACGAGTTTGGTTCAAGGTAAATACATTTAAATGTTCTGTTAAAACATGGTGATTCCACATACCCGGCATAAATGTAATGAATCCTAACCTAGTACATCAAGATACATTCTGTCGTGCATCTTGATATTCGGTTAGAACGTGTTTTATATAGCTTTGGATTACTACGATAACAGAGTAGGTAAGGTATACATAATGCCTAGATTGATTAACTTTTATAAAATTGTCTTTTGCTCAAGCTAGATGTTAATAATAGAGTGAGAGACCATTATTTTATTGCATGTTAATTTTTTTCGATTCGGTGGTATATTGAAATCTACACTCGCTTACCAAGCCCAAGATCATGTATTAAATTTTTCATTTTTTTAAACTAGCAGCGCACCAAGGTTTCACGTACATTGTCCCCGTTCCCGCGGGAATTTTGGGATAAAAAGCCTATACCTATGGCCTATATCCTTTTCGTTGAATGTAGCTATCCATTGCGAATTTTATTTTTGTATTACTATAAACAAACAAGGTTAGAAACTGTATCTCCTTATTATAGATTCTATCAAACGAAGTATGCTCTCAATTTTCAAACATTGGCTCGGGTTTAACGCAGTTTGACAAACGTAGTACATAATTACATCTAATCCTCCTAATATAAGTAGTGAAACTAGAGGCTTTTGTACTGCAGTGGAACATTACAGACTGATTCTTTTCTAAAGTAGGTATTCTTTTGTATTTGATCAAGGAAGCTTAATAGATGTGCATAGGTACTATTGTAAAGTTCAAGTGAGCTCGCACTGTGACATAACTTGTTGAAATATCAATTGATCTTGATCTTGTATGTCGACCTTTCTATAAGGTCATGTGTTTTATGATTGGTTGTTCTACCTGGGTTTACTTACGTTAGCTTATTATTTATTATCTCCTTAGGTTCTGAATTTTCATTTTATGGTAACGTTAGTGACTGAAGTTTTTGAGCTTCAATATTAAGTAGGTATCAATTAGAGATCCAACAATATATCGAAACTACGAGTGCCCTGCGGTTTTACCCGCGTTGTACCCGTTCCCGTGGGAATATCAGGATGAAAAGTAGCCTATAACCTTCCCGTTGAATGTGGCTATCTATTACAACATTTTTCAAATTTTTCATATCGGACTAGAAGTTCCTGAGATTAGCGCGTTCAAACAAACAAACTCTACAGCTTTATAAAATTAGTATAGATTATTTACTGTCTTGTATAAAAGTAAGGCCTTTTAAATGGAACATTAAATTTACCAATTGTTGTTGTAAGTTTTAATCTTTTAAGCTACATATATGGATTTATTAATTGTTGACCAATCTTTTGAGTTTTACTCACATCTCTGAAATTTAAAGTCACAGAGTAATTAAAAACCCGTCGACCAGCTATTGCTTGCAATTTAAATATTATAATTAAACCAATTGTGACATTTTGACGAAACAATTACTCGTATGTTATCCTTCAGTGGATGTAACTCGGTAAGAACGATCACACTGTGGTAACCATGTACGATTTACGAAAATAATGTACCTACTTATCACCAATCAAAGCTTAAAAGAGTACGTATAAAGGTTTTGATAAGTATTTAAATGTTTAAAATATAACTAACTTTGAAGTATGTAAGTTTAGAAACAAAAAAATAACTGTAGGGTGCCAAAGCTCGTCAAAATCCTATGATATCTTCTCTTTGAGTATCTTCTGCGAGCGATATATTAGGATTAGGCATAAGGAGATATCAAGATGCAAGCGTTAATACACTAGCTCTTACACTGCAATTTAGTCCTTTATAAAAAAACGCTTGATGTCGCTCGCCTGCACTATGGCAACTCCCTACCCCATAACTTTGTGCCGATACTTCAATACAAACATCTACTTTTTCCACTTTTATATTTAAAAGTACTTAGGCAATATCATATTGGCAATGGTATTAAAAAGTCTGAGATTTTGGCTACACTTTATCGTTATGACAAATCTGATACAATTAATAAATACAAATCAAACTAACCTGTTTCGATGACATGTCGTCAGTTTTGTACTCGTGTGTATACTTGTGGCGCGCGAGTCAGCCCTCGCTTTTATATTGTGATTAGTAAGGTCGCGCGTGAGCTTACGAGCTTTGTCCTTTAAGCTCACTTGGAACAGGAAGTTGAATCTTAAAACATTGGTAGACACCTGTTTGGCTGCTTAGTTACTGTGGCTGCCTAATGTTGTCAATGAATGACTGAAGCTTTAGAGCCTCAGGCAGTCTGTTGTTAGACAGTTTTCTGATCTATCAAAACATATAAAGAACTATGCACTAGAAACAAGACGTCCAACGGACTTTTTTGTCGTTCACAGAGTTTTGTCTGTTAAGCAATAATTTTTTGCGAACTATTGTTAAATTCACTAAAGATAGATACAGAATTTTCTATAGTTTGACAAACATTTTATCTTTGGATTTGCCAACTGTATGTAGAATAGTAAACCTTGGATCCGAATTGTATCAAGGGTTTATCAATGGGGTGTTGACTTATATAGATGTTTTATGCTGAAGAAGCATCTCATTGAACATCACACATTTTAAGGTTCGCTTAACAAATAAACAAATAATTATTTTGTATCGTTTCGTGATTGTTCGGCAACTTTTGATCACGGATCGTTACAACAGGAATGAGTGCGAGTTGCAATGGTTACATAAATGAGTTTACCCGCCGCAAGCTGCGACGGCAGTTGCTCAAACTTACACTTTACGACATTGTCGCTTTTGGACATAACTTAGTATAATTGTCAAGGAATTAATCTGTAAATGTAATGGTCAATTATCTCAACAATAACATTGAGTTAATAACTTACAATTTATATTGCATGATTCGGTTTGGTTTCGGAATTCGTTTCAAAATCCTGATGAGAGGCAAATGTAGTGCAAGAACACCAAATAATACAGCTTGACTCCCGATCTGATACGCCAATTTGATTTTGTAGTTTAATATAAAAAATCACAATAAGAACTCTGCGTTTTTCTAGTTTAACATGGTATAACTTGACAACCTGGGCACATATGTGTGTTCTCGTGTATTGTCCCATTACATCAACATAAACGCCTGATCATCTTTTAATCTTTATGCTAGCCGTTTGTAGCGTAAATAAACATAGGCGCTTAACGCTTCGATGGACACCGGCAACACTCAGTCAGTCATCACCAGTTCACCACTAGAAGATCTTAAGAATCTACAGTTCATTGTCGCCAAAAATCTAGGTCAAAGTTATTTATAAAATGTTCACAAGTTTTTGTCATCATAGGTACAAAAGTTTAATTTTCCAGCCGATCGCGTCGGGTTACTCCAACCGACCTCTGTCAGGTGATATTCATTATTTGTTTGTTAATCGTTGCTTAATGAATGAACTGCCGTTTAATTATTTGTCTCGATGCCAGACTGGCGATGGCGCCACTATTGCAAACATTAATAAGATCACAGACACAGACAGTTTCTATTCGTGACTAAGTGAGAACTTTATTCGGCGTTTGATGAGTTCCATTTTTGCCCACGAAAAGAGACAATTTTTATCAATAAAAGTATGTTCGAGTGGGTCAGTGGTCAACCCTGGCGTCGGAGTTTTTAGACCGCCTAAAGGCCTTCGAAATGGTCTGACAATTGAAACAACTGGGACTGACAATTAAACGTGCCCTCCGAAGCACTCATTAAGTGACCGAGCTGCACCTTGCTTAACAATCACGATGTGTTAACATCGCTAAGTCACTGTCACTGACTTTATCTCTTCTATGTATATAATTACTAGCAGCGCCCCGCGGTTTAACCCGCGTAGTGCCCGTTCCCGAAGGAATTTCGGGATGAAAAATAGCCTATAACCTTCCCGTTGAACGTGGCTATCCATTACAAAAAGAATTATTCCAATCAGATAAGTAGTTTCTGAGATTATCGCGTTCAAACAAACAAAGAAACAAACTCTGCTGCTTTATAATATTAGTATAGATATTTTATATACCCTAAGTACTAAGCCCACACTAAAGACAATGCCATAAAAACTATCTGATGGTAACTGTCATGACACGTTTAGTCACTTCTAAGCATCTTCTAGTTTGTGCGTGCAGACATCTAGATAAACCCTTTAGATCTGTGTTCATGTTGAGCAATATTTTGATTCTCTACTTCAAAGTTACGAATATCAAACACGTATTGTAGGTTGAGCAACAAAACTTGGAAAGCGTTGTTTATAAATTAGAATAATATTGCTTAAACTTTGGAAATTGGATAATTTTGAAGCAATATAATTTAATGTGACACTAAACATTAAGAACTTTTGAAGGTCTTTGACATTTTGTTTAAAGAAAAATGAAGAACTTTGTTAACGAGCCTAGTTTTTAGTTGAAGTAGAATAACGACCGATATATGTTTGTGTTAGATTTTGGGAAATCACAATTTATTAAGCCCAGCTCTATTATGTTTATTCATGAAACCTACTGACTAATTTTATATAAATCAAATTAACGAATACCTAATATTCCGCACTGAACTGACTCTCCCAACACACAAAAGCTGAAACTAATTAAATATTTCGTCTTTTTGCCCAAAATCGATCCGTCACACTATTATGTACATATACTCGTATGTAATATCGAGATCCGGTATTTCTGTGTCTGTCCGTCACCTTTTGTCTCTGCCATCGGTTATCTATTACGCTAGACTCAATTGCACATACTAATTTTTTCTTAATTTCTTTGGAAGTGTTTATGTTTTAAGTTAACAGGTAATGGCGTTTTAATAACATTCCTATAAATACGTTTTTTAAACCAATAACTCATTAAGTAGCTAGTGAGAGGTATTATTGTATCCTTGTATTTTTAACAATATTTCACCATATAGTTAAATCGTTTCACAAATCATGGAGCGAAAATATCAACAAAGATACCTTATTAAGTTATTGAAAGAAAGCGGTATAAGTTAAAATAGTAGAAAATATAGGTAGGGTTTCTAACATATTGAGAGCACGAGTAGCTGCTAACCGCTACCGCTTATCAAATAACCCACTCAGTACGACAAAGCGAACGGTGGCAGGTAATCGGGCCGCAACGAACGACCGAGGAGATAAAAACCATCGGCGGACGATCGGCCTAGTTCAGTCGCCCATCGCCCATCGCCCGCGCCGCGCCGCGCCGTAATGTGACCCACCATGTTAGTGACAACTGCCCTCGCGATACTAGTGACCTCCGAACTATGCCTCGCCATACGCGTCCCCGTTGCCTGGGAACAATCTGGACCCAACAGTGAAGTGAAAAATGATGACGAAAACTTCTCAGTGGAAACCATCGAGCCCCAAAAGCCTGCTAAACAAATTCCTACTGAATACTTCGAGTATACAGCGAAGAAACCACAGTTTGCTGCCGATATAGCAGCGTTCCATGGAGTCAAGTCGCCGGAACAACACTACAAAGCTTATCCTATAGAACCTTACACGGGCTATACGAAACCAGAACTTGGAAGGCATAAACATGTGAACGAACATTTGTTAAGACCATTACAGGAATATGGAGACGGTTCCAGTCAAGTGGAACCCATCTCTTCGAGTTACGAGGTATTCCATCCTTATAAAGCGGAAGTCCCAGCATTACAAGAGCTATACAAAGATCCCATACTAATCAAAATAAAGAATGATTTGGAATCCAATAAAGATAGATTGCAAAAATATGAGAGCGAAGCTGGGGAACCGAACATATCTCAAGATGAATATTTAGAAAGCCCACAGAAGACGGATGGTAAATTGTTCCCGCAAAGAAACATACCCGCTCCTTATGAAGTCCACCGGCCCCAACGTAGACCCATTTACTATAGGCCTGTCCAAAAGTTACCTCACCGAGATCAATATTTGAACCACAAACTCCGTCATCCTTGGAACCAATACGTAAAAGTAAAACCGAAGCATTACAGACCCATCAAAAACCATATTCACAACTTGAGACAAAATCACGCCTTGAAATATGACGATGAACGAAACGAATATCCTCAAGTTCATGTACTGGAAAATTATTCTGATCCAAAAGATGGGTATGACATCTACGAAAAAGGAAAGAACAAGTTCAACGCTCTGAGAAATAATGTTGATGAATCTATCAACAAAGCTGTTAAAGAAAACCGTCCAGAGACCTACGAAAAGTTGGAAATGCAAAGCCATCCCTCTGAAGAACTAAATGAAGAAGAAGAACATGAGTTTGTGCCTATTAAAAACTATGCTCAAGTTAGGAAATTTGAAACGTATAAACATTTGCCAAGATCAGCTGCCTTGGCTGACGCTGAGTCCTATGATGAGATACTTAATGCTCCAAGGCTCAGAGAAGCTGTTAAAAGTACTAAAGCTCAAACAGTGTATTCAGAAGAAGGTTATGAGGATGCGGCCTACGATCATGCCGGTGAACAGAAACATGCAGAAGAAAACGAAGGTCACGGTGGCTACTTGAAACAAAAAGAGTTAAGTGCCGGGAAATATAAAACACCATCCGTTAGTGGAAGCCATGAAGATGAAAAAGGGTCAATTTACAGAGATAAACTGGTCCACGATGAAAAATGGAAAGAAGATAACGTAGATAACAAAGAAGAAATAGAGGAAGAGGATTACACTGAACGTGAGCACGAAAAGGAACTAGAAAACGATCATTTTGTAGACACATCAAAGGAAGATGAAAACCATAGAATCAAACGGGAAAATAACCTAAACAATGATACTGAGACTAGTCCGACAACAGAAAATAACAGCACGGTAAGTGATTCCCAACACGATGTTGACAAAAGACAAGTAAAGTTTGAAGTTCCAGACATAGATTTTAACTCTACGTTTCTATCTGAAAAAGATATACTAAAGATTGCTAAACTAAAGGTGATTCCTAAAAAAGATGATTTAAAACATAAATATCCATATTACTTCAAGAATTTAAAAAGCATTAGTAAGCATTCCCCATTAAGATATGCTGAAAATTTAAAGTTTATTCCTAAGAAATCAAAAGGTGGCACCGAGTTTTACAATTCAAGATCTCAATTTGAGTGTCCTGAAGTTGAGGACGTACCGAATCCGATTCCTGATAAATTAAAGGACGGTAGTAATCCTGATGACACCGATAGTACTAACAAAGGAGAAGAAAACTTTGATACAGCTAAGAAAACACCACGACTTGGTGGACTTGGAGACAAAATCGATTGTTTCAAAGCTAAATACTTTGGCGAAAATCCTTTAGACAGTCCATTCTTTAAAGAAGACATAATACAAAATCCTGAACCTGTAACTCCTCCTAGCAGGGCTTCATACAAATTACTCGGCACGTCGTTAAATGTCGGCAAAGAACCAAAAGTAGCAGAGTCGAAGGTCAATAAAGCGTCAGAGAAAATTGTTCCAAATATTGAAATAGATACTAGTGAGTTATATACTTTGATCAATAATTTGAGAGAAAAGAAACTTGGAAACAAAAATGTACAATCATTACCTCCTATTCAACACCTTGCTTTACCTACACTAATTGTACCAGAGAGCCTTAATGTTTCTGAGCCAACTGCACAAACAAACATATACTCCGACGTGCTTCATAACATAAAGAATATCTTAAAAGATCCCGGGGCGACACAAAGCAATTTGAAAATACCAAACGTAGATCATGCTTCGGATAATGTTACGTATAACTTTTACCAAAGTAAAGAAGATGTAACTAAATCTCCTGTTCGGAAAAGAAGATCAACTTCCTTCATTTACGAACCTTACAAAATTATAAGAGAAGGCCAAAATCAAGATTCCAAGAAAACAACAACTACAAGTAACATTAGTCCACTTATAAAACAACTACAGTTGAGTAAAGTGGCAGACAAAGTCTCTAAAACAAGTCAAAATGAAGACACTGACAGACATGTAAAACGGAATGTTAACTCTCGCAATTACAAAGATATAAGCAGAAAAGATAGAGAAGAGGGTAGTAAAAACGACAAACCTATTCCACCAGAAATTGTTGACGTAAGTGTTGATAAGCGCAGAGGTGAACCGAGGTATGAAATAAAACACACGAATCATAAATCAGAATATACCCCCGTTGCAAACAAGAAAGCAATCTCCACTGAAGACTACAAAAATCAAACTACAAGTGAAACTACGACGGAAAAAAGACGAAGACGGCCTACAGCTAAACCGTATTTTGATGTTAATAAGTTTATACCTCAAATAGCAGATATTCAAAATATTGCCGCAGCATCTAACTCTGTAAGGCGCGCTGTTACTTCCTCAACAGAGGCTCCTAAAAAGCAAACATCAAATGATAATGATGATGAAGATGATTATGAAGAATACGATGATGATGATGAAGACGAAGAAGAAGAGGAAAACAAGACAACAACAACGACCACAACAACAACCACCCCAAAACCTTCCTTCCGCCGGAGAATCCGATCCACAACGACCACAGAAAAACAACAGGAAACTACAGAACAGCCTATTTTAAAACTAGTAACTAGGTTCAGAGATTATAAACCTGAAGAAACACCTAATCAAAATAACAACAACGAAAACGATGCAAAAGTTCCGAAAGAATTAGAATTAACTGATGACGATACAGCTCCCAGCTACAGAGAAAAAAAGAAAAAGTCAAGCAAAAGTACTTTAGTGACTGACACAAAGAAATACGGAGATAATGACGATGATTCTGATAATGACGATATGAGGAAAGATGAAGTTGACGCGATGATTAGAGTTCAACAAGACGAGGAGGACTACATGCCTTCTTATGAGAAAGAGAAAAGGTATAGAGATTCATCATCTGAGGACGATGATGATGATGATGATGAAGAGGATGATGATGAGGATGAGGATGAGGACGAGGACGATGATGACGAACTAGATGATGAGGATGATGAAGAAGAAGACGACGACGAAGATGACGAAGAAGATGATACTCCTGAAGAAGAAACCAAAGAAGAAGTCATTGAAACAACATCCCCTGAGCCAACAAAACGAACTCTCTCAGTAACTACTGATGCTCCAATACCGACCACAGCTTCAAAATCAGCTCAAATACAAGACAAACCAGTCGTTACAAGAAAGAAAATTGAGATTCATAAAGAATTGCCAGTTAACAAATCATCGCCTCACACCACACAATACAAACAAGACATAGAAGAAATTGAAATTGTGAAAGAAATTCCGACCAAAAGAAAGAGAAGACCTATCAAACATTCAGAAGCATTCCAACTGTACAAAGACGACAAATTAGCCGAAGAAATTAACAATCTTGGTGCAGTTGAGGTTTTTAAAGAAAACCTAGATCTTAGAACTGCTCCTAGACACGGAGGTAATTATAAAAGCGTTTTAAATGTACACGAAAACGAAGCTTTGATTGACGCTAGAAACACTACCGACCCAGAAGCTTCACAAAGCGAGTTTAAAAGACAAGTTGAATTAGAAGAAGATTCTGTGCCAGTTCAAATGCACGGAGGTCACATAAAAGCCAATCGACACTTACAAAGGAAAGCAAAATCCTCGAAACCTCATGCCAAATCAGCGAAACTAGAAATACAGGAAAGTGAGGAAGATTCTGATGACGACAGTGCTTCTAAAGAAGAAGATGCTTACAGAAGTCCTAGATTACATGGGGGTAACTACAGAAGCGCTAACTTGGAAGTCAAACCAACTGAAGCTAAAAGTGATAAGGAGAAACTGAAAGATGGGAGGCGAGCGGGCGCTGTATTCTTAGACACATTTGCTAGGGCAGTACCCATACTAACAACAACCCCCAAATACATTTTGGATCCCAGCAAAAGAATGTATTACTACGTCGACGAGTGATTTGAAAGTTTAAAGATAGGTTGAGAAAGTGCCAAGACAATTACGAATCAAATGATATTTGAAAGTGATTGAACTGTATCTGATTGTTGTTAATAAGTTGATTGTATTTCTTATTGTACGATTTAAAGTACGCGATTTTATTTATATTGAAAATTTAAATAGGTAAAATTTAAACACAAGAATTAAAGTGAAAATTATCTATTTTTAAAGTAAAAATATTTTTTAACTCGCGTGTAAAACTGAAAATATTGTTTTGTTTGTGATTAATAATAATAATTATTAAGTTGTTATGTTTATTTATATTTTGTTACGCTGTCATTAAAATTGTTGTAACGTTATATTTAACTTTTATTGCAGAATAGTTTTAAGTTTTTATTGTTTGTTTTGTGTCAATGGTTATTCAGGTTATCAGCTGAATGTCACAACCAATGTTTTCTCAAGAGATCTAGAAAATGACAAAATGTTACGAAGTTTAGGAGTGGTCGGTGATTTCAGAGCACTACTCTGAAATCACCGACCACTCCTAAACATTCAACTCCGTTCAAAATTACACTTTCACTTCTATCAAAATCGATTGTAAGGTGTTGATCGATTTTCGATTGTTATTTTGATCGATATGTTTTTCTATTTCTAATCGTATTAATTCGATTTCATAAGAAGTTATTTAGAAGTCATGTGATTTTAAAATACAATTGGCATTAGGTTTGATTCCATATTGAAAGATTGAAAGGATACAATTTGGAAATAATTATTTTATTTTATCAAGTCTAATTATATTTTATATAATACTTATGTCAAATTAAATGCTATACATAATAATAAATTAATATTAAATAGGTAATTCAATAAATTACGAATTATGCTTTAATATTGCTTTTAAATACATTGCATCTTTGATTTGGTTTCGTTTGAAGTTAGTAGAAAACTTAAAACAAAAATCTTAAAAGCTAAATTTAACTTTAGTATTATTTTCAACCACAAGCTTTTCTTTTCTCAATTTTCATATTTGGTCAAGACAAACAATTTTTAGATTACTTTTGCGTCGGCAATTTTATGAAACTATCATTTTCGACATAATATTTTTTGCAGTGAATGTAACTGCATAATATTCTTAGAAAAAGTAAAAAAAGCTTGTTTGAAAATGTTTCCATCATCTTTACTTCGTTATTTAGATATTACGAGTACTTATCTTACTGTTTTGTTCTAACTTCGCTCGTGCTAGGTGTATTTCTAGACGGAAGATGATTAATAGGTTTCCATTCAGACTCTATCGAAGGCATAAAGCTAGGAATAATATCTTCTCTATCTATAGAACGATTTTCATTCTCCCTTTCCACTTCTCCAAAGAAGTCTATAATAGGGTGGTAGTTGTAATTAACTCTTTTACTATGTGAATTCATGTTTTCAGTGTTTGCATCTTGTTCCTGTGGCTTGCCCGTAGACGTTTTTTCTGTTGTAATCGCGTGTAATTTTGGTGCAATAGTTTCTCTAGGTTTCGTGCTCACTTGACCGATTTGTGGGTCATCAATAAAAGCGTCCAAATCTTCAACTGAATCCATGCCACTGTTGACCACTGTTTCAATAGCCCCGGTTCCTGCTGGTAATAAATCTTCTGGACCCGAAATCTTCTTACGGATCGGTCTGCGGTTAGGTCTAAATGCTCCTCTTTTGAATTGACTACCAGTTTTAAACTTAGGTGGCATGCTGGGTGGCTCGTTATTGAAAGTAAACGTGTTTGTAGCAGATGGCGTCGGCGGTTCTAAGTAACTAGGCAATGTTACGGAATCTGCGCTGTTAGAGGGACTTCGACCTGATGGTGGTCTCCTAACGTTCCTCAAGGTATTTGACGGCTGATTGAAAGAATCCGGGAAGTATGAAGTATCTACATTTGATTGGTCAAGTTCTTCGTTATCAGTAACTTTGCCAAACGGTATACCAGCGATCAGGTTTTGACTGTTATCAACAAATGGTGGGAATGATTCCGGTTTACTCATTGAAAATGGAGGGGATTTGCTGATTGGTCGTTGTATTGTAGACTGGACGGCTTCGAAAGCATGGTTCCCTGTTTCTGAAGAGAGGTCTTCTCCTGGGAAATGTTCGGAGGAGGTTTCATGTATTCTGTGTCCCACGGGAGGGAATGCTACGCTGTATCCCTCAATATGGCAGGAACAGCATGTTGGCACCTGGAACATAATCACAGAAGCGTGAAAAACATTTTTCAGTTTCAAACGTAAATTAATTGGTTATAAATAAGGTGAATTTTATTGAAATTATTTTGTATTTAAAATTACCTTAAATATGTCCATATGGAGTCCATTCTGTTGATCCCACGTGAGCAATCTGTGGTAGTTGTACACTTGAACGCATTTCGATTTGAAGTTGTCCGTCAAATAGGTGCACGATTCTTTGGGCTTCCTGAAAAACGCAATGAAAACATTGTATCAATAACTTTTTTATCGAAAAACCGACTACAAACTAGAGAATTACAATTTTTTTTTTAACTGTTCAAAACTATGACCATTTTGTAAACGTACCCTTTGATAAACCGAAAGAATTTTGAAAATCAATTAATAAAATGCGAAGTTATGTTATGAGGTAACATATCAAATAAATAAAAATAAACATTTACACCAATGGTACCTAGTCTTTCGGATTTTGATGGTGGTTTAATGTGACCAGCCAATCAACACGACGCAAAGTAATTGAGAATTCATAAAAAAATGCTTCTAATATTAAAAAACCGTACTAGTACCAAAACGTACATGACCCTATCCGCCATCACTGATCAGTTATATAGAACCAGGGCAAGTTTATTTGAAACAAATTCCTTCACGCGGTTACCACGAGGTCAGATAGTGTTGGTTAAATTCAGTTAACCGAGAATAATTTGTGTTGGTTAACGTCGGCTAGTGGTCTTGTGCCGTTACTAATAGTTGTTTGTACGAGTTATCGTACTTTGTAGGGAGCGTTGGTCTTTGGTTGATATCATGGTAATGCAATCGTTACATCGTGACTTTTATTACATCTACGATGTGGAACTCAATAGTAGACAGTTACATTTGTTGTTTGTGTTTTACAATGGATTTAATATACAAAGTCCTTGTGTTTAACATTAAACTTTCAATTCAAACACCTACTTTATTCAATGACTCAAAAGAGTTAAACCTTCTTAAAAAGAGTTAAACCTCCTTTAAGTTTTGGACTGGTACCTACTTTCATATGCAGGTGCTTCATTCATTCATTTCGTAAAGGTTAGAAGCTTTGATTAAAAGCCTACAGATAACTATGAAACAATAGAGACCACTACAGTGAACAGTCAAACATGCTTTCCGGTAACGCTTAGATAGAAATGCCAATATTTAATTTATATATCTTATCTTTGAGATTACCAACCGCACCAACCGCATTTGGCAAGCGTGGTGATTGTGCCAGCAGTGGGACATTACAGGCATATTACTTACTTACTATATCATAAATATGAACTTACAAGCACTTCTCAAGCCTCAATGTCTGCGTGTGTTCCCCTGTATTGACGATGTACTTCCACTGGCCGGACGTGGCCCGCGCCCGCTGCGGGCGCGCGTACTTCACCGTGCTGGGACACATGAACCCAGCCTCCCCTGCGCCCGCGAAGTCGCGGTTGGCTGTGTCTCCTCGTCTGAGAAAGGCAGTAGTGTTATACAGTATGTGTATGGGTTGTTACAGTAGGTACTGAAAGTAACTTTAAGACTATAGGTTATACTATAGGTAAGGGTTGTTAAAGTACTTACTGTATGTAACTTGACTGCTGTGTGTCTAGATTTAGCTGACTATAATTAAGTTGACTAATAGTACTCAGATTTTAGTGAAACTTAGAGCTAAAAGTTAACCCGAGTAGGTCAATGGCAAATCCTAGTAGGTATCGGAGTTTTCAATGCCGACATAGTCTTACTGTTGGAACAACCGGGACTGACTGCTTAATGTGCCTTTCAAAGCACGGTAGCGGTCAGGCAAAAATGCTACTATCGACCAACAACCTGAGTAGAGGTCAAGATCAGAATAGAACAGGTCCACACCTATTAGACACCAGGTAATGGTCGGCGGTGTACTTGGACTCCTGGTCAGCGGTGACTCCGTCCACCGCGCCCTCTCCAGGGTCCTTGTAGTCAGCAAGCAGAGCACCGGCGGCGGCTTTGTTCCTTCTGATCGATTGGACTATGGCGTCGCTGGAATTAGAGGACAATTTATTATAAATACGAAATACGAGTTAACATAATTATAGATACATAGTTCAAATTCTTATATATTTTATCAGAAAAACACGAAAGTGTAAGTATCAGTCCCCGGGTCCAATTCCCGGGTCAAGCGAAAACATGTTTCCTACTTTTCAAACATGGCTCGGGTTTGAGATCACCAACCTGCATTTCGCACTACTGATATCTTCAAAGTCAAAGTCAAAGTCAAATATTTTTATTCAGTTTTGGCCCCATAGAGGCTCTTTTGAACGTTCAGTGAAATGAAAGGCCTTTGCCTAGCAGTGGGACATTCAAAGCTTATACTTATATCGACTACTTCTAGTAACTAGGTACTTAAGTTAATTTGACCGTATGTTCTTGACCTAAGTCACGTGCCTCACGTAAAGTCAACTAAACAAGTTACTGGTAAAGCAATGAAACAACCAACGAAATGACCAACAAGGTAATAAAACATACTAAAATGTTACTTCGACCACTTTCTTCTGTAGTAAACAACTTTGATAAATATGTTTCTACCAAAGAACTTGCTCCGTACACGCGTGATGAATGGTATATTACAGACATTATTACATCGTAATTATTCAGGTTTCATTAAAGATTACACAATTTTATTAATCGCTTTTGCATTTTTAGCTACGATTAATTACCATCTGTAAGATTACATCAATTATATTTATTGAAAATAGGAGATTATTCTCACACTTTCTCGGGTAATATTCAATTTACATATTTGATCTAATAGTACACTCAACGAAGCAAAAATAGGGGAAATAATTCGTGTATAAGCGATTTTTGGCATAGTTGTAGGGAATAGTGTCTGAAACAACATACTCAAAGTACTGATGGATGGGGGTGAAGCTAAGGGGTAGGGGGGGTGTAAAGGTCCCTTTTTTAAGTTTTTAAAAAAAAACTGGTAAATGGTGGCTCCTAGCAAAAAAAAATCTTCTAGTCAAGTATTCTAAATAAAATTATCTACAAAAAAGATTCTATACACTTTTTCGCTGGGATCAATATTTAACTTCACTTGAGAGCATAGAAATCGCACATTGGGTAATTTTCCTGCATTTTGACTTCGATACTTGTTTTTTATTTTTATTAAAGTTTGGTAGTAAATATAACTTAAATTAAATTAAAGTACACACTGTTAGCTTCCTAAAAACCCATAATGTCTGGCCTTGACCTTCCTTATCATAGCAGTAGCGGCTTAAAAATGGAATGGCCTAAATTAGCTCGTTTCAGGTAGCGCGGTTTGTGGGACTTTGAGCAGGTATTAAAGGTCAAAAAAACAATAAATCTGTGAATGTAACGATTTTTTAATATGAGGTAATGCCTCCCCTAGCCTGAATAACAGCTTCCAGTCGAAGATATCAATGTTTTTACGAAATCCTTCGGTATGCTGTCCCATTCTTCCTTGATCGCGGTTTGAAGCTCTCAGAGACTCGTAGGCACTGCGTTTCTGGCTCTTACTCGTTTTTTTAGTTCGTCCCATAAGTGCTCAATGGGATTGAGATCTGGGCTTCGAGCAGGCCACTCCATAACGAGTACTTCAACCTCCTCCAAGTACTGGCGTACTATAGCAGCGGTGTGTGGTCTAGCGTTGTCCTGCATAAAAACGAAGTTTTCGCCGATAAATCCCGAAAAGGGCACAACATGTTCTTGCAGGATATCCCGAAGTAACGTTGGGAAGTCAATCCACGCGATCGATGGTCGGTATCGGGCCCTGTGATGAAGACAAGTTCGGTTTTCACTTCCAGTGAAATACCTCCCCAGAACATACACAAACCACCCCCGTATGCGACCCGTTCGGAGATGCAGCATTGAACAAAACGCTCACCGGATCTTCGGTAGTCTTTACCAAGGAGACACATCTTGCACTCATCGGAGAAGAGGACTGCCTGCCATTGATCCATAGTCCAATTAACGCGATTTCGAGCAAACTGAAGTCGTGTTTGTCTGTGTGCTGGAGTAAATTTTGGGCCAGTTGCGGGTCTGTGCGCTATCAGACCTCCTTCGGCTAGTCTTCTTCTAACTGTCCACAAACTGACTTCCACTTCTCTAACTTCCTGGAGCTGCTGTCCGAGTTGAACTGCATTCAACCGGCGATTTCGTAGTGATGTATTCACAAGAAAGTGGTCATCGCGCTGTGTTGTCGCACGTTTTGGGCCTGTTCCTGGTTTCCTGGTATAGCCACAAGTTTGCTGATATTGCAGGTATACACGTCGAACAGCATATCTGCTCAAATTTTATTGACGAGCCACTTGACTTTGGTTCCGTCCAGCTTCGATTAGTGCAACCGCTTGAGCCGCTTTTTTGTCCATCTTCTTTCCTTCATACCTCGTTCAATATTGATCCCAGCGAAAAAGTGTATAGAATCTTTTTTGTAGATAATTTTATTTAGAATACTTGACTAGAAGATTTTTTTTTGCTAGGAGCCACCATTTACGAGTTTTTTAAAAAAAACTCAAAAAAGGGACCTTTACACCCCCCCCTACCCCTTAGCTTCACCCCCATCCATCAGTACTTTGAGTATGTTGTTTCAGACACTATTCCCTACAACTATGCCAAAAATCGCTTATACACGAATTATTTCCCCTATTCGGCATTTTTTGGTCTTCGTTGAGTGGGCTATAAGGATGGTATTAAATATCTTATATTATTTCATTATGGCTCTTATCTTCATTAAAAAATAGACACAAGTCTAGTCTTTCAACGTAAGATGTCATAGTTTTATAGCTTTCTAATGAAATGATGCTCAAAATCTTTATTAATCTGTAATTGATTACCTCCTATACATAAAGGATTTTTATTTTAATAGATATTTAATCGAACCTTTCTAATATCTAACTTACGTTCAAATTGGACAAAAATAATTACATCGCACAGAATTTTGCAAGTAATTTTAAGTAGATGGGAAAGTAGGTAGGAGACCAACCTGCCAAGATCAACGGCCAAGAAGACAAAGGCTTTCCTTCTATTTGTATATGAACATAAGTAATAAAAGCTCGTATATCTAAGAGTCTTGTCTTGTCTTGAATTGTCTTTGACTAGCATCTTCGTCCTTTTCTTGTCGAAGTTTTTAACCCGCCTATAGGCCTGACATATCGCATTCTATAAAACATGCCATATATACTTACGTAGGATAATCCTCGGAATGAAGACACAAGGTATTCGTGAAGAGCTCGCACTTGGTCTGGTCAGCACTGATTGGCAGCTTGCGGGGCGGCGCGGGGCGGCGGCGGGTGACGGGAGCGGGCGTGGAGTCGGCGGGGGTGCGCTTGGTGGTTGACGGGTAGGGCTTCGGGGGGTACGTGCCGCGGCGGATGATGCCTGAAGGATCAGGGTTAAAAGTGATCATGACATATGTCAAAAAGGTAGTAAAGTCAAAGTAGGTAGGTGTGAAAGAGCTTTGGGACCAAAAATAAATATTTGACATTTAATGGTATTGCTACTGTTTTAATTATTTTTGTACAAAACTGTCCCTTTTATATATCTAAACTTCTCCTTAGAATAAAAGCGAAAATAAAGCTCAAATAAGCTCAGAGGAAAATACCGATTTATCATGGACTATTTGTATTTTATTGACTATGTATTATAAATGCTATGATACTCGAATGAAAACTATCTTATGACAATATGATATTTCTATTGCAAGTCAGATCGTAGACCATCCCGACAGACTCTTTTACCTTTCCTATCAATATATCTATTCAAGGCCCTCAGTTTCTCTGCCACCGGCAGGTCCTGCGCCAGCGTCGCGTTGGTGGAATCAGCCATGAGGTCCAGCGTAGTGTTGTCCACAGACCGGGACGGGTTGGTTGGCTTAGACCGCGGGAATGAAGACTCCGTTGAAGATGCCGACTTTGTTGTATTCTGGAAGGGAATTGGGGGAGATTGCAAGTCACTGTACTATTGTATCGTTTAGTATATAAGGTTTAGGCAGTGTCGGTTTTAAATCCTAAGGATCTTTTTGGGATCTTTTGGGGGTTACTTTATTGTACAGCTCTAAGACTCCGCCAAACGCAGGGACTAGTAGCAGTAGTATTCTTTAGGTTTGTTTAAGATGTATGAGACATTTATAGGTCGTGAGTAAAATGTGAACGGAAGAAACATGATTTTGTAAATGTGATTCGTTTTCTTTGTTTATGAGGGAAGTAAATAAGTTTATTTTTGTGTCTTGGGGCATGTTTAAAAAGTATAAGTTGTAGTCGTTTAAATTTTAAGTTCGTAAGTTTTAGTTCGTTAAAATGTTAACTTTTCAATTTTCAAAACCTCTACTTACATCATCTCTTTTACTAACAACAGTCTTATTAACCTCAACGATAGTGTTTCTCTGTAGATTTCTGCGCATGTGTAGTTGATTGAGGAGTTGGTTCTGTGCTGGTTGGACGCCTATCTCGAAGGGTTCCTCATCTATATCTTCTATTGATCGTCTGAAGAGTTGAGGGTGGGTCTCTCTGGTCTCCTTGCGAGTGGCCTTGCGTACGAGGTTGGCCATGTCTAGGAGTATGGGAAGCATCTGTTCTGTAGTGTTGTCTGTGTTTGAGAACATTGATCTCACCTGCAAGTTGAAGTGTTGATGTGTGTTAGTGGAAGTGGGTTTGAGTAGGATTTTGGTTTGGTCGATTGTGCTGCCCTCTAGCGTAATGAACGCGTCTGAATGTGTCGAGATACATACTCATACTACACTACAACTTTAACACAATAGTACAACAAAATATTACATGAAATGACTGTGTGTTGATTAGTGAAATATGTATTTTCGCACTAATCATCGTACTTTATCAAAGCATGTCGTATCATTTTCAGTCATGTCATTGTGCTAAGGGTTTGGTGGAGTTGTCGTTAGTTCAGTTTTATTAGATAAATATGCTAAAATATAAAGTCTGTAGTGTCATCGAGTGTCTCGGCGTATAGGCCGCAGTACACGTATGTATGAATTGGTGTGGTTTCGGTAGTAGGTTCATGTTTTTATTAAAACGTATTAGATGAACGTAGTGACAAAATTGGCCTTTTTAAAATTGACGTTGTGATCCTTATCGTGGAAATTTCGGAGTGACAAATAGCCTTTACCTTCAATGTTACAAAATCAACGAATAAAACTAAACTTCACACATTACTCATAAGTTAGTACCTATGAGTATTGTGTCAAGCCCTTCTTTATAGAAGGGCTAGCGAAGGGCATCTATATACTCTATAGCTACGTACGCATGTAAATCATAAAGTACAAAGATTTTGGCGCCAAATTCTCACAAGAATACCACGGTCGTGTGAAAACCTAGCTCCAAATAACATGTGAATTTTAATTAAAGGCCATTGGATAGTAGATTGTAACTTAATTATTTGTATTTTGTATACAATTTTGAACAATGCCTACAAATATTGTGAACTTGTACCTCATTTGTTTAATCTTTATACTAACTGGAGGTTATACATGAACATTAGTCGCTTTAAGCCTCGTATTCATGGTAAACATTTGTTGAGCAACAGTTGATAATCATTGTTGATGAACAGGGAGAATGATGATTAAACTTTGTTTAAATCAATATAGGTTGTCCACACGCCAAAATGTTGCCCGAGGATAAAAATAATTAATTGCATAATTTTATCCATGCCGCCATGTTTATAAACTGTTGCAAACTCGTCCACACGCGTCAACATTTGTTGCTAAACTGATGTTTACGCTCGTTGGGCGACAACTTGTCAACATGCCGTTGTCAACTCTGCAACACGCAGTGTTGCCAGCAACATGTTGACAGCAACTCTGCAACGCGTTGATTCAACTCTGTTGCTAAACAAATGTTTCAATTAATAGTAAAATAAACAAATGTTTACCATGAATACGGGGCTTTATTGTTAACTACTACATTTGGGATGGTATTTCTCAATTTCAACAGTTATACCATAATTTTAACAACAATGAATACAAGCTACAAAGGCATGTCGGTGAAAAAAAACCTTCAAAGCTTCAAAATTGACAGTTTTTTATATTATATAAAAAAATCAGGAATCGTTCGATGAATGAAAAATCTACCTTATTATGTTCCCATTGAATTAATATTTAAAAGAAATGGTCTTGTTTATTTTTTCTTAAGAAATATGTTGATATGGTTTCCTTTGAGCTGCTACAGCTGTATAAATAAATACTAACAAGAATATTAAAACTAACCACTTACTGCCACACTCAGACTCGTCCATTAAATCGACACTTAACTAATTGATATTACTTTAAAAACATTACATGTCAAAATCACCCATTTATTAATCTCTACTAAGGTAGCATTTGACGTCTCTGAGTACGAGATTCAGAGTTACTAATTATTCGTTAAGAAACGTTTCAGTGAATTTTATCATGTTATGAAAAAATTAATCCATTAGTTAATTAATGATTTAAGTGACGTTTCTAAGTACTTCCGGTAGTTAAAAAGCCATAAAATAATAATAATAGATGATAACAAATGATAACAGGTCGGTAAACAGCAAAATTCCGTTCCAATACTAAGCTAATCCTATTTCCTCAAACTTTGCTCGTAACCAATGTCATTGATCGCCATTTCTCTCGTTCAGTGATCGATGACGCAACGCACCATCATCCGGTCATCTCCGAGCGAAAGTGGCTCCAGAAGAAAACGAAAGTATACGCACAACCTTGCTTCGTTACCGATCGGTTCTCGTTCGCAAATTTAATTGAGACCGGTAATTTTTGTACTTATTTTTTATGTAAGTAATTTTAGAGATTTTTTTAAGGTGAAGTGAATATTGGATAATTCACACTTTTCATGAATACTTTCACTATAATAAGTCCTTTTTTCTTGAATGCAAGGAAGGGGCTTGTTAACAAACTAAGTTAAATAAATAAAAGAGAAGAGTTAAGGGTAGGTAAGGCCACTTTCCTCTGAAAAAATCGCAACTATAAAAAACGCAAAACTCATTTATGTTTTATTTACCGTAACAGACAAAAAACTCTGCAACGGACTATAGGTTATGTCTCTTGTATGCATTCATAAGTCTTCAGTCTTCAAAGGAGTCTTCAAACGAATCAGAAGACAGTTCATATGCCATCTGGATTGATGCCTGTACAGGCTCATAAGGCTCGCGTGCAATAGGTAAAAGCCTATAGTTAATTGCAGTTAATCTCAATCTTAACTCAAACAATAACCCTTGAAAAACTGCCCTAGTTTAATTTACAACACTGAGCGCATGTGTCGTATTGTCACTTCTCAAGCTGAGAAATTGTCTCTCACGCTGATAGAGTTTTTGTCGGTCCGTTTCACCGCGAGTGTTTCATTTTGTAATTGATTATGTGAACTTATAGGTGTGTTATGAATGTTCTGAATTTTATTACATATGTATATTCTTATCTGATTCGTAATAACATTAACTTACTGATTTCTTAAGTTTAAGCAAACACTACTTATTTTGAATTGAAACTACGTTTACGTATTTTTTTGTCTATGTTCTTGTAAAGGAGCAAAAACGTCAGATAAAAATGTAAAGTAAAAATAAAAGCGAAGTGTATCCGTAAACGTAGTGTCAAGAATAACTTATTCATTTATTCATGTACTTAAACTACTTACAATTAACTCATCGGAAAGCACCATGTGCCAATGCAACCGATTCTAGATTGAATGTATATCGTCTAATGCAAACCCAGTAGATACGGTAAGATTAACTACCCCTGATGAACATGACGAATAAATATGTGTATGTAAATAAGCGCTACAATATAATGCATAAAAAATATTCTATCAGATATAATCCTAAAATGTAAAGCTTGTTTATAAGAAGTGTAGAATAAAGGACTACTTAATAAATGTGGGTAACCTTGGTGTCGAAGGTTTTAGATCGCTTCCGACAAGGTCTACCGACAATTTAACATGCTCTCCGAAGGACAGGATTCTTATTCGTTCAAAGTCAAAGGCAAATATTTTTATTCAGTTTTGGCCCCATAGAGGCTCTTTTGAACGTACCAAATTGTAACATATTAACGTAGTAACAACACATTCAGATTAGATCCTACATAGCAACAGTACCACAGTCTGATCAACCAACCTACATACAGACACACAGGTTTCCTAACTACTTATCTATATTAGTTTCTATCACGCCATTTCCGTGCCGTCTCACGATCGATCGCTAATTATCTTGCGTGATTCTGTTATTCAAGAGCTTCGGAAGATGGTAATATAATATGTAGGTTCCTTTCATACATAAGTGTTTTATTATTAGGAATAAGTAATTAGTAGTGAAACGTTTTTAATAACTATCTTCATAATAGTTTTGTCTTTAAGGAAACATTAAATATATTATAGGGTACGACAAGGCTATGGTTTTGTTTTCGTTATTCTCTCTCTCTGTCTCTCCCACTCTATCTATACTAATATTATAAAGCTGAAGAGTTTGTTTTGTTTGTTTGTTTGTTTGTTTGTTTGTTTGTTTGTTTGTTTGTTTAAACGCGCTAATCTCAGAAACTACTGAACCGATTTGAAAAATTCTTTTTGTAATGGATAGCCACATTCAACGGGAAGGTTATAGGCTACTTTTCATTCCGAAATTCCCACGGGAACGGGAACAACGCGGGTAATACCGCGGGGCGCTGCTAGTTTCTAATATGAAGAAAAGAGGTAAAACTTAGAAGAGAAGAGACAACCACTTTGTCTGTGGCGGGCACCTTAGCCCTACTCATCACTATTAAGAAAATTCGAATAACCTACACGCGAAAATTTGTTCGGGCGGTAACCAGCAACCAGTGTACCAACAATTACAGATAACTATGTAAGTATCAATAAGAAATAAGCAATTATGTGAAATCAGTGACATAGTTTGTGAACGTTACATATTTATAACGGCGTATTGTGTGAAATAGTTAATGGCTGTCGAGGCGGAACTGATATCTAACGATGTTCTGGTTAAAAGTATGAGTGGAAACTTGTATTGTTACGAGATGGGAAGTACGGAAGTATTGACTGCCGATACAGAAGCATTCACGGTGATACGTTTATGGATGTGTTCATTTAATACATCCTGTACCTATACTTATTATTAATTAAGTACAGAAGTTTATAATATTATGCTGTTGTAATAGACCTCACTTGATTAAAAATAATGTATTTATGTTACTGAATGATATGTAATTAAAGTGTTGGTGTATCTGAAGCGCAAGATACACAAAGTGCGGCAGAGGGCCGCGTGCGGGTCGCGTGACGTTGTACTCCTTGTATTTGTATGTAATGCGTCTCGCTGGCCCACCCCGCACTATGTGTATCTTGTACTTAAATAAATATATAATATAGAAATGATTATCTGCAATTAATAAAATAATATTAGCACCATACTATAATTTGGCTACGGCTAATTGAAATTTGCAACAACAGTGAAAATCTATCCTGGATTTTTTTAAGTTATGTGTGAGAGATGGCGATATGAATTCGACGGATTTTTGCCTGGTTGGCGTCGTGAAGCTCTGAATAGAGAGAAGTAGAAACGATGGGGGAAGCCTTTGCCCAACAATGGGACACCAAAGAGAAATTTTGAAAGCGATGATGATCAAAGATTCCTCCAAGTCTAAAACATTGAGTTCATCTCATTAATATTGTATATTATATACATTTGGAATACGAGTTGCATATCTTAAAATATGCTTATTAATGTTAAACTAAGTATACTAATATACCATTTGTTGACACTTTATTAAGTGTTTTCGTATTTTGGACTTCGACATTGAGAATAATTGATATATATAATATCTATAAGATCTTGACTTGCCTCAACTGCAATCACACCTAATTGTTGTAACAATGAAAAATTGTTTTACGTAATCGTATTAATATTATTCATAACACTTTCTATACCTTTTTTATTATTTTATGTTAGTTCTACATTTGAATTTCAAATAGTTGAAATGCAAAGAATAATGTTATGAAATAATAAAATTAATGGCACTGGGTTAGGCCTTTTTTATAATTTTCTAATGAAAGTAAATATTTTTATTAGTGCCGCACCTTGCTAAATAATATAAATCGAAGCTATTATTATTTTGTAGAAATAGCGATCTATGAAGATTTAACGATTATTTAATCGATTTTATTGACTTTTCATTATGAAAATACAAACATCATTCATTTTATTACCGCGGGTTAGAAGTTACTTGGTTTTAAATTTTAAAATTAAAAACGAAATTATACGTTTTGTTCAATAGTCTCACTAGCGATATAATAGACATGGGAGCTATGTCAACGATGAACGGAGATATGGAACCCTTGCATAAATTCCCAGAAAGCTAAACATTGGCATGAAAGTAGGCGACACCATAGTAATGAAACTGTGAAAAGTTCCCATCGATCCCAAGAGAGTTAAAAAAAATGTCAAAGTTCACGTTCCAATTTTACTAAATTATTATTACTCTAGATTACTAATACTATACTCTAGTATCCAGAAACCCCTATCTCTCATGTACCCCTCTATTTTGGGTACTACTAAAGTGGGCTAACTAGAAGTTTTGAAGCTAGCTTGACATTTAATTTAAGGTAGTGATTAACTTCCTAAGCCCGCTTTAGATTGACATCTTCGTCTCAAACAATACTGTAATTTTCCAGGCTAGTGATAGCTGTCAATGAATTTTTTTTAGACGTAAGAAAATGGAAAATCTTTAGCTTTCTAGTGGCCGAATAACTTTAACTTTGTATATAACAACGTCAAAATTGTGAACTTTTTAAATAATGTAGCCAACCGTTTCAAACAACCTACCCTTAGTCACTGACAAAAAGTAGACTTTGGACAGTGGGCCATTATCACGCTTAGTCACACAGTGACCTACTTAATAGGACGTCATTTTATGAATAAATTATATATGAACTAGCTTTTACCCGCGACTTCGTCCGCATTAGATTGTTACTTTGGACAGTAGTTTTATTTTTAACCTTTAGGATCTTACCAAAGTATGACTCAAGCTGCACACTCACCGGGACGGAACGTCTCGGGATTTATCATTTTTGCTTGTGAAAATTCGAACGTAGCTTCATAGAAATACAGCAATTAGTATGGATTAAAAAAGTAATGAAACAAAATATAAACAAACCAAAAGAAATTAACCAATAATAATGAAGTAAGCAATTATAATTATTAAAAAAGTAATGAAATAAAACATAAACAATAGACATACACCAAAATGTTCGAGAATCTACTTTTGCCAGAGAGACAACGTGAGGAATTATTGGAACAACTGAATAAAATACTCGAATTAACTAATAAACTTATATTATCAGTGATTAAATTGTTCGCCTAAATCGAATTACAAACATTGCCTACGTATAAGCCCAGAACACAACGTTAGCGCGATGCAGACATTCAGCACACTAACGCCATCTAGTGATAAACATTCATACTTAAACATACCGCCCACTAAGGACAATCAATAAATACACAAAATAGCTATCAACAATAAAAAATTCAGCAAAATCGGTTCAGTAGTTTTGGCGGGAAAGCGTAACAGTATCTTATCCGGAGGGAAATTCGGGATAAAAAGTATCCTATGTCCTTTCTCAAGGTCATATCTATGTCTATACCAAATTTCAGCAAAATCGGTTCAGTAGTTTTGGCGTGAAAGCGTAACAGTATCTTATCCGGAGGGAAATTCGGGATAAAAAGTATCCTATGTCCTTTCTCAAGGTCATATCTATGTCTATACCAAATTTCAGCAAAATCGGTTCAGTAGTTTTGGCGTGAAAGCGTAACAGTATCTTATCCGGAGGGAAATTCGGGATAAAAAGTATCCTATGTCCTTTCTCAAGGTCATATCTATGTCTATACCAAATTTCAGCAAAATCGGTTCAGTAGTTTTGGCGTGAAAGCGTAACAGACAGACAGACAGACAGAGTTACTTTCGCATTTATAATATTAGTATGGATTAATAATATCTCTTGTTTTTTCCCTCAAATTGAAACCAGTCAAGTAAGGTACTTTGTGCACGTGAGTTCAAAAATCAAAAACACATTTTTAAATAAGTCAATTAATACAACAACTTTCTAGAAATGCTTATAAACGATATATTATTACGTAAGTGTTAAATCTTTCTTACGGTTTTTGTGAAGTTATGCAAATGGTAAGGCAATAGAAATTGAAACATAAAGTATTTTGAAAGTGTGTAGGTACCTACCTACCTATCAATGAATCATTAGATTGTTTAATTAAAAATTCCTAGAAAACTTTATAACTAAAAACATTTATAGAAAACGACTAACTAATAAAATCAAATGTGATTCATTGGATTTGGGAGTATTATAGAAGAGCATTTTACTTCACACTTTTTCCAGAAAGAAACAACCGAAATGGCAAGACTACCGATTTCTCTGTTCTGTTATCTGTTACGCCCTACCAGCACCCTATAACATATAAGCTACATACCTGACCAAGGGTCAACGGGGCTCTCCCAGGAGGCGTGGTCACTTGATTGGCCACCAACGAGGCCAGCGCTTGTCTTTGCGCTGGAGTCATAGCTCTGATAATGGGCAAGACTTGGGCAAACTTCCCCACATGATCTTTCCGCTCAATCGCTCTCTTCACCGCATCCTTCGCCATCATTTCTTTCCCTCTCAGTTTACTCGATGACTTGTAGTTTTTCATCAACGATTGTTTCGAATTAGCTTCTAATAAGTCTTCTATATCACCGTGCTCGAAGGAATCTAAGTTGTATTGCGGCCTGTGCGAGTTGATCACTCCCGATGGCTTCACTATCCTAACTTGGGGTTGGACGCTGTGGTAGTTCCTGGACTCTTGAGCGATCATCATCTCCTCGCCATCACCAAATTCAAAGTCCCGATACGGTTCTGCATTGGTCAACACAACACAAGCGAACATAACAGTCAATAATCGCGCCATTGCGGCAACTATCATACACTATTTAAATGGAGCACTTAGTCTTTAAAACATGTTTGTTAAAAACTATCACTAATATTGTATGAGTCTATCAGAAAAAAGGTTTAACTTATTTGCGTGAAAATTAAAAATGTGAAACGTGTTGCGAGCGCGTTGATGTCTTTTGTTCGTGTTCATGCGCGAGCGCAGGTCCCCTCGTCTCGACATAGAATGGCGCGCGAGACGCCGTCATCCACACATACAAACATACTCGCATACTCTCATCTCGTATTTACTGTGAGATAATTCCGGAACTGACGACTTTCTCCACCAAAGGTCAGGTTTGGAACAACATGATAATCATGATATCAATGACACGCCGATAACAGTTATTACGCAAAATATTGAGTAATTTTACTTAACGCCAATTTGATAATGCGGGTCAATTATCGGTTGTCAAAGCAAATTGTATCATAGTATTTAAGACGGAGAGTTCAAATGGTCGATTACATGCGTACGTCTGTGAACGATTGAACAATTGGATGGCTTTCACACTTTATATCGTTTACGTTGTGCTGCGAAAACTATCAATCAACTTTTAACTTTGTTTACATTGTTGTTTGCAATTTACGACTTTATTATTTCAACGTTAGCAACATTTGTATAAATGAAATGTAGAGTATAAATTGATGTGAATCAAACATAACAGTTGGAGTTAAAATTTATTTGAATAACAAACTAGAGTTCGTAATTGGCTATCCTTGATATCCAAATCTAAATCAATATTATTTTTACCTAGCTAAATGTGTACACTTTAATTGTAACTTTAATGCTTATGCGCAACAGATGCCATCGCCAACAATTATTTATTACTGCACTTTTAGTTGACTTCGGGCGGGAATCGAACGGCTCCCGACAGTAAGCGCTCTCTCGAGACTGTGCCAACGGACTTGTCAACTTATTTATGTTTGTTTACAGGAAAAATAAATCACTAAATGCTGTACATTTGGTGATTTGATATTAGCGCTGCGTGGAACACATATTAAGTATTTTTCAAAGTTATTTTTAAATGGTCTTAATGCGAATCAGTTATCTCAGAAGCATCTCAGACACGGTTGATATAAATAGTGTTATTCCGCGCTATCAGAGCGGAAACCCGATGGATATTGCTCTCGCTTCGACTCACACATCGAGGATGTTAATTATTACGGTACCTGAATGCTGCTTTAAATTGTTTTTATTAGTAACTAGTAGCGCCTCCCAATTTTACCCACATTGCACCCGTACCCGCGGGAATTAAGGGATGAAATGAATCCTATTTGGTTTTCTGATGTATAATCTATATTACTGCGAAATTTCATTCAAATTTACTCAGTAGTTTTGCCTAAAAGAGTAACAAACATACATTTAACATTCTCACAAACTTTCGCGTTTATAATATTAATATTTGTAGGATAGGATGAGTCAATGTGAGATCTTTTCTTTATGCAAATGTTTTAAGTGTTTTGTTACATTTGATAATTATGATTATGTGGATACCACTATCCCTACTGCTACTATTAATAATATTAGATACCTTGACATATCAAGCAACGTAGCGAAGTTCAAATTTCAATGCACTAATAGATATTATAATTATATACTCGTATATCTATCCGTCAGAATTATACACTAAACTATATGTATATTGCATCGTACTATCTATACTATACGAATATATATTGTACGAGGGTTTATTAATATATATTTTTATACATATTTAAATAGGCAATACGTACTGGGACTTTGCGCTTTCATTGATATATCATATTCGTTTACACAATCTTATTATAGTCACAGCTCTCTTTATGAAAGCTTGTAAGTTCAATAGTATACGAGTTGTATGATTTTTCAACATTTGGGTCAGACAAATGTATACTATTAGTTTATTTATATATTTATCTGCACGTTTCTAAAGAACCCCAGCTCTCTAGGCTTCAAACCAATAGGATAATAAAACGCTACGCACCTGACTTGCCTTCTGCGGTCTCGTAGAATGTCCAGTTTTGGTCCTCACAGTATGCGCACTAGGTTTTACACACACACCACAGTTAAGGTCCTTCGGCGGCGCCGCTTTGATAATGAATAGAATGTAGAAACTCGAATTTACATTGGGAAACGAATATATTAGATTTTAAGATGAACCACCATTCGCCATGTTTTTTCACGTGTCCGCGTCGCGGTCTTGTTCCCGCCAGGCTGTCTGTTTTAACCAATGCGAGCGCTGCACGTCATAGAAAAAGGCGTGCTCCTATTGGTTCAAATTCCAGGTCGGTGGAGCAGTTTAGAAACGTGCATTACGAAATGCCGCGAAGACGGTACATTCCGCCCACCAAAATACATAGGAATTTGTATTTTCGATTATGATAACATAGAAAATGATTACTTAAAGATTGATGCTGTCGTTGAATTTGAAAACTTAAAGGAACTTGAATTTGATAACTTGACTTGAATATAAGAACTTGACTTGAATATGATAACTTGAATTGAATATGATAACTTGAATTGAATATGATAACTCTACCTAACATCTATCCTACATCTAGTTCAAAGTTACTTGATACGTTAATCTGATTGAATAGGTAGAGGACACAATTTGACCAATGGTCTCGTGTACATACTACCATTAGCAGTGCGAACTGTAGCTATGCGAACCACACCATCGGGGCTAACGTGCAATTGTGAAACGCGAGCCAAAGGCCAATGCAACGGTATGGTATTCTCATGCTTTATCAGTACGAGAGAACCCACGGATAACGTCAAATCGTGTTTGTTCCACTTTGCCCTTTGTGTTAGAGAACTGAGATATTCCATCTTCCAACGATTCCAGAAATCGTGTTGGAAGCGTTGAATTAATTGCCAACGGCTAAGACGACTTATGTTTACATCTAAATAGTTAGAGTCTGGAACGGCAGTAAGTGGTTCCAAAACCAAAAAATGTCCGGGCGTTAAAACGTTCATGTCGTTAGGATCGGAACTCAAAGGGTAAAGTGGCCGTGAGTTTAACATAGCTTCGATTTGAACGAAGAGTGTCGTTAGCTCTTCGAACGTAAGAGTTTGATTACCGACGATACGATGTAAGTGAGTTTTCGCGGCTCGAATTTGAATCTCCCATACGCCTCCGAAATGACTTGCTGCGGGGGGATTAAATTTAAATTCGATGTTCTGAGACTGGGAAGCAGCACTAACATAAGAATCTAGGATTTTCCTAGCTCCAACGAAGTTTGTACCGCAATCGGAATGTATAACGCTAACTCTACCTCGTCTACCTACGAATCGGCGAAGAGTAGCGATAAACGCGTCCGCAGATAGCTCACTCACTACTTCGAGATGGACTGCTTTGGTGCTAAAGCAAATGAATAAACATAGATATGCTTTACCGATTTTAGCACCGCGATGTTTACCTAATTTGATTTGGAATGGACCCCCGTAGTCCACACCAACAACTGAAAATGGTTTTACCTGATTCACGCGAGTAGCGGGCAAATCGCTCATAAACGGTTCAAGATTACTTGGTTTAGTCTTATAGCATTGTATACATTTTGACAAACAATGACGAATAGCACGTTTAGATGAAAATACCCAAAATTGTTGTGTCAAAAGATACTGCGTTGTGTTTAACCCAGGATGGCAATGTTCCCTATGAATTGCTTCGATGACCATGTACGTAAACGTAGAATCTCTCGGAATAAGAGCAGGATGCTTATGATTGTACTCAAGGCCGGATCGAGAGAGTCGACCGCCCACCCTGAGGACTCCATGGCTATCGATAAACGGATTCAGTTTCCTCCACGATTTGGGTAACAGTTTACCATCTTGGAGCTTTCGAATCTCTTCAGGAAAGTGAATGGATTGGATGCGTTTAGCAATTGTCATCAACGATGCGTGAAGCTCTGCACGATTGAGGAAAAGATCAGAGGTACGATTTTGCTTAGATTTCGCGTTACGAATAAAACGAAGACAAAAGCCAACGACACGTTGAACTTTACGAATTGAAGAGAACCTTTCTAGCAATGAATCGATAAAATGAATATCTTCATTTACGATAAAAGATACGATACGTTCCTCGGCACGTACTTCGGTTTCGTCGGCAACGATAGAAGGAATGAGAGGCCACGCAGACGAAGACTGCCGAAGCCAATGTGGTCCCGCCCACCATAGCTCGGACTGGATGAGATCGATAGGGGACATACCTCGCGACGCTATGTCAGCAGGGTTGTCACCAGAACGCACGTGGTTCCACCGAGCGTCGGGGACAGCTTCATGAATGTGGCTAACACGGTTGGCCACAAACGTTTTCCACCGTGAAGAGTGGCTACGAATCCACGCAAGTGTGATTGTTGAATCTGACCATGCGTACATGTCAGAGAACGACAGAAAAGGGGAATAAGTTTGTTTAACGAATTTGAGCAAATCAGCTAACAGGACAGCACCACAAAGCTCGAGTCGAGGTAACGATGTTTTCTTTATAGGTGCTACACGAGATTTCGCGCAGAGGAAGGATACGTGAATACGTTCTTGAGAATCACGCATACGTAAGTAGACTACCGCACCGTACCCAACTTCAGAACTGTCCGAAAAGCCGTGAAGCTCGCACGATTCCATAGAATCTATGGACACATAACGAGGAATACGTATTTGTTTGATTGAAGGAAGTTCAGCTACGTATTGATTCCATTGACGAATAACTTCGATCGGAGGAACGTCGTCCCATCCAATACCTGATATCCACAAGCGTTGCACCAACAACTTGGGGATGAATGTCAAAGGACACAAGAAACCCAAAGGGTCGTAAATACGAGCTACTTCGCTAAGAATTGTACGTTTAGTACACGTACTCAAACTGCTAGGACGTATCACACAATGATGTGGGATATAATATTTCCCACTACTAGGATCCTTTGCTGAAACCTGAGTCATGTGACCACTGTTCAAGTAGTCCAACATGAACTCTGAATATTGTTCGTGGAGCTCTGGATTGGAATAAAGCTTGCGCTCCAACGAATGAAATCTACGTAATGCGTTTTCACGCGAACCGGGAAAATAAAGAATTTTGTTATCTTCTTTAAATGGCAATGACACGATATATCTTCCCGACACATCTCGAGTATAGTTTTCAACAAATAAATCTTCACACTGTTGTTCTGATGGAGCTAGCGACGATGACTGAGGAAAAGAATCTAGCTCCCACATCTTCTTCACTTCCTCATGAAGAGGATCAGTTTCGTTGACGAGAAAGGAACGCGTGCTGAATGATGATTCGCTACACTGCACATTACCTAAAATGACATAACCAAACACAGTGTTCAGCGCCGAGGGGTAGTCTGGACCACCAGGGATACTTCCAGACATCAGGATAGAAGGGAAAATCTCCGCACCTATCAAAATGTCAACATGACCCGGCTTGTCACAATCGGGATCCGCGAGAACCAAGTTGCGTAAATGTTCACATGTAGAAAGGTTAACGCGAGTTGTGGGCATCTTTCCACAGATAGCTGGCAGTGTGAGTGCATTGACCTTAAATAAAACCCTACCTTTAACCCCTAACTCTAGGTCAACCATCCCTGACACGGCAGTTGACGATTGACCTAGGCCATGTATGTTACGCGAGGTAGGTTGAGGTTTCATACGTAAACGTTCCAAAGCTCGTTCGGTGATGAAGTGGGATTGGCTACCTGAGTCGATGAGCGCACGAAAAGAAAGAAATCGACCCGATGATGAATCACGCACTTCCACGATTGCTGTAGCCAGTAACACTACTGAACTACTACTCATGTTTGTTAAAACTTGTGTGAGCGGCTCCGGTTCCGTTGAACTCGGTTCCGAACGATCCGTCGATACATAAGAATTTTGTTGAATGACGGCCTTTGAAGATTCTCTATGAAGAAGAGTGTGATGTTTCTGTCGACAAACCTGACACGAAAAGATAGACTTGCAGTCTTTCAATTGATGAGACGGTCTCAAACAATTGAAACACCAATGATTAAGTTTTGCTATGTTGTATCTATCTTCTATCGACTTCTGAATGAATGCGTCACATGATTTTATTGAATGATTTTGTTGACAGAATGAACATTTACTAATAGGGGTAGAAGTAGGCAAATTACTATGGAAAACCTTAACATTATTTTTACTAATCGATTGTGATCGTTTACTCAATTGCTCGGATCTAATTGCGCCAGATAAGAACGTAGAAATAGGTTTCCTAGGTGTGTATGTATATGACTGACGGGTGATGGTGCGAGATGTATCACTCTTATCAGTAGAAACACGATCGTGCTGCGTGAAGTGACTGTCACGCACAATGGATTCACACTTCGAATATAAAAAACTGAAAAGTTGCTCACAAACAGGTAACTCCGAGTCAGAATACTCTTGTTCAAACGCGCGTCGGGTAACTGAATCTAGTTTGGAAAGTATTAAATAGCATAACACAAAACCCCAATGTTGTACCGGTAGGTCTAAACGTTGTAAAATATTTAAATTTTCTTTAAATAAATCGAGCGCACGGCGAAATTCTATAGGAGAATTAATTTTAAAGTTAATATTCAATATTTCTTTCCAACAAGTAAAAGCTAAATCGCGCTTGTTTTTATACCTATTTACTAATGACTGATAAGCTTCTGCATAATAGGTTCCTTCACACGGGTATGCACGAACGAGTGTTAAAGCTTCACCTGATAAACATGACATTAAATAATGCATACGTTCCGAGGCGGTGAGTGAATAGTTTTGATGAACGAGTGAATTAAAAACATCATAAAAATGCGACCATGTCTTAATGTTGCCGTCGAACGTAGGTATGTTTACTTTAGGTAGTTTAATGTTCCTCGACTTCACATTAGATGACTCTGACGATGTGTTCAATTCACTACACGTTGTAGTAGTCAATTGCCTATATATAGATAGAACCTCTAAGTGAATTTCGTCAAACTCTGACCTAAGTAAGTCTTCGGCGTCACTGTCTAATAAAGATACGATGTCATCATGAGCTGATTCGAAACAAGAAACAATTCTTTTGACCTCGGGAAAATAAGCCAAAAAAGTGTTTGCCTGGTTGGGGTCGGTTTTCGATAGTTGACCTATACCTAACGCCTTTTTCAATCGATTTAACGCAAGTGTACGTTTACGACGCAAAACTGGTAGGTCTTCCAATGTTAGTGCTACCTCCTCAGATTTTGTTTTCTTAAGAGAATGCTTTCGTTTACTTATAGAATAAGCCATGGTGGTTACTTAGTTTGAATAAAGAACGAACGAACGGTTGTTTTGATTACGATAACTATGTAAACAAGTTGTTATTTCGATTGGAATAGCCACGAAGAGTGTAGATATACACGTAATGTATGAATGATTATACCTACACGAGATGCTAGCCCGTTTGCACCTAATTAGGTACACACTTAGGTCCGTATTACACCTGCTAACTTTAACAAAAGATTAGGTATAAACGGCCGACTGAATAACAACTACGAACGGTTGTTTTGATAACGATGTAAACAAGTTGTTATTTCGATTGGAATAGCCACGAAAAGTGTAGATATACACGTAATGTATGAATGATTATACCTACACGAGATGCTAGACCGATTGCACCTAATTAGGTACACACTGAGATCCGTATTACCTGCTAACGTTAACAAAAGAATAGGTAAACGGCCGAATGAATAACAACTGTCAATGAATACTTCGATAATGAATTACGATTAAATCCTATGCTTTCGAGTTTCACTACGATTTAATACTTCGAGAATGCACCGAAAATAATGAATTACGTAAGTACATACACACGTATAGAATTAGATAACTTTAGGTGAGAATGCATGTACCTACCCTCCACTTTACATTGTTAAACCAACAACGCACATTCTAGAAGTATTAACCAAACGATTTAAGAATGACTCACGATAGTGTGGTTCGCAAAGGTACGTAGTGCCTACTTTAAATGGTCGGGTTATCACACGCAAAATGAAATTGTGAACTTTGAACTAGAAGATTCCAGATTGATTTTCGGTAGGAAATCGATGAGACTAATTACACAATGAAAGAATATGATACTAATGTTTGATTAATCAGTCTCAGACTTGTCTGGGACTTGAAGTCCCTGGTTTCGGCACCAGAAAAATGTATGATTTTTCAACATTTGGGTCAGACAAATGTATACTATTAGTTTATTTATATATTTATCTGCACGTTTCTAAAGAACCCCAGCTCTCTAGGCTTCAAACCAATAGGATAATAAAACGCTACGCACCTGACTTGCCTTCTGCGGTCTCGTAGAATGTCCAGTTTTGGTCCTCACAGTATGCGCACTAGGTTTTACACACACACCACAGTTAAGGTCCTTCGGCGGCGCCGCTTTGATAATGAATAGAATGTAGAAACTCGAATTTACATTGGGAAACGAATATATTAGATTTTAAGATGAACCACCATTCGCCATGTTTTTTCACGTGTCCGCGTCGCGGTCTTGTTCCCGCCAGGCTGTCTGTTTTAACCAATGCGAGCGCTGCACGTCATAGAAAAAGGCGTGCTCCTATTGGTTCAAATTCCAGGTCGGTGGAGCAGTTTAGAAACGTGCATTACGAAATGCCGCGAAGACGGTACACGAGTAATGTAAGGATAGGAAGTTTTGGCAAGACACCGACAACAATCGACAATCGACAATGTACTGTCGTGTTGAAAAGTGAAAACCCATTTATCAAAGTACAACTCATTACAACTCTCTAAGTAATACAATTTATGAGAATGTTGCATTGTCACATGTATAGGTATGCAAATATTTTCTATTTCGTCACTTTATTAACTTCACTATTACAGTACTACGAGTATACCACATTTAGGCTGAGTACACACGTGCCATGACGATGCGAAATAGCGCAACACGCGTTTTCTTTTATCAACACGTCATCTGCGTGATTAGACATAACTCTTTCTATTTTTAAATCGGTTAAACATGCTGTTTATTTTTTATATACTTCAATAATATGCCTCCGTTCTTATGATTTTGGTGCTCTCTATCTACATTTTGTGGTCGTTGCGGCTTAACCTAGATGTTAACTTGCGATCTGGGGCACATTTTATACCAGTACTTTATAAGCTTATGTTTGTCAGATGTCATTAGGGCGGACTGACTGCACATAGCCTTATATCGCTAATAATGGCACGGCGAAACACTTTCGTTGACAACCGCAGCTTGCAAATATTCTATAATGCAATTGAGCAAGATGTTTGTTGTCGTCTACAGGATGTTAGTCTTAGTTAGTTAGTTATAGTTTTTAACCAACTTAAAAAACCAAAGGTTCGCAATATGAGTATACTTTTTACTTATTTTTTCTATTGTCTGTTTTTTGATGACTTGATATCTCTATCACTTATGAACCGATCATGAAAATTCTTTCGGTATATGAAAGGTTACGGAATGAGCCCGTGTTTTACCGATTTCACAACAAAGGTGGTATATTCTCATTCTCATAAAAACCTGGTTTCGAGTCAGTGCTTACGATATTTAGATTTTATACCTCTATTTAAAGCGATTTATGCTTGATGCTTATATGTTCAAAGATAAGATTCCAATTATGAATAATTCCATGTTTTATGAGCTATAAAAATAGAAAGATTTTTTTAAAGGAATGCATTATATGATAATGAATTAAATATGAATTGTTTGTGAACGATAGTTCTTATAGAAGTTTACAGTTGTTATATTTTTTGTTATTAATATAGACAGCACAGGGCTAAATCCATCATTGAAACATTTTTTTAGGGACGGTGAGTAAGGTTTACATGTCGTATTAAACTGAAATTAAGTTTGGTTATTCTACAAAACTTAATAAGCTAAAGAGTTTTTCACAAATATTTAAAATTCATTAGACATATAAGCAATAACATCTTGCATAGATAAGAGATACAGATACAGCAAAGCTGAAGCAGATTTTCAGATTTTTTGTTGGTTTGAACGCGCTTATCTCAGAAATAACCAATTCGATTTGAATAATTATTTTTGTAATGGATGGCCACATTCAACGGAAAAGCTTTAGATTATTTTTATCTCGAAATTCCCTCGAGAACGGGCATAATCCGGGTAAAACCGCGGAGCGCTACCAGTCTCATTATAAGTTAGAACACCCGGTACACCAAGTGACATGCAGTTAAGTTAGAACAATGCCTCAATCACGAAGAAAGTAACAAGTCATGTCCCCAAACCGCAAACCGTTTACATTTTAATACGTAAATTATTTTCCTTGTTCTTAGCTGCAGGTTTATTGTTTCTCGTCTCTTTTGTAATGTTTAATAGACATTTACAATACATTAATTTACATATATGTGTATATATATTTACTAGCAGCTCCCCGCGGATTTACCGCGTTGTGTCCGTTCTCATGGGAATTTCGCAAAAACTACCACTTCGATTACAATGAAACTTGGTACTTACAGCTATGTTTTAATATCCTGGGCACCACACTTGATACCTACTTTTAATCCCGGAAAAGTAGATCCTATCAAAACATCCCATGAAAACAAGACAAGTCTCGATGAAGTTGTTTGTTTCTCTATAAAAAGTAATGAAATCTCTAGGTAAAACCAAGCACGGTTAATGGTTCCTTACTGCGATTTCTTTTTTGATATAGTGAGATTTTACGTGCCCGACCGTTGCTCATTCTTTAACCATAATTAAAATAACGTGATAATAGTTCAACTCATCGGCAATGTCGGGACTGGGCTAGTTTTCACAGATTTTTTTTTTATTATTTTTACGTTACCTAATTTTATCTTGAACAAACTTGCATGGTAACGCCATCTATCGGTCATGAATGGAACCTCTGAGAGCAGCTACTAAGGTTGTCCATAAATCCATGTCACTTATAAATACAATCATATCAAAGACTAAACATAATCGATACAAATCATCATGTTGTTCGTAATCCTAGTCAACAGCCGATGTTACCTACGCCGTACCCGTATCGCGCCCGCTCACTGACCTGACTCTGACACCAGGATTGGTCAGGTTGACCATCTACTCGATGAAAAAGAAGACTGACCTTTATTGTGTCATTGACTGACAAGATTTCTGAAATTTTTACTGCTTTTCTTTACTGAGGGTTACTGACCTTTGTATTGCTTTATATCTAGCTTTGACTAACGAGGTCACTGGCGTTTTTTTTATTAACTGTCTTTGACTAGAGGGGTGACCTTTTTATTAGTTATCTGCTTAAAAATTATCACCCCAGTATAGGATAAACACTTGGTGTTCTCAAAGAAAACGGCAATTTGTTTAAAACATTACTTTAATGTCATTAATAAAATATTTCTTTAACTTACGTCTAGATCAGATCTTATTGAAAACCGAATACATAATGATAAGTTTACAGACTAGAGAGTAATATCAAACGGATGCAGGAATACAAACAAATGTAAAAATGTGCACAAGAAGATACAAACTTTGAATAAAACCTAGTAAGAACGAATATTTAATCAAAAACAGGATTTAAAAAGATAGTTATCAAAAAGGTAAGTTACATAAAAAAGCACCATCGCGATCCAACAAAATACATAACGTTGTGCCGTCAAAACCAAAATAAAGATTATTATAATATTTTGTGATATTTTATGCATAAAAATGCACTCTATAAAATCATTAAAATTAACACTTAAAACTAATCCTATAAAACAGTTCTTTGTTATAAAAATAATATTATTTATTTACACAAAACTTAATAGAATACTGTTATAAATTAACACATAACTATTATTTACAATTTTATTCACAGTTCAGTTACACGTCGTTCAGTTGAAATGTTAAATTCGTTTTTTTAACGAAAGGACCAAATGTTACAAACGTTTAGTAAAAACGTTACTTTTCACACATAGCGTAACATTGAATACAAAATAAATATTGTCATGAAATATCTACGTAATTTTCAGATTCAGAGCAACATCCATTTACTATTTCAAATCAATTTTCACCTATTTTCTGTCAGTCTTAAGAACAAAATAGAGAAAATTAAAATAAATTCGTAAGTCCAACTTAGGGAGACCTACGATCAGATGTCACACTCGAACTCGGACACCCGTTTATTCCGACCGTCAGGGCTCAATTGAAAATGGGTATCCCTAGTTCCAATTCTTGGGAACCCGTTGAAGCTATTCCTACTAACTAAAGGGTTTTCTCTCTCCCTCTCTCGTTCTCTGTGGAAGCTAGATGTAGATAGTTTTCCGTCTTTACGTTCTGTGAAGTTTGTGTCGTTAAAGTTTTTGTCGGGGAAGTTCTTTTCGTTGTAGTTCCGGTCGTTGAACTCGCCGTCGGAGAAGGTACGCTCGTTGAAGGGCACGTCGCGGATGCCGAAGCCTCCCATCCGGGGGGTGCCGATGCCGAACTTGTTCCTCATCTCTTCCTCTCGAAGGTTGAACGCACGATTCTCGAACTTAGACGGGCCTTTAGCAAGTCTGGAATAATATTTTACATCATTAGTGGCTACATAAAAATGTTTTAACGGTTTTTTTGGCTTTGTGGTTGGAAATCGCTACTTACTAGTGATTAATAAAAAAAATAAATAGGACACGTGTCCACCCATTCCTCTTGTGCGAACTTCAAGAGTACGCCAAAAGTTATAATTTGCCGTTGTATAACTTCAAAAGTGATAATAAACCTACCATGGTTAAAGTCATTCATGGCTTACCTTAAAGACTCTCTGTAAATAATCGAAATCAATCAGACTTACTCTCTAAAAACCCTTCTTTCCCTATCATACTCCGCCGACAATCCTTCTTCATCATTGATAATGGCCGAGGGGTCGCTGTAGACCGACGACTCTTGGTAGAAGGAGTCCAAGTCTACGTAGTTTCCGTCTGAGGGCTCGTTGTCGAGGAGTTCTGCTAGTTGTGACTTGAGGGAGGCGAAGGAGGGTCGTTGAGCGGGGTCGGCGTGCCAGCACGCGTGCATGGCGCGGAACAGCGCGGGCGCGCAGTGCGCGGGCCGCTCGAGACGGTAGCCCTCGGTCACCGCGGCCAGCACCTCGCGACCTGACATGGCTGCGTATGGAGTGGACCCTGGAATATACAACGGAATGATTACATTAATATGCCGTTTATTAGGGACTTGAACAGAGGTCATCGAGTAGGAGTTTTTATTTGCACTAATTTGGTTTTGGTCCTTTTGATAGTGTATTTTCTATAGGATCTACAGAGTTGGCTACGACGCTTGACGGTAATAGCTCTCTTTTGTTCAAAGAGAGAGAGGCAAGATGTCTAGATGATTGTGGCTCTGTTATCGTCAAGCACAATAAGTAACCGTACCTGCGATAATATGTTGATGTTCATATGTATATCTATATTCAAATAAAGCATCATTACTCTCAAGGAGATATCAAAGAAGAGACATAAACGTACCAAGTGTAACAATCTCCCACAGCAGTATCCCGAAGGCCCACACATCCGTCTGCGATGTGTACACGTTGTACAGCAGTGCTTCAGGCGCGCACCAGCGCACCGGCAGCGCCCCCCGCGCCCCGCGCGCCGTGCCCGCCCCCCGCACCCGCGACATGCCGAAGTCGGCGATCTTACATAACTTATTGTGGTCTACTAACACGTTGCGGGCAGCCAGGTCTCGGTGGACGATCTGGAAAAGAGTTTGATAGTTTTAGGTATCATGAATGTAATATTTTATGGAATGCTTCGATGGTCTAGTGGTTGCACTCATCAGTTAAGAATAAGGGTAAATTTCCTTGGTCAAGTAAAGCATATTTCCAATTTAATTTTTCGAACATGGTTCGGCTGATCTCAACCGTCTATTGAAACGTGAACATGGCCGTTGCGACTAATCTTCCTCACTGTGCTTAATGTTTTAATGAGATGAGAGGCCTTTGCGATACAGGGCTTTAAAGATAATACTTTACTATTCAGAAGACGAGTAATTGCTATATTTTTATGCTATAAATTATTTATAGCATTTATAAACATTATCACTATTGGCATCACCTAACCTAAGTACACCCTCATAAATCTTCACTATTTCTAGAAGTCGAAGGCCTTTAGACAGTCTACAGACTCTGCCACCTGGTTTGGCCACTAACCTTTCCGAACCTACTTAATGTTTTTTGTTTCTTTATAAATTAGGTAATAGCAGAAATTAGAAATCTGTATGATGAACGACTCCTCTGTTGCATCTCCCTTACCCCCTTGGTAGCGATGTAGTCCATCCCCCGCGCCACGCAGTAGGCGAACACGGTGAGGTCCCGCGAGGTGAGCGCGCCGCTGCCGCTGAACCGGTCGGGCCGCGACCGCCGCTCGCGGAGGTACGTCAGCAGCTTGCCGCACATCACGTACTCCATTATCAGGAGGTATGGCTCTGGAAATGAGAACACTCGATTATAATATATTTATTGTTTTTCTATACCCTATGGGTTTGTAAATAGATTGTAACAACTATGTATTTACGTAAATAAATTGTTTGAATTTGATTTTTCTCTCTCTCTCACCCTCTCTCTTTTCCTATCCTCATTTCTTGTATAATTAAACCCTAGTCAAACCGATAGAAAAGTAGCTTTTTAACCTTGTTCAGTGCAGCAAGCTAACAGCGTCACTACATTAGGATGGGTTCCAATCTTCTGCATGATGTAGATCTCGTGGAGTAGCTCCTGCTTCTCCTTCTGCGTCGCCGTCTCTTTGATGCTCTTCACCGCCACGAGGCGCGTGAGGCCGTCGTGCCCGTTCAGGTCATCTGCTTCGGCTTTCCATACCTGAAATTAAAAGAAAAAAATATAAGAACGGATTTCTCAATAGCTAGCGCTTATATACAAATTAGAACACAAGAAAGTTAGCTTTTATTGGTTGCTTGATTATTTCTCCTAAAACTTTCTATAGCGTTACTTATTATTAAGTTCATTATGTAAAACTTTATCGAAATGAATCTTACCTGTCCAAAGTTTCCTTGACCCAACAATGTCTGTAGCCTCAATTTGTTTCTCGGAAACTCCCATTTTTGATCAGGTTTATTAGTTGGTGTTGGCAGAGGAGGCCTCGCCACTGGAGTTATGGAGGTTTCCTTCTTAATTTCACCTCCTTCATCGAAATATCCTTCGTATTCCGTGTCTATCTCTTTGGTTTTCTTATTTAATATACTTCTTAATACAAAAGCTATAATCGCTGCAACAGGAAGGAATCCTAAACCAGCTAATACGTAGGATGCGGTATACGTCTTCTCTGCTTCTATTACAACTTCTTCGTTCTGAGTCACTGAAAGATCGTCTACAGTTATATTCTGTTGATTTTCTGTATTATTCTTTGCAGTTAGCAAAGATTTTGATGTAGACTCTGATGGTGCCTTTGCAGTAGGTTGAATGGTAACTTGTGTCGTTATAATACTTGATGTGGGAAGTACGTATATTGTAGAAGATATTGTCGTTGGAATCTCAGTCGTTGTTGTCGTAGTCGTAGTTGGTCGTCTTCTTCTTACTACATTTTTAGGTCGAATTGTCGAAGATAAAGTCGTGTTTATGTAGTCGTTAGGTTGGAATGTAAGTACAGCAGGCGCAGCTAATTTCGGTACAGTTTCGATATTCAATACAGTTTGGTTTGGTAGTGCACTGGTTAAAGGATGAGCCGTAGGATTAAGACCCAAGCTACTTTCTGTTGTAGACGTTCTGATTCTTATTCTATGCCGAAAGTTCCTCGGCGTAGATGAAGGCATCTCAGTTGATGTTGTCGTCGTCGTAACTTCTTCAGTCTCATTAGTAACTGTACTAGGAGTGGTTACGTTTACTACTTCAGGTGGTAGCGTAGATGTAACATTAACGTCAGCAGAATCTTTGACTGCTTCAGTTTTGTTCTGGCCTTTCATCGATGATGTGATTGATACAGACGTAACAACTGCAGTATACACTGTAGAAGCTTTCTCTGTTGTTGTCGTATTTACTACTACGGAATTCACTACGGGTGAACTCTGTATACTTTCTGTAGGGGAAGTTGTCAACTTTGAGGGTCTACGCCGTAGATTATAATACGTCCGAGTATAGTTCCTAGGTTGTGGTGTAGTTACATTTACTTTGATTGTTGTTTCCTTTGTATTGTTATATGCAGCCGTAGTATTAATAGGCATTTTGTTTGATAAATCTTTCTTGATAGTCGTACTGTTTGTGTAATTGTTTTCTTTTCCTTCAAATATGTTTGGAGTAACGCTCGAGACAATAGGCTCGGTGACATTGAGCTGGCCTATATTAGGAGCTTTAGAAGATGCTGGTGTTGTACTGGAATACTTTCTATACGCATTGACTACACCAAGTCTTCCTGGAGCTGGGCCTTTGACGGTGTTTCTGACCTTATTCTTCTCTATCACATTCTTGACAACAGACACATCCATGTCTTCGTTTAACTCCTCTTCCTCATCAGCACTAGTATTTTTATATTTCTCAGTAGCAGAATACCTAGAGTTATATTTTCTTTTCTCTCCAGGCGCTACTATAAAATTAACAGATTTGGTTGAAGCTGATAAAGAAGGAGAATTGGTTAAATTGTCATTGATAACTCCACCACCTAATTTGTCTCCAAAGTGAAGGAACGGGGCCATTTCTTCACCTGACAGTTCACTTTCTAGAGGCCTAAAATGTTTATAGATCTCTTCTGTCAATAATTGAGTTTGATTGTCTATGTATTTTTCTATTTCTTTTATACTTAATTTTGTGTTATTTGTAATCGTGTTTATTTCTGGTTTTTCGTCTTCTTTTTCTTCTTGTTTTGCAGTCGCAGGCGCGACAGTAGTGGTTATGACATTTTCGGTCGTTATCGGTACAACAGATGTATTAGCAACAACCTCTTTAGAATCTGTTGTAGTGGCGATAGTACTTATACTAACATTGGGACTCTGTGTCACATTTTCAGTGTCAGAGTAATTAAGCAAATAGAGTCCATGATTAGACTCATCCACTTGGAACTCTTCATCAGGATCTAATTCTATTTCTTTTTCATATTCTTCTAGCTTATCAGGTGGGACGTATAATATACTAGGTTCTGTGTTTCTATCTGGGAAGATTGCGGGCTTAGTTGGTTTTCTTCTATTATTAAGGAAAGCTGATCTACTTTTGTTATCTTGATATGTTTTTGGTATAAAAAGGTGTCTTATTTCGTGGGGCTTGATGTCTTGGTGTATCTCCCGGCTCCCGTCGTTGGTGACGAGCTTCAAGGTCGGCGCGTCATTGCTCGTGTTCTCGAATGTCAATCGTTTCAATGTCGAGTTGTTCGAGTCTTTGATTTCTAAACTGGCAAATGTTGTGTTTGTCCTGAAAATCATAATAATGCATTCATTACCAAATTGTATTTATTTAAAAAAACAAACCAAATGGCTTTTTCTCGTCAATTGACGAGATGCAAAAATAGGGAAAGTGTTATTTGCATTTTTGTTGGCTTTTATTTGACGTTACATAAATAATTTTCAACTTCCCATGTAACAGCCTGGGTGTGGCTATAGGCACCACAAGCTGAGCGATCACCTTTTCCTACTCATTACAATTTCGATCTATGCTGTTTTTATTTTATCAGCAATGAACAATGTTTATTAATTTTCATATAGTGCTCCTCTGTGCAACTCAAATGCATAATTTTTTAAAGGCCTTTGTCCAGCAGTGGAACATTACAGGCTAACACTTTTTTTAGTAATATTGTACGCTACTCACTTATTAGCCTTATGCGCTAAAGAGGCGATGGTGTTGACGTGCGAGGCCAGCCGCTCGCTGAGCAGCTGCCTCCGCCGCGCCGCCAGCAGCGACAGCAGCTGCGAGTCCCTCGTCCCGTTCACACTACTTTGGGTCGTAGTGCGGCGAACTGAACCTGGAATAGACAACGATTTTTTTATGAGTATACTTAATAATACTGAGGTCTCGGGTTCAATTCCCTTCCCCAAAAAACTATCATAGAACATTTCTTTTTTAAGTTAAGAAACCGTAAGTCAATGACTACTTCTCTATATCTACACCAAGTTTTTGCCAAGTACAATGCTACACGCGAATCCTTGCGGTAACAATGTGGTTGTGAAATTATTATCACGTCTGCACATTATCTCATTTAGGAACATCAACCGTTAATCACCCGTAACGACCGTTACTGCTTATAAAATTGCATTCAATTAAAACTTACAAACAAAACGGTAATCAAGCTATTAAAGTACAGATCAAATCGTTATTGTCACAATGGCCTCAAAAGCCACAGCGTAGATAATGTCAATAATACGAGAGATGTAAACTTTACAGCTTCATTCGTTGGTAAGTGACAGATCGCATGTCAACAACCATAATTGCGGGTAATCAAGCGGCTCTGAACTGCTGTAGCAACCTTCACCCATAAAGAACGACACAGTATCAACAGTAAGACAATTAAGCTAGTTGTTTCACTAAGTCAGTAGGTTTGGAGGTGTTGAAATTACATTTGATTAATGTGCCATTCCACTGCAGTGCAAAGGCCTCAGCGCTCGCTGAAGATATCGGTACAGAGTGAACAGAATCAGATTTAACTGCGGGTTGGTGATTTCAAACCCGATCCATATACGGAAAGTAAATTAGAAATATGATTTGGTAGACCCATCAATTTAATCGGGATTTCAGTTCAGGCAGGCTAATGCACATGTCACTACGCTATTATGCCGTAATAGACTACATATAAGTATCATTAATGAAAAATTTAGTTGCCCCGTCGACCTGACCTACTGCATATCATTGCACTGTGATCAACACAGTCGCACGTCAAAACAATAGATATGCGAATCAGCGGCGATTCGAGTGTCAATCGGCCTTGACACAAGAAAAAGAATTGGACTCATACGTTGATGTGTCAATTTGATTGATCCACTTACGTACTATTATTTGATTATACTGTGACACAGTTTGATATGATAATGGCGGAGAATGATCACTAATTAGCAGCTTGATTAATTTTATTGGCTAGTGTTACTATTTGAAACACTTAATAATTTATAGCTTTAACGATCATTTGAAATTTTGAGAAACATACTTAGATCTTTTTGATTATGTTGGCTCTCCTCAGTTTAGTTCTCAAGACTGAAGTGCGCGTTGATGTCTTTTCTTTTGTGACGTGGTAATATTGGTCACGAAATTTTGACAGCATCACTCATACGGATGAAACGAATTTTTTTTAGTAGTACTTGAAGTTCAGTTTTAGAGGGCTTTAAAGGGATTTAGATATATATGTTATTTCTTACACATGTACGTTTATAGTTTTAATCTTCACTGAAGCAAGAAGAAACACTTTTAAGCAAATTGGACATCACAGGTTTATATTACTACACTACCTGCCGCACTCAAAAACATCCATTTAATCGAAACTTAACTAATTGATAGAATTTCATGCATTTTATGCCAAAATCAATCCATAAATCTTTACTTAGGAAGGGTTTGAGGTTTCTGAGTAGGGGCGTAAATAAAATCAAAGTCATATTAGTTCATCTAATGAGATGGAGTTTATTAACCCGATAATTACTAGACGCAAAGTGACTAGTTTCTATAACGTGTGTTTTCGCTTCGCGTGACTGTTTTCACAAGTTGTTCTCTGAATAATCTTTCGCTGAAGTATTCAGATCTTTATTCTCATACTATAGTGTTATTTACTATGTTTATGCAATAATTATTAAGTCAAGAACTTAACTGTATAGTAAATAAAATATAAACGGGGTATCACGTTTGTAATGATGTGCAAGTGTGTATGCACATAATACTAAGTCGGAAATATGAAATGATTTATGAAACGTTTTTAGGTTTTTATTCCATTAAGCACTGCTTTTCATGGCAGCAGTAAAATTGAAAGTAACAGTATCATATTTTCATGGTAAATGCTTAATTCAAACTTAATCAAAATAAGCTAAATTAATTTCCATTTTAGATCACGAAAATTATTATCCTCAATCGCTTTTCATGCAAATTCTTCTTGCTTCGATCTAGGATTAATCTAAGAAGTATTTGAATAAACAGAGAGTAAGTGTACAAAATAAATAAACGTTAGTCCGTGTAGCCTCTCGTCCAATATAACGGCACACTGCACTCGATGCCATCGGCTTGTATTAGTTACGTAACGGTCAGCCGCCGGTCGAGCGACAACACTCGTCCAAAATGTACGCACGCTTGTTTCACCAACTTAAAGTAAGTTCGAGTAAGTTTACGGCCAACCCTGGTGTTAGAGTTTTTAGACCGCCTAAAGGCCTTGGACATGATCTGACGATGGAAATAACCAGGACCAACAATTTAACGTGCATAATTTTAATAACTAAGTACAATCTATTGTTATAATTTAATTAGAATCTAAATACCTGTAGGTAATTGTAATTTCAATTATAAAATAATGAATTAGTATAACATTAATCCGTTAATTAATTTGCCGTTATTCAGATTTATTTATGTCAAGGCAGTTAAAGGAGTTATAACACTTATTAGATACTGGTTTCTTAAAATTAAGCGAACACTATTCATTTTGAATTGACACTAAGTTTACGGATACACTTGTGTATCTACACTAATATTATAAAGAGGAAAACTTTTTTTGTTTGGTTGTAATGAATAGGCTCAAAAACTACTGGACCGTTTTTAAAAAACTTTTCACCATTCGAAAGCTACATTATCCACGAGTAACATAGGCTATTTCTCATCCCGAAATTCCCACAGGAATAGACACAACGCGGGTAAAACCGCGGGGCGCTGCTAGTGGAAAATAAAACCGAAGTGTATCCGTAAACGTAGTTTCAATTTAACACTTAATGCTTACCAAGAACAATATACAATCTTATCTATATGTTAATTAGGATATAATTTCTAGCTAAAAAGCTCTCTTTATAGCTACTTCAAAGACGATGATGCACACTAAGACAATGTGTATGTACAATTACCTACACATGTATGGATCAAGGGCGCTGTGAGATAAAACAGTAGTAACTATTTAGTAATCTGTGTCTATAGTAACGGGTTACAGCGAATCGAAGCAAATGTCATTTGTCTACGGACTGTACCGATATCTTCAGTGAGACAGAGACCGGTGTATTATTCTACTTTAACTAAGTACAAACTTGCAGAATGTAGCACAAGAACTACCCAAGTAAACAACACTTGAAACCACAAACCACATTTCAACTTAAAACTATCTAAGTTAATGTGTGTCTGTCTGTATGTTGTAACAGCCAGTAAAGGGACGAAGGCTGAGAAAAACTTTCGTAAGTTAATAGTTTAAGTAACCAAATATAAATTACTTTACCAGTGACTTAAAGAAACTTTTATGAGTTTTACCGAAACCTCTTTAGTTGAAATAAGATAAGACGGATTGCACCAGAGTTTAGTGCTAAATGATATACTCCTATTTACAAAACAAATGATGATCAGGTCGTTTAAAGTAGTGTTCTATTCGGAACAAAATAAAATATTACAAACAATAAAATTAGTTTTTCAGTTCTCAAACATATTTAGGTACTAAATACATTTGATAGTTTTAGTGCTATCTACCAATAAAATAATATTTAAGAAATATGTATTAAGACATCTTTACAATATACTATACACTCGTATATTAATTAACCAAATCACAACATTCCACAACAACCATAAAAAGCTTATTAAAATTTAGACACTGTTATTTCAATTATTACAAATAATTAATAAGTTAATCAACCCATTGTTACTACGTTCTGACAACACACAAATGCAACAAGAACCGTGAAACTATGAATGAAACTCGTACAATACCTCACACACAATTACACATTTACTAATATTAGTCGATTTTGTAACATTACAAAATGGTATTTCTCATAGTACCAATAAAATGTACAGAAGTCATTGCCACTTGGAAACAATCTATAATAATATACAAAGCTGAAGAGAGAGAGTTTGATTTTTTGTTTGTTTATCGTTTGGTAATCTCAGGAACTACCGGTGCAATTCGAATAATTAATTTTATATTGGATAGAGATATTCAATACATTAGCTTGTTTTTTATCCACAGGAAAGGGTATGATCCGGGTATAACCGCGAGGGGCTGCTATTAGGAATGCATTGAATTTTTCTTCATGGTGTAACCTGATAATATTTTGTAAATACTCATGACAACGGACACCATGGGAGTACCACCGTCGAAGCTCTATGATTGTCGAAAATAATTACAGAGCATGCACCTTTAAGAGTATTTTCCTTTCTTTTCCTAAATTTAATTATTCTATTAAGAGAGAATAACCCTTAACTTTATCTGAATAAGTCGTTATTGTAAACTGACTGAATATGCGAGCAAGTAAGTATAATAAGCGTTTCTAACAATGCGTAGATAACGCAATACTCTACCAACATTGGGTACATTGCGTTTTTGTTGTTATCACGGCAAATACTCTGTGAGAACGCCGCGCCGCCGCGTTCGTACGTGTGAAAATATAGAACGTTGGCAATCGATTTATAACTAGACTTGTTTTTGTAATGAGTTCATGTTACGCTAAATAATAATAAAACATATACAGGGTTAACAGTTTGCACCCTATAGTTTGCGTCGCCTTAGCATACTCGGCGGCATTCATAGATCATTCACTATACATATACTGGTAGTGGCAAGGTAAGTAAAGGTAATTCATTTGAACTACAATATAAACTCACTTCTTACGAAAAAAAGAAAGTATAGATAAAGATAATTAAGCCCTGAAAACAGTTCAAAATTACCAATACCATAAGCTACTCTCTACTCCGCCATCAAACCTGTCTTTGCTCGCAACACCTGACGGCACCTCCAGCTATTAAATAACATTTATACCAAACTAACGTTACTCTAAACAATACGAGTGCACATTATCACGTGAACATGATTCATACAGAATTATTAAATAAACATCACTAGAGTAACGTGCTTCGCATTCGACCCGTAGAGGCAGCCAGGTGGTATTGTGAGAGATGGGACGTGTCGATGACACGGTATCGATATGATGCACTGTGGTTTTATTGTGATGGATGTTACTGTTAACTCAAACGTGTGAAGAAAGAATATGAGTAACTGAAAAAGATCGACAAATTGTAAAGAAAACTATATTACAAACTAAATTGAAAATTAACCTCTTTTCATCATGGGACGAACCGAGATGAACAGTTGTGAAAATGATTTCTATTTTGTAATGACTATTGTAAGTTCAAATGGATTTACTTCACTTTAGATACGGACGGTATTTTGTGACTGGAAAGACAGAAACAGACCGAATTGTCAAACTAAAATGTAAGCTAAAAGCAATAATTGTCCGTTACTTTTGTTTAAAAAGTGTTCGTTTAAGCCAAAGAAACTAGTCAACCAGGAAACAGGTCAAACAGGACTTATATTTAAACAATCTTTCGCACCTATTCATAATCCTAGTGCCTTAAAAAGTGTCTTTAAAAGAGCTGAAATACAAACACCAGTCAAGTTAACTACTAAAAATGGCATTAGAAGTGCATAGTATTATCGATAAATTAGCAATCACTATCGCGATCAGTGACCGGTAATGAGGGCGCGTGGCGCAACACTAGTCGACTACTAGACTGACTGCATTATGCGACATTATTATACATTTTTGTGCTAAACGTTGCATGTGGTTTAGACCAAATTAAACAGGTAAATGTGCACACATGAGCATGTTCACATTGCTACAGAATGAATAGTAACATGACATATAAGTGCTTTGCTTTATTAAGTATGTTAAGTAAAATGACGAATGAAGGAAACTGACGAGTAAGGCAACTAACCAATTAACGAATTACTGAAAACTGCCGAATAATGGAAACTGACGGATTGAAGGAACTGACGAGTGACCTGACTCCTTCTTTTACCGCGAATATTCATTTGTGTTCCTATTTAATGTACTTAATCGTACTTATGAACGTTATTTAACACAGACTTATAACTATGGTAATTTTCACAATTTATTAATTAAATCACAAGCTTGGGTAAAACATAAACATAAAACGTTTCAGTGAACGTACATAGAATTAAACAATGCGAACATTTCACTTCATAAAGTAATTAATAAATAAATAGAATAATTATGAAAAATAATAACTTTTTATTATAATTAACATAAAAAATATTAATTTACTTGAAAGACGTTAGTAATGTGTAACAAGAATTTATGTTAACGAAAATAAACTTATATTTAAACAATTATCGTTAAATTATAATTTTAGGTATACTAGCAGTGCCCCGCGGGTATTGTAACGGTTTCTGGGGACATTTTGGCATGTAAAGTAGTCACAAACCTTCCTTTTCAAATACTTTGAGTCTCTGTTGTAAATCCGTTTACTTAGTTTAATTTTTTTTTTAAATCGCTTGAATATAAGTGTATTTTCAGGTTTTAGTTTTGTGTTTAGTAGTTTGATGTTTTTGTTTGTTAGAATGTGCAAATATCTAGAACAGTCGTATTCGATTACTGATATAATTTTCCGTGCTTCGGAGGGCAAATTAAGCCGTCGGTCCCGGTTACTTTCTACGGATAGTAGTCGTTACATGAGCCACGTCAGAGGCCTTTGGCGGCTCAATAACTCTGACACCAGGATTGGTCAGGTTGACCATCCACTCGATGAAGAAGAATTGATATCATGTGTTGTATTTTGTATTCATAAGCTACAGTACTGAGGAAGACACTCTTCATCCTAAAATTCCCAGAAACAAGAACATTGTTACTTACAATATGAACTAGGAAATCGAACACTTATATCGGGAAACCCAACGTGTTAAGTTACCAATTACATAATTTTCCTCAAAATCATAGTGAGACGTTACACTATCATGCTTGCGGTGAGGAATTGCCTTTATGTTATGCTATTTGTATACCAATACGGGTAATTTACTCATTTCTATACTCGTGTGTCGCATACTGATCACAAAACCACAATCCACAATGTGGCATCAAAAGTTATTGTTTCTCTGAATGCTGTATATATTTTCATAAAACTCTTCAATTTTCCCTAATGGTGCATTGGAGACTATTTATTGGTTGCAGGTGTTTTTTGATGGGTGTTTTATTTACGGTGATTTGTGTCTTAATAGATGTTTTTACTTGTGTGTTTTTATAGACTTTTACTTGTGCTTAAATTTCTGAATGTTGAGCGCTTTCAGCCACCCTTCCAAGTAGACGTGACATTAAATGTATGGAGTCCTACTACGCTTTGTCATAAATGCAAAATTTTCTAAGAATGGGTGGTTTTTCGTTACTGTTATACTGTCTGTATTGATCATAAACTATAGCTGTAGTTATTTATAGCTTTTAATCAAAATAGTACACAGACTATTTTTTTTGTCTTAAACCAATAGCAAGCGAGTCAAACCGCGGGCACCAGCTAGTCCTTCCAAAAAATAATTGCAAAATAACTCAAAAATGCAGACAAAAGTAAATTACAACAGCGAATCCGAACAGAACGCATCCAGCATGAAATTAATATTTGTAAAATGTGACTGGAATCCGAATTAAATTGGTCACACTCTGATTGTAATATATATAAAACTGTTAATACAATAAAATAAATCTACATGTAATTAGGTAGTTAAAAAATAAAGCCGCAGATTGTTGTTTTTATTGGTTTGGATAAACGAATTACTGTTATAAACCTTAGAAATACCCGTTAGGTTTAAGAAAAACTTTGCTTATGTCCCAAAATTCCCACGGTGACGGGTACAAAACGAGGATAGCCGCGGTGCTACTAGCATTATAGATAAACAATAATTTCTTACAAGATAGTCAGTACAGGCATCAAAAACTGATCCAAAATAATTAATAACACTCACAGATTCTTTGATTGCAGCAGGATCTTAAAAGTTCAATCAATATCCTTTTAATCCATCACGCCTTGATAAAGACATGACTTCAGCGGATAGTTATCTTGGCGGAGTCATGATCGTGGCTCAAACATCACGAGCTCCCGATTACCTGTTCTATCACCCATAGTGATTAGTCCAATAACTCAACGGTCGTCATTAATTACTGTTATCAGTACTGCCTTTATTGTTCAGCACGATGTATTTAAAATGTTTGTAATTGTTTTTTTATGTTTACGTAGATGTTATTGAGGTTTAGGTAAAGATGGTTTTGTTTACCAATTGGTTGTCACGTTTACTCTTTGTAACATTGTTCTGAGCTTCTGGAATACTTCTGTTACTTAGTAGTAGTCTTCCAGGCAATGTCAACTATGGCAATCACTTCTACTCCTAGCTTACACGTCTTGCATGTGCTCTGACATAGCTCCTATAAACTGGTACTTAAGTAATAGTTTCTTAAAGGAAGCCTTTGAAAAAAGATGTTTTGTTTTATTAAAGAAGAAGTAAAATTAACCAGAATTTCTATTATAAGCTATAAGTAATTGTTAAATAGTAATCACCAATACAATATGTTTTTAAAGATTACATTAAAATTGATGATGAAAATTAAAGTGTACAATGGTTAAGTAAGTATTTTGCAAGTTCCAGAAAATAGCCAATAAATAAATTGCATGCAAGCGGTGCAGTACATCCATTGTGTTAAGCAAACGCAGGCTGGCATCATTCGCGTATAACCTTTAGCGTCACCTCTCCGCCCAGGCCAATAACTATCGGCTCTCAAATTATCTCGAAACTCCACAATATTCGCACTTAGATACGATTTACGAAATCAAATTGAAATTTTAATGTTTTGTCTGCCAATTTGCAGTTCAATCTCGAATATTTAAGTAGATTGCGTAAATTAATTCCAGATTTCTCAATCGGATAGAAACATTACATTTGTACGAATTGCTAGAAATGTTTTTGTATTTTAGTAATCTCATTGCGATGGAAGATATCGAGAATTTGATTCATGATTTAAAAACAATAATGTAACCCTCAGAATCAAGTATCCATTCACCAACCATTAATTATCTATCCTAACATCTTATTCATCTTACAAAAGCTATTGAGGCTGTTCACAAAAAGGTCTAACAATCAATAAAGATTACATCTAAATATGCTGAGCAAATACATTAAACAAAACGTGTATTTACATAGATTATTTTAAGATAGTGCCTTTGATTATTAGTCATGCCCTCCAGTTTAAACTATTAGATAAATTAAGCCCATTAATTTTTTGTACGATTAAAATGTGTTTGCATATTTGTAAGCAAAAAATTATATGTCGTGCAGTGTACAATTGTACATAGAGTTAATACTAATCAGGCTTTTAAGATAACAAAGAAAACTTTGCTATTGGACTTTTATCAAACAATTTTCAGGAATTCTAAAGCGAAAGAAGAGATACAAGCAAATTGTTTAAAATATATATTAATACTATAAGGTCCAAAATGTTCTTCTGGCATGATGACTCCATCAAATATGATAAAAAAAATTATTAAAGCATCTTCTAACTTGGATCCTGTGGCCATCTATTGATTGCAGGTGAAACCGCGAGTCACAGATAGTATTTTTTTGGATCCGAATCCTCTCACATAACTACTGAACCGTACCAAAGTCAACTAACTACTATTGTTCAAAGTAGCCTTCATTAACTGAATTCAGAAATAAATACAGGAAACATGTAATTTGAATAATTTGATGCATATTTGACATCTAATGTCAATGCAATATGTCATTTGTACTACCTACGGCGTATTATTTCGGTACTTTAATCATTAATGATTTATGTGATGCTACTCGAGGTCGAGTATGGAGGCTGTTTTTTGTCCAAAAAGTAATTTTGCCTAATTGCAGGTAGTTAAGCTAACATTTTTTTATACAGAAGTTGATGTTGAAGATACGGTAGCTTATGGTAAAGAGATTTATTTTTATACTAGCAGCGCCCGGTTTTACCCGCGTTGTGCCCGTTCCCGTGGGATTTCGGGATTTTTTTTACATAAAAACCTTCCTCTTGAATCACTCTACCTATTACAAAAAACCGCATCAAAATCCGAGGCGTAATTTTAAAGATTTAAGCACACAGACAAACAGACAAACGACAAACAGACGCGACGTTGTTTTATACTATGTAAAATAATGATGGTTGAATTATTGTTGAACTTATTTTTATATTCCAATTTTTTGTAATAATTATTCCTGAAGTATAGAGAAATACTTAGTTTTCCAAACAGTAATTTAGCATATAAGACTTACATAATCAACATTAATCCGTTACTATGTTTACGTCAATACATTTCACCCAGTACTTCCTTCTGCCAATATCTCTAACTAATGAACTTATAATAACAGCTCTGGCAGCAATCACACCATCAACACTGTTTCCTAAGTGTTATTCGATTACATTAGTACACTTAACGTTCCATATAATGTAACTAACACCTATAATTTTAACACTTCATTGAGGTCAAAGCAACCTTAACCAGTATATAATTTGAACCAATTTTAAATTAAAATAATGACCATAGAACTGTTTGTAATTGATACAATGATACGAATTTTATTTTAATGTTCACACGTTTGGTAAGGAGGCAATTAATCTTTGTATCGGTACACAGACATAAACAATTAAGATATATGGCTATTTAATATTGAAATCGCTTGAGGAATTTGAAAGAAGAATGGTGATAGTGTTTTGTTTACTACAATTTGTTCGGTTGTAAGGTAGATATCCTGAATCGCCATGAAGCACAAATTACCATCAACAGAGAAGAAACCTCTTCGCTATAAGATTGCCAAACCTTAACTTTATCCTCCCACATCTATTTGATCCTCTTGGACTTTACCAATTCCTTTGGATAACGAAGACGCAAGACGATCCTAACAATAATAAGTTCAACTTTGATTTAACGGTAATCAAGAGTAATCTATAGTTATTGAATGAGTAATACGTGAACTAAATGTTTATAATTACTAAGTTCAACAGCGTGGCTCTTCAGTAATCCAACATTACTCACGCGGTTACTCATTCACCTCCATAGGGTACCTCAATGGATCAAAAGCTATAATTAAAATAACTCAGAACTAATTAAAAACAAGTACAAAACTAAATTGGTATTAATAACGTCATTGTAAAACACAATAACTTAGCTACTAGAGAACGTAATAAGCTCCTTATTATTCCATGAATAGCTGAGAACTTTTGTACCTAGATCGTATCAACGGTTTATCTCAAATCAGAATGTTTTAATGCACATAACAATAAGGACTCAAATACCTGCCGCTTTATAATGAACGAGCCCTGACATTGACATTATTTTATTTGAAGTAAATTCAAAGTTATTTGTATTGTGATCATATCTAAGCTTGCGATACGGTCGCCATTGCATTTGGAGGTAACATAGATATGAAGTAAACGTATTATTATACGTAAATACTTAAGAGGTAATAAAAACAAGGAACTAGACCAAAAGCTAATCAATTTATTTCAATTAATGTGCAACTGATTTGGGAGTACCTCAAGGGTATGTCCTCAGACCAACACTATTCATCATATACATTAACATCTCTAGTATATGTTTGTAGCATGTGAAGCCTTCCTCATGAAGTTGAAGTGAAAAAATAAATTAACTGGTGTACAGTTTTGATTTATTCATAGAACAAAGAGGTAACCTTGTGTTATATTATAACGCAATCAAACAAAGGCATGTCTTGTATACAAACATGCAACTGTGTGGCTCCGTTACATAATTTAAACGCTAAATGTTAGCTAGTCGAAAATGTATCAGTTAAATCGGAGCTCTTGTGTAAACATACGCATTTTCTCTATGACATTACATCTATAGTCTCATTTCCTAGTAGTTCTTAATTAGTAATGTTTGAAGTCGTTATGAAAATAATATCAATTAGTTAATTTTCAATTTAATTGTATAAGATGTTTCGACATTATGTTTTATACATAAAATGTTTTCACAACTCTAAAATGCTTTTTAGTACGTTTCTCTGTAAAATCTAATGATATGACTTTCATATAGTTATTAGCAAGTTTAATTTCGTAATAATTGTGACTTGACCATCATAAACAACAACAAATATTTAATAAATTATGACAAGAAGCGGCCATTACTTATCAACACCTCTTACTTCGTAATTCTTCTTCAAAAACTTTCTCTGATGATTGTCGATAATCATTCAAAACTCGACTATAGTTCGAATTTAATAGAGATGACTAAAAGATTGGTCAATGAAAGCAAACGCATACAATTGCGAAACGATACTTTCACTTAGATATATCAAACTGACATTTTTTCCACGTGTTATTAACGTCTATTATGTGTATGTAGAGCAAGCCGCACCCCTTTGCCTTTGCCTCGCCGTTGCCCTCCCTAAACATTTTATCTGTTGGGACGAAAATAGTAGTGTTGTCTTTATACAAACGTATGGATGAAATGAAAATGTTTGTTTCTCATTTATATAAAATATTGTTTTTGTACATTTATTAACAGGATGTATGATGTATTATAACAGAGAGTTATGATATACCTAATATTGTTAATTATAATTAAAATCTACAAAACCTGTACAAATGAGTGTTCCTCAATTTTCGTGCTTAGACGAGTCAATTATCCTTTAACAACCGTATAAATATCAAATATAATTATTGTATTGAAAACATCAAAAGTGTTGCAACAAGCTAATGAAAAAACTTAGTTCAATTTTGGTCGATATTCATTTTCTCTTTGGCATCTAAATACACCTTGTGTACACCTCTGTGTCACAGGTGTATTCATATTTAAATTTGTTTAATATATTCTAACATGTCAATTACATACTAGTTTCTTTGGTTTAAGCAAACACTATTAATTTTGAATTAATAATACGTTTACGGATGGACTTCGCTTTTAATTTACATTTTTATCTGGCGTTTCGACTCCTTTACTGGAATCGTGTCACAGAAGGCTCTCTAGTCTTCTCTTCTAGTCTAGTCTCTGAGTCGAAAGTATCCGTAAACGTAATGCTAACAGCTAATTTAAAATGTCAATGACAATTTGCAATTGTTAAAGTACCATAGAGATCAACATTTTAATGGACGAACTGTACAACCTAGCATTAAAGTAGTAATGTACCAACACCACTGAAAGTATCAAATACAATGTAAATATGTAAATGAGTACTATGTTGGAACAGTTGAACATGTGAGAGAGTTGTACAAAGATAAATGCAAATCAAGTGTGTCAGATTGCAGATTAAAATGTTGATACCAACGATCCCGCTGGCATTGACAATGTTGATACAAATATGCATACAATACATGGAGTAACTGGTTCCACTGATGTACTAATATTTACTTGGGCAACTGATAACAATGGGAGATAAAAATTGTTTATTTGACATAAAAGTTTTACAATGTTAGCGTGATAACTAAGTTGAGCTTTAAGGAACTTTAAACTCATTGAATTTGTCAAACAATATGGACATGAAAATAAGTCAAATTAAGAATGCAACTACTATGTAAATACAGTATAGACAGACAGAAGCAACTTTAGACAGGATAACAAAATGGGCAGAGGCATTTCCTTACCCACTAATATTAATTGAGGAAACATTAATTAAAGATGTATCCACTGTTTATTCAATGAATTAATAACTAAGTAACTAAGCAACTATACCACTGAAGCAAAAATGTATTAGAACTACGGGAAGATCATGTCTTGATATACGCAATGCTTTCTTTAAGCACCAAACTAAAGACCCCAATGACACTGAAAGACATTTATGTAACATGAAAAACAAATGAATGCTTACAATCACATCAAAACTAATTCAGAGTCTATGTTTAAATGCACTATTATATAGAGTTAAATAACGAATCCGTTAGAATGTGGGTCGCGAGTATTTGAATATCATTACTCCCAAGGCCGAGGAATTGACACATCAATGTTTGATTTAGAACATTTAAACAACCTGATTGATCTTGATTGTGGTTCTGACTTTTTGTTTCTTGTATTTTTTGCTCATTTATGACTTCATTCAATGGTTAATCCTTTTTTACAAGTTTTATCAGTGATTTAAGATGCCTTTGTCCTGCAATGAAATCTTACAGGCTTTTATAAATTTAAGATTATATTGTTTGATTCTGTTCTATCTAGTTGCAAAAAGGTAAAAATCAGCATTACTCAGCATCCCTTTTGAATATTTTGTTATGGTAAAGTCATACAATATAGAGTATGATGAGACTTAACAAATATTATTTTACGGCTAATAAACCTTTCAAGCAAACTTATATGTATTGTATTAAGCCAAAAAACCATGATTGGTAAAAAAAAGCTTCCGTTGAATAGAGAACCTCCTCTTTTTTGAAGCCGGTTCAAAATATAAATCAATGAATTAACAATGACATTGCGCACCCATCAATCAAAATATAACAAATGAATGTTGCATTTCAACCTATCAGACAGCAGTATCAATTATAATCCAAACATAATAGTTAGCGCTTACGATATGATCTAGAATCTAGTACTCTAATTACCATACTCGTTGATATTTCGGCTCTTACAAATATTTAGAATAGAATAGATAGGCAATTGCTAAACGGAGTTATGCATTTTAATTATGAAATAATAGTTGCAACTGATTTTAATATTCACTCGATAGCTTATGTCTTCATTATGGTTATAAGTTGCTTAAAATGTTAATTAGTATGAAACAATGCCATCTTAGTCAAATTAATGCTGATTATACTCGGTTTCAATAACCAACCGGTAATCTCCAACTCAAATAGCACACCAAGCTGTAACATTGTATATACCTATCTCTATTACGCATTAATAACGACAAAATGATTAAATTTTACTTAGGACGTATGGATAGGAGGGCTACTTACTCTAATACACTTTATTGTAATGTCATTTCATTCCAAAATTAAAATGATTCGAAATTTAAACCATCTAACAAATAGGTCACGGTAATACGTCCTACCTTTAACACCAAAAAGGTTTAAACATATTACATACATTAAACCGTGTATTATTCCTACTCGATCAAAACACGCCTTTAAACTGAACGTTAGCGTTTCGACATCAGTCCATCGATGTACGTAAGTATATACTTACTGTTTGTAGTAAGAACGTAATTGTATTCCCCTTGAACCAATAGGTAAGGTGCTAGTCGAAATAATCGACCACATCCTTCATCGATCCTTCAACTTTTAGTTCTAGCTTAGATTTTGTTTGTAGGAATAATGTTAATCGACTTCAAAAACCGAAGGAAGTTATCGATTCGCTTGTATGTTTTTTAGTAGTAGTGTGTCAGAGGTCTTTACACTTTTGTTTTTAATATGCCGCTCTAGTGCATCTTAATCTAGAGATAAAATCTAAATTATTGTTTTCATCAAAAGTCGATTTTTCATCAAAGATAATTTCTTCTCTAGCAAAAAGAGTCAATTGAATTAAATATTCAATTCTTATCCCATAACTTTTTTTACTTTATAGTAATTGTTTTGATCGGAACATCGACCACGTTTGTTAACATTTCAGGACTCGTAATAAAAAAGTAAAAAGTAAAAGTTAGCCTTTATTTTCCCACTGCTGGGCAAAGACCTCTCATCTCACTGAAGATATCAGTACAGTGAGGAGGATTAGGCGTAATCACCACGGTAACTCGTAATAACAAAAAAAAAATAAGTAGGTAGGTAGTAATAAAGTACGCAGTCTTCAAAGTACGTCATAATCTTCAACCAAGTTGTTGTGTTTTGTTAGTAGACCATGTTGGAAGTTGTTATACTCATAATATTAATATGAGAAGTTAACTACAAATAGGATGTTTAGTTGTACAATACTAAGGTTATTAAGTTAATATTTAACTTTTATTTATTAATGAATACTTAAAGCTTGAACATTAAGAACGTTTAAATTGATGATATACTCGTATAATAAGGAAGTAAGATCACAAAAAATCATCACGATATCAATCATCATTTAGAGAATCTTTTAAAAGTCTATTACAAAAACTTTTCACAATAAAAACAAGCGTTGAATAACAAAATTACTTTAAAAATATATGTAACCTATTTGGTAATCTTTAGTTTTTTATGAGTAATAAAAATTTTGCACACGAAGTTGGGTCGTAGGCAAGAGAGGTATCGGTTTGGCCAACTATGGATAATTGATTAGTCGGCCGTTCGGTTAGTTAGCCGTGGCTACACTGTGCAAGAGGCTTGAGCAAACAGGCGAGAGGTAACGACAAGGTTTACTTCATACCTATCTGAAAATTTCTCTTGTTATAAGTCTTCTTCCTGGAAACTGACCTGAACTGAAATTCTTTGAGATGCTGCACTTGACTATACTATTATAGCTTGTTGGAGAGATTTACTGTTTGTTTATTAGTTTAAAGAGGAAAATAATATCAAAAGCACGCGGGCAAACCCGCTGAACGATGCTTGTTATGAATATTGGAGTAGTACCTTAGGACCTACTTATCTATTCATATTCCAAGAGCCCTGTGGGAACTGTAATCTCGCCACGTCTCGCTGTCAGCTGACACCCGATCAATACCTTATTTATTGTCAATCAGTAGACGCAGGCGCAGGCGCTACGACCCAACAACGTAATCAACCCATAAACATGCAAAAATATCGCCTATGCCATCGACATAAAGTTCAATATATTACCATTATATGCTTAAGAAAATCGCATTCTATTACGTAGAATATAAAGTGCATTGTCTATTGTAGATTCTTTTTGAATTATAAATATTGAACATGCGTTATGTATTTTGAGGAAAAATGATAAAAATCTAGTTTTAAGACCAAGTGACTCGATTTATTTATTGTTGTTTGTATTGAGGAATGTGTAAAATGGCGATTGTTGGAATAAGGAAGTTATTTTTATTGAGCGCAGTGTTCCCACGAAGTTCAGAGGTCGCCAGATCATTGAACAAACATTAATTAAAATTGTTTATAGTACACCGGATAATGAGCGACGTAATGAGTAGAATTACGATACGAATTACCCAATAATTAGACTCGTCAATATATTATTGGTACTTTGAAGTAGGAACTACGCAATTTTTAATCAACTTAAACTTAACTACATGGATTAATTATTAATTATCATGTGTTTTTGTGATGGTGGATGCCAATCTTATGATAGCTATGCGAGGTCCTCGAAACGTAGCGAAAACCGCATCGTCCAATCATAGATATCATAGCATAGCTTGATGAAAACATGTCTTATTCCAAATATACTTTCTACATAGCAACATTGATTACAGTCAAACTGTGTACTAACTAGAAAATCGTTCAATATACATAAGGCCTTAATTCCAATACCAAACATAGAAAGGCATGTAATGACTAGTTACGTCCACTTGATTAGGCTGACTACAGACGAGCGACATTTGGAGTCGACTTAAGTGGGTCGATGTTTACGATACGCCGAGTATTTGGAGTGCCGAGGGTTGTGGCACCACTTTCATAACATCGCTAATACCGAGAAGTAATGATCTATGAATTGCTAATTATTGTAATGTGTTTATTACGCTTTCATGGGTAAGCTGGTCTTGTTGTGTTTTATTAATTAATTATACTTTTGTCACTACTGTGAACGTTGTATTGTATATTTAGACGTCTTACTTACTTTATGCACAGTGGTAATCGCGCCTAACCATCCTCACTGTACTGATATTTGAAGTGAGATAAGAGGTATTATGCCCAGCACTGGGACATTATGATGATACTTTTTATGAATCTTATTTCAAAGATATTTTGAGATTCTTAACTTGAATAATATGCTTCTGTTGTAGTACAATTGCAGTTCCATAATGTTCTATTGGATAAGGGATAGAACAGATAAGTCATAAGACTTATTTAGGAGATAAGTATTATTATTCTTATTCACTATTACTTAGTACTAACTTATCAAGTTGTCACAATGATATATTTAAACATGATTCATGCAAAACTATAAATAACCCAATTGACGTCAAACAAAGTGCAACAAAGGTTCGATGTTCTAATGTGAAATTGATTTCATGGTCTAAATATATTCATTGGTTGTGGCCGGCGAGTGCATTCACACACGGTTCTATGCGGACTATTGTCAATGGTGACAATTGTCTCGAGAGTAATGTAATCGTATCGTAATGTCCGAGACACACAAAGGGAGGATGAAGAAAGGCTCTCAAGTAAGGTAACTTTAAAATTCTCTTTTGTTGATTTTTTAGAATACTTTAGAAAAGGTGAAAATCATTCATTTCGTAAATTAGTAGTTTTAGTAATAGTAAATAAGTGACCCTAAATCACCTAAAGACCTCCGACATGGTCTCATACGACATGATCATTCAAACACCTGAAATCATCTGCTTAACGCGCCCTTCGAAGCATAGTAGCGCTCAGATAGAAATGCTACTATTGGCCACTCATCCACGTAAGGGTCTAACTGCAAGATGTGAATGAACTAATATCGCTTAGTCAAACTAGGCCACGAATGCTACATTTGTGACAATCATTCACTCTATTAGAGATTTGAAAAAAACATGGTTTTTTTTTTCATTCTATCATAGATAAAGATCGCATCCGGGACAATGAGAGACGTGTTATGACTACAAAAAGGGCTTACTCTCGCAGCATTATCTAAGCATCATAACATCATTAAAACTAAAAATATTAATGAGTCCCTAGCATCTCAAGCCCACGAAACAATCTCGCTGATAATCAACCGCCATGGATTATCTTACCTTCGTGACTATTGTTATTCCAAATTCTGTTGTTACCTCCACGACACACTTCCGAAACTTTCCCCGGAACGGTTTTACGTAACGATTTGATAATTTTGATTTGTATTACTGATAGGGAATATGTTTAGTTATAGAAGACTAGCAGCGCCCCGCGGTTTTACCCGCGTTGTGCCCGTTCCAGTGGGAACTTCGGGAATTTTTTTACATAAAAACCTTTCTCTTGAATCACTCTACCTATTACAAAAAAACCGCATCAAAATCCGTTGCGTAATTTTAAAGATTTAAGACTTAAATCTTTAAAATTACGCAACGGATTTTGATGCGGTTTTTTGTAATAGGTAGAGTGATTTAAGCATACAGACAAACAGACAAACAAACAGACAAAAATAGCGACTTTGTTTTATACTATGTAGTGATGAGTAGTAAAGAAAACTCGTGTTTTTCTACACTTTTTCGATATAATCTTCTCTTCATAAAGAAGTATGGTTGTATTTCTCATTTGTTAGTTTTAAAACGTTTTTTTCTCCAATACATAAAGGTTCAAGCTACTCTTATTTCTCTTTTCTCTAACATCAAAGGAATTTTGTTTATCGGAAGTATATGCTATACTTACGTTGCCTTACCAATGATTTACAAACGCTTAGAAGTGGACTGGTGCGTAGTAATAGTTATTTATTATAGGTATTGAGTTTAAAGGCCTATTCCGAGAGCGATAACGACTCGTAAATACCTGTACCAAAGGAAAGGAAATCATTAGTTACATTTATATATATTTAACTAGGTCCTGCAGTTTTACCTACAGCTTAAGGGTGATTTCAGACCATCGTCTTCTTACTGGGCTTATGTATAGGTTGAGAATTGATACATTGTGTGCTTAAAAAACCGTAAGCTTTTAAGCACATCAATGCTCGTACGGACGCTTTCAATACGCTCGCATAAATTGCTGGTCTAAAACCACCCTAAAACTTCTGGGTTTTTAACGCCTTTCGGATAACGGATTCAAATTCAGAATCCTAGATTTCGTAGTCAATTTTGCTAAACAAATGTGAGACAATTTCATATCAGGTAGCAGCATTGATTTAGGTACACAAAAATACGATCGTTCGACATAATTAATATGAAAATGTAAATGTAATCGTGACATGTTGGGCTCGCCAGCGTGGGTGCATACAAATTGTGACTCCTAGTCTTCAATATGTTAATAGATAAATGATTAATTACCAAGAGTGTCTCATATTTTTACACTTTACATTACGTCAACTTGGTCCGGGTTTGAGATCACCAGCAGGCGACCGTAATTATTACACCTAAACCTTCTTACTTTACTGAAATTCAGTTATATGAGAGAGGGTACGAGTTGCTCTGGAGTGGGACATTATAAGATAATATTACTTACTACTTAAATATATTTAATACTAAATTATATTTTACTAGCAGTACCCTGCGGTTTCACCCGTCCTAATTCGTAAATTATTCCATCACTTCTTACCGCTAAACCTTCCCTGGATTACAACAAACATTTCAAAACCAGAATCAACTAAATCGGTGTAGCCGTTCTCAAGTTTTAGCGAGACTAACGAACCACGATTGATTTTTACATACGTATATAGATTAGAGAAGGTTTATATTACTACTACCACAGATTACTAAATAGTACTGCTACTACTACTAAACTACACAGATTTAAGATAGAAAGTGCTTGAGGCTCTTGTATAGCCCAGTACGAATATTTTCAACAAAACGCAAAGTAAAGTCCGTGAAAAACGAAACAATAGTTTTGGGAAAACAATACCAACTGTGCAAGAAGTACTATATGTACATACATACATATCGTAACGGTTCCGCACGCATTTCCCAATCAACTAGCAACAGAAACACACGAAAATAAACCTTATGCCTTACCTATTAAAGACTATGAAAAATAAAGAAAATTCATCATTCAATTCGCTAAACAAGTCGTTGAACCTTATACCCAAAGTGTTAGAGTTCATTTTGCTTAATCAAAACGAAAGTGTTGTAATAAATTGCGTGTACGCACAGCGTTTACCTTTCTTGGTCAAATTGTAACGTTACCGGTTTGTGATATATAGTTTCTGGTTGAGAAAAAAGCGGTTTAAAAGTTACATTGAAAAGAACAGTTTTTCAAGTTAAAAGTAGTTATTTTAATCAGTTTCATTTCAAGCAATGTATCGCGAAACGGGTTAGAGTCGAGTTTGACTACTATTCACTCTGTTGAAGCATGAAAATTGATTTAGAACTGTAAAAGCTATAATTAATTAGAGGTAATCTTCCACTCTTTTACTCATTGTATTGATTCATACAAAAACATTTGCCCAACAGTGGGATTTTAAAGACAATTAGTCTACAAAAATACTCTCAGTTCGGTTGGTATATTTCTTATTATAACTTTTGTGTTTCCTCCACGACCTCTGTTTAAAAGACCTTTGACACATAACCACTAAACATTATTCAATATTTTTGTATTATAACATTGGACTCACCAATCAAATTAGAATTAGCTTCGTAAACGCGTTAACTATTACCAAAGCGCGGTAACCGTTTGCATGCTAATAGCCGATATGACATAGTGTGCGCTTGCGCAAGACAAAACGGCATCCTTGCGAAATGGCCATTGTGTGTGTGGCTTACTGATGACAGTCGGTTTATTAATAACAGATTATGAATAAGCGTTTAAATATGCATTCTACTTAATGTTTAATGAGCATTTGAAAGTTTTGTAAGGGAATGCATTGATGAAAGCGTAGGATAGGTTACGCAGTAATCCGATCTGGAAGATATCTGAGCGTATAGAATTTTCTATATCTATTTCCTAGGTTAAGAACGTAGAGTCTGGACAGGATAGGGTTACAGGTTTTACTTTGGTTACCTTAACCTGGACTGGTTACTATTTGTTACCTTAGTAATAATAAATAAAAACACCCGGAAAAATTAACACAGTTCTGTGCTTGTATTATGAAATCTAAGTTATACTATTACATTTACATTTATACGTAACTTATACTATTACATTTACATTTACAAATACGTTAGATGTAAACAACTACATATGTCTGCACATTTTATTTACTCTGGGCGGGAATCGAACCCGCAACTTCGATACAGTAAACGCTCTCACATGCTACTGAGCCAACGGGGTTGGGTTTTTAAATGTACATATGATCGATATCGTATAATTTCTCAATAGTTAGGTGAAAACTATCGCTATGTAAAAATAAATTTACTTTTACTTTAACTGTATTGTAATGATTAAATCTGATATTACGATTCGAGATATTAATGTGCGATAACAATAAGTCGTTCGCACTATGTAACATACGATGACAGTTACAAAAAAGAGCTGTCAACATATAGACCATGCGGCGGACGACTGACTGTGATCACACCTTAAGAACAGCCTTGATGCTGAACTTGTCCAAAACCAACAATAACATTGTTAAGAACAATAATTTAAACCAATGTTACATTAGCGACTGCTTATCAATATAGTTATGACACGACTGATACCGATTATACAATACTTGTCGAATATCACACGAACCATAGTAGAGGCCGCGTCTCCAACGTACTTATAGTTCATCGAGAAGTCAACAAGGTTAGATAAATAAGTAAAGGTTAAGTTGGTTCTGTTTTTTCTAGATTATTCTAGACTAAAGACTTGTACAGTAGGTTAATAGGTTACCGATTCTGTTTAAAACTACATCTGTATAAAAGACTAGCAACGCCCCGCGGTTTTACCTGCGTTGTACCCGTTCCCGTGGGAATTTCGGGATGAAAAATAGCCTATAACCTTCCCGTTGAATGTGGCTATCCATTACAAAAAGAATTATTCAAATCGGACTGATAATTTCTGAGATTACCCCGAACATACAAACAAACAAACTTACAAATTTTACCTCATTATAATATTAGTATAGATAAGTTGCTACCTACACAACTACCACACAGAGAAGGTAACTACAAGAGTTAAGTCTAGAGCTAACTTCACCACTGAATTCTATTAATGTTAAGTGTACTTAAATGTCAGACGCAACCAATCAAACTTTAATAGAACTTGCAATGCAATAAGCAAAGAAATATCGATTATACCAGACTAGCAGCGACCCGCGGTTTTACCCGTATAGTGTCCATTCCCGTGAGAATTTCGGGATGAAAAAAAGGAAAGCCTATAACCTTTCCATTGAATGTGGCTATCCATTACAAAAAGATTTATTCAAATCGGATTGGTAGTTTCTGAGATTGGCGCGATAAAACAAACAAACTCTACAACTTTATTATATTAAGTATAGATAATGCACATAATTGAATAATACATCAGGCTTCCCTTTACGAAAGGTCTCGATTCATTTAGTATGTAATTATTTGATAGTTTAACAGTATTACAAACGAAATTTCCAATATACCATAAATAAATACACACATAGCACGTAAGTAGTATACAGATATAAATTACAACAAACATCATATATACATTTTTCTAGAGCGCATTTGATAGATTTTTTTAGTACCTATGTAAATAGAAAGATTATGAAACACAGGTCACTTGTCAGTTAATATACCACACAATGGAAAGTAAGTATAAGTTAAGTGGTTTCTCACTTTTGGGTCAAACTCTGCGTGACTGATAACTTAATGTTTATTTAAGTGAGCTTAGGTTTTTAGGACATCTCAACGTCTAATCCTAAGTGTTAAAGAGTAGAGTTTCTAAATGTTGGCGATGCATTTTAAGTATTATGTAAGTAAAGTAGTTTCGTTTTAAATTATACTGATTCATGTAAATTTTTGGGTGAAGTGCTTTTAAATTTTATGCAACTGATAAGTCGTAACTTTAAAAACGAAGTCATGATTCATCGAAAGGAAAAAACCGGCTTGAAACTAGATTTCAATGAGAACTACCGCCTTTTATTTACCTTTATCGTTCAAAAATAAATTAGTAGTAGTACCTCATATACGTCCGTGCGTACGATATTCATGCACTATAGAGAAGTACGAAAATCGGCCTGACCGATTGTTACCAATCATAGCTAAGAACCGCAAGGCTATCAAATGAAAAAAAAACTGTATGGAAATCGGTTTCTCCATAGACACATACATAGCGTCAAACTTTAACTTTTGGGTCGGGGGTTAACAAGAGATCTAACAAAATATATTTGCGAGTTGCAACAGACGAAACTAAAAGTTTATTCGAGTTTCAGTGGTAACCCTGCAGTTTATGGACCCATATGTTTCTGTTATTATTCACACTATCTAGTCTCGTATCAGAGGCTATCTAACGTTCCAAGTCTAGCCAAATAAGGTCAATAGCAAGCTTAATACGATTTAACAGATAAATGAGTGAAATCCGATCACAATCGAGAATTAGACAATTGATATAACCACGCATTGTTGGAACCGTGTCAGGGGTCTTAAGAAAGGTGTATTGTTTCAAGGAAATTACTGTTGTATTATACCTAGGTTAGGTATTTGCAATTTGGGTACTAACAGGGCATATTCTATTTACTATTTATTTTAAACACTAGTAGAGCTCTGCTTTGTGACCCGCGTGGTTCAAGTACGAATTTCGAGATAATAATCTATAATATAAAAATGAATCGCAAAATGTGTTGGTAAGCGCATAACTTCAGAACGAATGCACCAAATTCGATGATTATTTTTTTAATGTGTTCCTTATTGTCAGGACAAGGTTTTTATATAAGAAAAATAAGGAATAAAAATCTCAAAATTTCCACGGGAACGGGGGCGCTGCGGGTGAAACCGCGGGGCACAGCTAGTTACTTATAAAAACTTTGTTTTGAATGTTAGCTATCTAACACAAAAATCATTATTCACGTGGTTAGTATAGATAATTATGAAGTTAGATCTTACGACTATCAGGATAATTATGAATGATAACTTTTCCTTATTTTAGTAGTAACGTTACTTTTAAAGACTATGGTGTACTGCATCATCACACTTCTCCCATCTAATGTGATTTTTAAAAAAGGAGTATGTTCAATATTTCAAATCCTCATGAATTTCTTACGTTCTTAAAAACTTGACTTCTCTATAGTGTATTCAAAATATAAGTTCATTTCTCAGAACTTCTTGGAATGTAACTACTATTCCGGCATTCGCACTCAGATTTGCAGATAATTATCAAGTAATGCGAATTAAACCGGTGTCGGTGAAACCAGGGCCTTACTTAGATCGCATACTTCACGTATTTGCGTAAAAATGACGCAAGCGAATCGTTCTCCAGTTAAACTATTTCGAAGGTATCCCATACATAGTACCTAGTATCGTATGAAATAGAACCACCGCTGTATCTTTCAATTTGTATGTTCGTACTGAGCTATAAAACTATAAAAAAAGGCTGTAAACTAAAAAATCCTATTACTTGTAGCTGCTCATTTATGGATTGACTACAGTGTTTTGGGAGAATATTTTGCAGAAAAATCAACGCATCCTTTAAATTACTACACTAAACCATTCCCACCCAGATTTTTTCATCAATTCTTAGAAGAATACGAATCAGAAATAAACTAGATTGAATGCAAAACGGATCCAAAATTGTATGCAAAATGTTCTGTTACAACACTTGCAATCTAGTCTCGAGCAACAGCGACTGGCTAGACTTTAACCTCATTTTTATTGAATAATTATTATTTAATCATTTTAGAGAGCACTTGAATACTAAACGATGCCAGTCAGAATCCTGGAAGAGTGGAAAACCCAGATAGGCATAAACCACCGTGGTACCTACATAACTATTTGAATAAGAAGGTTACCGGTTACCCGTATGTTACATGCATGGTTTTACCCAGTTCTACCAACATGCAATAACTACCTATCTCTGATCTGCATTAGAACATACCTCGTTTGATTTCCACCAATTATAACAACCTTAGCATAGCAACGTAATATAGTTAGAGTGGAATCCCCCGATCGTATCAAACGTAGAATATATCTGATGGAAAGGCCATAGACAGACTTAGGCAAGCATGATTGCATCTTACCTTTTCACTGTATTCATATCTTCTAGGAGCAAACCTTTACCGCACAATAGGTCAACTGCCGTACTCAGAGACGTCAAGTATTCGGTTGTTTCAATCGTCAGACCATATCGGAGGCCTTTTGGCGGTCTAAGAGCTCCGACACCAGGGGTGGCCACTAACCCATTCGAAATGAATGAATGACAGACGTCAAATCATTCCTTAAGAGAGGTTCAGCTCAATAATTGCCGATTACATTGACATTACTGAGTACGACAGCTTATTCTTGTATGCTATTAGATACTTTACTGACTTTAAAACGAGACTTTATTATATATTTTCTATAAATACACCAAGAATGCGCTGGTTCCTTCGAGGTTTTCTGATCGTGTATAAATCTGAGCTAATGGACTGTGTCGCACTTAACAGACACGTATGGAGTAGAAAGGTACGAGGTCGAGCCCAGTACCTTGAAGTACTTGAAAAACTCAACTTGTATTTACTAGTACATACTAACTGGTACACACATGACCTGAGTATGTACTAATTAATACTTCATACGCCTTCACTTAGTTCTAGAAATGTATTTAGAAACTTCTAGGTTGTGTTTCCGCTGTGGTAGTACTTGTGTGGTAGTTAGTGTTTCTAGTTTTAATTTGATGCTATTCTAACAATGTCAGTGTAATGTTAAACGATGAAGATTAGATTTTGATAGTCTCATGAAACTTCAGCTTGAGTTTTAGAAATAGGAATACCTGTTTAAACTTATCTACACTAATATTATAAAGAGGAAAACTTTGTTTGTTTGTAATGAATAGGCTCAAAAACTACTGGACCGTTTTTAAAAATTCTTTCACCATTCGAAAGCTACATTATCCACGAGTAACATAGGCTATTTTTCATCCCGAAATTCCCACAGTAATGGACACAAAGCGGGTAAAACCGCGGGGCGCTGCTAGTTTTGATAATAAACAGACTTTTCAAGTTTTAAATAAGATATAACTGCAATACATACATAGATATTTAAAATACTTCAAAAGTTTTTCGGACCACCCAGAATTGCCACTACAAGATTTTACCGTCTATACAAAAAGGCCATAACAAAACACCTAAACTAACTATTTACTCCAACAATAACCAATTCTCCCTTCATAACTCGCAGACAATCGTTGAAACCTTCAACGAGGTAAATGGTGAATACTTTACTGAATCTCTGCGAAAAGGTTACCGTCGTGGCGCAATCGCAGGGCTATTCTAATAACCGGTGGCTTTACGACGACGTAAATTATATTAGTTTAGTACGGAGTTACGATCAACAAACGTACTCTATTTAGCAATATTTAAACGGACATAAATCTTAGTAATCACTACATAGTATAAAATAAAGTCGTCTCTGTTTCTGTTTGTCTGTTTGTCTGTATGCTTAAATCTTTAAAATTACGAAACGGATTTTGATGCGGTTTTTTGTAATAGGTAGAGTGATTCAAGAGGAAGGTTTTTATTTAAAAAAATTCCCGAAATTCCCACGGGAACGGGCACAACGCGGGTAAAATCGCGGGGCGCTGCTAGTATGTTTCTATTTGAACGTTAGATATAACCTTTACTTGGTAAAAGTATTAAGAAGCTGGGAGAGATAAATCTTTTACTACTTTTCATGCATTAGATTACAAAAAATCATTAGACTAACAAAATTGAGAAGTAAATAATTTTTTTTAAAGTATAGTAAAGTATTAGCATGTGATGTCCCACTGCTGAGCAAAGGCTGGGCAAAGATAAGAGGTTATCTCACTGAAGATATCAGTTCAGTGGGGAGGATAATCACCACGCTTGCCAAATACAGGTTGGTGATCTCAAAAATGTCTTAATGTAAAAAATTCAGCCATATAAAATGTGAAATCGCCTTTACACCTCACATCAAAGCAAAGGCCGCCCCAGAGATGTTATCAGCACCATCTTAAAATACCACATTTTGTTTTAAAAGCAACTATAAAACAATTACAGTCATTAGAGTCGACCCTCGGAACGCAATACCTACCATCAACTGTACCTTTTGACCCCGTTGTTATTACTCACAAAATAAGCAATAATTTCATTATTCAGAATTGGTTAATTATAAATTAACTTCAATCCTTGAAACAATACTGTGCTGGTCGTTCGTACAAAATGTAAGGAAATTATTTGAGACAATTAATAACTAATGTCGAGGTGAGAGAATTGTCTATTCGCTTTTATTTCATCCCACAACTGCTAGGCAATGGTCTAGATTATTGACCCTTTTTAAAGCCTTGAATAGACTTAGCATAGATTTCACAATTTAGGCATTAAGCATACATTTTTCTCCTATCCTTAACGGTAAACTTTTAGCTAGTAATGTCCTACAACAGAGCAAAAGTCAAAAAGATATCAGTTCCTATTAGGAACAATAATATATGCAGATATTAAAGTCTTGCACGAAAAAACAAGACAAGATTAGATACCTATAAAAACATTTGCGCACATTGTAAGTAACTTTAACAGTCGCATTACTGTTTGAAAGTCGCTGTCCTTTGCATTAAGTACTCATGCATACATTACAGAGTTATTTACATTTTCTTATTATTTATCTCTGTGGACAGAAAGGGTGTAATACGAGCTTTAATGAGCTCCCTTTGAGGTCGCAACAATATTATTTCATTCACAGTCCTTTAAATAATTGATGCAGTTTTTCCGTATATATTTTTTTCCAATGAATTATTTAAATCTCGTAGTAGATTAGTTAGTTCAGTCATATCCTATTATAATAAAATGATGATAATAATATCCTATCATCATTGCAGAACAAAAAGTTTAAAATTCAAAAACAATATTAAATAAACAATACATATTTAAAGTTACCACATATTTTAATTTAATAAAAGTTAATTACTCATTTGTGCTCCTTTGCAAGAGTTTTTATCAGTCTGTCGTAATTTTTTTCAGTCTGACGTTTAATGAAGTTTGACGTTAATTTTAATAGTTTTTAAACAAGACATCATCTTAACAAACTACCGGATATAAGATTCATAACACACCTATTTTCATCGCCATTTAATTTAATTCCATCATGAGGTCAACCCAACTTAATGATATAATGTTTAATATAAAACCGCCTACGTCTAATGCCTCAGCTCTGACCAAGCCTAACTAGGTGGGGCACTGGTTTGATCTAGATCTAGATTCTATTCTACATCTACCTAATGTCTATAAATGGAAGAAACAGATCTTTTATAGGAAATGTATTTATTTATAGATATGATCTTGGATTCAACGTGCTGGATAAATATGTTTGTACTCGTATTGTATAGACGACCCTTTCAAATGTTAAGTACTTTGTCACATTACACAATTTGGAAGTGTTCATCGAAATATCAGTAGTTATTATAGAACTTCGACAACGATAAAGTTGTTAATATAGTTGGGCTATAATATGGGCTGACTGGAAAATGTTAGGTCTTCGTAAAATCCTCCAGTGATGTCTATGTCTAAACTTACTAATTCAATCTAAAAGATTCTGGTTTTATGTTTTTCTTTGAATAGTTATATAATTAACTAGGCTTGACTTGCCGAGGGTCAAGAATAATTACACGAATCAGAAACAACCAAAACCGGTCAACAACATGAACTTTTGGAAGCCGGAACTGGTACATGAAGTCATAAAACCAAGGTATTACAGCTGACACACATTTCTCGTCATAAAGATAAGCGAGCACTTATTTTATTCATTTAAATACCGAAATACATTAACATTTCTTAACTCGCCCACTATAAATTAAATTCGATCGTGTAGCGCCTCCATTAAGTACATATATTTATCAATTTATTACAAGCAAGCAGCTTTCACTCTCTGGATCACTTTTACTTCCAAGGACAGGCACTTTCTAACCGCAAAGAGTGCTACAGAAAATTGAATTTAACTGTGTTGTAAGACGGGTTAAAATCGCTTGTGAGGAGTTGTTGGAATGAGTGATTATGGGTGAAATGGGTCACGTTGGGTGAGCTTGTTATTTTTGAGTAGTCACAGATGATGTGTGAGTAATGTTTGGTCATTTGTCAGAAATGAAATGGTGAACATGTTTCATAACTGTCTCCAAGGAGATATGTATATCCTCCTAACTATGGTCGTTAGAATATTAATCCTGCATATAATTGTATATTATTTTTTTATTAATGCCGTAATCAGAATATCTACGGCAGTTAACTGCCATATATAAGCTAACCCCATTAATTGTTGAACCATTTAAATTTTAGATTATTTGAACTCAATATTCTCATTTCAACCCTTGTTTCAATAATTCGTTAGTATATTCGAGGTCTTATTAATATAAGTTATAGTGACGTTCAAAGTCAAAGTCAAAGTCAAATATTTTTATTCAGTTTTGGCCCCATAGAGGCTCTTTTGAACGTACCACCCATTCGGAAGAACATCAGCAGAGAAGAATGGGCAAGAAACTCTGCTGGTTATTTTTTTTAAGTCAAGGTATAATACAATTTAATACTTATAAGGTGCGGCGCAGACGACAGACTTTTTGTGCGATCGAGTCTGCGGCGCACAAAAATTCGGTCGAGAATTTTTGCGCGTCGTGTGCGTTACTGCATATAATTACATAGGTTCTATTTTCACAGACTAAAAAGTGCGTCACGGATAGTCTGTCGTCTGCGCTGGGCCTAAGTATAGATTACATGTCAAAATCAGCTTGACTTGCTGGTGCAGGAATTTGACTCCAGACATATTTGTCCTCAATGTAATCAGTAACGCTATAGTATGCTTTAGTCAATAAAACGTCTTTAACGTATGATTTGAATTTACCTTCACTAAGCCCAGTTACCTCCTTGGGAATTTTATTATAAAATTGAATACATCTACCAATGAAAGACTTCCCGGTTCGCGCTAACCTGGACTTAACAACAGCAAGCTTATTTCTATTTCGCGTATTAAAACTGTGGTGATCTCCGCGCACCTTAAGGTTACTCAAGTTTCGGCGGGCATACATTATATTTTCAAATATATATAACGAAGGAACGGTAAGAATTCGACTGGATTTAAAACGTTCCCTTAGTGACTCACGTGACCCCAATTTATAAATCGCGCGAAAAGCTCTCTTTTGGAGTAAAACAATTTCGATATCTGTAAAAAACAACAACAAATGAAAATAATACAACAATTCAACAACGATTGACAACAATATTGGATGTAACAGTTCCATTTCCACTCCAAACCGCAAATTCACTTTCTAAATTAAACTAAAGTGAATCACTGAGACAATTTCTTCCAATTATTCATTTGTTGCAATAAAATTGAGCTAAATCCTGCGGTTTTGTTCGAAATTGTTGCCTTAATAACACTTTCTCGCATTTCTCCGGCATTTTGGAACAGAATGAAAGTCTTTTCTTCTTCAAAATTGTGTGTTAATTGACATTAACAATGATTTTAATAACAGGCATTCTATACAAAGTCTTAATTAAACATACATGAGACCACAAAATTAAGAACCTCTACCGTACCGTAAATATAAATCTTCTGCTCCTATAGTAGACAAGCGACCATCGCTTCGCTTATTTACTGTCGAAATGTATAGATACTGTCATGTTACATCCCCGAACATTTTAGACAGCCAGCCTTCGATCAACAATACACAACAGCGATCAACAATACACAACAGTTGTGTATTGTTGATCGAAGTAGCCAGCGAATGCGTAACGATATTAATCTTCCTGGACGATTTCGGCTACAGAGACTACTTAATTGGTTAAAGGGGATCGGCGCTGATGTTTACCCGACGAACGGTGAGCGCGATCATAACTGACTCTATTAGAAAAAGTGTCAATTGTCTAAAAACCTGATGGCCAGTGACTTGAAACTCTTTCCCAACTATTATCTTAGCTATGATTACTTACATTAATTACTTTTATGTATCTCCAATGTTTCGATTTATCAACAAATAATTGCTAAATAACTCTATTTTGACAACAATGAACGGTTATCGTAACTTTCGTGTTGGGTCAAAGAACTGACATCTATTACTTTATATTTTTTGCTTCTCTCTTTCAGTGCTGTCTTGGTATCGATATTTTTACACTCGATTGGCTTCGTTAAGATGTCGTTCCGTAACACATATATTGCAGTGCAGCAACAAGCATGTACAGCAACGGCAGCGTCAACTACATATGTCGTAAGACAGCTGAATTTTTTGAAAAAGTAGATGGTGTGCATAAGACCCATTTTTAACACTGAAACTGCCTTCAAATCATGTTGTGTTTTTGCCTAAAAAGTATAGTTTGTGTTAGAGTTGAATATGCTGTGGCTGTTGTAGTTATGCCGTTCGCTCGCGAATGCAACTGCTGTGTGCAATGGAATTGTACCTCAACTCGACATCAAATAAATGTCAATCTTTTTGTAAACGGTTCCCTGTTGTTATTATGTGGCTTCAAACGATACACACTGTGAAGTGAGTAATAACACGAAGACTAATAAAGACACGTATACTTAAAGTTAAATTATTTTATATGTATGTTACTAATAAATTCGCATACTTAAAGTTTAATTTCTTTTATGTATGTTACTACTACACGAGAGATTGAGCAAACACAGTCACACTTTTTAGGATGTATCCTCCCAAAACGATTTATTTTTATTTTCAAATATAAATTAAGTGCACAATACATTTCCTAAACCAGTAATAACATATTCTACAGATGTTCTAGACAGGAAGACGGACACATAAATAATTCTAACATCAAAGAAATTCCTCCCAAGTTCATTCACACCTCCCACTACTAGATGATGTCATCCAATTGGTTTATTTAAAAAATAAACAGTAGAAACGAGCAGTGATTAAATTTATGTCATGTGGTTTATTTGTTTATACATAATAGCGAGTTTTTAATTCATTCACAGATGTTGAAATGGTTGGAACACGTGGTTTTATTGAGTCGTTTAAGCTTATTCACCTTAATGTCTAGAATGATATGACACCCACGTTAATTTTGAATATGAATCTTAAATAAATAAATATTTTCAGAACAAATTCACACATGGTTCATTAGATTAAGTTTAACTGATAATATTACATATACATACACAAATACATATATATTACATATACATATACTAGTGTCTGTGTTTATATTTCAAATGTAAAATGTTAATGTGTTGTCCTAATTTGACTATTTAAATGTATGTGTATTGTGCTGGCTTTCTGTACGTTTTGGCTATACTGTAAGTACAGTCAGTAATTTAATGTAAATAAATAAATAAATAAATACTTTATAAGAATATATAATTGACGCCCAGACGTCGTCTTCAATAACTATGTTGACTCCGGGCGGGAATCGAGCCGGCAATCCCCGACACACTCCCCTCCCCCCGAAGGAAATATCTTTGATATGCAAGATGATCTTTCCCTACTATGTCCCAAATATTTAGACACTAAAACTTCTATTATAAACTCATGTGGTTTCAAGATGAATTTCAAACAAATTATTTATTGGAAGCCTTTATACGTGTTATTATTTATAAAACAAATGTTTATCTACGAATTATAGAACGCAATAATTATTTAATCATTTAGTAATATCCATAAACTGCACAAGGTTTAGGAAACCGACACATACTAATGTGTTGTTGACCAAATAAGGACTTCATAATAGGACATTAAACATTTAATATCACTAAAAGAAACTAAAATATTAGTATCTACCTGTTTCTTAGCTTCTTAGCTATATTTCAAAAATAAAATACATTTTTATTACTATATTTCTCTACAGTAATTATAATTTCGAAAGGTTATGAAATTTACAAACTAACTTACTTTTTAGTTGGATGTTAGCATACAGATAATCTTATCTTTATTGAGCAATAACATTTGGGATTGCGTCGGATAATAGATATATTAGCATATTAAAGACCTTCATCTCTCAATAATCTTACTAGGATGCCACATTGTAGGAACAATGAGTGACCTACAATGGTTTCACACAGGTATTTTAAAAGAAATATTAGTGTGAAATGTATTGCCGCGATATCGCCTGAAAAGGCAAGATATACACTACCCTCATCTCGCATCTTTATTTTTGTCAATAAGGAAGACATTATTAAGTTATCACATAATTTGTGTACAGTGATGTCACACTGAACCTTCAAAAATTACAATTTTCAACGATATTATCAACAATTTTATAAAAATTATAAGCTAATAATCTTTTTTATGTTAACCGTAATGCTTTAACAATTAAAATAACATTAAATATTGTTGGAGGAAGATAAGCGTTTCCTTCGCAACAGAACGAACAATTGATTTTTTTCCGGGTTTTTTTCATCTATCCGTAATAGCCGTGAGTGAACGCTTGTTATAAACAAACAAATCTTGTGCTGGCCCTTTGTTTTATATAACACTAGGAACATCTTTTATTTATTTCCGCATTAATATGATAATTTGATAAATTTTAATATGCAATTTAAATATTTACTCCGCGGCTCTGCTTACATGAAATGTTAACTTCATTACTTCCTCGATTCAGGTAGAATGCCAACATTCTATCTACATATACATATTATGTCGTAATCTAGGTAATCAAAATCGGTTCTACATATCGTTTTTTTTTTGTAGTTACGAGTATGATTTTTTTTTAAATTCTTAACATTCATTAAAATATATTTAAAGCATGTTTTTTATTTTCGTTTCAGGTTTTAAAATTAATATGATTTCCTTTTTAAGAAAGTTGTAAAAAAGTATTAGCCTGTTATGTCCCACTGCTGGGCAAACGCCTCTTACCTCAATGAAGATATCAGTACAGTGAGGATGATAATAAGGCATAATCACCACGCTTGCCAAAAGCGGGTTGGTGATCTCAAACCCGAACCATTGAAAACTAGGAACCATATTTTCGCTCGACCTGGGAATTGAACCCGGGACCTCAGTCTTGGAAAGCGAGTGCACACACCCCTAGACAACGTAGGTAAAATTTTTGAAATACATGTAACAAACCGTCGCGCCACCGATGTTGTTTCCAAAACATAAGTTGATATTTACCTGAAAATAAAACAAAAATTATTCGTATTTTTATATTCCTCACAAGGCAGTAAACCATTGAGTTTATTATATTTGAGTTCCAATGGAGTCATAACTCAAATAAACGAGGAAGAAGAAAGAAAAGAGTAAGTACACAATTTACATATTTCCGCATGAAGATTCACTTCCGTTCAATAAACTGTTTGTTTAAATTATTTACTCTTTTTCGCCTTGAAGTCTTTTCAATAAAAATGTGTTACTTAAACAAATATACCGCGACATCCGGTTATGAAAAATATTTTTCACTGCTATATAAAAATACTAGCAGTGCCCCGCGTTTTTATCCCCGCTGTGCCTGCTCCTGTGGGAATTCGGGATGACAAACAGCCTAAAACCTTTCTGTTGCATGTAAATATTGCATTATTATATTAGGATAGATTCAGAATATCAGGAATTCGCTGTTAATTTGAATGTTGAGTCTTTGAAAGTTAATAAAACAAACCTAACCAAAAAGAGGAGTGTTATAAGTTTGACATGTACCCTATCTCATAACCTTTTTCCTCTTCAGGAGTTCGTCTTCACTGGAAAATTGACGACATTGGTCCACATTTTGTGACAATCAAAAAACCAATTTTGGGTAATAAATAAATAATATACCTAAAAAACTATAAACAATAAAATTATTAAAAGTAAAAATTAAATTCAGTCTTAAAGTACTAAGTATGTATTAATAATTCTATAAAAAAAAAGCGATGGGGACCGCTCCAAAGCTAACAATTTGAACCAAAAGTCTCTTACGTGTATAAGCAACAAAGATGAATTTAAAAACAAAATTATGAAAAGAACCTTTTATAAGCGCGACGGTCCCCCAACGCGACGTATTTCTTTTATAATCATTAATACAAAACAGGATTTTTTACTTTTTAAAGGAACCTTAGAGTTTTGTGTCAGAGGATTTTTTGTCTATATTGTTGACAAGGTCAAAAATGCAATAATCCTTCGCAGTGGTCTTCAACTTGATGGTTTGTCATTTTTCAGACATAATATTAACGCTATTCATAAATATCTTCAAGTTAATTAGTGAATAAAAAGCGGCCAAGAGCGAGTCGGACTTGCCTATTAAGGTTTCCGTAGCAGCAAAGAAACTGCGTGTGCTGCAACTCCCATATTTAATTGTGCGACCAATAGCGACCGCGAATAATGCTATCGAAATGATTTTGTATCTCATGAACTACGTTATCGATTTTGTCGAGTCTGTATTGAAATCTACATTTTTAGTAGTTTACACTTCATAGTTAAAATTAGAGGGATATACACAGAAGAACAGACGGACGTAACGAAACTACTTACAAAGGTTCGGCTTTTGCCATTTGGCTACGGAACCATAAAATAAAACATTTAAAGAATCTTTTTGTTTTACTACGTGGCGTCGGGTCTCAGGCAACAGTTTTCAAAAAACTGGCATTCATTAACACATGAATACTCACTAAAATGAAAAAATGTGTCGAACGCAGTCAGAGGAAGATAGATGTATGTACATATAAATCGTATAGTTATTAAGAGACCGACGATTGTATTTAACTTTTAGTTATCTAGGAATCTATTACGAGTGCAGTCTTAGTGAGAGCAAGATGGCATATAAAACGAGTAATTTTGTGTTGGATTTTGATTATAAATGTAAGTTTGGAATATATAATTGTATTTGTATATGTAGTACGTATGGTTAATGACAACTTATGAAAAGACCCCGCGTTGTGCCCGTTCCCGTAGGAATTTCGGGATAAAAAATAACCTTTTCGCTGAACGTAGCTTTCCACTACAAAAATAATTATTCGAATCGGACGTGTAATTCGCGAGATTAGCTTGAACATACAAACAAACAAAATTATAAATTTTACCTCTTAATAATATTGGTATAGATATGCTTCGATGGATTTATTAGTATGTAATTTTATATTCGTAATAACTTAATGTTAAGTGATATTTATTTAACTAAGGTACAATCAAGTACCTCAATAGGTATAATTCTTAAATTAACATTTTTTTTTTAAATAATGAAAAATATTTTCTTTTCAGCGGACTTGAGTCAAAACCTGTTCTTAGTAGAAAATCCCCGAACAATCAGTGTCATACTAATAACATACCTGTTATTTGTAATGAAAATTGGTCCAAGTTTTATGAAAAACAGACCAGCATACAAATTAACTAATACCATTTTAGTATATAATGTTCTACAAGTTATTTTTTCTTTGAATATCGTGATAAGGGTACGTATGTTTTTAATATATATTATGTGACTAGCAGCACCCTGTGGTTTTACCCGCATTGTGCCCGTTCCCGTAAAAAATTCGAGATGAAAAATAGCCTATAGCCTTCCGCGATAATAAGTGGACTATCTAACACTGAAAGAATATTTCAAATCGGACCAGTAGTTCCTAAGATTAGCGCTTTAAAACAAACAAACTCTGCAGCTTTATAATATTAGTATAGATTAAAATACTTTATTTTAAGGGAATGGAAAAGGAGCATAAAAACCATTAAAAAAAATATCCCTGTATACTCCAACTGCTAACCAAAGTCTTATATACCTATCACTGATGTTATGAGTACAGTATGATGGAACGTAATTTATTTTCAGGGCTTCAGTATTCTATGGCAGGAAGGGCTAATGCCGCACGACAAAACATCGACTAGACATGTAAGTAACTATTTCTACTACCCTAGGGCTCATGGCGTAAGCGATGTTGGTTCATTGCGATTGTTAAGCAACGTGTAACTCGAGTGTCGTGTCGGAGTTTTTAGACCGCCCAAAGGCCTCCGACGATTGAAACAACCGGGACCGACAATTTAACGTGCGATCCTAAGAACGGTAGCGATCGGACAGAAATGCCACTACCGGCCACCCATCCAAATATGGCGCGAGCTACAGGTTGCTTAACAATCGCAATGAACTGACATCGCTTGGTCAAACTATATGCCACGAGCACTACAATTCTTTTAATTTCACATCAGGTCTTTGTTATTCATCACTACAGTCTCCTGAAGATAGTAGAGTTACTTGATACCGTATTCTTCGTGCTACGCAAGAAACACTCTCAAGTGACGTTCCTGCACGTGTACCATCACACGTACATGGTCGGCTCTGTATGGGCCACGGTGAGGTACGACCCATCCTTCGCCACTTTGCTTCCAGGGGCCTTGAACTCGCTGGTTCATGTGTTTATGTACACCTATTACACGCTGTCCATATTTCCGAAGTTAGCGAAGTTTTTGTGGTGGAAGAGGTATATTACTTCTATGCAGTTGGTAAGTGTTATTTTTTTATTATATAAAATAGTTAACCGTTTTATGAGTCATATTTTATATCAATAAACCTCGTTTCTTGAAACTCTATTGATGAGAAACCAAGGAGAGAATCTCAGATTAATTAGCTGAAGACTTTTTCATGACACATAAGTTTGAGGGTATCCACATTCTTAAAAAAACAAATTATAAACTACTGACTTATGTTTATCTCATGATAGGTCGTGGACGTAAAAATAAAGGTAAGCAGGAAAATGCCCATTACCTTTTTGTTTTCTGTTAATCATCTCTAATAGCATTCACATTTAAAAATACTCATCTTACTTCACATATCATAAAAGTTCCCAAAAGCTGTCTGTATGTAATCAATTTTCTCTATAAACTACTGAACGGATTTTCATGCGATTTTCACCATATAATGATTCATGGGAAATGTTTTTGACTACTTCTCATGCCCAAATTCCAACAGATAAAAAACAACAAATGATAAAGCCGAAAAGCACTGCTAGTATATAATTAATTGTATTTTGTTCGTAAGAATCTATAATTGACTTTCATGTTCTATGTCGTATTACGAGTATGTATCTTTTACTATGATTCTCTTTGAAAATTTCAACAAATAATAAATGTCCCTCGTTCTAGCTCCAGTTTTTCGTGATCATCTCGCACATGGTCCGCTGCCACCACGTCGCTGAACGTCCTCCCTCCTTCTTCCTGGCGTACTCCATGGCGGCCAATGTGTTCCTCTTCGTCATTCTGTTCTCTAGGTTCTATAGGAAGACTTATACTAAAGCAGATGGAACAAAAATGGTGGAAAGGGTGAAGGATTTGTAGGCTTAGAAAAGAGTAAATGTATATTTTAAATGAGTAAGAGTAAATGTAAAGATGTCAATATTATCTTGTTTGTTTTGTTGTACTAAAATTTTTTGTACTGACAGTCTTGAATGGTATTTTATAAACGCTTTTTCTTTATTACTGTTGATGTGAAAATCTTTTATTTATTATTAATTTATTCAGTCAGCGCCGTATTCTCCAAAGTAAACCTTTTGATTTGAATTTATGATCACAGTGGGGATTAGGTAAATTATTTTGCAAATGTATTACCCTGCATTGAGTAAACTAGTTGCAGAAATATTTTAGGCGTAAGCAACAATAATAAAACAGGTACAAAAACGTAACTCATTGTAACTAGAGGTCAGCAAAGGGCACCAAGAGATTGATATCTAATGAAATCGATTACAAGTGAGTGAGGTGTCTAATCGATTACTCGGTGGTCACGTCCTAATACAACCGCACCTCGAAACAATACGAATATACATCGGTTAAGACAAACGGTTTCAAAATATAACGGGATAACTAGTTTCAATTAAATACCAAATGCCAAGGTGTTGTACAGTTGTAAGCAAAAGTTTTACGTTTGTAATAGTGACTGTAACTATGATAAGGCAAGACACTCATAGTGCGGGTGCGGTGCGGACCGGTTACGGGAAGCGTGACGTTGTATTTCTTGTATTTGTATGAAAGGTGTCACACTGGCCCATTGCGCCATGCGTGTCTTGCGCTTTATAATTAAACATTATATTTCCTAAGATAGTAGTTTTATGAAAAGTCCAATTGTTAAATATATATATATCAACAATGTTTAAAATGTAAAATCTGAGTACATACTTTGAATCTACTTTTATTGCTGAGTGTACCTCATCGATAGATATCAATACAATTATAACGATTAATCGATTTGCCATTTTTATTTTACGATTATTGTTATAATTAATAGCTGTGAAATAGAACTGTTTTTGTATTGTGTAACTTTAATAAATAAATGTTTGATAACTGGTACATGTTCGGGAGAATTTTTCAAGGTTTGATTCTCAGATTACAGAAGTTTAATATTTGGAGATTAATTTTGAAAGGAATATCCAACCTTGTAGAATAGAAATGATGAGAGACGAATTGGTTAAAACAATATCTATGTATATTTGTACATACTTTACTTTTATTTTTTGTTATTTGTATTAAATGAAGGGTCCAACTGTGCAGATGGATGGCGATGACATGGTATTCTTTTTAAAAATATTTTTTTTTTGGCCACAATATTTTAGGATATTAAAAATGACTCCAGTCACCGTCGCTTTCCAGTGCCACTGCACACTGTTTACATAAGACTGTTCTACGACTAGCAGCGCCCCACGGTTTTGCCCGCGTTGAGCCCGTTCCCGCGGGAATTTCGGGATTAAAAATAATTAGATGGGAAAAAAAGCAGTTTCTGAGATAAGCTTGTTTAAGAAATCAAACTCTTTAAATTTAACAAACGCTATATTATATTGACATGGATTTAATGTAGTATAAGATTTTAGAGTATCTAACATAGGCTACATATGTCTATGTTAGATATTCGTAAAGATAATAAGATTATCAGCAGATGTTATTAAGGTAGCGGTACATCAACCTCCAAAACTATAAGTGGTCACGTAATATTACAAGAAACATATCAAATTATATGAATCTGCAGTTTTGAAATAACATTTTAAAATGACCAAACTTGAAATAAAGCTTCAAGATTACGGTACAAATATTTCGTAATTTATTTTTTATCTAACAGAACGCCCACAGGGGAAATAATAAATTTGAAAATTGGTAAGATATTATAGTCTGCTTATTTTTTATCATACATTCAAAAGTGTCTATTAAATTCATGTATTTATATGATCTAGGAATTATATTCAAAAGGTATTAATTTAAAATAAAAGTAAAAAGTAACCCAGGAGGTCACAGCAGGAGGCACACCAGGAGGTTAAGCGGATTTCCGTAGCATGGTAGCGGTCGGATAGAAACGCCTCTTTTGGCCGCCCATCCAAGTAAGGGCCGAGCTGCACGTTGCTTAACAATCGCAATGATCTAACGTCGCTTTGTCAAACTGCACCACGAGCGCTACTACGGGACTAAAGTACTTACTACGTGTAGTAGAAGGTCTTCAGTAAATTCTTCTTCTTCTTCTTCTTCTTCAGTGAATTAAAAAGGTTTATCTACTTACTCGATGCACCTACTTTCGAGAAGTAGTGTATGTATAGATATAGAGTATGAATATAATAAGGTTTTATTACGGCAAACGTAAAATTTCGTCTCGTAAAATATTATTCCATGTTATTACATTGTATAACGTCGCCGGCGCTCGCGTGTGGACGACATGCCGACTTTCACTTGCGATATTATTGTTTACCCGACGCCGAAACTATTCTCCTATTTGCTTGTTAAAACTGAGACAGTTTTTGATGTTTTTAAGTTAAATAGTGGAGCCTTAATATTGTAGTGTAGTTTTCACTAACTTAAGTTACTAAGTTACTCGTAAGAGCTAGAAAAGTGTTATATTTGTGAATATGATCATTGATATTTTTTTTTTACGTTCATATGTTATCAATATTATGCTATTAGTGTTAGTTACATAGGTCACTTCGGGGGGGGGGGGGGGGGGGCACAGTAAATAGTTTAGGATCTAAAAGCAGTAACATCAAGGTTAGCCAACTATTTACTTAATTTAATTAGTGATATGACATACCCTTATCATAAGAATACCCTGCTTATATTTGAAGACTCTTACACAAATTCTCTTTTTTCTTTATTTTTTTTTGTTTTTCTACATGTGACAGCAGATATGAATATCACAAAACACTTTAAACACGGTAATAAGTCAAACATTGAACTAGTTTCCAAAAAATATAATGTGTTCTTGTGCAATACTAGTGATGATGATGACTTTGATTACGTGAAAGTTTACAATTATCTTCAGCGTTATAACATAAATAGAAAGTGTTGTGTATCAACAACGCACAGAGCATTGTGGGCAGTAATTTGATTTATTACTTGTGAAATAATGTAAATAGTCGCAAGAGAAAATCAAGTTATGTACGAAACCGCGGGAGATGCATTGGTATGCAAAAATGTGGAAATTAGGGCTCACGTATTATCTTAAGTGTATCTATACTAATATTATAAAGCTGAAGAGTTTGTTTTGTTTGTTTGTTTGTTTGTTTGTTTGTTTAAACGCGCTAATCTCAGAAACTACTGAACCGATTTGAAAAATTCTTTTTGTAATGGATAGCCACATTCAACGGGAAGGTTATAGGCTACTTTTCATTCCGAAATTCCCACGGGAACGGGAACAACGCGGGTAATACCGCGGGGCGCTGCTAGTTACAAAATATGTATCTTTGTAGCGTTAAAGTTTTGCATAGACGTTCAGAACAAAAGACTGCAAGGATCCTTAATTTGTTTATTAAAACAAAAGTCAAAAGTCATGTTATCAATCAAAATAAGAAAGTAAACAAGACACAAAAAGTGCGGATGCGGGTCCGCTGCGGACCCGCAACGGGCCAGTGCAGTGTGATACCTTTCATACGAATATAAGGAATAGACCGTCACGCAGCCCACACTCGGCCCGCACCTGGACCATGCGTGTCTTGTGCTTTAGTTAAATAAATAGCATAGTAAATATACAAACCATAAACAAGTACAAAATGTGAAAGTGAATATAGGTTGTAAGTTGTGTTACTGACACGTGACACGTACCTAGCTAAATCTACACTCGAGAATAATAGGTATCTATAACCCTATTTGATTCAAAAAATTCTTAGACCAAACTAAAAAAACATAACTCATATCTCACACTCACGATCAATCATGTCCATTGCAACACTATTTCGACTTTATCTCGATGCCATAAAGTATATATTTACACTAATAAATCTACAGTGTAGTGAAATTTTTCAAACTGATTGTTCTACGATATCAATCATGATTTATCTGGTAATGGAGCTTAATGTTGTATTGAAATGTTGGTAATATATATATTGTCCATTAACTAACGAACGCTTTGGTCTGTGTGCATGACTTGTTATTTTTCATATCCAAATGTCATAGTGTGAACTGGTTTTCATATATTACACTGATAGGATAGGTGAAGGGAATTAATCTTGATTAAATAATTTCGCTTAATTTGATTTCCCTTTATTCTTTTATCATATATTCAATCTGCCTTAGAACTAACTGTCACTCTCTTTGCTCTCCTCTCATGTACTCTCCATTTAATGGACACTTAACTAATTGACATAACTTTTCATGGATTACATGTCAAAGACATAAACATACTGAGGAAGCATTTGACGTGTCTCTATACAGACGCTAGAGTTCATCTATCAACAGTCGTTCTAAGATTTTTCTACTACCAGTGGGTAGTAGAAAATTTTAAGCTTTCTAAATAACTTCCGGAATCATCCAATATCATTGTTGCTCATAATATTGCAAAGGGCATAATTAATTATAAAAGATACCATTAAAAGTGCCCCAGAACAAAAGATTACGTTGATTACGGTCGCTCGTGAAGGGAGGGACTTAAAGGGCAGAGTCGTGAGTCATAGTATATACACTAGTGCTAGGTATTTCTTTGACATTAAACCATTGTTTGCGCAGGACTGTGGGTGCCATCATCCTCCAAAGGTTGAAGAGGAAAGCTGTGAAACCTCTTGAGACTTTTTGATTTTAATCTACACTCCTATTTCAACAAGCAGTTTAGTAATATTGTTACAATAACCATTTAGGGATTGTTTCCCTTCACTTGTAATGTTAGTGGTAGTGAATGTATTTTAATGGAAATGTCAGAAGAACAAGTGTTCTCAACTTTGGAAAGTAACTTCGTATGCCCATATTTTGTCTAAACCTATCATTCTAAAACGGTCTATATAAGATGTATGTTGCCTTTAAATATGTACTTTTACATATTATGATTATAATTCATATTGAGTTATCAAAATAGATTCTTCAAAAGGTTTTATGCGATTGTAAATAATACTTTACCTACATTTATAAAACGACTAGCAGCGCCCCGGGGTTTTACCCACCTTGTAATCAAGCCTATAACATTCCCGCTGAATTTGGCAATCCTTTACAAATCGAAAAGGTAATTTTAGCGCGTTCAAACAAACAAAAACCATATAATCAAACTCTTCAACTTTATTTATTAGTATAGATTTCGGGATGGGCATGGCAAAGATAAAACACTACAACAAAACCAAAAGGCAGTCTGATCTTGATTGCGAAGCGAAGACAGGCCGATATCATTCTCGAGAGTGTCTTAACACCCCCTAAGGCGATGGATGGAACAGTTTTTTATTTATATTTCTGCTGTCACAACTTAATCTACGTGAAAGGAAGTGAAATTACCATGTTGAAATGTTTCAAAGATTGCCAGTAATTTATACTAAGTTCTAAATGTCAAGACAGTTTCGTATCTTATGTAAACTGGTGAGAATGTAGAAAGGATATCCTACAGTTGTTTACTACAACGAATAATCTAAGTAGATAATCTAAGATTAGTCAACACAACTGGAGGGTGCTGCTAGTATAAAGTAAAGTCTCTCGCCTCATCTGTCTATCTGTGCATCGATGTTCGCTCTACACTTAAAAACCACTAATTATTTTTGAAGATATCACCAACAAACATGTTATTAGCTATTCTGTGTCCCGTAATTCTAACGGGAACCTTACACTTTATTTAACAAACGCGAAGCGAGGGCGGGTCGCTAGTAGAGAATGTAGATAGAGTTATGTTCACAAATAAATAATGCAGACAAACCCAGCCAGGTTTCTCCCAGTATTCCTTATTGACATCGCATACAATAAGTTAAGGAAACAACGTATGCCAACTCGTGTTGGCTCTAACTCAACTAACAGATAACTTACATCCTTATCTCATGAATATTACGTACACGTAAATCGTAATTCACATTTCTATTTAATTCTAATTACATGGAGTAAGAATTATAATGGGTTTTCCTCTTAGATTCGAATGACATTTACTCGACGATTCCCCGAAAGTATTAGTTGCTAACTCGATCATCCGAATTGCCCATATCATAAATAAATAAATAAAAATAAATAAAATAATTTATTTCATTTCATAATTTTACATAAATTTGATACATTGATGGGGTCTCCTTTTAAGTACAATATACCTGTGTTAGGAGACCCTTCTCTTCATAACTAGTAACATCGTATTTATGTTAGATTAGAGGTTATAATAATTTCTTGTAAGTACATACGTTATTGGTAGAGATAAACAATATTTCTTATATAATAGTAGGTACCTATGAATGCTATAAATTACAATAAATACATATGTGTGTGTGTGTGAGTGTATGTGTGTGTGTGTGTGTGTGTGTGTGTGTGTGTGTGTGTGTGTTTGCGTGTGTTAGACAATTAATTCTTCAATTTCTTCATAGGTTTTATGTTTTAGCCAAGTAATTATTTTCTTTTTACAATTATACGCAGTAATTGGATATATGCAAAGTTCTTTATTAATGTAGTTGTAAAGCAGGCTCGATTGCACTAAGAATTGCCGTTTAGCGAACTTCGATTTACAAGGAATTATCGGCACTACGGCCGTTTTTCTTCTTTTCTGTGAGGTCGGTGGTTCGTACTTAATCGTTTTGTGCAGTTTTAGAATAGCTAGCAGAATATACAGCTTTCTAACAGTCAGTATGTCAGATATAGAGTAGAGACTCTGGGTAGAAAATCTAAACGACTTACTGTACATTGACTTTATTAACATCCTCTGAGTTCTTTCTAGTTCAAGAAATTTGGTCTTAGCTGCCCCTCCCCAGATTGGAATACAGTAGCTAATAACCGATTGAGCTAGTGTTGTGTATAAAGTGTTAAGTAATTTTTTGTCTACTACGTGTTTAAGGTTATTGAATACCCATTTTAATTTTCTTATCCTCGACATTATGAGTTCTAGTTGTTTGTACCAGGATAGGCGCTGGTCGATGATAACCCCCAAGTATTTAGTACTATTTACTTTTCTTATTTCGTCACAATCACAAGTGTCATTACACGGATCATTACCCTGATGAATTTTAACGTTCATTAAAGGTTGAGTATTATTGTATTTCGTAAAGCAGATATAGTTCGTCTTGGAAGTATTGAGTGCCAGTAAATGTGAGTTAAGCCATTGAGAAATTTTAACTAGTCCTCTTTCAGTGTTGCTTTTTGCTTCCGCCCACGTTTTACCTGTGAATACTATCGCAGTGTCATCAGCATATGAAAAAAGCTTTCCTCCTACTAATTCGAGATTACATAAAGAATTTATATAAACCAGGAATAGCGTGGGCCCTAACACGCTTCCCTGGGGAACTCCACAGCAGCTACTTTCTAGATTACTAGTGTATTCACCTATCCTCGTAGATTGCGTCCTATTATGCAAGTAACTTTTAAATAATTTTAATTCATTACCCCTAATGCCTACGTTTTCAAGCTGTTTCAAAAGGATGGATACAGAGACTGTGTCGAATGCTTTCATTAGGTCTAAAAAGACAGTCAGACATTTCTTATTATTATCTAAAAGATCATTGATGGTATATGGGCAATTCTACCAACAAACGATTGGTTGCAATCACTTGTTGGTAATTTTTTTTAATTTTATTTTTCGCATGCCTCGACAGTAATCGAAACTTACAATTATTTGTGTCTCTGTACATCTGAACAAAATTAGAAAATGTGTTAGAGAATCAATATGTAGCCATCAAAGGGTCTAAAGGACACGTAACCGTTACATAAGGCAGTACAACGTGACGACCACAGAATACCAACACCTCAGGAAGTCAGCTGGTACTCTGCGTACTTTTAAGGACTTTACTATTAGGTGTTACTGCTCTGTGACGTGGTTGTAATTTAAATTTGGATTACATGAGCTCATAATTCATTTTATTTTAAAAACTAACGAATATAGAAACTATAGTAAAGTAGGGAAGATAGGATTTCCCTTTCATTGAATTGCAAATACACTTAATAGTCCATAATCTGTCTGTAATTCGTAAAATAAGACAGATGACTGACTCATTATTAAATGATTTCAAAAACCGAAGGGAGGAAGGAAGGGGGCTTCTCAATTCGGTCGATTTTTCACTAATCCCAAAGCCTATTACCTAATATCCCTCAACCTACAAATGACCTATTATTTCCCGCCATAACCGCGGCGTGCGCAACACGCAGTAATGGCGGACCGAGTAATTCACGGTTTGAGCATGCGCGTGCGCGTGCGACCAAACTGGACGTGGTTACGTACGCGGTCCCGTTATGTGAACTATCGGTTATGAAATGGATGGTGACTTTGACTGCGACAGATTGTCTAGGAAACTCGTAATATTTGTAAGTTACCATCTTTAGTTCCGACACATTCCCTTTATACCTGTTTATAACATTTGATGAGTTTTACTTGGAATTAGTTATTGTTTTACAATAAGAAGAGTTTACCTATGAGTATTCAATGTCTTAAAGCGACTTGCACAAGAACTCTTACATCTATTTAGCACATGCATATTTTAAACAAAAGCTGTTCGTTCATTAATAATGCATTCATTCAATATAATAGTATTTAAAACGAACGTCATTTGTTTATTAATATTAAGAATGCTTGTGTAATCCGTCCATAGTATGAACCCTGGATAATGCAAATGCAGAGAAAGATTGCTCTCATGCAATAATGTATGTAACCTTTTTCAAAATAAAATTAAAGTATGACTATTAGAAGGTTCTTCAAAAAAGCACTTATTAAAAGTTCGTAACGAGTTTATTTATAATTTATTCATCATATTTACATCCCAATTAGTTACATAACCAATTACCAAATAATACATACAAGCTTTTCCGTTCAAAATTACTTTCGCATTTATAATTTGCTCAAACTAATTTGAAAATGTAATCACTTTACTACTTTATCGATAAATCTTTTTAATAACGGATATACGTAGAGATATATAAGTATTATAATAATGTAAGTAAGTTGAGCTGCCATTACTGTAGACTTTCAATGTGTTTCCTCAATAAATGTAACTGGACTAGCACAATATCCGCTCAATGATCTAATGTAAACGGTGTTTTTGAAGCGGTATTGATGTAGGTAGCGTGGAAAGTGGTTGTTACTTGCATAAGTGTTTATGATCCTTAGTAACTATTACGTAATATGTGACTAAACACTAATATGATCGAGCTAAAACGTCGTTAGAATATCCTGAGTTTCAAGCTGCAAGCTGGTGATTTCTACAAAGTTAGGAAGATAGCAATATAAATAGATGCTATCAACGCCCTGCGGTTTTCCCCGTGATTTCCGCGGGAATTTCGGAATAAAAAGCTTATAAACTTTCCGTTGAATGTTATAGCTATCCGTTACAAGAAGAATTGTTCGGATCGGATTGGCAGTTTCTGAGATTAGCTCTTTCAAACAAAAAAATCTGGAGATTTATTATATTAGCATGAATTTACTACTCTAGACTCTAGTTTCATATAATTTGCGAGCCAAATATCATAGTTCAATGAACATATTTTAATTATATAATCTTATAGTGATGAATGTTAATACAACAATCATACTGGCACCAAACAAACCACAATCCGAACACGCGAACTATTATCGTTAAATCCAATCAATCACCTGTTACACACTAATTGTGCTATGAATCGAATAGACAACAATAACTCGATACTTAATCGATTAAATGTAAGGCAACTGTTATGAAACAATCGATTCTTCCGAGTGATGGAACACGGATTATGTCACACTATTATTCGAATGATGTCTATGACTATTGATTGATGTATCGGGTGTCGAAATTAGAATTCGATTGTTACGTTTAAGAAAAAATGTTTTGAATTGATGAAACTTTAGCGCTGGATAGAGATTTGGAAATTAGGTTTTACAATGGAGAATGAAAGAGCTGTCTTTATGACATAACCAAAAAGTTATCTGTGATATCATACTTAACAGACTACTCTACTAACGGTTTCACCAGTAAGTGTGAATTCTATTAACATTTTCTATCATTAACAGTATCATTTTTAGTTATCAGACTACCATTTTATAATTGGCATGCTCCAAGATATTTGAGATTATAGCCAAAAATCAACCTCTGTTTTTATTATGTACTTTTGTATAGAGTAATCATGTAACATCTTATCTATACTGGTCAAGGGAAATAATAGAACTTGAGTCTATTAAACAAAACATAACACAGATCAATCGCGATTGAACATAATATTATTAGATATAGTTCACCGCAATTCAACTAATATTATAGATGCGAAAGTTTGTGATGTATGTTAATCTTTCATGAAAAAACTACTGGACAGACTATGATGAAACTTTACAGTAATAAAGGGAATATATCAGAATAACACATGGGATACATTTTATCCCGAAATCCCCGCGGGAACGGGTACAACGCGGGTAACACCGCGAGGCACAGCTAGTAAATACAAATGTTTAGTTTGGTTTGTGATGACCCTTCTCAACCGACGAAAGCGTTACACAAGACACATTTTTTTCGTCTGTGTTAAATAACCTCCTTCTTTGTAAATTGGTTAATGTCTATCAAAATAACACATTAACAGCCACTTCTGAAAGTAAAATGGACTCTACTCACGAAATTCATAATTTTGAAACACTTAAGATTACGTCAAACGTTTTACAATATGACAGTTATTAAATCACTTTGGCAATGTATTGAATCACATTTTATAAGAATAGGTAATGCAGAAAGTATCTTAATAACGCTATTATTTCGTAGTACCAATTGTAACTAATTGATGGAGTAACGTCTACATTCGTTGTTACGCAACTTACCTAAATCCGATAGATTTGAAGAAATAGTTCAACGTGATAAAATATGTATTTACCTGTAAAAAAGAACATTACTGTTATTACAGGGCTTATTCGATGGCCGTAGGTTCAATTGGTGTAATTGACAATGAACGATTGTTCAGGAGAAGCATTTAAAGTTTTTTTTAGTACTAAATCTTACATAACTTTTGATGTATGAATCTTTTTTATGATCTGGTTTGACAAAAATGCTTAGAATTCTGCGGGCTTTCGGCTTATATAAGAATAAAGACGCTATATACCATATTTTTTAAAATTAATGTCAGTAACACCAATGTGTTTCTGTCCTCTTGTTTGTTACACCCACCTATTTTACCTTAGTTTATTTGGTTGTTGGTTACATCAATTTGATGAACATTTTTAAAAGAAATAAATAGTCAAAGTGGTGTAAGACTTGTTAAAAAATATTATTATTATCAGCCGTTTGTGTCCCAATGCTGGGCAAAGGCCTCTCCCCATTCCTTCCATGTATCCCTGTTCTGGGCCACTTCTCTCCAGTTGGTCTGGTATGCGTTGAGATCGTCCCGCCACCTGCGCCTCGGTCTGCCGCGTCGCCTGCTCGCCGGATCTGGCTGCCACTCAGTGGCTGTTCTGGCCCACAGCTCTTCTGGCATGCGGCAGACGTTAAAAAATAAAATTAACTAATGCATTCTGATGTAAAGAGCATTGTGGGCATTATTCATCGCTGTTATTTAGAGAGAAATGCCCTATGATTGTATGGATAAGTCATTTTGGTGTAAGTGTAGGTTAATTTTTTTTGAGTTTTACTATAACTTTACACCAATTTGATTTGTATATATAAGTAACATGTCACTTGCACCATAACTTTGTAGAAAATCTGAAAAGTGCACACCCAAAAAATGTGATGTATCTGTATTTTTTTTAAAGCTAGATTTATTTTGACTATACCATTCGAAAGAGCGGAAAAAACTAAGAAAACCTATATACTCAAGTCATTTCACGACTTTTGTCAGTTACACCAATTGAACCTACGGTCATCGATATTATGTCAAATTTATACTAATATTATAAAAAAGCTTTTAACTTTGTTTGTTTGTAAGGGATAATCTCGGAAACTACCATTCCGATTTCAATAATTCTTTTTGTAATGGATAGCCACATTCAACGGGCAGGTTATGGGGTACTTTTCATCCAAAAATTCTCACGGAAACAGGCACAACGTGGGATAAACCCTAGGCGGTGCTAGTACAATATAAACGGAAAAAAAATCAAAACAACAACTTGTATAATATGAGATAGTTTTTTTAATCAGTGCAACTCTAATGCATTAAGCATTAATTTAAAAAAAGTTGAAGCACAAAACGCATTGTCCATGCTTTCTCTTTGTCTCTTTCACAGTCTTCCATGAGAAATAGGAAGTGGTTCGGACAATTGATGAAAGATTATTTGTTTACATAACCTCGCATTTACTCAGACGTTTAATCAAAATTACAGTAAAGCATTTTAGAATTATGTGAATATATGAAGTGTTACGAGCGCGTTGATGTCTTTTGTTCCGTAATTCCGATCTTACGTCGTATCGAAAGGCGCTTTTAATGTTGAGCAGTTTGCAAACTTTACAGTTTATGCAGCATTGATGACAAAATATTATACAAATATTCCACGTTTTTCAGTATAATATTGACACGAAGTTATACGCTCGTTATTTATACATACATAAAAAATGCAATCAAAATTGTCCAAATTTTTTACATCACAAAACAAAGCATTTTTTCTCCCAATACATAATCATATTATTTTTTCTTTGTCATGCTCAAAAGACTGTACAAGAATAGTGTTGGCCACAGTTTGCTCAGCGCTCTGCTCCATTTAGCATTACCTTTGGGGTCAACCGCCCACTGACCGTAAACATTTTTTCATAAACACTCCGATGGACAGTTAATTCACTCAAATTGTCAGATCACGAACTTAACTGACATTCGGATATCGCCCATGCCCTTAGCTTGCGTAACTGTATTTACACATGACGGTTTATGTGGCAATACTGTGGATAAACGAGTTGAAACTTAAAGAGGAAACTGTGTGATTGAAATATTACTACTAAGTCTATTCATATAGATACGATATGAGTTTATAGGACTTCTTAGTAAAGACATAAAAAGTTGCTCGCTGTACTTACTAACTGCACGGTAATAGTTTGTAACTTACAAATTGACAATACAGAGAAGAGGATCATGGCAAACCTTTTTTGATTAATGTTGCAGTTTTTACAAACCATTTTCCTTGTCTAACATGTAACTTGAACAATACGTATAGTGTTATTCATTTAGTTCTCTCAAGTTATGTTTACCAAATAATATTTTGCTTTAAAAATAATACATAATACATAGTTCATTCATATCAAAGGGCATTATGTTAATCGCATGAATGAATAACCACAACAATCTCAAAACAAAACGAACACAAAACAAGAGTCATAATAACAAATTATATAAATTAATTTGTAGAGAAAGCGTCGTAATGAGAGTCTCGGATGTTACACAATCCGCGTCGCAGTCGGCTATCATTATTCTTTTCATTCAATTATAAGGTGTGAATAAAATTAATTAACAATTCAAAAGAACTATCAAAGATCCATGACGTATTAAGTACTGTGACATTTGAAGTTGTTTTTGTATTGAAGTTGTATCTTTTGGTGAAGCTAATTCAAATCTATACTTATATTATAAAATGCTTTGTCCAAAATTTCTGACGGATGATCCGTCAGAAATTTTGCTTCGCCTCAATCCTTAATCGTACGTAGACACCTGAAACCTGTAGGTTGTGGTTAATAAAAAGGATGTTATAAAATCCTACTAATTAAAAAGGGGTAAATAGAAGGAACAAAGTTTGAAGGACGCAACGTGACTTCTTGATGCAATCTACATCTGCATAAACATTCTCGGAATAAATCGGGTATAACGCGAGTAAAACCGCGGTTGCTACTAGTTACATACATGAAAACAATACCTATATATTAATAAAACAAGTGTAATAAATATATAGTAAACATTGATATGTTTTATTAAATTAAAAAATAAACATTAAATAATAAAACCATTTCAAATTAAGCCTTTTCTTCGACATACTTTTTAATGCGCGAGTGGCTAATTATTATTCATGAGTTATCAGGTACCTATTAGGTATTATGTTTCTATAATAAGTCGGTACCAACTCCACAGAACAACTTCTATTTTTATATAAGTCATCATGAAGGAGCCTCAATTAAACAAAATAATTAGCTAAAACCGGTCTTTTAGTCACACTCCACGTGCGTCTAATATTTTCCATTACAACCTCTATTTTCCACGTTGGTTAGGGACAACAAGAAATTAAGGTATAATACAGAATTATTACATCTATCTTTATAACATGAGCAAAAATAAAGCTTTGATATTTTAACAAAAGAAATGTTTGCATATAGGACTATTTGAAGCATCAAACTGCCGTACTGTGAGACGTCGACGATTAGTTACTCTGAGTGCAGCAGATAGCTACGTTTTGATTGAGCGAACGTATAACCTGCGAGCAAATTAATTTAATAGCATGCGAGCTCTATAGAACGTACTTGTCTAACTCGCTCGCTCGTGACCTATGGAACTGCCGGCTCGCAGTTTATAAACTTGCTCAATGTAAGCAAACCTTAATATTAATTCATAGAGCGGCTTGCACAAGAACTCTTAAATCTATTTAGAACACAAATATATTCTACTATTAATTGAAACGTACGTTAATGTCATTATTATTTATTTAAAACGGGAACTTACGTACGACGGAGACTACTGTCGAGAGTTCCTCGACACGTTTCGGCCACATACGGTAGCCTTCATCAGGAGGTGGGTGAAGCGCTCGCGACAGCGTCTCTCCCCGCACTGCTATTATAGTGCGGGGAGAGACGCTGTCGCGAGCGCTTCACCCACCTCCTGATGAAGGCTACCGTATGTGGCCGAAACGTGTCGAGGAACTCTCGACAGTAGTCTCCGTCGTACGTAAGTTCCCGTTTTAAATAAATAATAACAAATATATTCAATATAATGCTCATTCAAAATTGTACTTTATATTGCACCTAATAGAACCTTTTATGAAACGAACGTCATCTGAATAAAGTTAAGAATGCATTCCAATCCGCTCTTAGAATAGGTAAATAATAAGTAATCTTTAATGGCAATTTAATTATAAGTTTATTAACTAGCAGCACCCCACGGTTTTATCCGCGTTTTGCTCGTTTTCGTGGGAATTTCGAGATTTTTAATACATATAAACCTTCCTCTATAATCACTCTATCTATTAAAAAAACCGCGTCAAAATCCGTTGCGTAGTTTTAAAGATCTCAGCCTACTTAGGGACAGACAGATAGCGGAAAGCTACTTTGTTTAATACTATGTAGTGATATTCAATCAAGTGTTTGCCCACGTGGTGCATAGGTTAACTTAATATCAACGTGATCGGTGATTGCTCATCCTTCGTCAAACTACAATGTATGGACACTCACATGGCTTACGTTTAATGATCATTATGGTCACGTTTGAGTTAACTGGTCATCATCAGTGCATAGTAACTTTATTGCATTCAATTTTAAAATGATGTATATATTGCGTGAAAACCGCTATTTAAGTATAAGGTGCAGGGACATATGTCCCTGCACCTTATACTTAAATAGCGGTTTTTATTATCAACCTTTTTGAAAAACTCACTTTCAAAAGCAAGTCGAAATCAGCAACTAAGCAAATAAGAATGAAAAATACTTGTATTATTTTTAGATTAGAAAGGACCGATTATAGTCATTACATATTTCTGTAACTATATTGGATACTGTTTCATGTTCAGATATATCTTCGGGCTATACCCCGTTTTGTCAGTCACGCGATTCGCCGATTCACAAATAAATGCAACAATTACTTTTACAAATTAAATACTTAGCAAGTAAACCCGCAGGCTATCACTTACACAATTACGTATAACAATTTTCATGTCATCGCCGTAATAAAGTTGCCACTGGGCGTCAAATTTAATGTTCTGTTATTTAGTACAATGAGGTCGAATAGGTAATGTAACATACTCATTATAATTGTTACAAATTGTTCGTCTATTCTCCGCGCGTTTCCTATACAGTAATGACAATGATTATGTAATTATATCATTATCTACTTAAATGTATTGTTGGTGGGAGCGTTGGACTTGTACAATACATTTATAATATCTAGTTGGGTATATAAATATAACACAATAATCTTATAATTACAAATTGTTGTTGTAAAAATACTGCAATGAATTACATAATTGTACTCGTTGGGGTACATATAATAAATGTATTTTAATTATTATTTACGTAAATAAAATAAGATTTAATAGTGAACCTAGCAGCGCCCCGCGGTTTTACATGCGTTGTTTTCGTTCCTGTGGTAATTCGTGAAACCTTTCCATTGGACGTGGCTATGTACAAAACAAACAAAAATCAAACAAAAACTTCAGCTTTAAGATATCTATAGCAAAGTAGAAATGAATAATATAGAATTTAATTAACTGATACTACTACATACACATACACAAATACTTTAAATGAAACCCAGCCATCGTCGCCAACAACTACAAGTACTCGTATGAACATGTTGTTGACTCCAGAGCAGAATCACACACCACTATGGGCTTGTCGGATCTATACATACAAGTAATCTTACAAGTCACTCACACAAACATTCATCTGACAAGGCAGGTTGTCCTTTGACTCACTTATCATGTCAAAACATAAAGCTACATCTCATAAGCATCACTGCCCTGACTGACTCTCACGTAGGTAGAAAGATATCTTCGACCTTGGACGTTCCGCGGAATTCGTTATTTTTAACAGGCCCGAGGTCCTCGACCGACCCTTACGAACATTACTTGTCTTCACATATTGTTCTTTTTGTATGGTTTTGGCAAAACATTTTCAACTGCGCAGAAGTTTCGATGCAAGAAATCGTTTTATATTTGAGCAATATATTGTACTGCGTAGATTCCTACAGTGATAGCTCTAGAGATGAGAGATGTCGTTTTATTATATTTTTTATCAAAGTTTCGTGATTTTAGCTGTTACTTCTGACCTCTTTCTTTGACAATACGTTAGTTAAAATATAACTAAGGGCCGACACTGCGTTAAGCGTGCGCACGCCGCGGTTCCATACAAAAGTGAAACGTCGCGGACGCCCGCACGCCGCGTGCGCCCGCCGCGTGTGCCTTCGTTCAAATATGAACCATAGCGTGTGCCCGTCGCGTGCGGTGTCATACAAAAGTGAACAAGCGACTGGCGTACGCTTAACGCAATGTTGCCCCTAACAAATTAAGTTTCACAAAAGAGTATTTGTATGTTTTCAGCTTGATAGTTCAAATCGACTGTCCAAATAGATAGGAACAGTCGGAAACCTTTAGGAAGGTTATACGAGTATGTAAGGGTATACGGGTATGTAATGATAAGGATATGTTCAAGTAACACCCGCCATATGTAGTGTATGTTGAATGGGTTAGCCTTAAGTTAGCTTGATTGAATAGGGTTGATACGTATAAAAAATCGGTTAATTAATAATGAAACGATTGAACTACAAACATTTTAGCTAAGTATTAGTATCCATTAACTTATTATTTGCTCTATATACGTCAAAGCAGCCAATTGATAAGGTTATGTTACCATCAAAGTCAGTTATGTTTCCAAATGCGGAAGTATCTTACAGGTAAGAATGCGGCTCATTAAAAATCCATGAGAACAGAGCATTAGATAGATAAATCAATATACCGCATATCGGAAGTGTTTAATCTTTAATTAACTAACACGTCTTATCACAAAGCTTAGTTAAACTTTAAGTACAGCTTAAGTAGATCGTGACTGAGTGTAGAGCAACGTACGAGCGTAGCCTCAGGCGACCGTTAGTATGTATTGACATTAAGTTGTTTATATAAGAAGAAGAATAGTACAGATCAAAGGTTAGATATAACTGCTGATATTATTGATGTGTTGTAATCTTGGTTAAATGCCGGAGTAATTGTAGTAGGACGATCCAAGGAAACTTACTTTAAATATAGGACTAGAGAGAAGTACGATAGTGTTTTGTTTTATTCCTGCAGCGTCCCGCGGTTTGTGCCCGTTTCCGTGGGAATTTCTGGAATTTTTATACTTATACACCATCCTCTTGAATCACTATATCTATTAAAAAAAGCTGCATCAAAATCCGTTGCGTAGTTTTAAAGATTTAAGCATACATATGGCTAGACACAGCGGAAAGCGACTTTGTTTTATACTATTAAAGTAGAGTCCGATAAGAATGAGTGTGATAGTGTTTTGTTTCATTACTTAAGTGGGCTGAAGTAGTCTTTATTTCCTTGATTGTAGAGACGAAATTTGGGTAGTGATATAAATACAAGAGTTGATTTTGTGGCTAAACGTCCGATAAAGCATTACATACAATAATAACTACAGATAATAACATATTTACTATCAACTATGCGGAACTCGAGCTTCCTACAAAACCGGTAGATGTTCTGTCAACAAAATTAAACAATCCTACCGATTATCATTATCATATTTAAAGACGATCTAAAGTCGCAATAACTGCTTGAAGTATCACTCATAACCACACATTCGACTCTGCCAAATAGCGATCAGATCATCTCGTGTATTATAAAGAGGTACAATTTGTTAGTTTGTTTGTTTGTATGTTCGAGCTTATCTCAGGAATTACTAGCCCAATTAGAATAATTATTTTTATAATGGATAGCCACATTCAACGGGAAGGTTATAGGCTATTTTTTATCCCAAAAGTTAGACGAGAACGGGCACAACGCAGGTAAAACCGCGGGGCGCAGCTAGTTTGAACATAAACTTAGACATACATACGAGTACATTACACTTCTTTATCAAGATATATACACCCCTACCATTTGTTATTAAAACTCACTAAACTGCATACAATTATGACCGTATTACAACAATTATTTACACTAATCCTGTCACGGTTAGTTACTAGCTGCCTGTACGAAGCAAGTGTTAGGAAACGCAAAATCTTTGGTAGCAAACAATTGGCCTCAATTCGCCGCGATATGACGGTGAAAAATGTTATAGCAATCGTTAAAGAATATTGTTATTTGTCGTTCATATTTATTGGCTTGTTTCAAATAACTTTATTTTATTGTTTTTTCTATAGTGGCCTATTTGAATAGTCGATAAGTATTAGGCCAGCGCTACACTTGCCGGAAACTTCGTCGCGGATCTTCCACCGATACATGTTATTGCATATTTTATCATTTACATAGCTGGCATAATATGCGAACCATCGATCGCGTCGATTTGTAAATTTTATGCAAAAACATGTATTGACGGAGTTTCTGTCGAGTGTGGCTGAGGCCTTAATCTGCAGAAAACCTCTTAACTCATGAAGAGGGAGAGACAGAGAGGAGAATTAGGAGTAATCACCTCACGAGTAGCGTATCCACTTGTTTATCATTGAGTTGAAAGGACCATGGGCAAATTTGTATGGGCACTGTCCCCACCCACCAACAGAAATGAAACATGTCTCATTTAATAGATCTTGGCAAACTGATGATTTTTTACTATGACGAGAATCGCCCTATGTATGGGGTTTTCTTGGAAAACCGTGTTTTGTTTTTACATATTTTTTGCTCATCTCATTGAAAGTTACAAAGAGAAGGTTGAAAAAATATTATGTTACTAAGAATAATACTTCACAAATATATATTTAGGACAGAAATCTTTTATATTATTTAATAGTTTTGGCTAAAAATATTATTTAATATAAGTTACCTATAGAGACTCTTTAAAAGACAACATGTATGAATATTTATATTCAGCCAGTGGGCTAATTGAGTAACGCATTTGAATTTCGAATACTTTATACTTAATTCGAATTTGGAATCAAATCTCACTGCCAATAAGGCACATCAAATAGACAATATTATTCTAGATCGTACGCGAACGTCGTCTGTTTCTGCGTTATCCTTATCAGATTTATCATTTTGTTATTAGATTTTCTGTGACCCCTGCTTGCATACTGGATGATTAGTTAATGTGAATTAATATGGAAACTGGCCGACGGTGTGTTATGTGTCCGCGTTCTGTTTTACGACAGAGAAGTCACATTTTGAATATTCATCTGCCTCAAACGAATCCTGAGTTAACCGCCTATATTTCACTTAATGCACTGATACAAGTGGTGTTTAATAATGTCATGGCAGTGTGTCACAGATGCTGGCAAAGGGCCAATAATGCCCTTTTAAATAATCATCGTGATATACGATTTTGTGCGTGAAGAAAATGAAGAAAATCAAGAACCTCACATAGAAAATCAAAATGCCCCGGTTCTAGGTAATCACGAAACTGAGGAATTATTCATACAAGATTACGTTAGAGCACCAATAGACCTAGAGCCCGTGAACCCCAGACCTTCGTTATTTTATAAAAGCTGAAAGTTTGTCAGCGCATGCTCCCAACACAGGTAAGAACGATGGACAATTATGAAGTTTGGGTTATAGTGGCTTTGGCAGGTAAACGGTACTAAAGGTCAATGGTCGAAAACACCAAGTTGGCCATCGATTTCGATATCACCGTCAAAGGGTGACTTGTACAACTTGTCAAGAGCTTTCAAATGACATAGGTCATGTCACTGTTGAGCATTAGGATCAGCGTCGATACTTCGGTATAGCATAGCCCAACTCCAATCTTCAATGGTCGAAAACACCAATTTGGCCGTCGATTTCGATATCACCGTCAAAGGGTGACTTGTACAACTTGTCAAGAGCTTTCAAATGTCATAGGTCATGTCACTGTTGAGCATTAGGATCAGCGTCCATAGCATAGGTCAACTCCAATCTTCAATGGTCGAAAACACCAAGTTGGCCGTCGATTTCGATATCACCGTCAAAGGTTGACTTGTACAACTCTTCAAGAGCTTTCAAATGACATATGTCATGTCACACAAATCACACTTTATTATCTGATGAATTTAGATCGGTATTTTAATAACGAAGGTCTGGGGTTCACGGGTTTTTAGTCCACAAATTCTTCCCGAGCATGCACAATAAAAAAACAAAAACTTTCAATGAAATGAGCAAAAAATATGTAAAAACAAAACACGGTTTTCCAAGAAAACCCCATACATAGGGCGATTCTCGTCATAGTAAAAAATCATCAGTTTGCCAAGATCTATTAAATGAGACATGTTTCATTTCTGTTGGTGGGTGGGGACATTTCTGCCCATGGTCCTTTGTATTGTTTTTTACATCTATCTCAAAATCTAGAGGTCTCGTCATCGATAAAGAAGTATTTTCTTAGTTTCATATTTCTTAATGTCCACAACCATTTTTTTTACTAACCTATCGTATGCCACTGCTAGGCAAAGGTCTCCCCATTGACACTTTAAAATCAATAGTCCCGTACAAGTTATTATTCAATCAATTAAGTCCGTTACACGGTCAAAAGTTCTAAATGAGACCATCCATTGACGTCACTTAACTTTAATTTGCAGTAATTATTTTAATTATAAAGGCTCCTAAACAAATGTGCTCTAAGGTCAGCTAACATCGGCGGTGACTTCTACAATCACCGTGGGAATATTTAGCACTATTCAACACTCTGTGTACGCATTGATTGCCTCGAGGCCGCTAAGTACAAAGTAAATAATTTAAAACAATTGTTAATTTAATACTCTTTGAAGGCTAGCAGTGGTACAAAGGATCTGACAAATTAGCTGTTTATTGAATAGTTGTACTTGTTAGTTATGTTGATATATTGGTATATATAACTTATTATACAGTAAGAACATACATATGTATGTAGTGTATACACTAAGCATTTTATTTCCTAAAGCTTAATCTTAAATGAGACGCCTTTTATGTAGACTCATAAATTAATAATCGAAGGTAACGTAGAGGGCAGAAACTAAAAGATAGAAATCTTTTAGTTTCTGCAAGAAAAGGAAAAAACGCTCTGTTCTAAAATGCTTTATATTCATCTTTGTTTTATACATAGTTTGAGAGGTTAGAAGTATAGTAAACGTACACTAAGATTTTTACTCTTTTGTAATGTAGCGATACTGTGACTAAAGAAACGATATTTTTATGACGAATAATTATGTTAAAGAACACATATTTAATGATTAACGACGCCCCACTACACGATTTAACATAATGTTAAGGTAATTACATGATATCGTCACGAAAACTCCACTTGTTGTGATGTTACCTTGGTTAGCGCATGCTTTTTGCTACCAAATGTAGAAAAAAATGTTTTTATTCAAACTAATTATTAAAATCGTGATCCTCATGTTTCGTATTATAATAAAATTGTATAGTTTTTTATACAGTTGCGTGTACTTGTACCTTGTTTTTTCAACTACAAATACCTTTTTGGCACCTGTAAGAATTTTTGAATACAATATTAGTCCCAATATATCCAGCATACAATTCAACACAGTACCATATCCTCTCCTTACCATATCGCTCCTCGCATCGAAGATATCATTAGAGTGAGGAAGATTAGGTGTATTCACCACGCTTGTCTAATGCGGGTTTGTGATCTCTCAAACCCGAGCCATACTCAAACAAAAAAACATGAACTTGGGGCCTTCCATTTTGATTTGTTACTTTTCTACATCCAGCTTTTTATTTTACTTAATATTTCGATATTCGTTGACAAAGACCAAGATTTCTGTACGAAACTACATTTCAATAAATATAAATCATACATTTTATACGCCATTTAAAAAAGGAGTTTGTTAATTTATCACGAAGGCATTTTAATTGCCTTTAGAAAACTAGGACATCGATGCGTCATTCATTATCATTAACATTGCAATAACACATTGAAGATGAAAGTGACTAGTAGGTAATTACAAACCAATTAGTACTCGCAAGTACTTGACTTATCTATAACAATTACCATTACTAACTAATACAGCAGTTTTTATTATTCAGAAGAAAACTGTTTTTTTATTCATGAGTATTTGTTTGTAGATAATATTATTATACTTAATGTATATAGTTATCTTACTACAGCTAGGTAAACTACAGCTAGGCATTTTCATATCGTTACTAGCCACGCCCCGCTGTTTTACTCGTATTGTACCCGTTGCCGTGAGAATTTGCTTTAAAAAAGCTATGTAAAATACCAAAATAATCATTCGACTTGCACTGGCAGTTCCCGAGATCAGGCGGTACAAACAAACAAAAATCTTATTCTTCAACTTTATTACATAAGCATAGTTTTACAATATGATAGACTAGTTCCCCTTCCCGCCAATATTCCTGGATTAAATGTATCCCATGTGTTATTCTGATGACGAAAACCTATACTACTGTAAAGTTTTATCCAAATCTGTTCAGCAGTTGTAGGATGTAATATTAAGACCACTAGCTAGAGTGAAACATACTAAACAGTAAGCAAGCGTACTAATGACTATGTTATAATATCTAAAAGATCACCCATGAAAGACCACACAAAGTAAGTAAAAAAGATATTACAAAATGTGTATCATTAATCTTCCACAGCACAACTTAGATTTGTTTAAGTAGAGAGGACTTGCAAAATGTTTTCGTTCTCAATGTCGAAATGTTTAGTTCGGTTATAATTAACTTTTTACTGACTCCATTTGCTCAACGTTAGCTTTCCGGTCTGTTAGAAGTTATTTTAATGTTAATTTAACAGTGACCTGAACCGACTGAATAAGTTCTGCTTCAAATATTAAGTAAGTTCTTATTGTTGGTTGTGGCATATGCATATATATGCCATAGTGCAAGACACGTAACAATTTTTCTAAGAACACTGTACATTGCACTGTAGTGTAAGTACTGATGTGTCGGTACATAACATTAAAATTATATGTTTCTTTTTCATAAACTCAATGTTCATCTATAAGGGCAGATTGCACAAGCATTCTTAGTTTTATTCAGCGCTTAAATATGGTTAGTAAACAAATAACGATCGTTTCAAATTGTATTATGTTTCGTGCATTATAAAATACATTTTTGAATGAACACTTTTTGTGTCTTAAACATATTTAAATACTATATAGAATAAAGAATTGTGCAATCCGCCTTATCATCCCAAAATTAGTAAAATAACGTTACCTTTCAACTCAACAAATCAATCAATTTTCAAAACAATTCGTGACTGACCGCGAACAATACACGCTTAACACTACACATAGACAAAAGAGCTTTAAATACCTTCGATTATTAACCAAATAACATTATTAATGGTCAGATCAAAATAGTATTAATATAAAGAGTCGTGACGTATTTGTCAGTAGTATTTATTTGAAGACGGTTGGTTAATTAATATTAACAATTATATTTTAATTACTCGAATCATAATCGGCCTTGGAGTAAAGAGTTGTTACGACATGTGCGCGCTTGGAAACGGATTTGAACGTAATCAGTTGAAGCGTAGTGACATCGTTTTAATGTACTCATTACATTAATTTATATTGTAGGTTTTATCTCTTTATGTTAGTAAAAGGGTCCTAATTGAGTATGTTTTTATGTTATTAAGTAAATGGCTACACAAAAAATGCGCCTCACTCATTGTAAATGTCTTGGTCTTGGGTCTGATCCTGTGGAGAAGTAAGTTTAGACAGTTTTTAGACTATCTTCTGGTGTACAAAAACATATTAATAAACTCCCACTAGGGTTAAAACATCTAACATCCCTTATTGTCTATCATAGTGTGCGGCCACAGTGAATGCGCGGTGGCTTACGCGGTGACTTACGCGGTGGCTTACGCGGCGGCGGCGGCGGAGGTGGCCACACTGAGGCGCGAGCTCTAGTAGCGATCAGACGTATATCAGGGGTTGCAAACAATTTTCGATCAACAATACACAACTAGATATCGGGTCACGTACAAAATCAAAGCTAAAAAATGTCCTCGTGAATTACGTGTGACAGCTTATTTTGTTTACTACCGAACTGACCAAAAAGTTTTAAAACAGTTCGAAGTTCAACCTAATTACAACCATGACACCTAGCAAATCTTCAAATATTTAAAATTACTACTGTCACTTAGAAACGAAAAGACAACATTTAGTGTGAAATCAACCTTAACGACCTACAAATAAAGTATTTTATTCCCGTGTTTACCTTCCTTTCGTTTCGTTTCTTTTAGAAGAACTACAGATGGAATGGAGTCGTGTTGAACACTTAAATAATTTGTAATATGCACGTAAAAGTTTACTTAAAATTATTTATGTTTTGGGCTATCTAGGTTTGATAGTATACATACTTGTTTTCATTACGATTTTTTTGATAAACTTGATAGTATAACTCTGCAAATATAGATCTTAGCGTATATATTAAATAATAATGATCAAACTTACTGTCATTTTTGCTCTAAAGTTGAAAATTAACGAGTTATTTCAGAAAAACAAAAAAAAAAGAACTTAAAACAAGATGGCGGCGAATACTCTACCGGGATTAGTTACAAAATCGAAATTTATAAGTCCAACCACCCCCCCACGACATAAAAAAAAAATCGCCCCCCGGATAAATAAATTATTACTACAAAACAAATCTACTCCATGTTTCTGCTGTTCTGTTTCACAAAATTTGCGCCAACGTTGGCCAAACATTTGTAGCGGTGACTTCAAATCAGTATTTTTTTTCAAAATTTGATATTATTTAGTTAAAAGCTTAAAATATAACTTATTCTACATGTACTCACAGAAAGTAAGACACTCTGGCCGTTAAATTGTTTTTCCGGCCATTATTTTTGCAACTTTTTTGGCTGTGGTTCGAGGGAACTAAATAAAAGAGTGGCTCACTTTTCAAATGAGACCCTAAGCACCCAGACGTATTATTTGCGCTGACCCGAAATCTAGTGTGTATTGTTGATCGAAGCCATTTTACGTCAAAACGCCGAGCGGTAAGACCACTGGTTTGATACACCTGCCACCCGCTTGTTAAGTCGCTCGCCGCCTAGGCCCGCACTGTGGACACAACGCGCGGATCGGTGCGTTTGAAATCACCGCGCGCGGAGTCGCTCGGTCTTGTCGCGCTAGGCTTCCGCCTAGTCACTTCAGTATGGACACTTACACGCGTTTCATACGTTTGATATTTCGCGCCCGCCGTCGCCACCGCGCTAGGCCCGCAGTATGGACGCACACATAGACATTTACTCTGTCAGACTAAAGATTTGTACTGAAAGTGGTCGTTTGAATGACTAAACACAGATTTAACATCTTTGAAAAAGGCAGTCTTAAAATTGTCTGAACAGCAGTCTGCGATTGTGCTTAGTCTGTACATGTCTTGTCTTAACCTTCTACATAAAAGTCGTGTTCTATAAAAAGGATTTCAAAACGTTTCAAGGACAATATCAATGTTTTAACTATACACGGATCATACTCATTTAAGTCTTTTAATTACAAATACCCTTCCAAAGAATGTTCACAAATTAAAAAGCCTAAAATCGAATTCCAACCTCGATTTGTTACGCAACAAGTGTCGTGTTCAACTCGATAACATAATGCTATGTATGAAACGTTGTATTTTATATAAAAGTATTAGATTAACAACTCGCATGACCCTAAAACCGAGTTCGTGATATAAATCAGTCACAATCGTTGGAACACGCTCTGTGTGACCTTACCATCACTGCAATGAATAGCAGTCAACACACTCGGATACCTGACGATACATGACCCGAGTACAGTGCATCAGATGGCAAATACACTTAAAATACAAACTTACAAATTTTACCTCTTTATAATACGTATTAGTATAGATTTTCTCCGACTTGCTTTACAAATATTACAATTTTAAGCTAACCAAGAACTTTTGCGAAATGCTAGATAGCCTTATAACCTTCCGATTGAATGTGGCTATCCATTGCATAAAGAATTATGGAAATCGGATGAATAATTCCGAAAATTACTCTAGAACAAGATCATTATTTCTTGATCTTTTAGTGTAAACAACTGCTCGTTTTCAGTGTTTATACCAAAATATCAACGAGCAAGAATGAGAGCACTAAAACGCTTTGAAGAGACCGCTCCGGGGAGCGAGCACTTGCATACAAACAAACAAAGTTATAATTTTTACCTCTTTATAATAATTAGTATAGATTATAACTTCAACAGCAAAGAAAATGGAAGTTATAGGAAAAATAAATGTGTGTAAACGTACGAAGCTTTCTTTAATATAATATAAGTCTTTCAAACGAAGCTTTTCCTTGAAGACTCTACAGGTTGATAAAACTAAAGAAGCAAAACGAGGAAAAGAAGATAAAATTATTTAAGGTGTCAATCAAAATAAGACTCGACTTGATGCAAAGCCTCCAAAGTTCTCGGTCAGTATTTGAACCCGAGACCTCTTGCACCTGAGGCGAGGTTACCGCTAGACAGCAGAGGTTAGATAATACGATATACTGCGACTTTGTATGAGGGTCGATTCAGACTAGTATCAAACAATAGTATCAAGATTACTTTGAAACGAACCTTAACCGCTGGTTTACGTACTTACTCGTGGTACCGCTCGTGGTGTAGTTTGTCTAAGCGATGTTAGCTCATTGCGATTGTAAAGCAACGTGTAGCTCGACCTTTACTTGCATGGGTCACCAATAATGGCATTTACCGTGCTTCGGGGGGCACGTTAAATTGTCAATCCCGGTTGTTGCAATCGCTAAACCATGTCGGAGGCCTTTAGGCGGCCTAAAAACTCCGAGACCAGGGTTGGCCACAAACCTACTCTCACTTAACGTACTTACTTAATTAGCAACGTTTGACGAGTATTATATTTACCTCGGTGGCCTATTTGTGGCACTCGCCGTCGTTTGTCGAACAAAAACATATTTCCTACTTTTCAAACATGACTTAGGTTTCAGACCACCAACTCGCAGTAAGCAAGCATGGTGATTATGCCTTATCCTTGCCGGACTGATATCTTCGGCGATAGGCCTTTGCCTAGCACTGGAACATTACAGGCTAATACTGTTTTTAAAATATATTATCTCCTCCTAGTGCCATGATGATTGACGGCGACTGAAATAAAGGATATAAAGAAAAAACCTCAAGTTATGGTTTAAGAGCTGATCGTCATTATTCGTTTATGTCCTTGCATATTTCACATAAAAATTCCTTACCTTTTTTTTCGTTTTTGCATATTTTTTAAGTAAATTAAATCCTACACCACCAAATCAAATAAATTTGATTGGCAAACAATTTTAATATCAATCACATTTGCAATTAAACAAATCATTGATGATCACGATCATTTGATCGTGTCAAGGGTGATTCAAACGAACGCTTTGTATTACCGAACACCGCTTTTAAATGATCGAGCTAATCGGCTCTTCACGCGTGGGCTAATCAACGAACGCTTCCTCTTATTTTAAATCTAAACTATTTAATATAATATGGCTGACGAGTTTGATTGGTTGCCTGTTTGATCTAATCTTTGAAACTATCGACCCGATTCAAGTAATTAATTTCGTAATGGATACTCAAAGTCAACGGGATGGTTGGATCTTTCGTCCTGTAATTCTCATGGGCACCGACATAATACGCGTAAAACCGCGGGGCGCTGCTAGCTAGTATCAATATAATTATAGTCTTGATAAAAAAGCGATTGAATCGTAAACAAACCTTTTTTAAAACAAAAATTAATTAAAGATGGTTTTAATGACGAATATTTTGGACAAATACGGTATTTTTCCTCGACGATGTACCTATAGGTAGCAACTATGGCTTTTTCCTCTTTGATCATATGTGAACAATGTAAACTCTTTAGTGGAAGTTTGTCACCTCGGAATATAATCACCCAGTGTGCCGTTACATTAACTTCCCGATATTATAAGTTCAAGAGTAGTTCAATTTAATTCTGAAAGGCATATTTGGGTCATCTTATTTTTCGTTTAAGGCACGGAAGAGCGAAGGACTTACTGCATTAATAAATCATGTATTTAATAATTTGCCGTAACACCTCGTATCCTTAATTATTGTTCATGTTACTTCACAATGATGATGACATACCTGTAACAAATAAACGTAGCAAATAAAAAAAATACTCATTCTTGAATAAATGACGCACTTCAACAGAAAAACAGTTCATGGAATAATATATTTTGTTTGTGCAAAAAAATTAAGAATATCAATGAAAACACAGATCCTGATGGAAAAAAACATAATGGTATAAAAGTGTTTACACCTCTTAAAATCTATGCTAATATTATAAAGCTGCAGAGTTTGTTTGTTTGAACGCGCTAATCTCAAGAACTACTGATCCAATTTGAAAAAATATTTTTGTAATGGATAGCCACAGTCAACGGGACGGTTATATGCTACTTTCCTCCTGGAATTCCCACGGGAACGGGTACAACGCGGGTAAAACCGCGGGGCACTGCTAGTTAATAAATGATAATCAATTTCAAGAAAAGTCTTTGAACTGGTAAACACAATAGGTATTTTCGATGCATAGGTATAGTAGGTGATAACTTCATAAGTCATGTGAGTCAAGATCGCAGAATATCATAATACTTCTGTGTACCCAAGCTTTACATAAACATTACATAGCTTTGTCTGCAAATATATTTTCTTAAGTCTATAGTTTCAATGTTCTGCGTATCTAATATCCTTATTGGCTTGCATGGGTGCCACAGTTCGCAGCAACGACAATGCGAAATATTTTGGACACTATAATTTTATTATTTCCGTTAAGTAAAGTAAAATGGGCAAAGGCCTCTCATCTTACTGAAGATATCAGTACAGTGAAGATAGATACAGAAAATATTATGCGGATTTGAAAGCAATCATGTTTTCGCTTGATCCAGGAATTGAACCCGATACCTCAGTCATAGCGGGCGAGTGCACACTCCACTAGACTGCTGAGGTGTTAAGTTTGATTTTAAAATAAAGCTTTGGCACCGCGTCCGCCTTCACCGTGGCTCCTCCATACACACACCACAAGTAAACTCCTGCACACCCCTCATTTTGCATCTAGAGTATCAAAGCTCGACATACAAAATAAACGTTGAAGAGAAAATTTGTGCTTTTACAAGTAAAACACATAAACGTCACCCACTGACACAGTACATGTTAGTACATCTTTAAATTCAAATGACGAGAAATGGGCACTAAGTGAATTCAGCGCACATCTCAAGATCTATCGTGACCTAGATCATGTAGGTGACCTAGGTTTACTTCAACTTGTTTTTTTCTTGTTTACACTACAAAGTATTTTCTATATAATTGTATGTAAAGAAAGGGGATAGTAACACATAAACAATTATGTGAAACAAGAAATTTTAAGTTTTTCTAATAAATTGATTGTTTTATTGTTAATGAAGTTATTAATTAAGAAGTCTTAATTGTAGAAAACGTTAAGATAACGTCTATGTCTCTTCTCATCTAGTATAGATTAGATTTCCATTTACATACATATATAAGTATCATGTTTGTACATACATACATACATATTTATGTATCTATCTATACTAAAATAATAAAGCTGAAGACTCTGATGTCATGTTTGTGATCGCGTTGATCTCAAAAACCACAAAATAGATTTGATTAATAATTGTTGTAATGGATAACCACATTCAACGGGGAGGTAGACTACTTTTCAATTCGAAATTCCCACGGCACCGGGCACACCGCGTAAAACCGCGGGACGCTACTAGTATTCCAATATATCCGTATACCAAAGTAAGGTAGAGTATACACTGTACGTATAAACTGTCAGCTTCATAGAATCTAACTCGGCAAGGCGTCATGCGCCCGCGCCGCCGACCCAAATACACCGCGACCTCGGCGCCCGGCCCACGACCGCTTTCCTTCACTACTCACACCTGCACCAAGCTTTAGAAGATGTTTAGCATTCCAGATTACAATACGTTGTAGACGGGTTTTAGTTTTTCGGGTTTCAGGGTCTATTTACCTCTAAAATAGGCTACTACCTCAATTCACCACATCTAAACCGATTTTTTTCTTATCTTTTCAGTGGAACCTAAGGCACTAATGCAAGGACCAAATAACGCAACGTATAAACATAAATTAAGTTTTCCTTATGTGTTCAAGAATTATTACTGAGAATCATTTCGTTCTTAGAATTCGTTCTGAGTTATGAGATCATGGAAAATAAAGTAGGCAATATGTATTTTCTCGAGTGGTAACCTCGAACTCTCAGTAATAGGTACCTAAGCGTGAATCCGTAAATCCTCCTCACTGTACCTAGCTGTACGGTCAGTGAGATGAGAAAACTTTGCTTTGCTGTCAAAACTAACAGTTAATTATACAAAGAATATATATAAAAAATACTAATTTAATAATATTTGAATAACCTTGCACGGAAATCCATAAAATATTAACGAATTAAGTCGACTATGTCATATGTATTGGAAAACCAAAAAGTCTTGTAACTGTTAAATTAATTCATAGTATTACGTCGTAAATACCTGATCGACTAGTAAAACCAAGGAGAACGTGTTGACAGAATCCGCTATTTTAATCTAATCTTAATAAGTTTAAATGTGTGGAAGAGTTTTATATATTAGCAGCACCTCGAGATTTTACCCGCGTAGTACCGGACGCGTAGGAATATTGAGATGAAAAGTAGCCTATAATCTCTCCGTTGAATGTGGCTATATATTACAAAAAGAATTATTCAAATAGGATTGGAAGTTTCTTAGATCATTAGCGCGATCAGACCAATAAAAAAGTCTTCAGCTTTAGTATATTAGTCTAGTGTTCTAACCGGCAAATACTTCCCATAAACTGAACCACTCTTAAGAAATTACAGCTATGTTCTACCAATTCAATGTAAGTTAAAAATAAAACGATATTCATTTGTTTTCTTAGAATCAATAAAGCAGCGCTCGCAGGCTGCTAATATACAAAAACATATTATGGAAACTCAATGATTTGGTTTTATTTTCCTTCAAAAGCGTAAATAACACGCAATTAGGACTAATAAATTAGTACATTATGAATTAATTATGTTATTTAAGAACGTTCAAAAGAATACGTAGATACGTAATTAATGAATATTTTCTATTTAAGTTATATTTATTCAACATTCAATAATTAATTGAAAAAGCTTTCATTGACTAGATAATCTTTCAAATACTAATCAAAGAAATAGAATGTAAAGAGAGCATAGAAAACAAACTTTCTAACTCAATACTTAATACCTATTACATACTATTACATTATTTCTTCGTATACACTTTTGTTTAAGACCATGTAAGTCATACAATGTACAATCAACCCATAAAATTGTTAAGAACACTTAGAACCTTATCACATTCAAACTTCTTTAATACCAACAAATTTTTCAATGAGAATATTCACTTTAATAATGCGATAAAGTACTGTGGAGTTGTATCCTTAGTGCTACGCGCTTTCTCTCGGTTGGAAAGTAAAAGTGGTTGGACGGGTGTCTGTTTATGTATATTAAAACGTATTAGAGACTTGTGTCGATGTTGTGTTAATTTATGTGAAGTTTTTAAGGTTAATAAAGAATTGATATGGGGATTTTATTATAGAAGTATGGTAGGTATCTAGTAATGTAAGAGTACATTTCGTTTAGGCTGTCTATAAATTGGTCTACGAGTAATAACCATGTCTAAAAACCAGGATTGACCTTATCGAAATGAACGACTGAACTTAGTTTAGGATGAACTTAGATTAGGATTGGAAGGAGTTGGCTATGGAAAGAGATAAATAGGATGATTGGGGGAGACTTTTGCCCAGCAGTGGGACAGCGAGGTTACGTAAAAAAAATACCCCGTAGTAGACACCTGATGTGTCTATTGTTCAAGATATTACGGATTAAAATATTTATCAACAATGAGAAACAAAAGCGATGCAATAAATAGCTTATCGTTACCGTATCCCAACTAGACCGCGGCCGTGTCATCACAATTATCTAACACTCATAATGTAATAATTAGTACACACAGCAAGGTCGTTCGCGTTTAGAAAGTGTTCATTTCAATAATTTACTTAATAATGTGAATTTAATAAAGTTTTATCAATCCGATGAATATTAATGGGCGGATTAGTATTCTAATTCATGTGTAATGTGTTGCTAACATATCTGTGAACTTAGATAAGTCATATTGCTCGTTTACGTACTTTAGTTGACTTTGGAAATATTTGGGACTCTATAAAAGGACATTCAGTGGGAAGTGCTAATTCGTATTAGATATTTATTTAACGCTTTATTATTAAGAATGCGTATAGTTATCACATTTTTACTACAAAAAATGTTTACTTAAGTACTCGAATTAGTATGTGCCATTTATAAATCGTATTTTATAAGGCAATAATATCTAGCTGCATACCGCAAAAAACTTCCTTGAAGGAAATAAAAATGATATTAATTTTTACCTTATGAAAGTTAAAAAATACTTATAGTTCGAACCTTCAACATTAACTTTGTTCGTTTACGAGTAAACCTAGGCCCATATTATGACAATATTGTCTTGCGGAATGCGGCCGTGGAGGACGATCGTAACTCGGCCACCCGGTAGTGTTGGTATCACTCAAAACTTGTTCCTTGCGTTTTATTGCCATTTCAATAACATTTGGGATTTCACGGTGAGTTTTATATGAATGTAAACAACAGAGACTTAAGTGGGACATATAAATAGAGATGTGGTAAGCATGTCTATAGGTCGCTGAGTGGAGCTATTTTCAAAATTCTTGAAAATAGAGCTACCTAATTTTCGTGGAAATTCAATTTGTGATCAGTTTTTCGCGTAAAAAAAGTTGTTAATGTAAACAAAACTTTATACAGTAACTGTGCTCTGCGGTTTCATCCGCATTTATTCCGTCACTGCTTGCCTTTTAAACCTTCCCTGGATTACGACAAACATTTAAAAACCAGAATCAACTAAATCGGTCCAGCCGTTCTCAAATTTTAGCGAGACTAACGAGCCACGATCGATTTTTATATATAAAGATATCCAAAATCATCGAATCGTCTTCAACGTAATTTCCACTCCTCTATAAAATCTCCACAAAAACTTCAAGATCCTTTTTGTTGAAATCAATCAAAATGTTGAACAAAGAACGCAGGCGTCAGGGGTCGCCGACCTTTGAACAAACATTACCTATCATTATTGTAATTTGTTTAACTCTTAGGCTGCGGTTACATAGGAAGCTGAAAAATATTATATAATAGTAAGCACTATCAATAGGAAAGTAAAAAAGCTGCAACAACCCCGAAGTAATGAATTTCCTCTATCCAAATAATTTATCAATACCTGCATTAGTATAAGATGAAGAGGATGGTAGAAGATAGAGAAAAATGGAAAGAACTCCATCGACAAGAGCCCAGGACCATCGACAAGAAAAAGAAGATAAGATAAGGAAAAGACTATAATGTTGAGATCACGACCATTAGCATTGAAGACAAGCGAAGCTAGGAGGAGGAGGACAATGAGATTAGACTAAACCTCACTAAAATAAAAGCTAAATCTGAAAAACAAAATCGAACTTATCTCACCAAATCCATGTTGCTAATGTCAAATCCAATCCAAGTAATTTATAATTAAGTGGCAGACTCTTTCTTCACAGATGTGATTTTAGAAACCTCTCATCTATACTAATATTATAAAGCTGAAGAGTTTGTTTTGTTTGTTTGTTTGTTTGTTTGTTTGTTTGTTTGTTTGTTTAAACGCGCTAATCTCAGAAACTACTGAACCGATTTGAATAATTCTTTCACTGTTAGATAGTCTATTTATCGAGGAAGGCTATAGGCTACATTTTATCCCGAAATTCCCACGGGAACGGGCACAACGCGGGTAAAACCGCGGGGCGCTGCTAGTCATTGGTATATTTGTTCTAACACCCAATTCTGTGTCAACACTATCGTTAGTGTAAACTCCGCCTAAAGCCACGACAGAACAAAAACAAATGATTTCTACAATTACTCTTGAGATATCATCAATCAAGAGTTAGAAAAACGAAGATTTACGAATAATTACTGCTATTACAGTTTCGATACACGTTGTGCGGAAATAGTCGATTTAGTATTACAGGATTCGATGAATTAATTGGAAAAGGATTTGAAAAGTTATGTAATAACTAGCCACGCCCCGCGGTGTACCCTTTCCCGTGGAAATTTCGGGATAAAATGTATCCCATGTGATATTCTCATATATAACCTATATTACTGTAAAGTTTCATCCAAATCCGTCCAGTAGTTTTTTCGTGAAAGAGTAACCAACATACATACATCCATCCCCATAAACTTTCGCATTTATAATGAGTAGGAATACACTACTGACTAAACTAAATTGACTGGATCTAAATTGCACAAGGTTCCTCCTTTAGGCAATTTGGAATACAACTTGCCGAGATAATATTATAAAGTGTTTTTGAATAATATTTCCTTTGACTGTCTTTCAATTTAATCGACAATTTAACCTTGCAATTAACTAATTGATGTAATTTCTCCTACATTGAATTAACCTCTCCTAAAGACTCGTTTGACGTCTCTGAGTGAGGCGACATGCTACATTTTTTTCCAACATTTATCAGTGAGAGAGTAAATAAGGTGCAAGGACAAATACTTAACATTTTAATCTTTTCCCTATATTAAAGAAGGACAGTCCTATACGACAGAACGAGACAGTTATATTTACATCAACTCTGTCGCAGACGGTATTCGTGAAAGTTGGTGAGAAAACTGCCGTGCCTTTGCACATGTTTGTCACCAAGACATCGAGTACTTGAAATACTCAGAGATATTCGTTTAAATTCAAGTAGAAATCTTATTTCATGATATTCGGGACATTACTAGGTCATTAAAAACAATGTTTAGATAATCAAGCAGTTTTCAATTTTTGACTTGAACACAGAAATAATTATTTTTCATTTTAAGCTATCCCTTGATATAGGTGAAAAGGATGCGAAAGTAACTCTGTCTGTCTGTCTCTCCGCTGTTACGCTTTCACGCCAAAACTACTGAACCGTTTTCAACGAAATTTGGTACACAGATAGTCCAGAGCCTGAGAAAGAACATACTTTAGGCTACTTTTTATCGCGAAATTCCTGCGGGAACTGGTACAACGCGGGTGAAACCGTGGGGCGCGGCTAGTATCATTATAATAATATAATAATTAAGACCAGCGAGTTCATAAATAGTAGATGATACATAAATGAAACTAAGTTAGTTCTGAAGATGGACGGTGTTCTACTGAAAGAAAATACCAGCATCAATTCTTTCATGTCCTTAGTAAACATAAAACACCTTAGTAAACATACTCGTAACAAATAGTAGTAACCCTAGTCCACACTAAACTCCTCACAAGCCTCCATTCGATCCGAGACCCACTCGTATTCAAACATCATTCTAATTCAAAGCCTTATTTTCCGCACAACCTCGTTGATAAAATCTCCAAAAACCAACTTTATTTTACACTCCGATTCACCCTTATGACGTACACAATAAAGTCCTATTTACAAAATCTAAATTGTATTTGTTATAACAGAGGACGCGCAAGTAAACGGTAGATTTTACTTCACATCGTCTTTAGGAATGTACAATGATTAAAATTTGCAATTATTATGGTCAATTGTTATTCGGTTTTGTGCTTTATTGCTTGGTGATAAGAGTTAGGATTAGTATTTGCAAAGACTAATATGCTTATTAAGTTTAAGTGGTAATTGTGTTGATTTTTACGCCTATATTATTCAAATTGAAATTCAAATATATCATTGTTTTGAAATAAAAATATGATAAACTGAATTTTGCTCCCTTACAACTTTGCCCAATTTTCTCAGTATTTCAAAATAAATGAAGAAACTTAACGTAGATTTCGAAAGTAGATAATGTTTTCTAAAATATGCTACGCGTTATGATCGCAAGTGTCCGTGCCGCGCACCCACAAATATTATTTAAAACCACAATCAGATCAAAACATGAACACGGATACTTGGAGAGAAAAGTGTTACAATATATGTATTACCATCTAATACCGAAAGTGATTTCGAATCATAGATGTGTTGTTTAGAGCAAAATTAATTATTAGCTAATAATGTCCAGTTAGTGCAAATTACTCCATATTATTAACGTATCGCGGAAAAGAAGATGGTTTTCGTAAGTAAAAACGCTTTGATTTCCCGACGTTTCGAGTGGATTGCACCAACCATGGTCGCGGGCGTCCCACCGCGAAAAAACCCGTACAAAGAAAAACGCTAATACTTAATGTGTAACAATCGCGAGAGTTCGAAAAAGGAAATTACTCTATGATCACTGAAGATATCAAAACATTGTAAAATACTGTAAGTTTTGATCACTTCTTCTGATTAAACTAGGTGGTTGTTTATTTACCAACTTATTTGTCTGCTGAAATACTTTTTGTTATAATATTTATACCACCGACTGTACTTAAGGTAGCAATCTCATTTCCCCTCTTTCACAACGGCGCAACTAGACCGCAGTGAAAACTGACGTGTTTACACCAATACGTTAAATATAATTAGTTATTTATGTTATGCAAAGTTTTATGTAAGGTCTTCGTAACTGGGGACGATTTGAGGGAAATATTTGGTACTAAGTATTAGATACTATCTAATGTAGCTTAGGTTTTGACTTACAACATTTTCCGGAGGAAAATGGGGATAAACCATAGGTTGGATCTTATCCCAATAATCAAGTAGTATAAGCACAAAAAACAAAATACTTATGCTTATAAAAGCGCTACTATAATATCACCTGAGTTAAATGCCTAAGGATCACCTTCTGGTACCTACTTAAGTACAGTAAGAATAAGAATGATATAAGTACAACTTCCTACAATAGACATATATAAATAGGTTCAAGTAGGCTACTATCTAACCCTGTTCAAGTTTTAAGACTGCATCAGACATGCTATATCGATTGAAAGAACAGGGAGTCCTAATCGCGGAAGCGCTCGTCTTTATCAGTCACCCGTCTGAACAATGTAGCACACAGTCACTTAACTAAATCAATTAATGTGAATTGTTTATTTCATGCGTTAAGATACCGGTTGTTCGTGTTTAGTAAACTAGGCAAATGTAATGAACACGCCGTTATATAACCGAGTCGAACTAATACTTGAGTGTGATTGTTAATTGGTTAGTTTCGAGTTCCCACGCCGGATTTGGGGTAAAACTAAACGGTTCTATGGGTTGTTAATGAAGGCGGGTCAAGTGCGATTCGATTGATTTCATGTCCTCCTTTAATGCTAATTTGAATGCTGTAAATAAGTGATTGTTCTGTGACTATAGAACAAATAGAAATGGAAATGGACGCAAATGTGTCAATCACAAATGTGTCCACATTACTAGAAAACAGCAAGACTGCCGCTATATTCATAAAGTTCTGTGAAGATATAATGAAGAAAGCGGCAGCACAAAACTAGGCCATTATGCCATAAGTTTGTTAAAGAAACACTGTGGGCACAAATCATAACCAAACCAAAAAGTGAGACCAAAGGTCCTTGAATTGAAAAATAAACATCAAGGAAAATAGGAAAAAAAAAATACCTTTTTGCTTTCCTCTAGATAAAAAAAACATGTCCGGAGTTTTATCAATCATAAATTATCATGTTGTTCCCAACCGAACACATTCACTCCCTCAAGTATTTTCATTCACTGCTAGAATTAACATAATATGCTCACTCAGAACTGAGGACAACCGAATTACCAAACTTTAATATAAATAAAATGGAGATAATAAAAAGGCCCATCTACAAATCTAATTCATTCATTCGTTCAATTAAAACGGTGTTAATGAGAATACCACAAGCTTCACGCTTAAGAACTATATGTGTAACATATTTTGCATATATATATAATACAATATAGAGGTTGAATAATGAACAGAAGCGCTCTCTCAACAACACCATAACATAATCAAAGTCCATGAAACCCGAAACCAGTTTTCTGATCTTGAGAATTTCGACACAGTTGATATGACAGTTACCGACTCCCATTTGTTTACAAACTCCTGCGCAGATCTTATGTATGATTAATCGCTTTGTCCGACATTAATCGGTATGTATTCCATTATTATTGAGAACAAAATGGCTGGAAGTTATTTATGATACGTAATGGTCATTGAATTATTTATAAGCGACGTTATTTGGAGATCAATTTTAAACTGGGACTGAAAACTGCGCTTATATATGCGGTATTTCCTTGTTTTTTAAATATATACAGGGGCCTTATTCATTAAAGTCAAAGTCAAATATTTTTATTCAGTTTTGGCCCCATAGAGACTCTTTTGAACGTGCCACTCAGTCGGAAGAACATTAGCAGAGAAGAATGGGCAAGAAACTCTGCATAAACGCTTAAACAGCTTATGGTTTGTCCCTTTCCGACATACGCTATTTTTCAAAGAGAAAAAGAGACAGAACACTTTATAACAGTGTCTTAGTTAAAGAGCGTTTTTAAATAGGGTGATAAGTCTTGAAATACATCTCGCCCACATTTACATATGACTAGCAGCACCTGATGACTTTACCTACATTATACTTTCCCGTGGGAAAGATATTCCCACGGGAAAGTATATATATGATAAGCATATTTTATATAGATTATAAAATATGGTTATCATACAAACACTATTTTTTAAAACCGATGGATTGTTCGAGATTCTAGAAATTAGTGTGCTAAAGCATATAAAGGCTTCGTAATGTAGTTGACTCATAGTTCATATTGTGATTTCCTTCGAGCTTATTAAGATATCATAATTATAGTTCGTTTATCAAAGCAATATCTTAACAGTCTGTTACGGTAAACATAGTTACATAATAGAAGAAATCATAACCGCAATCTATACTAATATTATAAAGCTGCAGTGTTTGTTTGTTTGAACGAAATAATCTCAGGAACTACTGGTCCTATTGAAAGATTATTTTTGTAATGGATAGCCACATTCAACGGAAAGCTTATAGGCTACTTTTCATCCCGAAATTCCCACGGGAACGGGTACAACGTGGGTAAAACCGCGGGGAGCTGATAGTGTCAAATACAAATCGCACATAATTATTGTTATACAAAACAAATTTTTCAACGAACCTCCTTCATCCCATGTTGGTTAAGTATGAGCGTTCAATAAATACCTTCGCCCACAACGAGTTAACAATAATAAGTTAAATAAAGGCCGAATTATGTATGCGTAGGTTGTACGTCGGTGAATAACTTACGAGTACCAATGACAGGTAAGTATATGTGATGTGAACAACGTGTACAGGGCCAAAATTATGAAGGAATTTTGCGTTTTGACATGTCTATAAATACTAAGGTTTGAGACGTAGCTTGTTTTGGCAGGTTTAGTGCGGCAATTATGTTTTTACGATAAAACCTTTGTAAGCCGTTATTTTTTGTTAATATATTAAAAGCTTTTAGGCTGTCAATAACGAATGGACGTAACACACAAGCAACTTCGAAGATTTAACATTAACCTGTCTTTTCATGCGGTATCTTAAAGTCTGCATTTTCGCAATACCTAAACCTACCTTTTAGACATCAAAGAATATATAAATAAGTAGTCAAATAAACCTCAAGATTATCTTAGTTGTCCCTGAAACCTGAGCCCACTTAATTCACAATCACAAACAGTATTAGTTTTTAAACTGACTTACTATTAATTGAAACGTACGTTAATGTCATTATTATTTATTTAAAACGTGTCGAGGAACTCTCGACAGTAGTCTCCGTCGTACGTAAGTTCCCGTTTTAAATAAATAATAATTTAAACTGACTTGTTCGAAGTAAACACAAAACTGTCTAACGACAGTAGTCAGTGTAGATTCTTTGGACCAAAAAACCTGTTGATACTTCTTTTGTCTAACTAAACAACGCTTTTTTCATGTTTTCATAGATCAAACCACTGTCTAACTACAGTCGCGGCTATTATGTACACAGTAAGTAATCTCTAGTCCAAGGCAATCCTCTCGAGAATGCATCTCCAAGAACGCAATCTAAACAATTGCAGATCGCTTCATTGCGTTCACTCTCGCCTCGTAATTGTTAGCCAGGCCAGTCACTGAACTCTCATTAATGAAATAATGATCAAGAAAACTATAGTTATCAACAATAGTATGTAGTTAAACTGATTATTTTGAAGTTATTGCTACAAAATTAGAATTAAGTTCGTTAATTTTGACAGAACAAATTGGTGATCTTCTTAAGTCTGTAGGGGTTGTGAAAACTAATATGAGACTACATAATGTTAATAATTAGGAGTTAAAAGACGATATATATTGCGAACATACAAAGATGAAATTTTGGAAAAGAATTTACTATTGCCAAAGAGAAGGTAGTCTACAAAAGAAATTACCTACCATAGAAATAACAGACAGTGAAATAATCTATAGTCTCGAGTATGTCTTTAGACAAGTGAAATGATCTCAGACAAAATAATATTCGGACTGAGTGAAACAAAAGATTTGCAAATTATTTTAAAAGTCAAATAATAGAAGCGCGGCCGGTAAACAAAGAAAACAAAAAAGTTAAAAGTTACGAAGTATTAGGTAAAAGCTAAAAGAGCATTTCACAGTATTTCCTAATACTCTTAAAACATTTTCGGCCTCAAAAACCGAACTAAGCAATTAACAAATAAAACCATTCGCACTTTACACATTAATTTATGCAAAATGTTAAAGATGTGTAAGAAATTAGCTCCAATCAATTTCCAAGCGACTTTCACTTGAAGGCTGAGTGAGGTACAGGAGGAACTCGACTGGTTCTTACGTGTAATGTTACACAATGATCAACTCGTTACTCAGATCCTCTGGTTTACTTCACTTTGGGGATAGTTTTTGTTCGAACACTATCTATTTAAAGCAAAAGCTTTAAGTAAAGTTGCTTAATTATAGTACACTTTTTGTCAAGTCTCCGTAACATTACCGATAGTCAAACTGGGTTTTTAATCAGATGTCGTAATTGCGCATCATTTGTATACTTCTTCTGGATCTGCAACTTCAAAGATTCGGTGGTCTAGTGGTAAACATTCGCCTGCCAAGATTGGTGTCCCGGGTCGAGCAAAAACATGTTCCTTATTTTTCAAACATGGCTTGGTGTTTGAGATGACCAACCCCGAGTCTAGATGCGAAATCTTCCTCACCTTACGATATTTTCGTGAAGTGAAAGGCATTTGCCCAGACTGGGAAATTACAGGCATATACGAGTCTTATCGGATGTCGATGCTCATAATAATTGTACAGACGTGCCGATACCCGATTAAATCCCTAAGTAAAATATGAATCACTGTTATTATTGAAAACAAACTCATATTTAGTAAAAGCATTAAAACAACTAGAACATCATCCCTATATTTACTACTCCATTCATTGATGAATAGAACTGTGAACCATTAAATAGAGCCTCACAATAATGCGGATGGCCGCGCCTCACCACGGTCCACGGCGCGTCATACAATACACCGTGAATGATTACATTTCCCATAGATTAAAGGTAGTATGAATATATTGGGGCTTGTCGAAGTATAGACTATGGATCTATAGGGTACCGCGGTGAGGCGACGATCTGTTTTAGAACAGAATAGTGAAGAGCTAATGTTCAATGTTCTTTTTTCAAACAAGTTAATAGTCTTTTACGAACCACTAGCAATTACCACCAGTTCAGATATTCTCTCCCAGTTGAACTCGTTCCTGTAAGCATTTCAGGGTTGAAAGTATATTTTCTATCAAAACCTTCAAACCCGACTATGTTGTACAAAACCTTTACTCAATGGACCAATTTGTAAGAGGCCTTTCTTGATATTTTATGTCTGCGAACTCAAATATTGCCAAATATAGTATAATAGAACCCCTAATCCAAACGACAGCCCACGTTCAACTAATTCAATTCTTTATTTCTAAATCAACTCCATCACATCATATCAATAGCTACTCAAATTCATTCAATATACCAATATTGCAAAACACCGCCAAGTCCACAACGACCACGTGTCAACGTTTCAATAACGCCCAAAATTCAAAACACCGTTAATGAATGAATACAAATTACATTACATTTCATATAATAATACATTTTATTCATTTTATTATTATGTATGTACAAGGTCGCGGTGAATGAATTTAATTCAACCTTTCATTGGCGACTCGTAAACGGTTAGCAAACTGTAATTACGTGTATTCCGGTGTTCGGAGGATGTTACAACACCAGGGTTGTAATTGAACGGGCGGCGTTTCGACATGTTGGTCACTGTGGCCGCTTGATGACAATTATCATCAAAGGATGATGTATAATAAAAGGTGCGGAAATTATACTTAAGAATAGATGACAATCAACAAAGGATACAGAATAATAATAGGTTAAATTAGAATTAAATAGTACTTAGAACTAACATAACAAAGCTGAAGTATTGTTTTTGGTAGTTTAATGGGCGGTTTCACCTCTGGAACTTCAATTCGGATTTGAAATAATCGTTTTATATTGCCACAAGAGATGTACTCGTAGGCTATATAATGTTGAATATCAGTTTAGGAATGAAACTGACTTTTCAAACTACGTAGTTGACTAACTAAGGTAAGCCTATTTCTAAGCGTAAGAGAGGGAACGGTTGATTCAACATTATACAGGGTTATTTTTTATCCTGAAATTCTAACATGAAAAGATGCATGTGAAACCATATTGGAATTCAAGGAACACCTTTCCCCAGCAAAATTAATAAAACACAACCAACATCATGTTGCAAAGTTTTAATCATTCACAACATTTACTGCTAACATTACACTCGAATTACTCACTGAAATGTAACCCTTATTGTATAAAAATAAGGTTTAAAAAAGTTTGCGTAACTTGCTAGTTTAATCAAGCTCACATACCGGAACGTATATATTAAAATATTCACAACCTTTATTTGTAAAGCGGTAGAGTTGAAAATACAAATAGACATACGTTGGTAATATACACCGTTACATAAGCTACGAGTACGATTTAAATTTAGATTTAATACATTGTTTCTTGAACATGTTTAAACTTTATATTCAACTCAATATTTGCATATTGTTTGATAAAAAATATATCCTTATGATGTATTCTTTTAACAAATTGGTTGGATTTACCAACCATTTGATAAATTGATAACATAATGTAGTTTTTAAAATAAATTTTTAATTTGATAAATAACTCAATTTGATTTCAACACATTAAAATAATGCGAGAGGAGCCGGTTATTTTTATTTAAAACAATAACATCAATCTAAAGAATTGTTGACGTAGATGAATTATTGAGATTAATAAAAGTAGGTAGGTATTCAAAAACATTCAAAATAGTTTTAAAACGACAACATATCATGGGATGCTCGTATAATATGCTCATATGGTCATATAATGTCTTATAATAACAGATATGGCTGGAAATGAATAGTCCATACACAAGAAAAAAATCTGCGAATTTCGTTGTGCCCTCTGTGCCTTACAAGCTAAACGAGACCTATTGAACATCTAACAAGTGAGGCCTCTTAATTAAAAGAACCAAAAAATTACGTAGCCATTGACACAAAGAAAAGGACCTAGAATTGGTCAACAATTCATTATTTTTGACACATTACAAGCTATTTCTTCTTCAATCTATAGGATTCGTAAAAAAACAAATACGAACACAAACAAAACAAACATAAAAAAGAAGTATAAAATGCACATGAAACAACGTAAAACAAACGAGCCTCACTGACGACCGTTCCGTTGGTGTAGTGAAACCGATGCGCACACGCACACTTAGGCACAGTATTGTATTACAGAGGAAACGGCCAGTATTGTCCGTCTGTCTATTCCTACGTCAGCAGGATGTTAGATACGGATACTACTCCGTTTGCAGTGTTTGTTTAGAGACTAGATGAGCCTAAATTAATATTGTAAATAGAGGGGTGATAGAAGTTTGTATGGGTGGTACATATATAATTTATATATCAATTAAACTGAATTGTGATTTATACAGGAATCTTGAGATAGTGACTCCCGTTGTGTGACAGCGAAAATTAATGATCTATTGTAAACGTTGGGAAAACAAAAAGCTATGTGTTGAGAACCAAGGTGATAAAGAAAATACTGACACATTATATGATCAGAAAGAACTTAGAAACAAAACTGATTCAATTTAATTGCAAAATTGGCAAAAGAAAATCTACTAGATCTAACCTAACCTAACCTACTAGACTATCAATAGTTAACTAGAATTATGATAATTGTCAGACACTCTAGTTAGTGTCTGTCACTCTAAGTGTCTGGTGCCAATGGAATGGTAACGACCAGGGTTACGTAGGCAGGATATTATCTAATACTCGTACTAAGTATGCGGTATATTGTAATGTAACCGCTACAGTAAACATGAATATGAACACAACAATGGAACTCCATATTATGTTGACTACGTGGAAAAACCGATGCAAAGCTGTGAAGATAATGCAAACACATTTAGTTACTTAATTTGTTATGAAAACATAACAATTGTTCCAAAGGAAAAAATGCAGTATTGAATAAACACACTTGTTACTACAACAATTAACAAACAAACCGTGTAACCAATTCGATCATAACCCGGCCGTTATTACATAAAAATGTATATACCTTCCAAACAATACCTATTTATTTTAGCAAGCAAAATCAAAACTATATTAGGTAGGTTGTTATATCGTTACGAAATAAAAACATTTCATAAGTCTGAGTGAAATCTAACTAGCTTCATAAATATCAAACATATCTACGTTAAATCTAATTGCGCCAAGAATGGAGCCTTGAGGCATCCTCTCCGGTTTTACTAAACTCGAGGATGGAATTTAAATTAACCGTCTGTTAACAAAAAATATACAAAGAATCAAAGGTATAACAATAAAAAATTCAACGTTTTTATGAATGCAACATGTCGGTGTAAAATGATTGGCCGTATCAAAAGCATGTGAAAAGTCGAGTGTTGCAATTAATAATGCAATTGTGAAAATATAGACACGATTTTCGACGCGATGCCGATGGGTGGAGGTCAATTTTCCTATTTGTCGACGTATTGCTTCAACACTGATCGATTGGATAGAGTTACAACACCCTATTGTTGTACAGATGGCTCGACGTCCGCCGAACCGTCAGTAAACCCATGAACAATTATTTTAACGATTTGTAAATCCATTGCGATAACTTTATTACAAACATTCAAAAAAGATAATGAAGCTCTCAACCGCAAACATAGAATGTTTATTCAGAAGTGGGTGCAATCTAATCAAGTGTAACAATAGTTTAACAATAATGAGGCGGTTTTCATTTAAGTTTGACCGCCACAAGGTAATCCGGTGAGTCGATCGCAATGTCATCGTAAACCACTCGGCGTGTGTTTATGGCTTTAGGAAGCGTTTTCTTAAATTAAGCTTCGCGTACAAGGCTGACTTGTGCCAACAATGAACAACATTTTGCCTTCACATGATTTAACGCATTTCTTTTTATTGGCTGTTTAAATATTGACACAATTTGTGAGTAAAAATGGGAAAAGTCGAGATTATTTAAATTTTGCGTGATACAAAGAACTCACAGGATGATGAAGATTGATATAGATGGGTGTATACTAAAGACATACTAATATTCTGATAATAGTGCTACCTCTATCTTTATTTCAAAATATCAAGTGAAAAATTGGGAATTTACGATTTAAAAATTATAGTTTTACGCACAACTAGCCAAATTTCAGATTCTAATCGATCGTCATAGTGAAAATGTTCTTTGTTAATAAGTTGAACAAGTTGATTTGATACGTTTCATTGATTCATTATTTTAGTTAGCTGAGGTTATTGAACTATTTAAACACTAATTTGGACTCGAAAACAGAGCCTGTATGCAAAATAGTTTAAGCTATCTTTGTATTATAATGTAACTATAACTGGAACTGTTTCGGGTCACAGACATAAGCTCAATTTTATTATTTCAGTGGGTAGTATTCATCGATATTCTATTAGACACAAAACCTAAAAAAATAACGGTTAAGACCTATAATTGGTAGTACAAACAGCATCCGATTCTCATTAACCAACTTGGCAACCGAAAGAGGCTCCAATCAGACTGTTTTTTTACGTTTGTCTCTTGATTTCTCCGTCTTTCCGAATTTAAAAATTCTTTCAGTATATGAGTGAAGGTAAAAATTATTGATTTAATAAAGTGCTAGTTCTCATAAAAACCCGGTTTTACGTCAGTTATTAGCTTGAACCAGTTATTTATTTACTATTAGTTATAACTAACTGTGTTGCTGTTTGTTTATACTTTACTAATAAAACACCAAATACTTTTAAAAATGCAAATATAAGTATTTTTCTTTGTAATAAATTGTAATACTTCAAGTCTACGTATTTGTTTTGGTAAATAAAGTAGAGCAAATCTATTCTATTGACACAAATGTCATAGATGACATATTGAGAGTATCTTCACCGTTAATAAATAATGTATTTCACAATAGTTTTGTAGAAAACTGCAGCTGTTTAAAACACCTGTGTGAATAAAGTCTTCAATGAATATCTTATTACGTAAGTAGAGTGTGTATCGTCGAATTGTCTCGCTTTTATACTTTCAGGTGTAAAAGTATTTAACCCTATCGTGAGTATTTCCTTTGAGGATATAGTCGGCTGAATGGATTGTCTTACTGCGTATAAGAACCTTGTCACATTCAACGTTTACAATGACAACTTACATGTCAATAAGAGTTTCCGTATTTATAATTTGACGAAGCACTAAAGCGAGTAATGTTTTCTTATTATCTCACTTTTCATAAGTCAAAGTCAAAGTCAAAGTCAAATATTTTTATTCAGTTTTGGCCCCATAGAGGCTCTTTTGAACGTACCATAGAGTACATTATCTATACTAATATTATAAAGCTGAAGAGTTTGTTTTGTTTGTTTGTTTGTTTGTTTAAACGCGCTAATCTCAGAAACTACTAAACCGATTTGAATAATTCTTTCACTGTTAGATAGTCTATTTATCGAGGAAGGCTATAGGCTACATTTTATCCCGGATTTCCTACGGGAACGGGCTCAACGCGGGTAAAACCGCGGGGCGCTGCTAGTGGATCATAATATTTATGCTTTTTGTGCTTACATAACCTGATCCACATTAGTGATTGAATTACATGTAATAGTAAGTAAGTAGGTTCCAGTAGGTCGGTGGGCAACCCTGGTGTCGGAGTCGAAGGCCTCCGACATGGTCTGAGGATTGATACAACTAGGACCGACAATTTAACGTGCCCTCTAATTACGGTAGCGCTATAGTCAAGTTATACTTATAGTAGTCAAATTGCTTGCATTACAATAAGATAAATACTTGAACTAAATGCTATTACCGTCTCACTAATCCACATTAGTGATTGAGTTAGATGTAATAGCTACGTTTTCACACACCAAACAAACTGTTCACGGCCGATCGTGTTACGCAACCTCGCGTTAGCAATTCACACCGTTCGGCTGGAGTACAATAGAGAAGCCGCTCTGGCATGTTTTGTTCTACACTCGTTACAGAGCTGGATTTGACAACTTAGTGCAACTTAGTTACTAACTTACTTTGAGACTTGAGCTGTTATTTATACTAAGAGATAAGCATAGAATTCAAAAATGTGAACAGTAATCAAATACATAATAGGTATAATGAGAATGATTTGTATATTCAAATAAATTTTTGTTTTGATTCTAATTTTAAACTAAAGGGTGGGTTTTGAATCCGAATCTAGATATGTATAACCTAGGTATCCAAACTTCGAATACCTAGGTGATGAATATCAGTTCAGAGCAAGCTGAGGTTACGTTCTTGCGTAAAATGAAAACTTTATCTCATTTAACGTCGTTATGGAAACAACTGTTCATTTTCTTATTGATTTACAACTTCAGCAACAGCAACAAAACCTCGAAACACTAAGTGAAAACTCTAAGTATAAAAAACTAAGTGAAAACTCCCCTTGAAGTTCTTTTACCAAGTCCACCTCTGTAACGACGCACTGTGCGTTACCGACTCATAAAGTAAATCTGAATGGCGCTTGCGAAACACCAAGTTTGTTGAACTGAATGCATTGACTTTTAAAACTGAGGTAAACTACCAATTTGGACCTTATTATTGAGCAGATAAGTGCGTTGCGCAATATACCGTGAACGTTTTCACTTAGTATTGGATGTGTAAAGATGACTGAAGGATAAGTAATTAACTGTAAGTAAGTAATGTAAGTGTGTGTGCATATGTGTGCATGTGTGCGTCGTACATCGTCTTAGTAAACTTTAATTAAAAATTACTTAGCATAGTAACATAGCATTATCTCATTGCTGAAAAAGCTAATGATCCTACTAATATTATACATGCGAAAGTTTGTGAGAAAGGATGTACGTTTGTTAACGTTTGTGTACGTAATGTTTGTTACTCTTTCACGAAAAAGCTACTGGACGGATTTGGAAGAAACTCTACCGTAATATAGGTTATACATCAGAATAACACATGGGATACATTTTATCCCGAAATTCCCGCGGGAAGGGTACAACACCGCGGGGCGTGGCAAGTTATAATAAAAGTGGAAAGTTTTATTTTCGAGAATAATTAACTTGGAGGTCAACCGCTATAAGACAATATTGGCTATCACGAGTATCACGTCAGGCAGCATACTATTTTGTCATGGTGTCCCTAGGTATCGATCAAGAAGTGTAAACTTCGCTTTATGATTATTGATTAACCACCGTAGAATGCACTACTGTGATAATTCATTAAGCTAAGTTTACACTGTTTAAAAAACTTACAATTTAAATTCACGAAACTTTATAAATCCGTTAATGAGTGCTTCCTAGAAAACATTATAATGATGCTGGTTACAAATTACTTAATTCCCTAATTAATGAATTATTGATATTAATTACGTACTTAGTATTTAACCTAAAATTTTAATCAGTTTATTATGTAGTTATTGTTAGCATTTTAATATTATTTCCGTGAGACTGCAAAATATGAATAATTTGTAATAAATGGTTATTTTTGTGAGTAAATTCGTTTTACGTAGATAATAATAATATAATAATTTATGCGCCGAACAAATTCACACACGGTTAATAAGACCCAAACTAAGCTTTATGCTTGTGTTATGGAATCTAGCCAACGGATACTACTACACATACATACACAAAATACTTTAAAGGAATATATATAATTGACACCTGGACGTTATCGCCAACAACTATGGCTGCATATATTGTCGTCTCCGGGCGGGAATCGAACCCGTAACCCCTTGGATGTGGCACTGTGACTTACAGAACATTAATCGCCAAAACGGTACATTTATTCGGTTACCTAATATATTTTAGATACTAAAGAAAGCAGTGACCATAGACAGCGAACACACCAACAGCGAGAAACTTCAAGTTATAAATAAAGTAAAGTATTAATGCCTGTAATGTCCCACTGCTGGGCAAATACCTGTCATCTCACTTAAGATATCACAGTCAGCAATACATGTTAAAAAAAGGATTATGTAAATAAATTACAGTCTATCGTTCTGACACCGACACCTGACTATTCGTACACCTTTATGGGCAGCGAGAGGCATGCCGAGTACGCCATGTTGGATTAGATGCCAGTTAGAATACTTGGTGTTTCTACTAAGGAGTTATGTTACACAAGTTTAGTATAAACAGATTTGTATCAACAACTAGCTGGGTACAGTTGTCTGAAAAGAAGATGTAAAATAGGTAGGAAAAAAGTATGTCTTAACTTGGAATTGTAGGTGAAATGTAAACGTTATTAAATTACACTTAATTACAGTTTGTATCTGTAATATAGACTTGTACGCATTTACCATTTAAAATTGTTATATGGAAAACACACGCAATAAATCCGAGTTCTATCAACCACTAGATGAAAACTAAGTCTGTTATCCTGCGAAACGGAGCTATGCTGAACTTAATCGACTAATCACAAGCATTGAAATCGTCAAACAAGGCATTGAACTTGTCAAAATCTTTTCGTAATAATTTCGCTCCGCTTCAATAGAACCGCACAATGAAACTATGAAATGTAGAGTACCTAATATTATTATTTTGTTGTCCATTCACAGTTTTCAAAATCCAACAGTACCCCAAAAAGAAACACGATATACAAAGATATAGATGAAAACATGATATGGTTGCTAGTTTTTTAAGTTTTACGTTAATTAGTAAGTTCAATTGTTTGTTTTTCTAATCCAATAAAATATAATAAATATTAAATGTAACCATAGGTATGCCTCTGAAGTTACTATTATTTTCCATCTTGTTTCCATTACCTTTTTTTCGTACGTAAACGTTATCTCAGGCCACCATTATCTAAATTACTTAAAGTATTAAACTACTTGAACCGCTAACCTTTATCTTAATTGATCGAATGCAAAACATTAGACTCATCGAGAAATCAATGGAAATTATCAAGGAAATAGAGTAGATAAGAATCGTGTGGTTAAATTGTGAAGAATTGAGATACTGTTGCATTTTCCGGAAGTTGGCTACAAGATCGTTATCTTTTTCGTTATGTGGTTGTTAGGAACTCTTGCTGATAGAATTGGCTACATCAGCCGTGAGAGGATGCACCAAAACAAAAGTTACCGAATAGGAACGGCTGCCGATGCCAAAATTGGTGAAGGCATCATACCCATCTTTTTACTTTCTAAGTGACTTTAGTGCTATAAATCTACGTAGAGCTTTTAAGCACACGACACTCATTAGTGCGGGCGAGAGCCGGTTGCGGGTCCCGTAACGTTGTATTCCTTGTATGAAGGTGACCCGCAGTGAGCCCGCACCCGCTCTATGTATGCTCTATGTACTGTCGTCTTAAAAGTCAAAGCTTGGAAGAAACAAAAAAATATGTTTGCTACCAATTAATGTATTTTCTTCCAATATAAATTATGTTCATACTGAAAATTAATCTAAGCACATCATCAAAGTTACTGAATTTGCTGAAAGTAGCTTAGTTGACTGTAAGCACACAGTCAATTGAATATCTTAGTATGGTATTCCCTACTCGTTGTGTCATCGGAAGCGCCTGGTGCGATCACTGGACATGGTTTTGGGAAAATTGTTTGTATTCAGAATTATAAGTTATGATTATGTATTATCTATGTACTGAAGTGTAGATTAGGTACCTCCTGTCCGAAAAACTGAATTGCATTAAGCAACTTCCCGATGAATTCCCTATCAGTTAGACACTGACTTCCTATATCACACATATTGGGTAGCAATTTAACATTCGCCAAAGTGAATTTTCCAGATTTTCCATTAGCTTTTAGTTTCCTTAAAGTATTTGAAGATTGAGAATGTCTCGAGAATCCTGACATTTCATCTAAGTAGTTTGCGGGGACATAATGCTATTGTTTTTATTATAATTATATTCGTAACACAAGCTCAAAACAATTTTGTGATTAAACAAAGCGATGCGTCATCATAACTATAGCATTTAAGGCAGCGTATCGTTTCAATCATTTAGAAAATGTCACATACTTGTTGACATACATACTGATAAGTAAGCTATGATGTGTGTTGATGGACGTTTCTTGTTTGTTTAAGTTGGTTAAGCTACATACCTGGTAGGAAGCCACCCTTCCCGTCCTTCTTCTCAAAATCATCCCCAATCTCCTCCAAACATCCCACACGCAGGCACACAATCACAAACACAACAAAAGTAATCCTTAACACCCGCATTTTCATGTTATAATTCAACAACGTCACTATAACCCATTTTTAAATTGAAATAGAAAAACACAGTCACATTTTCGTATATTCTCAATCACATTCAAAATGAAACGCACAATACGTTCGAGCGAAGATCGCTATTTGTAAACATTCCGATTGTGTAGCGAATGTTGACGAAATACTTTATTTGTTATTCTCGTTTGATTTACAAGTACGTGCGTCTCGTGCGAAGGTTCGGTTACTACTGGTGTGAGGTGTCGGAGTTAGCGAGTGGAGGTGGGGACATGCGCCAGCGCACCTCAATGAACGCGCTGCGCTTACGTCGGAAACAGCAGGTTTCTAATTGCCAGATAAGCTATCAAAGAAAATTAATAGCGTGGTCGATTTTACCGTTTATAGATGTACAATAGGTATGAATAATTTCTTTATAATAATAAAAAAGTAGACTAGACAATTCCTTCTCTCCTTCAGCATGACAAATAAAACTCAACTTCCGCCCAACATCTCAGGGAAAATCACAACTGAAAATCAGTCCGTCTTATTCCAATAGTCAAATATCAACAGGCGTGACTGTGACGTGAGGTATTAAAAAGATCTTCTGTATATACCTAATTAAAACCGAAGCGATATGTTTATTTATATATTAAACACTAGCAACGCCCCGCGCTTTTGCCCGCGTTGTGTCCGTTCCAGTGGGAATTTCGGGATAAAACCAAAACTATAACCTTCTGATTGAATGTTGCTATCTATTACAAAAACAGTTATTCAAATCGGATTCGTAGTTTCTGAGATTGGACCCATCAAACAAAATTACAAATTTTACGTCTTAATAATTTTAATATACGAGTAGATGCAGTGGAGATTGAAAGTAAATAAGGTAGTAAATAAGGACTGGAAAGTAACTAGACACAGTTAGTTCTTCTTTGGGAAATTAACTTGCTTCAACAGTAGCGTTGATAACAATCGAAAAATTTTTAGCCTTCAAAGGAGGCTCTGTTACCGTTGAGAAAGGGAGTCAAAATAAGTTCGAGTAGACTGGTCAAACCTGGTGTCGGAGTTCTAAGACCGCCTAGCTAGAGGCCTCCAACATGGTCTAACGAGTGAAACAAAAGGGATAAAGAAAATAATAAACGGTTGGCTATCGTAATTTACATTCTTTAAAAGTTTATACGTACGCTATGGTTAGCAGGTTCTGATTTAAAAACCACCCCGTTATTATGTAGTACCTACTTAGTTGGCGGCATAATCGTACCATCGTTTTATCAAAGCAATTTAGGCCATTTTCAATCCCCTTATTTTTCTAACTTCTTTTTGGATAAAACTAGAAGCTTGAATTTGAACGTTAAATTGTAGGTTCCAGTTGTATTATCGATAGACCATATCGGAGGCGGAGGATTAACGACAAACTTACTTACTTACTACTGTAGCGCCCGTGGCGTTGTTTAACGAAGCGATATCAATTCATTGCGATTGTTAAGCAACGTCGCCTATTTGGATGGGTATCCGATAGTGGTGTTTCTGTTACTACCGTGCTTCGGAGGGCATGTTATGTAGTCGGTTCCGGTTTTTCCAATCGTTAGACCACGTTGGAGGCGTGGAGGCGGTTTAAAAACTTCGATACCTGGATTGGCTGCTAACGTCGAACTTACTTACTACTTAACATTGATATTTTCAGAAGGTTTATAAGCGTAAGTACTGAGCGTAGTAGCGTAAGTAGCGAGTGCGACTACTATTATAAGTATCGAGTTAATATAATGTAATTAATGCGCGTTGGTGATCTCAAACCGGAGCCATATTTGAAAAGTAGGAAACATGTTTTCGTTCGTCCTGGTAATTGAACCCGGGACCCCGGTCTTGGCCGGCGAGTGCACATACCACTATACTACCGAGGGAACGAAAATATATACGTCTAAAACTCTATACCGAAGCTTTGAAAGTAACTTAATAGTAATTTGATAGGGTTCTTATATTTTCTTATTCTTCCTTGCGACAATGAAGATATAAATTTTAGATGAAAAGCAGTTGCGTATATTTTTCTTCTAGATGGTAGGATATTCTTTACTGCCAATCTCATTACCTTTTTTCCATGCCTCTATGTATTATTCAAACTCAATGGTAGACCCGACCTCACACGGCTGCCTAGCTTAAAATAAAGTTGTACGGAAACATCTAAAACTTAATAATAATTCCATGGTACGTGTAAACTAGCTTGGAAGAATAGCACAACGTCGTCTGTGGCTAAAGCTTTCTGGGTATAAAGATAATATGTCATATGCATTCGACGTCAATGTCAATGTCAAAAATGATAGAGTCAAATGTGAGAAAAGGGCAAAGGGAGGATCAATTTTGCAAAATCGATAATTTCCGAAAAGTTGGTCTTTCTTTTGGTAAAACATGGGATAATGGAAGTAGAGTTCCCGATGACCTCATTTTTTATATTAATTTCATCTCGATTATATTAATTATTTATTCTTTTACCTAATTTCTCTTTCGATTAAAGTGTAGGTATAATGTGCCGCACTGACGATGTACCAATAAATAAATAACTAGTAGCCATAATGTTAATTTTATTCGCCAAAACGATTAAAACATTAGGTACCATTATAAATTTAAATGATTATTTCTCAAACTAAATTGCACTTCTTCCTCAACTAATGTAATAATTTAAAATTAAGATCTCTTGAAACTTTTCTACAAGTCTTAACGAGCAAACCCATGGAACTTTTATGTGTTAAGGTGATAAAAGAAACTAAATATTCAGCATTAATTATTTATTATTTCGATTCAGGTGTCAACCCGTCAGTCTATTCAAATTGCTACTTAATTATTAATAGCTGAATACATTAACAACTTTATAAATATCGGCAACGATTTTGATTAAATGATACTACTTAACTTTTTCTTGTAGTCTATTGAAAAAATATTGATACAATGTATAAATCATATCTAAGGAGGTTTGAAGATCCAAAAATGCCATTACTGGCGCCAAATTATTGGTTTTTAAAGAAAATGGGTATGATACTACCTGAAACAAAATGGAAAAAAAATGTTTTCATTATAATTCACGAAATTGTTGTGATTTTTGTAATAACCCAATACATGGAATTGTACATGATTCGATCTGACTTAGACCTTGTTGTAACAAATATGAAAGTATCTATGATGAGCATAGTCTGCGTTGTCAAAGTGAATACTTTCGTGGTGTGGCAGCACAGGTGGAGAGATGTCATTGACTACGTAACTGAAGCCGACAATTTTGAAAGGCAAAATGCTGACGAGGAACGGAAGGAAATAGTGGATAAATATTCAAATTATTGTCACAAATTGACGTTTTATTATTGGGGGTTCGTCTTTGTTACTATGATAACTAACGCCGTTCAACCAATGATCATTTACCACTTTGATAGCGAAAATAACGCTAATAGCACAGAACTGTTTCCTCATATCTTTAGTTCTTGGATGCCCTTTGATAAGAACCATTCTCCTGGTTGTTACATCACTATTGTATGGCACTTGATTCTAAGTTTTTACGGAGCAAGTTCTTTGGCTGCCTTCGACACTGCGGTCGTGAATATTATTGTATTTTTTGGGGGAAAATCTGACTTATTAAGAGACAGGTGTAGAAAAATAACAGAGAGAATACATAATAACGATGAATCACGATACGAGAAGAATTTACGAGAACTGCATTCAATACACGTTAAATTAATTAAGCAAGTAGTCTTGTAATTTGATTATTTTTGGATGGGTTGTTTCAAACGGTTGGTTATCGTAACGTTATCGTAAAGGTATACGTTCGTTAAAAATAATTCACTGTCTCATAACTTAAAATATACTGTATTTTTAAGTCATTTGAGACTTCCAGTAGAAAGCCATGATTTTTCATTTTCTGACGTCTGGTAAGACAGACATTTTGTATTAACGTTTAATGGCGTGTGAGCGTAAGCTGAAACAACCTGCCATCAAACTTCTTGTTAACCGATTTCACATGGATTTTTGCTGTTGTTTTTCTCATTTTTTCCTGCCTTTTTACAGATATTCAAGACTTTTTAACTCGGTATTATCCCCAGTTATGTTCTTTTATATGGTAAACTGTTCATTGGTTCTATGCGTATCCGCATTTCAAATCACGGTAAGTTTTAATTTGGGAATTCTTCTTCTATGCATTTTTTTCCAACCTAAACTGATTTTATTATTTACAGTCGTCAAACAATGCGGGACAGAAGCTGCTGATGTTTGAATATTTAACGTTCGGAATAGCGCAACTGTTTCTATTTTGTTGGCACAGTAACATGGTTTTGTATAAGGTAAGTAAGTAAATTTTGATAAGGGATATTTTATAAAACGTTTTTAATTTTATACTTATCCAAAAACCGAAGGATGTTCATAATTCAATAATAAAAGTAGGAGAATTAGACTAGTAGCACATATTGTTAGCCTCTATTGATTGGCCTTTCACTTACTAAAGATGCAGTACAGTAAAGAGTAAAAGTGGTGTCCAATATAGATTTTAATAATATCATAAATGAAATGCTAATGCCAATTACATGCGCACAATAAAACGAAATAAAGTCACAATTAAAAACCATTTCTGTTCTAAAACAACGCAGTCAATAATCTTTTTCTTCCTTATTTTTAGAGTTTTGACATGACAATTGGCCCCTACGAAAGCGAGTGGTGGCTGATGTCCGTCAAGCAGCGAAAAGCTCTTATGTTACTAGCCGGTCAACTTAACATCAGCAACATATTCACAGCTGGGCCATTTACCCCTCTGACTTTGGCCACTTTTATTTCGGTACCTACCTAACTTATACTTATCTCAATATAATGGTCTCATGATATTAATTTATAACGTTTAAAAATTATTTTTTAGATTTTGAAAGGCGCTTACAGTTATTATACGCTACTAAGAAAATGAGCAAAATATATTGCAGTAGCATTGCTAGACAGTAACAGTATTAATCATAGTTTATTCAGTAGAAAAGTTATGCTGAGTAGAATGAAAATATTGAATACCTAAACAGTAGACGTCTCTGCAAAGTAAATAGCACCATTTCACGGGGAATGTATCTTTTAAAATTACGCAAACAAAACAATAAAATGTCATCTGCAAACGTTGTTCTTTTTTTTCTTATATGAATTCGTCCAGGCATTTAATAATTTTATTACATATTTATTTATTTTTTTGTTTTAAAACCTCAATACTTCATATCGAGTAGATTAGTGTCCAAACCTGGTCAGAGTTATTAGACCGTCTATGTGCCGCCGACATAGTCTGACGATTGAAACTGGGACTGACTGCTTAATGGGCCCTCCAATACAAGGTAAGGCTCAGATGGAAATTCTACTATCGGCCACCCATCCAAACAGGCGCCGAGCTGCACTTTGCTTAACAATCGCAATGAATTAAGGTCGCTTTATCAAATTACGCCACGAGGGCTACTTGTTTTACTTCTAAGTATATTATTACTGTATTTCGTAAATCAATAAATGATTTAGTTTTGGTACCTATACCTGCCTATAGTACCTATAGTGTTCTTTTATGGTAAAAGTAAACCGTATGCATTAAATATAAAGGCATGTCCGTCACTCATAATTATGTACTAACTAATAACTGACGGGTAGTGTAGGGAACCAATTATCCGGTGCAAGTTGCACCGGATAATTGGTATACATATACCGGATTGCAATACATGTGCAACATTATATTTGGATGATCGTAGAAAAATATTCAAGGTAAATAAACGGGAAGTTTTACCGTGACCATGACCACGAGTAGGTAGTGTAATCCGAAACGTAGAGTACCTACCTACCTACGTATTTTTGAAAATACGATATAGTTTAAACACGATATAGTCCCGATTCGTTATAGTGCTAATCATGTAAGCATAAAAATAAACAATGTAGTATTTTGAGCGGTGGTCAAAATTACACCTGCACACACTGCACACTTCAAACAATACATATACAGTTGCACTAGTTGCACTTATATATTATATATATACAGTTGCATTAGTTGCACTAGTCATCGGAAATACAGCGGTTTAAAACAGAATACTTAATACAAAAATCGGTTAATCCAAAAATTCATGATCCCAAATCTCAAATAGTGACGTTGTTATTAATTTATTCTTTTAACAATTGTTTATTCAAGATTCAAGGGTAACTTTATCTATAACATAATATAGTATCGTATCTTGTCCCAGTATTTTTTTTCGGAAATTTCCGGTTTATTTTATTCTTCCGTGCAACACTATTTACCTCGGGTCCCCGCCCACCTTTTCTATCCGGCGAAAAAAAAAAAAGCTGGCTGTCTTGTCTTCTGTTTCGGGAGCCCTTCTTTCGTTCAGCACTTTGTTTTCAAGCTTTAGAAACAATTATTTTAACGAAAGCTTTGCATCCTATGTATAAAATCCGTTTACACACCGTTATATCAAAAATTTCAGTCATAACATTGGATTTGAGCTATCTGTCTTAGTGAGTTCAATAAACTTTGTTTCTTTAGAAATGTCATAATGCTTATTGGTTTTCATTGTGAATGTTTGATAGTTTACCGTAAATAACAGTGAGTGAGTGTCGTTAAGGATTGCTATGGAAAATCAAAATTCCCCTGAGAGGACAGTGCCCATACAATATGGTCGAGGATCCCGAGCTTTTAGACAGTTTAAAAATCCGCCGCAGCCTCACATGTGTATTCAGGATACCATAAAGGATACTTCGGAAAAGTTGTTTATAAATGTGTTGGGATGGCAGAAGATAGCCAATCCTAAACAGTACTCCGATCCTATACCTCTGTACGGAGGAATGCAGGTTAGTGCCTGTATATGTACCCTGATTTTCTGTCAGAATTGAATAATAAATGTAAACAATTAATAGTAGTTATTTCGTGAAAACAAAGAGTTCTAATAGGAATCTGATTAAAGGTTAAAGATTACTTAAATCCATAGAAGTTCTCCAGTTTTTGTATTGCCAAATTCTCTTACATAAACCATCAACATAACAATGAATGTGGCATAATGTACAGTTACATGTTGTAGTTGAGTCATTGTTATGATTGCAGGTCGCTCAGGGTTGTGGCCCCAACAGTAACCGTCCCCCGCTGCTAGTATTTGCTGTCATGGTGAACCCGGACATTCTAAAAGCCAATGGAAAGAATGCAGCAAGCCCTACTGTAAGTATGTTATATTAATTTACAACTAGCCTCCACTTACACCTTGCTATGTACAGAAAATCTTTTATTACTACATTTGTAATATGTAACTAATTACCTGTCTTTACTGTAACAAAAACAAAGTAATTATTTCATTTCCTGGTCAGAATGACATTAAAAATAAAATGTTACAGGATCGAGAAGCGCTAGTCAGTCTTCTGTGTGACTTTGTTGAAGCAATGAATCCAGGGTTGGTGCTGGGCCGGAACCCGGTCATACTGAAGGACCGAGACCTAGCAGGGGAGCTTAAGGATGTGTGGCTCGCAGTCCAAAACAAGAGGGAGCGGGAGAAGGGGATGAATCAGGATGTTATGTACAAGGTACCGTGTTATTTCTTTTTCTTGCAGCCCTTAGTTAGGTTTGGTTTTATAAAGGATTCTTGCAAAGTTTCTCTTTCTTTAGAAATCTTTCTTTCTTCTACATGAGTTTTATCTAGTGATTACTCATTCTATTACTATCTTAAGAAGGTAGTCTTTTGAGCTAAGACATTATGCTCATCAACAATGTTGAATATTATTAGCATATTATTAGATTGGTATAAAATATAATAAATAAGTCATGTTTGAGATGATATTGTAAAAATTCCAGGTTTATGACATTGATGGCATCGGTGCTGAAGAAAATGATGAAGTGGCATCAAGAAACAAACAAAATGAAGGGGGCTCTCCAAACAAAACATCAGATAAGAAAACTGTTAAATCCTCCAAGCAAATACTCATGAATGCCGGTCAAAAGTCGGAGTTTGACTCCGGTATGAACAACTGCCAACTAAACCAGATCAATTCAAAAGACAACAGATGTGGCAACACCAATGCAGACACCACATACTGCACGCCGGCTTATGGACAAATAGTTTCATCAAGAGAAAACCACAATCAAATCAATGACATACAACAAAAGATAGCAAACGAAATGAAACCTTCAAGTTCCTTCCGGAAAGATTGGAATCCATCATCAGGAAAAACAACCGAAGGATGGGACGAGTTCTCCAAACGCAACATAACTACAATCAAGAATGAAGAGATGAAAAAACAGAGGTGTTACAAAACAGAAAAAACGAAGCTAAGTAATGGTAAAACTCATTATGATTTCTTTCCATATTTTGATAACAAAACAGTCGACGACAACCCAAGTGCGGAAGACGTCTCCGAAGTTCCCAGTAAAGAAAATGAGTTGTTAAGCGAAGACAGTTCTAAAATAGTTATAGACCCAATGCAGAAGTTAGTGCTGCATTCGACTGATAATAATATATGTGATAATAAATCGAGTGCGCTCAGCTCAATAGGATCATGAAGATGCTTTTTACAATTGATATTAACAGTTGATGTTTGAATATTTGAACCATTTACAATATGTTTATAGCAATCTTAGCGGAGCAATATTATGTAATTAGTTGATGCATTTACTCAGTAGAATTTTTATAACCACAATAGAAACATCACAAGTAAGCGGCGTTTGTGTCGCTGTGACCATTTACTATGACAATATGATCTGTATGAGAGCATTGAGAGCATGTTGACGTTTCCACAATACTCAATGACTAGGTTTATTACCAACATCTATGATCTAATATGAATCGAATCTAATGCATGAAGTGTGGAATTGTGTACTCAATATAAAATTTATAAAAGTTATATTTGCATGGAGTGTGTTTTTGCATAAAACTATAATTATAATTGTTGCCAATTGTATGATAATTTTAATAGTTCGATTTCCTGAGCTTGAATAATAAATTTACATTATTGGCGGTACTAGAGACAGGCTCAAAAACTTAGTGTATGCCAAAAAACTACTGTCTCTTGTTTGCGCTTCGAGAAGACTCCATTTTTCACTGAAGCAATGTTCGCAGTATTATTAAATCATTTCAGACTTGTAATAAAGTTTACCTTCTCGTCGCGCAAATTAATATTTAATTAAATTATTACAATTATATTTGAATGTTATAAATATTCATTGCTCATTGTAAAAATAACATTTTTTGACCAATGCATTTATATTTGAACAAATTAATCTTTGATCTCAAGTGTGAATCGGGGATTTAATTGGTTATGAATGGGATGGAACAATCGATGTTTTTTCGCAATCGTCTTAGGGCACCTTTCCATCAAAGCTTTACCATGCTACATTTAGTATCAAACTTGCATAGCCCTGGTGGAAAGGTACCCTTAAACTCCATTTTTATGACAAAATTTCCCTTTTTTATTCTTTTGCATTTATGCAAGTTAGATTTTTGAACCATACACTGCCAAAATTATGCTTAAGCCTCTAATATTGTGAGTAACAGTTACTACAGCCTTGGAAAAACTGAATCAAATACACATAATTCAGTTTATCGACATCACTAATCGAATCCCCTGAGTAATATTCGATTTCCCGCCACTAATGGTTTAGCCACACTAACGGCAATATCCTAATATAAAGTTATTGCTTTTATTGTAGTTCAGGTATTAGTTAGGCGAGGCGAAGACAAAGTTTTAAATAATGAACTTTCTCTACACAAATGAATCATGGTCAGCCTTAAATCCTACTTGGGATACACTACTAAAATTAATATTTGGAACTCTATTGAAAATATATTTCGTCTTAATACTTACTACTGATACTTACACTAATATGAACACTGTCCGGTCACTATTAGAAACAATTAGTTAGTGAACCTGTAGATTTTATATGAATAATAATTATTACATAGATATTTAAATACCAGTCTCAATGTTTACCTTGTGCAATCCTTGGTTCTTCATAGTCATATTTTATATTATAGTGATTTTATAGTATTAATAGAGAGGCAAAGATCTCACTGAACAAAATAACCCTTTATTAAGGCAGCTATTGTATTAAACTTTGTAATTAATTTTATTAAACTACATCTTTTTATTGTTTTAATTTATGAGATGTCTGATGGTTAATTTGATATTTGTACATTCTGTATCTCATGTGAATATTGATACTAATGATTTGACTATTTTATTAGTGTTAATTTTTCATGTCTAATACCAATATTGAGTTAACCATTACCTACTTCTGTTATCAGCAAAAATGATAATTGCATTGTGTGGAGAACTCTAAACTATACATCTCAGATTAATCTCATAGATAACTCTTGGATATTTTAGAAAATTAGTAATCTCTATAAAATCTCCAATCATATATTATGTTTATAACTATCATTTCAATGAACATTATATTTTTGATGTGCTACATTTTACATTTAGTTTTTTATGTTTATAGTTTTAGGATATAGTCATTAATTATCGTTTTTAGTATTTTTTCTGTATGCTAATATAATTATGCTACTTTCATGTTCCTTTGCATAAAATATTTAGTAAGATGTTGCCAAGTAAGTTTGCGATTAACGAAAAGTACTACCAATTATTAATATAATATGCCTTGAATAGCTCCAACTGTATTCTCCATTTTGGTCAATTGCAGCCTTAGTTGGCAATGGGTCTAGATAGCAATTAATTTTATGCTTTTATAAACATTTTACTTAGAAGTGTAGTATTATTTTGATACAGTCATTCCGAAATCAAAACTTGTTTTGACAGGTGTAAAATTTACTTTATTGGACATTGTTATCAACTACATATTAAATAATTGTTTCCAAATAGATTATCTGCCACAATAACAATTTTTTTTTGTGAATTTGAATTGCTCAGTAAGAATAACTTTTGGTGGCTTAATTATCTGTAAATACAGTACCTGAAACTTCAATGACAGTCCATGTATGAAATCATGAAATCAAACATGTATGGATTTTATGAAATAGAGTACTCAAATTCATGAAGTTTTTGTAATTTTGTTGATGTGGCAGTCATGAACCTTGTGCAATGGAATTATTACAGATCTCTTGTTTACAGTATTTAAATTACATGTCATTTACAAGACTGGGCTATGTTGTTTTATTTTTTGAATAGTGAGGAGTTCATTACCAATTTGAAAAAACCTTTATTACAAATTACACTTATTGATATGTGGAAATAATTTTATGATAATAATTAACACAGCTACCATAAGGCACAATTATTCTAAACTTACATAATTAAATAATCACATAAAAATACAAAACACACTTCATATTAGGTATATTCTGCTGGGTTTCATTTCAATTCAGATGATAACTTTCTAAAGAAAACAACAGAATGTAAAATAATAACAAAACTATTACATAAACATAATTTATCAAATATTAAAGTAAGTCCAATGATAAGTTATAACAATTAGTACTCCTGTGAAGATATCTGCATATTGTTGTTATTGTGTTTCATTGTCTTTTTGGGTAATAGCTGGGGCTGAATGCGAGGCATGACTCCTCCTTGGGATATTGTGACTCCATTGAGCATTTTGTCCAGTTCATCATCATTTCGGATTGCTAGTAGTACATGGCGGGGAGATATTCTGGAAATACAATTTATAAAATGGGTGTAACATCATGATGGTTTGTTGATGAAGCAAAACTGTGACCCATATGGGGTACTTGACTCAATTAATATTCTTGTTTTTGGCTAGACAGGTTCAACCATACCCATTATCTTTATTTTGTACCACAGCTGGGCAAAGGTCTCCCCCAAAAACACTTCCACCCTCCCTGTCCATTAGTCTTCCACCATAGCTATAAAAAAAATTGGTAAAGTTATTATTAACAGTGTTTATCTAACCTGTTTCTTTCGTTATCCTCTGCAGCTTTGCCTGATAACTCCAATATTTCAGCAGACAAATATTCCAACACTGCAGTCAGATATACAGCAGCACCCACACCAACTCGTGGGGAATAGTTACCGTTTTTGAGCATTCTTAGGATTCTACCCACGGGTAACGTCAGCCCCGCTCGTGAACTACGAGTATGATGTTTCCTGCCTCTCATTGTAACTGAAAAAGGTGAATCTCACCAAGTTATTTAATATTTATAAAAAACAAGTCTCATGTGTATGTTAATGTAGTGTACAATAAAAATTAAAGTAGGCATTTATAGTATAATCATAAATTCTTAATTTTGCGGTAGGTATATAAATGCAACGTTTAAGTACTAAGTGGAATTCAAAAAGAACTTACGGTTACGGCTTTCGTTGGGCATTTTTTAAATTTCCGATAGTTTTGCTTGTTTCGGTATGAGGGAATGTTTATTTGTATTCCTTAACTTTCCTTTTTGATTGCTAAGAAATAAAAAAGGATACCTATTCAACTTTTAACTTTCTGACTTAGAGTTTGATTTATTAAATAAAATTACAGTTTTGGTACCTACTTTTGATTTGGTTGGTTGGTTGGCGCGCGGGAAAAGATGATAAAAAAAATGACATGACCACGACATGACTGACAGACAGACCACGACCCAAAAGCATGCCCAAAAGTCCCAAAACAGGACAGACTGCATGCTAAAGGCTGTTTTATACGAGGTAAGTAACTGACGCCAGTGCCGAGACAGCGCTGGCGCCAAAAACTGTCGCCCACCGTTTACACGAGGCCAGTCGTCGAGGATATTTTGTTTGGTGCACACACGTTCGTAAAATGAATAATCGAAAACTACAAAAAACGAAAGTGAATAATTGTTTAAGAAAAATAACCTTTGTGATGATGCAAGAACTAATTGACATGTTAGAAGAAGATTTATCTAAACAGAAACGAATTAGGGTAAGGAAATGGATAGATGACAGAGATAAAACTGGAGGGAGGTTCTGCTCTGTTGTTAACCCAGTTGAGACTTGAAGATTTCAGTTTTTTCGTCATCGTATCGCGGAGCGATGCAGCGTAGTCACCATACAATACACCGACAGTGACTGGTGACTGACTTCGGAGTTCGGCGTTTACACGAGAACAGTGGCGCTGGCGCGGGTCGCGGGGGGAGCGGACTTGCGCCGAAAAATATGAAGCGGGAATATTGAAGACAGCGCTGTCCGACAGTACTGCGCTGTCTTCAAAATCGATTTACACGATGGCATGGCAGTGGCAGGTCAGCGCTGACTTGTCTCGATTTCGGCGCCAGTTACTTACCTCGTATAAAACAGCCTTAACAGCACAACTGACAGTTTTAGAGTAAAAAGTAAATGAGCCAGGCAGGAGCCAACCAAGGAAGGAAAGATGAAAGATGTCTTCTCGTCGTTGATTGGTGTCATAAAAGTGGATTTTCGATATATAAAGGGTGGAAACACATTTGCTTTTCTGTTTAGAATCTTTAAGTACGACAAGCAATATTTTAACTTTTACTTCTTCTTCATGTACTTTACTAATGTATGAGATGGTCATTCAAACTATTTACCAGACCAAGGTACAAGTAACATTCAGTAAGGACTCTAATATTCAGTAAAACTTTATTCTACTTATAATATCTTTTTCAATAGACGGAAGAAATTGAAAAAAAATTGGGGCTTTTTCCTGGTAGCCCGAATAACTTTAACAGGCTGTAATTTAAATTATGAATGATTTTTTTTTTCTTATATAAGTACATAAACAACATACCTACTAAGAAACTAATAAAGTGCAGGAGTTCTGTAAAGAAAGAGCTCTGTCTGAGTGTTCCATCATATTAATATAATATTCGAAAAGGCTTGTAATTTAATTTAAAAATCGATATTACCATTACTTGTACCGCCGCAGTTCCTAAAAAATGATTAGAGGTGCGAACCGGTCCGGGTCTGACTGCATCCAAGTATACGTGCCGCCTCTAGTGCAATGTAGGGCCAGGGTGTCATCCCGGGCACAGTGCTGTATTTCAGGTTTTTCTAGCTCCATGACTGTCAACTGAAAGATTCTTTGAGAATCTACTTGCTGTCATTGTCACTTTTCATCCTTCAATCATCTCTCAATCAACTCATCAATCTATTATTTATATTGACTTTAGTGAAGTGAATTAATAACGAAATTTGACAATCAATTGAAAATAATAGGCCACATGGGTTCGAAAAAATATTCGAATAGGCATTTAATTATTATATCAAATAAGCCAAATAACGCAAGTGGCTCCTTAAAAGTACCGTAACCCATTGATGTGCGAATAACAATCGCCATATATATGACGATCGATTCTTGTCATGATACGTAAAACACATCTAGGTAGGTATATCACATTTTTTTGAACTTTGGTTGGTTGGTCATTAAGGGGAGGGGACATAATAATATTACAGTCAAATTATACTCTGAAAACCAGATCCTTCGATTCGAACTTTGATCAGAAACTTTGATCATTCCAATGGATAGGAATGATCATCCGAATCCAAAATTCCAAATCGAATCATTCATTAATCATATTCGGCTCGGCATGCATTGCATGCCCCTCTCTAGTACAGATTTTCTTTTTTTTAGGTTATGTTTCTCCTTCTGTTCAGAAAACATAAGCTAAATATTCTCATAAATAACCAATATCGAATCGATAATATTAAATTACAAGTGTAGTTGTTTTCTTATTGTTCGTATTAGCAATAAGAATAATTTAGTATATACTAAGCCTCTTGCTTAAAAACGGAGGTTGGAAAACTAATGTGTTAAGGTGTAAATCGATGGTGTAAATATACACTTTGTTTAAGAATAATATGGGAAAATTTGATGGTAGAGGAAGAGGCCGCGGTCGCGGTGGGTTCGGGAGGGGTAACTTCAGTAGAGGTTCGTTCAGAGGTCGTGGAGGGAATAATAGAGATGGGAATCCTCCTTGGAAAAGGAGTTACGACGACCGGCAAAATAGACCGCGCAGAGAAACTCCCGGTAAAAGAGTATCGGAACAAGAAATTGGTGTTACTGAATATCTGAGTGAACACGACGGGTTTCAAGGCATTATTAAGCTGCGGTAAGCAAAAGTACTATTGTTATGAACTTCATAATTTACTCAATACAGCTCACACCATACAAGCTCTTTCTTTGCTGTCAATATTGTAATGTTTTTTATATAACCTAATGTTGATTAATGTAATGCATAAGTTACCTTACACTATTTATTACATATTTTAAGCAAATTATGTTGCCCTATTACAAATAAAAATTTAGAATCATAGAATTGTATATGAATCTCTAAACTAAGTTATATTAGTTTCAAATATGTATCCTACTTCACGATGTAACTACCATTGTGAAGTAGGATATTATACTCAGTTTACTTACGAGAGGAAGGGCGGATTGCACAAGAACTTTTAAATTATTAAGTTACTAATAATTCATGAATGGTCTTTCAGTTTTTCCGACTTTCAAGTGTCAGAGATAAACCTACAAGGTGAGGTGGCTCAGCTGACGAACCTGAAGGCACCAGAGCCTCCACCAGAGGAAGAAGTCTTGGAGGATGATGATCTGCTCACGCTGAAGTATAACACGGAGATACTGTCTACAGAGATGTGGAATAGATTGAATAACATGATTGAAGAGAGAGAAGGCGCTGAAGAGATGATTGAAGTGAGTATAGGTTCTTCATTACATTATTTGTATATGTATGTATAGTATTAGTAATGTGAAATTCTTTAAACTATTAAGATTTCTTTAGCTAACCGAGTGTGACTTTATCTGGTAAATTAGTATTTTAAACAGTCTTCTATTTATATATTGTATGAAATAGAATATTTTTTTCATTAGTAATCTTATTTTGATCTATTAATTTGGAATTCATATTAATTCAAGAATTATTGGTCTAATTTTCAATTATTAAGTAATACAAGATAAATAATAAATATTTCTCAGAGACGTCCATTACATCAACACTATTTGGTGTAATTTTTTGTACATGACAAAATCTCATTAAATCTCCAATAAGGAAGCGCTTGACATCTCCAAGTACAGGCATTTCTCTTTCTGATTATACCCTTTACTTTGTTGTATCCTTTAATTGAATATCTATCTCCAGATTGATGTGACAACACAATCAAAGGAGGACCGCACTAAGATACATGAGTGTGTGAAGAAAGCCTTCGGAACAGCTGTTGTCGGCACCACAGTCACGGTGGACGACAAGAAGTTTGTCCGATTCGTTAAATACAAGAAGGGGGGTAAGACATGGCTTTATTTAGAAACTTGTGGCGTGGTGTCTTTGTAGGATACGAAGTAGTACTGCATTTAGTTTGGGTCTTCAACCATCTTTGTTTAGATACCTAATAATAGTTTACCCGCGACCATGAGAGGTGCAATCCCCTCGAAACGTCGGGAACTAATAAGTAACTTATTACTTGCTTTATTATCTTTCTAACGCGAAAAAACCCGTGCGAGTACATTTACTACCTAGTAATAATGCCCCAATTTGTAAACCTAATGTTCCACCATTCATAATTCCCACTTTTAATACATATTAACGTCTACTTTACTGGCTAGGCTACATTTACTCTAGCTAGACAGTCTTGCAGCCTTATTTATAACCTATGCTGATTCCAATGACCCATTTACGAATGTGCACAGTACTTATCTATTTTAACCAACCATCTTTACTTTTTTCCTAACACTTTAACTACTTAAAACCTATTTTCTTAACCTCTTTACAGTTCGAGTAGACAAAAGAATAAAGTGGATATGGCCGGGCGAGTACGTACACTTCATTGTGTACAAAGAGAACTGTGACACAATGGAGGCGGCCGTCAGAATAGTCGAGGCGCTGCGGACACAGTGAGTGAAGTGTATTGTTCTAGTACTAAATTATGCCGTTACGAATATTGAAAGGTTATTATTACACTAGCGGCGTTTGGTTTGAAGTAATTTCGAAGAAGTTCGATTTTTAACCCCACGCCTGTAGCGTACAAACAAAAAAACTTGAGAGGTGTCAAGGGACACCCGGATGGAACGAAGTTTATTTATTATGAACAAAAATAATCGTCGCGACACCACACTGTTCAATGCGAAATAGAAAGACGAAAAGAAAATATCTGGCTTGCTTTCTATAATGCTGGGGCCACACTTACGCTTGATGTCAATGCCCATTAATGCATATATTAATGCAATAATTTAATGCATTAAAGTGGGTGGCTACACTTAAACTGTCAATGTCAATGCTCATTATTGGCAATTAAAAACGGCATTGAATTTACTTCAATTCAGGCAAGATGGACGTCGACAGAGCTCTATATTTCATGAGTGTAAATTTATATTAATTGACTTTATTAAATCATTATCGAATAAAGAGACCATGTTTGCAGAATCTCAAGAAAAGTAATAATTTTGTTGTTACTCCACTCTGTCGCCATAGTACGTATAGACAAAAACGTGCGATTTTGAGGCAAATCCGTCGTAATAAACAAATACGTCCGAACCCTTTGCGCTCTCGACGCACACTGACAATACGTAGTGTGGCCGCCATGGCATTAACTCTCGCATTAATCTCTTTGATGTACCGCCACTCGAGCTATCGCATACGCCAAATGGCATTGTTAATGCCATTGTCAAATTATGACGTATAGTCGTGGCTACACCTACGGTTAATGTCATAATTAATGGCATATCTCATAGGTGTGGCCCCAGCATAAGAGAGAGAGAGAGAGAGACAGACAGAGAAACTTTTTTCCGCCTAGCCCCCTTTCGCAACGCGCGATAAGGAACTTCGTCCCAAAAACAAACTCATCAGCTTTATTATGTTAGTATACATATTTACAATTTTACATAATCGATTTCAGTATCCGTCCCTCAATGCTCGGCTACGCGGGCACCAAGGACCGGCGCGCGAAGACTTCTCAATGGTTCAGTGTAAAGCGCATCGCGCCGAGCAAATTAGAAGAATGTATGTCGCGACTGAGAGACGTCACGCTCGGGAACTATAGCTTTCACCAGGAACCGCTGAAGCTAGGCATGCTGAAAGGGAACAAGTGGGTATAGAGCTTTACAAGTAAATTCCAAAAAGTTGTAATAGACAAAGACCTTTCATTTCACTGACGATATCTGTAAAGACAGGAGATACTTAATTAATATCATTCATGATGAAATGATACTAAAATATCATGATACTAAATGCTTTTGGGCCACATTTTTCCTTGATAAAATGACAACCAAGTCACACTTCAGCTTAGTGCACACATATTTCCAAAATCTACTTTAATTTTGCTTAATTTCTTGTACTTTGTCAAGTGAATTCAACTCAATATGAATTCAACTTTATTCTTTTTAGTAATAAAACCCATATTTCTTATCCTAAAAACATTTCATTAGTCTCCATTTGTCTCTAGATTCCGCATTGCCCTCCGCAACGTGACGGCGCCTATAGACGAGATAACTAAAGCATGCACGGCTCTCAAGAGCAACGGCTTCATCAACTACTACGGGCTGCAGCGGTTCGGGACTAGGGCCGACGTGCCCACGTGTCTCATCGGGAAGAGTTTGTTGCAAGCGGATTATAGAAAGGTGGAAAACAGTTGGAATTTTTTTTAGCCGTTGGCAACCCTAAAAATACAATAAGGTCTATAAGCTACCTCTATCATCATTTCATTACATTATCTTATACTTACTTACTCATATTTAATCTGAATTTTCCTGTTCCAGGCTGTAGACTACGTTCTATCCGAGTCGAGCGGTGATCATCATCACTACTTCCGCCGCGGCTCGCCCGAGGCGGCCGTCGCGGCAGTGCTCAGAGACAAACCGAACGATCTACAGAGTGCTATACTGAAAGTAAGCGGTGGAATAAGTTTTTGTATTCTAATCGATAATATAAGTAACATAATTTTCACACTGGCGCCATCTATGGTTTCGCTGGTGGAACAACCGCAGGAAACAGTTGATCATCATTACGTGCTTCGGAAGGCACGTTAAATTGTCGGTCCCGGTTGTAGCAATCGTTAGACCATGTCGGAGGCCTTTGGGCGGTCTAAAAACTCCAACACCAGGGTTGGCCACTAACCTATCCGAACTAACTTTCTTAGCAAAATGTTCTTGTCACGTTCCAGATACCGCGCAACACACGCTTGCTGTACTTGCACGCATATCAATCTCTAATCTGGAACAAATGCGTCTCGGAGCGATTGAAAACACTTGGACTTAAACCAACTGTCGGGGACTTGGTGCCAGCTGGTGATGCTTTGATCATAGGTATGTTCGGAGTGAGGGGAAAACAAAAGATTTTATTAATGTATTGGTTCACGGCTGAACAAAGGCTTCTCATCTCACTGAAGATACCTATCAGTATACTTAGAAGGTATAAATTTTTTGTGAGACATTCAATTCTAAGGGTATGTGTTCAGAATTAACTATGTCACTTAGCGATTTTGCAATATAATCTTAAAAAACTTGCAATAATTAATCTTACAGAAGAAATAGAAGAAGAGGAACCACAAGAAGAATCGACAGAGACCGAACCACAGACATCAGACTCGACTGAGAGCGAACCACAAACAACAGACTCGACAGAAAACCCACAGACAAGTACAGAGGGTGAACCACAGACAAAAGAAACATCACAGACTAAACAGGAAGAAAAACCGAAAATACCAGTGAAAGTGTTGACTCAGGAAGATATAGACAGCGGGGAGTATTCAATACTCGACGTTATAATGCCATTACCAGGGTATAATGTGGAGTACCCGCCCAATATGAAGGAATATTATGAGAAGTGTTTGAAAGAAGATGGCTTGACTACCCGGTTGAAGAATAAGAATAAGTAAGTTTTGGACATACTTTGAGAAATTTGAATTCAAATCTTCATCCAACTAAAACAAACTGGTGCAAGCTTTTTCAGTAAAAGTATCTACTAAGTATTTGACGTTTATAAACTCCGCACTTGCTGTGGAAACAGAGATTAAATTATAATATTACTAAAATGCTTAAAGGCTTCCGTGCATTTACTCTCCAACTAGCCGCGCCCCGCGGTTTCACCCGCGTTGTACCCGTTTCCACATAAATTTGGAAATAAAATGTATCCCATGTGTTATTCTGATGTATAACCTATATTACTGTAAAGTTTCATCCAAATCCGCCCAGTAGTTTTTTCGTGAAAGAGTAACAAACATACATACATCCTCACAATCTTTCGCATTTATAATATTAGTAGGAAAGGATGCTACCGATAGATTCTACCAATCGTATCAAATGGATCATAAATATATATCATAAATATATATGTAAATAAATAGTATCATAAATGTATCATATCATAGTATGTCTCTGTTTAATATTTTAATATTTCATTTCATTTCATTTAATAGTTTATAGTCTTACTTACCTTTCTTTACAATTTAAAACAACCTATTATTATCACCCATTTCAAATCAAATTCTTCATAATTCCAGGAGTTTCAGTCTATCGGGTGCCTACCGCCACATAGTAGTGTTGCCGTCAGACATGTCGTGGGAAACAGTCAAGTATTCAGACCCGTACGCAGATCTTATCGCTTCGGACTTGGATCTGTTGAGGGGCAAGCAGCTCAATGGCATATTACCGGGTAAGGTTTATTTAGTTACGTTTGTACCTGTAAGTTCGTCAGTTCTTTAGTAGATGGCGCTAGTGTGCGAGTTGTGTAGATTGCTCTGTTCTTAGATGGATTGGTTCGCAATAAAAACGGAGGCACTTACAAAGGAAGAAAGGTCGTATTAGCCGGGTCATTTTAGACATAAAAATAGTGATCAAATAAAGAAAATTCCGACAGAGCCAAATCTTCGTAGAGACCTTAGGTTTACCACAAGGAATAAAGTGTCAAAAGTCCCCATCAATCCCATGTGAGCTTCGGGACTTATTCGGGGCCCAATGTCAAAATTATAGGTTTTTTGGATTTTTCTCGAAAACGGTAAGTTTTATCGAAAAAGTACCTGAGAAAATAAAAAAGCTTATAAAATTCTCTATAACTTTAACTCTATCCACTTTTTCCATATTCCCAACCGTTATTGAACTACACGCTCCAGAAATGTAAAAATTAAGGACCTCGGGCAGGTACTATGGAGCCTGCCCCAATGCTCAACAGTGACATGACCTTTGTCATTTGAAAGGTCTTGAAGAGTTGTACAAGTTACTCCTAGACAGTTATATCGAATTCGATGGCCAACTCGGTGTTTTCGACCACCGAAGAATTACCATTGGAGGTGCTGTGGAGCCTGGACGGAATGCTCAACAGTGACATGACTTACGCATTTGAAAGCTCTTACAAGTCACTTTTTGATAGTTATGTCGAAATCGACGCCAAACTCGGTGTTTTCGACCACCGAAGAAAAAACACTAGGTGTATGTGCACTAAGGTGCAGTTGACACTGATCGTATTGCTCAACAGTGACATGACTAATGTCATTTGAAAGCTCTCACAAGGCACTCCTTGACAGTTATATCGAAATCGACGGCCAACTCGGTGTTTTCGACCACCGAAGTATCGACACTGATCGTATTGCTCAACAGTGACATGACACATATCATTTGAAAGCTCATAAAGAGTTTTATAAGTCACTCTTTGATAGCTATATCGAAATCGCCGTCCAACTTAGTGTTTTCGACCACGGAAGAATGGAGTTGGGCAATGCTATACCGAAGTATCGACCCTGATCCTAATGCTCAACAGTGACATGACCTATGTCATTTGAAAGCTCTTGAAGAGTTGTACGAGTCACTCTTTGACAGTTATATCGAAATCGACCGCCAACGCGGTGTTTTCGACCACCGAAGATCGACACTAGGTGTATGTGCAGTTGACCTTGATGGTATTGCTCAACAGTGACATAACTTATGTCATTTGAAAGCCCCTGAAGAGTTGTCCAAGTCACTCCTTGACATTTATATCGAAATCGACCGCCAACGCGGTGTTTTCGACCACCGAAGAATGGAATTTTCTCAAGGTCCTTTATTAACTAATGTGTACATATATTTTTTTATTTTTGGTCAAAAACACCGAGTTAGCCGTCGATTTCGATATAAATGTCAAGGAGTGACTTGGACAACTCTTCAAGGGCTTTCAAATGACATAAGTTATGTTACTGTTGAGCAATACCATCAGGGTCAACTGCACATACACCCAGTGTCGATTCTTTGATGGTCGAAAACACCGCGTTGGCGGTCGATTTCGATATAAATGTCAAGGAGTGACTTGGACAACTCTTCAGGGGCTTTCAAATGACATAAGTTATGTCACTGTTGAGCAATACCATCAAGGTCCACTGCACATACACCTAGTGTCGATCTTCGGTGGTCGAAAACACCGCGTTGGCGGTCGATTTCGATATAACTGTCAAAGAGTGACTCGTACAACTCTTCAAGAGCTTTCAAATGACATAGGTCATGTCACTGTTGAGCATTAGGATCAGGGTCGATACTTCGGTATAGCATTGCCCAACTCCATTCTTCCGTGGTCGAAAACGATTTCGATATAGCTATCAAAGAGTGACTTATAAAACTCTTTATGAGCTTTCAAATGATATGTGTCATGTCACTGTTGAGCAATACGATCAGTGTCGATACTTCGGTGGTCGAAAACACCGAGTTGGCCGTCAATTTCGATATAACTGTCAAGGAGTGCCTTGTGAGAGCTTTCAAATGACATTAGTCATGTCACTGTTGAGCAATACGATCAGTGTCAACTGCACATTAGTGCACATACACCTAGTGTTTTTTCTTCGGTGGTCGAAAACACCGAGTTTGGCGTCGATTTCGACATAACTATCAAAAAGTGACGTGTAAGAGCTTTCAAATGCGTAAGTCATGTCACTGTTGAGCATTCCGTCCAGGCTCCACAGCACCTCCAGTGGTAATTCTTCGGTGGTCGAAAACACCGAGTTGGCCATCGAATTCGATATAACTGTCTAGGAGTAACTTGTACAACTCTTCAAGCCCTTTCAAATGACATAGGTCATGTCACTGTTGAGCATTGGGGTAGGCTCCATAGTACCTGCCCGAGGTCCTTAATTTTTACATTTCTGGAGCGTGTAGTTCAATAACGGTTGGGAATATGGAAAAAGTGGATAGAGTTAAAGTTATAGAGAATTTTATAAGCTTTTTTATTTTCTCAGGTACTTTTTCGATAAAACTTACCGTTTTCGAGAAAAATCCAAAAAACCTATAATTTTGACATTGGGCCCCGAATAAGTCCCGAAGCTCACATGGGATTGATGGGGACTTTTGACACTTTATTCCTTGTGGTAAACCTAAGGTCTCTACGAAGATTTGGCTCTGTCGGAATTTTCTTTATTTCAATTGTCTAAAATGACCCGGCTATATTCGACTCATAATGTGTGTACAGTCAACTACTATGACATAAGTGTCTTGCAGAGAGATCTATTAATTAAAAGATTATAAATATTCTTTAGTCACTTATTTTAAAAAAGACTTACTTTTAAAAAAGAGCGAATTCATGGTCTTTAAGGCCGCCGGTGTAGGTCCTAGGTATTCACCTGTCATACAATTAAATGGTCAGAGTTTAAATAAAGTCGAAAAGTTCAAATACCTGGGACACTATCTTACCGACGACCTTAGGGACGATGAAGACATAGAAAGAGAGCGTAGGGCTCTAGCAGTTCGTGGAAATATGCTGGTTCGCAGATTTGCCCCTTGTTCTGAGGAGGTAAAAATAACTCTTTTCAAGGCATATTGCCAAAACATGTACACGGGAAATCTGTGGATCAACTTCTCTAAAAGATCACTGGATGCCCTACGAATTCAGTATAATAATATATTTAGGATGATGTTGCGACTGCCGCGCTTTTGTAGTGCGTCCGAGATGTTTGCACAACGACACACCGATGGTTTCCATGCCATCTTACGCAAAAAGTCTGCATCTCTAATAAATAGGGTCAGAGGCAGTCACAACAACATTTTAAAACTAGTTGAGAGCTGCGACTCTTATTTATGGAAAAGCCTTCTCAAAAGGACAATGAATTAAATAATTAAAATGTTATAAATATTAAAATTAAAATTAAATGTAGTATTATATTAAGTAATCTAACGCTAGGATTAAGTTTTTTTTCATTGTTACTAATATTGTATGGATCATAGTTATCTGAAATAAATGATTTATTATTATTATAGTGTTTCTCCTCGGAGTCACGGGACAAGCCCGGTCTTTTTGAGAGGCATGCGAGGGGATACAGATCCAACTCGTAGAGGCCCTTTGGAGATGTTTAATGTAATGGATTACAACTGCAGGGACACACTCCCGACCACATCAGTACAACATGTCCGGGAATGTGTACCTGCAGAAGTAGGGACTATTGTAAGTAAAAATGAAAGAAAAAGACTGGGCTATGGAAATGAAGGTTGGATGGACTGGAAATGGGATATTGCAAAGAGGTCGGCACCTGCCATAACAAGTGGTGAACAAGTTATCGGCGGCAGGCCGTGGCTCGCCGCCCACTGGATGGGCCCCCCGAAACAGCCGACGTATAGACGGCAAGGGGGCAACATCGGTGTGGGCGACTCGGGGGTGTAGAGAGGTGTGCTGCGCTTTCTCTAAACGTTACTCGCGGCGTTATGCCCTTTAACACTTCCACCCCTGGATCACACAGCCGAGATCGACTGTGCCTCTAACGACCCCCCTCTGGCCGGCCGGTGAAGGCAAGCCAGAGCCGAGAGTCCTGCGGGCCCCCTTGGGGTCCACTCCGACCGGTGAAGGCTCGCCGGAGACGAGGGCCCTGACCGACTCTCTGGGGCACTCGGGAATCGCCCGTGGTGTCGCTACTCACCAACAGCTCGCCACAAGCTGCCCTTTATTATTGAATATTGTTCAACTTTTGTAGTTGACTGCGGTCACGATTGTCTTGAGAACTACTCATCTGATTTGACTAAAGTTTTCTTTACAAATGACATATGTTTTCCCCGCAGACGGTAAGTACTCGTCGCTGCTGGTGTCGTTCAGCCTGCCGGTGAGCAGCTACGCGACGATGGCGCTGCGCGAGCTGCTGCGCGCCGACACCTCGGCCGCGAGCCAGGCCGCGCGCAACCACTACCACGACCCGCCCAACAAGCGGCCCCGGACCGACTAGACTACACGCACCTACCACGACTTATTAATATTATACTCACTACAAACATTTATAACAACTTAAATCTGAATACTTGTTTTATTGTAGTACTTAGTTTGTAAAATAAAATAAAAGGTCCTAGAGAGAGCAATAGATAAAAGGCCATCGCATAACTATGTCTGTAAATAAGGATCTATAAACCTATACTATACCTAAGAGACCTACAGGTCCATACTACTTCTAGCCTAGTTGTTGAAGACTGCAGTCTTTTAAATTTTACGGTGACCATTAGTTGTTTGCCTCCACCTTTTAATACGACTATTAATTATTTCGCTCCTTTCACTGTTATTTGGGTATCGACAAGATTTTTTTTAAATGGCAGCGCCTAACAGAAAATTTAGAGCAAAACTCTGGTGATCAATTTGCAAAAAGCTTTCAGTAGGCGCTAAATCTATTGTGCTGATGAATCTACATGAGGCTTACGGCTAATAACCCAGATACATGATAAAAAATTGAGTGCGCATGGAATCACTGGGAAGAGGTCTCATTTTAACACATGAAATCAATGCCCACTGTAGCAAGTTCGTGAACATTTAAGCGGCATTCGTGTGCTACGTACGTGGTAGTTGGCGTTAGCGAATGGGTAAAATAACGAACATCAATTTCATTGCATTTTATTTCTGTAGTGTTTACAATTAGGTGATAAATGAATAGTCTTTAACACGAAGTCTGTCTCTTGATGAATGCTTGTGTGTGTGCGTGCGAATGCGAGCGGAGCTCCCCGGGGGTGGGGAACGAGCGGGGACACCACGAGCACTTGTGGGGCTTGTTCTGGGAATAAAAAGTAGGTATTTAGTACTTAGGAATTGATAGTAACTACCAATCACTAACAAGCACAGAAAAACTGTAGCGGATTCTGAATAGTATGAGAGAATTGTTTGATCCTAGTGTCAAACTAGTGCCTGGTCAAGGCCCTTAAGCCCTCAGTGGTTTGAGGCTCCTTGGCTTGGAGATCTTGACGATCCCGGATACCCTGGATTGGATCCGCTGTAGGAAACCCATTGATAGACCTTTGGAGGATGGTGTTAAACAATCTTATCTCCAGTCTAGTCGCCAACCAACTCCACCCTCCATTAAAGGTTGGCGATGCCCTTGATACCCTTAGGTATGCATAGGTACTTAGCACTACGTTTATTTCCTGTGACAAACAAATCTGAGCATCTTACCTTCGTGTGAGTCATCCGATGATAATACAAATTAGAACTGGCTGTGAAACACTTCCCACATTCAGGACATTTGTGCGGCTTCTCTCCTGAAATAAAAATAATTAATTAGGTAAGTGTGCCTGCGATTATACCTACTTATTCATTACACGCAACCATTCAGTAGCTACGCGACAGCACATCACATACTTGTGGTACCTCCGATGCATTGACCTTTGGTTTTATTTCTTACCAGCTGTGCCCTGCGGTTTCACCTGCATTTATTCGCTAAGTGCTTACCGTTTAAATCTATCCTAGATTAAGACCATAATTTCAAAATCTAAAGCAGCTAAATTGGCCCAGCCGTTCTCGGGTTTAAGGGAGACAAACGAAACACGACTGATTTTTATATAAATACAGACGATATAATTACGCTGCCTACGACCGCTACACACAGATAAGTAATAATTATGTCGCACTAACATCTACTGAAATACTTACCCGTGTGTATTCTTCTATGGGTATTCAACGAGCTAGATGTACTGAAACCTTTGTTGCAGAAGTTACAGATGTGGGGCTTCTCTCCTAAAAGTAAAGATAATTTAGGGTGCATTTCCTTATAAGCGGATCGAAACTCAATCAAAACGCATTAAAATTGTTAAAATCTTTCTTAAGTTTAATAATTCTTTTTGTAATGGATAGCCACATTCAAAGGGAAGGTTATCTATAGGCTATTTTTCATTCCGAAATTCCCTCGGGAACGGATACAACGTGGGTAAAACCGCGGGGCGCTGCTAGTTAATGATATAGGGAGTTAGGAGCGTACTTATGTAGGTACTACAGTTAAAAAATATACTAAATAAAACTTTATATTTCTTAAACTTTTTTTATGATACACCCCAGGTATTTTCAGAGATTATCATGTTGAAGTAACACAAAAACACTTTTCAGCTTTATTATAATACCTACCCAAGTAATAAGTAGAGCCTATAAATAATCTAATAACTGTGAAATGTGAACCAACCTGTGTGTGTTCTCATATGCCTCTTCAGCAGCGAGGGTCGGTCGAAGGTCTTCAGGCAAACGTGACACGGGAGGATGTTCTTGGAACTAGGCGACCTGCTGAACAAAAAACCATCGTTTAGTGAAACGGAATTGAGTTTTTAGACCAAATTAAGACCTCCAATATGTTCAATGGCGGCATACAGAGTGAAAGTTGGAAGTTTGCGCTGGTGACGCGCTCTTTGGCTCCGATAAGCGCTGCTGGTGAATCATAAAGTTGGAACGATTGGTCGGAACTTCAAAGTCAACAATAGTAAGGTCAAAGCATCTTACCATACCTAGCCTAACGATTACTACCTTACGATTGAAACAAACCAAGATGATGAAGGATGATTTAGGCCAAGAATGGGTGGTTTCGTGCTTCGGAGGGCACGTTAAGCCGTCGGTCCCGGTTACTTTCTACGGATAGTAGTCGTTACATGAGCCATGTCATAGGTAGGCCTTTGGCGGCTCAATAACTCTGACACCAGGATTGGTCAGGTTGACTATCCACTCGATGAAGAAGAAGAAGAACGTCATTTTGTCGGTCCGTACTACAGTACTACTCAGACAGAATGTGCACTAGCAGCCGTTCAACCAACCTTCACCTAGCTTAGCTGCGTTTTCACTTCATTAACTAATATAAAGTTGAGAACAAATTGTTTTCCCGATGCCAACAAACCTCGTCAGTGCTATATCCTTGTTGTAAACCAAGTTAGTTCTCTCATAGAGTCTCAGGAGATGGTTGTTGAGGCCGGTGAGGAACTTCAGGTCTATCACACTTAACAGTTTGGGCTTTTGGTTCTTTATTGAGAGATCTAGGGGCTCCGTCTGTGTCTCCATTGTTTAGGGCTAAGACTAAGTACTAGAATTTATTGACGATTCGATTCAATCACAAAGAAAGCTAAGTTTGCGTAGTAAGTTCGTTTTCACGTTGTCACATTTTTAGGAAGGCTTTTATGTTTTTTGTAGTCTAAGTGAGATTTGGATTTTGATACTAAAGTCACTTAGATATTATTTAGAATTCCGTTCTTCGTACAAGGAATGGGGACCTTTAAACCTCTAATTATTATTTGACAACTTCACTGATATCCTACTAAAATATGGCGCTCAAAAAGTATGATTTTCCACTGACTTTTTCCGGAAAACTGTCGCCTTTCCACCCAGGTGTTAGGTTTAAATAGTGAGCGTAACAAATGATGCGCCAAAAATGATTGGATTGTATAACTCGATCGTTTGCATTGTGAAGCTCACAATGAGGTAGAGCACGGGACACTAATCGACGTGATGAGGCGATTTTTTGAGGGTGGAAATGAACTAGGAACATTGGAGAAGGTATCGGGAATGTGGAAACGTCTGGCAGAAACGTGTTTAGCTGTTTTTACAGAAGGCAGTTTCATCAGGTAGCTATTTATTTTTTTGAAGACAAACTTAGATATTTGGGTTTCCTAAATAAGCATCGGTGTTATCTAAATAAGTAACAGATAGTTAATATTGGTAAAGAAAGGGATTAATTAATGGGTACATGTTAATGCAAGAGCTAGGTATAAGTTAGCAAGTGCATATTTCTAATCACAGTCGGAAGTATCCAATGTGAATGAATTTGTAAAGCTTAACCGCACCGGTTTTTCTTAAACGCAATTTCCATCACCACCTCCATATTTTCGCAATTCTTGTAAAGTATTGAAGAAAACGTAATCGTGTATAAAGGTGACGTGACAAAATATTTGTATTTGGACGTTTTGTGTGACACCGAGGTTTATTTGTGTAGCTATGATATTTGGGGCACATTGTGTGCTTATCAATGGTTACCCAGCTTTATATCCGCCACAATAGCTGGTTAAAGCGATTGGGAAATTAACGTGATTTAGGAAATGGGTACCTACCAGGAAAAAATATGCGTTGGTGTGTTGTGGGTATAGTTATAGTTAGGTATAGAAGTTATATTTCACAAGCGCCTTTGAGTCATACTTGTAGACAGTAATACATAGACATTATTATAGTGAGCAGCACGGTATAGTTGTACTGTGGCATGGTTCTTTACAAAAGTTGTCTACTAAAAGTACGAGTTAACGGAGGTAAGTTATTGGAAGTGAGTCACTACAATGTAACCAAGAGTTACAGATAGTTTTAAACACCTTACAACTGCAACTATGGCTTAGGGGCGCTCGTCAGATAACTGTAACTATCATAGTAAGGGTGTTTTACAACAAATCACAGAAAAGTTCAAACATTAATTAAAACATTTGATTGGTGAGGAGTCTTAACGTTCTAACTTCTAAATTTGCGTTGTTTTTTTGGGTTTCGTAGTCAAATAGTAATTAAGAATAGTTTCATCATGCCCGTCTGTCCGTCTTTCTGTACGTCACAGTCCTTTTCACCGGACATTGGGGGTGCTGCATGATTACCAATTTGAAGCGAGGTGTATGTTGTGAACCGTAAAACAAAAATGTTGTAAGATTTTAAATTAATGTAATTATTAAGGGTAGCATCCATCTCCAAATATACATGTCACAGAGGGATGAAAAAAATCAAGATCTTATAGCGCTGTATCATTGGATAGGTCATCAAAATGATATTAATAGTTTCAGTATCTATATATTATTATTATTATCCTATCTATCCGATAATGTCTCGGTAAAATTACTCGTACCCCTTTCCAAAACCAATGAGTATTCCTCAAATACCAGTAAGTAGTTGTTCAATAAATTAGGGTAACTGGTAATCGCGGTAAAACCAACAGTTCGCCGTGACTGGTTCCATTGTGGACAGTAACAATGCGGCCATTACTTTGATGAGCTACCGGCTACTGCCACGGGGTCGCGGGGGAGCGGGACATGTTTGTGCTTGTATTATTTATTGGTTTGTTTTAGTTTGATTACTTTTAAAACATGGCTGGGGTCGAGATCACCAACCCACATTTGGCAAAATACGATAATCCTCCTTACTGTAATGATATTTTGAGATATCACTTCGTGAGATGAGAGGCCTTTGCCCAGCAGTGGGACATTAAAGGCTCACTGACTTATTCATAAACGCTCTCCAACTAAAACACTGTTAGTGAGTATTTTGTCTCTTTTGCTCTTTGGAAAATAGCGTATGTCAGAAAGAGACAAACCATTTGATAACTAAAATGCGTGTAAGCGTATATGAATAAGGCCCATAATACTTTATTTCACTTTTAGTTTACTTTGTTTGTGGTTTTTCTCTATACCTGGCTAAGTAAAGGCAGGTCCATACTGCACACATGAAGCACACAAATTAAATAGGTGTTTAATTAGTTTGGTGACTAATGTGTTTTTAAATCGGAAAAATATGTCTACTAAACCTGCAAGGATTCGTAGGACAAATCCAAATCGTAATATTATTTTAATTAAATATACTACATTATTTTCGTTAATTAAAATTAAAATTCACGCAATGTATCGTCTTATGGTTTACTTACGAGTTATGTGCTAATTTCATCAGTCTCTTTTTACCTCGTTGCAGTAGGAAGCAGACATAGATCTTAGCACTCATTTTGCCCACTAAAATCACAGTTTACTTTGGTAATATGTATAAAGGTAGTTATTGTATAATATGTCGTAGTCATCTTGTTCTAGTGTAACGCATTATGTTCTGAATTGTCTTCATTTGATGTTTATTATTTTTCCGTCGGCTTAATGCTAGGAACATATTTTCAAAGGGGTAAATAATACCTACATAAAATACGGTTGAAATAAATTCCGTCGTAGTGCAGGGACACAAAAGTTTCCTCCGTCTCCGCCGACTTATTCAAATGTTCACATAAATCCGATTTTCTCTTCGTCAGCCTTATTTTACTTGCGAGTTCGTTTTACTGTTTATTTTTTAAAACTCCCTTTGTTAAGGTAAGAATTTTTAACTGAATTAAGTATCTACGTTAAGTTTGCTTACCCGGGAAGTTGACGGAGATTTTTTGTGTTGCTAAATTGGGGACTAAAAAGTTTGTTTACATCTTATAATCTATAAGTAACGTTTAAAAGACTTTCGAATATAATATGGGTGCTATACTCGTAGGTACAAATAATATAATGTCCATTCTTCATAGGTTGTAAAGGTACAAGTCGGTAAAATACAAAGTTACTTGTTTGTTACAATCGGTATTTCGATGGCTCCAATGAACACTACGCTATGTCAAAAATCGTAGGTTTACAGGAGGAGCATTTAAAGGAAAAATGTTGATAAAATCTTTAATATCTAAGTTATTGTAATGATTTTTTCTGAGTGAATAGTTAATTTAGTGATGTTTATGACCTGATTTGTAAAATTTTAAAAATCTTTACGGTTTTTTAGTTAGCCTTACTTAGCGGGATGTAAAGCGGAAAACTAAAATTCAAAATCCAGATACACTCCGCCAAGTCATAATTGGCGGAGTGTATATGGGACTACAAAATGCCAAATTGAATTAATATTATTTAAAAAATCAGAATGATAACATCAAAAATCGATTTTATTACTAATAACGAGTACTTTTAACTTCATGTTGCAATAAAAATATCCTTATTTTAGAATTTAGATAAGATAGCGTTTTGTAATTTAAAGGGCTAAAAAATCTTCGGACGGCTTACAAACCGCTAACAGCGTTTTGTTCTATAATAAAAAAACTATTATAGTATTAAAATCGAGTAGTATTGTATCCAACTATTATAATTACTATTTGCCCCGCGTAGTTCCACTCGCATCCAAAGTTTTATGCTTTATTTCAGCCTCTTAGGGTTTATTTTTAAAAAAGTATCACAAGGTTAATCGTAAATCCTTAACTATCTTCATCAAAATCGGTTTATGGATTTAGCCGTGAAAGTGTTTCAGGCATTCAGACATAATTTCTTGTTTATAATAATACTAGAGCTGACCCGCGGTTCCACCCATGCCCTGTTCGATAAGGTCTTAGCATATTACTGAAAGGCATAAGGCATAAACTAATTATTTATCACTATTTAAATAACATGAACTGTTACAGCGATATTGAGATTAATCAGCAGTCTTTGACTGTCTCAGTCTTTGTCAACTTGTCTAAAATACGAATTATTATAAAGTATAAATAGACATGCAAAAATAAAACAAGGATTAATAAAAAGTATAAAAAAACCACTATAATATTTTCTAAGATATAAATTCTCTCCTTGGCTCTCATCAGATCCATGATCAAATCTGGCTAACAAATTCTAATAAAAACTATTATACATATCAGGTATAATGCTATTGTCACAAAAATAAATTAATTCGTTGTAAGAGTACATAGCTTTCTCAATTTCTGAGAGATTGTTATATACCTTTTCTGGCAATGACTCGATACGAGGGTGTCATGTTTTAAATCGTTTGAAGCATAGTATCTGGTCTCCTAAGCTGTATGTATAATACAAAATGCCTTCACTATCTGGAAAAGCTTCGATCTCCTTAATTTTATTCAAATAAACCTATTGATTACATAGCTTTTTGGTGGATATTATATTTTGATAATAAAATTATGTTCCTACAGATAAATTTTCGGCATTTTTTTTTCATAGCAATATTCTTTTTAAAATCAAGAGTAATATCTTGTTTAACTTCTACGAGTATAACGCTTATCATTAATATCGAATAAACTTCTTTTCCTTTCGCTGATTTTTCGATCAGGGCATGAACTGAAACACCTTTAATTCTCAGATACCATGCAGCCAACTAGTAGATACGTGTAAAAAACTATGCGGATTGGGCCCCTTGTTGCAAGTCAACGGCCAAGTCACACAACATTAACTATAAATAATAAATAAATAAGGAACCTTAGACTTGGCACGACTTTGTCTAGATTTCATTACTTTTTAGATATAAACAAGCAGCTCCATCGAGACTTTGCTAGTTTTTTTACAGAATGTTTTTAATGGGATCTTTCTTTTAGCACGTCAGTAACTAGGAATGGCATTGATCTTTTTTTGGAATATGAAAACTAATCTTTAAATTAGCATTGGCTGTCTTTATACTGTATCTTAAAGTATGCACTGTACTTCTATGACCATGCTCAGCACACCATTCTGGATTAAATTTAAATATTTTTGAGAATGACAATGATGGATTAAAGTATTGAATACTTGAATTTTTCCCGACACAATGCGACTCTATAGGTACATAATACGAATTAACATGTTATATTACGCTCTGTTGCATTTTTTCAGTAACCTCTTACTTTAATAAGCGTAAATATAAACAAACAGAGCGGCGATCGAGCCGCGCGCCTCCGTGCGACACCCCGCCAAATCTTAGTTAGCGACGCATCCCCAGCGCGCCGCCGCCCGCGCGCACCGAGTACACTCCGCTATGTTGAGACGGCGTAGTGTCCGTCCCGTTATTGACAAAAGTACATTTACTTAGCGGTTTGTAATTGTCAAAACTTTTTTGTTTTTGGTCGTACATTTATAAAATTTTGTGAGCATAAAGATAAGGATATTCTAAGTAGATTTAGCTAAAAAACGATAAAACGCCCAAGTTGAGTTAGCGTAGTATTCATTGGAGCCATCGATTTGTGGTCTAAAATGAAAACAACCGCCCTGTAATAACCTCTTCACATGTCTGACTGTAGGTAGGTAGGACGATAAATAACACTACGTAACACTATAAACACAATTGAAGTACCCACCTACCGTTCGATTCCATTACACCAGCCTATTCCAAAATATAGAAAAAAGAATTGCCCATTACTCTCAAGCCAAACTACAAAAATTATGGAAAGAAGCATATTCCTGTCAGTGTTTCTGATCCACACATGATAAATGAAGTGCGGCCTGAGCCCCTCGGAGTCAGAATAAACACAAGTGGAGGTATAAAGGAGATTTTTGTGGCAATATTCGGTGAAATTACGCGTTCGTATCGATCGCGGAACGCTCCTGTTGCATAAATGCATTAGTCTGAAGATAGGCACCTCGCGCTGAGGGGTGCGAGGTGTGGGCGGCGGCGGGGAGGTTTTATTTATTTATTAAAGTTAGCAAAGCAAATTAATAGGCATACTTTTTGAAGGAAATTGTCGAGGTTGATTATAAGTATATCTAGTTGTTGTTTCCAGAGTATAGCTATCTAAGCTATGAGTGAAGAAGGTATGGTATGTTCAGCTTTTCAGACCATATTAAAACAGAACAAAGGATGGTAGCGATGAAATTAGTGTTAGGGCGGTTTTCAACTAGCGTTTTATATGAACAAGACTTTTTTTTAAAGGCGCGTATACGTTCGTTTATCACACCTATAACTGGTACAAGCCTCGAAGTCGAAGCGCTTTTTAGTTGTGTATATATTTTGTATGTATATATTTTTGTTAGCGCGCGCCTTTGATTTCAGATCAGCGTTTGACACTAGCGTATAGAGTTGTTTTAGAAAGCGCGTATAAGCGCGTAGGCCTTATCAACGATATACGCGTAGAAAAGCATTGGTTGGAAATCACCCTTACCACACTTAACTTTGATTGATTAGACTATTTTCGACTCACGGTGGTGGTTGTTAAATGTGTTTTTATTCCCGCTAGTCCATTCCCCCTTGTACCACGCCCGAAGCTCGCCGTCCGCCCTAAATTTATTCTTAATAAAGCTCTGAGAGGCTGGACGATGTATTTTTTGATATCTTTCGTTTTGTGATGAAAGCACACCGGTTTATTTTGAGTTTGTTATCACGTATTTGATCTCGGGAGGTGGGTAGCGAACAAGCCAATATTCGGGGATCAACTAGTTCAATGTCTTTGAGGTTTTATTTTACTTCGCTATTTTTTCTGTTTTAGTATTTTTGTAGAATTATATTGGAAATGTGTTTTTAGATTTTAATAGAAATACAGTCATGTCTTTAATCTAGGTATATATGTATAGGTACTAGAATTTAAACAGCTTTTTAAAGGAAGACGACATCTATCAAAATTATATTAAGGATAGTTGAACTCCGAATATTTAATAATAAGCTAAGGATGTAAAAAATACCATTAACGTAAACTATTATTTATTCTTTACAATCTGTTTTTGATGGCTTTAAATCGAGAAGAGTGGCGAGAATGGGAGGAGGTCTTTGCCTTACAATTGAATGATAAATACTAGAAGTAACAGAGGTAACAGAGGTTGTAAATATTAAATTAAAATAGTGCAGTTAGTCGTTGTAACTGCACTCAGACTGCAATCCAACTGCACGCCAACTGCCCGTCGACGTGCAGTTTGATTGCAGTCGAGCCAACTGCATTCAAACTGCATCTGAACTGCCATTTGGCAGTCGGATTGCAGTTGAATTGCAGTCCGTCTGTCTAGACCCTTAAAGTATCATCAAATCTTCTGAAGTTTAAATACTTACTTTAAGTTATTTTTGGTAAACTTACTTTAACTAAAATAATATTGTGATATTATAAGTTAAGTAGACAACATGCATGTAAGTATCTACTTGTGAGTATGCGTGTGAAGTCATGACTCATGGATCCATGAGTATAATATTTAATTCTACTTATATTATTTCTAGGTACGATACCAGTCAATACACTCGAAAGACTCATAGCATAGACTCATAGCATACTCATAGCATTTCAAACTAAAAACATAGCAATACATTCTAAGAAAACAAACAAACCAAATAAAAATACTGGTCCGTAATGTATTCCACAACATTACCTACTATAATAACGAGTCTTCATTTCGTTGAAACGTATCCAAGATAAAACGCTGAAAATATATCTTTGTGAAGCCTTTGGCACAAGACGGGTGGGCGGGGCGTGGCGTGGGCGGGCGGGCGTCTGGGCGGGGCCCCGGAATTGTGTCAAGTGCCGTGCTTACTTGGAAAGCACTTAAGCTGAGCGTCGCAAGTAATGGACGATGTACTCGAGAACGCTCGTAATTTGATGAAAGTAATAAAAGTTGTCTCTTAGAGAAGCTTTTAGAGTTGTTTTCAGTTCTAGGTAAGTGTTCGTTGGAGGACTCTTGTTGATAGAACTGACTCTGGTTTTAGTGAAGGAATCTAGATGTTTGTAAACTCTTTAAATGACTGACATAATTGAAAATAACTTTAGTAGACTACGATGAATGTTTTATAGAATGACGCTGAAGATGAATCTATATTAATTATGTATTTATATAATAAATCTGAAGAGTTTGTTTGTTTAAACGCGATAATCTCATAAAGTACCAATCCGATTCGAATAAATCTCAAATAATGCATTGGAGCCACGTTCAACGGGAAGGTTATAGGCTATTTTTCATGTCGAAATTCTTACGGGAACGGCCACTACGCGGGTGAAACCTCAGGGCGCTACTAGTATTCAATATTGGTAACAGGCGCTTAGAAACTTAGAATGTTTTGAAATAAAGCGTTTTGTAAAAATATCTTTTAACACACGTGTGTTACCCTAAATTCAAATCGAGAATAATTTATTCTCTAACGGCAGTTTTGACTGCCAATATCTAATACATATTTCCATATTCAATTTAGGAAGGCACATAATCTACTAGCACCTTTTTCATTCAAAGTTAACACAATTTCCTCCTTTATTCCAACAGAAAGTGACTACCAAAGTTCTACATCACGTCACGATATTCCAAACAATATCCTCTGCTTATCATCATCGTAGATAAGCAGTTCACATTCAGAGCAATATTTGGAGTAATTTCATAAAAGCAATATTGCGCCCTCGCGGGGTAATTCTTTTCAATTTCATCATGTTTATTTAAATGAAGTTTATGTTACGGCGGAGTGGAACCATCCACGGTTTAATATGTAAGGAACATTCTTATTATCTTGTTTTTGTGTGCGTCTCCATTGAGCTTATTCTACGGACGGCTTTTTACATGTGTAATAAAGGTTCGGTTAGTTTTTTGTAGGCATTTAGTAAGTCTTATTTAAGATATCAGGATCTATACTTTAAGGATGATTTTGATTATACTTATGTACACAACACCCAGTTTTTTACGGAATAGTTATGTACTTAATTAATATTACATACACACATACAATCTTATTATACAGTTGAGCTTATTTATCTAGTGAGTTTTGATCATAGTACCTCTTCAAGTCAAGTTTTCACTATATACCTTTCTTAGATGTAGTAGCCTTCAGTTTCAATACTATGTCAACTCATGTAGTTTCACACCAGACTGATGCTAGTGGCACCAGTCCGATTAAAGACTTGTGACTAGTAGGATCAGGTTCTTAATCCTTATGAAACCACACTCTGCACTCTACTCCTGCCTTCACGCCCTATACGAACTACACAAATGCGAAAAAATGTATCAAAGTTGGTTTAAAATCCTAAAAACTTCCATCATTTACCGCAGTCCAACGTGAACGCGCCGCTACGGCAATGTCGCGGTACATTTTTCCAATTTCGCGCCGGCGACGTGTCGAGAAAAATCCTCTTTTGATTTATATTTTAATTCACCGTCTCATTTCAATTTATGAAGCAAGCGTCGGCTTTGTCGAGACATTTGTACCTGTCCTATGTTTTATATATGCTAATGAGCGCCTAATGGAATCGAGAGCGTCTTTAGAAGTTGTCTTCTGGGTGCTTTGAATGTATGATTGATCTGCAGATGGAATGTTTGTTTAAGAATTTATGGTTTATATTGTAGAATGTTTTACTGAATAACAGAAGATTGACGAATTAGAATCACGTACCTGTTGTTGTCACTACTAATGTCAACTTAGTTGAAATGCTGATGGTAAACATTATACGAGTTGACAACCTGTGTGCTGGTGAATTCCAGAGCGTGTTTTTTTTGCCAAACCCGATAATTCAAACCAGTGCAACCGTGGAGGGCTTTCTGATTCTAGTGACCTTTAATCCTAGAAAATCTCTCATATCCTAATCCTACATCTTATTAATATAAACGCGAAAGTTTCTGAGGACGGATGGATGTTTACTTCAAGCAAAAACTACAAATTTTATTTGATGAAACTTTTCAATAATTTAGCTTATGTATCACAATTACATACACATTTACTAACTTATTCGTTTTTATATCGGAAATTTCTACGAGCCTGGCTATTAACCGGTTAAAACCGCAGGGGACAGTTAGTATTAGTACATTTTAAAACAATATTGCGCGAGGGCCGGCGGGGTGACAAGATGGCGCCAACAAAAACCTAGCAAAGTAACAGATGATCTTCATTTGAATATTCCGGGGACACGGGAGCGCAGCGGTGCCCACCGGGGACACGGGGTGACATTATTCTTCATTGGCACCTTATTTTTTTATTTTACTTAGTATTTTTGATAGTGCGTATTTTTTAAATATTTAACAGAATTACCCTACCTAGGATAATATAAAAAACTAAATAGCCGTAGCTTAGACTGGGCTAGTTTACAAGTTGCAAGCCGAGTGTTGTTTTCTAACTACGAGTATGCTATAAAAGACGCTACAGATAGGTAGTGTATAGGTATGCTAAGTCTGTCTAGACTTAGCTAACCCGGCAGATCCAACAATTTTAACTACAGTGCATGCATAGTCGTTAGTTAACAGTGGCTTTGTTTATTGACATTAAAACGTTAAATATTTAAACAAAACGAAGTAAAAGCCACCCCGTGTAATGGTGAAATGTTATGCAAAGCAGCCAATAGAGATCGCGGGGATCAAAGCTGTCGTTTCAACACTTTGCGCCAATATTAGAGCGAACCTTTTCGGGGTTTCACAAACTTTAAAGGTTGACTAATCTATACGAAAAATAGGGAATTAATTGTTTTACTGTAATTAGGTAATCATAAAATGAATGTGTGCCTAGCCTACGAACCTATAGGGCTCATATCCCATCTAAAAGCTCTAAGCTTATGTTATTATTCATACTGATGGCAGAGTATATCAAAAAGAAAAATATTTAACCCAATTTTTGCCTTGTTATTACTACTTATTACTTATCACTATAGAAAATGTTACCCTAGCTAGATAAATAGGGCAGTAGACATTGTGGTGTAGGCTACGCCCTTACTAGGTATTAGGTAATACTAGGTATTAACAACAGTTATCAATAAGGGGTTCAAATAAAAAAACAAAATGCAAATCAAAACATATAATGAAAAAAAAGCTGACTGGAAAAAGAAAGTAATAAAAACATAAAAAAAACTTATATACTAAACATGTTTAGAAAAGGTAATTCGTAAAGGTTTGATAATATTAACAACTATTTTAAGGTTGGTCTACGGCCAGGTTGGTCTACGGCCAGCGGCCCACACGTAAGTCATAAAACCAATAGTATTTAAACAAAGTCATATAAAACCAAGTATTTAAACAAAAACAAAAAACTTATTCATAATCTTCTCGTAATCTTAATTTATTATCGCAACGTTTCATCCAATCATCGATACACTGGAAATCTCAAGAACCATACAAGCTATCATTGTTTGACATATGGAATACAATCCTCTAGGTAAAAACATTTTATGTACAAAGTTAACGCAGTGAGACAATATTTTAGACAATATATCGGCTGTAAATTCATTGAAGTGTGTGTAACACCTGTAAACAAACATTCTCGTCAGTCATATTACTTCAGGAGTTTCGTGTTTACGTATGGACTTGGATATGCCCAAGATAAAGATAGCAACACGATTGAGGGTAGATTGTAAGAAATCAAAGCCGGTATCAGCACGTTATGAAAAGGTGTTTCACAACTTGCGCTGTAGACTTCTAGTACAAAATAAAGCATTTTACTCACTAATCGCTTATATACAAGGCCTCTCAGCTAGACGATGGTCCTCGTGGGAGCAGCGCCAGCCAGAGGCGGCCAGCGAGGGCCAGCGGGGGCCGCGCGGCGTCCCGGCTGCTCGGGACGCCGCCGGCCCCGGACACTGGACGTTCGCCGCACCCGTCGTCGCTTACTGCCAACGAAGCTTTAGTTACTACACTACACTTATGGTCAACTCAGTCAGTGTAAAGATGAATGTTTAAGAACCTATACTTTACTACACTTATTCAACCCAGGGTTGCATGTTATACAACTAATGAAACAAAGGTAAATCCCTTTTCTTGGCGTCTTAGTCCTAATGGTAACAAAACCGCCTTACGAGTCTTGACATGGTCGATGTCGACCATGTCAAGACTCTTAAGGCAACAAACCATGTGGTCTTTTACAACCTATACAGTAGCAGATCTGAAATGTACTATGTAATATATACAATTACTACATTTAGGGTGTTACATCTTACAATAGGAAGGGAACCTAGACATTGTCTTTGCCCCGTATAGTTAAAATGAAAATGGAAAATTGCAACTTACCCGTTGAGCGACGGCGGGTGTGGCTTTAGCGGGTACCCTGGCTCACTGAAACAAACAAATACAGTGAAAATAATGTTACAGGAGAATTAAGAAGTAGTCTTAAGAAAGCACATGGAGTCGTATGAGTCACACGCGTGGTCCTAATAGACACGTGGTGGCCACGTGGCGATAAGTGGCCCTGAACATGATGTCTACGGGAAAAAGTGGTCCTAAATCTATCCGGTTTATAACATCGTATTAGAATAATTCCATACCGCGTGGGATCTGTAGGGTTCCACCAGCGGTCACATGTGGCAGTAACTAAAAGTATATAGCAAATTGCACGTCCAAAATATGCCTTGACAGTGATTTAGGGAGGTTTAAAACATTAAAAGTAGTTTTGCGGGTCACATAAGGCAACTACGTGGTGGCTACGGAAGTTGAAATATGTTTATAATAATGAGAGTAAAGTCACAGGGGCTTATTACGAGTAATGTCTGTAGAATTTAGGAAACTGTAAGCGTTATAGTCACGGAACCGCAGGAATGATCCATCGACCACGTGGTGGTTAGGGGATTACTGGGTTAAATCTACATAATATAATAATATGAACACGATATACTGAGAAAAAAAGAGTATGAATAAAATATCGAAACCAAAATGGTAGTAGTTATTGAACAAGTAGTAAATTAAAATATGTTAGTCAAAGAATACAATATCTACTCACGCCCCGCTGATGTCCAAGTGTGAGGTGCGCACGAGTGCATGAGCTTTTATACTCTAAAATGTAACAGTATAGATGGACAATTGCGTATTTGCAAAATAGCATGCGAGATTTTTTTGTGCAAATTAAAGTGCTTAAAAAATGTTTATCATATAAATCTAAATACCTCAATAAAGTGATCATGTGTTAGGTAAATAGAAGCTTTTACTAAGTATACAGTGTTACGTTATATGCTATAGGTTCAAATATAAAGTTATATATCTTAGTGTCCTATTAATATTTTTAATCCGAAAATGTGTGTGTTTGTTACTCTTTTACACATGCTGAACATATTTATAATTTTTAGAATAATATAGGTTTTACATCAGAATAAGATATGTTACACAGTTTATCCCGAAATTCCTGCTGAAACTGTTACAAATTGTCACAGGCCGCGGGGTAATGCAAGTAGATTCTATTTAAAAAATAATAGTCTCGCAACATCGTAAAAGAAGGATTCAACTGTTCAATCAATGTTGTAATCAAGTCACTCAACTTTATAATTTTTTGACAAATCAAATGGAGTTGATTGGTTCTTAATTAAAATATTTTCTTTTTACTTAAAAGAATAAAATAAAATAATATTCTCTAAAACCGAAAGTTTTGTCTATTATTAAAATATTGTCTCACATCATTGTAGCATTATACTTTGAGATATTAAGTAAACCAATTTGAGATTGAAACAAAATAATACAAAAACTATAGACAAGTTCTTTACGTTATACTTTGTACTTTTAGAAAGATTACTCTTATACTGTTTAAATACCTATTTAATTCTTCAGTGAGATGAAAGGCTTTTTAGAATTTTACAGACCATTACGTCACAATGGCTAGTATAACCTTATAATGGAAGTAGAAATAAAAATATCAGTTAACATAATACTGCGTTTTTATTTACACCGATACATTCGAGAAGCTTCTCGAAAAAATACTATTTCTCATTTATTTCTATGTGGGTATTTAGATAAAGAACGTGTCATAGATTATTCGTTTTCAATATGATATTCATAACACCTAGGTACCTAAGGTTACTACTATAATAACTAACAACTCGTTAGGTCTCGTTTAAATTGAGCGAGCGAACGAGCGAACAACGTAACACATGTGATGCTCGTGTTACGAGTAGGAAGCGAGCAAACTAGCAATTTGATAAGTGTGACGCTCGTGTCATGTTAAACTTGCCAACTCGCAACTCGCCAACTAGCTCAAACTAAACGACGTCAATGTAATCCTAGCAATATTGATATATTTATACTTATTCATGGTTCCTTCTTGTCTTGTGAACGCATTCTTCAAGATATTCGATCAAAATCAAAACCCATTTTTAACGGTAGGCTAAAGTAAAATTAGATTTCACAAATTTACCTAAAAGTCCAACAAGAAAAATGAGAAGACAAGTTTTATTAAATTAAATAACTTTGACACTTTCATAATAAAAATACTGAGTTAAGTTAGGGCGGCCATTTTGTCCAGCTCAGTAAATGTAATAATCCCGGGTATCTGGGCAAGATAAATGTCCACCCACCACCCTGGGGTTATATAACCTGGGTAGATGGGAAATTGGTGCCCAGGGCGTGGCGGGGGCGTGGGCAGGCCCCGCCCTCCGGGGAGGTGGGCGTAGCTCAGCTTACTTTTTGCGTCATCGCGTTTTTCCTCCGCACTATATCTAGGTATAAAGTCAGTAGTGGAAGCTATAAAGAAAAGTAATTTAGAACTGTGGTCTGTTTGAAATAGTGTTCTCATTAAACTTAAGCTTTCTCACAATGGCTTTGTTTTGCTGCTAAATGAGGGTATTTGTAAAACATTTTAATGGTTTGCGAGTTGTTTTATATTTTGCTATAGTAATTAAGTATTTTGGTATAAGTATGATAGCAATTAACGTTGATTTAAATACCAAATAAATACGCCACTATTTAATAGGTATCTAGACTATATGATATCCTACTAGTATTCTTCATCCTATCATCTTAGGCGTCCGTTGAACTAAGCGAGTCTACAAGCTGCTAGTTCAAACGTTAGCAAACTTCTTTAGAATTTATTAAGACGTTTAATTTATATATCTTGTTAGTACGTTTGATGGTCAAGCAAGTTCATTACTTTTTACCAAAATAATTTAAGTAAGGTTAACATGACTGTGCTTACTTAAATTATATTTACAACATAAGTACCTGTTATTACCTTAAAGTACAAGTAGGTAATGTCGCAGTACGTAACCTCGTACGTGTTTTTCAAGATAGATCTCATTTGTGGCATCAACTGGCCGTAAATTTTTTGTGTCTACTCATTACAAGATTACCGACCCGCGGTAGACCAGCGTGGTGATCTTTCACACTTTATTGATATTTACAGTGAGATGAGACTTTAGAGGAAAAATACTTTTGCTCTCACTCTAAAGGAGATTGCAGGTGATACTCCACAGCGGAGCAGAGAGACCAGCGATGATCCTCGATCTATGTTTACTGATATAAAAAGGTGATGATGTTGTTTATTAGAACACCCTAAGTCAGGAACTACAAGATTCGAACTACGATTCGAATCATTATTTTTGTATTGGTTAGCTTCATTTTAGAGAAAGGTTGTAGCGTAGTTGTAGTCTATATTTAATTAATTATGTTCAAATTCCCACGGCACAATGCGGGTGAAACCACAGAGCATTGCTAGTAAAATAATATTTTCGTAAATCCATAAATTTTAAGTAACATTACTTGCAAGTTACTACTCCCTATTAGCGATCCATCTAAACAGCATACTTAGTTACTTTATGATTCAATAAACAAAAACAATTATTAAGTAACTAATGGATTTTTTAATCTCAAAGTAACTCTCAAACATTTAATTGATTTATCAAATTACTGGCTAAGAGAAAAATAGAATAAAACAAATTAATGCTGTCCTTTAAAACCGGGGCCGCACAAATGCTAATTTTTTGCATATTTTTTACGAAACAAACGGAAGCTTTGCTGAAGTTTTAAAAATACATTTACGTTTCGGTTTAAAGTTTTTAATTCTTCTGTTTGTTTCGGGAGGAATTAAAGTTTTTTATTTCTCTCCCGCTTTTAATAGTAAAATGTTTCCGGTGGAACGCAGAACAGGTTGGCGGAAAAAACACTACATAATATGCTTAAAATGAAATAGTTATGTACTCGTAAGTACCTAAATCTTGAATCTGTATGAAGATTTGATTTCTACGATCGCATTATATTCCTATTAAAACATTCAAACAGTCACTTTTCAGTGAAATTTTATCATTCTGATTTTTACGTTCCGACGTTTTTTTAAACCCGTTGATTTTCACCGCCTCTGACAACTGACGGGAAGGTATGATTACTATTACTATTTAATTACTACCTTTTATGTCAACCAAGATGTTTACATTAATCAGCTGGATATAAATATTCCAATCCCTGACCAATTAATGTAGTTTCACTGATTTTGACTTATAATATAATCCACAGGATTTATTAGCACAGTACTTTTGGAATAATTAAGTTTGGCGGACCTATCTGACTTTCATGACAGGCATATCAATTCCGTTTATTTCCATACTTCCTGAGTATAGTCTATGAAAACCTTTTGTATCATACATAGTACTTGCGATACTACAATAGTAGTATGTCTCTTTTCATGGTACCGATTAGCTAAACCGCTTGAGTTTCCTACTATTCTCTCTACCACACATAAAATAACAACTAACCGCATTAAAACCCAACAATTTACAAAAAGTATTTATTGCTCTAATGTCCTCACTTAAATCACTTTGTTGTACATTTTGTAAAAAACGGAACTCGAAAGAGGAAGGGCACAGAGCCCGGGAAAAAGGACGGCATCCGACGGAGCCCTCATTGTTTCAGAATAACGCACATATTTTATTTACTAAGTGGCTCTTTTAAATAAAAACCTTGTTTCCTTAACGACCTTTAAAATGTACAAAACGTTTGAGATTTATTGGCCTTGAGATACGGTGTGTGTTGTTTAGAGATGGCGTATAGTTTGGCAATGGTTGGCGAGTGCATTTGAAGATGAAGCTACAAGATACGGTTTTATCAATTTATTGTACAAAACGAATCGCCCTCGTTCTCTGTCGCATCGGTTAATCAAGGTTGGACCCGGAATGACTATGTAAAAGTATTGAAACGATCGAAACACATTTCATTAAAATTGGCCATTGCTCATGTCGTACAAACAAGTATTTTAGTAAGTATCACGATGAGTGCAAACTGCAAATTCCTTAATGCTGGTTCACGGCAACACGCCTAAGCTAGTTTAAACGGCAAATCACAAGTTATTTTATCTGTTTTTGGATTCCAACTATAACTAAGTAGATAAAACTCTTTTACAGCTCTTTTGTTATTCAACGACAATTTAATGCACTTTTAATCAAAATATTATTACAACATCTGAACAATAAAGATTTTAATAAAGTTTTACGTTTTGTTCTTATAGTTTATCTAAGCGTTGTACAATGAGTAAACTCAGTAGTTGACTGTGATAAGTACCGTGCTTCGACTTTTAAGAAAACGTCACGTTTAAAGGTTAGGCTATAAGCATTCTTTAGGGTGAAAGCATCAATAATAAGGATTTCAAGAAAATACTTATTATTTTTTGCATAACTATACTTTATAATAAATCTAAAGAGTGTGTTTGAACGCGCTAAATCCTGGAAATAGTCTCACTTGAACAAATCTTTTTAATATATTTCTAATCATTCTAGGTATCATATCAATAGGTACTACGAGTAATCTTGCTATTTTCCTACTAGATTCACACAAGAACTTAAGTTCAAGAGGAATTTTGTCATTTATCTTTTAAACGCACGAGAACGGCACAAAGTGGGTAAAACTGAAGAGAGCTGCATGTATGGCTGCATGTGTGTGTATCCATATTACACGTTTCCTAAATACATGCCCGAATCTGTGCGTACCTTACGATATTACCTATGATACCTTCTTACTACGCTTTCTAAGCGAACTTATTCAAATGATTTTTAGTGGTGGTAACTTCTGTTGTTTTGTTAGACTTGTCCGCTAGTACAGGTGGCGATATGGGCGCATTGTTTAACATACAATGCGGCGCATGTAGCGGCGGTGCGCGGGAGTCGGCGGCGCGTCGTGATCTACCGATGGCTCGATAATCGCGCGCCTGAACAAACACCATAGACAATCTGCACGAATTCTATAAACTACTTGATGATCTACAGGGTGATAGGAATGTTAATACAACTTTTTGTAACCTGTACCCGTGCCAAACAATACTATAAATCATTTATAGTAGGTATCATTAACTGTACCTGTATCAGCTCGGCCCTTGCTTGGATGGGTGGTTGATAGTGGCATTACCATCTGAGCGCGTGCTTCGAAATGTACGTAAAATTGTCGGCCCGGGTTGTTTCAATCGATCGACCGTGTCTAAAAACTCCAAACCTGGGATGGCCACAAACCTATACGAATTTACTTATTATATAGCTTTTCTTGAAGTGCATAATAAAAATTTCAATACCAACATTGTGTAATTTATAATATTGACTATTACTGTTTTATAAATTTAGACTAGCTGACCCGACAAACGTTGTTTTGCCATACAAAAATTAAGGAGTGGACTACCCTAATCACTATAAATAGTAGTAAGCTATCCTATATTTCAACTTGGATCTAATTGCCCGCGGTGTGCAAGTCAAAAAAATCGTTTCAGTAGTTTAGGAGTCTATCGCGGACAAAGTGATACGTGATTTTTATATATATTGATATAATTCAAAGGACTACACAAAACCCAACTCCCATATCATATGATCTGGGCCTCTAACACGCGCACCCTGTATCCCCGCACCGTGGGACGCTCGCCGTGCCGTACTCCTCGCTCGAGGCGCGACCAACCCTTCCATTACCGCTCGTTACCATGTGAACCTTCCACTGTTCATCATCCGCTTCCTAAACCAGCACCCACGGTATAGACTAGTAGTTTGCTTGTTAATCTAATTCGTGAACTTATCACGTTCGTTGCTTGTTGATTTTGTACTGTTAGGTTTGTGAGAGTAGCTGACACTTAAAGTAAGTTCGAGTCGGTCAGTGGTCAATGCTGGTGTCGGAGTTTTTGACCGCCTAAAGGCCTCCAACATGGTCTAACGATTAAAACAATCGAGACCGAAAAGCACGGCTCACATAGAAATGGCACAATTTTCCACCCGTCTAAGTGGGGTACTAAAAGTATTAAGTAACTTACTTATTTGGTTCAAGGAGGCTAATGGTCAATCTTAGTGTCGGATTTATTAGACCGCTGCAAGTCCTGAGACTTGGTCTAACAATTAGAACCATATCGATAATAAATGTGACTTGCGTATTAAGTACGGTAGTGCTTAATAAAAAATCCGTAAGTAAGTGCCTAAGTTCTAAGCTTGTAATATGGAATCTTACTCACTGATACTACTACATATTGTATGTATATACTCAAATACTTTATAAGAATACTATATAATTGACACCTAGACGTCGTCGCCAACAATATATTATCTTCACTTATTGTTGACTCCGGGCGGGAATCGAACCCGCAACCCCTGACACTGTAAGCGCAATGTTGTTGTCCTTAATGTCTGTAGTTGCTATTACTATTACAATGTGACTCAGTTGAAATTCAAATTCGCTGCAGTCTCTATTTTAACAACCTCATGTTGTTATCCCTCAGAGGTTGTGAAGCTTGAGTTATGTTGATATTGATATGATATTGTCATTATTGAAGTATGTGCTAAATACACTCATATGCCACTGAGATAAACTTCACATTAGTTTTTAAGGTTTTTCAAAATCAATTCTAGTTCAGCATCCCCCAGTCCGGCAACCACAACGAATGTCACAGAAGACAATGCATGATATGATGAATACAATGTGTTGATTGGTGGAATGTTTAAAATTCAATGTTTCTGTTACTGTATCATCAATTAAAACACAGTATTTATCTTAGGTATCATGTCGCCTTCTGTCGCGTTCGTTGTGCTAGACGGGTAGGTAGGGTAACTAATGTTGTGAGTCTTGCCGTTGTAATTTATTGTTCGTAATTTCAGTTAGTTTATTTTATAAAAACTGCGGACAACGCTTGCATAAGTTTCATTCAAACATACAAATATTTCAAGCACATCAAGCCACCAGATTTTCCCACAATACGAACCGAAAATCTCATTTAAAAATCCTCGTTTTCAATACAAATCCACTCCACTAGATAACGTGTCATAACCCGACACCTTTGCACAAACATATCACCTACTCTCGTATTGACAAAATCGTACAAAAATATACTCTATTCCCTTGAAATACGATGGTGGTGAGTTAGAAAAGGGGTATGTATATTGTGCTTAGAGCACACGGTTGACATATCCAAATTCGCGAATGCGTTAGTCCGGAAAATGACATGTCAGCGCGGGTTGCATCCAGTGACGTCATATTATCACCTGTGACGTACCTACCTATTGTGGGATTTTTGTGTACGGTTCGTGGAGTTGGATGACGCGTTTGGAATTGGGACCAATTTGTTTTAGTTTGGCCTGGTTGAACCATCGAATGATTTCTAAGACACCGATGACCATATGGAACTTCTTTGACTGTCATTCTTAACTTCTTTTTATTCGTACTAGCTAAGGTTGCAATTAATTAAACGAGTCAATTACTTAAATAAGTAAGTTTAGCTTGTAAAAATGTCAATTTGACCTAACACCCTAGTATGTTTGTTTATTGAAATAGGCATGGGCACCTGGGCACAAGGGCACCGAGAACAGCTTGTCAGAATTTAAAAAATGTCTTGTCTTTCTTCACATCTTTACATGAAAGTCATGTTCCAAAGGAACGTTGTAAATTATAGGTTACTTTTCCAAAGTTCCAAAGAGAATGGGTAGATCGCGGGTAAAACCGCAGGAGTACTGCTAGTCTCCTCATAAATATACTCACCCAGAATAATGAAATTATATTCAGTCATAGCTGCTTTGAGTAAGTTAATCAGCAGATACTTAGTGAATCAATCGGCTAATAGTTTCTAGTAAACTCGCACACATGGCGGTCGCAACTATAATTAGGGGCTAAGAAGTTACAAGAAAATCGAATGTACTGTTTATTTTCCGGTGATAGGTAAAGAATAGTATGAAAAAGCTTCAGCAGACAATTGCAATGTGTACAAGTAGACCGGTAACCTCTAATCGGTGACCACTAGGAATAGTCAATCGTTTTCATACGATATAAAATCTACCAATAACAATATTCGAATCAAAATAAATCTAAAATCTTTCCTCTGAATTCATAAAAATGAGTCGTATCGTTTAAATCTGTGTAGATTCAATGCAAAAATATTCAAAACAGTAAGTTTGTCCGCCATAATGGTAGCGGTGCTACACGCACGCCGCCTGGCGGCGCGTTGTACTCACGCGGTGACAGCGACCCCAAGATGGCGCCCGGCGGAGAGGCAGCCTGACCGCGGCCGCAACACTCGCCTCACACTCACAACAATACGACACTACAACACTCATTAGCATAACTAACACCGACAGATCACCACAGCCGCACTCTCATTCACGTCTCACTGCACAACACCCGCCACTGCGACCACGCACTCTGGGCTCCGAGACCCTCGGAGGAACCGGCGACATCCTCGCGGCTCTAATTAGGCAGTAATTAGCGAGGTGACCGATGACGGAGCTATGCCTTCCCCGGCAGCGGACCGTCGAATGAAAACCTCCACCATGTTGTTACTGAATTTTATACTCCATCCCAGTGAGCAGAGCCTCCAAGTTTGCCTCCTTCAAATTCGTTATGCATACAGCACCAAGGGCTGTTGAATACCGCTCGCGTTTATTTATGAACAGGCAAACTTCTGGTGGGACGCACGAAATACGTTATAGGCTCGCCACCCCGTAGCCCCGCACTGCCTCGACAATGCATACGATCGCTGAAAAAGGGCTTTTTATGTATTCAACTTGACAACTCATCTGCAAGTCGTATTATGGACCTAATTAACAAGTTAATATGGACGATCCGGCCGGCGTGCGCAGGCGCGCGTGTATATTTGAATCCGGCACCGAATGCAACGTAGCGCCGCCAAATCGCTTTTAAAATTTGTATAAAGTTGATTGTACCTGCGGAAAGTTGAGCGAGCATGTCGGGATGGCTGTAGCGAGGTTAGCGATGAGGTCCCGTTCAGATATTCCGCCCCGCCCGACACCCCCATCACAAAGTATAATGATATCGTCGCCGTCGTTATTATGGGAGTCGTCATAAATATTTCATAGGTGGAGGGCCGTAATGACCGAGTGACCGCCGCTGATCGCGCGGTATCGCCGGATCACGCCGGCTCCCGGCTCGCCGGCTCCTAATCCCGCGGGGAAGACGCTGACCGCTGATTGTTTCACATCACGTCATTGATCCCTCATTACAGCCCCTTGTTAGTTTTATCTGCAGCATCATTCCGTAACGCAACATTTACGATATTTCTCGAAATGCTAATTAGTTACTACTTGAAGGGACGTAGGAGAAAAATAAACTTTCTATAACATCCATTTTCAGTTGAATATATTTGTAGAGATAAGTTTCATTTTTAGACTAGTCAGCGCTAATGAGTTTTACGAAATCTGTCTGGAAGTTGGAAACAAGTTTGTATTTCTGTCGGAGGTGAAGTTTCAATCGATGTTATTAACATAAAGATGCTGGAAGCTGAATATGGAAGCCATTTTTTGTCACAGTCTTGTTAAGTGAACAAACAATCATCATTACTGCACATTATCTGACCAAGCTTCGGGACAGGCTGTGGCCTAGTGCGGAGACCTCTGTGAATGCTTTTTTCTTTAGACTTTATTTCTCTTTTCGTCTCTATCTATCTACTTCTTATTAATATCCAAGTACTTTATTTATCTTAGGTCTGTAGTTCAGGCACTTAAGAAAACGCATGCGTAAATAAAGACGCATGCACTTTTTCAAAATATTCTTAGAAAACTTCGAAATAGGAACAGGAATGCGTCATCTTCTCTCTTACATTCTATTTAATATTTTTATATTTACAACTGTCTAAGCTCTACTGCCAATCCTAGTTTACAAATATGTAACTAAAATTGGAGTCTCTTATTTTTTTCTAGAAGTTGTTGGTTGGAGTAGCCGTCTAGACTATGATGAGGAGCGTCCAAGGGTCGGCAGTCACGTCCGAGAGGTGGCTAATTACCTCGCCGGACACCGCCTTTGATGACTCGCTTTGATCGACTCCCACAAAGACTAGGGGTGGTACACGAGACTTTTGGACATAGTGAATACGGAGACATTTTAATTGTAAGAAAGTTTGGGAAATGTTAAAGAAAAATTGTATGATATTATGTAACATTAGTTAAGTATGTATGTAACTATTTTGGCTTGAAATAAATCATTTATTATTATTATTATAGAATGATTCGAATAAAAAATAAATATGTTTACCTATGTCAGTGTTTTTAAAGAGCAAAATGTAAGATAAAGCGAAAAGTTACTTCAAAAATACATGAAAATGTCCCAATAAAGTGAGCGCTACGCCTCGCCCGACCGCCGCAGCCCGTAACGACCGCTTCGCGCGCGTACGCCCTGCGCCTCGCCTCTGATTTCCTTTGACTGAAAACTTGTTAGAGGTCCGTATTAAAATTCAAAAACGACGCACGGAACTCTCTCGATTCCTGAAAACATTATTCAGGGGATTTGAATAATGATTTTGTTTAAGTCCCGTTCACACCTTGCTTTAATGTATGCGTAAAGATTGTGCGGACTAGACTTTAATGTGATTTTTGGACTTAAATGTTTTGAAAACTCAATTTGGTGGTCCTGGAGCCGGCGCCGGCTCCGAACCCTGTTTATGCAGGTGGAAGAGCTTTGTGCATAATTTCTTGGTTATTTAGTTTAGTACAGAAATATATTCAAGTGTTTTAAATAATAGCTCCTCTCCGGACCGCTTTACGTGGCTCCGTTTTACTTATACAACAGATTCTGATTATTGAGACTTGTAGGAGTAAACGTACGACGTTATTTTCAATTTTGGCTATCGAGTTGTGATCAGAAATATAAGCTTCGAATTTTATTGAAGGACCTTGATTTTTAACTAACTTGAAATACCAGAAGGAGGTTATCATATTGTCCCACCTTTTTAAAAGTACAGTTAATAAAATAACAACTAAATATGAAGAATAAAACTAAAGTTTACTGCATTGTTATTAAGACACGAAGACATTAAGACGAGCGTTACAGACAAACCATTTCTAAAATTACTCTCTTTAACTTACCCTTAACCAACTTAACGCACCATCAAAACAAAGTAATACAATTAAAAATCACCCTTATTTCCTTCAACTTAAGAGTCCAATAAGGTTTTATTAGGTGTAAAATTAAACTGGTAATGTTGTAGTAAGTGATTTCTCTCAGTTTAGTCATAAAAATGTTAATGTAGCAAAAACAAACAGCGTCTAATGTATGCGAGGGGGAATTAAAGGGGAATGTTGGCAAAATGCTTTATTTTGTACTTTTGAACAAGCGAGAACAATTGGATTGCTTTGATGAATTGATTCGAGTGCGGCTTGGCTCTGGAGTGATTACAGCTTATTGATGCAGTGGCAAAGGTTGTGGCGGGTCAAACAATAAAAATTATTCATATCTTTATAATATATTAAAATTAAGTGTCACGTTGTTCGTCCGCGATAGAATATAATGTGTAAAAATAAAATTGAATGTTAGCTTCCACTTCACAACAAGTTATGACAATTGCTCCTGAAGAGGAAAAAGGTTTAGTAATTTTATTTCATTCTTACCCTATCTCTAAACCTTTTTCCTCTTCAGAAGCAATCGTCTTCGGCTGGAAAATTGACGACATTTAACTACATTTTGTGCCAATCCAAAAAAAAATAGATTATACCTATTTCATCAACATAATTTTCTACAGACACATTTCGTTACTGAAGTTGGAAAGTAATTTTCCAAAATTGACTGAAAATATCTCCAGGAAATTCACAACACATTTCCCTACCTTTATTTTCAATCTACTTATACGCGTAAATCTATAGTTGAGTACTGCAGAATATGATAATCTTATCTTAAGGAAAATGTATCGTATTTTCTTCAGGCGGCGGGAAAATGATTGATGAGCCACAGAACAGTCGGTAAATCAGCCAAGAGTAATGGACCTGGTGGTAAATAAACGAGCAATTAGGCAGATTCTTCAGCGAAAAATTATTGTTTTTAAATTGATTTTTAGAAGACACCGGGTATTTGATTACATTAGTAAATTTCAATCAATTTTGTAAACGAAATATTGCATATTTTTATGTGAAAGTTTACGATAGACATTGGAGATTAGTTCAGTCAGTAAAAATAACTTTTTCTTTTGTTTCTTTTAACTTGTTTTTTTACTACTTGCCTGCTAGTTAGTAAGTACGAAATTAATACTACATAGAGAAATCATCTTAGTAATTACTGCTCGCGTCATTACCTGCTCCTCACACTCCCCGGATGATGGATGCACACGGCACCACTCAAATTATTTAAATGAATTCGGCCGTGCCTTTCTGTTTACCCTGTTTTGTTTCGGAAAAACACCGGATGGTGCCCTCGCCGATTGAATATGTATCTATTAAATAAAACAAAAAATCGTTTTGGTTTTCAAAATAGTCTGGCTCAAGTAGTTATGAAAACGTTTTGTTTTATTATTCTGTTGTTACCTAAATTGTTAGTTTAGTTTAGTCCATTGAGTTATATGTACTAGTACGTTAGTACATATAACTCATAGGTTTTTTCCATTGATATAGGGACCTTTATAAGCGAGTGCGACGAGCGAGAGTGACGGTGATTATTTTGAAAAAAAAGAACAATAGCAGCGTATCGTTGTTTCCGTCGCTCGTCGCCATCGTTGGATGTTATCGTTACCACCGTGGCACATCGGCTTAGGTTTATAGGAGATTCAAGGGAGAGCTAAGTGCTCTATCTCATGGCTTACCTATTTATTGACTATAGAAATGGCAGTTACCAAGGATCGTTAGAAAAACTTACATTGTTTTGTATATTAGATTCATGAACCAAACCAAATTTTCTAAATATGGTAGGTATTAAGTTTTCTTTTTGTATCAAGTTGTTTTCTTTCTTTATTTCATGAAAATATCTATTTAGGACACCTACAAAAATATAAATCATTTCCTTTGCATAGTAACAAGTAAGTCAACTTGACTTCCACCTAAAATTGAAAGAATTATCTGAAAAACGTAACGGTTTCTTAAAATATGTAAAAGTGAATAAAACTTCAGCATCTGCGAGACACAGTTTCAGTTCATTTGCCGCCAAAATGTATATAAAAAGTTAAGGCATCCCTCGCCGAATGTTCTTAAGATCTACTTTGAATAAAAGATGGATATTCACGTTGCGAAATGACACTGTAACTTGCCTCGGTGGTTATATCTTCGACTAACAGTCGTAACATCAAGAAATGCATTCCTTGAAAATGAAAAGTAACTGAATCACATAACAATGATATTAATTAGTGGAACTACAGCCTCCGTGGTCTAGTGGTTTTGGATCTCACAAAAATCACTTTGTGAGACTGTTCTCAGTTTGGTTAGGGCATTGCAGGCTGAATCACCTGATTGCCCGAAAAGTAAGATGATTCCGTGCTTCGGAGGGCACGTTAAGCCGTCGGTCCCGGTTACTTTCTACGGATAGTAGTCGTTACATGAGCCAAATCAGAGGCCTTTGGCGGCTCAATAACTCTGACACCAGGATTGGTCAGGTTGACCATCCACTCGATAAGGAGAAGAAGTGGAACTACAAAGCAAAGACCAAAATTTTAAGAGTGATTGATTTCCACAATTTCGTTATTAAAATTAGAAATAAGTTTAGAAAACTTAATGAAACGAAACTTCTTACCGTAAAATTTGAGACACAATGAATTGGGAAATACCGCTGCTGTAATAAATATCGCTGCGTGAACAGACAGTTTTAAATGCTGACTTTTTTGAATAATGCGAGTGTTATGGCTCGAAATATGGTTCATTTGGCGCAAGAAACTTGTCCAAAGTGCGTGCGGAAATCATATTCATATTTTTTACGGTTGAATTGTTCAAAGTATTTGAATAAAGTACTTATGTTTGAATACATTCGCCGCTATTGCGTCTTGTAGCGCGTAATGAGGGGAGCGTATTTACACTCCGATATGCGAATTAAAACGGGAATTTATGATTATTTAGATCATTATTTTTATGTAAAAGAACGTAGGTCGTTATTGTAGGAAAAGATGTTGGAATGAAAAATAATAACTTGATGGTTTTTGTTGCTGAAGCTTTGTTTTTATGATGTTTACTTACACAAAGTTATTGCATGAAGTTGATTAAATATGTTAGCAAACCAAATACTTTTCATATACAGATGATTTACTTATGTATGTGCCCTTATGTATGTAAGAGTTGTATGTATAACTCAATGACAGTAAATAATTGCGAACGTACTCAGAGACGTCAAAAGCTTACATAGTAGAGATTTGATATGTAATGTATGAAAAATAACGGCACCGTAAAATGGTCCTATTTTGCTCCTATAGGGTTAATTATGCTCCAATTCTGAGAAATGTTTTATCGCTTAATATGTCCAAATCGTTGCAACATTTCATTTAATTGTGAACGCACCCAAAACATTTTACTTATAAGTGGCAACACTGAACTGTCAAATTTTTCTTTTGCCATTTCTTTCTTATGACAGGTGCAGCTCTAGTGCCAGACGTAAATTTTTTTTTTTTTTGTATCCGAAAAAGCCACTTCCATCTCAAAAGCGGCATAGCGGATTAAGGTAATTACGCGTATTATCACTGGAGCATAGTTTAAATAAGGAAAGCATAACTTTGCTCACAAAGCTTCCACAATGGAGATTGCATGTAAAATATATCCAGGAGCAAAGTTACCCAGGACCACGGGTAACTTTGCTCCTTATTCATTGTTTTATATATATAATGAAATACTTTATTACGTTGATTTACCTATAAAAATATGTTAGACAACATGTTTTTCTTTATATTAAAACAGCTAAGTATATTACATAATAAATAGTTTAAAAAATATTCATAATTCCCTTTATTTGGAGCAAATATTGGAGCAAAGTAGGACCATTTTACGGCAATTACTTAAGTGTCGTTTTAATGATCCTTCTGAGTGCGGCAATAATGTTTGATAAACTCCAATACTATAGGTATCACTGCTAATACTTACGTCGAAGTTTTTATCGATGAATCAAACCATGCAATCCGTATATTCAGGTACCTACTAGGTATAAGTACTAACTCCAAGTTCTTTCCAAAACTCCATCTTCAACTTAAGTTTCAGAACTCTCTAGAACTTTCTCGAAGGCGTCATATTTTGTGAGACCAAAAGGCGACCACGTTTTATACCAAAACGGCGAAAACTTAATTCACCCCGCGGAGACCGCGAAGAAAACTCAACTAAAATTAATATTTTCTTTCATTAAAATGTTGTAATATTTTCTCTGCTGCATGCATAAGTAATGTTCTATGAATAAGTAACATGCAAAAATGTCTAACCGCGTCTGATTGAACGGAGTTGAGGCTCGACGGCTGTTTGTCTTACATTTCTCTTTAATTTGTAATCTTTTCGACAAATATTTGCTATTGTACGAGTTGGGGTCAGATACTTTGTGTTATTTTGAAAATACCCACAGACAAGAAATCAAAAAAACCCATCAAACTTGTGAAAAAAAACGTGTCAAGTCAATTATGTAATTTCAGATAAAAAAAGCGCATTGCTATTTATTTTTCCTAGGCGCTTCATCATAACGTGTGGAACAATTTACATACTTTGAGCTCCAACATTTTCCTGGTCAGGTTTACGCGAAACTCTCAAACCCAAAAATGAAAGCCCTTCTTTACCCCTAACGTAACAAAAACATACCTAATTCTTCCTAGTCTCCTTACTGTCGTGTCCAAGAGCGGTGTTAACTATGTGCATAAATTGACTCAAGAGCGGCGCAGCCACCTTTAGAAGGAGGTCGCACTCTCGTCACAGTATTTTTACCACAAGGTACTTTCACAGAGGATTTATGATGGAATTTGTTTTCAGCAAACACAGCTGATTACAATAATAAGATTAGTTATAGTCTGTGGGCATTAAGTGTGTATGAAGTATGGACCATATATGTGGGCCTAAAAGCCAAGATACTAGGCTTACAATATTTTAAATATGGAATCAATATGGAAGCTGTTGATTTGACGTATTTTTAAATTTAAAATAAAAACAAAAGGAAAACTTCCATTAATTAAAAGAGATGATAATAAAATAATATAGGTTTATTAGTAACGTTCGTTAATTATGAGTGTAAAAACGAATCATAAATCATAACACATGCCATCCATTTTAATATGAATTATTTTGATGTCATATTCGAAATTCAAAACACGCCTGTAGAACACATTATTCCATAACATTTCTTTAAACTATTTTTTTGAACATGGAATACTTGCTGAATGTTGAAGGACGCGTCGAACGTTCTGAATTCAAACTTGATTGAATTTCGAAGTAGGCAGTGCCCAAACAAAAAAGTCAAGGTGTGTCACATTTTGGCGAACATTCTTTTTAAATTATGTGAAGAGGTTTTATTTCGTGTATTTTACCAATAAATAGTGGACTAGTGATGTGAATGATATATTTTAAGTGAAATTGTTTTTTATTGTAGTAATGTGCGCGGTTTTGTCTAAATCTCAAAAGTATTGTGTTGTGATTGTGAAAAAGTGTGTTGTGTTCTATAGTTGGTTTGTGAAGTGTTTAGTTCATGGTGTTATTGTATGTGTGTTTTTGTGGATGTCTTTCTTGGAGAATAGAAGAGAGGATGCGACGTAAGTGTTAAACCATAAATTCTATAGTTACGCACAATAACACAAAATACTTATACGTTCTTACATAGGTACATTGGAAACATAATTTTTGTATTTCATGAACTTTGTATTCTGCCGTTCTTTACTACGATATTATCCGACGTTTCCCCTCACTAACCACATAAAACTCAAATAAACGAGTTTTAAGATATATGAAATACCTTTTTGGTGGTTTTACGGCGTGAGAAAAAAGGGCAGGTGAGTAAAGAGTTTATATTAAAATGTTTAATGTAAATGTTCAGTCGTTGGTGGCCATATTTTCAGCGTCTGTGAATTTGAATTTGGTATTCATAGAGGTCGCTTCCTAGTTGGGTATCGGGAAGGAGTTCTACTCAACGGGTTGAGGTTCCTTTGAGGTTTTATTTAAAATAGGAAGGTGTTTTTAAAAGAAAAGCTTTATGAAAGGGAATGCGTCGGGCCTGTATTTGCATACCTACGCGTGGGGTGAAGGGTACTTTGTGTTTACCTATTTTAGATGACTTTTACCAACCAGGGTAGCGGATTTACAGCTGAGGGTTACAGCGATACAGCGACTGGAATAGGTGATTATTACGTAGGAGTAGTATGTGAGTCGTATCGCTAGGTTCTGACTATTTCACACTAAACTGTAAAGAAGTAAGTTCGAGAAGGTTAGTGGTCAATCCTGGTGTCAGAGTTTTTAGATCCCGTAAAGGTTGTCCGACCATGTCGGAGGGTCGATGATTCTAACAACCGGGACCGACTGCTTTAACTGACTTCCGAAGCACGGTAGCGCTCGGATACAAATGCCACTTTCACCACTTACTTGTAGTACTAAGCTAGAACTCAATAGTGATCTTGATATACCTTGATACTAAACCTCACTTCACACTTAGGTAAAAATCAGTCCGTAAAAGGTCGGTAAACCGAGTAATTACAAAAGTTAAGGTTAATGAAAGCGAGTCGGGTAAATTGAATAGGTTTATTTATTAAAAGTAAAACACAGCGGTTAATAGAGGACAAGGGTTGTCGGCGCCAGGGGCGGATTAGGAACCGAAAAAATAGGAATTTTGAGTTTTGGACATTTGTAGGTACCTATTAGTAACTAATTGGATCAAATGCCTTTTATATTTATGATTGGAGCTGGAAACTGCTTCGATCAGACTATGATAGTTCGAAATCGTTTTATAGACATTTTGGATTTTCTTCTGTAACTGCGTGAATTTGAGAATTCTTTCATCCGACATGGTCTTTTACTTAACCAATTTTAAGATAACTAGGTGATAGGCAAGCGTGTTGATTACGCTTAATCCTCTTCACTGGAAATCAGTCTGACGAAAGGCCTTTGCTCAGCACTGGAACATTACACTATCACACTATTACTTTTTAGGCGGTACTTTTTTAAAAAGAAGCTAGTTTGAATTCCTCTTGACCAAGAAGTTTTGAATTAATTATTAATTATTTTCCGAGTCCGCGCCCTTGCGATATAATCCGTCTAGTCGGTGTTTGTTTTGATTGTATTAATTAAACCTCAAGTTTTATTAAGATGAACACCTCATCTTTTCTTTCATTAAAGATCCCTCCATATTCATGTCTCTCGTTACCGCAGTTTACTTTACAACTTATTTACATATTTACAAACAAACTTTTTAATATAAGTATCTACCTGAGCTTTTGGGGAAAAATGGGGCTGTTTTCGCATTTACCGACTTGAAAAAGGTGGTTGTAAATGTACTGTTTTGTAATCACATTTGTTTACATACCTATGTAAGAAGAAAGTAAATTAAACAGTAAAATGATACTAAGCTTTTTAGGTTTATTTAATTTTGGAATAGTTTTAAAGTAAATACCCTTTTATAATTACACATGTTACTTACACACACACACACATACACATACATAACCTTTAACTTCTAAGTTTGAAATAAGAACTTTTAATTTATTACAGGTCGACCAGGTTGCAGCCAGCTCGTCGAAGGAGGTGAGTAAATCTTTCTTTATTTAAAACAACAGAGGTTATATAACTATTCCATACCATATAGGTAGATACCAAAAAGAGGTTGCAACCAGGCGCATCAAAAGAGGTAAGATATACCACATTTAAAATAAAGAGGTTACGTAACGATACCATACAGGTTACCTACCAAAACACCTGTTATATCTTCATCTAAGGACTACTCACGGAGGTTCTATACTATTTATTCAACCCACATATTCAATTTATATGTATTACCTCCATTTACCCAAATATTAGGTAATATATTCCAATTCAGAATTTTCCTTCATGAAGATATAACCCTACAGTTGCTATAAAACCTTACTACTTACATTTTCTGTGTCCAATTAAATTGAGGGGTATATTTTGAGCGTAGTGATGGGAGGGTTGAAGTGTTTTTGTTTTGAGAACATGAGCGGGAATATGTAATGTTCAGCTCATTGGCAATAGGCTTCATGTACAGTAATTTTATCAGGTACTAAGTACGTCAAAGGGACCTTTATTAAGTTAGCTTAGCACTTCGTTTAGCGGTTATCTATACTAATATTTTTATAAAGTTGCAGAGTTTGTTTGTTTGTTTGTTTGTTTGTTTGAACACGCTAATCTCAGGAACTACTGGTCCGATTTGAAAAAATATTTTTGTAATGGATAGCCACATTCAATGGGAAGGTTAAAGGCTACTTTTCATCCTGAAATTCCGACGGAAACGGGTACAACGCGGGTAAAACCGCGGGGCGTTGCTAGTTTATAATATAATTACACAATAATTCTCTATGTAGATGTCTACACACCTCAACTTTCGTCGAAATAAGAACCGCTTACTTTTCTGAGGTCGGTTATAAACTGTTTCAATAATCCGGGAACTCTATCCACCGTGTTCCCTTCACTAGTCCATAAACGGCTGCATTATGGTAATCTGAAACATCTCTTTTATTCGTCCAGAATTATTGCTTTTATCACCACACGGAATATCATTCGTGCGAATCCGAATCTTTATGAATACGTACTGTTAGCGAAGTTGGTTTGAGACCACTTACCTATATATGACATGAAATTATTCGAAGACGCCTGTTATGAGTAGCCGTCATTAAGCGTCATGTAGATCGTAATGTCATGGGAATACAAAAAAAATTATAGTCAAATAACGATGCGCAACAGTCATGTATTTGAGTTATAATACTATATATACATAGATAAATATTAAAACAATAACAATTAATTGAATATATAGTCAAATTAGTAAAATAGTACCAAAAGATAACTACCATAATAAAGTTCATACTTTGAAGATTAAAGAAGATTCTGTTTCTTGCCGTTTTGCGATATTCGTAGCCAAGTTTGATCTGGGATCTTAAGATACTGAAATTAACCATGTAAGCAAAACCGATGACTTCACCTCACATATTAGTTCAGTAGGATTTAATTGTTTGTTCATTGAAGCGTAAACAATAGTTTTTTCGCTCAAAAAGGTAGGTCGCCGACTTTGCCGACTATTCTCGTGTGTTTTTGAATAATGCGTATCTGTTTATGCGTATCCTATTGGCCAATAACTGCTGAATTATTTATCCTTCGAGAAATGACCACAGAACCACTCCGCGGAATATTTTGAATAGTGTTCGATTGAAATATATGGAGAACAATACTGAAAATAATTCGGTTTTACGATATCGATGCTTTTAGTACCCTAGCCTATAGACAAATAATAGATGAAATTACAGTGTTTATGGTCAGGCATAAACACAATATTATGGTCTGTTAGAATTTAGGTAGATACAAGAGTGGTTTATTACGTATAGTAGTTCAAGATAGACTTTTAAGTGTGGATATGTTTTATTGTAAACATAACTTCAAATGAGGTTAGTACTTGTAATTCTTCGTATTATGATTTACAATTAACAATGTTGTCACTGGTGGAATAATGTTGAGCCATGTTGCGGGACGTTGAGTAACGTTACAGCATCATATAGATTCAGCGTTGATTTGCGGGACATGAAGAGAGTCATTTGGTCCACTTGTATCCCGCTATCAAGATTTCAGACTTGAGTTCCATATAACTCGTTTAATACGTTTTCTTTAACATTCGCGCGCTCGCAGCTTGTAAAATTAAGGCCTCGTTCATAAACGCTTACTAGCAGCATTTTAGCTAGCAAATGGTTTGTCCCTTTCTGACATACGCTATTTTCCAAAGAGCAAAAGAGACAAAACACTCACTACAGTGTTTTAGTTAGAGAGCGTTAATGAATAAGGCAGTTACTCACTAAGTGGATGTAACGTTACGGGTAAAAACTGTTAGTTCAATCATAATAAGTAACCTTCTAATCCAAACATCTTTTTTCCAAAACCCGTAGAGACAACAGCCTCCCGTAACTCCTGGCCGTCCTAATTCCCACATAGTAATGTCCAATTCCTGTAACCATCTCAAAAGGGTCCATTTTATTTTTATTTCGCAAAAGAAACAAAACGTTTGAGACGAAAGGGAATCATTGAATGGTATATTTTTCAAAGCTTTCTTTGCGCGTCCCATTTTTATCCTACTTGACTCTTAATGTGGTGAATTCATACATGAACAATTGGGTTCTGGAGAGGTCTGGGGTGGCGGGGAGGGGAGGGGGGGTGTTTCTTTTACAGTTTGGTTAGTGAGGGGGCGAGGGAGATGTTTCGAGACGGTCAATGTTATTTTTGTCTTTTTTTAACAATTAAGATATTCTTTTTAAGGTAGAAAAAGCTTGTGATGTTACAAGATAAACATTTATCAGATAAATATGAGTCTAACAATTTCGTTTGAACAAGAAAATAAGTCTAAAACCGACCTTATAATGATGGAGAAAATAGAAGACAGACTATGAAAATGTGACGTTCTCCGGTCGGGTAAAATAAAAACCTCTAGACTGACACCTGTACTCGGACTCGTCAAATGCTTCCATAATAGAGATTTTGATATGTAATGTATGAAAAGTTACATTATTTAGTTAAGTGTCGATTTAATGGACGTCTCAAGAAACTCCTGCATTCAAAAACGGTCACCGCATACCTACATAAAATCACATACTAAGATACATACCCACCCGAGTAGGTCCTACCCAACCTAAACATACGTAAAAGGAGAGTGGCCATTTTCCTCCAATGTTCTTAAAGAGGAGCTCTCCCACCCCCACCCCTTACCATTTACAAGATAGCTTTTGGGGGTTACGTTATGTACTCCTTATATGCTCGCTTGGAAAGTATATAGGAAAGTTGAGAAAGGAGTATGTATTTCGGTAGAAAGGTATATAATTCGTCGGTGTTTTGTGAGAGTATGTACTATGTAGGTTTTAAGCGGTCGACATTTTTTAAGGAAAAAATGCACTCTATTTTTGAAGATTGTCTATAGATTGTCGAGGTAGATACGAATCAAAGATCGAAGATTAAGTATCACATCCTTGTCATTGTATATCATATCTTTAGTGAGATGAGAGGCTTGTGCCTTGCAGTGGAATATTACACTTTTTGTCTTAGATTTGTTTCTATTGTTTTTGATAGCTCAAATAAATCATTATACTCGTACAGATATTAGAAAAGTATCCCACTGAATTAAAATCTTCCTCCTTTCAATAAGAAAGGTATGTTTGAGTGTTTTAATGTAATATGATATGGTTGACAACTACAGAACGAAGCTCAACCTTTACCTTTATCTCCTCATTATATAAACTTACACAATTCAGGTAGAGGTAGTTCCTTAAGCGAGATGCTGCGAAATGAACAAAGAAACAATTGTCTCGAATAATAAAACTATCCACTTGATACAATAAACAAATAAACACGTAACTACCAAATCCAATTCCCCACAAGAGTAATAAAATATCTTCCACGCAATTTGTTGCCAATACAATTAATTGCACAGTGGCGCGCTCTGACGGCCACCAATCACATTAGCGGTGTCACGTGACGTCACGGCGGTCGGCGGGAATCGTAATGGTGAAGATGCTGTATTTCAATGAGGTGAGGTTGTATATGCTGGAGTGGAAGCAAGGAGTATGTGACAGTTTGAAGAATGTAGTTATTCGAACTTTTTGTGTGAGTTCTGGGTACTGGGTGGGGACAGTCAACTTGTGAAAATGTTAAGCAAGTTTGTAAATTATAAGGTTATCATATTGAGACAATACTAATGTCAATGGAAATTTACTTAAAATCTCATAAAGTGTGTACTAAAGTGCTCACTTAACTTGGGTAATTGTATTTTTTTAATATATTCACTTAATTCAATTAAACAAAATTAGTTCGTTTCCACACTTACGTAGATTGAATAATCTATCAAGTATAAAGGGCTAAATAAACCTGTGTTAATATAATACATTAATATGACTACCCAAGGAAGAGCGAAGTACTTGCTGCGTAAGTCCCTATGTCGTATGGTCAATATCTTTTTTATTAATAAAAAGGTCACATACCCCGTTTCCTTTCCCACCAGTGGTATCAGAGACAACCTCAAGCTTTGCCGGAGCACATGAATAGTCATGAAAAAAGCTCCGTTTCATTACGACTACCCTCGGAGGTGGTGTATCAGACCGCAGCGCTTGCTGAAGCTTTAAGCTTTACACTCTTGGAGATTAAAGCCTTTGTTTGTAGAAGTTGTACGAGCTTTTGTTGAAATAAAATAGATGTAAATTAGTGATATTGACTTGTTTGGCTATTAGTGGTACTGTCCAGCCTTAATAATTACTAAAATTTCAATTTTGTCATTACTCTTCATAAAAAATTACACTTTTAACATAAGTAAAGGCTTCTTTTTTCAGAAGGGAATGTAGAAGAGTATAATAATATGTTTTTGATAATGGAAACCTTACTTTGAAAAGCTTTTGGTCAACGATCAAATCTATGTTTAATGTAATAAAGCTAAAGAGTTTGATTTTTATGTACTTATATTATTGATCCCTTAACCACAGGAACGGGCTTAACGCGGGTAAAACCACTTGGCGCTGCTAGTTAAAAAAACTAGATCTACGTAGTTCGTAAATAAAACTGCTTACACGTGGGTGGTCATCATACTCGTAAACAAAAACAACAAATAGAGTAAATAAAACAACCCGACTCGACGCAAATAAACAGCAAATATCGCAACTTGACCATAACTCTTCTATAAATCTATCAGCCGTGACTTGTCTGTGTTGGAACTATCAACGGGCGCAAGCGGATGACAACTGTCAAAATACTGAGCATTATTCAGATTGGCTCGGAGGAAAGTAGGCAAAAACGTCGCGGAAACATTGGGCCCTCTGCTCATTAACATATTCTGTGACAACTTGGGTTTGAACCGTGGAATTATAAGTTTTGGATGAGGTATAATTGAAATGGTTTCATTGCAACGGTTACATATTTTACGAAGATAAAAAATAAAAGGTATGCTTTGATATAATAGTAGTATAAAAGTTTAAAGGGGGTGTTTGGTTTGTTTAAGATAACCATCCCGCAGTAGGGAAGCATGGTTATGAAATGCCCAATACTACTCACTCACCTCACTGTACTGATATCTTCAGTGAGATGGCTGGGCAAAGGTCTCGCCCATCTGTGGGACTTTACATTTAAAAGGTGTGTTTGTACCCTTAAAAAGTTGCCAATAACAATCTCCATGAATGTGCCAGATTTATTTTAATTCGTAATTCGCTATAGCTTCGAAGATTATCCCCGACATAAGTACAATCTTACTAACTTAACCTTTTTATAATATCTGTATTATTACGAACAAGAAGTTCATCCTGGCCTATCCATTCCTCCATACACCTTCGTACATCCCCGACAGGAAATCTTAGGTCCTCGCTAAAAAGCGCCCTGACGCAGACAGGCCACTTGTCATAAAGTAACTTGTGTGATAAATCGACTGCCTACATCTTTCTGCTAGTTATCGTCCCCTTATATACTCCATTACCAACGTAATACGACCCCTATACACTCAAAACACAATCAAGAATCGACATTATTCCGTTACGACCAAGGTTCACTAGTTTTGAAGACAAGTGCTAAGTTATGTTTGTAAGTAATGTAGCATGGTATCTAAGTGTATGACGAATGCGATACTTAATTATGTTTATGATAGGAATAATTTAGTTTAGTGTGTTTGGGCTTTATCTATTTTGTCATAGACAGGACCTGTGTGTATTATTAATACATAGACAACAGTTATAATAATTGAAGCTGCCTTGAGTGAGTTTTTTTATCAATTTACACAAAGAAAGACGATCTCAATTCAGGTATTTACATTTTTCATGTAAGTTCCGGCAAAGTTTTTTATTAAAAAATATTTTGGATGTGGTTTATTCTCTACTAAACTCGTTGATGTTTTTGTTCCCAATAAGTGATTACTGATTATTATAGGTGAACGGATTCACTTAGAGAAAAATAGGGTGTGTATAAGTTCAAGAAATATTTTAATTAACTTGGTTCCTACTTCTACTTGTATAACTCGCTGTCGTAATGTCATATATTCATATATCATAGATTACCGATGTACCTATATTTTTGATATTTACCCAAATTACTTTTACGAACAATTAAACTAACACTGCGGATAGGAAAAGCTTTCAAAGCTTTCAAGTTCTATTTCTCATTTTCATTAACAAAACATTTTTAATTAAATATAAAATAATATTTCCTGTAATAAATCGCACAATGTTTCATTAAATAAAGCGCTCCATTCGTCAACAGCGCACCGCGATCCATCTTGCGCTCACCGTATAACTAAGTTCCGCCGCTCGCCGCTAGATGGCGCTATTCTCATTCATTATGCATACTGATGACCTCTCGTAATGAGATTCTGTTTGTACCAAAGTTCTCTTATATTTCGGCCAGAATCTTGCGAATGAGTAAGATTGTTTGATAAAACGCCGTAAAGCTCCTCCCTTTGATGCAGTAATTAAAGATTTGGGGTGTTTTTAAGCTTTTAAAATTAACATGCGAACGAGTGGTTTTAGCAGCGGCGGCTTGTAAAGTTAATGCGCTGTTAAGACTTGGATTTGGTGTTCTGTGAATGAGATGGTAAATGTAGAAATGTATTTCGCAGTTCGAATCATAAAATATATAGTAATAGTAGTTAATTCCAACAAAAAATCTATGGTGTGGAGACTTGTTCGGTATTTTATACTAAGTACCAAAATAATTTCAAAAGAAGAATAGGTATGTACATCAATTCAATTTTTTAAATAGAGAACATCACAGTCCCTTCCACTAGCAAATAGCTTCCTCTCCCAAGAGTTTTATATCAATAAAAACAAATGTCGATAGAATAATACAATATAATAACAGCGCGGCCGGTCCGAGCCATAAATTCCTGTTTATTTCTCCGCGCTTGTACAGGGTGCATAATAAGTGACCGATTCCAAGATGGATTGGACAACCGTAATTTATCAAGTATAGACTAGCAGTTCGTATTTGTTTGTTGGTAGTTTTAGCTGATTAATTGATTTCTTATGTTGGCAGTTATTTTGTTTGGGCTCTGATTTTTGGGAGTAAAAATGTGTTTTTTTCGTAACTTTTACAACTTAATGAATGATACGTTTTGGGCTGTCAAGTTTTTCATAGCTTTATTTGGACTAGTTATTTACTAAAAACAGTTGTAAAGATTTAAAATGACCTCTGCTGAGGTCCATATGTGTATTCTAGCTGGTATATACTTTTCTCATCTGTACACGTTCCTAGTAAAAATTCCCCCACATAAACCTCACATTCCACCCTTGTTAAAACAAACTGAAATACATTTTACACTCACTAAACTATCATAATATAAATAGAGAGTCATTCAGCTGCAAACTCCTTTGACATTTGATAGAACATTACGCCGCGGTCCAATAGGGATGGGGGAAGTAAATAAATAAAAAACATATTGACACGTTCAGTCGAGTCGGATCGCTGGTCAAAAGAAGCTTATACATTTTTGATGAGGTTTAAAACCTTTGCCGGTCAAGTGTGATAAGCTGGTAGCTTTTGGGAGAATTTCGCTTTAGAAAGAAGTGGTACCCGACTACGGTGTAGGAGACAGGAGGGTGTATGATTTAGTTGTTTATGTATAACTTTATCTATGTAACAATATTACCTAGATCTAGATAGATATAAAATAAAGCTAGAAAAAGAAAGCTAGATGCTTTCTATAATATGTAGCATTAGTTTTAGTAAGCACTTGAAAACAATTTGTATTAGTGTCATTCTGTGACTGTCTGTATACATCATTGAGTATTTCAAGTCATTTTCTGTTGTCACATTAGAGTAAGAGTTAGTCTATGAAGTCACATAAGGGTTAAAGGTAAAGTTTCGTAAAGGAAAGTACATTACGGCGTTTAGTTTTCTAACACCATTCGGAGCACAAAACAAATAATAACATTTAATTACTTTCCTATACCGTTATCAGCCCTCGGCCTGTAGGTGACGGAACCAACTAATTACCCCTCCCCTCTCCGCACCCCTCATTTCCATACCGACCCCCACAATAAGTGGCTTAATCCTATTTCTTATCTTTGCTCGCTAATGTCTTAGAATTTGCATGAGTTACAAAAAGCCTTCCGTGTTGATCTTTTGAATTTGAACAACGATTTATAGTATTGCTCTTATATTTGGGTAAGTTGAGATTTTAAATGGTTTATCAGCATTCATTTTAGATCCGAGTAAGATTGAGTAGGTAAGTCACCTGGTGGTGCAGATTTTAGATTGCCGATAAACCTCCGACAATGGCAAATATGCAAACACTCGGACCGACAATCTAACGAGTCGTAAGAAACACAGCAGTGGTTTGATAGAAACGCTACTACGAGTATAAAAGTAAGTAAGTATTAGCCTGTAATGTCCCACTACTGGGCAAAGGCCTCTCATCTCACTGAAGATATGAATACAGTGAGGAAGATTAGGCGTTATTACCACACTTGGCTACTGCGGGTTAGCAATAGTAATGCTACTATATGGAACTATTTATTATGGCTACTATAATTATGTCCAAGTATGGTCGACCGGCATGTTGAATACAATGTAATTTAATTTAATTCCGAGTGCTTGTAGAAATCCGCTTTTTATTTTGATAATTACAATGTTGTTTATTATTCTAATTAATATGCACTTCAAGCCACATATGGTTTAATATATTTGCCTTGTCATATTTTCCGTAACTTACGCCTCATTGTATTGCTTCATTTATTTTCAGGATTTATTTCTGAAATTGGCTAAAGTATTGTAAATACCGTATTATTTTTCTCTCCGTTTGTTTTCATGCCACATCCCGAATAAATTATTGTAAATGAAGTATTATAAAGCCTCGCCCCCTCCCCAGGTGGGCGCGGATTTTTAATTTTCCATTTATTAATATCCATCTTGACGTTTTAATATATTCGCCAGTGTCGAGTCCCAAATTGAAAAGTTGCCGGTTTCCGGCGATACGTTCATTTAAATAACAGAATATAATGAAATGGGAATATTTTCGGGATTTTTAACGGAAACTTCGCCGGCGCTGAGGATATGGCCGGTGTTTTAAATGTCCTCATGAAACTTATTTCAAAAGTTTCTGACATTCATTTCGGAGTTTGATTTATGATCCGTAATAATATTTTTGTTAGCTTTTCAATTATTCAGGTTGCAATGTTTTTACATTTTAATTATTCTGATATTCTTTTGTTAATAATAGATTGCACATTTTGTAATAGGGGATTGTTGCAATTGAGCAAGTTTACAAGGTCGTTCCTGGTTGTTTCAATTGATAGATTATGTCGAAGGACTTGAGAGGACACTGACACACAGGTCACAGAAGCCGGGGACTGCAAACCCAATGTTACCAATCTTACTTTATGTCAATAAATACTTTATTTCTTAAAATCTGTACTCTGTATTAATATTATAAAGAGGTAAAATTTGTAAGTTTGTTTGTTTGTATGAGCTAATCTCGGAAATTACCCGTCCGGTTTGAATAATTATTTTTGTAATAGATAGCTTCATTCAACGGGAAGGTCATAGATTATTTTTTATCCCGAAATTCCCACGGGCACGGGCACAACGCGGGTAAAACCACGGGCGCTGCTAGTCGTTCAATATTTTTGACATACTTAGTTCAGAAAGTATCTTAAACTTATTACAGTCATCATCTTTCAGAAGGACACAATCCCCCATCTAAACGATTGTGTAAACAGTAAACAGTACTTCTGTTTAACATTCGGGCCGCGTCGAGAGTCCAACTCATACGAGCAGGATTAACCGCTTCTTAATCGTGCTTTACGTCCAATCTCGATGAATTGACTCAGTTTTAGTGCTAATTGATTCCGTTGATGGCCGTGTGTTGTACGATATAGTTGGTTATATTATAGAATGTACTACTGAAGATCTTTAGGTGAACAGTCGGCAAATGAATTGAAACTACGTTTACGGATACACTAAGCTTTTTCTAAATTTTTTTCGAAAGTTTCGGCTCCTTTGCAGTAACCGCAGTCACAGCCGTAAATATAATTTCAATTCAAAATGAGTAGTGGTCGCTTAAACGTAAGAAACCAGTCGGCAAATCTCACTGTATAAATTAGAAAATTGTCATTGATATTTTACATAAATTATTGTAAAAGTTCAAGAAATTGGAGAAGACAGTGAACATTTTCGAATTTATTATTTGACAATTGACATGGTATTAATATAGCATTTAAATTTAAATATTGTATTACGTGTGACGTGTATCGTGTAGTACAGTCAATCCAATGGTGCTTCCTAGTCTAAAATTTCTCTGCTAGCATGTTGTGACTGTAAAATCGACCTGATATAGCCACCATACAATCATACAATAGATATTATAACTAACATTACAAAACTGAAACACAACTGGCAAACAAAAATAACAAATACCGTTTGTAAATAACCGTTTGGTTGTAACGCTCGCCGATAGCGAGCCAGATCGGGTGCAACGCATATATTTGCATACATTTCATATCCAATGAGCACGCGACATGCGCCCAAACCGTTGGCGACCAAACGTTCCTGGTCCCACCTCGGCCGTGGGAGCTTTAGCTTATTACCACATATTTTTGTGTTAGATAAAAAAGAAAAGGTTGAGATTTATTTTGGATTCGTAGTCACACGGGGAATTTTGCTTTATAAACTTTCTACCGCGAAAAACCCCGTTTGAACCATACTGTGTGTTTGATTTTGTTTGTTTCCCCGTTTGATTTGAACACAGTCACAAAGAACACATAGTCTGTGTTCAAATCGCGTGAGTTAAAAAAAGAGTTGAGAGTAAGTTTGAAATAATATGGCATTGGAATTAAATTTAAATGATACCTAAAACATTGATTTTAGTTGTAACAGCTAACGTTAGTTGTCACCATGTAAAATATAAGTTACCACGAAGTATTTGTCAGATATCACTGGATTAAACTCATTTTGAGCATACTGGTTTTGTAGGTTAAAGCGAACATTACTCATTTTGAATTAGAAACTACCTACATACGTTTACGGATACACTTCGCTTTTATTTTACATCTTTATCTGACGTTTCGGCTCCTTTAGATACATTCTCGTATGTACTTGTATGACTTCTGTGTACTTAATTATGGCAATTAATTCCGATTTTTTAATATTATGTACGTATCGTAAATAAAACAATAATCACATATAATTACTTAATAATGTGCCAATAAATAATTATAACACTACAATTAGCTCATTATGCGGTGTTGTGCATGAATAATCAAGCAATTGTGGAGATGTATGTTCGTTTGTTGGTCACGGAACAGAAAGTGTGTCTATCTCGCATTTTAGTGGCGGATGTTACCAATATGACTTAAAAATGTGGATTGGAAATATCGTGAATTAACATGTTGAGCCAGGTGCGCCTACTCAAAGGTGGAGCCTAGCTGGTTCTTGGCTACGAGCCTCATATACTACATGCGAAAGTTGAAAATGGATGAGAGGATGCTTGTTATTCTTTTAGGTTAGAAGTATTAAACGGATCTGAATTAGAATTGGTTCAGAGTTAGTCTGTAGTTTAGAAGAACAGGTAGGCTACTGTTTAATTTATTGATAAAAATTTGCCTGCCAAATTTCTCTTGATAGTGGCTTTTAGAAATCAATATATCTGACTAAAAGTTCTAGGGATTAGTGCGTACAAATAGAAAAACAATATTTTCAATGGAATCATGGAATGGGACCATTAGAGGCCATAGTTTTCTTCGAATGTGGTTTTAAAGATTGCTTTTAAACAACAACATACTCTTCAGCCATAATACATAATTTATAAAAATCTATGTTACTAATTAAAAAAAATAGAAATTAGTTCTAATACTATAACAGCAACTAATATTATAAGTATTTCACCCTGCTTGTCACTGCCAATAAGATACCAGTAGCATTTACAATCACCCAGAAAGTTACACAATATCTTGAAAAAGCAAATATCGAGGTATGGTATCATCGTCAACACGAGTGCAATCACAAATCGGTGTGTGTACAATCGGTGTGATACGGCCCTCGCCTGTTCATTTGTGTTCGTTACGGGGGGGTCGCCCTCATGAATATGTATTAGGAACCGACGGAACACATGACGCTCGTCATGTGTACTGTTTTTCTTTAGCTTATAACCAATTTTATGTTTGACTATACCTGTAATTGAAAAATGAATTAAGGTATAGGTGTTTGAGTGAGTTGAGTAATAAGGTTTTATTTGGGTGACTGCAAAAACTATCCTGGTTAGAGTTTGAGATGAGATAAATCATGTTACTTTGTTTATTGTATCTAGTATAATGAACCATTTCAATGGATAGATGACTTATTGAGTGAATACTAGGTCTTCGGTTGGGTTAAAAACAAGCGAGTCTCACCACACACTTTTATTTGTTAGCTAGTAGTGAATACTGTAAGATTACTGCGTTTACAATCAGTCAGTATGTTAAATTCGCTGGCTTGTTTGAAACTATTTTCATCAAGGTATAACATATAATTATACCAAAGATGTTTTTATCTTATCCGATCCGAAATTCATAAAATACCGTAAAACAACATCAGTAAATTGAAAGCCTTCATAACATAAAGTAAGTATAAACAGCTCCATAATTCCATCAATTACTTAAATTAGCACTTTAAAGAATCTTTCTTTGTTTAAAACACAGCCGTAACCTACATTTATCGGCAGGTGTGGGCCGCGCGGTGATTACCGCCCATTATATTACGGTATAGGGTAAATACCCGTAACCGGCCACTGTTTTCATGCTGATACCCGTCACGCTGTTTAATTACCCTGTCGTTTTTTTGGGGAAAATTACAGGAAAATTCTAATTGGATCGTAATAAAACGTGGAAAAGAAAGTCATTGTAGGAAATTTCTACGACGTCGCCACTTTTAATTGAGTATGAAACGTTGATTAACGCCATGTCAGGGGTATAAAGACCCGTTAGGGGTTTATACTTTATGCTGCCGTGGCGGTGACGGCGTGGTGCTATGTGTTTGACTCCATACATACTTAAGGAACACTATGCAACATCGTGCTACGGAACTATGTTGCCGTTTGCCGCCGAGGCACAATGTCACCTTTAGCGTCTATTAGGCGCTACGGTTTATGACGATGACATATCTGCTACATTTATGCCTGTGTATACTTAGAGACACTAATTGCGCATAGACTAGTGTAGACATAGACACTCACACTCGGTATACACTACGAGAATGAAATAGAGCGACTTTACAAGCTGGTAACCTGTGGTGAGTTCAATAGAAAACGTGAACTGACACAGATTGTTTTTTAATGTCATAAGTAACAGCGTAGTAAGCGTTTTAGAACTCCATCCCCTACTTAGATGGGTGACATTTCTATCTGAGCGCTACCGCGCTTTGGAAGGCACGTTAAATTGTCGGTCCCGGTTGTATCAACCGTCAGACCATGTCGGAGGCCTTTAAGCGGTTTAAAAACTCCGACACTAGGGTGGCCACTAACCTACTCGAATTTATTGTCTATTATATAACTTTGTAATCATATCCAGACCTCACAGTGTTGTAAAACGTCCAGTATTGAAGTAGAGTTAGTGTTGTGACGGTGGCAGGAGGCTCGTGGCTCGTATGCGCTCGTAATGTATTCAAATGTATGTATCTCGCGATCTGACGGTTGGGACGCTTCCTTCCGTGCGTAAACGCATTCTGGCATTTCTGGATAACCGTCACAATGGTATGGTGCACTTATTAATGGCGTTTTGAAGTAGACGTATTTGGGTGGTCTATAAGTTCGCGTTATAGGTAAGGGCGATCATTTGAACGTTGGATGTAATCCTGTGTTTTTTCCACTAAAATTATAAATATGAAAATGTGTGGTGTTTTTGCCCTCTCACGCAAAAACTACTGATCAGATTTATAAGAAAACTAGCAGCACCCCGCGGCTTTGCCCGCATTGAGCCCGTTCCCGTAGGAATTTTCGAAAATCCTTTCTTAGTGTGCACTTACGTCACTTGAAGAACCTTCCTGCCAAATTTCATGTTTCTAGGTCTAGTGGTTGAGGCTGTGCATTGATTATCAGTCAGTCAGGACTTTGAATTTTATATATATAGATTGACACAGATATAAATAAGAGTCTGAAATTACACATACACTACTTTTATCCTGAAGTTCTTACGGGAACAACGCGGGTGCGACTCTGATTGGAATGTAACCTTAAGGGCCTAAATCACTATAACTACATCCCTATAACTATTCATAACGTTGTTACCAATTCATTCAGTTGCGTTATCTAATTTTCTTCTCAAATTGCCTATAACACAGTCCTACGGCAATACGAACTCTTTCTAAATCCCGTAACTGCTATCTCATCTCCCATTCTTTTCTAATGCCCCTAATTTGTATGTTCATCCTTGTCTGATCCCCGATCCTATCTGCACTACTTAATATACATAGAACTAATTACTGCGAGTAATAAAACTCTGGTGACACATAGATGGTGATTGTTGATATTCAGTTGCATTCAGATGGTATCTTAATTTTATGGAGATTCGTTCGTTTGGTATTTTATGTGGAGCATCGGGTCGGAATAGTGGTTGAGGTTTTGCGAAGCTGAAGATGACAGTTAATTACATTATAATAAGATTCTGACGAATTGAGGACCTCCACATTTTTTGAAGTTACAAATGCTCTAATATTTTAACCATTAAGAGATTAGGTTAATCGGTACTCGTAGCAAAGTCATATAATGCATATCACTACATATTATAAAACAAAGTTCTCAGCCGCGTCTGTCTGTCTGTTCGCGATAAACTCAAATACTACTTTGCACGGATTTTGACGCAGTTTTTTTAGATAGAGTGATTCAAGAGGAAGGTTTATATGTATAAACCGGCAAAAACTGTTAAGTGCGACAACCCTACTGATATTGCTGATGCTACAAATCCATTGTTCTAGGTATTTCTTTATAATAAATATTGCACACGGCCCCAATTGCAATTTCCACGAGGCAACCTGCAATTCAGCAATAGATCCATTTACGTGTTTACCGAGTTTACCTAGATATTAAGTTTTAGAATCTAAGGCACTTTTGTAACCAACTTTGTTCAATCGTCACTACTGTAGCAATTTAAATAAATTAGTTGAAATAATTTTGGTTTTTTTTTTCGCAGCCGCAACTTAGAACTACAAAACATACCGGAGAAACGCGGTGAAAATATTCATAGCCTGGTCTCGAAGTTACTCGAAGTTATAAACCAACCGAATATAGAGCTCTTATCAGTACGTAGGGTTGCTAAAATAAATCCGGAGTCTAAACGTCCCCGCAACATCCTAGTAACCCTTAAATCCGAACGGACTCGCGATGAAATACTATCAGCTGTTCGCCGCTTCAATAAAAAATCTGCAAGCCCCTTGTCGTCTTCGCATCTGGGAATTGACAATGAGTCTTCACTGATATATGCTGCTGAACATCTCTCGCCAGAGGCGAAAGAGGTACATGCTGCTGCACGTCTTTTCAAAAGGAAGAACTCCTATCAGTACCTATGGATTCGAAATGGACGCATATACTTAAGAAAAAATGATAACTCTTCTGCTGTTCATTCTTTCGATTCTCGCGTGCTCTTATCCGATGTATTAAAGAGAAGATTAAGTATCACAAACAGCACAAGATGTATCTAAATCCCCGTGACTACGATACTTATGGTATACTAAGGGCCAGAGTTAAGAACCTTTTGGATTATTGTTATGATTCATTTATTTCTACCACCGAACGGGCACTCCCTGGCAATGTTAATGTATTTTGGTCCTTTGTAAAAAACAAGAAACGGTCTCAGTCCATCCCTCAGACAATGCAATTTGCTAATAAATCAAGTTCCGATGGGCATGGTATCTGCGAACTTTTCTCGGAATACTTTGCCTCGGTGTATGAAGCCAAATCGTCCGAGTGTCAATCGTCGAATAGTGACCCATATACTAGTTCAAATACTCTGTCGCAAATCACTCTCAATTACAAAGAAGTATTACTTAAAATGTGCCAATTGGACAGTAGTAAAGGTAGTGGTCCTGATGGGATTCCGCCTATAGTTATAAAAACATGTGCTAAAGAATTAACTCCTCCTCTCTTAATAATATTTAACAAATCTTTAAGTTCAGGTATATTCCCTTTGTTATGGAAATCTGCTTTTATAATACCTATTTTTAAAACAGGTGATCCCTCCCGTTGCGAAAACTATAGACCCATCAGTATTCTCTCATGTTTAGCCAAAGTCTTTGAGGCAGTGGTCTATGAACATATTTATTTCCATATTAAATCTCTTATCTCCGTCTGTCAACATGGATTTTTCCGTGGTAGAAGTACTATTAGCAACCTACTTGTATTTAAAAACCACTTATGTAATAGCTTTGCAAGGAGTGGCCAAATTGATGCTATATACACTGATTTTCTGAAAGCATTCGATAAGGTAAACCATTCGATTTTAATTAAAAAACTTGCAAAATATGGTATTCATGGAAATCTCTTAAGGTGGATCAAATCGTATCTAGAAAATCGTAGCCAACTTGTTGCTTTAAAGGGTTACACATCTAAATCAATCAGTATTACTTCTGGCGTGCCGCAGGGCTCTCATTTAGGTCCTCTTTTTTTCATTATTTTTATAGACGACCTCATTAAACATATATCTAGTCCCTGTCTTTTGTATGCCGATGATCTCAAAATATTTAGGCATATCAGGAATCGACAGGATTGTGAAGATTTGCAAGTAGACCTCAACAGCATAGTAGATTGGTGTAATGTTAATAAAATGTATTTGAATATTAAGAAATGTTACGTCATATCATTCACTAAAAAACTTAACAAAATTACTTATAATTACTCAATTAGTGACCAAAACCTGGAACGTAAAAATGTTATCAAAGACTTAGGTATTTTGTTTGATTCTCAACTTAGTTTTAGACAGCATTATGATTATATATCTAACCGTAGCTGTCAACTACTAGGCTTCGTTACTAGAAACACCAGGCATTTTAAAAAACCAAATACCTTCCTTACATTATTCTACAGCTTAGTCAGGAGTATCCTTGAGTATGGGTCCGTTATTTGGTCGCCATGTTATGCTGTTCATAACCTCACCATAGAAAGGGTTCAGAAAAGGTGCCTTAAGATTATGACATACAAGTTTCATTATGGTCGTAAACTTGCATCTTATACTGATCGCTTAAAAATGTTCAACGTGACACCCCTTGAAGTAAGACGCAAACGTCAGGACTTATTTTACTTACACAAAATTATTCATGCCAGACTTGATACTCCACCTTTGCTTGAATCTTTGAACTTAAACACTTATTACCGTTTCCGCCTGAATAAACCATTTCAGCTAAACGTTTATCGAAACAATACCTCTTACTACAATCCTATAGTTCGAATGTGCAGGCTCTATAATGAATTGAGCGCCGGGGATACTTCCTCTAACGAATTTTCACTTGATGTTTACTCATCTTACGCCGTGTTTAGGCGGCAAGTTCAAAACTTGATTAAATAAATGTCAAACCACTATTAAAATTACCTTTAAAAAAACCTCTTTCTCTAAAGTATTGATTTTTACCCTAGTTTGCTATCAAGTATCAGCCATCCATCGCTTACGTCAGCTGTTAATATTTCAATCTTCGATAGATTCTCTGTCTATGTTATACATACTTCCCTTACTGATTATTCTCTCCTTTAATTTCAAATTGTTATTTCTTTAATTAATTAAACACCTCTGTTACTCTTTCCGATCTTAAAGCATGCAGTGTGTACACGTTTAAGAATTACAGTCCAGAATGTAAACCTAGTATAAGTATCCATAGTATGTGAACGATTGTAATTTGTTGTGTCACCTAATAAATAAAATAAAATAAAATAAAATATAAAAAATCCCGAAATTCCCTTGGGAACGGGCATAACGCGGGTAAAACCGCGGGGCGCTGCTAGTATCATGTCATTAATATCATACAGTTTATACTCATATGTTTTTTAAACTAAAATATACCTATTCTAAATAATCATTACGAGAAAATAAACCCTCATTTAGTATCAACTGTAGCGTAACCAAAATATGAATCCTTGTGGCAACATTTAGCCGATGATTTTTTCTTTAGCTTACTTTATGTAGTGGGAATGCTCGCGGACCGTGACGCCGCCGCTGTCTGTAAATTACACCGCCGTGACGGAACCGACGCTAGCTGTGTCAGGGTACTTCCACCAATGACGGGCTCTGTACTGCATCGAACACATAGGTAGTGAAGTGACAATTTCGTTATGTAATGCACTTAACGTGACTTGTACAGTGTTAGGCCTTTGTTAGTTTAAACTGATGGGATTTTGCTACCTATGACTACCTATGACACCTACCTGGTGCAACAAAAAATCGTAGTGAAAAATGTACCACAGGTGAGAGGAACAGGAAGTATTGGTGATCTGGTACTTAAGTGAAGTTTGTTCGGAAAAATGTAGCAATGTACTTTGGAAAAATAAGGGTACTTATCCCATTTTCTATTACAATTCGAAAGTAAAAACTTGTGTGACTCTTGATAAATCGAACATTATTATTCGTAACACATATTTCGATAAATGCCAATGTTCAACACACTATATAAATATGTATGTAATATTTTAAACAAAGTCTTCAAAAGCTGTGTCTTTAAGTTTGTTTGTAAGTAATTGACTCAAAAAATACTTTACGGATTTTCATGGGGTTTTCACTAATACACAGAGTGTTTCAAAAGAAAGGTTTTGACTACTTTTCATGTCAAATTTTCCACAGTGACGGGTACAATGCGGGAAAAACTACGGGGCACTGCTAGTACAATAGAAAGTAGGAAACATAGAGGAATTGTTTAATGAACTCGAAAAGTTATATAAATAGAGTAAGATTAGTAAACATTTCACAGGTAGTTGTACCGTACTAAACGAACTTTATTTTCTCAAATATTTTGTAAATCGTTTTAATAATAAAGAGAAACGAGCTCTCTGAAATCCGTCCATTTTATCCGTTGCCAATAAAACAAATACAGCCAGAGAGCTATGATTGTCGGCAAAAACAATAGTAGGGTATACAAAAACAATAGTAGGAGAGACGGGTCGCGTGCTATCTGTACAATGTTATTTCACTTCACCCGAACTGCGCAAATAGAGAGCTACCCGCAATTATACGCTAACTAACATAGAGCAGGGACATGTAGAGGGGATTCGGGGCTCAGGTTTTGTTATCCGTTCTATACATTGTGAAAAAGGCTGGAACATTCTAAAATAATGCGATAACTCTCTGAGAAGCACTCTCTAACACCGGTTTTATCAATATGAACGATAATAGATTAGTTGCGTTATTGCTTTTCTTGATTAAGTATTGTAAAATATGTAGCAATTTAATTTCAAAGTTCGGTTAAGGTGCAAAGAACGATGCCTTTAAATAGCTCGAACTTACTCATGATCGTTGATTCAATGATTTTGAATCCTACTAATATTATAATTGCGAAAATTTCTGATGATTTATGTATGTATGTATGTTCGTTACTCTTTTACGAAAAATCTACTGAACGGATTTGTATAAAACTTTATAGTAATATAGGTTATACATCAGAGTAACACATGGGATACATTTTATCCCGAAATTCCCGTGGGAACGGGTACAACGCGGGTAACAACGAGGGGCGCGGCTAGTTCTTCATAATGAAAGTATCCTTTACTCTGTAGCTACTAAGTCATAGATTAATTACGATAGGTTCAGTAATAAAGTTGGGCCTTTAAAATAATTCGTCAAGTTTATAGTTGGATATAATCTTTGCGTAGTTGGCTCGGCTCGGTGTATGAATCGCTGGGTTTCATGCGATTACGGGGACACCTGTCGCCGTTCCCATGGAATTTATAATTCGGTGCAGGATTCCCGGGATCTGGTTAATTGTATTCACGAATACTATGATTTATATTACTGTGTTTACACTTTTGTGTAGTGCGTGTGCGGAGCGGAAAATTGGAAATGGAAATATTTTGTTCGGGTGGACAGTGGTCGGTGGGGTAACTGTACACTAGTTTTAGTCGTATAAAGTCGTTGTTTTCAAACATGGCTCGGGTTTGAGACCACCGTCACATTGGGCAAGCGTGGTGATTACGCCTAATCCTCCTTCACTGAATTGATATCTTCAGTGAGATGAAAGGCCTTTGCCCAGCTGTGGGACATTACAGGCTAATACTTTTTTACAACTTTTACTAGTCGCTGTAGTGCTTGTAGTGTACTGTGACTAAGCTAATGTTAGCTTATTGCGTTTGTAAAGTATCCAACGTGCGTGGTCGAGCAACGTAAAGCTCAGTCCCTCCTTGCATTGGCGAGAGAAACTCAAATCGTCAATCTAAAAATGCTTGGTTCCAATCGACCAATCTTGAAGTCACCCAGCAGTGGTCCAGGCTGATACAAAGTCTATTATTCTAGACCTAACATATTTATGTATTTTTTAGATATAAGAACAGTTGTTTTTAAGACACGCAACAATATGCTTAACGGGACATGTACGTACTTAATAATGGTCTGTTTTTAAAACTTTACGTATAGTGAACTGTAAGTATAACTCATGTTTTGTATCAATAGGTGTCTTACGGCCGTTCTCAATAAATATATCATTACTGGCAATCAGCAAATAACAGATTTGGCTAATATTTTTCCGGCGGCCTTTTTACATTAATTTACAAAAAAAAACGCGATCACTTCAACTTAATCCGAGTTCACAAGCTCCATTGAGATCAAACCTTCAAAATTATTTCACTAAAACCGATTTCAGTTAATGCTGGTTCGATATAGAAACTGTAAATTTGGGCCTAAGTTTCCTTAAGTTACTTAACCTTAGATAGTGAGTTTATTTGTACTGTTTGGACCAGTGGTTAGTCAATAGGTAGTAGTTATAAGTAAGTATAAGAGCAATCTAACGCATGATCCGTCGGGCGAGGCATTCCATTTCACGCTTCGTTCTTCTTGAATCAAAACGATATGCATTCTGTGACGCAGCTCTGTTATGATGCATTCATAACATTAAGTACAGTTCAGCTTGATCATGTCTCGGTTAATAAAGTAACTACATCTATACGAGTACTAATATAATAAATCTGAAGAGTTAGTTTTTTGTTTGTTTGAACGCGCATATCTCAGGAACTAACAGTCCGATTTAAATAATTCTTTTTGTAATGGATAGCCACATTCAACAGAAAGGATTAAAGCTATTGTTCATCCCGAAATTCCTCTAATAAGAGCACAATGCAGTTGAAACCGCGGGCGCTGCTAGTAAGATATAAAAAGATCCTATACATAATATATAAAACTCAACTATACGAATGTGTTGCCTGATTAAGAGGCCGCTACGAACGGAGCTGTTAGGCTACGATGACGCCACTTAGCGTTTTTTTATCTACACTAATATTATAAAGAGGAAAACTTTGTTTGTTTGGTTGCAATGAATAGGCTCAAAAACTACTGGACCGTTTTTAAAAATTCTTTCACCATGCGAAAGGTACATTATCCACGAGTAACATAGGCTATTTTTCATCCCGAAATTCCCACAGGAATGGACACAACGCGGGTAAAACCGCGGGGCGCTGCTAGTATAACATAAGATTATAGTGCTAAGCCTGTGGTAAGAACAGTTGTTTAATGTCCTATTTGTTTAAAATGCTAGTTTCCGTCGCTTTCCTGCAACATGGCACTTCTGTAAGTAACAAAGACAACAAGACAACATTCATTCATTATCTTTGGCTCGACTATATAGTTGACAGTGACTTAAAAAGTATTTTTGTTATATTAAAAAAAAAATTATTGCCACCTAAATATCGTATAGGGCAAAGCAATGACAAATCATATAATAATACAAAATATAGAAAGTAAGTAAAAAGTATTATTAGCATGTAATAGGTTCCATTTTTGGGAAAAGGCCTACATCATCTCACTGAAGATATCAGTACAGTAAAGCGGATTTAGGTGTAACATTATGATATAATATGACATTTATTACCAAGGTTATAGAGACTGTTTTATTCCGAAATTCCTATGGGAACGGGTACAACGCGAGGTTAATCAGGAAGCTCTACTAGTGGTGAATAAAACTCTAGAAATATGCTTTTAACTATCAAGCGAAGACAATGCTTGTAACAAGCCGTGCGTCTACCCCTTTCCAACGCACTCGTACATAAGTGGTTATAACATAAAATACGACATCAAGTCGGTCACGCATGACGCTATGTACGAGCTCAAGGTGCACGCAGTAATATAGGTAGTCGACCAACCAAACGAGCTCACTTACAACTCTGTCACATTGAAACTGCTACAAACACCACTAACATATCAATGAGAAATTTTCGAATCTGTAATTTGACAGGGTACTAAAGTGCTTACCATTAAATTTGCCCGGTACATGGCATGTTATTCCATTTCACGCAGTCATGGGTTCGAGTCCGCGGCGGACACAATGTCCGTCAATTTACTACAATTATATTATAACAACAGATTGGAGACGATAACGCGGCCATTGTCATTTGTTTTAGTTGAAATATTGTTCGGATTGAATGGTGTTGCGTTTTGTTACAGATTACTCGCTGAAAGGACTGGCTTGTATGGAATTGCTGTTGCTTGTTTTTGTACGTGTATGGAGATTTTAGCTAAATTACATTTTATTATTCGTTTATGCCGCAGGATATTTTAAAATACCTACCAAAACTGGATAATTTGGTACTATTATGTAATCTTAATAACTCCGACTACAGGGTTGGCCAAAACTACTCGAAATAACTTACTTTTTAGCACCTTTTGCGACCTTACTTTACCTATACCTTAAGGTGTTTGTGGCGTGACACTTTATTTTATATCACCAGTTCATTTTATATTGGCACTAGCCTAATTACTAATAGTCAATCCTACTAATATTATAAATGCGAAAGTTTATGAGGATTTATATATGTATGTTTGTTTGTTAGGTACTCATTCACGAAAAAACTACCTGACGGATTTGGATGAAACTTTACAGTAATATACCTAGGTTATACAGCAGAACAATACGTGGGATGCATTTTATCCCGAAATTCCGGCGGAAAATTGTACAATGCGGGTAATACCGCGGGGCGCTGTTAGTACTTAATATAATGTATCGTAATATTGACAAAACCGTCAATATCCGGTAAAATATACACACATCACACACTATAAACAACAATAATCATAAACAATAGTTCATAAACGCAAACAATTAAAATATTTGGAATAACTCCGAACAATGTTTAATATTAATTCTCTCATGTATATTTATCGTGCATTATGTACCAAGGTCATTTCAATTCATTTCCTTTGCTAATAACCACTTAACAAACACACTTTCACACGTTTGTATTATTATGTAACGTAATGGTTTTAATTTTAAATGTATGCGTGTTTTGACATGTTCAGATATGAACCTCTAGTTCCGCTACTCAATACTAGATGGCGTTAGTAGTAGCGGAACTCGTGGAAATGTTAATGTAGTCTGAATGTAAATCTACATTGTAAAACTTTTTAAATGTTTGTTTGTTTCGTTTATGAAGATGTTTTAATGATTTGTATAATTTATCGGTTGTTCGTTTAGTAATGGTTAAAGTCAGGTAATGGATGTTGAAGTATAATTGAATAACTTTGCATTGTTTCGACTTGTTCTATTCTAATCTTTACATTTAATTCAAATCACCTTTTTGGAGATTCATTACGTTTATATGATATATTGATATTCGAAGAGTACCTTTTCTTTACTATATTGAAAAATAGTTATTCTTAAACTTTGACATTGAAACAAACATTAAATTGCAAAAATGCGAAGAAAACTATTGCTTGGTGTATCAATAATAGTATCGACTCTTAAACAATAAAGCCTAGGGTAAATTTTACCTAAATACGAGTACGTACACTATAGATAATTTTAATCTTTATTAACTACCTTTAGATGTCCGATATGTAAATATTTTCCACCAACTGACGGCATAAAGTTCCATTGATACCAGCCAGTGATTCGGTAGTGAAACGTAACAGACAGACTGTAACTTTCATCACGAAAGATCTCATAAACCAAACTATCTTCAAAATTATTTAAACATACAACACCACGTCACTCACACATTCAACGTATTTCTATATCTTCCATATTTCCCGTTTCACGCACACAAGCAAACGATTTTCCCTGTTTACGTGAGTGTGCGTAGGAAAAGTGCGAGTGAGTGTGTTCGTTAGTCTCTTTCTTTTGTATAGCGCGGTCTCTGTCTCACTTGTTCGAGTGGACAGTTGGTAGATTATGGCAGTCTATTGTTGTATGCTTGTAAATCTGTTTGTTGAACTGATATTTAATGTGCGTTGTTTTTATAATTTTCTAATTGTTCATTAATACTTACGAAAGCATACTCACTATATTTGGATATTCTCTATTGACGTGTGTTGATTTCCGCCCTCCGTTTAGTTAAAAATAACTTTATTTGGTAAACAAGACGCCTAAGTTATTACCAAGTTGGGATATTTCTTAATTCATAACATTTCCCTGAATTTATTTTGGTATCATAATTTTAGGATGGATTATATCGTGAAAGTTGAGTGTTACTTATAGCTTAATTTAAGTTTGTCTTAGGAATAACTGAAGACGATTAAGTATTCGTTTATCTAATATTACTTGATCAGTTATACTTAGATCTAGATTAGTGTAGACATTCAATAAGTTTAGTTATTTGTAGTTTTCATTCATAACCTTTACCATTCTTTGATTCCTTGTTACTTTATCAATTTCGTAGCTAATTACTAATCATTCTTTAACATGTAACACTACAAAAAACTAAAAAAAAAATCAAGAAAGTCTGAAAAAGCCCTGAAAACCCAAGAAAACTTTTCCAAGCAATTGGCGAAAAGTCTAGATTAATTGGGAAATCCAGACTTTTTCGCCAACAGCCTATTTCCATAAGGTTTATACCAACAAATATTTAGGCACCATATTGTCAGTGATGACGACCAATCGTTCGTACGGGCATGGATCGCTTGACAAGTAAGTCTAGCCTGCGAGGGTGGGGGGTGGGCGGTGCCGCGCATGCGTGCGGTTACCAAGGCGACGGCACGTCCCGCTCGGGCTGTGTGCGTGAGACGGCAACCCGACTATAATTAGAATGTACCTTGAATTTGTGATCTATGAATGTCTGAACTTAACTTGTGTTTTGTTTAATGATAATCTAAGAATATTAGCTTATGTTGCTTATTGGTTTTCTATATATGGATTTGTTAATCTTATTTTGTTAATCTTGTTTTTTGATTCTTAGTATAATTTCTTGTATGTGTTGCATTCAGACTTATCTATTGCAATTATATGTGAAGGTTTTATCTGATTAGATACTCCTAGGAATTATAAGTAAGATATTCTGAGATACTTACTAAATTGTATTTCATATTTCATGATCAAATTCTGAAAATATAGACGCACAAAAAAGTTAACAATCATAAATAAATACGTAATGTATAAATACCAATATTGGTTGCATTTTAAACAAAGGATACATACTCGTATCTATTCTACCTAAGCATTCAATAGAAAGAACAAGTTTACTACAATTCCAAAGTTTTATAACACAAATAGGACCATAAGGACAGTACGTCATCGAACTTCAACCATTACCAACAAAACCCTCTCCAACATATTGAAACCACTTACTTATAAATCCTTACACATATCTCCAAACTATTGTACCCATCTACTAACCGCGCTGAATTTCAATTGATGACGTCACACTAGTCACCTCTTCCATTTTGTCGGGTTATACTTGCGACAAAAGTGTGCGTTGCATTCCACGCACACTGGGAAAGGAAAACTGTGTACATGCACGGTGTCACGTCGCACGCACACACGGGAGGCGTCCTTACACGCCCCACAGTGTTGTACACCATTATGTATACTTACACTATGATCCTAAGAGACTAGCATTTTACAAGGGCGCGTTTTCTTTTGAACTTGATGCCTTTGGTAAAGCCTCTGTATTGATGGATGTTAGCGGTTCCTTTGTGCCGACTCTCCGGGGACCTCGGCCGTAAAGGTGAGATGCTGAAAGAACTGAAATTCCACTGGATTTGCTTAGGTTTAAGAGCTATTCGGAGGTTACGGCGGTTTATACTTATGACAAGTACGCGATATCTTTTTACAGTTTTTATAAATATACTTGCTGTATACTAAGGTCTTTGTGTATCTATAAATAACAGGAAACTGAGTGTCTGTGATAACGAATGTGTTTGCTATGAGCGATGCACGTTATATGTACTTTCTTACCTACAACTTTTAGTAAGCTAAATCATTTCCTTTAATTATAAATACATTAACATATAGTAAAAGTCAACAGGAAAAGCAATAAGATACTAACACAAGCAAGTGAGTGAGCGCGGAGTTCCGCCACGGATCGATAGGTCGCGCGGCTGCGTCGGGCGCATCTCAAAAATAGTTCAAAAATCATTGTTTTTCCTTTAAAAAATCGATGTAGGAGGCAAATAAGAGGCATTGCGAAGGTCACGGCCCCATCGATCCGCGTAGAAAGCGAGACCGGCTGCCACTACTAACACCGTCCCGCTGGCTATGCTGCCTGAATTAATCGCGCATATATTTGAATACATTTGGAGCGACGTTGTTCGGCTCCAATGTCGTCGCCCTCTCGACTTTTACACATTTTGTTGGTGTTTGTGGCTGAAGGCTTCCTCTTCGGTTCCTCCATGCTGCCCGCTGGTGCTGGAGCCCCGCGCCGCCGCCGCTGCGCTCCCATTTGAATATCACGATAGCGTTATGCTCTCGTTTCTTTTGCATCGTTTTGAAACTTTTCAAGGTTTTCTATGCAGTTTAGGGTTGTTTGTTTATGTGTTGCAGCTTTGGAGACTTTTAAGAAATTTCGTTTGTGATAGCAAAATGTTGGGAGACTTTTTCTTTACAGGCTAATAGTTTACATGATCTTCACCTAGTAGAGCATTAAAGTACTGCGGTCATTGAGCGTGTTAACGAGATGCAATCCGACGAAATTCTATATATATATATAATTTTAATTTTAACATAAGTAAGCCCTATTGCACTTGCTGTTAAATAGTCAGTCCCGATGGTATCACATTTAGACCATATCTGAGGCCTTGCGGTCTAAAACTTAGACACCAGAGTTACCACTCACCTAATAAAACTTACAGTAATAATATTAAAAGTAAAGTAATATACAAACACCTCGCTCTTGACCGTACTACACTATTTCACTCGTTTGTGTGTGTGAATGTCAGTACAATAGCGATTTACATCTACGTGTGATATAAACACATTGTCATAGATACATTTCATTGTTTCAAATGTAACACGGACCTTGAACTTAAGACTTAAATTTAAATTAATAAATTGTGTTGCATTATGTCATATTTATCTTTATACAATATCTTAATGATATGCTGCATTAAAACTAGCAAAAAATTGAATATTTTTGTAAATTGCGACCGATTTTTTGAATTGTTTTGTGTAAGTATGTAATTTTCTTTGCCATCATAGCTTAGGCCTCTCTAAGAGAGTCCCTATAAAAGTATTTTATTTTGGAGCTTTGATATCATAGACAGACAGATAGATATACAGAAATATTATCTACCTATAACACTCCTGCTTTTGCTATGGGGGGGTTTAATAAGAGACTAGGGACTAGTTCCTGTAAAGGAGATTTTCCTATAATCTATTTGTAGGCAAGTCTCATTAGCTTAAAGTTCAAACAACTACTTCTAATAAAACTTGACTGACATGTCATGTACAGTCCGCCACTAAAAATGTCATACACATTTGTAATTTGTTCCATTATAAACATTAAAAGTACTCATTGAAATGTTAGTATGGGTCCTACATATGCTTTACATTTTCGTTGAGTTAACACTTCTGACAATAAAATAAAAAAAAATAAAAATAAAATAAAAATAAAATAAGATTTTCTTGATGCCTTCATATAAAATGTTAAACTAGCATCAAGTCCACTTTTAAAAATATTGTCATATTTATTGGTACTACTAAACCATGTTAATAATAATGTTGTCTAGAATTCTACCGATCCTAGGTCTTACCTTCCAGTCTAGATTTACGACGCTCTGATTAGGCCAAGGCTAGAACAATTATAAGTGTCAACCCGACCGCCTTTGGATGAAGTCTCGCTGTAAAGTGGTTTAGTTTAGGAGTGGAATACATTATAATTAGTTTATAGTTAGTTGGTTCGTGACTTGTCACGGAAAACAAAGCTGTAAGCTTTTAAAAATTTAGCATTTTAATTTACCTTTATGTTTTGTCAACAGTATTACTGTGGTTTGCCCACAAAGTATTCTATTAGAGCACCAAATTTAGGTCTAGACCCCACAACATGATATTCAAGACCAGATATTTTATAAGCTTTAAAAAAAAATAGAAATAGATAGCAGGTTTTAATTTCCTAACTTTAGTTTAAAAATAAAGTTAAATGAGAGAGATACATATTATGTAGGTACCCCAAAATGGAACATTAAATAAAACAAAAGAATAAACACATTCCAAATTGTATAATTCGAAACATGAAAATAAAATGAGTCTTAACAAATATTTTGAGGTTTTAATATCAATTATTTACAGCTGCAGTTATGTTCTAAATTCAAATGGTTTTTAATAAATACCTACTTAGTTCTAACGTTCATAGGAATGTTAACAAGTAAAGGAATATATTTAAACACGGTGGCGCCATCTGCCGGTGTCTCGTTGTTCTGCAACAAAAAATAAGGATTTTAATAAAAGTCTCCAAGACAATTGACGTCGAGTGCGTGTCCACTGAGTGACGCCAGAGGCTTGCGACAGGCTGTCCCCGGTGACTGGGGTATAATATACTGAGATATTTATTTTATAGCGATACAAATTAAAAACAATGTTATGTTAATATAAATTAGTATTATTTTTAAGGGACTTTTAATTTCTGAACCGAATTACTTAAACTTAGAATTAGAAAGAAACTTATTTCATGAGAATGCATTATAATGTTAACATGAGAACGATACTTAACAAAGAACAAAAATATTTTATGATAATGGGTTATCTTTTAAGCCTAAACTAGCTCACCGGACTTTACTATAATTTTCACCTTTAAAATGTCTACCTTCATCTTCACAATTCAAGGCAAACTATAAGACTTATTGAGTACAGTTAGCGTGTCTTAGCTGTCAATTGGGACGCAGCCTCGGCTCGTCCACCGAATACCGAACGAGGTATGGAAAGTCTGGCCACATTACTATTCGGCGGACGTCGTCGCCAGATGGCCCCACACTGTACCGAATTACTTCTGTTTCAAAGTCAAACTGATATTTGTTATAACTTTTAAAAATTTTAGAAACGGATGATACGAATTGGACGTTGTAAGTGTTTTACTTTTATGTGTTAAAAATATATATATTTTGACTGATTTTCGATGTCGTATTAAGTTTTATTATTTTAGTTTCTTGCTCGGGCCAACGAAGGTTATGGCGACTAAAGAATTTTAAAGAAAAAATCTGCTTCAAATACTTATTTTCGTATGTTCAGCGTTGCTCATCTACATAATTCTTCAAAGAATTACCTAAGAATCTTATTTTAGCGTTTAACTTTCGTGATCCCCCGAAATCTGTTACATCTAAACAGTTAGCTCAAAAATCATTGTTAAAGTGAAACAGTGATCAGTTCCTCGCCGTAGCCGGCGGTGTTATCTGATGTAGCGCCCGTTAGTTGTCCTTCAGTTTCAACTGTTCCTTTTAAATGGAATCTCTCGCGGAATTGCTTTCATCCCTTTTTGAAGAGTTGACGATCCCTATCCACTATCTAAGTTTACTGTCGATGCTATTACTTGACTTAACAGACTTTTTAAGAACAGTCCGTACGCCGATTGATTTAAGTCTAAATTAGGCATAACAAATGAAAGTAAGCGGTCGTTGACATTTATGCATAATTTTTCAAACTACGAACCGGCAAGTTCATTCAAAGAACAAGGAAAGTTAAAAGGACGCAAAAGAAACACCAGTTAAATCAAGTATTGAATTCGTCGTAGCTTATAAACTCGCTCAAACAACCACTAACGTAACTAGAAACTCTGATATCATAAGTATTACACATTTTGAAGTATCCAAAACAAAATCATGTCCATCAAAAGACACATGAAAACAAATAGTTGAGCTCGTGTCTGAACAAACTTTCAGCAGATAATTTTGTGTTTTCAGCGGCGTTGTTTGAAGGTGAGAACAATGGGAGCGCCCCCTCCCCCAGGGCGACGACCTTGCTATTACGATTCTGCACACGCGTTTTACTTTTCTCGGGCAGAATGAGGTCACGCTCATTGCGCCCAGGATATGGGGTAGATGATGTTTTGGACATGGAGCCGTTAAATATTTATGGCAGGATGAAGCAGGAGCCTGCGCTCTGACCTTCGAACACGTGGCTTCGCGGCTTGCGAAATGCTTAAATAAGAAAACGGACTTGGTTTTTGAAGATGCTTTTGAGGAGTGCTCTTGTTATCTGAAAAAATTAGAAGCTTAGGTACAAGATTGCTACAGTGCAGTTTTCATTTGTTTTTCACAAAACTACATCCTTCTATTTTTGCTTTAATTTTTATGTGTAATGTATCTTTAAAGCTTGATACCACAACGGTTACATAACCGCCAGTTCAACTCATTCACTATATCTTAACTACTGTATATTTCTTAAGCTCATAGAGAATTCAAAAAGTGAAACAAAGCCACGTTTTTTGCCATTTCAGTTTCATGGCCACGGCTTTCTTTAAACAGATGTGCGTAGAGAGACAAGCCCGAGACTACAGTGGAGCGTATCTTATGCATTTTACATGAGCCATGGCATCACCTTGCGACTCACACAGCCGCACACACCCACACACGCATTGTCCCCGACACACACACTCACACTCTAATTAGTTGTTTGTAAACACTTGCGTCTGTGTGTAGTGTCAATTTCTGTTGTTGTCAAAATTATTACCAAATTGATATGTGATTCCTTTCGACATTTCATGCTAAAGACAGAGATCCAATTTATTTTAATTCTACGATGCTTCCTTGTCGAACGTGGATAATTTAATTGCAGTTATTTGTAATGGACAATATGGGAATTACTAATTTATTTTTGTTTCTGATTTTGTAGATACTATTACGTCCCTATTGTCAAGTTTCATTATAACACAACAGAATCTATTTTAATTCAATTTAGATGTTATACGTATTGTTAAGTTATTCTATATTTAGATATTCAGGTAACTGTTCGTCTTTAACAAAGGCGTTGAATAAAAACTGTCCTAAACAAAGTGAAGTATGGAGCGGAGTGGAGTGAACGTAAAGGGGCATTGTTTCGGTATAATGAAGTCTTGAAGTGGGCCGGAGTCAAGGGCCGCTGGTGTTTAGCATATTTTTGTTTGGGTGCCCCAATTTGGAGTTATTTTCATTCCGACGCTAATGAAAACTGTTCATCGGTTTTAAATCAAATTAACAACATCATATGACGGGTAATTTAAACGTTACGATGTTTTTGCTTTTTGGAAAAGTTAAGAGATTTTGATTTTTAAATTATGACTTACGATATCATTTTAAGTTTCACAATAAATAGTTACACATAGTATCCCAATAACTTGTTCGACAATGACGTAGCCAAAACTACAAAATCATTAGTCAAAAACTTTAATAATCCTGAATTCCCTACACATTCAATATCCAGGCAATACGGTGGTATCTGGCACAAGTGGGGGGAGTCCTAGACGCACCCCCCTCCCCCGGGTTAATGAACCTGCCGGATGCAGCCGAATGATATTAGTTGAGGAATGCTCTACCCGCTTATGAACGTGTTCCCGGCTGTAAACAAGGACCCTTTGAAACGGTGTTACTTCTGAGATGGTATTTGCGTAGGATTTCAGTTGTCTTGTCCTATTGACTAACTGAAGTAATCTTGGGTTCGGTGTAGTATTTGTTTTTGTTTACAATCCAGTAAATAGATATTTACTTGTAAAATGGTTCAAATATTTGTGGTCTTTCAATGGGATTTTATATACCAAAATGTAGCCAAAGTTTTATAGCTATCATGAGTAAAGAATATTGCAAACTATAGGCGAGACAATATTTAGTTAGACTGACTTTTCAATGCAGTAAAGTTTGTGTAGGTTAGTGACCAACCCTGGTGTCGGTTTTTACTCTGCCAATCGGCCTATCGATGGAAACAACCAGGCAGGACTGACAACTTTACGTCCCCTCCAAGCACAGTTCTAACAACAATTCTTCAGTCTAATAGAGCCTCATAGTCATCTAACAGAGTCGCTCCGTCATAGGTTTTATAGACCAATCTAAAGACTACGGTCTTACCTTACTTAGATTGTAGACTAAGGAGACTACGGTCTCCGTAGTTCTATCTTTATTAATACCTATGTCTTTTATGTTCAGAAACTCATAAAACTTTTGAATTAATGTTTAGTGAATAAAGTTTTAAGAGTTCACACCTTAAATAATTTTATCTTCTCCACGTCCGTAATAGGTAAGTGAATGGAGACCTACGAATGCTGCATTCTAATGCGGTTTAATCACACATTGTTATGAGGTAACGGCCACCGCCCATTCCCACTTCAATTTACCTTTTAGAAGCCATGTTCGTTTCCTGGACTATTGTTTGTGACCAATTTGATAGTTCACTTTGGAATGACATGAATACGTAATGAAGAAAGATCTTCAACAGTTTTATGGAACCAATAAATAATGTTGTAACAGTGACAGCAACAGTAAAACACTTGAAATGTTAAATAAAACCTACATTGTTGCAGTTTCTTTGGCATCTTACAACTTCTTCGCTATCTATTCGTCGGATGCCTAATGACTGCAAATTCAGAATAACAACACAACTCCTTAAAGGTCTAAGAAAAATACTCCTATAATATCCAGAGAGTATTCTTTGGCCGGAGGAGCACACAATGGTTCCTCCATGACGTTTGAATGGACACTGTACTGGAAATTTGTTTGGTGGACATACGGTCGGCCATTTTGTCAATATTGTCTGTGATTGTACCGTTTAATCGGCCACTATTCAAACGTTACCGCCTTTGACGAGTAATTGCTTGCCAATTGAAATGTTACTTCATAAGGTTTTTGTTTTATAAATTAGCTCTTTGATACTTGGAGATAGGCTCCGTAGAGAGTGGTTCATGTTGGCTGGTCGAAGATTCATTCAATAAGTACGTGGCTTAAGGAAATGTCTTTGAATTAAGTAAAAATAACGCATGTGTTTTGACTAGAAATATTGCCAATTGTCTTCTCATGGACTCTCCGAATACGCATCACAATGAAGCTCATCGCAAGGCTGTGCTGTAACAAAAGATGTCTGAAATCCATTATACATGAAACCGCACGCATCATTTGTAAATCAATTATATATTTTTCCTGGCGCAAAACAAATCCGTCGAGTCGCAACTCACAATCAAAAATTATAATGAGGACTTTAAAAACACAGAAACATTAAAAAAACATCTCTCGAAAATCCAGAAATCTTGCGAAAACACGGGATGGAGCAATTAAACCGAGAAATAATATCGAGAGTGCTCGGAACAATAACGAAGCTAACCATTAAAATAAGACCGGAATAATAATGGACGCGACTCAAATTAAAATAAAATGGAAAAATGTACGTCGAGACGAATGCAGAAATATGGCGTCTAGGTACAGGGGACCAATCAAAATTCTTCGTCAATTAAGTGAGCGGAGATCGCAAAAGGAAAATTGAAGGAAAAACTGAGGGTGGCTGCGGACGGCTGTAGGGATGTGCCGCCACTAGATGGTCGATCATTGTACCGAGTGGTTGCTTAGTGCGGAGTCAAAAACAGAACCAAGTCGTATAATATATACCAGTATCAATGTAGCAAACTAATTATAAAACTGGTATTACAATGAAAAATGTGATAAAATACAGTATCATCAATTTTAATAATAGTAGCTGGTTTTAGCAGAATATGCAATCAATCTGAAATATATGCACATTCACATTCTTCACTCACCTTCCCTAGTGCACTTTTAAAGTTATCGATAAAACGTCCCGACACAGGTCAATCCCTAAAGCGTCCCAAAGCTCTCCACTAGATATGAAAGCTATGGAAATAAAGTTTGTTCGTCCCGCATTGTACCGAGCTCGCCGTAAATGGATTTTATCACTATATAAATATTCCCCTATTTTTACGTTATTTTACGTTAGTACCAGCGACGTCACGTAACGGGCTGTACTTATCTACGTTCAGTCTATGTTACTTTGATAACTAGTTGGTACTTAATGATGTTTATAAAGCATTCGCTTTTGTTGTCCGGATTTATTTTGTGCATAAATCATGTTCTATGTTGATGTAAAGCTTTTGAAGTTTTTGGTGGTGGTGGTGGTTAGTTATAGGTTGTTTGATGACTGTTTAGTTGGCAGTCGATGGTGATCATTCATTCGTTTCGAGTGGGTTAGAGGCCAGCCCTAATGTCGATTTTATACCACCTAAAGGTTTAATAATAGAAGTAAGATATAATGTACCTACTAGTAATGTAAAGGTATAGGTTCTATTTGGTATGGTAATGAAATCAGATGAACCAAATACAAACTGAAATACTTGCTACGAATCGCATTGTCCTTGTTCTGGGGAATGCAGTAGAACTAGTTTACATTGAAACATTATTATGACGTATTACATAAAATAATACAAACGGTCTCCGACCCGACCGGCTCGTAACGAGACGGACATTTACGAAATTATGCGCAAAATGTCCCTCGGCTCATTTGGTCTAAACGCCTCACCTCCACACTCCATTGACCCTACCAAATCCCCGACATTAATAACCAATGAAGACGCTCCCTCAGTGTAGTCGAGGGGCAGATCCCCTGCGCTGGTCATCCTGAGAGTGCCGCCAGGACCTCGGCGACCTGCCAGTGTTTAGGCTGCACCGCTGCAAGTCTAACAACCTCGTTCTAAAACAGAATATCGATTACTTTCGCTACTATAATGTAATCCCCCGCCCACTTTTCGTTTTTTTAGTGGAGTATAATAATATAGTGGTCTCTGTCTGTCGCGGGGCGGGCGGAGGGCGCGGGCGGCCGTCCCGCTCGCGCCCCCGCCCTCGCCGCCCCCGCCCGCGTATGTAAATGATCGTCTCGGCGCTCTGCGACCACCCCTTGCACTCCGCACCCGACACCACTCGACGTTTGAGGTTTACTGCCCCGACAGCTCCTGTCCTATTTTAAATACGAATTTCAACTCTGATACGAATCGACGTCCACGAATTTTTCATATCGATACAATGTTTATTTATATTGTAAACATCGGTGCGAAGGCGTAGCGTTGGGCTTAGCAGACATGCAAATGCTACGTCTAACTGATCACAAAGATAACATAGCGGGAACGGTTTGAGCGAAAACGATTTTCACGTAAATTTCATGGAACACGCCTTTCAATGATCGCGATTAATTGGGTCTTTGTGACTATTGTGGTAGAGTTGGTTTTCGATTGTATGATTGTACCGTGTTGTGACGTTTGGGGGCGGTTTGTGACGTCACGCGTACGTCGAAAATGACACTTTTACGAGCAATAATGTACATTATTTCGGTGTCGAGGCTTGCGTGAGCCGCGATTGATTTTACGTCGTCGCGTTCGGTAGCATCTCTCATTTGCGTACGGTTAAATCGAATCACTCGGTACACGACCGAGTTATTTTGTAATGGTAGTTTCGCGTGACGGTTTTATGATATTTTTTAACAATGTTTGTTGTTGGAATCGGGTGCCGGTGCCAGCCCGCCGCGCCGCGGCCGCGCTCCATTCAGCCCGCGCCGCTATACATCAACTCGAATACGAATACGCCTTTCAGTACAACCTTTACGATGTTTGTAAATATTACTCTCACTGCATCATACGGAAACATCCTATAACAAAGCCATTATAATGGCTATGATGCCTGAAAACTCACTCACACATTAAGACTTTAAAGCACGTTTTGCAAAAGTTTCAAATTCAATTATATATAAGGTAGGTAGGTGAACAGGTTATTTCCAAAGTTAAATTTCCATTTAAAACCAACATGGATTGCGACGTCTGACTGAAACTTGCGAGTAAATCAACGGCGCGTATACAGGTGGAGCGCGCCCGATACCTACGGGGTGCTCCGTTAGGAAACTTGTTCAATTCGCGCGATATCAACTGTGCACCTAACTATCTCTGCTTTGGTACAGTCACCAGCAAAAATTGAGCCTATTATATACTAACACACTTGTACTTATTCGTTCAGTAAGATTGTCATTCCTTTTTAATGAAAATTAGGTTCATAATAAATTAGATTTTCTCAAGATTCAGTCGTAATTTTGACCAGTAGAAAATATTATAATTACATGGGAAAGCTAAGCGAGCTAAGGAGACAGAACAGGGTTTCTGTGTCAATTCAATACATTGTTTGCCAAAAAATACTTTACATAAAGCTTTGAAATGAATCCTACTAATATTATAAATGCGAAGATGTGAAGTTTGTGAGGATGAATGGAAACTTTATATTATATCTCGAAATTCCCGCAGAAACAGGAACAACACGGGTAACACTGCGGGGCGCGGCTAGTGCTATGTTAATAGAATAACCTAACGTTATTTTTTCAAAATACGCTAATCACCACCGTTAACTTTGCGGCAGTTCTGAAAGATATACAGAACGGACTCAAATAGATTATCATACTTGTGTCGTCGACTGTACATCAAAGTTGATCATATTCTAGTCTAGAGACGATTGTGATGTAAAATTAGGGTCGGATCGGAACGACTGCCTCGTGGCGGTACTCACAGATTTCACTGTACGGAACATTTGTGGCGGAGGATGTTCTACGGTACTCATATAAGTATCGTTCTTTCGAACACGTGCCTTTGACATAAGCAAAAATACTTACTTATAAGAGAAAGAGAAAGTCGTCTTTTTTAAAGTTAGGTAAATACTGTGTTCCACTAAGCTGAGGGATGGTTTGGGATTGATTTTAGAAATGATGTGCATTTACAGTCTTTAAAACAATACGTAGTAAAGATATGAATATGTATTTTCTCGAAATCTTCAGTGGCCAATATGGAATGGAACAGTATGTTTTGTCAGCCACCAACATTTTACATTTATTAACATACAAAACATGTGAAACTTAATCCTTAGTCAAAAGAAAAACCCACCGAGATAAGTTACTGAGACCGACCATAGCACAATCAAAACGACAATTTTGACCAGAGCCTTTCTTTACCTATATTGTCCCACTGCTGGGCAAAGGTCTCCCCAAACATCGCCAACCCTCCCTGAACAGAACATTAATCCATCAAACCTTCAAAATCCGATAGCGCAGCGTAATGTTACTCAAAAACGTTAATATTACTTAAAAAACTACCCCTTCCGAAAACTTTGGTAGGTACATCATTTCATCACTTGGTACATTTAGAAATCAAAAAAAGCTATCAACATCAGTAACCCAGTAGCTATTACGCAATTAAGTGTGTATGTAAAGTAAGTACGGCTCACGTTGACGGAGTGGCAAGTGTCGTGATGGCAGCGAGTGGTCCGCGCCCGGTATCGCCGTGATGTACGGGACCAGTTCGATTCCTACCTTTTTTAACTACTATCTTGACTCACCATCTCGGAGGTGAGTTGGGTGGATGTGGTATTTTATTAATAACTTGGATTGAGTGGGGAATTAAGTGGATATCTCTGGTTTTGGAGTATTTAGAAGATTAAACAAAGAACAACAATTAATGTTTATGTAGTTTGGCGGTTCTGATGAATCGTTTTTTAATAACAAAAACTATTGAGTATTTTTGGGTTGTTGGTAGACTTTTTTTTGGCAACGTTTAGTCAAACAATATTTTCCATTTCTTAATCATTATCTTAATTTTTAAAGTAATTCGTCAAAAATGTGGCTCAGAAAACAAATTCTGGGTCAAAAGCCAAATATTTCCAATTTGCAATAAATACTACCTCTAATAAATAGTACCATTAAAATCACTGCAATACATAATTAAAACTAAGAACACCCCAATCTTCCATTAGCCACAATAAAACTCATTACTCGAAACAAGTGAGTAATTACAATTATGAGTAATAAAGAAATACGTCATTATTTTAATTATGATCGTCATTTCCTGAGTGAAGTATAATGATATGCCTCAGACAGATGTCAATAAATCAGTCTCGATATAGCGTAGCGTTAGCAAAAATAGTTCTCAGAGTGCCAAATATGAGAAACCTTCGGCCGTTTTTGCGACGCCATTGTTATGCGCGACGTCCTTTGTAAATGAGGTAGCCAATCCGTCACAAAAGGAGTCTTATTTTTCACGGCCACTTGTGGTTTTGTCGTAACCAAATTGAGTGCTTCACGTTTGGGACGGTGCTGTGTGTTTTGATTTATTAATGTTATTGACACAGATGATTGACATGCGGTACAATCGTCTGAAAGTACAGGTAAAGCGAATAAGTGGCGTGGATTCCATGAATGTGAGATGCCGCATCAATTAGTTCTTAGGTCGTGTCGAGCAAGACAATGAGCGCGGACCCACACCGCGTCACTCCTTAAACCTTTTCGCCTTATTTCACTAGCCTTCCTTTTGTTTCGAGGGCATTTCTTTATTTTGTTGTGCGATCTTATTATTTCGCTACCATTGGACGCGGCGTATTGTTTTTACTCGCATCGCCGTACAGTAGCTCGTGGAATGAAGTAATACGCCTCAAGACTCCGAGGTATTGTGTATTTGCGAATAATGTATGTTGCTTTTTTTGTATTTTATTTCTCTCAATGCCACGTCAAGTTTTTGTTGGGATTCGAGTCGCGATAGTATGCGTGTTATGTAACTTGCACCGTGTGATATGATCTTTGAATGTGTACGTAATTATTATTAGTGATGTGCTTGAGGGATTTTATATTTGACGTTTGATTAAAACATTACCGTATTTATCTTTATCGAAGGCAAGTAATAACGAATTTTTTTTTTAACAATACTTTACCATCGAAGTTATCTGCAATAGATGGTTAACTTTACCATGTATTTAAGAGTATGATTAGAACAATCAAAAACCATAGATAATTCACTTGAACGAGATAAACAATTGGTACTCACGAAATAACCAACTAATATTTCTAAGTATAGAACTTGTTTAAATCTCACTAACTCTAGTAACATATTCCCAAAGCACCGCAATCCGTCCTCCTCTGAGCAGAACGATCTCGTTAAACCGTGGACATGCAAAAAGTCCAAGTCCAGTCTTGTCGCGTCCCCTCCCTACGCGATGAGTTCCAATTAAACTTGGAATGATTGAAACGACGGATGCGAAAATTAATTCGTGGTCTTCCTATAACGCGTTACTTTTTTAACTATTTTTTATTCAAAAAATTGTTAACGGATATTTTTTATTGTTGTCGAGGAGTCGTGACTTCCTCTCTTTAATGAGTGGAAATAGATCTTACCCGTTCATTTGAAACTTCATTAAACAATGCGAGTTGTGGCGCGTACTTTTATTAACATTTTAATTGTGGATAGAATGTGGATACTATCTCGTATCTACTACATAATGCCACATGTATTAGTCGCCCTTTAACTGGTACCGTTGCTATTGGTTTCGACGTTTTCAAAGGTTAAGCAACATTACTGATGATATATTAAATTCTCCTCCGAATGGTCCAGCTTATTCTTTTACCCAAGGCTTGCGCTCGCGGCTTTTACCATGTTTCTGGCGCGTACAAACACAGGACCTAGTGACAGTGCTTACGATCTCCTATTTAGGTGTCGGCGGTGTGAGCGCGGCGTGTCGCCCGACTAATTAAGGGTAACATGCGCGGGCGCAGCGTTAATCACAGCCCGCGCAGTGGCGCCCCCCCAGCGAACACAGACTTGCTTTTAGTGGCGATGTCGTGCGATCCCAAGAATTTACATTAATTATATTATTTTAGTTAATTAGATCTGTGAACTTTGTGTTCTTTGTGTTTTATGGGGTCTGTTCTTTTTGGTAGTAGGCGTTGGACTTTACTTGTAAAGGTACCTTATTAAAAGAACCAAATGGACAAAGATATTCCAGATATATTGCTACCCTTGACTGCCTTGAACTCTTTATCAACTCATTTCTTTCGTTGCAGTTAGCTATCTAATCAAACGTTGAAGTTTTTGTCAGCCGCATCATATTCCAGCAAAAAGCCCACATTGTCTCATTATTTACCGCCGGTCCACGCTACCCGCCGAGTACCCGTCGTCATAGATCAGGCTATTGTTCGTCACGAAAAACTTCAATCTAATTTGGCATGACAGACGATAAGCGAGTTCACAAACAAAGCAAAATTCTTCGATTCGCAAAACATTGTCTCATTGGTTTTTTCGTTGAAACAATCGGTTCAGTTGGAATTTATTGAGTCGTATTGAAAATAAATAAAGGCTGGAGACACGAACCCGTCCGGCGAGGCAGGATTGATCTTAGACATCAGCTGTCTCGCTGTCTGTCGCAGCGGCTACAGGGTGTCCCGGCTCGCTGCTCCATCTCTCCTTATACTGGTTCGTTAATTAAATTACAATATACATAATGTTGGAGGTATGTTAGTAACTATAATGTTGTATTTTTTAATGCACTGCGGAGTTTTACTGTCTCCAATCGATTTTAAACTCTCGAAGCCATGACATTTCAGCTGTGTTTTAGTTACCAAATCATTAATTAATGTGAATTACCTTAGAAAAGAAGTAGGTAGGCCTTGCTTATTACCTTGTCCATACAATGTAGAGCACTAAGTCATAATTTACTAATACTACCTTGCACATTAAAATGGCTACATTGTATTAAACACTACTACAAACCACACAGCTGCAGTAAAGTGGAACACCCTGTGTCATGATGTTTGAGCACGCAAGCGCCTCCGCGAGCGCTATCGGCGCAGTATAACTAACACATCCTGTCGTACGACATACATACAGACATGCCTATGTACTAATATGTATAGTGCAGGCAAATTCATACACTCTAAATCATCTATTGCTCAAAAAACATGTAAGGCAGTTTACACCTACCTACAGAAGTACTAATGTTAGGACAGTAGCTTGGTTAACAATAGTTCTGAATACGCAAACCGCTTTTCACTCAAAATAATCAGCCAAAAAAGATTTGAATATAAATAACGCAATTTATTTTAATGTTTTAAAAAACGTATCTAACTTACTGTGACAATTTTCATTATAGACCTTGATCCGATAATGGATATTTTTTAAATTTTACCAAATCCGATTTTCATTTACTATGAGTTTTGCTTAATACTCTTCAGTCATAATTTAAACTGTCTAACTGCTGCACTCTGAGAGGTCCATTAAATCGACAGTTAATTAATTGACGTAATTTTTCATACATTGCACGTCAAGATCACTAATAAAATCTCTACTAAGAAAGCATTTGACGTTTCTGAGTATGGACGCATATTTTTCAGGCTTTATAGATTTGTGTTCTGGTTATGAGTTTTATTTACCTGCAACACAATATAGAGATATCTATTTAAGAGAATGATTGAAATCCAAGCTGTAACACAAAATTGGAGGTCGTATTCAAAAAATTGCGGTCATGAAATTCCTGTTACGTGTTCGGTTTTGGATCTCCGCAACTTTTTTGCGCTTCGTAGCTGTTTGGGCGTAGGTGGTCCGTTTTTTAATATTATTATAACGGCTATTTTGTTAAATGTAGTTTTTTACAAGAGCTTTGTCCGCAGAGCTTATAAAACATCTTCTAGGCTTTACATGAAGTATTATTGTTAGAATTTTAAATTGCGAAAGAATATCTGTCCCTTTTTGTTATATATAAGAAACTTTTACAGAGGTAGAGACTCCAGCCTTTACAGTGAATGAATGTGAAGCGATCACTACCAGTCTATAGAGGCTGTTCAAACATAAGTATTACTTTAAAACCTGGATTTTACGGACATAAGTACGATCCTGCTAATACACAGTACATTGTTCCCGAGACTTCTATCTATTAGACCGATAAAAAGTACTCAATGGACTAAAAATAGAGGATGTATATTTATATTAACATCAATCTACGAAATGAACCCTAACAAGGCTCTACGGGACACATTAAGACATTCAGTACATATCACGACACAGTATACATAGTCTATGCCTCTCTAAGAGCACATCGGATCCTGGAGATGATCAGATAGAGGATAAGTAAACGAGAGGACGCTCCCGAGGGACGCGGGCCCGTGGACAGGAACGCTGTGGAGACGATGTTGGTCTTACATTGTAGGTATAGTATAGTAAAAATTTTATAAAGAAAGGATTGGAAGGAAATTTTGAATATGTTGGTTTTTGATTGTTTTGTATGAAGTTTGATTAAACACATTTTAGTACATCTAAAGAAAGACGTACAAATTAGTTTATTACAATTACTGAAAGTATTTCAGTACTTTGTGAATGTTCTATATAAAATCTACTCCATGCTTTTCTGTTCCAAGAAAGCATCAAAGCTTCGCTACTAAATTAGACGTTTTGCAGATACTAAAAGATATTTAGTCGGCCTACCCCCATCCCCTGCTACCCTGCGATAATGGCCCACTATTTTAAAGGGTTGTTTACACCTCCCAAGACGTACCGAAAAGGGTGGATCAATCTTATTTATATAAAAGGTATTTGAGTTTACATTTTGAATGTTTTGAGTAACGCTTTGAAGAGAAGAGGAATAAAAGATTTAAAATTATTTTTGTCTAAAACTTGCGACACCAATGTTGGCCACTGAGTTGATAACGATAAAGTCGTGTTTGCTACTTTGATAACTTCTTTGCTTTCCATATGTAGGTATATAGTTTGTGAGTAGAGCGATATCGTAACGTATGTTTGGTTACCGAGTGTTTGGTTATCGTATGTTTGGAAGTCATTGTACAGTAGACTATCAAAATCTAAACCCCGAACACCACTAGGTACAGCCGCAGCCCGCCCACTCGCCCCACTGGCTCCCCCCACTGGCTCCAATAAAACAACATTCAAAATTAAAAACACGCACCACCCCACATATCTGAGCCCATCAAATATTCCATTTGACAAGTGACATTTCCTTTGATCTGTCTTGTAGTGAACAGGGCCAATCACAGGGCCGTGATTGCGACAGGGACTGCTAATTACTGGGCGACCTTTCGCCCCGGAGAGGCGGGGCCCACTCGGACCCTTAACACTCGACTGAGTGCCAATTTGGATAGTTTAAGATAGTGTGCCAAAGACATTTGCGGTACGTGCCTATTTGTTACGGGAAATGTTAATTTTACTACCTCCTTTTACGACTTCGAGAAGTGTTTACGTTTGTTCAACTTGAAAGCGAGATTCCGAAACATTTGTACCGCCGAGGCTTATTCTTATACAATAAACATCTTCGCATACGAACTAAGTTTAAAGATTCGATTCGTATACGTAAATCGTTTTCAAATGCCGTGCCTGGATTAACCCTCAAGACCCCAGCAGCACAATATGCCGCGTGGTGGGTCCCCGAGGCCCCAACTAAGGTTACTCTCAATCTGGGACCTCCCAAAGCAATCTAACTGACTCTTTGACCGTATTTATCTAATCGACGCTTCGGCGCGCTTAAAGTAACGAGTGTTGGTAGTGTCTCGCGTGAAAAGTGTCTATACTGAAATAACAAATTTAACATGAACACTTATTTTTATAGTAGAATATTACGTTTGCAACCACAATTTATTTAAAACAGATTGCCTGTATAAATCAAAAGTATTTAAGGAATCATTCTATCCTATTGCATAATAGTAAATACGTTTTTATTTCGACGATATCTTGTTTCTCTCATGTTCCCCACAACCCTAGCACGAGAGTACAATTATAAATGTTTATTTGCAACTAATGTACAAGTTAAGCTCACCTCAAGCCGTGTAATTAAGAGTTCCCTACTAGGCTGTGTTCTGCGGCTTTACTCGCGAAGTGTGGGCGAACTTTGAGGGCCAAATGTATTACTGAGGTTGCGTTAGCGATGTTTCAAGGAAATGCGGTGTCGTAAGTATGTTATCTAATAATAGAACGAGTTTACCGTTGTTAGGAGAGTTACAGAACATTAGTGGTAACAATACCCTTTAGTATATTATGTAAACTGTGTATACTCATACCTAACTGAGATACCTAGCCTGCAATGTTAGCTATGAATAGACTAACTTTACTGGCATATATTTTTAGTTCTAGAAAGTCTAGCTGAAGTTAGGTATGTCGTAATACGGAACAAAGTGTAGGAAGCATTGTAGGTACGACTGTTGGTAATAGAATCGGCCAGTATTTATTAATTCCTGTAATGCTCCACGTGAACTATGGCCATTATTTATGGCTCGCTCTGCACCAGTTCCTAAACTTCTTTCAACTCCGCCGCCATGAAAGTTATGGTTGTTCTGAAACAATGTCTTCAGCCGCGAGTCTGGTCTCGGCTCCCTTCCTCAGATTAAGAATTATTACCTCTATCTTCCTCCCGAGTCGACAACTCGTCGGCTATTCGCTCTCACTCGATATCTAAGTGAAATTATTTCGACAAACTTTACCTAACGGTTGAACACCCCTGAACGTAATCACGGCGACCGCGCCAAAATCAACCTTAATTTATGCAAGAATAAGGTCACGTTTACATCGACAGGGAGCGAGGCATTTAAGACGAGTGATTAACGAAAAGCGGGAAACTGGAAATCATTTGTGAATTGTGGAAAGGGACAGGTGATGTGATATTATGCAAATGAGGTGCGAGTGAGCGGGACGGGGCGAGGCCTGAAGTTCAGACACGACTCGCCGGATAAAATTTATACGAGGATGAAACGATTTATTACAAAAGCGTTGAGTACGTACTCGAAATTAATTACGCTAAGTTTTGCTTTCATTTTGTTCTATTGTGGAAGATTTTCCTTGTCTTGTCGGATATCGGCGGTTTTTATTGCGTTGGGATTTCGGAGGTGGATATTTATGACAAGTTCGCGGCGTTTTCTGTTTTTTGTTATATTCTTTTTGTGAAATATTTGTGAGATGCTGAGCGCTTGTCGACTGTGACATTACGTTATCTTATCGAGTGGACGTGCGCCTCGTACGTTCTGTAAGCGTTCTTATGTAACACAATATGTGCGGTGATAACACTCGCGGGCTCCGGACGAAACTCTGATTTCATTTCTGTTTATTTATTGTTTTGGATGCCTTCATGAGATTGGCTTTCGAGGACTGGTTCGTGTCCCTACATCTTTGCGTAAGTGTTATAAATGCGTGAGTAACAATCTGATACTCTTCCACACTTTTGTTGCTGAGCCGGTTTTGATAAATTTTGGCATAGGTACATATACTTAGGTTGGACCGATTTATCTCCAAATTTCTATGGTGAACTTTCTAAATAATGTCTTTACTAAATAAGAACATGGATATGTTTATAGTCTGTTTTCAGTACAAATGCACTGTAATAAGCACTAAATAGAATACATAAGGCAGTGACAGCCCCAGGTATCTAGCCATCGGTCATTTACCTCCGACACGGCGATATAGTCCACCATCTTCCGGTTCCGGCGTGTGGCGCCACTAACGCTTCCGGTGTCCGCCGTGACGTCACTGCCGGCGCGCGTGTGACGCACTTCCGCTCACTGACGTATGTACAGCTCCTGAGGAATACGGTTTATTTTGAGAATAATGGACTTCTTATATTATAGCAAAAGAAATGTCGACTTCACAAAGTTTCTTCAGGTCCCAAAGAAAGTGTTTTTGATCGTCTAAAGGTACCATTCCTTAAGGCTTTTAAAGCCTGAAAAAGCCTACTACTGGAAAAAGGTCTCTCAGCTCATTGAACTAAATTACCACGTTTGCAAACTGCAGTATAATTAGTAAACATAAAAAAATCAAAAGTACACAAGCTTCACATTCCAATTATGAAGTACTCCATAACTTTCCATAAAACCTTTCAATCTGAAACCTATAAAACCTCAAAGCAAGAGCACACAACGATAATCCATAAATCATATAGTTTAAAGAGCATTTGCTGATGTTTCGGTATACAACTCAAAAATATCTATACGGGTGAAAGTAACGTGGGGTTGCATCCAATGAATATGTATGAGGGACGGGGGTGGCGGGCGGCGGGGGCGGGCCCGTGTAAATGGAAATTTGAAATAAAAATACCTCAAATATTAACATGAGCTGGATTCGTGTTTTTCCGCGTTTTCGTACATGTGATAACAAGTGTGGGACCGGTTTCACTGATTCGCTATCACACTGATTAGACAGACGCGTTGGAGAATTATTTTGAGTTTAGAACATGATTGTTTTGGATAATAAGTAGAAAATATATAGACATATAGTAGAAGAGATGAGATTTATATACCCAAGTGTTTTTAACTAGAACCCATTTTGATTTAATTATCATTTTATTGTTATTTTTAATGGTTTTTTATTTGTCCCAGTCATTATGTTTAGATAGGTCATCTTTCCTTTCCTTAACGGCTAATTTATTGGTGGTATACTCATACAAAGTATTTGTGTATTAGAGCTTAGTATGACTAATTAACCTTGTGCTTATTTGTCCGGGTGAATTATATTAATTAATTTTATTACATGTTTACAACATTTCTTTAACATTTTTGTACCCACTTGATATATTAAGTTTTAAAATAGCTAATTAAAAAATAAACCTACGAAAAACGTTTTCCATTCTTAACATTCACGAGCTGAAATTACTAGTGTTAGCAAGTGTTGTAAATCTTAATAATAAACGTTAATTTACGGTGCCTGTAAAACTCCTTTGAATATTAAATGTGTTTGAAAATTTTAAAATGAAATACGTCGGTAGTGGCGTATCTCAATTGCTTTCACCGTGAATGTGTAATTAAAGATTACAATCTACACGGTCACACTAATTTGGATTTTTCGACAACTTTATATTTCAGGGCAGCAGTAAACACGTTTCAGATATTACTTAACATATTTTAGACGTAATATTTTATTGGATATTTATGTTTATACTGTTTTATTGTTATTAATTAGCTTACTTATTTACTTTGCTGTACTTGTTATGGTTTTTAAAATATGAGAACTTTTGCTTAGGCAAGCGTGGTGCTTATGGCTAATTCTCCTCATTGTACTGATATCTTCGATTCGATATTATATGCTAATGTATCTATACTAATATTATAAAGCTGAAGAGTTTGTTTTGTTTGTTTGTTTGTTTGTTTGTTTAAACGCGCTAATCACAGAAACTACTGAACCGATTTGAATAATTCTTTCACTGTTAGATAGTCTATTTATCGAGGAAGGTTATAGGCTATTTTTCATCCCGAAATTCCCACGGGAACGGGTACAACGCGGGTAAAACCGCGGGGCGCTGCTAGTAAATAAATAAATACAAAGATATACTCTTAACAGATATCACATTCTCCCAAATTCTGCCTCTTCCATTAGCTCCCCGAAAACTCCCATATTTTGTACCCAAAATAAATTCTGTAACAAACGTTAACTATTGCAAAAACGGCCCCATAAACCAGTAGTGTCTGACATCGGTTCCGCACTCTCCGACCGCTTATGTTACAGTTTTTTAGAACTACTCCTGTGTTTTATTGCCGCGACGAATCTCGAGTGTGTCTGTTTGATATCGCCTCTTGAAGCCACTTCTAGTTTCTTTAGGTCTGTGTGCGCGGTTTTTTGTGGCGTAGACATTTGTTATGGTGCGGGAGTATGGAAGGGGCTAGTGGAAGGATTTTTCGTTAAGTTTTTTATGCGGACAAAATTGATTAGATTTGATTAGAATCTATAACGTTATTATTCATAAGTGTTTTTTAAAAGTTTTCTTTGCTTAGTTATATAGGTACTATGTTGTCGAATTAAAGTATTAAATAACATTACAAATAAAATCGGTCTACACAACATATACCTCCAATCCATTCTTCCTTCGTTTTAGTTGCCTGTTCCTTGATTAAAATATTTTAATCCTGTCACCAAAAATAAGCACTCACAATAAAGACACGTACTCTATCATCCATGAAACACGATCCAACTATAAAATTGCTTGAATATTAATCTTTTACACCTACCCCACGTTCTGTGGAGATATTATCATGGGACTTTTAATTTTGCAATTTGTCGCGTTCCCCACAGAGAGCTAACAAACTCGTCACGCGGACAGATGGACAGATTTTATATGTGACATATAAATGTAGATTCAATTTTTAGATAACGCCTTTGTACAGTTTTTTTGGGTGTTTGTTGCGCGTTCCTTTTGTGATCCGCTTTTGTAATTTTATCTGTTTTGGTGGTGAGCAGGACACGTCCGTCTGATTGTGGTTTTGGTAGATTATTGATAGGATGATCTTAGATGGCCGAAGTGTCGACTCCTATTATACCTATATAGTCCTATATCTCTTACATTTCTATATGTATATATTTCTGTATGTATCTATATGTCTATATTTCTGTATGTATCTATGTGTTGACAGGAAATATATTATAGTTTCGTTTATTGTGTAAATAAATAAAGTAGCTAGGTAATATCTCATCAAAATTCAGTTAACTTGAAATATTCCACATCAAAACAAAGTGCACGAAATAATCCCGAATCAATATTAAAAGCTATTCCCCATCTCAAAGTTATCTTTTTATCTGCAATTTGTGTTCGTCACCTCCCTCCGAGGCATCAAAGGCCGTCCTCTCATTATGCCACTTTATTGAGTTATCAACCAAAGGGAGATTAGTTCATACTTCCATACACAAATCCTATCACACAAGCTGACGCCTTCCACTAAAAACAAGCTTCATTTCGGTCTACCACAGAACGCAAATGCGACAACGACACCCGTCTTTTTTAACCCCCCATCAACAATCTAATTCTAACCCTCTTCCTGGCCACTTTGGTCTATTTTGCCCTGACAAAGTTACCACAAATACAACTATGTGTAATTAAAGCGAGGTGTCCCCAACACAGCGATCTGCTAACAAGGAAGTTCAGCGCGCTGCTTGTCAATGCAAAGGGATATAATTTGGTTCGTGTTTAATTTGAATCGACCGATAATCCGATGAACATTTAATTGTTATGGTTTAGTTAGGATTTAAATAAGAAAACTTGAAATCATGTTTCATTTTCATTGAGTTACAATCTAAAAACAATGAAATAATTACGAAGTTAGGATAGCAAACACGCGTAGACTCGTAAAAAATGAATATGATATTGTTAAAAACAAATTGACACACCAAAGGGATGTCTGTCCAAAACCGAATCCAATTTAAATATAAATCAAATAATAAAATCATAAACACGAAATGAAACGTGAATCATAAGTAGCGTCGACAAGGACGTAATTAACAGCGGTGTTCCCTCGGTGGCCATTGAGACGTGGAAATTTCACGTAGGGATGCACGCGGAGGAGCTGGGACCGTTCACTACTGTTCAGGCCAAACAACGCGGCTGAATGATTCGTTAAGAGTGGGTCGAGCGCTCATCCGTGAACCCCCACCTACCTGTTATGTCATAGTAAATATTTGCATACATATCGACCTCTATCGCGTTCGAGTGTTTGCACGTTTTTTGATGATCTGTAATATGGGGTCGCGGACTCGCGTCAAAGCAGACACCACTCCGCTGTGCCCCTCTGTAACTCGATCCGCGAAGTCTCTTGGTAATTAAGTACCGATTACATTTCTTGATGCATTTTTAAAAGCGTCCGACGGGTTTATAATGGTTATTTTATGGTGACGGATCGCTTATTATGTTTTTATGGTGCTACTACCAGTGACAGATGGGATGCAGTTGACACCCTGATTTGAGGGTTATGTGATACCTAAGTACTGTGGCGAATTTTTTGTGTCAAAATGCACAGAAATATAAGCGTCATGCATTTAATGTTTAGTACTGCAATTCCACATCATACCTAGTCGTAGGTAAACAAACGACTCAAACTTTTTTCATATATGAGTGAAGTGAAGTTCAATAGAAATCGCTACTCGCTTAAATTACTATAATAGAAAAACCACAATAGACAATCATTGCTTGACGATAAAGTGTTTGAATGAGTTAATGAGTAACGCTACAACACTTTCACTGGAACCACACTCACATCATAACTCAAGAAATAAGACCCATACATCACACCGACAAGCATATCGCAGCACATAGCCATCGCTTATAATCGCATACATTTATCTGCGCCGCAGGGAATAGAGAAAATTAAAACAGATGATTTGGCGGAACGATTGCTGGGGCATAATTAAAAAGATAAGGAATATTTTCCTCCGCTAGTGGAAACCCCTTCGGATCGGTTAGCCGGTTAGTGCCCCCCGGGGTGTACAGTCACACGGGCTTGATTAAGTAAACTAAGATAACATAGGTTGTATGAAGCAAGTCAACAAGGGCCAAACGATAAGTTGATTTGCTATCCTCAAGGGTTGCTATCGAATGGTAACGGCCAGAGATGATTGGATCGCTTCCAGCACTCTTGTTTGACTTCGTGTTTACATTACATCGCGAGCAAGATGAATCGAACTTTTGATTTGATTCAGTCGGCACAGTTGAATTTTTAATTTAATTTTGTTTATGTATTTACTTTTTGGAATCGACGTACATATTATTATAGTGTTCTCTGAACCAGGCGAGATAATAGTTTTGTTCCTGATTGATAAACAAACGATCTTAATTCAAATATAGGTACTCTATAGTGATGTTTTTAAGTGCCACTTCCGATACTAAGTTCCTATTTAATTTAGTGTAAATTCGATCAACTTAGACAATAAATTGTGGAAATAAGGCTGACCAAAGTTGAACATAAACATTAAGCTATTTGTAACCAGAACAATTATGATCAAAAATGAACTCCTTTTCTACACCAAAATCTTGTAAAAAACCCATGAAACTTATTAACAACTACTGCAATAACGACACAACTTTTTGTAGTACTATTAATTACAAAAGGTGTTTTTGTTATTGCACGTTCCATCAACCCAAGTCCCAACCCTAACAAGCTATTAATTTAATGAAAACTCCGACTACAAGCAAAAATATCAGAATTAGAATCAAGGAAGCCATTTATATCGTATAAAAGTAAGCAGAGAGGAGAGACATGCACGTTGGACGCAGCAACACGGCTTGTTAGTATTCAGCGCGGGTCCAAACGGTATTGATTGCGCCTCCCCTGCTCGCCGTATGGAGGCCTTTCCAAAACAATCCGAGGAAGTAATGATTTTTATGCTGCAAAACATTCGCCTTCGAGATACTGATACCGTTTACCCGGATACCCTTTAATTTGAAGAAAGAACTTTGAGCGTTTCATACAGACATTTCATCAATTTGGCAGGTAACTTATTTTTGGTCATAATTCAATATTTTTTCAGCAATATGTCTTAATATTACCTCTAAATCCATGGAAAGACGTAGATATATCTCCATGAATCGTTAATTCGTTCACTGATCGGTTTGTAACGTATACATAGGTACTCAGAGTAGTTATTTACCCAATACTACATTAGCATCTACATCCTTAGTATTCCTACTAATATTATGAATTCGAAAGTAATTCGGTATGTCTCTAAATTTTCACGCATAAACCACTCAACCAGTTTCAATGAAATTTGGTGCAGAGTAAGACTAGTATTGAAGCTTTGGAAAAGATATAAAGACTATTTTGATTCCTATTCCTAATTCCCATAGGAATAGACTTTTAAGCCTATTAGAGGTTTAAACTAACTGAGTAAGGAATTCTAGAGGCAACTGGGTAATATTTATATCCGATCTGGAAATTATTAATAAAACAGAATTCGCAGAAAGTATGAAATTGAAAATAACTATATTTGGCAATGTTCCGATTTCACAGCACTTTAGTTTTATCTGTTGGTTTTGGCAAAGATACAGCCACATGAGATGGCCAACTAGCTTCCAGAGGAATAGATTTCATTAATTATTTGACAAGACATTCATTGCATTACGGTATCAATTTTATTTTGCGGAAATGTTTATTTATAAAAGGATAAAATAATTTGAAGGCAGACTACAGTTCTAAATATCTATAGTCAAAGATGTCTCCCCGAACACCGACACATGAAAAGATGAGTTTTCAGACTCTGCGAAATGTTTTCATACAGCTGTAATACGTCATTTAAAACTGAGCTGCTTTCTGGTCCATAACCTAAATATTTAGCTTATTGTCAATCATTCGAGAAGAGCATTCGACGTCGAAAGGCGTCGTAACATCGGCCTGACTGTAGTCGGTGCCTAGCTTAAGTGTATGTAAACTTGTCGGTTTCAATCATGTCGCCGGCTTCTAGGGGCGGTCTAAAAACTCAGTCACCAGAGTTGGCCTCTAACCTACATGAACTTTCTTACTTTAGCTTATGTGTATGTTCAAAAAACTTGAACCTAAATACGCAGTTATCATAACACCAAACAACATAACCCATATTTTATTCGGCATTTCACTACCGTCAACTTCACCGTCACCAAAACACCATAAACAAAATCGATACCGAATAGGAGATTAGTTGCCGTTATCCCCAATTTCATCTAAATACTTGCAATAATCCCGCGTACAATGGTGACAAAAATAATAAATATGGGTGTGACCCGCCCACCGGCACGATGCGGCCGCGGCTCTGTTTCAATACTTCTATTGGGGACTAATAAAGGGTCCAAAAAGCTGTATAAAACAAACCAGCTATTGATACGAGAATCGTGGAGGGATCGCGCATTGTTTTGGATATTGTTAATACTTTATCCTTGTTGGGAAATGTGGCACTAGCTTTAGGGATTCGATCATTTGGCGTGGGCTCGGCATTTGGTGAATAGGTGTCATTTTTATTAAGTAACCTAATAAGCCTAGCCTAATCTACGTCCATCCTCTTCTTTAACTAAAAACTAGGATCTCAATGGAAATCTTCCTTTTTCTCTCTGTGCTCTAGGTATATTCTGGAACTCGTTATACGATACGAAATGTACCTATGTCATGTATATTTTCAACAATAATTCAATTTCTTAAAACCCCATCAAAATAATAAAAACAACAACCAGAAGAAAGCAGTGGCCACGATCACATCACTTTCCCACATCTCGCAGCTCCTTACTTTGTCAAAACAACTCGCACTCCCAACAAAGTGGCATTTTAATTCAGAAAGCAAAACAAAGCTTCACATTTAACGCAAACGGTTGCTCACGCCTAATCTCCTAACAAAGAGATGTTGGAACATTTTGGCGCGAAAATAATGAAACGCACGTGCCTGGTGTGGGAGAGAGAGAACCGCGGGGAGGGACAAAGGGCACGTGGCGATGGTATCGAAGGGCCAGTGGGCCCAAGACACAGGATCCATCGCCAACGTAAAACATTAAACGCTACTGACAAATGATTTCAAATTCAAATTCATTTATTCATAACAAAATGTAATTACATTATATTTCGCTCAGTTATCGAGACATCACCTCCCATACTAGTGTAAACTGTGTCACGGAAAGGTGATACCTCTCAAACCGAGCAACAATAAAATATAGCTTACATTCTACTTTACATACATACCTTACAAACTAACATATATACATTTATACTTATAATTATGCCTAATCTATTAGTCAGGGATTTTTCGTAAATGCTTCCCTGAAGCGACGATATACCACTCCTGCGGGCCAAAAGTCGGGAGAGAAGAACATTGCCTTGTGCTTCGCAGGCACTTGAAGCACATACGACTTGAATGTCGTATCCCTCCTTGACTCCAGGCGCCGCAGGTTGAGCCGTATAGATTCATTTGTCCAAAAACAGACTCTCTGCTGCACATATTTCAAGACTTCTTCGCCTGCGGTGTTGGAGTCTAATCTTGATATGTACAGCGAAACGGTAGGCTCCACAACACGGAGAGGGACCTCTGTTACTGAAGCGGCGGCGGTACCACGTTGGTTGCGAGACGGCTTTGGTCGACGTTTTTCCACCAGGGTGAAGCCGTCCACGTCGACTTTTCTCGCTCTGTCTCCCTTCGGCGCAACCACACAGTTAACCTCAGCAGTGGACACCTGCCGAGGCTTAGGTAGTGGCTGGCGGAACGCTTGCGCATAACTCTTCTTTTGGTCACGTGGAGCAGTCGAAGGCGCAACAGGCACGGGTGTCGGTTTAGGAGCCGGGGGGGCCGACGTCATCTGGCCCGGGCGGTCATTCACCTGCGCATCGGTATTGTCCGCGTTAAAAATGCTGACCGGCGAATTACGGTCATTCTTAGCACCGCGTCGCACGGTCACGTTGCGTGTTGACTGCGGTGATATCGAGGTCACTGGCTTATTCTGCAATGCCGCGACCTCGGTCCTTAGTTCAGCGACCACACGTTCCGACACCTCCAGTTTGGCTTGAATGGCGGTGACCTCAGCTCTAAGGAGCGAATAATCTCGCACTAAGTCCTTAAGATCAAACTCATCCAGAGCCTCGGAGCGCAGGAAATCTGTCTTATAAATAATTGCCATTTTAAAGGTGGCAAAAAACGTTATTTCAGTCTAACATCGAGTCAGCAGTTGCGACACGACTGCTCGTGTTGACGGCACAAACGCGAATCAATAGTGATTAATAGTTTCCCATAGAAAGTAATGACAATAAAATGTTTTATTGACTTCGTTTTTGGTAAGCTGAGCGTGGATGCTATAACTTAGTACGAAGATATATCGAGGCTGACTGTCATTCATAAATTTTAGTGGCATTTGGTTCCGTTTGCGTAAATTTTCATTTGATTGTGTGTTACTTTCTAAAGATGGACGTGGTTTCTAATACATTTTGTTTGGGAACGATAGATCTTTTCTGTAAAACAGCATTTTTGTTCATACTAAAAGAAATACGAATAAAATAGAGATAACACAGTTGCCCTTTAAAATTAAACCAACCGAAAACATCTCCAATAATAATTCTGACACGATTATGATAATTATCATACATGCCTTGACGTCTCGATTGCACAATGAAAACTTAAAGACAGCTTCAGTAATTAACATAAAGTATGTCTTACCTCTTCAGTATATGGTGCACAATTCAATGAACACGCTCGAGACGGGCCACAAATCAAAACTGGGAATATAATACGTCCTACGCATAAACAAAACAATGACACGATGAAAAGTAAAAATGAAAGCAAAACTAAAGACACGGCACCCAAACATAATGTTCATGACTTGCATTCGAATCGCGAGTAATAAAATAATAATTATACACATGTGACTTATTAGCCGTACACATTACAAATCATGTGAAAATAAAACATACCAGAATCCAGTTGACGAGCGAATGCGAAATGAACCTTAATGTGGAGATGTTGGGTTTATAATAGATCGTGATAAATTGAGGGCATATGACGTTTTAATTGTTGGTGATGAAAACGGCGAACAAAATAACAAAAGGTTTTACAATAGAAGTACAGCAGAGAGTATCATTTGTTAAACGTCCCTTTTGATGGCGACCAACTATTATTTTATGAATGATGCTGGGGGAGTGAAACACTGTATTTTGCGAACTGATGAATATCACTACATTTAGTTTTGTAGAGGAAATATAATGTTAATGGCTTTATAAGTGAAATGTAGCTTGTAAGGCTTGGAAAGGGGATATCCTAACATATTTTAATTAAAAAACGGAGCCAATATATTTGAATGCAAAATGAATATCTATTGGGTATTTTAGTCGTCAGCTTATAAACACTGCAACAGATTAACAATTAGAACCAAAAAAAGACATAGGTATGCTAAATAATCCTCCTCACTGTACTGATCAGTGAGATGAAAGGCCTTTGCCCCAGCAGTGGGATATTATAGTCTAATAATTAATTTGCTTTTATATGAGAAAAATAAACAAAAAGTAAAACACTACAGACTAACATTACCCCAACCTAAAACACACTCATAAACTGCCACACTACAATCAATTTTAAAACAATACTACTAAAGTTCAAAACATAAATTACGACATAACTAACGACACCTTAATATAGGGTGTTTAGCGACAGTTCCATTGTGAACGAGCAATGTATTGAAAAGTTTTAATTTTGGTTTATGATACGTACGTAATGCACCCTCCGACCCCTTCGTCATAGCTAGCTTTATGATCTAGTTAAAACGTCACTTGACAAATACGAGTGGAGTATGTGAATAATGAAATATCCATAAATTAGGTAAACCACCCAGTAAATGAATTAGCACAAAACCATGTTTTTGTGGTTATAGGTGGCCTTAAAAGATAGAAAAACAATAACTACCTACTTAGGAAGAGGATTGTAGCATTAAACTCCGGTTAAGTTATGTACTTATTACAACCGCACTCAGAGTATGTTCTTTAAATCAACACTTAACTAATTGAGGTAATCTTTCGTACATTACATGTAAGCATCACTCATTATCTTATATACTTATAAAATTCTCGTGTCACAGTGTGCGTTCGCGTACTCCTCCGAAACGGCTCGACCGATCCTCATGAAATTTTGTGAGCATATTGAGTAGGTCTGAGAATCGGCCAACGTCTATTTTTCATCCCGAAATTCCCGCGGGAACGGGTACAACGCGGGTGAAACCGCGGGGCGCAGCTAGTATCTCTATAAGATATTATCATGACTAAACTTACAAACTTATCAAACTATACAATTATTGTCAAAGATTTTTGCCTCATTCATAGTATCTACATAGCTTATTTTGCGACACATGGTAGTCTGGAAAATTAGTTCTTCAAATATCACCATTCCCGTTATACGCTCGTAATAAAACACAATACAATATTAATATTAAACAAAGTCGTCTAATCCCGTGATTACCGACAGGAGCCAATAATGTCACCCCGACAGTCTAGCCTAGATTAGCTCCACTAATGCCGTAAAGAACTTACTGTCTACAACGATCTAAAGCTGAAGGCACTGGATGTGATTGATGTGATTGGTATCATCTGTTGAAATTAATTTGACTCTTTTTTAATGGTCGAAAAAGGATGTTAAGTTGACTGATGACTTTGTTTCGTGCAAGACAGAACGTACTTAGTATTTCCTATTTAAATTAGAGCAAAGGTTTCTATAGGTACTCGTACCATATTTTTTTTAAATCGGTAAGTTTTAATTACATTTAAATATCAACTTATTACATAATTACGCCCTGTACTGATATTTTCAGTGAGATGAGAGGTATTTACCCTGCAAGCTAATATTTTTTACTGAAACTACGGTGAAAACCTCTGTAGAACCTCTCATCTTTGGTGAGATGAGAGGTCTAGGAGTGGGTATTACAAGCGAATAATTTTATCTTTATCAGTTTGTCCACTTCTTTGCTGCCGTTTCCACCAGCTCTAACCCCGGTCCACCGAAGGGGCCCTAGTGTCGGACTCCGCGGGGCGTCTTTGTGTCATTTTATTGGCGTCCACGGAGCGGGGCTGGAACGTTAGGCAGATCATTGCACCGGCCCGGGGGACAGCGCTGTGACGAATATTTGTAACCTCATTAACTTGATATGGGGCAATTAGTTGAAAGAAGTGTGATGTCTCGTAATAGTTCAAGGTTTTACGCCCGTACTCAGAGATGGGAATGCTTCCTTGGTAGACATTTAACCTTTTGTTTGCCGGGATTAGAAACACAATAGAAAATCAATTGTGTCTGGCTTGGATCCGCGTTCCGGCATAGGAGGGGTTAATGAGTGACTTTGACTTAAAAAATTGCGTTAATTGGTTAGGAATCGTTTTGATAGGCTCTGAGTACGACACTTAGTAAAGTAGTCGCCTGGAAAATCCCAAGGCAAACCCCTCATTGAAGATATTGGTACAGCTAAAGAGGAGTTATTAATAAACCAATAGTTTTTATACCTCTCAGTTTGACATCTCGTTTCCGAATACAATACTTTCATAGTGTTGAATTAAATAAAAATACTTTACATCATGTTGGGTACATTGAGTAATACGTATGTAGGTATATTGTCATTGATACATATCATATAACCTAGGTGGTGATGAATCGACTATTTCAGTTCACATAATTTCGATACAAACGAGGCTGACTTAATTTGTAATTATTTGTAGAGTCTAGATTCTTCAAAGTGTTGCCTAAATAAGAAATTAATATGAATGTAATATATCAATATGAACACCTGTTTCATTGGTATTAATCTAAAATCTTTAAATATATGAATATAACTAGACCCCAACGAGTCCACCAACCAGTCACTGTAAACTATAATATGCGACGTTCACATCTCACTCCGATTCCCGCTGGCTCTAACACTCGATAATTTCTATAAACTTGTTACAAAATGGCCACTTGTCACTACACAAGTATGCCCAAACACGGTCCTTGAATATTTTAAACGTTGAAGCCCTATGTCCATATTATTTGTCGATAAGACCCATTGTAGTGGAAACTGGTGAACGCCTCAGGCAAATGATACAGCACTCAGTTCTCATGATTGTTACGCCATTCATTCCACTCCAAATAATATAGGTGTATCGCCAATCGGGTTTTATTTTTTTGTATTTAAGGCCGAATAAATGCTTTGATAAAAAAATGTGTAGACGATAATGTCCCACAGCTGGGCAAAGGCCTCTCATCTCACTGAAAATATCAGTAAGTTTCATTATATTTCATTTATTCGTATTTTATTTATGTCTATAAACTGTATGAAGTATGTAACATTTATTATAAAAATTAACATTGAATCAGCAATAAACAGCTCATCATCTAATCGCCGCGCCCGTATAAAAAATTGCGTCAACCAAATCTCAGGTTCCGTGAGTCATCGCGCATCGCGTAATGTTAAGACGTATAATTTCGGCCGCTCCGTCACGAGCAGAGTGGCGCAGTGGAAGCGTGCTGGGCCCATAACCCAGAGGTCCGTGGATCGAAACCACGCTCTGCTAGTTTCGTTTTTGCACTTTGTTTTTGTTAACCGTTCATTTTACATTGTTACCTGAAGTGAACCGGCAAGTTTTGTATAAAAACAAGTCGATAAACACAAACAGTTCGCAACAGTGCGTCCGTTTGTTTTATCATGGGATATTGATAATTTATAACACGTGCGCGCTCTGCCCAATGTTTTTTTAATCATCAGCCCGCGGCATTCCACTATCTGTACTTTGGTATTTTCAAACGAGAATAGTTTTGGCAAACGACAATGTTTTTCTTTTATTGTTTTTGTTTGGATAAAGTTTCTCTAATGCGTTGGTTTAGATTAGCGCCATCTAGCGGCTTGAAACTGTACTAAGTTATGTGCAGTTATGTACATGATGTTAATAATATTTTACAATGCGAACATTATGTAATTAAATTATTGCTTAATTTTATAATTTTAGCGAGATATAATTTAAGTAATGTGCACCACAAATAATGTGTAATTCACAAACAAAGAACTGAGAAGCTGCAATAAGCTATGTGGTACTCCATAGTCGTTACATAAGATCTATGTACCAGCACCTTCCCTTACAAATAAAATTGTCCGCGTTACCGACGGCCGCGGCACCTCGCGGCGGCGGCGGCGGCGCGTCACTCGTCACGACACCCCACCGACTTCATTACTCAACCCTAACGCGTCACATTATTATGCAAATTTCAATTTTAAACCACTTGTTATCTAGTTAGCGACGAAAAATACCTAACTGCACCCCAAATTAGCCCCCGGCCGCCAACTAAACCGTAAATAATCAATGGCAATTGACAAACGAAGCATTCGCCTGTCAAATTTTAGTTTTATATGTAGCAAAATTGTTGGCAAATGCTACACACCAATTATTACTTCATTTTCAACCTTATGTCTTGTGGTATAGTGGCTAAGTTAGCAGTATATGTTATGTTGGGAGGTGTATGTCCGGAGGTGCGTAATGGTGTTCTTGTTATGTTAATCGATGCCCTGAGGCTGAGGGTGCAGTTGCAAGATGAGAGAGCCATCGATTGAGGACTAACGAACGGACCGATTGTAATCGAATCACTAAACGTTGAACGATACAAGTGCTGGGAACTACATCTTGAAATGCCCAGAATAAGTATGCACCTAACTAAGATATACATAGTTAATTGATAGTTCAATAAATATAATTTAGAAATACCAACCGAATACAACCTTCCTCCATCTCTATTATCTTATGACATTACTGAAAGTCCAGAAGAAAACTTAGATTTTTCCAAATGCACTATAGAATTTTTGATATACTCTTCTAATTTCATTATTTTAACTTTGAATAAGATATTATTATTTTTACTTGACAGGTGCCTATTGAGTTTTATAGTTTGAAAATATCTAGGAGTCATCAACATTAGCTTTTCTAAACCTCCGGTACGTAGGTAATAACTTGTTTAATAAATTCAATGAACGCATCGTCTTTTCCCCAAAAATCATTTTTTATGCAGACATTTGAACTATACCCTCAGTATGTAATCTAAATCATTACATTTCCAATTAAGAGAAACATACTGCTCAAAAGTATTAAGAGAGAAAACATTATCTTCTCAACCGCATTTATAATATCTATGAAGTTTGGTTAATTAAAAAGAGATGAGTCCACACTGAGTTGAAGTCATTAACCGAACCCCTTCTCCAAACAAACTCTAGGGAAAGTTATCTCTGAACGATATTCATAAAAGTATTCGTCATTTTATAGCGGTTTTATTGGTCTAGCTTTACAAAAGGATACTTCGGGGAAGACTTTCGAACATGAAGAACTATGGGTACTAAAGTGTACCATTGTTGTAAATAAACATACTTTTTCTAAAACTTAACCTTGATTTAATTAAAACTTGATAATTTTGACAATGTATTATGTACAATTCTGTGAAGCGGGCCTTTGCCCAGCACTGGGACGATACAAGCTAACACTACGACTACTACTACTTAATTCAGCTTATTTTAAGTTACTATACAAAATTCAAGTTCTAAGGAAATAAAACTGAAAAACATGTGACTTAAAGTTCAAAATATTACCTAAGTAGGTACCTATGTATTAAATTGACAATCAAAAGAGTAGATACTTTTTCACAATATACATACTTACATTTTGAAAATTCGCATAGGTACCTATTGAATTTTTAAGTTTAAGCGAACGCTACACATTTGAATTGAAACTCCGTTTACGGATACACTTCGCTTTTATTTGACGTTTTTATCTGATGTTTCGGTCCCTTTACAGGAACCATGGTCATAGAAGAAAGACAGTTTCAATTCTAAATTGATAATTCTCATTGACAAGTTTGCGGGTAATATATAATTTTGAATATGAGGTGCTAAGTATGCTTAACATTGTCATGGGATGACTGTACATGCTGGGTACCACCTATCCATGCATTGCTTCACGTGCCCTGCGTATGGTAAGTACGCAATGACGCACCGCGAATGCCTCCAAAACGTGTAAAGAAGTTTTAATTGAAAGTACTCATATCGCCTGTACGTATTGTTTACGCACGTAAGTATTTAGGTGTAAAAATGAACGTTAATTTGTCTCATACACACATTAAATTTTTTTCCTAACCTATTTCGTGAAAATTGCAAAAAAATAATAGAAATTGTACTGTCAATAATTTACTCATTTACATATTTAAACAATTCATTTTATTTTCTAAGAACTATGTTTATTACTCACCACTACAATAATCTATCGATATCTCCATCTCTTTCTGCCGCCATTTTCTGTCCCGCTCGCACGTTGACAGATCGAAAACCACGTGACGTCACTCATCGCGTATCAGTCACAAATTCTTTATTGGAATTATATTTAGAACGTCATCGTAAATGTCAGTGTCAAATTGCTGAATTTCTTTTCGGCTGTAAGTGAACACAGCGAGTTGTGTGAAAGACGTAGTAACACTGGCTGAACGCGGCGTACTCTCGCCGTTCAACTAAATTTTCAATTCAAACAGGGTCTTTATAAGGGTAGTGACGCTGTACAAAATTTACATATCGACGTAATAAACCAACGCGGGTGTCTGTTCTGAATTTTGAAGCGTTTTGATATGAAACTTTTTGTTTTTGTCATGTTATTTTTAGACGGAACAGATTTACTAGCTTTGTGTTTAAATATGAAATACGCTGTGAAACAACACAGTGTAAATAAAAGTCTTGTATGAAATCCCATTTGTTAAAAATAACTTCAAAATATAATAAATAAAAATATATTTATATGTTTTATTCTAACATCGTGACCACATATTTGTATGAGGTTACTATCAAATTGATAAATAGTTATCAACTCGGTAGTCGGTAGCACTACACTAAATTATAATAACGTGTTATAAAAATTATACATTTACATATCCAAGCAATTTTAACTCTTACACGAAACACATAAAGTAAATATTCAATTGCTTTGAATCTATCGATGCAAATGAATTTGTATGACTTAATAACACACAAATGAGGCTCATTCACTTTTTCACTGTCACTATTAAAACATTATTCAAATGAATGGCTCATTTGTATTGCATGTATGCAAGGTTTAACATTGCACTGGTTATTACGTAGATTAACCGGTTACTTAGATATGTTCGATGCGAGATACACCTGATGATTAAGCGATTGACAGCGGTTATTTGTATATGGTTATTTCTGCAAGTGTTTGGATGCTTCACTTTCAATAGAATATTCATCAGTTCTGTTTGTGTACACAACTTTTTATGCGCCAAGTGTGTTTGTATTTACATAGCTGTACTTCAGGATACGATTGCTAACTTCCTTCTGTACTAGTTATGAAAGAAATGAGAATATGTACTTTAGAGAAGAGAATATGCGCAGGGTTATTCGATAAAGTTATCGATGGTTGGATTGTATCGATGACTTGTCTTCATTCGTTTTAAATTTTAAATTGAGATTCGAATTACGAAAGACAAGCGGGCGATGATCGGAGGCCCACCGTTCGTGGCCACTATCGATTTTTCCGTCCGCCCCCAACTTTGTTGACAAAGGCTGGTTCTTAAGCCAAATGAGATGCACCCCAAAGAATATTATGGGCATCACATCGCTCCACTATCGCTAGATATATTGTTGTGAGCGTAGATATCTGCACGAACTCATATCGGCTCTTTATTGATCTTTTAACCGTGGTCTTACTCGGTCTTGGTCGCTTTATTAAATGTCGTATTTGTTACTTTGTATACATTCGATCATTTGTTTGGCTGGAACTTTATCTAACAAACTTTTTTCAGATTCAATGTCGCTACTTACTTCTTTAACTGTAATTAATAAACATAAAAGGTAAATAAAAAGGAATATGGAGCTCATGAGCTCGCTCAAATAAACAGATTAAAGTCCAGTGCATTCGAAATCGCTCAAATAATCGGCTCACAATGAAGTGCCGCAATAATCCGCAGTTCCCACAGATCCCCAAAAATACTGTCTATAAATAATGTTTATCTTTATTTATTTACGTGTTAGTGAATACATTCCCATAATGCATCGCTCTTTGATCCGTCCACATGCAAAATACTCGGATGTCCCTTCATGCAAATTCGCACATACAAAAACAAGGGTGTATGCGTAATGCTCTTAATGCTTGAAACACCATTAATATTTGAAAAACAACTACAGATAAAAATATTTAAATCCGAGTCTCGCTTTAAGCCGCTGTCGCAGAGGCGTTGATCTGGGAACCGTGACCTGTATTCCTTTCATCCGAACTTTGTTGTTTATTTTCCAAATTAACAAGTTATTTGCGTAATGAAACATTATGTAAGAAGCTTATGGTTTACGCTGGACTGCGTGGCGCTCGATGAAAATATTGATATCGTAATTCAAAATCGTGCTTTCTGTGTGAAATAGCTGTGAAATTCCGTGTTTACACGAAACTTCTCATTTTGGTTCTTCTCATAACTATCAAAGCTTTGTTACAAGTTAATATATTATTGCAGTCGGCTGTTTCAATTAATTTATTCAAATATTGGCCTTTTGCCCTTTGGCCTTTGCCCATCAGTGGGTCGTTACAGGCCAACACTGTACTTAAGTATTTTGATTGCTATCAAACAATATAGCTCATACAACTTTAATTAAACTTTGAGTACCTAGTTACGTCATTACCGGTACGCTGGTAACGTAATTTAATAATGAAATTGACGCAATAAGTCGTCGCACCGTCGCTGTCCGCGGCCGATTAAAATCTATTAGTGCTGCACCAAAGGGGAGACCGAATTAATATTCACATCACGCACGATTCGTATACGCAAACGTGTAATCTTTTTATCGGCGCGTCTGGTTGTCGCGGGCGTGCGCGGACAAAGCGCTCTATCGATATCGATATAATGTCGCGCACATCACCATTAACATTTGTTTTGGTTTGCACTCATTATCGGAACATGACTGTTCTTACTAGTTTAGGACCATTGTAGACTATACCCCAAACAGTCAACAGTCTTTGGACTGATTTGTTCGTAGCTATTAAGTTTGTCTCTTTCGACTCTGTCTAACAACAGGTGCCGATACAAATATTTAATCCAACAGTGAACAAGCCTGATATGCGAAGCAGTCTGTTAGAGTCTTGTCTCTAGTGTGTCCAGGAGAGCCTATGACAGATCATACGGCTCTTTAGACCTGGACATAGTCTGTATGAACTAAGGTGGGCAAGGGTTCTTATTAATCGTTTTGCATTTGAATATACTCGAACATGCGATTAAATCAAATGTCCAAAGTTATTGGCGCCCTTTCAACCGACAACTATTGCTTTAACTCTTCATAAAATAAGTTAAGTGTGGCCTCAGATTACATAATAGTTTCTGTAATCTAGTATCCTACTGAAAACTAGTGTACCTAGTAAATTTAGAGTCCTGAATATGCGCAATGCTGTGACAAGTCGGTTATTGTAAAATCTGTCAAAGTTGTCTGTTAAAGTTTGGTTCGAAGTTGGTTAAACTCGATTGGTTCGCAATACGGAACAGAACAGTAAATATAAATTGTTCTTGTATGATGAATTTTAAATATGGCTATTTAGGAATTATTTTAAAGGAGTAATAACTAACAAACCTTGAGTAGGTAGTAACCCGCTTGGTTGCTACCGCTGTAGCCAACCAATATTTTGCAAGCTTCATCATGTTAAATGACTTACTTACTCGCTATTTATTGAACTTGCCAGCTCGCACATCGTTAATCGCATAACATCACAACTGTCACACATATGTCAAACAATATACAAAAACCTCCTGCGAGACAAGGAGTAATCTAATTGAAGCTTTCTATACTTAGCCCCAATTTCACAATTGCACTGAACTCAATATTCACCTTAAACCAATTTCTTCAGCTAAACTGAGAACAAACTTTCAAAATTGATTCCCTAAAACCGAGATGATCGTGGTACGAGATAGAAACCGTGAATTTGAACCTTAACCTCAAAAGATCAGCCATATACCAGCCCCCACATGAGTACAGGAGAGGTCACAACATGGACGGACCCGAGCGCGTCCGCCGGAAGCCGCTAGTCTGCTGGCCCTTCCTTCCTCCGCAAGATGTTACTAGCCCTAACAATATTTATAGCGTCACTTCTAATTGTTTATAGAGGCTCCTGAAATAAATGATTTTAGACTAAAAATCAGTAAAATGTTATCTTGGATTTGTTGGAGTTCCTTGGCAAGATCTATACTTCAATAACTTTTCAGCTATATACAAGACGATAAAGACATCAAGTCTATTTCTTTAAAAATAGTCTGAAGGGAAGATTCTTTGCACACTGTTATTAGAAATATCTCGCATTCCGGGCACTAATATAATTTATGTCCTGCAAAACGCTCTATTGTGTAAAAAAAAATAATTAGGAATTGTTAGAGGAAGAATTAGAGGCGATAGTAGTTATTTGTTAGTGTGATTTGAGTATTTGATGATGAAGTCCTGTTATCCCTCATCAGGGACATAGGGCTCGCAGAAGAGATCTCCACTGCTTCCGATTTTGTGCGGCAACTTCCAGGTCCTTCCAGCCGAGTCCAGTCGATGCAGCCTCTTTATCAACTGAGCGCCGCCAGGTTGTGCGGGGGCGGCCAGGCCTTCTTTTTCCTTGCGCTTGCCACGATAACCCTTGCTTGGACAGATGATTGTCTGGTCTCCGCAATACATGTCCAATCCAGCGCCATTTTCTTTTTAGGATCTCTTTATCGATGGGTTCTTGGTCAGTCATCTCCCACAGCCTTGTATTGGAGATAGTTTGTGGCCAGTGGATTCCCAGTATGCGTCGTAAGCATTTATTTACGAAGACTTGCAGTTTACTGGTTATTTCTTTTTTAACCAACCACGTCTCGCATCCGTACAGGAGGACTGACTTGACATTGGAGTTGAATACTCTGATCTTTGTACGCCGAGTGATTATGGAAGATGTCCAGACAGGTTTCAGTTGCGCATATGTGGCTCTGGCTTTATTTATGCGCGCCTCTACATCCGCTTCTGCTCCTCCTTGTGGGTCCACAACGCTACCTAGGTATATAAAACGCTGTACCCGCTCGACAACCTCGCCGTTAATGCATATGGGCGCTGTATCATTGGTATTTAGGCGCATGTCTTTGGTCTTGCTACAGTTGATGCGCAGGCCTTCTTTAGCAGCTTCGTTTGCGAGGTCGTTAGTCTTGGACTGAAGGAGGTCACGGGATGTGGAGAGTAGACAGAGATCGTCCGCGAAGTCTATGTCTTCGAGGGTATTGCCATGTGGCCAAGGAAATCCTCTCTCTTCTTTATTGGTTACTCTGCGCATCACGTCATCCAAGACTATCAGGAAAAGCAGCGGTGACAACAAGCAGCCCTGTTTCACTCCGGCAGTGACCGTTATTGGATCAGTTAGCGTGCCTTTGTGTATTACTCTGCAAAAGGAACCCTCGTAAAGGCATTTGATAATTTCTATGATCTTGACTGGTATACCTCTTCGCTTGAGAATTCTCCATATACTAGACCATTTCACTCGGTCAAACGCCTTCTCGAAGTCTACAAACAGGGTATAGAGCTCATTTCGCATTTCATTGCACTGTTCCAGTATCATACGTAGTACATTGATTTGGTCGGCGCAGGATCTCCCCGCTCTGAATCCACTCTGTTCGTCTCTCAGCGTGCAGTCAACCGCGCTTGTCATTCTGTCTAACAATATCTTACATAGAATCTTGGAGCACACTGGCAGCAAGTTAATTCCTCGCCAGTTAGAGCATTGGGACAGATCACCTTTCTTTGGTAGCTTAATTATGATGCCCTCCTTCCAGCTTTCAGGCACTTGGCCTGTTTCCCACACGGCCGTCATCAGGGGCAGCAGTATCTCCGCCGTCACGTCTGCATTAGTTTTAAATGCCTCAACCGGGATGCCATCATTTCCAGGAGCTTTGCCAGATTTTAGACTTCTAATGGCACGTGCTATTTCAGCTTTGTCTGGAGGATCGACTTTGATGTCTAAAACACCGCTTCCTGAGTCGACATCGTCATCAGCTTCTGCTTCGGTGTCCAGAGCGTGAAATACCTCATTGAAGTATTCACGCCAACGCCGTAATTGGTCTTCCAACGTGGTAAGAAGCTTTCCTGCTTTGTCTACTACTGGTGGAGTTGTCGGTGGTTTATTGCACAGCTCCTTTCCGGCACGGTACAGTTCTCTGGTATTTCCGGCGTACGCTGCAAGTTCCGCTCTTTTGGCTATCGATGCAGCTCTAACGCGCCTGTCTCTCTTGGCACTGCGCTTTATATCGCTTTCGCACAGAAAATATTCATAAGCTAGGATTTCTTTGGTGTTCTGATCTTTTTCCGCATTAAGCTTCTCTTTGATGGACTTTCGGTGCTGTATTTTATCCCATGTATCCGCGGATATCCACTCCTTTTTTCCAAAGTTTTTGTAGCCTAAGAACTTTTCGCAGCATTTGTGCATCGTACCTCTAACAGTGTTCCACTCTTCCTCTACTGATCTTTTCTCTGCCATCTGAGCGAAGTAGTGGTTATGCAGTTCTACGCTGAACTCCCGCTTTATGTCTGGATTCTGTAGTTTGGAAACATCGAAACGCCGAGATATTGTGGTTGTCTTAGTCTGGACCTTTGCTATCTTCAGGCGGATTCTTGCCACTATGAGGTGGTGATCACTGTTTACGTCTGCTCCTCTTCGGTTTCGGACGTCCAATAGAGAGTGCCGCCATTTCCTACTTATCATGACGTGGTCTATTTGATTTTCTGTCCTTCTATCAGGAGAAACCCAGGATACCTTGTAGCAGTCCTTATGTGGGAATATCGAGCCTCCAATCACCAAATCGAATTCACAGCAGAAGTCTACAAGCATGTTACCATTTTCGCTTCGTGTACCTAGAGCATGTTTCCCTACCCACGATTCTATGTTTTGGTTGTCACCCCCTATCTGAGCGTTATAATCACCCATGCAGATCACAATATCGCCTTTTGGAATGGTTCGCATCGTCGTCGCTAGTTGTTCGTAGAAAGTTTCTTTTTTACATAATTCCGCTGCGTTAGTGGGTGCGTAGCATTGTAATATAGTGATGTTTCTCACTTTAGATTTAAAGCGTGCCATGATAATTCTGTCTGACACTGGTTGCCAATCAAGTAGACTATTTCGGGCATTTCTGGCAAGCAGAATCCCCACACCATATTCGTGTTTTTCTAACTGCCCCGAGTATAAAAGGGTGTAGTCTTCAATTTGTTGTTCCCCAAAGTCTTTCCATCTCGTTTCAGAAATGCCAAGTATTTGTAACTGGTAGTCCCGCATATATTTAACAACCTGATGTCCTCTACTTTCTTCGCGCATCGTACGAACATTCCAACATCCAATCAGAGTCCTTAATTTCGCGCCAAAGGTCGTTGTTTGAAAATCGGTCCGTTTATTTCTTCTTTGAGTTTCAGTAATAATAAAGTTTCAGATATACAGGGAATTAGCCCATAGTATCCTAGACGGCTAGCAGGGCTGCTGCCTTATAGCGTGCCGCCACACTCAGTTTGTTCTCGAAGTACCTTCTCCTATCGGTCCTTTTTGGGGGCATTTAGACCGCCAAGGCCGCCGATAGCCTCTTCCAGCCGGAGCCAGGTGAATGGTTATACCGCCACTGCTCGGTCGCCAGGGCCTCGTCTGTTGTCTAGCAGGGAGCACCACGGCGTGGTGTACGCCGCCGCCATCCGGCGCGTGCAGGTGAGGTTGACATTTGGGATGGATAAGGTGTTATAGTCCATTCTCCCCTTACTCCCCATTGAGTATTTAGTTATGATAAAATATAGTATAATGTAAAAGTCAATGGAAACGTATATCTAATCATTAGGTAATCTGTACCTTCCAAATAGTCCAATATATGTAATTACTAAGATGAATTATTAACGTCTTCATAAATAAAAGTCTAATTTACCAAAACAAAAGTAGGACATTTATTTAATTAAATTGTGGCACAACCTTATCATGATTTCGACCATAATTAATATTATTTATTATTATGAGAATTAACATTTTATTGTTATATTTCTTAAAGTGTTTCGCTCCATGAATTTTGACGATTTTGCACTGAAGTGATGTTGAGATTAGACACATTAAACGCATCGGTTCGCTGCGTGGCCAACTATTAAATGTGGAAATTGTTTGGGGGCTCTGACTTTATTATACATGTTGTTTACGGTGCTACCGGGGACACAAGATACCTATGCAGTATGCCTGCTTGCTATTAATAAATGTTTTATTATAGAATCATCGCATGATACCAGCTAACAAAACCTTCATTACCTAAGTAATAATAAAAACTAATATTCTAATAAAAACCGTAATAATTTTAATTCAGTCTGCAAAAGATTTCATAAGTTTATTAGATTCGATGACAATATTAATTCATACTTTAAAGTCAGGAGGACATATACTAGTACGAATATGGCATAAATCATCACTTTTTTCTAAAATCATACTTATTCGAATGAAATTTTTTTTAATCCAATATTTTCCTTAATTTGACATAGTACCACCAGCCCTGCCAATCCAAGACCTCTTACATACCAATCGCCCCTCTAAGTAGCCGTGTCATCGTCCGGCCCTCAGCCCAACGCGCTGATAACTGAACTACTGCACTTGTTGACATTTGTAATCTGATGTCCGAGGTGGGAAGGTCAAGATGATGGGACTTTCTGGGATTCCATTTAGTTAAAAGGTCGCTCGTTTAGATTAGGCTTACAAAGTGTGAGTTCACACATGCCAGAGAGTGTGTGAGGGGATCACACATGTGAGATCAGTATCATCAGATGCATGAAATAGCATCATCAAATTGCTTGCTTGTTATTTTGCTTGTAACTCGCTAGTTTGTAGCTTGTAAACTAATTACACGACACGCCTTAACTGTCTAGGCTATTAAGGATTTTCTAGAGCTAACATTTTGAAAGTGTCAAATCATTGTTTATTCTCTCTTGAAGGTTTATTAATCCGGTTAGGAGTAAATCTTTTTAAACACTTCTGTTTCCAACCATTGATATCTCCATAAAGAGTTATCCTAATTGTATCTTCCTATTGGTAGAGCCTCTATAAATGACTCCACAAACTTTATAGTTCTCTCCCCTATTTATTTGCCGCTCCCAAAGCTAGCAAATAAAACCAAATCTTAATTGTGCCAGTTCAAATGAAAGCCATCACTTACTCAGCTAAATCTTAACCTAAACAGTGTAGCTCACTTATCAGTCGAACCATCGACCCTTGGCCGGTTTTTATCCCTTTACGGGCTTTTAAGAGCGTCCTTGAAGGGGAAGGTTCCAGTCAATTGGTGCAGTTCTTTAGATAATGTGCTGCGATAGTTGGGACGGTTGACACTCTCTTTGTTGACGGAAAAGATAGAGTAGTGGAGACGGTGTTTAGATAGAGGACAGCGCCTAGTGTTAGTTAATCTGATTCTGTTAGTGTTTTGTTTTAGGTAGGCATTTGTTTTGTTCATCCAAAATTCGAATTTCGAGTAAACAAAACAAATGAAATGACACTTGCGTTATTTTGCATGATTCCCTTGTTATTTGTAGAGTACCTACTGCCTTGCAGACATGATTGTGTCCATTGAATCTTAACTGGACTATAATCTGATCAGTTGACCTTACACAATTAACCCTATCGTTGCTAAGTTAAGCATTAAACTAAGCCTCACAACACCAGTATTAATTACCGACACCTCATTACAGTGCCTATGCAGTGTTAATCAATCCATAACATCAATCAAGCTCCACAAACACACAGACAGACACGTCGCCTCGTGTGTGTGTTCACGCTTCGACGTACTCAAATTGGTCAGCGTAATTACGTTACATGGTGATAAAAAAATTAATTTAGTAAAAGAGGAAGTTGTTGATGGGACTATTGTCAAATTTTTGGGACCCTACAGTTAATGGGAGGTAATTTTCATATTTAATTCAGTTTAAAATTGGTTTAGTTTATTACTTTGTTAAAGGACGTGGTAAGAGAACAAGTATGACCCCTCAAAAGTGTTTGCAAGGCATATATTCACGATTTCCTCATACAACATGAGTGTGCAGTGCCGTGCAATAAAACGCTGCACAAAAACAATAACGGCTCGGTTTAGCAAATAGGTTACGATAACTGAAACACACTTCACTGTCCTCAAGCGCGCGCCGCCATAAACCGCGCACAATCGGCTCAGAGGTGCCGATCCATTATAAAAGTGGACATAAGAAGGCCTACTTTTGTTTCGATTTTAAAGCGGCACATTGAGTCATTATTCGCGGCACGTGGTCGCGAATATATAATATTTTATAACTTCACGCCTTTAGCGGCCGCCGACTGATAAAACTTTCATTGTTTGTTCCAGGAATTTGCTATCATTGTGCTCAGTTTATTTGTGCTAAGTTTACGATAACGTATGCGGCGCTCGGTGACGATGGCGCAACAAACAAACAGGCACATGTTTTATTGAAATCCTTTGATCTTTAGCTTCAATGTTTCATTGAAATATTATAAATGGTTAACGTAGAGCATTAATAGTTTACAGTTCACTTCTTCAATTACTAGATAAAACCTTCATACCTTGAATTCTTGAAAGGTTGCATTTTTATTTCTTAACTTCTATGACAAACTTTTAAATGCCAAAATCTACATGTTTTCAGTGCAGTGACAAATTTACTATACAATATTCATTAAAAACTGAACAAAAAATACAACAGTCATCACCACTAGCCAATATTGCATGCACAAACCAAACAAATTGAATCCTCATTACAACAACAATAGGAAATCAAATGTGAATCAAAGCTTCAATTATCGGCCCTCCCCACAATGGCGACACAAATGGAAAGAATTAAAGTTAAAATTGTGAATTTCACCATTACGCGCGTTTTCGATGGCAAGATTAGTCGACATCAATCATTTGTTGGGAGCAAGCGGACCGCGGCGCAAATCATAGTCCTGACGCGTCACACTGACACCCACATCCCGATACCATCATAGAGTATACACGATACAGAGTAGCTGCAGTTAGGTTCTTTTATTTTAAACCTTACATATTAGATATTTAAAACTAAGGTTAGGTTAGGTAGTAACCTACCTACTTTCTACAGTAGGCTTTACATGCATACAAATTACTGCATATGTAAGACCATGTGGTGTGTAAAACCGCTCCAAAAGTGCAGACTAAAGTTATCACAACAGTTTACTATCCATCATTGTTCCACCTCATCAGTCTTGTCTCTTCTGCAGCATTTCATAACTTACGTAGAAAAGATTTTGAATTCCATCAGACATCAGTTTTCATAAAAAAAGCTCTCTGTTCTTTATTCGTACACTGGTTTCATTTACACAAAACTCTATCTAAAAGTAAGTGAGTAAAATTCACCATTTTAAAATTATCACAGAACCAAGCACTATTTAGCTAAAGTTTTTGATCCAGGGAGGTCATGTTGTATATGACCTAATATAGTACTGTTGTTAACACGTAGGAATATTCCATTGACATGAAGTATGCCCTCTGCCCTCATACGAGTAGTGTTTGCCGCGATCGCAGGCGCAAGTCAGCGCGGCGCGGAGTGGGAGACGCCTCGACAATGCACAGGAAGTGTCGACCGAATCGAATTACACACGCACAGACATTTCGACAAATTTTATATTATTTCACCTCTATTGTTTCGTTTATTCATCTTTCTTCTATTAACACTTTTGTCGTGGGTGTCCAAATTATTTATGGTCACTTTTGAAGTTCCGTACCTACCTCAAAAGGTAAACAATTCGTATAGGATCACTCGTAATACTAAAAAAGATATCGTACTGAGTTTGAGTTAATATATGTATTTTATACGCCTTTCAAATATTCAGTTTAAGATTCACCATTTTACACCTCCGTAGTGATGTGAACAACATAAACTGCCTCACAATCACCACTTTCATGAGACCATATTTGGTTATCAATAAAAGGCGAGTCAGATAGAAAACAGACAAACGATGAAGTTCATAAAACGTTTATGTTCCATCATACGCGCAGTATGTGAGCGATATTCCGTCGCATGGAGTCGCGTCACCCACATGTATGGTGTATCTTATGGCAATTCCGAGCAGAATTGAACCAATAGAACACTTTGTTCTTGGAAGACAGCAGGCGCGCCCTTATCGTGGTTGTAAATCAATATATGATTACAAATTTAATGCTACTGTTGGACTATAAATCAGAGATTTTAAATTACGAGGTACAAGCGAGTGATCGCGACGCGTGAGGCCCCCTAGTGGTGTGCCGTTGTGTCGACACTCGATAAATCCACGTGTAGGCAGCGCCCGTACAAGGACTCGTTCGGTATAAATAGAACGCTGGCTCTTATAATAATTGTTTAATGCTGCTTTATATTATTTATGCTCGCTTGCTTTCTATTTGTGGGATGTAAGTTACATGTATTTGAAGAATTTAATTTTATGATATTTATTTACACAATGTTGCCTAACATTTAGCAATGGAAAAAAGTTATACGTAACATAAACTATCCAAACCAGGAAAAAACATCGGGGCGCACAATTTATAGAATTCATATTTTCATCTATGTTGAGTGCGATGTTCGTCAACTATGTTACAATTTTTACTCCATTCCGTATCGACATGTGTCCCATCACTAGTCGTGTCAACACTATCCGCGCTACATGATGAACTGCGAACAATACCCGACACTATTTCCATGCCGATGTCATTTTCATGGCGATCCTTCGGTAATAGCACAAAACGGATCTACACTTTTTATGACACAGTTTGAAATCGAAGGTGTCATGAATACGTCATGAAAGTGTCATGATATGACTGTTTGTGTTTTGTTTATGATTGTTTTAGTGTTGTTCTAAGTTGAAGAGTTGTAAAGTAGGAATGCGAATCAAATAAACGACACAGGATGTGACACGTTCGAATGCACTTGATTTGAGATTTATTACGTTATTGTTTGTGGATATAAATAGTTTGATTGTATTTGTTCATGCCAGGATTTTAAATGCTTAAATAGGTATGTAATATACGGATTTAATGTGGTGAGAAACACTTGTCGCCTTCTTAATATATTTAAAAGTAAAATCCTTTAAAACAATCAATGGTTTTAGTTCAATGACCTAATCATCAAGTAAACATCATAGATTTGTCATTCACAAATGCTAAAGAAACGATGTTCATAATAAGGTTCAAGTCAAGTCAAGTCAAGTCAAATATTTTTATTCAGTTTTGGCCCCATAGAGGCTCTTTTGAACGTACCACCCATTCGGAAGAACATCAGCAGAGAAGAATGGGCAAGAAACTCTGCTGGTTATTTTTTTTTAAGTCAAGGTATAATACAATTTAATACTTATAAGTATAGATTACATGTCAAAATCAGCTTGACTTGCTGGTGCAGGAATTTGACTCCAGACATATTTGTCCTCAATGTAATCAGTAACGCTATAGTATGCTTTAGTCAATAAAACGTCTTTAACGTATGATTTGAATTTACCTTCACTAAGCCCAGTTACCTCCTTGGGAATTTTATTATAAAATTGAATACATCTACCAATGAAAGACTTCCCGGTTCGCGCTAACCTGGACTTAACAACAGCAAGCTTATTTCTATTTCGCGTATTAAAACTGTGGTGATCTCCGCGCACCTTAAGGTTACTCAAGTTTCGGCGGGCATACATTATATTTTCAAATATATATAACGAAGGAACGGTAAGAATTCGACTGGATTTAAAACGTTCCCTTAGTGACTCACGTGACCCCAATTTATAAATCGCGCGAAAAGCTCTCTTTTGGAGTAAAAAAATTGATTGAACATCGGCGGCACCTCCCCACAATAGTATACCATAGGATAGTATACTATGAAAATAGGCAAAGTAAACAATTCTTGCCGTTTCTTCATTCGTTATTTGCCTAATCTTATGGACCGCAAAAGATGCTGAGCTTAGCCTACCCGAAAGTGAATTTATATGAGAACCCCATTGTAATTTTGAATCTATGTCTAATCCTAAGAATTTAGTGCTACTGTCAAGAGTTAATCGAGTACCCCCCAATTTGACGCAAGAATCTACTACTGGGACATTCGGTAATGAAAATTTAATGCATTTAGTTTTTGCCTCATTAAGAAGTAGGTTGTTAGTGGAAAACCAATCTAGGAGAATAGCCAAAGCTTTGTTAACCTGCACAAGGTCCCTATCCTTCCTATCTACTTTAAAAATTAACGAGGTATCATCGGCGAATAATACCGTGTCGCATAGGCTTTCCATTAGATACGAGAGGTCATTTATGTAGACTAGAAACAAAAACGGACCTAAAATTGACCCCTGAGGCACGCCTAACTCAATATTAGACCCTTCCGAAAGGTTATCGTTAACGTTTACTTTTTGTCGCCGACCGCCTAAGTAAGATTTCATGAGTTCAAGGGCAGGACCACGGATGCCGTAACATTCTAACTTCAAAATTAACGTTAAATAATCTACACAGTCAAAAGCCTTGGAAAGATCACAAAATACTCCAAGAGCATCCTGCAAACCTTCCCAGGCGTCAAAAATATGAGAAACTAATTTAGTCCCAGCATCTATGGTTGACTTACCCTTTGTAAAGCCGAACTGATTTTTATGTAGAATCTTATGCTCATCAAAATGGGACATTAACTGATCTAGGATTAATTTTTCAAAAATTTTGCTAAGAGCTGGAAGAACTGAAATAGGTCTATAATTATTGGGATCATCCTTACTACCGGATTTGAAAATTGGAGTGACTTTACTATGTTTCATTAGATCTGGAAAAGTACCTGCTTTTAGGCATAGATTGAAGAGATTCGTAAGTTCAGGAGCAATAGTGTTAATAACAGAATCTAACATTTTTACAGAAATACCCCATAGATCTTCTGTGTTTTTCATGTTCAGTGATTTAAAAGCTTTTTTAAGCTGCGAAATAGAGACTGGTTTAAAACCAAATCCAGGAATTGACCGTTTAAAATTTTCCTTAAGAAGAATTTCAGCTTTAACTGAAGAAGAAGCTAGATTCTTGGTGGTTTCTTTGGGTATACTACTGAAAAACACATCAAAATGGTTGGCCACAGAAATAGGTTCAGTAATTAGTGTTCCGTCATTGCACTTCAAAGTGCAAGGGGTATCCTTGGAAGAAGTTCTTCCAGTCTCTTTGTTAACCGTTTTCCAAATCGTCTTTATTTTATTATTTGATTGTTTTATTTTGCGAGCGGTATGGTTTGCTTTTGCTAAAAGACAAACTTTCTTGAACATTTTTGAGTAATTTCTAACATACGCATGAAAAGCTTCATCGTTGGTGTAAGACCTTTTAAAGTATAATTCAAATAAAACATCTCGACTTTTCCTAATACCTACAGTAGCCCAATCACTAAAACTGATTTTATCTTTAACCGTAAACTGTCTTTTTGGAAACACGGCGTTAACATTTCGCGATATAATCGAAAATAAGTTTTTACAAATCTCATTTGGGTCTTTAGGGTTGGGGCGGTTTAGAGCTAAACTAACTTCAATGCAATCATTCAGGTGTTGTCGTCTCTTTTGAGAACAGTTTAACAACGGTCTACAACCTATGACACACGGTTTGTGTAGTACGGCGTTTTCAAGTTTTATATTGAGACCCAAATGATCCGACCTAACTCCGTTAACTATACATTTATCAAGAATTTTACAATTTGAAAATATATTGTCAATGCATGTTTGAGAGGAAAAAGTAACTCTGGTGGGCTCATTAAAGTTACAATTCAAACCATAAGACAAGAAAAGTGAAACTAAGTTTCCCGCGTCAGAACTATTTACTAGTAAATCAACATTAAAATCACCGCATACTATAACGGACTTCTTACCTTTAGATAATTTACTCAACACCTCCTCCATGACATTTAAAAAAGAAGAAAAAACAGAAGACGGAGGCCTATAGACACAAACTAAGATATAACCGTCAATTTCTGCACAAGCAATCTCACAAGTGCGCTCAAGAGAATATTTAGTGATATCGACCCGTTCTTTGAATTTAATACAATTTCGTAATAAAATGATGCAACCGCCCCCCTCAGCCGATATTCTATTGAACGCACTGGCGACTCTAAAACAATTGATATTAAATTGCATTCTATCATCTTTCAACCAAGTCTCACTAAAACATAAAATGTCGAAGTTATATAAATCTAGTAGTAATTCTACATCCAATATTTTGCCAGAGAAGCGATTTATATTTTGATAATAAAAAGACAAACAACTAGCTTCTGTTGGCTTCCCTGTTGTCACACTTAAATGTTTAAAGACACAGTATTCGCGTTAGTACTAGTACTAACTACTGTGTGGTCACTACCAGACGTTATACTACCTATAACGCTATCAATACAATAACCTACCAAAGTAGATAACTTAATACGAGTTTTCCGAGGGACATGTAAAGTGTCCTCCGTCAAAGTCAAATGTGTAATAAACTTGTTATTATCAAAAAATAATAACCTGTCACTATGACGACATGTCACATTATAAAGCACATTGTTAAGTGCATGGATGTGCTTATTCCTAGTTTCAGAAAGAAACCGGGAGTACGGGAATGCTCCCAACATTATCCTACTAGCTTTCAGCCCTAAGAGTAGGCTAATACTACTAACTAACTCCTTTCTACCTACACCACCACTTGTACCTGCCATAATCAATATAAAAGTCGACCTATCAATTTGATCTTGTAAGCTGATAATCCTATCCATAATATCTTTAAATGTGGCATCAGGCATACAATGGTTAATAACCTTACAGTCTAACTTATTACTTAATAGTGACCCAAAGTCCAGTCCTAGTTGGTCTGAAAATATCAGTAACTTATCTATGTGAGTCTCACTGACAACAAGTTGCGGGGTGATCAGAGTGGGTACAGGCTGGGGCTCCTGTACCTCCACAGCACTGATAACACTGCTAGGCTCTTGAAGAGAGTTAATATGCAATAACTGTTCAGTGTTATGTGTTACTAAGTCTAACAACTCGCTTGCGGACGCCATTTGCTCCTGAAGCCGAGTCTGTGCTGTCTCGTATTTCGAAAATATATCTTGTAAAAGATGCTCTTTTACAGCAAGCTCTTCACGCAGCAACTGGGTATCATGCTCGTACACATTTTTGCTTAATTCTAAGTTCGTGACACTATTGGACAACAGATCAGACAATGATAAGTTCTGTTGAATTAGGCGGGAATTTTTGAAAAAATATTTTGAATTTTCCTGCAATTTCTTACTTTTCCTAATGAATTTAGTAAGTTTTATATATTTTTTAAGTTTATTGTGACTAGTAAAAATAACCGGACTAGAACTCTCATTAGTCAAGTCTATTGTTTCAATTTTGTCTTGAGCATTAAAGTCTGGGTCGGTGGACACTAATTCACTGTAGAGGTTCTGGGTGTACTCCGTCTGCACAGTGAGTTTCTCTCTCTCCAGCTTGGTGATTGCAGTATTGGCGTCGCGTAGGTCTGACTCCAGCACGCTGACTCTGCTGAGCGTCTGCTCATGAACTGCATCGCACTCATTGAATGAGACCACAACCTGCTGAAGCCGGTCACATTCCTGGTGTAACTTAGAATATTCTGCACTTAGGGCTGCTAGTTCCGTCTTCAGTTGTCCATTTCTATTAATAATTTGAAGAATCTCCTCTTCATTGTCCTCTCTCTCCTTGAGTAGCTGCTCGTTGAGGTGTTTAGTTGTCTTGAGTTCCAGCAGAGCAGCCTTCAGCCTCTGCTCGTTGTCATGCGCAGCCATTCTACGAGTTGTCATGGACATATTTGAGGTATACTTCTGAAATTATGAAAGTAAATCTTAAATTTGTGTTGTTATTTTATATTAAAACTAATTATCACTTCACTAGAAGGTAAATAGTTATGTGTTTGAGGGTGTCAATGTGGTGTGATTGTTGTGAGTGTAAAATGTGAAGTTGGGTAAATAAATTAAATTAAATTTTCACAATACTCCCCGGGATCCTTCAACTTTAAAATCCAATGTCACTCAACAGTCCTTGTAGGGAATACCAATTTTGCACTCTTGTAGTGGTAGACAATGACTGGGACTGAAAATATTAAATACACAACCTTAAATATTGTTGGAATTACAATTCAATTGCTAGTGAGGGCTACTTGAGATGAATTTGAGCTAATTAAATGTGTAACAAGTTGAAAGTCAACTGTATTTAGTATTTTGGGGGCAGTATATCTTATCAGTTAGTAGTTTAGAACTAAGTAAACTTTTTTTGTTAGTAAAAGGTGGAGTGTAAGTGCATAGTGTGATGTCAGTAGTGTGTGGGACGACGTTATTTTGTCTTCAATTTTACTTCCACGTGTAGTCAAGTAAATTGAGACTTTTAAACTATGTCCAGTGGTCCTTGACGTTGCTCAAATAATATATTTGAGGCGGTGAATAGTATGTATTTTGTGCGTGGGAGTTGATTGAGTGGTTGTTAGTAAACAAAATATAATTGTAACGATACTCCCCGGGATTCTCCAGATTCAAATTCCAATTTTACGAGTCCGTTAACAGCAGGTTGATAATGGCCGGACCGGTCCTCGATGTCATCCAAATATTTCACTTTTTGGATGATTAATTCTCACTTTAACTGACACTTTCGTATTTATTTCGTCGAAATATGTTTAATTACACTTATTCTACTTAATTATAAGTCCATTTAACAACTTAAAACAATTAAAATTAATTTTTAAATACGGAGATTCAAATTTGACAGCTGGCCTAGTTCAGTGTTGCCAGCAAAAAAAGTTCCTCAAACGCAGTCGAGGTTCATTTGTTTTATTTTAATTTTCGTCGACGTTATCTCGCGATGTTATCCGATCGAGACACGTGTTTTATGTCAATGCTTGTTTCTGATCAGTGGAGTCAGAACCCGTGGTCACAACGAAAGACTTTAAGAGTTTTAATGAGCATTTTGGTTTTTATACTGCTATGGGAAGTTAGTTTCTTTCATCCTAATTTGATTGAGGGCTTGTGACTTTTAGTAATAAGTCATCAAAAATTATTACAGCCTGTTCTGATTCAGCAAATATATGACTGAGACGAATTGCTCCGCACGCAAGCTCGGAACGCAAAGGTTACACAATTAATTTCTTGATTTATCTCTCAAATTTTCACGTCAAAGAACCGTTCAAGTAAAGGAGCAATTTAATACCATCAGCCCGATTCCGCCGTGGAAGTAAACCGATGCCCTTTGGTCCGAAATTTCCTTAATCGATCGGCTCCTTGAAATCCCCGAGGTCAGCTGTCTCTGATAAATCACTCTCGCTGTTTTCGAAAATTATAAATTACGTGTCTCGACGCGCCTCCTCCATGACGCTCTCAAAAATACACAAGTTATTTTGTTAATTTAAAAGGTTGTCTATTAACGGAACTCAGCGAGGGCCGTCACAAGGTAACAATAAGACAGGTCCCCGGGGTCCGACCTGAACTACTAATGACTTGGCGAAACCGCGAAGCTTCTCCCAAAATTAAACAAGGTAAAAAACTGAACGATCGATCACAGCCTTCGAACACAACAGAAACACCACGAGCAAGGATGCAAGGAACAAATTAAAAGCTCAGCATGAGCCGGGCCGAGCGGGCCGGGCCGGGCCGGCGGCCGCGGCGAATATTAAACCTGTCAGTTTTGTGTAATTTGAAGGCTCGTTTTCGAGTCGTAACTTAAGTTATTGAATGTTTTGGGGGCATGCGCCCGCGCGTGTGAACCCCCTAATGAGGAACGGACGAGAAAGTTTGTTTTAACGAGGGATTAGAGAATTGAAAATAATACCGATACAATCAGTGCCGTTTACGACGCCCGATTGGCGTCATAAACGCATAATGGTAGCTGGAGATGGCCGTGTCGATACCGAGACATGTTTGCTCAACGCATGCCTACCGTGGCCGGCGTAACGCAATAAAAATACTATCGGAACGCGTTGCCATGTTCTGAAATACCAACGACACTATAACTGTACCGGCTGACAATAAAACGTTGGAAATTATTGGCGAGGCTTCGACGACTCCATTACTAGAAGACGACGCTAATGGCCGCAGACGTCCGCCCGTCATTTCGCCAAATTGGTCGCAATTATTGGACGAGTCAATTCGGCCGATAGTGGCGTCAGGTGGTACGGCCACTTACCTCCACTTTTTCAATAGGAAGGCAATAAAAAAGTGCCAGTCACGCACTAAATGCTCCTACGAGTCGCTCTCGACGCATCCACAAAAAAGAAACAAACAAAAGTGATAAAAACGCACCATCACGCACCCAAGAAATTATTTTCGCCTCGTAACACGTGTCAAGTTTCAATTTTACTAACGTCGGAATTAACAGTGGGCGTAAACAGATTATTGATATTGTACTCGATAAAAAAGTAATCGATGATCGCACGGACAAAATTCTCATTGTTACTAAAAACCTCTATTGTTAAGTGTTTAGTCCGAAGTTTTTTCTGTTTTCAAATTAAATGGACGCGAGAGTTTTGACAAAAAGAGTGGTTCATCAATCAGAGATGATTTTATTGGTTCGACAATGGAAGCGTTCGGACTCGTGGCGTTTATCTGCCACTTCCTAGAAGATGACGCCGATTCTGTTAGATAAATGAGAGGCAATTTACTCATCTCAAAAGTACAATATCAGCTTTATCTTAATAGATTCCCATTTATAAAAAGAAAAAACATACTCCCTTGTTATGTAAAAAAAATCAACAAATGTTAGCAAAAAATGCTCAAGTTTAAAATAAAATGTTACATTAACCACAACTGCCACCCCTAACTGCACTAACCATAGGTTTGACACACTGTTACTGCATTTACTTTGCAAAACCCTCTACTCTTTCTTTTCACATGTTTGCATTCTATTGCTTGTTCCATTTTAGAATTTTCTTTACAAATACAATTAAACCTGCAATGTGTAGTGATCAAGGGTAGAGTTTCGAGATATGGAAGGTTGATATAATACGAGGTCTTTGGATTAAAAGGGGGTAATTACAGCAAATGTGGCACAATTGTGGTGACAATACGTCTGACTTGTATTGTTCGAGGAATTGTGGTTTTATTTGCGGTTTATTAAAACTGCATTTGTAAGGATTCAAACACTTTGGTCAAGCGTGAATTGAGCAGATTAATTAGGAGGTGATTTAACGTCGTTTGTGTACTCGTAATGTTTCGATACTTTTATTTCGAATGTTGCGTTTGCTATGTGAAACTTTAACTTGTTGATTATATGTTTCTTCTTATAATACTGTTAGCAGATTGACTAGAATAATTAACAACATTTTTGAATACTTTTGTGTTTGCGGATCGTCTTTAAATATTGATGAATGCTATTAATATTTGATCTACAAAAGTAAGGGAAGACGAATGTATGATTATTCCTTTTTCAAGTTAATCAGCTCTACCAAGTTGAATTACATTAATAACCTTATTTAGAAGCTATGTGTTACAGAGTTGACCTGAATAGGATACAATATTTCTTAATTAGAATTATACATGGGAGTCGCCGCGGTACCTTGTTGTAACTTCTTGTTGAAATAAGTAACATGCTATTGGTTTAAAATGGTACCCCCTTAGTCACATAACCTTGCGCACGCTTATACTAACTAACATTACATAACTCCGTGATTGTTAGTTCACCTATTAATTAGCGAGTATTAATTTCCCCGCCCACTGGACGCGACAGGCACCCACTCACTCCTACACGAACGGAGACAAAGCCAGGGGATTTGCATATGCGCCGGGGTGGGGCGGGAGGCGGGTGGGACAGGAATAAATCAAACGTCAAAATGCGATGCGTGCGCGCAACGGGCACGTATAGGAACATCATTGTTGTTTTTGTTCACGTATCGTTTTGGGGATGTATTATATCAAGTATATTAAATAACGCAGAACTAAGTAATGAAACAGTAAAGTATCAGCCTGTAATGTCCCATGGCAATGAAAAGGCATCTCATCTCACTGAAGGCTTAGATGAAATCACCTTGAATTTAGCAGATTCGTGAATTCAAACTCAAGCCAGATATGTAACGCTCAGGAATTGAACCCGGTACCGTTCTGGGTCGTCTTATGTAGAGGCATTCCTACACCACCCCGGCGTTAAGTTCAAGAAGTAATTTTTTTACAAGAAAAAAGTAAGAACATTAAAATCCATAACATGAATGAATCTAAAAATAAATAGACTACATCGACATGAATATTCTTTATGAATGGATCGTTCAACAAGTACCTACAATTATGATAATACCTTCAAAAATAAGCTAATCTCAACTCTCTTTCATAACAATAAAGATCAAAGTTGATAAACATTATCAAAATATCAGATTTAATGCGTCAACTTTAAACTTTGTACACTTGTAATAAGAATCAGACATTGAGAAGGATTTAAGAATTCCGTCGTTATTCAAAAATGAGCTTTATGTTAAAGAATATACGGTTAAAGAAGTTGAAAAGGAAATAATGTCAAGTCATTAGAATATTGTGAATGGATAAGATGGTGTCGGATACAAAGGTACAATGATTCAATTGAAATTGGATGATCAAAATATTGATAGGTTACAAACCATTGATGACTTCTACAATAAATTGAAAAGAGTTCTTTTTTTGAACCACTTTTGTATTCTTCCTTTATTTGATTGTTGTTCTTTTATTTTTGGTATTCTAAGATGAAACATAACCCTTAATGTTAGTGTTAACTAAATTGAACTAGTGACGTAGTTTAAATAAGTACGCGATGTAAATTATTGCGAGCGTTAAGAAACGTACAACTCTGCTGCTACTTGGATGCGACGCTGATATGGGTTAACTGAGCGCTGCCGTGCTTTGAAGGGCGCTTTAAATTGTGGGTCCCGGTTATTCCAACCGATAGTCTAGAAGTAGAAGATAGTCAGAAGGCTTTGAATGGTCTAAAACCTGTCACCAATGTTGTGTCATGAATTTAGTGAACTTGCTTATTTAATAAAACGTGATAAAACCACACTAAATCATTCCATTTGGTAGCTTTTTACAACTAGTGTATTCTGTGTTTAGTGTTTACATCAATATCACTGCTTAAACACTATAAAGCACCACGAACATTTTCGATGAAGCCAGCATCAAAGTAATAAAATAAATGTTTCTTTGTTATAACCCGTGGTATTATTATGTGCTTGTCAACTCGCCCAGGGCCCAGGGCGAGGCCGGCCGCGCCGCCCCGGGCCCCACAGGGCGACCCATTGTGAGACACGAGCCTTCGACACACTCCTCACTTTGTTCTGCCTTCAATATCAATTATCAATTTCGTTGATGACCTGTACAATATTATTATATGCATATAAAATTGATAGCGTTGTACTGATAGCTTCATGAATGGTTGAAAGAGGTGAAGATTAGTTGTTAAACAGAATATTGTTTAGATACTTGGTTCAAATGAATCATGTGTATTGGATTCATTAAATATATTGATAGTTATCTTTTCTATCTATATTAGATGATAGACACAGGTCTTACAGGTCTTAGTCTGGGCAAGGTTAAAAGGCTTACACAACAAATAATTTAAAATTTTATAAAACAAAAATGGAAACTAAAACGCAAACAAGTTATTGTAAGCAAAATAATGTTAACCTTAACCCTGTTTTGACACTACTATAGGCAAATCATTCATTTATTCTTAAATTACCCTCTTTACTTTACTAAGGAGAGTTAAGTTCTTACTTAGTAATACTTGTATGGTGTCTCAATAATTGTTTTATTAATTTGTGTGTTCTGTTACCATCCATGTCATCCAGCCCAAGACAAAGCATTCTCAAAGAGAAACCTCGGTACGTCATAATTGTAAGGTACGAGGAGCCCGGCGATAAATTGCAGAGCATATCATTAAGGGTCCATCCCATGTCCTTAATTGAAAGTTTCCTGACTCGCGTCCGACGACGATTAAAAGGTAAAACCCATCGTTTATGAAGTGACTCATTATTATTGTATTTTTCGAGGTTTTAGCTGATCGATTGTTCGTGCTAAGAGAGTTAAAATCTTATGCTTACAGTGGGTGTAATTTTTTTATCTTTTTCCCCGTCACTGCCTTGATGCCATGGATATAATACATTTCTACATATTATTACTTGCCAACCCATAAAATGGTAATTATTTAGAGAAACTATTTTCTCTCAGTTTGAAGTTATTAAGACTATGTAAAGGAAACTTGCCAACTTAAACATGCAGAAAGGCTCAATAAAGTTCTACCACAAACCACGAGACTTCCCACCTCCACTACAGAATGTACCCAGTACGTCTCCCGCAACTCACCTACCGAATCAGACATTGATTTATCGATACTTTATTTGATTCGATTGTATCATCTGAACGTCATAAATCCTCTCCCCTCCAGGAAAAATGTATCGATGTTGGGAAGTTTCCCGGCGTCGTTACGTCCGAATATAGGTGGTTATTGAAGGGTGTTCCCGTATTAAGAACGTGTGGATTTACTTGTTTCCTTGTCTCTGATACCGCACTGATTGATAGCTTATGATTGTTTTTTCGCTGTTGTTTTTTGTGAGTATTAGTTGTTTGGCTTGAGGAAAGATAATAGTGTTGTACCGTGATATAATAAAGTTATACTGTGATACTCGTATATTCCTGTTTGTAAATACGAGATTATTTTCTTTGTTATTAGTAGATATACAAAGAAGAGTATATTTATATATTACATTATCTATTATCATACATTATCTTCTTAAGAATAAGGATCATTTTGAATGCGATCGGATGACGAGTAAATGGTAACCCCGCAAGAACGTCTGGGTCGTGTTTAGTATTGATGATAACTACTCGCCCCAGCCACTCGCATACCATTAGACAAATAACCTATTTGATGTATTAATGTTTCTCTATCCTCTGCTCAGATTATTGTATAAAAAGCGAGCCACAGTGTAGAGGTGTAATATTAAGTATGTACTCGCATTTATCTGTATTAATAGGAATCTTATTACTAGAATATAGTCAGTATTAATCCAGCATTCATCCGTTTCATTTGTGTACTCCCCCGCTCCCTACATGGCGACCCTGCCTGAGGAGTCGACCGGGCTGACGCCGCGATTTTGATATCTTTGTCACATTAGCATTCTAACAAATGGAAACACTTCGGTTTTGTTGTGTCTTGGACTCACTCGTGAAAGTCGTGAATCGAGATAATTTTATCAAAAATGGGAAAATCGCAGTCTAAAGAAGACACCATTATCGTCCAAAATGCGGCCGGGGGTAATAACAACTCCAGTTTAGACGAGTTTCGAGACCACCTATCCACGACGACCGCGATCCTGATCAGTATCCTGCTAATTTTACTTGTTGGCATGGGATGTTTCGCGTATCGGCTCTACAAGAAATGCCATAAAAAGTGGATAACCAGAGAGATTAACCGCACAGCGATAAGGAGGTCGCTTTTTCGCCGGCAGCAGCACCCGGGGGCTCCAGAAGCACCAAAATTATATCCAGACATCGTGTGAGCGTGTTAAAGTAATCGGTTAACCAGTGAAATGCAAGTGAGATAATAACATTTAAGTGTGTAATCGTCTTATATAATAATAATATCAGTGCTATAATTCGCCGTGAGTCGCGCGCTTCGTGACGAATGACGCATCCTAAAAATATGCAGCGCGTTACCATATACGATAACTGAACTTTGGACCTAAGTGCATACTTCAACAATTGTCTTTGAATGAAAGCTAAATTTAGATTAACTAATTATTTGTTATGTATTACAGGTATTTACTGTTTTGAATTACGTTACTATGTCGGTAAGTTATGGATATTTTTTTAACCTTATATGATGAGTTAAAAAGGATTAAAGTTTATTTAATAAAAATCGGTTCTAGCAGACGAGTAGGAAAAGTGTTAGAAAATAAGTTAATTGATGCAAATGTAATTTATGAACGATATGAAAATTGTTTACTACAGTTTAAAAAAAAGGTCAGTGAGAAGTATTTTAACAGTGAAGATACATTATTAATAGAAAGTTACTGTCGAAAGATTGTACAATTATATGAAGATATTTTATTATTGTGTCAGAGTGGTAGTTGTTCATCAAAAATGAATACCTTTGATTTAAAAACGGCCTTAAGCCTTTTACCTATTATGACTAATGAAGAACCTAACACTAAGCAATTGATAGATAATATTGAATATTATGACTCATTATTAAAAGAACATTCTTGTAAGCAGAATTTAATTAATTTTGTCCTTAAAAGTCGATTGTCCCAAGAAGCAAAGTTGAAATTAAAATCAAAATATGATACTGTTAAAGAGTTGATTTGTGACATGCAAAATTCTCTGTTATGCAAGAAAGGTGCAACCGCTATATCAGATAAATTGAATAAAATTAGACAGAATAACTTATCAATTGTTGATTACGGGAAAGAGATCACGGATTTATTTGTTAATCTTACGGTTTCTCAGGCTAACGGTAATGATGAAGCATATACAATATTAAAACCGATTAATGAAAAAACTGCTATTAAACGATTTACCGATGGCTTACGAAACCGTAGGCTTAGCACTATTTTAACAGCGAGAAAATACAGCTCCTTGAAGGACGCCATCCAGGACGCCCAGGATGAGGAGGTGTCCTCAGCTGCTACGTCTGGAGAAATCATGGGTATGTACACTAATAAAACTTATTATAATAATAGATCAAGCAGCAACAGAGGTCAACGCGGAGGTAGAAATAATTTTAATTCGTTCAGAGGTCGAGCAAGAGCACAAGGACGTGGTACAACCCCAACACGAGGTCAGTGGTACCGTGGACGGAGCAACTTTAACTCAAGACAACAAAGAGGTAACTTTTATCGTTCTAATAGAGGAAATCAAAGGATAAGAGATGAACGTAATATAAATATTATGAATGACATCCAAGAAAATACTACTGAACCGGATAGTACTCAGTTTTTTCGAGACTAATAATGAAAACACAATTTTATCTAGCGATAGTCACTGTTATATATCTTTACATTCATCAAAACATTCTAAGAAAACATATTCATTTCTATTAGATTCTGGGGCATCTTTATCGGCTTACAAATATAAACATGTAGTCGAACAGAACATTCCAATCCATAAAGGGAGTGTAACTGTAAACGGACTAGGAGGCAAAGTCCAAGCAATTGGATATGTTTTTATGCCTTTACTTTTAGGAGATGAGATGATTAGTCACAAGTTTTATGTTTTTAATAACTTGCCAGTACAATCAAATGGAATTCTAGGTCGTGATTTCCTTAATGAATATAAAGCACAATTAGACTTCGGTAAAAATAGTGTAACTTTACAAACATTTAGTACTTGTTGTCAATTACCAATCATTAATGCATGTGATATTACTTTAGGAATTGATGCTAGGAGTGAATCGATACATTTTATTGAAACAAACTTTAAAGAAGACTGTGTCGTTTTTTCACAAGAATTAATTGATGGAGTTTTTATAGCGAATTCTATTGCCACGCCAAAAAACGGGCGTATACCTATTAGAATACTTAATATTACTGATAAAAATGTATCAATAAATAAAATTAATCCAACTATCGAACGATTGAGTAACTACAGCCTTTGTACATTCAATAAAACAAACAAAGATGCTGATCGAGTAAAATCATTATTTTCGGAATTGCAACTTAATCATTTAAATAAAGAAGAACGAAAAAATATAGAAAATATTTGTGCTAAATATGCAGATATATTCTATTTACCAGGTGATACATTAAGTACTACAGATTTGTATACACATACGATAAATCTAAAACAAAATACAAGTCCAGTGTTTTCAAAACAATATAGGTTACCAGTTTCTCAGAAACCTGAAATAAAAAGTCAAATAGATAAAATGTTAGCAGAAGGAATAATAGAACCTAGTAAGAGCGACTGGTCTAGCCCTATTTTATTAGTACCTAAGAAATCAAGTTCAACTAAAAAATGGCGATTAGTGATTGACTACAGAAAACTTAATAATTGTATCGAAGATGACAAGTACCCATTGCCAGATATTACTGAAACTTTAGAATCATTATCGGGTAGCATTTATTTCACTCATTTAGATTTACATCAAGGATATTACAATATTAATTTGGATAAAAAAAGTAGAAAATACACAGCATTTTGTTCAGGCCAATACCAAATGACCCGCATGCCTATGGGGTTAAAGACAAGTCCTAGTTCATTTTCTAGAATGATTTCAATAGCTATGGCAGGTCTTAACTTTGAGAAATGTTTAATATATCTTGATGATTTGATTGTTTTTGGTAGAAATCTGGATTCTCATAATAAAAACTTGCAAGATGTATTTGAAAGACTTCGCTCAGTAAATTTAAAATTAAATCCGTCAAAATGCGATTTCCTAAGAAAAGATATTCTATATCTTGGTCACGTAATATCTAAGGAGGGTATTGCACCAGATCCCAATAAAATTCATGTAGTTAAAAATTATCCAATTCCAAAAAATGCGGACGAAGTGAAACGATTTGTAGCTTTTACTAATTATTATAGAAAATTTATACCAAAATTTGCTGAAATCGCATATCCTTTGAATAACTTAAGTAGAAAAAACGTAGTTTTTGAATGGAGTATTGAATGTCAGAACGCATTTGACAATTTGAAACAACTTTTAACATCACCTCCAGTATTACAATATCCAGATTTCGCACCAGAAAATCAATTCATTATTCAGACCGATGCTTCAAATTACGCTATCGGTGCAATTTTAGCAAACGGAAATGGTCAACCAGTAGCATACGCAAGTAGATCATTAAACAAAGGGGAAAAGAACTATCCAGTCATTGAGAAGGAATTACTAGCTATAGTTTGGGCTGTAAAGTATTTCAGACCGTATTTGTTTGGAAGACCATTTAAGATCACTACCGATCATAAGCCTCTTGTATATTTATTTAATATGAAAGACCCTTCAAGTAGACTAATGAAGTTTAGAATTGCTTTAGAAGAATATAACTTTGAAGTAAATTATATTAAGGGTTCTAACAATGCAGCTGCAGATGCTTTGTCTAGAATCACTATTGATGACTTAAAAGAAATGCACAAACATGTAGTTAGTGTAATGACGAGAGCACAAGCAAAAATAAAGAATAATTCGGAGACTTCAGTTGATATGGTAGACACTGATTTGAGGCCTGCGCAACCCAAAATCGTGAATACTCATATTAAACCGAAGGAATCTGTAGAATTAAAATTCTTAAATAAAAAAGAATTAGAAGTATTAATTAAGAGTAAGAGTATTACTAAAGAGAATAAAATATTGTGTTACGTAAAAGAAAAAAGAATAATATACGTAAAAATTCTAAACTCTCAATCACAAATGACGCGAGACGAATTTGTGAGGGAATTAGATAAATTTTGTACGGAATTGAATATAGAAGAAATTTTTATAATGAAGAATAAAGATAATGAAATATTCATAAAGAAATTAGTAGAAGAGTTAAAAAGACATGTCGATAGAACCGGTCTACGAATTTGTATTTTAAATAATATTAAAAGAATTGATAACAAAGATGATAGACGTGTCATCATAAACGATTTCCATCTATTACCTAGTAGTGGCCATGCTGGTATTAGAAGGATGTCAAACAATATAAAGAAATATTATTATTGGCCGGGTATTGAGAAAGACGTTAAAGATTTTATAAAACGATGTGACAAATGTCAAAAACAAAAGTACTCGTTACCAACAAGAGAACCAATGGTTATAACAAGTACAGCAAATACTGCATTTGAAAAGATTTATTTAGATTTAGTTGGTCCATTAGACGAGGACGTCAGTAACAATAGCCATATCCTAACATTACAATGCGAACTCACCAAATACGTTGAAGCGTATCCATTAATTTCTAAAAAATCTGAAGAAGTAGCAAATAGTTTAGTAAATAATTTTATTCTTAGATATGGTGTGCCAAAAGAGATTGCAACAGATAGAGGAAAGGAGTTTCTTTCGGAGGTTTTTCAAAAGGTATGTAAACTATTAGATATAAAACAACTTAATTCAACAGCTTACCACCAACAGTCCATCGGAGCGTTGGAGGTTACACATAAAAATCTGAATGCATTCTTACGCATACAAACTGAGAATCATCCAGAAATGTGGAGTAAGTGGCTTCCATTTTGGTGTTTTGCATATAATACGACAGTGCATACGGAGACTAAATTTACGCCTTTCGAATTGGTATTCGGTAAGAAGTGTTCTCTGCCTAGTAATTTAATAAATGATTTAGAACCTCTCTATAATTTTGACGATTATCCATGTGGATTGAAATATCGGTTGCAACTTTCTCAAAGAGAAGCAAAGAATAATTTGACAAAAAGTAAAATTGTTAGAAAAACTAAGTATGATAAAAGTGTTAACCCTACAGAATATAAGGAAAATGACTTAATTTTAATTAAAAATGAAACATGTAAAAACAAGTTTGATAGAATATATCTAGGTCCTTTTAAAGTTGTAAGAGATGAATCACCAAATGTAAGAATTATAAATGAAAAGGGTAAGGTAGACGTGGTTCATAAAAACCGAACTAAATTGTATCATGTAGCTTTGTAGAATTAAAACAAAAAAAAACATGTATAATCAATTTTTTTTTTTAAATAAGGTTGGTGATGTAGAGGTGTAATATTAAGTATGTACTCGCATTTATCTGTATTAATAGGAATCTTATTACTAGAATATAGTCAGTATTAATCCAGCATTCATCCGTTTCATTTGTGTACTCCCCCGCTCCCTACACAGTCATTAACATCCCCGCGTTCCGTTGCCAGCCCCAATATTATTTGTAGCTCAACAAACTGCCTCCCATGACCGCGGCCACATTTTTTCCCGTCGAACTAAATTAATACGATCGTCTTGGGGCCACTGCGGACCTACACTTGTCAAATTAATTTGTTCTTGTAAGACCATTTGTCTCCGCTCGAGGGTTCAAAAACTTGGCATTAGTTGGGAGTCGACTCAATATTGTGCTTGTTAAAATATTGCTTCGATGCTTAGGGCTGTCGTAGACTTTGGACAGACTGGTTTTAGACTGACTTGTGACGCAGTGTAGACGTCTTTAGTCGATCTGACTACAGTTGTCGATCGGTACAATTGTTTAGTCTAGCATACGAAAAAGTCTAGTAGACGTCTTGTCTGGAGCGTGCTCTCCTTCATTGGTTGTCTTAAGTAAGTTAGAGTTAAGTCCGAGAGAAACCCTAGTTTTCATAGACTAGAATACAGCCTAAAGACTGTCTGGACTAAGGTCTACGCTGACTCTAATATATTGCCTCGATGCTTATTGTTTCTTCCGGTTATCTGATATTAGGATCTATGGTCGGACCATCACTTTCCGACGAGATGGCCGGATTAATAAAAACGATATCCTATGGATATGACCTTGTTCAGTAGTACTTCTGTAGGAGTAGTATTTGATTGTATTTATGTGTGTGTTGGCATCTCTGGATGACATGGACACTAAGTCCAAATTATTGATGCCTTTTAGTACTCACATACAAGCAACTACTACATTACCCAGTGTTATTCTATGAGTATACCGAGGATAACGGCTTTTTTAGTGTTTAGAAACAGTCAGAAAACATCTTATAAACCACCTTTCACTTCCTAGAAACAACATCAAGTTATAATTAGTGCAAAGATAGTATTCTCAGATCTAATTCGCAGATGTAAACTCGGAGTTTTTATTGGTAATAAAATAAATAGGCGGGCGTCACGCACGGCGGGCCGCGGAACCATTACTACGGCCGAAATTAAAGTGCGTTTTTTTGAAAGCAGCAATCTCCTCGGTCACACTCGATAAAATCGCTTCGTGACGATTGCCGTCCTCTAGGAGCTACGTGGAGCCGGCGCGGCGTTAGGCTGCGAGCAGACTGAGGAGTCGCGCGGAACCATTCGGATAAACAGATTTGTAGGTAACAATTAAATTTCATATTGAGAAACACATTTTCAGCGTCTTAACCCTTTGATTTATCGTAAAATAATAATAAATATCGAACCTAATCCTCCTCACTGCAGGGTTTGCCCAGCTGTGGGACGTTATGGATAATACATTTACTTAATGATTTTAAAAAGTTTATGCCGATCTATTTTAGCACGTTACTTATGCATTAAAAACAATTATTCATACATTATGCAAATATTTACAGGTATAATTTGTTTACCACAAGAGTCGATGTGCATCTAGCCTTACTCCATCTAGGTTGGGTACTAAAACAGCGCGTTGGACCGCCGCGGGTTCACAATTAGCCTCGATAATAGCAGAAAGAGTTATCTCAGGGTGGCTTCCATGTTACCCTGATGAGATGCTGCATTCTCATATTTCATACGTTTAATCTAATGTAGTAAAGCTGTAGAGTTTGATTTTATTGTTTGTTTGTTTGAACGCACTAATCTCTGGAATTACCAGTCCGATTCGAATAACACTTTTTGTGTTAGGTTAGATAGCCATTTTATTTTAATTATAATTACAAGAAAAGCTTAAATGGATGTTGATTTTGTTGCTTGCATATTAAGATATACTTATAACAATAATTAGTCATAGCACATTATAGCTACTCTACTGCGCCGAGTGGTTGCAAATATCACGGAAGAGTCACACTGCTATATAATAGATTGGTTTTAAAGACACATCTTATAAATTTGATACTCACTCGTATAATTAGCCAAACTAAACAATATACTTCTAATTATCTACCTCACATAGTCTAACATCCCTGTTAAATCCCGTATTAACCTATCATCCGGGGTGTCAGTTCCCGTGACGTCACGGTCCGTCATTCCCGGGTGACGTCACTCCGCGTCGCTTATAATTTGATTCCAACAAGCTGTCGTAAAGATTTTACTTGCATCCCGCCGCGCGGGGCCGCGCGGGGCCGCGTCGGTGTGATTCGGAAACGCAATCATTTTTGCACTCCGATGAACATTTTTATTATGCTTTTGTTTCATGTTTTGATATGAATTTGATGTTACAATGTTACTTTGAGGTTTAATATTGTAATGTTGATAGTTGACAGGATTGGCCACTACCTATTCGATATGAACGAATGATAATATGTACCAAAATAGTGTGGAAATAAACGTTTCTTTCATAATATAGATATATTCAAGTACCTATTTACTGCTGCTGAGCATACTTGTACTTAACTGGCATCATCGTTCTAATACTCAAAAACAATCATATATCTCGACTGTATCCCACAATATCAAATACGATAATAAGAATCACCAATGACACCGAAAGTTCCCGCCGCTTCATTAGATCCTTCGTTAACCCCCACCTGCCGTCCAATACCACAACTACACCAGATGTCCTCACAGCTTCAATATCAAAATATTAAAAGCGAAGAGTCCGCAATCAGGGTTCCGTAAATGTCACTAAATGAATTAGGCACGGAAACAATAACGGGAAGGGTTCTCGCCGCAACATTTGTGTCAATATATTCAACCCTATAATGCGAGGTTGAATTAGTCGCGGCGGAGTATTGAGTTAGTATTGTTTACAGTGGAGACGGACCCGGCGTGGATCTTGTTTATCAGCTATGTGGCTTCGGGTATGCTTACAGGAGTTGTTGCAAGAGGCCCATAGATTAGTAATAGGTTATGTAGGTAACAATCGTCCAACACCTTAATTATGTTTTTGCTCACGTACAAGTATAATTTTTTTATTAACTTACTTCAAAAAAGGGATTTTCTCAATTCAACCGTATATATGCTTTCTCGGCTATTGCAAGGAGATAGTTGATAACTTTCGATGACTCTGTCACATTACCAATTTCAAGTTGCCAGTGGTGGTATCATAATATCATTGGTAGCATGTGTCAGAGATAACGCTTTAACATTGAAACAAGCCTATTATCTCCCAGAAGTCCACAAGCAAAACAAATATCACCATATCTACCTATGAGCTACATATCGGGGGTGTATATTTTGAAAAATAAACGCAAGTGAACCGCGAGTGCGGTTGCAGCGTAGCGCCGCGACAGTTGTGTCTGACAGGCGCTGTGATCGAGGTGCCTTATTGAAAGTTGCACACCACTACATACTCCGCACTTTATAAACAATATATATAGGAATCTCATGTCGAAGGAATCAAAGTTTATTATATTGCTTTTTAAAGTATGAAGTTAAGTGATTAGCTAAGAATGCAATGAAGGCACAAAACCGCATTTGGAATTGTTTGGTATCGGTTATTTTATTATGCATTTTCGGACTCTTAAGAAATACATATCAGATTTCAGGTTCAGGCTCTTATGGATTTAGGAGACTTGAGTATGCAGAAGTGTCTATAACAGTAACTTAAGTTTCTTAACAAAATATATTAGCATAGGTATTAATAATTTGTTCTCGTCGAATTCATTTTTTATTTTGTTGTCTAAATAATACAGCAAGTATTACGTATACCTGCTTAAAACACACATAGCTGGTGCGAGCCGGGTGCGGGCCGGGTGCAGGCTGAGTGCGGGTCGCGTGATGTTGTATTCCTTGTATGAAAGATGTCACACTGGCCCACAGCGGACCCGCATTATGTGTGTCTTGCACTAGACAAGTTTCAAGAACTAAGAAGGTTTAGAAGGCGTTTTTAAAAGTGGTCGGGTTTCTTTCTTAACCTATAACATACTTTCTCTTCCATTAAACTGAACCATAAAACATACTCATATAAGCTACTATAACTAATATTGAATGGTGGATTAATTATTTATCCGCCAATATATGGCGGCTCAGACCGTGGGGTGACCTACTCGTAGGCGACATATGGCTTTAATAACGTCGGTTAAGCGCGCCGAGTTAACTTTAATCCGAACAATAATGGGAACACATTTTCAAAATTTTTGGAACATTTAATATTTCATAGTTATGGGTTTGGAATAGTCACTAGATAGTTTTTTCACGTAGGTAGTATACCTACATACATACGTATTTGAGCTATCAACAAGATTATCCGTAAAAGTGGATCTAAAATCCATAATGCTTTTCATAGCTAGCTATTAAAGTTAGTCATAATTATTTGTTAAAACGGGAACTTACGTAAGACGGAGGTTACTGTTAAAGTTTGTGTTTCGAAATTATTTTGTGCTAAATAAAAATAGGCACAATAACTTTATTGAACTCAAACAGAGATCATAAACAGATTGGGATCCGAAAATAGACACTTACAAAAGCTCTTTACTTATTAATATGTTAATTAATCAAATGATTTTCAACGAAATGACAATACTATTAAAGTTCATAATCGGCTGTCGATCACATCTTTGGTGACCTATGAATGTCAATGTTTTGTATTGCTTTTCCTGCTCATTGACTCGGAAGGAAACTGATTGACACAGACTGGAGACGTTCAACGTCTTCGCGAAATCTTGTTACCATATGTAGTGTTCGCGAAGAGAATAAAACAAAAGCTGTTATGCGAATAATTACAGGGCGAGCATGACACTTTTAATTATTGGGTAATTATTCAAAAGTCACATGCTATCCCTACTGGACACGCCTAGCGAGTAGTGAGCAAATTAAATGTACCTACACGAGAACACCCGGTGTGCTGGTAGCACTAAATGTTTTGAGAATCATTTATGAAGTTATATTCATAAATAGTTCCAGATCAAAATTTGCCAAATCGATCTCGAATCGATCGATCGAGCCATTGTCGACATAAAGCGAGACGAACAAACATACAAAAATATAGTAGCTTAGGAGAACCTAATTCTTTCCTAACCAAAACAGTCCTGCCGCTGGACAAAATATTTCACATTACGCAAAAATAATAAGCCAATATACTTACGTGCGAGTTTTAATATATTCGTGAATATTTTACAAAATCTTTTGTTTCTATTTCAATTAAAAACAACCACCCTGATTCGTTATAATTTATCTCCACAACAATCATTCAAAAACATGATTTACAAACATTCAAAGCAAACAATAGCGCATCAAAACGCAAGAATAGCAACAATTTGTTTACACTAAAACTAGTTACCCGCAACAATTGTTGGTATAACTTTTTATTTCAAAAGGAATCGCCCTATTCAAACCTCCCTTAAAAAGCGTCATAGAGTAACTACATTGCCGACTAACTTGCGCTTCAAAATGCAGAATGTAAAATTGTAGTTTGAACTGTGGTTGTTCTGTACGGGTTGTGAGAGATAAGATGGGGTAAGGGATAGATGTGTCGAAATTATGTGCAAGGGGGTAGTTGTGATGCAACCCTTCCGTATTTGGCTCGATCTGCGGCCGCCGAGGGATGTGTTGGGAACAACGGCCGACGCGTTTTGATATTTTCTACAAGTACAATTTGTTTTACATTTATAATTATCTACAATAAATCAACTTATATGTATAAGTAGTACCTATGAGTGTAGCTTCCGTAAATGCATTAGTTTATAAGCTGGCGTACTAATAAATACCAATTGTAAAATCTAGACATCAACATTGTTTATAACTACATTATCTATTGGTAATTTTCCGGAAGATTAAATGCATTTGCCTAGATAAAATTCTCCACTATATACATATAATATTAAGGTTACCTTCATCTTCACCCAACATCAAGTACCAAAACCGCGTCGTCCCGCTACAATAAACCCTATAAAAGAAGCGTGAAATTCGTACAATAAATGGCTTTGTATTGCGGTAGCTTGTTGACTTTCAGACGCGCGTCTAAACACTGCACCTCGCCATTGTGCCCCGGCCTTTATTGTACTCCAATAATAATACCTATGTTCATTTTCATAAAGGATTATCATTGTTTTGAGGAAATATTTCATAACATTTTTAATTAAAACTTTATAACGAATTAGTTAAGTGATAATTTACATATGTAGGTTTGAGGTTTTAGATCGCATAGAGTCGACAGCTTATAATTATGTGAACTTTATATATCTGTTGGAGCGTGGCATCAGTGGCGCCACACCAAATAGCGGATTATAACGTCACTACATTATTTTTAGTCTGTATGTTGGAGCGTGGCATCAGTGGCGCCACACCAAATAGCGGATTATAACGTCACTACATTATTTGTAGTCTGTAGAAGTTTAAGAGTAGTTTGTAAATTCAGTTGACTGATGGAATCGGTAGTTTTGTTATTCCGTGACGTGAGTTCTACCTTCGTGGTGTAGTCTATGGTAGGAGAATAGACTGTGTTAAGTCTGTGGTGTTACGCACTATGACAGATGAGAGTTGATTATTAGAGTTTTGGAGGGAAATGGAGACGGTTGGATTGGGATCAGATGGGAAACGTAGATTGGAAGGATGAGGTGTTGACGACATCACGATCGTATTGCGAATCGAGTATAGAATAGGGAAAAGATATTCTATGGCGTGGACAGGACGACTGATGGGGTGAAGGGAGGTCGTTTAGGTTCCATCAATTAATTGAATCTAGACGTATCCTAACTGTAATCTGTAATCCATGATGATCGTGTGTAAAATACAAGCAATGTCATTGTAATGAAGTCCTGTGAGTTATTATTTCAAGATCAAGACCTAGGAATCCTAAGATATCTGATGTTGTATTGGCGGTATAATGCTCGTGCTTATCCTGATGTGACATGTCCCCGATAGTGGGATAATTATCCCTGTTTCCCCGACATCAGAAGTGGGATAAAGATCGCTATTGCCCACCGAGCGTCCAACAGAGAAGGATAAGGATCGCTATTGCCCACTAAGTTTCCAGCAGAGAATGATAAATTTCACCATAGCAACTGAGAGATTGGTGCTGAATATCATATCGCCATGGTGTGGTATTTGAATTTGGATGCTATATTCCCACGGGTGGACGAAACATAAACGATGTAGTCCACATAACTACGGCGTTGATGGAAAAATGGCTTCTTATGATTTGAGAAAGAAATTTAAGATTTGTTATTTGTTACTGGAATGGACGACGGCGACGACGACGACGAGATTGAAATTCATGTACCTTCCACTGGATTATGAAGCTCGTAGTATTCCGAGATATGTCTGAATCATCATCCCGATGACTATGGCGCTTTACGTAATGTTTATTTTGCAATTGGTTATAAAACTTGGAATGTTTTGTGAGTATAGTTAGTTAGTTTTCTACTCTATTGTGGAGTTAAGAAGGTAAATATGAGCTTCCGAAAGATTCAAGTGTAATCTTGTTATGTAATGTGATATGTTCTAATATGTTTTCTTATTTTCATGTTGGATCAATGCTGGTAATTATTGTGAGTATTGATAAACCTCGTCCGGAGTAGAACGTGGTTCTCTTCTCAATCCTGTAACCTGAGGAATATGAGGGATTGCGGTATTCCAAATTATTCAAGAATCTATCACGACAAATTCACATTGGATGTTAAATTGGTGATGTATTGCGGTAATGATTGGTTTGTTGGGAAATATCCGGTGAGCTATTTTGTGATATTTGAGTCAGTTAACATTGAGAGTTTTGTAGTGAATCTTCGTACCACTTGATAAAGTAGAAAGCTTATTGAAAGTATTTTGGATGTTTATCCCGTTGTAAAATATGAGAGTATGAGTAAGGGTTTCATGTGACTATGTGACTTATTGAGTTCAATGTTCGAACTCGGCGATGGTCGTGGTCTGGATTGACCGTACTGTGGAGTGGTCTGCTGAGACCGTGTGTTGTTGAGCAATGTGATTGCTGGTTGGCTGGTTGCCGTGACTAGACGTGACTAGACAAGCTTAATGTTACTCACTCATGGCTCATATTGTAATGTGCATTTGAGATTAATAGTCTATTGAAGTTAAAGTTGAAAATGACGTGGTACCTAGTATTCATGTGTTACATGGCATTGATGATTCATGTGAGATTTTAATGATTTTGAGATAATCTAATTATTGATAAACTAGTAACTGATAGTTAATAAAGTGTTACGTCCCATTGGAGTTGAATGTAGGTTTGGAGGCACCTACCAGTATAGTAGAGTCGGAATGTGTCGATAACGGCGCAGGTGAGTTAGGTCTTTGCTAATATTAACCATTGGTGAAAAGCCTGTGTGGCACTAGCCTGTGTGGCGACAGCCTGTGTGGCACTAGCCTGTGTGGCACTAGCCTGTGTGGCGACAGCCTGTGTGGCACTAGCCTGTGTGGCATCAGCCTGTGTGGCACTAGCCTGTGTGGCATCAGCCTGTGTGGCACCAGCCTGTATGGCACTAGCCTGTGTGGCACCAGTCTGTGTGGCAATAGCCTGTGTGACAATAGCCTGTGTGGCAATAGCCTGTGTGGCACCAGCCTGTGTGGCAATAGCCTGTGTGGCACCAGCCTGTGTGGCAATAGCCTGTGTGGCACCAGCCTGTGTGGCAATAGCCTGTGTGGCACCAGCCTGTGTGGCAATAGCCTGTGTGGTACCAGCCTGTGTGGCAATAGCCTATGTGGCAATAGCCTGTGTGGCATCAGCCTGTGTGGCACTATATTTTCTGTGTATTTTTGATTCCCGATTGATAATAATTTTAATTAGCTAAGAATTATGGTCTGTAGCTTCTTAATAGTCAGGTTGACCGAACGAGTACACAATATAGTATCATTGACTGGTATAGGAAAATGCCCGAAGGGCAAGTACCCATTGTTAGTGATTTTGAGCCTTGTGATGATGAACTGTAGTCACTTTTGACTGTGTGGTAACTAGTTGTGCGTGTCCTTTTGAGTCGTAAATTTCGGTGGTCACGGGGATGATCACGGGTGGTCACTGGGATGATCACAGGAGTGGCTGATCACAGGGATGATCAGGGCTATGGGTGATCACTGGGATGATCACGAAAGTGGCTGATCACAGGGATGATCAGGTTTATGGGTGATCACAGCCAGTCACAGGGATGGCTGCGTACTGGGGCTACGGGGATAGCTGGACAAGACACACACACTTGACTTTTACTTTGATTTGAGATTAATTTGATTTTTAATGGGTACTTGCGCCTGACGATGTTCTAGTTCTAATGTTTAGATAAGCAATGTGATTATGAATATTGAGATACTTAAATTTGTTCATACGAAAAGAATAATAGTTTGAGCTTAACTAAGTCTTTTGTTGAAGTAGAGTTAATTAGGTCAGGAGTGACCGAACGATGGTGATCGGTACACGTTGAAAGCTTTGAACTCTAAACGTACTTTTACAAGTATGCACTTGATCGTGTTAGGAAGATGCCTGTGGGTCAGGTAACAGCTGACTCAGGCGAAAGTGGAGACAGTGAGGTTAATTAAGTGGTTGATTGTTACTGGTTTTATGTCGTATGGGTCAGTCTGAGACCGCACCAGAGTGCCGTAGCTGTAGGCCGTTAGAAAGCGGTGTCTACTACTTGTAGTAGTCCGTGGGTAGGCAGTAGGCGGTAGCTCTGGGTAGTGTGGTCGGGTCTTGCCTGGTAGCGAAGACCGTAGAGTCATGGGACGACTCGGCATTCCGAAATGGAAGTGCATAAAGGGCAAATGCGTTTGCTAAATCTTGTGTTGTGACCACGAATAAAAGTTCGGTAGTAAATCAATTGTGATTAAATTGTTGATTGTGTGTGAATAATAACCCAGAGTCTGTCACTGTTACTGGCCCCAGGGTTTTGGTCACGATAGATTACGAAAGATGCCAGTAGGTCATGTACCAGTCGAAGTTGATGTTAATAGTGATCCTGATGAGGATAAGTAAACTTGTTTTGGTTGAAACTCGAGTAAGAACTCTATCGGCCGTATTGTGTTGACCGTACCAGAGGTCGGTGTCTACATTGTGGTCCGTGAGTACGCGGTAGCAGGCAACTCTGGCGGAGGTCGGGTTCTGGAGGAACCATAGAGTCCAGGAGTAGACTCGGCGGCTGTGAGAGCAATTGCGATTGCTGGACGGCTCGAGAGCCGTGGCGATAGAGGGGCTTACTAGAGTGAAGTTTCGATTTGTGTGGTTAATTTAATTGTGTTAATTTGTTGTTACAACCGACAGTGGTACATGGCTCTGGTTGATATTTTTTATGGCTTTGGTTGATATTTAAGTAGAGTTTTATTCGAGTAATTTAAAAAAAAAAAAAAAAAAAACTATACAGTTACGAAGTTTCTTTATTTGAGCTGTTTGTAGAAATATGATTGGTCAGAAGTGGCCGAGGCGAACAAATACTCTCGTTGGTTATTTCTGTGCAGGTTAGCTAACACACGAGGACGTGTGCTAGCAGGATGGCCGTGTTGGAGCGTGGCATCAGTGGCGCCACACCAAATAGCGGATTATAACGTCACTACATTATTTTTAGTCTGTATGTTGGAGCGTGGCATCAGTGGCGCCACACCAAATAGCGGATTATAACGTCACTACATTATTTGTAGTCTGTAGAAGTTTAAGAGTAGTTTGTAAATTCAGTTGACTGATGGAATCGGTAGTTTTGTTATTCCGTGACGTGAGTTCTACCTTCGTGGTGTAGTCTATGGTAGGAGAATAGACTGTGTTAAGTCTGTGGTGTTACGCACTATGACAGATGAGAGTTGATTATTAGAGTTTTGGAGGGAAATGGAGACGGTTGGATTGGGATCAGATGGGAAACGTAGATTGGAAGGATGAGGTGTTGACGACATCACGATCGTATTGCGAATCGAGTATAGAATAGGGAAAAGATATTCTATGGCGTGGACAGGACGACTGATGGGGTGAAGGGAGGTCGTTTAGGTTCCATCAATTAATTGAATCTAGACGTATCCTAACTGTAATCTGTAATCCATGATGATCGTGTGTAAAATACAAGCAATGTCATTGTAATGAAGTCCTGTGAGTTATTATTTCAAGATCAAGACCTAGGAATCCTAAGATATCTGATGTTGTATTGGCGGTATAATGCTCGTGCTTATCCTGATGTGACATGTCCCCGATAGTGGGATAATTATCCCTGTTTCCCCGACATATCTATGTAGATGTACTAAATTTATATTTGACTTGTCAATCTCTCTACTTTCAAAGGTATCATATTAACTTTTCATCATCTGGGTTCTTAATTGTCGACGTTCGTATTCGTGTATACTGTAATTTCACACTGCAGAGCAAAGACCTCTCATCTATATGGTATAATACCTATCTAATTTAAATGCAAAAACTAGAAATTTTAAAGTCTAGCTCAAAATTAGGTAAATCTAAATCTGAGGCCATCTGACATCTTCATCATGTAAGTAGCTCTCCCAGATGCTGCACACATTCCACTGACCGGTGACCAAAGTGTCAATAAATTAATGAAAAATGTCTAAAAAGATTCGATAAAATGCACAGTTATATTGAAAACATCGCATCCGGCCAGAATTTCACTGAGAAGTATTCTATGGTTGTCACGCTGGATACACAACTAGCGTTTTTTTTAAACAGTCCAATTTATATTACAAAAGTTTTTCATTATTCTTTTTTGTTTTAATATGCAAGTCGCCCTTGCTGTGCCGTCACTTCACCGTAACACCCGCTGAGTTAATTAAGTTAGTACATATCCTCCTCAATGCAATGAGATAAGAGGCCTTTGCAGTGGGCCATTAAGGTGTTTTACTTTTTTGTCATATTGGGCACTTTCAGTAAATACTAACAGCCTAAAGTTTTAAACAGCCTCATCCAAATTAGTGCAGTTTCCAAAACTGTAGACAAATTATGATATGTCTTAGTAACGGCACCTCGTGACATCACCTCCAAGCTCTTAATTGTCACCAAATCGCTGCAGACAAATAAATAAAGAACATTTAAGAAAGTTCCATCTGTCTAATCGTTGCTTTATTTAAATTTTATTAAGATTAAATCGCTAAATAAAATTGGAAACATCCAAAAATTTTTGTTAATAAACCAAATCATTATATTATTCTATAAATTGTATAAAATAATGGATTTTCAAAATCTAGATTATTCTAGATAAATATTTTAGTAAATCAACTAATAAGGTGGTTGTAAAGTTATGATAAGGCATAGCAACACTTGTCTATTTTTCTCCAGTCAACCAGTAGATATGACCAATTTACAACCAAAGATAATTCCTTCTATAAATGAATAGATTTAGGATAAGATAAAAAGTAAAGTAAGCTAGTGATTAATATATAAAACTGAGAAAGTATTCATGTTAAGTAACGTCTTAATTTTATTTAACTAATTATTTACGAATCCATTATTCAGTATTGTAATTGATTAGAAGTAGGAAACATAAAGTAAAAATCCCACGTATAAATTTGTTTATTCAACAGAATAAATCTATTAACAGTCTATAAAAGTCTAGATTTTAGACATTCATTTTATAAACCGAATTTAATACATTCTGAGCTTTTTATTCGACGGCTAATTTATTCGTTCCTTATCTTAATTATATTGACCTAGATTTGCTAAAACAAACATAGCTAATGCATTTTTGTGTAGACTTCAAGATTGCTCAGAAGGATCAAAAATGATAATTTTTAATCTTGCCATAATGGTAATTCAAAAGGGCGACACCTCTATTTTCCATAACATTATAAAATATAATGAAAAAAGTGTTTGCATTGTGTACTCAATAATTTGAACATAATGAGTTTATTTCATGAAAAGGATAGTTCAAAAACCTTTATAAAGATTCTGATACTTAGGTTAGAAAAGGTTTAGCCCAACTAGAACAGATATTTGTATACTGCCTGTATATGAAAGATTCTTTCAATAGTACAAATAGACAATCTACGCGACTAAACTTTCTGTTCCATATTATTTGTCTGTAAGTTTCTCATATCCTTTGATAATTTATTTAAAAAAATCTATTTTGAGAAGAGCCTAAAATATTAATGTAAATAATAATTAGTCTATTTATAAACTGCTTTCTCTTTACTTGTTATCTTTATTCAATTAGAAAGACATTTTATTCATGCGTAACTTTTGTTTACACGATTTCTCTTCCATAATTTTGGCGACCGTTACTACTAATGCAAAATTTCTGTTTTTTTCTCTTCTTCTAGACCAATTTAGACGAAATTTGATTTAAATACAAATTAGAAGTTTTATATAAATATTATTATACTTTTCATCCCAAAATTCTCACAGGAAAGGGTACATTTCAGGCGAAACCGCCGGGTCTAACTAGTTTTCTGTATTGAAATGTGCAAAAATTGTTTCAAAATCACAATTTATCCGTAGTTATTTATCCTTTATAATAGTGTTATATCTAAATAAATATAGCGAGTGCTTTACTGAGTGGTCCGTGCGTCACACCCGCCCGTAAAGTATGATGGAAATATGCTATAATTGTCGTTTATTTACCCGAGATTGTTTATAGCGAGTGCTTTGTGTTATCTGTAGCAATACTTAGAACTTTATTATAAAGCGGCGATGACATTGAGCCGGTGAATTCTAAGGATAAAGTTTCAAAGTGATGCTTGCTATTAGTTCGATTATGGATAGAAGTGGGATTTTGACAAAAAAACAGTTTTGCTATAACGACCTAAGCTTTTAAGAAAAGATTGCGGTAATTCCCAACTATGAATTTCACGAAACTCTGTATCTGATCTTAAGGCATACCTACCTTCATATCAAAACATTTTCAACAAATTAAAATCGCGGACAATATTCCTATCCAGTCATTATATTCCTCGTTCCGATAAATATCAGTTTTCCGATAATTATCCAACAAGCTTTATGTTTGTGTTAATAAAGACAAATTCGCATTAAATTCATATATTTATGTGGATTATTATCATTTTGTAAATATTTACTTACACATGCTGTTCAAGAGATATGTTGTAAGTGACTTTGTTTGACAGACTTCCACATGAATATTTTGCCTTTTGTTCGAATAAAGAAACGCTGATTTTCGTAAGTAAATACCAATTTTACTTTTTAAGAAGCCCTTAGCTATGTATGTTGATGGAGGGTAGGAGGCATTTAACATGCATTTTAATATAATAATTTAAATTCTCACTGATATCTTCAGTGAGATGAGATTTCAGTGAGGTGAGTCAAACATCGTCAAACAGTTTCTTTGTCTTTAGAACTCGCTTGCAGCTTCTAAACTGGTTCCATATCTTCGAAACTTAACAAAGATCAAATAGCTCTAGATTTACGTATTATTTTATCACTACACAACGCGATAATTTTATGTATAACTTATTAAGAAACTATAAGCACTAGGTACTAGGTACCAATGTATGCACTAAGCTGGTTCTAGACTGGTAGTATTCCGCTAATCGTGATTACAGATCGAACAGAATGCGATACGATCACGAGTCTCAGACAAAACACTTGATTGATGAATGGTCTACGGGTATAGTTAAAGAATGTTTATTGTTCAATGATTGTTATTTAATTCATCCAGGAAAATATTATTAATTGATATATTTAAGGCAGTTTGTCTATGATGTTTTTTTAAATAAATAGAAGATTTCGTTTTAGATTGAAGACTTACAAATGATTTTCATTATGTAACGAACTTTTTAAAGTACTTAAATATTTTTGCTTAATGTCATTGACATTGAATAAAGTGAAGGAGGGGTGACTGGTAATAAAACTCCTATTGGGGCCCAGCGGTGGGACAGCATAGGTTAAAACAAAAGCTATGAAGACAGATGATGATCTCACTATGGTCTAGCTCTCCGATGCGATGACCTTAATTAAAACATAATCAATATAGAAGGAGACATCAAAACAATATTTTATCGAGCGAGTGTCAGTGCGGAGTCGCGATAATTGCGAGTATCTCGAGTACTTAGTTATCGAGTTGATGTGACAACTCGATTGATTTTATCGATATTGGTATGGAGCAGGTGCGTGGGTCGCCGCCCTCGTCATTATCTTTCTTAGTCTCCATGGAAAAATGTACAGTTTTTAACCGGTTGTTAAAGGTTTCAGATAATAAATAGCTTTTTGTATCCCTTTAACGCAAAAGGGTCATCAACTCACCCTTGTTTGTAAAAGCTAACACACATCACTATTGCGAGTCAAGAAATAGTCGTTGTAAATAAAATAACGTAGGCCGAGCCTATAATTAGATGAAAATAAATCACCGTCTTAACACCTGTAACAAACAAGAACCAAACATAACTCAATTCTACAATTATTACCATTAATTTCTTAATTTGGGTCGCGAAGCTTTCGAGCGCTTTGAGAGCTCAACGGCGTTCCGTGATAATTCCCGGGAACGTTTGAAATTCCCGCGGAATTGTGCGGTGATTAATCAACGCGGGCAACACTTCATCGTGCGATTATAAGCTTTTAAATATAGTCGAGGGTGCAGGTCTCGGGTCAATATAAATTAGCCTGCGATGAAATGCTCCATCTGTAGTGCTGGGATCACTCTCATGACGATGCTGATTGTGTCGATAGTCTGAGTTGGCACCTGTAAGGACAAACAAGTCAATAGATACCAAAAAGTGATACCATTTTTAAGATGTGTGGATCGTCTTGCACATTCTTTACATTGCAGCTAGTTTTACGTTGATAAAGATTAACTCTTTTTTTTCAAAGTACGTAGCAACCTTTTAATTTACTTATATAAATTTTGCAAATAGCCAACCAATACCAACATTACAAATGTAAATTAAAATACGTAAACTCAAAATAATAATGTTTTCGTTTATCGATATCGCACCGCACTGTTAACCCTTCCCGCTGCGGCTGCAGCGTCGCCCGGGGCGCAACGAAACAGTTAACTAAATTAAACAGAGTGTGAGCATTGCAGGGTTAACTATTCCATTTCATTTATTGCACACGGCTCCCTCACCGCTCGGTTAATAAAGATATAGAGGCCTATTAGCGAGATGCTATTTTTAGCAACGAACGCTAAATTACTGTTATTTATTTAGGTAATTACTGGGATTGGTAAGATTCATACAATTAGGTTTCATTTGTTACGAGTTAATGAGTTTAGTTGGATTTCAAATCAGCCATTATTATCTATAGTTATAAAAGGTCTCCTAGAAGCTCAGTCAACTCCCGTACTCAGAGTCGTCAAATACTTCCTTTTAATGTAGGAAAAATTACGTCAAATAATTACTCTTGAGTACGGCAGTAAGGCGGTCTTTATTCAAGTGTAAGATCCCATCATCAGGTCAAATGTACTAATCATTATTCATAATAAATATATAATGTATATATATTTCAGATTGGCCCCTGAAACCATCCTATATCCTATCAAGGCTTAAGCATTCTTATATTTTTTTCACGAAAAGCTTAACTAAACATTACCACCATAAGTGAAATGTTTTAAGACGGTTTATTCTACAGTTTAAAAGGGAGCATATTGAACACCCGTATCAGAAACAGCCGGCTTTGTAAATAAGGGATAACCGATACAATTAAAAGCTGGTACTACACAAAACACTTAAGAATTAACATTAAATTGACGTTTTTGAATAAAAATCCAAAAATACGTTTCCACTAAGCAATTCCAAAATGGAATGACATATCAAATGTCTGGTTAAAAATAATGTTTTATTTAACTTTTTTGTCAAAAAAGAGTCTTCTTAATTAAATAATCAAATCATTTGCCTCCAAATAATAGAACTATTTTGAACGCACCGGTATAATGCGTACACGTGAAAGCAATCCGAAGTATGTTTTATGTATTCGTTAACGAAATAATTTCGAGATAGAGTCCTCAATTATTGACGGGCCATTCGAATTGTTAATTATGACACGTTTCGCGGATTTGCCAGTGTTTTTGCATTCAACGTTAGCGCACTTGTAGTCCAGGAGGCCGTGGGTAGAATATCTAGCCAACACTCAATATGAAATTGGTCTAATTAAAATAAAATGATTAAAATTCGTTTCTAGAGGAATAAATTACTATTAATGTTTATTTTTTTGTTTTTACTGTTATTACTCCGAACAAGGTAATGTTTTTAATTGATGTAAGTCTTTTATTGGTCTTAGTTTCAACTTTTTCAATATACTTTTAAACTAAAGTTTAATATGTACATCACTTCTACTACCTCAACATGCTCTAGATTTATGTCGTTATTTTGTGTCGCGGTCTCCCGGTCTATAATGATAGATTCGTGTATTATTTTCGAATAGCGAAACCAATGATTTTGACATGCGGCGACAGCTGATAATGGACTCTATTCGCGATATCGTTAGTTTACATAAATACATAATCATTGAATTAAGACGGTCCATATGAAACGCTTTTAGATGCAGACAACTTCATAAAAAAATGAAACTGCATATATCTCACATGTCTATTTTAATTATTATGAAAGAGCTCAGTTTTTTAATTATGTGCATGGACTCAAAATGACTGCATTTATTACAAAAAAAATACAGACACATTCAGACATATTCTGCATAATCAGATAAATTGGGAAAGTCGATCTATGTTTTCTATACCACATTTCTCGTTCTAAAGTGTTACGTAGAGTTGACAGTGGCGAGTATACGCGCTATGCCAAATGTTAGAGGCTTATTTTCTATTGCAATTGCCATTTTACAACTTGTTCACTCTCCTACTATCAATTAAGCATTAAGAAGTATTAGGCTTGGTTTGACCGATCTAAGTAGAAGGTGTCTGTTATCTAGGAAATAACTCTATACATATAAATGAAATTACTTAGTCTAAGTCCTACCAATATTACAAAATTAAATGCGAAACTTTGTGATGATGTATGTTTGTTACTCTTTCACGCAAAAACTACTGAAAAGATTTAGATGAAACTTTACAGTAACATGGCTTATACATCAGAGAAACATATAGGATACATTTTATCCCGAAATTTCCGCGGGTACGGGTACAGGGCGGGTAAGGTCGCGAGGCGTTAGTAGTAGATAATATTCAAACGACGAGTGTCGTATCGAAGGCGATCGTGTGGAACTGGTATCGCGGCCTTCTCTCTGCTCCTTGTACATTTAGCTCAGGAATTGTGTCAACGGTAGCGAGCGAGTGGGAGTGTCCTACGCACAAATACTTCACTTTTCAATGTTCCGATTTATGAGGACTCGGGCTTGGTACTTGGATTTGAAGTAAGTATGTTTGAATAGGTTAGAGTTCAACCCTGGTGTCAGACTTGTTAGACTTTCAGCTACTTATCTAGGTAGCATATGTACGTAAAATTGTTTAGTCAGAGTGCAACAAAAGTGTTAAAGTTGACGGACAGTAGTGACAACTTATAATCCCATTCTGATCTTACGTTTAGGGTATTGGTGTAAAATTATAATTTACTGTGAAATCAGGACAAAAGCTTTACATCCATTTTTAGACTAAAGCTCGTCGCATACTAACCATCACTGTGCTAAAAGCGTATTCTTACAAAATATAACTACCTACTGCCAGCATTTACTTTTTCATACTAGATTTAAAATAGTGAGTATTTAAAAAAATCTAAAACAGCTTCTACTTTCAAAATCCGTTCCCCAAACCACTTTACATTGTCAAGTTGACATGGTCCTGACTCCGCCCACTTCCGAGGGTTTTCACAACGGCCCAAAGGTCACTCGACCTCTAGAAAGTTGGTAAAACAATAGACAGTCGTTGGTTGTCACAAACTATTGTTTCCACTGACTCACTGAAGGCCCACGCTTCACGGTAACGTCATATTACAAGTCACAATGTTGACAGATTTTTTGGATATGAGCATTACTTTCGAAAGTTGAAAAAAGTTTTGGATATATTTTGTCTGTGGTATCGTTAAGATTTAGCAAGAGGTGGATGGTGGAGCAGAGCGGTAGAGAAAATAAATAAATGAAAAATGTTTACATTCTTGTTAATAATAGTAAGTATTAGCCTGTCTCGCTGTAGGGCAAACATCAAGGAAGATATCATTTCAGTGAGGAGGATTTGAATATAAACTTAAGCCATAGTTAAAATTATAATAATGTCGTCTACTAAAATGTGGTGACTAATCATGACCTACCTATATCATAATATCAAATTTATTTTATTAGCTGCTGTCACACCGCCATTATGTAATGGATAGTGATATCAGTAAAGTCATCTCAAACAAAACAACCAATTACCAAAACCGCGAGCCTTTGGGATTAAACGTAAAAATAATAATTAATGGAAGTAAACTTTAATTGGCTGTCATGTAAATGGACGATTAATTTTAAAAATATTACATTGGGTATTGTCCTTGACTGTAAATGTTTGATTATGTTAAGTGATTATATTTTAACCCTTCAACTAACATTTTAAGTTATAAAACAAAGTAAGTTCGACTAGGTCGAGTAGTCACCAATCATGGTGTCAGTTTGAGATCGTCTAAAAGTCTCTAACTATTCAAAAAGGTCAAATGATTGAAACAATCGGGTAAAATAACATTGTGCACCGCACTTACAGTTAACAGTATGTAAGTTAACATTGTGTAGCCGCACTTAAAGACGTCCATTTCATTGATGCTAATTGACATAATTTTTCATACATTACTTGCCTAATTCATATCTTATCTAGTACATGCGTTGAATACGTTTGCTCCAAAATATATTTACCTATTAAATCTGTCTAGAAATCACGCACATCTAAAAAAGACAATCAAAATAGAATCAGGCGAGACAAGTCGCCGTAGTACGTAATTATACAGCTCTCTACACGCGCTGAAATAAAAAGTAAAGATTACTCATTGCGCGCTGTCAATCAAATCTGTCGGTTGACTGCCTGACTGACAGCTGACTGGCTACTGTTTAGACAGTGTAGGTGTAATTATAGACTCACTGCAAATACGGTGCGAGTTAATTATTAACTCCGAGAATGAAGTTGTTAATGTTCGATATGCTATTAGATAGGTGAAACTTAAATTTATAAATGTCACTTTTTTGGGATAAAAGAATAGACAGTGAAGAAAACCCAATACAAGTTGAAGACTACGATAACTCAAAGATGGTAAGATGGTAAATTCTGTGGACTTCAATGAAATCAATTCCATGCTGCAGCCAAGTCTGCAACGGCGGCGTGCAGCGTACAAAATATTGCAGCACCAATTTTACAGAAATTAAAAGAAGCCTGCACTGTGCAGCTGCGGCTTGGGATACATTATCTATTGTTTTTTTTAACTTCTTATGAAGTATCTTATCATCACTGACCTATTTTCAACTCTATTGATCACCTATGCGACCGTTTCTACATCTGCCCGGGTTCCCTCGGACCCCAATTTGTACCTCCGCGGTGATCGAACGGCTCCAATTGATAAACGATCCTCTCGCTGGTAATTGTTTCCTTGGCCGGCGGCGAGTCACCACAAATCAGATAGGAGTGAAATAAAATGTGTGACCGCGGTCACGGCGGCCCGCAGCGCTGGCTCTAACTGAGGCTATGCAATAAGCGGGGAGTACATATCGCAATGCAATGAACTTTAGCGTTTATTTGAATTAAAATAAAATATAATTAATAATCGCACTAGTGTAAAGAATTAATTCACAAATAGTTTATAGTTTTCCTCTGAAAAAATGTATGCGGTATTAATATTATTGTTCTACTTAAGAATAATGTTACTACGGCACTCAGATACCTTCACTTAACTAAATGACGTAATTTGTGTTATATTATATGTCAAAAATCACTCATTAAATCTCCACTAATAAAACATTTGACGTCCCTGAGTACGAGCGTTAGTGTTTAAACGAGTAGTTAGTGTTTATATAGTACTTCTATTCATGTTACACTTTTAGAAATATGTTTAAATGATTACACATTCCGCTACTAAAAACATCCATTGTAGAGAAACACAATGTCCGCCATATTCGTAGCGTGTCCGTAACTCTTGGGCGGGCGGACATCCGTCAAGGCGGGCAGTAGGAAGCAGGGGCAGGGCGGCGATTTGCCTTCAATAACGACACTTTATGTGACAAATATATCACTTATCGCGGAGAAACTTTACCACCGAACTAGCTGAATGAGGGGAAAAGTTTGGAGAAAATACTGGAAATGGTTAAAAAGATTTTACTTTCAACCGTATGGTTCGATAAACGTCATAATAAAGTAAAGTCAAACCCTTATTAATATTTGTATTATTAATAAATATGATTATTTTTAGCGCCGGTTCCTAGTAAATACTAGTAAACTAGTAAATTCATTGGCTAGTAAACTCGCGTGTTGTAACATAAAATGAGTTTAGATACCTAAATAAAACCGAGTTGGGCAGATAAACAGTGCAGCATTGGGCGGGCGGCGAGCTAGGGCGGGCTGATTGCCGCTGTGTAAATAGTCAATACAAACACAGATAGCTGTTTTGAATAACTTATACTAAAGTTTTTTGCAAATATTCCCTAACAATTTATAAATATTGTATCGATAGGGTTAAATGGGTAAGTATGTATTTGTTTAGTTAAAGACCATAAAAAGTTAACTTTTAAAAGGTCAATTTTGATATTGTTACCGTAACTTGAAACATAAAGTTTTGCCATTTAAACAACCTGAGTAACTTGTAACCTGCAAATGATGGAATTACCATCGTTACTATTAACGTAGAAAAAAGGTACAAACCCACGTTTCAGGTTACAACCAATAAATTACAAAACATAATAGAACAAAATGTGGTAAATAAAAATGCAATAATTCTCGTGAAAGGTTCCTGGAGGCGACCACAAACGACCACAAACCACACTGCGCCTCGACCACAACCGACACAAAAGGGACATGCAACCGTGTAACCGCTAACAAATAGATAATTTACTGTAGGTTTTCTTAACGTACGGTGTACTGACAGGGAAATAAATAGAAGGGCATTTAAAGGATCATTAACATTGAAATAGAGGTTCAGATTCAGGTTTCAACTGTAGATTTTTTTTAAGAAAGTATGGAGTGTTTGTGAAATAAGGAAAAATAAGAATGGCCTTTTAGGGATAACTTTGATTGGAAATTATAAATTAACAAAGTACTACGTTAGCGCAAATTACAGTGGTTTCAATTAATTTAAACATATAAATAAATTATTTTTTATCTTATATACTTAATTATTAAGAGCCGAAATCAATTAACAAATATGTTGTGTTAAAATGTTAATGAATACCTGTCAAAGTTAATAGTGTTATGTTGTTAAATGTCCAACGTAATGTTTCCTCGAAGGTACATTTACCGCAGGCCAAATGCCGACCGAATGGTTCACAAATGGCCGGCAATGAGCGGAATTAGCGGGACATTAGTGGCTACGGCAAAACTCCGCCGTTTTTGTTCACGACAAAACGCAACCCAGTAATTGATTCATTCGTTTTTACTGTGACTTGTGTTCCACCGTTTAGCATACCCCTCAATTTGAGGCGTGATTTCAATCATATTTGGCAACTTTGGAACATGGAACATTTTCGCATTGCCTCTCGGTTAGCGAACATCATCTATTCTAGTTTTTTAGAAACACGAAAGCATTAGAAATACTTCAGCACGAGTTAAAGTGAAACACTTAATTTTTCAATTGAATTCCCCGACACTCCCGCAGTAGTTTTCCTCGAATTTTCCGCATTCGTCGTGAATATCAATCAATCGGCGGCTCGCACGACACGAGTAGGCGCGTTCCAACCCCACGCACGCCGCGGCCGATTGGGGACGCGGCGTTCCTAAGATGTTTTCCGGAATTTTTGCAAGACAAATAGCAGAAGCTTGACCGTTATGACATATTGCCTCGGGCACTCATATACTCCGAATGCCCCGCGCTCCTCGGCCGCTGTATTGCATGATTTATGCGACGGTCGTACCAAAGTTTCAGTTCAGTTTATGAGTGTACGTATTTATGATGCCCGGTTTAAAGTTGGCCGCTTCAACAGGATTTATGTGTGTTGTGATTCAATTGTTTATGGAGTGTTAGGGCTTTTGGGATGCGATGAGTTGAGGATGGAATGGCCCGCTTCGGGTGACTTTGAAACTTGTAATATTAAGTTGGTTTCTATTCAATCCTTTAATCGAGACTAAACACATGGTATATTGACTCATGCCCTAAAAATGTATACTTATACAATAAATCTAAAGAGTTTGTTTGTTTAAACGCGCTAATCTCTGGAACTACTGTATGAAACACATTCACGAAAAAGGTTTTAATAAGGTACTTTTCACTTCAGTATAGGCAGTTAAGTAAGTACAATGAGCGGGTAAAACCGACCCCTTTAGCGATGTAATAAAACAAACAAAACCAAGGCGTTTAGTAAATAAACGCAAAGGTCTATTAAATATAATTGTGTAACACGTAGCGCGTTGTTTGTGGTTTGCTCAGGTGAGGGAGTGCGCCATTTGTCAGCGGCTGCGCATGCGCGTGGCGGCCGCGCCGGCGCCACTTGCGGTCAGCGTTTAGACACCTATTATTATATAGTCATTGAACATAATATGCGGTACTATTACGTCATTAGTTATTACTTACTTAGAATGGTGTTAGGTTCAAATAAGTTTAAGTTAGGTATTGAGACAAATCGTAACTTAATTGGGCTCTAGCCGTGCCCCGCGGTTTCACCCGCGTTGTATCCGTTTCCACGGGAATTTCAGGATAAAATGAAGAGTAACAAACAAGATGTACTCGTATGTATGTAATAGGTACATCCTCACAAAGTTTCGCATTTATAATATTAGTAGGACTAACTGTGCCGCGGGGTGCTTCCATCCACACTCCAATAGATGGCGATAGTGTGAAATTGGTATTCATCTTAATAGTCAAAATTAACACACAACACCAAGAACATTCCTTGATCCTATTCAAAAGAATCCAATTACAACCAAATTCTCTCGAACCCTTCTATTGCCTCAATACCAGCGCAAGTATTTTGTGTGTTGTCCCAAATAATGGTTTGGTCCAATAATTCGGCGTCCGTCACGGCTCAGAGCCGGACAGTGGCCGGCGTCCAATCGGATCGTATTTGCGTAAGCTACGGAGCCTAATCCCGGCCGGATTATTGATGCGACCGCCGCAATGGTTATTAAGATGGTGTGGACAAGATGTGGGCAGCTGCGGGTTAAGTGCATTTAAAAGAAGAGTAAGGTTTAAAATGGTCCAACTGCAATGCGAAGCTGTCACTGAAAATATCAGTACATTTTTTTGTGTGTTTAATGAGGATCGTAAGATGTATGATGAGAAAACTATATTCCTTTTTTAATCTGCTATCAGGGTTTCCTTTAATTGTATCTGTTAAAACATAATAAAGACATTTAAATGTCATTGTATGTAGAGAAAATCAACAAAGTAAGAAGTGAATAAAGCTATGGAATAATTCCTAGTATGGTTAGCTAGGAACAATGTCTATCTTTTTCCGCCACCGCTTGTCCTCTCCACCATACCGTCTAAGACGTTGTGAGCCAAGAAGTAGGGTCAAGCAAGGGTCAGCCGCGTACCGGCCGCCCGCACCGACGTCACAACACGCACCCTCGTTGTACGCTAATATCAAAGGATTCGAACACGAACAATATCCACCTAATTTGGAAAATTGGCCGTTTTCTTAGATATGTAGGTATTCGCAGATCAGAAAGTCGTTTCGATTGATCAAGTTGATCTTGCTAGTCGCAACTATCAAGAGAGTTTGAAAGTGCCCGTGGCAGCATACAAGCGTCACACATGTTAAATTACTGCTCGCTCGCTTACAATCTATTTGTAAAGCTTGCCGTTTGCCAACTCGTTGTACATAAGCGATGGCTAAGAAGTTTTTTATTGATATAGATTAGTACTTAAATTAGCTTGAGGTTTGCTGCGGACTCACCACGGGCTGGTGACACCTTTCATACAACGTCACGCGACCCGCAGCCGGCCCGCACCCGCACCCGGTCCGCACCCGCACTAATGGGATCTTGCGCTTTGATTGCATCTACTTAGCCGCTATAAGTTACCAAAATAATTCACTTCTTCCTTCAGCTTAGTCATATAGATTTCAAATGGTAGTATATTTTTAAGAAGCCCGTTATGGCATGAAACAGGATTCCTTTAGACAGAGAGTTAAACGATATGTCGAACCAAGTAAGGAGGTAAACAGAGGAGCAAATAAATGGGAAATATTTACAATTCTCCAAATAGTATTAGGATGAAGCATCGGACGCGAGCGGTCACCCTTCAAGGGTTGAGGACGCTAACTCTTTCTGAAGAATGCCTGAGGACACGTCTAGAGTTGATACAACACTAGTATGGCCGTCTCCGACTTTCCTTACTTCACATACCACAACCGTTCGTCCGACAGTTAACCTTATTTGGTTAATAGAAGTGTTCATTGAAATAAGTTAAGAAACGTAGGTCTAGTTAGTAAATATGGGTTAGAAGAAAATTGCAGGACCTACATATATGTATTCCATTTGAACATTCAACCTTTACTATAGTGAAAGTTATTTGTATAGGCACAATACATAACAACCTCTTAATTTAAGGCTGTAAAAACCTACTACTTAATTTTGTAAGGTGTTATTTTGTGAATAGATGCTTAGCCAAAGTCGACCGTCTCGAGTCGATTATAAGAAGTCAAAGTATCAGCTCTATACAGTTACCGATCACAAAGAATTGCGAAAAAATGCGTGTTAGAGTAAGTGTGAAGTGAAGGCACGACATTTCACCCCGGGGGTTGGTATCTGATGGCCGGCGAGGGCGCCCTATCGCACTAGTCAACTATCACCCGTTTACTGGTTATTGCTACTTCACAAGTTTTGATGGGACTTACAAGTTCGTAGTGATCGTTTCGGAGATCTTGATTTGGAGTTAATTTTGGTGATCTGTACAATTACGGGCAAATTAGGAGATTGATATGAGTGTGGTTGACTTGTTATATTAACAGATGCATTAATTTTGAGTAGGTTAGAGACCAAGACCAGGCAAGGTGTTGGAGTTTTTGACCGTCTAAAGGCCTCCGACATGGTCTAATGATTTAAACAATTGGGACCGACTGCTTAACCAAAATACTAATAAAAAGTAATTTAAGCTGTAAAACATATAATAATACGTCTGTAAGGGGAAAATTATCGGGTACAGTTGTAATTTTTTCTCCTTACATTTAAAAGTAAAGACGTTCTTAACTTTAAAACTGGAACCATGTTTGAAAAGTAGAAAACATGTTTTACGCCAAGAATTGAACCAAGAACCTCAGTCATGGCAGGGGAGTGACATACCACTAGACCACCGAGGTGATTAATAAATAATGTAATGGTGTACTAATAAATAATGGGTTAAGAAAACCTCTACCTAAAAAAGACCTAGAGCAAATATCGCCGATGTTATCAACAACACACAAGACAAATCAAACTGGTACTGCGTTTAACTCAAATTGTGCCAATAACAATTAAAAGTAATTGAACTATGTAATAACTCGGATAGTTGCAATCGTTTGCACTTCCTTCGCCACAGTGTACTCCGCACAGTTAATTAAAGTGCAGATGGGACGCTATATCATGAGGAGAGCTTGCAACATTGTACTTGTAACTCCTCGGTGGACAAACAGGACTTCTGTTATAACTAAACTGTTGTATTAATATTCCAATTATTCTGGAAGTTGGTATTTTTATACGTACGTGTCATAAATTTAAAGCGGGACGATTTTTGCCTCGATAGTTACAGGCTAAATAGTTCGAGTGACAAATATGTACCAACAAAATGTTGAGCAAGATTCCGTAGCTTAGGTTGAAACTTTACAAATAGATATTAAGAGTTGGCCATTAATAAAAAGATTGCTCCTGGTTCCATTTTGAAGCACTACTCATTTTGAATTGACACTACGTTTACGGTTACTGCGATCACGGTTCCTGTAAAGGAGCCAAAACGTTACATAAAAATCTAATTGAAACGTGTAATGTATCCGTAAGCGTAGTTTCAATTCGAATGACCACTCGGAACCGTGGCCTATCTGTCAAGGTGGTTTGTTTGGTTCAGTTTGGTTGTTTTTGATCATAAAAACTACGTCGCGATTAGCTTAATTACCAGAACACACTGCCCTCCAGCTGAGCCACCGAAGCCGTGACGTGTAAAAATATAACCAATTTAACAATACTTTCAATTTCTTTGACCCTTTATCAAGATCTCAACGACTATCGTATTTGGTACCCAATTTAAAAGACAACCGTAGCCACTAATATGCAACCATAAAAAATACTTTTATATTTAGCTAAATAACCTTAATCTATACGGAGGGTGGTCAGATCTTTTCGGAGTGTACCCTCGGGTTTTGCCAGCGCATCTTGTTGTTTACCTTCTTGTTCTTAAGGTTGTATTTGCGTTGTTTGTGTGTTGTTGAGTTACGATGTTGTGCGTAATGTATAATTGATACGTAGGTGTATCGGACGCAAGGTGTATGTGAAGGCAAGGTGTGCGCGGGCCGTTGGAGCACCTTCCTTTTACTGGTTTAATAATACTGCGTAACATTGCCGTGAAAACTGATTAGCCCTGTCACAGTTTTTGACATTTTTTTTATTAATATTGTGTTTTTACGTGACGTCTTAATGACGCTTTTAACTAGTTGTTGCTACCTGAACGAAAGTGAAATGAAAGGGTCTTATATTTTTAAGTCATTTTTCGATTAAAAACAAAACCTTTGAACGAATGTGTTTTAAACTCAAAGCTAAGGGAAATTAGTAAATAGACCGTAAAACGTTGAGTCTAAACTAACATTTACCAGACATTACATAACCATAATTACAATGATCAGGTACTACATAAACAAAATTAAAATCAAATTATTTATTCTTTAAATGGAAGAGGTTTAATTGTTATTGCTTTATTACATACAACTCATACATAGTTATCAAATTGAGCGTGATATTGCAGGCCATACACAAACATGTGTGAGTACTGTCAGTGCCGAAAATAGTAAATCACGTATCAAAAATAACGCTACAATCAAACGGGTAGTACTGATAAACCATTGATGAATGACTGACTAACGCAAGCATAAATGTTTATGATCAATACAGGTGTCGGTAACAGCTATTTTTACACTTTTATTTGCAAACTACGAAAAATTGTGTCATTTCATAATTCCTCGTAAATTAATTAGCAGTATGAATTGTAACATAATAATACGTTAAAACACTTTTTCCCCTGACTGTACATAATGTGCTAATTCTCGTGTTTCGTGTACCTACTCTTTCGTAATTAGCGTTTAGTTTTTTTTGTTTCTATAAATGTTCGTTTGTAATCAGTTCAATTTATGGAACTTAATACAATTTTAAAATCACGTGCACTAATTCAAACATACTTAATTTCTTAACAAATAAGTTTTAGCCTAACTAGAGATAACCGTAATATATTTTTATATCTATACTTTTTTATAATTTTACGTAATCAGCTGTTTGATTCGTGTCCTGGTTTAAGTACACCAAAGCTATGCTATGCGTCATTGTTATCCCTTGGTATCCATCTATTGTCTGAAGCACAACAACTTAATATAAGTCAGTGGAATCCCCAACTCATATTAAATTCAAATATCTATAATATATCAGATCATTACAATTTACAATCGTCAGATTCATAGCAAGTATCATTGATAGCCAAATATACCTCTGGTAGACACCCTACAGCCTCTTCCATGCCTAATTACAGTAAACTTACATTGACTAGGCTCATTTACTTGCAAAATTACTGCGACATAGTTCTAAAAACTTGTCGATAGTTGCCCACTAAGCGATACTGTAAAGTGCAACATTAGTATTAATTATGTAGATATATTATGTACCAGTAATTATAAGCTAATATAAGCTGTACGTACATGCAAAGTGAGTGATTGCATGTATGCAAAACGACCAACTTATTAATTCAGTGTTCACACCGATCATTATAATTATCTATTTAACTATGTAAGTGTTGGATTACATTGTTATTAAGTGTTTAAGATTCGGTTTTGTTTGCACTTAGTTCTTTATTGTTGCATAACTGAACTTAAATTTGCTTTAGTTAGACTACGCCTTTACATTTACTGGTATATTCGTTAAGATTACCGTTTATTATTGGTATATTTTTAGATACAATATTTTTTGATCTGGTTTAAACTGGTTTCAGTAGCCAGGCAAAATAAATTATTTGTGTTATTTTCATCGGCTACGGAACCCTAAAAGTCCGATAACATCGCTAACCGTCCCTCGATAAAATGATCGTTCACTTTTTATAATAAAACCCTCAAGTGGCTAATTGTAAAATGAGCATTTTTTCGCATGTCCGTTGCAATTAGTTACACTTGGGCCTTCTTCGTCGAATGGCGGTCACCGAGCCGCGGCCGCGGGCTACAGCCCGGCTGTACATCAACCGAACAGTCACTAAAATATTACACCGTCCGTAGGTGTAAAACAATTATGAAGCAACGCTTCTCGAAATTACATTTTGAAATTATGTACCTAATTTGGAAACGACAATATTGAAAGTTTTTAAACTTTTTACCTGTACAAACTGGTAGGGGATCGTAACTACGTAGGTATAACCAAGATAGATGTTCAAGGATAAAATCACTTACAATTACATGATTTTAACTTTAGGCGTCGTTTAGGTTGAGCGTGTTTACAAGCTGCAAGCCGAATGAAATATAACTTGAGCGTCACTCATTTCAAATTACTCGCTCGCTCGCGTTTAAACTCGCTTGATCGTAACTTCTAAGCTCGTTTTATCTCAACGACGTGCGGTAAGGTGCACGTAAGGGTTAAATCACATGATTGTGATCTGTTCCACTCATAGGTTTTCGAGTGAGGAGGTCGTAATGGCGCGAAATGGTCCGTGGCACGCTGTCCCTCGCTGACCCCACCAAATGTCAATACACGTGACATTTATTAACGTCGGAAGGGTTGTTTAAACACAAATTCCTTCAAGACCATTTTCTTACCCCCGCCCGCCCCCTCGCGGCGAGTTTTTGTATTTATTAAAGAGTGGTTGACAAGCTCCAACGCAGGTTAGGGGTATTTCTAGTTTTCCGTTAGTCTTCCTCGACCTTCGCTGATAGTTTTATGGTTTGATTTGTCTGTGTTTGTATTCATGAACCGTTAAAGTTTAACTTCAGCTATTATATTATTTAAGTGCCTTAATAACAGTAGTGTACCTTTTGAAAGTTGCCATTATTATGTTTAATTGCCGAGCTACACACGGCTAAATCATCCGTTATTGTATCATTAACCGATTACCGTTATCATTATAATCATTTCTTTAAATCTATCGTTAAAATCTTAACGGGTGTTATCGTGAACGCCGAATGTCTGCGTCAGAATGACACCACTTTTTATAATAAACGTAAAAAACCCATCGCTATCTGTTTAGTGACCATAACTGGAGTTAATGTTTGAACTTATTTATTCAATTTGTTTATTATTCTTGTTTATGCTGTTGTTTATATGTTATTTATGTGTTATCTAAATAATATCGTATGACGTCGCGTTTGAATAGTTTGGTGATAACATTTGATATGCAGATAACGACGTGTTCTCATATCAATTTTGTATCTTTACAAGATCTAAGGTGAGTTATATCAAGAGATCTAATATAGCTAAGCAGAGATAACATTTAAGATTATATTTAAATGCTTACCAAAATAAAAATCATAAATTATGATATTTTTTAACTTTTCTAGCTTATCAAACTTTCTCCGAGAAATTAAGCTTTCTATGTCTTTCGGTATTGTCCGGGTGACATCCTAGAAACACTTCTCTAGTAGGTGAGTTATGAACTTATGAATGAAATATTTACAAACACCTTGTAATGACGTACAGTGCTCATAACTTTCGGAGTCGCTATCTAAATCAATCGTGTATAATCGGCACATAACTCGGAGGAAATTATGAAGAACTTCGCGCGGATAATAGGCGCTCCGCCGTTATGTTAATGTTGTTTATCTTGTCCGTCTGTCTGTACTAACTAATACTAACTGGTGATTACACTCGGGCGCCAACTTTTTCACTCGTCAATTTTCCGCACAGTTTATCCCGAGGTAATGTTGGGGTGTCACGATAGAAAAATGCATTATTAAACCCCATAACCGTTTCCAATATCTTGGCGCTTACCCTTTAGCGAGTTAGCGTGAATTACCCGCGTCGCTGCGACCGCGGGGCCTTTGTTCGCCGGACACCCAGCCACTTTGGGGTGACTTAAATCCGAAATTGGGTATTTCGAAAAATGTGCATGTGTCATTTATCACGACCCTCGCAGTGCGGGAGGAAAAAACGTAACCCTATTTAAAAAACTACCCTCCATAATCCGTCGGCTAGACCGGGCGACGCAAACAGTATTAAATTTTTTGTACTATTAATACAATGGCGATGGATTCGGATAAATATTGTATGAATGGACCGCGCTCGTGACGATAATCCTTATTAAGAGAGATCCAGTGTTTACAGCGCGCCGCAGGGACCCGACCGACCGTCGGAGATTCAGACACATCAAAACAACAATGCCTAGCTCAAAATAAGTTGCTAAAAGCCTATAGCACCTCAAGACTGTAGGTGCTATTAAAATTGTATTCTATCCTGCCTAAGACAAATAAGGTGATTCAGTGAAACTTTGCTTTACGGCACATTATTTATATTAATGGCTTATCAAATAGTAATAAACTCCGCTGGTTGATGTCATAAGAAAACCAGCTCCAATACCAGTTTGACCCCGAAAAGAAATTAAACTATAAAAATACGATCACTCCAAAAGCAGGATAATTTGATTAGCATCGTTCAATTTAATGGTTGGAATTAAGACAGCCGCATTATAAGTTCGTTTTGTAGGTGGGAGCTGCGGGCGCGCTCTGCGGTTTAAGTTTTCAATATTTTGGTTGGCGGAGTGAGCGCACGTGACGTCACGTGGCCGCTTAGCCCCCCGCGGTTACAACAAACGTTTTATTTTTTATTATTTTCATAAGTCATATCGTTGAGCGGGGAAGTGGTTTCGCTTGCTCGCTCACCTCGCGCGAGCGTCGCGCGGCGTCCCATCCCGCGGTACGCGACGGTTACGCGAATAGCCCGTGGGGTCGGAATGACTCCACTAGTAATTTAGCCGGCTTTCTTCCCGTACTCGAGCTTATTGTGTTTTTTGGCGCGGGATTAGCGAGCTTCAAAGGGAACCATAAAAAGCTTCTGTTCCGAACATTATGGACGACAAACATTGAGCGCGCCCGTTCTCAGCTCGCTTTATTGAACTATATTATTTTTTGTGTTTCATATAAAAGAGGCAGTAAAGTTAATACAGTTCATAAGACGGCGCGGCTCGACGCCCTGGTGACGTTTATGGTCAATCTTTTACAACTTACTCCAATTATCATATTTTACGTACCTACCTAAATCAAAACTAAGCGCACATTCTGCATTAAGTATTTCATAAGATTTACAAGTTTTCACAATCAATATACTAGCCATTAAACTAACAATACGACACCTAACTAAACAGTCGACTTATGTTCGTGAAATTTGAATTTCGAAAGCGAAAACTTTTATTCATTTGTTCTCTTGTCAATCTTCACTCATAAAGGGAAACGCTTGGAAAAGGCAACTGTTCTAGAACATTTCGATTATAAGATACAATCATCTCGGCACGGTTGGGGTGGATGTGGAGATCCTCTACATATCGTGAGGTTGAGGAATGTTTAGTGTTCTTGAGGGTCTCTCCAAATTACCGTGAACTGGCGGAGGGAGTCTTTTTTATTTTAAAGTAATTTCCCATTACATTTTACTGCAGGTTATTGTGGGGTGAAACTTTTTGCGAACGTTTCCTATTGTTTTTTATTGTCCGCCGTAAGTGGTACACCGGTTCGGTTTAATTTTTAATTAACTTCTTGAAGTTGCCAGCAATACGCTACTTGTTCGTAGCAATGCAACGAATCAATTTCATTATTGTTTTAAATTCGTCGGCGAATGGTGTTTCTTTGTCTGTTTTGGTTACATGGCTCTTAAGTCCTTTGGTTACATATTAAATTGTGTTATCAGGTTTATTCATATATCCAAACATTTTTCGTTATCATTTGTTTTCTTTAAACATCGTTTCTATTGAGCGAGTTTCCTAGCTACATCCCGGGATTTCAATAAGTCGACTGAATTACTTTTTCAATCTCTGTCTTTAGAATTCGCCGATTATTCATAGAAATGGGGCCTAATTGATTTTATAGTGACACAAATTGACTGATATTAAACCGTTTTTGTTAAATAAAACAATTACTAAAGCCTCATTTAACTGGTACCTAATATATCATTGTATCAACATCCTAACCGCTCCCACTCAACCATCTGAAGACACATTAATCAAAAATCTTTTTAAAACATACAACAGAAGCAATCTAGTTTTAATTCCAATCACTCGTAATTACCTCTTCATATCGAGAGCATCGCGAAGATTAGAATAAAATATAATCAAGATGGTAGGAATAATTGACGAGATCATTACTTTTAAGATCATTTAAATCTAACGTTGACTTCATACAATAGTTTCTAATGTATTAAAGTAGATACAATATCTTTATCGTTTAAGATTGGAATAGATAAAAAGCTGGTATTGTTTTCAGATAGGCCGTGTTTAGTTGCCCAATTATTGATTTTTTGATTCGCAATAGTAACTACCTACCATTTGTTTATATAACAACCAATTGATGCTATTTATTGTCATTTTCAATCATTTTTAGTTTAACAACGGATCTACTTGGTAAAAAGTACATATTTTTAAAAGTATAAACAGCCGTTTATACTTTGCTTACGTTTACAAGCAGAGTCACGAATAGCTAAAACACCGATTGAACACCGTCTGTGCCCCGTGACGTCATCAATCCAACATCCAATTCAAGAGCCGGTAAAATTTTATTAAAAGTGAACGTAATGCGTATTCATTTGTTAGTTCAACGAACCGAACGAGCCGGATCGGGAAATTAAATCGACTCTTTATCCAAACTCCCATCCCTAAATAATGTTTGGTACGTGTAAGGAGGAAACATTAGACTGGAACAAGTTAACCCGGCGCACGGCGGCGCGCGGGTCTCGCCGACCCCACGATCCTTTAAATACATCCGATAAAAAACTAAACGACACCCCTCCCAAATAAAAAATAACCCCAAGGAAAGCCAAATAGAAACGTCCATAAAAGAAAATTTATCCGTAAATTAATTTGCTAAGGTTTTCAAAGTCGGAATTGTTTTTTTAAGTCGCTGCACTAGTGGTACAAAATCGTACCAACAATTAATATATTTTTTGGTACTTCATTTTTTAAATGTCATTATTAATTTATTTTAATTAAGTTATGAAGGTTATGAACTAGTATTGTAATCGTCAAGTCCCCAATGTAAATCGTCCAGGTTATGATTCGACGTGAAGTATTCGTCAGCGGCGTGCGTCCGCATTCTTATGCTCGTCCCATCACTACGGTGCCTCTTCACACATAACTTTTATATTTTATAACTTTTTGTGTCACCGATAACGACCACAGTTATCAGATAACTTTTGAATAGTTAACATTTGCACTTTACAATGATACAAACATGTAAAACATTTTTAAGTGTAAGTTGACAATTTTAGTTATTGTGTGGGATTATTTGTGCTTACATACGTGACTGAAACTTGTTTTTTAAACTAATAATTGTTTTATCTTAAAATCTCCTGGATTATATATAATAGACTACGCGGTATGTATTTAATAAATACATACTATTTATAGAGCGTTAAGCCTTCACTACATACTTATTAGGGACTTACATTAATATAAAAATGTTCCACAAATTCAAAATTAACGGTCACAGTGCAGGAATCAAACTCGCACCTTCGCCATCAAAAGTTACACAACATATTGGTAAAAGTTATTGCAACCACTTCCCATAAAGGACGCTACCAAACGGTATCCCCAAAAAACTACATCACACACCGTCCATAACTCACGATGCAGTCCAACCAAAGTCAGTGGCGTCAACAAGTGTAGGAATTCATATGGGAACCGTGTGTCGAAACCAAAGAATTTTCGCCATTAAAGTCGGAGAGCTCACATACCGACATGATTTATAGATCTGGCCAACTTAACACGCAGCTTATAGAATGGAAAACATACGGCGATAACGTATAAAAATAGTTACGATTGACATTGTTTCATGATAATGTTTTTGTCGTAATTTGTGTGCGTATGATATTTCTTTCAGTGGAAAGATAATTGATCTTTAATTTTACTTCACAAAAAAGTATTTCCTAGTTTGTGTTCGCTACTTTACTGAATGTTTTTATTCACTTAAATGTTTGTAGTGAACGTTTGCAATCTTAAAATCAACATAATATTAGTTACTTCATGTCTTCGGTACCGATTTTTTTATTCACATCGGTCATCTGCCGTTAACACAAATGTCAAGTTATTTCAAATACCTTTATTGCTGTTTCCTCGACTATAAATCACAGCTTAATATTGTTTCTAATCTGTTGTCATTTATATTTGGGTGAAATAAAATGATGTTAACTTTTACTTTCTTTGAGTGTTAATAATTGGTACTAATTTGAGATGTCTGTAAAAGCAAGTCATCAAACTAATTTCGTCTCCTTTATATGGCGACAATTTATCGACTCCACGAAGTTACTCAGTACGTCAATCGTTATCTAGTTAACATTTTGGCAGTATAGTTATAGCCAGTTTATTAGCCGAGTTGGCTGCAGAGGTTTAAAATTTGACACGGGTGACGTAGCGGGCTTGTAGCAGCAACTAGCAGAAACTAGCTCAATCAAACTAGATTGAATAAATAAATAAATGTAACCGGGGAAATTCAAATACGGTTAGTTAGACCCAAACTGAGCTCTTCGCCTTAGAAAAAACTATTAAAATATTATAATTACCTAATTAGAAATAGATTACAAACACTAAACGATTATTGATACTTACATAAGCTTGATATATTTACAAAAGCTGAAGTCGAAACTAACATGTTGCTTGCTCACGAACGCGCTAACATCTTGTGACAACACATGATGTAACAGTAATTGTAGACATTTCTTCATTCACAAAATTAATTTCCGTTCATTATGTGACAATACTAGCGATTATCGAAATAATTAAACATTTTATTAGTGTCGGCTTTTAATATGAGTATTGATATTGCAATAGGTATGTTTCTCAATACCAAACATAATTGTTTTAAGATAGCGAACGTTAATCATAACTGCGCTTCGATCGTGCCATAGAATATTAAAGAATGTAGATGTGTCTTCAGAGTTTGGTAAAAAAGACGTTCTGAATGTTATAAGGAAAAATGTGAATATAATTCACAACTTAAGGTTTCTCTAGTATAAAGTTTAGACTTGTCATTTGCCCCTTCTTTTATTGTTGGTAGCACTGAGAATATCAGTTATTACAGTGAACAGCATTAAAAGTTTGACATTATTTGTTTAGCATTTGACTTATATTAGTTAAACCATACACACGAATATAAGCAAACATTGTTGAATGTTAGACAGTTCTACGTATACGAATGTCTACGGCTACGCCTTGTAATTAGCAAATTGATAAGTGTAAGATAAATTGGCTTCAATTGAGGATGTCTGATTGCAGCACATATACGGAGCGGCATCAGCATTGACACTAATGAGACAAGGACTCACCAATATAGACGCGAGTTTAGACTCGACAGATTTATGGCACTAAATAACTTGAACAGACAAATTCCGCCCCTCACAACGTTCAAATTAATTTCACCAAACAATCACTCGGAGGTAGGAGTTTTAAACTTTTTCTTATACCCCAAAGAACGATCGGGAGCAGCCGCTCAATTCTTTCATGTAATTGCCTAATATTTTTACTGTAAAGTACGCTCCCTCCCCCCGCCCCTGTCGGGCGACTAGGCAAACTAACAGACCTTGAAATGATTATATTTTAAACTTCGACTCAAGGGGATGTAATGATCCCAGCTTGGTTTGTTATCAATTTGAATTCGGAATTAAATCTGCAACTACATTTTAACGTTGATTAGCAAAAGCCGACAGATAGATTCTATAATCACCATCAATAATTTGTACGTACATCCTCTCCGTAATTAGAAACTTTAATTGAGAAGAAAACATGACAAATCCATTTCTAATTACTGCAAGGAAGGCCATCAAAAAGTAAAAGTTTTCACATAAAAATTACATCAAATAAAACTTTTTACTTACTCGAAACCTGATCAAATCACGTTTCTGATTACACATTAACCATTGATTTGTTCTAGGTTAATTATCGAGATGAAAGTTAAAAATGCTATATTAATTAGTTTTAGTTGAAACTAACTGTTTGTTGTTGGTCGTTTCGTGTTTAATAAATGGTCATAGTTGACTAATGAGCAGGCGAAGGGTCCAGCGCGATATCGGAATAATCTCCGGTGATTTATAGATGGAATCGCGCTGTAAACTAACAGTTTTATGTGTGTCAAACTATGACCCTAATTAATATCTTGATTTATGAGCGTTTTACACAAATTGTAGGCAAAACGTAATGATAGTATACAGATAAAATATGGTGTCGATGGATACTTTCTTACATGATATGATGAAATTACGGAAGAAACCTATTTGTTGCTCATCAGTTCCACACCATTATACAGTAACAGTATATTTACAGAATTAAAAAAAAATAACAAAATTTACCAAGCTTTTATCGCATACTATCGTATCACCATGGTCATGTGTTATACGTTTCGTATTCACTAACCATGGTATGTATAACAATGTGTGAGCGATGTTAAAATCCAACAATCATATCAAAAGTAGCTTAGCTTAGCTGATGGAAAATGTTATGCAATCACTTTCCAAATAATTCCTTCCTTTTGGTTTCTCTCAGTACGATATACATAAAGCTTTCAGCAAGTCAGAGACAAGCTGTTCCGTGGGATTCTTTTTCTAACTTTTTCGTTTAACCAAATTCGAAATTCAAACAAAACGGTACACTCGACCACAACACCAACATATGTAATACATAAATAATCTCACATAAAATTGTTAATCTATTCGTTCCCAATGTCCAACTTTCACTCAGACTCGACCATAGAGGCAATAAAAATAAATATATCTAACAAATATATTTATGGATTTCGGTATCGTGTCGTTTGGCACGGTACCGTTCGTTCGGACGTCCCGACAGACGAATTTATGTTATGTGAATATGTTGTGTGCATACATGTGTTATAGAAGGTATGTGTGCTATGATATGAGTGTAGCATAGCGAGTATTCCGTGTTGTGTGTATTCAGAACTCCATCAAATCAGCTTCCTTTTCCCGCACTTGATAACGATAAAGTAGAATGTAGTTTTAGCCGTTATTGTCCCATTGCAAAGGCCTTTTACCTCACTGAAGATATCAGTATTAATAGTGAAGAAGGATTATGGGTAATCCCTTACGCTTGCCTACTGCGGGTGGATCTGAAACTCGAGCCATGTTTGAAAAGTAAATCTAAAACATTCTTCAGTCAGGTAATTCACGAAAAAGTATGTATGTTTTTTGTACTCTTCGGGTTGCAGCTTGTCAACGTTGCACAATCGAAACGAATTCAAATCCAATCCTTGTACTCGTATTTGTTATCGAGGCCTTATGGTACATCTTTTTTACATTTAGGTAATTTATAATTATATGTTCATTGAAAACCATTAGAATACTAATCAAATGTACCTAGTTGTTATCATAATAAGTATTCCTACTTAGTATCAAGTATAACTAAAGTAAATAGATACAAATCGATTGCCATTTGTTTACACTGATTAATGTTGCAGGAAAACGAATGATACAAGGTATTTATCCTTTTCATTAATTAATTTGCTAGAAATAACAAGAGATACAGGAAATAGTCAATATACCGAGAAACACTTAGTTTCTACATACACAAGTGTTTATATAATTTAAAGGAGCTTAAAGCTTAGGCAACAAATGACGCGCAACAAAGTAACTTAGTATTAGAAAGCTCTACCATATTGTGATGTCATTTGTCAATAATAACCTATGGGAATTCGTTTAAAATTAATGATGAGTTGATAACATCAATTTGTTTAAACCTAATTAGACATAAAAAGATGCTATGGTGCTATCCCGACGGCGGCGACTAATGAGTTACGTACGGTATGATGATAAATTTTACTTGAATTACAGAATTTTTAAAAGTCAGTAGGTATCCAACGAGCCAAAGTATAGCTCTGACAGAAAGCACCCTAAGGCGACCGTATAATACTATAGTTAGTCGAATTTAAGCTTATCGATAATAGCATAAGCGTATTAATTAAAAGTTTATGTAAATACTCATTTTCAATGTCGGATTGCTAAGTTCAAGAGTAATCATTGATTCAATGAACAGTGCGGGGTTGTGACCTAGTTTACCACTTCATAACGATACAAACATCGCCTCAAGTTATTATTGGATATCATAACAAATACTATAATTATGCGGCTCTATGCTAATTATCTGTGATTAACAAAAACTACAAAGCGGCCTTAACCGATATTCAATGTTGAATAATGTCGCTAATTTATAATTTGAGATTTGTTGCACTAGTTGGCGTGATCGGGTTTCGTCTAATTCTAAGCAATAATTTGTTGCTAAACTTTTGAAAGGATAACTTAACTGTGGTTTGCGTTTTAGAGATGGGTTGTTTTACACCATAAATGGATAAGTTATGTCATACAAGATGTTATCGATATTTGTCTATTTCATCTTTTCTTTTTTAATTGTCTACAATGTATGAAACTACGGCGTAATGGCAAATGGCGTTTGAATATTCGGGGGATAGTTTAATATTTAGACAAACAGACACAATCATTGAGTCAATTAGTAGTTACATAATTAAGTATAATGTCGAATATATTATTCTGTTATCAGCTTGATATGCATATACGAGTAATAATTTTAATGTCGAGGTGATTTGAATTAATTTACGGCATATAATTTAGTGAGTTATTAGATGCAGATCGATTTATTTATTATTGATTTATTGAATTTAAATGGACGATGTGTTTTATAAAAATATCTGTATTTTTCGCAAAATTAAAACTATATTTTATATGCAAAACTGTCGTAAACAAGCATTCTAATAACAAGATATTTCCTCTAAGGGCCTTTCCTCCAGCCATTACTTGTAAAAGATTGTTTCAACAAATTCACCATCCTGCAATATATTACGCGCAGTGCTCATAAACTAGGATCATTAAAATATTTTTATTGAATGTTCACGAGGCTGATTTACAGTACATTATATTTCAGTGATAATTGAAACTTGTCTAGCCGTCAATCTGTGGGGCGCTAACAACCCGCTGGTGGCGTCACCGCTTCGCTTCTATAAAACGGAGTAAGGCGGCCGCCACACCGGGCGGCACCAATTTGAGCTCGCGTTCGACGCCCAACAAATAACATAATGCGATTTGTGTGACAGCCCGCTGTCGACTCCGTGGGCGAAGATTATGACATGTCTCGTTAACCAAGCTTTATTGTTTATCTCTCCGCATGGCCTTTAAGATTTACTTGATTTGTTGGGGAAAAATATTTGTGGGAATGTGTTTTCAAATAAAAATATGATTTTAACGAGCCCCAAGGTGTTATCACTTAAAATTGACACCAGGCTAGGGCATTAACCCACTCAAACTTTAATTCTTACTATTTCGTAGTTATTTCTAAGTTCACTAACGTATGTTTTTAATGTACTAATTGTATTGCGCTGTGTATCATTTTTCTTTAACAAAAAACAAAACTAAGTACCAGACAAATTACATCTTCCATTTAAAAGTAACACAATACATGATACGTATTACTGAGTAAGTACTAAGTGTATCCAAGATATCACGGAGCGAGTCATGCGTCAAACTGCGCGCAGACGGGGCGGTGGCGTACGTAGGAGTCCGTCAAGTCGCCAGGTGTGGTGTCGGCCTTATTTATTACGCGACGTGGGCACATAGATTTATAACACCCTGCGACTAGCTGAAGAGCTTACAGCAACAATTATTGGTCAATTGGATTGAAGTCAAAGTTATTTTAATAATAAAATAATAGGTATTTAGTTCTTGAATTTAGACACAAGATAATTAATAAGGCTTGATATTTTTGAGCTTGAGTTTGAAAATAACCTGTGCTTATAGTATAAGTAGATGTATCTATATAATCATCAACTGCATTAAGAAATACATTAACCAAAATAATTTTAAAATGTACACAATAACTACTAATTTCTAACGCAGTCCTGATCGTGGTCGTCTCCCGGACTACACATTTCAACTCATTATAAATTAGCAGTTTGCGTATTTACAACTCGCTAACTCCGTACATTACATTTATGGTTTTACAATATTGCTTGTAAATGTACTTACAATGCAATAAACTCTGTCATTTAATAAATACTAACAATAAATTACGTACAGTCTTTATAGAAAATGGCGAAACCAGCACATGGTCCCATTGTCTTTACCGAGTTAATAAATAAAATCAAATGGGCATTTAATTAAAACTTTCAACAGCCCTATAAAATCTGCATCTATTTAGATCGCTTCATTAACTGAGGAGGTGCGGGCAGCCCTCGCGGGGTGCGGCCGACCCTCGCGCGGAAGGGTTAAGATCGCCCGGTCTTACGGACCCTACTGCATGGTGCAGTATTTTATCTCGAATTAACGGATACAGTTCACTCTTTAACACTTGCGCTTAATTAGCTAACGTTTTTAAGCTTTATTAAAAGCTTTTTTTTGGACTTTGATTTACGGACTTTTTGTAATAAGAGTTTTTTATTTTTGCTAATATTGTATTTTAGATGTTTGTATTTTTCATCTCTCTATGGGAAACGATTTCAAGTTGAAGTTCATGTACTGAAATTATAGGGATTCAGGCTGCGCTGGCCGGTTCGAACTGATTCGGGCCCTGACAGTTTATTAACTGTCTTCAATAAAGGAGTATCACATAGAGCAAACTAGACAATACTCGTACTTTACCGACAACTGTTACTGGCTGTTAAAAACTAGGCTGACTAACGTATTCTTGACTGCGTTGAACAAGACATCTTTAAGACTGTATAGGTTTGGGAATATACCCTGCGATGTTCCTTAGAGTATAAAACAATTTACTCACAATAAAGACAATTTTAATTTAATTAAATCGACTCAACTAAAAGGTCAAAGTGAAATGACTTAAACACAGCATAATAGCTGCATCTCTAGGAATGCAAGAATCAATATCCAGTAATATCCAGTAATCAAAAAGCGATCCAAAGGGCCCCGCTGTCACCGACCTAATGAAGTAATCAATGAAATATACTAAATATTATAAAACATTTAATAACGAGTTAATTAGTAAATTAGCGTCGTTGGAGAGCCCGGCCGCGCTCGCGGTCACCGCATTAATAAAACGTACGGCCTCGCTGACAGACTATTACAACTTATACATGTTATTAGTTGTAAAGAGTAATGATAGAGCACCACAGAGAAGGCACTCCTTATCTACTAAAAATATTTTAATTAATTAAAATAAAAAATACCTACATATAAGAAAAAGAAGAACTTTTATTTTTTTTATTTGCAAAAAGCTTTTTAATTGAGCCCTATATTATGTTTTCAAATATTCTCCATGGACAATCTCTTTTACTTTAACATGATATACATGCATGCAAATAATATTATCTATCCTAACCGACTTTTTTGAGATAGATCGGTTAACATAACAACTCCCATATAATAAACTTAGACCCAGCTACCTCAAGTTCAACTCTGCCACTCAAGAGTCAAGACTATAATGTTATGTTTTTGGTAATCTTACACAAATCAGTCTATAAGTCCACTCTGTACTGAAACTATTCTCTATGCGTAGAGAGAGCGCCTCAGGCTCACTCGGACAGTCGACCGCGAAGCAAGTAATTTAATTAGAAGATGTAATTACGAGGCATGAGTGCAGGTGCGTTTTTATTAGCTCTTTGTGCTTACAGCTCGTTTGAAAGGCCCGGAGAGGCCGAGGGCACATGGGGCTGACCAAATTATTGAAAGGTAATCGTGGGTATTTATACCGTTTATGAGAGACCAGTGATTACTGTGACCTATGTGGCACGATCCTAAGGCGCCATTGGTATGGAGGCATCTGTTAACTCAAAGAAAGGAAAGCCCAAGCTTACCTAACACAAACCTAATATGAAATGTTGTGAACGTATAGTGCAGCTCAGCCACTACTTGGATAGGTGGCCACTGATGGCGCTACTTGGGTCGGAGGTACGTCAAATTGTTGAACTAATGTCACAGGTCTAAAAACTTAGGGTAGACTACTAATCTTCTCTAGGTAGTTACTCTATAAAACATTTATGTAGTTACAAGTGTGATAATAGCCCTTACAAAGCTGTTCGTCCCACGTGACCGCTCTCGTGGGCTCGGCTCCACTCGGCTGATTGATGCCTCCTCGCTATCACCGATACAGACAGCTCCCACTTCATCCACAATGCAAATAATATACACTCGCATACACAACATGTTGGAGGAATTAAGATAAGTTGCTGACGAGGTGTCTGTGGTGATAGACCTAGAGATAAGGGAAACCAAATAAAGATCGCTATTACAGACAGAAAGGATTTACATTGTTTTTGATAACTTACAGGTATATGAGCAGATATATCGGTATTAAAACTGACTACTCTCCCTTAGAAATCTAAGGTGTCCCTTTCGCACCTTTGGCACATTGAAGCGGGCGAGCGATATTTTTACAGAAATTAGATATACATATTGGTGTTCCTTTTTCAAAACACGTCGTTAATACAAAGCACTATAATAAACTTACTTAATTAACCAAAATAGTAGTTTCAAAGTTTCTTGAAGAGAAATATAAATCAATTACTAAATGCCTACGTATTTAAACATTCCTAGACACGTGTCATTGTGCTATACAATACCTAGTCCTCCTACCTACCTGGGTGTAGGCAACTGATATTAAAATGTGCAATGTTCGCCTGACTGTACGTCGATATAGAATGCCGTCAAACTAGTACATAAGCTGGAATTCCCTTCGGTTATTTGTATCCATTTATTATGTACATTACAGCGATAAATAATAACATATTTACCTAAGATTACATTAGGAAATTAGCTGTTTTTAATGGAGGTGCAGGTTTCCGCTCGATAAATAATTATCATTTCTCGCTGATTATTTGTTTGTGTTGGTTTTCACTAGATATCTTCTTTGATATGCATACCAAAATTTAGACTACAAAACACTTATCATATGTATCACACTGATCACATTACGATCTCTAACTTACGTTAGTGTTCTAATCATACTAAGATCCCAATACCCCCGAACTAACATACCCTGTCACAAACGATACTTTCTAACGAAATAATGTCGGTAAACCGAATGAAAGCTACGTCACTAAATCAATAAGGGTTGCGGTAAACAAATAAATTATTATTAACCAATGATCTAGCATTGCGTATTGGGGCTTATGGGTATAGTTGTGGTAGACATGGCACTTGGAACCGATTATAAATGTGATATTATTGTGGGCAAGTGGGTCTGGTTATTTGACATTTCGGTGTATGTCTAATTTGAGTTTAAGTTAGTTTCTCTGGGTTTAAGGCATATCTAAAAGTTTCCAAGGGATATTATTTTCCATACCTATACCTAAGACAAAAGATAAAAAGAATATTTCTGTAATTGCTTGGCCTGCTCTATCCAACACATAGCCCTATAATGCACTAGTATAGTGCGTAGGGTTGGCGTAATAGCCAATCTAACTGTCGGATTACTATTAAGGTAATATGAACACTGTGCTAATGTCGCCAGAATCTTGTTTATTGCCTAGATGGCGCTAGTGAGTTGTGCAATAAAAAGAGCTTTGACAAAAATCAATAAACAGAATTATTAGATAGTAAAATTGTTTGTTAAAGTGCAGATAGACCAATCGGTGAAAAGCTTCAATAATAATAACAATAACCGTTCGTCGATTATTATGCGGCGACGCGTCCGAGACATCATGAGATCCACTCGCGTGTATACTTTTATAGGTTAATCGGGCAAGAAAGTGGTTTGGCGTTTTATTGACTAACATCGTGTTTAGTCAAAATACTCGTATCAGGGCAACATGGCGAATGGAAAACGATTCAAAAGTGACCAATAAAAATACAAAGATTCTTCATTTAATAGTATTAACCTTTTCGACGTAATCTGACATCTTTGCTTTCCTTCGCTATTTTATATTGTAAAAAGTGAAGGCAACAACGTAATGTGACTAAACGAGTTGTAATGCAGTTTTGTTTACATTTTGTGTACAAGTGTCCTCCACAACCAAATAAATCCCCCAAGCGATCGCCTCTTGAATCAGTTCGGTACAGTTATCGGCACGCAACAATTTCCACCAATAGATTTTTTCTATGTGAGTGCATGAAATATATTAGAGTCGTAAAAAGAGGCTCGAGTCTCGTAAAAATAGATGTTCTCACATAACGCGGTTCCCTATCAATAATTCAAGACTCCGCGCGGATACATTTCATTTCTAGTATTTACTTAGCTCTATTGATTTTTTGTCAATTGCTTTTAGTAGATATTTTATGGGTCAGTCTTGGAGTAACCGTTACGGGGAAAGTTATTTTTTAAAGTAGACACGGTCGTTTATTGAACGTTATGAGCTTTTGGATACATTTCGTTGAAGTTTCCTTCAGGTAGCGTGAATGAACAAGTTCAAATAAAACAGAGTACGATTTAGTAAAGTAACAACAAAGGTGAATAATAGAAATGTTTTGAAACGTTTCCCCAAGTAGAAATATTTCGTTATCAAAATAATACAAAGTCATAAAGTTGTTTTGGCGGGTGGTTGTCTCCGGAATAGGTACGGACGTTTAAAAAGATATACAGTTTCGTACGTGAGGCGGGGTGCGGTGCGTAGTCAGGGGTACTCGCACACGATTTATGGAAATTGCACCGAGACATAATAATTGAACGGATTATGTTTTGGTGGTATTTTTTAATAAAATAAATTGCCAAGAGAACTGATGCTACCAGAGTGGGCGAAGATGTAAGGAATTGAAGATGAAAAATAATAGTTTTTGGATGTTAAATTAAATATTAGAAAGTAAGTAAGATGAATTGCAATGGTTAACGTCATGTATAGATTGTAGTAAATATGTGCAGTTTGGGAATAAAAAATCAAATTCAAATATTTTTGTTTGTAATTCGCGTTCTCATTTCACATCCAAACAAATCACAATCGTAAGAGACATCGATCGGTTGTAGTAAAAAGCTCACAACCGTGATCCATTCAATTTTGCGTCTTGTACAATAAAGCGTGATTGTCACGCACGTACACATTGCATAAAGCGGCATTACTGGGGGTGGGAGGGGGAGGGCGCTCAGGGGTGGCGTTTAACGCACGGAGGGATTTTTTCAAAATTATTTTTTTTTTCGTTTACGACATTTTTGGTAGTGACGCTCGTGACCAATTTTTCACGGCTCCATTGCGTTTGTGACATTTTCAAAATATATTTTTTATTATTTTTTTTCGCGTTAAAATATTTGAACAGGTCAGTACGAAGGAACGTCTTACCTCAATTGTTAAAATTCTTAAATATACAATTATTAAATATATGTACACTTTTTGAATAAACTTACTTTGTATGAATTTGATTCTGATGATAAAGTATTGACTTCATTAATTAATAATAACATGACATAATATCGGTAGTTTTATGATTACTAAATTGATTAACAAGTGAATACAAACTAATTATAAGATTCCAATAATTAAGACAGAAAATTGCAGCTTTATTGACCAATAAACGCAAATGTGACGCGGACTGGTTTCGTTGACACACAGCCTAATTAAGCTTTCAGAGTTTTATTACTTTGATTAACTCCAACTTCACGTACCTATCTGGAGATGGCGCGTATTGCCTGATCAGTTTCGAGCAAAACTTTTAGTACGAGATTAACATAAATTATAATCCTAGATTAAAACGTGCTATTAGGTAATGATCTTAGTAATTAACTTGTAGCATCTTTTATTGGTTTTGACCTAGGTTTCCAATCAATGAGTTTTTTATAACCAACATTTTGAAATTTTAAATAATTATTTTGAGTTTATCTCAAATTGCTTTATCGTTAATAATTTTGACTCTGGTTAATGATAATAGTTTTGCTATTTTTTTAAAAATAAAGCGTTCTACTCTCTTGCTTATAATTTTGTTTTTTTTTTATCATATTATAGTTTTTTACAAAAACATGCGTATCTACTTAGACGCTTTTAATAAGTAGAGATTTTGAGTAGGTTAGGTTTTAGAGATTTTGAGTAGGCCAACCCTGGTGTCGGAATTTTCAGGCTGTCTATATCATGAAATAAGTATGTTATGTTCATATCCACTGAATATTGTCTTGCTAGCCTCGGCTCATAATGAGTGATTTCCCCGTGACATTAGTTCCGGTATCGATTGCGTATCGCTACCGTATCAGTGCCGCGCGGCCCCGCGTCCATCGATTGCGTCCCGCCGCCGCTCGTAATTCCTCGCGACGTGACCGGCGTGCCGATGCGTCACTCACCCCTATGCTATACACTGTGCCGCATTTTTGGCAATTCTGTACTTAGGGTACTTTGAGTGCGAATGTTCGGCATCCTTTCGAGTAAATAGATGAAATTGGCTTCAAGATCTTAGTGTAGAACAAAGTATCTGGAGGATTCTACTGTAGGACATAAGACAACCGCCATCACTGAAGATACTCCTTCGTGTTGGTGGTTCTTTCTAATTTGGTTTGCTTTGGAAGTAATTTTGATTCATAAGATTGAATCATTTCATGGCGAAAGGATCAGCGAATCTGCGTTACGACTACACAATTCCATCAGATCCTCAGCGCACGTCGGACGCACACAGCCGGTGGTGGTGCGTCACACGTGGAGGCTCCTTTATTGCACACAAAACAAAAGAAGAAGAAGACTTTGGTAGTGTTCTCTTTCACCCTTGTATCCAGCACATTAAGTTAGATACCGATAGTTAGGAGGTACTCCAAAACTTTGTGGCGCCGATTAAACTTTCTGTGTTCTTTCTGTCCCGCACGGGTCCTACCTTGTCCTTGTCCCTTGCATGACAGTAGAGAGGACATGGGTTGTTCCTACATGAGCGAAGCGTATTATTACCGCGACATCTTGTAACTTGTGCCGCAACGGAAAATATTCGTAACACTCACCCAACGGTCACCTTCCTTGACCAAATAAAAAAGTGTTTACTTTTTTAATGTTATAAAAGGGCCGCGTCCGCGTAAACGTATAGGCAAATTAATAAAATGCTCATAAAAACCCTTGATAATTAATTTTAATTACTTTGATACAGTTTTGTTTTTATATCACACCCTCAGACTGAACAAAAAGTCGTAATAATATTCTGAAGGTTTTAGAACTTGACAAAAACCTAATTATTGAACTTAATTTCCTTTAAAATAATTTGGTAACGTGGTATAAACATTTAAATGTTGAACAAAAAGGGGATTTAATAATATGTTTACGTAACGAGCGTAAGAAGTTGGTAATTTGATATGTTATATTTGAGTTATTTTATAGTTTTGTTTGTGTTGCGCCCGCGCAGCTAGGAAGTGCGCGCGCGGCCTTGAGGGCTGGGCACGCGCACACGGCGGAGACACAGTGTTACGTACAACAGTAGGTCGACTGAGCGAGTTTTGAAACACAAAGAGATCTAGATGGTACTCTATAATGTTAGCCCAAAAATAAAAAACCCAATTTTTACGGAGAAAAGAAGGGTTCATATCTTCTTCTTCTTATCGAGTGGATGGTCAATCTGACCAATCCTGGTGTCAGAGTTATTGAGCCGCCAAAGGCCTCTGACATGGCTCATATTATATGATTACATGATATTGTAAACAGCGATTCCACATTGCTTTGACTTCATGAGGGTGTTAGCTAAAGCAATGCAATTTTTATCAAAAGCATGAACACATGACGTGAATAGATGTTTATTTATAAGTAATATCTTTTAAAAAATCAAAAAGGTTTTTTATTGGTTTCACTCCATTTACTTAAAACTCTTCCGACCATTTGTCATCACATCTATACTAATATAAAACCAAACTTACATTACATAAGTACATATTGAAACGTGTCACTAACCTACTGTTATCTCCTCACACTGTGTCCGAACACGGGTAGTACTGCGCATTAAGTACACACAAACTTGTCGCAGTGTCAATAAGTACGTATCAAAGAATGTTAATTAAATTCTAAAATGGTATATATCACAGATCAGTTAATTGTTCTAATAAATCTTGTCAGTCGTGCACTTTTTATGACTCACATTATGTATGAGATGTTTTTAAGTGGTGACTGTTGCGTAACTTGGTTAAACTTTGGTCAAAACTAAATGGTGCTTTAAGTGTACTTATAATGAATTATTTCTCGTGTATAGGTTATACAGCCGCACTTAGAGTCGTACATTAAATCGACACTATTTCATACATTACATGTCAAAATCACTCATTAAAGCTCTACTAGGAAGCATTTGACGGCTCTGAGTACGGAGTCATCTTTTTTAAGCATGGGTTTTTAATTAACTTATTATATTGTTTTAATATTTTCTCTCGTAGATACATAGAAACGATAATGGCACCTAATGATAGACTGACATTTGTTTAACAATGTTTGACATTTGTTCATAATGTGTTGAAACCATTTAGAACTTGGATCAAGCATCTGTAGATATGCAAATTATACCACTACTTGCTTTAGATGTTGATTTGAATACAAATAATTCATATTTTAATACAAATTCAGTTACAAAGTAATTCAAATCACAAAGTGATACGCGTGCCCCATGTGATTAATAAACGTGGGGACCAATCTTAACAAACCGAAATTAATGTAAAGTATATTGTAATATATTTTAATGTTATTGTAATAAATTGTAATTACTCACTCCACAAATAATTATAACAAATTGATAAATAGACCGCAAATATTGAACTCATCGGTTATGAATAACTTTACATAATTTTATTTATTTCGGAAGTGATTATTTGTTGAACTGTATATGTTATTGATTCATTGATACCTAATTGTTATTTTATTGGGGTTCAATAACATGTATTATTATAATAATCATTCACTCAAAAGCTTATATTGCAATATAAGCTTTTGTAGTTATTGAGTTAACATTTTTGTTACAATGGAATCTAGATTTTTCTTACAACATGCTACCACGGAATATAATATTCTAACTAAAATCTATAAAAACTTTTACGAATACTAAAATGTAAATAAATATGGCTGATTTCAACCAAAGACTACAGATAACCCAGGATTAGTGAATCAGTCAAATAATTGCAAATAATTCTGCGTCATAATATACCCATTATCAAGTTAACCCTTCAGCTGCGCGGTATGTGTCTACCTGACTGGCCCGTCACCGTGCTGCGAACACCGCTGCACCGGGCCGTCACCGCACGCGGAAGAGATCGCGATCGCGCCGTAATTCTCAATAGATCACGCGCGACGTGACCGATCGTTGCTACCGCATCGTGCTCGTGTTATAACTATGATCTCTAATTAAGATTCGGTGCTTTACCTGTCTTAGGTCATGGGAAAGGTAGACAGTTCAATCAAAACTGCCCTGTGCCATCGTGTAATCACTACATAGTATAAAACAAAGTCGCTATTTTTGTCTGTTTGTCTGTATGCTTCTTTAAAATTACGCAACGGATTTTGATGCAGTTTTTTGTAATAGGTAGAGTGATTCAAGGGGAAGGTTTTTATGTATAAAAATTCCCGATATTCCCACGGGAACGGGCACAACGCGGGTAAAACCGCGGGGCGCTGCTAGTGAACTATAAACTTCACAATTTAATGTATTTAGAACGGACATTTTTCTGGCAAGACTGTTGACTTTCAGGGAATGTTTGCACACAAACGCAGCCAAACTAACGAACATTTTAGCAGTAGGAATGTCGGCCTATTTTAATACTACAAATCAAGATGAACCGTATATAAACGAATATACCAATTTTCTAAACTTATTTACATATTATTGGTTCAAAATATTTATTTATACCTGAACTGATCACTGCTATATTTTTAACAATGTTAGCAAAAGGTCTCGTAAATCTCTTGGTCAAGGTGTGCGTACACGCATGCGTGACGCGGCGTCACCGCCCGCGGCTGTCGCGCGTTTTACGAGCGTCACGCACGCGACGCCGCACGCGCACTCAACGGGTTAACATGTTCACTGATACTTACAGTGTAAATGCCTCATTATGTTGTAAATAAGCTTTGATTGATTTATTCTCGACTGTCTGAGCGCCGTGTTTAATTATCCTGCGATTATGTAAAGTGTGTTTAATTTTCAGAACGCGTAAATACTAATTTTAAATTCAATTTGTTATGCAGTTGGGAATATGGAGATCTGCTACTTTTTATAGCATATTATATCTGTTCGAAAAAATGTTCAATGCTTACTTAATGGGTAAATATTTCAAATATACCTTTAGTAAATAAAATATATATGTATTTTTGTTGATACTGTCAGTATTTATAAATGAATTGTAATTGCGATTAAAATGACTCTGCGATGGAATTTATGGTTTTCCAGTCATGCTGTCACGATGGCTATTTTTCATAAAATATTGAGAGGCAATCACCACAGAGCATAGATTAAACAAGTATAGAATATTCACTGTAGTTATAATGCCAATGTTCAACAAATCACGAAACCGCAAAACGCAAGCGATCAAATAATCAGAACATAACCAATAGACATACCTATTATTATTATCTAAATAAAAAACAAAATAAATTCTTTAAAGAAACGACAAAACGTCTTTGAAACTTAATACTCTATGTAACTCGTTGAATGGCTACAATAATTATATAATTCAATAAATATCTTGACAGATTTAGTATCCAAGTATACTGTCGGATCTCAAGGAAATCGGCTACTTGGCAGTCTATAGATAGGTCCTAGGCTTTGCCTATAAATCTTATTATGCAATGCCTAGGTTACATTGTACGAGTGGGATGCGAAGATCAGTATTAGACCTAGGCTTCATTATTGAGCTAGATTACTATCTTTGGCCCTCGACATCGTTTACGTAGGACGATGTTAAGTTGGAGATAATATGAAGTTGTCAGCTCGGATTGGCACTTAACTGTTTAGGGTAGTGTTTACCGTTAGTACTTTACGTTGTATTGCCAACTTTGCAAAGAAACAAATTGGGAACCATGTACTTGGTCCATACTTATCACATTATGCGGTGTCAATTTGTTTTGCTTTGGAGCAGAACAAAGTAAGTTGTCATTGATACTGAGTCAGTTGAGTCAGCGAATTGTAAAGCAAAGTAAGGAGAAACAAACCACGACCCTCGCACGCCAGTTTTGAACCGGCTCCGTCTAATCGACACGATCGAAATCAATTACTTTGGCACATACATTTTATTTAATAACAAACAAATTAACCCACATGTTAAAACCTGTGCTACAATCATCTAGTTACCAATTTCGAAACTGAATTCTCACTTCACTGCGAATCCTAATGACTATAATCAGGCGTCTATCGCCATACGTAACCCGAAGCTCAAAGCACGTGTTCGAATCAGGTTCTGTTTGTTCTGTATTTTTCCATCGACAAGTATTGGTTACGAAACTATAATATACTTATTTTATTAGTCGGTAGAAGGACAGGGTTAGAAGCTGCTCTGTGATTAATTTAATATTATTTTACTAAGTATTAATTTAATTTAACCACTCGTATTGGGACTTTTGGGATTGGAGAACAACAACGCAATCTGTATGAGGCATGTGGAGAGTACGCCTAATCCTTCTCACTGTACTGATATCTTCAGTGAAATGAGAGACTTTTGCCTATAAGTAGGACATTATAAGCTAATACTTTTACTTTATCTGGTACTAAATTGTTTTCTTCAAACAAATGTTTTCTTAATAAAGATTTAAGGTGAGTTCCCACTGAGTCGCGAGGGAAGCACAATTTAATTGACCGATCGCAGTGAGATTTTTAGCATTACAAGAAATGCCACAGGGCGATTGTGCTCCGGTCAGTACGGGTTGTCCTCGGTGAAAAGGTAACTTAACTAAGGGCAAGCGATCTATAAATAATTAACAGTCTCATGACTGACTTTTCTCTTTGAAAATATTCACACACTAGTGACAGCATTTGTATAGATTTTTTACTGATTCCATATATCAAGACTTCCTTAACTAAAGATTAGCATACGAGTATTTCATCGAACGTTTTAGAAATAAATATAAGTGAGCATACGCGAAGTTTCCAGTAGCAAGACTGTGCCATATAAAAAAAAGTAAGAAAAACAATAAAATAACTATAAAAATAACCCATTTTTTAACAAACGAGTGCACAGAACATCAATTCGTTACACCAAAACGGTTTTAATAGCGGAAATTGTTAATCGTCGGCCTTCGCGAGTGAATCCTAATAACGCTAATAGTGTTGTAGTTACCGATTTGAAACGTTCAACAAATTGTTCTCTAGATTGTTATTAAAAGTTTTTGCTCAATTTGCACGGAAAAAGTTAAGTGCAGTTTCGTGTCATATAAAGAATTAACAGTCTTGGCGCCAGCGGTATTTATACATTAGGTTTAATTTAGAAAATAACTGTTGTTTTAACAAACTACGGACCATGGTAGACTATCGTCCAGTCTTTGTACTGACGCGGTGAATTTTATCTATAGTCAGTCTAACGGCTTTCGGAATTGTATTTTTTAGACTGACAGACGAAAAAGTCTGCTAGACGTATTGCCTCTGATGTGAGTTCTCTCCATAGGTTTAATAGACGTTCTAAATCTAAAGACTATGTGAACTAAGGTTAGTCTGTCCATGTTCTTATGAACTGGGCACTAAAAACTTTAACGAAAACTCCACACCATTTCTACTTATCCAGTATCAGTTCTTGATAATACTTCAACATGAGAGCTTCTTCACCGAGTGATACTTGTTCTAAGTTACAGTTATTTAGTATTGAATAACGTTATCAAACTAAGTACTCGTTATTACAACATGATAACCGTAAGTTAATTGGTCGGTTTGATACTCGTTCGGATGAAACTGAAAGCGGTCCGGTCACAAATCACGATGAATATTCAACGCGCTACCATCTCGCATTGACCTTATACAACAAACACTCACTGAATATACTTACAAAAATACTTCTTCCGCGGATATTTTTCAGGTGCTTTAAGCACATTTATTATAGAATGTTTTATTACATGTTGTATGTACGTACGGTACGTCATGACATTAGTTAGGAGTCGTTGAGTTTGAGCGAATTGACAACTACCTCGCTCGCGTTCTATAGAAATAGCCATGAAATAGCCAACTCGCTGAATACAAACGAACACCAAAGATTCGCCTATATTTAGTAATGTGTTTCGAATCTATTCGTAGTTCTTTTCCTTGGTCTATCAAAAAACAAGTTCTTAAACACATTAAAAAGTTTAGGCTTTATAGGTAGGTACGTTAAGACAATACCGAGTAGTTAAACAATACTTAACAAATAAAGGTTAACGAACCAATAAAAGCATAAACATAAACATTGATTCTTTTATTCCTAAAAGAAGTGTTAACGGCTTAATCCACAAAATAAATATAAAAATTAATTCGTGTGATTGTTTCAATTGATCTCAACGCGGAATGTGTATCTTTGGATATAAAATGGTAACTGTTATTGACTTTTGCCGTCTTTAGAGAGAGGTTTTAACATCAAACGATGGTCGAGTGTGTTGGCTCCACACTAGCATATTGTGAAATTAGTCGCAATATGTTTATACTTGACAAATCAAAGTAAAATAATTAAGTTATCGTATTTTCTAGATATAATCTTATTAATATGGTTTTTGTTTTGTAGATATGTTTTAACGTGTTTGGGTTACGTTAAATAAGTTATCAAACAATGTTAATGAATGAAACTGAGTGCACGTTGATATTCTTGTGTAAAACTGTCGTCGACCGTCCGTCGCCCCATAACTAGTACTAACAGTAGTGTTAAACTAATGTCTTATTTACCGTGTTATTTGATTGCATTTGAAGTCTTGTAAAAAATCATACTTTACACCATCACAGTTTCAAAAACGAGGAATATTTTCAATTTTGTTTGAACCAACATCAAAGAGGTTCTCAATTCAGTTGCTATGTTTTGAAATCCTCTATTTGAGTACCTAGTGTTCTCGTTGTGCAGTGTAAACAACGCCGCTGCCCGCCGCTGGCCGCTGCGATACCGCCGCCGACTACTTTATGCGCTAATAAAACCTACGATTCTGTGTCCTGACACTACGTGAAACGTTACGGATAGCAGAAAAACTGTTTTGCATGCTGGCACACTGGTTGGGTTGCGTTTTTGTTATGAATAGACTGTATATTGTGGTATGTGCTGAGGTGCGGTGCTGCCTCAGTTGACATTTTAGTAAGTATTTGCTTGTAATGTTGACAAGGCCTCTCGTGTCTTAGGGTATAGGTACAGTGAGTGTGTCAATGAGCCCTGTGAGCCCTGTGTGAGCCCTGTGTGAACCCGGGAATCGAATCAGTGCCAAGACACTTTCGACACTTGCCACTACACCGAGACGTCTTTTTTTTGTCAAACATACTCGTATACTTAAAATGCCATAAAGTAATTACGATTGATTTGGTGCCTAAAAATAACAATTATCTCCTTTTTTAATAAATAATAAATCTTGGCAGCACAAAGCACAACACACGACAAATCTAAAAAGTCTGCCAAATGACCGTTTTATGTCAACATTTAAAAGGCCACTTTCCTTCTATCGCTACTTTAAAATTTCGTAAAGAGGACTATAAATTGAAGGTTATTTCGTTATTAGAGAGATTGTTCAACATTTGTGTGGGTGATACACTGTTATCAGGGGCCGTAACTCAGCGTAATATGGCGCCGCGTGCCGTATTTCACACGTACGTTATATACGGCCGCCGCTGACTACCAGCGCTGGTAACGGCACGACGGAACGCAGTAATTGATACACTGTGACTAATATATTATTTGCAAGTATTTTGTAGTACGAGGCACTTGAGACTGTGAATACGGGACGAAAGGGGAAGATTTGGTTTCGTTTTTGAAACAGGTCATAATGAACTGGTTTTGATTTTTGCAAACACAGTAGGTATCTGTGTTAAGCGATTTGGTTTGATTGATAACGAAAGCAAGCGAGTTTGTGTTGCTTGTGTGTAGTGAACTCGCCAACTCACAGATCGCCAATTAGCTCAATTTAAACGACTTCTCATAAATCATCATTATATTTCCCTCGTAGAAAACCCTCCGTTAGTTTTTGTTAAGAATATTACAATAACCGTTTAGTACGTGATGTTATGGCGTCTAACATCAACAAATAATTAAACGAATCAACAGGGTAACCAGCGCAAAGAAAGAATACATAAAAAGAAATCAGTCGGTCTGTTTTTATGCTCCATTACGTCGACAAACGTTTCCCATCGGTGACTGCAATTTAAAGAAATACTTTCACAAATACCATTCTATGAAAGCGAGTAGGTATCGAATGTTACACGTATCAACGACAACGAAGATCTTTACTGATTCAAGCGATACTAGCGAGTTCACGAGCTGCAAGCTGGTGAATTTAATAGGCAGCTACACAAGTAACTTTCGTCTTTAGAATTCGCCAACACGCAGCTTGCATCTTTAATGTCAATAACTTACGCTTGATTTTCTGACACATGTCAGGGGAGACTAGGATGTGTTTCTTCGGGCTTCCTAACTGTAGGACCTAAAGTGAAAAACGAAAAAATAACTAAAACAAAGACAAAGAAGTTTGAAAGCGTTTGGAGATTCTTACACACTTAATTAATAGTATGTAATATAGTTTTTTTTAAACTAAGCCACTTTCGTCCATAATCCTCCCGTAGAGACAGAATAAGGATGTCAAGTATTCCCATTGCGTAAGCGGTGTTGGTCGTCGCAGGTAGTTTCGCAAGCGCTAGCTCACGGCTAGCGGTGACCTGTCACCATGGAAGGTCGACCACTGACGACCAACTGGTATGGCCACTTCGAAACGTTCACATGGAATAGACATTACTTGTTATCTTACTTGTTTTTTTCTGTAGAGTATGAGATGGATATTTGTAAAGTATTTTTATGATAGTTAAAAATGTGTGTTGCTAGGAATGAAGTTTTTGTAGTAAATTGCAACATGCATTTAATTTCCTATTGCGTTTTTTAAACTATATATTTTGTAGTTTTTATATAGCTGTTATGAAAAACTACCTACTCCAACATTGTGCCTATGACATAAAGTACAGCACTAATTACCCAGCGTATCAGTTCATAAAATCAAAGTTAATAAATAAAATCTAAATGGTAGTAAAGTATATCCACCGCATTTCGATCTCGCGGCCATCTCGGCGCGTATCTCTATCTCGGACGTAAACCCGCGTCGATTTCAACAGCACAGTTCGGAATGTCCACACAAACTGGTCGCATTACTGCCAACTGCCACAACAAGGAGGTGCTAGTGGTCTCTATTCGGTATTTAGACTAATGGTTCGATTTTCAAACTAACTTTTTTAAATTAATTAAAAATGGAATGTAGCATAAAAGTTTATTATCTGTGTTTACTGTTAGTTAGGAACTAATTGAAGACTGGCTTCTTCGCAAAAAGTTGCGCTAAACATTTGTAACATATACATTTCTATAGTCTATAGTGTTTTTCTTGTTTCTTAATTTTTTCCAATACATTCTCTACAACATTTTTCATAAAAAATTACATTAATGTTTAGCGATAATTTCGGTATAATTCGGGCCATGTTTCCCTCACTAGCGCCTAAAACATTGGTCGTAGTCCGCATTAGGCGCGACCTCGTCCCGCCTCCGCCGATAAAGATTTGCTAGACTTTATCCTTTACGAATCAGGTGTCCGATTAGAATCACTCTCAAGGTGAAATGCTTTTATTTATGATCGCTAAATTGTATTGCCGTGTTTATTGTGAAATCTCTAATATATTATTAACGTCGTAATATTAGGACTGTAAATTAATTGATGTCGGCTTGTGAAAACGGTTATTGATCACTTAGTGAGGTTTTATTACATCATTTTTGGTTTTGATTTACACATAGACTAACTTAAGTATGTGAAATGTGTGTTTTTTTGGAACCATGTTGGTGAAATTGTACCTTAATGGTGTTATAATAAAATTAATTATGGAAATCGCAACAAAAACATGTTGTTTGTAATTTCAGTTTATAAAACGATTGTGTACTGATTTCAAACAAAAAAGCCAAGTGAGATAATCACCAGCCGTAACTAGCAACACTTAACTACCCCTATACTTGAAATTTCTTGGAATTAGTGGCCAATCTTGGTGTCGAAGTTTTTAGACATGCCAAAGGTCTCCGACATGGTCTGACGACTCAACTAACCCCAGCCCGCAGTTTCACGTGCCCTCCGACGCACCATAGCGTTCAGATAGAAATTACAGAGTTTAGTCACAACAGCTTAATACTATCTTTTGAAATCTATAAAAACATATTATTGAACTATATATAAGTCTTGACACTACTACCACTACTTTTCAAACATGGCTCGGGTTTGAGATCACCAACCCGCATTAGGCAAGTGTGGTGATTGCACCTAATCCTCACTGTACTGATATCGGCGGTGAGATGAGTGGCCTTTGCCCAGCAGTAGGACAAACAAGACTTTTCACAGGTTTTCATCCAAAGCAATTAAATTTAAAACTATTGTAAATCATAACACTTAATGACGTAACTACGATGCAATTTGTCGAATGCTTCTTGCGTCCTAAACGTCATTAATCCGATGTTTATTTGTTTACTCGCAGCGAGTGTAATTACAGTTGGATAATACGACTCGCCTGTATGGAGATAGCCGATCATTATAATTTTATAACGCGCTCGGTAGCACTTCACGTCTTGTAGGCTTGGTCACTCGGTGACTTGAACAAACCGACTAGCGATTGAACTGTCGGGAAGCTTCAGTCTTCTATCAGTTTTTATCAGTACAATTATCAACATCTAAATTTAAGTGCTCGTGTCTTGTCGGTGAGTCCGATGCAGACTTCTCCATCTATTCCTGTTCAAGCTCCTTCGCATCTCTATACGACATGACAGACACTTTTTCTGGCTCATGTAACTGATTCTAGGCCTTCCCCTACCTTGCTTTTTTTCTATCTATAGGTAAATAGTTAAAAATGTTCAAGCTCGTATATGGTAATAGAAATAATATGTATTACCTATGATAAAGATTCTTCTTATTTACGTGTCACTGGCACTAAATTGAACCAGCCCAGAACTTGTCCAGGGTGACTGCATCATCTGTAGCCCTGTTGAGGTCGGATGTAGTGCATCTAACAGGGCATAGAGAGCGGGTCAACAAATACAAATGATAAAGAGTGATTAATCAGCAATCATGCTTTGCTTAACTTTGGTATATTATAAACGTTAAAACACAACATCTCTCTAATAAAACATATTTATCCCGCCACTAACACCGCGCACTCCCCAACGACTACGCTGCAGTCTACTCCATTAACTACTCAATGAATTGCCTTACATTTTTTCCTTCTAATCACTCGCAATTTTGTTCGCATTCCGCTATAAATATAACATGTGAAAAAACTAACAAAATTCTCACTTCACTAAACACTAATAGTTGTATTGGCGTCCAGTGCGGCCGCCTTAACGGGCGGGCTCGCGATAAAATAACACTCGACAATTATTTACTTTAAATATTTTCTAATTGGAATTTTCCTTCAGTTATGTTGATTACATTTTATATGGAATTAATGAATTAAGTTTTACTTGTGAATTAATTAATGTTGCTTTACATTTTATATTTTTATAGGTGTTATTAATTTGTTACAGATTATACGGATAATTAGTATATCTAATACTAACGTACTATAAATAACTGTTCTACTGTTTTTTTTTTGTAGCTATGTTAATGTAGAAAACATACTGATTTTGTAAGATTACTTTCAATACCTATAGAAATAACTGGTTAACCCAGTAAGAACTATCACATCATCTGTGTCACTACCAGATAACGTTCCCTTTAAACTTGTATTAAAAGTCTATTCAGCTCATTCAAGTCCCTCCAAGAATCGTATTGAAGATACAAATAAGAATAACCAGACACTAATAGTGACGAACTGGAATCATTCCTCTATACATTGTACAATACCCATTCATCATAATATTAATCGAAATAACATCCAAAGATGTTTTCAACTCTGAATGAAACTGAAAGAGATAGATAAAAGGTCCTGTTGAAGTGTAAGCGAGATGGGTGCAAGATTACTTGTGCGTTCGATCTCTTTTCAAGATCGATACACAATAAATCTCTTTGTTATTTTTTCGTTTTGTCCGCGCGGCCGACAGACAGACAGCCTCATGCTACTGGGGTTCGCTTCTTTTATTTACGACTTATTGATGTTTCATACACTCCGTGTTTAATTGTATTGCAACCTCTTCTTTTATTTTGATCACCTTTGATAAATGACAAATTGAGAATCAAAAATATTATAATTAGTTTATTTGCCTATAGGTCAAGGTTCTTATTAGAACATATTTCTTGTTCTGTGATTTCGTATTGCCAAAAAATAAATCAGGTAATAGGTACCCGTCAAGGGCTCGAAATAGACACAAACAAAATGAGTGACTATTTCTATTTAATTACCATAAAGAAATAAAACATCCACAAAACCACAAACACGATTTATACTATAAAAATGATAATTTAAATCATTAATTCATTTGTCAAAATGTTTTATGACACTGTTAATTTGTAAGTCATAAATCATACATTGTCATTAAGTCAGTATAAATCTGACATTTGTCATACACGCATGCCCCAAATATTATTAATATTAAATTATTCATTTGTTTAGTTATAAATATATGTTAATACAGTTACTCTGAGACGCGGGCGAGACCGTTTGAGAATGATATCGCATGATAGGACCACACAGTGCGGTTAGTTGATTAAATGGATACGAGAGGTGTCGATGTGACGGTCATCAATAATTGGGCTTTAATTAATCATTACTATTAAATATCAGGAATATTTAATGGTAGTGAACTCATACAAAAGAAATAGATTTTGCTTGAAGCATTTTTCCTATTTAGTACCTACCTACTCAAACATGGTATGGGTTTCAGATCACCAACCGCAGTAAGTGATTATCATCGAACATCCTCACTTTCCTCACTGTACTGCATCTTCAGTGAACGTAGGGACTCTTTGATATGCAGTGATAAATACAATAAACAAACATAATATGAATAAATTGATTTAATTAAATATTGAAATCTGATCGCGACTTAATGATTACAAATTGTTAAAAACATGCATGGTACCACTGATAAATATTACATTACTAACTGACAGCGTTTGCCTGACTTACATTCGTTTTCCCGAGGTAATGTCGGGATAAAAAGTGTCCTGTCTTATTTTGAAGTAAGTAAAACCTATTTTACTGTAAATTTTTATCCACATCCGTTAAGGCATATTTGCGTGCAAGAGCAACAAACATAGGTACAAACATCTTCACAAACTTTCGCATTTATAATTTTAGAAGTATAATACAACTCGATGATTAATATATTAATGTTTGCGATGTGTGATGCGTACAATTGAAGGCAGTTATAACTGGTAGCCGTATTGGTGGCCCCTTTGATTGAGCACCGCTTAATGAGCCGCGTTTAAACACCGGCCGGTGCATTATATACCTTTAACAATTGATTAACTGCTCATTAATTATCCGAACGGTAATCAATGATTATTTAAAGAGTGTTTATTTATTTAAATATAGACTAATCAGTGCGGGTAGCAGCCTTATGCATTGCTTTGCTTTGCCTGTAGGGCAATGTCACCTCCTAATATAACCTATACTTAAATAAAGAAAAAATATTTTATTCACATTAAAAAAGTAATGAAATAGCAAAATTTAAAATATTGATAAGAATGATTTAAAAAAATTATTATTTATCAATTATATTTTGTATCGTTGATTGGTTTTTTTAAGTAACTCTTTTGGTCATTAAAATATGTATTTAATTAACTATAATATAACTACTTCAACTCCATGATAGTAAAATAATCGATATTTTTAAACGAAATAATTGATACAGTTGTCCCAACTCTACATAAAGATAAAACGATAAATTAATCGATCCTTACCTACAAGTAATCGCAAATTAAAGTAATCGTTTATTTTATAAACGCGCAAATTACGCGAGTAATCGAGTCCGCCGCGGTATTTATCGATTCAATCAATCATTCGAATGCTTTCTTTAACTCGTAATCGATAATAATAATCGATTTTGTTTAGGGCGGGAACTAAACTTATTGGACAGATACTGATAACATTCTGAGATGGTTGAAATACACATTTATATTAAATGGATAATCTTTGCTCGTAACAGATATGATATGAGTTACTATTAATATTTATACCTTCGTACATCTATTCATGTATTGATCAAAAATTAGATTGTTAGGGTGCATTTCGACTAAAGCTATTCTGTACTAGGTTTGGAATCTACCAATTATATCAAACGTAATCAACGTCACATAACGTTATTAGTGGTATCCACCAATCATAAATCAAATGTAGCATGTCATCGCACAGCGGTCGTAGAAAGACGACTTTATGTAATACTATAGTGTATCGTCGAAACAATCGGTCTCCATAGCAACGAGCACTGCATACCGAACACACGGTGATTTATCTCGAGCGCGTGCGCATCTCGCCGAATTAGCGCACTGCATTATTTAACAGCCACAAATAGAGGCATAACAGCCTATTATTATAAACGTGCCACGAATATATTAATAATATTATGCTAAATTATGTTACACAGTTATTAGTCAGCTTTTTGTACTCAAGTGTTTAATAGTTTTTGTCTCTTAATTAACCTATTTTTAGATAATGTACCTAGCGGCCCCACTCGGTTGATTCAAAGTTTTTTGTCTGCTTTAAGATCGGTTAGTGGGGGCACTTTTTATTTGTAATTTAATAACACTGCAATTTCAAAAGACGTTTTTCAAGTGGGTACATATTCTTATAATACAAGCTGTCTTCCCGATAAAAGACCTTGGTAAAAACCTCTCGCAACTTATTGGAGCGATTAATCTCGAAAAGAACAGTGTTCGAGCAGTAATAAAGAATAATAAATGCGGTACGGACAGACGGACACAGGGCTGTTATTAGGGGCTCGGGCCGCGGGCGGACGCCGCGCACCCAGCGCTACTGTGCAACAAATTGCTACCGGATAGATAGCCTAGCAGGAAACCATGCCCGATTATAATTTTCGTTCCTACTACTCTTTATTCGCGGATACATCCAACTTGATTTACGACAAAAACAGCGAAATAGTTCCTCTTTTTCCCCTCGTAAATTGTGTGGTTTCTTAATCGTTTCAAATGTCTATAAAACATTGTATTTTATTAAAACAGTAGGAACATAAAAATTCCCGACGACTGAAGAGTGTTGATGATATTTTTTCGTATGTGAAGCATGTCCGCCATTACCGGGAGCGCTAAGAATCCAGATTCGAGGCTAACGTTATTGCTCTGCCCATATCTGTCGCGAAAAAACTAACCTCACATCAATATCGTAAACGCGATCGGATCGCATTTGAAAAAAATGCACTTACGCCCATTTACGTCATAATCCAAATACCAGCGCACAAAGAAACTTGAATGAAATGCATCTCTACCATTGACTGGGCGGGGCGCAAGGGAAAATGGACCTTATTTGTATCATTTAGAGTTAAAGATGAGGCGGGAGGATGCGTCAACAGTCGCACTAGGTAACACACAATGTGAATAGCAACACAAACATAGAGAGGTGGGTAAAAACAAGAGTCGATACTCCGCGACCGAGTACCAGGGCTGCACGAGAGCCGCGGAGGTCGACGGTAGCGCGGACCGGTCGCGTAATGATACGACTGCCTTTTACGGGTAGAGTTATGATGCTTGATCGGTTTCTCATGGATAAGACTTTATTATTACTTACCATTACATTCCGTCACACTTAAAAGACAAGCATTAATATTCTAAATATTACAACCATTTATTGGGATACCTGCCTGAACCCATATACAAAAAAATAAGAAAACTATCTGCGGTAAGCAAATAAACAAAACTAAACCACAATCGTACAGACGGCATGTCCACTGGAGCCGCGGCCCCGGCCCTTCACATCCAGTTTGTCCACTCTCATTAAGACTGCAGTTAGTAAGTACATTGCGTTTTTCCATCGACACTTGACAGCGAACACAATAACAACTCTTCGCGTATTCTGATCGCCTGGTACTTGAGCTTATCTAGGAGATGGCTATGATCATAGATAAGCACAGTTTTTCCATATCAAGAGTATTTTATGTGACATCTAGCTCTCTTATAAGGAATACTGACCATTTTAATAGTGTTATTGGTTCGTGGTGAGTGCTTGTTAGCACGGCCATCTTTCTCGGGACGATTTTATTTCGTCACTATGTAACTCGGTGCTCTGTTATAGTTTATTCTGATGTTACTTACGAAGGTATGTAAATTGCGGATTTTCTAGAGGCAAAGCGTCAACAGTTTTATTTGTCGTAATCACGATAATTGTAGTTTATACAAGTGGAGGCGATTAAAGATTCTTATTGCAACGGGCAAGGGTCGGTAATTGCATTCCTCGCTGTTGACTGCGAATGATAAAAATACCGAGTTATCAAGAGACGCTTTTTGCCGTTGGTAAGTTACTGCCTTCCTGGTCCCATACTAATAGGAATTCTTTATTTTAGAGTACATCTTGTTTAGAACTAACACCACGAAGGTGTTGCTGAAGGTATTTTAATAAAAAGAGAACTAAAAGGCTGAAGCGAGTACGTACAGTGAGTTCGAGATACATTATTGTCGCGCCTCCCAAAAGCACCTGTTTATCTCTTCGAATCTCAGTGGGTGTAGATAACACGGGATTCGAAGCCGCTATCTCTAAACACGCTACTGGTCAAATGCGTTTCTCCTGTTAAACTTATTAAGTGGAAACCGAATAAGGGTATCGATTCTGAGCATTCCGATCCGATTTATTGATATTTACTCGATACTTTATCGATTATAGAGATAATAGCCCGGAATTGGGCGTTACGTGGTAGCTGCTTAATTTTTTATGTTAATTTAAATAGTTTGGAAGATTTATTTACCAATAAATTAGATCGAAAACAATAATTCATTCGAATTATCGCACTGTCTGTAACCGCATACCGTTAGCACAGTTTACACTTAATTCCACGAACTTTTGTTGTCTTTTTCAGTGTACAAAGCTTACACTTAGAATCTGGAGTTAAAAGGTTTCCAAAACAAACATTAGAGACAACAGTATCGGCCCATCGGCGGCGCCGGGACCACTTACTAATTACCAGGCGCGCAGAATAGCGCAGGAGCGTACGTCTCCATCCCGCTCGTGACTCCTCGACTATCACTGCACACCTTCGCAACGATCGCCCGACACGATTTTAACTTAACTCTTACTTTGTTACTTAGAATAAGATATCGCTTTCGGTTGGGCTTTATAATTTGAAACTTCCACTGGGAACAGTTTAAATTAATTTGGGTTTCTGTAAATCAACTTATTATTGTTGTGGTGACTACATAATATTACTTAATAATGCTCTAATTAGTAGAGCGTATTCTAATATGAAATTAAAACTAATTTTGTAAAGATTCCAAAGAAAATAAAGGTTTATTACGTTACGTAGATCATTTAGCTCCTCAAAAACTAAGTAAAAAGTAAAAACCGAAGTAAAAGTACTAATTGCTAATAAGAAATATGAGATATGAAATATGAGCTCTTCTGTCGGATTTAAAAATATGCACAAATAGGGCTGGTTTCCGTTCTATAGATGTCCTCTTATCAGATGGGATAAGAATTATAAAACATCCTCTATTTTATTTTAGGCGGAAAATCAGTAATATTAATTTCACATTTTAGATCCCGTAATTATAATGTGCATTTAAAATACATATATCAGAGGTGAACGGCATATGACCACATAGAGATATTCCCTAAAGGTTATTTCATATCATATATTTTACTGCACATTGTCGTGAGAACCTTCCAATTAGACTCATGACGAACAGGCTTAGATCGATGACGTCATAATTACGCGTCCATCTTCATCCATGGGGCAGTAAATGTGTCGGATTAGGCTTTTATAGAACCGTCCGAAGTACGGCTGAAGATGTAACTTGACTCGCCAGTTTATGGCGGGTTGCACAACTGTGGCTGTGCCATGGGAACCTATTGGAATCAGTATTGAGATGTGAAGTCTATGAGAAAAGGACTGAACCAAAAAGGTAATGTATAGAGCTACTTAGCATTGTGTTCTGCTCCCCCTACTGCAACTATTAAAAGTTTTTAATATTGGTATTTCTATACAGAGTTCAAGACTATGGTCCTGTTTTTAGCGTATAAAGTTAATGAATTCCAAACACCTAAATTCTTCCAACTTTTGATTACATCTGTACAAAAAAGTACTAAAAGTGTGTAGGATTGCACAACGGGCGCATCCGGGGCGTGTGTTAGTGCACTGGCCGGGTCGGGTGTAATTGGCACCATAAATCTTGTCGGTCGCGATTGATTCCACTCCCGCGTGTTATCGAACGTTTCAAATACCAACCGACACCGATTTTAATTTGTTTTCCAAGTAATACTTCTAAGAACTTCAGCCGTTTCGAAAAAATCCAGTTTCGACACTATCACCACGTAATAAGTATTTGTCTCTTGGAAAATGTCAATTATAACCTTTTTACTCCAGACACATTTATCAAAACCTTCAAACTGAAGCAAAAAATGTGCATCAATCAACCAAAAAGTAAAGTCAGCAAATAAATGATATCGTGTCCCCGTTATCGGTTTCATTAAAAATAAACATTTTAAATGTTTAATGTACTGCAAGGATACAGAAGTCCAGTAGCTTAATTTATTCGTTGTAGCGGCGCGCGGCGGCCCGGCCGGTGAGATGTATCCAAACATACCAACCAGCTTTATCTTACCTTTGAGAGATAACAAAATACTTGATTATGTTGTAAGGGACCTTGATTTTGTCATCATTTTAGGGCTTATTCGTAAATAATTTTAATCCAATAACTATTCAAGATTTATATAATCCTCTTTTCCCGACTGCATTCTATTTAATTCCATTAATCCTGTCAGACTTTCACCTGACAAACAACGGCCATATTTTGTAAATGGACACATCTTAAATTAAGAACGTTTCTGTTTCGGTTTTTAAAATGTCGAGCGTAACCGAACGCGGTTCTAATTAGATAACAATCACCATAAATATACTGCTTCCTTTCTAACAGGGCTGGGATTTTAACAAAATAATTTTTTTTAATATCGAATCTCATATAATGTCTGTCAATCAATGTTATATGCTTATTAGAAAAAAAATGATCGCCATAACCTAAGCCATTATGTAAATTGGTAGTAAATAAATTGTAGAAATTACGACATAAATCTATATATCTATGAGTAATACATAACTATTGTAACTTTAATGATGCAATGTATTAATAACTATATACTTACTATAGTCTTTTAGATTTAACTTACTTAACCCTTTAACAGTATCTGTTATAATTGTTATTTTTTTACGACTAGCAACCCTGTACGCGGCTAAGGTCACAGAGGATTGACGGTAGGATGTAAGGGCACGCACACACGGCCCGATCGCAGCTATTGACGGAAACCGATCGTTAATGAGGCTACCGGACACGACGCGATACTACTTATCGTTAACAGGATGTTACAGTTTTGTTGGGAAAGAAATATATTTTCATGAATAAAAAAATATTTAAAAACGATTTGTATCAGAATTTGTCTTTTTGTAATTCGATAGCTTGTTAGTTGCTAATTATCAAAACTAGTAATTTTCCCTGCTTCCGTAAATAACACAAAACTATCAGTATTACTAAATGATTATCAATTTGAATAAAATTGAATCGAACGTATGTGAAAATTTCCTAGATACTCATAATAATTTACTCTATGCTCTTGAACTTTTTGATCCAAAACTTAAGTAAAAATAAAAATTAAATCTCCCGCCGGTCAATAATTAACACCCCGTACCAGGTCGGCGGTGGCTTGCTGGTATCGAGTCGAATGTCTCTTATCTCGGCTCCTAATGGCCTCAGGAACATGTCAATTCATCACTCGCGTGTTTCGCTCCCACAACCTTATATTAATCCTTTTTCCTCAACTCCGGCCGCGGCAGATCACGATTGAACTGTCACTCGATAAGTGTGAACGCACCTTTTGATTCCATGTCATTGCGATGATAAAATGTAAATAATCACCAATATTTAAATAAACAAACGAGCTTGTAAACTCGGCTGTATTTCGGCAGTAAACGGTAGCGTGTTGTAGCGATTGCGAGTGAGTGTCAAAACACTGATATTGCTTTTTATGGCGCAACATTCTGTTTGGAAATGCTCTTCAAATTCAGTCTACTCTTAAAATCTCCTAATTGCATGTGATAGCTATGACATCATAAACATTCTCTTTATGTATTCTCTATTTGAGCCATATGACGTATGGCTTCACTTATATCTCTGGCCAGCACTTGCGGTAGCTCCTAATAACCATACAGTTAATTCCAATAAGCACCTAATATAACGATTATCTTGTTTCGTGAACGCCACAGTGGCAGGTAAAAAGCATTGTAGCGGAATCTCGTCACTGAGATAAGGTGAGAGGCCGACAAAGGAGCTTATACTTAGCGAGCCATTATAAATCAGTAGCTGGTTATCAGAAGCCTCCGATTAAGAGGTCCGTCCGAATGCCTCAGCCGAACTATCAAATTAATATGTTTTATCTACACTAATGTTGTAACATTCTACTTATGTTTCCAATACTTGACTTATAATTACTACTGTTATAGCGCAGACAACAAAACAATCAATTTAAGCAATTTCACATGATGGTATAATATCCTAAAACATCGATATCGATATCGTAAAATCTCATTATAACATCAATAAAACGCGACCAATTAACCTGGCGAGCCTTATGTCAAAATCCTCATACAAGTTGTATCAAATTTTGATATTAGGCTGGCTTTTGAAAACAGTTGGGTTATACGTGAAAACTTCGTCGAAACTACATACACAAAACTCTTTGGTAAGATCTCGCTCGCTCCTGATTGGCCCTACGCGCAGCTGCGCTCTCATTGGTTAGATTTTAATGGCGGCAAGTTCACTGTGACAATACACGTACGCGTGAAAAACTATTGTGAGCTTTTACTCTTGTTGTTTGATTAATTGCATTAGTGAAGATAAAGTAGTGTATGCAACTGCATATAACACGGGTATTAAAACACTCGTTACTATTATGAAACTCGCTGCGCTCGTTTCATAAACTCACACTCGTGTTTTAATACCCTTCCTTATATGACAGTTGCATAAACTACTATTAAAGTGTCTTGTATCTCGTGCAGTTAGCCGCACGTTCGGGTCCTCAGAGGCTACTTACCTGTTGAGCTTTTGAAGTGCATCACTGACTCGCGTGGTGGGAAGATATGACAGTGTTATAAGAGAGCTTGAAGTTGGCTGGTACTGTATGACTCATTTATGTAGCAAATGCAAAAAAGAGGCCTCATGGAATTCTTAAGTTTAAGCGAACACTACTTATTTTGAATTGAAACTACGTTTACGGATAGTACACTTCACTTTTATTTTACATATATGCCTGTCATATTGGCTCTTCTTTCGGCAGAAACTGTTTTTACAGAAGACACTCTAAGTCTTTCAAAAGGTCTTATTATGATATACTTTTATTAAACTTCTTATTAGAATCTAAAACTTACAATGGATGCTACTTTTAAATAGAAGGGTTACTGTACTCACTTGTCTGAAGTTAAACAAGCTACAACTGTACTAGTTTCGTGACACGTCACTACTTCATGTTAACTGAAACAACGGATAACTCCCGAAACCACGACTCCAGTCATTGTTCGTGATATTTTCCAGCCGGTTGATTTAGTTAGCACAAGTTCCCAACAAGTCTAACATCGCGACTTTAACAAGTTACCAACAAAGAGTCAACTATGCCGTTCTCCAAAAAAGGCCAACAAATAACTCGGGTCTCGATAACAACACTCGGGAATCGATTTCGAGAGTAACCATTTAATTATTTTATCGATAATCTCACATCGAGTGGCCGGTAACAAAATAAGAGGAGTGAGGAGTAATCGTCGCTTAGTCGGACGCCCGGTAGCCGGCGGCGGTGCTGGCCGATTTTATCATCTCATAACAGACTCGATTTATAAGTATCGATTATATGTATCGATACATCGATATGCGCTCACGGTCATTTGGCGCATTTTTCGCTCGGCCCGAGTTCCCGACATAACAATTACGTTTGGTAATTAATTGTAATACCTATGTATGTGTGGTGCGTGCCTGCACTGGCGGCGCGCAGGGCTCGGAGTAGCCTCCTCCGATCCTGCGTTAATTGTACATTAGAACCGAGTTCTAGTAAGAATGTTAATTGGAATTCCTCGGAGTCACTTCTTCAGTCCGTACCAATAATTCAAATGACTGACACACTCTCATTCACCACTCTGCAAGTCAATTATCGCGCGAGGAAGAATTAGAATTACGCATAGTTGATGTGTTAGCCGCCATCATGCGAGTTCAACACTTTCAATAGTTGTAAATTGTTCCAAGATTAGTTGCATTTCATTACGTCTGTAGAGAACTATGAGGACGGTTCTATCGCTAAGCTTAATATCAGCTGTTACTTACAACTTTTATTAAAAATCGTTGAACTCAACTTAATATTATATTTTTTTATAAAAAGAGAATTAAAAGGATTCTTTAATATTGAGTTAAGTAAAATCTTAATATGACTATGAGAGCGACTATAATTTTCCTTTTTATTTTCATTAGACCAAGTAGTTTCACTTTGTTTATAACTTTGATAAAATGTTTTTACTGAGCCACGTTAATTGCGGCTCTATTTTTACCCTCCCGTGTAAGTTAAGTGGTATAACATTATTTCTAGATACCCAGTACCAGTGTGTACAGTCAATTAGCCAGCATTAAGCCGCGGCCACATAGCACGCAGTTTATGACGCGTTTCAGAACTTTAGCCAAATGTCATTACAGTTAAAAGTTTATTTTGTTTGGAAAAAATACTCAGGATAATGATGGTTTTTAACAACAGTGTTTATATGTACTGCTGTTATATCTAGTAAGCATTAAGCTTTATTGAAGATTAAAATATATTTGTGAAAGCACAATAAAGTAGTAATTGGGTGTTGGCGAGCATTGAACGAGAGCGTCAAATGCCAAATTACTCACTTGCTCGCATTTTATTAAACTCGCTCTGTCTAAACGACGACATGCAGTTAATTAATTACAAATTTATTCTAGAGAAACTCTACCTATTAAAACAAATTAATGGTACTATTCCGGAAATCAATGATACTATCAAATAGATTTTTGGGATTATTTCTAAAGATAAATAAAAAATATATTTTCCTCAATCATTTTAACTAAACGCTGTAAGTACTCTTATAATATCCCGAATTAATTCCAATGATTACTTACAACAAATCAGCGGCTTACTTCAGTGATGAGACTCTCGGAGTAAAATAACTGAACACATTGGTACCTACAGTGGGATATCCACGTTAATATCATGTTTAACGCAAGATTCAATTAAACCGTGACATGTATACGACACGTCGTCGCGGCGTTTTGTCGCCGGCCGCGGCGGTTGTCGCTACCCGCAGTATGAACTACACTTTATTATTGTATTTAAGGATAAAATGAGCCGACTCAATATCGACTTCTTGAATTAAGATTTTATTCATTTTTATTTGAAAGATTTTTTGCGTTTTGTTGTTTTCGTTAGGTTTGAGGAGATTTGTGTTCTTAAAAGGAAGGTGGGTCCTATAAAACTCCACACTAATTTCATTCACAGTTATCGTGACAACCTATTAAAAATAGCTTTATTGTCCCTACAGAAAACTTAAACAAAATCCAATCAAAGCATTAAAAGCATGCATCTAGAGATTGGACACATCCCTTTGATATGAGCGGGTAAACAATGAATCATGTATTAACATTTAACACTACGACTTTTTAACGGAAAAAAGTATCAAAAGAAATTCTTTCTCTCGTTTAGAAAATATCATGAAAACAATACATTTAGTAGAAAGATCCTTCAAGTTATTATTGTATGTAGATGCGGACGGTCAATCGGACACGGATCCACTTTGTTTATGAACAGATTTGCATAATTTAACCCTCCGCGGGTGACGTAACAATACAATCTTTTTATTGGAGCAAAAAACAAGCAACATTAACGTTTGTGCTGACAAATACTTGCTTCAGAGAGTTTGATGACAAAAAATACTCAACAGAGTGTTTTAATTTGTACCAGGTTTGTGTCGGCGGTACATTTTGATTTTATTTTACGTTTTGTGATGTAAGGTAAACAAATAATTATGTTTAATGTATCATATGTTTAATCTGTGATTTAGAGTACATTTACGACGGCATAAATATGTCATCATCTTTATTGAACATCACTTTTGTGAGTCTATAAAGAAACCTTTTATCATTATTATCAAGTACGTCCCAAATCCTAAGTAATCTAAATTATAGTAGGTATTCACAAAAAATTTACGACCCAAACCAACCCATCACCCTGTACATAGCTCGGGGATAGCTCAAACCAATAATTAAATTTTACAATGAGTTTTTGCCAACTCTTCCCTATTGTCCGACTGTTGCGCAACAATGACACCCGTCTATTGGTCAATGTTTGTTTTGCTCCGAAACGGTCCAGCAAAAAAAACTAGAGCAATCTCCTTTGAAAGGCGCGCCGATTGCTGAGCTATTGTTGGTAATGGCTGTTTGAACATTTGTATTTTGTATTATTGGTTTACAAAATGTGTTTTCAAATGCTTTACGAGTATGTTGCTAATGAAAATATGGTAATAAAGTTAGATGTAGGTGTAGGATCAATGAATTATTTTTTATTTCAACCATGGAGATACAGTTTACTATTCTCCTGTTATTTGACAATGTTAGAAAAAGTGCTAAGTACCATCATATTGAGAACCTGAAGTTGTAAAGTATACGTGTGTACAGATAGATATTATACGCTCTATAAATGTAGGCAGTACGAATTTTATGGTCAAGTTTACTTCAAATGATGAAACAATACACAATAGGAGCTTCGAACATAATGAGTGAAACCACTAAGCCGTAGAAGACAGTTACTCGAAGCAGACAATACATGGACAGTAGTTTCATAAAAAAATATGTAACGGTCACAATTTTTTAACGTTCACTTTTTATGAACCCTTTATTGAGAAATTCCGTTATACCAAACAAAGATGCTCTCAGTCGAACTAATAGATTATGCAAAAAACCCTACTGGCTCTTCCTTTTCAATGTATCAATTCCCAGGCTCTCGGAGGGTCTCAACGGCAATCGATATTCAAAGAGATGACACCTTGTTTGAATATTCACATGCTTCCCATACAGGCTCCGCGCCGCTCCAAAGGGTTGCCTAGGGTGGATGCGTCTATAGGCAAATTCGATTATCTCACAACATTCTCACGAAGACGACTATAAATCTTGCATACAAAATACAATATAAAAAAACGCTATTAAAAAAGAACTATCTCTATGCGCGACCCCCGAACGAATATGCATAATAATAGAACCGAACACACCCAAATTATACGGCGAGGTGACAAGTGTGGCGCGCATCAAGTACCGCAATGCCCCGGTGCAATCCTGCGCAAATAAATACGGTTCGCAATGCGCATGCGAGTTTTTTCAATGCGCTCCGCGTACCTGCAACCCTCGCGGAAACGTGGGGACAGTTTATTTGCATTTTTTTTTTATTATTTCTTTTCAAATAGTATCTTAACCCTATTCAGTAATGTCAGGGGTTAGGTTGCGCTTAATATTCAAGAAGGGCAGGTACATTCCTCTTAATATTCTCGCATAAATTATAATCAGGTACATTTTGCTGTATTGTGCACCGCGAGCGGGCCCGCGTGCGAAAGGGTGCAACGCGAGCGTGGCCGCGTCCCTATAATACGATGTATGTCGCTCGGTATAGGGCTCACATCGGGCCCGCAAACTTTGAACTTTGATTTTTGAGTCCCGTAACTAGCGGATCCACGACATTTCACTTCCTCAATAGCTTAACCCGTTTCCTTTGTAAGAATTTATGCAAAAAAGTTTGTACCCATCCTATTTTTTTATTCAATAAAATTTAGGGGCCTATGCACATTATGCAAATGCGCGCATAAATTTTAATGTTGCGCTCCATCGGCGTTATTGGAAGATAGTCATTGTTACCTGTCGATAGGGTCGGATTTGCGTTGATACTAGATGTTTATTTTTATGGATTATAAGTAAGTATGCGATTTTTTTGAGTCGTTGACTGTTTAGAAATGTGGTAGTTGATGATTTTTTTTCTCAGGGACCCGAGATGCCGTTAGACGGAGGTCGCGTTGTGTTACCTTTTTATTGTGTAAGGAGTGACATATGAAGCGGGACCGCGGCTCTGGATTAGAATATGTAATTACTTCCTTTACGGGTTTCGGAAACGGTTGGAGCGCCGTTAGAGAGGCACCTCGGGCGCGGGTCACGGGCCGCGCGGAGGCGATGCAGCATGGCTTGTGGTTACGTTCAGTTACCACTGATTACATTAGCGTTGCATTTAATTATGATAATTAAATAAGGGTCTTCAAACAAATGTGTATCGGGTTCTAAGGTTATTGGGAACTTTGGGGATTTATTTAATTTATAGTTTTGATAAGTTTTAATATTATAGTTTAATATTGCAGATAATTGAGCTATACAAGAAATGTAACGTTACTTTTATGTATATAGTGTTTTTTGTAATGTACCTAACTGTTTGTAAAGCTGGTGTTTAATTTGTTTACTTTAACCCTAACTAAACCATTTTTTCCTACTTTACAACTAAAGTCAATTTTTAATGGTTTTAATTTTTTTGCTATAAAAACCCATTACCAATAATATCGAACAAACAAAATAAACAAACCTCGGGTCCGTTATTGAAAAAAACATCTTAAAAAGCGGTGCGTTGATTGTCGTCGAAGGGCCGACTTCGCAAAAAATACTTTTTACTAAAAAACCTCGGTGGCGCGGGCCCTTGTTGCGGTGCGCCCATTGTCTCCGCCCATTGTCTTGGCAATTTGAAATATTTTTATGCTTTCCGGATGACGATAATGTTTTTGACTTATTTTTCGATAAACTATTATTTAGCGAATTTATTGTTGGAACGGTAGCGGTTGTTTTGTGCCGCGTCGCCGGTAGCCACGATACGTATCTCATTCTTAAATTAGCCAATTTGTACACGGATGCGTATTAATAAACCGCACTAATTGCCCTGCGTATGGACACTTTTGTTATTTTCTAATTTGATGGTTGTCAGCTGATGATACGGTGCCCGCGCCGCGCGTTATTTATTGCTTGAGAATACGCGCTTCTGCTACTTTTATCAAGCTTCTTGTATCGAAGGATACATTATTACGCTGACTTTATCCTTTAAAAAAAAAAATATCAGGTAAATTGGCTTCAATTTTGTTTCATGAAAAGAGCATTCTAGATATTTCCTTTATAGGTATATCACAATCTGTGTCAAAACTTTGCAAAATAAATAAATTGAAAGCATCATCTAAATAAAATCAGCCCGCCATATGTTAGTTTAGATTAATAGTCCACATTAATAATTATGCAAAATATGTAATTTATTGCAAAATTATTCAAATGATCGTCTATTGATACGTATCGATATGTTTTGTTGTGTTTATTTGCATTAGAATGGCGAACCGATATCTATACAGATTATACTAATTATTATTAGTTTTATTTTATATTGCAGCTGCTACTTCATTAAATCAAATCTTCTAAGTCACATTTCATGCCATACAACATACCTCCGTCAGAAGACTACTCCCATAACATATTATTTTTTGTGTTACGTAAGGTTCTCATATAAGTAGGTACCTTAGGTTCAATACGATAGTAACTGGCGCTCTCAGAGCGTCCATTAAATCTGCACTTAACTAATTCTCTTAATTTTTCATACATTACATGTCAAAGTCATTAAATAAATCTGTACTAAGAAAGCATTTGATTTAAAGATGTCTCTGAGGGCAGGCGTAAATCTTGCACACATAGATAGGTAGGTACTGTGTTTTTTCATTTTTAATTCGTTGGTACCGGGAAGTCAGTACTGCATGTTATTAGATTCGACTAGAGTTAAACCACTACAACGCGCTGTCAGCCTTTGTTTAACCCGTGACATGGGAAAATCTATCAACTTCCTAACCCAATAAAACGCACACATTATTACCGCCCAGCTGCGACACTGCGGTTCAATATGCAAATACTTGTAACCCATAAATAAGCGGGCATTTAATTCGATCAATGGCCAACAATCACCCATTATTTATATGTTAATGTAGGAAGGGTTACTGTTGTATCGATATTTTTGTAACTTTGAAGGAATTCAACTGATTTGCATTGCAAAGTAGTTCCGTTGTCAATTATAGAGTATCGATGATAAATCGCGTTTTTTTCCCGTGTCATGCGCAGATGGTGCGCGTTGTGCGCTGTGCGCGGTAGATGGCGCTGGCTTGCTCTTTATTGTTGGCTAATGAAAATTCAGAGAAAAATTATTGTAATATTCTTTTGGAACGCTGTTCAGTCAGTATTCACCGACTATGTTTTTGTATTTATAATTAAAGAGATATGTACCTATTACTGCTGTAAGTCAAAAATTAATACCCACAATTATGGATGTTTGAGAATGGTGGTGGTAATGTCCAGACTGTAAGGAGATGTGCAACAAATACTTATATTCGCTTGATCGGTAAATCTGGATTCAAACAAATTGTTATTTGTCCTGAAGATATTTGCTCCAAGTCCCAAAATACAATCAATAAACAATAAACAAACAATAAGATGCAGGTTTTGAATGGTACCGTGGATTAGGACATTAATTGCAGACTAACGGTCTTCTTACTTTACTTTAAAACGCAGCGTTACCGTCGCGTCGCGGACCCGCGGTGCGTGCCCGAGACGTGTTATTTTTGTGACATTGTCATTACGAGACGGTTCCGGCCAAATTGCACCGAGACGATGCCACCATGCATATTCATAGCCGGCATTGTCTTACTGAGTATTGTAACCACCTGGACGCCGCACCGGCGTACGCAGACCCCTCAGGACACGCCACCCGACAACGCGGGCGAACAAATCGCTAGCACATGAATAGGCAGGGCAGGTCAGCTTACACCGGTCGGTGCCACAAAAGAGTATGTCATAAAGTGTGAAGCGAGACTTCGGTACTGAAACTCAAAGACAGTGTGGAGTATGAAACAAATCGCTTGTGTAATATGTGTTTTTTGTTTGAGGTGAAACGCTTCGTACGTTTCCTCCTTTTTGTTGTCTTTTTAACTTAACCTAAATAAATGTTAAAACAAGTTACCTGACACACCTTAACAACATAAAAAATCCTATTAGAATCAAAACTTATATGGGATGGTTTTTTTAACTATAATGTTGATCGTTCGTACATAGTACTGTGAGTTATGCTTCATTTTTTCAAATTATGAAACGTGTTTTGAATTTCTTGTTAAGACGCATAGCACTTCATTCTTCTGAGATCCCGGTTCCTGAAATAAGCTGAAACAAATCTATATATATAAAAATGAAACCCGTTTTTTGTTGTCATCGCATCACGCGTGAATGGCTGGACCGATTTCCACGGTTTTGCATTCGTTGGAAAGGTCTCGGGCTCCGTGAGGTTTATAGGGAATAAAAATCTCAAAATTCCCACGGGAACGGGGGCGCTGCGGGTGAAACCGCAGGGCACAGCTAGTATTAAATAAAAGCAAAGAGTATCCGTAAACGTACTTCAAAATGAATAGTGTTCGTTTAAACGTAAGAAACCAGTATTTTGTATATGTATTAATTAATTAAGACTCAAAGGATTCTCTAAAGTGTTTTTATTATAATTTAAATATTGAGCAACAATATCAGTATCTGTAGTGTTGTAAGACGTTGTGCAACGATCCACTCCGCGACCCAATGACATTTGAACTATATTAATGGAATTAATTTACAATGAAGAAGATTTGCAAAACAACCGGATTTATTGACTAATGATTGAGCACTAGACCTAACAGAAAAAATAATGATAATGTCCCAACATTAATTTGAGAACCAAGATGAATGATGATAGAACATTTCTAATACATCACAGCTTTTAATTCAGACAAAAAAATAAATAAATATATTTCGAAATGGTAAAATTAAACACTAATAGAGATGTACATTTCTTCTTTTAACAATTTTTCAACCATTTTTAATTCTTTTTATCAGGTAGCGAGGAACATCTTATCATAGTTTAATATCGAGTCATAAATATCTTGTATGAGAACATTGACAAAGTATTAATTAAAAAAAAAATTATTAATAATGGATGTGAGTGCGGGGGACACGCCCCGATACTTTCGCGAAGTTATTCGTTATTGAAACGACGCGTGGACTGACCTCTGACTTACTATTAATAACGTTTGCGATACGATTTTTTATTAAACATCGTATCGTAAAGGAAATCTTATCGTTTAAAGTTTGAAAATTGAACCTCGGGGATTCTCTTGTTCTTTGATAGTTTGGACTTGTTTTTGGCATTTTGGAATATAACCTAACATGAACCTCACTTTAGCTTTCTTTGGAATCAGTCGAATCCCGCATGAAAATCAGTCATTTTGTACAAGTTTATCGCTAACGTACAAATGGATAACATAAATAGGTGTATTACGAGACTTCGTTCGATGAAAAGAATTTATAAAGTTTGTTTGATCATGATTCTTAGTAATAATATTTAAATAAATCAAAAGTTCCTTCAATAAGTGAACGTAAAGACAATTGTAAGGTTCTAAAAGTGCACATCCACTGAACATAGTGTCCACTAACCCCAATGAAAGTCCTTCACATTTCACAGACACGCGACGAAAAACTTGGATAAGTGATAAAAACGGGACGCGGCGCGGCGTGACGGCTTTTTGTGCCGTATGTGAACCGCACGGCACGGCACCGCGGCCACTCACACGTGACGCGGGCCACGGCACTAGTGCTGGGCACTGGTGCGGGCTATTCATGGGTACCTAGTATTACCAACGGCTAAACCTAGGTACCCTACACAGTGCGATTGTTGTTCTGTTGAATTCCTTTAAGTGGATTCGTTGTAGGGTTGGTCTTTGTAAGGGTTTTTTATATACAAGTAGTGTTACCAATAAAAAGTTGCAAGAATACAAGCAGTGGTCCTTAGTGTAAATAGGATATTATCATCATACAAAGTTAATTTATATAATTGACATATCGTCTTATTGGTTAGTCTATAGAGTTTTGAATGAGCTACGAGTCACTTATCTCAGGATATCCTCCAATATTCATAATTTATGATTGGTTTAAAATAAATAAACAACATATTTTAATTATATACCAAGAAAAACTAGGCAATTAAGTCTAGTCAGTAACAAAAAATCTAGTTAAATTTTATTATCCTAGATAACATTAAAGTCTGGAAATAAGTTTTCTAAAAGCATTGACTAAAAGCGCCCAAGGCTATTACTAGTTTTATAATTGCAAAAACTGTATAATATAATAATAAATCGTTACTTACCACTTAGCCTATTATTCACCACATCAGCCTACTAAAGTGGTATAACCATTCATTTTACCGAGCTTCGCTCACCCATCCCCCGCTCGTTCTCGCCAGCCGTAGCTGAACACTGCACTCCGTTTCACGGCTTGAAGCTATTACAGTAATTATAATTATCCGAGTAATGACACAGGCCGTGTTCCGTCCGCAACTATATCTTAATTAAGATAATTGCAGCTTGCCGCAAAGTAATTATTTTGTACACAATTAGGTCGCGTATGTACCTTATGTTTCGTTGAACATTGTACATTATGTACTTGCCTGTACATTGAGTGTATTGCTCACTTACCTTTTGCAGATTGGTTATTGAGAATATATATTAACTCTGTGCAAATCTGTGGTATTTATTATGCGTAGTTAAAAAGTGACTTTTATCTATTGGTTTTTTAAATAATTTTTAAATCAATAGGTATGTACCTAATAGGTTCAAAATAAGACGATTCTCTAAGCTTATTCTTGATGTATGTTTCTCTTTAACGCAAAAACTACTAAACGGATTTTAATGAAACTTTACAGTAATATAGGTTATACATAAGAATTAAACATATGGGATATATTTTATCCCAAAGTTCCCACGGGACAAGGTACAATGCGGGTAAGTTTGCGAGGCGCTTCAAGTTCTTTCGTATGCCAAAGGTCTACAATAAAAAACTTCCACATAAATTAAAATTCATCTTCGGTATTTTGAAATCAATTAAAAAGAAAGACAATTCCTTCCAGACCTAAGCACTCACTGAAGATACAGTGAGTACAGTGAAGACGATTAGGCGTTATCACCCACTTGCCTACCACATGATGGTGATCTCCAACCCGCGCCACAACTGATTCGCAAACCTGCCTAGTAACTCTGCTACATATTCCACACATCACGACCACCATTTAAAGAAGTCCATTGATCACCATCGGATCACGTAACTGCCATCAATCAAGGAGCGTTGACCTGCGGGACAATGTGGTGACGTCATTGGATTGTCTCCATCCTTTATGAGGCACAAAGGATTTAATATTAGCGGTGTGTCAGGCGAGGTGTGATGGCATTCGAGCACTAAGTCTTGGGATCACGGGTTACACTGAACCAAGTAACCAGTGATAGTCTAGCTTGAGTGTCTACTAGATTAGTAGTGTGAAGTACTGGCTGTAATGGCCCACTGCTGGTTTTTACACTGGCAAACATACAGTACATTAGTAAACAGTACTTTAAACTAAATACATATCTATGTACTAGATATACATATTATTTAGTTGAACTATCTAGATTGGACTTAACGAATTTATCTCCCATATAGAATGTGTTGCGATTTAATAAGTAAAAAACATTTTATCTCGTCCGTATTCAAACACCGTATTTCCTTCATTGTATTAATTACCGCTAAACCATAGAAGTTACAAAAAACCTACAAATTAATTGTTAATACAATATTTTCACAGCTAAGCGTGTATTTCCATCGCCGATACGATCGCGGCTATTAAAACAATATTAATATTTATGAGCAATTCAAAACAATTCACACTTTTACTCCGACAAAGATCTGCTAATCCAAGATCCGTAATTAAAGCAAATGTATGCGCCTGCGCCGCTTCCTATGATATGTTTATTATAAATATGTTTTATTAAATATTAATTCATCACAATTTGCATTACAAAAAAGGGGTAACTTTATACAATGTTTGTTTTTATAACTGCGCAGATTTTAATGATTTTTTGCTTACAATAAATAACTTATTGTGAGCAAAAATTTGGAATTTTAATAAGGGTGCCTGTTCATTAGAGCTTTACTATGCTACGGTATACACCAATCAAATCTCTGGCTCTAGTAGAAAGGCAGTGGAAGTGAAACTTTAATTTAAATTCATTAAACACCTGTCCACACTCTTTTATTCGATTACGTAACATATTAATTGACAATAATTAATACAAAATTAAGCTTTTTAAGTATTAATAAACATTGTGAGGACAAAGTAAATAAATCCTACTCTAATTTACATTAAATTCAACCCACTTCTAGATATGTACATAGTCTTGGTATAAACTATTATAGATAAAGATACAGAAAGCTTAACAAAAGTCATAGTCGTAGAGTACCGTTGAGGGTGCCCTGGATGCTCACGGCGACTCCACCGCGTCACACATCACCTGCCAGCTCATACCAAGAGGTACCATTCTCTTTCGACGCTTAAGTAGAATGTACAAGGGGCCTACTAGACGAGAGCTAAAGTGTGAATCTTCTAGTTTGATAATGTGGGAATCAATGTCGTGAATTGTTCGGGGTGCTTTGATTCAAGGGAAACTTTTTTGAATTAAGAACATTAGCGAACTCTATTATTTAGTGTTCCTTTTTCAAAAAATGCCAAACAATGTATACTATGTAATGCTAGTCACCGTTTGCTTGTCTGCACTGTGGCAACCCCATCACATTCACGTGTAACCAGAGGACTTTTGATAGGCTTATAGATTTAGAGGGTATAGAGATTACCTAGACTTACCTTTACCTTTTAACCATGTAAATAGTTATTGGTATTGTATAGAAAACGTGAATTGCATTTTCCAACTTTGCATTGCTCTATGATACGTGTTAAAATCTTCTCAACTTGAGTTTTGCTCTGAATTTATTACTCTGTTTCATTTTCGCGATAAAAACGATATAACTAGACTTACTTGTAGTAATTGCGCGTTTCAATCGCAACAAAACATAATTGTGTGTAATAGCCTTAACGGTCAAATAAAATTTTACAGTTTTAATTATACCGAGGTGGTAGATAACATCCCGCGATACGGCGCGCTCCCGCTTGACGGTCAGTGCTCACTGTCAGCCGGGCCGCTGCCAATGCTCATCTGTTCTATGTAATTATACGGTTATTTTTATAAATTACTTTCCTTCCTCACTGAGGGTTATTAATGAGGTTGGTGAGACGATTTTAACAAAAAACTGCGTGAAATGTACTTATAATACTTGCGTACTTCCGATCTGATAAACTGTGTGTCGTTTTGAATCAAACCGATCAGTTTGAGCAAAACAACTACTAAGTGTCTCTTAGCATTCCTCATCGCTGCACCCATAGACTAGGCACTCTACCCGCCATATTTCATCAAAGCTCATTGAATAGTTAATTAATTCACAGTCCTAGAACCACCATATAATTCTGAATCGAACAAGACACATTAGTTGTAAACACTATCAATGAAATATAAACATTTGTTGCATAATGCAATTAAAGGAATTGAACACGGCACTGCCGATACTCGAGTAATTTCATGCAATTATCTCTGTAATGTATCCTATACATTGCTACTTAACTACACGTCCTGAGGATTGTTTGTTGATTAACCTAGCAATGTGTATCAAAGTGTGCGCGAGGCGATGGTCTCGTCAGTTTCTCGTGTCATTTAAATTCATTATGTACATTGGTTTGTAATTATCGCATTAAGCTAAGGTAAGTACTCGGCAAGTGTAACATGGTGTGTTGAGTTTTTGTTAGTTTTGCTCGCTGATTGTTCGAGCGATGTCTTTCATTATACGTCTCAATGATAAAAGGTTATAACGACTTTATTTTTTACGTTTACTTAAAATTATAATTATCTTTTAAATCATAATTATCTTAATTTTTTGTTGTTACCCGAAGTTACAGTTTGGAACGAACATCAAAACAAATTCTTCAAGGACCTACCTCTTTAGCCTTTAACAAAGTGACCAATGAAACCTAAGCTTTATGACTGACTGTTATCATATAAATTAGTAGTGGTGTCCACCTGAGTAGTCACGACATGGCGCCAACTGTCAGTAGATAAGATCGTGCGAATACCGCGGTCAGGAGGACGGCCCGACTCCAGGTATCTGATGCAGTCAGCTCGGGGGCGATTACTCTTTGTCACATATGATTTAGTGCGTGTAGTACATCTTAATTGCGAATGAAAGAGACACAGCCCAAAATAAACAGAGGCCTGTTGGTACCGTCAATAAGTAAGGGAGTAAGTTCGGGTAGGTTGGTGGCCAATCCGGACTTTTGAGAAGACCTAAAGGGGTCCAATATGGCATCAAGTATGTTACTTGCTCTTCATAAGTTCAGGCTTTATATTCCCAAAAAAACCCAAAAACTTCATCCATTATTTTTCCAACCATTCAAAACTACGAGAGGGAATTTTATAAGGTAGTAGCCTGATTTAAATTTAAAAAATGAAACTACTACTAAGTAGGCTATAGGTAGTACTGCCTCCTTCCAAACTACATTCTAAGTAGGCAATATCTCCTAAAGCCTAATCCTAGTAATATCCGTGTAACAAGTCGGCAACCTGTACTGTAGGTAGTACAAGGAAACGCAGTCACAATCCATCACAGAGACAGCTGTCAAACATCGGAACCGGTCAAGTGGCAGTTGTGACACTCGCCGCTCATTTGTTTATACTGCTTTGTTGGGCAGTTGACGACTGGGCCGAATGTATAGGCAAAGCGTTATGATATAAAAAATGTTTGCAGTGTAGAGGTGTAAATAAGTAGCGTGAATTTGGCACGTTTAATTGTTTCTTGTTTCACTCTCGACAATGTATTTGGCTGCGAGACCTGTACGAGTAAATGGTTTGAATATTAGCACTCTCGGGTTGCTTCAAACAGCAAGACAAGATTATGAGCGGAATTGAGTTGAAATTAACTTATTGATGAAGAATTATATCTGATCATCTCACATAAAGTATTTGTTCAAAAAACGAACATGAATACTATGCTCGCTTGATTAATCTTATTTAAATTGGTAAGAATCAACACTAATTAGTCGCAATAATTAGGTTTTATTTAGATTGGGCGATTTCAATAGAACGGAAGTGAGCGATTAATTTGATATTTGTGAAGCTCGCCTTGTACAAAACTCGTCGATTCGCATCTCACCAAATCGCTCAATCTAAACGAGGACTTACGTAACATTCCTCAAATATTAGTATTTCATAATTGTGACTATACATCAGAGCACCTTTCTAAAGGTCCCGACGACCTTGCGGCGGATTAGCGACAGATCTGCGACGATAAGGCGGCCCCGACACGTCGCCACAACCGGCACTGCAGGTGCGACAAATGTAAGTTGCTGCCCGAGTTGCCACATCCACTACAACGTTTCATGTAACTGGTCACACTGCGGTTATGTAACCGGGCTGGTTTTAGTCGAATTGCCTCAATGATGGATTGTAGATGATAGCCATTTATTGTGATATGTTGGTCACCTATCTGCATTAGGCAAGTAGTCATCCCAATCCTTCTGCCTATGTTGATGATGTCGAGAGGCTTTGCCTCGGTGTGGTTTACGAGTGTAACAAGCTTATAGTCTTACACTTACCTTATCATCTGAATTAAACAAAAAATCCCCGCATACATATTACTAATGTCATAAATAAAATCCAAAATCTACAATTTCACTATTTTATTTCCCCCTCAATAGTTTGAAATCGAATCATCCCCAATCCTGGAGCCAAGTATAATTAAAAGTCAGTAAGTGCATGTTAGGGCGTCGCCTCGCGGGGCGACTTGTCGCGGCGCATTGTGGTCGCGAGATTGATGACTGTAATGACGTTACTCTGACATCCCAACTGTTATATGATGGACCGCGGTATGAAGACGTCACATAGGAGCTATTCACGATAATCTTCGATATGAAAAGAGATTTATCTTAATCTTAATGATAAGATGGTTACTAATATGTTAAAATGCCCTTAAGTATCTCTCTCTCTCTCTCTCTTCCTGGCTATTCCCTTAAGTATGTTTTGAGAAAATCTAATATATCTTAGGTAAAGACCTTTCATCTCAAAGATACCTAACTAAAACAATTTCCTTGCAACTTAGGAGAACATTTTTTTATTGCTCATTACGCACCTCAATGTAATACGCATCAGAGTTCAATATTGGACTTGATGGGCAACAGACCTATATTTACTGCAACCTTTATTAGGATTAGACATATGTCGAAAATCCCGTTGGCACCGTGGTGTGTGAGAGCGCTTACTGTATTGGGGGTTGTGGGCTCGATTCCCGCCCGGAGTAAACAATTCCTGCAGACATAGTGGTCAGTCATAGTTGGATGTCAATTATATTAATATTCGTAAAAAATATGTATGTGTGACTAACTGATACGTTAGTGGAATCTAACACGCAATAATAAACGCTAGAGCTTAGTTTGGGTCCAATTAGCTGTGAATGAATAAGTTCGAGCAAAGAATAGTTTTGTTTGGGGTAAATTCATAGATACTACCATAGTCCACGGTCCACTGTCGTCATCGCCGTCACAATACCGTGCCATCAACTACAAAGGCAGGGATTTAAAGATAAAGGGTGCGTGATGATCAGCCGCTGATCGATCACTGTTATGACGCGCCGTGGGCTGCAGCGTATTGTCCGCGTTCGGGGATGATCGCACAGACGTGCGAAACTGTAGATGTGGTATTCGTTCAATAAAGTATAGGTTTCGGTAAGATTGTGAAGGTGGGTTTGATGTTCTTTGATTTATGACGTCTCGTCTCTGACTGGTAAGAAATCTGTGATGGAAAATTTTTAAGGTTAAAACTGACAAAACCCAATGGCAAGTCAATTACTTCCTAGTTCCTCGGTGCATCTATTGTCGGGTAGGCTAAGAGCCGAAAGAGGGTAATGCGGTAATGCCGCGGACGATTGATGGCGACCCGGATTACTGATAACGCCTTATTTAATTTCGATACAATTTAGAGGCTTTCCAGCGGAATACGTTCAAAGGGTGGACGAGGGACAGGCATGATGTATTACTTATTTTTACGGACACCCTGTATGTGGAGGAAAAGGTGCACTTCTGGAAGAAATCGATTTTAAAGAAGCATCGACATGTATAAAATTGCTTTATCACCAGGAGTATGGTACGTTTGGTATTCACTAATTATATTAAACATACAATAGCAAGGCAACCTAGCATTCAACACAATACGCTATCCTACCGCAATAGCCTTAAATAAATTGAAAAAGTTACTTTTTCATAGATTTAATTAAAATCATTTACACAATTAATATACCTGTAACATATTTGACACTTACCTTGATGATACAATTACTGTTAATCCAAAACCTAACGTCCACGTTATCACAAACAGAAATGACAAAGTAACGTTGTTTATTGGCGCCGAGCACGAGCGTCACTCGCTAATCATAATATTAACTCAGTACATTGATTCAATTAGTAATTAACAGGGACTATTGGACAATATAACATATTTCACGGTTATGTGCTGAGAGTCACGCGATTTGGGTATTTGTGGGTGTTCTTTAATTTTGTTTCTTTTGTGTGTTTTGGGGAAAAAATTAAACTAATCGAATTGTGACCTTTTTAAATCATCTCTATACAAACCATACGGTACTTAAAACAGGCCTCTTTAAACTTTAAATTCCCATTCATTAACCATCTCAAACTTTCAAAATCAACCCGAAACTAATTCAAGTGTAACGTCTTAATTTTCGCATATCCAAATAAAATAATCACTTTAAATGAAATAATTGTTTCAAATTGCCGCGTTGCAATCAAACGGGCCGATCGATTGACGATCAATATCAATGATTGGTTAGTTAAAATAATAGTTCAGTTCAGCCGTGACGGTCATAGGTCGCGACCGTTACACTGATACTAATTGACCAATAAAAATCACAGAAATCAGCGTAGAAAGTGACTCCATGTGATGCGTGTGCGTAATATCTAAATATTTGATTTATTTATTAGCGCTCGTCGTTTGACCAAGTGACGTCAGCTCATTGCGATTGCTAAGCAGCGTACAGCTCGGCCCCTACGGATGGATGGATGGGTGGAAGGGTCGCCAAGAGTGGCATTTCTATTTGAGCGCCATCGTGCTTCGGAGAGCACGTAAAGCTCTCGGTCCCGGTCGTTTCAATCGTTAGACCATGTCAAAAGCCTTTGGGCAGTCTAAAAACTCCGACCCTAGGGTTGGCCACCAGCCTACGCGAAATGAATGAATGAATTTGATCTCTATTCCGATATTGACCAGTTCTTGTCGTGAGGGTACTCTGGTTCGGTTGCTTTTCCACTAGTCCTATGCTAGGCTACGTTGCTTTGCTACGTTTCATATGATTCGTGGATTGGTATCCAGTCCATTAATACTAATATGCTATGTGTGCACTTACGTGACTGGATACCCATTGCAATGGAGGAAAGGTAATGTTATTGTCTATCTCTTCTAGCACCTATAACTTTTATCAAAGTGAAAATATATTTTTTAAATATTTTAAAGTATGCATATGTATACATATTTGCACTGTAAATATGCATGCCTATGTGAGGTAAAGGATGTGATATTTAATTCCTGACATAGAAATTGCAAATTAGTGATCAAGTTTTCAATAAATTAACGACAAATTAATTATACATTTTGGTTGGTTTTGATTTTATCAGATTTCCAAAAGCGTGATATGTGTGGCGCTATAAAATATAACGAAATGATATTGCTCTTTCGACCTACATGTTTCACCTTCAAACATACCATTTTTCCACATTTTGTTATCTATCTTCACGCGGTCGTCCTTGTTTATGACGTGTGCCGACTAGGACGTCCTTATTGCTATGTCCATAAGGTCCACAGTGCTATCGGGGGCCGTCAAGGCGTTTCCTTAATACTTTGAACAACAAAGGAAAAATGCTGATATATGAACGATACGCTTCCGTGATCCGAGTTTTGTTTTTTCAAATGTTTTTTATTAGATGGGTTAGATTTTATAATTTAATTTTCGCTAATTAAATTTAAATATAATTTTATTACTTTAATTATGTTGGCTTGGGCCAATTTATCACTGTAATGTAAACTATAAAGATTTGTAAGTTGCTGATAACAACGTAGTTAAAACAGCGCTAGAAATAGCGAAAACTCCTTGAAATAGAAAAAATATAAATAATGAACTAAATGTGAGCTGCGAGTTGGTGTCTTCTCTCCAACCTTCGACTCTTCTTGCAGCTCGTACAAGTAAACTCGCTCGATCAAAACGGTGCCTTAAGATACTATGCTTGGTGTAAACTACTCCGGAAGTGCAAAAAACACAAATCTTCAACTTAAACTAAAATATCAAAATATACGTCATAAAAATACAAACATAAAAGCCATTACTAAAACAAACGCGCTGGGAGAATATTGTGAATATTTCTCACACCAATCAAAATGAATATTATTCATAATAAATGCTGTATCAAATATGATACAACTATTCGCAACAATGCGAGACATCTGATAACAGAACGTGAGGTCGTCACTTGTCACGTGGGAACCAAACACAATACCCGCTTTTGAGGAAGATAGGTAAACGTGTGTCACCTCGTTGTTTACATTTTGGGAAGTTGTTTGACAGAGATCCGACAGATAGCCTCTCTTTATAATCACTTTATTTTACAACTATTTGTGGAATCTAGTTAATTGGGAAAAAAGTATTTCGAGTCATAGATTAACTAATAGTTGCTATATCATATTACATATGTAGTAACTTTAGTTATCGATGTCACACTAGCACATCATCTGTCATTGTAGGTTCCGATAGGTTTTTGTTTTCCTCGATTCACCTGTTTACTAGGAAGTGTACTAACCCTTCCTGTGGTGTCACTGTCTCTATAAATAAACGAATGTATCGTTTACAAAGGTACCTAGGTACTGCTAAGCCTTGAAGCTTTTCAAATCATATCCTCAATGGCCTAGGAAGTCACGTCTTGTCAAACGAGAACATTATTTACTGCTGTAGTGTAGCTAGGTAATGATGTAGGTATTAGGTACTTACTATGAGTAGTTTTATACGAAAATTACTTTATTATATTATAATAGAAGTGACAGTTGTTACTTGGGAACCAAACTACGAGTATATTGACTTTAATTTCTTTAAAATTGCAGTGCTTTACTATATTGATAAGGTAATTATCAAATATGAAATGCTACGAGGATTGAGATATCTTTATGATTGCCAGTCATTACTACAAAGAGGACCTGTTTGAAACAAGGAAGTTCCGTGAGTGGACAACAGACGTATTGCCACCAACGTCTATAAGTATATGTAGATAAGTATACTTTGTAAAAACCTTATTCACTATCACCTGCTTTGGCAACATTGTCTTCAACATTTGTCTTCACACAAATTGACGTTATTGTAATAAAGAATATTTCCTTTTAAGTTTGACATTCAAATCGCTTAAATTAATCGGATGGTATCAGTGGAAACATCAAAACAATTAACAAGAAGAAGCGTCCCACTCGGGACCGAGCTTCAATCAACAGTTATAAAGAGACTCGAAACAATTTCACGAACGCATCGATTTCATAAAACTTGAAATGTATGTATATAGATAAAGTTGTAACGGTAGTTCGTGATCGTCGGCTCGATATGTCGCGCTCGATCTAACCACCTGACTTTGGGTTTAATTACCACAATTATATGAGTGAATTTATGGCGCGGGTCGGGGCTCTATTGTGGGCTCTTCCCACGGCGGGGCTTCGCTGGCGTACTCGAGGCGCGATGTTATCGGCGCCGCGGCCTTGCGCCGGCCCGTGACCTCGCCTTCTCACCACGCTCTCTGACTTCCCAAAAGAAACCTCTTCGCTCCAAAGGATTCATTTGCTATAATTGCTGTTGGACTTAAGTCCAGCTGTGTACATTCTATTGTATAACACAATATAGATCAAAGTCATCACTCCCTTACTTCAGTGTAAGGACTTTGATCAGCTGTGCCTCCAATACTATACATTAGTAGCCGCTTGTGATTACTTGCTTTACAGACCTTAACCGTTACGTAGGTCTGCCAATATCAATATAAATTGAACTTAAACTAGTAACAAAACGATTAAGTTTCTAACGTTTCGCTTTTACTGTATTTACCTTTGCTGAGAAGATTGGTTGTTTAATTGATGCGTGAAATACTTTGTAAAAGATATTGAATTCTTCGGATCACTGGGATCGGGTCGGGTAGTACTGAATAGCTGGATAGTGCTTATTTGATAGGCATGATGTTACAAGATAAGCTGCTGCTGGTGTTATTCTATTCCTATCTAGTAATATAAAGTACGTAACCAGTGGTGCCGTGTGTTGAAGTTACAATTACTTTTCGTTCCGAGAATAGCTGCAATAGTCACCCCGGCCCCGCGAGTCGCGACATATTCATCGGATGTCTCCGAGATCCCTCCGATATCATTGTCGACGAATCGACTCGATACTTATCGGACGACTAATCGGATCACCAGTCTAACGAGACATTCGGAATAACACAATCTCGACTCATACTCGTCACAATAAGACTCAATGTAGAGACGCAGACTTATGATGACTTCGATGTGTGACAGAAGGATTTGTCTCCGTTTAGAAATAACAGTTGATTGTATTATGTAAGTCAAAGGTTTAACATTTTGCTTGTCATTTTGTGTTGTGACGACTTACGAGGGGAAATATGTTAAAACACACCCAATACTGTTGAAGACATATAACATTCATTGCAAACATTCGTATAACATTAATTACAAATGAACAGAGGAAAAAACTTACTGTGTAGACCTTAGTAGCCCACATAGTCTCCCGATCAAATAACTATTAAGAAATATCTACTAGGGACGAGACGTTTAACAGACTTTATCTTTAAGATTGAGAAGACAATAACTTGTTAGATAGACTAGACGAGACTGCTATTACTTCAGTAACAAGTTACCAGTAGTATTCGTTTTTTAAACCTCTACTTTACAGTTAGCCCGCCAGTGTCACACGATGATCAACAAAAAGTTTAATCACATCCTCCCCTGCTCAGGCGATTACTCCAAACTGATCGAGCCCTGGTGTAAAGACACGTTGTTTTTTATGAGACTGCGCTCGGTATAGTTCATATAATATGAAGGAGCCGATTGTGAGGCACGTTCGGGCATCCTCCCTTTTGTGATGCAGTGGGTTACTGTGGGCCTGAGGATTACGACTACTGATCGACTCTTATATAAGAATTTTAATTAAAAAGCTTTGGAAGACTATGGCTGATCATTTTGTACTAAACATTGAGATTAATTGAGCGAGTTTTTAAGCTGTAAATATTTTTAACACAAAGTCTGAAAGACATCTGACAAGTGATGCTGGCATTCTATAGAACTGAGGGCAGTAGCGAGTACAACATGGTAATTCCATCACAAGAGCCATTCCTAAGTTTAAAAATACAAGATACTAGAAGGAGACATCAGGACTAAGAACCGTAGTGCTAATGTTTATTTTGTTTTTCAAATTATGTTTTTGCCTCTTTGGTATGCCATACTTAGAAAATGATGACAATCTAAATCAAATATTCAATAATTAAATTAATTTATATGGAGCTGTCACGTGGATGACAAAAACTCGTTATATCAAATCAAGATAAAGTCAACTCCGAATTAAATATAGAACTGAGTCAATTTGTAACGACTCCATGAGGTGATACTTTATACACAACATTGTCACGTTATAACATTATGTAGGTACTTCATTTTATATTCATACATTCTTTTGATATAGCCAACTATTATTGTTTAAATATATGCAGTCTTTATAGAAAATCTGTGGAAATCGTATTGAGCCATGATCAGTATCTGTATCTGTTTTAGATTTGCCCCAAACCTATCTCAATGGTGAATTACTTATATTATGACATCTAAATCTCGCTACAAATACATTATTTATGTAAACAATTACAATTAAACATGTGTTGTGTTCCTTGGTGTGCGCGGCGCAGTACCCGGCTATCAGAGATCTATTCAAATGGTGCCTATAAATATTAATACATCCATCGAGACAACAATGATTCACGAATTTGTTAAACATTATTACGTGTTTTCGTACCACAGTGTAATATAAACAGCGTCGACTCGCAACTGTAAAATTATGCGAAGCAGATATTAAGGAAATAACACTAAATAGTTTTATGAAGTCGAAATAAATTAAAGTTTGATTCAGGTTTGTGTGCGAAGTATAACTGGACTCGGACTGCACTGTGTGCATTAACATCTCAAATTATGTGAATTGAGAGTTACAGGGTGTTCTGCGGCGTAGCAACCAATAATAATTTAAAAATGTCCAAGTCGTTTGACTGTTGTCACGATCAGGAGACGTCGTTTATATGCTAAGTATATTACTGGTGTTTCACAATAAATTCACGGTTCAAGGATGACATCGTCGCGATCACTCGTGATTGGTCCGATCTCATCAAATTAACATTGTTCTTGGAAAATATTATCAGTTTAATCGTCCGAAGCGACAATTATAATAAATTTTGTCGCGGCACAAGGCCGATGTTAGATTAAAATGCAATTTACTTATCGAGTGTGTGTGTTTTGACATTTGAAATGTCATTGCCGCCAAGACGGAGCGAGTCAAGGAAACGTTGAAACGCGGCGTAGTCGCGGGAGGCGTTACGTAACGCGCCGCGAGCGCGAGCGCGAGCGCGGCCTGTGGGTGCGCGCATTGTTCATTGAATCCCAGATTCTAAGTGTTTTAATGATGACGTAACGCGACAATAGGGCTGACGGTACCATAGTAAACTACTCTCTATAACATTTACTATCACGTTAGGAACTTCAGGTTAGGAGGTGCAATTTCATATCGATCTAAATCAACATTTTAAATGACTCCTTAACGGTCTAGTATCATAACATCTTGTGATACATAAATAACGTAGAACGCTGTCATAATCACGCAAGACATAATTAATGATAAATGTAGTTGTAACGGGTCAGAGAGTGGTAAGTAGTAATTAAATCGTCGCTGGGAGTGCAGGCCGGGCCGCGCCGGGCCGGCACTAGACCGCGCGCCAGCCCTGGCGGCGGGTGCGTGGGCGCACCCGACCGACTCGCCGCCATTACCCGGCTCACCTTGACGCTCATTTAACACTAAGCACTGCCAGCGATCACCACAGACCTCGCCACCGCCGCCGCCGCGGCCGCAGCCCCCGACCGCCGCGCTCCGAACACCCTGTACTACTACGACTTACCACTATTTGTTTTAGTAATGAACATTCCGAGTTTTAAATAATAAAATTTATTCATAAGCCGGCACTTACCATATTTGAGTGTGCGAGTCGTCCGTCCATATGTATGAGTGGTTAAGATATTCTTATTTATGGGTCTATGTCAAGGTCGGAGCTGGCGTTAACTGAGGTATCATCGCTTTGCATAATATCAAATTATTTATTCGCACCACGCTAAAACCGTCTGGTGTACGTTCAATTTGTAATTCAAATAAATTCTTGGCATTATTCTCTTGGCGGCTGTCATAATTGTAACGTGTGAGATTTTTTGTCGGTTTGTATAATGAAGAATGATCGATTGGCGCTGCTGCGGCCGGGCCGGCAGCTGCGTCGTCGCGGCGTCGACGCGGGGTCGGCGCGGGGCCGCCGCGGGTTCGGCACGGGCCGTGCTCGCGGGTTAAGAACCGCCCGTTTCGTTTCCATTATTTTGCATATTCATTCATTCAGTAATGGTGTGCGGTAGGTCGCGTTTCTCGTTTACACTCTTAATTTATGGGTTGTTAATGCGATCTGTTGAATGGGCTGCTGTTATTTGTTATTGAAACTAACTCTCTTATTAGTTATTAATGACAGGAGCGGAGTCGCCGGGCGGCGCGGGGCTCGCGCTGATTTGGTTGATGAATATGTCAAGCGGCCGGTATTCGTCGCTCTGAACTCTGTTCGACACACAGATTGTTGACTTAACATATCGGCCCCGTGAACAATTATTTACATTCTCTCGTTCTTATTGTTTAGATTATGATCTTAGTTATTTGAAAACCACACATTGACTCCCGCGGACACTCATTTAGGAGCGTGGTTCGGTAAATATGGTCAGGCTTATTTCCTTGTTTTATGCGTAATATTGTTTTGCTGGTTTCGTTGTAGTATTTGTCAATTTAGTTGTTTTGATAGAACGAGTTGGACTCGTAGTGGGTTCCTTGAGCCAAATAAAACGAGTATACGAGCACCTCGCGCCGCTCACGGCTCCGGTTAGTAGCTATCGGTGGGATGTAGGTGTGCAGATATTAGAAACAAAGAAGTGCCTCGTGTAATAAGGAAACATCGCCCGATTGAGATAACAATCTATACGATGATTATATCAACATTTACAACCATTTAAAGCGAATATGGAAAGATCTTGTCTGTATGGAGACACGTATACATACGTTTATTTGTTTGTAGGTAAGCACAAATGAGTGGAAATACTCGATACCTACCAGCAACATTTAACAGATAAAACCCGTGAGAATCGCTCACTAACCGCCGCGACTCAACCGATAGAAAACATAACCTATTAGATATCGACACTCAATGTTACATACATTATTGGATAAAAAAATATAAAACGTTAACGTTTGCGTTCAAACGACACTTGTTTCACCTTCAACCTTAATTAGTTGTGATAAAGTAGGTATCAGATTGACGCGAGTCGTTGGTAATTGATTGTTGTAAGTAGTTCATCATTGATATCTTCAATTCTGGGATTCATCGCCTTTTGTTCCTTTTTATTGCAAACACCATCTTTGTTGAGATGTTTATTGCCTATTATGAAATTAACTGCAACACGACAAAAAAATTCAACTTCATTCAACAAATTCATTCAACATATACAACCCGTATCTATCAAGTAGCCTTAAGAAATCCAACCGATGCCTATTTTAGTGCGCCACAGACTCCCAATAAGTTGCAAGTATTTGCAAATTATTTGGTATTGAGGCAGTGGAATAAACCATCATTAATATTGTATTTTATTACTAGTGATAAAATACAACCTATGATCGAGTGAGAATGGAATGAAATCAATAAACCTTACCTCTGTTTCAAAGGAATCGTCTTTGTTTGGTATGAGTTTACATTTTAGTACGTGTATAAAGATATATAGGTATTGTATCTTGCCATTTTATTCAAAAACGTAGCTCTCAAAGCTACGACTCATAAATTAAGGTACGTCCGCATTGAACTATTAAGGAAGTAAGTTCGGGTAGGTGAGCAGCCAACCAGGTGTCGTAGTTTTTAGACCGCCTAAAGGCGACATGGTCTATCGATTGAAACAACCGGGACCGACAATTTTACGTATAGAAATACCACTTTGCCACCCATCCTAGTAGAGACCGAGCAGTACGTTGCTTGACAATGGGCCAAAATCGCTGAGTGTAACTACTCCACGAGCGCTACCTATTGGTACGGATGCATCTTGTAAAAATGTTGAAATTCTAACAAATTGTGCAACTATCGGTCGCCGGTGGGCCGGCTATACCGACTTGGTATAATGTGGTATTTGTTACATTTACTCTTACGAAATGTGTTCACGCTTATTTGTATCGTTATTGGAGATTTGAGCCCACGCTCATGTTGCTGCGATGATATACAATAATATACGTTTTTGATATCACCAATTACATCTAGTTGTGGCCAACGGGGTTTACAATATGCGCACTCTATACATACATACATTGTATTGAATACACTCATGTTTTTACCCTGACACATCCAAAAAAATCGGTAACCGTTCACCAGCTTTCTGAGTGAAATAAACAAAGAAAAACTCCCTGTTGATTTACTGAAATGCTTACTTAGTTCCACTTTTTACTCGAGTAAAGTTTATGTTGACGTTTAATTAATAAATCTAATAGGCATATCTAATAATGTGCGGCGCAACGCGATACATATTGATAAGTATTAATGAATATTCACTAGTACAACAGTGGCGTGTGTTTGTATAGACATCGCTTCGTTCCTCGATGTTAACAATCACACGTACCATGGAACTAATGGTCCGGTTTAGTCTAATTGTCATATGATATGAATGAATTTTATGAAACAAATTATCACTATCACTATATGTTATAAAACAAAATCCCCGGCCGCGTCTGTCTATCTATCTGGCTGACATGACAAGCTAACTTAGTCCGGGATTAGGAACTTTATGTAACAAGACTTTGAAAGCTTATAACGGATATTGAATCCAATCAACTTCCAGCATAGTAACTGCAAAATATATAGTAATTTTCCAAGAGCAAAGTAAACGCGGGTTAGTGAACTAGCCGGCAAGGGGTAGTCCATATACGGGCACTGATCGAAGGGTGGTATAATTATGATCGATATTTACGAGTGCGCTTTCCACAGCAGTTTCCCAGCGGCCGCGCACTCGGCTGGAACCGAAGCAAAAACCACTCGTTATCACGGTCAAATGAAGTCGTGTAATTAGTGCCTTTTTACCAACCGATCGGAGTTTTTTACCACCATATATGGCTCGTGGCTCAGAAGCAACGCCCGACGGACTCCGTTTCACATCGAAATTACACGTCGAAGCGAACTCGGACATAAACATACAGTTTTATATTGAACATTTCTATTATCTGCCGGTAACGAGCCGCTCCGCCTAAGATAACACTTTAATTCGCCCCGCGCGGAGCCCGCGCGGCCCCCGCGCCGCTCGCAGACGATTCATTTTACGCATAAGTAGTCTCTTGCGTTATAAATACTTCGCATACTGCGTTCGTTGAATCGATTCAGGTATCTCTTCTCTTATTAAATTGTGTGGCGTATTTTAAAAATCCAATTTTCCTTCAAATCGCCCATAAATAACTTGCCTGCGGTGTCCGGCGCGCACCCGGCGGGACCGGCGGGGCCGGCGGCTAATGAAATGGCCAACAAGTATTACACGAGCCGCGTGTTCGGGACCCCCGCCGCGACCCACTCGCGGATATCATCCCATACTCACCGATACGATACAAATAACCATTTTAAAACGATCTTTGAAATAGTTCGAGCGGCAACTTCTAGTACCGGTTCACGAACGTGCCCACTCCGACTGGAATTTAGTTGAGAGGTAAATCAACCGTTTAATTAATATTAAGATAAACCACTTTACTTTATTTGAATATTTTACCAAAAATAATAAATAAAGCGTCTAACAGTAAAGAAATAAACATCGGAAAATTTCGAGACACGCGTTGATGTCTTTTGTTGGGAGAGATCTAGCATCGACTGGCAATGGAGCTCTCATCAGCCAAGTTTGTTATACTTATTGAACATCATCAGATATCACGTTACTTACCTCTAGCGATAAACATTCCGCACTGTGGGCGTGGGCGTGGACTTGACGTCATACAGTAACCTAGTAACCGCTATCAATTCAATTTCAAATAAAGTTTTATATTCATTACAAAATTAGTACAACTAATCTAAATCACTTCAAACAGCAACTAAAGCTCAAATGAGTGGTTAGATCATAAAGTTGCGAGTGAATAACAGTGAGACATGATATGCCGTGATTACCACTTATATGGTCAATCAAAGCTAAACGCCGGTGAGCGGAGAGCATGCTTTATGCGCGATATAAATAAAATTGCCTGGAACTAAGTGGAAATTACTAGAAGTGGGCCCATTACCCACGTAACCCGGGAGCCGGCTGGATTAGCATACAGGCCTACAGCGGTGCTACCACCAGTACCACTTCTCGATACAGAACGGTTACTTTTCTTAAGGGGAATTTCTTGGTTTTTTTTTTTTAATGAAAATTTTTTTGGTGATAAAACTAGACTGTTATAAATAAAGAACCAGTTAAAGTTATTCATTACATATTTTTAAATATTGGTTTATTAGTGGAATAGCCTATTATGAGTATTTTACGCCAATGATGATTATTGTCTTAGAACCTCCAAAATTAATCGTAAAAAAAGATTATAAAATAGTAACAAATAAAAATTAATAAAAGTTGTAAAATGATAATAAAACTGGAAGTAACACTACCATGTAACATTGTTGCATAAGTCGCGAATCGAGTGGTCGGTGCCGATTGTGCAACTAACTGTCAAACGACTCGTTGTGTATCACCGAGCACCTATTACCAAGACACGTTCGTTATTTAAACGTAATTTGACACATTGTGCGACATTCATAAATATTCGAGTTCGCGTCGAGTTGAGAAACAATAGTAAGGGAGCTCCGCGAGTTAATAGTAATATCGATCATAGATCCAGTGTTGACACCTATCGAATTGTAAAATGAATAATTTTAACATCGACTTGAGATATAGCGAAATTGTTGGAGTTCAGAAATAGTTCAATTTATACAAATATGGGTTTGATTGGATCATTGAATTTCATTGAACGAGAATTAAATTGTTATTTGTGATTTAATCTCTATGATTTATTTATTCGGTTCTCGAGATATTATACAACTTTTCGTATATTTTCCTTCGTATACATATGTATTTAATAATTAAATAATTTATTTTTGACTGAACTAGATCCACCTATAATACTACCCACGATTATATTTTTCTGTTAATAAACATTAGGATTAAAGAGTAGAAAAAACCGTATATAGAATTACATTGACTCCTAGGTCTGTAGTGAGACCACACGTGCCGCAGATAGAGATCGAGCAGGTGTCATTGACCTTGTGTATCGGCAAATATTACCAGTATGTACAGTGTACATAGCCGCCGGTAACTAGGTGGATAGTTTTTGTACCGCCTACCGTCTAAATATAATATATGATCTAAGATAATTGAAAGATGTAGTCGATCTAGGTTTATTACTGCGCATAATTGATATGGTCAAACTAGATATGCAATAGATTTTTAAATTAACTAGGCTGCTTCATTCCAACAAAATAAACAGATCAAATCGCGCTCCGAGTCCGATTACGACTAGCATTCAATTACACGTTAACACTTACAAACCTCTAAATTAACATGTCATGAATATTATTTAAACTTTTTCTCAATTATGTTAATTCTCTGTTGAGTCTTGCTGCCCTAGAATTAAGAGAGCAAAAACCCCGAACGGATCTTTAGCAAGAATTTACATACATTACAATACTAATTCGTCGGACGTATCAACAAAAAAATCACCCGGAAAGGAACTTATTGGTGGCGCGTGCGCACCGCGACGTCATATTCAAATCACTTGTCATTATCATATAAAAACTGTGAATCATTTTACCGAGTTAACTTAAGACTTTTTGTGTGTTAGCCTTATTTGAATAAACGATTCTTTAATTGATTTTAATTGTGAGTTGAGATGCAGTTTATCACTGAGTCGTTTGTGTGTGTGCGTGGCGCGTGGAGTGGTGTGTGACGCGCCTGTGGGTGTGGACAGAGGATCGCCTTGAGTGCGCATACCGGCGACTCCGCTCCGCTGTACCAACACCCGACAATAACCACCGTATTAATATCATAGCTCTAACCACTCGATGGACGATAACGTTATCATTCCACTGCGGACTTCGATTTATTGTCGACAACTCTAAGGTCTTTAATATCTGGTTTGGATTACGACATGCTCAGATGTTTTTATGCTAAAGTTATAAATATAATGACTGCTTAATACCGACTGCGGGAGCAGGGTGTTTATGTTAATTATTTTACACATATACCTCACCAAGGAGGTGTCACATAGAAATATTAATTGTATACGAGCTGAAGGACGCAGTGCAAACCGTAATCTCAGCTATAGTTAAACTTTGTTCAACATTTGGATCGACGTGATGTCAATATTGTAAAATTTTATATGCAAAAATATGTCAAAGAATACCAAAGATTCTTTATATTCTAGAACTTTTGTTTAATCTTTACGACACTGTACCTTATTCTAATTGGTTTTCTTTTTACTTTACTAGTGTCTACTTTGGTGGATTCTAATCGAGAGGAGTGACGAGAATGGGCCTTTGCCCAACAGTTTGATGATACAGGCTAATAGTAACAGTAGAGTCTTAAAACTTGCCCAGCAGTGGAGTAGCCCAAGTTAATGATAGTTTCGTTTAGTAATAAAACTAGCTTTCAAAATCGACGCCTACATTGAAGAGAGAGCTATCACAAGGTCCCAGAGAGTACTGGCGAGGTAATTAAACACTCTCGTTCCACCAATTAATCCTAAAAGTCAAAATTTATGTGGTTCTCCAACTGTAGTTTGGCTGCACATTGCTCTGGAGTTTACGAGTACATAGATCTATGACGGTATGCGTGTTATAGTGCGGAGCATAGAAATGACTAACAATTGAAGTACAAGCTAAATCTGGAGTTAATTCATAACAAACACTGAAGTAAATACCTAATCCGTTATTAGGTCTTTTTACAATACCAATACCTCGTTGTCCCACTGCGAAGGGCAAGGGTCTCCCCAGTTTTTACTAAAAAGCAAGATCACGATGTAAGTCAATAGGTTACTTAGCAACTAACTGGCATTTATTTAGAATAAGGCAAATCAAATGTTTCCTAACAAATATTTATATGTATTAACATTTATAAAGCAGCATTTTTTTAAATAAATCTTTAAATGAAATAAACTCCTATTGTTGTTCTACTCGGTGGAAGCGCGCGCATGTTCTCACCAAAACACAAGTGAAACTTCCCAACCAGCGCCGGCGCAGCACTCCCGACACGGTCAGAGGGTTCTCGACCAATTAATTCACGCGTGTTGATTTAGTGGTTCCAAAACTCGCCGTTTTCTCCCAAGGTGAAGAGTTATAGACATAATTAACCACTAATGCCGCGACCACTAATGGCCGACGATGATACTGATTTCACTTCATCAAACCATCGCGTGGCTGCAATTAAAACTTTTATTTGTTTTCGTTTTGATTAAATTTTTACTGGCTTTTTGGGTTGCGTAATCCAGTTTAAAAGCGTTAAGGGATTGCTTTATTTTAACGGTAACAGCTATCAATATATTTATATCAGGTATCTCCTCACTATTCTAATATCCACGTGAGACTAGAGGCATATACATACTTACTTACGCCCTTAGGTATAGCAAAGAAGTCGTATTTTCTCATCTTTTTTGAACGATCAATATGTCAACATCAATTTCCAAACATCGCCTCTAATACAAACAATCGATTCGGTGCTCTAAGGTCGAAAGAAACCTTGCATCCTCTTTTCGAAGTTCGATTATCGCCAATAAGTCCATTGTTGTCGGCGACCTCCGCCACCCTCCTACGCATCGCCGCTCACGAATTATCCACACGATGTTATTAAAACCACGCAATACGTGCACAATGCCATGCTCTAACATCTATAATGGTATTTAGTATCAATATTTATCTACAGGTAAATGATAGCTCTGTGCAGTCGGCAATTTGTCTCAGTTGGAACGGTTTCATTTGCTAATTGTTGGATGTATGAAGTCTCTTGGTAAATCATTGTGGGTCAGATGTTGTACGAGTAAAATAATTGCCAGGTGTTCGTTCAGTAAGAGTTTACCAGCTGTGAGACAGCAAATTCAATAGAGCTTAAGGTTTTCTGAACTACCTCAACCCTAATGACACCTCACCCTAATTTTGACTTAATAAATCAGCATCCAACTCTAGATAAAACCTAAAGGCTTGCTATCTAGTAATAAAGCAATAAGTATAGTATACGAAGCCCTCAGCGTGGCGCACGGCGCACGGCGCACGGCAGCGCCGCATGACACACGGCCTGCCAATAACATCGGTCGCGTGATATTTCTAATTAATTTCGCCCCGAGCACTCCGCTACTTCATCTGAATACTTGAAAGTATAAATAAATGTTGTCTAGTTGCTCGCTACTGTGCAACCTTCGGGATCAGGAGGCGGGCTGTTCACGATAACACGGGATTATTATATTTAATAGGTAGTCATCTTAAATTCAACATGAATACTTGTAGTAAATTTAAGAAGCATTTACTTAAAACACAATTTCGGTAACAAAATATAGAAACCAATCTCATAAAAAGATAGACGAAGGAAATGAGTTGTAAACCATTGCAATGTTATCGTAGTATTATCGGTGCGTCTATACCTGCCCTTATTTAGTGTTGAGATATGTGATAGTTATTTTATCGTTTTTTGATTGCAATTTGTGGCCGCAATATCGGAGTTTGTTTTAGGATTAAAAATATTAACACATAACCAGATGCTCAGGGCGCGCGCGGCGGCCGTCACGCGAGCGCTGGCGCTGGTCTCCTCTCCTCTCCATATTGTAATTTGTTTAATGTTCTCAGAATCATCGCTGATTATAATGATTTATGGTCGAACTCTAAACGGTATTTAACTTTACGTTTTATTTTAATGGTTTTCCTGTATTTATAAAAGAAATTGAGAAGTTATAAATTATAATTAATTACCACTTTCTTCCGCGGTTTTATATTCGGAATTGTGGTCTGTTAATAGGTTAATACTTAGTTGCAACATTAACATCTGTATTGGAGTGCAGGTGTAACGCAGCCTAATAGACTTTTACTGCTCATCTGAGAGTCGTTATCTTATATTGATACTAGCTGCGCCCCGCGGTATCCCCCGCATTGTACCCGTTTCGGTACGAAAAATAGATGTTGTCCGATTCTCAGATCTACCCGTTGTGCACACAAAATTTCATGAGAATCGGTCGAGCCGTTTCGGAGGAGTATGGGAACGAACATTGTGACACGAGAATTTTATATATTAGATAGTTAGTACCTGTCACGGAGGATGTTAGAGATGACGTCTAGTGTTATAAAATATCCATTCTGTAACTTTATCAATACACTCGACAGATTAACTAAACTTACCGTACTTTAAGATCTTCGCCTGAGAATGTTCGCCGTCACACATCACAAACGGAGCTCGCCCAACAGCCGCGCTGCATTCATAACATACATTTCCACAATCATAAGCAGTAACATATTTTCGCCATAAAGTATGAAGTGGAAGCGAAAGCGGCATCTCTTGGACCTCTAAATATTTTTATTTTGGAGTTAATCCGGACATTAAGCAAGTCAGTGGCCGTGACAAACGAATCGCCAGTAATTAACGGGTGTGCGGCTAACGGCGCGCTCGCACCGCCCGCCTGGGTGACCGACCTCATGCGGTACTAACGCTGCCTCCACACTGACACAACACTATACCATTCTATTGTTACACCTTGCCGAATCTCAGCTCATATCACAAACAACAAGTTACACCAATTTTATTTAGAAATATTCAACAGGATCCCAAAACTTGAGCGTTTTAAGGAAAGAGCATTCCGACTCTGTTAAGCTCAGTTTAATGTCACGACTCGGGGCTTCGATAGGCCAAGTTTAAACTGCTTAGACTAAAGTTAATATTTCAACTTAAAAATGTTTTGAGAACAAGTTCAATTGTATGTAAGTACTAACAAGCGGTGCATATCTTACCCTCCTGCGAAGCGAGGTGTGAAGTAATCCCTCAAAGTGAACCTCGCCGGTATCTCGAGATTAACGCACAGATTAATAAACAGTTTGTTTGCAGCACTCGTTGCGTTGATGAAGATATTGATAATTACCATAATTAAGCCGCATCTATAATTAGTAACTAGTTTAATTAAATTCTTTGGTAAAAACTTGTTTTTCAAAGTGGTTTATTGGTTTTGATAGAGTTTCTATGTTTGATAATTTATTCTAACTGTATTTAAGTTTATATATACTGCATACTGACAAAAAAGACGTAATTTATTAATATGTTTGTAGTAATTATTGTTTTGATCAACTTAGGTTAAAGCTCAGTCTTGATTATTCAAAAGACTGTTCAAAGTAAAGGTAGTCATACAAAATAAAACAACCACATAACAATCACAATGAGACACTCACCTGTTCCTACTTGCTACAAATAAAAAATCATTTTCAAAAGCAGTCCCGTGTTCGCGAAGCAGTGCCACCCAAACTCTTTGGTAAACTCTATAGAAACACATTTGGACGCGGGAAGGTACACTCCCACACAACGGCGACATTACGACACACTGTCCGCTATCACACGCTGCGATACCAACGAATATAAGTTAACAATTTTACTGCCTAAACCACTGTGGGGTCAGTGAGAACTAATCCAACCGCGCGATGGACCCACATATAATGATAAGTAATGTTCCTTATCTGATTTACCTATCGAGTGTACTAGCGCGAGGTCGGCGACCGACGGGATTCTTTACCTTAATTATGTTAATTGTACTAGTGAGTTGAATGAAACGTGTGACGGAAACTGTTGCTGATACGTCGTTTTATCAGTTTCTCTTAATTTGAGTCTTATCTTGCACTTATTGTGAAAGTTTTCTCTATATCAGATTACATGCTTCGGACAATATCTCTTCACTAAGCAAAGCTGAAGGCTAATTAGTGACGGAGCTGAAAATCTTAAATGATACTTGTCTAGATTAACCTATCTACTATACATATATAGAAAATATTAACATACAACGAATTGTCCTTCTACAACATACATCCTGAAACCCATTATAATTAACTTACATAAAGCATAATCACTAAATGAGTAACTACTTCACAAATCTGTCCGTGGTCAAAATCGGAACTATACAAAACTAGAAGAAAACCACATATTCCTAAAGGTTGATTTCCTAAGATTTGCAGTAGTGGCGCCCTCAGTGTTGTGCAAACTTTCTTGGTGGCAGTCTCCCACACTGACAAGCTGACTGGACAGGTACAGGCTTATCTCCGAGATGGTATCAGCTCAGTGGACGCAACAATCCTGCCGCGATGTATCTCGGTAATCATCGACTCGCTCCCAATTGATTACTCAGCCTATGAAAGGTGGTTACTTAAAGATGTTTGTTAAGTTGCAAACAAGAAATGTAGTCAGCTCTAAGCTAGTTCTGTGTTATCTATCGGGTGATTTGTACGTATTGCCGAGCAAAACAACGTAAATAGCAGAGACTACAAGTTGCCCCTTGATTGACTCATGCGCTATAAAATATAAAAGAACCATTAAAAACAATATTCCGAACACAACGATCAATAAAACCGAACACCTCAGACAAACAATTCCCACATTTATTATTTATACAATATCAAAATCACATTTTGTAAACATATCCTAATTTTTACGACTGTAATAAAAATCTACTTATTGTTTTACGATCGAAATGAAGACATTGAAATCTGTAAGAAGAATTATTTAAAATAAAACACATTTTCTTCGGATACCGTATGTGGTGTAATGGCGCAAGCCCGCGCCGCCCACTGGCGCCATCTATACCTCGGATTAGAGTAATCCTACTGATTTTATTACAACTTAAGATAACAAAAACAATAAGATCTCAATAAAGTTGAATGAAAAATGCGATTGTTATTATAAAGAAGGTGTCTCTGGTACGTGTGCGTCGCACTCTAGTTGTTATTATCTTCTTTTTTGGAATCTTCGTAAAAGTTACTCTTTCACTGTATAACATGTGGTAAGATGCGTTTTAAAGATGTTTCTGAGAAATTAAAGGCAACCCGTGATATATTAATTTTCTATCCTTCATGTATCGTACTTCTACGTTCTCGCATTTTTAAAGGATCACAAAGATTGTCATTCACATACAGATTTCTTAAACCATTCGTCAAGAATGACCAAATTTACAATGACATCATCGTGAATTTCACCCAAATAGAATCGCTAACGCCACCAACTAATAGTAATAAATGTCCAAAATTCCTCGTAATTTATAGCCTCCGTATAAATCTAGCGTCCAACAGTAAAACACTTAGGGGCTTATCTGGTCTGATCGCGGATTATCCTAAAACAGTTTTTCTATTAGAAATTGTTCTAATAACATGTGAGCAATGACGGCATCCAAGGAGTATTTTGCTACCAAAACCGTCGTAAACGTTATAGATAACTAGGAATGGAAGGACTTAATGATAGGCGCGAGTCCATCTACGTATGTATTATTATAGCGTAGGCTATATCGAAATTGATAGACGGTACTTTATTTAAATTAAAAAAATATAATTACAATCAGTTTGGGTAGATGCTTCATAAAAGAAATATTATTGCTACATATCTAATACAGTCATATGTCTCAGTTACTTTACATAAAACTCCTAATATACGAACTCAAATGGATACATCGCTTTTGTCCAAATAGTTTTCATTACCAAAACTGGCAAAATAAATCGTCACCGTAATGTCTACTAATTTCTAATAAATAATTTCCTTAAAGGTATTTGTCTGTTACTTGGAGCTCGTGTCATGTCAAAATTGGATCGAGTGTCGCCGCCCACGCTCGCTACAGGTGGAACACGGACTATCGTGTTTGTTTCCAGTTGTATTCATGACAAAAGTGTGGAATAATATTTGACATACCTACTCGAATAGGCCATCGACTTTTGTGGGTCATACAAAAGTATGGATGGGGAGTTACGTTTCCTTAATCCTCCAATTTAATTATGTTTTTTTCTTTAAATCGGTGCATCTCTTGTTAAAAATCTGTTGATTCCCCCGTCCCTTAACGAACCAAATATAAGGTATTTTGGGATAATATCAATGTAATTTGAATGAGTGAAACTAATTCCTAGATTTCTTCATCCTGCTATTACTCGACTGATCGCCTACACGACAAGTGTTTCAGCCCGTGCTCCGCCGACGTCCTTGAGCGACCTCTAGCGACCTATAGCCGCGCCTCTCCACCTCTACCTCCATCTCATAATCATTTAAATATCTAAAACTAATATATTTGCCAAAATACCGGTGACAAAATCGTAAAACTAATAAAATTTAATGTGTGTGTGTCACGGACGAGGCTGTGGCGATATTTAACTATTCAATGATTTATTTTATTGTCAGTTTAATGTTTGCGATACACGTTTATAGTAAATATTTAATTGGTGGACTTTACCGGTTTCGTTCTAATCTGCTCTCCCAAATACTTGTGAAAAGTTTAACTAAACGACTTTCTGTTTTGGTTCCAGATAACCTGCCGAGACGGTGCGCTCAGCCCGACGCACCGGTGCAGGTGAGTGGAGCTTTGATTACGAATGGCTTTTTATTTTATTTCATGTATATTTCTATTGTGTTTAATTGAACGGAAAAACATTTTTTACTTTTCAAAATGGGAACCAATGTCTCATTATAATACTATCCACAATTCGCAAGATGTTTTAGCAACTTTTCAGCTCAATAGCTTGATGAGATGACTACAACAACTTTTCCGCTTATTAGAGGCATTTCTAGGACGTGTTAAGTGCTTCTAGCTTAACATTGCTTGAGTTTTATTAAGCTTAAAACACTACATAACTGCTTGAAACCCTACATTGACTAATACTCAATACAATAACACACTTTTAATACAACTTTCAGGAACAACACTCTGAAATCAGTTATCACTAACGGTGTCAGAGCCTCGCGGTTTCACCAACCCGAGGATTATAGAAAATAAAAAGTAGCTTATGTGTTTTTCCAGACTTTAATTTATTTCTAAACGAATTTTCATCCAGATCCGTTAAGTATTTTCTGTGAGAAAGAGTCCAAATACATATCTGTCCATCCTTTTCACATTTATAATATAAGTAGGGTAAAATAACATAGTAGGATAAGACGATCGAGAGGCGAAACATACACACAAAGGTTACCTGTATACCAATAGGAACAGGTTTACCTTACTACACATACAAACATTCAGGCATACAACATAAATACACGTGGAACGAGGAAAACACATATTTTTCCTAAAACATGTCCAGATCATGTAAAGCCATTATCGCGTTAGTGAACACGGCGCGGACTCTCGTGGTCATGTCGGTACTAAATGATCATGTCGCGCCCACGGCCTCTGGTGACGACTGTGTGAACTAACGGACTCTTAGATTAGAACAGACGTTATCTTTTATAGTAATACTAATAAAAATTAATGGGATTGCATCAAGACCCAGACTCGAGATTCTTTTTAAAAGTGTGAACTTACTAGCTGTGGTTTACGTCTTTAATAACATATTTTGTCTTTAATTTATTATACAAAATGGGGATGCCACGGTGCAAGCAAGCGACGATGACTCGCTAGTCGGTTTGTGTACTTTTTTCAAGAAAAAATGGGCCTTTTTTGTAAACAGGTAGAACATAGGTATATTATGGTATTAGAGCTAAATAATGTTCAATAATCTTTGGTAAAAAAAATGTAGTCGCATTTACCACGAATTGCACTCTAGCTACCCTTAAGGTAGATATCCTACGTGTTCAACTGGGTTATGAATCAGTTATGAGTATTTCATATAGGACCGTTTGGTCATATATGAAATATCCGAATTGACGACCAGCAATTACATATATTATCATTTATCAAACATACATACTCACTGCTTTCAATTGTAGGTGTTTCGTTCGTCATCGTATAACTTAGTCTTTTGGAAATGGTATAAAGTGAACAACCGACACTTAACCACTAATCACAATCTGTATACATAAATAAGTTTATTAGTGACTCAGATTTATGGCAAACGTTTGAAACGTTCGATTTACATAATGGCCCAATGTTTGATAATGCCTTTTATGTAAACACCGTGTTATATAAATTGTTACGTCACGAGTTACATTTTGAAAATATTAGGTGACACTTTGAAGGCATAATAAAAGTTTTATATGCGTTTGGATTTATGGGATTAGGTATCAATTTATTTGTTGTATTTTTTATGCACATTTTACAGACTATTAGCAACTCACTGATCTACCTGCGTTATACTTATCCCTTACATACCTCTCCCATAATGCGGTATACCTTCTGACATTTGAGATAATGAGATTAAGTGAAGTGTAATTTTTTTAAGTTAACAATACCCACAAGTAGTGCCGGATGTTGGTGAACACACACGAAGTGTCCGCGGAGAGTGCCGGAGAGTGCTGCCGACAGGACTCAATCCACGACCATACCCTAGAATAAGTGGAGTTTAAATAGAAAGATGGTTTTTACAACATCAATTAATGGATAACTCAAACAATCCACGGATTGGTAATTAGATACAACACCACAAAAGAAGAGCAAATATAAATATAACATGACATCTATTCAGAAACGGGATCAACATTATTTCTAGGACAAACTACATACTTAAATAAAATGTTTGTGACTAAATCTCATTGCAGGGCAAAGGTGATCTCACCCATACTCGTTCATAAAAAACGAGTTAGTAATTTTCACCATCATCTACCGATCAATGTCAATAAGTATTAAGTACAAGCAGTAGCATTACGGATGTGCGCCCGAACAGCGCAAATACTGCGAGTGAAGTGCCAAGGTCGGCGGCAAACACGAGATGCTCTCGCTGGGCCTAATGTAGGGACAGGAGAGCTGTGGAGCCGCCATGGGACGTATAGGTAAGAACTACACGTGTGAATTAGTGCGTAAGTGAAAAGTATTTCATCAATATTGTGGTTTCATTGACAACTTAATATTGCTACTTAACGCTGATTTTATGCTGGTAAGTAATGTTACTCAGACTATATTTATATTCTCATAAAATATTCTCGTAACACACAGCCATATAATTTTTCAGTGTCTATAACTACAATCCTACATTCGTAAATGCCTTAAATTCTCCATATATTATTATTGAACAGACACAACACTGTGTACAGTGTAAGTGCCGAGCGATCTCTTCGGCACTACAGTTCGGTTTTTTCCACTATATGGTGTGTTTACACTAGAAAGTGGCTCTTATTGCTGCGAGTGCAGAATGGAACAGCGATATAGTTTGCTGAGACCCGCCATTACTGCGCGTACTTGTTCAACATAAATGTTGTGTTTTCTCTCGTTTTGACGAGAAAACTTTGAAATCTGTTATTTGATACCTTGATTTTTTGTAATGTGTTTTGCAAGATATGCAATTAGAAAACGTTTTAAAATGTCATGTTTTAAACTCGTAGTTTTTTACATAGTATACAAATTAAACATCTTTACAACAGGCTTTTCAAAAATTATACTTGAACTTTTCTCAGTCTAACATCTAACTCCAACTACAATATCGTTTATATATCTATATATATCGTTTCAGCATTTGAAATTAAAACGATAGTAATTTCGCGTAATTCGGTGCATGTGCGGACGTGCGATGCGACGCGATACCGCGCTATATTATAAATATTGTTTATCGCAGTGTGTGACGGCACACGTCGCCCGCGCCGCGCGGCTATCCCATTTCTTGAGTTCATCTTGAACGATGAATATACGTGGAAGGAACTGAATGAAATATACAAAGCCGTTGTTTAAAGTTAACTTTGGATGCATACTGTAGTTTTAGTTATTTCAAGTTTGTTTAGAAAAGTTGCCTACAATTATATTTATATCATACTACTAACTATGAATTAATGTTTTAATGTATTCTTCGCTTTTTAAAATGTTTCAGGTGCACTCTACTTGTGGGATACATAGACATAACTACATCACTATAATACATGAGATTCAATAATGCCTTCACTTAATTTGAACTTTACATGACAGTGTGGTTGTCTGTGATCCTTGCCATATCCACCGTACAGCGGTATTCTCAAAGATAGAACACTTTTACCCAGGGTGTATCCACAATGTTCCTCAAAGCTGATTGAAAGTAAAGAACGATCAGATTAGCGCCGCGACTCGACGAGACACTCAACGGACATGACTCACGGCACTCGCGAGAACGTTGTAAACACGCCTTTACTTACATCTCACATTCATAACCCATTACTGTTCTATACCTATGTGGTGGTGACGTCACTGTAAATAGTTAATAGTGTTAACATTCTATCCTTTTGTCTAGAATGCAACAATGTAGGTAGTAGAAGCTATACTTAAAGACCCGTTATGTCTATATCAAATATCTCCAAATCATCTTAATCAAGCTAAACAAATTATTTTTTTACCGAAAACTGTTATTGTTTATTTGCTTTATAAACTGTTTACCGCGAAAAACTCGCGTATATTTACTGTGGGCATAGCCGATTTCTTTCTCTGAAGATTTTGTACTTATTTAGTCCTTTTCTACTGAAATAGAAGGTATTGCTTCATATAGTCTGTTACCATGTCAGAGGAATTTAGGTCAGTAACTATATGTCTATGCGCCAATATATTTTAGATTAAATTATTATCAAGACAATTTCAGTTAGTAAGTAACATAAACGAGTAGAGCATACAAATATTTTCGTTGTAAGATCTATTTGTTGGTCGAACCAATAGGTCCTGTGTGCCTGATTGTGAACACATAATGTCCCGACGCAGTGCACGTATAGGATCAGTGTGGCGACATGATTAGCGCCATTCCTGCGCTGTTTGCCCGCGCTCGTTTGTCCCAACAAGTGGACAAGTGGACCGATCTTACGTCAACTAACACTCCATTGTCATTAAGCAGGATATTTACATAACATTTTCAACTTTACGACTATAGTATTAAAGATGATTAACAGTTATTATTTGGTGAGCAAACATTTGGTTCGGTTCGGCCGCTGTCGCACCAAATATTGTGTCGCTTTGAGCTGCCGGGTTCGATGTCATAGAACAACCAACTACCGCGTTCACTTAGTAGTTTTTTCTCTCAATGTATGCAATATTCTTCAAGTAAAAGTCGAACGATGTCAATAATTTTCACTTACAAAAAACACATAAGTTTCGATGACCCCAATAAACTACTTGAAACTTAAAAATATAGAAGATATTATATTTGTTCTGATCGTCAAGATAGCGATCGAATGAAATCAGGACTACTTTATTTTGACTACTCTGCCTTATCTAAGTACCATTAAACCAATACTTAATAATCAAGAATAAATAGTCATGTATTAGAAGGCTACAAGGAAGGTGTCTGCAGACTCTACCAGGCAGCCTCTACGAAGAAATGGGATCACTTATTAGAACATATGTTATCATACTTGGGTACAATAGGTAAGCGAGTGTGCACCATCTGTTGTGTGAGTACTCTATCGGTGTGTCGAAGGCACGCCATAGACAAAGAATGTTTAATTAGCTCTCTGTTTGGTCGTGTTGACTCTCGCGCCACCGCCTCTGTTCTGACGTCGCTTCCGAGAACCGTCACTAACCACATGCATGGGAAATACGGGTCACTGACACCCCTAATAACGTACAAATAATCTTAATAACAAGTATTTACGAGTAATTAGTGGCCGAAACACACTCGGGTCGCCGGGCGCGCCTACGCTCCCAGGAAAACCCAACGTTTAAATGACATTTCTGAACAAACCAATTTACTTTTGGTTATGTATGCGTCAGGTAATTGATTTCTTTGTTAGTGTTCGAGGTTCAAATTTCAGTGAGAATCAAAGTAATGATAATGGAAGTGACCTTTGGGTAGTACAAGAGAGTCAATGGTCAGACTGACCACTAGAGCCCGCGACCACCGCTCAGGTAGGTACGGCCTCAATGTACTACAAGCACAATAACCATCACCGATTCTTCTCACATATAAATAAGAACGCGGTCCGAGTGTCCACACAATATTTATAACTTCCTCATTTCTAACAAAACATCGGTAATTGAGCGATCACAACTCGCCCATAACTCGACTCGGCCGAAACTATCGGATTACAGCCAACCCTATCGATGTCCATTCACGATCTCGACATCTTAGTCTTTTGAAATTTTGCTTTAATAAAAACTTTGTGTTGGCCGTTCGTTTCTTTTATTGGTGTAAGAAAGGGATGGAATATGGGTGAGCTGGCTTAAATCAAGCAGGTGAACGCTGACCACCGGTCAATAGGAGTATCGAGTGACCGATGAGAACGTATCGATGTGTCGGGGCGTCGCGGGTAACGCGGGACTGACGCGGGGCGGTGAGAAGTGACCGCTCGTCGCCAAACGGAGCCATTGTCAAGTGAATAGAATACATTCGAATGGTAATCGATGTTTGATGAATTAAGTAGGGACGTTGAGGTCAGTGCGAAGGGCGCGCGGGCTTCCTTGTCCCGCGGCCATTGTTCCTGCTCGCTGCTAATTGCGCATGTAGTATCGGAATGACTCTAGAAATGTAGCCGAATGTAAACAATTTCATAGAAAAGTTGTTTGTATGTTTCCGTGAAATTTTTCCATTTCCTATACCAACCCACCGCCAAATGAAAACGTGTATGACGCGAGCCCGGCGCCCTCCAGCGCGCCTCATTATGCCGTAACCCGACACCGGCGAGTGCACATAACTCCGACACAAATATCAATAAACAAGTGCTCACTAAATCAGACGCACTCGATGGACACCATTTATAAATCGACATCAATTTTTCCTTTGGAATTTAAGAACGTTTGAGTTATGTGTAATGGTTAATTGAAGTAGTGTCGTAACCGTATCCGAGCGGTCCGGGTACGGTTAGAGTTCGGTTAAAGTGTCATAAATAAGAGTAGAGCCGACCGCGGCGCAGCGTGACGCCGGCCGGCGCATCACCCGCCGCCCGCCTTAGTTAATTGAGCCCCGACAGATATTTATATCACAAACCGAAGTACCTCCACCTCAGGTATTTGGCAACCACCGGTCGCACCTATCTCTAGCTATTCACTTCCATAAATCGAACTAACAACGAGCAAAACTCTACAGTGTTTATGTTAAATTCCAACGTTCTATTAAGATTTAAACATAGTGCTTTAGATTGTCTAGCTTAAGTCCATTAAATAACTTACAAATATGGAAAAATTGCTCTATTTTATTAAGGAAACATGTGGATTTAACTATAATAACAGCAAATGGGCGTGGCAAATAGTTTTATTATTCGTAAAATTACATAAAGCCACATCTAGTTGGCAATAATTCGTTATTTAGTTGTATCTGTGGGAGTCAATAAGTAGATAATAAATATTTATTAGAATGTTATTCTAATTTTAAATCGCGAGTTTGATTTAGGAGTGCGGGCTGCCACCGGCATGTAGGTTGGTGTTGTCGTAAATATTTGAATTAGGAACGGTTTCGTGTTGTATGTAACACCCGTTAATGCCAGCACGCAGGTACATAGTGAAGCTAATCTTACGAAATCTTAATCTTTGTTTTTATTGAAAAGTATGTAATGTATCTAAATCCTAAATAAATAGTCTGAGAAAACAACAAAAATAATTGAAAGTGTATTTTCTTAAATAATAAAAAGCTTAACTGTATTAATTGGTCAGACAGACATTAAACTTCCAATCATTTAAAAATAAAAACTATAACCAACCTAATAAAACAGTCGAAACCCGATATTGAATAATACAACGTTATTTAAAGCGACTTCTATTGTGCACTGAATAATACCATTTTGGATATTGTATATTACACTAAAGTGACAATAATCAAATAAATATTACAATTGTCTGTTTGTGAAATATCGTGAGGTATCGCCATTGTAGTCAGGTACTAACGGAATATCGAATATCTAGATAGACATAGGCTATCTAGGTAATGACGTCACTGTTAGACCTAGACTATGCTGGAGTCTAGACTGAAGCAAGAGCAGACTGAATGTAGAATTAATATCCACTCAGAGAGGTGGAGATGTCTTATTTTGCGAAGTTTATGTTGATTGCCCCAAGCGTCTGATCTGAACTGAATTATTTCAATTTTGAGTAACATGACTGAAACTTCAAGAGATGTACAAATGATAGCCAGTTTAATCCAGACACAAATGTACCTCAATGACTTCAGATTCAACTAGCTATCTCTCTTACCAAGTATTAGCCTGTCCATGGTTCGCCACTATTCTAATTCTACCTTCAAAAGAGCCATTTGGTGCAGTGAATCAAATTATTAAAGTATGTTAAGTATTGGTGGTAAATGATCAGGGTATAGTGTCTGAGAAGTCTCTGCACGCCGCGGCCGCCAGCGGGCCGCTCCTGGTTGCCATTGTCCGGACATGTTCCCGCTCGCGGGAGCCGCTCTCCGAATGCTGTCCGAATCCTAACTCGAGTCCGCATCCAACGAGCCATAACTTAGAATCACCAGTAGCCAATAGTCGGCTCTAATCCGAATCGAATCGGGTATATTTCAATAACTACGGACGATCGGGACTGAGTTTTTTTGTAACGTTTCGTTTTTCAATCACAAGGTAAGGTTTTTACGGTGTCGGGTGTACGGGGAGGTGATAAACATTGTAGTATATGACCGCGGCCGGCTTTGAACCCGCGCCAGCGGCCGGCGACCGCGCGCCGCGCTACACCACTACTCATTTAAACTTAATCAAAAGTTTGGTTTCACGTTTCCTGGACTGGAGCGATAACCTCAGATCGATTCTTAGGTTTCGATTCTTACTTATTGATACAAGTGACAGTACATCCGTAGCGAACCAGACTTGGATCTCCACTCTACCATCACTACATTGTATTAATATATTTCATTAGCACCTCGCGCTCCATTGTGGATCGTCCCCACACGGGTGACTTTTGACTCTAGCGTGTCTCTTGGCTTCATAATATAATTGAGCCTGAACAAAATCCGGCCAAGTATTACCATACAATAGGCCGTCAGTTCCGCGGCGGCCGCCGGGTCGTCGGGGCAAAAAAACACTACCACTGTCCTTTGATCACACGACGATAACGACGCGAGCTCCGCCGGAGCCGCGAGCCGAAATAGACATTATATTCGTATCGCTAAGGTTACGTTTCCCGTAAAATGATGCGAGTTTTATGTCGTAGTAGTGATGCGCAGGAGGTTGGCAGGCGTCCATCGAAGGCAGGCCATCATGAGCTCTTGGACTGACGAGTGACAATAGTTTATACGCGAGGTATACCGAGCTGGTTCACTATACTGATATACTCATTTTTTGAGTTATTGCTTGAGAGAGCTCGTTTTTGCCGAGATCCCTTGATGGTGATGGATGGGTCTCGTCCAGCGAGAGAGAACGGAATCCGTTGGCAATTGTTTTCTTATGCAATATCATGTCGCCGGCTGAGCAATAGGGCGCTGTTCACATTGACATGCGGATAATACGAGGACTTTCATGTGGTTTTTATTTATTAAGAATAGCCTACATACCGTACATACTGGTAGATGTAGGAAGGTAAAGAAAAAAGACGTGTGGCACTCGGGGACTGCCGCGGTGAAGCTATTGCATAGCATTTTGTATTAACTTATGCAATTATATTTGATATATTTGATATCTCTTCTCTCTCACCCCACCCGCCTCCTCTCTCTCACCCCTCCCGCCTCCTCTTTCTCACCCCTCCCGCCTCCTCTCTCTCTCACCCCTCCCGACTCCTCTCTCTCTCACTCACCCCTCCCGACTCCTCTCTCTTTCTCTCTCACCCCTCCCGCCTCCTCTCTCTCTCACCCCTCCCGCCTCTTCTCTCCCCTCCCGCCTCTTCTCTCACCGCTCCCGCCTCTTCTCTCTCACCACCCTCTCTCACCGCCTCTCTCACCACCTCTCTCACCACCCTCTCTCACCACCCTCTCTCACCACCCTCTCTCACCACCCTCTCTCACCACCCTCTCTCACCACCCTCTCTCACCACCCTCTCACCACCCTCTCTCACCACCCTCTCTCACCCCCTCTCTCACCACCCTCTCTCACCTCCCTCTCTCACCCCCTCTCTCACCCCTCTCTCACCCCCTCTCTCACCCCCTCTCTCACCACCCTCTCTCACCACCCTCTCTCACCACCCTCTCTCACCACCCTCTCTCACCACCCTCTCTCACCACCCTCTCTCACCACCCTCTCTCACCACCCTCTCTCACCACCCTCTCTCACCCCCCTCTCTCACCCCCTCTCTCACCCCCTCTCTCACCCCCTCTCTCATCCACCTCTCTCACCACCATCTCTCACCACCCTCTCTCACCACCCTCTCTCACCCCCCTCTCTCACCCCCTCTCTCACCCCCCTCTCTCACCCCCCTCTCTCACCCCCTCTCTCACCACCCTCTCTCATCACCCTCTCTCACCCCCCTCTCTCACCACCCTCTCTCACCACCCTCTCTCACCCCCCTCTCTCACCCCCCTCTCTCACCACCCTCTCTCACCACCCTCTCTCACCCCCCTCTCTCACCCCCCTCTCTCACCACCCTCTCTCACCACCCTCTCTCAGCCCCCTCTCTCACCCCCTCTCTCACCCCCCTCTCTTACCCCCCTCTCCCACCCCCTCTCTCACCCCTCTCTCACCCCCCTCTCTCACCCCCTCTCTCACCACCCTCTCTCACCCCTCTCTCTCTCACCCCCTCTCTCACCACCCTCTCTCACCACCCTCTCTCACCACACCCCCTCTCTCACCACCCTCTCTCACCACCCTCTCTCACCCCCCTCTCTCACCCCCTCTCTCACCACCCTCTCTCACCACCCTCTCTCACCACCCTCTCTCACCACCCTCTCTCACCACCCTCTCTCACCCCTCTCTCACCACCCTCTCTCACCACCCTCTCTCACCATCCTTTCTCACCCCCCTCTCTCACCACCCTCTCTCACCCCTCTCTCACCACCCTCTCTCACCACCCTCTCTCACCACCCTCTCTCACCACCCTCTCTCACCACCCTCTCTCACCCCCTGTCTCACCACCCTCTCTCACCCCCTCTCTCACCACCCTCTCTCACCACCCTCTCTCACCACCCTCTCTCACCACCCTCTCTCACCACCCTCTCTCACCCCTCTCTCACCACCCTCTCACACCACCCTCTCTCACCACCCTCTCTCAACGCCGTGTCGAAGACTGCCGAACTGAAACGACGATGCACGGCCTTCAAGCCACACCTCCTTCCCGTCGGATCGGGTAAGCGTCAGGTTTTTTCGTTACGGAAATTTTGGATTCGGTCCCCGCGCTCAAGGCCCGCGATAGAAGCTATGCAATAGCTTAAAATACATATAATATTTGTTTTGTTTTTAATACATCATTAAGTTCAACTGTATGTCCACATCCTTATTCATCAAAACTGGCACATCAAAGTTAGTCGAACAACTGCAAGTAAGCGATAAAACCCAATGTCAAAGAGTTGTTTATACACAATAAAACTTTTATAGATCATTTTAACCCACAAAAATGACAATAAACACACAATATTCACCGAACCGAGCATTCGACACCTACAAACACATAAAACAAACTTTCCAAGATAAACAATCTTATATTAATATTCATTACGAAGGTAGCCAAATTATTTAATGAGCTAATTAAGGCGTCGTTACATTTTAATTGAGCGCGGAGCGTTGAGATCGATAGTTAAATGAGCTAAACTTTCGTATTAATATGGATGAGCCATGAGCCAGGCCCGGAGGACACTTTCTATTGTAGTCGGTGCATGCCAACGAGCGCATCCGGGTCGCCCGCCTAGTGTTACACGTCTGTCCATTTATAACAACTCTTGGTTCTTAGTCAATGAAAAAGTGATGGAAAGCAAACATAAGGCTACGCGGCGGTACTCCGCTGAACGACGTAATGAACATGGGTTCCTTCTAATCGTAATCTAATTATTAACCCTTAATGTAAATCGTGTTTGTTTGTATTCTTAAACTCTTACCAACACGGTAAGACAAAGAAACATATTATCAAGTTCATTATAAATTATAACTCAATGCATATTTATATAAATTGCATACAGCACAAACATGTAACATTTGTATTTGGAGTTTTCTCATTAAGTAACACTACGTAAAGTGAGACTACGAAACGTTGAACATTTTAGTACTTTTTCAGTCTGAAAATTTTCATTGACATGTTAGTAAATATTGTAGAAGTATGAATATACTTACCTAATCAGTTTGTAATTCTAATATGCCGAACTTTATCATGAGCCTACTGCACCTACAAACTAAACCTATTAATTCCAATGATTAGAACGTCCATTTTCAAATGACGCGATGTATATGTGTGAACCAAAGTCCAGTAGCTAGATATAGTTGTGATTACTTAGGTAGAGGCGCGCACGTGACCGCCATACTAACGCCGCGCCGCGCCGCGCGCGCCGCGCCGCAGCCAGCGGAAATACAACAAATACCTATTACATTCAGCGAATACTCTTTTTATTACAATACACCATCTATGAGCCCGAAGGACCCTGTCAAATGTTTAATTGACGGCCTGACTGTCATATTCTGAAGAAGGATTATTTTATTATCTACTCTGAGAACGTTTTGTTTTTTTTTTTAATGTGAAGTTTTATATTATATGATTTTTGAATTATCATTTCGAGATCGACCTTAATAGCAAGACAACATCTAGCCTTCAGAAGAAACTCTAAAATTTTCCATCAGCAAATGCCCCAAATACATAACGAAGGATAAATCAAAATAGAATTATGACATTAAAATGTAGCAATGAAGTAGAAACTGGGTCAACAAATAGCCGAGTGTAGTTCTGATTCGAGATTATATTTGCACATTTTAGCACTGACTGATTAACGTGACATCTATTAAGTATTCGTTAAGTACCATATTATGGTAATGTACTAATTCGTTATCTGCGACCGGTCCCCAGTGCCGGCGAACATTTGGTAACCAATCCGAAGGACGCCATTGAAGCATTAGTTTTAACTCAATTCTATTCATAATTAATTCGATAAAAGCTATAAAACGTAGCGCACACTGAGTTAAATAAATAATTAAATGATGATTTATAATTATTTAAAGAGGTTATTGTGGATATTAGCGCGAGTGTATCATTGGATCATTTGATTAGCATACCAGAGAGATTAGTTCGTTAATTGACGCGTTTCATTACTTTAATGGGCGAAGAAACAAACAAACAGATTTTTGTCGTAGACAAACCTAGAATCTCCTCCTTTTTTGTAGATGTCTACAAGCCTAGACCTACTGTATTAGTCAAACAGGATAATCATTTGATTGTCGGGCAAAGGCATTTGCAATCCTTCTTAGGAAGAAATATTCCTAAAAATCTAAATAATGTTGAAAGTCTCCCTGAACATATAACTACGCCTTTACACCAAAACATTAGATGTAAGGATTTCTTTGGTATCGATTGTTGTTGGCCAGCGCTTAGTATTCCGACCACGCGCCGCTGACAAAGTTGCTCTATTTGGCGCCCTCCGTATACGGGCCAAGCCGGACACTCGGACGATGCTGCACACTTATCAGGATGCGGGAATACCGACGAATGACATTCAAATGGTTTTAGTAACTAAGGAGTACCAAGAGGCAGTGGCATTAACAGAGTTCTTTTTTAATAAAAGAACATAATATGACTCTTGAACTATAATTTTGGGTTCCGGCTACCACAAATTGCCACTTGCTCTCGCTGCTGCAGTATCCCTAAACTTTATATAACCGTGATACATCGACCACACATAGGCTGTGTGGCCAATGCCGTGATATTATATCTATTTTTTCGTACCTAGCAAAGACATGGAAAAAGTTATTAATTCAAAAAATAGGTAACCAATTAAGGTCAATGTGTTTGTTTGAAAACATAACATTAATAATTTTATAGCCAATGTTATCTATTACGTACTCGAATTGTAAAGCAATAATTTTGGTCCCGCGTAGGTGGTAATGACTGTTATTACCGTGTATTATATCTTAACGTGTAATTATTTTTATGTTCAAGTGAATTATTATTAATTTTTAATACAACGGTTTAGTGTTAAATATTTTTGCGTTAACTATAAAACCCCAAATTGTTAAGACGCTTTGGAGATATTATCCATGTGAGGAACTAAACTCTAGTTGAGTTCTTCAAATTTCCTCCTCTAATTCCATAAAAAAGTAAGAGTTCAGCGATTTTTGACATGTAATGTGTGTCAGATTATGTCAATTATCAGTTTTATTAACATGTCAGTATGGCAGTTAGACTATACAAACCAGCGGTATGTTTAATTTATTATTTGTTAACGTGTCCCCAAGTAGAGCATCATTCTAAGCGTGCGCTGCGTCCTCGCCGAGTCGACAGAAGGAAAGCTTCCCTGACACGGTTTCCTGCAAGGTCGACGAACGCTCCAGGATATTGACGGCCAGAGGACATGGCGTCATTCACCATTATACTCGCTGGGTATCGAATAAACACTCAGGGATAGTCAATACAGTAAACCTACCTTTAGTTTTTCCGAAAAAAATGTTTTTACTCAAAACTATAAGCCATGTAGTTCGGGTTGGAGGTTTGGGTACATTTGAAGCATTTTTAGTAACAGAGAATTTTATTTTTCAATACAATATCTAATAGCTCAGGATAGTGATCACTGATCAGTGGAAGTAGGGTAGGAGACCCCTGCACTGAGACTGTTATGACTAGTTATAATAATAATAATTAAATGGTAGTCAGAATAATAATTACCCGTGTATTTTTGTATCTTTCAATGTTATAGATATAGATAAGTTTAGTACATTCAAGTACATACTCAACTAATCAAGTAGCCATCAGAGGTTTAAGATTGCCTTAAGGCCTATTTTAATTACACACCTCGCTCTTCAGTGGGTAATAAACTATTAAATACCAGTAGCATTATGAGTAGAATAGTTTTAATTATTTGTTTTATTCTCGGCCACCGAGCTCGTTAGCATAGCCCGCATGTAGTAGTTCCTGAATTACTCCGATCACAAGCGGCTGATAAATATCGCCATACATTCCTCCCATACGTTGCTGATAATACTATTGTTCAGTTCGGACGACGATTCATTTACTAACCGAACAGGTCTATGGAACATATAGTGTATAGGCTTTAGTAATGGGCGTATATCGTGATCTAATGGTTTAGCGGGCTCATGTAGTTCCAATGTTTTGTCTCTGACCTAACTTGAATGGTCGCTTATTTACATCTGTTTGGTTTTGGTCTTGTCTTGCTGTTAAATAAGTCTCAATTTAAGTCAAACAGTCTATGATCAATCTTCAAAGCTATTAGTAACATAACGTAGATACTAAGTTTCTAGTACTAAGTTAGTAAGTAAGTAAGTACTAAGTTCCTAACAAGTTATATTTGATAGTGGTTGATAAACGACGGAGTATCTTGTACCTCGTGTTAGTGAAGGTTGGTGACAAACTAATACTGGGAATTTAAGAGTAAGTACAGACATACGACACGACCTGCGCGACTGTATGTAAGTAAAGTAAAGTTTAGCCTGTAATGCCTCACTGCTGAGCAAAAGCACCTCGTCTCACCGAAGATATCAGTACAGTGAGGAGGATGCACTGGAAGTCATAAACACAAAAATAATAATATCCACCGACATATTTCTAATGCCTAAATACGCGTCTCAAATTAGGAGATTATTAATTACATACATTTTTGACAACTACACCTCTCTCTTGTGAATTATTGGTCCGGGAAAATATAAATACTAAAAATTATTTTGCGCCATTGACTCGAAAGAAGAAGACAACTACTTGTATATCAATTGCCAATTGTATGGAATGTCTGCTTGATTTAAGAGGCGGTTTAATATTAAAAAGCAAGACTATCTAATTTAAATAACCTTCAGACAAATTCAACAAACTAATTACTTAATTAACAACTGTACCATAGAAATACGCTTAGTTATTGCTGTCGATAAAAAATGCCTGTAAAGTGTTATATAGGCACACAAATATATTTGATTAATAAAAAAGCTTTGTTCTATTTACAATCATTAAGAGATCTTCCCGAGATCACACGTATACTAATCTAACGTATAATTTTTGTAAATACGTTATATTTTGAACACGATTTTCGCATGAGATGCCTTTGCCCACCATTGGCCCACTACAGGCTAGTACTAGAACTAAAAAAATATGTTTTTTGTTAATTGTGTGTTTTGTCGTGTTAATATATAGGTATTTATTTATAGAGGATTAATGTATAACAGGTAGATACAGTGTCGCGCGTGTGCGTCACTCCTAACTAATACTGAACAGGTTTCGAGTAATTTTCCTTGACGGTGTAGAACTAGCCCTATCGGAGGACTTTATATCGCGAAATGTTATTACAAATATATTTATTCCTCGAGTTAATATCATTTTATTAGCAAATTCTTGAGTTGCTCGCAATGCTTATCTTATGGGCTAAATCCGAAATGGACCTGCGCTATCGGATTGCTAAACATACTGATTAATGGCTACGTTGTTTGAGTTGACATATTTTTAATATGATTGTGTCTAATTTGTAGTTTATTTATGAACAATTATCTTCTAAAGGGAATCGTAATCGTTAGCGTGCTACTATAAATTGACTGAGTATGTTTTTAAATGATAAAAGATAGGACAGTTATGGATTTATTAATATATTTCTAAAAGTATTTACTAAAACCATGTTTACTGTCAATGGAGACGGCAATCGATTACTCATTACTCACAAAACTAAGCTCTACTAATGGCTCATGTAATCATCTCCGAACGGAATAGTTCTCTGATCCGCTTATATCCTAGAACCAGTTCATACAAATAGCATGCCTGTGTTTATTCCAAATGGCTCGACACAATTATATTGCTTAGAATAGCATTTACGAGCCAACCAGTAAGTAACCTCGTGACCCGCGCTCGGTGACCACTTACACTTCGACTCAATAACCACATTAGTATAAAGTATATCGTACGTAGTGTTCGATTGGATCAGGCCGAACTGATACGATTCGGCCTGATCGTATAATAAATATATATGATTCGTATAAACAATATGGTCCTACTGCTGCTGGGGAGAGGCCTCTCGTAAGTACAGTGCATTTGACGAGGATTAGACGTCATCACCACACCCGTCTACTACGGGCTGGTGATCTCAAACCCGAGCCTTGTTTGCAAAGTAAAACAATATTGTTTTTTTTATTTTCAGTTTGTCTTGTATCCCACTGCAGGACAAAGGCGCCTACTTCCATAGCTATCTCTGTTCTTAGCTGTAACAGAATAGGTTTGCGAAAACATCTCAGTTCACTTTAGTTCAGTAGCTCCAACCAACTGACGAGTTTACCTTAATGCCCTAACGAGTTTACCTCAACGCCAGAGTATACACATACCTACGGTTTTCATCAGTTAGAACTGAAAGCAATACTGTTCTTATATGGCACCCTCAAACGTTCATTCACTCACCATTAATGTAAGCGCGTCACTATTGGCATTAAAGTATCATCTTTATGAATTCTTTACATACGAATAGTTGTAGTCCCACCTCAGATAGTGCAGTGCGATGGTGTTAGAGGTCAAATGCTTGCATGTGGGAAGTGTTAACGTACTGTATTCCGCTATCGGAGATGAGATCTGTGTTTTAGAAAATGGTCATTACAGTTTTCGATTAATAATGATGGAAAAATTAATACCGTACTATCAATGTAAGTGAGTATTATCATTGTCCGCGAACCGTCTGCGGTTGCAGTATGCAACTTAACTCAAACTTGCTATTAAGCAGGTATATAATACCTATAAGTTATATTAGGAAAAAATGCTATAAATGAATGATCTAAATAATAAGAAATATATGTTCCATTTTTAACGTATTTATGGCAGAGCATTGACAAGCTAGGCCATTCTTAGTAAATATCTACACCACCTGAAACCATTAGAAACTTTAAGTTACATTTAAGTATGTACCTAAATCACTAAATAAATAAAATAATATTATTAACACAAATATTTACTTAACACTGCATCCAATTTATAAGTAATTTCAAACGATTATCTAGTAAAGGGCAAGTGTAATCGTTAGCATGCAACTATAAATTAATGAGTACAACTGATACATGCCGGTAAATAGCGGAAAACAGTTCGCGTACGTAATCATAAATGCGGGCCGATAATTACCAGTAATGGCTACCACGGTGTCACCTACCACTAGATGCGATGTCTATCGGGTTGTAATCGTTAAGGACTTATATACAGGGATTATAAAACTAAAGGAGGTATCAACGAGTAGGTACCTACGTACGACATTTGCTTTTTTATAAGTGGAGTCAATAAGCGTTCTTCATTCAAAGTTTAGAAATTCAAAAAGGAACAATAGAAGCAGAAAGCCTTATCTATAATGTTCGTCATTTGTTTTTTTATTTGTCATGTTAACTCATGTTGGTAGTTCTTCATTCGAAATGCAGAATTCGAAAATTAATCACTGTACTTACTTCATTAAACTATACTTTTGTTTGCCATTTTCTAAAGTGTTGTTAAGTAACCTTGTAACAAACTAACTTTTTGTCGTCGTTATTTTTTTTCGACACAACTAGTAGGTGTAATAAGGAAAATTGTTATGCTTCACATTAATATGCGGGTGTATAATAACATGCGAATGGACTTAAGAAATTAAAGTAAAACATCTGTGCTACAGTAGTCATTAATTAGATTCCTACAATAATAACAATTTACTGCACTTATACTAAACATAATCAGTTATCGTACTGAAACCCACTACCCAAAATAAGATTAATATGAGAATAATAAACTAAATTACTTTAAAATAAAACAAACAAACAAACTAAATCAAGATTTGAACCGTTGACACACCTGTCACGAGTTCAAACTAACTTACAATCTTAACACGAATGTCGGCCGTTCGACCACGTTATTATGAACTTTATGCTACACAAGTTAGAGTTCAAATTAGAATGACTGCAAGTAGTGGTCTAGAGTTAAGAAGTAAATAATTGATTAATGAATATCTTGTTTGATTTCATTGACAGGACAATGCAAATGGCCGAATGGATATTATGATAAAAGCGATAGTGCGCGAGGCCGCAGCACGCGCCGCCCGGGCCCGCGCCACCGCCGTTTGCGAAATGACAAACAAACATTAATTATAATAAATTGTGAAGCCCACGGCCATCAGAAGGCTGCCCGACGACCGCCCGGCGACCTCACATCGTACTTCTCATTTCTTATCAAATATATTCAAACAACATTTCCAAATCACCAGTTTTAAAGTAGAGTTAGCTATTTATTCAAATTATTCCGTTTAGATATAAATTTAAACTAATGTTATTAAAAATGCTAAATAATCCATGTATTAGTTTAATGAGTAGAAAAAAATCATAGTTGAATAAAATGTAGAAACTAAATAGTCGTTGTAAATTTGAATATATATGGTTTGCTACATTCGGCTAACGAGTGGAATCACTAAAAAACCAATATCAGTATATCACCTGGCTCGTCCGCGGGCCGGAGCGACTCGCACAGAGAAACCCGCGGAGTCGCCGCGACGGATATCACGACACACAACATATGCCGGCTCTACTATATCAAAATGTCATTTTTCACAACAAAAAAATTAAACGTGTAACTGAAACAAGACTGATCTAAAAAAGTCGTAATCGTCAAATTTTTGCCGAGTAATAATACATGTTGAGTGCATCGAAATAGGGAATGCCAGTTTGATAAGTCGTTCGAGTTTCTTGTTAGGATGATATCTAGTCGTCCATAGATGGTATTAGCAAGCTTGTGCATGATAAAAGTTGTTTTTTTCATCTATAAAAGGAATTGTGAGCATAAAAATATGTATAACTGCGAACACAATCAACCGGATCGTTCCGTACCAATAGTCACGGCCATTATTTTGTCTTATGCGTTAGTTTACGCGAGCTATGTGCGATCACACCTGGAATAAAGCTGCATTTACATTGCGCCATTAATACCGCATTCCTGTACTTAGTTATATAAGTACTATAGACTGGTGATTCAGCTGCGTTACTTTTTGTGAGCAAGATTCATTATTTATCGACGATAAATTAAATTAATGATATTAAACATAACGGGAATGCGTGATCATTGAGGACATTAGTAAGAATTTTACTAAAAAGTACTTTCTATTTTTATATCATTGGCTGAGACATATAAGTGGAGTGCGTCCTCCTCCTATCGATATTAATCCACAGGCGACTCCACGACAACCGTAATCCACCAAAACTCGTTCCACTCATTATGAAATACGAAACTATGATATTTTGAGTCGCCGTCCCGCGACACTTGCACGTCCAATAAATATACATTTACTGTTATCTACTGCCTCGGACCGGTATCAAGGCAAAACTATCGTAGAAAAAAAACAAGAAAAAACCAGTCGGTATTACAGATAACGTGGGGAATAAAGGCGTAGGTGAGCGCGGATTAGGAACTCGCTCGCGCGGCGGCCGCGGGGCTACTCGCTGGCGACGCGACGTCGTCTCCAACCTGTCGACTTGTTGCTACCCAGCAATACATATCCAACCTCTTTTTAATTCGCGCCGCAGTGTGCACCCGCCACAGAACAGGAGGCGATTTCGTTGCGTTGCTTAGTTGTCAGTTTTTTCCTCGTTTCGTGTGGAACAGTAGTTAATCTGGTTAATGCGTAGGAACGTTAGTTGATGTAAGTGTGATCAGTGGAGGCTTTGCTTCATCCACGTGGGCTTAATGTCCTCAAGTTGCTGAACTACTCCTAACTTGGACGGATGTGTTCCTAACATAACCGTCGCGGTGCGGGGAGAGCATTAGTTGTGTATTATAAAGTGAATAACATTGATCAATAATCTCCAATAATGGAAATGCAAATCTTCGAAGTGCATGTACTATATCCCACAAAAGAGTCCATTTCACTTCACGTGAACCCAATCTCAAATATATAATTGCTAATCGATATGATAAAAAGTGTAATATAATTTTAACGCATAAAAGTAATTACTTATAAAAACTAATATCTTCGTTACACAGAACGGTGCAGATAACTTTCTAGGACACATTAAACAAAGCCATCTTTGTAAAATTAAGATTCCTATCGTAATCCAGACGCGAAAGTTTAATTTTGGAACTACTTGCGATATTATTTTAATCATAGTCCTCTGCGCGATGTTATCTCTTAAACTAGGCGATGGATAGAGGCTACGGCTACTTATTAAACGTTTGTTAAACAATCAAAGTGTTGTGTAACCATTTTGAGCTTTATTGCGGTTACAGTAAGGGTCAGTAGAGGTCAGTCTGACAGGTCGAGTAGCGATCATTATGATGTTTGGGGCAGACAGAAGGAAGACAAAGAAAGTGCATTTTCCTGTGTGTGTGTGTGTGTGTGTGTCTGCTGTAATCGTATATTATTTGGAGCGCCATACATTATTCATGAGAGTATGATACGTGTAGTAGCTCCGCCACAGATACCGCGACAATTTATGGGGGAGCACTACATCAGTATTTTCCTGCTATTAGAGAAAAATGTTACCACTGAAAGTATTTACTTGTTGGACTAAACAGTTGAATGAGTGCGTTGGTTTAGGATCATTGGAGAGCATTCCAACCTTTTTTGGTGTCAAGTCAAATCTGTTTTTGGTCTGTGTAGTTTTGTCTTTGTTGGTAAAATTATTAAGTGTTTTCTGTCTAGTGTGCGCTCCTTCACATATTTCCATAGACCAGAAGACAGTCTACAGACTGTCAGTCTGGCCTAAGGTCTGCGCAGGCTGTTAATGTCCGCTATAATGCAGTACATCCGCTAATTGGTTACCCAGGGTAATGAATTGAGTCCACGCTATCCACAATACGATTAGGTCCGAGGCCGCCGCCGCCGGCCGCTCGCGGCGCACCCTTCACGTTTATTAAATTTTCCAAAAGAAAATTTAATTAAGAGAGTTTTTTCTTTTTATTTCACACCCCAGATTTCATTATTGGCGCAGAGCGAGCGGAAGGGTTAGTTTGTAGAGCTCGCAACACAAAGATAAGGCTGCTTGTTTTTACAAGTATTTTGAACTGCGAGTATTTTTGTAAAGACTCATTGTTGTTGTTCTACCGTTTCATTACAATACTTAGTTTTATATCGAATTAATAGCATAGGTTAACATCATGCATAATTAATTAACTCCGATACCTAGCGGAGTAGGTAATAGATATTTTAATTGTACTATTATTTAATTATACATTTGGTTATTGTTGTGTTAGATAATGCACCATATTATGAAGTGATCTCATTGCCTACCCTATATTTACAAAGCGTTGCTTGTAACACAGTACTATTTTCCCACCCCGTCTCTTCTCAGTCGTAACTCTGCATGTAGTAGGAGAGACTTTCAAAAACTGAAAGTGAAATATAAAAAGTAACAACCGGTCGGCGCTACAATTTACGAGAGAACTTAATGAAGGGCTAACACTTCGCACGAGCCCAACAATATCCTCTCTTTATAATAAATCACTTAACATAATTTTTATGGTTCATCCAGATGCGTTTTTCAATTGTTTTGCTTCCCTGAAATGAAAAATGTACATGTAGCTATTAAACACGTTACAGAGTTACTAATGATTCCTCAACAGGGGTTCATGAGTGATATTTAATTATTAACTATTATAGTAATAATATAACTCTGACACCAGGATTGGTCAGGTTGACCATCCACTCGATGAAGAAGGAGAAGAACTATTATACATAGTAATGTAATGTATGAAAAATTACGTCAATAACTTATTATATAGTTAAATGACGACTCGGTACGGCAGGTAATGTGGAATAATAACTCGGGAAACCATAGTATATGTTAAACTAGTTTACAATCTGCAAGCCGGCGAGTTCAATACATGGCGAGATGTTTTATTACGCAGATATGTACCTCGATTTGATTTGAATCACTCAATCTAAACGGTACGGATAGAACACTCTCTGGTTTTATCCGTCACTTTTGTTTGACTCAAATTACTGGTATTGATTAGAAATGGTTTATAGTTTGTAGTGAAGACACGTAAGATGCACCTTGCATCTCTGTTGTTACTCGCACTATCTCTTACTGGTGCAGTCTGTGGGAGCCATTCGTTTTTATTGCGATTCTTTGACAGTTTTATGCAACCATTATTATTTATGTTTAGTTATAATGCTCAAAACTTATCACAAAAAATTGATTACTTTTCAAAAGGAAAGTATCTAAAAACCAAAATTGAAAGTGATATTTATGGCGTTTTTATAACGAAACCAGTTTTTTTTTCCAAAACACAAAATTCAAATTGCATTTTCGACGAAGTTAATGAACTCCGATCGGATACTTTCTTTTAATTAATTCAAACACCACTCTACTTACGCGGAAGTCGCCATAAAACTAATTCGCATAATCATGATATTCGTATAAAGAAATAATCCGACTCTATTGAATTAGTAACCAGTCGAGATTTCTTTTCCGCACCAATTTATTGATTGTGGATTAGAACGTCCGAGCGACACTGGAACATGATATATGAACATAAGTACTATTTATTATATTTAACACAAAATAGAAATGTGCAGACCTGCTGCAATCTATACCATGAATAAATTAATAATTCACGTTACATATTATAAATTCATGTTTTTCAAAGCTGTGTTCTTATTTTTTTCACGGGACACGACTTAATTGCATTAGACATGTGTCTAAATGGACTCGATGCCTATTAAAATAGAGTTGAATATCGAGTAATTCGGCTAGCATCCTGAGCGACCACTTTCGCTGTAATGCTAACTCTCATTAAAGTTGGGTCTCAATAACAGGCCCGATATTTATTTATTGCTCGCTTATTAATTTCATATTTATGGCGCTATGTAATAGATCAACATCTTATTAGTTCGCTCTAGAATACATATAATATAAATCAATATTCGTATACAGATTATTGATACCGGAGGAGCACGCACTGGCGTCCATGTTGGACCACTCGTGCGCATTCTACAACGAGTACCGTACTCGGAATATAATATACACATTGTAATATAAATACGTGAGATTAAAATAATTTAGCATTAATGAATGTAAATGTTGGCCAAATATTGCCAATTGACTTGGAGTTGAAATGTCGCACGTTGCTTAATATTAATTAGTTGTAATCTGCGTTGTAAGTATTGGCATAACTATTTCATACTAATTCAGCGTCTTTGTTTGCCATATCCTTCAAAAACTTTATTTTTATAATATTTACAGACAACCAAAAAAAGTATCTGAAACCTAGATGTGGCATAAAGTATGTGCGACTCACGTTTATTAGACGTGAATATGTTGATGAGGCCTCTCCAAATTAAGCGTTTCCATTCGTTCGTTTTGTATGAAAAACATAAGAACATCCGGACGCACGCGGGCAACTGCGCACTTCTGTGGCGCGGAGCTGGAAGTCTAAAAACGTTTAAATTGAAACAGGCCTAAGTTCAAGTGAAGTCACACAGGTAAAGTTACTCGCTCGCTAGCTGTCTATGAAACTCGCCGACTCGCACAATGTCAACGACGACGATATTATTTGGATCAACGGACTTAAGATTGCTTAACAACAAGATCTCGTAATGCGATTATTAGTTGTTAATACGCGTACCTATATTGCGTCTCTATTCTTACTCTGAGCAAATAGTCGGTGCTGTATCGTACACGTGCTACAATTTTACAAATCCAAAATATTCCATTCAATCTAAATTCAATCTTATTATTTAGTGGTTGAATTACTAATTAATAAATACAAAGCTGCTTTTTTATGTATATTTTTTACCCGCATCAAAAAGTTGTACTGGTATTTGGTATATCTAGTTTATAAACTTCATTACCTACATTTATTGTGTTATATATGAAGAAGTAAATAACTAAGAGAGTACAAGGGAAAGCAACCTTTACAATATGTGTATTTAACTTAATTTAAATACATTCATTAAGTAAATATTTGCATTGTAAGTTATTAATTATTTTAAACATTATTCAAATAGTTAATGTTTCTTAAGCGGCTCATGAGCATAAAACTAAGTAAGTATGTCGTTAGAAAATTAATTACAGTCCACATGAAAAAGTTTCAACTGTGGTCAAGATTTTCATAGTCCGACTGTACATGATGTGTTGGCACTCTGCATTAACTTCCAGTGAGCTGGTGCTATCTCTCCGAAACTATCTGGGCTATGAAATGGATCCGCGATCAAGTCCTGTCCGTGTATTTAATTTCACATAAACATTCTTTACGAGCCGAAAACATTTTCGCAAACCGCTGCAAATTACAGATCGCCATTAGAAACGCGACACAAATGGCGTCGTTATTATAATATATTCGATACACAGAAAAAACAGATATGTTATTCAAAGCATTAAGTATACCTCATGGCACCGCGGTACCACTGGCTAGCCTTAATTACAAATCTGGATTTAAGAAACGTTAATGTGTACGTAGCAGCACAGGTGATAGTTAGATTTATTATGTCAATTAGTAAAAGTCTTGGTTGAAGTTATTAACTTTCGATTTGGTTATTAAAATTCAAACTGATATGAGATATCGGTACATGACATGTTATGCACTCAAGTACTTCGTCAAATTATAAATTCGTAAATTCTCATTGATGTGTTAGTAGTTATTGCAATAGTGATAGGGTTCTTAGTATGATCACCAAGTCAACCCAGTCAACAAAAACGATGTCTCAGCAACATGAGCTCTTGTATTATTAAGCATGACGTCACAAAGTGCCACAACAAACGTCGCAAAACATAGTTGTAATTTCAGTTATTACAAGTGCAGGCAGTAAATTAGATTTGACTTGATTTACAAACACAATCTTAGCATAAATAACGGTCGGCGGGCCGCTCTTGCACCGAACTATTCAATAATTCAATGAAATATCACCCAAATAAAACGGGGAAAGCGACGCGTCACGGAGAAAATCTAAGATATAGATAATAAATCGCAGTTGTACCCCGTAACACCTGAACGCGATCCTCGAAATTCATAGTTTATGAAGAGACGGCGGGCGGGGCGGGGGGAGCGTCGTAAAATATAACCGCGGAGTTATGTATCCCTCGCGTGCTGTAACTGTGCTCCGACCAAATATATCAATAGTTAATGCGCGGTGCAAATCGATGCAGCGATACAATCGCTAATCTGTATTTACGGCGCACGCAGATTGCGGCCGCGGCGAACGGCGTCCTATTAACCATGTTGTATTGTTTTTGAGGAGTTCTCTCGGAGTCACGCGAGGCGGTGCTGATGAGACGCTCCTGAAGGACAGGTCAACTTTCTAGGACACGAGTATTTATTCAAATGGCGCTCCATCTCATTGTTGCACGTACCTCTTTCTTTGGTGTCGGTTGACACGCTCCCGCCCGTTCTCGGTAACCGTCCCGCGGTCACGCCATCACTTTCACAGCCTTCTTTCTTCTGCACATTCATTAATTTTAATTTCTCATAATTTAAGTGTTAAGTGGCAAAAATCGAAGTGTCCTGCTTAGCTAGTAATTAAATTTCCATAGATATCTTGACGGTATTGTTATCGGTGGTCTGAGCGCTGGCTCCAACCGGTTGGCGGCGGTTATCTATTAGTTATTGTCTAAATGATGTTATTTTTCAGCAACAGTCGACGGTCGTCAGCCGCGGAACTAGTTTGTTTATCGATAGATATGGTGTTATTTATTGTTGTCTATCCTAGTGTTCGATAGCATAATGGTAAACGAGCTAATTAACCATTATTGGCATGAAATAAAACATTTGAATTGTAATTGCTCTTAATGTAAGCCTGATGACAACGTTAGTATTTTTGCCGTCCCATAAATAGGTATAGGTGCGAATAACATTAGAGATAACACAATGTTCGACTACGAAGTGTATTCCCGCAGTACTCTCGAGCAGTAGATCGCATGGCGAGGAGGAGTAGGGCAGCACCGAGATGATTAGCCCCTCGATTACTGACAATTATATCGATCACGAACGCGCTCGCATGATATTGACCATTATCATTGAATCTCAGGATGAGATATCTGCATCGACTGAGAGATCTCAAGGCTCTGTGTTTTCTAATAATTCAGCCTGTCAGTAGAAGAAATACTCAAATAAATTACCATCAACATGCACATCACATAACGCTGGCATTGTGTTCGAATTGAAAAATTACGTTACGTATGATGTATCTTTAATGATACCGGACCATACGAGATTCCGCCAGTAGCTAATTACGTACTTGTAAATTCGAAATGATCATTTTCATCATCACATTGAATGCAATTTTAGTTAGTTAAAATGTTGGCGAGGTGATTAGGTGCCCAGGAATCCTTCTCATGGACAATTAGAATCCATCACAGGCACCAACCACGCGGATCAATTCGAATAAATCCAGTTTTTTTTTCAATTAAGTATCACAACATAATATTCCTTGGAATCGAACCAACTGGTATTCATTAAAAAGATTTATTTGTTCTTAGACAGTGGAACTGATGTAATTGTGTACGCGATATACTTCAATGATAAATGTACGAGCGACTCACACACACTGCGGCAAGTTCTCGAAACTCCGACTATTACTTACTACTCGCTTGATGGATGACTCTCGACTCCGCGAGTACCTCGCGACCTTGCCAAAAAGTTATTTTCATCAGGAAATACATAACCATACCTTTTACTACAGAACAAACACGCAATTCATAACAAACAGTTAGTCATAAAACAAAACGTTAAATTATTACGACTTATAATCAGAACATTCGAATTTAACGAGCGCTCGATCACCGCGAATCGATCATTCGACAGTAATCGAACAAATAAATCGATTGTAAACTCGATCGATATATCATTGACAAATTGTGTCGGTCGCGCCGAGGCTATTGTCTATGCCTTGTCTGATCGGAGCCGCAATTATGATGAACACCTACTCGTGGTTTTTGTCCACATACCGATACCTGCTTCCTCGTATTAACACCAGCAGGACCCGATCTTCAATCAACTCATATAAGTATTCAAAATCACGATAACTTTGTCAATGATCAATTAATGTCAATTCTGAACATCCCACGTACGTCACAACTCCTATTTCACTTAACAGAAAACATTACACCAAAAATCAACAATCAATAAATTAAGATAACTTAAGGATCAGTTGAAATTTCATTTAATCTGCGACCAGCCAGTAATGTAATATACGTAATCGTTTGATTTGAACCACACCTTAACCTATCGTTCAAGTAATTATGTGTTAATGAGTAAAATCGCATTGTGCCGGTTACAGCTAACTGCGAGCCGAGCTAATGGATCATTATCGAGGGAGGAGCTCTCGATTGGACTCGTTACAATTATTTTCTTTTTATGATTTTATTATCTGCTCGTAGGGCTTTATGAATTATGTTACTGGCAACATTTTTTTTTAGTTTCGGTTAACCAAATCCATGTTCTTGTTTCAAATTGCGAGCAATATTCCGATAGAGTCCTACACGTCGTAATGTCAATATTCTGCTTTGCCTCCACATTGCCCCGTCGCGCGCCTCGTTATCAGTCGTCGACGAGTATTTTACGAGAGTTCCGTCGTTTACTCAATAAACGGCTATAAACGCTATAATATCAATCGTAAACTGAACGACTCCAACGGCCTACTCGATCACTACAAACAAACATACTCGTAAACCTTAAAATGTGTAAATAAAATATGTATTAGTTCTAAAGTTATTACTCAATCTATATCAGTGAGTTTCAATGAGGGAAATAGCTAAGGTTTAGATTTTAAATTCGCATTAGTGTCAGTGTCACACGGAACAACTGAAACTGGAATGAGAAATACCAAAGGTTGGGCTCAAATGAATGCGAGGAGGATGACGTCTCAGCTGTAGTGTATTAAAATTAATTGAAGTCGATAAATCAAAGTTGACACTAAGACAAGCATCCAACAGTAAGAGATAAGCAAGCATGTAGGTACAGCGAGGTGCCGCGTGATTCACTGCGGACTGAACAGTCAGCCATCATCACAACAGTGCTCGGGCCGTAATCACCGCTTTACAAGTATACATCCAAGTAGCTGGCCCAACACGCCACACCCTCCAGTCCTAGATTCAAAGGTAAACGGGTCTTACTTTATTTGATGTAATAATAGTACCTAATGAGAGAATTGTGAGATTGTTTCGAACTTAATTGGTTGGTTTAATTGTGATTATCGTTAAGTAATGAGCCTTTAACAGCTCGTCCCATTTATACTTGTTGCGTTTTTTGTTTATTTCCATGGAGTTTTTAAAACGCTATGTATAAATCTGTATACAGTAGAGTAGGAGTGCGTCACCAGCCGGGGCAGAAGGGGGGAGGGCCAAGGCTGGTTGACTAGTCGGTAAAGTTTCTGCTACACTCTGGAGCAAAGGCCTCCCCTATTCCCGTTACTCTTCTAGACTTCAAGCTACACATTGCCAGGCGTAGCGCAGCATTGCACCGCTCGTGGCGTAGTCTGACTAAGCGATGTTAACTCATTGCGATTGTTAAGCAACGTGCAGCTCGACCCCTACTTAGTTACTGATAGTAGCATTTCTATCTGAGCGCTACTGTGCTTTGGAGGGCATATTAAGCAGTCGGTCCCGGTTGTTACAATCGTCAGACCATGTCGGAGACCTTAAGGCGGTCCAAAAACTCTGACACCAGGGTTGGCCACTGACCTAATCGAACCTCTATTGCCACGTCGGTCCCTCTTGTAGGCGTCCAGCTCATCCTAGTGGCCTATTGGTCACTTGATGTTCTATAGAAATGTACGTAGATTCTGGAGACTCCTCCTGGCAATGCTTTTGGTATAATCATAGAGTAGGAAATTGATAGAACTTGTTAGAATATAGTAGAGTAGAGTATAGTACTGCTACTTCATGAGGCAGATGACGGATTCTTGGTCTTTTCTCTATCTAAACGTCAAATCCAATTCTTTGAGCTAGCTTCCTTCCCGCAGTCATTAGTGGTGACATGTTTGTGCACATAGTACAGTTACATGTACGTGTGTAGTGTGTCGTGTAGTAGTTGACGCGCCACAAACACGCCGCGTGGTATTCCCGTCACGCACTCGTCTCGCTGCCGCCACGCCGCCGCCGCGTCGCCACACCACACGGCACGGGTTACATGCGGCTCCATCACCGTAAACACTAACCAAATATACTTATAATTAAAACCACCAAAGAAGAACACACAGAATTCAAACCAGTAGGCCCAGCTAAGGTACATAACAATTGCATTACTACTACACCGTATCTTTAATTAGCTAATTTGCCTGTCACTTGACCAATAACAAGTACTACGATCAGCGATGCAGTTAGAAAATTAATTCGTAGACAACGTCATAAATCGATAAGTTGCAATTGGATGTAATTACAGGTGTCTTCGTAGCAGCGGGTTGCATCAGATCCTGGCGGTCAAGTGGCGGGCTACGGACGCAACCACGCGTCCAGTGCGTATGCCACGCTTCGGTACCTTGCGCTCCGATCACACAGCTTTCATAATCACATCGACTTATCGACACATTTTGTATTTGAACTACTTTTCAACAGACAAATACCAAGCCAGCTCGCCAGTAGTCAACTCGCCAGCGTCATGTAACTCGAGCACGGTGTTAAGCCCTTAACCCTTGAAATAAAAGGTCCGAAGCGAAAAGTGTATTAATATTCACTTCATCTTGCGACGGAGGAAGTTAAATAGCAGGTATTTGTATTCATTATCTGAAGCGACTTACGTGCGACCGAATCGTGGACACTATGCTCTAACACACATTGCGCGCGTTTCCATTTCACTGCGGCAAGGAGACTTACTCAGATATTGTTGAGTCGTATCAAGCAGATTTTTCGTTCCTCCGTCTTTTGGACCATTAGATAGTTTCCATCTTTAAGTAGTACGTAGCACAGTACATAAGTACATACACGCATTTGTGAAAACCATAGCCTAAATATGTTTGCACATTTCCCCACAATATGGATCTGAAGATGAACATCAATTTACTAGAGCATTCAGCACTTTTTCTTTGACAGCTTTTGCTGAATTTTATCACAAGCAACTATACGCTACAACGTCTTATAAACGGCATAAAAACCGTGCCGTGCTGACTCCATACCGTGTCGTGTTACACGGAGTGTGCTGTTGTAAGAGCAGTGGCCATTGTGTGAGTGTCGCTGCGGCAGCATTAGTCCACATTAGTCCGCATTAGTCCGCATTAGACACGCCACCTGACGATACTGCCTTTGTCCTCCGCCGGCACAATGCGGAGGACCTCCACGCTGCGCACATACCACATACGTATTGTACAAGACATGGATAGGCACGAGTAGTACACACATAGCACGTAGCCACAACACTTCGATCAAGTGTTCTATAATGAATTTGTGATGAATCCTCGTTTGGATTGTCAAGTCAAATGTGTGAAAAAGTCGAGTTATTAATTTTAATGAAATAAGCGTTTAGAATGACCTTAAAGTTCCTTAATTCTATTCCCTGAAAAATTCCCCGGTGTGCAGGTCTGTGTTGTACAACTTCTGTGTCCAATGTGCAAGGAATATACATATAGAGACATATGCAGTTTGTGGTTTTGTGGTACTAATTTAACGACTGACTCAACAAAGAGTCTAGAAAATTAAATCTGAGAACTATGATTTCTTTAGATGTAGCGACACATCCCAAAAATACCGTTCAATAATATCTAACGCTTGTCTTGCCTAACAATATTGCTAAATATAAAATATATTTCATAATCCTCTAACCAAATAGACATACTTAATCAATGAGAATCTGTACATTAAGTCCCCCGAGCGACCGAAACGTATCGAATCGGAATGACGTCTCATTCGTCCGATTTATAGCTCTTGCATAGAGCCATCTATAACCGAACAGTGATCACAGAGCAGCGCCGTGCCTTACTGGACTCGGGTGTAACAGGCAGTGTGCAAGAGTGCTGTTAGAGGTGCGTCTAGTATGTGGGTTCGGGGTTGGAGCGCCGTTGCGTGGGTCGCGTGACGCAACATTTTGCATGCGCCGGCCCCGGGCCCGGGGCGGCGATAAATCAGCGACCGACAGCCGAACAAAGCCGGGTAACTCGCCGTGTCTTTGTGGATTTTGAGCGATTTCGGTTTATAATCATTTTTCATCGCAGTCGAGAGTGACGCCGCTCGCCCGGAAATTTTACGCTGATCATGACTTTATAGTGTAACAATGGGGCTCCGATTGTTCGCCGCGAGATGTTTGTAGATTATTGATCGATGTTGTTTAGAGAAAAGCTTGCAACAAAGCGATGTCAATTTAACATGGTGCAAAACTGCATTCTAAATTACGTTCAAATACCAACGTCTGATCATGTCAATCTAATCGAAACTTACATTTTGAGAAAACATGTCACTATATCTTAGTTTCTTAGAAACAAAAAATGACTACATGTCTCAAGTTTACAGATAATCTGAATACCGGAAGGGGAAGAATGCTAATTAATATTAGAAAGTAATTTCTTTAGTACTTGAAAATAATCTAGTTTTTTGACATTGAAGTGGTACCTGATGGCGCGGTCGAGGCGCGCCCAAAATGAATAATTAGCGACAAACACAGTCGAGTGAGCCAGCGCGCATCAGACCCAATGCTGATTAATTAGCGGAGGCCTACTACCTACTTGTCGCTCATATTTTTTTTCCCCGAGAAACTCAAAATCACTTTCATTTTGTAATCTAGTATTAGACTAGTTGCCAATTTTGATATGAATTAGGTTTGATGTCAACGAAAGCGCAAGTTGACCAAATAGGAGAGCAACTACTTTCAATTTGTGGTAAAACGGTTACAGGTTGATAATTCATGATAATTTTATGCGAAAGTGATAAAACTAATTGATCAAAAAACTGTTGGAACATGTTTAAAACGTCCTGTTTCTTTCTGGTTTCTATTGCTTGCAAAACAAAAATAAGATAGTCTTATTGGGTAAAGACGTTGATACAAGAGCGGGCAAAAACGCGCGATTACCGCCTCAGTGTTAAACAAATGCCCGTTGACGGCGAGGCGTGATTAATGGACAGTGAGCAGACTGCCTTATTGATAGCGACGCGGGCCGTTGAGATGCTGTGGATCTCTGGGGATAATGTAGACTACAAACAAATAGTAGGCGTCAGAGGTACACGATTAAATGGATCATCAAATTTTACTTGCATGAAATTTGCATGAAAATCATCTGACAAAACTTAATAATCTAATTACTTCATTAAAGTTTAACTCTAAAAAGTACAAAAATCATTAATTGGCAAGCAGGTATTATAATTCATTAAACCAAATAAATACAATCAATAAATCAAATCTAGTTGGCGCCAATTAGATGTGAATCAAAAAGTTTTACTACTACACGTATTCAGGAACGGAAATCACACGGCGAACCCTGTCGAGTGACTTCCGCCGCTCTCTAGCTAAGGAACGTTTTGGATTTCAATTATTTGTTGGTTTACATCCATTATCTATATGTTCAGTGAGATGAGGCCTTTGCCCAGCTGTGGGACCTCTAATCAACAGTGACTAATACTTTCTCCACCTCTATTACGAGTACATTGGATGGTCGAAACTTTATCGATCGCGCATCAGAACAAGTTAAACTTATTATTATTGTAAAGTTTATAAAAATATAACAACAATAGTGAGTGTGTGTGTCTGTATTGTGCGCCTCCCCTCAGTGGACACGCGGCGGGTACAGTCGCGCACTCAACATCATAGGCATTTTTTAAATATTTTGTGCGATATTAATACTGACTGATAATTATAAAAATGATTATGGCAGTGGTCATCGTCTCTCATCATATCAGATCCCATTGAAAGAGGATGTGTTACTAAAAAGAAGACAACTTGATTCAAAATATTCAATTTCCAAAAAAGGACATTAAAATGTATTCCATTATTCCTCATTTTATTGTATCATTAACATAATTGAGACCATGGAACAGATTCCTTCGAATGTGTTTTATCATTTCAGACTAGAATTTAATTATTTATACGAATAATATTTAAATAATCATGTTTCCATGACAAAAAAGGAGCAATTTATTAACAAAACACTCGACGTGATTATCATACGAAGACAGAAGTTGTTGTAAACTAATAAAAAAATAAACAAATTAAAGAAAGCTTCGTGAGCAAGTAGGCGTACAGTTTTACTGCCAACCATTTTGATAAATAATTTAATTTCACCACAAAATATTATTACAATTAAAATTGAACAGTACATAATGATATGCTAATTTAATTTAATGTACAAACGAGGGAAGAAAGCTAGAATACTTCACGGGTTGTTAACGGTATTTATACTTGATATATAATAGAAAGTACTGGGAAAACATAGCTGAGGAATTTATTTAAATTATTGTACTTGCTAAAACCTGTTTGGTTGGGGTGTGCGCTCGCCCCTGCGGCCACCGGGCACCGGGCACCCGGCAGCCTCCGCCCGGCTCATTCACAGAGACCGTTCGATGACGACATTACAACCGAAACGAACACGACCGTAAAGATATAGGTAATATTACCAAAACACTACCCACTGAAACACCGCGCTCGCCGGCGCACTAAACGGACCTCACTATCTTTATGTTGCTAACCGAAATATAGTCGCTACATAGTTGTGATATTAGATAACAATATTATTAAGAGGTTTTTTAAAAAACATGTTGTGTCTTATTACACAACATACTCGTTACGAAACCCATCCGAGAGGATTGTGGGATTCCGATCGCATAACGCATTAGACAAAATCTTAGCAACAATCTGAATTAATTAGCATCGTTAATAGCCGAGTCGAGTAACATCTAGTTGTAAAACATAAAACCAACACAATTATTTGGTAAGCTAATATTTTTGTAACTATAAAAAACAAATAAAAAAACACGCTCGAGAATCGATAATATTTTAATTGATAATGCCGTTACGGACGATATGCAAAAATCGTCCTTGGGCCGCACGCCGCATTAGAGCTAGTGTAGGTAATTAATTTAAATATATTCAGCACGGGTTCGCTTTCGGGTGGAATATTTAAATTTATTTTTACAAAAGCATATGAGCGGAAATGAAACTAGACTTGTTGCTGGGAACAAGTGCGCCTGCGCAGAGCGCGCTGCGCGCACGACGCGACGCGCGCACTCACGCGACGTCCCTGATTTGACGTGTGATTGAACATGTGACAGCTCGCCAAAAAACTTTCATGCGAAAGTCTACCGTTGAATTCATGTTGAAGACGTTTTTCTTAGATTATAATTGATCACTCACTTGTACTCAATGTATTATTGAGTTATATTACTACTCAGCTACACTTTTCTTTTAAAATGGGGAAACTCTCCAAAATGTACCGCGGGAGACCGAGCCCGCCCACGGCCACCGGGCGGCGCGCGCGCATTCTCATGTAAATCCCGGACACTCACTAGCCTCTCCACCCGGCGCCACTTCACACATGCAAATCGAATTGATAAACAAATAATACCATTATGATTTGATTGCGTATTGTTACCGCGCGGTGTCGGTGACCGCACTTTAAAGGTGGCGCTACCGAGCACATTTGACTTTATAATATTTATTTATTGTCACTCGATGTTTTGTTTGCTGGTTTATTGGAGTATCATTAGCGGTCGAGTGCTTTATTTGTCGTTATAATAAGTTTAGTGCTCTTTAAATGTCACTTTTTTCATTCTCGTATAATTTGTTAGGCGCTCGAGCTGAGTGACGCTATTGTCATGTTTTATTTTGAATATCATTATGAGGCTTGAATGAGATCTTGGTGTTTATTACCTGGTTATCGCGATACCGACCGAAACATAATTGTTTTATGTCTTCATGTGACTGATTTATGGACACATTTTTATTAAGATAATTCTATAAAATGTTCTACTTTTATGTTGTAAAATAAATCAATAATTTGACTATCAATTCAAGAGTATCCCAGGTGTTCAGTTTTTTGTATATGTAAAAACGCTAATTAAATAGAAGATGGCGTCCGTTGATGTAACGGTGACAAGCGCCCGTCTGCGGCTGAATGACATTTACACAACTGGCGGATTGCTTGAAACACTTGTGTGCGAGTGTACACTCATATACACTTATTAATACCACATACTTGGACATTAATATCACATCTTTATTAAAACCAATATGTACATAATATCGAAGTATTAAATAACAGAAGAGCGTCTTATGGAAATCCCGAATTAATGTTTTAAATTAAAAAAGACGTATTATCAAAATCCAATATTGGTTCTAATAATAACCCAATAAGCAACAATAACTGTAGAACCCCCGAAGAATAGCTCATCAGTGCATACAGGGCCGGATTTAGGCAACTCGTGGGGGCATAATGTGATTAGGATAACTCGATTTGTTTGAAGGAGGGGGCACTTTTTTGCGGCCGTTTATTTTGACTGCATTGGTTTGTCAATTTGTTACGGTGTCGTGGAATTAGAAGCGGCGCTGTGGCGGACTGCGTTACAAATAATTTTACTCGAACAAATCGGTGTTTGTGATTGAGTTTCATATTAGGTGCGTTTGTGATTGAAAAGATGAACGTCACATAACAACTGTATATTAAAAACAACATCTGTTAACCTACCATGACCAAGAAAGCTTTGACTAAGAAATTATTTGGTAGTCATACACCCTCTATTGCAACTAACATTTTACGATTCAGTTGAATTAACGATTATATATTACTTGTTACAAAAACTTTTGTTTCGTTCTCTATTTATAAATCAAAGTCAAAATAAACAAAAAATACAAACCTTATGCAGTTAAATGAGGACTCCTAATCCATTTACAGACCGCGTTGCGGGGATGAAGACAAGAGTCTATTAATTATGATCTCGCAGACAAATCAGCGACCCTTCGATGATGCACGCGGGGCGGGGGCGGCGGGGTGCGGGGGTGGACTCAGTGCAGGGGCGCTAATTAATTGATTCGATTACGTCGCAACCGGACAAACAAAACTCTAAGTACTGCTGATTGCATTGCGGGACGTTTCGGTACATTCTCTGTAATTGCATCGCCTCGGACACGAAACAAAACACCACAAACATCTTCGAATTTGAATACCATTTGTATGTATAATTTCTTTTTATTCTAACACTTTATTAACATCTGTGCGACAGTTTAACAAAGGAACTACATATTGAACGACTACTCGTGCCAAAACCGATCAAAATATGTTAACTAACGTGTAATAGTCTCATTTAATAGAGTGACAGCATGTTATGAAAGCCGAGTTAATTTAATAAGAACGACCTGCATATGACTAACGACATAATAAAATCTATATCTGCTTAATAAAAATTAATTGGAATACAGTGTTCGATGTATAAATAAGAGTTTGCGAAAGCCGGCGGGCGCGAGCTAGCGGGGCGGGATGGACGCGGTGACGCAACCGCCCAATGTCGCGTAGAAAGTGGTTGCGGTCCGCGGCGCGGGCGGCGAGCTGCGGCCCATCTCGCACCGGCCGACGCTTCCACCTCTACCAGATTCCGATACATTACGTTTTCCTAATTTTACATAAACGATATACAAAATTATGCGGCTCTCGGCTCAGTGTTCTATGTAAATGTGACAAACGGCCGTTATAGTTATGTAATTAGTTTGCTTTTAAATTGATTTTTCTTGTAGGCCTGAGTCGTAGGCCGTTTAATCGGAATTATTTAATAAATTAAGAAGTTTCCGGAAATTAAGGTATTTTGGTGATAACTGTACATTATGCATCGTTTAACCGTGGTGCTTATAAAAGTTAATGTAAATAAATAATCACGAGTTATATTGTGTGTAAGTATTCCTTGTAATTAAATTTTACAACTGTGTTGAGCATTCATCCAGAAACGGTTCACATTACGAGTGCGCCGCGGATCCTGTGTCGCGGCTCGCGGGCGCCGGGTGGCGTCGACCGGAATAATCGCTAATGCAGTTACTGAGATCACTCATACTATGCTTATTTTGATAAATTACGAATCCAACCCGAAAAGACCACAAGACTCCGCGGCACGACCACAATTAATGGCCGCTAGATAAACATTTTGATTTATCGCTTTCTTCCACAGAAACAATGACGATGAGACACTTGACAGATTCAATTACTTATTGTTTGTATTTTAGTGCTCGCAACAGAAACACGGCAAGCCAGTTCCGTCTACATCAAATTCGTGCCACATACCTAACTACATACATCGTTGAAATTAAACATTTGGAATATCCTCAAAAGGTATAACGGTCCAAAGCAGATTTTAATCTCAGGAATGAGGTTTAGATATTTTCAAAATTTTATAAATATTTGAGATCTAGATAAAAGTGGTCGCGACGCTTTGCCATCTGCGCAAACGCAGCCATTTCATCATCGAGTGGCGCGCCGGTGACGCGGCGTGATATTTATTAATGAATGTATTAGTCCGACATCACCTCGGGTCCTTACTCGAAATGTAAATTGTCCCCGTACAAGGCGCGCCTCCGCTACTCTCGGTTTCCTCTCGACACGCGACTCACCGTTAAAGTAATTTCCTACAAATATGGACGAATCAATATTAATTTCTACGCCTATAATTAATTGAATGATTTACGATTCCAGTTTTTATACAAACACAGAAATGGTTTCGAAAAAAATTATTGAAATTTTCTTGTTTAGATAACAGACGAAGTCTGATATTTTAGTGGCGTTAATTTGGTGAAGTTTGAGTTATTGCGACATTAGGGAGTGAGCGGGGTAGCGCGCGCCCGCGACTTGAGTCGTCAATCACGACGCGCTGTCAATACCACGCCGCGTTTAATATGAGTTTTATTAAAGTAAACCGCAACAATTTCGGGTTTTACAGAACTACCCACACCCGTGCCGCGAACCAAGCAGCTTAGACATGTGTACTCACCCCGCTCTGTAAGGACACAAATATTTGCAAAGAGTTCGCGAAATTCGACCGTATGTGTCACAATTACGGGTGCGGATGGTTCACGAGCGGCGTGGGACGTGCGAGGCGAGCGGTGCGCGGCAGCAATTCGGAGTGTGGTAACATCTGCCTTTATTTACGTTGTCGGCTGGAAACAGTGGCACAATGGGCACGGCGAATCGGCAGAATTTACAATGGGAGGCAGCCGCGCCGCGGCCGCGCGGTCGCACTCCGCGGCTTATCGGACACGTAGATGACCTTATGTTGGCTTTCCATCTCCAAATACTCTTATAATAGCAAAATATTTTTTGTTATAGATCACCTGTACTGTGGTAGAGTTTATTTGGTAGAGCCAGTCATGTTCATATACATAGCCAGGATTAAGAACTTTTACAATATCAATATTACATTAATACATAGGTATTCGCGTTGTTCCGTAACTTAAACCTCATTATTCACGAGTACAGTGAGTACCTCTGTACGATGAATACGCACTGAAGTGTTCTCTCTATTCCCTCAATAAATCGAAGTCTCCAATAAGATTTAGTGTCAGTTTCTAAATGTGACATAACGTAACAATTAAACCTCGCGCCCGACTGGCCGCGAGTGCACGCGGGCCGCCACGACATATGGCGGCTCCCTCGGGCTCGCGACAAATTGCCGTTTAAGAGATTGCCATCAACACCGACCAATGTCCAATCCATTACCGACAAATGGCGATATTTACACCCAACACTCGCCACAACAACTAATCGAAGATCATTATCGCAACGCTTTCAATCTGAAATGTGATTAAAAAGATTCACTGACTCATATCTCATCCGCTCACTGTCGAGACATTAGTTTTATTGCATTTTTTTTAATGTCACTGTGTCAATCGATATTCCAACATGTTCGCGGAGAGGCGAAACGTTAGATTCTGTCACATTTGTGCAACTTGTCAAGGACACCCGTCCGCGGGACTCACTGACGGTGATGACCGAGTGATAACAGCCCCGCGACCGCCCACCGGCGCAGCGCCTTCCTCAATACACGCATACATACATTATGATGTTTTAAAGAACCACACAGAACATAAATCACCCATTTCAAATGTTAACAAAACTCTGTCAAATACAGATAATGAATAGAATCTTTATAAACATGCGAGAAGACGATTGTCACGAGAGATTGGCCGATTTGTCGGGTATTATCGAAAAGTAAAATGAGTCTAAATGAATGCGCCCGTCGAGAGTGGAGTTTTTTGCCTGTTGACTGTTTGTAGCGACACAATCGGAGCGGAGGCATTGTGTACGCGGCGCGCGATAAGGGCCCACAATCGCGAGCAACCCTTTAGCGGGCACGCCCCCGCATATCGACAAAGTGAATTAACATAATATGATATCGGAACGCGGCAGATGCGACATCGCTCCTCTGCCAGACTTTTACTTTTCTCGTGTTCTTCAACTTTCACCTCAAGAATAAGGTGATTTACATGTTGGTTGGGAGGCACACGTGCGCGCGCGGCGCGATTGTGTCGCGCGACAATGCGCGTGGGCGCAGCGCATTGTGGTGCACTCGCGAGGGCTCCTTTGTCCATTGTCTGCAGGTACTCGCGGCCGGGGGTGGCACTGTGACACATTTATTTTGGGCGAGTTTTTTAAGGCGCCCATTGTATTGGAAATTAGAGATCGGCGCAGAGTTCACGAAACGCGATACCATCTCGCCTCCGCGTCCTCACATCCGCGGCCATTGTTCCCGCGGCTCCTGCGAGCGCAGCCGCCGCGTCCTCTCGGCGGTTATTCAAATATCTAAAACAGGTTAGCTTTCAATTTCTATGGGAGCGGCCGTAAGATGCGTCGAGATGTGTCGCGGTCATGGGGCAGAACTAGTCGATCGAATAATTGATCAAAGATGGACCGTTAGAAGCATAGCGCTATCAGCTGATTATACGGATTCCTTTCATCTCGCGTGATGAATGACGGCCGGCGACGGTTGAAGGGGCGGTCAGTGCTAGAGATCACAAAAACACGTCTCGGGGCTGGTTTTATAGTGTTTGTGACCGTTTTATCGAACGCCCGGGAGAGCCAGCATCCGGTTTTGTGCATGGACGTCGACAATGCGCCTCTATGAGATGTCCGTTTGATACAAACTAGTTTGGAGCGAGGTTTCCCTCGCCATCGCGGCCCACATGTCAAGCCTCTAACATCCCGAAGGTGCATACTAATCGAATTCTTTTCATTACAATGTATGGTCTATACTGTAACGGATGGTTTACATAACGGCGGCGACGCGGTTCCCACGCAGGCCCGATCACACCTTACTATCAATTCTCAGGAATCGAGTATTGACAGAGTACAATCAAGTCCAATTGAATGCGCGGGTCCGGCTGTCTGCAGCCGACAGCGTCATATGCCTTCCATCCGAAGAGACCCACATCGATAAGATCTCATCAACTCTCCTCCCGCTACAGTTTCCTCACTTGACCGGCATCGTGCCGGAGGTCCCAGCAGTACCAAGTGTCAATCATTAAACATTATGTAGAAGAGTTTGATACTTGTGTTGCTAATGCGTTTTTTATATGTTGCAATAAATTATACTTTCTATAAGTCGGGAGATACATTTCTCGTTATCTGTTGCTGCGACGACATTGGGTGTATATTTCGACGAATCTTTCGAATGTAAACTAGGAGCTATATCATAAACTAAATAATTTACATAAAACCACTAACGGATCTCATGGAAACCTGTTTCTCGTATATTATTAATGGTCATGATCTATTAGAAAATCGGCGAGATCCACCGTGGCGGCTGACACTCGTGTTTCTCTTTGTAACGTCTCTTTTTTATTATAATTTGTTTTCTTATGAACCCGCGTGTTATTCCGTGAAGCAGACCGTCTCTAACGGATTGATTTGCATATCCTCCTCGCGCGGGGCTCGCCCGCTCGTTCAGCCCTTCTCTATATAAACGTTATACAAGACCACATCGCGACTTACCTACTTCATTCTATGAATTGTCAAAAAGTAATAATGAATTTGACTTGATTTGAATTGACTCAACCCACAACCCACCCGAACTATTGTAACTTACCTTAGATCTCGTACGTGTTGACATGTTTTTGATATAGCATTTTACATGTTGATTTAATAAATAATATTAAGTGATTGATGATATTACATCTTAAATGGTACAAATTATCTTTTTGATTTCTTATTATTGACAACGGGTTGTTTACGGCATGTAAAAAGTTTATCAAAAAATGTACATTAAAAATAATATCGGCTTACCATTGTGTGATAGAATAAGTGTTTTGTGTAGTGTATGTGCGCGAGCGGCGAGTTCCCAGGATCCGTTAGATTCGGCGCAGGGGCGAGCGCATCCCTAGCCGCGAGTCAAGTGACGGCCAGCTGCCGTAGCCAGGTGACACCCCACCCCGCACGCCAAACTCAACCCTACGTACACAACGCACAAGGTTTAACTCTAACAACTAACAATTTGTAGGTGAGTGATGCAATTCCGAAATCTGAGCAACTCAATATTGAACCCAATGATAAGAGGTTAAAGTTTCAATTGAAGACAGCAACGTCTCCGCGAGGATGATCACTACAGATAACAAAGCGCTCAATGATCTGTAACTAGTTCTACAAATAAAAATAATGATGGACCAGTCTTAAAGGAGCAACTTGGAGATGTTTGGCGCCAAAAGTTTTGCTGACACGTCAGTAATCAGTTTGTTTTAATCTAAACTTTGAACTCCTCATCGTTTGAACGCCATTGTCTTGGTGAGTATGTTTCTGAAGCACGAGCTTGAAGAAAAAAATGTCTGTCAGTGTTGCAGAAATGTTAATTTATGCAAAGGGGAAGTGGAAGCAAAAAATACAAATAAAGATTATGCACTTGAAGTGTGCGCTGGCCGGTGCGCCTGCGCAGGTACCGGCGTCACTCGCACGAATTAATTATCCGAGTGGCACGCGCTCGCGGACACCAACAATCTGCACTTTTTGTCAGCCATCATTTACATTTTAACAGTTATCTCCTACCGTTTCCGCGCCCGTAAAACTGCCGTTAACCCCAAACAGTCCCAATTACAAATCGTGACTGGGATTTTTCGGGGTGACATATTTTGACCGCAATTTTCCTTTGTAATTAGTGTTCATCGACACGTAAACAAGCCTCGCTTCCCCGTCAGCGAGTGAATGCCGCGATCGATGGATTCCGTTCAAAATAATAGATCTGAACAAAAGCTAATTACCTATACTTTCATAAAGCGGGATCGACAATAGCGGCGCGGCGCTGCTCGCCGCCTCCTGGCGGGTGCTCCGGGTGTTAATTAGCGGATTTTCTCACCTTTTGACAATGATTATTTTTTGCAACTAATAACATACGCTACTGGTTTTTTAGATTTTTTTTCTGTTTCTGTTAAAACAGTTTTTACAAGCTTTGACTAACACAAGTTCAATTTCTCAGTAGGGTTGTTTCTTTAACGGACTTAGCAATGACTGATAGTGACTGCATGAGAAATCATAAAATTCTTTATTATTTTAGGGCTCTCACGGGTCGGCGGCGATGAGCGGTGTGTTTTCAGCGAACGTCTGAAAGTAAAGGTTGAGTGCACACGTGCGTCACGAGGTGTATGATTTATATTAGCGTGTGTAATGTTTATTGTGATGTGTGTGTACGCAGAGTGTTGTCGAGCGAGGCGGTCGCACAGGTGTCGCAAGTGACGTCCACCGGACTCCGGACGCGTGACCTCTGCTCGTCTGCTGCCCATTGTTCCACACGCCGCGCCACTATTGCACCTTAACACTACACTATAGAGGCCATTTTGGAAGACAATGCTACTGAAAACAATTCAGTAGGTATACAGATTATCGTTCGTAATGGTTTCACCTTGCTTGCGAATATAGCGTTTTTACTGGTTTGTGAAACGAAGTGGCAGCGGGCTGGCCCTGGTCACGTCGGCCCGTCGGACTCATACGTGCCACTTACTCGTACGTCCATGTATTTACCTACACTCGCACTTGAAGCATTGGCCAACGTTTACGTGATGTTAGCTCCGATGCTTTTGCATCATTCTTTTAACTGATATTGGAACATGAATAGATGTTAAATTTAGCTGTAGCGTATGTAGTAGAAAGTATGCGTCGTACGAGGTTATTCAACAATGGCGCGCGTCAGAGGGCGCGCACCCTGACCCGCGCGCGACCCGCGCCGACGTGTCGCAGTCCTAACAATACACATAGGTGACATAGGTACGACACTACTGCCGACCTACATGACTCAACATCTTTGTGATTTAAGTGCTCAATACTTTTCTCGAACATTTCGATAACTTCAAGCAATGCGATGAGCAATGATTACCTTGATCACGCGGTGCAAGCGGCTACGCACTGAAAATAATTTTTAACGAAATAAATTGATCCAAATACGAGAAAGCGAACGACAACGGAAGCCACGACAAATAAAAAGTTTTTAAGTTCTATTCAAATGTCTATTTGTGTTAAGTGGGATTCTCATGGAGTGAGTGGTCCCCAATATTGGATCGTCATTATTCTGTGTCCCGGGCTTATTGACATGACAAGAATAGTCGCGGAGGAGGCGCGGGCCACAAAACCAAACAAAAATAATTCAAAAACCGGATTTCCAAAATCCCGTTTTGTCGCATCAGAAACACATTCTGTTTTCGATTTCTATTCTGGTGTTTGTTTTTTCCGTCCATTGTTGAGAGAGTCGCGACCGACATGCGTACCCATTTTTGCAAAGTCTATTCCATTGTTACAGCGGAATGACATCCGCGGGCCGCGGGCGGCGCACCCGCCGCCGCCGCCGCCGCGCCCAGCCTCGACCCGCGACAAAAACCCATCCCAAGTAATGCATCCACTCGATATTATAAATTCGGCCAGAGTCACCCGAGGCTACGCAACGGGAATCCTGTTATCATATTGGATACCGTGGTCGTGGTCTAAATTACTTTTTGTGTGGTGTAAAACGAAGGCTAGGAGTGCGGCCGTTCGCTCCGAGCGAACGCGCCGCTCACCGGCCCGCGCTCGCTTACCCCTTTTCTTACCTGCACTCCTGAGTCCTGCATCAACGTCTCCTTTGTGTTCCTTTTACCTATCCGCTATTATTGTTTGTGTTTTGTTGCATCGTTTCATTCATTATTAGTGATTAGCATCGGATTCCCTTTTATATAAATTAAGTTCCAAATTAAAAAATCTTCGTATCATATTCGGATGAACTGGAACGAAATCAGGGTACACACAGATGTGAAAAAGTGACTCCACAATTTGAGTACCAAATACTGTCGACTTCTCTACAAAAATGTAAAGTGCCGCAGGAGTTAATGAGAGAGTGTGAAACAAATGATCGGCGCGGGAGTCGATTACAATAATGAGACCTATCAAACGTTTGTGATTTTGTTTAAAAAGCGCGCGCTTTAGAGTCCGCCGAGCCAATTACGAGACGTGCGCACGCGCCGCCAAAAAAACATCTCCGTCCGGCCGGCCGAACCCGAGGGTTTTCAGAAACACAACTTAAATAATAATGCAGTAACACGCGAGAATATTCAAACGATTCCAAACAAAATGCGATCCGCGAATTTTGATCCCAAATTCTTGCGGTTATAAAGTCCAGAGCTATTTTTTGCAGCGACTATTGTCTGTCCGGCTCCGACGTGTGCTCCACCTCCGAATGGCTATCGATGCTATTCTGGTGAATTCCCTTTTATTCGTTTTGTTGACGAGATGCAAAATGTTTATAATATGTTGAGTTAATTGGCGTGCGCCGGGCTGTCACAGTGCGCAGGCGCGGAATGCAGGATGTGCGCCACCAGCTCCTCGGGGATAATGAAGTGGGCAAAGTTTTTGTGCGAGCATGATGAGTCCCCGCGGCGGTCCGGGTCGCCACTCGCCCCTATCATTACCCAAAACGCTCCTAATAATATAATAGTCCTGTCACATCCTTTTGAGGGAAAAAGTTTAAAGGACAATTTTCTCGGGTCCATAATAGGCGACGTTCGCCAGTCGTTTATAAAATGTGATAGTTTTTATTGAGGGCCGATTATGGATGGTTTAATTTTAGTATTTAAGTTAATAGCGGAAGTTTTTGGAGTTTATATTGAGCGCGCTTAATTTGTTATCATGTTTGGCTTGAACATCGAACAGCAGATCTTGTGCAGGTGATCCGTTTGTCATGGCGAGGCGCCTGCACTAGGAGCGGACAACGCACTATATTAGGAGCGCGGGCCGGTGTCGGCCGCGCCGCCGCCGCGCCGCCCGCTGTCGACCCGCGCGGCACATTTATATTGTTCATTACGGAGCCGCGAGGTGAGAGATGTTGGCGCTGTCCGCGCGCCGGGGGGCCGCGGGCCGCAGGGCTGGGTCCGACACGCAACTCGTGGAATTCTTGCTTATCCCTACTTGAAAGGGTTGAATTCAATCGAATTTCTGAAGAACTAATAGTGTAAATTACAACCAAGATCTCCACATTTTATCCATCCAAATCGTGGGTATGTCAACTAGAACTGTTACTAATAGTTGATGTTACGTATTTGTGGTGACGAGTAGTGGTATGTTTGAGTGGGGGGCGCAGCCCTGCGCGTGCGGCGGGGTGCCGCGCCGCGGCGCTCGTTGATTTGTGCGCTCCCCCGCCGACTGTATTTGTAGAGGCGCGCGTGGGCCGCGCCACGCACCTCGCACGCACCGGCCGCCGCAACACATTTCAATATCCACCATCTCCTTCTTAATACATCCCTGAATTCCAACCAATTTCAACACACATCGGTCAACATCGAGACATCCGAACTTAACTATTGCGGTTACCAAATAACATAAAGACGATACATAAAGTATTCGTAAGTATAATTCCATCCAGCAGGCACCTACATCGATGTTATCGCTTAACATTTTCCCTCAATTTAGATGCCGTACGGTACAGTCGGATGAAAATCCCACAGCAATCATAATAAAGTGTTTAATGAATGGTGCGACAGGTCGATAGATTGACGACAATGATTGGTAGGAATCTTAATGCGGCGCGGGCGCGGGGCCGGCTCGCGGCGCGAGCGCTTCGGATATCTTCTACGTATTTTCCAATCTAAACGAGCCGAAATTAGAAGGCTAAGACAACTTTGGAACCGGTCAACATAAAATTGGAAACCAAGTATAGTGTGCACGTTGCGCAAGAGTCGAAGCCGAGCGACCAGTTTGGCGCGGCTGGCGTGGGATCTATGCCCGCGCGCGGCCCTCCACTTACGTCCTAAGCGTCGCCTCGTCTCTCGCCACATACGACCTTCCTAATCACGAGCCACATTTATTTAGACTGTCACTTTATTGCCGCGGATTAAGAATCTCGTTGACATAAATTATTATGTGTATAGCGCTTAACATATGGCCATCGGGCGGTCGCTGATACATTACACGGCGCACGTACGTATGTGACTTACTGCGGTACTTGGGCGACTAATTCTCGCGTGTACGCGCCGCTTGAGCCGTTAGCGCTCGCCTCGCGCGGAAAGAAAAATTAATGCATATTATGATAATGGATAGGAGGCGGCGCGGAGTGGCAGGAGCGGTGAGATTCGGAATGTAGTGAGTTTGTCAGCGACTGGTCTTACATATCCCTTGGCCGTAGCATTATTATCTACAGCCAATTAAGGAGCTTGGTATCGAAACCAGTTCTATATTAATTTAGTAAGAGAGGTTGTAGCAAAACGCGCATTCTATCGATAACCATAATTTAAACATTTTATTCGGACTGTTATGGCGGCGTTAGAACTTAATTCCGATTCGAGTTTGTGATGGCTTCAATAACTGTCCTCTAAGTCAGGATTACCGCGTCTTACCTCGCAGCCGCCTCGCTGTGCCGGGCTCGTCAGGGCCGGCCGCCACGTCACTCGTTAATCATCTTCAAACGTTACAAACGTCTATTAGTGTCTCACAATCCGATGTTTATGCGAATTCCTCACCGAAATCCACTGCCTATAATCGTGCAGTCGTCTTTTCGAAGACCTATTAAAGTTTGTATTATGTCGAACTTCTCAAATACCGTATTCTGATTAATCCGTGACGTTATTGAATTATTGTTTGCGTACGAGTCCACTACACGCGCTATTCCATTAATTCGGTCGGAGGCTATGGAGGCGTGTAATCGGTGGAGCGATGGAGCGGTGGCGTCGTGACCACAATTAGACGGGCATTAGGAGTCGGGGAAGGGTGGCCATGGGCCATGTGGCCACGCGGCCATCTCCGCGCAATTGATGGCGCGTATTTATCATCGCGCGCCGAGGACACCTGCTGTTCCTCCCCGACCAGCGCCGAGCGCTTCACGCTCCTAATGCTCTTATTTGTTCTCCGATTGATGAATACCAACTTTTTGTGGTCAAAATCCAATATAAAATATTTGATGGCCGCTGTTAGACATGACTTATTATTTGTTTATCACTTAAATAGTTTTATGAGTGAGCTTTCATTAACTTGTTTTGAAGGAAATCAAATAACGTTTGGTGAAAAGTTTTGTCGAGTTGTTCGTGGGAGGACGGTGTTTGTTGATTGTTGATGAAGTACTTGTTATGTTCTCCTAGCTTGTACGCATACAGTACTTAGTAAGTTTTCTAATGACTCGTATAAGATATCTACAGTAATATTTTGATAGCATACTCAACTTTTTAGTGAAGTGATGTTAAGTAACAAACTAATAGTAGCCCTCATACTTTTAAGCTCACACGATTTGCACTCATTATACATGTATAAGAGCAGCCCTCTCTGCACGCCGCCACATCTGTGGAGTGCCGCGGCGTCATGCGCCATTACTGAACATTTCCTTATAGTTTTCCATTGCTTCGTCATTGGGTGCTAAAAATAACTTCAAGCGTTCCACGGCGAGACTTGCATGCGATATCACACCTTGTTGCTAATGACATAAGGTGTGGTGGAGTGTATCGTGGTGGGCTGTCACAGGCCGTCCCCCCTTTCGCTAGCGCCGGGGAGGCCGTCCATCAGTCAGCGCCGCACGCTGCAGCCGCGCGCGAACTACTGCACTGTCCTGCGCTCCTGGTACCCTCGATAACTATGTACCGACTTGCTACTGCTGCAACTTCAGATTACTAAGCAATATTTCAGTGTAGGTGAGCTTTGACGGCTAGGTGCTTCACTTATTAGGCGTTTATTTATAACACATTCACGAGTATAAAATAATACTAATTGTTAATAATTGATAAGAGAATCGTTTTATAAAGAAGGTTACAGACGATAGTGATAACTACTGCACAAAATATTTTGAAATCACTACTGTTATTGAATTTTAATTTTTGTCCTATGTGTCGTTTAAAGAGAAGAAGACTCCAAAGGACAGAATGAATTAGTAATAACTCGATTGACAAAAGCCTAAAAGCCTTTAGGAATATTTTTTTGGCATTAAACATTATTTCAAACAAGGTTTCTTAAAATACGACTCGAGAGAACTCCAAGTGGTTTCACACATGGTCGCGACTTGCTATCTCTGGTTTATGTGGATGATTTTATTTGGTTTATCTTAATGAGCGCCGTGTAACAGGGTGTGAATCATTGATTGTGTTGTGTATACAAGCGTATATGAGTGGAGGCTCGCAGATGCCTGCGAGCGCAGTGCGCAGGTGATGGGCGGCCGGTGCGCAGCGCACGGCCTCGCGGTCGGGCTGGTACCTTACTTATCAAGGGCTTCACTTTGAGGACAAGCTTAGTAATGCTGCATACAACATTTACATAGGTATGAACATACTACATAAGTATCTATGTGTAATGATGATCTGGGATGACAGTACACGTTAATTTTGTTATTACATGAAACAAAGTAACACTTAATGTTACACTTAATATAAACCTTTTTTTATTCATTCATCTTGGCTACTTCATGGAGCTTACATGATATTCAGAGAACAAATAACAAAAAAGTGTATCTGAATGTATATCATATGATTTTGAGTATGTTATGTATGTATAGTGGAGGCACATAGGATTCCTCACCGATGCATCAGGGCATCAGACACATAACATAATCAAAGAGGTTGCGTGATAACTCTCGTGATTTCATCTAAACTCAAACTGCAGTAATTTATAAAATGCCAGCTATTTGTGTCGGTTGGCCAAATTCCCCGTGTTTAATGCAGATATAAATTAGGGCCGGTACACACGCGATACGTAAACACCGTGATCTCGAGAGCCTTCGGCGACCAGCGCCGGATTATACTCCGCGGACACTCCTCGGATGACCAATGATAATTTGGGCTGTCTGATGTTCGGAGATAGCTTGTAAGTTGTTGGAATTAGGAACTTTAAGAGCTTATAACAAAACAACCTTTTGTTAACAATATTGTTTATTACAGTATCTCAAACTGATTTTGCCTGAAACTGATATGAAAACTGGTTCATTTATATTATGACATTTATGACTTTTTGTCAAGAACTCACAATTATTAGTGCAAGTACGCAAGTGCTTTTGTTAACAAACAGCACCTCCCATTTAGCAACAACCTCTGCAATATGTGGTTGGTAAGTAAGCAACCACAAAACGCTAATAGGTAATCGTTATCCCTTTGAACCGTAAACAAGTGTGGTATGTCTGAGTCGCGGTCTGCGGCGAGCCCCAGAGGGCGCGAGGAGCACGCACGCGGCACTGCGGAGTTCGGATGTCTTGTTATGACTTACTTCATACTTTGATTACTATGTTACGGCAAATTCTACGACAACGTTCCTCATTTTGATTGTTACCATCAAATCATTTCATTGACCGTTTATCCACGTTAGGTTTCGTCTGCAAAACTAGCTTTAGACTAGACTTATTGGCAATAAATACTAGAAAAATATAACAGTTTAATAATAATTAATATAGAAGGAATAGGTACCATGTTCGTGTCTCGTGCCAATTGATCATTGAGACGTTGGTGTTCATATGACAAGTGAATCTTGTTATTTGGCCGTAAAGCAGATGCGGGGGTGCGGGGCTGTGTGCTCCGTGGAGTGACCGCGTGTGCACATGTTGTAATCAAACGGCGATAAATCTAGTGGCGCGTACACACAGTGCGGAGTACTCGCGGCAGATGCGCCGCGGCGTCTGCCGCCGCCTGCTCAGGAAGGTAATTTGTATGGTGACATTGTAGTTCCGGCTCCAGTTATTTATACCGCGCCGATTAGCTTTACGACTGCCGCCACGCTTCCGCTAGCCCACTCGATCGATTTAATTAAATACTTCCTCGGACTAGATTTAATACACTTCCGAACTCAACTCTTGTTTGCTTAATTGCTGGATGAAAATTTTAATGGTTAACATTAATCTTATTAATTTACCTGCCACAACTACATGGTTTATTGAATAGAAAACGATTCGTATTTAACGTTCGAGACCTAAGGCAGTTCGTTACCTAGGCAATAAATTATTACACTAGTCAGGGTAGAAGTGGGCAAAATGGAAATGAGTTACCAACACCAAAATTATAGTACATACACACATATAGTACACAAATATAGTGTATTATCAATAAGTTTGGTCATAAAATTATTCTTATCTACTAATTACGGCTAGGTATATCCTTGTAGTGAGCCGTGACAGTGAGACAGGCAATAATGCGGCGGTGTGCAGGAACAAAGGGCGCGCGCACACGGGCGGCGGACGCGAGGCGGACGCGAAGGAAGTGCGTTATCGCGCGGCGATCGCGGCGCACGCGTGTCCGTCACGCCCGGTGTACACCTGCCCTTACCCCGAACCGCTAATATATCATTATTTTTTGCTTTTTGACGTGTAATTGATTTAAGAGCCGTAACAATTCACCTCGGTCCGTAACCGTCGCGAATACGCGGCCGCGCCGGTCCGCTGGTACCGCTATTGTGGTTGTTTGTGCGCCACCGGTTCAGCTTTGGTCTGGTGATCATGACGCACAACGCTGCGGTGTGAGTATGCGATGCCCGGACACTCAATCATATGAAAAACGTCGAGAGTGGTCTCGTGTTCCGTCGCAGTATGCGTCAGCGGCGAGGGGCAAGCGCGGTGAAGTGCGGAGTCTGGTGATCATGAACCACAACGCTGCGGTGTGCGGTATGCGATGCCCGGACACTCAATCATATGAAAAACGTCGAGAGTGGTCTCTTGTTCCGTCGCAGTATGCGTCAGCGGTGAGGGGCAACAGCGGTGAAGTGGGGAGGTGTACTGCCGCACAACGCGGCGTCATTCTCGGTTCAACGCTGCGGTGTGCGGTGTGCGTCACGGGTCATTATGGAATTGTATGAAGACAATTTAATAGAATAAGTTCGCAGATATTCTGCATTATATAAAAACTAGCAGCGCCCCGCGGTTTTACCCGCGTTGTGCCCGTTCCCGTGGGAATATCGGGAATTTTTATAAAATTTCGGGAAATTTTATAAGTACATAAAAACCTTTCTCTTGAATCACTCTACCTATTACAAAAAACTGCATCAAAATCCGTTGCGTAATTTTAAAGATTTAAGCATACAGACAAACAAACAGGCAAAAATAGCGACTTTGTTTTATAGTAGTGATAAAGATAAAAAACTTTAAAGTTTAATAGTTAAGAAAATTGCTGGAGGAGATAGCGAAGAAGTTAAATAAAACACGTGAGTATTATGTATATTTCTAATTGTTTATTCGACAGCGGTAGGTACCTACCTAAGTTTAAATAAAAAATGGCAAACATTACTAGTGACACATGAAACATTTTGATGATTCTGAGGTTGGAAACTTGATGAACAATTTAATTGAAATTTAATGAACAATGAATGAATTCTTGTGCCGTAATAGCAAATTTCCGTTTTCTGGTTCTAGGCTGTGTGTCACTAATATCATATTTTATGGCCATTAAGGTTTCGTAACAACCTTTACTTCTCCGTTGTAAAAACATGTTCCTCGGAGATTTTCTTTGTCTATTCAGAAGCAGTAACAATTCTTCTTCTTCCTCCTCTTCAAGCAAAGCACAAATTAGAGAAAAATTGTTCATGTTGTGATGTTCACGTCTTCCTTGGTAGCTGCGGCAAAATCAACTGACCACCTCTCCGCAGGGACGCAGTACACTTCCCCACTTCACCGCGCTTGCCCCTCGCCGCTGACGCATACTGCGACGGAACACGAGACCACTCTCGACGTTTTTCATATGATTGAGTGTCCGGGCATCGCATACGCACACCGCAGCGTTGTGCGTCATGATCACCAGACCACCTCTCGGCAGGACGCTAAATGCTGCGTCGTGACGCTGCGTTGCGACGCATACCGCAGCGTTGTGCGTCATGATCACCAGACCAAAGCTTAGGCACCGCGACGCCGACTCACATTCACACAAATACTTAAGCACACAAATACCTACCATTAGCTTGACCTGTTCAATACTTACGGTCTAGGAGGCAGCTTAAAGTCGTCACTACTGACGCCAGGCAGCAGCTGCTGGATTAGTGTATACCGCTGTCTTACCCTTTGGTCCACTAGTGTCGGTTTTGCAAAGGTCACCGTTGTGAACTTTGTCTCGCTGACACAACAATATATAGTTACAAAAAAAACTTGAGTTGAAGCTCTCGGTTCGAAACCATAAGTGCTTTCCATAAAGCTATACTATGCTGCTTTGTGCATGCACCAATCATATAAAACGTGAGGAAAGTACAGCAAAGCTCATGGGAAGGCACACTTACCTATAGTTTCTACCAAGTACTGTCAACTTCTTTACTAACTTCAAAAGTGAAACTTAGCACCAACAAGCGTAAATGCAGGGGACATATCATCAAGTGTCAAGTAGTGATGTACAATACACGGAGCGCTGCGCTCTCGACGCGTGCGCTGGCGCGGCACTTGAGGTGGACTGTGACAATGACCACTCGACAACCACTACACTGACAAAACTGAATTAAACAGTCTCACATTGCTATTAAAGTTAAGATATTTGAAAACAAAAATTGTAAATATTCTAATTGAATAACCAAACTTAATAAAGTCTTTAGAAATAACCTTACCAACACGGAACTGTCCTATCAGCGACGCACAGGACCTCCCCATCATAAAAACGTTATGAAATAAAACACACCATTGTTTCATTAATATTTTATTTACTCGACAATCGCAGATGTCTCTGTCTGTCGTTGCCCGTACTTAACATATAAAGAGAGATCTACCGTTTGGAGAAAAACCAGCTTTCACTATTTACCTACATTTTTACAAGGTTTGTCAAAAGCCTTGCATTCCTAATCTATAGGAAATCGCCCTACATTCTTAGAAGACCACAGGAAGTATCATTTAAGCTTGAATTTTTCTGAGCTGCAGGGCTAAAGCACAAAACACACATAGTGCGGGTGCGGGCCGGATGCGGGCCGGGTGCGGGTCACGTGACGTTGTATTCCTTGTATTTGTATGGAAGGTCACACTGGCCCAGACTAGTAGCCCCGTAGCGGGACCAGACTATGTATCTTGCACTTAAGATGCATGCTAAGTCAAAGATTTTATCTCCGTTCCGTTCACCGTTATCAAGAGAAAAGATAAAAGAAAGAAAAGATGTCGTATTTAGCATTCATCTTAGTCCCACTAAACCTGAACCCCATACTTATGTAATCTAAATACTCGTATCTTCATAAAACTTTAACATAATCTTTGTCGTTTAACACATACGGTTAATCACAAAGAAACTCAAAAGTCGTAACATTCATATTTGCAAAAAGAATAAACATTGTTGCAACAAAGGCATTAACACTTATCAAAATAGGGTTGTACCACGGTAATACTTATCTAATATTACCGTAGTTGTACGGACTAAATCAGTGTGTGTGTTATTCGAGTACTATTCACCTTCGCCTGTGTGGTGCTCATTTGTCATACGCCTGAAGTGGTTTCTATCGGAACGTGACCTATTTCCAGCCTGCGACGTCACGTGAAGATAGATCGACGTAGTACAGCCCTCAGTAATATCACAGGTCATGTAGTGTAATTACTCATACAGTTCGTTTGACGACGGAAAAATGAATTTACCCTTAATAGTACACAGGCAGACCTTGGTGGAACAACTGAATCACAGAGCCCGCTCTCCTGCTGTTATATTAAAACTAGTGAGTTGATTGCTTTTTACACCCTTATTGATACTTATTCAAGTCTTGTAAGAATATCTCGCAGGGGAAACAAACTATGAGTTCCACTTATATGTTAAATGAGGAGGTGAGGAGAAACATTCTAAAGCGTCGTTTCCATTGAGCCAGCTTACAAGCGGTAAACTTCATCTTCAGAATTTCCCGACTGGCGGCTTGCAAAATCGCTTAATTAAAAAGGCGCTTTAAACAGCAGCGAAAAGTTTTCTTTAAAAGATTTTTTGTAGAAGTTCTTATGGTTATTAAATAATATTAATATTAAGATAACTTAATAAGTTAATCACATCGCCGTGGTCGAGTGATCTCCGTGCATTGTGCACTCCGTCAGGTATAATTAATGCACATTATTATTTATTTACCTAATTGCGGGCAATAATTAAAACTTACCTAAATGCACTCGGTCTCGTAAAAAACTCTACAATAACATATTAATTTAATTAATTAATTACACTCATTTTTGTATTAAAATCAAATGTATTAGGACCTTCTCGTAGAATCCCTACTCTTTTGTTAAATGTTTCAACTTTTCATTGCAAAGGACGTTTGCGTCATTTGTTATGAAGTTAATTAGTTGTATCGCACCTGTTGACACGATAAACCTATTTTGCTCAAAAAACTACTTATCGACTTGTACATTAGTTAGCCGATTAGCATAAGCTGTGATCGGGTGTCAGTCAGTCGGTCACGCAATCAGTTCGTACGTTCGAGATCATGTTGACATCCGCGGACATTGATTGGACTTGCCACATCGCCGCAGGAAGGTGTCCACCTGTGCTTACTCTGAGTGACGCAAAAACACCGTTCATTACATTACCGAGGACTTAGCACTGTGATTGACAACTCTGCGTGAAAAAACATTCGGCAGATAATAATGTAAATTAGTATTAATTATAGGTATATGTTACCAATTATTTCAAAGTTCAGTTGACTTCTAATTGTGAAGCCTACTTCTCCTAGATGTTTCATAAGGTATCGAATGGTGTCTCAAAACTATAATTTTCATGTCTGACAAAAAGTACTTATAAAAAAGTTTGCTCTACTAATTCATCACATCTTGGACTAGATATTTATGGAAATACTTTAAATTTAATATTCTGAGCCATTAAGAGCACGCGACACTGAGCACTTCTCATAAAAACTTATTTAATTTATAACTAAATCATGTCGCCGCGACCTTGTGTCACTAATTAACTCGACGTAAGGTCACCTGTGATTTAGTTACGAGTGCATTCTCACAACACATTACTTTGAACAACCGCTCAAGAAAGTGGACAATAATTTTAAAAGTCACTGGTAGGTAACTAAGACATTAATTTCCGAGGTATATTATTATAATAATGAAGGTTCCTATTGAGGAAACACTTTTCAAAAGAGTTTAGATTTAAAAGTTAAGAAGCATTTCCTTTGTTATTAGGTATCTACGAGTATAAAGGAAGCATATGGTATATTTACTTAAAACAATATAATCTATACTCACTGGTACTTAAATATACTCGTATCTAGGTGAGTAGAAGATCGATTGAGACCCAACATTGAAGATAAATATTAGTTAATGGTGATCCGATCGACAAACAATTTTCTCCTGTAAATAGTCGCCTATCAATTTCCCTGACCGTATAATATAGTTAAGTAACTCTTCTTATTATTCAAAAACTAAATACAATATCAAGAGTTCGTCCCTCATTTAAGTGTTATTGAGCAACAAACAAGTTTACTATTTACGAGGTATTTAGGTAAAATGACACTTCATTATCAGTTTATGTTTGTGAATCGTTTTAGACGCTGTAAAATAACTCGGACGTTATTCATTTTTATTCGGCATACAAGTTCGTCGGCCGTAACACACTTACCTACATATCAGTTCAACAATTGGTGTATTTCGTGTGTGTATTCTATCGGCAGATGTTATTGTTTCAGGAACAATCCGTATCAAATGGAATCAATTAGAAGACGTACGCGATTGCGGAACTCGTTCGTGAGTAACAGTATCGATGATATTCGTATGCAGATGTCAATAAATGGGTAAAACTTAAAAATAATAAATGTTATTTTAGTCGGAGAGCCGGCGGTAGTCTCGTTAATGGGACCGGTCTATTCCTTCCGCGTTGTAATCAAACAAAACCTGTATGCAACATACGTACATCCAACTCACGTGTTTTCACATAAATAAATAATGTATAGCACTAAACCGTTTCCCAAACCACAAGTTGTCATTATTTATTTCTAATCGAATATAACTGGTAACTGTAGAAAATTTATAAAATAAACGTGTGATGAAAGTGAATCGTGACCTCCTGGCCTAGCTGGGCGGCGATTAGTTTCTAGTCGTAATATTTAATTACTTTTAGCAACGTGTAGTGATGTACCCGAGAGGAGCGAGGAGCCGCGCGCACCCCGCCGGACCAGCGCGCGCCCCGGCCGGGCAGCGGGCGGGCCCGCACCGACGGGCGCGGAGCACTATGGCGAGCACCTCGTCAACCCAAACACAACCTCTCTCGCCGCGGTCGGTCAACGTCCACACACTCCCGCTGTAGGCGTCATTCAAAACTCTGGTAATTAATCATCCGCGAACCTGCAATGACAACCGGTGATATAATTCAATAATGTATGATAATATATTAATAAATCATAATTTAATTGATTTATATCATTTATTCTGCTCAAGTGTTGAATGTGTCGGCGTAATTAACGCCTTTATGATCGCCACTGAGGAATCGTAAAAAGTAAACAAATGAATAATAAAATGTTACATTTATCAGTTGATAAGTAGCTCGTATATTGCCTTATTATAATATCGTTTACACCGCCTCTAAGAGCGTACATTATTTATGGACGCATCAAAAAGTTGTAAAAGTTCACCTCAAATTATAAATACAGTATACTTCGGACGCGTGGCTTACTGAACTAATTCTTATGCTAAACGAAGCGGCGTGAGTGATAACGGCGTGTGGCTGTGTGTGAGGCCTGGAGCTCGGAGTGGGTGTGGGTGGTGTGCTGTGAATGGGGATGCATGGAGGATGAAGAGGAACGTGGAGGAACGTCAAATCGTCGATTCCGGTTGTGTCCTCTGTTGACCGGGAGGTTGCATTTTGGTGTTCTAAAAACTCCTACACTTTGTACCTTATAATACCGCACTAGGCTAACTTGGTGATTATGCCTATTCCTCCTCACGGCACTGATATCTTCAGTGAGATGAGAGCAGTGGCCCAATGGGACATTACAGGCTAATACTTTAATTTGGTGTTGTCCTCTAACCTATACCTTTTCATCAGTGGCGCCGTCGATGTCTGCAAGTCTCTCTGACTCTGTTGTGGTCACAGACGCATCATTTGTAACTCGTTTATTTGCATCCACTAACAATGCCATTATGTAAATCATACATCTCGGGTCGCGAGTCAATCAGTCGAGATCGAGAGTGGATCGAGTTCGACGCATGATCGGTTAATTACCGCTCGCTCGGGTTTCAATCGATATCGACGCTCTGGTAATCGATTTTGTTCAGTATTAAAATAATTACGGGTTATTTTATTAATTAATTGTAGAACGGTAGCCGTTTGTATGGTAATGTTTGATGCAGAGCACCAGGTGCCTCGGCGTGACGTAGTTCATTCAATTGAACGGTTTGGCGCTTATCTGATGAAGCATTTGATTGCAGTTGGATTTATTATTTTAATTACGACTTCATCGCTCTAATGACATGTTAAGATTTTACGTAGATCGAGCACTTAAACATAAAAACAATATCTATGCGAGGCTCACTGCACAGACTACAGCCTTCAACAAGACTATACATTAATGTGATTGTTTCTACGCAGTAAAAGTATACCTCCCCGGTACCTTAGACCTCGTATACTAGTTCCAATAACCATTTACCTGGTGACGCAGACTCGCAGTGATAAAGAAGGTATGCGTTGTTACGCACTCGCATAAGTCGCCCTCATGCCGCTGATAACAAAAGGTTTCTCTGTACTGATAACACGTAGAACGCAAAACACACACACACACATTGATAAACGTTAAGGGAAATGCTATTATCAGCTAGCCCCAGGATCCCTGTTGTACCTAGAAGGTAGATATGCTAACCTGTTCTGGGATGGCGTGGGAATTGTGGGAAAAGGGTTGAGTAGGTTGAGTAGACACCTAAGAATAGGTATACCGTAGCCCGCAGCGTTTAGGGTAGATTCATTTCATATTTATAGCAAATTTAATATTTGCTTTTTGGTGCTTAGACAGCCTCGTGTGAATTAGTACTGATTTTTTAGTTTTTTTTATATTTAGTGGTTGTTTCAATCGTCAAACCATGTCAGAGGCTTTTAGACCATTGAACACCTCCGACACCGTTGGCCACAAACCTACTTCAATTCCTGTTTCCAAACATTACTTACACTATTGGTTGATATCGGTCACCATAACATCTCATCGAGATACCTCGTCCTAACTACCTTATCTATTATATAACAGTAGAGCTGTGTTGATTTCCATACAATTTGCGTACAACAATGATTGATAGTTGACCGCGACATCCTGCAATTTGTCGTCTAGACGCGGCCAGACGACCGGCCGGAACCGGGGGGCGCGCTTGTCAATCTGTCGGTCACTCGTTACTTGTCACATCACATGAACATCTAGGAATTATAATATCACTAGATGGGCTCAGGGTGTCTCTACACAACAAACAACTATGCTACGCTTTATTATGATGATACCACATAGCATAGCAACGTAGCATAAAGAAAGGCTGGTAGAAAGGCGCCCTTATTTCGGGGGGCCTTAACTAAGGTTTTAAGGTTTATTGAATGACGTATTTAAATTGTGTTTCACTCTGAATAAATTGTAACTCATGTATTTGGAAGAAACTTTCTTGAGCCAGAACCTTTAAAGCTTTCTACAATGCTTATAGATCTACATGAAATAAGTTCACCTAGATATAATTATCCTACAAAATTAAATTGTACACAACTCGTTATCCAAACAAGTTGTTTCTGCGAGCTCTCATTAGGCTCGTAATAAATCTCCCAATAGCCGTGATTTCGCCTCGACTATCGCTCGCAGGAGACCCCGCGTTTTGCTAGACCGGCCAGTTCTTCATAACTCCGCCTGTTCTAAATGTACATCTGATTAACAATAATTACGTTACATATAAAAACTATGTGAAGTATTTACGATCAGCTATTACGGTGGGTCTGGCAGCGCCGCATTCCGCGCGGCAAAAACTTAAATATATAATGTGTTTGTGTTTCAGAAAAAATAGGAACACTAACTAGATCTAGTATTAGCATAACCGAGCCGCGAGTGATTGATGCCCGCGCTGAGTGATGGCCGCTCGCTTTACACTTTCGATGCGCGGGTGCGGCTTACATATTACACGAGCAGATGCATTATTTACATTCGTAATGAGATCCACGTGGTTTCATAGATTGCATTACATAACATTCATTGTTCAAGAAAATCCATCATTATCTACAAAAGACATGCATAGTGTTTGATTTCTATGATATTATAGCCAACTATCGCTTTTAGGTAATGTTTTGTCAGTAATAAGTGCAACTAAACACTTCATAAACAATCCATATAAATAAATTCCACTGAAATATTGCGGCCGTCACCGCCATCAACGCTCAACGCAAACCCCCGGGAGCGAGCTCCGGGCTGTCCAAACAGAGCTACCAATGGAAATGTGTCTAATGCTTCAATATAAGTGTAATAAGTAGAGATCGGATCCTCGGCCCTCCCACACGCAAACATCGTGTTTCAGTTTCAGTTTTGATTGGACAGCGGCCCCGTGGCGCCATCTAGCGGCAGACGCGCGGAAGCACACCGCCATCGCACACATACAAGCTAGTGACATTCAGTACGGTGTTGTGGTGTGCGTTACAGCTGATTTTCACGATAATTTCACGAGATCATTTGAACTCGGATGACGTTTGTCATGTGTTTAAATTGATATCAATGCTGATGTGCAAATTAAGTTCATTTTAATTTCAGCTGATGACAAATGTTGATAATATAATCTCTACATACTATTTGTTAATTGTCAGTAAATAAACGATTTAAATGGATTCAAAACCAAAAGATAATAACTGACTATAATTTGAAAATAGTTAACATCAACTCGAAGTTCATTACTGGCAATAAACAAACACCCAAGTACCTATAATGAATAGCTACATAAAAACCCCGCACAGTGTAGTCGCTAATATGAGCGCTGGACAAAAAATTAAACAGATATTTATGTCTCTCCCACGCGGGTCAAGGGAGCCGCGGAGAATCGCGACACGAACGTCGGTACCGAGTACCCGAGTACCGAGTACTAGACCAGTGGCGGGCACTGGACCAGCGCCGCCCTGCCCTCACTCGCCTCATGAATACCGTTCTCACAGCATTCAACTGATAACGATTAATCTCAACACTACAAAAAACTAGCAATCCATAACAAATTATAAATTAATAATTGAAATTACAATTTTCGATGGAAATGCCAATAAAGTAGGTCCTTTGGGGACCGATTAGAATACAAACAGAGTCGATAATTGGTGAATTAATTTGAGTGATTAAATAATGAATGGTAATCGTGAGATATCATCGTCGACGGTGTGATGGGCGGATTGAGAGCGCAGTACTTAATGATCAGTAATGGAAGTAATGTAACAGAGACCCGATTGTGTGGTAAAGAGTCGGCTGACATGTTTCCAGGCCGACGGTGCCGCGGACATCGGCATCAACTAAATGAAAGTCGTCCGTGCTATTATTTGACACATGAGCAGTGTCCATGTGACCCGCAGCCCGGGCAGGTCACTTCACTAATTTGCAATAATATGCGTTTTTTATTTAAATTTTAGAAACTCTATATTTATTACATAACGGTTTCTATTCAACTTTAGATTTTGATGCGATTTTAACAATATATCAAGTGAAATTGTCACCATAATATAGATACAAAAATATATTTTAAATAATATTGCAGATACAATCAAAGAGATGTCACATTCGACCATTAATTAATATGAAATGATTACCATAGTTTATATTATGGTTGTTTTTTATCATTTATATTTTTTCTAATTATTGGCAATAAATAACATGTTATCTGTCAGCTAACGTTTTCTTGATCGGGTGATACTAAGGTGATCCTAATCAGTAGTGGTCCGTATTGGTCCTGACCTCAGCGCGCCGCTTCACTTTCCAACCTCCGACTCTCTACTATCGGCTCTGTCCCGATAGCTCCACTCATTTCATCGGCCGGTATCGACTCGCTCCCGATTGACCTACTGTCCATAATTAAGTGCCGCCACTTGACCGCGCGACACTCGCACGCCACTTATCATTACCATCATAACACGCGTGTCTTTTAACTCTTTTTTCATCTTCGTCTTAATATTACAAGGTTTTGTAACCAAATCTGATGTTATACGTTACTTGAAGTTGCCTAGTTTACCGTATTCAGTATATCTATAAGCTATACTACATACTGAGTTAGTAATTTAATGACTGCACGAATATCTGTATCTATTACTTGCACATAATGTTTAAAAGGTAAATAAACAAACGTGTTGGACGAAACAAGTAGTATTATAAGTTATAAATCAGCGAGTGCGGACAGCGAGCGCTCTCAATATTTATTTATTTGATTTAATTAAGTTGTAATATAATACTGAAATAATAAACGAACGGGTAGCGAGCGGGGCGCGGCGGGGCGGGCGCGGCGCGTCGACGACAGATAAATGTTTAATTAACACGTAAATTAAATAATTCCCACTTAATCACGGGTAGGTTCTGATCATTACCGTGCTCTCGTGATCGCGCGTGATGACCGCGCGCCGCCGCGGCTGCCGAACAATAATCATTTCTATGAATCCCACGTTAAGATATTGTTTACATCGTAATGATTCATTATAAAACTTGTCAAATAATCGCCACATTTTTTATTGATTGCTATTTTATTGGTTGTTTATTGCCGTTATATATTTACTCAGGGCCGCTATTTCTTCAGAGAGAAACCAGAAGTGTGTTGGAGCTAATTCCTGAGTATTAATCCTTTTTACAAAGGTCAGCTTTCTGGTTGGGTTGACATTGGCATCAGCCATAAAAGTGACAAACGTTCAAGATACGACGACAAGCAGTTCGAGCCGCGGCAGCCCGGCCGGTATCGGTGCGGCCGGGCCGCTTCCGGCCCGCGCGGGGCCCACGACCTTCGCACCGCCTATAAACAACTCCGCCGTTCAATTACATCATTCAGAAACAATTAAAGTCACTCCGATACTCCAATGCTGATAATAAATACACTAATTTGTTTAAAATACGTGTCACTACAGGTTTTCTTTCCATTTTATTGTCGATATCTCGAGTGGTGTTTACACAGAGTTTAACTATCATTCACGTTCCGGATAGGTACGAGCAATAGAATAAATACATTTAGCAAGTACTGGCAGAACTACATCATGTGTACGGTAGGTAAGTAAAGGTGTTGTTAAAGTAGTATGCAGAAGCGGCCGCGCGGCCGCCGGGCGGCCGGCGGGCGGCGCGGCGCGCGGGACCGCTCGCCGCGCTCCGAAACCGTACAACCTATAAATTTAATACAACATGGACGCTGATAGAGGCCTCGCCTGCACCTGCCGGCTTCACCTTTTTTAAAAACATATTTTACGACAAAACGCAGAAAAACTGACAGGTAGGTAGGACGCGACGCGACGCGATACTGTCGCGAGCGACCTCTGTCGCTACTCTAATAATTTATTACGCACTAGCTATTGTCCGTGACCGCACTTGTCTCTTGCAACCTTACATCTCAAAATCGATACATGAAATCAAACAGGTGTAAGTATAGATTACACGGACCCCACTAATGAGTGCATTCGTGAGATAGCCTCGCTAACAATGAGGCTCTCTTCTCATCCATCGAAGTAATAATTGTTTTCACATAACAACTGATAAATGAATGATTACTCATTCATCTCATATTTGTGATTGCTCCTAGTCAGTTGTACAAGTTATTTGTTATTTTTTCCATAACCTATATCGTCCCACTGCTGGGCAAAGGACCCCCCAAACGCTCCCATCTCTCCCTGTCCAAGTTAGGTATTTCTTATATAAGTTATATCTTTAACGTGACGCGTGTCTGAATGTGAATTTATTTCTCTTTTTTTCAACTTTTCAATAGGACTTGGGTCCTTTGTCCTGCCGTAGGATATAACAGGTCGATACGCCTAGTAACAACAGCTATTCACACTTTATTCTTATTAAAGTATTTAGCATCTTTAAGACACATTAAATAACTGACATTAATTGATCTAACAATCGATCAATGTAATTACGTTATGTAAGGTGATCCCAATAGCACACATATCCGTGTGTTAACAAGTTATGATCAGTCACATGAGTGTAGTCTGTCTGTCGGTCTGTCGGTCCGCGAGCCCGCCGCCGGCCATCGATCAAGCGGTTTAATTAAACTAATTATTAAACTCGGAGAATGTCACAGTAATCACTAGAGCGAGCGCACTTTTATGGACTCTACTCATAAATATTAAGCTTCATAAAGCTGCTTGGCAAAATGTTGGTTAGATGAAATATAACATAGAAATCACAAGAAAAGTACAGAATAGACTAATACAGTTTCAATGTTCACGAATAACTGTACATTAAAGTTAAGCAAGTATTACTCAATACGATTGTAACCCATCAACAAGAAGGAACATACAGACATGATCTTAGTAAAACTACCTGATACGCTAAGAATTACCGCTTAGTGATCAAAAAGCTAAAATAATACTTAACATACCTAAATAAAATATAGGTTTTATATTAGTTGCTGAGGGTTTTCCAAAGTTTTCTTATCACTAACAATATATCGCTTGTATACAATTATACGTCGTTAAGCCAATTAAAGGAACTATATTTGAATCAATATCTCTTCATTATTTCAAGACATCGCATCTTTTAATAAAACAATAAAATGCATTTCAGCATTACACAACAATTAATTATTATTGAAACACTAACGTGTGAATCTTAAATTGAATTTAAATTATGTTTAAATATAAAGAAAAAAGAGTAATAAAGAGTTTTATAAAGTTAAATACTCTCTGTAGGTATACGAGTATTGTACATGGATTTTCTTTCGCCCTATGAATAAATAAATTGATAAAAATGAATATTATACTTACAATATACAATTATTCATATGTTCATTTAAAGATTGTACTATTTTGCACCTAAGAACTGAATAATTGGTAATTAATAAGCGACAATAACTAAAATGACAACATTATAAAACAAACCTGCATAACATTGTTTTATTTTGTATGAACAACTCTGAGTAAATATATTTGTAACCGTTTATTTTGTGTTACTAAGCCCGTGAATAAAATGCCGACGGGAAGTGTATTGTCGCATGCGCAATGTGAAGACGGGTCAACTTCGACCCCATAGTGTTAAATGAACCTTTCTCAAATACGCCCGACATTATAATAAAATTATTGCTTGTATTACAAACTTGTCAGTCAGTTAGCCACGCGACTGTTTCTTCATACACTATATTCATTAGAACGAATGTAAAAACTAGAAGATTGATCGCTCGCTAATTCGGTTCACAACTCACTTATTCGTGGGTAATTACTTTGACGGGTACATATCTCATTTTAATATTATTATTTTTCCTTATTAGTTTATGCAAGCGAACATTAAATTAAGAATCAAACAATTTGCTCATGATGATGAATTTGAAGTAAGTAAATATTATTACAAACTTACGTTTTTAATGTTATTGTTGTATAGTGATACATTAAACAATACATTCAGATATACAGGCTATTATAATTATCTAGCATGATTACATTAATTGTTAATGAATTGTATGTACTGCCATAGATTTATTTTTTAATCCGTATTCATATTTTTGTGATATGTCTCTAATTAGAAAAATCCCATACAGAAGACATCAACGAGTGACAAATGTCACAAGTTAAGACTAGGTATGTGAAATTAAAAAATAGCGGATAATACAAATGTACCATATCAAATTATTATTAATCTGTTATTCAAAATATTTGAAAATTGTTACAAAATAAAAACCTAGTAAAATACAATTTGCAAATACTTTGTAATGAGCTATTGGTATTGTACTGTAAGTACTCCGTACGAGTATTATATCAACGGTATAAATTATGTTATTTCGTATTTGATTATTTACTGGAGCCGTAAGTTTGTTTGCTCGAGGATGTTCATGTCGCTTGTATCTTTTTAATTTAATTAAATAAATTAAATTTACGATAACATTCGTGTCCCTTGCTATCTACAATATTGGAAACGGAAAAAATAATTTAAATTCGATTCAACAAAGAATAATGATAAATTAAAATACGATTACATACTATTCAACCTGGCACGGTGATTACAAGTGTAAATCCACTTAATTGGGTATGTTTAGAAGGTGTCCGCATGTTTACTAAAGGTTGACGTCACGAATGTCTTTCAAAAGAGTCGCAAACAAAATATCTTTTGTTACATGTTGTCCCGACGGCCGCGGCGACCCTCGCGCCGACAATAAGTCACCTTTGTGAAGGTATCGCCCAACTGATATTATATTATGATAGACATGTGTAGTTTGAACTTTAAAATATTTTAAACTTTGTAAAAAAATAATGAAATGTTTGGCGTTATCAAATAAAAGTAACGTACCTATCTGAGTATGGTGTCCGTCGGCGGCAAAACGTTTCTGTTGTGACTTTCAGTTCAGAAAATCTTTTAAAATATTTTAAATAAGTATTTTGTTCATTCCTAATGTTTATTATGTAATTCGAAATTACAAATAAGTATAATGTTATTTTAAATATTTGTTATAGTAACGTGTAAAATAAGGTATTGTAGGTATCTAAGTGTTGTAGGCTCTTTATCAAGTTCATGTTTTAGTCAATGAGTGATGTGTTATATGAATCGATGACTGGTGAAATACTTGTATGTGTTGCGAGTGAGGAGACATCCGACTAGCTGGCTGCGAGCGCGGCGTCATGTTGGACGAGCGCTCTTTACATTTTTTGCCACAAGACACATAACTCCTGAGCTCTTAGCATTTTTTGTGACTTGAAATATTGACAGGAGAAAGCTAATTTATATTGCCAATACGAGCGAGCGGAGTCGCGTGGACCATGGCCGACGGCAAACCAGTCTCACAGTAATTGAATTAACTATAAACCAAACGCTAACAACTGACATTCGTATCGTATGGGGCACTCATTCAGCTAGATCATAAAAATGGCAATTACTTACTAGAAATCCAGCTAAAAGCAAATAATATATTCATGGAACTGGTCGCGATAACGTTCCGATGGAAAATAATAATTATACATTGATCTAGTTGTTGCGCGCGTTATCAGACGACTAGTTTCAGCCGAGTGCCGCCGCGGGACAGGCGCGCGCCGCCGGCTCGGCTCGCGCTCGCTTGGAACAATGCTCGCTCGTCACGGTAGGTATCGGTGGAGCAATATCATCTCTCCTAAATGTTGTCATTATGAAAATCGACACAGATTCAATGTCAGCTTTACACAACGACCATTATATTAACATAACTTTTGCAATTGGTTTTAGAACAGAATATCATTACAAAATCAATACGATTACCTATCGGCGAGCCCACTTCACTTTTACGGCTAACTTTATAATGAAAGTTTAATATTTCAACAGTTTGACATCTCGGGGAGATAAATGACAATGATAAATACAAGACAGAGCGGAAACAAAAACTGAACATACCTAAGATATAAGAAACAATATTGTGTGATCGTAGAGAATGTGTGTGGTGTATGAGATGCGTAGCGACAGGCGGTCGCGTGCGCTGGCGCGGGCGCGGGCGCGGAGTGGCGGTGGCACCTGCCGCCGCGGCCGCAGGCACCACCAATAAATACTCTCATGTTAAAATATTTTACTCTGATTTATTTTAAATACTTAAATGTTAATATAAAACATTACAATGTAATATGTACACGTATCTCTAACAGCGCTCCTAACGCTCGACTACTGCTCGACCACTTGCCACAGAACAAACTAATCATAATGTGTATTCAATAATAATATATCAAGTATCATCAAACAAACATCGGGCTCGACGTCGCGTCGGCCGGCTCCTATCCGTGTCGTGGCGGGTCCGACACCGGAGCCACGGGCAAAGACGGGACGTAAACAATAAAAGTCATTTCCATATTTCAATTTCTATAAAGAACTTTTTTAATATATATCATATACGTCGTAGGTACATTATTTATATAGAAAAAATACCTATTTTACAAAGTATTAAGTACCAAGATTGGCCACAAATACATACAAACGAAAAAATCAACAAAACAAGTAAAAAACAGGAATAAAACCATTTTGGCATCGTGTCTGCATTCTTTTAATAATATTTTAATAAATTATGTGTGGGACCTATCGCGTGCGTGGGCGAGAGTCGCGCGGGAACCGCGCGGCCGCCGCGCCGCTCAACAGCAACAAGGCGGGGGCGGCCGCGCGGCGCTCGCGCTCGCCTGCGCACTCCTATCCTCAGTACACTTCATCAAATAAAACATTGCATTGCACCTATTGACTCACTCGTATTCCCTTACAAAACAAGCTTCGACCCGATTCATATTTTTTACTCTCGTCTCATCGTCTCTAATCATAAATTTACAGTAATAGCAACAATTTAAATTTAATCCACACCACAATAACTCCCTACTGATAGGTAGGCATGTATGAACATCGTTATTTTATAATATCTATAAATAAATTCGATGAAATCGTCCTTTACAAAAATGTATGGCGCTACGCACAGCTCGCCGACGCGCGAGGGCGGGCGGTGGCGGGCGCGGGCGGGCGTCGCGACGGCGACGCGGTGGCGTCGGCGTCGCGTCGCCCGCGAGTGTGTGTCGCCGTACTTACCGCACGACGAGCCGCGCCGCCGCCGCCCGCGCGCGCCGCCCAGCGTGCGAGAGCGACGCCGGGAACCACCTCCGATTAAGCTCTTATTTATCAATTAGACTATCTAGCTAAACGTATCGGCGATCACTCCGAACCTCGGCGTTTCGATAAAATATAAACGATTACTGGCTTCGATCTTAACATTACTCACATAATTAATCAATGACTTCACTGAAATTATAAAGAACAACTTAAACGTTAGCGTTCGGGAGTCCACGAGATGCCGCGCGCACAAATATCGTATTTACAGTCGCGTCGTCGGCAGGTCGCGGAGGCGCTGGTGCGCGGAGGCGCGTATGTACAGGAGAGTGACCCGCGGGCGGGCGCGCTAGTGCGGCTCGGACGCATGTGCGTAGTACGGCCGCGGCGGCGCCCACGGGGCGAACTGTTAGTGCGCGGCCAGCGTGTGCGCGCCCTGCGGCAGGCCGTGCTGCGGAGACAGTCCGGGCGGCGAGTGCGAGTGCTGCAGCGGCGAGCCGTGCACGTCGCCGTGCGCGTAGTGCCCGTGCCCCATGCCCTCCATCAGCTCGCCGCCCAGCGTGTTGGGCGGCGTCATGCGCTTCTCCTTCTGTCTCCGGTTGCAGAACCACACGCGCACCACCTCCTTCTCCAGCTGCAAGCTGTCCGCCAGCGAGGTGATCTCCTGCGCCGACGGCTTCGGCTGCTTGTGGAAGTGCTGCTCCAGCGCGCCCTTCACCGACACCTCTATCGAGGTGCGCTTCTTTCTCTTCCGCCCTTGGGCGGCTATTTTGTCGATGCTCGTCGGACTCCCCGTCGTACTGTCGGCCTCTTCGAGCCATTTCTGTAGGAGGGGTTTCAATTTGCACATATTTTTAAAACTGAGCTGTAGCGCTTCGAACCGACATATAGTGGTCTGTGAGAAGACGTTCCCGTAGAGGGTGCCGAGCGCGAGGCCCACGTCGGCCTGCGTAAAGCCGAGCTTGATGCGGCGCTGCTTGAACTGCTTGGCGAAGGCCTCGAGGTCGTCGCTGGTGGGGGTGTCTTCCTCGGGCTGGTCGCGCTCCATTGCGTGGTGGTGCAGCGGATGCGGCGAGGGCTGGATGTCGCGCAGCATGTGGTGCTGGTGCATGGGCATGGGATAGCCGCCGTGCAGCGCCACGGGCGAGCCGGCGCCGTAGTGCGGCGATACAACGGGCGCGTGCCAGCCGTGCGCCGAGTGCTGCAGGTGGCGGTGATCGTGCGGCGGCGGCGGTGGCTTGACGTCGGGCTGGTGCGCGTGCGCGTGGTGCTGGTGCATGGCCCACGGGTCGGCCGGTGGCAGCGAGCTCCACGGGTTGCTGAGCACGGGCGCGCCCGGCGACGGCGAGCCGCCCGCGTGCAGCGCGTGCTGGTACTTCATGTCCGCGGGTTCCGCACTGCGCGGCGACGCTGCGTGATACCCGCCGATGTTCCCGAGGTCCATCTCGGCGGGCATGTACGTGGTCGCCGCCATGGCGCCGTACCTCAGATCCACGGTGGACGGCGTCTTGCCGGCTCGAAGGCTCTTGAGCCTTCAACTGGCTTACTAGTTCGCGAAAAAAGCGCGTATATCGCGCGACACTGCGGCAGCGGCGGGGGCCACCTCACATCACCGGGTTCGACACTGAGCGACATGCGCGTGCGTGCGCGACGCAAGCACGGAGCGGACTGTGGGGCGACGCGAGACGGTGCGCGCGCCCGCCGCCGCGCCCGCCCGTCGCCCGCCGCCCGCCGCTGCCGCCCGGCGGAGAGGGGCGGCCCCGCCCACCGCCGCCGCCCGCTAATGACGATGTAATTACCGCGCGCCCCGCCCCGCCCGGTGCCCCCCGCCCCCCTCCACCGGCCCACTGCTCCGCGCCCGCCGCGCGACGCGACGCGAGCACACACTCACACCACACCGCCACACACTTCAGATACACTTTACACTCATTCACTACACTTTATTTACATCTCGCACCTCAAATATATTCACATTCTTCAGTTATACTTCTTAGTAACTTTTATACAACTTGCTCACATTGCAAACACTGAAACTTTTGAAATGTCAGTTTGTTTGCGGAGAAAGCTCTACGCGACACATGGATGATATCAACTCGGACGATATTCTTATCAGACTAATATAATATGTCTTTATTGAAGTAGTAACTTCATAAATGCAATGTTATGGGACTTTATATTGCTGTAATAAATGATCAGTCTTGCATTCGTGAAGTAAATTCTACTAATAGAAAGTACTTATCGTGAATAGAAAAAAATATTTTGGCCTTAAAAATATAATTTCTAACTTAATTTAAGAAAATAAAGTTGAAAAAAATCTCAATAATTCCATAGATACCCAGCTACCAGTGTTCTAGTAGTACTCTACCGTTGGTAGAGCGCGGTGTCGTGCACGAGTAGGTAATGTGTCAGTGCAATGGAGGGTTTTAACGAGCTGTTCTTCTTTATACATTAGACAACTTTACAATCTTTTATCTTTATTCTAGACGCAAAATTGGATGTGCACCTATCGGAGTCTGAGGCAATTAGCTCCCGAATCAGTGAACTGATTTATTATTTTAGGGTTTTTCATCATACATAGCGTCGAATTTTTTAAATTAATTTAAATATACTTATTTAAAAATAAGGATATGGAAAGAAATTCATAGCATTCATTTTAATATTTTCGTGGTTTTTTTTGTGTTAGATAATTTTAGTCTCTATTTTTTATCTCTAATATACTTTACTTCATATCTGCTATAACAGTATGTATTTATACTGAACTTATACCTATGTTTTCTCTTGATCACTATTAATATTGAGGGATTTATAGGTATTTTTACCGCGAGATATTTTTTTTTCATTTAAATTTTTATTGTATTATGATACTTGGGGTTGAAACTGGAATCACTTATATTATGTTCTATTTTCAACATGTTGGCAGTACCCAGGAAAAGGTTAACTTCATAAACCAAGAAATTTTTCATTTTTTATATTCTTAAAATTACTTTTTACGCGAATTAAGATACTTCGGTTTTTAAGTTAGTTTCCCGATGTTCTTAGCTATTAATAATATATTTTTTATTTCATATTGTAGGTACTTACCTATTCGTTTAACGTAAAAGCTGCCACACAAATAAAATATGAATGGCTGCTAAATAGGTACTTAACTTTATTGATTACTCTTCTGTTTCCTATCTTAATTTCGTAATAATTTGATTTAGGTAAAATTAAAAGAATAAACCTAAAATACAAAAATCCATGCTCATTGTTTCTCTTGTATGTAGAGATACCTAGTTACCTAAATCAATTCAAGCTGTGTACGTAACTTTACCTAATTTAAAAATAATAAGTTAATATATTAAGTAGGTATGTGTGAATTAGTAACAGCGTGTTAATGACCTCTCAACAACTAGGCACATAATGGAGCGTTAACTTACAAATACAATCGTTATTATGATATTAAAATGCCGCGCTCGTACCGCGAGTCGCGGCCGCTAGTCTCCGCGACTACTACTAGCGCCATCTAGTAGGGAGTAGAGAAACTAAACCACAACTTTCGGAAGAAAAACAATTTGTATTTATTTTTATTCATACTTAATTTCTAATTGTATTTTACTTCATTACAATAAAATAATCCTGTTGTTGTGTTTGTAAAATAATGCAAAATACTATAATTTAATTTTGATGTTTACTAAGTTAATAATATTAAACCAGAATTGCACATTCAATAAACAAAATATTAGATTTACCTACTACAGTTGTACATCTTTTTTTTGCATTTTTATGTCTCATTATTAAACTTTAATATTTTAACAATCATAAATATATTAATAACTCATAACAAACACATAAAATTCTGACCATGTTATTTTAAGACTAGAGGCGCTATCTATGAGCGGGTAGTGAAACTTATTACTTCACCCTCGGTTAGGGTACAAATAAACCAGCTGTGGTTTCTAAAAAAGGAGAAACAATTTACCGACGGACGGCGCTGCGGTACTGAGTGATGGAACTCACTAACAACGGAATAACATAGTGAAATAATACCAATAACTATCTGGGAATCTTTTAATAAAAGCGATGCGCTTAAACTTACTGAAATGGTACAAACAACATTATATAATTATAGTAGATATCACTTAGATTCCGTCAGCATGTGCATGTAAATTAGTCTTGCACATAGATATGTCATTATTTAGTTTGAATTGCATATATTATGTAAGTAAAATATAGGTATTACTGTTATAGGTTAGCTTCAATCACCTGACGAGAATGTTTTACATAAATAACGTGACAGGCTAGAAAATAAATCTGCTCAACGAATCACTATAAGGCGTAAGTTATAATGTTATGTTTTATATTCAATAATTCATATAAGTTAATTATCAAATGGTTGTAAGTTGGTGCGTTCAAAAGAGCCTCTTTGGGGCCAAAACTGAATAAAAATATTTGACTTTTTGACAAACGAAGCTATTAGAAAAAATCCCGGATGTTTCTTAAGATCTTCCAAATGTTTAAAGTGCTACATACAATTAGAAACTTAAATAGAGCTAAACATATATAACTAATACTAATACGTACTGTATCTCTACGAGTACACAGGTTGAGGGTGACCAATGACTATTCTAGCTTGACTGTAAGATTCCTAACAGATCAGTTGCATAATAAAAAACCTTAGATCATTTAACAATTAACTGCATTTTTGCTTACAAATAATTGTTGTCCCGTTAGAACTAAAATGATGTCAATAAGTCTCGGACAAGTAAGCACCTATCTACCCACAGATAGTTATTACGTTAAGGTAAAATAGCTGGGATGTGGTGAACCAGAAAATAAATCAAAATCGCTTTATTTAATTACTCAATTGTACAAGCTACAATTGAGTGTATTTATTATTTGACAGACTTGGAAATCAAAGAAGGAGGTTCTCAATAGGACTGCTTTTACATCAAACACTTGCTTTACTAAACATACAGTTTGGAATTGAAACTACGTTTACGGATACACTTCGCTTTTATTGTACATTTTTATCTGAAGTTTTAATTCAAAATGAGTAGTGTTCGCTTAAACTTAAGAAACCAGTATACATACAGTTATTACTACACGCACTTTCATTTGCTTTCAATATCTTTCCATTAGAATTATTTTATAAACTCGAGTGGACAAATGTAAATAAAAGCAAGCAATCAATCGACATCGACTCGGTACTATGAACGGAAACACGCATATATAGGTAAACGTAAATATTTCCATTAATATCCATCACTACATTTCGCCATTCCAGCTAGATTGCAAATATCTAATAAGGAAATATACACAGCTATGTAACTAACTAATGTCTGATAATGATAACAGAAACATTGAGACGTCGTATTACCGAGTTAAATACTGTGATCCGTACATTTTGACACACTAACTATTCCCGAGATACCATGCAAAGAAGATATGAATACATTTTACTTATAATTCCCAAGACGTCACCATGGAAGTAATACAATTCCCGGGCCATGGATTAAAACTGTATTCTACAGGCTAAAATATCTAGAGGAGAAGGGGCTCACAGTTGTACTCATTGTTCAACTATCACTGTTCCTAACGGTATTTTTCATTATCTTGGATTTTGTTAAAAAGCCTTTTTCCATTACTTTCAAATGGTGCGAGTATTTAGAGGAACGTCACTTGACGAGTGTCGTGGTCGGCTTCGTGCAACGTAAATGTATCGGATTACATTCACATGACAAATAGTCAGCAACTAAAATATGACTTTATCTATAAGGACTAAGCAGACTCTCGTCCAGCCAGTCTGCAGACTGATACGTTCGGCGCATTCAAGTCGTTCTTAGTCAGTCTAACAACAATTATTTAGTCTAAATGACAAAATAATATGTATGAGACAGAAATCTTATAGACTTGTTCTATTCATAGAATCTTATTAGAGACTAGACAGAAAAGGCAGTCGAAAGACTGTATGGGCTTTGTGCAGGCTCTAAAACATTATGTCCGTGGTTTAACTTGACCGTAGTGTAGCGCGTGTGTGTCCAGATATATTCAATTTGCGCGCCGCGACCGATCCATCCGCCACGCCGCCGGAGGTACCTCGCCTTCCTCCGTACTCTTCGCCCTTAACGTTATCACCACAGAGGCTAAAGTTCCGTAGCAAAAGGCCCAGAGTGCGAGCGACTCGGATAACATCTGCGCTTTAGGATAGGCTTTGTGAAATCGACCGCCGGCAAAATTCGGTGGAACACCAAAACATGTAATAATTATTATACGAAAAAGACCCATTTTCAAAATAATCCACTAAGTATTAAAAAAATATTACACAAATATGTAGCAATAAGATTCTAATATGGTAATGATAGAATCCAAAGAAAAAATACATCATGAGTGCAACAGTGGGTAGCAGGAGATAAGTCTCCTGCTGGTTCCACTATCTCTATCGCAATCTCAGAAAGCAGATCAAGGTTTGACATTGTCTCTATGTAAATGGATTTCATATTTTAATATAATATTTCTTTTAGTCGTTTAAATCTGACATTAATTTACATTGAATCAATGTCATGACTTCATCTGCTATCTTGCATTTGGTTATTGAGTATGGCCATCACAGGAATAGAAAGAACTATAATGGACAACCGTTTACTTAATTAGAAAATTTACTGGAAACTCATCAAGATAATCGATTTTAAGTAATATTTTGTTTGAAGGAGAATACGTCTACTTCAAAACACAGCGCAAAATGCATACTACTTGCGAAGTACCTATTACATCTCGACTTAAAGTCAATAAACTCTCGATCCAAACTTTTGACGAACGAACTCAAGTAGCAGCCGAAAGGAGTACAAACTCCGATAACAAAGTAATACCTAACAAGTGAGCGCCCGTAAACAAGAGATGAGTATGTTGCGGCGCGGTGCGCGGGCGCACCACATCACTATGTACCTACCTAATTTGGCGGCGCAGTCAGCTGGCACCCGACCGCATCGATAATAACACAATAACTGAAACATATTACTTATACCATACTAACACTAGTAGCGCCCCGCAGTGCCAGTTGTACCCGCTTAGTGCCCATTCCCGCTGGAATATCGTTATAAAATGTACACCATGTGTTATTCTGATATGTAAGATATTACTGTAATGTTTCAGCCTAATCCGCTCAGAAGTTTTTGCGTGAAAGAGTAACAAACACACATACATCCTCACAAACTTTCGCATTTATAATATTAGTAGAATAGTAGGATTCCGCTCAGTGACACTGGACCGCGCCCATTATTACAAACGGCTGGGCCCGATCTGTAGCCTGAGTGTGAGTTTTACTAACTTTACTACCGCGTTCACGTTGCGTAAAAATTGTATGAAAACCGAAAAAGCGCCTCTTGCGGACGAATTGTGAAACTCAGAATGCGAGTGTAAGTTTTAAACGCAAACTATACAGTTAGAATAAACGCAACGGGCGCGTAAATAGGGCGTTTTTGACACTTGGCGCGAGTGTGAGCAGCCATTTTGACACTTCGTAATACTTCGTATAGTTAACTTGAGTTAACTAAAGTTGACGCGATAGTTAAGTCACTCACCTTCATATTTAGTAGTGAATGTCAGCAAATCAAACTAAAAATTGAATTGAATTGAGAAGTAGTGTTCATTGAAGCCTTATTGAAGCTCATTAAAGTTTAAACTAATAATGGCTAGTCGATTTTACCTGGCTTGGAGGATGTTATCCTTAGCTCGGACCCAAGACAAGAAGAACGCAATAATTTGCGGTCATTGCGGGTGAAGCAGCGAAATTCATTTAATCCTATTAATCTTCCGGACCATGAGAGACCAAGAATATATCTCAAAAGATGTGCAGTGTAAATATTGATGAAGTGACCAAAGCTCAAATACATCCTCATATGTTGAATAAATATATTCATTTCCCTGATAATACTTCAGCCTGGCAGGAAATTAGTCACAGGTAGGTGAAGTGTGATGTTAAATAGTTCAGAAAAAGGGCAATATAATTATTTTAAACTCATTTTATATATATTTTTATATTTTTTTCCTGTTATTGTAAACCAATTAAAAACTATTCCATGGAATCTATTTTGAAATAGCTGATTTTGGTTTGATTTGACATATTTCAACTAAATAATTAATGTTGCTTATTGGTTTCAGGAGATTCTGGTTACCCACAGAGGCCGTGGTTGATGACTCTATTTCTGAATCCTTCTACAGGCTCACCAGAAGCCAATTATAATATGAAACATTCGGTGGCCAGAGTTAAAATAGAAAACACATTTGGCCGTTTAAAGAACCAATGGCGCTGTTTAAGTAAAGATCATGTCCTTCATTACAAGCCAGCGAAGTGTGCCAAGATTATTCAAGCATGTTGTGTGCTGCACAACTTGGCACTTGATGTTAATTTGAATGATCCTGCCTGATGGAGATATTCAAACGGGTATGCTATATTTTTTTATTGGACTGATATTGACTGATAATTTGTTGCACAGAAATAGAATACTAAAATAGAGATAGACCACTTATTTATTTGCATTTTTGTTTTAGAAGACTGTGATAATCAAATTTTATCAAATTTACTGCGAGCATGGAGGAAGTGCCACAACAGATTTGATAGAGCTGTAAGGGATCAATTAGTACGGAGAATTATGTAAATAAAACTTTATTGAATCTTTAATTGTGTTTTATTACAAATAAAATCAAAATACAAAATACAAATAAAGAAAACCAGAGGTAGAGCTGTAAGAGATCAATTAGTACGTAGAATTATGTAAATAAAACTTTATTGAATCTTTAATTGCATTTTATTACAATAAAATCAAAATACAAAATACAAATATAAATATAAAAGGTGATGTAAAATATTAGGATAGGTGAAAAAACATGTTTAAATACAACATCTGACTTTTAATTAAATAATTATATTATCAGTCATTACTGATAACATAATTAATTTGTTGTTTTAATCATTTTAATAGCTATGCTATGCATTATAAAAACAAATCTCAAGTACACTGAGTGAACAATAACTTAACTTTGTCTATAAAAGGCAATTTGCTTATTGGGTCTAACTTAACACAAAGTTTAAAACATTATCCACAAAATTTGATTTGTTTTGGTTATTTTCTGCTCGACAAAATCACCATAAATGGTTGTATTTACCGTCTCCTCAATTGTGATTAGGTTTCATCTCTTGCATATTTGACAGTGTTCTGGTATTCTACAAGCATTAGAATGGAGGTGAATAGGCATCACATTGATATTTTTGAGAAGGGGCTTGCTGGGGTGCTTGGTAGATAGATACAACTGCATGAGATCCACTGGTAGGTGCATTGTTACCAACTGGGGGTCATTGGTGACTTGGTGACTGAGAACTATCAGTTCTGTGTGACTGAAAGAAAAGTAATACATATTAGAATATTATGACAGTAATAAACAAGAACTATTAATTTAAGGTAGCATCTATTATTGTAGATTCTACAAGTATTTTCGCCAATTGATTGGCATGACAAGTTCATTCAGTATTTCTTGGATAGAAGGTAACTCATGTTTGTAGCTTCAACTAAAGCTTTGTTTATATTATTGTACTCTGTTTATAACCTCAAAGTACAAAGTAAACGACATTCAACATGGAATTCACAATATACTGAAATAGGAACTTGTCACGTAATTAACCTTCTAAATTGTAATTGTGATTGTACTTACAAATACTTCCTTTATTTGGTGCATTTCCGATAACTATCAAGCGCTTCTATCTATAATAATATTGTCTTGAAATATTGCATTGTTTATCTTAATAAATATTTTAATCGTTTTAAGCGCCATCTAGTATCGTCAGACAGCAACTTAGAGCCACAGATCACAGATATTACGATTGTGACAGGTGACAGATGACAGTGACAGACATATGAGGCATACAACCCGTCCGAATTAAAGTGAGATTGTGAACTATGTCGAGCTAAGCAAATGCTACACTTCTCACTCCGGTCGGGTTGTACCAAACGTCGCTACAAGAACGCCAACATAAGGAAAAAAGTTAACTATTGTTAACTATCGAGGGAGTGAGGGAACGAGCACGTCTAAGTAAAGATTCTTCGGACTCGCACTCGCACATTTACACTTTACGAATAGATTGTCGTCAACTCGATTTACGCTGTAGTAGAGTTAACTCAATTTTTAAATGAAACTCGCACTCAGGCTACTGATACCAATACTCACTAATTCACAAAACTTCTTACCAGAACGTTTGAGTTAAGGGACAATAGACATTAAAATGATAGTAGGTTTTTTTTTTTAATATTCACTAGTAGCCGTTGCTTTAATCGGGACCCGCATTACTGTACCAAGTACCAAGACTTTGAAAATAGAATATAATAGACTTTATCGCAAACAAAATTATTGATTTTGGCAATATACATTAAAATTAGGTCTTCATTGAATAGTGCGTCGTTCTGAGAAGGCCGTCGCCGAGCTCCTCCGGCGGCGACGCGACGTACTAATTATGTGCTTATCCGGTCATTACGGCGATTATGCGGCGAAGAAGCTCCGTGACGTCACAACTATAAAAAATACACTCTTTATAGGTTTAATGTCGAGCCCGCGGCGAGACCGAGTATAGCGGCCGCGCGGGGCGGCCCGAGTGAACTTATCATATTGAAATAATATTTATCAAGAATCGATGGCTCGGAGAGCTTCAACCACACAAAGGTTTAATACTCTCAGGGTCATATTCTGAAGTTTGAGAGTAAAAATGGAGCCCATTACCTTTATAGATATTAAGAACAACAAAAACCAATTTATTTTGTACCGTTGACTCCTACTGACAGTTGTTTAATGAAAATCATACATTACCCCTAGGTACCTATACGTAGCTCACATAAATGTTGAGCACTTTATTATATTGTTTTTTTTAATTCTCATTGATATATAAGTAGGCACTATAAAAGTTGTAATAAATTCCAAGTATTCCCAATATGTTCACAGGGCGAGTCCATGTCGCGCGAGTCCACGTGCAAACCAAACCATTGCTACGCTTCACGAATGACAAGCTATTTGCCAAACGTGATGAGAACGTTATGTACACTACAATATTATAGCTATGAAGTATTCAATATTCATAAAGGAGTCTAATCAGAAGATATGCACATCGTGTATAGTACCCGGCATGAAGACTTGCCACTCGCCTTGTCAGCGACTCTGTCCACCTACTGTACTGCACTCATATGCAGAAAACTGACAGTGTCCGTGCGACAGACTAGCGGTTTTCAGCATTCTGTAAGCAAAACTAGTTATAATATAACCAACCTTCTAAAATGTGGGATGGTACTGCATCCTGCAGGACTCGGATGCTGGCCAGGACAAAGTGTTTGTCTTCTCCTTTATATCTTTTCTTTTCATATACAGATAGATATAGAGGGATATCTTTACAGAACATAAAAACGAAAACAAAATTAGAGGGATGTGAGTTTAGAATTAATCGAGTGAGATCGCTAATCGTTTCTACCCTGTATGTGTCACTCATTCACATGATAGGGTTGTACTGTCCATGACCCGCGCTGGTGCCGGTAGTGCAGCAGCCCCGAGCGCTGGCCCCGCGGCCGCGCTCGTTCCCCGAACCGCCGCGACATTACCATGCGAGTCAGCCGCCTCGCCTCTCACATACACTTACACTATTCCGCGTTTTTGTTGCCAACCGCACACCCTGGAATATTAATCTACTGTTTATCTGGCCATTTGAATAAACTCCTACATATTATATGAGAGGTGAGAAACTGTTTGTTTTCGTTTAATATCTATTAACGACACGAATACATATACGAGTAGCAGCCTCGGGCGGACGCGAACACTGCTCAGACATAATCAGAAAGATGCTCATTTGTTACCTATCATCATTAATATGTATAACTGAACTGGAATTTAAGTTAAATAAAATATATTACTATTAGTACTCTACAATCGAACTAATAGATATTGTTACCTTTAATAAATAATATTTAAACAAGCCATTTTCAAGAAAAGCATAAATAAAATGGTTTACTTATTAATAAAATAATTCATAACTTCACAAACAAATTTAATAATGGGCATTATACTAAATAGCAGAGTCAATAATAAATTGAGTTCTCTTTCTCGTTGATCAACCAATGAATCGTTCGTTTATAACAAGGTTTAATGTTAGTAAACTAGGTTTTTATTCTGACAGTCAGAGAAAAGCATTTTTTATTATGTGAAACAAATGAAGAGAAACCATAATTCATTGTAATTTCATATTCAATCGTCCTTGTATGTTTGATTGCGCTGCAGTTCGAATATGAAACGCGCGCTTATTTGAAACTTAAACGTTTAATTGTGTTTTGTTAATTGTTTATAATGTTAGTACATGTAATCATGATATCCGTCCGTTTGATAATAATGGTTCTATGCGCACATATTTAATGAATGCGTAAATAAGGTTCTTCTTTAAAAAATAATATTTGTCAACAGATTTGTTATTCTTCCGACTCCGAGTCTTAACTTGGACTTCGCCAAAACTTTATTTTCCACTTTTCAGTTCACATATTTTGTCAATATTACAGATGCAGTATGTAACCTACTCAATTAAAATAAATATGTTTTTATTAAAACGCAGTACTCCATCGGGGGAGCGTCGACATTGGCAAATGGGTTCCATTTGTAAAGTACCATTGTATTACCGAGGCAATATGTAGCGCTGGCGGAGGTTGACGCGGGAGGAGGACTCGCTTATTTTACTCGTCTAATTAATAAGAGAACACGTCAAAGATAGCTTGCCTTATTAATAAATAAACATGCCTAAGATAACATACACTTTGGTTTCTATATAGACTTTGGTTTCTATGGACAAAATTGACACTCATTACATGCTGTTCGCCTTAACAATAAGCGAACATGTTTATAGACTAAGTTCCCTTTAGGACAAATTCAACGTTTTAAAATGTTGGTAAACTTTGTAAAGTATTGAAGAATAACATCTGGTATAGATTAGGTTTAGGGATTTCAAATAAAAAATCGGAGTAATAGTATGTAGTCAGTTCAAATAAGATGAAACACTTTACAAATTAAAAGTATGCAGTGGATGTCAAGAGCGGCTATCAAATCCAATATTCCCGATAAATTATTTTCGCATGCAGTTTTCCATAATATATGAAATTACTTTTCCATTAATAATGTAATGATAGGTTGCGGCGGCGCTCTGGTAACGTTGTCGTGTTCCCGCGGGTCACCGGGACCTCTCTGATTACAGTCATTAGCCCTCACACAGACACGCAGCCTCCTATTACCTACCATCATCTCTCCTCCTAACATTTCGCTGACATTCCAACAACTTGCTACTGTATTCTGCTAACTCGCATCCTATCAATGAATTACAAAGTATTCAGAACCGTAAAGCCACCGGAATACGTATCAAATCAGGTAATAACTTGAAGCGAGTTAAGACTTGTAGCTAATGAGCCGATCGGAGTTAAATGTAGAGTTTATTTCATAAGAATATAATTAGTGGGTGGAGTTCAATCAAATAGTTGCTGTTCGGCTCCTTCAGACCGCGCACTAAATCGATACTGCGTCCGCGAGGAATCCGCCGCACACACACACACACACGCCTCCTTACGTATGGATAGGCACAATTACAGATATTACAGCAGCAATTCCAATCTTGCTTGAATGAGTGATTTTGAAACGCTCGCTTGCATTGTACTCGTCTGTCCGGTGTGTTAACCGAAGGCATGCAATATGGATCGGCTTTTAATATTTGTTTTATAATAATGAAACTGTGAAATGTTTGTTCTATGTACGCCATACACTTCCTTTATTTCAAGTGTATTTATGTAAGGGGAACACAAATGTATCAATACATGTTATTATATATCTTGGAGCAGATGTTTTGTAAGTGTGTCAGTGTACCAATATGTTCGTTGTAAATGTAGGCAGAGTAAAGTTATTAGTATGAAATTGATTGAGATGGCTGTGTGGTACGTTCGCTGGTGACGTGTTGTAATTGTCCGCTGATAATCGCGGCTCCATTACGGCCCCATGTCGCAGCGGATTGCCCCCACCCGCCGCCGCCCCGCGCCCCCGCCCTGGGTCCGGCCCTGCGCCGGCTCCCGTGTTACACGCAGCCTCTGTAGTTATTAAATCAATTGTACCTGTATGAATTATGTGATTAATTTTAAAGTTCAAGTTGTTTCCGATGACACGTGTATTACTCAACAATTTACATAAATATCTACTTAGTGTAATCGGTGTGTCATTTTGTTGAGCATTTTATAGTTTTATACATTTATTGACAATGTGAAACTAAAGAAGTACAAAATACTTTACTTTATAAAGCACCAATACTAATTAAAGAGTTAGACGCAATTGTTGCCGCCCGCCGCAGTCTCCCCATACTGAGGTATGTTGTAAATAAGTAAACAACATTCTGCGGAGTAACGATGATAAAAATTAAAAGTATCTATTTATAAAGTAGACGTTACAGTCGCGTCGGCAGGAGCGGCCCAGAGCGGACCGGGGCGCGCGGGTGAGTTAATGAGTGTCTCCGGCCGGAGCCGCGCGCCGCGTTAGGAAACCTGCACCGACACTAGCACTAACCAGACCAGGACCGAGCCCCGCCGGCACCTGCGCGAGCGCATGTGCACTCCGTCGGCAATCCTCTATTGCACATTTCAAATACCTTCTTTAAAACATTCTCGTTATATTAAAGAATCCAATTAACAGAAACCAGCTGATACCACACTTAATGGAAACTATTATTTTTGTGCAACTTCCAAACACACCTCGTTAGTACAGTGGGCGAAGTTAGTTCAACACCAATAGTTATTATCTATACTAATATTATAAAGCTGAAGAGTTTGTTTTGTTTGTTTGTTTGTTTGTTTGTTTAAACGCGCTAATCTCAGAAACTACTGAACCGATTTGAATAATTCTTTCACTGTTAGATAGTCTATTTATCGAGGAAGGCTATAGGCTACATTTTATCCCGAAATTCCCACGGGAACGGGCACAACGCGGGTAAAACCGCGGGGTGCTGCTAGTACTTCATATATAAATTGAACTTACAAAGAAATTTTTTCAAAACTTAAGAATTTGCAATTAAAACATTTATCGGATTATTTTTACCGTTCGTATAAAATCTATTTTTGATATCTATTTATTAATTGTAATTTTAAACCAAAAACAGCCACCCTGTATGCGCACACGGATTCTGAATTCGAGGACTCAGATTATATTTCCGGGTCAAGCGAAACATGTTTGTAAACTAAATAAATTGCATGAAAACCTGCAATATAAAGGCAAGATCGGTAATCTAGATTGTGGGACATAAGCAGGCATTATTTTTACAAGGATTAATCATGTGTTGAACTAATCAAAGTTGGATAGACCGTTGCTAAGTTTAATTTGAAGATATGATTTTAAATAGCGAGAGTCGATATTACTTCTGGCTGTACTGTACTATATTGATATGATAGGTAGATACCCAATAAAATTGAAGCATAGACTAGGTCAAAAGGTCTCTCCATTGCAGTACATTAAGGTGGTCTTTTGATGCGTTTTGATGCGAGTGTTCAAAGTGAGCCTGTCACCGTAAAACTATAAACACCGTAAGTTGTAAATGTAAATGATTTGGTACAGTTTTCAAGTATTCCACAGTTTACAATCTGGCTAGATAGGATATAAACTAACGAGGCCATATAAATAAACGCGTATTAAGAACAGTTTAGCTATCAAATGGTTTGTCACTTTCTGACATACGCAATTTTCCGAAGAGCAAAAGAGACAAAACACAGTGTAACAGTGTTTTAGTTACACCGCGTTTATTAATAAGGCACACGGTGTTTATAATCTTACCATGAAATGCATAAGCCAAAAAAGCAAGCGTTATCAGTGGTAGGGTTTAATTATAACTATATAGCGCAGTGTGTCTGTGTTCTGCGGCGGCGCCGGCGGCGGCGGCGGCGGCGGCGGCGGCGGCGGCGGCGGCGCGCTTTATTTATTGCTTCTTATGATATTTATTATAAAAGTGCGCGCATGTTCGTGCGCTCGTCAAATGTAACCTCCTAATAACATGCCTCCGACAGACTATTATTCAATACATGTGAATTTTAATTAAATTTCTTTCTACTTTAAAAAACTGTAATGTAACATAAATAGATATTTGATACGAGGTTCAATTAGTAATCCATGAAGCGTGCAGCGGCTCAAGGTCCGCCATAAACAAGTGTATCGCGGTGTCCGGCCGGTAATTAAGACCATAAATAATAAAAAGCCTGCCGAGGAAACACAAAGAATAAAATAATATTTATAATAACGCAATTAGAAGCCGCGGGCGGCGCGGCGCCGCGCCCCCAGCGCAACACTCTGCACTTTCAAATTACGGATCACAAAAACTTGTGCAATAAATAAATAATATAATAACTTGAAAGTGTACACCGTTGGTGGCGGCCGACGCGGCGTAACCGCCGTCGTGCTTGAGACGCCGCGACCCGCGCCCGCCTCGCACTAGATATGAACCTGCGAACACAGCCGAGTGTCTCAACTACTACTTAATGAAGGAAACAAGCGGACATCTTGTGAATGCGCTCGCGTCTGCCATGATAAACAAATCATCGTTATCAGCGGCGCGCCGGCCACGTACTCCCGACGAAAGTGCACTACATATGGTGGTGAATTAGCGACACTTCAAAGCGACGCCGCCGTCGCGCGCGGCAGCGGCGCGGTGGACGACTGTCCGGCAATTTCTCTCATTAGGCAGTCAATGTGTGGCGCGATGATATCTGCGCGCGGTGATGGATGGATGGATGTGCGGGATCACACGTTCCGTGACGTCACTCGTCTATTTGCATCGCGGAGCCGCCGCGGTGGCGCCGACCCCTCCCCTCTCAGATTTGCACAGATAGCCACGAGGTACGTGATCTGCTGCGCGGGCGCATAACACAAACAACCCGAGAAATGACCTTGTTATCCTAAAATTAAGGTATCTCACATCATGTTGTTGGGACGTTTTACGACTCCTATAGAAGAAACGGATTGCGGATTGAAATTTGGATGCAATCTTTTGGCTATGTCTATTCTTTAGGATCATGCACCGCGTAATGTTAAGTGGTACGTTAGCACAAACGACACTGCGTCAACCGACCGCAAACAAAAAGTTATTCTAAACAAAAATATTCAACGGTTAGTGACTTGTGGACCTCACAGAATTTGAATTCAATTGTTTCATTTCACGGTGAGCTTGAAGTTGCGTTTAATAATATCAATCAATTTCCATGACTAACCTCACCGAAAGTGAACTTTGGATCGCGGCACATGTTTGAGGAGATGCAAGCTGAACTATGCGTTGTCAGGCTGCAGCCAATCAAAGGCGTGGTGTCGCAACCACAGTGTCGAGCAACGCTCACCTACACGGAGTTGTTGGTTGCTGGTTCGGGTCTGCAAGATGTGGTGTGTATCTTGCAGGGACCGTCAGGTTTCACAACAAAAGTAGTTTCGGTCTCCCGCCCCTATGTGTCTATAAATTGATCTGTCTGTATCTCTAATCCTGTACCTATAAAGTGAAAAGTCTATTAGGCATTCCTGCCTTGACAACTGATTTAGATGAATTTTGTCTTTATATCCCGGAGTTGGGTACACCTTGGGGAACAGCTAGTATTTTATATGATAGTTAAGTAGGTTTGAGTGGCCAACCACGGTGTATACTACGGTGTTATGTCGGTCGAGCGCCGCGGCGGATCACGTAGAGCCAGCGCACGGAGGCAGTAAAGCGCACTGATTGTGTATGCGACGCGCGCGCACCGCGCACGAACACGAACCGTGGAGCCCGCGCACACCGCTCCGCACTGCTACCTTCAACACTACACATACACTCTATGTAAAGATACCTAAATCAGTCGCCGCAGTAGGTCCCAACTAACATAACCATTCCGAGCCCCAAGGTCCCCGAACGATCCCAAACATTTGACTAACAAAACATAATTTGCCAACGATTAGAATCAATGAAATTAATCTAAATATTTAGTCTTGTAAAAACTGTCGATCAACATAATGACGTCTCGCAAATAAAGTGTGAAAAAACTGTTAAAGATGGCGCGTTGATATTCATGGATTCATGGAAGCGGCCGAGAGTCCCTCCACGGACATTATTCAGCCGGTGACGCGCGTCCATCTCTCCGCCATGCCACACCCTGCACGGCACACGCCAAAATACACTTTAATTACCAACCATAAGATTCAAATCGTACATTCCGCGCCCACGTATTAAATAGGCCCATAATAATGAGACTATCGATACACATCGACACTTCGCATTCGATTATTCAAATCGATCAGTTTCAACAAAAATAACAATCTTTTCTACCTTTGAGTGTTTGTAACAGCTACATTACTTTGTGTACTTGTTTGAGAGTTCATTTTGTTTGGGCCTGATCTTTTAATTTATTAGTAATTATAAGATTTGTGAACTCATAGCAATGGGGGAATTTGACCTCTAGTAAATATATGCAGGTATCGTCATAATAATATGATTCTGGATCCCTGGAGCCACTAGTACTCCTGCAAAGTTAATGCTGATTGCCAATTAATAGGGGAGGTTACTGTGACTACTACGAGTACGTACAAAACGTACTACACCTATAACAATATTTATAATATATTTTGTTAGAATAACTTTATATTACTCAACCGATGTGTTAATGTCTGTTAAGTCCTAGGCAGCTCCGTGGCACTCCCGTAGCGCGTAGCGGAGGTAGCTCGTTGATGTCTTTTGTTCACAACGGTTACACCAAAATGTACTACGACAATATGGCAACAATAATTATAGTCATATTTTTTTGCTAATGTGATAAGTGATTTCTTATAGATTTGTGGCCAACCCTGGTGCCCGAGTTATTAGACCGTCTAATGGCCTCCGTATGCTCTAAAGATTAAAACAACCGGGACCGACCATAAACAATAATGACTTAAAGAAGTTTACTGTTTATGAAGTTGTTTGTACATAAGTGATGTGGCGTGGGTCGAAAACCCTCGGGTGGAAGTGATTAAGGAAGCTGCGCCGCGTCAGGGCTGCAGGAAGCCACGTCCGCGCTACGTGTCCGCGGACGCACTTCATACTTCCTTTGTTTATTGTACTCGTCACTGTCACGACCAAACACACATAAAAGTTTTGGTTTAAGTATCTATAAATAGTCGAATAGTATGGGATTGTTCCTTTGATTTTACTTTCTGAGATTTTCATATGGTATTTGTTATTCTTCTTCATCGAGTAGATGGTCAATCTTGTTATTTATTAATTTCGAAAAAGTAGTCAATTTGGCGGGTTGTATGCTCACTCACTCCCGGGATATGAGGGTTTCAGCTCCCATTATTTATTTTATTTTATTTATATTTTATTATAAGCGTTTAACACTAGAATAGACTTAAACTCAAGCCATTAACTAAGCTATAGTACTTAAACTAAGCAAGAAACCAACTCTGCGTAAAGTATTCGTTTATCAGCTAATTTAATTAACACAATCCATAGCAAAATGGTAGGAAACCATACCACCATCGCTTGTGTTAATTCAATATATGGGACGGTATACTTGAATGTGACGCGTTTGGGTTGAGTAAAGTTTTTTCATTTGTTTTGGTTTCGGTGGACGGAGCAGTGGAGCCACGTAGTGCTGTGTTCCCTGGGGACCGTCTTCCGGCGGAGTCGCACGGCGCGGAGTCACGTCACGCCACATCCGGCCAGATAAGGGATGAGAGCGCACTAAATATGTTTACTACTCGGCTAGCTGGTAACTACTCGTAGCTGGCTGCATTATACATAATTTAACAAATAAAACATTACATTAGACGCGACACAAATAAAACCTTACTAATATTATAAGTATGTAACTTTCGTGAGAACTCATATGTATTCCTCTCAGAACTAAAAATCAGAAGAAGAGAAAACGGGTCAGATATAAAAGAAAATGAGCACAAAGTAATATCAGTGGAATCCGCGGTTGTGTTTTCGTTAGGAACAAAGTAATTATTTTCTCTATGATTGTTAATTCTAGATGATTATTGATTACTGATCAGCATTTTAGTATCTAGTGTCTTATTTTACACAGCGTTAGCTAACTGCCGCACTTAGATAAGTCCATTAAATCGACACTCAACTAATTGACTTAATTTTTCATACATTAGATGTCAAAATCTCTTATTATTCTCTGCTAACGAAACATTTGACGTCTCTGAGTACGGACGTAGTGGAAGCTGAAGTTTGTTTTTTGAATGCGTTAATTTCTGTAGCTGCCTGTTGGATTTAAAAATCTCTTTTTTTATATATGTTACGGCTAATACCCGAAGTGCGGCTACACCTAGTTCTAACCGGCTAAAACTAGGTGTAGCCGCACTTTGGATATTAGCCGTATGTCATTTTAATGAACAGAGAGAGTTTAAACATGAAAAAAAAAATAACCCTAACCTACCGAATTACTTACTATTCGGTAGGTTAGGGTTATTTTTTTTTTCATGGTTAAACTCTCTCTTTTCATTAAAATGACATAGGGTCATTGCGCCTGTTCGCGTCCAGCGCCCTATTCGCGTCCATTTTTCGGACCTCCCTCTAAAAATTCTCGAAAATAGGTATATTAACACACTAAATCACCCAAAAGTCGTTATCGCTAATACCTAATCGTATAAGAGACACATAGACATAGACAAAAGTTCTGTGAGCCTAACCAATCATGTCTAGAAAAAATAGTTAGTTTCCGTTCTTCAACAAAGAAGCGCAAACGCGCGAAATGTTGGCAAAAAAATAGTGAGCAGGGGCGCGTTCGACGGTAAGTATTTTATTGTTTTATGCGTATTTTAGAATACACAGCTGTTTCTAGACATAAGGCATGAAAAAAGGAGTAATATTAATTATGTACTTACTTGTTTTTTTAAAGTTAACAGTTAAAATAAGGTGGACGCGAATTACTACACCGAATTTATAAAACTTCCACTTTGCGACCACATGGACGCGAACTCGTCTATTTATGATTTAGTTAGTTTTTATTTTTATGTGATAAAATTAAAAAAGGGGATTTGTTTTTACTTTTTATTTATGTATTATTATCATGCAATTGTAATGAGCAATTTGCGTCCACGTTATTATGATTGTAGAAAAAGATAATATCGTATATCACACGTGGACGCAAACTATACCTACAAGGAAATATTATTGTACCAAATTGCGTCCATTTTTTCATTAAATTCAAATAATTGCATAAATATATTTTTAACTTATAATTTAATATGCATTTTATTTTTATTAAAACTAAGAGTTAAACCTAAAAAAACTCTCCCTGTTGAAGTTTTCTTTGCAGAAATTTCTATCGAAACTGAATCTGAGAGGTCTCTTATGGAACTATCAATAGAACGAAATAGTACTATTTTAGAATTGGATGCAACGAAAGACGTCTAAAGAAATCACCATCTCTTCATTATACGTAGAAGATGAAAACTTAAATGATGAAGCTAACTCCGGTTCGACTGTGCAGGTTCAAACAGTAACAGCCTAAATACACTCTACACCAAAACCTTGGTGGATACCAGATGTGGAATCTGAGAAAGAACATGTACCAGCCGTGGAGCTAAAGGAATATTCTTAAATAAAGAATCTGTTAAAATACAATTTTTCTTTACAATATCTGATAAATATCACCCCTACATTCCTTTTCTTAGCTGGTGGACGCAAAATGGTCTATGGGTGGACGCAATTTAGATTTTTTGGACGCAAAGTGGGTAAAACGCCTATTTTTGAAGTTTTTCTATTTATAAAAAAAAACACAAGTAGTTTCGAACAAAACTGTAAGCGAACCCTATAGTAGACTATATAATGAACACATTACATAAATTTTTCATTGAAACTACTGCTGGAACATTTTTTTTTTCTCCTTCAAACTTGCCAACTGCACTAAATGGACGCGAACTGGCGAAATGACCCTATATATGCACCTAGTTCTAACCGGCTAAAACTAGGTGTAGCCGCACTTCGGGTATTAGCCGTAACATATATAATTCAAGAGGAAGGTAGTCTATGTTCGTATCGCTACTTAGTTAGAGGAAGGTAGGCTTTTTTAAAGTGCAGTGCGGGTAGAACGAGGTGAGGGGCTGCTAACCTATGAATAATAGAACTACCATATCATGCACGATTTCGTTTTGAATTAGGTACGATGGTATTTTACATAATTACAAGTCCTAATGATTTCTCACTCTAGTAATATGTCACACGTACACATATTTAAAGAGCAAAGTTATTCCATGAATGGCAGTCATTTCCTGATATTACCTGATATGTAGTTGCGTAGCGCTGCGGACTGGTTGACGACAAATGACTTGCGCCAACTACACTTTGACGACATTGTCGCGGACACAATCCAGATCCAAAAAGGTCAATCAGTTGATACTGACCGACATTCTAACAAACAATGTATGTAATACTACTATTTAAGGCTCATGGGTACAACATAATTACATATCCTTCCTGCAACATTGATGGTTTATATCAATAAGTACATATTTCAATATTCATGGTCCAAATTTATCCTTTAAATCTATTTTAAAATATATGTGGTAAATAATAAGCCTGGCGCAAATCTATATTCATAGAAGCACCACTGTGATGTGCGAGTTAAAGTATTCAGTATTCGGGCCCACGCCGGCTACAAGTTGGCACCTGCGAATTATATCGAAAATATGTGTGTCGCGCTCGCAAATGACTATAAACTGGCCTCCACTGCGGGACGAACGTATTGTTCATACGTATGACCCAATACCGCCGACCCGATGTCGATACGACTCCGACACGATCCCCACACGACGTCATTTACATAGCTCTCCTATTAAAGCAGCCGCTCCCGTACACCCACACACTAATTACGCAATTTGCCTAAACATTTAGCGGGCGGGACGGGGCGCGCGCGACCCCGCACTCTGCGCCCTCCGCGCACGGTGCCTTGTGCAGTGCGCGCGCTAGCGTCTTGACCGCCAGCCAAGACATTTGCGGAATAGCTCATTGGTATTGTAATGTATGGTAAGCGGTGCGACCACGACAATTAGGATAGGATGTGCGCACCACGGCCGCGGTCGTGTCGCTGCCGTCACGCTGAATTGCGATCAGCAATTAGTGGAGGATCGCACATCGACTCATCACGATTGCATTCATTATTCCCGGAGATGTCGCCGGCTGAATGCTAAGCCGCGGCGTGGGACCCGCCGGTGGGAGTGGGACTCCGCGAGCGGGCGCGGGCTCCCGGTATTCAGACCACGTCATTAATAAGGAGAGGTCGCGGCTCGTGCTCGCTCCTACGCCACCGACACGAACAAAATAGTCGAAAAAGGTAATCGTGCTCGTGACGGGAATGTCTCTCGTGTAATGTATTTCAGCTCGCACTCATTGTATTGTAAACCGCTATTGTTTCGTATTTCGCGCCTGCGCGCACAATGCGCCCGCGATTCGGGCCCGTGTCTGGCTCGTCAAAAGTCCCGTCTATATATAACATGACGCTAGATGTTTTGGAATGAATCAAATTATTTTAGCAAGTGGTGTGTTGGAGGTTGTCCCACGGTGCGCGCTGATTAACGGCGCGGCGTGTGGACGCGTCGCCGCGTCCGCCGTGAGAACCCTCGCGACGAGCAGCCACATGCGCCGCGCGTCCGCGCCGCGTGACCGCCGCCGCGGCCCGCACCCGCCCTGCCTGACAAACAGCACCGACCGATACACTTGCCAACTCTTCATCATTTATTTAAATCGCAGTTTTTACGATTAAATCTAAATAGCCTCTAACGGAATTTTATTTCTTTCAAAATGTCCAGGTCTGTCAAGGGTGTCTCGTTACGTGGAAAAATTCTATGCAATCTGCAGCCATAAGAGATGTAATGTAAAGATTCGGGTCAAACAATTATGGCCGTCTAAGCGGGAACACATGATAGGCGAAAGTCACAGATTAAACGCATAATGAGGGTTGAAGACACGGGGAGATGGCAATCACCAGGTCGTCGGAGGAGCGCGGGGATGTGCGCGGGCGCGAGGCGGGGAGATGACGCCGATAGCGCACGCGCGCCTGGGAACACGCGCACCTGCTGGGAACCGCCGCACCACCGCACCACCGCTCCACCGCCGCGCACCTCCAGCACGTTCGCTCGTCTGATCACACTCCTGGCCCTCGCGCGGCTCGACACTACGGCTCTAATGTATTATGGAACAGCCTCCGAGTGTGAATGGATCGCGGAATGATCACGATGCCATTGATCGCGGCCGTGGCTCCAATTACAGCCCCTCCCGAGGCACGCGCTAAAGGCATTGTCTCGACGAAGCTTTCATTTCGCTAATTACATGTAATCACATCAGCTCAGTGGATACGGCTAGGTATTCACAAATTACACTTACAAAATACGTCAACAGCTAAAACAACGCAGTACTAGGAATCAAACTGTCCACCATTAGCGCAGGTAACTGTACGCGCGCATAAAATTAGCCCTATTGTAATGTGTTGTGAATATCAAGTGTGATAATCTGGTGTGACAATCTCGGATCGAGGAGATAGTGGAGGCGTCCTCTCTGCGGCTTATCTGCCATCGGTCCGGCAACCGGCAACTAGAGCAGCCCTCATCGGTAGGAGAGTCGCGTGGCGGCCGTGGGCTCAGAGAGAACGCGCGGCCAAATGTTTTTCATGTAGGAGGAGAACACCAATAAACTCATTCTTCACTAATGAACGATTACATAGTGAGTATTTAGGGTCATGCCTGCGTGCCGGTCTGCTCCTGTGAAGGGGAGAATCGCTCCAGGATGCGCGCGGTATAAGGTCATTAGAGTCGGTCGGTATTGGAAAGCGCGCGCCGCGCCGCGTGCGCAGGGAAAGCAAGGCGCGGCCGCGACTCGCGCCCCTCCTGAATAACGATCGACTTTCAAATACCATCTACACCCACAATACAACACTTCGACACATTTGCATTACATCATAAGTGCAATTTCTCACAATAAAACTCTGCATACTACGAGTCGAGCGCGGCACGCATTCACGAACGTACCCAACACAGAGTATCATTAAATTTGTATTCGTATTTGTAAAACTAGACAAGCAGCTGATATGATCCAACTGTAAGTAGTATGCTTCGAGTCGGTGGCGCCAAAATTCCCGACGTTCACCATAAAAGCTAACGGTGAGTCCCGCGGCCAAGCGCGAGCCGGCCGCTCCGCGCCGCCGCCGCCGCCGGGTCACGGCACATACATGCAAATTGCTCTTAACTGCCTTTTATTTTTATAAATTTAGTTTAACTCGACATGTCGTCTTTGATGAACATCTTTATGTTTATGTTCTGAACTCGACGTTATGTTTATAAATAGTGAATACTGCTCCTTGAGCAGCCATGGCACCAAAATGTATGTGATTTTGTAAGAATTAAGTTTTGACTTGCTGACTGACACATTAAAAACACACAATTAAATCGCACGTCGAAGATCTGAAATTATAAGAGTTAGAATAGATACCTATTAGATAGGAATTAATACATCTAATATTACAGTCATACAAAAGTCAGTAAGTACTCTTTTAATTTTTAACGTATTAACATAAAAAAATTACACAAAAAGTATTACATGCACCCGAATCGGTTTGATTTCCCACACCAAAGAACCAAATACGTCAATAAATATAATAAGATTCCGCTACTGTTGCTTCGGATGCTTTCGCTATCGTTGTCGTCTTACAAACGATCGTTTTTACAACCGTTAGCCTCCGTCCTCCATATGTATGAGTCCTGTAACGTCGACTAAAGATACATACATTGAATGTAACTCCGCCACAGCCTTTAAAAATATCCGCCGGAGACGAGACGAGACGATCTGTCACAAACAAAACACGAGCAATCATTTAAGGGCAAAGCCGGCGAGAGCCCGCGGGACAGTTACGTATCGATACACTGATGGAAGTTTTAGGGACGTATAAAATACGGAGTCATTGTCTTTTTTGCGCGTCGGGTCGCGCGCCACCCGCCGAATACCAACGAGCTGCGCCCGCGAAGGAATGCGCGCCGGCCGTCCAGCTCCTCCGCACTCCACTGCTAATTATAATGCCAATATTGTATGCGTGCACACCACGCACACGACGACTATGCTGCCACCAGCTCTGCTCCTCCTGCACGGCGCTACCTCCCTACACCCACCTTCTGGGACCGGTTACACTCTTGGCTGGAACAATCGACTCGTCCCCGTACGGTCTCGTCATAAGTATAGTCTGTCAATTGTTTCATCTCTCCGTGTCTGTCAGTGGAATGCTCCGCGTCGCTAGTACAACGTTAATTAAGCCCACAATGGGCCATCCATCGTGTCGCGAGACGTTCGAACGGAACAAAACCTGCGACCCGAACACCATTATTGTAATGTATTCCGCGACGTGTGCCCTGCGCTCGTCAAACGTACAACACTCAAATCTGCACATTCTCTCACAAGAAACTGCCATTCAAACTCATCCAGAGTAAGAATCAGACAAATTGAGGCCTTAGTGCCTGCTCAATAAGGGTTCGTGATTGTGATCAGTAATCAATGGTGAATGTTAATGCGGTCGTTAATAGTCCGCGATGGATTTGGTTAGCGGCCGCGGAATGAAGGGAGGCTGATTTCTTTATCAAGTTCTTCTCGGGACAATCCTCGGAATCAACATTGGCGAGATGCTATCGCGCGCCTCCTTATCATATTCAATGTGTTTACAATTGATTGACGACTGGGAGCAAATACTTTACTGTTCTTTAAATAATTCAACATTAGCAGTAAAACTAAATGTAACGATGAATTGTAATGACTATTTGTGGCATAATATTATAATGGTTGAATTAACAACAAACCTTTAAAATAAAAATCCGACTGAGTTAACACTTGCTTGGGTTTAAATAATGGAAAGCAAGTATTGTTTTCAAAATAGAATCGCTGTCACACGTTTAATCACCAAGAATGTACCAAGTATCATCATTTCATATTATGATCTTACCAGATTGCTCTTGTATCCGTTAATATAACCATCAAACAAAAGCACTAGCAGTTAGCACGAGAACTATAAGTTCGAAATTAGAATACCATTATAACATCAATAACGGGAAAAGTATAATGTTTCAGGTACTTTGACAGAATACTATGTAGCGTCAAAAATATATTTCAACTATTTATTATAACAATCGAATGCGCTTCACATGTCCTAAGGGCTACGCTTAGGGCTACTTTACAGTTGTGCGCGCTCGCGGGTGCTACAAGAAACGCGCCTCATTGCGATGCCGCGCTCGTCGCACAATATTTATGTCAGCCGCCGAGTTTTTAGAGCCGTCTGCACGCATTGTGCGCGCTCCCGACTTCGCTCGCGGGAACAAAAGAGCAAGCGTTTCCACTCCTTGTGTAACTACTTAACTATAAGTATCTGCTTTTCTGTATCACTTGGGGCGTAATTTGACGAGAGATTGTGCAACCAGCTCGACCACTACCTGGACGGGTGGCTGATAGTGGCATTTCTATCCGAGCGCTACCGTGTTGACCACAAACCTACTCGAATTTAATTACTGTTATTAAATGGTATTTTTGTAATTTTAGAATAATCAGTAAATATTAGATTCCAAATCATAAGTATCAAGGACAATTTGTACAATTGTACACTCAGTAGACGACGCATGGCCAAGCATTAAATAAAAACATTTAACGCAATGTTGGGGATGGTCCTCGGGCAGCAGCTCACAATGATGACGTGATCTGAGTATCTTTATTTAGTAATTATGTTTAGAATGCCGTTGACACACTTTACTATGGATGATATTGGGCATTATTTCAGTATGAAACCGTAATAGAAGGGACCTCGCCAACCGATTGCAAACCACATAATTCAAACACGAACCCGCCAACTGTAACTGAAATTCAAATGACTGTTAATCAGTTTCATTTGGGATACATTACAAGTTTTGTCAGTTTTCAACTTCAACAGATTTGCATAAAAGCAACTTTTACACAACTGAAGTCAGTATCTACTCTGTACCTGAATATTTTATTAATATTGTCAAAGGTTTCAGATGTATTATAACAATAATGAAGTTTAAAAAATGAAATTGAGCTATTTCTTAGTGATTAAACGAACTTACCTGAAGTGAAGTTCTATCCAAATTATACGAGTTGCTTCGTCCGAAGAGATTAGTTAACATTGTAGTAATACGTTTAGGATTCGCCTTTCTACCACTAATTTGAAAGCAGGTTTTTTTTTTTTTTTTTTTTTTTTTTTTTTTTTTGTTTGCGGGTACTTGATGCTTCTCTGCGGGCCGCTTGTCATTTAGCCTCATTTAGTTGAAAGCCTGGATTCCTAATATTTCACTTAATTAGGGTATATAAGGGTTGGGAGGGAGCTAATCTCTTCGGACGAAGCAACTCGTATAATTTGGATAGAACTTCACTTCAGGTAAGTTCGTTTAATCACTAATTATACTTCATTGCTTCGTCCTTCGAGATTAGTTAACATTGTAGATTTTGAAAGTTAGTGAAATATTATTAAAACAAAAATTTATGTTATGTTGTATATTATAATTATATAATCATATCATAAATCAATGGTAACAAAATAACCTCTTTGGATAGCTAATTTTATACAAATTATGAAGATATACCATAGGTACCTATAAGATGTTTAATTCAATACAGGTAGGTACTAAATACTTAAATCAACTTTCGGCATTTAGAATTGACAAAGCAAATTGATCAGATTGATTATTCTGAATATCCCTCCGATAATATCGGGCAAATACAGTAGAACTGCCACTCCAACCAGCTGTATTTCTTATTGTGTCGATATTGATACCCCTTCTATCAGCGGCTGAAGTAGCTGCGTGTCTGGTGGAGTGAGCAGAGAATATAGAGGTATCAACTCCACTGGCAGATAGTGTATCCTTTACCCATCGGCTGATAGTATTCGTGGATACTAATTTGTGCGGTTTCTTAATACTTAAAAATAGGCCGTTTTCATTGTTTCTTATAGGCTTCGTCTTATCAATATATGCCTGCAAGGATTCCGCGGGGCATATTTCCGGTCGATCTTTGTAAAATGGGATGTTTAGACAAGGTTGGGCTGACCCTGGCCGTGACGTCTTGATTAAATCTTTTATTTTAATAGAAATTTGCTGACCATTGACAATTATGTTTTCTAATTTTATTTTGCCAATTGTCTGCATCCGATGGGCCGTTACTAACATTAACAAAGTCACACACTTTTTTGTTAATAATTCTAGGTTTAAATTATTATTGGGATACCATTTTGACAAAAATTCTAAAACCAATGACGGGTTCCAAGTTATGTTATATTTGGGGGCTGGAGGGCGAAGTCTATAGAAGCCCTTGAAAAGCCTAGTGATACGGTCATCGGAACCTACTCTCGATCCTAGGATCAAAGACAGAGCAGAGCGATGACTGTTTAATGATCCATATTGTAACCCGGACTGAAATAATTCAGTCATGAAATAAAGTACCATTGGAATTGATGCCTCATATATATCTACATTGTTCCTTCCACAAAAGTCGACCCAACGTCGTATCGCGACTTCATACTGTTTTAGGGAATTATTTGATAGTGAAGCTATCATAATATCCAACGATGATGGCGGTACACTCCTCTTCAGTAGCGCCGTCCTGATAACATCCCTGCAATCAACGTGAGCTTGGGGATACTGTTGGAAATAGATAATAATACATTATCACACTGCCTAAATTGGATCAATTCAGAACAGAGAAGTTCTTGAAAGAGAGGATACCAGGGTTGTGTGGGCCAAAATGGCACCACTACAATACCTTCAGCCTTATCCGCTATTATTTTCCTCAAAACCTTTAATATAACCGCAAAGGGAGGAAAAGCGTAGAAGGATAAATCTTTCCAATTTACAGTGAATGCATTCACGGCAACTGCTCCGGGATCCCTATTCCATGATATGTATCTAGTACATTTATTATTTATTCTAGATGCGAAGAGGTCAATGTCTGGTTGGCCGAGGGTTTGTACAATTTTATCGAAAGCATGATCTTTTAGTTCCCATTCCATGTCTGGATGTGATTTACGTGACTCCCCATCTGCTATTACGTTATCTTTAGAACTAATGTATGAAGCGAATACGAAGATACCGCGAGCTTCACACCACTGCCATAACGATCTTGTTATTTCAGTGAGGTGTGGGAATCTCACTCCACCCATACGATTGATGTACGAAATAGCAGTTGTATTGTCAACGCGCAATAAAACTTGACAATCTTTTAAACTCCTAGCGAATATTTGTAAAGCTAAGAAAGCTGCCAAGAGTTCTTGGTAGTTAATATGTTTAATAGATTCTGAAATACTCCACTGTCCACTGGCGGTCTCCTCACCGCATGCTGCCCCCCACCCTGTTTTACTAGCATCTGAAAAAATTTCTAAGCAGTAGCTGTCTTGTCTTATGGGGTTGACTGCAACTTGAACAGATTTTAGCCACCAAGTAAAATCATCATTTAATAAACTATGTGGTATTGACATATAGCTATCGTAACTACTCGTGTTACACAAGGCAAGATACTTGCATCTCTCCATTTGCTTGGTATACATCCAACCGTATTGGATCGCAGGGCAAGATGAGGTGAGGAGTCCTACCAAGCGTGCAAAATGTCTAATTTTACAACGAGTTTTTGATTGAAATGACTCTAATTCTTGTTTAATTAAATGTCGTTTTTCCTCAGTCAGTCTAACATGAAATTTTTTCGTATCTATTATGAAACCTAAATATTTACAAACATTACTCGGAGTCATACAGCTCTTTTTGACATTGATGATGAAACCTAACGATTCTAAAGTGCTTTTGGTACATATGATATTATCTAGGCAATCTTGATAATTTCGTGAGATAGTACATACGTCATCTAAATATATAGTAGACGCGTAGCCTAACGATCTCAGTAAACACATCACAGGTTTTAATAGTTTGGTGAAAACAAAAGGAGCTACATTTAGCCCAAAAGGTAAGACATTAAATTCGTATAATTTACCTTCGTATTTGAATCGTAAGTACTTTCTATAGCTCGGATCTATAGACAAAAGAAAGTAAGCATCCTTCAAATCCAGGGTGGCCATGAAACTGTTCTTAGAAATTAGTTTCAATGTGGTTCTCAAATCTTCAATTTTAAAGTGATCCGTTAAAATACGCTTATTTAAAGATTTTAAATTTAATATAAATCTGTTTTTCCCACTAGGTTTTTTTAATGAGAAAATAACTAGAGAGAAACTGTCCTACACATGGCTTACAATGTGATATAGCTCCTTTATTTATGAGTTCAGTGATGGCCACCTTGTATTGAAGGGATTCGGACGCGGATAGCGCTGGTAAACTCGGTTCTCGAGACTGAGTAACCGGTTTAGAAAAAGGTATCTTATATCCCTTGATCCACGACAGTATAACGGGATCATTAGTTATTAATTGCCATTGTTCGTAAAAATAGTTCAAGCGTCCTGCGGAACGTACCGGATCTAGCGACGCGGGCCCGATGGATGCTGCGAGCGCGGCGGCTGTCGCGGCTGGTACGGGTGGCGCGGGCGCGGCGCCGGCGCCGTCGGCTCGAACCTCCTCGCTGCTCCCGCCTGCCTGGCTGCTGGGAGCGGAGGCTTCTGGTTTAAAGCCGGGACCTGCGATTGTTTCGGCTTTTGCACTGAGGTTGTCTTTCTAACGGGTGCATTTATTTTTATCTCGGCACCCGATTTTGAAATTGCCTTAGCGGCTCGAAGTGTGTCGGCTAACTGTTCTCCGAACAAGAAACTGTCAATTTCCGTAGTAAAGAGTTGATCTTTAATATCCTTTTTAATCGTGGAGCATATGAAACTCCTTCTCGTCATTGACTCGCTATGCTGTGAGTCGCACATAAGTCGCCCAGCTTCGATCAATAACTTAATAACGACTTGGTCCTTGTGTTCCAAAGAAAATAATCGAGTGAGTGCTTCACTTATACAAGATATACTGGCTGCGAACTGCACTTGTTTGTTCTCTAGCGCCTTGTCTTTTTTAATAAGTATTTCCGATAAAGCGGCCTTTATTTCCGGATTCAACTTCGGTGCGCCAATTTTAGTACAGTTCTTTGGAACCAGGTGTTTTTCAATGAGTTCTTTTTTAGAATCCCTTGTCAAACCAGTCGTAGCGATGTGCTCCCAACGTACAGCTAGCTCACCTCGAATATCTGCTCCGTATTTTTTATCCTTTGAAGGAGTTTCTCCCAATAAGTTTAAGATGTCCTCATCCAGTTCCGTAGGATCTGTTTCGACTAGTAGCTCTGTCTGCTGCGCACCTGGTGCCTGTGCAGAAGAGGCAGACGTACCCGGCTGGGGCTCGTCTATAACCACCGACACTATATCCACTTCGGGCTGTACATCCAATTCATCTGTAATGTAAATGTATAAACCAATGTAGGTACCTAGGTACCAAAAGGTGTTTAGGTCTCAAACCTAGTAGTTATTTATGACACTTAAAAAAGTCAGTGTATAAAGAATATTATATAGTCTCATTACGTGTGTCGTGAAACTGTCCCAGATTCGGGTACATAATACAAAAATAGGGCGGCAATAGTCCTTATAAACTATGCACAACACCTTTGATAACATTCGTACAGATTTAAATAATAAATAAAGTGAAGGTAACATTCCCTCGAAATGTACACAATCACTATATAAAGCCAATTTTACTGGCATTCCAAAATAAGTGAAGGTAACATCCCCACAAGATGTACACAGTCATTATTTGGAAAAGAGACGCATTGTCTTAATTTGATACGGATATAGTCCTTACAACTATTCACATTATCATTGTGTAGGTTAATAATAATCCATTATACACTCAGCTTACCTTCATGCTCTGAAAGTATGGGCGATGGTTGAACAGTCGCCGATAAGCTGCTACTATCGGATTCGTAACGAACTTGTTTACGCGGTCTATTCTCGCATCTAGCCAGTTTCTTCTCTATTTTCCTTAATTTTCTTCTCAGGTAATCACTATCCTCGTTTTTGTGACTACGTTTCGACATCGTGTTACACTTTTTTTTACAAAAAAAGGAATATCGTGGTGATCGGCGAGGCACTAAAACGCGAATGAGGCTAAATGACAAGCGGCCCGCAGAGAAGCATCAAGTACCCGCAAACAAAAAAAAAAAAAAAAAAAAAACAAAAAAAAAAAAAAAAAAAAAAAAAAAAAAAAAAAAAAAAAAAAAAAAAAAAACCTGCTTTCAAATTAGTGGTAGAAAGGCGAATCCTAAACGTATTACTACAATGTTAACTAATCTCGAAGGACGAAGCAATGAAGTATAATTGCCATTACAAAATATTTTTTAGTGTATTTATAAGTAGATAATTCCTGGGATACACGACACGACGTCATCAGCCTGCTGAAGCTACAGACAACTGTTGATATGAAAATAAGTCACTTTGTAAATCTGGATCTGTTGACGACTGCAGTTGCCTCTGCCGTTAAGAGCCTTCCATATTAAGGCATCTCTGGTTCGCTCGTAGGTAAAGTTTATAATTTCCATCACCCATCGGTTATAACAAAAACGGCGCGGAGCCGCGGTCACGGCGCGCGACGCCTCCGCAACGCACTCGTCGAGCGTGAAATAAACTTTTTGTGAAATACAAGTTCATTCTAAAAAAAACTCCATTAGCGTTTGGCGCACTGCACCGGCCGCTAGTATGCTGATGAGCTCATTAATCTGGGACTGTTACCGCGCCACTCGGCGCGCGGAGCTTACCTTCATATGAACCAACTGTGGCCTGCGGGTGCGCCCCTGTTACTTTATTTATACCATATAGGGCTCATCTATTCTCGCTACTTACTGTTATATTGGGAGGAGGAAGAGACCTATACCCTGTTGTGACAGGCATTCAGGTTATAACTCTCTTTGTTTGTACTAGTTCATTCATTCAGTTTCCACCACAAATCGTTATGTCTATCATTTACAAAAACATCACCACTTGTGTAGTATTTATAACAATTGCAACTCTACTTACTATTAAGTAGAGTTCGTAAGAATATAGGTAGTTATGATTATGATAAAGCTGACATCTGACCCGCAGGTCCGTGTACTACACTGTAACTAGTTGTTACAGAGGACATGTCGGAACATTCGGAACAACAACCGCCGAGCTCGCTAATGTCGGCTAATGTCGGCTAATGTCGGCCAATATCGGCTAATTCGCCGGCGGGTCACAGCGACGCCGACATCCTATTGTGCTCTCCTTGCTGCTATTGTAGTGTCACCGCGTGACCTAGCGGCCGCTCCTTGTACCAAAGGTATCTAGATCTACATGCAAGTTAGTTTAGACGATTATGCTCTGCGCATAATTTATAGTCATATATCTAGGAAAGTAACTTGGCCTCTACCGTATACATATATCAGATGATAGACACAGGTAACTTATGATATTGCCGACAATACTTGCTTGGCATTACTATATGGTACACATGTGATTACGTTACAATTCAACTATGTCTTCAAATGTGTGTATACTCAATTTTTTTAAATGACTACCAAATTTAGACCAATGTCGTCAGTTTTCCAGCCGAAGACGATTGCTCCTAAAGAGGAAAAAGGTTTAGTAATTTTATTTCATTCTTACCCTATCTCTAAACTTTTTTTCTCTTCAGGAGTAATCGTTTTCGGCTGGAAAATTGATGACATTGGTCCACATTTTGTGACAATAAAAAAAAATAGAGCATAGTGTACAATAATACAATATATTTTATTGAAACTAGGCTTTTCCCTGCATTATAACTATTAACTACCGTTATTTATTTTACTGAAAACGCATCAAAGTCCAAAATGTTTTAGCAATTGCTTGTTACCCACTATAGTTAATGTCATGATTATCTTGGAATATGATCGGGTGATGGTTGTTCTAAGATGTCTGCCGTGCGCTTTGGTCCGGGCCCGTGCGGCGCTCGAGTGTGCGCCACCTATTGTGGAGTTGTCGCAGCGCAGTGGCACACAGGCGCACGCGCAATGTCGCACACACGTCACTTAGCGCAATGTCTACTTACGCGCGCACGACCAGCTAGTGGCGACCCCTCGCGCCTCCCATGCCGAGTTCCGCGCCTGGACACCGCTCCATCTGCCTCCGGGGCTCTTCTTACCTTGGACAACATTACAATGAACAAACTCGAGTGCTAGCCGCGCAAGTGAGTGCCATTGTTTTTCACATGACGCATTTTTTCATTTCGTTTCGGCGGCAAACGGCGGCCAATGGCGAGCGAGCCGGGCCGTCATTGGCGCGCGCCGCGTGGGCGGGACGCGAGTCAACATCTTCGCGCCTTTTCGCAATGCGATCCGTGTTCAAATGTTTGTTTTTACAATGTGTTCCATTATCAAAATTGCTCCTGTTCCGATTGATTCGCCTCCGCCAGCCGAACGCTCCTCATTGGTCCCGCGTAATGAGCCATCTTAATGACAAGCACCAGAAACATTAATTTATTTTGCAGACAACCACAATAAGCTACTTTTTCTGAGATGGCACTTGACTAACGTATCTACGGTCCACCACCAGGAAAACTCATCCCTATATCTACCTTACATACATCTAAGTAATAAACTTAATTGCAAATTAACACGTCCCGCGAATTCCAGATTTCAGTTTTCAGGACCTAAGTAAGTACGGAATCTCAAAATATTGTACAATGGTTTCTGTATGCCTGGTTCCAATTATATACATACATCTAGTACCATTATGGGTGCAATATCGCGATGTAGTCCTACTCATGCGTCCAGATACGGTATCATCGGTGAGATGAGAGTGCGTTCCGTTCACACAGTGAGTGAGGTCGTGAGCGCGGCAAGTGACGCGCACACGAAATAACTATAAATATCAGCTTCTTGGGTGTTCCGCGGCTACCCCGCGCTGTGGGAACATCTACTTACACTAACAAACAGTGGATAGCGAAACAAAACAATTCCCGAGATGTCAACAGTTGCAGTCGTATCCGAGTCGGAGTCATTAACTGTTGAAGCAGCACTCAATGTAAATGCGCTCCTCGGCGCCGAGCGTAATGACGGGAGGCGGTGACGCGGCGCCGAGGGCTCCCACTCTGCGCAAATAAAAATAAAAGCTTCCAATTGAAGAGCCCCCAACCTTAGGGCTCCGCGAGACGTCAGGGGTGCACAGACCGCGAGGCGATATCCTTCGACTTCCTCTTCCTTCTCGTATGAAACTCTCCTATGACATCTTTCTCGTGTGAGCTACGTACCTTTCATAAGTCTACAACTAATGTTGCAATCTGTAAGACTAACGATCGCTGAAATTTGTGGCATCTTTTGACTCGACCTAGAGTCTAAGTCTGCCTTTCGACCAGAGGTATTTGAGGTAGTACCTATGTCACGTTACTGTAGTGGAAATTGAGGTACGAATCTATGGTGTCGGGAAGCGAAATGGAATGTATCGTTCACGTTGAATGTGGCTCCATTACAAAGAGAAATATTCAAATCCGAATGGTAGTCATGGTAATGGTAATCTCAGAGCGCGTTCAAATAAACAAAAAATCTAACTTTTCAGCTTTAAATACATAAAAAAATAGTATAGTATAGTCTTATATATAAAATTCTCGTGTCACAGTGTTCGTTCGCGTACTCCTCCGAAACGGCTTGACCGATTCTCATGAAATTTTGTGAGCATATTGAGTAGGTCTGAGAATCGGCCAACGTCTATTTTTCATCCCGAAATTCCCGCGGGAACGGGTACAACGCGGGTGAAACCGCGGGGCGCAGCTAGTATAGATATATATTAACTTCCTTGCCACTAATGCTAACTAAGCTAAGATACAGTGTGAAATAAACAATCTTCATTGGAGGCTACAACTCTACAAAGCTTTTCACCAAAGAGGAACCTGCTGGCGACGCATCCACGATGGTTTTCCTTTATCTTTACTTACTACACCAGTGAAACTAATGTTTCGGATCAATACCGAATTGATAACTTCCTCCTACGGTTTTTGAAGTCGATTAAAAATAATCCGAAAAAGCTTTTGTCAACCCTAAGAAATTGAGCGACATAAGTTTCCGATTTTAAAGCAGTTTCGTGAAAACAAATATAATAAAGTGTTGGAGTCACTCGCACCCGGGGGAGGCGCCGCGCGACTCGCTCCACTTGACACAACTCAGGGTGATCTCCGGGACGAGAGCAGTGCGGTGGTGGCCTGCTCGACCAAGGGGCAAAGGCTTCTGGCCCGCTCAGGACATACGGCATGGATGTATATATACTACAACTGCTGTATACTGCAAGAGCATCAGGCATAATGGGCACACTTGCCCTATATGCAATAAGCCTTCAATGATCATGTACCCTTACCTATCAAATTATGAATTAGGTCTTTTTTGATCCTAATGCATTTAACGAACCTTTTAAAGGACGAGCACTGAATTAAAGAAAAAATACGAAAAAGTTGTTAATAGTTATAATAATCTAATCTAATATGTAATTAGTCGTTACTACCAATACTTTGCCATCATCTTTCAAAACACTCGAGTAGAGTTGTCAATGAAGATGTGTTTTTGTAATGTGATTGCTCGATGATATTTGTCATAGTAAATAACCCAAGACATTAAACGAATACCTAGTCGTTATTGAACACAATAGAATCAAAGGTAATGTGTCTGAGGTGTGGAGGCGCGAACTCTATGCAAATGCGCGCGTGTCCTCTGCTCCAGTAATTGGGGTCCCACTCGCAGGAGCTTTGCGATGCAAATGTGTCGCGGCGCGACTCGCACTTGACCACGTGCTCGAGCCGCCCCGAGCCGCGCCCGCTCATTATATCTATATTTCTCTCGTGTTCATGTTGAGTCTGTCCTTCAACAAACAAATCATTAAAACAAACAGAAGAATTATAAACAAATTGGGGGATAATACAATCCGAGAATTATATACCGAGATGGAGGTGTCTGATGGCTGTACACTAAACATGGGCACTTCTTAAGAGATCAATCAATAGTGGCATATCGATGACCGCGACCGACCGCGGTTCAATTATTAATAACTATAATGCTTCGACTCGACCGTTGAGCACACAGTTCTGAATATTTATTGGAGCTGTCAAAGCTCGCCCTCTATAAAAAGTCTAAAAAAAGTTCTCTTGAATGAAACTCGTAATTTCCTACAACTTATTACCATTTTCAGTCGCCGGCCGTTTCACTGTGTATATAATATTACCGAGCGCGGTAAAAACTAACCCTTTGGTAAAATGTTAACTGCAACATGCCCTTATACATTACAAAGGAAACGAATCACCCGGTTGTGCTCATTGATAGAGTATTGAAAAAACAAATTCTTATATATAAAATTCTCGTGTCACAGTGTTCGTTTGCGTACTCCTCCGAAACGGCTTGACCGATTCTCATGAAATTTTGTGAGCATATTGAGTAGGTCTGAGAATCGGCCAACATCTATTTTTCATCCCCAAATTCCCGCGGGAACGGGTACAACGCGAGTGAAACCGCGGGGCGCAGCTAGTACTAATATAGAACTGTAGTTGAAAAAATCATAAACTCATAAAACCGCAATTATCGCATTATAGTAGTTCTCATGGAAAAATATACCTGAACCGTCCACATCCTGAGCGTGGGTGTGACAGACCAATCGATAATACGAAGGAATTTGCACCGTTAAGTGCAAGTGGTTCGAGTAAATAATATGTCGCTTAATTCCCGATTATCGCAATAGCGTCAATTTGTCGCGGCAGGTGTCACGCGCTCGTACGTATTACAAGTACCCGCCGGTATTGATAACCGCTCGCACGTTGTATTGTGTAATATTTGCATCCAAACAATTTTTTTTTGTATGACTGTTTCACTAGACGCGGCAAGTTGTAGGTTCTACATTAGTTACTAGAAACATCTGGTAAGTATTGTTGTAGCACTATGAGGAGGTAGCACTATGTAGTATTTAATATTATGATATCAATAACAGCCGGCCGTCTTGTTGTTGACAATGGCGGCGTCACGTGTCGTCGTTGGTAATTGCACAATCGGTGGCGCTCTGTCGCCATGATATTGTTGTTAAACTCTTAGTTCTGTTTGTAAACACACGCAGGGAGGGTCGCAGTGAGCCGATGTGGCGTCAGTCATTGCGCAGTCGCGTGTCGATTTAATGAATTGTCGATATATAAACAAACGATCGGATCGCGTCCAGCTTTGATGTGCCGTGGGAACCCCGCGGGGGCCGGCTCGCGGGGACCACTAGTCCCACCACGGTGTACCCGCGCGTACACACTGCACACTGCTCACCTATCAATGCCGCACATACTCACACAATTACTCAATATAAATACCCGTCGGTACTTCACCGCACTTTTGGCACACGTATCGAGTTACCGCTATTGTTCTAACTCGTACTTTGTTTGCAAATTCTTATGTCGAATCACAATAATAGTCGGCAATGGTATTTTATTGTTCGACATCCGTCATCGATAAACAAAACGAATAATTTGACATTAATTTGTTTACGGGTTAAATACGTGTGTTGGTTTCATTGTTGAGCCGTTACAATTGAAATAACTGAGTTCTTTCATTATTTAATATGTTTTTATGACGCTTTTTGTTACTAAAATTAAATACTTTTTAGCATATTGTCAAATATTGGGTGATGTAAGCTCTTAACATGGCGCGTGGGCGGACCCTCGGCGCTGGGCCGCGCGGCTCCGACACTGTTTTGTTTGAGTAATAAAACTCAGTACAAGCGATCGGGACTCAATAAAGTGAGGACAAAGGGTGGGTTCAGTTGACGCGACAAATCGTCTTAGTTTTTAATTTGTCGGGCGCTGATCCGGCGAGGGTCGGGTCTAATGAAAGCTGTCCGTCCGCAAACAAGCCCGGTGGATGTCGCGCCTAAATTAAACTATCGCGCGAATACATTAGCTCCCCCGCGACCCTCCCCCCTCATCTAATAACGAGCCTCCATCGAACCCGGTCCCGCTCGCCACCAACTCCCGCGTATTGACTCTTCCTATTGAAATCCATGAACACCATAATCTAGTACGGTATCTGTTATTGTACTCTTATATGGACATAACTACTTTCCAAATGTTTATCTCTTGTGTAATAATTGCCATGTAGTCGTATTATTAGGTACTTATTTGCGTACTGAAATTAGGTATATAATCTTTCCAAAATCCGAAACCTCATTCTATAACTAGGTACAAGTGCAATTCTGACTGTAATACCTACAAATCGCGGATGAGTCGAATTATGAAATCCATTACATTGTAAGTTGAGCGGTTACCGCTGTTAATGAACCACATAGATGCTATATTGTTGATGAAGCATATTGAGGGTGGTCGGGGCGAGAGGAGGTGCGCGCGGACAATGAGGACAATCACAGATCCCAGCGCAGACAATCACCGGGAGATAACCCTTCAGCGGGGCGCGGGGCGTGGGGTGCGGGGTGCGGGGGACAGGGTTGTAATTAAAACGCGGCGAGGTGCGGCCGAGAGGGCTCCACGTCACACGCACCGCGCCGCTGCAGCGCCCGCGCCCGCGCCCGCGCCTTTTCAATTGTTCGCTCACTCACATTACTTCACTAACACCTCCCATTTGCATATCCAATTAAACATTTTCAAACGTCATTCGCCGTGCATCGTTGTTTGTCTTTCTTCAATGATATTGAATCGGCGGCATCGCTCGTTATGCTTGTTAAAATTCGGTAGTGGAGAGCCCATTGTTTGTTGTTCAGTATTGTATGGGAGGTGATAAATATGAGTTTTTCGTATAGTGATTATGAGACGAGAGTCAGCGCAGGTAGAGTCGCGGTCACGTCGAGTCGCGGACTCGTCGCGAGGCGATGGTATCGCGCCGCTGCGCACCTGTGTCCGCAACCTTTGTCACCAGGACGTGACGGTTGAAAAGCGCAACACGTGTGAACGCGAGCTGTAAATCACAGACCCATACACACACACACACACACGCGGCGTGTCCGAAACCCTTTGCATGATTCTCCGTGGTCGCAATGTATCGCTCCGGGAGCATCAAGAGTTATGATTTATGTGAGAGCCGCGCAGGTAGCGACACGCTTGTGACAAAGACTCCAGAAATACCATCTCCAATTAAGAATGGCCCTTATTTATGACCTCGCTACCTGACCCCAATTCTCGCGCTCCACTGCTTCCATAATTATCACAAGTGCCTAACATAGCAATCGCATCAATTCATGATTTATCGCTATACCTATAGATCGTTGATTCTTCCAAGGGCTAACCTTCCAAAAACAACGTTTATTCCAGACCACTTCCTGTTATATTTTAATGACGCAACGAAATATGTAGTAGTATTAATTCACTAAACTGAGATCACGCAGCGGATTCAAATAACCACAAATCATCATAAAAAATCTGTGAATAACACGCAATAAGTCAGCGATGCAATTTATTTCATTTGGACCAAAATAAAACAAATTCAGTAACAATAACAAGACTGACGACATTATTCTGAATAAATCAAAAACAGTTTATTAAACGTCGCCACGCCTTCTTGCTCCAAGTGAGTACATTTGGAAAGAAAATAATGAAAAGCACTCGCCGGACGCCGCCCAACAAACTGTTGCCTGCGCGTCGCTCGGTGGACACATGTATTTGAATAAGCCGATGTAAATGTATGTGTCGATCAGCTCATACATAAGTGATCTGGTTTGTAAATGGTGCTCATCGATATGCCACTGTCCGTCACTCTCTGCATCATGTGCCCCTAAGTATTGGAATCACTTTGCAGCGCACCCATCGTGTCGCTGGGGGTAATTTGTACAAGTCGATGAGACCTCCGCCCGGTCGTCCTGGCGATAGATAAGGTCGCTCGGCAACGCATCTTCCCAGAAGTTCCACAAGCCGCGCCTCTGAAGTATTACAGTTATTATTATAACTAATGGCCGCACCCGGAGTCTCTTGCAAAAATTCGGAGAAGGGATCACCTCGTGGGGAAAAAACTGTCGAGGTCCCGTTTGTTACCTGACGGTTAGATTTGAGCATCAGATGACAAATAAAACAGGCAGCCCCGGGCGGACGCACGGACTCGTGTTTTATTAGGCACTGACAGGAGCCGTGTCTTATGATAATGTTGTACCTTTGTTATACATATTATTAAAATGATATCGATTAACAACCGATGGCATCAGTGACGCGATCTCGATAGATACTGTGTGTCTGAAGACTTTGGAGGCATCATATTGGACTTCAGTCTTAAGATAAAAGTAGAGATAGTCTTTATTTAAATATAAATATAAGTTTTAATATAAATATAAGTTTTTAAGGCCCAAGTGTTTTCTATCTAATAGTATTACAAATTATTGGGCTTAACAATATGATAAAAAACTAGTAATGTCCCATTGCTAGACAAAGGCCTCTCAGTGTACTGATACCTTCAGTGAGAACAATACGATAATTTTAACAAAATCATTTTGAATACTACGCAGGGACATGGCAGTCCAGTTGGTTATGGGATAGCGGACAGGAGCGGAGCGGGTCGCGGCGCGCGATTGTTCCGCCGCCTCATATCTCACACAACAATGCCCACAAAAAATATACCAATTTACAAAAATAAAGCATACATTTTTGACAGAGGACCTTAATGTGGGAATAAAGGGATGCGTGATGTATGCGCGGCGCATTGTGTGAGCCGGGCTGTATACCGGAGCGGCGACTCTACCGGCCGGGCGGAGGCCTCCAGTCGTGGGCGGTGTAAATCAATGTTATCTAGCCTATGCTCGTCTCATCAGAATATATGACATAATTTGTTGATTGCACAGGGATGTTATAACCAAAGTTAATTACCAATTACAGATCGTGAGCTACTCAATTTACGCATCCTCGCTAAAACGCATGGTTAATGTAATTTATAATATAAAATATGAGACTTTTAGGTTTCTATTTTAGATATAATGTTTGGGGAGTTTGCATGCGTAGACATTGTTTCCTTACTTTCATTCAGTTTAACGGGTGGTAATGATGGTAATGATGGTGGTAATGAGTGGCGGTTGTATCCGCACCATATCGTCTAGACTCGACGAGATTTATTGTCCGAGTGCGGTCCGTGAAGTGGCGCTATACATTACACAAGGTCACCAATTAAGATAGCGATCCTTGTCTAGCATGTCTGTAGTGTACACTGCAAGACCTGTATTATCAAGTCCTGAGTATTCTCTAACAAGTCATTTTATTTACCTATCTGTTACAACCACAGCATTATAGCATTATATTTGACTCTACATTGCAATGTTAAAAATGATCAGTTTCACTCTGAAGTCCTCGAGCAATCATTAAAAATAATTGCCACAGCTCGGCGCCGTCCACTCGCCATACACGCCATACGGTGCGTGCGCGATGACATGCCCTTATGGAGTTCTAATGATGTCACTCGAGAAATCAAGAACATTGTCCAAACAGCTCTATCTGATACTGTTGACTTATTTATAGATAATCGATTGCTTTACAGACTCGTAGCAACATAGTATTTATAATAAAGTATATAGAACACACAGAACTACTAAGTGAATCAAAATACTTTTAACTGCTTAATTGACCTGAAGATTTGCAATGTTGCTGCAGTAAAGGTTCCATATCGCTACTGTTTACTCGCTGTTGTTCAATACGTATATCACCATGGTCGGTAGCGCGGCCGCGGCGTGGTCGCGGGTTCGATCCCGCGCCGCGCAACAATAGCGCGGTCAATACGGGAGCCGGGATTTGCATATCGAACATCGCCTCCTGCGCACCGCCGCCGCGCCGCCGCCGCAGGGCTCGCACTCTGACGTTTATTCCACTTTCTTCACCTCGGTCATATCACCTGGGAGAATAATGTTCCATTTAGTGGAAGTTTTTCGCCACGGAATGGGTGAACCCATTGCATGAAATTCGACACCTTTTGTCTGTTTAATTTACCTAGGTGACAACACGTTGGTGAACAGAATCCGTGGTGAACAACTTGTACTAAAGAGTCTTCTTTATTCACCCTGGTGAAGAAGAACCCTGGTGAACAAATTGGAATAGATCCTAACTAATAGGAGTAAGTAGTTAAATTCATTTTGCGCGACTCTATGTGAAGGTAAACCTTTCCTCATGCAAAAATTAGGCTTACAAACCTTGTGGTTACTGTCAAATAAATTAAAGTTGCAGAATTACAAACGTACACACGTCGCGCTCAGCGCAAAGATAATCGAAACTAATTTAACTCATTTGCAAATGATTCATTCATTCATTTCGAGTGGGTTAGTGGTCAACCCTGGTGTCGGAGTTTTTAGACCGCCGAAAGGCTTCCGACATGGTCTGACGATTGAAACAACCGGTAAATGCTTAACGTGCCTTCCAAAGCACGGCGGAGCGCTACCAAGCTGCACGTCGCTTAACAATCGCAATGAACTAACATCGCCTAGTCAAACTACGCCGCGAGCGCTACACATGAAGATTATTCATTTTATTTGCATAACGTGTCTGATTTGCAGCTCGTTAACACTTAACGTTAAATCACTTGTTAGATGAATCATTTTATCTATTAGTAATAATTAAATGACAATAATGCAAGTAGTCTTTGAATATGTATTAAACAGTATGGTGCATGCCACCAGTTCATTCTTTCAGTTTGGGTCAGTCTAACTAGCCTTATTATTTCAATAAATGATTTATGATAATTCCTATTGGTGTGTTTCCTCAGAGGCAGCCCTGGATATTGGACACAATTGTTGCGGCTTCCACAATATTCTCACCCAGGTATTGTCCACGTAAAATTTGTACTTATATTTATTGTTTGTTTTGTTAAATGTGCCGGGATGATAAGCGAGGAGTGCGCCGCCGCCGCCGCCGCCGCCGCTACTCTTACAGGTAACTATGTATGTACTTATAATAAGGATGGCCCCTATTTCGTAGTTGTTAAAAACTGACTTCTACCATGTCAAGTACTTTTCCTCCTCATGCTCGTCGATATCCATAATACAACTTGCCAACATCAAAGGAAATGTTCGGCGTAGTATTTTGCAAGTTTGGACAAACTATATTTGTTTGATGCAAACTGTGTTTCAGGGAAGATTGTGTGTGTAACGTATGTGTTTTGACGGATAATGTATTGTCCTGCGGAGACGCGGGCAGGGTCACGTGCGTCCACGTGACGCGTATTTCCATTAATTTGAATTGAGTGACACGCGGCGCGGAGATTTTCCAGAATGTGAGATGAAGCGTCCTGTTTGTAGGACGCGGGATTGGGGCCGTGCGCACTCGCTGCTACTCGCGCCGCCGCCCGATGTACCTACTCTGCTTTATTCCACCCATAGTTCATAGCACCCACACCCTCGCCCGAATAGGTCTGCTTCTGATTTACAAAATCAATGTTGCTCTAAATAGAGCACAGAGAACTTGTGTCGGTTAGTGATTGAGGAAGAATAAATCATTTAAATTGAGGCGTTGATGAATTACGGGATTATTATAAGACCACCTTCCTGTTGTGCATATATATTCATACCTCAAAAACTTTTTTAATGAGAAACGAGTGACGGAAAATCCTTCAAAGAAGACTAATGACTGTAAATTAATAACATGAGAATAGTGGTAATAAAAGTCATAAAGAAAATGTAGTGAGTGCCTGCACCCGGGCCGCGGGACGCGGGCGGGGGGCGGGCGGTGTGCGGGGAACCTCTTGGTTTTTGTCTCGAGAGTAATTCTGGAAATAGCCCCAGTCTAATGTATAATTCAATTGATTTGATTAGCGTGAGTTTTTCGCCGTCGTCGGGTCACCATAACCGGCATACATATGTATGGGCCTCTAATAAATTGGCTGCACCCGGCTCCGGCCGCGCGCGGACATCCCGTGACCCGCCGCCCCCGCCCCGCGCCCCGTACCCCGCGCCCCGGTACCCACCGGCAACCAGAGATAATACATAATATGCTAATCATGAAGGTATTGGAATAATAGATGGTCACACATTACTTGAAAAATATTTATTGAAATATCCGCAATTTACAAGGTATATCTTAGCGTTTCAGTAAACGGTGTACCAAAATACATGTAGTGTAGATGTTTTAATAATAACTATTTCGAGTTGTAAGTCTTAAAATAAATAACATCCCTTGATTGCAATGTGAAGCGAGTTCCGCTGGGTGGTAGCGCGCGGCTGGGCGGGGACCGTTGATGTCTTTTGTACGAGTGCGCTCGCATTCGCTACAGGATATTACAAACGGATTTTTATGAACGTCACGGCGCACTTCGGGAAAATAACGATGCTCCATTAATTTGGGACGATAAAAAGAGCACATTTGAGTTGAGATCGCGCGGAACATTAATACAAACATTAGAGCGGGCAGCGGAAGGCACGCGCCGCCCGCCGTCATCGCCGACTTTTTTACTACGACAAAACATTGCGGAAGTTATGTTTCAAGGACATTACGCACAGATCATTAAACCCCATTCTCCTCGGTGCTCTCGGGCACAACTATATTTATTGCCGCCGCCCGCACCCCCGCCCCGCCCCGCGGCGTCCCGTACGGGCCAAATGAAACCTTACGACACACGAAGTTCACCAGAGACCTGTATGAAAGTCAAGATATAATATTTGGGGGCAACCGCGCCGTCCTATGTGATGACGTCTTCATCGAGGGCGCATCTCTCCGGCTCCCTGCGCCACCCTACCGACTACACTAGGCACACTTCGCTACACTGACTGCCAAAATGGCGGAATGGTTTTATTGCTTGTTTTAGGACTATTGATGAGATCGTTATCAATCAATTTAGTTCACTTTTATTATTTGTTGTTATTAAAACTCCCACTTAGGTAAAAATAAATTACCAAAACCTTTAGAGATGAGTTAAATAGAAAACTCTACTAAAAATCTAGGAACTCTGCATCTAAGTACATAATTATAATGACCCAGAAATGAAGATTTATTACAAAATCTACTTAATAATGAACCGAAGGAACTAATTGCGCAACTACTAAAAAAGTAGTAATAATAAAAAATAATACAACGAGTTGCATCAAAAAGTTACGTCTAAAAGCCCGTTGGCACAGTGGCAGTGAGAGTGCTTACTGTGTCGGGGGTTACGGGTTCGATTCAACGAAGTAACAATCATAATATTATATGAAGAGATAGTTGTTGGCGACGACGGCTGGGTGTCAGTTAAATATTCTTATAAAGTATTTGTGTATGTATAAGTAATATATATCAGTTAGTTAGACTCCATAATAAAAGCCTAGAGCTTAGTTTGGGAGCTTAATTAATCCCGAATTTGTCCCGGGTCATCATAACCGATCTGCGATCACTTATTGTTTCTGCCCATACTGACCGGTAAAAGTCATTATTGTATTTTTAACTGGTATCAGCGCCATCTATGTGTAAACGTTTAAACTAAGTCGTAAGTCTTCGTAAGAACTTCAGACTAGCGTGTATATTTAAATTTATGTCAAAAGTTTGGCAGTACGCCGCTAGATGTCATTGCTCTTAGTTCTTCACTCAGATACTAGATGGCATTACTTCCTACTAACAACAAGCCGCGTTCGTTTTTGTGTTCATTTTCACTCTATTTCCAGCTGCTCATTCTAACCACCTTCAAAAAAAGGAGGAGGTATTAATTCTTCCGTATCTTATAATGTTCTCTTGCACTCATACAAAAACATTACATGCAGTCGAGTCGAGACTGACTACCTTACTAAATTACTACGAACCTCGGCTCTGCTTCACAACCTCCATTGGGCAATTAAATATAAATAGAATTTTAGCTTTTGAGACAGAACATTTGATGTTGTTAGGCTGATACGTAACGCCATTAGAGTACTTTAAACAACCAGTAGGTTGATACCACCTAAGTAATACCTAGCCACCCAGGTAGCAGTGCCTAATAGACTACGATGAGAACAACACGATTCTGACTGTCTCCACCATCATCCTGCGCTAGGTTGTGCACCACTTGGGCATCACTATACTGCTTTGGCATTTATTCATCGATGACCTTCCAACTTTCTGACAAAGGCAACTGGGCAACTTCACAGTAGGTGTGACCGTAGTGATTTGCATAGGTACTCTTTGTGAAGAATGTTGAATAAACTCCAAATCTCTCGGCAGAGAGTATTATATTCCTTGCTCCAAATAGATAAAGTCAAGGTCGGGCTTCAGGTCGGGCGTCACGGGGCCATTTGACACATGACATCCGCCTCGGCGTCGCCATAGTGATCACTTGTTATTGGAACAAAAATAAAAACATTGAATTGAACGCGAAGAGTACCAACAGGGGACAGTGACCGGTGCGTCCGAGCGTAGATAATTAGAGGATAGAATCAGTAGCGAGTGTGTCGTGTAGCGAGCGAGCGCCTCGGAGTCGGGGCGTGGATGTGTTGCGTGCTCGCGGCGATAGTGGAGGAGTGGTGGCTGGCGGTGGCGCGCGCGCTGGGCCATGAGCGTGTCCGTTCGCTCCGTGCTCGTGGAGGGCCCGCAAGCCAAGCCCAAGGGCCCGTATACGTATGCTAGCACGCCGCGCGCGCTCTACAACAATGCCAAACTCAAGAAAGATCCTTCTTGGTCAGTACTTACTTGCATTACTATCTCGCACTACACTAAAAGTTTGAGGTTCACAGAAAAAAGTTCAAATGTAACAGCATATATACAAATAAAATCAACACAAGTTCACCTTGGCATATCGGGATGGCTATTTCCTTTCTATTAAAAAGGTGATCTAAATGTAAGCTGATCGCTGCGGTTTCCGCGGAACCGGTTGTAGTCGTAGGATACCTGGTAGCGCCCAGGCGTCTTATTATTTTCAAGATTATCTATCAAAATAGAATATATACCTTTTTATCACTACTATTACTACTAGTGTTCCAGACCTATCTAATAGGTTAATAATAATATTAGGTGTTATATAAAATAATTGAGTGTAGAAAAGGTGTTGGGTATGTGTAGTGTAGTGTTCACCCCGAGGTCGTCGCGTGCCGCCGCACCAATCAACGCTAATCACTCGCGTTCATTTACTCGTAGCTTTCTTAACCTTGGGTTAAAATTAACCTTAAAATATTATATATACTTTGATATTTAAACTGTTCGCCACCACCTGAGACTAGTAATTATTTATAAGATTGTTGTAAAAGCCTTAAGTGTGATTTGAACAACTTAAGTAACTTCCTATTGGACCATTTAAAAACTGATCGAGCAGTTAAAGAGCTATCAATATTCGACATGCGGCCCGCCGCCGCTGCAGCATTCCAAGTCAAAGCTGTCCGTGGAAACTACTACAGCAGACTGACATTTCAACTGCTCAATGTATTTATCTGGATTTTTAAATATTAAATGAATAATCGTTCAAGTACCTATACCAACAATTGTGACATTACTTTATGAAACATGTATTATGTATAGTGGTAGCAGGTGGGCGGAGTTATTGGTCTGATGCTAATAAAATTGAAATCAAATTGTTTATTTGCATTAGTAGTTGTGTATACATTGAAATCTTATCTGCGAATTAATTTATTTAATCGTATGGCGCGATTAGTAGCATTGTGCTCAGGGAAGCATTCGCCTCGCCGCCGCGAGGGGTGTCGCACAATGACCATACGTGCGTTATTATTACTTCAATGTGTCGCACCCGATTGACACCAGGGCCTTAGGGTTCTACTAACCTGCTTTGACTATGACCAAGGATTATTCAAAGCAAGCCCTTGCTTTTCCCAAAGCGTTATCGGTCTCGCTCATCCATCTGGTTTTTTTTCTAAGCCCTATTTTTGAACGGTTTTAGTAGTCATTTCAAATAATAAAGTTAGTATTTATATGTATACTAGCTTTTGCCCGCGGCTTCGCTCGCGTGGAATTTAGTCTGCCGCATTTAGTTTCGTAATAAGAAGATTTATAAAAACTTTCATCCCCTATTTTATCCCCTTGGGGGTAGAATTTATCAAAATCTTTTCTTAGAGGATGCCCACGTCATAGTAGCTATATGCATGCAAAGTCACAGCCCGATCGGTTTAAAATTGACAAAGTTTCATACAAACTTTCAACCCCTATTTTATCCCCTTGGGGGTAGAATTTATCAAAGTCAGAAAATATTTATTTTGAATCCAATGACCATCCATCTCAAAGAGTCAGCTACTAGAATCAGTTCAAGTAAACAACCAAAGGAGCTACAGAGAGAATTGAAAACTAAGAATCCCCCGATACATAAAGAAGAATGGAAATTTGGTAGTCACTGTTCTCATTGTAACGTACTTGCTTTGGCAAGAATGTGGGGACGGAGTAAACATTTGCTCGTCCAAACTTGTCTATACAAAATTCTTATACTTGTTAATAGACCCACAAGTATTACGTTAAAAACCCTTTTATTTGGCTCGTCAAAATTCTCCTCACTTCACTGATATCTTCAGAGTCATGAAAGGCTTGTCCGGCAATGGGGCAAACAATATGAAATAACACTTTTTTTATTTGGTGGAGGTTGTGTCACAGAGTCGAGTGTAATCGCGTGTAGACGTAAGTTATGTATTTATTTTTGAATCATTTTACTGAGTCGTAAGTAACAGCAGTAGCGTGACAGATGTTAACGCGGTGTTGGTAGTTAAGTGGAGATTACTTGAGTGAGGAGTCAACGCCCTTAACCTTGAGGTGACCAGCGCGACCCGCGACCCGCGGCCGGCGGGTGGGGGCTGGGGCGAGGGCGAGGGTTGCCATGGCTACGAAACACCTCAACTTCCGCTCAAGAACAATACTTTAATAGCACCACGGTTCAAGCACTCGCGAAGGATGCCGATTTATTTTATTTAGGTACTTTTGATACAAACTATGGTTTACAATAACAGTTGTCCTAATCAAAACATCTACAATTATTTAAGAGTCTATCTACTTAGTAGACAAATATTATCTTCGTAACGTCCGCTTTAAATGAATTTTGAAATTTAGTTTGTCGACATTAAATTACAACAAATTTTAATCATCATAGAATCTATTTTATATAAATAAGCATATCGGTAAAGGTCATTAAGTATAGCCGCATCTTAGGCTATTAGTAACCTTCTCGTAACTCATACACCGACTACAGCCGTAGTAGATTCGTAGCTCGTAGTGTCTACGTCAGGCCTACGCCCTACGGGCTACGGCAAGTGTACAAGACAGAAGTGGTTTTTCTGTTTTATTCAAATGTATTTTATATTTTAACTGAATATGTCAATAATTATATAGCAGATGGGTTGTCTTACTTTCAATCCAGTTTTGTTTTTTTTTTAACATTTCACCGGTTTGATTATTAGACAAATTCTAAATCAATCGAAAGCATGAAGCCCATAGAATATGTAAACGTTAGGTTGACTATTCTTTTCCGGTCACAACTCTCGGCCAGCCGGGTATAAACAGATGAATCGATACTCGCATTTTGCACCGGTGGTCTGATTACTGAATTAAAATTCAATGATTATTCTATGCATACATTGCATACATTTATATCTTTTGATTGGTATAGAATTTGGCTAATACTCAAACCGGTGAAATTTCTTAATTTTTTTAAAAATTATTAATTAATCATATCCTGGACTAATAAAAATGAAATGAAAGGAAATATGTTAGACAACCCATATGCTATATAATTATTTAATGACATATTAAATAAAATATAAAATACAAGATTCATTAAATAAGCATCTCAGTGAAGGTCGTTGTATAGCGGGATCCTATATTATAAACAACCTCTTCCCCAAACGGGTGTCGCGTAACGTGCATGCAGAATTCATATTCCATACCATTCGAAAGTATCATATTAAGTGATAGATGCCCCGTATAACTTCGTAACAACCCTCCTATACTATTTACTTGTAGACATACAGCGGTTACCAAATAATGTTGGAGTTATTTCAATTGGATGAGTGGAAGTGCGAGTGTGTCAGTGGGGCGCGCGGACACGTGACGGCTCCCACAGGCGACCTTCCACCGTGATGGGGAGCCCGCGCGAGGCGCCCGTCACTTGTTTTACAGTACTCTACCTTGATTGTGGTGATGATACTTGACATATATGAGGAATTTTAATTATAATCTACTTACATAATAAGTCTTTAACTCGTAACGTAATTAATAACCCATTAGAAAACCTATGACTAGGTAAATAATAAAAGAACCACCACGAGCACATGTAGTGTAGTGTAGTGTCCGAGTGGTGTTGGCGCGTGCGCGGCGCGGCGCGGCGTGGTGGTGGTGGTGCGGGCAGCGAGTCCGGCGGCGGGCAGTGTGCGGAGCGGCGGCGGCATGCCTCCCGCGTTCACGGTGCTCGGCCGGCCCGGCGCGCCCAACGTCAACGTGGTGAAGCCGCTGCGGCACGATGAGCCCGCGGCGCCGCTGGACGCGCGTGCGCTCAGCCTCCGCCTGCGCCGCCTGAAGCACGCCGCGCCCATGGAGCGCCGCGCGCGCCCCACGCCCGCGCCCGCGCCGCCCGCGCCCGCGGACGATAAGCCACGCTTCGTCACCACCGTCAAGTCGGGCCAGTTCCTGCTACCGCCGCCCGAGGTGGCCAGCCTGCTGGGGCTCGAGTCCCTGTACGCGGCCACAAGCCCGACGCAGCGCCTCTACTCGTACGCCAGCAAGCCGCAGCCCGTGGCGCCGCGCTCTCGCCGCGCCGCCCCGGCGGGCCCGTGTCCGGCGGGCCCGGCGCCGGGCGCGGTGCGCTCGCTGGCCGCAGGGGTGGCCGGCGCGGTGCGGCTGCTGGGGCGCCCGCCCGCGCCCGCTCCCGCGTAGGTCCCGCGGTATTGACCCGCGCGCTCATTCGGCACCACTCGCCGACGCACGCTCGAGGTCGTCGACACTTCCGACCACCTTATCTTATCACCACATCTACCCATATATTACAGTAGTTTGAATGTAATACTGCATTTTTGTAAGATATTCAAAAAGGGTATGGCAATAAGGATGAAGTAATTCATCTCTAATATTTTACACATCCGTATATGGATTACACTTCTCTTCGGCAATCAGCTGACTTTAAAAAATTATCCCTTAACGCGAGCATTATAGACAATATATATCTAGTAGGTATTCATTCTTTCTTATGTATGTATAATTTACACATATGTATATAGAAGTGTAATGTGTATTATATATCTACCAACAACACTGATTGAATATAAAATGTTGATCAAAGCATGAATGTCATCCTACAAACATTTGTGACTGTGGTATCAAAGAGAGATGAGTCGTGTGGGTGGCGGTGGAGTGGGTGTCATGCGTGTGTGTGTTGTTGCAGCGGCAGCATGGCGCCGGCGGGCTACTCCAACGTGATGCACGACAAGCGCGTGGTGCGCGGCTCCACCTTCGGCTCGCACCCGCACGCCGCCGTGAGTGTCTCCTCCCAGCCCCAACGCACTACGTCACTACGCAATCACCACAATACGATACATTCCACACATTCGACATACTCAACATATTCATTAAAATAACAGAACAGCTATTCATACCGTAGTTTAAATATTATCGTCAATAATGACACAAATGTCAGCAACGTGAAGTACAACCCGGTCAAGTTAACTCGAAACCTTGCCGGAATGCGTCGCATACCGATATAGGTACATAGGAATATAGTTAGTCGAAAACCTAATTAATATAATGACTAATAATACTGCAGAAATATTTTGCACACCGTCGATGTGGCATGCAAGTGCGACTTTCGAAGTTAACAGGACTAGGTTGTACGTACACTAGTTCAAAATTCAAGAAATGTCCCCCGCCACATCAGAACACTCTACGACGGTTGACCGTCGTTAGTGTTCTTCAAGAAGCACAAAGGTGGAAGTGAAACGCCATTCAAAGCATCCCGGCGGCGGCACGCACTGAGTCTGCCCTTATTGAGGACGAACAGAATGATATGTCCCCATAAAAGGTAGTCTTGCGAATGCAACAATGTAATGGGTGGGTGTGATGTCATTGTGTGATCAGGTCGTGTCGTATTGACTACAATTGGACAGCGTGGAACAAGGTTAATGCGCAGAGGCAAACGGGGGCGCGACACCACTCACGCGACACCCTCATTGCTTATTGAACCAAACTGAACTTCTTCTAGATCAGTGACGACACTGGTGTAGTAAGTGTACCTCTTACGCCTACATAAAGTCAGACATAAACTGACGACTGTTGACTTGCCAACAGTTTACTTTGAACACGCCTCTCGAAAAAATAAAAGGTGCAGAAATGTCATTATTGACCTCCACTACTTAGAGCACTAGCACTAGAGCTGGTGTTGCTAAATCATTCACTTAGGGTGGGTTGTCTCAAACGGTTGGTCATAGTAACATACGTTCTTAAAAAAGTTTACGACAACGTACGCTTTTAAATATGTACAAATCTTAAATGACAGTCTGTTAAAGTCTTTCGGGCGATAGAAAGCCATGATTTTTCATTTTGTTACTTCTGACATTAACAAATCAAATAAAAACTCAATACCTACCTACCTACCTACATTTTACAAACTAATTTTATATGGATGTTTTAGACACAGTCAAAATCATTTTAGGGATTAGGTAAAGAGACATAATGTCGTGTCGTGACGCAAGCGCGTGGTCCGCAGCGTGTCGTGTTCGTGTGGTTTCGTGTTGGTCCGGGCCCGCGCGGGCGTCGCTCACACGAGAGGTATCGTCGCCTGACCGGCCCGCGCTCCGTACTAGTGCAGCGCGCACTATGCCGTGTTTGTCCGGTATTTGAGTTATTGCTCCATTTCGCGTGACTCGGACCGAGCCACCATCGCCGCCGGTCATTCACAAATATATTCATTGTAAAAATTCAGGAAGGCTCGAAACCAAGTCGGTACCCGATATTGATTACCCGCTCATACGAGCAAAAGGAGTGTAATTTTGATATGGATAAGGTCGTATTTGTATGAGGCGGCCGACGGCGCCGTGCTTTTCACCTAATGAATTAGTCCGGTGCAATTTGCTGTGCACGCTCTCGCAGCGGCCGGCGTCGCGGAGGTTGTGCCGTGTGTTTGTGTCATTACGAGTAGTGATTCAGTAGCATTAAACTTTAATTATCCTACGAATCGATTCAACTCAATTAACCAACGGTACTTAGACGTTCAAAACCGTGTAAACATTGAATAATATAATAGAAAATATGCAGTAATTCGTGGTCTATATACTTATTTTTATGATTGATTTGGTTGGTAATCGTTAGCTCAGTATATAATGTTAGTATGTAATTATCTGGTGCAGGTATGTTTGATACGTTTTAGGGTGACGGGCTGGAGAGTGGCGCTGCGAAGGCGGCCCGCACGCGGCGGCGCGCGCTGGCAAGACGCGCGGCGGCCGCGCGGCTGCGGCCCGGCACCCCGCCGCCCGCGCCCGGCCGCCGGCACCACCCCATACAGACGGAGTATTACCTCGAGGAGGTAATCACATCAATTACTTTCTATTATCTAACCTGATTAGCGAACCATCAATTCAATTCGTTGAAAAACGTCGCGAATTCAAAATCCATAATCCTTGTAGCCCCGTAATCGTAGCAAGGTTACTACGCCTCGCTACGAACTACGAGTACGTAGGTGTAGTGCTACGTCAAATGTTCGTAAAGACCTCCGTTTTAGGGAATACAATTAATTTTCATTAAGGGAATACAATTAATTTTCAATGAATTTTCATACAAGAAGCTCACACTAGCAATTTCAAGTTTGCATCCGAATTTTGCCTTAAAGTTTTCAACCGCCAATAACCCTGACACTTTACGAATAAATAGAAAGGTAATAGAAAATGTTTATTTATTTATTTTATTTTATTTATTTATTTATTTACTTATTTGTGGAGAACCAACAGCACATAAATTACACATAATACAATATTGAATAGAAACAGTAGGCCAATTATAGGTTCCCGCGTTTAGAAAACACAATAAATTCAGAGAAGTGTGAGGTTAAACAGATAATAATAGAGAAAAAATAAGTAGAGTAACAAAGTTAAGGTTAGAGATTAAAGGTAACTTAAAAACAAACCGCTTACCACTTTAAATTACATTATTCACCGAAAAATAAGTGACTTAGCCGTCGTCTTACCGATGCAACACCCGTCGAGAATAGGTCAAGATCGAGTTCTTTACTCAGTCTGTTGAAAGTACTACAAGCGCGCAAAAGGTAGGTGTTCTGCCTATAAATATATATATGTCGGGGAAACAGCGATAATTATCCCACTATTGGGGACATGTCACATCAGGATAAGCACGAGCATTATACCGCCAATACAACATCAGATATCTTATGATTCCTAGGTCTTGGTCTTGAAATAATAACTCACAGGACTTCATTACAATGACATTGCTTGTATTTTACACACGATCATCATGGATTACAGATTACAGTTAGGATACGTCTAGATTCAATTAATTGATGGAACCTAAACGACCTCCCTTCACCCCATCAGTCGTCCTGTCCACGCCATAGAATATCTTTTCCCTATTCTATACTCGATTCGCAATACGATCGTGATGTCGTCAACACCTCATCCTTCCAATCTACGTTTCCCATCTGATCCCAATACAACCGTCTCCATTTCCCTCCAAAACTCTAATGTCTCATCTTTTCATATCATAGACTCACTCACTCACTGCCACAGACCACCAAACAAGCTCACATCCCTCTATCGAACAACTGTCATCTGTCATAGTGCGTAACACCACAGACTTAACATAGTCTATTCTCATACCACAGACTACACCACGAAGGTAGAACTCACGTCACGGAATAACAACACTACCGATTCCATCAGTCAACTGAATTTACAAACTACTCTTAAACTTCTACAGACTAAAAATAATGTAGTGACGTTATAAACCGCTATCTGGTGTGGCGCCACTGATGCCACGCTCCGACACGGCCATCCTGCTAGCACACGTCCTCGTGTGTTGGCTAACCTGCACAGAAATAACCAACGAGAGTATTTGTTCGCCTCGGCCACTTCTGACCAATCATATTTCTACACACAACTCAAATAAAGAAACTTCGTAACTGTATAGTTTTTTCTTTTAAATTACTCGAATAAAACCATAAAAGAGCCATAAGAAAATATCAACCAGAGCCATGTACCACGGTCGCTTGTAACAACAAATTAACACAATTTAATTAACCACACAAATCTAAACTTCACAAGAGTAAGCCCCTCTATCGCCACGGCTCTCCAGCCGACCAGCAATCGCAATTGCTCTCACACTATGCATATCCATCAAGTGGATCGCACACGTGCATCACCCTGTGACTGCACACTATGGTCTCTGCAGACCCCGACCTCCGCCAAAGCTAAACGCGCACCGCGCACCCACGGACTACTTGAGTTACCCCAAGAGACACCGATTTCTACCGGGCTACGACTACGTAATAGCTACTGGTACGGTCGAACACAATACGGCCGATAGAGTCCTTACTCGAGTTTCCACCAAAACAAGTTTACTCATCCTCATCACGATCACTATTAACATCAACTTCGACTGGTACATGACCTACTGGCATCTTGCGTAAGAAATCACAAAGTAAATTATGATAACGTTTCATCTACCAAAACCCTGAGGCCAGTAACAGTGACAGACTCTGGTTCATTATTCACACACAATTAACAATTTAATCACAATTGATTTACTACTGAGCCCTTATTCGTGGTCACAACACAAGATTTAGCAAACGCATTTGCCCTTTATGCACTTCCATTTCGGAATGCCGAGTCGTCCCATGACTCTACGGTCTTCGCTACCAGGCAAGACCCGACCACACTACCCAGGGCTACCGCCTACTGCCTACCCACGGACTACTACAAGTAGTAGACACCGATTTCTAACGGGCTACAGCTACGGCACCCTGGTGCGGTCTCAGACTGACCCACCGACATAAAAACCCAGTAACAATCAACAGCTTAATCAACCTCACTGTCTCCACCTTCGTCTGAGTCAGCTGTTACCCGCCCCACAGGCATCTTCCTAACGCGATCATGTGCATACTTGTAAGTACGTTTAGAGTTCAAAACTTTTCAACGTGTAACGATCACCATCGTTCGCTCACTCCTGACCTAAATAACTCTACTTCAACAAAAGACTTAGTAAAGCTCAAACTATTATTCTTTTCCAATCAACAATCTTAACTATCTCAATATTCATAATCACATTGCTTATCTCAACATAATACTAGAACATCGTCAGGCACAAGTACCCATTAAAAATCAAATTAATCTCAAATCAAAGTAAAAGTAAAGTGTGTGTGTCTCCATTGTCCGGCTATCCCCGTAGCCCTAATACGCAGTCATCCCTGTGACTAGCTGTGATCATCCCAGTGATCACCCATAAACCTGATCATCCCTGTGATCAGTCACTCCCGTGATCATCCCAGTGATCACCCATAACCCTGATCATCCCTGTGATCAGTCACTCCCGTGATCATCCCAGACTCAAGAGGACACGCACAACTATACCACACAGTCAAAAGTGACTACGGTTCATCATCACAAGGCTCAGAATTACTAACAATGGGTACTTGCCCTTCAGGCATTTTCCTATACCAGTCAATGACACTATATTGTGTACTCGTTCTCCTCTAAACCTCGCGGCCACAGTAATTTGCACTCGCTCGGTCAACCTGACTATTCTTCCTTAAATTCTTGATTTCAATCAAAAGTTAATTACAATTATTATCAATCGGGAATCTTCAATGCTATGTAACACATGAATACTAGGTACCACGTCATTTTCAACTTTAACTTCAATAGACTATTAATCTCAAATGCACATTACAATATGAGCCATGAGTAAGTAACAGTAAGCTTGTCTAGTCACGTCTAGTCACGGCAACCAGCCGACGAGCAATCACATTGCTCAACAACACACGGTCTCAGCAGACCACTCCACAGTACGGTCAATCCAGACCACGACCATCGCCGAGTTCGAACATTGAACTCAATAAGTCACATAGTCACATGAAACCCTTACTCATACTCTCATATTTTACATCGGAATAAACATCCAAAATACTTTCAATAAGCTTTCTACTTTATCAAGTGGTACGAAGATTCACTACAAAACTCTCAATGTTAACTGACTCAAATATCACAAAATAGCTCACCGGATATTTCCCAACAAACCAATCATTACCGCAATACATCACCAATTTAACATCCAATGTGAATTTGTCGTGATAGATTCTTGAATAATTTGGAATACCGCAATCCCTCATATTCCTCAGGTAACAGGACCGAGAAGAGAACCACGCTCCTCCAGAACATTCCAAGTTTTATAACCAATTGCAAAATAAACATTACGTAAAGCGCATGACAGTGGCCCTTTTGGCGGGATGATGATTCAAACATATCTCCGAATACTACGAGCTTCATAATCCAGGGGAAGGTACATGAATTTCAATCCCGTCGTCGTCGTCGCCGTCGTCGTCGATAATATGCACTAACGAGCTCAGCTTGCAGCTCTCAATATTCTTTCATCTTATCATAAACCTAGCTCCGCGGTTGAAATGGTTTATGCTCGTCCACCCGTGGGAATATAGCATCCTTATCATTCTCTGTTGGAGGCTCAGTGGCCAATAGCGATCCTTATCCCTCTGCTGGAGGCTCAGTGGGCAATAGCGATCCTGATCCTTCTCTGTTGGACGCTCGGTGGGCAATAGCGATCTTTATCATTCTCTGCTGAACGCTCGGTGGGCAATAGCGATCTTAATCATTCTCTGTTGGACGCTCGGTGGGCAATAGCGATCTTTATCCCACTTCTGATGTCGGGGAAACAGCGATAATTATCCCACTATTGGGGACATGTCACATCAGGATAAGCACGAGCATTATACCGCCAATACAACATCAGATATCTTATGATTCCTAGGTCTTGGTCTTGAAATAATAACTCACAGGACTTCATTACAATGACATTGCTTGTATTTTACACACGATCATCATGGATTACAGATTACAGTTAGGATACGTCTAGATTCAATTAATTGATGGAACCTAAACGACCTCCCTTCACCCCATCAGTCGTCCTGTCCACGCCATAGAATATCTTTTCCCTATTCTATACTCGATTCGCAATACGATCGTGATGTCGTCAACACCTCATCCTTCCAATCTACGTTTCCCATCTGATCCCAATACAACCGTCTCCATTTCCCTCCAAAACTCTAATGTCTCATCTTTTCATATCATAGACTCACTCACTCACTGCCACAGACCACCAAACAAGCTCACATCCCTCTATCGAACAACTGTCATCTGTCATAGTGCGTAACACCACAGACTTAACATAGTCTATTCTCATACCACAGACTACACCACGAAGGTAGAACTCACGTCACGGAATAACAACACTACCGATTCCATCAGTCAACTGAATTTACAAACTACTCTTAAACTTCTACAGACTAAAAATAATGTAGTGACGTTATAAACCGCTATCTGGTGTGGCGCCACTGATGCCACGCTCCGACATATATATATTATTGAATAAATAGTGAACGAGATTCGTTGTGTTTCAGTTGTTCGACAAGGGCGTGGAGCTGGAAGTGGGCGTGCAGACGGACCTGTTCCTGGACCGGCCGCCCACGCCGGTGTACGTGCCCGCCAAGACCGGCGCCGACGCCAGCACGCAGATCTACCCGGGCGAGGTGCGGCGCGGGGCGAGCGGGGGCGCGGGGCGCGGGGCAGCACCCGACTGACGACTGCGTGTGTTTGTTGTGCAGCTATTTGACTTCGACCTGGAGGTGCAGCCGATCCTGGAGGTGCTGGTGGGCAAGACGACAGAGCAGGCGCTGGCGGAGGTGGCGGCCGAGGAGGAGGTGGCGACGCTGCGCGAACAGCAGCGGCGCTACTGCGAAGTGCGCGACGCCGAGCGGGCGGAGCGCGCGCGGCTGGCGGCGCAGGACGCGCGCCTGCACGCGGAGCGCTCGCGGCGCGTGGCACAGGCGCGCGCGGCGGCGCACGCGGCCGGCGAGGTGCGCCACCGCGCCGCCGCCGCCGCGCTCGTGCAGGGCTACGTGGCGGAGCTGCTGCCCGGCGTGCTGGCGGGGCTGCGCGACCACGGGTACCTGCTGGAGCGCGTGCAGCGCGGCGTCGACGCCGAGTTCCTGCCGTGGCTGACGGAGCAGGTGGCGCAGGAGATGGAGGCGCTGCTCACGTCGCGCGACCTCGTGTCGGACATCGTGCGCGACGTGGTGGAGGCGCGCGCCGAGCTGTACCGCACGGCGGCCGAGGACGCCGCCGACGTGTCCTCGCCCTTCGAGTCCATCACGCCGCCCTCCGAGGTCGAGGGCGAGGGGGAGGAACGCGGTCAGTACACACACACACCACTCTATACTTACACCATCTGACTGGGTTCATTTTCATAAACTGCTAAGATTATTTTCGAGTATGTTTTTTCTATCATTTAATTACCGCATTTATGAAAGATGTCAGTTGAACTTACTGATTAACCCCCACCTCATGGGTTGTTCGATTCTTGGGAGTACTAAGCATGTATATATTGTCACAAATATTTATTAGGCATACGTGCAAGTAGGTCTAGGGGCACATTCGTGTTACATAATAAGGAAAGTAACAAGTGCGAGCGAAGTGATTGTATCTCCATCAATATCTGATTAGTGCCGGCGCCGGGTGCTCCCGCCCCCGCCCCGCGCCGCGCCACGCCGGATTGGTTCCACCGCGCCACGTGCGCTCCCCTCACGCTGCGTTCATTATGATCCTATATGCTGGCTATTATACCAAACCAAAACTAATCGCAAATCCCGCTATAAAATACTTGAATCAGCACCGCATTGAGTTGGCCGGGCGCGGCGGCCCGGGCCGCGGCAGGTGCCCGCTCACTTGTCGCGCCCGCAGCGGATCAGCGCGTGAAGTGCTACAGGCCGCACGTGCGCCGCTAAACGTCCTCTTGTTATTTTAATCTCAATCAACTGATATTGTGACTGACATGATGCCATTACGCATTTAAAATGGAATTGAATAACTATTTACGGACCAAGAATAATAATATTTACTCCGCCAAAGTATGATTGGATAAAAACTTTATTAAAGCGTTACATTGGAAATACGGAATTCGATAGAAGTTGTTAATTGTATTTATATAACTCTTACCGTTATTTACTTGCAGTATACCTAGGCAAGAGCTTTAGGCGACTGGGTATGTACTGTATTAAATAAGTAGGCACCCAAGTACTGAATCATGCCTTCAGAGCAATTACATTACGTACCACTTTACTAGTTCCATAGGCGATCGACACCACACACAACACAACTCTAATTCAAGTGGAACTAGTGGACGACTCGGTCATAATCAAGTAGAGTGTAGCTTCATGCACCCGATTTTTATCTTCTGAAATAGTAGTGATTGTTAATGAACGCGTCAGTAGTGTCCTCTGGCGGCGCGGTGCAAAACCCTGCGGCGTGGCGCACGTGCGAGATGCTGCGCGAGATACGGCTGGCGCCCTCACCTACCATCAGATGATTATCGAATTAATGCGATAAACTCGCGTACGGTCATCGAGTGCTCCTCACCCTGCCTTTTGAAATGTACTTAATATTATCACCCAAAGTGATATTTAACATTTAGTGCAATCTCTCTCTCTTTTATTTCATAAAGTAAGTATTCCTGAGCCGAGTAAATATTATGAGAGCACTCGTAGTACATTAGCGTTCGACGTCTGACATCCTCGGGCGCGACTGGCCATCGTGACCTTATATTTCGCGCATGTCGTCGGTTTCCGAGCGAATATCGCTCTTATCAGGAGCACATAAAGGGATTCATATCGCTGCTCGGGGCACTTTCTGAACATTCGCGCACTCGCACGCACCGGCTGCTATTCCGAATAATCGCAAACCGCTAATATTTTATTAATGGGTCGCCATGTCGCATCATTTGTAAAACTAAAATACACTCTAACGTCGAAGTCTTTAAGAGGGGTATCGCGTAACAGTTGGTACGTCCTATCTGTTGACGCAGCTGCAGCGACGTGCACTTGTCAATAGTTATTTTACCCGCGAACAATCAGAATCATTTAATACAGATTTTTTTTTTATATTAAAGAGCGATTAAAAGTACATATAGGACCGTTTAAAAATAACACTAAGTAATTGAGTTTTGATGATTCACTTGATCATGTACCTAAACGGGGCTTGTCTTACCCTAATATCGGTATCTAGGTATACAAATATCTCCCGAAGAGCTAAGGAGGCCAGCTACTTGTAGTTAATGGCTTGGTGCTCGGCTCTACATGAGGTCCGACTACTTTTCCACCGGATAAGCCTCGTGTCATCTCAGGATCATTTTGCATGAAATGTTTTTTTATAGGATAACTTATTCTATGAGGGAGATAAACAGTATACTTCATCATATACCTCAATTATCTACATAAGTATATACTTGAGTGTTCTCATTGGTTGCAGGTCCAGATGACGACTAGTGGCGCGGGTCGCAGGCGGCTCCGCGCGCTCGCCTATTCTCGGCAACAATTCCCAAATTATTACGTGTCTGGACGTAACCTCTACACATTCTGTACATATCATGGAATTGTGTTCAGGACGTGTTTCTGATACATATTCGGACGGTCATCCGTGATGTGCGTCGTGTTGGTCGACAGAGCGGCGGCGCGCCGCGGGCCGCGCAGACACACTGCCTGTTGTTACTACCTTACAATTATATGTACTTACATTTATATTAACACCATACTATAGTTTGTATAGCTTTAGATCATAAATACAATTAAATTGTCTTATTGAATTGATATTTAACAATAATTCATTATTGTTGGGGCTTGTAGAGCCTAACACCTTAGTTAAGTTAAATGATAAGATATAATGATTGCTGGTATAAGTTATAATTTATTGAATTCACTGTATGATTATGATTATGATGTGTACGCGGCACAACGATGATATGTGAACTGATGGTAAAAATAATTAATTAAGTGAATAAACGAAATACGCTAACACAGCGTTTCGTTAGTGCAATGAACTGTACGGTGACCCGTACATGCTCCGGGGCTAGAAAGCTGGAGGCTGAGGGATGAGTGTAATGATTGATTAGTAGTGATTGAGATGCTATAAGATGATGCCATTGATTACTTAGATCTAAGTGTTAGTTAATGATTTATAAGGTGACAGTAAACAATGATTATAATGAATTTACACGTTTAAAATAACATTTGCCGATAATCGGAGAAGTGGATTTATTGAACACTCGCGCACTCGATTGATCACTCGCGCACTGTTCACCTTTCTCACATTCGACACTCGCGCACATATCAGTGAGAGTGCTGATGGGAGCGGGGCTGGGGCGGGGGCGGGAGCAGGCGCGGGCGCGGCCGGCGCGGCGGCGCGCGCGGCACCACGCGGCCCCCGCCGCTGCGAGCCCCGCCGCCGCCACGCAGTAGATGGCCACATAGTGGTGTACGTCGTGGAGAGACACCTCTCCCGACTCCTCGTCCGATGAAGATGCTTTCAAACGATCTATCTGATCGTTTATGTTTTGAAATGATAACGTCAAATTGTCCGGCTGTTGGTAATCGGCAACCGGTATCGAAACATTTATTATGTTATTGACGGGTGCTAACTTTATATTCAAAAGGTCCGATTTGATGCTAATGTTATTTGTCAGTTCTGCGTGTGATATTATTGTAAAAGTGTCCCCTTTTATGACACAATCTTTTGCTAGAGCAACAACATTTACCCCGGTGAGCTGTTCGTCGGTAACCTGACTCCCACATATAAAACGAAGTTTACACAGACCGCAACATGATAATAAAAAGTGATTATTTGTAAACAGCTCCGTCCATGTAGTTTCACAAACCGTGGTGGTTGTCCTGCAGGAGTTTCCTTGGTCGCTCTTGATGCATAGATTATTGTCGGAGTCTAGTTGGTAAATTGGTTTCTGGACCTTACACAAACTTGTGGTAGTAATATGAATACACTGCTGTAGTTCAAACTGTGTCAATGGCAAGTGTGTATTTTGTCTTATGTTTAAGGCTAAGTAATCTGCGATAGGTGCTATTTTTACCATGGTTTTCTTGATTTGTTGTGAGATAGGAATAGGTCGGTAGATTTCATAACTGTCTCGCGATACTAGCGGAATTTTTATTTCAAAAATAAAGTACTGATAGGACATGCGTGCCTTGACTTGCATTATTTGATACAGTATATATAAGTCCGTTGCTATGTTTTCAATAGGCAAAGAGAGTTCTCTTGATATCTGATTTGATATAGTATAGAGCTCATCGCGAAGTTGCGTTGGTGGTATGAGGTGGATGTTAAGTTGCTGAATGTGCGTTAAAGTGTCCAATAACGTTCCTTGAATATTCTTTAGGCTATTAAGAAGATTATTTGCTATAATACTGGTCAATACAAAGTCTTCACTGGTTCTGGCCTTCAGAACCTCCTTTCTGATGGAAAGGGACGTCTTGTCCAGACTACTCAGGTGTTGGTTAAACATTTTGGATTGTTTTTGTAAGCCCGCTTCTATTCTCTTCAGAACACTATTTTCGGCTTCTATGATAGACGTTTGATTCCTCGCTAGAGACAACAGATGCTTTTGGTTAAATCTAACTAGCGCGATATCCTTTTGATATTGTTCGGCGAAGTGCTCATCCAATACACCGAAAAGGCTATTAGCGATGTAACCGACACCGTTAACAAGGCCGCGGCGCGTGCGCTGACGCTGACGCGTTACCTCGGGTGACTGCACTCTAAACTGCTGATTGAGCAACATGACATTGTAATATTCTAATTCATTAAAGTCATGATTTAGTTGCAATAATATAATTGTACATTGAGTTTTAATATCCATTTGATCGCATATTGTTTCCAGTCGATCCGTGTATGACTTGAATGTTCCTATTCCGTTCCAGTATGCATCCATTTTATAATACACTACTACTTTCCATTGATCCTGTATTAAACGCATGTCAGATAGCTTATCGAAGTAGAGTCCTTTATAGGCTGGAACTGATGAAATGTTGTAAGCGCCACTTGCCGAGGAAACGAATAGCATCATAAACAACAGAAATAGTTTTGTAATGATATTGATGCTTGGTCCTCTAGTTGTTGGGGGCTTTTTGTTAATCTCGCCTTGTGTATTTGTTTGTTGTTTGCTGTTAATGGTATCTTGGTATTCGAAGTTGACAGGTAAAAGCGAAAGTTTAACAATAGGTCTCCTTATTATGCCGTTTTTTGTCTTAATTGATACTACTCTGACGTATCCATCTTGGCCGGGGTGCAAATCAACGATTCGACCTAATGCCCATTTACCCGCGGGTAAATTAGCTTCGTGGATGATAACGATATCGTTGAGGTTGATGTTATCCTGTGCTTGTTGCCACTTGCCTCGCAATGATAGTGGACTGAGATATTCTGTTTGCCATTTCCTCCAAATATCATGGAAGGTTTTCTGAGCCAGCCGCCATCTAGTTCTGGCATCTCTTTCGGTTTCGTAAATAGTTAAAACTGGACCACTGGCTAAAAAGTGAGATGGTGTTAAATAATCCAAGTCATCTGGGTCTTCCGAAAGAGCGCAAAGTGGTCTCGAGTTGAGGCAAGCTTCTAATTGTGCTAAAATAGTCGAGTACTCTTCAAACGTAAGTTTTTGCTCGCCGATTACTCTACGAAGGTGGTACTTTAAGCTTTTGACAGATGCTTCCCATAGTCCTCCTGCTGAGGGCCACGAGGGTGCATTGAAGTGCCACTGTATCTGCATCTCGCTGAGGTATGAGTGAAAACTTTCAGTTAAGATAGCTTTTATATCTATGTATTCCTTTGCCAAGATTTTATTTGCTCCTACGAAGTTGGTCCCGTTATCACTGTACATATGTGACGGAGAACCTCTTCTGGCTGACAATCGTCTTAGAGCTGCTAAAAATGCTGACGATGTCATGTCTGATACTAGTTCTATATGAACCGCTTTGGTGACCATACAGACAAAAACTGCTATGTATCCCTTCGTTGTTTTTGCTCCTCGGCCTTTGTTAAATTTAATCTCGACCGCTCCAGTGTAATCCACGCCGGTATGATAGAAGGGTCTCGTAGGATTGGTCCTTGGTTCCGGTAAGTCACCCATAATTTGATGTAATTTGGCTGGATTGTGTTTTCTGCAAGTTACGCATTGACGTAGACGTTTCTTGACTGTTCTGTTGCCACCGACAATCCAATATTGTTTCCTCAACCATGCTAATGTTAAGCGGGCCCCTCCGTGAAAGGTTGCGCGGTGCCCAAAATCTATTAACAACTGCGCGAGACGACTGTCCTGTGGGATGATTAAAGGATGCTTCATATCTTCCGGTATGTGGCAATTCCGCAGACGTCCTCCAACACGCAGTAAACCGCTTTCATCCAAAAATGGGTTCAAAGATAGTAACTTGCTTTTTGATGGTAGCTTGCTTTTACTCTTGAGACATTTTATTTCTAAATCAAAGTCGGTCGCTTGAACATGTTTGATGATTTTGAGTGTCGCTGACTGTACTTCGTGTACTGTCAGGTACGATAATTTCTCACGTGAAATGACACGAATTACCCAAGCTAGAACGTGCGTCACTCGCATAAAACTGCTGAATTTGCATAACAATTGTTCAATTATATTATCGTTTGATGCACTGCATTTGGTAGCGACGTAACTTTGTTTTGATTTTGATATTTCCAAATCGGTTGTATAATTTGGGCTTTCTAAGTTGCTAAAATGATTTGCAGTGGACAACCAGCTCGGGCCACTCCACCAGAGTGGATGATTTTGGAGTTTTTCAACTGTAGTGCCGCGGCTGGCACAGTCAGCTGGGTTCTCAGCTGATTTAACGTAGCGCCAGCATGATGACGTCATTGTTTGTGTTATACTCCTGACTCGGTTTGCTACGAACGGTTTCCACCTATTAGGATCGCCTTGTAGCCACCCTAATACTGCTGTAGAGTCACACCAACCGTATACTTGCAGGTTATGCGTACTCAAACTGTCTGTGACCTTGCCCATAAGTTTTGATAACAAATATGCTCCGCTCAGCTCTAATTTAGGCAGCGATATTCCCATCTTTGAATTGTCTGATTTGCTGACCGGTACCAGTTTAGTTTTTGCCGCCAACAGTACAACTGAGATGTGTGTTTTATGTTGTATCCGTCCGTAGACTACGCATGCGTAGGCTACGTTTGATGCGTCACAAAACCCATGTAACTCGATGCTCTCCTTTTCATTACTGCCAATCCAACGTGGTATTTTGATTTTATTGATATTTTCTATGTCTGTGCGTAACCTTGACCATTCCGTTTGTAGTTGCTCTGGAATTTCATCATCCCATGCTAGGGTTGTCACCCAGACATTTTGAAAGAGGATTTTCAGTTGCAGGATCACTGGAGCTAGCCATCCGAGTGGGTCAAAGATCTTAGATATTTCGGATAGTAAAATCCTTTTTGTAAGCCGTGAACTTGTTTTCTTACTCATTTTACATTCAAATGTGAAAATGTCTAGTCTTGGATTCCAAGTAAGACCTAATGCCTTTGTGCATTCTTGATTGCGGAATGTAAACAAGTCTTTAGTGGATTGTGTCTTGTCGAGATGTTCGATCAGTTGAGGCTCATTGGACGCCCATTTCCTTAAGTTGAATCCTCCGCTCTTGAGTAGAGCTAACAGCTCTGTTTGTAGTTGTTTTGCTGTTTCAATGCTGTAGGTTCCAGACATCAGGTCGTCGCAGTAAAAGTCTTCCTCTAATACCTTGGCCGCGGTAGGGAAACGATGTCTTTCATCCTTAGCCAGTTGCCTCAGAGTCATCATAGCTAGGAAGGGGGCTGATTTAGTTCCATAAGTAACTGTTTTCAACTGATAATCTTGAAGTGGTGCTTGTGGATAGTCTCGCCAAACGATGTTTTGAAATTGTCGATCGTCGGGGTGAACTAGAATTTGACGAAATTCCTTTTCTAAATCTGCTGTAAGTACGTACTTGTACTTCCTCCACTTCAAAACAAGTGTAAGTAGATCCCGTTGCAAATTGGGACCTTGATACATAACATCATTGAGACTTATACCGGTAGTTGTCTTGCCTGATGCATTGAACACAACCCGTAGTGATGTTGTTGCTGAATCTGGTCGCTGTACGCAATGATGAGGTAAATAGTATGTAAGAGGACCATTTTTTGGTGCCTTTTCCATATGACCTAATTCTATATATTCGTTTATAAATGATTTATAATCTCTTGCTACGCTTTCTTGTTTGGTGAACTTCCGCTCGAGCTGATGAAATTGTGCCACCGCCTTGGGCTTTGATAAGCCTAATTTTTCCTTTGCGTCGTGCAACATAGGGAGGCGCACGACGTATTTACCGTCCTCCTGGCGCGTTGTTGTGGACTCGTACAGCTGAACGCACTGTTGATCTTCATTGGAGATGTTTGAATCGTCAGCTAAATCTTCTATTGCCCAAAATTGTTGAATGTCCTTTACATTGATGTTGACCACGTTGCATTGAAACGAAACGACATTTCCACATAATATCCAACCTAAACGTGTTTGATGAGCGACTGGCACGCATTCTGTATCCTTGACGATCCCTGATTGAATGATGTAAGAGTATACTTCAGCGCCTAACAGAATATCTATCGGGCGACTGACATAAAACTCTGGATCAGCAAGTTGCAGATGTTCTAAATAAGTCCAGGAAGGTTTTGAAAATGATCTATTCGGCAAATTGTTGACTAAATGTTTCATTATCAACGCATCGGTGTCGAATGTAAATGAATCATTGTATGATGACGTCATCCGTATGTTGACAACTCCTTTACAATTTTGTTCTCGTGCCCCAACGCCAAAGACTATGCCCTTACATTGTTTGCGGGGCAACCCTAATATTTGTGCGGCATTCTCGGATATCAGTGAGGTCTGTGACCCTAGGTCAATGAGAGCCCTCATGGTATGGAATGACCCGTCAGAAGCCTGTACCTTGATATTCGCTGTAGCTAGCAATATTTCACTAATATTTTCTTGTAAAATATTAGTATTAATTTTGTGTTCTTTAATTGCATTTGATTTTATGCTTATTGTTGATTTTGCGAAACTGTCGTGCAGTAATGTATTATGCTGGCCTTGGCAAGTTCTACACCTTTTGGTGGAAAAGCAATCTCTACCATCATGATCATAAAGGCAATTTTTGCATAACGACAAATCGGTTATTGTTCTACATTTTCTTTCCGGTGTAAACTTGAGAAATGTTTCACAATTGTAAATGCCATGTGCCTCATTGCAAATAGGACATGTTTGAATTTTATTTGAATTAAATGTTTTCTTGTTAATATTGAATGATTTGAAGAAAGGAGTCTTTTTGTTCTCCGGTGATTGCTTATAGACCTCTCTGTCCTTCACTTGACTATGTTGAGGTTTAGGCGTTTCTTGTTTGCGTTTAGAGCTCTCGAGATTAGTGAACTTCGTCTTTAAATAAGACATTAACTCCGCTAAAACAGGAATCTCACGCGATCCTTTGAGCGATTCAACGTAACCGTCATGGGTTTCAATATCCAGTTTTTGTGTTAGGATATAGACTATGATCGAATCCCAGTGGCTAACATCAACTCCTAAGTTCCGAATTCCGTTTAGAGACTCGTTAGTGGTGTCATGTAACTTCTTAATGGCTGCTGCGGTTTGATGATGGAGTGTAGGTAGGTTCATGAGGTTCTGAAGGTAGGTGTTCAATATTAGTTTCTTATTGTTGTAGCGGTCGTTAAGGATTTCCCAGGCAGCTTCATAGTTCTCACAGCTGATGTTCAGGTGGTGAATCAATTTTTCGGCTTCACCTCGGAGTTTCCCCTTAAGAATTTGCATCTTTTGTCCACCTGTTATGGACCGATTGTTGTGTATAGATCCGGTGAACAAATCCTTGAAAGTAACCCAATGTAGATAACTACCGCTGAAAATTGGGATCTCTGTTACTGGAGTCGATTTTTCTTGAAAACTCTGTGACCGCAATTTTTCCGTGATAGCCTTCTTCATCTGTTGATATTTGACCTCATACGCACCAAACGCTTGCTCGTACTCCTCATTATCCTCAATGAGCTCGCTGTCGATCTCCCAATGAAGAGTGTCGATGAGAGACCACCGCGACTTCAATACGCTTAATAGTTCTTGATACTCTGAAGTTTCCAAACTCGCTTCAAGGTCAATGTTCTTCAAAGTATGATGTAACGCCTTGAAATAACTCTTTTGCTTCCTTAACATTTCTTCTAGCTTGCTACTTGTCCCTTGATCCTTGACTGCTGCCGTCTCGCCGTCGTGCTTGCTGGTTGATTGCTGGGCTAGGACGTTTGGGGACCCTAGGGGAGTAGCTGGCCTAAGAAACGGTTCAGGGGGTAAATGTTTCATTATGAATGCTCTAGCTTCCTGATAAAAATCTGACGCTTGCTTATAACAATCAGTGAGAAAATACTCATGTTTTTTATCGTCAAATTCACACAGTTTTATATGGTTGCTTTGAAAATCTTGAAAGAGACTATCTAAGTCGCTAATGCGCTTCTTAATATACAAAAAATCTCTACGATTTGGACCATCCTTTTTAAAGTTGCTTAGGAGCCGTTCCATGGCTCCCATGTTCTGCTGCTGCTTTGATAGAAGGTCTTCCATTTTGAAGTTTTATGGGTATATAATATAAGTGGACTCACCGAAGACTGGTTACCAACCCACGTGGTATTTGTAAGACACTCGCGTGAGTAGATCCCGCCTATTCGGAGGCTCGAAGGACCATAAGATGTTGGGGCTTGTAGAGCCTAACACCTTAGTTAAGTTAAATGATAAGATATAATGATTGCTGGTATAAGTTATAATTTATTGAATTCACTGTATGATTATGATTATGATGTGTACGCGGCACAACGATGATATGTGAACTGATGGTAAAAATAATTAATTAAGTGAATAAACGAAATACGCTAACACAGCGTTTCGTTAGTGCAATGAACTGTACGGTGACCCGTACAATTATTTATTTTCCGATATGAGTACTACCTGCTGCTGCTACTTACAGCAGTCGGTCCCGGTTGTTTCTGTCGTTAGACCATGTCGGAGGCCTTTAGGTGGTCTAAAAACTCCCGACACCAGGATTAGAATCAATTATAACTACTAACATGCTCGAAATGAATGACCTTACACAGATGCAACTTATACTAGCGACGGTACCTCCTGGGAGAATAATCTAGATACTGAAGATAGTACAAGGTACTCGACTCAATACACGTTCCTTTGTTTCTTGGGTTTCCAAGATTTCCCCGCTTCTCCGGCCGTGCCCACAGCTCGTATTGCCTACTGGCTACCACGTCTCGAGAATAACATACATACTACCTACTAGTAGTGCTACCTACATACCTAAATGAGGATCTAGCTAGCTAACTATTATTTTTAAGTCCTTACATACTTTTAAGTACTTATACATTTATGTTAAATAGACAGTTTCGCTCTACCTATTGTGTCGTAACTAATCTGTCTATCATCTTTGTGGTAGTCTATATACTCACTTAGTCCTTCAAACCAGGTACCAACAGGGTACATGAGAGATGTCTACGTAGCTGAATTTCACTTCAAAACAGGATCTCAGTTTTGTAAATATGTAGTTCACAAATCAAAACACTTAAAGGACCGTTTTACATACTGACATTAGTCAGTATGTAAAACTACCTAAACTGTGATTTGTATTACAAAATGTATTACAAAAGGCATAAATAAATAAGGGTGGATATGAGAGGGAGGGCCATTCGGAGGCACCCTCCGGTGGGTAGTATATAAGTAGAGAGCGTCGCGGCGCGAGTCAGAGTATGATGAGTGCGCACGCGACGGTGGGCGCGGGGCTGGTGGCGCGGCGCGGCCTGGCGCCCGGCCTGCGCTCGCGCGCCTTCACGCTGCTGCAGCTGCGCGCCGCGCTGCACTCCGCCGCCGCCAACTCCAACACCGTGAGTACCACCGCGCCATACCCAACCACTGCCTCGTGCCACACCCCCTGACCACACATAATACCGGGCGCTGGTAACAGTTTTCACTGAATGAGGCTATTTTTGGGAACATATTATGTGTGCATCTTGCCACATTGAAGTATTGAGTCAATTATACTCACCAAATTGAGAAGAGCACAGGATGTGATTTTGCATGTTTCACTGAATTTATACGCAGTCCGAAAGTAGTTAGCAACCGGCGGACGTGGCGATGTGCAGGTGTACGTGGACGTGGATGCGGGCGGGTACCTAGTGTGCGCCGGCGGCGACGGCGACGGCGCGCGCGTGTGCGCCGCGGCGCTGCGCGGGGCGGGCGCGGCGGCGGGCGATGGCGCGGCGGGCGGCGGCGTGGAGGCGGCGGGCGGCGGCGAGCTGCGCGTGGCCGTGTGGCGCGGGGTGGCGCCGCACCACGAGCTGCGCCTGCGCCTCGACGCCGCGCTGCTCGCCGCGCTCACCGCGCCCGCGCAACTTTTTGCACATCTCGCAGGTCAGTCACTTATGCCTTAACGCAGAGATTTATATAAACTTGTAAGGGACATTTATACATCCTAATTACATTTATGTAAACTTGTAACGCTTATCCTAACTAATGTCTGTCTGCCTGTTACGCTTTCAAGCCAAAACTACTGAAACGATTTGAATTAAATTTGGTACACAGTTAGTCCAGAGCCTGAGATAGGACGTAGGCTACTTTTTATCACGAAATTCCCGCGGGAACGGGTACAACGCGGGTGAAACCGCGGGGCGCGGCTAGTAACTTATAAACACTTATTAACAGCACTTTAGTTATCAAATGGTTTGTCCCTTTCCGACATACGATATTTGCCGAAGAGCGAAAGAGATATAACACTTTAAAACACTATAAGTTAAATATCGTTTATGAATAAGGCGGTGGTATCTAATTAGGACATCACGGAGGCGTCACTGATTGCGCGGGCTCCACACCGTAACGTTTTGGGAAAATCTATTTACTTTAAACAACTCCTAAAAACGCAACGAATAAAGGCCGATACAAATTGCGGAACCTAACCATATATCTTGTAAGTAATTATTGAAGTACTCGATATTACTGAAGAGGTTCAGTGTTGTCCAAGAAAGGAACTTGCTTCAACAGAGTTCCACTCTATTCCTTCTTTCTTCGCTTCAGCGCAGGGAAGGTAATTAACCCTGTAAAATTTTAAAGGCAAAACTAGGTACAGTTCACAACAGTTACTTGTAACTTACTAGCTTATAACATACCTACTTACCTACCACATATCACTAAATGTTATAAAATAAAGTCCCGGCCTCGTCTATCTGTCTGTTCGCAATAAACTCAAATACTACTGCACGGATATTGACGCGGTTTTTTTTTATAGATAGAGTGATCAAGAGGAAGGTTTATATAGTTTAGTATGTATAAAAATTTGCGAAATTCCCACGGGAACGGGCACAACGCGGGTAAAACCGCAGGGCGCTGTTAGTATACCCAAACATTTATTTTTTAAACCTACATCCCCAAAACACTAGCGACCCGCCCTCGCATCGCTTCGGTTAATCAAGGTTGTATGTGGGAAATTTGGGATGAAACAAAGCGTGTCCTACCGATTACATATATTGATAGTCATAGTACCGTACATCCCCCGCAACCCGCTCGAGCCCGAGCATTTTTCTAATTTCATTTGTAGCTATTCCCCGCGGTTTCACCTAAAACGAACCTGTTCTCGTGGGAATTTCAGGAATTTTATTACTTAATATCCTATTTCAAGTGCGAGTCGGATTCACCCATAAGGGTTCCGTCGCAGCAAATAACATAATATAAAACTTCTTCTTGTACTTATAGTTAGAAGATTTGAGTTCATTGAATGAAAGGTAAATTGCGGTTGACGATTTATGACGTGATTTGTGACGATTTATGCTTTATTCGCGATTAAGTCCCGTCTAGATTAGTGTTTACAATGTGTTCATATCGTGATAGTTTAAATAGTGTGATTTAACTATAACGTATTGAAATAAAACTACTTAATAGATCTCGTTCGAACCAATTTTTGGTGGAAGTTTGCATGGTAATGAACATAAATATAACTATTTTTTTTATTTTTATTAAACGAAAACACCGCGTCGGCGGTCGATTTCGATGTAAGTGTCAAAGAGTGACTTGTACAACTCTTCAAGAGCTTTCAAACGACATAGGTCATGTCACTGTTGAGCATTAGGATCAGCGTCGATACTTCGGTATAGCATAGCCCAACTCCATTCTTCGGTGGTCGAAAACACTAAGTTGGACGGTGATTTCGATATAACTATCAAAGAGTGACTTATAACCACTGAAACGACAGCTGTGACAACTGTCAACACCTTTGAACGTCCACGCGCGCGATCGTGTTGAACCGCGTCGAGCGCCCCATGCCATTACCGATTCAAAGTATTTTTTCTAGCAAACTATTGCAGCTATGGCAAAGTAAAAAATACCAGTTTATAGCTGAATAATTAAGGAATCGAAATATGTAATAATTATAGTACAATAATTAATCTGAAATTCAGAAAATAAATTTGAACTTAACAATACGGGCTAAATTTAAGTAAAATATTTGTTTCAACAAGTTTTTACGAAAAGTTATTGAACTTTTCTCATTGTTTTTTACTTATTATTAAACTAGATTATATAAGCTTTTTTTTGACACCAATATATAATTACTTGGAATAAACAGTCTAGCACAATAACCAAAACAAACAACGCATTCCTGCAGCGGCGGCCATGGTCGCCCATACAAACCCATACCTACAACCTTGGGAAAGAACATACAAAAACATGACATCCTAACTTATTTTCGTTATTTTCTTTTCGTATAAATTTATTTAAACATTAATTATGACGTATTCTCCCAATTATAAGAAGAATTTTATTAAAATATATAATATATCACACAAAAACTTAGCGAAAAACCGACACACAAAGGCGTAGTTTCCGCGTGTCGACTTTATTTACATGTTAAGACAATCTATCAAACTTTAGATTGATAGCACATATAAATATTTTGAAAGAATGAATCTCTTGAACTCTTTATGAGCTTTCAAATGATATGTGTCATGTCACTGTTGAGCAATACGATCAGTGTCGATACTTCGGTGGTCGAAAATACCGAGTTGGCCGTCGATTTCGATATAACTGTCAAGGAGTGACATGTAAGAGCTTTCAAATGACATTAGTCATGTCACTGTTGAGCAATACCATCAGGGTCAACTGCACATACACCTAGTGTTTTTTCTTCGGTGGTCGAAAACACCAAGTTTGGCATCGATTTCGATATAACTATCAAAAAGTGACTTGTAAGAGCTTTCAAATGACATAAGTCATGTCACTGTTGAGCATTCCGCCCAGGCTCCACAGCACCTCCAGTGGTAATTCTTCGGTGGTCGAGAACACCGAGTTGGCCTTCGAATTCGATATAACTGTCTAGGAATAACTTGTATAACTCTTCAAGACCTTTCAAATGTCATAGGTCATGTCACTGTTGAGCATTGGGGCAGGCTCCATAGTTACCTGCCCGAGGTCCTTAATTTTTACATTTCTGGAGCGTGTAGTTCAATAACGGTTGGGAATATGGAAAAAGTGGATAGAATTAAAGTTATAGAGAATTTTATAAGCTTTTTTATTTTCTCTGGTACTTTTTCGATAAAACTTACCGTTTTCGAGAAAAATCCAAAAAACCTAAAATTTTGACCTTGGTCCCCGAAAAAGTCCCGAAGCTCACATGGGACTGATGGGGACTTTTGACACTTTATTCCTTGTGGTAAACCTAAGGTCTCTACGAAAATTTGGCTCTGTCGGAATTTTCTTTATTTCTTCACTATTTTTATGTCTAAAATGACCCGGCTAACAGTAGAAGTGAAGTTTTAATAACGTAAAACCATATAGACCTAGAGCCCGTGAACCCCAGACCTTCGTTATTTTATAAAAGCTGAAAGTTTGTCAGCGCATGCTCCCACACACAGGTAAGAACGATGGACTATTATGAAGTTTGGGTTATCGTGGCTTTGGCAGGTAAACGGTACTAAAGGTGTGTAAATACCGATCTAAATTCATCAAATAATAAAGTGTGATTTGTGACATGACATATGCCATTTGAAAGCTCTTGAAGAGTTGTACAAGTCACCCTTTGACGGTGATATCGAAATCGACGGCCAACTTGGTGTTTTCGACCATTGAAGATTGGAGTTGACCTATGCTATGGACGCTGATCCTAATGCTCAACAGTGACATGACCTATATCATTTGAAAGCTCTTGACAAGTTGTACAAGTCACCCTTTGACGGTGATATCGAAATCGACGGCCAACTTGGTGTTTTCGACCATTGAAGATTGGAGTTGACCTATGCTATGGACGCTGATCCTAAGTGACATGACCTATGTCATTTGAAAGCTCTTGACAAGTTGTACAAGTCACCCTTTGACGGTGACATCGAAATCGACGGCCAACTTGGTGTTTTCGACCACCGAAGATTGGAGTTGGCCTATGCCATGGACGCTGATCCTAATGCTCAACAGTGACATGACCTATGTCATTTGAAAGCTCTTGAGGAGTTGTAAAAGTCACCCTTTGACGGTGATATCGAAATCGATGGCCAACTTGGTGTTTTCGACCATTGACCTTTAGTACCGTATACCTGCCAAAGCCACGATAACCCAAACTTCATAATAGTCCATCGTTCTTACCTGTGTTGGGGGCATGCGCTGACAAACTTTCAGCTTTTATAAAATAACGAAGGTCTGGGGTTCACGGGCTCTTGGTCCAATACCATACCTAACCTAACCCGCGACCGGGCTAGGCTTTCGTTCGGGTCAAGTTCGGAATACAAATTCGGGTTAGGTTAGGAATAGGGTTACGTTCGGGACAAAAATGGCATTATTTTTCAAGTTCCTAACATAACCCGCGACCGGGTTAGGATTTCGGGTTTGGTTCGGAATAAACCATATGATGTCAAACGAGCTCACCCGTCCGAGTCAGTTCATTTCGTCTCCGCGGTGGACCGTGTGGCGCCAACACTGTCGCGTTAGATTAGAACAATAAGATGACATCTGACCGCGGATTCAGCTTTCGAGTTTGCAAAATGTTCTTACAGAATAGACATACAGAGCCCATACCTCGCATAACAGACAAGGCGGTGCACGACGCCTTAAGAACCATGAAATATGGCAAAAGCCCCAGAGATGACGAAATCACAACAGACGCAAACTGTCATACCGCCCCGCCTCTCACAAACTTGTGGGTATAACCCTATCGTAAGACACGGAGAAGTTTCTCAAGAATTTGTGTCATTCTAACATCGTTCTGTAACATAAATAAAAGCACCGACACATCCAATTTATATAATCTGCACTTTAAGTTTTTTTGGTGAATTTATTAGCTTTTTTCTTTTGTTTTGGGGCAGGCACCGACTTCAAAAATATGTACCTACTGTATATCAAAGTGAGTTTATTTAAGGCAGAAGTTATCGTTTTTATAATTTTTTACTTTTTAGTTGTTATATTCTTTCTAAACATACATAGGAAAGTTAGTTACATATACAATTAAAGGTTCCTGATATTAGTATTGTAGGTAGGTACATATACTCGGAATTTTAATTCGATTCCAGATTTGACAATTTCAGTGTTGCAACATTATGACAAGTAGGTACTAAATAGTGACGTTGCGAAATTATTCGATATGGAAATGGAATATTTCCGGATCGATTCTTCTCGTTTATAATTTTACTCTCGTAAACTAAGTAGGTATATCAGGAAATTAAATATTTCTGAACCGATAATTTAGTTTTGACGATTAATTAACGATCTGAGACTTTTCTTTTATAATTGTGTGTGAAATAAATAAAAAAATGTGATCATGAAGGAACATGACAAATAAAACAGATAGATGTATTATGGTAATAATTATTAAATTAAAACTATAAACGTAACAACAAACACAACGTAACAACACTAACAAAAACCCAACAAAATAACAAAATAACGATTCGCAATGAAATAAGATATTCGTATCACTACACTACACTATTATATTATGTGGTATCATTATTTCACAAAATGACAGTAGCTAATGTTAAATCTGGAATCGAATTAAAATTCCGAGTATTTTTTTTTTCTTTAATTCTGTAGTTGTAAGTAAATTTTTAGTTGCGTTTTATTATTTCTAAACTTACGTAAGGTACGTAAGTCGGTTAATTGATTTTATTTTATTGTAGGTTTAAGGCTAGGTACTTAGGTTCCTCAATGTGACGAAAAAGGAATCAATCCTCCCATTTGATAGTGTAGGTCATAAATTTTGCAGATAAGAACAGTTGAATTAATAGAAGTCAGGCATGAGTCAGCGCCTAAAGAAAGTTAATAAAGAGCTTTTAGAAGGGCAATCGGTGAAAAAATACATAGAAGGGCAATCGGTGAAAATACATACGACCTTCGGATTTTGCCCTAAATAAATAAAGTTTAGTCTATGTGCCCCCGCGCATTGGGCGGCCAGGTCGCGCGACCTGGCCGCGCGACCTGGCCGCCCAATGCGCGGGGGTCGCGCGACCTGGCCGCGGTAGCTGCGATTCATCTGCGACCACGTAGCGACCTCATTTTGTCAGTTGACTTCACATCGTGCTCCAAAATGGACGTCGAAGAAGGAATTTGTTGCACTGATTTTATTATTACAAAAGCGAAAGAAAAAAAGGAAAGAAATAAAATATTGTATTTACCCATTGTTACGGAATAGGCTTACAAAAGGAATATATCATACATACTTTCCAGGCGTATTGCAATATGAAGATAAAAACTATTAAATTTAAATTAAATTTTTTTTTAAGCTATTGCATAGGTTCTATCGCGGGCCTTGAGCGCGGGGACCGAATCCAAAAATTCCGTAACGAAAAAACCTCACGCTCCCCACTCCGACGGGCAAGGAGGTGTGGCTTGAAGGCCGTGCATCGTCTAACGTCGTTTCAGTTCGGCAGTCTTCGACAGGGCGTTGTGTGCGATTGTGCGTTGGGGGTGAGAAAAGGGTGTGAGAGAGTGGGGTGAGAGAGAGGGGTGAGAGAGAGGGGTGAGAGAGAGGGGTGGGAGAGAGGGGTGAGAGAGAGGAGTGAGAGAGAGAGGTGTGAGAGAGAGGGGTGAGAGAGAGGGGTGGGAGAGAGGGGTGAGAGAGAGAGAGAAGAGGCGGGAGCGGTGAGAGAGGAGGCGGGAGGGGAGAGAAGAGGCGGGAGGGGAGAGAAGAGGTGGGAGGGGTGAGAGAGAGAGGAGGCGGGAGGGGTGAGAGAGAGAGAGGAGTCGGTAGGGGTGAGTGAGAGAGACAGGAGTCGGGAGGGGTGAGAGAGAGAGGAGGCGGGAGGGGTGAGAAAGAGGAGGCGGGAGGGGTGAGAGAGAGGAGGCGGGTGGGGTGAGAGAGAAGAGATATCAAATATAATTGCATAAGTTGATACAAAATGCTATGCAATAGCTTCACCGCGGCAGTCCCCGAGTGCCACACGTCTTTTTTTTATGTATCGAACATCCTGTATGCACAAAACACGTGTGGCCGCTGCGGCTAGTGCGCGCAGCCTGATCTCTTTCATACGAAATGGTGAATCTCGTTGGTCGCGGCGGCCAGCGGGCCGCGTGTTGAGTCGCGATGTTTCTGCTGGCCGCGCGACCAATACGTGGTCGCTGGCCTCCGGTCGCCTAGTGCGCGCACTTGCATATGTCGTGGAAGAAACAGTTGGTCGCAGCGACCTGGCTATCTGTCCAGATTCTTCTTCATGAATTTGTTAAGTGTTTATCTCATATTTGTACAGGCACGTTCTGGTCGGAGAGCGAGGTGGCGGTGGCGGCGGCGGCGGCGGGCACGCGCGGGCGCCACGCGTGCGTGTTCTGCGGCAAGCTGTACTCGCGCCGCTACGGGCTAAAGATCCACATCCGCACGCACACGGGCTACCGGCCGCTGCGCTGCCCGCACTGCGCGCGCCCCTTCGGCGACCCCTCCAACCTCAACAAACACGTGCGCCTGCACGCGCGGCTCGACGCCAAATGAAACACATGCCTAGGTTTTATAGTAATTTATTGAGTCTTATCCCTAGTGCTGCGCCTGCTTGGCGGCGATGCGCTTGTCGCGCTCCTCGGCGATGGTGAGCCGCACGCCCTTGCCGCGCGGCAGCGAGATGTACGCCTTCGTGCCCTTGCCAATGATGAACACGTTGTGCAGGCGCGTGGCGAACGTGTGGCCCGTGGAGTCGCGCACGTGCACGATGTCGAACGAGCCGGGGTGGCGCTCGCGGGACACGATTGTGCCCACTCGGCCCAAATTCCTTCCGCCCGTGATCATGCACAGATTACCTGACACACAAAATATACCCACTCAATATCTCTGAATCTATTTATATTTTCTAAATCTTCTCTACAGCTGCAGTATATTATAAGATATAATCAAAAAATAAGCCACCAAAAAATAATAAATGTAAATAAGATTGTTGTAATCGCCTTTCATTTAATAAGGGTTAATTTATTTAACACCCTATATTTTTATAATAATGGTATAAATAAATAAATATTTTTTAGGTTCTTTCCACATGCAAGTAGTTTCTGGAACTACCACTTCGATGTTAAAATATTTTTGCGAGTGACAGCATGCTGGTAGTCAACATATAATTACCAGATTCAAACTTGATGAAGTCCATAATCTTGGTAGTGGCGATGTCGAGCTGGATGGAGTCATTGACCTTGATGAGCGGGTCGGGGTAGCGGATGGTGCGGCCGTCGTGCGTCACCAGGAACGGCACGTTCTTGGGGCCTGTCTCCACACGGCGCACCTTGCACAGCTTGTACTGGAATTACAAATCTTTTTTTATATAGAAAGATATTTTGAAATCTATATAGCAGGGGATATCATTATTACTAAGAGCATTAGTAAATAAACAGCTGCACACAAACTGAAAACCTCCTCATAGTTTTAAACAGAATACATTCATTCACATTCATTCATAGTTACTTTTGAGTTGGTTTCAAGAATTCAGTACCTTATAGGTCATGAGCACACAGAATCTTACTCTTGATAATACAGGTACTAGAAGTGCATTGTTGCCCTAACACAACCATGAAAAATTTCGAATATTTTATTAAATAACAAATTTCTCCTCAATATACCAATTTTTTATTTGAGTCTTTTTCTTAGAAATATTGAATGAACTCCAATAATAATTAAATAATGAGCTAGTGCTAGTCACTACATAGAATAACATTAAGTCGCTTTCCGCTGTCTGTCCGTCTGTCTGTCCCTATGTATGCTTAGATCTTTAATACCACACAACAGATTTTGACACGGTCCGTTTAATAGTAGTGATTCAGGAGAAAAAGATCCCGAAATTCCCACGGAAATTAGCACAAGGCGGATAAAAACCACGGAACGCTGCTAGTTAATAATAAGGTATGTTGATGTACCTTAGCTTCTTCAGGGGTGATACGGTGAATAGTGAAACGTCCTTTCACATCATAGATCAGACGGAACAATTCATTCGTTTTCTCAATTGATACAACATCTGAAAAATAAAAGGTCAATATAAATTATAAATACAATTACTGAACTCATTGTAGATGCATTTTGCTTCCATTAATCATTGCTGTAGAAGTGTAGAATATATCATAATGTAGAATCTACTCTGTAGATGTACCGACTGAAGACTGTAAGTGGACATGTGTTGTTTTCCACACTGGATTTATTGGGAAATCTGCAGTAGGTACCTACAGAGATAATAATGTTGACACTCACAAGTTGTAAGTTTATACTAAAATAATAAGAAGTACACTAATTCACACAGAACAAACTAAACTAAGGCTAAGCTGATACCTATGTGACTGTAATTTAGTTGTGGCTTGATAGGTATCAATTTGTGTTGAATCAGAAATTAAGTAGGGTACATATTGTGGGCAAAAAAAATACAAAATTAATTAGAAGTACATGAATCTAATGTATGCAAATATAAACTTAAACAACAGAAAAAGGGTACCTATGCAATCTATAAGTGGGTCAATTTAACTGAAAAGTTTGATTGAATAGATACAAATGACACCCGCAGCACTGGTGCAACTAAATAAAAGCTTGAAGAAGCACTGTCTGCACATTCATGATATGGCCCGACTAACTGATATACGAGTGGACTCACCCATAAAGCCAGCTGGGTAAGTGGGGTCTGTCCTCACTTTGCCGTCCACTTTGATGAGCCGCTGTTTGACGATCTTGAGCACCTCATTGCCGGTGAGCGCGTACTTGAGGCGGTTGCGGAGGAAGATGACGAGCGGCAGGCACTCGCGCAGCTTGTGCGGGCCGGTGGAGGGACGCGGCGCGTACACTCCGCCGAGCTTGTCCAACATCCATGCTTTAGGCGCATTGAGACGCTTCAAATGCTTCTTCGGCCCGCGTGCCTACGATCACAACGTAAATTTACCGTGTTACTACTAATTCGGTTGCTTGCTTCACACAAACATAACCTTCATCACAAAATATAGGTATATCAACTAATACAGGGTCACGTCCAATAAAACAATAACAGAAGAATTTTACATCACCATTAGGAATAATTATTGAATTGAGGTTTAAATCAGAAAATTGTTCCGTGAACTCGATTTGTTGTAAGATTAGAATATCATCAACAATCATTAAAATATACAGCGGAGTTGTTTCGGGCGTTTTCCCCGGATTTAACTCTTTTGTGATTAACGTAAATAATATGTTCACTGCAAGATTTACGTAGATTTATTTCATTAATTTCTCAATGAACTCACCATGTTGAACACTAACTTTTAAAAGGCCGAAAAACGTCAAATCAAAACTCAACTTGGGAAAGAAAAGAGAGGTTATTTTATTTGACATTGACAATGACAGATAAAACAGCTATACAAAGTGACAGACAGAATAGTGTGACTGATTGCTAAATTGATGCTTCCTCTACATATTCGCCGTTGATTTGATTCTGATTACAAACTAAGCTAAGCTCGTGTCGAACCATACGAAAGCAGCCTGTTTTACATTATAACGGATAGAATTAACACATTTTGCTTAAAGAGTTCTGCAGGCCTATTCCCGGTCCAGTGTGCGCACTGAGATGACGTCATAGTGGCGTGAGTGATTGCCATTTAAGTTTGATTGCTCCGGTGCGCGTATTTTGACATCGTCTCAGTCTTTAAACACTCAACGCCACTATGCTCATCAATGTACTAGAAAAAAAACCGGTAAACTCAATCAATCAAATCGGTATTCAATTCAGGCGAACGCGCTGACGAGACGAACATAGACGAATAATACCACAATCTACTACACGCTTCTCACTATCGTGAACGGCTGCCGCTATATGCCAATGGTAACACAGTCTTGTGTGAATAATCTGTGCTTTTTCTAAAAAGTGTGTTTACTTACGAACGAAAAAATACTTAATTAATAAGATTTGAGGTTAGGATAGGATTTGATTAAGACTTTATTTCAGGCCTGTTTGATTAGATTGTGGGTTACTTCTGAAATATAAGTTTTTGTTGTTGTAAATAATGTCTAAATCCAAGCAAAGCAGTGGTGATTCATCGTCAGATGAAAGTTTTGTTTGGACTGATACTTCTAAAGACTCGGATAGCGACTGCAAGTAAGAGCTATTTTATGTTAATAACCTGATTTTACAATTGATCTAATCTAGAACTTCTTCTTCATCTTTCGAGTCAATGTATTCATGTGATCATGTTATTTTACCCGCATTATTTCCGTTCTTACGACATACTCCCGGCCCTGTGGCATATTCGGGAAGGACCTACATTATGTTATTCAATATCACCTACCTATCAGCCTCCCACCGTGACTTAGCTTCGCATTATTAAATCGCAAAAGGTTCTCATCAGGCAAATACCACTTGCAAATAGAAAAACTCCTTCCTGTTCCACCCCATTTCGCAGCCTGGCCCAATAACCACTAAAATATTAATACTTGATCTGTTTAGGCTACAAAAATCTACCTATCATGAAATATCAGATTTTGGGTTGAGATCAGTTGTTTTGATTGGCCAATACATATGTCTGTTCCATCAATTCATTATAGTATGGTTTATTATTATGATGTAAATGCCTACATCTACTATAAATGTTTCAGACCAAATAATGTGAAGAATGAGTCCTCAGAGTCGGAAGCAGAGAAGAAATGTAAAAATGAAATTAAGAAAGAACCCAAGTTAGAAATAAAAAATCTATCTCCTAAAAAAAGAAAGAGGAAAAACAGCCACTCTTCTAACAGTTCTGATCATCATAGAAGTCCAAAGAAAAAGAAAATTAAATTGGAGCCAGAGAGTGATGTCGACCACAAGTGTAATATTAAGAACTCATCGGAGCGCAAGACAAGCAATGAGAACCATATGGAGTGCGACAACACTTCACTACAAACTGTGTCTGGCTCACCCACTAAGAGAGCCAAAAAGAAGAAAGATTCAAAAGAGAATATGACACTAGATGACAGCGGGACACCTAGTAATTATGAAATTAAGGCTATGAAATTGCTATATGAAGAATCTGTAGATGCAAAGACTAGTCAAGTTGAAGATGCATTCAGTGCTGAAGAGACCACAGTGGGTGGAGGAGCGCAGTCACCTGGCAGCCGCAGCTGGGAGAGTACAGATGATGACAGGGCTGCAGCTACTGCCATTGTCAAGAGCACTCCTGCTACAAAACCTGTTGTAAAAAATAAAAACAAGATTCAACATAACACTACAGTCAATGGAACACTGGAAGATGTCTCTCTCAGTGAAATATCTATAAGTAGAATTGATAACAGCCACAATGACTCCAACCATAACATATCCAAGAGCAAGACCAAACGCATATCTGAAAGAATAGAGTTTGAAGACGACTCTGATTTCAGTGTCGCCAAGGAACCCAGCTCTATACCCACAGTTTTGAAGCAATTTATCAGAAAAAACCCACATTTAGACATGTTCCTTCCCAACCTCAATTCTGGGCCCCAACTCACTCATAACGATGAACTATGGATTATTAAATGTCCTAAAAATGTCAACATTTCAGACTTCATGGGTAAAGACATTACCTTTGAAAACAAATGTAAAATTAAACTGGATGGGCAAACCTATGAAGGCAATGTAGATAATAGCAGCGGTAGCCTCTGTATTGTGAACTCAAGGAATAATGAGTTGATGTTAAATAATTTCCCTACAAATGGAAGTTTAAACCTGCACAAGAGGATACCCAAGCTGCCCGTGCAAGCCGAGGACGCCGTCGTAATCAGTCGGCGCATGTTCAGGCAGCTGCCGGAAACAAAAGTCAGGCACCCCTTGTTCGGATCCAATTATAAAAAAGCCATTAAAATACCGAGTGCCGTGAAAGCGCGACTCAATGTAGACTATACTGAAGAAGTTGAAATTACCAGTATCACTAAGAAATCTCGGAAAAAAGAAAAAAAATTAGAACATAATATATCAAACATAGATTTGAGTTGTGAGCCATCGGCTGACTCTGGGGTGCAGTCTGACCACCTTACTGTTACCAAGAAGAAGAAAAAAAAGCGAAAGCATTCGAACAACGACATAAAGGCTCCTCCTGCAAAGAAACATAAGACCAGTAAACACAATCTAGAGGCGGCTGAGGCCTGGGAATCAGAACAGGCCATAGAGGAGAATCTTTTCACTTTTTAATGAATTTCAATGAGGTACTCACTCATAGTACATATTGTAAAGATTGTTAATATTATATTTTATTACTTAAATATAATGAGACTTATTTATTTTGAATATTGTAAATGTGGGTGTATAATGGTTACTACAAGAGTACTGAGTGAGTTGATCAAATGATGGTATTTAAAAGTGAAGGCCCGAAATGTAGCAGCTGCTACTTTATATGAATACTAGCAGCGCCCCGCTGTTTCACCCGCATTGTACCCGCTCCCGCAGGGATTTCGCGATAAAAAGTAGCCTATGTCCTTTCTCAAGCTCTGTACTAACTGTGTACTAAATTTCATTCAAATCGGTTCAGTATTTTTGGCGTGAAAGCGTAACAGACAGACAGACTAGTTACTTTCGCATTTATAATATTACTAGCAGCGCCCCGCGTTGTGCCCGTTCCCGTGGGAATATCGGGAATTTTTATACATAAAAACCTTCCTCTTGAATCACTCTACCTATTACAAAAAAGCGGCCAAGTGCGAGTCGGACTCGCCCATGAAGGGTTCCGTAGCAGCGAGTAACATAATAAAGAAGTTCTTGAAATAAATGTTTTTTTATTTACATTTGAGTTATTGAATGAATAATCAGTATTTTTTTGCGGTTTACGATTTATGTCGTAAAAAAAAAACTACTAACTAGACCTCGTTCAAACCAATTTTCGGTGTTAGATTACATTGTTATGTACATCATATATTTTTTTTAGTTTTATCATTCTCTTATTTTAGAAGTTACAGGGGGGGGGACACACATTTTACCACTTTGGAAGAGTCTCTCGCGCAAACTATTCAGTTTAGAAAAAAATGATATTAGAAACCTCAATACCATTTTTGAAGACCTATCCATAGATACCCCACACGTATGGGTTTGATGAAAAAAAAAATATTTTTTTCATTTCTAAGTATGGGAGACCCCCCTAAAATTTTATTTTTTTTCTATTTTAGTGTGAAAATATTAATGCGGTTCACAGAATACATCTACACACTAAGTTTCAACAACATAGCTCTTATAGTTTCGGAGAAAAAAGGCTGTGACATACGGACAGACAGACAGACATGACGAATCTATAAGGGTTCCGTTTTTGCCATTTGGCTACGGAACCCTAAAAACTGCATCAAAATCCGTTGCGTAATTTTAAAAATTTAAGCATACAGACAAACAAACAGACAAAAATAGCGAATTTGTTTTATACTATGTAGTGATATACTAGTTAGGTATGAACACTAACGATACCCGCATAGCGTTTTAATAATACTAAGTCACAAAAAAAACAACATCGTTTTTAAATGTAATATGAAATTATCTAATATCTATGTTTACTGTCAAAAGGTCAGTGTCACAGTTTAAATAAATCGGGAGACGACATACCGGGCTGTAGGTATGAATTAATCGAGTCACATTATTATAGTGATGCACCGACTTTGGCCGCCTAGCTAGCCGACTAGCCGAGTAATCGGACAAGCCGGTCATAGTTATCTTATCAGTAATATTTCCTAACATCCTAACTAATTATAAATGAATGCGAAAGTAACTCTGGTCTGTCTGTTACGCTTTCACGCCAAAACTACTGAACCGATTTGAATGAAATTTGGTACACAGTTAGTCCAGAGCCTGAGAAAGGACATAGGCTACTTTTTATCACGTTCCTGCGGGAACGGGTACAACACGGGTGAAACCGCGGGTCGCGGCTAGTAATATACAGGGCCTCCCACGGCCATGCCACATGGAGGGAAAGTACCTTAAATATTGTAGATAGAACATTTTACTGAAAGAAGACATTATTTTAATTTCAAAAACAATTTTATCTACACTAATGTTGTAACATTCTACTTATGTTTCCAATACTTGACTTATAATTACTACTGTTATAGCGCAGACAACAAAACAATCAATTTAAGCAATTTCACATGATGGTATAATATCCTAAAACATCGATATCGATATCGTAAAATCTCATTATAACATCAATAAAACGCGACCAATTAACCTGGCGAGCCTTATGTCAAAATCCTCATACAAGTTGTATCAAATTTTGATATTAGGCTGGCTTTTGAAAACAGTTGGGTTATACGTGAAAACTTCGTCGAAACTACATACACAAAACTCTTTGGTAAGATCTCGCTCGCTCCTGATTGGCCCTACGCGCAGCTGCGCTCTCATTGGTTAGATTTTAATGGCGGCAAGTTCACTGTGACAATACACGTACGCGTGAAAAACTATTGTCAGCTTTTACTCTTGTTGTTTGATTAATTGCATTAGTGAAGATAAAGTAGTGTATGCAACTGCATATAACACGGGTATTAAAACACTCGTTACTATTATGAAACTCGCTGCGCTCGTTTCATAAACTCACACTCGTGTTTTAATACCCTTCCTTATATGACAGTTGCATAAACTACTATTAACTGCATTCATAGATTTTTGAATAATTACACGTTTGAACCGGGAAAAGAACCGCTACACGAAAAAAAATCACCCTGTAGATTTATCATACCGATCGAAAGGGTTCATCAGAAGGATTATTTTTTGCTTAATAACATAGCGTCAGAAATAAAAGGAAGACCATGAATTTTAACATTTGATGTGGAATTTCGTTCAGATTAATGAAGAGCTACTAACATTGCCGTATAAGGATATACTTAACAAAGAAATAATTCAAATGTGTTCCATTTTAAAACTTTGAGTGCAACTTTGTATTTAACAGGAGGAGAGACATTTTGAGCATTTGATAAATTGATTAATTTTGTATTAAAAAAGTTAAAATTCATGGTCTTCCTTTTATTTCTGACGCTATGTTATTTAGCAAAAAATAATCCTTCTGATGAACCCTTTCGATCGGTATGATAAAGCTACAGGGTGATTTTTTTTTCGTGTAGCGGTTTCGATTCCCGGTTCAAACGTGTAATTATTCAAAAATCTATGAATACAGTTAAAATTGATTTTGAAATTAAAATAATGTCTTCTTTCAGTAAAATGTTCTATCTACATTAAGGTACTTTCCCTCTATGTGGCATGGCCGTGGGACGCCCTGTATATCTGATAGTACACTTGAATGTCCATTATCGCCCTCAAAAACACTCGAGAAACTGTCTCCACGATTTAAAAATAAAATAAAATAAAATTACGTTTATTGCCCTTATCTTAAAATTAAGTACAATTAATTGAAAATGCAAACTTAAAACAAAATTAAAAATAATAATAAAATAACTAAAAAATTAGGAAGGGCAAAAGGAAGATGGCTCAGCTGTGCTGTCCGCTGGAACAGCGCTGGTTTTCAGCCACCCCTAGCTCCTGAGGTGACGCGCGGAGCTACAAGTAGTAGAGGGACGGTGTCACGCAACGATTGGTTAAACAATTGAAATAATTAACTATATACATATTAAAAAATACAAGATAAAATTATAAACGGTAATGATAACAATAACACTGTTTGCTTTGGACAGATTTTGAATAAATGGTTTGTACAGATCAAAATCCGTTGACAGGTTATAATCTTACTAGTTGGATTATATACCAACGGGAGTTTACAAAGTTACGGTGTCATGTATGTACATACACTCGCGAGGGTTTCGTGCTATGGTTGCTTGAGAATTTCACATTTCCTGTACCTAGATAAGGTAGGTACTTAAAGAAAAAGAGCTATTTCTCGTTTTTTATATTTTATTTCAAGCTGGTAGTAGGAAGTTCCTGAGATAAGAGAGAGGGATCAGGGAAGGAATGGTAATTATTAGGACCTATTTCTATAACTCGAAATTATTCTTATTATAAACTTCTAAAACAACAAGTAATTTCAATTGATATGTCACACTCACACAGCGATCTTGTCAATGAGAGTACTTACCGGTTGGAAGAGAACCGGAAAAATGTTACATTAGTAATTGAATAAATATTATTTTTCTTGATGACCCCCATGTTATGAAAAAAGAGGAAGAATTAGAAGCCGAATAGTCGGTGATTTTTACCGACTAGTCGGTTCGATTTGTCTATTTATTATATAACAGTGTTTGTCTTGCAACTATTTAACAATAAATAATACATGTTATCGATAAACCGTCAGATATATACCTAGTGGAGAGCAGCCCCTCGCTTAGTTGTCTAGTTAAGTTACATAGAGTAAAATATGAAAGTGGTTATAACGGGAGCCAGCGGATTCGTGGGAGGGTGCCTCACAGACGCCGTGCTGGAGCAGAAGGGCGCGCAGCGCGTCAGCCAGCTCGTGCTGGTGGACGCGCGCGCGCCCGCGCCGCGCGCCGACCCGCGCGTCCAGTGCCGTGCGCTGCAGCTGGGCGCGCCGGGCGCCGCCGACACGCTAGTCGACGCTGACACCGACGTCATCTACCACCTGGCGGCCGTGGTGAGCGGTGAGGCAGAGCGCGATTTCGACCTCGGCATGCGCGTCAACCTGGACGCCACGCGCGACCTGCTGGAGGCGGTGCGGCACCGCGCGCCGCGCGCCCGCTTTGTGTTCGCGAGCACCTCAGCCGTGCTCGGCGGTGACCTGCCGGCCTGCATCAACGAGGCGGTGGCGACGATGCCGCAGACCTCGTACGGCACGGCGAAGGCCATTTGTGAGCTCCTGGTGAACGATTACTCGCGGCGCGGGTTCGTGGACGGCTGCGCGGTGCGGCTGCCGACGGTGACGGTGCGCGCGGGCTCCGCCAACGCTGCGGTGACGTCGTTCGCGAGCGGAGTGGTCCGGGAGCCGCTGAACGGGCAGCGCGCGCGCCTACCCGTGGAAGGCAGCCAAGAGATGTGGGTGAGCAGCCCGCGCGCGGTGGTGCGGACTCTGCTGCGCGCGGGTGACGCGCGGCTCGTGCCGGGGGCGGCGCTGGGCGCGTGGCGGGTGCTGAGTCTACCGGGCCTGCGCGTGTCGGTGGCCGACATGGTGGCCGCGCTGCGCCGCCTCGCCGGCGACCGCGTCGCGGACCTCGTCTACTACGACATCGACGAGGACATTGCCAGAATGGTCGCCTCTTTTCCTATTGAATTTGATACTACGAAAGCGTTCCGTCTAGGATTCGAAGGAGTCACTTCTTTCGATGATATAATACGGGACTACATGAATGAAATACAATACCCATCTGCATCTATTTCATAAATATAAATAAATGAAGAATCCTTATTGAATTTAATGTATGAAAATACGTTCTTTCATTGCATTACTCAGGTACTTAAATTAACTACAATATTATAATTACGTGATCGGCGCATTTTTAATTTAAACTACGTTTACGGATAAAGACCGCTTTTTAAAAGTAAATTAAAATTTAAAAGGGGCCGGAACGTCGGATCCTAATAACAAATAAAAAGTGTATCCGTAAACGTAGTTTAAATTGCAAATGAGTACCTAGTTAGTGTTCGCTTAAACTAACGAAACCAGTAGGTGATCTGCGGTTGAACCCATTTAATATTTATTCCCGTAGGTTTATAAATACCTACCTACCTAAATAAAAATAAAATAAAATTTATTGCCACAAAAAAAATAGGAAAAATACATTCACAAAATAGTTAACAATGGGAGGCGTCTCAGCTGATGTTCTACCTGGACTGACGCCTTAGTAGAACGCTAGTTTTCAGACGCCCCTACTCTTTGGATAAGCTCTATCATTAAAAGATGACGTACAGATACTTAATATAGTAACATTAAAAATAAAATAAAATAGTAGGTAATAGAAAAATAACCGAATTAACCGAAACGGCGGAACAAGCTGATTGTGGGCGATAGCGTGAGTTAATTATGTTCAAATTTTATTTGTGTGTGTGTATACGCGCGCGCAGCTGTGTATGCGCATGGTGAATGCATATGTGAATGTGTGTGTGTGTGTGAATTTTGTGTTTGTGGCATGGCATTATATGTTCCCTGCTGGGAACGTTAAATGTAAAACGAATGCATGCATTCTGTACCCTTTAAATTGCCTTTTCTGTGAACGCAATAAGTCTAAGGCCATATAGGTACCTACCGTGCTGCAGTAGGTAGTTAAATTGAGATAACACTAGTAAATCAACCAACAAGCAGATATCTGAGGTTTTTTTAAATGTAGGGTCTGGTTTTATTAAGGGGTTTTTAATTTAAAAAATGCATTTCTTATTTTAATGTTAATGTGTTCAATATACTTTTGTTCTCCGTCTAAAATTAGTCCTAAATTTCATGCAGTTGGGACCTGTTATAACTAACACTTCTCCATTTATTTCTTTAACTGCTTTTATTTGGTTCTTGGTTCCTAGAAATAGAACTTGAGACTTCTAGGATTGAGAGAAAGGCCATTTTCGAAGGATCATTTGCGAATACACTCAAGATCATTGTTAATTTTAACTATATCTTCAGAAACATTTTTTCGGTCGAATGAGAAGTACACCTGAGTGTCATCAGCATAAAGATGATATTGGCAGAACTTTTTATAGTCAGCAGTAAAGATGGCAAAGAGAATGGGACATGAGTGAGCCTTGAGGCACATCTCTGGGACAGGCTTTAAGGCAGAAGATCTTCTTCTTCATCGAGTGGATGGTCAACCTGACCAATCCTGGTGTCAGAGTTATTGAGCCGCCAAAGGCCTCTGACATGGCTCATGTAACGACTAGGTACTCTCTGTAGAAAGTAACCGGGACCGACGGCTTAACGTGCCCTCCGAAGCACAGATAAAAATAAGATTCGGGAAATCGTGTCTCCGTGTGAACGTACGGTTACAGAAAGATCCGTCAACTGACCGTTGCTGACACCACGCGAACGGTCTATTCTATTGCTTTGGGGCAGTGCCGCTGCTAACATAGATTACATTTTTATGCTCCAGAAACGGGCTATTCGAGCCATCTGTATGATGGGTCCACACTCCACGGGCATCATTGAGAGAGAAGCATACTATTCAAAGACACTAACATCCTAACATTACACTTACAATCATATATTTATGAAAACCTTATGTAGGTATGTGCACAAAAATCAGTGATCTCCACCAAATTAATCGTAGGAATAAAAATAAGCTCGCTGTGCCCAGTAAGGCTCCTTAAAGTGTCTCACTCCCTTTGTAGGTCAGTGTAAACGATTTTATAACAAATTACCAAACGACGTGGTAAGCACAGAGTGGTAAGTCTTTCATTTATTAAATTCAAAAAGTTTATTAAGCATGGACTCAGTCAAAAGGCATATTACTCTATTTCGGAGTATGTTCTAGACTCAGACGTTTGAAAATGAATTGCGCTATTATTTAAGGCTTAAAATAAGCATAAAATTGTAAATACAATCATTAAAAAATGACAACTCTCTGACCTCTATTAAGTCGACTGTGTGTGACTAAAATTTATTTTGACGTTCACTGCAAGTAAATAGGGGTAGTTTGCTTGCAGTGAACGTCAAAATTAGTTCTCGGGACACTCGCAGGGGCGTTTCAAATTGCCACACACAAAATTAGCTGTCATTTGTATAGTAACAGCCAGTCCAGTGGGTATAGATAATGTAGATAATAAGTTAACAAACAGGGCAACACAAGAGTATTTTTGGATGAAGTTTGTGACTTTTGAAGGAGTGAAGGTTAAATAAAGGACACATTATGTCAGATAATGTCAAAACAAACTTTCGAACCCATTTCAAAAATTCAAAATCTGTGTCTAAAACATTAATTCTGTATTTGCGAGATTGTTTTGAACAAAATCCATAATTAACTACAAGCTACGTATAACAGTTAATTGACATATTACAGTGGTACATAATTAAAATAAATAGACAATTTGTAGTTTATGTATGTACCGCGTTTTAGATCTGTTTATTGCGTGTACAGGCCAAATTTAATGTAATAAAATTAATCTAGGTAAGTGTAAAATATCAACTACCTACTACATATTTGCCTACAGCTTAAATAACAAATAGTACAAAGGTGATACAAATAATAGGATACTTAATCAAGTGCATGTTTATGGAATGTTAATAAATGAGATTTGTCAATTGTGTAATGTTTAAAATTATCAAATATATAGTTATGTGTTTACAAGTTTGTTTTCATTGCATTGATTGTATTTGAGTGTTAGGACATTAGTATTTAGCATGCTGGTTAATTAATGGTGATTGTCAAGAAACAGGAGCAGACGGTGTGTGTGTTATATAGTACCTACCAACACTTCACGGTACTGTTATATTTTATTCTGGGAGATTTGACTTTGAAGGTGCACTCTAGGATGTGGTGTGTACAACTTAGTAATAGTTTCGTTGTGTCTGTCTGTCCATCTATTTATATGTGTGTCTGTCCATTTATAAATATGTTTTTCTCGGTCATTATAAGCTGAAATGCGACCATCCGCATTTCAGCTTATAATGTCCGAGAAAAAGATTCCATAATTAGATTCCATAATCTAGGTTGGTTTATTGTAAGAATTTTTTTAATGATTTATGTATGTGCTAACATACTAGAGAAGTCACTTCAAACAAACTTCGTCATCGTCAGTCATTCGTTCCAGTCTGCGGACCGGGACTCACTTAGTTGATGACAAGTTCTGGCCAGAACTTCATGTGTTTAATGTATTGATTTTTGGATAAAATAAACCTTCATGTGCATTGCGTTATTGCAAAAACAATTCTAAAAACACAAGTTAAAGAACAGTGAAAGTGACCTTTCACTTATATATATATAATTTTCTACTTCGAAAACAATTTTATATGAATACTGTTACTGTTAGCCCGTATTGTCCCACTGCTGGGCAAATGCCTCCCCCCCATTCCCACCAGGTTCATATACAACGAAGTAATCTGCAAATACACAAAAAAAACATATATACGGTCGAATTGAGAAACCCCCTCCCTTTTTTAAGTCGGCTAAAAAACCTCTTGTTATTATTCTTCTTATGTTTGTTAAATAAAAATAAAATTTACAATTGTTATTTATTGACAAAAAACTAGGTAGTTACATATTTCTAATAAGAGTCTGGTCTATTATGATTTTTATAATCTCTATTTTTAAATATAAATATAATAATACTATATACAGTCGTGGTCAACTAATTAGGGACACTCTTTGGTTAAAGCGAATTGTGAATTTATTTTTTATTTTCCAACGAGTCTAAACCATATTCCATATCTCTTACATGTAAGTATAATTAGTCATTTATGTGCCCGATTATACAAACAATAACAACTTCTTAAACATTAAACCTCTTTACAGTATAGCTGATAGATTATCGTAGTGCTATTTGTTCAAATAATGCTGGCTGGCCATTTAATTAGGGACACTGAGATATTGCGTTCTATTTTCAAAATTTGAATCTCAATACTTTTTTACTTCTTCTCTTATTGTTTCGTGGTAGTTTAGGCGGCAATCCCGATATTTATTTTAAGTTTTGAAAAATATTTTTAAGAAACATGAGTAAAATAAAAGTTGAGATCCAACACTACGAAAAATTATCATGAAGTTTGTTGTCGAGCATGGTTGGCCATGCCGAAGGATAGCAGAACATTTAAATGGTTCAAAAACTATGGTATATAATGCAGTGCAACATGTCAGACGCAATAACACAGATTTAAATGTGCCCAGAACAAAAAGATCGAGAAAAACAACTCCGCAAGAAGATAGAATGATAACCAGGTTAGCTAAGAAAGATCCGTTTCTAGGCTCTATTTTAATTAAACACGAAGTGTTTGGGACAGACGAAAGAGCTGGTGTTTCAGCGAGGACCGTTCGACGACGTCTGGTAGAAGCAGGGTTGTTCGGAAGAGTGGCTCGCAAAGTACCGTTGTTGAAGAAAGAACATAGAAATGCTCGTTTGGCGTTTGCACGTAAATATGGACATTGGACCTACGCCCAATGGCAACATGTATTATTCTCTGACGAGACCAAGGTTAATTTGATTTCTTCAGATGGAAGGCAATACGTACGGCGTCCAGTAAAAGAATCCAAGATTGACAAAAAAGCAGGTGAAACATGGCGGTGGAAACATTAAAATGTGGGGTTCATTTTCTGGACGTGGAGTGGGACCTGTGAGGAAAGTTCAGGGCAACTTAGACCAACATCAATACAAGGCAATATTGGAGGAAACGATGCTTCCCTATGCTGAGGAGCATCTCCCTATTATATGGACGTTTCAGCATGATAACGACCCGAAACATACCGCCCGTTCAGTCAAGTCGTTTCTTACCAGTCAGGCAGTATCGGTGCTAGATTGGCCAGCAAATAGCCCGGACCTTAACCCAATCGAGCACCTTTGGCACGAAATCAAGAAAAAAGTAGCCACTTATCGTACCACAACTTTAGATGAACTTAATGAAGCTTTTTGTGAGGCATGGGCAGACATTCCTGTCGAAACATGCCAGAAACTGATAATGTCTATGCCACATCGGTGTCAAGCGGTAATTACTAACAAAGGTTTTGCTACTGGGTACTTCTTCTTATCGAGTGGATGGTCAACCTGACCAATCCTGGTGTCAGAGTTATAGAGCCGCCAAAGGCCTCTGACATGGCTCATGTAACGACTACTATCCGTAGAAAGTAACCGGGACCGACGGCTTAACGTGCCCTCCGAAGCACGGAATCATCTTACTTTTCGGGCAATCAGGTGATTCAGCCTGCAATGCCCTAACCAAACTGAGGACAGTCTCACAAAGTGATTTTTGTGAGATATCCCCACCGGGAATCGAACCCGGAACCTCCGGATCGTGAGCCGAGCGCTCAAACCACTAGACACGTAATAAAATGGAGCTGTTAAAGATATTATAATACTGCAGATTATTAGTTTTGTTTAACTCTATTTTTCATTATAGTTTACTGTCCTTAATTAAATGTCCAGCTACAGAATTATACCTTAAAATTGAATACATATTCAACCTTTGATATTAAATACTTTTTTCTATTTATTTATTATTTTATTTACAGCCATTTAAAGCATAATAATCGGACCAAATTATGCAAATAATAGTTACTGAGAAATCAATAGGGTTTTATATTTGTATGTACATAACCGGTTATTGTTCTTCACTATCTTGCATGTCCCTAATTAGTTGACCACGACTGTATATACCCGGACAAATTCACTCACGGTTAATTAGACCCAAACTAAGCTCTAAGCTTGTAATATGGAATCTAACTAACTGATACTACTACATATACACAAATACTTTATAAGAATATATAATTGACACCCAGACGTTGTCGTCAACAACTATGTCTTCACATATTGTTGACTCCGGGCGGGAATCGAACCCGCAACCCCCGACACAGTAAGCGCTCTCACTTCCACTGTGCCAATGGGCTTGTCAAAAATCAGAGTAACGTCATTCAACTAAACGTGTAAACATGGCGTAAGCGACATACAATTTCATGGTGCTTGAGACCTTTAAACATTGTAGGTACTCTGGATATGAGTGGACCTACCCAAATGTCATAAAAAATATCGTGACGATTTTTGTTCTACGTAGCCAATCTAGTACGTTAGTACCTGGGGTTAGTACATATAACTGAATGAAATAAGTATTTACTTCTAAAGTGGTCAAAAGATGCCCCACCCTCACTTTTTAGTAGTTTAAAGTTCTAAAGAAAAAATGAAAAATACTTATAATGCGCCCCGCTGTTTCACCCGCGTGCCCGCAGGAATTTCGCGATAAAACTGGAATAACTGTGCACCTTAGAGTTTTTTTAAGGAGAGGTTATCAGGAGGAAAACCGGGATAACCAATCCCAAGTTTTAAGTACAGTCAATTTCAGAGTTGATGAACCTATTTAATATTAAGATACATTTTACCTACACACAGAGAAGAAAATAATCTTATTATCTTGTTCTCATTAGTCTAATCTAATTTAATGCCTTGAACTCTGATGACCCCTCGTTATCTGATCAGATGCTGTCAACAACAGTAGCGAAGTTGTAGATGAGTAGGTACTATTATCATGGGCACTGTGCAGTGTGCATGTCACTAGTTCACCTCCTACGTGTCAATCGTCGGTTTTATTGTAATTGTGTGGTTTATGTTTCCCTCCCTCGACATTACCAATCCGCCTAATGTAAATAAGAGACACATAGAGGTACTGTGGTCAATAAACTTATTTGGTAACAGTTAAACCTGACAGCAGAAAGTGGAGTAAGTAGGTAGGTATGAGTTTAAGTTTGGAGGTTGTTTGTGTGTGCACTGTTCATCTTCATTATCTTCAAAACTTGTTACCGGTTTAGAAGTGTTTTAGTTAAATATTGATGAGTCATTATAATTAGTCAACAATCTTAAGTTAAATTGTTTAAATATGTAGAGTTCTTAAGAAATATATTTTATCATATTTTGAATCATGCATGATATGGTCAAGTGAACATAATATCATGGGTAGAGTCCGCAGACTTTGCTGATCAAATCGTTGTACGATTTTACGTTATGATCTCAAAGGCAAAGTCAAAGTCAAAAATGTTTAAGTTTTGGCCCCTTAAAGGCTCTTTTGAACGTACCACCCATTCGGAAGAACATCAGCAGAGAAGAATGGGCAAGAAACTCTGCTAGTTATTTTTTTTAAATCAAGGTAACTATACTCAATACAATTTAATCTTATAAGTACCTATAATACAATTGTAATACTTAGGTATAAGTATTAAATTGTATTACATGTCAAAATCAGGTTGTGTTGCTGGTGCAGGAATTTGAATCCAGACATATTTGTCCTCAATGTAATCAGTAACGCTATAGAAATTAGTCTATAAAACGTCTATAACAAACAATTTGAATTTACCTTCACCAAGCCCAGTTACCTCCTTGGGAATTTTATTATAAAATTAAATGCATCTACCAATGAAAAACTTCCCGGTTCGCGCTAACCTGGAATAAACAACATCAAGTCTATTTCGCGTATTAAAACTGCGGTGATCTCCGCGAACCTTAAGGTAACTCAAGTTTCGGCGGGCATACATTATGTTTTCAAATATGTACCTATAACGAAGGACCGGTAAGAATTCGACTGGATTTAAAACGTTCACTTAGTAAGTCACGTGACCCCAATTTATAAATCGCGCGAAAAGCTCTCTTTGGGAGTAAAACAAAATAGATCGAACGTCGGCGGCACCTCCCCACAATGTATACCTTAGGATATTAGTATACTATAAAAATAAGCAAAGTAAACAATCCTTGCCGTTTCTTCATTTGTTATTTACCTAATCTTATGGACCGCAAAAGACGCTGAGCTTATAGCCTAACCGATAGTGAATTTATTTGAGATTTGACCCCCAATTTGACGCAAGAATCTAAGTAATTGATTGATCTATTTATGAAACCTGACTATTTTATCATGTGCTCGAACTAAAAAGACGAACGAACATTCATGAACTGATGGAGTTCTTCGTAAGGTTAGGTGGTAGGTATACTAGGTCTACGTAGGTATGTACAATAATTTGTTGTTAGAGATTGATTATTCAGTGAAGCATCACTATCTAAATAGAAGTTGTCGTATCAGTCATATCGTTAGCTAATGAACATGACCGTTCGGTGGTCGAGTTATGGAGCCGGTTTCAATTGGTGAGGCTCAGTGTAGTCGGCATGTCGTGGTGGTCCGCGGTGCTGTGTCGGCGGTCGCGGCGCGCCGCCAGCCCTCGCCAGGTACCTACCTGTAGGACAAGCATGACCAAAATGCACGCTAAAACAGATTGTCTGTCTTCATTTTCGGGCATGTTTTAATATTTTATTACGTTATTGTTACCAGACACATAAAGCCAAAATATAATGTTATGTAAAAATAATAGAAATAAAAACAAAAAAAAAATCATTACCATACAAAATGTGCTTTATGTTACCTTTATAATTTTCACATTACTGGTACCATTATGTACCCAAGGGGTCGATATCGACCCACTGAAAAAAGGTACTTCCATTTACTGAAACTGAAAATTATCAGTTTTCGACTTAATGACTACCCTTTAGGACGATAATATCCAATGTCCAATGATAAAAATTGGAATTCAAAATCTATGTATATGGGCTAAAATATCACTCGTGCGTCGCGCCACACGCTCTGGTCTCACGCCCGTGTCTCCACTTGTTTTGTTCCTCTTCAGCAGACTTTATCCATAACATTTTATTAAGATGTATACACAGTTTACAGGTACGTATGAAGTACCTGTTACTTAGGTGAGAGCACTATCAGCATCGATCATTAAGTTATATGTACAGTCAATGGCGTCGATAGAGTTTACAGGTACTTAATATAAAGAAGTGACCACTCAATAAGACACCCGCGGCTTATTTATAAACGCTTATTAACAGCATTTTAGCTGACAAATGGTTTGTCCCTTGCCGACATCATTACGCTTGTTCCAAAGCGCAAAACAGACAAAACACTTTATTACAGTATTTTAGTTAGCGAATTATAAACAGTAGATATTCTATTCGAAGAACGTTTTCGAATAAGGCGATCAGGATTTTAAGGTGTCATGGTTTTTTGACATCGAATTCAATCTATACTAATATTATAAAGCTGAAGAGTTTGTTTTGTTTGTTTGTTTGTTTGTTTAAACGTGCTAATCTCAGAAACTACTGAACCGATTTGAAAAATTCTTTTTGTAATGGATAGCCACATTCAACGGGAAGGTTATAGGCTACTTTTCATTCCGAAATTCCCACGGGAACGGGAACAACGCGGGTAATAGAAAAATAAACTCAAAAGTTTAAGTAAAAAAGGTAAACATGATAATTACCCACCTACTTAGTTTATTACGAACTAGAGAAGCTAAGTACTACTTACCTTACACGATACCTCAAAGTAACGAACTAGGCTATTTTTCATCCCGGAATTCCCATGGGAACGTGCACAACGCGGGTAAAACCGCGGGGCGCTGCTAGGATAGTTCTAAATATACCACGTCATGTACATTCGACGCACAAATTCTTTATCCGTCATCACCTCTCAGTCACACAAGACTTCTACACGCAATCACCCCCAGCTTCAACTGATGACGTCATAAGTTGAGCGTGAAGAAAAAAGTGTGTGGGTGTGAATACAAAACACTGAACGTTCTGAACGTTGTGAATTCCATAATATGAATCCAGATCATAATTCAGAATGTAAGTAGACGTACCTACCTAATTATGTGAACGGCCTTCTAAGAAATGTTAAACACTAGCTGTGCCCCGCAGCGCCTCCGTTCCCGTGGGAATTTCGAGATTTTTAAACTATTCAGGCAATTTATCAAAAGTTTCTCTCTGTAAGAACGGTCCTCGTACTTCAACGAATATAATAAAAAAAGTAATAGCGAAATCGGTTCAGCTGCTCTCGAGATAAATGTGCACAATTTGACTTCACATTCTATCATTCTAATTCCTTAGCTTATCTATTCAAGTTGGTGGCGTTAGGTCGTCATCCTGAAGGCACGGATCCCCAAAATTCACTAAAAATAATAAAAGTACCTCTGTATAGCTAGACCGGTGTAGTAGAGAAATGTAAAACGAGTAGTTAGTGTATGAATAGGGTATGTGTATTGTATGAGAGCACGCGGCGTGGCGCGCGCACAATGCGCGGTAACCGGAGCCGGCGCGCGGCGCTACTTATAGCGGACGCGCGCGGCAGCCGGCTCATTGCGCGCCGACATGGTGACGCGCGACCACGCGGGCATTGTCCGCAAGGTGCATGAGAAGGCTGTCATCGAAAAGGTCGCCAACAACCCCTCACCCTCCGGACGGTGGCTAGTCGGCCCATCGAACAGTGGTACTAACGGTGTGTTCGCTTGCAGAGGCAGATGGCGATCGAACGGTCGGGGACGGCGGCGAGCGCGGGAGCGGCGGCGGGCGCGGGAGATCCCGAGCCCGTGCGCACCACCAGGCTGCTCACGCTGGAGCACGGAGACCATCTCGACTCTACACTATACAGGTAATTATATTGGTGCTAGTGGTTGGTAGTGTAACCTAACCGCATTAGTTTAGCTTCTATACTCATTTAGCTATACTCATTAGACCATTGGATCTCTCAAACATAATACAAAGGGTTATCAGCAAAAGGGGCAGCCAGCATCGTTTTACCTACCTACATACTTAAGAGTATACTTAACAATGTGTTTCAGATTCAATAAAGGCTGTTATCTACGATTCTGTCCGGGACCTTCACTTCTGGGGCGGAAGGTGTTTCTGTACACCAACTATGTAGTAAACGACGAGGGTGAGTGTGTGTGGGGGATGACGACGTGTAGGTGTAGTGACATGCGATGCCGCAGAGGTATGAGATCGAGCGTGTGTGTGTCAGGTGAGGGCGAGGGCGCGGAGCAGGCGGAGTTCGTGCGCAACCAGTACTACGCGCTGGAGTGGCGCAGCGAGCGCGAGGAGGCGCCGCTGGGCGCCGGCGCGCTGCTCACCGACCCCGAGCTGTACTGCGAGCTGCGGCTGGCGCGCGCCGGGTCCTTCCACTACTACTTCGTGTACGACGCGGCCGAGTCCAGCGTGGGCCCGCAGGGCTCAGGCTGGTTCGGCGTTTGGCCCTCGCTGCGCGGCGGCGTGCCGCTCGACGGCGTCATGTGCCAGACGGTGCTCGCCAAGTGCCTCGGCCCGCTGCCGCGCTGGGAGCGCGTGCTGCGCGTCGCCCACGAGGCCGGCTACAACATGGTGCACTTCACGCCCGTGCAGGTATCGCCCGCCCCGCCCGCCGCACCCCGCCCCCGCCCCGCCCCCGCTACACTGTTGCCTCTGCTTGCAGGAGCTTGGCGCCTCCAACTCCAGCTACAGCATCGCCAACCAGCTGCGGGTCAACCCGCAGTTCGCGGGCGAGCCGGGTCGAGAGGTCACTTTCGCCGACATTGAGAACGTGGTTACTAAAATGCGCACCGAGTGGAAGGTAAGGGAACGTCGGCCCGGAGCGGGGAGCGCGCGTCCGGGCCGACAGTGAGCGCGACGTGTCCCTTCCGCAGATGCTGTCGATCTGCGACGTGGTACTAAACCACACGGCCAACGAGACCCCGTGGCTGACGGAGCACCCGGAGGCGACGTACAACTGCAGCAACTGTCCGCACCTGCGGCCGGCGGCGCTGCTGGACGCGCTGCTGGCGCGGCTGACGGCGGACGCGGCGCGCGGCGACCTGGAGGCGCGCGGGGTGCCGCGCCGCGTCACGCACCACGACCACGTGGAGGCCGTGCGGCACCTTCTGGCCACGCAGCTCGTGCCCGAGGCGCGCCTGCACGAGATGTACACCTGCAACACCGCCGACATCGTGCAGGAGTTCTACTGCATGGCGCGCAACAAGGTGCCGGGCGCGGGCGCGCCGCCCGACGCGGAGCTGCGCCTGCAGCAGGACCCCGCGCACCGCCGCCTGCGCGCCACCGTCGACATGGAGCTGGCGCTGCAGCTGTACAACGTGTACCGCGCCGACTGCTACGACGAGGAGGCGCGCCTGAAGCGCTGCTGCGACGACCTGAAGCGGCGGCTCGAGCAGCTAAACGAGGCGGCGGCGGAGGCGCTGCGCGAGCACCTGCGCGCCGCCGTCGACAATGTGGTGGCGGGCATCCGCTACGAGCGGCTGCAGGCGGACGGGCCGCGGGTGGCAGAGGTAAGCGCGCGCCACCCGCTGGTGCCGCGCTACTTCACGTGGGCCTGCGATGTGGAGCGTTGCTCGCTGGCCGAGGCGGAGGCGGCGTTGTTCGGGCCCGCCGCCGCGCACTGCATGGCGCACAACGGCTGGGTGATGAACGCCGACCCGCTGCAGGACTTCGCGGCGCGGGCGGCGGGCGCGCGCGTCTACCTGCGCCGCGAGCTCATCGCCTGGGGCGACAGCGTCAAGCTGCGCTACGGCGACCGGCCCGAGGACAGCCCCTTCCTGTGGGCGCACATGCGCGACTACGTCGAGCTCACCGCCGAGATCTTCGACGGGCTGCGGCTCGACAACTGCCACTCGACTCCGCTGCACGTCGCCGAATACATGCTGGACCGCGCGCGCAACGTCAAGCCCGACCTGTACACGGTGGCGGAGCTGTTCACCGACTCGGACGCCGTCGACAACATCTTCGTGAACCGGCTCGGCGTGACGTCGCTGGTGCGCGAGGCGCAGGCGGCGGGCGACGCGCGCGAGCAGGGCCGGCTCGTGCACCGCTACGGCGGCCGGCCCGTGGGCGCGTTCCGGCGGGACGCGCGCGCGCCGGCGCGGGGCCGCGTGGCGCACGCCATGCTGCTGGACCTGACGCACGACAACCCGGCGCCGGCGGCGCGCCGCACGCCGCTGGACCTGGCGCCGGCCGCCGCGCTGGTCGCCATGGCGTGCTGCGCCTCGGGCTCCACGCGCGGCTACGACGAGCTGGTGCCGCACCACGTGCACGTGGTGGACGAGACGCGCCTGTACGCCGAGTGGAGCGCCGAGCCGGCGCCGGCGCGCGCCTGCGCCGCCACCGGCATCCTGGCGGCCAAGCGCGCGCTCAACGAGCTGCACCTGGAGCTCGCGCGCGACGGATACAGCGAGGTCTACGTCGACCAGATGGACGACGACGTCGTCGCCGTCACGCGCCACAACCCCTCCACCCGGAAGGTGAGCCGCTATTTGCCCTGTTTTGTTCTGTATACCTACTTACGACGTAGTTTCTTTTGCTAATAAACATAGGCAATTAATAAGAAAGAACGTGATATTATAATAATATGTATGTTTAATTTGAAGTTCATGATTGATTTCGTCTCAATGCTACTACTGTCTATAATATGTGGGTGTCGCGCAGTCGGTGATCCTGGTGGCGTTCACGGCGTTCAACGCGGGCGTGGTGTCGCGCGGCGCGCGCGCCGTGCCGCCGCTGCGCTTCGAGGGCCAGCTGGAGGAGGTGGCGCTGGAGGTGACGGTGCGGCGCGACGCCGGCGCCGCGCCCTACGAGCGACACGACGCCGTCGTCAACGGACTGCCGGACTACGTGTGCAGCGTGCGGCGCCGCGTGCCGCCCGCCGCCGCCGCGCTGTGCGGCGCCGCGCGCGACGCGGGCGCGCGCACCGAGCTGGCGCTGGCGCTGGCGCCGGGCGACGTGCTGGCGCTGCGCGTGGCGCCGCGCGCGCCCGCCGCCGCCGCGCTGCGCGCGCTGCACGCCGCGCTGGCGCCCGCGCCCGACCCGTTCGCGCTGGCGGCGCCGCTCCAGGACCTCGACCTGGCCGACTTCAACGCGCTGCTGTACCGCTGCGAGGCGGAGGAGCGCGAGGCCACCGGCGGCGGCACGTACGACGTGCCCGGCTCCGGGCCGCTGCCCTACGCCGGGCTGCAGGGCGTGGCGTCGCTGCTGGCGCAGGTGACGCCGACGGACGCGCTCGGGCACCCGCTGTGCGAGAACCTGCGCGCCGGCGACTGGCTGGCCGAGTACGTGGCGGCGCGGCTGGAGGGCGACGCGCGGCTGCGGCCCGTGGCGGCGCGGTACCGGGACGCGCTGCGGCCGCTGGCCGCGCTGCCGCGCTTCCTGGTGCCCACGTACTTCGCCGCCACGGTGCAGGCGCTGTACCGCTGCGTGCTGGACGCGGCGGCGGCGCGGCTGGCGGGCGTGGCGCACGACGGCTCGCTGGCGCGTGCGCTGGCGCTCACCAGCGTGCAGCTCACGGGCTCCGTGGCGTCGGCGCCGCTGCCGCCCATGTCGCCGGCGCTGCCGCCGCCGCGCCCCTCGCGCCCCGTGTCGCTGTCGGCGGGGTTGCCGCACTTCGCCACTGGCTACATGCGCTGCTGGGGACGCGACACGTTCATCGCGCTGCGCGGCATGTACCTGCTGACGGGCCGCTTCCAGGTGAGTGCGGGACGGGGCGGGCGGGGAGGGGCGGGGCGGGCGGGGCGGGGCGAGTGCGAGTCGGGCTGACGGGCCGCTGTGTTGCAGGAGGCGCGGCTGCACATCCTCGGGTTCGCGGCGTGTCTGCGCCACGGGCTCATCCCCAACCTGCTGGACGGCGGGCACAAGCCGCGCTACAACTGCCGCGACGCCGTGTGGTGGTGGCTGTACAGCATCAAGCAGTACTGCGCCGAGGCGCCACAGGGGCATGCGCTGCTGGGCGAGCCGGTGTCGCGCCTGTTCCCCAAGGACGACAGCGAGCCGCAGCCGCCCGGCGCCGCCGACCAGCCGCTGCACGACGTCATGCAGGAAGCGCTGGACGTGCACTTCCAGGGGCTGGCGTTCCGCGAGCGCGGCGCCGGCCGCGCCATCGACGCGCACATGGCGGACAAGGGGTTCAACATGCAGATCGGCGTCGACCCCGAGACCGGCTTCCCCTTCGGCGGCAACGACGCCAACTGCGGCACCTGGATGGACAAGATGGGCTCGTCGGAGCGCGCGGGCAACCGCGGCACGCCCGCCACGCCGCGCGACGGCAGCGCCGTGGAGCTGGTGGCGCTCGCGTACGCGGCGGCGGCGTGGCTGGCGGCGCAGCACCGCGCCGGCCGCCACCCCTACCCCGGCGTGGTGCGGCGCCACGCCGACGGCGCGCTCACCTCCTGGAGCTACGCGCAGTGGGCCGAGCGCATCCGCGCGCACTTCGAGCGCGCCTTCTGGGTGCCGGCGGCGGCGGCGGCGGGCGAGCCGCGCCCCGACCTCGTGCACCGCCGCGCCATCTACAAGGACTCGGTGGGCGCCTCGCGGCCCTGGGCCGACTACCAGCTGCGCTGCAACTTCCCCGTCGCCATGGCCGTGGCGCCCGAGCTGTTCGACGCGCGCCGCGCCTGGCAGGCGCTCGACGTGGTGGAGCGCGAGCTGCTGGCGCCGCTGGGGCTGCGCACGCTCGACCCGCTGGACTGGGCCTACCGCCCCAACTACGACAACGCGAACGACTCGGACGACCCGAGCGTCGCGCACGGCTTCAACTACCACCAGGGGCCCGAGTGGACGTGGCCGCTGTTCTTCTACCTGCGCGCGCGGCTCGCCTTCGCGCACGAGTGCGGCAAGCACGCGCGCACCGTGGCGGCGGCGTACGGCGCGCTCGGGCCCGCCGTGCGCGCGCTGCGCGTGTCGCCGTGGCGCGGCCTGCCCGAGCTGACGGACGCGGGCGGCGCGCCGTGCGCGCACGCGTGCAGCTCGCAGGCCTGGTCCGCCGCCGCCGCGCTCGAGCTGCTGGCCGAGCTGCGCGCCGCCCGCCGCGCGCGCCCGCTGCCGGCCGCGTGACGCCGCGCGCCGCTCTACTGCGAGCCCTACGAGCCGCTGCGGCGCCCGCGCTCGCTCGCCGGCCTGCTGCGCGCCGCGCCGCCGCTCGCCACGGTCGTCTACAGCGACCGCTACTTCCGCTACGGGCTGCCGCTGCGCGCGCGCCGCGTGTCCGCGCGCCGCCTCGTGGGCGACGAGCTGGGCCGCGCGCCGCCGGCCGAGGCGCGCCGCGCGCCGGCGCCGGGAGCGCACCGCCTGCCGCTGCCGCTGCCGCCCGCCGCGCCTGCGCCCGGCGCCGGTGTGTTGGTGGCGGCGCAGGCGTGGCGCGAGCCGGCGCGGCGCGCGGCGCCCGGTGAGCCCGTGTGCTCCGTGCTGGTGGTGGAGGACGAGGTGCCGTTCGCGGCGCCGGGCGCGGGTCGCATTCGCGGCGCGCTGGCGCCCGGGCTGGAGTACCGGCAGGCGCGCGGCGCGGCGCCGCGGCGAGCCCCGGCACGGGCGCCGCGCCGGCCGGCCGCGCCGACGCCGGCGCGCGAAGGTGCGCGGCCTCAGTTCGCGCTGGCGGCGGACGCGGCGGAGGCGGCGGGCGGCTGCGCGGCGCGCGTGGCCCCGCGCCTGTCGGTGAACCTGGCGCGGCCGCTGCGCCGCAAGGTGCTGAACACGGCGCCGCGGCGCGCCGCTCGTCAGCCGCTGCAGCGCTGCACGGTGCGCGCGATGCTCACCGCCAGCTCGCTCTGTTACGCGCTCGCCTTTGTCGCCTTCTACTTCCTCAGTCTCCCGTGAGAACCGAGAAGTCTCCAAATGAGTCTTTTCTATTGTTGAATTGTTTTTTTTTTATGTATCCGTTTGATCGAACTTTGTTACTTGTAATTATGTTATATTTTTTAAATAAATAGTAGTGAGATATATTCTTTTTTAATTTGAACCGCTTTCTTTACCAGAAGGGCTTGTTACTCGGTTGGTCCTCTTTCCCCACTTTTCGAGGACGACAAAATTTGCCATATTGGAACGAATTTCCTTATCGCGGGTTACGAAAGGGGGCTAGCGGGAAAATGGTAACGACATTTTTTAGGCCAGAAAGGGACAGACAGAGAAACTTGCGCACGCCAGAGGGAGACAGACAGACTCGAATTCGAGTTTTTTTTTTGAGTTGATTTATTTATTCACTCATCGAACTCATCGAACGTCAAACATTGTCTAATCACCTAAATATTATTTCATTAATTAATTCATAATATCCGCATTTTCAACCCATCAAGTGACATAATAGTGAAGTTTATCGTACAGTAATCCTGCATAAGTGTTATCAGTGTATTTTACAGCCGAATTTTAACAGAACTCGATAAAGATAAGTTGAACTTTCTTCTTATTTTGCGCTCCATTTTCCTTACCACAGAACTGAATATACATAAATTCATTCGTTCATCATACGTAACTGTCAATTTCAAAGTGACACTACCTCAGATGACATTGACATTCCCATCATTCACACGAATAAAGTATTGCCAGTTTTTTAATAGTCCCGGAAGTTAAGCAAATACCACCATGAGCGCCTGTGATAAATGCAACAAAATAGTAAAACCCTCAGAATTAAAAGCTTGCACCAAATGTAACGCTCAATTTCACTACCAGTGCCTAGGAATACCTATAGATACCTTCAGTAAGGAATCCAAAACATACAAAACTACGTGGAAGTGCACAGACTGCAGACTTGCGGATAAAAATGGTTCCTTGAGCACATCTACGAAAAAAAACATTTCTCAAGTTGAAGATTTATCTGAACTTAAGTCCTATATTGACAACAAACTTGAAGAATCACTTTCCCGCCTTCTCAAAGAAATAAAACGTGATCTGATTGCTGAAAATAGTGATACCCGAGTAAAAATACAAGAACTCACTGAAAGCGTTAACTTCATGTCCGCCAAATACGATCAACTCCAGGAAACTTTCACTAAGAAAATTCAAGTAATTGACAACCTCGAAGCCGAAAATTTTGCCCTGCGCTCCCAAGTTTCAGACCTAAATAATAGACTTAACCATATCGATCAACAATCTCGTGAATCAAACCTTGAGATCCAGTGCGTTCCTGAACACAAGTCCGAAAATATCAAAACAATTATACAACAACTTGCAAACACCGTCGGCTGCAAGCTGCACGAACACGAGCTCCTGAACTACCACCGGGTCGCCAAGGTAAATCAAGATTCCAAGCGCCCGCGATCGATTATCGTTAAGCTCCCGAGCCCTCTATCCCGGGACAAAGTAATTGCCGCAGTTCAAACCTATAACAAAAATAACAAAAACAATAAATTAAATTCCTCTCATCTTGGACTTGCCGGCGATAAAGTTCCTGTCTACGTCTGCGAACATCTGTCCCCGATCAACAAACAACTTCACGCCGCTGCACGCAAAATAGCCAGGGAAAAAAACATTCAGTTTGTGTGGGTTCGCAACGGACGTATATTCATGAGAAAAGATCCCAACTCCAAAAGCTTCGTTGTTCCTGACCACCTATTTCCTGAGAAACTATAGTGCATTTTTTTTTTAAATCTTTTTAAGTTTGTTTTTTAAATTCTTTATTTTAATCTTATTTTGCAATTTGTAACAACCTTCAGTGCTTATGGTGAGTTTCAACTCGAACTTAAATCTTAATATTTTGTATCAAAATGTAAGAGGTTTGAGGACCAAAACTGAATGTATTTTAACTAGTGTATTGAAACTTGAACTTGACATCATAATCTTAACTGAAACTTGGCTAAATGAATCTGTATGATCACGAAATTTTTGACAGTAGGTACATTGTATTTCGCAGAGACCGCGGCACTACTGCCAGTAACAAGAGTGAGGGAGGTGGTGTTCTTATTGCTATTTTAAAATCATACCAACCTGTTCGTAAGTTACAATGGGAATCCGAAGGCGAAGACCTCTGGGTCACGGTTAAATTAAATAAAGGTAGTACAATTATTCCCCTTTGTATTTGCGTAGCTTATATCCCTCCTCCAGTATCACGTGATTGTTTAGATGCTTTTCTCACCAACACAACAAACACTATACAACATAAAATCCCTCAAAATTCTCTGTTATTAATAACTGGTGATTTCAATCTCCCTAATTTACAATGGGATTACGACTTACAATCAAACTCTCTAGTTCCTTTTTCAAGCAACTCTAACCAAATAGATAATTTGCTTATCGATTCTCTCTCATTCAATGACCTTTATCAAATTAACAGTATTAGCAACGTAAATGATCGTATTCTAGACTTAATCATCACTAATCTCAAAGACACCTTCCTCGTCGCCAATAGCACCATCCCACTAGTGAATTTAGACCCTCATCATCCTGCGTTAAATATTAAGTTAACGATAAAGAAATGTAAACCCCCAAAAATCAACAGAACCCCATTTTTAAATTTCTTCAAAGCTAATTATTCTAAGATAAAAGAAGATCTCGATAACATTAACTGGAACGAACACTTTAAACCTCACCATTCGATTGACGAGACAGTTGATATATTCTATAACATAATTAACCCAATAATCACCAAACACACCCCCACTACAATAATGAGCAATAATAACTATCCATTTTGGTTTAGCAAGCCTTTACTCAAAGCTTTAAAAGAAAAAGCAAAATTCCATCGGAGATACAAATTATATTCAAACTCCAGAGACAAAATTTCGTACCAATTGTTAAGAGACCGCTGTGATAACATGATCATTGAATGTCTCGCTTCATTTAAAACCGAGGCTAAAAAAGAAATAAAAAAGAACCCTAAATATTTTTGGAAATTTATTAAATCAACCAAGACAAATAGTACCGATATACCCGATGAAATGTTTCTTAACGACCAAACAGCTCAAGGTGGACAACAAATCAGTGATCTTTTTTCAGATTATTTTCATTCTGTTTATACTAGTAATTTCAATCCTATATCAACATCAAACGCGCCTGTACCAGAAACTAACAACAGTAATAATAGATGCCTGGATTCATTTACTGTCACTGAAAAAGACATACTCAACGAACTCAAATTATTAGACATTAACAAAGGCGCTGGGCCAGACGGCATCCCTCCCATGTTCTTAAAAACTTGTGCATCACAACTAGTCAAACCCTTACATTATATTTTCAATAAATCCCTCACCAACGGTACCTTCCCTAAATTATGGAAAATAGCTCACATAACCCCAATCCATAAAAAAGGTGATCTCAATGACATACAAAATTACAGGCCGATTTCAATACTTTCTGCTGTTGGCAAATTACTTGAATTTTTTGTCCAAAAAATACTATACCATCACTTCAAACCGTTATTCGACAGTCATCAACATGGTTTTTTACCTGGCAAATCGACTACATCGAACCTTCTAGAATACGTTAGTGATCTGTTAGAAGCATTGGAAAACAAGTACGAAATTCATGCTATCTACACCGATTTCTCCAAAGCCTTTGATTTAGTCAGCCACATTCTCCTACTTATTCAGCTCGCTCACGGGGGGATCTGTGGTTCCTTACTCCGATGGTGTGAATCTTATCTACTTAATCGGTCACAGCTTGTTCTTGTCAGAGGATTTAAATCCGCTATTAAAGCTGTTACTTCAGGAGTGCCCCAAGGATCTCACTTAGGACCTCTATTCTTTTTAATTTTCATTAACTTTTTGTGTTCAGTTATTACTTCCAAGTACAAATTATTTGCGGACGATCTCAAAATTTACAGAATTATCCGCAACCCTGATGACATCACGAAACTACAAGCTGACATCGATATCATTAACAATTGGTGTTCCTCGAATGGAATGCTTCTTAATGCTTCTAAATGTTACCATATAAAATTTACGCGAAAGAAAGCGCCCATCTCGGCAAACTATTTTATTAATAATACTCAACTCTCAGAGGTTTCAAGCATACGTGATCTGGGCGTTATCGTCGATTCAAAACTTGATTTTCGGGAACACATAGATCATATTGCCAAAAAAGGCGGACGTCTTGCAGGATTCGTGATCCGACAAACTAAGCTTTTTAAAGATCATGAAATACCTATTTTGTTATTTAACAGCTACGTGCGATCTATATTGGAATACTGTAGTCCTATTTGGAATCCATCTTATGATATACATATTAAACGACTCGAAAAGCTACAAAAACAATTCCTATATCATCTGTCGTATGCAAATAATGTATGTCTCAGCCACCCCACTTATCACTCCAGACTCCATCACTTTAAATTAAACACACTTGAATCCAGACGCAACACAGCCGATATCTTACTCCTCCATAAAGTTATTAAAGGTATAATTGAAGTTCCTGACTTTCTCAGTAGAATCCAATTTGCAGTTCCGCGCCCAGGATCTCGAATTCAACACCGGAAAACATTCAACCTCCCTCACTGTCGTACAAATTACGGTCAGCACTCCCCACTCCATCGTATGTGCACCTCCTACAACAACATCTGTCAAGAGTTCGACATTTTCAGTGCAACAACTAATTCTGTTAAGCAGTATTTGTACCAAATATCTCATTAATTTTTTGAATATATATATATATATATTTTTTTGCTATTGTATCCGATCTCATAGATTTAATCTCTTAGAATTTAGTTTAGTTTTTAATTTCAATTAGTTTATTTTTTGTTTTTTAGTTTGTAAACTAGCTTAGATTTTTAATTGCATGCTGTGTTTATTTCGAGAAGGATTTACATATTGTTCCTTACTGTTTGCTTTATTATCATCTAACACAAATTATGTAAAATCCAGTTAATAAACCAATAAAGGAAAAAAAAAAAAAAAAAAAAATTAATACAATTACATTTATAGGGCGGCTTGCAGTTCTTCGTTAAATCTCGATTTAATTTAAAATAAACTCGACTTAATCTCAAACTTAGTTTAACGACTTGCACATCATCAATTTAGCTTAAATCTCGATTTAAACAAACGTCAAAGTTAAACCGGCATTGAGTTCGGTTTAAAGTGCCTAAATCCGTGTCGTCCACGTTCATAACCAAGATTTCATAACCAGTTATGAATATGGATTTTTTTCCATTTTCATGACCAGTTATCAAACAAAACTTTTTTTTCCATTTTCATAACCAGAACCTCCTTTACATGTCTGGTCTCCTGGTACTTTTCTGAATAGTGAGAGTTTACCCGTCCGGCGACATAGGTCAAATTACCGAGCTGCACGTAATAAAAAAAAAAAAAAAAAAAAATAACCCTAACCTACCGAATAGTAAGAAAATTGTTTTTACGTTACTGGTTACAAATCAGTGAAGAAAATTGTTTTTACGTACTATTCGGTGGGTTAGGGTTTTTTTTTTTTTTTTACGTAACTAGTACAAATCAGTGAAGAAAATAGGAGGTTCTGGTTTTTAATTAAAAAACACGTTTTCAGTATCCATCTACTATTAAGAAATAAAGAGAATGCTTTAAGCTTGATATATTTATATAATATATGTATATACATATATATATTTCCCCTTAACAAAAAACATGTTCGTTAATTGTTACGTCTACGTTCGTTTATCGAACATTATCAACATATTGATCGTATGATTCTATTGTCTTCATTAAAGTACATCTATTAAGCACTAGATGGCGTTACAAATTATTTAAAATTTGTACTCTGATTTTTCTGAAACCACATTACAGATTTTAATGGGACTTTCATAGAAGATTGTTTATGTTAAAAGTAATAAACTGCAGAAATTTCATCAAGAAATTCCGCAAGGAAGGCATGCTAAGCGGAAAAAACTGCCATCGTACCGTTATACAAATAATATTTTCTAAAAAATCGATTTATATTTAAAAAGTATGTGAACCAATGCATACAAATACTATAACTCATGAAGATTGATAATAATTCAAGCAAAAGCAACGAAAAAAAAACTCAGTTTTAATGTAATTTTCACATTTTGTATAAAATCCGAGGTCTCTTCCTTAAGGTAAAAACAATGGGCGGGCATGGGGGGGCGCGTTCAATTTTGAGAGCTAGAGCCTCCAGAGTGGTATCATTGGATGCGCCTTTAAAAGTACTCCTCGGGGATAAAATAAAAAATAGGGATGCCCATAAAAAAATCTGAAATGAATCCTGAAAAACCTTAAAAATACGTGATATTTGATGGTTTTCACACAATATTTAAAAAGTGAAGGGATGAAATTTAATTTTCTTTATACATATTTATAAGCTACAAAATCTACAGATAACTACCAAGTTTCATATGTATTGTAAAGGGATCAAGTCAAATATGAACCATAAACAGTAGCCTAGCCAAGCCTAACTGAGCCTAACCTAGCCTATCTAAGCCTAACCTAACCTGGCCAACCAAGTCGACTCGTAAATTTTGCCACTCTACTCACTCAAAACTAACTTTTGACGACCAAACCGATTCAAACCTAACTTTTGCCAGACAAGTCGAATCAAACCTCACTTTTACCAACCTAACTGACTCAAACCACCTAGGCTTAGGCTTAGGTTAGGTTAGGTTAGGTTAGGTTAGGTTAGGTTAGGTTAGGTTAGGTTAGGTTAGGTTAGGTTAGGTTAGGTTAGGTTAGGTTAGGTTAGGTTAGGTTAGGTTAGGTTAGGTTAGGTTAGGTTAGGTTAGGTTAGGTTAGGTTAGGTTAGGTTAGGTTAGGTTAGGTTAGGTTAGGTTAGGTTAGGTTAGGTTAGGTTAGGTTAGGTTAGGTTAGGTTAGGTTAGGTTAGGTTAGGTTAGGTTAGGTTAGGTTAGGTTAGGTTAGGTTAGGTTAGGTTAGGTTAGGTTAGGTTAGGTTAGGTTAGGTTAGGTTAGGTTAGGTTAGGTTAGGTTAGGTTAGGTTAGGTTAGGTTAGGTTAGGTTAGGTTAGGTTAGGTTTTTTTTTTTTTTTTTTTTTTTTTTTTTTTTTTTTTTTCTATTACTTTTTCCCTTGATGTTTATTATTCAAGGTCCTTTAGTCTCGAGTTTTGTTTTATGTCAGTTTATTTCGAATTACTGGGGCATTATTGCCCTGTTTCGTGCCGCCGCGTCCTTCGTGATGTCTTCGCAGAACTTGACGAATTTTGCGGCGGTCTTGCCATTTTGTAAGATTATAGGCCAATTATCTTTTGACACTTGTGTGTCAATTTCCGCTTCTAGATTTAGCCTCTTTGCCCCGTAGAGTGGGCAATCGCAGATTAGGTGTGGTATATCCTGAGTTGTGTCTGGAGCGCATGTACAATGTGGGTCGGGGCTTCTTTTGAAGCGGTGAAGGTAGGCCTTGTTCCCGCCGTGTCCACTCCAGACTTGGCTTCTCCAGTAGTTTATCCCAAGTGTCCTGGTGATCTTGTAAGCGATCTCAACACTTGGGAAGAAGGTCCTCGTGAGTTCTCCTTTGCCCGATGCTTCGTATTGGCTTTGCCACTTCTCCAGAGTTCGTCTTCTTATGGTAGCCTTGGCAAAGGAGATAGGGAATCTGTCGTATTTGGCTGATGTTTTAAGTTTGAGTGCCGCAATTTTGGCGAGCTCGTCGGCCCTCTCATTCCCCTTAGTGCCGTTGTGTGCCTTGACCCAGTACAGCTGGACTTTGTGACCGTTTTCTTCTGCTTGGGCCAGGTCTTCTTGAGTCTCGTGCACTAAGGGGTGAGTAGATGCCGTGTTTTTCAAAGCGTCTAAAGCCGAGCGGGAGTCACTGTAGATGTTGAACGTACTTGGGGTCATTGTTTGCGATATTATTTTGGCTGCTTGATTTAAGGCGAGGAGCTCCGACTGGTAGACGGAGCAGAAGGGTTCGAGTCGGAACTTCTTATTCTGGATCTCTGCTCCGTCTTTCCAAACTGACAGGGCGCAGCCGACCCTGTCTTCTACTCTACTGCCGTCAGTAAAGATACTGATGGCATTGGCCTGTTGTATCATGGGTGTCTCGTCCCCGGGGCTCAACACAGTGACTTGGGTCTCTCTTCGAAGGGCAGGGTGCGGCAGTTGTGAGAATGAAATAGGGGTTTCCAGACTCCTGCCCCTGGCCTCTTCGAGGGGTTTTCCCTTCTTCACTGTGTAAAGTTCCGCGACTTCTTGAGCTCTGAGTTCCAATGGGAGTATGCCCGCAATGGTGACCGCTGATTCGTAGGACGTGGTGCGGTATGCCTTGGCTATCTTGAGCGCGAAGAGGCGCTGGGTCGACCTAAGCTTTTGAACATTGTATGCTCTTGAAGTGCCGTCGGCCCAAGCGCTGGCCGCATACAGGATGATAGGCTCCACCGCTCCGATATACATATGGCGCACTATTTCGGGGCTAAGTCCCCATGAGGGTTTTGCAGCCTGTGCGAGTCCCTTGTAGACTGTAGCTGCTTTGACACAGGCCGCTTGGATATGGTCCTTAAAGTTAAGATTTTGGTCTATTGTTAGACCTAGAATCTTAATGTTTGGAGACGGGGTTAGTGGGACACTGTTCATCACTATTCTAGGTGGCGGTAACTTGAGTTTTCGCGTGATAATCATAAATGATGTCTTATGTGGGGAAAACTCAAGTTTCTGCCGCTGTCCCCATCTCACTATCTTTTCCAGAATCGGATTGAGCTTAGACTCCAACTCTTGAGGACTGTCAGCAGAGATGACCACAGTGACGTCGTCCGCGAAGGCTTGTGCGTCACCTTCTTCGTCTTCCAGAAGTTCCAGGAGAGAGTCTACAATGAGGTTCCACAAAAAGGGGCCTGATACACTCCCTTGGACACAACCTCTTTCTGTATCCTTAGTCACGAAGGCACCACCGTACTCGATCGTGATTTTGCGTTCACTGAAAGAGTGTTCAAGAACTCTGTACTCGTCTTCAGGACATGACTTCGACTTCAGTTGAAGCTTTATGAAAGGCCACCATGCATGATCGAAGGCGCCCATTATGTCCAGTGAGACAACTGCCACAATTTTGCGCTTTATATGCGCCTCGCACTTTATGTGGCTCACTAGACTATAAAGGGCGTCCTCTGTCCCTTTTTGGGGCGTAAAGCCGTACTGCCGAGCATTCAGCATGCCTTTTGACCTAAAGTACCACTGGAGGCGGTTGTTCAGCAGCTTTTCTAGGATCTTTCCCATGACCGGTAGCAGGCCGATGGGTCTGTATGCTTTGGGATTTGCGTAATCGTCCTTTCCTTTCTTGGGGATGATACAGACCCTGGCCGCTTTCCAGGTCCTGGGAAAAACTCCTAGCTTCAAACACCTGTTGTAGACTCCAAGAAAGAGGGGAGTGTTTGCACCAATAACTTCTGCACAGATGTCGGCTGTGAGTCCATCTTGTCCTGGGGCCTTCTTAGGGTTGAGTCCCTTTATCACCGTTTGGAGTTCCAGTTTTGTGAATGGGGGACTTGGCGTGTTGTCTGTTCTGGGTGAGTTTGCGTCAAGCCGTATTTGCGCCTGTTCTGGTGTGTCGTTAGACGTCGGGTCATCTGGGAAGAGGGTGTCGGCTAGTAACTGGGCGGAGTCCGAAGCTGTTAGGGTGTGGCCGTTTCTGTCCACAAGCCCTATATCTGACACCATCGCACCAGTAGAGCGCCTTATCACCCTCCATGCACCGTCCCATATGTTGTCCATTGCCATCTCAGTGCAGAAGCGTTTCCAACTATTGATCCTGGCGGTGTTGATGGCGACTTTGTATTCCTCTAGAGCATCGAGGTACTCCTGGACCACTAGCTGTCGACGCTCCTGCCTTGCCCACTTTATCCGTCGTCTTTTCTGTATCACCTCTTTCTTTTTCTCTGTTAGGTCCTGGGCCCACCATGGGTTGGTCCTTTTAGGACGAGGTCTGACTGGTGGGAATGTAGTTTGGCAGGCTTCCACCAAACTGTCCGTTAGTCGCTCAACGTACTCTTCAAGCTGTTGCTCGTTGAGATCAGCCACTTGTTCCGCTGTCATGGAGAGTGCGTCGAGCTTCTCAGAGACCGTTCGGCGAAACTCCGACCATCTCGCATTGCGAGTGTTGAATTTGCGTGTGGCAGACACAGGTTTGGGGGACAGAGTTGTGCCCAGGTCGACGCGAAAAGTGATAGCCCTGTGATCGGACAGCTGGACCATGCGCTGGTCTACCCTCCATCTCTGGGTTCTGGTGAGCAGCGTGTTCGACACTAAGGTCACATCGACGATACTGCTAAAGCTCCGACCGTCCCTAAACACTTCAAAAGTGGGTGTTGAACCTGTGTTTGCCACATGCAGATCGTGAGTCATTATGAAGTCCATCATCTCCTGTCCTCTGTCATCATCCTCTGAACCTCCCCACCAAACACTTTTCGAGTTGACGTCGCCTCCAATGATGGTTTTAGGGAATCCAGCAATTCTCGAAAGGTTTCTGAGGTAGGGATCCAGTGGTTCTGTACCCTCAAAATATACGGAGATTGCTCGGATTTTCCAATCTGGCCCATCGATCGAGACGACTGCGATGTTTTCCGATTGCTGTTGAGCGTCTACGTGTATAGAGAGTGAATCATTTAAGATGACTACTGCCGCTTTTACTGGCTTGGTCCTGCCGCTGATGCGTTGGACGATTCGGCATCCGGGCCGGTACGACATTTCACCACTGCTTCCTACATAGGGTTCTTGCAGGAGCAGAATGTCGCACTTACGTCGCATCGCTTCGCCGAATATCTCGTCAGTCGCATTTTTGGACCTTGCCAGATTACATTGTGCAATGGAAAGAGATGACAGGAGATTTGCGCTGTTTGTCGTCTGGCAGCCCTTAGCAATATCGGACGGCCCCACGCGCTATGCCCTCCCATCTAGCTCTGACGGGGCATTCGCTACTGAACGCGTGGTGTCCGGTATTGCTCAGGTTCTCTCTCCTACAGTTTGTGCATGTGGGGGTACCACGGGGGGTCGCTGTGCGGGTCGGGCACGACTGGGCGGAATGTCCTGGAACTGCACAAAAGGCACAAAGGTCCTTTTCGACTTCAGTTCTGCATATTCCGCGCGAGTGTCCAAACCCGAGGCACTTGGTGCACTGGACCAGGGGAGAGCGCTCCTCCACTACGCAGCGCAACCAGCCTATGTGCAGGACTCCAGCACCCATCAGCCTTCTCCAGAGTTTCGGTGTCGCCTCCATAATGACGTGGCATTGTTGAGAGTTTCGTGCTTTGAGGCGATGCCGAATCTTGGCCCATTCTGAGGCGTCGAGTCCCACGAAAAGAGGTGAGTTTTGCTTCCTCAGGGATTCCTCTATGACTTCATCGGAGTCCGAGGCCAGAACATCTTTGATGATGATCTGGGGTAGCTTTTCCTTGGCGTCTTCGACAACCAAGTCGCTGCTGGACTCCTTCAGTTTTCGCCCTAGAAGGACAGCCTCTGTCTTGTTGGAGCAGCTGACGACAACCTTTTGGTTCTTTGCCTTTCTGAGCTTGGAGACTCCAATCCCTAGCTCTCGCACATCCACCTTTTCCTTGACTAAGTCCAGGACTTTTTGGGCAGTTGTGTCCTTATCCGTGGAACTTATTATAAGGGTGTGGGAAGGTTTGGGAGGAGGGTTTTGGACAGAGGATGCCACTTCAGCATAGGACCGCCTGTTGGACTCTTCTTTTATTATTTCTTTTACTTCCAAGATGTCTTTTCTTCCACCTTGAACTTCTTTCATGATGTCATCTAGTTTTTGGGGGTTGTCGATTGAGAGGGTGTGTGGTGATTGCTGTTGGGCGAGCTTTTCGGCTCTCCCAAGAGCTGTTCCCATGTCAGTCTTCAACTTCTTCATATCTTCACTGTGTTGTTTTATGAGTTTACTATGTGTTTCTATTGCTTTCTTCAGTTCTTCATTTTCTAATTCAATAGTTTTCTGTTTCAGGTTATGGAGCGACGGGAGCTGCTGGGAGGGGGGAAGCTGCTGGGAGGTGGTAAGTTGCTGGGAGGTGGTGAGCTGCTCGTTGGTTGCTGACGCTGAGTTTCCAGGCTTGTTACTCTCAGCCTCTTTAACCAGTTGGTATAAGCGCTCAACTGCCTCAGTGACGCCCGCCTTGATGTCTGACCTCAGGTTTCTTGAGTTGCCAAGGTTCAGCTTTGCCTTAGTAAGGCAGGCCTTGGCCTCGGCTATCCTCGAGGCATAAATCTTCCTCATCGGAGGACTGCCAAGCAGCTCCACCACAAAAGTGGCGTTTCCGCCGGTCAATACCTCTTGCGAGCAAAGAGGGGCTTCCTGGGTTTGAGGGCGGGGAGGGAGAGCCTCGGGGGGTGTTGAAAACCCCTCTTTCGGCGGTAATTTGGTTTTCGTTGGAGTGCGGAGACCAAACATATTGTAGAAAGTGCGAAAAATGTTATGTTATAAAAAGTGGGGGGTGGGGGGGGGGGATGGACTATGGGTTGTTGAAAGGGGAGTGTAGAGATCGATGAGATGTGTATTTTGATCCAAGAATGGTCAAAAACGGTTAATACTAGACAAAGTTATTAAGTTTTAAATTATCTGGGTTAGGTTAGGTTAGGTTAGGTTAGGTTAGGTTAGGTTAGGTTAGGTTAGGTTAGGTTAGGTTAGGTTAGGTTAGGTTAGGTTAGGTTAGGTTAGGTTAGGTTAGGTTAGGTTAGGTTAGGTTAGGTTAGGTTAGGTTAGGTTAGGTTAGGTTAGGTTAGGTTAGGTTAGGTTAGGTTAGGTTAGGTTAGGTTAGGTTAGGTTAGGTTAGGTTAGGTTAGGTTAGGTTAGGTTAGGTTAGGTTAGGTTAGGTTAGGTTAGGTTAGGTTAGGTTAGGTTAGGTTAGGTTAGGTTAGGTTAGGTTAGGTTAGGTTAGGTTAGGTTAGGTTAGGTTAGGTTAGGTTAGGTTAGGTTAGGTTAGGTTAGGTTAGGTTAGGTTAGGTTAGGTTAGGTTAGGTTAGGTTAGGTTAGGTTAGGTTAGGTTAGGTTAGGTTAGGTTAGGTTAGGTTAGGTTAGGTTAGGTTAGGTTAGGTTAGGTTAGGTTAGGTTAGGTTAGGTTAGGTTAGGTTAGGTTAGGTTAGGTTAGGTTAGGTTAGGTTAGGTTAGGTTTTTTTTTTTTTTTTTTTTTTTTTTTAAATAAACCTGTCCGGGCGCTTTCTGGCCCGGCCCGCGAGCTAAGGTTTTTAACAATTATTTATTCATATTTATAGGATTTACATGTTTAGTTCTTATTCGTTAGTTTTACAATGTTCTTAGCTGCTATTTATTAGTGTTTACATTGGTATGTTATAAAATTTTACAGGTTTACATGTATGCTCTAATATTATGTTTTTATTTTAATACAGTATGTTTGTATTTGTCTTATTTTACTGGGGTACAGGATCCCCGTATTCCCTCTGACGTGATCAGAGACCGTGTTTTCGAAATTAAAGTTATTTGCGTTAGTTTAGATTTTTAATTTGTTTTAGGTTTATTTTGTCTATGATTTTGAGCAAAGTGTGTTTTCCAGTCTCCCTCCAGGACAATCTCAATCGATCTCAAGTTTAGGATCTTCCACCGTGGACAGAGGCTTCTTTATTTTAAACGGCTTGTCATAATGTTCAATTTGTTTCAGCACGTTTATTTTTCTCGTTGCCAGTGATCTTGTCCGGCGGTGGTTGGGTTGTACTTGATTTTTTATCGGCTTTATTTCAATGCATTGCATTTTTAATTGGTTTATTTTCGTACGAAAATTTTGCCAATTTGCTGCAGTCATGTAGGGGATAAGGTCAATCGGTGATGTGTGTAATGCATTAGTGGTGTATATGTCTGGTTGTGTACTGTCTGTCGTGTGTGTTGTGTTTCTGTTTGTTTTGTACTGAGTGGGTAATTGCATCACTTTCTCACGAAAGTGATCACAATTTACTGTTTGTGTGTAGTGCTTGCTTGTGTTTTTTATTGACTCTATCCCTTTGTGTTGCGTTGTTCTGACTGGGCTTATGGTGTCGCCTGGGACCATCTCAGCAGTACGCCACTGTCTGCCGGGCTAACGCGTCCCATTTCCGCCTCACCGGACAGTCTCGGCTGAACGCATTATGGTCGGCCCTGTCCAGTTTGGCGGTAATGCAATTGCTACACTTTGGGGACGCTCCAGCTCTCCAGTCGGCGCACTCGGTCCGCATATGTGGCCCGCCACAGTGACAGCACTTTAGTGTAGTCTCCGTGCAAAAACGCCGGCTGTGTCCGTACCCAAGGCAGAGCGAGCATTGGACCAGCGGCGTTTGATCGACCTGGGCTGCAGGTCTATGCGCAGTTGTCCGGCTTTTGTGAGGCGACTCCACAAGCGAGGGGAGACTTTGGCCGATATGTTGCACTGGTGGGGGTTGCGAGTGATCTTCCTATAGCGAATCTCGAACTCTTCTTCTAATTTTACGTCTCTACAGATGTCGGGGTTCTGGTTTTTAAGGGCTTTTATGATGTCGTCGTTGGTGTTGTAATTAAAAACATCTTTAAGTGTCACAAGGGGACGTTTATTCTTAATGTCTTCGACATTAAGGGTTTCCGTCCCCTGTAGCCTCTTCTTCAGTTTTTCCCTTTCATCTGTAGAGCCGCACGCTATTATCACCTTTTGATCTTTGGCCTTCCTGACCCTCTCCACCTTTACCCAGCCCTCCTTAGCATCAACGGCTTCTCGAATTTTGTCTAGTACCTGTTCCCCCGTGTCAAGTTCGTCCTTCGAGGATACCACTACCGAGTGTAGCGCCTTCGGAGCCACAGATTGTGGCGGCGAGGCACCCGCTGCCACACTCGCGTAGGAAGTCCTTGTGATCATTTCTGTTTGGGTGTCCAAAGCTAGTTGAAGGTTGTTTATTCTCTCATTGCTCTCCTTCACTAACCGACTATGTTCGACCAGTGTGGAGAGCAGATGAGAGATCTCCTGAGTTTCTACGGGGGCAATCGGGGGGGGCTGGGGAGCCTGGGGCTCTTCGTATTTTTCCTCCTTTTGTTTCTCTTCCCTTTCCTCATCTTTCCTTATCCTTTTCCTTTCCTCCTCGGACTCCGTTACGAGTCGGTACAGCCGCTCTACTGCCGCGACGACACCCTCCTTTATCTCCGTCTTTGTATTCCGGGAGTTGCCAAGGTGAAATTTTGCCTTCATCAGGCAGGCCTTCGCCTCAGCAACTCTGTTGGGATACTTAGACGGAGACTTAGTGAATGTCGTCTCGGCGGGAGCGGCCCCCCGGGTTTGCGTGACGGGGTCCGAGGGTTTCTTTGTTTTTACTGATATTACTGTTTTCTGTTTCAGCGTTCCAGTTTTCGGCGGTTGCTGAGTTCCAGCCTCCCACTCTCCGATGCTGCGCCTTACTTTCGAGGGTTGGACATGGGCTGTAGAGGGGCTGGTCCTGTCCATGGGTGCGGATGGTGGTGCTGGAGAAGTGGCGGGACTGGTGCCAGATTTCCTCGTGGGTGTGTGAAACATGTTGGTGGTTGGTGTTTATGAAGGTGAGTATAAAATTTTATTATTAATAATAAAAAGTCAAAACGTATTTCAGCGTGAAATTTAAATAGGGCAAAAATGAATCTGGTCACGTCAGAGGGAGCGTTATAAAAGGCTCCCAGTTGAGTCAATAGAGGTGTTCGGTTTTGCCTCGTCGCTAGTATTATTATATACAGGTCGACTCCGGCAAGTGACCACAATTTTTACAATCGAAATAAATAAAATTAGAGATCAATAATAATAGATTACAATAATAAATATTAGTTTAAAAAATTTAATTTTTAATAAAAGTCAGATGTATAAATACTGTCAAGTTTATAGTCCCTATGTATAGGTAGGGACTATCCTTAAAATTAATCGAAGTAGCGTAATGAAAATTAAAATATTTTAATGGAAAAATAATTTGGATTTCGGCTCCTTGACTATAATTTTCAAAAATTTTACACCTACTTCTTTAAATTTTGACTTGGGCAGACCGTGTTTGGGCTCTAATTGTGCGCAAGACAATAACCTAACTAGTGGTGGGCAATTTAAGCCCTCTAAGGTTACCCCCGATTTTTAAAATACAAAAAACATAAAATATTTCAATCAAACTGCAATAAATTAGGTCTTATAGCTATCTTAGGTCTAAAACTTTGGTCATTAGTCTAACTGGGGGTCTTAAATCTAGTATCACAGTTTGCGTTTATCACACTCGTCTATAAGGGGGTTTTTGACTACCCTCAATTTTTTAGTGTCTCTAATTTCGAGCGCCGTCAGCAGAAAATTTTGAAATTGGGTATGGGGCTGAAGGTCCCTTTGGTCTATCCTTTTATATTATAAAAACAATATGTCATCGATCTTAAACGAAAGTTATCGATCTGTAAGTTTTCAAAATTTTTCAAAATAGTATATCTCGGCGAACACTTAACTTTTTGGTTAGGTTAGGTTAGGTTAGGTTAGGTTAGGTTAGGTTAGGTTAGGTTAGGTTAGGTTAGGTTAGGTTAGGTTAGGTTAGGTTAGGTTAGGTTAGGTTAGGTTAGGTTAGGTTAGGTTAGGTTAGGTTAGGTTAGGTTAGGTTAGGTTAGGTTAGGTTAGGTTAGGTTAGGTTAGGTTAGGTTAGGTTAGGTTAGGTTAGGTTAGGTTAGGTTAGGTTAGGTTAGGTTAGGTTAGGTTAGGTTAGGTTAGGTTAGGTTAGGTTTTTTTTTTTTTTTTTTTTTTTTTTTTTTTTTTTTTTTTTTTCTTGTGCTTTTTCCCTCGATATTAATTTTTCGAGGACCTTGAGTCTCTATTTGTATTGCACTGTTTTCGTGTATCACTTAAGGCATTATGGCCTTATTTTGCGCTGCCGCACTTTTAACTATTTCTTCACAGAATTTAGTGAAGTCTGCGGCAGTCTTACCATTTTGCATTATTTTCGCCAGATTTATGATTGACACTTTCGTGTCAATTGCCATTTCTATTTCGTGCCTCTTTGCTCCGTATATTGGGCACTCACAAATTAGGTGTATCACATCTTGGATTGTGTCCGGAGCACAGAGGCAGTGCGGGTCAGGGCTTCTTTTGAAGCGATGCAGGTAGGCCTTGTTCCCGCCATGGCCGCTCCACAGTTGACTTCTCCAGTAATTGATACCGAGTGTCCTGGAAACCTTGTATGCCGTTTCAACACTTGGGAAAAAGATTTTCGTCAATTTGCCTTTTTCTGAGGCTTCATATTGTATTTGCCATTTGTCAATAGTCCTTCGCCGTATGGCTGATTTGGCGAAGGAGATGGGGAAACGGTCATACTTGGCCGAAGTCTTGAGATGAAGTGCCGCGTCCTTGGCGAGCTCGTCAGCTCTCTCATTCCCCTCAGTGCCGTTATGCGCCTTGACCCAGTACAGCTGGACTTGATGGCCGTTTTCTTTGGCTTGGGTCAGGTCTTCTTGTATTTCGTTCACTAAGGGGTGTGTTGAAGAGGTGTTCCTTAGAGCTTCCAGAGCTGACCGAGAATCGCTGAGGATGTTGTAGATGCTACAAGTTTTTGTTTGCAGTACGAGTTTGAGGGCCTGGTTCAGAGCGAAAAGCTCCGACTGGTAGACCGAGCAAAAGGGTTCCAGTCGGAACTTTTTGCTTCGAACCTCCAGTCCGTTCCTCCAAACCGATAGTGCACATCCTACTTTGTCTTGAATTTTGCTGCCATCAGTATAGATACTGATAGCGTCTACGGGTGGTGTCCGAGGTGTCTCTTCCGTGGGGCTTAGCACTGTGATGCAGGTTTCCTTCCGAAGGGCAGGGTGCGGCAGTTGGGAGAAGGGGATGGGAGTTTCCAGACTCCTGCCCCTGGCCTCTTCGAGTGGGTATCCCTTCTTCACAGTGTATAACTCTGCGATTTCCTGAGCCCTTAAGTCCAAGGGAAGTATGCCGGCTATTGTGATCGCGGAGTCATAAGACGTGGTGCGGTATGCCTTTGCAATTTTTAGTGCGAAGAGGCGCTGGGTCGACCGGAGCCTTTTAATATTGTAGTCTCTAAGTGTGCCGTCAACCCAAGCGCTGGCCGCATACAATATAATTGGCTCCACCGCTCCAATGTACAAGTGTCTCACAATCTCTGGGCTTAGGCCCCAAGAGGGTTTTGCAGCCTGTGCGAGACCCTTGTACACTGATGCAGCTTTCGCACAAGCTGCTTGAATATGCTCCTTGAAGTTAAGATTCTGGTCTATAATAAGACCAAGAATCTTAATGCTGGGTGATGGGACCAGCGGGATATTGTCCATCACTATTTTTGGGGGCGTCACTTTAAGTTTTCTGGTGACAATCATCAGAGATGTCTTTTGTGCAGAGAACTTTAACTTGAGTCTCTGCCCCCAGGCCGATATCTTTCTCAGGATTGGATTAAGTTTGGACTCTAACTCTTGGGGTGTTTCGGCAGAGACGACCACGGTTACATCATCGGCAAACGCCTGTGAGTGAGCTTGTTCGTCTTCCAGCTCCTCCAAGAGTGAGTCTGCAAGCAGATTCCACATGATGGGACCCGAGACACTTCCCTGTACACAGCCTCTGTCTGAGGACTTTGTTATTATTGCTCCTCCGTATGTTATGGTTATCTCCCAGTCAGAGAGATAGCTGTCGTAGGAGTGGTAGATGTCTTCAGGACATTTCTTGGTCCGAAGAGTGTGTCTAATGGCAGGCCACCAAGCGTGGTTGAAGGCGCCCTCTATATCCAGGGAGACTACAGCGACGAGTTTGCGCATAGTGTGCGCCTCATGCTTGATAAAGCTCACCAGGTTGTAGAGGGCGTCTTCGGTTCCTTTTTGAGGCATAAAGCCGTACTGTCTGCTGCTTAGTAGTCCTTTCGATTTAAGGTGCCAAAGGAGGCGGTTGTTGAGCAGCTTTTCTAGAATTTTTCCCAAGACGGGTAGCAGGCCAATAGGTCTGTATGCTTTAGGGTTTTCGTAATTATCCTTTCCGTTCTTTGGGATGATACAGATTCTAGCCGCTTTCCAAGTCTTGGGAAAAACTCCTAGCTGCTTGCACCTATTGTAAATTGTAAGGAACAATTTGGTGTCAGTGCCAATGGCCTCAGCACAGATGTCTGCCGTAAGCCCATCTTGTCCCGGAGCCTTTTTGGGATTTAGGCCTTTTACCACTGTTTTGAGCTCCAGTTCAGTGAAGGGGGGGCCCGGTGGAGACAGTGTATCTGTGTGGGGAGATTTAGAAGTTGCTCTAATAAAGGCTTGTTCAGGTGTGTCATCGTCGAGGGAGTCAGGCGGGAAGAGGGTGTCAGCCAGTAACTGGGCGGAGTCCGTGGCGGATAAGGTGTGGCCATCTCTGTCTACTAGCCCTATATCAGACACCTTCGCTTCAGTTGAACGCCGAATCACCTTCCAAGCCCCGTCCCATATATTTTCCGTCGCCATCTCCGTGCAGAAGCGCTTCCAGCTAGATATTCTCGCTGTGTTTATCGCGGTTTTGTACTCTTCTAGTGCATCCAAGTACTCCTGGATCACTATTTGTCGGCGCTCCTGCCTTGCCCACTTTATTCTTCTTCTTCTTCTGATCACCTCCTTCTTTCTTTCTGTCAGTTCATGGACCCACCATGGGTTGGTCTTTTTAGGCCTAGGTCCGACTGGTGGGAATGTGGCCTGGCAGACCTCCACCAGGCTGTCAGTGAGTCGCTCGATGTATTTTTGCAGCTCCTGCTCATCGAGACACGCCACTTGTTCCGCTGTCATTGAGAGCGTATCGAGTTTCTCACCGACTGCTCGGCGAAACTCTGACCATCTCGCATTGCGAGTGTTAAATTTGCGTGTGGCAGACACAGGTTTGGGTGGCAGGGTTGTGCCTAAGTCGACGCAGTACGTGATAGCTCTGTGGTCGGACAGTTGGACCATATGCTGGTCTACCTTCCATTTCTGGATTTTGGTGAGCAGCGTGTCCGATACCAGAGTCACGTCAACTATGCTATTGAAGCTTCGACCTTCCCTAAACACCTCGAAGGTAGGAGTTGAACCTATGTTCGCCACATGCAAATTGTGAGTCATGATAAATTCCATAAGCTCTTGTCCTCTGTCGTCGTCCTCCGTCTCACCCCACCAAACACTTTTTGCGTTGACATCGCCCCCTATGACTGCTTCATTTGGGGATCCAGCAGTTCTCGCCAAGTCCCTGAGGTAGGGCTCCAGTGGTTCGGTGCCCTCAAAGTACACTGAGACAGCGTGGATCCGCCCATTTGGTAAGTCTATCGCGATTATTGCAATGTTTTCAGAGGTCTTCTGCGCATCAACGTGGATGGTAAGGGAGTCGTTTAGTACGACGATAGCCGCTTTAACTGGCTTGGTCCTGTTACTGATGCGTTGAAATATTCGACAGCCGGCCCGGTGTGACATGACTCCGCTGCTCCCTACATAGGGTTCTTGCAGGAGTAGAATGTCGCACTTACGTCGCATCGCTTCGCCGAATATCTCGTCCGTTGCATTCTTGGACCTTCCCAGGTTGCATTGAGCTATCAATAGAGAGGACAAGAGGTTTGCGCTGTTTGTCGTCTGGCAGCCCTTAGCAATATCGAACTGCCGCACGCGCTATGCCCTCCCATCTAGCTCTGACGGGGCATTGATTGCTGAACGCGTGGTGTTCGACACTACCAAGGTTCTCCCTCTTGCAATTTGCGCAAGTGGGGGCGCCCTGGGGGGCTGTCATGCGAGTTGGGCACGACTGGGCGGAGTGTCCTGGGGCGGCACAGAAAGCACAGAGATCTTTCTCGACGTCCATTCGGCAGATTCCGCGCGAGTGTCCGAACCCTAGGCACTTTGTGCACTGAACGAGGGGAGACCGCTCTTCAACAGCACAGCGCAGCCACCCAATATGCAAAACTCCGGCGCCCATCAATCTCCTCCAGAGTTTTGGCGTCGTCTCCATAATGATGTGGCACTGCTGCGAGTTTCGTGCCTTGAGGCGATGGCGAATCTTGGCCCATTCCGACGTGTCGAGTCCTGCAAAGATCGGAGAGTTTTGCTTTCTCAGAGACTTCTCGATGGCTTCATCAGAGTCCGATGCCAGAACATCTTTAATGATGATTTGTGGTAACTTCTCCTTGGCGTCTTCCACGACCAAGTCATTGCTGGACTCCTTTAGCTTCCGGCCGAGCAGGACAGCCTCTGTCTTGTTGGAGCAGCTGACGACGACCTTTTGGTTCTTCGCCTTTCTCAGCTTAGACACCCCGATCCCAAGTTCACGAACGTCTACCTTCTCCTTTACTAAGTCTAGGACTTTTTGCGCAGTAGTGTCTTTGTCCGTGGAACTTATAATCAGGGTGTGGGACGACTTTGGAGGAAAGGAGTTCTGGGCTGAAGATGCCACTTCTGCGTAAGTGCGTCTGTTGGACTCTTCTATTGCCAGCTCCTTGACTTCTTGGACGTCCTTTCTCGCTCCCCTGACTTCTTCTAGGATTTCGTCTAGTTTAGGGATGCTATTGGTTGAGGAAGAGTTTGGAGCTTGTTCTTGGGCAAGCTTTTCTGCTCTTCCTAAAGCCGTTCCAATTTCAATCTTAATCTTTTTCATGCTTTCGTTGTGCTGTTTTATGAGTTTACTGTGTTCTTCTACTATTTTCTTGAACTGTTCACTTTCTAATGCTATGTTTTTCTGTTTCAGGTTATGGAGTGAGAGCTGCTGGGAGGTGATGGCTGACTGCTGGGAGGCTGGAAGCTGCTCGGAGGTGGTGAGCTGCGCGTTGGTTGCTGACGCTGAGTTTCCAGGCTTGTTACTCTCAGCCTCTTTAACCAATTGGTATAAGCGGTCAACTGCCTCTGTGACGCCCGCCTTGATGTCCGACCTCAGGTTTCTTGAGTTGCCAAGGTTCAGCTTTGCCTTAGTAAGGCAGGCCTTGGCCTCAGCTATCCTCGAGGCATAAACCTTCCTCATCGGAGGACTGCCAAGCGGCTCCACCACAAAAGTGGCATTGCCGCCGGTCAGTGCCTCTTGCGAGCAGAGTGGGGTTTCCTGGGTTTGAGGGGGGGGAGGGAGGTCCTCGGGAGGGGTTGAAAACCCTTCTCTGGGCGCTATTCTAGTTTTCGTTGGAGTGCGGAGACCCAACATATTTTAAAAGTGTGGAAAGATGTTATGTTATGAAAAGTGGGGGTAAAAAGGGGGGTAGACTATGAGTTGTTGAGAGGGAAGTGTAAGAATCGATGAGATGCGTATTTTGATCTAAGAATGATCAAAATCGGTTAATACTGGCCAAAGTTACTAAGTTTTAAAATATCTGAGGGATTTTAGGATTTGTAAGGTAATTTATGAAAACAACTTTTGGGTGCAAATGTATGGGAGAGGGGAGAAATGTGTAGATAACTGTATATACTTGAGTAGGTCTTCTAAAGTTACTTATTTACTGTGAATAAACTAGGGAGCTAAAATGAAAGATAGCAGAGATATTGCAGCTTTCTTAATTTTTAATAACAGAAATTTCTGAGTCAAAATGAGATTTTAGTATTTTTGAAGAAGTGTTAAATGAATTATGTTTGAATGAAATGAATTGATATAATATAAGTAGCTATTGAAATTTGACGGTGACAAGTGAAAACTAGGCTACGATCGGATGAAATGGAAAAAAGTTATTAGCGATATGGCAAAAACGTGTTAATACCCCCTGTGAAATTTTCGATGTTTCAGAAGGGGTACGTTGTGGTTACCAGCAAAAGTTGGTTATTAAAGGGACTATATACTGTGATACTAATCTGGATAGGGGGTGAGACAGGCTAACTGGCAAAAATATAAGAGAGCTGTATATTTAATGGATTAATGAAGTTATAGGACGTTAAAGTTAGAAAAACTGTAAATTGTATAGATTTTATGAAATATGAACAAAGTTGTAGGGGGAAGTGGAAGGGATGGACTGCTGAAGCTAATTATATGAAAGAACTCGACAAAACAAGACGGAATGCGAAGAAAACGTCGAGATCGGTTGAAACGCCGATTTTTGCGGGATCTTTGAAAGTTCAATTTTAGTCGCGAAGTAAGAAAATCGGTATTTTGAGAATTTTCTTAAAGGAAAGTTGGAATTTTCCAATTATTATTTCACTATTAAATCGGGCTTAACGAGACGGAAATTTTGACGTATCAAACACTGGATTCGAAGAAAACTACCCACTTGAAAAAGCCTTGGGTTGGTTAGGTTAGGTTAGGTTAGGTTAGGTTAGCGCGTCCCCAGGCCTCCCAAGAGGCTATGGAAGAGAGTGTTCCAAATAGGCCCTAGTAACAGTGGTCGCCCGACCCTCCGCCGGCTCGTATGGGTGGCGGTTACCACGGGCACTGCGCTGCAGCAGAGCTTGACGACGGCGAAGGACGTTTTGGACGCCCTGCGCCCTCCATATTCAGGCCGCGGTGGTTCTCCCGGGGAGCGGGATAACCGCCGCGTATAGGCCTCAAGGTGGCGCGCGCGGTGTCTTCCGCGCGCCTCATAAGTAAGCCCGGTGCTTAGCACCGAGAAAGTGGATTCCTCTTCTCGAGGGCTCCAGCGCAGTCGGGGTTCGGTGGACGCATCTTTTTGAATACCCATGTCCCCGACACAAAGCGCCGAGCAAGGAGACACAGCTGTGGTTTAGTGGGTATTACTGCGGTGGATGCGATGAGCCCCGGTAGCGGGGGGAGCTTGTCCACCGGGTTGGTCTTCAACTGAAGCCTAGCTGCTTCTAAGTATATCCGGGCTTCAGCCTCGGATAGACTTGGAAGTGGCCAAGGCAGAAGTTGTTGGCATTGAGTCCCACATACCCCGACTATTGGCTCCACCCAATAGTTGGGGATGCATAAAAGGCATTCCACTGCTATAACAAAAAAAAAAAAAAAAAAAAAAAAAAAAAAAAAAAAAAGGTTAGGTTAGGTTGGGGCGCGTGTCAGACAACCTCCTCGTGGTGCGCCCTGGGCAACGTGAACCCTCGAGCCTCTGCGATTTTAGTAGAGACTCGAGAGTTGACGGCAGATAGTCTGACAGGGGTGGGAGGGAAAAAAGAAAGTGGGGAAGAGATTGCTGGGGGAACAGTGGGGGAAACAGTTGGATTATGGGGGGACAGGGAGATTACACACACACACACACATTCTTACACACAGCACATACAACACTACACACCACATTCAAGCACCACATAAAACTCATACACACACACACACACATACAGATACACACCGACGTTCAGAAAAGGGAGTTTAAATTATGGAAAGAACACAAGCTAAAAAGAGTCCACGGGTGGGTCCCGCCTCAGGCGGGGAATCCCACCAGGGTGCTTCGGCACCCTGCTGCCCCATAGTATCCGTGGGGGGCAACTTTTGTTCAGGACGTAATGGAGGAAGTGAGAAGAGAGGGGAGAGTGGGAGTGAAGGTAGGAGCGGTAGTGAGAGTAGCAGGAGCAGGAGTGAAAGAGATAGAAAAGGCTGCAAAGGCATAGAGGAAGATAAGAAGAAGAGTACCTATGGCGGCACGAAAGGGAAAGGAAAGGGGAAAGGCCAAGCAGGCAGAGAAAGGGAGAAGACAGTAGTGATTGCCAATGGCAAGGAAGGAGAAAAAGAGGACTGGCCCTTGCCACCATGGGCCAAGAAAGGAGGAAAAGAGAGGGAGAATGAAGGGAGCCAAGATAGCGGGAAAGAGGGTGAGGCGAGCGTGGTGTCGCTCTCCTCCGGTTCCGTGGGAACCCGGCGGAGCCTAAGGGTGACGCTGGAACGAACCCCTTTATCTGCATCCTTTGGTCGCCTTAGCGACACCGAGGGCCGAAAGAGGCGCAGGGATTCGGAGAACGATACCCCGGCATCCACGGACTCCGAGAGTGCTCCTAGAGCACCACGAAAGGTGTCATCAGCCAGCCGGGGCCGGGGTCGTCCTCCGACCCATGGCAATTATATAGGTCTGGCAAAGGCCAAACGTGACCTTGCCCTGGCCGAAAAAGCCGCCGCCGAGGCCGAAAAACAGGCCCAGGAAGTGCAACGGGAACGGGAGGTCATGGAGTGGACCCGAGAAGTGCAAGCTCGGAACCACTCCAGACTGTTCTCGTTGTCGCCGTCAGATGCGGAGGGGACAGAGGTGGAGCTGGACATCGACCGGAGGACCCGGGATGTCAAGGACACCATCCTCAAGGTCGCCACCCGGTCTGGCAACCTGAAGGGCACTTTCGTAAGTGCCCTTAAGACGGCGGCCAACGGCCTCGAGGACCTCGTTGCAGACCTGTCCAACGGGGCGGCGGCGAGGCGAGCGGCGAAGTTCGAGGCGGAGAACATCCGGCTTCGGTCCGAGCTGGACAGTGTCCAGAAGAAGCTGGACGCTGTCCTGGCCGAACAGGAGCGGATGAGAGCGGAGCTGGCTAGCTGCCGCCGTCGCCCTGACACCGAGAAGCTGCCGGCCGCTGGGCCGAGTCCCCTAGATGACGAATCTCTCCAGAGATTCGCCATCATGGTGGGGACAATGATGGATGCGAAGGTGGCGGCGCTCGAGCCCCGCCTTCTCCCGGCCCAGAGGGAGCGTCCCCCGCTGGCGGCCGACTCCCGCAGGAGACGGTCAGCGGAAGAGGTGGTGGAGGTGATGGAGGTCTCGGAGGCACCGAGACCCCCCCCGCCACCCAAGTCTGGAACCCCGGCCAAGAGGGCGGAGAAGAAGGCCCCTGCGAGGAAGGGGAGGGAAGGGGCTCGCGCCCCGCCATCTCCGCAGCCGTCCACGTCGGCCCTTCCGCCGCCCGTTCAATCGGGTGGACCGCGCGCCGCGCCCCCTCCCCCGCAAGAGGGTTGGAGCGCGGTGGTCAAGCGGGGCGGAAAGGGGAGACCCCGACCCGCCCAGCCAGTTCGGCCAGCCCAGCAGGATCGACCCGCCCCAAAGCAGACCCGCACCGCCCAACAGGGCCGCCAACCCCAGCCTCGGGCGCCGCAACCGGTGGCACCCCGGGCCAGAGGTAGAGCTCGGAAGAGGCGTCTCCGTCCCCCGCGATCGTCGGCCATCGTGGTCACCCTCACCCCTGAGGCTGTGGCCAGAGGGCTGACGTACAAAGAGGTGCTGGTCCGTATGAAGACCGGCATCTCGCTCGCCAGCGTCGGCATCAGCGGCGGAGTTAAAATAAAAGAGGCGCAGACGGGGGCCAAACTTATAGAGGTTCCCGGATCCGGCAGTGATGCCCTCGCCGACCAGCTGGCGAACAGGATCCGGGAGATCCTCAGGGATGATGTGCGGGTCACGAGGCCCGTGAAGTGCAGTGAGCTGCGCATCACGGACCTCGATGAGTCCGTATCGGTGGAGGAGGTCGCAGCCGCTGTCGTTGCCACCACGGGGTGCTCCCGGGAGGCCCTCCGAATCGGCGAAATCCGCCGCGAAACTCGCGGCGGTGGTCGAAGAGGGTACACTCTTTGGTTGAGGTGCCCCACGACGGCGGCGAGAACTCTGGCCCAGCAGCGGACCGTTATGGTGGGGTGGATTCCGGCGAGGGTAACCTTGCTGGAACCCCGCCCGCTCACCTGTTTCCGCTGTCTGGAGCTGGGGCACGTGTGCGGCAAATGCGACTCCGACGTGGATCGGAGCGCATTATGCTACCGATGCGGACAAGAAGGGCATAAGTCGGCGACCTGCTCAGCGGATCCCCACTGCAGCCTGTGCGCGGCCGCTAATTTGCCGGCGTCGCACAGAGTGGGGGGCAGAGCATGCGTTGCCGCCGCCAAACAACGGAATAGACATAGACGTAAGGGCCCACAAACATCAGTTGCCCTCAACGTGCACCCCCGGGCTTCTTCGGAAGCCATCGGTCATGCGGCTACCAGTAGAGTCGGATAATGGATCACACCACTATCCGACTCCTGCAATGCAATGTCAACCACTCCGCCCGCGCTCAGGACCTCCTGTCCCAGAGCATGGCGGAGTGGTTGATAGGCATAGCAGTCGTCGCGGAACCGTACTTTGTTCCCGACGGGGAACATTGGGCGGCGGACCGTGACGGCCTGGTAGCTATAGTTACCCGGCCCTCCGTCGGCTCCCCTCCCTTTGATCACGTAGCAAAGGGTAGGGGATGCGTGGCGGTTACCCTGGGTAACTCGCTGATCGTGGGAGTGTACTTCTCGCCGAACAGGCCCCTCGCCGAGTTCGAGGAATTCTTGAGGGGCCTTTCGGCGATGATCGAGGGCAACAGGCGGTCAAGGCAGGTGCTCGTCCTTGGGGACTTCAACGCCAAATCCTCGGCGTGGGGGTCCCCGACGACTGACGCCCGCGGCGACTGCCTTGCAGAGTGGTCAGTCTCGAGCGGTCTGGTAATTCTCAACCGAGGGTCGGTTAACACGTGCGTGCGACAACAGGGCGGATCCATAGTGGACATCACGTTCGCATGCCCCGCCCTGGCGCGCCGTGTTCAGGGCTGGAGGGTCTTAGAGGAAGCGGAGTCGTTGTCCGATCATCGGTACATCCGATTCGACATCTCCGCCCAGACCTCGGACCCCGGCCCCCCGACTCGAAGGTTGCGAGACGGTCCCCGTTGGTCGCTGTCGCGCCTCAATCCGGAGCATCTGGAGGAGGCGCTCCTGGTGACGACGTGGGATCCAGCACCGGACCGACCCGTGTGTGTCGAGGCGGAGGCGGAATGGTTCGGGGCGGCGATGACGTCCGTCTGTGACGCGTCAATGCCCCGCGTAACTACCTTCTGCCCCCGTCGTTGCGTTTATTGGTGGTCTGCCGAGATTGCGGCGCTTCGCGCTGCGTGCATCGCGGCGGGCCGCGCATATACGCGACACAGACGCCGGTATCGGCGGCATAGTCGGGAAACTGACGAAGCCGTCGAGACCTCCTTAGGGAACGGGTATAGACTGGCCAAGCAAACTCTGCAGTGGGCCATCGCGGAGGCGAAGGAGCGAGCTAAGGGGGAATTAGCTCAGGAGCTGGACGACAACCCCTGGGGGAGGTCGTACCAGATGGTAAGGGGCAAACTGCGCCAGCCGGCGCCGCCCCTTACTCAATCCCTGCAGCCACAGTTCCTGGAAGACGTGCTGTCTACTCTGTTTCCGAACAGAGGAGCACACACGCCGCCGATGATGACAGAGTCTCTCGGCACAGGTTCTGTCGACACCCCCGTCCCGGAAGTCACGCGAGAGGAACTGAAGGAGGCCGTGATCAGACTTCGGTCGAAAAACACGGCCCCCGGGCCAGACGGTATCCCGGGCCGCATATGGGTGAAGGCTTTGGAGTGCCCAGACTTCGAGTCTCGCCTCCGGAGCCTTTTCTCAGCGTGCCTGGAACGTGGCCAGTTTCCTCGCAAGTGGAGAAACGGGAAGCTCGTTCTGCTCAAGAAGGAGGGACGACCGGCGGATTTACCATCTTCCTTCCGCCCTATTGTCCTCCTAGACGAGGTGGCTAAGCTCTACGAGCGTATACTAGCCACTCGTCTCAAGAGCCACCTTCGCGACGTCGGGCCGGACTTGGCAGACTGCCAGTTCGGCTTTAGGCAGGGGCGCTCCACCTTGGAGGCGATACTGAGGGCCAGGGACCTGACGGGAGGCGCTGTAGACCGGGGCGAGGTTGCATTGGCGGTGTCTATCGACATCTCCAATGCCTTCGGAACCTTGCCCTGGGAGTGCATACACGCGGCGCTCCGTTACCACGGAGTGCCCGAGTACATTTGTCAGGCCCTGAGGCAGTATTTCCAAGAGCGCTTCGTGTCCTACACTACCGGACATGACAAGCGGCGTCGACCCATGTTCTGCGGGGTTCCGCAGGGTTCTGTCTTAGGACCAATCCTGTGGAACCTTGGCTTCAACTGGGTGCTGAGGGGATCGACACTACCTGGGGTGTTCTACCTATGCTTCGCCGACGACGTCCTGGTCATTGCCATTGGCAAGACGTACAGGCACGCGAGCATAGTAGCCACGGCTGCGGTCGCCCACGTAGTGTCACGTATCCGTAGACTCGGCTTAGACGTCGCCCTTGAGAAGACCCAGGCGACGCTGTTTCATGGGCCCCGCCGGGGACCCCCCCGTGAGGCCCATTTAACAGTTGGCGGGGTGCGCATCCCAGTGACGCCCACCCTGAAGTACCTCGGTCTTCTCCTGGACGGCAGATGGAGTTTTCGACAGCACTTCGCGAATCTCGCGCCGCGGCTCTTGAAAGCTTCATCTGCCCTGAGAAGGATCATGCCCAATGTCAACGGGCCCCAGGATGCAAGCCGCCGCCTCTATCTTGGAGTCGTGCGGTCCATGGCACTCTACGGTGCACCTGTTTGGGCTTACGCCCAACCAGCGAGCACCCTACCCCTCCTGCGTGCGCAACGCGCCATCGCGACGGGGGTAGTTAGAGGGTACCGCACCATATCCGCAGAGGCGGCCTGCCTACTTGCAGGTTCCATCCCCTGGGACTTGGAGGCGCAGGTTCTTGCGCAGGTGTATCACTGGCGCATGAACCTCCGCTCCCAAGGAGATGATCCAGCCCTCCGCGAGGTCCAAGTCTTTCGGGACCTCGTTCGCGTCAATGCTATTGACGCATGGAGGGCGCGTTTGGAGCGCCCGAGTTCCGGCATCCGCACGGTCGAGGCCATCAGAGATGTCCTCGACGGGTGGCTAAATCGGCAACATGGCAGACTCAGCTTTCGCTTGACGCAGGTTTTGTCGGGACATGGTTGTTTCGGCAAATACCTGTGTCGCATAGCTTTGAGGGAGCCGACGCCGATCTGCCACCATTGCGGCGCCGAAGAAGACTCGGCGCAACATACGCTGGAGGTGTGTCCGGCTTGGTCGGACCAACGCATGGCCATGGCCGCCGCAGTCGGTTTTGACTTCTCGCTGCGGGCCGTAGTTCACTCTATGGTCCAAAGTGAGGAGTCCTGGACCGCGGTGGCTACCTTCTGCGAGAGCGTGCTCATGCAGAAGGAGGCGGCAGAGCGCGAGCGTGAGGCGGTCTCCGACTGCCCCATGCGCCGCCGCCGAGGAGGCCGGCGTAGAAGGGCGTACGCGGACGCCCTTCTACCTCCTTAGTTGAGGCTGCGGTGGCCCCCGGGGTGCGGGTGTGCCACTGCGAAAAGGCCTCGAGGTGGCGCGCGCGCGGTGTCTTCCGCGCGCCACTTGGCGAAAGACCGGGGGGTGTTAACCCCTAACACCCCCCGAGGAGGGGGCCCCCACCCCAGGGGGCCCGGCGCTGTCGGGTTCGGTGGATGAATCTCCGTTTCCCACGTTCCCGACACTAAGCGCACTGAAGGCACAGCAGTGGTTTTAGTGGGTAGTCACTGCGGTAGGTGCGATGAGCCCCGGCAGCGGGGGGAGCTTGCCTACCGGGTTGAGCCCCACATACCCCTGCCGTCTGGCACCACCCGGACGGCGGGGGATGCGTAAATGCATTTCCACTGCTAAACAAAAAAAAAAAAAAAAAAAAAAAAAGGTTAGGTTAGGTTGGGGCGCGGGTCAGACAACCTCCTCGTGGTGCGCCCTGGGCAACGTGAACCCTCGAGCCTCTGCGATTTTAGCGGAGACTCGAGGGTTGACGGCAAATAGTCTGACAGGGGTGGGAGGGAAAATGGAATGGACGGGAAAGTGATGGCTGGGGAAAAGTGGGGAAGAAATTGGATTATGGGGGGGACAGGGAGTGAACACACCCACACACACATACATACACACCACACATACAACACTACACACAACACTCAAGCACCACATACAACTCATACACACAGACACACACTCGCAGATACACACGACGTTCAGAACAGGGAGTTTAATTATGAAAGGAACACTAGGTAAAATGAGTCCACGGGTGGGTCCCGCCTCAGGCGGGGAATCCCACCAGGGTGCTTCGGCATCCTGCTGCCCCATTGTATCCGTGGGGGGCAACTATTGTTCACGACGTAATGGAGGGAGTGAGAAGAGAGGGGAGAGTGGGAGTGAAGGGAGGAGCGGTAGTGAGAGTAGCAGGTATAGGAGTGGAACGGACAGAGAAGGCTGTATAGGTACAGAGGAAGATATTAAGAAGAAGAAGAGTACCTATAGCGGCGCGAAAGGGAAAGGGAAAGGGAAAGGAAAAGGCCAAGCAGGCAGAGAAGGGGAAAGGACGAAAGAGATTGCCAGTGACAAGAGTCACCATGGCAAGAAAGGAGGGAAGGAGGACTGGCCCTTGCCACCATGGGCCAAGATAGGAGAAGATACGGAGAAGGGGAGCCAAAGTGGCGAAAAGGAAAGGGAGAAGGAAGAGAGCCAAGATGGCGGAAAAGGTGGCGGAAAGGAGGATGAGGGAAGCGTGGTGTCGCTGTCCTCCGGCTCCGTGGGAACACGGAGGAGCCTAAGGGTGAGGCTGGACCGAATCCCTCTTCCGGCGTCCTTCGGTCGTCTGAGTGACACCGAGGGCCGAAAGAGGCGCAGGGAATCGGAGGATGACACCCCGGCATCCACGGACACCGAGAGTGCTGCCAGAGCACCACGCAAGGTGTCCTCAGCCAGCCGGGGCCGGGGTCGCCCTCCGACCCACGGCAATTATGTAGGTCTGGCTAAGGCCAAGCAAGACCTTGCCATGGCCGAGAAAGCCGCCGCTGAGGCCGAGAAGCTGGTCCAGGAGGTCCAGCGGGAGCGGGAGGTGATGGAGTGGACCCGGGAGGTGCAGGCTCGGAGCCACTCCAGACTGTTTTCCATGTCGCCGTCAGACGCGGAGGGGGCAGTGGAGCTGGACATCGACCGGAGGACCCGGGATGTCAAGGAGACCATCCTTAAGGTCGCCACTCGTTCTGGCAACCTGAAGGGCACTTTCGTAAGTGCCCTCAAGACGGCGGCCAACGGCCTCGAGGACCTAGTGGCAGACCTGTCCAACGGGGCGGCGGTGAGACGGGCGGCGAAGTTCGAGGCGGAGAACATCCGGCTTCGGTCCGAGCTGAACAGTGTCCAGAAGAAACTGGACGCTGTCCTGGCCGAACAGGAGCGGATGAGGGCGGAGCTGGCCGGCTGCCGCCGTCGCCCTGAGGATGCGCCGGCCGCTGAGCCACGGCAGGGGTCCCAGCCACCGGGACGCCTCCCACTGGCGGACGAAGACTTACGGGCTATCATGGTCCACATCGGGACCATGGTGAACGCCCGGCTGGACTCGTTCGAAGAACGAGTTCCCCCGGCTCCGCGCATACGTCCCCCGTTGGCGGCGGACTCAAGAGGGAGTCGCAAGACTGAGGTCCAAAGGGCCCAAGAAGAGGAAAAGAATAAGGAAGAAGAGAGGAAAAAGAAAGAGTTGGAGAAGAAGAAAAAAGAGTTAGAAAAGAAGAAGGAAGAAGAAAATAAGAGGAAGGGAAATCGGAGGAAGAAGAGTGGACCCCAAACATCGAGTCCCCCGCCACCGGTCCCCCAGGCGGGGCCGAGTGCGGCGTCAACCTCCGGCAACATGACCTGGAGCACGGTGGTCAGGCGTGGCAAGAAGGCTACTGCCCCTAAACAGGCCCAGCCTGCACAACGTGTCCAGCCGAGACCCGTGCCTGTGCCAAAGGCGAAACGAATGAGAGCCCCTAGATCAGCGGCCATAGTTGTCACACTACGGCCAGAAGCTGTAGCTAGGGGCCTCACATACAAGGACGTCCTGGCAAAAATAAAGGCCAGCATTACCCTCTCCAGTGTAGGCATCACTGGGGGGGTAAAAATAAAGGAGGCCCTCACCGGAGCGAGGCTCATCGAGGTCCCCGGATCTTCGAGCGACGGCCAGGCTGATCTGCTGGCCGAAAAGATCCGTGGAGTATTCCCCGAAGATGTTTGGGTGACGAGGCCCACGAAATGCGTCGAGATGCGCGTCGTGGACCTCGACGAATCAGTGACACTGGAGGAGGTCGCTGCTGCCATAGTTGCTGTAGCGGGCTGCCCCAGAGAGTCGCTAAGGATGGGGAACATCCGCCGCGAGGCACGCGGTCGGCGTGGCTACTCCCTGTGGCTGAGGTGCCCTCTTGCAGCGGCAAAAACCCTAGCCCAGCAGCGGTCCATCATGGTGGGGTGGATTCCGGCCAGGATTTCCCTGCTGGAACGTCGCCCGCTCAGCTGCTACCGTTGCTTGGAGCTGGGGCACGTCTGTGGCAGGTGTGACTCCGACACCGATCGGAGCACGCTGTGCTACAGATGCGGCCAGGACGGACATAAGGCAGCCACCTGCTCTGCAGATCCCAATTGTGCCCTGTGCGCGGCCGCTAACTTGCCGGCGTCGCATAGGGTTGGGGGTAAAACGTGCATAGCCGCCGCCAAAAGGAGGAAGAATGCACGAAGAACAGGCCTACAAACGGCCCTCAATGTGCGCACCCAGGCCTCCCCGGAGGCCATGGATCAGAGTGCTACCACCAGAAGCGGATAATGGAGCACACCATTACCCGCTTCTTGCAGTGTAATATCAACCACTCCGCCCGGGCTCAGGACCTCCTGTCCCAGAGCATGGCGGAGTGGTTGATAAACATAGCAGTCGTCGCGGAGCCGTACTTTGTTCCCGACGGGGAACATTGGGCGGCCGACCGCGACGGCCTGGTAGCAATAGTTACCCGGCCCTCCGTTGGCTCCCCTCCCTTTGATCACGTAGCAAAGGGCAGGGGATGCGTGGCGGTTACCCTGGGTAACCTATTGATCGTAGGGGCGTACTTCTCGCCGAACAGGACCCTCGCTGAGTTTGAGGGGTTTATAGGGGATCTGTCGGCTTTAATAGAGGGCAACAGACGGTCAAGGCAGGTGCTCGTCCTTGGGGACTTCAACGCCAAATCCTCGGCGTGGGGGTCCCCGACGACTGACGCCCGTGGTGACTGCCTGCTAGAGTGGTCCACAACATCCGGTTTGGTCATCCTCAACCGGGGGTCGGAACACACGTGCGTGCGGCAACAGGGCGGATCCATAGTGGACATAACGTTCGCATGCCCCGCCCTGGCGCGCCGTGTTCGAGGCTGGAGAGTCTTGGTGGAGGCGGAGTCGTTGTCCGATCATCGGTACATCCGATTTGACACCTCTGCCGCCGCCTCGAACCCCAGTCAACCGGCCCCGGGGATACGAGAGGGCCCGCGCTGGTCGCTGACGCGCCTCGACCGAGAACATCTCGAGGAGGCGCTCTTAGTGGCTGCGTGGGAGACGGCACCGGAACGTCCAGCGTGTGTCGAGGCAGAGGCGGAATGGTTCGGGGCGGCGATGACGTCCGTTTGCGACGCTTCAATGCCCCGCGTAACAACCTTCCAGCCTCGCCGTTGCGTGTACTGGTGGTCCGCCGAGATCGCGGCGCTCCGCGCTGCGTGCGTCGCGGCGGGCCGTCTATACACGCGACACAGACGCCGCTACAGACGTCATCGTCGTGACAGTGACGAGGAAGTGGAGACCGCTCTTTTAAACGAGCATAAACGGTGCAAGGAGGCGCTTCAAAAGGCCATCGAAGAGGCCAAAGTGCAAGCCAAAGAGGAAATGCTTCGGACTTTGGATGACAACCCTTGGGGTAGGCCCTACCTTATGGTACGAGGCAAACTGCGCCAGTCGGCGCCGCCCCTCACCCAAAGTCTGGAGCCGCAGTTCCTGGAAGGCGTGATGTCGACTCTGTTCCCGAGCAGAGGCGCACACACGCCGCCGGTGATGGCTCCGCCGCCCGGCACAGGAACTGCCGACACCTCTGTCCCTGCCGTCACGAGGGAGGAACTCAAGGAGGCCGTGATCAGACTTCGGTCGAAAAACACGGCCCCCGGACTAGACGGGATACCGGGCCGCGTTTGGGTGAAGGCCTTAGAGCTCGATGACCTCGCGTCTCGACTCAGGGGCCTCTACTCGGCGTGCCTGGAGCGTGGTCAGTTCCCTCTCAAGTGGCGTAGGGGGAAACTTGTACTCCTCAAGAAGGAAGGACGACCGGCGGACACACCCTCCTCCTACCGCCCAATAGTGTTGGTCAACGAGGTGGTGAAGCTCTTTGAGCGTATTATAGCCGCCCGTCTAAACAACCACCTTCGCACCGTTGGACCGGATTTTACGGACAACCAGTATGGCTTCCGAATCGGTCGATCGACCGTGGATGCCATACTGAGGCTGATGGACCTTACTGGGGGCGCTGTACACCGGGGCGAGGTTGCATTGGTGGTGTCCGTGGACATCTCCAACGCCTTCAACACCTTGCCCTGGGAGTGCATTCTCGCGGCACTCCGTTACCACGGGGTGCCCGAGTACCTCATTAAGGTCATTGAGAGGTATCTGCCACAGATTGTCGCCTATACAACCCGGACTGGCACCAGATTCCACTCGACCTCTCGTGGAGTTCCGCAGGGTTCGGTCCTAGGACCAATCTTGTGGAATTTCGGGTTTGGTTGGGTGCTCCGTGGGTCGACCCTTCCCGGGGTCTACTATTTATGTTTCGCCGACGACGTCCTGGTAGTAGTCCTTGGTAAGGACTATCGTTCGGCGAGCATCTTAGCGACGGCAGCGGTGGCACACATTGTGTCCAGGATACGGAGGCTTGGCCTGGAGGTGGCCCTTCGCAAGACCCAGGCGATGATGTTTCACGGCCCACGCAGAGGACCCCCACCTGGGGCGCACATCATCGTCGGCGGCGTGAGGATCGACCTCCAGCCGACCCTCAAGTACTTAGGATTGGTCCTCGACAGCCGATGGAGTTTTAAGCCGCACTTCGCAGCTCTTGCGCCGCGGCTTCTAAAAGTGTCATCGGCCCTTAGGCGTATTATGCCCAATTTAAATGGGCCCCAAGAAGCGAGCCGCCGCCTCTATTTGGGAGTCGTGCGGTCCATGGCCCTGTACGGCGCTCCTGTTTGGGCTCGCGCCCTCTCAGCGAGCGTCGTCCCCCTCCTGCGAGCGCCTCAGCGCGCAATCGCGATAGGGGTGGCCAGGGGATACCGCACCATATCCGGAGAGGCGGCCTTACTACTCGCGGGGTCCCTGCCATGGGACTTGGAGGCTGGCGTGCTAGCGTCGGTCTACGACTGGCGGCAGCGCCTTCGAGCCGGTGGAAACAACCCAGCCCTCCGCGAAATCCAGCATCGCAGGGAGCTCGTCCGGTTAGATGCTGTTGATGAGTGGAGGGCTCGTATGGAGCGCCCGAGTTTCGGCAAACGCACGGTCGAGGGCATCCGCGATGTCCTTGGCGAGTGGCTCTACCGGCGTCATGGCACACTCACTTTCAGGCTGACGCAGGTCCTGTCGGGGCATGGCTGCTTCGGCGGGTACCTGTGTCGCGTAGCCTTGAGGGAGCCGACGCCGGTGTGCCACCACTGCGGAGCCGAGGAAGACTCGGCGCAACATACGTTGGAGGAGTGTCCGGCGTGGTCGGACCAGAGGTCGGCTTTGGCTGCCGTCATCGGTTCTGACTTCTCTCTGCGGGCCGTAGTTCGCGCTATGGTTCAAGGGGAGGAGTCCTGGACGGCGGTGGCCAACTTCTGCGAGAGCGTGCTCGCGCAGAAGGAAGCGGCAGAGCGCGAGCGTGAGGCGGTCTCCGACTGCCCCATGCGCCGCCGCAGAGCTGGCCGAAGGCGAAGGGCGTTTCCGGACGCCCTGCGCCCTCCATAACTGAGGCCGCGGCGACTATCCCGGGGAGCGGGACAGCCGCCGCGCACAGGCCTCGAGGTGGCGCGCGCGGTGTCTTCCGCGCGCCTCTCAGCAAGTCCGGTGTACCAACACCGAGGACGGGGTTCCCTCTATTGAGGGTCCCAGCGCTGTCGGGGCTCGGTGGACGCATCTTCGGATTTCCCATGTCCCCGACACAAGCGCCGAGGAAGGAGACACAGCTGTGGTTTAGTGGGTATTACCGCGGTGGATGCGATGAGCCCCGGCAGCGGGGGGAGCTTGTCCACCGGGTTGGCCTTCAACCGAAGCCCGGGTGCTTCTAAGTTTATTCGGGCCTCAGCCTCGGATATACTTAGAAGTGGCCAGGGCCGAAGTTGTTGGCATTGAGTCCCACATACCCCGACTATTGGCTCCACCCAATAGTTGGGGATGCATAAAAGGCATTCCACTGCTATAACAAAAAAAAAAAAAAAAAAAAAAAGGTTAGGTTAGGTTGGGGCGCGTGTCAGACAACCTCCTCGTGGTGCGCCCTGGGCAACGTGAACCCTCGAGTCTCTGCGATTTTAGCGGAGACTCGAGAGTTGACGGCAAATAGTCTGACAGGGGAGGGAGGGAAAAGTGAAAGTGTTGGGGAAGCGATGGCTGGGGGAACAGTGGGGGAAGTAATTGGACAACGGGAGGGACAGGGATATTACACATTCACACACACCTTCACACACCACACATACAACATTACACACTACACTCAAGCATTTCATCAACTCATACATACAGATACACACATAGACACATACACACCGATGTTACGAAGGGGAGAAGTAAAAAACATCATGAATAAAACGCCAATTAAAGATAGTCCACGGGTGGGTCCCGCCTCAGGCGGGGAATCCCACCAGGGTGCTCCGGCGCCCTGCTGCCCCGTTGTATACGTGGGGGGCAATTGCCGTTTTGGGAGTGATGAGAGTAAGAGAGGAAGCGGAAGTGAGAAAGAAGGTAGAAGTGGAGGAAGTGGCCGAGAAGGCAAAAGTGCGGAAGAGAAGGGACGCATGAGCGATTCCCAGAAAAAGAAAACAAAGGAGGATTGGCCTCTACCACCATGGGCCAACCAAGAACAGGCAAAGGGTCCTGGCAAAGAGAGAGGGAAAAAGACAAGAGACGGAAGTGTGACAACGCTGTCCTCTGACTCGGAACGGAGTCTCAGGGTGGTGTTAGAAAGGATGCCGACTCCTATGTCTTTTGGTCGCCTTAGCGACGCTGACGGTGAGGTTGGCCGCAAAAGAAGGCGAGACCAAGATGTGCACACCCCGGAGTCTACGGACACTGAGGAGATGGTCCGCGCCCCGCGCAAAATGCCCACGTCCCACCGTGGCCGCGGCCGACCCCCGTCCCACGGGAAGTTTGTCGGCCTTGCCAAGGCGAAGCAAGATTTGGGGGAGGCCCAGCGGACTGCTGAGGCGGCTGACCGCGCCGCTCAGAAAATCGCCAAAGATCTTGAGTTAGAGAAGCAGGTAGCAGCGTGGACCCGAGAAAATGCTCGGAGCTCCCGGCTCTTCTCTGTCTCGGGATCAGAGATGGACTTGTCCGAGGGTGATGCGGATTTGCGGGTGGAGGAGGAGGTGGCAATGATCCACAAGATCGCCACGAAATCGGGCAACTTAAAGGGTGGATATGTCCGCGCCCTTAAAACTGCTGCAGCCTCCATCACCAACAAATTTGAGAGGGCGGTTACGAAAAACTCTTCCGAAGAAGAAAGACGACTACGGGCCGAGAATGCCCGGCTTCGGTCCGAAATGGACGGTCTCCGAAAGGAATTCGAAGGAGTCCGGGCCGAACTCTCTCGGCTCAGTAGTAAAGTGGACGGTCCTCGACAGGCAACAAAGGCCAAACCCGCCACACCGGACATCTCGGAAGAGTTGTTGCGTCGGGTCATGGTTTCCGTTGGGACGATGGTGAGTGCCAGGCTGTCGGAGATGGAGGATCGCCTTCCTCCAGCGCCACGCCTTAGACCGCCACTAGCACATGACTCGACCAAGAGTCAAATGCGAGAGGTGCAGCCGACTCCTGGGACCTCCAAAGGGCCCGGAAATCAAGAGAAGAGACAGGAGAAAAAGGTGGATCCGAAGAAGAGGGAAAAGGCCAAGAAGAGAGCTCAGCCACCACCACCGCCGACGGCTCTTCCGCCACCAGTCCAACCTAGTGGACCACGAGAGGCGCCCCGTCCTTCACAGGAGGGAATAAGAAAACCCCGTCAACCGGCAAAAACCCAAAACCCTGAGGGTGAATGGCAAACGGTTGGTAGGCAAAGGAGGAAAAGAAACCGCAAAGCAACTCAGAAGCAGCCAAAACTGCGTCCGCCTCGCTCTTCAGCAGTGGTCTTAACCATCCAACCTGATGCGGAACAGCGGGGTCTCACGTACGCTCAGGTGATCGCCCAAGCAAAGGCAAGGATTGACATCCAGAGCCTCGGACTAACTGGAGGTGTCCGCATGCGTAAAGCGGCTACAGGAGCTACAATCTTCGAAATCCCCGGAGCCAGCAGTGCAAGTCAAGCCGACACGATGGCGGATAAAATCCGACAGGCGTTCAACGAGGAAGACGTCAAGGTCTCACGGCCTGTAAAGACTTGTGACATACGAGTCTCCGACCTTGACGACTCCATCGTTCCCGCTGAAGTTGCGAAAGCCATTGCCGAGGCAACTGGCTGTCCAACCTCAGTGATCAGGGTAGGGGAAGTGCGCCAAGCTCCAAACGGCATGGGAACGGTGCTGGCCAAATGTCCTGTGGCAGAGGCCAAAAAACTAACAGATGGTCGCAAGCTCCTCGTTGGGTGCGTCTCAGCAACAGTAAAGCTGCTCGAACCAAGACCCATGAGGTGCTACAAATGCCTCGAACGAGGACATGTGAGACGGAAGTGCTGTTCGCAGGTCGACCGCTACGACCAATGCTACAGATGTGGTGTTGATGGCCATAAAGCAGCCACTTGCACTGCTGCCCCGTGTTGCAGCTTATGCACGGCAGCTGGTAGACCAAATAGCCATCGAGTTGGGAGCAAATCTTGCACCCCCCATAACCCCAAGAAGAGGATGCTGAGCAGCCAGTGGAGTAGAACTCCACCGACTCCCGAGCAGCCAGCTCCAGAAGCAATGGAAGAGGTGAGAGATCCGTCCCAACAATAATGGACATACAATTTCTGCAGACCAACATAAACCGCTCTGCCAGAGCTCTCGATCTCTTGTATCAGAGCCTGGCGGAGTGGTCAGTGCATATAGCGGTTGTAGCGGAGCCTAACCGTGTCACATATCCGCGAGACAACTGGGTCGAGGATGAGGCCGGGGACGTGGGTATTGTCACCCGGACAGCTGCGGGCTCCCCGCCCTTTGAACGAGTAGCAAAGGGTATGGGATGCGTCGCGGCCCTTCTGGGAGATATTTACGTGGTTGCCGTTTACTTCTCCCCGAATAAAACTCTCGCTCAGTTCGAGCGATTTTTAGAGGATGTGACGGCGCTCAAAAACCGAGGTCACCCCCGCCACACGATAGTCCTCGGTGACTTCAACGCGAAGTCTTCCGCGTGGGGGTCACCGAGAACTGATGCAAGGGGAGCGGTTTTGGAGGAATGGCTGATTACGGAGGGTCTCTGTATTGCCAATCGAGGGTCGGCAAATACGTGCGTGCGACAAATGGGTGGATCAATCGTTGATCTTACCTTTGCTAGTCCTAGTGTCGCTCGCCGTATTCGAGGCTGGAGGGTCGAGGAGGGGGTCGAGACGCTGTCGGATCACCTATATATCCGTTTCAGCGTTTCGACCTCCGCCCTGAGCCCTGGGCAAGCGTCGGCCTCCGGAACGACGGGACCACGGTGGGCCCTTAAAAGGCTGGATCGTAGCCTAGTCGAAGAGGCTGCCATCTTTCAGTCGTGGCTACCGGCTCCGGAAGGCGTTATCGACCCAGAAGAGGAAGCTTCCTGGTTTGGGGAGGCACTGACGAGCATATGCGACTACGCAATGCCTCGCGTGCGTAACCTCCAACCTAGGAATGCGGTCTATTGGTGGCGGCCCGAAATAGGCTTGCTCCGTTCGACCTGTGTTGCAGCGCGTCGTGCATACCAACGACATAGAAGACGGCGGATAAGACCCCCCGACCACAGCGACCAGGAGAGGGCCCTCTATGCCGAGTATACGGCTGCCAAGGAGATGCTTTTCTATGCGATCGAGACGGCTAGATCGCAATCACGTTCTGAGATGCTGGAGACGTTGAACAACGACCCGTGGGGACGCCCCTATCGGATGGTGCGGAAACTGCTCCGTCCCTGGGCGCCCCCGATCACCGTAAGTCTCGAGCCCCAGGCGCTGGAAGGAGTGCTGACAGCCCTATTTCCGAATAGAGGCAGTCACACTCCACCATTTGCAGTGCCACCAGATACAGCACCGGCTGCCGAAGAAGTGCCGCCTGTCACGGAAGCGGAGCTTAAAGCGGCAGTAAATAAAATCCGCACCAATACTGCCCCTGGACCAGACGGAGTTCCAGGCCAAGTGCTCAAATTGGCCCTTAAAATAGACGACCTAGCTGATCGCCTGCGGTCCCTATATAGTGCTTGCCTGGAACAAGGGCATTTCCCCACTTCGTGGAAACGAGGCAAATTGGTCCTCATAAAAAAGGAGGGCAGACCAGCGGAGTCACCGTCTGCCTACCGGCCGATCGTTTTACTAGACGAAGTAGGCAAGACGTTCGAACGCATTATCGCTGCCCGCCTCCAACATCACTTGGAGACAGTTGGGCCAAACTTTGCCCAAAATCAGTTTGGGTTCAGACGTGAGCGTTCTACGATAGACGCTGTAATGAAAGTGAAGGGCTTCATACAGAGTGAGGTGAGCCAGGGTGGGGTGGTCGTCGGCGTGTCTATTGACATTGCCAACGCGTTCAACTCCCTGCCCTGGGAGTGCATCAACGCGGCTTTGAAGTATTTCAAGGTGCCCCGGTACATCCGCAGAGCGCTGAAGGCCTATTTATGGGAGCGCATAGTGGAGTTCCTGACAAGGTACGGAGTCGGAGCTTGGCCCATGTTCTGCGGGGTCCCACAGGGATCGGTCCTCGGACCGATTCTGTGGAATTTCGCATACAACTGGGTCCTGCTGGCAGTGCTGCTCTACGGCGCAGAAGCAGTGTGCTTCGCGGATGACACGTTTGTTCTCGCCAAAGGGAAAACTGTCCGGGAGGCGTGTATACTCGCCACAGCCAGTGTGTCCCAAATAGTGGACCGGATAAGAAAGTTAGGCCTGGAGGTGGCGCTCAATAAGACCGAAGCAATCTGCTTCCATGGTCCTAGAAGAGCGCCACCCCCAGGAACTCATATCGTGGTCGGAGGTCAGAGGATCGAGATTAAGCCCACCATAAAATACTTAGGGCTGATCCTTGACAGCAGGTGGACGTTTAGAGAGCACTTCACACAACTAGCTCCCCGATTAACGGGGACTGCTGCTGCTCTCAACCAGTTGTTGCCCAACATTGGAGGGCTACGAAACAGCAGCCGCCGTCTCTACGTGGGTGTGGTTAAGTCCATGGCCCTATACGGGGCCCCTGTCTGGGCAGGAGCTCTAGCGGGGAAAACAGTTACCCTGCTGAAGCGTCCCCAGAGAACAATCACTATAAGGGCGATCCGAGGGTACAGAACGGTGTCCTTTGAGGCAGCTTGTGTGCTAGCAGGAACCCCCCCGTGGGACCTGGAAGCCGAAGTTCTGGCGTCTGTCCACTGCTGGGTCAGAGAACAGCGTCTCCGGGGGGAACGTCCTGCGCACCGAGAGATAGAGGCGAGAAGAGAGCTAGCTCAGGCTCAAATGGTGCAAACTTGGAGCATGCGGCTGGCTCACCCCAAGGCTGGTGTCACCCTCATAGAGGCCATCCGTCCTCACTTTGGTGATTGGTTGGCAAGGCGACATGGAGGACTAACGTTCCGTCTTGTGCAGATCCTCACAGGACACGGGTGTTTTGGGGGGTACCTGCACCGTATAGGACGCGAAGCGGATCCCTCGTGTCACCATTGTGGCGGAAATACCGACAATGCGCATCATACCATGGCTGAATGCTCAGCCTGGTCAGCACAAAGAAATGCCCTTGTCGGTATAATTGGCAATAACCTCTCCCTTCCAGCACTCATCCAGTCTATACTGGAAGGAGAGGATAAATGGAAGGCAGTGGAATCCTTTTGTGAGGAAGTTCTCACACATAAGGAGTCTGCTGAGCGGGAGAGAGAAGCAACTTCTCTTGACCCAATTAGAAGGCGGAGAACGGGCAGGAGAAGGCGGGACGTCCCCGTACAACCGCCCTAAACAGGCTGCGGCTGTGAGCTCGGGGGAGCTCACTAGCCGCCTCAAGGCCTCGAGACGGCGCGCACGCAGTGCCACTGTGTGCGCCTCTCCAGATAGGGGTTTAAACCCTCTGTCCATAGGTCAATGACCATAGGACAATGACGAAACCCAACAGGGTTGGCACAGGGCAGAGTCGCGGACGCCACAATGGATTCCCGTGGCTCAACCACTGAATGTGCAGTTGGTGGCACAGAGGGGTTTAGTGGGTATTACCTGGCGCCCATATCCCAGTCGGGTGTACGCGCCAGGTGGAGTCCCACATATCCCGTCCACTCCCCCCGGGTGGACGGTTGAATGCCTAAACGCATTCCCCTCTATAAAAAAAAAAAAAAAAAAAAAAAAAAAAAAGGTTAGGTTAGGTTGGGGCGCGTGTCAGACAACCTCCTCGTGGTGCGCCCTGGGCAACGTGAACCCTCGAGCCTCTGCGATTTTAGCGGAGACTCGAGGGTTGACGGCAAATAGTCTGACAGGGGTGGGAGGGAAAATGGAATGGACGGGAAAGTGATGGCTGGGGAAAAGTGGGGAAGAAATTGGATTATGGGGGGGACAGGGAGTGAACACACCCACACACACATACATACACACCACACATACAACACTACAAACAACACTCAAGCACCACATACAACTCATACACACAGACACACACTCGCAGATACACACGACGTCCAGAACAGGGAGTTTAATTATGAAAGGAACACTAGGTAAAATGAGTCCACGGGTGGGTCCCGCCTCAGGCGGGGAATCCCACCAGGGTGCTTCGGCATCCTGCTGCCCCATTGTATCCGTGGGGGGCAACTATTGTTCACGACGTAATGGAGGGAGTGAGAAGAGAGGGGAGAGTGGGAGTGAAGGGAGGAGCGGTAGTGAGAGTAGCAGGTATAGGAGTGGAACGGACAGAGAAGGCTGTATAGGTACAGAGGAAGATAAGAAGAAGAAGAGTACCTATAGCGGCGCGAAAGGGAAAGGGAAAGGGAAAGGAAAAGGCCAAGCAGGCAGAGAAGGGGAAAGGACGAAAGAGATTGCCAGTGACAAGAGTCACCATGGCAAGAAAGGAGGGAAGGAGGACTGGCCCTTGCCACCATGGGTCAAGATAGGAGAAGATACGGAGAAGGGGAGCCAAAGTGGCGAAAAGGAAAGGGAGAAGGAAGAGAGCCAAGATGGCGGAAAAGGTGGCGGAAAGGAGGATGAGGGAAGCGTGGTGTCGCTGTCCTCCGGCTCCGTGGGAACACGGAGGAGCCTAAGGGTGAGGCTGGACCGAATCCCTCTTCCGGCGTCCTTCGGTCGTCTGAGTGACACCGAGGGCCGAAAGAGGCGCAGGGAATCGGAGGATGACACCCCGGCATCCACGGACACCGAGAGTGCTGCCAGAGCACCACGCAAGGTGTCCTCAGCCAGCCGGGGCCGGGGTCGCCCTCCGACCCACGGCAATTATGTAGGTCTGGCTAAGGCCAAGCAAGACCTTGCCATGGCCGAGAAAGCCGCCGCTGAGGCCGAGAAGCTGGTCCAGGAGGTCCAGCGGGAGCGGGAGGTGATGGAGTGGACCCGTGAGGTGCAGGCTCGGAACCACTCCAGGCTGTTTTCTATGTCGCCGTCTGACGCGGAGGGGGCAGTGGAGCTGGACATCGACCGGAGGACCCGGGATGTCAAGGAGACCATCCTTAAGGTCGCCACTCGCTCTGGCAATCTGAAGGGCACTTTCGTAAGTGCCCTCAAGACTGCGGCCAACGGCCTCGAGGACCTTGTGGCGGACCTGTCCAACGGGGCGGCAGTGAGACGGGCAGCGAAATTTGAGGCGGAGAACATCCGGCTTCGGTCCGAGCTGAACAGTGTCCAGAAGAAACTGGACGCTGTCCTGGCCGAACAGGAGCGGATGAGGGCGGAGCTGGCCAGCTACCGCCGTCGCCCTGAAACGGAGGAGCCGTCGGCTGCTGAGCCACGGCAGGGGCCCCAGCCACCGGGACGACTCCCACTGGCGGACGAGGATCTGCGCGCGATCATGGTCCACATCGGGACCATGGTAAACGCCCGGCTGGATTCGTTCGAAGAACGAGTTCCCCCGGCCCCGCGGATACGTCCCCCGCTGGCGGCGGACTCGAGAGGGGGTCGCAATACTGAGGTCCAAAGGGCCCAAGAAGATGGAAGGAAAAAGGAAGAAGAGAAGAAAAAGAAAGAGTTGGAGAAGAAGAAGAAAGAGTTGGAGAAGAAGAAAGAGTTAGAAAAGAAGAAGGAAGAAGAAAATAAGAGGAAGGGAAATCGGAGGAAGAAAAGTGGACCCCAAACATCAAGCCCCGCGCCACCGGTCCCCCAGGCTGGGCCAAGCGCGGAGCCAAGTGCGGCGTCAACCTCTGGCAACATGGCCTGGAGCACGGTGGTCAGGCGCGGCAAGAAGGCGATAGCCCCTAAACCGGCTCAGCCTGCACAACGTGTCCAGCCAAGACCTGTGCCTGTGCCAAAGGCCAAACGCATGAGGGCCCCTAGATCAGCGGCCATAGTTGTCACACTACGGCCAGAAGCTGCAGCCAGGGGCCTCACATACAAGGACGTCCTGGAAAAAATTAAGTCCAGTATTACCCTCTCCAGTGTTGGCATCACGGGGGGGGTGAAAATAAAGGAAGCTCTCACCGGTGCCAGGCTTATTGAGGTCCCTGGATCTTCGAGCGACGGCCAGGCCGATCTGCTGGCCGAAAAGATCCGAGGAGTATTCCCCGAAGATGTTTGGGTGACGAGGCCCACGAAATGCGTCGAGATGCGTGTCGTGGACCTCGACGAATCGGTGACTCCGGACGAGGTAGCTGCTGCCATCGTTGGTGTAACGGGCTGCCCCAGGGAGTCTCTGAGAATGGGGAACATCCGCCGTGAGGTGCGCGGCCGGCGAGGCTACTCTCTATGGTTGAGGTGCCCTTTAGCAGCGGCGAAAACTCTAGCCCAGCAACGGTCCATCATCGTGGGGTGGATTCCGGCCAGGATTTCCCTGCTGGAACGTCGCCCGCTCACGTGCTACCGTTGCTTGGAGCTGGGGCACGTCTGTGGCAGGTGTGACTCCGACATCGATCGGAGCACGCTGTGCTATAGATGTGGTCAGGACGGACACAAGGCGGCTACCTGCTCTGCAGATCCCAATTGTGCCCTGTGCGCGGCCGCTAACTTGCCGGCGTCGCATAGGGTTGGGGGCAGAACGTGCGTATCCGCCGCCAAAAAGAGAAAGAACTCGCAACGAAGAGGCCTACAAACGGCCCTCAATGCGCGCCCCCAGGCCTCCCCGGAGGCCATGGATCAGAGTGCCACCACCAGAAGCGGATAATGGACCACACCATTACCCGCTTCTTGCAGTGTAATATCAACCACTCCGCCCGGGCTCAGGACCTCCTGTCCCAGAGCATGGCGGAGTGGTTGATAAACATAGCAGTCGTCGCGGAGCCGTACTTTGTTCCCGACGGGGAACATTGGGCGGCCGACCGCGACGGCCTGGTAGCAATAGTTACCCGGCCCTCCGTTGGCTCCCCTCCCTTTGATCACGTAGCAAAGGGCAGGGGATGCGTGGCGGTTACCCTGGGTAACCTATTGATCGTAGGGGCGTACTTCTCGCCGAACAGGACCCTCGCTGAGTTTGAGGGGTTTATAGGGGATCTGTCGGCTTTAATAGAGGGCAACAGACGGTCAAGGCAGGTGCTCGTCCTTGGGGACTTCAACGCCAAATCCTCGGCGTGGGGGTCCCCGACGACTGACGCCCGTGGTGACTGCCTGCTAGAGTGGTCCACAACATCCGGTTTGGTCATCCTCAACCGGGGGTCGGAACACACGTGCGTGCGGCAACAGGGCGGATCCATAGTGGACATAACGTTCGCATGCCCCGCCCTGGCGCGCCGTGTTCGAGGCTGGAGAGTCTTGGTGGAGGCGGAGTCGTTGTCCGATCATCGGTACATCCGATTTGACACCTCTGCCGCCGCCTCGAACCCCAGTCAACAGGCCCCGGGGATACGAGAGGGCCCGCGCTGGTCGCTGACGCGCCTCGACCGAGAACATCTCGAGGAGGCGCTCTTAGTGGCCGCGTGGGAGACGGCACCGGAACGTCCAGCGTGTGTTGAGGCAGAGGCGGAATGGTTCGGGGCGGCGATGACGTCCGTTTGCGACGCTTCAATGCCCCGCGTAACAACCTTCCAGCCTCGCCGTTGCGTGTACTGGTGGTCCGCCGAGATCGCGGCGCTCCGCGCTGAGTGCGTCGCGGCGGGCCGTCTTTACACGCGACACAGACGCCGCTACAGACGTCATCGTCGTGACAGTGACGAGGAAGTGGAGACCGCTCTCTTAAACGAGCATAAACGGTGCAAGGAGGCGCTTCGAAAGGCCATTGAAGAGGCCAAAGTGCAAGCCAAAGAGGAAATGCTTCGGACTTTGGACGACAACCCTTGGGGTAGGCCCTACCTTATGGTACGAGGCAAACTGCGCCAGTCGGCGCCGCCCCTCACCCAAAGTCTGGAGCCGCAGTTCCTGGAAGGCGTGATGTCGACTCTGTTCCCGAGCAGAGGCGCACACACGCCGCCGGTGATGGCTCCGCCGCCCGGCACAGGAACTGCCGACACCTCTGTCCCTGCCGTCACGAGGGAGGAACTCAAGGAGGCCGTGATCAGACTTCGGTCGAAAAACACGGCCCCCGGACTAGACGGGATACCGGGCCGCGTTTGGGTGGAGGCCTTAGAGCTCGATGACCTCGCGTCTCGACTCAGGGGCCTCTACTCGGCGTGCCTGGAGCGTGGTCAGTTCCCTCTCAAGTGGCGTAGTGGGAAGCTTGTGCTTCTGAAGAAGGAAGGACGACCGGCGGACTCACCCTCCTCCTACCGCCCAATAGTGTTGGTCAACGAGGTGGTGAAGCTCTTTGAGCGTATCATAGCCGCCCGTCTGAACAACCACCTTCGCACCGTTGGACCGGATTTTACGGACAACCAATATGGCTTCCGAATCGGTCGATCGACCGTGGATGCCATACTGAGGCTGATGGACCTTACTGGGGGCGCTGTACACCGGGGCGAGGTTGCATTGGTGGTGTCCGTGGACATCTCCAACGCCTTCAACACCTTGCCCTGGGAGTGCATTCTCGCGGCGCTCCGTTACCACGGGGTGCCCGAGTACCTCATTAAGGTCATTGAGAGGTATCTGCCACAGATTGTTGCCTATACAACCCGGACTGGCACCAGATTCCACTCGACCACTCGCGGAGTTCCGCAGGGTTCGGTCCTAGGACCAATCTTGTGGAATTTCGGGTTTGGTTGGGTGCTCCGTGGGTCGACCCTTCCTGGGGTGTATTATTTATGTTTCGCCGACGACGTCCTGGTGGTAGTCCTTGGTAAGGACTATCGTTCGGCGAGCATTCTAGCTACGGCAGCTGTGGCACACATTGTGGCCAGGATACGGAGGCTCGGCTTGGAGGTGGCCCTTCACAAGACCCAGGCGATGATGTTCCACGGCCCCCGCAGAGGGCCCCCACCTGGGGCGCACATCATCGTCGGCGGCGTGAGGATCGACCTCCAACCGACCCTCAAGTACCTAGGATTGGTCCTCGACAGCCGATGGAGTTTTAAGCCGCACTTCGCAGCTCTTGCGCCGCGGCTTCTAAAAGTGGCATCGGCCCTTAGGCGTATTATGCCCAATTTAAATGGGCCCCAAGAAGCGAGCCGCCGCCTCTATTTGGGAGTCGTGCGGTCCATGGCCCTGTACGGCGCTCCTGTTTGGGCTCGCGCCCTCTCAGCGAGCGTCGTCCCCCTCCTGCGAGCGCCTCAGCGCGCAATCGCGATAGGGGTGGCCAGGGGATACCGCACCATATCCGGAGAGGCGGCCTTACTACTCGCGGGGTCCCTGCCATGGGACTTGGAGGCTGGCGTGCTAGCGTCGGTCTACGACTGGCGGCAGCGCCTTCGAGCCGGTGGAAACAACCCAGCCCTCCGCGAAATCCAGCATCGCAGGGAGCTCGTCCGGTTAGATGCTGTTGATGAGTGGAGGGCTCGTATGGAGCGCCCGAGTTTCGGCAGACGCACGGTCGAGGGCATCCGCGATGTCCTTGGCGAGTGGCTCTACCGGCGTCATGGCACACTCACGTTCAGGCTGACGCAGGTCCTGTCAGGGCATGGCTGCTTCGGCGGGTACCTGTGTCGCATAGCCTTGAGGGAGCCGACGCCGGTGTGCCACCACTGCGGAGCCGAGGAAGACTCGGCGCAACATACGTTGGAGGAGTGTCCGGCGTGGTCGGACCAGAGGTCGGCTTTGGCTGCCGTCATCGGTTTTGACTTCTCTCTGCGAGCCGTAGTTCGCGCTATGGTTCAAGGGGAGGAGTCCTGGACGGCGGTGGCCAACTTCTGCGAGAGCGTGCTCGCGCAGAAGGAAGCGGCAGAGCGCGAGCGTGAGGCGGTCTCCGACTGCCCCATGCGCCGCCGCAGAGCTGGCCGAAGGCGAAGGGCGTTTCCGGACGCCCTGCGCCCTCCATAACTGAGGCCGCGGCGACTATCCCGGGGAGCGGGACAGCCGCCGCGCACAGGCCTCGAGGTGGCGCGCGCGGTGTCTTCCGCGCGCCTCTCAGCAAGTCCGGTGTACCACACCGAGGACGGGGTTCCCTCTATTGAGGGTCCCAGCGCTGTCGGGGTTCGGTGGACGCATCTTCGGAATTCCCATGTCCCCGACACAAGCGCCGAGGAAGGAGACACAGCTGTGGTTTAGTGGGTATTACCGCGGTGGATGCGATGAGCCCCGGCAGCGGGGGGAGCTTGTCCACCGGGTTGGTCTTCAACTGAAGCCTGGCTGCTTCTAAGTATATCCGGGCTTCAGCCTCGGATAGACTTGGAAGTGGCCAAGGTCGAAGTTGTTGGCATTGAGTCCCACATACCCCGACTATTGGCTCCGCCCAATGGTTGGGGATGCATAAAAAGCATTCCACTGCTATAACAAAAAAAAAAAAAAAAAAAAAAAAAAAAAAAAAAAAAAAAAAAAAAAAAAAAAAAGGTTAGGTTAGGTTGGGGCGCGGGTCAGACAACCTCCTCGTGGTGCGCCCTGGGCAACGTGAACCCTCGAGTCTCTGCGACTTTAGCGGAGACTCGAGGGTTGACGGCTGATAGTCTGACAGGGGTGGGAGGGAAAAGTGAAAGTGTTGGGAAAGTAATGGCTGGGGGAACAGTTGGGGAGACCGTTGGATAAAAGGGGGGACAGGGAGTCTACACATTCACACACACATTCATACACACCACACATACAACATTACACACCACACTCAAGCACTACACCAACTCATACATACAGCCACACACATAGTCACATACACACCGACGAACAGAAAGGGAGAGGACAAACACCATGAATAGAACGCCAGCAAAAAATAGTAGTCCACGGGTGGGTCCCGCCTCAGGCGGGGAATCCCACCAGGGTGCTTCGGCGCCCTGCTGCCCCGTAGTATACGTGGGGGGCAACTGTCGTTTTGGGAGTGGTAAGGAGAAGAGAGAGGGAAGTAGTAGGAGTGGAAGTGAGAAGGAGGGCCGTGAGGGCCGAAGTGAAGAGAAAGGGAAAACAGCAGGAAATAGCCAAGAAGGCAAGAGTGAGGAGGATAGGGGAAGCGCTAATAGCGTGACCCGAAAGAAGAAGGAGGATTGGCCTTTACCACCGTGGGCCAAAAAACCTCCTTATAAAGAAAAGAAAAGAAGTAAAGTGGCTAAAAGGGACGGGAGCGTCACCTCGTTATCCTCGGACTCCGAACGGAGCTTGAGGGTAGTCCTTGAAAGGTGTCCCACCCCGATGTCCTTCGGCCGCCTCAGCGAAGGCGAGGCGGGCCGTAAGAGAAGGCGCGATTCAGACGAGGACAATCCTGAGTCCTCAGACACAGAAGGCGCGGCTCGTGCTCCGCGCAAGCTGTCCACATCAAATCGCGGCCGTGGCCCTGGTCGACCCCCATCCCATGGGAAATATGTCGGCCTGGCCCAAGCAAAGAGGGATCTCGATGAGGCCCAACGTGCCGCTGAGGCTGCTGACCGCGCAGCTCAGAAGGAAGCGAAGGACCGGGAGACGGAGAAGCAAGTAGCTGAGTGGACCCGGGAGAACGCCCGGAGCTCCCGGCTCTTTTCTGTCTCGGGTTCAGAAATGGACCTCTCAGACGCAGAACTCCAGGTTGAGGAAGACTTGAAGGTCATCAATACAATCGCCACCAAGTCCGGCAACCTAAAGGGGTCTTATGTCCGTGCCCTTAAGGAAGCTGCGGCCTCCATTGCCACTAAATTCCAACGAGTGGCCAATAAGAACACCTCGGAGGAGGAAAAACGCCTGCGAGCCGAGAACGCCCGGCTCCAGTCCGAAGTCAACAGCCTCCGAAAGGAGTTTGACGGAGTCCGGGCTGAGCTAACTCGGCTCAGTGAAAAAGTGGACAATCCGCGACCTATTGCCGCAAAGGAGTCCAACTCAGAGGAGGAGAAGATGCGCCGCTTTGCGATCATGGTCGGCAATATGATCGACGCGAAGATGGCAGCGCTCGAACCCCGACTCCTCCCATCGCAGCGCGTTCGTCCACCACTGGCGGCTGACTCTGCGAGGAGACAGTCCACGGATGTGACAGGCGAGCAGGAGGTGCTCATCCTCACAGCTTCACCGGAGAGCGGAGCCCAGAGCAAAGAGGCTAAGAAGAAAGCTGCGAGGAAGAAAGCGAAGAAGGATGGACAAGCCCCACCACCACCACCACCACCCTCAGCACTAGTGCCACCTGTTGCGACGGGCGGACCACGTGACGCACCACCATCGTCGCAAGAGGGTTGGAGCGCGGTGGTAAAGCGAGGAAGGAAAGCGAAGGCTCGACCTGCCCAGCCAGTTCGAGCCCAAGCACCTCCCCAGGTAGTGACTGCCCCCGGAAAGAAAGTCCAGAAGAGGAAGCGCCTCAGGGGCCCCAAGACGGCGGCCATTGTTATGACCCTCCGTCCGGAGGCAGTGACCAGAGGCGTTACCTACAAAGAGATGCTGACTAAAATGAAAGCCAGCATCTCCCTATCTAGTGTGGGAATCACCGGGGGGGTGAAGATAAAAGAGGCACTAACAGGCGCCAAACTGATTGAGGTCCCCGGATCTAATGGTGATAGCTTGGCTGACCAGCTGGCTACAAAGATCCGGGAAATCCTCTCAGATGACGTCTGGATAACGAGGCCGACGAAGTCCAGCGAGCTGCGCATCATGGACCTCGAAGAATCCATCACAGCGGATGAAGTTGCCGCCGCCGTTTTAACCGAGACCGGATGCTCTAGAGAGTCCCTCAGGATGGGTGAAATCCGCCGCGAGGCCCGCGGTAGAAGAGGGTACTCCGTATGGATGCGGTGCCCAATAACGGCGGCGAAGGTCCTGTCCCAGAAGCGGACCATTATGGTGGGGTGGACTCCGGCGAGGGTAACCTTGCTGGAACCTCGCCCGCTCACCTGTTTCCGCTGTCTGGAGATGGGACATGTCTGTGGGAAGTGCGACTCCGAAGTCGACCGGAGCGCACTCTGTTACCGGTGCGGTCTAGAGGGGCACAAGGCGGCGACCTGCTCCGCAGACCCCCACTGCAGCCTGTGCGCGGCCGCTAACTTGCCGGCGTCGCACAGAGTGGGGGGCAGAGCATGTGTTGCCGCTGCCAAGAAGAGAAGATCGCGACGGAGAGGACCACAAAAGGCCCCCAGCGCGAGTTCCCAGGTCTCTCAGGAGGCTATGGATGAGAGCACACCCAACAGAAGCTGATTATGGACCACACCACCATCCGCGTCCTCCAGTGTAATATCAACCACTCCGCCCGAGCTCAGGACCTCCTGACCCAGAGCATGGCGGAGTGGTTAATAAACATAGCCATAGTTGCGGAGCCCTATTTTGTTCCTGACGGGGAGCACTGGGCAGCCGACCGCGACTCCCTCGTAGCAGTGATTACCCGACCCTCCGCTGGCTCCCCTCCCTTTGACCACGTAGCAAAGGGTAGGGGATGCGTGGCGGTCACCATGGGCAACCAGCTTATAGTGGGCGCGTATTTCTCCCCCAATAGAACCCTCGCGGAGTTCGAGGTGTTCTTAGGGGAACTCACAGCACTCGTACAGAGCAATAGGCGGTCCCGCCAGGTGCTCGTCCTCGGGGACTTCAACGCCAAGTCGTCGGCGTGGGGGTCTCCGGTGACTGATGTCCGCGGCGACTGCCTTCTGGAGTGGGCAACCTCTACCGGACTAGTGGTCCTCAACCGGGGGTCGGAAAACACGTGCGTGCGGCGACAGGGCGGATCCATAGTGGACATTTCGTTCGCATGCCCCGCCCTGGCGCGCCGTGTTCGAGGCTGGAGAGTCTTGGTGGAGGCGGAGTCGTTGTCCGATCATCGGTACATCCGATTTGACATCTCCGCCACCGCCTCGACCCCCAGTCAGCCGGCCCCCACTTCACGTGAGGGACCGCGCTGGTCACTGAAGCGTCTTAATCGAGAACATCTCGAAGAGGCGCTCCTAGTTGCGACGTGGGAGACGGCGCCAGAACGTCCAGAATGCGTCGACGCAGAGGCGGAGTGGTTCGGGGCTGCGATGACGTCCATCTGCGACGCATCAATGCCCCGCGTACCCCCATACCGACCAAGACGATGCGTCTACTGGTGGTCCGCCGAGATTGCGGCGCTCCGCGCTGCGTGCATCGCGGCGGGCCGCTGTTACACGCGTCACCGACGCCGGTACCGACGCCACCACCGTGAAACCGATGAGGAAGTAGAAGAAGCCCTTCTCAACGAGCACCGACAAGCAAAGGAGGCCCTGCAAAAGGCGATTGCGGAAGCAAGAGCACAAGCGAAGGAGGAAATGCTTCGGACTTTGGATGACAATCCCTGGGGTAGGCCCTACCTTATGGTACGAGGCAAATTGCGCCAGTCGGCGCCGCCCCTCACCCAAAGTCTGGAGCCGCAGTTCCTGGAAGGCGTGATGTCGACTCTGTTCCCGGACAGAGGCGCACACACGCCGCCGGAGATGTCCCCATCTTCCGGCACAGGAACTGCCGACACCCCCGTCCCGGAAGTCACCAGACAAGAACTGAAGGCGGCCGTGATCAGACTCCGGTCGAAAAACACGGCCCCTGGGCTGGACGGCATCCCGGGTCGCGTCTGGGTGGAGGCTCTCGAGTCCGACGACTTCGCGTCTCGACTTAGGAGCCTCTACTCGGCATGCCTGGAGCGCGGTCAGTTCCCTGTTAGATGGAGAAACGGGAGGCTCGTGCTTTTGAAGAAGGAAGGACGGCCGGCGGATGTTCCGTCATCCTACCGTCCCATCGTCCTTATTGACGAGGTGGTGAAACTCTTCGAGAGAATCATCGCCGCCCGCCTAACGAATCATCTTCGTACCGTGGGGCCTGACTTCATGGATAACCAATATGGCTTTCGTCTCGGTCGATCAACGATCGAGGCCATATTAAGGTTAAAGGACCTGACTGAGGGCGCTGTACACCGGGGTGAGGTTGCATTGGTGGTGTCCGTGGACATCTCCAATGCCTTCAACACCTTGCCCTGGGAGTGCATACTCGCGGCGCTCCGTTACCACGGGGTGCCCGAGTACCTCATTCGACTCATTGGCCAATACCTGCCACGGGTTGTGACATACTCGGCCCGGAACGGCACGCGATGTCACCCGATGTCGCGAGGAGTTCCACAGGGTTCGGTCCTAGGGCCAATCCTTTGGAACTTCGGATTTGGATGGGTACTTCGGGGGTCCACTCTTCCCGGAGTATACTATATATGTTTCGCCGACGACGTGATTGTAGTTGTGCACGGAAAAGATTACCGCTCGGCAAGCATTTTAGCGACGGCAGCAGTTGCGCACGTTGTGTCTCGGATCCGGAGGCTCGGCCTGGAGGTGGCTCTGCACAAGACACAGGCTATGTTGTTCCACGGCCCTCGTAGAGGACCCCCACCTGGGGCTCACATCATAGTCGGTGGCGTGCAGATCGACCTCCAGCCGACCCTAAAATACCTGGGATTGGTGTTGGACAGCCGGTGGAACTTCAAACCGCACTTCGCAGCCCTTGCGCCGCGGTTGTTGAAGGTTTCGTCGGCTCTCCGTCGAATTATGCCCAACTTGAATGGGCCTCAAGAAGCGAGTCGCCGCCTCTATATGGGAGTCGTGCGGTCCATGGCCCTGTACGGCGCTCCTGTTTGGGCCCGCGCCCACTCAGCGAGCGCCGTCCCCCTCCTGCGAGCGCCTCAGCGCGCAATCGCGATAGGGGTGGCCAGGGGATACCGCACCATATCCGGCGAAGCGGCCTTACTACTCGCTGGGTCCCTGCCCTGGGACTTAGAGGCTAGAGTGCTGGCGTTGGTCTACGACTGGCGCCAGCGCCGTCGAGATGGCGGAATCAACCCTGCCCTCCGCGAAATCCAGCATCGCAGGGAGCTCGCCCGACTCGATGCTGTCGATGAGTGGAGGGCTCGTATGGAGCGGCCGAGTTTTGGCACACGGACGGTCGAGGCCATCCGTGATGTCCTCGACGAGTGGCTCTACCGGCGGCATGGCAGACTCACTTTCCGGCTGACGCAGGTCCTGTCGGGGCATGGTTGCTTCGGCGGGTACCTGTGTCGCGTAGCCTTGAGGGAGCCGACGCCGGTGTGCCACCACTGCGGAGCCGAGGAAGACTCGGCGCAACATACGTTGGAGGAGTGTCCGGCGTGGTCGGACCAGAGGTCGGCTATGGCTGTCGTCATCGGTTTCGACTTCTCTCTGCGGGCCGTAGTTCGCGCTATGGTCCAAGGGGAGGAGTCCTGGACGGCGGTGGCCAACTTCTGTGAGAGCGTGCTCGCACAGAAGGAAGCGGCAGAGCGCGAGCGTGAGGCGGTCACCGACTGCCCCATGCGCCGCCGCAGAGCTGGCCGACGGCGAAGGGCGTTTCCGGACGCCCTGCGCCCTCCATAACTGGGGCCGCGGCGGTTCTCCCGGGGAGCGGGATAACCGTCGCACATAGGCCTCGAGGCGGCGCGCGCGGTGTCTTCCGCGCGCCTCTCAGCAAGTCCGGTGCTAAGCACCGAGGGAGTGGATCCCTCCTTTAGAGGGTTCCAGCGCTGTTGGGGTTCGGTGGATGCTTCTTCGGAATTCCCATGTTCCCCGACACAAGCGCCGAGGAAGGAGACACAGCTGTGGTTTAGTGGGTATTACCGCGGTGGATGCAATGAGCCCCGGCAGCGGGGGGAGCTGGTCCACCGGGTTGGTCTTCAACTGAAGCCTAGTCTTTTCTAAGTCTATCCAGGCTTCAGTCCTGGATAGACTTGGAAATGGCCAAGGCCGAAGTTGTTGGCATTGAGTCCCACATACCCCGACTATTGGCTCCACCCAATAGTTGGGGATGCATAAAAGGCATTCCACTGCTATAACAAAAAAAAAAAAAAAAAAAAAAAAAGGTTAGGTTAGGTTTCGGTGGATGAATCTCCGTTTCCCACGTTCCCGACACTAAGCGCACTGAAGGCACAGCAGTGGTTTTAGTGGGTAGTCACTGCGGTAGGTGCGATGAGCCCCGGCAGCGGGGGGAGCTTACCTACCGGGTTGAGCCCCACATACCCCGGCCGTCTGGCACCACCCGGACGGCGGGGGATGCGTAAATGCATTTCCACTGCTAAACAAAAAAAAAAAAAAAAAAAAAGGTTAGGTTAGGTTATAGTGGACATCACGTTCGCATGCCCCGCCCTGGCGCGCCGTGTTCAGGGCTGGAGGGTCTTAGAGGAGGCGGAGTCGTTGTCCGATCATCGGTACATCCGATTCGACATCTCCGCCCAGACCTCGGACCCCGGCCCCCCGACTCGAAGGTTTCGAGACGATCCCCGTTGGTCGCTGTCGCGCCTCAATCCGGACCATCTGGAGGAGGCGCTCCTGGTGACGACGTGGGATCCAGCACCGGACCGACCCGTGTGCGTCGAGGCGGAGGCGGAGTGGTTCGGGGCAGCGATGACGTCCGTATGTGATGCATCAATGCCCCGCATAAAAGCCTACTGCCCCCGCCGTTGTGTGTACTGGTGGTCCGCTGAGATTGCGGCGCTCCGCGCTGCGAGCATCGCGGCGGGCCGCGCATATACGCGACACAGACGCCGGTATCGACGAACTCGTCGTCCCACGGATGGCGAGGTCGAAGCCGCCCTTGAGGACGGGTACAGACAGGCCAAAGAAACTCTGCAGAGGGCCATCGCGGAGGCGAAGGAGCGAGCTAAGGGGGAATTAGCTCAGGAGCTGGACGACAACCCCTGGGGGAGGTCGTACCAGATGGTAAGGGGCAAACTGCGCCAGCCGGCGCCGCCCCTTACTCAATCCCTGCAGCCACAGTTCCTGGAAGGCGTGCTGTCTTCTCTGTTTCCGAACAGAGGAGCACACACGCCGCCGATGATGACAGAGTCTCTCGGCACAGGTTCTGTCGACACCCCCGTCCCGGAGGTCACACGTGAGGAACTGAAGGAGGCCGTGATCAGACTTCGGTCGAAAAACACGGCCCCCGGGCTAGACGCGATCCCGGGCCGCATATGGGTGAAGGCTTTGGAGTGCCCAGACTTCGAGTCTCGCCTTCGAAGCCTTTACTCTGCGTGCCTGGAGCGTGGCCAGTTTCCTCACAAGTGGAGAAACGGGAAGCTCGTGTTGCTCAAAAAGGAGGGACGGCCGGCGGATTCTCCATCTTCTTTCCGCCCAATTGTCCTCCTAGACGAGGTGGCGAAGCTCTTTGAGCGTATCATCGCCGCCCGTCTACAGAGCCACCTTCGCGACGTCGGGCCGGACCTGGCAGACTGCCAGTACGGCTTTAGGCGCGGACGTTCCACGATTGAGGCCATCCTCAAGGCCAAGACTCTGATAGATGGCGCTGTAGACCGGGGCGAGGTTGCGTTTGCGGTGTCAATCGACATCATCAACGCCTTCAACTCTTTGCCCTGGGAGTGCATTCTCGCGGCGCTCCGTTACCACGGGGTGCCCGAGTACATCTATCAGGTCCTGAGGCAGTACCTATGGGAACGTTTCGTGACCTACACCACCGGACGAGACAAGCGGCGTCACCCCATGTTCTGCGGGGTCCCGCAGGGTTCGGTCTTAGGGCCAATCCTGTGGAACCTCGGTTTCGACTGGGTGCTGAGGGGATCGACACTACCTGGAGTGTACTACCTATGCTTCGCCGACGACATCCTGGTCATTGTCATCGGCAAGACGTACAGGATAGCGAGCATACTAGCTACGGCTGCAGTCGCCCACGTAGTGTCACGTATCCGGAGACTCGGCTTGGACGTCGCACTCGAGAAGACCCAGGCGACGCTGTTTCATGGGCCCCGCAGGGGACCCCCCCGTGAGGCCCATTTAACAGTTGGCGGGGTGAGCATCCCAGTGAAGCCCACCCTGAAGTACCTCGGTCTTCTCTTGGACAGCAGATGGACCTTTCGACAGCACTTCGCGAACCTCGCGCCGCGGCTCTTGAAAGCTTCATCTGCTCTGAGAAGGATCATGCCCAACATCAACGGGCCCCAGGATGCAAGTCGCCGCCTCTATCTTGGAGTCGTGCGGTCTATGGCACTCTACGGTGCTCCTGTCTGGGCTAACGCCCTTTCAGCGAGCACCATCCCCCTCCTGCGGGCGCCTCAGCGCGCCATCGCGACAGGGGTGATTAGAGGGTACCGCACCATATCCGCAGAGGCGGCCTGCCTACTTGCAGGTTCCATCCCCTGGGACTTGGAGGCGCAGGTTCTTGCGCAGGTTTTCCACTGGCGCTTGAATCTCCGCTCCCAAGGAAATGATCCAGCCCTCCGTGAGGTCCAGCTCTTTCGGGACCTCGCTCGCGTCAATTCCATCGACGCATGGAGGGAGCGTCTGGAGCGCCCGAGTTCCGGCATCCGCACGGTCGAGGCCATCCGCGATGTCCTCGACGAGTGGCTCAACCGGCAGCATGGCAGACTCAGCTTTCGCTTGACGCAGGTTTTGTCGGGACATGGTTGTTTCGGCAAATACCTGTGTCGCATAGCTTTGAGGGAGCCGACGCCGGTTTGCCACCATTGCGGCGCCGAAGAAGACTCGGCGCAACATACGCTGGAGGTGTGTCCGGCTTGGTCGGACCAACGCATGGCCATGGCCGCCGCAGTCGGTTTTGACTTCTCGCTGCGGGCCGTAGTTCACTCTATGGTCCAAAGTGAGGAGTCCTGGACCGCGGTGGCCACCTTCTGCGAGAGCGTGCTCATGCAGAAGGAGGCGGCAGAGCGCGAGCGTGAGGCGGTCTCCGACTGCCCCATGCGCCGCCGCCGAGGAGGCCGGCGTAGGAGGGCGTTTGCGGACGCCCTTCTACCTCCTTAGTTGAGGCTGCGGTGGCCCCCGGGGTGCGGGTGTGTCACTGCGAAAAGGCCTCGAGGTGGCGCGCGCGCGGTGTCTTCCGCGCGCCACTTGGCGAAAGAGCGGAGGGTGTTATCCCCTAGCACCCTCCGAGGCGGGGGCCCTCTCGGGGGCCCAGCGCTGTCGGGTTCGGTGGTCGAGTCTTGGTTTCCCACGTTCCCGACACTAAGCGCACAGAAGACACAGCAGTGGTTTTAGTGGGTAGTCACTGCGGTAGGTGCGATGAGCCCCGGCAGCGGGGGGAGCTTGCCTACCGGGTTGAGCCCCACATACCCCTGTCGTCTGGCACCACCCGGACGGCGGGGGATGCGTAAATGCATTTCCACTGCTAAACAAAAAAAAAAAAAAAAAAAAAAAAAAAAAGGTTAGGTTAGGTTAGGTTTGGGGCGCGGGTCAGACAACCTCCTCGTGGTGCGCCCTGGGCAACGTGAACCCTCGAGTCTCTGCGATTTTAGCGGAGACTCGAGAGTTGACGGCAAATAGTCTGACAGGGGAGGGAGGGAAAAGTGAAAGTGTTGGGGAAGTGATGGCTGGGGGAACAGTGGGGGAAGTCATTGGAAAACGGGGGGGACAGGGAAATCACACATTCACACACACTTTACACACCACACATACAACATTACACACCACACTAAAGCACTTCATCAACTCATACACACATCTACACGCATTCAGATACACACGACGTTCAGGACAGGGAGTTAAAACATCATGAAAAAGACGACAACTAAAGTTAGTCCACGGGTGGGTCCCGCCTTAGGCGGGGAATCCCGCCAGGGTGCCTCGGCACCCTGCTGCCCCAAAGTATACGTGGGGGGCAATTGCCGTTTTGATTGTGATAGTGGAAGTGAGGAGGGAAGTAGAAGCAGGAGTAGTAGCGATAGCGGGAGAGAAGGCCGAGAAGGCAGGAGACAGGAGGAAAGAAAGAAGAAGAATAGGTTCCCATTACCACCCCGGATCAGTCAATGGGGAAGAACAAAAGAGAGGGAGATGGGTCAAGAAGACCGAAAGAAAGTGGAGGAGGAAAGACGCCCTCAACCAGCGACCCAAAAGGGGAAGAAAGAGATGTTAACACTTCGTCCCACTTGTGCCAACAAGGGGGAAATAAAGGTGGAAGGGAAGGATGTTGGGAGTTACCCCAGTAGTGAAAAGGATAGGGAGAGAGACGGGAGCGTGGTGTCAGCATCCTCGGGTTCCCAACGGAGCCTGAGAGTTGTACTAAACCGCATCCCGACCCCAATGTCCTTTGGCCGCCTCAGTGAAGGCGAGGCGGGCAGAAAACGGAGACGAGGCTCCGACGAGGATACCCCGGAGTCGTCAGACATGGAACTGGTTTCTTGGACTCCGTGTAAAATGTCTACGGCTCACCGAGGACGGGGACCGGGGAGACCTCCGACCCATGGAAGGTACGTCGGCTTGGCGAAAGCTAAGCAGGAGCTCGAAGAGGCTCAGCGCGCCGCCGAGGAGGCTGACCGTGCCGCTGAGAAGGCAGCCAAAGACCGAGAGATGGAGAAAAAGGTGGCCGCGTGGACCCGGAACAATGCCCGGAGCTCCCGGCTGTTCTCCGTCTCCGGATCTGATATGGATCCCACCGACCATGGGTCGGATATAGAGGAGGACGTGGCGGTCATCAAGATGATCGCCACCAAATCCGGGAATTTAAAGGGCAACTACGTCCGTGCCCTCAAAAATGCCGCAGCGTCCATCTCGGACAAATTCCAAAAGACGGCTAGAAAAAATACGTCCGAGGAGGAGGCCAAACTTAGGGCTGAGAACGCCCAGCTCCGGGCCGCCATGGACACACTCCGCAAGGAGTTTGACCAAGTCCGAGCTGAGCTGTCTCGGCTCACGGAGGTGGTAGGCCGTGCCACCCGAGAAGAGGTCCCAGCAGCGGGTCCACAGAAGTCCAGTCCCCCCATCGATGACGACTCTCTCCAGAGATTCGCTATCATGGTGGGGACCATGATGGACGCGAAGGTGGCGGCGCTCGAGCCCCGCCTTCTTCCTGCCCAACGCGAGCGACCACCTTTGGCGGCAGACTCTAGGAGGGGGCAGTCGACGGAGTTGATGGAGGAGCCAGTGGCCCAACCAAGCCCAGCACTTCAGAGGAAGGATGCAGCCAAAGCCAAGGTGGCCGATCCCCAAAAGGTTGCGGCGAAGAAGTTGAAAGGAGGAAAACTCCCTCCACCCCCACCGGTGGCTCAGTTACCGCCTATTCAGACAGGTGGATCGCCCACTGCGCCCGGCCCCTCACAAGAGGGATGGAGCACAGTGGTAAAAAGAGGAGGGAGGGCTAAGACCCGACCAGCCCAACCAGCTCGGACTCAGGCGTCGGCGCCGGATGTCACTGTGCCTGGACAGAGGGCCAAGAAGAAGAAGCGTCTCAGAGGCCCCAAGAGCGCGGCCATCACTCTGACCCTCCGTCCAGAGGCAGTGGCTAGAGGCGTAACCTATATACAGATGCTGGTCAAAATGAAGTCCAGCATCTCCCTCTCCAGCGTGGGAATCACCGGGGGGGTTAGAATGAGGGAAGCGCAGACAGGCGCTAAGCTGATCGAGGTGCCCGGATCTGACAGCGATAGCATGGCTGACCAGCTGGCTATAAAGATCCGGGAAGTCCTCTCAGACGACGTCTGGGTGACGAGACCTGCTATGTCCAGGGAAATTCGTTTCACGGACCTAGAGGAGTCCATAACGGCTGAGGAAGTTGCCGCCGCCGTTACGACCGAGACGGGATGCTCCAGGGAGTCCCTCAGGATGGGCGAAATCCGCCGCGAAACCCGCGGTAGAAGAGGGTTCTCCCTGTGGATGCGGTGCCCGATAACGGCGGCGAAGGTCCTGTCTCAGAAGCGGACCATTATGGTGGGGTGGATCCCAGCGAGGGTCACCCTTCTGGAATCACGCCCGCTCACCTGCTTCCGCTGTCTGGAGACAGGACATGTCTGCGGAAAATGCGACTCTGAGGTCGACCGGAGCGCACTCTGCTATCGGTGCAGTCAGGAGGGGCACAAGGCGGCGACCTGCTCCGCAGTTCCCCACTGCAGCCTGTGCGCGGCCGCTAACTTGCCGGCGTCGCATAGAGTGGGGGGCAAAGCATGCGTTGCCGCTGCGACAAAACGACGATCGTGCCGGAGTGGTCAAGCAAAGGTCCCCAGCGTACGTCCCCAGGCCTCTCAGGAGGCAATGGACGAGAGTGCTCCGAATAGGAGCTAGATCTTTGTTTCCGACAGGGAACAATGGGCGGCTGACTGACGTCCTATGAGCAGTGGTTGCCCGGCACTCCGCCGGCTCCCCTCCCTTTGACCAGCTAGCAAAGGGTAGGGGATGCGTGGCGGTTACCACGGGCACTGCGCTGCAGCAGAGCTTAGCGACGGCGAAGAGTGTCTCCGGACGCTCTGCGTCCTCCATATACAGGCCGCGGTGGTTTTCCCGGGGAGCGGGATAGCCGCCGCATATAGGCCTCGAGGTGGCGCGCGCGGTGTCTTCCGCGCGCCTCCCAGTAAGACCGGTGCACCTTAGCACCGAGGAAGTGGATCCCTCCTCTTGAGGGCTCCGGCGCTGTCGGGGTTCGGTGGACGCATCTCTTGAATACCCATGTCCCCGACACAAGCGCTGAGGAAGGAGACACAGCTGTGGTTTAGTGGGTATTACTGCGGTGGATGCGATGAGCCCCGGTAGCGGGGGGAGCTGGTCCACCGGGTTGGTCTTCAACTGAAGCCTAGTTGCTTCTAAGTCCATCCGGGCTTCAGTCCCGGATTGACTTGGAAGTGGCCAAGGTCGAAGTTGTTGGCACTGAGTCCCACATACCCCGACTATTGGCTCCACCCAATAGTTGGGGATGCATAAAAGGCATTCCACTGCTATAAAAAAAAAAAAAAAAAAAAAAAAAAAAAAGGTTAGGTTAGGTTTGGGGCGCGTGTCAGACAACCTCCTCGTGGTGCGCCCTGGGCAACGTGAACCCTCGAGCCTCTGCGATTTTAGTAGAGACTCGAGAGTTGACGGCAGATAGTCTGACAGGGGTGGGAGGGAAAAAAGAAAGTGGGGAAGAGATTGCTGGGGGAACAGTGGGGGAAACAGTTGGATTATGGGGGGACAGGGAGATTACACACACACACACATTCTTACACACAGCACATACAACACTACACACCACATTCAAGCACCACATACAACTCATACACACACACACACACATACAGATACACACCGACGTTCAGAAAAGGGAGTTTAAATTATGGAAAGAACACAAGCTAAAAAGAGTCCACGGGTGGGTCCCGCCTCAGGCGGGGAATCCCACCAGGGTGCTTCGGCATCCTGCTGCCCCATAGTATCCGTGGGGGGCAACTTTTGTTCAGGACGTAATGGAGGAAGTGAGAAGAGAGGGGAGAGTGGGAGTGAAGGGAGGAGCGGTAGTGAGAGTAGCAGGAGCAGGAGTGAAAGAGATAGAAAAGGCTGCAAAGGCATAGAGGAAGATAAGAAGAAGAGTACCTATGGCGGCACGAAAGGGAAAGGAAAGGGGAAAGGCCAAGCAGGCAGAGAAAGGGAGAAGACAGTAGTGATTGCCAATGGCAAGGAAGGAGAAAAAGAGGACTGGCCCTTGCCACCATGGGCCAAGAAAGGAGGAAAAGAGAGGGAGAATGAAGGGAGCCAAGATGGCAGAAAAGAGGGTGAGGGAAGCGTGGTGTCGCTGTCCTCCGGTTCCGTGGGAACCCGGCGGAGCCTAAGGGTGACGCTGGATCGAACCCCTCTACCTGCGTCCTTCGGTCGCCTTAGCGACACCGAGGGCAGAAAGAGGCGCAGGGAATCGGAGGACGATACCCCGGCATCCACGGACTCCGAGAATGCTCCCAGAGCACCACGTAAGGTGTCATCTGCCAGCCGGGGCCGGGGTCGTCCTCCGACCCATGGCAATTACATAGGGCTGGCAAAGGCCAAGCGCGACCTTGCCATGGCCGAAAAAGCCGCCGCCGAGGCCGAGAAACAGGCCCAGGAAGTCCTACGGGAACGGGAGGTTATGGAGTGGACCCGAGAAGTACAAGCTCGGAACCACTCCAGACTGTTCTCGATGCCGCCGTCAGATGCGGAGGGAGCAGAGGTGGAGCTGGACATCGACCGGAGGACCCGGGATGTCAAAGACACCATCCTCAAGGTCGCCACCCGCTCTGGCAACCTGAAGGGCACTTTCGTTAGTGCCCTCAAGACGGCGGCAAACGGCCTCGAAGACCTCGTTGCAGACCTGTCCAACGGGGCGGCGGCGAGGCGAGCGGCGAAGTTCGAGGCGGAGAACATCCGGCTTCGGTCCGAGCTGGACAGTGTCCAGAAGAAGCTGGACGCTGTCCTGGCCGAACAGGAGCGGATGAGAGCGGAGCTGGCTGGCTGCCGCCGTCGCCCTGACACGGAGAAGCTGCCGGCCGCTGGGCCGGGTCCCCTAGATGACGAATCTCTTCAGAGATTCGCCATCATGGTGGGGACGATGATGGATGCGAAGGTGGCGGCACTCGAGCCCCGCCTTCTCCCGGCCCAGAGGGAGCGTCCCCCGCTGGCGGCCGACTCCCGCAGGAGACGGTCAGCGGAAGTGGTGGAGGTGGTGGAGGTGATGGAGGTCTCGGAGACACCGAGACCCCCCCCACCACCCAAGGCTGGAACCCCGGCCAAAAGGGCAGAGAAGAAGGCCCCTGCGAAGAAGGGGAGGGAAGGGGCTCGCGCTCCGCCATCTCCGCAGCCGTCGACGTCGGCCCTTCCGCCGCCCGTTCAATCGGGTGGACCGCGCGCCGCGCCCCCTCCCCCGCAAGAGGGTTGGAGTGCGGTAGTCAAGCGGGGCGGAAAGGGGAAACCCCGACCCGCCCAGCCAGCTCGGCCAGCCCAGCAGGCTCGACCCGCCCAGCAGCAGACCCGTGCCGCCCAACAGGGCCGCTACGCCCAGTCCCGGGTGCCCCAACCAGCGGCACCCCCGGCCAGAGGCAGAGCCCGGAAGAGGCGCCTCCGCCCCCCGCGATCGTCGGCCATCGTGGTCACCCTCACCCCTGAGGCTGTGGCCAGAGGGCTGACATACAAAGAGATGCTGGTCCGGATGAAGACCGGCATCTCCCTCGTCAGCGTCGGCATCAGCGGCGGGGTGAGAATCAAGGAGGCCCAAACGGGGGCGAAACTTATAGAGGTTCCCGGATCCGGCAGCGATGCCCTCGCCGACCAGCTGGCGAACAGGATCCGGGAGATCCTCAAGGATGATGTGCGGGTCACGAGGCCCGTGAAGTGTAGTGAGCTGCGCATCACGGACCTCGATGAGTCCGTATCGGTGGAAGAGGTCGCAGCCGCTGTCGTTGCCACCACGGGGTGCTCCCGGGAGGCCCTCCGAATCGGCGAAATCCGCCGCGAAACTCGCGGCGGTGGTCGAAGAGGGTATACTCTTTGGTTGAGGTGCCCCACGACAGCGGCGAGAGTTCTGGCCCAGCAGCGGACCGTTATGGTGGGGTGGATTCCGGCGAGGGTAACCTTGCTGGAACCCCGCCCGCTCACCTGTTTCCGCTGTCTGGAGCTGGGGCACGTGTGCGGCAAATGCGACTCCGACGTGGATCGGAGCGCATTATGCTACCGATGCGGACAAGAAGGGCATAAGTCGGCGACCTGCTCAGCGGATCCCCACTGCAGCCTGTGCGCGGCCGCTAATTTGCCGGCGTCGCACAGAGTGGGGGGCAGAGCATGCGTTGCCGCCGCCAAACAACGGAATAGACATAGACGTAAGGGCCCACAACCATCAGTTGCCCTCAACGTGCACCCCCGGGCTTCTTCGGAAGCCATCGGTCATGCGGCTACCAGTAGAGTCGGATAATGGATCACACCACTATCCGACTCCTGCAATGCAATGTCAACCATTCCGCCCGCGCTCAGGACCTCCTGTCGCAGAGCATGGCGGAATGGTTGATAGGCATAGCAGTCGTCGCGGAACCGTACTTTGTTCCCGACGGGGAACATTGGGCGGCGGACCGTGACGGCCTGGTAGCTATAGTTACCCGGCCCTCCGTCGGCTCCCCTCCCTTTGATCACGTAGCAAAGGGTAGGGGATGCGTGGCGGTTACCCTGGGTAACTCGCTGATCGTGGGAGTGTACTTCTCGCCGAACAGGCCCCTCGCCGAGTTCGAGGAATTCCTGAGGGGCCTTTCGGCGATGATCGAGGGCAACAGGCGGTCAAGGCAGGTGCTCGTCCTTGGGGACTTCAACGCCAAATCCTCGGCGTGGGGGTCCCCGACGACTGACGCCCGCGGCGACTGCCTTGCAGAGTGGTCAGTCTCGAGCGGTCTGGTAATTCTCAACCGAGGGTCGGTTAACACGTGCGTGCGACAACAGGGCGGATCCATAGTGGACATCACGTTCGCATGCCCCGCCCTGGCGCGCCGTGTTCAGGGCTGGAGGGTCTTAGAGGAGGCGGAGTCGTTGTCCGATCATCGGTACATCCGATTCGACATCTCCGCCCAGACCTCGGACCCCGGCCCCCCGACTCGAAGGTTGCGAGACGGTCCCCGTTGGTCGCTGTCGCGCCTCAATCCGGATCATCTGGAGGAGGCGCTCCTGGTGACGACGTGGGATCCAGCACCGGACCGACCCGTGTGTGTCGAGGCGGAGGCGGAATGGTTCGGGGCGGCGATGACGTCCGTCTGTGACGCGTCAATGCCCCGCGTAACTACCTTCTGCCCCCGTCGTTGCGTTTATTGGTGGTCTGCCGAGATTGCGGCGCTTCGCGCTGCGTGCATCGCGGCGGGCCGCGCATATACGCGACACAGACGCCGGTATCGGCGGCATAGTCGGGAAACTGACGAAGCCGTCGAGACCTCCTTAGGGAACGGGTATAGACTGGCCAAGCAAGCTCTGCAGTGGGCCATCGCGGAGGCGAAGAAGCGAGCTAAGGGGGAATTAGCTCAGGAGCTGGACGACAACCCCTGGGGGAGGTCGTACCAGATGGTAAGGGGCAAACTGCGCCAGCCGGCGCCGCCCCTTACTCAATCCCTGCAGCCACAGTTCCTGGAAGACGTGCTGTCTACTCTGTTTCCGAACAGAGGAGCACACACGCCGCCGATGATGACAGAGTCTCTCGGCACAGGTTCTGTCGACACCCCCGTCCCGGAAGTCACGCGAGAGGAACTGAAGGAGGCCGTGATCAGACTTCGGTCGAAAAACACGGCCCCCGGGCCAGACGGCATCCCGGGCCGCATATGGGTGAAGGCTTTGGAGTGCCCAGACTTCGAGTCTCGCCTCCGGAGCCTTTTCTCAGCGTGCCTGGAACGTGGCCAGTTTCCTCGCAAGTGGAGAAACGGGAAGCTCGTTCTGCTCAAGAAGGAGGGACGACCGGCGGATTCACCATCTTCCTTCCGCCCTATTGTCCTCCTAGACGAGGTGGCTAAGCTCTACGAGCGTATATTAGCCACTCGTCTCAAGAGCCACCTTCGCGACGTCGGGCCGGACTTGGCAGACTGCCAGTTCGGCTTTAGGCAGGGGCGCTCCACCTTGGAGGCGATACTGAGGGCCAGGGACCTGACGGGAGGCGCTGTAGACCGGGGCGAGGTTGCATTGGCGGTGTCTATCGACATCTCCAATGCCTTCGGAACCTTGCCCTGGGAGTGCATACACGCGGCGCTCCGTTACCACGGAGTGCCCGAGTACATTTGTCAGGCCCTGAGGCAGTATTTCCAAGAGCGCTTCGTGTCCTACACTACCGGACATGACAAGCGGCGTCGACCCATGTTCTGCGGGGTTCCGCAGGGTTCTGTCTTAGGACCAATCCTGTGGAACCTCGGCTTCAACTGGGTGCTGAGGGGATCGACACTACCTGGGGTGTTCTACCTATGCTTCGCCGACGACGTCCTGGTCATTGCCATTGGCAAGACGTACAGGCACGCGAGCATGGTAGCCACGGCTGCGGTCGCCCACGTAGTGTCACGTATCCGTAGACTCGGCTTAGACGTCGCCCTTGAGAAGACCCAGGCGACGCTGTTTCATGGGCCCCGCCGGGGACCCCCCCGTGAGGCCCATTTAACAGTTGGCGGGGTGCGCATCCCAGTGACGCCCACCCTGAAGTACCTCGGTCTTCTCCTGGACGGCAGATGGAGTTTTCGACAGCACTTCGCGAATCTCGCGCCGCGGCTCTTGAAAGCTTCATCTGCCCTGAGAAGGATCATGCCCAATGTCAACGGGCCCCAGGATGCAAGCCGCCGCCTCTATCTTGGAGTCGTGCGGTCCATGGCACTCTACGGTGCACCTGTTTGGGCTTACGCCCAACCAGCGAGCACCCTACCCCTCCTGCGTGCGCAACGCGCCATCGCGACGGGGGTAGTTAGAGGGTACCGCACCATATCCGCAGAGGCGGCCTGCCTACTTGCAGGTTCCATCCCCTGGGACTTGGAGGCGCAGGTTCTTGCGCAGGTGTATCACTGGCGCATGAACCTCCGCTCCCAAGGAGATGATCCAGCCCTCCGCGAGGTCCAAGTCTTTCGGGACCTCGTTCGCGTCAATGCTATTGACGCATGGAGGGCGCGTTTGGAGCGCCCGAGTTCCGGCATCCGCACGGTCGAGGCCATCAGAGATGTCCTCGACGGGTGGCTTAATCGGCAGCATGGCAGACTCAGCTTTCGCTTGACGCAGGTTTTGTCGGGACATGGTTGTTTCGGCAAATACCTGTGTCGCATAGCTTTGAGGGAGCCGACGCCGATCTGCCACCATTGCGGCGCCGAAGAAGACTCGGCGCAACATACGCTGGAGGTGTGTCCGGCTTGGTCGGACCAACGCATGGCCATGGCCGCCGCAGTCGGTTTTGACTTCTCGCTGCGGGCCGTAGTTCACTCTATGGTCCAAAGTGAGGAGTCCTGGACCGCGGTGGCCACCTTCTGCGAGAGCGTGCTCATGCAGAAGGAGGCGGCAGAGCGCGAGCGTGAGGCGGTCTCCGACTGCCCCATGCGCCGCCGCCGAGGAGGCCGGCGTAGAAGGGCGTACGCGGACGCCCTTCTACCTCCTTAGTTGAGGCTGCGGTGGCCCCCGGGGTGCGGGTGTGCCACTGCGAAAAGGCCTCGAGGTGGCGCGCGCGCGGTGTCTTCCGCGCGCCACTTGGCGAAAGACCGGGGGGTGTTAACCCCCTAACACCCCCCGAGGAGGGGGCCCCCACCCCAGGGGGCCCGGCGCTGTCGGGTTCGGTGGATGAATCTCCGTTTCCCACGTTCCCGACACTAAGCGCACTGAAGGCACAGCAGTGGTTTTAGTGGGTAGTCACTGCGGTAGGTGCGATGAGCCCCGGCAGCGGGGGGAGCTTGCCTACCGGGTTGAGCCCCACATACCCCTGCCGTCTGGCACCACCCGGACGGCGGGGGATGCGTAAATGCATTTCCACTGCTAAACAAAAAAAAAAAAAAAAAAGGTTAGGTTAGGTTAGGTTAGGTTAGGTTAGGTTAGGTTAGGTTAGGTTAGGTTAGGTTAGGTTAGGTTAGGTTAGGTTAGGTTAGGTTAGGTTAGGTTAGGTTAGGTTAGGTTAGGTTAGGTTAGGTTAGGTTAGGTTAGGTTAGGTTAGGTTAGGTTAGGTTAGGTTAGGTTAGGTTAGGTTAGGTTAGGTTAGGTTAGGTTAGGTTAGGTTAGGTTAGGTTAGGTTAGGTTAGGTTAGGTTAGGTTAGGTTAGGTTAGGTTAGGTTAGGTTAGGTTAGGTTAGGTTAGGTTAGGTTAGGTTAGGTTAGGTTAGGTTAGGTTAGGTTAGGTTAGGTTAGGTTGGGGCGCGGGTCAGACAACCTCCTCGTGGTGCGCCCTGGGCAACGTGAACCCTCGAGTCTCTGCAATTTTAGCGGAGACTCGAGAGTTGACGGCTAATAGTCTGACAGGGGTGGGAGGGAAAAATGAAAGTGTTGGGACGGTGATGGCTGGGGGAACAGCGGGGGAAACAGTTGGCTTTTGGGGGGGACAGGGAGTTTACACATTCACACACATTCGTACACACCACACATACAACATTTCACACCACACTCAGGCACTACATCAACTCATACATACAGATACACACATAGACACATACACACCGACGTTTAAGACAGGGAGTTAAACAACCATGAAAAGAACGCCAGTAAACAATCGTAGTCCACGGGTGGGTCCCGCCTCAGGCGGGGAATCCCACCAGGGTGCTTCGGCACCCTGCTGCCCCAAAGTATACGTGGGGGGCAACTGCCGTTTAGATCGTGATAGTGGAAGTGAGGATGGAGGAAGAAGTAGGAGTAGGAGTGAGAGCGGGAGTGAAGGCCGAGAAGGCCGGCGACAGCAGGAGAGGAAGGACTGGCCCCCATTACCACCCCGGGCCAATCAACGGGAAAGGAGAAAGGAGAGAAAGAGTGGTCGAGAAGACCGAAAGGAAATGGAAGACGAAAGACACCCTAAAGAGAAGACCCAAAAGGAAGGGAGTGGATTGGTGATCTCACTCCGTCCCTCTTGGACCAATAAAAGGGAGATAAAAGAGGAGAAGAAGAATGTTGAGAGTTGTCGCAGTAGCGAAAAGGAAGGAGAGAGAGACAGGAGTGTGGCGTCGGTATCCACGATATCCGACCGGAGCCTGAGAGTGCTGGTGGAGCGCATGAGGGTCCGGAATTCGTCCTTTGGCCGTCTCAGCGATGGCGAGGCCGGCCGCAAACGGAGAAGAGGCTCCGACGAGGACACCCCAGAGTCATCAGACATCGAAGAGGTGGTAAGGGCTCCTCGTAAAGTGTCCTCAGTGAGTCGTGGACGTGGGCCAGGGAGACCTCCGACCCATGGAAGGTACGTTGGCTTGGCGAAAGCCAAACAGGAGCTCGAAGAGGCTCAGCGCGCCGCCGAGGAGGCTGACCGCGCCGCTGAAAAGGCAGCCAAAGACCGAGAGACGGAGAAAAAGGTGGCCGAGTGGACCCGGAACAATGCCCGGAGCTCCCGGCTGTTCTCCGTCTCCGGATCCGATATGGATCCCACCGACCATGGGTCGGATATAGAGGAGGACGTGGCGGTCATCAAGATGATCGCCACCAAATCCGGGAACTTAAAAGGGAATTTTGTTCGTGCCCTTAAGAATGCCGCGGCGTCTATCTCGGAGAAATACCAGAAGACAGCCAACAAGAACACTTCCGAGGAGGAGGCGAAACTGAGAGCCGAGAACGCTCAGCTCCGGGCAGCCTTGGACACTCTCCGTGTAGAGTTTGATCAGGTCCGAGCTGAGTTGTCTCGGCTCACAGAAGCAGTGAGTCGCAATGCCCGAGAAGACGCTTCAGCAGGAGGTCCGCAGAAGCACGGTCCCCTCATGGACGATGAGTCTCTTCAGAGATTCGCCGTCATGGTGGGGACAATGATGGACGCCAAGGTGGCGGCGCTTGAGCCCCGCCTTCTTCCAGCCCTGCGCGAACGCCCACCACTGGCAGCTGACTCCAGAAGGAGGCAGTCGGAGGAGGTGATGGAGGTGCCTGAGGCCCAACCGAGCCCAGCACCACCCAAGAAGACGGCAGCTCAGGCCAAAAAGGCCAAGGAAAGGAAGGGGAAAAAGGAGGCAAAGGGAGGAGGAAAACCCCTCACTCCATCGCCACCACTGGCAGATGTGCCACCGCCTGTCCAGTCAGGTGGACCAAAAGCTGTGCTCCCTTCCCCGAGCGAGGGATGGAGCACAGTCGTCAAAAGAGGCGGCAGGGGGAATCCTCAACCCGTTCAGCAGACACGACCACCCCATGGAGTGTCTAGGGAACAAGGAGCCAGGAAGAAGAGGCGCATCAGGAGCCCTAGGTCATCGGCCATAGTGCTGACCTTGCGTCCGGAGGCCCTATCCAGAGGAGTGAGATACATAGAGATGCTGGTCAAGATAAAGACCAGCATCTCCCTAGCCAGTGTGGGAATCACCGGAGGGGTCCGAATTAAAGAGGCGCAAACAGGCGCGAAGCTTATTGAGGTGCCCGGATCCGGCAGTGAAGCCCAAGCTGACCAGCTTGCGGCGAAGATCCGGGAGGTCCTCGGGGATGACGTTTGGGTCACGAGGCCCGTGAAATGCAGTGAGTTGCGCATCACGGACCTCGACGAGTCCATCTCAGCAGAGGAGGTTGCGACCGCCATTGTAGCAGAGTCGGGACGCCCCAGGGAGTCCCTCAGGGTTGGCGAAATCCGCCGTGAAGCCCGCGGTCGGAAAGGATTCACCCTGTGGGTGCGATGCCCGACGACGGCAGCAAAGGCCCTGGCCCAGAAGCGGACCATTTTGGTGGGGTGGGTCCCAGCGAGGGTCACCCTTCTGGAACCCCGCCCGCTTACCTGCTTCCGCTGCATGGAGCTGGGGCACGTTTGTGGAAAATGCGACTCGGATATCGACCGGAGCGCATTATGCTATCGATGCGGAAAAGGGGGGCACAAAGCGGCGACCTGCACAGCGGATCCCCACTGTAGCCTGTGCGCGGCCGCAAACCTGCGGGCGACGCACAGAGTGGGGGGCAGAGCATGTGTTGCCGCTGCCAAGAAAAGGAAATTGTGCCAGAGAGGCCAGCCAAAGGCCTCTAGTGCACGTCCCATTGTCTCCCAGGAGGCTATGGACGAGAGTGCTCCGCGGGTGTCTGGGACGCCCTAATAGCAGGCCGCGGCGGTTCTCCCGGGGAGCGGGATAACCGCCGCGTATAGGCCTTAAGGTGGCGCGCGCGGTGTCTTCCGCGCGCCTCTAAGTAAGCCCGGTGCTTAGCACCGAGAAAGTGGATCCCTCATCTTGAGGGCTCCAGCGCAGTCGGGGTCGGTGGACGCATCTTTTTGAATACCCATGTCCCCGACACAAAGCGCCGAGCAAGGAGACACAGCTGTGGTTTAGTGGGTATTACTGCGGTGGATGCGATGAGCCCCGGTAGCGGGGGGAGCTGGTCCACCGGGTTGGTCTTCAACTGAAGCCTAGCTGCTTCTAAGTATATCCGGGCTTCAGCCTCGGATAGACTTGGAAGTGGCCAAGGCCGAAGTTGTTGGCATTGAGTCCCACATACCCCGACTATTGGCTCCACCCAATAGTTGGGGATGCATAAAAGGCATTCCACTGCTATAACAAAAAAAAAAAAAAAAAAAAAAAAAAAAAAAAGGTTAGGTTAGGTTAGGTTAGGTTAGGTTAGGTTAGGTTAGGTTAGGTTAGGTTAGGTTAGGTTAGGTTAGGTTAGGTTAGGTTAGGTTAGGTTAGGTTAGGTTAGGTTAGGTTAGGTTAGGTTAGGTTAGGTTAGGTTAGGTTAGGTTAGGTTAGGTTAGGTTAGGTTAGGTTAGGTTAGGTTAGGTTAGGTTAGGTTAGGTTAGGTTAGGTTAGGTTAGGTTAGGTTAGGTTAGGTTAGGTTAGGTTAGGTTAGGTTAGGTTAGGTTAGGTTAGGTTAGGTTAGGTTAGGTTAGGTTAGGTTAGGTTAGGTTAGGTTAGGTTAGGTTAGGTTAGGTTAGGTTAGGTTAGGTTAGGTTAGGTTAGGTTAGGTTAGGTTAGGTTAGGTTAGGTTAGGTTAGGTTAGGTTAGGTTAGGTTAGGTTAGGTTAGGTTAGGTTAGGTTAGGTTAGGTTAGGTTAGGTTAGGTTAGGTTAGGTTAGGTTAGGTTAGGTTAGGTTAGGTTAGGTTAGGTTAGGTTAGGTTAGGTTAGGTTAGGTTAGGTTAGGTTAGGTTAGGTTAGGTTAGGTTAGGTTAGGTTAGGTTAGGTTAGGTTAGGTTAGGTTAGGTTAGGTTAGGTTAGGTTAGGTTAGGTTAGGTTAGGTTAGGTTAGGTTAGGTTAGGTTAGGTTAGGTTAGGTTAGGTTAGGTTAGGTTAGGTTAGGTTAGGTTAGGTTAGGTTAGGTTAGGTTAGGTTAGGTTAGGTTAGGTTAGGTTAGGTTAGGTTAGGTTAGGTTAGGTTAGGTTAGGTTAGGTTAGGTTAGGTTAGGTTAGGTTAGGTTAGGTTAGGTTAGGTTAGGTTAGGTTAGGTTAGGTTAGGTTAGGTTAGGTTAGGTTAGGTTAGGTTAGGTTAGGTTAGGTTAGGTTAGGTTAGGTTAGGTTAGGTTAGGTTAGGTTAGGTTAGGTTAGGTTAGGTTAGGTTAGGTTAGGTTAGGTTAGGTTAGGTTAGGTTAGGTTAGGTTAGGTTAGGTTAGGTTAGGTTAGGTTAGGTTAGGTTAGGTTAGGTTAGGTTAGGTTAGGTTAGGTTAGGTTAGGTTAGGTTAGGTTAGGTTAGGTTAGGTTAGGTTAGGTTAGGTTAGGTTAGGTTAGGTTAGGTTAGGTTAGGTTAGGTTAGGTTAGGTTAGGTTAGGTTAGGTTAGGTTAGGTTAGGTTAGGTTAGGTTAGGTTAGGTTAGGTTAGGTTAGGTTAGGTTAGGTTAGGTTAGGTTAGGTTAGGTTAGGTTAGGTTAGGTTAGGTTAGGTTAGGTTAGGTTAGGTTAGGTTAGGTTAGGTTAGGTTAGGTTAGGTTAGGTTAGGTTAGGTTAGGTTAGGTTAGGTTAGGTTAGGTTAGGTTAGGTTAGGTTAGGTTAGGTTAGGTTAGGTTAGGTTAGGTTAGGTTAGGTTAGGTTAGGTTAGGTTAGGTTAGGTTAGGTTAGGTTAGGTTAGGTTAGGTTAGGTTAGGTTAGGTTAGGTTAGGTTAGGTTAGGTTAGGTTAGGTTAGGTTAGGTTAGGTTAGGTTAGGTTAGGTTAGGTTAGGTTAGGTTAGGTTAGGTTAGGTTAGGTTAGGTTAGGTTAGGTTAGGTTAGGTTAGGTTAGGTTAGGTTAGGTTAGGTTAGGTTAGGTTAGGTTAGGTTAGGTTAGGTTAGGTTAGGTTAGGTTAGGTTAGGTTAGGTTAGGTTAGGTTAGGTTAGGTTGGGGCGCGGGTCAGACAACCTCCTCGTGGTGCGCCCTGGGCAACGTGAACCCTCGAGCCTCTGCGATTTTAGCGGAGACTCGAGAGTTGACGGCAAATAGTCTGACAGGGGGGGAGGGAAAAGTGAAAGTGTTGGGGAAGCGATGGTTGGGGGATCAGTGGGGGAAGTAACTGGATAACGGGGGGGACAGGGAGATCACACATTCACACACACTCTTACACACCACACATACAACATTACACACCACACTCAAGCACTTCATCAACTCACACATACATTTACACGCATTCAGATACACACGACGTTCAGGACAGGGAGTTAGAGCATTATGAAAGGAACACTAGCAAAAAAGAGTCCACGGGTGGGTCCCGCCTCAGGCGGGGAATCCCACCAGGGTGCTTCGGCATCCTGCTGCCCCATAGTATCCGTGGGGGGCAACTATTGTTCAAGGAGTAATGGAGGGAGCGAGAGGAGAGGAGAGAGTGGGAGTGACGGGAGAAGTGGAAGTGAGAGTAGCAGGAGTAGGAGTGGAAGGGAAAGAGAGGGCTACAAAGATAAAGAAGCAGATAAGAAGAAGAAGAGCGCCTACGGCGACGCGAAAGGGAAAGGCAAAGGAAAAGGCCAAGCAGGCAGAGAAAGGGAGAAGACAGAAGAGATTGCCAGTGACAAGAGTTACCATGGCAAGGACGGAGGAAAGGAGGACTGGCCCTTGCCACCATGGGTCAAGAAAGGAGAAGAGAGAAGGAATGGGAGCCAAAATGGCGAAAAGGATAGGGAGAAGGAAGCGAGCCAAGAGTGCGGAAAAGAGGGTGAGGGAAGCGTGGTGTCGCTATCCTCCGGTTCCGTGGGAACCCGGAGGAGCCTAAGGGTGATGCTGGACCGAACCCCTCTACCAGCGTCCTTCGGTCGTCTTAGCGACACCGAGGGCCGGAAGAGACGCAGGGAATCGGAGGACGAGACCCCGACATCCACGGACACTGAGAGCGCTGTTAGAGCACCACGCAAGGTGTCTTCAGCCAGTCGGGGCCGGGGTCGCCCTCCGACCCACGGCAATTACGTAGGTCTGGCAAAGGCCAAGCGTGACCTTGCCATGGCCGAAAAAGCCGCTGCCGAGGCCGAAAAACAGGCCCAGGAAGTCCAACGGGAACGGGAGGTCATGGAGTGGACCCGAGAAGTGCAAGCTCGGAACCACTCCAGACTGTTCTCGATGTCGCCGTCAGATGCGGAGGGGACAGAGGTGGAGCTGGATATCGACCGGAGGACCCGGGATGTCAAGGAGACCATCCTCAAGGTCGCCACTCGATCTGGCAACCTGAAGGGCACATTCGTAAGTGCCCTCAAGACGGCGGCCAACGGCCTCGAGGACCTTGTGGCGGACCTGTCCAACGGGGCGGCAGCGAGACGGGCGGCGAAGTTCGAGGCGGAGAACATCCGGCTTCGGTCCGAGCTGAACAGTGTCCAGAAGAAACTGGACGCTGTCCTGGCCGAACAGGAGCGGATGAGGGCGGAGCTGGCCAGCTGCCGCCGTCGCCCTGATACGGAGGAGCCGCAGGCCGCTAAGCCACGACAGGGGTCCCAGCCACCGGGACGCCTCCCACTGGCGGACGAGGACTTGCGCGCTATCATGGTCCACATCGGGACCATGGTGAACGCCCGGCTGGAGTCGTTCGAAGAACGAATTCCCCCGGCCCCGCGGATTCGTCCCCCACTGGCGGCGGACTCGAGAGGGGGTCGCAATACCGAGGTCCAAAGGGCCCAAGAAGACGGAAGGAAAAAGGAAGAAGAGAAGAAAAAGAAAGAGTTGGAGAAGAAGAAGAAGGAGTTAGAAAAGAAGAAGGAAGAAGGTAAAAAGAAGAAGGGAAATCAGAGGAAGAAGAGCGGACCCCAAACATCGAGCCTCCCGCCACCGGTCCCCCAAGCTGGGCCGAGCGCGGAACCGAGTGCGGCGTCAACCTCCGGCAATATGACCTGGAGCACAGTGGTCGGGCGTGGCAAGAGGGCGACTGGCCCTAAACCGGCCCAGCCTGCACAACGTGCCCAGCCGAGACCTGTGCCTGTGCCAAAGGCCAAACGAATGAGAGCCCCTAGATCAGCGGCCATAGTTGTCACACTACGGCCAGAAGCTGTAGCTAGGGGCCTCACATACAAGGACGTCCTGGCAAAAATAAAGGCCAGCATTACCCTCTCCAGTGTAGGCATCACTGGGGGGGTAAAAATAAAGGAGGCCCTCACCGGAGCGAGGCTCATCGAGGTCCCCGGATCTTCGAGCGACGGCCAGGCTGATCTGCTGGCCGAAAAGATCCGTGGAGTATTCCCCGAAGATGTTTGGGTGACGAGGCCCACGAAATGCGTCGAGATGCGTGTCGTGGACCTCGACGAATCAGTGACACTGGAGGAGGTCGCTGCTGCCATCGTTGCTGTAGCGGGCTGCCCCAGAGAGTCGCTAAGGATGGGGAACATCCGCCGCGAGGCACGCGGTCGGCGTGGCTACTCTCTGTGGCTGAGGTGCCCTCTTGCAGCGGCAAAAACCCTAGCCCAGCAGCGGTCCATCATGGTGGGGTGGATTCCGGCCAGGATTTCCCTGCTGGAACGTCGCCCGCTCAGCTGCTACCGTTGCTTGGAGCTGGGGCACGTCTGTGGCAGGTGTGACTCCGACATCGACCGGAGCACACTGTGCTACAGATGCGGTCAGGACGGACACAAGGCGGCTACCTGTTCTGCAAATCCCAACTGTGCCCTGTGCGCGGCCGCTAACTTGCCGGCGTCGCATAGGGTTGGAGGTAGAACGTGCGTGGCTGCCGCAAAAAAGAGGAGGAACACACGAAGAGGCCTACAAACGACCCTCAACGTGCGCACCCAGGCCTCCCCGGAGGCCATGGATCAGAGTGCCACCACCAGAAGCGGATAATGGACCACACCATTACCCGCTTCTTGCAGTGTAATATCAACCACTCCGCCCGGGCTCAGGACCTCCTGTCCCAGAGCATGGCGGAGTGGTTGATAAACATAGCAGTCGTCGCGGAGCCGTACTTTGTTCCCGACGGGGAACATTGGGCGGCCGACCGCGACGGCCTGGTAGCAATAGTTACCCGGCCCTCCGTTGGCTCCCCTCCCTTTGATCACGTAGCAAAGGGTAGGGGATGCGTGGCGGTTACCCTGGGTAACCTATTGATAGTGGGGGCGTACTTTTCGCCGAACAGGACCCTCGCAGAGTTCGAGGGTTTCATAGGGCAACTGTCGGCGTTAATAGAGGGCAACAGACGATCAAGGCGGGTGCTCGTCCTTGGGGACTTCAACGCCAAATCCTCGGCGTGGGGGTCCCCGACGACTGACGCCCGCGGTAACTGCCTGCTAGAGTGGTCCACAACATCCGGTTTGGTCATCCTCAACCGGGGGTCGGAACACACGTGCGTGCGGCAACAGGGCGGATCCATAGTGGACATAACGTTCGCATGCCCCGCCCTGGCGCGCCGTGTTCGAGGCTGGAGAGTCTTGGTGGAGGCGGAGTCGTTGTCCGATCATCGGTACATCCGATTTGACACCTCTGCCGCCGCCTCGAACCCCAGTCAACCGGCCCCGGGGATACGAGAGGGCCCGCGCTGGTCGCTGACGCGCCTCGACCGAGAACATCTCGAGGAGGCGCTCTTAGTGGCTGCGTGGGAGACGGCACCGGAACGTCCAGCGTGTGTTGAGGCAGAGGCGGAATGGTTCGGGGCGGCGATGACGTCCGTTTGCGACGCTTCAATGCCCCGCGTAACAACCTTCCAGCCTCGCCGTTGCGTGTACTGGTGGTCCGCCGAGATCGCGGCGCTCCGCGCTGCGTGCGTCGCGGCGGGCCGTCTGTACACGCGACACAGACGCCGCTACAGACGTCATCGTCGTGACAGTGACGAGGAAGTGGAGACCGCTCTCTCAAACGAGCATAGACGGTGCAAGGAGATGCTTCGGAAGGCCATCGAAGAGGCAAAAGTGCAAGCCAAAGAGGAAATGCTTCGGACTTTGGACGACAACCCTTGGGGTAGGCCCTACCTTATGGTACGAGGCAAACTGCGCCAGTCGGCGCCGCCCCTCACCCAAAGTCTGGAGCCGCAGTTCCTGGAAGGCGTGATGTCGACTCTGTTCCCGAACAGAGGCGCACACACGCCGCCGGTGATGGCTCCGCCGCCCGGCACAGGAACTGCCGACACCTCTGTCCCTGCCGTCACAAGGGAGGAACTCAAGGAGGCCGTGATCAGACTTCGGTCGAAAAACACGGCCCCCGGACTAGACGGGATACCGGGCCGCGTTTGGGTGGAGGCCTTAGAGCTCGATGACCTCGCGTCTCGACTCAGGGGCCTCTACTCGGCGTGCCTGGAGCGTGGTCAGTTCCCTCTCAAGTGGCGTAGTGGGAAACTTGTACTCCTCAAGAAGGAAGGACGACCGGCGGATACACCCTCCTCCTACCGCCCAATAGTGTTAGTCAACGAGGTGGTGAAGCTCTTTGAGCGTATCATAGCCGCCCGTCTGAACAACCACCTTCGCACCGTTGGACCGGATTTTACGGACAACCAGTATGGCTTCCGAATCGGTCGATCGACCGTGGATGCCATACTGAGGCTGATGGACCTTACTGGGGGCGCTGTACACCGGGGCGAGGTCGCATTGGTGGTGTCCGTGGACATCTCCAACGCCTTCAACACCTTGCCCTGGGAGTGCATTCTCGCGGCGCTCCGATACCACGGGGTGCCCGAGTACCTCATTAAGGTCATTGAGAGGTATCTGCCACAGATTGTCGCCTATACAACCCGGACTGGCACCAAATTCCACTCGACCTCTCGCGGAGTTCCGCAGGGTTCGGTCCTAGGACCAATCTTGTGGAATTTCGGGTTTGGTTGGGTGCTCCGTGGGTCGACCCTTCCCGGGGTCTACTATTTATGTTTCGCCGACGACGTCCTGGTGGTAGTCCTTGGTAAGGACTATCGTTCGGCGAGCATCTTAGCGACGGCAGCGGTGGCACACATTGTGTCTAGGATACGGAGGCTTGGCCTGGAGGTGGCCCTTCACAAGACCCAGGCGATGATGTTTCACGGCCCACGCAGAGGACCCCCACCTGGGGCGCACATCATCGTCGGCGGCGTGAGGATCGACCTCCAGCCGACCCTCAAGTACTTAGGATTGGTCCTCGACAGCCGATGGAGTTTTAAGCCGCACTTCGCAGCTCTTGCGCCGCGGCTTCTAAAAGTGGCATCGGCCCTTAGGCGTATTATGCCCAATCTAAATGGGCCCCAAGAAGCGAGCCGCCGCCTCTATTTGGGAGTCGTGCGGTCCATGGCCCTGTACGGCGCTCCTGTTTGGGCTCGCGCCCTCTCAGCGAGCGTCGTCCCCCTCCTGCGAGCGCCTCAGCGCGCAATCGCGATAGGGGTGGCCAGGGGATACCGCACCATATCCGGAGAGGCGGCCTTACTACTCGCGGGGTCCCTGCCATGGGACTTGGAGGCTGGCGTGCTAGCGACGGTCTACGACTGGCGGCAGCGCCTTCGAGCCGGTGGAAACAACCCAGCCCTCCGCGAAATCCAGCATCGCAGGGAGCTCGTCCGGTTAGATGCTGTTGATGAGTGGAGGGCTCGTATGGAGCGCCCGAGTTTCGGCAGACGCACGGTCGAGGGCATCCGCGATGTCCTTGGCGAGTGGCTCTACCGGCGTCATGGCACACTCACGTTCAGGCTGACGCAGGTCCTGTCAGGGCATGGCTGCTTCGGCGGGTACCTGTGTCGCATAGCCTTGAGGGAGCCGACGCCGGTGTGCCACCACTGCGGAGCCGAGGAAGACTCGGCGCAACATACGTTGGAGGAGTGTCCGGCGTGGTCGGACCAGAGGTCGGCTTTGGCTGCCGTCATCGGTTTTGACTTCTCTCTGCGAGCCGTAGTTCGCGCTATGGTTCAAGGGGAGGAGTCCTGGTTGGCGGTGGCCAACTTCTGCGAGAGCGTGCTCGCGCAGAAGGAAGCGGCAGAGCGCGAGCGTGAGGCGGTCTCCGACTGCCCCATGCGCCGCCGCAGAGCTGGCCGAAGGCGAAGGGCGTTTCCGGACGCCCTGCGCCCTCCATAACTGAGGCC